>JAUAMA010000005.1:38820134-43820134 GCA_030819835.1 Acmispon strigosus | reverse complement strand
ACAACATTCATTAATATGCAAATTTATGGCTCTTCTATCTATTTCCTCTGTGTTGTACAGTCCAATTCAATATCAGGTTAAAATAAACCTGCAAAGTAGGCTATTACTAGATATTTTTTTATTCAATTTAGATCTGAAAACACTTTCACACGCATTTAGATTTGCTTTACAAGCGGTGAAATCGTGTTCAGCCATATCATATTTTTTCCAAATCGTAAAAACTCAAATTTGAATGGATGAAAAACAATTAGCAGAAACTAAAAGCAACACATGTAATTATCGGAGAACAAAAATAAGAATTTTTTTCCAAGAAAAAAAAAATAAAAAAAAACTTATTTTGCGACCTCAATATTATATGATGAAAATTAATTCTACCATTATCATTTATTTTATGACTTGTAAATAGGATTCTTATCATATATCCCAAAAAGAATAAAAGGGTAACCTTTTGCTGGTTGCCAAGCTATATGGGTTAGGTTCATTTATAAGAACTAAGGGTAAGTAAACAAGAGTCTAGTTGGGTCTACAATTCTACATTCAAAATTGGACATTTGAACTTTTTTCTATAGGAATGTTTTGTCTGGTATGTGAAACCTTTGAAAGGGACGTTACACATGATTGTTCTTTCATGCCTTTGTAATGATCCTAAATAGTTGATGAGGGTTTCTATTCCTTAGTTCCCTCAAGACCAAAAAAACCAAAGAGAAAAGTGCCAAAGTTTTTGTTTTTTTGGCCAGGCATGGCAAAGCTTGCAGTGTCTTACCCACAAGTGCAGGTACAACTGACATTTGTATGCATTTTCACAAATGTCCAGTTATCCAAGCACACACAAGCTTCACATTTTGTTGTAACTTGAAGCCCTGTGCTGTCACTGTAATTCAACTTGGGAACGAGTTAAAAGCTCTTTTCTGGTTGCTGCCAAAGGAATAACATTACAACCCGTCCTTCCAGGAACTTGGAGTAGAGTTAATTTCAAAACATCCCAAGTTGGGACCACCAAGTGAAACCAAAAAATAAGTTGTTGGATTGAGCCAACGTAGGTGGATGTTGGCCCCAACAACGACACAAACACGCGTTTATATTGCGTTCCATAGCGATTCTCTCATTTTAGAGGAGTCAAATCCTACGAACAACATATAAGTTTGTTTGATCACAGTGCAAACATGAAAGCTTCGGGTTTTAAATGCAAACATTGCATAAGAAATATATGAGCATGGATTAGTGTACATCTATAACCTCTCTATATATGCAGGCTAATAATTTGATCAAAATGGAACATGGAAAATTTTGAATTAGTGGTACTTTTGTGTCAAATTAAGCATCAAATAATTACCTGATACCATTTCCAATGGGTAACAAACAATTCCTCGTTTTGCATGTAAGTATGTTATGAATGCACGTCACTTTATTTATCTTCCATCTTTTCAGAGAATATACAGCGCCTAGGGGGAGAGGAAAAAACACTGTCTAGATTTGATGTCATGCCAACCCCCCCAACCCCTTTTTATTTTCCCCTTTTTCTTCGTACTTTCTATACACTTTCCCTTCAAAACCAGAGCCTGAGCTGAGAATTTGTTGTGCCATTAAAACTGAAACCTTTGGGTTCAGTTGGTTAGTTTCCCTCATAAGAGACAAGTGGCTTGTGCTGTGTTTTGTTTTTGACAGATGAAGGGCCCAGAAGAGGAGCAGGAGCAGCATCAAGTAAAATCTAGAAGGCCTCTTAGAAAATCTACCGAACTTAGTAGAAGAAGGGGCAGACGAAGAAGAAGCCAAACAAAGACATTACAAGAAACAGGACTTGGTGGTTCACAATTACTAGTTTCATCCCCTGCTCGCAAGAGTCTCGTGTTTCCTCCAAGGCCTGGCCATGGCCAACTTGGAACTAAGTGTCTCATCAAAGCTAACCACTTCATTGCAGATATTTCACTATCTGACTTAACCCATTATAATGTAAGTCTAATCTATGCTGAAATGGAATTGCTTCAACAATTTATTACTTTCAAGTGCGCGCTTTTGCTGAATTTTTGTTGCTATATTGGGTGAAGGTGAAAATAACACCTGAAGTCAGTTCTCGTAAAACAAGCAAGGCTATCATATCGGAGTTGGTGAAGCTTCACCGGAACTCCGACTTAGCCACGAGGCTCCCTGTGTATGATGGAGGAACAAACCTCTACACTGCTGGTTTGCTTCCTTTTGCACACAGAGAGTTCAATGTAATGTTGAAGCAGCACGACGATTTTAGTGGTTGCAGGGAAAGAGAATTTAAGGTGGTGATCAAGTATGCAGCTGGTGTTAGCATGCAGCAGCTTCGGGACCTTCTGAGTGGGAAACAAGTGAACACTCCTCAAGAAGCTCTTACTGTTTTTGACATCGTGTTGCGGGAGGTGGCTGCACAAAGGTGCAGGATTTGTGGTTGTTGATCTTACTCTCTTAGTTCTTTGCTTAATTTCTTATCAATTGAATGTGCATGTTTACAGTTACGTATCAATTGGGAGGTTTCTCTACTCTCCCGATGTAAGAAAACCGCAGCACCTGGGTGGAGGCATTGAATCATGGCGTGGATTCTACCAAAGTATAAGGCCTACTCAGATGGGGTTATCACTCAACATTGGTTAGATTTCAATTCAACTTAATGATGGTTTTGTTTTTCTTTTCTCAGTCATTCAAAATCTATCTAATTATGGTTGATTGATTACATATTCAGATATGTCATCAATAGCATTTATTGAACCACTACCTGTGATTGACTTTGTTGCTCAAATCCTTGGAAAAGATGTGCACTCAAAGCCATTGTCAGATTCAGATCGTGTCAAGGTATGAATTTTGTCGGTTTTTGGTAACTCGGTAATCATTGTTTCACAATAGTGAGCTCATATTTTGTTCATGTTCACGGATCAAACATTGTGGTGTCAATGGTAAGCAGATTAAAAAGGCGTTAAGAGGTGTGAAAATTGAAGTGACCCATAGAGGAAATTTTCGAAGGAAGTACAGGATATCAGGACTGACTTCACAACCAACAAGAGAGCTTATGTATGGTGTTTTGAAGTTTTTCAAATTGAGTTTATGCTATTTAGTGATGACATGACATCTTAAGAAATTATTGTCATTTTTCCCCCTGAACAGTTTCCCTGTTGATGAACAAATGAACATGAAATCAGTAGTTGATTATTTTCAAGAAATGTATGGATATACAATCCAATATGCTCATCTACCTTGCCTTCAAGTTGGAAGCCAAAAGAAGGTGAACTATTTGCCCATGGAGGTAAGTTGTGCTTTGAATTTAATCAAATCATTGTTTCTGGTTTGATTCTTGATTTTCCATATAGAATTTATGTGAATCTTGTCCCAGGCGTGCAAGATAGTTGGGGGACAGAGATATACAAAAGGGCTAAATGAAAAACAGATCACTTCTCTTCTGAAGTTCTCGTGCCAGAGACCCCGTGAACAAGAGACAGACATTTTACAGGTCATTATAATGGGTTCTTTCTTGCAGTCACCCTCGGTTCTGTTTTATTTTTATTTTTCAGATTCAATTGGAAACTGTGAAAAACATTGGGTTGAATTTGGAAGAGGGGACCCACTATAAAGTTTATGAGTGTATTGGGCCTAGTTGGAGTGTCGTTTGAACCATGGAATTTTAGACTTGTAGCATACTCACTTAAATAGTTGTGCTCATCAACCTAGTGATGTGGGGACTTTGTGGTTTAACACTCCCCCTCAAGTCCAATTAGATTGGTCATGTTGGATTTTTTTACATAGACTTGCAACCTCATAGGTCACTAGGCCACAAGTGGGCTTGTGCTCTTCGCCTAATCTTAAGTCTCATAAGCCCATGACATTAACATTAGTTAATACTAAGTTTTTTTCTCTTTCTTTTATCTTTTAAGCCTTCTTTTTACTTTTTTTGACCCCATTTCTTGTCTTCTTTTATTTGCCTTATTTTTGGTAGTTTTTTTATCCTTTGCATCGTGTGCGGTGAGACCATTTGGGCTCAGATACCACTTGTTGAACTTGGAATGCGGGTTTATGTTAGCAAAAAAACACTTGGATTGCACAGAGTAACTAGAGAAAAATAATCATTTCTCATTCATGAATGATAGTTTTTGGTCACGCGGTTCAGCCTTCGAGCCTACCTCTGCGGCTGGTACCAGGTTGCAGAGTTTACCTATTTATGAGGATTCTAATGATCCAAATATTACAAGATATTATCTCATTAAATCCTATTATAATCCCAACAAATCAGATTCTAATAACAAACATATATTAGCTAATAATAAACAGATTTTAAACAGATAATTAGCCAAATTCTCAACAATCTCCACCTTGGCAAAATCTCGAATCCTTGTGAGATGAACCAAACTCAACCGTATACCGGTTGAGGTGATCAGTGTATTGGGTTTAGATGCGATATCTTGTAACACACTCATATACTCTAGTTGTGCTTCTCATCAACCAAATGAGGTGAGACATTATAATTTAAGAGCATGAACTATAGTCATGTATGCTCTTCCTATTCAAACATCAAATCTGTGTTTTTCCTATTTACATGCAGACGGTTCAACAAAACAATTATGAGAATAATCCCTATGCAAAGGAGTTTGGCATCACAATAGACAACAAGCTTGCATGCGTTGAGGCTCGGGTTCTTCCTGCCCCATGGGTAATCTTCTCATAATTGAAATGTTTACCTATTTCATTTGCTTTTGCCTATATACTGATATATATAGTTTGCCTCTTCTTTTCGCTATAGTTGAAATATCACGAAACTGGAAGGGAGAAAGAACACTTGCCACAAGTTGGCCAGTGGAATATGATGAACAAGGTGAGCTCCGACATGAACAGTTAATAGCTGTAACTATCATACTAAAATAAAAGAGAAAAGAAATTTTCTAGTTCCCAACTGTTTGTAATTCTAGTAATTTCAATGCAGAAAGTTATAAATGGAGGTACTGTAAGATATTGGGCATGTATCAACTTCTCACGAAGTGTACAAGAAAGTACAGCTCGTGGATTTTGCCAACAGTTAGTTCAGATGTGTCAAATCTCAGGGATGGTAAAGTTTCAAATTTTGGTTATGGCTTTACCAGTAGAATTTATTTGAGACAAATTGTCTGAGAAGCACTTGATACTCACTTTTCAATTATAATTACTCATCTTCCATCATATATCATCACCATGAACACTTAACATATGTTTTGTGACAAAAGACAATGGTGTCGATTAAACCATATAGCTAAGTAGCCGACTCTACTAAGAAAAGACTTTGGTTGATTTTGATGATGTTATTTGTTTGCACACTGAATATATACATTTTCTTCTCACCCTTTGTCAGGAATTCAGTCAGGACCCTGTGATACCTATATATTCAGCAAGACCAGATCAGATAAAGAAGGCTTTGAAGTATGTACATTCTGCTACTCTAGACAAACATGATGGGAAAGAGCTTGAGTTGCTGATTGCCATTCTTCCCGACAATAATGGCTCTCTGTATGGTATGATTTGAAGTCCTTACTCCATTTACATTATTTCATAATCATACAAGGATGGAGCTGGTGTATAGTTACAGCAATGTTAAGAGGTTATATAGTACCTTAATATTTCTTCATTCCCACTTTCTTTGTTTCATGTGCTCATGAATTTTGTAATACCTCTTTCCTGTTGCATATATTCTTTCCTTTGTGTTTTTCCTGAAAGTTTTGACAAAGAAGCTCTTCATTCAGGTGATCTCAAAAGAATCTGCGAGACAGATCTGGGATTGATTTCTCAATGCTGCCTTACAAAACATGTATTCAAGGTTAACAGACAGTACCTGGCAAATGTGGCACTAAAAATCAATGTCAAGGTCTTTTACTATTAAATCATCTTATAATACTTTACTATCCAATGTGATAGGGTGGACACATGATACACAAATATTCACTTCAACCTCTTAAGTCATTGTTATTTCCTTTGAAATTCCTAATTACATGAATAATGCTTTTAGATGGGAGGAAGAAACACTGTACTTTTGGATGCTTTAAGTTGGAGGATTCCACTGGTTAGTGATATTCCAACAATCATATTTGGAGCTGATGTTACTCATCCAGAATCCGTAGATGATTCTTGTCCATCTATTGCTGCTGTAAGAATCTCCAACCCCCTACAATTTAATATCCCTATGGTTGGTTGATATATACTGATTGCTGTAGTATAGGTTGTAGCCTCCCAGGACTGGCCAGAAGTAACAAAGTATGCAGGGTTGGTTTGTGCTCAGCCTCATCGTGAAGAACTCGTCCAAGATCTCTTCAAAAGTTGGAAAGATCCACAGCGGGGTGTAGTTTATGGTGGAATGATCAGGTATTAAAGTATCAGAGCTTTTCTAATCATCTTCGTGATGTGATTCAGTGAAATATCAAGTTTCCAACTTAAATTCTGTAATTTGTTTGTGATAGGGGGCTGGGTAAAGAGTGCACATGAACAGTAAACCCCATAGGACACTTTCTGGTCTGAGTTAGTTAGTTAGTTATCAGTTATTTTAATAGTTGAGTCAGTTATGTTAAGTTATGTCAGTTATTTATAGTTGAGTCAGCAGTTATGTTAAGTTATTTACTAGAAACTTAATGTTGGACAGTCTCTCCCTAAACCACAACTATAGAAAATCTCCTCACTTCTCTAACATGTCTAACCCTTCTTATATAACTGCCCAACATACAGCTTCTAGTAAATAACTTAACATAACTAACTCAACCATTAAAAATAACTGACAACTAACTAACTAACCTAGACCAGAAACTGTCCTATGGGGGTTTACTGTTCATGTGCACTGTTGACGTGCACCCTTTACGCAGCCCCCTATCAATTTGTTTATTGGTTTAAAGTCATATATGTAGGGGAGGCAAATGGATAGATTGGATGAATATGGATATGGATTGTAATGGATGGATCTAAAACAATCCATTATCCATTAAGGATCCATTAAAATTGTTTAAAAAAATCCATCAAATCCCATCCATTAGTGAATTTTTAATGGATGGATATCCAATCCATCCAATAACTTAAAAACAGTGGAAAACCCAAAAAACGGTAGAAACTCAAAAATCGGCCCAAAACCCAAAAAAACAGTCGAAACCCCCAAAAGTCGGCTCAAAACCCAAAAATCAGCCCAAAACCCAAAAAAACGATCGAAACCCCAAAAGTCGGCCCAAAACCTAAAAAACGGTCGAAAACCCAAAAATCGACCCAAAACTAAAAAATCAGCCCAAAATCCAAAAAAATGGTCGAAACCCTAAAAGTCGGCTAAAAACTAAAAAATCAGCCCAAAAAACAGCCCAAAACCCAAAAGCCGACCAAAAACTCATAAATCGGCCCAAAATCCAATAAAACAGACGAAATCCCAAAAGTCGGCCAAAACCTAAAAAAAAGGTCGAAAACCCAAAAATCGGCCCAAATTCCAAAAAATGGTGGAAAACCCAAAAACCACCATAAAACTAAAAAAACGATCAAAAACCCAAAAATCGGCCTATAGGTGATGGAAAGGTTTATGTGACTGGCTTATAGGTTTCAAAATCAATTCTGAGTGTAAGAAAATATAATTCAAACATGCAATAAAATGCATGCACTGAGCTTAGAATTAGATGACAACCCCTGCAAATTTGCAAAAAGTAGTAAAAATCTTATCTAATCATAAGGAAACCGAACTATAAACTCAAGTGGGGTTTTGTACTACATTAGTTATTCCTTTTATTTTACCCGTGCTTGAAATAGTCATATAAGGATTCAATAACTACTAAATAAAAATGTAAGTTTCTTTGGTACATTGTGAAATAAAACCAAACAATATCAAAACCAAGCTTTTGGGAAAGTAGTTCCCATAGTTTTAGCAAGTTGTGGAATGGCCAGTTGAAAGACTTGCAACAAGATCAAACTCTCTTCCCTACTAGCTCAAAATTGAGTCAGTAAATCAGCACACTGGTTATTTGTCACTATAGGTAGTTCAGCCCGTGATTGCAAATTGCAATAAATAATAACAGGAAGCTCCATATGGCAATAGATTTTTCCAGGGCAAGACGGTAAATAACAGTAGGGACATGTTGTCTCACATTCTCTACGCATTCTGCATTTCTAGAATGTCAAATCCACCAGAGATCCATATCTAGTTCCACTCCATTGAGCTTCAAGATTAAGTGTTTCAAAGTGAAACAATAGCTAAAAGGCAAGCAGTGTAATGGGGTGCTCCTCCACCTAAAGCCAATATCTAAAACACACATTCATAGTGTTAAACTCACATCCACACACATTGACTTTTATCAAATTTCCGTAGTCATAATTTCGATAAATTTACCATCATTCATTTCTAGAAATAGATAAAACTCCAAGATCCACAACAAGTTCATCACCATCAAGATCTAGTGTAACTACAAAAAGAGAACATATGTGTCAAACAATAAGACATAAAAATAAAAGAACTAAAATATATATGGAGATTGAAAATATAAAGTTGGTAGATAGTAACTTGGAGTTCCGCAAAGCCAATCATTGTACATATTAGAGCCTCAACATTTTCAGGCAAAAGTGAACTTCGGTACTTGTCAAGTATACACGTCCACCAATGCTAAAAGCCGACTTTGATGCAACAGTTGTAATGAGTAAGCTCAAAACATCTCGGGCCATCAATGAAAGCTTGGGATATTTCCCTTCATTTGATTTCCAAAAATCTAAAACATTCAAGTTTGCATATTCCTCATGATTCATTCTTTTGTCAACCAAGTAAGATTCCAAATCAGATTCCTTTCTTGATGATGAACATAATTTACTTTCATATCTCCCAAAATCCTCCATATTTGAGGGGGTAATACTTGGGCTACCTCTAGGAGATCTTGAGATTGAGGGATTTTCATCATTGGAAGAAGACTTAAGGTATTCTTGAAAAAAAACTTTCAACTTACCATAAATTTCCTCTGCTAATCTCAAACTAACATCAGTACCATAAAATTTCACATAGGAGTACTCAACAAATTGTAACTTGTATCTAGGATCTAAGATAACCGCAAATGAGAGGACAACACTATAAGAGTCCCAATATTTCTCAAACTTTTTTTTTCATCCTCCTAGCCATGCAACAAAATTGATTTTCAGTTTCAAAATCATCATGGAACATACAAGCTGCTTCCTCAAGTTGTAGTTGAATCTTCCATACACCATAAAAAAATAGGTTGGTAGTTGGGTAAGTAGTACCAAAGAAAATAGTAGTGATATCATAAAAGGGCTTCAAAAATTCTTTAAGTTTTTCTAACTCAACCCACTCTTCTTCTGAAAAACAAATATCATAAGATGGATCCAGACTTTCGAAGGTGGGTGAAGGCTTCTCGAAAAGCTATAGTCCTCTCAAGCATAAGGTATGTGGAATTCCATCTTGTTGGGACATCCTGACGAAGTTGCTTGGGTGTCACAAGAGATCATCTCTTAACAAGATGCAAAATTTAATTTCCGAGTCTCTGTACCCCTAACATACTTTACACTCTCTCGGATTTTGGTCAATGAATTTTCTACCACTTTCAAACCATCGTGCACAATAAGGTTCAAAATATGTGCACCACACCTCACATGAAAATAATTTCCATTAGCAACTAATCCTAATCCTGATGAATGCTTCTTCAATGTACTTACCATTGTGTCATTGTAAGATACATTATCCAAAGTAATGGTAAATATTTTTCTATTTATACCCCACTCCTTAGCAAACTTAATAATTTTTCCGCCAAGTTAGCACCGGTATGAGGTGGTGGCATGTGAAAGAAAGCAAGAATTTTTTTTTGAAGCTCCCAATCCTTACTAATATAATGCGCAGTTATCACCATATACTGATCACTGGTGATTGATGACCACAGATCAGAAGTCAAGAAAAATTTACCAGGAATGGATCTTAAGTAGCATTTAAGGTTTTCTTTCTCTTTCCTATGCAACTTAATCACATCTAACTTACCAGTATTCCTAGAATGTAACTCTTTTATACCCTCATGTTCAACAAAAGAGAAGGGATATCCATGTTTGATTATTACCTCAGATATCTTTTCCGAGTATTTTTCTTGATCAAGAGGTGGATAAGAAGAAACATCACCTATTGCAGCAGGACAAACTTTCACATGACACTTCATATTTGAAGTCCCACCACCACCTCTTGCCATGCATACTATGCCACATCCTATACATTTTGCTCTTGGCAGCCCCTTATCATCAACGAATTTTTCTAAGCTTTCCTAAACCACGGATTTTCTAGCTCTTTTTGAACTAGGGGCTGAACTCTCTTCAACTTCATACTCTATCCTCATGATATTTTCAAAAGACATTTTACCTGAAAAACATTTTAAATTGCTTTAACCTCACAATCCACAAAATTACAGAAAAACAAAGTCAAATTTTTACTTGGTTTAATAACAGGATGAAGCCAGATTGTATAAAATCAGAAGTTTTTGCATTCAAATATATACACCAAGTGGTATGAATGGAGGACTTGTGCCATTTCAATTCTAGAACAAACATAGTATGTGTTCAGGCAATTATGTAATAAAACACCAATAACTGACATCAGTAATTGTACCCACAAAATAGTATCATATGAAGGAGAAAATTAATTGGACCTAGCTAATACAAGCTTTTAAATTCTACTATCTTCATGCTCTAAATGCTGTGCTTTAAATTAGATGTTATATCAAAAGCACACCACATTTCCATCCTCCTTAATAAAAAATTGCCAAGATTTTTATGAAGCAAAATCTCCAATTACTAGTGTTTGGATATCCATTAGCAAGACTTAAAAGCACTTTTAACATAAATTTGTCTCATAATTGAAATGAAAGCTCTGGCTGTATCACCGACTAGAGGAAAAAATTTCCAAGATTGCCAAGATTTTCATACAGATTGGAGGAAAAAATTGCCAA
Source organism: Acmispon strigosus (assembly GCA_030819835.1). Taxonomy (NCBI): domain Eukaryota; kingdom Viridiplantae; phylum Streptophyta; class Magnoliopsida; order Fabales; family Fabaceae; genus Acmispon; species Acmispon strigosus. Next base: position 43,809,218 of record JAUAMA010000005.1, on the reverse strand, counting down.
TTCAGAGGCAGAAAATCAAGTTCTTCGCCAGCAAGCACTGGCTGTATCACCAACTGCAAAAGCTCTATCTGCAAGACCAAGGACAGTGATTATTCAGGTAAGAAAACAAACACGTGGACTCAACATAACAGTATATGAAGACAGGTTCATGATGAAATTTACATCTTGAAATTGGAAATGAGCTGAAAATTTGAGCCCCAGCTACAAAAGCCAAACCAAAATTGAACACCAAAAGGGGGGACAAGAAAAAGCAATAGAACAACCCAATACCATGTAAATCAGAAACAGGGTAATCATGAACAAATTATTCATTTGTTCAATGTTAGAAACTCTAACTTCTTATAAATCCCTAAATTAGCAAACAATAAGCATAAGAATTCATATGACTAACCAGAAAGAAAAAGAAAACACGGGACAACTATGACGGCTGCGAATCCCTAAATGCAGCAGAAGTGTGACGAACCCAAAAACAGTGGCTCAGAATCGGCGGCAACTATGACGGGACAACGGCGGACGATGAAAACACGGCGGCTGGCGGCAATTCCGAAAACGGTGCGGGCGAAAAGAAAAAGAGGGAGACCACCAAAAATACCTCGTGGCAACAAGAAGAAGGAATTCGCAACAGTAATCGCGGCGGATTAGGGGGTTAACGATGATGGGTTCTCAAACGCATCAATCACCCCTTGATTTGTCCTTAGATTTGGAATGGAAGGTCACCTGATTTGTAGATTTGGGGGTTTAGGGTTCATCAATTTGGGGCAATTTGGGGCTTGATGCAAGTGCAACGTGAATACGTGATGAATTGATGATGGATGTGATTTCTGATCTATTTGTTTTTTGTTTTTTTAAATTCATTGGGTGGATCCATATTTTTTTCTTTTTAAATCTATTGGTTCGGTTTGATCCATATTGTAGGATTTTATTCACAATCCATTTTATTCATTTTTGTGATCCATTAGAATTTTAAGTTAACCCATCACAATCCATCAAATTTCAATTTGTAGATCCAATGGATTTTAATTTTAAATTGGTGGATTATGGATATCTAATAGATTAAATAGATGGATTAGAATGCATCCATTTAAATTATTATTTTTTATATAAATGAATATGGATGAATTTTGTGGTGGATGAGTATGGATTAACGGATAATTTTGCCATTCTCTTATGTTTTTGACTTCATTTAACTTAAAAGGCCTGAAGATGTCTTCATTTGATAATGTTTACATTTCCAACTAGAAAAGATTGACATCCTTTCTTTTCCGCGTTAAAGATCATGCTTTAGTGTGGAGTGTGTTGGGCTTAGTTGGAGTTGTTGTGTTGTCTGCTACAAAAGTGTCTTGAGACATTGTGGACTTAACCACTCTCACTTATATGCTATAGATGTGCTCCTCAAACCACCAATGATTATCCCTCTCATGTCCAACTTAATTGGTCTTATTAGACTTGCTCTGTTTGAGCTTGTACTCAATCAGAACCTCAGATGCATGTGTTGTCTTGTGCTCCTTATGCCTGAGTTTGAGTATGGCTTATCAGATAAATTGATAGTTGTTGTATTTTAATTTTTTTCGTTGAGACAATTCTCTTTTTTAATAACTCCTCTATTTTTCTTTTTTCTTTTTTCGGCTTCTTTTATTTGGACTCTGATACCACTTGTTAAACTTGAAAACACGGATCTAAAATTTTGCTATAGGTTTGGGTGAGTGTGTTGGGTTTTAGTTGTAGATGCTGTGGTCCGAAAATGCCTGAGAACATTTTTGACAAGTAGCACACTCATTTATATGCTGCTATAGTTGTGCTTCTCAACCATTAACCAGTATAGTTTAGCATTTGCACTGGAACAAAGGATGTCTGTCTGTTCAATCATTAACCACTAGAGGCAGTATTATGTTTTTTTGTTCGGCTCAATATTCAATATTGTTCAAAATCAGTGTGCCTGTTTGGTTCATACCAATTTGTGCTAATGCAGGGAGCTTTTACTCTCGTTTAAGAAGGCAACTGGACAAAAACCTCTGAGAATTATTTTTTACCGGTAGGAGTGATCTGTTCTGTTATTTCATTTGTGAGGAACCTCAAATGAGGAATTACTAAATCATAAATATTTTCCAATATATTTTCAGTGATGGGGTAAGTGAAGGACAGTTCTACCAGGTTTTGCTATATGAGCTTGATGCCATCCGCAAGGTACAAAAATTTAAAACTCAGTGCAGTTATAATTAATATTTGACTATGCCATTCTCAAAGCTTTGAGTTTTTATGATGTGCAGGCTTGTGCATCTTTGGAACCTAGTTACCAACCTCCAGTAACATTTGTTGTGGTTCAAAAACGGCATCACACTAGACTCTTCCCAAACAATCACGATGACAGAAACAGCACTGATAAGAGTGGGAATATCTTACCTGGTAAATGATTTTTGCTTCTGCTAGCGGTTAGAATTTGTGCTTGATTGTCACTAATTTAAGGATATCTATGTGTCTTGATAATTTGCAACTCAAGGTTCTGCATTGTAGTATTTTTGGGTTACTCTCAATTTTTCGTTAACCAGTATCATAAAGAGTCCTAGAGTTGAGAGATTAGTGTGGTTGTAATGCAGGTACTGTGGTGGATACAAAGATCTGTCATCCTACTGAATTCGATTTCTATTTATGCAGTCATGCAGGAATCCAGGTATGATAGTGATATTGAATTTTCTTCATTAGTGTTGAGTATGGCTCATTATACTGGCCTCGTCTAGTATTAGATACTAGGTCCTCGTCTGGTATTGGATACTAGGTTCTCGTTTGATTGGAGACTCTAGGAGATCGTCTGGCTTGGAGCCATTGAGATCGTCCGCAGAGTTCATCTGCAACTGACACGTAAGTGATTGTCTGCCTGGAGTTGCTAGGCCTCGTCTAATAAGAGTTATTATGTGGTAGTTGAAGACAGCTAATGAGCACTTACTCCGTAATATCCGTGTAATCTAGAATCTGATTGGTTATCAGGATTGCGTTAGCATATAATTAATACACTGTCGTTTAGCATTATATCCTAGTATAAATATGCTGTAACACTAGAACCCTAATGTTCGTTCTTACTGTTGAATGAAATGGTGCTATAGCCATCTATAGCCGCAGACGTAGACAAAAGTTGGTTGAACTGCGTGAACAAAGATTTCTGTTGCTTTCGATCCCTTTCTCTCTTAAAGTTACTCTGTGTGATTCAGGTGTCTGATACCAACAATTAGATAGGATTATGAATATGAGTTGATTTCTCTTTATAATGTCTAGCACGAAGTAGCATCCAATTTACGTTGTGGTTCGCAATTTACAGGGTACCAGTAGACCAGCACACTATCATGTCCTCTGGGACGAGAACAATTTCACTCCAGATGAGATTCAGTCTCTAACCAACAACTTATGCTACACGTAAATAATTTCTCTTTATCATCTTAAATTTGTATACTCTCTTCCTAAAATGACATAACCTTCTTGATATTTTGTTTTCAGCTATGCAAGATGTACAAGGTCTGTTTCAGTAGGTACTTTCCATGCTCTGCTAAACATAGATACTCATATAATCTGCAAATCAGTATACTCATGATCTGTTATTGTTAGTTTAAGAAACAAGCCATTCAACAATCATTATATACACATTTTTTTAAACTTAAACTATAAAGTAAACAATGAATTTTTTTTAGCATAAGCAATAAGCATTATGCAAATATTTTGGAGAGCTTATATAAATAGCACTTACCTATAAGTTGTTATGAACTTATTTTCATAACCTGTTTAAAACAACTTTTGAATTAAGTACTTATGCCTACTTATAATATATTTTAAGCTTATTTCAATAAGCTTATCAAAATAGCTTATGAACAAGTGTTTTATGCCACAAGCTTTTATTGCCATAAACACTTAATTAAGTTGTTTATCCAAACGCATGATTACAAGCTGCATCTATGAATTATCTGTTAGCTGGTTTCAAAGCAGATTATTTACTATTATTCAATATCACTATTGTGTGTGCAGTGCCTCCAGCATACTATGCTCATCTGGCAGCCTACAGAGCTCGATTCTACATGGAAACTGATCTTCCTGAGATTTCTAAACTGCAAGGTGCAAGATCAAATGATAGGTCTGTTCGGCCACTGCCTGATTTGAAAGAGAAGGTGAAGAATGTAATGTTTTACTGTTGAATGAAGTTTCCGAGTAGAGAAACAACAGAAAATATAGGATAGGGAAACGAAATAGAGGTGAAAAAGTTGTCCATGTACTGTTCATATATAAGAATCTCTGCATGGCAAATTTTGAGTGTCTTAAAGGTGTTAGTTCTCTCTGTAGTGTAGTTTAAGGTAATATGTCCAATATTGAGATTGATCGGTTGCCCTAAACAACTTAATTCAACTTTGTAATGAGCTACGCTGGAAATTTCGACTATATTACCAAACTCACATTGGACATCATACTCCAAATTGTCGTGGAAACTCTCGATAAGGTCTCCCGTTTTCCTCTCTCTTTGCAAGACGCAAACCCGCAACCTATGCTGAAATCAAGGAATGCAGCACCAACTATATTTGCATGGAGGATCACCGTGAAGAGTTTGACTTTGAGCCACATGAGTCCCTACTAGAAAGGAGTATAAACCTCCTACGGAAGCAAGGAAGACAAACCATGTTGACCTAAAACACGGACCAAGGGGAAGATTTGATTCATATGCCCCTCTTCTCACCTCCTCTCGGACTTATAGGGCGGTCATGACGAGGACATTCGTTCCTCAGCCACCTCTCATGAAGCCTATGGGATGCCTTAACACAACTCATCTGAGAAGGCCATCTCGGAAATTACGTCCAACAGGTGCACCTTTGAGAAAAATGACTGCCTACATTCACGAAGGAGGAGATATTACAAACTCTCTCAACTCTCTAGCCTCTACCTAGCCTCATCTACACTCAGCATTTTTCCGCACCACTCAACATTGTTTATACAGGGGAGGAGCAGCAGCCTACAAGCTTGCTTTCGGTGCATGGAGAAAACACCTGAGGCTGTTGACCATTTCTGCCTTGAATTCTTGATGGCGGACTGGGTAGTTGTAGAGCTTTTGCTGGCTCCATTCGGGGTATGGACTCAGCAAGAATATTTCGATGAATGAAAAAAGTTACATCTAAATCAAATGGCTTAATTGCAACTTTCACTACTATAGAATTGCCCTATTACTACGGTTCCGGGTAGCATATTACCACGGTTAAATCGTGGTATTAGCCGGTGAAGTAATAGATAAATTACCACGGTTCCACTTTCATCCGTGGTAATATCAAGCCTCTATTACCACGGTTCCAGGAGGAACCGTGGTAATATCACACCTCCGTTACCACGGTTCAAGGAAGAACCGTAGTAATATCATACATATATTACCACGGTTCTTACTGGTAATAGGTCTTTTTAAAAAAATAGTCTATTTGCAATACACACAACATTGTTTCTAAACTAAAAAATTGTCAAATCCGAATATCCACCGTATCTAAATATATTGAAGTTTTATCAATGGAGAATCATATTTATTTATGAAAAGTTAAGTCATAACAGCTAATGTAAGTAACATAAGGAAAATTGAAGGTACTTGCCCTTAATTTGTAATGTAAGCAACATAAGGAAAATTGACAGCTAATGTTTACTTTTTTAGCATCAATATTCGAGGTTATATCACCCAATGTCTGAAAAAATAGTTTCACATTAGATACACAGGTATACAAGAAATCTTAAAGAACCAAAACTCACATTTGCTTCCCGAGCATCTCCATACAACAATGTTTTGAGGCAGAAAAATCAGCAGTATGTCTACATGCGGGCAAAAGCCCTACCATTTCCTTTTCTTACGAGACATAATTAATATCTCCAGTTGATGATACATGACCATCCAAGAATGATTTGCTAGCAATGCCATTTTCTCTACAGTCAGCAAGTTTGGTATTTACTTGTAAGTTCAACCACAGATCCATTTTCAGTATGTTACATGATGACTGAGATTTATATGATCTTTGTACTACCCTTTTCTTTGATTTTATTTGAGTCTCATATAACTTTTATTTTATTTTGTTAGCGTTTTTTTTTTTTTTGCATTTGCATATAGATTAGCAATTTTTGTGTTTTTAGTCATTTTAGTGTTATTTTAGTCCTTGTTCGAGTGCCGGTCATTATTAGGTGGTTTGTGGGTAATTTTATGGAAGAATTGATGAAGAATGGTGGCTGATTATTATAGAAGAGGAAGCATCAATCTCCCTATGCTTGTTTAATATGTGGGAATTGAAGAATTGAAGAGGGAATTGATGAAGAATTGTTGTTTAAGAACAAAAGGGAGGCCACATGAAGAGCCTTTATTGCCATCAAATATCCATCAAAGAAGGAGAGCAAAAGAGTAAAGGAATTGTAACATCAGACGTGTCCAACGCCTGAGTACCAACGCTCATGCGTTGGCTCTCTGTCTGATTGTCCAAAATTGTTTAAATCCCAACGCCCATGCGTTGGCTCTCTGCCAGACGTGCTGTTTTAAGTTAAATTCCAACGCCTAGGCGTTGGAAGCCAACGCTCATACATTGGAACACTGGCAGAAAATTGTTATAAATAGCTTCTTCCATTCCTTTGTATACCTAGATATCTACACATCTCTATACATTTCGAAAATAACTTGTTTCTGAGCTTTGTCTGGACTTGTGGGAGGCCACCTTGAGCTCCCAATTTCAGATTATTATTATTATTATTATTATTATTATTATTATTATTATTATTATTATTATTATTATTATTATTATTATTATTATTATTATTATTATTATTATTATTATTATTATTATTATTATTATTATTATTATTATTATTATTATTATTATTATTATTATTATTATTATTATTATTATTATTATTATTATTATTATTATTATTATTATTATTATTATTATTATTATTATTATTATTATTATTATTATTATTATTATTATTATTATTATTATTATTATTATTATTATTATTATTATTATTATTATTATTATTATTATTATTATTATTATTATTATTATTATTATTATTATTATTATTATTATTATTATTATTATTATTATTATTATTATTATTATTATTATTATTATTATTATTATTATTATTATTATTATTATTATTATTATTATTATTATTATTATTATTATTATTATTATTATTATTATTATTATTATTATTATTATTATTATTATTATTATTATTATTATTATTATTATTATTATTATTATTATTATTATTATTATTATTATTATTATTATTATTATTATTATTATTATTATTATTATTATTATTATTATTATTATTATTATTATTATTATTATTATTATTATTATTATTATTATGTCTTCCTTAGCCATGCTTGGCTAAGTTTTCTTTTGTATTTGAGTTGTAGTGAATCTATCTTAGAACTATGCTTTAGGTTTCTGTTTATATATGAATAAAGTGCAGTTCTTAGTTTCTATTCTCTGTGATTATATTACTCTTGTTGTACACAAGTGTTCATGCTTAATTCCTATACAATGATAGTTGGTAAGAATTGGGAGAAATGGGAATAGAAGGAATGATTGTATGCCACTTAGGTATAAGGGTAGACATTAATGTTAGTGTGGCCTGAACTTGGAATTTATCTTCAATTTGATTAACTAATCACTAAGGTATTAGGTTTAGAAATTGAATTAAAATTTCTATTTGATTAAGGCATTAACAAATAGAAATCCTAGGCTAGAGCACCTAAGAACTTGTTCTAATTTCATATATGTAGAATTGATTCTAAATAGCTTAGCTAGAGGTAGTGAAACTCAACCCAAGTACTTGTTTAATCAAACAATTATCTTTGTCTTTATGCTGTTATCTAAAATCCAAAAACAAAACAAATATATATTTTCTTTTTCAAACTCTAGAAAACCGATTTCAAGTCAAACCAATCCCCGTGGAGACGATAATTTTTTATACTACTTCGATACAATCTGTACACTTGCAGAATTGCTATCAAGTTTTTATCGCCGTGGCCGGGGATTGGCTTTTTGATTTTTAATTGGTTGTTTAGAGTTTCTTTTGTTTTTCTAAAAAAATTGCTATGTTGTGAACTGGTGCTTCTAATCTTTGTTTGTTGAGTTTATACAAGGTGCATCTATGGTTGAAACACTCGAACAAAGGTTGGCAAAAATCCGAGCGGTTCTTGAAAAAGAATATGAGAAGAAGAAGCATGATGATTTCAATTTAATTAATGAGCATTATGCTGAATTGGAATGTAAGCGCGTTAGCGGGTCTTTGCCAAAATGGTGAGAATAAGAATTCAAGATAATAGCTAGAAAACTTGTACTTTATGCATGAAACTAGTATCACTAGACAATAGAAGAGAAAACCTACCTTTTGTTTGAAGAAATGGAGTATGAAAAATCAAAGCTTGATGGTAGAAAATGGGGGTGAGTGTTTTGGTTTGAGGGAGAAAGAAATGGAAGAAGAAAATATTTTGGAGCTTCTCTCACTATACTTTCCAATTCTCTCTCTAACTTCTTTTTGTCACCAACACATAATGAAAGAGCAAATATCACCCACAATGCATGCTTTGGCCGTGGGTATCATATAAGGTGGGTGAGGAGGATGAAAAATTTCCTTTATGCCCCTATTAGAGGCCCCTAATGTTCCCTAAGTACACTAGGTGTCAATATCCTTGTTCTCTTGATCTTATCCTCTCCTCTACTTAACCAACAAGTCACCAACAATACCTTCTCTTAATCACCCATCAAAATCTTCATTAACATTTCATGAAGAGTTGAAACAAAAGCAATCATGTGCTTATCCCAATAAGTGGTTCAATTTATCATAGAAGGAAGGGTGAAGATTTGTTGTCTAGATCATATGAGGTAAAAATATCACTTTGCCAACTTTATTATAAATTAAAGGACAAAACAACTTACTTAAGCCATAAAGTACACTTTAACAACTAATTAAACCCTTCAACAAACATATGTGTCACACATAAGATAAAGTAGAAATATGTGTATATTAGTACACACTTGCCAGTTGCCACACATAATATATATATATATATATATATATATATATATATTTTGACGTCGTTACCTTTTCATTTCTGAATCAAAATAAAACGTCTCATCGTACCGTGTAATATTTTCCACTCTTTAAAACGAGTATAACATTCCACGTCATCAAAGATAATATTAATACACCTAAATGTTAAAGGCATACATTTACTTCTTTAATAAAAACTATTTTATTTAAAACACACCTCACACATCACGAGACACAAATAGGCACATAAACCAATGGGCTCAACATCATATCTCCACTCATAAATATGTAACGGCTCCCACATATTCAATTCACATGAAAAGAAAGATAGACACAATATTTTATCATGAAACAACATGAGTGTCTTTTCAAGTGAAAACATCGTAACCCATTCACCTAACATAACTCATTTATTGAATTGGGTAAACGTACCTTCACATTATCGCAACACTATGTGCAACACGCATCACAAGGCACAAATGGCATATAAACCAAAATAGTCAACATCATTAAACATGAAACATATACTACTTTCATACCTTGTTATAAAAACCAAATAATTACCTCATAAAAATGCGGTTCATAACATTAAATTTGTTTAAAATTACTTTTAATTCACTTCTTTTAATTTTTATATATCTCTAATGCTTAAAAGAGTGAAAAGAGAAAATAAATTTAATTAAATATGAGTACCAATGAAAAAAAAATTAATACACCACAAACTCAAGTTAGTACCTCTCTAATTTAATTCTTATAATATGAAACATAGGTAATACTTATCATAATAAGCATGCCCAAGGTCACAACATCATAGTAGCATTACATTTGATTCTAAACAGATAATTCAATATCAGATATTTTATCAAATATTTTAATATAACCAACACTCGCTTTGAGATTATTTTTTAACACTTTTTTTACTACGTAAAATCCACTAATGGCCTGACACACAATTTAGTAAGACCTACATAAATTTTTAATATAGCCAATGGAAAATGCTAGTAATATTCGCTTTGTGACTCTTTTCTAAGATTTTTTTTATTCAGAATATATGTAGGATCCACTAAATTATATGGCCACACTCACAATTTAATAATACCTACATAAATTTTAAGCAATTGATAGTGTAAAAAAGTGTTGCTACATATCATTTTACAACTAATTTTTCACATAATACAGATTGTATCAAAGGTAATTCACACATCACACATTCAGATAATCACAACCATGGTAGTTGAACCGTGAATCGAATCATGAATCAAAATATCTATTTTCTGACTCGGGAATCATATCATATTATGTATCGTACGATACAAACACACACAAAATTAAATTCTAAATAAAAATATATGGTATATATCATTTAATAAACTTTAAATTAATAAAAAATGACAAAGTACAAGTGTTCATCCTGGAAAAAAACATCAATAACATGATAAAATGTAAAATATTTTACTACTTGTTATACTTTAATACATAAACACTCTTTCTGCGTAAAACTAAAACAGTGAAACCGTGAAAACTCAAAGTAGTGGGTAAATTATTTGAAAATCATATGGGTTTTTCTTAAGGTTAAAATTTGACTTCTTATTTTTTAAGAAAAAGAATGCAATAAAAAGCTCAAAATGCAGAAAAACGACTCGTTTCTACACTTGTGTGTGAATCAATCAATTCAAGACTGAATCGCGATTCGTCCAATACGAAACGATACAAAGCGATTCACTTCCGATTCATAGTACACTTCGATACACCACAGCCGTATTATCACTTGATCCGCTCATCTCTCAGCCCGTTGTAAAAGAAGAAAAGAAAAAAGGTATATGGACACTCATATTGTAGAAATATAAATTCTCCATCCCATTGATTTATCTCTTTTCATCATGCCATACATTTCAATCTCTCTCTTTGGCAAAAGAGTGTACAAGTTCCATCCTTTCAGTTTTATTTTCCAAAAACTATACATACCCGTGGTTGTGAGGTCAAAACTTCACTACAAAAACCATGTACAAAGAAATTGCACTACTACACACACGCCATTCACAAGAAGCAAATAAGTAAACTTAAAATCCCAATAATATAATGCAAGGGGTTGCAATCAAACACCAGGCACATAATCCACCACCTTGCTCTGCAAATAATACCCTCCAACATGGCTCACCGGTTCATAAACCGGGTCCGAACCGGGCTTGTGGTGCCCTCTGAAGTAAAGGAACATCCAGGTGAACCCAGCCACGGTAACTAGCCCAATCCCGCACGTGCTCAGGAACCCTGCTGTGATGAGGAAGAGTGCGGCGCAAGCTGGGACCCATATTGGGCTCAACACGATGATCAGCGGCGAGAAAAGGATCAGGCCCAGAATGGCTATGACGACGGTGAGGCCCGTGAGGATGAGCGAAATGGCAACCGTTATCACAAGGGTCAAGACGCCGAAGAGCTGCTTTGAGTTTGAAACGCGCTGCTGAAGCTTTTTAAGTGGTGGTGATACTGAAGTGGTGATGTTGGTTGTGGGTGTTGGTGCTATGTAAGTTTGGGCTAGGAGCCTTGGGCGATGTTCTGCCATGGTTGCTTAAAACTGAGAGAGGGAACGAACTAAAAGAGATGATGGGGAGTGTGTTATGAGGACAGGTGTGACATGCAGGGTACACGTGGAAGGGTATTTGGGATCTTGGTCGGTTCGATCAGGGTAGATAAATGTGGATGAGATTCAGGCGTTTTCTTTCCTTATATGTGGCACTTATATTTTGGGGGTAATAAAGTTTTCTTCACACTCCAATATAAAGAGTGATGTGATAGGAACAGAAGTGACAGATAGAAAGAGAAATACAGTGGAAATGAGATGGGAGAGAAGTGAGGTGTGAATGAATCATAACCCATTTCGGGGAACTTGCGCAATCTTTCGATTAAATTATTGGCAAACCATTGTATGAGTTATTGGCAAACCATTCTTTACCTGCTTAGTTCAAATTGTTGTTTCTTACATTATAACTTGCAGTCTATTACTGCCTGCTTTTTCTTTGCAAGAGACTTGATGCAGTTTATTGATTATTAAATCCTTATTACATTCTGAAATAAGTTGAAAATGATCCTCAATCTCTTTTATTTTTTACGTTAATAAAGTGAAAAGTTTCTTATTATACTAAATCATCTTTCCTTGTCTGATATAATTTTTGTCACAACAATACCTGCAGGAAAATTTTCATAGGAAAAGTTGGGCAGTAAAATTAAGTACTAGATGTGTGCAGAGATATTATTGTGTACTATGATACATAAAAGCTGTATGACACACTATTATCAGAATCGCGATTCTACTCATAGAATCGGGCGATTCTACGCTTCTACTGGACCTTCCGTCTTAAATCGGTGGTAGAATTGGAATCTGGTGGAATCGAGTGGAATCGGCGTGGAACGGGTATAATCGTGGAATCGCCGTACCGTCTCCGATTCTACTATATGCGAACTGGGTCGCACACCACTCGGTTACCCGGTTTGACCGGGTTTTAATTTAAATAAACCTACAGTAGAAAACGTGTTTTCATTTCCCCTTTATCCATTCCCAGCCACACACGTTGCACGTTACACAGCCTTCAGTTCTGGTCTGGCTGAGGCACACGCTGCACGCTGCACGCAGACCTTCGGCGGTACATTTTAGTACTTGAATATTTTATTATTGACAATGACAATATTATGGATTATGCAAGTCTATTAAAGTGATTGTTATTATGAATTTATATGCATATAATACATTTATGTATATTAGTAAAATCGTAACGTCCGTGTTACGTTTATACGATTCTACGAGTCTACACCCTGCTCTGTCTTTGCGTAGAATCTCGATTGTGACAACATTGGTACGACATTCTCCCTTATATTTCTTAACACACCAAATCAAGTAGACCTGTATGCAAAAACTTATTTAAGACTCAATATATCATGTTGCATTGTTGCTCCTCTATTCAAACACTGTCTTGACTTTCAGCCACTATAACTTGTAGCACCATAACCGGATTCCAATAAGCTCTATTCCTAACTTCCAAGATCCAATGAACTCCTCAGCAAGGTTAAAATACAAGGTATCCTTAAAACAAAAGTTACCTCACACCCAAAATCTACCCCTTAAGAGTCTGAATGGGCCTAAATATGTTTTTGGTCCTTAGAAATATAGCAAAGGTTAGTTTTAGTCCCTGAAAAACGACTTTTTTGTTTTAATCCCTGAAAATATACACCGTTATCGATTTGTATCCCTGCTGTAAGATTATGTTTGTGTCTCACAGAAATTGTTGTTTCTTACACTATAACTTGATTTATTCTTGGTGATCAGGTGGCTTAAGGACTCCTAATCAAATTTTCTTCTCTACTTTGTAAATTGATTTTGTGCTCTCTCTGATGGTGTATTGTTTTGATTGATATTGCAGCCATCTTTGAAGAGCTAGAAGGTGCACCAGAATTTCAATGAGGACAATATTGAAGATGTTTTCAAAGGATCTCAACTTCTTTCTTTATTAGACAATGAGATCTATTTTCTATTATGAATTTTCTCAGATTTTATGATACGGGCACTGCTTTTGGAACCCTTAATTTTACTGCGTATGTTTGTTCTGTTTCTATTTTCCTGTGGCAGCTTGCAGAGTAGGGTAGCCAGTGTGCATAGCCTTGCTCACAAACAGGTCTTTCTTTTTATGTTATCATGGATGATATCTTTGTTCTGTTCGGTGTTTGCTGCATTTTAAAAACAGAACAGAACAAGGTATATTTTATTTTCACTTTTGACTAAAACAGGTGGACCCAAAGAGAATACATAGATTTTCCCATTTCATATGTTAATCTTGAAGCAGATGGGCTTGGCCACTCTTTTTACTTTTGGTTTCTTCTATCTGTGACCAATGTTGTCAGATTCGAGATTCTACGCAGAGACGGAGCAGGGTGTAGACTCGTAGAATCGTATAAACGTAACACGGACGTTACGATTCTACTAATATACATAAATGAATTATATGCATATAAATTCATAATAACAAGTACTTTAATAGACTTGCATATTCCATAATATTGTCATTGTCAATAATAAAATATTCAAGTACCAAAATGTACCGCCGAAGGTCTGCGTGCAGCGTGCAGCGTGTGCCTCAGGCAGACCAGAACTGAAGGCTGTGTAGCGTGCAATGTGTGTAGCTGGGAATGGATAAAGGGAAAATGAAAACACGTTTTCTACTGTAGGTTTATTTAAATTAAAACCGGGTAACCGAGTGGTGTGCGACCCAGTTCGCATATAGTAGAATCGGAGATGGCACGGCGATTCCACGATTCTACCCGTTCCACGCCGATTCCACTCGATTCTACCAGATTCCACCAGATTCCGATTCTACCACCGATTCAAGACGGAAGGTCCAGTAAAAGCGTAGAATCGCCCGATTCTACGAGTAGAATCGCGATTCTGATAACAGTGTCTGTGACCCTCTATTAATGCAAGTTGCACCTAATCTAGTTCATTGCAGTTGAATCCAAAAGTGTGCATGATCTTAGAATTGGAAACTGTCATCATGAAAGATATAAGCTTCATAAACCAAGGAAATTTATGACTCTACAGCTCTAAATGGTTTCAATTACATGTTTTCTCAATCAGAAGTTTATTTAATTTGATTTTTTCAATGCATGGTAAAGAATAACTAAATACATTGCTACTTCTTATTGATGGTACCTGAACCAAAGAAAAGAGATAAGCAGAAGAACAGTGCAAGCAGAATAGGACTTGTGACATTTTATTTTTCTAGCTTAAAAGCTAATCTAAAGCTAAAATCGCTATATTTGTGTAGCATGTCACACAATTAATGGTTATTATTTGTGCTAATTTGCTTGTACAGGTACAGCTAAGGTATCATCTTAGGACTCTTTAAAAAAGCAATTTGGGAACTAGTAACAAATATAAATGAGTAATAAGTAACCAAAATTGCATTGTTTACACTTGTGTGAATCAGACCAAAAAGATGAAAAGAATGGACTAGCGGCAGCTAGTGTCGGTTACAACGGATAGACGTTAGCCAGAAAGATTGGACTAGCGGCGGCTACAACTGACGTTAGTCAATAATAGTTTCACAAAGTTAATTTGGTGGCGGTTCCAACCGCCACTAGTGTTTTGGACTCATCTTGCGGCGGCTGTTCCTGCTGTTGGTCACAATCGTGACTAGTTTGCTTTGTGCTTTGTGGCGCCTAATCTGGTGTTGGTCGTATAACCGCCGCTAGTCAACATAGCGTTGGTTAGAATCGTCGCTAAGTTAGCGAAATGACCGATGTCAGATCTTCGTATTCTTGTAGACTTGTAGTGCCAGTGGTAAAATTAATTAAGTTTTTTGTTCTATTTAAACTTATTTTTTATTCTATCTTATTTTTACTCATTTTATTTTCTTTTAATTTTTTCTTTTTTTCTAACGGAACATTCATTACATGTATTATTTCTTTTTATAGTTGTGAGGTGGAATTGGTATGCCAATAAATCTTTTTCCATATAATTTAAAAAATTGAAACCTTTGTCGAGAGAAAAGATGTTATTAACTCAATATTTTTCTTATTTCCAAAATATTTTTATAGGATTGTCTAACTTACCTCATCGAATTATTTAACTCTATTCTTGTTGACCAACCAAAATTATTTGTAATTAATCCATTTTTTACTTTATTTTTTATAAATAATTCGATCGGTTAAGTAGAATAGAGTCAGAAACCCCATACAGAGTAAATTAGATTCCCTTACACTTACTAGAGTGTAAATAAAGTAGGTCACTTTGTGTAAATATACATGATTTATCAAAACGTACATTCTAATTTCACTCACACCGAGAAATAGAAAAATAAAAGAGAGAAATGAGAAATATAATACATAGGTGATAGAAAATATTGAAAAATATGAAGAAAAAGTTGGTAAAAATTGGAGGGAATAAAATGTGTGTATGAATAAAAACATTTCTCACTCTTAACCATTATAAAAAAACTATTGAATTTCTGTCATGTCAGTATGCTACCAAATAAATAGGTAGGGTTCAGCGCAAAATGAAGGAAAAGGAAATTATAGGGATGGAAAGCAACTGCGCTTTAATTAATCAATTTAGTTTTCAAGATAGATGCAGAAAGATGCCTTACTTCATTAAATTTTGATAGGAGGGTCAACAATTACATATATAGCAAGCTTGCGCATTTCTGTTGGCACAACATCAAATATGTTGGAGGGATATTATGCAAATTTATGCTGCAAAATTTCTTATGCAATAAACGACAGAACATGATTGTGTATGGGACCAGTTTATTATTGTTATGGGGATTCTGCCGTACACCAGATAAATGGTTTACCAATACATTACTCGAAATTTAAAAGATTGGTTCATAATTAAGCATAACAGATAGCTTCCGTTATGTGCGAGGAGGTTTAGGGAAGAGTCGGATCCATTTTGTGGATCTAATTTAAATAGTCTTACCTTGCATTTTTGTAAGATGTCGATTTCACAGCCTGAACATATGATTGCAAAGTCACATAGCAGTAAGTTGTAGCGAGACTCCCCCTCACCTATTGTAACTTATTAGAGAGTTTGCAGCCTATCTGGTTACAAACTTCAATTTCGATTACAAATATTATTACTCGTAATTACAAATCAAACTTTTCAAGTTATGCACTGGTGCCATAGACAAAGGCTATAGTTATATACTAATTTGGTAGAGGTGAAGTGAAGCTACCTGACACCACTTCAAGAAGGGATCAAGAGTTATTGAGAGAATTGAAAATCATGGATGGGCAGCCTTTGCTCATAACACATGGCCTCTACAGTTCCCCAATGCTCCTTTGAAGAAGTATGTTGCTCTTTAGCCTCAGCCAGCAAATCTAAAGAAGGATTCACTCCTTGGATCTTGAAAACAGAAACTTCTCCAGTTTCGAAGAGATTCCAAGAACCCAATTGGCTCACTTTATAACTTGTTTCCTCTATACAATATTGCTTCAATCTCATCTTTTCTTTTGTCCTCTCTCTTGCCCTTTCCCTTGCCCTTTCCCTGCACTCCTTCGAAAGAGGATGATGGAGTGCACTCTTTCTAGAACGCTTGGTCCTTCTTCTCTTCACAACCGGGTCCTCCTTCTCTTCTTGTTCTTGGTTTCCAATTTCATTGACCACAACCTCTTCAAGGCTAGACACTGCACCTTCACATTCAGAAGTTGAAGAAGCTAGTTGATTGATTTCCACTTTTGCTTGGTTGAGTAACCACTCCACTGTTTTGGAAGCTTTATCAAAGCCTAGCATGTCTTGCAGGCCGAAAAACCTCTTAGCAACTTGAAGGGAAAGTCTCATTCTCCGATCCCTGAGGCCACTTGATGTGTGAATCTTGCTGTGCCTATCTTTCCTGCTGCAAGGTGTTTTCTTTTGGATCTGTTCCGTACTACTCATGTGCTTTCCTCCTTTAGAAGGAAACTTTTTCTTAGTAATTGAAACCTCAGGTTGAGGGTCAGACTTATGAGGCTCAGCTAGAGGCTGGTGTTGAAACTGAAGGAGGAAATTTTCAGTGTCTTCAAAGGGAAAAGGGAAGTCAAGAAAGGAAAAAGGAAGGTTCGTACCAATATTGCTTTCTTCTCTTGATGATTTTGGGTTGCTCTCAAAGGGAAATGGTTGGTCAGAAGAGGAGATTAGGTAGCTATTTGAAGGAAACATATCTCTGAAACTGAAAGACTGGGATTGCACCAAATTAATTAATTAATAACCCTACCCCTTGAACCCTAGAAGGACGTGTTTACACTCTCCCCTCAGCAGCATCTGCTTCGTCCTTTTTCAGTTCTTCATTCTAGATTTGGCGTCCTCCCAGCTGCAAGTAAATTTGAGATACTGAAGCACCGTGTGATATTTGTGCTTGTGTTCATGCGTGTATGTGTGTGTGATCATGTTGTACAATTGGCTTTGTCAAGCAAGGACACTGTTACAGTTTGAGAAGGACGGCACAGAGGATAGCTAGTAAGGAAGGGTGAGAGAGAGAGAGAGAGAGAGAGGGGTAAAGGTGGTTTAAAGAGATAATAAAGAACCCTAGAACTAGAAGGGTAATAACCTTTTGTCATAATCTGTATTCCTTTTGACCTAGCTACCATATAGTGTTTAAGATCTTTAGAAGGATTATACATTGTGAGAAATAATTAGTGGATGGAGCTGGTGGGTGCGACTTGACAGAGAACTAAAACCCTACTCGCCTCCACCACGCCAACTCAGACAACTCTCATCTCTATCACTAGCTAGCCCCATATTACCTCTTTGCCATACACAGCTTTCACTTGTTATGCTCTACCTCCTAGCCTCCTATTTGCATGGATTACTAAGATCATTGAAATTGAAAGGGATTTTAAACTAAGATCTTAAAATAATATCTGTATCATATAAATCTCACCATTGAAGATAGGTAACATGGCATGAGATCTTAGCTTGCTAAGATCTATGTGTTGACTGGTTCCTCTCCAAAAGTTGGATCTTAAGTTAAATATTATTGTTTCTCTCTCTCATTCAACCAACAGAAAATAGAGGGAAATCCAACTAGAACAATGAAAGGGATGAAATACAACAAAACAGTAGTAAAATCAACATATGTATTTGAGTCGAAAATTTTAAAAATTACATCAACAGATTTTCAGCTTACAGATACCAGGAGATGAACAAAACATAAATATTTGATATATCAAATAAAGGATTTCACATGAAATTAAGAATCAAAATTTCAAACTGGTTAGGTTAAAAATAAAATAAAATATATTCATGCTTTCATAAAAAAGATATTTTCTTGAGTTAATATTATTTTACATTTTTTATAAAAATCCTGGAGTGGTTAAATATATTAATATATTGATTATTGCCATAGGCAATATTAAAATTCGAAATTAATAGAATAGAATTTTTTTAAAAGAAATTGGTTTTTTGTTTTGAAAGGAAAATGAATGACTTAGGTGGGGGGACACGTGGAGAAGGTTATAGAAAATAAACTTTCTTTCATATGTCCCAAAGAATTGTACGCACCACTAATACATCAACTTAGTTTGGAACACCTAAATTTGAATCATCTAAAACAATATCTCATCTTACCATATGATCAATAAGATGAGGCAATATAAATCCATCAAGTCAAATATTATCAAAAAATAGGTATCTTTTCTTTTCGAAATTCTATTTTCAATTAATCAAAATGAATTCAGGATATCAAACAATAAAAAGACAAAAGATAACTTAAATACATTACAGGCTGCATTAAACGTAACAGAAAAAATAAAAATAAAGAATCACCTTCTTGAAGATAATACACACCCAGAGAAAAAAAGAAACAGTGAGATGCAAGTATGGACAACATTAAAAAACCAATGTTATATAAAACTAAAAAAATTAAAATAAAAGAGTTAACATTGTTGAGAGAAGATTCATCGTGAGAAAGAGAAAAACCTCAAAAATTTAAAGAAGATCGTAGCCTTAGGGTAGAAGCATATATAAAATGAGAGGAAACCTTGATCTAATAATGAGGAAGAGAAATTGAGAAAGGGAAAAATAAAAAGCTAAAAAGAAGGAGAAGCGTTTCTGTCATATGAGAAAAACACATCTTATATATTGATAACCATAAAGATTTACTTATATTTTAAGAATTCATTCCAAATTTGAAATTTGCTGAATTTTGGCATTATACTTATTAATCAAATTAATTAATACCGGTGAAATTTGAAATTTAAATTAAGAATTACTTAATTTATAACCTTCCCTTTAAAGTTTTCAAATTGATTTAAAAATATTTCAAAATTGTTGGAGGGACCCCTTATATTAATTTTGATTTTGATATTTTTTAAAAAAATCTTAAGATTGTAATTAGTTGTGATTCGTTCCTTATTTAACAATCTTAAGATTTTATGCTAATTATTTCCTATTAAAATTTGGGTAAAAAATTGATATTAATTAGTCATGATTCGTTCTTTATTTAATATTTATAATAAATTTTATAAATATTAATTATTTAAGGTAGGGTCTTAATGGGTAGGTCATAGTGGGATAGTTAGGATTTATACCTTATTTTAGTGGGTAGGTGGGTATAAACCTTCTTTTATAAAATACTAGTTGGAATTACCCGTGCAAGGCACGGGTAACTTTAGATAAATTTAAATTATTGTGTGTGGAATGATTTTTTTATAACTGCTTATATATGTTGTTGTGAGGTCGACAAGAGTGACCAATACTCTAGCCGTGAGAAATAGTTACTTAGCCGTAAACAGTTGACGACAATTTGCACTTAACTCACATGGCCAAGGATCGAAACCCTCTTCTGTATAGGGACAAAGTTAGCTAAATACCACGCCACATCTTGTGCTAAATTTATTTGTTATTTTGTCATGTTGATTCCTCGATTAGTGGTATAGGAATCTTTAGCATGGAGTGCGTCGTCCTCTCTCCGGGCAACAACAGTGCAGCAAACCCCCTCGAGGCAACATTAATGACAATATCCCTCTCAAACTAATGGATGCTGATAGAGCGTTTCATACTAATGTTTTAGCTGTTCTAAGGCACGGGTAACTTTGGATAAAGTAAAGTTAATGTGTGTGGAATGATTTATTTTTATAACTTCTTATACATGTTGTTGTCAAGTCGATAACAGTGACAAATACCCTCGCCGTGAGAAATAGTTACTTAACGGTAAACGGTTAGTGACAATTTATGCTTCACTCACATGGGCAAGGATCGAAACCCCCTTCTGCATGGTCGAGGGACAAAGTTAGCTAACTAACACACCACATCTTGTGCTAAATTTAGATGATAATTTGTCGTTTTGATTCTTCAATTTTTGATATATCAAGTTATCTAAATTACTCATGAGATTAATTATCATTTTATGTTACAATTTGTAAAATAAAAGACAAATAACAACATCCTACTTGTCATTATTTAACTCATGGATGATGAATGAGAAAGTATAATAGGAAGTCACCCGGTACACAAAAAGGCAAATCACACGTTAGAATTAACGTTCTAACACATAGGAGTATAATATCAATCGTAATATAGAATATCAGTAAGCAATACCTTATGGAGTTTTATTTCCAAAAACTTCTTCATACACAACATTAACTGTTGTGTTAGGAGGGAGGTCGTCATGATTTTCTATTAGTCTTTATTTGCTCGTTACTCTTGACAAAGCAACGTATAACTGTCCATTGGTGAAAACTAGCCTTGGAAGATGTAATCCAACACACCCAAGTGTCTGCCCCTGCGATTTATTGATCGTCATACCAAAACATATGGATATAGGAAACTGGGTTCGCTGAAATTTGAATGGTAGGTTTGCATTACTTGTAGCCATTTTCATTCTATGAATCAGTGCAATACGTCCAACTTTAGTCCCTGTGAGTGTGACGCACTCAATGACATGGTCTTCCATCCTCCTCACTCTCAGCCTTGTTCCATTACACAATCCGTTTGATTGATCACTTAACATTTGTAATAAATTTTATAAATATTAATTATTTAAAATATATATTTTTTAAAAATCTTAAGATTGTATGTTAATTATTTCCTATTAAAATTTGGTTAAAACTTTGATATTAATTATTCATGATTCGTTCCTTATTTAATATTTGTATAAAAATTCTTAAAATTGTAATTAGTTATGATTCGTTCCTTATTTAACATTTGTAATAAATTTTATAAATATAGTCATGATTCGTTCCTTATTTAATATTTGTAATAAATTTAATAAATATTAATTATTTAGGGTAGGGTCTTAATGGGTAGGTTATAGTGGGGATAGTTAGGATTTATACCTTATTTTAGTGTGTAGGTGGGTATAAACTTCATTTATATAATATATAGATTAGATATAGATATCTTTGTAATTAAATAGTATCTCATTTAGTTTAATTTTGTTTTTTATATTTTTAAAAATATCAAAATATCAAAGGGGATTGTCAAATTGTGAAATGTGAATTGCAAGTGTAGATTCGGTTTTCAAAAATAACAAAAATATATTCATTGCGAATCTAAAGTAATATCAGTTTTAAAAAATCCTACTATTATCCTTTTTTTAATCTTCGTTCCTTTATTTAACATTCATAATCAATATCAATTTTTGTTTAGATAAAATTTGTTACTAAAATTTGATATCAATTAGTTAAGGTTCGTTCCTTATTTAACATTTACAATCAATATCAATTTTTGTTTAGATAAAATTTATTACTAAAATTTAGTTAAAAATTTGGTTAATATATATCAGGTAGTATCTAGAATTAGTTAGGGTAGGGTCTTAGTGTTAGATTCAAACGATTTCATAAATTATTATATTTTGCTAAAAAATAATTTCACTAAGGGTTTAATATCATTAGATGAAGATGTTCTAATACTTTGAATATTTCATACTCAGGAACATCTATCTACTTGAAGACAAACTGCATACATACATACAAGACATTATCAAAAGCATATCTTCATAGAAAAGCAAAGAAGAGGTGTACGTCTGGCAACCGATTGAAGACCTATTCTGCCAGTTGAGTGCGTATGCCAAAAGAGTACGTCTGGCTATGGAGTGCGTCTGGCTATACACCCAATGAAGTACGTCCGCCTTTGGAGAACGTTTAGCAACTATCTGAAGAGTTCGTTTGCCAATACTACTGAAGAGTTCGTTCGCCTAAAAATGCTGAAAAGTTCGTTTGACAAAGTGTTTCAAGCATTAAAGTTTATCTACCTCGTTAAATCATTAAATGAAGCTCTGTTGATTGCAGAATGAAGAAAGGGACATAATTAATACTTTATTCCTCATTCCTGCAAAAGCTCTGACATTCCTTAAATCATGCAACATTTTCAGAGTCAACGACGTGATTTCCTGAACCTCGGATCTCCTCAACGATCAAAATCAAATCTTCTGTTCAGAGCATTTAATGTTCTCTTTGCTGGCATCCACGAGGATTTAATGCCCAAACGTGACCTCAAGGCTGAAAGCATTGAAGTGCCCGACGACGTCATCAAAAACAATTAATGCTGCAATAAATGCATGATAGAATGCATTTAATGTTGTTTCGGGGATGCAGAAGTATCTGTTACTCACAAGGAAGCAGAAATTCAAATGGAACTATTTTCAAATCTTCATCAAGCTTGCAGGGCACATCCTACTGAAGATATAAATAGAGCACTTAGCATCCGGATTCAATTGGCGACTTCCAAACGATCAAAACATTCAAATCTTTCTAAGTTCATTGCAATCTGTTCTATAGCCAAAACTCAGAAACTCAAAATCATCCCTTATCTGAGTTAAGTCGTCTGCCAGTGTGAAGTATTGATAGAGTGCAATTCTCGTCCTTTTCACACAACCCAAATAGAGAACTAATTTTCTTATCCTCTCTGTATATTGTACTTCATCTTTCTACCCACTATTGCTGAAGAGATATTGTAGAAACACAAACCTTCTTTGCTTAAAGAACTGGAAGCAGTCTTGTCGAATACTGAATTAGGAGAAGTCCTGTTTAAAACTTGTAAAGGAGAATTCCTTCGAATACTAGGAGAAGTATTGTATAATACTTGTACTATTTTGTGAAAATAGTGGAAAATCTTGGTGAAGCCAAGGACTGGATGTAGCCCTGTCGATTAAGGGGGTGAACCGGGATAAATATCTTGCTTTATTTCTCAGTATTAAGTTACTTTCCGTTGCACTTACTTTTAAATATAATTGAAACTAATAACTGTTTATAACTGAAAAGAATTTTAAAAATCACACACACGATTCAAACCCCATTTTCTTGTGTGTTTTATTACTATCACTTAGTGGATAGGACATGGTGAGGGTAGATGGGATTAAACTTTGTTTTATAATAATAATAATAATAATAATAATAATAATAATAATAATAATATAGATATAGATAGATTCTATGTCAGTAGTTAATCTACGTGCGTGATTGTATAATTATTTAAAATATTAGTCTACATTTACTTTTTGTTTAAAAAGTATCTAATAATTTCAAAATTCTATGAAATTTTGTACACTTGAGCTGCTCATTTGAAATTTTAAATTCAATTATAAGATATAACTCATTTTCGTTAAAACGTAATTTGGTGGAGTAATTTTGATAAGAGTTAGTCTTAGAGTAATTTGATCTCTCCTCATAGCAAATATTATTTTGTATTAATATTTTCTTTTTCTACAACAGGATTTTAGTTTATTGATTTTATTTTGTAAATTTTACGGCATTTTTTTTTAAATAATGCAATTAAATTTTTTTTTAACAAAAACAGTTAAAAGAAAATTAAATTGCAAAACTATGGCACTTTGTGCCATGTCAGAGGTGGCCTGGGGAAGGAGGAGTCGCAACACCCCATGCGACTTGCGTCCTTGGAAAGAGCAAGTCGCAGCCTTTAATGCGACTTGCATGTGCAGGGGGACAGGGCCAGAAGTCGCGTCTAACCAAGCGACTCCCAAGACCTAGAATCGCGTCTGAACAAGCGACTCCTAAGGAAGACTCACGTTTCAGTCGCATTTTTTAAAGGTGTGTGTCGCACCTAAGAGTACGAAATGGGCCTCCAAATCGCACTTGTAGGTGCGAAATAGTATTTTAAATTTTTTTTAAAGCAGCAATCTGGCCCTGAAAAAGGAATTTCTAACGGTCTCGGATGGCGACGGGCCGAACTACAAAGTTGAAGAGAAAAAAAAAGTAATTGGACGCTTATCGCTTCGCCATAAGCCCGGTGTCCCGGAGCCAAATTCCATCGTTTGCTATTTTTTTTAATTTTCGAAAATTTTTTATTTCACCATAAATTTCTAAATATGTCAAATAGACTAACTGTGGTGGTTCCATAATTTTTAAAAATCATTTGGGCATTTTTTGAATTTTTTTAGATGTTTTTTAAATCACACTCCAAGATGCGAATAATAACCAGGCTTCAAGGTTTCTTGCTTGCCCCTTCTTTTACATGATAAAAATGTTGATGGTGATGAGTTGAAGAAATTGGAGTTTTGAAATTTTTATGATTTTTTTTTTGGTTTAGAAATTGGAGATGACAATTTTAGTTTTTTTTTTTTATGACATGCACGTGAGTCGCGCCGCCATACGCGATTCCAGGCCTTGGGAGTCGCTTGGTTTGACGCGACTCCTGGCCCTGTCCCCCTGTCCCCCCTGCACATGCAAGTCGCATTAAAGGCTGCGACTTGCTCTTTCCAAGGACGCAAGTCGCATGGGGTGTTGCGACTCCTCCTTCCCCAAGCCACCTCTGAATCCGACATGGCACAAAGTACCATAGTTTTGCAATTTAATTTTCTTTTAACTGTTTTGTTAATTTTTTTTTTAATTGCATTATTTAAAAAAAAATGCCAAATTTTACTATAATAAATAATTAAGGAAAAAAACAAAAAGTTTTTATAGAAAAAAGTGGAAAGCTTGAGTCACGTCTGAGGGATGGAAAATTAAAATATTAATTAAATGAATAAAAAGTAAGGTACGTACAGATTGAGTAAAAATGCGTACATGTTAAGTAATAAAATGGTAAACTTGGAAGTTGATAAAATACAAAAGTCAACATTAATTAGTATAGCGTTTAACTGCAACGTGTATGCAGCATGTATTTTGGAGGATCATTTGGTGAAGGCTATTCACACTCCAAATAATATTTCTCAATTATAAGACCTCTTTTAGATTTCAGGAAAAGAAAAATAAGCTTTTCTTTTTTTACCCCTTGCATTCATTATATTTTAAATTCCAAAACTTTAATAACCACCTATACTAATTATTTCTTTCATATTCTCAACCAACTTTTGGTATATCCAATACTTACCTTAACAATTTCCAGATTTTTTTAAATAGGGGCATATTTGGAAGATTTGTATAAAAAGTAACAAAACCAACATATTAATTAGCTTATTACATGTTTTCTTAATAGGCGTGATTGTCTGAAAAAGACTCTATAATTTGGGACGGAGGGGGTAGTTATTATGAGATAAATATTTTTCTTAAAAAAGCTGTTATATTGAAATAGAAGGGGTATAACTTAAAATTCAAAACAAGTCTCAATTCAGTTTGCTTATAACTTTTTTTTAACAAAACTCTACAAATTCACTCATATTTAAAAAACTAAATATTTTATCAGTTAAATATTTTTGTAGTTTATTTTCAGATTAGAAAAATATCATTTTTTCTTAGAGAAAAAAGAGAAGACACGTTACTTATTCGCATTCCAAGAGAATATACTTAAAAAAGTGACATAAAAGAATGTTGTAAAAGTGAAACTGATGGCCCAACCGACGAGAAATTCAAAAATAAAAAAAAACAAATGGGGATAAAAACGGACTTGTGCGTTATTACCGCTACTGTTTGTTACTTGTCTTTACCCTAGACAGAGCTCCGCACACCTTTTCTTTTCACAGCGAAAGTCATTCATAATTTTCCACGCGCCTCGCTTCCATGGACGCACGACGCGCCTCGCGGCCGGTCATCGACCCCAAGGTCAGGCGCGTCGGTTTCGCCGCTCCGCCAGCACAAAACGAACCTGCTGCCTCCAGTTCGGCCTCCCCCGTCGCGATACCGCTGCCACGGCATCTTTCCGAGCGAACCGCCGCCGTCCCCGTCCCCGAGTCAGGGTTCCGCCGCCAGCCGTCCGGGGAGTGGGTGCCAGTCGGGAGCTACAACCCCTCCGAATCGCTGCTCGGAACCTCGCCCACGGCTTCGCCTTCTTCTAACTGTGCCGGGATTGTCGACGGAGAGTTCTCCGAGGACCTCTCCGGTGACGGCGGGTTCCGTCGCAGTGACTCGAGTTTCCCCTGCCGGGGGTTTGATTTGCCGGCTGTGAAGCCCCCTGAAATTTCCGCGGAAAAGAGCTTCGTGGCAGAGGCGATTGTGAAAGTTCATTCTGGTGGCAATACTGGTATATTGTGCTTGTTGAATTAAGTTTCATGAATTTGATTGGTGATGCTTTGTGATGTGTGACAAGTAGACTGATAAATCTGAATGTGGATTGAGAAGTATACTCACATATCTATGATATAATTACGTTAAATTTTGTGTCTATTCATAGAGTTTCATCTACTGTTTGTTTGGATAGCAGTTGAGTTAACCTAAAAGCACATTCAACTCTTATTTTGCCTCGAACAGCGACACATGTTAAACTTTGTGATTGTTGATAGGGTCTCATCTACTTAAAATTCAGTATAAAGAATGAGATTAATATAAAATTTCATCATACTTATTCTTAATCAGAAACCATGGGATTTAAAAGCACATCTCCTCTACTCTAGTTTACCAATTTCTGCCTCTTTCAACTCTCCCTCTAATAGTTTATGATATGCAACAAACACACATTGAGGCACTGGCTCTTGGCCTGAATATGCTTAAGGCCCTCACCATGACCACATGCTCAGGCCATCTAACATGAACACTTACACAAAAAGCCATTGGGATTTAAATGTAAAATGCACAGACCTACTTTACCTTGTGCTAAAAAATGTAGTTTAATTTTGAAAAATGGGGTGGCAGTAATTGAAGTCCTTGGTACTTGATCATAGAGGCTTCAATCATGTCAAAGGACAACTCCAAGTAAAGCTTAAGCTGTAAGGTGCAGGGTTTGGACTAGTCTTATATCTCATATGTTCTATAATATTCAGTGTTTGGGGTTGAGGTGAGTGTGCTGATTTACACAAATGTTGTTTCTTATGAGGGTTAGTTTGTTGCAAAATTAAAGCTTTGTTAACATGGGTATTTGTATTATTATACTGTTTATGCTTGCGTTCGTGAAATGTATTTTAAATGGCATAACTGAACTTAATTTAGAGAAGGTATAGAATCTTGATATGATTGTCAATTTGCCACCTTACTAAGATCTTTTAAAAAATTTCATGTAATAGAAAGCTCATGCATTTACAGGAATTGTGGATCAGGAATTGAACTCTTATTTGTGTACTAGAAGATAAAACCTTTAGATGTGTGAAATTTAGAGCTTTTGATGTTTAATATGCAAGCTTCACATACCCAATTATTGATTTGTTAAGGATAGAGCTCCAGTGGCAGAGGTTAATTTCTTTATTTTTAAAATTAATCAACCCATCTATCTGTTTATAGTTTGGTTCCTTTAGCTGGAAGGGGCGCTTTAAATACATGGGGTTTTGAATATTTTTTTCTTCAACCAAAGTGGTTTCTGATTTTGCTTCCCACACCTATATAAGCCCGTTTTTCTTCTGATAGATAGCTAATTCTACATAGAATTATCTGCGTCTCTTATTCACTCACATATTAAGGGTGAGCTAAAATCCTACAGAAAAGAAGGAAGAGACTATCAAAGAAGTAAGCTGTGATGTGCCAGCAATGGAAAAGCCTCTGAAAGAAAAAACTACAAAGGCTGAGAGACGAGCCTTGCAGGAGGCACAAAGAGCTGCAAAAGCTGCTGCTAAAGGTTGTATTGACCTGGTGATTAAAATTGATTCTCTCCCTTGATTTATTTAGATGATAACATAAAATGTCTTGGGCTGATTCAATATATGATAGATAATTCAGAATTCAAATGCCTATATTTGTCAATTGATTTCATGTATGTGTATGTACATTCCTATGAATTTATGTTCTAGCTTTTCTCCCACTCTAAATGTTCACAACTGCCTGTTATATTAGGGACTGTTGTTACCTTAATGGATAAAACTTATATCTAGTTCCTTATAATTTTGCAATCAAGTTCTTAATTCTCAAATCAAACAATGACATATTGTTATTTTTCAAATATTAAATAGCATTAATCAAGAATATGCTATTGAATTATAAAAAAGATCCACATGTCATTATTAGATTTGAGAACTTGATGACAACGATATAAAGAACGTGATCTAAGATTTTTCCTTCCTTTATTGGATATTAGATGAAAGAAGGTATGGATTATTAGATCAATCTTTATTCATTCTTTGTACATGGCCTGGGTAAATGAACCTTGCATAATTTCAAAAGTTTTATGTATTCTAAAATAATATAATTTTTTTCTTTGAGCAGTCCCCGTAGCATTTTGGGTTTTCTTATATTCAGTAGTATCATATCTATCTTTTGTTTTACTGAAAGTTTTGTTGAAATGAGATAAAGTTGTTTTTATTGCATTATAATCCTATCAATTCTGTAAAGAGAGGTGCTATATGTTACGGGCTAAATTTTATGAAATGCAAGAATTAAAACGTGGCATTCATGTGTGTGGCAGTTTTACAAAGTGTAAGTTAAATCGCTGAAATTAGGACTTGAAAATCAATCATTAGTTCTTCAGTCCTCGTTTGATATTCATTATATCTATCATTTTCCTTGTGTATAATTTTGCCTTGAAAGAAAGAATATGGAGTTAAATGTTTTAGTAGATGGTTCTTAACATGTCACATAGTTCATTTGCTTGTTGCTAATATTCTGGAATTCTTTGCCCTTCATATTATACTTGAAAGTTGTGCTTATGGTTTTTACTGTTGTTCTTTATCCAGCTCATGGAAGTACATCAGTTATTGAATCTGGCAGAGCAGCAGGCCAAGGTAAAAGTATGAAGCAGACTTTACAAAAGAAAGAAGGTACTCCTGTTACATCATCAGTGGCTACTGATAAGAAATCTGGAGATCGTCCATTAGAAAAAGAGAGGAAGAAAGATGCTCCTCCTCCACGAATGCAATTTGATGACAAGACTAGAGTGGAAAAAGCTAAAAGGCGTGCAGTAGTCAATCAAACTGAAGCTAGAAACATAGTTGAACTATTCCGGCATTTGCCTCAATATGAGCATGGGACTCAGCTTCCTAAACTTGAGTCAAAACTTTTCCAACTTGATTCAGTGCATCCTTCTGTTTTCAAGGTACTTTTTTGTAGTTTCGTTAGTTTGGTTCAAAATAATGTAATGGTGTCTATATGTCAACAAGGTCTGTTAAATATGTCTCTGGAGATGAGTACTAACATTAAAACAAACTTATTCTTTTTAATCACTAGAGTCTATAATTTGTACTTATATGTAATTTAACCGCAACAGGAGGTCTGTCTCCAATTTCTTTGATATTACTATTGTTATTTCTTGTCATTATGATTATGTCTTCAATGCTTAAAAATATATTTGAAGACCTTGATAACATCACATATGTTATAATAAGAAAGCAGAGAAAGAGAAAATTTAAACGGTAATATTCTGTTATTGAATTTTTGACAAAGATGAATGTTAACAACTGGATCTTATTTATAGATGCTAATGCTTGATGATCAAGCTTTCTAACTGAGCTAACAGATACTAACTGTGCTAACAGACTCTTTCTAACTAACCGCAACAACCTAACAGTTAGACTTAACAGCTGGAAACAGCTAGTGACAGCTGGACAAGCCAGCTTGCACACTTACACAGATAAATCAAACCCAGTTGTTCAGTACATATACTCCTAATACTCCCCAGCAAACTCAACGTGGCTGACAAAGTGCAAACTTGTCATCAACGTTGAGGTGCAAACTTGTCATGAACGTTGAGGTTGGACCCAAAGCTTCAAAGCTTGGCTGAGACAAAGCCTTAGTGAAGATGTCTGTTGTTTGGTCTTGAGAACGAACATGCTGAATGTGCAATGTCTTATTTAGAACCTTCTCTCGAACAAAAAGATATCAAGCTCCATGTGTTTTGTACGCTTATGTAAAATCGGATTGTGAGTTAAGGCCACAGTACTCATATTATCACAATAAACTGTTGGAGACTGATAGGGAACTTTTAGCTCAGTCAATAATGACTGAATCCATAACAATTCTGAAGCTGTGTTGACCAAACTTCTGTATTCAGCTTCTGTGCTGGATCTGGCAACAAGTGTCTGCTTTTTGGAAGACCAGGAAACCAAGTTTGTGCCGAAGAAAACACAGGATCTGCAGGTAGATCTTCGGTCATTTGGGTCAGAACCCCAATCTGCATCACAATATGCCACAAGAGAGACTGGTTTGCTGAGAGAACAAGGCCTGATCAGTAAACCATGATGAAGAGTGCCCTTGAGATACCTGAGAATCCTCTTCACTGCCTTCCAGTGTTCATCTAGAGGGTGGCTCATGAACTGACAAACTTTGTTTACTGCAAAGCTTACCTCTGGCCGAGTTAGAGTAGCATATTGCAATGCCCCTACAATAGACCTATAGTGTGTAGGATCTGCAAAATAATTGGCACCATGCTTTGTCAACTTAGCACCACTAATCATGGGTGTAGGCAAACTCTTGGCATCTGCCTTGCTTGCTTTATGAAGCAAATCTGTTATGTATTTAGTCTGACTCATTAAGAGTGATCCATTTTGAAGATGCTGTACTTGCACTCCTAGGAAATAATCAAGCTTGCCAAGCTGCTTGAGTGAAAATTCTGAGTTAAACTTATTGAACAATGGTCTGAATGAGCTGAATGGAATTTCCAGTGAGGTACACACAATCCTTAGAGTTGTGAAGAGTAAACAGAAAAGGGTCACCGCAGCTTGCCTTGAACCCAAACTTCACAAGTGCTGTTCTGAGTTTGTCAAACCAGTCTCTTGGAGCCTGCTTAAGTCCATAGAGAGCTTTGTTAAGTTTGCATACTAGCCCTTTGTTACTGTCTTCAAACCCTGGTGGCTGAACCATGGACACTTCCTCCTCTAGTTGGCCATTTAGGAAAGCATTGTTCATATCAAGTTGATTGATGTGCCAGCCCTTGGTGACTACAAGAGACAAGATAAGTCTGATTGTTACTGGTTTCACTACTGGGGAAAAGGTTTCTTGATAATCAAAACCCTGAACTTGATGATATCCCTTGGCCACAAGTCTGGCCTTGTATCTATTGAGAAGGTACCATCTGCATTTTCTTTCACTCTAAAAACCCACTTACAACCAATTGGTTATCTATGAGAAGGTAATGGGACAAGGGTCCAGGTATTGTTGGCCTGCAAAGCCTGATATTCTTCTTTCATGGCTGCCAATCACTTTGGTTGTTGAAGAGCCTGCTTAACAGTAGCAGGTTCTGCATGTGTGAGCAGTAATTGAGGAAATAATCTGGGTTTCACTACGCCAGATTTTGCTCTAGTTTGCATGGTGTGAACATTCTGAGGATTGACCCTGAAACTGGTTCTGTTTGACCAGCTTGATCAGTATGAGAAGAAGCTGCTGATTCTTGTGTATGTGGAGCAGGTTGTGAAACTGCTAATGGTGAAACTGTGGGTGTCACAGCTGCTGCTGAAGAGTGAAGAGTGAAGAGGCAGAACCTGGTGGTCTGGAACCAAGAATTTGCTCCATGGGTGAAACTAGAGGTATTTGAGAGGGTATAGGAACTGAAACATGTGAGGGTATTTCAGTAGGAAAAAGAATTGAATATGGATATTTAAACTCATTGAACAAGACATCTTTGGAAACATAAATTTTTCCAGTAGAATCTAGACATTTATAGCCCTTGTGAGTTGATGAGTACCCTAGTAACACACATTCACTAGACCTGAGAGACATTTTAGAGGTATTATTTGGTCTGAGCAAAGGATAACAGCTACAACCAAAGACTTTGAGAAACTTATAATCTGGAACTAGGTTTTACAGTCTAGAGTAAGGACTAGCATTGCCCAAAACTGAAGTAGGAAGCCTGTTTATGAGAAAAGTGGCAGTGAGGAAAGCATGGTCCCAATACATGAGTGGCATTTTAGCATTAGCTAGAAGGGTCAGGCCAGTTTCTACTATGTGTCTATGCCTACGTTCCACACTTCCATTTTGATGGGTGTGAGGACATGTAAGTCTATGCACTATACCCAACTTAGTAAAATGAGGTGCAAGGGGTTTGAATTCTGTACCACCATCAGTTTGAACAGACTTTAACTTGGTGTTTAATTGTAACTCAATCATGGTTTGAAAATTTACAAATGTTTGATAAGTATCAGACTTTCTTTTCATTGGGTAAATCCATGTATACCTTGTAAAAGCATCAACACAGGTTAAGAAATAGGTATATCCACAAGAGGATTCAACTGAGGAAGGTCCCTATAGGTCAGCAAATATTAGTTCCAGGGGTTTGGTGTAAACAGTGGTAGAAGCATGAGAAGGCAGTCTATGTATTTTACCTAAACAACATGCATCACAAATAGCAAACTTTGTTTTATTAGGTATGGGTATCTTACAAAGGTTTAGTGCAGAAAGTAAAGCATCATATGCAGTGGGCCCAATACTACCACTAAGAACAGAATCAGAAACATTCACAGGAATTACATCTGAAGCTACATTTGAAACTTATATTGATGGTAAATTACTAGACTCAGCAGAAACTGTAAAAACTCTAGGTAGAGTAGATGCTAGCTGTTTAGAGAGGCTGGAGGAGTTGAAATCATCAAAGCAATAGAGCCCATCCTCTCCAACAGTGCCTCGAAGAAGAACCTTAGAGGTGACTTGACATTTAACAACACAATAGGTGTCATGAAACTCAAAGAAAACCTTGTTATCCCTAGCAAACTTACTGACACTGATTAGATTTTTAGTGATGTCAGGAACAAGTAGATTTTTGAGTATGAGCTTAGTATGTGGTGTTTGAGCACTGGGGATTAAAGCGGTACCAACAGAGAGTATGGGCAAACCTTGACCATTCCCAACCAGGATCTGATCAGCTCCTATAAGAGAAACACCATCTGAAAGAACTGAGAGATCATGAGTAACATGGTGAGTTGCACCAGAATCTGGGTACCAACTACCAAGATCAGTAGCATTAGGAGGTGGTGACCCAGTGAGCAGTGCTTGAGGTGTCTGAGCAGGTCTTGCAGCACTGTTCATAGCCATCTGTGGAGGATACTGTCCATGTTGATAGTGAGACTGGTGTGGCAAAGCAGGGTAAGCATTTGGAAACTGCTGTCTGCCAAAACCATTACTGCCAGGGTTGAAGTTCTGCCCCTGAGCATTCTGTGACACTGGAAATTGAGGAATCTGAGGTGACTGCATGCCATAGTATGGTGGAAAACCATAGTTTGGAGCATGTCCATAAGAACCAAACTGAGAAGGACCTGCTAATTGAGAAGAACCATATGGAGAAGCTGGGGATGATCCATATGGAGAAGCAGAGGAAGCTGGAAAATATCCAAATTGTGAAGGAACACAACACCAAACTGAGGTGGAACTCCAAACACTCCAAAAGGAGGAAACATAATAGGGGAAGAGCCTGTGTTACGATGATAACACATAGAAGCATCGTGCCCCCATTTGAAACAACTCTGGCACTGTATATTGCTTCTACCACCACGGCCTCTGCCGCCGCGATAGCCACCACGTCCGCCATTGTAATCACCCCGTGGACGGAAATCAGTGTTGTCATATCCCCCTGTTTTGATCAAAACCTCTGTTTGGATCAAAATCCCTGTTAGGATCATATGCTCTGTTCTGATCATAAGCAGACTGTGGAACAGCAGAGAAATCTTGATTATTGTAAGCTGGTGGACCTGAAGCCACGTTTGCTTGTGCAAGAACACCAGAATTGATATTAGATGAAGCCTGTGGAGTCGAACTGGTATTCGATACTGTTAAAAGTGCAGAGGCAGAGGCATCATGAATCTGACGCTTCTTGGTTCGGTCCAAACGAGCCTCATGAGCAATGATCATGGATTCAACTTGCGAAACAGAGCAAGGAGTCTCGCGGTTGTACACAATAGTCATCAACGAAGTAAATTCATCGGGAAGACCATCAAAAATTGCTTCGAGATGTTCGCGATAACTCACAGGATCCCCAATTGAAGTCAAGGTGTTGACAATGGTTTTGATCCGACGAAGGTACTCGCAAATCGATTGCGAACCTTTGGAGATTGTTCTTAGCTCTTTGGATTGCGCATGAGCCTGAGCTTGGAAGAAATCAAGAATTTCTTCCCAGACTTGCCATGAATGCTTGCAATTAACAACAGTAGGTAAAACAGAGTGCGACAGCAATGAGAGTAGCCACGTGAAAAGTGCTGAATCTTGTTGCTCCCACTCTTGAAACGCTGGATTTTCAACATCTTGAACACAATCCGCATCAGTGAGATACTGTGGAGGAATATCTGGATTTTCAATAAACTTTTGCAGTTTATATAAACGAATGACACCTTCAACTTCTTGGCGCCAAGAACGAAAATTCATATCACCAAGCTTGATCGAAATCAAGTGCGAAAACGAAAACTGAGATGATGCTCCTGTAAGAGGAGCTTCGGAAGCCATGGATGCAAGATCTCAAGGATCGAAGCTAGCTCTGGTACCATAATAAGAAAGCAGAGAAAGAGAAAATTGAAACTGTAATATTCTGTTATAGAATTTTTGCCAAAGATGAATGTTTACAACTGCATCTTATTTATAGATGCTAATGCTTGATGATCAAGCTTTCTAACTGAGCTAACAGATACTAACTGTGCTAACAGACTCTAACTAACCGCAACAACCTAACAGTTAGACTTAACAGCTGGAAATAGCTAGTGACAGCTGGACAAGCCAGCTGGCACACTTACACAGACAAATCAAACCCAGTTGTTCTGTACATATACTCCTAATATGTTAACTTCAGCTTTTTGTTCAAGCTTGCATGTAAGTTATGCATGTTCATCAGTACATATATGCACATTGTGATGCCAGTGATATTAATCAGAGTACTCATGCTATGGTCTTTTGAACTAGAACCAGCATCTTTAGCGTTTCATTCCTTCTTCCTGTGCAGAAGGACAGAAAATGTTATGCCTTTTGACATGACAACCACTGTCTCTTTGTGCCAATTCAGTTTCTCCTTTTTTATGTTAGTTTTCATTCTTAAGCTGTGTTTTTAGTCCATGATTTTGCCTATACACTTGATAAAAATGGCAATTTAGATATGGTGCTCATCTGCTTCTTTAATTGTCAGGTTGGATTGCGTTACTTGACTGGAGATATATCAGGGGATAATGATCGTTGTATCGAAATGCTTAAAGCATTTCAGGAAGCCATTATAGACTACTCCACGCCGCCTGAAAAAATCCTTGTCAGAGATTTAACTGCAAAAATCAGTAGTTATGTTTCATTTTTTACCGAATGCAGGCCACTGTCTATTAGCATGGGGAATGCAATTAGGTTTGTAAAGAGTTATATTGCCAAGTTGCCTTTAAGTCATACTGAATCTGAGGCAAAAACAGCTATTTGTTCTGAAATTGACCGATTCATTAATGAAAAAATAATTCTTGCTGATAAGGTGATTGTTAGACATGCTGTTATAAAGGTTAAGGATGGAGATATTCTTCTCACATATGGATTGTCGTGTGTTGTTGAGATGCTTCTCTTACATGCCCATGACCTTGGGAAACAGTTCCGAGTTGTGGTGGTAGACTCACGACCGAAGCTTGATGGTCAGGCCTTACTGCGTAGGCTTGTGGCCAAAGGCCTAAGTTGTACATACACTCATATAAATGCTGTTTCTTATATCATGCACGAGGTCACAAAGGTTTTTCTGGGAGCCTCTGCCATTCTGTGCAATGGTACTGTATATTCAAGGGTTGGGACTGCATGTGTCGCAATGGTGGCTCATGCATTTCATGTTCCTGTACTAATCTGTTGTGAAGCTTATAAGTTTCATGAAAGGGTGCAACTTGATTCAATATGTTCCAATGAACTAGGTAAGTCAGAGCATTTCCTTGTTAGTGTGTAATTTTTAGCACATGCTTGATATGTATTTGGAGGATGGGTTAGGGTAGGAATTTATTTGTGCTTCTATGAAGTATTATTATGACGAAAATGGGAATCTTCCTTCCAGCTCTGCCAAGCGAGCTGTACGCTGTATCTCGAAATGCAGTTGGCAACTGAATTTGACGTACTTGAAATTGCAAGCAGGTAACCCAGATGCTGTTGCCATGGTTCCTGGAAGAAGGGAGGTCAATTATCTGGACAATTGGACTAGTGAAGACAATTTGCAGCTTCTGAATTTGATGTAAGCTTTAGGGATTGGGCTCCTTAAAATAAGGAGCGCACTTTACATGATAAAGTAAAGTGCAGAACCATTGATTAGAAAATCAGTTGTTGAGATTTTAACAAATTTATACACATACTTGTGTTTTATCATGATCTCAACTATTTATTTTCTTATCAATGGTTATAGCGCTTGCACTATAGAGAATTCTAAATCTAACAGCTTCAGATACTCCTTTTGTGTGAGCAGCCCCCAAAACTGGATCCACTGATTTTATTAATTGACAGGTATGATGCTACTCCTTCAGATTATATCTCATCGATTGTTACGGATTATGGAATGGTAAGTTGATTAGTGTATATGCAGTATATCACACTCTTTTTAATCTTGTTTTAGCACAATTTCCAATTTCACAATCATTTATCTGTTTTCCTCATTGCAGATACCTCCTACAAGTGTACCTGTAATCGTGCGCGAGTATGGACGGCAGCCCTTGATATAGAGATACACAGAAGTTTGAAAGTGGCTTTAACAGCAGCCCTCTACCTGTTTTGGTACATACAACTTTTTCTATAATACACATACTGGAGGCTTTAGTTACAACTTACAAGTGCCTTTTTTAATACTTTTAGGCTCCCAACGATTATAAAGATGCATATTTTTTTCAATAGTTCCAAATTCTTTCAAAAGCCCAGAGGGACAAATGGAATTGAATTGCAAGCTACTCATGATGACATGTCAAATTTTGTTTTTTCCAGATTATTTTCATGCAACCTTGCAGTTCTGTAGGTGGTAAAATTACATCTGATATTTTGTTAGTATGTTTGAATTTCCATTGAAGTCGATGTCGATTATGTGTGAGTCAACGTGACAAAATCTTATTTTTACATTTGTGTTGGGATGTGAAATGGAAAACCAAACTGGCATTATGTTGGCCGCGGTGATAGTCGAAGTTCAAATTATATGAGCAAGACTATGTCATCTATATTTGATTTCATTTGAAGTGTATTTAGCTTGAATGTTTTAAAAAATGAAATTGATGAAAGTATTGGTTTATATTTTTTGTTGCATTTAAATTTTTATGGATTAATTTCATAAAAAAAATGAGAAAAATATTTAGTTGTTACTATTACTGCTATTGTAATTTAATTACATGTTTGTTTAGAGAGATTTCTAAGCAATGGAAGTCTTAGGGAGATAAGGTGGAAAAGTTTGGAAGAAGTCAAACATAATTAGCCCCACACAAGAAAATCTCTCCACATCCATAGAGAATGAGAAGGTTGCAATTAGGTTTGTTTGTTTGGATATGCGGTAGAAAATCACATGGAGCCAAAATCACAGTGGCTAGTTTTGACTTCATCTTGATTTTCCATCATATATCAAACATGCATTTACTATAATTCCCACTTTACCCTAATATAAAATATTTGAAAATTTCTCTATTATTTTTAATAAGGGTAAAAATGGTATTAAAATAAATGACTCACCGATTCAGAAAATTATTGAAACAATCAGTTGTCTGTTTGTTGGTTAACTTGAAAAGTTGACCTGTTTCATAATTAGTAATAACAAGTCAAATTGACTCAAAATTGGTTTAGTAGTTTGTACTTTTTTTAAAATTAAACCAAAAGTAGTTTTTGCCAAATTAAGATAGGATGTAAGTTTTACTATTATTTATCCTCTTATTATTAGTTTTCTATTCAGCAAAATGTATAATGAAATACTGATAATTTTATGTTAATTCAAAATTTAATTTACCTAAATTTTGTAATATTTATTGTAACTTAGTACTTAATATATCATATAAAGTTAAAATGTATATTTTAGTTGGTTCAATTGTAGTTGAACGAACCATTAGATCTCCCTAAAAAAGTTCAACCACTAGATCATGAATCGTTGGTTTAATGATGGATCTGACTTTTAAAATATTGGTATATAATTTGAGCAAATAAGAATTTGAGTGGGAAGAGCTTGTACAAGTGAAAAAAATAATGCTGTGTAGGGGGCAGTGTCATAGCATCTTCGGCATTATCTAGTAGGTGTAAGATTCAGATCATAAAAGACAAAAAGAAAAAATAGAAGAAAAGGAAAACTCTGCCCCACTCTTCAATATCTCTAAGAAGGTGATGTTATAATATAACAAGATCCTTTATACATTCAGAAAAATGTAGCCATAAACAGCCAAGTATACTATGTCAATTCTTTGTGTGTGTGGCAGGTGAACCTAAAGTATAGGAAATTGGAAAATATAAAAAATTATTTATCAAGGCTCAAATTACTTTAGGGACCAATTTAATGAAAAAAGATACACTGAAAACAACGAAATTGAGTCCTTCATCTTCTCCTAGTCCTCCTTGATCTCCAAATAATTGCAGATGGAATAGGGCAGATTCGGTACGGAATTTTTGGTGGAGGGATATGAGGGACTCTGCAATGCAATTCTAAAACAGAGTTGTTAGAAGCTGTATTAAGAAACTTGTGTGTTTGTTCCTTTCATCATGATCTCAATTTTGTTAAGAAAGTTGCTTTTGATAAATACAAACATAGGTACACTATAAATAGGTTTTGTTTACTGAAACAGCATGTGGAAACGATGAACAAGAATATTATAAATTCCTAATATGAAGTAAAGTTAAGGAATTATTGATGATGAGATAGATTACTATGAAACTTACTGTAATCGAGAAATATGAATTTGTGAAAAGTCCATGTTGGTTGAACTGTCTAAAACAGCTACTGCAAAAGATACCATGGGGTCAGAATGCGGGTGCTTGATGGCAAGCACTCTGCAGCTGAAGTTGCTGGCTATACTTTTATGGGAATGGGCCATGGCGAATCTGTCACATATGAATAAAAAACACAGCTCTGAGTTGCACTTGCATCGGTTAAAGTAAATAAAAAACAAACAAACTGAAATCAATGCATTTGGTATCTGATTAAGACACAAATTCAAATACAATTAATTATTTGCTGAGTTTAATGGTCCTCAGTATTGGAGCCAGCTTAGAGCTCTTATTTGTCTTGTGTATATAAATTTGATGGATCCTTCCTGCTGTAGAAGGCTCTTTTGTGAAGCATTAACTTCATAGATTGGTATGTTACATGTTTAGAGCACAGTCATTTCTGAACGCAACATGGGTGTTTCTTTTATAGGCAAATTAAAGCAGATTCAAGGTCTGATACCAAAAGCTTGATGCTTGTTTTGTCACCATTAAAAGAAGACACGTGCATTAGCCCAGGTTTTTTGTGACCAATTTCTAAAGTTTTAAAGCAACTGAATGAACACAACACAGTTTCTAAAGGTCAGGATCAGCCAGATTGCTGAGTCAGATGTAATTAAAGTGAAATCCCCAGAACCCATCCGAACCAAGCATTTCTATTCTACCCAAATCCAAA
Organism: Acmispon strigosus; assembly: GCA_030819835.1. Taxonomy (NCBI): domain Eukaryota; kingdom Viridiplantae; phylum Streptophyta; class Magnoliopsida; order Fabales; family Fabaceae; genus Acmispon; species Acmispon strigosus. Next base: position 43,768,921 of record JAUAMA010000005.1, on the reverse strand, counting down.
GAACCTTGAATTTAAGGTGTTCATTGATGTCACCACCTAAGTCAAGATGACAAAGACATATGTTTTCACATTAAGTGCATGATTGAAATCACGTTCGAAAATCACACGGAAGCAAATAGAAGAAATTTTCATTAGCTTTTGTTCTGTCCACCATGACTTTGGATTTCACAGTGATTTTTGAACATGTTTCCAAGCATGCATAGTTGCACTTGACCTCGAAACTTGGAGATTTCTTAACATCGGACTTACCTGTAAAGAAAACTATGATCATGGAGTCCAAGCACGAGCATTGAAGCTCCAATCTCTCGCACCGTAGCTGCAATCTTGGTTCCTTCTTGATCGCCTTCGGTGACTATAATCTCAACCTTTGTCTGCAACAGAATCCTAAGATATCCGTTAATTAATAATAATAATAATAATGGAAATTGTAAAGAGAAAGAAGAAGTGATCAAGTTAAGAGGAGAAAGAGGTTATGTCTATACGTTGGGGTAGTTGCTGCACATGTCTTGAAAGGAAAGCGCTAACCGGAAGCCATCGAGGCGAAGAAGACGAGCTCTGGTTCTTGATCTTGTGGAGTGGTAGACATGGAGCAGGGTGATTGTGTCACCATGGCGAATCACATTTCTAAGAGCCCATTGTAGAGCACTTCTAGCTGCATCTACATCTTCTACTACCACCACAATTTTCTTCACATCCATTTTCTCTCTCTCACTCTCTCTGTCCTCTTGAACTTCCTTCTCTCTTTCTCTCTCTTGTTTGTTCTTTATTTATATTTATATATTTTAGCTCAGTGACAAAATTGTCTCTCTCCTTCTGATATTTTGGCCTTTATTTCATGGAATCTTAATTGACTGTTAGTTTAATAGCGCAGAAGCACATAACATAGGGAAATTTCCCTGCTCTACTCTGCACTGCTACCTCATGTGTTTGGCCGGCTGGGCGCTGATATGTGAACCATTTATTTGAATGTCAAAAGATTGGAATTTTAGGAGTGGAGTCACTTTAGAGATGATAAAGTACGTCATCACACTGTTAGATTCAAAAGAAAAGAATAAATGTGCAAATTTAGTGCTATAAAGCTCCTGCTACACTTGAGGTTCAGGGGAAAACCAAATCCACTTTGTGGATTTATTGTAGGTAGTCTTGCCTTGCATTTTCGCAAGAGTCTGATTCCACACCTCATACTTGTGAGCCCAAAGTCGTATGACAACAACCTTATCGTTGCGCCGATGAAAAGAATAAATAAAAAAATAAATTTATGTATTATGGAGATGAAAAAAAAAACATTTTCTATGTATATAAAAAAGTGACAAGAAAATTTTAACTATTATAAACATTCTTTTGCGCTTATAAAAAGAAAATAAACATTTTTTGTGCATGTTTAGTGTAAGACCCTCTATTTTCAGTATTTATAGTTTTGGTCTCTGAGTTTGGATTATTTATATTTCGGTCCCCGAACTATTTTATAGTTCAGTTTTTTATCCTTGTTAGACTCTTGTTTGAATAGTGTTTGGTGGTATTTTCCTTGCAGTTTTGGTATGAATAAAGTTTTCATGAATTTGTTTGATACTTGGGTAAAATAGTATATGTGCTTGATTCGTAACAAGAATGACTTTGGCTTAGCGGTTAAGATTTTGGTATTTCGGCTACATGACATGGCTTCGAACCTTGGTGAGGAAGTTTTTTATTTCTTTTTAAGCTTAGGAGTTTCGAAAGGGAGTAGAGATATCAGAGTTAGGAGCTTTCATTAGGGTGGTTAATGTAGATTCCATGGGGGTTATGATAGTTAAAAAGAGAATTAAGGTGTTTAATGACTTGTCTAGTGTTAATGGGGGGGGGGGGAGTTATGAAGGAGTCATGGTGATTCATGGTGGTGGTTGCACGGTTTTCTTCTCCTTTTTGAAGCCAAAATTTGAATCAACTCATGTGCTAGAACCTTCTCATTGAGTTTGAAAACCAACAAAGCATTTAGTAGAGTTAAGTGAGTTGGGGTTATGTCTTTTGGTCTTGATGAGCTTTGAAAACAAGAATTTTCAGTTTCACCTCTGAAACAATGAGCCTTGCACGCCCCTCCCTCTTCTCTTATCACTCCTCTTCAGACTCAAATCATATTAGACCCCATCTCATTCCTTCCACACTTGAATTTTGCAAACAAACATCTAAAACACTAAGCTGGGAAACTTGTGAAGTCTTGCTACTTTTGGGAGCATATTTTCGACCTACTCTCCCTCTCTTGGTGGTGATCAAGCTCTGATTCCCTCCCTCTTTTGTGATGTTCAGACCTTATCTCTCAATCCCCTCCAAGTTCTTTGTGTCGGTTAAATCGCTCGAGTTTCCTACACCCTTGAAGTTTTCTAAACCCTAAACCCTAAACCCTTGACCAAATCTCTCAATAAGGTTTGGAAACACTTGCATGCAACCTTCTCGGAGGTAAGGGTAACTCGTCTTAGGAATTACTTACGTCGGTTTGTGATTTCCTTGTGTATACTGTTTTGTGAATTCTGTTGTGATGATTTGAGAATCTTTCTGAAATTTTGTGGTCATATAACATGCTGTAAATGTTTCTGAGTTGAGAAGTTTCATGAGAATTGTGGCTTTGTGCTATTGATGAAAGCATGATGGATTTTGGGGGGAAAATTTATAAATTGCATATGATATATCGTGACTAAGGAATTTTGTACGAACTGTTGGATCGTGTGTGGGCTGTTATGTTGTTATGACATGTGCATTTGGAAGGATGATGAAATGGGGAATTGTCTCATGGGATCATGCCTAGTTGATGAGTCTTGAAAGGATGATGTGATGGTAATTTGTTCCATGTGATCATTCCTAAGGTAGATGAGATGGTAATTTGTCCCATGCGATCTACCTTGAGTTCGGTGAGAGGGTAATTTGTCCCCTGCGACCGTCCTCGCCAGTTTTGGGTAAAGCTTTAGCCAGAGTCTTGCATATAGGAATTGAAGAAGTTGATTGAGTTAGTTACTGTTGTTATTTGGATAATACTGTTTGATTTAGTCATTGTTACTGTATTTATGATTTAACGCATGTCGTTCGTTTATACTTTTGTGTTTTTTTGTTTGTTTTATGAGTTAACCCTTTCTGCTTGTTGTTTGTGTTTGTTGTTTGGGCGCTTAACGCCAAAGATAACTAGGGCAATGGGGTTCAAGGAGAATAATTTGGATGCTCGAACAAGATGTGAAGAAGGACTTGGAGATCTTGAAGACTTTACGAACGTTGTTCTATTTTTCCGCGGTTTTGGTTTTAGCACATGTTGTGCAACTCTATCTATTTTGAAGTATTTCGCGTTGCTTGTGATGACTATATAATCTAATATGGGTTGATTATTACTTGTAATTATTGAGAGACGTTGACTTTGAAACTTGAGAGTTTTAAGAGGTTTTGAAATTTAATTTCCGCGAAATTTCTATGTGACCCTCAACCCAAAATTGGGGTGTTACATTTAGTTATCTATTAGCTGCATGGGTAGGTTTCTATAGGAAAGATCTGATATTGAATTCTGTCAAAATGTTTACTAGTCACGTTTGTTAGAAAATAAAATATGGAGAAAATAGAAAATGTGGAATTCTATATTTTGCTACACATATTACATGAGTTGAATCTCTAATTATAATAACCTATAACCACTACATAACTACTTAAATAAAATACTAAATAAATATAATAAATATAATGCTAATGATAAATTCCTAGCGGGTACATAAAAAAACATAACATAGGTGCTTGCTCTGGTACAGGAATTAAGTTGAGGGTATGATACATTAGTGAGTTGGTCCGAATAAATTAAGGTGATATGTACATTCATTAATGAGTTAATTTTTTATGTAATAATTATGATTCAGACTCTCAATTTTTTATATTTTCACATCAAACCCTATCTTCCTCAACCAACTCTTCAGATTCCACTGCCTCCTTTTATTCTCCTCCACCTCCACCTCCGCCTCCCCCTCCCCTTCTTCTACTTCCTCTTGACCCAGCCCACCTCGCCCTTCCCTCTTGTCTTCCTCCCCGCTGCATTCGACGGATCTGTTCGTGGTTGGCACGGGAGAGAAGAATCAAGTGACAGATCTGATTTTCTGGATATGAAATTGATTTTCTAGGTATGAATCAGAAATAAATAAACCCATGAGCTTTGGCAATGAAATGACAGAAAACCCAACTGATACTGGTGGCAGATCGATGAAGAAGAGTGGGAGCACTATCGACAGTGGCGAGTTCGACGAAGAAGGAAAGGCTCCGGCGACGAGACACGCGGGGCGGCCCTGGCTCAGATTAGTGGAGGAACTTGCGATGGTGGTCTTAAACAGAAGAATGGTGGCGATGGAGACGTCGGTGGTTGGACGAGAGGAGAAGGGGAGCGTGCGACGATGAAAGTGACGGTGATGCTGCTGCGATCTGGTACAGTAGCTGGCAGCGATAATCACTGATTCAGAGACGGCAGAGGTGGTTGGAGGGATGGAAGTGACTGGCGGTGATGAGGGTGAGGAGGACTCGGGTGGTGGAAGAGAAGAGGAGAGGCGTGGTGGTGGCGCCGGCCAAGGGAGTGGTGGCGGCTGTGTATGACGTAGGTTGAGAGGAGATGGTGGCCGGGAGAAGTGGAGTGGTGGCGGCGCAGCTTTAAGGGAAAGGTGGAGGCGGCGGTCCAAGAGAGAGGAGGAGGGTTAGGCTTTTGGAAGGGAGAGTGGAGGCTGCTGGATTAGGGTTTCAGAATGGGAAGGGGAAGAGAGAAGAAGGAGTGCCAAAGTAAAAAGTAATTGAAGTTATGGGGCATATTCATAATTTATAAAAAGATTTAACTAATAAGTGGTATAAAATAATATTAAATTATGTGCAAATATGTGATTGACCCAACACATTGATGTAAAGGGGCACCACAAAAAAAGCCTAAAACATAATGAAATATTTCATGTCAACCATGGAAATAGAATGAGTTACCAAAACCAAAGGCTCCTCAAATGACTCTGAATTCAAAACCAATCCATTTAAGATGAGCAGGACTTGCTGATGTGAAGCAGTTCATCTCAAGAGTTAAGAACCCTTCAAAGGAGAAAAATCCCAAAGCAACAATACATATAAAAACTAGCCAATACCAATCTATTTGCAGAGGAAACACTAAGCCATTCACCTTTAATGGAGATTTTATTGACATTATGTTATGCATTATTAGTAACAATTCCTGAATCCCTTTCTTCCTCTGCCCCACCCCCTCCTTCTATTCCAATGATTAGCATCCCACTATACCACAAGAGAATGGTAAATGACACTGTCATGGATTATCCTAAAAATGAAGCCACAACAGATGTATACCCTGTTGTTGATGCCTATGCAATGTTCTTATTGATTGGCACTCCTGTGCAGATTGTATTTCTCAGGGTCGACACAGGGAGCCCCATTTCATGGTTCCAATGCGTCCCTTGCAGCAGCTGTTACCCGATGCAGCGCCCTCCCTTCAACACGCGAGCATCAACCACTTACAAAGAGCTCGGTTGCTACTCAGACACGTGCTCGATCCCAATCATGAGCGAGGTTCTCGGAAACTGCACAGGGTGGAAATGCAGGTACAATGCCAAATACGGCAACGGATCTCGCTCTTTCGGGGTGATGGTGACCGATACACTCAACTTCGAGCATTCCAGAACAGAAGTGAAGAACTTCATCATGGGATGTGCAGATTCATATGAGGGTCCATTTAGGACACAATTCTCAGGGGTTTTCGGTCTCGGACGCGGTCCTCTTTCAGTGCAAAGCCAGCTCCAAGCAAAGGCTTTTTCGTTTTGTCCTGTAAGTCTTAGATCAGATTCAGCCTCCACTCTTGAGTTCTATGATCAAACTCCACCTTTAGTTGATAACAATTCTGTTATGATTCTCTTGAAAGAGAATAGTGCATACCCTTACTATTACTTTCTGCAGTTTGTGGGTATAGCAATTAATGGGTTTATGTTAGATGTTCAACCTAGAGTTTGGGGTTATGGCCTAAACTATGATGGTGGGGTTATCATAGATATAGGATCAACTCTAACTTATTTACCAAGCAATGCTTACAGTGTGTTCAGGTCAGAGATACGCAGAATAGACCGCGATCTTGTGAAGAAGACAGGGTATGAGGGGTTGGAGTTTTGTTATAAAGATGATCCATCCAATGTCTTTCCAACCGTTGAATTTTACTTTGAAAATGGCAATGTAGCGGGTGAAAATTTTGTGTCTTATAAGTTGAATCACAACCAAATGGTGTTTGAAGCAGAAGAAGGCACGATTTGCCTATCCTTTGCAGAAGGGAAAGGTTCTGCTCTTACAGTGATTGGAAGTAACCAACTCCAAGGAACTCTGCTAACTTATGATCTGATTAATGAGATCCTTGTCTTTACATATGATAAGTGTTAGAAGTCTTACAAGTACAACACCACTGGTTGTTTAATAGGGAATTGTTAGTTTAAAACCTTTGTTTGCTATTTTCGTTGGAGGGTACATAAGTCTTTTACTACAAAAACCTAGGGTTTCAAATTAGGTGGTGAGGGTGTTAAATCTAACACCCTATGATATAAGGTACCAATTTGAAAACAATGTAGGACACAAATTACAAGATGATTCCTGTGTTCGTTTATAGTCCCTATGAACATTATTACATACTAGCCAGGACGTAATTCACTTGACGCAAAAATAGTGTCCCTTCTTCGCAGTACAAGTTTGAAGGGAGGCTCAAAACGTCGAGGTGGTTGTTTTGGTTTTATGTCTTAGAAATTTTAAAAATCAAAACTAGTTTTATGTTTTAAAAATTCTGTTTTAGGGCATGTTTAATTATAGTTTTTGAAAATGGTTTTTTAGAAACTGTTTTTCAAAATAAAAGCAGAAAAAAAAAATGTTGAATGAGATGTTTTCCAACATTTAAAAAACTGAAATTTGAAAACCAAAAACAGAAACTGAAAACGTCTTTTAGCTATTCTGATATTTTAGTTTTTAAAACTAAAAACAAGAATAATTTTCAAAAACAGGTTTTGCCAAGCAGGTTTTAAAATTTTTCAGTTTCTGAAAAAAGAAAACAATTTTTAAAAACTGTAATCAAACAGGCCCTTAGTTGTTTTTGGCGGTTTTCAGTTTTAAAAAGTTATTGTTCAATTTTGTAAATCCACAATAGTCACCACAATTATCAACTTTGTAAATTCAAGACAGTTGGTGGTAGCGGCAGTAGGATGATAGAAGGGTCATGTAGCAGTGGTGGTAAATGTCAATGTTACCTAGTGGCGGCAGTGGTGGTGGAGGAGTTAGCGACGGTGGCAGTGGTGGAGAGTGGTGGTAGCAGTGGAGGTGGTGGTGGCACAGTCAATGGTGGTGGCAGCGACGATGAAGGTGGTTGTGGTGGCGATGAGCGTGGTGAAGGTGGAGGTTACCTGGTGTCAGTGACGTTGGTGGTCGTGGCAGCAAGGGTTGTGGTGGTGACTGTTAAAAGGGTTTTTCACACTTCTAATAAAAACTTATACTTGCGCTACGCTTAAACCTCTTTCAAGATTCAATTGTAGTATAGTACGGGTGTTATTTATCCACAAGGAGCTACGTTTACAAATGTCGTTCTCTCGCTCAATCAAATAAGCAATAACACAAATTGGTGATGTTTGTTTATAAGAGATATTTGTATCAAGCATGAAAATAACCAGCAATAAATGATTAGGGTTTTGAAACAGATTTGATAAAGCTGTTGGACATTGGTTTCGCGCTTCAACTATCCTGAGTCAATTAGTTCAATGCATATAATCACTTAAAACCTCTGATTTCCTCCCCACCAGTTCTTAACAAACTCACATATTCCTAGTATGAGAAGATCGTTCGGAGCCATGTGATAGGTGATCAAACTAACACAAGCATTAAGAACAAAACCTTTCCATTGAAATCAAAGATAGAAGATATACATAAAGTTAACAAAGATTCATTCAAGAAGAATTACTACACCAATATCCAACAAAATAAAGGCTTAGCTATCTGTTAGATTCAAATGATTTAATGAATTATTATGTTTTGATAAATAACAATTTCGCTTAAGGTTTAATATTGTTAGTAATAGATTTCCTAATACTTTGAATATTTCATATTCAGGAACATCTATTTACTTGAAGAAGAACTGCATACAACTATAAGGCATTATCAAAAGCAGAACTTCAAGAAAAGCAAAGAAGAGGAGTACGTCTGGCAACTCATCAGAGTTAGTCTGCCAGTTGAGCACGTTCGCCTAAAAGAGTACGTCCGACTATGGAGTACGTCTGGCTTTTCAAATGAGCGTTCATTCGGCAACTCACCCCAAGGAGTATGTCCGCCTAAGGAGTACGTTTGGAGACTCTGTTGAAGAGTTCGTTTGCCAAGACAGATTGAAGATTACGTTTGGTAGAAGCAGTGAAGAGTTCGTTCGACAAAGATTCTGAAGAATTCATTTGGCATAACTGCTCCAAGCAATAAAGGCCATCTACCTCGTAGATGCATTTAATGAAGCACTGTTGATTGCAGAATAAAGAAAGGGACATAATTAATACTTTATTCCTCGTTTCTGCAAAACCTCTGATGTTCCTTAAATCAAGCAACCTTTTCAGAGTCAACATCAAGATTTTCTGAACATAGTATCTCCTCAACGATCAAAATTAAATCTTCTGTTTAGAACATTAATTGCTCTCTTAGCTGGCTTGCATGAGCAGGCTTGGGGGCGTGCTCCCTCTCCCTTCCCCTTTGTAGCTGCTTTTCCTTGAAGTATAGTGATTGTTTCCTTGTTCTTCCTTCAAACAAAGTTGCTAAGAAACCTAGAATGCTATAGCTGATTTATATGGAGTTTTGCTAAACCTTTGAGCTTTGTGACGTCCTTGTTCCTTTCTCTTGTGGTGCTCTACTTCTTCTATAACCCTCTCTCAAGAATCCTTGTTGTTAGTCCAACCGGTGGAACTTGAATCATATGCAAAGGAATAGGAGGTGAGGGTAACTCGGTACTAGATTCAGTCAGTTGTGTTTTATACATGAATTCCTCTTGGAAACTATTTTGTTTGAGTATGATGGAGTTATTGGAATTGTGATGCGTGCTTGGATTGTTGATTTTCTGTATGATATGTTGATGATGATGTTGTTGAGATGAAGTTGGCTTTATTATGTTGATAACGTTATGAGGATTGTTGATTTATGTTGGTGTTGAACATTTTGGCATAGCATATGCATATTCTAGGTTGATAGTGGGTGGAGTGGACAGTAATTGCCACGTGACCATAATGATGGTGGGGTGGACGGTAATTGCCACGTGACCGGAAAGGTGGTGGGTGCACGGTAATTGTCACATGACCTCCCTGTTCCCATTTGGAATGAAGTCACTCCCGTTTAGAATGATGATAGTGATGGGGTGGACGGTAATTGCCACGTGACCGGAAGGGCGGTGTGGTGGACGGTAATTGCCACGTGACCTCCCTGTTCCCGTTTGGGATGAAGTCGCTCCCATTTGGAACGATGCATCTTGGCCAAAGTTGTTGAGCATGTAGTTGTATTTGAGGAATCATAAGCATGGTTTATGATGTTGATCATGAGGAAATGAGTATATTGTTGAATGTGTCGTTGCTGTATTTTAAAAATATTGTTACTGTTATTTATGTTAAAATCTCTTCAACATGCTGCTTGTTATTTGTTGTTTGTTTTAAGAGTTAACCCTTTCTATTTGTGTTTGGGCGCTTAACGCCAGAGACACACAGGGCGATGATTTTTACTCTTGATTGCATGCCTATGAATATCTAAATTGTATGAAAATTTATATGCATGATAATTAGTATAATATATAATGACTCAGTGGTTTGGATTGAGTAAATTTGCATTATATGAAAAGTTATGAAGTGATGTAACTATACAAGTTTGACACCTGGTGTCGATCACATCCCTAAAAATAATTATACTTTGGTATTAAAGTCTTCCTATTATGTAACCAAAAAAAGTCTTCCTCTTATGTAACCAAAAAAAAAAGTCTTCCTCTTATAAAAAAATATTTTATTTATTTTTAATTCAAAATATAATCTAATTATTATTTAGTTTTATTTATAAAAAAACCTTTTACCTCGTCTTTTTCTTTACTCTCTCTCATCCCTCACTCACTTTTCGTTTTTCCATTTCTTCCCCTCTCTGCTCGCTAACGTTTCAGTCTCGCCCTCACTATCTCGTTCTCACACAGTTTCAGTTTTCGGATTGTTTTGCGAGTGTTTGATTGATTGCGTAGAACCTGCTCTCCACACCAGTCCACACGGTCTAATAGGAAGAAAATGAAGCTGAAGATCATCCATCCCCTTTGAAGACCAATCAGCCGTGCCCCATACAAGAGGTATCTTACCATGGCATCAAGCTCTAATGCACATAAAATGTATGGTTATTCTTGATTCCTCACTCTTTGGGGCTCTTCTAGCCTTAGGACTTTGAATTTCTTTGTCGTGCATGTTAGGGCTACGAATGTGATTTTGGGTAATTTAGTTTTGTGCTATCTAAATTGGTTGTGTAACGTCACCCCGACTACATGTGTATCGCGATGGAGCCATTTTCGGAATCTTTTTTGAAGTGTAGGTGAAGCTATTGTTATAGGGTTTCATGTTTTAGGAATCATCATATTTTCTTGCTTTCCGGTATAGAGGTTTCATGACAGACTATAATATGACCATATGAGTTAAACTTTCTGTTTTGGGGGTTCGGAAATATTGGTTGGTTCATGGTAATTGTCTGATTGAGTCATCGAATACTAAGTTGTGTTAAAGTTGTTAATAAGTATTCTGTGCTGTTTTATTGAAATCTGATGTTAAAATTTGATGTTATAGACTCCAGAACTGTCCTAAGTTTTCTGTTGGATCCAACCTGATGTTTACTTAAGATTTGAATTTTGAGTTTCTATGCTCCAATTCCATTGAATTGCATATGAATTTAAGAATTGTTATCTTTATTTAATAAATAACACTAACATGATCGATATAATTTTTTTCTTTGGAACAATGTAGTTCTTGAAATTATAATCTGTGCTTACTATGATTTTGTTTAGGTTTCAAGTTACCTATGTAAAAGAGTTGATACATAAAGGTGAGTTATTTTCCTCTTTATTGCATTCCTTTGGAAAAGTAGTGATGAGTTCAGGCTTGAGGATCCTACTACATATGCTGTCGTACAATGTGTGAAGTGCTGTAAAATTTTGGTACGGTGCTCACGTTTGTTCCATTATTATAAACATGGAATGTAATAACTTAAAAGTAATATGGTAATGATAACTATGAGCTTAGTCACTTATTAATTGGTCAATATATGCTGTTTGGAAGCTTATAGGCTGCTGTTACTATTCCATGTTGTTTCTTCCTAATGTCATACCTGGATGGACTTCTGTCACTTGTGTGCTGGTGCCCAATCAGTGTGTATAAATAAGATATTAAAGTTGTAGTGTATGGTTGAATCCTTAGTCTACTTATGCCCATCCGAGCCTCTTCACCGAATAACTTTTTTATGCATTGAGAGTGAGGATATTTATATGCATATATACATGTGATGTACAGAGTTTGCCATCTATATATGAGATTGATCCTCTTAGATGTTCTATCCGAGTTAAATTATTTCTCTTGCTCAAGTCTGGCAAAAAAAAGTTCTAATTTTTTTTGTACGCCACTTTATTCAAATCCTGATGCAGTAGAAAATGGATATAGTAGGTTTAACACACGCTCTATTTTTGTTTTTTAAAAAATAAAAAAATAAATTGTACTCCTTGTTTTTAGTTAATTATTGGTTGAATGGACCGAATATAAACCAGTTTGCCATTTCAGTCCAGGCATGTCAAAAGCTTGATCAAGCGTATCATATTGTAGATACTAGATACTCTTCCTCTACTAGACATGCACATTCTCCCCTCCTAATATGGTAATGATAACTATGAGCTTAGTCACTTATTAATTGGTCAATATATGCTGTTTGGAAGCTTATAGGCTGCTGTTACTATTCCATGTTGTTTCTTCCTAATGTCATACCTGGATGGACTTCTGTCACTTGTGTGCTGGTGCCCAATCAGTGTGTATAAATAAGATATTAAAGTTGTAGTGTATGGTTGAATCCTTAGTCTACTTATGCCCATCCGAGCCTCTTCACCGAATAACTTTTTTATGCATTGAGAGTGAGGATATTTATATGCATATATACATGTGATGTACAGAGTTTGCCATCTATATATGAGATTGATCCTCTTAGATGTTCTATCCGAGTTAAATTATTTCTCTTGCTCAAGTCTGGCAAAAAAAAGTTCTAATTTTTTTTGTACGCCACTTTATTCAAATCCTGATGCAGTAGAAAATGGATATAGTAGGTTTAACACACGCTCTATTTTTGTTTTTTAAAAAATAAAAAAATAAATTGTACTCCTTGTTTTTAGTTAATTATTGGTTGAATGGACCGAATATAAACCAGTTTGCCATTTCAGTCCAGGCATGTCAAAAGCTTGATCAAGCGTATCATATTGTAGATACTAGATACTCTTCCTCTACTAGACATGCACATTCTCCCCTCCCCCCCCCCCCCCCCCTCACTTCTGCATCAGACCAAACTGAATTGCGCGTCTTTGTTGAGTATTTGTAGCTTTAATTATCTATATATCTGCTTGGCTTTGGTTTGGTTTTTGATAGAAGGAAGCATATAGATAGTTCCCTTGATTTTGTTTTGAATAATGCTTATGACTTGTTAAACTAATTTGACTTCATAATTTCCTTCTCTTCCCAAATGACGCTTGAAAATAAATTAAATAAAAAACTATTACTGTGAGAGTATGGGGAGGATACCAGCAGATGGATCATGTGTGTTTGGAGTTTGGTGCTCTCTTTAATCTTTATTAGTTTTTTGTCATACTTTTTGTCATCCTTATATGTTATCTTATGTTGATGTTGATATTGGCAGCACTAATGGTTTTTTGATGTACTTGATATTGTACAGGTCACCTCCAGGCATACCTCAAAACTCTTGTTAAATCAAATTCAGTGTCTATCATTAGGATATAGTGCTAAGCCCAAAGATAAGAAGCTTACCAATGGGAACACATCCCCAACAAACATGTCCAGAGGAAGAGGAGGAGGAGGAGCTGCCAGGTCGTGGAGCTACGTTTTCTGGTCAATCAATGTCAACAAGCAGAAGCGCTGGCTCACCATCCAGCCGGAGTGAGCAGACAATGGCAACACCAGCTAGTGACAGCACTTTTCTTAGATTAAACCATCTTGACATACATGGTGGTGATGATGTTGGGTCACAAGGCGCAGTTGCGTGAGTTCTCTATTATACTTGAAGCTTGTGCTAATTCATGTGATGCAATGCGGTTTAACATTGGATTTTCTTTTTTATGATAGTAGCAGTCTGGTGATTAATGATTTCCAATGATATACTATTTCAAATGAACATTGACTTGGGTTTCTGTCTTATTTTTTAACAAAACATAATTAAATTGCCATGATGTTTTATTGAAGATCAGATGAGAAAAGTAAAAAGTTTTAAGACACAATGATGAGGCAGGTATCTCACGAACTCTTTTGAATCTTCGTAAGGTTCCTGTTACTAGTTTACACATTGCGATTGCAACATCTGTGTGAGAACTTTCTCTTTGTTAGCATTCGTATTGGTAAATATTCAGCAAGTCTTCTCGTATGCCTTGATTATTTCCTTTATTTCTTTAATTTTTCCAGAGGACCCTCTTGATTGAAGAATTAGACTTCAAATATTTTAAGAGAATGAGAACACTCTTGTAATTTTTGTTTTTCCACATGACTTGTCTTCCTCTCCTATAGCATTTTGAATGTCAAGTTCTTTGAGATTAAGGCTTTTGTAGCGCTATCTTAAATGTAAAGATTTAACTGAATATTTTGGTTTGTGAAGTTTTTAATTCCCAATATCTGTTATGGCCATGGGTCTGTAGGTTGGTGACACATAGTCAAGTGAAATGTTGTCAAGATTGGGATCTTAAATAGGATTAGGATGGGGTTGAAAAATTGTAAATTGAAGGATCGTGATCCTACTAGAAATGCAAATTATATTTAAAACACACACACACACACACACACACATATATATATAGAAAATCACATAGGTAGGAAAATGACCTCTGAACCACCTAGGATCTCATTCCACATATATATAGTTCCCTGTGATCCCACTGAGTCCAATCCCACTTGCAATCTTGATCAGAGAGCATTTCTTTGATCGTATGGTCATGCCATCTCCCGATCAAGATCGAGATTTTGACAACAGTGGTCTGGTGGTCATTGTTTTTAGATTCATCTGTCAGTAGTTTGCTGAATACAACATGCTGTGGATTCACCCAGAATTGGTTGAGGATTTGTATTATTGATGCAGTTTCAATTGGTGATGAAAATTGCAAAAGATTCTTCAAATTTCTTCATGCTTGCAGTGATCTTATGCATAATAGTAGAATGGGATCCTAGGTTTTTAGCGACTTTAATTTGTCTTTGCGTCTGTCTCCTTGTAAGAGAGTATAGCATAGGCTCCAGTCTAGCTGAGGGAAGAAGAAAAGAGAGAGTGAAATTCTTCATATTATTTTCACTAACTGTTCTCAGAAGAGAGTACAAGAATATATAGGGTAACCAACTTAACAGAACTGCTTAACACCCAGTGTAACAACCTGACAACTGTACATACCAGCTGTGTAACTAATCTTAACAGAAAGAGTGCCAGCTGTGCACACGTGGAGTGTGACAGCTGGAGCCAGCTAGACTGGAGCCTATGCTACTCTCTTACATTCCCCCCTCGAGCTTAGGGTGGGTGATGTTCCTTTTGAAAATCACCTAAATTGAGCTTGGACCTAAGAGTTGCAAACCTAGTGGTAGGCAAAGGCTTGGTGAAAGAATCTGCAAGCTGCAAGTCTGCTGGGAGATGCTGTATGCTGAGAAGCCTCTGAAGAACCTTTTCCCTAACAAAAAACAGATTCAGTTCCAGGTGCTTGGTCCGAGAGTGCAGAACAGGATTATGAGCAAGAGAAATGGCACTAAGATTGTCACAAAAGAGAATAGGTGGAGTAATAGAGACTTTGAGTTCCTGTAACAATGATTGGATCCATAAAATGTCTGCTGTAAGCTGCACCAGACTCCTATATCCAGCCTCACAACTACTGCGGGCAATAACAGTTTGCTTTTTGGGACCACCAGGTGATGAGATTTGGCCCTAGGAAAATACAAGCACCTGAGGTAGATCTTCTATCATCAGAATCAGTTGCCCAATCTGCATCACTAAATCCATGCAGGGGCAGTGGTGAAGCTGGTTTAGCAGCTCTGAGAAGTAACCCTGTGTGTATAGTGCCCTTAAGAGAGCGTAGGATGCGTTTGACCACAGCCCAGTGAGTATCCAAGGGTGCAGCCAAGAACTGGCAAACTTTATTCACTGAAAAACTCAGTTCAGCTCTAGTCAAAGTGAGGTACTGCAAGGCACCCACAGTTGACCTGTAGAGTGTGGGGTCTGCAAGAGGAACTCCATCATTCTTGGAGAGTCTAGTGGACTGCAACATAGGAGTTGAAATTGGCTTGCAATCCAGCATTTTGGCCTTATCAAGCAAGTCCTGAATGTACTTAGACTGAGTGAGGAGCAGAGTATCATCAGAAAAAGGAGTGCACTCAATACCCAAAAAATAATCCAGATCACCAAGCTGCTTGAGAGCAAACTCTGAATTAAGATGCTTGATGAACTGCTGAATGAGAGAAGAGGTTCCTGTGATGATTATATAATCAACATAGATTAGTAGATACAAAATGTGGGAACCCTTGGTGTAGATGAACAAGGATGGATCACATTTGCTGGCTGTGAATCCATAATGCAGCAGTGTTGCTCTCAACCTGTCAAACCAGGCCCTTGGTGCCTGTTTTAGGCCATACTAAGCCTTGTGAAGCTTGCAAGCAAGCTTCTTATCACTGTCTTGGAATCCTGGAGGTTGCACCATGTACACTTCCTCTTGCAATACTCCATTCAAAAAAGCATTGTTTATGTCAACCTGCTGTATGGACCACTTATGGGACAAAGCAAGAGTTAAAATAATACGCACAGTTGCTGGTTCAATAACTGGTGAAAAAGTTTCCTGATAATCACTAACTGGTTTCTGATGAAAACCCTTTACCTCTAGCCAGGCTTTTAACCTATTCACAGTCCCATCTGGGTTTTCCTTTACTCGGAAAACCCACTTGCAGCCAATGGCTGTTCTGTTTGGAGGAAGGGTAACAAGAGACCAAGTCCCATTCCTTTTTAGGGCATCAAACTCCTCCTGCATGGCTGATTTCCATTGGGGACTGGCCAAGGCCTGTGCAACTGTGGAAGGTTCAACGTGGGTGACCAAGAGGGTAGGGTGAATACGGGGTTTGTTAATACCATTTCTGGCTCGGGTAATCATTGGATGATGATTTGGAGGGGTGGATGGGGGTGGTGAGGATTTAGGGGAAGGTGTGGGGTGAAGCACTGGTGATGGGGCTAGAGTTGGATTTGATGGTGTGAATGAGGGCAGATGTGTACTTGTAGCAGAAACAGTCTGAGATGCAGGGAAGACAAAGGTGTGTGAACTGAAACTGGGACATTGGATGATGGTACTGACACAGAGGGTGGATCTGGGGTAGTTTGGTGTTGAGGCTGTGGGAAAACCTGAATAGGTGGTGTGGTAAACAAGGCTGGACTAGAGAAAAAGTCAGCAGAGGAAGTAGAAGGGGAATCAACTGATGGTGAAGGAAACAAAGTAGGATAAGGAAACTGTGTTTCTTGAAAAACAACATTCCTAGACACTATGATTTTCCCTTCTTTTGTTAGACATTTATATCCCTTATGAGTAGTGGAGTAACCCAGGAAGACACACGGCTCAGACCTAAAGGCAATTTGTTTGAGTTGTAAGGCCTTAGGTGAGGAAAACAAAGACAACCAAACACCTTTAAAGAGGAATAGTCAGGATTTGCCTTGTACAGCTTGTTATAAGGGACCTCAAAATTTATAGAAGAGGAGGGTAGTCTGTTGATAAGGTGAACATCTGTTTAAAAGGCATGATCCCGAAAACCATAGGGAAGAGAATAATGAGACAAAAGGGTCAAACCAAGTTCCACTATATGGCGATGCTTCCTCTCCACAACATCATTTTGATGGTGAGTGTGAGGGCAGATCAACCGATGAATTATCCCTTGTGTTTGCAAATATTTGGAAAAGGATCGATATTCCCCACCCCAGTCAGATTGGATTTCTTTAATTTTGTGATTGAACTCTGACATAACTTTGAACTGCTGAAAAATGGGAAGTGCATCACTTTTGGATTTAAGTAAGTAAAGCCAGGTGTATCTAGTGTAAGCATCAACAAAGGAAATGCAATAAGTGTAGCCTGTGTGTGAAGCAAGGGGTGCTGGTCCCCATAAATCTGTGAAAACGAGTTCTAGTGGATGTGAGTAAGTTGTGGTGGATAAAGAAGAAGGTAGCTTATGTGACTTTCCAATACAACAAGCTGTACAAAATTCAAATTCTGATTTCTTTGGCAAAGGAACATTACATGTTTTTAAAACAAGATGTAGAACATTATCACTAGGGTGCCCAAGCCTGGAATGCCAAACAGAAAATGGCAAACCAGAACCTGAGGAAACATTATTTATATTACTAGTTACATGAGTTTAAGAAAAAGAAGAAGACTTAGACTCAGGATTGCTGTGTAGGAGATTAGGAAACTCATATAAACCATCAGATCCAACTCTGCCATGGAGAAGAATAGCTCCATTATCCTGTGATTTAACAAAACACTGTGAGGGGCCAAACTCAAAGATGACATTATTGTCCTGTGCAAATTTACTGACACTTAGAAGGTTTTTGGTTATGTAAGGAACATGTAAAAGATTTGTGAGTTTGAGTGTGACAGGTGGGTGGATGGGGGATGGAAAATAGGTAATACCAGAAGAAGAGATAAACAAACCTTGACCATTGCCAATGAAAATCTAATCAGGCCCTACAAATTAGGTATGCTGCTGGATATTCTGTGCATTAGGAGTCACATGGTGTGAAGCTCCTGAATCAGGATACCAATTGGAAGAAGTTGGTTTGTCAGAATTGGCCAGCAGAAGTTGTGGTGACTGAATAGGTAAGGCAGAACTGGAGAGTGCAGCAGAGAAAGAGGATGAGTTCTGCTGCATCATAGGAGCAGCCTGCTGCATAAAGGGAAAGTTCTGCTGAACAGGAATCAGTCCTTGCTGTGGGAATCCAGTGATAAAACCAGCATAAGGTGGTGGTCCTGGATAAGGTACAGAAGTGAACTGAGAGGGTGTTGCAGGCAAAACTGCTATTGCAGGAACTTGTCGATAGGAACCATATGAAGAAGCCTGACGGATCCAGTTCTGTGCAAACTGAGGTGTTGGTTGCACCTGAAAATTATGCTGAGGAAGAACCTTTGGCACATAGGTTTGATCAAACCTATGGTAGCAAACAGAGGCATAATGGCCAAATTTGAAGCAAACTTGGCACTGGATGTTGCCACGGCCGCCGCGGCCACGGCCACCACGGCCTCTGCCTCCGCGGTAACCTCCACGGTTGCCTCATCCACCATGATACTGACTCTGATCTTCGATGAAATCATTCTGCACAGAATCACTGGAGTATTGATGTGAATACTGACCAGGTGGTGGTTGAGACTGAGTTTGTGAACCAGAAGCAGCATTGGCCTGCGGATTTGGCTGTGAACAACTGGAGCAACAGGAGGCAAGATCTGAGTCAGATTAACAGAGAAGTCACTTGCAGAAAGGCGATTGCGTTCAATATGAGCTTCCTGAGCAAGAAGAAGTGGTTCAATCTCATCAAGTTTAAAAGCATGACGCATCTTACCACTCATACTAACGAGATTTATCAGAGACTCATACTCCTGAGGCAAACCATCCATAATCGAATCAATAGTCTCTTTCACAGAAACTGGTTCACCAACAGCATGCAAGGAATCAGAATAGTCTTGATTTTCTGGAGATACTCTGAAACAGAGCCTCCACCAAGACGAATTGTGCGAAGCTCTGTTCACAATTGACGAGCCTTCGCCTCAATCAAGGAGTGAAAATTCATATGAATTTTCTCCCAAAGTTCAGAAGAACGCTTGCAACCAATAATGCGAACCAGAACTGAAGGAGAAAGCGTTGATTGGAGCCAAGAGCGAACCAGAGCATCCTGCTGTTCCCAAATTCGAAACACAGGGTTGACAACGAGACACGTGCGATCTGATTCAGAGAGAAAACGTGGAGCAACAATCGGATCCCCAAGAAACACCAGAAACTGATTTGCGACGACGACAGGATCAACCTGTTGCTTCCAGAGAAGGAAATTCTTCTCATCGAGCTTGTTGGCACTGGCATGTGCGAAAGCAGTGGAAGATGCAAACGCCGGAAAAGGAGTAGGCGGAGGTGGCGGTGGATGCATGTTGATCGGAGAGACACGTTCCAATGCATTTCGCGGCGGCGACGGCGGTGGAGTATGCAATTCCGTCATAGCTGAAGCGACGGTTTAGAAGGCTCTTGATACCATGAAAAAAGGAGAGGGAAGAATAAAAGAGAGAGAGAGTGAAATTCTTCATATTATTTTCACTAACTGATCTCAGAAGAGTACAAGAATATATAGGGTAACCAACTTAACAGAATTGGTTAACACCCAGTGTAACAACCTGACAGCTGTACATACCAGCTGTGTAACTAATCTTAACAGAAAGAATGCCAGCTGTGCACACGTGGAGTGTGATAGCTGGAGCCAGCTAGACTGGAGCCTATGCTACTCTCTTACACTCCTTATAGGCAAGTTTTTGTATGCGTGTAGTGTGCTTATGAAATCTTCTGAGAGGCTTGTTTATTAGATATACAGAGGGATGGTATGGCGCTTTTACGCTTAGTTTAGGTTAAACTTTTTTGTTGTGGATTTTGCAAAAAAAGCATTGGTCTTTTTTCATGTTCTGGTTCTTTTTATATAATTTGTACTAAAACTGTGTAAAAAAATTTGTTTTTGGATGAGATATTGACATTTCATGCCATTTCTGCTTGCTATTTTACAATTACTTTAAATGTTTTTTATTTTATTTTTATTGATTCATACCAATTGTGAGTTTTTAAACAGTAGTAAGAAGAAAAAGAGAGTCCAGCGTGCTGTTGGAGGTGATAAGAGTGGAAGAGGGCTCCGCCAATTTAGTATGAAAGGTATCTCGATTCGACCTGTTTGTTCTTTAACGAAAAAGGTTCATGGATACTTTTCTTATTGGTTTTTTTTCTCATTTATTGTTGGCTGTCTTCAGTGTGTGAGAAGGTAGAAAGCAAGGGAAGAACAACTTACAATGAGGTTAGACAGTTACTTTAAGTCAGTTTTTTCTGAAGTGGAATTAAACTTGGCTTCTATTTTATATAATATAGTCAATGCTCACAAATCAATTTGTATCATATAACATGTGTTTTTTAATTAATTCTTTTATATTTTTGTCTATATGTTTGCATTTGTCTGTGCATGTTTGAAGCTCTAATCTGTAGTGTACTATATCTAAATTGTGTGCATTGAAGTGCACGCTTATAAATTCTAGTAAGGAATCATACTTAGAATTTCCTCTGTTTATATTCATTTCAATCTATTATTCATATTTTCTTCTTTATCAAACATAGCCATAATCCATACATAAGAGTTGCAGCCTGAGTTCTTAGATGCCTATATGATGTTTTCATTCTGGAATCTGGAATTCTTCGAGAACTACAATCTTGACTCAGCCTGTAATTTTCTTACATTTCATTTCTTCTGTTTCTGTCGTTAAAGGGAAGCCTATATGTTGAGGATTTAATATAATTTGAGCGTAAGAGACAGGATAATATAATCTTACGGAGTTGTCTTCTTGTGATTGTTTTTATATTGATTAGATTTTCCAAAAGTTGCAAGCACTAAATTCTCAGTTCATTCACTACTTGTGAGAAAATACATAGGCACATGGGGATGCCACAGTAGGAAAAATGACCATCCTGATGCTTTTTTATAGATTCATTAAATTGGAGAAAACACATGCACGGGATCTATAAGCTAGTTAGAATTTCAAACAATGTAGGTTAGGAGCTGAGGTTGTGGTCGTGCAAGTTACATCACATCCTGATCCTAAATGGTCATTTTCATGTATTTTCTACAGGCTCTAGCAAGTGAACATTATCTGTATTAACAAAATGGTTTTCAGTTGTATTGTAAGGAAATGAGTCTAAACACACACTCTAAACCTACAAAAAAAAATAAACTGCTGAGAACATATGCATATGCAGGTCCTTCTCTGAACTTTTGCAGAAAGTCCTAAGTTATTTTTAAAATTTAATGTAGATTGTGGATGCGGTTTATATTGTAGGTAGCAGATGAACTTGTGACTGAATTTGCTGATCCAGGCAATAACTCTTCATCCCCTGATCAGGTTTACTCTTTTGCATAAATAATTTCAATAATATCTGCTATTCACGGATTGAGATGTACTTACATTTTTCATGGTCAACATTTTTCAGCAACAATATGATGAGAAAAACATTCGTCGAAGGGTGTATGATGCTTTGAATGTTCTCATGGCAATGGATATTATTTCTAAGGATAAAAAGGAAATACAATGGAGAGGTCTTCCTCGCACTAGTCTGAATGATATTGAAGAACTAAAGGTTTATAAACAGTCTTGAGTTGACATAAATGATCATTTTACTTTTATCGAATCTGAAAATACAGTAAATGATAATTTTATTAACTATAACTGATTCAACAGGCGGAGCGTCTTGGGCTAAGGAATAGAATTGAAAAGAAAAGAGCCTATTTGCAAGAACTGGAGGACCAAGTAAGGACCCCTTGCTGTAGCGGATTTGATCTATAAAATGTACTGCTGGGCCTGGTTTACAAGCCCAAAGAATATATTTTATTTTTCCATTTTACATTTTCACTTGGTTACGAGCAGGCCCTAACAAATAATTTTGTTCCATAATGGTTAGTTTCTTTCTGTTAACTTCTTGTATTATTTTATCTAGTACATAGGTCTTCAGAACCTTATACAACGAAATGAGCAATTATATAGCTCAGGAAATGCTCCAAGTGGTGGTGTATCTCTGCCTTTTATTCTGGTTCAGGTACCCTATCATCTTACTATTTCCTGTTTTTGGTTATAGTTTGTCAATTTTCAATCGGTTCTCAAGTTTTCCTCTTGATCTTCATCTTCATCTTGTATGGTGATTCTAATATTTTGTTGGTCTCAAGTTCAAATTGCCTAGTCAGGATTTACATAACCGATTGGCTTGAAATTTGAATTGCATAAATCTATCACTCCAGCTTCTTAGCGAACCGCTAGAAATATTTTTTTCACCCTTCATGTTGACATTATACATTTCTTCATCTAACAATTTTTAATTTATTTTAATAATGTACTAAGTTGGTGAAACCTGGTAGGATGTCTATGAACAAATTTATGCTGGCAGTGCATAATTAATTACATATTGAAATTTTAGTTGGGCCCCTCAACATTTTATTCTAGCTCCGGCACTCAGGAACAGTCATGATGATAGTTCTAAGATGGTTGCAAGCTCATCAATTTTTGAAAGAATTCTTGCCCACCTAAAGAAAGGAAGAAACGAAAGAATTACACACACACACACTCACACCTATATATAGTACAGAGTTGCAAATTGTCAGTAGTACTTTTAAATTAATATAATTTCTGGCTTTTGGAAATTGTAGACACGCCCCCATGCAACTGTTGAAGTGGAAATATCAGAAGATATGCAGCTTGTGCATTTTGATTTCAATAGGTAAAAGGCTTCAATCACTTGGTATTCTTCCTGAAACAATTATGATGGCAATATCGTGTCTTATGTTGTTCAAAATGTATGCTTATGTTTTTTCTTCTCTCTTGGTCCGCAGCTCTCCTTTTGAGCTGCATGATGACAATTATGTTCTCAAGGCAATGAAATTTTGTGAGAGACCTCAGAATGATAACATGATGCACAATAATCCTACTGATGGCGGTGAAGGTTCGAGCATGTCAGGTTTGTATCATGCACAGTTTCCTACTTTAGTTTCAAACCCGGCAGATAGGCCTCCCTCATCACCACCACTACCTGGAATATTGAAGGCAAGAGTTAAGAATGAGCATTGATCTGCAATATCGTCTTGCCTCTTTAGGCATTTTTTACATTTTGTAAAATAATTTGCCTGCGATTAATTCATGATATTCAGCCAGCTAGCCAAAGTTAATCTCTAGGTTAGAAACATATCGGTCTGCTTGCTTCTCTCTACTCTTCTTTGACAAATTCATCGCTAACCATATCCATTATCCCCTACTATTTTGTTTCCTGTATTTACCCTTTTGTAGTTATAATAGAGAAATTTGTTTGTTCTAGTCCATCAAGATCATGGAATGCTATACATCAGCGCAGGATTAACTTTTTAATTCGCATATTTTGGACTAAATTATTGCACCTTATGTCGATCTTGGTATTTGGGCAAATTGGAGTTAAAAATATACCGGAATTTATGGATTTTGGAATGTAAATTAACATTATCGTGGGCATTTAGAACCAGTATGATGTTTTGATGCTTTTATTTTATTCTGGAAACTAAGGTTGATAAGTGTTTTTAAAAACAGTTTTCGGTTTTGTAAAATTAGAAAGTAAAAAAACTTGTTTGGTTAGACTGTTTTCTCAAAATTAATTTAAAAACAGTTTCCTATTTTTTTGTTTTTAAAACAAAAAATCAGAAAAAAATTTGTTTTTATTTTTTATTTTCAAAATTTGATTCCAAAACAACTAGGACACGGAGAACAAGATGTTTTATTGTTATTAATGGAATTATTGTAATTAAAATGAATTAGAAAATAAGGGTTCTGTAAGAAAGGGTTCCTTGGTCGCACTACTGGCGCTCTTTCTTCTTAGCCGCATTGCTTGCGCTCTTTCTTCTCACCAATCACGTTTTGACAGAGACAATGTGCTTCAGATCTGATCGATTGTACTGCTCAAGAGGGAGAATTCAATTGTGCTGAAAGACACACACACACACACACACATATATATATATATATATATATATATATATATATATATATATATATATTAGCTTTGTAATACACTTTTTAGGTTAATGACAATTCAAATTCAGTTCATGACCTCAATCTCTCTCTCACTATTGAATTTTTCATAGTATCAAGATCCTAATTCTGGAGAAGCCATGGCCAGGCTCGATTCTCCACTGCCACGACCCTCAATAAACTCATCTATAATTTAGCATGCAACCAAACGAGCTTCTTTTTTTTTTCTTTCTAAAACATGTTTTTGGAACAAATTGTCAAACAAGTTTTTTTGTTTTCTTATTTTCGAAGTTTTCAAAATCACATTGCCAAATAATTTTTTTTTATATTGTTCTGTAAAACAGTTTTTAAAAATTATTTTACAAAACAGTTTTCAAAACAAGAAAATTGAAAACGCAATCAAACATCCGTACAACCTCACTAACAAAATTGGAAAGTACATAATTTGCTAGTTATTATTCACATGTTGGATGTTCAAAATTCTGGTGTCTTGTGTGTTAACATTATCATATTTTAGAATCTGATAATGTTAAATGGATAAATGGGTTAAATTTTCTTATAATCCATGCTTAAATGACAAACATAATATTTACAAAATTATAAGATCATTATATACCTAATCTTTATACACAACAATGTCAAAAATAAAAAATCATCTAAAGTAAAAACAAATAACATAATCTATGAAGTGGTTGTGGAGGTGGATACGATTGCGAATTACCTTTTCCTTTGATGTCAAGTTTGCCTGTGCATAGTACGTGTAAGGAAGTCCAAGGCTCTCTGTTTATATGCTTTGCGCAAATCCTCCATGTTCTTCTTCTAGCCCCCATAGTCAGCCACTCTTGAACTTGTAAGTACATAGCCTATATGAAACATAATTTTATATTGGATGGAGTGTAGTCCAGCTCCTATAAGATGGAGTGTAGTCCAGCTCCTTTACCGTCACCGGTAAAGTTACATAAGGCCCAGCAGAAGACGATAGATCAGAGGAAGGAACTCCAAAAGAAGCGGTAGGTGCTGATGAGGTGATTGTTAGATTCAAACGATTTCGTAAATTATTATATTTTGATAAATAACAATTTCACTCAAGGTTTAATATCGTTAGATAAAGATGTTCTAATACTTTGAACATTTCATACTCAGGAACATCTTTCTACTTGAAGACAAATTGCATACATACATACAAGGCATTATCAAAAGCAGATCTTCAAAGAAAAGCAAAGAAATGGAGTACGTCTGGCAACTTATTGAAGATATAGTTTGCCAGTTGAGTGCGTCTGCCAAAGGAGTACGTCCGGCTATGGAGTACGTATGGCCACACACCCAAAGGAGTACATCCAACTATGGAGTACGTCTACCCACACACCCAAAGAAGTACGTCCGGCTAAGGAGTAAGTCTGGCCACACACCCAATTGAGTACGTCCGCCTTAGGAGTTCGTTTGGCAACCATCTAAAGAGTTTGTTCGCCTAAAATTGCTGAAGAGTTCGTTTGACAAAATTCTTCAAGCATTAAAGATTATCTACCTCGTCAAAGCATTAAATGAAGCACTATTGATTGCAACATGAAGAAAGGAACATAATTAATACTTTATTCATCGTTCCTGCAAAAGCTCTGACATTCCTTAAATCAAGCAATCTTTTCAGAGTCAACGGCGTGATTTCCTGAACATCGGATCCTCTCAATGATCAGAATCAAATATCTTGTTCAAAGCATTTAATGTTCTCTTTGCTGGCAACCATGAGCATTTAATGCCCAAACGTGAACTCAAGGCTGAAAGCATTAAGGAGCCAGACGACGTCAACAAAAGCATTTAATGCTGCAATAAATGTATGGCAGAATGCATTTAATGCTGTTTCAGGGATGCAAAAGTATCTGTTACTCACAAGGAAGCAGAAATTCAAACGGAACTATTTTCAAATCTTCATCAAGCTCACAGGGCACATCCTACTGAAGATATAAATAGAGCACTTAGCATCCAGATTCAATTGGTGAATTCTAAACGATCAAAGTTGTCAAGTTTTTCTAAGATCATCAATTACAATCTGTTCTATAGCAATAACTCAAAAACCCAAAGTCACCCCTTACCTGAGTTAAGTCGTCTGCCAGTGTGAAGTATTCATAGAGTGCAACTCTCATCCTTTTCACACAACCCAAATAGAGAACCAATCTGCTTATTCTCTCTGTATATTGTACTTCATCTTTCTACCCACTCTTGCTGAAGAGAAAATGTAGAAACACAAACCTTCTTTGCTAAAAGAACAGGGAGCAATCCTGTCGAATACTGAGTTAGGAGAAGTCCTATTTAAAACTTGTAAAAGAGAAGTCCTGTAGAATACTTGTTCTCTCTCTCTCTCTCTCTCTCTCTCTCTCTCTCTCTCTCTCTCTCTCTCTCTCTCTCTCTCTCTCTCTCTCTCTCTCTCTCTCCTATTCATATATTCAATGAAAAAACTCAATCTTCTTCATATATTAAATCTTCCTTAAGTCCAACAATCACTTTTTTTTGTCTCTTGCATTCACCTCATGGCTATACCAATCAAAGAAGTTACAATCCCTCTTCCCTTTCGCATGGAAAAAAAATAGTCAAAATCTGAAAAACCAAACACTAACGAACAACAACAAATGAGAGTCTTCATTGTTACCTCAAATCGTTCACAACCATAAAATCGTCTCACAAGGTTCTCCTTCGTTCATGTTGTAACAAGGGGAACCTCAACACCACAATAACACTTTTTTTTATCTTACTCCCATTTGAAAATGAAGACTTGGACGAGATTTCACTTCCTCTACCCAATTATCTTCATAACCCGCCTCCTTCCTTGTGATTCATAGCCTATGTTCCCGCAATTTGAAGGTTAGGGATGGTCACCCATTTTAGGGTTCGCTCCAGAACATGAACAAGGTGTCCATGATGGCGAAGTTGGGAGAAGAAAGGAACTCATGTGCACCTAACATAATCTTTGGTAGTCATTAAAAATTGCCATATCATAACACACATCTCACATGCAACTCACTTCCTTAATGGTACATAAGCAGATCTATTAGTTTTTGAGGAAGCATTGTGTCAATTTTGCAATGTTCAACAAATATTAGAGACCCAAACCGCTCGTTTAGAAACACGAGGACCTAGTTCGCACAATCACAATATTTGGAAAATTAAGAGTGCAATTAAACTGAAAATAAATAAGAAAGAAAATTATATAATCCTCATTCTATAGGAACAAAGATATAATTAAGCCAAAATAACCAATGAAATATCTCAATGGTACTAGGAGAGGAGCTGCTATCAAGTATTTGACCGTTGCTATCAAGTATCTCGACAATTCAAAATTTAGAATATAACATTGAGAACCGCTGACAGTCAATTCTTTTCCTGCTTCCACAACACTTTTTCACATCTTGTTTTCTTTTATGATAATGTGCAGAAAACTCAACAGTGAAGAAGGCTTTGAGATTGGGTTGTGTAGCGAGCAGAAAACAGAGCTTCAAAACAAGATGTTCATGTTCCCATCCCTGTGCTTGTAACCAGTCATCGATTCCATTCCCCCTACACCCTAAGCACAAGGTTTTCTTGCAAATTGGGTCAATTGATCAATTCAATTGCAAGAAACCCTACAATGCCTGTTTCAACTCGATCCAAGATTAGGTTCGAGCCAAACCCAGAAGAACAGCGCCAACAATGCTTAAAGGAGAAGCTGAAAGCCCTGAATCTGTTGTACGAGCAGCACAAGCAAAAACTCGCTCCTTCAGCTCCCAAGAACACGTCTTTGAGGCCCCAGGAAGAAGCCAACGAACCGATAAAGGAGAACTTGGTGCCCGGAATTTCTTGCACCGTGAAGGCCGCGGCGGCGCGGAAGCTTGTGTTGCCGGAAAGTGGGAGCAGGATTCTCGTGTTTGTGAGAGTGAGGCCAATGGGGAAGAAGGAAAAGGAAGTGGGTTCGAGGTGCTGCGTGAGGATCGTGGATCGCCGTGACGTTTATATTACGGAGTTTTCCACTGCGAACGATTACCTGAGGTTGAAGAGGGTTCGGGGACGCCATTTCACCTTCGATGCTTCCTTTCCAGATTCGGCAACTCAGAGCCAAGTTTATTCCACCACGTGAGTTCGTTTCTATATCCCTCAATTTGGTTTCCGAAGATAGAAATTACCATGTGGGTTGCTCTCTGTTCCATTAATTTCCAGAGGAATGCATGTTTGAAGAACTGGCCTTTTTTTTTTGTTTCTATTTCAGTTCTGTTTTGAGTTCTAATTACCAAACAATCACATCAGATTCATTTTGTTTCCTATTTTCAAGTTTTGTAACAATGCTATTTTGTTGTGTCTGAAAGCAGAACTGTTTTGTCTAGAGACTAATCTGTGGTTTTGTTTGCATCTATAGATAGAAAGAAATCCATGAACACATAACCTGAAATGAAATGCTATTTAATGTCTAGTGTTTTTCTTCCCCCCTCCAATATGTGACTATTGGATGAAACTCATTTTCTTTTTAGAATTTAATAAGTACTGAATGCAGATGGCGTCAATAGTTTTACCCAGACTTGCAATCACATCTCTCCATCTCACCTTTTTGGTCATTTTGAAAATTTTAATTTAATTATTCAAGCAGTTATGCTGTGTTTGATGGAAAGGCACATTGACTTTGCGTTTTCAGAACTTCGGAACTGGTGGAAGCGGTTCTGCAAGGGAGAAATGGGTCAGTTTTCTGTTATGGTGCCACTGGAGCTGGGAAAACTTATACAATGCTAGGTACAGTGGAGAGCCCAGGGGTGATGGTGTTGGCAATAAAGGATCTTTTCAGTAAAATTAGGCAGAGAAGTTGTGATGGAAACCATGCCGTTCATCTGTCCTATCTTGAGGTTTATAACGAAACTGTGAGAGATTTGCTTTCACCTGGAAGACCCCTGGTTCTTAGAGAAGATAAGCAGGTGCACTACCTTATCTCATAAATAATTCAAAAAGCTTCAGAATTATTCAAGAGATAAGCTACTACTGATCGTTTTTTACCTCGTGATAGTAATAGTCGTTATAGTGTACGTGACTAGATGCTCTCCTGCCTTGATGTCTTTAAGTAATGCCTTTAAAATACATGGAATGGTCTGTAATCAGGGACGGACCTAGGTAGGTTAAAATAGGGCGGTCCTTAATAGAATAATATTCAAGTGTTGTTTTCTCCCCTCTCAAGAGAAAAAATTTCCTTACCATAATAGAATTCGAGTGTTGTTTTCGCCCCCCATAAATTTTTATACTACATCTTTCAACTAGTGACTCCAAGCTCACATTTGCAGTTTTTAACATATCAATTTTGCTTGATATGTTAAAATTCTGCCCTCCTTACCCACTTTTTCTGATTCCGTCCGTCTGTATTGCTTGATTCTAGTCAGGGTATAAGTTCAATTTGCAAATATATGACAGTTTGGATAAGCATTCCAAGCTCACATTTGCAGTTTTATATGCATATTCATAAAGGCCATCCATACTAGTTGTAAGGATATTTTCTTGCAAGTCATGATTCCTTGACTAAGTCTTAAGCGGAAGGCAGTAGTTTACTTTATATGCCTGTTTATTCACATTAATTCAGTTTTTTATTAGGTTAAGAACTATGAGAAAATATGCACCAAGTACAAGCTGGGCTTATAAATCGTCACATGTCACCTCTTTTACCAATCAGATAAAATGTATGAAAGATGAATTGGTTGAAAAGAGATTAGAAATCAAATAAGCAAATTATGTTGTTGGATAAATTTTCATGTTCTGTATCCCTTTAAATTTTAGCTCAGAAAGATATATGATTGTACATTTTCTAATTATGTTATAGGGGATTGTGGCAGCAGGTCTTACACAGTACAGAGCTTATTCCACTGATGAAGTAATATTCTGATCCATTTGGTAGACTGGAAGTTTAGACTGCTTTGAACCCTCACCTGGAATTTTATTATTTTACTTTTTTTTTGCTCCGGCTGGTTCAGGTGATGGCCTTGCTTCAAGAAGGAAATATGAATAGAACCACAGAACCAACTCGTGCAAATGAAACCTCTTCACGTTCCCATGCTATTTTGCAGGTGAATTTTGAAGGCCTCTTTAGTAAAAAGCAATGAGCCTTAAATGCTGTTATTGTGAGATGTGCTTAACCCACCTATTTTGTTACGTCTAGGTTGTGGTTGAATATCGAGTTAGAGATGCTGCAATGAATATTATTAACCGAGTGGGCAAGCTTTCATTGATTGATCTTGCAGGATCAGAGAGAGCTCTTGCCACAGATCAAAGAACAGTTAGATCTCTGGAGGGTGCCAATATAAACCGGTCTCTTCTTGCACTAAGCAGCTGCATTAATGCTCTTGTAGAGGGCAAGAAGCACATACCATATCGAAATTCAAAACTCACTCAACTTCTCAAGGATTCATTGGGAGGAGTTTGCAATACTGTCATGATTGCAAACATAAGCCCAAGTAACCTCTCATTTGGTGAAACTCAGAACACTCTTCATTGGGCTGATAGAGCGAAGGAGATTCGAACTAAGGTTCCTCTCCCCATCTCAAGTTTTCTCTAACATAATTGTAGTATATTCCAAATGTTGACACAATTCACAAGCATCTTTAACTTCTACACCTGATGCTCGTGCTAGTGCAATGTTCATGTTGCAGTCTTTTTAATTTTCAGTCTGCTGAATAATGAAACTGAAACCTGTTATATTTGGATGCAGCCGACTGATGCAAATGAAGATCTTATTCCAATACCTGAGACAGAAACAGACCAGGCCAAGCTGGTACTTGAGCTGCAAAAGGAGAATCGTGAATTGCGGATACAGCTAGCAAGACAGCAAAAGAAGCTTTTGGCACTCCAAGCACAGTCCTTGGCTGCAAACTCCTCCCCAACACCACCTTCAGCTACATCCTTTCTTTCCACTCCTCCAACTTCTGCCCAACCAAATGAAAAACGAATGACCAGAGTCTCTTTCTTAGCTGCAAGCCATTTTACTCCAGAGACCAAGAACAAGGGACACGAGGTAGCTGTCACTGTCAGAATACTGCAACAAAAAGTAAAAGCCCTAGAGGCAGAGATAGCAAGAATGAAAAAGGATCAATGCTTGCAGCTAAAGCAGAAAGATGATGTTATTCGCGAGCTTTCACTAAAGGGTGTGAAAAAAGAAGCAGCAGCAGGGGAAATGGGGAAGAGAGTGATAACAAGGCCTAGCATAAGGCCAAAGGAGGCAAACACAGGTGAGTTGAAGAGTCCAAGCCATCGTTTTCGATCACCAGTACCAACTGCCAAGAAACGAAGCTTTTGGGACATAACTGCTGCTAACAGCCCATCAGTTACTACCTTAACTGGGAGAAAAACTAAAAGTAATGTCATTTCTGAACCTCCTGCACATCCATCCATGCTTCTTCAGGTCCAGTATTTCTTTCACCTTCACTCCTTGTACTTTCTACCTGCATGTGTGTACACCATTGTGTGAACATAATAGCATTTTCCTTCTTCTGTGACTGATTCAGTTTGCTTATCTTTTGTTGTGTTGATTATAAAATGTACAGCCGGGATTTGCTCGTCAAAATGGCAATATTTAAAACTGAACTTCTGGTGGTGTTTTTCTAAGGCCATGATGCATTGATGACACCTCTTCAAATTTTTCCCAGGCTTGAACTGGTGACTCAATATGCAAGTGATCATTACTTGAGTGCTCCTCTTCTGCTAGTGGTAGTTCGGAGATAGGAAGATAGTATTTTAGGGTTTATCAGCAGCAGACAAGGGGGCTACTTTAGTTACATACTTCATTCACCTGTATTAAGAGGGTATTGAAGATTTTGGAGAAAACTCCAAAGTGATTTATTGTAGTTGTACATTCATTTTTTCATATTTGATTTGAGTTGGTAAAAGCATTCCAGCTCACCAATTTCAACAAGGTTATTTTTTTATGAACAAGGCTTTTAATTGTTGAAAGACTCACCGTGTCTGCTTTTTTCTAATTGTCATGTTTAAGAAGGATACATTCCAAAAGTTCCCAATAAGTAATATGTAACCTCAAACCTTCATGTCTTTCCTCTTGTAACCATAAAAACCTCAAACCTTCATTTCACAAACCACAAACTAATAACTATCCTATTTTCTGCATTAACATTACAACCATTGCATGATCTATTTCAAGTGTCACGGATTGAGACACAAACTGTCCTAAATCATACAACAACCTGATATGCTTATTCAATCATAACATGATTCATAATTACAAGCGTCTCACCAGGGTTGTCCACCATAAATTTCGTTGTTTGTTTTCATTGAAATTAATTAGTTATCTGCTATTTAGTAACGAGAGCATTCAAATTCGAGTAAAAATTAGGGTGTTGGGTTTGGGACCCCATTAGACCCAACACCATCCCCTAAACATACTAATTTAT
This sequence comes from Acmispon strigosus, assembly GCA_030819835.1. Lineage (NCBI taxonomy): Eukaryota > Viridiplantae > Streptophyta > Magnoliopsida > Fabales > Fabaceae > Acmispon > Acmispon strigosus. The sequence goes on along the minus strand of JAUAMA010000005.1, from coordinate 43,736,464 downwards.
CACTTTACCCTTAAAAACAAAAACCTCCCCACCATATCCCCATCCCCTTCCTTCATCCTTTCCACCCATCCACCATCCCCATTCCCTTCATCATCTTCTCCAAACCCACTCTTCATATTCTCCCTCACACCCACCACCATTTCCATCACATTCACCACCATTTCCATCTTACCCATCATCATTGAAGTGTTTTCTGCGCATTTTCGCACACCGTAGCAAGGTTCGTTGCTTCTATTGTATATCTCTATTTGGTGAATCCTCGTCTGGTTAAAATTCGCACTTTAAGGTGCAACTAAATGGTCCTAGCCACACCTTAAAGTGCGACCAAAATAATAAAAATCAAAATAATCAATATGTTTAATAAATTCGCACCTTAAAGTGCGACTAAATGGGTCTAGTCGCACCATAAAGTGCGACCACAATTAAAAATTAAAAAAAAATCGCACTTTTATGTGCGACCCGGGCAGTACTGGTCACACTTATAAGTGTGACTAAAGAAGGCAAATCGCACTTATAAGTGCAATTTTTATCCAGGTCACGAAAAAATGTAACATTTGACATGCAGAGCACATTGGGCACAACAACAACACAATGCAACCAACAACAACCACCAACATCAATCAAATCATAGAAAAACCATGAAAGTTAAGAACCACAACATTTCCTAAAGCAAACAACAACAAAAATGGGGGAGAAACAGACAGACGAAGAAAAACGAAGAAGAACGTCGAAGAGGAAGAATGAAGGGAAATGGCAGTTGAAAGGAGTAAGGAGGGATCGTGGGGTATAAATGAAATTAATGAAAAAAGGGGATGTTTGGGTTCAAAGGGGGTGGCCCCAAACCCAACACCCTAAAAATTATAGCGTAGTGAATTATGTACCACCACCAATCCAAAACACCGATAACTGAGAAGGTACACTTAGTGTGTGATTGGATTACCATTATCAGGATTGCTTGGGGATGAATTAATTCAGGTACAATTCATTATCGTAAATGTGAAGTAATTTTTGTTTGAATCCGTTAACAAGATAAAAGACTTTGCAATGTTGTGTAATCTCACAATATATCCACCTCAGAAGCTAGAATTCGTGACTTCATTAGAAATTATTTTGGAATTAGAACAAATATTTAAAAGAAACTTCCATACACCCAAAAATTGATTATCATTGTGGAGAATCAATTCAAAGTCGATTTAGAATTGGCTAAAACATATGGCAAAAAGGAAGGAGACGACACTAGCATTTGAAACGGAAATCAGTACATCACCATCAGAAAAGAATTTCATATTTGTGTAATGCTAGGTGGGGATGAGTTCGTCAAATGTATATTCTGTGTTTATCATTTCCCATATTTACCAATGGAAGAGAGTTAACCAATGCATATTGATTCTAAATGTTCATAAATTAGTTATATTAGAGAATAGGCATTCGTCCTACAAATTCATTCAAATAAAACTACATGAATCAGATATAACTAAGGACGTCAAGGATAAAATATATGAAACCCTCGTTACTTTGGTGAAACCTTCATGGGCTTTAGGTGTTGTTGCAATCATTATACTATTATAATAGATTCTAACAATCTTGAATAGACAATACTGTCAAAATTAAGCTAAAAGCTTCAAGAGTAGGAGACACAACAGGTAATGAAATAATTTACAGGTAATTTTAAATCGACCACGATTTAAATGAACTCCTTTAATTACATTAACTTACAAATATGGATCACTAAAACAACACAAATGGCCAGCACATCCACATAGGCTAGCAAACTAGCGAATGGGTTTTATGCAAAACGCAGAGAAGAGTCAGAGATGCTTGCCTATGCTTCAAGAAAATAAAGATCCTAAAAAGTTAGCTCTCTTAACTTTGGTCAGCATCAGGCTCCTTTGAAGTAATGGTCCCTCCATTCATCCTAGCACGTGCTTCTGCAAACATCCTTTGCTGCTCAGCTAACGCTTCTTCCTCAGTCATCTCGGCTCTGTTGCTCCACTTGGCACCTTTAAGAGTGTCTTGCTGGAAGGTAGCAAAATATATCAGAAAACAGTTTTTCTTTTTGCCCAAATTAATCCTTAAGCTGGAGTTGTAATTTGCAGATTCAAAATTCACTTTTCTGGTTAATGATCAATAATACATGCAGCCTCCTGCATCCGGGTCATGGCTCACAATGGCCACAATGAACATATCTAACAACTCCGCAAGCATAGAATTATCTAACAGGCAACTGGAGAATCAAAAATCTTAGAAGACTTCGATTTCACCAGCAGAAAAAAGAGTGCGTTGTGCATTCAAACAGTATACTTAAACACATGATGCAGAGAAGAGGAAAGACCATAATCAGGTTATCAGCCCATTGGATCTTCCCCGCAAGTTTACCGACATATAACTGTTAACTGTCTTAATAGGTACCGCTACCAATTATATAGGAAACCGGACTGTGATAGTGAAACAGCACATGCAAGGTACGCAAAAACTACACAACAAAAGGCGTCGGCAAGGGGAGAGAAGCAAAGTTAAATTATCAGCCCATTAAGATCTTTCCAATGTATATACCATATACCAATAAACTACAAAGCTAAACATTTCGTGGATCACTCTCCCAGGCAACCAGAAGGGTTGGAAGGGAACCCTGACCAGATTGGGGTTTCTTTAGAGGACCCATCAATAAGGCCTGCAGGTGCTCCCTTAAAGACATACCACGTTTTATTCAGATACCAATTTGGAAAACAGAAATTCAGCTTTCAACTAGCATGGTTCAAAGATGATCAGATAAAAGCATATAAATGGTTCACGGAGGCCACTCATAAAATTTTCATGGTTATTAACAATCTGCATATGACTATAAGACATATAAATTTATATTATATCACTTTAACAATTTAACATGTAAACGAGCTGTCAACATTAAACAATTACCATTGTCTCCAACTTGTGCTGTTCATATGCTGCATAGACTTCCTCAATATAGTCGCCAAATCCAAGAACCTGATAAAAAAATGCACAAATTAACAACTGTTGTACAGCATGCTTAAAAACATACAATATGACCATCTTGACAATATGACTTTTATGAATGCTTATAATATTAGGAAACAAAACTATCCTGTGTATAAAAGACTTCAACTTGGAGCTGAAAATAAATCATTCATAAAAACAAACTTTTAATTACAGAATTCCAAACACAATCTTAAATGCAATAAAAAGCAAAATATGACTTTTATGAATGCTTATAATATTAGGAAACAAAACTATCCTGTGTATAAAAGACTTCAACTTGGAGCTGAAAATAAATCATTCAAAAAAACAAAGTTTTAATTACAGAATTCCAAACACAATCTTAAATGCAATAAAAAGCAAAATAAAACCTAGATTTCTACAGTAACATAGATACGAATTGATATAATCAATTATCAACCATTTGCATGAAAAAATGGTTTGTTATAACAGAAGGCCATGAACAACTTTGGCTTCAGGATAAGGAGCTATCTATGAGTTGACACATTTTGATTCTGGTAAGTGGGAAGTAGAGGCATTTAAATTAAGACGGACAAGAAAGCAGTCAGTAAAAAGGACAGCCAATGAGGTAATACTAAGAAAATTATTTCATGATTCAGAAAGCAGTACGTAAGTTTTAGTGAATATGTGCATGTAATGAATTCACCGTGGTTTAATTTTTTACTAGTAAGCATAAATTAAATACCATCTTGCACATCCAGTTCTATAAGAACAGGGAACATTGAATTGTTACTATTAATAATAATTAATCCAAATCCTTTCAAAGTTCAACATAAGAACCTTTATGCAATGGTGTCTTTCTCAGCCAGACATACCATAGTTCGAGAAACAACTGAATGATGCTACATACATTGTAATTTTATACAAAATCTACCAAAATTGTATAATCATGTGCAGCCTCCAACATTTAAAATGTTCACCAACTATCTAAAGTTCTAAATATGATGAAAATCAATTATTGCCTGTGAATTCATAACTCTGACGCACAGTATATGATCAAGGAACTGAATCACACTAATATAATCTGATACTATGGTACAATCCGCCATGATCAAAGTACAACACAATGAAAAATCAAGAATAACAGGAACTTCACAATTAGTAACACATGAAATGAAACAATTGTAAGTCAGAAATCAACATTAAAGAAACAAATCAAAATGCAGGACTTCCACGGAGAGACCACATAATGAATTAAATTTAAATTCGATAAGAGTCACATGAAAACTTCAACCAAACAAGAGTTTGATTATTTGAGGAAATACCCCTAAAGCCTTCAATACGTGCTCAGGCGCAATTGTCCTTCGTTCCTCTCTGCCACAGACTTCATTGGATTCTGATGAGACCAGGTTTATAAACTCTACAATGACATAAACCACCCGATAAAATCTTATTCAGTCACAAGAGTAAACTATTAATACCTTAAAGCAGGAATAAGCCGCTTGATGTGAATTCTTTAAACACATTTTTTGCATGCCCATACAGTAGAGACACAGAAGCAAACAGTGTGAGCATCACAAGTTCGAATATTACAAACCAAAAAACAATAACTATTTCTCTTGCTGAGATATGCAAGCAAGTAAGCCCGACTTTCTCAATTAACCCACTTTCTCAAAATACTCTTCATTGCTAAATGAAATTCATTTTATATTAATCAAATCATGTAAGCCCGACTATCTATTTGAAGGAACCCACATTTTTACCCTACAAAAGTGTGTAAGCTGCAGCTTGGCTAGCATTTCTCTTGCTTTTAACTTCACATTCTACGTTATTCACGGCCCAGAAGATATGATCCCGTTAGGTTTGATCATCATTTGTTATTTTCTTAACCAAGACTAGCTTGCCATAAACAAACATCATGATTATCATCTATTAATTACCCTAAAAAAAATGTAACATCAATCAGAAACAACAGAGAAAAGAGTGTTTATCAATTATAGCGGCAGTGATATAATTAGAAGTGCCATTTGTGACTGAAACCAAACTAAACTCACCACAAATTCGAAAAAGGAACATAAATAAGAGCACATGAACTACAAGAAATTAGTAACGAAATCATAAAAGGTTACAAACCCTAACCTACACAACACTCGATCAATAAATCCTGGGCATCTCTGGCGACACGAACATCTGGGGGCAGCATCTCTTTAATAATTTTCGTCATCGTTGCTGGCAAGAAATCGAGTAATTTTTTTATCAGTGACCGCAGCAATTTCTTGATCAAAAAAATAAAAAAAATAAAAAGGGTACCTTTAGGGAGCGAAGCGTCTTCCTTGGCTTTTGCAACGATGTCCATGGGCTCCATGGTTCTGTGTTTATTCGAGCCGAATAGCGAAAAATTAGGGCGAAGAAAAAGAAGAATAGGGGTTTTTATTGAAGGGAGATCTGAAGAAGAGAGAACTGACTCACCGATTGAGTAGTCAACTGATTGAAGATTCGAGGAGTTGAGGGAAGATGAAGAACATGGTTGATGATGGATGAATGCATTTATGAAAACAAGGACATGGTGGTGGTGTTAGATGATGGTGCTGTTCCACTGGATGGATAAGGACGACAGCAAAGTTTCTTGCTTCCGTCATGACCCTAGCTTAGGGCGAGCCAACCAAAACCGCGTCTTCCCACGCGCTAATTGTGCGCGTCTCCCGCTCTTTCGCAACAAACTCCTCCATCTCGTCACCTAACCAATTCTTCTAACTTCGATATTTTCTTGGGGAAAAATAAATGTATGAGTTAAATATGTATATGTGCTATGAATTTTGAGTAAATTTTGGTTTTCATTTTTCACCGGCGTAAAATATGGAGTGGTAGTCAACGCCACCGAGCCTATATATCACCGGGTGAGCTTATGTGTCTTTTTTTTATTTAAATTCCACCTTAGATTGACTAATTATTAAAAAAATTACAATTAATAATTAATCATCTATAACATCATTTTCAACATCTTAATCATCATCTTCAACAACTTATTCATCATCTTCATCCTCAACAAAAACACCAGCAAGCTAGCAGTTAAAAGAAAACCCAACAAAAGAAATCAGCTAGCAGTTAACTGCTTAAAATTTTGCAACAATAGCTCGAAGGAAATATTGAAAAGAGATCACACATGTTCATGCTTGAATATTGGACGACGATGCTCTTGGCAGACCAGCGGCGGAGCTCAGCCTTACTCTGTCATGATTGAGGTGGAGCCTTTGAGTTGCAGTTGCAGTGCATCGGGGGGACCTGTAAAAGACACAGCAACGCTCAAGTCAATGTTGGAGCAATGAGAGCATCCAATAGCTCAGCTCAAACATGCAAGAATGCATAACAAACTTGTAATGTAAGTAATGAGTGAGAAGCGTCACAAGAGGAACGGCGGAACCTGTATTTATAAGCGTCAAAGGTTCTTTGCAATTGTTGGAGGGAAGCTCTTAAGTGAGGCTTCCGAGCGGGAGTGGCTATCTAGCCGAGCTTCCATGTAGCGCTTTCCTCGGCATTTGACCAAGCCGGTCGGATGAGGAGCAACTAAGCCAGGAGTGCTCATCCCTAGCCCATGTCGTGCAGGCTACCTCTTAGGTGTATGCTAAAGAGCATCCCTAGTGGGCCAACTGCTACGTCTTCGGGTCATATGGCTGAAGAGTCAAACGGAACAGGAGCCCCCAACTTGGCGTGGCAAGTATTGGCATGTCAAGCTCTATGAAGCTTATTCGCCGAGGTCCCTTTTTTCTACATTTTGAATCCCCCATGTTTCCGAGTGTCAGGCTTCTATATTGTAGTCGCACGAGACTCTCTGATTTGTTCTGGCTCATAATTTTCTCTGAGGCTTCGCTAGTGCCGAGTTACCTGTGCTATGAACCGAGTTGAAGGGGAAGATTGTCGATCGGTTTAGCCTAGTGACTGTATTGTAACACCTAATTTTCAGGGGTTAATTATAGCAGCTTAACATAATTCAAATATGCTCATGCACTTTGAAAACCTGAAAATTTACTAGTATAATTAAATCTTTCTGTAAGACCCTAAATACTTATTCAAAGGCATTTGGGTAATTTAATATTTAATAAATAATTATATATATATGTGTGAATTATGTAAATTTTATGAGGAGAATATTTGTTTGATTTCATGCGACTTATGAATGAATTGAAATATTTATCCTACATATATATATTCTAAGGAGAATATCTTATTTGGTTATTGGTTGATTATTGAATAATTAGAGTTATTGATATATTGGTGAAGAGAAAAATATTTTCCTTCCTTTTGTGTATATATGCGTGATGTATATATAATTTCTAGGAGGGAATATTTATTTGGTTGGTTAATATTTTAAATGTTAGGGTTTATAATAAATTAAAGAGTTATGTGCTAAATGATTATATATATATATATATATATATATATATATATATATATATATATATATATATTAATTAGAGTGATTAGGTTTGTTTTATTTTGGTCGTGATAATTGTTGCTTTTGAATTAAATCCTAGATGATATTGTTGGAATTATTAGATACAAAATTAATTTGAATTCCCCTCTATTTATTAAGAGGGCCAATATATATATATGATTTTTTAAAAATCATTTGATAGTTGGTTAAGTTGTGATAAGGAAGTATTTACAGATAAAATCAGTTCTATGTTCTCATTGAGGGAAATAGAATATTCTTGGGATATCTTTTATTATTGGAGTTTTAATTAAACAATTTCTGGTTTTTATTTAATTAAAAATCAGCTTTTTATGATTGAAGGTTCTGGAGAAAATTAATCTAGTCAATATTAGGGCGAGAAGGAGGCCGAATTCTTCACCATTAGTGGGAAGATTTTATTTTCAGTTTTTATCTTAATTATGGGCTAATTTGATACTTGGGAAAGAGGTTAAGTCTGGCCTGAGCTCTGCTATAAATAGCCTACTCTAGCTATTGGAAATTCATTCACTGGAAGCTTTTCACCTCTCCCTCACTAAAGAGTTCTCCCACTCGAGGAAACATCATCCCTCTCTCTCTCTCTTGTCCCACTCTATCTTTCTTTCTTTTATTTTGAGAACTCAAACCTCATTCCATTGAAACCTTGTTCGAAGATCGTGAGTTCACTAGTTCGCATTCTTGGAATTCGTCATCTCATTTGAAGATCACCATCATGTTCTTATCTTCGGTTTTGATCTTCCTCTTGTTCTTGTTCGAGGTATTTGTTCAATCGTTTCTAGTTGCTAATTTTTTTCCTAGAGATGTTTTTCCTATGCTATCATAATCAATAATGTATGTTAGGGGAATTTTAAACTTACGAGTTATTGAAATCTAATTATGAATGTCCTTATTGATCATCATAGTCTTCATGAGGATTATTTATAAAGTTGGGGGTTGATCTTTAAAAATGAAAATCTCTTCCCTAGGGTTGTTGTTGATGTCGGAGCTATGCATGCATAGTAGAGGGTTGAGAGATCTTTTCTAACTTAAATGATGATGATAGGATTTGTTTGGTGATTAATTATATTTGAAATTTAAATTGTTAGGATATGGTTAGTATTGGTTGTTTAATTAGATTTGATTTGAAATTAAATAGGTAATGAGGAAATTAAGTTTGTTAGAGATAATTTTAAATTTAAATTAAGGTTGTTATTAATAGGAAGCTAACTAGTAGAAATTAAATCTAATTATTTTGGAATAATATTTAAAGGGTGTTAAAAATAAAAATATAATGATCAGATTGAGTTGATATCTTAAGTCATCGGTAATGATAGATTTGAAATAAATTGAGGTTATATATATATATATATATATATATATATATATATATATATATATATATATATATATATATATATATATATCGTAGGCTAAAAAATGGTTAAATGTATATGACTAACTAGAGTTTATTATTTTGAAAATTAACAGGGGCTAAAAAATATACATATGCGGATATGTGTGTGTGTATATATAGTTAAATGTTTTTTATTAATATTTTTGAAGGTCTATCTCCTTCGAAGGATTTTGCTATTGAGTTGAATTCAGACTTTATGCTAGGCCGAGGTAAGAGTAACTAAGTCGTAGAAATGTCTGCATGTGGAGTGTGTTATTTTTTGTGTAAGTTTTGAAATTTACAGCTATCTTGTGGTTATGATTTTGTTTGATATTTAGTATGTGGTGAATGAATTAACTAATCAAAATCTATTCATTCTATCCTATAATAGAAAAAGATAGATTCAAATAGAATAAATTGATAAATAGGATAGAAGCGGGTAGCGGGAATCGAGCTCGCATAGTTAGCTTGGAAGGCTAAGGGTTAAGGTAGTTGAGCCGAATACAATACACAACACAAAGATATTTACTATACATATGCGGATATGTGTGTGTATATATATAGTTAAATGTTTTTTATTAATATTTTTGAAGGTCTATCTCCTTCGAAGGATTTTGCTATTGAGTTGAATTCAGACTTTATGCTAGGCCGAGGTAAGAGTAACTAAGTCGTAGAAATGTCTGCATGTGGAGTGTGTTATTTTTTGTGTAAGTTTTGAAATTTACAGCTATCTTGTGGTTATGATTTTGTTTGATATTTAGTATGTGGTGAATGAATTAACTAATCAAAATCTATTCATTCTATCCTATAATAGAAAAAGATAGATTCAAATAGAATAAATTGATAAATAGGATAGAAGCGGGTAGCGGGAATCGAGCTCGCATAGTTAGCTTGGAAGGCTAAGGGTTAAGGTAGTTGAGCCGAATACAATACACAACACAAAGATATTTACTATATATATATTGAATTTACTCAATTAAATTTCATTTATATTGTTTAAAATATTTGATATATTATTTGATGGATTGATATTTTGGGAACTGAGCAAAGTTTATTGTATTTGGTAAATGCATACTTGAATATTTGATGTTGATTAAATATTGGTTATATTTTTTGTGGTTGATCATTGATGTGTTATTGAAATCTTTGCATATATGTATATATATACGGTTTGGATTGTGATTATGCCACGTAAATTATGAGATTACTATATCCTTGTCGTTGGATAATTTTGAACATCGGAGGACGTTATTATTGGATGATTCAACTAACACATGGCATATGAATTGTTGGTTCGATTGAGGGTCGTTCGTGGAGTTTCTTTGGTTCAATTGTTGAGTTGTTTGATTTGGGTGTGAGTTGTTCCTGTTTGAAGTGGCAAACGTGGATGACGTCAGATGCAATCTTACTCATGATAATGTTTACGCTGATTTTTAGCAACCGGGGTAACATAACAAGAAAATCTGAATGTTTATGAAGAGGTTGGATTCTATCCTCTTACGGGTCCTGGAAATACGGAAATCTTCCCGGTGCGCGTGTGGAGATCTTACAGGTCAGATACGTGTGGCTCTTTCTCGACCCCCTACCCCTACATGAATGAAGATCCTCATTGAGGAAACTACCTTTATCGAACCATCATTAATCTATTATAAAAAACAGAAACAACACCAATTACCTGAAGTGTGCAACTACCGCTCCCACTGTTGTAACGCACCTGCGCAGGGCAATTTCCACTCTCGACCTCCCTATCCTACATCAATACATGGACTTGCTCTTGCAGGGATGGCACCGCTTGCTTGAGGCGTGTGATCTCTGGGTCAGTCTCCTTGCCCTTTGCCTTATTTTGAACCTTGAAGTATGTTCTTTGGCAAATGGGAAATGTGGCTCCCCTTACATGACCTAGGTTGCTCGGGAGTCTTCAGTGCTTGGCCAAGAATGTCATTTGGTGTACGCTTGGCCAAGTCCTCTTGGGAGACATTTTGTGAGAGAGAGCCTCATGAAACAAATATAAAAATTCTCAATTATGGGTATAATAAATGATTATTATTTATTTGGGAATTCGTACTTACACATGTATTGATCACTTCTTCAACAGATTAATCTCGAGTTTTCCCCTTCTTGGAACCACAAGCACACTTCCACAAGAGATGGCGAGGAACTGATGCGGCTTCCGATCCAGACTCATAAGATAATTATTTAAATTTAAGAGAAGCAAAAAAATCACAAATAACACATAATTATTTAAAGTGCATTATGTGTGTCTGTATACCATCTGTTGTGCTAGGCAGGCGTATCCCATACGCGATAATCTGTATGGGAACTTCTACTTCAATGCTCATTGCTTGTTCGTCGCGCTGAGTTTCTATTTCAAAATACAAGATACGTATCAGTACATAATTATGATCAAAACATAATGCAAGCATGACACATCTCACGAAAATATATTTCACCTTGAACTCTTCGGTTTGGTGTTGGGCAACAAATTCCTTCCATACGCTAACATCGATCACTCGGGCATAAGCGCACGGTGGATGGTCAATCAGATTACCATCTCTATCGAAAATTTGTTTGGCTAGTTGCTTGCGAAAATATCTAGCCAAAGCACATTTTCCTTGAGCACATAAGCTTTGCACTTTGGATGAAGGTGAAAGCCAGCCTGCAATGACACAAGTTATATTGATGTTAAGTATGTTTCAATAAATAGTTTAATGCACAAATTGTAATAGTACTATGTATCTAACCTCAACTTCTTCCCTTATGTATTGTTTGAGTTCTTCATCCACAACTGGCCACCAATTTTCAGTAAGTGGAATCTCAGTGCGAGCAAGGAACCCAATATAGCCAACGAAATATTTCTTGTTGGGGTCAACGGGTAAACCATCCAAATTCCAACCAACCTAATACATGTAAATGTTAAACAAGTTAGTAGAGTTTAAAATCTTTAAACATTGCCTTAAAACCTTTCCTTAAACTTATTGGGGTCAATGGGTACACCATCCGAATTCCAATGATTTGAAAAAAAATATACTTGCATTTTCTTAAGCTCGAAAGATTTCCGCATGTTTATTTACTGTTCACTTGCTACAATAATGCCATGAAAATCGGGGTGTTACAGCTTGCAGTTAACAACTGTAGGCATAACAACAGACGATAGGGAAGAAAGCAACCAAGTGAACAGTGCTGAGTCCTGTTAAATCCAGGTTGTGTAAAGAGGATTCTCAATAGAATTTTCACGATCAACATCAGACAAAAAATGAGGTGGGATTGCTGGATTCACAATAAACTTTTCCAGACTATGTTGTCGAACAACACCTTCAACGTGTTGTACCTAGGAACGAAAATTTGTTTCATCAAGTTTGATTGAAACAATATGTGAAAAGGAAGACAAAGAAGAAGTCTGAGCTTCTGCCATAGTGGAAAGCAAAAAATAAGATCACAGATCGAGACTAGCTCTTGATACCATGTTAAGAATCAAGGGTTCTCTGAAGAAGAAAAATGAGAAATCGAAGATATTGAATGTTCTTTCTATTATAATTAATTCACTGTACAAGCTCTGTTTGCATATAGAGGAAAAATAGACAGGATCCTAGATATTCCAGGTCAACATAATCGGCGGGTCAACACAATCAGATAGGATCCCAGATACTTATCGGGTCACCTATCACACATGGACAACTGACACCTATCACACATGGACAGCTGACATGATTAACTGACCAGAAGATACAGTTATGCATTCAATTCAACTTGGCAGACGATGCTTCCATACAGACGATAGAATGCTAACTTATTCAGACGATAATATCGGACGATACAGACGATAAGTATCAGACGATACAAACGATAAGTATCAGACGATGCAGCAGATAGGTATCAGACGATAGTATCGAACGATACAGGCGATAAGTATCAGACGATACTGCATTTCTCTAACATACTCCAATTTTACAAAAGATAGCTATCCGTCTTCTTAGCCAATCTTCATCATCTTCAGGCTGTGAGAGGAACTGGAGTTTCTTTGAACGCATACATACTAAGAAAAGAAATAGACTTGAACACCAAAGACTTAGTGATCATGTTTATGTTACTTATAATTTGCGTTTGAAGAAAAGGTATATAAATTTCTCTATGTCAAAACATTATTGTTTTTTAACTTGCTAACTGTAACGCCCCAATTTTGGATTGAGGGTCACATAGTAATTAAGCGGAATTTAATAAATCTCTCTCAAAGTAACTCAATTTTTAAAAAGGATTTTCGGCGCTCAATAATTATTATTTAATATGATAATAATCCCATAGATTAATAATAACTACGCGGAAGCGGAAATGAATAATAATACAACAACGTTAAATGCTCCTCGACAGACTCAAAATAAATAAATAGCGGAAGTCCTCCAAACTTTAATAATCTTCTTCAGATTTCCCCAACGCTTCCGCTGCACTCTCTGATTCCATAATGCTCTTTAAGAGATGAAACTCCTCGCCCTGTCTGTCTCTGGCGTTAAGCGCCCAAACACACATAGCAAACAGAAAGGATTAACTCATAAAAACAAACATCATAAGCAACAACAAGCAGCATGTATAGATAAATTAAAATTGTAACAACTTTACTGAAAACAATAGTACAAGAATATATCAGAAGCAGTGTAACACATACAATATCAAGGGGAGTCTCAAACTGTAACCGTTCCTCTCAAGTTAAGTTCATCAATCGTTTGTTAGTCCCCCAATTAAACTCCCTCAATCTCAGGGAAGTTTCACAAGAGATTTAACTCATCCTATCACCCACATGTCTCAGGGCCGATCCCATTGAGATTAAACTCACAAATAGTTAACCCATCCTATCACCCGCATGTCTCAGGGCCGATTCCACTGGGATTAAACTCATATAATTAACCCATCATATCACCCGTATGTCTCAGGGCAGATTCCACTGGGATTAAACTCACCTCATCGTTTATAACCATAATCAATTTCTCATAAAGTTAATCATCCTCATGTATTTCTTATCATGGCAAAAACCAAAATAAAATCTCTATCATGGACATGAATATCTAAATTATAAATCTATCTCAACATGTTATAGAGCACGTGAACATATCAACATGTTACGATAGTAATTAATCAATAAACACCTTCATCTCAATCACATGCAATCAAAATAAGGCATGCAAGACTCAAGACTCTCTAGGACGTGAGTCACCCTTACCTGGTCTTAACAAGCGGTCCAAACTCAACCAAGTAAAAGAATTCTCCGAAGAAGATGAACCTTCAATTAATTTAATAGTAAAAAAAAGAAATCAATACTCACACAAGTATGCATGCATGCGCATACCATATATATAATTATACGTTAGTCCCCTTTCTATTTTCCCAAGATAGTTATTAAAACTTACTATATATCTCTCAGATAAGAGTGAAGAGTGCCGTGGTGAGGAGATGCTTGGTTCTCAGGAAGGGTTGATTTTGCAGTCTCCTATAATACGTGGTCGGCCAAAGAAACAGGGTGGTTCAGGCATCTCCAAGGGGGAATCAGTTTCTGCAGGTAGGGCTCGTGGTCTGGGGGTCAAGAGGCCTCGTGGCCGGCCCAGGAAGGAGGTGAGGTGTCCGGAGCCTTCCTCTCCTGTTTGCTCTTTTTTGGAGGCCGGGGCGGGAGATCATAGAGTCGATGGTCTCGTTTCCGCGTCTGTCGCGCCTGAGACTCCAGTGCCTCCGAGTGTGATGGCGAGAGCTAGACGTGCCATTGAGGTTGGTAAACAGGTGGGTGTTGTTTTCGAGTGCCCTGACAGCGTGGCAGTTAAGCATATTGCAGCTCAAATTATGGAGCGTAGGAGGATGTAGGCTCCGACTCTTTTTGTGCAGGTGTCGTTTTTTGGGATCTTGTTGTATTGGTAGATGGTCTCTGTCTGGTTGGGGTTATGCTTAGGAGGCCGGGCTTTACGTTTTTGTTGTCTTGCTGATGCGGCGTTTTTTCCAGGATGAGGTGTTTTTCTTGGTTTTGGAGAAGATCGTAGGGCCTGTGTTTTGCGGTTTGGGACCTTGGATTTTTGTGTATTGGCTATCGTTTGTTTTGGGTGGGGCTTTGTATATTCTATTTTTGTCCGGTGCTGCCTTTCCTTTCCTGTTTTTGCGGTAGGAGAGCAGCACTCTTGGTGTTTTGTAGGCCATTGATAATTTATATATAATTTCGCTTTCCAAAAAAAAAATATTTAACTTGAATTCAAAATTATAGTTCCAACAACCTAACATAGCCTTATATTTAATTTAAATATCAACACTTATTTTCCCTATATAGGTCGTGTGTGTATATATATATATATATCTCTTTAAACTTTTAATCTATAATTATTTAAATCACATATCTTCTATTCAAATATCAACAAAATAATCCTATACATAAAATTCGGCACTACCAAAATAATATGGGAGATTATTTTATTAATTTTCATATCCTCCATAATTATATTTAATCTCTTACAAAATCCAAGCATCAGTTCAAAAGCACTAATGATTTCATAAATATATCTAAAATCCTAACAACCTTATCTTTAAAAATTAAAAACTAACAACCTCCATATCATCATCAATTTTTTGATATATATATATATATATATATATATATATATATATATATATATATATCCTAATTCTTTTAAATTTCAACTAAATCTTTTCAATTTTAAATTATATCAACAACCCAATTAATTGAATTTCAAAAACAACCAACTTATATAAAACCTATCATGGCTCTAACAACCTATGTTTAAATTTCAAACTTTAATTAAATTAACTCATAATTCAGTTTATTAACAATTAACATAATTCATTATCTTAACAACTTAATCAATTATAATCAAAATCACGTAAGTTAAGAAAAACTCCCAACCTCATACTCCTGTACAACCCGTGTCCAACATCAACAACATGGGGAATGATTTTTCTCAATTTTAAGATCAAACATACTATTAGAAGAAACTTTTATGATCATTTAGCAAGAACCATATGAACAAGAAAATTAGGATAAAACATTCTAATAACACTCAAGTTTAATTCCCTAGTTTTAACCCATTTGATTATCATAATTTTCATGGAAACACTACTAGGAGGAAAACTTTAACAAGAAAGAGATCAAGACAACCTCATAAGATGATAATGAAAAAGAAAAGAAGAACGGATTGATTAACGCCAAGAAAAATTTCAGAATCCAAGAACTCAAAGGAAAAAGACTCCAAACACTCGCTCTTGCACCATAGAAGAGAGTCAAATTCTCCTCCATGAGAAAAAGAGAGAAAAAGTCGAGAGGGAGAGAGGCTCGAGATTTTGAGAGAGAGGGGCCTGAGGGTTTTAGAGGTGAGTTGAGAGGGAGTTGAATTTTCTATTTAAGACGGAATAAGTTATTTCAGTTTTTTTTTCTCTATCTCTTAACCAAAATCCGTATCTTAATTTTAAAATTCATGCTCAATCTTAATAGGATGAAACACAATCTAGTATAATTTAACTAGGTTCATAATCCAATTAACCAATATATAATAAGACAGAATTTAATATATATATAAATATATATCAACATATGATATATATATATATATATACTGCCGTAATTTAAGTTTATTAATATCATTATTTTTATTTTTCTTCTTCTAATAATCATATATATATATATAAACTTACCAAAACAAAACTATAACTAATTTTTTTTAAAAAAAAAACTATAACTAATTAAAACAGAGAAAACAACCGCTATTAGTATATCACATAAAAATAGGTAGTATGCTTATCTTAATTTTCAAATTAAATTTCCTTAATTTTGTGATAAAGTAAAATACAATTTGTGTTCAAAATATGATCTCAACCAAAAACTAACAAAAAAAAAAAATATTTAAATGAATATATTTGCCTTATATATATTTATATTATTTTCTTTTTTTTTCTTTTTCCTTTAATAACAAAATAATCATTTATAATAAATACTATTTACGTACATATAATAAAACATTTCTTTAATATATATATATATATATATATATATATATTTAATATAGGTTCCTAAAATAGTTTAACCCAAAATACTCACACTAGAAGATATATTTCTAACAGTTTAAAAATAAAAATTCATATATATTCTTCCAAAATTTTCATGATAAATACAAAACAATTCAACTAACACAAAACTCATTCCAATAATAATAAAGTCAGCCAAGGACCAAAACATAAATACTCCAACCTCAGGGACCAATAATATAAATACTAAAAATAGAGGGTCTTACACTAACTTGATATTTGCTTTTTAATGTTTTATTTTAGAGTGGACTTGAAGAAGAGACCATATGATCCCATTGATTATGAAAGCATTGATAAAATTGATTTTTGGGTAGTTGAGGATGATGCACCTCCCGAGTTTGATGCTAATGAGCTTGACAATGAGAGTGCTATTTATGAAGAAAATGCAATCCCAGTAATTAGTGAATCAAGAAATGTTGGAGGTTAATGTTTTTTCTATTAATTTTGTTTCAATTTTCAAAGTTTCACTCTATACTTGAAATTTTACTTTTCACTTACATGTTGTTTAAATAGGTGATGAAGAAATTAGTATTCTAGAGCAACATATATTGGATTCGATTGATCATGAACTTGAGAATGATATTGTTGGTGGAAGCGGTGCAAATGCTAGCACATGACAATTTGAAGGCGTCGATTTCAACCTCAACGACTTTGATGCCTATGATGAATAGTGATGATGATTTTAATTCTAGTTGTACACTTGTACTTATTAATGAATATTGTGGGTTGTTATCATGTGTTTTTTTTATTTGGCAATGTACTTGCTAAGAACCTATGTGTTGTTGGACTTACTAGTATTGTGTTTTGTTGTGGTATGAATTGTTTTATTTGGTAATGTACTTGGTTAGAAGTTAGAACCTATGTGGTGGAATTTGCTTAATTTTGAAGGTTGAAAATTTTAATGTTATGTGTAATTTTCATTTTATGTATAATTATATATATATATTATACTCATAATTAAAAATATTATTCTCTCTGTCCCAAATTATAGGATCATTTTCAGACAATCACGCCTATTAAGAAAACATGTAATAAGCTAATTAATATGTTAATTTTGTTACTTTTTATACAAATATTCCAAATATGCCCCTATTTAAAAAAATCTGGAAATTGTTAATGTAAGTATCGGATATACCAAAAGTTGGTTGGAATATGAAAGAAGTAATTAGTAGGGGTGGTAATTAAAGTTTTGAAATTTAAAATATAATGAATGCAAGAGGTAAAAAAGGAAAAACTTATTTTTTTTTTTTCGTGAAATCTAGAAGGGGTCTTATAATTTGGGACACCGAGTTTGGGTCTTATAATTTGGGACGGAGGGAGTATTTAATTACTATCGGTTCAGCCACGATTCAACTTCAATTAAATCATAAAAACTGTGAACCGGAAACTCGAACAGTTCGATTCTGGTTCGGTTATACGGTCTAATTACTCATTAATCAAACAGAAATTCATGAACAGTGGCGGTCCTCCTCGCCTATAAATAAGCACCCGATCTACTTCTATGTTTCTTTGAACCCCCGACCAGAACCTGGGTATTCCTCTGCTAGGGTTTCAATCCTCACACCCAAACTAGAAAACAGAAATTTGGACGAAGAAAAGCTTAATTTGAACCAAATCTAACATAAACTAGGAAGAAAACTAAAAGGAGAAACCATGGATTTGGAAGAGGAACAAGAGTACGATCAGCAAATGGTGGAGGAAGAAGATGATGAAGATGAGATCACCCAGGAGGATGCGTGGGCGGTCATTTCTGCATACTTCGAAGAGAAGGGACTGGTTCGTCAGCAGCTTGATTCATTCGACGAGTTCATCCAGAACACTATGCAGGAAATCGTTGACGAGTCTGCCGACATTGAAATTCGGCCTGAGTCACAGCATAATCCCGGTCACCAATCCGATTTTGCAGAGGTATAGCTGCTACTTCTTCATCTTCTTCTAATCAGGGGCGGAGGTAGGGGGGACACCTAGGGGCCATGGTCACCCCTTTTTCAAATTCTTTTATAATAGTAGTGATAATACTTCCCTGTAGTATTTGGATAGTGTTATACTGTTATGCGTTTCAGAGAGAAGAGACCACATGGATTGCAAAAAATGACAGCTTAGCAGCCCAAAGTTCCTCCCTCTAATTCGTGTATGTATTCATACATGCATTAAGAAAAGTGGCAAATTTCATCTATTTCCACCCATTAGGCTTTTATATAGGTGGCATTAATATGATTTCAGCACATATTGGTAGTGGAATTGTTGGCTGGGGGCGTTATTGTTTCTTAATCTCTGTTCTTTGTATATGCTACTGGATTCAAGTGGGTTTTGAGGGATTAAAAGGCCTGCTCAGTATAGGTGTTTTGGGGGAGATTGGTCATTTGTGAAGCCTTGGACTTTTTCTGATTATCTAGTAGCCTAAGTCAAAGAAGTGGAGGATATTGAAGTTAGGTGTTGTTGATGTTTAATAACCAAGAGTGTTAAATTGGAAGATAAGATGGATTAAACTCCAATTGATAGAATTTGGAGTTTGACACTTCTTGCTTTGGTGCTGAATTTTTTGTTTCAAAGAGGTTGTTGTTCTCCTTCGTCTGAGGACACACTGTTTTTTTATTTTCATGATCAGTTGACACCTTAAAGTTAAAATATGGTGGTTGCACTTCTTAATTAGTATCTCTTGTACTCGATCTAATTATATATTTCTGAGATAAATATTGTTGATACATATGTCAGTTTTGCTAGATATATTATTATGCACTTGAAAATATATATTTTTCTTCTAAGTCACGTAGTCATTAGTCTTGGTCACCCCTAATCTAAGTTTCTGGCTCCGCCCCTCTTCTTCTTTGTTGTGCACTGCAACTTCACTCTGAGCTTAACTGTATGCTGGGTTCTTTTGTCGCAGACTATTTACAAGATCAGCTTCGGTCAGATTTACTTGAGTAAGCCCATGATGACAGAGTCTGATGGAGAAACTGCCACCTTGTTTCCTAAGGCAGCTAGGTTAAGGAACCTCACCTATTCAGCTCCTCTGTACGTTGATGTCTCCAAAAGGGTCATAAAGAAAGGACACGATGGTGAAGAGGTTACCGAGACTCAGGATTTCACCAAAGTTTTCATTGGCAAGGTCCGTTTTTCAATTCAAGATGCTAAGTTTAATTTCAGAGTCGATTTGTTGACTGCTAAACTTAAACTCAAGTGATGTTTTTTTTATTGGGTTGTTAGGTTCCTATAATGCTTCGGTCTAGTTATTGTACGTTATACCAGAATTCAGAGAAGGATTTGACTGAGCTTGGAGAGTGTCCGTATGATCAAGGTGGATATTTCATAATTAATGGGAGTGAAAAGGTTCTTATTGCTCAGGAAAAGATGAGCAGCAATCATGTCTATGTCTTCAAGAAGAGGCAGCCTAACAAGTATGCTTATGTCGCTGAAGTTCGGTCCATGGCAGAGTCCCAGAACAGACCACCCAGTGCAATGTTTGTGCGCATGCTCTCTCGAACTAGTTCCAAAGGGGTAATGCGTATTATTGTAGCCTTTTTTCCACTAGTGGTCAGAGTTGTCAAATAGTGGTTATAGCGGCGCTATAGCGTAGCTCTCTGAGGGCTCTCCGCTACTCCACTATTTTCCGCTTTGAGGGCTTGAAATAGCAGATTTTTGGCTTTCTGCTATTTTCCGCTATCCGGGATTAACAACACTGCTAGATGTGCTACGTGGTGATAAATCACTGTTTGCACTTGGCTTGATGTCTGTTACAATGTTTAAGTTTATTCCTTTTATTTCTTCAGGGTTCTTCAGGACAATATATACGAGCTAGTCTGCCATACATTCGAACTGAAATTCCCATCATTATTGTATTTCGAGCACTGGGATTTGTCGCCGACAAAGACATACTTGAACATATATGCTATGACTTCTCCGATACTCAAATGATGGAGTTGCTTCGTCCTTCCCTTGAAGAAGCATTTGTAATTCAAAATCAGCAGGTTGGTTCTGATATTTTGGTTTTGTCTGTGTGTAATTCGTTCCTTTTTTCAATATAATTTCCCTATCTTACCGCATGTCTCTTCTGTATTGTGTCATCTGGTTTTGCAGTTGTATTTTTTTAATCTCTTTTAAGTTCAGATGATTAAGGAACTGTTATTATTAGTGAAGTATTTTATTATCTGATGCACGGTTTTCATGATACGCCATGTATGAGCAATTTGTTTTATTTTACTACATATTTGTCTCTACTCCAGGTTGCCCTTGACTACATTGGTAAAAGAGGAGCAACTGTCGGTGTAACCAAGGAAAAGAGAATTAAGTGAGTTGAGTTTTATATTTTTCTATAAAACCTGAGGATGATTATCATGCACCCTTTTGCTGAGCAAGTGTTGCATTTGTATCATAATCTGCAGGTATGCTAGGGAGATCCTTCAAAAGGAGACCCTTCCTCATGTAGGTGTTGGAGAATATTGCGAGACGAAGAAAGCGTACTATTTTGGGTAAATTTGTGACTAGTTTGATGCTGTGTTTTCATTTTGATGACTTCGTAAGTATTTATTACACTTATCATTCCCCCAGGTATATAATTCACCGACTACTTCTATGTGCACTTGGGCGGAGGGCTGAAGATGATAGGGATCACTACGGCAACAAGAGGCTGGACCTGGCTGGTCCTTTGCTTGGCGGTCTCTTTAGAATGGTTTGTTTTTCTAGTAATTGATATTTTTCAAACTTATTTGTCTTGTTATGTTGTAATTTTGTGTTTCTCAATTCCTGGTTACTGTTACTTGTGATGCAGCTATTCAGAAAACTAACTAGAGATGTCAGGGCTTATGTACAAAAGGTTTGTCCTCACTTTAAATTACATCTGTCGATGTATTCATTCTGCGTCAACTAACCTTCTCCACCTCATGAATGGTGCAGTGTGTTGATAATGGAAAAGATGTTAACTTGCAATTTGCTATCAAAGCAAAAACCATCACAAGTGGACTTAAATACTCACTTGCTACTGGTAACTGGGGGCAAGCAAATGCTGCTGGAACTAGAGCTGGGGTCTCACAGGTTTAAATATATATGATCACATATTTTTTTCCTTTTTTTTTTTTAAATTTGATGTTCTGGCCCTCTCTTGTATAGAGGAAATGACACTAACATTTATTTTTTTGTTCCTGCAGGTTCTAAATCGTTTAACTTATGCCTCCACTTTATCTCACTTGCGAAGACTGAATTCCCCCATAGGCCGTGAAGGTAAAATTACTTGGCTTTCCTAGAATAATCAAGCCTTCGGTCCCTTCTGACTTGTGCATTTTTTGGCTTTTTGCATAAATTAATACCATCAGTGAAATATTGTACTGTAATATCCTCTTCGTTATTTCTTTCTTTTATTGTAGTTTTTACTGTGTTTCCTTTCTTTTATTTCAGGGAAGTTGGCCAAACCAAGACAGCTGCATAATTCACAATGGGGAATGATGTGTCCAGCAGAAACACCTGAAGGACAAGTGCGTATTTTGCTTTCTTAACTTACAGTATTTGATGAAATTATAGGGTTTAGTGTTTAATGGCTTGATCTTACAGAAGACAAAACATTTACCCTTATTTATAGTAAGGACTCCTAATCCTAATAAAATATGGAAACAAATCAATATAAATAAGGAAATAAAGAAACTAACCTTAAAGAATGATATAAATTAACTCAAAGTACCTACGCTAAGATATGATCCTGATAAAGAGATCTTTTTATGTTCTATAAATAAATTACTATTTGTTGTTGGCAACTCATCTTTCTCTGTGGTATTTATGGGCGTGATTGTGCTATTGTATAGGCCTGTGGACTGGTGAAGAATCTGGCTTTGATGGTCTATATAACAGTTGGTTCAGCAGCATATCCTATTCTGGAGTTTTTAGAAGAATGGGGAACGGAAAATTTTGAGGTGGTCATGCTTTCCTGCATTATGTTTATTTGTTTCTCTCTCTTTATGATTTCTGCGTTTATAATTGTTTATTTTTCCTCCACCATAGGAAATTTCACCAGCAGTGATTCCCCAATCTACAAAAATTTTCGTAAATGGTTGCTGGGTGGGTATCCATCGTGACCCTGATATGTTGGTGAGAACATTGAGAAAGCTGAGACGCCGGGTAACTATTCGTTTCACTTTCTGAATTTGTTTAGAATTTGTATTTGAATAGAAATGCGCACAACACACCCTAAAAAAAAGCTCGTAAAGGACTGGTATGAGGTATTTATCAGCATGATTTTTTTGTTGAGTTGTTTAATGTCTAGTATAAAAAAATATTAGAACTATAAAGATCTTTCTATCAATATCAGTTATTATCCATTTTTAAAATCCGGTTCCAACAATTTAGTCCCAACATGGCCAGGTTTGATTGCTTATTTTAAAATCTTGCTCATATGTTCATAAGAGTATTTATTATATTTCTGTTTTTAGAGGAGGCCGTATGGGTCATTTTTTCAAAAAAGGTGCTGTAGTGAACCTCTTTTTTGAGCCATCTGAATAGCCATAATTCGTTGAATTTCTTTTGGGATTTGATTATCATAATTTAGATGTTCCAAATGATATTTTTCATTGTAGTTTGGTGCCGCCTGCTGAAGGTTCTTCATATTGTGTAGGTTGATGTTAATACTGAAGTTGGAGTTGTCAGAGACATCCGTCTTAAGGAGTTGCGCATATACACTGATTACGGTCGCTGCAGTCGTCCTTTGTTCATTGTGGATAAGCAAAGGCTTCTCATAAAGAAAAAGGATATTCATACTTTACAACAGAGAGTGAGTAGTAACTTCATGTATCTAAGCAGTTGATGATGTTTCAGTAATTGCTTAACTCATTATTCTATTTCTTCAGGAATCCCCTGAAGATGGTGGATGGCATGATCTAGTGGCCAAGGGCTTTATAGAATATATTGACACTGAAGAAGAAGAGACTACAATGATTTCCATGACAATTAATGTCAGTACTATAATTCCAGATTTGGAAAATACCCTTTTTAATTTAGTTCGCCAATGCAAATTGAGAAGGCTGAAAAGCAATGAAGTAAATGGTTATTGAATAAATGTAACAGGATCTTGTACAAGCAAGGTACAATCCAGAAGATGCATATTCTGATACTTATACTCACTGTGAAATTCACCCATCACTGATTTTGGGTGTATGTGCTTCCATCATACCATTTCCTGACCACAATCAGGTAAAATTGGTACTTTGCTGTGTACTCATTCTGATTAATACATGTCGTAATCTCACTTAACTTTTGCTGCAATCAGTCCCCACGTAATACGTATCAGTCTGCAATGGGAAAACAAGCAATGGGAATATATGTTACCAACTACCAGTTTCGAATGGTACTGTTCACTTCCTTTTATGATTAATGTGTGCCTTTTCTTTGATTTGTATATATTATACTTGATAACTGATACTGGATTCTACTTAATGCTTTTGCTCCAATACATAGGATACCTTGGCCTATGTATTATATTATCCTCAAAAGCCACTGGTCACTACAAGAGCCATGGAGCATCTCCATTTCCGCCAACTCCCAGCTGGAATTGTAAATTCTTGCTTCCCTTATTTTGATCATTTTCTCATTATGTTGATAAAATATTCTAATATGTTGACCCCTTGCGCTTTAGAATGCCATTGTGGCCATTGCCTGTTATTCTGGTTATAATCAAGAAGATTCTGTCATCATGAACCAATCATCAGTAGACCGTGGATTCTTTCGGTCTCTGTTTTTCCGATCATATAGGTGTGTTATCTGCCGATATGAATTGAACATTCACTCTTTTTTATTGCTGTCCTCCTAATTTTTATGATATGGTGCATAACTTTTACAGGGATGAAGAGAAGAAGATGGGAACACTTGTCAAAGAAGATTTTGGTCGGCCAGACAGAGCTAACACCATGGTGAGAATATATCTGTGTGTGTATGTGTGAAAGGCTTTCTTATGTTCTTATGTGAGAGTAATAGGAGTAAATCTTGACTGTCAGATCTAACTATGAATAGTCATGAGATCATGGGACTTCTTTAAAAAATCACGTGACATCTTTAAGTGGTCCTGTGAGCATTAAATGCATTTTATTCTTGACTATCCATTTATGGTTGTATTGCATGGCCATGATTTTGCACTCACATAAAAAGATTTTTCTCACTAGATACATCCCCATGGGGCCATCAGAGATGAAAGTGCACAACCGCTGATGTGGTTAAATATTAATCATTGGACCGCTCTCTCTATTCATGTTTAAACTGTTGGTTTCCGTCAAAAGAACTAATTGCATAAAGAGACTTTCATTTGCCTCCGTTTCGTACCACAAAGTAAAGCTTATATATAAATATCTATTTGTGGTTTATAATTAAGTTTCCTTTTGCAGGGTATGAGGCATGGTTCTTATGATAAGCTGGATGATGATGGTCTTGCACCACCGGTAAGCATAAAATTTGACAACATCTGACCAATCTGTCCCAAAAGGAAAATTTATATTAACTGAAGTAATTTATTGCTATGAAATAGGGCACACGAGTATCTGGTGAGGATGTTATTATTGGAAAGACCACCCCTATATCTCAGGAGGAGGCGCAGGGTCAAGCATTACGTTACACAAGACGCGATCACAGCATAAGCTTACGCCATAGTGAAACTGGAATTGTTGATCAAGTGAGTTCATCGTATTATTTACTTTCTTGTGTTACAAATTGAGTTTATACTGTGTTCTGATAGCTTAATGGATGGAGACTTCAGTTAGAAAACAAGGATTTACTTACAAAAACAAAATGTTAACATCTGAAGTAAAGAACACCTTAATATACCAAAATTCCAAATTATTGTTGTTACTTTTTTTTTTCATTGCTGGATGTATATATTTTCTATTTTGTAGGTCCTTCTGACAACAAATGCTGATGGGTTGAGGTTTGTGAAAGTAAGGGTGAGATCTGTTCGTATACCACAGATTGGTGACAAGTTCAGTAGTAGACATGGTCAGAAGGGGACAGTTGGTATGACTTATACACAAGAAGACATGCCCTGGACTGTGGAAGGCATCGTCCCTGATATTATTGTCAATCCACATGCTATTCCTTCTCGAATGACAATTGGCCAGCTTATTGAGTGTATCATGGGGAAGGTAGCAGCCCACATGGGAAAAGAAGGGGATGCGACTCCTTTTACAGATGTTACTGTAAGTAGTAGCCTGTTCTCTCTTCCAATTTGCTTTTATGTTAAAACTCGGCACTTGTAAAAAATTGGAACTACTTGCATAATTAAGCTACTTCAGTTGCTGCTTTTGAACCTTGTTATTAGTATTACCCATCCAGTTGCATGGGAAGAACTGGTAGATCATATGTGCTCTAGTGCTATATTTTTTGAGGTAGCTGTTATGCTCATGCGAGTCTGCCCATAACTATGCAATATGCTGTTCATTAATCAAAACCTAATCATGTAATCTGCTTGAGATCAAAGGGCAAGTGTCTCTAGTGATGGGTAAACTTTATCTTCTATAATAGGCCTCAGTCTCAATGATTCCTCTACTCACCCTTATCAGAAATTACCAGGAAGAATATTTGCTCTATGTGTTAATCTCCAGATATCTTTTTTAGTTTATGTTTAGTTAATATCAATTTTTACAACTGCACTCCAGGTGGATAATATCAGCAAAGCTCTACACAAATGTGGCTACCAAATGCGTGGTTTTGAGACCATGTACAACGGTCATACAGGGAGGCGTCTCAGTTCAACGATTTTCCTTGGCCCTACATATTACCAAAGACTGAAGCATATGGTTGATGACAAGATCCATTCTCGAGGACGAGGTCCTGTGCAGATCCTCACTAGGCAACCAGCTGAGGGACGCTCACGTGATGGAGGTCTCCGTTTCGGAGAGATGGAGCGTGATTGCATGATAGCCCATGGAGCTGCTCACTTCCTCAAGGAAAGATTGTTTGATCAAAGTGATGCGTATAGGGTCCATGTGTGTGAACGGTGTGGATTGATAGCTATTGCAAATCTCAAGAAGAATTCTT
This sequence comes from Acmispon strigosus, assembly GCA_030819835.1. Classification (NCBI taxonomy): domain Eukaryota; kingdom Viridiplantae; phylum Streptophyta; class Magnoliopsida; order Fabales; family Fabaceae; genus Acmispon; species Acmispon strigosus. The sequence continues at coordinate 43,709,606 of JAUAMA010000005.1, read as the reverse complement.
TTGAGTGCAGGGGGTGCAAGAACAAAACTGATATTGTTCAGGTGAAAGCTTATTTACCTTTTCAACATTATAGTCTACAAGTCCAAGGTTTTCCTTGTGCTGAATTCTTAGTTTCTCTGATTGTTTATGCAGGTTTACATTCCTTATGCTTGTAAGCTGCTATTCCAAGAGCTGATGGCTATGGCCATAGCTCCAAGAATGCTTACCAAGGAGGTGAAATCTATGAAAGGGCAAAAGAAGAAAGGAGCCTGATAAATATGTTTTTGAGTAAAACCACCTGTCTTATTTATTCCTGGCTTCCACCACCTCTTGGGAATATGAATTGTTTTCTCAAGGCTGATTATGAGATTGAAAGCTTTTCAAGCGTTGGGATGTCATAAGCAAGTAGGTTGGATGCTGTTCTTTCCAGTTGCAGTGAGGTTGATGTTGCATTAGGTTTTACTTTTCTCTCTTCAATTCAAAGGGTGTTCGTCTCCTTGCAGCTTATATTGTAGAACATTGTATATACAATGTAAGAGTTGTTTCAATTTCTCAAAGATAATCAGAGACCGAGAGCCTGTTTCTTATTTGCTAAGCAGAGATGGGTTAGCGGAAGTTTCTAATATGTGAATTTAGTGAGAGCTTTTGCAATTGAGATTATCTCAAGCTTTTGAAGAAATATTCTCCTTTTACAACTTCGTGAAATAACATTAGTTCTTACAAAATCATTTGGCTTAACATTTTTGTCCCTCACCTTTCACGATTTGACATTTTTTTTAGAATTTATTAGTATACAAGGTTTCTCATTTTTACTAAAAGTTGCAGTTTTGACTTTTCATCTAATTTTGTTAAAGATTTAACGGTTTTTAATTAAAAATTTAATTAAAAATAAAAATGAAAACCTAGAATATGGTGAATATTCATCTTCAAGCATGCTCTATTCCCTCTGTTTTATTTGAGCCATGAACTTTCCAAGTCTAGATCATAATCCATGGCAAATCCAGGTTCCTCTGTTGGCCTTGCCTTTTGAGGAAAGTCTGGCTTTTCTTCATCAGATTCTGACATTTTTCTCTTAGGGTGTTAACTTTTGAGGGAAGGTTTGTGGGTTAAGACCGTAGAGTGGTAATATTGGAACTTTGTGAAGAGGAGTGTGAGAATAGCATAGAATAGATGGTGATGAGATGACCACGATGGGTAAAATTGAAGAATGCAAAGATGTAAAAACTTCCATCGTTGTAGACCTTCTCCTTCAATCAAAGCCATAACCCAGAAAACTGTCTCTCCTTCAATTGACTCTTTGTTCTTCCAGATCTACAACTTGAAGAATAAAAGATGAAGAAAAAATCAAAGCTTTCTTAAACCCATAAAACTTCTTCTCCTCACACCCCAAAATCATCGGCCACAACCCCAAATCTACCACTCCAACACATTTTTCTCTCCTTTACTGGCCACCATCAAACCCATAAAATTTTCCCAAATCCCTACCAAACCTAAATCAGAACCCCCACACATACCACCAAAATAAGAAACCCACCCACCAAGAAATCTTTGTCTCCATTTTTTGGGTTTTTCTGCCGTGGAAGAATGAAGTTTGAACAGCGACCGACGGCGGTGGTCGACATCGACTTATCATCAAATTTCTTTGGAGGTTTTGATGTGGAGGTCACGAGGATTTCAATGGCGGTGGTGTCTTCTCCATTGGCCTAGTGGTGTGGTTGTAAATGGAGGCAGAAGGCTCCTTCCTATGGTTGTGGTCTCGATCCTGAGGTAGTGGTGGAGGGGTTCATGGTGGTGATGTTTTGCTGTGAGGAAAATGAAGAAAGAAGAAAGAAAACAGAGGAAGAAGAAAGGAAGAAAACGACGAGGGAGAGGAAGATGAGAACGTGAACAGTAAGAAGAAATCAGAAAATGAATTATTGGAAGTTTTCTGGATTTCAACATTAAATTTATCATTTCATGTTTTTGGATTTTTAATCTTTTAATTAATTTTTACGGAATATTCCGTTAAATCTTTGACGGAATTAGATGGGAAACCAAAACTGCAACTTCCTGTAAAAGTTAGGGACTTTGTATGCTAATAAATTCTAAGTGGGACCAAAAATACCAAATTGTGAAAGGTGAGAGACCAAAACTGCTATTAGAGAAATCATTTTAATATTTTATCGAAATTGGGAAGGTAGGCAGGATATGGTGTTAGATTTTCCACTCCATGAACAAGTTTTCCACCCTTCTAGTTTTGCCTTCCGGGATTTAAATCCTGGAAATTTTGCTTCTGGGATTTCAAATCCCGAAAAATTTACCTTCCAAAATATAAAACCCGGAATGAAAAAGGAGGTGCAGAAATGAGTCATTAAGGTGGGAAATCTAACGCCTAGCAGGATAATCAATGAGCCCGACAAGACCGACAATGCATGTTAGATTCAGTAACTATGATAGCATCAGCTCATCATGATTGCATGTGATTCAAATTTCGGAAAGTTCCTATCCTTGGAGAATATCTCCTTTAATTTTAACAGGAACACTGCATTTCACAGCAAGCTCCACATGTTGTTAGTTGCCTAATGCTTTATGATTGGCTTGGTTATCAAAGAGAGACCCTATTGTCGTATCCAGATCTCTTTGAGAACTCCATAGCAAAACTTTGCCTGATTAACTTTGCTTATGAATTGCCTAATACCCTACCTATGTCTTGAGTATGAAAAGGGGTATTAGGCAACTCATGTTAATTGCAATTGGTGTTAAACACTCGTAAATATTGAGAAAAATATTTTATTTTGTACAGACTAACGTCTCTAATAATATTCACTTAGGTCTGGTTCTCCTTATACTATTTTTACTCACCAAGTTAGTTATTGAAAGTGTCGATGTCGGTCATAATAATCATTTTTTAGATTTTCTATTGGTACCTGAAACGGAAAACGCCAACATGAATTATTTTTTTACACGTCCGACGTGTCACGTTCTATGTTTCCCTCCCAAAAAACACTATTAATATAGTCCCTTGCTAGTGTCCCCATGTGATTGGTGCCAAAATGGGGCAAACTAGTTCATAACCCCTTGCTCTTCTTCTCTTACCCATCATATAATGATTCACTTCTGCTGCAACTACGTGAAGGTGCAGGGGATTGTTGCTGAAACTTTTCTGTCTCATCACTTTGGCATCCATTGGATTCATCATTTAATCTGAAAGAGCTATCACCCTTTCGCTTCTCAAATGCATTTCCAGTCTGAGAAGATGATTTTGAATTGGAATTGCTACTATGTACAGAACCAAAACTACACACGCGATCTAATTCCTGAAGCAATAAATAATCCGAGGGGGATGAATTATGGGCGGAATTACTATGCCTAGAGTTATTGGGAAGTTTGACATTGTTTTCCTCACACCAATTTGCTATCATAGCTTCGGACAAACAGTGAGTCCATGATCAAGCCACATTTGGATGGATTGCCTATCATATGTTTGACCAGAAGCCACAATAACAGTTTATCCCTTTGGTTTCGCTGTGCTTCTTCTATATAGACCATTGCTGGTTCCTTCTTAAGACACTGAAGTTCCTGCATCTGTTGCTGAAAAAGTTGCTAGCAATTAGCCTCACAGTATTATTGAACATTGATCAACACAGCACTAAAAAAACTGAATGATTATTCCTGCCAAATACAGTAGTATAATTTTTCTCCCCCATTTCCTTTGGGAGATGAGTGGGATTCATATAGAGAATTTGACTTCGTTGCACGGGTATGATACCCGCTACACGGATGGTACCAGGTACGTGGTACGACATTTTTAGAAAATACTGGGTACATATATGTTAATATATATATATATATTTATATATATATATATATATTAAATAGAAGGACTAATCTAGTCCAGGTAAACATTATAATTTCAAATAATACCATAAATTAAAATAACATTAAGAGACATAAATCCTTAAACCACCACAATCTCCAGCTTGTCCCCATCGGCAACTCCATTGAGGCGAAAGTACCTCTCCACTTTGACTATCGAACCGTAAGCTTCATCACTATTAAAGAGAGGAATGTCAACCTTCCTTCCAGCCATCATTCTTCTATGGAAAAAATTCTCATGATCTCGCCTGGGTGAGCCCAACGAACTCCCTGAGTCAGAAGGCAGATTTTGATCATATCGACGGCGAGGAGAGTGCTCCCTGCTCCGTTGCCTCTCGCTAGAGTGATCGTTGCGTGATCTTCTTCTAAGGAGGAGGAGATTAGGTTTAGAAAGGGGAAAAAAGGGAAAGGGACCGTCCAGATTCGTTTTTATAAAAAAAAATTGAAAACAGACGTCGTTTGACGCCAAAACGGACCGAGTGCTTGGCGGGGAAATCGGGTACGCGCGTACCCGGGGAGCATCGGCGCACACCCGCACCGGGTGTGTCCCCAGTGCCGGTACCAACCCAAAAAGGTGTACCGGTGCATCAGAGGAATTTGAAGATTGGAATCGCTAGGGTTTCTGATTTGGGGATTTAGGGTTCTGAATTAAGGCTGATTTTTGTAGATGTACGTAGAGACTATTTTGACCGTTTTAAGGAACTTTAAATATGACGGATCGATCTGACGTGGGAAGCCTCCGTGGCACTTTTCTCTCATAAAACAACATTCTAAAGTTTTCTTATAATAAAATCCCACCCTACGGTGTTGTCTAAGGTGAACTATCAATTAAGTAGTGCACCGTGCACCACTAGCTTTTGGCCAATAAAATCGCGCCAAGTGTCCAGGTAAGTAACCGGTAACCGGTTCTACAGGTTATTTTATTTTTATAATTTATTATAATTTTAATTTGTTAATTACTATAAACCCCTTTCTCTCTGTTAATCTTCTTTTTATAATTTATTTTTACCATTTTTTTAAAAAGGGTAAAAATGTAATTAACTAATTATTATTATTTTAAATTTTTTTAAATATCAGGTAAAAAAACTTGCTGTAACAGGTCATTTAAAGTAGTGCACGGTGCACCACTTAGGGTGCAAGTGCACCCTAGAAGCCACCATTCTAAACCATACCGTTCTTATGGTAATCATAGCTTATTCAATCTCAAACTCAACAGTTTACCAACCATGACCAGTTCGAGAATAATGAAGAAGGCAACCAACAAGAGGCATAGTTCAAGAATAATGAAGAGGGCAAGGAACTGGAAGAGGCAGAGACGACACACTCAAAATAATGAAGCACACTCTTCTGCTGTTGCCATACAATCACTTCCCAAAGATTTGTTGGTAGAGGTGCTAATGCCATATCTCAATATATAACAATCAATTAATATATCCAAATGATTGATTTAACTTAAACTTATAAATGAAAGATACTATACTTAGGCAGGGGGGATTTGATGGTTCAAAAACTAACACCAACTTATCAAAGGTTAAACATGACCATACTTGAAACAGAACAACAGTACCTAACAAATTTATAAGACAAACTAGGCACCAAATTAAACAGTACAAATAACAAAACATAGCCTAAAGATACATATATATGCCTTGTTCAACGATCAAGGGCGTGCTGCTGTGGCTGTTTGGTGTTCACAGCGCGAGTCCCATCGGTTGTTCTTGATTGCATAGCAACCCAGAACATAAATGGCGGTGACGAGTGTCAGGACACAGGCATTGAATATGGTTAGATGTCTCCACTGGTTCCTGATGTTGGCTAACACTCCTCCCTTGCATGCATTGCAATCATAGCACAGTTTGTCTTGCTTGTTGTTCCATGTCTTGCAATCTGAACTGTTCGCCGCTGGACCGTTCTTTGGCACCTCCCAGAACGTCGCGTTCTTCATCCCAAATCCACAGTACACCGGTGGCTTGCAGCATCCGGACTACAAAATCCCAAAATAAATCAAAATTCATTGGCGTAGTCTGCACTGTTTAGTGTCAAATTTAAGATGTGATTAACCTGTGTGGTGGACAAGTGTTTGAAAATGAGAGAGTCGTTGTTCCGGCCACCGTTGACGGCGAGGTTCTGGCAAACATGCGCGTCGACGAGGCAACTCTTGACCTCATCCCAGTTTTTATTGTTGATGACGTAAGGCTGCAGCCAGTGGGAGAAGTCGGCGACCCTGTACTGGTCGTAGCCCTTGTTGGAAACCTGCTGGCCGACCTTCCTGTTGGTGACGAAGAGCGTAAAGATGGTGAAGAAGGCGAGCCCGACCACCACCAGGAACGTGACCACCAGGTAGGCGTAGAGCGCGGTGTTGATGCGGTAGAGCGAGCCTGCGATCCCGAGAGCGGAGACGAGGACGACGAATATTCCGCCGATGAGGAGCGGGTACTGGAGGACCTTCTGGCAGTCGGAGCCGCCGTGGAAGTGGATGTAGGCTGAGGTGGCCACCGCGGTGAGGCCGAAGAGTAAGGAGAGGACGTTGAGGGCACCGACGACGGTGTTGCTGGTGCGGAACATCTCACGTTTTTGGTGTGTGTGTGTGTGACTTCACTTAGAAAAAGAAGAGAAGAGAAAACGAAGAAGAGGAAGGTTTGGTTGTGAATGTAACTGTTTTATAAAGTGCGTGAGGGAGGGAACGAAAACGGTTGGCATGGGGTTTGAATGTTTGTAAATTGCATGTGGAGTTTGAGTTATTTGCTGAGATGCCATCCACGGTTATTTGTTGGATGTTACAGCTGGCAGATTGTTAATGAGCCACGTCAGTGTTGTCAGTTACCATTTTGTGGGTCCTCCCGGTAGTGGAGTGGGACAGTTACTTACCCGGTTTTTTTGTTAGCTTTTTTTTTTTTTTTGTACAAGAGTGAAAGAAAAAGAAAAAGAACAGCGGAAAAAAAAAATCGGGCAGATAGCCTGGGCTTAGGCCTCGCAAAAGAGATCCCCATCGCATCCGCAAGCAAAAGCAAAGGCAACCCCTCAAGTGGTGAGGAGATCAGCACCAAAGCCTCTGATTGCTGAGCTCCATGTTTGGCCAAAAGGTCCGCACAAGCGTTGCCTTTCCTCAACGTGTGAGTCACCACTCTCCAATGCCGCTGCAACAATCCTCTAATGTCCCAGATAAGCGAAGCATACATGTGATGATGCGAAGGCTCACTCTGAATCACTCGAATCACATCCAACGAGTCTGACTGACACTCCACAACCCGGAAATCATGCTCCCAAGCTTGAGCCAAACCATGAAAGATGGCCAAGAGCTCCAGGTGGAGAATCTCATAATTCGAAAGATAACCAAAGAAACCACCTATCCAATCCCCGCTAGGGCGACGGAGGCAACCCCCCTCGAAGCCACCATGCCGAGGATTACCAAGCACACTCCCATCGACGTTCACTACAACACTGTCAGAATAAGAAGGGCACTGATGAAAGAGATTTTGATGATTAAAAAGAACAAAAGAGGTTTTCCTCTACCAACTACTATCAAATCTCTTTCAAGACTCAATCATAGTATAGTATCGGGTTTTGTCGTCTCCACAGGGATTTGGTTGATTCAAAATCGGTTCTCTAGAGTTTGAGAAAAAGAAAATAAGTTTTTGTTTTGATTTTGGAATTTAGAGAGAAACATAAAAGCAGAAATAATAGCTTGATAAAGCAAGTACTTGGGTTGAGTTTCACTACCTCTAGCTAAGCTATTCAGAATCAATTCTATATATGAATTTCATATTATGTTCTTAGGTGTTCTAGCCTAGAGTTTCTACTTGTTAATACCTCAATCAAATAGAACTTTCAATCCAATTACTAAGCCTAATACCTTAGTGATTAGTTAATCAAATTGAAGATGAATTCCAAGTTCAAGCCAACACTAATAATTTCTACCCTTATACCTAAGTGGCATACAATCATTCTTTCTATTCTCATTTCCCATAAATCCTACCAACTACCTTGCATAAGAATTAAGCATGAAGACTTGTGATCAGCAAGAATAATATTAAAACAAAGAATAGAAACTAAGAACTTGAACTTTTATTCATATATAACCAGAAAAACCTAGAGCATAGTTGAAATAGATTCACTACAACCCAAGAACAAGAAAGCTTAGCCAAACATGGCTAAGGAAAACATAATTAAAAAGGTAATACTATGGCTCATGAGATCTGGCTTTTTGGAAAGCACATGGATAGTGGAAGTATAAAGGAAGTAAAAAGGTAATGATCCAGGGCTTAGCAGAGCAAATCAAGGTTAATCATCCGAACCTTTGTGATTAGGGTGGTTGGTTTGGGGCTGGTTTTTTTTTTTCTTTGGGCGGTGAGGTTCGTTTGTTGAAGTTTGATGTACATATTTTTCTTCATGAATAAAATTTTTCTTTAAAAAAAGTTTATTTTTCTTATACATCTTTAATAATTGATCGTTGTCCATATGTACAAGGTGTTTTTCGATTATTGAAAGTGACATAACAAAGACAAATACAACAACCAAAACCTTATTGCTGGTAAAACATAAAGGTAGAATGCAGCATTCACAGTTCAATATTGTTAATCGCAGAAAATAGCGGAAAGCCAAAAATCTGCTATGTCAAGTCCTCATAGTGGAACGTAGCGGATAGCGGTGAGTCCTTATAGTGGCACCCCTTGTGCTCCCTTTAAAATATTTTGCTTATTAAAAAAGCGTACAATGTGTTTTTCGATTATTGAAAGTGACTTAACTGAGACAAATACAACAACCAAGGCCTTGATTGTTGGTAAAACATAAAGGTAGAATACAATATTCACAGTACAACAACCAATATTCACATAAAGGTACAACAAGGTTATTAGTGTCTTTCACTATGTTAAAGTGAGGTTTAAAATTTAATAATTGGGGTGACAAATCTAATTCCCTTCTATCATTCTACTGAGCCATCAATGAGGCGCTTTGTGCTTGATATGCTAACAAGGGACAACAAAAACAAAATAATAGCCAAATGGAGCACAATAATGTAACAACAATGATGATACTAGAAGGCTTCATTGTTTGTTTTTCAAATACCTTAACTACAAATTCTATAGCATGAAGGAAAGTGGTAGAAGACAGACATCAATGATTTTCAGCAGTACCTGTTTGATGCTCTCTTGATTCCACTTCTCCTTGACCAGACCTGGGGCTTCCAAATGTTGGATTGTCCCTCAATTCTACGCCAACATTTCTTGATGAACCACTTTCCACAACTTGAACTTGGTTTCCACTATGAGAAGAACCAGCACTTGATCTGCAAATTGGGCAAATGGGTGTCTTGAGAAGCCAAGTGTCCACACATTGAGCATGAAAACTGTGCTTGCACACTGGCAACAATCTGCACTTATCCCCTGTAGTGAGATTCTCCAAACAAACTGCACAATCCACAGGGCTACTTGTGTTGTGTTTGGCAACATAATCATAACAAGGAAGCTTCTCCAAGTCCTTTTTGGACATGCTTCTTCCCCCATTTGCACCCCTCTCAGCCATTGATCCTCCTGAGCCTCTTCCTGTTCTTGAGAACCACTCAAACAAACACACACGAATTAAGACCAGGAACACTAGTCCCACAAATATCAGTACCAAAGATATAATAAATGCCATTTTCATCACCAGTGCTGAAAAAGCTCAGAAATTTTCATCACATGAGCACATTTGCACCTTAGAACCAACTTTTATAATTGCAAAATTTGTTTTCACCTCTTGAGTCATGGTTGAGCATTCAAATATAGCAAGAAAATGGACTGAGATCAGATGTCCCTCAGTTCCTATAATGCCAAAAATCTGCCAAGAGAGAAATTGTTAGCTAGAATTATAGCATAAGAATCGGTGATTACAACATCATCAATCAACTTGGTTTGTAACTTTATATATATTTGTAAAAAATATATTTTGGTGATTTGGGTGTATTAGGTAACTGAGGAATGTTGATGGAGCAGGTGGGAAAGTAACCAGTTTTACAAGTGGAGGCAAAAAATCACGGTTAGCTTGCAATTTGAACCTTTTCCTCTTTATCTCCTTTCCCTTTTCTCTTTACTTTCCCTTCTTTTTTTCCGTTTGGTTTTCCCTTTTCCCCATTAGCGTGAGGTACAACACAATACCTTAGAGTATAAGTTCTTGCAAAAAATAAAGTACTATAATAGTAGTATTAAATTAAAAGTAACCCTTGTTCTTAGTTTATGTACCCATTTCCCATATTTAACATTTACTTTTTCCATTGCTAGTGAGTATTATTCCTTTTTTTTATAAATTTTTTTTAGATTAATGGGTATGCACTCAAAATTTTACACGAAGACAATCACATTATGTCATATAGGACCAAATTGTTCTATTTCCCTTTAATTTTAATAAAAACAAAAATAAATTTGTAATGTGCTGAAAATCAATTTAATGCATGTGCAGAAAAAAATTACACTGACAAACTATCAACCATTTTCTCAGATTTTTTTGGTATTTACTTGAAGTCTTAAAATAAGTTTGAAACAGCCTATCGGTTTGGTTTTGTGTCTAACATGTTTTTTTTAATACGTCTGGCATGTATAAGATGCACGTAATATTGGAATCGACCATATTAATGCTTCGGAAAAAATAACGCATATCTAACCATGCGAACGCCTATTCAAACCGGCACTAACTTAAGTGAGGTACCCATGAGGAGCTACAAATGCATGTTTAGATCAACTTTGTCAAGACTCGAGACTAATTATGGATATAATTTATTGATTATGGTAAAAGTGAGTTAGAAATAATTCCTGGTCGGATGTTAAATTGTTTGAACTGTCTTGTTTTAACAGGTTCACGAATTCAAACTTTGGGGATAAAAACCCTTAGACTTCCGCTTCTTTCTCCTTCCGTTAGAATGCCCATTCTACCCTTGCATCAAAATGGGTTTCCAAAGCTTCTTATATTGCAAACTTTGAATCATTGAGAAACCTTTTCTTCGTTTCCTCTTTCACTTTACAATTTTTCGTTGAAGGGAAACCTTGAGGGGTAATTTCATTTCATTTTGTGTCCAAAACCTTTCCCCTAACCTCCTTTGTGATTTTCTAACTGCTTTACCAAAAAATTTCATTTTTGTCTAGGTACAATTTCATTTTTCGCTCATTATTTTACAAATTTCAAATGATGGTTTTAATTCATCCTTTGGAGGAAGGGGTCTCGAGGGCGAAAGCCCCTTTCATTTTCCCTTCTTGCTTTTCACTTCTCCGATTTCCTGATGATTCTACTAGAATTCGCCTTCCTTTCATGAATGAGGTGACACTACCAATTCTTCTCGAGTTAACATTTGGAGTCCTAATGAAAAGATTAGATTAGGAGGACTAACGCTTTATTTTTTTTATTATATTATTGTATATGTTTATTGTACTATGATCACAACTTTTTCTGCAGCCCATTTTTTATATTTGATCATAAATCCAATTAGGTAATCTATGTAATGGGTTCCCTAGGTCTATCTCTATATCTCTGTTTCTAGTGCTTCTAGGGAATACAAAACATATTTGCAACATTCAAATGCATGAATCTGCTATAAATCATGCCAAAGGTGACCAAACTATCATTCATTGCACTCCAACTTGCATTAACCTTACATGTTTAACTCTATTTTTTGAGTTTATAAATCATTTTGTTTGCAGGCCTCTGAAATGTGAAGTTAGATCTTCAAATGTGAAGTTAACATATCAGTATCCAAGGACAGTGTTAGAAATTGCCAGTGTTAGTCTATATAAATGATGATGATGAAGAGGTTTTCAGGTGCTAATGCCATTGCATGTATGATCAATAATTTCTTTTACTAATATTATATTTCTTAAATTTTTCATAGCCATACAGATGCAGCTAGGGGGTAAAAATGCTAGCATAGGAAACAAAGAGAGACCCAGCATAGAGTGTCCCATTAAACTCTTGAACCTCACTAGCTGGTTCAGTGCCATACTCTTGAGCAAGAGACTTAACCTGCAAAACCAAACCGTTCTCACTGATTCTAACTCCTGAAGGTAAAACCGGATGGATTAGGTGAGGAGGTGGGCCTAAATAACTATTCACTGCCACCCAAAACTGGCCTCTAGAATTCCTCTTGATGTTATCTGGTCTTCCTGCAAGTCTTATGAATGTGTCTGATAAATTTGCTATTGGCCCTTTGAGCCAGAATCTCCGAATCCTGTTTTCCATGAACTCACTGACAAGCACAAATGACCCATCTCTGCTCACTGCTACCCCAGTTGGCACAGCAAGACTACTCAGCAACACTGTGGTCTTGTTGGTGCTTGGATCATATTTGAGAAGGCTTCCAGAACTATCTCCACTGGTCATAATTGTACTGATATCTCTGCAAAAATCAAGCACCACATTTATTACTGGCCTAGACTAGAAAAATTAAATATGCTACAGCTTCCATGTTTTTTCAGATCAAACTTCCCTGCAGTTGGATTTTCCTGAATTGGATGACTCAGATTTAAAAGTACAATCATCTTTTTGAGTCTGTCTGATCTTAATCTAATGGCTACAAAATTCTGACTACAATGAGTTTAGAAAAGTTCAACCAAAGGAAATCCAAATTATGACTTTGTTAAAATTTCCTTCTAAGAGAAAAAAAACTCACTTGATCTGCAAATTAGCACTGGCTACAGTGAAATAAACGATTCCAGTTTCAGGGTCTATATCCAAACCATCAGCAAAGAGAGAAGAATTTTCTTGTGCAGGTCCAACAAGCTGGGTTGGAGGACCTCCATTGGCACCAATCTTGAGAAGCCCAAAATAAGCATCAGCTACATACAATTCCCCTGTCTGATAATTGAAACTCAATCCTAAAGGCCTTCCACATGTTGCTTGGAGTGTTGAGAAGTCAGCAAGGCCATCACAGGTTGTCTTGTTCCTGCAGAACCAACAAATAACATTGTCTTGGTTTAAGCATGAGTAAGTGTATTTGACTCAATCAATTATGGTACCTTGAAGCTACTTACATAAATTTCTCCCTAAAATTGATTTCGACTTCAAAATCAATTACGGTACCCTGAAGCTACTTACAGAAGCTTCTCCTGAGTATCCATTTTCACTTCAAAATCAATTGTAAAAGCATTTCCGAACATGTTTTCTATGAAAGAGTTCACTTTTCATGTTTACCTGATTGGGGAAGTGTAAGCATATTCCTGAAAACCCTCATTTGGACCAACATATTTAAAGATTCTTCCATCAGAAGAACCAACATAAGGCCCTGAACCGTTCCTGTCAAATGCAAGTGCCTCAGGGCCTGTCAATGGTGATGGTAGCGGTAGCTTGCTGAGTAATATAGCTGCTGATGGGGTGCAAAAGAGGGAGATGAGAGTTGCAGAGACAACAATTGCCATAGTCATAATGTTCAACATGGTATTTTCAACAATGTTTGATGCCTAGAAAATTAAGAACTCAGTAATATTTATAGGCATGTGATGCAGTGTGATTATATGGTGGAAACGTGAAAAGGCCACACCAAGAGAAAACAATGAACCTCGTGAAACAGAACACACGAGGCAAAGCAAGACTTTGCTGTCAGAAACGCTCAAATTCATTGTGCAGATTAATGTGACTGGATGATGCAAAATGTGAAGTTGTAATCAATTAATAATAGGAAGAAAATGAACGTTTCTAAGTTGCAGTTTCGAATCATGCATGCTTAATTGAAAGTTGAAACTTCTCCTCAGTGAGCTTTGTGTCGTGGCGTGAGTCGTGAAAACTCATCTTCTACCTGCTGCAACTTGCTTGTACTCGTGGCAGAGTTTGACCTGTGTTTGGATCAAATATTGGTTTGATTAATAAATCAGGTCTCTCTAAATCACATTAACTAAATATAATATATGAGGTAAAATCACCTTCATAAACTATAGAATTTTACCTCATTTATTTAATGTGATTTAGAGGTCACCCTTAAATAGGGTATTTTATATTTGTTTTACAATAATAGCATAATGGAGCGAAAGCACATCCAAACTATCGAACAAGGCGCCAGTGACATGCTGGGGAGATTAGCAAATACCCACTCCTAATAAAGTTTAATTTTGATACAAACTTATTTACACTAACATCCAATCATTAATCATTAAATTTCCCATCCAAAAACAGTTAATTTTTTTTAATTTTAATTAAATTAAAATCTTAATTTTTGACCTGACAACCAATTATTAGATGTTTGTCTAAAGAATTCTTACACTAATGTTGCATGCACATTAAATTCTAATAAAAATTATTTGGCTGAAAATTATAGAATGGTGATTAATGTAATTTTCATAAGGAAATTTACAAAATCATAAACATTGAAAATTATACTCAGTTACTCACTTTGTAAACATTCCATGTTTTTCGCCATATCAGATTAAAATTTTAATTTAAATAAAAAGAAAAGTAATTCCTAATTCTATGTGGCCCAGTGGTTGAATGTCATGCATATTCATTAAACTCAAATAAAAAGTGTGTTTGTAATTTTTATAAGATTTTTTGTATGGTACAACTTTATAAGAATTAATTTAGTAGTGAAATTCAATTAATTTCAATGACATTTATAAAAGTTCGCTTAAATATTTTTTGTTCTTGCTTAAAGTTAAAAAATGGCCTTCGATCCAACGGGTGTCCTTCATAGTGGTAAAAATTGACTGTTTAAATTTCTAGGTCTAGTGTTCGATCCTTAGATGCCGCACTTTTAGGGTTGACTTTCACCACACCGAGTTAAGATTGTGAGAGCAATTTAATTTTAAAAAATGGCTTTCGTACCCTTGTTAGTATTAAAATATTGGACATTTCATAATGACTAGAAATGAGTGTACCCATATAAAAATGGGTAGTCATTGTCGAGTCAGGATGAGTAGCCAATGTAAAAAAACACTTTGCGTGTGGACAGAATTTATGGACAATCAAAATACAAATTTGTCGTATTTTGAGCAATTCTCCCTTTACTTTTACTTATTCTAGCATTTACTTATTCCTCTCAGCCATTTACTTTAAGTTTTATGCTTATTTACTTAGTCGTTTCAGTTATTTTATCATTCATTTTTCTACTTGCTTTATTTAGTATTCGTCTACCTTAACTCATGTCTCAATAGCAATAAGTAAGAGCTTTTTGGAGTGTCTTAGAATCTCCATTGAGGAACAAAGTTCATTCCTCGAATAATCGCCTGTTTAGATAATTTTTACATTGGTTTCTCAGCCAACTCACACGACTATCCTTAGATCTAATTTATTTGAACCAATAAATTAGCAGTGGGTCCCACATTGCTATTGAGAAGTTTCCACCACCAAACCATGACCAACATTGGCGCATGCAACTTAGGTTTGGGCAAAAAATTGAATCTACAAACAATCGCAGGACTAGTACAACGAGTTTCATTTTACTAGAGTCACATAGAAGACAACAAGAGTCACCATCTCATGTTGTGCAGACCATACCCCCACCTGGCGAGCAACCTGCCCAAGAAGGAGCAACTTCAATCCCATTACAATACGGGTAGGTTTACGCCGCTAGGATGAATGAGGGCCTTAGAAGCATGGGCTTCCAACAACAAAGCCAGACTCCTCAAAACACCTTACTCACTAGAGGGAGCTCTTTGACGCCTATGACTATTGTAGTCGAGGCCGTCTGGGCTAACAAATCACTATGGGTTGGCAGAGACTGTCCAACCATGGAGATTGGTGAATAATCAAGCTTATGGAGGTATTCCCAAGGAACTGTTATATGAAAATTCTATCAGGAGTGGTATCCTGAATGGGTTGATAGGATTGTACCTTTGCTAAGGGGGTCCAAGGTCCCATGTTTTACCACCTTCTCAAGCGAAGATGGCAAGTATACCATGGAACACGTGGGCCAATTCACAACTTAATGTGGAGAGGCCAATCAGAAAAAGTTCTATAAACTTAAGTTGTTTTCTTTGTCCCTCACGAGGGGCGACTTTTAGTTGGTACTCTGACCACCTAACTTTGTGCAAATCTGGGCTAACATGGGACGATTATATCATTCAACCTGCAACATTCATTTCTCATCTCTCAAGATGAACCTGCAACCCACCATTCTTCTTCGTCAACACAAGTTCTGCACTTGCTTGTGGTTGTTGTGGGTGTTCTCGATGTTAAGTTTTAAGTTTTTCATGTTATAAAAGAAATTGCACTTGCAAGTGCGATTTTTCCTCTTATTTCACATTTACAAGTGCGATAGTATATATTAATTTTTTTAAAAATAAAACAAGGTGTGTCGCACCTATAAGTGCGACCGACCCTATAAATTCGAACTTATAGGTGCGATTTTATACTATTGCACCTATAAGTGCGAATTTATAGGGCTTAGAGACAATTTCAGGAAAGCTTCAGCATATACTCTCAATACAGAGTTATTTTCACGAAAAAGTTATTTGAAATTATCTCACAGAATTATGGTCCACTGGCGACCTCAGTACTCTAAATGAAGAGCCAAGGGTCCAGTGGCGACTTCAACACTCTCAGTACATGGCTGATTTCATGAATGAATTGTTGAAGCTTTGAGTATTTGAGTTATGGCAATTAAAGCTTGCTAATGTGGGCAACTTAGAGAGAATAAGAGATAATTTCATGTTCAAGTCGCCAAGTCAATCAGAATGCTAAGTCCTCTATTTATATCTTTAGTAGGATGAGCTATGTGAGCTTGATGAAGATTTGAAAATAGTTCCGTTCAAATTTCTGCTTCCTTGTGAGTAACAGACACTTCAGCAATCCTGAAACAGCATTAAATGCATTCTGCCATGCATTTATGACAACATTAATTGTTTTTGTTGACGTCGTCAGGCTCTTCAATGTTTTCAGCCTTGAGCTTTTGTTTGGGCATTAAATGCAAGTGCAGGCCAGCTAAGAGAGCATTAAATGTTCTGAATAAAAGATTTGATTTTGATCGTTGAGGAGATACTATGTTCAGAAAGACCCGCTGTTGACTCTGAAAAGGTTGCTCGATTTACGGAACAATAGAGATGTTTGAAAAAATGAGGAATAAAGTGTTATTTGTGTCACTTTTTTCATTCTGCAATCAACAGTGCTTCATTTAATGCGTTGACGAGGTAGATAATCTTTAATTCTTGAGACTTTTCGTCAAACGAACTCTTCAATAGTGTTGCCAAACGAACTCTTCAGATGAACGTTCTTCTAAATCGGACGTACTCCATTGGATGTGAGTTTGGACGTATTTCTTTTAATCATGACTACTCATTGTTAGATCTAAAATGTCATAACCACTTAAAAAAATCATGTGACTTTTTAAACAAGTCACGTGATTTATTTCTTTTAATCATAACCACTCATTGTTAGATCTATGACCACGATTTATTCTCACCATTCTCATATAAGAAGAGTTTTCTCACTAGATACATAATGTATATATATATATATATATGCAGCAGACACTTTGAAGCCCTAATTTGCTCTCTCTCTCTTGCCAGCGCCGTCCCCTGCCCATCTCCTTCTTCCTCAAACCACTGTTCATTCTTCTTCACCCTCACAACCTGTCTTCCTCACTCCCTGCTCATCACAGCATCCGCCACACCACTCGACTCTCTCTTCATCAACCCAGCTCAGAATCACCGCCACCGCTTTCATCATTCACCGCACCACCACTCCTCGCCGTCCGCGTCCACTGCACTTTCCTCGCGAAGCCGGAACCGCCGCTCGTGGAACCGTCGCGCCTCTCACCGCCAGCCTCCGCGTTCAAATCCCCAAATTTCATTCTCAGGAATTCAGGGACATGGGGAGTGACAGTGAAGGAGAAAAGTCGGTGCAGAAAGAGAAGGAGAGGAAGAAGCTGCTTGCGGTGGCTCCGATTGCGAAACCCCTTGCTGGGAAGAAGCTTTGCAAGCGAACACTGAAGCTTGTTCGTAGAGGTATGTGTATATGCATATTTTTCACTGTGTTTCCGAGTCTGTGTTCGGTATTTGCCTTTTTGTTGTTGATTTATTGGTGATTCTCTGGTAAAGTTTTTTTTTTCTGTGATAATCTGCACTGTATTGGTGATTTGTAACTGGTATTGTTTTGTGGGTGTTATTTCAGCTGCTGAACACAAATGCTTGAAAAGAGGAGTTAAGGAGGTGGTTAAAAGTATAAGGCGAGGTCATAAAGGGTCAGTACTATGTGAAAGTTATCTTTTTTTCAGAGAGAGCATGAGAAATATTATCTATGTGGAAATGCCTTGTTCTTATGATCATTAAAATCCCCATGTGTCATTTTTATGGTTCTTATACAGAAGAAATCAATTTTTTAGCTTTTTGTTTGTGCAGGTTGTGTGTTATAGCTGGAAATATATCGCCCATTGATGTCATCACTCATGTTCCTGTCTTGTGTGAAGAGTCTGAAATTCCGTATGTGTATGTCACGTCTAAAGAAGTAAGCTACCAACTTTACCTTGTATTGTGACGTTTATAATTATATGTCTCTTAGGTTTATTATTGAACACTTGCTTATCTATCCCCTGTGGGACAATACAGTTTCCTTCTTGGGTTCAATTTGATGTTAGAAGTTAAGTTGTTATCTGAGGTTTTTTCCTCATTCATAGTAAGTATTCAATGAGATGATGCAGTCTACACCTTCCTGAGTAGCTTGATTGCTTTTCTTTACTTTTTCAGCCAAAACTTATATTAACATAATTGTATTAATCATTTGGAATGAAGTTCTTCTGACATGTCCATTTTACTTGATAGTGAGTAATAGTGGTAGAAACGTGGAGCTGTTCCTGAAATTGCCACATCTGAATATATGTTTTACTATTTCATGAGATTATGTCTATTGAGGATACTCCAATTATTACTCGAGTATTTGAGCTCATGTACTTTTTATTTATGTCATTCTCCAGGACCTTGCAACTGCAGGAGCAACAAAGAGGCCTACTTGCTGTGTTTTGGTGCTGACCAAGCCTGCAAAGGGTGAATTAGAGCAAGGGGAACAAGAGAAACTAAAGTCAGATTATGATCAAGTTGTGTCAGATGTTACTGAGATCACAGCTTCACTTTTTTGAAACAACCACAAATGTGACTGTATTGCTGTCTCCAGTTGGATAACATTAGTAGTCTACTTAACAATCTGTTGGTGTGTGGATTTTGTTATAATTCTATGTGGCTCTACATTTTCTTGCTATAAAACTGCAACCTCCCTTGCCGTGATTAATACACCGGGTCATGACTTTCTCATGAGGAAGGCTGAAACAGTCTTGATTAGAATCGCATCTCGAGTCTCAGACCCTTTACTGTACATTTACACAGCTAAAATTCCAGATTTTTTGTTATGGTTCCTCTAAATATGCACTTGGCTGCCACGAATGCATCATGAATACATGTTGGAGTGCCACCGAGACATCTCACGGCCACATAAACATGGTATGGGAATTGATATTACAGTATAGAACAGGGTATCAGAGACATAATAATTCTTATTTATTTATATTCATCAAATATAAAAAAAGATAACGAAATTGTTATTCATAAATGTGCAAGTTCAAGTAAGAGTTCTAAAGTTGCAAACACATGTTGAGAATTAGCAATTATCATTAAGAATCTCATCCTTGGACCAAAAATTGTGGAAACGGGAAAGCATGGACATTTGGTCAAAATGGGATAGTACAAGGCCAACCCTTTGGGGGGAGAGTCATCTAAGTGTGCTAAGGGTTTTGAAGGTTAAAGGGGTATGGTTCAATTTTAAGGAAGAACATTTGTAATTTACTAATAACTAACCGATAAAATTTGCTGATAAAAAAAAAAAGGGGCCAACCCTTACTAGTTACTATTCCTTCTTTTTCTTGCATCAACTTGTATTCAAGGCTAAAGCAAAACATTAATAGAATTTTAAATTGTCTTCGAGGTTAAAGGATCATTAAAATCTTTTTGATGAATCTTAAAAGAAAAAAAATCATGACTTCAAAATAATCCTTCCCCAAACACATATCAAACATACAATTAGTAAAGTGACATCTATAAGATTGACCAAAATAAAGTGACATGTCTAAGGTACAATGTAAAGTAATCAAACTAAAACAAATGTCAATTTTTTTTTTGAAGTTAAAACAAAGGGTTAATGGTTTAACAGGTCCCTGAGTTTGTACCAATGTTTGCGATAGGTCCCTCGTCGGAATTGTTTTTGCAATAGGTCCCTCAGTTTGCACCAAGTTTGTGTTTAGTCCCTGTTGCAGACCGGAGCTCCGGCGAGGTCATACGTGGCGTGCTAACTATATTAATGATGCTGACGTGGATTTTTTTTTAGGGATGCCACATAATAAAATCATTTTAAAAATAAAAAACTCAATTTAACTTTAAAAAAAGAAAAACCCCAAATTAACCCCAATAACCCCTAATCCCCCTAAATCAATTCAGAATTCTAACTTAGAAACCCCACAAATCTTCTTCCTCCTCCATTGTCAATCTGAAGCTTCGTTGTGTCTTTCCTTCGCGATTTGAATCTGTTTTCTGACTTTTCTTTCTAGTAGATAAGATTATAGTTTGATTTTTCCCTAATATATACGATTGTAGTTATATTATTCTTTCTGTAAAACCATTAACCTTATTTTTAATATATCTTTAAGACACATACATAATTCGTAATGATTTTATCTGCAATAACTTAATTAATATTTAATTATAAATAAACACCTATATAAAATTATTAATAATATAAGTAACATTGAACGTGGTCGATCGATAATGACCCATGCAATTGCAAAGATATATTAAGAGTTGAACAATAAAAAGTGTTGCTCTTTCAAATATGCTAATAGTAAGGTATATAAAATTATAAATAATTTGTGGTGGTTTAAAACGACTAAAAATTTTGTGTTGCGCGAATGTCACGACTTAGATGCATTTCCTCCAAATTTTCCGTATTTCCTTTTCCACACGATAAGGACATAAATCACCCAATGTAGTAAATAGTTTTGAACTCGTATTACTTTTAATGTATCTTGATGACCGAAAAGCCGATATACATGCTGGCATTGCGTGGCACCGTGTACTGGATAAATGAATTAAGGAAGGAATCTTCAATCCATTTTCTGCTTTTTCTCTCGTAAACAATTAATTAAACAGGAAATAAATTGGAGAAAAAAAGATTCAGCATTTTTACCTTCTCCGTGAAGGCACTGAAAACACACACGCATTAAGAAAGTGAGCTATTAAATTCAGCTTCCACAAGAAGAATCATACATTCCCATTTCTTCGCTCTGCTTCACATTCTCGAATCTTCGCTAAATTCCACAAAAACTAGCGCGAGAAGTTAGAAATGTCACAAGAGATCAAGGTTTCAAATTCAAACTGTGGGTACCAGCTAGTGGCGTTCCTCATCGCATTCTTCACTATGGCCTCCAGTGGTTCTGCTTGGGTTGGGGTTAACTGGGGAACCATGGCCACGCACAAGCTTCCACCGGAGAAGGTGGTGAAGATGCTCATTCAAAATGGGATCCACAAGCTGAAGCTGTTTGATGCTGATGAGCGGATTATGGAAGCGCTTTTGGGGACTGAGATCGAGGTCATGGTTGCAATTCCCAATATCATGTTGGACAGGATTAGTAACAGTCCTAAGGTTGCAGATTCTTGGCTTTATGAAAATGTCACCAGTTACATGTACACTGGTGGTGTCAATATCAAGTTGAGTAGTCTCACAACTTTATGTATAAATGTGTGTGTCATATTCTGGCTCTATAAATTGTTCTGTTGTTTTGCTTTCTAATATTTTCTTTTTAATTGAAGATGCTGCTAGTTCTTTCAAATTGAGTATTTTTTACAGTATCCAATGTTCGTGCAATTCATTATTATTCTCTTAATTGCAATGTGATTTTTCTCTTATTCAACATTCTGGAAGGCAGGGGAATAGGAATAACATATTTAACTCTATTTTTGAATGGGTCAACTGGATATACCTCTGCTGATTTTGGTAATTCAATTAAGCAGATAGAATATCATATCTTATTGTAATTTAATTTTGTACTCTTCTTGTCATATGTAATGTGATAGCTTTCATTGCTTTACTGTTCCTCAGTGTGCATGATTAAGCTTGATATGCCAACTATGCACAGGGATTGGATCCAGGCCTATTAGAAAATGGGGCGGTTTCGAAGTTCCAATTAGGCATTGTTGATTTTGTTCACTTGCTAGATTTTCGCCCCCTTTACCATTTTTTTCTGGTTTTGTCCATGACTATGCAGGTATGTTGCTGTGGGTAATGAGCCTTTCCTTAAAGCATATAAGGGAAACTATCTCAACAAAACTCTGCCAGCTCTAAAGAATATACAAAAATCAGTGGACAATGCTGGGCTGGGTTCAAAGGTTAAGGTCACTGTTCCCTTCAATGCTGACATTTACTATTCACCAGACTCAAACCCAGTGCCATCAGCTGGTGACTTCAGAGCTGAAGTACGAGACCTCATCATTGAAATAATCCAGTTCTTGTATTCAAACGATGCACCTTTTGTTATCAACATCTACCCTTTCCTCAGTCTCTATAGCAACGACCATTTCCCGCTCGATTTTGCATTTTTTGATGGAAGTAAAATGCCTCTTAGAGATGGCAATAACACACTTTACACAAATGTGTTTGATGCAAATCTTGATACCCTTCTGTGGGCTCTGTACAAGGCAGGGTATCCTGACATGAAGGTTATAGTTGGAGAAGTTGGGTGGCCAACTGATGGTGATAAGAATGCTAATGCCAAGAATGCAAAGAGTTTCAACATGGGTTTGATTAAACATGTTCTGAGTGGCGAAGGTACTCCTAAAAGGAAAGGCATAATTGACTTGTATCTATTTAGCCTCATTGATGAGAATGCTAAGAGTGTTGCTCCTGGGAACTTTGAGAGGCATTGGGGGATTTTCGAGTTTGATGGGAAGCCAAAGTATGAATTAGACATAACAGGTAAAAATAAGGAAAAGGGTTTAGTCCCTGTGGAAGGTATAGAGTACCAGGAAAAGAAATGGTGTATATTGGATCCAGATGCTACTAACTTGGATGATTTGGCTAATAGTATTGACTATGCTTGCAGCCATTCTGATTGTACTTCCCTTGGATATGGCTCAACCTGTAACAATCTAAGCGTGGAAGGGAATGCTTCTTATGCATTCAATATGTATTATCAGGTGAATAACCAGAAGGACTGGGACTGTGAATTCAATGGTTTGGCTATCATAACAGATGAGGATCCATCAGAAAAGGATTGCCAATTCCCTGTGATGATCGCTCGTGGTTCTTCTTTGCTACTGCATGGAGGATTTTCAGAACTTGTAAAGAAAGCTCTGGAGGTTTATATTTTCGTGATATTTTTGTTGTAGCTCACAAATTTAGAAGGAATGTAGTACATAAAAATGTGTTCTGACTATTAACTTTAGGAGCTTGCTATGAACGTGTAAAGTTCTTTTGATTCTGTTGAATTCATGGACTCCAACCAGACAGTTTGGAACTTTCCTGTTGCATTTTATAGTTTTTTAGTATAAATCACTCTTTTTTCTAATCTCTCCTTATATTTATCATGCTAATTTTGAAAAGTCAAGGTAGTTTTCGGCACATTAAATGTATAAAAAATGTCTCAATGCTACATATGCTGATTGCCGATTGCACTCGCATAGCACAAGTGTACACAAACAATGTAAGTGAATTTTTGGAAACACCAATAAAATCAAGACACGTGTTATTCAATCTTTGAACACTATTATCTTACTAAATTAAATTTTAATCTCAATTAATTTACATTATTTTACTGTATAATAAATTATAATTTAGCTCACTAACATATCAAATTATATTTTTAATCTTCATTAATCTCTAAAAGTATACGTTAACTCAAATATCAACCTTCCACATCATCACCAATGTCAAAAAATAAAAACTTCATCACCATCGGAAAGAAAAACATTCAACTGCATCTATTTTCGAAAGAAAAACGTGTCTTCATTCTCAACACCATCCTCAATTTGTCCGATGAAGATTAAAAGTGCAATTTGTTAAATGTTAGGCCAAATTATAATTTATCATATATTTTCTGTAACAATTATAATTTTAAAATAAGGTATAATAATGTAGGTTAATTAGGATTAAAATTTAATTTATTAAAATATTAGTGTTAAAATATTGAATAACACCCATCATGATTTTATTGGTTGAATTTGAGATTGTTTTCAATGAGACAGTACCCAAGAGGCCATTGGCCTGAGATTTGACAAGACAATGAGAATGATCAAACTCAAACTTGACATGATTATCCCTAGCAAACCTACTAACACTGACAAGATTCTTAGTGATTGCAGGAACGAGCAATAAATCACGAAGAGAAAGAAAAGTAGGTGTTTGACATGGGGATTTAAATGAAATAGAACTAATAGAGTGAATGGGCAAACCTTGGCCATTTCCCATGAGGATGTGATCGTTGCCCTACAAGGGTGTATGGTTGGGAAAGGTTGTAGTATCATTGGTGACATGATGAGTGGTTCTAGTGTTCGGTAACCAGGGCCCTTGAGATGGGCTAGCAGAGGCAGTAAGCAGAGCATGTCCCATCATCTGCTGTGGAAAGGGAGAAGAGCCAGTCATCTGCTGGTGAGACTGAAACATAGGTGCAGGTAGCACCTACTGATAATAACCATTAACATATCCTACAAAGGGAGGATAAGCATTTCCCGAGGGGTATCCCCGCGGATCAGTCTTCGGACCAGCATTGGGAAAGGGCAATTGAGGAGGGCAGAAGAGGGAATATGATAGAAGGGTGGGGGACCAAGTCCTGTTTGTTGAGAAGTAGAAGGAGGTGGTGCAAAGCCTTTGAAGGCACTCGTCTGCTGAGGAACTGGATGAGACTGGCCACCATACGATGATGAGACAACCATTCCTTGAGTGTTGGTCGACAAGAAACGCTGATAACAAGTGCTGGCTTCATGACCATACTTGTAAAAAATCTAACACTGAATCGAGTAGCGTCCACCACGTCCGCGCCCACGGCCACTGCAGCCACTAGAGCGACCACCAGGACCACGATATTCACCAGACGATGAGCCATAGGTCTGAGGTGACTCAGACGGTTGGTGTTGT
Organism: Acmispon strigosus; assembly: GCA_030819835.1. NCBI lineage: Eukaryota > Viridiplantae > Streptophyta > Magnoliopsida > Fabales > Fabaceae > Acmispon > Acmispon strigosus. The sequence goes on along the minus strand of JAUAMA010000005.1, from coordinate 43,684,718 downwards.
GTAGGTTGCCCAAAAGCATAGTTAGCTTGAGCAGACGTTGGTGCAGAGTCAAGCGTCTGCATAGGAGCATGAGTGAGCAGGGCAGACGGTGGAGCGTCAAGAAGTTGACGCTTGTGGGATCTGAGAAGATAAGCCTCATGAACAACAAGCATTGCTTCAGCATGAGAGATGGAGCATGGTGCTGCTTGATTGTGGATAAGAGGCATGAGGGAGCTATATTCATCAAAAAGTCCATCGAACTCTCTAACATTCTCTTGGAGAGGTTCCTAACTTGTTTCTTGATTGATCATGTGGTTCCTTCAAATTTCCGAGATGAGGACGAACATTGGAGTGTAGAGGACGAACACAAAGTTGTACGCTCAATTTCGAAGTCATATTCGAGGTAGGTTCACCTCAAAAACCATTTTCCTCTACTCTAGTTAATGTTAGGATTATGACCCTGAAATTCTTAAATTGGGGAAAGTTCATATTTGGTATGATAGAACCCTAGAATATGATGTTAGATGATGTTGGAATGATTTTCATGAAAACCCTTGATGAAAAACTCTTTTCGGAACTCAAAACGGTGAAAATTGTGTTTTTGGTCGTCTTGGACAGAGAGCCAACGCATGAGCGTTGGACTCCTAGCGCCTGGGAGTTGGGAACCTATAAGACCCTTAATTTTCCATATTTGCACTTTGGTCCCTGAACTCCTTGTATTTGCATTTTAGTCCCTCGAATCCTTGTATTTGTGATTTAAGCCTGTGGAGATGAGACTAGGATGACTTGAAGATCTTGAAGAGTTTTTGTTTTCCGCTGATTATTTTGTCTTAGCACAAGTGTGGGGCAAAAGTAATTATTTATTTTATTATGCGTTGATTATTTATTTAAAGGGATATTATTTTGTTAAATAATTATTGAGCGACGAAAATTCTTTTTGAAAATTGAGTTATTTGAGAGAGGTTTTAATCATTTCCGCTTATTATTATGTGACCCACAACCAAAATTGGGGGGTTACAATATATTTATTTAATCAAATTAAAATAAGAAGTTATTTATATTATATTATCTATTTAAAATAAAATATGTAAAATTTAAGAAATTAAAAAATAATTTATGGTTTTTAAGATGACAAACAATTTTAAATAAATCAAAATGTTTAAAGTGATAATTATTTTAAAATTAGTATCGATATTGATGTGTAAATTAAGTAATGCTAACTGTAAAAAAAAATCATACAAGTATGTTCTTTTACGTCATTTTAGAATTTGAACTTGTTCAATAACTAGTTATATTAAACATTATTTTTTCTCTATCAGTTAGTTGTTCAACTATAAGATAAGTTTTCTGATTTCAGCTAAATCTGTGATAAAGAAATAAAAAAGAGATGACATATTTTCTATTAAACCCATAAAATTTGAATATAATAAAATAAATAATAGACATTAATATAATAGATATTTTTATATAAGTTATATTTATTTGAAACTTTTATATTTAGGTAAAAAAACCAAAGAATAACTTTCGCCTCTCACATTTTTTATTTGACCAATTGAGACAAAAAATTGACCACTATTCTATTTTCTTCATATACTCTCATAGCAAACAACTTACATAATCTATTTTATCTTATTATATCTTTCTCAGTGCGTTTGTTTCAGCTTTTATAAAATAAAAATCACTTTTAAAATTTAGTTAAAAAATATATTTTTATTTTAAGATGTTATTTTAACTTTTTAAAGAAATCTTAGATCATATTATTTGGAAAACTATTTTTTTAATAGTATAAGACAACTACTTTTATTAGTTTATTTAAAAAATCTATTATAATAAATGAGAGAAAATAAACAATCGTTTTAATTGGTATATTTTTTTTTTCAAGAAGAAGAGTGGTTTAGTTAATATATCACTTAATGGTTAAATTAGTTCGTGATCTCGTAAGTGAGCTTGATTTTAGTCCCTCAGCGGAAAAATGACATTTAATGTCGGTCATTTTTACAATTACCGAATGTTTTTGACCGTCACTAAACATCATTTTTCTGCCAAGAGACTAAAATTAAATTCGCTTACAAAATTAAAAACTAATTTAACCATTAATCCTAGTATATCAGCTAATACATCTCTTAAGAATTTCTAAAAAATTAAATATTTTAAAAGTTTAAAATTATTATTTTATTTTAAATCTGAAACAATGCATCACTGAAATCAGTCTCGCAAATATTAATAGGATAACCGATCATGAAAACTTCAATAAAAAAACTAAATAAACGAATGTAATACTAATTACTAACCTACATGTGTGTCCAATTAGTTATTAGTTTAGAGAGGAGCTGCACCTAACCGTATTCTCGTTTCTGCAATCATGTGATGCTTATTATTTATCTCTCCTCACAGTAACTAGCAGCCAGCCAACAGGTTTCTCAATCCAATTTGGTTTTGCCTTTCATATCAGATCAATATCATTGACGCGGTGCGCTATCGTGAGGTGCGGCAAACAAAATAAGCAAGCAACGCTTCCAATTTCGATCCAATGGGTATCCCATCGGAAATGAGGGACATCTGGGTCTCCAAAAGAAAAGCTTTCCTTATTGCTTCTCCCGCCGAGGAGAGCAAGATTCTGAGGACTAAGCAATGTACTAATGGTATGGTACTACTTCATTTTCTTTTTCTTTACATGTTTTTGTTTCATCATCGCAAATTTAGATCGCGGATCCTTGTTAAGTTCATTAGCCTTCGCGCTCTGATTTGGTATTTTAGGGCAAAACAGAAAAACGATGGGTTGGGTTCCATAGCCCCAATTAGGAGGGAAGAGAAAAAAATTAGCGAAATAATGAATGTATGTGATGTTTTGCTGGCCATATGTATGTATGTGAAATGTTTTGATTCAATGTTTTCATGAATAAAAACAAAGCAGTGAGGGAAGGGACCCTACCCTGCTTGGGATCATGTCATGAGAACTATGAGTGAATGAATGAATTATATAACTAACTTTCATTCTCTTCTTATGCAGAGGGTGTGCGTGCTGGATTCAAGGCAGCTTCCATTGCATGTGTTGCAAGCGCTGTGCCTACAGTATGTAATTTTTCATATTCAAGACCTTCTGATACAGATATTCTGCTCTGCTGCATATATTGTACAAGCAAGTATAATGCTGCTACAATGAAGAATGTTAATTGTCTCACTCTAGTACACTTGTTTTATTGTCTTACAAATAATGATGATACACTGAACTTCAATTTGACTGGTTTGAGTATAGTTCAAGGCAAAATTACTTTTTGAAGCCTTTTCATTTTGGGTTGTCTGGCAAGCTGTAAACTTTGGATAAATCATGTTGAACTTAAAACATCAAACCTAATATGTTTTCACTTCACTATTATATCATTCTGTGCCACTAATGATTTAAGTTCATTTCATGTTGCATTGTTCAAATTTGTAGTTGGCTGCAGTTCGCATTATTCCATGGGCGAAGGCAAACCTCAATTATACTGCTCAGGCACTCATCATATCTGCTGGTATGATTTCAACTTATAAGAATTAATTTAAGAGAGTTATGCTAGTCTGACTAAAAATGATTCCACCCAGCATGTTATCAAATTCAATTTAGAGGAGAATATAAGATATTTCAACCCTTGATAATAAAATCATGGGCGTTCATTTTTACAAATCGTAATATCAACTCCTGATGATATGTCTTACTTTTCTCTAAAAAGTGAATTGCACACTTTAGAGGAGTGAAACTGAAATCTAAAAATTTCATGTATGATTAAAAGGACTCATATACATGTTCTAAATAAAATGATTGTTCCGTTTTCAAAATTCAATTAAAAATGAATGTAACACGTAATTGAAACATTTGACTTTTTTAGGTTTAATCACCATATGTTTTGAATTTGAGTCCATATTGAATTTAACATTAGACTTTGGTTGGTGAACAGCATCCATTGCTGCATACTTCATCGTTGCAGATAAAACTATCTTGGAATGTGCAAGAAAGAATGCCCGGCTTCAAGACTCTCTGAGACATGATGATACAGTTGCATCTTAGAAACTGCAGTACCCATAGTTGGTCATGTGCATTAAGGTGCTACTTGTAATACAATCAGTAGGCCTAGTGAAGATGGATTCGAAGGTGTATATACTTCAATAAAATATTTTTGTGTTGTTTGACAATCATATTTGGGATTGCCTCACCCTCCGACTTCAGAATTTGTAAGTCTAAGCTATGCAGGGGTGACTTTGCTTTTTCTAGCTTGGCTTACTTGTCAACATTAAAAAGACCACTTACAAACTTCCATGAGCAGTTTAACATAAAGGTCTTGTTCTACATGCATCAGTTATTTCATTCCCCACATTCCGATGCCCAGAATTATCTGGGTAAGTGGGTTTTTTTTTACATCGGAAAACATTTAAATTTTTCTTCCAGGATTGATCCCTGAACCTACCCCTTCCCAACCCATATGTCCCCAACTCTTACCACTTAGCTATCCTACGGGGACATCTGAGTAAGTGAGTTGGGTTATGTTCGATAATTGCACAAATAAATTCAACTAAACAAATAAGTTCAAGTGTTAAATATTTTTTCGTTCCTTATAGTATAGGAAAAGTTAGATCTTTATGTGGTGATTAATTAGTTTGAGATTATGATATTGTGTTGGCTCAATACATTGATAAGGGTTGATTTGAGTAGGTGAGTTGGGTTATGTTTTGATTTGCTTGATATTATGTACATTATCTTTAGCTTGTTTGTTGTGGTTGACAATGCAAACTTGGTAATGATTTACATCATTTTCAAACAGTCCAGGGGACCATAACAATATTGCTCTCATGCAGGGAAAACTGTGCCCCTAATTTGAATGTGGTACTAAGTATAGTAACTCTCCTAACATGGAGTTACTATGGTGGGGTTACTATACAAAGTGCTGTCACATTAGGAGTACAAGGACAAGAGTGACTTCTTTATGGCCCAGTAAATTGTGAGCTGGTGTTGCAACTCATCATCAATTTTACATTGTCAGCGTCTATTCTCATTGGCCACACACAAACTTTCTGAATTTTCACGTCCCAATTAGTGTCGGCTAAGGCGACACAAGTTAAAGTCGGCCAATAGGACCGATGCTTATTGAAATGAATTTGCGTCAGTCAATATGCCAAGTAGGTTGTGTTAGCTTAGAGTCGGCTTAACCGATACTAAACTTTTGCATCGACACCCAACACAATGTTAGGTTCATGTTTTTTAACGTCATCTCGACATTGATGCTAAATCGCCGCTTAATCGGGTATATCGTTGGTTTTTCCCTTATTAGCGTCGGTTGGAAGCCGACGCTTGTAGTGGGGGAGCTCGATGAAGAGAGAACCTAGTTCTCCTTCTTGGCCTCACCATGAAATATGGTAATGGTGATGAACTTTTGTCGTTGTTCTTGCAGGGAAGGCCACAACCAAAAAGTGGGAGAGAGAGAACTCTCAACTCCATGGCCATGGTAACAAGGGTTTGAAGGATTGAAACCCTAAAAGTGGGAGAGAGGGAACTCTCAACTCCATGGTCATGGTAACTAGGGTTTGAAGGATTGAAACCCTAAAAACGGTAGGTTGAAGTGTTTTGTTAGATTGTGATTAGAAATGGAAAATAATGATTAGGAATGTTAAATAAATTATGGACAACTCTGAATGAGAAGAAAAATAACTTCATCAGAAGTGTTACGTTCCTTTAAGACTTTATTTTCTTCAACTAACAAAGTGTTTTCATGCTTGGACATTTCTAGTTCTTTTTGCATTTTAGAAAAAAAAAATTCTTTAAACATGCATATTTTGACGATAGAGCATGAGAATATTCAAGTAATTCACTATAACTATCTTCAAGAGTTTCAGATGTTACCTGGTCCTCTTCGTCGTCTGATTCATCAACAGAAGCCATGAATGCATAGAATGCTTCATCATCATCGTCTGATGATTCATTTGACTCATCATTTTGTCCTATGATTGCCTTCTTCTTTTTGTTGTTTTTGAAAGATTTCTTCATTTGTGGGCACTCTGCTTTGATGTGTCCAAGCTTTCTGCACTCAAAGCAGACGATAGAGCTTTTATCAAGGCTCTGTCCTCCTTCTCGTTTAGAGCTAGATTGGGGTTTCCTGTGTCCAGACTCCTTCTTGTGATTTTTGGATTCATTTATGCCTTTTTATGTTTTATACACATCTTTTTGAACCTCCTGTTGAAGAGTGCTTATTCACTGTCAGTATCGTCTGATGATGTTTCTGCTCCTTCAGACGATGCTTCAACGTTTAAAGCTTTGGATCCTTTGGCTTTAAATGCTATGGATTTGCTCTTCTTGCTTTCACCATACTCTTCCAACTCGATCTCGTGAACCTTTAGAGATCCCAGAAGATCTTCCATTATTAAAGTGGTAAGATCCTTGGCCTCTTGGATTGCTGTGGCCTCCAGTCTCCATTTGGCTGAAAGGTATCTCAGTATCTTTGTTAATCGGTCAAGATTGTTGTAGCTTCTTCCTAGATTTCTTAGTCCATTGATGATGATCTGGAACCGTGAGAACATGTCATCGATGGACTCATCTTCTTTCATTTTGAATGCCTTGTACTGTGCTACCAACGTTCCTTCATGTGTCCCAAATCTCCTTTGCTGTTTTGAGATTATTTACTTTGTCATGCTCTGTTTTGCTTAGAGCACACGTGAGGAACAACTTGGCTTTGGAGTTCAATTGATTTTTGAACTCGTTGTTCATCAGTCCATTGAGCCCTCGGGATAGGTACACCTGCAGCATTTTTAGGCACATAATTAATACACTCAACAATATCCCAAATTTTATAATTTGTAGATTTAATAAACAATTTCATGTGCTTTTTCGAATAAGGATAGTTTGAGCCATCAAAGAATGGTGGCCTGTTTGTTGCTGCACCTGTTGGGAATGTGTTAGCCTCCATGGATCTTTACCCTGCACCTGTGAAGGTGTTAGTTTCTCAAAGTCGAAGCTCTGATACCAAATGATAAAATAAGGACAAACACAATAAGGATGGGTTGAATTGTGTTCGTATGAAAACTTGTTTTTCTAAAATAAACATAGATTTTCAAAACTGTTTCTTAAACGATGAGTTGATTTAATCAGATAATCAATTAAACATTTTTGATGCAGCGGAAATATCAACGTGTTTGCTGTTAAACGATAAAGCAGTAAAATGATAAAGCAGTAAACAACACACGCAGATTTACCCTAGTTCACCCCCAGAACGATGGGGCTACGTCCAGTCCTTGGCTTCACCAAGATTTTCACTATTCACCTGCATAGTACAAGTATTCCACAGGACTTCTCCTATCAACAAGTTTTCTCAGGGACTTCTCCCAACAAGTATTATACAGGACTTCTCCTAATCCCAATGGATTCCTCTACAAAAATTCTCTTCTCACAACAATGATGGTAGAAACAATTTAGGCACGACAAACTCTTTGTATTTGTATATGGTTTGGCTCTAAACAGTATATTAGAGGTTTGGCTAAAACAGTGATGAATAAACAATGATTCTCTGTTTCACAAAAACTGGATAGATTTGACTCTGTTTTTTACTCAGTTTCTGTACTCTGTTTTTCTTTTGATTTTTCTCAGATATTGTTCGTTGTTCCCTGCTGTGTCGTGTTCTCTTGTGTCTTCTTCAAATCTTCAAATGTCCTTATACCTTTGGATTAATTCTGATTTGCTGAATGTGTTTTCGTTGACTTGATATGAACATTGAATTCCTTACCGTTAAGCAACGGTTATATGCATTGAGTAGATTTGACTTTCTTGATTCTTCAAAGTTGATTGCCCTGATTTCCTCCTTTGCTTTGATTGTGATTTCATTGTTGATTGATCAGAGTCAATCAACGAGTGATGTATTCCTTGATTCACTCTTCTGCATTCAATTCGTTCATCAATGATTTCCTTCCTTTTCGAGAAACGATTAATCTGATGACAATCGTTGTGCTTCAATCGTTTAACTTCTGACATGTCTCTTGTAAACAGTGCTTTGAACGATGTTTTCCACCTGTTTGTAAACAGTGTTTCCTTTAGCTAGTGAACGAGGCATCTCGTTAGCTTGTAAACAGTGCTTCAGTTGTATCGTTTGCTTGCTGACGTTTGTAGATAATAGAGTGTAGACGATACTTGAGTTGTCACTTGTTCTTCAACGGCCAATACTTCTTCACTAGACGATACTTTTTCGCTGTTTGAACGATACTTCATTTATTCTCTAAACGATACTTCTCTTTCAGTCTTCAGATGATAGAGATACATCTTCTCTGGACGATGTTTCCCTTTCTATCTTCAGATGATAAAGATGCTTCTTCTCTGGACGATGGAGATTATTCTTTTCACTGAACGATTGATATAATTCTTGAAACACATAATAGATAATTTAGTAGTAAAATTATTATTATTCAAAATATGTATTCTATACTTGTTTGAACCTAACACTTGTATCGGCCGTCCCTGATTGCATAGGCTAGCTCGCAACCACTTTCTTATATTTTTGCAAGAACAAGCCCACTATCTATTTTTGCACGTGGAAAGTTTCTAGAAACCTAATTACTCATCTTACTTGAAGATTATGTTTCTGCATCTTCCCTGAATCTCGTCCTTGTACACTCGATTCACCTTGACCGATTACTTATGCTACCAATCAGCTAAGATCACTTGAATTGGCAACTATTTTGCTCAACCATAATCCCCAATCAACTCAAGTGGCCCTTCAACTTCTAACTAGCCATTACAGATTTTTAAGTGTCAATAATATCATTCGGAGTTTTTGGATCAAGTCCACATTATATTCTCAAATGGCTTCCCGAAGTATAGAGTTAGATGGGTTATGATTTATTATATTCATTGTTATGATACATTGGAGACCATTAGTGATTCTTCCCTCAATGTAATTTCGACGGGGTTGCGTTGTAAACTCCCCTTATTTCTCTCCGTTAGGCAAAAGTAAAAAAATTAATTAATTCAACAGCTAGTGTTACAATCATAACAAGTATGGAAGGTTAGTTTATGAGAACCTAAGCTTTATCTTCTCTACATACCCATGACAAGCAGTTACTGATGCAACGCTACGCAATAGAAAGACGTATGAACTCTGCCACATACATCACATGCAAGTTAGCTCTGACAACAGAAAATTGCATGTTGAATATATGGAAGCTGCAGCTGCATTAACCGCTAACTCTTTCTCCTCCGAGCTATCTAATTGTGATACTCTGCACATAATAGTACATCAAAGTTGTTAGTTTTGTCATAGTAATAATATAATAGCTTATAAATTGGCAGATAATTGTGTGCAAATTATAATGCTGACAAAGGTAAAGATCGAGATAAAGCCAATATACTAACTAACACTCTGTTTGGAGGTATTTTGGAAGGATGGAAGTAGGTAGAAAGGAAAATGTGTGCAAAATGGTATGTTGATGGTATGTTTGGACTTTTGAATATGCATGAAAATAGAGGGAGGAAAATTAAAATAAATAAATGACTTAAATTTATTTTTAGTCCCTGCAAAATATACTGTTTCGTCTCTGAGAAATTTTTTGTTTTCAATAATCTGAAAATCACATATTTTATTTTTCAGCCCTGCTAATTGTTTTTCCATCCATTCAAAACTGAGTTTTCATAATCTAAGGAAAATCTGAGATAGTTGAAACTAATTTCACCGCGTGCAGAGTAGATCTAAGTGTGTGAAAGTGTATTTTCAGATCTAGATTGAATGAAAAAATAAACAGTAGGAACAAAAAGTAAAACATGTGATTTTAAGAAAATTAAAAATAAAATAAAAATTCCCAAAAATGAAAAATAAAAATAATATATTTTGCAAGGACTAAAAAAATATTTAAACCTAAATAAATACTAGCATGTCAGTTTCTTCCCATATTGCCAAGAACATGACTATGGAGAGGGAATTAATGATAAAATGACATGACTGCCCTTTTCGAATGAATTTTATTATCCACGATTTTTTTAAATTTATACTATTTGTATTGTATATTTATTTGTATTGTATATTTATTATAGTATTTAATGATTATATAAAAGATAAAACATATATTATATAATAATTTTTAAAATATTATAATTGTAAAAGTAATTTTTTAATATTTTAGTATTAACTTTATATGATAAAAATAATATTTTAACTATGGAAATATTTTTAACAGATTCAAAAATAATGCGCGCACCCACACACACACATATATATAAACAAATAAGAGGATAAAATGGTAATTGCACATCATACTCATTTTCTTTTTTCTTACTTTTCCATTTATTTTCTCTTTTTCCTCACTCCATCCAAACAACTAAAAAATCACTTATCTTTCTGCTTATATTCTTTCCGCTCATTTTCCCTCTACATCCAAACAGATGATAAATGCTTAATGCTTTCAATTTATGAGATAGTATTCATAAACACTGAAATTTGAGATATTATCAAAGACAAGCATGGCTCATGGTTTTCGAATCAAACATATGACCATCGAGCTCAGACAGAAGGGTAAAAATAAAGTGAAAAGTGAAAACTCTTTAAAACAAAAGTCAAAACGAACCAAACTTTGAAGTTTCATGACTAAACACAAGGACAATCAATCAATTCTCTACTTCCGGACAAAATAAAGAGACGCAAATAAAATAGAGCAAAAAACTTAAGCTGAGTCATTCTTAACCCAAAGAAGTAGCAGTAGCAGCAGCAGTAGATGATAAATTGCACGACTGCCAAAAAAAAAACTCCTAACCTCCTCAAAATACATTATGTCGTTTCAGCACAACAACAACGAAAACTACACAACTTTCAGAGTAACTCAATAGAAGTCCAGAGGTTATTACATGCAAAAACATTGACCAGCTTGCTTGAAAAATTCCTAGTTGCAGTACAATTCAAGACACTGGGGCTATGTGAGGCAGCCAATTATATAAGCTTCTTTCCATTAGTGACTTAGCAGAACACTAGTTATACACAGGATGAAATTTGACCATCGGAAGTTATGTAAATTAAAAGCACCTTCTAAGAGACCTCTATGACTACACAGTCTGCTGTAAAACTTTTGAAGTTGGATTGGTTAGAATTAATTTCTTCAACAGACTTCCATACATCAACCTGTCATCTCTTGCTAGTTTACACTACAAAATACTTCCTTTTATTTTCTTATTCCTTAAATGTTTTATCACAATTTGTCTGTCATTGGTCATAACTTTCATTAAACAACTATACCAAAATCTAAGTTGTTGGGTGAAGACACGAGAATGGTTTTATATTATACTAACACGCCTCTTTACGCAACCACTAAGCTTGAAGCAGGGACAAATGAACATGCACACATACCTTGTGCTAAAACTCAACATTTCTTTTTATTAGAATACTGGGGCACTAAGAATCGAACTGTAGAGTCTAGACCACTTGATCAACTTTTCTTTTTCTTCAAACATGAATAATTTATACTATACTTCTAACAATTATATGTTAATATATGGATATCAAAAAATTAAATGGGTTTCAATTGGCATCTCTTGCTCGCTCCAAAGATTCATACCTTTACTTTCTACTTTATGTAGGTGGAAATCATACTGTTCTAATTTAATAACATAATGGCATATAATCTTATATCATGTATTAACACATTTACCTGGAGTCATTTTCTGAAGATCCCAGCTCTGGTAAACCATAAGTCTTGCTCCAGTTTACAAGTTGCAGACCCTGACCACACAGCAATTGCTTTTCTTTTACTTGATTCAACCAACTTTCCTGAAATTATGACCCAGGAAAAAGTTTAGATTTAGATGAAGAAAAAGTGCACAAACTCCTTTCACCGTAATTATATCACAAATCAAATGAATGAACCAAACAACTTGGAACCTTCCTAGCTATCGGATCTCACCATGGACACATCTAGTATCCACCTTACACGAGGAAGGAGAGAATCGTATGAAACTTAAATGAAATGGATCCTAAGCTTTGCAGGCACGGTCTGATGTTAAATTACCTTCAGCTGGCATGTCCCCATCAATAATTAGAAAGTGATACCTAGTTTTCATTATACTTCTTCAAGGTTTTGTAAAGGAAAGAACGAAAACAATAAAAGTTTTTATTTTTCCTTCATAAAACTTTGACAACAAGAAACAAAAAGAAAATTAGGGTGACATTTAGTAATTATGAATAAAAGCATACTAATTGAAAATGAAAATAGAAAACAAACCAAACACTACCTTATTATTCTTGTATAAAATCAGAGTGTACCCTTACATAGTTTATCTTAAATTATAGCATAGCTTGAACTAAAAGAAGTCTAAAATAAACCTTAAGACCATAAAAAAATGTTCTGCCTGTTTTGCACTCACAAGTTGTTTTTCTTCTTCTGAAAGTGTTTCATCCATATGATCAAACAAAGAACTCCATCTAGCCCGATGCAAATCTGCTGTTTTGCAAGTGGGAACTCCAGCAGACATTTTCGCAGCATAAGGATCATAATCCTGGTTATTTGCAAATTCCTTCGATATAAGAAAAGGTAACTCAGTTGAGATTACAGATCGAACTCTCTTCCTACTGCGACGTAGAGCTGGAAGTGTAGAAAAGAGTTTAAAAACCACATGTAAGTGATTCCACTCTCCAAAACATGGTCAAATGAAATAAATATGGCATTACCTGAAAGACGACCTTTGATGTCTTGATGTAGAAGCTCCAACCATTGTGAAGCAACAGTTGCAGCTGAAAAACATAGAAGCATCAATATCAGTAAGGGCTCAAAGAAGCACTTATATCAGCTATGGCTATTGTTTCTTTCGTAGCTAAATCTACATGGTACATATTCTATGAAACACCGACTCTGACACGGACACCAGACACGGACACAGCTAACATAAAAAAAGTAGGACACTAGGACACCGCACGCACGCACACCCACACATATATAAGTATATAAGTATATACATATCCACCTTCTCAACATCAAGACATGTTAGTCTCTTTATAGAGAAAACATAAAACAGCTTCATATGCCCTATGTCAACCTGCTTAAAAAAAATAAGAGACTCATTTCAAAAAATAAGCACTATGTCTAAAAGAGAATGAGTTAATAACGGTTTTCGCCTCCTTCTTAATCATTATCATCAAAAAAGAAAAAGACTCTAGCTCTTGTTCATCAAATGACAAATTAGCAACTTGAAGATTTCACTCTCATCAAGTGATCCAAACTCATATCTTACTATATCCACATGCTAATTTAAAATATAAAAGATATTTCATTGTTTGGCTTAGCAAAAATAATAAGTGTCTAACCAACAAGAGGTGTCGACTTGAAGTGTCTGAGCCAAAGAAAAAAAATATTTTGCTCGAACCCCACAAAATGGTGTCTGACACGTGAAGTACGAGTGTCGTACGGGTGTGTAGTGTCGGTGTCCGACACTGAGACACTCCCTTGAAGGCAGGTGTCCATGCTCCATACATATTTGGCAAGCTGAAACAGTGATACACTGAACAACTTTTTCGGACCAATAGCATGATATCTAGATAAGCATGATGTAAAGAATAATTTTTCCAATATGTCATTCCATCACTAGCTTTCAGACCCCAAAATGTAAAAAAGAACTGATCCCTTCTCAAAGCATCAAATGAAATGCTTTAAAGACAACAATAACAGAAGACAAGAAATTAAAACTGGAAAAAAATAACAGAAGTGTAAGCATGAAGAAAATGGCTACAAACCTTTTAGGGAAAGAGGGGAAACCATCATGACATTCGATGATTCCTCATTTGAAAATTGGGTAGAACTCACTGGTGCCTTCATCGAAGATGACAATTTCAGTGTTAAAATATCATCTTCCGTGACATAGCTTGTCTTTGATACACAACTTTTAAGACTGGCTTTCTCAATAGAGTTTGTGTCATGATCACAAACTTTTTCCTCCGAAATGCAGGAGGAATCATTCATTGCCACCAGACCCTTTCGTGTGTGTCTAATCCCTGAAGAGTTATGGAAGGTCCCTTCTTCGTGAGGAAAAGTAAGCTGATGTTTACCCGCATCATTCATATATTCAAGGTCCCTTTCGCTAACTCCTATACTTCTATTTATTCGATGTGTTGCTTGCTTGCTCCCCAAGCTGCTGTTTTCATGCTTTTCAGACCTTACAAGAGCCTCAATAATTGAGTGGACCTGTTTTCTGTTTCTCACATGATTAATAATTCCAGGGTTTAGTTCATTCAGCAGTCCACTTGGAGCAGCAATCTTAGTGAACCTGTTCACCTGTTCTCTCTTTGCAATTTCCATCTTTTTTTTAAGCATCTCATTTTTACTTTTCCTCCCACGTGGCTTCGGCATCGGGATGCCTCCATAGGAGGATGAAAGAAACCCATTTTGCTTCATTTCCTTCCATATTCTCATTGAATCTTTTTCTTCTAAAGGTCCAGTACAGCTCCCACTCTCAGACACATCCTTTGCCTTAACGCGGCCATATCGTTTGTGAGAGTTCCCGTGTTCCACATTTATAGAGCTAGTAACATCTTGTGCATTGAGATCCACATCTATTCCCCTTGTGCTTACAAAATTACTACCTTGTTCTCTTTGATGCTTCTCACATAAGGACTCTTTAGTGAGATTCTCAAGACTTACACCCAGAGACGGATGTCTGGTACAGCAAGCTTCAGTGTTAAGATCCAGAGACCCAGGGGCAGGATTCATCCCTCCAGTTTTCTCTTCTTGAGAAGCATTTATGTTCACAGTTACAGGGACCTCAGTAATTTGTGACATCTCTTTGTCACCAAACGAACACTGACCACTGTTTTCTTTATCGGTTGTAAACTCAGTGGAGACGTGAGATTTAGTCTCTGCGCCAGAAATGCAAACGCAAATTAAATAAAAGTCCATCAGGAATGAGGAGATTCAAAGAGTAATAATTGGAATAGGTATAACTGCAATTGAAATAATGAATGGATGCGAATGAAACCAAATACTCACAAGATTGAAACTTGCAAACATGTAAATCTAAAATGTAATTAAAGTATTTGTGAAATTGAAAAGCAAATCAAGTTACCCGCGGAGTGAAGGAGGGATTCAAGATCTTTCATTTTGATCCGTTTACGAGCGTGGTCGTGCTTCTCTCCCAAATGGGTGCTAAGACGCTTCTCTCCCATAATCTAAACAACGAGAAGGAAAAGGGGGAAAGAAAATGATTCAGATTTGAGAATAATAAGCCAAGCCAAGCCAAGACGCAGAGAGAGAGAGAGAACCAACCAACCTTGGAGTCCGACGCTATTCCTGAATAGCATTCCTCATCCATAACAACATTCGATAAAAAGCGAAGAACTTGAGCGGGTTAGGGTTAGGGTTAGGGTTAGGGTTTGTGGAAAAGGAAAAGAAGGAAAGGGAAGATGGATCTGGTTGGGTTGGGTTAGGTTGTGAGAGAAGAGTGAAAATAGGGAAGGAAGGAAGGAAGGAAGAGAGAGAAATTAATTTGAATTGGTGAGACGGGAGCGCGCTTTCAAATGATGCCTGGTCTCATATCATGTGCCAAAGCCAAACTAAATAAAGACAGCGATGTGGTTCGTTCCATTTTGTTCAAATTCATTCGAATTTTTGTAGGTTCGAGAGTTGGAGGGAAGGAGACAAGGGGAGACGTCTCGTCTTGTGTTCATACAAAAATGGGTTTTTTATTGGCTTTGAGGAAAAGAAAAAAATATTTAATTCAATTTTTTTATCGCTTCTTATTTTATTTTGCAATAAATAATAATTCAATTTTTATCTCACTTATTAAATAGGATAGGATTTGTTTACACACGTCTAATTGAATTCTGCTAAATTACCCAACAGGTCACAATAATAAAAAATGAATGTTTGAATCAGAAAATATATTTTTATTTTACTTAAAATTAAAAATGAATGTAGTTATTTTTCCAATGCAATATACCTTAATTGGATGTTAGTGTATATATCTATTAAACTCTATTAAATAAACAATGCAAATGAATAATATTATTTGAAAAAACCTACTTAAAATATCAATATGTATGATGAGGGTATTTAGACATTAGGGTAAATTTTACTTTATTGTTTTGCATGTCTTAATGTTTTATTTTTCATTTTTAGAAAATGGATATCTTAATCTTTTATTTCCTAATTCTATAGGCAAAAAATCAATTATAAACCTAAGAAAATCAATAATGTATGGATTTAAGAAAGATCAATTTGTGTATGGAAATGGTGCAGAACCATAATAATCCAAGTTAGGAAACTCCTTCTCCAAGTGTGGATTTAGCTTGTTTGCATTCAAACGCCATCAATAGAAAGAAGAATTTGAAAATATGAAGGGGATATTAGATTCAAACAGTTTCACAATTTAAATATATTTTGATAAATAACAATTTTACCTTTTAGGTTTAATATTGATAGATAAAGATTTCCTAATACTTTGAGAATTTCATATTTCAGGTATATCTATCTACATGGAGAACATCTGCATATCCTTTGAAAGCATTATCAAAAGCAGAATGTCGAAGAAAAACAAAGAAGGAGAGTACGTCTAGCAACTTGTTGAAGAGTACGTCCCCAGTAGAGTTCGTCCGCCAGAAGAATATGTTCTCAAGTAGAATACGTCCGGAAAACACTTGAAGAGTACGTCCGCCATTAGAGTACGTCTGGAAAACATATGAAGAGTACGTTCGCTAACATGCTGAAGAGTACGTCCGCCAAAGTGCTAAAGAGTTTGTTTGCCAAAGATGCTTCAAGCAATAAAGACTGTCTTCGTCGAAGCAATTAATGAAGCATTGTTTGCAGCAGATGATATGTACTCCAGATTTCAAATCATTCTCAATGGATTGAGAAATCTTGGGAGATCATACAACAATCTGGATCAGATAACCAAGATCCTCATAAGTCTCCCAGCAAAGTAGAGAACTATGGTGACAGCCACTTGACAAGCCAAGGATCTCAAGACCCTGAAAATGGAAGATCTTCTAGGAGCTTTGAAAGTTCATGAGATGGAGCTTGCTGAAGACCCTGAGGCTAAAAAGAGAAAATCTGTGGCCTTCAAATCTAAATCCTCCATAGCTCTAAAGGCTGAAGAATCGTCTGAGGAAGCTGAAGAATCATCTGACCACTCAGATGACGAGCAAGCCCTCTTCAACAGAAGATTCAAGAAGATGTGGAGAAAAAGAAAGCAGGACAAGAATGAGCTTGGGCTGTTTTCCCTCGAAGTTCATGCCGATTCTGGCCTGAAAACACTATTAAAGGGAAGCGGCTCGCGAAACACTATTCACAAAACACTATTGACCGAAGTTACCATTCACAAAACTTTTTTATCGCATATCTGGAATCGTCAAGTCAAACGGAGTCATTTAATGATTCCCGGATTTTTGATCCGAGGTCTCGAAGTCGTCCGTTTCGCTTGCTGGATTTTCGAATGAAAGTCTCGCTAGCAAGAAATGTCCTCTCCGGGCTCCGGAAGGAAACCATATCAATATTATAGTCGTTCTTCACGAAATTCTTCACTGAACATCATGGTGATAGTGAGAAC
Organism: Acmispon strigosus; assembly: GCA_030819835.1. Classification (NCBI taxonomy): domain Eukaryota; kingdom Viridiplantae; phylum Streptophyta; class Magnoliopsida; order Fabales; family Fabaceae; genus Acmispon; species Acmispon strigosus. The sequence continues at coordinate 43,667,218 of JAUAMA010000005.1, read as the reverse complement.
ATCTTATTCTCATCCAAACTCAAAGTCAGGTCAAGGTTGGTTTACTACGAAGTGTCGTAAAGAGTACTTCATCGGTACTTCGGCCGATGATATCGTTTATCGATGCCGACGAGCGGATCCCAACAGTACTTGAAATAATTAAATGATTTTTTAATTACTGGGTGAACTTCAGGGTCTTACAATCTTCAATTGGTTCCCGTTGATGTCCGCATCTGTCACGTCCTTTCCAGATCCAGAATTACCTCCTTCCAGTCACTGTGTGTTTGCCCAGTAACCGTCCGACTATCAATCATGAGCCCAAGTTGCAGTGCAACATCTTCTAACATAATTGTGGCTTCAACTGCTGGGAGGTGAAACGTGTGCGTTTCAGGTCTCCATCGTTATGACATCACCTACCAACGCGCACTCATAAAATCCCGCACGCCTGAGGTGGCCAACGATTTCATCAAGAACAATTCTTAAGATTCACCCTTCAACAGACTTCGAGTCCCGAGCTCGTCTGACTTTTAAAATCATGTCTTCATATGTCCCGCTCCAAACCTGCTCCAGAATGTGTACAGATTGTTGTGTCAAAAGTGAAGGATTCAGTGGCCCCAGGTTAATCACATTTTCTCCAGACATAATGGAAACAATTAAAAATTAAGAGAAAGAAAGAGGGAAGATGTTGCTGATGTGAAATAATAAGGTTGGTGGTGAAATGTGGGGAAGAAATGGGGTAAATGATTGGTTTAAATAGGCTAAAGGGGGTTGAGGGAGGGGGTCGTCATATTGGGAAGGGAGGGGTTGGGAAGTGAGGAGTGTGGGGAAGAGTGGGGGGTGAGACGTGGGGAAGTGGGCTGCCGCACCATGCATCCACTCAGGAAAAAGGCGCCTTAGATTAGGTGTGTCTTAAACCGCCTTATGTAAGGCGTGTTTAAACATGCCATAGGCTAGGCGTGTTCTGACACGCCACAGTCTTGGCGTGTTCAGCACTGCTTTCTACTCCCCACATCCCACCTCACAGTGTAGATTCTGATTCTCACTCCTTTGTTTTTTTTCTTTTCTGGAACACCCTAAAATAAGACTTGTTTGAACACTCAAACACGCCTTAGACAAGGCTGGATTCAGAAACTACCCAATTTTGATAAGGGTATTAGATTTCTCACCCCCACAACCCATTTTTGCACCTCCCTACTCATTCCGGGATTTAAAACTCGGAAGGCAAATTTTCCGGGATTTGAAATCTCGGAAGCAAAATTTCCAGGATTTAAATCCCGGAAGGTAAAATTTGGGGGTGTGAAATCTTGTACATGGGGTGACATTTCTAACACCCTTTTGATAAATATTTTTCAATGAACCCTATTTTAACAATTTTTTTTCCATTATTTAAAAAAAAAACTCGGGCTAAGACACGGGTTTGGTAAGAAATCTTATCCGGCGTGGGAAACCTCAGATAAAGAGGCAGTGAGTGAGTGAATGAAGGGTCCGAACTCAAAAAAAAAAAAAAAAAAACACGAAATGCGGTGCTGCTCGTCTATCTCATTCTCAGTCGCACACGGTACTTGTCCTCCTCCTCCTCCTCCTAACCTCTTCCGTTTCTCTTTTCCCTCCTCCCACCAACGGCAGCTTCTCGTGTTTAAGCAGCCCAAGAGAAAGAGAATTGTGTTCAGTTACGAAGTGGGTGGCGGATACGCCCCCGAGGAACTCCACCGAAATGAAGTTAGGGATATTGATAATGATACTTCTTCCCAGCGTGAAGCACTCCTCAAAGGAGGGGAACAAGTCATCTCTGTTCTCCAGGAAATGATTACGCTTGTACGTTAGCTACTGAATTACTAATGCCTGCTATTTAATTTAATTTTCATTCATAAACTGATTTTACAAATAACGCATATCTGCTCTCTTCTCTTCGACTAGTTGGAAGACATGGATATTGAAGAAGAAGAATCTGAAAAAGTGGCAGTGGAGCTGGCTGCGCAAGGAGTTATCGGAAACAGAGTTGATCAAATGGAATCTGATTTCATGATGGCTCTTGATTACATGATCCACCTTGCTCACCAGGACCAGGATGATAAGGTTAGATATCAATCATTTTCAACTTCAAACTTTATTAATTTTATCTTCCATTCCATTCCTCATAATGTTTTATGAAAAATCTACATTTGGTTTTTTATTTCTCAAAACCCTAAACTCAACCTATGATTGGTACACAAACTAAGTTGAACAAAATACGACTTAGCCTAGTCAGCCTAACAATCGCAACAACCCCTTCAAAAAAAAAAAGCAATCGCAACGAAAGGACATGTTTGATTGCACTTTAAAAATCTAATAACAGAAACAAAAAACATCTTTTTGCTGTTCTGTTATTTTAGTTTTTAAAACTGAAAATGAGAGCTATTTTCAAAAACAGTTTTCAAAAACAGGTTGTGCTTTTTAAATTTTTCATCTTTTGAAAACATAAAACAGTTTTTGAAAACTGTAATCAAGCCACTACACTGACCTCAACGCAAGTGCCGAAATAGCAAGCTGTGACTGCTCCAACTGTGACCTCTTAAGTTCCAACATGTTACACCATCAGCGCCACCATCTTTCTCAGTTCCGGTGAACTTCAACTCATCGCGATCCACCACAACTGCTTCACTAATTCTATTAGAAATTGGGAGACCTAACTCAACCAAAAAAGCTAGCTTGAGAGTTGAGGTTCTCTACCTTAAGTTTTTGAGTGGGTAGTGTTTCCTTCTCCTTAGAGCAATCCCCAATTCTAGAAGTCACGCTAAGATCACCTCACAAGAGGAAAGGAATGAGTAGGGTTTTGAACTTTCATCCAAGTCCCAAAAGGAATGCTTAGTATTTAGTTAAAATAAAGCAAAATGGAAGGAAAAGAGAAAATACAGAGCAGGAGGAGGAGACAAACCGTGACAACAGAAGAAAATGAAGAAAATTCAAGGGGTAGGAAGTCTTTGAATCTAATTTGTTTTAATGAACTGGGCGATACATTATTGGAAACTGACTAATGTTTCAGGTTATTTCGTACTGTCCTGCTTTTGTTTCTTGGTTTTTATAATGGGCGTCATACTGCAATTGATGCAACTTACTTGTACTCATACATGCACACAATTATTGGTTCTTCCTATTTGACCATATCAAGAGAAGGATATTGTGCATCTGGCTATCCCTCAAGCCCTCTCTGCCTTTAAATTTTACATTGATTGCTGTTTAGGGAGAAGTATCCTCTAAATGAAACCTCTATCCCATAATTTAATACCCTGTTTAGCAAAAACACTGTCATTATGTTGTTGGTGGGAATTAACTGCTCATATCTTTCCATTCAGCGCAAGGCACTGTTGGAAGTTATCAAAGAGACTGTATTATCACATCTAACAAAAAAATGTCCGCCCCATGTAAGTTCTTTAAATGTCTAGATCATTTTTCTGATTTTAGAATGGTTCCAACTTTTATGTTGAATAGCAATGTTCAATTCTTCCCCTCATCGTCTAGGTTCAAGTAATTGGTCTTCTATGTAGAACTCCCCAAAAAGAAAGCAGACATGAATTATTACGCCGAGTTGCAGCCGGTGGTGGAGTATTTAAAGGCGAAAATGACTTGAAGATTCACATCCCAGGGGCAAATCTTAATGACATAGCTAACCAAGCTGATGACTTAGTGGAGGTATTTATAGAAATTTCAAGCATTATATAAATTACCTGGATCTTCTTGCAGAGTTTTTGAACTTTATAACATCTAGTAATCATACATGGCAGTTGGCATCTATCAGACTTTGGATAGTAAAATGTCATTTATAAAAGAAGATCAATGTACTCTTAATTTCCTCAAGGTTGACAATAATTACATTCTCCTAGGTTGTTTGAATAATTACAGAAGTTGAAATGCTTGCATTTTCTTTAAAAGTAATTAGATTTCCCATAATTATTTGAAATAAGGGGGTTTGCCCATTGTCAAAGTTTTGGACCTTATGCCCACCCAGGCATTGGCTTTTTTTGTTGATATTTTATACCTTGCCAATATTATGTATTTGTAATATATTTTGGCCTAACTAAAAAAAATTAGAGCTTTCCATCCACATAAAGATATTCTTTCTTTGTAAGGGTGATCGCAAGTCTGGTTAGGTTATAGTGTTAAAACTGTTTGAATCAAGCAATTGATTTCGGCTTAGGTTGGATCAGGTTTTGGCAAATATTTTTGAATTTTTGTTTGGACAGAACCTGAACAATATCATCTTGATCTAGGTTGGGTCATCAAGTTATATATATTTTGCGTTTTTGTATGATTTATGAAAAAAATTATAACTTTTATTTATTAAAATTCGTTTGTAGAAATATTACATATATGACACACACACACACACACACATACATATCTTTAAGTTTTCTTAAAAATATCAGTAAAAATTAAATTACAACCTGACAAAACATTAAAAAGAAAGAAAAGTAACATTGTATTGGTTTGGTTGGGTTTGAAGGTTTTTAACCCGATACCTGACTCGATGATGGTTGGGTTAATTACTTTTTACCTGATTAAAAATGACTGCTTGGACCACTCACAATTTGTTTTTGGGTTTGGATTAGGTTGGGTTGTAATAGTGTATATCCTGATAATGTATTTAATAGCTTAAGCTTTCAGTTTTTGTTATTTGTATTCTGTCAGTTAGGCTAGTCAGTTACTCAATAAATACAGTTATAAACAGTTCAGTTTCATTCAATATAACAGAAAGTCCATTTTGTTACAAACTCTCTTTCTCTTTTCACTTTATCTCTCTCTCTCTCTCTCTGTCCTTCTATGATGGTATCAAGAGCTTGAAGCCTTTTCGGAGCAATGGCCGACGCCGGTTCTCCGTCACCGCCTCCTTCCACGGCACATTCTGCGCTGCACAATCCTCTGGGTGCGCAACCTCTGTCTACTGCGTCACCATTGCCTTTTCCTCTGAGTTCTCTCACTTTATTACAGAAAAATTGACCGACAAGAATTTCCAGTTGTGGAAACAACAGATCAGACCTGTAATCATCGCACACTTGTCTTCACTCAATTCTGGTGAATCTGACTATTCCACCTTGTTTTTCCACTGAAGCAGATCACGATTCTGGAACTGTGAGCGAATCATACCTACAATGGGAACAAGATGCTTGTTGATGGTTGCAATCTATCAACTATGGGACAAGCTTCACAGCAAAAATCATTCTCAGGATCAAGCTAAGTCTCGTCGGTTGTACACTCAACTGCTCAATACTACCCTTGGAAATCGGTCAATAGATGAGTTTCTGATAGATTGGTACCAAACAGTAGGGAAAACTGGATCAATCTGGCCTAGCCAAACAGATTCACAAACAATAGAGAAGAGAAACTGAAATTGTTTATTAGATAAAAATGCTCTTGAGAAGAATTACAAACTGGACACCAATAGCCAGCCACCAAAACCTAATTCTCCCAAAAGCTGCTGAATAGAGGCACAGCCACCTCTATTTAAACTAAACCCCTCCAAACCCTAATTAAGCTTAATAATAAAATATTAACTAATGCTGACTGGATAATTAAATTCCTCAAAACCCTAATTAAGCTCAATAATAAAATATTAACTAATGCTGACTGGATAATTAAATTATAAAACTGATTGAATTAAGGAAAACAGAACAGCCCTAGGCTGTTTGGCTGATAACCACGGCCTGTTGGGCTGAGGTCTGTGGCCCACTTGGCTCACTTTCAGCCCCAATTCCAGCGCTAGCAAGGGCAGCGCTTGCTTCTCGGTCACGACGTCTCCTATAGACCTTAGTGACAAGAGGTCGAACTCTATCAATACCCCCCCCCTAAAAGAACCACCTTGTCCTCAAGGGGAAAGTGCGGAAAGACATCTTGTATATCTGCAGCCAACTCCCATGTATTATCACAAGCGGGAAGAAGTTGCCACTTCACTAACACTTCCATCTGCCCAACTGGAGATTCACGCCAATCCAGAATATCCTCAGGTTGAACATCCAACTCCTGATCTGCATTCAACATAGGTGGCAAAGTTTGTGATAACTGGTGGGGCTTGAGCGCTTTCTTCAGCAAAGAGACATGGAAAACTGGGTGAATTTTCGAGTGAGCTGGCAACTCCAACTTATAAGCAACGACACCCACCTTCTCAAGAACCCGGAAAGGGCCATAGAAACGCGAAGCTAGTTTTTCATTAGGTCGCTTGGCCAACGAGCGGAGGCGGTAAGGCTGTAATTTCAAGAAGACCCAATCGCCAACCTCAAAGTCGATCAGCCTACGATGCTTATTCGCATAAGAACGCATTTGATCCTGAGCTTTCAACAAATTCTGCTTCAATTCCTGTAAGATGTGATCACGTTGCTCATTGAGCTGGCTTACAGCCTCCACTTTAGTAGGGATGGTGCCAGCCTTAATCAACAAGGGAGGGTCTCGGCCATAAAGTGCTTGAAAAGGAGTCATTTTGGTTGAAACATTATAGTTGGTGTTGAACCAGAATTCAGCCCAAGGTAGCCAATCTGGCCACTGTTTCGGTTTAGTCCCCGAAAAACAACGAAGATAAGTCTCAAGACAGCGGTTAACGACCTCCGTTTGGCCATCTGTCTGCGGATGATAAGCGGTGCTAAGCTTAAGCTGGGTACCTGCTAAACGGAAAAGTTCCTTCCAGAATTGACTCAAGAAGATTTGGTCTCTATCGGACACAATTGAAGAAGGGAACCCGTGTAAACGTACTACCTCTTTGACAAAAACAGCAGCAACGCCTGGTGCAGAAAAAGGATGTCCCAACGGAAAAAAATGTGCATACTTAGTCAAACGATCAACCACAACTAAGATCGTATCCTTGCCTTTAGCTTTGGGCAGTCCTCCAGTGAAATCCATAGAAATGTCGCTCCAAACGTGGGTAGGAATAGGTAGGGGCTGCAACAGTCCTCCAGGGGCCAGAGTTTCATATTTGTTTCGCTGACAAATATCACACTCTTGAACATACTTCTTAATGTCTCCTCTCATACCTTCCCAAAATAAGAAATTGGCCACACGCTTGTACGTACGAAAAAACCCCGAATGACCTCCCGTAGGAGTATCATGACATTCAGCTATGATAGTTGGAATCCGGGAAGACGATTTTGGCACCACCAACTTACCCTTATAGTATAATCTTCCCTTGATGAGGGAGTAATCTGGATGTGTCAATGCACCGGCCAACAGATCCTGAATAATGAGTTGAAGCTTAGGATCCTGCTGAATCTCAGAATCCCACCTTACCACCTCGGGAGATGTGATGACTGATAATACCGAGTATATCCCCTTTCTAGATAACGCATCAGCCACCGAATTCTCTTGACCTAGTTTGTATTGAATTTCAAAATCCAGCCCGATCAACTTCACTGCCCATTTAAACTGTTCTTCACTAAACAACCTCTGATCTGTCAAAAACTTCAGGCTTCGTTGATCAGTTCTGATGACGAAATGTCTGCCCAACAAATAATGACGCCATTTCTGAACAGCGTGCACCAAAGCCATTAACTCCCTCTCATACACAGATTTCAATTGAGCTCTTTCGGACAACCCTTGGCTCCAAAAAGCAATTGGTTTTCCTTCTTGCATCAATACTGCTCCCAAACCTTTACTCGAAGCATCAGTTTCCACAACAAATTCCTTTGAAAAATCGGGTACCACCAAAGAAGGTAATTCTGCCATGGCCTTCTTGAGGGTCTGGAAAGCGGCTTCAGCCTCTTTACTCCAGCTGAAACTATCCTTTTTCAAAAGGTTAGTCAATGGTTTCGCCAACTTCCCATAATCTTCGACAAATCTTCTATAGTACCCTGTCAACCCCAAGAATCCCCTAAGGCTTTTTATATCCTTGGGTTTTGGCCAAGTGCACATAGCCTCCACCTTCCGTTGGTCAGCTGCTACTCCTTCCCCGGATATTATGTGTCCCAAGTACTGCAATTTGGTCTGCCCAAAAGTGCACTTCTTCTTGTTGACCTTCAGAGAGTTTGTTTTCAAGACATCAAGAACTTGACGGACGTGAGACAGATGTTGCTCCAAATCTCCACTGTACACTAAAATGTCATCAAAAAACACTAAAACAAACCTTCTGAGAAAAGGTTTCAGCACTTCATTCATAAGGGCCTGAAATGTGGAAGGGGCATTTGTGAGTCCAAAAGGCATCACCAGAAATTCATAGTGACCTTCATGGGTTCTGAATGCTGTCTTCTCAACGTCCTCACCCCTCATCCTGATTTGATGGTAGCCGGATTTAAGATCTAATTTGGTGAATATAGTAGCTCCGCTCAGTTCATCTAGCAACTCTTCGATGATCGGAATGGGAAATTTATTAGGTATGGTGATCTTGTTCAGTGCACGATAATCGACACAGAACCTCCACCCGCCATCTTTCTTCTTAACTAGAATGATGGGGCTGGAATAGGGACTTATACTTGGCCTTATCAACCCCGCATCTAGCATTTCGGAAACCAGCTTCTCTATTTCTGATTTTTGGTAGTGAGGATATTTGTAAGGCCTGATATTTGGAATTTCAGCTCCTTCCTTGAGATGAATCGCGTGATCATGTCTTCTAGTCGGGGGCAGGTTAGTTGGGTCTTGAAATATCTCATCAAATTCTTCTAATAGCCGATTAATCTCACCAGGGATTTTATCTCCGATTTCTTGAATTTCGGTTTCCTCTCTGCCATGAATGAACAGCCCGTCTTTCTCTTCCTTCAAGACCTGCATGAATGCACTAAAACTCAACTCTGCTTTGGTTAGAGCAGGATCCCCAGTAATTGTATGCATCAGATCTCCCTTTTTCAATGTGAGTTCCAGCCTTCCAAAATCAGCCTGTATCTTCCCAAGGCTCGCCAACCAATCCAGCCCTAAAACCACATCTACACCACTCAATGTGAACAAGTAGAAATCTTGCACGATGTCCAAGTCTTGCACCCGGATCATAAGCTCCTTGCATTTTCCTCGGCATCGTACCTTGTGTCCATCCCCCACTTCTACCACATAAGGGGCAGTATCGGTCACTGATAACTGCAACTTCTCCACTAGATCCTTGGAGATAAAGTTGTGCGAGGCCCCACAATCAATAAGAACAATGATTGATTGTGCCTGTAGACTTCCTCCTACCTTCCAAGATTTAGCCGAAGTAAAACCTGTCATAGAAAACAGTGAGAGTTGCATAGAATTGAAACTTTCGGGCATGTTAAGAATTTCCTCCGCCTCCTCATCTTCTTCTTCCTCCTCTAGCACGATCATACGGAACTGCTTGTTCTTGCAGCGATGCTCCCGGGTGTAGGGTTCGTCGCAGCGGAAACACAACCCCTTTTCCCTTTTCTCTCTCATCTCTGCTCCCGTCAAGTACTTGAATTCTCCCCCCCTGGTGCGAGATACTTCCCCTGCTATCTTGTTGCCATTGCTGCCCACAACACTTCCTATGGAAGAATTCTCTGCTTTCCTTTCCGGATAGGCTTTGGAATCGACCGTGACAACCTTATTTGTGGGGTTGCTGCGGTAAAATCCATTAGTTCTAGTATAAGTAGCCGGCGCCTTTTTATTCAGCACTGCATTTTTCTGCTCTATAATGAGGGCTTTCTGCATAACGTCTGAGAGAGTGACAAGGTCGTATAATCGCAGCTCTACCTGAATTTCTTCTTTTAACCCATTAAGAAATATTCCCTTCACAAATTCAGGACCAATCTCCTTCAACGCCCCAACATACTTCTCAAACTCATCCACTAACTCCTCTACCGTCCCGGTTTGCTTGAGGCATAACAGCACCTCAAAAGGATTTTGGACCCTAGAGGGTTGGAAACGCCGAACAACGGCTAATTTAAATGCCTCCCACGTAGGTGCCGGATTGCATCTTTCCCACCATTGGAACCAACTCAAAGCCCTCCCCTCCAAAGCGACCACGGTTGCCTGCATTCGTTCCGCCTCCGTGACCCCTTTTAGGCTGAAATACCGTTCCAATTTATGGGTCCAGCCAAACGCATCTTCCCCTGCAAAAATTGGAATTTCCAGCCTACGCCACTGTTCGCGCTCTCGGTTCGTGGGGTCGTCACGGTCACGGTCATTTTTTGCCTTGTTGCCGTCATCGCGATTGGCCTCGCCATCCTTCACATCAAGCTTGGCTGCTATCGCTGTCAACAAATCCTCGATTTTCTTGGTCCGTGCTTCATTCAGTTCTAGCCGGGTTATCATCTCCTCCTTCTCCTGCGTCCAACTCTGCTCCATCTGCCTTGTAGTCACCATGCACAGCCTAGGAATTGTGGATTTTCAGGGCACCGGATCGGTGCTCTGATACCAATGATAGATTGGTACCAAACAGTAGGGAAAACTGGATCAATCTGGCCTAGCCAAACAGATTCACAAACAATAGAGAAGAGAAACTGAAATTGTTTATTAGATAAAAATGCTCTTGAGAAGAATTACAAACTGGACACCAATAGCCAGCCACCAAAACCTAATTCTCCCAAAAGCTGCTGAATAGAGGCACAACCACCTCTATTTTAACTAAACCCCTCCAAACCCTAATTAAGCTTAATAATAAAATATTAACTAATGCTGACTGGATAATTAAATTCCTCAAAACCCTAATTAAGCTTAATAATAAAATATTAACTAATGCTGACTGGATAATTAAATTATAAAACTGATTGAATTAAGGAAAATAGAACAGCCCTAGGCTGTTTGGCTGATAACCACGGCCTGTTGGGCTGAGGTCTGTGGCCCACTTGGCTCACTTTCAGCCCCAATTCCAGCGCTAGCAAGGGCAGCGCTTGCTTCTCGGTCACGACGTCTCGAACTCTATCAGTTTCTCATGCGCATCAAGGCAATTTTGTATTCTCTTAGTTCTGTTGGAGATCCTGAGCAAATCTTTAGTAACTTTGGTTCATATGAGTAGCAAGTTTCAATTGAAGGATATTGATGAAATTGAATCCTTACTTGCTTAAGAAGCACAAATTGAGAAGAACATGAAGGTTTCTACTGATTTCTCTGCTAACCTTACTCACAATGAGTCACCACAACTGCTAAATTCCTTTACTGTAGAAGTGAACTTCCTCAATACTCAGTCCACCAATAGTTTTCATGGAGATTTCGTGGCCGAGGTTGTTACGCAAATTTTGGTAGAGGCCGTGGATTTGGCGAAGGCTCTCTTCAATGCCAAGTTTGCTTCAAATTTGGCCATTCTGCATTAGTTTTTCTATCATCGGTTTTTTATCGTTACTCAGCTGCGGGGTGTGTTTACTTGATTGTGTATGTGGGTGACATTGTCATTACAGGTAATGATCATAATGGAATCGCAGCAATTTCCTTCTTTCAGTCTTGAGGACAAGACTGGATCTCAAGAAGGGGCGAATGATAGGAATGGATTACCGGTACGACAGGTCAATAATGACACCACACTAGATGTGGTGGTGCCTAGAGAATTACCGGTACAACAGGTTACTAGTGAGCGGGGTTACACTTGGAAAGTGTATTCTAGAAGGCCACGTGTAGCAAAAACCTGAGGGGAATATTCAGAAAAAGCATTACTGTGAGGAGTTGATTATAAGAGAGGAAAGGGGAACCATGAAGGGGAATAGGAAGTTGTTTCCAATATTTAGTTTCCTTTTTTTCTTCCCATGTGACATATGCTGATGTCTACTATCGATCCAAATGTATGAGAATAAATTAGATTTCATCTCATATTATGGTTCTTCACAATTTCCGTACTAAGTATTATCAAGTAATAATATTTTTCCAATCATACCTTTCTAGTAATCCTTTTAATTGACTTTCAAAAACCCAAAAGGAAATAAATGCCAGAATAACTGAAATAATATCAGTGAAACATAATAGAGGAAAAACTGAAAGAGGGAAGATAGGAATTCATCTTTCTAGATTTGTACCATTTACATTACTTACAACACATACTAGTTATCAATTTTTTCGTTTTCCATCAATTTCCATTATTTATAAAATTATTTCTGTCTTCAAGAGCTGTCTTTCTTTTGTTTTGTTCATTCTACGATCTTGAATATTGACAGGGAAATCTTACGAGTTCTAGATACTATGTCTGTCTGGTAAATTGTCTTGTGGTGAACTATGTTTGCAGACAATGGAAACTCGTCCTGTTGTGCCTGATCGAAAACTTCTGGCAAGGCTTGTTTTGATCAGAGAAGAAGCTCGTGATATGATGGGAGGGGGAGTTTTGGATGAACGAAATGACCGTGGATTATATACTCTACCTCAGTCTGAGGTATGCTGATGTGTAGTTTCCATGTTTGACCTTAATATGGTTTTCACTTCTAGTGAAATTTTACCCATTAGTGTGTCAGTTTCACCTGATTATTTTTTATTGCTAAAAGGGCTTGGAAATCTTCAAAACAGGTGGAGATCTAAAAGTAAACCAAAATGTAATTCATTGTAAAAAATATCATCGGCATGACTGTTAGTAGCGCAGGTGAACTTCTTAACCAAATTGGTGGCGTTAAAACCTGGGAAAGTCGTGCTTGGTATGATAAGAAATGTAATGCAAGGAAAAGATGAAGGTGCAGACAACTCTGGCCGGAACGATGAAGATGACACCACACATAGGGTTGCAATTGGAATTGCTGGAAGGGTGGGTTGAATTGGATGATGTGTATTATTTAGCTAGTTACTGTGTTATGCATGCAAGTCATAGTCACTGAACAGCATATTTAACTTGTCATGATATCCAGGCTAGTGTGACAGGACGGAAGCCACTTCCAGTACGCCCTGGCATGTTTCTTGAGACTGTCACTAAGGTAATGCTATGTCCTTTTTTGTGTTGAATAGTTTGCTCTGAAGCCTAGTAGGTTGTGAATTCCTTGAAGTTGTGAAATACTTGGTTCAGTTTAAAATTTCATCCTCTTGGGACCCAAACTATTGTACTGTTATATTTTTGCCCAAAGTTGTTGTTTAACATTGTGATTGTTGCTTACACAGTGGATTTGAATGATCTTCTTTGCCTGTGTATGCACTTCTAATTGATATTTTTCTATTCATGTCTTACCAGGTCTTGTCTGGTATATATGCGGGAAATGACTCTGGCATCACTGCACAACATCTGGAATGGGTAAATTCTCTTTCTCTTATGAAAATCATAAGTTTTTCTATGTTCAATATCATGTGCTGTTTATACGTTACCCTACTGGAAATATAAGAACCTGCAACACTTTATATTATAAATATCTATTTTTAATTTTATGCGCCAGCTTCTGAAATTTTCATGTTTTTGATTTTCATTAGCTGGCCTTAAATTAACCTTGTTTAACATATGGTGTGATTATCCGATACTAGATCAGCTACATAGAGCAATTAGGGTCATTTTCTTTTTTGTTTTTAGAATAGGAGTTTTACTTTAGTTTTAAAATAATTAGTTTTCCATATAACTGATAACAAGGTTTTCAAAAGCGAGAGACTATAAACCCATTTATAGACAGAACTTTTAGTCATAATAGAGTTTATCTAATACAAAAAACTTATTGGCTTAATTGCACTTTTCGTCTATGAAGTATCATGCTTGTGCGATTCGACTCTGTAATGTTTAAAATAAGCGATTTGAGTCCTTAAAATTTTAATTTGTGAAAATTAAGTCATCGGTCAATTCGCCATCCAATTGCAAACAAAACAACCACTTCCTATGTGTCACCCCTTTTAATGACATTTGGGAATTATTTTTGTGTTCTTCTAGTCATAATTAAGAAGAGTGCAGATTTACTAATTCAAATACAAACCTAAGTCTGACGTTTGAGAATGCATTGCATAGTTTTTTTCCATATTTATTAAAGTTGATTTGTCTGTGCCAGGAGAATGGTTAAATATCATTCCTTAAGGAGTTGTTTGTTAGTGAATTTTTAGGGAAAGGAAGGGGAGGATTTATTTGTATTTCTAAATTAAGAGAATGATATAACATTTATGATTTATGATAATAAATAAGTGATTAGCATATTATGTTTATGCTAACTTATCATTGAAAATATCAAATTAAATACTATTTATTTTAATATGAAAAATAAGCCCTCCCCTCCCCTTTACGAGAAATTGTATTGCTTGAATCAAGGTCGAAGGCATGATTCTAATTGGTCCTGAGTTTGCTGATTGAATCATCTCCTAAAGTAACCCAGCTGTATCATCTCTAAGATTCACTGTGAAGAAAACAGAGAATTAGAGAGAGAGAGAGAAAGAGAGAGAGAGAGAAAGAAAACTGATTCTATCAATTGAATTATTAACACACAGATACAAGAGATGAGGACACCTTATATAGAAGGTAACACTAATAGAATAACTGCACTAACAGTAGCCTAACAGAATAACTGCATAATTGCACTAACAGCATAACTGCATAACTGCACTAACAGCATAACTGCACTAACAGCAACTGACAGCTGTAGTTGATGACAGCTCAGCAACATACTCGATATCTCTAATACTCTCCCCTCAAGCTCAGCTGTGAAGATCATGAACAGTGAGCTTGCTTCTAATTTCTTGAAATTTTGAAGAAGACAGGGGCTTGGTTAGAGCATCTGCCAGCTGATCTGGAGCAGGCACATGCTTGACAAGCAGCTGCTTGGCCTGAATTTTTTCTCTGACAAAGAAGAGATCAAGCTCCATGTGCTTAGTTCTTGTGTGTTGCACGGGGTTGTGAGCAAGAAGAACATCACTCAGATTATCACATAGGATAGTGGGGGGTGTAATTGTGACTCTTAGCTCCATAAGCAGAGACTGAAGCCACAAAATATCAGCTGTTGCTTGAGCTAAGCTCCTATATTCAGCTTCACAACTACTCCTTGCTACTACTGTTTGCTTTCTTGACCACCAAGTCACCAAATTTGGACCAAGAAAAAGACAAGCACCTGATGTTGACCTTCGGTCATCAGGATCAACAGCCCAATCTGCATCACAAAATCCCATTAAAGAGAGGGGAATGTGAGCAGAAGCAGGCTTCAAATGCAGACCAAAATGTTGAGTTCCTTACAAATAGCGCAGGATACGTTTGACAGCAAGCCAATGAGTGTCAAGAGGACTTGTCATGAATTGACACACCTTGTTAACAGAATAACTCAAATCTGGCCTGGTTATGGTAATGTATTGCAAAGCGCCTACTATGGACCGGTAAAGAGCAGGATCTGAAAAAGAAGAACTGCCAGTTCTTGACAACTTTGTCCCAGAAACCATAGGAGAGGAGATGGGCTTGCAATCTGGCATATCAGCCTTGGCCAATAGATCACGAATGTATTTACTCTGAGTTAGCAGCATAGATTTATCAGGAAGAGTTTTTACCTCAATTCCCAAGAAATAGTCAAGAGTTCCCAAATCCTTAAGAGCAAACACATCCTTCAATTTTGAAATAAAATTCTGAACTAGAGACACTGTTGGTCCAGTGATTATTATGTCATCAACATACACCAAGGCATACATGGTTATGTCATTGTGCTGAAAAACAAACAAGGAAGGGTCACATTTACTGGACACAAAACCAAACTGCAGCAAAGTAAATCTTAGCCTGTCATACCAAGCCCTTGGGGCTTGCTTCAACCCATATAGAGCCTTGTGTAAACGACATACCAATGACTTGTCTTCAACCTCAAAACCAGGTGGTTGACACATGTAAACCTCTTCCTCAAGTAACCCATTGAGGAAAGCATTATTTATATCAAGCTGTTGAATGCACCAACCTCTAGTTAAAGCCAAAGTAAGAATGACCCGAATGGTGACCGGTTTAACTACAGGGGAAAAAGTCTCCTTGTAGTCATAACCATACTGCTGATGAAACCCTTTGGCAACCAGACGTGCTTTAAGCTTATTCACAGTACCATCAGGGTTCTCTTTAACCCGAAAAACCCACTTACATCCAATGGGCTCACGGTTGGAAGGAAGAGGAACCAAAGACCATGTCCCATTTTGATGCAAGGCATCAATCTCAGCCTTCATAGCTGCTGTCCATCCAGAATCCTGCAAAGCCTGTTTCACAGTTCTAGGTTCCACAGTTGTTAACAACAAAGTTGGTTGCAATCTTGGTTTTACAATTCCATTTTTTAACCTTGTTATCATAGGATGTGTGTTCTTGGGTGAGTGAGGTGGTGGTAGAGGAGAAGACTGGGAAGGAGTGTTTGAGGTAGATTGTGACTCTGAAACAGAGGATGGCTGAGGTACAGTGTTTGAGGTAGGCTGGTGATCAGAAACAGATGTTGTGGGGGGAAAGGGCTGTGAAGAAACAGGAGGATTTGGGAAACTGTGTGGACAGACAAGAGGAATAGAGGCTGGAACAGAAATATCAGCCTGTGAAATAGGCTCAGATGACTTTGATGAAAATAGGAAGGGGTAAGGAAACCTAAACTCATCAAACAGACACGACGATTTTGCCATCAGGAGTGAGACACTTATAACCTTTATGCATTGTGGAGTATCCTAAAAACACACACTCCTGAGACCTAAACTCAATTTTGTGTTTGTTGTAAGGTCTAAGAAATGGAAAACAGGAACAACCAAACACATGAAGAAAGTTATAATCTGGTTGAACATGAAATAACTTGAAATATGGAACCTGGAAATTTAGAGAAGAAGTAGGTAACCTATTTATGAGAAAAACACAAGTAAGGAAAGCCTGATCCCAAAATTTGTAAGGTAGAGAGGCTTGAGACAAAAGGGTGAGTCCCAACTCAACAATATGCCTGTGCTTTCTCTCCACCACACCATTTTGATGATGTGTGTGGGGACAAGCAACCCTATGAGTGATACCCTGGGCCTGAAGGACTTTGGACAAGGATCTATACTCACCTCCCCAATCAGACTGAACAGCCTTGATAGACTTCCCAAATTGTAACTCTACATGTGTTTTGAACTCTTGGAACACTCTCAATGTATCAGCCTTTGATTTAAGAAGATAAATCCATGTAAATCTGCTATAAGCATCAACAAAAGAAACATAATATTGATATCCACAAGAAGAAATAAAAGGAGCAGGACCCCAAAGATCTGTATATATCAGTTCTAATGGACTATGATAAACAGTTGTGGAATTAGATGAATGCAGTCTATGTGATTTACCAACTGCACAAGTAGGACAAAAATCAAAAGTAGATTTATCTGGAACAGCAATATTACAAGACTGAAGCACCAACTTTAATACATTTGCATTAGGATGACCTAGGCGTGAGTGCCAAACAGAAAAGGAAACAGTATTATTAGAAGAGACTGAATTAACAAATGCTGCAGTATTATAAAGGGCAGTATTGGTAGACAAGTGGTTGAGTGACTGAGCTGGCAGGAGGGAAGGAAACTGATAAAGGCCATCAGGTCCAAGAAAACCATGCAAGAGAACCTCATGTGTTACCTGTGATTTCACAAGACACAAGTCATGATGGAATTCAAAAAAGACCTTATTGTCTTTAGCAAACTGGCTTACACTAAGCAAGTTCTTAGTGATTGAAGGAACATGCAACATGTTTTTCAGAACAAGGTTAAAATTGGAATTATATGGAGAGTTAAACCAAGAAGAACCGTAAGAGACAATGGGCAAACCTTGTCCATTGCCTACAAAAACTTGATCAGGACCCTCATATGGCTGTTTCTGCTGGAAATTCTGCTCTGTAGGCGTGACATGATTGGTGGCACCTGAATCTGGATACCACACACCATTCTGTGATTGAGAGGAAGGCAGTGATGGTGGAATCGAACTGTACAAAGCCTGATGCTGTGGAGTTGGCAACAAAGGAGGCAGGGCGCTGTACAGATGATGAGCCTGAAATTGAGGCAGAGAAGGTACTTGTGGTGCACGATAGTGTTGTGGAACTCCAAACTGTGGTGAAGGTGTAGCATACTGCTGTTGTGGTGGTGGTGCAGAATACTGCTGAGCAGAGTATTGCTGTGGAGGTGCAGAATACGAAGAATCAGGAGGTGGCTGAGGAACATAGGCTTGATTAAACCTATGGTAGCAAACAGCTGCTGTGTGACCATGTTTAAAACACACTTGGCATTGCACACGGCCACGGCCACGGCCACGACCACCGCGACCTCGACCACGACCTCCACGCTGTGCATTCTCAAAACCTGAGTGTTGTGAGGATGAATCACCAGAGGAAGAATTCTGATCACCTGAAGATTGGTGCACTGATGAATTTGGCAAATTAGAGGAACCAGTGGTTGCTGTATTGACTGAGAACTCAGTCACAGCCTCTTTCTTGGTTTTCTCAATACGTGCTTCTTGAGAGAGAAGCAGAGCTTCAATATCATCAAGAGAAAACGCCTGAAACTTGCTACTCATAGAGATAAGATTGACAAGAGACTCTTACTCACTTGGCAAACCTTCAAGAACTGCGTCAACATGTTCCTTATAGGAAACTGGATCACCAAGTGAGTCAACAAGTGATTTCTTGTGTTGAAGATAATCAGCCACACCTTTCGCAGCCATAGATGAGCTTCGAAGCTCTGTTTTCAGTTGTCGCGCTCTTGCTTCTGTTCGTGAGAGAAATCCACCGTGCAAGCGATCCCAAAGTTGATGAGAGTGCTTGCAGCCAATCATCTTGATGAGAACATCACTGGTTAAGGTCGATTGGAGCCAGGACAGAAGATGAGCATCCTGTTCTTCCCAAACAAGATACGCAGGAGATAGAGTACCAGAAAGTTGATCTGCATCAGTCAGAAACTTCGGAGGAATCACTGGTTCAACGAGAAACCGATGCATGCGATGTGAAGTAATCACTGGATCAACTTGCTGTTTCCATAGCAGAAAGTTACGATCAGTGAGCTTCACAGAAATGGAGTGCGGAAACGTGACAACTCCGTTCGTCGAAGCAACAGAGAGTGGCGTCGCACGAATCAGAGAGTTCTGCCGCGGAGGTGAGCGCGGCGGCGAGGGAGAATCACCGATTGCCATAACCACTGGTGGTTAAGCTCTGATACCATGAAGAAAACAGAGAATTAGAGAGAGAGAGAGAGAAAGAGAGAGAGAGAGAGAGAAAGAAAACTGATTCTATCAATTGAATTATTAACACACAGATACAAGAGATGAGGACACCTTATATAGAAGGTAACACTAACAGAATAACTGCACTAACAATAGCCTAACAGAATAACTGCATAACTGCACTAACAGCATAACTGCATAACTGCACTAACAACATAACTGCACTAACAGCAACTGACAGCTGTAGCTGATGACAGCTCAGCAACATACTCGATATCTCTAATACACTGAATGACTTGTTTCTCTTGTGTGTTTCCTTTGGGTTCCAGGTTCATCAGAAGACCCTTCAAGTGCTTCAGGAGATAGCATTTAACTAGTCATATAGTTTTATTTGTTATGAACGAAGATGGCCCATTATCTTTAGCCTTGTGCTGCCAAAAGTTAGGCTGTTGGATAACATTACAGGTTATTATAAAACATTAGAACCTTTAATTTGCAAAGTGAATAGTGTAATTTATTTTATGAGTTGAAAAAGAATAAAACATTCAGAAATTTTGGACTTTTCTTTGGGCTCTCTGATTTTAGCGTGACCATGGTTCGGCTCAAGTTCAATGTGAATTTTACATTATAGCTTTGAATCTCTGGAATCAGATCTTGATCCGATGGTCATCCAATCCACTCTGCTGTCCGGCTCCTATAAAGTGAGACACAACATTTGATTGAATTGCTTTATTGACTTTTCAAAGTAGGTAATCATTATTAATGGTTGTGATGATTTATTTTACCTTTTAAAGTGACTCTCTCAAAGTTTTTCCCTAGTTAGGGAAATGTTGCGGTTCAACACCTTCCCCAAGAAACCACCGTTATGGTTAAAAGATAGGGAAGACCAATAAGTCATGACCAGTTCAGGGTACAGTGACTCATTGGAAGCATCGCATAACTCAGAAAAGCTAGTATGGCGTAAGGCATTAGAGCTTGGAACTTGGTAACGGCGTAATTGGGAGAAGTTGACTGAGAAAGGAAGGCAGATGGTCATCATGTTGATTATTCTTTCAACAGGATGTTCTTCAGAAGAAGTTTGAAGGAAGAAGATAGATTTTGAAAGGGAATGAAAAGAAATATGTGAGGTAACTCCACTTATAGGTAAATGGAAGAAGATGGAAGGGTTTCCTACTTGATAGATGGAAGTGAAAAGCCATTTAGAAATGGCTAAAACTTGATTCGAAGTTCGAATTACGGGGTTGATTGCATTGGAAATCCGATATCCATCATTACCTATCTGCTAGCATAGTGGGTTATTAATTGCTCCACTATCATTACTAAACCGTTAATCTTCCTTTTACTTTAATTAAAAATATAGGAAAATTAAATTTGTCTTTTATTTGGTTTAAAATATCACACTTCTTAGCAAGAGAATTCTTCGAAGTATGATATTTTGGGGGGCATCTGTTAACCTGTAATTTTTCCCAAGTCCTAACTTGGTCGAAGATTGCATAATAAGGTGACTTCGACCAAAAGGAAAGGTATTTAGCTATGACTTATAAGACAGTTTCCAGTATTCGACTAAGACGACATGTTGAGTCGAAGTTGAATTTCATATTGGAAGTAAGGTCTTGAAATAAACAAGTATTAAACTTGTCCTCGACTAAAGCTTTAGTGTGCATGAGGTGACATTTCGACGAAAGTTATGGGCAATTATTCAGGTTAGGCACATGGAAAGCAAAGAAGCAAGCATGGGACACGTGGAGAGCTTAAAGAACTTGTCCGTTGTGAGCAGTTGAAGATGAAGCCTATAAATAGAAGAAGACATGCACAGGATCGGGGTCTTTCGTCCCATTCGCAACACGTCCATAAACGTTAATTCTCAAACCCTAACGCCATAAGTCAAAGAAACCATGATGCAGTGCAACAGGAACGAGTCAAACGTGGTGACTGAGCGATGTTCAACTGACCACCCTTTAATTTTCATGCAAAACTCTTTATGTTTTCTTGCACTTTACAATTCAATGCAGTTTTTCCTTTCTTTTTACTTTGCCTTTTACTTGCTTTCAAGCACCTTTATTTTCAATCGTTTCCTTTAAATACTGTTAACCAATTCAGTCAAACCACTTTCGACGAATATCACTTCACCCACTCCATTTTCACACTTCGCGCACTAGAGAAATTACATATCCCAGAGCCCGTAAGAGGATAAGGATCCAGCATCTTCATCAACATTTGGATTCACTTGTGGTTTTACCTGATTTCGTCGGCTTACCAAAAATTAGAGTGAACAGCTGCAGACGATACTTCTTGGACGATACTTCCCATACTGTGGATGATACTTCCACATGTTGGACGATGATCTCATGCATTGAAAACGATACAATTTAGCCAGGACTTAACGATATTTTTAGATTTTGATAAAGTAAAACGTAGTTTACCATCATCGAATCCAAAAAAACACCCAAAAGAACTAACGTTACTCCAACTTATTGAAATCAAACACGATTTAACATCATCAAATCCCATAGAAATCAATAGGGACCCAACTGTAAATTAAAATAGTTCAAGGACCTAAACATAATTACAGAAAAATGAGGGTCTAACAAAAGGCAACAGGCATCGGAGGAGGAGGAGGAGGAGGAGGAGCAAGGGGACGAGATGAGAATGATGATGATGTGATCTATTTATGTGACCATTTAATTCTGGGTTTAATTAATTTCGCAGTTAGGTTTAGGGATGAAATTTGATTTAGCTAATTTAAAAATTAGACATTTTGTAATTCTGATTTTTCAACTAATTTTAATTTAATTTAAGGGAGTTTTTCTCATGCTTCTGAATTTCAGATGACATCGATGCTATCTTTACCTGACTTATAAGTTGTTAGTCATATTTTTTTTGGCTTAAATATGTTTGAGGTCCCTAACATATGAAAGAGAATCAGTCTAAGTCCCTGGAAAAATAATTTGTTAAATTGGGTCCCTGACATATGTTTTTTAATCAAATTAATGACAAATTGCAAATTAAGCTCTAATTAACCCAATCAGCTGTACACCTCTTAATAAAAGAGCCTAGTCATTATTTTTCAAAATTAATTTTTATTTCATTAATACACATCTGAATTATTTTTACCATCCTTTTTTTTTTTACCATTCCCCCAAATTAAACCACCCTTCTCTTTTACTGAACCCTAATTTGTCCTATCCTCACCGCCGCCGCCTCTCGTCCCTTCTCCTCCCTTCTCGACGCCGTCTCCTCCCTTCTCCTCGCCGTCTCCTCCCTTCTCGTCGCCGTCTCGACCCTTCTCGTCGCCGTCTCCTCTTCCATTCGAACCACCCATTGTTGTTTTCGTTCACCAACCCAGCACTGAAACTGAAATCGAAACCAGAAGGCTTCGACGTAGAGGCTTGAAGAACGATAAAACCAGAAGAAAAGTGCTTCGCAGCCCTTCTCCTCCCTTCTCGACGCCGTCGTCCCTTCTCCTCCCTTCTCGACGCCGTCTCCTCCCTTCTCGTCGCCGTCTCGTCCCTTCTCGTCGCCGTCTCCTCTTCCATTCGAACCACCCATTGTTGTTTTCGTTCACCAACCCAGCACTGAAACTGAAATCGAAACCAGAAGGCTTCGACGCAGAGGCTTGAAGAACGATAAAACCAGAAGAAAAGTGCTTCACAGCCTTTTCGTCCATTGTTGTTTTCGTTCACCAACCCAGCACTGAAACTGAAATCGAAACCAGAAGGCTTCGACGCAGAGGCTTGAAGAACGATAAAACCAGAAGAAAAGTGCTTCGCAGCCCTTTCGTCCTTCTGCTTCGAAGCCCTTCTCTCCCTCGAACCCTGCGTCCTTCTTCTGGGTTCTACACCTGCGTCCTTCTTCTTCGAGTGCAGCGTTCTTTTCCTGGGTCTTCAGCCTGCTTCGACTGTTGCTGCTGCTGCGTTCTTCTTCCCTGCGATTTTACCAGTTCTTCACAAGATTAGGGTTTGGGGTAAGTAATTTTGGGGAAAATTGATTTTTGGGTGAGGAAAGGTTAAAAACAATTAATTAATAATTAGAAATGCTGACTTGGAATTAAAAATAAGGGTTAATATTAAAAAATAGTGACTAGGACAGTGGGTTAATTAGAGCTTAATTTGCAATTTGTCCTTAATTTGATTAAAAAACATATGTCAGGGATCCAATTTAACAAATTATTTTTCCAGGGACTTAGACTGATTCCCTTTCATATGTCAGGGACCTCAAACATATTTAAGCGAAAATATTTTAGTTGTATAGATAATGTCTATAAAAGATACTCATTTTACAAAAAGTCACTTTATTTTTATTTTGAATCCACATTTAATAATTACATTGAAAATATTTAAGTTACCGTAAAAAAATTAAATAGATACATATTAAAGGTATTTTAAGTATTTCAATATCAATTCTTGGGAATATAAATTCCTAACCAAACGTATGTTATAATTATTACTAGAAGTAGGGAATCGTGTTTTGGTGCCACCCCATATTTTGTTATTTCCCAAAATACTCCTAAAAAGAAAAAAAAAACCCTTTGTCCAATTTTTTTTTTCTCTAAAAATCCATTTTCTCCAAAATCCCCCTCAACTGGTCACCCTCACCATTTTCCCACTCTCATCCATATCTTCCTAAATATAGAAATGGAGTAAAGGAGCTAGTCAGAAGCCATGGTGGGTTGACCTGATTGCAAGAAAAATTTGAGTTCATGTTTTTTTCGCGTTCTAGTTATTAATTGCACTTGTAAGTGCGAAATTTACTTCACATTCGCACTCACAAATGCGAATTCATGTTTTTTATTATTTTTAATGTATTTATTATATTCGCACCTTTAAGTGCGATTTGGAGGCAAATTTCGCACTTATAGGTGCGACAGACATGGGCATTAAAAAAAAATTAAGTACTATTTCGCACCTATAAGTTCAAATTGGAGAAAAAATTCACACTTGTAGTTGTAGGTGCGATACACTTTGATATGATAAAAACCTCCATCCTAGCTCGTTCCCGGTCTCTCGGATAGGTCCTATAAAGAAATGAGTAGATCAAACAGCACAGAGCCATTGGAATTCCTATTGCTGTGTAAAGAGACTTGGCCAATGATGCAGCATTCTCTCTATCTGTTGAAATCTCTTGAGATTGACTGGATCCTTCAGGAATAGGCTTATATCCATAAACATGCTGAGCCAGAATCCCCACTGTGGGGGGAGCAAAAGATGACAGTATAGACTCAAAAGATCGGTCCAAGGCATATACACTTGTTCGGGCTCTCTCCGGAACTATCTCTGCAAAAATTGGACTAATGTCCAAACAGTTCAACTTGAATAAGCTTTGCTACAATCACACAGAGATCTTTTTCCAGTTCTAGATCACAATAAAAGCAATAAAGTACCCTATGATTACCACTCTATTTCTGCATTAGGCACATACAGAATGGTTTGTAGAAAGCCATAAAGTAAACACAAACTATTGATAAAGATGTGCAAAAACCAAACAATTTAGTACTAATTTTAAAAAAATAAACTGAAAAAGTTCAACTTATTTGGACTGTTCAGAGCTAATTGGAGCTACCTATTCATAGTTCTACAAGTCATTTTGAGCTATTCAATTCTGTTTTTTTCAAGGTTGTAAGTCCTATTCCAAGGTCAAGGGCCACAAGCCTAGAAAGGACTTCATATTAGTACTTACATATGTTTTAACAATGAGAGACCACCGACGTGTTGCAACATATTGAATAACATGTTAGCTCAATTAACCATTTTTACAAAAATTGGAAGGTGTGAACTGAAACATATTTTCAGAATGTTTCTGGCAAATACAAAATAAGGATAATTAAATAGGAAAGTGATCAAGCACACAGAGAAGTGGTTAGTATGAAACACATACTTATTTGTAGCTGGAGCATTCCAAGATATGAAGAGCCCCATGATGATTAGAATCAAACCATGAGGTATTGCAGTAGACGGATCATCCGGTAAACCCAGCAGAAGAATTGCGGCTAGGGGGATTGCTGATCCAGAGCTTATCTGCGCAAGAATTACCCTCCCAGAATTTGGAAAACGCCTAGAGAGCATATCCCCCATCTTACCTCCAAACAAACCCCCAACAGAACTCGCAATCACAAATAAAGCTATGAGAAAAGCTGACCAGGGAAAGGAGCCAGTGACACCTTATGAAAGGAAATTCTCCAACCAGCGATGCCAAAGACTGTAAATGGAGCTATCAACACTGAGAAGAGGCCACCGATAATTGAGCCAAGATTGCCAGTTAGTTGAAGCCATCCGAAAGCCATGCCACGATTGCTATCGTCAGTTGAGTCAGCAACAAGGGACTGGATTGCAGGGGTGACTAGTGCAAGGCCAATTCCATTTAAAGCTCGCGATACAGCTACCTATAATACAATGACTTCAAAGTTCAAAGTGAATTCAATCAGCTGGATATTTACAAAAGGGTAGCAATTACACTGACACTACTTTAAGAGCTTCATATATATATGTGCCTGCTGCCGAATCCAAAAGGAGAAAATTGCCAACATGCTATTTGGAAATTAGAGTGGTCTTGACTCTTGAATACTAATTTCTTATACATTTCTGAACACTTGCAGCTAAATGAATAAAGCCTAACCTTTTCTGCATTTTTTGAAACATGTATAAATCGAATGTTGAGGCTGTAATTTAGAAGTTTGAGGTGCTGAAGTCTAAACCAAACTTCCGAGTAATCAGATATTTGTTAGAGAAATTGCAAAGTTTTTATGCTTTTTGATTTTTATTTTCCCCAAGGTATCCCACGACCGACAGCTACGAGACTAATCCCACGAGCTTCGGAGATCACATTAAGTGGCTAGCATCTCCAAATGATTCTCCTTACACACCGTTCAGAGATAAAACCCAGGATTAAATAATTAACGAGCTCAACTATTTACCTGCTAAGTTTGTTGGTATGCTTTGAAAATTTAGAGACACCCTTTTCATACCTCTGGGTGTGCACACAAAATTCAACCATATATTCAAGATATAAATGTCTAAATGAGCAGCAATGGTCTAATTTGTTTAAACCCCTGAATTTCCCCCCCAATTCCTTCGATTCAAAAGTATGATATTCATTTTTCATCTACTAAATTGAAGTTGAGAATGCTGTTTGAATGAACTATGAAGAACTTCCGATCCCTCCCACCAACCCGATCTACTACTATGCAAAGGAAACGTCGTTGGAAAGAAGCAAAGAAGAAGAGAGAATTGAGCGGTGACCTGAAAGAAGGTGGAGGAGAAGCCGACAAGGAAAGTGGCGGCGGCCCAGAGAAAAGCGCCGAGAGCTATGACGTGTGCCCGGTTGTGGCGCGTGGCGAGGTACGCGGCTACAGGGTAGCACGCGGACTGCACGATGGAGCGGAAGAGCGTGAGGGAGCCAAGTCCTGTGGGGTCACTGTGAAGAGCTGTGCCGACTTCCTTGTACACCCCGGGGAGGAGTGACTCGTCGGCTCTCTCCATGATCCCGGCCAGGTTCACCAGCACCAGCGTCACCGTCTCCGCCTTCATCTTCATCTTCACCTTCCTCCTCCGTTTCGAATTGTGTTGTTGCTAATTACAGTTACAGACACGATTTGTTAGCTGCCAAATGCGGTTGCTTTGTCTGTCTTTGCTTTTGTTGTTGGTGAATGGTGATGTGGATCTTGGAATCCCTCATTCGTTTGATTCCTGAGACGGTGCCAGTCCACTTTGGCGTTTGCAATTTATTTGTTCCTTATTTTTATTTTTATTTCTATTTCTATTTCTACCTTTGTTTGCTTTTGTTGTTGAGAAAACAAGTCCCTATACTTTCATGAATTTCAAAACTAGTCCCTATACTTTCATGATTTTCAAAACTAGTCCCTATACTTTCATGATTTTCAAAACTAGTCCCTATACTTTCATGATTTTCAAAACTAGTCTCTATACTTTCATGATTTTCATAACAAGTCCCTATACTTTTATGATTTTCAAAACAAGTCCCTATACTTTCATGATTTTCAAAACAAGTCCCTATACTTTCATGATTTTCAAAACTAGTCCCTATACTTTCATGATTTTCAAAACTAGTCCCTATACTTTCTTGAATTTCAAAACTAGTCCCTATACTTTCTTGAATTTCAAAACTAGTCTCTATACTTTCTTGAATTTCAAAACAAGTCCCTATACTTTCATGATTTTCAAAACAAGTCCCTATACTTTCATGATTTTCAAAACAAGTCCTTATACTTTCATGAATTTCAAAACAAGTCCCTATACTTTCATGAATTTCAAAACAAGTCCCTATACTTTCTTGATTTTCAAAACTAGTCCCTATACTTTCATGAATTTCAAAACTAGTCCCTATACTTTCATGAATTTCAAAACAAGTCCCTATGAAATTCTCTGGTGGTTGGTGGGTCATAGGCTTTTGCAAGCACTTCGAGACCTCGAATCCATTGTTGGTTGAGCTTACGACAATCCTTACTGTTGCAGAGATGATTGCCCAAAAAGAGTTTGACTCGAGTTATTATTGAGAGTGACTCATTCTTAGCCATTGAGCGAATTCTGTCTAATTCTAGACTAGTTCCTCCTTATTTGGAATTGGTATCCTCGATTCTGAATGCTCTACAGTTGGTTCGGAGATTGAGTTCCAACTGGTTGTGCGTGAGGCGAATAGGATAACTGATATATTGGCTAAGAATGCTCATGTTTTCGGTTTTAGTTTCCATGTAAAGCAGTTTTCGATAGCGGAATGTAATGGATTGTTAGCTCAGGAAGCTCTTGAGGCTTTGCCCTCTTTGAGCGATCCTACTTCGTATGCTTTTGCTTTTCGGGGCCTTGCCCCTCCATGTAACCTTTTTTTTAATCAAAATAGTTATTTCAAATTTAATTTTAATAAATTTAACTTTATCCAATTGTAATGAAACCTTCCTTGAACTTATCTATGATACTCCTTTATTGCGGGTGAAAGCTAGGATCATCGGATAACCTGATAGTGAAACTAAACCAATTTAATTAGTTTATATTTTTTTGGTTAATTGTAGCACTGTGCTTTCAACTGGATGAAATACTTACATTTGGCTATTTCTCAAATTTACATTTTTTCAATTCGACACAACCCGACCAGTTGATAATTTATCATATATGTTCTTAGAATGAAGGCATTGTGAAACTTTGGTGGAACATGGAAGGTACAAGTTTGTTGAACAGTGTGAAACCTCTTCTTTTTGACAGCTAAGTGCTTGAGTTGGCTAACCAAACTATTCAAAGTAGAGGTTAGGCTAATTTATTTGAGTCTTGTCTAATGAAGGGGGTGGCGCGGGGATGGTGCTATTAGAACCGATGCATGTGCCAATGAAAATGGTTAGAATAGGCCAGATGATTTTTAGGGGTCCATAGCCTAGCTTGCGTCAGCCAAGTCACGTTAAATTAATAAGTAGGCATGGGCTTATGCATTTTTGAAATCCCATTTGCTTAAAAAGGTCTCAGACTAGTCAGAAAGCCTTGTAAGTAGTGCTGAGCATCGGTCGGGTCGGTTCGGGTTCGGGCCAGTTTGAGCCCAACCGACCAGAACCGAGTTGCTGCAATATTGGCCCAATTCCGACCGTTGTACACGCTGGGTTTGTCGGGTCGGTTCAAGACGGGTTTATACCGGGCTCGGGTGGGTCTAGGCGGGTTGGGCCATCAATGTTGGGCCTGTTCAGATTTTTTTTTCCTGTTTAGAAAATTATGTTTTTGTAAGTAAAAAAAAACTGAAATTACATTTCAACACAGCCCAAATGCAAACTTTGATTAAAAAAGGCCATTAGCTAAAAAAATCTATAAATTCATGGCTTTGCATGTGGCCCATTACTAGTTCAAGCTCAAATATAACCTGAAGTTATTTATGCCCAAATTTCATGACAAATTTCACATCAAACTAGATTATAATCTTTGGTGAACCTAATTAAAAAGATGCAGTAGGTAGCCATAGCATCAAGACATCAACGGTCACCAGAATCGTGAATTAGTTACAGACCATAATATCTTAAATAAGTAGCACAACTTAACAGTTATAGAGCTTAATCAACTAGAAAAGTAAACAAGTATGGCATTCCTTACAATCCTTCCAATAGTGACCAGCCGTGATCCAGCACTGTATTTTGGCTGCAATAGAAAGATGTTAATGAAACACAGAATGTCGGAATTGGTTAAAGCTAGTTAATGCGAAACATAGATCAAAAAATAAATACCAACAAAATTACCTAGAATAAAACAAGTAGAAATATAGCATCCTCATCCTAAGATAGCCTAAATAAGTCTCAAGAAAGTCCCATAATCAGCCAAAATAAGGTAATGATTACCACAAAATTCAGCAACTGCAAAGAGCTAGCAACATACAAGCCGACAACTATGAAGATCACAAAAAAAAAAAAAAAAAACAGAATATCAGCATAAGGTGAGGAGAAAGAAATACTAACTTAGAAATGACAATTAAACTTGACTTACCAAAAAATGAGCCATTTCACATAATGACTCCAAAAAGTCTTGTACAACTGAAAAAGAGGCCATAAAATACACATTTAGTTCAAAAAAATGTCAAATTTAGCAATTAAGATGCATAAGGAAGCAATTAGAATTAAAATATAGCATACCATTTAATTTCAGCCAATGGACATTGGCTACGACTGAGACGATCCAGCAGCTGCAGCTCTTCGTCCAGTCCCTCCAGAAATTGATATACCTTCAAATTCTTCGGAACAAGATAATAAAACACATACGTTAAGGTCTTTAGAAAGAGAACATACTATTTAGAAAGAGAATATAAAAATAAAGAACCACCTTTTAAGATTTTGTCAGATTGCTCCAATTCTTCAGATACATCAAGGTCTTTAAATTGCTTGGACGATTGCCTCAACCAGTTTTGAGTACAAACCAAGGCCCCTGCAACTTCTGGGTTGAGAGAGCTTCTATAACTGTCCAAGACTCTCCCACCAATGCTAAAAGCATTCTCAGAAGCCACGGTTGAAACAGGAGTGGCCATAACATCCCTGACTAGCATAGAGAAGATAATATCATGAATTTTTTAATATTAGAAATGATAATGATAAAATTGAAAGTGATAATAACACTTAATTTCATCAAATATTATTTTGTGGAGTTTTATTTTATTTTACTAGCGGCTTATATTAAGACAACGTAAAAGGAAAACTATTAAGTACCGGGTCATGTAAAAGAAAAGTTATTAAGGAAAATTATATAAATATTCTCTTTTTCGAAACAGAAATAAATCCAAAACCCTGACATACCAAATTACACGGAGAAAGAAAGGGAGAGAGCGAGAAAGCGAGAGTGAGCGATAGAAGCTCCGATCACGGGAGCAGACCCGCCGTTTGGCCTTATGGAGCGGCGGTGGAAGCTACGATCACGGCTCTTTCTGCGCGCGTTGGAGAAGAAGAAACGCCGTGCTGCGGTGTTCTGGTACATCGACGGAGCGGCGCGACAAGGCGGAGCTTGGTGGCCTGAGTGTCTTGGGGTGGCTATGGAGCTAAAGACAGGGTTTTGGAGACTTCCATGGCAGAGACACTCGAACAACAAAGAACAAGGAAAGGCGCGCGTTTGGTAATTTTCTTTTCTTTTCTTTTCTTTTCTCTTGTGTGATGGTGATACGGGCGAGGGCCTCGTGATGTTGAAGTCGCGGACGACGGCGACGGAGGGCGAAATCGGTGATGGCGTGGTGGTATCGAGGAAGGAAGAAGGGAAAGAAAATGGAGGAAGAAGGCGACGGGGCGAGAGAGGAGAAAGACTGAGAGAAAGACAAAATTGAGAAAGAAGGTGACGGGGCGAGAGAGAGGAAGGTCGACAAAAGAGAGGGGGGAGAAAGGAACCGTGGAACGAAGAAGAGGGGAAGAGAACCGGTGGCGAGGAAGCGGTGGCGATGTAAATCAGATTGCCTCGCCGTAGCGCCAAAGGCGTGTGATGCGACACCCTCGCCGGTGCTAACCAACACAGACGCCTGTCTCCTTGCCCAGAACCAGGGCTTCCTATTGGTCACTCCTTCACTTCACGGGCCACCCAGCGGATGATGACCGTCACGCCACTCCACTCCTACCTTTGATCTTTTCTTCTCTTTTATTGTTGTTCCCTTTGAGTATTTTCACTGTGAAATTGATATTAACATTTCCCTGTTAATGTATGTTTCGGAACAGAAATGAGCATGGATGGATTGAGAAGGAGTGGGTGAATCAGAACCGCATGAAGACACTGCTTGTTGGAACGTTGGAACATAGAGTGTCGCCGCAGATCGCGACCCTCGATAGCGTTCAATCCAAACTAGAATAGACGCGCAGAAAGGGCAAAGAGGCTGGATTTGGTTCAGTAGACTCTCTAAAACAGGGCAGTGCCTTTTTCCCTTTTCCTAATTAAATGTGCTTAATGTTACATGATAATTGCCCAACATGTCGTGAAGATTGTTTCACAATCTCTAGAATTGAGATTTTTACTCGAAAATGCTAGAATGTTTGTCTCCTGCTATGAATACAGTTGATTGAATGAGGATTTGTACATGGTTTTCATTAGCTTGATTATATTAGTTTCTGATGTGGCTGCCTGTTGATGATTTTAGTGAGCTATGTCTCCTGCTATATTGTTCATGTTAATTATAAATTTAAGCTCGGAAATATGCTCAAGTTTGTAGAGCAATCTGAAAATAATGGAAAGCCTGAAAAAACTAGACTCAAATTCGAAATCATGAGCCCGAAGGTCAAAGGATCAATGGATTATGTCCCTGAACAGGTTAGTTAATTTTGTTGCTAAAATACAGTGGTTATAAAATAAGATGTTGCTGTTGATTTTACTGTTGTCTTACCTGCATTCCTCTTTGAAATTTCCCTCCTCTTTCAAGATGAGCATCTAACAATCATGCGACTGGATATCTTCTGAGATTACCTATCACACACATACACACTGATTTTCATTCTACTACAATTGAATGTTTTATTTCTTGGTTTTACTCAGATAGTTGATTGAAAAGGATGTATATTCTTATTTGGTTTTGATAAATTACTCTGAATATATATTTCATTGTTTAAGCCATTGAAAACCTTATAGCCTTTTAGTTGATTAATAGCATAGTCGGCGGACTGGAGAAAGTTCACATACTTTTGGATGATTAAGCTCATTTTTGCATTTCAGTTACTTCAATTTGAAAGGACTTTCAATCCCAAACAGGAAATTCTTGTTTCTACTTTCAATGCTTTGTGTGTTTTTAATGTCTGTCTTCAAAAATTAGGGAATTGATGTGCTGGGTTTTTCTGTTTGAAATAAGGAGTTAACTGATATCTCTGAAACCTGTTAGGGATAGCTCTTGTTGTTTAACTTGTACTAGAAACGCATGTGTTTACATTTTGAAATGTTTACGGTTATCGTTGTTTCTTTCTCCTTATGGTGAATGCTAGTTGAATTTAGTTACTCCACTAAATTCTAATATCACTTAAATTTTAATATCAATTAGTCAGAAGTTTCATACATCCTTTATAGTAAAGCTGGTTAGTTTGATATTTTAATTTTCTTTATGCTTTTTCCTGCTTCAAGGGTTTCACTGTGATATATTATTTAATTTTAGCATGCTCAGTTACCTGGCTTGGTATTGATTTTCCATAATGACTAATACATAGTGAATCTTCTATATTATGCTTTTAATCGATTCCACTTTTTGGTTGCTGGCTAGGACAGAATTATCACTCATAGCTTAGGAAAATATCTTGGTTGTTTTTGTGAGTTTGCATCATGTTTTACTTTTTGTTGTTTCATGAATTGAACTATTGTTACTAAGGCGGCAGAACAGACTTAAAGGTCTATGAGAGTACATTGGGCACAAGTTTTTAAATTATAAACCATTAAAGATGTATCATATAACTCCATAGGCATGTAATTTGGTAGTCTGACATGTGATAATCAGTAACTTGATATTGATTTAAACCTTGTAATATAGTTAATGAGTATCAATTTATCTTTGTTTAATTGATATATCAGTGAGGCTTGGTGCTAACTTTATACTGTCTGGTTTGGTGTGTAATTATGAACTGAATTTTCCAGGCATATTATCAGTGTATGGGTTGTGTTCTCTTGCCCACTAAATTTAACATAGGAAAATATGAGAATTTCGCGTGAACCTTATCATTTGAGCATGTTGCGGATTATTCAGGGGATTCGATTTAAATTGTCTCTAAGCTTTTAAACTGAGGTAGTTGGAGTATGCATTTAAATTGTTTTATTTTGCACCATGTTAGCCTGGTTATCTCCTTCGTTAATGGGCTGCTCCTCTAATGCTTCTTCATGTTATCGTTTCCAATTTGTTCAATTTTGCACAATTAAACTTTCGACAGCATTTTCTTCTTTTAGGAAATTAAATTCAATATTGTGAGTGTGGATTCAGCTTTTAGCCGTTTACAGTTATAAATTTCATGTTCTTTATTGTATGATTAACATGATATGCCTGACATATTTATAATTCTTATATGTTCTATAAAGTCGATAAATATAAAGTTCATAAATACTAGTTTGAGGTGTTAAACACAATAGCTTTGCATTTTGTTAGAACTAGTAGACGTTGCCATTGATAGGAATATGGATTTTATTATGTTGGATTTCCAATTTATAAATTAGAAATAAGGGATGGTTTATTCTTTATCTGTGAACGGTTATGCATATTTTATATTTGACCTAACAACTTGCGGAAAGTTAAGTATGTAAGACAGCAGGAAATTTATTCAGAACAAATAACGCCATAAAGCTCTCAATATTGGAGACAGGTTGAGTATGTAAGACAGTTCCTTGAAGGACTACTGGTATGTACAAGCTAATCTTTAAGGGAGTAGACTGCAACGATTGTGAGTATAAATCACAATTTTTTAGGAAGCCTATTTCTAGAACTGCAATAAAAATTGTAGAATGAGATATATATGATAGTTTTGAAAAGTCATCTTCAAAATGTCATCCTTGCTATTTTTCTGTCAAGGTTGAGAATGCAATGATTAAGTGTGATGTAAATTAAATTATGAGGTTTTCATTAAGAATATGAACAAGCTTTTGTTATAAATAATGCAAAATGATAAGTCTATACTTTGATGACTCTCTTTATTTATAATCGCATGAGTTAGTGCTCGCCTTGTGAGGCTTTTATGTATTCCCACCCTTCCCTTTA
This sequence comes from Acmispon strigosus, assembly GCA_030819835.1. Taxonomy (NCBI): domain Eukaryota; kingdom Viridiplantae; phylum Streptophyta; class Magnoliopsida; order Fabales; family Fabaceae; genus Acmispon; species Acmispon strigosus. The sequence goes on along the minus strand of JAUAMA010000005.1, from coordinate 43,633,176 downwards.
GAAACAGAAAAGAAAAGGTTAGACTAATGCTATTATGCTCAATTCTTCTGAAAATGCAAATTGCTCAAGTTCTTATGAAAAAGTTATTTCTGTATTACATTTCTAGAAATACATAGCAAATCTGGTATGCATATTCAATTCACTAACGCTCTTAATATGCACTTTGTTTGAAACCCTAAGTTTTTGTTCCTAGGATGAGTCCCAACTCCAAACAGGGGACTCTCAGACTTTTGTTTGAAACTCTCTCTCAACACAAGGTTATTATGGTTGGAAGAGCTTGTTACTTAGTAATGAAAGAGTTTAAGTCAATGATATATGCCAATTTTCAGAGGTTTTTAAAGAATCATAGTCTTTGATATTATTTTAAATTGAGGTTGATATCCAAGCTTTACTTCATGTGAGATAGTGGAAATTAACAAGGATTTTGGAGATTTTCCTCAAGATGTGATTGGTGATCAATTACTACCGGAAAGAGTAAAGAGGTACAAATGGAATACGAATCTGTGTGCATGGTGATTTTGTTGAAGTTTAGAGGATGCTTGGTATATATCCAAGTCTTAATCAGGATGTAGGACTTGAGCTCCACGGGGAGTTACTGAGACCAGCAATATACTTTATATTTTAACCTTTAATGAATTAAATATACTAATTAGCCATTTTCTAAAAAGCTTTTGGTGCAAGATACTAGTAGTGTGATCTGTCCTTGAAGTTTGAATGCAGTTTTGTTGTCTGCAAGATGTGTGTATATTGTTTCACTTGTTTGTTGCAATGCAACCCTTCATAAAGTTTTGTGAAGTGTGATACTATAGAATTCTGCTATATAGCTCTCCTAGAGTCTTGTTACTTGTCATTGAGTAAATCACCCAATAGCTAATTAGATAACAACATAACACTGCACTATGTGCATGATTTTCTCCTCCTCGCACCCATGTCCAGCAATAATGTGGAAACTGCACATTATGCAGAAATAGATTCCTCCTAACCCTACCATCCCCTAATTAAATGTTTAATATGTTATTGGTCACATTAGCCAACATTATAGCCTTAACGTTTCTACAATACTGATAGATCTTTAGATCTGGGAAGTTTAAATAGGACACCTTATAACTAAGGACCTAAGTTTAGTGCAATGGTATGTGTGCTTAAGTTGATTTAGAACCATAGTTTCTGTCATGAAAACTGAATTGTCCATGAACCTGTTTTGGTGATTGACCCTAGAGGCTTGATTACTTAAGTAAGTAACTTAAGTGGAGAAAGGCATATTGCGATTGGACATGATGGAAGGTTTTGGTACATGTCTAATATCTAGTTGGATAATTTCACTGGATTGATTAGCTTGAATTATCCGCACCTTGTCATTTATATATTATTGAGTTTTAACCCTTGTTCTAGTGGATAACAATCTAGGAAGCAGGAAACTTTCTGCATAAATTTTTTTCTATGCAGCTGTGCTAAAATGGTCACAACCTGAGCTAGGAAACTCCTTAGATGAAACCAAAATTGCTACGAAGCTAATACATATTAGGATTGATCTGAAAATTGAGGACATTACCTAGGCTGTGTGAATACCGAATATTGAAGGAAACTATCTGTTATGTTTTGAGTTTCAACCGGAATTGGTTTTGGTGAGAAGTCGGCAAACTGAGTTTTAAGAGCCCTTTTGAGTGAAATCAATTGAATCTGAAAGGTGTTAAATAAAGGGTTCAATCCTAATAATGTAGGACAGAGGGGACTCTCCAGCAGAAGGTTTTCTCCATTCAATGCTAGCAAGAACTTATTAAAATGAAAGAAAGAAAGAAGACATTGTCAAATTATTTATATATTAATTAATTAATTTTTATGTTATTCCGCAAGATAGTAAGTTGCTTGTGATTGATGGTAAAAGAAAGATATGTATCTGAAGCTTTAAAGAATCGGATGAGGGGCTTGTTATAGGAGTTTGATGAGGCATATTTTTAGGAAGTTAATTAGCAATAGTTTTTCATTTGAATTCATCCTTATTGGTGAGGACTTGGGTGGATTTGTTGGAGTCTTGGATGGTTCTTGAGTAAAAAATTAATTGTCACATTTTTTGCTTATCAATGTTGAGTATAAGATATAATAATATAAAGAGAAAGTAACCTCTCATCTATGTCTAATTCGAACAACTAGTTACTATCAATGACTAGGTCATAAAATGCCGTTTTTGCTGTTTTTGGTTATTTTTTACCGTTCTTTAAATGTAAAAAAATTAAACCGTTTATCATTTCTCAATAAATTTGACTTTTTGTTCTTTGGATTTGACAATTTACCCTTAGTTCTTTATTCTCTCTCTTTTTTTTCCATTTGTTTTGGGTATTTCACGTTCATTCCACCAATCGTATCTTATATGTTGACCCCTTATTTTTCATGCATGCCTTGATGTTTTATACAATTATGATGATGTCTTATGATTCAAAGTATAAAGTGAAAGTTATTTTGCTTGTATATATCACATGGCCATTTTGGCTTTTATTGTTATCTTAATATTGTTCTTTTGTTACGTAGCAACCTCAAGAACAGAGTATCTACTTCTCATAGTATTGAAGATCTTTTTGTATTTCCATTTTTAAACAGGAGCTTGTTTTGTTCATATTGCTTATCTTTTTAACTTAAACTAGATTTAGCTTAAACCATGAGTAACTACTGCTTCTTTAACAAGCCAATTTATTCATTCATGAAATGCACTTTTAGGCAAGTGGAAGATGTGAAGATAGTATTGTAATTACTACCCATATTTGCATGCACCTTCGTGCTAAATTGCTGTCTGGCTTAGCTGTCTACATTCTCTGTTGAACAAGCCCCAACTATGATCACCAACTTTAGTTCCTTGATGGGTACCACCTGCTTCCTTATCAATTTTCCCAGTGCTCTCCTAGCACCAATCTATGACCACATCATCATACCATTTGGCGTTTGCAAGGAAGGTGACCAAAACAGAGATAGGCAACACTCATCTTCAAAGAATTGGAATTGGATTATTCCTCTCTATAATTGCCCTGGAAATTGCAGCTCTTGTTGATATATCAATTGGAACATCACCATCTACTGGCACTTTCAAGATTTTCAAAACAAGTCCCTATACATTCTTGAATTTCATAACAAGTCCCTACACTTTCTTGAATTTCAAAACAAGTCCCTACACTTTCAAGATTTTCAAAACAAGTCCCTTTTCTTTCTTGAATTTCAAAACAAGTCCCTGAACTTTCAAGAATTTCAAAACAAGTCCCTAGACTTTCTTGATTTTCAAAACAAGTCCCTACACTTTCTTGAATTTCAAAACAAGTCCTTACACTTTCATGAATTTCAAAACAAGTCCCTAAATTTTCAAGATTTTCAAAACAAGTCCCTAGACTTTCTTGATTTTCAAAACAAGTCCCTACACTTTCAAGAATTTCAAAACAAGTCCCTACACTTTCTTGAATTTCAAATCAAGTCCCTACACTTTCTTGAATTTCAAATCAAGTCCCTACACTTACAAGATTTTCAAAACAAGTCCCTACACTTTCATGAATTTCAAATCAAGTCCCTACACTTTCAAGATTTTCAAAACAAGTCCCTACACTTTCTTGAATTTCAAAACAAGTCCCTATACTTTCAAGATTTTCAAAACAAGTCCCTACATTTTCAAGATTTTCAAAACAAGTCCCTACACTTTCAAGATTTTCAAAACAAGTCCCTACACTTTCTTGATTTTCAAAACAAGTCCCTACATTTTCAAGATTTTCAAAACAAGTCCCTATAGTTTCAAGATTTTCAAAACAAGTCCCTATACATTCTTGAATTTCAAAACAAGTCCCTACACTTTCAAGATTTTCAAAACAAGTCCCTACACTTTCAAGATTTTCAAAACAAGTCCCTACACTTTCTTGATTTTCAAAACAAGTCCCTACATTTTCAAGATTTTCAAAACAAGTCCCTACATTTTCAAGATTTTCAAAACAAGTCCCTACACTTTCTTGATTTTCAAAACAAGTCCCTACACTTTCTTGAATTTCAAAACAAGTCCCTACACTTTCTTGAATTTCAAATCAAGTCCCTACACTTTCTTGAATTTCAAATCAAGTCCCTACACTTTCAAGATTTTCAAAACAAGTCCCTACACTTTCATGAATTTCAAAACAAGTCCCTACACTTTCAAGATTTTCAAAACAAGTCCCTACACTTTCTTGAATTTCAAAACAAGTCCCTACACTTTCAAGAATTTCAAAACAAGTCCCTATACTTTCTTGATTTTCAAAACAAGTCCCTACACTTTCTTGAATTTCAAAACAAGTCCCTACACTTTCATGAATTTCAAAACAAGTCCCTAAATTTTCAAGATTCTTAAAACAAGTCCCTATACATTCTTGAATTTCAAAACAAGTCCCTACACTTTCAAGATTTTCAAAACAAATCCCTATACTTTCTTGATTTTCAAAACAAGTCCCTATACTTTCTTGATTTTCAAAACAAGTCCCTATACTTTCTTGAATTTCAAAACAAGTCCCTACACTTTCAAGATTTTCAAAACAAGTCCCTTTTCTTTCTTGAATTTCAAAATAAGTCCCTACACTTTCAAGAATTTCAAAACAAGTCCCTATACTTTCAAGAATTTCAATACAAGTCCCTATACTTTCTTGATTTTCAAAACAAGTCCCTACACTTTCTTGATTTTCAAAACAAGTCCCTACACTTTCAAGATTTTCAAAACAAGTCCCTACACTTTCAAGATTTTCAAAACAAGTCCCTACACTTTCTTGAATTTCAAAACAAGTCCCTACACTTTCAAGATTTTCAAAACAAGTCCCTATACTTTCAAGATTTTCAAAACAAGTCCCTATACATTCTTGAATTTCAAAACAAGTCCCTACACTTTCAAGATTTTCAAAACAAGTCCCTACACTTTCAAGATTTTCAAAACAAGTCCCTATACTTTCAAGATTTTCAAAACAAGTCCCTAGACTTTCTTGATTTTCAAAACAAGTCCCTATACTTTCTTGAATTTCAAAACAAGTCCCTACACTTTCTTGAATTTCAAATCAAGTCCCTACACTTTCTTGATTTTCAAAACAAGTCCCTACACTTTCTTGAATTTCAAAACAAGTCCCTACACTTTCATGAATTTCAAAACAAGTCCCTACACTTTCATGAATTTCAAAACAAGTCCCTACACTTTCAAGATTTTCAAAACAAGTCCCTACACTTTCAAGATTTTCAAAACAAGTGCCTATACTTTCTTGATTTTCAAAACAAGTCCCTATACTTTCTTGAATTTCAAAACAAGTCCCTAAACTTTCTTGAATTTCAAAACAAGTCCCTAAACTTTCTTGAATTTCAAAACAAGTCCCTACACTTTCTTGAATTTCAAAACAAGTCCCTACACTTTCTTGAATTTCAAAACAAGTCCCTATACTTTCTTGATTTTCAAAACAAGTCCCTATACTTTCTTGATTTTCAAAACAAGTCGCTATACTTTCTTGAATTTCAAAACAAGTCCCTATACTTTCTTGAATTTCAAAACAGGTCCCTATATTTTCTTGAATTTCAAAACAAGTCCCTACACTTTCAAGATTTTCAAAACAAGTCCCTATACTTTCAAGATTTTCAAAACAAGTCCCTATACTTTCTTGAATTTCAAAACAAGTCCCTATACTTTCTTGAATTTCAAAACAAGTCTGTAACGACCGTGCCTAAAAATTTTAAGACATACAAACAGAGTCGCCACCAATATTTATTTGTTTTGGGAAAACATCGAAAAAACCCATTTTTAAGCAATTTTAAGCATATAAACCAAAGTTAGGTTCGGGAGTCTATTTATGCATAGGGAAGGGTGGAGAATGAACCCCACAGCACCCCTAATACATCCGTCTTAAGACGGTAACTTTTAATTGTTTTGTGCATGTTTTGATTTATTTAGAAAATATTTAATTACCCCTTTAGAAGAAAGAAAAAAGGAATTAGTGGTCTTATTGTTAAAAAAAGAAGTGTTTAGAAAACAATTTTTATTTTTATTTTTAAGCGCCTGTCGAGACTTAACCCGTCCTACGTACCCTCCGAAGAGGCGTCAAGGCTTACGTAGTTCTTTAATGTCTTAATTGAATTCGATTGTTTCTTGTTTAAAATGGGCACAAGACGAATGTAGTTTCGTTCATGCATACAAGTCATATGTAATTTTGCTCATGTATTTCCCAAAGAATTTAAAAGAGGATTGGACTTGTGTTTTAAAAAAAGAATTGGGGTGCAAGTCGAATGTCATTTCGCTCATGCATACAAGTTAGATATAATTCTGCTCATGTATTTCCCAAAGAATTTAAAGGAGGATTGGAATTGCGTTTAAAAAAAGAATTGGGGTGCAAGTCGAATGTAATTTCGCTCATGCATACAAGTCAGATGTAATTCTGCTCATGTATTTCCCAAAAGATTAAAAAAGGTTGAATCACGTTATAAAAAAAAGGGTCGGAGGTGCAAGTCGAATGTGATTTCGCTCATGCATACAAGTCAGATGTAATTCTGCTCATGTATTTCCCCACTAACCAAAGAGGGTTGGAATTTTCGTTTTAAAAAAGAATTGGGGTGCAAGCCGAATATCATTCCGCTCATGCATACAAGTCAGATGTAATTCTGCTCATGTACTTCCTAAAAGATAAAAAAAGGGTTGAATCGCGATATAAAAAAGGGTCGGAGGTGCAAGTCGGATGTAATTCCGCTCATGCATACAAGTCAGATGTAATTCTGCTCATGTATTTCCCCACTAACCAAAGAGGGTTGGATTTGTCGTTTAAAAAAAGAATTGGGGTGCAAGTTGGATATTCATTTTATTTTTTAATCGCGTAGAATCCTAAAAAAAATGCTACAAGTCGAACCATGAATATAAGATACATGAAAATAAAAGTCCTTTTATTGATACATTAATCCATCATAATCAAGTAGAATCATGATAAAAGGATCCTCGTCAACGCAATCTCTTGTGACCCCTTCATACCAAAGGTCCAAGCCTTGCTCAAGTTGGCTCAGGCACAAATTCAACAAACCAATGAGTCACAAATAAATGAGACAAGAGGCAAAAACATACTTCTAACTTCTATTATAACAAAGGTGGCATCTTTCATCAAATAAATCAAGCTCACATTTTTATCAAACAAATTCATGCTTCTTTGCCTCGCAGAAAATTCCAAATCAATTCTTGATACCAACTTACAAGTTTAGCCTCAATATAAATTAAGCAAAAGCCTCAAACAAACAATTTCAGTATAATAAACCATAGGAACAATTATTCAATGCAATATAACAGAATCTTTATCACCACTGAAATTAATAAAAGCAAGAAACTTTAGCAATCTAGATCAAGAAGCATTGAGCATCACTAAACTGGTAAGCTAGGAACTTGAACATCACCATAAAAAAACTTTAACAAAACTTGAAGTTCTGACCCAGTTAAATTTAGCAAGAAAGAAAGTTTACAGAATTGATTAAACGAAAGGAAGCTCCAAAAATTCAGAAAAAAAAAACAGCTTCAAGAACACAGAACCAGCAAACATTCAGAACCAGAACCAGTAAACAGGGAGTAAAATTTAACATAGTTTATGCCATATATTCATCATTCACCATCTTTCGTCGCTCATCATGTTCATCATTTTCAACACATACAACAATTCGAGCTCAACAACAAAGAAAATGAATAAAAGGAAGAACCTTTAACATCATCAGGCCAGAAAAAACAGAAACTTTGACATCACCAAATTAAAGAAAGAGAGCACTTCAACATCAAATTGTTACAGCAGCCACAACTCAAACATATCAAAACAAGAAAAACCTTCAAACCCAGTTTCTGGATACAACAGGGAAAATCATCAGAAGATTAAGAAGAAAATGTTTCAGAGGATTGCAACCAGAACAGAGACTAAGAGTTTCTAAAAAAATATGGGGAAGAAATAATGAACCAACCGAAGGTGAAGAGGGGTGGAGCCGCGAATTCTTGAGGTATTTGGCGGAGCTTCCAAGCGGTTCTGGGGCGGTGGTTCAATGACGACGCCGGAATCTGGTACGGAGGGACCAGTGGTGGCGGCGCCCTAAACGGTGGTAAGGAGAAGCAGAAACGCGGCGGCCGAGTGGTGGAAAGGAGATGGCTGGTGGCTGGTGAGTCTCGAAGAGAAGGGTTTCGTGGCCGGATGTTGGTTTGAAGTGAGATTGAGGAACAGCGGTGGTGGTGGTGTCTGGGTGAGGGACGAAGAGGAGGTGGCGAGGTTAAGGGAGAAAAAGGGTGGCGGTGGGTTGAGAGGAGGAAGGAGGGGTCGAATCGGTGGTTGCTGCAGGTGTTTGAGAGGAGAAGAACGAAGAGGGGGTGGAAGAAGAAGGGCGGCGGCTAGGGGCTGAGAGAAAGGTGAGGATTTTGGGTTTCTTTTGGATTGTAGGAGTGTTAGAGAGAGTCTGCTAGGGTTTTGAATGGGGGCTGCTGAGTGAATAGTAATTTTTTTCTCTTCGGAACCCGAGGTAGAAGTGTTTAAATAGAGCTAGGGTTCCACGAATTTTCACTTAAGTCCCTGAAGTTTTCTTCTTTTTACGCTTTAACCCTCGGTCCAACTAGGGTTTCAGAAGCTGAATCCTCTTTGGCTGTCAATCCCTACACTGGGCCGACCGGCCCATTTTCTATTTTTTTTATTTTCTTTTCTCTTCTGCTGGGCCTTGGATCAATTTCTTTTTTCTTTTTTAGAAGGTGATTCTTTAAACATTTTGGGCTCACTTCCTTTTTATTTTTGTCCCTCTCAAAATTAACTAACACAAATAATTAAAATTAAACTAAAATCTAAACTCATTGGATTAAGTCTTTTTTTGTATTTTTTGGTATTTTTCTAGATTTTCACCATTTTTATGGATTTTCACCATTTTTATGGGTGTGTGTGATCTTTATTATATATACTATTGTATACTTGCTAATCCAGACAACATGGGACTCCTTTGAGTCACCACTTGCTATTCTCTAATACTCCCCCTTCAAGTGGGACTCCATTTTTTATTTTTATTTACTTGTGCTCCTTCGTCTGAGTCTCAGAGGCCTTACGACTTTCTTTGTCTGGGCTTGTACTCCAGCGGGAACATCAGAGACTGTTGGACTTGTTCTCCTAACTCAGCGGAACGTCATTAGATGTTAGACTTCTGTTCTTGAGTCTCAGAGGCCTGTACTGTATATACCTTTTTTCTTTTATCCCGAATGCGGAAGTCACGGCTCACAACTGAGGGACGAAACCAGCTCTGATACCATATTAGAAATCATAAGTTACATCATACACCACCACAAAACCCCATACTTGAGGTAATGGGTGTGTGTGATCTTTATTATATATACTATTGTATACTAGCTAATCTAGGCAATGTGGGACTCCTTTGAGTCACCGCTTACTATTCACTAATACCTATTGGTGGCAAATGGATTTTTAGAGTGAAGCAAAATCCAGATGGCTCTGTAAATAGATACAAAGCTCGTCTAGTAGCTAAAGGGTTTCACCAAGTTTATGGCTTTGACAATTATGAGACTTTTTCACTAGTGGGGAAAATTGTTACTATCAACATTATTCTGACATTGGCTTTATCCTATGGCTGGGATATTCAACAGCTAGACGTTCCTTAAAGGAGTTCTTGAGGAGGACATGGTTCAGCCTCCTGGCTTTGAGAATGGTGATAAGAGTCTAGTTTGCGAACTGCACAAGGCCATTTATGGTTTGAAACAAGCTCCTAGAGCTTGGCTTGATAAGCTGAAAGCAACTCTTCTTTCCTTGGGATTTCAGACCAGTAAATGTGACCCATCCTTGTTTATCTAACACAGTCCAAGTACATTAGAGATCTTCTTCAAAGGGCTAGAATGGCAGATGCCAATCCAATCTCTTCACCTTGTTTATCTCCAATTCCACTTTCTAATTCTACAGAGCCGAGTTTCCTTCTTTCATCACTTCACATCTTTCAAATATCACATCTTCTTCTTCAACTATTACTCACATTAGAGTGATTCCTCCGCTCCTACTATTGTTTATCTTCATGTTGCTCCTTCAATTCTTAATGTTTTTCTTGAATCTTCACCATTTTCTCCTACTTCCCATGTTTCACTTGCTTCTCCTTATTCACCTTCACCAACTTTTCATTCTTCTTTTTTCTCCTAATCTAATCCATCACTGCACCTACCGACCTTGGAGTGATTCGTCATCTACTCTTACTGCTCATTTTATACTGCTCCTTCAATCCTAGATAGTTACTTGAACATTCAATCTTTCCTCCTCCTTTTCATGTTTCACTTCCTTCTCATTGACATTAACCAACTTCTCCTTCTACTTCCCCATCTAATCCATCTCTTATTCCACTTTCTAATACTCTAGAGAATTTAAATTTCATCGGTCCAAATTTCCTTCTTTCACCTAGTACAAAAATTACTTCTTTTTATCCAACTATTACTCACCTTGGAATTACTCCTCCTCTCCAACTGCACATCCTTATACTGCTCCTTCAATTCTTAATTGTTAACTTGAATCTTCACCTTACCCTCATCATAATCATGTTTCAGTTCCTTCTCCTTATTCACCTTTACCAACTTCTTCTTCTTCCTCTCATCTACTCTATCTCCTATTCCAAATTCTAATTCTTTAGATGATAATTTCATGAGTCCGAACTAATTTCTATCTCCACTTCACCTCCTTCACAAACCACTTTTTCTGCTTCAATTATTACTCGCCTTGGAGTGATTCCTCCCCTCATCCTCTTTCTCATCCTTATACGACTCTTTCTATTCTTAATGGTTCACTTGAATCTTCCCTCTCTCCTCCTTCTTCCCATGTTTGACTTTCTTCTCCTCATTCACCTACACCAACTTCTGCTACTTCTTCGTCCTAATCTAATCCATCTCCTAGTTCACTTTCTAATCTCTAGAGATGTTACATTTCATGAGACCAAAATTCATTTTTCCACTTTCTAATCTCCATTCGTTCTTCACAATCTATTACTCATCTTGGAGAGATTCCTCCTCTCATCCTACAACTCATCCTTATACTACTACTCCTTCAATTCTTTATGGTTCACTGGAACGTTAACCCTCGAATCCTCCTTCTCATGTTTCAATTCCTTCTCCTTATTCACTTTCACCAACTTATAATTCTTCATCTCAATTTAATTCTTCTGGTATTCCACTTTGTAATTCTATAGATATAGTAAGTTTCACAAGTTCAAATTTCCTTTTTCCATCAATTTTCCAACTACTACACACCTCTAAGTGATTCTTCCTCTCTTCTTGCTTGTCCTTAAATGGGTCCTACAGTTCTTAATGGATCACCTGAACCTTCACTTCTCCTCCTTCCCATGTTTCACTTCCTTTTCCTCATTCACCTTCACCAACTCTTCCTTCTTCTTCTTGCTCCCGATTTAAATATTACTCATTGGAGTGATTCCTCCCCTTCTCTTAAAGCTCATCCTCGTTCCGCCTCATCTATTTCATCTCCTATTCGACTTTCTGATTCTCTAAAGATTTTTATTTTCATGAATATGAATTTATTTATTTCAACACTTCACCTTCTTCACGAATCACTGATTTTACTTCAACTATTACACACAGTGGAGTGATTCCTCCTCTCACTGATTTCACTTGAACCTTCACTTGAACCTTCACTTTCTCATCCTCCTTCCTATGTTTGACTTCTTTCTCCACACTCACCTTCACCAACTTCTACTTATTCTTCTTTCTCACAATCTCATCCAAATCCTTTTGCACTTTCTAATTCTCTAGAGATGTTAAATTTCATGAGTCCGACATACATTACTTTACCACTTCACTACCTTAATACTACAACCTATCCTTATAATACTACTCCATCAATTCTTTGTGGTTCACTTGAATCTTAACCCTCACCTCCTCCTTCTCATGTTTCAATTCTTTCTCCTTATTCACTTTCACCGACTTATCATTCTTCCTCTCAATTTAATTTATCTCATATTCCACTTTGCAATTCTATTAACATATTAAATTTCATGAGTTTGAATTTCCTTCTTTTGTCACTTTACCACCTTCAAACATCACCGCTTCTTCAACTATTACCCTCATTGGAGTGATTCCTCCTCTCTTTCTACTCCTCGTCCTTATACTTATTCTTCAATACTTATTGATTCACTTAAATCTTCACTCTCTTCTCCTACTTCTCAGGTTTCACCTCCTTCTCATCATTTACCTTAACCAACTTCTCATTCTTCTTCCTTCATATCTAACTCATCTCTTATTCCACTATCAAATTCTCTAGAGATATTAAACTTGACGACTCCAAATTTCCTACTTTCACCACTTCATCTAGTTCAAAAATCACTTCTCCAACTATTACTAACCTTAAAATTATTCCCCTCTCCTACTGCTCATCCTTATACTGCTCCTTCAATTCTTAGTCGATGACTTGAATCTTCACCCTCTTCTTCTTCCTATGTTTCACTTCCTTTTCCCCATCCTTCACCAACTTCTCCTTCTTCTTCAACCCCATCTAATCCATCCTTTTCCACTTCATAATCTCTAGATATGTTAACTTTCATGACTGTGATATTTTTTGTTTTTACACAATTACACATCATTAAAAATTCACTTCTTCTTCTCCAACTTTTACTCACCTTCAAGTGATGTCTTCTCTCCTCCTACTGGTCATCCTTATATTGATCCTTCAATTCATAATGATCCATATGAATCTTCACCCCCTCTTCCTCATTCCCATATTTCACTTCCTTCTCCTCGTTTACCTTCACAAAAAAATTCTTCTTCTTCTTCTTCCTCCACATATAGTTCATCTCCTATTTCACTTTCTAATTATCAAGAGATGTTAAATTCATGAGTCCAAATTTCATTTTTTCACCACTTCACATCCATAAAAAATCACTTCTTCTCCAACTATTATCTTCTTCACTACCTCCTCCCAACATAACCCATCACCTATTACTCTTTCTGATTCTCTAGAGATGTTAAATTTCATGAGTCTGAATTTGATTCTTTCACCACTTCACCTCCTTCAAATATCACTTTTCTACAATTATTACTCACCCTAGAGTGATTCCTCCTATACTCATCCTTATACAGCTCATTCAATCCTTAATGGTTCACTGGAATCTTCCCTCTCTCCTCCACCTTCGTATGTTTTACTTCCTTCTCCCTTTCTTCTTCTCCTCATGAACCAGATGAGTTTTTTTCCTCGTGAAACGGTCCTGGCTAAGTCTCTCTTTATTTCTCACATTCCTGCAACTTAGCGAGTGGCCGATATCCTAACTAAGCCTTTATCCGAGGTCCGCTTTCATGTTCTACGGGATAAACTCACGGTGTTTCTGATAAGAACTAGGGTTGCAGAAGATGAATAGAATTTCGAAAATAAGGAATACTGGTAATTCGAGAGTACAAGCTCTCTCCTATAGGTAATACAAGAGTACCAGCTCTCTCTTCAAGTCTGTTTAATTCCCAATTCAATGCTTTTCTTATTCTTTCTTCCTCTATTAATAATGGTTTCCTCTAACTGATTGATAGAATCAGTTAGTTACAAAACATAACAATATCTAATAACAAATAACTAATTATCACCTAATAATATCTAATAACTAATATCTAATAGCTAATTAGCTATTTTACTTAATTCTCCTCCGATACACATGCACAATTGGAGGCTTTGAAAGCCTTGCTCTATCAGTTTCCTAACATAAAAACCCTAAGCTTTGGGGGAGGGGGTTGGGGGAATGGTATAGTATGTTGAATAGTAACCAGAATGTATCTCTCATGTAATTAGTTAGCCAAGTAATAGTTACTGGTTAGATAAGACTTTTTGTGTTAGTTAGCTCTAACAAATTCAGTTGTGGTTAGAGTTAGTTAACTTAGGTACACAAGGAATTTTAAATTATAGGTTTTAAATTTTATGAGTCTAAATTTCATACTTTTATCTCTTCACCTCCTTCAAAAACATTTTTTTTTCCAACTATTAATGACCTTAGAGTGATTTCTCCTCTACTCTTACTACTCACCCATATACTACTCTTCTATTTCTTAATGATTTCATTGAACATTCTCCTCACCTCCTACTTCATATGTTTCATTTCCTTGTCCTCCTTCACCTTCACCATCTTCTCCTTCTTCTTCTTCCTTATTTATTTCATCTCTTATCAAACATTCTAATTCCCTTCTATCACCATTGCACTTACCAACCTTGAAGAGATTCGCATTTACTCTTATTGCTCATCCTTATACTGCTCCTTCAATTCTAAACAGTTCACTTGTATCTTTAATCTTTCCTCCTCCTTTTCATGTTTCACTTCCCTCTCATTGACCTTAACTAACTTCTCTTTCTAGTTCTTCCTCCCCATCTAATCCATCTTCTGTTCCACTTTCTAATTCTCTAGAGGAATTAAATTTCATTAGCCCAAATTTCCTTCTTTCACCTCGTACCAAAATCACTTCTTTTTCTCCAACTATTACTCACCTTGGAATTATTCCTCCTCTCCCACTGCACATCCTTATATTGCTCCTTCAATACTTAATTATTAATTTGAATCTTCACCTTATCCTCATCATTCTCAAATTTCACTTCCTTCTCCTTATTCACCTTTACCAACTTCTACTTCTTCTTCCTCTTATCTAATTTATCTCCTTTTCCAAATTCAAATTCTTTATTTGATAAATTTCACGAGTTTGAACCTTATACGGCTCCTTCAACTCTTAATGGATCACCTGAATATTCACTGTCTCCTCCTGTTTCCCATGCTTCACTTCCTTCTCCTCATTCACCTTCACCAACTTCTCCTTCTTCTTCATACTTCCATTCTAATCTATCTCCTATCCCACTTTCTAATTCTCTAGATATGATAAATCTTATGAGTCCAAATTCTTTCACCACCTCATCTCCATCAAAAATCACTTCTTCATACTTCTATTCTAATATATCTCCTATCCCCCTGCTCCTTCTTCCCCCTCATCTATTTCATCTCCAATTCCGTTTTCTAATTTTCTAAAGATGTTTATTTTCATGAATATAAATTTATTTCTTTCACTACTTCACCTTCTTCACAAATCACTGATTCTACTTCAACTATTACACATCATGGAGTGATTTTTGGTCTATTCCTCTTGTTCATCCTTATACGACTCTTTCAATTCTTAATGGTCCACTTAAACCTTCACCTTCTCCTCCTCCTTCACATTTTTCGCGTCCTTCTCCTCATTTACCTTCACCAACTTTTTCTTTTTCCTCCCAATTTATTTCATCTCTTATTCCAATTTCTAATTCTATAGAGATTTTAAATTTTATGAATCTGAATTTCCTTCTTTCACTACTTTACCTCTTCCAAATATCACTTCTTCTTCAACTATTACTGACCTTCGAGTGATTCCTCTTCTCCTTCTACCACTCATCCTCATACTTCTCCTTAAATTCTTAATAGTTCGCTTGAATCTCCACCCTCCTCTCCTTCTTCCAATGTTTCCCTTCCTTCTCCTCATTCACCTTCACCAACTTCTCCTTCATCTTCTTTTTCCCCATCTAACTCTCTCCTATTCCACTTTCAAATTCGCTAGAGATGTTAAACTTCATGAGTTCAAATTTCTTTATTTCACCTCCTTCAACTGTTACTCACATAGGAGTAATTCCTTCTCTCCTCCTACTGCTCGTCTATATACTTCTTCATCATTTTTTTTGGTTCACTTGAATCTTCAATCTCTCCTTCTCCTCCTTCCGATGTTTTTCTTCCTTCTCCTCATTGTCCTACACCAATTTCTCCTCCTCCTTCTTCTTTCTCCCGTTCTAATTCATCTCTTATTCCACTTGTTAAATTTCATATCACATTCAAGTGATTCATCCTCTCCTCCTTATACTACCCTTTCAATTCTTTATAGTTCACATGAATCTTCACCTTCTCCGCCCTCATTCAATGTTTCACGTCCATCTCCTCATTCACCTTCACCTACTTCTCATTCTTCTTCTTCCTCCCAATTTAATCAATATCCTATTTCACTTTCTAATTCTATAGAGGTTAAATTTCATGCGTCCAAGTTTTCCTTCTTTCATCACTTCATCACTTTCAAATATCACATCTCCCACTACTGCTTATCCTCATGCAGCTTCTTCAATTCTTAATGATTCGCTTGAATTTTCACTGTCTTCTTCTACTTCCCATGTTTCACTTCCTTCTCCTTATTCACCTTCACCAACTTCTACTTCTTTTTTTTTCTCCCAATCTAATCCATCTCATATTCCACTTTCTAATTCTATATAGCTTTTAAATTTTATGAGTCCAATTTTTATTCTTTTACCGCTTCAACTCCTTCAAAAATCATTTTTTCTTCTCCAACTATTAATGATCTTAGAGTGACTATTCCTCATCTCCTCTTACTGCTCAACCATATATTTCTCCTTCTTTTCTAAATGGTTTCTTTGAACCTTCTCCTCTCATCCTGCTTCCTATGTTTCACTTCCTTCTCCTCATTCACCTTCACCATCTTCTCCTTCTTCTTCTTCCTTATTTATTCCATCTCGTATCAAACTTTCTAATTCCCTTCTTTCACCACAGCACCTACCGACCTTGGAGTGACTCGTTATCTACTCTAACTGCTCATCGTATGCTGCTCCTTCAATTCTAAATAGTTCACTTAAATCTTCAATCTTTCCTCCTCCTTTTCATGTTTCACTTCCTTCTCATTGACCTTAACCAACTTCTCCTTCTACTTCTTCCTCCCCGTCTAATCCATCTCCGATTCCACTTTCTAATTCTCTAGAGAAGTTAAATTTCATCAGTCCAAATTTCCTTTTTTTAACTCATACAAAAATCACTTTTTTTCTACAACTATTACTCACCTTGGATTTATTCCTCCTCTCCAACTGCACATCCTTATATTGTTCCTTCAATTCTTAATTGTTAACTTGAATCTACACCTTATCCTCCTCAATCTCATGTTTCACTTCCTTCTCCTTATTCACATTTACAAACTGCTTCTTCTTCCTCTCAACTAATCTATCTCCTATTCATAATTCTAATTCTTAAGATGATAAATTTCATCCGTTCGAATTTATATCTATCTCTACTTCACCTCCTTCACAAATCACTTTTTACTTGTCTTGGAGTGATTTCTCCTCTCATCCTTATACGGCTCCTTATTTTCTTAATGGTTCACTTCAATCTTCACCCTCTCCCCCTTCTTCCCATGTTAGACTTTCTTCTCCTCATTCACCTTGACCAACTTCTTCTTCTTCGTGCCAATCTAATCCATCTCCTAGTTCACTTTCTAATTCTCTACAGATGTCACATTTCATGAGACCGAAAATCATTTTCCCCCCATTTGACCTCGTTCAAAAATCATTCATTCTTCACCATCTTGGAGTGATTCCACATCTCATCCTACAACTCATCCTTATAATACTACTCCTTCAATTCTTTGTGGTTCACTTGAATCTTAACCCTTACCTCCTCTTTCTCATGTTTCAATTCCTTCTCCTTATTCACTTTCACCAACTTATAATTCTTCACTCAATTTAATTCTTCTCGTATTCCACTTTGTAATTCTATAGAATGAGTTCAAATTTCTTTTTTCCGTCACTTTCTCCAACTATTACACACCTTCGAGTGATTCTTTCTCTCCTCTTGCTTTCCCTTAAACGGGTCCTACAGCTCACTTCTTCTTCACCATCTATTACTCATCTTGGAGTGATTCATCCTCTCGTCCTACAGCTCATCCTTACACTACTGCTACTACTCCTTCAATTCTTTATGTTTCACTTGAATCTTAACCCTCCCCTCGTCTTCTCATGTTTCAATTCCTTCTCCTTATTCACTCTCACCAACTTCTCATTCTTCATCTCCTATTCCATTGTGTAATTCTATAGATATATTAAATTTCGTGAGTTCGAATTTCCTTCTTCTGTCACTTCACCTCCTTCAAATATCACCACTTCTTCAAATATTACCCTCATTGGAGTGATTCTTCCTCTCCTCCTACTCCTCATCGTTATACTCCTTAATTAATTAATGACTCACTTAAATCTTCACTCTCTTCTCATACTTCCCATTTTTCACTTCCTTCTCATCATTTACGTTAACCAACTTCACCTTCTTCTTCCTCCACAGCGAATCCATCTCTTATTCCACTTTCATATTCTCTAGAGATATTAAATTTGATGAGTCCAAATTCCTTCTTTCACCACTTCATCTCATTCAAAAATCACTTCTCTTCTCCAACTATTATTCACCTTGAAATTATTCCTCCTCTCTTGCTGCTCATCCTTATTGCTCCTTCAATTCTTAGTGAATCACTTGAATCTTCACCCCCTCATCCTTCCTATGATTCACTTCCTTCTCCTCATCCTTCACCAACTTCTCCTTCTTCTTCTTCTTCTTCATCCCCATCTAATTCATCTTTCACCATTACACATCAGTAAAAAATCACTTCTTCTTCTCCAACTATTACTCACCTTCAAGTGATGTCTTCTCTTCTCCTACTGGTCATCCTTATATTGCTCCTACAACTCATAATGATCCAACTATCACTACCTTAAAAATTCCTTTTATCCAACTATTACTCAGCTTGAAGTGATTCCCCTTCTTCTCTTACTGCTCATCTTTATACAGCTCCTTCAATCCTTAATGGTTCACTTGAATCTTCACCCTTTCCTCCTTCTTCCTATTTTTCACTTCCTTCTCCTCATTCAACTTCACAAACTTCTCCTTCATCTTCCTCCTCATTTAATCCATCTCTTGTTCAAATTTCGAAATCTCTACATATGTTAAATTGCATGAGTCTGAATTCATTTCTTTCACCACTTCACTTCCTTCCAAAAATCACTTTTTCTTCTTCAACTACTACTCACTTTGGAATGATTCTTCCTCTCCTTCTCCTGCTCATCGCTCCTTCAATTCTTAATGGTTCACAAGAATCTTCACCCTCTCCTCCTCCTTCCTATGTTTCACTTCCTTCTCTTCATTCACCTTCACCAAATTCTCCTTTTTCTTCTTCTCCTCATGAACCGGATGAGTTTTTTCTTCGTGAAAAGGTCCTGGCTAAGTCTCTCTATTTCTCACATTTTTGCAACTAAGCAAGTGGCCTATATCCTAACTAAGGCTCTATCCCAGACCTGATTTCATGTTCTACGGGATAAACTCAAGGTTTATCCTAACAAAAAAACCTTGAGTTTCGGGGGGTTGGGGGAATGATAAAGTATGTTGAATAGTGACCAGAATGTATCTCTCGTGTAATTAGTTAGTCGAGTATTAGTTACTGATTAGTTATGACTTTTTGTTAGTTAGCTCTAATAAATTCAGTTGTGGTTAGAGTTAGTTAACTTAGGTACACATGGCTATATAACCCTTCACTGAACCTCATGTTGCTGATGCTGCTGCTCGTAACTCCAAAACATCTACTGCTGCTCTCTCGCGGCCACCGCTGCAGACAACTGCTGAGCTTACAAGATCTGATGCTGCGGGGGTTGGGGGAATGATAAAGTATGTTGAATAGTGACCAGAATGTACCTCTCGTGTAATTAGTTAGTCAAGTATTAGTTACTGATTAGTTATGACTTTTTGTTAGTTAGCTCTAACAAATTCAGTTGTGGTTAGAGTTAGTTAACTTAGGTATGATAAGGAAAATCGCAAGTGTACGATTATCTATCGCGTAATACAAAAGATCGAACCCAAGGGATAGGTGTTCTTATTAATATATAATTTAGTACTTGTGCAATAAAAATAAAATGATATGTTTGATGTTTGGTTTAGGACAAGATGAAAGCAAAAGCATGAAATAATAAAACAAAATAAGATGAGAAGAATTTAAGCTCTTGGGTTGGTTTACATAGTCTATAAAACATGCTAGAAAACTCCTACTAAATTTCTGAACTTTAAATTCATATTCATGGTGCTATAGCCTAAATTTCTACATCCTAATAGCCTTAAGAAATGTAGAACTTTCTTACCTAATTACTAACTCCATAGCCTTGGTTATTAGTTAATTAGAAAAGAAGATGAAGAAAGAATTCGGGCCAACACAAAGTTACGCACATCCTTATAGCCTTAAGAAATGCAAACTTATATCCTTTTTTATTTCCTATTTCCCTTACTACTTACCAAATGGCCTTATGACATAAGTAGAAAGCAAGAAATCTTTTGATCACAAGATTAATGAAGATCAAAGAAATAAAACATGAATTGAAGATATTATTCAGAAATGTAAAAGAAAACTAGTACATGAATTATAAACTAAAACAACCCAAAAACTTAAAAAGAATTTAGCCAAGCATGGCTAAAGGAGACATTGAATTACCCTGGATAGGAGCTCAAATATGGCTTCCCACAAGTCCTAGGAACAATGCTCAAGAGGGAGAAAGAGAGAATACTTGTTGTATTCTAAGATGGTGTGTTTTACAAGTGCAAGTTGCCTCCCTATTTATAGCAAAAATCTGGCCTCAGCAATTAAATCCCACTTCCAGACCGAGGCCCAGCGCTTGAGCGCTGGGTTCCCAGCGCTGCAGCGCTGGGTGCTGCTTCTTAATCTTCAAGCTTTTCTTCCTTCTTCATGGTAGTGGGTTTTGAATGCCATAAAAAGCCACTACTCAGCCCTTAATCAATTCTGAAACCTTCTTCCCACTACCATCAATCCTTCAACATTATTTCCCATGTGCTAATTTGAAGAGAGTTGCTTCATATTCTTCTTTTCCACTTTTGGCCCTCTCTTTACTAGCACCTCAATTCTGGCCCTTTAATTCTCTCAATCTTTACTTTTAGTCCTCCACTCTTGAACTTTCACATTTTGGTCCCTGATTTCCTGAAACTTTACAAATTGGTCCCTGGACAAAAATGATAACTAAACCAGCTTTTCCTAAAAATATAAAATAAAAGTAGAAAAACAAATAAAATCTAAACTACATGCAAAATGCAAAATAAATATAAAATCTACATAAAAACAATAAAAAACCTATTGTGACTCAAAAATAATAAAATAAAAAGACTAAAAACAACCTAAAAACATCATATAAAATCCACTCATCAAGGTACACAGGGCTAAATTCATTTACCTCTTTATTTAAATTTTGATAAATCATTTTGATCTAGCGTAAAGCAACTACCTATTTTTGGTTTTTAGATCAGTTAGCAATTTGCAGACCAATTTTACTTTTACTGTGTCTGGAATATGTAAGAACAAACTACTGGCACATTGTGTCTTGAATGTATTAGTATGAAATTATGTTATAACTAAAAAGCTTTGTTTTGGTTTCCTTCTAATGTTAATATCCAAAGTGTAAAATCATGGGCAGTGCCGATCCTAATGCCAGTAGTTTATTCTCATCACAAACTCCTACACCACGGCATAAGGAAGAAAAGAGCAGCAAGGTTCATGCAACATCATGTCATCTTTCTTATATGAATCAAAGAAAAGTGGAAAGGTCCAAGGCAAATACACTAATAATTCTAGCTAAAAGAATTATAAATGCAACTCTCTGCCAAAGGCTCATGGACAGAATAGAACATACATATATCTTTTTGATTTAAATCATAATCACCCTTGAGTTAAAGAATTAAAGCTAAAATATAGGGAGAGCAAAAACAGATTATGAAGATGATAGAAGAGCAAAAAGTCTCTGCATTCCTTACCTCCAGTGGTTACGAGCTACTCTACACGAGAAACTATGTTTGCCATAGGTGTACCACTTCAGGGCATTTAAATGAACTTCGATGCGAGAAAGGATCAACTCAATACTTTGATCATCGCAGGTCTCAAGAACTTTTTGCACAACATAATTTCCAAAAGGGTTCTTAAAATGTATGACATGGAAAGGAATGCATCACTAGAGGAGGAAGCACCACATGATTCACCATCCGTCCAAGCTTTTCTTCCATCTCAGTGACCTTCAATGGAAAAAAGTAACGAAGAGATTAAAATGTATGAAATGCAAAGGAATGATGAAACATGAAAATTTTCATACGTGAAATGGATTGATAACACTATATTCCTAAAATTAGACCAACCACACTAATGTGCCATTCAATTAAATGCCAGGAAGCTTTGGCATCATCCATTCAATGATTTCCCCAAAATATTTTATATTCAGTACAATTATTAAATATGAAGAATAGTCCCACACATTGTCCTCCAGGCTTCATCTCTTATTTATATAAGGGAATAAGATTTCACACCCCCATTACAAGAAACTACACCCCAAGCATTTTTTGAAAATACCTTAAATACTCCCAATCTAGAAAAACACTTTAAACTCCCCACCCCACCCATTTCCCCTCTCTGCTTCGTCTTCTCTTCTTCCGGTTTGAAACCCTCGAGACCCACTCCTCTTCTCTTCTTCCGTCGTTCGAGCTTCCTCCTTCGAGCTTCCCTCCTTTGAGCTTCCTTCGTTTAGCACATTGAGCTTCGTCCTTCCTCCTTCGAGCTTCCAGGTACCTCATTCTTCCTCTGTTCTTCTCTTCATTTGTTTAGTGTTGTTGTAGGCTAGATGGTTCTGCCATTGTTGCAGAACTATAGCTTTCCGGGTTGTATAGCCCGGAATATAGCGTATGGCTACCGGGTTATAGATCCCGGAATTTTGTTGCCTATTTTTTCTTGAAAAATTGTCTTCCGAGGTTTATAACTCGGAAGAAATGTGCTCCGAGACTTAGAACTCAGAAGGATTGTCTTCCGAGAAGTAGAACTCGGATGTTCTAATTCCGGGATTTAAAACCCAGAATTAATTGGCTTCCGAGATTTAAAACTCGGAAGTTATAGTCTTCCAAAACCCATTCCGGGTTATATATCTCGAAATGACAAAAACCTTTACATTTGTTAGCCTTCGAGATATATAATCCGGAAAGGTGTTAGGAACACTATAACTTCCGAGTTGTAAATCTCGGAACCCAATTAATTCCAGGTTTTAAATCTCGGAATTAGAAAATTCAGAACCCAAAACCAGATTTCAATTTTGATTCTGTTATGCATGTTCTAAATTTGATTTTAATTTCAAAACCCAAGACTAGATGGCGAGGACTCACTTCGGACCCCGTGGACGTGGTCGTGGGCGGAACAACACCGACGGCAGTGGTCGTATCCCCGGTGGGCGTCTCCCACCCACAGCGTCCAACCGGAAACGCAAAGCTGATGCTTCTTCATCAGCTCCACCTCCTCCCCCACCACCTCCACCACCAGTTGGAGTTGACCAGGCAGAGGTCCTGCCCATTCCACCACCACCACCACCACCACCACCTCCAGCACCAGTTGGAGTTGCCCAGTCTGATGCTTTTTCTTCAGCTCCACCTCCACCTCCTCCTCCCCCACCACGACCATCATCACCAGCATCAGAGGGGCATTCTGAGCCAGAGACTGAAGAGTTAGTTCTTCAGCGGGAGCCTCCTTTTGCAGGGGGCCCCGAGGACCTTTCCTTGCTCCGTAAGTACCACGAGCATGTTGCACCCATCCTATGGGAGTCGTACTTGGAGTCGCACCCGGTAAGCATATTTACGTTCGAGCATTGTTCGCCATTTTTAAGTTTTTAATTGTTTAACATTGAACTGTGTTTTTATTTGCAGGAGTACGTCGACAGAGGAGACCTGACGTTGACGCCTTGCAGGAAAAAGTTGTCGAACCTCTGTTGTGATGACGTACCAGAGGTGTTGGAGATCGTGCAGAGATCCACTCTGTACCCCATAGTGTCCTGCTCATACTCTATGATGGACAAGGGGTTGGTCTCGGCCTTTGTGGAGAGGTGGCACCCGGAGACCTCATCATTCCACATGCCATTCGGGGAGATGACCGTCACCTTGGATGATGTGTCCTGCTTGCTGCATATACCGGTGATCAGACGGATGTTCTCGCTGCCGGTGATCGACGAGGCCATTGCCCTTGATGCATGCGAACGGCTACTTGGTGCTGACCGGGAGGACTTACGGGCCGAGTTTGGGAAGACTAGAGGGTGCAACCTCCGATTCTCGTGGATGTCCGATCACTACGCCCAGGCGGTATCTGGTAAGCTTGATATACCTCTTAGGTTCTATTTAATATTATTCAATCGGCTCACTATTTTTTTTAACCTTCAGAGAGGCGACAGGAGCACGCTGCCCGCATTTACCTGCTTCAGCTTGTTGGCGTGACATTGTTCGCCAACAAGAGCCACACTTACGGGAGCGTCACGTACTTGACTGCGTTCGAGGACCTCAACATGGTCGGGACGTATGCTTGGGGTACAATGGCGTTGGCGGTGTTGTACGATCAGCTCGGAAGTGCCAACCACTACAAGACGAGGCAACTCAGTGGCTACACATCCCTCCTCCAGGCATGGATCTACAAGCACTTTCCTTCGTCATTGTTCTTCAGACATTCAGTACCGGGGTATACAGAGGATAGGCCAAGAGCGGCCAGATGGCGATGTAGGAAGCAAGGGACAGTCCCCTGCCAGACACGGAGGGAACACATTGACGACATGGACGCCCACGCGGTCATCTGGACCCCTTATGCTGGGCATAGGGACCATCGTCCTTTACACCCAGTGTCTCAGTTCTCCGGATACATCCGTGGACCGAACGCCACGAGACCGTACCTACCAGAGAGGGTCCTCTGCCAGTTTGGGCATGTACAGACTGTCCCTCGATCTCCTCCTGGTCCACCACCCTCTGCAGATGACATAGATGCAGCCTTTGCAGCATTCACAGATGCAGTCATCCCACTTGGTCTCCAGGTGTCATTCCCTACAGAGTCATCCCCTGACTATATGACGTGGTTCTTGCATCATTCCCACCCTCTGCTGATACCAGACCAGATGCGCGACAGTGTTGGTGTTGCGGTAAGTTCTTTATCTGAAATATATTAATATTTTTCAGTTACACCTTTGATAATTCAATGACTTTATTGGTTTCATTTCAGTCTATGCTGCGGAGACTGGAGGGTTGGTTGACGCAATCTCTCACGGCGCATGATGCACCCCCAGCCGGTGGACCTAGTCGAGCTGCCTTGCAGCGAGCTTTCGACTACACTAGGCAGAGGATGACATCGAACTTTGTGTACCAAAGGAGGGGTAGGGGAGGGAGTTCGACCTCGACGTCTAGCGGGGCCAGATGATGGACCTGATTTTGTTATATTAGATTAGACTAATTTCGTAATTTCAGTATGGCTGACCGTGTAATATTTCCGATTGCGATATTTTCAGTATATTTTTTGAGTATATAATTTCATTTATGTGTGACATATAATCTTATTGTTAGTATCATGGATTTATTATAAATAAAAAATAATAACATAATATGCAGGTAAAATTTCAATTATTTATAAATAATTTCCCTGTTCCGGGAAATAGAACCCGGAAGTTATTTCATTTCCGGGTTTACATATCCCGGAATGTGTCCTGAAGACAATTCCGGGTTTATAGAACTCGGATGTTCGTAACTCACATTCCGGGTTTACTAATCCCGGAAACAATCTCAAACACATTTCCGGGATTACTAATCCCGGTACATAGCAAAAAGGTGTTCCGGGATTTTAAAACCCGGAACATAAATAATTAAACTTTCCGGGTTTTACAATCCGGTTTGTTAATTTTCAGGTATACTTCCGGTTTTGTTAAACCCGGAACGCATGAATCATGGGTTCCGGGATTTTAAAACTCGGAACGGTTTTCGAAAGAGGGTACATAGGTAAATTACTTAAACAAAGTGGGGTGCATTTTCTGGTGGTGGGGGTGTTAAATCTAACACCCTTTATATAACTAAAAACCAAACAAACCTTGTGTACCAGAGTGGCTGATAGCAAAGTCTCTGTCTCAGCACTCAAATGGCGAGGTGCAACATTAACATGTCCTGTAAAAATCAAAACATATTCAGTTCTGAAGCATCCGAAGTGCAAGGTAAAATACATTGCCCAAGCGTATTTATTTCCAACTATGTTTAAAGATAATATACCAGTTATATCATGACTCCATTGATCCCGTTCGCAAGTGCATTTCCAGTTGTGGGTCTTGTAGTCACCAAGAGAACTAAGTCAACATAAGAGACGCCCTCTGAGGAAGTCAACAACAACGTTAAACTTAAGTTCATAAGTATTAATCTCACATTGAAGTATGACAATAACTAAAATATATGCAGCAGAAAGAAATTTACCCCTAAATATATACACGAGGAAGTTGAACGCCTCTATCCAATCCTTATGCAAGAGACAAGTTTAATATTATTAAAGTTCTAATAAGCCAGTCACTTGAATACCGAATTTCGATGCTTTAGTTAAAGAGTTTTTCCTCGCAAAACCTTCCAAATCACCTTCATACCCCTGGAAGAATCATCGTTCGCCATAGAACTCTTCTTCCTCCCCAACATGGTTTTTCTTTTGCAGAGTCTAGGAGGGCCTACTCTCTGCCCCTGTCTTGTCTTGAACCAATAACAAACCCAAGAAAACCTGTATTATGATTAAAGAATTCAATCATGAATAGACAGACACAATCAATCTTTATTCACATTCTCTCTACAAAGTTTGCAGTTAAAAATCATAAAGTTCAGATTTTTATTCTTCTGTCAACAGAACTGAAGGAGGATAGAAAGAAATATTAGGGAAAGAACATTAAGAAAGAGAATGAGTTCAAGAATTACCCAGTAGAGGAGGAAAAAAACCAGAAGAAAGAAGGAGAAAGCAAGAAAATTTCAGCGGAAGAATGTAGCAGCATTTTGCATAACAAAGACATGATGCGGTGCGGGTAACATTGCAATCGGATGTTAAGGAAAAGAACTAAGAAGAAAGCATCGTTCCCTCTCTGGTTCTGAGTGACACAGACAAGGACATGAACAGTGGTGTAAGAACAAGAACAAGAACAAGACTTCGATAATGCTTTGTCTCCTAATCGAACGTTAAATTCGGGTTTTATAGGATTAGGCAAAAGAACACGCTTAACGTAAATATTAAGCGGAGATATAACACGCTTAAAATCAAGCGGTGGTTTAACGTTAATATTAAGCAACCAAACATATAAAAGAAAAATTATTAATTATTTTATATTTAAACCCTAGAAAAAAAACACTGTACGAAATAAAAATTATATTAATCAATAAAATCTTTTTGTTCAATGACCTTAGCCTAAAATGCAAAGACTAGAAAAATGTTCTAGATTTTTTTAGATTTTAATTTATTTCAATAATATTGAATTTTAAAATAAAATCAAGATTAAAACGTTTTCTTAATTCATAGTAGATCTTTCTTAATGAAAATTTGTATAATGATTTTTCTCCTTTAATGGACCAATATGAGGGTTATCCCATAAAAGAAATAAGATTCCCGCATTTGGTACCAGATTATGAGATTATACACCCAGGTAAATGATATTCCTGGGTAAATAAAATTCTCAAGTATAGGTTGTTCCACATTCCTAGTTCAGGGGTAGGTATCTTACATTCCAAGAAAACTGAACATGTGAAATTACTTTTTACCGTAGAGTCATAGTCCCACCGACTCTTCGCTCCACTTTCAGCTTCTTCATTGCAGTTCTCCCTCATCATCAAATCGCTCCTTTTCCCTTCTTTTTTCCTCCTTCGTCTTCTTCCTTTTTACTTGAACGGTAGAACCTCCATTTATTCCTCAACAATGTCGGACTCTTCACTCCACTTTTAGCTTCTCCTTCATGGCTGGAATAAATAGAGGTATTATCAATTACCGATTATATTGCACAGCCGCAAAAGTATTTCTTTTGTAAGGTAGACACTCATGATGGTACTATTGGATTTAATATTAACGAATGTAAAGTGATTTGAATTTACAAGAGAAAAAATATTTGGCTTAAATATGTTTGAGGTCCTTGACATATGAAAGGGAATCAGTCTAATGTGAAGAAGGTCTTGCTCCTGACCCTGGCTGTGGTTTTGATGACGACAAACTCATCAACAAAAAGAAGAAAAGAAGACTTCAAAGAAACAAGCGCTACAAGTCCATCAATAGTCTAGAAGTCTTAGTATTAGGTGAGTTATGCTTCCAAAGGTCTATTAAAGCATAAAGGCTCTTAAAACACCTAATCTAATCAAGCTAAGTGTTTTCATAACTTAAAAGAAGTAGAAAACCTTAAGCCAGTCTCAAAGTATCAAGTTTCTGGAAAATGGACTTCTGTGTAATTGATTGCAGCTTTCTGGTAATCGATTACACCTAGGCAAGTAATCGATTACCACTTGTCTGTAATCGATTACATGTTTGAAATTCAAATTCAAACTGAAACGGTCATTAGTGTAATCGATTACACTGAGTATGGTAATCGATTACCAGAATGAAAAGTTGCATCTTTTCATGAACCATTGTGTCCCAAACCTTTTAAAAGGGGTTGTGATGGTTCAAGGACGTTTCCCTTGCCAATATAAAGTCCATTTGAGTCCATAATTGATAACACAACAAGAGACAACACATTACACATGAGAAAACACCATTAGGCCAAAACTTTGTCAAAATTAGTTCATCTTTTTGAACTTAAACCTTTTGGAGCCTAAATTCTGAGTTCATGATCTTCATGTCTATAAGAACACTTTAGTTGTTCATATCTTGAAGAACTCAGAATTGTATTATGCTTAAAAAGCCTTAAAGCATAATTTCTCATGATCAATCCAATTGTATGTTAAAGGATTGATACAACCAATTGTAAAATCTTCTTCATCTCTTTCTGTAAGATTGAGTTTTCACCGTGGTATTCGGTGAAAGGTTGTTGTCACTGAAAGTGGTATACTTTCAGGGTTGTAATTGAAGGTGGTTTAGCCTTCAAGGTCTGAGGGTGGTTTGCCTTCAGGAACTGAAAGCGGTTTGCTTTCAGGGGCTGTTGAAAGTGGTTTGCTTTCACAGGATATTGGTAGAAATTCTTGGGGTCCTTGGGTTAGGAACTTGTAAGAGATTTTTATCAATAGTGGAAAAATCCTCAAGGGGTTTTCTTGAGGGACTGGACGTAGCCTTCGGTGGATTGAAGATGAACCAGGATAAACTCTTGTGTGTGATTTCCTTTATCCTTCATATTTACTTTCAAGCATCGCTCAATTCCGCTGCTATCCTAACGATCATTTCGTGATCATCATAAACTTGAAAGTAACAATTTCAATAAGGCAAAAATTGGGGCAACACTGATTCACCCCCCCTCTCAGGTTGCTATCTGTACTAACATCTAAGTCCCTGGAAAAATAATTTGTTAAATTGGGTCCCTGACATATGTTTTTTAATCAAATTAAGGACAAATTGCAAATTAAGCTCTAATTAACCCAGTCAGCTGTACACCTCTTAATAAAAGAGCCTAGTCATTATTTTTCAAAATTAATTTTTATTTCATTAATACACATCTGAATTATTTTTACCATCCTTTTTTTTTACCATTCCCCCAAATTAAACCACCCTTCTCTTTCACTGAACCCTAATTTGTCCTATCCTCACCGCCGCCGCCTCTCGTCCCTTCTCCTCCCTTCTCGACGCCGTCTCCTCCCTTCTCCTCGCTGTCTCCTCCCTTCTCGTCGCCGTCTCGACCCTTCTCGTCGCCGTCTCCTCTTCCATTCGAACCACCCATTGTTGTTTTCGTTCACCAACCCAGCACTGAAACTGAAATCGAAACCAGAAGGCTTCGACGCAGAGGCTTGAAGAACGATAAAACCAGAAGAAAAGTGCTTCGCAGCCCTTCTCCTCCCTTCTCGACGCCGTCGTCCCTTCTCCTCCCTTCTCGACGCCGTCTCCTCCCTTCTCGTCGCCGTCTCCTCCCTTCTCGTCGCCGTCTCGTCCGTTCTCGTCGTCGTCTCCTCTTCCATTCAAACCACCCATTGTTGTTTTCGTTCACCAACCCAGCACTGAAACTGAAATCGAAACCAGAAGGCTTCGACGCAGAGGCTTGAAGAACGATAAAACCAGAAGAAAAGTGCTTCGCAGCCCTTCTCCTCCCTTCTCGACGCCGTCGTCCCTTCTCCTCCCTTCTCGATGTCGTCTCCTCCCTTCTCCTCGTCGTCTCCTCCCTTCTCGTCGCCGTCTCGTCCCTTCTCGTCGCCGTCTCCTCTTCCATTCGAACCACCCATTGTTGTTTTCGTTCACCAACCCAGCACTGAAACTGAAATTGAAACCAGAAGGCTTCGACGCAGAGGCTTGAAGAACGATAAAACCAGAAGAAAAGTGCTTCGCAGCCCTTTCGTCCTTCTGCTTCGAAGCCCTTCTCTCCCTCGAACCCTGCGTCCTTCTTCTGGGTTCTACACCTGCGTCCTTCTTCTTCGAGTGCAGCGTTCTTTTCCTGGGTCTTCAGCCTGCTTCGACTGTTGCTGCTGCTGCGTTCTTCTTCCCTGCGATTTTACCAGTTCTTCACAAGATTAGGGTTTGGGGTAAGTAATTTTGGGGAAAATTGATTTTTGGGTGAGGAAAGGTTAAAAACAATTAATTAATAATTAGAAATGTTGACTTGGAATTAAAAATAAGGGTTAATATTAAAAAAATAGTGACTAGGACAGCTGACTGGGTTAATTAGAGCTTAATTTGCAATTTGTCCTTAATTTGATTAAAAAACATATGTCAGGGACCCAATTTAACAAATTATTTTTCCAGGGACTTAGACTGATTCCCTTTCGTATGTCAGGGACCTCAAACATATTTAACCGTATTTTTTTTATTCTAATGTTGATTATTTATTGTTTCTTTTACTTTACATATACTTTAAGTTGCAGGTCATAAATTTTTGTCTTTTAGTGCCTAAGAGACGACATGAAAAAGTACCCTTAATTTAACTGTCAAAAACCACAAGGTAAAATTAAATTTTAATTAGAAATATTATATATATATATATATATATATATATATATATATATATATATATATATATATATAATCTAACATCAGATACATTAAACACGTGGTCGAACTATATAAGACTCAACCAGACACTTGGCAAAGTCGCGGGAGTTCAGCCTCCGACAAGGACTAAAAGTGAGGTATTTTCTAAAATAAGTGGATGCTATCCGGACTTTACACTGATGAGGGAATTAGACCGCTCTTATTTTACAGGGACAAAAAACTTATTTAATTCATAAATACTTGATCTAAAACGCCAAAAGGCTTTTTAGTACTGATGCTCAAATTAACATTCCAAGTTGGATTCCAACACCAAGTTCAAGAAAAACATGAACTCAATTGAAAGCTTAGCAAAACATTTTCTACTAGCTTGCTTTAATCCATATAAAAGTTTATGCAATTTACAAACACTATTAGGATAAGGTGAAGAAACTCTCTGGGGTATAGTCATATAGACATCTTCATCAAAGTCACCATGAAGGAAAGCATTGTTGACGTCAAGTTGGTGGAGATGCCAATTTTGAGAAGATGAAATAGCAAGGAGCAACCTCACTGTACTTAATTTTGCAACAGGAGTAAAATTAAAACCATGTGTGGAAGTATTGGAAATAGGACCCCAAATGTCCATGTGAACAAGATCAAAACAAGTCTTACTCTTAGTATCACTAATAGGGAAAGGGAATTTAGTTTGTTTTTCCATATGACAAAAATCACAAATGATATTAGAATGAAGTTTTACATAAAAAAAATTCTTACTAATATGTTGTAAAACCTTACTAGAATGATGTCTGAGTCTAAAATGCAACATATCAAATTGTGGGTGACTATCATTTTTACCAGGAACTGTTTCAGCAGTGTTGACACACTTGTTCCTAATATTACAATCAGTGATAGCAACACAAATTCTAGGCTCTTGAAGAATGTAGAGATTATGAGAAACTTTAGCTTGTCCAATCATCTTCAAGGAAGTCGTATCCTGTATAATACAAGAATTCTTAAGGAATGTAAAAAAAATGCAATTCAAGTCATTAATGGTCTTTACAATAAACATTATATTAAATTCAAAATCAGGAATGAACAAGACATTTTGCATATAAAGATTCTGTGTAAAATAAACAATCCCTGCAAAATGTGAGAAGGTTATAGAACCATTGGGGAGCCGTACTTATATAGGTTTTATAGACCTATAAGTAACAAAATTATTTAGAGAATTGGTGCTATGATCAGTAGCCCCACTATCTGCAATCCAAATGTCAAAGTTGCGGATATTACCAGGTTTTTGTTGATGAAGTAGAGTCTGAGTTTGTGAAACCTGATGAATAGAATTGTGGTGATCATGGCTATTACTTTTGTTTATCAGTTCTACGACTTGAGCATATTGTTCGGGTGTCAAGTGGGGAAGGACATCGGATTTCTGATTTTACCTTATAATAGGATCTAGATTTTGTGAATTCTGATAAGCAACAACAGTGTTAATTGAATATGAGATTCTTTTTTTGGATTTGAAATTTGGGGGAAACACATGCATGTCTCTATGGTGTGTTCCTCTTTTTTACAACAGCTACAGACCTTGTTGCTAGCATTGCTTCCTTTCCAATTGGACTGACCTCTTCCTCTACCAGCATGATTATTCTCATAGGAGTTGTATCCTTTATCAGCATGACTTTTCTAGGATTTGTTGCTAGTATTAGCAGAGTTGGCCTCTATTGCCAGAATTTTAGATTCCATGGAAACAGAATTACCAAGTGGTTTTTCTTGTTGAAGAATCATTGAATAGTTTTCTTGATAGAAGGCAATTCTTTCATCATCAAGATTTGGCTCCTCAATGAATTTATTTCTTGTTTAATCCTTTGAGAAAGCAAACAACATGCTCTTGGTCCCTATATTTCTTAGTAATAGCTATTAATTCACATGAGCATTTTATCGAACACTTGTAGGACGGGATGGGGCGAAGGGCTTCCAATTCCTCCCAAAGTGTCATTAGTTCAGTATAGTAAGAAGATATACCTCTATTTGCTTGATGAATGGAATGAATCTCCTGCAACAGGTCAGAAAGTCGGAAATTTATCTCCTAATATACATGTCTGAGAAG
This sequence comes from Acmispon strigosus, assembly GCA_030819835.1. Classification (NCBI taxonomy): domain Eukaryota; kingdom Viridiplantae; phylum Streptophyta; class Magnoliopsida; order Fabales; family Fabaceae; genus Acmispon; species Acmispon strigosus. The sequence goes on along the minus strand of JAUAMA010000005.1, from coordinate 43,600,330 downwards.
GAAAGGGAATAATTCTCTTTTAGTACAATATGGCATTTATGATAAAATAATATTGCAATACCGGGAAAACACAATTATGAAAATCAGAGTTAAAAGTTCAAATTCTAGATGAAGGGTTCCTTTACCAACTATTTGGTTGAAGAAACTCGGCGTAGTGAAGGAACAAAACTGTCAGCAGCACCAGATTTACTCCCAGATACCTGATCAAATTTCGAGGTTCCCTCAGGCCTTTTTGGTTTGGAGACGGTGACTTTGGAAATAGATGAACCAACATTCACAGTCTGCAAAAATTGTATCCAATTTTGTGTGATGAGATCCCCATTTAAGATTCATAAACTATAGATTAGGTAGAAACTACCATAGACAAGTTTTTGGTTAAATCGTTTTAAAGCTTTCACAACAAAATAAAATAGAACATACTATTACAGATAATAATTGTAGTTTGCATAGATGAACAACACATCATAGAAATACTTGTGGTAATCTTTAATGTCGTAAAATGGTATATCGGATGGAAATACATTTTCAGAAATTAAAATGTTATGTTTCTCTTATTTTATGAAATGGGAATGCGTTAGGATTCTATATATCTAGTTTATTTTAGAAGATTATATTTTACTTTAGGAGTTGATTTTTATTTTAAAAGATTATATTTTACTTTAGGAGTTGATTTTGTATTTTGGGTTGAGTTATCTTTTAGATTTATACTATCTTTTATATTAGGATATTATCTTTTATTTTATTTTTTTATTTCTTAGAGGTTAAGTTTATTGTTAAATGAATTTGAAAAACAGTGTAAAATTAAAACCAAAGAAGTAATCATTTATTCAGAAAGCCAACTGACATAGTAACGGAAAGTAAAGATAGAAACTGAAAAGAATCTCAACCAACACCCCGAGCCTCCTACGTAGGGAGTAAAAATTTCAAGAGTGATGGTAGAATAAAACCCCAAAACACTATCTACTGCAAACCACGAGAAGCTTCACGCTCTGAAACTCGGAACCACTCCTTCTCCCGTCGTATACAATCTCTAGCACGTTGAGCCCTCCACTCACGCTCACAACGAAGCCATCGACTGACGTCATTACAACTATCCTCTGAAGACGTCGTCTCCTCCGACTACTCTAGTGCTCGGCTCCGCATCGCGTCATCAAAACGTATCATCTGATCCAAAATCCAGGAGGGTGGAATAGTAACAGACATAGCACCACGATAGTAACGAACCTCCACAGCGTCTCCATAACGATCTCGCATAACTCTCTGCACATAGCCACGATAAATCACCATCCTATGCACTCAACTGAAAGTTCATCTCAATCTATCCTGGTAATCCAAGAAATACAACTCTTCCTCCAAAGGATAAGGAATGTCTTGAATCGGCCTATCGGAATCCATCGGGCGATAAGCACCCACGCAACAAACATTCAAACAAGCAAGGGTCAACTCCAAATATGATGCACATGTAAGTATATCATGCAAGCATATTAAATCATATTATATCTACAAATCATATGATCTGGATAATTAATGTCAACATTGCGGAAGACGGGACGACCAGGCCTCCTCTGAGCATGAGGGAAACAACACCACAAAACCTAGCCGTTTGCACGGTACGCCAGTTACATAGGAACAACTGGATGACGAATACCAGTGAACCAAGAAAACCCAGGAACGATCCTCGATCGAACCCAAACAATGCTATGCCATGAGTTAGTCAAACAAGTCACAATCTCTATCCTGCAAAAGGATAATAATTTCTCCCAATAATTCACATGGCATGTTCATGATAACAATTAGCAAATCAAAATAAACATGTTATCATTCACAAATAGAAGAATGTGATAAAGCACTTAGACAAATAATCACATTATGAAGCAACATCATATAAACACATATATCAAGCATATGATATAAATTCACAAACAAATATGCACATAGCACAATTGCACACAGACACTTCTAAGGACTGAGTCACCCTTACCTTAGCCTAATCCAAGTGTATACCCAAATCCAAAAGAGAAGTCCTCCACAGAAAACCTTTAGAACAAAGCACATTTATGCTACGTAATTAGTCTATGTACTCTTAGCGCATGCATACGTACATTTAATTCCCTAACTTTATTTTATTTCCCCAAAAAGAAAATAACTAACCCAAAGCATATTTATATAAATATTATATATTTATATACGAATTAATTATGTCTCAATTAAAAGTCAAGTCTTATATATTATATATGCATTTTTGAGACATTTATATACATACATATATATATATATATATATATATACTTGAAAATATTATGTATATATATAGGTATCATTTATTTTCTTCCAACTATTATTATTATCACATAATATCCAACTAATTATACCCAAAAATAAAAACAACATATTCTCTCCATTTTTACCCATATATAGCGACATATATATATATATATATATATATATATATATATATATATATATATATATTCCTTTTTCATCTAATTTAAAATTAAACAACCTATCCAATATTTATTTAAAATTAAAATTATCTATTATCATATCATATCATCACAATAAAATTTAAAATCCTAACTTCCTTCCTCTATGTGATATTCGAAACTCATATATTTATCTATATCTAATTTAAAATTTCCCATTATCACAAACTAACCAAACCATATCTAATTTAATTATAGTCACAAATCTAATTTCAAATTCTAACAACTTTATCACTAACCTTAATGAGACTTTAAAATTAAAACTTAAACCCATATATATATATATGCCAAACGTGTGTGTATATATATATATTATAATTATTTTATCAAATCCTATTATCTCTAAAACATATCCTAATTCATTTTTTTCCCAAAATTAACTAATCTAATATAGTCCATATCAATTCAAATTCAATTATATAATTGAATTAAATTTAGTCCTTATCTCAATATTTTATTATCACAACAATCCTAATAATTAATTATGAAGATAACAACCACAATACCAAGTTGTTAAAATTTCTCAAACCCTAGCCTATAGCACACTTGGTTGCGACACACTCACAACAACATAGGGAAGATTTTCAAATTTTTCCAAGACCAAACCACTCTATATTTTCTATAATTTTATGAGTTCTATGATGATCATGATGAACATAACAAACTAAATACTATGAACTTCATATAATAATTCCTAAAACCCAACCCTTAGTGAATAATTACTAATAAAACTCCTACTGCATGTTTCTAAGAAAAAGGATGGATCTACCAACCTTGAAACGAAGAACGCTTGAAGACTTCCTTGAAGATCTTCGTCAAAAAATGCTTCCTCGTGCTTCTTCCTTCACGAACTTGAATCGCCACACCAAAAAGAAAGAGAAACTCAAACCAAGAAGGGAAGAGGGCTAAGAACAAGAACTAAGAACTAGCGAGAACTCTCCCAAGGAAGGAGAAGAAATAAAAAATCTATATAGGAAAGGAGGAGAAGTGTTTCTACTTTTCTAGTGAATGAGAAATTATGAGGGATTGCAGTCTATTTATAGCTGAAAATCCCGGGCAAGGCCTACTTGATTTCCAAGTAGCCTAATTATCTTTAATAATTAAAATTAATTAATTAAAATATAATTTAGAAATAAACCCTAAGATAATATGGAATATTCCCCTTCTAGAAGTTTCCTTCTATTTATTTAATTAAAATACCTTTAATTAAATAAAAACTACTCTTATTGGATTAAATCCGACGTAGCACAAAACTCACCCACACACCAATATTCACACATTAATCACATTGATAATATGGGTAGGCCGCGGCCTATTATGAATATGTGTATATATATATTTTCTTTTTTCTTCTCTTAATTAATCACATTGATTAATTAATTAACCAAAAATATTTTCCCCCTTGGAAAATAAATTGTGTCACGCACACACCAATATTCACACATTAATTAACGAAAAAAACAAACAATATATATTAATAATAATATTTAATAATATTGGAAAAAACTAAAATACTCTTAGACTATTTTCTAGGGTTTGACTGGATGCAATTGACATTCCTTAGCATAGAAGAGGAAGCCACTCATTGGTTTTATTTTAGCCACTCAAACTTTGATTCATCCCACGCTTGCTTCGCTGTTTTGGTGACGGTAGGTCAGGTACCATTTTCAAGAGGCTGCAATCTCTCAGATAGAGAGGTAGCATTGACGCTTGTGTACGAGAATTTGAAGCTTTGGTGGCCCAAATTCCTAATCTTTATCAAGTTCAGTTGTTGGATTATTTTCTGAATGGCCTCAAGATACAGGTTCGCTGGCGGGTACGTTCCTTTCGCCCTACAAATGTATTGCGCGCCATAGAGATTACACGAGGTGTTGATGAGGAATTACACCCTACTCAAGGACCACCACTGGCTCTAGAGGTTTCTTATCCTCCTCCTTCTCACACTGAAGGGAAATCATTGCTAGTATTCCAGTGGAAGAAGAAGATGTACCCAAGGAGGAGATGAAGTTAGATCGTCATCCAAGGACAGAGAACAATAAGATAGATGTTAGCGGTGCTATAACCGCGATAACTTCTTATGTTCAAAACATGGATTTGAGAGTTTCATTGATTGCACGTAAGGAAGAGATTATGGGGTTGAATATGCATTCAACTCAATCAAAATCGCAGGCCACTATCAATGTGTTCGTCCATGTAGACTCGGGTTCGGCCATGAACTTGGGTGTTCCTTCGATTGATGTGAGTGGGCAGTCATCGTTGATGGCACTATGGGCCTTTACCTTGTGGTCCAAGCGACCTCCTCCAATGCCGCCAAATATGGACACTTGTGTACTTGTTAATTTGGGTAGTCACCCGATTTGCCGCCTACAATGGAATCCGGGAGGAGAAGATTTTAATTTATCTACTATGCTAGCTTCCAACCTTGAGGCCAAAGTTGATTTTTGGGGGAGATTATTGTTAGGATTCTAGATATCTAGTTTAATTTAAGAGTTTATATTTTATTTTAGGAGCTGATATTGTATTTTGGGTTGGGTTATTTTTTTAGATTTATAGTATCTTTTATATTAGGATATTATCTTTTATTTTATTTAGTTTATTTCCTTTATTTTTTAGGGTTTAAGTTAGTTCATTGTTATTAGGATTAGTTATTATAAATAAGAGTACTCTCAAGTTGGAGTCAAGCTATTGATTATTGAGTTAGTAAGGTTTTTACCTTGTGAAAGGGTTTTCCTTGTAAAAGAAAGTTTTCCTTCTTTAGGTTTCTATAATTATTAATAATTTCAATTTTATCTTATTTTTCAGTCTTAAATATTCAGAAATAAAAAAAAAAAAAAAAAAACCGTTTTCCTGTTAGGATTTTCCGATTCTAACAGGATGCATGTTGAAATTCATATTACAAGGTATACATGTTTCCTTGCCTGAATCTTGTGATTAAGATTCTCAACATTCGATGCCCTGATCTTCATACAAACACGTGGACGATCACAATTGATTGGTGGTCTTTCTACATCATTTTGAATGGGATAATTTTCTGAAAAATGAATCAAAGTAATTAGGACATGTTATGTTGAACAAAATTATACTGCTGCAAATCAACAACTTCATACAAGGCTGAAATTACCTTTCAATTCCCAACTCAATTTGCAGGGAAATCAAATAAGGTAAAACACTATTTTTCATGGGAATATTTATCCATAACACAACTTAATTTTACAAGACTGAAGGTACCTTTATGCAGCTTATCCGCATCCAGTTGCTCAAGATCGCTAGGGACAGCAACCGGAGCCTGAAAATTTGTTAAAGAAATTATAATTTGCCACAATAAATTTAACGGAAATCCAAACAAACACTAGGAGCTTTGTGGAAAACTTTCCACCACAAAACAAATAATATAAAAGACAATATATTTAAAATTAGGCTAAGAAACTACGAACATTTGATTGACTTTGTATCATTGTCTGTTGAATCTGTTGATATTTTAGAATTGTCCAGTCAAATAAATAGTCAGAATTGTATCCTGCCAAACCAGATTTCATTACATTAACAGAGAAGATAACTATAACATAGATGAGACCGATAGTAATGCACAATGCTGTTAAAATAAATATTCCCAAATACTACCAAACATTAAGAGTTAAATCAAGTAACTCATAAAGTTCTTACAAAACGGAAACTTCATTTTATGATTTTGGATAATGATGAGAGTGTAAAACAATAAAAAAAGCAGAAGTAGTATGATCTAAGATGGTTTTATTATACTCAAGCAGATCCGATCTCCCAGTTGGAGATTTGCAATCAATGGAAAATAATTATGCACCAATCCAAAGTAGAGATTCCAGGGACAAAATCTAACAAAATTTGAAGATGAAAAATAAAATAATCAACCAGAAATTTCAATACATCTTTACATAATCCATTAGTATGTTACTATCAAGTTGAAAGTTTATGTAAAGTGTAGTGTTAGTTCATTAGTTGGAGTTAGTGAGAGGTGTTAACCTTGATCTAACTAGAGTTAGCCAGCTGTTAGTTAGATTTAGTTAGTCAGTAACTATGGTTAAATAGCAGTTACAGTTTAGTTTTCGGTATAAATAGATGGGATTGTCCATAAAATGGTCCATGTGTTTGGGCCGCCGTCTCAGGTAGGTCCCTCTCCAGAAAAATCTTAGGAGATGGTCCTTTTGTTTGCAAACTGTTTGAAATATGTCCTCACCGGAGCCCGAAACTCCGGCCAATGCTTATGTGGCATGTTGACTACTTAAATGAAGTCCACGTGGAATTATTTAAATAAAAAACTTAATTACAAGTCAGAAAATAAAACTAATTAAACCCTCCAATTTTCATGTAATCACAAATACACCCCAAAATCCCAAAATCATTGTTCTTCATCCTCCTCCTTCATATTCACCTGCTCCTTCATCATCTTGATCAACAGAGTGCCTTCTCAAATTTTCAGTATAAATAGGTTGTATTAGTAGCATTCACGATTAACGAAAATCAGTTTATGATCCAGGAACCACCATCTCGACCACAAACAAGGTGCGACGCTCGGAGAACCCCCTAATGGGAACTCCTTAACCCTAGGCCCTCGTAACCGAGAGCCTGGGCTGGGGGGCTACTGTTCCGGGAGTAAGTCTACTGAGCCCTACAACCCTCTCGGAACAACCCAAACCCATACCACCAACCCTGTCGACCGCGTGAATGCCATCAACCCTATTGTCTGAACCATCCTTTACTCTACTACCCGATGAACGTCGACCCGAGGGGTTACAATAGCTCTAACCGAGGAACTACCTTCAGACATCTAATCACCGATCCCACCACAGAGCCGCTCTGGAGAGCGCGCTGAGCCAGGACCAGCGTGGACCGCTCGATCAACCTGACACGGCTGAGAATCCTACGGTCCAGGAAGATCCACTGGTCAAATCTCCACCAGCTGTCCTCGAACGCCGCGCCTCTCCCAGTCCCCTATATAAAAGGGATCCCCCGAACCATAAGGCACAAACCACGATTCTAACCTAAACTCTCTCGGATAAATCCTCTGATACCGATCTCTAACTTTAGTATCGGAGTGTCATTACAGGATCCCTCCCGGGCTCAGGAGCGACTGAAGACCACCACACCCAAACGTACTGACTATCAGTGTACCGACTCCCCTATTTCCGAGCAGGCTTGGTATGTTCTGTTCAGTTTCATTCAGCTAGATTTCTTCTCTCTATTCTGATCTTCTTCTCCTGTTAGTTTAAACGACATAATCACTTTGGTGGGTTTGACAAAATCAAGACCCACAATAGTAAAGTTGAAATTTACTACATACTAGAATATTTCATTTTGATTAGATATCAAAGCTACACCATAGATACTGACAACAACAACAATAACAACAGCAGAAGTCCTTTTTCACATAATGAGGTCGCCTACACTTACATGGATCAAACCAGACTGCAATGAATATTAATGCCATTTTGACAAAAACAATTCTAACCATAAGCAAATTGACATCTTAAACAGGTAATGTGATAAAAGAACCAACTAATACCTTTACGGGTGAACAAATCGCGAAATAGGCTCTTCAAAAATCCATAATCTGGTCGTTGATCAAATTTTAAAGAGCGACAATAATGAAAGTAAGAAGCGAACTCCACCGGATATGACTTGCAAAGAACCTAAAATCAAGAAATATGTAGTCAGTAAATTTCAATGAATAAGAAAAATAATTTAATTAAGAAAATTTCCCTTAGGAGGAAAACCTGAAGTTCAGCAAATCAAATCAAAACATTTCTTAAGAAGTTCATAATTTGATAGTTGAGTATGAGATTCAGGTCTTCGAACCTGAGACTGAGATATGTTTCCTACAGTTTTGCATGATTCTAATTATAATTTGCTGCACTTAGCTTCACCCATACTTAGGCCTTGCCTCCCACTAACAATGCCACAATTTTTAGTTCTCTAGTCATTATAATTCTCGTAAATTATGAATAATTCTTTTGTGAACAAGTGCCTATCAGGCACAACCAATAAAAAAGACTAAGAAAATACTAAACTAACTCCAAGATGAATTATAATGTTTTTTTTTTAAATGTATTTTTAGCTTACATCTCGTAAATAAGTAGGATATCTTAAATTAATTGTAAATAAATAGTATAATCATTGTAAATAAGGTAACAATAATATTATACATTTATTGCACCTATTATATATAATAGACTCAGTTGTGTAGTTGAGACACACGGGTTCACCATATGCCACTTGTCTTTTTCTTCTTATTCAACATGGTATCAAGAGCCTAGCGAGAGGCAACACTAATCCGTGTTTTCTCGGTAAATCCACTGTCTATCGGTGCAAACATTTATTTTTTCGGTAACCGTATTTCATCTTCAGTTTTCGGCTCTTTCCCTTGTTGTGTTTCTCTTTCCAGCTCCTTTTTTGTTTTCCGGCCACCACCGCCGTTGCCCACCGCCGGCTCTTTCCATTTTTTGGCTCCTTCAAAGGAGGATCACGAGAAACATGAGTTGGGGAAAGGATGATCCTAGCAGGGATGGCAATTGGAGGCTTTTCCTCATGCAAAGGTGAATCCACTTCAGGTTCATTTTGACTTCGAGTATCTTTCCTCAAACATTGATCATCCTGTTTAAATTTAAATGACTCAAAGATTATTGCTGCTCGAAAAAGTTGTTTAACGAGAATAAGCGGAAAATACCTCCTTATCCTCAAAACTATCTTCGTCGCTTGAAAGAGAGATAGTTGGAAATTTTTTTCCTTTGAATTTCTTAGAAGTTTTTGAGGTTTTGCTCGGGCCAGCTCTTTTTCGACCCTATAAATATTAGAAAAAATACAGATGAAGATGAAGTCATAAAGTAATTTGAGGAAAATAAGTTATTCGAAAAGATCCTCACCTGAGAGATTTTGCTCGAAGCTTTGGTTTTAGAAGATATGTTATCATCATCATCTTCAAGAGCATTTGATTTCAGTGGAAGAGGTCGAGCTGTAAATTCTAGAGTTAATAAAAATCAAAATAGAGGCGGTAATGTAAGAATTCTATTTTGAATTACCTTGGCCTACACGGTCGAGAACCTTGACGTAACGTTCATCAATGTGAATATGGCCACGGTAGTGGTAACTGAACAATTTAGACCAAATAACCCTTTTGCGAGGCGGTTTTTCTTCACTGGCCATTACATTTAAAATATTTATTGAAAGCCAAGAAGGTTGAGGTGCAATAGGAATAGCTAAAGCCATTTCACAATTTGGAAAAGGTGGAAACTTTGGTTTGTGAAATTTTAAAGTATGCAAATGTTTATCTACGTTTGGAGGAAAGTGGATTTTTGAGAACATTTTTTCAAGGTTTTCCCTCAAAATCAAAGCCGCCTCCCAAATAGTTTTTCCGATTTGGTCAGGTAAGTAAACTGTTTCAAAATATTTTTGAAACTGTTGAATTTCTTTGATGTGCATACCTCTAGTCTTTATTTTGGGCTCCTTGGTCTACAAGTCAGAAAAATCAGCTGTCATTCTTTCAATGCATTCAGCCATAGTGAGACTGAATGAGGAGTAGTATTGACTCCACCACTTGTCGAAAGCTTTGGTACAGTAGGAAGAAGGCTTGAAATGGAAAGGAGTCAAACATGAGCACGTTTCTCATAGTATTTACAAGCTTTTGTGATGAAGTCAGAATCGACTTCAGTTTCTATGTAGAAACAACTTGTAATCTACCGAACATAGGGATTGGTCGAAACTGACTAAACCCAAATTTTCGAGCTACGAGCTGGGGTTGGAAGCCGAAAACGCTGCGTTTTTCCTCAGTAAGTCCAGAAAGAAGAATTTGAGGAGTTAAGAATTCAACCCAAATGGCTAAACTCTCAGCTTGAATTCCAACAGTTTCACTAGGAAAGGATCTAGTGAACCAGTCGGGACCACGTGTTCGACTACTGAAAGGAACGGAGAAGTGAGCATGGTCCTTTGAATTCAGGAAGTATGAGAAAAATTTCTTGAAATCTTCTTTTGCAGATGATTTTTTGGATTTGGGGTGAAAAAGCTAAGTCTAGGACCTTCAATGTTTGAATTAACATTTTTTGGATAAACTGCCGATAATCTTGGTTCGGAAACAACGTTCAAACATAGTTGCAACAACCATAAAGGACCTGTTGGGGAAAAAGTTCTGCCTGTTTGGTTTCAAAGGTGGTAGACAAATTCTCCTAAAGACTGATATAAACTGGCTAGGAGTAATTTACTCAAGCAGATCTTGACCCCTTCATGAAGGAGAGTTGCTAATGGGAGTAAGCTCTTGGGAAGCTGAAGGGATTTGGTGCAGAAAACAAAAAGCTGAGAGCCATAACCAGAGAAAAGCCACATGTTCCACATCAGAAATTTCATCTGAAGTCCCATGGAATTGGATGACGAGCGGGTTAAAAGTAAACATGTGAGGGGGAAGTTGAACCGGGTTCGAAGGAAGGGTTTCGCCGGCTTTAAAGACCATGCCAGTTGGTCGGAGACCAGTGATGGCAGCAATATCGAAGAGAGTGGGCGAAATCATTCCATAGGGAACATGAAAAGAGTTAGTCGAACGTTCCCAAAAGAAGAAGGAACTCAACAACATTGGAGAATTGTAATTTAAGCTATACCTAGAAAGCTGGATTAGGTCAAAAATCCCTAATTTTTTCCAATGTTCAGCTTTTTTCGATTCAACTCTATTAAGCCAATTTAGAAATCTGTCTGTTTTGGACATAGGGGAGGATCTAAACACTCGGTTAGGATCTTCCGAGAAAGAGATGTCATACACAGTTTATTAGAATTCCTACTCTCAAGAGGTTGTTTGCGGCTTAATTGCAACTCCCTCCGTCTCAAATTATAAGGACTTATTAAGAAAATATGTAATAATTTAATTAATGTATTGGTTTTATGTGTTTTTATATAAATCTTTCATATATGCCCCTATTTAAAGCTAATTGGTTTATTAATTGTATCTCACTCAAATATAATGAATGCAATTGGTAAATTAGGAAAATCTTATTATTCTTATTCAGAAATCTAGAAGGAAACTTATATTATGGGACAAGTATGTCTCTATGAGGTCTTATAATTTAGGATGGAGGAAGTATTATGGTATGGACTCAGTAGCAAGAAGCCTCCAACCACCGGGCTTAAATGCTACTCCTATGACTACTCAATCGATTTAATTATAGAAATTATGTGTGTTAATGGTCTGATACAAAATTAATTGTAGTTTTTTTCTGGTTTATTTTCATATTATTTGTAGAAATGTTATCATTTTCAGTTACAACTTTCTTGTATTGAAAGGATGGTAGAATGAATAAAAGTATGTGACTTTTCAGCTCACTCCTCTTTATTTCCAACAATTGGTAATCAGGTCTCTAGTTTCTTGAGGGACTTGCTAAGGTTGATAGTTACACCAAATACACATCACTTATCAAATGCAATTAAATAACTCATTTGTAACACTGCTAGTTTTTTAGGGCGAGAATATACCCTATGGGCAATCAAAATGAAGGTTTTTCTTAATGCAGGTGATCTTTGGGAAGTTATTAAGGAAGACTATGAGGTTGGTCCGTTACTAGAAAATCTAACACTTAATCAAATCAAATATCATAAGAAAAGAAAACAGCAAAAATCAAAGGCAAAGTCTTGCCTATTTGCGTTTTTTCTCCGGCAATCTTTACTAGAATGTTTGAAGTTAAAGAAGGGTTTATACAGTTGAAGCATTGGTTTCGAAGATTGACAACAAAAATGATGTCATTGGAAAATATAAGACCCGGATAATTTTCAAAGGAAATTTATGGAATATTTTAATAAATAAATAATTAAGTAATTTATAATTAAATAATAATTAAATTTATTATGTGATTATGTGATGGCGTGGCTTATATATTTTCTATGGAGAATATTTGCTTGATTTTGGTTGTTTATTTTTATTTGATTTTATGTGGTAGATATTATATTGATTATTTGCTAAAGGAAAAATATTTTTTAAGGTAGGAATTATTTAATTAAATTTATTATGTGATTATGTGATTCACCTACTAGGAAGGTAGGAATTATTTTTGTAATTTTTATTGATATTTACTTGATTTAAATCGACAAGTAAAGAGATAAAACTTTTGAATTAAATCCGAAATTTATTTTAAATAAATATATTGGGAAAGGAAAGTCTACCAAGTCAAACTCCATTCAAGTTTCTAGTTAATTTTTGGACCATAAATGAGCCATAAAATTGTTCATATAAGTTACAGTGAAGGCAACAAAATTAGTATAAGTAACAAGGGAAAAAAACTTGTGCATATACCTCAATGGGAGTTGATAACTTTGTTTGACAAACTTTTTCATATTTTTGCATATTGGTGGCAGCTTGCAGACCCTGCCAAGGAAGGCTAAAAAAATGCAAGAACCAAATTGTCAAGCACTATAGTAACCTGAAAACCCTAATCAAAGTAACTGACACTGACAAACATCAATTTTATGAAATTGAGAAGCCTGATAAAAGCACAATTAGTAGGATGAGACATACCTTCCTCTTAAGAAATACATAAGAACATAGCCAAGAGACTCCAAATCATCTCGACGACCTTGCTCTAAAGAAGTAAAAGTAAAATTGAGGGAAAATTGTTGGTTGCAATCTATAGACCATAAAGAATGAAAAATTCTCTCAACTCACCAATTCCTCGGTGAGTATTGCAACTTGCATAACGTGCAGTCCCTGTTAAGTTTTTGTTCTCTCTGGATGAGTTTATCAGGGTTAAAACAAATAATAATAAGAAACAGTAACCTAGCTTGCTAAAATTAAACTGCCATAGCACAAGTCACACTGAATGACTCAACCAAAATCCTTTGGAAAAAAAGTTGTTTAGAAATTAAAACTATATACTATTAGAAATTAGGAGGCCTAACTCAACTATAAAAACTAGTTTTGAGGATTGAGGTTTGCTCTACCCTTATAAACGCTTGATTGATCATATTTCTAGCTAATGTGAGACTTCTAACATACCCCTTTACGCTCAGGGCTGGACATTTGGAGCGTGAAATTTATAGGGCTCAACATGAACCATAGGGGCAGTCTCCAAAGAAGAAAGATTTTTCATCATTTACTTTCACAAATTAAAAGAATATAATAGGTAGTTAATTATGTTTGAGTTACTAGAAAAACACACAACATAAACACCACACATGGTAAAATATGAACCATAACAAGAAAAGATAAAAAAAATAATGCAACCATACACATAATATATACCTGTAAGGGATATGCTTGTGTGTATTAGGGTCCCTATATCCTTTTGCAAGTCCAAAATCAATCATATGAACCTGTGAGTGTAACATATTGCAGAAATCGATATATAACAATTTGCCAGCATATTGAAAAAACAAAAAAATTGCCAGCATGAAGGAATTACCACATAACTTAGCCAGTGAGTCAATGTTATTTAAGCTACCTGATTAGCTTTCCTGCCAAGACCCATAAGGAAGTTATCTGGTTTCATATCTCTATGCAGGAATCCCTTGGAATGTAAATACTCTGTCCTAGTAAGCTGTAGTCAAATAAATATAACAAACTTAATTTTATATTCATGTGTTAAATAACCTTCCATGGAAGGAAATTTAATGTAAACAGATGGAACGTTAAGGGACAAAACTGCAATTACAATAGCATGTCAATAATTACCATCTGATCAGCCAACATCAAAACTGTTTTTAATGAAAACTTGCCACCACAGTAGCATAAGAAATCTTCGAGACTCGGCCCGAGAAGTTCAAGAACGAGAAAATTGTTGTCTCCATCAGTACCACACCATTTCATTCTCGGAATACCACCTGCAAATCCATGACCACGAGGAATCAGAAACGATTAATAAAATCCATGGAAAAAGTTGTAAGGATATTTATATTTGACATATAGAGGTGCTTCTGTCATAACTTACTTCCTCCTTGAAGAATATTATATAACTTGCCTTCATACAGTAACTGCGGATATATTGTTTTCTTGTTCTCCTACAAAACAAGTAGATGGGTGTTATAGTCCCGAAGAATAAATCAAGTGGTAAAAGTTGGGAGAAATATGGGTCGGGAAGGAGAAGGTCAAAAGATCAATCACTGAAATGGAAATTTGGCCTATAAATTTTTTTTACATAACTGTTATAAATCATCACATCCATAAATCATACATATAAGAATACAAAGGTACCAAAAACAGAGATTCTTGTTGTTAAAGCATTTACCCTTAAATATGTTTTAAGTCTCTGACTTATAAAGAAAAATCAAATTGAGTCCTTGAAAGATAAATCATTTGCAATCGTTTCTGATAATTTTTTTTAATTAAATTAAGTCGAAAAGTCATTTTAGTGCCTATGTGTCACTAATTTAGACCAATAACCTCATCCACATCGTCTCACTTATCCTACCTGTAATTTTTTTAATCCACATATGATTTTCGGTTTAATTTTTTCATCCCCTTCACCCTCTTCCTCCTTCATCCTATTCCCTCCTTCATCCTCTTCCTCCTCCCACCCACCATCATACCGACCACCACCATGCACTCATCCTCTTCTTTTTCTCAAAAGGAACAAAGAGAAATCAATGCAATCACCAAAGGAATCATCTTTTGCAACTATCTCTCTCAAGGGTCATTAATCCACAAAACAGAACACAGAGAAACCATGCAGTCACCAATGAAATCATCACCTCAATTGTTCTCGTATGTGAGTCGGGTAGTGGCAAGAGGCCTAGATCTAGGGTTTCAGGGATCTCGGATCCTCAGATCTAGGGTTCTTAAGCGTCGACTATCAGAGAATATTTTTGGAAAAGTGAGAACATCCATTAAATTGAGCAGGTACTTGCCTTTTATAGTAGGGCAAATACCTAAAACCCTAGAACTATTACAATTGAGTCCTTTGGTACCCCTCATTAAGCTTCGTGCCACCTGAGCGGTCCAAGCCGATGGCCTAGGGTGGCGACTCGCCCATGCCTTACGTCCCTTGCTCGCCGGGGGAATTGACCATGTTTAGGGTGTGCCATCCCACGCCAGTCCACAAGTCCAAAAGGCATCGAGTTCGAGGTACGAGGACGAAGTATGTCTTATCAGCACCTGACGCGCATGGGAGGACCCTCTAACGGGAAATTCACCCATCCGAGTCCACAAGCTCTTTCTACCCGGGTCGGCACTTGAGCACGTATTTCTGATATCTCGCCGCCTCTATGAAACCTAGCTACATTGCACTTTGTGCGTACATGGCCAACATAGCGTATTGTGAAAAGCAGATAGGTCGCCGAACATGGCGTGAATTAACATTTAACTAAAGCTTTCTAAGTCCACAAGTGTTTGTTTGCTTCCGGGTCACTCGCTCTTCTACTCGCTAGCAACCTTAAGCTATGTGGCACGCATGTTCCCATATTCGCATTACCTGACTGATGGGACGTATTTTTTTCTTGCTCTCATGATAAACTGTGCTTTCCGAGGACACTATCCCACGTGATGCCAAGCCCAATTTTCGCCGCTATCTCCCGTTATTGACAACTATGATAACAGAGAAACCTTCGTACGCCGTTTCCATCATCCAAATTTCACCTTTCCAACTTCTTTCCTTCTTTTGAGAAATTCAAAAGTCACTCAACATTTATTGCTTCATCAACAAACCCCATTCGAAATGCCAGCCAACCGAGGGACGCGTGTGCCCCTTCGGCGCACACCGACTCCCACACTGCCAACACCGCTGCTGCCACTTCTGCTTCTCCGGTAATCGCTCTGCCGTCCTCAGTCGCGGTGGCCGTAGACCCTGCTAAAATTGGTACGTTCCCTCTCCCTGTATTTCTGCCATCTTTATTCCTTCTATCGTTTGCCACGAAATATACCTCTGACGGTGGTTCTGCCCTCTCGTTTTCCTCGTGAGGTAATTTTCCGATCGTTTGTTTTCCTTTTTCAGATTCTGCTTGTGCTTCCCGGGCTATCAACGTTCCTAAAACTTTACTTGAGATATCTGAATCACTTCTCGCCCTTTGCACCTCTAATAGCAGTTCTTCGGGCGAGGAATCTTCTGGCCCTAAGGGGCATTTGATATCTAGGGACCAAATTCTATACGTTACCCTCCCCCCGCCAATAACCCCTAATTGGCGCCTTCCTTCTGACTTCCAAAGCCCTCAGTTTACCGGAATTTGGAGAGCGTTCAGGCGATTGGTGCACCCACCGGTGGTTTTTGTCGAATTGAGGGCAATGAGCAACTGCTACTTGGTGTTACCGACGAGGGTGAATTTATCTCCTCCTCAAAGTGAGTGAGAAAGGAGGAGGCTTTCCGAAACCCTTTTAGGTAACAGATGAAGATGAAGAGGTTAGATTTGGACCGGTGGTGTATCAGCTACTGTCTTGAAGGCTTTAGCTCAACAATTTGATAAAAGACGAAAGAAAACTGTAGAGACTAAGAACTAAGAATTAAAGGTTCAGACAAAAAAGTTGGAGATTTACGAATGCAAATAATGTTGGTAGGTGGAAGGGAAAGGGAAGTTACTTCTTCTTATATATATATTGTTTATGATTCTGAATTTATGAGAATGAGCACGTGAGTGAGTGAAGCAAACAACTACAGTGAATCGGTGAATGCAAAAATGATGAATTTCTGCATTTCATAAGTTTGAGTTACGGAGGAAGAACCAGGAGATGAGGAAGAAGAAGATGAAGGAAGAGGAGGGGCTCAAAGTGATTAAAATTTATTAGAGGGACTAAAACATGTTAGAAGTTCACGTGGTAATCCTTTGATTAAAAAAAATTCTCGGGATCAATTGCGAATGATTTATTTTTCAAAGACCTAATTTAATTAGGAAAACTTTAAAATGCTGTTTCATGAGAGGGGGTTAAGATGCCCCCTGAGCAGATTTTTAACTTAAAAACATATTGATTTGGGAAAAAAAACCCTAATTCCTCTTTTCCTCCTCCTTCATCCCTGCATTGTGCTCCATCGTTAAAATATATTTATGTTTTATAAAATAAATAAACAATATAATCTTTTTTTTCAGAAAATGTTTATTTTCTAATTTTCAAATTGATTTTTAATTTAATTGAAATTAACAATTAACATTTTGATTTGGACGAAATAACTTAATTCCTCTTTTCCTCCTCCCTCCTCCGTGCATCGTGCTCCATCGTTAAAATATATTTATGTTTTCTAAATTATAAAATAAATAAACAATATAATCTTTTTTTTCTTCAGAAAATGTTTATTTTCTAATTTTCAAATTGATTTTTAATTTAATTGAAATTAACTATTAACATTTTGATTTGGACAAAATAACCTAATTCCTCTTTTCCTCCTCCCTCCTCCCTGCATCGTGCTCCATCGTTAAAATATATTTATATTTTCTAAATTATAAAATAAATAAACAATATAAATAATGTTGGGTATAAAATAAAAATTACAAAAGTTCAAAGGACTACAATTAGTAATTGACAAGACTTAAGTTTGACTAGTCAAAGACATGACATGTCACATGACATGGCAATAACAGTACAGTCAACAGTATCCTATTGGCTAAGAGAGAGGGGGTATTCCTGCTGTTTCAATTACAAACAGCATTTTTAAGCTTCCCAGGAAAACTTTAAAATGCTGTTTCATGAGAGGGGGTTAAGATGCCCCCTGAGCAGATTTTTAACTTAAAAACATATTGATTTGGGAAAAAAAACCCTAATTCCTCTTTTCCTCCTCCTTCATCCCTGCATTGTGCTCCATCGTTAAAATATATTTATGTTTTATAAAATAAATAAACAATATAATCTTTTTTTTCAGAAAATGTTTATTTTCTAATTTTCAAATTGATTTTTAATTTAATTGAAATTAACAATTAACATTTTGATTTGGACGAAATAACTTAATTCCTCTTTTCCTCCTCCCTCCTCCGTGCATCGTGCTCCATCGTTAAAATATATTTATGTTTTCTAAATTATAAAATAAATAAACAATATAATCTTTTTTTTTCTTCAGAAAATGTTTATTTTCTAATTTTCAAATTGATTTTTAATTTAATTGAAATTAACTATTAACATTTTGATTTGGACAAAATAACCTAATTCCTCTTTTCCTCCTCCCTCCTCCCTGCATCGTGCTCCATCGTTAAAATATATTTATATTTTCTAAATTATAAAATAAATAAACAATATAAATAATGTTGGGTATAAAATAAAAATTACAAAAGTTCAAAGGACTACAATTAGTAATTGACAAGATTTAAGTTTGACTAGTCAAAGACATGACATGTCACATGACATGGCAATAACAGTACAGTCAACAGTATCCTATTGGCTAAGAGAGAGGGGGTATTCCTGCTGTTTCAATTACAAACAGCATTTTTAAGCTTCCCATTTAATTATTCTTTATAACTTAGAGATTAAAAAAATATTTAAGCCAAACAATTAATACACTTTATTAAATGCTTCCAATTACTTTAAAAATCATGTCTTATACTCCCTTTGCTCCTATTTACTAACCACTTTTAGTTAATTCTCTAGTATTAGTATTAAGAAAAGTAGTTACAAGCAATAAGCAATAAGCTTGTTAAAAAAAAAAAGTAACTTTCCTAAATTACTCTTATTTGAAAAATGTACAGACTCAATTAACTTATCTCTCTATTTTAATTATATGTTTAACTTCTCATGAATTTCTTTCACTATGTTAATAACTTTTCAAAATCAAATTATCTCTTTTATATTAAATATGAGGTTAAATTTGGAAAAAAAAAATATTAAATGTTTTATAAATATTATAAGGTGACTTATGTTTCATAATTAAAAAAGGAAAAAACTTAAATTAATGATCAAGTTCTCCATTCAAACATTCACAAGTAGACTTAATTTCTAAAAATAAATATCACTCATGAAGAATTTACCGATAAAGTTTTAAAAATTATACATGTATTATTATATGATTGAAAAACACACGTACAGGGGCGCGCGTGCACATATACACATATATATCAATTGATATTGATTGATTTAATATAACTATTTTATATAAAAGGTATTACTTTGTATAATTTTTTTTTTCAGGTTGAAGTCATGAATTGATATTTTAACTATTTCTTAAAATGGATATTAAGAACTTATATAAGTTTTGTCCCAAAAAATGACTTATAGCTAGGAATGGAGTGAGTATAATTTATATGCTTTCAGAAAATAAATGCTTTCCTTTCTACTAAATAATTCTACTTCTATTTATTTCATCGTTTAGTAATTTCACGATTTTGATCCTTATTTTACTTTACACAATTTTGATTCCCTAGTTTAGTGATTTTGCTGTTTTTGCCATCCTGCTTTATTTCTCGCGATTTTAATCCCCAAATTTAGTGATTTTGTGTCCGTGATTTGGATCCCTATCTTTATTTGCATCTTAGGTCCCTATTTTCTTAGGTCTGCAAATTAATGTGGCCTCTAACTCATCATGCAATATTTAACATCCATTTTGCCGAGATGACCCTGTGATTGTTAGCCTTACTTATTTATATATTATCAAATTAAGAGTAAGAGTTAAGACCAAAAGGACCAAAATTGGTCCTTGTGTACAACAAAGTTTCCCACCGTTAAGTGTAATTCTAATCACCACAAACATAAGCATGGTTAAACGTCACATCAATAAAAAAAGGGTCATCTCAGTCACTTCCCACATCCCAGTCACATTTGCTACTTGGCATACAAGGTAAAACAGGAAATTAATCAGGAAGTGCCAGAAATTGAAGTGCTAATTTGCGGAATAAGAAGTTAGGAAACTAAAATTATGAAATCATTAAACTAGGGATCGAAATGGGTAAAAAAAGTGAGATTGAAATAATTAAACCACCAAAATTAAATAAAAGTGCAATGTTAAATATGTATGCACCAATAATCCACACAAGTTTGGAGTGTTTATGTTTCAGAATGAGGTCGAAAAGATTACTTGGCATAGAGGGTGAAAAAGGAAATTAATGAGAAATTGAAGTAGTAATAATTGGCAGTGAGTGACACACAAACCCACAGCACAGGGTAAAAGAATTGAATTGAGTCACTCACCATCTTGATGGCCACAATCTCAGAAGTGTCTATCTGCGACCCTGGTAATGGCATTGGCAATAACACAAACAGATGGTGAACAAAAATAATTTACACGTAAATTAAAAAAAAAAATTAAGCTGAATGTATGATCCTGATCGATCGTAAGTTACCAATATGAATTTCACCGAATGATCCACTCCCAATTTTTCGACCGAATTTATACTTTCCACCGATGAGTCTCTCCATCGCAGAAAAGTGAACTTTTAATTTGCTGTGTGAGGAGGTTGTTGTTGCTTGGAATAGAATATACGATCGATATCGATCGATCGATCGAGTTATTGTGAGAAGAATATGAGCGAGAAGAAAAGAGAATATATAATATAATAGATTACGTACGTGTTGGGGTTGATGACGACGTCGCTTGACAAGTCCAGGTTGCGTCCAAACGTTGCATTTCTTTGTCCTGTATAGCAGTGAAGTTTGTCACCATGTCCAAAGAACAAACGTGGTGCATTTTTATAATCAGTTTTGTTTTGATGAACCTTTTTTGTTTGAATTTTGGTCCCGTGTAGTATCTTCTTTTACAAGTTACAGCTTTACATTTTTTTTAATTAGCGTCACTCACTCGTGGTATAAACAACAACATTTTCATTTTTAAAAAAAATTGCGTTCGTGTCTAGACAAACTAAATCTTTATAAGGTTGAAGTCGCAAGATCGAAACCTGAGAAACTTATTAGTTGTGAGGAAAAAAAATCATTAAAGAAGCTACCGTTGTAACCTAACCGGCTTAAAACCTATTAAGAAACAAAAAATAATATAAATAATAAATAAGTCTATTTGTACATCTAATGCACATCACGCCGTATTCGATATCCTTCTCCCTAGGTGAGGGTATTGTGTGGGAATCGAATCCAATATATTTTCATTCCTCAAATCTTACATTACTTCTATTTATAGATTTTAGCAGTCTACAAACTCCACCAAGAGTTTATTATCCCACTTAGAACTAAATGACTCCACCAGTCATTATTAACCCCGGTCACCACGAGTTAAAACAACCACTAACATTAAGGCGTTAAGTTAAAAGCCACTAAACCTATCACTAAACCTAATCCTAATGATGGCTTTATAACTCATAAAAGAAAATAAGAATTATGTGACCAAATTCGTCCAAATACAAGAGCTGATTCTAAAACATTGTTTTTAGATCAAAATAGCAAGATTGAGCTTTAAATTCTATCTGCCCATGTATGGTCTATGACCCAAAATCCTTTATATGAATGTTACTGGCCCAAAACTCCTTCAAAAAATCCATCTTTGGCTCAAATAATGTCAAGGACGTGATTAAGCTCAACATCAGATCGGAGAGATTTCCTTTAGCCCAAGTGTCTTGAACAAGTCCATTTAGTGCTTCTTTAATCCTCCTAACCCTTGCTTCTTTAAACCCGCAATGCATCCTTCAAGAGCTCAAATTAGCTTGTTCAATCTTCATTCCTATGATCTCATCATTCCCTCCTTCTTCAAGAAAATTCATCCTGAATTTTTCTCATTATTTCCTGCAAATATTGGGCAAAATAGGTCATATAGTAGAAAGAAAAAATATTGAATACCCTTTATTTGTTGCACAAAATGTAATGAAGCCCCCTCGGTCAAAGACTAACCTCAAGAATGCAAGCCAACCACCACGTAAGGGCTCACATTCAACAAATGGAATATTTAAGAAACTATCTAAATCAACATGCCAAACACTTTGCAAAAATTCATATTCATCAAGGTAATAGAAAATGTATCTTCTCATGAAAGCAAAACTAGAACTAGAAGCTTGAAATTCTCTACCTATGACACATGCAACTTTCTAAGAATCATTAAAGTTGAGAGATATAGTGAAAAGAACTAGGCATCCTTATTATGCAATTCAACAAGTGAAAATGAATTGTTCAATACAAGCACACTAACATATGAAGATCCACTGAGCATGCTAGATTTATCACCAATATGAGAAAAACCAGTCATGTGAAAATTAGCATATAAATCATTAGGAACATTAGCACTTGAACCAAACAAAGTAGCAACTGGCTCGGCCTCTTGAGGATTGCTCATGAACGCCGGCTTAAAAATTAATGGCGCACTTGGAATGAAACCAATTTCATTACAAATCCTTGATAGTGATGAAAGATTACATGGTTCATGATCCTGCAAAATAGTTTCAAAACCAGTAGACAAAGAAAGATCTTTAGAAATCAAACATTTTCCCATAACTTTCTTTTTCAACCTTATTTTCTTTTTTTCTCATTTCTTAATTCTTTTCACTCTCCTTTTCTTTTTCTCTCATTTCCTCCTTCTTTTCATTTTCTCTCAATTTCTCTTTTGTTTCACTTTATTTTTCTTTTACTCTCAATTTATCTTTCTTTTCACTCTCTTTTCTGTTTTCTCTCACAATAAAAGAAATACAGAAGAGACAGAAGAGAGTCATAAACTAGTCATCCAAGAAGGTCCCCAAGCTATCCCCCTCCTTTGACTCCTCGCTCATCATGGAAGGATCCTCGTCCTCCTCGTCATCATCCTGAGCAACGTAGTCCTCGTCCTCTCTGGCCTCAATATGGTCGCTCAGCTCTCCGTCAACGTCTAAGTCCACAATGGTCTGGGTCAAGTCCACATGTGTGGTCTCCACAACGGTGCGCTCGGGGATCACCGGATGTAGCAGTCGGGCAGGAGAAGATGGAGTGTAGTCCGGCTCCTGCTTTATTGTCATCGGTAAAGATACAGATGTCCCAGCAAAAGACGATGGAACAAAGGGATGAACCTCAGAAGAAGCGGTAGGTACTGAAGAGGTGATACCATCGCTGAGAGTCATATATGATGGGAACTGCCACCACTGAGCCCTCACAAACCTCTCCCTCAAAATGACTCCCTGGTAGACATCTCTGGTCGTCTACTCCACGCACCCTAGATACCATAGGCGGCGGGTGTGGCGCTCGTACAACCACGTGCCAGGCTCCTCAACGTCAAGTAGGTCGTGCCCGACCTCTCCCAACGAGGTCACTAACTCCCACGGTCGTATCGGCATCTAGCGATCATCATGAAGGGAAACATAACAAAAAAAGAAAACAATGCAAGGGTCAACTAAATTGGCACAATGATAATCGCCATCGCCAGGTAACCCAAGCAACAAGCAACAGATCCATACAAGTATTATCATTTAGGGAACTAGCATCATAAACTAAGTCATGGGAAAAGTCTAGTTAGATAGTTAATTTATAAATGCAATGTCATGCTGACACAGTCCGGACAACACCTTTATCCACTTATTGGGAAGACGGGGCAACCACCGTCCACCAGCTCCGAGTCATCGACGTTACTTCCAATGCCTATACCGATGAATGCCACTTCTTCGAGTCGTTGTCCCAAAGTTCGGAATAAACATAATAGTGCCGCCCCGACGCCTTAAGATACGCCGTTACCAGCGGAACCCGGCAGACTTTTGAACTTCACATCTCACTACGGGCCATCAATGCACATGCCATGCTTTCTAAACTATGACGTCCGTAACATGCTCCAAGAGCAGGATTACCCCTCACAGGTATCCAATATCACTAGGTCGGTCTCACTCGTCATTCGAGTGTCCGCCTTTAATTATTTATCAGTTATTCATAGGGCAACAGTCATAGTTTAAGCATGTTATCATCTATGCATAACAATGCCAACATCTCATGACCTAAAAATTCTCATGACATATAGCATTTTGAGCAAGCAACATGTTATCATATTGTATCACATGGCATATTCATCATGTACATCATATTG
Organism: Acmispon strigosus; assembly: GCA_030819835.1. Lineage (NCBI taxonomy): Eukaryota > Viridiplantae > Streptophyta > Magnoliopsida > Fabales > Fabaceae > Acmispon > Acmispon strigosus. The sequence continues at coordinate 43,576,035 of JAUAMA010000005.1, read as the reverse complement.
CAAGTCAAATAATCATGATATACTTCAAGTCATGTCATCATAGTCATTCATAACAAGTTATCATTCAAATAATTCTACTAATACATCACAAGTCATATATACAACATCATAGTGAATTTTCAGTGCTCTTCACTTCCACCTTATGAGAGAGATAGAAATGGAAGATAGAATTAAGAGATATAATAATAGAAAAAAAATGAGAGAGACAGAAAAAAGAAATAAGTGAAAATAAAATATTAGAAAAAGTTGGTTGTGAATATATCATTGTTAGGGAGTCCTGACTCGTTGGCAATTTAATGATGTTACATTGCAAATTTCTAATGCAAGCAAAAAGATTTAGAGCCATTCATGCATACTTTAGCCATTCCAATTGGGCAGAAAATGGCAACTCTATATATGTTTAATTTCCTGTTTGAGCATTTCTCTAATTACCACTAAATTAATTGATTCCCATCACCAACAACCAACCGGTTTTTCCTCTCGAGCATTCTCTCTGTCTCTCTCTCCCAATATGTCTCTCCCTGTATAGCTCCTGTTTCTGAACCTCAAACAAACTACTCCGCCTGAAGATGACAAAGGCGGTGGTCTATATCCTAGTAGCCACCGCCGTATTAGTCTTCGTTGTGCAATCTCCGTTGAATCTTAAAAAAGAGGGGCCTAAAGGACGCCTTAATCGCAGGTTTGGGTACAAAATTATACTTGAACATGCACCAAATTTTGACCCTCTCGTCACAAAGATTGAGAGAAAGGAAGCGCAAATTAATCATCATGTACCTGCAACTGCAACCGCTCGCACCAGTAATAACATCGCACCTCGTTTAGACAGCACCACATCGGTGAGTGAGGTTGCAGAGACATACCAATATCTCACCTCAGGGGGCACGTTGAACACCACGTTGAGGTTGATCATTTTGTTCCCGTTGTTGGATAGAGAACCCAAAGATGGTTCGGTTGGTTTCAACGAGTTAGAGGCTTGGATTACTCAGCGTGCTGTTGAGAGATTAGACTTTGTCACGCAGTCTGAGTTTGATTCAAAGGACAAGAATGGGGATTCCGCCATCTCTTTTCACGAGTATCTGCCTCAATTTTCTCAAGATGATATAGGTAGGTTCCTCATTTCATTTCATTTTCTTCACTTTTTCATGTCAGTACTGCTTAGTTTTACACGAATCATTGACTTGACATAATATTTAATGCTGAAACAGAGGAAAAAGAAATGGGGCATGGCGAAGCAGGGTGGTGGATGGAAAGATTTCATATTGCTGACGGTGATCACAATGGACTGCTTAACTTCACCGAGCTTAGAGAGTAAACAACTTAATTATCAATTTTTTTTAATTAATCTTTTTGGAATGCAATCTGTATATTTTTTTTTCACGCTAGCTAGCTGCAATTCAATTGATCATCACAACAGACTGCACTGATCTTCTTCCAGTTTTTTGCACCCAGAAGACAGCAAAAATCAAGAAATGCTCAAATGGATGATCACAGACAGAGTTAAGTAAGTTTTATCTTGACCAACAATTGTAAATGATATACATGTCAATTTTCGCAATTGTCTGTATATTTAACCTTTTTTTTTCTGACATATATGTGCAGGCGCATGCAAACTGAAAATGATGGGAAATTGAATTTCGATGAATTTAAAGACCATATATATAATACCTATTCAAGTTATATGGACTTTGAAACTAACGGAGACAACGTACATGATCCAAACGATAAATTTGCAGAGCTTGATGTAAACAAAGACCAGTAAGTTTTTTTTAATAAGTAGTCCACATTTATGATCAATTGAATAAATTCTTTTCATTTTCATTTAATCTGTGATGTTTTTTCCGTGTTAAGGTTTTACTATTATTATTATTATTATTATTATTATTATTATATATTTTGCAGATTCTTGTCATCAGAAGAATTGATACCTATACTTCCTTACCTCTACCCGGGAGAGCTGGCTTATGCTAAATATTTCACGTACTATTTAATGAGTGAGGTTAGTTACTTTTCCATAAAGCTGATTGTTGGATACTTAAGCCAGATTAAGACGAAAAATAAGTTGTTTTACTAATAAAAACACATTTACCAGTAATAGTTCGGTGTTTGTTTTATCGTAGTGATGCACCATTCCATTCTTAGGGACGTGAAATTTGTGAGTTGTGTTTTCTGAGCTTTATTCATCTGTCAACTATGGTTATTTTACCCGCATCTCCACCACTCCACCACCTTTGTTCGCCCCCAGTACTCGTTCATTTTTCATTAAAAAACAATTGCAGGGATGAAATTAATTGACAGTAAAATAAAATCTGAAGATTTAGAATTTACCTTGAACAACATGATAATAATTTATTCACTTAATGCGGGTATCATAAGGAAAAAAAAATTTGGGTACCACTTCCATGAATTTTAAGAGTTGTGCTGCGTCATTGAAATATTAATCACTTTGAATACATTCATACCTATTTTCATATTTATCATTTCTCTCTTCTTCTTTTCCATGTTCCATACTGCAGGCTGATGAGAATGGAGACAAAAAATTGTCACTCGAGGAAATGCTGAATCATGAATTTATTTTCTACAACACTGTTCATGCGGATGACGATCAGGAAAGCGAAGATGATCATGACGAGCTTTGATATATTCACTCGTTACTCATCATCGGGACATAAGAGGCTATAAATGAATTGCAGTGACATAGTGCTTCCTGATTTTGGTTTTGTCGGAATATTCAGAAATTAAAGAAGAGAATCAATTCAGATTTGGTCAAAGGATCAACGGTAATTAAGGAGGAGATCAGTGATAATTAAGGAAATAATATTTTGTCATTATTGTATTTATTTTATTTTCTTAATTATTACACTGAATTGTACTATAAGAGAAACCCTACCTGTAAGCTATTGAATCAATGAAATCAAATGGTTTCTCCCTATACTTTGTGTCTTATTTCAATATGGTACCAAAGCAGTGTTCTTTGATTCTGGAAATTAAGAACAATTTCACCACTTTCTTCTTCCTCCTCTTTCTTCTGATCTAGCCAAAAACGGCCACAACCTGAAACCAATAAACCATGTTAGAAGTTAATAATAACTCTGACACCAACCCAGCCCAAAACACAACCCAGAAACCAGTCAACATCCCTGATGAATTAACACTCCAGATTGCAGCTCTGCTGCGAAACAGCCTTGGAACACAACCCTCAACAACCAATTTTGAGAATCTGTCTCTTGGAGTTAAGCTCAGTGGAGATAACTATCCATTATGGGAGACCTTGATGAAGAAAGCCATTGGAGGCAGAGGACGAAGTGCCCATATTACTGGAGAACCTGCAGCGCCATTAAAAACAGATTAAGGATACACACGTTAGGAGCAAGATGATCAGTGTGTCTATACCTGGTTGATTCAGAACATTAAATCACATCTGGTGAACAATGTCTCACAGTATCCAACAGCAAAAAACATGTGGGATGGGCTAGCTGTGACATATGGTGCCGGAGTTGACTCATTACAGGTATTTAATCTTCACAGGAGGGCGAACTCACTAAGGCAAGGCGGCGACACCTTAGAAGATTGTTGGAACAAGCTACAGAATCTCTGGATTGCCATTGATCGGTGAGAACCAAACCCGATGAAAGATCCTGAAGATATCCAAATTTACAATAACAAACTACAAGAACAGAGGTTGTATCAACTTCTAACAACCATCGGTGACAGGTTTGAACCAATCAAACGAGATATTCTGAAACAGGATCACCTTCCCTCAGTCGAAACAGCTTATGCCACTGTAAGGCGAGAGGTCACCAGGCTCCACATCTTGAAAGCGGCAACCTCCGATGTCAACTCATCATCAGGAATTGGTGCGGGTTTGGTGGCCAGAACAGCGGGGGAGCGAAGAAATCGAGATGCGGGGCAAGCGGCCAACAGAACCTTCGAAGGACAAAGAGGATAAATCAAAAATCGTTTGTACCCATTGTGGAATGAAGAAACATACCAAAGAAACATGCTTCAGGATTGTAGGCTACCCAGAATGGTGGGAAGACAATCATAAGGAGATATCAGGGCCACGAACCGGGAAGGCCGCCACCGCCGCCGCCACAAGCTTCGGTGAACCCGGGATCGCCGCTCCAAGACCACCAAACCAGCAAGAGAAAGGCGACAAGTTCGAAGGGAGGACCGGCGGCCGGCGCGACGACAACGGATCCTTGGCTTCACCTCTATGTGTGCTTTACTTTTTAGCTCTGTTTATTTTACGCTGCACAAGTTTTCGTTCTAATAAGATATAAGTTTTGAAAGTGTTTTCGAAAACTTGTGCAGCGTAAAATAAACAGAGCTGAAAAGTAAAGCACACAAAGAGTTTATCGTGGTTCACCCCCTTAATCAACAGGGCTACGAACAGTCATTGGCTTCACCAAGATTTTCACTATTCGCACGAACAGTACAAGTATTATGCAGGACTTCTCCTAGTATTCGAAGGACTTCTCCTTACAAGTATTAGACATGACTTTTCCCAATTCTTTTACAAAGAATATTTGTTTTCTACAAGGATCTCTTCAACAAGAGTGAGGGTAGAAACAATTTAAGTAAAGATTACAGAGAGGATATGAAATAGGGTTCTCTATTTTGGAGTGTGAGAAAGATAAGAGTTTTCACTCTATGAGAATATCACACAGGCAGATGGCTGAACTCAGAATGTTATGACTATGAGTTTCTAAGTAAGTTTGAGAGCTTGATTGAGTCGTAAGACTTGAATGCTTAAGATTTTGATCGCTGTAAGTCGCCACTGATTCCAGTGTTTAAGTCTTCTATTTATATCTTCAGTAGGACGAACGTTTGTGAAGATCAAGAAGTTCTGTTTGAATTTCTTCTTCTTCTGAAGGTGCAGCGGATACTTCTTGCAATCTTAGGAACATTAAATGTAAATATGCTAAGCATTAATTGCAGCATTTAATGCACTTGTGTATGTCGTCTGGTCTTTGTTGTTCTGTTTCCTTTTATAACGTCTGAGCATTTAATGCAAAGGAAAGCAGCAAAGCGAATCTTCTTCTTCTGAACACAGAGATTTGACTCTGACCGTTGAGGTGATACGATGTTCAGAGAATAGTGTCGTTGACTCTGAAAAGTTGCCTCTTGGTTTACGGAATGTCAGACACGGCAGGCAGATACGAGGAATATAATATTAAATGTGTCCTTCCTTGAATCTGGGGCGAACAGTGCTTCATTAAGTATTCATACCTTTGTAAGTCTTCGTTGTTGGAAGCATTGAGGCAGACGTTCTACTTTAGAACGTAGTAAGACGATCTACATTGACATAGTAAGACGTGCTTCTTGAATGTAGTAAGACGATCTTCTTCTTCGAAACATTTAAACGCACTGCTTTTGAATTCTTCAAGATAGAGCAGACGTGCGTTTCTTCCATGTGATAGATACTTCCTGAAATATAAAATATTCAAAGTCTTAGGAAATCTTTATTTATCATAATTAAACCTTGAGAAAAATTGTTATTATTCAAAACATGATAAAATGTGAAATCGTTTGAACTTAACAATCTCCCCATTTTTCATGATGACAACTTTGTTGAGAAAAAATGTTTAATATCTTATTGTGAAAAAGCATCAGAGCATAACTATTCGTCTTAGTAAGCCTAAGGTATCAAATCTAATACTTTTAGATATCAAGGCGTTTATGTCTTAAAATCCATAGAAGGTATTAGAGTCTGTAGGAGTTATCAGAGCATGTTTATATGAGGAGTCCAAGCATTGTTGATTTGATTTTAACTGTATAAAATTAGAACAAGTGTTTTGGTACTTATGCTCAACTTTTAGCTTAAAGTAACGACAGACGATATACTAGAAGCAGACGAGTAAATAAAACTCTCCCCTTCACATGTATAGCCTATATTAAGTCTAACATGATTCTTAGCTCCGCCTTAAAGCAATATTTTCCTAAGTTATGCTAGGGTTTGTTTTTCTCTTTGCTACCCCTCAACGCAAGCTTTTTCTAAGACTTTCTCCTAAGCTTTTTCTCTCCTCCTTTCTTCCTAAACTTTTTCTCTATTTCTTTCCCCCTTTGTCATTAGCAAAAATAATATAGTAGAGTAGACTATCAAAAGAAGGAAATATAGCAAAGTAAATGATATCAAAAGATCAGAGCAAAAATTAAAATAATGATCAGAGCATACCAAAATTTGCAACGCATACTATAAATGAGAAAAAAATTTGTTTGGTAAACTAAAAGTGCAGGAATATAAAAAGAGTTAAGAGCACAGAGATAGAAGAGTCTCTTCATGGCATTTTCTCGAGCATCTTTGTCATCAGTGACTGGAAGGTGGAGAAGGTTGCAGTCATTTTAGCTTCTAAGTCATCCATCCTCTTCTTAGACTTGGCGTCCAATGCTTTCATCTCATTCCGCATCTCATCTCTAAGGGTCTCGATCTTCTTGTCAAGCTCAGCAATAGCTTGTGCATTCACGGGGTGCTCCTTTGGTTCCTTTCTCATTTCTCTACCAAACCTCTTCAAGAACATTTTTGTGAATCTCCTAGACTATAACGAGTACTCCTCTCCTCGCCAGTGGCGGAGGCAAGGGGGTGTATATATGTGCCATGGCACCCCCTAAATTTTGGAATTCTCTATAATATATTTGATATAAAGAAATGAAACAAAGTTTTATTGGATAAGTTTAACCGGCCAATTTTTAAAAAATTATACGTTCTAGTGTTCTACTATTTTTAGCTTAAAGTCTGAATTCGCCACTGCTGCCCTACTCGCCGCGAAAGCAACGAGAAGCATCACAAATTGAAATTCAACTTGAAATTGAATTGGTGCGAAACTGCAGATGTTGCAAACCCTAGGTTCCGTAAGCTTCCGCTTCGTGAGTCGCTCATGGCTTCCAAGCTGGTGTTGCCGTGCATTCTCTACATCCTCCAATTATGGAGACCAGTCACGTGGTGGCCTCCCTCGCTTCTACTCTGAGACTCTTCCTCCTTCTAAGGCATTCTCTTCTTCCTACCCTCTGTTTCTTTGTAGCTGTTTCATAGTGCCGCAAATCTTGTTCTATCGACATTTCTAAGCAATTTCATATAATTTGACTGATGAGTGTGGCTTCAGTTCGGAACGAATTTCAGCGAACAACGCCCCATTTGTCTTTATCCATGTTGAGTGTACTCTATATCTATAGGTAACAGACAGCACATGGCTTCATGGAGCTGGGGTTGAAGGAAAGTTCTTAAAGTCAGCGTTTAAAGGCTTTGTTGAGAATTTACTGAACATTTTTGAAAAACTATTGCTGTTGATCTGCCATTTGTTTGGTTTGGTTGAACATAGTTAATTTTTCTTGTGTTTTTTTTCCTATAACAATTCAGGGTAATGTTATACGTGTACAAGGTGATGAGTTCTGGCATATGACAAAAGTATTGAGGTTGAGCACAGATGATAGGTAATCCTCATTTATCATTGCACATCAACTAGAGAAGAGAGTTTGATTGGCAACAATTAACTTTGTCCTTGAAATTTGACAATTCATTTTTCTAATTGAATAAGCATAAAGGCATTCAAGGAATCACAGTAGAATTGAATGTATAAGGTCTTGTCCCTGCAAATGTTGTGTCTGTCTGTTACTAATTTATATATACTGAAGTGGGAAGGTCAGAGGAGTATGCTTCAGGCCTTTGGCAGTTGAGTTTCAATGATTTCTGCAAAGCATTTTGTTTGGTCAGGGTTGTTTCTTCAGTCAAATTTTCTCTATTTGAAGCAGTGTTATCAAATAGCGGTTATAGTGGCGCTATAGCGCTATAGCGTAGCGCTTTTTTGGCTTACCGCTACTCCGCTATTTGCCGCTTTTTCCCGCTTTTTCCGCTATTTTCCGCTTTAAGGGGCTGGAAATAGCGGATTTTTGGCTTACCGCTATAGTCCGCGATCCGTGATTAATAACACTGATTTGAAGTCAATGAAAGTAAATCAAGAGATACTTCTTGCACATATTATATTAGCATGGATTTCAGTATTTCTGTCTAGCACTAACTGTGATCCAAATAATAATTATTTTATTATGATCTGAATCATGCTGTTCAAGGGTGCAGCTCTTCAATGGGAAAGGAGGTCTTGTAGAAGGATGCATACGGAACATGGACCGCACGGGAATTGATTTTGTTGCATTGACTGATATGAAGGTGATACCTCCATTGGACACGCAATTGCATGTATTTGCTGGTTTTGGTGAGTTCTTGTTGTTTTCTGTTAAACTACTAATTATTAACTTTTGCCTATTTTGAACACTTGAGTTTTCCCACCCAATTTTTCACTGATTAAGAACCATGCCTGTCTAGGTACTCTCAAGGGTGGCCGTGCTGATTGGCTTGTAGAGAAATGTACAGTATGTTTCAATAGCATATTGAGATTTTATCTTGTTAGAGTTACTGTTTTTATATGTTATGGTTGTTTCTCTATTATTCATGTTTAGCTGCCATAGGAACTTGGAGCCAATAGTGTAACTCCTCTATTGACTGAACGTTCCTCATCAATCTCAGAGAGTCGGGTTGACAGATTGGAACGTGTCATATTAGCAGCATCCAAACAATGTAACTATATTTTTACTTGTATGAGGTTAAACATTTATTTTACTCCCCCATGCAGACTGAAGATAAGTTTTGAAGTTGTGTCTCAAATGAAGGATGTCCTGTTTTGGTTTTGGTCAGTGAGTCTTGTATTGTTGCCTCTTTTTTAGGTCAACGACTGCATGAAATGATTCTGAAACCACCTGTAGAGATTGATGACCTTTCGCATCTTGTAAGTTCTTTATTTCAATGTTCTAACCACTCAGGCCAGCAATTTTGTCATGAATTTCAGTTATTTGAGAAGATTTTTAACCAATGCATTGTGATAATGTCCATCACTCCATCTTATGAACCAATGATATGTTTGTTATTTTAGATGTTTATACTGTATATATGTACTTGCTTAGTTGCTTTCCTCTTTTTTTTATTTAACTCTTGGGAATTCTTGGAGTTCAACTAGGGATTGGATCCCAGTTTTTGTTAGCAATTTAATATATATGGCTAGATAATGTCATCTATTAACTAATTCATATAGCATTCCAACTCTTCTCTTCTCTATGTTCGTTCATAACTTATTTGCCTTCCTTTCTGTCCCTTAGATTGCACAATCAAAGCTATCTCTTCTTGCAACAGCAAAGGCAACTCCAGTTCTTAATGCATTGACATCATTGGAAAAGCAAACTAGTGGCTTAATCATAATTGGACCAGAAGGCGGTCAGTATGCTTAATGTAGTATTTTTTGTTTCATGACATGTTAGGACATCGATGAGCATTTCAATTGATAAGATAATAAGTTGAGGTGTAGCTGCGGTAAATTTTACCTTTGTTTATGTTGCTATGGGTTCTCCAGACTTCACTGAGAACGAAGTGAGTATGATGGTGGAAGCAGGTGCTAAAGCTGTTAGCCTTGGGCCTCATCGTCTTCGGGTTGAAACTGCCACAATAGCACTTTTGGCAGCTGTCATGTTATGGTCTGACTCTCAGTAAACTTCGGTCTCTTGGCTCATCAGTACATGCAGGTCCGGTAGCAGAATATATATTTTCTTTTACTTGACTGTTAGATATAAATGTAAGTTATTTTAAGTTCACATTGGAGGTGAAGACTGAAGATGACATTCTTCCTTTGCCTTATTTAATAGAGATTCGTCCTGTCTGCTATTAAACTGCTGATCAATTGATAAAAATCCTACCGTGGCAAGAAAATAATTGCAAGAATATATGGGTTAAATGTTTAGTTTATCCCTGCTCAAGTGTATTTAAGTATGTTTCAAATTCTATCAGAGTGTGTTTGGATGGGAAATTCTAGAAATCTAGAGAATTTAAAATGTTAGGATTCCTTGAATTTATAAATTCCTCAGTTTGGATAAAATGATTGAATTTCATCAATTGCAAAGTTCATTGTTTGAAATAATTAAATTTCTTTCAATTACCAAAATTATGTTTGCATAAAAATAAAAATCAGTTTGTTTAAAGTTAAAGGCTTAGTCGCATTTTTCGTCCCTAATCTATTGCATTGTGTGATTTGGGTCCTTGATGTTACAATGAGTGGTTTTAGTTCATAAAGTGGTTAGAAAAGTGGTTCTTCCGTTTCGTCAAATTGTTCATGTTAATTTTTAATAGTAAATGATGAATTGATATTTTTATCAATTCTCTTTTAATGATATATTGTGACATGTAATCCTTCCAATTACCCCTCTCTCTCTCTCTGACTAAACGCATAAGCTTCCTCCTAATGTCCCCATGCCTTTGTAATGTGCCCTGCTTCCTCCTCCACGTCACACGTCTCTGTCTGTGACCCCTACACTGTTCAGCTTCGTTTCTGCCATGAGACGCCGTGTGACTTCTGGAAAGATGGATGCTGGCAAACGATGTCAGTGGAAGGAGGGATTTCCGTGTAATCTTCTTCAACCCTCATCCTTCCTCTTCAACTCTCCTTCTTCAACCTTGTCCACAAGAAGAATTAGGTTGGAATAAGTCCCTCCATGGTAATCAAAATTGAGATTTTAGGTAAACTCGTGGAGAGGGTTAAACTCGTATCGTAAACTCGTAAGATTTTACCTCATGTAAAAATGTATATTAAAAACACCATAATAATGATAAACACTCATTAAAAACATTAAAAACTAACCAATTCTTCCGGTAATAGTGATAAGAACAAGTTCATACCATACATAAAATCATCAAAGGCAACAACCAATAACTTTCCTCATGATTAAAAGAAGACCATTCAGGCTCATCTTAAACAATTCACATTCAAACGAAGCAGCTATTCTATTTGCATTGATAATAATTTCTAATGGAAATCACAATTCATTCAAACGCAGCAGCTATAAATAGTTCATTTCACGCTAAAATTAATCTCCTAATAAGCAAACCAAGGTGCCTTCTCCTGGGTTCCTTTTAAGCATCTAAGCATGGGAGGGAATTAAGACCCTAAATCGCGAGGCAGAGAGAAGAAGAGTGAGGTACCTGTTGATCGCGAGACAGAGACAAGAAGAAGGTCGCGAGGCAGAAAGAACTGCAGCAAAGTGAGGACGATGGAACCGCAACAGAGCAAGGACGATGGAATCTTAAATTGCAGAGCAATGTCGAGAAAGATGAAGTGAGGCCGCAGAGCAATGTCGTGTTCTGAGTGAGAGAGAAAGGAAAAATTTGAAAAGCCAAAAACTATCCAAAATGACATCATTTTGGTAAAAAAATAGTCTGAAATCAGTTAAATCAGATGTAAAATCGTGATTTAACCGTTTTTACCACGATTTTGTCCGATTCTACCCTGAAACGAGTTTACACCCGATTTAACTCGTTTCCAGTATCTGAACTCATAAAATTGTCAGATTTTACGATTTAAATCTCAATTCTGATAACCATGGGTCCCTCAATCTCCACCTTTCAAGGTTGTTGTTATTGATGTTGTTTTGATTGTCAATTGTGATGGGTTTTTCTATAAGGAGTGTGTGGTAGTGCGACCTTGTGATCGAAGTTTGATGATGACAACATTGTTGTTGCCCTTGCCCTGTCTCTGCCTCTTCTCTATTCTGTTTCCGAAGCAAGGTCACTAGAACGAGACTCGTTCTTCTTTTTTCTCTAAGAAAGAAGCATGTTTTTGGCCTTCAAAGGCTTGATTTTTCCACCATTAAAGAAATTGAAAGGTGTATCTTTCTGATTCACGAGTAACATAAAACGCAAAGTAGTCATCATTAGCTAAGGAGGTCGTGGGCGGTGAGGACTGAGGCTCAGGAGACGTGGTCTCTGCGGAGCAAAAGTAGTCAATCAGTATACACAAAACAGAATACAATCCATCACAAACCGACAAGAAATATTCCTGAGACGAGTTACCCTTACTTTCGCGAGGGTCGCATGCAATTGACCTCCAACCTTGCAAGATAAACATATAAACAACCATCACACAACCATAGGATAGGTGGGAATCAATCTCAAAAGGAACCGGAAACCGATTGGCCAAAACTAGGTTTTCATGTAAAAACAGAATTAGCAGTCTGCACACCCCCACACATGAGCTGAAGAGTTCGTTTGACAAAATGCTTCAAGTAATAAAGGCTATCTACCTCGTCAAAGCATTAAATGAAGCACAGTTGATTGTAGAATGAAGAAAAGGACATAATTAATACTTTATTCCTTGTATCTGCAAACACTCTGACATTCCTTAAATCAAGCAACCTTTTCAGAGTCAACGACGTGATTTTCTGAACATAGTATCTCCTCTACGGTCAGAATCAAATCTCTTGTTTAGAACATTAAATGTTCTCTTTGTTGGCATGCACGAGCATTCAATGGCCAAACGAGAACTCAAGGCCGAAGCATTGAAGAACCAAATGTTGTCAACCAAAACATTTAATGATGCAATTAATGCATGGCAGAATGCATTTAATTCTCATACAGAGATGCAGAAGTGTCCGTTACTCACATAGAAGCAGAAATTCAAACAGAACTATGTTCAAATCTTCATCAAGCTTCACAACGCAGATCCTACTGAAGATATAAATAGAGAACTTAGCAACTGGATTCAATAGGGGACTTCCAATGATCAAACATTCAAAGCTTTCTAAGTTCATCACTTGCTATTTTTTCTAAAGCCATAACTTAGCAAACTCCAAGTTACCTTTCACTGAGTTAAATCGTATGCCAAACGGTGTGAAGCCCTCAAAGAGTTCAACTTTTATTCTATTCTCACACAACCTAAATAGAGAACCTAAACTCATATCCTCTCTGTAAACTGTTCTTCATTTTCCTACCCAAATCTTATTGAAGAGATCATTGTAGAACCTCAAAACAACTTTGAAAAAGAACTGAGAGTAGTCTTGTATAATACTAGCAAGCAGAAGTCCTGAAGAATACTTGTAGGGAGAAGTCCTTCGAATACTAGGAGAAGTCCTGCATAATACTTGTACTATTTTGTGAAAATAGTGGAAAATTTTGGTGAAGCCAAGGACTGGACGTAGCCCTGTTAATTAAGGGGGTGAACCAAGATAAATATTCTGTGTGCTTTACTTTTCAGTTTAGTTTATTTCCACTGCACTTACTCTTCGAAAGTATTTAAAAATAAAAATTGTTTTTAAGTAAAAAGAAGTTTTTAAAATCACACACACAATTCAACCCTCTCTTTCTTGTGTGGTTTATTACTATCACCTTATTAGCGGACATCTGACTATTGCTCGTAGCAGTTGAAAAAGACTTTAACTTCTTACTGACAGTCCTTCCAGTTGAACTTGGAGTACCAGAACATGATGAATCAAGCTCGCTTTGTTTGGGTGATTATGTTTCCTAGTTATTCAAATTAAGAAGATTATCATTTGAAAGACATTAGTATAATATTTGGTTTAAAAAAACTAAAACAAATGGTTTAAAAAATTGTTATGGTTACCTTGATTGTGTCATGTGTATGGAGATTTTCTGATAACATATCAGAAGAACCGCTGTGAAGTGGGCCCTGGAAGGATAACAATAATGGTGATATTATGTCATGACTTTTCTTATAAATATTAGATTTTTTTCACTCTTTAAATAACACTTTGATTACCTCTTCATAAGTGTGTCGTCCACAAAAAGCCGAGTAATTTGGATATTAGGTCTGTATAGTTGAAGTACTGAATTTTGACCTGCACCTTAAATATGAATGGTCTTTCCTTGAAAGCATTAAGTTCTTGTGGATATTTCTCATCCTTTTGACCCTAGTAAGGTTAAATAGATTGCTTATATTAATAAGAGCTGGCAAGTTATTTGATGTAACTAAAATGACAATTTACCCGTGTTGCGTATAATTTGTGGACTTCAGCCGCACTCTTTGGTAGTCTCACGATTAAATATGATGAAGATGACACTATCAGTTCCATCCGCCACCGTTAACTGAACTTTGTACCTAGAGGATCATGTTCAAAAATGTTATTAAGAAATTAACAACTTCATGCGATAAGTTAATATTCGCACACACCAAAGTCATGTACCTAAAAGTAGCATTACTATAGCCCTTGTTGCATTTTCTACAATAATATTTTTCATCTTCATCCTTTACTATAGGAATGTTTTTGCTCCCATAAAATTATAAAATTTACGTACTCAAGATTATCCAACTTGAGAACAATATAAGTGGTTGACTTTTCACCAGAGTTATATTGTGTGAGCTCTCCATGGGATGATACGACACCAATGACATTTGTTGGAAAAAAAAACGCGCATACAAGATTAAAATCATGTTAAAAATAATAAATTAGATGCGAGTTTTTGAGGTGTCACTGTAGAATAAACAGAAGAAACTCACTGACTAAGTGAGAATCCTCTGTGTGTGATTCGAATATAGTAGTATAATTTATGAAATTAAGTCCATAAAAAGGAATGCTAGGATCCTCAATTGGCTTCAGAGTGGTTATCAAGTTAAAGTATAACCTGCATGGATGTAGTGATGACTTGTACTTGTATGGGTTCATAGCCACGGTAGGGTTGACAATCTCGTAACATGTGCCTTCCCTCAAAAGTCCCTCAAATTTATTCACATGATTACTCTAGACGGCGCACTATATCGTGTCGTTCTACAGAAGAAAAAAAAGTTAGACACTAGTAAAAGGGTTTTTCTATGACGCTAAAGAGCACAAATTTTTTTTAAAAGAAATTAATTAAGTTCCAAGGGTATATACACACACCTTAGCGTCAACAAATAACATTTCAATGAAGTCTGGTGCATCAGGCTGCTTCCTGTTAGGTGATCTCCATAGTCGTGCAACTCTGGTCACTGTCTTCCACACCTTTTGAGCGTTGGAGATGTTAATGGAGGAGACCGGGTCTACTCTGGAACTCATGATGAATTCTTTTTGAGTTTATTCTTTTAGAATGATGTAGCAGAGAAACAGAAGTGGTACAATTTATAGTATCAAGTGAGGAGAGGTTCCAAGTAGACAATTTTATAAATATATCAAAATCTCGTTGTTACTAAAAATTGATAGAGAATTAATTTAAAATTATTTTTATAAATATATAAAAATCTAGATATTACTAAAAATTGATAGGAAGACCTTCATATTGAATTGTGTCCGCCAATCTATATATATATAGATTGATTTTAAAAATCCTTTCATTTTAAATCTATAATGTAAGTTATATTTTAAAATAACAACAAATTACAAATTTATATTTTAATTTTAAATATTTTAATTTAAAAAAAATCGTGACTAGAGCTGAGAAAAAAAAACACGCAGACACAATGCAAACCAGACTCGTGGTTGCAAGCAACTGTACCGAAATGAAACATGGCGTTTGCCATTAGGGTTTTAAGGACAGTGGGAAAGAGTTGGGGGCGAACACTTCAATTCTTCCTCCCAGTTCCTCAGCATTCCTTCTTCTGCAAACATGCAAATTCAAATCCCCTTCTCCTCAAACTAGTTCAGATCCCCAATTCACACATCAAAACGGCACTGGATCAGGAAATGCCTTCCGTTCAAACCTCACAACTTTCCTCCTGGGTCTCTCTTGTTACATCTCTCACCCCTTCTTCTTCCGATAAAGCTCGCTTGGTAGTGTTCTTCTCCTTTCTCGGCTTTTTTTTTTATCGTATTTATAATCACTTTTTTGGGGGTATTAATTGATTAAAAACAGTACTAATTGGTTGAATTCAATATGAATGGATTAACAATGCAAATATTAGTTAGCTGCACTGTAACCAAATGGAGTTTTTGGGTTGCCTGAATAGTTTGTTTCATAACAGAGCAGCAGAGCATTACAAAGTACCGTTTGGATTTGGATGCAAACCAGAGAAGAGCACTTATTAAAGCTTATTTAATGCATTTTCTGGTAGATAAACTCTTTCATATAGCTGACTTAAGCTAATGAATAAAAGGGGGAAAACTAAAGAGTTTTGTTGTTGTTGCTGCTGCTGCTGCTCATTGCTTATAGAGATTGTGATAATCAATATACTTAAATATTATTTTTAACTGGTCAGGTTTTGGAATGGATTTTGGAGAAAATGGTGAAAGAAAATGTAAAAGACAATAGTCTCTTCTCTGAGCTCATCTTTCTAAGCGGGAAGCTGAAGAATGTGCCGCTAGGAATGCGCGTGTTTACTTCTATGGAGACTATTGGAGTTAAACCCTCGTCCTTGGTTTTCAATTCCCTTATTAGTGCTTGCTTATCTTCCAACGACATTGTTACAGCATATAGTTTATTTGAGATCATGGAGAGTTCAGAAAGTTATAAGCCCGATTTTCACACCTATAATATCTTCATTTCATTTTTTTCCAAGTCAGGGAATATTGATGCCTTGTTAGCTTGGTACTCGGCTGAGAAGGCTGCTGGACTTGGTCCTAATCTTCAAATGTTTGAATCCCTTATATCAGGTTGTGTTAATTCGCGAAACTTTGAGATTGCTGATAGATTTTTTAAAGAAATGATGGTTTCTGAAATCATACCTAGTTCATCCATACTGGAAAGTATGCTTAAAGGGCATTGCAAACAAAAGAGTTTGGGTCGAGCGGAGGAGTTCTTCAGGTTTGTGCTAGATACCAAGTGGGAAATCAATGAAACCATGGGTGAGATGTTAGTAGCACTATATCTTGAACAGGGGCAAGTGGAAAAGATGGAGGAGCTACTTGAAACCATGACGAAGTCGTGTTCAGTCGCTACCGGTGTGCTCTCTCGGATCCATTGCGGGGTTGTAAGGATGTACGCCAAGTTAGATCGATTGGATGATGTAGAGTTTGCTGTGGGTAGAATGCTGAAACAAGGGTTCTCATTCACAAGTGCGGATGATGTAGAAAAGGTTATCTGCTCATACTTTAGAAGGGAAGCTTATGATAGACTAGACATGTTCTTAGAATGCTTAAAGAGCTGTTATGTCCTTACCAGATCAACTTATGATTTGTTGATATCTGGCTATAAGAGAGCAAGCTTGCATGAAAAAGTAGATTCAGTGTTGGAAGACATGAAATCAGCGGGATTAGTATAAGGATTAAACTTACCTACAATACTTTAGATAATGTTTGTGTTGTTGCCCAATAAAAACTTAACTACCCACTTTTTAAATGTGATAATAATTTCCTCAACTTCGCATTTTCTAGCTCATGTTTCATGTTGCAATTGGGCAACAATAAAAACTACACATATGAAACTATATTTAAGTTTTGTCCTTATAATAACATAGCTAATGTGTTGATGGCAGATGAGCTTCAGTAATTTTTACACCAGGTAGCAATTTTTGCTGTTACCGGCCAATTCGTGTCACTTCACCACAGCATGAGAAAAGCTCAGAAAATTTAGTTTTTAGCTCAACGAATGCATGCTTGCTTGTAGGGGTGTTCAAAAAATTCGGATTCATAAATTGAACCATAATCATATAAAAAAATGTCCAATTCAAAAATAGCCAGTTTTAACTTATCCATTTTATAAAGTAGACACCAATTTGGATATCTAAGTTTCTGATTTGGTTATAAAACCAGTTTTATCCAAGACCAAATTCTAATTTTTTATTTTCCAAAACCAAAACCTAAATTTTGGTTTCTATTTTTTTATTTCCATTGTAATTTTTTCTCACTAAAAAAGTTGTCCCTAAACCTAAAATCAACCTGTTGCACATGTTTTCCATTAACGTCAGTTAGGGTAGTTAGTTGATGTGTTTATATAAACAGTCCTAGACTCTGTAATTGAAATGTTGTTGACTGTTGATAATGAATCTCTCATTCCCTTGTTTCTCTCTTCTTTCTCTCTATTTCTTCTTCTTCTTTCCCTCTTTCTATTTCTGATTTTTAACATTGGTATTAGAGCACTGATCCGGTGTTGTGGTTACCAAAAACAAAATGGAAGCTTTAGCAGAAACCATGGGAAACGTCAAATGCTATGGGAAAGCTCAAAGAAGATCTTGCAAAAGCCATAAGAGGAATGAAGGAACACATATCCGAGCAAACAAGCAATCAAGCAAACAAACCATACCAAACTAGCAAACAACTACTCTTACCATCAATTGACACCCCATCAATCGATTGCAGAGTTCACAGAACTTGGCACGTTAGGCCAATTCTCCAACAAGCTCTGGTTTTCTCAACCAAAGCTCTGATACCACAAATTTAACGTCCAATTTTTCAGAATCAACGAGGCGTTAACACACAGTAATTAACGCGAAAATAAAATAAATTAAACTTGTTTAAGCTTAGAAACCGTGGGAATTTTTTTTTCGAATATAAAAAAGACAAAACACTTTTCCGATAAAACAATAATAATATAAGATAGAGCATAAATGTGCATCATTCATACATAATTACCCATATCATAAGTAAAAAAAACCTAAGCAATAGGAAAAATACAGAATACCAAGAGAAAAGCTCTACGACAAAAACGGAAAAAGAACACCATGGAAGTTTCTCTCACTCCAACTCCCTAACCAACATACTCCCTATGGCCAACATGCAAGAAGTCCACACGCAAAGCAAAAACTCCCTGGACTCGACCTGAACCCGCAAACAAAATACAAATAAAGAAAAGCAGAAGATAAGGCCCAAACTACCCAATTAGTAGCGAACACCGAAGCTCTCCTCCTCTAGCTCCTCTAACTCCTCTGATGGGTCCTCATCGTTCGCATCGTAGTCGCCGTCCTCCGCAACAACCACGTGATCCCCCAACTATCCCTCAGTGTCTAGATCAATGACTACTCTCGTCAGGTCAATGTGTGTAGTCTCCACGACTGTACGCTCCACGGATGTCGAGTGAAGTAAACAAATGGGAGAAGCTGACGAATAGTCAGGCTTAGGCTTCACCAATGTCAGTATCAGCGAAGGTGGTGCATAAGATGGTCCAGCTGCAAACTCAGGTACAGCTGATGGTCCAGCAGACGATGAAACAGGTGTAGAAACAGAAGTAGAAGAAGAAGCAGCATGATAATCTACCAGAGACATCCATTATGGCATGACCCTGTGCATCGCTCTCCAGTATTGCTCTCGGGAGATGAGTCGTCCATAGCAATCTCTCCTGACCTCCTTGACACACCCGTAGTACCAAAGGCGATTAGTGCGACGGTCAAACACCCATGGTGCAAGACTCTCTGAATCGAGCAAGTCATGCCCAGTCTCGCCCGAAGGCCAATTCATGCTCCACGGCAGTAGAGATATTTGTGAAGATACAAAACAGAAGAAGAAAGAAAAAGCAAGGGTCAACTACATTGTGCATAATGGGAATCGCCCAACTAAGTGACCCTAACACAGACACATCAATATAATAGGCATCCAAGCATCAGAGGGAACTAGTAATATAGTCACTAAGTTCTTTGGGGAATAAGTCAAGTTAGATTGTCAGATGCAATGCATGTAATGCGAAGAAAATGATCAGGATATACGCCAAGCCGAGTCACACGGGAGGCGGGAAAAATCAAAAGACCAGCAAAGGCATCCCACCGGTGCTCTACAATGATTGCCACTTCCAATTGTCAATCTACCGATCCTTCTTGTACCATCTCAGTACGACCACTGACCCGAGCTTTAAGGTTTGAATCCAGTACTAGATTCCTCACTGCACCCCAAATGCATATGCCATGCTTTAACTACAAGTTAGTGAAATAACTCCCACCTATCCTTCAAACGTCCGTCAAATTCTCCTCGAGCAGGATCATCAATCATTGATGTCCGTCATATCAATCGGTCAGTCTCACTTCTCACTTGAGTGTCCGTTGTAAACAATTTAATCAGTCGATAACCACACGACCACAACATCTGCCAGACATGTTATGAAACAACATAACAACGTCATAGAAGGCATAACAAATCATAACATTATAGTTAACTCATGATTAAGGCATACTGCCATTTCAAACAAGACATGGAACATATTCAATAATTACTAGCATAGTGCCCTTTCTGGTTGCACTTATAACAGACAATGTCTTCAATTGGATTTGGAGTTCCCCGAATTCCCAAGTTGCCTCCTCCAGGTCGGTCGGACCCAAAAGTACGCCTCTTGGCTTGTGGTCGCTGATACGGTTTCTTCCCTCTGTCGTCTCTAGCTGAACGGGACCTAGCTGGTCCTTCTCTTCCCTGTCATTTGCTCCGACGAATATCAATGGCCTCGATGACCTTCGCCTTCTCTACCAGCTCCTGATAACGTGCAATCCCCAAAGATTGCACATCCTACCGCAGATCATAGTTCAACCCATCAATGAATCGCGCGCACATGAATTCCTCATCGATTTGGCCTCTGAAGTATCTGAAGTGTCTGGCCAAGGACTCCAACTTCGCAACAAACTCAGCAAATGATTTGCTCCCTTGGCTCAACTCCGCGAATTCCTTCTCCCTTGCAGCCCTAGCATTCCGAGGAAAGTACTTAGCCAGAAAAGCCCTCTTGAAGGACTCCCAAGTAACAGCTAGGCGATCTGCCTCCATCATAGCTCTAGCACCGTTCCACCAATGCTTAGCCTCTCCGGATAACAAGTATGCAGCATAGTTCACCCTGGTTGTAACAGTGGTCTGCAAAAAGACGAAGATGTTCTCGATCTCCTGCAGCCACAAATCAGCCTCCTCCGGATCATACCCTCCAGAAAATTTGGGTGGATCGTGTCTCTTGAAATCTTGTAATCCTTTCATTTGAGCATAAGCTTGCCCTCTCTCTGCTTTCTGAGTCTGTGCAGCAACAATTTCAGCAGCCCGATTAGCGTCCTCGTCCGCACGAGCAGCAGCAAGATTCACTTGATGCATCATAAGCGTAGTCAAATTAGTGATGGCAGCAATAATATCAATAAACAATTATTCACAAAATTCTTCTTTCGATTGACACCCTATCAATCGATTTCAGAATGCGAAGTTACCCAACAACGCTGGTTATCTTAACCATCACTCTGATACCACAAAATGTAACGCCCCGATTTCAGGTCGAGGATCACATTGTAAAACGCGGAAATAGCACTTCAAAAATAACCTTTCAAAACATCTCATGTTTCCAAAAACCAACGTCTCTCATATATTTATCATAGTGTAGCCCATAATCATTAATATTTATACAACAGAGGAAACCAGACGTAATGAAAGTAATATTCTGCACCACATGTGCTAATTGTACAAAAACAGCAGAATCAAAACATCATCTTCAAGTCTACCCCAAAAGTTCCTCAATCTTGCATAGGTATAATCTTCAAGCATTTCCTCCTCGCTGATCGACTGCCGTTAAGCGCCCAAATAATAAAACAAAAAGCAGAAAGGGTTAACTCGAATTACAACCAATAATCAATAGCACAATGATGTAACATAATAAGTATGAATAACAGGGCATGAATTCACAACAATAATAACAACAAATATTCACATGTTTCTCATGTTTGAATGTCACATAATCATGCTTGTTAATTCTTAATAACTATATGCATAATCTATGGCCAATAATTCGCCTTAAACTGGGTCAAGACGATCACGTGGGACAAAGATCCACCACATCACCCTCCGTTGATCCAACGGGACAAAGTGCCGTCACATCAACTTAACCCTATATATAATGCATATGCTATAACCAACGATTCACACAATTTACAGTCATAGTATAAACATATGCATAATATAGTCCGTTCTTCTTGGAAAACATTTTCATCATGTTTATATCCAAAACAATTCAGTTTCAACGAAGATATAAGCATATTCAGCATGTTACAATATCATCAACAATGTCCAAACTGAATTCAAAGGCAAACACAATCAACGTCCTCAAAACAGAGTCATAAAACATCACAACGACGCAACACTAAGACGTGAGTTACCCTTACCTTCGGGTAGGTTGCATACACTTGATCTTCAACCTAGAAATAGCATAAGAACTCATTTAATCAACTATTCTAAGGATAGGATACAATCTTAAAGGAAACTAGACTCAAAACAGTCGTAAACCAAACTTTTCGTAAAACAGAGTAGAACAGAGTACGCTCCAACGCTCGTGTGTTGGACACCAACGCTCATGCGTTGGATGATCGTCTGGTGAACCACATTCTGGCAGAATCCCAACGCCAGTGCATTGGAACCCAGCGCTCATGCGGCAGCTCTCGGCCTGAGAGCCCAGAAACAGAGTTTTTCACGTAAAAATCATTTTAAACTCTATTCTTTAAAACCCAAACTTTCTCATTGATAAAACTCATTGTAAAATTGATCTAAGATAGTTTCTCTTCAGGATTCAAAGGAATTTTCAGAAACACAAAGATTATAACAAGCTCTTAACGTAAGATCTGGAAAGGAAACCAACCTTGTATGGCTCAAATGATCAAGGGAAATGAAACTTCAGCTAACACCAGAAACACTGTTACCTAAAAATTGCAACATAAAACCCAACTTGAGTTCACAAACCAATTTTTGTAATATTAATAATAATAATAATTATAAAAATAATAATAATAATAAAATAAATACTTTCAAGGAAATGAATATATTTCAAAAACAAAGGTAAAAACAATATATAGCAAATATATATTTATATAAGCGAGAAAAACATTTTGAAATAAGCAAGAATAAGTATAACAGAAAATATGGTGATAAAAAACAAAAAGATAAAAACTAAGTTTATAATACAATAAAGAAACTCTTTCACCAACCAATGCAAAAATATATATGCGTGAGAAACTTCATTTTGAAAATAGTAATATAAAGTTATCAAAGAAAATTATTACCGAGCATTTAAAAAGTTTGTAAATAATGTTAGATAAGTATATATTGGGCTTGCCTCTAATGAGTATTGCAAGGAACATGTAGGAAGCTTTTGTCTCTTTTGGAACACTAGAAACAAGAACCCAATCCCTTGATCCTATCTTTGCAGAACCTAATTATATTATATCCGTCAGTCAACACACACAAGTGAATTATATAATAGCAATATACTTGACAGTTTTGACATTTGTTACCTTAGAGCATCCTCACCAGTTCTATCATCACCAATATAAATTTGAAGCACATCAATAGAATTCTCGTATCCTAGAAATATGTAAATAATATTGCAGTTAGGACATATGTCTCATAATACACAACCCAAGTTGCATGAGTATACACTCACCTAGCTGCAGTCCATGACCCTTCTTCTGGACCCTCATCACAAGAACCTCTATTTCCTTGTACTGGTTTCCATTGCTCTTGTATCAGTAGTGTAGGGAATGCATCTGTCCCATTAACCAAGTTCGATAACAGTTAAATCCAAAACCACAAAAAAAGTGTATTTAATATTTATTATTATAAGATTGGTTTTTCCTTCCAATGATCCCAGAAGCGAATAAAAAGGAAACAGGCCATTTTGAGAAAACCCAACTGGTAAAAATTCAATCTTTAACCACGTATAAGATTTGACAACAAAAAAGCCGCTTATAAGAATCCCCCAATAAAAATAAATCAGATAGGAGAAAGAGAAACACACCCCCACATCTTGGTGACACCCTCTGCCATAGCGCTGCAAATGCCTTCCAGTGCGGGGAGAAACAAAGAACATAACAACGTTCTCCAATTGTACAAGGGTCACTTTTCTAACACCAATCAAACTTTCACAGCCAGGCGCCAACATTGAACAACTCTGAAAGAAAAATATCAAAAATCAAACCGGTAGAATGCAACAAAGAATAGAAAAGCTAGACAAGTAATAACCGTTAAAACAAAAGTGAATTACAGTAAAGAATCAAAGATATTGTTGGTACTATATATTGAAGGTCTCAATAAGTACAAAATTAAAAAGGCATTATAAATGAAGACAAATACCTTTGAATAGCCAAGATCACAAATTTTCAAGCGAGGAGCTGGACTACCATCCAACAATGTGTTTTCCAACTTCAAGTCATGATGGCATACTTGCTTCATTAAAGAAGACAAATAGAGAACCTCAAGTCAGACATCTCATTATATCTTCTGAGCAGAAAATGCACTGCCGAACAAGCAAATACTACATGCACCATTGCGTGACAATAGCTAACACCTGATATAAGTTATTGGAAGAAGAAGCCTGCCTGCAGAATTAAAGTGCAGGCATTAAAGACATATGCTGCAGGACTACACAAATGAATAAATGCAACGGAGAAGATCCTCACCGAAACGCCCTGCGCTGCATATCCCCTCAAATAGCTCTCCTCTAGAAGCATTTTCCATTACAATCGCCAAATGTGATGGGGTCATTGTAACCTAGAGTCACATTATCAAAGGACTAATCAAGATACTTCTAAGATATGATTCATATGAAGAAATAGGATAGGATATCGTGAGTGTACAGACCTCCTTGAACCTGACTATATTGGGATACCTCAGTGATCTATGATTTATAGCTTCTCTCTGTACATTTTCATCTATCAGTTAATGAAATGTGTATGAAAAAACTCATGAAAAGTTCCGCAGTCAAGCATACTGAAGCAATTTAACCAATACAGCCTATCAATATACGAAATTTCACAATGAGGGGACCATTCCCGATAAGAAAAATTCCCCTCACATCATAATTATGTGTTATTAACCAAAAAGAGTACTAACATCAGACAATTTTCTCAAGGACACAGCCCACCTGAAGATAAGAAAGGCATGCAACAGGAGTGAAAAAAAATTCAAGCAAGAGAAGGTACACAACATATGTAAAACTAAGATCCCTTGATAAAATTACGATCAAACTGTTTCACAGCATCGAACACAAAACTAACACCCCCCCCCCCCCCTATCAAAAACAGGAGTTCTATATTACAAAGAAACACATTCATGAAAATATTACTTAAAAAAAAGTGAACTGTGAGTCTGTGACAAGAGAGTCCAAGTTAACCAAATTACTTAAAACACGAAATCTATTAAAGCAGCTATAAAGAACTCAGTTTATCATTACACTTGGAAAAAAAAATTCCAAACTCCACCGCCACACACTTAAGCATAAACTTGACTAATGCACTGTGTCTGTCATGTATGTACCCCCAAAACAGAAGATAGAAAGAAAGAAAAGCCTCAAGAATTTAGGACATTAACCTTCTCACCTCTCTGAGATGCCCCTTTCCTTTGGACCTTTCAGTGATATAGGTTTTATTCCAGCACTATTCAGCATACCGAAATAATAATTGGCGCGATATCATTTTGGCACAGCATGCACGAATGGTTAAGGACCACTGATTTTCAAAATTTATTAACCCTCGTTTTACGGACTTGCATCTCCGACAAATTTAAACTGTCATTAATCGTTTGGATCATGCAGTAAACGGTTTGTGTCATTTAGCACGTCCAATACAAACCAGTCATACATAAATGAACTTCGAACCCACATTCAGGAAAAAATAATTCCAAACTCCACCGCCACTCATTTAAGCATTACGCTTGACTAACATGCACATGTCTGTAATATATGCATTTGCAAAACAAAAGAAAGAAAGAAAGAAAAGCCTCAAGAATATAGGACATTAACTTTTTCACCGAGCAACAATTTCATCAGTCCTTTAGTCCCACATAAACCGCAAATTTTATCAGCACCAATATCAGGCACAAGTTTATAGCGATCACCGTAATGCATGATTAGGCATATCCATTCGAGACTCAAAAAGGGGAAGGAGAATGTTTTATGCACCCCAAGAAGGCTCAGCCTTCAAACTATCATCGCCCCAAATGATAAAAAAGAAAATGCAGAGAGAAAGGCATCAAGGGTCAAAAGGGACAAGGGCCAAAACTTAGTTTAGTATTATGATTGAAAAAATAATTCCAAATTCCACCGCCACACACATAAGCATTACACTTGACTAACAGTCACTGTTCTGTAATTAATGCATTCACAAAACAGAAGAAAGAAAGAAAAGCCTCAAGAATTTAGGACATTAACCTTTTCACCGAGCAACAATTTCATCGGTCCTTTTGTTCCTCATGAACCCCAAAATTTTCCAGAACCAATATCAGGCACAAGTTCATAGCAACCACCGTAATGCATGATCGGGCATATCCATCTAGGACTCAAAAATGGGAAGGTAGAACCCTGTATGCAGCGCAAGAAGGCTCAGCCTTCAAACTATCATCGTCCCAAAGGATAAAAAGCAAAACCAGGGAGAAAGGCATCAAGGGTTGGAAGGGACAAGGGCCAGAACTTAGTTTATGACTAAGCTTGAAAAAATAATTCCAAATTCCAAATTTTCCATAACCAATATCAGGCACAAGTTCATAGCAACCACCGTAATGCATGATCGGGCATATCCATTTAGGACTCCAAAATGAGAGGGAGAACACTTTCTGCATCGCAAGAAGGCTCAACCTTCAAACTATCATCGTCCCAAATGATAAAAAGCAAAAGCAGAGATAAAGGCAACAAGGGTCGGAAGAGACAAGGGCCAGAATATAATTTATCACTAAGCTTGAAAAAATAATTCCAAATTCCACCGCCACACACTTAAGCATTACACTTGACTAACAAGCACTGCGTCTGTAATTATTGGATTTGCAAGAAAGAAAAAGGAAAGAAAAGCCTCAAGAATTTAGGCCACTAACCTTTTCACAGAGCAACAATTTCATCGGTACTTCTGTCCCTCATGAACCCCAAAATTTTCCAGAACCAATATCAGGCACATGTTCATAGCAATCACTGTAATGCATGATCAGGCATATCCATTTGGGACTCAAAAATGGGAAGGGAGAACACTTTATACACCCCAAGAAGGCTCCGCCTTCAAACTATCATCATCCCAAAGGATAAAAAGCTAAAGCATATAGGAAGGCAACAAGGGTCGGAAGGGACAAGGGCCATAACTTCGTTTATGACTAAGCTTGAAAAAATAATTCCAAATTACAAATTTTCCTGGAACCACCGTAATACATGATCGAACATATCCATTTGGGACTCAAAAATGAAACGGAGAACCCTTTATGCGCCGCAAGACGGCTCAATCTTCAAACTATCATCGTCCCAAAGGATAAAAAGCAAAAGCAGAGAGAAAGGCAACAAGGGTCGGGAGGGCCAGAACTTAGTTTATAACTAAGCTTGAAAAAATAATTCCAAATTCCAAATTTTCCAGAACCAATATCAGGCACAAGTTAATAGCAATCACCGTAATGCATGATCGGTCATATCGATTAGGGATTCAAAAATGGGAAGGGAGAACCCTTTATGCACCGCAAGAAGGCTCAACCTTCAAACTATCATCGTCCCAAAGGATAAAAAGCAAAAGCACAGAGAAAGGCAACAAGGGTCAGAAGGGACAAGGGCCAGAACTTAGTTTATAACTAAGCTTGAAAAAATAATTTCAAATTGCAAATTTGCCAGAACCAATATCAGGCACAAGTTCATAGCAACCACCGTAATGCATGATCGGGCATATCCATTTGGGACCCAAAAATGGGAAGCGAAAACTCATTATGCACCGCAAGAAGGCTCAGCTTTCAAACTATCATCGTCCCAAAGGATTAAGAGCAAAAGCAGAGAAAAAGGCAACAAGGGTCGAAAGAGACAAGGGCCAGAATTTAGTTTATCACTAAGCTTGAAAAAATAATTCCAAATTTTCCAGAACCAATATCAGGCACAAATTGATAGCAACCACCGTAATGCATGATCGGGCATATCCAATTGGGACTCAAAAATGGGAAGGGGAACCCTTTATGCACCGCAAGAAAGATCAACCTTCAAACTATCATCGTCCCAAAGGATAAAAAGCAAAAGCATAGAGAAAGGCAACAAGGGTCGGAAGGGACAAGGGCCAGAACTTAGTTTATAACTAAGCATGAAAAAATAATTCCAAATTCCAAATTTTCCAGAACCAATATCAGGCACAAGTTAATAGCAATCACCGTAATGCATGATCGGTCATATTCATTAGGGACTCAAAAATGGGAAGGGAGAACCCTTTATGCACCGCAAGAAGGCTCAGCCTTCAAACTATCATCGTCCCAAAGGATAAAAAGCAAAAGCAGAGAGAAAGGCAACAAGGATCGGAAGGGAAAAGGGCCAGAACTTAGTTTATGACTAAGCTTGAAAAAATAATTCACAATTCCAAATTTTCCAGAACCAATATCCGGCACAAGTTCATAGCAACCACCGTAATGCATGCTCAGGCATATCCATTTGGGACTCAAAAATGGGAAGGGAGAACCCTTTATGCACCGTAAGAAGGCTCAGCATTCAAACTATCATCGTACAAAAGGATAAAAAGCAAAAGCAGAGAGAAAGGCAACATGGGTTGGAAGGGACAAAGGCCAGAACTTAGTTTATAACTAAGCTTGAAAAAATAATTCCGAATTCCAAATTCCAAATTTTCCAGAACCAATATCAGGCACAAATTGATAGCTACCACTGTAATGCATGATCGTGCATATCCAATTGGGACTCAAACATGGGAAGGGAGAACCCTTTACGCACCGCAAGAAGGCTCAGCCTTCAAACTATCATCGTCCCAAAGGATAAAAAGCTAAAGCATATAGGAAGGCAACAAGGGTCGGAAGGGACAAGGGCAATAACTTCGTTTTTTCCTAAGCTTGAAAAAATAATTCCAAATTACAAATTTTCCTGAACCAATATCAGGCACAAGCTCATAGGAACCACCGTAATACATGATCGGATATATCCATTTGAGACTCAAAAATAAGACGGAGAACCCTTTATGCGTCGCAAGAAGGCTCAATATTCAAACTATCATCGTCCCAAAGGATAAAAAGCAAAAGCAGAGAGAAAGGCAACAAGGTCGGGAGGGCCAGAACTTAGTTTATAACTAAGCTTGAAAAAATAATTCCAAATTCCAAATATTCCAGAACCAATATCAGGCACAAGTTAATAGCAATCACCGTAATGCATGATCGGTCATATCCATTAGGGACTCAAAAATGGGAAGGGAGAACCCTTTATGCACCGCAAGAAGGCTCAGCCTTCAAACTATCATCGTCCCAAAGGATAAAAAGCAAAAGCACAGAGAAAGGCAACAAGGGTCGGAAGGGACAAGGGCCAGAACTTAGTTTATAACTAAGCTTGAAAAAATAATTCCAAATTCCAAATTTTCGAGAACCAATATCAGGCACAAGTTCATAGCAACCACCGTAAAGCATGATCGGGCATATCCATTTGGGACTCAAAAATGGGAAGGGAGAACCCTTTACGCACCGCAAGAAAGCTCAGCCTTCAAACTATCATCGTCCCAAATGATAAAAAGCAAAAGTATAGAGAAAGGCAACAAGGGTCGGAAGGGACAAGGGCCAGAACTTAGTTTATAACTAAGCTTGAAAAAATAATTCACAATTCCAAATTTTCCATAACCAATATCAGACACCAGTTCATA
This sequence comes from Acmispon strigosus, assembly GCA_030819835.1. NCBI lineage: Eukaryota > Viridiplantae > Streptophyta > Magnoliopsida > Fabales > Fabaceae > Acmispon > Acmispon strigosus. The sequence goes on along the minus strand of JAUAMA010000005.1, from coordinate 43,546,798 downwards.
GCAACCACTGTAATGCATGGTCGGGCATATCCATTTGGGACTCAAAAATGGGAAGGGAGAACCCTTTACGCACCGCAAGAAGGCTCAGCCTTCAAACTATCATCATCCCAAAGGATAAAAAGCAAAAGCAGAGAGAACGGCAACAAGGGTCGGAAGGGACAAGGGCCAGAACTTAGTTTATGACTAAGTTTGAAAAAATAATTCACAATTCCAAATTTTCCATAACCAATATCAGACACCAGTTCATAGCAACCATTGTAATGCATTGTCAGGCATATCCATTTGGGACTCAAAAATGGGAAGGGAGAACCCTTTATGCACCGCAAGAAGGCTCAGCCTTTAAACTATCATCGTCCCAAAGGATAAAAAGCAAAAGCAGAGAGAAATGCAACAAGGGTCGGAAGGGACAAGTGCCAGAACTTAGTTTATAACTAAGCTTGAAAAAATAATTCCAAATTCCAAATTCCAAATTTTCCAGAACCAATATCAGGCACAAATTGATAGCAACCACCGTAATGCATGATCGGGCATATCCAATTGGGACTCAAAAATGGGAAGGGCGAACCCTTTATGCACCGCAAGAAGGCTCAGCCTTTAAACTATCATCGTCCCAAAGGATAAAAAGCAAAAGCAGAGAGAAATGCAACAAGGGTCGGAAGGGACAAGTGCCAGAACTTAGTTTATAACTAAGCTTGAAAAAATAATTCCAAATTCCAAATTACAAATTTTCCAGAACCAATATCAGGCACAAGTTAATAGCAATCACTGTAATGCATGATCGGTCATATCCATTAGGGACTCAAAAATGGGAAGGGAGAACCCTTTATGCACCGCAAGAAGGCTCAGCCTTCAAACTATCATCGTCCCAAAGGATAAAAAGCAAAAGCACAGAGAAAGGCAACAAGGGTCGGAAGGGACAAGGGTCAGAACTTAGTTCATAACTAAGCTTGAAAAAATAATTCCAAATTCCAAATTTTCGAGAACCAATATCAGGCACAAGTTCATAACAACCACCGTAAAGCATGATCGGGCATATTCATTAGGGTTTCAAAAATGGAAAGGGAGAACCCTTTATGTACCGCAAGAAGGCTCAGCCTTCAAACTATCATCGTCCCAAAGGATAAAAAGCAAAAGCACAAAGAAAGGCAACAAGGGTCGGAAGGGACAAGGGCCAGAACTTAGTTTATAACTAAGCTTGAAAAAATAATTCCAAATTCCAAATTTTCGAGAACCAATATCAGGCACAAGTTCATAGCAACCACCGTAAAGCATGATCGGGCATATACATTTGGGACTCAAAAATGGGAAGGGAGAACCCTTTATGCACCGCAAGAAGGCTCAGCCTTCAAACTATCATCATCCCAAAGGATAAAAAGCAAAAGCAGAGAGAACGGCAACAAGGGTCGGAAGGGACAAGGGCCAGAACTTAGTTTATGACTAAGCTTGAAAAAATAATTCACAATTCCAAATTTTCGAGAACCAATATCAGCCACCAGTTCATAGCAACCACTGTAATGCATTGTCGGGCATATCCATTTGGGACTCAAAAATGGGAAGGGAGAACCCTTTATGCACCGCAAGAAGGCTCAGCCTTTAAACTATCATCGTCCCAAAGGATAAAAAGCAAAAGCAGAGAGAAATGCAACAAGGGTCGGAAGGGACAAGTGCCAGAACTTAGTTTATGACTAAGCTTGAAAAAATAATTCCAAATTCCAAATTCCAAATTTTCCAGAACCAATATCAGGCACAAATTGATAGCAACCACCGTAATGCATGATCGGGCATATCCAATTGGGACTCTAAAATGGGAAGGGCGAACCCTTTATGCACCGCAAGAAGGCTCAGCCTTTAAACTATCATCGTCCCAAAGGATAAAAAGCAAAAGCAGAGAGAAATGCAACAAGGGTCGGAAGGGACAAGTGCCAGAACTTAGTTTATAACTAAGCTTGAAAAAATAATTCCAAATTCCAAATTACAAATTTTCCAGAACCAATATCAGGCACAAGTTAATAGCAATCACTGTAATGCATGATCGGTCATATCCATTAGGGACTCAAAAATGGGAAGGGAGAACCCTTTATGCACCGCAAGAAGGCTCAGCCTTCAAACTATCATCGTCCCAAAGGATAAAAAGCAAAAGCACATAGAAAGGCAACAAGGGTCGGAAGGGACAAGGGCCAGAACTTAGTTCATAACTAAGCTTGAAAAAATAATTCCAAATTCCAAATTTTCCAGAACCAATATTAGGCACAAGTTCATAGCAACCACCGTAAAGCATGATCGGGCATATACATTAGGGACTCAAAAATGGGAAGGGAGAACCCTTTATGCACCGCAAGAAGGCTCAGCCTTCAAACAATCATCGTCCCAAAGGATAAAAAGCAAAAGCACAGAGAAAGGCAACAAGGGTCGGAAGGGACAAGGGCCAGAACTTAGTTCATAACTAAGCTTGAAAAAATAATTCCAAATTCCAAATTTTCGAGAACCAATATCAGGCACAAGTTCATAACAACCACCGTAAAGCATGATCGGGCATATTCATTAGGGTTTCAAAAATGGAAAGGGAGAACCCTTTATACACCGCAAGAAGGCTCAGCCTTCAAACTATCATCGTCCCATAGGATAAATAGCAAAAGCACAGAGAAAGGCAACAAGGGTCGGAAGGGACAAGGGCCAGAACTTAGTTCATAACTAAGCTTGAAAAAATAATTCCAAATTCCAAATTTTCGAGAACCAATATCAGGCACAAGTTCATAACAACCACCGTAAAGCATGATCGGGCATATTCATTAGGGTTTCAAAAATGGAAAGGGAGAACCCTTTATGCACCGCAAGAAGGCTCAGCCTTCAAACTATCATCGTCCCATAGGATAAATAGCAAAAGCACAGAGAAAGGCAACAAGGGTCGGAAGGGACAAGGGTCAGAACTTAGTTCATAACTAAGCTTGAAAAAATAATTCCAAATTCCAAATTTTCAAGAACCAATATCAAGCACAAGTTCATAGCAACCACCGTAAAGCATGATCGGGCATATCCAATTGGGACTCAAAAATGGGAAGGGAGAACCCTTTATGCACCGCAAGAAGGCTCAGCCTTCAAACTATCATCGTCCCAAAGGATAAAAAGCAAAAGCACAGAGAAAGGCAACAAGGGTCGGAAGGGACAAGGGCCAGAACTTAGTTTATAACTAAGCTTGAAAAAATAATTCCAAATTCCAAATTACAAATTTTCCAGAACCAATATCAGGCACAAGTTAATAGCAATCACTGTAATGCATGATCGGTCATATCCATTAGGGACTCAAAAATGGGAAGGGAGAACCCTTTATGCACCGCAAGAAGGCTCAGCCTTCAAACTATCATCGTCCCAAAGGATAAAAAGCAAAAGCACATAGAAAGGCAACAAGGGCCAGAACTTAGTTCATAACTAAGCTTGAAAAAATAATTCCAAATTCCAAATTTTCCAGAACCAATATTAGGCACAAGTTCATAGCAACCACCGTAAAGCATGATCGGGCATATACATTAGGGACTCAAAAATGGGAAGGGAGAACCCTTTATGCACCGCAAGAAGGCTCAGCCTTCAAACAATCATCGTCCCAAAGGATAAAAAGCAAAAGCACAGAGAAAGGCAACAAGGGTCGGAAGGGACAAGGGCCAGAACTTAGTTCATAACTAAGCTTGAAAAAATAATTCCAAATTCCAAATTTTCGAGAACCAATATCAGGCACAAGTTCATAACAACCACCGTAAAGCATGATCGGGCATATTCATTAGGGTTTCAAAAATGGAAAAGGAGAACCCTTTATACACCGCAAGAAGGCTCAGCCTTCAAACTATCATCGTCCCATAGGATAAATAGCAAAAGCACAGAGAAAGGCAACAAGGGTCGGAAGGGACAAGGGCCAGAACTTAGTTCATAACTAAGCTTGAAAAAATAATTCCAAATTCCAAATTTTCGAGAACCAATATCAGGCACAAGTTCATAACAACCACCGTAAAGCATGATCGGGCATATTCATTAGGGTTTCAAAAATGGAAAGGGAGAACCCTTTATGCACCGCAAGAAGGCTCAGCCTTCAAACTATCATCGTCCCATAGGATAAATAGCAAAAGCACAGAGAAAGGCAACAAGGGTCGGAAGGGACAAGGGTCAGAACTTAGTTCATAACTAAGCTTGAAAAAATAATTCCAAATTCCAAATTTTCAAGAACCAATATCAAGCACAAGTTCATAGCAACCACCGTAAAGCATGATCGGGCATATCCAATTGGGACTCAAAAATGGGAAGGGAGAACCCTTTATGCACCGCAAGAAGGCTCAGCCTTCAAACTATCATCGTCCCAAAGGATAAAAAGCAAAAGCACAGAGAAAGGCAACAAGGGTCGGAAGGGACAAGGGCCAGAACTTAGTTTATAACTAAGCTTGAAAAAATAATTCCAAATTCCAAATTACAAATTTTCCAGAACCAATATCAGGCACAAGTTAATAGCAATCACTGTAATGCATGATCGGTCATATCCATTAGGGACTCAAAAATGGGAAGGGAGAACCCTTTATGCACCGCAAGAAGGCTCAGCCTTCAAACTATCATCGTCCCAAAGGATAAAAAGCAAAAGCACATAGAAAGGCAACAAGGGCCAGAACTTAGTTCATAACTAAGCTTGAAAAAATAATTCCAAATTCCAAATTTTCCAGAACCAATATTAGGCACAAGTTCATAGCAACCACCGTAAAGCATGATCGGGCATATACATTAGGGACTCAAAAATGGGAAGGGAGAACCCTTTATGCACCGCAAGAAGGCTCAGCCTTCAAACAATCATCGTCCCAAAGGATAAAAAGCAAAAGCACAGAGAAAGGCAACAAGGGTCGGAAGGGACAAGGGCCAGAACTTAGTTCATAACTAAGCTTGAAAAAATAATTCCAAATTCCAAATTTTCGAGAACCAATATCAGGCACAAGTTCATAACAACCACCGTAAAGCATGATCGGGCATATTCATTAGGGTTTCAAAAATGGAAAAGGAGAACCCTTTATACACCGCAAGAAGGCTCAGCCTTCAAACTATCATCGTCCCATAGGATAAATAGCAAAAGCACAGAGAAAGGCAACAAGGGTCGGAAGGGACAAGGGCCAGAACTTAGTTCATAACTAAGCTTGAAAAAATAATTCCAAATTCCAAATTTTCGAGAACCAATATCAGGCACAAGTTCATAACAACCACCGTAAAGCATGATCGGGCATATTCATTAGGGTTTCAAAAATGGAAAGGGAGAACCCTTTATGCACCGCAAGAAGGCTCAGCCTTCAAACTATCATCGTCCCATAGGATAAATAGCAAAAGCACAGAGAAAGGCAACAAGGGTCGGAAGGGACAAGGGTCAGAACTTAGTTCATAACTAAGCATGAAAAAATAATTCCAAATTCCAAATTTTCCAGAACCAATATCAGGCACAAGTTAATAGCAATCACCGTAATGCATGATCGGTCATATTCATTAGGGACTCAAAAATGGGAAGGGAGAACCCTTTATGCACCGCAAGAAGGCTCAGCCTTCAAACTATCATCGTCCCAAAGGATAAAAAGCAAAAGCAGAGAGAAAGGCAACAAGGATCGGAAGGGAAAAGGGCCAGAACTTAGTTTATGACTAAGCTTGAAAAAATAATTCCAAATTCCAAATTTTCGAGAACCAATATCAGGCACAAGTTCATAGCAACCACCGTAAAGCATGATCGGGCATATCTATTTGGGACTCAAAAATGGGAAGGGGGAACCCTTTATGCACCGCAAGAAGGCTCAGCCTTCAAACTATCATCGTCCCAAAGGATAAAAAGCAAAAACAGAGAGAAAGGCAACAAGGGTCGGAAGGGACAAGGGCCAGAACTTAGTTTATGACTAAGCTTGAAAAAATAATTCACAATTCCAAATTTTCCAGAACCAATATCAGGCACAAGTTCATAGCAACCACCGTAATACATGATCGGGCATATCCATTTGGGACTCAAAAATGGGAAAGGAGAACCCTTTATGCACCGCAAGAAGGCTCAGCCTTTAAACTATCATCGTCCCAAAGGATAAAAAGCAAAAGCAGAGAGAAAGACAACAAGGGTCGGAAGGGACAAAGGCCAGAACTTAATTTATAACTAAGCTTGAAAAAATAATTCCAAATTCCAAATTCCAAATTTTCCAGAACCAGTATCAGGCACAAATTCATAGCAACCACTGTAATGCATAATCGGGGATATCCAATTGGGACTCAAAAATGGGAAGGGAGAACCCTTTACGCACCGCAAGAAAGCTCAGCCTTCAAACTATCATCGTCCCAAATGATAAAAAGCAAAAGTATAGAGAAAGGCAACAAGGGTCGGAAGGGACAAGGGCCAGAACTTAGTTTATAACTAAGCTTGAAAAAATAATTCACAATTCCAAATTTTCCATAACCAATATCAGACACCAGTTCATAGCAACCACTGTAATGCATGGTCGGGCATATCCATTTGGGACTCAAAGATGGGAAGGGAGAACCCTTTATGCACCGCAAGAAGGCTCAGCCTTTAAACTATCATCGTCCCAAAGGATAAAAAGCAAAAGCAGAGAGAAATGCAACAAGGGTCGGAAGGGACAAGTGCCAGAACTTAGTTTATAACTAAGCTTGAAAAAATAATTCCAAATTCCAAATTCCAAATTTTCCAGAACCAATATCAGGCACAAATTGATAGCAACCACCGTAATGCATGATCGGGCATATCCAATTGGGACTTAAAAATGGGAAGGGGGAACCCTTTATGCACCGCAAGAAAGCTCAACCTTCAAACTATCATCGTCCCAAAGGATAAAAAGCAAAAGCATAGAGAAAGGCAACAAGGGTCGGAAGGGACAAGGGCCAGAACTTAGTTTATAACTAAGCATGAAAAAATAATTCGAAATTCCAAATTCCAAATTTTCCAGAACCAGTATCAGTCACAAATTGATAGCAACCACTGTAATGCATAATCGGGGATATCCAATTGGGACTCAAAAATGGGAAGGGTGAACCCTTTACACACCGCCAGAAGGCTCAGCCTTCAAACTATCATCGTCCCAAAGGATAAAAAGCTAAAGCATATAGGAAGGCAACAAGGGTCGGAAGAGACAAGGGCCATAACTTCGTTTATAACTAAGCTTGAAAAAATATTTCCAAATTTCAAATTCCAAATTTTACAGAACCAATATCAGGCACAAATTGATAGCAACCACCGTAATGCATGATCGGGCATATCCAATTAGGACTCAAAAATGGGAAGGGAGAACCCTTTATGCAACGGAAGAAAGCTCAACCTTCAAACTATCATCGTCCCAAAGGATAAAAAGCAAAAGCATAGAGAAAGGCAACAAGGGTCGGAAGGGACAAGGGCCAGAACTTAGTTTATAACTAAGCATGAAAAAATAATTCCAAATTCCAAATTTTCCAGAACCAATATCAGGCACAAGTTAATAGCAACCACCGTAATGCATGATCGGTCATATTCATTAGGGACTCAAAAATGGGAAGGGAGAACCCTTTATGCACTGCAAGAAGGTTCAGCCTTCAAACTATCATCGTCCCAAAGGATAAAAAGAAAAAGCACAGAGAAAGGCAACAAGGGTCGGAAGGGACAAGGGCCAGAACTTAGTTCATAACTAAGCTTGAAAAAAAATTCCAAATTCCAAATTTTCGAGAACCAATATCAGGCACAAGTTCTTAGCAACCACCGTAAAGCATGATCGGGCATATCCATTTGGGACTCAAAAATGCGAAGGGAGAACCATTTATGCACCGCAAGAAGGCTCAGCCTTCAAACTATCATCATCCCAAAGGATAAAAAGCAAAAGCAGAGAGAAAGGCAACAAGGGTCGGAAGGTACAAGTGCCAGAACTTAGTTTATCACTAAGCTTGAAAAAATAATTTCAAATTTCAAATTCCAAATTTTCCAGAACCAATATCAGGCACAAATTGATAGCAACCACCGTAATGCATGATCGGGCATATCCAATTGGGACTCAAAAATGGGAAGGGAGAACCCTTTATGCACCGCAAGAAAGCCCAACCTTCAAACTATCATCGTCCCAAAGGATAAAAAGCAAAAGCAGAGAGAAAGGCAACTAGGGTTTGAAGGGACAAGGGCCAGAACTTAGTTTATGACTAAGCTTGAAAAAATAATTCACAATTCCAAATTTTCCAAAACCAATATCAGGCACAAGTTCATAGCAACCACCGTAATGCATGCTCGGGCATATCCATTTGGGACTCAAAAATGGGAAGGGAGAACCCTTTACGCACCGCAAGAAGGCTCAGCCTTCAAACTATCATCGTCCAAAAGGATAAAAAGAAAAAGCAGAGAGAAAGACAACAAGGGTCGGAAGGGACAAAGGCCAGAACTTAATTTATAACTAAGCTTGAAAAAATAATTCCAAATTCCAAATTCCAAATTTTCCAGAACCAGTATCAGGCACAAATTGATAGCAACCACTGTAATGCATAATCGGGGATATCCAATTGGGACTCAAAAATGGGAAGGGAGAACCCTTTACGCACCGCAAGAAGGCTCAGCCTTCAAACTATCATCGTCCCAAAGGATAAAAAGCTAAAGCATATAGGAAGGCAACAAGGGTCGGAAGAGACAAGGGCCATAACTTCGTTTATAACTAAGCTTGAAATTTTTTTTCCAAATTTCAAATTCCAAATTTTACAGAACCAATATCAGGCACAAATTGATAGCAACCACCGTAATGCATGATCGGGCATATCCAATTAGGACTCAAAAATGGGAATGGAGAACCCTTTATGCACCGGAAGAAAGCTCAACCTTCAAACTATCATCGTCCCAAAGGATAAAAAGCAAAAGCAGAGAGAAAGGCAACAAGGGTCGGAAGGGACAAGGGCCAGAACTTAGTTTATGACTAAGCTTGAAAAAATAATTCACAATTCCAAATTTTCCAGAACCAATATCAGGCACAAGTTCATAGCAACCACCGTAATGCATGATCGGGCATATCCATTTGGGACTCAAAAATGGGAAGGGGAACCCTTTATGCACCGCAAGAAGGCTCAGCCTTTAAACTATCATCGTCCCAAAGGATAAAAAGCAAAAGCAGAGAGAAAGACAACAAGAGTCGGAAGGGATAAAGGCCAGAACTTAATTTATAACTAAGCTTGAAAAAATAATTCCAAATTCCAAATTCCAAATTTTCCAGAACCAGTATCAGGCACAAATTCATAGCAACCACTGTAATGCATAATCGGGGATATCCAATTGGGACTCAAAAATGGGAAGGGAGAACCCTTTACGCCCCGCAAGAAAGCTCAGCCTTCAAACTATCATCGTCCCAAAGGATAAAAAGCAAAAGCATAGAGAAAGGCAACAAGGGTCGGAAGGGACAAGGGCCAGAACTTAGTTTATAACTAAGCTTGAAAAAGTAATTCACAATTCCAAATTTTCCATAACCAATATCAGACACCAGTTCATAGCAACCACTGTAATGCATGGTCGGGCATATCCATTTGTGACTCAAAAATGGGAAGGGAGAACCCTTTATGCACCGCAAGAAGGCTCAGCATTTAAACTATCATCGTCCCAAAGGATAAAAAGCAAAAGCAGAGAGAAATGCAACAAGGGTCGGAAGGGACAAGTGCCAGAACTTAGTTTATAACTAAGCTTGAAAAAATAATTCCAAATTCCAAATTCCAAATTTTCCAGAACCAATATCAGGCACAAATTGATAGCAACCACCGTAATGCATGATCGGGCATATCCAATTGGGACTCAAAAATGGGAAGGGGGAACCCTTTATGCACCGCAAGAAAGCTCAACCTTCAAACTATCATCGTCCCAAAGGATAAAAAGCAAAAGCAGAGAGAAAGGCAACAAGGGTCGGAAGGTACAAGTGCCAGAACTTAGTTCATAACTAAGCTTGAAAAAATAATTCCAAATTCCAAATTTTCGAGAACCAATATCAGGCACAAGTTCATAGCAACCACCGTAAAGCATGATTGGGCATATCTATTTGGGACTCAAAAATGGGAAGGGGGAACCCTTTATGCACCGCAAGAAGGCTCAGCCTTCAAACTATCATCGTCCCAAAGGATAAAAAGCAAAAACAGAGAGAAAGGCAACAAGGGTCGGAAGGGACAAGGGCCAGAACTTAGTTTATGACTAAGCTTGAAAAAATAATTCACAATTCCAAATTTTCCAGAACCAATATCAGGCAAAAGTTCATAGCAACCACCGTAATACATGATCGGGCATATCCATTTGGGACTCAAAAATGGGAAAGGAGAACCCTTTATGCACCGCAAGAAGGCTCAGCCTTTAAACTATCATCGTCCCAAAGGATAAAAAGCAAAAGCAGAGAGAAAGACAACAAGGGTCGAAAGGGACAAAGGCCAGAACTTAATTTATAACTAAGCTTGAAAAAATAATTCCAAATTCCAAATTCCAAATTTTCCAGAACCAGTATCAGGCACAAATTCATAGCAACCACTGTAATGCATAATCGGGGATATCCAATTGGGACTCAAAAATGGGAAGGGAGAACCCTTTACGCACCGCAAGAAAGCTCAGCCTTCAAACTATCATCGTCCCAAAGGATAAAAAGCAAAAGCATAGAGAAAGGCAACAAGGGTCGGAAGGGACAAGGGCCAGAACTTAGTTTATAACTAAGCTTGAAAAAGTAATTCACAATTCCAAATTTTCCATAACCAATATCAGACACCAGTTCATAGCAACCACTGTAATGCATGGTCGGGCATATCCATTTGGGACTCAAAAATGGGAAGGGAGAACCCTTTATGCACCGCAAGAAGGCTCAGCCTTTAAACTATCATCGTCCCAAAGGATAAAAAGCAAAAGCAGAGAGAAATGCAACAAGGGTCGGAAGGGACAAGTGCCAGAACTTAGTTTATAACTAAGCTTGAAAAAATAATTCCAAATTCCAAATTCCAAATTTTCCAGAACCAATATCAGGCACAAATTGATAGCAACCACCGTAATGCATGATCGGGCATATCCAATTGGGACTCAAAAATGGGAAGGGGGAACCCTTTATGCACCGCAAGAAAGCTCAACCTTCAAACTATCATCGTCCCAAAGGATAAAAAGCAAAAGCAGAGAGAAAGGCAACAAGGGTCGGAAGGGACAAGGGCCAGAACTTAGTTTATGACTAAGCTTGAAAAAATAATTCACAATTCCAAATTTTCCAGAACCAATATCAGGCACAAGTTCATAGCAACCACCGTAATGCATGCTCGGGCATATCCAATTGGGACTCAAAAATGGGAAGGGCGAACCCTTTATGCACCGCAAGAAGGCTCAGCCTTTAAACTATCATCGTCCCAAAGGATAAAAAGCAAAAGCAGAGAGAAATGCAACAAGGGTCGGAAGGGACAAGTGCCAGAACTTAGTTTATAACTAAGCTTGAAAAAATAATTCCAAATTCCAAATTACAAATTTTCCAGAACCAATATCAGGCACAAGTTAATAGCAATCACTGTAATGCATGATCGGTCATATCCATTAGGGACTCAAAAATGGGAAGGGAGAACCCTTTATGCACCGCAAGAAGGCTCAGCCTTCAAACTATCATCGTCCCAAAGGATAAAAAGCAAAAACAGAGAGAAAGGCAACAAAGGTCGGAAAGGACAAGGGCCAGAACTTAGTTTATGACTAAGCTTGAAAAAATAATTCACAATTCCAAATTTTCCAGAACCAATATCAGGCACCAGTTCATAGCAACCACCGTAATGCATGCTCGGGCATATCCATTTGGGACTCAAAAATGGGAAGGGAGAACCCTTTATGCACCGCAAGAAGGCTCAGCCTTCAAACTATCATCGTCCCAAAGGATAAAAAGCAAAAACAGAGAGAAAGACAACAAAGGTCGGAAGGGACAAGGGCCAGAACTTAGTTTATGACTAAGCCTGAAAAAATAATTCACAATTCCAAATTTTCCAGAACCAATATCAGGCACCAGTTCATAGCAACCACCGTAATGCATGCTCGGGCATATCCATTTGGGACTCAAAAATGGGAAGGGAGAACCCTTTATGCACCGCAAGAAGGCTCAGCCTTCAAACTATCATCATCCCAAAGGATAAAAAGCAAAAGCAGAGAGAAAGGCAACAAGGGTCGGAAGGTACAAGTGCCAGAACTTAGTTCATAACTAAGCTTGAAAAAATAATTCCAAATTCCAAATTTTCGAGAACCAATATCAGGCACAAGTTCATAGCAACCACCGTAAAGCATGATTGGGCATATCTATTTGGGACTCAAAATGGGAAGGGGGAACCCTTTATGCACCGCAAGAAGGCTCAGCCTTCAAACTATCATCGTCCCAAAGGATAAAAAGCAAAAACAGAGAGAAAGGCAACAAGGGTCGGAAGGGACAAGGGCCAGAACTTAGTTTATGACTAAGCTTGAAAAAATAATTCACAATTCCAAATTTTCCAGAACCAATATCAGGCAAAAGTTCATAGCAACCACCGTAATACATGATCGGGCATATCCATTTGGGACTCAAAAATGGGAAAGGAGAACCCTTTATGCACCGCAAGAAGGCTCAGCCTTTAAACTATCATCGTCCCAAAGGATAAAAAGCAAAAGCAGAGAGAAAGACAACAAGGGTCGAAAGGGACAAAGGCCAGAACTTAATTTATAACTAAGCTTGAAAAAATAATTCCAAATTCCAAATTCCAAATTTTCCAGAACCAGTATCAGGCACAAATTCATAGCAACCACTGTAATGCATAATCGGGGATATCCAATTGGGACTCAAAAATGGGAAGGGAGAACCCTTTACGCACCGCAAGAAAGCTCAGCCTTCAAACTATCATCGTCCCAAAGGATAAAAAGCAAAAGCATAGAGAAAGGCAACAAGGGTCGGAAGGGACAAGGGCCAGAACTTAGTTTATAACTAAGCTTGAAAAAGTAATTCACAATTCCAAATTTTCCATAACCAATATCAGACACCAGTTCATAGCAACCACTGTAATGCATGGTCGGGCATATCCATTTGGGACTCAAAAATGGGAAGGGAGAACCCTTTATGCACCGCAAGAAGGCTCAGCCTTTAAACTATCATCGTCCCAAAGGATAAAAAGCAAAAGCAGAGAGAAATGCAACAAGGGTCGGAAGGGACAAGTGCCAGAACTTAGTTTATAACTAAGCTTGAAAAAATAATTCCAAATTCCAAATTCCAAATTTTCCAGAACCAATATCAGGCACAAATTGATAGCAACCACCGTAATGCATGATCGGGCATATCCAATTGGGACTCAAAAATGGGAAGGGGGAACCCTTTATGCACCGCAAGAAAGCTCAACCTTCAAACTATCATCGTCCCAAAGGATAAAAAGCAAAAGCAGAGAGAAAGGCAACAAGGGTCGGAAGGGACAAGGGCCAGAACTTAGTTTATGACTAAGCTTGAAAAAATAATTCACAATTCCAAATTTTCCAGAACCAATATCAGGCACAAGTTCATAGCAACCACCGTAATGCATGCTCGGGCATATCCAATTGGGACTCAAAAATGGGAAGGGCGAACCCTTTATGCACCGCAAGAAGGCTCAGCCTTTAAACTATCATCGTCCCAAAGGATAAAAAGCAAAAGCAGAGAGAAATGCAACAAGGGTCGGAAGGGACAAGTGCCAGAACTTAGTTTATAACTAAGCTTGAAAAAATAATTCCAAATTCCAAATTACAAATTTTCCAGAACCAATATCAGGCACAAGTTAATAGCAATCACTGTAATGCATGATCGGTCATATCCATTAGGGACTCAAAAATGGGAAGGGAGAACCCTTTATGCACCGCAAGAAGGCTCAGCCTTCAAACTATCATCGTCCCAAAGGATAAAAAGCAAAAACAGAGAGAAAGGCAACAAAGGTCGGAAGGGACAAGGGCCAGAACTTAGTTTATGACTAAGCTTGAAAAAATAATTCACAATTCCAAATTTTCCAGAACCAATATCAGGCACCAGTTCATAGCAACCACCGTAATGCATGCTCGGGCATATCCATTTGGGACTCAAAAATGGGAAGGGAGAACCCTTTATGCACCGCAAGAAGGCTCAGCCTTCAAACTATCATCGTCCCAAAGGATAAAAAGCAAAAACAGAGAGAAAGGCAACAAAGGTCGGAAGGGACAAGGGCCAGAACTTAGTTTATGACTAAGCTTGAAAAAATAATTCACAATTCCAAATTTTCCAGAACCAATATCAGGCACCAGTTCATAGCAACCACCGTAATACATGCTCGGGCATATCCATTTGGGACTCAAAAATGGGAAGGGAGAACCCTTTATGCACCGCAAGAAGGCTCAGCCTTCAAACTATCATCATCCCAAAGGATAAAAAGCAAAAGCAGAGAGAAAGGCAACAAGGGTCGGAAGGTACAAGTGCCAGAACTTAGTTCATAACTAAGCTTGAAAAAATAATTCCAAATTCCAAATTTTCGAGAACCAATATCAGGCACAAGTTCATAGCAACCACCGTAAAGCATGATTGGGCATATCTATTTGGGACTCAAAAATGGGAAGGGGGAACCCTTTATGCACCGCAAGAAGGCTCAGCCTTCAAACTATCATCGTCCCAAAGGATAAAAAGCAAAAACAGAGAGAAAGGCAACAAGGGTCGGAAGGGACAAGGGCCAGAACTTAGTTTATGACTAAGCTTGAAAAAATAATTCACAATTCCAAATTTTCCAGAACCAATATCAGGTACAAGTTCATAGCAACCACCGTAATACATGATCGGGCATATCCATTTGGGACTCAAAAATGGGAAAGGAGAACCCTTTATGCACCGCAAGAAGGCTCAGCCTTTAAACTATCATCGTCCCAAAGGATAAAAAGCAAAAGCAGAGAGAAAGACAACAAGGGTCGGAAGGGACAAAGGCCAGAACTTAATTTATAACTAAGCTTGAAAAAATAATTCCAAATTCCAAATTCCAAATTTTCCAGAACCAGTATCAGGCACAAATTCATAGCAACCACTGTAATGCATAATCGGGGATATCCAATTGGGACTCAAAAATGGGAAGGGAGAACCCTTTACGCCCCGCAAGAGCCTTCAAACTATCATTGTCCCAAAGGATAAAAAGCAAAAGCATAGAGAAAGGCAACAAGGGTCGGAAGGGACAAGGGCCAGAACTTAGTTTATAACTAAGCTTGAAAAAGTAATTCACAATTCCAAATTTTCCATAACCAATATCAGACACCAGTTCATAGCAACCACTGTAATGCATGGTCGGGCATATCCATTTGGGACTCAAAAATGGGAAGGGAGAACCCTTTATGCACCGCAAGAAGGCTCAGCCTTTAAACTATCATCGTCCCAAAGGATAAAAAGCAAAAGCAGAGAGAAATGCAACAAGGGTCGGAAGGGACAAGTGCCAGAACTTAGTTTATAACTAAGCTTGAAAAAATAATTCCAAATTCCAAATTCCAAATTTTCCAGAACCAATATCAGGCACAAATTGATAGCAACCACCGTAATGCATGATCGGGCATATCCAATTGGGACTCAAAAATGGGAAGGGGGAACCCTTTATGCACCGCAAGAAAGCTCAACCTTCAAACTATCATCGTCCCAAAGGATAAAAAGCAAAAGCAGAGAGAAAGGCAACAAGGGTCGGAAGGGACAAGGGCCAGAACTTAGTTCATAACTAAGCTTGAAAAAATAATTCCAAATTCCAAATTTTCGAGAACCAATATCAGGCACAAGTTCATAGCAACCACCGTAAAGCATGATCGGGTATATCTATTTGGGACTCAAAAATGGGAAGGGGGAACCCTTTATGCACCGCAAGAAGGCTCAGCCTTCAAACTATCATCGTCCCAAAGGATAAAAAGCAAAAACAGAGAGAAAGGCAACAAGGGTCGGAAGGGACAAGGGCCAGAACTTAGTTTATGACTAAGCTTGAAAAAATAATTCACAATTCCAAATTTTCCAGAACCAATATCAGGCAAAAGTTCATAGCAACCACCGTAATACATGATCGGGCATATCCATTTGGGACTCAAAAATGGGAAAGGAGAACCCTTTATGCACCGCAAGAAGGCTCAGCCTTTAAACTATCATCGTCCCAAAGGATAAAAAGCAAAAGCAGAGAGAAAAACAACAAGGGTCGGAAGGGACAAAGGCCAGAACTTAATTTATAACTAAGCTTGAAAAAATAATTCCAAATTCCAAATTCCAAATTTTCCAGAACCAGTATCAGGCACAAATTCATAGCAACCACTGTAATGCATAATCGGGGATATCCAATTGGGACTCAAAAATGGGAAGGGAGAACCCTTTACGCCCCGCAAGAAAGCTCAGCCTTCAAACTATCATCGTCCCAAAGGATAAAAAGCAAAAGCATAGAGAAAGGCAACAAGGGTCGGAAGGGACAAGGGCCAGAACTTAGTTTATAACTAAGCTTGAAAAAGTAATTCACAATTCCAAATTTTCCATAACCAATATCAGACACCAGTTCATAGCAACCACTGTAATGCATGGTCGGGTATATCCATTTGGGACTCAAAAATGGGAAGGGAGAACCCTTTATGCACCGCAAGAAGGCTCAGCCTTTAAACTATCATCGTCCCAAAGGATAAAAAGCAAAAGCAGAGAGAAATGCAACAAGGGTCGGAAGGGACAAGTGCCAGAACTTAGTTTATAACTAAGCTTGAAAAAATAATTCCAAATTCCAAATTCCAAATTTTCCAGAACCAATATCAGGCACAAATTGATAGCAACCACCGTAATGCATGATCGGGCATATCCAATTGGGACTCAAAAATGGGAAGGGGGAACCCTTTATGCACCGCAAGAAAGCTCAACCTTCAAACTATCATCGTCCCAAAGGATAAAAAGCAAAAGCAGAGAGAAAGGCAACAAGGGTCGGAAGGGACAAGGGCCAGAACTTAGTTTATGACTAAGCTTGAAAAAATAATTCACAATTCCAAATTTTCCAGAACCAATATCAGTTACAAGTTCATAGCAACCACCGTAATGCATGATCGGGCATATCATTTGGGACTCAAAAATGGGAAGGGAGAACCCTTTATGCACCGCAAGAAGGCTCAGCCTTTAAACTATCATCGTCCCAAAGGATAAAAAGCAAAAGCAGAGAGAAAGGCAACAAGGGTCGGAAGGGACAAGTGTCAGAACTTAGTTTATATCTAAGCTTGAAAAAATAATTCACAATTCCAAATTTTCCAGAACCAATATCAGGCACAAGTTCATAGCAACCACCGTAATGCATGCTCGGGCATATCCATTTAGGACTCAAAAATGGGAAGGGAGAACCCTTTATGCACCGCAAGAAGGCTCAGCCTTCAAACTATCATCGTCCAAAAGGATAAAAAGAAAAAGCAGAGAGAAAGACAACAAGGGTCGGAAGGGACAAATGCCAGAACTTAATTTATAACTAAGTTTGAAAAAATAATTCCAAATTCCAAATTCCAAATTTTCCAGAACCAGTATCAGGTACAAATTGATAGCAACCACTGTAATGCATAATCAGGGATATCCAATTGGGACTCAAAAATGGGAAGGGAGAACCCTTTACGCACCGCAAGAAGGCTCAGCCTTCAAACTATCATCGTCCCAAAGGATAAAAAGCTAAAGCATATAGGAAGGCAACAAGGGTCGGAAGAGACAAGGGCCATAACTTCGTTTATTACTAAGCTTGAAAAAATATTTCCAAATTTCAAATTCCAAATTTTACAGAACCAATATCAGGCACAAATTGATAGCAACCACCGTAATGCATGATCGGGCATATCCAATTAGGACTCAAAAATGGGAAGGGAGAACCCTTTATGCACCGGAAGAAAGCTCAACCTTCAAACTATCATCGTCCCAAAGGATAAAAAGCAAAAGCAGAGAGAAAGGCAACAAGGGTCGGAAGGGACAAGGGTCAGAACTTAGTTTATGACTAAGCTTGAAAAAATAATTCACAATTCCAAATTTTCCAGAACCAATATCAGGCACAAGTTCATAGCAACCACCGTAATGCATGATCGGGCATATCCATTTGGGACTCAAAAATGGGAAGGGAGAACCCTTTATGCACCGCAAGAAGGCTCAGCCTTCAAACTATCATCGTCCCAAAGGATAAAAAGCAAAAACAGAGAGAAAGGCAACAAAGGTCGGAAGGGACAAGGGCCAGAACTTAGTTTATGACTAAGCTTGAAAAAATATTTCACAATTCCAAATTTTCCAGAACCAATATCAGGCACCAGTTCATAGCAACCACCGTAATGCATGGTCGGGCATATCCATTTGGGACTCAAAAATGGGAAGGGAGAACCCTTTATGCACCGCAAGAAGGCTCAGCCTTTAAACTATCATCGTCCCAAAGGATAAAAAGCAAAAGCAGAGAGAAAGGCAACAAGGGTCGGAAGGGACAAGTGTCAGAACTTAGTTTATATCTAAGCTTGAAAAAATAATTCCAAATTCCAAATTCCAAATTTTCCAGAACCAATATCAGGCACAAATTGATAGTAACCACCGTAATGCATGATCGGGCATATCCAATTGGGACTCAAAAATGGGAAGGGGGAACCCTTTACGCACCGCAAGAAAGCTCATCCTTCAAACTATCATCGTCCCAAAGGATAAAAAGCAAAAGCATAGAGAAAGGTAACAAGGGTCGGAAGGGACAAGGGCCAGAACTTAGTTTATAACTAAGCTTGAAAAAATAATTCCAAATTCCAAATTCCAAATATTCCAGAACCAATATCAGGCACAAGTTAATAGCAATCACCGTAATGCATGATCGGTCATATCCATTAGAGACTCAAAAATGGGAAGGGAGAACCCTTTATGCACCGCAAGAAGGCTTAGCCTTCAAACTATCATCGTCCCAAAAGATAAAAAGCAAAAGCAGAGAGAAAGGCAACAAGGGTCGGAAGGGACAAGGGCCAGAACTTAGTTTATGACTAAGCTTGAAAAAATAATTCACAATTCTCAATTTTCCAGAACCAATATCAGGCCTAAGTTCATAGGAAGATGTAGGATTAGGAAGCTTTTGTCTCTTTTGGAACTCTAGAAACAAGGACCCAATCCATTGATTCTGTCTTTGCAGAACCAAATTATATTATATCCGTCAGTCAACACACACAAGTGAATTATATAATAGCAATATACTTGACAGTTGAGACATTTGTTACCTTAGAGCATCCGCACCAGTTCTATCATCACCAATATAAATTTGAAGCACATCAATAGAATTCTCGTATCCTAGAAATATGTAAATAATATTACAGTTAGTAGATATGTCTCATAATACACAACCCAAGTTGCATGAGTATACACTCACCTTGCTGCAGTCCATGACCCTTCTTCTGGACCCTCATCACAAGAACCTCTATTTCCTTGTACTGGTTTTCATTGCTCTTGTATCAGTAGTGTAGGGAATGCATCTGTCCCATTAACCAAGTTAGATAAGAGTTAAATCCAAAACCACAAAAAAAGTGTATTTTATATTTATTATAAGATTCGTTTTTCCTTCCAATGATCCCATAAGCGAAGAAAAAGGAAACAGGCCATTTTGAGAAAACCCAACTGGTAAAAATTCAATCTTTAACCACGTATAATATTTGACAACAAAAAAGCCGCTTATAAGAATCCCCCAATAAAATAAATCAGATAGGAGAAAGAGAAACACACCCCCACATCTTGGTGACACCCTCTGCCATAGCGCTGCAAATGCCTACCATTGCGGGGAGAAACAAAGAACATAACGACGTTCTCCAATTGTACAAGGGTCACTTTTCTAACACCAATCAAACTTTCACAGCCAGGCGCCAACACTGAACAACTCTAAAAGAAAAATATCAAAAATCAAACCGGTAGAATGCAACAAAGAATAGAAAAGCTAGACAAGTAATAACCGTTAAAACAAAAGTGAATTACAGTAAAGAATCAAAGATATTGTTGGTACTATATATTGAAGGACTCAATAAATACAAAATTAAAAAGCACTATAAATTAAGACAATACCTTTGAATAGCCAAAATCACAGATTTTCAAGCGAGGAGCTGGACTACCATCCAACAATGTGTTTTCCAACTTCAAGTCATGATGGCATACTTGCTTCATTAAAGAAGGACAAATAGAGAACCTCAAGTCAGACATCTCATTATATCTTCTGAGCAGAAAATGCACTGCCGGAAAAGCAAAGACTACATGCACCATTGCGTGACAATAGCTAACACCTGATATAAGTTATTGGAAGAAGAAGCCTGCCTGCGGAATTAAAGAGTAGGCATTAAAGACATATGCGGCAGGACTACACAAATGAATAAATGCAACAGAGAAGATCCTCACCGAAACGCCCTGCGCTGCATATCCCCTCAAATAGCTCTCCTCCAGAAGCATTTTCCATTACAATTGCCAAATGTGATGGGGTCATCGTAACCTAGAGTTACATTATCAAAGGACTAATCAAGATACTTCTAAAATATGATTCATATGAAGAAATAGGATAGGATATCGTGAGTGTACAGACCTCCTTGAACCTAACTATATTGGGATTCCTCAGTGATCTATGATTAATAACTTCTCTCTGTACATTTTCATCTATCAGTTAATGAAATGTGTATGAAAAAACTCATGAAAAGTTCCGCAGTCAAGCATACTGAAGCAATTTAACCAATACAGCCTATCAATGAGATCTTAGCTTGCTTTAAGGATCTTTTATCATTGGACAAAATTATGCAATCTTTAGATTCTTTACCTTTAGAGAAAATAACGTTTTGGCTTAAAATCCCACAATACCAGATGAGTGAAGACCATCCAGTGCAAATAAGAGCTGCCTCACAACTGTTTGAATTATTATATTTTCTCTTTTCCATCCCGTGGGCAAGTCTTGGAGCTCATCCACAATCAATGTTTCTACCTGAAATTTGTGGCACAATCACTGAGGGTTGGTACAGGAGGATTTTAGCAATCATGCATTACCATGGAAGCATAAAATGCAAATAGAACTCCACCATTATCTCAGTGTTAGAAATGTAGTGAAGAGTAGATAAAGAATATTTATCATATTATCCCACATATTAAAGACTAAAAATAGGCGTGTTGTTTACCCTCCCCCACCCCATAGCCCACCTTTTCTTGGTATATCTTTCTGCTAACTAGGAAATCGAAGGCCAAAATGATAAGAGCTGAATCTGAATTTGAATCCAAGTGCCTTTCAAACTTCAATCCTAACTCCCTGACCTCATACATGTTTACTTGCACTGGATATATACCTTCAAAATTGAATCAACATCAAAGCCAAGACTTCTGAATTAATATCTATCTTTCCTTGCCCACATTCTATATGCTTCCATCAAAAGCGAAACAAATACATCTCATTGGGAGGCAAACCTCCTATTAAGAATGTGTGTTGCAGATGATATCTTCGCGGGAAGTTCTTCCCTGAGCAAGCATATGTTATGTCCTTCTGCCACTGATCACCTCCTCTTCCGTGGCAGCACCTGATCCCACCAACAATTTATTCAACACCGTCTAATGACAACTATTCTACCCATTGGTTCCAGAATCCAAATGTCGCCAATCTCTATCAATTTGCATGTAATCATGAAAATCATAACATCCAACAATTTATTCAACTCTAATGAGAACTATTCTACCCATAGTTTCCAGCATCCTAGTGTCGCCAATCTCTATCCATTTATTCTTTCCATCAATTAGTTAGGAATATGAAATTGCCTTATGCTTAAAAATCACCCCTTTTAAGACACCTCTCCCAATTTGCACGTAATCATGAAAGTCATAACGTCCAAATAAAAGAGAAGACACAGTGAGAGAGAGAGAGAGAGAGAGAGAGAATTACCAAATAGATCAACAAGATTTGATATTGTCTCTGCACAGCAAGCTTGCTTGCTTATGTAATTCCCACCTTCAAGGAGACAAAGTAGCATCTGCAAATTCACGATAATAAGAAATTAAGCCACATTGCTTGAAAATACAAGTGGGCCTTCATCATTCCCTGTTTCTTTAGAGCAAATAAAGGGCACTCTCACTCTCTTCCTCTGTTCCATATTTGTAGCGCAGCAACCAGAAGTCCCGAGCAGGTGCCAGCATAGTGGGCTCATATAGCTGATCATCAAAGAGTGAAGTATGCAAATAAGAGATTTAGTCACAGAGAGTCATCTTTCATACATGTAAGACATTTAGTCCGTTAAGTAATGGAATCATCATCCATACACACTGAGTAGCTTTACCTGCAAATAAAAAAGCTCTATGGTTCCACCATTGGCTATGGGAAGCAGATTCAAAAAACTGACTGCTCAGCAATCACGATACCAAGAAGGATATCTTTAAGGATACTGGAAGGCCTATCCTTAAGGATTTCGACAACCTGTAGAGGTTAGTGTCAGTTATGTCATCCATAAATACAAGCATGACAATTTATAAATAGAAGAGAAAACCTCATTAACAAATAAAGTTATCAGCAGTTGGGGTGTGTTATTTAAAAATGTCAATTTGGTCCATATTTTTTACCATTCTGTTCAGGCCACATCCAGGGGAAAAAATTTAAGAATAAAACATGCAATTGATCAACAAATATTAATAGTTATTGGATCACCTTCATTCCAAGCATTTGGACCTACTAAATAGCACTTCCAGCTGAAGCCATCGGAAAAAAGCCTGCTAAAGTCTCTTCTGCAATGGACAAAAGCCTAGGAAAACGACATGTGATTTTATAAGGCCAAACACAAACATACAAGGTTTCAAAGAAAACAATGATGGAAACAACCCAAGACACAAGAACATCAAAGAAAGGAACCATAGTAGAAAGCTTGTCTGGCACCAAATTTGAGGTAAGCACAATATCAATATTTCTAAGAATAGAGATAAGCCCAAGACCAGCAACTAAAGCATGAAACTTTATACATTGCTTGAAGTTAAAAAGGCACAAACTGTTTTTGCATATATTGAATAGAAAGACGCAATAGGCTAAAAAGGTCAAACAGGTATATTGAATGGACTGTGAAAAAGGCTACATGTATATATATGCCTTTGAAATATGAGAAACAATGAAATTCCAAAATGCAAGAATGAGACTAACCAAAATATTAAGAATGGGTGTTGCAGATGATATCTTCGTGGCGAGTTTAGTCTTGAGCAGTACGAGTTCTATCCTTCCACCACCGATCGCCTCATTTTCCATGGCAGCACCTCATCCCACAAACAATTTCTTCAACACACCCCCAACTGTTTGCACAAGAAAGCCATAAAAAAGTCTGCACAGCAGTGATACCTTAAATTTGATGGGTAGTATTAGTTTTAATAGAGCATCACCTCAAGAAAGCTATAAAAATATCTGCAAAGCTGTTTGCACAAGCTCTTGGCCCTTGCTCATTCATCCAAATTTCAACTTTACCATATTCATTCGCCTTCTTCAAAACTAAGACACCTGAGAACCAAAAGAAACCATCAATTACAATTATACAATTCCATAGGCAAAAGACATTGAAATCTCACAATCACACATGCCATGTCAAGATGTAGGTTTTTTTTTTCCCCACAACCATAAGATTATAAGCAATAGAAAAATCAAAACATTACGGTTCTAGATATCATACATTTTAAAACAAAAGAAACACGAAAGTTAATCTTTATCTTGAAATTAACTAATGTTCTTGTAAAGTACTCATACATAGGAAATAAGTGAAAAACTTAAAATATTTCAATAGCTTCCAAATAATATGTATAATACCTCTTAAGAGGTCTTCTTAGCCAGAGACACTCTGTAAAGCACTCAAAATGATCCTTCCTCCAACTTTTTCCCCATAACAAAATCATTCTGCCATAATAAACCCCTCAATAAAAAGTTAACAACTAATAAAATGAACACCGGAAACACTGCTACCTAAAAATTGCAACATAAAAACCAACTTGAGTCCACAAACCAATTTTTGTAATATTAATAATAATAATAATAATAATAATAATAATAATAATAATAATAATAATAATAATAATAATAAAATAAACACTTTCAAGGAAATGAATATATTTCAAAAACAAAGGTAAAAACATTATATAGAAAATATATATTTATATACGTGAGAAAAACATTTTGAAATAAGTAAGAATAAGTATAACATAAAATATGGTGATAAAAACCAAAAAGATAAAAACTAAGTTTATAATACAATAAAGAAACTCTTTCACCAACCAATGCAAAAATATATATGCGTGAGAAACTTCATTTTGAAAATAGTAATATAAAGTTATCAAAGAAAATTATTACCGAGCATTTAAAAAGTTTGTAAATAATGTTAGATAAGTATATACTGGGCTTGCCTCTAATGAGTATTGCAAGGAACATGTAGGAAGCTTTTGTCTCTTTTGGAACTCTAGAAACAAGAACCCAATCCCTTGATCCTATCTTTGCAGAACCTAATTATATTATATCCGTCAGTCAACACACACAAGTGAATTATATAATAGCAATATACTTGACAGTTTTGACATTTGTTACCTTAGAGCATCCTCACCAGTTCTATCATCACCAATATAAATTTGAAGCACATCAATAGAATTCTCGTATCCTAGAAATATGTAAATAATATAGCAGTTAGGACATATGTCTCATAATACACAACCCAAGTTGCATGAGTATACACTCACCTAGCTGCAGTCCATGACCCTTCTTCTGGACCCTCATCACAAGAACCTCTATTTCCTTGTACTGATTTCCATTGCTCTTGTATCAGTAGTGTAGGGAATGCATCTGTCCCATTAACCAAGTTAGATAACAGTTAAATCCAAAACCACAAAAAAAAGTGTATTTAATATTTATTATAAGATTGGTTTTTCCTTCCAATGATCCCATAAGCGAATAAAAAGGAAACAGGCCATTTTGAGAAAACCCAACTGGTAAAAATTCAATCTTTAACCACGTATAAAATTTGACAACAAAAAAACCGCTTATAAGAATCCCCCAATAAAAATAAATCAGATAGGAGAAAGAGAAACACACCCCCACATCTTGGTGACACCCTCTGCCATAGCGCTGCAAATGCCTACCAGTGCGGGGAGAAACAAAGAACATAACAACGTTCTCCAATTGTACAAGGGTCACTTTTCTAACACCAATCAAACTTTCACAGCCAGGCGTCAACACTGAACAACTCTAAAAGAAAAATATCAAAAAACAAACCGGTAGAATGTAACAAAGAATAGAAAAGCTAGACAAGTAATAACCGTTAAAACAAAAGTGAATTACAGTAAAGAATCAATGATATTGCTGGTACTATATATTGAAGGTCTCAATAAATACAAAATTAAAAAGCACTATAAATGAAGACAATACCTTTGAATAACCAAAATCACAAATTTTCAAGCAAGGAGCTGGACTACCATCCAACAATGTGTTTTCCACCAACAATGTGTTTTCCAACTTCAAGTCATGATGGCATACTTGCTTCATTAAAGAAGACAAATAGAGAACCTCAAGTCAGACATCTCATTATATCTTCCGAGCAGAAAACGCACTGCCGAAAAAGAAAAGACTACATGCACGGTGCACCATTGCGTGACAATAGCTAACACCTGATATAAGTTATTGGAAGAAGAAGCCTGCCTGCAGAATTAAAGAGTAGGCATTAAAGACATATGCTGCAGGACTACACAAATGAATAAATGCAACGGAGAAGATCCTCACTGAAACGCCCTGCTCTGCATATCCCCTCAAATAGCTCTCCTCCAGAAGCATTTTCCATCACAATTGCCAAATGTGATGGTGTCATTGTAACCTAGAGTCACATTACCAAAGGACTAATCAAGATACTTCTAAGATATGATTCATATGAAGAAATAGGATAGGATATCGTGAGTGTACAGACCTCCTTGAACCTGACTATACTGGGATGCCTCAGTGATCTATGATTTATAGCTTCTCTATGTACATTTTCATCTATGATTTATCATTACGATTGAAAAAATAATTCCAAATTCCACCGCCACACACTTAAGCATTACACTTGACTAACAAGCACTGTTCTGTAATTATTGCATTCACAAAACAGAAGAAAGAAAGAAAAGCCTCAAGAATTTAGGACATTAACCTTTTCACTGAGCAACAATTTTATCGGTCTTATTGTTCTTCATGAACCCCAAAATTTTCCAGAACCAATATCAGGCACAAGTTCATAGCAACCACCGTAATGCATAATCGGGCATATCCATTTGGGACTCAAAATTGGGAAGGGAGAACCCTTTATGCACCGCAAGTAGGCTCAGCCTTCAAACTATCAACGTCCCAAAGGATAAACAGCAAAGGCAGAGAGAAATGCAACAAGGGTCGGAAGAGACAAGGGTCAGAACTTAGTTCATCACTAAGCTTGAAAAAATAATTCCAAATTCCAAATTCCACATTTTCCAGAACCAATATCAGGCACAAGTTAATAGCAACCACCGTAATGCATGATCGGGCATATCCGTTTGGGACTCAAAAATGGGATGGGAGAACCCTTTATGCACCGCAAGAAGGCTAAGCCTTCAAACTATCATCGTCCCAAAGGATAAAAAGCAAAAGCAGAGAGAAAGGAAACAAGGGTCGGAAGGGACAAGGGCCAGAACTTAGTTTATGACTAAGCTTGAAAAAATAATTCCAAATTCCAAATTTTCCAGAACCAATATCTGGCACAAGTTAATAGCAACCACCGTAATGCATGATCGGGCATATCAATTTGGGACTCAAAAATGGGAATGGAGAACCCTTTATGCACCGCAATAAGGCTCAGCTTTCAAACTATCATCGTCCCAAAGGATAAAAAGCAAAAGCAAAGAGAAAGGCAACAAGGGTCGGAAGGGACAGGGCCAGAACTTAGTTTATAACTAAGCTTGAAAAAATAATTCCAAATTCCAAATTCCAAATTTTCCAGAAACCAATATGAGGCACAAGTTAATAGCATCCACCGTAATGCATGATCGGGCATATCCATTTGGGACTCAAAAATGGGATGGGAGAACCCTTTATGCACCGCAAGAAGGCTAAGCCTTCAAACTATCATCGTCCCAAAGGATAAAAAGCAAAAGCAGAGAGAAAGGAAACAAGGGTCGGAAGAGACAAGGGCCAGAACTTAGTTTATGACTAAGCTTGAAAAAATAATTCCAAATTCCAAATTCCAAATTTTCCAAAACCAATATCAGGCACAAGTTAATAGCAACCACCGTAATGCATGATCGGGCATATCAATTTGGGACTCAAAAATGGGAATGGAGAACCCTTTATGCACCGCAAGAAGGCTCAGCCTTCAAACTATCATCGTCCCAAAGGATAAAAAGCAAAAGCAAAGAAAAGGCAACAAGGGTCGGAAGGGACAGGGCCAGAACTTAGTTTATAACTAAGCTTGAAAAAATAATTCCAAATTCCAAATTCCAAATTTTCCAGAAACCAATATCAGGTACAAGTTAATAGCAACCACCGTAATGCATGATCGGGCATATCCATTTGGGACTCAAAAATGGGAAGGGGGAACCCTTTACGCACCGCAAGAAACCTCAACCTTCAAACTATCATCGTCCCAAAGGATAAAAAGCAAAAGCATAGAGAAAGGCAACAAGGGTCGGAAGGGACAAGGGCCAGAACTTAGTTTATAACTAAGCTTGAAAAAATAATTCCAAATTCCAAATTCGTAATTTTCCAGAAACCAATATCAGACACAAGTTAATAGCAACCACCGTAATGCATGATCGGGCATATCCATTTGGGACTCAAAAATGGGAAGGGAGAACCCTTTATGCACCACAAGAAGGCTCAGCCTTCAAACTATCATTGTCCCAAAGGATAAACAGCAAACGTAGAGAGAAAGGCAACAAGTGTCGGAAGGGACAAGGGTCATAACTTAGTTTATCACTAAGCTTGAAAAAATAATTCCAAATTCCAAATTCCATATTTTCCAGAACCAATATCAGGCACAAGTTAATAGCAACCACCGTAATGCATGATCGGGCATATCCATTTGGGACTCAAAAATGGGATGGGATAACCCTTTATGCACCGCAAGAAGGCTCAGCTTTCAAACTATCATCGTCCCAAAGGATAAAAAGCAAAAGTAGAGAGAAAGGCAACAAGGGTCGGAAGGGACAAGGGCCAGAACTTAGTTTATAACTATGCTTAAAAAATAATTCCAAATTTTCCAGAACCAATATCAGGCACAAGTTCATAGCAACCACCGTAATGCATGATCGGGCATATCCACTTGGGACTCAAAAATGGGAAGGGAGAACCCTTTATGCACCGCAAGAAGGCTCAGCCTTCAAACTATCATCGTCCCAAAGGATAAAATGCAAAAGCAGAGAGAAAGGCAACAAGGGTCGGAAGGGACAGGGCCAGAACTTAGTTAATAACTAAGCTTGAAAAAATAATTCCAAATTCCAAATTCCAAATTTTCCAGAAACCGATATCAGGCACAAGTTAATAGCAACCACCGTAATGCATGATCGGACATATCCATTTGGGACTCAAAAATGGGAAGGGAGAACAACCATTTATGCACCGCAAGAAGGCTCAGCCTTCAAACTATCATCGTCCCAAAGGATAAAAAGCAAACGCAGAGATAAAGGCAACAAGGGTCGGAAGGGACAAGAGCCAGAACTTAGTTTACAATAAGCTTGAAAAAATAATTCCATTTTCAAATTCCAAATTTTCCAGAACCAATATCAGGTACAAGTAAATAGCAACCACCGTAATGCATGATCGGGCATATCCATTTGGGACTCAAAAATGGGAAGGGAGAACAACCCTTTATGCACCGCAAGAAGGCTCAGCCTTCAAACTATCATCGTCCCAAAGGATAAAAAGCAAAAGCAGAGAGAAAGGCAACAAGATTCGGAAGGGACAAGGGCTAGAACTTAGTTTATGACTAAGCTTGAAAAAATAATTCCAACTTTCAAATTCCAAATTTTCCAGAACCAATATCAGGCACAAGTTTATAGCAACCACCGTAATGTTTGATCGGGCATATCCATTTGGGACTCAAAAATTGGAAGGGAGAACAACCCTTTATGCACCGCAAGAAGGCTCAGCCTTCAAACTATCATCGTCCCAAAGGATAAAAAGCAAAAGCAGAGAGAAAGGCAACAAGGGTCGGAAGAGAGAAGGGCCAAAACTTAGTTTATCACTAAGCTTGAAAAAATAATTCCAAATTTCACCGCCACACACTTAAGCACTACACTTGACTAACAAGCATTGTGTCTGTATTTATTGCATTTGCAAGACAGAAAAAAGAAAGAAAAGCCTCAAGAATTTAGGACATTAACCTTTTCACCGAGCAACAATTTCATCGGTCCTTTTGTCCCTCATGAACCCCAAAATTTTCTAGAACCAATATCAGGCACAAGTTCATAACAATCACCCTAGTGCATGATCAGGCATATCCATTTGGGACTCAAAAATGGGAAGGGAGAACCCTTTATGCACCCCAAGAAGGCTTAGCCTCCAAACTATCATCGTCCCAAATGATAAAAAGCAAAAGCAGAGAGAAAGAAGAAAAGAAAGAATCCAGTTGCTGCGGTGTTGGTGGGGGGAAATGGTTACACTAAATAACTATTGCACTATAACTACTTTGCAGATTAATCAATTCATTTCTAGTGCATGATAAAGTCAATGAATGGTAAGAATATAAGTTCAAAAAATTGTTTAACCCAAACAATCTGCACCAATGTTTGTCAACAATTCATAAATCAAATACCAAGCAATCAACCACATTGTACGTCAAACAGAAAAATCATGGAAATGCTATTCTTTTCATTTCCCACATGAAACTCAGCCTTAGACAGATACAAGGGGAGTGATAGGAAATGTTTACCGTTTTTCTTTAGCCCGTTAAGAACATTTTTCACAGTTCCTCCAATCATTGAATTATGAATTCCGAGCTCTTTGTAATCAAGTCAACCCTCTCCCATTTCAGAGTTACCTAATACAAAACTACAACTCAAAAATTAGAAAGAAAAAAAATCAAAATCAAAATGAAAAACCCAGCATTCACTACTGATTAACAATGGAGATGAGTCCTTGAGTACTTGCCTTTAACCTTTCCAAAACCAATATCAGGCACAAGTGCACAAGTTTATAGTGATCACCGGCACATCCATTCCAGACTCAAAAGGGGAAGGAAGAACCCTTTATGCACCCAAGAAGGCTCAGCCCTCAAATTACCATCATCGTCTGAAACGATAAAAAGCAAAAGTAGAATGAAAGGCAACAATGGCGAAAAGGAAGAAGGGACAGCATCAGAATTAGCATTCTCACAGAATTGAAAGAGCAAGAATTGAAGATGGTGACATCTTTGATTCCAAAGACAAAGGTACATATAGGATACTTCAATCACCATTGACTTACTCAAGCTCCACTGAATTAAATTCACCGTAGAGCTGAAAAACAAAGCTGAATTAACAAACTAATCAACACCACATAACCAAAAATGCTTCAAAACTAATAATGATCCCTGCAAAACTACCTCAACCAAAAATATCACCTGATGTCATCTTTAAACATTCACTCTTTTCTGGAACCACTGTTAGATTGGCCCCAGAAAATCAATCAACACTAGCTGCAGCACTGCTAACACCAAAATCAGCTAACACTAAAAAGTTTCGGCATTTCTATTTGTGATATGGAAAATCCATGTCCGTGTTCTTGCATAATATTGGGAGTAAAGATGGTATGTAATTTTTTATAATAGCCACTTGAACTGAGCCATATCTTTGACAGCTATATGGTGATTCTTAAACAGTTAACCCCTATATGTTTGTGGAATATTAATAACTTACATAGCTGCCAATGATTATTGATAGTAAAATTAAGTATTATCATTTGACTGCGTATTAATATTTTCAAATTAATAGTCTCAAAGACTTGTATAAGAAAGAACTTGTGATACTACTAAGTATTAAGATTTTCTTAGTGAGATCTCTAGATTCTAGAACCTTACTATTTACTATTAGTAAGCAAGTTTGTATTTTTTTAATCTCCAAAAGTGTTTATATAGTTTAAGTGGAAATTTAATTGTAACTAAAATACTGACTGACTGTACAACACAATCTTTTCAAGTTTGTCTCTGTATAAGCCAAATGGTATCATTTGATCCATGTAGCAGATCCTACTCAAAGGATATGTAGCTGATCCTGGTTTCTGTTGTTATAAGTTCAAAAAAATATGAGCAGACTTTTCCCCTTTATCCCACGACTCTAAGCAGTAGTACTAAAAAATTAGGAGGGTAAAATTGAAAAAGTAGATTATGATGAACAAATGTGCACAGTCCTCATTTACCTTGATCTGAAGCTGCTCTAATTGCATTGATGTTAGCAGTCCCATTTATTTTGTACATGTATGAATTGGAGCCAAAACCACCGACACATGATATTTCAGAAAAGAAACACAAGTTAGCTAAGAGAACCTTTGTTCACGATGGAAAAAAAAACATTAAGTACAATTATGTTCCATAAGCAATGAAATTCAGATACATTAGGTCAGCTGGTAAACGATGATAACTAAAGTTCTCTAAAATTCAGATACATTCTTGTTGGTGAAGAGGAAAAAACAACCAAAAACTAAACTCAATTTATTTAGTTAACTGTTGATTATAGTCAAATGATGATTAGAGACAGAGTTGTTATAAACCACCTTTTCCTACGGTTGAGGAGTGAATTGCAAGAAAGGCCATTTATCAAGCAATAATGAGTGCTATGAGAATGGAATATAATACTACTCACGACCTTAAGTTTCTTCAAACGCTCAAATCTAAACTTGTTATCATTATCTAAGCTGAATCTGAATGTCATGCCTAAGAATTTTAAAACCAAAGATATATTTGTTTAAAAACTTTCTTCTAACTTATTCCCTTGTTTGCTGGTTTAACAGTTAAATTAATTAAGGATCTGCAAATGTTAGCCGTATTGTATTTAGAGAAGTAACAATTAAAAAATTTTGCTACAATTTTTTATGCAATAAAGAAAATGAACGGCAAAATTCTGCCTTACTCTATTGAGAATGAAAAACGCTATAAGTATTCGGTAGCATAGAGAATAGATAAAGGAAGTCAAGTGCAAGTTCTAGCAAAAAGCTGTAAAATCAGCTATGATAAAATACCCCATTTAAAATATCAGATATATGACAAAAAGCACTGTTCACAAAATGTACCAAAATCTACTAACCATCATGCAATAACATTTGCAAAAGATACTTTGCAAGCCCTTAAACTGGAAATGGTCATAATCAAAGATATTGGCAAAAGGAATTGAGAACCATGTGATATAATATTAACAGCAGAGGTGGAAATGTCAATGACCAAAAAATCCTTAAGTGAATAACAGATCAAATAGCTAAATACAATAGGTAGGGACATACTCATAATTCAGGCACATTCCTAGCAATTCAAGGATTATTAACAAAATGGGAAAATCCAAAGGAATAACAGTGGGCAGGCTACCATGCAGTCAGTGTCAGAAAAAGCTTTGAACCCAAATCTGTACTGTTTTATGCAAAGTTGAACATGGTTGTTTACATGATTAAGGCAGGTTTAGCCACCCCAGAAATCAGCAAAGTTTGGCCTTGTACAATAGAGTGTATAATTCCGCACAAGTAAAAAGAATTAGCAATGTCACATTTTATAATTAAAAGTGAATAGAAATCTAAACTGAAACACCATTATTCTCATGAATCAAACATTAAGGAACCAGCAGCTACTTCTAACAAATTTATACACATTACTTCAACAAACCAGACATGAGTAACAAAGTAAATTTCCCCGTGCATTCAAATTTATACCTATTTCATACATCCAACATTTTATCTGGCAACGGATGAAATCCTTAATTTAACATAACCAATAACAAACCAAGAAATGACAGCACATGTAAATTTCTATGAGGAAGATTACATTTGAAATTACCTGGATAAATGTTTTTGATGCAATCCCTACTTCAATCTTTTTTTATTTGACGGTCAAATCTGGATACAAAATGAAAGGAACAAATGAGAGTTTGGTTTGTTGGCTGCAATTTGATTTAATGTATAAAATGAACCTCTAGTTTCTTCTTGAATATGAGAAAGTTTCAAAGGAAGTGTTGATAGCTCA
Source organism: Acmispon strigosus (assembly GCA_030819835.1). NCBI lineage: Eukaryota > Viridiplantae > Streptophyta > Magnoliopsida > Fabales > Fabaceae > Acmispon > Acmispon strigosus. Next base: position 43,513,689 of record JAUAMA010000005.1, on the reverse strand, counting down.
ACAGCAGGCAACTCCCTTAACTCACTGTTAACATTCTGAAATGGTTGACCTAAAATATAAAAGCAAAAACTGTCAAAAATGACCCCAAATTCAAAGGAACCAGATATACAATTTCATCTAGACCAACTTGTAGTAGCAATTATTAGCAGAGAGTTTCTTCAGAATCTCTTTGCAATAGATCCTACAACATGGATTAAGCTGTAACGACCGTGCCTAAAAATTTAAGACATACAAACAGAGTCGCCACCAATATTTATTTGTTTTGGGAAAACATTGGAAAAACCCACTTTTAAGCAATTTTAAATCTACGAACCAAAGTTGGGAAGTTGGGTTCAGGAGTATGAACCCCACAGCACCCCTAATGCATCCGTCTTAGGACGGTAACTTTTAATTGTTTTGTGCATGTTTTAATTATTTAGAAAATATTAAATTACCCCTTTAAAAGAAAGAAAAAGGAATTAATGATCTTATTGTTAAAAAAAAGTTAAGAAAATAATTTTTATTTTTATTTTTAAGCGTCTGTCAAGACTTAACCCGTCCTACGTACCCTCCTGAGAGGCGTCAAGGCTTACGTAGTTCTTTAATGTCTTAATTGAATTCAATTGTTTCTTGTTTAAAATGGGCGCAAGACGAATGTCATTCCGCTCATGCATACAAGTCAGATGTAATTCTGCTCATATATTTCCCAAAAGATAAAAAAAAGAGTTGAATCGCGTTATAAAAAAGGGTCGGAGGTGCAAGTCGGATTTTCATTTTATTTTCTAATCGCGTAGAATCCTAAAAAAAATGCTACAAGTCAAACCATGAATAAAAGATACACGTGAAAATAAAAGTCCTTTGATTGATACATTAATCCAGCATAATCAAATAGAATCATGATAAAAGGATCCTCATCAACGCAATGTCTTGTGACTCCTTCATACCAAAGGTCCAAGCTTTGCTCAAGTTGGCTCAGGCACAAATTCAACAAACCAATGAGTCACAAATAAATGAGACAAGAGGCAAAAACATACTTCTAACTTCTATTATAACAAAGGTGGCATCTTGCATCAAATATATCAAGCTCACATTTTTATCAAACAAATTCATGCTTCTTTGCCTCGCAGAAAATTCCAAATCAATTCTTGATACCAACTTACAAGTTTAGCCTCCATATAAATTAAGCAAAAGCCTCAAACAAACAATTTCAGTATAATAAACCAAAGGAACAATTATTCAATGAAATATAACAGCATCTTTATCACCACAGAAATTAATAAAAGCAAGAAACTTTTGCAATCTAGATCAAGAAGCATTGAGCATCACTAAACTGGTAAGCTAGGAACTTGAATATCACCATAAAAAAAACTTTAACAAAACTTGAAGTTCTGACCCAGTTAAATTTAGCAAGAAAGAAAGTTTACAGAATTGATTAAACGAAAGGAAGCTCCAAAAATTCAGAAAAAAAAAAAAAAAAAAAACAGCTTCAAGAACACAACCAGCAAACATTCAGAACCAGAACCAGTAAACAGGGAGTAAAATTTAACATAGTTTATGCCACATATTCATCATTCACCGTCCTTCGTCGTTCATCATGTTCATCATTTTCAACACATACAACAGATCGAGCTCAACAACAAAGAAAATGAATAAAAGGAAGAACCTTTAACATCATCAGGCCAGAAAAAACAGAAACTAAGACATCACCAAATTAAAGAAAGAGAGCACTTTAACATCAAATTGTTACAGAAGCCACAACTCAAACATATCAAAACAAGAAAAACCTTCAAACCCAGTTTCTGGATACAACAGGGAAAATCATCAGAAGATTAAGAAGAAAATGTTTCAGAGGATTGCAACCAGAACAGAGACTAAGAGTTTCTAAAAAAAATATGGGGAAGAAATAATGAACCAACCGAAGGGGAAGAGAGGTGGAGCCGCGAATTCTTGAGGCGTTTGGCGGGGCTTCCAAGCGGTTCTGGGGCGGCGGGGCCGGTGGTGGTACGGCGGTCGATGTTGGCGGAGGTCGGAGGCGCGGCGGCGGCACTGCAGTGTTGCGACGGGGGTTCTGGAGCGGTGGTTCAATGACGACGCCGGAATCTGGTACGGAGGGACCGGTGGTGGCGGCGCCCTAAACGGCGGTAAGGAGAAGCAGAAACGCGGCGGCCGAGTGGTGGAAAGGAAATGGCTGGTGGCTGGTGAGTCTCGAAGAGAAGGGTTTCGTGGCCGGATGTTGGTTTGAAGTGAGATTGAGGAACAGCGGTGGTGGTGGTGTCTGGGTGAGGGACGAAGAGGAGGTGGCGAGGTTAAGGGAGAAAAAGGGTGGCGGTGGGTTGAGAGGAGGAAGGAGGGGTCGAATCGGTGGTTGCTGCAGGTGTTTGAGAGGAGAGGAACGAAGAGGGGGTGGAAGAAGAAGGGCGGCGGCGGCTAGGGGCTGAGAGAAAGGTGAGGATTTAGGGTTTCTTTTGGATTGTAGGAGTGTTAGAGAGAGTCTGCTAGGGTTTTGAGTGGGGGGCTGCTGAGTGAATAGTAATCTTCTCTTGTGCAGAAACCGAGAAATGAGGGGCTTAAATAGCTGAAGAAAATTAGGGTTTCTGGGGTGGCAAATTACCAGAGTGCCCCAGCGCCCACTTCCTCCTCTTATATCATGACACGCGTCCTGTCTTTGCTGCTAGTCTTTTTTTTTTTCCTCTTGGGCCAGCTTAGTTTCTCTTTTTTTTTAGAAGCTGCTCCTAATTCTTTAAACATTTTAGACTCACTTCTTTTTTATTTTTGTACCTCTTAAAATTAACTAATACTAAAATCAAAATTAAACTAAAATCTAAACTCATTAGATTAAGTCTTTTTTATTTTGTATTTTTTTGTACTTTCTTAGATTTTTACCATTTTTAGGGATTTTCACCATTTTTATTCTTTTTTTTTATTTTTACTTTTTTTTTTGGATTTTTATCTAAAAACTACTAAATTAACATAAACCAGGGCAAAATTGGGGTGTTTACATAAGCATGAAACAGAAATCAGTCTAAGTTGCAATAAAATCATTTATCCAAAAAAAGAAAATGATGGGTTTAGAAGCATAATTTCCTAGTACAATTAAAGGACCAAAAAGCAATACATTGAAGATGGCACATGGCTAACCAAGTCATATTCCAAGATCAAGACTAAACCATTCCATACCTGAGATGGGACTTTGTCAATTTCAGCAATTGCACACTCTTCGTCTTCTTCTTCCTCGTCTTTCATAACTTCATCACACCTTTGCATCATCCCCCTCATAAGACCCTCCATCTTTCTCAGCTTCTGCAACCACATCCGAAAAAAATGAAAACATAGAAAACTCATGTTCCCAACCATAAAAAGATTCAATTTCTTTTTTCTTCAAGAAATGCATGTTATCTAAATTCGCAGTACCTTTTTTAACATCAGAGTGATATTGCATCAATTGTTCCACTCGAGCCAGATATGTTGTAGTACCGTTAATGAATTGGGCAAAAATTGCGGAAGTCAGAAGGAGGAGTAAAATCGAGCAGGGAATATGAAAAATTGAAAGGGGGTTATTGTAGTCTCGGGGTATCGAGCACGCCATAAAGAGAGGAAGAAACGATTCTGGTTCGAAGAGGAGATTTTCACCCTAGTTCGAAGAGGAGGAAATGGAATCGCCTTGATCCGCGTAGAAATCGTGTAGGTTCAGCGGAGATTCAGAAATTGACGGAGCGAAATTGACCGTAAAATGCGCGACGGATAGAGAAATTGACAGAGATTCAGCGCACCCAGCATTCACTATTGATTAACAATGGAGATGAGTCCTTGAGTACTTGCCTTTAACCTTTCCAAAACCAATATCAGGCACAACTGCACAAGTTTATAGTGATCACCGGCACATCCATTCCAGACTCAAAAGGGGAAGGAAGAACCCTTTATGCACCCAAGAAGGCTCAGCCCTCAAATTACCATCATCGTCTGAAACGATAAAAAGCAAAAGCAGAATGAAAGGCAACAGTGGCGGAAAGGAAGAAGGGACAGCATCAGAATTAGCATTCTCACAGAATTGAAAGAGCAAGAATTGAAGATGGTGGGATTTTGGTTCTTGACATGCAATCGATACGGTTCCCTTGTTTGCAGATATACTTCGAAAACTTTCTCATCTATATATTTATCTTTTCACTCAATTCCCCTCACTCAAAAGATTCTCTTACAATTATTCGTTTCCTTTATTTCACCCACACTCAACACTCGAGAGAGCTTTTGATGCTATAGCAGGCCAGAACAAAGATAAAACAACACAGGCACAAAAACAAGAGAAAGATAGAAGTAGAAGTAGAAGTAGAAGTAGAAGGGCATAATCATATGTATACCTGCCAAGAAGGGGCTTTTCTCACAGTACCAATCTATCAGAATTAGCATTCTCATGGATCGATGATCGTGCAAGAATTGAAGATGGTGGTATTTTGGTTCTTGACATGCAATCGATACGGTTCCCTAATTCCCCTCACTCAAAAGACTCTCTTACAATCATTCGTTTCCTTTATTTCACCCACACTCAACACTCGAGAGAGCTTTTGATGCTATAGCAGGCCAGAACAAAGACAAAACAACACAGACACAAAAACAAGATAAAGATAGAAGTAGAAGTAGAAGGGCAAAATCATAGGTATACCCGCCAAGAAGGGGCTTTTCTCAGTCTTCTTCTTGGCGCCAGCTCCAATGGTTATTTCAGTTGAAGAAGAAAAATCCTTTTATAATGTCACACGCTGTAAAGATGAAGCATAGAAGTGCGTCGATCATACACGAATCAAGCGCGTCTGTCATACGCGTAATCTACTCTATTTATTATTATTATTATTATTATTATTATTATTATTATTATTATTATTTATTTTTAATTTGAAGTGAGTTAATTCAAACGATTAATTTACAAATTATGCCCTTCAATAATAAAAATTTATGCCCTTGCAGCGCCATTTTTTAGATTACCAACTTTGTATTTAAGAAAAAATAAAAAACAATCAAAATATTTTAAATGCTCCTGTGACAATATTTAAATTAATTTAACCTTCAAAAACAAAAACAAAAATAAAAAAAATTACTGTAATGCGTTTGTAGCATTTTTACTTTAATGGATAAAATGATTTTGACAAGATTATAATAATTGTTGTCATGAAAATAATAGCAAATACCAGATCATGCATTCTTCATTCCTATTTTATTTTTCTTTATCCTTAACAAAGATGTAGATATGTGTTGTAAGTAATTTAAATCAAGAGGGCACAGTAGATTTTCTATGCAAAAACAGAAGAAAAGGAAAGAATTAACGAAGATGAATAAAGTCCATGGACGTGGCGCCTAATTAGCCCAGGAGAGGGATGCGTGGTATATAATGATCTTTAAATAGTCATTTATATTTGGACAAAAAAATAATCATATGAATTATTCGTCACGTAATTAAATATTTGAATTTGATTTAATTGTTTAATATTTATGGTTGCTTAACTTAAAAAGAAAACACTATTTTATTTAAGCTATTCATTTAATTTATGAATAAGAGTTTATATTTATATATAGCTTATTTTCAACCTATTTCAATAAGTTTCTTCAATTAATTAAAATTAGCGTGACTATTATCATAAGCGCTTAATTAATTTGTTTACGTTAACGCACCCTTAAGCTTATATAAATGTCATCCTGTAAAGTCTCTAACGATATGAAAGATGCAGAAAAAATGCAAAAGAAAAAATTAATAAAAAAATGTTTTATATAATCTTTTTTTTCGTTACCTTTTGAGTCTGATGCAATGATTATGCCTCGAATTGATTCACTCTGTTACTTTTAGGTAATATGTGATTATGTTCGGTATTTGATTCCCACATGGCATGCTTAGCGGACGGGCAAAGATTCACTTTTAGGCAGGAGCGTTAGGAGATTTGGTTGAGTAGAGTTGTTCACCAACTTAGATTTAAGTAGGTGCATGCGATTTAAACACTCGACCTATGAAAAATAAGAGTTAAACCCGAAACTATGATCAAACGTGCCAGTTGGAAAATAATATATATATATATATATATATATATATATATATATATATATATTAAAGTGTAATTCTTCCTCTAGCATCTTAAATATTACATACTCTTTAGTAAAATATTTATTCTCATGTGTTAAGTTTCTAATATATAAGTTTTATATTAAAAAAGTTATCAAAAAACAGGAAGAACTCGAACACGAAAAATATGAACGAGTATTACTTCAACACCAAGTACTTTGAAAGAGCGTAAAGAACTGAGGTTTCTTTGAAGGAAGGAAAGGTTTTAAAGGAAGCTGAAGATTAATGCACTACTATCAGTTATGTATTTATAGAGTGAGGAATCCGACTTAGAAAAGATTTGAATATTCTTAGTAATGAAAACGGCAGTTTATCATTCCCAAGGACATCTGACACTTATCTTATAAGGTCAACTATAGCGGCTGTCAGACTAGACAATACATGAAGTAACCGACTTAACCAGTCACTAAGACTAGTTTGACTAAGACGATCTCCAATTCACTAAGACGATCATCTGTCAAGTTACTAAGACGACAGTCTGCCAGGTTACTAAGACTAGTCTGCCAAATTACTAAGACGATCATCACCAATTCACTAAGACGATCATCTCCAAATCACTAAGACGATCATCTATTTCTTGCCAAAACGTCGCCATTTCAGTCAAGACTTAAACGATACACAATTCAACACACAAAGTGCACAATATAATATGGACAAAATCCAATATATCAACCAAGACTAACTCGAATTACTGAATAATTCAAGACGAGGTATAATCATTATACTTCGAAGGATTCAAACTATAATTACAAGAATTACAGGGACTAAGACGTCATTATACAAAATTGAGGGTCTTATAGTTTGATACATCAGAGTGTTCTCTGGCTTGAGGACGCTGATAAGGCTCCTTGCTTTTGTTATTCTTTCTTGGGTGAGACCTGACTGGTCCACCACTCTTTTGCTATCTGTCTCGACTATTGTCAATAGCCTCTATGCCCTTTGCTTTCTCCACCAACATCTGGTAACGCTCGATGCCCAACGGTTGCACTGCTCTCTTCAGCTCGTAATTCAGTCCGTTGATGAAACGCTTGCACATCTACTCCTCATCGATCTGACCTCAGAAATATCGGAAGTTCCTGGCCAATGACTCCAACTTGGCCGTAAACTCAGCAACGGACATGTTCCTCTGTTTCAGCTCTGTGAACTCCTTCTCTCTGGCAGCTCTTGCACTTATACGAAAATACTTTCCCAAAAAAGCCTTCTTGAACGTCTCCCAAGTAGTAGCCTGATGGTCAGCTTCCATCATTGCCCTAGCACCATTCCACCAGTGCTCAACCTCCCCAGTCAACAGATACAGGGCATAATTCACCCTGGTTGGAGCAGGGGTTTGCAGAAAAGTGAAGATCTTCTCGATCTCATGCAGCCACAAATCAGCTTCTTTAGGATCATACCCTTTGAAGAACTTAGGAGGATCCTGTCTCCTAAAGTCATTCAGTCCTCTCGTCAGAGCAGAGGCCTGCTCCCGCTTCGCCTGCTGTGCCTGTGCAGCAGCATTAGCAGCAACCCGATTCGCCTCCTCCTCAGCATGTGCCGCAGCAACATTAGCTTGATGTGTCATCAAGGTGGTCAAGTTAGTGATGGCGGTAGCCATCTGGCTCATAGCATTCTGATCGGCCATTTTTGTATCTTGACTTGCTAACCCCTTACTCCTGTTTGTAAGAACAGATAACTTTTAATCCAGAAATCGAAATAGCAAGACGTTAAATGACTATTCTAACTATTTACATACAATTAGATCGTCCACTCAAGGAACAATCTCAAACAAATCAAATCAATAAACATTTAATTCATATTATTCGTCTTTCGATTGACACCCCATCAATCAATTTCATCAGAATGCAAAAATTCTAACAAACAAATCTACCCAGCAACTCTGATTTTCTCAACCAAAAATCTGATACCGAGAGACGAAAAGCTAACGCGAAGTCGGAACGGAGGACGCAGCCTCCTCTAGATCTAAGCTAATAAGCCTACGACACTCCCCGAACGGAGAGTCAAACAAATGGTTTCCTTCACCAAATTCCAGCCCCACCCTCGCCAAGTAGTCGGCAATCGCATTGGCTTCCCGAGGAGCATGCCGGAAAACCATGGCCCCATGAGCGTGAACCAAGTGAAACAAGGGTCTCAAAACCTCCACATAAGGGTGCTCCATCCAATCTGTAGGCTGTAGCAACTAACAACCTCAAGCGAGTCACTTTCGATTATCACTTGAAATATGTCCAAGCTAATTAAACTCATTATATACTAGTACTAGCTCTAGTACAATCATCATATGTTGAATTACGTTGCTAACTTTTTATAGTTTAAACGTGCATATTGCGTATTTCAGTCTTCTGACTCGCGGTATAACTCTGAATTTTTTTAACCAGAGATTGAGTGAACACACATAAAACAGCTGCAGAATCTAAAATCAGCCAAATCTACCGCAGTACCCTTCAGGAACTAAATGGTTTCTCCTGTCAAAAATGACATAAATACCTATAGCACATGGTCCTTAAGGTTCTAGCAGCCTTGTTTATCTCACTATTATGTATCAAGTGTTGTATAACTTTGCTTTTTTAGTTAACGAAAAAAATATATTATTTGCATGTCATCATTTATTTTCTTTGTTTAAAAAGGTAGATGACAATTACCACATTGAATGAGTTTTTGGACCATATTTGGACATTTTGGTATGCTTTTCAAACTAAAAGACCCAAACGAAGAATTATAAACATGCCAAAAAATATTTAAGCTAATGCATAAAGTCCAAGCAGATTGATTTTTTTTTAAGGCCGGGACTAGGAAGAAAGGCCTAAAACTCTCCATAAGTCGCTAATAACAAACTTAATTACTGAAAGACCTTTTCCATTCCAAAGGATAGATCCAAGAAAAAGTGAAAACATAGGCGAAACAAAAATCTCACTTAAGACGTAAATACCATACACACCACAAAATATAAGTGATAAGTAAATAAGAAGATATAGGAAGAAAAAGATACAAGTAAAATTAGGATATAGATAGAAAGGCAAGAAAGTAATGAGCACACGTAGCTTCCATTTATTGAATGGCAAAGGTTAAAACTTGTATTTAAGATGAAAATCATTAATCATATCATGTGAAAGCAATCTCATCACTATCAGAATTTCAGTTCTGAAAGTCTCGATGGAGTTTATATGCAATCAAATCTAAACTGGTCACTTGTTTTCTGACATGAACTTCCACCAATATTGGAAAGGCTGGGAATCAAAATTAAGAGTGATTTGAAAGCACTTATCAAACTTGGCAACACTGTTACTTCAAAGGTAGAAGCGATTTCACCCATTCTTTCCATGGAGCATCCTGTTGCTGCTCAACCCAAGACAAGAAACAGCTATCCAGCAAGCAGAAGAAGTTGACATAAAGGAGCTGATACCTTACAGGTATATACCGAAAATTTGCAACCTGAACAATTGGCCATATTCCTCCTTCTAAAATCAAGGCTGGGAGAAAATCTCTCTTCACGTCTTCTTTTATTTGAGGAACACTCTTTCCAGTAGAAAAACCCATGTAAGTAAAGAACACAAGTAAATCCAATGGCCCAAAGAGAAACCCATCAGCACCTACTTTAGCAGCAACGAAGCGGAAGGAATTGGGTTTAAGCATCAGTCTCGATCTTATAAACCAATCCAAACCTTCATACCTACAATAAATAACATAGAAGGAAAGGAAGAATTCAAAAGTAGATCACAGCATAGATAGCACTACCCCCCAGAATAAGAAAAACTATAGTAGCAGATACAAAAGCACATATGTACACGACTTTCATTTTCTGATTCACCACCATATGAAAGCAGCCGTGAATTTATTAATGAGTGGAAGAACAAATCCTAGACCAAGAGGTGAAAAATTGAAGATACAACCAAAATAACGTTACTGGCCAGGAATCACATGCACAATAAGTAAGCACACATAAAAGTGTGAAGCCTTCCTTTTTAGTCAGCTGGAGATCTCATAAATCCAGAGCTCAAAATCAAAATAAAGCTGGACACCTTGAGCAGATGAGAGGGTAATACAACTTTAGTCCTATTTCATCAGGTGGTAAATTGCTATAGAAGTCTTTCCACCCAATCAATATTAAGGTGCATCTTAAATATGTAGCTAAAATCTGTATGGTAATAGAAAAATGATTGCAACCCGATGATTAGATTTGAAGTCCTTTATAGGAATTGAAACTCAATAACCTGTTTCTCCATTAGCAGTTATTTTTAGTCTTACAAACCACTAGACATCATCGTTTTACAGGGAAGGCAGCCACCACTGCAGCATTGCAATGCTATCTCATGCGAGCTATAATCATACCAAGCGATTTTTAGATCAAAATAATAAAAAATTTAAGAATAATAAGGACAAAAGTGACTGACTGCAAGGTAGCTGAATAAACTAAAATAATCTTTTCAAAGCCGGCCACAAGAAGGAAACAAACGCTGGTTCAGGATCTGAGAATCAGCAAAGAGACCTTCCACAATTACAGTGTCAATAAACAACCACGCAATAGAATTTATAAAAGGTTATGCTTTTTACCAATAGTGGCCAACAGGTCCAACAAACGCTAACCCAAACAAGCTGGTCGTAGACACCCGTTTCCAGTTGACACTGAATTCTTTATTGTCATCCTGAGAGATTGTCATTAAACAAGAGAAATAAGCTCATTAGACAGCATTTATGCAAACTAAATTGTTTAAAAATACCAATATATATGTGTTTGTATCAGTAATCTAAGCCATACATAGAAAGAGCAAAGCTACTATATGTTAATCCACTATTTAAGATTATTAATATCAGTTACATTCTACAATGTTGCCAATATCTACTCTAAAAAATTTTTGCAGCTTCACCCTAGCCCATAAAACTGAACATGATAAGAATTTTCTCCATCTCACAGTTTTGGAGGAATGAAGAAGTCAAAATTCTCATGCCAGGTGGCTGAATAAAGTAAATGTTTCTATACAATTTTTCAGTTGCATAAATTTCAAGGAGCATTATGAGGTTTTTAAATTGTGGTGTGTAACCACAATTGCACCAATAACATTGCACTTAACCAGGACTCTAAAACGGCACCACAATCGCTATTCGGCTACATTGGTTGCATTTGCTTACAATTTTCACAATTTGAAAATACCAAAACAATTTCAATTTAAAACCATTGCATTGACTTATTTTTCTTTCCCATGCCCCTCTTTCAATCAACGGTTCAAGTGCAAAAGTAAGAGAATTAGATGGGTGGAAACTAATGGAAAGACAATATAAAATGTGTCTCTGGCTCTCTGCAAGTTATTTTAAAAGAATGAAATGGTAATGGAAGGACTCCAAGACCCCTCCTTGCCATTCACAATCCCATTTTTTAATCATTCAAATTGGGGAGGAGGCTCAAGAAGGGAATGACACCACTTTCGGTGAGAGTACACTCTCTATCTTCATTAAAAGATAAGATAAGAGATTGGCATATATCTTTCCATTACATTGATTGCTGTTCCATTCAGTTCCATTAATAATCGTCCCCTTCCATTCTCTTTAATCCCCCAAACATACCCTAAGTAAAGAATGTAATTTAATAACTTTCTATGTCTTGTAAAATTTCATTCGGAAAAAATCAGAAACACACAAGATTCACTTGAAAACATTGATCATCAACACAAGGCATTAAAGAGAGACTCATTTTCCTAACTGGAGAACAAGATTCAATTGTGAAGGGAAAATGAAAACAACCACAATTCATTTCATTTTGCTTAAAAGAATGAAGCGCTTACCAATAATTACATGTCACATCATATAGTAATAATGGTATGTAAACTAAATTTTTTAAAAGTACCAAAATACAGGTGTTCATAATTTGGTACATTTACCAAAGTTATAGAATGAGCGTGTTAAATAGTTAATCCACTAGTAAGGAGATTAACTAAATAGTAATCAGTTGCATTTCCACAATATTGTCAATATCAGCCTCTAAAAAGCAAGTAATTTCAGCTCCACAGTAGCTAGAAAATAGGGATCAGGACCGGGATAATTATTATCCGTCTCACCATTTTGGAGGAATGAAAAGGTGAAATCTCACACGCGTAGTCACTGGATAAACCATGTGTTTCGAATACAATTTTAAAACACAATTTTAAGAAGCACCATGAGTGTTTTAAACTGCAGTCCGAAACAACGATTGAGCCCACAATATCGCAGTTTTGGAGGTCTCCAAAGTTGCAATACAACCGCTTTTGTGACTGCATAGACTACATTTGATAACAATTTTGGTAATCACAATGCAACCGGGACAACAATCACGATTTGAATCTAATCGCATTAACCTAGACTTTTTCTCCCTACCCCTCTTTCTATGGTTCAAGGAAAAACTAGGAGTATGTTTCCAAAACCGCATTGAAACTGCAACTGCGGCTCTGTCAAGTGCAGTTGCCTACAATTTTGGTAATCATTACACAACCACAACATTCAGCCATTCCATTAACTTAGTTTCCTTTTCCCTGCCCCTCTTTCCATCATTCCATGGTTCAAGAGCAAAACTAAGGGTATATTTGATGGATGAAAACTAATGGAATGACCACATAAAAAGTGTGTTGGTGAGTTCTTTTAAGTGATTAATTCATTCACTTCCGTTCTCTTTAATCTCCCAAACATAGCCTAAATATGCAAGTTAATCAGATTCTACGGCCAAGAAAACCTCACTCGGATAAAATCAGCAAAACCCACAAAACGGTATTCAACATCAATCCAAAGGACTGAAGAGATAAATGCAGGTTAATCATTTCAATTTAAAGTCACACTCCAAACCGGTATTCACACAACCATCGCCATTTGAAGAAAAAGTGACACAACCACCCACCATTTTTCAACTGCAAAACCCAGTCTCACAAAACACATGCAAAAGAGACACACCCATTTTTTTTTTTTACTCGAAACGAAAACTTTGCGAGGGTGTAACTTCCTATTTTACAATACCTCCGTCGCAGCGCGGTTCTTGGCTGTGTAGTTGGTAACTGCCTGAGCAGCTATGTCACCAGCACCCCAAATCAAGCCAGAACTGAGGACCTGCGTCTTAACAGGGTGAACCGCCAAGCAATTCTGGTACCATCTCCACAGCTTCAGCATATCCAAAGATCCAGAAAGAATGAGAAGAATGGTTATCACTGTTGATCATGGAAAATCATAAACCCTTTTTCGGTGGAATGGGGATGGCGTTCGCAGCAGAACAAAAGCAAAAAAAGAAGAATTACACTTTGGTTTTCTACAGTTTTCTGTTTCTGTTTAGAATCATTTTCAATGAGAAACAGAAGAAGAAAGGAATAGAAAAAATGAATGAAGCTTGGTCAGAGAAGAAGAAGATGAAAAATTGAAGGTTCAGGTTGACATTTCGGCAATTTCCAGTGGTTATATGGGAAATGCACCGACTGGGTAGGGATACAATTGTGCTTTACATTATTATTTATAAGCAATTTGGGCCTGGGTTCGGTTGTTCAAACCCCAGATCCATGCCATCTTTTCTTTTTTTTGGATTGGCTACTTTTTTGGTAGCTTCTACGGTGCAACTCCTCAATCCTCACCATTTCTTGCACGGAGCAACGTAGCAAATAACTTATAATAGTAAAGTAGTGTTTGGCCTAACTTTTTTTTGACTTTTAAATTACTTTTAAGATAAGTTCGGTCAAACACAATTTTGTATAAAATCTTAAAAAATAAGTTACTTTTTTTTTACATTGAAAATGTTGAAAAGTAACTTTTAAGTAAAAAGTTAATTGAGGGGACCTTTTTCTAATAAGTTACTTTTTTCACTTCCCACATGTAACACCCTGAAGAAGAAATGCGGCTGGAAGAGGGTAACAAAGAAGAAGAGGACTGAAATTGGGGGAGAGGGGGTTTAATTTGGGGATTTAGGGTTTCCATATTTTCTGACCTGCTTTTCAATTAAATTAAATAAATTCAACATCATCTTCATTAATCAAGTCACTCTGTCACATATGCACTCGCCGGAGATCCGGTCTCCGGCGGGAACTTATAGCAAACTTGGTGCAACTACAGGGACCTATTTCAAACTTTTTTCCGGCCAGGGACCAAAGACAAATCTTGGTGCAACTACAGGGACCTAGTAAACCATTAACCCTTTTTTTAATTTCTTTGTTGTCGCAGTGAAGGGGATTTCGAGGAGGTAGATTGAGGTATAAGCCCGGTCTGATGCGTTGCCTACATGGTGAACAAGGTGTCTTCCCTTACTTCTTGATGATAATCTCAAGTCATGAAACAAGTTCTATTTTTTTTTTTTTTTGCTGCTTTATAGGTTTTATGTCTCTGTTCTCATGCACTTGAGATTCAATCGATAGGAGAAGGTGGTGTGCTGGGCTTGGGGTTTTTTTTGTTGGTGGTGGTGTAAGGTGGGAGGTTGGTGGTGGTGGTGGTGCTGGGTGGGGTTTTAGTGGCGATGGTGGTGTTGGGTGAGAGTGGGAGGAGGAGGAGCAAGAAGATGAAGGCTTGGTGGTGGTGGAGGTTGGGTGGTAGCTAAAAAAGAGACAGGAGGAGGATGTTGGTTTTTAGAGTCTAAGATGAGAGCTTAAACAGCAGCTATATTTCATTCATTGAAAAGACTTACTTATACAAAATACATAGAGTAAAAAAAGGATTCTGCTACAACTTAACAGAACATGTTTCTTGAGAACCGAAAAAGTAAAGCAACTTCAACAAGCAATCTATCTAATGATGTTCTGCATATTATCATTACACTACACCAAAAAGCTATCTAATAGACATAGACTAAGGAAAACACTCAACACCATCACTCCCCCTTGAGGTTTTCCTTAGAGACTCCAAGCTTGCCTCTCAACATCTCAAATCTGGTCTTAAGAAGAGACTTAGTCAAAATATCAGCAAGCTGAGTTTCTGAACTACAATGCATGAGCTTCACTTCCTTCATCCTTTCCGCCTCTCTTATGGCATGAAATTTCACATTAATGTGCTTAGTTCTTCCATGTTGAACTGGATTTTTAGCCATTGATATGGCTGATTTGTTATCAATCCAGATAGTTGTAGCTTCAGTTTGCTCTTCATCTAAATCCTTCATGATTTTTCTGAGCCAAATTGTTTGGTTTGCAGCTGCTGCTGTTGCTGAAATATATTCAGCCTCTACTGTAGATTGAGCTACAACTTCCTGTTTCTTTGACTTCCAAGAGAAAATACCACTGTCAAATGAAAAAACATACTGAGAAGTGCTTTTGGAATCATCAATACTTCCAGCCCAATCACTATTTGCATAGCCTTGAAGCTTCTCATCCATCTTCTTCACATAGCATATGCCACAGTCAAATGTACCTTTGATGTACCTCAATACCCTTTTGGGTGCTGCATAATGAACTTGGGTTGGAGATTGCATGAACCTCGAAAGCAAACTTGTAGAAAACATCAAATCTGGTATGGTAGTGGTTAAGTACAATAAGCTTCCAATCAAGCTTCTATAAACAGAACCATCCACCTTTGAATCATTCTCAATTTGAGATAGCTTTTCATTTGCTACAAGCGGTGTAGCTACTGGTTTTCCCCTCTCCATGTGAAACTTTTTTAGCATTTCCAAAGCATACTTTCTTTGAGAGATAAAGATCCCATTATTGGATTGACATATCTCCATTCCAAGAAAGTAGTTCATCTCTCCAAGATCAGACATTTCAAATTCAGCCTCCATGTCCAATTTGAACTGTTTTACAGCATTCAAATTATCACCTGTAACAAACAAATCATCAACATATAGAGAAATTACAAGGTGAACCTCTTCCTGCAAGCACTTTGTGTATAAAGTAGCTTCACTTTCACTTCTTATGAACCCTTGGTACAATAAGTAAGTATCAATTCTGCTGTACCAGGCCCTTGGCGCCTGTTTTAAGCCATACAAGGCTTTCTTCAGCTTGTAAACTTTATTTTCATGACCTGCCTCATGAAATCCCTCAGGTTGCTCAACTAAAATCTCTTCTTCGAGCACCCCATTGAGGAAAGCTGACTTCACATCTAGATGAAAGATTTTCCATCCCATTTTTGCTGCAAAGGCTATTAAAATCCTTATAGTGTCATGCCTTGCAACTGGTGCAAATGTTTCTGAATAATTAATGCTGAACTGTTGAGCCGAGCCTTTCACAACCAGCCTTGCTTTCAATTTTTTCACAGAACCATCAGGATTGAGTTTGGTTCTATAAACCCATTTGACACCAATAACATTATGGTTGTTTGGTCTATCAACCAGCTGCCAAGTTTCGTTCTTCCTTATCATTTTAATCTCCTCCTCCATGGAAATCTTCCAATCATTTGACTTTGCAGCATCTTCATAGTTAGCAGGCTCCAGAATTGCAATGTTGCATCTTTCATAGATTTCTTCTATTGTTCTTGTCTCTCTTACAGGAATTTCATCATCAATTTCATCTTCACCTTGAGTAAATTCACCCAAGTTTGGGCTGTTTTTAGGGACTTCTATCTCCTTTTTGTCCCAATCCCATTTTGCAAATTCATTGAATTTCACATCTCTGCTCACCAGAATTTTTTCTGTCTTCAAATTGTAAATTCTGTAAGCTTTTGAATCTGCACTATAGCCAAGAAATATCCCAGCTTCAGCCTTTGCATCAAGCTTATCTCTTTTCACATTAGGAACATGAGAAAAGGAAATACAGCCAAAGACTTTCATGTGCTCAACTGATGGCTTAACTCCAAACCAAGCTTCATATGGTGTCTCATGCTTCAAAGCTTTTGAAGGGAGATGATTCTGAACATATACTGAGGTATTGACTGCTTCAGCCCAAAATTACTTTCGAAGACCTTTCTCAAACAATAGACACCTCGCCATCTCCATCACTATTCTGTTTTTCCTTTCACTCACTCCATTTTGTTGAGGAGTGTAAGGAGCTGTCAATTGATGCTGAATGTCACAATCTTCACAGAATTTGTTGAATTCTTTGGAGGTATACTCAGTGCCATTGTCTGATCTTAGCTTCTTAATCTGCTTCCCTGTTTAATTCTCCACCAAGGATTTGAACTTTTGAAATGCAGCAAATACTATAGACTTAAGCTTCAAAAAGAACACCCAAGTCATCCTGGAAAAATCATCAATAAACAATAAGAAGTATCTGCTGCCATTGAGGGATGGTATGCTCATAGGACCACACGCATCTGTGTGTATTAGCTGCAATTTTTCATGAGCCCTCCAAGTCTGTCCAGTAGGAAATGACATTCTACTTTGCTTTCCATACTGACATGCTTCACAATTTGCATCACATTCTAAAATAGAAGGCATATTCTGAACTATTTGCTTTGAACTCATGGATTTCAAAGAGAAATAGTTAACATGGCCAAATCTTTTGTGCCATAACGCAGCATCATTTTCTGTCACAATTGCAGCCATTTCTGGTTTCTTTAAACAAACAAGAAAGCTTTTGTTCTTCATTTTAACATTCATGAAGTCACGCCCATTTTGATCTAAAATAGTGCATGTCATGTCTTCAAAATGTAGAGTATTTCTTTTCAAGCATCTGACCAACACTTAAAAGATTCTGAGCTATTTCAGGTACAAGCAACACTTCAGAAATTAACTTAGTGCCTGTTGGTGTGTTTACAGCCACAACACATTTGCCTTTGACATCCAAATAAACTCCATTTCCAATTATCACCTTTGATCTGTAGCTTTCATCCAGCTCTACGAACATTTCAGCATTGGGAGTCATGTGGTTTGTGCAACCACTATCAATCAGCCAAGAATCCATGCTACTATTTGCTGCAAAGCAAGTAGCAACAAACAGGTTCTCCTCATTCTGTTGTTGTGTGACAGCAACTTGTGCTTGCTGCCCCTGCTGCTCTCTTTTCACTTTGCAGACTATTTATTTGTGGCCAAATTTATTGCATAATCTGCACTGTATTCCAGGTTTGAACCAGCAAAAATTTTCTGCATGATTTGTTTTTTTGCAGTTTGGACAAGGTGGAAATTGCTTCCATTTCTTTTCTGCATCTTTGCCTCCTCCATAATCTTTTCTCTGCTTGTTCTTCTTCTCACCAGCTGTTTTAGTTCTTGAGGAATTGGTTTTTCCTTTGGTTTTGGCAACAAAGGCTGCTTCAGCATTATCTTCCATTCTCAACAATCTTCTTTGCTCAGTAGCTTACAAAGCATTCACAAGTTCAGCAATAGACATTTCAGAAAAATCCTTATTTTCTTCAAGAGAGGAGATTTTTGACTCAAACCTCTCCGGAAGACATACAAGGATTTTCTCCACCACACGTTGATCAGTTAGCTCCTCTCCAAGCAATCTGATTTGTGTGACAATCTTTGAAAGCTTTTCTAAAAACTCCTTCACATTTTCAGATTCTTTGATCTTGCATGCTTCAAATTCTCTCCTCAAATTTAGAATCTTCATCTTCTTCGTTCTTTCGGTGCCTTGAAACTCTTCTTTAAGCTTGTCCCAAGCCTCTTTTGTTGTTCAAGATTCAGGATCTTGATGAAAACTTCATCATGTAAAGCTGGTTGTATGATGGCAAGTGTTTTTCCTTCCTTGGCCACTTCTTCATTGTGAAATCTTATTTGATTCATAGTTGGGTTCTCCGGTAGAGGGGTTGGATTGCTGCCATGTTCTACCACTTCCCACAAACTCTGAGCTTTCAAACAAGTTCTCATTTTTGCAGCCCATAAATCATAGTTTTCTCCTGCAAATACAGGAGGTGAAGGCAGGGAAGAGCTGTTCGAAACCATTCTGTTTTGTTTTCTGGTTTTTTGGTTTTAGGTCCCCTTAAGATCTAGGAGTTCTTGATAACCATTTGTTGGTTTTTAGAGTCTAAGATGAGAGCTTAAACAACAGCTATATTTCATTCATTAGAAAGATTTACTTATACAAAATACATAGAGTAAAGATAAGGATTCTACTACAACTTAACATCACATGTTTCTTGAGAACCGAAAAAGTAAAAGAACTTAAACAAGCAATCTATCTAATGATGTTCTACGTATTATCATAGGAAGAGGGTACCAAACCTGATTTTCCGATGTTTATTGATGATTGTGTTTCATGAAAATTCATGTGGATATATAAATGGATATTTGTAAAAATATGTTTTAATAAATATTAATGCTAAATAATTATGACGTTATTTAAAGACTATTTACAATTAAACAATCTTTTTAATCACGAAAAAAGTAAGTTTGTATTTTTTAGGAACTATTTCTGATTCAAGTGTAGAATCAGACATCGAAAACATATTTAACCCTATTTTAATTATTATTACATGGAAATCTAGGCTTTTCGTAACGGAGTTAACTCCAACGCAGCACACCTACTTAATATGTTTAATCCTGACAGAACAGTTTGTTTTTGTTACAACTATTTTTATTTTTCAACTGCTTTTTCTTTTAATTTCAATAACTTTTTCAGGATGTCTTGTTTTTTTTTTTCATTTAAATATCAATTCTATTATAGCATCTCCAATAGTGAGATCTTATTTTGGTGTGTTAAAGACTTTTTATAGGTCCATACTGCTACATAGGATTTGAGACACCCATAAGATCTCACTGCACATTTCGCTCCCGTGGTTAAGATCTTATTTTACTTTTAGTTGGACCTGCAATACACAATATATATTATTTATTTCCACCTAATATTAAATTAAATTAAACTAATAATTCTATACAAAAATAATTAATAATTAAAAAAGATATAATATAATTAAATATCAATTAGATAGGAAATACATAATTAAAATTCAACACAATATTATTTAATTGAAAATGAAAGGAAATACGTATTATTGAAAAATAAATGACAATACATTTTAAATAAAATGCATAATATTTCATAATAATTAATTTACATATTAATGGTTGAATGTTAGTTGAATGAGAGAGAAATAATATTATTTAATTTAAGATCCCACTTTGAAAGAAAAACCAACTAAAACACTAAAATAAGATCTCAAACCATCTCTAATGGTGAGATTTTATAAGATAATTTCTTTTTTTAAGACAAGGTAATATAGTGATAAAAAAAGTTATAACTCATACCTATCCTTCCATTATTCAAACCATGAATTGTTAATTTGTTATGCTTCATCATAAAATATTCAAATAAAAAAATAAATTTTTATTCCACACTACTCCACTCTTCTCCCAGTTTCTATTCATTGTGTTTCTTTTTCATAGACGCATCATCACGGCTAATACTCCAAATGGTGACAAGCAGCCTTGTTCAATTTTTAAACATAAGCTGCCCGCAATCTCTGCAAGGAAGATACCCAAGTCAATTCAACCTTCTCCTCGGGGCCTCGATGACATTCCACAACGCAGTAGTCTCTGCTTCTCACATGGCGTCTCTCCAATTCCTTCCGCAAAATCCACATTCACTGCCCTCCCAATTCGTCGTCGATCATCACCGTCTTTCCTTTAGGCGGCACCATAGCTGCCGATTCCATCTCACGAAATTGAGCGCTCTGAGAAATTCCGACCAATTTGGTTTGTTACTTTTTCTCCTGTTGGGCTTGATTGCGTGCAAACTCATTTATTTCTTGTAAATGTAATACAATTGACACCATTTTATTCTAATGATTCCGGAAGATTAACGGTGTTCTCTGATCTCGCATTGCAGATTCTAAAGCTGAAGTATCCGATGTTCCCCTTTTGTCTTCCTCCGAGGTCTATCATTTCTTTTCACTTCCACTTTAATTTCAATTTTGCATTTTTTACAGTTAGTCAGTAGTATAAAGGAAACATTGATAGACACTTCAAGATACTATTGCTGCGTGGGACAGCTATTGGCGTAGGACGCTTGACAAACCATTTATGATACTTCTAATTGTATCTTATAATTTTATTTTGCTTTTATACCACAATAATTTTGAAAACATAACTTTTTTGGCTAGTTTGATGAACATAAGAATATGGATATGATAAAACAGTTTGATACGAGCATCATAGGATATGAATGTGCAATGATTGATGCGCCCAGAGACAATGGCAAGATATATTGTAAATTATTTACAAATGACAAAACTCATCTTCTATAGTGGTGGAGTGTGGCAACTACGGTAGTGGGTGACAGGCGATGATAGTGGTGGCAGCAGTAGAGGGTGCCGGATATGATGGTTAAACATGGGCAATGGAGATGGAGAGTGCTGGGCGGTGGAGGTGGAGGGTGCATGATGGTAGTAGTGGAGGTGGAGAGTGTCGTGCGGCGGCAATGGTGGTGGGTGCTCAATAATGGTGACTATGTTGAGTGTCAAGTAATGATGAGGAAGGATACCTGGTGGCGGCGGCAATGGTGTAGTGTGCTGGACGATGACAGATGTAGGTTTCGGGCAACTTCAATGTTGAGGGTATTGAGTGTTGGTGGTGGATGTACCGGGTTGTCATGGAGGTAGATTGGTAGAGGGTGTCAAGTGATGGTGGGACGTGAAGAGTCAAGGAGGTGATGCTATAGGGTGCCTAGCGGCAATGATGGTGGTGAGAGAGTCGTGCAGGTACGGCGACGGGAAGAGGGCGTTCGATGTCGACGACAATGGTGAAGAGTGCCTAGTGGCGATATTGATGGCGAAGGCTGCATGGTGGCGACAATGGTGGAATGCTACTAATAGATGTGGTGGTGGCGGTGGGAAGTGGCGAAAACGACGGTACGGGAGGTGTTTCACGACAATGGCAATAATGGAAGGTGCTACTGATATATAACGGTTAGTGAGGGTTAGTAAGCATAACTGTTAGCTAGTTAGTGAGTTGGTTAAAGACCATAAAGTGAGGAGAAACGGTAAATAAGAGGAAAAGGGGAATAGGTCATCTAGATTGTAATCAGGGACATTTAAGTTGGCTGTCGGTCTTTGGAACCATCATTGTAGCTTCATTGATTTTATTGAGTAATGTCAATTTTCCTTTTGATTCACTGCTAGTACCTATATTGACTAATAGCTTAACCAATGTCCAGTTATTAGTTTTTATGAGAGCATTATACTCACCAATCATGGCTGCTACCCATTTAGGATCTTTGAGAGCTTGTTTGGCTGTAGTTGGTTCTGCTTGAGTGAGCAATAGTGTAGGACACAGTCTGGGTTTTGTGATGCCAGATTTAGCTCTAATTTGCATAGGGTGCTGATTACTTGGTACAGTGACACTTTGGGAAGAAGGTTGAGTCTCAGGAACAGTATGAGGAACAGGAATAATGGGTGAAACTGATGGCTGTGTTTGACTCTCAGAGACATGAGGAGGGTTAGGAATAATGGGTGAAATGGTGGACTGAGAGACCAATTCCTGAACAGCAGAAGTTGCAGGAGTAATATGAGACGAAGTTTGAGCTGTAGTTGATGGTATTATGGGTATGTATGCTGGAATAGGAGGTGAAGCTGAGTTAGCAGGTGTTGGACTAAACAAGTCAGTGTAAGGGAACCTGAATTCATTAAACAAAACATCTTTGGAGACAAAGATGCGGCCTGTGGTGTCTAAGCATTTATACCCTTTGTGTGTCGAAGAATAACCTAAAAACACACATTCTCTGGACCTAAAGGACATCTTGGAAGTGTTGTATGGTCTTAGGAAGGGATAACATACACTTCCAAAGACCTTGAGAACTTGTAATCAGGAATAGTGTTATTGAGCTTGAAGAAAGGACTGACATTGTTTAAAATTGGTCTGGGTAGGCGATTTATGAGATAAGTAGCAATGAGAAAAGCATGATCCCAAAATAGTAATGGCATGTTTGCATGAGTAAGCAAAAACAACCCTATCTCAACTATATGGCGATGTTTTCTCTCCACACTACCATTTTGATGTTGTGTGTGAGGGCATGTTACTCTATGTAGGATACCAACGGTGGTGAAACAAGTGGAGAGAGGCTTAAATTTTGCACCCCCATCAGTTTGGACAGCTTTGATTTTATGATTAAGCTGTAACACAATCATTGTTTTGAAATTTATAAAAGTTTGATAAGTGCCAGATTTTCTTTTTAAAGGAAACACCCATGTAAATCTAGAAAAAGCATCTACACAAGTCAAAAAATATGAATACCCACAAGAAGATTCAACTGAGGATGGTCCCCATAGATCTGCAAAGATTAAAGCCAAATGAACTGTATATTCAGAAGTAGAGGCATGTGAAGGCAGTCTATGTGACTTGCCTATACAACAAGCTTTACACATTGAAAACTGAGTTTTAGTTGGTACGGGTATATTACAATGACCAAGGACTGATTTCAAACACTCATGATGTGGGTGCCTCATAGGTACATAGAGTTAGTAGTTAGTGAGAGGGTTAGCCTATAAATAAGAGTGGGGTTAGTGGGAATAGGCATCTTTGAGATCATTTGGGAATTAGGTTTTGGGAGAGTGTCTGGGACTCTCGAATATCCCAGCAGTCTTGTACGTTTCTCTACTCAATAATATCAGAGTTCTATCAATTGGTATCAGAGCTCCGATCTTGGAGCTGTGGTAACCAGAAAAGGACAGAATGGAGAAGATGATTCCAGAATTTGATGGATGCGATGCTTATTGGTGGCTCATCAATTTCGAGCAGCAGTGTGAGGCCATGGGTTCAACTGAGGAGAAGAAATTTGTGGTGGCAGAGAAGGCTTTGGCTGGTGAAGCATTCATGTGGTGGTTTTGCTGGAAAAGACGCAATCAGAAGGCAACGTGGTGGGAGTTTGTGACGGCACTGCTGAGGAGATTCGAACCAGAAATGGAACCATACTTACCAAAAACAATTCAAGATTCTTCAAAGCAAGAAAGCGTGAAGAACGATGGAGTATTGGAGGAGGAACAAAAGACTGATTTGGCGGAAGCCAAAACAAAGGCGAAGTCGGAGTTCGCACCGGCGGCGGAGTGCGCCGCTGAAGAAGCGTTGCGGAGAGCAGAGGAGGCAGCGTCAGAGGCAAGGCGTGCAATGGTGGCATCATGTCGTCAATCGGTCACCATGGTCAATTTTATCAGTGTTTCATTGACGGCGAAGTGTGCGAAGGATGACGCCGAGAAGGTTATCTTCTTCAAGCAGTTGCAAGAAGGTGCGCCAATGGAGAAATTGCAGATTCGCGGCCTTCAAGGGAGGAAGATGGGTGAATCAATCTTTTTGCCCCAAATCATCAATTTAGGGTTCGATTGGGAGGGGCGGTCGCCACAAAAACCGGCTGATTCATGTCTGTGCATGGCGGTAACTGTTAATCGACCATTAGACTGGTTCTGTTGTTGGACGGTAATTGCCAACTGTCCGCCGGCTATACCGCCGGAATTCCCTGCCGATGGACGCTGCTTCTTGGTCGCTGGACCATGCAGGCTGGTAACTGCCAAACGACCTCCAGCGGAACTGCCGGATACGCGCGGCGGACGTTATGCGGATGGAAGGGCTTGAGATTCGTAAGGGGAAACGGTCTTGTTTTGGGACCTGCAGATTTGTTCATGCGTGGGAGGAAATGTCCAACTCGAATGGGCCTAGCCCAAATCGCTCATGGGAAGGGTTTGGGCCATCCAGGAGATTGGAATTGACGTGGTCAAGGTTTGCAGGGACTGGTGCTGAGCCTTGTAGTGCAGCTCTGGCCCAACTTTGCTTGCACTCTTGTCTTCTTTCATGCTTCAGATCAGTTCCTCACTTACTAAATGGGCCTGGCCCAATTGGTGGCATTAGCATGCTTGTACTTTTCTTCCCTGTTTTCTGTTTCACGGGGTTTTGATTTTTTTTTTCCACCTTGAGGACAAGGTGGTTGAAAGGGGGGAGTAATGATAGGTACATAGAGTTAGTAGTTAGTGAGAGGGTTAGCCTATAAATAAGAGTGGGGTTAGTGGGAATAGGCATCTTTGAGATCATTTGGGAATTAGGTTTTGGGAGAGTGGCTGGGACTCCCGAATATCCCAACAGTCTTGTACGTTTCTCTACTCAATAATATCAGGGTTCTATCAGTGCCCTAACCTACTATGCCACAAACCATATGTTGTGGGATCATTACTACCACTAATAGAAGAAGAACAAGCACTAGGTACATTATCATTGTGTACATTATTATTAAAAGAAGCTGAAAAAACAGAAGGGACAGAACATGAAGAACCAGATGTCTGCTGAGCACTGAAGGGAAGAAAACCATCAAAAGAATAGAGTCCATCCTGACCAACCCTGCCTCGCAAGAGAAGTTCAGAACTGCCCTATGATTTGACAGCACAATGGTCATCATGAAACTCATAGAAGACTCTATTGTCTTTTGCAAATTTATTGACACTAACCAAATTTTTAGTTATAGAAGGTACTAGAAGTAGATTTTTGAGAATTAAAGACACTCTAGGATTATAAGGAGAATGGATTAGAGCAGAACCTATGGACTGAATAGGCAAGCCCTGACCATTTCCCATAAGAATTTGCTCACTCCCAGCAACTGAGACACCATCAGAAACTGCAGTTGGTTCATTGGTTACATATGTGTTGCTCCCGAGTCTGAATACCATGCCCCCTGTGCAGAAGTTGTAGCAGAAGGTGGTCCAGTGAGCAAGACTTGACCAGAACTAGGTAGCTGAGTGGGTGGTTTTGAGAAAGTGCTTTGTGCAGTCCAGTTGTGCTGCTGTTGTGGAGCGGAGAGTGAAGGAAATGGTGCTGATGGCAGAAACTGTTGTGTTCCATAGGGAAACCATGAAGCACCAGCAGCAGAACCAGAAAAGTTACCATACTGTGGTGGTAAACCAAACTGTGCACTGTGAGAGGGAGAGCCATATCCGTAGGATCCAAAAGGCATAGATGATCCAAAGCCAGGATTATTGCCAAAGAAGGTGTTTGGAGCAAAACCAGCATTTCCAAACTGCTGAGGTCCAGAAGGACTTCCATAACCAAATTGCTGAGGTGCAGTGCCAGAGCCACCTCCAAAATCATTACTGCCAGAATGACCATAGTAGCATTGTGAGGCATCATGGCCCCACTTGCTGCAGATTTGGCACTGAATATTGCGACCTCCATTTCGTCCTCCGCGACCTCTACGATTACCAGAACGACCATTGTAATCACCACGGGGACGATAATCATTGTTACCACAGTAATCCTTATCAGTGTAATCATCATGCACAGGATAATCAGAGTTTGATCGAAAATCACCTCCACGTAGATAACTGGAATTGCCAGAAGCAAGATTAGCTTGTGAGGGAAATTTCGAATTTGGATTAGGTTGCGAAACAGGGAGTGAAGACCCCTGTGTAAGAAGCACAGATGCCATGACATCATTAGATTGTCGCTTCTTCGATCTCTCGAGTCGTGCCTTATGCGTGATAATCATAGCCTCAACTTCTGAAATCGACAACGGAACGAAGTGACTATACACGATAGTCATCAAGGAATTGATTTCCTCAGGAAAACCGTCAAAAATCGCATCAAGATGATCACGATTGCTGAAAGGATCTCCAATCGAAGCCAGAGTATTAACAATTTCTTTGACACGCTTCAGAAAATCAGAAGTAGATAGCGAACCTTTGGTGATGTTCTTGAGTTCAGATCGAAGTTTTGTTGATTGCGCTTGAGACTGAGATTGGAAGTAGTCGTGAATCTCATCCCACACTTGCCACGAATGGCGACAATTGATAACGGTAGGAAGGAAGGAATCTGAAAGCAGAGACAACAACCAGGCGAACAAAGCCGAATCTTGCTGCTCCCAGGCTTGGTATGCTGGGTTTTCAGCATCATTCACATGATCCTCATCACTGAGATAGCAATCTGGAATCACTGGATTAACAATGTATTTCTGCAATTTCTGTGAACGAATCGCACCTTCAACCTGTTGTCTCCAAGAGAAGAAATTCGAATCATCGAGTTTGATGCTGATTGAATGAGTAAAGGACATAGGAGCACTCGATGAAGCTCCTTCTTGCAGATTGACAGAAGCAATGGCTGGATCGTACTAAGCTCTTGATACCATGATGAAAAACAAGAATAGCAAAAAAAGAGAAAGAAAAGTATTCTGTAAATTCTGATTTTTATTGAATAATTTCTCAACTGTTTACAATGACTGCTCTATGTATATATAGAGCTTAGAAGCTAGAAGTGTGGCAGTTACTAAACTGCTCATCCTAACAAACTTGACAGCTGTCACTAGACAGAAACTAATTGAAAGCTAACAACTGCTACTGCTGCCAGCTCAGCTGGCAAGGCAGTGAACCGAGCAAGGGACAATACCAGTCCTGCTCTTATTATCCAATAGATAGGATAGCTTATTATATCCTATCCTCTTAAAAGGGCCCTTAAAATGTTAACTTAATTTTTAAAAATATTATTTTAAGCTAATTTTATTTATTGTCATGACATATCTTAAAATTTTAAAATCCATCTTATTTATTATCCATGTCTGCCATACCTATATTAGTGTCATATAAATGTTTTTTGCAGTTTAAATCAGCCATGTAGGTAACATATTGAATTTTTTTGTAAATCAGGGGAGGATCAGAAGAGGAAAACCTGTTATTTTAAATATGCAACTCTGTTTCTAACGGTGTCTTTCTCCCCACGTCTTTTGCATGTATAAGGCCTATGAAAGGTTGAAAACATTCAGAGAAAAGAAAAGTGGCAAGCAGCAATTTCTTGCCATGTATTCTAGTATTGTTGGTGGGATAACAACTGATCCAGCTGTTATGGTTATTCCAATGGATGACCACATGGTTCACAGGGGCCACGGTGTCTTTGATACTGCAGCAATAATGGATGGGTTAGTGATTTCCACTTCATAATGAAAACTATTCTTTTAGTCCGGATTGAACCTGAGAAATATCACCTGGGTGATAATTCCATGTTAAAAGCAGGATCTTCGAATTTTATATGTTGGTTCTATATAATGAGTCATAGCTAGATGTGCTTTTGATTGATTATAAACTAGTGAAGGAAAATTAGAAAAAGAAAAAAGAAGTTTGAATCCTATATTGCAGAGATTTATGACCTTTGCATATGCAGATCAGCATTTCAGTCTCACAACGCGGTTTTGAAGTATGATTGTTTACGACGTCTTGAAATAGTTTCTACTCTTATCTATTCCTATGCTTTTGTTTTCTACTTTCTAAAGCTGTCAAATGATGTATTTTGTGCATTATAGATACCTATACGAGCTAGATCAACACCTTGACCGCTTTTTAAGGTCGGCATCCTTATCCAAAATAGATCTGCCATTTGATCGTGAAAGCATACGAAGAATACTCATACAAACTGTAAGTGCTTCCAACTGTAGAAAAGGATCACTGAGATATTGGCTCTCAGCAGGACCTGGTGATTTTCAGCTATCTCCCTCTGGCTGCTACCAGTCGGCTCTTTATGCAGTTGTCATACAGGACCTGTCACTGGCACCACTTAAACCTAGGGGAGTTAAAGTCATAACTTCATCTATCCCTATTAAACATCCCCAGTTCGCAATCACAAAGAGTGTGAATTACCTTCCAAATGTGCTCTCAAAGATGGAGGCTGAGGAAGTTGGCGCTTTTGCAGGCATTTGGCTTGACGATGAAGGTTTTGTTGCTGAAGGGCCTAATATGAATGTGGCTTTCGTCACTAAAGAGAAGAAACTCATAATGCCTCACTTTGACAAAATTCTAAGTGGCTGCACTGCTAAGAGAGTTTTAACCCTTGCTGAGTGTTTGTTGAGCGAAGGTAAGCTTCAAGGGATAAGGACAAAAAAAGTGACTGTTGAGGAAGGGAAGCAAGCAGATGAAATGATGCTTATTGGCAGTGGAGTTCTTGTTTGCCCCGTATTGCAGTGGGATGAGCAGGCCATTGGAGATGGTGAGTACTTGTTTTACTCAGATGGATGTATTCTTTTTGTGACTTGTTATCATGTTTCTTAAAATTGCAGCTAAATCTTTCATGTTCGTATCTGTTAAACTCCTTGTTTTACTGCTGGTTTTTTGCTGACACTATTGTTAATTATGGAATTCTGCATTCTATATTAGTAAATTGGGAATAAAATTGACTCTCTTATTTTAGGTCTTATTGTCTGTTTGATCAGGCTACAGAATGGTCCTTTACGCATTTTACCTTGCTTTGTCTGAACAAAAGGCTTTATCCCCAAAAAACTTATACATTTGATTCTTTTTTCTTTTGTGGGTAGAACTTGTTATCCAGAATTATCGTGGTTTATTATTTGGTCGAGGTCTTTTGACATGTCATATTTTAATCATGAACAGTTTTGATGTTGCTTGTTTTTTGAGTTTGTTATTTCCATTGTGCATTTCTTGTAGGTAGATAAGGCCTTTTAACATGGCTATCTTGATTTATAGTTTAGTTGAGTTGAGACATCAGGCACATTGATGGAAATGGGTCAGATCTATTAGTGCATAAACCAGCTAAGCCACCCATTCGGAAGGTGTACACCAGAAGGCATAGGAGACAGCAAGAGTAACTGCTGGATAGCAGTTATGTGTAGAAAATAACTGATGCACATCTGCAGTCTTATTTTTAAATAATGTTTAATTCTAGGAAACTGTTTTGTTGGCAGTTATGTTAGAGAATAACTGATGCTGGTTATGTTAGGGAGAATAGGGATATTGTTATTGTTGTTGTTAGAAGTTTGTGGACAAAGAACATTCTCTGTAGGAGAGACTATAGTCTCTAGAACAGCAAGTAAATTGCTGTATGTATGTTATTTGTCTTCGTTAATACATATTTCATCAGTTTATTTCTGGTGTTCTATCAAATTGGTCCGCCCTGCCGGATTCGAAGGAGGAGAACTGCAACAAGCAAAGTGGATCATTAACTATGGCTAGGGTGTCTGACCGAGTAGATTCTTTGGAGGAAAAATTCATGGAGATGCAGACCAATGTTGAAGAAAGAATGTCCAATGTGGAGGAGAAAATAGAAACTTTGAAGGAATGTCTTTTGTCTGAAATTAGAAAGACTTTGGGCAAGGGCAATGAAGATGAACATGGGAGTCATAATAGAATGGAGAAGAGTTCGAATGATAAGAGAGCAAATTCTGATCAAGGGGAATTAGATGAATATCGCATGGCGGTTAAGAAGGTGGAACTGCCATCTTTTGTTGGAGAAGACCCTACTGGATGGATCACAAGGGCTGAAACATACTTTGAAGTTCAAAATATTTCAGAGGAAGTGAAGATCAAGTTGGCTAAACTAAGTATGGAGGGGTCTACCATCCACTGGTTTAATATGATGAGGGAGACTGGGGATCCTCTTACTTGGGAAAAATCAAGAAGACAATGGTGGTCAGATTCAGTGGAAGAAGAGTGGAAAATCCATATGAAGAACTAACTGAATTGAAGCAAATCAGAAGTGTCGAAGAATACATTAAGGCTTTTGAATTTTTGTCCTCCCAAGTAAACAAATTACCCGAAGAACAATATTTGGGCTATTTTCTTGGAGGCTTACAACCAAACATCAAATGAAGGGTCCATACATTCAAACCAAAGACTCGCTTGCAGGCTATGGAATTAGCACGAGATATAGAAGCAGAAATCTCTGAAACAAATATAGCAGCCAGTGGTTACAATTTTCGGCCTAAATGTTGGCAGCAGAGCAGCGTTGGAAAGAATCCAAAATGGAGTTTGAGGGTGCAAGAAGGAGAAAACGTTTCAGTTACGTCTTCTACCAAACCAAACAGCAGTTGGATGGGCAATAACCGTGAAAATACAAAGTCAAAGGTTTCAGGTTTCACACAAAATAGAGGTTTTGCTTCATCTTCAAGTTTTGCAGTGAGGATAAATGGAGGAGGTCAAAGGAACTCAATAGAGAAGGGTAGAAATCAACAGCATTTATCTTATCAAGAATTAATGGAAAGGAAGGCGAAGGGGTTATGTTTCCGATGTGAAATTTCATCCTCTTCACCAATGCAAGGATAAGCAATTGAGATTAGTGATCTTAGGAGACAATGAAGAAGGAGAAGTAGTGGCAATATAAGTTGATGAATACAACGAAAAAGAAGCTTGACAATGCAATGCTTTGGGGCTATTTGAAATATCAAGCAACGTTTTTTCAGAAGTGAAAAAAATAAGTATAGAAGGAAGACTTAAAAGGGTTCCTATAGTTGTACTGATTGATAGTGGAGCAAGTCACAATTTCATCAATCCATATATCACTTCAGCCTTGGAATTGGAGGTGAATTTTCTAAGAAGTTAGGAGTGAAGCTTGGTGATGGTCATAAAGTGGTAACAAAAGCGAAGTGTTTAGGGGGAATTGATATCAACCATTGATGCACATGTGTTGGATCTTGGAGACGTGGATATGATTCTAGGGGTGACTTGACTGGAAACATTGGTTAAGGTGTTGGGGGATTGGAAGGAAAAATCTATGGCCTTCAATTATGAGGACAGAGTAGTCAAGCTACAAGGCACAAATGAATCAGCAAAAGTGCAGAAAAAAAGATGTATTGGTAGCAATACAGTCTCCTATGAATTGCAGTTGTCACCTACATCGAGGGATCACCCAATTTTTCATGCCTCTTACTCAGGAAAGCTATTGGATCTTATACAATAGAACAACTTCCAGCAGATTCGGACCTTCAGTTGGATGATGTGGTACAGCCGGACAAAATACTAGACAACCGAATCATCAAGGAGGCAAGGAAAACAATCAAGCAATTTTTAGTACAATGGAAGGGAATGTGAGCTGAACATGCAACATGGATAGGAGACATTATCTTGAAGTGCCAATTTCCTGCATTCAGCCTTGAGGCTACTTTTTCAGGAGGAGGAAATGATGGAAATGGGTCAGATCTATTAGTGCATAAACCTGCTAAGTCACACATTTGGAAGGTGTACACCAGAAGGCATAGGAGACAGCAAGAGTAACTGCTGGATAGCAGTTATTATGTGTAGATAATAACTGATGCACATCTGCAGTTTTATTTTAAAATAATGTTTAATTATAGGAAACTGTTTTGTTGGCAGTTATGTTAGAGAATAACTATGCTGGTTATGTTAGGGAGAATAGGGATATTGTTATTGTTGTTGTTAGAAGTTTGTGGACAGAGAACATTCTCAGTAGGAGAGACTTTAGTCTCTTGGGCAGCAAGTAAATTGCTGTATGTATGTTATTTGTCTTCATTAATACATATTTCACCGGTTTATTTCAGGTGTTCTATCACACATTCTCTTGTAATCATTAACAGATTGAACATTATCTAATTTACCATTTTATGACTTGATTGATTTGGTTGTGCAACCCTTGTAGGTAAAGAAGGCCCTATAACTCAGGCCCTCTTAAATCTGATTGTTGAGGACATGAAATCAGCCCCCCCTACTTTTCGTACAGCTGTTCCTTATTGACCCAACATTAGTTGTTGGTGATTCATCAGTAGTTGTGATCCTGAAAGCCCTTACTCCTGCAGGGATCCCAACTCACTTCATCGCTCATTGGTTTGTAAAACTTGTAATGTTGTATGAATCTGTGTTCGAGGGAGTGTAGTTTGCTCATGTCTTTTTATTGTTGTCTCATGCACCAGTTTCTTTGAGGCTTGCTAGTTGCTAACGGAGAATGTTACCGTTGACACTAGTGCAAATGCAGTGCACCCACTTCAAGACAAAGAGTGAATGAGAATTCTTCTTATGGATTGAGATAAAAGTCATTTCATATTGCACTCAACTGCTATCAAACATGCAAAATTTGTGTCATTTTCTTTCCTTATCTTTTGAAGGCCTTTAGTGTGGCACACCTCACTGCTCTTCCTACATGTACTTACATTCTTTAATTCATTATTTGGAAAAATATGGGAAAATTTAAACCTTTCAGAAACCGTTTAAGTTGATTATGTTGTGACTCATGTAATTCATCTTAATTTCACACGTAGTCAATAAACGGAGAGTGTCATACACATAACACATGTGTATATATCAATTGTTCGTAGAACCGAACCGGACATCAAACTGAATATCGCGAACCGTTCAAGCTATCGGTTCACAGTTTTTATGGTTCAACGGTAATTAAACAATTGTTGAACCGATAGTAATGAAATAATATTTTTAATTATGAGTATAATATAATTAATACATATATATATAATTATATATATATATATATATAATGAAAATTACACATGAAATTAAAATTTTCAACCTTCAAAATTAAGCAAATTCCACACATAGGTTCTGACTTCTAACCAAGTACATTACCAAATAAAACAACCCATACCACACTTCAGACCATAATATAGAGTTGCCTTCAACACCCCCTTCAGAAGTGCCTATTCCATCTATTGCGCAGATGAAGCCCATCAATGAAGTTGTCTCTTATGATTTCATTTCTACTGCTAAGGATTCCTTGGTGCAGGTTCCAAAACTGTCAAGATCCTTAAGCTTACCAAGCTCCATGAAGAAGCTAAAGTTGACAAGGCCTGAAAACTCAAGCCTCACTACTGCTCTTATCATTCAACTCTTTGGTTATCCCTTCTGCTATCATGCAAAGCTTTGGAGACCAGTCGACTGTGCGCTCGTATCCTTCAAGCTCTTGGATAGAAGGCTGGATGATCTTTACCACTTTGATTGGGTGGTTTGGGAGTTCAGAGGGCATATTGGATATTTATCTATTTTTCTCATTGAGCATAATGGAGCACTTGCTATCAGACTAGGCCACTGGGTCATCATTCTCATGCCTGCTTGGATTCTTGCCATTCGTTTGCCTGCTCTTCCCATGAAGATTTGCAAAAGGCGTTTTATGGAGATGAAGGCCGATGATGTGTTGCTGGCAGACGTGGCCCCATTTATCTGCAGCACACTTGCATTAAGACCTTCTCTTTAGGAGTATAGGTCGGTTGATATGTTTTATAACTCTAACTATCATGTTGAATCACCTCCCTCTCCTATTTCTATGGAGTTTCCTGCGATTCCATCTACTGCTGACGACCTCGACGAGAAACTCACCTCTTTCAAAGATGAAGTCCGAGGTAGCATGGAGGTCTTGGTTGAGGAAACCAACAAGAAGATTGATGCCACAGATGCCAAAAATCAGCAACGGATTGATGAGCTGAAGGCGGAGCTAAAACTAGAGTTCAATGCCAGATTTGGATGCTTGGAGCATATGATGGGCCAACTTCTAAGCAAATTCAAATGAAGAATCCCTTCAATTTCTTATCCCTGACTTTGTTTATTTCCTTGCTAAACAATTATTTTTACTACCTTTGCTAATTTAGTTGCATTCAGTATTTCTTTTGCGTGATTTTTTTTTTCATCTGCTCTGTTCCCTTTGCTTTTTTTGCTAATGCCAAAGGGGGAGAAAATTTAGAGAAAAAGGAATTAAAATTAGGAGTTAAAAGTAGAGAAAATGTAGAAGTTAAACAACTCAGGGGGAGCGCGATATAAGAAAATGCTTCAAAACCCTAAGTGTTTAGATATTTAGAAATATATCTTATGTTGAGGGGGAGCAACGAAAATGAAGAAATAACCTTGGTATTAATTATAGAACGAAAGTATTAATATGCTTGATTAGCTATACACTCGTATATAACATAAGTTCAAGGTCTACGCTCATGTTTTTCTAACTAAGAAAAATCAAATAGACAAACGATCTAATTCTTAGCCCTTAAAAAGAAAAAGCTCTGATACATACCTTGCATGCTTTGATTCGAACCCGTGACATTGCTATAATACTATCCTTTTCGCAATAACCAAATTAAACCTTTTTCTCAAATGAAAATTGTCATTATCAAAAAGGGGGAGATTGTTAGATTCAAACGGTTTCATCTTTGATTATATTTTGATGAATAACAATTCTACCTAAGGTTTAATGTTGATAGATAAAAAAAAATTCCTAATACTTTGAGTATTTTATGTTTTAGGAACAATTATTAATATGAAGAGAACTTGTCTGCCCACTCTTTGAAATCATATCAAAGGCAGCACGAAAATATATGGCGAAAAAGAGTACATCTGGTGACCCCATGAAGAGTACGTCTGCATGAAGAGTACGTCTGGTGATCCCATGAAGAGTATGTCTGCATGAAGAATACGTCTGGTGACTCACATGAAGAGTACGTCTGGTGACTTGCATGAAGAGTACGTCTGGTGACTTGCACGAAGAGGACGTCTGGAGAGTTCGTCTGATCACGAGATAAAGAGTTCGTCCGATAATGTTTCAAATATTAAAGGCAAATCTCGTCGAAGCATTTAATGAAGCACTGTTCACAGCAGAATGAAGAAAATGACATAATAAATATTTTATTCCTCGTATCTGCTAGCTCTCTAACATTCCTTAAATCAAGCATCCCTATTCAGAGTCAACTACGCAATTTACTGAACATCGTATCACCTTAACGGTCGAAATCAAATCTTTTGTTCAGAAAAAGGAAATTCTCTTTGCTGTCTTCTTTTTGCATTTAATGCTCAGAGGAGCACTTAATGCAACAACATTGAAGAATCAGACGACATCAACAAGAGCATTTAATGTTGCAATTAATGCATAGCAGAGTGCATTTAATGCTGATACAGAGTTGCAGAACTATCCGTTGCACACTCAGAAGAAGAAATTCAAACGGAAACACTTTAGGGCCTGTTTGATTACAGTTGTTGAAAACAGTTTTTAAAACAGTTTTTAGAAACTATTTTTGAAAACTGTTTTCCAAAAGAAAAGTAGAAAAAAACTGTTGAATGATATGTTTTCCAGCATTTAAAAAATTGAAATTTGAAAACTAAAAACTAAAAACAGAAACTGAAAACATCTTTTAGCTGTTCTGGTATTTTAGTTTTTAAAACTGAAAATAAGAACTGTTTTCAAAAACAGTTTTTAAAAACAGGTTGTGCCAAACAGGTTTTTAAATTTTTCAGTTTTCGAAAACAGAAAACAGTTTTTAAAAACTATAATCAAACAGGCCCTTAATCTTCATCAACGTAAATCCTACTGAAGATATAAATAGAGGACTTAGACACTGGAATTAGTGGCGACTTCCAACGATCAAAATTCACAAGCTATCTAAGTCACTTTCTAGCTAACATCTCTAAAGCAAACTCAGAAACTCAAAGTCATTCTTTCCTGAGTTAAGTCGTCTGCCTTAGCGTGAAACCTCATAGAAAGAAAACTCTCGTCTTTCTCACACAACCAAATAGAGAACCAACCTACATATTCTTTCTGTAACTTGTTCTTAATCTTTGTACCCAACTCTTGTTGAAGAGACTCTTGTAGGAAATGAAACCTTCTTTGTAAAAAGAAGTGAGAGTAGTCTTGTCTAATACTAAATAAGGAGAAGTCATGTAGAAAACTTGTAAGGAGAAGTCCTACGAATACTAGGAGAAGTCTTGCATAATACTTGTATTATTTGGAGTAAATAGTGGAAAATCTTGGTAAAGCCAAGGACTGGATGTAGTCCTGTCGATTAAGGGGGTGAATGAGGAAAAATACTCTGTGTGCTTTACTTTTCAACTCTGATTAACTTTCCGCTGCACTAGTCTTTGAAACTTATATTTGTTTATAAGAAAAGATTTCAAAAATTACATACACATGATTCAAACCCCCTTTCTTGTGTTGTTTTAGTATTATCAGCCTTTTCGGGTTTTACAGTCTATGTCATGCCGAGTAGTCAGGAATAAAAGAGAAGAATAACGTAAACTAGTTACAACACCAAAACCTAGAAGAACTTGGAAGTCAACCCAAAAAGAAGTTGGAAGTCAAACTCTTATGAGGCAAGGCCAGATAAAACCCTTACAAAGAAAACAAAAAGGGAACATTACTAGTCATTCATGAATTTCCTAAACAACCTTAAATGTAGACCAAGGAAATTCACTTATATTTAATTATCTCATGCTCGAGATATCAATTCATTCTTTAAAATTTTTAATCTCTTTATTATGCACCTTTTATATATAATTATTGTGTGTTTGCTAGGCTCAGGGTCCAGTGACCTTATCCACTAATCTGTCCTAACCCATGTTCTTTGAATCTGCACCTCATCAGGTTTCTTCGGGTTTAGGAATGAGTTCGGATTTAAAAACTAGACTCGATAAATATTTAGGGTCGGTGAAAGTCAAGTCCTACTCGTCCCACAAACACTCTTTGCACACTAGTTTCAAAACAAGTTTTGTATATATTCATTAATAATCATGTTCCAAGTGAATAAAATTTGTATCATTTTCTCTACTACTCAGTATTTTGTTATGAAAAACTTAAGTTTTATGTAGTTTATTTCATAATTCATTGATAGGAGTATAAATTAGTTTCCTAACGAAATGATAATTATTTATAATTTTTTGGTAACATTTGAAATTGACATTCAATTTATCATCCGGGCCAACTCAGACTTATCCTTTTGTGGCCACGTCTATATTAAACCTATACTTTATCGGTCTCTCCAAATTTAAAAACGGATTTAGATTTAAAAATTGACTCCATAAACTTTTAGATCCAAATAAAAATCAAGAAAAATCGGTTCTAACCCATCCCATAAACACGCTATCTAGGTAGGCTGGCCTAGATAGCATCGGTCCAGGATGGTTGATCAAAAGTGATCGGCAAAAGCAACGGCGTCAGCGCGAATGGCACCTAAGCCGACACGTGTCACGTTCTTATAAGGGAAGGGTTTTAATTCTTTGGTTCAAAGTTCCAATTCTGTCCCCAAACATTTCCTCAACCGAAATCTTCGTCCGCAGGATATCGACTGAGAGAGAACGAGTAATAGGCCGCTAAACATATATTCAGTGATACCGCCGGAGTCGTAATCCGATCGCGACAGCGGTTCGGTTTCTGGTCGTCGGAGAATCGCCGATCTCATTCCTTTGAGAATCGTCGGTGACAGGAGATGGTGAATTCCATGGTTGAACGCGCCACGAGCGACATGCTCATCGGCCCCGATTGGGCCATGAACATCGAGATCTGTGACATGCTCAATCATGACCCTGGGTATGTGTTCCCTCTATTTTCTCGCTGCTTTCCCTCCCCCCAATTTCATCCAAAACACACCGTCCGTTTTCTTATGCGAGCATATTCTTCTTTTCTCGTTTTCCAAGTCCGGAGCAAAATTCCGAACAATAAATTTGAGGCAGAAAATTTTGGTTTTTCTGAGTTTAGTTATAGACTAGAATGAAGCAGCAAAATCTCTGAATGATTCCGTTTATATGCCTATTGTAATCATATACCATGTAGTTTGTGCTTCAAAATTCTGGTATTGAGTTATTCTGTTTCATCTTTTGCGGTGAAACCTTTTAAATTAATCAATCAATGATAGTAGATAGATGGCTAATGGCTACTGTAGGCTCTGCTACTGTGTCCGCTGTTTGATATCAATA
The DNA here is from genome assembly GCA_030819835.1 of Acmispon strigosus. Lineage (NCBI taxonomy): Eukaryota > Viridiplantae > Streptophyta > Magnoliopsida > Fabales > Fabaceae > Acmispon > Acmispon strigosus. The sequence goes on along the minus strand of JAUAMA010000005.1, from coordinate 43,475,456 downwards.
ATTTTTTTTCTATCTTCTGTTATCCTCTGCACTGTTTGTGCCCGCTTTCTTTAGGTTTCAAAATTTAAACCTCTTTTTCTTGATAGTTTAAAATTTGGACCTTGCATATTGTCATTGGAATTGGACATATAAATTTCTAACGTTTTGAAGTTTACTCTAAGTGATTTCTGTGTTCTGTTAATTGGAGAACGGGGTTGTGTAGCTGAGTAAATACATCTTTGGTGTTTCTACTAGCTTCCATGTGTATACAGTTTTGAACTGGTTTGTTATTTTTTATTCGTGCAGTTATTTATTTAATTTTGACAGTATTTTTACAGGAATTTGAGTTTGATGCATGATGTTATTGTTTTGCTCTTGGTTATATTTCCATATATTGAGAATTTAGTTTGGTTATGATTACCAGGCAAGCAAAGGACGTTGTTAAAGGTATAAAGAAGCGGATTGGAAGTAGAAATTCAAAAGTTCAACTTCTTGCACTGACTGTAAGCAAAGGAGTGTTTTATTACGACTTTTTTTTAGTCGATGTTAACATTGTTCAAGATGCTTTTGGATTTAGGCATCCTTGCTTTAATTGTTATAAAAAATTCCAGTTTGACCTCCTACATTTTACACAGTTGACTTATTTTTGACTGTTTCTTTCTCATGTGATAATAATGTTCATTGTAAGTTTTATGAACTTCTCAGGATGCTTTTTTTTTTTTTTTTACATTTTGAGGATGCTTTTATTTTCTCTTTATCAGCAAAAAAGTACTGTCTAGTACTTCTGTTGGAAGGGAGAATAATAGGTTTGTTTGAGATCGGAAGTAGAATATAACTTGGGAAGATAAGATATTCCCTAAAATGGAAGCACGAAACACAATAAATGTTTTCTAAAATAAAAAAAAATTAACAGAGAAGAGGCAAAGAATTGCAGTAAATGTTTATTTCCTCTACTTGCATGAGATGAATATTTGGTAGCTTAAGCAGAGAATGGCACATTAATCTTGTTTTAGGTGATTTAGACATCTATGGAGAAGACTTGTAGATGTGTCGGCAAGAAGCATAGATCAGGTGGAGGGTAGTTTGGTATGTGGTTTGTGATGAGATATAATCTATGGTAGGACATTACGTTTGATGCATACAACCTATATTGCTTAGTGAAAAGGTTTTTTTGTTGTTGTTCAGTAGAGAATGATTAGAAACACTATTATGTCCCATACCTTCCCTTCTAAGGTTGAATGTGTCAACTAAGGAGAGGGATGCTATGCTGGACAAGTTGATGCATAGGAAAAGGCACAGAAGAGAATGAAGTTACGGTCTGAAATAAGAAGATGAAAGGTTGAATTTAATGTAGATGATTCAGTTAATCTCAAAAGTGAGCCATATTGTTTGGAAGTCTTTGACAAAGTAAGGAATAAGAAGTTTGCACTGATGTTATATGGTCCCTACAAAGTGGTTGAGAGAGTTGGAGCAGTCACATAAAGGTTGCAATTTCCTGATCATAGCAGAATGCACCAGTGTTTTTCGTGTCAGCATTTTAAAGAAGTTTCAGGTGCTGCACATCCTCAGCTGTTACCAGTTGGTCTATTTGAGGAGCGGAAGTTAGAAGTACAACCTAGTGAGCTTCTCCACTTAGGTATGATGCTGCAGGTGAAGCTGGATAGCTGGTCAAATCGGCAGGTTTACCAGACTCTGAGAATTCGTGGGAGCTGTTGTCTACACTGCAAGCTACTTTTCCAAATCTTAACCTTGAGGACAAGGTGAAAGCTTTCTTTTTCTTGGGGGGGGGGGGGGAGTATTGGTAGCAGATCTGTGATTGAAAGGGTCTATAGTAGGAAACATAATAGTGGGCCTGTGGATAACTGAACCGGATTATAAAAATGGAGTCAGTTAAAACTTAAAAGTTGGTTAGGAAGGTTTTTAGATCTTAGAGGCAGGTATTGAGGGTCACTATTTGTAACTCAGAAGAGGGAGAGCTATGAGATTTTAGGTAGAATGTGAGGATAGTTTGGAGACTGAGAACCTCTCAAATTGCTCTAGGTGTATGTTCCATCTTGTATTTTTTTGGTTCATTCTACACCTATACTGGGTTCAGAACTGAGCTGGTTTTCTTGAATGTGTTTTCTCTCATTCTTTTAACCAGTGTAGGGGTAAGCCTTTAAGAGTACCATAGTAGTACCTGCTGAAATAATGTTTGTTCAGGTAGGAAGTCTTAGAAACCCAGAGTGGGAAGAGAGAAAGAGAGAGAGAGGGAAAGGAGAGAGAAGAGTAACTAATTCTGTTATTCAATATTATTCAAGGTAACTAATACAACAGAAAGGTTCTCTTATACAGATAAAGTTTCATGAAATTCAAAAAAGACCTTGTTATATCTGCAAAACTGACTTACACTATGCAGAATTTTAGTAATCAAAGGAATATGCAGCAGATTTTTAAGAACTAGAGAAATATCAGGATGAAATGGAAAATTAAACCAAGATGAACCATAAGAAGAAATGTTTAAACCTTTTCCGTTGCCTACAAAGACATGGTCAGGTGCCTCAAAAGGCTGACCCTGTTGAATGTTCTGCTCAACTGGAGTAACATGATTTGTTGCCCCTGAGTCAGGGTACCACACTGCATTGGAGGATGAAGCAGGTCCAGTGTTTTGCTGAGTCTGGAAAGCCTGAGAATTAAGTCCTGACTGCACAGGTCTAGGTCCAGCTGCCAAGTGTGCCTGACAAGGTGGCATGTACTGCCCTGGATAAGGAACTGAGGGAGGAACTATGTACCCTTGAAACTGAGGAGGTGTTGGGAGCAAGGGTGTAGAATCAGAAGACATTGGTTGCCTCTGAAACTGCTGAAAAGTCAAGGCTGAGGTGTGAAAGAATTTGCAAATTGCTGATAAGCTGGAGAAGAAAGAAAATTCATTTGTCCAGGTGCTCCATAAGACTGTGATGTGCTATTACCATACGACTGAGGTGCATGGCTGAGATGCTCCATTCCCATAGGACTAAGGTGTGCCATTTCCATTAGACTGGGGAGGTGGCTGTGGAACAAAACTCTGGTTAAACCAGTGATAACACACAGCTGCAATGTGCCCAGGCTTAAAACAAACCTGAGACTGCACATATCCTCTGCCTGAACCACGGCCTCTGCCACCACGTCCTCGACCTCGTTCTCCACAATTTCCTCTGTGATTACAGTCAGTTGCAGGCTGATAAGACTACTGATCCTGAGAGCTATTGTAAGATTAGGCATTGAACCAGAAGCTAAATTTTGTGAATTCGGATGTGAATTCTGTGATGCAGGGCCTGTCATAGTAGCATTTACAGAAAACTCAGCTGCAACAGCTCTCTTGCTTTTGGGCACTCGTTCTTCTTGAGCAAGGAGCAAAGCTCCAATTTCTTGAATTGAGAGACTCTGAAACTTGCTATTCACAGGAACTAGGTTAAGAAGCGACTCATACTCGCTTGGAAGACCTTCAAGCATAACATCAACATGCTCCTTGTACTGGATCACCAATTGCACTCAGTGAGTCTGCAATTGTCTTAATCTTTTGAAGATACTTAGTAACACTCTTTGATCCTAGAGTGGAATTGGGAAGCTTAGATCGTGTGATTTTGCCTCTGTGTGCGTAAAGAATCAACTATGCAAACGTTCCCATAGCTGATGCAAATGCTTGCAACCAATCATCTGAGTTAGAACATCGCAAGATAGCGTGGATTGAAGCCACGTAAGAAGATGTGCGTCTTGTTGTTCCCAAACAAGATACGCTGGTGAATAATTCTCAAGAGCTTGATCAGTGTCCGTCAGAGATTTGGGCGGAATCACTGGATCAACAAGAAAACGATGCAATCGATGTGAGGTGATGACAGGTTCTACCTGTTGCTTCCATAGAAAAGAATTGGAATCGGTGAGCTTCTCGGCAATGGAGAGTGGAAAACTAGCCATCGTAGACGAAGTTGTAGCAGGGAAAGGAGTCGCCTGAACCAGTTGCGTCACAACCGGTGGTGGCGACGATGGTTGATCGCCGAACGTCAGTCGGAATTATGCTCTTGGTACCATCTTAGAAACCTAGAGTGGGAAGAGAGAGAGAGAGAGAAAGAGAGAGAGAGAGGGAGATGAGAGAGAAGAGTAACTAATTACAACGGAAAGGTTCTTATATAGAGACCTTTGGTAGCTTGCAGCACAAGCTATCGAACTACACAACTAACAATATAACCGCCATAAGGCTATGATAGCATACACTAAGTGACACGGTATTGCAGTGTGCTATATATCTCTAATAGGAAGCATTATTTCTTGTCATAATATAGTTGGCACATTGATATGATAGACAATTAGAAAAAAACTCATTTGGTTTTATGTTGGTTTTCTGTATTCTAGTTGCTGGAGACAATCATAAAGAACTGTGGAGACATTGTTCACATGCATGTTGCAGAGAGAGATGTGCTCCATGAGATGGTTAAAATAGTAAAAAAGAAGGTATACATTATTTCTCAAATGTTTTCATAAATTTCCTGTGTTGTTTCTGCTTGCATTATGTAAAATATGTTGATATTACTTCTCATGCCAATTGTAGCCTGATTTTCATGTCAGAGAGAAGATACTGATTCTTATAGATACTTGGCAAGAAGCTTTTGGAGGGCCAAGGGCGAGATATCCACAATATTATGCTGCATACCAGGAACTGTTGGTAATGTTATACAAAGATTTTAACATTGGGGTTTTGTTGCCAAGTATTCCTCTCGTAACTTTCCATTTTGAAATAATAGACAATTCTCTTAGATGTATATAAAATCTTTTATGTATCTTCACCCACCAAAATAAGTTCTCGGGATAGTTGGTTCATGACATGGTATCAGAGTCTCCATGTCCAAGTTGTCATGAGTGTTGAATATCTGTTTTTATTTTGTGCTGATTTGTTATATTGTTTCCTTATTTAGTTTAGCTCAGTCCCATAAAATTAGGGATTGACTAAGGGTTTAATTTAGAAATGATTTCCTTTGTTATGCATGTAAATATTGTACAAATTCTTTTGATGAATAACATAACTAATATGTCTCAGTCCTTGCCGCCACTATTTTAGTATAAGGTTAAATTTCAGCATAACGTAGATGGGCCAATACAATGACCACGCTTCAAGCCCACAGGGTTATTGCATGAATGGTGCATGTTAGAAATATAAATATAAATATAAACATAAATAAAATAATTCAGGTGTACTAACCAAAAAGTTTAAGCTTTTAGGATAGTTGGTTCGTGACAATTTCATAGGAGCAATCAATATTTAACATTTTAGTTTGGACACAATGTTCTTGTTTTTTTTTGCATATATATATATATATATATATATATATATATGAGTTTGAACTTTTAAGTGTAAATTGTTACACTTGGAATATTCACATAATTTTTTTAAAAACATTTAGTTAATTTCTCTGTTCATCCTGCTATATAAGGATTTGCTTATTTCAGCGTGCCGGGGCAGTATTCCCTCAGAGGTCCGAACAATCTGCACCTGTATTCACACCTCCTCAAACACAACCATTGGCGTCTTACCCTGCAAATATACGAGACTCAGATGCTCAGCAGGACATAGCTGAGTCTTCTGCGGAGTCTGAGTTTCCAACACTAAGGTATATATCTAATTCCTTTTCTTTTTATCTAAAAGGAGGTTGACTTAGTTTTAATTTATAGTCTCCATATAGAGTTATAGTGTCTATAACTCCAAAATTTTCAGATTGTTTTTTATGGTTTGTGACATCATTGTATATATACTTCTAGTTTCATTAAGTATCATAAGTCATTACATATCACTTATAAGTGGCATACTTACTTTGCTGCTCAGATATCACGTTATGTCTGTTATTTTTACGACTGGGCTAGTTGTGCATTATATTTATTGGTTCTTACATACACTTTCTCCTTAGGGAGTCAAGCAAATTTGGGGAATCATAAGTAAAAGAAATATACTGAATTTAACTTAATAGAGGAATCCAATTTTGAATACAGTTTCGGTTTCTTTTATCCTGTTTATTCTTTTAATCAACGTGGCCAAAATTGAACTTAATCAATTTAACTTACATTGTAAGTTCTACCTAAAATGTTAAAGTATACTTATACATATGCATAAAAATAGCATAGATAAGGAATTTATCATGTAAAACACATAATTAAACCAAGTGTTTCATAACATGAAACTGAAACACGAATTATGAAATGAAACTGAAACACCATTCCCATACCACTTACACCACCTGACTCCTTTGCTTCTAACTAAGAAAAGAAAGTCACTTACACTTAAGTCAAACACAGAACTCAAACAGAGAAGAGAGGTGTGATTTGAAATTATTTTGCTTCGAGTTGAGATGATGGGAGCCTGCTTCAATGAAAGTTTTAATGCACTATCTTATTCTTCACATATATAATGTAATGTGACAAATGCTAGTCTGGATACATTGTCAGCATCTTTTTAACTGTTGATGTATCTAATTTTTCAAATATGAGAAATTAAGCTGTATGAATTCCCATGTATGGATACTTGATTGACTTAATTGTGCAATGAGTGCATGGTACTCTTAGTATGTACTGCTAGTTATGTTGATGAAAGTTATGTTGTGGTATTGATTTCCATATAAAGTTATGCATGGTATTATTTTAATTGATCTTTCTTTCTCAGTTTGACTGAAATTCAGAATGCACGTGGTATTATGGATGTTCTTGCAGAAATGCTCAATGCATTAGACCCTAGTAACAAAGAAGTAAGTTACTCAATTCAAATATTCAAGTTATGATGATAGATCAGAATAAAGATGCTTTATATTTTAGTGGTTTGAAAGCTTATGGTTATGATATATATGTGTACAAATATATATTCTAAATTATGCTCTTGATTTGGTCGAATGTGTTTTTAAATCCCTCTTAGTCATATTCACCAAATTCCACTTCGGTGCCACAAATTGTGTTTTTTTTTTATGGGATTTGTAAATAATTCATTTAGTCAATTTGATACTCACTAGACTGACAATTTCTTATCTCCCTAATTCTTTGTGGTCTCTGTGCTCTATTTGCTCATATGGGTAGTTATTCATTGCGTGTTAATAATTGTGTATGGGGTGAGACAGAAATAGGATCTCAATAGTGACTACCCTGATTATGAAGTTAGAAAGCACTGTTTGAAGAAACGAAACTGAGGGAAAAACAGAAAAGAAACTAACTGAATCTGAATACCACAATATTATTTCTAAATGAGTAAAGATACATCAAGTACCTTATATAGTGCTTAGTGGCATAACTGCCTTGACAGCTGTCACTATACAAACAGAAATATGACTAAGCTTAAGACTGTTATAAGCACAGCTTACTAGAACTGAGAGCAGAGGTATACTACTCTAATATGCCCTTGCAAACTCAAGGTGGTTGAACAAGTTGAAACTTGACTTGTCAACCACATTGAGTTTGGACCTTAATTCTTCAAACCTAGGAGGAGACAAAGCCTTCGTTAGTATTAGGGCTGGGCAAAAAACCCGGCCCGACCCAAAACCGAAGAAAACCGGTCTTTTTGAAGCTGCTGGGTCGGGCCGGGTTGGCGCGGTTCAGAAAACCGGCCAGACACGGGTCTGACCGGTCGGGTTCGGTCCCGGTTCTTTTTCCCGTCGGAACCCGGTCCAACCCGTGATACTGGTTTTTTTTTTTCTTATCTCTTTTGGATTTTCAACCAATAGGAATTGAGGAGAATCCTCTCCAGCCAATCAGAAACGAGATAGGGTGGGTCCCCCTATCCCCACCTCCCTAAATCATCTCTCACTCTCACTCTCTCATTTCTCACTCACGCTCTCACTTCTCCTCTCTCTCTCTGGCCAACCGCGTTCTGTCTCTTCCTCTTCTCCATGCCTTGGAAGCCGTCGGCCACCACCATCACCACCGCCGTCGCCATCATGGCGCGCCACCACCGTGCCTCCTCTTGGTCACCATCGCCGCCCCTATGGCCTTCTTCGCGTTTTGGAAACGCCGCCGTCGCACCTTCTCTCCTGTTTTCCGGCAACATCGCGACGCCGGTAGAGAAACCAGCAGCACCATCGTGCTCCCCTCGCCGTCCGCAACAAAACCCCTAATCTTATTTGACGAACTGCCGTTCCTTCCTCTGTTTTCGTTCAACAACACCACCACACAACAAGAAGATGTTCGATGGATTCATGCTTCCTCGCGATGCAGCAGTGTGGTTAAAGCTTTAAGCTTATGCGTATTCCCTTCTGGTTTCTGTGTTCTTCTTGTACACTAAATTGTAAATTCTACTACATTAATTTGACGTCTTATGCTTGTGAAATGAAGTTGAATCAAGTTTTTTTCTTTGTGTGTCTCTCGTCTTCACCCGCAGTAACCCGCCCGAACAAACCGCCATCCGAAGTTACCCGAGCCCGACTTACCCGGAAATATTCACGGTCGAAAATGGGCCAGTATTAGTCTAGGGCGGTTTTGGTCGGTTGGGCCAAAATGGGCCCGAACCCGACCGAACCCGCCCGCTGCTCAGCCCTAGTTAGTATGTCAGCTCTTTGATCAAGAGAGGGCACATGAGTTACAATCAAATCCTTGCTAATAACCTTCTCCCTGACAAAGAAAATGTCAAGCTCCATGTGCTTTGTGAGCATGGAGTTCCGGATTGTGTGTCAAAGCCACAACACTCATATTATCACAGAGGATAGGTGTTTGCCAGTGAATCTGCAGTTCTTGTAAGAGGGACTGAATCCAGATCAACTCTGCAGCAGTGTTGGCTAAGCTTCTATATTCGGCCTCTGTACTTGAGCGAGCAACAAGGGTTTGCTTCTTAGATCTCCAAGAAACAAGATTTGGTCCAAAAAAGATGCATAAACCAGAAGTAGACCTGCGGTCATCTGGGTCTGATGCCCAATCAGCATCACGGAAAGCTACTAAATGTACTGGAGATGCTAGAGAACAAGAGGCCTGAGAAGTAGTCCATAGTCAGCACTTGCTTTTAGATACCTTAATATATGCTTCACTGCCTTCCAGTGTTCTTCTAGAGGTTGAGAGAGGAACTGACAAACCTTATTAACAGAATAAGAGATCTCAGGTCTTGTGAGAGTTGCATATTGCAATGCAACAACAATAGACCTGTAAAGACTTGGATTGCTCATGTAGTTAGCACCATGTTTAGTCAATTTCTGATTGGAAACCATGGGAGTAGAAATACCCTTTGAATCAGACATGTCTGCCCTTTCCAGCAAATCTTGTATATACTTTGATTGACATAATAGCAGTGAACCACTAGGTAAGTGCTGAACTTGCCCTCCAAGAAAATAGTCCAGTTTACCTAGTTGTTTGAGAGCAAACTCTTGGTTCAGCTTCTGAATAAGCTGCTGCATAACTGGTAGAGAATTTCCAGTCACAATGATATCATCAACATACACCAAAAGTGGCAGTGTGAAGAGTGAACAGAGAAGGATCACAAAACGACCCTTTAAAACCAAACTTTAGAAGAGCATATTTGAGTCTCTCAGACCAAGCTCTTGGAGCTTGTTTAAGACCATACAAAGCTTTGTTTAGTCTGCAGACCAATGACCTGTCCTCAGCCTCAAAACGTGGGGGCTGAACCATGTATACCTCCTCTTCAAGCACACCATTTAAGAAAGCATTGTTAACATCAAGTTGTTGAATATGCCACCCTTTAGACACAACTAGGGACAAGATGAGCCTAATAGTAATAGGTTTCACAACAGGAGAAAAGGTTTCAGAATAGTCAAAACCTTCCACGTGATCAAATCCCTTAGCAACAAGTCTGGTCTTGTATCTGTTGATAGTGCCATCTGCATTCTCGTTAATCCGAAAAACCCACTTGCAATCTATGGCCCTCCTCTTAGGAGGTAAAGGAACCAAACTCCAGGTATTAGTAGAAAGCAGAGCATTGTATTCATCCTGCATAGCCTGAAACCACTTGGGATCTTTAATAGCCTGTTTCGCTGATGTGGGTTCTGCCTGAGTTAATAAAAGTGTGGGAAATAACCGTCGCTTGACAATACCAGATTTAGATCTGGTCTGCATAGTGTGGGTATTGTGTGCTGGTTGAGGAGAATTATTTTGTGGAACTATAGATTGAGTGTGAACAGTTTGTTGTACTGGAGGAGTAGAGGGTGGAGAAGAACTAGAAGAAGAATCTGTACCTGTTTCATGAGACTGACTTGGATTTGATTGAACCACTGGTGTGGGTGCTGGATTCAAAGGTGGATTAGATACTGGTGGTGATGAAATGACAAGAGGAATAGCAGACTGAACAGGAATAGGTTGTGAGGTAGCTGCTGAAACTGGTTTAAACAGGTCAGGATACGGAAAATGAAATTCATTGAATAGGACATCTTTTGACACAAAAATTCTGCGAGTAGAGTCTAAACACTTGTAGCCCTTATGATGGCTAGAGTACCGTAGGAAGAGACACTCACTAGACCTGTAGGAGAGTTTGAGAAAGGGGTAACAAGCACACCCAAAGGCTTTGAGAAAATGATAGTCCGGGTGTTACTGAAAGAGTTTATAATAAGGACTTTCATTGTTCAAGAGAGGAGTGGGAAGGCGACTTATGAGATAAGTGGTTGTGATGAAGCATGGTCCCAAAACTTCACTGGCATGTTAGCATAGGCAAGTAAAGACAATCCTATTTCAACTATGTGTCTATGTTTCCACTCTACACTCCCATTTTGATGATGGGTGTGTGGGCAAGTTAAACGATGAATGATACCCTGGTTGGTAAAGTGAGGAGAGTAAGAGGCTTAAACTCACCTCCACCATCAGTTTGGACAACTTTAATTTTAAAACCAAGTTGCAATTCAACCATTTTCTGAAACTGAACAAAGGTGGTAAAGGTATCACACTTTCATTTTAGGGGGTAAATTCATGTGTGCCTAGAGTAGGCATCAGCACATGTTAAAAAATAGGATAAACCACAAGAGGAATCAGTGGAGGCTGGACCCCATAAATCTGCAAAAACCAATTCAAGAGGAGTGGTATAGGTACTAGTAGATGATTGAGAAGGTAAACGATGAGCCTTGCCCATACAACAAGCTTTGAAAATTGAAAACCTCATTTTATTGGATAGTGGAATATTAATTGTTTAATAGCTACTCTTAAGGCCTCAAGATGAGAATGTTCTAATCGACTATGCCACAAGTCATATGAAGTGGGACTAACACTTTCATCAGAACTATTACAAGTAGTAGGAATATCAGAAGAAGATAAAGCTGGAGCAGATGAGGTTGCTTGACAGACTGATGGAGAAGCAACAAAGGAAGGTGGAGATTGAGCAAAGGAGATAGGACCTTCAAAGGAATATTGACCATCTTGACCAACTTTGCCTCTGAGAAGTATTTCAGAGGCGTCCTGACATTTAACAAAACAATTAGTCTCATGAAACTCAAAGAAGACATGATTGTCTTTGGCAAACTTGCTAACTCTAACTAGATTCTTTATAATGGAGGGAACTAGAAGCAATTTTTTCAGAACAAGTAGTTTCTTAGGATTAAGAGAAGAATAGAAACTAGCAGAACTAATAGATTGAATCGGCAAACCTTGGCCATTTCCCACGAGGATTTGCTCAGGTGCCATTCATAACAGCAGAAGCATCATGAGTGACAAGGTGAGTAGCACCTGAGTCCGGATACCACAAGTTTTGATCCGGAGATGGCACAGCTGGCCCAACAAGCATGGCCTGTGGTGGTTTCTGAGAACCCATAGGTGGTCGAAAAGAAGAGCTAGGTGCAGGCAAGGAAGGAGAAGCACCAGTATGCACCATGTTATTCTGGCCATAAGGAAACCAAGCACCACTGGAGTGCTGAGATGGTAATTGATGTTGACCAAAAGCAATAGGGAGAGTTGACCCATAATCGAATTGGGCTGGTGAAGGTTGTGGCCCAAACTGTGTTGTAGAGTGCTGTGGCCACTGCTGAGCATTTAATCCAAAGTGAGGTGTGGGCCCATACAGAGGTGGTGATCCAAAATAAGAATTAGGTCCAGTCTGAGGTGGTGGCCCAAAGTGTGAATTAGGCCCTGAGGTGGCTCAAAAAGAGGATTAGTGAGTCCAAACTGAGATGTGGGTCCAGAATGTGGAGTTGACCCAAACTGGGATGGTGGCCCTTGCTGACCAAATGACGTGGAAAGCCTATGGTAGCAAGTTGCTGCAGTATGGCCCCACTTGTAGCAACTTTGGCATTGAATGTTGGAGTTCCGTCCACCGCGGCCACCACGTCCGCCACCGCAAAAGCCATTGAAGCCACCTCGAGGTTGAAAATCTGCTGACATAAAATCGTTAGGATTGGGAGAAACAAAGTCATCGTAGCCAGGATTCACAGCCGTAAGATTTGCCTAAGGAAGAGACTGCGAATCAGAAAACTAACCAACTAACTACTAACAACCTGTGTCCAGCTGTCATGAACAGCTGGCACAGTTAACAGCAATATTTACATAGACTCATCTTCCTGCTGATCTTCAGATTGCTGATGCTATGACCAAACCCTTGCCTACCACCAGATTTCTTGCTTTGAGAAACAAGCTGACAGTTTGTGATGCTACTCATCACATCCTGGTGTAGCTTGAGGGGGGAGTAATAGAGTATACACTCTGTCGGGCTTTTGTAACAGCAAGCAGTAGCTTGCTTAGTAGCAAGCTATGACTTGCACTCTATAAATAGCACTAGCCATCTCTGCTGTAACTGACTAAAACTGAATAGTGAAAGCAGTTCTAACAAACTGTCTCTCTCTTCTCTCTCTCTCTCTCTCTCTCTCTCTCTCTCTCTCTCTTTCTCTCTCTCTCTTCTCATGAATCGTGTTGATTCTTTTACTACTGCTTTACAATCTCTCTGACAAGAGACTATTGATTATCATGTTATAAGTAATGAAATCTTACTTGACATCTCCTGTACGAGCTTTGTTTCTATTTTCAGGGGCTTAGACAGGAGGTTATTGTTGATTTGGTGGAGCAGTGTCGAACATACAAGCAGAGAGTGGTACACCTTGTTAACTCAACTTCGTAAGGCCTGATTTCCCTTCCCATGATATTATGATATAATGACAACCAAAATATTCTATAGAAGTTTGATTCATGTTAATCGTTTTCTCAATAAAATTTATTTATTTATTATGCACACAATGTAACGACGTTAATATTATGGTACTTTTTATTTTTATTTTGCCAGGGATGAATCACTTCTATCTCAAGGACTAGGTCTGAATGATGATCTGCAGCGTGTACTAGCCAAGCATGAATCTATTTCTTCAGGAACTTCTACCAAAAATGAAAATCACACTGAGATTTCAGAACGTCCATCTGTTGGAGCACTGGTAGATATTGAGGCTCCTTTGGTTGATACTGGAGTTACTAGCAAACAAACTGATGGGAGGTAATCAAGTCTTTGGTGTTTCTTCAATGATTGGCACTACTATTAGTTTTACCTTATTATAGTCCAATAAATTCTTGACTGTATGCTAGTTTCTTGTAGCAGAAAGGTGAACTCTTCAAATTAACTAATGTGTATCCTGGTAACTTCCTCATATTCTTTTAACTGGACTGATATCTCTGATGTATTGAATAGTTAACTATCAGATATGGATATAGATTGAAATTGACTTCTGGAGTTCTAGTTGTTGCCTTCATCAGAGTTTGAGGCTCTGGGAAGTTGACTGCCATTCTTTTATTTTGATTAGTTTAATTTAGTCATTAATAAGATTTACCAAGTTTGGGAGTGTCTAAGATGGTGGCTGTTTCTCACTTGAAACATTTTTATGAAACCATCAAAAGTCACCATTTTATTGTTTGATTCACTCATTACCGATCAATTGATTGGGTCATCGTTGGCGAGCTTGGTATTAGCTTTGTTTGGCTGCAGACTTGCAGTTGATGTTATTTTGTATATAAACATGTTGAAACAGATTTATGTATGACATATTTTGGAGTTAGTTTTTTTTTTGGGCGATATATTTTGGAGTTTATATGATCAATCTGGTGCCTTTTGGCTATTGGGTTCTCATATCATATATATTTACTTACATTTATGTGCAAATCCTCTTCTAGTGCTGAAGAAGGGTTTCAGACATTGAACCAGTTATTGCTTCCTGCGCCGCCTGTATCTAATGGTTCAGCTATCCCTGCAAAGCTTGATTCCAAAGTAGACTTGCTCAGTGGTGATGACTATAACTCACCAAAAGCTGATTCGTCTCTTGCTCTTGTTCCTGTGGGAGAACAGCCTGTTACTTCTGTGTCTCAGCAGAATGCCCTTGTCCCTTTCGATATGTTTTCTAATGGAAACAATGCACCGACATCTGTTCATACCCAGCTTACCCAACCGAGTAATGTTGCTGGTGAAACCAGTCTATTTCCTCCTCAACTTCAACAACAGACTTTCACAACTCAAGGGGGATTTTACCCGAATGGAAGTGCGCCAAATGGTGGTTCACCTCAATATGAGCAATCACTGTATACACAAAGTACAGGCCCTGCCTGGAATGGTCAGGTTTCAGAACAGCAACAGCCATCTACTCCTGTTTATGGTGCATTTAATGTTTCTTCATTAGATTTAAACATATTCCTATTTGGCAGAAATCCTTTACATTTACATCCTCTTTTTAAAAATTGATTTTAATTTATTTCATGGAAGAATCGTAAGACGTCTTTTTTTTCTTCACTTACTGGCAGTGATATGTTGGATTGGTGCCTGGATGGACATAGGAGAATGTAAATGTATAGGATTTGTGTTCTGATATTTCAGAGTTTATTGCACCACTCACTCATTTTGTTTGACAGGCAGCACACAAAGCAGTGAATCATTACCACCACCTCCCTGGGAAACCCAACCGGCAGATAATGGCACTCCAGTAGTGGGTGCTCAGTATGCACAACCACCACATCCCGCTCAAATGGCTACCACACAGATACAGAGCGCTGCACATCCTCAGGGTCCTCAAGCAATGGGCAATGGGGCTGTTGGTATGTATATGCAGCAAAATGCTAACAGCCATATCAATAACCATGTTGGTAGCCATCAATCTGGTTTCCACCCTCAGCATATTCAAGGTGTTGCAGGGCCCTACATGGGTATGGTTTCACATCAAATGCAACCTGGTTCCATGTATCCTCAGCCAATGTATGGAAACCAATTTAAAGGATATGGCTACAGTCAGCAACAAGGAGTTCCATACATTGAGCAGCAAATGTATGGTATGTCTGTCAGAGATGATAGTAGTTTGAGAAACTCTTACCAGATTTCTACTACATCTTATGTTCCATCTCCGAAGCCTTCTAAGCCTGAGGATAAGTTATTTGGGGACCTTGTTGACATGGCAAAATTGAAGCCAAAACCTACCCCAGGTCGAGCTGGTAGCATGTAAAAGCCGTGACTGGATTTGCAATTTTTTCAGCCGTTTACTAACTAGTCTCCCCATTTTTCTTTAATTTTTTTATGTTTTTCAAATATAAATAAAAGTTCTGGTTACTTATTGTTTGCTTGTATGGGAATTAGAATTTTGTTATGTAAATTGGTTCTAGAGGAAACATTGAAATGTAATAAAAAAAAATCAGAGAAAAGAATGAGAGGCCTAGAATCATCTGGGTTGGATTTTAGTTGAGTGTTAGGTATGCTATTTAAGTTAGCTTATAGCTTATTGATCATTTATGATTAGTTTATAAGTTTGTTTGACCAAAATAGAGGTACTTGCCAATTGATTTTATTTCACTATTTAATAGCTTATTTTCACAAATTACTTGAATTGGATTTGAAGTTGGTTATAGTTTTTATATTTTCCAATTTCAATGTTTTATCTCAATTTTAACAAGAAGTTTCTTTTATTATATTTTGATTAGAATACGTTCTATAGGATCCAAAATGAAACGTAATTAAAAAATTCTAGATATTTATTTTTATAACCATCTCATTTTACTATCACTTGAAATATGGAGAAATTATACTAGTTAAATAATATCTTAAGTACAAATATACTAGTTAATTACAATTTATACAGGCTAGACTACCTAATTAAGGAAATAAGTAATTATGTACAATATCTCTTTCAATTTCTTAAATAAAAACAAATCTCCTAAAAGTAAACAATATCAAATTAAATAACATCTTAATATGATAACACTCCGCCTCAAGCTGGTGAATTGATATCTTAAGTTCTCAACTTGCAGCACATCTGCCAGCTGAAGTCCTGAGGGAACATGTTGTGTAGAAATAAGACCACTATCTAATTTATCTTTGATGAAGTGTTAGTCTATCTCTATATGCTTTGTCGTGCTGGACTGGATTGTGAACAATACCAACAACAAACTTATCATCACAGAAAAGTCCCATAGGAGCTTTATACTTTAAATTCAAATAAGCAAATATGATCTTCATCCACAACAATTCACAAACTCCTTGAGCCATGACTCTGTATTCGGCCTCAGCACTTTTGATCTAACAACTACATTCTGCTTCTAGCTCCTCCATGTCACCAAATTTCCACCTAAGAACATGCAATATTCAGTGGTGGACCTCTTGTCAATTATCGAACCTGCATAATCTGCATCAATATAAACCTTCATAGACAACTACTCACTTTTCTTTAACAGTAGACCTCTCCCTGGATTGCCTTCACATATTGCAAGATTATATCCACAACCTCTAAGTGTCTCTCCTGTGGGTCATGCATGAATTGACTGACAATACTAACAGGATAAGCTATGTCAAGCCTAGTTGAGATAGATAAATGTGCTTCCCCACAAGTCTCTAGTATTGGGCCTTATCAACCCTTGGGCTCTCCTCATCACTCTCAATCCTATGGTTTTGCTCTATAGGCACTCCCAGTGGGCTTAAAACCCAATTCGCCAATCTCTTGAGAATGTCGATGACATATTTTCTCTAAGAAATGAAAATGCCTTGTTTTGAGTATGCTACCTCCATACCTAGGAAGTATTTCAGCTTTCCATGGTCCTTCATTTCAAACTGAGCTTCCAACTTCTTCTCAAGTTCATCATTACCTGCAATGGTCATATCGTCTACATAAACTAACAGAAAAGTGAGTTCCATTTCGAGCATGTTTTATAAAGAGGGTATGATCACCTTGGCTTTGTGTATAAATGAGGGACATCGTAGCCTGAGTAAACCTCCTAAATCAAGCTCGGGGTGATTGCTTAAGCCCATATGGGGCCTTCTTCAATTTACAAACCTTCTTCCTTCCTGAAGTAGGGTCATACCCCGAGATTCCACTGGGAATCTCCATATACACCTCTTCCTCCAAATCTTCATGTAAGAAAGCATTTTTTTTTTGAAAGCATTACTTTATTTCATGAGGATAAAAGATATTAGACTAACTCTCTCATATGGGTAATATATTTTACATCAAGTCATGCACGACCCAAGCATAACAAACTAAACCAAAAGAGGCAACCCTAACACGCCTCCACCAATTCCCAACAAAAGGAAAAACAATAACGAAACTAACAACGAACATAAAACCAAACTAGATCAAAGACAACTGACACTCAGGCTCATCTTAGTCTAATATCTTTTATCCTCATGAAATAAAGTAATGCTTTAAAAAAAAAAAACTAAACCAAAAGAGGCAACCCTAACACGCCTCCACCAATTCCCAACAAAAGGAAAAACAATAACGAAACTAACAACGAACATAAAACCAAACTAGATCAAAGACAACTGACACTCAGGCTCATCCCAAGTAAGACCCAACTCTTTACCAACCAGCCACATCTGACTAGCTCTCGAGTAAACACAATCCTGGGGCTGATGAGCACGCATGATCAGAGGGTCCGCCCTAGCAGACGTAGTGCCCGACCCATCCGGTGCCACCAAAACATCAAAAAACACAATCCTAACAAATATTACTTTTCGTTCCACTCTCAGTAACTTTCTTAGGCCGACCTCTTTTTCTCATAACAAAAGAACCTGGACCGGTCCTTCTCAATAGAAGGATCGCGAGAAAGGGGGTTAAACCTTGAGAAAATAACATCGAGGGAACCACTGAAGGAGCACGATGGTCCAGTGTAACACCCCGATTTTTAGGGTGCCACAGTAGTGACTTCAACAGTAAATTAAACATGCTAAAAGACTTCCAAGACATTCAAAAAGGTAATATTTTTTTCTCATTTTCGAAACATGCTATCGACAACATGAATTACATATATAATACCTTGTTCAAGAAAATAAACATATACATGGCATAGTCACGTGGTCAACATTAAGAAATAGCTTTACAAACACTAATTCGTAACTTTAAGAAAGACATGCTGCCACAAGCCCCAAGACAAAACCTCCTACTCCAGTATGTCTCCTATGATCCCACGCAGGGTGACCACATAAAGACATAAATTCCTGAGACCTACCCTGTGCCTAGTCATGTAAGAGTACAAACACAGTCAACTAGCTATGACTATACCGAGTACTACATCATCCGTCTGGCTTCCGCGAACTCTCCTCAGATGCTGCATCTTACAAATTCTCCTCAGCTAGCAGTTGCCCAGCTGGCGACAGATCGCCCAAACACGAACAAAAAACAAGGTGCAAGGGTCAACTTCCAGGAATAACAATATCGCAGTATACGCACATATATAAATACATAGCAGTGATAACCTATAGACCCACAAAGATGTTGTCAAACATCATTAGAGGGCAACATCATCATAGGGAAAACAACAACATATGGAAAACCACATCATATAGCAACCATCTTCATATAGCAAACTTCATCACACTCGCACCGACAACCAAGATGCAATGATCATGTCCATGCCATGCCAATGCACATGAGTCATTCGCTCACAACTTTTATCTGGATTTAACGCCAAGACATGTTGAGCTATGGACAACACTCGAATCATTAGTTGTACAGTCAAAACTGAGGACCTGGTCGGTATATGCCTCTTATACCAGCGACCAAACATGGGGTGGGACCAATACTTCTAGTTATAGTTCGATGTCCACACCACCAACCTCTGGATTGCCACTTTATCAGGCACAACCTACGGTCTCCCTAAACCAATGACACAACCATACTTTTGATTTGGCTAACTTTAATTGTTACCAACCTCACTGGTGTGTCCCATGTATGCATGATGTGTCAGGTCATTCACAACAAGAAAGATTAATCACAACTAATCAAGCATAACCGAAAATGTTTCTTTTGCGAATCTAAGTTCCTTATGAGTGCGGGTCAGCACCCGTCTTACACCACCTTATATTTGTCACTTGGTCATACATACCAATGACTTCTCTTTGAAAATACATCAGCAACAATATATCAAGCATACATGTTAGCAATATCATTACTCAACATATCATCATGCTCATAAAACGACAAGCCTTTCAACAACATAATAACATAGCATATCATCATGCTCGTAAAATGGTCATGCAACATATTATTAAGCAATATAAGCATGTTCCCAGGAATTGTTGCTATAGTTCAACCAACATTGCAATCATGCACACAAGTTCCATATTCAATGTCATCCAATGATTCAGTAAATCATTAAATCAATCCACAGGAAGCAAGCAACGACTAACAAACAATCGAGTCAATATCAGAATGCTGTCAGATACGATTTCCCAATCACATGATACCAACACATCTTACGCTATCATGCATTACAACTATAGATACAACATATATAGTTATTGTAAGTCAAAGTACACTAACCATAGGCACTTTCCTTCCTATCCTCCGTATCCGTACACTCCCATGATCAGTGTTTGTCTCGGAGATTCTCGTGTTCCTCGAACATTCACAAAAACATAACCTAGTTTAGTACATTTACCATCTAAACTTTACATCTTAACTGAAGCTTTAGGGCCACTAACCTCTTAGGAAACTTAAGCATAGACTTATGAGCTAACAACTCAACCGACAAGTCAAGTAAGCTTTAAAACTTAGACGAATCTTTGCAAAACAACACATACACACGACTATAAGCCTTAAAAACTTCTAGTTTTTCCTCAAAACTTTTTGACCTTAACTCATTTTCGTCACAACTTTAAACATCAAAACTTGCCAAGAATTCCAACTGTCTAACCTTTCAAACATTGTAAGTGGCATCAAATTGATACTAGCTCCTAAATCACACAAGTCTTTCCTAATAGGTAAACCCTCAATGTAACAGGAATTGTGAAGCTCCCAGGGTCTTTTAGTTTGGGAGGAAGCTTCATTTGCAGAATAACACTACATTCTTCAGTAAGCATGATAGTCTCAACCCTCCTCACTCAACTTTCTTCTCCTAGACAAGATGTCCTTCATCAATTTAGCATAAGCAAGAATTTGGTCCAATTCTTTAGAAAACGGAATGTTAATTTGAAGATTCTTAAAAACTTCAAAAAAATTTGAAAATGTTTTTATAAATTTTTCTTGACCAAAGCATTTGGAAAATGAAATTTTCCGCAACCAATGATGACTCAAGGATATTCTAGGTTTTTAAGTCTTTTACTTTTATATTTTTCTTTGTCTCAGGTCTCACGTAGTGTTTTGAGTACTTTAAAGCTTTACTTTGCATTGTTTTTCTGCATTTAGGCATTAATTGAGTCTTTTTGTTATTTTTGGTCCTTGTTAGTGTTTTTCTTATTTTTATTGAGTCTTTTCAGTTTTAGTCCTTGAGTCTTTATAATTTAAATCCCTGGTCATGAGGTGCTGGAATTTTCAATGGATTAATCATCAATTCTTAGAGGTTTTAAAGCTAGATCATGAGTTGAGGAAGTTGTTATCACTATTACATAAATGCCATATTACCACGGTTGACGAGGAAGGTAATGCCATCTTGACTTCTGGGGTTGGGGGGTGGTGGCGTTGGTTCTTCTACCTTCTGGAGAGGCCGCGACCACGACTGGTTTGATTGGTGGTGGTTTGGTGTTGTGATTGGTGGTGCGGTGAGTTTGAGGATGAAGGTAATGAAAAAGCTAGCCAATGAATGGGTTGATGATGGAGATTTTTATTTTTTTGGTTGAAGATCTGGTCAATAAATACTTTGATGATATTGGTGATGGATTGAGGAGTTTTGATTTAATAGTTTTTTATTTTTTGGGTTTTTCTGATTTTTTTATGAAGATGAACATCATGAATTTTTTTAGGTTTTTAATTTTTTATATTTAGAAACCGTTAAATGTTGGACGGAATTATACGAAAAATTAAAAGTGTTAACGAAGACTTTTGTTAGGGACTTGAAGTGCAATTAATTATTGTGGGAGACAAAAATTGTAAAACGGGTATAAGTGAGAGATCAAAAGTGCAAATAAACCTTTTAAAAAAATAGAGGTAATAAAGAACTTGTAAAGGAAAAAAAAAATATGATAAGAGATGATAAATGGTATAATGAGAAATAAATAGAAAATTTGGAAAAGAAAGAAAGTATAAAAGGTAATGTGAGGAAAAAAATTGTGACAAAATAAGGATTATTAGTTTTAAAAGTATCTATTCCTGCACTAATTTTATACACTCAATTTCTATAATCTAATAAATACATTTTTCCCCATAATTATGGGTAAAGAATTTTTAAAGGGGAGATATCAACATACACAAGTCACACCCTGAATAATTTTATACTAATTTAGTTGGATTTTTTTAATCTTAATTAAAGTATCAGTTAATGTAAAGTGTGAGACTAATCACCCGGCCCCCGTTAGTATAGCACGTCGAACATTCAACTACTTTTTTAAATAACAAAGTGTTGATGTAGTCAAGAAAACTGATAAGTTTATTGAGCACTTACATTTATTCACACAAAAAAAAACCTAGTAAGGCTTAGAATTGATGACCTCTCGCGGGTATAAATCAAAGTTTTATAAAGAGTAAAATAATGTAACTTTCCCTAATTTTAAAGCTTATGGTCGAATTTACCAAAACCATAGAGAATGAGAAATATGAAGCAACCTGGCAGCTAAGACATTATCCTTTCCCGAATTCAAGTCAAATCATATAATGCCACGTCGGATTGACGTATCTCGAGCCATCTGATATGGGCATTCTAAAGCCACAAATCTCTCATGTGGCTCGATACGATACATCATTCATAGCCCTTAAGCAACGAACGAAGCACAAGGATTCTTCAAAGCTTAGAGAAAGCAAGTAAGTAACTAATGGCAACCACTGTGATGACTACTCTCCCTCAATTCACTGGCCTTAGACCCAAATTCTCAGCAGCACCTGTGCAGAATTTCGTAAGCAATTAAGCACCCTGTCATACTTCTAATTGCCAAGTGGGTTTTGCTTATTTTTCTTTACAATTCATGCAGGTTGCTGTCCAACCCATGAGGCGTAAGGGAAACGGTGCTTTGGGAGCTCGCTGTGACTTCATTGGCTCACCCACTAATCTGGTAGGTATTATTACATTACTTTGACAATATATAGTTTGAGTTTGAGTTTGACAATATATATGAATATGAATATGAATATGAATTTTGTTTGTTAGATTATGGTGGCTTCTACAACCCTTATGCTGTTTGCTGGAAGGTTTGGATTGGCTCCGTCAGCAAATAGGAAAGCCACTGCAGGGCTAAAGCTGGAGGTGAGGGACTCAGGGTTGCAGACTGGTGACCCAGCTGGGTTCACACTTGCTGATACCTTGGCCTGTGGAACTGTTGGTCACATCATTGGGGTTGGGGTTGTGCTTGGTCTTAAGAACATAGGCTCATTGTAAAATTCAAATAACTCCATCAATTGATGTATCTGTAATCAATTTAATTTCATGTCCTTTATTTTCATATCACTGAGGCTCAATCTATAGTCTCAATTTCATGTGTGTGTATGCAACTAGTTATCTTCCAGCAGCAGCTCTAGAACCTATTAAAGCAAAGTTCCAATCAGAATTTTTCAGTAGTATTAGGGAGTTCAATTATGGAAATTTTAAATGGCGTGTCCATATATAACTGGTCGGAGAGAGTTTGAGATCAGTAAATGTGACACAAGATTTTAATCCATGCGCATGACTGGTATGTGAACATAGATTGTAATTACGCCCATTTGAGCTTAATGAAAATCTAATTCATTCAGTTGAAAACTCTTCTCTCTGTTCTGGTTTTATTCTTCTGTAATGGTATTAGAGCTTCAATCAATGGTGAAGCACTGCTGCGAACTCTGCTTCGATTGCTAGTCCATTTCACATTCATGCTTCTGAAAATCTAGGAGTTGCATTGGTGAATCCTCCTCTCAATGGGAGCAATCATCATTCGTGGGCTATGTATTTGAATCTCCAGGTGATATGATATATATAAATGTTTAAAAAAAATTATTATGGTTATTCTATTATGATTTAACGCATGATAACTTAATAATTCCTTGTGAGCATGGATATTATTATTTTATATAATTGTGAACACATCTATCGTGAATACAAATGTATAAAATTTTTAATTTTGTGAATTCAATTGAGTGTGTCTTAAGGTGATGAAATTCACTATGGAGAAGTCAATCCGTCAGAGCATCCCTGAAACTGAAAATGCTAAGGATTTTCTCAAGTCTGTTGGTGACAAGTTTAAAACTTTTAATAAGGCGCAAAAGGGTCAGTTACTTTCTATGCTTGAGAAGACCAAGTATGATGGCGTCAGTGGAGTACATGAGCATATGATTCAGATGATTAACTACTACAACAAACTAAAATCTCTGGAGGTTACTCTTGGGGATAGTTATCTAATCTGGCGAATCATTGAGTCTCTTCCTTCTCAGTTTGATGTTCTCAAGACATCCTACGATACTCAGAATCAAGAGTGGTCTGTGGATGAGATGATTGCCATTGTCTTGCAGAAAGAAGGAACCGTACGCTTCTAGATATGGTGAGATGCATGATGAGTCATTCTAGTTTACCAAATTTCCTTTGGGGAGATGCCTTGAGGACTGTTGTGTACATTCTTAATCAAGTACCCAGCAAGTCAGTTTCTAAAACTCCCTATGAGTTGATGTTTGGAAAGAAGCCAAGCTTGAAGCACTTTCATGTATGGGGTTGTAAAGCAGAAGTTAGACCTTATAATCCTCAGTTGAAGAAGCTTGATCCTCATGCTTCTGATTGGCTCAATGCTATGCATGAAGAACTAGCTTCAATGTCTCATAACAGTGTGTGGGATCTTGTGGAGCTTCCAGTTGGCTATGTACCAGTTGGGTGCAAGTGGGTCTTTAAGACCAAACGTGATCCTGATGGTAATGTTGACAGGTACAAAGCTAGACTAGTTGCAAAAGGCTATAGCCAGAAAGAGGGCATCGACTATAAAGAGACTTTCTCACCGGTCTCTACTAAGGATGCTTTTCGAGTTGTGATGGCCTTAGTAGCTCATTTTGATTTGCAGTTTCATCAGATGGATGTTAAAACAACTTTTATGAATGGAGATTTAGCTGAAGATGTCTATATGGTTCAACCTGGTGGCTTTGCTGAAATGGGCAAAGAGCATTTGGTTTGCATGTTGAAGAAGTCTATTTATGGGCTAAAACAGGCTTCTAGACAATGGTATTTGAAATTTGATCAGGTGGTCACTTCTCTTGGTTTCAAGGAAAATGCATCAAATTAGTGCATTTACTTGAAGACTAGTGGGAGTTATTTCATCATTCTTGTGTTATATGTTGATGATATTCTTCTTGCTATTAATTGTGCTAAACTTTTGACTGAGGCAAAACAGAGGCTCAATAGCCACTTTGATATGAAGGACCTTGGTGATGCTTCTGTTGTTCTTGGCATCCAAATTTTCCGTGACAGGTCACGTGGCATTCTAGGATTATCTCAGAGAGGATATATTGAAAAGCTCCTGAAAAGGTTTAACATGATCACTTGCTCCCCTTGTGCCGCACCTGTTCAAAAAGGTGATAAACTCTCTAAATCTCAATGTCCTCAAAACGATGATGATAGAACTGCAATGAAGAAGGTCCCATATGCTTCCGATGTTAGCAGTTTGATGTATGCTCAAGTTTGTACTCGTCCCAATATTGCTTTTGTTGTTAATGCTTTAGGGAGATACTTGAGCGACCCAGGTAAGGGTCATTGGAAGGTCGTGAAAAAGGTCTTTAGATATTTGCACGGAACAAAGGACCACATGTTAACCTATAAGAAGTCTGATCAACTTCAGGTTATTGGCTATTCTGATTCTGATTTTGGTGGTTGCCCTGACGACCAGAAGTCTACTTCTGGCTTTATCTTTATGATGGCATGAGGAGCTGTTTCTTGGAAGAGTGTTAAACAAACACTTACAACTACTTCTATCATGGAAGCAGAGTATGTTGCTTGTTATGAGGCTACTCGTCAAGCCATGTGGTTGAAGAATTTGATTTCTGGCTTTCACATTGTTGAAAGTATTTCTAGACCACTTGTGATATATTGCGACAATACTGCTGCTGTTAGTTTCTCTCGCAACAACAAAAGGTTTTCTCGATAAAGCATTTTGATATAAAGCTTATGTTTGTTTGAGAGAAAATTAAGGAATTGCAGACTCAGATTGAACATATTGCTGCAAAAAACATGTTAGCAAATCCACTAACCAAAGGCTTAGCTGTTGGAGTCTTTCAGAATCATGTGACTCATATGAGTTTACTTAAGTCTTTTGATGTTTTGGATTAGTGGGAGTTTGAAATTTATTTTATTGTGAGATATGTTTGAAATGACGTCACTTGTATTATATCTCTTTAGCATTTTTGGATGCTTGGGTCATTTTATGGAATAACTTTTGGTTTATTAATTGTGCTTTCCATATTCATCTTTATTTTGCATGAAATATAAGCTTTTGTTACATATGATCAGTATCCCTATCGGATATGATTTTTCTATTGAGTAACTTATGATACAGCTTATATTTCTTTGGCTTACATGCACTTTGCTATAATTGATACTTTGTTTAATGATACATATATTTTATATTCATTGGCAAATGTTAATCCAGGTGAGAGAATGTTATATAATTTACAATTAACTCTCTAATTTAGTTATGTGGATTAACATTATCAATTAATGAGAGTATATTTTGTTTGGTCATTAATATCAATTATATGAATTATTAATTTAATCTTATGCATGTATTGTGTTGGATGATATATTAGGCTTTTGTTATTAACTGACCTATGATGAGTTAGGTTACTTAACTATGTCTAGTCAGAGGACCATGATCTCATCTGATAGTATATAAACTGATTCTCATTAATCAGTTTATTCATTCTGGAATACATTAGATAGAGAGCAGTTTACTCTCTGAGCGTTCTCTCAGTCTCTTCTTTCACGCCAGTGATCACGGATCCTCCAGGTACACAATTCCTCTAATATAATTACTGAATTAACATGTTGTAATCTTTATTTATAGAACTGTATGATCTGATAGAATCTTCTTCTAAATTTAGCAGGAGTTGCATTGTTGAATCCTCCTCTCTCAATGGGAGCAATCATCATTCGAGGGCTAGGGCAATGAAAAGAGCTACCATAGCAAAGAATAAGTATCGATTCACTGATCCACGGTTTAAAATTCCAGATCAATTTCATCCTAGTTTCAAAGCTTGGGAACAATGTAATAATTTGGTATATTCGTGGATTCTCGATTCTGTTTCCAGTTCTACAAAGCTTAGAGTATTTGGATAGATCTTAGGGATCATTTTTCCCAAGGGGATCTAGTGCGAGTTGCTGAATTGCAACAAGAGTTATATGCTGAATTGCAATCGCAATTGGGACTCCATCAAACAATATTTTTCAATTATTTTCCACCACTTCAAGAATAGTATGAATTGAAACGTACGTCACAATTATTATACTATGGAGGATGGTATGGGTTGTGGTAAATACCTACAAACCCTAGCTTCATTGTAGATGAGGCCATGAGTACATTTATAACCCATTTGTGGACTGCAATGTCTGTCTTCACTACATATGCATTGCCCCTCCAGAGCACACCCATCAAATTTTTCTGATTCCTTCCCGTACAGAATCGCTTCTGACCATTCACTAGAGAACACACTTTGTGGATCCATTTGTTGTTTGGCTGCAATAAACAGATTAAACTTGGGATACTTATTTTGCACCCCTAAGAATGCTAAGTTCCTGTTCTTAGCCCAATGTGGCTTAGCCCCATATTTGAAGAACGCCAATTGCTCCACTTCCTCCCACACATCCTGGTTTAGTCTAGGAGTTGATGGATCGCTTGCGCGATAGTAGTTGAAATCAATCACTACAGAGTCTTCAGATTGCCCTAGATATGCATCTGAGGCTTTGATGAAGCGAATTAAAATCCCATTGTAGCCATCTATGCCGCAGAAATTTTCAGGTTTTAGGTCTCTCAGTTTTCTCACATCACGGATGAAGTCTCCGAATTTCAAAGCAGGGAAGATTGCTGTTGACTCGTAGAAGAACAGCCCTTTGATTCTTGGATCCCAAGCACATGATGTGTCTATTTTTGTTGAATATAGACATGAACCTGAAGTTTGCATCTTGCCTTGATAACCCACTACTGGATAGCCACTGAAAATTACGCCGTTATTCTTCAATCCATTGGCTACTAATTTCTTCACTCCCAAAGTAGCAGCTGCTGTTATGCATTTCCCATTTGGGTTTCTTGTATTTTCAAGCAATTTCTCTGCATTACAATGTTTATGGCATTCATTAACTATAATGCTATGCTTGGATCAATCAAAGTATAGAGGAAAGAATTGTGCAGGAATGAAAACACAAATTTCAAGAGCTTTGCTTTTATTTGGTGCCAAAAGAAATCGGGGAAGGAAACAACTATTTTTATGGGACCCACATAAAAGGTGGTCACCTCGAATCGAGACCAAAAACATGTAGAGAATATGTTTTGGATTGTTTGTGGGTTTTGATTTATTCACACTTTATTTTTCCTTAAATCTCATTTATATATCCCAATTCATTATCTGTATAACTCAATTCATTATAAAACAACATAACATAATATAAATAATATAGACTTAATTGCACTTTTAGTCCCCTACTTTGTCTTTGATGAAAATGAACCCCATCAAAAAAATTAATAGAAATAGTCCACAACATTGCATAACTTTTGCAGCTGTGGTCTTCCGTCAGTATGTTGTCGAAAAACTATCATTAGCAACTGATGTGGCATG
Source organism: Acmispon strigosus (assembly GCA_030819835.1). NCBI lineage: Eukaryota > Viridiplantae > Streptophyta > Magnoliopsida > Fabales > Fabaceae > Acmispon > Acmispon strigosus. Next base: position 43,447,428 of record JAUAMA010000005.1, on the reverse strand, counting down.
TGAATGGAGAGAGAGTGATGAGATGACTACTTTTATATTAAATAACGTTTGTCGTATTGCAGTTTTGGTTCCCACCATAACAACCACCACACTCTCTCCCTCAACCACCATTACTCCCCCTTTCTCACTCAACACCACTCATCATCATCTTTCCTAAATTTCTTCTTCCATCTTCATCCTTCTTCCTGGAAAACCCAAAACCTAACAACAACAATAACAAAAAAATAAAAACAAAAGCCCCACATCAAATTCCTGGAAAACCCAACCCACCACTTCCTTCGATCAACTTCCTAGAAAACCCCAAATCATCTTCCTAGAAATACCACCCCACCACTCCCTTCGATCAACCCCAAATTTTACAACCCTTCCTCCTCCTAACTCCAGAGCTTACAACCCAAATCATCTCCGTGGAAAACCCACCCCACCGCTCCCTTCAATCAACACTTTTTCTGCGAGAGAGAGGGAAAGAGAGAGAGAGAGAGAGAGAGTTCAAATCCAATCTATTCTTGTTCTTTTTCCCTACTCGTGCATGACTCAGCTTCATGAGTGGGGGTGAGGGGAAGGTTCAATTTGATGATGGGGTTTGTAGGTGGAGGAGGATGGGTTGTGAATGCTGGTTCGAATTGGAACGATTATTGTAAGAACTGTGTGATATTGGGGTTTGAGGAACTTACACTGAGAAACTTAGTGTTTCTACCTCTTCATCTTCTTCTTTTTTGTTCAGATCCAGCAACAGCTTGAAGGTTATGGGTTTGGGCTTTCATCATTGTGGGTGGAGCTCGAAGGTAATGGGCTTGAGTTTGGGCATTGTTCTTGGAGGCTTGGTGGTAATTGTCGCAGTGGTCTTCGTGGAGTCTGGACAGTGTTCGTGGGTTTTCCAGGACGAAGGGTGAGGATGGATGGAGAAATTTGGGGAAGATGATGATGAGTGGTGGTGAGCGAGGAAGGAGGAGTAGTAGTGGTTGAGGGAGAGGGTGTGGTGGTTGTTACGGTGGGGGACCAAAACTGCAATATGGTAAATGTTATTTAATTTAAAAATAGCCATCTCATCACTTTGTCTCTCTAATCACGTGCCAGATCAGCTACTAACGTTAGTATTTCAACGACATACTGATGGAAGACCACAACTGCAAAAGTCATGCAATGTTGGGACTATTTCTGCTAATTATTTTGTTCGAGACCATTTTCGCCAAAATTGACAAAGTGAAGGACCAAAAGTGCAATTAAGCTAATTTTGGGTTAAATAATTCTTTTGATGTGAGGTGGGGGAAGATAACATTGAGTCCTCGTGTACGAATTTGATCCATCTTCATACAGATGGAAGTTGGGTTGCTGTGTCTAATCAGATTAGTGGTGGTGGTGTAGTGAGGTGCTTTGCTGGCCAATGGTTATCGGGGTTTGCTTGTTCTTATGGGGATGGCTATGCTTTCCTCGCGGAGCTTCTAGCGCTTCGCACAGGTTTGAACCTTGTCTGGGACTTGGGGTTCCACGATATTGTCTGCTATATGGATTGCAAGGAGATTGTGGAGCTCCTGAGCCAGAACAGGGACACCCGAACCTTTTGACAACAGGTTCTATTCGGACGATGTTGGCTACAGATTGGAATGTTCAATTCTCTTATGTTTTGCGAGATAAAAATGTTGTGGCAGATGCGTTGGCGAGACAAGCGTCTCAAACAGTGTGTCCGATGCGTATTTGGAAGGAGTCTCCTTCTTCTGTGATTCCGCTCTTGTCGAAGATGCGGTAACTTAGTGTGTTTCTTGTTGTTTATCTTATTTCCTTATGTAACCAAAAAGAAAAAGTAACTTTCATTTTTCTCTCTTTCTCATTTTTTATCATACTAAACAACCTATCAAATCTACTCTATTTCTCATCTCTTTCTCTCTACTTAACTTCTCTCTTCTTTATTTCTCTCTTCTCTACCAAACAAAGTGTTAGTCCTACTTTTATTCTCTATCAAAATAAGACATAAAACTTCTAGGCTGTATTTTTGGAAGGGAGTTAATTCCAGCACCATCCCATTGGTTCTCCCACTATCCCTTTTTTTTCATCTTCTCCAAAATCCCCAAAATACCCCTCTATCATTTAAAAGAACACTCACTCTTCACCTATAAGTGCGACTAGAGAGCAAAATTCGCACTTGCAAGTGCGATACACATGGAATTAATTAAAAAAAAATTCAAAATATCGATTTCGCACTTGTAAGTGCGACCATGGAGAAAAAACTGCAATTACAAGTGTAACATTTTTGTAGATTAGGAAAATAAAAGGTTTTAACATACCAATTTCTCTCCTTCCTTTCATCTATCTTTATCATACTAAACTTATAGAATCTACTCTATTTCTCATATTTTTCTCTTCTGGTTTTCTCTTCTCTCTATCTTTCTTTTAAACTAAACAAACCCATAATGTTAGACCATGTAAATATTAAAGTTTGTAATAATATATATGAAGAATATGATGTGTTAGAAGAGTCCAAGAGACCATTTATACCTGCTCCTCTGACTGATTCAGAGATGAAGATGGAATTGGGTTGAAATCCGATGAAATCATTGAGTCCGTCACCCGAAGCATTTAAGGGGACCCTTGAATCATACCTGTACACAGCTGTGTGTCTTGATGGATACCAAGTTATGTCTGCAAACTCATACTGCTTTGCGTGCTTTATGTACACATCTTCAATATCACCATCATCTGTGAAATTGTAGGTTATGCTTCGTTTGAACCTATGCTCAAGTGATAACTTTACCTGTATATTTTTTTATATATATGTTAACCTTGATAATCATCAATTATAAAGAAAAAAAAAGTTCACTTTGATGGGTACTTAATTGCTGCTATGTTCTCCCATTCAAAAAAGAAAATAAAAATTGCTAGTTGCTATGGTATCTCTCTCGACACTCATTTTGGGTATTGACACCCAAATGAGGAGCACGGTAAGAAAATATAAATCATATAGGTAATACATGATATGATAGTTTCAGAAAGAGAGGAATATAAATGATATAGGTTTTTTTTTTTTAAACTAAATATGTAATATTAATATGATGATTGTGGGCAAAAAAATCTTTTAAATCATATATTCCTGGCTATGTAATTTTATAACTGATTTCTGCGAACAGCAAAAATAAATTTATTAATAATGAACCCTTAGAACAAAACTATATCAACTAAGATTGAAGAATACACCCAAATCAATAAAAAAAAAATTAATTTAACATAATTATGGCATCGAGAACGGATCAACATCCTCTCAATTGTAAATTTTGTTAAGTTTTTTTAAGTTGAAATTATGTTTCTATCCCTCTCTTGATGTTAATATAATAGGTAACTCAATAAATATTAATAAAAAAAGAGATAAAAAAAATGTTTCAATTGACATTATGAATTCAATTGAGAGGATCAACCTAGACAATATATTAACTCATCAAGTAAGCGGATACCTTCCATTATTTTTAAATTTATATACCATTACAATTAGGACGGGCAATAATTGTGACACTCATTTTTTTCTCTCAAATAACGTATTAAAGAGTTGGATAGAGCCTCGTTAAAGAGTTTTTTCCATTCAAGAACCAAACCATGTGTCACTTATTTAAATGACAAAATATTAAACCACTACATCAACCCACTTAATTTAAAGGCTAAATAGTCATTTTGGTATCTCACGTTTTACGATTTTTTATTTTTAATCCTCATTGAAATTTATTAGCACCTAGAGTCCCTTAACTTTTTAAGAAGTTACAATTCTGGTTTATCGTTAACATTCAGTCAGTAAACTAACGTTAGAAGCCTACGTGGCAGAAGATTAGCGATGTGGCAGGCTGAGTGGACAGAGAAAGAGTCCGTGAAGAGAGAAAATATATCGACTCACAGGTATATATATATATATGTGACAATTACTACACAAACGTGGGGTGGGAATTCTAGCCGACAATTAAAAAGTAGTAAAGAAATGAAATCGTATTCTATGTACTATACTAACAAACACTTGACTACTGACCTTGGAGATGGCACCCAACACTCCCAGCGACACTTTGGCCGCATTAAGCAGAGCATCTTTTGCTTCCAACCTTAGAACCTTGGCGTATCCTTCAGCTTTTGAAGCAGGAACAACAACACTAATCCCCACAACATGATCATGAACAGCACCCCCTTTCCCCCACCAAGAGCTCCCATGTGCTCCGGTGCTAATAATCCCTCCAACACTGACACCCTCCCAATACGGCGCAGCCACCAAACTGAACCCAGCGCGCTCCACCGCGTCGATCAACCGACGAAGCCCCACTCCCGCATCCGCTGTTACAGCTAAATTCGCAGCGTCGATTTCGATCCCGGAGTCGTACTTTTCAGTGCTGATTAGCAGAGCGGGGCTTTGCGCTGGGCACGCGAGCTTGGGAATGGTGTGTGAGAATTTGGTCACGACCTTGACTTTGAGGTTGTTCTGGACAGAGTAGGAGACGGCGGAACGGAGCTGTTGTTCGGTTGTTGGGTATGTCACATTGAGGGCATAACAGTCCTTTCGGTCCATCCAGGTGCCGTAGGAGTTGCGGATTGTGCAGCCAGATGGGTTGCATTCAACAGGGGACTCTGGGATCATTCCATGGATCGGAGGGAAGAATAATGGAAGTGTGTGAATGACGGTCAAAACCCACCAAATCCAATAGCTGTTGTTCCCCATTGAACGATGATGATGGTGGTGTAAGTAATGATGAATGAATGAATGAATGAATGAATGGGTTTTGTATTGTATTGTATTGTGTTGAATCGCTTTGTTTAAATTCCTAAAGATAAAGCTTCTAAGGAAGAGAAAGAAAGAAGTGCAAGCACGCGTTTTCTTGAATTGCAAATCAATAATAGACCTCTCCATAAAAAACTGAAAAGTAGAAAATCTTTATTGCGAGCTTCTGCTTTTAAAAACTACTAATAGGGTTAATAACAATTTTAGTCTCTACTTATCACGAAATTACACTTTTAGTCCCTCATGAAAAATATTAACCATTTTCGTCTCTTATTTTGACAAACGACAACAATTTTGGTTCTTATCACTATTCCGTCAAAAAACTAACATTTTACTTTGTTTTCATAGGGGCGAAAATAGTGATGAGAGACCAAACTGGTGTCGTTTTTTACATGTATAGTCTGCTTTGATAGTTTCTGATCATTTTTGCTCTGATCCCTTTCTTTTGATATCCTATACTCTGCTATCGTTGCTTTTTTTTTGTTAATGTCAAAGGGGGAGAGAAATAGAGAAAAAGCTTGAGTTATAGGGGGAGAGAAATAGAGCTTAGGTTGAGAGTCTTAGAAAAAGCTTGAGTTGAGGGGGAGCAATGAGAAAAACAACCCTAGCAAGACTTAGAATTTTTTTGGTAAAATGGGGGAGCTAAAAATCATGTTAAACTAAAATAGGCTATTCATGTGAGGGGGGAGTTTACTCGTCTGCCTCTTTAGATCATCTCACATGGTATTGAGCTATGCGTTGCAAATGAGTTTTATACTAAAATATGCTTTATAAAATCATGACTCTGATACTATGTCTTCATGTTTATTCAAATTGCTCTGATACATAGTTTTATAAAAAGCTTCTAAGAAATCATTTCAATAAAATGCTCTGATACTATGTCTCATATGTTCTGATACCTTATATTCTCATGTTTTTAAACAAACAATGATCTGATACCTTAAGTTCTTCAAACGATCTGATATCCTAGGATCCTTCTAAACACAGAATGCTCTGATACGTTTGCACAACAATAGTTTAAACATTTTTCCCAATAAAATTGGCATTATCAAAAAGGGGGAGATTGTTAAGTTCAAAAGATTTCACTTTTTATCATGTTTTGATTAATAACAATTTTACTCAAGGTTTATTTATGATAGATAAAGATTTCCTAAGACTTTGTATATTATATATATATATATATTTCAGGAAGTATCTATCAATAGGAAGAAATGCATCGTCTGCCCTCTCTTGAAGAATCCAAAAGTAGCGCGTTTAAATGCATCGAAGAAGAAGTATGTCTGACTGTATTCAAGAAGAACGTCTGACAATGACCATGCAGATCGCCTGACCACGTTGTAAATAAAACGTCTGCATCAATGCTTCAAACAAAGAAGACCCGCGAAGGTATAAATATTAAATGAAGCATTGTTTGCGCCAGAATCAAGGAAGGACATATTTCTTAAAATATTCCTCATCTCTACCTGCTCTCTGAACGCTCCGTACAACAAGATACAACTTTTCAGAGTCAACGACACTATATTTTGAACATCGTATCACCTCAACGATCAGAATCAAATCTCTGTGTCAAAAGAATAGAAGATACGCTTTGCTGTTTTCCTTTACATTAAATGCTCAAACTCTATATAAGGAAACATAACAGCAATGATCAGATGACAGAAGCAAGTGCATTAAATGTTGCACTTAATGCATAGTATGTTTGCATTTAATGCTTTTGAGAGCTTGTCAGAAGTATCTGTTGCACCTTCGGAGAAGAAGAAATTCAAACGGAACTCTACGATCTTCACCAACGTTCATCCTGTTGTAGATATAAATAGAAGACTTGAACACTAGAATCAGTGGCGACTTACAACGATCAAAATCTGAAACATTCAAGGTATTTTATCGCAATTAAGCTCAGAAACTTATAGTCATACCATTCTGAGTTAAGTCGTCTGCCTGTGTGAAATCCTCATAGAGTGAAAACTCTTATCCTTCACACATTTCAAAAACAGAGAACACATTTTCTCATTATCTCTGTAACTCGTACTTAAACTCTTTCTACCCTCACTCTTGTTGAAGATACTTAGTAGAAAAGAAACATTCTTTGTAAAAGAATTGGGAGAAGTCATGTCCAATACTTGTAAGGAGAAGTCTTGTATAATACATGTGAGGAGAAGTCCTGTATAATACTTGTAATGAGAAGTCCTTCGAATACTAAGAGAAGTCATGCACAATACTTGTACTGTTCGGTGTGAATAATGGAAAATCTTGGTGAAGCCAAGGACTGAATGTAGCCCTGTCGATTAAGGGGGTGAACCAAGATAAACTCATTGTGTGTTTTACTTTTCAGCTCTGTTAATTTTCCACTGCACAAGTTTTAGAAAAGAGTTTTGAAACCTATACTTGTTTTGAAAGAAAAATATTTAAAACCACACACACAATTCTGACCCCCTTCTTGTGTTGTTTCGTTATTATCAACTCATAATACAATAATAAAGAAAATAAATCATAGTAGCTATATCCATCTTACAGAAACATGGAATAGTCTTCACTGCTTCTACCTCTCTTCTTCTCCTTTGAACTCAGTAACGTTCTCAATGTTTCTCTCTATAAACTCACTCTGTCGAAACACTCACTAACTAACCACCTCCTTCACAATATTTCCTAGCCTCTCTTTAAATAGAAAATATTAGGTTAAAATAAAAGCCTTCTAGCTGCGCAAGGTGACATGGTCGCTGCTTCGGAAGCACGATCATGTTGGCAATAAAACATGTCAACACGGGCAAGCTGAAGGATGCATAGTCGTGGAACTTTTATTTTATTAGCATAACTGTTGCCTCTAGCAAGCACATTCATTCTTCTTCGCCAGCGCGTGAAACTTCACTTGAAGCGTCATCATGTTTACATTCTTTTCTACTGTATTCTTCGTTTTCCACTTTTCACGTGCATTATGCAAATACACTTGAAAGCACATGAGCTTTGTATAGAAAACTCATCAGACATGGGTAAAATCATAGTAAAAGTAAGGCATAAATCATGTTATTTAGACGTGCATCAGTCGTGGACTAGTTGCGTTAGCCAAAATCACTGTCGTTATATTGAACGTTGATGAATCGATGTGTAGTTGTCAGCTTATAGTAATTGTTCTTCATCTCAAAGATTAGAGATCACCAAAGGTTTGGACCTTCCGTTTACTAATAGTATTTTTCACATTCAGCATGATATTCTTGCTTTTTCTCTTCATCTAATCTAGCTCGAAAACCATCATTTGTGACGTTGATTTCATATTGACTATTTCTTCATCTTTGCATATCTCCCATTGCATGTTGTTTTCTTGTTTCCCCTTCTGTTATCTTGACCAATGTGCATCTTTGTTTATTATTTGAAGTTCTCTCATTTTCTTTTTCTCTTGCACTCTTTTTCTCTCTTTCCTTGAATATCCTTATCTCCCTTCAAATCCTCTCAAGATTTACTGGTTCAAGGTCACTCCTTGTGGTACTTTTCAAGTCATTCTCCTGCTTGAGTGTGGCAAATCTTGTCGTTGGTCTTGGACTTGTGGACTTGTAAGAGGCCCTTCGCAGTTGCAAGGCTAATCCAAGTAAATGAAGATGCAATTTGTAATCACCACATGAGTCAATATTGTTTGAGTTGAAAATATTTATGTCTCATGAAGTCAAATGTCACTGTTTTTTTATTCAGAAAACTCAAATTCCAAACATTATTTATATGGAATCATATTTATATGGAATCAAACATGTAAACCACATGTTCGTAAAAAAGGAGGGTAGTTGCCCTAATTGTTGAAGTTATGTTTCAAGATTAAATATATATCCTAAGTTGGCCTTTGAAGAGAAAGGGAGAGGAGAACTTATTTTTTATTTGCAAATAAATAGTATTTAATTTATAATAATTGAAATTAAAAGTCGTGAAATGATTGATTAGTATAAATATAGTACACTGATAATTTATTATCATATATATTACATAATCTCCTTAATTTGAATATAAAAAGTAAGTCCCCTGCCTTCCTTTCCAAAAAAACAATCCCAAATTAAAAGAATGTAAAACAGTGATGTGAGTTGAATACTTCTCGCTAACGCAATGAACTCTTCGAATGGTAGTACAACTAACGCCCAATACTAGAAACCTGAGATAAGTGTCCTAAGATATGTTCCTTCGAATCCAAATTTATAATTACAACAAGTGCGACACCCATTGAAGCATAGCAATTTACAAGCCCCTTCTACATGCCTTCGTAAAACCAAAGGGAATCCCCATCACTAATATATTTGGTCAGCCTATTCATTAACTATAGCACGACCAAGATTTGTGGCTAGAGCCAGCCTAACAGAGCTTAGTGCTTCAGGGGGTAAGCTAGGCTCAGTGAAATGTGGCCGCAACCTCGCCAAAGATAACTCTTGAAGTTTGTTCAGCAGAATATTGGTCTCAGACTCAGTGAGAAGAGGACAATCTTTCCAATTAAGCAGCTTCAACTGCTCACAAAGGAAACAAACAAGGTAATCATATCATATGCGCATGGGTGAAATAAACATCTCGTACGGGGTATGTCAAATATACTGTTCACGACAAATAACAAGAGAAAATCAAAAGAAAAAATCAACTATATAATGAGGCAAAAAGATGTTGAAACAAACTGATTAGAAAAAATATAATTGCAAATTGTTGTTAAGATTTCCAACTGCTAAGTGCTAAGAGCTTAATAGATCCTAAGCATTAGAACCAAGGAAGATCATTGTAGGCAATAAATCCATGATAAAACACAGCAATAGCAACTATTGCTCAATCTCAAATCAGGCTGGTCAATAGCGCATGAAAACGGTGGTGCAGGGAGGAGCAGTGCTCCCCCGCAACAGCGACTGCCGTAGAGGCACGGATGGCCATCGCAGTGGTCGCGCGTGCAAAAGCAGCCAGATTCGCCTAAGTAGCAGAGAGATGGCGGCGCAATAGAGAACTAGGGTTTTTTGAAAAAGAAGGTTCAGAAAGTCTAAAATGCCCTCAGAATTAAAACATTAGGGTTATTAGTTGAGGGAATTTTTAGTTTTTCAGTTCTATTAGATGGGGTAGTATTGATTTTCCAGTTCTATTAGTTGGGGTATTTTGGTATTTCAATTATGTTAACCTAGAGAGGCCCTCAAAATACAAAATACACACACAGCTGTTTTCTTCCTCCTTCCTCAGTGTAGCGGCCCCGCTATGCGCTATACTGCTATAGCGTTTTTTGGGTTGGCCGCTCCGCTACGCTATCCTGGATTGACGAGCCTGTCTCAAATACCAAATGGTGAATGCATCAATCAAGAAGACTCTTGAGGGAAGGAAGAAATAATAAGATAATAGTAGAAGAAAGATAAAACTGCCCTAACATTCAGTGTGCAGAGCATAAGACAGAATTGGTGATATTGATAACTGCAGTTAAAGCGCAAACGCATTCCAATGGAAGTAACATTTAGTATATACTTCAACATTTCAATATTATTATTGCTGCACTCTTCTCTATCCATTGTTTATCATTGGGTCCACGCGGTGCATATGAACTAAGAAAATGATGAAATAAATTTCAGAGGTTACAAGATTATAATGAACATTAGTAAAATAAACTACTCACGGAGTCATAAAGTAGGGGCAGCCAAAAGCGCGGTGGGGTCGATGGATTTTTCATAAGCTGCAGATTGAAAAGAAATGTATACAATTCAGAGCAAAAATCTGACTAATAACTGAATAAAATTTTAGGAGAAGAAATTGTGGTAGAATCCCTCTATTTTTGTATATGCATGAATCAGATAAAAGATCAGAGCTTAAGGTAAAGAGAAAAAGCTGGAACAACAGAATGTGAATGCTGCACAGCTCTCATATTCCAGGGCATTAGTCCTAAAAACTGACTCCTAATGCTAACTATCTGATAGTTTAATGGTCAGCAAAATTGGACCCACATCCTCTATCTTGACATCTTTATCCTTCCTAACAGAGACCTTTTTAATTTAAAATTGACAATCAATACATTCTTTGTTACGTTTTTTATGCACAACCATCACCCCAAAACTCATAGCTACTATGTCAGCAAAACACAGCTGGTTGTAACCGCAAACAGGAGTAAAACCCCATCTTTGTCTCTGTTTAAGTCAAACCAATCTTTTGTATCTGATAAGAACCTTGGGAGAACCACACCACAAAAGCTAGCTATTGTAGTTGGAGAGCCCAAGGCCTTATAAACCCCATATTAGAATCTCATACTTCCAATGTGGGACTTGAGTCCCATACCTTGCAATTGGGTCCTAAAATCCCACCACACTCCGCAGCCCCGGCGCCCACGCAAGCTGGCTGTGCACTAGTCCCTTTGACTATTCCCGAGCGAACACTGCAATGCCGGCGTCACCACCCGCGCCGCTCGTTTGCAGCTAAGAGACATGGTGGAAGGCTCTGATACCAATTGATAAGAACCTTGGGAGAACCACACCACAACAGCTGAGAGACATTAGAATCTCATACTTCCAATGTGGGACTCGAGTCCCATACCTTGCAATTGGGTCCTAAAATCCCACCACACTCCGCAGCCCCGGCGCCCACGCGAGCTGGCTGTGCACTAGCCCCTTTGACTATTCCCGAGCGAACACTGCAATGCCGGCGTCACCACCCACGCCGCTCGTTTGCAGCTAAGAGACATGGTGGAAGGCTCTGATACAGCTGAGAGACATTAGAATCTCATACTTCCAATGTGGGACTCGAGTCCCATACCTTGCAATTGGGTCCTAAAATCCCACCACACTCCGCAGCCCCGGCGCCCACGCGAGCTGGCTGTGCACTAGCCCCTTTGACTATTCCCGAGCGAACACTGCAATGCCGGCGTCACCACCCACGCCGCTCGTTTGCAGCTGAGAGACATTAGAATCTCATACTTCCAATGTGGGACTCGAGTCCCATACCTTGCAATTGGGTCCTAAAATCCCACCACACTCCGCAGCCCCGGCGCCCACGCGAGCTGGCTGTGCACTAGCCCCTTTGACTATTCCCGAGCGAACACTGCAATGCCGGCGTCACCACCCACGCCGCTCGTTTGCAGCTGAGAGACATGGTGGAAGGCTCTGATACCAATTGATAAGAACCTTGGGAGAACCACACCACAACAGCTAGCTATTGTAGTTGGAGAGCCCAAGGCCTTATAAACCCCACATTAGAATCCCATACTTCCAATGTGGGACTCAAGTCCCATACCTTGCAATTGGGTCCTAACAGTATCATTGGATATTCCCGTGTTTTCTCATGCACTTTTGCATCAGAAACATGAGGTTTGAAACTCTTCTTCCTCGATCATTCACAGAAAAATCAGACCATTGTTTCAAACTCCAACCTCTGATCTGCACATCTGGGTAGTTTCTGGCCAAGGCAAGTTTTTCCAGCACACCCACTTCTAAGCAGCATCCTCTGCTAACCTGTTCACCCATGCACATCCTTCACGTAGGTTTCTGTTGATTCTGTTCAGTCTTCATGAAGTTCCAACACATCATACTCATGCAGGATATACACCTTCTGTTGCAGGTCTCCCCTTTTCCTTTTTGTGTTGTGTAGTGTGTTCTTCACACATCATAGTTCCTCACATTCCACTAGTTTTCCTGTCGCAGCCCTCTGCTTTTCTTTTTCAATTAATGGCATCATCTTCCTTTTTATTAAAATCCTATGTTCTCACTGCCCTTAGTAATTGTATTCTTCACACTTCATAGCTTCTAATTTATGAAAATATCTTCAACTTCGGCTAATTTTTACTTTTAAAGCATATAAGTGATAGCTGTGGTACATATAATAAATTTGAATACCGTCGCATACCAACAAATGAAATTTTATATTTTACCATACAGCCTAGTTGCCGTAACTTACACTGTTAACACAGCTAATATTGTTGAACATACCACGCAAAGAATCCTAACCACTAACAAGACTAGTTTGTCCAGTCAGCATACGATTTATTTGGAGCCAATGTAATCACAGACGTATGTATAGAGACTAATACCAGTATGAGGGAGCCTACAGCTTGTCTGGCAGCCTCAGTGGATTTTCCACCAGATACCTGCTGGAGGGATTTTTTGAAATCCCTATACCTGATATTTAATTTTTTTGACAAATCAAGAACTTAGAAAATGACAATCAGATGAAGACAAGAAAACAAGACGAAAATGAACAGCAAAGGACAATCTTACTTGTGTAAAAATTCAAGACCCCCTGCAGGCTTAGATTCAGAACCCAATAATTCAATTATGCCTTCCCATTGCTATGGAGAAAATAAAACAAAAAACGATGCAGTAAAAGTTAGAGATCAAAATAACTATTAAGAGAATTTCATATCTATGCATAAACTAATAGATATGAAAAAATTTCAGCAGGTTTTTAATTGGAGTATTATGAGAAGTACCTTGAAGCTTTCATCAGAAATTGACTTTCCAACAGCGTCATATAACTGTTGGGCAATCCTACCAAGACAACTTGCATCTTGGGCTTGTTGAAGCCAAAATACTCCAGCACCTTTACGACCATGCTTCCAGTGATATACTCCAGCAACCTACATAGTATTATGAATATTTAATTCGAGTAAACTATATTATGAAAGAACAGTGAAGATTTTTAACCACCAAGCTTTCTACCTAAGTATTTGCATGAACTGTTAACCTAAACCCAAGTGCAGGTTACCTTCATGATCTTTGAACTGATATGATCAAGCTCGTACAAACGGCAAATCTCAATGTTCTGTATAAGAATTTTTATTTTTTTTGTCATTCACAAGTATAACAAAATATACTAAGAATCTTGAGGACGTGGTATGAGAAACAGAAGAAACAGTTACCTTAAGCAACAAGTCATTATGTTGAACAGATTGTCGATATAATAAATTCTCTATCAAGCCCATTCCTTGCTTCAAGCACGAGGTTAAATATATTGGAGCTATCTGCAGGTATGTAAACATTGGACCATATGAGCACCAAATAAGATCACTTTCACAAAATATCATTGTCGCATAAGTTGATTAAATAAATATAAGGTTGTTTGGTCTCATGGTCACGCTGAATCCCGAGACTGAGACATCAGTTTCATCTTTACTCTCAATTTTATTAAACTCGTGTCAAAATCTAAAACATGTATTGTAAACAGTGTATATTCAAACAGTAAATTTTGACAAGAATGTAATTCATCCAACATAATTTACCACTTCAAGATTGGATTAACAGGATATTTTTGCTCAAGAAAATTGCACTCACTTGCCAGGTCAATGCATGTGATGATAGAACTTGAGCATATACAAGCCGATGCAGTTCCACTATACTGATACCCCCCAAGTTATAACGCTCATCATGTAGAAGAACCTCTGCTTGCTCACTCCCTGCAGTCAACAATTCTATGGCATGTGCAACCATCCTATATTATGGACATGAGAAACATGTAAAATCCCATTTTCATCATACAAAACTAAACAAAGGAGAAATTCAGGACATCATCAATTTTGATTATTTTACTCCCAAAAAAAAAAGTTCAGCCAAAATCTCTATCCTGAACATTATGGATATAAGCTTTTTCGAATGCAAAATAAGCTAGCCCAGGCATGCATTCAATCAATAAAGCACAAAATAAGTAACAATGGACATGAAGCAGCTTACCAAGGACCAAACTCTCGGGAACATTCTGCTAAAACAACCTGAGACATTTCAAAACCTTCAATTTTAAAATGGGAAAGGGGTTGAATCAAATAGCAGAATCATGAAAGAAGCATCAGCAGACACAAATCTTTCAATCATGATAATAATAATAATGAAGCATGAACAGCTAAAATTTCAGCAATTACCTCAGTATTTTCTCCAAGAATGCCAATCATAAGTCCTGTCAACCTATGGATACTGGATGGTGGTTTCAATTGCATGCATTTCTGGGCCAAACTATACATGCTTTCTATACCCTACTTAGTAAAGAGGAGAAAACCAAAGCAAGTATAGGTCAACTTAAAAAGTGATACACGAAAAATATTATTTAAGCTAACAATCTATGAAAAATCATTATTTAAAGGCAAATAATTGCATAAGAAGATTAAACTTACTGTTGTGAATGGCCTGATGTAAAGAAAATGAGAAACATACAACTCGATCCAATAACATGTAGCAGTGCAGAGACTCTCAGAGTTACCCAGCATAATTTGCAGCAAGTTTCTCAAACCGTCACGAGTCTGTTGATTATCACACTGAGTCCAGAATGGACTGCAGTCCAGTTTAGTAATTTGAGACCTCCATTTTTCCCAGGCCTATAAAATAGAAACGAACAACACCTTGTATCAGTAGAATGAATGTACAGAAAAGAAAATTAATAAATCACAAAACTATTTTGAAATTTGGATATACCTTGATAAAGTCAGGCTTTGATTTAAAGCATTCTCCAAGTTTTTCAACAGCAGACTCAGGACGCAAGCGAGGCGTTTTGGAAATAAGAACAGCAACTACCTCCACAAGTCCATTCTCTCGCTGAAACAAAATAGGGCAGAAAATGAGACAAAAGACGTGCATAAATAAATAGATTAAAGAAGCACCAGCTCTCTCTCTCTCTCTCCCCCTCCCCCTCCCTCCCTCCCTCTCTCTCTCTCTCTATATATATATTTCTCATATTATCTCTCTCTCTAGATTTCTCATATTATAATAAACAGTTTTTTCCCACCAGGAGTGGGTCAGCTTCTTAATTTCCTTCTACCTCTAAATATGGGATTCTAGAAGAAACCCATTGTCACAAAATTCCCCATCATTGAAGTTAAGAAGAAAAGTGGAAACTCAAAGAAAAACATATCATGAACAACAACGAAGATTGGATTTATCTCTTTCATATTGTGCAAACTCATCTCTTCCATATAACAATATATTTAAAATTTTCATGCCAACCTCGCGGCTGCTGAGTTGATCTAGTTGATAAGATCCATGCAACCGCAGCATTTTCACCTGTAAGTGAAAGCCAACATAATATGAAATCTATTTACAATGGGACATAGAATGATGCGGAAACATGCAAGAAGTACATTAGCCTTTACTTACCACAATATCAAGCCAACCAACTGACAATGCAGATGACATCACTTCCCAATATCTAGGGTCATCCTCAATCACCTGCATGGTGAAATTTCATTAGTCTACTTCCTCAACATTAGGACAATTGATCGGTTAAACCAAATCCTGATAGGTAATATGAGGAATGATGTAATCAGTAATCTTATGTATATATTTGTTAAAATAAAACTCTCTTTGGAATACAAAAACAAAGTCAACCCATTAACGAGACCTTATGTAGATCTTCACCTCATATAGGTGTTACCTAGGAGTAGGTCTAGTTGAGAAACAATTGCTACTTTGCGTTTACGTTGTAAATCGGCTAAGGATCATTGTTGATCAAAATCATCTTAACTTGTTGGATGGTAGACTTATCTTTGTTCAAGTGGCAGACTAGATCATGATCATGCATTTGAGAAGTTGCTAAATTAAGAACAGGAATCAGAGACGCTGAATGTCATTTGCACAAAAATGTAAAATTTCTTTAAAATCTCATAACATGATTTGTAGGAGCGATAGCGAACAAGAGACTGTTCAATGGATTGCCAAAGCAAAGACACTAACCGATAATCAACTTTCTGCCATTCATCTTTTAATGAAGCATCAGCTTCATATGTTGTGAAATGATTAGAAAGTCTCAAAGCAAGAAACCATATTTCAAAATCAAAGCACCAACCATGCAGTCTTTACAATACAGTTATCAGAAGTTACTGAAGGAGCCCCCAACAAGGCAAAAGAAATAGGGCCTTTTTATCTTTTATCAGACACTATTTTCAACTCCATGAATATCAGAGTTCTGAAACAGAATAGTGTTTACAATAGAACCGCTCAGGATTTTCATGGCCACTAACTACAAAGACCAGAGAAAATTAATGTGAGGCCCAAAACGAATTTGAAAAGGGCCGACTAGCAGATTAGAGGTGGCAATAATGAATTCCTACAACAGGAGTGGCAATGCATGAGATTCAGGCACTAGTTGGAGGCCAAGAGACAACAATGCAGGACACTCCTGATGGTGATCTTGTTGAACAGCAACTCTGATAGAGGGCTGCATGAACAGTACCTGCAGTAACAATTAGGGATTGTTTTAACTTAAAAAGTCAGTTATGGGTAATTTGTGTCAGGTTTAGTTGTGGGTAGTTTCTGTTAGCTATATATATTCAAATTTAAATAAACTGATTGGGGTGGTTATAAATAGGGGCTATTAGATGGGATTTGGCAACCAGGAAATTCATAAGGGATTTAGTAGGGAGAAAACTGGCTCTTGAATTCCAGAACTAGGAGAGGCTGGCTCTCGAAAACCAGTGCTTGTATAATTATTCAGTAATACCAATCTGTTTCTATCAATTTGGTATTAGAGCACCATCCAGGTGCTGTGGTGCAAATGAATCGTGAAGAAATGGAGGAGACAACAAGTTACAAGAGGGAAAGCAAGGCTGAATGGAAAAGAGAAGATTCCACAAGGCATTCTCTGTCACCGGAAGTAATTGGCCTTCTTAGACAAATGAAGAAGGAGACCACACATTGGAGAGAGGAAACTGCATATCAGAGAAAGGAAGATGAGAGAAGATGGAAGGTGATAGTTTGCATGTTGACAGAGAAGCAGGAGAAAGATGGAACGGCTATCGTCGCATTCTTCCAGCAGCGGCAAAGTGGTTTTTCAACGGAGGGAATCCAGAAGCGCGACCTTCAAAGGAGCAAAAAGGGGGGAATTCACCATTTGGACCCAAAATGCTGATAGAGAAGGCCACCAAGGAAACCACCGGACTCACTCCGTTGCAAGACAATGACTGCCAATCATGCGCTGGCTAAGCCGCCAGACCTCTTTGGCAGTGGTCCCAACTCCTTGGCGGCGGTCCATGCCATTTCAAACGACCTCCGGCAAAGCCACCAGATTCATGGTTCCTTTGTGTGAGAACAGTTGGGAATCTGTGTGCAGAATGCAAGAAATTTTTTCCTGACTATCACCTTGAGGACAAGGTGAATCTTTTAGGGCGGGGTATTGATAGAGGGCTGCCTGAACAGTGCGCGTGAACAGTACCTGCAGTAGCAGTTAGGGTTTTTTTAACTTATGTCAGTTATGGGTAATTTGTGTCAGTTATTAGTTGTGGGTAGTTTCTGTTAGTTTTATATTTAAATAAACTGATTGGGGTGGTTTTAAATAGGGGCTGTTAGATGGGATTTAGCAATCAGGAAATTCAGAAGGGGTTTAGTAGGGAGAAACTGGCTCTCGAATACCAAAATTAGGAGAGACAGGGTCTCGAAAACCAGTGCTTGTATAATTGTTCAGTAATTCTATTATGTTCCTATCAAACTCACAGAATAGAGGCGACTAACGATGGCCGAAATAATGCCAAAATGAAGACTGACAGGCGACAGACATAATATATGACAGACAAAATCAGAACCCGAACCAGACCTGCTCTAATGCCAACTTGGGAGTAAATTTGAGAATATAAAACTGATTTGCTGAATATGCTTAAGCTTAATCCACACCACACTCAGCTAAATGAAGCTAACACAATTTCCAAGTGAAAAAATCAAGCTAACACAATTTCCTAATGAATTTATTTAGGCTATACAATGAACTATTCATTGTAAGAGAGATGATAATTTACTTTATATATACAACAAACATCAACAAAGCAAAAGCATCTACTATATGTAAGAGAAACCCCTGTGAAAAGACAAGAGCTTTATACCAAATAGAAGCCAAAAATCTAATCTTTCTTTTGGTCTTGGCAAAGTTGTGAGACTAATCCTTGGTGGTGCTTTATACCAAATTCAAACTGTTAACACTGCAAGTAAAGTTTACCTAGGGGCAGTTCAATTCTATTGCAAAATACAATTATTGAGAAAAATACCTAATCATATCCCAATACCCAAAGGAGATACTCGTCCAAAAAGAAATCTCCTTAAAGATGCAAGTATCACACTCCTACCAAGTACAGGAAATGATGGCATATATTGCACATGTTCACAAAGTTTAGCTTCATTCCGATATCCAAAATCACCATATTGTGTCAACAGAAACAAGTTCATGGATCTAGGGTAAACCCACACTCCAAAAAATTGCCAAAAACATAGAATTGCATAAAGAAGCAGCAACAAGTATAAATGGAGAATCGATTATAAGCTTGCACCACACATATCAAGCAAAATAAAATTATGTGGCCAACAAAACTACATGTCATCGGTATTAATTCTATTAATCACTGCTGTTAAAATAAATTACTTAGCATCAGAGGGAGTATTGGTTTTCCAAATAGGTTTATGATACGAACCAGAAAACAGAAATAGAGATTCACAGTTCAAAGGAAAGAAATGGAGTAAGAGAGCTTTCATTAATAACTGGAAAAGGAATGTAAACAAGAGAAGGAAGATGCTATTCCTAATCCTGACCAGAGCTGGGCTCCTATAGGTAGCTTAGAGCTGCCTATTCATTGTACTTTCTAACCAATTTTCCTCCATACCCCCCACAATCTCTCTTAGCCTTCCTTATATCACGGAAGGTTGTTGTGCTCCCCTCACTCCAATAGCCACGTCACATTCTAACAACCTTAGCCACTATTTCCCTTTTTGCCCCTTCTAGAATAAACCAACCATTTCTTGGGCCCTTTTGTCTTGTGATGAATTAATTCCTCATGGGGTGGTGATTCAACATGGGGTGGTGATTCAACATTCTGGTCTCTACCAATACTCTCTTCTTCAAATAGAGCCTTGTCCTCAAGGCGAAACTTAGGAAACTGACTCCTCATCATTATAGCTTCTTCCCAAGTTGCCTCTTCTGCTGTTTTGCCTTTCCATTGAATCAGAAACTGCTTAACCTCCACGCCTTTCTGCTGTATTTTTCTGGAAGCCAAAACTGTCTCAGGTTCATAACTGTCAGCATTTTCACCTTCTAACAGGTCTGGTAACTCTTCTTCCTCCTGATAATTCCCAACAGCTTTCTTTAATAAAGAAACATGGAATACCGGGTGCACCCTTGACCCTCCTGGTAATTTGAGCTTGTATGCAACTGCACCTATCCTTTCAAGAATAGGATATGGCCCATAATATCTTGCAGCTAACTTGGCATTGATTCTTGTCGCTACTGACTGCTGCCTATGTGCTCGAAGTTTAACAAAGACCCATTCCCCTACTTCATAGCTCCTTTCAACTCTCTTCTTGTCAGCTTGTCCCTTCATCTTCTCTTGGGCTCGCAATAGTTGGCTCTTTAACTGTCTAAGAGCCTCATCTCTGTCAATCAATTCTTTCTGCACTGCCTCCACTTTAATTTCTCCTTGTAACCATCTTGTCAGAACTGGAGGTGATCTCCCATACACTATTTCAAAGGGGGTCTTCTCAGTTGAAGAATGGAAGGAAGTATTGAACCAATATTCGGCCCAATGCACCCATGCTACCCAAGTCTTGGGCTGATCAGAGATGAAACACCTTAAATATGTCTCCAAGCACCTATTAACCACTTCCGTTTGTCCATCTGATTCTGGGTGATAAGCAGAACTGTACTTCAGTTGTGTCCCTTGCATTTTGAACAGCTCCTTCCAGAAACTACTCATGAATACTGGATCCCTGTCACTTACTATAGAGAGAGGAACACCGTGAAGCCTAACCACCTCTTTGCAAAACACTTCAGCTATGCTTCTAGCAGTGTAAGGGTGCTTGAGTGGTATGAAATGGGAGTACTTGGATAATCTGTCTACCACCACCAGAATTGCCTCATACCCCTTTGATTTGGGAAGTCCTGTAATAAAGTCCATTGAGATAACTTCCCATATCTGTTCCGGTATAGATAAGGGTTGCAACAATCCCCCAGGTGAGGAAGCCATGTATTTCTGCCTTTGGCAAACATCACAACTTCTAACATACTCTTGAATTGTGCTTTTCATTCCTATCCAATACACATTTGCAGCAATTCTTCTATAAGTCTTATAAAACCCAGAATGGCCACCTTGAGGAGTCGAATGGAATTCTTGTAATAACATAGGTATTAGGACAGACTTCCGTGAAATACATAATCTTCCCCCATACAACAACACTCCTTGCCTATACTCATAACCCGATCTAGTGTTAGGATCTTGCTGTATTTCACTTATAATCTTCTGCAACTTTTCGTCATTTGCCACCTCATCTCTCCATTGTTGCTCTTGATCCCATTTCAGATACGACACCATACTGGATAATTCAGCTCCCTCAGATACTCTAGAAAGACCATCTGCTCCCCTATTCAATTTCCCCTGTTTGTACACAATTTCAAAATCATAACCCAATAATTTTGCAGCCCAATTCTGCTGTTCAGCAGTCACTATTCTCTGTTGTAATAATTGTTTCAGACTCTTTTGATCTGTGGATACGGTAAACCTCCTTCCTAACAAGTAAGGTCTCCAATGTTGAATAGCTAAGACAACTGCCATCAACTCTTTCTCATAGGCAGATTTTGCTAAATTTCTAACACCTAGTGCCTTACTAAAATAAGCCACAGGTCTCTTCTCTTGCATTAAAACTGCCCCTATACCACAACCAGAAGCATCACACTCTATGACAAAACCTTTGGAGAAATCAGGTAGTGCCAAGACAGGTGCTGTAGTCAACCTCCTCTTTAACTCTTCAAATGCCTCTTGAGCTGCCTCCCCCCAAACATAACAATCTTTCTTAGTTAGCTCTGTCAGAGGCTTAGCAATCCTCCCATAATTCCTGATAAATTTTCTATAATATCCTGTTAAACCAAGGAATCCCCTCACCCCTTTGACATTCTTGGGTTTTGGCCATTGAGTTACACTTATTACTTTATTTGGGTCTACTGCCACGCCCTCTTCTGAGATCAGATGACCCAAATATTCAATTTTTCTTTGTGCAAAATGACATTTCTTTCGGTTGGCCACCAGATGATGATCAATTAACAACTGTAACACTTCTCTCAAATGTTTCATATGTTCATTCCAAGTTCTACTATAAACTAAGATGTCATCAAAGAAGACTAGCACAGTTTTTCTTAATAGGGGACGAAAAACTTCATTCATGAGGCTTTGAAATGTAGAAGGAGCATTCATGAGCCCAAAAGGCATCACAAGAAACTCATAGTGCCCCTCATGTGTTCTAAAAGCAGTTTTATGCACATCTTCTGCTCTTACTCGAACCTGGTGGTACCCGGATTTTAAATCTAATTTGGAATAAAATTTTGCACCATGGAGTTCATCTAACAGCTCTTCTATAATGGGAATAGGGAACTTATCTGGGATGGTGACTTTGTTAAGTGCTCTGTAATCTACACACATACGCCAAGAATTGTCCTTCTTTTTTACTAGAATGACTGGGCTTGAAAAAGAACTCTGGCTGTGTCGAATAATTCCAGAACTCAGCATTTCCCTTACTTGTTTCTCGATTTCGTTCTTGTGGTGATGTGGGTATCTGTAGGGTCTGACATTCACAGCATCATGACCTTCCACAAGAGTGATAGCATGTTCCTTACCCCTGTTTGGAGGCAAACCAGATGGTTCCTGAAACACCTTAGGGAAATGTTGTAAGACCCCTTCCAACTCCATCCTTTGTTGACAAGACAGATCCCCATTTTCCTCTTTCTGGTTCCTCTTCTCAATTTCCCACAACCCACCATAACTAGTATGCCTTTGCCTACTAACAATGTTCTGTAAAGCTACCATAGATTTTACGCCTCCCTCTATTCCTTGTAAAGTCACCCACTCCCTTGAACTCCAAAAACTCATGGTTTGCTTTTTCTAATTCATAATCGTATCTCCCAAGGTTTTGAGCCACTCCACTCCTAACACCACATCAATACCTCCTAGCTCAAATAAGTACAGATTTGGACTGACTTGGAAATCTCCAATACTCATCTTCAAACTGTTACAGATCCCTTGGGTTATGGTTTGGAAACCATCTCCAAGCTTAATTTTCATTTCGGGTGTGTCTTTGATGGGCCACTGCATTTTATGCACCAATTTCTTAGAAATGAAATTGTGCGTTGCTCCACTATCCACCAAGACAAGCACTGGAACACCATGAATAATCCCTTGAAATTTCAAGGTTTGATTATTTTCCTGAGCAATGTGTGTTAGATTCAAAACACTCATTTCCCCTTTTTCGCTGTAGTCAGAATCCTCCACCTCTACTGCCAATACCTTCGCCTCCGTCGTGTCGTCCTCCTCCTCTTCTACCACCAACACACGCAGTTGTCGATCTGGACATTGGTGCATTGGGTGAAAAGCACCTCCACACTTAAAACAGAGTCCTTTTTGTTTTCTTTCAAGCAATTCTGGGTAAGACAAATGGGTAAATCCTCTCTCACGAGGCCCATTCTTTTTTTTATCACTTTGGGCTTGTTTGTCCCCTCTTGGTCCAGTAATAGACCCCTTGGACCCACTGCTCATTGCACTCTCTGTTCCCTTCACCATCACCCAGTCGGATCCAGTGCGACCCGATCCATGTGTACTAGATCTATTTGGCCCACTAAAGGATCTGGGTCCTCTATTATAACCCGACCCACTGACTCCTCTGACTTCCTTCTCTACTGCGCGTGTCACCTGCAAGAGTTTTGTACGAGACAAATCTCCCATGGCAGCGAAACTCCGCACCCTTCCTCGTATATCGCTCTTCAATCCATGCAGAAAGTACCCCAAAAATTGCTTCTCTGGGAGTTTGGGTATTTGAGCAGTAAGATACTCAAACTCTGTTATGTATTCCTCCACCGTCCCTCCTTGCTTCAATTCTGTCAACTGTTCATAAATATCGCCGTCACCGTGACCTCCATATCTCTCCAACAAGGCTGCCTTCAATCTATCCCACGTCAGATCTCCATCTTCTCCAATCAAGGAGTTGAAAAAGTGGATCGTTGATCCCGCCATACAGATTTGGGCTAGACTCACCTTCACCTCCGGTAAAGTCTCCTGAACCCGAAAATACACCTCAGCTCGTGAGATCCACCCAGCTGGATCCTCACCGTCAAACATCGGTAACTCAACCTTTTTCACAGATTGACGAAATTCTGTCATTGCGTCTTCCCCGAGGTTGTTGATAATCGTTTCCGGAGTAATCGGTTTTTCCGTCACCGGACGGTTTCCTGTCGATGACTTTTTCACCGTTGCACTTCCTTCACCCTCCTCTGTCTGAATCGGCTTCCCCAAACATCTTTGAAGCATTGCGATGAGACTCGCATGATTCGCCTTCACGGTGTTCTGCACCTCAGTTAACGACGAACGTACCTCCAGAATCTCGCTCTCTAACGCATCGACCTTGGCTTCCATTTTTTTGAACGCTGGCAAAGTAACTTTCTTAGGTGGCATTCACTGGCTCCGTCGTCGGTATCCGGCAGGTCGGACCAGTTTGATACGAACCAGAAAACAGAAATAGAGATTCACAGTTCAAAGGAAAGAAATGGAGTAAGAGAGCTTTCATTAATAACTGGAAAAGGAATGTAAACAAGAGAAGGAAGATGCTATTCCTAATCCTGACCAGAGCTGGGCTCCTATAGGTAGCTTAGAGCTGCCTATTCATTGTACTTTCTAACCAATTTTCCTCCATACCCCCCACAATCTCTCTTAGCCTTCCTTATATCACGGAAGGTTGTTGTGCTCCCCTCACTCCAATAGCCACGTCACATTCTAACAACCTTAGCCACTATTTCCCTTTTTGCCCCTTCTAGAATAAACCAACCATTTCTTGGGCCCTTTTGTCTTGTGATGAATTAATTCCTCATGGGGTGGTGATTCAACATGGGGTGGTGATTCAACATTCTGGTCTCTACCAGTTTACGAAAGTGGAACAAAATGCTATTCAACAAATGGGTTAGGAAAGTAAGATTTGCACCTGAAAAGATAGAATATCAAGAGACCAGGAGGGCTTCCAATTCATAGGACTCCATATTGTTCAATTTATGAATAAAGTGGAAACTCCAAGAAAGATTGAATTATTGTCACTCACAAAAATTGTGGATAGGAGAATTCTGCAATCAAGTTGTAGAAAATACACACTAAAAGAGGAATTTCCTACCTAATAGCCATTCCATAAGTTGTCATGAGAACTACTTACTACCTCCAATGATGAAAAGACATAAACGGCAAGAAGGTTGGGCTGCTGTATTAGCATCCCATCCCATTCTGGTCTAAGTTGTACTTGTTCTAGTTAGCCTTATGATATAAGGAATGAGATTCGAAAGGAAAACACCAGAGCCATTTACCCATTTGAAAACTCAATTAAAACTTTAATATTTCGATATCTAGAATTCTTTATAGACTGATACAGGCATGTATGGCCAGACCTGTATATTGACGAGATCTTTCTGAAAATCGACAAGCTTGCCATGAATGGTTTCATGTGTACTAGTAAAGAGGCTGTCAAAATCCTGCCAAAAAATGCAACACAAAACATAAAATAAGAATATGTCATCAGTGCTAAAATAAAATACCATTTACAAAACCTATCAAGAACCAAAAAAAGAGATCATTACAGCTAACCAATCAACAAGTCTTTCAGGTAGCCATGCTTGAGATCGCTTGTCCACATAAAATATTTCCACCAACTCCCATGCAGCTTTCAAGCATGTTGGCTCCTCACTTCTCTACAGGTGTTATAAAGCAAATGACTAGCTTGTTGGTATTGTAAGTCCCACAAAGTAGGTCTCAGGGCAACTCCACGCCACAATGAGTAAAACAATTTTATTTGTGTTTTGATAAGCATTTGGTAAACCGTAAACTTAATTTTGAATGAAATTGATTTTGTAAAATTGATTTAAGATGAAGAGTTTGATGTGAAGTGATTTATGTTTTGAAAATTTCTATTGATTCTGGTACATTTCGTACAATCTTCACCCAAATGCAAAATGTCATTTTATCACTTCCACTTAAACGTGAGTTTGGTGATAAAATAAGGTTCAACTCAAAGTAACCAAACAAAAAATCATAATTGCGGAAATCACTTTTGACAAAAGCAAACTTGGGTTTAGGGCTCCTGGACGTGAAACCAAACACCCAGTTAGAAACTACAGCAGTACCTTGACAATTGCATTGGGGTCTTCAATTATTGGACCCGGAGACAACTTTGATCCCCCAAGAAGTGAAGCTATATCCTTGCTATACTCAAGCACATGCTCCCACCTGATTGTAAAACAAAATAGTAACCTATTGTCAACAACCGCACTCACATACGATTGTCAACCCACGAAAACGCTTATTACTTAACTTTAAAATACATTAAAATTAAGTGAACAGTTTCCATTGCCATTCAATTTCCCATCGGAAATCAGAATATAAATCACACGGGCGAAACAACTTCAAAGTCAATTACCAATCTACATGATACGGCGAGGGAGACTTCGACAGAGCGGCAAGAGAGCTCCGCCGACTCTGGAGAAGGGCGAAGGGCGCGACGGAGCCGTAGGCGATTCGCCGCCAGTTGGAGTCGGAGATCTCCGAATCTTCACTGCTGAGCTTAACTTCGACGACCTTGGCGCCTGCTGCTTGGTAATCAGGACTGGTTCCAGAAGGTTCGGCGAAAAGGGAGACGCGGAGGGAGTTGCCGCGGGACCAGGAGATGGCTACGCGAGAAATTGGAAGGGAGAGACCATGGTTAAGAGGGTAAACCGCGACCGAGTCACTGGCCTCGCCGGAGAACGGGACCAGAGCGCCATTGCCGACCGTCTCGGAGGGCATTTTTTAAATCGAGAATGACTGGGATTTTAGGGTTTTCGGGGGGTTTAGAGGAAAAAATGTGATCGCTCAGCTCAGCTCAGCTAAACAAAAATTTGCTCACGCGGGAACCGGTTAGAATAAGGAAAAAAGGGGTTAACTAAATGGTACCGAGTTTTGGATGTTTGGGTGAGTTTTGGTCTTGTCTTTCAACGGAGTAACTTCTGAGACTAGTCTTTAAGTTTAGGGAAATAGTCGGAAATAGTCCTCGTTAGAGTAGTGGCTCCGATGAACATGCTGATTTGTCACCACTATGCCTAAATGGCATGGTCATGCCATTATATGTGGGACCAAAACCAATTTTTTTTTAATGAGGAACTTAATCTAAATTTCTTAATTACAAATAAAAATTTCTTAATCAAAATTGTTAATCAAAAATTATTAATCTCTAATTTCTCATGCCTCTTCATTTCATCTTCCTGAGTCATCTTCATTATTCTTCTTCTTCATCTCACTCAAAATTCATTAAATACCCAAAATTCATTAAAAATAAATGATTTTTTTACTTTGAATATCAACATGGTTTTGTGTCAAGAAATTTGAATTACGCTACTTTTTACAACAGAGGTCACAAGAACGTAAACCATCGGCTTCTTCGCCAAGATCTGAGAGGTTTTATGATGCTAGATTTGAAGGTGGTAAGTGGTACCTCACTTCCTTTGAAGCATATTATCTTTGCAATAAGCCACTGGAAAACAATGGAGACATTCTTCATGAACAAGTTACCCCCAAAATCCACGCTCTTACTAAAATTTGAAGTCTTTTGATTCACGACATTGTTGACATCAAAGACCTTTGTGAGTTCTAGGAGTGGCTCCTTCAACCTCTAGATCTAGGTTTTCTAGGTGTGCCTCCTTTGACCTCCAAGGCCAATCGCCCTTCTCCTCAAGCAGTCTCGATGCATTGTTTCTGGGTGTGCCTCCTT
Source organism: Acmispon strigosus (assembly GCA_030819835.1). Taxonomy (NCBI): domain Eukaryota; kingdom Viridiplantae; phylum Streptophyta; class Magnoliopsida; order Fabales; family Fabaceae; genus Acmispon; species Acmispon strigosus. The sequence continues at coordinate 43,420,005 of JAUAMA010000005.1, read as the reverse complement.
CAACCTGCATATCTGAGCTTTGCTTTCTGGGCGTGCCTCATTTAATTTGCAAATCTAGGTTTTGCATATCTGGGTTTTCTGGATGTTCCTCCTTAAACCTGCATATCTAGGATTTTTGAGTGTGCCTCCTTCAACCACCAAGGTCAGTCGCCCCTTCTCCTCCATCAGAAAAGACAACAGCTCTCCACATCTATGGAGACAACCACCAAAACTCCACTATCACTAAGGAACCAGCAACCCATTGCACTAGAGATTGTTAGTGGAATTTATTTTCCCATTGTATGAAACTAAAAAAACATTTTTTTTGAAGTTTTGGTCAGTGATTTTATGGTATGCTGCTAAACAGCGAGCTAGAATTGAAGCTCAAATTAAAACTGCAAAAGCTGCTGAAAGAACGACGACTGAGGAAGAATTGAGGCAACTAAGAGAAAAGGAAAGAGAAGTTGCACGAGTTATAATAGAAGAGGTTTTATTCTTGTTTTGTATGTATTTTGTAAATTGAATTCGATATATGATTAATGAAAAGAATTTTCATTGTTACGTCTTCTTTTATATATGAATTTTTTTTTTTTGAGTTCTAGTGAAATTTTTTCTAGGTGTTTTAACTTTTGAGTGTGTGGAAGATGAAGAAAGTTATGTGAGGTTGGAGGTTTTGATTTCTTGGTGGGTTTGATTTCAGGGGGTTTTGAGGGTAAAGGTGTGAAACGTGTGGTTTTGATTTCTAGATATTCTGGGTTTTAATTGATGGAGGGGGAGAAAGTGTGATGAAAAAAACTCATGATATATGGGTTTGAGAAACCAAGAGTGTTAAGGTTTGGAGGCTGGAGAGGGAAGATATTGAAGAGGGGATCAAGATGATGAAGATGAAGATGGTGATGAAGATGTTGAAGATGACTGCGGAAAATGAAGATGAAGAGGGAAAAGAGATCAGCGATTAATAATTTTTTATTAACAATTTTGTTAGGTTCAGAACGATAAAAGAAGTTTTGTTAAGTTCAGAACACTTGTTTTGATTGACAACAATTTTATTACCTAACTGTGTACTGTGTTTCTTAGGATTATCTCCTTCGTCAAATGGACAAATGATGCATTATTATCAAGCTAAAAGAAGTTCATTACAAAGGGGGAAACTGTTTACAGAGGGGGAGAAACATGTCTACGCAGAACATGGAAGCATTTACCAAAGGGAAGAAACGCAAGTCTGCCATCTCTTAACGATTATATAAAAAGCAGCGCAGTTGAATAAGTTGAAGATATAGAAGATCGTCTGAGGATTCCGTCATAGAAGATCATCTGAGTATTTTCAAGAAGAACGTCTGACTATATTCATAAAAGATCGTGTGAGTATTTTCAAGTAGAACGTTTGACTATGTTCAAGCAGATCGTCATACTACATTCTCAACAGAACATCTGCCTCAATGCTTCAGAACAACAAAGGCGTGCTACATCTCATCATTTAATGAAGTACAGTTCTCATCATTTAAGAGGAAGAAAAACCTCGTGTGACAACACCTTATTCATTGAAGAAATTCTATTATCTGTCAAGACGCAGAAAAGCAAAGCTTCGTCTGTCCAAGCTGAATTGCTAAGATATAAGAAGAACGTCTGAGTAGTCGTATCATTTGTATACTGAAATGAAGCATGATTCAAGGATCGTCTGCCTAGTAATTAAATGATACCAACTCAGCACAGGAAAAAATTGAATCACACATCAAAGACAAAAGCAATTATCCAGAGATTCGATTTATAATGAAGAATACTCGTTTGAGTATGCAACGATTAAAACGTGCTCTGTTTTTACAAAAGGAAAGATTTCAAACAAGATATCAGAATCAAACACCATCTCTCATGAAAGTCAACGACAAAGAATCATCAATTTAAAGAGGGAGAAAATCACGTTGGGACAGTCTGAAGAATCAAGGAAATTCGAATCAAATAGTCGTTGATATACAATCGGGAATTGAATAACAGAGGCTAGTCAACGACAAGAAATTTCAGAGAATTGAAGACGGTTTGCACTATAAAAGCAGCTCTTGAGCATTTGGAAAAGCACACCACTGCACAGCACTACAACGCAACAATTCTTCCTATCTCATTCGGCTTACATTCAGTTTTTTCAGAAACCTCTTCAAGCCAAATTTGTGAAATGTTTTCGAGAGGAAAAACAGAGCCTTAGCGTCAGATTTTGAAAACAGCCTCAATTTGCAAATCTCTAGTATTGCTTGAGAGTCAAATCCATTTCCAAATACTTAGAGTACCCAGAGCGAAATTTCTTCTACTATCACTCTTTTGAGAAGAGAATTCTTTGTAGAAACACTATTGTAAAGGAGAAGTCTTGTATAATACTTTGTGGTGGGAGAAGTCCCTTAAAAATACTTGTTGATAGGAGAAGTCATACAAGATACTTGTACTATTATAGGTTGAATAGTGGAAAATCTTGGTGGAGCCAAGGACTAGATGTAGCCCTAGCATTCAGGGGGTGAACCAGGATAAAATCTGCATGTGCTTTACTGCTTTCCGCTTTATCGTTTTAGTACTTTATTATTTGTATTGTTATAACTTGTTTAATTCCGCTGCTCACTCTATCATCTGTTATCTGCTTTCTAAAGCTTACGAAAAAAACTTTTGAAAATTATATAATTGTTTTTGAAAAGCAAGTTTCTTTATAAGCACACAATTCAACCCCCCTTCTTGTGTTGGCCCTTATTCTATCAAATTTTAGATTAAGGAATTTCTATTTGTAATTAAGAAATTTAGAGTAAGCCCCTCAGTAAAAAAAAATGGTTTTGGTCCCTCATATAATGATGTGGCCATGCCACATAGGTACAGTGATGACAAATCAGCATGTTCGTCGGAGCCACTGCTCCGACAATGACCATTTTCGGCTATTTTGCTAACACCAGGGACTAGTCACGGAAGTTACTTCGGCGAGGGACTAAGACCAAAACTCGCCCAAACCTCAGGGACCACTTACTTAGTTAACCCAATCACCTGGACCCACATGCACGTAATAGTAAAAACGCGTCGTTTGAACCCCTAAATCGAAAATTCAATTCTTAGGAATCACAGTCTAATGACACCCAGGTCTAATACACCAAAAATACTCGCTCACATGAAGGACAAAAACAGGTTTTTTTAAATAATATAAAGAAAATAAAAGGTTAAATATGTTTTCGATCTTCGACTTATACACTTGAATTAGAAATAGTTCCTAAGAAAAAATTTGCTTGATTGTAAATTGTCTTGTAACGTCCTAATGCTTACTTGGCATTAATATTTATTAAAACACATTTCTGACGTGCACATTTATATATCCACATGGATTTTCATTAAACCTAGTCACCATAAACATTATGAAATAAGTTTTGTCCCCTCTCTTTTTCAACCACCACCCAACCTCCACCACCACCACCAAGCCTCCATCTTCTCATCCTCCTCCTCTCACTCCCACCCAACACCACCACCATCGAAACCCCCCAGTACTCAGCACACCACCTCCATCGTTCTTCCTATCTTCATAACTAACCTTATCACCATTAGAGAAATATCTCTCATTTTCCCACTGACCCCAAACACACTCCAGGAAACACTCCAAAATTTGATCATATTAATCATTAACTGAATAAAGCGTCACAACATTTGCTTGAACGTCCAAAACACCCGACTGAAAATCAGATAATGAGGATCAACAACCCCATTTTGTTTGTACTCATGAGTGGCAAATTTGTAGAAGGAACTCGGTGAAAACGACAGCATATACTCCAGCCATCGTGGAAGTTCCTCGTAAGACTCCTCCCAATCACCAAATGCCTTTGCAAGTTCTTTTTGTTTGGCTTCCCATGCTTTGGTATATGCCACTGAGTAGCCAAACATTCCGTTCACCCTCTCTTGAATAAGAGAAATGGAGATTGATGGTTCTTCCTTGACCATACCTACGACATTACAACAAAATATTAGGAATTTTTTTTAACAAGTCTCACAGCAAAATATTAACAGTGTCAAATAGGTTCTTTACCAATTATGCAAGAGCATATGAAGTCAGAACTACGCTTGCTATGGTCATAACTATAAATCTAGTTGACGCACATGTGTTATCCACCCCATCTCGTTATACCCCATTTTTTAGATCTTTAGACAACATTGCCCTCATTCTCCATGGACAAGGGTGTTCCTCTGTGGAATTTAGGCATTTTATAGAATAAATGGTTGGTTTGGATTCATCCACACGAAAATATTGGTGAATCTTCAACGCGTAGTGCTTCAAAGCAAATTAAACAGCTTCTTTGGAATCAAATCGTAGGCCAAAGTACAACTCATCGCCGACCTCCCACTTGCTAGACACATCCAAACAATCTCGTTCTAGTTCTTGATCTGGGTGTTCCCAATTAATGTATGTATAGTGGGGAGAATCATTCCAAAATGGGACGATAGACCCACATGAACATAAACATTTAAATCCTCAACAACATAACACGTCAACGTTAAAACATGTGAAGATAAAAAATGTCACGTATCATGTGCTTCTGGATGAATGTTGATAGGTACTTCCACTGGATTTGGGGATGAAGGGGAAATCGGTGCCCTCGGACCTTCCGCATTTGACAAATCTTCATCAAGAAGCTGACCATCATCATGCTCATCGTTATCTACAGAGTGATAGGCGTTAGGATCGACATTAAAATTATTGTTGTTGTTGTTGTTGTCACCAACATCGGCCAAATGAACGGTGAGAGCTTGACTATCATGTTCTTCTCCTCCGTATGTCTCATCATAAGGTAATGTCTGTTGTATGTTCATCAGATCGGGTGGGATGGGTATGGATGAGCTACTGGTATCATCAATGTCAACATACAATTCTAGCACTGTTATGAAATTCTATGGCGCAAATTTGTCCATCATGATTCCCACATCTTTAGTATTGCATACTACAAGACCAATGTAATGCCTTGGATTACGTGAAGTTAAAAATCGACAGGTCACGAAAGATATAAGCTGGTAGTGTCTAAGTTTCAACTTGTTATGAAGTTTTTTCTTCAAGTTGTTTATGCTCAGTTCAACTTGTTATGAATGTGCCCATACCGTGGCAAAACTGGCGTCTACTTGCACTACAATTGGTCTTGGTGCCCACCATGTGAGCTTCTGAGGCTTCTCAAGCGGGGCAAATCCAGAACAGCTCTGTAGTTGATGCTGCGGTGTCTGCACTCGTTTTACACCTCCCCTGTTCTGATTGTGTCCCTCGTATCTCTGGATTCTCTAGTGACAGAGGGATCGAAGCTCCCTTTTGATTCATCGATGGAGTCTTTGCAGATCTTGAACTCTGTTTTGTTTTGTGTAATTAGTTGGTGGAGGCGTGGAGCTTTGATGGGTTAATTATTGCAGTTGTTGCTTTAGCAGAGGTGTTTGTCTGCCTTACCGTTTCGTTTGACCAACCATCAGTCTGTATTGTCTCGAGTTCTTGTCGCCTTGCGGTGTGGTTGTGTGTGTGTTGTTGGGCCTGGCCCTTGGGCCCTTGTCCCGTTTTTCTCTCTTGCAATGAAATCATTTGACCAAAAAAATAAAACTTCAGTTAGCATCTGTCCTTAAAAATAACCACACAAAAAGCATGTGACAATTTTATGGATCGGTGGTGGTGTAAAGAAAATTCGAAATGGAGGTGTCGTTTTGACTTTGACACTAACCGCGTCCAGAAAAGCCGAACCGGCCGTCCCACGTGGCATCAGCCAGTTCTTATCTGCCACGTGTTCCCGCGCAACCTCCTCCCCCCACACTATAATAGCCTCCATCAATTTCTCTCCCCCGTCGTTTCTCTCTCTTTCTATCCGCAATACAATTCTCTCACGCGCCGCCTCTAAGATGCCGTTTTGCGACGTTGGAACGCAGCACTCCCCTTCCGCCGCCGCTGTCGCACCCGCCGACGCCCACCTGAACAATGACTTGAAGATATTTTACAGAACATACGGTCGTGGTCCAACCAAAGTGCTCCTCATCATAGGTCCTTCATCGCCTCCTCCTTTTTTTTTTTTTTTTTTTTTCTCTTATTCATGCTTAGCTCCTTTTTTTTTTCTGGCTCTCACTAATTCTATGTGGATCCAACGGTCAGGATTGGCAGCGACACTTGAAGCGTGGGGCCCACAAATTGAGGGGTTAACCGGAACAAACGTCTACAATGAAGACGACGACGCCGTTTGCAGCGGAGATGACAATGAGGCCGATGGTGGAATCGAGGTATGCGCGTTTGATAATCGGGGCGTGGGTCGGAGCTCCGTGCCCGTCAGAAAGTCCGATTACTCGTGAGTTCCATGTTTTCAAAATTCTCCATTATTCGTTTCTTTCTGGATATCTTAGTTGACTAGTGCTTAATTTTGAATGATTTCTCGATAACCGAAGTGAAATTTTGTATGTTGCTGATTGGATTTTGACGTTTGATGCTCGGTGATTGTTGGCTGCAGAACCAAGATTATGGCAAAGGATGCGGTTGCCTTGTTAGATCATCTGGGTTGGAAAAAGGCCCATGTTTTTGGGCACTCAATGGGTGAGTGCTCTGCTGTGTTTCTTTTACCCTGAATTTCGTTTCGGATTTGTCGAGTAGGTTTTTGCACTAATCTGCATGATCGAAATTCAGATGGTCTCTTAAAATAGTTCTCAGGGTAGATATAAGCTTATTTCTCTAAACGGCTTTGTGATTTCAAACAAATCTGTTTTTTTATAACTGCTTTTTCTCTAGATTTATGTTGGTTAGGCTTATTTATTTATTTATTTATTTTAATTTTAATTACCTTTTCACTATCAATACAGGAGCTATGATAGCTTGTAAAGTAGCAGCAATGGTTCCTGATAGGGTCCTCTCATTGGCATTGCTCAATGTAACCGGGGGAGGTTTTCAATGTTTTCCGAAGGTATTTAATATCTTTCGGCATGAAAACATTTCTACAAAATGTTCTTTTTTAACTGCACTAGGCAGATGGTCCTTCTGGAATATACTTGCAACTACGCGATTAGAACATTAATGCTGCAGTTTATGCAGCGTTTATAATACTACATTGCTTCCCTCACCATCTCTATCCCCCTGCCCTATAAGACTCTCGTAACGTAACAGTTTTTTTCCCTTTAATTCTAAGAAAACTTTAAGGGAAAACTAATTATGCAAGGAGTGACATTGTTATAAGAGGTCTACTTCATACTACACGTACTAGAAAAATTTCCCCAGCGCAATTTATGTCAATTGAGAAAATTCTGTCAGTACTTTTTTATTACAATTTATAACAACGACACCTAGTATTGTGTGGTTATTTACTTTTATTTATATTTTTTAAAGAAAAAGGAAAATAACTTCTATGTATTCAGTACTGCAAGAGTACTGGAAATTTATTGCCTAATTTAGGAGTGATGCAAGGGTATCAAATTTTGAATTCATGTACACACGCTTTCGTAAGGCAACCGGCAGTTCCTCCGGAAATGGTGAAAAAATGGACCTAAAAAAAGATGGGTAACATGGACCTGACTCATTTCACTTTATAACCCATGGACTATCAAATCCTAACTCATAAAACACTACTCACAGTTCTGAAAAAACAAACCATCATACTTGCTGCCATCCATTTGTAGTAAACGAACCAGTCTTTCTTGTTCCCCTTTCTATCTCTCCCCATTCTCTGTTATTCTTTTTTACCCCTCTATCTATCCTCTCTTTGTCTTACTTTCTCTCATATTCTGTTCTACTCTCTTCTATTGAATCTATTTTCTGTTCTCTCATCTCTGTTATTATTTTCCTGTTTTCTCTTGCTCTGTTTCTTGTTCTTTGTTCTCTGTTATTCTATTTTGTCATTATTGGTTTTATGTCTTAATGTTTTATCATTGTGCGCTCTTTTGTTCTCTGTTTTCTATTCTTTCTTCTCTGTTTTCTATTCTTCCCCTTTCCTTCTTCTGCTCTATTCTTATTTATTCTGTCACTTTATCCTCCCTGGTACAAGAAGCCATTGTCCTATCTGATAATGACAAGTGAAGAACATGTGGATTTTATTTACTGCAATATGATTTTGTTTTGTTGTTCTTAACATATATTATATACTTTTTTATTTTGTTACATTTTGCAGTCTTTTGGTTATACTATGTGTGTCTGCTTATTATGTTTCCATAATAGCCAATATACGTCCCCCATAGGCTGCAAGCGTGCAACACCATCTGCCATATTGTTTTATGGCTGTACTTTTGCATGCTACCACGAACCACCATTAGGGATTAATAACACTGCAAATGTTTCTACTAACATTTAGGTTGTTCTTTCTTAATGACATGTTTTCATTTAGGCTTGTGGTACATTGGAAAGAAAATGTTTGTTGCTATTAATATTCAGTGCTAATTTATTTAAATGACGCTTATTTTGAAACCTGATGCTATTACGTAGCTTTTGAATTAATATGGGTTGATAATTTGCTGAGTAATAAGGTTTAAAGGCATTTGATACTAGTATGCTGCATCAACCAACTTATAAGGTTGGTTAGATTAATTTCTGGCAGTTACGACCCTCTGTCATGGTAAACTTACCTGATATCTGGTTGGAACTTTTGTTGATTGTATGCTTATCTCTTGTTTATCCATAGTCATTTATTATAATTTAAGAAAAAGAGTTGTTGAAAATTTCATTGACCTTGAACGTAAAAAAATAAAGGAGGAAGAAGAACAATACATAACAGTAAGAAAAAGACATTGTAACTCTAAAATTCAAGATTAGCCATCAAATATTGCTATATAGTATGTAAAATATTGTGGTTGTCACATGCTTGACTCATAAACTGAAAATGTATTTGGTTTAGATATATGATGTTGGATACTTGGAATTATGATCTGTTTGATCCATGATTGCCTACAAATTACGAGGCCTTTATGTTGATTTAGAATTTATCTAAAGTCCTTATAAGAATGTTCACATAAATTACTTTTTCCAGTTTGACCGACAAACATTCTCCGTCGCTTACCGTTTCTTGAAAGCGAAGACTCCTGAACAAAGGGCAGAAGTTGACTTGGATACCCACTACTCACAGGTAAATCATATTCTTGGTTTTGTTCAGTATTTCTAAAATAACAAGTTGTTTCCCTAACCTCTACTTGAATCTGATGAAAATATTTCTCTGTATATTTCATGAATACACTTGTACAATTTATACATATAACAAAGAGATAAAAAAGAATTAAATCTATCTAAATCTAATACTAATAAAAAATAGAGCAACAAATCTTATCTCTATTTCTATGAGATAAGACTAATAACAAGCTCAATCTTAATAAAAGATATTCAACGCCTCTCTCCCCAGCTATTTCACACCCTCAATTCCACACGTTTTAAATCATGGTTCAAAATGTGACTACATTGCGACCAAAATTGTGGCTATATGAACCGCATTTATTTATAATTTTTGGCAATATCAAGAATCCTAGCTTAACCTCAGCCGGCGAACGCAATTTAAAATCTTGATTCCACATAATAGTGAACGTAAACTAACATAAATGTAAGAAAGGAATTTGGAAAATTGAATCACTGTTGTTCCCAAATCATATCAAGATACTCTGGATTCTGCAGTCAATATTAACATTAAGCTGAAGGAGGTTATCTTGTTCTTCCTGTCTTGTATCATTTCTGATCTACCGGAACTAACAGCTAGAAATCATTTTCACTGTACTTTGGATTGAAATTAAAGATAAGTTTTATATGTGACATGCAGGAATATCTTGAGGAATATGTTGGAACTGTTAAGAGACGAACAATATTATATCAGGTACAGTATATTTGATAAGCTTAATTAAGTTATTACTTCGCTTGGAGTTTATTACTGTTCTTCTGTAGTTCTGTGAGTTTCCATGGTTAAATAGCAATATACCAGAAGCATTATTAAAATATATAGAGAACAGTGCAACCTATGCAGGAATTGCAGCTACATGTAATCAAAGTATTCAAATTCCAAAAATGTACATCAAGACTAAAAATGCTTTAAAATAACTGTATGTACACTCCCAGAATTTTACCTTATAAAATATGTCTTCACTTGTTATTTTTTTGGCAGCAAGAAACTTTTCTGTAAGTCTTGTTTAAATTCCAATAAAAAATTTACAAATCCAAGTTTAAACCATGTTTTCCAGTTGGTTTCTGCTAAGCTGCATCCCAACTTCTATGGTCCCACAAAATAAGAGGATTTGAATCACCAAATTAACACCGCTCAGCTGAAAATGGCATCAAGGTATATAGCCTCATTCCATGTATCTCCTAGCAATGAAATGCCCATTTAAAATCTAGAAAAAGGGAAAATGCGAAATCTAGTTGCAAACCTTTCAAATTAGCAAGCCCTTCATCACCTGTCTTGCATGAATCCAGATTTAAATACTCCTGATGGGAACCCAAATTTCCCCAATAGGAGTGCCCCAAGTAGCACTAGACCCCCTATAGTGCAAGTCTACACTAGGAGGGCTAAGACGGGAAATAAAAATAATTCCCACTAACTTTGCTGAGGTGGCAGGCGTTGTTCGTGCATTGGTGTGAGGGAGAGAGAGAGAATCAGGGAATCTTCCTTGAGAGAGGGGTCTATAACAGAAAGGGGAGAGAGAGAATGGGTACGGAGGACTTTGGCCATTTTGGGATTGGGACGGAGAGAATATCTCTCTTGGGTATTAGTACTGTTTCCTTGCATTTTATCTGTAATTTCTCCAAGCTGAACTGGGTATTCTCAGTTTTACAGCATTCATCAATACAAATCTACATATTTCTGTTTCATTTTCTCTTCCTTTGTTCTGGTGCCTATCAACTCCAAATTTGTCAAACCTTATTGCAGACCAAATTTTTTTCGAACGACCCCCAATTAGAAGCAACATCACTATGACATGACCAATCTTGGTTTTCAGATCATTCACAATTTTATATCCATCCATTTTGGTCATTCCTTTAGAGTGAATAAGCCAAACAGATTTTGGCCCCGTTTGGAAGAGCTTTATTTAAGCTTATTTTATGGCACAAAAATGTTTACGCTAGTGTTCGGGAGAGCTTATGTAAATAGCTTGTGACATATCTATAAGTTGTTTTGAGCTTATTTTCATAAGTTGTCCAGAATAGCTTATGAAAAAGACCTTATGCTTATTTACAACCTATTTTCAACTTATTTCAATAAATTTCTTAAAATAGCTTATGAAAGCGTTTATGCGATAAGCGCTTATGCCCATAAGCGCTTAAATAAGCTATTTTTCCAAACACACCCTTTTTATGCCCAAGCCTGAGAATTTTAAAAATTAATAATAGGACTGTTAAATCTCATTATTATTTTTGCAGTATACAAGGGTAGAAAATAGAGGTGCTAGGATAGAGAATAATGTTGGGGATTTGGGAGATTTTTGTGAGAAAAGGGAAATGAACCGTATGTTCAGTGAATCCTCCAAAATCCTCCAACATTCATCTTTCTTAGTTTTATCGATTTGGGGAATTTTCAAGGTGAAATCATCTGATATAGCAATATTACTATTTTCAAACGTATCTAAATCTAAATCCATATCTATATCTATTTAGTAATATTGATTTGAGTTTAATAAATATCATTAAGTATTCTTCCATTAATAATAAATCTTAAAGCTCTGGCCATGGCGGAATCCAGGGAAGGATTTAACCCCTTGGTGGGAAGATTCCACCACTCGAACATGTTACCTCTCACTCACATAGAAGCAACTCCAACTATTGTGCCCAGGCTCCCTTTGCAGAAAATTCACGCTGAATTATTGAAAAAATGTAATCTATTGAGAAGCACATCAACTAGTAACTTTCTACATATGGAACCCTTTGCATCACTGAGATGAAAACAACTTTCTTTCTTTAAAATTTTATTTCTGAACTAGAATTTTAACATTGTAGTCCATTTTCGAAGGTTAACATTACTAATACATAAACTTTCTCCATTTCCTTGCCCTTTTTCATTTTTGACATCCAAATAAGGGGAAGGAAAGTCACCATTTAGTTATTCCCTTTTCTGTTATTTCCCTCTGAACTCCTAAGCACCCTATACCGGATTTTCAATCAATATGAATGGTCCTTCTGTGTTGATCAGTATAATATTTCCTAATTCAATGTCCCTGCCTCTTTCAGCAATATGTTAAGGGTATATCAAATTCCGGGATGCAATCTAATTTTGGTTTTGATGGTCAACTCAACGCATGTTGGACACATAAAATGACTCAAACAGACGTTGAGAGGATCAAATCAGCAGGTTTTCTTGTTTCAGTTATTCATGGCAGGTGTGTACTGTGTTCGGCTTAATAGAAACCCTATATAATGCTGCTTAGTACGAACCCTCAATTTCAAAATATAAATGTAACTTCACACTAAGCACAAATTATTCACTCAAACAGCAAATTATATGCATGGAAGAAAATGCGGCACACCACATACACTATATATTTACTTGGTAGTTTTATTGATTAAACATTTCCTGCTCTTTCAGGTATGATATAATTGCTCAGATGTACTATGCACAAAGACTTGCTCAGAGGCTTTATCCAGCAGCTCGACTGGTAGATCTTCATGGAGGTCACTTAGTGAGCCATGAACGGCGTGGAGAGGTATAATTTGCATGTAATGTATACCTGGAAATTTGAGCTATAGAACACTGGCTGCAGAATTTGCACGGTTGTTCTTTGCCTCTTAAGATTCACTTTAAATGAACTAAAATATCAGAAAATTCAGGTTAATCAAGCACTGTTTGACTTGATCGAGGCATCAAAAGGGAAGTTGGACCCACATGATTGGACTAATTTGTCAAATGCACAGTCCTGTAAGTTTTTCATTTTCTAAGGAAATAATTTTCCCTACACTTCTCAATTCTGCATGACCTCGCATGACACCTGCCATGACTGTTTTCTGTAGCTTGGTGGGTTAACGTGTGGTAGTAATATCTAAGCTCCAAGCAGACACACCCACAACCTTAAAAGTTTTGCCCCAATACAAGGTTGATTGTATAAACTCAAATTTTAATGAACAACTTTCAGTTCCTTTCTTCTCCCCAGCAAACCCCAATTTCGTTCAAGGAGTGTTAACTCTAAATCAGTTTCCTACTTTGTTAGACAATTCAATTAGAGCACCCAACAGCCCAAATCTCCCCAGACAGAGCATAGAGCCATGTTTCATCAGTGCATACCCGGTCCCGGATGGATTTACAGGTGAATATGCCTATAAGATGAACTAGCTCTCATACACACCAAAAATTAAAAATGATACTCACATTAACATTACTCTGCATGTAAAAATGCAGCAGAAGATAATAATAATAATAATAATAATAATAATAATAATAATAATAATAATAATAATAATAATAATAATAATAATAATAATCACTGAGCAGGTTGACTAAAAAGGTTTGCCTGCAATAGGCCACTGCCCAAAATTCCTGGGTTTGTCACTAGCTCCCAGTGAGCTGAAACATATGTTCTGATATCATATTTAATTTGAAATGATTTGTATCTATTGATTCTATTCATTTTCACTGTATGGTCTTCCAATGAATCCAGTCTTAGTCTTATGGGGGCCAAAGTTGACACCCTTTTTGAAATATTAGCAGTTAAAAAACTATTAAAATGTATCTAGGCTTGTGGGGCTGAAGTTGCAATAACCGAGAATAACGAAGAAAGATGTGTCATTGGATGCAGTCAATAGTTTGCTTAGGTGCTCTCCTGTTTTCTGATAAGGTCTACAATATGCTTGTGCAGGTTGGAGAGGCAAAAGGTTGTCTTTTGTCAGAAACATCAAGGGTGGAAGCAACGTTTCCCTTAACTGCAGCTTATTAGAAAACCTGCATCTCTTCCTATTATACTTCTTTGGTCTCATTGTTATGGCATTTGAATATGGAAGAAAGATTCTAAGAAGCTTGAAACCAGTTCGAGTTGGAAGTTCTTCCTCATACATTGAAAGTCAATAACTCCCTCCCAAGTTATTTCCTACACACTTATTGCAGGAGGGTGTTGATGTGTAACTTTGTAAACCCTAAAGGGAGAGATCACCGCACTTCTTCAGCAAGATGAGGCTCACGTATACGGTATACGGCACAACGCTGACATATCCCTTCATTGACAAGATGAATTCCATGTGTGTGTAGTCAATAATTTTATAAAAGCAAAAAAGACTAAGGATAAATGATCATGATCCACTTTGCTTTTGTGGCCTGCAATGTACATTTCATATTGGAAGATGATTCGTGTGGTGTACATCTGCAACCACCCATGGACACCAAAGGAAAAGAAGAGGCTGAAACTAACGAAGATCATATGATGTAATGCGATAAGAAAAGAGAGATAGAGATAAAAATTGAGTTTATGTGGAGGGTTTAACTAATAACTGTTTGGGTGTCATGATTGCTGTTTAATTATGCAACTCTGAAAATTCTATACCATAATACACAATTACCTTAAAGAATATATATTCCTTCACTGTAGAAAGTTTTGAACAAAAAGTGTTGGAAGAATCCTTTACAGACGCATACTTTTTATAAGTATTGATTAATTCTTTGCTTTTTGTTCACATTGGCAGGAAGTTTTGATTAGAAAGTTTTGAAGCTAATTAGAAAGCTTTTTATTCACATTGATTAGAAAGTTTTTAACAAAAAATGTCTCATGCATATCTACATCTGTGGTCGAGAAAACTAGAATAAACCCACCAATGAAGCTAATTCCAGGATTTTCAAATTGTCGGGCTCCTTCGGTAAAATAGACCCTCTCTTCATTTTTGATTCCATAACATATTTATAACTTCCCACTAAAGATCCAATTGAGAGAAATATTAGTAATATATTTTTCAACACTTGTTAATCTTATCCGGTTATATATATTTTTTATATCGAAAAACATTTAAATTTCTCTAATAAAACTATATCAGGTTATATTTATAGAACTATAACCTAATCAGATTAATAATAATGGACAGAAATATAAGAATATAAGGAGTAAGAAATTCATTAGTGCTCCTGATTTCGGAAAAATGGTTATTGAATTATATTACTTTTTCTCTAATGTGCTCCTATTCTACTTAATGGATATAATATACCAAACGACCAAAATTAAGAAACAAAATTCTTAGTTCTTTTATGTGACAAAAGTAAAAATAAAATCAGACCACAGCTTGAATTTCTTTTTCTTTTTAATGATTTAAATGTTACACTTTTAACCAACTACTTTAGGCTTGTAACAAAAAAAAAACTACTTTAGGTTTTTTAATAAGTATCCTGAAAACTCGTTAACCTGTTTTTTTTTTTTTTTTTTTTTTTTTTTTTTTTTTTTTAACTTATCCATATAAGAATTGGGAATTTGGGATCAACTAAATCATTTTTTTTTGGGATGTCAAATTGGGATTGCAAACGTTAGCCGGTAGCAATTGTCATGAGCAAGACCATTTCAAGGTGGCAAAACTAGAAAGAAAGAAATAAAACAAGACCAAACAATGAAATTTGTAGACAATCAAAGCCAGGATAGAAAAAAGGTAAAAAAACACTTGAACTTGACAATAAAATTGGATAGAAAAAAGGTAAAAAAGTGGGGTGTGAATAAAACAAAGCTTAATTATAATGATACTTGATCATGTCAAGTTTCACAATCTAACTATCGACTCGTGTTTTCTTTGTGTTTAATTCAAAGTTAACTGCCATAAATCAAAGTTAGCTAGCTATACGTATACCAAAATGCTGCTACTCTCACCCTTGAGTCATAACACATTCAGAAGAAAAGAAAAAGGTATTAATAACAAGTAGGAATTTGCACCCCAGTGAAATAACTTGGTATTTGTGAGAGAGAGAGAGAGAGAGAGAGAGAGAGAGAGAGAGAGAGAGAACGTACTTGGCATTTGGTTGGTTTGAGGCAGAGGGTAGTAAAGACTCGTTTTGGGTTATGGAGCTTTGGAAAGGGGAAAGGGAGTAAGTTGATAGACACAGTGAGACGCCAAGAATCATTTGTGTTATGCTCAATAATATTCTTTTGATTTGGAAGGAATTGAAATCAAATATTCCACTAGAATATACTAATATGCTCAGTCACATGAATTTCTAAATAAACCTAAGGGCACCACCGGCACAACTGTCCAAATTATCCAACTGTTCTACTTAATCCATCATTTTTTATATATTTACTTTTATGAATTTATCAATCGGTCTAGATTGGGAGTAATGAAATAGTTTAGGATAACACTGTGGGGAGACAGGGGAGTCCATAAGTCGAGGACGAAGACCACAAAGAAAACCCGACACCACATCTTAACCCAAAACCTTAGGATGTGGGACTTAAACTCCACACTTGAATTCTCAACATTTCCCCCCTCAAGTGTGAGTTACCACCACATTACCATGCTCCCCCTCAACGGAAGCTATCCACACTTGCACCGCCATTCATTTTACCGCGTCAACGGGATCTGCCGCGTTGCTAGGAAGACTTTCGACATAAGGAGCGGCACCATGGCTACACCAACCTAGAGAACCTGATTCTTAAAGTCATGCATCGTCACACCACAACCACATCTTCCAAGAAGATAAACAAACACAAAAGAAACTGGGTTTCGAGAGATGGAAATGCTCCTTATAAGCCCTCCAACTAGCTGCAAGATCAAAGGGCAGCGACAAACACTCAACGACGCAGCGAACAATGGCGGCGACGGCAGAACAGCGAACAAGGGCGATGGTGGCTACCGCCTGGGGTTTCGAGAGGGAGAAGGAAAGTTAGGGTTTTTGAGAGATTGAGGCTTGAGATTGAGAGTGAGAGTCTGATATGTAATCCCAGTGTCAAAAAAAATTGGGTTGTTAGTGGAAATTTGATTTATGGGTTGTGTTGGTGATTTTCATGTTGGCTACTTCCTTTTTTTATTGTTAAGATAGTGAAGATATAAATTAAAGTTTGTTCATTATATTAATAATTGATTATGTAGCTCAACTAACAAAAATGTATTTTGCCACTACCTGATCTCGTGTTCGAATCTCCTGAAAGTGCATTTCAACCTTTTATTTATTTAGTGCCATTCCTTTTTAGCAGACCGTCCTCCACTGTTTATTATTATAACTTTGTAAACATGGTCATGTGTCTTCTTTTTAGTTTTAGGCTCATAATTGGTTTTTTTTTTCAAACTCAATTCAATAAAAAAAAGTTGAAGGGATATTAAATTTTTGTGTGAAATGTGATAAAAGTTTTCTTTTTCTTACAAGATACTGTGATAGTCTCTCCTAATAAATGACTTTCTAATGATTCGATCTTATAACATCACTCTTACAAGGATTTAACTTGTCTACCACTAAACCAATACCTTATTGGCATATCTGATAAAAGTTAAGTCAATTTGAGTAGATACTGGTGTGGATAAGACTAATTTTCTATAATTTAAAAAACTCAACTTTAGTATGGCTAATGACAAACTCAAAATTTTAACTTAATGACAATAAAAAACTCATCATTCATGAAATTGTGTAGATTTTCTATAATTTAAAATAAACTTTTTTTTTTACTCTTTCAAAAGTTTTTTTTAAACAAAATATCTTTATTGCATAGAAATAAGGTCCATGAAAACAACTTAATTATGAGATAGGTGATTAGTTTCAAAAAACAAAAAGATAGGTGATTAGCAATGATAGCCAACACTATAACTGTGATAGCTAGACATGTTCGAGTTGATATATGCCTCAGATAGATATGGATTTCACATACATCCAGATATTCAAACTAGAATAATAAGAGATCCCTTTGCTTTTCACAGGGAGGGTAGTCACACAAACTTTTCTTACATAGATTCCCCAAAAAGAAAACCTGCAAGAGATTTCCACCATGATTAAATAGCATGCAACATTACCTGGAAAAACATTTCCACCTGAAAGGGAACTTCACAATTCGGAAACAAAGGCTTTTTTTTAATATTGCACAAAAAAGGAATTAGCAAAACAAGACATAAAAAAAAAAAAAAGAATAGGCCAACTATGGCTCTTTTGGCCAAGTTGGCATTAGATGTGGCCTGGGGAGTTGGAAGTTGCAGCCGACCATGCAACTCCCAGGGCTTTAGGCGAATCCCAGTGGAGTCGCAGGCCTTTATGCGACTCCCACTGGAGTAGCAGGCCTAGTTGCGATTCCTGCCCTATAAATTCCCAAACTTCCCCGGCTGAAACTGCACCCTTCTTCAACGCTAAACCTCAAACACTGAAACTCAAACCCCTGCGATGGATCAACAAATTGCCTTTGTGTACTACAACGGCAGGGCTTACGAAGGTGGGCAAGGCGTTACGTTTGAAGGTTCGACAAAGGCTATATATCTGAAGCGAGGCATTTCCTTCCAACGTTTGAAGAGGAGAATTCATGAGAAGTTACAACTCAGCATTAACCAGGTTATTTCGAGCGTTACGTATAGATTTTTAGCTTCAGAAAACCCTATTTTTTTTGCAAGTCTCCAGATATGTGATACTGAAGATGTCAGTATCATGATGGACGCTTTTAGCCAACAATCATCGATGAGAATGCTAGAGTTGTATGTTGGTATTGCTGAGGCCGGAGGCTCGTCAATACCAGTGTCAACGTATTCAATGGAAACACAAGAGATGTTGTCGATTGAAGGGGTTAGGCACGTTGAGGAGGTGGTTGTTGATCCAGAGTCTTTGACCTTCGGAAACACGGGAAATACCGTCAATTTGGCGGACGACATTGACAACATCCACACAGACAATGTGGATCCTGAAGTAAAACTATTCAGATGACGAGATGGATGAAGACGATAGATTTCTTGATGGAGGATCGTCAGACTCAGACATGGAGACCGACTTGGGTGGCAATGCAGGACCTCAGACAGCTCATACTTCTCTTCTTATTGCTTCGCCGGTACTGGTGAACGTATACTCAGTAGGAAGAGGAGTATGAGCTGTCTGAGGTCCTGCATTGCCACCCAAGTCGGTCTCCATGTCTGAGTCTGACGATCCTCCTTCAAGCAATCTATCGTCTTTGTCCACTTCATCATCTGAATGGTTAACTTCAAGATCCACATTGTCTGTGTGGATGTTGTCAATGCCGTCCGCCAAATTAACGGTGTTTCCCGTGTTTCCGAAGGTCAAAGACTCTGGATCAACAACCACCTCTTCAACGTACCTAACCCCTTCAACCGACAACATCTCTTGCGTTTCCATAGAATACGTTGACACTGGTATTGACGAGCCTCCGGCCTTAGCAATATCAACATACAACTCCAGCATTATCATCGATGATTGTTGGCTAAAAGCGTCCATCATGATACTGACATCTTCAATATCACATATCTGGAGACTTGTAAAAAAAATAGGGGTTTTTGAAGCTAAAAATCTATACGTAACGATCGAAATAACCTGGTTACTGCTGAGTTGTAACTTCTCATGAATTCTCATCTTGAAACATTGGAAGGAAATGCCTCGTTTCAGATATATAGCTTTGTCGAACCTTCGAACATAACGCCTTGCCCACCTTCATAAGCCCTGCCATTGTAGTACACAGACAATTTGTTGATCCATCGCAGAGGTTTGAGTTTCAGCGTTTAGCGTTGAAGAAGGGTGCGGTTTCAACTGGGGAAGTTTGGGAATTTATAGGGCAGGAATCGCAGCTAGGCCAGCGACTCCAGTGAGAGTCACATAAAGGCCTGCGACTCCAGTGGGATTCGCCTAAAGCCCTGTGACTCCAATGGGAGTCGCATGGTGGGTTGCAACTTCCAGCTCCCCAGGCCACATCACATGCCAACTTGGGCAAAAGAGCCATAATTGCCTAATTCTTTTTTTATGTCTTGTTTTGCTAAAAAAAATTGCAATATTAAAAAAAAGTCTATGTCTTCGAATTGTGAAGTTCCCTTTCAGGTGGAATTTTTTTTCAGGAAATGCTGCATGCTTTTTAATCATGGTGGAAATCTATTTCAGATTTTCTTTTTTGGGTGATCTATGTAAGGAAAGTTTGTGTGTCTGCCCTCCCTGTGAGAAGCAAAGAGATCTCTTATTATCCTAGTTTGAATATTTAGATGTATGAGAAATTCATATCTATCTGGAACATGTCTGAAATACATGTTCCAGTCATATCTATCTGAGGCATATATGAACTCGAACATGCCTCAGATAGATATGAATTCCGCATACATCCAAATATTCAAACTAGGATAATTAGATATCTCTTTGCTTCTCATAGGAAGGGCAGTCACACAAACTTTTCTTACATAGATTCACCGTCAAAAGAAAACCAGCAACAAATTTCCACAATGATTAAAAAGCTTGCAGCATTACCTGAAAAAAAATTCCACCTGAAAGGAACTTCACAATTCGGTTCCTTTCACAATTCGGAAACAGAACCAACATCATGCGGTATTGCAATTTTAAAAAGTTATGAGAATGATATTTGAAAAAATTTGAAAATGATTTTCATAGTTATAATTATGATTTATGAGCATAAATGGGATAGACCCGTGACCCCAAGACTTTTTTTTTTTGTTCGCATATAGCCAACTCAATGGATTTCGCATTTGAGCCAATGAAGCATTACCACACACACATGATCGGTGGTCCAAATTGGGCAATTCAGATTTCTAGGCACGCCAATTCAGATTGCTATCACGATGCATTTTTATAAAAATTATCCCATGGAATTTGAGTTTTTTTTTTTGAATAATGTAAAAAAAAAATTTTATCAGTTTAGTGTGTAACTGATGTTATTTGTCAATATAGTTTTGTTTGCTTGATTAGGTGTAATTCAAACTAGTCATATGTGATGAAATTCAGAAGTTCATGTTTAGGTGAGTGTTATAATAAGACAAAGGAGTGGGATTCAGAATCTGTACTGTAGACGATAGGATGTTGCACTGCAGGGGACATGACGTGACTAGACACACCTAGACATGACAAGCCTAGACCTAACCTACACATAACACGCCTAGAACTAACCTAAACATGTCTAGCATGAATATAGGCGTGTTATACACATTGGGGAGCACGTTCCCCATAAACCAACCCCCTCCCCACCCACCCTTCTAACTACGGCCAACCCCCCCCCCCCCCCCAAAGCTCGACCCCCCTTCCAACCCTATATAAACCCCCCATATTCAACCACCATTTACCCTCATTCTCTTTTACTTATTCACACATTTCTTATCACATTCTAACTTTCTTCTAATAATTTTTACTACTTCAACTATGGCCGGTGAAAATGTGATTAACCCCGGGCCCCTGAATCCATCCCTCTTAACCCAACAATCCGTACACGTTTCAGAACAGGTGTGGAGCGGCAACTTTGAAGACCGGGTTTTGAAAGTGCGGAGGGCTCGGGACTCGAGGCAAGTTGAAGGCCGAATCCTCAACCAAGTCCCGCAAGAAATCGTTCCCCACTTGCAGCGTGCGGGTTTCTACGAGGGCGCGCTTGTCGGTGACGTCACGCCGGACCACGACCTTCTATCCACGTTGGTGGAGCAATGGAGACCGGAGACGCACATTTTTCACCTCCCTGTTGGCGAGCAACAATAACGCTGGAGGATGTCGCACTACAACTGGGTTTGAGGATTGACGAGTCTGCAGTCACTGGCGAGGTGCAACGCATGGACTGGAAGGAGGTGATTTTTGCGCTCCTTGGTAAAGCAGTGACGGATGCTGACTTGACCGGCCCGTGCAAACTGCTCAAGCCAAAGCTCACCATGGCCTTCGTGCACGTTGTTGAAGTTCTGGCTCAGCCATATCATCTTGAGTCGGTTGCCGGTCAAGTCAGCATCCGTCATTGCTTTACCAAGGAGCGCAAATATCACCGCCTTCCAGTCCATGCGTTGCACCTCGCCAGTGACCGCAGACCCGTCAATCCTCAAACCCAGTTGTAGTGTGACATCCTCCAGCGTTATTGTTGCTTCGCCAACAGGGAGGTGAAAAGTGTGCATCTCCGATCTCCATCGCTCCACCAACGCGGATAGAAGGTCGTGGTCCGGCGTGACATCACCGACAAGCGCGCACTCGTAGAAACCCGCACGCTGCAAGTGGGGAACGATTTCTTGCGGGACTTGGTTGAGGATTCGGCCTTCAACTTGCCTCGAGTCCCGAGCCCTCCGCACTTTCAAAACCCGGTCTTCAAAGTTGCCGCTCCACACCTGTTCTGAAACGTGTACGGATTGTTGGGTTAAGAGGGATGGATTCAGGGGCCCGGGGTTAATCACATTTTCACCGGCCATAGTTGAAGTAGTAAAAATTATTAGAAGAAAGTTAGAATGTGATAAGAAATGTGTGTGAATAAATAGAAGAGAAGAAGGGTAAATGGTGGTTGAATATGGGGGGTTAGAAGGGGTTTATATAGGGTATAATGGGGTTGGAAGGGGGGGTCGAGCTTTGGGGGGGTTGGCCGTAGTTAGGAGGGTGGGTGGGGAGAGGGGGTTGGTTTATGGGGAACGTGCTCCACAATGTGTATAACACGCCTAGATTCATGCTAGACATGTTTAGGTTAGTTCTAGGCGTGTTATGTGTAGGTTAGGTCTAGACTTGTCATGTCTAGGTGTGTCTGTGTCTAGGTCTAGGTGTGTCTGTGTTTAGTCACGTCATGTCCCCTGACGTGCAACATCCCATCGTCTACAGTACAGATTCTGATTCTGATTCTCACTCATTTGTCTTATTATAACACGCCCCACACTCACCTAAACATGAAACTTCTGAATTTCATCACATTATGACTAGTTTGAATCACAACTAATCAAGCAAACAACACTATATTGACAAATAACATCAGTTACACACTAAACTGACAATTTTTTTTTACATTATTCAAAATAAAAACTCATGGAATTTGGTGTTTCATTTAGCTTAGTACCACGCTATAATTTTGCGTGCCCAAGATGTGGAGGTCTCGTGCCTTGCCACGGTGCAAGGAGTTGGTATGGCGTGCAGCTCTGGATATCTTGCCGGTTAGAGGTCGTTTGCGGCACCGAGGTGTGGACATTGACCCTTCCTGTCCTTGCTGTGAGGTGGTAGAATGCGAGACGGTTGCCCATGCGCTCCTTTATTGTCCGGGTTCAGTTCAGGTCTGGTTTGGTTCGTCGATTGGCTTACGAGTGGGGAACTGGCCCGGTCTCTCCTTTGTTGATTTTTTCCTCAGGTTCTTGGAGATTGCAGATGACCAGGCTCTTATTTGTTTTATCACTACGGTCTACTGTATTTGGGAGAGGAGGAACCGTATTGTCTTCCAGCAGAGGCAGACGCCCACACCGCTTATGTTTGATCGTGTGGCTACGCTCCTTGGGGTTCCGGACTTGCGTGCAGTTCCTAGCCAGTCTATGGTGTTGCCGTTTAGTTGGGCCCGACCGCCTCGTGGTGTTTTTAAGCTTAATTTTAATGCAGCTCTTCGAGATTCGACTTTGGCTGGCTTTGGGATGGTGGCTCGAAACTTTGAGGGTGAAGTTCTTGCTTCGGCGGGTGCAGCTACTATCATGGTCTCGTCCTCTGTTGTGGCGGAGGCCCTGTGTTTCCGGTGGGCGATCTCCACTGCTATTGATTTGGGTTTCAGGCGGGTCATGTTTGAGACTGATTGTCTGAAGCTCTTTGATCTTTGGCGCCGCCCCAAACCTGGTGGTTCTTATCTTTTTTCTATTATTAGGGATTGTCGTTCGTTTTCTTGTCATTTTGATTTTATGGACCTTGTTTTTGTTAGGCGGGAAGACAATATGGTTGCTGACTCCCTTGCCAAATTGTCTTTCTCTACGTTGTCTTTTATTTGGATTGAGGACGCTCCTCAAGAGATTTTAGCTGCTCTGCAGCATGATGTAGTGGCTTCTGCCCCTGTTTCTTGATTAATATATTTATCCAGTTTCAAAAAAATAAAATAATTTAATACATTTACCTAAGTAATTTAAACAAGAAATTTGGACTGTTCAGGTAGTTGATCCTATAATAATATCTTTTGATATAATATTTAAATTATTAAACATGTAATTACTTTAAATAATATTTAATGTGATGTGTAAATATTTTACTATACTTAATAATATATAAATTTCAAAAAAATGAAATTTCAAAAAGGAGAAATGTAATTGAATTAATATATAAGCCACGTAATTTATATTGATTATATAGATATACTACACTTCTAAAAAGTTACACGAACAACCACTTATTTCATCTATATATTAATGAAATTTTATTTCAAATAGATAACTTCTAACTTTACTACATATATTTGTAAAGATTGAAGCTTTAATATCAGTATATCACTATCACTGCTTCAATCTTGTGAAACAAATCTAATTTTTCCATCTCTATTTAAAATAAATGTTCAGTAAAAATAGATGGTATAAATGGTTTTTGGTTCACTTTCTAGGTATATATGAATTATTTTTACATAATCAATGTATTTCACGTGACTTATATATAAATTTAATAACATTTTTCTCTTTCAAAAATCAATATTTTAAAATTTATATATTATTAAATATAAAAAAATTTACATATAAAATTAAATATTGTTTAACCTAATTAACTAATTAAAAAAATTAAAATATTTCTAATTTTATATTTCCAAATTTTATAAGTAAAGAGTGGCTAAGCCATAAGCGAGTGTTTAACTAGTTATCGATTTTTGAGATATTTTATTTTAGAGTCAATGAATTATTGCTTGTTCTTGAACAATTCAAGTTATACAGTTAAATTATTTGTGTGTGTATGAAATTATCATTTGATCAACTCATATGAAACTTGTAATTCAATGCTTGAATTTGTGAAAATTCATGTTTTAACAAAATTATAAACTGCAGTAAACAGTGACGGACCCAAAAATTTTGGGTAGTGAGAGCAATATGTATATATAAATTTGTAACATTGAAATTTAATATATTACTTTTAAAATTTTGAAAATACCTCATAATTATTTTCTAGGGTTATCTAAATCAACCACCTTAGTGAACTAATATGGTCATTTATAAAAAATAAACATAAATTTACAAAAAAAATTACCCACTTATCTTAAATTTTATTGGTCCACTAAAAATTGGATGAAATCACCGCATGGATGATTTAAAGAATCCCTAATTATCTATAAATTTTCATATTATGGAAACTCCATACAACTTTGGAGACGCTGTTCAATATATACCTCCAAACAAAGTACAAAAGGGAAAAAGAAAACATTATCTTCACACTTCAATATCACTCACATCTAGAACGGTAAAGGAAAAGAAGATAGAGAAGTGCGTGATATAATAAATAATGTAATATTAAAAGAAGAGTCATGAGGAAAAATTTAGTGGAAATAAAATAGAAGAACAAATAATGTGTGAATATATCAAAACTCAATGGAAAATTGGATTGTGAAAAAATAGGCACCACCAAGATTGATTTTTGTCACGAAAACTAAAATTCACTCAACTGGGTACAACCATTGTTCAACCTGCATCCGTCCGTGGCAGTAAGTGGATCTCTTCTCTCATCATGAGTAAATGACTTAAATATAATTTTGTTTGAAAATTTGGTCTTCAAATTTTAAAAATATCATGATCAGCCCCTGGGGTTAACTCTGTTAAGAAGAATTAATGCTAACATGGCTGACAGAACTCAATTAATTTCAGACAAGCAAGTTGAAAAACAATTCGTAAGAAATATTAAAAAGAGAACAAGACCGAAAGATAAAAAGATAATAAATAAATAAACAAAACAGTAGCCAATAATTAAGGTCGTTAGATTTTCCACCACATCCATGAATAAGATTTTAAATACTTAAATCCTGAAAATTTTGCTTCTGAGATTTTAAATTTCAGAAAATTTGTCTTTCAAGTTTTAAATTCCGGAATGAAAAAGAAGGTGCAGAAATGGGTTGTTAAGGTGAGAATTCTAACACCTAATTAGTTCCAACAGAAGATGCAACCGAATAAAAGATTATTAGTTGTACTTAGTCATAGTCATACCTTCAGACAGAGCCCTGCGTAGATGTTACAGAGTCATGGGGAAGCAATAGCAATTGTTATTTTCTTCACAGCTGGTAGCAGCCACAAGAGGATAACATCCACGGCACTCAAAGTAAGAGTTCAAGATGTTAATAAACAACTTCAGTTTAAAGTAATAATCCACACCCATGCAGCATGAAAATATTTGAAATATATGTTTTTAAAATTAGAGAAGATCTCACCTTTCTAGACCTCAGATTTGTTAGCTACTACTTTCTTTGCTTACAAAGATGTACGCACCTTCAACTTGAGAAGTCTGCAAGAGGGAGACAGGACCATGCTAAAAGAATTTAATGTGAGGAAGAGGGGGGGCTTTGGGGTTTTTAAGAATGGAGATGAATTATTAATATAATAGTATTCTTATGGTACACTATTATTAATGGAATTGTCAGTTTTGGTACGTTGGAAGGTGAGGGTGGGTGGCGGTACAATTTGTGAATTGTGAGCCTCTGTAAAAGTGCATGCATTATTAGCTTACTTTTTCTGATGACCGGTCACAAGAAAAAGCAGTATAGAGCAGAACACACAGAGAAGAGAGAGGGGGAAATGACAATAAAAATTTAGGGTTAACACAGTAAATGTTTCATGTGGTTTAAGTGAGGTTTCATGTGGTTTAAGTGAGGGTTGATTTTGATCCCTTGCAAAAAAAAAGTCTGAATATAGATGGAGGAGGTGAGTATGTATCTAGAGAATTCAAGGAATTCTGTGAGAAAGAAGAGATAATTCATAAGGTCACAACTACATATACTCCTCAGCACAATGGAATTGCCGAGAGGAGGAATAGAACAATTGCAAATATGGTAAGGAGCATGCTCAGAGAAAACAACTTCCTAATGAATTATGGGCTGAAGCAGCTACAACAGCAACAAACATACTCAATAGATCTCCTACCAAGAGATTAGGTTCAATCACACCTGAAGAAGCCTGGACTGGCAAGAAGCCAGTGTGAAGCATCTCAAAATTTTTGGCTCTGTATGCTATAAACATGTGCCAGATGCAAAGAGAAGCAAGCTAGAAGATAAGAGTGAGAAGACAATCCTAATTGGATTCCATTCTACTCGAGCATACAAGCTACTCAATCCACTTACTAACTCAATAACAGTTAGTAGAGATGTTGCTGTTGATGAACAAGCAACATGGAACTGGAATTCATCGTCTGCTACTACTTCATCGTCTTCTACCAAGACTCCATCGTCTGAAAGATTCGCAATTCCATTAGAGGATGATGCTCCTGAATTTGTGCCATTAATAGCTGGGAACATTGAAGCTGAGATTAATGAAATTCAGAGCAGACAGAGAGCACAGGGGGAAAGAAATCCTCCAAGAAGATTACAAGAGTTCATTTCATTTCCAGATAATGCAGTAAACGATGAAGGTGATTTAGTGCACTTGGCTTTCTATGCAGAATCTGAGCCAGTAAGTCTGGCAGAAGCAGTGAAAAATCCTAAGTGGGTTGATGCTATGAAAGAAGAATTGTTGGCAATTGAGAGGAACAAGACCTGCGAACTAGCTGATCTACCTCAGATAAGAAACCTATAGCAGTTAAGTGGGTTTTTAAGGTGAAAATGAACCCTGATGGAACCATTGCTAGATACAAAGCAATGTTAGTTTCTAAGGGTTTTCAGTAGAGAGGAGGGCTGGATTACGCTGAGGTTTTTGCACCTGTGGCCAGAATGGAGACAATCAGGCTGGTTGTGACAGCTGCAAACCAGAAGCAGTGGACTTTGCATCAATTAGATGGAAAGTTATCTTTTCTCAATGGCCCCTTAGAAGAAGAAGTCTATGTGTTATAGCCACCTGGATTTGCAGTGGCTGAGGGGAGAGGTAAAGACAAAGTTCTCAGGTTACATAAAGCTCTATATGGGTTAAAGCAAGCACCCAGAGCTTGGAACAACATGATTGATTCTTTTTTGCTACAACAAGGATTTTCTAGATGCATAACAGAGCATGGAGTTTATGTTAAAGTTTCTAGAAATGAAGGTGTGTTATTAGTATGTCTCTATGTGGATGATGTGCTAGTAACAGGAAGCAATATCTCAAGGATTGCTGAATTCAAAAGAAGCTTCCAATCTGAATTTGAGATGACAGATCTAGGTCCTCTATCCTATTTTCTGGGAATTCAGTTTGTATCAACTGAGAAAGGAGTCTTCATGACACAAAGAAAGTATGCTGAAGATGTTCTAAAGAGGTTCAACCTATTTGACTGTAACTCATCTTCAACGCCTGTTGAAGATGGGCTCAATTTGATGAAGAATGAGAGTGAAGAATCTATTGATCCTACACTCTTTAAACAAATGATTGGATCACTGAGGTATCTCTGCAGTAGCAGGCCTGACATAACCTATGGTGTTGGCCTCATTAGTAGATACATGGAGAATCGTAAAGTGTCACACTTGACAGCAGCTAAGAGGATCATGAGTTATGTGAAAGGAACTCTAGACTAAGGAATCTTGTACTCTAGCAGTAAAGGCAATATAAGTAGTGATTTAATTGGTTTTACTGATGCTGATTGGATGGTGACAAGGATGATAGGAAAAGTACCTATGGGTACATTTTCATGGCTGGTGAAGCTCCTATTTCATGATGTTCGAAGAAGCAACCTATTGTTGCTTTATCATCCTGTGAAGCTGAGTATGTAGCGGCTTCATTTGGAGCTTGTTAGGCTATATGGTTTGGAATGTTAATGGAAGAATTGAAACTGAAGAAGAAGGAGGCAATGAAGCTCCTTGTGGATAATAGATCAGTAATTGATCTAGCCAAACACCCTGTTTTTCATGGAAGAAGCAAGCATATTGAGACTCGTTTTCATTTCCTAAGAGATCAAGTGAATATAGGAAGCTTACAGCTGATTTACAGCAAGACTGAGGAGCAGTTGGCAGACATGTTTACTAAGGCATTAAGGCCTGATAGATTTGAGAAGCTTAGAAATATGATTGAGGTTGTATCATTGAAGAATGTTCTGAATTGAAAGGGAGTGTTAGAAGTCAATTCAGAATTGGCTCTGTTAGTGTGTTAGTTAGACTACACGTGTTGTATAAATAGGCACTTAAGGTGCTGTGTAAACAGAGAACAAAGAACAAAGAACAATAGAATATACAATAGTAAAAACTTTTCCTCCCTATCGTCTTCCTCCACTGTCTTCTTTACCGTCTTCTCTTTTATCCTCTTCGCATATCGTGTGATCTACATCCATCGTCTATTGAGTATAGTCTTCTCCAACAGTATCGTACGATACATAATAGGATACGATTCACGAGTCAGAAAATAGATCTTCCGATTCACGGTTCAACTACCATGGTTATTCATCGATTAAAATTCATTAATGAATGAGTTGAATGAATCTTATGAAATGGGTTACAAATGAATTGAAATTTTAATATTTTAATTTTTTAATGAATCATAAATAGATTAATGAATTATTCTTGACCGGTATCAAAATCCTTTTGATTCATTCATTTGCCACCCCTATCTAGCACGTCGATTCATTATGATCAAATAGTTTTTTTGTGTATACTGTAATAAAAGATCTAAAGTAACTGGCTAATTATTAAAGACTATAAAGTTTCTGCACCGAAAGATAGCGCCTCAGAAATACACCGGAAACGACAAATAACGAATCATACATGCTTGACTTCTAAAAAAGATGTTTATCGACAATAATTGTGAACAAGCAGTATCGATCGGCTTTGAGCTTTCGCTCAACACTCCTAGTATAAAAAAAAAGCTTTCCGAATAGTTGCTCATTACCCTTTTTATTTCAATATTGTGAAATGTAATTTAACATAGTAAATTAATCTAGAGTGGAGATAACAGGGGGAAAGGAAATTGTAATGGTTACAAAAGGGAATTGCAGATCTCTAAAAACCATTCTCCAAGGAATATATTTCATGCTTTGCGTGTATGCATATAGTGACATTTTCTTTAGCCACAGTATGATACTTGATGGGGAAGTTAATGTCTCAATAATGATTTGTGCAGAGTCCAAAAAAAGTGGTTAAATGGTGTTCAAAGGACAGAATATGTGGAAGTTTACTTCATGCCCCTTCTCATCTCAATTCCTTTAACAACCAACATAACATGCCTTGGCTTTATCAATATAACATTCAAAAATGTTCCCCAATATGGATCTCATCCTTCTTACCCTTCTCCATGGCTCGTTCGTTTTCTGTGTGCTTCTCATTGTTATCATGATCATATTTGCGGTTCTCTTACTAGCATTCTCCCTTTCCCTCTTATCGGTTTTCGCATTGGATTTGTACCTTTTTTTTTCCTCATTCATTTCCGAGCATCTCAGAATGGTAATGGGTGATCTTGAATTGGGTGTGGTACTCATTCTCTTCTACCTGATCCATCAAGCTGTGGACTTTGTTTTGGTTTCAAAACCGT
Organism: Acmispon strigosus; assembly: GCA_030819835.1. Lineage (NCBI taxonomy): Eukaryota > Viridiplantae > Streptophyta > Magnoliopsida > Fabales > Fabaceae > Acmispon > Acmispon strigosus. Next base: position 43,389,686 of record JAUAMA010000005.1, on the reverse strand, counting down.
GCCCTAAACACAGGTTTCAGAAATTTGAAGTGAAGGCAAAGAAATATTTCACAAGTCACATTCGAGTCTTGAAGACTACACAATAAGAACAAGGTTCTCAATTCTCAAGATTCAAATTCTATATCATGTCTCATTGTCTCCCATTCTTCCATTCCATTTAATAAATACAAGTGGAATTTGACATATTTCAGAATATGAGGACAAGAAGATGATCCTGATGAGGAGCAGGGCTTAGAGTTATAGATTAAATATATTTAGTTAGACCAATAATTTAGTTTTCAAAACCTACTTCTACATATTCCCTGTACAAGTGCTCAGCTGAAATAATTTTCTTAATTGGATTACACATTTGTTACTTGATTTTTATTTATATAGGGGCTTAAATATATTTTTACTCCATGCAAAATATTTTATTTTTATTTTTCGTCTCTGCGATTTTTGTTTGTTTGCATTCCTCCGAAAATTATATGTTTTGTTTTCCGTCCCTGCCGTTTGTTTTTCCATCCAATCCAAATCCGAAAACACTCTCCCACAGCCTTAGATCTACTCTGCAAGCAATGAAATCGGGTTCAACCATCTTTGATTTTCTTGAGATTGTAAAAATTCAGATCTAATTGGATGGAAAAACAAATGGTAGAGATGGAAAACAAAAACATATGATTTTTAGGGCATTTAATTTTCCAAGGATAAAAAACAAAAAAAGTGTATTTTATAGGAACTAAAAATGTACTTAACCTTGAAATTATGTGTTCTTTAATGGTGATCTAGGCAAGGAAGGGTGCACAAGTGCATCATTGAAATGACCAGTTATAACTAGTTTAATTGCATAGTTTCTACTAGTAATGTTTTCACCTATATCTCTAAAATTTGCAAATTAGTCCCTACAACTACAACAGCAAGGAAGCACATGAAATTGTGCAGAGGAGTATACCAGAACATCTTGTAAAGAAATTGGTGGTGGCCGAAGTTAGAAGTCATAGAAAAGCTTAAATCCAAACAGAGATTACATCAGAACAAGTTTTGAAACAAGAAAGACCACGGTAGTCCTGAGCTCTCGTTACCAGAGCTAAAGACCATTGTTTCTCAGGGTGAATACAATTTCATTTCATTTATTCATTCAATATTCTCTTATGATATCAGAGCTCTCTGTTAGACTTTTGTAGGTTTTCATAATGAAAATAACTAAAATAAGATTTTTCAATTATATAATTCTTACAAACTTTAATACACCTGAATCCATTCTTGCAATCTTTACCATTGCTGAAAATTTCTTGAAGTTTTTTTCTCTCCTCTTTACCTTCCTTTGTCAGTTCTTCTTTGCCAGAGAAGAAGAGAATGATAATGATACGATGATACAGATTTCCCTTTTAGTTTTCTTTTATAATATCAAAAGTGATATTCTTCTATCTCTTTTAATCACTTATTTCTATCACTTATCTAGTGTTTTCTTATCTTTAATAACCACTCATTTTTAAAAGGAAGAGGAGAGAGAATTTAAACCCCCAACAAACTTTATCTCTTTAATTGCTAACGACCATCCATTGAGCATACATTTATAAAAGTTAGTGCTATACGTTACATAAGCCACATTAAATTATTAAAATAATTCAACAATCTCCCACTTAGCCCATGTGACTACTTATGATTCAACTAACCATAAGCGCGCACACCGCACCATATATTAAAATTATCAAGTCATCATCCTTAATTGAAATGAGATGATCGGATCATGGCAGCCACAAGTCTCTTCCATGTGTCACAGAACCAACTCAAATCAAAACAACTTTAATGAACCTTTCCTGCAATGTTCAACTTTAATGTTTTTCAAACATAACCTGTCATCAAATCAAAACCATATATGTATACGCCATAATATGGATAATGGATAAACAAACAAAAATAAAACTTTAATTGAATTTTCAAGTGTCATTGCTATACGAGCAACACTGTCATATGTATATATACATTCCATACTATTATGCTAACAAGAACTTTTCTATAATGCCCATTACTATAATATGGCCAGAAAATACTTTGGGCAGTAACCCCTTAGCGAATCCACTATTATTACATCAGTACCAATATGCTCAATAGACACTATGTTTCTGCACTTTGACAAACAAGTGCTTCAAATTCTTGTGCTTTTCACCCTTAAAGTAATTGTCCTTCTTATAGAAGAAGACAACTGCAAACTTATCACAATAAATTCTTAGCGACCTATCTATACTATCAACAACACCAAGCCCTAAGATAAAGTTCCGCAATCATAATGCATTGATAATGTCCTCAAAGCATGCCACTAATTCAACCTCCATAGTGGAAGTAGCAATAGCTAATTCCTTTTCACTAATCCATGAAACTGCTCAATCTGACAGCAGAAAAATATAACCAAAAGTACATTTTCTTAAACCTACACACCGACATAGTCTGAATCCGAGTAGCCAACTACTCAAAGTGATCTAACCTTCCGTATGTAAGCATGTAGTCCTTTATGCCTTGTAAGTACCAAAATTACTTTGATATTGGCCTAACATTTGAGTATCAAAGCTCCGGCTGAGAATACTGGGAATTGTTAGGGAATATGTCTTTTGCGTTAGGTTTTGTGACATTTGTGTTGTTTTCCTTGAAGGTTGTTTGTGTGTGAAGAACCTTGTTATGATTACTTGTTTGCTTCTTAATAGTCAAGCCAAATATGCTGAATGGTATTGCTTTCTTGAATGCTAATTGTTTGTTTTAGGAACAACATGCCTCCGAGACTAGACACAGAACAAGAGGTGAAGGCCAACGCTGATTGAGAAACATAAGCCATTCTTGACTTGGTCAATATGGTGGCTGAACGGACAGTTACTGCCAATGTGCAGGCCGCTGCCACTACCCCAGAAATGGTGAATGTGGAAGGACATGGATGAACCCAGTAGGTTCGCAGAGGAGCTTGGACCCAACCTCAAGGACTTTTTTAGCTGGGAAGCCAAGACCCTCCGATGCTCCAGAGTGAGACTAAGCTGAAGAAATGCCATCAGTGGATCATAGACATGGAGGACAGCTTCGAGAAACTTCAAGTTCCCGAGCAGTCCAAGGTAGACCTTGCTACCAACTTACTGAGGGGAGAAGTTGCACACTTGTGGATGGGAGCCCGAATGACCATGGAGGCCAACCATGTCGAAAAGACACGGGTTGCTCTATGTGGATCCTTCATAGAGAGATACATCCCAATGATGGCTAGAAGGTACACTATTGCACCATTCATGGATGTGCACCAAGGAGACAAGGTTGTGTACAGATGAAGCCTGAAAATGATGACCCGTTGGGAAGAGAGATGGAAAGGATACAGAGAGTTATGCAACAAGTAGAGATGGAGTATGAAGAGAAGAAGGCAAGGTTGAAGGCTGAGTTCGAGAAGGAGTTGGAAGAACTCTGCAAGAAGTATGGTGTTAAGTACCAAAGGGTCGATGTTGGTGTTTTTTTTCTTCCTAGATCATATGTTTTAGAGCTTTGAGAAACTATTAGAATTTTGAGTTTTTTATATGATATCCAAAGTGTTTTATCATGAGTTTTGAGCTTGGGAAAGTATGGTTTTCGAAAAGTGGAATTTAGAATTGATTTTGGGGTGAAAAACACTTTTCGGGGCTTTCTGGCAGGGAGCCAACGCATGAGCGTTGGACTCCCAACGCCTGGGCGTTGAGGTTCTGCCCAGTTCGTGTTGCCAGATAGGGACCCAACGCTTGAGCGTTGGAACCCAACGCTTGAGCGTTGGAACCCAACGCTTGGGCGCTAGGCCCCTGACAGCAAGTTGCTGTTTTGCTTTTTTTGGGTTTAAATCTTGTGGAGTCAGTTTCTGGTCTTTTCCTTGGTTGTTGATGATTGTGCGCATATGTTATCATGATAGGTCGGAGGACAAGACCAAGCAAAAGGTAAGGGAAACTCAGTACTAGATCGAGTCAGTTGTGCTTTACATATGATTTCTGGCTAGAAACTATTCTGTTTGTGTATGATGGAGTTTTGGTATTGTGATACGTGACCATGATAGTGGTGGGGTGAACGGTAATTGCCACGTGACCATGATGAAGGTGGGGTGAACGGTAATTGCCACGTGACCATGATAGTGGTGGGGTGGACGGTAATTGCCACGTGACCATGATGACAGTGGGGTGGATGGTAATTGCCACGTGACCGGAAGGGCGGTGGAGTGAACGGTATTACCACATGACTTCCCTGTTCATGTTTGGAATGAAGTCGCTCACGTTTGGAACAATGCATCTTGGCCAAAGTTGTTGAGCATGTAATTGCATTTGAGGAATCATTAGTATGACTTGTGTTGTTGATCGTGAGGAACTGAGGATTATTATGGTGTTGTTGTTCTGTATTTTGAGATTACTGTTACTGTTACTTATGTTAGTCTCTCTCCAACATGCTAATTGGTATTTGTTGTTTGTTTTAAGAGTTAACTCTTTCTGTTTGTGTTTGGGCGCTTAACGCCAGAGACAGACAGGGCGATGATTTCACTCTTGAAGAAGCTTTACGGAATCAGAGTGCGCAGCGGATGCATGAGAGATTTCTGAAGAAGACGATTGATGTTTTAAGAACTTCCGCTGTTTTATTTTAATTTTGGGCTCGCTGTTGAGCATTTACCTTTGTAGTAATATTTCCTTGTTTTTGCTTCCGCGTAATAATTACTATCTATGGGGAAATATTACTTATATTATTAATAAGAATTTTTAAGAGACGAAACCTTTCTGAAAAATTGAGTTGTTTTTCTGAGAGGTTATAATTTCCGCGAATTTACTATGTGACCCTTAACCCAAAATTGGGGTGTTACATCTAGTTTTGGTAGCTTGGGTATATTTTCTTCTTTTGATGACGACAGTCTGTATGATATAACTACTCTCTACTGATGTTGGTTCTATAATGTTATTTGTATGGATGAGATTCTTGTATATTATTAATGCATGGTCGTATCATATTTCAAAAAAAAATATATTATGCATTTTCTCATCTTGAAAAGTTAGTCTGCATATAGTATTCACTGTTCAAGCTTTAACGGTAGCATTTCGAAAATCGGAGCCTTACAATTGGAGGCTTCTTTGTTTCATATAGTTTACTTAGTTAATTTTGATGTTGCACTTATCAAGTTTTAACTAAATTTATCAATCCAAAAAACTAAATTTATCAGCTAATAATTTTACCAAACATAATCTGCGTCGGTGGAAAAGTCGTAGCCAACCTCTTGGGAACAAACGTTCACAACTGTGACACGTGTGAAATGGTTACTCAAACGCGTTTCCTTGGAGTTACGAGCAGAAGTGTCAAAAAGAGAAAAAAAAAAGGTCCCCGTTTTCTCATTTTTGGTGAGGAAGACTCGTCCACATTACCCCACTAGCAAGCAAACAGGGAAGGGAAAATTCCAGTCCAAGCACACATTACTGACGTACCCGTCGTTTCGAACTACTTTAAAGAAAAATCAAACTACTTTAAAGAAAAATCGCCTCCTCCTCCTCCTCCTTCTTCTTATTATTATTATTATTATTTATTATTATTATTATTAGTATTATTATTATTATTATTTGTGCCGCAGCTTCCTCACAATCCACACCTTCTCGTCGAAGCAGTTAGTGCTCTTTCCAAAGCTTCAGGTGACTACCGCACCCCTCTTTTCCGGTTCTTACCCAAACGGCCAAACGGTAATCGCTATCTGAATTTCGACTTCTTTGTTTCGATGCGTTTGCGATTCTCACTGATAAGTTATCTTCGTTTTATTGCTCGCTGTTAATGGATTGTACTTACGGAACATCTCAATTTTGATTCAATTTGGTTTTCTGTTCCTAATTTGATTTGAATTTATTCTTCGTTTCGAGGGATGCGTGTTTGGTTGCTAATATACGTGCAAAGTGTCGGTTCGGGCTAGTATTTGGAGGATTATTACTGCATCATAATTTATTGTTGTTGTTGTTGCTAGTAGTAGTAGTAGTAGTACGGCTATTATGTTGTACCTTTAACGGATATGAATTTTTCCTCACTTGCGGTTAGCATTTTCTCTTTTTCCTACAAACTTCTGGTTATGACTAGGTGGTTGATCAATTTTACTATTTTTAAGATGTAAACTTAACTTTGGGTTTGGGAAATGACCCTATTAAAATGGGCGTGGCCTGGGAGTTAAATTTTCAACCGCATTCTTGAATTTTTTTTGGAACAATGTCCTTCAATAATTAGTAGTAGCTCCTGGGATCAAGAGTCGTACTACTATAGAGAGTGGAGACAATTTTGCACCAATGACGACATTTCACGGGGTTCATGGAATTCCCTGTTCAGTGGGTGTCTTCGATGGTTAACTTTCACTAAACTTCTCTCAATGTATATCTTGCCACATGAACAATGGGCGGCTTAGTATGTTAATCAATGATGGATGGGTTGTTTAGTTTGGGTTTGGGTTTATAGCCAACGCCAATTCAGAATGCATCGAAAAGTGGGACAACACATCCGAAAGCTTTGAACGTGAAAGAGGGAGAGAGGCTCCATTCATGTTATGTTGGCTCCATTCTGGCTCCATTCACGTTACGTTTGATTCAACGAGAAATCAGATAGAGCCCTAAGTATCCTCTAGTTCAGTATTCTAAGATCGTCCTGAAAACAAATTTATTCTATATTTTCTCATTATCTATACTTGTGGCTTTAATCTTTTATGTATTTTTATTTCAAAGGTAGGGTTCATTGTCCTCTCAACTCTACCGTCTTTCCTCCTTGTGTATTGCTTCCAACTATTTGGAACAATATATGTTTTAGGACAGTGACTTCCATGTTCCAACTATTAGGAGGTGTTTAGTACTGGCATTGAGAGATGGAAATATAGTACACAATGCAATTTTGGATGCATGGAAATAAAAAGGACCCCGCCCTTGGTGTTGCAATTAGGATTGTGAATAGTGGCGTTATCCGGTTGAGCAGGCCAAAATCGCTGATGTCCTGGTGTCATTCCGTGTGGCACCGCTACGTGGCAGCTTTGTCCAAGAACTGAAATTGCCCTCAAATTTTGAGGATACTTTTGTACCGAGCTTAAAGCTAAGTAAGCTTTAGCTTAGGGGAAGTGTTAGAACATATAATATGTGTTATAATATCTTGATGATATTAGAGAGTAATTTAAGGTAATCTGGATTGTTATTTAGGATTGGTTTCTTTATTAATATTGATTTGTTTCCTTATTTCATTATGATTAGGAGTCTTAATTAGTTTCCTATTTGACTAGAATTAGGAGTCTACCCATTACTATAAATTAGGAAGTGCTTAGTCTTTTGTAAGATTACATCCAAATCCAATATATTATATAAATACAATTTCACTCTCTGTATTCCTTTTTCTTTTTTCTATATCTTAAAGACTATAATTTTATCAGCCACCATGCGGCATACACCGCAACATTACTTGCCATGTAAATATGGCTTATTTTGGGCTTACTGCCATGCTGCCGTCCGCCATTATAACATTGATATGATAAACATATATCTTTTTTTCTGGATTTTCTTTTGGTTCTTTCTTAGTGTTTTCTATTTTCTGTTAATGTCTCACTTTTTCCTTTACGATCTGCTCAGTCTTCCATATCAGTCAATTTGGCCTTAAAATAACCTTTATTCCATGTTTTAGCTTGCCTGTGAGAATGGGGTGGGGAAACATTTACAGAAGACGTATTAGAGTATTCACCATGGCCTTAGCAATATACCTAGATTACAAGGTAAGCTACGATGGTTGCTCAAATTTCTTTTGTTTTTTCTTTTTCCATATAAATAAATAAGCCTATTGAACTTCTTACTTTCTTGTATTTGTCTCTGTAGGGTGTACAACAACGAGAGAAATGGACTAGCAAATCTAGACAAGCTGTACTGTGGGAGAAGGCTCATGAACGCAATGCTAAGCGGGTTCTAAATTTGATAATAGAGATGGAAGGTTTGTGGGTGAAACTTGGGCAATATATGTCAACACGTGCAGATGTGCTTCCTGCAGCTTATATACGTCTTCTGAAGCAGTTACAGGACTCTCTTCCTCCTCGTCCCTTGGAAGAGGTTTTCTCTAAATGTTTTATTTTAAATCACACTTAAGTTTATGTAATTGAAGACAAGAAAATATGCTTTTCGAAAGTGATTTACTGTATAAGGTTTGATAAGAAAATAATTTTCTCATTTTTAAGCATTGATAAGAATTTGTAGTCTTTTGTACTTTTAATGGGCTTTGTAATGCAGACTATTGTTGGCGAAAATAAAATTGTTAGTTTGGACTTCACAATCCATGATCAAGAATAAGGGCCTTCATTTGCTAACCTGCATAAGAATTTCAATTTTTTCCTTCAGTCGCCAACTGTCCGTCACTACTAGACTTCTCAATGTAGTTTATATTTGCAAGGTCTATGGAACCATACAGAAAGAGTTGGGGAAATCAATGGATGAGCTATTTTCTGATTTTACCAATGAACCTTTGGCAACAGCATCAGTAAGATCCTTGACTCCTGAAGATATTTTTTCTACTAGAGGATGGTTTTATGACTTAAAAATATTTATGAATTAAATATTTCCCTGGAGTGACTTGATTCAATCCTATTTGAGCCACACACTTTATGCAGATAGCTCAAGTCCACCGTGCAACTTTGCTCAATGGACAGGAAGTGGTTGTGAAAGTCCAACATGATGCTGTGAAGACAATCATACTAGAGGTTTGCTTGTTTTGTCCTTTGAGATGTATGAATATATAGGTCAATGGAGGCTTTCAAATTGTTTTTGGACCTACATTGCCTTTTCAGGACTTAAAAAATGCGAAGTCTATTGTTGACTGGATTGCATGGGCTGAGCCGCAATATAACTTTAATCCTATGATTGATGAATGGTGCAAAGAAGCTCCCAAAGAACTTGACTTCAATCATGAAGCTGGTATTTTTAGTTCTTCTCTAAATTTTGACGTGGTAGATCTATACATGTGCTTGAAAATATATTTGGTGTATTTTGTTGGAGCTAGATACTTGGACTATCAAGTTGTTTTATTTACTTAGATCTGTCATGGGCAGAGATGTTTTTGTGGCTTCTCTTTGATGTTTATCAAAGCTTCGTAAGGACTTCTTTGACTGATATGTTGAGACTTGAGAAATTAATGGGCTCTATGCTCTAATATTGATATCATGTTCGAAACAAAACATCTTAAAATCTTAAGCTATTAGTTGGATGCTAAATAATAGTTTTACGTCTCGGATACATCTTAACAGTGGTACTCACTTTGACCAATACACTTGGAGAAACTAATTTTGAGTTAAACTCAATGTTTGAGAGATTTTGACTTTATGATACATAAATACAGATTAAATCCCTTGATTTTAGCGATTACGGAAAATAGTTTCAGTTGATTCCTGATCTACATAAATAATCAATCTGATTATACAAGGAAATTTCAACACTCCCTTTAAGCTAGTGCATTTGTGTCGTGTGCATCAAGTTCGTCACGAATATGTTATCCTTGGACCTCGAAGTGACTTGGTTTGAATATCTGCTAACATGACATTAGAGTTCACAAATGATGCAGCAATTTCTCCATATAGAACCTTCTCATGCATTAAATGGCAGTTGATCTCCATGTGTTTAGTCTGCTCATGGAAGATAGTATTAGAGGCCGTGTATAAGGCTGTTTGATTATCACAAATAATCCTCAGAGGCCCTATTTTACAGAACATAACTTAGAGAGAAATTGTTTTTGTCATATGAGTTCACAAGTAGTAGGGGCTATAGCTCAATACTCTGCCTCTTCACTCGATCTAGAAACAACATTCTGCTTCTTGATCTTCCATGCAATAAGATAACCTTCACTAAGCACACTATGCTGAAGTTGATCGCATATCACTTGGGCAACAAGCCCAATCCGCATTTGCATATCCGATGATATTAGTATGATCTCTATTCTCATGGACAAACCCGTTTAGGAGAACCCTTAATGTATTCAAACCTGTATTTTTATGAGGGGACAAGATACTAGGAGCTGATTGTCATTTTATTATGATTTTATTGCCACTAGTAACATCTGGCCCAAAAATGAAGTAGCAGATATCTTTGCTAGGACTAGGAGTCTAGGACCCATGATGGGAATAAACTAATATATTTGTCACAAGTTGGCAAGATCGATAATATAATTCAACTTGAGGACGAGTGTCAAGAGGGCAGCTCAGTCTTGTAGATTTTTTGTAGCAGAGTTGGTATTACTTATACTACTGGATTGTAATTACATTTGTTGTATATAAACATATATAGGCTTACGCCCATTTTATGCATGGTTTGCAAAATCATCTAAAATACACGAATAAATAAATCTACCACAATTTCAGCCTTTGCTATAATTTCTTCTTTTGCTTGCCTTCTATTCTCCATGTGCGGGAAAAAAGAGGGGGGGTTGTCTGATTTAACATTTGCCTCTAATCTCTCTACACTAATTTTAGCTATGACAATTGATTGCTTTTTTTTTTTTGCATTCTCACAAGTATCTCTCTTACTTTTGCTTGTGTAGAAAATACTAGGACAGTGGCTAAAAATCTCGGCTGCAGAAACAAATATGATGGAAATATTAATTCCAATAGAGTGGATGTGTTGATCCCAGATGTAATTCAGGTATCTTCCGTCTATAAAATAATATGATTGAAATGTTTATACGTAATGGTGGTTTAGAATGGGGACATCACAGAATAGTAAGGGAAAGATGTATGAAACAAGTGATCCCAAAGTCGACATATTCACATATTCTCCATTTTTCTATATGGGAACCATAATTTTACACAATTCCCTACAGTTTTCTATACCACAATAATTAAACATATTATCTCCATAATTACATGTTGATTACCTTTCCATGATAGGTATCCACATATGGGTTGGTACTCTTGATTAACAATTGTATTAGTAAGTGAGGGGTGGGAGTTAGTTAAAGTATTAGTATAAATAACAGAGGTTAGAGTTAAGGGAATCATCTTTGTATTCAGTTGGTATCTGGGTTTAGAGAGAGAATTGGGATCTCTCTAGGTTTAGGGAGTGTTTGGCATCTCCTTTCCTTGTATCTTTCCTTGATTCCCTATTTGGGGATTAGGGTTTCTTCATCAATAAGATCAGAAATTTTCTTGGTTCTATCATTGGTATCAGAGCACCAATTTGGTGCCTGAACCACAATTCCCTGCGCATGGAAATTCCAATCTTTGGGAGCGACGAAGCGTTTGGCTGGACGCAGCAGTTAGAGAGTTACTTCCTGTTGAAAGGGGTATCAGAAGAAGAAAAGTTGCAGGCTTCCATGGAGGCTATGGAAGGAAGGGCACTAAGTTGGTTTCGATGGTGGAACCGTTGTAATCCCAATCCATCATGGGAAGGGTTCAAGATTGCAGTGGTGAGGAGGTTTCAGCCTTCCATGATTCAGAACCCATTTGAGCTGCTTCTTTCTCTGAAACAAATTGGGACAGTGAAGAACTATGTGGTAGAATTTGAAAAGTATATGGGGGCTCTAAGAGAAATTGATCCAGAATTTGTCAAAGGCATGTTCTTGAAAGGATTGAGGGAGGAAATTCAAATGGAGGTACGATTGTATGAACTTCACTCTCTTTCTGAGGTTATTCAAAAAGCCATTCTTATTGAACAATTAAGAAGAGAATCAGAGGCAGAGCAAACAGTGGCAGCGGCACCCATGAGAGAGTAGGAGACCGCAGCGGAGGAAGAGCGGCACGCTACGTCCGCTGAGCATGCGTATGAAACAGAGGGGAATTTAGCCTCTGAGTTGCAGCAACTCAATCTTGAAGTGGCGGAGGAACAGCGAGTGGTAGAGGAGGAGTTGCGAAAGGAATTGGCCGCGGGCGGCACGACGACAACGAAGTCTGAGAAGGACGACGCAGGGGTGTTCGTCATCATCCAGCCGTTGCATGAAGATTCGTCAAAGGAGGAAGTCCAGGTTCGCAAGAAGAGGGAGGAATTCACCGTTAATTCCCTTCGGAGTTGTAGGAGGGTGGCATGACCACTTCCCCCACCGGCAAAGCCGCCGGACTTGAGGGGTGGTGGACGTCTAATTTTCACGCTGCTGGATATGTTGAGCTGTGTGGCGATGGGAAAACATGAACACAGCATGGTGGGCTGAGGACAAATTTGGGCTTACATTTTGGGGTCAAACATTTGACCAAATTGCCCATGAGTCGGATCCAGTTGTCTTGATGTCAAAGTCTTTGAGTTATTTGCTGGCAGCTCAAGGAGGAAACAACAAATGGGTGAGTTTGGTGAGAGCAACATGCAGAGGATATCCACTCCAACCGCTTAAGGGTTCTGGAGACACTAAAAGCCCAGGAAAATTTGGTCTGGATGTGCCCAATTCAACAAGCAGATAGAGTTGCCCAAGAGAACTCAAATGGCCGACAATTTGTTGATAATAGCTTGGAGTTTTACCAAGATTCGGACCTTACATTGAGTCAGGTTGCTATTCCTAATGAATTCAGGTTTAGTGATTGGAAATTCATAGGTACTGAGATCAATTTGCTGAGGTGGGAACATGAACAAATTTGGAGGTTTACATGTTGGGAGGTGATAAAAATCTGGGTTGGGGGAAGTAAAAAAGGGTATTGGGTATGAAGTTTGTTTTGGATCAAAGGAGAAAAATTCTTCAGGATTTTGGATTCTGGGCAACTTGGTTTACTAAGTGGAGAAATTGCATGCTTCAACAATGTGCTAAGCTAGTGGGTCATGCCGAAGCCACTGACGACAGATTGAGTGCTGGAGCAAATTAGTACTACTTGGGCTCATTGGGTCAAGTGATTTTGAACTACAACAAATGGGATCATGAGGCATCTTGGCTTTCACCAACTCCTTCAGGGGCTCTTGCAGACATGGGATATCAAATTGATTTGGAAAGTATTAGTTGGGAGGGGTTTACTTTTGAAGATTTCTCTTGCTTTCTATTCCAATTGGTGTTCACCAATTCATACATGGCCGGGATTATTTGCTTGATGCAATGGGATCCGGGAGGAAGCTGGGATTGTCACGGTTGGATCGTTGGCATAGCTTTATTTTGGATTGTACCATGTTGTAGCTTGAATTTTGTCCTTCACCTAGGTGAATTTTCAGGGGGGGGGGGGGTAGTATTGATAGGTACCCACATATGGGTTGGTACTCTTGGTTAACAATTGTATTAGTTAGTGAGGGGTGGGAGTTAGTTAGAGTATTAGTATAAATAACAGAGGTTAGAGTTAGGGGAATCATCTTTGTATTCAGTTGGTATTTGGGTTTAGAGAGAGAATTGGGATCTCTCTAGGTTTAGGGAGTGTTTGGCATCTTCCTTCCTTGCATCTTTCCTTGATTCCCTATTTGGGGATTAGGGTTTCTTCATCAATAACATCAGATATTTTCTTGGTTCTATCATTCCATGTGTCCTTACATCTTGTCTAAGTGCAAATTTTCACCTGGTGGATAATTGAAGTGATTTATTTCGTCATGCATGCATATAATTATAACGAGTACCTATTGGTAACTGAAGTTTTTTCAGGGTTCAAAATGAAATGTGGTTTCTTTTCAGTCTTTGTTTTCTTCTTCCTTTCCTTGTGTAATTTATCTTCTTTATATAATCTGGTTGCTTCCAATGATAGTCTACAGAAAAAGTCCTTGTTTTAGAATACATGGATGGCATTCGGCTGAATGATTTAGACTCACTGGAAGCTCATGGCGTAAATAAACAAAATATTGTTGAGGAGATTACTCGTGCTTATGCCCATCAAATATATGTTGATGGGTTTTTCAATGGTGATCCTCATCCAGGTATTTTCTCACTCTCTCTCTCTCTCTCTCTCTCTCTCTGTGTGTGTGTGTTCTCTGTCTCTGTCTCTTTCTGTCTCAGCGTGTGCATGTGTGCGCGCTTGCACTGGTTTGTGCATGTGTCTGTCTGTTATGTTGACATGTATGATATTATTCAAATCGTTGTAGAAATTTTATGATGCTTTTTGAATAACATTCTGATTATTTCATTTTCTCATGAAATATTTTGGCTCTTACTGGAACTGTTATAGGAAATTTTCTTGTTAGCAAGGAATCTCCCCATCGTCCCATTTTACTTGATTTTGGGCTTACAAAGAAACTATCAAACACCATTAAGCAAGCACTTGCGAAGATGTTTTTGGCGTCAACTGAGGTTGGTTCTGCCTTTTGTGCTTTTCCATGGTTTATATGCAGACTAGCAGGACCATATACTTTGTTAGTTTAGTGCTTATAATTGTTGTTTTCTACAACATAGGGTCTTAGAGTTTAATGGTTATACATTTGGCTCTGAATTGAGCACGTACCCTATCCTATCCTTGCTTTTAAAGGGCTGGGTTTTAAAATTGAATTTTTTTTCTCGAGTCAAAGTTTAGATGAACCTCTGCTGGTATAAGCGTTTAGTGTAAGTCACATTAAGTGATGATGTTTTTGATAAATTTGTTTGACTTTTACCTACTAGTATAAGTAACAGACATACCTTGATATTTTTGGTTGATTAACTTTGACATGGTGTTAAGGCCACTTTTCCACAACTTGGATTGAACTTTGATATTCATGTCCTCAATTTTGTCCATTTTTTCAATGAGAAACTGAGTTAAACAGAATCATGGATGTTGAGCTGTGCTGTGTTCTCTAGTGCAAGTTGGGTTTTAATTGGGTGTGTTAGAAATGCAAATGCCATTTTCCAAACCTCACTGTCAAGGTGTGGGACTTCGGTCACACATAGGATGTGTGAGATTCAAATGTGGGGATTATAAAGCCTTGGGCTCTTGAACTACAACGACTAGCTTTTGTGGTATGGTTCTCCCAAGGTTTTTATCACTTACCTAATAAATTATGCTTTTGGTAGGGTGGTTTCACATCATCCTAAAAGGTTCATAGTCATCAAGTGTCTACGATTAAGGGAACAAACTTCCAAGACTTCCAATATATCTATTTCATTTCTACTTTTAGAATGATTTTCAACTTTTTTGTATTACAATTTTTAGGATTGTTATTATTGGTACTAGTTTTTATTACTTATTGCTCCAAATGATGTTTTAAATGATGACCGAGTGTGTAAGGCTTTTTGTTTTAGGGGGACCATGTTGCCCTTCTGTCAGCCTTTGCAGAAATGGGGCTTAAGTTGCGTCTGGACATACCAGAGCAGGCAATGGAGGTAACGACTGTATTCTTTCGTGAAACGACGCCAGCAAATGAATCCTATGTATGTATGCCTTAAGCACTTGAAAGTACTTTTCTCTGCTTTCTTCAGTGTTCAGATGTTTAACTACTATCTAATGCTGATTATTTTGCTGTTACTAAAGAAAACAATGCAATCTCTATCCGATCAAAGAACCAAAAATATGAAGGTTATACAGGAGAAAATGAACCTTGACCAGAAAGAAATGAAGCGCTTTAATCCTGTGAGTTCAGACTTCAGATATAAACACCTCTTAATTTTGCTGTTCCGAAATTATGCAACTGATTGTATGTAGATGCGGTGATAATTTTTTTAAAATATTCAGGTTGATGCATTTCCTGGTGATATTGTAATATTTGGAAGGGTTCTTAATCTTCTAAGAGGTCTGTTGTCTCCCCCTGTGATGCCCACTGTAATGATTATTTGATACTCACAATATATTTTACTCACCTGATGTGGATGTAGGGCTTTCTTCCACCATGAATGTACACATAGTGTATATGGACATAATGAGGCCGTTTGCAGAATCAGTTTTGAGTGGGTGAGTCTTTTGAAACTTTTTAATGATTAGTATCTTCCACATGCTTGTCTCATCTGTGGCTGAACTGAGCCGTGGCTGAACTGAGCTTCACTTGCCAGGTATATTAGTAGGGGACCATCAGTAAATGATAGATGGATTTTTGATTCGCCAGTCCATTCCAATGTAGAAGCCAAGCTGAGGCAACTTTTAATAGAGCTGGCAAATAATGATAAAATACTTGGGATCCAGGTACATGTTGGTTTTGTTAATATTTGGTATACTAAATGTTGAATTGCTTTGATATACCTGATTCATTTATGATTA
Source organism: Acmispon strigosus (assembly GCA_030819835.1). Classification (NCBI taxonomy): domain Eukaryota; kingdom Viridiplantae; phylum Streptophyta; class Magnoliopsida; order Fabales; family Fabaceae; genus Acmispon; species Acmispon strigosus. The sequence continues at coordinate 43,373,656 of JAUAMA010000005.1, read as the reverse complement.
TCAATTACCTTTCCCTTTGGCTGAAAAGAAAAGCAGAATACATATATTCTCTTCTTATTAAGATTCTCGCGTCTTGTATAAGATAATTAGTAATTGTGTAGTTATTTAAAATTCAATGTTCTGGATACATGCCCAGTTAGCTTAAATATATAATAGGAGTATAGTGAGAGTTTACTTCAATTATTAATGATTACAAAATGTTATGGGCAAACCTTGGCTATTAAGTTAGTGATTAATAATTAAGAGGAGAAGAAAAACATGTAGAACCAATTGAGGTTATGGGAAAACCTTGATCATTGCCAATTATGATTTGATCCTGGCAAGATAGTGGAGCTGAATACATCAAGTGTTGAGGATCAGAGGTAACATGGTGAGATGCCCCTGAATCTGCATACCGAGTTTGTGAAGAAGGAGCAGAAGACTTTGTTACAAAGGCCATGGAATTGATTGTAGAGTTCATAGATAAAGAATGATGGAAAATGGGATTATGACTCAGAAGAAAATTGATTTTGATTCTGCTCTGGCTGAGTCAAAGAAGTGACATAATCTTTGTTGAATGAGTAGAAATCAATAGGCATTAGACTTAATATGCATATGTGCTTACCCTATTTACAATGGTTACGCTACCTAATTACAATTAATAATCCTACTCATTTACAAAATATCTAACACTCCCTCTCCAGCTGGAGCATACAAATTATATGCACCAAGCTTGTTACATTAAACCCAATAAAGACATTAAGATATCTTTTCAGCTGCTTAAACAAGAATGCCATTAGGCCATCGTTTGAATTCAAGGAATGAGACCAGCAAGAAGGGGATAGTCAACGAAAGAAGCCAAAAGAAGGCAACGTATTTAAGTCAAGCATTCGTGGGTCATTTGTATATAACTAACTCTAGGACTCTCAAAGACTTGGTAAAGACATCTTCCAATTGATCATTTGAATTAACGAAACTGGTATTGATGTCCTCTGATATGATCTTTTCTCTATGAAAAAATGACAACCTATCTCAATGTATTTGGTCCTTTCATGAAACACAGGGTTGAGGCAATATGCAGGGATGTCTTATTATCACAAATGAGTGCTATTTGTGTAGTATCCCCAACCTTGGCTCTTCAAGTAACTATTTGAGCTATATAGGCTCATATGTGGTGGAGGCCATGGCCCGATACTTTGCTTCTGCAATTGACCTTGCCACTACAGCCTGTTTCTTTCTTTTCCAGGAAATCAAGTTGTCACCAATAAAAATGCAACAGCCGGAAGTGGAACTACTATCAATAGGAAAGTCTGCTCAATCTGCACCAAAGTATCCTACAACTCGTGCATGACCCTTGTCTTCATACAAGAGACCGTTTCCTGGAGCTCCCTTAATATATTTTAGAATGTGAGTTACAGCATGTTGAAGATGAACCAGAAGAAAGAGAGAGAGAGAGAGAGAGAGAGGAGGGAAAAATTGTTATGCTGAAATTCTGTTATTCATCCCATCAGAAACAGTGTACACTTACAGCATTTATAGACTCAGCAGAGTCACATGACTAACACGTGACAAACTTACTAACATAAGCTTCTAACACTTACTGACACACACTTGTAGTATATCTCTAACATTCCCCCACAAGCTCAAGGTGGGTGGACAGTAGAAAATTTGTCAACCACCTTGAGATTGTCTCTTAATGTGGTGAACCTAAGAGGAGACAAAGCTTTAGTAAAAATGTCTGCCACTTGAGCAAAAGAAGGAACATGAGTGATGGTGAGACTTATGCTTAAAACTTTCTCCCTAACCAAAGATATCTAGCTCCATATGCTTAGTTCTAGCATGAAGAATTGGATTCTGTGTGAGAGCAACAGCACTCATGTTATCACAGTACACATGAGGAGTCTTATAAGGAATCTTTAACTCAGTGAGTAAAGATTCAGCCCATAGTAATTCTGCAGTAGTGTTAGCTAAACTTCTATATTCAGCTTCAGTGCTTGACCGAGCCACCAAGGTTTGCTTCTTAGAGCTCCAGCTAATTGGATTAGGCCTAGATAAATGTAAAACCCTGGGGTAGACCTCCTATCATCAGCATCCGAGGCCCAATATGCATCACAATAAGCTGCCAAAGTCGGGGGTTGGTGCATAGAACTCTTAGCAGCAAACCATAAGAAGCAGTGCCTTTGAGATATCTTAAGATTCTTTTAACTACCTTCCAATGCTCCTCTAGGGGTTGAGCCAGAAATTGACACACTTTATTGACTGAGAAGCTGATTTCTGGCCTAGTAAGAGTTGCATACTGCAGAGCTCCTACTATAGACCTATAGGTTGTAGGATCTGGCAAATAATCAGCAGCATACTTGGTTAATCTATGACCACTGACCATGGGAGTTGAAATCCTTTTTGCTTCAGCCATATTAGCTCTTTCCATCAAGTCATTAATGTACTTGGTTTGAGTCATGAGAAGAGACCCATTCTGTAATCTCTGAACTTGAATACCTAAGAAATAATCCAAGTCACCAAGCTGTTTGAGAGCAAATTCTGAATTAAGTTTGCCCAGCAGCTGACCAATCAAAGGGACTGTGGACCCTGTGATGATTATATCATCAACATATACTAAATGATACACACTATCAGTCTTAGCATGTAGAGTAAAAAGAGATGGATCACATTTACTTGAGGTCAAAGCAGACTTCAACTTTCAAACCATGCCTCGGGGGCCTGTTTCAGCCCATATAAAGCTCTTTGAAGCTTGCACACAAGAGACTTGTCTTGGTGTTCAAACCCTGGAGGTTGTACCATGTATACTTCCTCCTCAAGAATGCCATTGAGAAAGGCATTATTCACATTCAACTGCTGAATGTGCTAATGATTGCACACTACCAAAGTCAAAATAATCCTAATGGTCATAGGCTTAACCACTGGAGAAAAAGTCTCAGAATAATCAAGCCCAACTCTCTGACTGAACCCTTTAGCCACTAATCAGGCTTTATAGCGATTGGTAGACCCATCAGGATTCTCTTTAGCCCTATATACCCACTTACAGCCAATTGGCTTTCTGCCAGGAGGCAGTAGAACAAGAGTCCAGGTCTGATTCTGCAGGAGAGCTTCATACTCCTGTTGCATAGCTTGAAACCACTTGGGATCTGCCAAGGCCTTCTAGGTAGATGTTGGTTCAGCTTGAGTAAGTAATAAGGTAGGCATAAGTCTAGGTTTGACAATAGCAGACTTGGCTCTAGTCGTCATGGTATGTGTGTTTTGAGGATGGACAATAGGAGTGGGTGCAGGAGGGTGTATGCTAACTTGGGGATGAGGTGGGGAGGATGGTTGAGGCTGTATATCAGTATTGATGGAAGGAGGTGGTCTCTGAACTGGTGTAGCTTGTGACTGAGATAAGGAAGACAGACCATTATGAGGTTCAGTTGGCAAAGAGGAAGCTATAGACTGAGCTGACTCAGACTGAGATGACTCAGACTGAGATGACTCAGACTGTGGAGACACTGAAGAAGACATGTCTGAAACCACAGTAGGTGTAGGCAAAGGACCAACAATAGGAATTTGAGAGGAAATAGGAGTGGACTGAGCAACAGAAGACTCTGAAGCAAATAATTCTGAATAGGGAAATCTGGTTTCATTGAAAATGACATCCTTTGAGATGAAAACCCTACCAGAACTATCAAGACACTTGTACGGTTGTACCCCTTGTGACGTGAAGAATAGCCCAAGAAAATACACTCCTTGGACCTATATGACAGCTTGATATTATGATAGGGCCTGGGAAAAGGATAACAAGCACAGCCAAAGACCTTAAGGAACTTGCAATCAAAGGACTGTTTATAAAGTTTGAAGAAAGGACTGATATTATTAAGGACAGAGGTGGGAGTCCTGTTTATAAGATAAGTGGCGGTTTGAAAGGCATGGTCCAAGTAGGATAAAGGCAGTTTAGCATGGGCAAGTAAGGTAAGACCAATTTCCACAATGTGTCTGTGCTTCCTCTTAACACTGCCATTTTGATGGTGAGTGTGAGGGCAGGTAACTCTGCAAAATTCCATGTTCAGTAAACAGTTTGGTTTTTATCTAAACTCTCCTCCCCAATCACTCTAAATAGACTTAATCTTCTGATTAAGCTGTAATTCAACCATGGTTCTAAATTGGAGTATTGGACAAAGGCAGTATAAGCATCAGATTTACTTCTCAAAGGAAAAACCCAGGTAAATTTTGGAAAAGCATCAACACATGTTAGAAAATAGAAATAGCGACATGAGGATTCCACAGAGGCAGGACCCCACAAATCTATGAACACAAGTTCTAAAGGGCATGTATAAACAGTAGAAGAAAAATGTGAGGCAAGCCTATGAGACTTACCAAGACAACAAGCTTGACAAACAGTAAAATTGTATTTAATTGGAACTGAAACATTACATTGAGTCAAAGCATGTTTGAGAGCCTCATGGTGAGGATGCCCAAACCTAGCATGCCAGAGATCATACAAAGTGGAACCAACAACAACTGGCTGCTCTTTATTGGGATTTAAAGAAGAACCAGTACTAAAAACAGAAGAACAAGGTTTGGATTGCTTAGCAGACAATGCAGAAGAAAGGACTGGATGTATATAGAGCCCATCTTCGCCAACTGTTACCTCAAGAAGAACCTCTTCAGTTTCCTGATTTGACACAACAAGAAGAAGGGTGAAACTCAAAGAAAACACAATTGTCTCTAGCAAACTTGCTAACACTAATAAGGTTTTTGGTTATATTGGGTACCAGCAACAGATTCTTAAGAGTAAGAGTGATGTGTGGGTTGGTTGGGGAAGGGAAACAAGTTGAACCAACAGATTTGATGGACACACCTTGACCATTGTTCATGTAAACTTGATCTGAATCAGCTACGGAGAAACTCTCTGGAAACAGAGCGTGATCAGATAATCCCTTACCCAAAAACCAGATTTCAACAGCATTACGCCAATCCAAGTAATTCTTCCCATTCAATTTCTCTAATGTAATGGTAGGTGATCTGGTGAAGGCAAAAGAGACCAAGCTCTTCTCTGAAGACTCACTTGTAGAGGATTCAGCCATGGTGAATCAAAATGAACAACACAACAGGAGTGAGGGAGCAAACAACTGTGTGAACAATACTTGATCGGGGAAAAACACAAGGGCGTTAAAAGGTGAACCTAAGAAACAAATGCGGTCAAAACAGAAAAGGGAGGCCTCGGCGATCACAACGGTGGAGGCAGTGTTAGAAAAGGCGGCGTGTGGCTTACACGTGCCGGCACGCCAGCTGCTGGTGGCGGCTCAGTTGGTTGTGCTACTTTAGGGAATGGCCTATTGGAGGCCTCTGGACCCAACAATGGCATTAATTTTTTGACAGCGGAACTTTCCGAAAAAAGGGCTAGTGCTCAACGGGGGCTTAACTCTAAAACAGACTAAGAGAAACCGTACGGGCACTGGATAACTACTTGAATCTGAGAAATATTACTTCTGTGTATTCATAAATACGTTTTGTACAAATTTTATATACATAACAAAGAAAATCATTCCTAAATTAAATCCTAAGTCCATCCCTAATTTTATGGGATTGAGCTAAACTATATAACGAAACTATAAAATAAAAGCAAATAATCAACAGCATTTTCCACACTTCAAGAAAGGGCTCTTGTGTGAGAGACTAGTTGGATATGTAAAAGCCAAATTTGGCTGTTCTTCTTATAGTTCAAGCTTTTAGAATATATGGTCCTTGATAAAGTAATTTCATCTATTCAGAGCTCTCGCCCCCCCCCCCCCCCCTCTCTGTAAGTATGTACCGTGAGAAGTATTTTTCTTCACACAGCTATTTGGTTAAACATGAGTGGGTTCTTAGCATTTATGCACATTATGTATGATCAAGAGCTTGGAGTTCATGGAACCTATCTTTGCACTGACATGTATTACTACCATGATCAAGTACTGTTGTTGAGCTATGTATTCCAGTTTACATTATGAATAAGTACAGGTTCACCTAAGGGATGCTCTTGCTTTTTCACTCTCTTATTGTTGCTGCTGTTGCATTTGATGTCAAGAGTCAATCAAATAAGCTGAAGCATATGTTTAATTGTTTTCATAATTTCTGTTTAATCTCTTAAAGGTATGTGCCTACAAAGATGGAAAGGTTATTATTGATACTTCTGCTGGAGTGCTCGGCAAATATGATCCCCGTCCAGTTACGCCTGATAGCCTTTTTCCAGTGTTCTCCGTTACAAAGGGTATCACTGCAGGAATGATGCATTGGCTGGTTGACAATGGGTACGTTGTAACATGGTGTAAGCCTATGACAATTGAGCATGCACGCCCATGATTTGATTGCGTTAACTTATTGTTTATTGGACATCTAAGGGCTTTATTTCACGGAGAAACTAATGCAATCAGGAGGGCTGTGCTAAGTTACATGCTACTGACTAGTAAACTGAATCTGTCTAATTAGGCCAAGATTTATATTATATTAGTCTTTCTCTGATATTACTGATATTTACCTTCAAATGATCTCCATATTTATGTCATCAATATAAACATCTAATGCTCTGCATTTGTTCCATTCTTGAATGAAATGTTCCTGACCATAATACAATGTGTTGCTTCTTTTATAATAGGCTCTTATATGTAAAGTAAGCTGGTGGTTTGGGTGGGAAATGTCATCCAATACTTAGCACGAAAACTTTTTCAATATTAATTGATAAAATTACAATAAGTTTGGAGGATAAAGACTACTCCACAATACAAGATCAAAACTCAAAACAGCAAAGAAAAACAAAATGTAGCAATGCGGTCTGGTCTCTCAACATATCTGTCAGGACCCTTAAAAAGATCACCTGCTTTACAATTTACACAATTAGAAACCAAATAAACCTCCATAAAGATATGACCGTTATGCTTCAAACAAATGCTCCGAAGTGTAATGTAGATTGCACATTGTTGCATAGATGTAACCTCTTCAGTCTTTAGTTGTACCAAAACAATTAGTGCTAATCATAGAGAAAGATCTGAGGACCTAGGACACAACCAACATTCAACAAAAAATCCAAAGAAAGAATTCCATAGAGAAACAGCCGCAGAGCAAGGTAAGAATGAATGTGCTACTGATTTTGAGCAGGAAACACAGACAACACATATATCAAGGGAAATGCCTTCTGCAACCTACCATCCTGCATGGAAGATGCCATTAGTGTTAATTCAGTTAAGCATTGTAGTCAAAATTAAAGACTTGAGCTTAGAGGGAGCTTTGGACTTGCAAAGGGGTTTATCAAGATGTGAAGTGTTAGAATAAAGATTCAGAGAGAAAAAGAGAGTGTGAGAGAGAGAATATCTGAATGATAATAATAGATTTGTTATTGGTTTTGATTTGCGTAGAACTACACTCATTTATATATAAGCCTTATAAGGCTTGCTGCTCAATCAGCTTGACTGTATAACTGCCTAAAACTATAACTGACAGAAAGACAGCTGTCCTAACAGCTTCTAACAGAATGCTGACAAGAACTTTAGGACACTAAATGTAGAATGCCCAAGACACCTGTGTTTGTTTACTCAAGTTACTTAATGTTTGTTTACAAATATTAAAAGTTCTTAGAAGGTGTGTTCTTGAAAATGTTGAGTATAATGTGTAGAAGGTGAGCTCTGAGTCAACAGGATGGAATTGAGAGGCAGCAGTTATGCAATGTTAGCAGATATGGTAGAATGAGAATATGCGTCTTACTGTGGTTGAGGTGTTATTTATGTGTGTTAAATGAAAAGAGACTGAAAGGTATTGGACTGAATCCATGTGTTTCAACTGCACAACGGAGGGTATATTGTATATAATAGTTACAATAAATATTCGTCATTATTTCCCTATTTACGACAATTCCGCTACCTAATTACAGTTAATAGAAGATATCCACGTATTTACAAGATATATAGCATTGACTCAACCTCCAGAATATTTAAACACTTAGACTGATTGAACACAACCGCCATGAGCGATTTGAATTCTTCTAGCAAGCCTTTGAATGCTTCGCATAGTCTTACAGCAGTTTCAAACATTGGTGAATTCGGTAGTTGAGTGATAGGGATGAGGCTATTAATGTGATTTCAGTAATAATAAGTTTCCTCCCAAGTGTTTGACTGCCTTTTTGTATGCTGAGTTATTTGACCAAGAATTGATATACCATGAACTTAATTGTCCTGCGGTAAATCTCAGATTTCTTGCTGTGCTGAGTTATAAATACCATCAAAACACCCATGTTGGTGCTATGGTTTGTCAGAAGTGTATACTTCTTTGATTGACCATCGCGTATGTTCCTTGTTGATAAGTTAAACTTCTTACCTTCTTACAGTATGTAACATCCTATACATTCACATTCTGTGCTTTTACCCTGAAATAATTATTTGCCTGCTTATTATCTTGCAGAAAACTAAACCTTGAAGAGAATGTTGCAAACATTTGGCCAGGATTTGGATCAAATGGGAAAGATGTTATTAAGGTCAAATATTGATATTTTCCTCCAAACTGTAGCTCTGAAGCTATTAATATTAAGAATGTTTTAGTCTTCTATTTCAGGTTCATCATGTGCTTAACCATACATCTGGTTTGCACAATGCAATGGCTGACATAAATCAAGAAAACCCTCTTCTGATGCTTGATTGGGATGAATGTTTGAAACGCATTTGCATGTCAGTACCTGAGACCGAGCCAGGGAAGGAGCAGATTTATCATTATTTGTCATTTGGCTGGTTGTGCGGTGGAATCATTGAGGTATGAATGCTTGCCCTCCTGGGTCAAAATTTTTATTTGACATTGCAATTGTAATGAATATTATCTAAGTTGATACTTCATTAGACTTTCTAAACAAATGAGGGTAAATTGAAAGAGTTTTTATATATAGAAAAGGATTATCTTTTAAGCGCATTAAAAGGAGGAATAGAAAATTTATCAAAACAAGGAATAATAATAAAATGATATATTTGAGTATTCTTGTCATGCTCGTAGCCAATATATGGTGATTGGTTGGTTGGTCTAAGTTTGGACCTTGAATGTGTATAGCTTATCTATGTACGAGCTTATGGCATGTCCCTCCAATTTGTCGATGACAATCAATATAGGATATTTTTAAGTCATCTATATTGATAAAACAGGAATTTTGTCGCTTTTTTTTCGAATTCTCAATAATCAAAAGTTGCTAAACTTACTACAAGTAAAAAATTTGTACCATTATGATTTTATCATGTTCTGATAATTAATTTGGATCAAACAGCATGCGTCTGGTAAGAAATTTCAGGAGATCCTTGAAGAAGCAATAGTCCGTCCCCTACATATTGAAGGAGAGCTATACATAGGGATTCCCCCAGGCAAGTTTTGATGAATTAATTCTTCTTATAGGATGATATGAAATTTGTATTTGGCGTGCATATGAACTCGTTTTAGTTTATAACAGCTATTTTCTTTTGATGTTTGTTCCTTTGTAAATCGTAACCATGCTTCTTTGCTCTTATTTTTAGGGGTTGAAGCACGTCTTGCAGCTCTGACTGTAGATACAGATGATTTAAGCAAGCTGTCAGCGATCCCTACCCGTCCTGACCTTCCTTCCACCTTCCAGCCACAGCAAATAGCTCGATCAGCAACCACTCTGCCTGCTGTTTTCAACACACTGCATGTTCGGCGTGCCATCATACCAGCTGCTAACGGACATTTATCTGCCCGGGCCCTTGCACGTTATTATGCAGCCCTAGCTGATGGTGGCAAGATACCACCACCTCATTCTTCTGATTCTAAGCCAGTACTTGGAAGTCATCCGCACATCCCCAAATTATCTTCTCAAAAACCCCCTCAAAAGAGGAAATGTTTTGGGCGGATGGAAGCAACTTTACCTTCCATTAGCAATACCAGAAGTTACGAAAAAGTCTCTAGTTCTGAAAATTTCAAGGCTAGTGAGGGCAGAAATACTAGCAGAGATCATAATGACGATACCAGTAGTAGCAACAACGTGGATAGTAATCTTTACACCCATGTAGGTAAGGTCTATAGAAATCCGAGGATTATTGATGAATTCTTGGGTGCAGGAGAGTCTGAGAATTTAGCTTTACCAAATGGGGGTTTTGGCCTAGGGTTTAAGAGGTTTAGTTCTAACGATGGGTCTTCCATTGCATTTGGTCACTCCGGTATGGGTGGCTCCACAGGGTTTTGTGATGCCACAAACAGGTTTTCCATTGCTGTGACACTAAACAAAATGTCGTTTGGTGGTGTATCGGCAAAAATTGTCCAACTTGTTTGTTCAGAGTTACAAATTCCTGTACCTGACGATTTCTTAAGGTTTACGGCTCAGCAAAGTGGACAGGATGAGCAATTAAATCTGGGGAGGCCTCTGATTAATTGAAGGTGGATTGCTTGGTACCATATTTCCATTATAATTCATGTTTAATTTTTCATCTCACCTATCGCCTTGATAATTATATACCATGTGATATCTTTAGTTAACTTTGCTTCCTGTTGTTCGGAAAATTAATGTATGTAATTATGTACACATTAAGTTAAACTTTGTTATGAAGAATAATGTATCTGTAGTTAGCTTTGCTTCCTGTTGTTCGGAAGAACAATGGATGTAGTTATGTACACATGAAGTTGAACTTATGATAATTTTATTTATCATGGATTGAGTATTATAAATTTTAATGAGAAATGGTCTTTAGTAGAAAAATTATATGCATGGATGCTACGAAACATGATACTGTGTGATTAACTTTTAACCTTATATATTCCCATCCGTTCCCATGCATTTTCATTTGTCCTCTGTTAGTTGGATATTTACTTGTGTTGATTGTGTAGATTGCTGCACATGAAATAGAAGAGCGGTAGAAAGATGACTATCAACTTGTATCCTTGTGATGGGATCTATTGCGAACACACAAGATAGTGTTAAATTTGGATAAGGCCCAAGTGATATTAGTTTTGATGAAGATAATTTTCTATGATGTTTGTGTAGTATTCTTTCTGTTTGGTAAGCATGCAGGTTGAATCTTTTATGTGAAGGAGATTGTTCTAAAAGACAGGATCAACGTTCTAAAGGTCTAAGTTAACTATTCTAAAAGCAATCTTCTGAAGATTCAACATGGTTTAAATGACTATATTTAAAAGAAACTTCTTATGGACATTTATTAGAACGCCATCAACATTCTAATAGAGTTTATTAAATATGAATGGTTAACCTTATGAAGCTCATTAAATTCAAGAGGTCCTTCTGTGAAGAAATAATATTATATTCAAATGAACCTTCTATGCTTCATTTAAAAGAATCAAGGTCTACTTTCTTAGGAGATATAATATTATATTCAAGAGAACCTTTCTTGCTTCATTAAAACGAACAACAGAAACCTCCTAAAAAGATCATAAAGACAAAAAAAAGAAGGTTGAATTTTAAATTTTCGCAAATCTTTTAAGGTTAAAGGTATAAATGAAACTCTTTTTAAAAACATCTTGTTAGATGAAGCGGATAAAACACTAGTACATAAGTAGGGAAGAGTTAATGGAATGGCTGAAAGTAATTATCCTAGTTCACCCTAAACCATGGGTTACGTCTATTCCTTGGCTACCATAAAGATTATTGACTAACTCAACAAATATTCTTTAGAACTTCTCCCTTACAGGTTTTACTTTTCCAAGGCTCTTTAGGCTCTACAACCTTCACATTATAGAATGAGTGGACCGTCAAGGTCCTCCTAAAGAAGTAGTAGATGAGTAGACACTATGTGCATTTAGCTTTCTTGTGGTTTTCTAAGTATACAAGATATGAACACAGAGAGACTTTACAAAGATTTAAAACTTATGGAAGGATGCTTGAAAGAATGAAGGAAAGAATTATTTACAAATGTATAAATGTATTGTTTTGATTGGCCCTAGATTTAGTTTTATGAGTATACCCAAGGCTACTTCTATAAAAAGCAATCCTTTACCTATTAAGAAAATCATGCAAATTACTACTTCCACTTTCATAGTTTAAAACAGGTTTGTTATGCTCATTAACCTTTAATTCAAGAGTAGGACATTTACTACATTTTATACCATCATTATTGATATCAAATTTAAGCTTGTACACATTCAACTTAACTCATTTTAAATTACCTTGTTTCTACTTTCAAGAAAAGTTATAGTCAATTTTTGTTTAGCACACAATCTTGAACGTCTTGTATGTTCTTTATGCAATTCACCAAAAATATTTTCCATATTATCGTATGAATATTTAAATTTGGAGTTTGAGTTACTTACGTCAGCACCAACTTGTTGAGTAGCCATTAAGAATAGGTTATCTACTTATTTTTCACTTTCGGAGCTTGAGGTAGAACCCATGTCATTTTCTTCCCATGCATATATGCGTTTTTTTCCTTCTTCTCTTTCTTACTCTTGAAGTTACTCTTATTTTGTAGAGAAGGACAATCAACATTTACCAAGTTTGCCGCATTTGAAACGTGCCAAGTTGTTGCTAGAGGTTGGAGCATTATGAACTTTTTGATTTGTGTAGATTTCCTTTTATTATTCCTTCTCAAAGAATTTGCAAATTTCATCACATGAATTTGAGATTTTCATCATCATGTTCATGGGAATTCTCACTTTCTGAGCCAACACAACTATCCACCTTTTCCTTGAGAGAAATGGTCCTTTTTTTCTTGTCAAGTTCTTCACTCTTTTCCAATTGGCCAAACTCCAACTCATGCTCTAGAATTTTTCCAAAGAGTGCGTCAAATCTCATTTTGGATAGACTTTTCTTCTATAAGACCCTCTATTTTTGGTATTTATGCTTTGGTCTTTGAAATATTCTATAGTTTAGTTTTAGTCCATGTTAGACCTTTGTTTGAATTATATTGTGGTAGTATTGTCTTCTTGAGATTTGTTATGAATAAGATCTTTATGGAATTGATTGAAACTTGATTGAAAGTATATTTTTGTTTGAGTATTAGAAAGATGAGCTTTGGTTTAATGGTTGAGACTTGAGTATTTTGCTTACGGAGCGAGGGTTCAAGTCTGGGTTAGTGCTGATTTTACTTCTTCTTCTTTTCCTATTAATTTCGAAATTTAGGGGGAGGAATGAAGAGGTAATATTCTTTTGTGATTAGAGATAATTTTCTGATTTCTTTTGCTAATAGATAAAATGTTTTCCGGAATATCTTGTACAGATTTTACTTTCTGATTTCTGTTATCGGCTGCTTGTTTTATTTCGAAGTTTAAGGGATGATTTGAGGAATGATATTTTTGAGTTTTGGTTATTGATGTAGGATATCCATAATTATAAAAGTAATAACTCAAATTTCACCTCATTTTAAAACATATTTTATTTTATTTCCTGTTTATCTTTTATATGATGTAGTTTTGTCTTTTGAATTATGTTTCTATTTTCCACCTCATTAACTTCTAAAATAATTAATATTAGAATAAGAGAATATGCTTTTGTTCTTAGGGATAATCTTTGAATATAATTGGTTAAGAAATAAGTAAATTAAATAAGTAGCAGAATTTATTTTAACCGAAAACAAGACCGGATACGTTCCGTTTTTTAAGGAGCTTACAAGGAGGGAAGAAGTCAGCCCTCATTCCCTATTTTTACTAGGTTGGGGCGTGCCCCACTTAGCTACCTTGGCTGACCATGTTCTCTTTTCATTCCCTTTAATTAATTTGAAAAATAGAATAATTATATTAGTTCAAAAAGATGCTCAAAGATGCTACAAAAGAATAGGAAATCAGCTTAGTTACTCCCCTTCTTTTTGTGGAACACGTCCAACATTAGTGAGAGGAGAAAAACTGATTCCTTCCACTCTTCTTCACTCTGCAAAACGTGAAACACTGCAAAAGAACCACCCTTGCTTTCTGCTTCACATCCTTCTCGAGAAAGAGCCAAGTTTCTCCCATTCTCTGCTGCCGGTTCTCCTCTCCATAGCTGCTACATTTCTCTTGGAAGAAGCCTTGGAATCCTCTACCATTCTCTTACAGAGGCTCTCTTTGTTTTCTTGGTAAGCCCTTCCTTCCCCAATGCATTTTGATATTAAATTCTGTACTGGGAGGGATGAAGCATGATTAAACTCTGTTTTTGAAAGGTTTATATTCCATGGTTTTGGGTTTTAAAGGAAGAAAAATTCTGGTTATTTCTGGGGTTGTCTGGCCGCAGGTATACACAAGGTTTTGGGACATGAAAATCGTTTTTCCGAACTCGTTTTCTATTGTGTTTGGCCGTGGGTTATAAGGTTTTAGTGGAGGACGTTTTGACCGTTAATACGCTGTTTTATTAAGGTTTTCTAGTACGTAACTTCATTAGTGATTTTCTGTTTGAAGGACTATTCAAAGTTGCTCGAGTTGTGAGCCGTAAACAAGGCAAAGGTGAGGGTGATTTCGGTCCTAGAGGCTTGAGTGTGGCACTCCCTTTCCCGAAGAAAGACGTTCCTCCTACTCCTATCCATTCTCTAGACAAAAGACCGCCACTGTAGTTCTTTTTATTTTTACCTCTACGTCAACCAAACATACCATCACGTGCTATTACTAGCGCTAGTGAGTTAGAAAATTTCTCTACTTGCAGAAGCTACATCTTATTTTACCTTGTACGAAAATTAAATTGGCAAATACAGGGAAACAAGTCCATCATCATGAACAGCAAGCTGCACCATCCAAACCATCACCAGCTTCCTTAGGGTCCTCCTCCATATCTGCCGCTCTGGAAGTTTCTCCTCGGGTAAAAAGACCTCTATACTCCCTAGCAGTCATTCTTCTGCGTGGGGACATGACGCTCTTCCTAGCGGTTGTTCTCAGTCGTGGTCCTGGTCCCCTAGGTGATGTTGAGGTAACAGACTTAGAGGGTCGAGGGCTTTCGGATGTATTGCTCTTGGGTGCACACTCTCTCATCGGACAGAGGACTCCTACACCAAAAGATCGTGACCCCATTGTATAAGCAATACCTGGTGGCGGGGTCATGCTGCCACCCGGTGGCTGATGGAAAATCAGCATGCATGGAGATGACCGGAGGCCGACTCATCGGAATCCCTATCAAGATCAATAAAAATAAAGTGCAAGAGTGAGTCAAACCCAGCAATGTACATGCCACACAACATATAAGTGGTCCATTAGAAATCAAGATAACATATCTATATCTATCTATAACTTTTAATTTTGAAGTTTGGTTTTCAACTTAGTGGCAGTGTTCATCAATGCCACTTTTTGTTTTTGGGATGAGTTGCAAGTGGGCTGGGCCGCACTTATGAAGAGCCTGTTGGTTAGAAGTAGTATCACCTGGTGGGGTTAGGCATTAGGGTGGCGCTAACAAGTACGGCGCAAGTCACCTCGCGAGATTTCCGTCTTCCTGCTCGGAGTAGATTTTGTGAAAGGAGTCTAGAGATTTCATGCACCTAGAATTGCCGGATATCTCATCCGTGAAATGTCGCCGTCGTTGCTTCATCCGCTTCTTACAACGGTGAATCGTTTCTCCGATTGGCATTTGTCCTTCCCGTATCTTCTCTCCTCCGCCGCTGCCCCATTCGCCCTTTTCATTTCATTTGCGAATCGTACAAATGCTATCTTTTGGTGCTATTACTCTCCCTGTGCTGGATTTTCGGATAAAGCTGGATGCTATAACCCTCGAAAGTTCACCTATCTCTTTGTGGCTACACCCTAGATGAGAAAGCCAGCTCTTCATTCTTCTTTACAGGTTGGTTGATTTCATACACTCCCAATATTTCTGGTTTCTCTATTCTCTATCCTCTATATCCGGAGCTTTTTTGTGTTTATAATTGAAACATTGGTTGTCAGGATATTCATCGGTTGGTTGCTCATCCAGTTCCCTTATTCCCTTACTTCTACTTCTCTGTTGATTCAGTGCTCATATAAGTAGACATGGCTGGACCAGTGAATGTGGAGCTCACTCAGGATCTTGCTGTTGCTGAAGCTAAGATAGCAGCTGCCCTTGGCAACAGTGGAAAGGTGAGAAATTTCATGGGTTAGTTGTATTTTCAATTTTGCCTCATAAAACATGGAATGTGTTTGAACTTTGAAAATACCCTTTAAAAGTTCCAATAAAATGTTGATCTCTTATTCTGTTTGTAATTTCAAGGTGATTACTTGATTCATTTATTTGTTGCTTTCTATGATTACAGAACCTAATTAAGCATACTGAAATTGGCAAATATAATAGCTTAATGGAGTTGTTGGTGATTATCAAAACTTGGTAAGTGATTTAGTCTGTTCTTAGTAGCATTATATTTATGATTATCTTCAATTTGTTTGTAATTTTATCTATTTTTATAATTTTATTAAATTATTTGAGGCTAATTGGTTTATCATTTGTTTACTAACATTGAACATCGTGTCCTGTTTCTGTGACCCAATGTTCCAACATGACCTTTATCTTTCAAGTTTCAGCTTAACCATTACGTTTTGCATACATCTCAACTTTCAGAATAGTGCATATATCATATTTCATTTAGAGTTGTCAAGATATGGCCTATTTTCCATGCTTCTGTTATATGTTTCTCTCCTGATCAGTCTACATTTTCACAACCTGTTTTATATTTTCTTTTTAAACCCAGGATGCAGCTAGATACTGTGATGAGCTAAAAGAAATTGCCCCACATTCTCTCCTGAAATGTTCCAAGTTATTGTCCGGCCTTGGTAGGAGTACTACTTAATTTTATTAGATATATTGTGTTTTGACATTTAATTCAGTTAGATTTGGTGGTACTAAAATTTGAAGATCCACAGTGTGGTCTATTTTATGGTAAAATCTCTTCCAAGAAAATAACTTTGTATAGAGTTAAGAGTTTACTTAGAAACAAACTAAATGGATTGCACAGCAGATAAAGAACACATTTATCTTATAATTTCTGAATTATCATTGGCCTAAATTATGTTAGTGTCCCTGAACAATGATTTTATTTTGTATTTAAGTTTATTTTAAAACTCAGATTTAAATTGAAGTTTAAACGTGACAGATTTAAATATTGGATTTGGATCCTCTCATGTGTTTATCTCACATGACATGGTCATGTGAAGATCTAAGCCTTTAATTCTTTTTTATTGGAATCTGGACCCTTAATGGACATATAGAGGAAGAATATTAAAATTGTGCAAGAAATAATACTGACCATTAGATTTCATTAAAAAAGTAATTAAGGGCCCAGATTCTTCACATGACATGGTCATGTCATGTGAGATTAACACATGAGAGGATCCAAATCCCCCTTGAAATTACTAATGTCATCCCTAATTTTTAATATTCCTAAAATACCCTTGTGGTAAAAAAAATTACCTTTTTACTCTTGTTTCTTCCCACCATCCCTCTTCTAACTTTCCTCATTCGTATCACTCTCTCTCGCAGTTGTACCTTCGCCCTCTCTCCACTCTCTCGCTGTCAACCGCCGCCACTCTCGCCACCCACTCTCCCACTGTTCTCCTCGTTCCTCTACCGTCAACTTTAGAGGTATGTTTCTCCCTTCTCCTTTATTGTACTGTGTTCTTATCGTTTCCTGATTTATGCATTTCGCACTCAATTTGTGCGTTTTTATTGAAATTTTTGTTTGATTTCACGCTTAAAATGTGCGAGTATGTGTTTTTTTCCTTTAATTTCGCATAGATTAGGTGCGATTGTTTTGAGGGTTTTGATATTTGATGTATTCGCTCTTATTGTGTGCGTAATAGGATGAGTTTTTTCTGTATTTCGCCATTGTTAAGTGTGTGGATAGCTTTGATGTTTATTTCGCACTGTGAGTGTGTTTTAGTGTTCCTGTTTTTTTTTTTAATTTTCGCACCTTACAGTGTGTTTTGTCACTTAAACATTTTTCAACCAATTCACCCCCCCTATTTCGCACTTTGTTGTGCATTTTCATACTTTTCACATGTTTCATACTTTTTAATGCGAATTTTTTCATTTCTTCAATTTAATTAGTTTTAGTTTTTTTATTTACAATTTCTAATATTGTTTTATTTTGTTTTTTATAGAAATGGCAAAAGCACGCTGGACCGCACCTGCACAACAACCTGAAGCAGGGCAAGCTCAAGCTGAACGTATCCGACCGACTGCGTCGGTACGCAGGAGACATGGAAAAGCTCCATTGGTGGAGGAGCCATCTAACCAGCAATATGAGGAGGATGCATATGCTGAGGAAGACCAGCAAATGGACTACCCTCATGAGGAAGATCAACACATTAATGAGGATGAAGACGTTGGTGATGGCAATGATGATGACGATTACAATGACGATGACGAAGATGCTGAGGAGGAGGAGGAGGAAAGGCAGCCTGCAAACAGAGGAGGCAAGAGAGTTTAAGCGGCGGCTGCGTCAGATGGACCAAGAGGATAAGGACCTCACCTCATTCCTAGGTGGCCCAGCTAATTTATCAGTGCTACGGAGCTACCACAATCATATCACTAGTAGAGTATGGAGGTCTTATCTTGACCCTACGATGCTGGATAGGCCAGTGTTGAGGGTCTATAAATAATCAAGGAAGCTGGCGAAGCCTGTTGACCGCGATGTTCCTTATATCACCACAATTCTGCAAAGGTCAGGGCTTGCTGCATTGAGAATGTGTCGATATAATGTGTCAGATAGGGGTATGATCTCCGCTTTTGTGGAGAGGTGGCATCCAGGGACCTCGTCATTCCATCTTCAATTTGGTGAGATGACGATCACCCTCGACGATGTCTCTTGTCTTCTGCATATCCCCATTCGTGGAAGTTTTTTCACCCTACCACAGCTTGATCGTGATCAGTGTGTCCAAGCTTTGGTATCTCAGCTAGCGGTCACCCCCACACAAGCTGCTTCTGAGATTCTTAAAACAAAAGGGAAGTTCGTACGGTTCGCGTGGTTGGAAAATGTTATCCAAGTGAACCTCAGTGAGGGGAATCTTGAAGCAGCTGTGAAAGCCTACATGCTCCGGTTTGTGTGTGCAACACTGTTCGTTGACAAGAGCAGGACGAATGCCAGCATCTCCTACCTCTCACTGTTTACAAATCTGGCTGAGGTGGGGAACATTGCGTGGGGGGGATGCTGGCCTGTATGTACGACCAGCTTAATGACGCGTCTCAGAGGCTTACAAAATCAATCGGCGGTTCTATGACTCTGCTTCAGGTACTTGGTAGTTTTAAACCTCTATTGTTTTTTGTGTATTTATTTGTGTTATTATTGCAGTACATTCAATTAATTGCCTATATTATTTTTTGTGAATTAAACTTTGTTAATATTGTGTATATGCACTGACAGGCCTGGATTTATGAGCACTTCCTAGCCACAGTGTTCGATAGAAAGTCTAACCCAAGATACACTGAAGAGATGCCTAGAGCTATGAGGTGGGTGCCAATGAAGGGAGACGAACGCATTAAGTAAAAGATGTCTGATTTAGAGGACTTGGCGGGGGATAGGAGTAGGAGGAACGTCTTTCTTCAGGCAAGGGAGTGCCAAACAACCACATCACCCGCAGAAGACAATAGAGACATCGTCGAGGGTGATCGTCATCTCACCAAATTGAAGATGGAATGACGAGGTCCCTGGATGCCACCTCTCCACAAAAGCGGAGATCAGGCCCCTATCTGACACATTATACCGACACATTCTCAATGCAGCAAGCCCTGACCTTTGCAGAATTGTGGTGATATAAGGAACACCGCGGTCAACAGGCTTCGCCAGCTTCCTTGATTGTTTATAGACCCTCAACACTGGCCTATCCGGCATCGTAGGGTCAAGATAAGACCTCCACACTCTACTAGCGATATGCTTGTGGTAGCTCCGTAGCACTGATAAATTAGTTGGGCCACCTGGGAATGAGGTGAGGTCCTTATCCGCTTGGTCCATTTGACGCAGCCGCCGCTTTAACTCTCTTGCCTCCTTTGTTTGCAGGCTACCTTTCCAACCTTGATATTAGTGGTAAGGGTCCTGATGTGGTGTCCTTCCCTTGCAGATTCGTGGCTGTCTAAAAAAATGGTGAAGAAAAACTCCAACCCTGAGCTCGGTGGCCCTTCTCGGGATCTTAAGAAGGCCGAGAGCAAAGTCCCAAAGAGTGAACGTCCTGTGAAGCTGTCTAAGAAGTAGCGAGATATGAAAGATAAGGCGGGGGCCAAGGTGGATGTCGTACGATTGGGTGTGTTGTCGCAGGAATCTTACTGGGCGGACGACCACGATCCCTATCGAATTCGGAAGCACGGGCCCACCTATATAATCAAGTGTGGGAGCGGCATGTTTATGCATATCTATACTATGCGTAAACTGAAGGTTTGGTTTCCCTTAACCTCGTTTCAGATGGACGTGTTGAGTTTTTTGGGGGTTACCCCCTCAGCTTCATCCCGAGGGGTGGGATTTTGTGAAGGGTTTCGAGTGGGCGTGTCATATGTTCGGTTACCGAGAGATTTCCCTCAATCTTTTCTTCCATCTTTATGAGCCTCTTCATACGAAAGCTCGTGGTGGTTTTGGTCTTGTGAGTATAAGGGGCCAAGGGAGGTTGGGGGTGTGTTACATCCGTACACATATTCTTATAAGGACTTTAAGGATCTGTAATTTAAGGTTAGTCGGGAGGAGGGGGTGACTCCGTTTTGGCGTTCTTACCGAGAGGATGGTACTATATGTTCCCGGTTTCCCCTAGCTTGGAGCAAGAGGCATTTTGCGCATGGGACGACTTGGTACAACATTGAAGAGTGTGACTTGTCGGAGTCCAATTTGGCACTCATGGATTTATTGAGTAAGACCGTGGTTGAGTATGAGGGCCAGAGTAAATACACTCGGCTGTTAAAATGTTACGGTCTTATTTCCATGGGGGTGACCGCTTATCGTAAATATTTCATTTCTGAATATGGTAATGGTGGCTAGGTCTTATCTGCAACCTCTCATATTTGTGTTTTGTAATTTATTGTCTTCCTGACCGTACTTGCCCGTTTCCTTGTAGAAAAAATGGATGGCCTTGATGTGGATTTGTTCGAGTGTCTGAAGCAGGTTGACCCGAGCGGGGACCCTGTCCAAGTTGTTCCAGAGGTTCCGAGGTTTGCTGGGGGTCTACCTGAGGTGGAAGAAGGGTCCGAGTCAGAGGAGGAAGGGGGTTCGGTGTCGACCGGGCCCGGGGGTGACTTGCCTGCAACTCCGTCAATGGGGGCCGGGTCCAGTTGCGGTCATCGTTCGAGTGATCCTACTTCGACTGAAGTGACCGTGTCGGAGAGTTCGAGTCAAGGGCAAGTCTACCCAAGGTCGTGAGACGACTCCAAAGCGTCCTCCTGTTAAGCCATCTGCTGCTCCTGGACCTTTGGTACCTGGAGCTAAGTCCATGGCGGTGGTGAGGACGTCGGCTGCGGGGCCGAGGTCGAGCGAAGTCGGGTTTCCGTCTGGAATGAGGCATCGTCCCTTTGGCCGCAAGTGATGGATAGGGTGGACAAGGCTTTGGTCACTCGAGAGGATCATGAGGTTCTTCACTCGAGTGCTGAGTCTCGGGTGGACGAGGTTCGCTTGCAGTTGTTGAGGGCCTACAACTTGGTCGGGTACCTTGGTTCCGGTTCTGCGGTGGCCAAGTCCCAACGGGTGGCCAATTTGGAAGCTGAGGTGAGTAAGTTGAGGGGGGATCTCGCCAAGAGTGAGAAGGTGGCGAGGGGCCTGGCCACTATTAATGAAGAGCTGCCGGTCAAGGTTCATGACGGTCAAGAGGCCGAGAAAGCCCGTGCGAGTAAGCATGAGGCGGAGATAAAGAAGATGTCTGGCAATGCGGCTAATCTGCGATTGAAATTGACGAAGGCGGAGGAGAAAATGGTTGGGGCCGAGGCTGATGCTTTGAAAGCGAAGCAGGATGCCGAGAGGGTTGTGGTCAAGAATGGGGGGCCGACGAGATGGGTGAAGCTCTTGCCGATGAGATGGGTCGTATGAAGAAGGATGCCGACGAGGCTGTTGCTGCCGAGGTGTTGAAGCGGAAAGAACAGATTGCTCAGGTGTACTTGAAGTCGTTCTAGAACGCTATTGATCAGCTGAAAATAGTGAACCCGGGTTTAAGTACGGAGAACACCAGCTATTAATATGTCGTTCTGGATGGGAAGATTGGTCGTGTTGAGGGTGACCGGTTTATCCCTATCTTCCCCCTATTGAAAATCCTTCTTCTGTTGACCAAGCTCCTCCCCCAGCGACTTGACTTGATCGTCGTCGGAAGATTGGCCCTCGAGGAAGACTTGCCTACCAGTTTTTTTTTTAAGTGTTGTCAATCTGCCTCCCGGGTACCGGGTGGTGACTTGTACTGTGTAGCCTTTAAGCATCTTTTTTAATTAATGAGAATATTTTCCCTTGTTTATGGATCGTTGTTTTTGCTTTCGTAGTTTCTTTTGACATTACCGATATCTCCAACATGTCAAAAACTATACTTCACTAAATAATTTTTTAACCATATTTCACTATTTTTTTTTTACAATATTAAAAAAACCCATAAGAAGCATTAAACTAAAAGAACATATATTATTTTAATATTCTTTCAGTACTTTTCATATATATATATATATATATCAAAGTATTAAAATTTAATAGTCAATGTATTTTGAAAATGTTAATATATAGTCATCAATTATTTATATTTCAATTACAGAATCAAAAGTTCTCACGCGGAGGAACATTATACATGAGAATACGAAAATCTTAAAAGTGATAGGAAATAAAATTTTAATATATTTCAATATTTTTTATAATTCTTTAAATAATTTAATGAGTAAATATATATATCAAAGGGTGGAAATTTGATAATAAATATGTATCGTACGAGTTAATACAAATATTTCTAGGAACATTTAATTTATATAAATAGCTTTAAAATAATACAACTATATCTTTTATTTATAACTATCAATTAAAAGAGAAAAATCTCACATGCATCGCACGAGTACGGATTCTAGTTAACAATACAGATTAAGACCAGCTCCAGATGCAACCGCTATAACCCTTTATTTCAGATTTCACCAGTCCCTAGAGGCTGCCTTGAGGTATCTCCAGAGGCCCAGGCTTGATAATCTTTCACAAGCTGTTTAAGAAAAACAACATAGATAGATAAATCAAATCGTACAAATTGTTCAGTATCTAAAATTAGAATAAAATTATATGAAGCAAGCAGTCCATTATTGAATCATAAACTTGCTACTTGAGTAAACAAGCCAGTAGTAGTTGTAAACCTTTAAAAGCTTCTTTAAACTGTTGGAAAGAAAGACACTACTTCAGTATATAATAACACTGACAAATTATTTGAATCGGAAGGAATGAGTACAAAACTGTTGCGCCTGAAACTTGGCAATGGATAGGTTGGCGGCTAGTGAGCAGAATGGCGGTGGTATCTTCCGAAAAAGTCGCCAGAAAAAGAACTGGATCTTCTACAGTGACTTACAATACAAAGTTGACAAGCCGTAGGCGGTAGATTAAGTTTGCCCTAAACAGGGGTTTTGGGAAAGGACTTCACTGGATCAGAACCATGAACTCTGATACCAAGTTAAATCTGATATACAGTGAATATTTCTGTATGTATTTCTATCCTCAATTTCGATAGTGCTCAAAATTCTAATATTTCATGGAAACTTTCACTTCTAACTTGAATGATAGGGAATTTTCAGAATCAGAATAACTCTAAGGTGTCCTTGAACCTTGAATTTTAACCTGAATAAGATGTTTTCCTCCTTTCACCCTTGACCTGTCTAGGGTGTTTATGTGCAAAACATTTTTTTTTCCAATTCTTAACTTATTCTCTGAATAGGGTTATTTTCCTACTTGATAAACCCCTTTGGATGTCCAAAACTCCATCTAAGGATCAAGTTCCTTATTTGGACTGCTGTGCATAATAAAATTAAACAATACTAACAAAAGGTTGCAGGTTGGTAGGCTGCATAAGAGTTAAGACTCTTCTCTGATGTATATAATGTGTGCTACTGCTGCATGCAAATAATGAGTTTTAGTCTTCTAGATCAATTACTAAACTGGTATACTGCTTCTTTTATGGAAATTCTTATTCCACAAATTTGTTAAATGTTGGGTATGTCCTCCTAGATCCCTAGACCAATTTATGATGATTACCTCTCATGGCTTTGCCTAAGGCAACACATCTGTGCCATATGTGCAAGTGCAACCTGCTATACTTTGGTGCATTTGGTCGGAGCATAACTACCATATTTTAAGGCATTTGGTTTGGGATAAGATTACGCGTATGATCTTTGGCTTTATCTCAAGGATTGGTTCTTTCCTATGTGAGTTTTGTTCTTATGTTAAGGAGGATATCTTATTCTCATCACTTTGTCATTTATTCTGTCTGAATGAACTACTCTTTTATCCAAACTAGAAGCATCTTAAATCAAATTTGTAAAGAATATATTCTGCTTCAACAAACCTGTGACATAAAGCGAGGAAGCATAATCTTGAGTATTTGATCAAGGACTTGAGTCCCAGCTGATTCCATTGCTTGCTTTGGTATTGCTTGGAATGCAAAAGGAATATCAATGCTTACCTGAGTTCCACATAGCAATTCAAAGACAATTTTCACAGAAATCCCACGAATAAAATATCAAGAAAGGTAGAAAACTAGAGTACTACCTCAATTACAGTGTCTGACGTGATTCGCTGCATCAATGACTCATCTGAGTCACTATCACATGATATCCGGTTTACCATTATAGCTGCATTACCATATTAAAGTATTGAAAAGGCATTCCTGAAAGTACCATAAACCAAATGGCATGACATCCTATAAGTTTTCTTTATGCCTTTCTCAAGAAGGGTAGAAGAAAATGGTCTCAGTTTCTGCACTAAATAAGCAAGCTTACATCTAGTTGCACAATCATCACATTTACTGCTTTCCATGAACAGTCACTAAGATGTTTAAAGTAGCTATATTTAAAATTAGCACTAAGCAGAACACGAATCACCTTTTATACAAGTTTAGCAATTTAAAGTAATTCCATACTTTGTTGTTTCGCATTGAATTACACCTACAACATTGCTGATCTTGTAGTTGAGAGGAGTTTTTTTCCTTAAGCTTAAGCGATACTATTATAAGACAAATAATAACACCTGCACTGCACTTTCTGCTTCATCGACCTTGCTTGTGTCATGTGGTTTACATTTCCCTTGATTGCCACGTAATTCAATTTGGTGGACCTAAAATACTAAAACTATGGATTGATTAACAAAACACAATCCATCCTATTGAGATTCACCAAGACAGATTTAACAATCAAATTTATTGTTCCAACTAGTAAACACAGGAAATGAAAAAAGAATTAAAAAAAAAACACACTTTCTATCGTACATAATAACATCCAGGAAACAATGCTCACCATCAAACTTGTCGTTCTGAGCGGCCACCATGGGCGAGCCCTCAAGCTGCGTGAATCACCAATGATTAAACCTAGAAATCAGAGCTAGAAAACAAAAAAAAAAGGAATTCAAAAGTAAACCCAGCAAGAGGAGACTAGTGTGAACAACACCTTGCAGGACAAGAGCTTGATGCAACATCCATCAGGCTGCTCTTCCACCTTGACCAGCAAAACTGGACAAACCTCAAATGAGAAGAACTTTATCCTATACACATAACACCTGAAAGTGTCTTCATTCACCCGCTCAATCCTCTCCGCATCCAACACAGAGTACTGACTCGCCGGCAACCGCATGTATTCAACTGAACACACCCAAAATTATTCATGAATCACCCAATTCAAACACAATCAAAGTCAATGATAACGATGATAAGAAAAATGCCATTGAGAAACTCTTGAACACACATCATTATATGAGTTAACTTCTCTGAAAATATATCAAACAGGTGGAGTACATAAAATAGTATAGTGTGTTGCTAGCACGGTTATGATGATAATAGAAGTGAAAGAAACTATGTATGAGTCTCTCCTCTAACTGTAACATTACTTAGGGGGCGTTCGAGTTGCCGAACGGAAATCGACTCCTTGCGGCGAGCGACAAAGCGGGCTTTCTGGCTCGGAATCGAGGAAGCACGAAGCGAAGGGCGCAGGGATTCAAAAGTGCAAGTGCAAGAAGGGGTACACAACGCGAGCGAAATGGGAATGCAACGAACCAAGGACGAAGCCATCCAAACTCTCGGGTTCGAAAGGATTGCTCTGGCGTGTGAGAATCACAACCCAGAGAAGACGTGGTCACCAAAAGTGACACCAACAAGTAATTAATTGTTAAACTCAATATTAAATTGGTAAGCTATATGAAAAGTAATTAATTGGTTAAACTCAATATTAAATTAATTTATTGAATTAAAGGTGCTTAAAAAATTACATATTTAATAAGTTAAAAGTTTTTTTTTTAAAACATAATAAGTTACTCCAAAAGCTAAAACTTTTAAAATAAAAAATATATTTATTTGACAACGCAACGCTGTTATGTTGCACACAAAAACCTCACGACTCCGCATGACTTGTTAAATTCTATTGTTTGACCAACAAGGTGTTGGTTTAATAGTAGGTAAGCTAGATACTCATAATGTCGAACCTGGGAAAATCATTTGTTGGGAGAGCCCGACACCATATCCGAACAAATTAACATTTGTCAAGCGAAAAAAAAAAAAACTATTGTTTGATGTCTTTTGATCCAAGAAAAACACTTGGTCATGTTGAATTAGAATGCTCACAATAACAAAAACAAAGCTAATTTAAAAAAAATTACATAAGACATATAAAAGTGATATTATAAAATAAAAACTATAAAAATAAATGAAAAGGGAGAGCAATACTAACTTGGAAAAGCTTGCAATTGAAGTCTATTGTGGTTCTGGCGTTATGGGGTGCAGCTACATATAGGTTACCGACAGCTTAATCTGTTGGTATTGCCGACGGTTTTTAGCGCCTGTAGTTATAGATTACCGCCAACTAAAACCGTCGATAATTTGGTGGCCAATTACCCCGCCCTACCAAATTTTTGCGTTTATTCAAAATTTAAAGTCGATAACGTTGCGCGAAAATTGCCGACCTAATTACCCGCCAAAATTCCCGCGTTATAGAAATACACACTAAATTTCCCGCCAAATTACCGACGGTTCATTGCCTTTTTAATTACCTTTTTAACCTTTATTGAGCGAAAATTACTTTATAACGGCTTTTTGCCCGTCATTAAAATGCCCTCAGTAAAAGGACCATATTTTTGTGGTTAGTATGTTGCAATGTAACAACTTATTTATTTAATAAATACTATATTAAAATGTACTTAATTATTTTGGTGTTTACACTTCTCTAGTACTAAGGGCTCATTTAGTACAATGTATCAAATATAATAGTGTAAGTTTATATAATACACTAATCCATTGTTTGGTGCTAACATTGTATTGTATTATAGGCTTATACATCATTTAACTCTTATAGATGTGAGATAATGCTTGATAGGATTGTGATGTATAAGCTACATGAAAATATTTGAACCATGGTTTTTTGTTTCAATAATCGTAACGTCGCCGCCATGCCGCCACCACCCTCCACCACTACTACCAGCCACTACCACCACCACCACCACCCTCGACCACTGCCATTGCCACCACCAGCACACCCTCCACCACCACCACTACAGCCATCGCCAACACCACCCTACCACAGCCACCAACACTACAACCACCTCCATCACCGCCTCCACAACCACCACCACCTCCATCGTCGCCACTGCCACAACCGCCACCTTCCATCATCACTACCACCACTGCAACTTCAGTCATTGCCATCACCACTCTTCACCAACTCCATTGCCATCACCACCACCACCCTAACGCCACCACCACCACTGCCACCACTACAATAACCCCTACCACAACTTTCGCTGCCACCACCATCATCACCTCCACTACCACCACCCTTCACCACTAATACAACTACAAGTACAACCACAACCACCACCATTGTCCCCACAACTACTACGGTTACTACCACCATCACCACCGCGACAACCACCTCCATATTTAATTTTTGCACTATCTTTCATTATTCAATACTTCGCCAAATATACGATTGCATTAATTCAACTAGGGTTATTTTCGTCCAAAGAAAAAAACAATTCAAACAAAAAGCTCAAACCAAGAAGTTATAAAAACTAACTTCAAAATAATCCTTTTCATAGCTTCTTCAAATGTTAGAAGTTCATTATTCAAACAATCAAAGATAGAGAAGGGTAAAATCAGGAAGTCCTTTTGAAGTGAATTCAAACGGACACTAAATAAGACCATCATCTAACAAAATTAAAACCCAGCCGACAGCTGCTCCAGTTAACACACAGGTCAATGAGGAAACCTCAACAGGATATATTTGCATCATTCCACACTTAAGATCCTCCAAGTTTTGTTGTTTCAATAGTGCGTTGACTTGAAGATACCTTCAGGCCTTAAAAGTGTTTTATAAATGGGTTGTACAAATATCATCCATATCATCAACAGAACATACTAAGCAAATATTACAATAGACAAAAATAGGAAAGAATCCTTCTGGCATTTTGCTTTCTTTACTTGCTAACTAGGCAGAGTTCCCCTCAAGGCCCAATTTTGACGCTAGCCAAGCACAAAGCTCATCCATCTCTTCTGGAATTGTGTAGTGGCCAAGCCTGTTATAAGTAGAAACAAAAAGAAAAGACAACACAAATTAAAATGTGTGATGGGTTAAGGATTCTGCTAAAACTAGAACAAAATAGTACAAGGATTTTTTGTGTAGTACCCAGTATATGCTTTAAAAGTTACATCCTGGAATCCAGTTGAACTTAAGCACTTTGATGATTTTTCCCCAAATTTATAGGGAACCACATCGTCACCTGAAAGAGTATACGTGTAAATGTTATTTCCGCAATGTACAAGTTTCTAAAATGAAATTGCATGGCTCTTGGACTAATATATATATATATATTTAAAATTTTCTACAAGCATGGTGAATAGTATTCAACCAAACAATGACATCTAAGGGGTTCTTTATGAGTTAGTTTTTGGAGGGAAAGGAAGGGGAGGGCATATTTTAATTTACCAATAAACATTATCTAATTTGATGATTTTTTTTGAAATAAAATCTATGAAATGATAAATTAGCATAAACACAAAAAAATATTATGTAAATCTTCTAATTTGAATAATAAAAATATGTCCTCCCCTTCATTTCCCTCTAAAAACCTCCAAAAACTAACTCACAAACAACACCTAAAGGAATAGTAGACTAAAAACAAACAGCGGATGTATACCTGGGTATACCTTTTTTATGTTTGAACAAATGAAGGAATATTTTGCAAAGGCTCAATTTAGAAAATTGAGGAAAAGGCAAGCTAAGTAGTAGTGCACCTACTTTGGACCTTAAATAATATACACAAACAACTCGAAGCTTCTTGAATAGTGGAGTAGAAGTGTGTTTAAATTAAGCTAATTTTGAATTCAGAAAAGCATATTATCAAAATACTTCACTGATGTAGTTGAAATGCTTTCATGTCAAAATTAAGCAAAACATTCATCTTACCAAATATCAAAGTCGCAGCATGCTCTCAAATTGAGTTTCTTTCTAACAAGGAAATCAATATTTGCATGTAAGAAAAGTCATACCAAAAGAGAACTTGACTACTAAGCACAAGGTCTTTGTTATGGATGTGCGAATCAAGAGGGAAAGGTAATACGACTCGTTAAGTTAGCGTTTTAAAGATTAAATGACAGACATTAAAGGGCGAAAAACAAGCACTGTCTGAAAGAATCACTTTTCAGGGAGAGTTGTAGGAATCCCAAGGAAGGGATAGGATTGGTACCAAGAAAGTGAAAGAATTGAAGATACTGAATGTATTATTGATGAAGAACCCTAATTCCCTAACCTGCTCAATGTAGACAGAACTTTGAAAAATAAAGCTAAGAGATACGAAGGCTGTTGAGACTTTCGAGAGGCTAGACTCTCCTCTAATGCCCAATTACAATCTGGCCCAATTAGTCCCCTTTTCCCTTTTTATTACTCTTCTATCCTCCTAACTAACTCACTAACCCATTCACTCCTCAGGTTAGTTAGCTATCATTACAATAACCTATTATAATAATAACAACCTCTATCACCCCATAGCTGTCACTCCCCTATTCCTATCACTGGGGAATAGGGATGTACGTAAAGTGACATTCAGAGAATCCAAAAGCTTTTGGCCAAAAGATAAAGATTCTTGGTGATGATTGGACAACATGCAGGATACGATTGAAGTTAAAAGGGAGTATATAAAACGTGGCCCTTGAGTTAAAAAGTTGAAAGCTGAAACAAATATAGGTAGCTAAGCAAGAAACTAATAAGTAAAGCAAGAGAAAAACCATCTTAAAACTGGCAGTGTTTGAATAATTAATTTGTATTCACGTAATTCAGAACTATAATATTCATAGATAAAGTTTCCCAGTGTCCCACTCAACTATAACAATATAGTCCAAACAATAAAATTTGATCATAATCTTCCATAACAGAACAATGCTCACCCTTATCAATCATAACATCTTAATCTACCATAACAGCATCAAAACAGAACAATACATCTCAACAGATGGATTATGCCAATTCATCAGTACCAAAGTTTGAAAACAAAGTATCTATAAACTTGCTAAAGAAGGAGAAGAAAAACCTGAGACTTGAATCAAGTGAAATGCAATAAGAATGGAGCGTCAAGAAATGTTACAAGAGTTATTTTCATAAACCATTTAATAAGGAACACAAGTTTTTATTGAATTCAGACAGACTTAACACCAAAATGAGGATCAAATGACTCTTTGTACTGAAGAAGTTAGGAGCCTAAGATAAAAAAAAGCATTGAAGATTGTGGATCATGGAAAGGAGCCTAAGATACCTTTTCCATGACACAGTAAAATGGGCAAGGACTGAGCACGCCTTGTGGCTTCATCTAACCCTTGTAACTTGTTACTCAAGGTCCTAAACAAGAATATAGCAGTTTCATTAAATTAAATAATAAATAAAAGGGCAGGGTGGCTGAATTAAACTAACATGAGTTAGAGTAGAATTAGAAGGACAAACTTTGCACATGGAAGCCAGCCACTTAAACCAACAGCTGCACTTAAGTTGGCCGGATAAGGATTGCCATTCCCATACTTTCCAGCAGTAAAGCAGGATGCAGAGTAAAGGGCAGTAGCTGCTCCCATGCTAAATCCTCCAACACCAAGCTTAACTACCACATGAATATTAGTGTTGAAATCAATATATAACAACATCAACCAAAGCCTTCTCATAGAGTTGAAATTAATATAAATAAATAAAAAATCATGTCTTAAACAAGAAGCATTACACATGCGAGATAAATAAAAACAGAATCATAGTTATGCAAAATCAAATAATAATTCACTGCCCTCCATCAGCATCGGAACTTGAGGATATACACTTGTGAAGCCATATAGTCCAAAATTTCTAAAGAATCAGTATTGTATCCATGGTAATCAAAAGCGCGCTTTAAAGCACTAAAGCTTAAGCTTTAGCGATTCCGATCCCCTCACCGCTTCAAGTGAAGACTAAAGCGCAAACCATGCTAAAGCGTTTCTGAAGCAGTCCAAGAGAACGAAATCGGTGCAGACGCACGATTTTGGGGACTTAGCGCTTTACGGAGATCTGGACTGAAACGGGTTTTTTGACACATTTAGGGTTGACCCAGTTTCTAATTTCACTCAACCCTAGCAGCTCACTATAGGCATCAAATATCTCATGGACAGTTAATTAGAGTTAGTGAGTGTTAATAAGGCATGTTGCCTATAAATAGGAAAGGTTAGTGAGCATTAGGGATTATCTTGGTATTCATTTGGGAATTGGGGTCTAGAGAGAGTGTTGGGTCTCTCTCTGGGTTTAGAGAGTGTTTGGTATCTCTCTTGTATCTTCCTCTAATTCCCAATTCGGGAATTAGGGTTTTCATCAATAATGTCATATATTTTAGAACCCAGAAATTATGAGAGTATTATTGATAGAAGAACCCTAATTCCCAAATCGAGAATAAGGCCAAGATACAATAGGAGATGCCAAACACACTCCCAAAAAGAACCCAGAGAGACCCAACGCTCTCCAAACCCTAATCCTAAATGAATACAAAGATTATCCCTAATGCTCACTAACATCTCTTATTTATACTAATCCAATTAACCTGATAAAATCTAATAATAAAATATAGAATCTAATGCTGACTGAATAAAATAAACTAACAAAAAGATAAAAGCATAAATCCTAATACTCTCTAATCGTGAGTACCTATCACTCACATCTCTCACCAAACAAACACTCACCGCACTCATTGAACAACAATGACA
The DNA here is from genome assembly GCA_030819835.1 of Acmispon strigosus. Taxonomy (NCBI): domain Eukaryota; kingdom Viridiplantae; phylum Streptophyta; class Magnoliopsida; order Fabales; family Fabaceae; genus Acmispon; species Acmispon strigosus. The sequence continues at coordinate 43,341,436 of JAUAMA010000005.1, read as the reverse complement.
ACCACGACAAGAGCAAGGGCAGCCACCATGACCACAACCGGCACGAAGGCTACCGGCGATGACGAGGGCAGCGCCTCCTCCTCCTCGCTGTTCGACCATCGTTCTTCACTTCCCCCTCTGTTCGAATCCCCTGTTCCTCTATTCAAAGTCCCCTGTTCTTCACTTTGTCTCTACCTCTGTTATTCATTGAAATGGCTAGTGCAGAAGGTGCTGGTGGGGCGGGTTCTGGGCCTGCTAGTAGCAGCTCTAGTGTGAGGGCTGTTTCTAGACACGTGTATAATTTATGTATGATATTCCCAAGAATTTACGTTATTTATGCTATTTTATAAGCATATAAGAATGTATATGCGTGTGTATATATATATATATATATATATATATATATATATATATATATATATATATCAAAAGCTACTAAAGCTTACAACCCCTCTCGACTCTAAATCCCGATTTTGACTACCTTGATTGTATCCGTATCTGATGCCAATACACGTACGATACTCCAAGATACATATCTAACGAGTATCCTTCAATTTTTTATGTTTCTTAAAAAATATTGTCCAATATTTTTTGGACAGGCCTTCGATATGTTTGGGATCCAGCTCCAAAAACTTGCCGCAAAGATTGTTGTACACCCTTGTTCATCATATTGTGAATGGAATTGGAATACAAACTTTTTTATTTATTCCTTGAAGAGAAACAAAAATGGATCCTAAAAGGTCTGAGGATTCGACTTACGTCCATTCCAGCCTTTGACTTTTATCTATTAGAGATAAAAGGAGAGAAAAGGTTGCTGGAATCAGAATATTATTGGAGATGTATATGATCCACCTGATTATGGTGGTGGACTTCTTGAATTGGGAATGCAGTCTCATAATAAATTAGATGTAGAATCTATGTTTTTCTGAATGACGGGGATGAGAGATGAGAAAGTCATACAATCAATATTAGACAGTGAAAATAGGCAATGATTCATACTTGTTTTAAATAGGACTAATGATGCGTTTTTTGACATTTTGACAAGGGAAAAGATATTAATCTTTATGACATGTCTATAGGGGAAAGGATATATTCTGATGTGGACAAAGAAAACATACCTGTGTATATTTTTTATTTATATGATCATTTTAGAATTTTTTGTAAATTTGGATGATTATTTTCTCATACGGCTATATATTAATTTAGAAATATCAATGTCCCTTTACAAATACCATGCATATATCAGTTTATGTAAAATATTTTCTTCACAAATTTGGTATAGTATCAAGATCATACAACCTTAACTTTTTAGAATTTCTCGTATCCCCATATCTGCATTGTATCATATGCATGTGGTATTAAGGGTTTGTTTGATTACTGTTTTGTAAAACAGTTTGTTGTTTTTAAAAGCAGAAAAAGAGAAAAACTCATTTGACGTGACCTGTTTTCAAAAACAGTTTTTTATTAACAGTTTTTAAAACTATAATTCCAAAACATGTTTTCTGTTTTTGTTTTTAGTTTTCAAGTATTTCAACTTTGCAAAACAGTTTTCAAGTCACGTGTATTTCAACTTTGCAAAACATCTTGATTAAATTTATTTTTTCTTTTCTTATTCTGAAATATAGGTTTTAATTTTTTTTTACTGAAAATAGTTTTAAACTGAAAAAATTGAAAGGGGAATCAAACAAGCCCTAAGTATCTAGGCTTCATGGATTTACACTTTCTACCTAAGCATAAAATGGAATGCAGTAAGGTTTTGAAAATGCTAACCAGATATACCAAAATTTATCATTTTTAAATTACAATTTACAGGTTTTGTGCTTGTAGTAAATAAGCATAGTTATCTGGACAAAATTTGTACACTTTTCAGAAGCCAAATTTTACAAAGATATATTCATTTTGGCCAACTTTATAATGTCGACATGAGTGATACAACATGGGTTTACAATCACTAAGTTGTTCTATGATAACTAAGCATCAAACAATTTATTAACTATTAAGTCAGAAAACTTGGCTTCGACAGAACAAACCTTTAGTTAAAAAAATAATATCAAAGGAAGCTATAAGTATGAAGAAATGGATAAAAAATTTGCATGAGAAACCTACTGTCTGCGGGTTCTGTGGACAACAAATTTGCAACATGTGCAGCTGAAGCATCCAAACCTTCTAGATCATCAGGAGCGTCTTCTGACAGGTCTCCCACATCAAACCCTAACAGACATTAAAGTGAAAGTTTTACCAAGACCAATTTATTTTTAGATTTAAACCCCAAAGAGTTACCCCTGTCAAAGAATGTATTTCCGTACTCTATGCATTATATTAAACATAGAGAGAATGCTAGATTCTACTATCAATAAGATGTGATTATGGAGTAACTTTGTGTGGCAGCACATCACCAGTTTATGATAAGTAAACCTTAGATGCATTATATTAAACATAGAAAGAATGCTAGATCCTACAAAACAATCAAACTTACAAGCAGTAGAAGGAAAGCCACCAAATATAGATATTGGCTGAGTAGGAGCAGTTGGACATATCCATTTAATCTGCATCAGATAATTTAACAATATGAGCTTCTGAATTAGTAATAAAGATATTTTACCGATTTATAGGATATGCAACTAGGCATTAACGATTCATGTTCTCCTTCAGCAATTCAAAATTTTGGGTCCTTACATTTGGAAGAGCAAGTGTCTCTAGCAACTGGGACCAACTGCAAAAGTAAACCACAAAATCAGGGTTCCAACTTCTAAGTCATAACCATATGGTTAAAACCATGCTAAAACTTCAAGTTGGCTCTAACTGTTATTCCTATTGTTTACCACTATCGAATTTATGCTCTCTCTCTCTCTCTCTCTCTCTCCCTCCTGGATGGTGTTTGTATTTTGATCAGAAAGAACTCAAGAAATCTAAACTTGGCATTTTAACTACCATCATCTTCATAAGTAGTTCATATTTCAGCAAATAAATTTGGAGCAGGTTTGAAGGGAGAACAAATCCGAGATGGAAGTCGGATATCATTAAGACAATCAAATTATTTAAAACTTGCATCATAAATCATGTGACCATGTCAATTACCAAGATGCACTCAAATTATTCTTGCATGCATCTATTGTTTCCAGCAACTCTTACTCTCTTAATTGCTATTTTTTGTTAGTACTTTGATAGTTAACTGCTAGTGACAGTTAGAGAGTTAGTTAGATAGTTATTAAGGGGTTAGTTAAATATGAGAGACTAAAAATAAGAGGGAGAGTGGAATAGGAGGGTATCTTGTATCATAGTAGTCAATAGCACGCTATAGCAGCGGAGCGGCCTCCTGCCGCTATGGGGTTGTAATCGTGTCGCAGATTACGATCGCGGCTGGAGCAGCGCGATTCGCGGCTCAAATCGCAGAAAATCGCGGAGAATCTCACCAGATCGCAGCACCAGAAGTTGAAGATAAAGTGGAACTCGCGGAAAACCCAAATTTCCCCTCGATGTTTTAGAATTAGGTTAAACTTTGAGGGTATTTTTGGGATTTCGTTTGGAATAAATGAAACATGCATTTCATCTTGCGTTCATGTTCATCATCTGCACGAATGAGGACCAGCACCCATGGTCACTGCCATCTGTGCGGCCTCCTTCAGCCACCGTCGACCAGCACCCATGGTCACTGCCATCTGTGCGACCTCCTTCAGCCACCGTCGACCAGCACCCAAGGCCACGGCGCGACCTCCGACGAGAACCGTCCATCTTCCGGCGAACACCACCCATCTTTCCCTTGGTCCTCTGTTCTGTTCTGAGTTTTCTTGCCTATCAGGTGGGATTGTTCTGCTTTTTTATCTTTCTATTCCTCTGTTTTTCTTTCGTTTATGTTCCTTTATTTTTCTCTTCTCAATCATTTGATTTTGTTACACTCCGGTTCTCTCCTCTTCCAGCATGGCATCCTCCTCCTCTCTTCTCTATCATTTCATCATGTTATAATTTTTGAAGTTATATTTATCATATTTTTTAGAGAGAACCAGCGGTCTCCCTAGAATTCTCTTATTACATACAAGACATAGTAGTCAATTCCGGATAGCGGCGCGTAGCGGCTGACCCCAAAAGTGGGATAGCGGGATAGCGCATAGTGGGATGGCTGCTATTCTGATTTTTCTTATATAATTATATGTAATTAATAGATATTGTGGTGATGTATTCATAAGGAAATATGTTAGATTTATTTTCTTGGATTAACAGTGAGCATACTCTCTTGTATTGGGAAGAATTAGTCAAGGCATTTCAAGAAAGTTGTGGCTCTACCGAAATTCAAACTCTTTAATGGTTGGGAGCGTACAAGAGTATAGGCAGAAATTTGTAAAGCAGGCTGCACAAGTTAGAAACCGGCCTGAACACTGTTTGTTGGAGGCTTCTACCAATCCCCTTAGGTTTAGGTTCAGTTATACAGGTTTGAGATTTGTTTTATCGTAATAATATTGGGATATTATAAATGCCCCACTAAGGATTACAAATGGGCAGGAAGCTTCTATATCTTTGTACTGTTTTGGGAGTTTGTCCACTCCATACTCTTGTTGGAAAATGTATTAGTTGAGATTCTTGTATCTATTGTTCCCAGCAACTCTTACTATTTTGATTGCTATTCTTTGTTTTGTGTACTATTCCTATCATAGGATGAACTTCACTAGTGTTCTTGGAGCATAGGTTGAACACTCAATAAACAGTATAATGCAAAGAATGTGATAGGGAGAAACCTCCACTGGTTCATATCTACCGCCGAAAAAGGAAGAAAACACGACCAGCCACCACCATAAGTGGTGCGACAGCCACTGCTGCAACTGAAACAGCCGCATAGCCAAGGGAATTCAAGCAGGAAGGACATCTAACTGCTGTAGCAGTTGTGGACAGTTAGTAATTGGATCAGTTATGGGTAGTTAGTAGTTGGGTCGGTTTGGATTAGTTATTTATATCTAAATTTATCAGTTATGCGGTAAGTTTGAATTATAACTGATCAGAGGTAGTTTATAAATAGGATTTGTATCTTCTGTTGGGATTCATTCAGAAATTGGGTGTTTGTTAGGGAGAGGCTGGACTCTCAAAATTCCAAAATTAGGAGGGAACTGGCTCTCAAACACCAGTGTTGTATATTTATTCAGTAATTCCAATCTTTATTCTATCAGAATGTCCAACTAAAGTTTCACCCACTTAACTAATCTTTATATATCTGCAGACAAATACACATACAGACATAGAGTACACACTCAAAAGGCTAATAATGATCTATTGCTTGGATAAATAAAATTTATTCTGAAAGAATGTAAGTCTTACCCATTACAAAACTTAGACATGAAAAAGTTCTAATAACAACCTAAACGAGTTAAAATATAATAAAAGGGGTTAAAAATTGAAAATGCTTCTAAACCTGCACAAGCAGTTAAAAAGTAAAATCCCAAAAATTATGACATTGTTCACTCAAGTCATAGCTATCTAGGTGACAAAACAATTATAAATAAAGCCTAAAAGTTAAAATAGCATGAAAACAAATCTTCCAACCATGAAAGATTTTTCAGTCATGAAATTGTAAAAAGCAAAAGGAAATATCGTATCACCTGGCGCCATTATCACCAAGGCCATGCAACCAAACTATAGTTGCTTGGTGTTTACCTTTAGGCCTGACAACATATGTTCTTCCATACTCAAATGCTCTTCTAGTACCTGAAATACAGCCATATTAATGATTAAAGTACATGGAGTGATAAAAAAAAAAAGATGGAATATTAGCATTCCGTCTGAGTCTCAACAATTTCATGATAGTTAACAGTTAACACCAGACATCCATCCAGTGAATCCCATATATTACAACAGTGAACTCCCCAGTGGATAAATTACAACATGAAGTCACAGAAATAATCCAGATAGAGGTGCTGATCAGTAAGAAAAACTTACCAGCAGAAATAAGTGACGGGGCAGTAACGCTCATGTTAGCCTCTAAATAACGGCCCAATTGAGCAGTCTCAAGAGCTGCAATAGACAAATATTGACAAAATGCAATCAATATCCAAACTCAGATAAGTGACCCAGACCAGTAATGATAATATGCCCATGCTAGAGAATATTACTCCATTAATAATCAACTCTGGTGTTCTCTGTTGCATAGTTAAAGTTTGTTGTTAACTAGTTAGAGTTCTGTTGTACAGTTTATATCTTCTGTTATCAATTAGTTAGGTTTGTCAAAATTGGAAACGACATCATACCATAAGTTTCGGAGTTTAGGTACCTTGGATCGATTATATAGGACAATGGGCAAGGTAGTCAATCGCGGATCGCGGATTATGGATCGTCGCGGCCGACCCCCAAAACTGGAATCCCATACAAGTGAGGCCGCGAATTGCGCCGCTACAGCCGCGAATCGCGGTATTTTGCGCCCTGAATCCCATTGCGGCAGGGGTCCGCTACGCGACGCGACGGCGCTATCGCGCGCAATTAGTTACTATGATAATGGAGAAATTGACAAAGATGTTACACAAGAATCCAAGTTGGGTGGTTAAAGTGGAGAAAAGCATCAGGAGTTATATGTGACCACAAAGTACCTATGAAGCTCAAAGGAAAGTTTTACCGAACCGCTATAAGACCTGTTATACTCTATGGTAGCGAATGGGCTTTAAAGGGACAACATGAGAGGAAAGTTGGAGTAGCATAAATGAGAATGTCAAGATGGAAGAGTAGGCACACTAGAAAGGATAAGATACACAAAGAGCAGATTAGAGAAGATATTGGAGTGGCGCCTATCAAGGAGAAGTTGATAGAAATCCGGTTGTCCATGGTATTTAGTCCTGCGAAGAGAGGTAGAGGGAACCAAAAAGAACATGGGGAGATATTGTTAAAAGATGATCTCATTATCAATAATATCTCTCATAGTTTAGTTTTTTATCGAGCTCAATGGCATAGTGTTGTTCATGTAGCCGACCTCACTTAGTGGGATAAGGCTTTTGTTGTTGTTGTTGACTTGTTAATTTCTGTTAGTGAGAGTTGTCATCTTAACTGCTAAGATCAGTTTGTATAAATAGATCTCTTTGTATTCAGTATTCATTGAATGAATATTCAGCAATGTTCTCACATTAAATTCCTATTCTCCACTTGTCTTCTTTTAATAGCCCAGAGTAAATGAAGATCCTGGAATCTACCAAGATAAAGATTACAAGGTCAATTTCGGAATTTGCCATGTTGACTATAAAGTTGCTATAAAATCATGCTGTACATCCCTATAATTACACAAAACTTTCAAAATAGGTCCTTACATTTAGAATATCTTAAAGACGTCCCTATGTTTCTAAAAAAATTAATTAGGTCCCAACTAACTATGAGTATGAACTCTAAACCAAAATATGTATGCACATATTAGAGCTTATAGAAGTTCTATTACATTTAAAATCCCCTTGGATATTAGAGTATCAAATAGTACGTGTGCCATAGGAAGCTCATTTTCATATCTTCAAAATCTCCTTGAATGAGTAGACTTCCTCCACATGTGTAGTAATTTTTGGTGTTTGTTTATGTTTTTTAGAGGAATTTCATGGTTGCTTCTTAAAATCAACTCAACTTGAAATTGATTCAAATTTTTTGAAATGAAGCTAAGTTCAAAATTCAAAGAAGAAGAAAAGGAAGAAAGTGGAGAACGAATAGAAGAGGGAAGCACCACAAACTCTTGTTGAGAGATTTTGATAAGCTTGATTGAATAGAGCCACTAGTTCATTGAATTAGATGATCCTCAAGATACAAGTCCTCAAACAGTGACTCCAAAGAGAGGGAGACATAGAATTTATCTCCAATAACAGTGAAATGAAACTCAAGCAACTCAAGAAATGCAGATATGGTGATGGCGAAAAGTGGAGTAGATAATACCTGAGCTAATGGGGTGAGGTAACTAGGATAGCTACAATAATCCAAAAACATTGGAGGGATTTTTATTAATAAATAAACCAACATGAAATAAATAACCGGTCATCAATCTAGGGCTCAAAATTTGTTCACCTAAGACAGCACAAAGAGTTCCAGGGATTTTAAAACAAATCTCACATATCAAACAAAAAGGATATATATTAAGGCATGTATCTATGTAGTATTGATGAACTGAACCCAAATGTCAGAACTAGTTCAAATCTGCCCCAACAGTGCCCTGAAAGCGCCCCCATAGAAATGCACGAACATCCCAAGAAAAAAAAGGACCAAATAAATTTTTGACGGTAAATCTCAATAACGACATAAAAAATAAAACTAATTATCCACGATACACAATCACCACCCACAATTCAAAACCAAAAATCTTAAGCTATATAATTTATTTTAAAATAGATTTAAAGCAACAGAGATTGCAAGGATCGATTGTACCAGTAAAGAAGAGATTGCACGACGAGAATTCCAGTGTCTACGTAAACTAACCTAAGTCGCAGTGCGGAGACTCCGAAAATGTCCGAAGCTCTGTGTGGTTCCTCTTTTTGTTTTCTTCTTCCCTTAGAAACTCAGAAATTGGTCTTCGCGTATTTTAAGCGTTTTTTTTTTAATTTAATTTAGGTGTTAGAATCGTAACGTTCTTAGTAAATTTCAAATCTCACTTTAATGTAGTAAAAGTCATAAATACCCTTATTTATTTTGTATACTGATATTTGTAAATTTAGAACACATTTAGATATTTATACTGAGATTTAAAATCCGAAACATTTTCTCTTCGTTATCATTCAAAAAAATTAATTTCAGAAGGCAAATGGTTAAATATATATTGGGTTTTTAAATCATGGAACATATTTTGATTTTTTTTTCAAGGAAATGAAATATCAATATGCTTTTAACATGTCGAGTTAAACCGGAACACAAACACCATCCTTAGGGGGCGTTTGTTACGCGGTATGGAATCAGAATCCCGGAAATGCTGAGGCCAGGAGTGGACATTCCCACGTTTGTTACAAGGTTAATAATTCACATTCACGGGTATCAATCATTCCCAGGAATGGAATAACCGTCAACATTCCTTTCATTTCATTCTCATCAATTGGGTTGGGAATGTAAGATTCCCATGGGAATGAATTATTTTAATTATAACTTTTCACTTTCTGCACAAAATTAAATTAATTTAAGCACATTTCCGGGAATACTAAAAATTTACCAAACATATATAAAAAACTTACCTAGGAATAAGATTCTCAATAATCTCATTTCTTCAAATGTTATTCTCGAGAATCTGATTTCATACCGCGTAACAAACAAACGCCTCCTTAGGTTCCGGGTTTTAAAATCCCGGAACTGAATGTCAATCAGAGCATCTTCAATTGGGGATTTTAATCTGAGATCTTAAAATAAGATCTGGATCTTATAAAATCCCACCATTTGAGATAGGTGACATGGCATGAGATCTTAGCAAAATGCTAAGATATGTGTCTTGGCTGGTTCCTCTTTAAAAGTGGGATCTTAAATTTAATAATATTGTTTCTCTCTCATTCAACCAACAGAAACCAGAAATCAGAGGGAGGGAAATTCAACAGAATGAGATGAAATAAACAGAACAATGGATGAAATAAACAGAATCAAGAGATATATTTGGGACAAAAATTTTAAAAATTACAAACAGATTTTCAGATTACAGGAGATGAAAAATACAATAAAAAATACATAATAAAAAAATTACAAAATGGGTTAAGAAACCCTTCTGATCCCCATACTTGAAAACTTAGTTCCGGCGGCTGTGAAAGAGAGGGAGAGAGCGATGGTTTCTGTGAAGCGGTAGAGAGGGTGAAGTGGCAGATCGAGGCTTACGGCGGCAGAGAGGGAGGGGGACAGAGAGACAATTTTGTGAAGCAGAGGGTGAAGGGCAGAGAGGGAGAGGGCGACGGTAAACGGTGGAGGGGCTTGAGAGAAAGGGAGAAGAAGGGTTTCAGAGAGAAGGGAGAAGAATGGTTTCAGAGAGAGGGGAGGACAAGGGAGAACAAGGGTGAAGCGGGAAGGCAGAAGAAGGGTGAGGTGTTTCAAATTGAAGGGAGGAGAAGGGCAGCGAAAGAAAGGATCCAGAATAAAGCATTAAAGCAACTTACATTCTTTCATTTTATTTTATTTGCACTTATGTTCTTTCAGTTCATTTTTACCTCTACATCCAAAATAAAGCATTAAAGCAAATTGTCTCCACCATGTAGGAATTATGAGATTATCCCAAGGTCCGTTCAAACTCAAACGACAATTAAATCATATCCAAACACACACAATATCTAATATACTAACATAAGCAACTTAAAAAAAAAAAATCCTACGTGTCACCACAACAACATATGCAACTTTAGAAAATCCTACATGTCACCACAACAAACAATTTAATAATGTAATGGTAGTTCAATGAACAAAAAGAATATTTATATGCATTCTTCATTTATTTATTTTAAATTACATGGTAAAAATTTCTTCCACATGTAACCAAAAAAAAAATCGGGAAAATATTAAACCTGTAAAGTATTTACATGTTAAACCTGAATATAATTCCAGTGAAGAGTATGAACTATTAAAATTTAAACATTCATATGGTACCTAGGTTTCTATGTGACTGTTGTTGGAAATAAATTAATAGAAAATGTGAGAAAATGATAGAAACATCTCCAAGGACATCTTCTAAATTCATTTATGAAACAATGTGTGAGTACAATGAGAGTGAATGAACTCCTATTTCTAAAAGTACTCTTATTTATTTATTAACTATTTAAAATTTAAACATTCACATGGTAGTATGGTACACAGGTTTCTATGTGATTGTTGCGGGAAATAAACTGATAGAGAGTGTGAGAAGATGAAAGAAACGCCTACAAGGACAACTGCCATTCAAATTCTAAAGGCGATAGTTTCCATTTATGATTTGTTTCATTATGACCATCATTAAGAGTCAAGGGTAGTCTATGAGCATGTTGGATTATACCTTCCTAGACCAGCTTTCACTCATGGTCAATTCTATGTAGCAACATCAAGAGTCAATAGTAGAAAATGGATAATAATCTTAATATTGGATGATGAAGGAAATATTTCCACTTCAACCACAAGTGTTTTTTACAAGGAAGATTTTGTAAATGTTTGAGGTTTGTTCTTTGCCTTATATTATTAGTGAATTGGGATCACTTTACCTCTTCCAGATATCCTATATAATGTTGATATTTGTATTTTGTTCCTTGACAAATGGTCTTATGATGCCTTTGAGTTTTTTTGTTGAACATTGTGATTCAAGGTTCTAAGAGTTACCATGTGCAAATCTCCACGAAGAAATTCAGCCAAACTGTCAGTTGTATTGGTAATAATTTTACTTAAAAGATTTTAGATGCTTTCTACTATTTATTCATGAAAATTATTTGAAAGTCTAGTATGGGGATCTCATTTATGATATGTCATGTTGGCAGCACAATGAAATACAAAAATGATTCAATATGAAATACGTATAAGTAAACTTTCAGTCTTAACCAATTAATAATGTATTTTATTTGATTACTCGTTCTTTGTAGGTACAACAAAATTTTAACACAAAAGGAAAAAAATGTGATTCATCAAAAGGCGTTACTATAATTTTATTTTTGGTTATGCAATAAAGATTTCATTGTAAGTTGTTTTCAAGTAGTCAGACTCATTCCGAGTTTATAATATTCTTTTGTTCATTGTACATCTTAATTAAAGACTATTTAAGATGTAGCCCATTTTAATTTTCTAAGCTATCTTACATGTTAACTTACATGTCATTGTTTTTTTCCTCAATGTAATCAAATAGAAGCAAGACTTTGTGATTCATATCTGAACATAATTTTTGGGTTGGGATCAAATATCAAACATAACCAAACGTTACCTAAAAGTAACTTGATTCAAGCAATACAAAATATCATATAAAACATCATTCGTTAATTTTATTTTGTTCCTTTTGCATTATTATTCATCCGTGCAAGGAATAGGTATGGATACTAGTTTGTTTAAATTTTAGTTGGGTTACCCGCAGATGTCCAGTCCTGCAAACTTCACGCTCCAGATGTCCAGCCCTGGGCGTGAGGGGGGTGTGTTGAAGTCCCACATTGGCTAGAGATATGGCCAATTAAGAGTTTATAAGGGTATGGTAAACCTCAACTCTTAAGCTAGTTTTTGTGGTTGAGTTAGGCCTCCCAATTTTCTAATAAAAGTAACATGTTGTAGAAAGCACCTACTCATAATCAATCAACAAAGGCACGAAACATCAATAAATATTCACCAAGGATCCTATTAAAAACAACCACAAAACTAAACAATTGATTGGAGTGAATTCAGGCAATTGGTTCAACTCTGGTTGTCCCATCTTATATAAAAGAAATAAGAATCAGAGTTAATTCAAAGTTTCCTAAATACAATCATTCTCACAAGTAAATATAACTATGAGCAATCAATATTGACACTTGCACCAAAAAATAGGAGGGAAAAGACTACCATTGGAATTCTTGATGATCCCTCCTTCCTAGTTTCCTCTAAAGATAGCATAAAAAGTTGTTGTTATTGACTATGAGCATAAAAGACAGAACAAAAGTTATTTTCTAAACCTGTGGAGCTTGCAGATGTCATTTCTTTCCTTATAATCTATTTGTCTCATAAACAAAAAAAGTGTATAGTCCTCTCCAGTTCTTGAAGTGTATGTTTGGTGTTTGTGGTGGCCTTCTACAACTATCTTTTACTGCAGTGCAGCAATAATATACCAAATTCATTGTAACATAGCTAATATTACAATTTGAATATTTTTTGAATAAATCCCCTAAAAAAATTGGCTTATATACTCTTAAAGAATCTCCATATCTCAACAGATTCTGAGCGTGGATGCTATTTACATGGCTAAGAGCCCCCCAAAAGCACTCCAAAAATAAAAACATGGCACACAAGCAACTAAACTGACTCTTTTCCCCAATACAAAATCACTGGTAGGGCAAAAAACCTTCAGACAACAAATGAACCAAGGAATGCGGAAAGCCATGGATGAAATACCGAAGGAAAAACATTGAATTCATTTTAATCGGGTCTCTTTAACAAAAGAAATATCATCTTTTCCAGCAAGAGGTGATAGAAGATGCTTTACATGGTCGTCGTCTAATTTTGCCAATTCACAACGTGTAGTAGTTGAAAGAGACCCTGAAACTTCCTCTTCTGCAAACATACATCAAGCAGAGAAAGTTTACACAAGTTATTAAGATAGAAAAACTAGTAATCATTAGGACAAACATTAGGTGGGGAAAATATACACACCCGAACACTCATGGTACTCAGGTAGCTGTTTAATTGTAGTTACTTGAAAACTTTCAGGAAGTAGACAACTGCATAGAGAACCTGGAGTTTTAACCAAAAGAATTTGGATTAGGCTCATTGTGTCTTTATAACAAGTATTCTTGAGTGGTTGTTAATGTGTTCAAAATTTTCATGTTATGGTCTTCATACCTAGCCTAGCAAGCCGATTCACCCAACCTGGGATTCGTTTTCCAGTTAATCTACACGAGATATCATCAGTGAAATTATTGCAGTTCTTAGATATAAGGTGATAGGTATCCCCATGATACTCACTAGCCATATTCTCGATAAATGTTCGAAACTCAGAAGCACGCATATTTACTTGACCCAAGGTGACAGAACATCTGTACATAAATCCAGGGCACTTCTTTGGCTCTACTTCAAATACTCCACTAGATGAGTAGTCATGGGCTCCAAATCCATACTCCTTACCATGTACTATTCAAAGATACAAACACAAGCTTTCCCCAAGTTAACAGCAGTATAAAGAAATAAAACAACTTGCATAATTTTGACACAAAATTTAATCAATATTTCCAAACAAGAACAAAAAAAAAGTGGATGTTATGCTATTATTTAAAAAAGTCATAAGCATTACTAGGTGCATAAAACATATTAGGTTTATGGATTTTTTTCCCTTAATGTAAACATTATTTTCAATCCTAATGTGTAATAGGAGTGTAGAAAGCACTGTTGGAGGTTTGTTGAACAGAATTCTCAGCATTTGCAATTTTGACCTCCAACATTTTCTTAAAATTGACTAGAACAACCTCTTATATTCACTCTAAGGATATTTTGATTATATTTGTGTTTAAATGGAATAAAGGTTTGACCTTTGCCCAGAATTAGCATTTCTTTTTCATAAATCAAGATGATTATTCTTATTTCAGGGTCATATTTGATGATTTGGATTTTGTAAAGCGTAATGTGCACTTTACAAGCGTAAGGTTAAATCGAAACAAATAACGTTATTGAATGATGAATGGATGAAAAAGAAAAACAAATTGTTGTGGAAACTAGAAACAAACCTTCAATGCCAGAGTGGAATGCTCCTAATCCAAACCAATATAAGTAATTGTTGAGAGGTGTGAGATCGTACACATTCAACACAATCTGCGTGTTGATGTTATGGTCTTTGTTGTTGTCATTGGGTTTATTAGATTGAGAGGAGGAATTGGAGTTGCTCTTCATCCCCATTTTTTCTAGAGATGAATAGATAATGGATTGATAATATCCAACTCTATCTTTATGAGTTCCTGGGGAAAGGGAAGGCAACCTTGCAAATCTTCAAAAACAAAAGGAATTGAGTACATGGTTTAATTCATTTTCATTTTATGTGACTTGCTCCAACGTCAACGGTAACATAACCTTAAACATGAATGAGAAACCCGTATTTAGCTCTCTGCAATTCATTTATTTGCAAAATTTGGAGTTTCTAGCAATGTCCTTGATTGTGCCTCTTGTTTCTACAAATGTACGAGGTCGTTAACTCATGAAATGACACTTGTCATCACCATTTGTGCTAGGATGTAGTTAGTAGAAACTCATTGTCCTTGTGTTATAGAAATATTTGGACATAGATTGACGATCACACTCTTTCCACGTACACATCAACCAAAAACAGTAGGTAAAAGAGAATAAAATAGAGATATGTGAGATAAAAATCTGGGTGAAAAGAGATAATAAAGTAATTGTATGTGAATATATAAAATTTGATATTGTTTTAGCAAACCATCAATATACAATATAATATAATAAAATAAAATATAATATAATATAATATAGTTTAATTTACGGTTAAATATATCCACTTCTTTGTAAAATAAGGACGAATTGATATAATTCCCCAAAAAACAATATGTCTAGTCCTTATCATTAGTCTTCTCCATTAAATGATTAGTTGGCTAACTTAGATCATACATTAGCATCTTATGTGTCATGACACATCACTTCATTAATCTGATTTGTAATTTTTGTAGTGCTCCATCAAATTAAGTAGTAAATATAATTATTTAGAATTATAACTACATAAGAGTAAAATTATGTCACATAAATATGAAGAAAATATAATATCAATTATATGTATAATATAATTAAATCTAATTAATTTAACATTACATTTAAAACATAACACGGAAATGATATTTTACATGAAAATGTTTTGACATTCAAATTAACAGAAGGATATTCACAATTTGATTAATTATTAGATAGTTGTTTTAATACCTCTATGATTAAATATATTTAAGATTTTAATTTTAATTTTTCATAAATTTAATATAACGATCTATGAATATTTTTTATTTGTGGTTTTAATTCGTAAAACATTTATAAAAGTTAAATTTATTTAATATTTGTTTAGAACTATTTAAATGAACTAATTATTAATTAATTTATTTAGAATTTTAATTACATAGGACGAAAAATATGTCGCATAAATATGAAAAACATATGGATAATATGTATAAAATAATTTGATCTGACTAATTTAATGTGACATTTTAAAATATAATACAAGAATAAATATTAGACTTGACAATGTTTTATAATAAACATTATATATGTATGAAAAAAATTGATTTGATTAATTTAGTATTGATGTAGTGTGAAAGAAGAATGATTACTTTTACATAGTTTTAATATAATTTTTTAATAATTTCCTGAGTAAATAAATATATTAAGAATTTTAAAATTATTTGTTTGATAATTATAACATAATTATATGTGAAACTTTTTATTAATATTTTAAATTCCTAATATATTTTTATAAAGACAAAAAAATTACATTTTAGTTAAAATTTGTTTAAACTATGAGCGATATTTTTGTCTAGATAGTTATATTTAGTACTTAATTAGTTTATTATATTATATTGTATATTGATGGTTTCATATAACATTATATGAAACTTTTTATAAATGTTGTAAATTCATAATATATTTTTATAAAGGCAAAAAAATCAATTACTTTTTAGTTAAAACGTATTTTAACTAACTAAGTACTAAATATAACTATCTAGAATTACAACTACATATGAATCAAATTATGTCACATAAATACGAAAAAAACATATTAATAATGTGTATAATATAATTTGATCTAATTAATTAAATATAAAATTTAAAAACATAATAAACGAACTAACATCTTACATGTAAATGTTTGTTTTAATATTTAATTTGATATACGGTTGATTAATTTTTTTTCGTAATTTTCATGTAATTATTTTTATAACTTAACGAGTAAATATATTTAGTATCAAGAGAGGATTAAAACCTCAGGAGGTATCTCATGCTTTGTGTGAGGGGCTCTTTGTGCCGGCAGAAGAAGGGTCTGGTGTTGGTAGGAATCGTCTGTGTGTGTTCATTCTTATTCTTCAAGTGAGGCTTTAGTCTATGAATATTTTACTAGAGCAAAGAAGACATGGCTTCTTGGAAAGTTTTTGGCCCTGGAACTTGATCACAGCGATGAAGAAGCTATTTGGGGCCTTGAGGAGGAAATGAGAGAGATGAGATTGCTTAGCTTGTTTTCTGGTATGGTGCGATATAAAATTTTATATGAGTATTGAAAAGAAAAATAAAATTTTAGGGGGACCATGGCATACCCATGTCCCCCATGAATCCGCCCGTGAGTGTTGGAGGTGTTTTGTTTGGTGTTGAGATTTCTTAGGGTGTCATTTGTGGGTTGCTGGCGGGTTCTTGTTGTTTTCATTTACGGTTTGAGTCGTACTTTTATGTGCTTGGTTGGCGTTTGTTTTTTCTTTTTCTTACCCGTTGGGTTGTCCTCAACTCCTCACAATATTAAGAAATTTAGCTTTATAAAAAAATATTTACTATTTCTAAGTTATGTTTTTCATAGCTTTAATATAGTGATATATTAAAAATGTTAATAATTTTTTAATTCCTAAAATGTTTTACATAATAAAAATCCATTACTATTATTTTATAAGTGTTTAAATAAATGAAGTAGTAATTATAATTATTTAGAATTATAACAATATAAGAGTAAAATTATGTCGTACAAATATGAAAAACTTATTAATAATACATATTATAGAAGTTGGTCTAGTTAATTTAATATTACATTTTTTGGTGTGTTAAATTGATTTCGCAATTTCAAGCCGGGTAGGACCAAATTTAACACATAGTATTGAAATAAAATTTTAAATTGATAGAAGAATAATTACACTTTTATGTAATTTTTAGATAATTGGTTTAATAACTTTATGAGTAAATATGTTTAGTATTCTTAAATAAAATTTTAATATAACGATATGTTATAATTTTTACTAAGGTTTTAAATTCGAAATTTATTTATTTTTAGTTATAACTTTTTGTCTAAATTAAGTAGTAAATATAATTATTTAGAGTTCTATATTCATAAGAGTAAAATTATGTTGCATAAATCTGAAAATATTATGATAACTTATATAATATAATTCGATTTAATTAATTTAGTATTGTATTTATAAACATAATGCAATTTTTTTTTTAATGAAAGTCTTTTAACACACAAATTGACAGAAGAATAATTACACTTTTAATTAATTTGTAGATAGTTGTTTAAAAAATATATGAGTAAATATATTTAGAAATATTTAATTAATTTTGTGATAAATTTAACATAACAAGAGGGGAGGGAAGATGGTGGCTCGACCAAGCAGTATCTTCGGTGCATTCATGGAAGAAGCCAAGAGGTTATTTCTACTGTTCCATGTATGTCGAAATAGTAGGCAGGTTCGTCAATGGCACCTCGTAGTTGGTCCAAAGGTTACCATTTTGGAAGGTCACCTTGTTGATGCAACCACGCAACAACTTGAGGTCACTGAAATCTGTATGAAAGTTGGTTCTAAGAGCATCTCCAACGCTGGAAGTAGGGGTGGCAAAATGGGTTTGGCCCGCTGGGTCAGCCCGTTTGCCCGCCTTTTTTGGTGGGTTGGGTTGAGACTTTCAACCCAAATATCAAAAGTGGGTCAGCCTAACCCAACCCACAATTTAACGGGTCAATGACGGGTTGACCCGCCGTGCCCCGTCAACCCATATTCCCGCCCCTAATGATGATAAATATTTTAAAGTTGATGATGGTAGTGGTAATGGAAAAACGGATGCATCTTCTTCCAAGAGAGTATCTAATGTTTCAAACTAAGATCGTTAGAAATTATAAGTTTTGAACTAAGACTATATTGTTGGACTTTTTGATTTGTGTTTTTGTTATTTTAAAAGACATTTATGAGTTGTGATTATTGTGAATTTTGCAACTTGGGAGTTGGTTATGAATTTGTGGTTTTATTCTTAGTGTAATTGTGGAATTGATTCTTAGTGTGGAATTCCGTTGAGATTTTGAGACGAATCAAAACTCAATGGTAAGGCACATATAAAACAAAGAAATATGAAGCAACCACATCTTCTTTGTTTAATTCAATGTTAGTGTGGTAGTGTTGCTAATTGTACATTTGAACTTTTTTTCACATTGCACAAAGAAATGGGAGCAACATTTTTGACTTTTTGCTCAATGCACAACTTTTTTTTACACTAAATTCTTAAAGTGAGCTAGCCTGCCAACTCGCTAGTCTGTCAAAATATGGGTTGGGTTGAGACTTTCAAGTTTCAACCCACATGCTAAAAGTGGGTCAGCCCAACGAAAATGCATGTCGAGAATGCTTACCAATTCACGACGGAGAGGAGAGCGCGGCGTTTGCGAGATTCAGTGGCGGAGAGGAGAGAGCGGTGGAGAATAGGAGAGCGCGGTGGAGGAGAGGAGAGCGCTGCGTGGTGGAGGAGAGAGGAGAGCACTGCGCGGTGGAGGAGAGAGGAGAGCGCAGCTGAAACCCTCACAGAGTGGCGTGACTCACATGCCGTGTAATCCACTTGATTAAAAAACCGGTTTTCAAATTTAGATCAAATAACCAAACCGAATTTTACATATGGGTTGGATCAGGTTTTTAACTTAATAGACTTAATTTTTTTAGTTCTGGTTTGGACTGATTCTGGTTTGGTTCACAAGAACCGGTTATTATGCATTTCACCCAGGCATTTTGTAGAAAAATTAGTTTTTAAAGAATTAAACAATGCGAAAGAACGGTTTCAAACAACCTAGTACATCTATTTCCTCATGTAAACAAAAAAAAAAAAAACAGCCTATTAAATCAACATTGACCAATCCATCCACCCATGGGGAGTTAGATTTGTGGAGTGATTTTGGTGGGTGGTAGAGTACAGAGCAGCAGAGGAGCCCGAAAATGCTCGACCACCGTTCAATATTCACATGACACAAAATAACGGCTTCCTCCTGACATCCCTTGCTAAAAAATGCAGGACCTTAACACAACTGAAGCAACTTCACGCCCACATCCTCCGATGCCGCATCAACCACTCGCCCTGCGCCATCGCTCCGCTCCTCTCCGCCGCCGCCGCCTCCAATTTCCCCTATGCCCGCTCCATCTTCCTCCACCTCACCCACCGCAACACCTTCATCTACAACACCATGATCAGAGCCTACCTCCTTCACGCCCCTTCCCCCGCCCCCGCCCTATCCTGCTACTCCTCCATGCTGCGAAACGGCATCGCCGTCAACAACTACACCTTCCCACCTTTAATCAAGGCATCTCTCGCGCTCCTCTCTTCTTCTTCCAATGTCACCGGCCGTTTGGTGCACGGGCATGTCGTTAAATTCGGCCTCCACGATGACCCTTACGTCGTGAGCGGGTTCATCGAGTTTTACTCCGCTTCACGACAGGTCAAAACGGCGAGGGTGCTGTTTGATCAAACGACTGAGAAAGACGTCGTGTTGTGGACGGCAATGATCGACGGTTACGGCAAAGTGGGGGACGTCGAAAGTGCCAGAGAACTGTTCGACAAAATGCCTGAGAGAAATGCAGTGTCGTGGAGCGCCATGATGGCTGCGTATTCCCGGGTTAGTGACTTCAAGCAAGTGCTGGCTCTGTTTGAAGAGATGCAGAACCAAGGAACGAAGCCAAATGACTCGGTCCTCGTCACTGTTCTCACCGCGTGTGCGCACCTCGGTGCTCTCATGCAGGGACTGTGGGTGCATTCCTACGCCAAACGGTGCAAACTTGACTCGAATCTGATCCTGGCAACGACTCTGGTGGATATGTATTCCAAATGCGGGTGCGTGGAATCTGCATTAGCCATTTTTGACGGCATTGCTGATAAGGATGCCGGAGCATGGAATGCTATGATTTCTGGTGTTGCCTTGAACGGTGATGCGAGGAAGTCACTGGAGTTGTTTCATCAAATGACTGCTCATGGGACCCAACCCACTGAGACTACCTTTGTGGCTGTCCTCACTGCTTGTACACATGCTAGGATGGTTCAGCAAGGTCTTCTGTTGTTTGAAGAAATGAGTGGTACATATGGAGTTGCGCCCCGGGGGGAGCATTATGCTTGTGTTGTGGACCTTTTGTCTAGAGCTGGCATGGTGGAGGAGGCTGAGAAGTTTATGGAGGAGAAGATAAGCGGACTTCTGGCGGCGGACCTTAATGTTTGGGGTGCTATTCTGAATGCTTGTAGAATTTATAAGAATGTTGATGTTGGGAATAGAGTGTGGAAAAAGATGATTGATTTGGGCGTAGCTGACTGCGGCACTCATATTCTTACATACAATATGTATAGAGAAGCTGGGTGGGATGCAGAGGCAAAAAGAGTTAGGAGTATGGTTTCAGACGCAGGGATGAAGAAGAAACCTGGGTGCAGCATAATAGAGGTGGGGGATGAAGTTGAAGAGTTTCTTGCCGGTGATCACTCTCATTCACAAGCGCAGGAATTGTGCAAGTTGCTTGATTCAATTCTTAAGATGGTGAATTTGGAGCATTTCTGAAGGTATTGCGTAATCATCTTCTTACATGCTTTAGCATAATTATAGTTTTTCTACAAGAGCTTATAGTCATGCAAAGGATCATCAAATATAATTTTAATTCCTTTGTTCAATTCATGAGAGCAGTAGCTGCCAAAGGAGAAAAAGAAACAAAGGAAAGAAAAGTAAAGTAAATAAAGTATAGACAGGATATACTACGGCAACTAGAAGATGCCCTTGAATAAAGAATTGGGAGAATATTTCACACCGGCTTGTTTCTTTTCCTGCCATAGCCATCTTGCGTAAAAACGTATGAAATTCTGAGCAAATCACCTAACTCCCCTCCCCTGACTGTTAGATTAGATTTATATATGTAATTTACAACACCATGTTTTATCTTTCGTCCTTTTCATTATTAGTGCTCGACTTCAATCTAGATTTTTACAACTCTCATTCTTAGTATTTGTAAATTTAAAAGGTTAGATTTCTTATATAGTACTACATTCCCCCAAATTTGATAATGCTAAAAAGTTGACCAAGAGGATAGTAACAACAGTGTTTCATCAACATAAGAGGCAAGAGTTCCTCACCTGTAAATACATCGGGTTTACGCAAGCTATGAAGACCAGGGTCAATTATAACAGGCTTGGCCCTCTGTACCTACTGAAATGAGTATTGTATTATTTTTATTGAAGAAGTATATTGATAGAATCAGCCAAGAAAGAGATAGAAAATTCTGTTATTACTGAAAGTAACCCAGGTTATTCGAGAGAACTCTGTACCTACTACAATATGATCCCCAAAGATGCCTCTACCCTCACTAACCTCTCTTATTTATAATGCTCTCACTAACTCCCTTAATATCCAACCTAGGCGCTCGGCTAAGTCTTGAACCTTTGCACGTTCGCTTTCTCAGTAGCAAAAGCGCTTCTCTTTGCCCCTTAAGTAGAAGGACAAGGATGAGTTCGCTAGGATTGATAACCTGTCTAAGAAGAGCACCCTGGCCATACCTATTGGGACATAAACGTCTCCGTATTCCCACCTAGGTGCCAGGCTTTGGTTGCGTCGGCCGGGATAGAACCAGCGCCGGGGTAGGGTCCTCCATTCTGATGGGTATATCATGAAAAAAGAAAGCCATTCAAAGAGTGGCTCTCCGCGGAGTTCCTTCCGATGAAGGGATCTTATTCGATGAATGGATTGACCATGAGCTTACAGTGCCTTGTAGAAAGCATAGCCTCATGTAGCTACTCTATACCATAAATCCCCCCTAACTACATGATATCACTAAAGTGGTCATGGTTTCTTGTAAGTGAGTGGGATAAACATTACAAATGACGTTCTATATGTAACACTATGTTACATATAAAATAATATATGTTCTTTTCACCTAATATTTTAACTTTTCAAAATTGAGTTTTGATTAATAGTGAGTTAATTACCATTCAAAGGCTAATAATAGATGAAATCATTAGTATCTATTCGTTGCAATAAAATGATTACATTCTCTTTACTTTCTACTATTGCTCGTAATAACTATTATTTTAGTTCGTGCAATGTACTAGATTTTTTTAAATGATTTAAATATGAAATATAAATTTGACAAGATATCTGGCTCTGGCTCTGCAGGATGTTGGCTTTTGGAAGCGCATACGGAAATGGGAGGGACCTTCTAGAATTCAGATGTTTCTGTGGAAGGTGCTTCTCCACAGTGGTATCTGGATAATTTGAAAAGTCCACCGCACTTGGCCACGTCTGCTTTGTGTCTCATGTGTAGCCAATGTGATAAATCTCTGCTGCATATGTTGCGAGACTACATGTGGAGATCGCTAACAGATTCAGTTTTTTTAAGCAGCCACTTGTTCATTGGATCACGTCTAATCTGAATGTTGGGCTGCTGGTGGTAACGAGCATTGGCCCCAATTTTTGGGATCTGTCCTTTGGTCTATATGGACGGCCAGAAACAAAGTGTGGTTTTAAATGCAACTATTGTTGACACTAATCATGTTGTGTTTGCAGCCCACCAAATTATGAGCAGCTAATTCAGGTGCATCTGCAAACTGCAAAGTCTCGGCCAGTCTTGGCAGGTTGGGAATTTTCATCAAATGGTTGGGTTGAGTGCAATGTAGATGGTTCACTCTGGAGGTGTCAGAAGAAAGCTTCTTGCGGAGGTGCTTTTAGAAATGGTGCAGGAATCTGGTTATTCGGTTTTGGCAGAAATATTGGGATCTAGTGTCCCGATGGCGGAGGTTTGGGGTGTCCTCAGAGCACTTTCTTCTACTTGGGATATATGTTAAAAGAAGATCACTATGGAATATGATTTCTGTATTGCCATCCATATCATTCACATTGTTTGTGATCCTAGGCATGTGTATGCCCCAATGATTTCAGAATCAGTGGCTGGCTTAATAGAAATTGGCAGGTCCTTATTCACCATGTCCTGAAAGAGGCTAATCAGGTAGCCGATTCGATTGCTAATTGGCTCATGTCTAGAGAGAGAGAACCTCCCCCGGCTTTTTGGGGATGTTACAAAAACTTCTTTCCCAAGATCTTTTCTTGATTTAAGCCCCATTGGGGATGTTTTTAGTTTTATGTTTTTAATGTTTTAAAAACCCTATTAGTTTTTAGTATCATAAATCTAATTTTAGTTTTCGGTGGCTTTCAATTTTAAA
Organism: Acmispon strigosus; assembly: GCA_030819835.1. Classification (NCBI taxonomy): domain Eukaryota; kingdom Viridiplantae; phylum Streptophyta; class Magnoliopsida; order Fabales; family Fabaceae; genus Acmispon; species Acmispon strigosus. Next base: position 43,317,697 of record JAUAMA010000005.1, on the reverse strand, counting down.
AAATTTGTTAACTTTATAAATTCACAATAATTATCATTGTTGTCCAGCATTGAAAATTCACAACAATGGGTGGTGGTGGCGACACGATGGTGGAAAGGTCAGGTAGCAGTGGTGGTTGAGGTGAGTGTCCTTTGGTGGCGCTGCAGTGATGGTAGTGGTGGTCATGGAGGGGGCGGTGGAGGGTGGAGGTGGGGCCGACAATGGTGATGGTGGATGTGATGCCAGTGGTGGAGGGTGTGGTGGTTGTGGAGGTGTTGGTGGCGGTTGTGACGGTGGTGGTGTTAATGGAGGTAATGTCGGAAGCAGTGGCGATGGTGGAGGGTAGTGGTGGTGTTGATGTTACATATTATTGAAACTAAAAATCATATTCAGGTAAGAATTTTGTCCTTTTAAAAATTATACTGAAATCATTATGAAATTGTATAAAATTTCATTTTAGGTCCATTTTACCGATCATGTTTTATTTTCTAATTTACCTTTGTAAACCAAAAAGTGAAAAATTCGAACAAGCCCTTAGTTTCCCGTTTTGAAATTTTAGCCCTTGGTTTTACCAAAATAAATATGGATTTACAATAAACTATTATTTTTACGGGGTTGGCTAAATGACCCCGTGTTTATTTGAGGTCATTTAACACCATGTCCACATGGACCAATACGAGTGTGCCACTCTGATTTTACTTTTTCACATTAATTAATTAATTCAATTAGTTAATGTGACTATTTAAATAATTTTATAATATATATGTTAAATTACATATTTATGTTTAGACCTCAGTTGAAAAAGATTTCTCATTTCCAACCCCCTCCCCCACCTCTACCCCTACAAGCTGAGACACCCACCCTACAGAGCTAGTCACCTTGTTCTCTCTTTCTTTCTCCCATTTTATCTCATTCTACAGAAACCCTCTGCCTGAATCCCTTTCTATGTTTTCTCCACCACTTCCACTCTCTATCTCGCCTTCTCCTTCCTCTGCTTGAGTCTCAACAACAACAACAGCAATTCTGGAAAATCACTTTGTTTCATCTCCAATCTCCAGGGCGAGCTCGATTTGGAGGTTAGGGTTCTTTCATCTCCAAGGCGCGCTCGATTCACACCACCTGCCCTGTCTGCCGTGCCAATTTAGGAGTGACAGAACCGAGATTGTTGGGGTTGTTGGTGTAAGACATACTTCGAGTGGAGGCAAAACCCTAGTATCCAACGCTGCCAAGAACGCCACCTCACGGAGCAGCAAAGCCGGCCTCCAATTCCCTATCGGTCGTATCGCTCGGTTCCTCAAGGCCGGCAAATACGCCAATCGTGTCGGCGCCGGCGCCCCTGTTTACCTCGCCGCAGTCCTCGAGTATCTCGCCGCTAAGGTAATTTCCTTCCACTGCTCTTGATTCATGTTAATCTCTTCCGATTCGCTAATATTGTTAGATCTACGGTTTGAAAATGGAGTTAAATATCATTTTTTTATCTCTGGCTTTTTAAAATTTTCCCGGCTCTTAATAGGGGCATGGGTGGGGAATGCAAAACCCGCCCTCGACTTGCCCCATTGTCATGCATAATCCAATGCAAGAAAAGAGTGCCAACTATGAGTTCATGAATAGAATCGAAAAAGCAATATTTCTCTCTAAGAAGACAACTCAAATTTATACAATAGAATGTTGATTATAACTTTTGATCTCTTAATATCAAAGAGTTTGATAACAACACATAAATTCATAATGTATCAAATTTTTATATACAACAAAAACTGTACAATCATATTTCATCTTCACCATATTATAATTAAATTAAATTTAAAAAGATAAAAAATGATAAACATAATTTAATTTTGGAATATAACCCGTCCTTATAATTATCAAATTACATCTATATATTATATAAAATAAGGTTTAATCTCACCTACCCCAATATGTCCTACCCACTAAGACCCTACCCTAAATAATTATTTCCTACCGTAAATAATTATTTTTATAACTATTTCCTAATTTGAAGAATTTTGATTAGCCCAGCTATATTTTTCAATTAAATATTAAAATAGCAGTTTTGATTTGACACACTATTTTAAGTAATATATAATAGGTTGATTTTTATTTTTATTCAGCGCAATTTATTTTTATTATTTATCCAGGATGGTTCTTTCGTGACTTATAGAACTGTGAAAGACATTGACTTAAGGTTCAGCTGGTCATATCCTGGGTGTCCAACCAAGAATTACTTAACTGGTGTAAGGGATGAAGATGGAAAATATTATTGTAGAAAATGCAACAAGGGCTATAGTAATGCTACTTTTAGTACATGACTCTGGTGTGTGTGAATACTAACTTATCGCATGCAGATGTTAATTCCTTAATAACATTTTTGAACATAATCATCCAGGTACAAAGTTCAGTTAACGGTGGCTGATGCAATTGATAGTGCCACCTTCATCATATTTGATCGTGAGACTACCAATTTTCTGAAAAAGAATGCAGCTGAAGTCCACAGTTTATACGCAGCACGGGTAAATTGTCATTTTAGTTACATCAAATAACTTGCCAATTTTATAAGAAAAGACATGACATAATATCATCATTATTGTTATCCTTCCAGGGCCCACTTCGATGTATCCCAGTTCACCTTCAACAACCGAAGGCTACGTCCAGTCCCCCTTTCTGATTCGGAGATTTTTCCACTATGTAAGCAATGTTCATACAAGCCTTGCGCCGAGACTTCCCAAGAACACCCTCAAGAAAACACACCACTTTCCCGTTACATAGCACTCACCGAATCCTACTGTGGACTCTAAATCAAACCGATTCAAAGGACATATCCACTAACACCAAACACTATGGTGGATACAAGAATCAAACCGATTCAAGATGAAGAAGCTTTTACAGGCTGAACAATCCTTGACTCTAAATAGATTGTGAAACACTTATCAGGATTGCTTTCAAATTTATAACACTTAAATGCTCAAACTTTCTGAATATGTAAAAGTTTTACAGCATAAGTGTTCTATGAAAAAAGGTGAAATTACTCAGAATTTCAACTTAATGTTATCTGAAAGTTCTTGTGCGAATCAGGCCTTCAGACTACTATATATAGGCACTAGTGACTCTTCATGAACCGTTACAAGGCTTAAGCAACGTCTAGAAACTCACTGGTTCATGAAAAATTGCGTCTGCAGGTCCATGTAATCGATTACAAGAACGTGGTAATCGATTACATCAACTAGTCGTTGTAAAAAAGTGTCAGAATACACTGTGTAATCGATTATAGGAATGATGTAATCGATTAACACGATTACACAATATCTGTAATCGATTACATGTTACTAGTAATCGAATACCAGCTTTCAAACAGGTCTGTAATGGATTACGTACAGCTTCTAATCGATTACTAAGAGTTTGAAACTTGGTTGCTTAATGTTTGAAGCTTATTTAAGTGATTTCTACCTTTTTTAACTTTGAAAACATGTTAGTCTTGATTACTTGATATTTAATGAGCCTTTAAGTGAGATCAAATCATAAAAGCAATCCATCTAAGGTAAAGACTTAAAACTTAACGTTTTGAACCTTAACTAAATACTCTGACATCTTGTGCTCGTGTTCATCATGGTCTTCACATTTTTCTTCTTTTGCTAATGTGGTTGTCTTCATCAAAACCCAACCAAAGTCAAGGAGAAGCTCTTCTTCAAACACAAAAAAGTCATTTGTCACTAGAGGTGGGACATCCGAGTCAAACACAAAAACAAAACATTGCTTTCCAACCAAGCTTAACGCGCATGTGAAAATGGAAGTGCTAACAAGCCAAGATCCTTGATTTGACGATATAATATCGACTTTTACTCATACCTAAACATCAAGCACAGAATTTGAACAAGCTTTATTCCTCCTTTCTAGGGAAATTCCTCACCAACAAATTCGTGGCTCTCTCAAATTTTGACTATGAAAGTGCATGAATTCCTAAAACAGCTAGGATTTGGCCAACTCTAAAATAACTCATTACAACCATTAGTTGAGAAATCATCGATTGAGATTATGATCATATGGATTTATTACAAACTATGATGTTAAAATCTCAACGATTGATTTCTCAATCGACAATGATGGTGCCTTACTTTACCCTCTAAAATGATTCTCCCACTTTAGATTTGTTGCATATTATTTCCAATACAGCATAAACCCAAAAAATATCTGCAGCCTCCAAATATTACCAAAACCGATTATCATCCCTCAGAGACATTTAACCAAAAAAAAGCAAAGCCTTTATGAATCAATCATCAGGAAAACCCAGGAATCTGTTTATATGATTGGCCACTGGTGTAGCATCACCTGGAGCGTAAGGGAGGAGAGAGCTTAAATCCATATCTGCAATAGTTTGAAGAACTGTTTGAGGACTAGCACAATACAGATGTTTTCTGCTTGCAAGTTCTTCTGCAAGCTCACTTTGATGGTTATCCATCAAATCTTCATTTACTACTACAAGTAAGGGTTTGCCTAGCCGTAATGTCTCAAATATGCTACCTGACCCTGCATAAAATCAGAATAGCTACAGTTCAATACCAAAAGCCCCGAATAACCTAAAACGGCAAAAACAAAAGTCACTTGAATTTTCTTTTTTTATGTCCTCCCAAGCTGCACAGAGCATAGTACCTGCGTGGCTAATGACAAGAGAAGCAGATCTGAGATGGTCAGCTATACTGGATGAAAAAGTGAAGTAGTCTACAGCCAATGAACCATCTCCTTCAGACTGCATTAAAAAGTTACATAAGAACAAGTAAAAAGAAATGTGTCTGCTATAGAAATTGATGCTTTTCAATAATTTGTCCGCAAAAGGAATGTGATAGGGGGCTGCCTGAACAGTGCTGATGAACAGTAGCGCGTGAACAGAGCGCATGAACAGTAACGGGCAGTAGCAGTTACGAAGTTATTATTTAATTATTAGTTGGGTAGTTTTATGATTACAGCAGCTAGGTAACTGCTATGGTTTGAATTTAAATTATATAGGAGTGGTTATAAATAGGAGTTATGTTAGATAGTTAGGATCATTCAGAAGTTGTGTTTTATGGGGAGACTGGACTCTTGAATTCAAGAATAAGGAGAGGTTGGCTCTAGAAAACCAGAGTTGTATCATTATCTCTATAATAAATTCGTTGGGTAGTTTTATGATTATAGCAGCTAGGTAACTGCTATAGTTTGAATTTAAATTATGTAGGAGTGGTTATAAATAGGAGTTATGTTAGATAGTTAGGATTATTCAGAAGTTGTGTTTTATGGGGAGACTGGACTTCAGAATTCTAGAATAAGGAGAGGTTGGCTCTAGAAAACCAGAGTTGTATCATTATCTCTATAATAAATTCTGTTCTTATCATTTTGGTATCAGAGCATCATCTAGGTGCTGTTGTATTGAAATTGGAGCGAAATCATCATGGGAACAAGTCTTTCAAAAGTAAACCAGGACCCGATGGAGAAAATTCTAGAAATTCTGGAGACGATGCAGACTGACCGTCAACAAACCAACCAACGTTTTCAACGTTTGGAGAATATGATGGAGACTCTTATGCGCCGTAAAAAAGGAGGCTTTGACAGGGGAAACCATAAAGGTGGTTGCAGGATCAAGCCACAACTGCCAGTGAAATTTGAGACGAAAGCGCCGCGGAAAGATTCAGAGTTCGCAACGGCGGAGGATCACGTCGCAGCAGGAGCGTTATGAAGAGAAGAGGAGGTTGCAACGGTGGCAAAGAGAGCAGCGGTGGCGTCACAGTCAATCGGTCGCCGTAATAGTTTACATGTTGACAGAGAAGCAGGAGAAAGATGGAACGGCTAATGTCGCCTTCTTCCGGCAGCAGCAGAATGGTTCTTCAATGGAGGGAATCCAAGAGACCTTCAAAGGGGGAGAACGGGGGAATTCACTGTTTGGGCCCAAAGTGCTGATTTAGAGTTTGATGTGGAGAGGAGGCCACCGCGGAAACCACTGGACTCACTCCGTTGCAAGACGATAATCACCAATCGTCCGCCGACCAAGCTACGAGACCTTTGTCGGTGGTCCCAATACCTTGGGCTGTATTCCACGCCATTTGGTAACCGCCAAACGACCTCCGACAAAGCCACCAGATTCAGGCTTCCTTCATGTCAGAACAGTTGGAAATCTGTGGGCAGAATGCAAGAAGTTTTTTCCCGACTATCACCTTGAGGGCAAGGTGAACCTTTTAGGGCGGCGTATTGATAGGGGGCTGCCTGAAAAGTGATGATGAACAGTAGTGCGCGTGAACAGTAACAGGCAGTAGCAATTAGGAAGTTATTATTTAATTATTAGTTAGGTAGTTCTATGATTACAGCAGCTAGGTAACTGCTATGGTTTGAATTTAAATTATATAGGAGCGGTTATAAATAGGAGTTATGAAAGATAGTTAGGATCATTCAGAAGTTGTGTGTTTTATGGGGAGAGACAGGAATCTCGAATTCCAGAATTAGGAGAGGCTGGCCCTTGAAAGCCAGAGTTGTATCATTATCTCTATAATAAATTCGGTTCTTATCAAAATAAAATCATGGCAGTTAATCTTGTTCTTAAATTCCAACAAGGCAAGTGTACTAAAAAATTTCTCCTTATTGTGTTATCTTCCTCCATTTCTGAACTTCGTTGCATGAATACTAGTTTTATTACCTAATAGTTAAGTTGTTGGAGTTTGCTGCATACTATCATTAACTTGGCTTTAATCATTCATAAACTTGTGCTACTACATAGATTTGTTTGTTATCCATTATTCAATCATCAAATCAATGAGCACAACTAATTTTTTTCTGAATCCAACACGGTACAATCTTGAAGCAAGCTTCCACGGTTGTCACTTCTTCTGAGCATGGTTACCAATCTTGCGAGTCAACTCTTAGACTCGGACGAGTTTATATTGCTTCTTAGAAAAATTGAGTTAACTTGAATGCATAATCGTTTTTTCCTTGACTTGGGCAGAACCGGTAGACTTTGCTCAATTTCTAAAACCAACATGGTACAAAGCTCTGCAGTTATATCTCAACTTTCTTAAAGCAAGCTTCCACGGTTGTCACTTCTTCTGAGCTACCATCACCTTATTTATCTCCAAGTTTCTTCATATGTGTTCTTTCTCCATCTCTCACAGACCCAAATACCAGAAAGGTTGTTTAGCAAATGTTTTTAGGTGACAATTTCACATAAATTTTCATAGCCCAGATCAGCACAAGAATGAAAATATACGCTCCCATTAGAAACTGTGTCTATCTCTCTCGTAATTGAATAGGTAATGCTCTATCAACATCTATGAATATATACAAAGAGCAATAGATGCAAAATTTATTTGCAAATGTAAGAATCTATTTTCCACACAAAGAACAAAAAACAAAAGGAGAGAGGGAACACAGTGAAAAAAAGTTTCAAAATACCTTGGTAGGAACATAGGATCCACGACCCATTTGGATGATAAGGTGGGTATACCCTTTGGCAAACAACTCCTCTTTAACATTTTGAGAGTCCACTGCTCTCACAAGAGCGTCAAAACAAGTTGTCCCTACAGTCACGAAAACCACACTCCTTGTCTTAAGACCGAACCCTTGGTCATCCTCCATTCAACCACAACCACACAATTTGTTCTTCTCCAAGAAAAAGCAGAACCTGAAAGTTTTCGTGAACCTTGAAAACTAGTGAGATGTCTTTGGTAACTAACCAAATATTTCAGTTACCCAAACCAATAACAAGATAAAACACTAGAAGTACAAAAGAAAACAATTATATTTGGGGTGCAGTATTATAAACCCTGGACAGTGGTCAGAGGCATGCAACAGCCAACCCCAAAAATTCTATAGGGAATGTTTCATAGGAGGGAGGGTTTTTAATGGACAGGACGATAGGAATTTTAATTCTTATCATGTGTGGTTAAGAGGAGGGGGAGGGGAAATAACCCCTTTCTTGTTTGGTTCAGGATAGGAGGGGAGAAATTTTACAACAGATATAATTTTATTGCGCTCTTATTTTTAAAATATAATTTTGAGTTTCAACACATGAAAAAGGGCTTGTCATACAAATCATTCTCCCTTCACCTTTGGAGGGAAGCCAAATTTGAGTTAGGAGGGGTTTTGGCACCCTCTGTTCCCCTCCCCTCCTAAAATCTTAACCAAATAAGATAGGCTTAAAACAACCGCCCTAGCTTGAGAAGAAATGGGTTTTTCAGAACAATCATTCTGCAAGCACCTATGTTTCTTTACCATTAGCTTGCAAGAGGTCCAACATTCACCCAACACTTCAGATACCATGGTGATGCCATGCTTTCAGCAACCTAAACCAGGCTGTAGATGAGAGTTTTACCAAATTCCAGCACCTTTGATCCATGGGCAAGTGGGTGTCATATTGTATCTGCCTAATATATATTTCTACTGAGTTACAAGCTAGGTTTCAAAACTGGGGTTCCCAAGATGCTGAGTTCAATAATCTAAGTGGGAAGCAAGAACAAATTTGGTGGCATCAACCTGATGGGGATACATTGATTCTTTGCCAATTTGGGTCAAGGGAAAAAGGAGACCGATTTTGAGTAGTGTTTCCACTCCACTACTGGTCGAGTTAAGGACTTGTGGGCTCATATACGTTTGGTGCTAGGGAATACTACTGCAAGCTACTGGTATCAAGGTTAGAAGATGAACAAGTACATAAATTGCAGAGTAATATGCTGAAGGCTAAAGATCCACTAAGTGCTCAAGCAAATAAGCTGCAACGAGCACTTGAATTGTTAGCTGGAAATTGGGTGATTCATAAGTCACAACTTCATAAATCAAAGTCACTAGCTGAGGTACCCAATCAGAAATTCATTATTGATTTTTATGGACTTCTTAAGGTGATACCCAGCAAGGTTGTCAGACTCGAGAGTCTAGCCAGACTCGTTTTGGGTAGGTAGACTCGACTCATTGAGTTGACTCTCGAGTCTACCAAAAATGAAAAAAGTACTTAATAAAACCTGTCAGAATGTACAAAGATGACCTACTAGGACCATCAAAGAGGCATTAACCAAATAAATTCAACATCCAACTTCATAATAAAGAAAAGTTGAACAGAACACATAAATAACCAAAGTACCCCACCATAAGTAACACCAGCCCCAGACATTATGATATCTGCTATGCAAAATATAAGAACCAGTAAAGCCTTAGCCCTAGGTTTGCCAATTACAAGTATCAACAACTAGAAAAAATATGAAACAGTCACAATTGACATCAATTAGATAGATATGAAACAGTACACAACTCACAAATCACAATTCATATCAACCATTAACAATTTCAACATTCATATATGACTCACTTCTCATATCAAATCAAAATAAAACCACAGAACCTTCCAAGCTCCAATTTTTTTGTTGATACAAACTAGTTAACAAATCCAAAATTGAGACAGCAAATAGTGAGGATGAAGCAGAAAAAATAGAGAAAAAGAAGAACAACAAGTGGAAAGAAAAACAAATAGAAGAAGTGAAGAACAAAAACAAATGGAAAGAACAAGATAACAAATAGAGAAGAACATAGAGAAGAAGAACAACAGAACAAAGGAAGGAATGATGGAAGAAATCCACACCAGAGATGAAGCAGTGGCGGCGCGGACAAGGAATCCGGCGGCGCGAGGGTCGCAGGTGGTGGGACAACGGTCAGTAGCGCCGGCGCAAGGCGAGGGCGAGGTTTGGGCCAGCGGCGGAATTCAACTCTCCTTTCATGTGTTAGGGCTGGAAAACTGACCAAGGCAAAGGAAAATGGTATTTAAAAATAATTTTTAAAAAATTAAAAAAAAAACGGTTGAATAAAATATTTTTCAACAGTTAAAAACTGAAATTTAAAAATTAAAAATAAAAAGTGAAAATATCTTTTACCTGTTTTAATATTTTAAAATTAAAAATAATAACCGTTTTCAAATTTTTACCAAACAAAAAACAATTTTTGAAAACGGTAATCAAACATGCCTTTAATTTCTCTAACATTAATTTTAAACTAAATCCTAGTCATTTTTTAATAAATAAAATTAGATTAATTTGAAATCGATATTTTTTCCCATGTGATCATAACATTTACATTATAAAAAATATCAATAATATTTAAGATTTTGATTTAAAATTAAAAATTAAAAGCAACATATCAAATCTTGAAAACTCAAGACCTAGTAAACCTACGAAAGTACTATAATACCCTTATCTTCAGCCTCTAGCCTCTTAACTCTATATAGGGTCGCCGGAAAAAGAAAACTTCTTTGTTTGGGTTTCATATGCTTAAAATAATTCCACATTCAAATATTTCATATCAATAGCTCAACAAATAAGCTATACAAATAAAAAAGATAGAAAATACTAATCACAATCAATGCATAAAAGTCACAATGTAGTCTTTCTTCCTCTCCATTGGAAGAGCTTTCAAAACCTAACTTATTTGGATTTTCTAAAAGCCAATCAACTGCTTTTAGCCATTGAGTGGCATTAAGGTCGTGAATGTTCCCCAGCTCATTCATCGCATCATTAACCACTTCTTGAACATTTTTCACCCTTTTCGTAGTTGCTTGCACAAATTCACTCAGTGAGTCAGGCACTCTATTCATTGAACCAGTTATCCCATCATTTTCTCCACTTTTTCCTTTTTTGGCTTGCATACTAGTTGATGGTCTCCTTTTCCTTGCTGTAGAGCTTCTTTCATCATCATCATCATCAATATCCACGATGTGAGCTCCTTTCTCACCATTTGCTTCTTTGCTCATGATGTCATCGGCATCCAATGGTGTCTTAGCTTCATCATGTGACTACAAAGAAAATAGGAAGCATATTAACAATAAAACAAACATCAATTTTATTGAATAGTAACAGCATTAAAAATGACTACCTTGACATATTCATTCCATGCAGCTTCATTTTCAACCGTAATCATGAATTTCGCACCATCCCAATCAAATCCACTTTGACTAAGGATGCCACTAACAATTTCATACCATGATCTCCATAGCTTGATGCGGTTCTTAACATTTTCTCCAATATGTTTCACTTTGAACTGCGAAGACAACATTTGAGCCACAGTGTAATATGCCATTGCTTTCCAACCTCCATCACTCTTATTTCCCAAGCTTCTTTGATCTCTAAGTATACCAGCAAGTGCACGCTCCATCTCCAAGTTCCAAGTAAAGTAAGCCCTGCTATCATATTTCTTATCCTCATTATTAGCTTCTTCAATTTTCCTTTTTCCCCTCATTTCCAAGTTCCATGTAAAGAATCTGCACTCAAAGAATCAACAACAAGTAGACAATTAATAGAGTACTACTATAAAGAACAATATTTACGTATGCAATCTGCCTATCTTTCCAATTTCCAAGCATATATTGCAACTAAAAAAGGCTAAAAAGCAAGTCAATAACTAAATTGCATCACTTTGAGCTCAAACTGCACAGATATCATGCATAATTTCTACTGACAGTGTAACAAAGATACCAAAACTCCAGTGAAAGACTTCTACGCTTCCTATGGTCCAAAGCAAGCCAGCAAGAAGCACATCAAATCTATTCAACTATTGACCTGGATCCTTCTTTTTCTAATGTACAAACTAGCAACCTTGGAAATTAACCTAGGAGAAATAGTAAGTGGCACATGAAAAGTTTTCCGAATGGTTAATAAAGTTCAGCACAGCTTGAAACTCAGGGGTGAAAATTATCACGCCAATTTGAATGAATGAGAATTTAATGAACAACTATGATAAACAAATGAAACAATCAGTATTGAAAAAAATAATTATTGAACGAGTATAACAATTGAAAAATAGAAAAACAAATTCAACAACAACAACAACAACAAAAAATTCAAAACTAACTCCACAATTTCTCTTAAAAAATTAATATTGTGGAAAAAAATGGACAAATCTGAATCATAAGAGAACTAAATGGATTCATGTCACTGCATTCTCATCTCCTCATAGAATCTCTGATTGAAACTCGCAGCTTTCTCGTCAACTGATTCATGTTCATCATCATCCCCTGAATCAAACAAATTCTATGTTTCTGTTATGACAGCATCTTCTATTTCAGCAGCTGGCACTGGCAGGGCCTCGAGCTTGCACTCCATAGTGCCACTGCTACCTCTTTCTTCTGTTTTCAAGCTCCCCAAGCACCAATACAGATAGAAGAATGAACACAAATCTCTGTTCCTTCTATTATTGAACTAGTTTCTATGGTAATGAATGAGGGGAGTGCTTGAACTTGAAGCAGAGAAGAACTGATAGTTATAATGCTTCCGGAGCTTAAACTCCTTGCGCTTCCTAAATTTCTTGAGCAATAGAAGCTTTGGGATGATGGGTTTTCTCAATTTGTGGATGAGAACAGAGAGTGTTGGGAAATTTGAGATTTTGTGGAAAATGAGCAAGTTTTCTCGAGAATGCAAGAAATTTTTCACACACACCAAAAAATGCTCTTTTCTAAGCTTTATGTCAAGAAAATACAGCAACATCTAGATAAGAGTAAAGTTAACATACCTTAGAGGGGACTCAAGTATGCAGTATGGTGAGCACCTATCAATAGGCTTGGCACATTGCACGTAGCACTTGCTGTAATTGCAACTGTACCATTGAATGCAGAAAATCAAAAACTTACACAACGCATGAAACTGAGTCCAATGCGCACAACTATGGGGTGCAAAAATATCAGAATTAAGCAATAGTCCACCGCAATCTAAAGAATGCAAAAAAACTTTGTGCAGAGCAGAGGTCAAAGGAGCTGACGAAATCAAGCAGAAAGGATTAGTCAAGCAGAATCTCAACAATTCTGTTATAGGACTTAACAGAAAACTATACACATCAAGACAAGAAATAAAAAGGAAAAATAAACAAATGAGTTCATAGGTTAGTCCACAGAAAAACCATGCTCTAAAACTAGAGTTTTTCAACTTCCTCAATGAAGTTACAACAGTCAATGATTGATCAGAGAAGAAGAATCATACACGCATGAACGAGAGTTTCTTAAAATTTTGATATAAGAGATCAAACTGCATAGTTTTTTAGTTCTGAGACTTTAAAACAACATGACCAATAATTAAACACAAAACCAAGTTCATTATGAAAGAAGGAATATCAAAGCATTAGGTGCACAACAGCAGAAGCATTTGGCAATTAGGAATATCAAGAAAGTTAATACGTGAATAGGCTACTGTCAGAAAACTATGAGGTGTGTAGAATTTAATAATATAACAATGAAATTAGTCAATTTTGAAGGCAAAAGCCTTCAAGTGCAATATAAATAATTGTATATATATAAACACCAGAGCATCTTTTTCCCTTGAACAAAGCGAGACCAGTTATACAGGGGAAAAATACTTTAACTATTATCGTATGGCTAACAGGGAAAAATTAGTATGCAATTTAGGAAAATTATAAACTTCAATAAACTAACACATCAAAAACAACGCTACAATGAAGCGGTGCAGACAAATCCCCTCCGCATTCAGCCTCTGATTCAACATCTATCATTTCATATCAAAGTTTTTCTTATTGTTAAAAAAACCGGACCAGACCAATAGCACTATATGAATCGAATTCAATATAGCCTCTTGAAGAAATTTAACAAAGTTTGTCCTCAAACAACATTGCACATATACTTCAACAAATATATATATTTCCAATTAAAATGAAGCATATGAGATGTTGTTTGAGGACAAACTTTTGTTAAATTGCTTCAAGAGGCTATATGAAAGTAGCCATTGAATCAGAATCAGTAAACCTGCAATTGTTAAGCACTTTCCACGAGAAGATTTTAGTTCTCTCGGGAATCAGATCAGCTTTGGAGCTTATTGACATGGAGAAGTTCCCAAATGTAATTGAGAGTATTTCACAATTTGAAGTATTTCACCCTTGCCAAGTCCATCGTCTACCTTATTCCATCGTTTGCTATAGTATTGGTCGCACCTTAAAGTGCGACTACATAGTATTGGTCGCACATTAAAGCGAGAAGAAAATAACATAAATTAAAATGATGAGTTTTATTAATTAGGTCGCACGTTAAAGTGCGACTACATAGTACTGGTCGCTCCTTAGAGCGTGACCATAAAAAAATTAAAAAAAAAAAAAAGAAATGTCGCACTTTTATGTGCGACCCGAGCTGTACTAGTCGCACTTACAAGGGCGATCAACATAAAGAAATGAAATGGACGGAGTCGCACTTACAAGTGCACTTGTAAGTGCGACCAAAGAAGGCAAATCACACTTACAAGTGCAATTTTTATCTAGGTCACGAAAATGATGAAAAATTTGACATGCAGAACAGATCGGGCACAACAACAACCACCAACGAGGTCGAAGAGGAAGAACCACAGACAAGCAGGTCGAGGAAGAAGAACCACAACAATGGAGCTCTGCAGCCATTGAATCAGAGGAGAAGAAATGGGATGGTGTGAGAGAAAGGAGAACAGTCGCACCTTTAGGTCTTTTTTTTAATTAAGGATATAATGGGAAATAATGAAAAAAATGGGATGGTGTTGGGTCCAAAGGGGGTGACCCCAAACCCAACACCCCACTATTAATTCTTATTACTATTTTATCGTTAATTTGAAGAATTAAAGATCTAATCTTACTAATTCATTTTAGAGACAAATTCAATTTAAAAAACATAAATAAATAAAAACAACCAATATGATGACAAGTGTTGAAACATCATTCTTCCACAAAGAAGAAAAGAACAATGACATTCCACAAAATATGGATTTTTTTTTAAATAATACAAAAAGAATAAATATTTGTCAAAATAAGGTAAGTTTAAAAATTCAAAAATATTTGTTAAAATAGAGTTGTTTGTGCCAAGTAGGATAGGATGTGGCCTGGGTTGTTGAAAAAAGCCTCACGTGAGGCTTGTTATTAGGCCTGTTATAATATGACAAAATCTGCGCAAACTTTCATGAGAGAGAAAAGTTGTGTAATGAGATGAGACTAGACAAGAGACACACTTGATCATATCATAACACCAAACTCAAAATTGGATGTGATTTGAAGCCACACGAAGCTAACTTAAAGATGTGATTTGAAGCTAACTTAAAGAGCTACAACTTCCGAGTGGGATTTGGGTTTAGAGCAAGCCCTACAAAGATTGAATTTTGATGGTGAGATGAGGCTCAAGATATTATAAGTGGCACAACATTCAAAACGTGCGACAGCGTCAGCTTCAAACCGCATAAGCTTAACTTCAGCTCTTCATAAAAGTTGTAGCTATTTAAGTTAACTTGCAAATTTTGTCCCATTATAACAAGTCAGTATTAGGTGTGCTAGAACAAGTATAGTATTAAACGTGTTTGGACAAGCCTCATGTTGAGATTTGATGTAGAAACCAACGACAAAGACCAAGCCCTTTGAGACATGACAAAGGAGGGGAGGGGGAGGGGGGGGGGGGGACAAGAACAGGAACACGGTTCCCACTTGAGATTTAGCACCCACATAAAAACATTGAACAATTCAAAACTAACAGTTTAAAACATCACTCACATACACTTAAAAATTAGCAATCTTTGGCAATAAAGCCAGATGTTAACATAGGTTTACATATAAAGCAGTTTCCCTGTTTGAACACAACTTCTTGTCCAGTCAAAGCCTCTGAAGAAGCATTCAGCATAACTCAAGAAGCCCATCATACCGAATTCATTTTCTCAGATTAACAGCTTCTCAATAGCATCCTGCATTCCAAGCAAATATTAAGAACAAATGTTTATTCAATATAACAGCATAAAAACTAAAATAGTAAGCAACTACAAGGATATTATTAAAGCAAAGCACTGTGCATACCTTTAGTTGCTGTATTTGAGATTTCAATTGGCTTCCCTCATTAGTTGTCACCGAACATGCAATCACTGGCCGGGTGACCCCACATGCACGCCCAAGTGCTTGTTTTGAAGGAACGAATACATATGGAACATTCTAAAAATTGAAATTAAATGTTAATAGGTCACTTCAGTGGCATACACTAAAAGTTCAAGAAACATCAGAGTAAAATGACAGAATCTGAACTGGTTTAGATAAAAATTCTGCAATCCGGATACAGGTAAAATATCAAGTTGAAATTAAGATCCACAGCTATCAAAAACTTAACAACATCATATGTGCGTCCACTAATTGAATCCCAACTAACAGGATGGTTGACCACAATTTGTTAAATTTTCATATATTGAGTGGTGACTTACAGCAAAGTCTTGAAATATAGTATGAGCATAAAGAAATATGGGCAAAGTATGACCAGGAAACACGGAAGGATCAAATAAGGTATTGCTGTCAATAGGCTACACATGACCAGTGACTAACAGTTCTTTTACGTCAGTTATAAAATAAAATATGAAGTAAGCTCGAGTAACGGGATAACACAATGTAATGGACAACTACATGGATAAGGAGGCATGAAGAAAAATAGTTACTCAACAGAATACCATTGCAAAAGATAACTTCACAGTTTTAGATAATAGAAATTCCAATAGCTAATAACAATAACATGCACATTTGAACTAAAAAGAAACGAAGATAAAATCCAAATATCCTGAAAATGACGTGAACAAAGTGCAAAAAGCTGATACTTGATTCTGCAAGGAAGTTACCTTATCCTCAGCAAGTAGAGGAAGATGGAGAAGAATCTCAAGGGGCTCAGTGTCCGCTGCCATCACAACAAACTCAGAAATGCCTCTGTTCAATGTCTTAGTTGCTGAAACAAACAGAATGCATTAGCACCAAGCGAACAATAACACAGTAATCACATAGGCAAAGGCGTAATGCATATTAATGCTCTCTGACAGGCTCATTACAAAAAAAGGGTATTTACTATTTACTCAAAAGATTAAAAAAATAACTTACTAACAAATAAACAAAATACTCATCAGTTAGACTTTGTGTAGCTACATTAGCTCTTAACGGAGCTGTATTATCTGCAAGAACTAAATTATATCATTTCATTTAAAAAAAGTGCCTAAATAAAAATTAGCTCTTATTAGGTTCCCTTTCTCCTTTATTCACCTCATAATCCCCTTCACTCACTACTCGACCCAATTCCAAAACTCACTCACAAATACATGTTTCATTGACCTAAATCCTGTTCCTAACTATCTACATATGCAGAAGCCTCACCTTCATTAGCACCTTTTTTGAGCTGTTTGTAGTTGGAAGCTTGTTGAACGAGATCCATGATCGTGATTGTGAGCTGTGCGTCAGCCAAAGGGTAAGCTTTAGGGTTCACTGTCTCTCCTGTCTGCAAAACCAAACAAAGAAGAAAAAATCAGATTCCATGCACAGATTCCAAGATCAGAGTAATGGAAACGGAGCTACGCTACCATTCTTAGACGTTTTTGTCCAACGAAGAGAAGAAGAAGAGGCTAGGGTTTCTGTGATGCAGAGGTCAAAATAATAAGGACTTAGGGTTTAAGAGGCGCTCTACTTATAAATGAACATCTGATATGGGCCGCGCCTGTTAAAGACCCATCAAGATGTTTTTTTCCCCGCTGTCTTATACTCTCTTTTTTCTTTTAAATTTTGCTAATAACTTTTTCTTAGAATTTTATCAACAAACGGTTTATTATTGTAATGATATAGTTCTAGGGTGACTTACTCGGCGCGCGTACAGCCCAAACGTCCGGGGACCACCATTGATAGTCACTCGGGTATTGCGCTTGGACGGAAGGCTGCTGGACGCACGCAACTGCCGAACGTCCATGAACGTCCAATCACATGCCGCCCCGACACCCGTCAAGGCCCTCGACCGTGGGACACTCCATGAGGATCCGAGAGACACTTAACCCTGGGCACTTGTACCCAAGTGCTCGAGCTGGGGGGCTACTGTTCTGGGAGTGATTCCTTGGGACCCGCCAAGGCCCCAACTCACGGTGGTGTGCTCCCCGACGAGCCTGCACCACCCGATAGCCTGTCACATGCCCTCACGAGCTAACCAACCACCTATTTCCGTCGAACGTGAAGTCAGCAGTCCTTTCACCAGGCTACCTTCGTAGGCACACCAACCTAGGACCGACTCTAGCCGTCTGGTCCCCTAGACGTGGTAGAAGATCCAACGGTCTAGGGCGTTCCTCTGGCAAGGTCATCATCACTTGTCCTCGAGGGTTGTGCCACCTCCAAACCTATATAAGGAAGATCCACTAAACCATAATGTACACAATCTCTATCTCCTAAACTCACTTTCCCTCAAAACCCCACGCTTCTAACTTAAGCGTCGGAGTGTTCTCACAGGGACCCCTCCCGGGCATAAAGACGATAGACGAATACCACCTCCCCAAAAGACCCACGCTCCCGGAAAGGATCTAGCGCCCTCTCTACCGCCCCCATCCGCAGTTGTCCAAGCAGGCCTAGCTTGTTCAGATCCTTATGATTTGCAACTTTAGCTAAAGATCTATTGTATTAAAAACCATGGATTAAGGGCAAAATTTGCATTATGTATAATCAAATTATACAATTCAAGTATTGATGTCTATGAGTAGGTAATTCTAATGCGATAAAAATATGTAAGAAACTGAATAATGAAAAACAATGGAATTATGAAAAGTGGATATGGATGAAAAATTGAAAAAAAAAACTCAAATAGTGGAGGCATTTTTTGGTCTAGACCTGTAAAGCCATGAAGAGTGGATTTTGTTAATTGTTAGTACAAAACAAAATAACAATGAGAATTATCTCCATCGAAATTTGAATGGCAAGTCAAAAATCGAAGGAATCATAGTCATCATTAGGATTAGAAATTTTTCCCTATGTGTTTTCTTGTAAGAAATGTAGCACCAATAACATTTTTTCCTGATTTTGTTGATTATTAAAATTAATTGATATTATTTTAAAAGATTGGTTAAATTAAATAAAATATGAAAATTCGATTTAAAAAGGGAAGAGCATCATAAAAATATTTAAAACTCGGTTAACACTTTTTAATTTTATTATAACAATAAATTCAAACATGATTTAAAAAATATCAAAAAATTAATTAAAACTATTTTAAAAGGTCGGTTAAATTTAAAAATGAAATTAAGTAAAATATGATAATTCTATTTAAAGTTTTCTTTCTTGGTAAGAAGATGTGATGAGCGAATCTGCTAGGGCTCCGGCATCGGAGCGACGGTTCGACGATGGTGAATGATGGAAGCAAGCTGGAAATTACCAGGATTATATTAAAACCAACATTGTTTTCACCGTTTATTGATGGATTGGATGATATCGTTACCTACGCTCAATTACGGAGGAGAATGGAGCACTTTGGCAGGATTTACAATTTGTTATTGCAAAGAAAGAGGAGAAGATGACGACGCACAAGGTTTGCGTTTGTTCGTTTCATAGAGGAACAAGATGCAAGGAGGGCCATTCGTAAGCTGTCTGGAGTGTGGATGGGACATGCAATGTTGGCACTAAACATAGCTCATAATGGCAGCAAGGACAAGGACAAGAGGTCGTCGAAGGTGCAACAGGCTTGGCACCCAAACTAGCAACAGAAGAAGGTTTGGCGTCCAAAACGAGAACTACAGAAGAAGGATTGGTGAGCAAGCACACAACATGCTGCCAAGCAAGTTTGGAGAGTTAAGCGAAAAGAGCCAGAGGGTAGTATTGTAGCGTGCAATGTCTTGTATACCTCCAAGGAGGATGATAGACATGGGACTGAGAATCTAGCTGAAGCTACCTTGTGGGGGTTATGCACCATTGAAGTGTTATAAGAATTTTTTGTTGTTAATGGTTTGAACTCGTTAATAATCAAACCCTTTGGAGCTAGGGAAGTGATTCTGGAGTTTCAAACAAAGGAGGAGATGCTGGAATTTTAAGTGACGATCATGGCTTTCTAATGCGGAAATTTCAGACGATCAAACCATGTACACAGTAGACTAGGTCACAGAGCCATATGTTTTGGCTCCGCTTGAAGAATATTCTAGTGTATGTGTGGGGATACGATTTCTTTGACACGGTTGTTAGTATGCTGGGGTAGCTGGTTTTCTTAGATGCTCCGACGACGGCGAAGTCGCATTTTGACGTAGCACATATTCTGGTAGAATTAGTTGAACCAGTGATAGAAAGTCAAATAATTACAGTGAACTTAAACGGTGTGCCAGTGGAGGTATTGATAGAGCTAGACTTTGAGATGTATCGACCTAGTCTAATTTTCCCTAGACCGACGTACACAGTTGTGGATTTTAAGGATTCTTCGTCGGAGGATATGGAGGATTGGACATCTGTTAGAGATATGTAGCATCTTCTGATCCTATCGTTTGTATCGTCTGATACTATCGTTAGAATAAGGCAGCATTCTATCGTCTGTATGGTAGCATCGTCTGCCAAGTTGAATCGAATGCATAATTGTATCGCCTGGCCAGTTAGTCGTGCCAGCTGACCAAATGTGATAGTTGACTCGGATTATCCGAGATCCTGTTTGATAGTGTTAAGGGATCTTGTCTGTTTTCTGTCGGTCTCTCTTTGTATATAAACATAGCTTGTACAGTGAATTAATTAGAATAGAAAGAACATTCAGTATCTTTGATTTCTCATTTTTCTTCTTCAAAGAACCCATGGTTCTTAACATGGTATCAAGAGCTATTCTCGATCTGTGATTTTGTTTTTTTCTTTCCGTTATGGTAGAAGCTCCAACTTCGTCTTTGCCTTCCTTTTCACATATTGTTTCAATCAAACTTGATAAAACAAATTTTAGTTCCTTGGTACAACACGTTGAAGGTGTTGTTCGACAATATAATCTGGAAAAGTTTCTTGTGAATCCAACAATCCCACCTCGTTTTTTGTCTGATGCTGATCGTGAAAAGTCTGTTGAGGGCTTTTCTGGGTAAATACTTTCCTCAGAGTGCCAGAGCTGCTAGGGAAAAGGATTTCATAGACCTTAAGCAGGGAAGCATGTAAGTTTCTGAGTTTGATGTGAAGCTGGAGTCGCTAGCCAGACACTTCAGATATTTCAGAGGCTAGACCGATGAAGAATTCATGTGCGAGCGGTTCATCGATGGGTTGAACTATGATCTACAGAGGGTTGTGCAACTTTTTGGGATTGAGCACTACCAGCAGTTGGTGGAAAAGGCGAAGGGCATTGAGGCCATTGATGCTCGTCGAGGCAAGTAATAGGGAAGCGGAGGACCAACCAGGTCCCATTCAGCCAAGAAGGACAAATGGAAGAAGCCATACCAGCGGCCCCAAGCCAAGGGGTGTACTTTCGGGTCCGATCGACCAACAGGAGGCAACTTAGGTATTCGGGGAGCTCTGAATCCAATTGAGAAGATTGTCTGCTACAAGTGTAACCAGAAGGGCCATTATGCGAACAACTATGTTGATAAGTCCATTATTTGTTGGAATTGCCAGAAGCCGGGGCATGCTGCTCGAGACTGTCGCACACCAATGACCGAGGGCACTATGAATGCAGTTCGTGGGAAGCGCCCTATTGTGCACGTCAGAGTTTATAATATTATAGTTGAAGCTGCTGAAGACACCGAGGGTTTAATCAAGGATCATTGTGACATTGCGGGTACACCTCTAGCCGTGCTTTTGTCTTTTTACTTCGGACGATGCTGTCTCTTTTGTCTTTTACTTCGGACGATGCTTCTCATTCTTTCTCCTTTCTTCTTGTCGTTGAACGTTAAATGTTCTAACTTTGACAATGCATGCAAATGATAGAGTTGTTGGCCATACTTGAGATATGACTTTGACGCTGAAGACTCTTGCTTCTCCTTTGGACGATTGCTTCTCTTCTTGGTTGAACGATGCTATCTCATCTTGTCTTTGAACGATAGTAGACTTGGACATTGTTCTCCTTTTGGTCATTGACAATGCATTTCATGTTTGTCTTTGAACGATAGTTCTTCTCTAAACTATACTTCTTCTTTGAACGCTGCTCTAGATATTTGACAATATGAGCAAACGATACTTTTCTTTTCATCTGGACGATAGGGATATTTCCTGAAAATAATAATACAGATAGTTTAGGAAATAAAATTGTTATCATTCAAAACATGATCAACGATCTAACTTGTTTGAACCTAACATATAGGTTGTGTGTTTAAGAAGGATAGAGAATGCGGGAACCTCTGTGACAAACACGGAACGCGGGAGCATACAAGTATGGAGCATAGGAAGGAAAGCGCCATCGTTAAGGGCACTTTGACTTACTATAACTACATATGTTTTATCTATAGTTATAATGCATGATAATGTAAGATGTGAATAACATGTAATCTTCGAAAGTAGCTCACGACATTCTCAAAAATTCGATTATAAAAGAATTTGCCTTTTATTTATTAATTTATCAACATATAATCAAATAAATACTACTAATAAACTATTAATGATATTTATATTAATTCACTAGTAATAAAATCCTCTTAATCTATTTCTAATCATATTCTCAGCTAATTATTTGAAATAATTTAATTTAGTTTCTTCAAATAAATATCCATATTATTCCCTAATATTTCTCTCTCTTTCATTTTAGTTTACTAATAATAATGTTAGAAATAACAATAATAATATTACTCTTGTTTCAAACATATTTTAATTAAGCTCATTTAAATAGCCATTCATATTATGATATACTATTTTTCTCCTCTTTCATTCAATTTATTTGTACTAGTCCTAAAATTAATGAAACTATCATATTAATAAAAATAATAATAAAACTACATTTCTTTTAGAAATGTATTGTAATTCAAATATTCATTTTATTCCTATTTATTCTTTTCACATTGATTACTCGATTGGTGTTTTACTTGAGCAGGTGAAGTAGGATGCTACAAGATGAAGAGATGCGTTTGATGAAGCGTGTCAACCAAAGACGTGAAACACTTTTGGGAAGAGCAATAGTTGAGATAAGAGAGACGACAGAGAAATGATGAGTTCTTTTAGGAACTACAGCAAACACAGTGAAACAAGAGTTTGAAGAGACTAGGAGCGAGAAAAAAATTGGATAATAATACTAGTTAAAATAAATTTGATACCCAAGAAAAGATGAGAGGAGAAAGATCTAAGGAGAAGGAGGATAATGATAGCTGTCAGGACTAAGGGATATTGACTAGGTTCTCATGCAAATACTCTATTCAAATAGAATTGAAGTTTTTTCAAAGTGAAGAGTCTTAAGTCCAAGTCAACATAATTTGTGATTTCCCTAATCCTCATAGATGGAAGGATTAGAGAAATCAGAAACTATAAAACTCTTCAATACTCATCCATAAGATGAACCACGTTGATGGGAAATCTTTTAAGAACATGATAGATGATGAACTGATCATGATTAAACACCGTTGTGGAGGAATAATAACGAGGACGTGCTACGTTGATGATGATGAAGTGAATTAGAAGAGCAGCAATGTTTAGATATTTTCGTTGAGACCTTTGTTTCCCAGACAAGGGGTAACCTTTGTAGAAATTAATCAAGATTTCGCTTTCATCAAAACTTGCCCACCAATTTCATGAAATTTGTGACCACAATTAGGAGAAAATAAATGAGAGTTGCTTGAGCTCCTTAAGGCTGGCCACCCATGAGAAACCCCATGGTGAGGGTTTTCCTTAACTTTCTTACATGTCATGCTTAAGCTTTACATGTCCTGCTTAAACCTTACATATTATGCTTTGCTTAATCATGGGGACTAACATGAAAAGGCTTCCAATATGAACTCTTCATTAATTTATCCTTTATTTTACTGCAACTTGCATCGGTAGCTGGCTCGTTCTTAGCCCTTTTCTTCAAGATGAAGTTTCTACACAAACTCAGTAACGTGCCGGAAACATTCTCGAGCTCCGAAACAAAAGTATGACAATATTATAGTTATTCATCACCAAATTATACTTACATCGTCATGAGAACATAGGAGAAGTAAAAATCTTGCTCTGACCCTAGTCAGAGTTTTTGTGATGTTCCTATGGCAAAGGGTCGTTATCGAACTTTTCAGAAAATGAACGAATCTAACGATGTCGTTCCAAAAACATACCATGGTAAAGATAACCTCATATAACTAGTCATGAAAATATAATCTTGAATTCCATAAATGGGTTCCACACGACAATCTAAGACTTTCCATCTCATTCGGAAATTTTAGAAATGTCTAAGACTGCACCTTTTCTGCACAGCAGGGTTTCCATAGACCTTTTACTGCGTGCCGGAAACTTTCCCGCGCCCCGGTACCAAACCACATCGACCTTATATTCAATATTTACGAAAACATGCATACATTGTCATACATATTGCAAAAAAGTCTGATTTCCACCTGAACATCAGTCATGGGTTCAATTGGAGTTGCGTGCCGGAAACTTTTCCGCGCCCCGGTACCAAACCACATTGACCGTATCTTTAATGGGTCATTCTCTTCAGAAATCTTTTCCTTGATGATGTGACTTGGAAAGTCCTTGATCTTTGAGTGAAGAAAAGATATGTCTTCTTCATGAAGGAACTGGAACATTGACACTCTTAAGCTCCTGGATTCTTGATGAGTCGCGATGGCTTATCTTCAGGACTTCCTTGTCTTCAATCTTGATTCATTCAGAGAGTGTCCTCTTCTATCTGGCAGGATTAATATGCTTTGTAAATGAACTTCCTTTGCGAGCTTGAGCAATCAACCATTCTTCTTGACATCTTTGGTTTAAGGACATTCACCGAATCTTTTTGCTTCTAGGCTAAGTATTCTTGAGCTTGTATATAGGATGTTTATTATTTCAACAAGCTTGCTTTCAATGAATTGCGATTTAGCCAACACTTGATCCCTTACTCTAATCCACAGAGTCTTCTGAGAGATATTCCATAGCTACTCAAATCCAGACTGGTGATGCAAAGATGAACTACTGGATTGTTCCATATCTTTATCTTCCTATATCTCCTTTATCTTCCATCTGATGGTCTTCTTAATTCTTTCTTGGATCTTCATACCAGCATTCTGATTTACACTTAGAGACTACTAGATCATTAGCTTTTATAACGTTGTGCGTTGCCATCATGAAAAACCTTATCAAACCTTGGATGGAGACTTCATTTCCCAACAGTTTTCACCCATTTGTTTCCTAAACGCAAATTTTAGCATGCACCAAAATTTTAATTTGTTACTCGAAACAACAAGGTGTAGGACAACTAGTAGAAAGTTGAATTCCTTAAGCAAGCTAACGTGATCTCCGAGTCTCGATGGATTACTCTCATTATTGTTGTGGATTGTGGGATTATCTTTGGGAAACCAAAATCAACTGCAATTGCAACTACAATTTGATTGCAACTACAATTTGATTCGGACTTTACAAGTGGACATGAAGGACGTTTTGGAACTACAATTTGATTCGGACTTTACAAGTATATATGAAGGACGTTTTTGGTGCTTTGTATGAAGAACTTTGATCCCCAAATGTCCAACTTTTACATTTTTTTTTCTGAAAAATAGATGCCTAGGTGCACCTATCCATACTGCACGGCGTCGAGTAGCCGCGATCCTTATTCTAAAGCAACTTCTTTGCACTTGTTTACTTTCACTAATAAAATAAAGCAGAACATCTTAAAGCCATAATAAGAGAAAGTTTACTGGCCATAACGAGAATCTGGTGGCCTATAATTTAAGGTTATATTACCATAAAAATTAGACATGTATTGAAGGTACACTCATTAGCAGTGAAGGGTAGCAAAGGATTGATACTAGTAGTTGGATATGAATCTTCTTCGAATGGCATTTCTATTATTGCTATAAAGCGGTTGAAACAGAGAGAAAAGAGCTCCATAATGGATCTAGGAATCGATTCCCCATAATGTTTTACACTCGATCCTTAAGTTCATAGACACCATGCCCTGCATAAGCATACCCAGTGAAGGTTTATTTGCAAGTTGGATGAGTCTGAAGTTGTACAGAGTGAATTATACTGTAACAGAGGATGCGATAAATCGTGAGTTTAGATTCCATTGCACACTCCCACATAACAGCTTCCCCTCATAACACCTCATCCCCTGGATATGTACTGCAATAATGCAAGGAATCATCTATAGAAGGGCAAAGAGCGGTGTTTGGATATAAAAAGAGGGGTTAATAATCAAATTATTCTCTATTTTTGTACGCATGTTCGCATTCGATCCCTAATCGGAAAAAAAAATTGATAAGTCCCTGCAATTGCACCATGTTTGCCTTTGGTCCCTGCTTGAGGGCGAAGCTCCGTCAAGTGTGCTGAGTGCTAAGCGAATGCATACGTGTTTTAATGAAGCTTATGTGGCTTTATCATCCTCATTCTCAATTAAAATTTAATTTCCACCTCTTCATACGGATGAAAGTTGGGTCTCTAGACTAAATCAGATGAGTGGTGGTGGTGTAGTGATGGATTCTACTGGGCGATGACTTTCAGGGTTTGCTTGTTCGTATGAGGCTGGTTGTGCTTTTCACGCGGAGCTTCTGGCACTTCAAACTGGTTTGAAGCTTGTCTGGGATTTGGGTTTTCGAGAAATTGTTTGCTATATGAATTGTAAGAATATTGTGGAGCTTCTAAGCCAGAACAGAATAGGGACACCCGAACTTATTGGCAACGAGACATTATTGCTTCTATTCGGGCAATGCTGGCTGAGGATTGGAAAGTTCAATTCTCTCATGTTATGCTGGATAAAAATGTTGTGGCAAATGCGTTGGCGAGACAGGCTTCTCAATCAGGGTTTCCGATGCGAATTTGGAAGGAACCTCATTTTTTTGTGATTCCGTTCTTGTGCAAGGATGCGGTAGCTTAATTTGTTTCTTTTTGTTGTTTGCTTTTTTTCCTTATCTAACAAAAAAAAAATTAATAATAAAATAAAAATAAAATTATTAATTAAAAATTACAAAAAAATATTAATTCACAAATTAATTGTTATATTAGCTAAGAGTATTAGATTTCTTACCCTAATAACCCATTTCTACACTTTCTTTTCCTTTCCATGTTTTATATTTTGGAAGGCAAATTTTTTGAGTTTTATATCTTGAAAGACAAAATTTCCGAGTTTTATATCTTTCAAGACAAAACTCAGAGGGCGTAAAAACTTATACATGAGTGAGAAATCTAACCCCCTTAACTAAACTAATCTTCATCTTCAAAAACAAACCTTCCACCACCAAAATAACTATAGAAAAAAGAATCCAGAAAGTGAAAGCCAAAACCAATTAATCAAGAAACCCATGTAAAACTAGAAATCTAGAAACTGGAAATAGCAACTCGAAAAACCAAAAACCCAAACCCAGCCCCTAACCCTCATCCTCATCCTCATCCTCTTCAACGCCCCTTCTTGCTCATATCAAGCATCCCCAACTCCCCTTTTTCTTCCTCAGATCTTCTTCTTCCTGAGATCCAGCACCCCGAACCCAAAAAAATCTAACCCAGCAATACTCACCATTTGAAGCCAGAAGAAGAAGAAGAAGAAAAGCTTGAACCTTTAGGAACCTTTGAGAAAAAAACCACGAAAAAGCTTGTCCGAATCAACTCAGAAATCCATTCTCAACCCTAAAAACTCACTGTTCGAACCTAGCAGAAGGAGAAAAAGCTTGAAACGAAGGGAAAAGGGGTAGATTTGGTGTGAATTGAGGTCCCAGTACCTTCCCGTTGTTGTGAATTGCGCAGGAGGTGGTTTGTTGTTGCTCAACCTCAGACTTCCCTCGCCGTTTCAGCCACTGAACCCATGACTCAAACTCTGCGCTGTCAATGGTGGTGCCTTCCACTTCACATCGCCACACCACATAGATGGTCGTGAATAGGCAGGTTGGGGGGAAATTGAATTTTAAAAAAATAAAAATAATAATAATAGTAATAAACTAGTATTATTACTAATTCCCCTTCAATCCTAATTCCTCTTTTTGCTTCTAGCCGCCTCACTTCCTCTTTCTGCTTCTAGCTTCTTCACTTCCTCCACCCGAATCTCGTTCTACTTCCCTCCTTCTCCCCTTCTCCTCCACCGTCGCACGGGTCTGTGTTTATCTCCTCCACTGTCGCCTGTGCATCTGCGGTCTGCCTTCTCGTCCTCTGTCGCGCTCGACTCCGCCTTCTCCGTCCGCCGTCGCGCTCTACTCTGCCATCTCCGTCCGCCGTCGCGCTCGACTCTGCCTTCTCCTCCTCCGTCGCCGCGGCTCTGCCTCCTCCGCCGCCGTGCCTCTGCCTTCTCCACCTGCCCTGCTTGACTGCTTCAAAGTTCAAACCCTCTTCTGATTCTCCCCTTTCTGCTTCAATCCAGAAAGGTATTACCTTCTTTACTCTTTAGCTTGGCTGTTGTTTTGTGTTTGGTTGGTAATTTGGTATTACTCTTGTGAATTGTGAATTGTTAGCAAACAAGGTTTTGTGAATTGTGAATTATGCACTGGAATTTATTAAAATAGGAAACTACACTAAGGTTTAGTCTTAGTGATTAGCTAATTGGTACTATAAGAACCAAACCTTAGCTGTTGAAATAGTGCAGGAATGAGAGACAAGCATCTTCTCCTCAACCTCAAGAACTCAAAAAGACATTAGGCCCAACCTTGAAAAAAAGATTTTTGGAGTTCGACTCAGAAAATCTTCCTAGTGATCCTAGGTTAAGCCCACCAATGTTGTTATATCATCCTAGTGATAGAGATTAAATCAGGAGATATTATCTATAAAAGGGTCCTTGTCAACCAAAAGAGATTGATTTTCTGAGTCGAACTCCAAAAATCTTTTTTTCAAGGTTGGGCCTAATGTTTTTTAGAGTTCTTGAGGTTGAGGAGAAGATGCTTGTCTCTCATTCCTGCACTATTTCAAAAGTTAAGGTTTGGTTCTTATAGTACCAATTAGCTAATCACTAAGACTAAACCTTAGTGTAGTTTCCTATTTTAATAAATTCCAGTGCATAATTCACAATTCACAAAACCTTGTTTGCTAACAATTCACAAGAGTAATGCCAAATTACCAACCAAACACAAAACAACAGCCAAGCTAAAGAGTAAAGAAGGTAATACCTTGCTGGATTGAAGCAGAAAGGGGAGACTCGGAAGAGGGTTTGAACTTTGAAGCAGTCAAGCAGGGCAGGTGGAGAAGGCAGAGGCACGGCGGCGGAGGAGGCAGAGCCGCGGCGACGAAGGAGGAGAAGGCAGAGTCACGGCGACGGAGAAGGCAGAGTCGAGTGCGACGACGGACGGAGATGGCAGAGTAGAGCGCGACGGCGGACGGAGAAGGCGGAGTCGAGCGCGACGGAGGACGAGAAGGCAGACCGCAGATGCACAGGCGACAACGGAGGAGATGGACGCAGAGCCGAGCGACGGCGGAGGAGAAGGAGGGAAGCAGAACGAGATTCGGTGGTGGAGGAAGTGAGGAGGCTAGAAGCAGAAAGAGGAAGTGAGGCAGCTAGAAGCAGAAAGGGGAATTAGTAATAATATTAGTTTATTACTATTTTTTTTTAAATTCCTGTGGGGGCATTTGCCCCCCTAGCACGTACATCCGTGCCTGCCATAAACCATTGGTTAATAAGCTTAGTTGGTTAATAAGTTTAATTATGACAATACCAAAAATGAAATATTCCTTTAACCATTTGTGGGAATCAGTCTAATCAATATTAATTGACATCACATTAAGTCATATTTAGTTTTTGATGACTTGCGTCGGTCATTTGCTTGTCTCGAACATCGTTCTGTGAAAATATCTCAATGATTTTCTCGACATTCGGTCCCGGCTCCAGCTTCGGGCGGTGACAATATTTTTATTACGTTTCCGAAATCCTCTCGACATTCTAAGACTTTCTATCTCGTCCAAAAATCCTAAAAATGTCCTAGTCTATCCTTTTCCCTTACGTTAAGATCGTTTTCTCGCTCTAACTTTAGTCGGGCAAAATTAGAATTACTACCCTTCGGCGGTTTATCGTTTTTCCAATGTTTCATGACAAAACTGAAATATTTTGACGGCGTCATGAATTATAACTCTAAGAATGACCTCAATATAATTTAGTCATGAATATTAATATTTTATTCATTTTTCCAAACACTTCTACGTCAAAATCCACCTAATAGCGCTTAACGCTTACGGATAATTAATTAATTGATAATTAATTAATATTCTTATTATTTAAAATATTTGATCTTACAACTATTTTAAAAAGTCACATGACTTAATGTTTTAATCTTTAACCATTCACTATTTGATCAGCAATTATGAATTATTCTTACGATTCTCGTACATGAGTTCATCTTTCTCATAAGATACATCATATATATATATATATATATATATATATATATATATATTAATAAATAGTGAGGGGATAAACAAGGTTGTTTGGACTTCTTAAGACCTGGAAGCTTATTTAAAAGTATACCTCCTAGAGAGGTATATAATAAGTTATAAGTCCATTTTTAACTAGATTTATAAGTTTAAATCATTTTATGGAAACATGTTTAAATCTATAAATAAATCAATAAGTATATAATTTGAATATATTATAATAATCATAATATAATTTAACAATAATAATAATAAAAAGAAACTTATATAATTTAATTTATTCAAATAGTTCAGCTTATTATACATAAATTACTTTTTTAATGGCTCGTGTCTAACTTTTTTGACTAAATAGTCTTTTGAATTTTTTTTGG
Source organism: Acmispon strigosus (assembly GCA_030819835.1). Lineage (NCBI taxonomy): Eukaryota > Viridiplantae > Streptophyta > Magnoliopsida > Fabales > Fabaceae > Acmispon > Acmispon strigosus. The sequence goes on along the minus strand of JAUAMA010000005.1, from coordinate 43,287,200 downwards.
CTTTGTCTATATATTAATATGGCTTACCCTAGGCTTAATTTGGCTATAAGCCCCTATTGGTTGTTTGACCTACTTCCATCCCTACTTTTAAGATAGTTGATATCTAACACACCAATATTTAGTACATAAATTATCTTTGACATGTTATATTATCATAGAATAAAATAGCTAGGCCCAGTAATATTTTGAATTGAGTTCATGTTTTCCCATTTTTTGTTGCTCAAATATAAACACCTTGGAAAAGAAAATAACTACTTACTAAGGCTTTGTTTAGTGCACTCTAATAGACAAGATAAATAGAAAAATGTAAAACAAAGTGTCTCAAACAGAGTTTTGGTGAAAGAATATTAGTTTTCAATAGAGAAAAAATACATTTCATTAATGTATTATGTTTTTATGCGATAAAATAAAGATAAAATGGGATAGGATAGAGAGAGAAGGCAATAAAGGAAAAACAAGGAACAAGTGATTTCATTCATTAATCTACTTCAAGTTTGAAGTACTTCTAAAAGTGCTTAAGCTTTTACAAGTGAAGGTTCTTTGATATCTAAAGAACAAAAACAGACATTCGTGAATCATGTCCCCCACACAATAGATCTTATCACTAGCTAGTATATAAAGCCCCTAAACCAACCACCAGACTTACCATCTTTCTTTAGAAGCTGTTCTTAAACAACTCTAAGGATACAATAAACCATTTCTTTCATTACTCCTATCATTCCTTATTCTTCTTTTGTAAGGTAAACTTCTTGTTTTTGTGTTTCTATTACATGGATGCTGTATGGCCTATGCAATCTTCTTTGTAAAGTGGAACCCATGATTCAATCATATACAAATTAGGGTACTTGAAGCTCCTTTATTTATATTATATAAGACTAGTAAAACTAGAAAGACATGCCATGCCAACTCCATGCTATAACTAAGATTACATACAAATCCCTATGAAAACAAAACTTTATATGGATCTATTTGCAAGTAACACTAAATTTCTCATATGTAGCAGGTAAAAATGAGCTGGTCTGGAGGAGATTGGATGTGTGGTGCTTGCCAGCACATAAATTTCAAGAAGAGGGAAGCATGCCAAAATTGTGGATTCCCCAAGTTTGGAGGCCCTGACCAATCAACTTATAGATGCAACTTAACTGAAGCGTTGGCAGGGGACTGGTATTGCAACGCTATGAACTGTGGAGGTCACAACTATGCCAGCAGATCAAACTGCTACAAATGCGGTGCGTCGAAAAATGTTTATTCTTGTGGATTTGGGGAAAACATGGAGGGCGCTGGAGGATATGAATCTGACTGTCATTTCCCACCCGGATGGAAAACCGGTGACTGGATTTGCACTAGGTACGTGTTCTTTTTCATAATCAGCTAATCTTCATACATACTTTCTGAACCACATTAGCTCAATGTGAAAGGTCATAGAAGTACTTTTTCACCTTTTCTTTCTTTATTCCTAATCCATCAGATTTGGCTGCGGAATGCATAACTATGCTAGCAGAACAGAATGTTACAAGTGCAAGACTCCAAAATGTTATGGTGAGAAAAGTTTATAAAGTTTTCTCTGTACTCCTTTGAGAACTACTATTATAAAGTTTTCTCTGTACTCATTTGAGAACTTCCATTTCAGGTGGTGCAGACTGAAAACGAATTCAAGCTGTTGCTGCTGTTACTGACTTCCATCACAAGTTTCTTCGGCAAATAACATTTTGTCTGTTAGATTCGTGATTTTCCACTAGGAAGGATGTGCTAGATGTTTTGACAAGAAACTAATGAAATCCATATATATTATGTCTGACTCATATAATTAACTTGGCTCTTTCAGAGAGAGACTGCGTGCTTGTTGGTAAAATGGTAAATTTAAATTATTGAGCTGCTTCTGTTGGGTGGTCAAGAGAATGGTTCTGTGGTTCTTAGATCAGAAGAAAGTGTACAGACCCGTGTACTAGATCATCATAAGCAGTACTCAACGTGTGCTAGTAGTAGCTGCAGTTAAAAGTTCGATCCTTGAGAACCGCATACACTTTTAACATTAACCACACCTAATTGGAATTGCGGAAGTAGTTTAGTATGAAAAAAAAATGACAAAAATGGACAGTTTCTTTCTTGTAGATAGAAGAATCACCTGTCATAGTTGTTAAAGGTGATTGTTTGAACCCTAGGTCGAAAGTACACTGTTAGGAAGACTTTTAAAAACCATGAGCTATATAGCGTGGTAGTTGATTATTCACTGCTCCCAGCTAGTTGCATTGAATAGACTGGCCTCACAAAAAAGAGATCATTATGAGCAATAGATTCAGCAATACTACTCAAATTACAATTAAAGTCAGTAAGTAAATTCAAGTTGACAGTTTACTTCCAATTTCAGTAAATAAGCATGATATCTTGAAAATAATTGAATGGATAAGAACCTGATGCAGCATCCTAAAGCAGAGAAGCTACAAGCAAATTCCATGCAAGTCAAATAAATTCTTTCACTGATTAATTTGTAGTGGGCGAGTTGAGTGCTGTCTGGATTCTTTGTCTCCAAAATTGGGAAAAATCTAAGTCTCAAATCAAGCATAGAACTTCATTATCAGTTGACGGTATTCCTTGATTGACTTTATTAACAATTTTGGTATGTTGATGATGAGTCAAAAACAATATATGCATTCTTTTTTTTTTTCTTTCCAACTGATCCTTATTACTTAGCTATTAAAATATATTCTGGGCTTATGCTTTGAAGATGTTATTATGCAAGGACCCTCCACTACGAGTGAACTAGTTCCGTAGCATATAGCAGGGTCCAATGTGCAGGACCAGTTATGTCCATAGGTCGATGCCCATAATTAACTCATTATTTTATAATATTTTGTTTCTGGCTGTGCCCATCAAGGAAAAAGTTGAACCAGATTCAGAAAAAGCATGTCAAATTTAACACATGCCCAAGATTCACACATAATTTTGCTGTCTTATTGTTGTTGGGATCGTGATGAAACAAGAGCTCCTATGGTATGCCGTATTAAGTATGATAGTATAACCTGATAAAATACATTATGGGTTTATTTATTGTTTGGTGCTAACATTGTATTGTATAAATTTATCCATCAATCCACCTTTATACATCAAAATGATAAATTATTTAATCCACCATCCGTATGTGGGATAAGGCTTGATAAGGTTCTGATGTATAAGATACATGAAAATATTTCAACCCATATTTTCAATTTCAATTACATGTAACTGTGCCGCCACGCCGCCACCACCCACCACCACTGCCACTGTCGCCACCAGTGACACCACCACCACACCCTCAACCACCACTACTGTCACTGCTGCCACCACCACCGTCATCTCCATTACCACCACCACCTTATCGCCGCCACCATCGCGGACACCACCGTCGCCACCACCACAACCATCGCCTTACCCCATCACCACCACCATTGTCGCCACCACTGCCACCACCATCGCTCACACCGTCACCGCCACCACCACAACCACCACCCTACCTACCACCACCATGACTGCTGCCACCACCACAACCACCACCATTCACCACCTCTACCACCATTGCAACTTTCACCACCGTTGCCATCAGTATATTGCTTGGCGCTCTCAGTATATTGCTTGGCAGAATTAAAACCCTCAGTATATTGCTTGGCGCTCTCAACGGCGAAGTCCTTCTCTAGGGTGTCCATATTTGCAGCAGTAGTGGCGGCTTCAGCCTTAACCTTAGTCAATTCTTCGGTTAGGGCGTTCAACTTCTTTTCAGATTCAGAAAGAGCGACTTTAGCAGTCGCATTTTTCTTATCAGACTCAACCAATGCCGCATCCGCCACTGCCTTCTGCTCCGCCAAAGACTTAGAAAAAGCTGCTTCTAAACTCTTGTTCTTAGTCTCAAATTCTTCCTGAAGAGACGCTTTCTAGGCGGCCAAAGCTTCCGTATGGCGCGCTTCGGCATCTGACATTTGTTTCTCAAAGTTACTTTTCTCAGAGCGCAACCTTTTCAACTCGTCCGCCATATCTTAGGCTAAGAGAGGGCAGATGTTGGCGGCGGCGAGATCCTGCTCTTGTTGTTCAATTGTGGCCGCCAGCTTTTTGTTTTCAGCAGCTAAATATTTAGCTCGTTTAGAGCGGGTGGCGACAGCTTTGAGTGCCTCTTCATATTTCTGCATCAGCACATAGCTCCAGCTGACGGCCGCCAAGTTGTTCCTCATCACTTCATTACCAATGGTGCGCGCGTTGTTGCAAATTGGGTCTTCAAAATACCTGTCAAAGGACAAGTTATTCTCCATGAAATTTAAATCGGCCAGGTCCTCGACATGCTCTTGGGCGACATCTTCTTGGCCGCCCTCGTTGGGTGCACCGCCATCTTCAATAATGGCGGCCTCTTCAGTAACGGTCTTCAGTCGACCAACCTCACGCACGGACTTCCGGCGATTAGTATGGGGGGAGGAACGGACGCCCGATTCTTTCCTTTCGGCGTGGACTGATTTCCACATCGCAGTTTGTTGAATTGAGCCCCCGCCAGGCAAACCGCTTCTTGAATCGCTCGCCTGGACCTCGGGGGCGGGCTGAGGTGTCTCTTGGCGCACCTTTTTCCTCGCAGGTTTCTGATTGGCGGGCGACGGGCGTTGGTATTGTCCTGATTCTGAGCTTCTTGTCTCTTGGCCTCCATAGCGATTCGGGCGAGATCAGCCTTCGAAAGCTTATACTTACTCACTGCAACAAAAAGAAATACAAGTAAGTAACAACAGAATACATGTACAATGATAGAAGGAATAAAGACAAAAACTCACACAAGTGAGGCGTGGCGTTGCCTTTCATATGGGCGTAAATGAGCTCGCCAATATTAATGGGCACGGCCTTGTTAAGGTAGTTGATAATCTCCTAATCTTCCGTCGTGAGCACCTCGTCTTCAATGTTGAGAGAGACTTGGGCGATTCAATCCAGTAGGGTGGGAATCGCATGCCACCAGAGTCGTCATGTCGTAAGAGATGGGGAATTTTGGGGCTATCAACTACCTTGAAGAATCGCCCCTTCCACTGGTCATGCGTATTGTATTTCCAGGGTTTGAATCTGTCTCTTAGGGGCTTGGTGACTAGGGCGACCCACGAACTTGTGGGTGCCACGTCCAACCCTTTCTTGTTTGGGGGAACGCACTTGTAAAAAAAGAAAAAATACTCATATTTTAGGGTGATCCCAATAGTGTCACACAAAATTTCGAACGCCCTAATGAACGCCCAAGAGTTGAGGCTTAGTTGGGAAGGGGCGACGGAAAAAGCCTTTAATACTTCGCAAATAAAAGGTGAGAAAGGAAGGCGAACGCCAAGGTCATCAAAGATGTACGAATATACATGGAAAAAATGAGGGTCACTATCAACTACTTTGGCGTCGCAAACACGTTCATTTGTGGAGCAGGGAAGGGTTATTAGGTCGGGCTCATAGTTATTCGAGCAGAGCCAACCTATTTTGTCACTAAAAGCTCTTATCATAAGGGGGTCAGTCCAGAGAGGAAATATAGACATAACCTTTTGGGAGACAAGACCCATCTGGACGGGGCGAGGGAGTGACTCCTTGTAGGCCCGGAGTTTGGTGGTGGGAGAGAGAGGAGCTTTCCGTTGCTCACAGGCGAAGCCAGCGTCGGAGGAAGAAGTAGATTCCACGAAAACAAGAAAAGAAGAAGAAAAATAAGTTGAGAAAGAAGAAAATGTGCTGATGAGAGGGGGAAAGGGAAAACACGTAGGTGGCACGAGGGTCAGGCACGGCGGAGCAGGACGTTTCAGGGACACCGGAAATCGCACAGGATCTTGAAAGAGAAGGGTAAACAAGAAAAGAGAAGGAAATGAGTTTATATAGGCTTGAAAAGTAGAAGTAGAAGAAGAAGAAGAAGAAGAAGAAGAAGAAGAAGAAGAAGAAGAAGAAGAAGAAGAATAAGAAAGGTCATAGCGGACAGGTGGACAATTGTGAGGGTTGAGTGGGAATTAAATCTGAGCAAATCCCAAAACTGCATTTAAGTCACATCATTAGGGCGCGCCGCCCCAAGTAGTGTTATTTTCAAAATGTAATGATTACATTAAAAGCTGAAACAACGCGTGGACATGGAATCCCAAAAGAGCAAGCATAGGGCAGGTTAAGGGACACAGTGATGGCGTGAGAAGAGAAATGGCAACAGTCACTTGACAAGCCGTCAACAGGGGGCAATCACTAAGTTTGAGGTCTTCATATCAAGGCTTTGAAAAAGGGAAATGGCGGGTCAAGTAGCTCGTCCAAAAAGGAAGAATAAAAAGGTACTATGAGCACTTGAATTTTTTTTTTTAACTAATAGAATGTTATTTTCAAACACCTAGACAGGAAGGATAAAGAGAGCATGAAGCACAACTAGGGCGAGTAACCTGATCTGATCTGGCGAGTGACAGGCGATTGAGTGGTGGTATGGAGAGCAGTTCCAAGTTGGTAGGGCCCACTCGGACTTGTGGGCTGAGGGCGAATGCCTCCTTCCTGGCAGCCCCAGCCGACATGATGATCACTTCATTTCACACTAGGCATGTCGACCCCACCCAGCGTCACAATCACTCACATTTTCATGCTAGGATTGGCGACATATTTATCTTTCGTGCCCAGGCCTTAGGCGACTCATTTCTCTATAGGATGTTGTACTCTTTTTCCTTCACTAGGTTTTTATCCAAAGGGTTTTTCCTAGGGAGGTTTTAACGAGGCACGTTCTATAGGGATGACCGCCCAAAGGAAGCGTCGATTGGAACTCCACGGCGAGCACTCTTTGAAGACACACTTCATCTTCGTGCCTCAGACTTGGTGTCTTGTGGGCTTGTGGACCAAGCGAGCACCTTCCCCTGAGGGCGGGCCATGAAGACTCGTGAAGACACACTTCGCTGTCATGCTTCCAGCTTGGTGTCTTGTGGGCTTGTGGACTGGGCGAGCGCCCATGCCTAATAATAGGGCGGCCAAGAGGCTCGATAGGGCGACCCCAACTGCCCCAGGGGGGTATATTTGTAACATAAGGGGGTGAGAATTTGTAATTTATTGGGCCCGATTCCTGAGGCCCATAGGCATGTTATAATTATAGATATTTATGGCTCCTCCTCCTATAAATATCTAGTAGGGGCTCATGTAAAAGGGTCTTGATTTCTCTCTTGCTACTTAAATAATAATATACTTTTCTCCTATACTGTCTCATTCCGAGAACATTGTTTATGGGCTAAAAGTCGGAAATCTCAATTTTGTAAACTTTAGAATTCAAGATCGCAACAATGAGATTTATGAGATTCTTTCTCCATAGAATCGAGATTTAAGATCGATCCTAGCTCATTTTAGATCCAACAATGGACTTAGATCGTCAGGGCTTCTGCAAATCGTAGAATCGTAAGATGTTGAGATTCAGATATCGAGATACAATATTGATAACATTGGTACTGTGTAATAATAAGGGATTATCAATAAACTGGTCCCTATGTTTGGGTCGCCGTTTGAGGTAGATCCCTCCTCGGAAAAATCTTAGGAAATTGTCCCTCTGTTTGCAAATTGTCTGAAATAGGTCCTCACCGGAGCCCGGAGCTCCGACGAGAGTGCTGAGTGGCAGGACAGAGGTGACATGACATTATCCACGTCATTTTTAATTAAATTTAAATATCCAAATGTATAATTTATATTTAAAATTATTAAATAAAAGCCTAAATTCCAGATTTGAAACCCTAAATTCCTTCAAGTTCCCAATTCACGATGGCACCCAAGGCAGCAGCAGAGAAGAAGCTCGCTGCGGAGAAGAAGCCCGCGGAGGAGAAGAAGTCGACGGCGGTCGAGAAGGCTCCACCGGCGGAGAAGAAATCGAAGGCCGGGAAGAAGCTCCCGAAGGAAGGTGGCGCCACCACTGGAGACAAGAAGAAGAAGAGGAGCAAACGATGAAGGTGAAACCCAAATCGGGAAGAGGAAAGGTGAAACGATATGGATCTAGTTCGTCTTCGCAGAGAGAGAGTTTGCGGTGGCTGGTTCGTCTTCCCAGAGTGTGTGTGTTTGCGGTGGCTTCTTCTTCTTCTTCCTTCTTTCTCCTTCTTCCTTCTTCTTCTTGTTCTTGGGTCCTTCTTCTTGTTCTTGTTCTTGGGGATTTTGGGATTCTAAAGGAGGATAAGGAGGAGGGTGGGGATTGGGTTTGCAGTGGGGGTGGGGGATTGGGTTTTCGCTTTCGCGTTTTCTCTTTTATGATTTCACGTATCTTAATCGCATTTTCCCTTTCGCGATTTCATCTCCTCTATGTTAGATTGTGGTTTTGGGTTTTGTGTTGTGGGTGGTGTTGGAAAGTTTCGTGTTTGGTGGTTGACAGTGAAGAGAGGTGGTGATAAATGGATCTGACTTCTGTTGTTAGCTTGATTACTGTCATCTCATTTTTTTGATTTTTGGGGTTGTTGATTACGATGGTTGAAGTTCCCATATCGAGACCAAAGATTTGGATTCAAAGATTTGAGATTTGTGGGGTTTCAGGTTTGCGGGAAGATGAAGAAGAAGTTCTGGATTTTATGGGTTTTGAAGTTCTGGTTTCATGGTGAGATGTTGAAGAAGATAATGATGAAGATGTTGATGATGAATGCAGATGATGAAGAACTGGTTTAAGTTTATGGATTTCTTCAATTTTAAAAATTTTGTAATTTTTTAGCTTTTATTTAATAATTTTAATTATTTTAAATATAAATTATACATTTGGATATTCAAATTTAATTAAAAATGATGTGGATAATGCTATGTCACCTCTGTCCTGCTACTCAGCACTCTCGCCGGAACTCCGGGCTCCGGTGAGGACCTATTTTAGACAGTTTGCAAACAGAGGGACCATTTCCTAAGATTTTTCCGAGAAGGGACCTACCTCAGACGGCAACCCAAACACAATGACCAGTTTATTGATAATCCTAATAATAATATTGGGTTCGCGTGTAAAACAAGGAGCAAGAAAAGCAAGAACTGTCAAACCTCAATAAATATAAGGCAGGGGAAATATCAAGAGCACGTGACGCGTGGCGTTACCCATATTGGTCATTTCCGTGTTAACAACAGACCGCCCTCCCAAGTCTCCAGCGCCACAGGACACATGATTGATTCAAACCAACGCAGGGGAACAAAGAAGAATAATAATAATAATACCTTATAAACTAACGTTCTCATCGCCACCATCCATCTCATTCACTTTAATATCCAAATTCTTCAATTCTCGTACCTTTGTTGTAAAAACCAATCTCATCTTCCTCCTTCTCCTCTTTGAATTGGGGTTAGATTCGATAGCATTTATGGGTGCAGAGGTTAAGATCTGGAATCCCGTCGAAGTCGCAGAGCAAGCTCGCAAAGACTATGCCTCGCAGATTTTCCCTTCACATCTCACCATTGATCCCTCCCTCTCCCTTCCTCAAATGAAACCTCTCCTCCTGTTCGTAACTGCATCCATCTATTAATACTATTTTTCCTTTTTGTTATTTCGCGCGCTTCTCTTTTCAACTTGCTTGGGTTTCGTCCTTGACTTTAATCTCGCTCTTGGGTTGCTGGGAAAATGAGGAAACAGGGAGATTTTCTATTCCAGATTTTTGCGGTTCCAGATTTTTTGTGAACCTTTTAATTCCTTTGTATTTGGACTGGTTTGGTTGTATAAACTGTCTTTTGATGTTGAATCTTGAACAAATAAAGAGACTATGCTCTAATATTATTGTTATTATTTGAAATTTCGTCGTTTTCATGCCATTTTTGTTGTTGTGATTGCATGCAGTAAGTTGTGCAAGGACATGTTCAAGGCCTGGTCAAATTTGGATGATTCTTGCTTTGATGTTGAGAAAATTTCAGGAGGCATAACAAATTTGTGTGAGTTACTTCTTGTTACTCTCATTTTGGCTACCTAAAGTAAAAAAGCAAAGAAAGAATTTGTTTTTATTCATCTCAGTTTGATTTTGATTTACTATCCAGAATTCAACTGGTAAATTCAACTGCTTACTTGCTATCCAGAAAAGTTGTTAGGTTTACTTTAATATGGCTGCTTAATGCTTAATTCATTTCCCTTCATGCTTGACATTTTATTGTTGACATAAAACCTAACTGACAAATTTGTCTTTGTCTGTTAGTACTAAAGGTTTCAGTTAAACAAGGAAATGGTATTGATGAAACTATAACTATCAGATTGTATGGACCAAACACTGAGTACATTATTGACCGGCTTCGGGAATTGCAGGTTAGACACTGTGTTGCATGAATACATACAAAACAAGCCAAGTCACTGAATGCTTCGGCATAGTTTATTTCAGTAAAATTATGTGGTTCATCTTGCATTGGTCTTTTTCCCATCTCGTTTTTGCTATTTATGCAAAATGTTATTATGTACATGATCAATATTCGATAGTTACATGACAACTTAAACTGAATATATGCTTTTGGCAGTGCTTGTAGTAGTATATTTGTAGATGGTAACTACAGTTTTCTGTTGTTGGGGGGGGGGGGGGGGGTTCGTTAGTTGAACATTATGAGTTGAATTTAAAATTTTCAGTTTGACCTGTATAATATTCTCTTAAGATAAACTAAGTTTGACAATAAAATAATTCCTAACAACAAGTGTCTTATTATGAATCATTTCTAATGATAGACCATTTAAATCCAAATCATCCCGCAATGATAGTTTTTGGTCTTATTGCTTTACCAAATTATGTATCCTCTTCAAAAGCTTCTTTTATCTTAGAAATAGACCATTTCTAATGATAGACCATTTAAATCCAAATCATCCCGCAATGATAGTTTTTGGTCTTATTGCTTTACCACATTATGTATCCTCTTCAAAAGCTTTTTCTGTGTAAAGAGTAACTCTGATCCTCCTATCTAGAGTTAAGTCTATTCTTGTTCAATGAAAACTTGTGTCCTTAATTTAATACCTTCTTTGCCTTCTCTTGATGTCTTGTTTTGTGCTCAATATTTTTACCTTCATCCTTAATGCATTTCTCTTGGCATAAACTTTCAAATGCTTTGGCTCTTTCTTCATTCACTTTCTTCTTAGTGTTTTGCTAATTTGCTTAGCTACAATATATTTATTCCAAGTTTTAGCATTTTTACACAAGGATCATGCTTTATATTACTCTCTTTTAGCCTCATTCTTTTGTTGCACGCTGTTATAACATCACCTAGTGTCTTTACCTTTTGTTGCAAAGCTTCTTTATTCTTCAATTGCCTCTTTAGCTACCTTTCTAATATCCTTTTAGCCATCTAGTTTCACATGTTGTTGGCACTTCCTCAGGCCTTCCAAAACATCCCTCCAAAACTGTTCTCTCAATGGAACATTGTTTTTCACCCTTTGGCCTTTAGTTGCCACCAATTGATCCTAGGAATATTAGGTTGACTATTCCTTTTAACATTCTTCTTGAGCCCACAACCATGACTGATAGGATAAGCAGACTCCCTAGGCTTGCTATTAGGGAAGTGTACACTAGGCGCCAGGCTGGCACTGCCTAAGGGGATAGCTGACTGTATAAATAAGTAAATAGTACCTTTCTATTGTAACCAGAGAAGTAGTTGGTAGTTACTGAATTGGTGGCGAGTCAGTTACTGATTCTGTTGGAGAATTAGTTGTAACCTCTTCTCTATTTCTGTTTGCTTCTCTATTCATAGCTACACCAAACTCTATAGTATCATAATCAGATTCTTGTTGATTTCTCTACTTTTGAGCAGAAAAATCTAGTTTTGAGTAGAAAAGGAAATAGGTACTATCCTAAGATTCCAAGTTTTTCTAGGAATAATACTTTCACTAAAATTGTGACCTTAGATTCTAAACCTGCCAATGACAAGCGAGAGATGGTTCCAGTGGGAGGTGTTGTGGGTAATCCTGTTCCTTTACAAGCTAAGGACAATTTTGGAACCAGGGGAGGACCATTTAAACAATTAACTGGGGCAGAAATGCGGGACAAAAGGGAAAAGGGTTTATGTTTTAGGTGTGATGAACCTTTTACTAGAGAACGTAGATGCAAGAACAAGCAATTTACCATGATAATTTTGGAAGAAGAGGACGATGAGGAGCCAATTCAAGATGGGGACATGTTGGAACAATTTCAGTCTCTACAGCTGTCACTGTGTTCCATGACTGGTTTTACCACAACTAAATCCTGGAAAGTGAAAGGCTCCATTGGTGCTAAACCAGTAGTGATCTTGATAGATTGTGGTGCATCCCACAAAATTTATTGCCCAAGAGTTAGTGGATTTCCTCAAATTGACAATAGTAGATACACCTTCTTACTTGGTTGAGGTTGGAGATAGTCACAAGGTTAGGTGTAAGGGAAAATGTGCCAAGTTGTTAATTCAAATGCAGCAGCTTCCCGTTACTCTAGATTTTTATTTGTTTGGATTGAGAGGAGTTGATGTGGTGTTGGGGCTAGATTGGTTGGCCAGTTTGGGAGAGGTGAAGGCAGACTTTGGTAAGTTGGAACTCACTTTGAAGCATGGTGCAGATTTGATTAAGATTACAGGGGACCCTGCTTTGGCTAAGACAGAATTGTCTTTTGGAGCTTTCCTACAGGTTCTTAAGGAAGAAGGAGAGGGCCTGTTATTACTTTGTGGTCCAGAAGAAGCACACAGGGTTCAGATCTTCATGTTCCAGCAGAAATTCAGGATCTGCTGCACCAGTTTGAAGAAGTGTTCAGGGATCCACAAGGCCTTCCTCCTCATAGAAGGCATGATCACGCCATTCACCTGAAAGAGGGTGCTGAGATTCCAAATTTGAGGTCTTATAGGTACCCTTATTACCAGAAATCTGAGATAGGAAGGTTGGTTCAAGAGATGTTGGAGGCTGGAGTCATTAGACACAGCATCAGTCCCTATTCAAGTCCCATCATATTAGTAAAAGAAAAAAGATGGAGGGTGGCGCTTTTGTGTTGACTATAGGGCCTTAAACAAGATTACTATCCCTAATAAATTCCCTATCCCTCTTATAGAGGAGCTGTTAGATAAGATTGGGGGAGCAACAATCTTTACTGAACTAGATTTAAAATCTGGTTACCACCAAATAAGGATGAAAGCTGGTGACATTGAGAAAACTGCTTTTAGGACACATGAGGGGCATTATGAGTTTGTGATCATGCCTTTCGGATTGACCAATGCCTCCTCTACTTGTCAAGCCTTAATGAATGAGGTATTGAAACCTTTCCTAAGAAGATTTGTCCTTGTTTTTTTTTATGACATACTTGTATACAGTAAGGATGTGCAGGCACATGTGGGACATCTTCATCAAATTTTGCAAGTTCTCAAGGAACATTCTTTGGCTGCCAGTAAAAAGAAGTGTAGTTTTGCTCAAACCAACTTGGAGTATTTGGGACATGTGATTTCTGCTCAGGGAGTTGCAGCAGATAAATCCAAGGTGGCTGCCATGACCACTTGGCCTATTCCCGCAAATATCAAAGGATTGAGAGGCTTTCTCGGCCTCACTGGCTACTATAGAAGATTTGTGCAAGGTTATGGTGTGATTGCCAGGCCTTTAACTGAGCTATTGACGAAAGATAATTTCTGTTGGACTGAAGAGGCAACAGTGGCTTTTAACACATTAAAAATTGCCATGGCAGCTTTGCCACTTCTGTCAGTTCCCGATTTTAGCAAGACTTTTTTATTGAAACTGATGCATTCAGTAAAGGGGTGGGGGCAGTGCTGATGCAAGAAACCACTGGCTTATTGGAGCCAGGGTTTGTCTCCTAGAGCACAACATAAATCTGTATATGAAAGAGAGCTCATGGCTTTGGTTCAGGCTGTTCACAGGTGGAAACATTACTTGATGGGCAGCCATTTTATCATCAAAACTGACTAGAGGAGTTTAAATTTTTTGACAGATCAGAGGTTATTTACAAAGGAACAATTTAAATGGGCTGTAAAATTGATCGGATTGGATTTTGAGATCCAGTTTAAGCCAGGGAAAGAAAACTCAGTGGCTGGTGCACTGTCTAGAAGAGAAATGTATTCTGCAATTTCACTTTTGACAGTCACTGACACAGCAGATTGGTGCCAAGAGGTTCATGATGGCAAGTGGCAGATAGTCATTCAAGATCTGTTGCTTAACCCTAGTGCCCATCCTTATTTTGCATATCAAGCTGGAAGATTGCTGCATAGGGGGAGGTTGGTACTTTCGGCCACTTCTAACAAGACTCCTATTGTTTTGGCTGAATGCCATGACAGTCCTAGTGGGGGACATTCTGGTTTCTTTAGGACTTATAAACGAGTAGCTAGTTTCTTCTTTTGGGAGGGTATGAACAGTTACAATAAGAAATATGTGGAGGAGTGTGAGGTATGCCAGAGAAATAAATATTCCACTTTGGCACCAGGAGGACTTTTGCAACCATTGCCTATTCCAACTCAGGTTTGGATGGACATAAGCATGGATTTTATTGGGGGCTTGCCAAAGTCTAGGGGAAAGGACACTATCTTTGTGGTGGTAGATCGCTTCACAAAGTATGCACATTTCTATCCTTTGGGGCATCCTTTTACAGCAAAAGATGTGGCAGCAGTTTTTCTTAGGGAGGTGGTCCGATTTCATGGCTTCCCCTCCTCTATTGTTTCAGACCGAGATCCTATCTTCCTGAGTTTATTTTGGCAAGAACTTTTCAGGTTGGCAGGTACAAAATTAAAGCTAAGCATCGCCTATCACCCTCAAACTGATGGACAGACTGAGGTGGTAAATCGGGGTCTTGAAACTTACTTGAGGTGTTTTGCTGGCCCCAAACCTAAGCAGTGGGTTGATTGGTTGGCTTGGGCTGAGTTCTGGTTTAATACTAACTACAATATCTCAGCTGGAATGACACCATTCAAGGCCCTTTATGTCAGAGACCCTCCAATCTTGATTAAGGGGTTGTACTTCACTTCCAAAGTGGAGGAGGTCAACCAACTGTTGCTCAACCGGGATGCTGTGTTAGCTGACCTGAGACAGAACCTTTTGAAGGCTCTGGATGTGATGAAACATCAGGCTGATAAGCATAGGAGGCCAGTGACATTTGATGTTGGAGACTGGGTGTACATGAAACTCCAGCCTTATAAGCTCAGGTCCCTGGCCCATAGGCCCTTTGCCAAGTTGTCACCTAAATTCTATGGTCCCTATCAGGTGTTGGAAAAGGATGGTGAGGTAGCTTACAAGTTGGATTTACCTCCTCATTCTAAGCTGCATCTAGTTTTTCATGTTTCACTTTTGAAGAAAGGTCTGAAACCACATCAGCAACCACAGCCATTGCCTCCTCTGCTGAGTGAGGAGCTTGAATTGGTGGTGGAGCCTCAAGAAATTCTACAGAGGAGGGAGGACTCAGTGGGGAATGTAGAGGTTTTGGTGCAGTGAGCACAACTTCCTAGCTGTGAAAATTCATTGGAATTGGCTGCACAGATTCAGGACAGTTTTCCTCAATTTCACCTTGAGGACAAGGTGGCTCTTTTAGGGGGGAGTATTGATAGGATTAGCAGACTCCCTAGGCCTGCTATTAGGAAGGTGTACACTAGGCGCCAGACTGGCACTGCCTACGGGGATAGTTGACTGTATAAATAAGTAAATAGTACCTTTCTATTGTAACCAGAGAAGTAGTTGGTAGTTACTGAACTGGTGGTGATTCAGTTACTGATTCTGGCGGAGAATCAGTTGTAACCTCTTCTCTGTTTCTGTTTGCCTCTGTTCATAGCTACACCAAACTCTATAGTATCATAATCAGATTCTTGTTGATTTCTCTACTTTTCCCTATCAATCTTTGTTTTCTGAATCTCTGGTTCTAACAATGACCAACACCATATGCTAAGTAGTCAATCTATTTCCTAATATGACTTTGCAATGCATACAATTTTTTTTATCCAATTTCTGTATCAGAGCAATCAATTTGGGAGAGTGCCGCCCAAAATCTTGTGCGTGAAAAGATAAGATGCTCGTCCCATTTCCTAAATCATGTGTTAGCTATTCTGCCAAAGTAAAATCAAAAGCTAGAGTAATATCTAAGATGGTTTTACGCTCTTCATTTGTTTCCCCTATACCATGCCCCCCATTATTCACACCCTAATAGCCTCTAAATGTCCTGCCCACATGACCATTGCAATCACCTCTTGAGAAACTCTTTTCTCCTAAAGGCATTTCTTGTACTGAACCTTCTTAATCCTCCCAGAACTTTACCATGTGGTTTTCTTCTACCCTAGGTGGTGCATATGCACTAATAACATTAGAAGTTTCTCATCAACTCATTGTACTATTAACTTTCAAGTTATTATCCTATCTACTAACCTTTTTATATCAGCAGCTTCATCCGTCTAATGCTTACTTGCTATAATGCTTACCTCATTTCTAGATGCCTCCTTGCCTGTGCGCCAAAACATGAAATTTGACATGTCAAATTCCTTAGCCTTTTCTCTTACCCTTAGACCTTAGTTTCTTGTAGACAAAATTAATCCCGTTTTAAGTCATGATTTCCTCTATTTCTATTATTTACTTGTGTGTGTGCCCTATTTCATATTCCAATTTCCAAAATGAATCTTATACTTTTGAACTAGCTTCTTTACCCATACCCATTCACGATTAATTGGGAACCTTCTGTATTTTTCACTATACTGGGGTGTTGATGCAGGAACTCTTTCTTACTAGTTACTATACTCAAGCCATAAAATGCATTGCTCTTGAGCAACGATCTAGCAATATCATTATCACATTGATCATATAAGCTATAAAGATTTGATCAGGCTTTAATTTGGTTGTTGCTACCTCACATCAGATTGATGCTTGAGCCCCTGATGCCCAAAACATTGAACTCCAGAAATATATAAATCTCCTATTGATGTGGTAGTTCAAAATTTTGTTTATTTCACCAAAAAGAAAACATAGAAACCGTTTTTGCATTTTCCCTTGTGCTTCACATTAATATTCTTACATAGATGTCCATAGAGGATTTCAGTTGTGTTCAGAGAAAAATTATGAATTCTATGGGTGAATTTAGTATATTCTAGAAACCATGTTGGAAAAATGCTGTAGGTTAGATTAAGTACTTCTCTTTATATACTCAATGATTTTACCTGAAGTTTCTACCTTGTGCATGTGAAATTGGTGTTTAGGCCACCAAATACATCACAGCAGCAGGATTTGGTGCTAAGTGGCTCGGAATATTTGGAAATGGCATGGTTCAATCTTTTATTAATGCACGTACTTTAACTCCATCAGGTACAAATCGGAAAAGTTAATGCTTAGAGCACAAATGTAATGTTAGCTTGATATATGCTAAATAGATTTTGTTAAATTGCTTGGTTTTCGGTGTTCTGGATAATTTTGTGAGAAACATGAGCATCTCTAGACAGAATAGCATTTATTAACCATTCCTATAGCATTTCTAGGAATTTGTTGTTGGATTGAATGTAGGATTTACAGGAATAACATTAGGGACTATATGGTGTTGTAGTATATTACTTACTCGACATGTTCCCAAAAGTTACATAAAGGATAAGTGCATGTTTGTTTTTGCATTGATGCAAACGCAAATATGATTTCACGTATCTCAAGATACTAAAGGAGAATAAAAAATTTCCATGTTGAATTCAATGTGGATTGGAGAAGAAATATTTTTTCACGTCGAGTTCAACAGAAATCCTAACACACCCACTTGCAATGGTTTGGTATTACTAGGTTTTAACTATTGGACTATAGGCCTCAGAAATGGTTCACTGGATGAACTGCAACTTACATCGGACTAGGATCACTATGTGTTGAACTTTCCTTCCCCAGCCTTTGACTCTTCGCTGCTGCTAATGAGTGACCATGAGAAGGCTCTAAAATGATGTTCTCATTATTACTAACTTGGTACACATTATGATATTTCGTTATTCAACCCAACTTTATTAAATCTCAATGATATTCGGAGACCCATCACAGCTTTTATGCTAGAAGAAAGAAAGATGGGCTGAGAACTGGGCTGAATGGAATTATGGATGTACTTGAAAGAAGAAGCTAGACAGGAATTGCAGAAAATGGGAAAATCTCCAGTGCAGAGAAAATCCCTACTTAGGAGTTCTTTGGAAGAGTAGGATTATGGGAGGCTTTAATGACAGGGATAGCTGTCACATAGTCGAGAAGGAAGTGTTATAACACAATAATTTTTCTTCGTTGTTTTTTTTTTGGGGGGGGGGGGCGTACAAAAATATTGAGAGTGGAGGAGAGAGAAGGCACACAAGAATTTTAAGTAGGGTGGAAAAGTTTCAGGGTCGGTTGGGATCTTGTTTCTTTTTTCTATGAATTTCCAGTCTTTACAGTGGGCTACCTTTGCGCGTAAGAAGCTTTGCTTCCCTATTTCCTAATCTAATTAGGAGTTCCTATCAGTATTATTATAGATATTGCTTCTTTGAAATGTCTTAAGTATCACTTGGAGTAGAAGATTAGAATCCTATTTTGATGACCTGTATAGCTACAACCTGTTTACGAGTATCATGAATGTATTTTCTCCATGACAGACATGCGGGAGCCAAAGCTGGCTGCAAAGATAGCCAAGCAGCTTCGACGATTTCATCATGTGGAAATTCCAGGTTTTAAGGAACCTCAATTATGGAATGATATCTGGAAGTTCTTTGAGAAAGGTCATTTACATTTTCTTCCCTATAACTAGTGTGGTTTTTGTTCACTGCTCTTTATATATATATATTGCTCAGCTACTTCTTTGGTTTTGTTTGAAGTGAATTTATTTTTTACTGATTGAGTTGTAGGATTTTGAGCATGACTTTTGGTTTTGACCAAATTTCGAGGTCTCCTTCAATTTTGTCCTAGTTATAGAACACTCATTAGGCACATTAATTTTGTCCTAATCTTGACTTTTCCAAGAATTAACCATTTCAAAAGCTTAAATAGTTGATTAAACGCATATAAATGAGTTTATATTATATTTTTAACACGTTCCTTCACGTAAGAGCCTTGACTTGACTCATGGATATTGCATATGCTCACTGACCTTGTACTTAAGTTCGTCTTTTTCATAGAAGAAAGGGGGACTGACATTGACTGATCTACAAACCACCTTATTATAGAGGTTTTGATATCATGTCAAGACCCAACAGTCATTTTAAGCTTAGGTGTGAAGACACATGAATGGTGTTGTATTGTTTTTTCTAAAGGCCTCAGATTAAAATTACATCTTTTTAGTGTTGACATTTTTCTGCGTAGAGGTTCTTGTATTTTTCATTCTATCTCGTCTTTTCTTTCTCATAAAAAGTAGTCCTTCAACACATTTAAACAATTAGCAAAAGCCTCGTATGCAATATGATTTTGTCAAGGGCTAGTATACATGCTTGGAGGGTTGGTATTAGTATCTAAGCTGCCACTTTTTTGTATTTTCTTTTACAGCATCTGTTTTAGAATTTGATGATAGTATCAAGCAGAAGATTTATGAAACGATTTCCTTCAGGGAAGTTCATGATGAAATTGTTGAGTTGAAGGTACTTGCTCTCATCATACCTTTTACCTTTCTACTTGTCTATTTTTAAAATTATATCTAAATGTAGCCGACCCCCTCATACTGGGAAAAACTTTGTTGTTGTACTTAACATTTATATGCAGGATCAAAATCAAAATAATTTATGACCATCTTTGGAAGTCCAATGCTAATCATTTGAAATGTATATTTATATTTTAAGCATTGGTGGCTCTTGTCATCTTTAGTCCTGTTAAAATATAATCACCTTTACCAATATTTAGTATTCTAACTATAAGAGGACAAGGCCATAAACAGAGTGTCCGGATGTAGTGTCCAGGCTTAGGGAACATATCTTCCTTTTCCTTTTTCTTTATTATTGTGTTCATGAAGGTAGCCTACGAATGACTTTGTGAATTTTTTTAAAGAGTTTAATTTTGATGCACTGGCAGTGTAAAGAAGTTTTACACATTCATCCAATTAGAATTCATCAATTTGCCATGTCATAATTAAATTTGAATTGAAAGTTATTTTAAATGAAAAATGGAGAGGTGTGATTGGATGCATGTGTAAAACTCTTTAGACTGTCAATGTATCAAAATTAAACACTTTTTTAAAAAGGATGAATTAGTGGTAGTGAATGATGCATTTTATATTTGTCTACAATTTTTTCTGTTGACATTTTTTCTTTCAAATATTGCAACAGGGTTTGTGTGATCGTCTCAAATCTCCTGTAATATTTGCTCACAATGACTTGCTTTCTGGAAATATAATGATCAATGATGAAGAAGGTATCCTCATACCTTGACTATAAACATATTTTTGCTTCCACCCCGTAACTGTATATTTTATTTGTGTGGACTATATATTTTAGTCCCTAAAAGTATAACTATTTTGTTGCTTTAATCCTATTTATATTTTATTTGTTTATTGTCCCTATAATTAACAAATCTGGTCCCCTTATATTTTACCAAAATAGTGTGGTTTTAGTCTTCACCTGGAACTAAAGGCACATGATTTTTATATCTTTTAAGGAATGAAAATGAATTAAATTTAAATAACAATCAAAATGGAAATTTGCTATAGTAATAAAAACAAATTTAGCGTATTTTTATTATTAATGTTTTAGGCACATGATTGTTGATGTTAAATCATATTCTGGTAGCTTCTTTGTATTAGTAACTTTTTCTTATGATGCAATTTTTATATAAGCCATTATTTTAACCCTTGAAAGTACTTCAGAATCACTTTTCCTTCATCTTTACCAAAAAAGATGTGTAATTGCTCTTTTTACATTTCCTAAATGTGCGTGTTATTGGGAAGACCCACGAGCGAACCGATACTGCAGTTGCTTATCACTCATTAGGGAGATAATAGTTCCCATTTTAGTTGTTCATGAGTAAAATTGAATCACAAGAAATTAAGATGAAAGATTAATCATGAACTAGAACTTACGGAGTTTGTTTCATAACAGGAATTTGGTGCTTTCAATATATTCTATTAGTTTACAACAGTCACAAGGAGACATGTTCTGGAATTGGCACTTAGCAACACAAAGTGTGACATTCACATTGAAATTGAATGCTTAGAAACCAATTTATTCATTAATTCATCTGAGCTTTTCATCCTCAATCTCTTTAATTTGTTCTGCTAAATCTCCAGATAAACTTTACTTCATTGATTATGAATATGCATCATACAACTACAGAGGCTATGATATAGGAAACCACTTTGCAGAATATGCTGGCTTTGATTGTGACTATGACTTGTAAGTTCTTTGTGCCTGCTTTTCTCTCTTTACTCATTCATGATTTATTTCTTAGCTCTTGGACATTTTGTAATAATACAGGTACCCAAATATGAATGAACAATATCATTTCTTCAGGCATTACATACAACCTGATCGACCACAAGAGGTGCGAATCACAGTGAAGGGGATTAAATATTTGACTTTTTTTATTTCAGTGTCTTCAGATTACCAATCATGTCCAAAATGACATGCGCATAGTCTATCTCTTAAGGCTATCACTTTTGATTTGTTGTTTACATAAAACATAAATATCTTCCTGACATTCCCCCTTTTTTTCCCTACTCTTCAAATTTGACTTGGAGTCGATTACCGTATCACTTGTTGGCTTGTAATAATATTATCTACTTAAAATACACACATGCACATGACTATATGTAAGTTAATGGTGTGCTTAACTCAGTTGTTTTAGGATTTCTTCCCCATGTTTTTCTTTCAGATCATCACTTTTTCATAATACAGGTGTCTGAGAAAGTCCTAGAAACTTTTTATGTTGAAGCAAACACATATGCTCTAGCCGCACACCTTTTCTGGGCTTTGTGGGGTATAATTCAGGTAATGTCTTTCCTCTTGCATACTTGTTATGCTTTCTTAATCTAATGTCATCCATGACTGTTGATATTTATTTTCGTGATAAACAGGCAAAGATGTCTCCAATCGAATTTGATTACCTTGGTTATTTTATCCTTCGATACAACGAGTACAAAAGGCAGAAAGATAAGTACTTACTGCTGGCGCGATCCTACCTTACAGAATGCAAGAATGAGTAGATAGATTATGCTTAATCAATCACCCATGGATTCTGCACGTCAAGTTTGTAGCATGAGGCCCTGATTCATGTAGTTATGTTTGTGTAAAATATCTCTTGTAGACGCTCATCACACAATAAAGGCAAATTTAAGCATTTAGTTTGAGCTATGGTGTCATTTTTTATTGTTGTAATCCTAAAACTTAGGTGTTCTAAGTTAGTCAATCATTCTTCCTTCCTATATTTTGACCGTTACAAGTTTTGGTCAGTCATTAATAAAGTATATTTATTTACCCACGGTTTCACTTAAAAATAAGTGATAACAGGGTATGTATATGGTGAACTAGTTTCAACAGAGTCCACTAATGAATCGTGAAAGAATACTGCTTGGTCTATTGATTTAAGGGTTAATACATTTTTTATTCCGAACTTTGAGGGAATTTTGGTTTTCGTCGGCGTAACTTGAAACGTCCTGTTTTAATTTTTAAAGAAAAAGATAAAAAAAAAGAAATAAGGAAAAGAAAAGGAAATAGGAAAAAAAAACATATATAATATAATATAATATAATATAATATAATATAATATAATATAATATAATATAATATAATATAATATAATATAATATAATATAATATAATATAATAATAAAACAAAACAAAAACTAGCCTTCTATTTAAATAAACCACGTAACGAACCTATTGTTTTTCCCAAACCGTGTCCTCTCTCTCGCTGATTCTATTTTCTTCTTTCTTCGTTCTCATAGGTGATGGCGCTCTCCGCCTCACTTTCTCTCAATTTCTTCTCAATTCTTCATCCAAATCACACAACTCCCACCATAAAAATACACTCATGAAGAAAAAAATTGGCATTCAAGTGAAGGGCTGTTGGGCTAATTTATTTTAGAGTTAGGGCTTGTGCTTTGAGGAACGAGAAGAGTACTCACCTCTTCAAGATTGCTCATTTAATTCACTGAGGTATACCCACAACCCATAAATTCAGATTCCATACACCGACCAGGACCCATCCCGGCCGACCACAATACACGACGGAGGGATGATTAACGTCCGAAAGACCCAAGCAGGCCCTAGCAAAGGCCCACTGAACTGCTTGACACTCTCCTTTGTCCTGTTGCTTGCCATACCTGCTATGCTGATGCAATCCTAGGTCAAAAGACTTGATAGGGACAGGTGCTAAGGTCCTCCCTATAAAGACCCAGTCTCATCACTTCATACAGGTACACATATTCTAACCTCACATAAGCTCTGCCTCACATAGTCACTGACTTTGGCATCAAAGTATCTTCGCAGGGATCCTTCCCGGACGTCCGCCAAGGAGAAGAGCAGCAGCCGCCGACTTACCACCACCACCACCACCACCGGAAGCACCGTACCCTCCTCAACAAACATCTACTCCGGGTGATTGAACGGCTAGTTCCGTTCAGTGGCGCCGTCTCTGGGGACGATTAAGCTTCCCCAACTCCACGTCATGGTACAAAAGAAAGCAACCCAACAAACATCTAAGGCAGCCCAAGAAGGATCTATTCGAGTGGAAACAATGGGAGAAAATGAAGTCTCGACAGAGGAGGAACTAGTCCAACAAGTCAAACAACAACAAGTCCAAATAACGCCTCCCACACCTCAACACCAAGCTCCGACTGTCTTGCAGGCTCAAAACAACTAAGAAGCGTTGATCCTCTTAGAAGAACGGATGGCGGCCATGGAAAGGCAACGTCAACAAGGGGTCGAGGATCAGAATGTTGATGAGAGATAAATGAGTGATGTGATGAAAATAGAGAAGAAAGATAAGAAATCAGGGTAAAAATGAGATGTGAGAGGTGTAAACATATCAAAGTCCATTCTTAATAGAAAGATAACTCAACGGGTAAGAATTGACAAACATACGAGTTGGGGATGAGAAATTTTTTCCGATTAAAAAAAATTCCCTAGAGACAGCTGTCCTAAAACTAGGCGTTTCCCACTGAACCGACATCTGCCACCCACACCCAGACATCGATGGAACGAAGAAGAAGAACATGGTTAAGCTCATCCATCATCTCCTTCCATCTTCAAAACTCTTCTCCATATCCTCATATAAACTCCCACCTCTCACAAGGGCCGCAAGGCCTTTCTCTCAATTAAACACCACCACCACCACCACCACCACCACCACCACCACCATGCCCGTAAACCTCAAGACACACGCCTTCGCCGGCAACCCTCTGAGATCCAAAGCGGGCGACCCGACAGCGGCGCTCGAAGCCCTAAAAGCCCGAGTTTCCAACACCGCCACCACCTTTTCCCCGAATTTGAAGGTGCTGCCGTTCAGAAACGGGAAGCCTCTGGCGTCTTCGACTGGGGGACTGGGTTGGATCGGTTTGGAGGACCTCAAGGGGATGTTGGTAGGTGCGGAGCTGAGCGGTGACTCGTTCGTGTATCTGGGTTCCCGCGCCGACCGGGATGATGCTTACTGGGCGATTGACGTCTCTGGCTGGGAGCGTGCCTCCGTGTTGGTGCCTGAACGGTTGTGTTTTGTTGAGCTGAGAACGCTCATGGTCGCCACCGATTGGGTTGACTCCGCAGCCATGGCGAACTTGGCTATTGCTGGTCATGTAAGTTGTGGTTTGTTCTGTGCATTGAGTTTTTCATCCATAGTTTGTGGAATTGTGGAGTTATGACATTATTTGGTCAAAAAACTGTTTTTGGGTTGGGGGAGTGGTCGTAACCCTCTCTTTAAGGCTTTGTTTCCAACACTGTCTCTTTTTCTTGGTTAAAATTCATGTGGATCCATCAAATAAGAAGCGAGACCAATCATATTAGGAGTAAAAATATTAGTGCGATTTGGTTCCTCTAAATTTAGGGAGTAGGGAGTCACTTTAGAGAGTAGTGAGCTATCTCACTTAATGGTTTAGAATTACAGAACACTATAGATTCCTACTTGTACATGTTCAAGTATAAGATCATAATTACAACCATTAATTTCTCAATCGACAATTGTGATGACTTACTTTACCCTCGAAAATGAGTCATCACTATAGAGGAGGAGGCAATGCCAGTTTGGTGGATCATTTCAACCTATAAGAGAGAGTTGACTAGAACGAAAGTGTTAAAGAGAGTGTTCATACCGTTACTCTTTTTGTATTATAATAATTCTTCAAAGATGTTATGCTTATCTTAAATATGGTAGTTCTTACTTGGTAGATGTGTTCAAATGTGAGAGAATGTAAAATATCAGTGTTGCTTTATATTTTTTTCGTCACATTTTAAAATAGAACAGAATTAGACATGGGGTTGAGTTTAAGTACATTTTTGTTTTATTCAAAGGTGTCAGGAATAAAACAGAAACATGGTAAACAAAACAGAACCTTTCCATTTTATTGTGTTGTATACTATACTGTCTGAGCCACCCTTTTTTACTCTTTATTTTAATTTTTTATGGATCTATCACATTTCTTGGTATTGCATTTTTTACGCAAGCTTCCTGCAGTTATGTTAGTTTTTTAATTCTTGACCTGTTATCATACATTAGTCTATGGTATGTATATAATCCTGCTTTTCTAATTATTTTGTTTGGCCAGGCGAGGGCACTGTTAGAATGGCATATGCTATCACGATTTTGTGGACATTGTGGAGAGAAAACAGTCCCAATGGAAGCTGGGAGGCGGAAAGAATGCTCAAGTGAATCATGCAAAAAGAGGATATATCCACGAATTGACCCGGTTTTCTATCTTCTGTTCCAAATGTTTAGTAATCAATGAATTATCGAGTATTTTGTTGAAGATTTCACTGGTCGCCTGATCTTATGCAGGTTGTCATTATGCTAGTAATAGATCGAGACAATGACCGTGCCCTTTTGAGCAAACAATCCAGATTTGTACCTAGAATGTGGAGCTGCTTAGCTGGTTTTATAGAGGTACATACTTGACCTAATTTAAGAATTAAGACCATTTCATTTTTCAGTTACTCAACCTGTCTTAGTTGTTTCATTAGAACAAGGGAAAGGATATATCATGTTTCATTAAAGCCTTGTTTCTCTGGCTTGAGAATTCATTTTATGCATGGATAATTACTTTTTTGTTTTAGTTGTAAATTGTAATACTATATCAACCTAATTTTTTTTTAACTTGACCCCTCTTGTTGTGTTTAGCCAGGAGAAAGTTTGGAGGAGGCTGTGAGAAGAGAAACATGGGAGGAAACTGGGATTGAAGTGGGAGAAGTTGTGTATCACAGTTCTCAGCCCTGGCCTGGTATTTACATATTCTGTATTACAATTTTCATTTAACCAGGCTTTTTTACATTTATTATTTCTCCACCATTTTCAGGAGATGAACATGTGAAAATGTTTATAAAGCTCTGTTAGAAATTCTTATATTTGAAACAGTTATATCACTCAGAGCATGCCTTTATTGATGACTTGATGTTTTTATAATCTTAACTACAAATTACCGGATTGAATGGCATCAGTCTCTTTTGTTGCGTTTCTTTTATTTTGCTTAATTACATTTGACTAATGGGGGATGTTAACAAAACTTTTCTCCAAATTTTCATGTTACTTCAGAATCTGTGATGAGGATACACTCTTTCATCCTATATCATAATCTAAGTAGCAATTAAATTACTTGCAGTCTGTGGCCTTATCATATTCACTGTAACTCAGATCTGATTTAATGTCTTGAATATCTTAGGTCTACATGAAAATTATATATATTTTCTTATGTAGGTAGTATTGAAAAGCAGTTGAATGCAGGTTAAGATAATATAACCTATTGAAAAGATGTGCTTGTATGCTTTTTTCTTGTCAAATTTTGTAAATATTCTCCCATGTTTTGTATGTTAATAGTTTCTTTTCCATTCACTTTGTTTCTAGTTGGACCAAATAGCATGCCATGTCAGCTGATGGTTGGATTCTTTGCATATGCGAAATCCCTTGAAATTAATGTGGACAAGGAAGAGTTAGAAGGTATATATTGGCCGCCAGTTTTTGATTGTTTTACCCACTTCCCTTTTGATGAATTCTTTTCTTCCTTGATTTATATGCATGATTTCCATGTAGTGAGTGAAGATCCTATTTAAGAGTGAGACTTGCATATACGTGTATGTTGCATGGTCTGGCTGAGAATTCAGCCTTACAGGTGTCAGACTTGCGCAGCTGACATCCGGGCCACACTTCGTGCATACACTATGTGTGCAAGTACTAAAGTTATGATGATGATTGTGTGTGCAAGTACTCGAATAATGTTGCAGGTGATTTTTTTTTTCCCATGGTTTTAGCTTCAATGATATGAAAGAACATGTATCAAGTTCAGACATCATGAGAAAATTGTGTGGAGACAAAAGAGAAAGACCTTGGGAGGATGAAAAATGTTGATGACAATTACTATTGGGTTTTGTCTTGTCTGTGGAGACAAGAAAAAGACCAGTGAGCATGAAAAGTAGTGGGTTCTGATGAATACTGTTTAACTGAAGTTCTGTTTCCCCTCACTCCTATTTGCATTTCTCCATAGCAAGCTTTCCTCTGTTAATTTGATAGCACATTTTTATGTACAATACAACTATGCATCGGTTTAATTTCTGATGTCCGGCCACTTCCTCCCCACTTAACAGTTCACATTTCTGAGTTCTATGTTTTGGATATGTGACTAATGATATGGTGCAACTTGATCATTTAGATGCTAGATGGCACAGTAGAGAAGATGTAAGAAATGCGCTGACATTTGCTGAGTACAAGAAAGCCCAAAAAACTGCAGCAGCTAAGGTAGAACAAATGTGTAAGGGAGTAGAAAAAACTCACAGCTTGACTACAGATTTCAATGTTGAAAGTGGTGAACTTGCTCCCATGTTTGTCCCTGGACCCTTTGCAATAGCCCATCACCTTATTTCGTCTTGGGCCTTCCCCGATCAAAATGTAAATGGCGTTGAATGTCGTGCAAAACAGCCTGGTGGTTCTGTGTCAAATTTGTAGGAGTTACTGAAATTATTTTTACCAGGAAGCTTTGAATGGAAAGCTTATCTTATTATTGTTATCGTTCTCCGAGGACTGTAATGTAAATCTTACCTTTATTAGCATTATAAGTAGTTGAAAGGAAAATAGCTGAAAGGAATATTATTTTCTTATTGATAAGTTGATTGTTGTGTATTATAGATGACTTGGAAGTACAATATATACATAAATGTTCTTAGTTTATCTCAACAATAGGGAAAAATTAAGACAGCCTTCACTGGGTCATAGAGAAGGTGACAAGTTCGCATTCTGCAATGAAGGCGACTAAGGATTAGATGCGAAAGTAGAGCTCCATGGAGGTGTTGGCAGCTTCTGCCCATAAATGTTTGAGTAATCCGTTTTGATGCGAATATAGTTCTGACCATATCTTGGAGAGTTATGTTTTTCTTCTATGCAACTCCATTTGCTGTGGAGTTTTAGGAGATGAAAAATTGTAAGATGTCATTCTCTTCATTGTAGGATTTGAACTTTGCATTTTCAAATTCACTACATGATCATATCTGATAGAAGAGATATGAAAACTGATGAAGAAAAATCAATCAGGAATCCCTTAAGTTTTGATGTCTCCAAAACTTATTATATGCTTCAAAAGGCTTGTGAAGTGTTTTAGGCTACAGAAATTAAGCACACACATAAATAGCTGAGATTCGACAAAAGAACTTGCTCATATGAGCACATTGATAAATGATTGAGTAAAGAAGAAGAGCAGCATAAGAGGCTAGAAAGAGAATAAAATTGTATGACCGCATTGACTGAAGTTTAGTATCTAGTGTATTGATCTGGATCAAGGCAAAAGTCTTCAAGTTAACAAGAGCTAAGAAATGCATCTATACTAGAGCGTATGGAGCAAATAGTTCAATGGGCAAAGCACAATTAATCGGCTGGAGCAAGGGACAAGTGTCTAGTGAACGAAGAGCCTGGAGCCTGAAGCAAAGCGTCTGGATCTTAGCAAAAGGGTCTGAAGCATGTGTTTGCATCAGTGTTATTAATCGCGGATCGCGGACTATCGCGGTAAGCCAAAAATCCGCTATTCCATATAGCGGATAGCGTCGCGGACAAATAGCGGAAGGTGCAATAGCGGTTGAAATAAGTAAAAATTTAGATAAAATTAAGAGTATCACAAGCTGTTTGTGCAGATAAAAATCTACTGCACAAAAATAATTAAGATAAATGACAAATGGCATCAAATTACATCATGTTAACTCAAAAACTGTAAAATATTCAAGGCTGTCAAAACCTGAGGGTATTCAGAATTGAAGAGAAAAAAAAAAGGGTATTCAGAATTGAAAAGAAAAAAAAACTGAGCATGACATTAAACGTACAAAACAGTAAAAACAGAGCATTGAAAAAACTTCAAAAACAGGGAAAAAGAAAAGCGAAAGAAGAAAGAAGTCAATAAAGAGCATGTGAAGGAAGAAGAACAATGAAAGAGATGAAAAACAAAATAACGAAAAGCAGAAAAGGTAAGGTTAGAAGAAAGAAATTAGAAAATAAAAGAAAAACAGAGCACGAACAAGGTACTGAATTAGGTTGAAGCGGTGGAAAAAAAAGACCCATGTGCTCTGAGTTAGGTTGAAGCGGTGGAAAAAAGACCCATGTGCTCTGAGTGAGGTTGAAGCGGTGGCTCTCAAACTCCTCCGACACAGTTTCTGATTAAAAAAGAAACCCAGTTCCGCTATTTCCGCTACGGCTTCCATTGCCGCTATGGAGTTCGCGGCCGCGATAGCGGTTATAGCGGTGGCCGCGACGTCGCGGCGTAGCGATCGCGTTTGGCCATATTCCCGCTACGCAATAGCGCTATAGCGGCGCTATAGCCGCTATTTAATAACACTGGTTTGCATCAACAAAGTAATTCCTGCATGGTTAATCAAGGATCACTAAGGACTTTTAGGGGTTGTAATGGAGCTTGGCTTCAAAGAATTATGGTTTTTCAAGATAAACAAAGAAGGTAGATAAGCTAAGAAAGCAATCATTGTAAATTCAAGTAATTCACTTCTCTTAACTTCCCAATTCCCCATTCGATTCATTTCATTACTTCTTTCTTCAAAACCATCAATCTCTTTGGTGGGCCACAACAGCAATCTTTGGATAGGCCCAAGCGAGACACTAAGAAACCAGCCAAGTTGAATGATTTTTATTGCTGAAGCTTCTAGACTAGAATTTACACTAGTTAAAGTTATTTTGAATTACAGCCTGTAAAGCTGTTGTCCTAGGCTGTACGATTCTCTTAGATTTATACACCTGTATGGCTGATCTCTTAGAGGGGAAAACAGAATAGATAAAGCTGTAAAAGGAAAGTAAAAGGGGCATGAATGAAAAGCTGAGCCTTTGCTCTACAAATTTTCTTTGATTTTTTTCCTTTGCTTGCTCTGCGTACAGTGTAGGATTAATTGATAGGAAGTATTCTATCAATTTTGGTGCTTCCATTGAGTCCCATACCATGCCTCCAGAAGAACAAAACACGCCCCTGCTCTCCGCCATCTCCGACGAGCTCGCCGCCATGGCTCGCCGCCAAGACCAGCTGCAAGCTAACATGGACCACAGCCACGGGTTACTCACTTCCGCCATAGCCGGCCTCCTCGACAAGATAACCAACCTCTCCTTCCACCAACCACCGTCGCCCCCTGGTCGTCCTCCTCCGGGCTTCGACACAGCGCCTAAGCCGCCAAAACTTCAACTTAGTCCCTTCGACGGCAGCGACCCTGCGGATTGGCTCTTCCAAGCAGAGCAATTTTTCACTTTCTACCAGACTCCCCCATCTCAACGGTTGGATCTGATAGCCTTCTACATGAAGGGTGATGCCTTGAGCTGGTACAAATGGATGTTTCACAACAACCAGCTCGCATCTTGGGAAGAGTTCACCAGGGCCCTTACCGTTCGTTTTGGTCCCAGCTCATATGAAAGCCCCCAACAGACACTGCTCAAGCTCCGGCAAACCTCTTCCGTCACGGAGTACCAAGGCCGATTCGAAAAGCTTTGCAATCAAGTAGTGGGCCTGTCCTCCGAGACATTGCTTGACTGTTTTCTGTCCGGACTAAGGGAGGACATTAACAAGGAACTCCGCATATTGAAGCCTTACTCTATTTCTAACGCCATCGGTCTGGCCAAACTCATCGAAAGCAAGCTCTCCGATGCTAAACCATTTCCCTTCCGGCCTTCAAGAGCGGCCAGCTCCTCCTCCTCGACCCCCATGGGCCAACCTCTGGGTCCTCCTCACCTCTCTTCCGCCCAACCTCCTCCTCCCTTGCCCCGGCTCAATACCGGACAGCCCACCTCCAAGTTCACCATAAAAAAGTTAACACCCGCGCAGATGCAAGAGCGGCGTGCTCAGGGCCTTTGTTACAACTGTGACGAGAAGTACGTTGTGGGACACCGTTGCCAATCCAAACAATTTCTGCTCTTGTTGGTAGATGATATTCCTATTCCAGGTGACTCCCACTCGGCTGTTGAAGACTTGGTGGATGCACAAGACCCTGTCACCCAGGCCCAGGACGAAGAGGCTCTTCACTTTCAGTTGTCGGATCAAGCTCTTAAAGGAACCCTCTCACCAAAGACCCTACAATTCAAAGGCTTGATATATGGACACTCTCTCTCGGTTTTGGTAGACACTGGTAGCACCCATAATGTTATCACCCCTAGGTTGGCTCATTTTTTGCAATTACCAGTCACTCCAATTTCACAATTTCCAGTATTGGTAGGAAATGGTGCACAAATTTTTTGTACTGGTTTGTGTGCTAAAATACCAGTTTTAATTGAAGGTCACTCTTTTATAATTTCATTCTATGTGTTGGATATTAAAGGAGCAGATATTGTATTGGGTCTTGAATGGCTTTGTACATTGGGAAAGGTCACTTCTGATTTTGCCATACCCAACATGACCTTTAATTACAAGGGCTCCCAAGTCACCCTCACAGGGAAAACCATGACACCCCCCACACCAGCCTCTTACCACCAAATCAAAAGGCTTGTCCATATGGACTCCATCACGGAAATCCACTCGATCACCATCATTCCCTCACCAACCGAACCCAACCCCACCTCTCTATTCTTGCACCTCGAGAATCTCCATTCACCCCCACCAGAATTCGACCCCACACTTTGGGATCTCCTCAAATCATACGCCCCCCTTTTCTCCACACCTCAAGGCCTCCCACCCCCAAGAATGCATGACCACCACATTCACTTACTTCCAAATTCAACCCCTGTTAATGTCAAACCATATAGATACCCACATTCTCAAAAAGAAGCCATGGCTGTCATATTAACAGAAATGCTTGACTCAGGCATTGTCAAACCCAGCACAAGCCCTTACTCCTCACCCGTGCTACTCATACGCAAAAAGGATGGGTCGTGGCGATTTTGCGTGGACTATCGCAGCTTGAACTCAATAACAATAAAGGATCGTTTCCCAATTCCAACTATTGATGAATTACTAGACGAGTTGGGTGGTTCTTCTATATATTCCAAAATCGACCTACGTTCCGGATTTCATCAAATTCGTGTAGCACCCGAGGACACTCACAAAACAGCATTCCGAACAGTCGATGGACACTATGAATTCTTGGTAATGCCTTTTGGTCTTTCTAATGCTCCATCTACTTTTCAAGCAGCTATGAATGAACTATTTCGTCCTTTCCTAAGGCGTTTTGTTTTAGTGTTCTTTGATGATATATTAATTTACAGTCCAGATTTGAAAACCCACATATCCCATTTGCATACTGTTTTAGAGTTGTTATCCACTAACAAATTTTATGCTAAATTGTCCAAATGTGAATTTGGGGTATACATGGTAAATTATCTTGGACATGTGCTATCAGCCAAAGGCGTCCAACCCGATTCAGCCAAGATTCAGGCCATCATGGATTGGCCTACTCCTACTACTCTCACACAGTTAAGAGGATTCCTAGGCCTCACCGGGTTTTATCGACGATTCATTCGCCATTATGCTACCCTAGCTGCGTCTCTTACAGACTTGTTAAAGAAAGACTCTTTTAAATGGGGACAAGAAGAGCAATCAGCTTTTACAACACTTAAAATAACAATGACTACAGCCCCTGTGTTACAGCTTCCTAATTTTACAAAAATATTTGATGTTGAAACGGATGCCTCCGGCGTGGCCATCGGCGCAGTTCTGTCACAAGAGGGTCACCCAATAGCTTTCTTCAGTCAGAAAATGTCCCCAAGATGGCAAGCCCAGTCCGCTTACGTCCGCGAGATGCACGCCGTGGTTGCTGCAGTTAAAAAATGGCGTCAATATTTAATTGGGAGGAAGTTCAGAATATTCACAGACCAGCAAAGTCTAAAACACCTCATGACCCAGAAATATCAGACGCCAGAGCAGCAACAATGGGCCACGAAACTGTTGGGATTTCAGTATGACATTATCTACCGCCCAGGGTCCGCGAATAGAGCCGCTGACGCTCTGTCTCGCTGTCATACGGTTGAGGATGCCTTCCTGTCCATCTCCACCCCAATACCAGCATTGTTGGACCAGCTCAAGCACTATTATACATCAACAGAGGGGAAGAGAATTATGCAGGACTCCATATCCAAAGAAGAATACACCACCAACCAAGGTCTTTTACTATATAAGAACAAAATATTCATACCTGATTTATCGGGACTGAAACAAACTCTTTTGCAAGAGTACCACTCCTCTCCAGCTGCTGGACACTCAGGACTTAAACCGACAGTGGCACGCATCGCCGCTGCTTTCCATTGGCCAGGCCTGCATAAAGACACCAAAGAATTCATTAAGACATGTTCAACATGTCAGTACAACAAATACATTCCAAAAAAAAAACAAGGTTTACTGCAGCCCCTTCCCATCCCAGCCCAGATATGGGAGGACTTATCAATGGATTTCATCACAGGGCTCCCACCCTCCCATGGACATTCAGTAATCTGGGTTATCATAGACCGATTGTCTAAGTACGGGCATTTCGTAGCACTTCCCTCCCACTACACAGCCTCATCCTTGGCATCCCGCTTCTCCGTCGAGATTTGTCGCCTTCACGGTATTCCCCGATCCATTGTGTCGGACCGCGACAAAATCTTCACAAGCACATTCTGGAGAGAGTTATTCCGGGTTCAGGGTACCAAACTTCGCTTCAGTTCAGCCTACCACCCTGAGACTGACGGCCAGACGGAGGTGGTGAATCGTTGTCTCCAAACGTACCTCCGATGCTTTGCAGGCGATCACCCCCAATCTTGGTTCAAGTTCTTACACATGGCTGAGTACTGGTACAACAGTTCCTGGCATTCAGCTACTGCAATCTCTCCCTTTGAAGCAGTTTATGGAAGGAAACCACCAAACCTCATGTCTTACGTCCCCGGTAGCACAGCAATTGAGTCCCTGGACGAATTATTGAGCAAACGTACAGCCATGTTAACCTCACTCAAAGCCAATCTGTCCCGTGCTCAAGACATCATGAAAAATAATAAGGACCAAGGAAGAACTGACATCACCTTTAACGAGAACGATTGGGTCCTGCTGCGCCTCCAGCCTTACCGTCAACGTTCTTTGGCTCGCCGGTTGAGCCACAAGCTCTCGAAAAGGTACTACGGTCCATTCCGGGTGCGGCGCCGGATCGGCAAGGTGGCTTACGAGCTCTCCTTGCCCGCAACAAGCCGGTTGCACAACGTGTTTCACGTTTCTCTTCTCCGTCCCTTCCACGGCGACCCAACCATCGCTTTCCACCCGCTTCCGGAGCTCCCTCAAGATGCCGACGGCCCATCTCCGGTGGGTGCGCAGCTCCTCGGCGACCCAACACCTGCTACAACGGAGCACCCTGATGCGATTTCAAAAAGCCAAGGCAAAGTGGAGTCAAGCCAACAATCTCAACCTGTTTTCACTCCAAATACAACTTCTGCCACTTCCATGAAACCCGTGTCATTTACTGCAACCCCACCACCTGCCTTACACACTTCCCAACTTAACCCATCACGTGACTCCAGCTTCCTTTTCCCCCCTCCACACACATCCCAAGAGTCAAACTACAGCTGTCCTAATTTTCCCGCCCAAGCTGCTGCACAGTGCCTTGAGGACAAGGCACCTCTTCAAGGGAAGGGTAATGGTGGGCCACAACAGCAATCTTTGGATAGGCCCAAGCGAGACACTAAGAAACCAGCCAAGTTGAATGATTTTTATTGCTGAAGCTTCTAGACTAGAATTTACACTAGTTAAAGTTATTTTGAATTACAGCCTGTAAAGCTGTTGTCCTAGGCTGTACGATTCTCTTAGATTTATACACCTGTATGGCTGATCTCTTAGAGGGGAAAACAGAATAGATAAAGCTGTAAAAGGAAAGTAAAAGGGGCATGAATGAAAAGCTGAGCCTTTGCTCTACAAATTTTCTTTGATTTTTTTCCTTTGCTTGCTCTGCGTACAGTGTAGGATTAATTGATAGGAAGTATTCTATCAATTTTCTT
Organism: Acmispon strigosus; assembly: GCA_030819835.1. Taxonomy (NCBI): domain Eukaryota; kingdom Viridiplantae; phylum Streptophyta; class Magnoliopsida; order Fabales; family Fabaceae; genus Acmispon; species Acmispon strigosus. Next base: position 43,251,826 of record JAUAMA010000005.1, on the reverse strand, counting down.
ATTCTCTTTTTCTTCTTTTCTTTCTTTTTCTTTCTTCTTTTTTATTTTATTTTCTTTCTTTCTTTTTCTTAAAAAGATTTCAACATTTAAAGAGATTGATTGAAGATTTTTTTCCAATGCTTAGCACAAAATATCCCTTTTCGTCCCCCAACTTGCATATAACCATAATCATGAAAGGTCTCTTGACCTAAATAAGCTTGGGTAGGTCATGGTTTTTCCCTTTTGGTTCAAGGTTATATCAAGAAGAAAATTTTCATATTTTTGGCTCAAAGGGGTTAACAAAGATACATCCTAATGAGGGTAGGCTTTTAGGTCACAAATGACTGTATCTTCTAATGAATAGAATGCCTTGATCATATCCTATCATTTCCATGCAGCTTACAACAAAACAGAGACTCAAACAAAATCAGTTTGTACAAAACAATGGTGAATCTCTCACTCACTCTGTATGGAAACACTTCCTCACTTGGTTTAGGCTTTGGAAATTCCTTTATGATTCAAAAACATGTTTCAAAAGCAATGCTTATGATTTCACATGAAAGTGTATGGATTTCTGTTAAAAAACAAATGTGAATGCAATTTACAGTGAATATCAAATCATGCTTTTCACAAAACAAAAATCATGTATTTCTTTGGCTTTTCATTGCCTATGCTCATTAAAAAAGAATTCGATCAAGTAATCAATTGAGCAATTGAGGCAAACAATGTTATGCTATGCTATATTATGCTATACTATACTATACTATACTATACTATACTATACTATACTATACTATACTATACTATACTATACTATACTATACTATACTATACTATACTATACTATACTATGTGATGAACCTTACGAGGTTTACTGTGATGAAGCGGTCTTGGCGCTACCACAGTGTGATGAAGCGGCGTTTGACAATTGCACCGGTCTTGGCGCTACCACAGTGTGATGAACCTTACGAGGTTTACTGTGATGCCTCTTACCAGGATTTGGGTTGTGTGTTGATGCAACATCGGAAGGTTGTGGCCTATGCATCAAGGCAAATGAAGATCCATGAACGAAATTACCCGACGCATGACTTAGAGCTTGCAGCGGTGGTTTTTGCTCTCAAAATGTGGAGACATTATTTGTATGGAGGCACGTTCACCGTCTTCAGTGGTCACGGGAGACGCTACAAGGGAGTTAGAGGAGAAAATGAGGGAACAGTGCCCCAATTTATTTCGCGCCTTGTAGTTTCAAGGATGAAACTCTTTTTAGAGGGTAGTATTGTAAGGCCCTTAATTTCTTGTAATTGTATTTTGGTCCCTTAAATTTTAATAATTATAATTTAGTCCTTGAACTATTCAGAAATTCAATCGAAGTCCCTACGGTAAATTACCGTCGTCAAAACTTCTTGTAAGTAAAACAACTGATCATAGCATTAACTAGGGCTTTAATACAGTTAAATAATTACATAATTATTTATAATATCCAGGGTTTTACATATTTTCTTTTCTTTTCTTGTCACTTTTCTAATGTAATTAATTGTATTGTATTTTTTTATTCAATTTTTTTAAAAAACTTTTATTCAGATTGTTTAAATTCTGTTAATATTTTTTTTAAAGAATTCTGTAAATAAATAATAAAGAAATATGATATGATAAATGCTCGTGCCGGACGGAACGAGACGACTCGTATAAATATCATAGGACGAGATAAAAGAGTTCCACAGTTGCTCCAATTTCACAATCGCGGGGGACTAACAACAAGTGAAGAACAATCTTCCTCTTTCCCATTTGGCATGAAACCCTAATTGTCTTCGTTCTCGATCTACGATCAGCAATTCTCCCAGGCTCGTCTTCGGTCTCCATCTGTAAGTTCAATTTCCCCCAATCCCTTCACTCTCAATTGAATCATTTCAATTCAAACCGATCCTTTGTTTCCTTTCGATTCCTCATTTCAATTCACAATCACTTTTCTCATCGGCGAAATTTTACAATTGAATCACGATCTGTTTGAAGATTCGCGAATTGTTCACTCCCCTTTTCCTTGCCCAGGTACACACTACAGATCCGTTGTTACGAGCGCTGATTGGAAAATAATGGATGGGAACAAGGACGATGCGCTGAAATGCTTCAAAATCGCGAAAGAGGCGGTAGAAAGCGGTGATCGGTCACGTGCGTTGAAGTTCGTGACAAAAGCTCGCCGTCTCGACCCTACGCTGCCCGTCGATGATGTATTGTCCGCGATAGGGGGCGACAGAGGCTGTAATCCCCCCCAAGCAGCTGCCGAGCCGGCGAAGCCCACCACCGATAACCCCTCTGTCCGCCGAAGGCCTTCGGCTGCGGCATCCGCGCCTCCGTCATCTTCATCATCACCGAAAGCCACGTACACGGAGGAGCAGGTTTCCATTATCAGGGATATCAAGAGGAAGAAGAACTACTACGAGATTCTGGGGTTGGAGAAGAGTTGCACCGTTGAGGACGTGCGGAAATCCTACAGAAAGCTCTCTCTGAAGGTCCATCCGGACAAGAACAAAGCCCCCGGCGCTGAGGAAGCCTTCAAGGCGGTGTCGAAGGCGTTTCAGTGTCTCAGCAATGACGAGAGCAAAAGGAAGTATGATCTTTCTGGAGAAGATGAGTCTGTCTACGAGAGGCGCGCGGCGGCTAGGCCAGGGGCGACGAGGGCTTACAATGGCTACTATGAGGCTGATTTTGATGCTGATGAGATATTCAGGAATTTCTTCTTTGGAGGGATGCGTCCTACAGCAACAGCTAACTTTGGTGGGTTTAGTTTTGGACCCGGGATGGCTCACAGACATGCTGATAATGATAATCATGGCTCCGGTGGCTTCAATGTTCGTGCATTGATTCAATTGCTTCCGGTCCTGCTCATTTTACTCATAAACTTTTTGCCCTCATCGGATCCAATGTATACACTTTCTCAGAGCTACCCTTATGAGCATCGGGTTACTACACCCAGGGGTGTTAACTACTATGTTAAGTCCACCACCAAGTTTGCTCAGGATTATCCTCCCGGTAGCCGCGAGCGCGAGACTGTTGAGGACAAGGTTGAGAGGGAGTACTTCGGCATCCTTCGGCAGAACTGTCAGTTTGAGTTGCAGCGTCGCCAGTGGGGATATATCAAAGAAACTCCCCACTGTGATATGCTTCGGAAGTTTGAGTTGGTTAACTGATATGTTTGGTTCAAGGTCCTACTTTTATTGTCTTATGTCTTTTTTGAGGTAGATATAGATTTACCTGCCGTGTGATATTATTATAGAATGTACAATTTATTTTTCACTCTGATATTAATGAAGCAGTTCGCAATAAACCACTTTATTTGGACTGTTAGCACTCAATTTACAGCAAATATCTCTCTAATGGATCTTCCTTATCATGGTGGAATCATATGTTACCAGAGGTATGTTTGCATTGGCTCACTTATGAACCAAAATGTTCCTCATGTCTGATGTGGGATGTGTATTTATTTACATTCAACTGCAATGAGTGGTTCTATATGTTTTGAGTAAATCAGTAATTTCCTCTTTTTTGTATGATACCTTGATAGTCCTTTTTGTTTTGTTGCTGCAAATTGGCGAGTTTTGTGTATTTAGCTGTTACTTTTAGCTCTAATACTACATAGCATGAGTGGAGGTAGAGAATGGTGGATGAACATTATTAGGCAGAGAAAGATAGAGGGATCAGCTCAATGCTTCCCTGATTTCCGAAATATTGTTTAAAGGGTGCCAAACAATTTGTTAAGCAAGATTAAGTGGAGCTGTGTTGCAATTGATATTATTTAAATGGGTTAAATATCTTTTTGGTCCCTAAACTTTGAATGAGTTTTGGTTTTCGTCTCTCGCCGGCATAAAGTATGATTTTAGGTCTCAGACTATGAGAAATAGTTGATTTTCGTTCCTGTCGGAGTGCGGTTAACGCAATTGTGCTGATTTGTAGCGGTTGGGCATACGTGGTACTGTCATGTCAATTAATGAAGCCTGGAATTTTTCTTTTTTACTTAAGCTTTATTGAATTCTAAATTAGATTATTAATTATTAGAAAATTAAAATTTTTATTTAAATTAAATAAGATATTAATTATTAAATATTACTAAATTAAAATTAAAAATAACATTAACATCTAATAATTTTTTTTTCAAGAAAATCATGATCATCTTTATTATCATGTTCCAACACCAAAATCCTCAAAAGCACCACCACACCAAAATCCTCATCTTTATTATCCTCAAAACCACCACCTCCATCATTTTCGAACCTCACCACACCAACATTCTTCAGCCACCACCGAAGTCATCCCTAGAGTTATCAACCTGAATCACCACCCTTTACCTTCCCAAGCCTCTGATTCCTTCTTCCCTGGAACGACCACCACCTTCCTTTTATCCTCCATGCTATATCAACATTCATCAACGATAAAAAAAAGTGGATCGGTGCAAATCTGGGCCCCAATCTCCTTCTCCCTCATTGTCTCCCCCATCCTCCACCTCTCATAAATCAAAACCTATTAACCCAAAAAATGGATGTATTGGTCCGGTGAAAAACCAGTTGTCCAGGTCATTGAGGAAATGGATCGTGTCTCTGAGAGGCAGATCAAAATACAGATCGAGAAAGAGAAACAAAAAATCCAAATCTGGAAAAATCCATACAGATCGAGAAAAGACAAAATGACCAAAACACACATGCAAACCCACATCCAACACCTACAGAAGCTTCACACGGTGGCCGTTGTAAGGAGATGTACCTCGAGTAGCGGCTACAGTGTCACTGTGTCAGGATGTGCGACTATGTTTGAGAGGGATGTTGAGGAAATTTGATGATTCTTGTGTGGGTGGGTCTTTCGTTGTTCTATTCGATGATTCTTGTGTGGGTTGCTGAGATTTGTTCATTTCCAGACTCTCATTGAATCTCTTTTATTTTCGGGGAAGAAAATGATGAATTGATGAACATTATTTTCTGGGTAATCTGGATTTTTTGTTTGAAAAGGAAAAAGAATCTGGATTTTTAGGTAATCTTTCTTTTGGGTTCTTCTTGATGAGTTATAGATATGAAATTATCTCTCACTCCCCTAGTTTCGTTGGTGATTTAGTTGTTTCTTCTATCTAATTGATACTGGGATGGAGGGTCTCTGGTGATTGATCAGACAAATCCAATTAATCACCCAACGAAGGATGTTTAGGGAAGGAATGGTACCATTAGCGTGTTAGATTCAAACGATTTCATCTTTTATCATGTTTTGATAAACAACAATTTTATCCAAGGTTTAATGTTGATAGATACAGATTTCCTAAGACTTTGAGTATTTCATATTTCAGGAAACATTTATCATTGGGAAGAAACGAACGTCTGCCTTCTATTCGAAGAATACATCAAAAGAAGCGCGTTTGGATACGTCGAAGAAGTGGAACGTCTTAGAAGAACGTCTTAGTACGTTCAAGAAGAACATCTTAGAAGAACGTCTGAGCATGTAAGACCCCCTATTTTTGTAAATTGCACTTTGGTCCTTGAACTATTTGTAATTGTGTTTTAGCCCTTGGGCTTATAATGTTATGATTTGATCCTTGAAAATTGATATTGAGATGTGGTCCTTGGTTGAAAAGAATTTATGTGTTAGAGTTACAAAAAGATGAGTTTTGGTTTAGTGGTTGAAACTTGAGTATTTCGCTTACGGTGCGAGGGATCGAATCCCGCTAAACGATGCCTTGGTTAATTTCTGATTTAATTAAGTTAAATAACAATTTACATGAACCAAAATCAAGACCCAATGCAATTCTGTTTTTGGAGAATTTTTCAAAAGAAGAAATCAGCTATATTCTCTCTAAGTTGGGCGTGCACATCATGCTTACTAGGAAGCATATTCCTTGATTTTATTCTTTTCTGTTTCTGCCCAATTTAAATTCAAAAATTTAATAAAAGAAATTAAAAAGAAAACAAAGTTAGAGGGGAATGTGCTGCTGAAAGTTAGGGGAGTAAGTTGAGTAACTTCCCACCCCTTTGTGAGACACGATCTTCATAAGAGTGAAGAGGAAAACTGATTCTCCATTCCATCTCTCTGCTTAACACGTTCAAAAAAAAAAACTCCAAAAGAGAAAAGTCAAGTCTAAAGTACTAAACAATTCCCTTGCTGCCAAGTTTCTCCAATTCTCTGCTGCCGGTTCTCCTCTCCATAGCTGCTACATTTCTCTTGGAAGAAGCCTTGGAACCCTCTATCATTCTCTTAGAGAGGCTTTCACTTGTGTCCTTGGTAAGCTTTTTTTCCTCAACACTTTCTAAATTCTTACTTTGTTTGAAAACCCAATTTTTAACCGGAACCATTTTCTGTTTTGGGTTTGAAATTCCTCTCTAAAGCTGGTCCTTTAAACCCAATGAGTCCTTCAAATAATCGACCTGTGCATATGAGTGATGATCCGCTTGAAAAGGAGATGGAAAGAATACAAAGGGCAATACAACAAACTGTGAGAAACCATGAAGAGAGGAAAGCACAATTGATGTCGGATTTGGGAAAGGAATTAGAGGAACTATGCAAGAAGTACGAGGAAAAATAGAGCTTGGTTCCGCTCTACACTCGTATTTCACTATTTTAGAAAAACTATAGGTCCTTGACGCTAATTACGTTAATTTGAGAAAATTAATTTTTGTCATGTTTAAGCCCGGTAAAATATTGTCAAGATGGTGTAGACTGAGGTAGTCAATCGGGGGGCCTTGAAGCCTACCTAAGGTGTTTTGCTGGACCAAAGCCTAAACCGTGAGTTGATTGGCTGGCCTGGGCTGAATTTTGGTTTAACACAAACTACAATATTTCAGTGGAAATGACTCCCGTCAAGGCTTTATATGGCAAAGATCCTCCTACCTTGAATAAAGGTTGTACCTTCACTTAAAATGTGGAAGAGGTCACTCAGTTTTTCTTAACTAGAACGATGGGACTGGAATATGGGATAATAATGTGCCTTATTACCTCGGATTCCAACATCTCCTTGACCAGTCGCTCAATTTATGACTTTTGATAATGAGGATACCTATAAGGCCTAAGATTTGGTATCTCTGCTCCCTCTTTTAGGTGAATTGCATGGTCATGTTTCCTATTAGGGGGTAGACCTTCTGGATCTGTAAACACCTCAACAAATCCTTGCAGCAGTTCCTGTACTGGCAAAGGAACTTCCTGCCCATAATCAAATTTTGTGTCCCCTGAATCATAGTGTAACAACAGCCCTTCACCTTCTTTTAGAACTTGCATGAAAGCCCCAAAAGACAACTCAGTTTTGGTCAAAGAAGGACCTGCAGTGATCTTAATCAACTCAGTTCCTTGTTTCACAGTTAGAACCAGATTTCCAGAGTCAGCATTTATTTCCCCCAAACTAGCCAACCAAACAAGGCCCAACACTACATCAATTCCTATCAAGGAAAACAAATAGAAATCTCAGACCATCTTCAGCTTCTGCATTAGAAGTAGTAGTTGAGAACATTTTCCCTTGCATCTCATTTTAAGACCATCCCCAACTTCAACCTAGTAAGAAGGAGTGTCTACCAAAGGCAACCTCAAAGTCTCCACTAACCTTTGGGCAATAAAACCGTGTGAGGCCCCACTGTCAATCAGAATTATTACTGGTTTGTCACTAATCGACCTTGTAACCTTCCAAGATTTGGTTGTGGTAAATCTAGTCATAGAGCATAAAGATAATTACAAGGAATTAAAAGTTTCCTGCAACTGGTCTGCCTCAAAGAATTCCTCTGGTTCGTCATCATCTTCCATTATGATCATCCTTAATTTTTGTTTTTACACCTATGCTCTCTGATGAAAGGTTCATCACACAATACAATCCTTTCTCCCTTTTGTCTTGCATTTCTGCTCCTGTCAATTGCTTATACTGCCCACCCCTATTATCAAAACTTTCACTAGGTTGAAGCAAACCAAAATTCCCCCCTACACCTCCAACTGGTACCAATTCTTTTTTGTTATTGGTAGGTTTAGTGTCTAAGGTCACAGTTCTAGTGAAAGCATTATTTCTGGAAAAACTTGTTGTTCTTGGATAGTTACTACTGCCCTTTTTACTCAAGTTCAATTCATACAATCGTACCTCCACTTGTAGTTCTTCCTTCAAGCCATTCAGGAAAATCCCCTTGACGAATTCTTGATCAATTTGCTTGAGAGCTCCCACATACTTTTTGAATTCAGCCACATAATCCTCCACGGTGCCAATCTGCTTCAAGGAGAGCAACAATTCGAATGGATTTCGTACCATGGATGGCTGAAACCTCCTTACCACCGCAATCTTGAACCCTTCCCAAGACAGAGTGGGATTACATCGTTCCCACCATTGGAACCAGCTCAGAGCTCTGCCTTCAAGTGCCACCATTATGGCTTGCATCTTCTCAGCCTCGGTGACCCCTTTCGGCAAGAAATAACGCTCCAGACTTGCGCGTCATCTACCCCGAAAATCAGAATTTCCAACTTGCGCCATTTGTCTCTACCCCGATCCTCCCAGTTTCCATTGAATTGTGAATTTTCGTCATCAGGATTAGGGATTTGGTCGCGCCATATTCCCAATTTCGCAGCGCATGCCGTCAAAAGTTCTTCATCTCGCTTTCGATTATCCTCTGCCATTTTTGCGAGAGCTTCTGCGAATTCAACCCGAGCCATCAACGTTTCACGCTCCTGCTCCCAATCGTCAGAATTCCTCGCCATGCTTCGTGTCTTCATGCACTGTGGACGATGGAATCGTGCGGTTCAAGGCACCAGGATAATGCTTTGATACCAATGATAGAACAGAGAGTCTGGAGAGAGAGAGAGAGAGAGAGAGAACACTCTTGAGGATATCTACTAGAATCAATGGAGTTTCAAGAGAGAAATGTATTACGGAGATACAGAACAAAAACGGTTACAACTGATTCACCAACAGAATCAGTAACAGAATTGCCACCAATTCAGTAACCACTCACCAATTTCCTCACCACAACCTATCACTTCTTATTTATAGTAACAACTTATATGCCTACTGTGCCAGCTTGGCGCCTAGTGTAAACTTTCTTAATAGCAGGCTTAGGAAGCCTGTTTACTCTATCATAATTGTAGAAATTTGATACAACTAAATAAAACAAAGGGAGGAATTTCCGGTTGCTTAAGAAAAAATACCAATCTGTTCTCACATAGTAAGTAGATTTGTTGATTATGGATTTTTTAAAGGAGGCTTATAAGCAATCTGAGATTCATCAACATTGCTTATGCAAAATGTATCTGCTCTGCAGAATAAAGTATGTAAATTTACTATTCTCAAACATTATTAAGGGGGTTATATGAAAAGGAATAGCAATGAGAACAATAGACAACATGTTTTGTTTTCTGTTGCGAATGTCCTCAATCACGCTTGAGCAAAAACTACTCACTTGTTGCTTTTGTGATTGGGATCACACTGAGGAAAAACCAAACAAGCAAAGTGTACGAAAAACCATGCTTATACTTGCATTTATGAGAAACTTGTACTCAAGATTGATATTTGCATAATTGATCATTTTAGTACCCAGTCATACAATGGGTACTTATATATTCACACGTAAAATCATTATCCACATTTTAGTTTCATTTTTTGGGTCAAAATCCATGTTTTAGTAACAAATAAATAAAAATTATTAACTAAAAGTAAAAACAAAAAATTAACTATAAAGGTAACACTTAACTGAATATAAATCTAAATAATATACAATATATCAGTTCTGTTATTCCTTCATGAATTGAAAATTATATAATATACATGAGACAATTTTATTGGCTTCCACAATGCACTTTAGTGGACATAATTATACAGATAGTAGGGCACATAGTATCATGACAGAATCAGACGTAGAATCTCTCCAGACCACTTAAATGACTTTTCTGTTTCTTCCAGACAGTGGTTCTTCTCTTCCCGGGTCCATTGCTGATAAAACAAAGAAATGCCAAAAGGTATATTCATCAACTTATTGATTATTCCTAACAAGTTTGTAAGGAAATGAATGTACGTGGTTAAGAGATTCAAGAAACCTACTTCAGCAACATTGTTCAACTTGTCCCTCACATTCTGCAACAGCTGGGAAAGGTCACCATCCCATTTATAGAATTCCAAACCCTTGTTATTGAGTAACTCTCCAGCAATCTGTGAAGAGTTTAAGTTAAGAAGCCGGAAGATCTTGAGTATAGAAAACATAGTAACAATCATTACTAGTTTTTACCTTACTGTTATGAAAAGAATGTACAGTGTTAAGAACTGTTTACAAATGGAAACCTCAACATATCCACCCAAAAGTAGGGCAAACCACACATTTGCAAAAAGTTCACTAACAATTTTTTCTGTTAATTGGAAATGAATATTACTGAATCTTTGCTGCCAGGTCACCGTAGCTTACTTTACTTCCTAAAAAGCTTATAACCAAAATGTTTCATAAAGGTCTTCGGGTTGAAAAGATTTTTTTAGTGCAAAATATGCTAATCCGAACATACACATTCAATTAGTGATATTGATTAATTATCATCAGCATACTAATAGTTGAACACAACAAGGTATTTGATGCCAAGAGAAAACAAAACATGTAGCACATGTGTGACACAACTCTGTAAATATCTGCATACAGTTATGGAAATTGCCAACATCTAACACACCAGCTAATATTTAACAACATGCCTCATATAAACTTTGCGGACCATTCGATGTTTAAGAAAGTCAATATATTCCGACATCATCAAAAACTTCACTATCTTCAAACATCTCCAAGGAGATGTGAAGTACACAAGGAGAGGAAAACTGAAAATATCCCTAGATATGATTGTGCCTTATTAATCATGAAGCAGATATTCTGGCCCACAAAAGACACTCCAAACCAAAGACGTGCAGCATGACCAATGTAAAACACAAAATCATATAACCTCTTTTAGCATGCATGTGAATGGTTACCTTTTTCCCGATCATTCGACCACCAGCTGAATGGGCAAAGTAGATGTTGTAAAAGTGGCAAATGAAGGCTTGGGGATCATTCTGAGATAAATCTGTGAGATATTGTGCATAATTAAGACCAGGAGAGGAAGGTTGAGGAATGGTGTAGCCTTGCTCTTTGAACCACTCCAAATCTTTTGCCAAACTTGCAGACCTTTCCAATCCAGTATTCCTGAATTCAGCATCTACACAATAAAGACAAAAGCATCAAGAATTTAACAATCAGGTCAGTCAAGAATACATATATATACACCAGAGAATTCCAATTTATTAGTTGTGGGTGTGTTAAAGAAGTAAAGAACAGAAAATTACTTAACACAGATACCAGCAAGAAACAGTCATAACGGAAAGTTATATGAACAAACACCCTAAGAATGAGACCCCAGAATATCAAGGTTTGAAAATACATGACTAAGAAAATTAAATAATACTTTTCTATTGCAGTTATTTGCTCACTATAATCCCCAAACAAGCCTTAAAAATAATCACAGAATTACTCTGAACTGTATCTAGATATATAACCAAGTATGACAGACTTATGCACCCTAAGGTCTTGGCCAGTGATTTTGCAAATATGACCTCCAGTCCACGCAAAACCATCTTTCACTATAATCAAGAAAGCACACAAAATGTTTAGGGTGGTATTGCCATTAAAGTAAATTAAATGTTAATTAATTCCAGCAACAAAAGAATGGAGTTGCAGAATAAATAAATAAAGGATTGCAAAAGAAATCTAAGAAAAAATAACATTTTCATCACCGGGAGTTATTGTTATTGATTTGAGTTTATGATAGAAGTTTGGTTCAGGAATAGAAACACAGAACATTCTGAAATATCATAAATCATCAAGGATGTCCTGTACTCCCTTTGCAATTTGCCTTGAAGCTACAACAGGATTTCCGAACCAGTAAAAATTGGATTACGCATAATACATGTGGATGCACTTAATTGTCTGTTTGGTTACTACCTATTGACTATAATAAGAATTTTGTTCACTTTTTATCCCGAAGTGTTTGTGCCCGTCAGTCAGCACTTGCGTTTGCTATCCAAACCCAAACTCAGTGACTACACCATTAATTCTAACTTACCATAAAATATTTAAAACAACAGTCTAAAACATAAAAACAAGAGTAAACCCACAAAATAGACCCCAAATTTTTCATTGACTTCAGATAGACTTCAATTTAGACTTGAGTTGAGCGAAAAAAGTGAATGAAATTGAAAGAAACTCACAGGAAGGATGAGTAGCATCTTGAACGATCTTCTCTAGAGTATCATAAACCACCTTGCTGTCAACAAGGAACCTCAAGTAGCCATCAACGGTGGGTTCCCACTTGGTAACCGCTCTCTCCTCGGGCTCCGTCACCACTTTCTCACCCTCCTTGGCCTGGTCCCTCGTGTGCAGCTTCATCGCCACAAACCTCATCTCCTCCACGAAACCCTTCGACTCCCCCGGGTAGCGCTTACTCTGCGTCTCCGCCGTGGCCGCCGACACGATAACCGCCTTCATCGGTATCCCACCGCAGCGTCGATGTAACAACCTCTTCGTCGGGAAGTAAATTGATCTGAACTGAAGATTTTGTGGTGAGAGGCGGGGCTTAATATATAGGGATTGGATTTGGGAAACAGCTGAGGCTGACGCCATGGCAAAGGATAGGGTTGAGTTGAGTGCACGAAGCGTTGAAGTTGAAAGAGAGATGGGAAGAGCGTGAGGAATACGATTGGAGAAGGGGGGAAGCAGTGACCTAGAAGAAAAAGCGACGTACGAGGAATTAATAATAAATTAATAATAGAATAATAGGGATAGGCGTAGATTGATGATGTGGGAGGATATAGCAGAGGAGTATGGGAGGATAGGGAAGAAAAATTTGCCTGTCTCTGTATGTATCTGTATCTGTGTGCTGTGGAGTAGTTTGTTTAGTTTAGTGCGATTGTGAGGTGTTCGGTTTCACAGCAGATGGCAAGGCAGAAGAAGGGAAGGGATGGGATTTCTCTATTAAGTTGCTGTCTTCTTGGAACAGCAGGAATCCCACACTGCACGTATATTCGACTCAATATAAAATTACATAATATTTTAAAAAATCAATATGAATTTAATGATAGATAAAAAAATTCGTTTTTTAATGTTTATTTTAGATTTTAAAAAAAGTGATTTTTATGGGTCAAAAAACATATTTTTTTAGATATTTATAAGAAAAGCATAAGTTGAATTATGTTTAGTTAATTAATTAAAATAACTTTTAACCAAGAGAGTTGACGTAGTGATTCAACACTTCGTTTCTTAAGTAAATGGTTGTAGGTTCGATTTCTAACTTTTGTGAATCGAAGAAATTCCTTACTAGTCTCCTAATCTCGAAACTCGAAAATCACATTGTAAATACTTAAGTAGCACAGTTATCTCCAATTGTGTTGTATATTATTGGTGTCTTTTATTTCCTCCCTTGTTCTTTCTTTACAATTTTGAATTGTGATATTTAGGCTATGTTTGGCACGCCTAGCTAATAAGCTAAAAGCTTATAAGCTAACTGAAAGCCTATAAGCTAGGATGAAAGCTCGAAGCTGAAAGCTAAAAAGCTACCTGATTAAAAAGAGTGTTTGGTAAAACTAACTGTGATAGAACAAGGACAACACAAGAAAGAGAGTTTTTTTTTTGGTTACACAAGAAAGAGAGTTTGAATTGTGTTCGTATTAAACCTTCATTTCCAAAACAATTATTAGTTTTCAAAAACCATTTTGTAAGCGATAGGATAAAACGATTAATGCAGCGAAAATATAATATGTGAATGTGTAGAAGATGCAAGCAGTATATGTGTAAACGATGCAAGCAGTAAAAACAGCACACACAAGATTTATCTTGGTTCACTTGTAAGACGTTGAATTTTCGCATTGTAATTAAATAATTATTTGATTATCTGATGCAATATCCGAATCCATTCGCTAGTACTAATTGTTGATATCGTCAGCCTAAGCACCGATGATAGTACTCTTTACGACACTTGGTAGGAAACCAAGCTAGACCTGACTTTGAATTCGGGCGAGAATAAGGCGTTCTCACTATCACCACGACGTTCAGTGAAGAATTTTGTGAAGAACGACTGTAATATTGATAGGGTTTCCTCCCAGACCCTGGGAAGGACTTTTCGTGCTAACGAGACTTTTAGCCGAAACTTTAGCAGGCGAAACGGACGACTTCGGGACCCCGGATCGAGAATCTGAAAAGCACCAAACGATTTCGAGACCAATTTTGTGCTAGAGATTTATATGAATAGTGACCGGTGAATAGTGTTTTCGGGCAGCGTGGCGCGAACATCGAGAAAGATCGACCCGACCCCAAATCTTGCGGGCCCGGTACCCCCGAGAGCAATGAATGGCCCCGGGGCAGATATTCTCAGTGGCACTGAGATACTCATTTATAACTATCAGTGACTTGACGCACTACCGCACTGACGCGCTGACGCGTCAGTGAGGGGAATTTATTAATAAACAAACCTAGATATTTTATTTGGAACTTTCTAAACTTAGAGTTTAGTTCCTGAACTTTGAAACCTTACGGTTTGGTGCCCGATAGTAAAAAGGTTTTTTTTACTTTAACCTTTTACCATTCCAACTTTAGTCCCTTAGGTAAGTAATAAGTTGAGTTTCACCCCCATCCTTGGGCCTTTAGGCCGCGACCCACACCCTCCATTAAGGTGGTTAAGGGGCTCTCATCTCCTTAAGTGAATCATTAAACCAAAATCAGGTGAGTTAAGTGTTTTCTAGTGAGAGAAAGGCAAGTGGAGAAAGGATCCTATTCATCATCTTCCTCCCCAAGATGGCTGAACCTCTCCCCTCTCCCTAGCTCTTTCATATTTTGTCCTTCCATCTTGCTCCTTTGAGGTAATGTGTTCACCTCCCCTTGATCTACAATTCTACCGATTCAAAATTTCGTTTTGTTGAGTTTGGATTTTATTCATGTTTTAGAACTTAAATGTCTCTCCACAAATGCTGTTCCCACAATCTTAGGCTTCAATTTGAACCGATTAGATTTTTGATTAGTTTAGTTTTTGTCTCTTGAAGATTTTGAAGTTGAGTTTTGTTAGGGTTCCCTTTGGGAAAGTTATTTCCATGACATTAGTCTTTGAAAATCTCCAATTAGTTTTCTTGGGAGTTTGGTTATTGAAAAATTGATTATTAGGAAAAAGTGATTTTCAAGCTTTAAGTAATTATTTGCCATAGATTTCTTGTTACATTTGATGTGTGCAAATTAGTTTTGAAAGAAAAATTTGTCTTTGAATTTATGTATCTTGGTCGAATTGGGTGTTGTTAGAGGACAAAGGATAATTGATTTTCTAACTAGCCTTTGGGTGTGTTAAAATGCTTATAAATGAATTTGGTATTGAGGATATGTTTTGTCAAAATTGTTGTGCATTAGCCTAGAGAATTTTGAGTGTTAAGAACTTGAAAAATTGTTTATGAAAGCTTAGGAAATTTGGGAATTAAATGTGTGAAAAATTGAGTTTTTGGAGAAATTGGATTTTGAAACTCATAGTTAAAATTAGGGCTTTGGGCATACTGAAAACTTGGGGAAAATGAAGTGAAAATTGTATTAGAAGTTATGTTTTTGGTTTTGCAATTGATTTGGAAAATTTAGAGAAGTGTTGGGTGAAAATTTGGAAATTTTTAGGGTTTTAAGGACTTGGGCAGAATTGAAGTTTGATGAAAATGTGTGTGTTTTTGTCTTCTAAAATCTTGATTAAGACCTCAAAATTGTTTGTAAGCATCTAGCCTTGATGCTCTTTGAACGGTTTGAAATTTCGGAAAAAGTTAGGGTTCGTAACTTAGGGTTTTCTTGGTTCTTTTGGCAATCGTCGAAATATAGTTTAAGTGTCTTCGACCTCCGAGGATTTCCTAAGATGTAGAGTCTATGTCTAAGTGTTTAGACCCCTGTTTAGACCAGCCCTCTTTCCTTAGGTTTGAGTTAAGAGTTCTAAAGTTAGTTTGTGTTTGTTGAAGGATCACGAGGCCCTAGACCGACCAAGACGTGCGAAACTTCCAAAAACCGCCAAGATCGATCACCTCTGTGGTAAGGGCACTTCGTATCTCTGACTATTAGCATAAGTATAAATATATACCATGTTGCACTATGATCTTTAGAATTGTAGTTGACGGCGTTCTGAGAACGACCCGACTTTAAACTGTACTGATTGATATATTAATGCAAGTCTTTGAAGGCATCTGATATGTTGGATTAGGAATTGTTTGAAGAGTGTCAATGTTGATTTGATTTGGATTGTGGCTTGACTATTTGGATTGTTCATTGCTTTATTAACAATTGAAAGCATGATTCTCTTTGGACATGATTATATCTACTTGTGATATATGCAACTGCTCTACATGATTAGTATTATTTATGAAGCTATGCTAGGCCTCGTTTAAATACGTATGAGTCCTACTTGTCTTTTGTTTTCATGTCGTGTCAAGCATGTTTTGTGAAAGTCGTCATGGTTCGGGGCTATAAAGAGTCACGTGCTAGATGGCGCACCATCGGGGCGTTATACAGAGCGTTCTCGTGTAAGTAGCGACTCTCGACTTACCGACTTACTCTCTAGTTCGCTCGGAGTTCGTTAGAGTGTCCCACCTGCCTGCGGGAGTTGGTGCATATCCGGATAAAAGTTTTTTTAGTGCATGAGGAAGATGTGCGTGAATATAGGAGTCCTAGTGTTTTCCCAATTATCTGCGTCAAATATTTGTACTTGCTTTGCTACTTGAATGTTAATGCTTGTTGATGCCATGGATTGCTCTTTTATATGATTTGTTTTTGGAAGTGACCCTTTTTCCGTATTTCGTTGGATGGATCGTTTAGTATTAATGAAGATTAGGTTAATTATGTTTTTAAATGAAAAATAAAAAGAAATTCCACGTGCGTTAATTAATTGATGTGGCAGTGCCACACCAAGGGCACAACGGAGCTCCGGGGCGACAAACGAAAATTAAATCTTGCTTATAATTTAGGGAACAAAAACATATTTAACCCTTCTATAAAACTCCTCAAATTTCTTTGTTTGTTATTGTACGTAACTCGGCTCAGCATAAGAAATATTAATGAGGAAGCCATTGCATAAGAAAATGATCACATCATCAGATTTTTCAAAATGTGGTTGATAACTATATACTATTTATTGATAACTTAGCAAGTTGATGGCAAAACCTGTCACGCATGGTTTCCTGCAATAAAACCTATACCAATACCATAATCAGGCTTACTTCATATGCAAGGAGTCAGTATATACTAATACGTGGTGTTTAGTTGCTTTATACAGTTATGTTGTGAGCTTCAACCCCGAAGTATAGAGAAATTTTCTGCACATGAGCCAGTTAGATTGGTATTTTTTTCTTCGTACCGTCTGAATTTTCGATACTTTTAGTTGGAGATGAGTTTTGCATTTTGCCGTTAATCATATGGAAAAGGAACCTTAATTCTACAAGATGAAAGATTTTAACTACATTTAGAATTTTACATCAGTGTTGTTGGTGGTATACGGAGTATACTACGAAAGATGCATTAGATTTTTCAAAAGAGAAAAAAGTAACAATCATAAAATCTAGCAGGTTACTTGGCTGTTTGTTCCAGCAGATTTTTCTTCCAAATCATTTATCTGCAGCGGTGGCAATGAAAACATGCTAACAGTTGAGCTTCCACTTCTAATTTCCTGCAAAACATGCAAAGCTGATATGGTGCTCTTCATATAGAGGCTCTCCATGCGCTGGTTCACACCATCATCAGTCTTTGCACTGTTTGAAGTTGAAGGATCACACTCTTCCTCTTCATCGTGGGGAGTTGCCTCACCCGAAGCCGCCGCTGGAGGATCCTTCGCCACAGGAAAAAGGGTTTCGAGCATTGTTTCACACTCCTTTACAAGCTTGTAGAGGAGATCAGTGGTAAAGAAAGGCTGTTGCAAGACCTTCTGAATGAAAGGAAGGCGAATGAGAGCACCAGTTCTCTTGTCATACTTCTTTAGTATCTTCACTAGTCCTGCAGAGTGGAAATTGTAGTGATCATTAGATATATTTGCCTTCTACTTTTGGAGAATTAAATAAATATACTGGCTTTCAAGTAAAAATAATCAAAATACTCGGTTCCATTGTATTGCCCTTTGTAGACCCAGCAAACAGGGGAATAGTTTTGGAACTTATCAGCATAAGTCAAAAGAATATTCGACAAAACCTTATCCTGGAATTGGCTTTCTATAGTAGATTGAAGAAAAGTTTAAGCCAGAAGAACAAGTAGATTGAAGAAAAAGATGCCACTCCAGATATTAATAGGGCCGAATATCCAATGCAAATAAAACACAAACATTTCAAGTAGATGCTCCATTAGAACACAAACATTAACATACTCATCATCTAATCAAGTTACCCAGAGAATTTACTGAATCAGAGGAAAACTTGAATATGGGATATGAATCCATTGCTGAACCCTAGAGTTTCAGTAATATTTAGTCAAAATCTCTAGGTTTAAATATGCATCAATTAAAAGAATTTATAAATAGCGCATATGAATTCTTCTGAGGAAATTTAGTTCAAATCTACCTGTGTAGTTAATGGCACTGTAATTTTCGAGCAAGACCATCTCTCCATGGAAATCTACAATTTCCTTGCGAATTTGCATCAATTGTTCATTAGAACCACCCTGTACTTTGGCCACATTATCTTTCAACTCCTGCACATTTCAACCACAACCAATTTAAACTCACATCAAAACCCTAAGTCATCTATCAAATTGCAAATAAATAATTGATAACTGAAATTTGATGGGCAGAGCAAAGGAACATTTGATGTTAATGAATTGGTACCTTCAATTTGATAATGCATTCTTCCTCCTCCTCAATGAAGAAGGAGTTGAATTTGTGAAGCTCATTTTCCAGCGAGTTCCTGAACTCGATCTCTTCTTTCGACATGTCCTCATCGATCCGGGGCCGCTTGGCTGGGCGTTGTTCATCGGCAGGCTCAACAAGCTTCAATTTCTTCTTGAGTTCCTTGTAGGAGAGGAACTTGTCACGCCATTGGGGCTGCGTTTTCTCGATCTGGTTGCTCAGGCTCTTTCCGAATTTCATGGCTTCCGTTAACAGAAAAAAAGACCACTAAATGGAAAATTGAAAAACGCAAACTCTCGTATGAATCCAATTTCAGAAAAATCGGGAGGATTTGAGTGAAGAAACTGAGAAACCTGTTCACGAGAATGTGAAGATGAATTGATGAAGAGGAGGAGGAGAAGGAGAAGGAGAAGTGAAAAGGGTGGGTGCCGGTGATATGATTTAACGGTAAGGAAGCGAATATTCGCGGGGCATTGTTGGAATATCCGTAAATTCGAAGAGTATAATTCGGGTTTTATTCCCTTTGCGTGGCACCTGGTTGTTAAACTTTCGAGGAAATCTTTCATTTTCCCTTTATTTTACTCCCTTAATTTATTTATTCTGTACCTTTGGATATTAGTGGTTTTGACCGATGAAAAGTTTCCTCGTGATATTTTGGATATGATTTGGACCAAACAACCTTTCTAAATCAATCCCTGGTTAATGGTCAAATTAGTAATGAGTTTGTCACCAGATTTTACTTTGGTCCCTCGTTGTAAAATTTGCAGTGACATACCCCCTATTTTAGAAAATGTGGCTTTGATCCTTATTGGAGGGTGAAACTCAGATGATTATGTTTAATGGCAAGTGAATATTTATGTGATTTTATCCACATCATTTTAATTAAATTTTTTTTCACCCGAATATTGAACTCTTAATAAAATAAATTTAACTAAACTAATTTAATTTCTAAGGCCTCGTTTGGTATGATGTGTAGTATAAGACTCGATAGTATAATGCCAGATAGAATTAGGCTTGATAGGATATGACTTGATAAATTTTTAATACTATCCAACATTTAGTCACACACTGTATAATTATTTAATAATAATAGAAAGTATAAAAAATCAAATATTTTAACAAAAATTCTCTTTAATTAAAAATACAGTACATTTTGTTGTTGTTGTTGGTGGTGGTGGTGGCAGCAGTTCTGGTGGAGGGTGGTGGCGGCAATGTTGTAGGTACTTCTGATTCTTTGTCAAGGTACTTCTGATTCTTCACTACTCATGCGGATGATGACTACCTCTTCACTCGCTTTGAGCAAAGACTACAATATGAGATCTTGAGGTTTGTAAGACTGTTGGGGAGATGCTGATGGAGGAAGGTCCAAGTAGAGGTTCAAGAGGACCGGTGAGGTCGAGCCATCAAAATCCTAAGGGACATAATAAGGGGAAGCAGCCACAAAAGGAACCCTACGACTAGCAGCAGGGCAATGGTCGAATTCGAGACCGAGGAAACCAAGCTCGGAAGAAGATTGAGACTTTCTTTAAGAGCGGAAAAGTAGGACATTACACCGACTCTGGTGAAGAAGACATGGGAGTGTGCTTAGATGCTAGAAGTCGGGGCATCCTGCCAAGGACTTCCAAGTGCCGAAGGCAGAGGCCGTGATGAATGTTGCAAGGGGGACACGTTCGACTACCTAAGGACAAGTGTTCACCTTGAGTGCTTAGGGAGCTACTGGGGCGGGAGGAGCCAGCTGAGTGTAGCATAGTGTCGTTGGTGACCTTGCTGCCTTTTTGTTGTTTTATTTTACCTAGACATGGTGTACCAGTTTAAACTTGGTGGATCATACTACCTATCCTTTGTCTTAGCGAGTTGCTACTTTTGTTATTCGGTCTTTAACCTCATAATTCTAAGCCTTTTGGCAATTTCCTTCGGTATGGGAACTTCCTTGCAATTCTCATCTTTCGTCTCCTTCGTGGATGATCATAGTAATGATTGTGGCACCTTGTGTGCATGTTTGAAATGATTGTTGAATGATGGTGTTGATGCTTAAAGCATAGTGTTGGGCTATATAAAGCATGATATGTAGCTCATAGGGTGGGCAAGTAATGCCGAAAGTATTACGTCGTATGACTGTCGACATGTTGATGTTCTTTCCTTGGTATGCTATGCTTGCAATGTTGTCTATGCTCTTGTTTGCGATCGAGCGAGCAGGTGGAAGGGAAAAGAGAGTTATCGGTGGTATGAGGAGTCCTTTGGTAATTTTGTGAAGAAGGTTTTATTTGAAACCGAGACTTGATTCTTTTAAAAAGAATAAGAAGAGAAGTTTTGATTTTAAAATCGAGTGATGTTCTTAGAAATATGTTTTTCAAAGAATTATTGGTTAAGACCAAGGTATTTCAAAAAAAGTCAAATCTTTCTATGTTTTCTTGAATGAAAATTCATATGTATTAAATAGGCTTAACTGCAACTTTGGTCCCCACTTACACACTTTCCACGATTTTGGTCCCCAACAAAAAAAATCACGATTTTAGTTCCCACGAATGCTTCCGTTAACAATTTTGGTCTTCTGTCTCAATTCCATCCAAAATCTAACGGAAATGTTGACGTGACATTTTTAAATAATATTATAATTGAAAAAATAACTTTTTTAATGAAATAATGTTTTGATTGTTGCAGTTTTTGGTCCTTCTCCCTCAATCACCATTCACCACTACTCCTCCCCCTCAACCACCACTACTCCTCCTTCCTCACCCACCACCACTCCTTATCATCTTTCCCAAATTTCTTTATTTCATTTTCATCCTTCTTCATCCCCTACAGTCATCATCTTTACTAAACTCCAAATCTTAACAACAACAATAATGGGAAAAAAAAACACTAAAAACTCCGTATCTCACAACGACGGTGGTATGAGTGGAATTTGAGAAATGGAAGAGAATGACAAATAGAAGAGAATGAAAAATAGAAGCCTTGGAACATGGAATTTCAGAAACAACACTATCCCAAATCAAACAGCCGCGCTCAAATCAGGAACACGAAATGTAGAGTAGACCCACACGCACCACCACGTGTTGAAGAATCTGAGAAACTCACTCCAGAATCTGATTTTGGTTTTGTTTTTAATCTTCTCAATTCCATTAAATATGAGAAATTTGCTCCAGAATCAGAGAAATGCTTGCTGCTGCTGCTTCTATGCACTTTCTTCAGCATGATGTCAGACCCAACAATTGAGTTCGATTCTGGGTTTCAACGCTTTCAGACCCATACAAAAATCAGAACCCACTCCGCTCACGTTAAAGGAGTTGTACCATATCCATTAAAATGACTCATATTTTAGAAGATTTAAATTTACATATGTAAAATAGAGGTAAAATTCGGATGTGAATAGATTTTTTTTTCTCGATAGTAGAGATCAATACTACTGCTACAGCTGCAACCTGCACTTAAAATTTAATATATTATACACAAATTATGAAGTTTAAAGCCATTACATTAAGCATTCATTTCATAGCCTTACATACGCATGAACAAGATTTTAGCCTCTACTTGAAAGTTAGCTTTTGAACTGATGTACGCCATAAAATCAAAAAACCAATATTTATGTAGTAACTTGGCGCTCAAAGGTAAGAGGTTATTATAAGTAGGAGTACAAGACAAAACAGACGAATTTGGTGTCTTCAATGTTACTAACAGACTACCTGATATAATTTGCATTTGAAGAGTAAAAATATGCTAATTTCCTCAATCAAGCAAATCGGAAACTGCAGTTTTCTTAAATGCATCAACTTGGGCCAACTCTTTAGCCAAAGTTTTGTTGGGAAATACGTTATCAGCTTTCAACCTGTCCCTGATCCCATATGCTGGAAGCTTGGCATTTATATAGGCCTGCACGAGAACTTGAAACTGCGTAATTCGAGAAGTATAACCAGCTTGTCTCATTCTGTGGAAAATCTTCTCTGAATTATGGACATCACCCCTCTTTGCATACTGCTCCATGATAGTCATATAAGTAATGAACATCGGCGTCACTGGACTCTTCTCTGTTACCTTCTGCAGAACAGCGTCTGCCTTCTCAACTTCCCCAGCTTGGACATAAAGTTTCACAAGTGCATCCCAGGTCAATGGGCCTACTTTGCACCCAGTATCTCCCATTCGCTTAACGAGATCCTTCCCCTCTTTTAGCATCTTATGATTTGCATATACCTTCAACAGCACTGAGAAGTTCTTGGAGGTAAGTTCCCACTTATTTGCCATCATCTCAAAAATTGCTTCTGCCTCTTCAATCTTCTTCAACTTTCCCCAGGCTTCAATTGCAGCCAGGCAGTCCTCGATTCGAGGCTTTGACTCGAGGGCCTTCCAGATTCTCTCCACTTCATCAACCTTTCCCATGTTTGCATAGAGGCGGAGCAAAGTTGGACAAACCCATAGATTATCTTTCAAGTTTTCACCTTCAATCTCTTTCAATATAGCTTCAGCTTTTTCATTAAGCCCAGCGTAGGTGTAATACCTAGCCAAGACAGCCTGTATTTGATGGTTTGGTTCAGTGCCTTCTGCCTTCATACTCTCAACAATTTGTTCCATTCCAGCAATATCATTGGTCTGACCCTTTGCGTCTATTAAGAGTTTATAAGTAAAAAGAGAAGCTTTGATATTCTCTTTTTCCATTAACAGTAACACATCACATATTTTCTTCTTGTCAACCTTTTTATAAATAAGAAGCAACTGGTTACAAGCAAATGTTGTAATAGGAAGATCTAAGTCCTTCATTTTGTTGAATATTTCCTCCGTTTTCTTCACATTGTTCTGGCTAGCATAATTAGCCAGTAATGTTCTGTATAACAACTCCCCTCTAAAAGATTCTGGAACCTTGTTGATGTAATTTTCGGCACTCGAGGGGCCACGTATTTTGGCAATTAAATCAAGCATAGAAGCATAATCTTTCTCCACAAATTCAAGCTTCTTGTTTTTCTCAACCCACTGTAAGAGCTACAGAACCAAACAACAAACAGAGATAAGATTACACTATAAAACATCAAATTGTAAACATAGAAACTTGAACAAGGTATACATCAACAATCAACAATGTCAATCAGTTAAGTCGTTACATATACATAAGAAAATAAGCCTACGTTATCAACGGCAGAAAATCCACATGCTACTGAATGAATTTGCTCGCAAGTCGCAACATGAATGGTAGAGCTGCCTAAAATCATGGAAGAAAGGGGACCGACAAGAGGAGGAGGACACTGTTGAATTTCTTGGTGAATAACCGGAAGGTGATGGATAAAACTGTGGAAAAAGTTGGAGAAGAAAATATTGTGCATATCGCAACAGACAACACAGCAAATTACAAAGGGCAAATCATATGAAAAGCTCATTTGTTGCATTCCATGCTTCCGTGAAGATTAGTACAGGAGTTTCCTTCTAGAACCACTGAGGAACGAAGTTTTTAATAAGTGAGATTTTCAGTTCTTAGGCAAGACCACGTCATATCAACAGGCCACTGTCACAGTTCAGGTTTTCCAGTGGAGGTGGATCATGACCAGGCCCAAATTTTGGCAATTGTTCAACCCAAAACTTAATAATAGTTTGGCTGGACAAGGAGATAACAACAGTTTTGGACCAAAGCCACCCAATTCCATAACTGATAACAGCAACCAAGGGTCACAGAAGTAATGGGCAACTAAGAGGCTTTATTATATGTAGAACTTACATAAAGACCACATTAGAAAGGGTAGATAGGAAGGCACAGAATCAA
Source organism: Acmispon strigosus (assembly GCA_030819835.1). Lineage (NCBI taxonomy): Eukaryota > Viridiplantae > Streptophyta > Magnoliopsida > Fabales > Fabaceae > Acmispon > Acmispon strigosus. The sequence continues at coordinate 43,227,282 of JAUAMA010000005.1, read as the reverse complement.
GTAGAATGATCAGAAGATGACTGGTTAGAGAAGCCCAGAATCCAATCCTGATCTGATAAATTAGCCCAGGAAACTAAAATTTAAATATAAATAGTAGATGTTTAACTTCAACCTCAGTATCAAACGACTGGCAGGAATAGCAAAATATTTTCAACCATTCCACGGCTAAAATTTCAATCATGTTAGCAAGATATCAAAAACCAGTATTGTTTTCTCAGACCGAGTGTTTCAGGTAAACAATATTACTAAGTATAATTACAAACAAACATCAAGCATCCAGGAAGATGATGCAATAACAAGCTAAATTTATTACCATAATGCTTTATACTATGTTAAATTGTCTAAATTGGATGCAGATAGAAGTTTGATCCATTTACCTGCAAAGCCCTCCCAAACATTTTACGCTTCCGAAGATTAACTAAGGCCAATTCGATCTCTTTCCTTCTTAGTTCTTTCCCATTGTCAACCCATTTTTCCAGAGCTGACTGAACAGAGAACCCTGGAACATTTATAATCGCCTTGTATAGTGGTGATTGAGTCTTTCCATGTTGTTTTTTCACAGTTGGATCAATCTCAGTTTCTGACAACTCCAGTTCATTGTGCGGTTCCCCACTCTCATCATCATTGCCAGACAAGTCTACTTCAGATTCATTAGTATCCCCATGTGCCTCCTGCTCATACAATCCATCTTCCATATCATCGTCCTGTTTTGTGCTACTAGCATCAACTTGTGAGGAAAGTTCACGCCTGCTTACGGTAAACTTCAGGGAGGCACCGCCAGCGTGGTAAAATCTGCTCATTGACATCAAGCTACCATATTTTATTTGCTGAGACTCAAGGATACCAGTCTCATCATCTTCCACACAAGTGGTTGGCGTTAATTTGACACAAGAAGCCCGAGAAGCTCCTACATTTAGTCCTTGGCTCCTACAAACAAACCAGAATAAACAGTTACCACAATCTCTTATAGGTGTTAAAGAATGACCACCAACCACCCTAGTTGATAACGTGCTAGCAACACTCTCTCCTTACAACACACTTTGTCTTATTAGATGAAATTCATGCGGTCCCTAAAAAATAATGAGTGGGACACATCAAATTAGGAGATGAACAATATGAATTAGTGGAGAGATTAATTACTATTTACTGACAGTGTACCAATTAAAATCCATCAATTTGCATGTCACAATTAAATTTGAATTTCAAAATATTTAAAATGGAAAATAAATGATTTAAAATGGAAAATAAATGAAGAGATGTGATTGGATGTACACAGTGCATAGAAATTAATCTCATTAGTGGATTGTACTTTGAATTCAACAAATAAGAGTGTGTTAAAAAGAGAGTGAAGCTAGCATTTCCCATTCATAAAATTAGGCACCTTGCACATTGATTAAACATGAAGAACTATAGACAGTCCTGGATGATGGCAAACGACCAACCCAAAATATGCAAAGGCGAGATAGCACCAAAGTCCAAAAAGAGTGGAAGAAATACAAATCATTCATGTTGCGCCCATATAATAAATTATGAGAAATTAAAATATTAAAAAAATCTCAAGATGAAGATGTGAAATCGTAAAAGTAACCCCAGCGAAATGGGCAGAATCAAGTTTTCGCAGCTTGTGGATATAGCAGCGCTATCCTCTGCGATTCTTCAGTAAGAAGTTGCATTTTAGAATTGATGATGCAGCAGCCACAACAGTTGAGGCTATGGTGTTAAAGGTTAGGAAATGGAATTTTTTTAGTAGGAGGTCAAGACCCATCTGAACCACAAGTTTGCTTCAAAATCTATAAATGAATGAATGGAAGAAAATTTGTTACCTGAGACGAAGCGAAGCTCGACGAAGAGCCAACATGGTGAAAGCAGGGAAGCGGAAATGAGGGTTTGATGGAAATGAACCAACTCCACGCTTAAACCCTAATCTAAAACGTGAAAAACCCTCCCTGTCTCATTAAATCAGTTTCACTTTTGTCCTCTTTTTTGTGTTAAATACATTTTTAGTCCTCGCATATTAGCTGGGCAAACAGGCTTAAGCCCGCGGTCCAACCCGCATGACCCGCCATATGCGCGGGCTGTAGCCCAGTGATGCTGATCCATTTAAAAGCGGGTTTAAGTGGACTGACCCGTTTAGTCCGCCAGTTTAAGCAGATTAGACCGCGATTTGGAGAGGTGACCTGCAGGCTACTTTAAAAAAACACTCCAAAAAAAAGGATCATGTGGTTAAAAATTCATGCCTAGTAGAAGAAAAAAAAACCCAAGTCCCAACCCAATTTTTTTTTTGTCACGATTCAATTCAGACTCTAACTCTCAATCTCAAGCCTCAATGTCTCAAAATCAAAAAGATAAAAACCCTAACTTTCCTCCTCCCTTTCGAAACCCCAGTCGGCAGCCGCCATCGCCAAAGGCATCTGATATGCATGGAGCTAAAAGCATCTGATATGCTGGATTAGAATTGTTTGAGGTGTGATATTTATATGCAATTGTTGCTTGACTTATTTAATGCTTCCTTGTTATATTGTTAAGTGTTAAGCATGACTTTCTTGCGACATAATTTATATCTGATGTAGATATGTACATATGCTCTACATGATTCTTTGTTAATGATGAAGCTATGTGAGATCACGTTTTCGGATGACTAAGCCTTGAGTTCGAGTTGTTGTTTTCATGTTGTGTCAAGCATATTTTAAGGTCGTCGTGGTTCGAAGCTAAACATTGCACCAGACTAGAGATGGAAATTATCGGGGCGTTAAAAAGAATGTACCCGTGTAAGCGGCAACTCATCGGCTGACTAGAAGTACTTTTTAGTAAGGCCTGGAGTTGTTAGAGTGCCTCACCTGCCTGCGAGATTTGGTGACACGTCCAGATGAAACTTTTGTACAATGAGCGGTTTTACGTGCATATAGGGAGTTGTAGGGTCATCTACCACCTGAGTATATAAATCTTGTGTAGTAGAATTGCTACATGCTTACTTGGATATTATTTGCTTGCTTACTTATATATATCCAATATTGTTTGAAGTTGACCCTTGCACCTGTTTGTTTGTTTGTATTTTGGGTGATCCATCGGCAGCTAGACAACTACCAGCCGAAGAGTACCGAAGGATGCTGAGACGAAGGAAGTTCGAGGGAGCAGGACATATAGTTTATCACTTGATGACTAGAGATAGTTATTTGATTATTGTATTTGTATATAAGCATGCCCAGGGGTAGGGTAGAGTTCCGGGACGATGTACTTTTATGCGATCGTCCTGTGTGTTATCGTAGGTATACTGAAGTAGGAAGTCTTGGTCAAGGTTTTAATTGCGGCAACATGTTTTCTTCTATAAACGAGTCTGTTGATTACGAAACTATTTCATTGATATTGTTCACCAAACTATGTATCAAATATGTTTTGTCGAACTGGGTATATAAGTAATGCATGTTGTTTATAGCATGTCTTGAAAAAAGAAAATAAATATACTTACATTTCCACAACTTTAAAAGATAACCTGCATATTTATTTATTGTTTATTCACTACAGTAACGACCTGAAAATTAGGGTATTACATTCATCATTATATGGAAATAGTTACGTTGAGGACTCCTTCCATGCAAACTCTCAATCTAGCCATGGTTCATTCATTGCTTTTATCAATATTTTCAAAACTAATTTATGAGAAAAAAAAAATAAAGGATGTTTGTAGCACCATTCACAAGCTAATGTATTTAACACTAAAATTTGACGTTTACCTGAGAAATTTAGGAGACATTAGATTAAAAGACTCGACATATATTTAGTGAACACTGCCTACGAGATTGCTTATAAGCTAATTTTCATAAACTTATTTGCTAAGTTAGCTGAAATAAACTCAAAAGAACCAAAAAGTAAATTATAAGCAATTGTAATAAACTTAAATAAGCTCCGTAAATCTCAAATAATGCTCATTCCATGACAATGCTATGCTCAATATCTTAAATATCTCATAATTAAAAAGAAAAGCACCAAATGGCCTACTACTAGGGTGAAAATTTTTGTTGATTACTTGGCAACACAATTCCAAAACATCCATATTTTAGTAGAAATTTCAAACCTCGAAATGAAGTATCTGACTAAAAGAAACTCATATTATTACCACAAAAATTCAAATGTCTATATTTGTGACAGATAACACTCTATCATAACCTTCCAATGTACAAATGTTAGGATCTAATAACTATCGGCAATATTCAATATAGAGGAATATGTTCCAAGAAGTCCACAAACGATTCCCAATACAGCAATTAGGACGCTCAGTGCAACCTATCAGTATCACAAAAGTAAACTTCAGTAAATACAAGAAATACATATGCTAATCCAAGGATGGTGCTGCATTACTATTTATAAGCTAACATATGTTATGTGTAAAAAGAATGCAAATTAAATTTCAATTAAAAACACATTAGGATGGTTTCCTCTTGCAATAAATGAGAAGAATATGACATAAATATTAAACGCATTCGTTCATTTGTCTTGGGCTATGAAATACTTGCAACAAACATGAATTCATAATAGTGTGTATTTCAATTGTTGGTCTCAGACACTTGGATCACACATAGAAATTTTTGTTCACGCAGTTCGACCAAGTTGTCTACGTCTGCGGCTATAGATGACTATAGCATCGTTTCATTCAAGAAGAACTGAACGAACATTAGAATTTAGTGTTACAACATATTTATACTAGGATATAATGTTATACGAAGCGTATCAATTATATTCTAACGCAATCCTATCAACCAATCAGATTCTAGATTACAACGAATATTACGGAGCTAGTGCTCATTAGCTGTCTTCAACAGACCACGTAATAACTCTAATATTGACCAGGCCTAGCCACTCTTGATCAGACGTTCTTCACGTGTCTGTAGCGGATGATCTCCACGGACGAGCTCAGCAACATTGCGCCAGATGATCGCCTAGTATCCAATACTAGACGAGGCCAATATAAGAGTCATACTCAACAATCTTCCTCTTGGTGAATTCTCAAACCCTTGTGAAGATAATCCGCTTCTTCTCTAAATCTCGATTTTCCGGATTGCGCTTCCCATATGCTTAACACTTTGAAATATGCAGTAGTTCCAAGCAATGCTTGAACTTCTCATTGGTGACTAGCTTGGTCAACATCTGCTGCATTTTCAGACGTATGAACCTCCTCAAGTCGAATCTACCCTGACACAAGCAACTCTCTGTTCTTGTGAAATCTCACATCAATGTGCTTTGTCCTTGCATGATGTATTTGATTGCTCGCCAAGAAAATGACACTCTGACTATCGTAGAACAGACGAACTCCACCTTGCTCAACACCCAACTCTTGCACCAACCCTATAAGCCACAATGCTTCCTTTGCTGTTTTAGCCACAGCCATGTACTCAGCTTCAGTTGTGGACATTGCCACTATGGATTGGACAGACGACTTCCAGCATATAGGTCCACCAACCAAAGTAGAAACATACCCTGTTATAGATCGTCTGTTGTCAATGTCTGGAATCAACATATCCACCAACTTCTGGAGCACCTTGCTCACTACTGAACATTATCCTGTGACCAGTTGTACCTTTTAGGTACCTGAGTATCCACTTGACTACCTCTCAATGCCGCTTCCCTAGTCTTGACATAAACTTGCAGACTTGGCTCACAACTTGTGCCACGTCTGGTCTAGTGCAAACCATAGCGTACATTAAACAACCAACTACACTAGCGTAGGGAATTTTCGACATACCTTCGACCTCTTCAGCTGTCTCTGGACACTGATCCACGGAGAGTTTGAAGTGATTCGCCAACGGAGTACTCACAGCTTTCGAATTTCTCATGTCGAATATGACCAACACGCCTTCAACATAGCTTTTCTGAGAGAGCCACAGCTTTCGTGCTCGTCTGTCCCTGTGAATCTCTATTCTAAGAATCTTCTTAGCAGCTCCTAGGTCCTTCATGTCAAACTCCTTACCCGGCTTGGTTTTTAAATCACTCACGTTACTTAAGTGATTAGCAGCAATCAACATATCATCCACATACAGTAACGAGAAAATTACTGAATTATCATCAAGGCTCCGAACGTAAACACAACAGTCATAGTTACACCGTCTGTAGCCAATCCTCAACATTTATGAGTCAAACCTCTTGTATCACTGCCTTGGTGACTGTTTCAACCCATACAGAGACTTCTTCAATTTACATACCAGACGTTCCTGACCGGATGTAACAAATCATTCAAGTTGTTGCATGTACAATTGCTCATCTAGACTTCCACGAAGAAACGTCGTCTTCACATCCATCTGCTCTAGATGCATGTCTCGAGATGCTACCGGGGCCAATACTGCACTTATAGACGTGTGTCTAACCACTGGGGAGAATATTTCATCATAAACAATCCCCTTCCGTTATGAATAGCCCTTTGCTACTACGCGAGCCTTGAACCTTTCCCCTTCATTTTCTTTTATTGGTGGCTTCTTCTTGAACACCCACTTGCAGCCAATTGCCTTCTTCCCTTCCGAAAGTTGCATGAGATCCCACGTCTGATTCGTCTTCAGGGACTCCATCTCCTCCACCATAGCACCAATCCACTTCTCTCGATCTTGGCTTCCCATAGCCTCACGAAAAGTAGAAGAATCTCCAAAACTTGTAAGAAGTGCATAAGCAGCTAAGTCTTCAAACCCATATCTGAGTGGTGGTCCTCTCGGACGAGGCTCCCTATCACGTACAAGAACATAATCTTGCACTCCACCTGAATCAACTGGCTCGTCTTCTGATTCGCTATCAGAAATTGCAATGGCCTGCTCATTGGGCAACGTCTGCCCAGGACTGTAGGGACCAGACGTTCATGCATCGTCTACCAGACGAGGTTGCGTTCGTCTAGGTGGCTCAACAGCAATCTGAATCTTCCCAACAGTGGAAGTTTCAGCCTTTGAAGTAGTCTATTCCCTTAGATCTGACTCCTTCAGCATGCACTGTTCATCAAATACAACATCTCTATTATGAACTATTTTCTTCAAAGCTGAATCCCAAAATCTGAACCCCTTCACACCCTTAGTGTAACCAAGAAAAACACATTTCCTGGACTTAGGATCCAATTTGGATCTCTCATCACTTGAGATATGTACGTAAGCTGGACAACCAAAAATCCTCAGATTATCTAGGTTAATTGGTTTACCCGTCCACACTTCTTCTGGAATCTTTCCATCCAATGAAGCTCTTGGAGACCTGTTTATAAGATAGCATGTCATGCTCATTGCTTCTGCCCAAAAGCCCTTTGACAGCCCTGCGTGCAACTGAAGGCACCTAGCCTTCTCTGTGAGGGATCTATTCACCTCTCAGCAACACCATTCTGTTGTGATGTTTTTTTCACTGAATATTGCCTTTGGATCCCGTGTTCCTCACAAAACGGCTTGAATTTTGTCTCTGTGTATTCTATCCCATTATCTGACCGGAGATACTTGACCTTCCTCCCCGTCTGGTTTTCCACCTTAGCTTTCCACAATCTGAACTTGCTAAACACTTCAGACTTGTGCTTTAAGAAATACACTCAGACCTTCTTGGAGAAGTCATCAATGAATGTAACAAAGTACCTGGAACCTCCAATGGAGGCCTCCCTAGTGGGCCCCTAGACGTCTGAATGAACATAGTCGAGAATTCCCTTTGTTTCATGCTTCCCGGTCACGAAACGGACACGAAACTGATTTCCTAACATGCAAAACTTGCAAAAATCCACCTTACAGCTTCGAACACCCTTCAAGAGATTTCTCTTATGAAGTGTCACTAACCCATTTTCACTAGGGTGACCCAGACGCATATGTCAAAGTCTTGTTGCGTCATTGTCAGCTTCAACTAATGCAACGTCACCTACCACGGTGCTTCCCAACAAGCGATAGATATTCCCTGCAGTACGCTTTGCTGTCATTACTGTCAGTACACCATTGCTCACCTTCATGGTATCCTTCCTACCATTAGAATGGCAGGAGTACCCATTCTCCTGGAGAGTACCCAAGGAAATTAGATTCTTCCTCAAGTCTGGGACGTACCTCACATTACTCAGTATACGTGAGCCACCATGGTTCATAGCAATTTTGACTTGCCCTATTCCAGTGATTTCACACATCTGGTCATCACCTAGATAGACAAATCCAAACTTGCCCGCCTTAAACGAACGGAACCATTCCCGGTGCGGCGTCATATGGTAAGAGCACCCAGAATCAAGAATTCAAACATCTGTGCACTTATCAGACGAGACACAAAGCATATCCTCCTCACGGCCGGAATCACTCGTCTAAGCTACGTATGCAGAGTTAGAGAGATTAGGGCAATCTATCTTACAATGACCAATCTTCTTGCAGTTAAAACACTCTGCTGTGCTCCTCATCTGCTTGGACTTAGAATGCTACTACTTTCCAGTAGCTTTACCCTTGTTCTGTCCGCGGTCTTCTCCCCTTCCCTTAGCAAACAAACCTTCACCTTGACTACTGCCTTCCTCTGCATTTTGCTTTCTCTGTGAGTGAGACAATAGTGCAGACGTGATGACATCAAGCGTAATAGCGTCTTTCCCATACGTAAGAGTAGTGACCAAGTACTCGTAGGAACTTGGCAGCAAACACAACAAGATTACTACCTTGTCCTCGTCATCAACCTTCACCCCCAGCCGCAGTAAATTTGCAACTACTGTAGTGAAATGATTAACATGACTTTAAAGGTCACTTCCCTTCTGCATCTGCAGACTGTAAAGCCTCTGCTTTACAAATAGCTTGTTCATGAACGTTTGGGACTGGTATTGGCTCTCTAACTTGTCTCAAACAGCCTTTGGAGTCGTGAGATCCGCGATATGAAACATCACCTCGTCCGAGACGCAGAGACGTATCAATCCAGCGGCCTTCTCTTGCATCTCTAAGCAATCTATGTCTAACATCCCTGTTGGTTTCTCCTTTCGCTGCGCCTTTTGCAATCATTGTTGAGCCAACAAATCATTGACTCTACGTTGCCATAAACGGAAGATTCATGTTCCATTGAACTTTTCAACATCAAACTTTGCTCCGCCAGTAGTCATTGCTGCTCTGATACCAATTGTTAGTCTCAGACACTTGGATCACACAGAGTAACCTTGACAGAAAGGGATCGAAAGCACACAGAAATCTTTGTTCATGCAGAGTAACCAAGTTGTCTACGTCTACGGCTATAACTGGCTACAGCACCGTTTCATTCAAGAAGAATTGAACGAACATTAGGGTTTAATGTTACATCATATTTATACTAGGATATAATGCTATACGACAGCGTATCAATAATATCCTAACGCAATCCTATCAACCAATCAGATTCTAGATTACAACGGATATGACGGAGCTAGTGCTCATTAGCTATTTTCAACAGACCACGTAATAACTCTAATCCTGACGAGGCCTAGCCACTCTTGATCAGACGTTCTTCACGTGTCTGTAGCGGACGATCTCCACGGATGAGCTCAGCAACACTGCGCCAAACAATCGCCTAGTATCCTATACCAGACGAGGCTAGTATAATAAGCCATACTCGACACTTTTCCTCCTAACATAGATACTAGAAGTTTACTACTTTTCCTCGTATATGTTTAAAGATTAATAATACAAAAATCAAGTTTAATGTAAACAAGCTTCATTACAAAATTTCTCTCTCTTAACTGTCAAAATCATCACAATTAGCTTTGAAACTTTGCTATTGACTTAAACATTACTCCTTCTGTTCCTTAATAACTGTCACTTTAAGATTTTGCACATATATTAAAGAATTGTATTAATATTTTTGTTTCTATCAAAGTTACTACCTAATTTACTAGCATACTCTTTATCCTTCTTCTTAATTTTGACTCTTTAATTGCCTATTACCATTAATTTAAGGATTGAATTGGTAAAATATAATTAATACTCTCTTGAAATTGTAAAAGTGACAGATAATTAGAAATAAAAACAAAACTAAAATAGTGACAAATATATAGTAACAGAGAGAGTATTAAATGATGATATTTGAGGTGAATTTATTTGGGATGTTTTGAACTTCATTTTATCTTTTAAGGCCTAGAATAAACAATAAAAGTTGCAAACAAAGAAAAAATAAAGTCAGTTCATATTTAGGCATACTAGAAGAGGTTTGTTCACGTTAAATATATTGAAGTATAACATACTTTATATGACGGGGATGGAATTTTTAATATTGAAACATCAGATAATGTGTTGTTTAAACATCTCTTATTGAGTTACTTAAAAATTATCATTCACTAGAAACATCAAGTTTAAAATTAGACTTTGCTGCATGTAAAACTTTTACCATAAAGTTTTCATGAATTTTAAGATACTATGATAAAAATAATTAAAAATAAGTACATATTAAATATAAGATAATTAGCATTGTTGTTACCTGTGTATTCGAAGCCCTTTTCCCCACAATTTTTAGAAAACATAAGCTTGGCATTATCACCGACTGAAAAAAATTGAATTCTCTAAATTAGATAAGTTTCAATGGAATTCCTTATTAAAAATTGAAACTATGACAATAAAGGAAAGCACATGGCACTATAAATGAATGTAGATCAAGTCAAATTGTTGCCGACAAATATATAGATGGATTGACGTTATATATACAACAAAAGACTTAGGAAGCAATTTTATATGTATTATTCTCCAATCATGGGTCCATGAAAGTCAATCTAAAAAATATAGTGTACTCAATGTGGTATTAGTACTCCAGAAAGTTTAAGAAACATATTTCTCAAGTGCATGGAAAAAAACAAATAAAATCATACAAGATATACAACATATACAGAAAAGTATGCTCCGTCACAATGATGGGAGTGACTGAATTAAAGGGACATTATGTGTAAATTCTAAGACGAATATAAACCCAAGACTTTCTAATTTCTAATACCCAAGTCTAGCCAAGTTCTAGATTAATAGCAGATTAGCAGGTCCTTTGGATCATCATCAGGTATTCTACTTTCATGATTCATTGCAATTTGTAGGCACAATTGGGTGGGGGGGGGGGGGTAAAAAGAGTTACGAGATGAAGTTTGTTGATTTGCATCTCTCCCTATTTAGTTGACGAAATACCCTTAGGTGAAAAATTTTCGTATGAGATTATAGAATTGGTCATATAGGGAGAGCATCTAGACGGTGGAGAGTGTGACTAAAGGGTATAGGGGAGGCATGTACCGGGTAAAAGCATCATATATTTTGCTTTAGCTTTTGATTTTACTATAGCTAACACATGTTCTAAGACAAGGGTGTGACATGTTATTGTTAATCTATGTGTGTTTTAATGACTACATAAATACAAGGTTAAGTTCTGACCAATACAGCTAGAATACAATGACAAAGGCCACCATACAGGAAAATCGTCTTCTTAGGATCGGGCTAACGGTCATGGAAATATTAAAGCACAGTTACTGAGGAACAAAAGCAAAAGGAGTCAGTGGCGTCGTATAGGGGTCTCACCAGCGCAAAAAAAGAAGCTTCAACAGAAAAGACAACATTGTTCCTATCAGCTCAAGCAATCAAAGTACAACAAGTATTAATGGCCGATTAGATGAATGAAGGTACACAACTATTTATCTCTGAAGACACCAGACGATGTACAACTGAAAAGCGCCTCAAGTATTCTCTTGCAAATCCTACCGTTGAAGAAAGCTCGTACAAGGCTCTCTCTCTCATCGATGAAGCAGTATAAAAGACACATCAAGTGAAGACCCAAGATAACGAAAACCACTCAAATTACTCTCAAGTACTGAAAGTCTTCAAGAGTTTCGTTCAAAACTTACAAAGTCATATCCAAACCCTTAGGCAAGAATCCAAAAAAGAAGGAAACTCTTATCTTCAGACTTTTCCAAATACTAGTGAGCTACTCAATCTTCATCGCACTACATCTTTCTAAGAAGAGAATTCCAATAGACAAGTCAGATTCGAGCCAAACAAATCTATGAGAAGTCCTTGATAATATGTGTAGGAGAAATCTTTGATAATACTTGAAGTGATTAGTGGAAAAACTTGGTGGAAACCAAGGACCAGACGTAGCACCTAAGTTTAGGGTGAATCAGGATAAAATCTTTTATGTGTTTTATTGTCTACTGCTTTATTTAAACTCTGATTATCTATCCGTTACTAACAAATAAGGGGAGTTTTTAAAATATATTTAACCATCCTTTAGTGCTTAGGAAAGATTTTAAAAGACACTATTCAACCGATTTCTCGTGCTTCTTCCATTATTCTCATTTATAACATATAAGAGCAAGGCGGCATGCTCCAAAACTCTCTTTTATAAGAAAATTGGATCGAGGCTGCAGAATCATATTAGATGAAATTTGACCACCCGTATATGCTTTTGGTTATAACCGTACACATAGTAGTCAAAATTTCAATTATAATCTCGTAATTGCACGGTTATGCGACTAATGGTGCCCTGGGCTATTGAATAACATTTGTAATAATTTTCTGGCTTAATCCTGAGTTTAATTGCATAATCGCAACCTACAGCAGCAACCCTTGTCCTTCTTCCAAATCTCCGCCGGCAACAGGGAAAAACTGTTTTTTCCCTATTTTCTGTTCCCTATCTTCATCAGTTCCGTTCCTCCTTGATACAACTCCGCTGTACTCTATTTTTGTCAGTGTGAGGCTGCTCAGGCTTAGGAGTTATGTTTTATTGCTTTCTCTATTATGTATGGCATTTCTACGAATCGCATGTTTTATGACGAGTTCAACAATATTAGGTGTTTGTAATTATTTAAAGTTTTTTCATTTATGCTATTTTATAAGCATATATAGGAAAATTGCTAAATCTTACTATTAATCATACAATTATACGATTTACAATTAACAATCCTGTTTTGAATTAAAGTCATAATCCCGATTTTGACTATGAGAGGAAGGTTTTGGAGGGAAGGTTTAGCGAGGCATAGGAAGGGCTAAGAACGTGTGGACTAAGATGAGTATATGGATTAGAAAGGTAGATAAAGAAACACTATAAGAATGAAGTGCTTTGTACCAAAGGGTTAACATTCTTGGTGGTGGGACAAAACCATACAGTAAAAAGTTAAAATGAAGTGCTATAAAATAAGGTCCTTTGTGTAGAAAAGAAGGAAATATGAAGTAAATATAAAGTAGCTAAGCAAAACATTAGAAGACATTAAGTGATCTTAGGGTTAAAGCATTCTGTGATATATACCAGGTCATAGACATCAGAGAAGGGGATTGAAATATCTACAGATACGCTACAAGTAAGGAAAGTAAAACATGAAACGTGAACCAGATGAGATACATGGAGGATGATGAGGGAAATGTACTGGTCAAGAAGCAAGACACCAAGAAAAGATGAAGATATTCTTTCATACATTTTTTAATTATGAAATGAGTATTCTTTGAATTCTAAATACTATAGAGGAATATCAAAATTACTCCTACTACTAAAGAATCTGAAAATCTAATGTACAAGAAGCATGAAAAAGAACAACTAACGGAAACGAAGGTTGACCAGCTAAAATATCTATAGGGGTACGGAAAAGGTTAGGAGAAACAGACATGAGGGATCACATAGTAGTTCAACGAGATTATGAGGTGTAAGGGAATACCTAATGGACGGAGTAGTTTAATCCTTAATTTCAAGAAGGAAGGTGGCATACAACACTGTTCAAATTCTACAGGGATTAAATTCATGAGTCCACTTGAAGCTTTCGGAGAGAGTAACCAAGTGTAGATTAAAAAAAAGAGAAATCATAGAAAATCAATTTGGTCTTATGTTGGAATATCAAAGGTGGAGGCTGTGTAATTGTTATGAAGATTGATAGAGAGACACCAGAGGACTTGGAAACTGTTATGGTAAAGAATGCAACAGGTGGACCCTCAATAGGACACATGTCAATTGATCCGGGCCAAGTGGAAACTGTGAGAAGAAGCTACAGGATTAAGAAAATACCATCACGTTTTAGGGGTTGAAAGAGGAATATAAAAAGGAAATGTAAGACCCAAAGGGGGTGTGGACTGTGGAATATATCAGGAATTTTCCCCCTTCTCTCTGTGGTTCCCTTCTTTCTGAATATTCCCTTCTTCTATGCCTTCTAATTTTGCTAGCAGTGTCACTGTCTGTTATTGATTGCAGAAGCTTATATAAATACAAAATTTCCCATAAACTCTACTTTTGCTGTTAGTCCCAAATTTGTTCTTGCAGATTCATTTCAGAAACCCACAAACCCACACAGTTTTTATTTATTTGGGATAGGCATATGAGGTTTTGTGGAAGACTCAAGAGATGAAAGAAAGCAGTGTAGATTGCTTACATTCAATGAATAAAAAAATATGTATGAGTGGGTCAAACCTGAAACCCAATGTGGAATGCAGAAATTTCACCAAGTGTCAACTTTGAGCAGTCTTTTTCTCTTGGTTATGGATACGGTTATTGAACAAATTCAATTGAAGGTGCCATGGTGCATGCTATTCGGGAATGATATAGTCTCAATTGGAGAATGAGAATGTTAAGATAGGATTTGGGCCTAGTTCCAACTCTCTCTCTCCCCCCTCCCACTCCCCCACTGTGTTTGTGTAGGAACCAGTGTTATCAAATATCCGCCATGGCGGTTTTTTAGCTCACCGCCATATGGCCGCCATTTCCACTATTTTCCGCCATATTCCGCCATAACCCATCATCCGCAATTAACAACACAGGTAGGAACTCACTAATAAAAAAGCTTAATTATAAGCTGAAAATTTTTCACATGCCCTTCACAGAAGAGCCTTTAAGCTTAAAGCATGGACCTACCTTGAGATAAAATTCAACTTTTATTAGAAAAACGAAGTTAGTTAGGATCAAACATTAGACTAGAAGCTTTGGTACCATGTCATAAACAAACTATCCAAAAGGATAAGTTGTTTAGGCAAAAACACATGAATGTTTTTATTTATTTATGTCTATAACAATATATATTCTCTCTTACACACACATATAGAAGTGTTTTTCTTACCACAAGCATGCTGAAGAGAGACCCAATTAAAGCCATCACAAGCCCTGAAATTATAATAAAACAATATTAGTCAATAGTCATATTGTTCGTTTGACACATATTACCAGCTTCATATGTAACATAGAATTCTGTTATCAAAACTATTTGATGCTTTTTTTTGTTGGAAATAAATAAAGATATAGTAATTAGCTCTTCAAATGAGGTGAGAACTGAGAAGTAAAATTGGTACAACTGTCGCAAATTTACAAATTTCTGCATTACTAGTAATATATATCTTCGGAAAATACAAAACAAGCTAGTGGTACGATAGCAATCTTAGGCTGATATGTCTTTTGTGTACTCCACATATCGAGGCATTTTTTATTTAATATACCTAATGTGCTTTTAATTAATCAGATTTTTTCAGCAATGTAGTGAAAAATATTAACTAGCTCTAGTTATTAACTTATCAAGTAATTATTTAATAGGAACATGTATAACTTTTAATAAGCTTAGAGGACAATGAACCTTCTCCTGTCATTCCCATACTTGAAGTGTGCGCTAGAAAGTAAATAGGGTACATTAGCATGTAGGATTTTGGAAAGGAAGGGAAGAAAAGAAAGTTTTCATTTTTAAATTAAGAGAACTATACAATGTCTGAAAAAATGATTAAGGGATTACAACATTTCAGTTTAAGGTAATCTATCATTTTATTTCTTATATTCTAAAAATTATCAATTTGGAGATTATTTATTTGAAATGAAAATTTTACCCTCCCTTTACTTTCCCCCAAAAGTGTCCATATGAACATACCCTTAAAGCCTTCAACATAAAGATTCTTATATGTTGAATTTTCTATGTTACGACAAAACAAGTTATTATACACTCCTGAGATGTCATTCATTGAAATACAACAAAAAAATAGAGAAAACAAATCCAAGCAAAATTGATTAATTGACCAAATAAGACACGATATGAACTATGGGGGATATACATCATGTATGGTAAAAGGGACTAAGTTCATGGGCTTTACTATGAAAGTATTGGGTAGATAGTAATAGATCGAAGATGAAGACAATAGAAATATGAGAAATACGAGCCAACCTCAAGGATCTTATTATGAAGATGCCCTTGGAAAAAGGTACCTTAGGGTTAAAAAGAGACTAATTTTTATCTAGGACGGTAGCACCCCTCAAATTAGTGCCTAGGGCTCTCCACAATGAGGGCCAAGAATTTTATGTGGAGAGCATAGGTTTAATTGCCAGCTTCACACGGATTGAGCCCATTCGTGATTTGAGATAGTTTTTGCCATTGAACTTGTGAACTGTGAGCTGGAGGTTCAGATTCTGAGAAAGAGGATCGATAGACAGCATGGAAGGCTCTAGTAATGGGTTCACAGGTTTGTATTCTGGGATAGCTGAGGAGCTTGAATTGGAACCAGCCATAGCCGGCTTCACCATTGGAAATGTCAAGGTTCAGAGAACAAAGCTCTGATACCATGCAAGAGAATAGAGAATACTTTTTATTTTCTCTCATAAATTTTAGAATGATACATGAGCTAATTTTTTGACAGACTGACAAAGTTGGTCTAGAATACAAAAACAATCTGCTACAAATCAGGAGGAAAAAATGAAACAAAACAATCATAACAAACAGCCTATCTCCTATAATCTGATTCTGATTCTGATTCAGATTTTATTATATTATCCTAAAAAAGCATCTATCAGATAATTACTAGAAACTCACGACAATATTTAGCATAGAGTTTAGCAAGGAATTGGTCACCTCTACATTGGTTACTCATGACAGTAAATTAGGAAATATTTACGGGCAGGTAGTTTGGAAATAGTTGGAAGACAAATTTACTATTTCCTTATACGGTTGTGAACCTCTTGTATACTAGACTTAGACACGCGCGATGCACGGGTGGTGCGTACACTCTTCAAAGCAATTGAGTGATGATAGTTAAGTGTCATAGTTTGAGCGCAAGACCCATTTGTCACTTTCATAGTTGAAGATCGTCCGATAAAATTCAAGGATCACCGCCACCGCTGCCATTTTTGCCACTCGCTACTAACCTACAGCTCAGCCACCGGGTTAGGTTCTCAAGAGTCTGGAGATTTGGTTAACAAAGGAAAACATCTTCTAATTATTTAATGCTGAATCTCTCATGATTATAGTGTTAAATGATATGTTACTAATGCAATATTTTGAGTAATGATACTTTAGTGTTGTGTGCTGTTACAAAAGTTTAAGAACATAAGAGGACAGGATGTACAGAAATGGTTTGAGAAAGATGCAAGGAAATGGTTTAGATTGCCACCTAGGATTAAAAGCTGACATGGAAGATTTAGATCAAAAATAGAGATGACATGGCATCGCCATAATATGCGATTCAGAATTAATATATTATAAATAGATAGATAGATATGCTGTATTACAATTCGTGATAAATAGATACATAAGAAAGACACTTCTCTACATATTGAAAAGCAAAATATGACAAGAATAAAAAGAGCATCCGAGCAATACAATATCCCCACCTCACAAATAAATGCAAAAGAAATATGAATATATAAATATGTCGACAGAAAGCCAAATTATCTTGTCCTTGACTACTTGAGAGTTCATATTAAAATCAATGTCCAAGACTTACCAAAAAAGGGAATCAGAAAAGCAGCACAAACTGTAGATGCAACAAGTGTTGTTCTCAGAAGAATGAAACACCAATATGTACTTGCAATTCTGTCCGGCAGCAATTCCTCTAGACTTCTTGCCAGTGGATTCATCAACAAAGCATATTTGTTTATTATTAAGGAAAAGTGGAACTAAAATGACTACAGAATTTGATCAAGCCACCGCCATTTTTTCTTACTTTCATAAACAACTAATCTAAGACAAAAAGGATATTTAGTGAATGGGTTAATTACCTGAAAGAAGAGAAAGGAACGCCAAATTAGAATAAAACAATCGTTCCCTCGAATGAAACTACTAAAATATCATTAAGAGACCTAAAAAAATATAAAACTTACTGTTGTCCACAGTGCGACTGTGGAAGCAAATGCACCTGGTGGCATATTCAATGTTATCTGAGACAAAGTGCCATCACCAAACATGAGAAATCCCACGATTGCAACGCTTCCATACATCAAAACACACAAAATAAAACTGGACACAAAGAAATGAGTTGGTGAATCAGAGATTAAGAAAGAAGAAATTAGATTGTTTTTACAGCAACATAAAAGTTAGGCACCATACCATGTTATTACTGCTTTAGTAAATTGTTTTTTGTCAGCCATAGACTGGTATATATTCGGAAAAACTGAATGTCCTGCAAAACAAAAGCCATAGACCCCAAGAGCAAATGGAATACCCCTTAAATTTACCAATTGACCAGTTTGATGGAATCCAACTGTTGTCCCAACACCAAATACACAGATAATGATGATTAATGTCGCAGCAATCCCTCCAGCTGCAGATTGCAATTAAAGTTCCAATTAAGACTTACTAGGTTGGAAAAATTGAAAACATATGGAATCTTTTATAGAGTTTTAGAAAACCTGATAGATAAGAGATTATTCGAAGATCCTTCAACCAAACAGTAGGGAGAATAATAAGTGCAGTCAAAACTCCAAACAAGTGCATGGAGTCTAGGTGTAAACTACCCAGATCTAAGGATGTTCCCGGAAACAGACTAGTGAGGTTATCTCCTTCCAAGGTGATGAATTCCACACAATATGACTGCAACCATGAAAAGACATCTAAAATATACAATGCAGAAACAAGAATGATGTATTTTTCAGAGGAAACATTAAAAATGGTTGCAGCACTTACATATAATTCGGTGTACAAAATGATCTGCATTAAATATCATTATCAGTAAATATTGATTAGTTGACCAATTTGTGCATCGGCAGAAAGCACTATATCTCAGCATTCTTTCTCACTACTAAACTATGAATTAGGAAGAAGTAAAAAATAAAGATAAGTCATTTTATGGTACATTTTGCCTGAGCCTTAACACAAATTAAAAAGATTAAAGTTAAAAAATCAACAAAAACTGAAGATGATCACCGTAAAGAACAGAATCAAAACAAATATCTAGCAAGAGAAAAATAGGTTTTGAGGTCCACACAATGTCCAAAACTAGATCTGAGAGGAGAGGAATTTAAGCTAGCAAACTACCTGGCACATAAATATAAACCCCAATAACAAGCATTGCACATAAATTAATTAATTTAAAGAAATAGATAAACTCACTGATACAAAAATACGACCATATCTTCCGAATGCAGCCTCTCCTATATCTGGGTAGCTTGTGATTCCTTCTTTGCTTTCAAAGCAGTGTCTCATAAGGGTGGCTGTATAACAACAAACAATTGCAAAAAGCAGCATCAGGGCCATGCTCACCCACCCTGCTTGTTTCACTGTATAAGGTGTAGATAGAAGGCCAACTCCAGCCATCACATTAATCCCTGGCATGGCACATCATAACCTCATAAGCCAGGTAGAAATAGAAATTAAGGACGTCCAGTCACATATTTGCAGACAGAATAAAACTTCCTAAATCTGTTAACAAAATTTTCAAACAAAAGAATCAACCTTGCAATCCCTTGTATTATTACGCGGTAAGAATACATAAAAATGTACATATAATAGCAATCCTTGTTTTATCATAAATAGGGTAAGACTACCCTGACTTTCATTGGTACATTGTACATATGTACCACTATAAGCCCAAGTGTGACAGATACATTGCCTAATTGGAGAATGCTTTTGCCTGCAACTGAATTTACAGTGTTTACATGCACATATCAAATGAAATGTTCAAGGATACAGCAACAGGTTGTAATGAAATAACATACCATTAATCACTGTTTGAGTGAAGCTGCATCCATAAGAAATGGGAAATTCGCCACTAACATGTCTTTGCACTGAATCTTTATGCCACCATGTTGATTGAGTGATCCCTTCATGGCCTGATAGAAAAGGAACCTTTCCATCTATGTCTAAGTTGCTCTTTGAACGATTGTCAAAACTTGAATAAAGTAAACTTGGGCCTCTTAGAATTGACTCAAAATTTGGAGCTGTAGCAATTGTGTAAGAATCTGTAGTCTCTCTGCGCAGCAACAATAAGAAATTAAATATCTGAGACCATTCAGGTTATTGGAAAAAAGGAAGCACAGTAAAAACCCAGATAACACAATATTAGCTAAGTCTAAAGCCTATTCAAGAAAATCTCAGTCACCTTTTCATAGAGGATGAAATCTAATATTGCTTCTTCACTCACTAGTCACTACCAAGTATTTCAAATTCCCTCACTCTCTTTAGCCACAGTCACGGGAAAATGCAATAAAAATTAACAAACACGATTTACGGATTTGGCATTTATAGATACAATCAAGAAAAAATTGCCAAAAACAAAAGGGCATGATGACAAACACTGCTAACAGAAACACTGATGAAGTTTTGAAATTGAAGGCAGAAAGATGAAACGAATGTTGAAGGAGGTTTTACTTATAACTTTGAGGCCATTGATGAGAAGTGAAAGACTCAGGCTGTGTTGTACGATTTCCTTCATTGTCACTTCCACCATCACTGTCACTGCTACTCTCACTCTCGAACTTCACTGATTCAATATTATCACCTTCGAAGAGTTCGTCGTTAAACGAAAGCTCAAGGTCTCTCTCGTTGCCCTTGTTGCTGTTCTTGCTATCGCTACTCATTGTTGCAATCGCACCAATCAGAAACTGTAGAGTGAGTCCCTCTTTCACAGCCTCATTTTGGTAGCGAGATATATAAGTAACCAACACTCTCACATCAGTTATCAACTCAATCAAGACACGGAACTACTAAAGTTAATCAATCATATAACCAGTGAGTCATCGTTATGAACGAAAAGGTATGAAGGAAAAGGAAACGGTATTGACTGGCCACATATGTATTTGCAATCTGATGAGATGGCACTATTATGCGCCAAAGATGGATCTAGAAGGTGAATGAATGTAGCAGATGAGTTAAAATATGAAATGCCAAAACCGAGAAGCTAAACGTGGCACTGTCAACATTGGTGAGAGTTTCTGAAATCAGAATATCTTTGCCTTCACATGTCGTGATATGCCAGGGGTCCTGAAACTCATTATATTTTAGAGAGAAACTATGATGATTTTATTAAAATGAAATTTTTTATGAGAAAAAATAACATTGTACTCTTTTTTTTTTTTTTATTAAATTTCTCATGGAATTCGGACTCACATGTGGTAAAAATTAAAATGTCCGATTACTAAAATTCTCAATTTAGAAGGCATTCGACATCGGTTGAATTTGCTTTTACATTTTTAGTACGGTTAAATCATCAAATTAGTTTATGTCTTTGTATATATGTCTGCGTTTGGCCTCTAATTGGAAATAAAACATTAATAAATCCCTACGATTACACCATGTCTCATAGGACAATTCTCAAACCCAGAAAAAAATTCCCAAAACTCCCTACCACCTGCCCTCTCATTTTCGTCCTTCATTTTCTTCCTCCTTTCTCGAGAACTCCCTTCTCTTCAACTTTTTTTTTCTTTTTCTTTATTCTCCCAACCTCATCAAAACCCCATTTCCCGACCCCATCATTATCTCAACTCATGGAATTCGGACTCACATGTGGTAAAAATTAAAATGTCCGATTACTAAAATTTTCAATTTAGAAGGCATTCGACATCGGTTGAATTTGCTTTTACATTTTTAGTACGGTTAAATCATCAAATTAGTTTATGTCTTTGTATATATGTCTGCGTTTGGCCTCTAATTGGAAATAAAACATTAATAAATCCCTACGATTACACCATGTCCCATAGGACAATTCTCAAACCCAGAAAAAAATTCCCAAAACTCCCTACCACCTGCCCTCTCATTTTCGTCCTTCATTTTCTTCCTCCTTTCTCGAGAACTCCCTTCTCTTCAACTTTTTTTTTCTTTTTCTTTATTCTCCCAACCTCATCAAAACCCCATTTCCCGACCCCATCATTATCTCAACCCATCAAACACCTTTTCCTTTTTTGAAGAATCCCCCTCAACCAAACAATCACCATAGGAAAAAACCTAGAACTTCAACCTCAAAAAAATCCTCCACGTCCTCCGGTTACACTTGTACTCCGACCAATACTCTGGACTCTCACATTCGTGGTCTGGCGACATCGTCTTCTTTTCTGCACTCACTTCATCTCGCCTTCGATTTTGGATGAAAGGAGCTTGAGCTCCTCTTGTAACACCCCGATTTTTAGGGGTTACTAAAGTAACTCAACGGTAAATTAAACATGTTGGTTATATTTCAGAAACATATAAATGCAGGTGTATTTTTTTTGAAAACATGTTGTGACCTCATGCATTACAGATACCTCATACTTTCCAAATAATAATTTATTATAGCCAATACTATACACAAATCATATGTATACAAATAGTTCTGAAGCACAAATCCAAGCCTTGGACAAATCCTCCTCTTCAATCATGCCTCGATCATTGAGAATCAAAACGCCGCTATATGTGGATGACGCCCCAAGAACATCCACAGGGAAGAAAGCGCAAGGGTCAACTTCTTGAAAACAAACTCCTCATAGGAGCTAAAGGGTGATAGGTAATAGTATAAACATAAGCAGGTCAGACAATATTTATTAGTAAACGTATATGAACACTTCTAGCCATAGTTATTCATATCAATTCATCAATCAAATGGGGCACTATATCGCACTCCTCGGAGTCACACATAATCAGTCTCTTGGGCACCTATTCATTCCCATAGGTTAATCACAACTAGGGGTGTACAGGACCCGGCCCTGTCCCTTGACCCGTCCCGGCCCATGTCCCTTAAACCCGCATCTTTTCGGGTTTCTTCGGGTTTAGGGACGGGTTCGGGTTTAAAAATTGGATCCGGTCAATAATTAGGGCCGGGTGAAAGTCAAGTTCAACCCGTCCCAACCCGTCCCACAAACATCATTTACACACTAACTTCAAAACATGGTTTTGTATATCTTCATTTATAGTCTAGTTTCAAGTGAATGTAATTTGTATTCTTTTCTCTAATTAAGTATATTGTTATGAAAAACTTCAGCTCTATATAGTTTCTTCCATAATTCATTGATAGGATAGAAATTAGTCATTTTACAAAATGATATGTATTTATAATTTTTTGGTGAGATTTGAAATTGATATTCAATTTGTCCTTCGTGCCAACCCGGACCCGTCCTTTTGCGGTCGGGTCTGTGTTAAACCCGCACCTCATCGGGCCTCTCCGGGTCTAGGGACGGGCTCAGGTTTAGAAACTGACCCTATCAATATTTAGGGCCGGGTAAAAGTCAAGACAAACCCGTCCCAACCCGTCCCATGAACACCCCTAATCACAACCTCAATGTTAGTCTACATGGTGTAACACCCCAATTCTAGGTCAGGGGTCACATTAGTAACCAAACGAAACTTTATAAAAACCTCTCTTAAAACTCATTTATCAAAATACTTTCCAACTTAATGACAACAATAATAATATATATAATACTCCCCATTACTTATTAATAAAACGATACTAACAAGTAGTCAAAATAATACTAAGTCTTGCACAAAACATGTGCCTAAAAGAAAATGTAGAGAAGTACAAAATAACGACGAAGAAACATAAAAGCCTTCAACTTCTCATCATCAATTCATCTAAGTTTTCTAGTAAATCCCAACATCACTTCGAGCCTAAGCTTGAAAACTGAATCAATCATCGTGTGGCTCCCCAACCTGATAATTTATGGCGTTAAGCGCCCAAGCAACAAACAAAACAAGCAGAAATGGTTAACTCCTTCAACAAGACAGCAAGAGCAACAGTATAACAACAATTATCTAGAGATCATAAACAATACAGCAAGGAAATTATGTTTGTTAGTCCTACGAATGCAACTACATGCTCAACTAAGGCCAGCAAATTCGCCAATATGGCAGGACGGTCTCATGAGACAAACTACCATCTCACCACCCTAGGTAGATCACATGGGACAAATTGCCATCTCATCACCATAGGAAGATCACATGGTACAAATTACCATCTCATCAACCCTTTCAAAATCCTACAAAGATGCATATGTCATGACAAGAACAACAAAAATCAAAGTGAACCCATGTTTCAATATCAATCCAAAAAGTCATGGTATGTTAGCACAAGTAGGTATGATCCAATCCAATAACCAAACAATCAACAAGTAGTAATTAGGATCAAATAAGAGATTCAGCCACAATCACAAATAAGACTCGACTCTTCTAAGACCGAGTTATCCTTACTGTCGTACGTAGTATCGCATAGGCTTCGCGTCCAACCTTGCAAGAAACATACAATCAATCAATCAACCAAACATCGAAAGGAAAACGAAACCTGAACCCAAAACCCTACATGTAACCCGCGGCCAAAAGGGCAAGGAAGAAGAGATGAATCTGTTTTTCCAAAAACTTGACAAGAGTTGAACATGGTTTCTCATAGAAAATCCAGCAAGAAGCTTTTGATCATAATTTTCCATAAACAGGATTTTCCAACAAAACAGACATAGTTTCCATAAACAGAAATAGTTTTCCATAAACTGATTTCTTGAAGAAGTTACTTAGAGTATGAAGAATTGCTTTAAGATTAAGTACCAGCCCAAAAACCCTCATGAACATGGTAGAAAGAATCAAAACATAAGAGAAACCTATCTTGCTAGTCTTGCTCAATCAAGGAGAAGAGAAAAACAGCACTTGCACTTTTAGGGCTTGATGGAAAATTTGACTATGGTGTATAGGGAAATGCTGGAAATTTGTGATAGAACTCTAGGAAAAGAAGGAAGGAGATGGAATCAGAACCGGATTTAAACCATGGTTTAAACCCTAGCCTTTCATGAATATAAAACCAGGGAGGTGCACAACGACCTACCAGGAATTGCTCACCTTGAACTCTTGGAAGGAAGGAGAAGAAGAGCCTTTGGTCTCCAAAGAGAAAGAAGGAATGCAGCCAGCAAAGAAAAATCCAGATGATTCTCACGATGCCTAATGGTTGTTATTTATACTAGGTAAAAACCTCAGCCCTCTCCCTCTCTTATGCGCAAAAAGCCCCCAAGAAAATAACAACTTCTGTTTTTTTAAAACTAAAAGATAAACCTTACCCACTTAAAAAACCAATATCTATATCTCATAATTTCAAAATTAACCAATAACAACGCTCTTAAATCTTAAACACAACAGAATCTATACAAGATAATTGAATATTTAGCAATAGAAATAAACAGAAAGAAGGAAGAGAGAGATAGGGAGGAGAGAGAAAGTAGATCTATACTCTGATATGATTTCAAAAGGTAAAGTAAAACAGGACGTTACAGATATTTACACAATTAGACTAGAGACTGTAGACTAGTCTGTTAGACTAGAGGTTGTAGACAATACTCGCATATGCTAACAGAGGTTGTAGACGATACTCACATATGCTAACAGAGGTTGTAGTCGATACTCACATATTCTAATAGAGGTTGCAGACTGGTCTATCTAACAGAGGCTGCAGACTAGTCTATTAAGACCAGGACTAAAAGATACTCAAACTTGATAGAATAAAACACATTCTGGTATAATTTAAGGTCAAAACCAATTGAAAGTCAACAAGGACCAAACTAAAAAAACATAAAATTATCCAAGGACCTATTCATAAATATTAGAAAAACGAGGGTCTTACACATGGCATGCTCATGCAATACTCAAGTGATTCGGACATTAAGCCAACACTCACTTGAAGGTGGGACAATCATAACTCAAACTGTTATGACGCCACTTACCGATTAATTGATAATCTTGATGCCATCAAAAATCAGGAACAGGAATGACCTCACTGCCATCCTGTGGTCAAACAAGCACACTATCGCCCTAATGACAAGCGGGTACAACCTCACTGTCGTCATGGGAGAAGAAATAGGTACGACCTCTGTAACGCCCCAATTTTCACGAGGATTATTATCGTAAATATCAACAAATAAAGAGCTTACAAAAGGCAGCGGAAAATAAAACCGAAAGGAAACTGATACATATAAACCGCCTCAAGGCAAAGATTATTCAAGAAAGGAATAAATGACTTAAAAGTAAACTATTGTCAACACAACTGAGAACCACACGCAAGTAGATCCTTTAGAGTTGATAATCCTAAAAACAGAAGACTATGACATGGAACCCCGAGAAACCCTACGTCGTGCCACCAAACGCTCAAACCTCTCATGCCGACGTTGCAGGTCCCTCCTTTGTCTACGCTATTGGGTCAGTCACTCAATAGTCACCTCTAACGAAAGATCCTCCTCAGAAGAAAAGTCACTCGCCTATCGATCGGTGGGTTCTCTGTCCGTCACCCATAGAAAATACCATCAAAAGAATTAATAGCGCCAAGTATACGTCGTGGAGGAATAGTTATGCAGATAGTCCCTCAGTGATAACAAGTATCCACGGTGAGTCCATAACGGTCTCGTCTGGTAGTCCTAATCCAGCTGGTATAAGTAGCAGTGCGGTAGACCCGGCTGAAACTCCACACATCACCAGCATCACGCTTAAGTAACTAGATCTCTTCGTGCCTTGAATATGGCACCTGGTGAAACGGGTAAGCCTCCATCTGGCGATAAAAGCCCACACAACAAGCATTCAATTAAGCAAGGGTCAACTCAACAATCAAAGACTCCATATAAAGTCATGTGAATAATTACCAAGATAATTAACAACTAACTTTTAATATATCATTTATGGAAGTTCAATTATGAAAACACCCCTAGGGTGAGTCTAGGATGCCACTAGAAACTAAATGATCGCAATAAGGTTTTTCATCAATACTGGAAAGACAGGGCAACCACGGCACCTCTAGGAAACGAGAGTAAACTCCGCTTGCACGGTACGCCACTTACAAAACCACCGACAAAGAAACAGTCGTGCGAAACAAAATACAGGAACCGCTGACAAAGAAACAGTCGTGCGAACCCAAAACCATGTATGAGTTAGTCAAAATATCATTAATCAAACCACCCAACATTAAAGGAAAAATAGTACTCTCAAGTTAATAATAAAAACCATTATTAACAGGCATAGATATATTTCGACATTAAAAAAAAACATAGGCATGAGAGTATCAATAAGCATATAAAGCATATATTCACATAAGAATATACTCAACATCATATTCACATAGCATATATTCAATATCATATTCACATAGCATACAAGCAACATATAGCACAATCACATACAGACAAGACTAAGACCGAGTGCCCTTACCTTAGCCTAACTTACGCTCGTCCTTAAAAATCCAAAACAGAGTCCTCCAAAGAAGAGGAAAATCCTTCAAACAATAATTATAACATACGCGTATTAATTCTACGTGAAACTTATGCATGCATGCACATGCAAACCCTAATATGTCTTAGCTTAATTTTAATGTAATTCCCCAACCTTATCAAATAACCTTTACTCATATATATTCTTTTCTTTTTAATTTCCAAACTATAAATACATACTCATTTAATAATACAACCAATAATACCAACAAGGATATATTCTTCTTTTATTTTTATTTCAAGAAAAACTTATTCCTATTCATATATATATATATAATACACACTACACAACATATATTTATATATATACTTAATCAAAATTATTCATTATTAAACCAATAATCTAAATAATTGTTTTCCTAACAAAATAATCTCAGATATCATGCTCAAAAATAAAATAAAACATCTCCTTTATTTTATATATGGCCCGCGGCCATTTATACATATTATATATATATATATATTATCTATGTATTTTCAATTTTTCTAACTTCCAAAAGAACAACTTAACTCAAAATTAATTTTAAATATTACAATAAGATCTTCTCAAGATTCAAATTTGAAAATCTTCTCATCAAAACAAAGAAAATTTCACATGAGCTATATTTTTAAGCATATCTCTATTTTTTTTTCAAACAAAATCCTAACAAGATATCCAATAATTCAAAAATACAAATCATAATCACATGATATCTAAGATATGAAAATTAAAATCCTATACTCGTATATGATTTTCACATAACATATATAATTTCTAGCCATTAATTAATATTTTTCCGACAACCAAATCTAATCTTAATTAATAATATCTCAATTTGAAACTAAATCTAATCATATTTTAACCATAATAACTGATTATTTTTATATTTAAATTCAAATTTAAATTTCCTAAAATAGATAACAACAACCAAATAATTACAAAATCTCTATTATAAAACTATTATGAGAAAAAGCAACTAAAACCCTAAAAATTGCCCTATAGGTCGCGGTTACTAAAACATGGTGAGAGAGATTTTTTAAGTTTTTAGATCAAACTCATTACTTATTCCATCATCTTGAGACATATCATGAAATCTATGATGAACAAACAACAAAAATATCAACTTTCATAAGAAAACAACCACCTAACCCCAACCTTTATAATCTCGATGCTTCTAATATGATCACTACATGCAACTAAGGAATAAGCATAGGGGAAAGAATTCACCAACCTTAATCACAAGAATAAAGAAGATAACTCCTCCAACAAAGAGAGAGGGTGTAAGACCCTCAATTTTGTGTAATGACGTCTTAGTCCCCGTAATTCTTGTAATTATAGTTTGGATCCTTTGAAGTATAATGATTATACTTTGTCTTGAATTATTCAGTAATTCGAGTTAGTCTTGGTTGATATATAATGGATTTTGTCCATGTTAAAATGTGTGATAAAGTATGAAATTATGTATTGTTTAAGCCTTGGTTGAAATCACGATGTTTTGATGAGTAGGAGAGGATCGTCTTAGTGACTTGGCAGACTAGTCTTAGCTGCTACTCGTCTTACTTGGCAGATTAGTCTTGTTGGAGATCGTCTTAGTTGAGATCGTCTTGGTGGAGATCGTCTTAGTGGAGATCGTCTTAGTTGGCGGACTAGTCTTAGTGATTGATTAAGTCGGCCACTTTATGTATTGTCTGGTCTATCAGCCGTTATTCTTGACCTTATGAGATAAGTGTCAGTTGTTCTTGGAAATGATAAACTGCCGTTTTCATTGACTCAGAATATTTAAATCATTTATAGAGTCAGTTCCTCGCTCTATAAATAAAGAGCTTGTAGCAGTGCATTAATCTTCAGTATCTTTCTAAATCTTTCCTTCCTTCAAAGAAACCTCAATTCTCTATACTCTTTAGAAATACTTGGTGTTGAAGTAATACCCGTTCATCTTTTGATTCATTTTCATTGAAGGATAAATCTGATTTGTGATCGAGTTCTTCCTGTTCGTTGAAAGACAAAGTTGAAGTTTCAAATTTCTTAATCTTTTGAGCCATACAAGGTTGGTTTCCTTTCCAGTCCCTATGTTAGAGCTTTGTTATAATCTTTGTGTTTCAGAAAAATTCTTTGAATTCTGAATAGAAACTACCTTTGATCAATTTTGTAATGAGTTTTATCCATAAGAAAGTTTGGGTTTTGAAGAATTGAGTTTAAAATGATTTTTATGTGGAAAAATATTGTTTCTGGGCTCTCAGGCTGAGAGTTGGCGCATGAGCGCTGGGTTCCAACGCCTTGGCGTTGGAATTCTACCAGAAATTTGTGCACCAGACGAGACACCAACGCATGAGCGTTGGAGGCCAACGCTCGAGCGTTGGAGCATGCTCTGTTCTACCCTGTTTCACTGCAGTTTTCAAACGAGCTTCCGAACAAGCGCACACTAATTGTAAAAAGAGTTGAACATATAATAAGCATTATGTACTCAGCAAACGTGGGTTTCTAACATCTAAAACTAAAGAATTAAAGATAATACAATGGACTTCTCCAACCAGTCAATACAATCAATTAATATATTGATTACTGAATGATTAATGTAATTTTGTAATCAGTAAAAATACAATGAACTTATCAAATCATACATTTGGGACATCAATAGAAAAGGGGCCAATAATAATTGATAAAACCCTCGTTTCCACAGGTAAGCAACCAAGGATTTTAATTTAATTTTTTTGAAAGCAAAAAATTACTAATAAAGCAGCGAGAAAATGAGCCAATCTTTACCTTATGAACGGATATAATGCACAATGCCCCATACCGTACACAATGAAGGAAACTGAATTTTTTTTTTTTTTTTGGAGGGGGATAACTGGAGGATTCTTCTATCCCATGCAAACCTTTGTGATTTCTTCAAGCCTGAACTTTATTTGGGCTTGTACTTCTTTGTAACTACATAACAATCAATTTAACAATCAATTTTACTTCCAAATTTTTACAGATTTGTCGTGACTGGTAGAAGCAACCATCCCTGTCACCGGTGATTGTGCTAGAGACGATATTACGCACTCATGAGCTGGTATTGTCATACATTTATTCTCAGCCATGTTCCACAGCTCCAATGACTGCAAATCATTAATGAAAGATAAGAAATAAAAACGTGTTTTTCAAAATCGTTTGATGTGCTGCAAAACATGAACAAAGTCAGCCAATAAATTTAACAACATGATGTTTCCAATGAAAGATTAGAAATAATGGAGTGGTTTTTCTGAGAGAAGAGACATCCAAATGCAAACTAATTTATGCAATCTAGATTGAACCTAACTTGACCCCTATACGTTATTAATTTGACAGTCTTGCTTTAATCCTTTTTTTACTCCAGAGTTCCAATTTATCAACCTATCAAGTATCAACCATATTTCCCTTATGCTTTCCACTTGCCATTCTTAAGGCCTCTAACATGGATTTCTTTGTTTACACTAAATCATTTACAACCTACATAATATGTTTTAATCATTGGGGGTGATTATGAGCAACTTATCTGCCGACTGCAATTTTACAATATTTTCTACAGTAATATTTTAACCAATTGTGTCGGCATTACAAAAAAGCAAACCTCCTCCCAAAACCATATTTCTGAAGGAACCTACTATTATCTCCTATGTTTCCTACATAGCTTCACTGGTCAAACTTTCAGCATCACTTGTTCATCTTGATATTTAACACATTTTTAGGCGCCCTAATGTTAGTAAAAATATATTTCACAAACAAGAGAGTAGGTTGTCTGAGATTTGGTTCCAAACTACCCATAGGGGCGTAACAAGAGCTTTTCATAGGGGGGCCAGACAAAGTATTAAAATTTTGTAACCAATAAATACTTCGCAAATTGGAATGCTGGCTGCTGCGATCGGAGGACTGACCACGAAAGTCATTGATTTAATTCAAGGAAAAGAGCACGAAGGTAAGACAGATAAAGAAAGACAGATTTAATTCAAGTTTTATTAGGGTGGCAAGTATTGAACTATTGTCTATGTTACATGATTTGTTAGAATCTCTAGCGTCATAATGTGGGTTGACCCAAAATCCTCATAGGAGCTTTCCAGATTTACCCAGCAGATGAGAGAAGATAATAGGAATAAAAAATAGAGAAGAAAGACTGAGCTGATGAAAAAGGAAGGTACACTGAATTGCACAGGAATGCGAAGTGAAATATACATCATCACTAAAGACAGAAAAGCAGTGAAAAAAGGGCCATGGGTACTTTTGGGCCTATTCAATCAGAAAGACACACACACACACATATTTGACTTATGCTTCATTATTTTTAACCACTTGAATAGAATAATTCAATGTCTAAGACATACCAGTTTCTCTAGTGATCAGGTCCAGTTTCTACATATGTCAATCCTCATCTCTAAAAAATTTTACAAAGTTCAAGGCCCTCTAATTTAGTTCTCACTACTTGATAAACCCCAAAAACATCTTATCCCCATATCCTTCATTGCGTATAATATCAGGGAATACCATGCGAAAATGAAATAACAGAGAGAGAGAGAGTCAGCAGTAGCTTTATGGAGAATCAAATATTCTGCATTAACTACACGTATTTAGTGAGATATAAGAGTGACCGCTGAAAACCTTGACCATACAACCAACATGGATGGTTAACATTAAAAGTTAATTAATGGTCACACTTCATTTTTTAAAAATCACATAAGCTTTTAATCTAAAGCATTCATAGTTAGAACTTACGTTTATCGGTAAAGATTTATCGCCCTTACTCTCACATAAAAGAGACCCTTTCATATTGCTAGAGTAACTGATCTAAACTAACTCATAACTGACCTAACAGACTCTCCCACTCTAACTGACACCATTACTAATTCTCATCAACACAAGATAGTAACTGCATTAACCATAAAGATGAGTACTGAAAAGAAAACAGGAAAATATAATAGTAAACGGAAATTAAAAAACAATGTGACAGAGAAAAACAATGAAAAGGTTCTTGATACCAACAATACTGCGTAATATTTACAAACATACCTGGTATCCTCCAATAACCAAGAGAGTTGAGTAGCTTGGGTGAAACACACAAGAATGAAACATGTTTCCACTGGAATTAAGTTCATGAATGCAATCCCCAGTGGCAAGTGACCACACTTTGACAGATTCTTGACTCACAGATGCCAAGAAATCTCCATTTGTACTCCAACATAGACCGTGTACCTCTGCAGAGTGTCCCTGGAAAAGCATAAACTCCTACTTAATACTAGATATATTGAAATAGAAATAGGGCTGCACAATTGTATTATTTTCGATAGATTTCCTGAAGTTTGGTGTCATTCTCTACACCTGTAATGAGTGCATCTTCCTATCAGTCTCAACATCAAAGAGAGACACAACACTGCCAGATGCTGCAGCCAGAAGGTGTCCAGTCCGCGGCTGAAACCTCACCTGTGTAGATCCTCCCTGCTTGATTAATTTAATGAGGTTCAGAAGCGAGAATAAGCCAAATCCATCACATCTGTAATAATTAAATCAAGTAAGTTTTGCAAGTGACCTTAAAAGCACGAGTGCTGGTACATTGACTAATATTCCAGTAGCGAATCTCATTGTTATCATCACAGGAACAGAAAACGTCGTTTTTCTTTGGGTGGAAATCAAGGGACACCACATGTGAAGTATGTCCACTATATGCCTGCAAAGAAAAGCTATGCTGCAAAAGTTATAGCCAAAGGTTAGTCCCAGCAGCATGTAAGCCAACACATCAAACAGATACTATTGTCTATGACATCAAGACTAGAAGATAAGATTTTAACACCTGATTTCATGCTCAAGCTAAGTAACAAATGTCAAAAATTAAGAACAACGCAAACAATATTTCCCATAGACAAATACATATCCCCATAAAAAAACTATTTATCTATCAGGGTAAAATGAAAATTCTCAACAAACATCTCAAACAAACAAAAAAAACTGTTGTAAATAAGGAAATTATATTAGGATATTTTCTTTATTATTAGGAGATTCATTCTTTAATTAGGAGATTTCGTACAGATTTATTTCATTTCCTTATTTAGGTTTAGTCTAGCCTATATAATGTACTCTCTTGTTGTATTGAATGAGTATCAGAGTTTGACAATGAAGTGTGATGAAGACTCTATGATACTGACTCAGTTTATTGAGAAAGCACAGATCTTCAAGTTTTTCTCCGGTCTGAACTCTGAATTTGAACCCATTCGGGTTCAAGTTTTGGGTAAAGAGAAACTCCCTTCACTATCAGAGGTGTTTCACATAGTTCGTGGTGAAGAAGGTCGATCTAGAGTGATGATGGAGAAAACACCAGTTGATGGTTCAGCCTTAGCATCTGGAAAGGGTCCCGTAAATGGATCCACTTCTTCCAAACGCTCCTTTGCGAAGCCCAACTGTGATGATCAATGGTGCACTTACTGTAAGAGGTCTGACCATACTAAAGAGACTTGTATCAAACTTCATGGAAGAGATAAGGTCCTTGGACGTGTGGGCGGGTCCAAAGGTGTTGCTCAGAGGCGGGCAAATCACACAGCTTCTGACATGGAGAATCAGGGTGAAGAACCACTTGTGCCACCGATAGAAGATATCCCTCACCTTAGCAAAGTAAAGTTGAATCTTTTCACTATGATGTATGTCAATTTTCTATACATAATCGTACAACTTTTCTTCCGAGTAATAATAAATGTGCTCAGCCTTTTGATCCTGTTCATTCTGATGTGTGGGGACCTTCATCTATTTCTAATGTTTCTGGTGCAAAATGGTTTGTTACTTTTATTGATGATTGCACTCGAATTACAGGAGTTTTTCTTATGAAGCATAAGTCTGAAGTGTTTCAACCATTTGTTAATTTTTTCCACATGGTTAAAAGTTAAAACACAATTTGGGAAATCTATTAAGAGGTTGCGGTCAGACAATGGGAAAGAGTATGTAAACCAAAATTATAACAAACTTCTCACAAATAATGGTGTTGTTCATGAGTTGACTTGTGTTGACACCCCACAACAAAATGGGGTAGCTGAACCGAAAAATCGTCATCTTCTTAAATTTACTTGAGCTTTACTCTTTCAAATGAATGTTCCAAAGTTTGATTGGGGGGAAGCTGCCTTGACTGCTGCTTATTTGATTAATAAACTACCTTCTCGGGTTTTATCTAGTGTTAGTCCTGTCCAGGTTATGACTAGTTTCTTTCCGTCTGCGTCCATTAACTCAGGTTTTCAAAGTCGCGTTTTTGGTTATTCTACCTTTGTTCATGTTCATGGTTCTCATCAGGGTACGTTAGACCCCGGGCTATTAAGTGTATTTTCATGAGGTATGCTTCAAATAAAAAGGGATACAAGTGTTATCATCCTCCTAGTCGTCGTGTCTATATATCCATGGATGTTACTTTTCAAGAGACGGAGTCTTTTTATCCAGTCCTCAGCTTCATGAGGAGAGTAAGATAACTCTCCTAGATCAGTCATCTCGAACTCGGCTTGCATTTGAGCCTTGAAAGATTCTATAATCTTTTTTTTCCTTTCCAGAAACTAGCAGATCATCAACATACAAGCAGACTAGCAGAAGATTATCAATATGCTGGCATTTTCTATACACACCAAATTCAGAGGTGCATTTGACAAATCCTAATTGATTTAGGAATGAGTCAATTCGTTTATTCCAGGCCCTAGGTGCCTACTTCAGGCCATAGAGAGCCTTTCTGAGTTTATAAACTTTCTCCTCTTTTCCAGCAACCTCAAAACCTGTGGCTGCTTGACATAGACTTCCTCTTCTAGAGGACCATTCAAGAATGCTGATTTTACATCCATTTGATGTAAATGCCAGTGATTGAAACTTGCCACTGCTACAACCAATCTTATGGTTTCCTGTCTTGCTACTGGAGAAAAAATCTCACCATAATCCACACCTTGCTTCTGCAGGAAGCCATTAGCTGCCAATTTGGCTTTGAACTTACCCACCTCACCATTTGGATGCTTCTTCACCTTATACACCCACTTGACTGAAATTGCCTTCGTGTTACTTGGCAAATTAGTGAGCTTCCAGGTATCATTCTTCTCAATAGATCTCAGTTCTTCCTTCATGGCTTCCACCCACTGTTTTTCAGTCATGGCCTGCTCAAAGGATATTGGTTCCATCTCGACAAGAAGAGCCATATGAACAAGGTCTCCATCATCATTTACTAGATGATCTGGAAGGTTTTGGTAGTCCTGGTACCTTGATGGTTGCTGCCTAGTTCTTTGAGGCCTGCCAGATTGAGTGACCTCCTCTAAAACAGGATCTTCTTGCTCTTCCAACTATAAGATTCCAGTTGCTGCTTTCACAGCCCTGATATCCCAGTCATAGGCCTTTGTTTCATCAAATCTCAGATCCCTGCATACAGCAACACTCTGAGTTTTTGGATTAAAAACTTTGTATGCTCCAGTTGGATGATAACCAAGGAGTACAAGCACCCCACTCTTGTCATCCAATTTATGTCTCTTTGCATCTGGTATATGACCATAACAAAGTGAACCAAATATCTTCAAGTGGCTCACACTAGGCTTCACACCTGACCAAGCTTCTTCTGGTGTGATATTGTTCAACCTCTTGGTGGGACTCCTATTCAAAATAGGTTGTTGTGGACACAGCTTCTCCCCAAAACCTTTTGGGCAATGACTTGGTTCTCAGCATACTCCTTGTCATGTTGAGTAGAGTTCTATTCTCTCTCTTTGCTGTCCCACTGTGCTCACTGATTTTGATGTAAACTTTGAATGTGCGATTTGAGAACAGTGGGGCCTTCATCACCAATTTTTTCCGAGCATCAAACAGCTTCAACACCCTGTTCTCCATCCTTACGGAAAAATCTCTTTCAAGCAATTGTCCAATGCTTAGTAGATTAATCTTCATCTTTGGTACATAGAGCACATTGCTGATATAGGAATGCTTGCCATCATTCCTCTTTATCAGTATCTTGCCAACTCCTTCTGCTGCAATGGAGCTGTGATCAGCAAATTTCACTCTTGACTTTGCTGATTCATCAAAGGTAACAAACCATTCCTTGTGCCCCGTCATATGATTTGAACAACCAGTATCTAAGTACCAAACTCTTTCATTCTCACTCTCCATCTTAGTTGTGACCAAGAGCAAGACATCATCATCATATGGGTCTTCTCCTTGAGCCATTCTGGCTTCAGCATCTCTACTCTTTTTTCTTCTGTGAAATTTCCCACATTCGGCATCATAGTGGCTGAAATTTCCACACTTCCAACACTGCACATTTCTTTTGTCAGTTTCCTTTTTGAAACCATTGTTCCTTGCACCATCTTTACTAGAATTCTGGAATCCTCTTCCTGAGTTATAGTACTCTTCTCTGTTGGGAAAAGAATCTTGTTTCTGAGAATTAGAGGAGGAACCCGAACCTGAATCTTGTTTGTTTCCATCATGATTCCTCCACTTTTCACCTTTCCACTTTCCCTTGCCTTTTCTCTGCCAATCATTCTGACCAGATGGTTTCTTTGACTGAGCTTGGAGTGCTTGATCTCCTGATTTGTCAGGATTCCTTTCTTTCAGCCTCTGCTCGTGTGCCTCCAAGGAGCTCTGTTATTCTTCTATCTTAAATTCATCCAGATCCTTCAAAGTTCAATTCTTCAATAGCCACCACTATATGATCGAATCTTGGAGTCAGTGTTCGTAGTATTTTCTCTACAATTGATTGATCAGTCATCTTCTCTCCGCAGCCCTTCATAGAATTCGTCAGAGTGAGAATTTTGGTGAAGCATTCTGAAAGATTCATGCTCTTCCACTTGAAGCAGCTCATATTGCCTGCACAGAGTCTGCAATTTGACTTTCTTAATCTTTTCCGCACCAGAGTGGCTTTTCACCAGAATGTCCCACGCTTCTTTTGATGTAGAAACCGCAGAGATCTCCTCAAAATATGCAGAATCCACACATTGATGAATCATGAAGAGGGCTTTGCAATCTGTCTTCTTCAAGTCTTTATTCGCAGCCCTATGTGCATCAGTTGCACCTTCTCCAACAGAGTATAGCCTTAATGCACAATTTCAAGGACATCTTGATAGCCAAAATGGCTTTCATCTTCACGCACCACTGGTCAAATTTTTTCGCTTCCAGGACTGGTAGAGACATCGCGAATCCTCAATTGGAACTCGCCATTCTTGCACGCTTCTTGATCCTTTGTCGCGGCAGTGTTGGATCTCCGCCTAGGCTGCAAATGGTGATCCCCTCCACAGGTTGCAGGGTCAAGAACGAGGCTCTTGATACCACTGTTAGATCAAGAACAAGCTTGATCAACCACCATACACGTTTCACTCACTCTCACAGCTATTAGTATTACACTGATAGAGAACACTGATTCACACAGTGTTCCCACACCACACTCACACGCGTAGTAACTCAGAGAGAGAAGTAGGGGAAATTATTTTCTCTTATTGATTACCAGTAGTAATACATGAATCAGTCCCCTTTTATATAGGAAGACTTTACTTAACAGCTAAGTAATCATAACAAACTAATTACTATAGCTAACAAACTACAATTATATGACAGCTAAGCTAACAACTTCTGAACTGAATTAATATCCAACAACATGGAGGAGCAAGAAGCAGAATGTAGTTGTCAGATCAAGTGCAGAGGCAGAATTCAGAGCCATGGCTCAAGGAGTTTGTGAATTGTTGTGGTTGAAGATCATACAAGATGATTTAAAAATAAAGTATGAAGCTCCCATGAGACTTGTCTGTGATAATAAGTCTGTCATTAGTATTGCTCACAATCCAATCCAACATGACAGAACAAAGCACATAGAGATAGACCGGCACTTCATCAAAGAGACATTGGATAATGGTCTTATTTCTACACAGTACATCCCCTCAGGACTACAGTTGGCTGATGTGCTCACCAAAGGACTTCCCTTGGAGATTTTGAGATCTTACTTGCAAGCTGGGAATGATAGATATCTATTCACCAGCTTGAGGGGGAGTGTTGTAAATAAGGAAATTGTATTAGGATATTTTCTTTATTATTAGGAGGTTCGTTCTTTAATTAGGAGATTTCATACAGATTTATTTTATTTCCTTATTTAGGTTTAGTCTAGCCTATATAATGTACTCTCTTGTTGTATTTTGATCAAGTAATAAAATTATATTTCTTCATATTTCAAGTATAACAACCAAACATTGCCCTAGAAGTGGTTAGTCTTGTTTTGGACTTGGGGTTCAAACTTAAATCTTTGGGAAAGGGAACAACTACATGACGAAACAATATACCTAATGGCCAAAAAGGGTTCCAACTTCTAAGACACAAGTTTATAAAAATACAAAGGCTTCTCCATTCTCATAATTTCATGGCTAGTAAAACAGAGACTAGGTCTGAGTGAAAGTTATGTCTCGGCTTGCGCTTGGATATCTTATTTACAGTATAACTACAATCAGTAAGTGAGCTAATTTACAGCAATCATCATACTGCAATTTGCTATCTGTTTACATGCATGCTAAGTATCTAAATATAAAACCTAGTGATACATAGGATCAAGATCCATAATATTGGACACAACTAATCAATTAAATTTTGCTGAAGGTTCTGAAATCTATTGGAGCTAAGCCAACATAAACAAATAATTAAAATCATGACTAGCAAACATTGTCTTTGGATTGTACAGGTTCAGAAACCTCAAATAAACATCCAAACAAAAAATCACTGAGCCAAATAAGTGGAAAAAGTACGATCATCACAATATCCTTTTCCATGACAAGAAACGTATCAAGTGTTAGTATATCAAATGTTGAGAGAGAGAGAGGAGAAGCATATCTTGAAAATAGTATGTCTACACTACACAGAAGACGCGATATTTATATATAATGAATATTAAGAATGCAAAGATATAATTTTCCTAATTACTATATTTGCACGATACATTTAACCTAGAAACTTACAGTTACCTACACATAATGATATACATTCTAACAGTAACCAATATTATAATCCCCAAGGCAAGGGCACTGCATTCAATAGAAAGAATATCAAAATCTCATACTAAGGAAATGCATTATAACAGTGAAAAGAAAATCACTAGCAAAAAGGAATTTACATCTGCAGCATCCCAAAGCCGCACAGTTGTATCAAATGAAGACGTTGCCAGTTGAGTTGAATTCGGTCTGAAGCGAACATCAGTAATAATAAGAGAGTGTGCCTCTGGTGTGCTCTGTGTTTGCAGTGTCTCCATGTTCCACAGAACAACCTAATGACAAGGAATAGGATAAGAATCTGTACCTCTTAGTTCTTTACGAAGTAAATTTCTGGAACTGATACGGAAGTAAATTTTTGAGAAGATCCTTATACAATATTTAGCCAACACCAAGTGAATACAGAATTAAAGCATGTATTTTATGCAATTCAAAAACAAGAAAATTATATATAATACATATCATAAATACAAAGATCAATAGTTACCCTAATTATCAAGGTAGTTAAAATCGAGATTCCACCTAGTATAGACAAACATTTTGAAGACATCCTAAATAACACCAAAACCCGGACAAAAAAATATAAAAACAAAGAGCATCCGGGAGATTCAGCAGCAGCAGCAGAAATCTAAGAGGTTGATCCTCACCATTGATGTCTCAAGGGGTTGGTACAGCTAACAATTGGATGTCAATAATGCATTTTTAAATAGAGTGCTTGAGGAGGAAGTCTATATGCTGCAGGATTTGAGGCTGATGATAATTCCTTTGCAGATTGCATAAGGCCTTGCATGGCCTTGAGCAAGCCCCAAGGCCATAATTTGAGAGACTCAAAACTTCCCTCATTCAGTTTGCCTTCACTCCAGGTAGGTATGACCCTTCTTTATTCACATTTCTCTTAATCCGCAGTGTTTACAATATGGTGTATTTCGAAGATATTATTATCACACGGATTCTCTGGCTCTCATTCAGCAGCTTGTCACCAAACTGAATTCAGTATTTGCTCTCAAGCAACATGGAGACCTTAGATACCTGTGCAACGGTTATAAAAAACTCAAGATTGTTTTTTCATGGTTTGTGTTGAGATCCCACATCGACCAGATATAGGGCCAACATAGAGCTTTTAATGGCTTTGGTAATCCTCACCCAAATTCTAAGATGGTATTAGAGCATCCTAGTTCTGATATTGGGCCACCCATCACTGTCCAAAAATCAATCTAGGCCTGCGGCTTTCCCAGTGCAACCTACCTCACCCCGTGGATTTCCCAATGCAATTTACCAGGCTTGTGGCTTTCCCAGTTTAATCAACTTGGCAAACGGAGTCATATAATCTCCACTCCAGATATCCACTCCTGGGCGTGACAAGGGTGTGTTGAGATGTCACAGTGACAAGAGATAAGACCAAGATAGAATTTCTAAAGGCTTTGGCAATCCTCACCTTTTGAGTTAGCGTTTGGGGTAGAATTAGGCCTAACCCAAACTCTAAGAGTTTGTATACACCAAAAGATTAATCTTCAGAACTCAGTCAGCTAATTAATGCTCAGTGTTAAGTATGAAACAACCATTTACCAACCATAATATAATAACTTCAGCTTTTAACAGAGTTCGTCCTTAATATGGTAACAGAGGATCTATGACAAAGTAGTCAAGAATTCAATCCTTGTCACCAACATTATTTTAAATAAAAGTTTAGTTTTAGCACAAGGTAAAATTTATTGTGTGAGGGAAAATTAGACATAAATCATTCATGACCCTTTATTTATTAGCTGAAGATTTTAGGAGATTGGTTGTTGATACTCAGTATATGGCACCAAAAGAAGGAAAAAATCAGATAACTTGGGCATTTTGTCTTTAGTTTACAACTCAAGGGAAGTATGTTATATGGTCTTAACTAATAAATGTTGACCACACCTACAAAGATAACATCATATACCCATTATAAGATTTATCAGCAGATAAAACTGATTCGTATTAAAGTGGATGAACGTTTAATAGGAGCAGGAAATTATCATATGAATATGGAACAACTGATTGCAGTTGATTTATGTACATTAATAGAAACTATTTAAAATAATCAATCTAGTAGAGTTTTTAATGTGGAGAAAAAAGAAACCAATTTTAAAATCTTTAAATTACAATTCACTAGCAAATACATAAATTGCCCTTCAACTTATAACTATTTTGAAACTCTGCTATCTGCCTTAAGGCAGTTAACTTATAGAATGAAATCCATTTTACCTTCTTGTCATGTCCAGCACTAGCTAATAATTTCCCATCTGAAGAGAAATGACAGCAAACAACTTTGCTGTTGCTTTTGCGAATAGAACCAACTTCACTAAAGGAAAAATCTGAAATGGAACCAATGGAGTCACCACTACAGTCAAAATAAATAAATAAAATTTATAGAAACAAAGTAGATTACCTTTTGAAGCATCTGTAGCATGCTCAGAAGGGTTCCGTTTCAATGTGCCAAATATGTCCCTTCCATCACCATCATCCTGTGAGAGAAATGATTCCACATTATCATCTAAGGAGCCAACATCTGCAAAATGTTCCATGTCATCCTGCAACTAAAGGAATGTGAATTATCAAGTACTAGTTATTGTCTATAACTTAAAAAGAGAAGATGCATCAAATGATACAGGGAAACAACATAAATTCTAAGAAAACAGTGCAAAACTTATCAAGTCCTGTACTCACTGGCAAATCAAGAATGTTACAGACACATTATCAAAATTAGAAATATATTTAATAATGCATTTCCTGAGAATGAATGCTAGCAACTCCCGCATTCACAATAAAAATATTGGTTCAACATCATCATATGGGAATCATAAAAGTAATTAAGTAATATAAACGTTATATAATACAAGTATGTTTACCATCATCTAGATAGCATTCTCAAGCGGTTCTAACATAGGTACTAAACAGAATTTTTTCAGTAACAAAACAATTTGCCGAAAAAAGATGGGAAAAATGTAGCCTCTTACTACATAATATATAGACAGGAAAGAAACGGAAACCGGAATGAGACACACTTTCTCACACCGGTGGATAGTGGGCCTATCAAGAATGACGACACATTAGGATTGTCTCTCGTCAAGCTCTAATACCACGTTGAATAACAAAAAGGAGACGAGGCATTTGGTGAATTTGTGTGTCTAACTTAAACTACACGACAGGAGTCATTATATATAATAGGCACCATAAAGGCACAATAAATACATAATATCCTACTTCATTGTTCCCCAGGTAATGAAGTTACAAAATCTTCAAATTTACTTACCAGCTGGTTTGTGGAAGATGCAAGGCCACCAGCTCCTTCAGTACCGCCATACATCATCAAACCTTTGGATACACCAGCAACATTCTGCAAGTTACCCGTCATAGAACCTCCATCCCCAGGAGTATGAGTAGAAGGAGTTGATGGTTGAGAATTAGAAGGGCCGTGTGTATTTCCTGTACCAGTACTGTTGGCGGCTCCCGAAGATGCAGGTCCTTTCCTTTTTCGGTAATTCTAAAATCATGCAATATACAAATGGAAACTTATATCTTATATATTTTTCGCGAAGGCAATTAAAAGTATCTAAGATTGATATCATTGTATACAAACATAAATGACAAACCTGCGCCAGTTGCTGAGGATGCAAAGGATCTTGTTGTTGCTGGGAAGTGGTTTGTTGGATCTGCGGCATGTTGATCTGCTTAAAAACATAAAACAACCATATTAACAAAGGGAAGAAATGCTGTTTTTATAAGCCTAAAATGGATTTTTAATACAAACTTCGTATTACTAGCCTAATTCATGGAATTAATACAAAGACCTGCACCCATATCCAGCACATTTTTCCCAGATCTTTTACTACTTCAAATGATATCAAGTTGTTAATTGCAGGGGAATGTTAAGATACATGTTTAGTGTGTAGTCAAGTAACTAATTGTTAAAGTTAGACAAGCTTCTTCTAGAAGCTTGTTTTTTTGTTTAGTTTCTGTTATAACAGCTCATCTGTTGTTTTCTATATAATGAAACTGCTGCTAGCTGAGCATGTGATCTTTTGATGAATAACAGAATTTCAGATTTCATTACAGTTTTTCCCTCTCTTTCTCTTTCTCTCTCTCTCTCAACCTTCTCTAACTATTTTCAATAAATAATTAAACTTAATGCAACTGCCCACTAATTTCCTTATTGTGATTTATGGCTTGGATCTTGTATTATTTTAATGTTTATTATATGATATATCATATATCAGCTTGAGTTTCAATTTATAACTTGATTTTTTTTGTATCATGTATCTTACAATACATAAAAAGATTCGATTAACGATTCGGAAAATCAGTCTTCCGATTCACGATTTGAATCTAGATTCAATAACCATGGTTGTAATCTCTAGTACAATAAATAATATGATTCAGTTTTCTTCATCGCTTTCCTTTTCTAATATGCCTGCTATTGACGACCCT
Organism: Acmispon strigosus; assembly: GCA_030819835.1. NCBI lineage: Eukaryota > Viridiplantae > Streptophyta > Magnoliopsida > Fabales > Fabaceae > Acmispon > Acmispon strigosus. The sequence continues at coordinate 43,183,581 of JAUAMA010000005.1, read as the reverse complement.
GATTATAAGTATATGATGACTTTTTTAAATTGCTACTCACTATTATGGTAATGTGTATGCTCGGTTATAAACCAATTATCCCAAAAGTTTAAGCTGTTAGGTGAAGACACATGAATGGTTTTATATTATATATTATTTCTAACACGCCTCCTATACAAGAGCCTATTGAGATTGAAGTGTGGACAATGCACAGGCCCACATATTATTATGTGTTGAAACTCAACTTTTTTTATCCGAATAATGGGAGCAACGAGGATCGAACTCTAGACCATTTTGTCATAAAAGCTCTAATACCATACCATGAACCAACTATCCCAAAAGCTCAAGTTGTTGGGTGAAAATACATGAATGGTTTTATATTATATTTCCAACATGCTCAAAAAGCCAATGCCTGATTTCTTGCAGTTTGCTACAATTTCGGAGCTCACAATTCTCAACAAAATTGTTATAACCTTTGAAAATTTTTAATTCTCTTTATTAAAAGAAATAGATATGTTCCGGTTAACGTTGATGTTAGTTTAGGAGAACGTATGGTTAATTAACTAATTATGGATCGGCTAATACAAGTAATTATCAGCTCCTCATTTGACTAATATATGCTTTGAGAGGCTCTAATTATTTTGATGTGAATGTGTAAGTAGACAATTGTTGATCATGGAATAGTCAAATGATAGAATAGTTCAAAAAATTAGGGGAGGATGGTAGTTCATGTGATGGCATAACCTACAGATCATCCATAAACATAGCCAAACCATTCAATGCTCAAGACAGCATAAGCATGAAGTAAACTCTTGGTTTAAATTATGAACTGTTTTGTACAATATAGCAATATCACATTCATGTAATACAAGGCCAAGTGGTAAAAATAAAAGATACCTTAGATGAAGTGGATTGCATCGGAGAGCCTATTGATCCATCATTCGTAATTGGTTGACCATCTTTGACATTCAAACTTCCCCTAGCCAATCCCCTTAAACGTTGTGGATCCATATCTCCATACAACGGTGAATTGCCTATATTTCCCTGTGCCTGTACCTGGGCAAGGATCTGTTGCTGTTGTTGTTGTGGCAAAAGCTGAAACTGATTTGTACTCTGAAGGAGAGGCTTTTGAACTTGTGCTCCATAACCAGGACGAATTTGATCTATGCCCTAGATAATATGAGAATTAATTTAAATTGGATCTGATGCATACATTGATAAATATCTTCAAGTGAACTCAAGGCACATGATAATACTCACAGTTAAAGGCCATCCCTTCAATGTGAGACCACCAACTCCAGGATTTAATCCTGAAAATGAAGAGGAAAGAAACCAAGCAAGATGATTATTATAAAGAAATTGTGTTGCAATCATGAGATAATTATAAAAACATTAAATTATAAAATGATCTTGCAGAACTTTATCTAAAATAAATTTTGCAGATACCCCAAACCGTGAAAAGTAAAATAAACTAAGGACTTGATTATAATTTCAGTTCCTCCAGTTTTGACTATATATGATCTTGGCCCCCTAATTCTTTTAGCTATTTAAGTTTGTTGAGAAGTACCACATTGACTAAAGATATGGTGAAAATAGTCCTTATAAAGGGTAGAGCAACCCTCAACCCTAAGCTAACTTTTGGGGTAGAGTTAGGCCTAACCCGAATTCTAATAAAGTCCCTCTAATTTTAAAATTAAGCAAATTTAGTTCCGTCGTCAATCTTCATCTACCTAAAGTCCTCAAATTCTCATTTCCTATCCAAATATATAGGAGGATTTTTGACAAATTTGAGATTTAAAAGTTTGAAGTTTAGTGAAATTTTAAAGTAATTAGAAGTATTTTATAGGACGAGATTAGGATTAGAAGTATTCGGGATTTTATATTTCGGTGAACTTTAATAATTTGGCTCTTTAGTTTTCAGAAAAATATGGATTACAAAGATTTAATCTATTCCATTTGTAAATATTTTTCATAGAAAATGAGAATTTGGGAGTTTTAAGTAGAAAGAAAGTGTTGGGGGACTTATTTGTAACAACTAAAATAAATTGAGAAATTAAATTCACTTAAAAATTATTGAAGAACCAAAATCACACATTAACATAGTAGAGGGATTGAAAGTGCAATTAAGCCAAAACTAAATTATCATGTTTTAGTTCCTATTTTACATGATATAAAGTGTTGTAAATCCAAATTATTAAAATTCAGTTCATCTATGAATTGCTTTTCTCTGCCAGTAATTCCAACCTGCATTTGTGATTCCAGGCTTTGACTGCATTCCTCCCTGCCCATAAATTGAAGAATGATCCATAGGCAAGGATCTCTGCATGGTGCCCATGTTGACTTCACCTTTGGTCTCCTGCTGAGGAGAAAAAACTAGAAATCAACACTTAAAAGAGTAGAAAGGAAGGAAGGAAGTAAATGCAGATGAACACCGAGCAGTGCAAACACGCACAGGGGTTTGATGAGTTCGAGACTGGATTTGCTGCAAAGCTGCTGTCACACTTCCTGAATTTCCTTGAACCATTTGACTGTTTGAGCAAAAGGCACAAAAACTGTAAACACTATAAGCCAACATATATTTCAAGTTCAATAAAAGTTACCAATGGTATTACCTAGGATGGTTTGTTGGTTTCAAAAGAGCCATTCTAGCATCTAGAAGTGGTTGGGATGTCTCCGTATCCATGGGATTAGAGTGCTTCATCCGCTCCTCATACATTTTTGCAGCCAAAGCACTAGCAGTAGATTGCCCGAGCACTCCTTCTGTAGTGATAGTATTTACAGGACCTCCAAGGGAAGAATGATTAGAATCCCTTCTTTGCAATTGTGCTTGACGCATTAGTTGCATCTGCTGCATCTGCAATTGTTGTTGTTCTTTCACTTTAATCTGTTGAACCTGCAACTCAGTAAAAATCAAAAGGAAAAAACTTTTGGCTTTTAGGTAAAGGCTCTTCAATGATTTTAAATATGACCATTGAAGCCAAAGGAAAAGAAGGGATGCACCTCTAAATACGCTGCAGCAGTCTCAGAATGTTTCTCATTTGTCCTTGCAATAAAAATATCCCAGAAAACAGACCACCACTCAAAGAGAAAACCTCCGGGAGCATCAATTGCTGCATTTTCAGAGTGTTAGCTATAGTCAACAGCAGTATAATCTAAATATCACAACCATTCCATGTATGTTAACATTGTGTGCAACCATTTACATCAGAGCATTCCAAACAGGCCATAAGTAGAGATGGATGATCATTTAATAAATTAACCAAATCAGATATCAATATTAAAGAGAATTAAACAACTAAATTAACGAACTCTCACCTACTAGGTCAGGAGAAACCTTCCCTTCTGTCATGAATAACAAAATCAGGAGATCATTATTAAATTGCATTAAACAAATGTATTAACGAACTCTCACCTACTGGGTCGGGAGAAACCTTCCCTTCTGTCATGAATGACTTAGCAGTATTGAGCAACTTTTTCTTCACCAAATAATCATATATATAAACATCAAGCCTAGCAGCAAAAGAAAACACACTAAGTGGAAACTTGAGGTAAACAACAAAAAGAACATTAATTGGAATTGGCTACACTCATCAATCAACCATCGGCTCTATTATCAAACATAAATTCATGTACTTACATCTTATCTGCTTCCCAATTACTCTGCGCCATAGTGTCCTGGTCTGAAGCAAAATTAACTGCAGCAAAGCACGAAATTCGACAGTCTATCAAACAAGTGAATTCAACAAAGTCTCATAAATAAACAATGAAAAAAAAAAAAACCAAAATTGACCAATCACAAAGCTCGTAGAGCAACAGAATGCATGATCAACCTCAAAACACAACAAATAGGTGGATCAAACTGCTACATTAGCAATCCGGGGATGCATGCAGCAACGACCGCCACGGAACAAAAATCGCTCTCGATCTCAGAGATCAGAAACCACGAATAACCGATTCTCGCAGAAGAAGACAGAGCCGTTCAAGCTAATTATACAAATTTCGCACCTGCTGTCACTGATAGCCGAAAGAAAGATCGAGAACGATGAGAAAGGAAGGTAATTGTGGAGAGTTTGAGCAAAGAGAAAAGAGATTGAACTAGCTGAACAGCTTTTCAACAGTGGAGGGTCGAGGATGGGAGAGTTTGAATGAATGAGGTTCCGAAGCTCAGGCTCCGCAAACAACCGAAGCTGAGGAGGTTCAGATTTGGACTTAACGAGCTTCCGTTCCGTCCCGGTTAACATAATGCCTAGAAAATCACATCTACCCGACACGTGTACGGCTGATATATAAAATAAAGTTTCTCAAAGGCTTTTGAATGCCTTTCATGAAATATAATTGCTTATAAATTCTACCCTTTATTTTCTTTTTGTATGAGGGCAAGTTCATACGTGGATAATTATCTATAAATTTTCATAAAAATAAGTTGGTATAGTATGATTTTTTTTTTATTACAAGAGAAATAAAAGAAATAGACAAAGAGAAACAACTAAGCTACTGCATCCCTGCACAGGAGCGGGACCACTGAGGACGGAGGTTCCTTCCAAATACGCAATGGACATCATGTGTGAGACGCTTGTCTCGCCAAAGTATCTGTCACTGCATTTTTATCTCGCGGGACATAGGAGAACTGAACCTTCCAATCCCCACCCAACATAGCGCGAATATAAGTAATAGTATCCCTCTGCCAAAAGTTTCTCGTGTCCTTGTTCTGGCTCAGAATCTCTACAATATCTCTACAGTCCATGTAGCACACTATCTCTCGAAAACCCAAGTCCTCTCTACTAGCTTCAACCCTGATTGGAGCGCTAGAAGCTCCGCCAAAAAGGCACACCCAGGACCATAAGAACAAGCAAACCCCGAAATCCATCGGCTGGTGGAGTCCCTCACCACACCCCCGCCACCCATCTGATTCGACCCAGCAATCCAGCTGCCATCTGTATGAAGGTGAACTAAATTAGTACATTTCACAAACATAGAATCTCGAGGCCTCGTCAACATTGTCCCCCCATCTCGCAAACTCATTTGCTGTGATCAATATTTGACGCCAACCACTTGAATGGGCCACGGTTGAGGGTCAAAGATTGCGCTATTGCGCCAACGCCAAATACACCAGAGTGTTGCAATCGTAAACGCCTGATACGGTCCCTGTAGGAGGCAACGAAACCAATCTTGAAAATTGCTCGTCGTAGGAGGGGATGGCAATAGGCTCCAGAAGTGGCTCTATGTCAGACGCGATCCATGGCAATCCCGCAAGAGATGTTCAATATCCTCATCCTGCTCGCCACACCGGGGATAAAACCTTTTTACGTTGTCATCCAATAATATTAGAGGGTTTTGGCATGTCATTATTTAAATTAAAATTAAAAAAGAATAAAATTAAATCATATTATTATCCATTAATTTTCCATCATCTCACTCCACCTTCACCCTTTTCCATCATCATACTCCACCTTCGGCCTGCTTCATCACCATCATCCAGGTTTATTTGTCGTGCACCCTCTTCTTCGTTTGGGTTTTTCGTCATCTTGCCTTCATCATCATCTTGCCTCTTCCAAGTTCCTACTTCTGAAGCGTGGGAGATCATTACGCAGCTCCCTATCATCATCCAACATTTTTAGGATATACCATGCCAATACACCAAAAGCTCTAGGATATAACTAAACTTTGGATTAGTAATAAAATCAAGAAAGAAATATAAACTTGTTGAGTAACCTCAATAACGTCTTTGCGCTAATTTTTTCCCGTTGAAAAATAGTGAGAAAAGGAAAGGTTTCGGATGCAGTTGGATGTTATGATGGCGAGATGGAGGAAGCAGACAAATAGATCCGCATGTACTGCTTCTCCCAATAAGCAAGGTTGATGACAGCAAATACAAGGTGCAAACGAGGAAGCAGGGTGCAGCGGTGTACACAGGGTGCAGAATTGCAAAGGATAAAGATCGGTGGGCGTAGACCACCAGAGAGATAGAAAAAAATGAGAGATAAATGATAAGTATAATATATGATGTAATGTAATTTGAAGAAAAGAGACAAAAAAAAATATGTTCAAAAGTGTTTGTACATACACAAATCATTGCCCAATTGCAAATCAAGAAATAGGGTGCATGCGTATTTGGAAAAAGTTGGGGATGTTGTGGGATGATGGAGAAATGGATACAGGTCATGATATTAGAATCGAGTTTTAATTTTTTTTTAACTTTAATTCAAACAATTAGTTACATAACATTTCAAAATGCTTTAAGATTTTTGGATGATAATATAGAGAATTTTTTACATTGTCAATGCATCATAATTAATTTCATAGACTATTATCATATAAGGTTGGTTCTATATTATGGACTATTTTGGAGTTATTGTATTTTATTTGATTAGCTCATCAGTTTACTTCATATACACAAATTTATCTGAATATATTAGAGAAATTATGTCACATGAAAGTTGTTAGTTTGTAATTTCAATATATAAATAAGATAAAAAAATCACTTTAAAATCCTATACCGTGTGGTAGTTATAACAAAATCGAAGAGCTGTGATATTAGGACTTACTTGAAAATAAGAAGTATATAAACCATGAACCATAAAATGTGAAAATTTGTGAATACACACTCCAAAATACTTACAAAGCTCGATGCATGATGATTTTTAATGCTTTGGTGAAGCATTATTGCAAGATAAGTAAAAGAAAAATGAGGGAGGGAGAGAGAGAGAGCGCCAAAATTCTAGATTAGATATATGCGTATATATGCTAGGTTTTAGGCATACATACATGCAAGTATCGAGGGGCATGAGATGCTCGATTTTTCACTTAATGTTTAAAATTAAACATTGAATATTTACTTGGAGGGTTTAATTTAATTTTTAACTATATTCTATCTAATTCATGTAGACATTATATATTATTCAATTTTTTAATTAGAATAATAACAGTGGTGCTATTTGGTAGGAAATATGGTCTTACGAAACTCAAAAAATGGGTTGTGTAGTGTTGTTGGCTTGAAGTTAGGGACCCACTAACCATACAAAGTTAAATTTGATTGGATAAGTGTGTTGCAATTGTTCATTCTTGTCTTTCTTGTTGTACCAAAAATTATTTTCGTTAGAATAAAAAGATTAATGCGATTAAAAGTGGAATGTAATATAATGTATTATCTTTTAGAAATCATAAATAAGTAAACTATTTAATTCATATAGACATTGTACAATAACACATCTTTTACAATCTAGCTAACTTTCCATTTCTCCTTATTTGCCTAATTTAATGTGTTTTCTTAATTGAGGTTTTACATAATATAGTAGGAAATTATTAAATTGGACCTTAATTTATATATGTAACTAGTTGGATTTACCTGTGCGAGGCACAGGTAACTTTGGATAAACTAAAATTATAGTGTGTGGAATGATTTTTTTTTTATAACTTCTTATACATGTTGTTGTGAGGTCGACAATAGTGACCAATACTGTAGCCGTGAGAAATAGTTTTTTAGCAGTAAACGGTTAGCGACAATTTGCGCTTAACTCTCATGGGCAAGGATCGAAACCCCCTTCTGCATGGTCGAGAGACAAAGTTAGCTAACTACCACGCCACATCCTGTGCTATGTTTAGATGTTATTTTGTCATGTTGATTCCTCGATTATTGGTATAGGAATCTTTAGTCTGGAGTGCGCTGTCCTCTCTCCGGTAACAATAGTGCTGCAAACTCACTCGAGGCATCATTAATGACAATATCACATCTCGATCTAATGGATGCCGATAGAGTATTCCATACAAATGTTTTAGTTATTCCTCCATACTCATACATGAAGAAAAAACTACATTTGTTTAATGGAGGGAATCAGAATATTAAAATTTAATTTTAAATTTAATTTGTAACTTAATATAATTAAATTATATAATATGTAATTATTGCTAATTTTATTTGGAACATAATTAGTGATTAATAATTTTTATAACTAATGGTATATTAAAAATTTGTATTTAAATTAAAATATTTTAGAATTTCTGAATTAATTAAAAGGATCAACTATTATTTATAACGTATTAAAACAATGCTTTTTATAACATAATAAAAGTATCTACTATTTATAGCATGGTTAAAGGGTAATTCAATATTAATTAGATTGTTTATGCATTAGATTGTTTAAATTTGAAAATCAAATTTAAATTGGTTTTAAAATTTGATTTCATATTTTTTTAAAAAAAAAACAAAAAATTGATTTCATATTAATTTCAAAGACAACTTTAAATGGAAATAATTATTTATGTATAATTATTTGTATCAATTTTTTTGAAACTGATATCAAATTAGTTAAAAAAGATTCCAAGTATTTTATATACTATTTTTCATTTTTGATATATATATTCTTCTTTTTTCTTCGAAAAAAGATATATGTATATATATATATATATATATATATATTCATATTTAAAAAAGGGTTCCAATTGAAATTAATATTTAAAATTGAAAAAAATTATTTCTATCATTTATTTTACAAAATTGATTTAGTTTTTAATTACTTAATTGTATCAATAAAATTATTGAATTTTTTAAAATAAAATATTTAAAATGTTATATTTAACAATATTTTTTAATTTTATATTTTTTAAATATTTGATATATCAAATAAATGATTTCACGTGAAATTAAAAATCAAAATTTCAAACTTGTACATATCAAATCCTTTGTGGGTGATTCGAATATAGTGGTATAATTTGTGAAATTAAGTCCATACAGAGGAATGTTAGGATTCTCAATTGGCTTCACAGTGATGACTTGTACTTGTATGAGTTTATAGCCACGGCAGAGTTGACAATCTCGTAACATATGCCTTCTCTCAAAAGGCTCTCAAATTTGTTCATGTGATTGCTCCAAACGGTGCACTGTATCGTGTCGTTCTACAAAAAAATAAGTTAGACACTAATAAAATGGTTTTCCTATGACGCTAAATAGCACAAAATCGTTCTAAAAGGAATTAAATAATTTTCAACATACCTTAGCGTCAACAAATAACATAGCAGAGAAACCGTAGTGGCACAATTTATAGCATCAAGTGAGGAGACTAATTGTTAAGAAAAATTCATATTTCAAAAAAATATCTTAAGATTGTATGTTAACTATTTCCTATTAAAATTTGGTTAAAATTTTTGTATTAATTAGTTATGATTCATTCCTTATTTTAAAAATTGGTTAAATATTTAGTATTAATTAGTTAGGGTTCGTTCCTTATTTAACATTTGTAATCAATATCAATTTTTGTTCCTATTAAAATTTGGTATTAATTAGTTATGATTCGTTCCTTATTTAACATTTGTAATAAATTTTATAAATATTAATTATTTGAAAGATATTTTTTTAAAAATCTTAAGATAGTAATTCGTTATGATTCGTTCCTTATTTAACATTTGTAATAAATTTTATAAATATTAATTATTTAAAATTTATTTTTAAAAAAAATCTTAAGATTGTATGTTAACTATTTCCTATTAGGTATTAATTAGTTATGATTCGTTCCTTATTTAACATTTGTAATAAATTTTATAAATATTAATTATTTGAAATATTTTTCTTTAAATCTTAAGATTGTAATTAGTTATGATTCGTTCCATATTTAACATTTGTAATAAATTTTATAAATATTAATTATTTAAAAGATATTTTTTTAAAAATCTTAAGATTGTATGTTAACTATTTCCTATTAAAATTTGATTAAAAATTTGTTATTAATTAGTCATGATTCGTTCTTTATTTAATATTTGTAATAAATTTTATAAATATTAATTATTTAGGGTAGGGTCTTAATGGGTAGGTTATAGTGGAGATAGTTAGGATTTATACCTTATTTTAGTGGGTAGGTAGGTATAAACCTTCTTTTATATAATATATAGATAGATATAGATAGATTTCCTAATTTTATTTGCCCAGCTATATTTTTCAATTAAATATTAAAATAGCAGTTTTGATTTATCACACTATTTTAAGTAATATATAATAGGTTGATTTGTTTTTTTTAAACATTATATCACGTAGGATATTTTAAGTAATATATAGGTTGATTTATTTTTTTTAAAATTATCTTTTGATAAAGTCTAAAGTACAAAAGTACGACAATTCTAAATTAATAATACTATTTATTCATAAAACCTACAGTTAAAAAATTAAGAGATTTTTTTTAATCCAAATTTCAAATTTAAATAATTACTACATAAAATATGAATCAAAAAATTAACAAATCATTCAGTTTTAAAAATCCAAATTTTAAGAATAAAAATCATTTTGAAATAATTCAAAATAATTTTGGCTAACAATCCAAATTTAACAAATCATTTTGACTAAGCGTCTACCAAATCAAATTCGAAATAATTACAAGTTATAAAATATAATTATATTAAGTTAAAAAATTAAATTTAGAAATTAATTATAATATTTAGACTCCCTCCAATAATCTTGAAATATATAAAGTTTTTTCAATTCATTTTTTTAGAAAACATAAATAAAATTCATTTCTATTAAAAATTGATACAAATAGTTATACATAAATAATTATTTTCATTAATAGTTGTTTTTGAAATTAATATGAAATCAAAATTTAAAACCAACTTAAATTTGATTTTCAAATTTAAACAATCTAATGCATAAACAATCTAATTAATATTGAATTACTCTTTAACCATGCTATAAATAGCAGATACTTTTATTAGGTTATAAATAGCATTGTTTTAATACATTATAAAAAATTGATTCTTTTTAATTAATTCAAAAATTCTAAAATATTTTAATTTAAATATAAAACAAATTTTCAATATACCATTAGTTATAAAAATCATTAATGACAGAGAATGAAACACAGCTGCTCTGTTAGGGTTTCACCACCGAAATCAGACCCAGCGACAGAGGAAGGAAGTACCGACGTGGCGGCCGGAGGCAATGACGATGAAGATGACGGGGTGGCGGATGGCTTCGACGGCCCATTTCAGAGAGTGGCGGTTGATTCTGGTCTGGTTTAAGAGATATGAGATAAGAGATATGAGATGAGAAACGAGATAAGAGATGGGATAAGAGATAAGAGATAATAGATAAAAGATAAGAGATAAGAGATAAGAGATAGGAGATCAAAGATAAAAATATGAGATATGAGATATGAGATATGAGATATGAGATGAGATATGAGATGAGATAAGAGATGAGATATGAGATACGAGATAAGATATGAGATATGAGACGAGATATGAGACGAGATAAGAGATGAGATACGAGATAAGAGATATGAGATAAGAGATATGAGATAAGACATATGAGATAAGAGATGAGATATGAGATGATAAATGAGATAAGATATGAGATATGAGATGAGATATGAGATGAGATATGAGACGAGATTAGATATGAGATAGGAGATATGAGATGAGATATGAGATATGAGATATGAGATATGAGATATGAGATGAGAGATGAGATAAGAGATGAGATATGAGATATGAGATATGAGATATGAGATGAGAGATGAGATAAGAGATGAGATATGAGATAAGAGGTGAGATATGAGATATGAGATATGAGATAAGAGGTGAGATATGAGATATGAGATAAGAGATATGAGATGAGATATGAGATATGGGATAAGAGATGAGATATGAGATGAGAGATAAGATATATGAGATGAGATAAGAGATGAGAGATGAGATATGAGATGAGAGATGAGATATAAGATACGAGATGAGATATGAGATGAGAGATGAGATATGAGATATGAGATATGAGATAAGATATGAGATATGAGATATGAGATATGAGATAAGAGATATGAGATATGAGATGAGATGTGAGATGAAATATGAGATATGAGATGAGATATGAGATATGAGATATGAAATATGAGATGAGATATGAGATATGAGATATGAGATATGAGATATGAGATATGGGATATGAGATATGAGATATAAAATATGAGATATGAGATAAGAGATAATAGATATGAGATATGAGATATGAGATAAGATATATGAGATATGAGATGAGATAAGAGATGAGAGATGAGATATGAGATATGAGATAAGATATGAGATAAGAGATAAGAGATATGAGATAAGATATGAGAGATGAGATGAGAGATGAGATATGAAATGAGATATGAGATAAGAGATATGAGATGAGATATGAGATAAGATATGAGATATGAGATAAAAGATACGAAATATGAGATATGAGATATGAGATATGAGATGAGATAAGGTATGAGATGAGATATGAGATAAGAGATATGAGATATGAGATATGAGATGAGATGTGAGATGAAATATGAGATATGAGATGAGATATGAGATATGAGATATGAAATATGAGATGAGATATGAGATATGAGATGAGATATGAGATATGAAATATGAGATGATAAATGAGATAAGATATGAGATATGATATGAGATATGAGATGAGATATGAGACGAGATTATATATGAGATAAGAGATATGAGATGAGATATGAGATATGAGATGAGAGATGAGATAAGAGATGAGATATGAGATGAGATATGAGATAAGAGATGAGATATGAGATATGAGATATGAGATATTAGATAAGAGGTGAGATATGAGATAAGAGATATGAGATATGAGATATGAGATATGAGATATGAGATATGAGATATGAGATATGAGATATGAGATATGAGATATGAGATAAGAGATGAGATATGAGATGAGAGATAAGATATATGAGATGAGATAAGAGATGAGAGATGAGATATGAGATGAGAGATGAGATATGAGATATGAGATATGAGATAAGAGATAAGAGATGAGAGATAAGAGATAAGAGATAAGAGATAAGAGATAAGAGATATGAGATATGAGATATGAGATATGAGATGAAATATGAGATATGAGATGAGATATGAGATATGAGATATGAAATATGAGATGAGATATGAGATATGGGATATGAGATATGGGATATGAGATAAGAGATATGAGATATGAGATAAGATATATGAGATATGAGATGAGATAAGAGATGAGATATGGATATGAGATATGAGATATGAGATAAGACATGAGATATGAGATAAGATATAAGAGATATGAGACGAGATATGAGATAAGATATGAGAGATGAGATGAGATATGAGATATGAAATGAGATATGAGATAAGAGATATGAGATGAGATATGAGATAAGATATGAGATATGAGATAAGAGATACGAAATATGAGATATGAGATATGAGATGAGATAAGGTATGAGATGAGATATGAGATGATATAAGAGATAAGATATGAGATGAGATAAGAGATGAAATATGAGATATGAGATGAGATATAAGATGAAATATGGGATGAGATATGAGATGAGATACGAGATAAGAGATGAGATATGAGATGTGATATGAGATGAGATATGAGATGAGATATGAGATGAGATGAGATGAGATGAGATGAGATGAGATGAGATATGAGAGAAGAGAAGAGAAATGAGAAAATAGATGAGATATGAGACGAGATAAGAGATGAGATATGAGATATGACATAAGAGATATGAGATGAGAAATGAGAAATGGGATAAGAGATATGAGATGAGATAAGAGATGAGAAATGAGACGAGATATGAGAAAAAATATGAGATATGAGATAAAAGATGTGATATAAGAGATATGAAATGAGATATAAGATAAGAGACGAGATATGAGATGATAGATATGAGATGAGATATAAGATATGAGATTAAACATGAGATAAGAGAAATGAGATATGAGATATGAGATAAGTAATAACGTGAGATGAGATAAAAGATATAAAATATGAAATATGGTATGCAATATGAGAAATTAGATAAGACAAGAGATGATATATATATAGGCCCTGCCCTATCTTTTGTACTTTTCCCTTCCCCTTCCCTAACCACCCATATATTTAAATCTGCAATATTATAATTTCCGCATAACATTATTTCTGCGTAAAACTTTAAGAAGTTCGGAGTATATTACAAATTAGTACATAAAATAAAGTTATATAATCTAACAAAAAGCAAAAATGAGGCCCAACATAAGTAAGGTCGAAAATGAGACCCATGAGGATAAAAAAAATTGCACACCATGAAAAATGTAAAGTAATTTTGGAAAAGTTTGGAAATAATAGGTGATAGATTATTGATCTAAAAATATAAATATTGCTTCCATGGTGAATGTGGGCTGCTCATCAATGTGGCATATAGGAAACGACAATCAATTCTACTTGGGTAAAACAAATTCTAATTATTGGTCCATGTGAACATAGGGTTAAATGACCCCAATTAATCATGGGGTCATTTAGCCAACCCCTAATCAATAATTATGAGATTTTATAACTGAAATTCATATTATTACCATGCAAAACACACTTTTTCATAAAACTAGTTAGATTTACCTGTGCGAGGCACAGGTAACTTTGGATAAACTAAAATTATTGTGTGTAAAATGATTTGGAAACTGTGTCTACTTTGAAATTCACCACCATTATCGATTAATTTCAGAATGATGTAGTAGGAAAACAATTTAGAAGTATGCAATAGTTCTAACGATTGATTTTTGAGTTTATTCTTTTAAAACGATATAGCAGAGAAACCGTAGTGATACAATTTATAGCATCAAGTGAGGAGAATAATTGTTAATAAAAATTCATATTTCAAAAAAATATCTTAAGATTGTATGTTAACTATTTCCTATTAAAATTTGGTTAAATTTTTTGAATTAATTAGTTATGATTCATTCCTTATTTTAAAATTTGGTTAAATATTTGGTATTAATTAGTTAGGGTTCGTTCTTTATTTAACATTTGTAATCAATATCAATTTTTGTTCCTATTAAAATTTGGTATTAATTAGTTATGATTCGTTCCTTATTTAACATTTGTAATAAATTTTATAATTATTAATTATTTGAAAGATATTTTTTTAAAAAATCTTAAGATTGTAATTAGTTATGATTCGTTGTTTATTTAACATTTGTAATAAATTTTATAAATATTAATTATTTAAAAGATATTTTTTAAAAAATCTTAAGATTGTAGGTTAACTATTTCCTATTAAAATTTGGTTACAAATTTGATATTAATTAGTCATGATTCGTTCTTTATTTAATATTTGTAATAAATTTTATAAATAGTAATTATTTAGGGTAGGGTTTTAATGGGTAGGTCATAGTAGGAATAGTTAGGATTTATACATTATTTTAGTGGGTAGGTTGGTATAAACCTTCTTTTATATAATATATATATAGATGTTTGTTAATGTAGCTATATATGACTTTGTTTTTTACGGTAAGAGTTATTCAGCTTATTTTCTTTGCCATCATATGTGTATAGAAATATGAATAATACTGATGGTTATGTGAAAAATACCAAAAGGGATTGGTATCAGCTTTACCAAGAAGGGATGAGAATAAATTTTAACCTAATTTAATGACTTATGTAGGAGCTATGACATGATGAAGTAGACTAATAGGTATTATACCTAAAAAAGGATTAGAGTACATGGTGTAAATTATATGGTAAAGAAACATGCTAAGGATAAGATAATGTGAAGCATATTGATACTCAGTGGTGGGAGAATAGATAAGATGTTGGTATGTAATATATAAAAGTGAAATTTGTAAGTCTCGTATTAACTTTTTGTGTTCACTTTATAATAATAAGTTTGAATATGCTTATGTTGAAGCAACATATGATTTAGCAAAATACTTCGTAAGTAATCGGTAGCAACAAGAATGGAGAAAAGAGAAAGAAAATTAGCCATGCTAAATATATAAGTAATAAGAAAATTTTAACTGCCACTTCAAGGATACCAAGGCTGCTAATGATACACACATGCAAGCCATGCAATGATGTAGTGGCTACTGCATGCGGCCAAGTGAACCCTAAGAGGTGGTCGTGTGGAGCATGACAATGTAACACCCCGATTTTCAGGTCCTTAAAGTGACTATGACATTGAAATAAATATGTCAAATAATTTCCAAGATAAAAAAGTGCATACTAATTATTATTATTTTCAAAACATGCAACCACATCATGCATTACGAATAAAATTATCCTCGTTTAAACCTAGCCAAACACATAATGGTCAAAGTAGTTAAGATATACAACCCAACATCATCAACAAAAGGAAAGATATACCTTCCGCTATGAAACCTAAGCCTAGACCTCATAACTTTGGTATACCTCCAGCGATCCCACGCAGGGCGACAACACAAAAATATATCTAGTCCAGGAACTACCTTGCCCTTATCCTATGAATATACAGACCAACAAAAAGCTAAAGTCCTATACCGACACATCACTCAGCTAACCAACCCACCCAGCGTAACCCACAACAGGGTCCACCACCTCCGACTCCTCTGGGGATGGCAAGTACTCCGGGACCACCTTCTCCTCTAACTCAGACTCCAAAACAAGCTATGGTGCAACTCATCCCTCTAACCCCTCCTCATCCTCACTGTCTAAAATATGGACCACAAGTATCTCCAAATCGATGACCGGGGTGTAAACCATTGTGGCCACTATCCGTTCGCAAGGCCTCTCCACATAGCGTAATCGGCATCGTGGAATGTAGTAAGGGGAGAAGGGTAAAGTCGTCAGCTCTTGAAATGGTGATCTGCGCCTCAAAACAAGAGAAGAGGTACGAGGTACGAGGTACTCTGATGCCATATGAAGTCGATGCTCTATCATCTCTCTCCAAGTCCCTAGGTGGGATCAGAAACCTCATGACAGCTCGGTACATGGCCCGTAACATTTAATGACCAAACGAGCACTCAAGACTGAAGCATTGAAGAACCAGACGTAGTCAACCAAAGCACTTAATGTCGCAATTAATGCAAGGAAGAATGCATTTAATGTTGTTATAGAGCTGCAGAAGTATCCGTTGCACACTTAGATGTTCAAATTCAAACGGAAACACTTCAATCTTCATCAACGATCATCAAGGGACTCCCTATTGAAGATATAAATAGAGGACTTAAACACTTGAATCAATTGGCGACTTTCAACGATAAAATTTCCAAAGCATTCTAAGTCATCCTCTAAGCAATCAGCTCTAGGTCAAAACTCAGAAGCTCACTGTTATACCTTTCTGAGTTAAGTCGCCTGCCCTTGTGTGAAGCCTTAATAGAGTGAAAACTCTTATCCTTTTTCACATAGCCTAAACAGAGATCCAACCTCCATATTCTCTATGTATACTGTTCTTAAACTTTCTACCCTGCTCTTATTGAAGAGATTCTTGTAGAAACTCAAAAATTTCTTTGTAAAAGAACTGGAGTAGTCCTGTCAAATACTAGAAAGGAGAAGTCCGGTAAGAATACTTGTAAAGGAGTAGTCCTCATAATACTGGGAGAAGTCCTGAAAAATACTTGTACTATTTGAGTAAATAGTGAAAAATCTTGGTGAAGCCAAGGACCGGACGTAGCTTTGTCGATTACGGGGGTGAACTAGGATAAATACTTTGTCTGCTTTACTTTTCAGCATTAACTAATTTCCATTGCACTTAAGCTCTTGAAACGTATTTTGAAAATTATACTTGTGTTTAACAAAAAGTTTTTAAAAAATCAAACACACAATTCAAACCCCCCTTCTTGTGTGTTTTATCACTATCAACTTCATCAGGCGATGACGGACGTGAGATCGGAGCCCCCAGCCGTGGACACACCTCCTCGGGGAGGCGTGACCCTTCTTTTCGTTGACTCCGAAAACCCGACATCATGGACGGTCGATCCGCTGTCCAACGGAGTCCGGTACTCGGGTCACGTTGTGGAGGTTCGGTCCACTCCTCTAGGACGACGCTACACTATGCACCTATGCCATGTCACCTTCAATCTGCCTCTGCCATCCCTCTCGGAAGCCCTGCAAGGGCCGTAGCGACGATTTAAGGACTATGGGGTAGTAGTGGGGGTGCAAACAAACTTTTTGGGTGGTTAACTAATTTCATTTTGGGGAAAATCGGGGTAGGTTCCGGTACATGACTTTTGTGTGGATCTCTTGATCGGGGTCCACACGGGAGAATATCGGTTTGATGAGGTCTAGTCATAGGATTTCATAGCCTAGATGTATTTGTCACTTTTGGGGTTGATCGGTCTGTAATATAACTTTACTCTTTGCACTACACCTGGTGATGTAATTGTGCACGTCTTAAACTACTTTGGAAACACCGCTCGCCGAGAGCAATGCAGATATGGGTAATTATGTATACATACTATCTTAGCATGATCTCAAAAAAATATGCTCGCATTTTTGAAAACCCCAAAGATCTTCCGCATAGTTATTTACTGTTCATTGCTACAGTAACGCCCTGAAAATCAGAGTGTTACATCTCTCATCTTGTTGAGGAGCCCTGCCTAATCGTCGTCCATTTGGCGAAGGTTGCCCAAACACAAACAACAAACAGAGTACAAGGGTCACTTCCAAGAATAACAATTCACAAGTATACACATATATAGCAGTGGTAATTCATAGATAAAACAAAGTAGACATTAACCATTATCATATACTACCTCCGATCCTATTTACAAGAACCTAAAAACTAATTCTCACAATTTAAGAAATTTAGTTAAAGTAGTTAAGTGCATTAAATTTGTTCTCAATTAATATTGAACTTCCAAATTTGCCCTTAACTACTTTTCTTAATTTCTATGCATAATTAATGCTTAGGAAAGTGGAAAGAGAGAGAAAGTTTAATTAAATAAGGGTATTATTGTCAAAAAGTAATTAAAGCACCACAAACTCGAAGTTGGTTCTTATAAATATGACCAAAGTAAACCTCTCATTTGTTTCTTATAAATAGGACCGGATGTAGTATCAAACATCATCGTGTAGCAACCAACAAGATGCAATCCTCATTTTAATGTCATGCCAATACACATGAGTCGTTCTCTCACAACTTTTATCCGGATATGACACCAACACCCGATACACGGGGGGCGGGACAAATACTTCCAATTTTGGTTCGATGTGCACACCATTGACCTCTAGATTACCACTTTCTTAGGCACGACCCTCGGTCGCCCTGAATCAACAACAGAACCAGACTTTTGATTCGGCTAACTCTTGTAGTTACTAATCTCATTGGTGCATCCCATGTATGCATGGAATGTTATGTCACCCATAACAAGCAATATTAAACACGAATAATCAAGCATAACCGAAGACGCTTATTTTGCGAATCCAGGTTCCTTATGAATGCGGGTCCGTACCCGTCTTACATGCCCACACAATTTGTCACTTGGCCTTACCCGCCAATGACCTTGCTTTCAATACCATCAACAATAGTACAACAAACATGCATTTCACTGACATCGTAACGCAATGTATATCCACATGCTTCCATAAATCATCATGTTTTCCACAGATCAACGTATATCATGTTATCAAACATAAGCATGCTCATAGATATACTTATCACAATGCAGATCAAACATAGCAATCATACACATAAGTTCCATATCCAATGTCTTCCTAAGAATCAATAATCACTCAAGCAATCTATAGAAAACACACAATGACTAACAAACAATCTGATCATTCTTAGAATGTCGTAAGCTACAATTCCCAAGGTCACATGATATATTCACATCTTACGCTATCATGCAATATAGCTATATATACAAAACAAAGTTCTATCTAAGTGTGAAGTTTCCTTACCGTGCACGCTTTCCTTCCCGTAATCTCTCGTCCTGGAAGCTTCCCCGCTCCTCGCACCTTCACCAACATATGAACTAGTTTAGTGTCCTTTCTTCCTACACCTCTCATTTTCAATTTAGGCCTTAGGAAACCATAACTCTTAGCAAAACCAAAGCACACCTTCTTACAAGTTATCAAACCATACAAGTTTAAACTTCAAAACTTTGCATATTCAAAAGAAAAGTTTCAAGTTCAAAAATTCAAAGCTCTTAGTCTTCAAACAAGACAAGTTTTCCAGCACTTAGCCAATTTCTCTCCTTTCCAAAATCCTCAGGTCTCCTAGACGCAAATCATAAACATTTAAAATATAGGAATCATCCTCTAAATTTTCCATTTGAGCTCTACAATCTCAAGCAATCAAAATAAGTTTCAAAAACAATTTTCCAAGCCCAATACATGCATGTTGCTCTCGGCCACCACCAAAGCAAGGGGAAACAATTTTTTCCTTGTGCCAACTTAACATACAAGCTCTAAGACACATGAAATCAAAGCCAAATTTTTTTTCTCAACCCCCAAAGGAGAGTATGGATTCGACCTAACCCATTAAATAGCCAAGGCCAAGTTTTTCTTTGAAACCAAATCATACACACCTCATAACAAGTAAAATCTATGGTGGAAAACAAGATAGATCACCCAAAAATCAATTCCTAAGAAAAGAACTTTTCAAAACCCTAACTCTTTCAAAAACTAACTTGACAAGTCAATAGATCTAGATGCTAGGAGGGACCTTGGTGAAAGCATATTTAGCTAGAAGCTACTTTCAAAATCAATTTTTAAATTCAATATCTCATTTTCATGAAACTAACAACACCATTGGAAAACCAAGATCATGGGGAGAAAGAAACTCAAAAGGATCATAAGGTTTTGAGCACGATCAAACACCAAAAAAATCAACTTAATAAAAAAGGAGACCTGCAGTGAGGAGGTGTTGGGAAGTGGGTGATTGAGGTGGTGGAGCATGCGGTGAGGAGGTGTTGGTGGTGGGGTTTCTCTTCTCTTCACGTTCTCTCTATATCTCCCTTTTCTCTTTCTATTCTTTCTCCAAACTTAGCACAAATGAAAGGAAATATCTTAGCCCCCTTACCACTAGGTCGCGACCTTCACTCACAAAGTGGGGGGAGAAATTTCAATTTTTGAAGCTTGGGCGACTAAGGTGAAATTAGTGAAAGATTAGTCATCATTAGAAGACAAATCCTTACACTTAAGGTCTAATCCTTCCTAATCATGTCTTAATCAAGTCACATGTCACTATTCACGTCATAAACCACTTTTGGCACATTTTCCCAAAGATCCCGTTTTTTGTGACCAACGTCAGTCACTCACGCATCTCGACTCTGACGCTCGTCAAACTCGAGTATCAGTCGCTAAAAATATCTCAGGATTTATTTCCCTAGAGTCCGCTTGTTTTCGGCCCGAAACCATTATTCATCAAAAATAGGTTTATCACATAAACGGGTTCCTCACGACATTCTAAGACTTTCCATCTCGTTCAGAATTTTTAGAAATGTTTGAAATTGCCCTGTTTTCGCACAACAGGGTTTCCGTAGACCCTTTACTGCGTGTCGAAAACTTTTCTGAGCCCTGGAACCAAACCATATCAACCTTACAGTCAATCTTCACAAAAACATGCATACATCGTCATACATATATTTAAAAAGTCCAATTCCCACTCGAACATTAGTCGGGGGTTCAATCGGAGTTTCTTTGGCGAACTGCCGTCTCAGAACCTTCCACAGGTGACTCAATCTGCTCATAGCATTAACTAGACTGGTGCTTTAAAGCATTCATCATACACATCGGGATAATCAAATAATGGCATTATCATTTAAATATCCAGGGTCTTATAGGTAGAGTCTTGTATATGATAGATTACAAATTTGAGCCTCACTCGTCCCCCTGAGGTGAGATAAATATAAGTCTTCTATAAGTGCTATTTAAGTCTGACAGCTTTATCTGCCTTCAAGTAAGGCACTGTCCTTTTACCTTAAATTATTTTCATAAAAAAAATTCATTCTCCAAGTGATGGTTGAGCTTCAGAACTTGGAAGAAGTTTCAACTTATGTTTATTTCATACCAAACATTGCCATCTAATGGATTAAGGTTGTTGCAAATAACCCCTTGTCATTAAGTAATATGTAACTACAAGGTTTATTCAAGTTAGTGATGTAACCACATGGACTGGGTTTGAATGGTGTCTTTTTAAAAAATTAAGCAAGTTCATAAGCATAATATATAAGTTTGATAAACCTTTTAAAGAACAAAATAAGAGATAAAGAAGAATTTCACAAAATATTTATCATGGTTCACTCGACTTGAGTTATGTCAACACCCAATTTTATCCGGCTCATTTTTATTTTACTTTTTTTTCATTTTAATTTCATGTTGTGTTTCACTTAATTAGAAGAAAGAAAAAGAAAAATATTTAATTTTTTTTAATTGAAATCATATATTTCTTCATGAAAAAGATAATCTTGAGACCAATCCTCTCAAGTGGGATACATTAGATAAAGCTAAGACCAAAATTCCCACAACGGTATTGCTCTATCATATCCTGTCTTAGCTAAAAAATTAGCAACAATACTTTCTTCCTTATAAATATGCAAAACTCCAATATAGTCCACCTCCTGACTTAACATATCAATTAAACACAAGACACGCAATAAACCTCAAGGCCTATGCGCCTGACAATTCACCTATCCTACTGACAAAGCAGAATCACTCTCAATTAGAAAATGCCGCACATTAAAATGCAATGCTTACAAAAATCCAATACATGTCGAATTGCCACTTTGTGAAGGGATTTGGAGCAGGGATTAACAATTGGATAGTTCACTGTGAGGCATGTTTCTTCAATTTCGAAACACAAGGGGAGCTTGAGCAATATTGGCTTGATGGCTAAACCAGTGGTTCTTGTATGGTATTGGCATCAATATGTTGATCTTTGCCCCATTGTTTGGCTTTGGCTCTAGATGTTGCTATAATTATCCACTGCCATTATTGGTAGAAGCTTCGTCTGGTGTTTTCCTTGGCATATTGCTTCGATATTGCTATTGCTACTTCGACAATGTTGGAGTAGAACTCATTGTCTTCATAGCAGTAGGAAAAGAACCGCTAAATTTGGGGGTGTGCATTCTAGACCAACTTATGTTTAGAACTGTACTGTACTGTCCTCTGGTTCTATTCCCATTTCCCCTTTCATTTTTCCCGTGCATCTGTGTATTAAAGGTTAGGGTACCCCTAATGCCCCATCTTAATGCAGTTTTTAGCTTATCAAAAAAAAAAATGTCGAATTGCCTTCACTTCATCCTTATGTGCCCACAACTCCCCCATGCCTTTAGAAAATAACCCCCTAATTTCACCTCTACTATCCCATAGAACTCCTCCAATTCCACTTTGCCCTAGTGCCCCTTTTGCAAAACCATCCACATAAAATTTTAACACACCCTCAGGAGGTCGATCCCAAACAACCTCCCTCTTCGTTGGCACCACACACGTTAAACGCACATGCTCAAAAAATTGTGCAAACTCATATACCCCATATGGTAGCTCCTCCCTAGCAGCCTTAATCCACCAGAAAATATGCAAGATAGGCTGGTCCGGAACCCCATCAAACGAACAAACTCCATTGTTGAAGATTATCCAACTCCTCTCCATCCAAATTGACCATCCCATCGCATAAGGAAGCACAAACCAAAGAACCACATTTGTTTTGACTCTAGGGCATCCCCACTCCATCAATAACGTAGCAAAGCTTGAAGGTAAGCACCAAGACACCCCTTCCCTGTGCATAACTTCATACCACAGAAACGCTGCCATATCGCAAGTGCACAACAAATGATTTACAGATTCAACGTCCTTGCCGTACACAACACAGACTGCCTCCCCATCAACCTCTACACCGCGTAACCATAAGTTCTGCAACACTGCAACCTTGTCTTCAAGCGCCTGCCAAACAAACAAGCACACCTTTGGTGGCACCACCCTCTTAATCTTCACTGGAATGAACCACCGAGGATCACCGTACAATTGCGATTTTTTCCCTACAACCAGAACCTGAATGGAAAACTCACCATTCCTATCTCCAAGCCACAGAAGCGAATCTTGTTGCTGCCCAGGCACTACATATACAGTCCAAAAACTGTTGATAAAGTGTTCGCAGTCAAAAAACTGACGGCCGAACTGAATCTGCCACCGCCAAACACCGCCATCAAATTGGCCTGCATCTGCTACCGTCAAGTCTGAACGTACAATCAGTGCATGAACACGCGGAAAGATACTCCGCAGCGATACCACATCGACCCAGGGATCATGCCAGAAGCGCCGATGCCAATACTGCACAAGCAATGTTCACAAAAGGCTCTCGCCATGGTGGAATCCTCCATCAATACCTGAAAAATATCTGCAATATACACAGAACAATTAGCAAAACGCTCTCGTGCAAGATACAGCACCAAGAAGCGCTCATCCACCCTATACTTCACACAAACCATGCGACGCCACATTGCCATTGGTTCGTGTCACATCCCGCTTTTAATCACAAGTTTATAGATTTTTGTTGAGTAGGTTATTAACAGAATGGTCAATTCTCTTTATTAAAAATAATAGTATTATTATTCATGTTGGATTATGTGTGTGTATATATATATATATGTTTTATTAATATTATTATTATTGTTATTATTTATAAGAGGAGGGACCAAAGCGAAAAGAAGGAAAAATTGGAAGGATTAGAATTTGAATTCTAGTCAACCACTCCCTCTCATCACCATACCTCATGTGATGATGAGTTTTTCACTTATGATCACTTTGCAACAACATGAATAGTGATATGAAGAGACCTAGGAAGAGTAGATAAACACCATGATGAGAATCTATGAGTTCTAAGTGGTAAACCATGGAATTATGAGATAAAGTTTGATCTCACACCAAAGATGTCCAAGCCATGGCTATAAATAGCCCACACCTCAGTTCAACAGCACCACATTCCCTTCATTTTCCTTGTTTTGAAACTCAGAGAGAGAGAGAGAGAGATAGAAGCCCTCGAGCTCTCTCCCTCACCCGATTCTCTCATCATCATCATCGTTCATGATCTTCGTCTTCGTTCGTCACCAAAACACCACCAAACCTCTTCGTCTCTTCTCCTCTGTGACCTGTGAACTTTGCATGTTGATTCTGATTCAAGGAAGGGGATGAACTCATGAAGAACCATTTGCTGGGGTTTGAAGTTCGAGAGGACCGAGACCTGCAACTCGACTTTTCTCTCAAACCAGAGCGAAGTAGCCAACGAGACCACCACCATTGAGCTTCTGGAAGCAAGACGAAGTTGGATGACCACCCAGTTCGTGTCGCCGTCGTGAGTGCCGTCGTGGTTTGAATGTTTGGTAATTAATTGTGATGTTTATCGCTATGTTGCAGAGGATTTGCAGCTTGCGGAACACACCACCCCGGCTCACCAAACACCGAGTAAGGGGGTTGCAGAGTTGGTAGAGCATAAGGGGGTATATACTGAGACCTGCCAGACATATGGTGGGCATGTGGTTAGATTGTTTATTTAGCCAGTTACTTGTGCTTGAAGAAATGTTAACTGTGATTAGCTGATCGATTTTCTACTATGATTTCCTTGATTAGTTGGCATGACTTGATAAAATGAAAATAGATATTGTATAGCTTTCTTGATTATTCATTATGGCTTGATAAGCAAGAATACATATTGTATAACTGCTTGAGTATATGTCATGAGATTATTAGAAAAATAATTGAGTGATTGATGATTATGAATGGTTGTGATTGAGCCTTGTTGTTGGATTGTGATATCTCTGCATAAATGTGTTTATTGCTTAATGCAAGAAATTTCCAATGGCCGGAGATTGTGCCAGCTGTCTATAGCTGAGGGAAGGAAAATAACAGGTATATGTCATGGCATCAGTTGACCTAAGTCGAGGAGCGACACTATGAGAAATGTGCTTTGGATTTATTGAAAGTGGCATCTAGGGTAAATGAATCTAATTAATACCCACTTAGATTAATGCATTGAACGATTTTGCATAACCTTGTTGTATAGTCATTTCTCATGTGCAAGTAGGATTCCGAGTACATGACTTGGACCTTTGTTCCAAGTTACTCCCAACTTGTAGTTGGTAGAGGTGAGATGCCGAGTGGTCCCCGTAATGGCAGGTGAATATAGACCAACAATGGCTGTGAAAATGCAGAGGGTATAAGGGGGAGATGATTGCTCTGTATGTCATTGATTGTTATGCATCATATGTATGGTACAGAGGGATAAGGAGTAGAAACATACGACAACTTCCACTATGGGTAGACCGACGTGCACTCGATGTGGATGCCCGAGATACCTGAGGCGACATCCCAGAGATGGGGTGACCTGGGGATGACTCAGTGGAGCATCTCAGCACTAGGCCGTTGAATTTGGGATTCCGGCTAGTGGAGTGGGAAGCCCGTGAAAGGCTGTATCATCCCAACTGAAAGCCAAGATGGTAATCATTGCTCAATAAGAGGAGTGAGGCCAAGGTACCGTACCCATGTTCCCGAGCGACATTCCAAAGGATACGACTGTGTATAGCCAAGGGGCCAGTCATTCATGTGAATATTGGTTAAGGGTGAATGAATCATTCTTTCGGGAAGAATGAGGACAAAAAAACGGGGCAGGAATTGCATTATATCTTGTGGTTGTGATTGTGCTTGATGAATGATTTGATTGCATGCTTGACTCAATGTCTGTCTTGTTTCCTTATATAGCTGCTTATGCTTTATTTGCTTATGTAGCTCACCCTTACAATTTGTTTTATAGAGGAGGCACCCTATCTCTCGGATGGCACAACCACCCGTGGAGACCATCGTAGCTGAATTTTCCACGTCCGAGGGCTGGTCTATAGATCCTGCCACATGCCTATTCCGGTACGTAGGAATGTGCATATTCTGGTACTAGCAGCCCGACGTGACATGGCCTGGATACCCTGTTGTAATGCCTCGATCCTTTTCATTCTACCTGCCCCATTGTTATCTTGTTCCTATTTACTATGCTGATGCAATGTTCCACCACCACCACCTCATCGCCAAAGAGACAGCTTCCCGTCCCAGACGTACAGTTTCCTCCTAAGCCAGCCCCTTAGGTGCCAGACGTAGATCATGCTCCAGCTCATACAGGTCCTCATCGTTGTGTGACGGTGAGGAAGAGTGTCATACCACCCAGGAGGACAGGAGGGGATGCCCGAGCGCATAGGAGACTTTTCCGCAGGGTTGGATCCTCAGCAGGACCGAGGGAGATCCCGAGTGGAGGAGAAGCTAAGGAGGGAACTGAGAGTTCACAAAGTGGCGGGGATGGGGTGGATGGTGCTGACTGAGCCTGCTTGTGACGTTTGTAGTTGTTATTATGACTTTTGATGTTTCAAGATGACTGCAGACTTTAATTAATCTTTTGAAATACTTTGACAATGCCCGGCCGACCGGAGGTCTAGCCAGGTGGCCTAGGAGCCTAGTTGATGAGTGGATTTTATATGATAATTTTAGGGTCTTTTTAGTCTTTTTATTTTATTATTTTTGAGTTACATATAGGTTTTTTATTGTTTTTATGTAGATTTTATATTTATTTTGTATTTTGCATGTAGATTAGATTTTATTAGTTTTTCTAACTTTATTTTATATTTTTAGGAACTTTTATAGCTATTTTATATTTTTAGGAAAAGCTGGTTTAGTTATCATTTTTGTCCAGGGACCGATTTGTAAAGTTTCAGGAAATCAAGGATCAAAGTGTAAAGGTTCAAGAGTGGAGGATGAAAAGTGAAGTTTGAAGGAGTCAAAGGGCCAGAATTGAAGTTCTAACAAAGAGAGGACTTGAAGTGAATTAAAGAATGTGAAGCAACCCTCTTTGATTTGAGCACATGTAAAATAAGGTTTGAAGGATTAATGGTGGAAGGAAGGAGTTTCAGAACTTATTAGGGGATGAATGAGCCTAATTAAGCCAATCAATTCCACCATTGAAGAAGAAAGGAATCCAAGAAAAAGCTGCCAGTGTTCGTCCCAGCGCTGCAGCGTTGGAAGACCCAACGCTCAAGCGCTGGACCTCTGACTAGGATGTGAGTCAGAGGTTGCACCCAGCGCTGCAGCGTTGGAAGCCAGCGCTCAAGCGCTGGGCCTATTTCTGCACGTTGGATTTTAATGCTTCCCAGCGCCCAAGCGTTGGGAATGCCAGCACCCAAGCGCTGGAAGTCAGGTTTTTGCTATAAATAGGGAGCTTTTCTTCACTTGTAAGACACACCTATTCAGAATACAACAAGTGTTCTTCTTTCCTCCTTAAAGATCATTGTTCCTAGGAATTGTGGGAAGCCATACTTGAGCTCCTATCCAGGGTAATTCGATGACTCTTTTAGCCATGCTTGGCTAATTCTTTCTTTAGTATCTTGGGTTGTTTTAGTTTATAATCTATGTTTTAGTTTTCTTCTACTCTTCTGAATAATATTGCTATAGTTCATGTTTTATTTCCTTGTTCTTAATATTTATCTTGATGATCACAAGTGTTTTTACTTATTGCTTATAACAATGGAAATTGGTAAGTAGTAAGGGACCTAGGATTTAAAAGAAGTTATATGACATATCACTAAGGTATTAGGATAGACTTAACTTTATGTTGGCCTGAAAAATGCTTTCTTCATCTTCTTCTTGGTTTTTTCTAGATTGCAAGGTATTGAATTTAGTAATTGAGAAGAAAGTTTTACAATGTGTAAGGTATTAACTTGTAAAAACATTAGGCTATAGCATCATGACTTGGTACTAAAATTCAGAATTCAAGTAGTAGTTGCTAGCATATTTTATAAATTATATAAATCAACCCAAGTGCTTAAGACTCATCATCATCTATTTCTTTACTATTTTATGCTTTTGTTCTTGCTTGCTATAAAAACCAACTTCAAATTCTCATCTTTTAAATTTTCTGCACAAGTACTAAATATTATAATAATAGGAAACCTATCCCTTGGGTTCGATCTTTTTATTACGCGATATTGAATCGTACACTTGCGATTTGGGTATCAAGTTTTTGGCGCCGTTGCCGGGGATAGGTTCTGTTCTTGTTATTATTTTGTTTAGTGCTTCTTGTTTATATATAAAAAAAAAAAGAAAAAAAAATATTAAAAATTGTGATGAACTGGTGCTGCTAATTTTGTTTGCTAAGTATTTTCAGGTATAGCAATGGCTGAAACATTCGAGCAAAGGGAGGCAAAAATCTGGGTAAACCTTGAAAAGGAATATGAGAAGAAAAAGCAAGATGTATTCACTTTAGTTGACGAATTCTATTCTGATTTAAAGTGTAAGAGAAATGCGGGATTTTTGCCAACCCCTGAGCAAGAATGTAAGGCCATGGAAGAATTACAAGGGAAAATACAAAGCATTCTAAGGAGGCGGCCCAAGGATAAACAACAACCACATGTTCATGAAGGTGAACTTGTGGTACAGAAAGAGGAGGTAAAAGAAACTTCCATTGTAAAATTTGTCTTTGAAGACAAATTGGAGATGGAGGAAGAAGAACCTCAAGGAACCTATGCTATAGGTTCAGAAAAGCAAGGAACAGAACAGGGAAGGGAAATTTTATTTATCTCTTCCATTTTTAATTTGTATATTGTTGCCTTGTTAGCTGAAAAATCATTTGGCACCATGTTGTACTTGTGCCAAAATATGCATGATTTGCGGGGTCTAAAGAATTTTGTAATAGACCCCGGTTGAAAGTGATTAGTGGAAGGGTCTATCTCGGACCTTAACAATGAGCTGGTTGGGAGACAACCCAACTTAGGATAGTTTACAATTTTTGTCTTTTAATTTTCTGCATCACTCTTGTAAGTAAATAAAAGGAAAAAAATTCTATGTTTTTGCTGCAGGAGAGGCCAGCGCTCCAGCGCTGGAGGCCAACGCTCAAGCGTTAGGCCCCTGTTTTGCACCTCTGATTGCCCAGTTTCTGTTTTGATCCAGCGCCCAAGCGTTGGCATCCCCAACGCTCAAGCGCTGGAGCTCGGGCAGTTTGCTGATTTTGTTTTTATTTGCTGTTTTTAGTTTTTAATAAATTTTGTGTTCACCATTTTCTGGAAGTTTTAAGGTTCTATGAGTTTTCCCTTGGTTCTAAACTGTTTTTAATTTTTGGGAACTCAAGAATTCTTGTTTTTAAAAGGTGGACACAATTTTTCAACCCATATTCTTATATGTGTTGTTTTGGGACTAACAAGTCAAGCAAGCTTCTGCTTGTGAGACTTTTGTTTGTTCATTGTTACAGGATAGGTACCAAAGGAGGAAGAGCCCTCTTGAACTTAAGTGTTCAATTTGATTTTTACATTGAGGTTCCCTTGGACCTTTGTGGAAAATTTGTTACTATACCAGCTTATTAGTTTGTGTTTTTATTTTTATAGTTTTTAGCTTTATTTTTAGTTTAGTTTTTCTGTTTTTATTTTTGCATGAGTCTTGAGTATATTATCCATTCTGAATGTTGCTATAGCTTTGTGAAATGCTTTATCTGATTGAACTGTTTTGTGAAAAGTTCTATGTGTTTAAGCAGTTAGGATTGCATGCTATAGAAAGGATTTATTGATGTCTTGATTGTTGGGTTGTTGGCAAAAGTTTTTCTGAGTTCTTAAAAGGGTACCACTTACCCTATCTTTTTTCTGAGGGCTGAGGACTCTGATGCATGATTGTAAAATTTTTCTGCCTTGTGTTGCATGTTGATTGAAGTTTTGTACACTTTGTGAGTTGAGAAGAGATTATAGGCATTTTTTTTAAAACTCAGAGTTTTTCTTGAAATGTTATATCCACTAGTAGCCCCTTTTGAGCCTTAAAAGAGTCATTCTTTGGAGCCTACTTTGTGTGATAATTCTTAAAGTTGTTATTGTGATTCATGTGCTAAATTGTTAGAGCTATGTTTGTGGGTTTCTCTCTAAAAATGAAGGAAAAATAAAAAAATTGAAAAAATAAGGTATGTGCCTTAGGAAAAAATAATGAGGTAGTGGGGTGAGAAAGAGTATGAGGGGAGTAAAATACAAGTCATTCATCCCATACATTCCACTACTTTGTTCAAAAAAAAAAGGGAAAAGAGAAAAAAATTGAGAGAACCCTTGTGTTAATTTGTTTAAGCTCTAAGTCAAGAAAAATCACTTAACAACTGTTTCTGAGTCAGCCTTTAGAGTTGCCAATTTCTTGAAATCCACACCTTGAATTGTTTAACCCTTTGGCCAAGTTACAACCTTAAAAATCTCTTCAACATCACTTGGTTGCTTTACTTCAGTTTTGATTTGAATGATAGGCAGGATTATTGAGCTTTCTTGTTTTCATGGAGAATATCATTTTTGGTGAGCTTAATTGATGAACTCAAACATGTTAAAAGCCAAGCCTAACTTTCTTGATTCTTTGTCTATAAAACATGCATGTCTTCCTTTTCTGCTAAGCTTTCTGTGAAAGGTTTTTTGTGCTTCAAGTTGTAATCAGATAAAACTTTCTCAAAACTCAGGGACGAGTTTCTCTTTAAGTTTTGTCGCTTGAGGACAAGTTGTCGTTGGGTATAGTGGTGTGATGAGTGGATTTTATATGATAATTTTAGGGTCTTTTTAGTCTTTTTATTTTATTATTTTTGAGTTACATATAGGTTTTTTATTGTTTTTATGTAGATTTTATATTTATTTTGTATTTTGCATGTAGATTAGATTTTATTAGTTTTTCTAACTTTATTTTATATTTTTAGGAACTTTTATAGCTATTTTATATTTTTAGGAAAAGCTGGTTTAGTTATCATTTTTGTCCAGGGACCGATTTGTAAAGTTTCAGGAAATCAAGGATCAAAGTGTAAAGGTTCAAGAGTGGAGGATGAAAAGTGAAGTTTGAAGGAGTCAAAGGGCCAGAATTGAAGTTCTAACAAAGAGAGGACTTGAAGTGAATTAAAGAATGTGAAGCAACCCTCTTTGATTTGAGCACATGTAAAATAAGGTTTGAAGGATTAATGGTGGAAGGAAGGAGTTTCAGAACTTATTAGGGGATGAATGAGCCTAATTAAGCCAATCAATTCCACCATTGAAGAAGAAAGGAATCCAAGAAAAAGCTGCCAGTGTTCGTCCCAGCGCTGCAGCGTTGGAAGAC
This sequence comes from Acmispon strigosus, assembly GCA_030819835.1. Classification (NCBI taxonomy): domain Eukaryota; kingdom Viridiplantae; phylum Streptophyta; class Magnoliopsida; order Fabales; family Fabaceae; genus Acmispon; species Acmispon strigosus. The sequence goes on along the minus strand of JAUAMA010000005.1, from coordinate 43,151,786 downwards.
CCAACGCTCAAGCGCTGGACCTCTGACTAGGATGTGAGTCAGAGGTTGCACCCAGCGCTGCAGCGTTGGAAGCCAGCGCTCAAGCGCTGGGCCTATTTCTGCACGTTGGATTTTAATGCTTCCCAGCGCCCAAGCGTTGGGAATGCCAGCGCCCAAGCGCTGGAAGTCAGGTTTTTGCTATAAATAGGGAGCTTTTCTTCACTTGTAAGACACACCTATTCAGAATACAACAAGTGTTCTTCTTTCCTCCTTAAAGATCATTGTTCCTAGGAATTGTGGGAAGCCATACTTGAGCTCCTATCCAGGGTAATTCGATGACTCTTTTAGCCATGCTTGGCTAATTCTTTCTTTAGTATCTTGGGTTGTTTTAGTTTATAATCTATGTTTTAGTTTTCTTCTACTCTTCTGAATAATATTGCTATAGTTCATGTTTTATTTCCTTGTTCTTAATATTTATCTTGATGATCACAAGTGTTTTTACTTATTGCTTATAACAATGGAAATTGGTAAGTAGTAAGGGACCTAGGATTTAAAAGAAGTTATATGACATATCACTAAGGTATTAGGATAGACTTAACTTTATGTTGGCCTGAAAATGCTTTCTTCATCTTCTTCTTGGTTTTTTCTAGATTGCAAGGTATTGAATTTAGTAATTGAGAAGAAAGTTTTACAATGTGTAAGGTATTAACTTGTAAAAACATTAGGCTATAGCATCATGACTTGGTACTAAAATTCAGAATTCAAGTAGTAGTTGCTAGCATATTTTATAAATTATATAAATCAACCCAAGTGCTTAAGACTCATCATCATCTATTTCTTTACTATTTTATGCTTTTGTTCTTGCTTGCTATAAAAACCAACTTCAAATTCTCATCTTTTAAATTTTCTGCACAAGTACTAAATATTATAATAATAGGAAACCTATCCCTTGGGTTCGATCTTTTTATTACGCGATATTGAATCGTACACTTGCGATTTGGGTATCACTAGTGACCATTCCAATGTATGTTTCTATGTGAATATTTTGGTGTGTATGTCTCTGTGTGAGAACAGGTAATAGATAGTAGCTCATCATACACCGACACCTTTTTCGTGTGCGCGTGTTGAGAACTTTAGGTGTGAAAGAAGATAATTATGGGAAGAGAAAATGTGAGTAACGTGTGCATGCAATGCATAAGTGTTAGGACGGGTGGATGATGTCCTGGTAGTTAGCAAAAAAGGAAAGAAAAGAAAAAAGTATGGTGTGTTTTGGAAGGGAAGGAAGTAGAAGTAATTGTGGGTGGTTCGTTCCAGAGGTGCGGGAATGGGTCGCCCTAGTTCCGTCCCAAACCGCCACGCCCATTTTATGAGCATCGCCCTATTCCATAAGTTCAAGAACCCAACACCCAACCTCCAACATGCTTCACCTTGCAAATTTGCTCCCATGCTACCCAGGCTATCTTTCTCCCCCCCCCCCCCCTCCTCCATGCCTCCTCCACAAAAATCCTCGAATCAATTTTTGCATCTCATCCACTACACCAATTGGAGTTTTAAAGATAGTAAAATGATACAGTGGAATGGAGCTGGCCACGGATCTCAACAGCACCAATTTACCACTCAAGGACAAGCATTTTGAAGACCATGATGATAATTTCACCTTTATCCGTTCAATGACCGGCTCCCAATATTACCATCGACGAGGATTATCGCCAACCATCGACCCAAGATATGGAAAAGGAAGCTATCCCACCACCACTCCTAGCCTTTCTGCCACTGAAACCAGCATATCATTGCCAACATTACACCCGATAACAACCGACTTGCTATAATTCACTTGAAATCTTGAACCCAATAAGAATGCCTCTAAAATATCATTCATTTCCTCTAATAGCGCAGGGTCTCCCTCACAAAACACAAGGGTATCATCCGCAAATTACAAATGGTTCAAACACAACGTCACCCCCACCTTAAACCCTTGCGGGTCCTCCTTCGACGTAAATCTATTCCACATAATCGACAACCCATTTACACACCAATTAAATAGCAAAGGTGACAACGAATCACCCTACCAATGTAGTAGTAGAAACGCAGCAATGAATCCAAGTGACCTAACGCGCACCAAACCCCATGGCCTTTATCATATTCACCAAGAATCCCTACTCTATATTGTCATATGCCTTTGCAAAATCCAAATTCAGCAAACCCCCCCCCCCTTGCACCTTTCATCATAGCATCTACCACCTCATTTGCAATCAAGCTATCTAACGAGCTTGGGTAAAAGCAAACTGGTTTGTCTTAGCAAATAAGGCATCACCACCTACAAACGCATTGCCAACAGTTTTGCAATTAATTTATAAACACTAGCAATAAGACTTATTGGCTGGTAATCAGGCACCGTTGAGGGATTCACGCGCTTTTTAGTTTTTGCAACAACACATACCCATACCATCCTTGCACCACTGTGGAGCTCCACCATAACTCAACCATTTCCTTAAACCCATCATCCATTAGCCAATAACTATAAAACGTGAAAAGTCTGGGTCCAAAATTCTTGGTTCCCCACACCAACGACACGGTCGTGATTAGAAATGCCCCAGTCTTCAGTAGCCTGTGAAACACCCTGAAAACCCTCTACACCCACTCCTTGCTGTCACCATAACTCAAAATAGCATTGAAATCACCTCCCAACACCACCCTACCAGCAAAGTCCGCAATTTCAATGCCTATATTATCAAACACGACAGCCCTTGAGCTAGACTCATGTTGCCCATACACATTGCACAGCCGGAACGAAATCAAACTCCAGACCACAAGACCCAGCCCTACTTTGCAGCAACTTTTCTCTTCCTAAATTCAATTTTATCTCTTGCGACATAATGACCTCAGGCCTGACCTTTTCAAGAGTTTTCCATACAGCTAGCCTTTTTGTCGACTTTCCCATCCCTCTCACATTCCATGAAACCCAAACACATTGCATACCCTAACGACAAACTCGACTACCAATTTGATGCGCTAGTTCACTTACTGCCAACTCTTATGAATAGTCAAATTGCATTCCAACATGCTGACTTTGGATATAAGCCCGCCGAGCTCCCGTTTGAACCCTAATCTCACTTTGCACGTCAACATCCAACACATGTAGTTGTTGTGAGTTGCCTTTTAACAAAGATTTTACTTCGTCATCAAGCTGCTTTCATGTTCGTCCTCGGCCTCGCTTTGGCTTTGCAACAACTTCAGGTTGTTCACGTCCTTCTTTCTTTGGCTTCCCTCTTGGACGTTTTACTAGCTCCACAACATGCGGAAATATGGCAACTCCAAACATAGTGAACAAGGTGTAATACCCTAAATCAATGACAAAAAAAAGTTAATCATCAAACGCCTACATTTCAATAATAGATTACAAACACTAATATTTACAACTACCTTAGGCAAGTTACTAGATGTTGGTAGTGGTTTGTTCTCGGTTACAAGTGGCTCGTTCTCAGTCCTCTTCCCGTACATGAATGAAGAAACTATTGAGGGCATTACCTTTAACGAACTATCATTAATGTATTACAAAAACAAAAACAACACCAATTACCTCATGAATATCAATGTGAGGTGTGCAACTATCTTTCCCACTGTTGTGAGGCACATGCACAGGTACCTTGTCGACCTCCCTCTCGTGCATCAAAATAGAGACTTGTTGTTGCGGGGATGCCACCACTTGTAGGAGATGTGCGACTTCATGTGGAGTCTCCTTGTCATTTGCCTTCTTTTGAACCTTAAAAATAGGTTTTTTGGCATATGGGAAAGGTTGCTCCCCTTACACATCCTGGGTGCTCGAGTTTCTGCAATGCTTAGCCAAGAATGTCATCTGGTCTACGTTTGGCCAAGTCCTCTTGTGATACTGATTGTGCGAGATTTTCCTGAGGCATAAATAAAAATTCTCAATTATGGGCATAAGAAATAATAATTATTTATCTATGACTTCATACTTACACAAGTACTGACAACTTCTGAAACATGTTCATTGTCGATTGACCCCTTCTTGGAAACACAAGCACGCTTCCACAAGAGATGGCGAGGAACATATGTGGCGCTTGATCCAGACTCTTGCAACTATATCAAGAAAAGCAAAATAATCACAAAAACACTTAATTATTTAAATTTAATACACGAGAGTTGAAGGTGCATTATGTGTGTTTGTATACCATCTTTTGCTGAAGGCAATCGTATCCCATACGCGATAATCTATATGGGTACTTCGGCTGCAATGCTCTTTTCCTGTTTTCTTCACTTAGTTTCTGTATCAATACACAACATGTGTATCGTTATATAATTATATTCAAAATGTAATGTAAGCATTGCACATTACAGAAATTGATATTTCACCTTGAACTCCTCACTTTAATGCTGAGCAACAAATGCCATCCACTGGCTATCATCAATCACTCGGGCATAAGTCGCTGGTGGATGGTCAATCACGTTGCCATCTTTATCTATGATGTGTTTGGCTAGAGTTGCCCTGAAATATCTAGCCAAAACACTTGTTTCCTTAAGCACGTAGTCTATGCGCTTTTCATCAATGTGAAAACCAGCCTGCAATAACACAAGTTCTATCGATATTAAGTATGTTTGCATATATAATTTAACGCACAGATTGTATGAGTATGAATCTAACCTCATCTTCTTCCCATATGTGATCTTTGAGATCTGGTTCAACATCTGACCACCAATTTTCAGTAATCGGAACCATTGTGCGAGCGAGATACCCAATGTACCCTACGAAATAATTTTGTTGGGGTCAATCGATACACCATCCGAATCCCAACCAACCTAATACATTTAAGAGTTAAACATGTAAATAGAGACATGTGAATTTAAACAATAAAACAATAAACAACAGTAATAATGTATTCAATTGTTACCTCAAACTTCAGTCCTTTATTCCTCATATTGAATATTGCTTTCATGATGGTCCTTCCGCGTCTAATTGATCGGCTCTCACCGGTATACCCACTACCTTGCTGTGAAGGCTCCATTTTCCTGAAATAAAGTGTTAAAAGTGTAAGTGAAAAATTCAGAGGGAGAGATTCCTATTCTAGCCGGGATTCTAAATTCTAGGTTATGTTATTGTAAAATATGTAATGTTTGGGAGATTGATTAGAAGCTACCGTTAAATAACAAGCTACCAGTTAGTATCCTCACGGAATCCTTACAGTCAAACATGACCTCACAAAACAGAGTACACATTCCACAAAATGTACTGAACAACAACAAAAATCTTCAATAGAATACACATTCCACAAAATGTACTGAACAACAACAACAACAAAGGCATAAAGACATCACTAGTATCAAACAGAGGATTATATCTTCAAACAGAGAACAACAAAAAATATCTTCAAAAGAAAAACCTAGAAGTAGAAGCAGGTCAAGAGGACTCACAAGTGAAGTGTGGAAGCAAGAGGAACGAGCTGAGTAGCACGAGGAACGAGCTAAGTGAGCACACAAATATGCTGCTGCAAGCAAGAGAAGGGTTGGGCGCGACGAGCTTGCAAAGCAGTGGAAGAGCGAATGCAGAGAGAACGAGTGTCGGTGATAAGGTGCAGCGGCAAGCAGCGGTAACGAGGTGCAGCGGCTACGAGTGTCGAGTGGCCGGAACGAGGTTGAAGAGCAATGGATTTGCGACGGAGAAACAGGAAGATAATGGGTTTTCTCGAAACAATGATTCCCTATAGCTATAACAGAGGGAAAACGTAAAACTTAAGAAACTATCACCACGGTTGCCTCATCAACCGCGGTAATTAACCATTTTTTTAATAAAATAATATCTATTACCTCGGTTCGGCTGAAAACCGTGGTAATAGGCAGTGTTAAATAAAAAAATAATAAAACATATTGCCACGGTTACTGTAATAACCGTGGTAATAGATAATGTTAATTAAAAAATAATAAAACCTATTACGACGGTTCACCTACCAACCGTAGTAATAGATAGTGTTAATTAAAAAAATAATAAAAAACTATCTCTATTACCACGGTTAACACATGACCGTAATAATAGAACACATCAGTTACCACAATTCGACACGGGACCGTGGTAACAGAGCTATTTTACTAAGGTTCCACACAAAACTGTGGTAATAGGAGCGTGGTAAAAAGACAATTATGTAGTAGTATTAACTCTAAAAATGACCATGTTTAATAGCGTTAGATATAAAACTATCACTATTTAATTAAGTAATTCATTTTACATAAGTATACAAATTCAGTTAACTTAAACGGATTTCTATAATAACAAGCTGCTAGACAGCAATAGCTGTTAAATAAGCTATCAATTTTGCTGCCAAAACGGGTAGATGATAGGTACCGCCACACAACACAACCATGACTGAAATTGATACTCTTGTTTGATTGCAGCTATTACCTCTACTAACACACATACGCAGAGTCATCCATTCAAAATAATCTAGCACTGTCGGCACGAGAATGCGAAGTGAGGTGCCTTAATGTAGCAAACGAACTAACCAAAAAGTCTCCTAGCGCGCAGTTAGTAGATAGTTGGATTTTTAAGACATTTATTTGAATATTTATCCCTTAATGGTGTGTATGAAGAACGATTTGTTAGGAAAGACTTATATACTTAATGTAATTTTTGAGTTTCGAGATTATTAGTCTCATAACAGTCGGATATGAGAATAGAAAACAATTTAGAAAATGAACTAATTTGTGTATCATGTTAAATAGCCGATGTACACCGTGTGGTTCAACAAACTAACCTACCATTGATGGTGCCCCATAAGCAAGATATTGTTTTTGATAGGGTTTCCTCGTGAAAACGAGTGGGGGGCATGCATGCAAACAAACGGGACACTACAGATGATGGATCCATGATTTAACACGAAGCTGAACAAATTAAATATCTGTAGTCATCTTTGTCACATAGTTATGCGCCACATGTTACTTCTTATTCTCTCAACCGTCTTGCTTTAATGCAACTAAATAAGCGGTACTGCCCCAAAACGTTCCCAAATTTATGGGCTTTCTTTCTACCTAGCTCCTACCAGATTTGAAAACATAGTCATTAAGTGCGTTAAAGCTGTTTTTGTTTCTGGTTGAGGCTTTCATGAACAAAGGCCTAGCATTTTTTAAAAATATAATCGTAGTGGAGGAATCAAGTGAATTTAATAATAAGGACCATAATGAGAATAAAAATAATGGGCAATTTTTGCTGGACCATCTTAAAAATTTGATCATAAATCGTGTTTTTATAACTAATATATTTAGGTTTTGTTATTTTTTTTTTAAAAATCAATAACACACTTAATAGCAACTAGTGATTCTCTCAACACGAGGCTTTCCAACTCCACAAAAGGTTTGTCCACAACACGCATGCCGGGATGCCGAACGCTAGCCCCCAAACGAGCAAGGAAGTAAGCCACTCTGTTGCAATTTATGGGAATGCAAGAAAGCTCAAGTCAGCCACTTTGATATTTACAATATACTTCTTATATGTTAAAATTATTTTTTTTAAAAAAAAAACTATTTAACTTGTTAATCAGACTTTTATTGTTTCACTTTATATAAAGTCAAAAATAATAAGGGACAAGCTATTAAGTTCAAGTGTTAATTGCTTTTACAAAAATAATTCAAATGCTAATTAAACATGCCTATAAGTTAGATGAAATGAGACATTCAACGTCTTTCACTTCAAAATTATGTTCAAATGTTAATTAAACGCTTATAATTTAGATGTAATGACACTGGTCTTGCATGAATCTTGGACCGTGGCACTTTTGGCGGACCAGTGGTGGAGCTTAGACTTGCTCTAACATGGTTGAGTTGGAGTCTTTGTCTTACAATGCGTTGGAGGACCTGCAAAAGACACTCTGACGCCCAAGTCAATTTGGAGCAATGAGAGCATCAAAGAGCTCAGCTCAAACATGTAAGAATGCATAGCAAACTTGTAATGTAAGTAATTGAGTGAGAAGTATCCCAATGGGAATAGTAGAAGTTGTATTTATAGGCGCCAGTGGTATTGCAAATGATGAAGGTAAGCTCTTAAGTGAGGCTTCCGAGCAGGAATGGCTGTCTGGCCGAGCGGCCATGTAGTGCTTCCCTCAGCCTTTGTCTGAACCGGTCAGATGACGGGCCACTAAGTCGGGAATGCTCGTCCCTAGCCCAAGTCGTGCAGCTTGGCGTGGCAAGTATTGACATGGCAAGCTGCATGAAGCTTTTTGCCAAGACCCCTTTTTGCTGCGTTCTTAAGCCCCAATGTGTCCGGGTGACAGGCCTCTGTGTTGCAGTCGTGCGAGATCTTTTGATGTGTTCTGGCTTAGAGTTTGTTTTGAGGCTTTAAAAGTTTCGTTCTTCTTTGTCTTGAACCATGTTGGGAGTTTTTGACCAGATTTGGTGTGACTTGCTGAATTAGTTGTGCTCTAGTCTGAGTGGGAAAGAGAAGTTTGTCGGTCAATTTTCGCCCTGTAACTGCACCGTCACTCTTCCTCCGGCCGAGTTCTCTTGTGTAGTGGAACTTCATCGTTTTAGTTTTTTCAAGGGCAGTTTTATAAATGCCTACCCCTTTCTTGATAGAAACTATTCACACGTCTTTGTTGTTTTTGGCATTTATGTACCAAGACACTCCTGAAACCCTACTTCGCCTTTTCTACTTCCGCTCAATCCCCTGGTCCTAAGAAATCATCTTTCCCAATGGCCAATATGTTAGAAGTCTTCGCTGCTTGAGAGATGCTCGACGTAGAGATCGATGGTGATTGGGGTGTGCCCGACCTTGATGCCTTAGTGAAAAATACTTAATCAGGCGAGAAAACTTTGCAAGGAGATGAAGACCCACAAAAAGAGTCTTCTCTAGACAACCCTTCCAATGACCAACCCCTTACCACAACCAGGAGATGTACAAGATAGGGGGAGGTATCCAAGTCTGAACAAAAACTTTCAAATGGTGTAGTTTGTCATCATAAAAAAGGGGAAGATTGTGAACAAGAGCTTCTCCTTGACCATAGCTGGATTTTGATGAAGACAACAACATCAACAAAGAAGAAAAATATTGAAGGCCATAAGGATGGGAAAACACAACGATTCAAACTTAATTAGATAAGTGTATTTGTTTATAGTTATAGGTCTTTACCTTCGAAAGTTCATTTTAAGTTTGATATCACTTAAGGCTTATAAATACTTAAAATAATGAAGTTAAAATGTTTCCCAAGCTAAAAGATGTAGAAACCACTAAAATAAGCTTTAAAAATTATTTAAAATATTTATTTAGTGGAAATGAAAAATCTAAGGGCTTTTTTTTAATATTGCAAAAAAAAATTATGAAAATATGTTACAAAAAAAATAGAGGAGTATGGTTGTTTTGGCCACATGGCAGCAGTTGGGATTCGCGAGGCTTTTTGAGACTCCCAAGAGTCGCAAGAATTCTTGCGATTCCTGTGCAAATGAGTTTGAAAAACAAGCTGAAGTCGCAGTACTGGCTGCAAATTCTAACAATATAAATATACATGCCCGACTTCCACAAATTTTCCATTCCAGAAACCTCAAACCTCAATTTTCACTCTAAACCTCAAATCATGAACCACAAACCACAGACCTCTGCGATGGATCAACAAATAATTATCTAAGTGTCAGGCTTACAAAGGCGCCCAAGGTGTTATGTTTGAAGGTGAGACAAAGTTCATTTATTTAAAACGAGACATTTCCTTTCAATGTTTGAAGAGGAGAATTCATGAGAAGTTACAACTCAGAAGTTACAATTCATGAGAAGTTTATATTTCTAAACATTATTATCTAAACTAAAGAGTGCATATGCTGTGAAATTTTTATAAACCAGGAAATCAAGAGCCTTAAGTGATACCATGCTTGAATGTGATCTTGTAAAAGATTCTATTATGGAGATTGAGCGTAGAATTTCTAAGCCATTGTCAAATGTTCTTCTTCATCTTGAATCGGTTTGATTCTTGGTCTACCATAGTGTTTGGTGAAGATCATCATAGTGTTTGGTGATAGAGAAAAACGTACCTTGGATCGGGGTGATTCAGAGTCCACCGTAGGGTTCGGTGAGTGTTGTGAAATGGGAAAGTGGTATGCTTTCTTGAGAGTGTTCTTGAGAAGTCTTGGTGCAAGGCTTGTACGAACATTGCTTACATAGTGGAAAAATCCTTGAATCAGAAAGGGGGACTGGACGTAGCCTTCGGTTGTTGAAGGTGATCCAGGATACATCATCGTGTGAATTTTCTTCTACCCTTATCTTTTATTTTCAGCATTTCAATTTCATTGCACTATATTGCCTTAATCATATAATTCATCTGAATGCGCTTCCGTTAGAATAAAGTTCTGAACTTAGTAAAGTTTAATTTGGCAATAATTCTACAAACCTAATTCACCCTCCTCTTAGGTTACTATCTAGTCTTACAAGTTAGTGTTTGTTATGCCAACATGTTGGCCTAAGAGATGGGCTAGATCAACTTCATTTTATATACATTCGGCCATAACCGATGCTAAGTTTGCTAGTGATTTTAGCATCGGTCAGGAACCGCCGCTAATTGATGGTGGGCGGACGTAATCTTAGCTGGTGATTTTAGCGTTGGTTGGAGCTGGCACTAAAGGTCGATGATACGATGCTAATTAACGTTGACTTGGACAAAATTATGTTTAAGTGGAATAGAATTTGAATTGATGCTTTTTGTCGGTATTGCTTCTTGCGCCATTTTATCCGACACTAAAGAGTAAAAATTAGTGTCAAAGTCGGAACCATCGTTAATTTTTTACTTTAAAACAAACTTTTCTTGTAGGGCTAATCGAATCCTAAGGAAACAAAATTGACCAAGGGTTGAGGATAAAAGTCCATGTTGTTACGCAACCTCCACAAACCCCTTATATAATTTAGCAAGAAAGACCAAAGAATTAGGCTATTGGATTTGGCTTCTCATCCACATGTGGAGGTTTGAAGTAAGAAAACTCCTCCATTCCAAGCTACCCGAACTGAACCAGATTTCTCGAGAGTGTGGGCAATGCTGAAAACAGTGCAAAATATCCTATAATTGATGAGAGCACCGAGAGCAAGAAAGTGTGTTCCAAAGTTTACACCTGAATATATGTGCATTAACCTACACAGCATCATGCATGATTGTCGAGACAAACAATTTAATCTTATCTGGGACTTTCATTTAAAGGAGTGCCAGCATTTCACTTTTCATTTTTCCATTATTGTTTCATGTTTTAAGGTTAATTTCAAATTGTCACACTAGTTTTATTTTATTTTCTATCTTCAGTTTTGTAAGAGGAAATAATGAAAGTAATTATTTAATTTTTAACGGCTTCATGTACACAACCTAAACATAAAAAATAAAGTAAAAATACCGTGACAATTTCATAATTACAACTAAAATAGAAAATATAAAGGCCCGTTCGGGTGATTACTGATTTTTTATTTTAGATTTTTAAATGTAAATTTGGATGTTACCTGCTTTTTCACCACCACCACCACCGCCCTCCTCCACCGCCGCCACCACCCTCCGCCACATCCGTCACCACCACCCTCCACGCCATCTCCACCCTTGCCACCACCACTGCCACCAACTTCGCCACGCCTCCACTTCCACGATTATCGTCACTACAACAACCACCAACACCACCGTCACTGCCATTGCCACTATCATCGCCACAACCAGGTAACATCCACCTCCACCACAACCACCACCTCTATCGCCACCACAACCACCTCCACCGTCGCCACTACCACCGTTGATGCAGACCCCACCACCCGCACCACCACCCTCACTGCCACCACCCTCCACCACTACCATCGTTGTCACCTCATACACCACCACCACCACCACCGTACCCGCTACCATGGCTGCCATTAGGTAACATCGACATTTACATCCACTACTACGTGGCCCCTCCATTATCCTGTCACCACTACCACCCACTGTCGTAAATTTACAAAGTTGATAATTGTGGTTACTACTGTGGGATTACAAAGTTGACAACAAATTTTTAAAAAAAATACTAAAACAGTAAAACTAGATTTATAAAAGTGAAAACTAGTTTTGGTTTTTACAAATTTCATAACATAAAACTAAAAACTACCTCGAACGGGGCCTAAACGGAAACTATACAGTTTCACAGAACAATTTATAATTTCAAATGCAATAGGCATACTTAGAATTGAAATATTTCAAGACATTAATTGATATGCACAGCCAGTGTGTTAAAAAGCTTTAGACGGACACTCAGGGCTCATTTGGTACGCTCTATATTAGACATGATAGTATAAGCTTATACAATGGTTTTTGGGTTTGTATCGTGTGGTCTTATCTATCAATTCACTCTTATACATTAAAATGATGAATTATTTAATACAACCTACAGATGGGAGATAAATGATGATATGATTGTAACGTATACGTTACTTGAAAATATTTAATCCACCACCACACCACCGTCACCGCTACCACTGTCGTCGCCACGACCACCACCAATGTCGCTGTCATCGCCGCCACCACCCTCCACCACCACTCTTCGCCCCAACCGCCCCAACTGCCACCACCATCATTACCACCACACTCGTCCACCACCACCCTACAACACTGCCGCCACAACAACCACCACACTCTCCACCATCACCACCACCACCAAAAATTTAAAAGTAAAGCATTTTTAATTAAAGAATTTTTTTGTTAAAATATTTAATTTTTATACTATCTATCATTATCCAATACTTCATCGCACATAAGATTATATTGATTTTAATCGTATAGTAAGTTATACCGTGTAGACCAAATGATGGATAGTATTAAATTTTTACTAAGCATTATCCTATCAAGTATAATACTATCGGATCATATACTATCGGGCCTTATATAATTTAACATACCAAACGAGAATGTTACATAGGAACGCGCAGTTACATTCATTTTTTATTTTAATTAAAATAAAAATAAATTTCTAATGAACCGGAAATCAATTAAATGCATGCGTAAAAAAATTTACACTGACCGTGCAGCAACTTTTTCTCCATCTTGAACTTATTTTCAGCCCTGTTCGGGTAAAGCAACCAGAGAAAGAAAGGAGATAATAGGTCAAGATAGTATCCGATTTATTTAGTAAGAGAAAAATAGGAGAGCCCCTTTCACATGAACCCCCTCTAGCTATGTATAGAGGGGAGAGTCATAAATAGCAATTAAAACCCTATATTACATAATATGGGCCTCTAGGCCTAAAAAATTTGGCCCAACAACCTCAACCTTACACCTCTCAACTCGCCTAGCTCGCCTCGCCCCGGTCCTTGCTTCGGACGTCAGGTCGTCATCAACTTGGCGAAATGCTCGCCTAACCCACAAGCCCACAAGACACCAAGCTTGAAGTATGAGAGTGAAGTGTGTCTTTGTGGCTTGCCGCCAAGAGAAAGTGCTCGCCCGTTTCAAGAAAAAATTTTAAATAAAGGTAGACATGTCATGAAAGAAAAAAAAATTAAATAAATTTTGGGGGAAGAAAACTAAAAGAAAACGACTGTGTTAATTGCACCACGTTATCTGGTATACTCTCCATCAAAACTTTATTGGGCTCGAGTATGCCATATCTAATCATGGGGGATTACCATAAGGGCATTAGTTTTGGTGCCACCTCTATTGAATCTTATGTCACCTATTTTGGTAATATTTTATTTAAATACTTTTAGTTTTCATTCCTAACATATTCTCTTACCTCGTTTTAAGTTCGCACTTAATAAGTGCGTTTAATTTTCACACTCATTATGTGCGAATTAACCTTGATTGTGCAGACGTCGCCTCTGTTTCGCACTTATAGTTGCGAAATTTATAAAATAAATGCTTTTATTCGCACTCATAAGTGCGTCATATAATAACAAAATAATTTTGTTTTTTAAAAAAAACCAATTCGCACACAAAGGTATGAAATTTAGAAAAAAAAATGATTTTATTCGCAATCAAGTGTGCGTCACATGATTAGTTCTGGAATTTTTTTAAATAAAAAATACCAATTCACATTCAAAGATGCGAAATTTAGAAAAAAAATGATTTTATTCACACTTATGAGTGTGTTACATAATCATCAGTTCTGGAACAAATTAATTTTTTTCAAATAAAAAATATCAATTCACACTTAAATATGCGAAAATTAGAAGAAAAAAAAACATATTTTCACACTCAATAAGTGCACAATTGAGAAGAAAAGTCTATATTTTTACACTTAATAAATGTGAAAATAATTATTAAACTTTTTTACGTCAGAGGGGTATTTTGAAATTTTAAAAATTAAAGGGTGGCGTAAAAATTAACGGGGATGGCACTAAACTAATGCACTTACCATAATTCTCTTTAGTTCTGAAAGAAAAAATATATGGATTTCATCGTTTGCATTTTTCGTTTAAACTATACATCTATATTTTAAAATCAAATTTAATAAAAGAAAAGAGCAAAACACTAACGTCAATAAAAGGAAAAAATCTGCGTTAATTGCAACACATTTTAAAATGACACAGTTAGAGTTCATCTTTAAATTACAGGAGTCCAAATGTCTGACGGTGTAGAAAAATACACTATGAAATCTATTTCAAATGGTATCGCTTTTTTTTTTAAGGAAAAATGGTATCGCTTTTAGTTTGCCTAAATAGGATATGGGCAACACTTCCGGTACACCAGAATTTGGACCTAATTTATTACACGTTTTTGGCAATTGAGTCAATTCAATTGCATCAAATATTTAAGCACATGGGTCGCAACCGTGTGCGATTTTGACATATATTCCATATTAAGCGTTCAGGATAAAGTATTTTTTATTGTTGTAAAATAGATCATATATATTCATATTTACCCATTTGAATAGTTTAGTTGGCAATGCAGATTGATTATGTTGAAAGAACTCTTGAATTTGATCGCGACACAATTTCTAAGGTGTTTATACTGAATTTTTATAAACAAATAAAATCTAATGTAATAATTGGATTTAAGTTTTCTTTGTAGGTTCTTTAATGAAAATGTTTTTTCAGAAGTATTTAAATGCAAAGTTTTTAAATAAACAACAACCGTATGAGTTTCGACCCAATAAATAAGAGTAAAAATAAGAGATTTTAAAAGTACTGGAAATTCGACCTAAAAAGTTAAAGAAAAGAGTAGAAATTTAAAGAAAAACTTAACAGATTATGAAAGTAAATGCAAAGATCATAAAAGCAATTGCACACTTAATAAAATGAGTTTGGGTTTGGGTTTTTGATAGTTGTTAGAATCATGAACCCCCTTTATTAATGTTGTTCCCATGACTTTGAACTTCTATTTGAACCGATTAGAATTTTGATTGGTTAAGTTTTGATTCCTAGAGAATTTTGAAGTTGAGTTTTTGCTAGGGTTGCCTTTCGGAATGTTATTCCCATGAAGTTGATCTATGGATATCTCCAATTAGTTTTCTTGGAAGCTAGGTGTTTGAGAATTGATTATTTGAAATAAGTGATTTTCAAACTTTGAAATTTAGTTTCACCATAGATTTCTTGTTAGCTTTGACGTGTAGAAGTTAGTTTTGAAAGAAAATTTCATCTTGATAATTTCTAGTGTTTAGCCGAATTGGTTCTGTTTTGGGACGAGGGAGAATTGATTTTCAACTAGCTTTTGAGTGTATTTAAATGCTTGAAAATGATTTTGGGTGTAAAGGAAAGGTTTTGCCCTAATTAGTGCAAAAGAGCCTAGAGAAAATTGTATGTTTAAAACCTTAGAAAATTGATTTCTAGAGGATTTTGGGAAACTTAGAATTGAAGAATTAAAATTGAGCTTTTGGATGAATTGGAATTTGGACCTCATAGTTTGATTAGGGTTTTTGCTAAGCTAAGAAAACTTGGAAATTGAAAATTGGCTTTTGAACGGAGTTGTTGTGTTTTTGTCACTTAGAAGATTTTGAGTTCAAGACTTGGAAATTTGTATTAGAAACTTGCAATAGAAGTTATGCTTTGGATTGTGAAATTGTTTTGAGTAACTTAGAGAATTGTTTGGTGAAAATATGAAGTTTTTAGAGTGTTAAGGATTTTGGGCAGAATTGGGGACTTGGTATGTTGTGTGTGTTTTTGCTTTCAAAATCTTATTTAAGGCCTTCAACATTGATTTGTAAGCACCTAGCCTTGTTTCCCTTTAAAGGTTTGAAGTTTTGGAAAGTTTTGAATTTTGTAACTTAGAGTTTTCAGAGGATTTCTAATGATCGCCAAAGTTGCCAAAATTGTTTTCGACTTCCAAGGATCTTCCTAAGAATTAGAACAATTGCCTAAGTAATAGGAGCCTTGATAGACCAGTAGCAAGACCTTAGGGTCACGTTCAAATTCTAAGCTACGCTATTGTTTCTTGAAGGATTATGAGACTTCGGACCGACCGGGGCGAACGCAACTTACGTAACTACCCGGATCGAACAATTCTTTGGTAAGGGCACTTCGCTACAGTAGCCACTAAGAATATATATATATATATATATATATATATATATATATATATATATATATATATATAGTTATATGAATGTATGTACTATGATGTTGATTGTCAGTTGACGGCGTTCTAAGAACGACTCGACTTTGAATTGTATTGATTGTGATATTAATGCAAGTATCTGAAGGCATCTAATATGCTGGATTAGAATCGTTTGATGTGTGACATTGTTTGAATGTGCGATTGACTTATTTAATGTTCTTGCTATACTGTTAATTGTAAGCATGATCTCCTTTCATACATGATTTATATCTGTTCAGATATGCACATATGCTCTACATGATTATTGTTAATTATGAAGCTATGTTAGGCTTGTATACAGACGAATAAGTCCTAGTTGGGTTGTTAATTGTACATAGTACCAAGCGGTAAGCGACTATACAGAGTTGCTCGAGCCTTAATCTTGGACACGTATCTGGGTAGGGAGGCTTACGCCACACCTGTGAAGTGGCGAATCCCAGCGGTCGATGGAAAGCCACCATTGCACCTTTCACTGAGGAATTGTCCCGCCTCCCACTAATCGGAGTTGGCGTAATATTTAGATAAATAAAAAGGGCTTGCAGGGTGCGTCGTAGAGTCAATGGCTTAGGCATATGAAATATCCATGCTACTTAAGGGGTTTTGGGTTTTGATTGAACTGCTAGCTTGTATGCTCACTAGTTTTGTTTGACTACATCCTCTCGATGTAGCTTTTTCTCTGCTAATACTCTATATGATGACTTGAGTTTCTTATCTGTATTACTTGTTTTAGAAGTTGACCCTTGCATTGTCTGTTGTTTGTGTTTGCTGGCGACCCGTCACCAGTCGGACAGCCTTTAGCCAGAAGTTGCAGGTGGACGCCGAACCAAGGGAGATCAACGCAACAAAACGAGTGGCAAATTTGTAGGATGATTTGTTACAGACGTTTTGATTGATATGTATGAACTCAAGTATGCTTAAGTACAGGTGTAGGGAGTCTTAGCTTACTTTCTTACAAACTGGCAGCAAAGATTTTAGAACCCAAAGTCATTCGTTTTGTAAAACGATTTCATCATTGCCGACCGTACACTTTATGCCATATGCGTGGATATTTACGAAACGAGGTATGAATATTATTAATGCATCTCATCATGGCATATTTCGAAAAGGAAAAAAAATATACCCTCCTTTTTCTACAGTCTTGTAAACGTCTATTGCATATTTAATTACTGTTCATTTGCTACAGTAACGCCTTGAAAATCGGGGTGTTACACTTCTCAACCTCCTTGTCTACCTCTTTCCTAGCCTCCTTGTCAGCCTCATTCTCAGTCCCCTTCTCAGCCTCCTTCTCAGTCTACTTCTCAGTCTCCTGTAATTCACTAACAACCTCACCCTCACACTCAAATGAGATGCCATCAATAATTTCAACTGAAAGCTCCATTTCCCCCCTGTTCTGAACCCCCTCATCTACAACCTGTATATCTGTTGAAAGGATAATCTAATGGAAACGTACCTAAAGCGCATATACTTCGACAGTTTTTCTCTTCCCAACAAAGCCGTGTCAAAAGCTATGTCAGGGACCACGTGCGCGCTAGCCGTTGGATTCGTTCCTCGTGCTTCAGTTCGTCTCCCACGCAATCTGGAGTCTTCTGCCATTGGAGAATCTTCAAGCTTCACCGTTCGATCAACCAACCTCCTACGGATGAGATGAGAGTCGAGGGTTCTTCAAGGGTTGGAATCGCACCTTCTATTTTAGAAATCCCAAATCAATTGCTATTTTTGTCTTGATTTGGGAAATTAGGATTAGGTTTTTGTTTTATATTAATAATTTTCTATTTCTCAATTTTTTTTCAATGGTCCACGTCAGTTAATGAACCATCCAAATAGACCATCTCCGTTAGTAATTGGATGGAGGACGGGCATGGTGACCTAAATCACACGGTAATAAAGATGAGAGACTAAAATTACCATTAAAACTAATATAGAATTTTGGAATGAAGAACTTTGAAAGTGAGAGGGGCGGGAGGGCCAGGTGGGTTGTATATAAGGAGGTGGCAGCACGCCAATTCGGTGCCACTCACACAATCGCTGGCCCTAACACACTATATTATGCCTCACCTTTTTACTATTCAAATTCAAATGTAAGTATATAACAAAAACCAATACACCCCAGAAATTTTGGGTTCCAAAACTCCAAACGAGAGAACAAGAAGAAGAAAAAGAAAGACAGAGTGCTATTCTGAGAAAAAAAGGGCTGTTTCTGTGTCTTTTCTTCTCTTCAACTCAAACAAACAATCCACTTCTCCCCCTTCCTTCCATTTTAGTCGCTCTTCTCCAGTAAGGTACGAAACGCCGCGTTTTTTTTTCAATTTCCTTCCTATCCTCATTTTTCGCGTCTGATCGCTATAGCTGAAGATTTGCCCAGAAAAATAAAAAAATCACGTTTCGGAACATGATTCTTCTCTCTCTCTCTCTCTCTCTCTCGCTCTCTCGCTCTCACTCTCCCTCTGTTACCTTTTTATTTTGCTTAGAAGAATCTGTTATCTGCGTTTCCTAATAATGGAAGATCACTGTGTTCAAAATGTGAACGAAACTTGAGCTTTCAGCTTTTCTCAAACACCCAACGTGGTATTAGGCTTAGTTTTTCCGAATTTTGACGCAGCGGGATTGTGATTTTGTTGCAGATTGTCTTAATTTTTCCGTGAGTTTTTCTTAGCCTGAGAACCTCGTTTCGGCCTTTAATGCAATCATGGTTTGCAATGCTTTCTAGATTCAAACTCAGATCCGCACCGACTTTTGCCATCACTTTCGCATTTATTGTATATTTATTTGCTGACAAAGATTGATATATGAAAATGTCCAATGTCCTAATTTTCCAATTTCGGTTTTATTTTGATTTGGTAGCGCTGTTTTCCAATTAGTGAAATTGGAGGTTGGGAGAGAAGACGTTTATGCATTGTTTATTTTGATTTTTATATTAACTTTGCTCCATCTTTGCATGCAGCTGAAGAACTCAACATGGTGGCAACTGCTGCTACGTCGTCGTTTTTTCCTGTGACTTCCCCGTCACTGGAATCTGGTGGAAAAGCTAAGCGACTCAGGGGTGGTACTGGTAACCTTAATGGTCTCAAATCGAAAAATGGGTCATCTGGTGGCTTGCACGTTAAGGCAAATGCCCAAGCCCCTCCAAGGATCAACGGAACCGTGGTTGCTACCCCTGCAGAAAGCGTGAAGTGTGAGGGTGATTATCCATTATCATCATCATCGTCATCGTCATCGTCAACCCCTCCCCCGAGGACTTTCATCAACCAGTTGCCTGATTGGAGCATGCTCCTTGCTGCCATCACCACCATCTTCCTGGCTGCGGAAAAGCAGTGGATGATGCTTGATTGGAAGCCGAGGCGACCCGACATGCTCATCGACCCCTTTGGCATAGGAAAAATTGTTCAGGATGGTCTTGTCTACAGGCAAAACTTTTCTATCAGATCCTATGAAATAGGTGCTGACCGAACTGCCTCTATAGAGACGTTAATGAATCATTTGCAGGTATGCTCATGCAAGTGAGATTTTGATTGTTTTGTTTTCTGGAGATAAACTGGTTGTGCCAATAAGCAGAGTTTTAAATTGCAGCTGCGTTGCGAAACTGCAGACAAATGCGGGTGAAAAGGGCCGCAATTGTGGTCGCAATTCCGTTGCAGGGACTTCAAAACCCCTTATGTTTCGGCTGCAATTGAGGCTGTCGACCGCAATTTAGAACTCTGCTTATAAGTAGAAAGGATTGTAGATTTTCTTCACTGTGCGTGCAGGGTTGAATTTCCTATTCAAAGAATGTCAGCTTACTTTCCCCCCTTTTAACCTTAATTATTCGTTTAACAGGAAACTGCACTTAATCATGTCAAGACTGCGGGGCTTCTTGGTGATGGCTTTGGTTCTACGCCAGAAATGTGCAAGAAGAACCTGATATGGGTAGTTACTCGGATGCAGGTTGTGGTAGATCGTTATCCTACATGGTAAGTTAGGCTGACTAACCTTTTTGTTTGACGTGTGAATTGCAAAAGTGCCGAACTGTCCATGTTCAGCTGCTACTTCTTCCCCTGTCATAGTGATTTTTACTGTGAATATGGATGGTAATATCTAGTGGAAATTATTGTACTTCTAGTTCTTTTGTTCTATCAATTATGCATCATATTCCTAAAAAATGGCTTAATAGTTGTGAGTTTGGGATTTTACTATGAAATATGAATACAGAAGTATGTGTGAAATTCTTCCCGGATGATAATAGATCTGATAAGCTGAGTTATGCTGATTGCTGAATCTTGCATGGGAGGGAACTCCTTTGCCTTAAGGCTGTGAACTGGGTATCTGACATATTATGGTATTATTATAAATTTATTGACCTTTCATAAAACAGAAAAATTGTAGATTTCTTGAGTAATCCTAGGTTTTTGAAATGGTAAAAATATAAGTACATACACAGGCTTTTGAAAGAGGTAACTAATTGCTTTGTTCACTGGTTATATACCATGTTTGCCAAGAACTTTTTGTTTTCAGTAATTTTGGCATGTTCTTCTGTATGCAGTTGGTGAAAATATTAGTCGTGGAAGATTTTCAATCTGTTCATATGAAGTTCTGTATTTGTTTCAGGGGTGATGTTGTTCAAGTAGACACTTGGGTTTCTGCATCCGGGAAGAATGGTATGCGTCGCGATTGGCTTGTGCGTGACATCAAAACGGGTGAAATCTTGACAAGAGCCTCCAGGTAGAAATCTATTTCAGACTTTTTTGCTCCTTTTTTCTGTTGCCATTAGACAGGTTTAACGTGTTTTTCTGAATCTGAATTGGGAAACTCCTGAAAGCTTTTATGTAGTTATTAGTTATATATAATATATAATATATAATATATAATATATAATATATAATATATAATACATATTTTATTTAATTTCTCTCAGTACGCCACAATTGAAAATTGAAATTTTCAGTTTGCTTTGTCATGCCTTTAGAATTTGTCATAAAGGCCATGCATTATAAGTTTAACTATGGCAATAAATTACATATTTAAGAATATCAGTTTTTCACCTAAGCATTTCCAGTTCTACCAGCAGAATTTGACATCTTTAAGTATAAGCTTTTAACTAGTGTACATGCTGGTAACTTGTCCATATTCTGATGTTTTTTTGTTTGTTTTTTGTTTTGATGTTCCACAGTGTGTGGGTCATGATGAATAAACTAACAAGGAGACTATCTAAAATTCCTGAAGAAGTCAGAGGAGAGATAGGGTCCTTTTTTGTGGACTCTGCTCCAGTTGTGGCTGAGGATAACAGAAAACTACCTAAATTTGATGATACAGCTGAATTTATGCGCACTGGTTTAAGTGTATGCCAACTCTTTTTTTTTTCTTCCCAACTGTTGTCATTGATTTATTTTCTAAGACATCTCATGATCTCTAATTATATTTATATACTGTATCTCTATTTTCAGCCCAGATGGAGTGATCTAGATATTAATCAACATGTTAACAATGTGAAATACATAGGATGGATTCTGGAGGTAGTAATTTTCTTTTCTTGCATTCTTATTCTGGAGTCTTTACAAGTAGGGGTCTTCTGGCTGGTTTGCAAGCAGGTTGAGTGATTAATGATGATACTGTTATTCTGGCACACCCAATTTCCTCTCAAAAGACACTTCAGGCCATTGGGCCTGTGATAGTTGCCAAATCAACATTGTGTTCTTGTGGGATGAATTTGGGTGTGAGTATCATTACCTTGGCAAGTTTAGCTTTTGAAAGTGTTCAAGGTTAATTAATGTGTTGGGCTATTCTATGGGAAAACTTGTTATGCTTTAATTGTTTAGGGATTCGGGTTCCATGCACTTAGGGATACTTTGCATTCACGCAATATGAGCCGTCCAATCAAGATTTGTCGGTTCATATATTTCATCAAGATCTGACAGTAGATAAAATCTAATCCGACCGGTCTTTATCCAACAACTCAAATTGCGTGAGTATAGTGATTCCCTGAGTGTCAGGAATCCATTTCGATTGATCAGGCCACTTAACCAAAGATTCTGATTTGAGTGTTGCAGAGTGCTCCTCAGCCAATTGTGGAGAGTCATGAGCTATATGCCATGACTTTGGAGTACAGGAGGGAATGTGGCAGGAACAGTGTGCTGCAGTCACTAACTGATGTCTCCGGTGCTGATGTGGGCAATGTAGCTGGCGGCGGATTTGTCGAGTGCAAGCACTTGCTCCGACTTGAAGATGGTGCTGAGATTGTGAGGGGTAGGACTGAGTGGAGGCCCAAACCTGTGGACAGCTTTGATGCTTTGAATCAAGTTCCAACAGAAAGCACCTGATAATATTAACCGGTTAATCGCTGGAGTGGCATCATTATCTCGAAATTTACCTCTCGCCTTGCTTGGTTTTTATCAGATCTATGTGTCATAATTATATATACTTATTTGTGTTGATTGGATGGATAAAAGAGAAAAAGCGGAAAGGGAGGAGTGAATGAAAAACTCCACTCTCATTGTAATTAGCTCCTGCTTTGTTCTCCCTCGCAGCTCCATCTTCCATTTCACTTATGGTTTATGCGACTGCTAGGTGTCATCAATATTTTCAAATGTTTCGTCAAAATGGCTAAGCATGTATAGTACTATTAATAATTATTGTCCATTTTTGAAGGATGCAATTTTCCTTTTGAACTTACCAGCGTATAACTTGAATGCAATGAACTTTTCCGTCTCTTATTTTTTTCATTATAAATTGCTGATGCTAATTGGGTCATCAACAAAATGTGTATCCATGAATTGGCCAGTGTCATGTGAGCAGGCCCCATGACCTTGTTTCTGCTCACTGTCTGGCTTTCATGTTCATGAATTATTAAAAGTCATACATTGACTAGAGATATAGTATAGATAGTTTTTATAAGAGTAAAACAACCATTAACTCTTAAGCTAAGTTTTGTAGTTGAGTTAGGTATCCCAAATTCTAATATGATATGAGAGTCTATCCTTGATCAGTTAAGTGAAGACCACCCTTATATAGAGCACCCGTAAATATTCATTCCTGTATTTCACGCTCCATGCCCTCTTGATATTCTAATGTTATTCTAAGCAATCACTCAATGTCTCTTGTGGAGATTGTTTGACATTAATTTGCGGTAAGAAATTGGAGAAAATGTTATATCCTTTGTTCACCCCATGCAACTACCGCAAATTACTTATGCAACATCAAGTAATTTATTGTGCTTATATTTGTGGTGGTATTGACTTTTCTGCAGTTTGACTGCACATCTGCAATAAGGATGATATTTAAGATCAAGTAATGAGCTTTCAGGGTGAATTTTCTTGGGTTTGGCTTGTTCCCTTTTGTTTTGCCCAATTCGTGAAGATGAAAGTTTTTGAAGTGAACAATGGTGTTTGAAGTGGATGGAAATGTAGGACTTGTGAATGATGGTGGATTGGCGTGGGGCAGCACGCTCTAAACAGGGTTAGCTTCCCCGGCAAGCAAGAGACATTAGGCCTAGGCAAGTTGCTACCCTCACCCATGGGCCTAGACTGATTAGACGGAACGAAGCCCAATAAGGGGTACTTAGGGACCCGGATGTAATAGATTTAGTGTTTTGGGTACTTGACCAACTATAAAAGGCAAGTACTTGCTCAATTCAATGCATGTTCTCACTTATCTCAAAAATATTCTTTAGAGTCGGCGATAGAAATCTAGATCTGGGGACTCCAAGATCCCCGGAACCCGAGATCTAGGCCTCTTGCCACTACCTGTTCACATACGAGAACATTGGCGCCCATCGTTGGGCTCCGGTAAAACTTACCCCAGCCCCGAATTACGGTGAACCTAGCCTACGCGACGCGATTGGCCACGGCCACGGCGGACGCGATGGCAGGGAGCACCCATAATCCATAAATGCAAGCAATTCTAGAGAGATTAGAGGGTCTACAACGCACCAATGAGAAATTACAAGCTAAAATAGAGCAGACGAACTCAAAAAGAAATGATTTCCAGCACACAGACAGAAGGGAGGCGGCGACCGTCGCTAACTTCTAAGTGTTAGCGGCGGCCAATGCCAGCACAATCACCCCAAAACACTTGAAGACGCTGACCCTAGAGCCGTACACCGTTGAGACAGGTCCGCAAGACCACCTGGTGTACTTCAACACTCGGATGGTCATCGCCGAAGTGACAGATGTGGTGAAGTGCAAGATCCTGTCGTCGACGTTCAAGAAGTCGGCTATGACTTGGTTTACCACCTTTCCACCTGGCTCAATTGGGGATTTTATATCGTTATCAGCCAAGTTCGTCTCTCATTTCTAGGTGAGCTAGAAGGAGAAGGTGACTGTTGCAGCTTTGTTCAACACGGTATAAAAGAAGGCCGAGACGATAAGAGCTACTTGTCGAGGTTCAACCAGCTAGCAGTACATTTGGAAGACTTTGTGACCTTAGTGTGTTGCGACGTCTAAAATAGGGTTGAGAGAAGGCGATCTGAACAGTGACCTGACCAAGATCCCTGGGGTGTATAGGGAGGAGTTGAGGTCCAGGGCCCATGAGTTCGTACTAGAAGAAGAGGATAATATGCATAAGAAGGCGTGGGATGGAGAAACCCACCCTGTCAAGGCGACCCCGAAGGAAGGGGTGTCACAACCAGCTCAACCAAGATAGGCTAATGCGCCGAGAAACAACCGTCTCACCCCATGCGAGTCTCCCCGATAATAGGGTACAAGGGAGTGGAATCTCCTAGAGAATCGCTTGGCCCATGGCCCACACCAAGTGCATGACATGGAGAATGAAAGGCGAAGAGTGCAAATCAACGCTCCCTTAAGTCAAATCTTGGCAGAGGCGGATAGGGCTGACTTGATAACATATCCCAGGTCGGCGAGAAGAGCGCCCCAAAATGCGGATCCAAACCGGTGGTGCGAGTTCCATCGGGTTTTGGCCCATGTGACAGAGGATTGCTGGAAGCTAAGCCGGGGACATAGAAAGATTGATCGCAGACGATCATCCAAACCAATTCCTAAGAGTCGAGTAGCGGCGAGAGACAAATTTTCCCAACAAGGCTTTAGTAGCAGCAGTGGCAGATGACAACCTAGCTCTAGCCGAGCCAATTGATCTTGTGGTTTCAATTTCTTGAGGATTATGCGGAGGCAACGAGACGACCTCGGCACGGAAGAAGTGCACACGCCAAGTAAATTCTGCTCACGCAAGTCAGCATGGCTTTGCTCGCCCACATATAACTTTCAGCGTAAGAGACATTGAAGGAATCGTATCTCACTAGGAAGATATGGTAGTTGTGCTGGTACGAGTAGCAGGATATGATATGGAAAGAGTGTTTTGGATCAGGGCAGCTTGGCGGATGTCATCTACGCCGATGCTTTTGATAAAATAAAACTCAATGAGTCAGATTTGAAACCTTATGGAGGAAGTCTGGTTGGATTTGCGAGCGAGAGGGTGCTAGTTAGCAGATGAAGGGGAGAGAATGTTAAAAGGGTCCTAGTGAAGTACCTGGTCATCTCCCATGTGGCATCTTACAATGTGATTATCGAAAGAATTATCATGAACAGGCTTGGGGCGACCATCTCCACTCCGCATCTCAAATTCAAATACCTGAACAGCAGGGGAAGAGTAGGGGTAATGAAGATAGATCAAGTGGTAGCGAGGAACTGTTACACAAGGAGCCTAGAGTTGTATAGCATATAAGGCCAAAGAGGGGCGAAAGAGGGGCACCGTGTATTTGAAATCGCCACACTTAAGGACCCCTCCCAAGATCCAAGGGACGACCTGCGAGACAACAGAGCCCAGCCGGCGGAGGAAGCCAAAAAGCTGGTTTTAGAAGGAAAAGTTCTAGAAGTGGGAGGGAACCTAAGCCCCAAGCAAGAATCAAGGCTGGGCGAATTGTTAAGAAGGAACCTCGAGCTTTTCTCCTGGAGCGTGAAGGACGTCCCGATAAATTGACCTAAACTTTGTATGTCATAATTTGTCCATAAGTCCTGGCTCCAAAGTTGTTACGCAAAAGAAATGGAAGATGGGTGACGAGAAGTTTAGAGCAATTCGCTAGGAAATGGGGAAACTGCTGGAAGAGGGGTTCATAAGGGAGATAAAATACCCAACATGGCTTGCAAACATGGTCATGGTGAAGAAGGCGAGTGCAAAATTTCTAAGAAATGGAGGGGGGGATGCACAATTGATTGAACATGTAGAATTAAGTTTCTGCATTGTCCATTTATGTGGGGGAATTGGGGCAACCTCAACTTTTTTGCTCATTTATGTTTCTGCCCATTAAAGTTTCTGCACTGCCCCTTCAATTTTGTTACTTTCTCATATTTGGAAGACTTTTTACGGACACTAGACTACAAATGAATACATGTGCGGAGAAACCAATGTCACCAATTATATGATCCAAGCAGACTTTCAGCAATTTACTTATATAATGATACCAATTATATGAGGTAGATAAGAAATTAATAACAATGACATTTGGAGAAAAACATATAGATATGCCATGAGATTGAGAACTGCACTTTTCTGTTTGCCTTGCTGTAAAAGGGTGCAAGATGGCTATTTGTGGGGCTTGGGATATTGTTCAAAGAGTAAACGTCTAAAGATTGAAAGTGAGCTGAAGATTAGATGGCACGAAGCTCAATGCCATGTGAGTGAGGGAATGAATTTCTCTTTGTTTCAATTTTTTCTAATTTGTTTCTGCTGTGTAACTTTGCATGCCAACAAGATGTGAACTTTAACATGTTTGTATACTAGATAAATAAATTAATTAAATATTTTATCATAAATTAATTTGATAACTTATTGAAATAAACTAAAATTATATTATGGATGAGCATAAGTTTTTACATATAAGCTAATTTGAACAACTTCTAAAAATAAATTTAAAATATTTTACAAGTAAATCGTAAGCTACTTACATAACCTCTCCTAAAAACTTGTATAAGCTCATATTCAATAAGATAAGCGCAAATTATTCCTGTCAACAAAACCTTCATCAACTTTAGCAATTTTTACCCCTTTTGGTGCAATTATTTGTGGCCGATATGCCTAAAACACACTTAGTTAATGCCTTGTTGGAAAATGACGTATTTATTAGGTGTCCGTATATTGTTTGTGTTTAAATAAAATTACCGTTGGAATCAAAAGTTATGAACTTTTGTTCCGAAAACCTGTATACAAAGCAAGATCTTCTCTTATTAGCGTTAACGTAGTAAATTATGGCTTTTCCACCAAATTTGCATTACGCCAAGAAAGCAAGACCGACGAACTCAAGACATTCTCAATGGATAAAATTAATTTAATGAGCTAAAATTTAAGATAATTTTTTGTTCACACTCCATTTTTAGTGTAAAGAGTGGAGAGAATAAAATAAAAGATGTGATAAATGATATCATTGAGAGAGAAGAGAAATCGATAAAAAGTGAGGTGTAAGTGAAGTGGAAAATGATAGAAGTGAATATCATTACAGCTCAGAATTTAATCACTCATGCACTCACACCGCTAATACTCATCCAGCCGTGTGTCCCTCTATGGATCCACCTACTACTGAATAATGGAGGTATTGGATGATAATATTCTCAGGTTCGAGTTCAGAATATCTACAGTGAGCTGCTTCAGTATCTCAAAAAGGATGAAAATGAAAAAGAAAGGAAGAAGAAAAATATCCAAGACACATAAGAAAGTTAAAGATCGTTAACCATGTCTTCCCCTCCCTCTCCCTCTTCCTCTGCCCCTTCCTCTTCCCCTTCCCCTTCCTCTACTTCTTCCTCCTTCAAACATTGGATGACCGCCATCAGAATCCCTTTCATATGTAAACATACTCATTCTAATATCTTCTGCCTCAGTTCCATGAGAACCCTTTTGTACCTGAACAAGATATAAAGCATTGGAACAAGTGATGCAAAGGTAAGTAAAACAACGGAAAGGAAGACAAAACAGCACGAAATCCACAAACATTACTAAGAGAGATTAAGCCACTTACCCCAGAATCTTCAAGGTTAAATTGATTCTGAAGCTGCCAAGCGAGATCCTCATCACGACTAATATCTAGAACATTGTCTTTATTAGAAGGCTTTGCCTGGGACTTTCTTTTTTCATATTCGTCCAGAGTGAATACAACAGGATCTTCCTGTCTCCCTTTGCCCCTATGTTTCCAACCCTTAGGATTCCTACCATCCTGATATGGGTGATTCAGTTTCTGAAGTAATTTTTGGGCAGCAGCTTGATTTTGCACAGGAACAGATTCCACAACTGTAGCAGAAAACAAATAACTAATAAAAAATGGATTCCGTCATTAAAGGCATGTAAATTGCTTCATCATTTGAGTGCTCAATTCAATCTCAATGACTTCTGGCTCCTCTACATATAACCTACACAGCAAGTCTCTTTGTTAATATTTGGATGTGGGTTTTGAATGAGTCCATTTTAATATGTTGACACTCCTTTATCACTTGGCAAGCAGACACCATTCCATCAAACGAAAAGTCACAAGAGGGGTAAAATATCAAGTCAGGGTGACCTTTTTCTATTCAGGATTTAATTTCAGAAGCAGCTCAAGATTACCATACCGTACATACAAAGAGCAAAAAAAAAAACAGAAAAGGAAGCACCTTCTTTTTGCCTTGCCCGTGAACTACTACTAGGTTTGTCGTCAGCTCTTTCTGGGGGCAATTTCGATTTTGGATTTACGTCCAACATATCTGGTTTCTGGTTAGAGATTTGCTGGATACTAGTTGGCCTCATCTCAGCTTCACCAACCACAGCAATGGGCCTGCCACTTCTAGAGTTATAATCTGCATAACCTGCAGGAGGTCAGCTTCTTTGTCAACTCTGGACAAACTGCTTATGCATTCTGAACCGCACACAATCCTTTTCGGGTTTGAAGGTCTATTATCATTATCACGAATAAGGTGTCCATATTTGTTCAAACATTGCATTAAAAAATCAAGACTCAAGTAAATAAGAACTGACTTCCCTTGAGGGTTATGAAACCTACAAAGTAGCAATTAGTTTTGGGTATTAGTTATTACACTGATCTTCCGTGAAGGTTTATTGGTAAACCATGATCTTCCCAAGAGACGCAGCAAGTCTCTTTGTTAATATCAAATCAAACATACAACCAACCAATACCTTACCAGGGAATTCGCATGCGGGTTTTGAATAATTTCTGTTTATTATGTTGACACTCTTTTATCACTTAGCTAGCAGATGCCATTCCAATCAGCAAAAAGTGATGAGTGGGGGGAAATATCAGTTCCAGAAGCACCTTTTCTTTCCTTGATATACTTTCAGAAGCAGCTCAAGATTACCATATCAAACATACAAAAAGAAAGCAAACAATAATCAGAAAAGACAGCACCTTCTTTTTGCCTAGTCCATGAACTACTAGGTTTGTCATCAGATCTTCCTGGGGGCAATTTGGATTTTGGATTTACGTCCAAAACCTCTGCTTTCTGCTTAGTGTTTTGCTGGATACCAGTTGTCCTCATCTCAGCTTCACCAACCACAGCAATGGGCTTACCACTTCTAGAGTTATAATCTGAAAAATCTGCAAGAGGTCAGCTTCATTGTCAACTCAATGAAAACTACTCATGCATTATGATTTGCAAGCAATCCTTTTCACTTTTCAGGTTTGAAAGTCTATTATAAGTATCACAAATAGGTGTACCCATATTCGTTAACGTTGCAATATAATCAAGACTCAAGTAAATTACATTGACTTCCCTTGAGGCTTATGAAACCTACAGAAACACCCATTAGCATTGTTGTCAAACTCGCGAGTCAACTCGTTGACTCGTACGAGTCACCGAGTCTACATGCCAAAAACGCGTCGACTCGCTGAGTGACTCGTTTTTGGAGCTGACTCGGTTAGACTCGGTCAGACTCGGCCTGACTCGGTTGACTCGCGAGTTAAAAGCCGAGTCACCGAGTCATGGTTTTTTTTTTAAAACCCAATTTAACCCTAATTTGTTCAGCCCCTTTCGTCAAAATCCTCTGCGCCGCACACTGTTTCCTGTTCCCTCTCGCTCTTCGCTCTTCTCTAAGCCGCGCCGCCGCCTGATTCCGACGCGTTGGACCGTCGCGCCACCGCTGCAGTCCGTCGCGCCGTCGCATGGTGCCAGCCCCTTTTCATGTTTCTGTCTATGAAGAAGAAGAAGAAGAAGAAGAAATCGTGCTAGGAAGCCAGCAGAAATAAGATGAAGAGAGAGGGGTATGAGTGTTGAATGAAGAGAGAGAGAAAGGGAGGTGCAGCGGCTGTTTGTCATTCTGATAGGAAGGTAATTTTAAAACTAGGGTTTCCTAGTTGGGCCATAGCCCATAAGCCCTCCATAGGCCAATGTTAAGTAAACACAATAGTTGGATTTAGCTTAATATAAAAATTGAACCAATAAAAAGAAAGATAAATATAAAGACAATGGTTTTCAAAATAAAACAAATAAAAATATTCATAACATACTAACATTAAAATGTAATATTATTGACTTAGAAAAATGAAATATTATAAGTATTTTTTATATGTCTCTTTGATGGTCATTGTAGGTTCTCTTTATACACCAAGGCATGTTTTCCTAAGTAATTCTTTTTTTGGTAGACTCTTACGAGTCTACGAGTCGACTCGACGAGTCGAGTCTACCTACCCGAAACGAGTCTGCATAGACTCACGAGTCTGACAACCTTGCCCATTAGATTTGGTCTTTACTTATTACAATGATCTTCCTTGATCATTTATTTCAATGGATGGAAATTGGTAAGGAGAGGGTGTCCATGTTTGGAACTTTTTTCTCTGGAGAAAAATGCCTAGGAAAAATTTAACACGAGTTACATGTATCATAAAACCCAAAAAGGAGGTAAATTCCAAACAAGATGCTTTGTTCGTGTAAGTTTCCCAAATATTGGAGGTCCAAGTAATTTACTCCATCAAGTAGTCCACTAAAACAATAATAAATAAATAATGCACTGCTGTGAACAGCAATAACTAATGCCAAAAATATTTAAAAACTGGAATCAGAAAATATAAACACAAGAAGCAAGAAAAACTTTGATTCTTTATTGCAAGACCCATAGAATGGAAAGAACAGATTACACCATAATATCCTGGTCTGGGTATTCAAAAATCCAGGTCTCTCCCAAATCTATTATTTTCTAACCACATGATTACTTTCCCTTTCCTACCATTTGAAGTGTTTCACTGACTAACAATAGTTAGTTATCCGCTGTGGCTCTCCCTATTATGCCTTACATAGACCAGCATAACTGGGGGCCTTTGCCTCTATCAATACCCCTCCCTAAAATATCCACAGTCCACAACTTGACCTCAAGGTGAAAGAAAGGGAAAGCTGCTTACTTGCAGCTGTTCTCAGTTCTCACACTTGAGTGTGTGATTCCATTTCTGCAACACGTCCAAATCACCAGCTGAGTTGAACCTCTGCACAAGGGCTGCGTCTGTTTGTACTTGCAATTAGGGATGAAATTAGGTAGGGTGGGTATTATAGTACTCATTCTCATACCCACATTTATAAAATAATACTTGGACCCGAACCTTTACCCGCATGGTAGCAACTTCAATAATCGCACCTTAATCCCCTGGCTACCTATATATTTGTACTTAGACTGCTACCTGCATTTTATATATCTTGAAGTCTTGAACAGGGTCTATTGTGATGTACTGATGTGTTTGCAAGATAAAATTAGTAAAACATTAATGTTATTAAAATACTAACATTGATGGTGAAAATTTAACAAAAAGAGAAAGTATTGAACTATTGATGAAATGTATAACACAATTCAATCGAAAGCATAGCCAAAGGTTATCTAATTACTAGTTATCAACATGACCATTTAACTTAATTCAAAAATTATAATTATAACATATGTTAGGAGTCCCACAGTGGCTAAAGATATGGCATAGATAGCATTTATAAGAGTAGAGCAATCATCAACTCTAAATCTGGCTTTTGTGGTTCTCTCAAATTCTAATATG
Organism: Acmispon strigosus; assembly: GCA_030819835.1. Taxonomy (NCBI): domain Eukaryota; kingdom Viridiplantae; phylum Streptophyta; class Magnoliopsida; order Fabales; family Fabaceae; genus Acmispon; species Acmispon strigosus. The sequence goes on along the minus strand of JAUAMA010000005.1, from coordinate 43,119,371 downwards.
GTATCAGAGTCTTTTGGGTCACCCCGCAGATGTTCAGTCTTGCAAATTCCGTGCTCCAGATGTCAAGCCCTGGGCGTGAGGGGGCTTGTTAGAAATCTCACATTGGCTAGAGATATGACATAGATAGTCTTTATAAGGGTAGAGCAACCCTCAACTCTAAAGTCAGCTTTTGTGGTTGAGTTAGGTCTCTTAAATTCTAATAACATATAATATATATATATTTGCAAATATGGGTATGGTTAGGTACTATACCCCATCCAAGCACGCAAAATTTTGCAGCTAATTACCGTTACGTCCCAGCCCATTTGATGGGGAAATACCAATGTTATCAACATCGGGATCTTCAGCAGGGTGGTGAAAGATAGTAAATTGCATAATTGTAGATTGCATCGTGAGATCCCCACTTAGACATGTAAATTATACTTAAAACATATGCATATAAAATCACATAAGAAAATCTATGAGAGTAAACTTTCAGTTTGGATTCAGTTACAGTTTGCTGTATTTAGTTTTGTATTGGATTCTATTACAGTTAGTTATCTTGTTATAGTTAATTCTGTTAGCCTCCATTGTAAGCTTTAGTTTTCAGCTCTCTATATAAGAGCTTCTCTCGATCAAGTTAATCAAATGAGATATCAGAAAATCATTTCACACTCAATTTTCTCCCTCAACCTAATTCCTCTTCTTCTCAATATGGTATGAAGAGCAAGGTTCGGTCCTTGATCCATGGCTTCCATCAGCAATTCTCTTTCTTCTTCTAATAAGAGAGCATCATCAAATGCTGCTATCTCTTTTTCTCATTCGATCAGCATAAAGCATGATGATGATGAATCAAACTTTCTCTAATGGCGCCAACAAGTGGAAGGTGTAATCAGAGCTCACAAGTTCCAAGAGTTTGTTGCAAATCCTAATATTCATCTTCGATTTCTCACCGAAGAAGACAGACAACAATCAGCATACCTAGAGTGGTAACAACAAGACTCTACGCTCTTTACTTGGCTACTTTCTTCACTTTCCGATACTTTTCTTCCTATAGTCAGCAATTGTAATCATTCTTGCCAAGTTTTGGTGGAGATTCACAACTTCTTCCAAGCTCAATCTCAAGCTCAGTCCAAACATCTGAGATCTCTACTCAAGACTATTACCAAAGGTTCGAGATCTACTTCTTATCATCTCAAAAGAATCAAGAAATTGTTAATACTGATTTCCATTGGAGATTCAATAAGTCACAGACACCACCAAGAAGCAATTTTCAATGGCCTCTTCCTAAAGAATTCAGCTCCTTGTTGACTGGTTTTTACAATCAAACTTGTACATGTGCAATTCCAGAAATTGAAGCAATAATAATTGCTCTGAATCCAGAATTGATCTCACAATGAAATGGCAGATTGAAGATGCTTCAGCTTCAGCACTTTTTGCTCAAGCTCCTGGGAACTTCAATTCACAATTATATCCTTATTCTTGTGTATCTACACAAGTAAATTTTGTTTCTGGAGTTTCTCAAACGTGGAGGCAGTAAAAAATTTCATCCTCACGATGGTTTTGGGAGCCGGTTTGGTGGTCGTGGCCGCGGAGGAAAAGGACGTGAAAGCTGCAACATGCAGTACCAGGTCTGTTACCGGTGTGGACATGATGCAGCATCTTGTTACTATATAAGCTCTAGTGGACACTCAGTTTGGATCTGCACATCAATTCGGGCCTACTTCAAAATTTGGGCTTACTCCACAGTTTGGGCCGTTTAATTTTGGACAGTTTCCTTTTTCTTCGCCAACTGCTTATTGTCCCTGGTTTTCTTATGGACAACACAGTTTAGCCTCCTATTTCTGGCCCAAGCCCACCCACCCCCACCTCAGATGAGTAAAATTTAGACTCCACAAAATTTATCTTCTAAGTCAATTCTGACAAGATTTCTTCTGGTAGTTTGGCAATCCTAATTGCTGTGTGATCAAAAAACTAAGTTGTTGAAAGTCGAAAGTCCTCAAAAGTCTCACCCACAGTTGCAGATGGAGCTCTGATACCAATTGAAAAAACTGTAATCAGAAAACACACACAAGAACCAAGAAGGGCTCTGGTTGTGTACTGCAAGACCCAAACAATGGGAAGAAAAATAGTACACCATAATCTCCAGGATATTCAAGAAGTCTAGGTCTCTCCCAAATCTGTTATTTATTCCCCAGATGATTACCCTCTTCCTCCTACTATTTAAATTGCTTAACTAACTAACAATCAACTCAAACTAAATGTAGCTAGTTACCCCTCTATGGCTCCCTACTAGGTTAGGCCTTACATCGACAGGTTTTATTGAGGGTCTTTGCCTATCAAAATACAATGGCCATAAAGGGCAATATTAGTGCATGCACTAGCAAAGTAAACATAAAGAAATGATGAAGATATTTTTAAGCTGACCTGATGAAGATCCAACCTGCAGCTTCACAAATGGAGGAGGTCCACCTGTATCACGATCCTCTAGCTGTCTTACAGACGATCGGGAGAATACTGAATATTTTTTGTTCATTTGCCATTCTTCATAAAGTGATTCAACAACACCTCCTAATACAGTCAATACTTTAGGATTCAAACAAGCTATACCACTATGTAGGGAAACTTTATTTTCCAAACGAATCTGTCCAAAAGAAGTACAACAAGAGTATCATAAACGGTAAAACGTATTCAAGAATAAATACATAAATACAAATACAGATTCGCATGGTGGAAAAAGCAACTTTTTTTACATACTTGAGCTCTTAAACTGTCCAAAAGAAGTTCAACAAGAGTATCATAAACGGTAAAACGTATTTAAGAATAAATAAATAAATACAAATACAGATTCACATAGTGGAAAAAGCAACTTTTTTTACATACTTGAGCTCTTAAACTAACCTACCAACTAACAATGTAAATAACTAACTTTCAAATCAGCAATCTACACAAGTCCATGTAACAACTGTATGAATCATAATATCATAATATTCCAAACATGCATCAACCCCTGGCAAATCCTGCCCTCAAAATCTACATGGCAAGCTAAACAATGTAATTTATTTAAAAATTTGTGACACGATTGCTAACGTTAAGAGAAACAATGCCAGGACATCCGTCATATGCTCATAATCATGAGGGACCGCTATCACACAAGGCAAGAATGACATTACCTTAGTACCCGGAACCACATCGTCGTGTACAAATGGAATGTGAGAATACTCTACAGCAGTGATCTCGGAGTGACCATCAGTAAGACATAGTCTAAGAAGTCTCTGACCACCTGAATTTCCTGAAATTCTATCCACACTGCTCTTAGAAATGTCCCTCACCGAAGATATCTGTAAAAACCAAAAAAAAAAAACGAATAATTATTAATTATTTCATTCAATTTTAAGCCATAAATACAATACGAGCAACAACACCAACCGATAAGTTTAATCCCTTACATAGAGCAACTCAGGAACTGAATAGCAAAAAAACCAAATAAAAGAAAAATAAAAAATTCGCGAGCCCAGCAATCTTATTTTCTTTAGAACTGTAACAATCAATGCATCGATCAAAAGAGATGGAGAAATTGAAAGAAGATGTGAGTGGGGAGAGTAGTGAATTTGCCTGAAGGACTTTGGGGCCGAGAAGATAAGAAGAAGGGTTGCGAAGAAGAGAGGGTTGGGGCAAGGACTTGGCTCCGATGGATCTAAGGTCCGAATTGAGGAGCTCCGACTCCACGGAATCTACCAGCTTGGAACGGTCATCGGCCAGTGCGGATTGAATAACGATGATGGCCTTCAATTGGTCTGTGTCTTCCAAACACCAACCTCTTCTTTTTAGGGTTTCTAACACCATTCCTGCTTGCGAAGCACGCGAGCTCTCCTCCATTTCTAATGTTCAACCTCTACAGTCTCTCGTGGGCAAACCCTACCTCCTCCAGTGATCTTCACTTATTTTTAGTATCCTGTAAAACGAGACGGAGGGGCGGGGAAACAACGTTCAACAAACAGCACATTCGTATCACATTGTGTATTATAAACTCAAGGGGAATTTGATTATTTTTTAGTTTTCGTCTTTTTTTTTTTTTTGTAGAGGTCGTGACTAGGTGTTACGGTAGATCCTACGTGGCAATAGCCACATCATATAATGAGTCTACGTAGCCACCTCATTTAATGAGTCCACGTGGAATGTATTTTTCAACCCACTATTTTCTCAGATCTCTTTTTTTTGTTCCTCCTCCTCCTCCTCCTCCTCTTCTTCCTCCTCCAAAGTTATTAGGTTCAAAGATTTTTGCAAGTAAGTGCAGCGGAAAATAACTTAAGGCTGAAAAGTAAAGCACACAAAGTTTTTATCCTGGTTTACCCCCTTAATAGACAGGGCTACGTCCAGTGCTTGGCTTCACCAAGATTTTCACTATTTTCACAAAATAGTACAAGTATTTTCTAGGACTTCTCTCAGTATTCTGAGGACTACTCCTTTACAAGTATTCTATCAGAACTTCTCCTTTTTCTTTTACAAGAAGGTTTGGTTTCTACAGAGTCTCTTCTCTAAGAGTGGGTAGACGAATGAAGAACAGATTACATAGATGATAAACAGTTTAGTTCTCTGATGAGGTTGTGTGAAAAGAAAATAAGAGTTACACTCTATGAAAGATTCACACTGGCAGACGACTTTACTCAGGCAAAAGATAGCTTTAAGAATCTGAGTTATGGCTTGAGAATAGATTGCAGTAAGTGAGCTTAGCAAGATTGAATGTTTTGATCGTGTGTAAATCGCCAACTAAATCTGGATGCCAAGTCCTCTATTTATATCTTCAGTAGGATGAGCAATGTGAGTTTGATGAAGATTTGAAAATAGTTCCGTTTGAATTTCTTCTTCCTTGTGAGTAACAGATACTTCTGCATCTCTGGTTCAGCATTGAATGCATTCTGCCACGCATTTAATGCAGCACTAATGGCGAAAGTTGATGTCGTCTGGTTCTTCAGAGCTTTCAGCCTGGAGCTTTAATTTCATCATTAAATGCTCTTGCAATCCAGCTAAGAGAGCAATTAATGTTCTGAACAGAAGATTTGATTTTGATCGTTGAGGAGATACTATGTTCAGAAAATCCGCTGTTGACTCTGTGAAAGTTGTTTGATTTAAGGAACAACAGAGAGGTTTGCAGAAACGAGGAATAAAGTATTAATTATGTTTCTTTTTTCATTCCGCGATCAACAGTGCTTCATTAATGTTTTGACGAGGTAGATGGCCTTGATTGCAAAGATTAGTTATGACAAACGAACTCTTCTGAATCTTTGTCGAACGAACTCTTCAACGCTTCTGCCAAACGAACTCTTCAACATGACTTGGCAAACAAACTCTTCAACAGAGTTCCCAGACGTACTCCTTAGGCGGACGTACTCTTTAAGGTGGGTTGCCAAACGAACACGTTGTTGAGTTGCCAGACGTACTCCATAGCAGGACGTACTTTTTAAGGCAAACGTATTCAACTGACAGACTGACTTTTTCATGAGTGGTCAGACGTACTCCTCTTCTTTACTTTGCTTGATGTTCTACTTTTGATAATGCTTTGTATGGATCTATGCAGTTCTTCTTCAAGTAGATAGATGTTCCTAAGTATGAAAATATTCAAGGAGTTAGGAATTCTATCTCTAACAACATTAGGCCTTAAGCGAAATTGTTATTTATCAAAATATAATAATTCATTAAATCATTTGAATCTAACATCTTGCACCCCTGGAACCCCCCACCCACCCAGATCCCCCAACCACCGCAATCCCCCACCCACACCACGACATAACCCCCAACGCCACCCCACCAACCTTCAAATGAACTCAAATTCACACACACAACTAATAGGATATCAAAATAACAAATTTTCCTTCTTTACAGAATCTCAACCACCCTCAAACTCAAAGAAAATCATAAAAGAAAAAATATCTCACAACTATGAATTCACTAACTTAAAGCACATTTTTTTATCGAATTTCCCCTCCTTTTGTTTTACATTTCATTATTCTTAGTTTTTTTCTTCACCAAATTCATTCTAACCTAACAGACAACTGAACTAAAAGGCTCGAATAATATGATATTCAAAATACTGAAAGTGATGAAAAGCAAGTAGCGCCCCTGCAATTTTCACATCCCCTGGTAATTTCTCAACACCGCCACCAACGCGAAGAGCTACGTGGTGTGCGATGTTGGCACTTGAAGTATCACTCCCTATGTAGAATTTGCTGAAATCACCATATTCAATCAAGCATGGCTCAAAGTTTGAATCTTTTTGGTTGGTGGTGGAATGGGAAGAAACCCATTCCAGAGCTTCCCAACCATCTTCATATCCTCAGACTAAGAACACCCCAGATCCAGCGGAATCCACCCCACCACTCCCTCTCACAACAACTCCTCCTCCCCCTTTAATTCTTCAGATCTATGTGAATCCTCCTCCTCTCCCCCTTCTTCCTCCTGGTCGACCTTCATTTCCGTTAAAGTTCGCACCTTTACTCCAAAGTCATGGCAGGGAAATGGGTTTCAATGGTGGTGGCTTGGTGGTTGTGTCTAGATCTAAGGGAGAGAGTGAGACGACGGAAAGGAAGAGAAGTGACACCCATGGTGGTCAGGTTTCAATGGGTTTCGAGCATGATCAGGGTTTCTCGATCGTTTTGTGCCTGCGCGATCGTCTGATTTTGGGGTCGAGGTGTTATTTGAACCATGGGTTATTCCTCGACCTGCTCAACTTGTTCTTGTTCTATTGAGACTTTATGCTCTCCGATTGTCTCTACTTGGACAGATCCTTCTTGTGTTGCTCGTGAAGTCTGTCGTACTGCCTTCTTTTGTGTCATTATGTGGAGTTAGGGAAGCTTTACCGTCCCCACGGGCGGCGCTAATGAATGGAACTGATGTTCAATCACCCCAAGAGGGTGTTTGTTGTGGAGGGAGATGGTACTTCCGGTGAGGGTGGTTAGGTGGACGGTCGCCGAGCTCCACCATTGATAACGTCCCAGAGGGATCCCTGCAAAGACACTGCAATGCTTAAGTTAATAGCTGAGGGAGGAGAGGGAGTTATGTGAGGTTAAGATCATGTACCTTAATGAGCTGATGGGCCTGACTTTTATAGTGTCCTAGAGAGCTTCTAGAGGAAATCTGCACCTATGCTTGCCAAGTCCCCTTAACCAAGGTCTACAGTAGCATGGCAGGCAATACGACAAGGGAGGGTGTCAAGTGGCTCTATGGGCCCTTCTAGAAGCTTTCCCTAGGTCGGTTAGGTGGTGACCGTCCCTCGATAGTCTTGCGTGTTCGGTCGGGTGAGTGCTTTGTCGACGAGGGGGGGTGGTCATCCGGGTGGCTCCGGTCGTCCGTATCGCCCCTCGGAACACCTTCGAATTGGTTACTAGAACAGGCTCCATGAGAAGCCAAAGAGTGAGAGAGTGATACCAGGAAAGAAACCGGCACAGCGAAAATCGAATCAAGAATAGGCACGACGAGAATGAGGAACGCATGGGAAGCAGGAGGAAGCACGAGACCTCGTCGGAAATCACTGTTTCGTGCAGAGAGGCTGTGGAGACGAAGTTGCTGAAGGTGCAGGGTGAAATAGGAAGACGAGAAGTTGTGAGAGGGTTGTGAAGGCAACGTGCGAGAGAACGAATGACAAATAACAACTATAGTTGCAATTGATGGTCACGTGATTGTTTTAATGAACAAATTAATCTAAACCCTTGATGCAGATCTAATGGATGCAGCTAAACACTCTCATCTCTCGCCATAAACTACTCTCATCATCAATTATATGTTATATATACACATATAATTGATGATGAAAATATGTCTTGGGAAGATTAGAAAACCTCAATACATATATAGTCTATTTTTATGATTAAATTACAGGGTTAAAAACTCCCACAAGGAGGAATATTTTACATGAAAATACTTTATGTAAAAAGAAATAAAAAAATAAATTTAAAAAATTTTCACTCTTTTACAATATAACAATTTCATGTTAGAAGTCTACTACATAACAATATAATCAATTCTCACTTTTGTACAGATTACATGGTAAAAAGCTCCAACAACGAGAAACATAATAGCTTGTCCAATAGCTAGATTAACCGCATTTTATATGTTTCGGATCTATTTCCTTTTTTTAAGGATATTTCAATGTTCATTTTTAAAATTTCAATGGAATGAAAAATAGTTTATTCTATTCAATGCTCATTAAACTATTTCAAATTTTATCACAAAGTGTTAAAAAATTATTGAATTAACTCATATTGTAAATTGATTACATAAAGAGAAATATCCTAATTAATTAATGTGAGCTAATTACAGGAACAAAATACCAACACATATCGGCTTAGTTGGTAAAGACATATCATTTTCTTTTAAAGGTTGTGTGTTCGAATCTCGTTGCCGATGTGGGGACATTGTTGATGGTTGATGGACGATCTGTAAGTACTTCTATAAGCGACCAAAGGTCTCGAAAGCTGACATGTGGTGGTGACTGGAGCCAAACCCACCCAAAACTTTTCCTCATCCAAAAAAAATACGGAAAAAAATAAAAATATTATCTGAATTTTTATTGAAATGATAATAACATTAGGGTTAAAATATATTTGATGTTACGATTTTACGTCATTAAAGAATTTGATATCAATTGATGTATAATAACATTAGGGTTAATAACATTAGCCCCACTTTTAAATTGATATAATTTCATTTTATATTTAAAAATGACCAACTCTTTATTTTTTTGTATACATATGGAAAAAAGATCAACTATTTATTAGTTATACCATTTATTTGTGGCAATCCACAATATCTACTAAAGTTGAGTCCTCAATGTCAAACCTCAGACACTCGTAAAAAAAAGACTCCCTCATATGTTGACACGTGTCACTTTGTCAAATTAAAATCTCTTCCCTTAATTGCCAAAATCGCTATTAATCTGCAATTCAAAATCCCTTCCCTTGATTGTTGTAATTTGAAAGACAATTCCACATCAAGTACCAAAGTTATCGCTCCCCGCCTCTTGCTAAAATCACTCTTATCTTGCAATTCAAAATCTCTTCCCCTAATAGCTAAAATCACTATTAATCTTGCAATTCAAACCTGTGCCCTTAATTGTTGCAATTTGAAAGACAATTCAAAATTCCATCCCTAAATTGTTGCGATTTGATAGAGTTAAAACGTGTCAAGATAGAAAAGTGAAATAAGATCTTCATTGTGTTGAGACTATTGCTACATAAGTATTTTATGGATGTTTTTCTATTTGTGTTATCAAAACTTAATTACATTGTTTGGTTTTGGTATGGCATAAACTTTACATGAACAATTTTAATATTAGTCATTGCGTCTACTTTGGTTTTATCAATTGAGGGATTTATTTACTTCGATATATCATGTGATCTTACGAGTATTTAAAGGATAATGATGAATGTTACGAACCATCCCACAACGAAAGCAACGAATTCAGTTGGCACCGTTGGATCTTTCTTCTAATGCAATCATTTATGTGTTGTGGCAAAACTTGGTTGGTTATATTGTGAATTCGTTGAATTCGTGTTTGTTTTTTTCGATCCATATAGCAGCACTGGTATTTAAAAATGTTGACATATGTCATATATTTATTAGCTTTATAACATCAACTAAAAAGAATGTTGCAAGTTAAATATTAAAAATACACGTGCATTGCACGGACTACTTGCTAGTGATTTACAAACCACTAAATAGTTCATACACCTTGGGACTTTTTTTTACTTATAAATAGAAATTCAAAATATTTTTAGACACTTCTATATTATTCTATAGAGTCTAATTTTTTATATTCAACAAGCATACATAATGCATGCTTACATAACAAACATATAATGCATGTATATAAAATAAGCCTATAATACATGTATATATATACATATATTTGTACATTTTTAGTTTGTTTGCATGGTCTTCTACTGTTTTGGTTTTATTGGTGTTTTGATTGTTTGTTTCTCTCTAGGCTTTTGGTCTCAAGTTGTTCTTTAATTATATTTTTGCTTACCCAAAAAAAATGTTTTTATTTACATAAAAATATAAAATTTACTTAACATTTAATTAAATGCATATTTTTTGTTCATATATTTCTTTAAAAATTAATAATATAAAAGTCAAATTAAATTTCTCATTTCTGAAAAATAATATTAATAAATTAAGTTTTTTTTTTATCATAATTGATATTTTTTTAGTATAAGTAGTTAAGCTAATTTTATGATTTATTATTAGTTATTTTTATTTAATCTTTTAATTATTATCAAATATTATTAATTTAACAAAATTAAAACATTAACATTTCAAATTGCTATTTTATTTCTTTGGTTAAAAAATATCACAAGAGTTAAAAATTCAACCTCTCAAATTATTCTTTTATTTAATTGCATTTAATATTTTAAAATAAATATTATTTAATTAAAAAAGTTGTTATATTAATGTAAATCCGCGCAATGTACATACCATATATATAATATACTTCCCCGCACGAGTATAATACTTAGTTAATGACAAAACAAGTACTTGATTTGCGTGATCAGTTCAACACATCAAACAGTTGGAAAAAATAAAAAACTATTTATATTGTGTTATTTTATTTTGTTTTTTTGCAGGCGTTGTAAAGTTGTAATTATTTTAATTTGGTGCAACAATGAATTATAATTATAAATAAATAAAACCTTTCCGTATAAGTGCCAGGCCAGCTAACAACTTTCCATTCTGTTTTATTTCCTTTTCTCCTTTTTCCTTTCTTCCGCTCTATTCTACCTGCAAAACCTCCTCTCTTGCAGTTAGCACTGCTCTCTCTCTCCATTCGTCACACTCCCTGTGCTTTCCTCAATGCCCCATCATTGCCAAAACGATCACATCGTCATCATCGACAACCACCGTCGTCAGCCGCAAACCGCCGCTTAGAAACGAAAAAACAGAGCTCAGAGCACGGGGCAGAGAACATATATGGCATTGATTCCGCTCCGCCTTTTGTGGGTGGCGGCTGTGATATCCTTCCTCGTCGTGTGGCGGCTGAGTGAACGAGTCAATGCGGAGCCGACTCAGGACAAACAAGCCCTACTCTCTTTCATATCCCTCACGCCGCACGCCAACCGGGTCCGGTGGAACGCGTCCGACTCGGCCTGCAACTGGTTCGGGGTTCAATGTGACCCTTCGCGCTCCTTCGTCCACTCTCTTCGCCTCCCCGCCGCCGGCCTCGTGGGCCCCATCCCGCCCAACACGATTGGCCGCCTCACCCAGCTCCGCGTCCTCAGCCTCCACTCCAACGGCCTCACCGGCGAGATCCCCGCCGATTTCTCCAACCTCGGGCTCCTCACCAACCTCTACCTGCAGAACAATCACCTCATCGGCGAGTTCCCGCCCAGCGTGACTCGGATGACTCGCTTGATTCAGCTCGTGCTCTCCTCCAACAGCTTCACGGGCACAATCCCATTCTCCATCAACAACCTCACACACCTGACCGGTCTCTTGCTAGAAAAAAACGGTTTCTCCGGTAAACTCCCGAGCATCACGGCCAAGCTAGTCCGCTTCAACGTCTCCGACAACCGCCTCAACGGCTCGATCCCGGAGAGCCTCTCCGGTTTCCCCTCGTCATCGTTCGCCGGAAATTTAGATCTCTGCGGAGGGCCGTCGAAACCCTGCAACCCGTTCTTCCCCTCTCCGGCGACGCCGCCTTCCTCCACCTCACCCCCAGGTCCGACCAGCAAGAAGTCCAACAAGCTCTCCACAGCCGCCATTGTTGGAATTGCTGTAGGTTCTGCTGTGGCTGCATTGGTGTTGCTGCTGCTTCTCGTGCTCTGCTTCTGCCGGCGCAAGCGACCTGCGAAACCACCGTCAACTGTGGTGGCTTCGCGTGCTGCTGCGCCAGCGGCCGAGGTGGGCGGGACGTCCTCTTCCAAAGAAGACATTACCGGGTCGGCGGAGGCGGTGGAGAGGAATAAGCTGGTGTTCTTGGAAGGTGGGGTGTACAGCTTCGACTTGGAGGATCTGTTGAGGGCTTCCGCGGAGGTTTTAGGGAAGGGAAGCATAGGGACTTGTTACAAGGCGGTGTTGGAGGATGGGACTACGATGGTGGTGAAGAGGTTGAAAGATGTGGTAATTGCCAAGAAAGACTTCGAGATGCAAATGAATCTTCTTGGGAAGATTAAGCACGATAATGTGGTTCCTCTCCGAGCGTTTTACTATTCCAACGATGAGAAATTGCTTATTTATGATTACATGACTGCTGGGAGCTTATCTGCTCTGCTTCACGGTACCACCTTGTTCCATTTTTCCAATTTTATTTATTTTGACTATTTGCATCAATTTCTTCACATATTTTCCTTTCTGGAATTGACATTGCTGTTTTATTTTCTTTCAATTTTGATTGTGTTCATGATCCAGCTCTTATTGTTCTTGAAGTTACAATGTTTGGCGGTTTGTCTACACATTGTTGAAGTTACAATGTTTGTCCGTTTGTCCGTTTATAATTGTTAAAACATAAAATAGGGTTTTAAATTGAGTAGCGTGGATGACAATTCTAACTCATGTGTGTGTTCGTGTTAGTTGTGGGATGCACTATGTTGTTTATGTTAAATTATTAAGCAATGGGATTTGGTTTTAGGTGGGGGTTCGATAAATAGGAGAAGACTAGGATGATATCTTAAATTGCAAGTTTTTAATTGTATGCTGCTGGAGAGAGCATACATTGTTTATGTCCTCAACTGATGAGTGTCTTTCTTTAATTAGCCACTTTATGTTCACTTTGCCTAACATACGCAACATGCAATCATGATGTAGGAACACGGGTAGGGTAGTGTCTTTCATGCCTTTCTTATACTTAATTCTTGTTCTAGTGTGATTGTGTCACTGGTGATTTTTGTTTTTGATTGGTTGTGATTATTATATGCATAAATGTGCAATAAGTCGTTATATACTTGTTTTAATTAATGACAGGTAGCAGAGGTTCTGGTGGAACACCGGCGGACTGGGACACACGAATGAGAATAGCACTGGGAGCCGCAAGAGGCCTAGCTAGCCTCCACGTGTCAGCAAAATTGGTCCACGGCAACATCAAATCTTCCAACATCCTCCTCCGTTCGAACCACGATGGTTGTGTTTCAGACTTTGGGCTCAACTCGATATTCGGAAACTCCACTCCTCCCAGCCGGGTCGATGGGTACCGGGCCCCAGAAGTTCTAGAAACCCGAAAGTCCACCTTTCAATCCGACGTATACAGCTTGGGCGTGGTGATGCTGGAGTTGCTTACTGGGAAAGCGGCGCAGGGGGAGGAAGGGGTTGACCTTCCACGATGGGTGCAGTCGGTGGTTCGCGAGGAGTGGACTGCAGAGGTGTTCGACGCAGAGCTCATGAGGTATCCCAACATTGCAGAGAAGATGGTTCAATTGTTGCAGGTCGCGATGACGTGCGTGTCACTCGTGCCAGATCAGAGACCAACCATGGAGGAAGTGGTGCGCATGATTGAGGAGATTAACCGTATCGAGACTGAAGAAGGGTTGCGCGGGTCATCGGATGATCCTTCCAAAGGATCCGATGGTCACACGCCACCTCAGGAGTCTCGGACTACACCAAAATCAGACATGACATAGTCATAAGCCTGTAAAGAGGGAATGATCATTCATATATAAAGAAAAAACAAAGGCGCTACTGGGGCTTAAAAATGTCAAAAGTAAAGTAAATAAGTGAGATGTCATTATAGCGCACGAGAGAATGGGTGCTCCAATTTATGTGTATTTTTTGAGTAATTTTTTTTATCTTAATTAATTTCAATTATTTTTACAGGTGAGAGAGTTTGAAACTTTGAATTGTTCATGAAGTGAATGTGTAAGAGGTTGTTTCATGAACTGATTGAGATTGACCATTTCATTAATTTCGGTTCGCATTTTGTGCAACTTTTTTATTTTAGTTATTTTATATTTTTGTCTTCATTCAAGTTTTATGTTTTCTAGTTGCTTTGATACACTTGCCGCGTTCTTTTTATCTTGAAATTGTTGGGCTCAACCAGGTTTTCACAAAATAAAGTATTCATTCACTTGTTCTAATGATTTTTTTTTTGAATTGTTTTACTACAAAAAGTAGCAGAGAAACTATCTATGAAAAAATATAATATTAAACTCAATTATTCAAGTTTAATGAGGATCGTGTACATCATAAACTGAGCCATGCGAATCTTTTGTGTTATGTAGTCACATGAACAGGGATAGGGAAAACCCCCAATTGGTCCATGTCTACTGCAGTTAAGAGAGTTAAGAGCAATTAGTGGGTTAGAAATTGTTGGGCTAATTATTTTGTTGGTTATTATTAGTTATTTACATCACCTTGTCTTAGTTATATGTTCTACCAAAATTGCCTAAAGGTGGTTATTAAATTTCAAGTTATTAAATAGGATTTGTGGCGGTTAGTTTAGATCATTCAGAAATTGAGAAATAATTTTGGTGGAGAGACTGGCTCTCGAACATCCTGTTTGTGGAGAAACAAGCTCTCAAACATTCTGCTTGCTGTAAATCGAAGAGAGAAATTCTTCTCTCGTCTTTATTCATTAAATCTCTATTTCTATTTCTTTCTCTTATCATTTTGGTATCAGAGCACCATCTAGGTGTTGGAGCGAAAGCATCATGGGAAAAAGTCAATTAGAAGTAAACCAGGACCCAACTGGAGAAAATTCTAAAAAAAATTCTGGAAATTCTAAAGACGATGCAGACTAACCGTCAACAAATCGACCAACGTTTTCAACATTTAGAGAATATTTTGGAGACTCTTATGCATCGTAAAGAAGAAGGTTTTCAAAGGGGAAACTCTAACGCCCCAATTTCCTTAGGGGTTACAAAAGTAACTCTTGTTTAAAACACTCAAAAAACAAGGACTGTAACAGGTGAGAGAGTTTGAAACTTTGAATTGTTCATGAAGTGAATGTGTAAGAGGTTTTTTCATGAACTTATTGAGATTGACCATTTCATTAATTTCGGTTCGCATTTTGTGCAATTTTTTTATTCTAGTTATTTTATATTTTTTTCTTCATTCAAGTTTTATGTTTTCTAGTTGTTTTGATACACTTGCCATGTTCTTTTTATCTTGAAGCTTGTTATAACAACAAGGTTTTCACAAAATATAGTATTCATTCACTTGATCTAATGATTTTATTTTTTGAATTGTTTTACTACAAAAAGTAGCAGAGAAACTATCTATGAAAAAAATATATTATTAAACTCAATTATTCAAGTTTAACGAGGATCGTGTACATCACAAACTGAGCCATGCGAGTCTTTTGTGTTATGTAGTCACATGAACAGGGATAGGGAAAACCCTTAATTGGTCCATGTCTATTGCAGTTAAGAGAGTTAAGAGCAATTAGTGGGTTAGAAATTGTTGGGCTAATTATTTTGTTGGTTATTATTAGTTATTTACATCAGCTTGTCTTAGTTATATGCTCTACCAAAATTGCCTAAAGGTGGTTATTAAATTTCTAGTTATTAAATAGGAGTTGTGGCGGTTAGTTTAGATCATTCAGAAATTGAGAAATAATTCTGGTGGAGAGACTGGCTCTCGAACATCCTGTTTGTGGAGAAACAAGCTCTCGAACATCCTTCTTGCTGTAAATCAAAGAGAGAAATTCTTCTCTCGTCTTTATTCATTAAATCTCTATTTCTATTTCTTTCTCTTATCATTTTGGTATCAGAGCACCATCTAGGTGCTGGAGCGAAAGCATCATGGGAAAAAGTCAATTAGAAGTAAACCAGGACCCAACTGGAGAAAATACTAAAAAAAATTTTGGAAACTCTAGAGACGATGCAGACTAACCGTCAACAAATCGACCAACGTTTTCAACATTTGGAGAATATTTTGGAGACTCTTATGCATTGTAAAGAAGAAGGTTTTCAAAGGGGAAACTCTAACACCCCAATTTCCTTAGGGGTTACAAAAGTAACTCTTGTTTAAAACACTCAAAAAACAAGGACTGTAACAGGTGAGAGAGTTTGAAACTTTGAATTGTTCATGAAGTGAATGTGTAAGAGGTTTTTTCATGAACTGATTGAGATTGACCATTTCATTAATTTCGGTTCGCATTTTATGCAATTTTTTTATTCTAGTTATTTTATATTTTTTTCTTCATTCAAGTTTTATGTTTTCTAGTTGTTTTGATACACTTGCCGTGTTCTTTTTATCTTGAAGCTTGTTATAACAACCAGGTTTTCACAAAATAAAGTATTCATTCACTTGATCTAATGATTTTATTTTTTGAATTGTTTTACTACAAAAAGTAGCAGAGAAACTATCTATGAAAAAAATATATTATTAAACTCAATTATTCAAGTTTAATGAGGATCGTGTACATCAAAAACTGAGCCATGCGAGTCTTTTTTGTTATGTAGTCACATGAACAGGGATAGGGAAAACACTCAATTGGTCCATGTCTAGTGCAGTTAAGAGAGTTAAGAGCAATTAGTGGGTTAGAAATAGTTGGGCTAATTATTTTGTTGGTTATTATTAGTTATTTACATCAGCTTGTCTTAGTTATATGTTCTACCAAAATTTCCTAAAGGTGGTTATTAAATTTCTAGTTATTAAATAGGAGTTGTGGCGGTTAGTTTCGATCATTC
Source organism: Acmispon strigosus (assembly GCA_030819835.1). NCBI lineage: Eukaryota > Viridiplantae > Streptophyta > Magnoliopsida > Fabales > Fabaceae > Acmispon > Acmispon strigosus. Next base: position 43,102,776 of record JAUAMA010000005.1, on the reverse strand, counting down.
AGAAATTGAGAAATAATTCTTGTGGAGAGACTGGCTCTCGAACATCCTGTTTGTGGAGAAACAAGCTCTCGAACATCTTTCTTGCTGTAAATCAAAGAGAGAAATTCTTCTCTCGTCTTTATTCATTAAATCTCTATTTCTATTTCTTTCTCTTATCATTTTGGTATCAGAGCACCATCTAGGTGCTGGAGCGAAAGCATCATGGGAAAATGTCAATTAGAAGTAAACCAGGACCCAACTGGAGAAAATTCAAAAAAAAATTCTGGAAATTATAGAGACGATGCAGACTAACCGTCAACAAATCGACCAACGTTTTCAACATTTGGAGAATATTTTGGAGACTCTTATGCATCGTAAATAAGAAGGTTTTCAAAGGGGAAACTCTAACGCCCGAATTTCCTTAGGGGTTACAAAAGTAACTCTTGTTTAAAACACTCAAAAAACAAGGACTATAACATGTGAGAGAGTTTGAAACTTTGAATTGTTCATGAAGTGAATGTGTAAGAGGTTGTTTCATGAACTGATTGAGATTGACAATTTCATTAATTTCGGTTCGCATTTTGTGCAATTTTTTTATTCTAGTTATTTAATATTTTTTTCTTCATTCAAGTTTTATGTTTTCTAGTTGTTTTGATACACTTGCCGTGTTCTTTTTATCTTGAAGCTTGTTATAACAACCAGGTTTTCACAAAATAAAGTATTCATTCACTTGATCTAATGATTTTAATTTTTGAATTGTTTTACTACAAAAAGTAGCAGAGAAACTATCTATGAAAAAAAAAAAATTATTAAACTCAATTATTCAAGTTTAATGAGGATCGTGTACATCACAAACTGAGCCATGCGAGTCTTTTGTGTTATGTAGTCACATGAACAGGGATAGGGAAAACCCTCAATTGTTCCATGTCTACTGCAGTTAAGAGAGTTAAGAGCAATTAGTGGGTTAGAAATTGTTGGGCTAATTATTTTGTTGGTTATTATTAGTTATTTACATCAGCTTGTCTTAGTTATATGTTCTACCAAAATTGCCTAAAGGTGGTTATTAAATTTCTAGTTATTAAATAGGAGTTGTGGCGGTTAGTTTAGATCATTCAGAAATTGAGAAATAATTCTGGTGGAGAGACTGGCTCTCGAACATCCTGTTTGTGGAGAAACAAGCTCTCGAACATCCTGCTTGCTGTAAATCAAAGAGAGAAATTCTTCTCTCGTCTTTATTCATTAAATCTCTATTTCTATTTCTTTCTCTTATTATTTTGGTATCAGAGCACCATCTAGGTGCTGGAGCGAAAGCATCATGGGAAAAAGTCAATTAGAAGTAAACCAGGACCCAACTGGAGAAAATTCTAAAAAAAATTATGGAAATTCTAGAGACGATGCAGACTAACCGTCAACAATCGACCAACGTTTTTAACACTTGGAGAATATTTTGGAGACTCTTATGCATCATAAAGAAGAAGGTTTTCAAAGGGGAAACTCTAACTCCCCAATTTCCTTAGGGGTTACAAAAGTAACTCTTGTTTAAAACACTCAAAAAACAAGGACTGTAACAGGTGAGAGAGTTTGAAACTTTGAATTGTTCATGAAGTGAATGTGTAAGAGGTTGTTCCATGAACTGATTGAGATTGACCATTTCAATAATTTCGGTTCGCATTTTGTGCAATTTTTTTATTCTAGTTATTTTATATTTTTTTCTTCATTCAAGTTTTATGTTTTCTAGTTGTTTTGATACACTTGCCGTGTTCTTTTTATCTTGAAGCTTGTTATAACAACCAGGTTTTCACAAAATAAAGTATTCATTCACTTGATCTAATGATTTTATATTTTGAATTGTTTTACTACAAAAGGTAGCAGAGAAACTATCTATGAAAAAAAAATATTATTAAACTCAATTATTCAAGTTTAATGAGGATCGTGTACCTCACAAACTGAGCCAATTCGAGTCTTTTGTGTTATGTAGTCACATGAACAGGGATAGGGAAAACCCTCAATTGGTCCATGTCTATTGCAGTTAAGAGAGTTAAGTGCAATTAGTGGGTTAGAAATTGTTGTGCTAATTATTTTGTTGGTTATTATTAGTTATTTACATCAGCTTGTCTTAGTTATATGTTCTACCAAAATTGCCTAAAGGTGGTTATTAAATTTCTAGTTATTAAATAGGAGTTGTGGCGGTTAGTTTAGATCATTCAGAAATTGAGAAATAATTCTGGTGGAGAGACTGGCTCTCGAACATCCTGTTTGTGGAGAAACAAGCTCTCGAACATCCTTCTTGCTGTAAATCAAAGATAGAAATTCTTCTCTCGTCTTTATTCATTAAATCTCTATTTCTATTTCTTTCTCTTATCATTTTGGTTTCAGAGCACCATCTAGGTGCTGGAGCGAAAGCATCATGGGAAAAAGTCAATTAGAAGTAAACCAGGACCCAACTGGAGAAAATTCTAAAAAAAATTCTGGAAATTCTAGAGACGATGCAGACTAACCGTCAACAAATCGACCAACGTTTTCAACATTTGGAGAATATTTTGGAGACTCTTATGCATTGTAATGAAGAAGGTTTGCAAAGGGGAAACTCTAACACCCCAATTTCCTTAGGGGTTACAAAAGTAACTCTTGTTTAAAACACTCAAAAAACAAGGACTGTAACAGGTGAGAGAGTTTGAAACTTTGAACTGTTCATGAAGTGAATGTGTAAGAGGTTTTTTCATGAACTTATTGAGATTGACCATTTCATTAATTTCGGTTCGCATTTTGTGCAATTTTTTTATTCTAGTTATTTTATATTTTTTTCTTCATTCAAGTTCTATGTTTTCTAGTTGTTTTGATACACTTGCCGTGTTCTTTTTATCTTGAAGCTTGTTATAACAACCAGGTTTTCACGAAATAAAGTATTCATTCACTTGATCTAATGATTTTATTTTTTGAATTGTTTCACTATAAAAAGTAGCAGAGAAACTATCTATGAAAAAGATATATTATTAAACTCAATTATTCAAGTTTAATGAGGATCGTGTACATCACAAACTGAGCCATGCGAGTCTTTTGTGTTATGTAATCACATGAACAGGGATAGGGAAAACCCTCAATTGGTCCATGTCTATTGCAGTTAAGAGAGTTAAGAGCAATTAGTGGGTTGGAAATTGTTGGGCTAATTATTTTGTTGGTTATTATTAATTATTTACATCAGTTTGTCTTAGTTATATGTTCTACCAAAATTTCCTAAAGGTGGTTATTAAATTTCTAGTTATTAAATAGGAGTTGTGGCGGTTAGTTTAGATCATTCAGAAATTGAGAAATAATTCTGGTGGAGAGACTGGCTCTCGAACATCCTGTTTGTGGAGAAACAAGCTCTCGAACATCCTTCTTGCTGTAAATCAAAGAGAGAAATTCTTCTCTCGTCTTTATTCATTAAATCTCTATTTCTATTTTTTCTCTTATCATTTTGGTATCAGAGCACAATCTAGGTGCTGGAGCGAAAGCATCATGGGAAAAAGTCAATTAGAAGTAAACCAGGACCCAACTGGAGAAAATTCTAAAAAAAATTCTGGAAATTCTAGAGACGATGCAGACTAACCGTCAACAAATCGACCAACGTTTTCAACATTTGGAGAATATGATGGAGACTCTTATGCATCGTAAAGAAGAAGTTTTTCAAAGGGGTAACTCTAACGCCCGAATTTCCTTAGGGGTTACAAAAGTTACTCTTGTTTTAAACACTCAAAAAACAAGGACTATAACAGGTGAGAGAGTTTGAAACTTTGAATTGTTCATGAAGTGAATGTGTAAGAGGTTGTTTCATGAACTGATTGAGATTGACCATTTCATTAATTTCGGTTCGCATTTTGTGCAATTTTTTTATTCTAGTTATTTTATATTTTTTTCTTCATTCTAGTTTTATGTTTTCTAGTTGTTTTAATACACTTGCCGTGTTCTTTTTATCTTGAAGCTTGTTATAACAACTAGGTTTTCACAAAATAAAGTATTCATTCACTTGATCTAATGATTTTTTTTTTGAATTGTTTTACTATAAAAAGTAGCAAAGAAACTATCTATGAAAAATATATTATTAAACTCAATTATTCAAGTTTAATGAGGATCATGTACATCATAAACTTAGCCATGCGAGTCTTTTGTGTTATGTAGTCACATGAACAGGGATAGGGAAAACCCTCAATTGGTCCATGTCTACTGCAGTTAAGAGAGTTAAGAGCAATTAGTGGGTTAGAAATTGTTGGGCTAATTATTTTTTTGGTTATTATTAGTTATTTACATCAGCTTGTCTTAGTTATATGTTCTACCAAAATTGCCTAAAAGTGGTTATTAAATTTCTAGTTATTATATAGGAGTTGTGGCGGTTAGTTTAGATCATTCAGAAATTGAGAAATAATTCTGGTGGTGAGACTGGCTCTCGAACATTCTGTTTGTGGAGAAATAAGCTCTCGAACATCCTGCTTGCTGTAAATCAAAGAGAGAAATTCTTCTCTCGTCTTTATTCATTAAATCTCTATTTCTAGAATTATCAAAGGGTTCTAGTATTAGCTAAGTCTCATTATTCGGTAAGTTATGCTTTTAAGGTTACTTTACTTATGAAGGCTCATAAATAAATTGATTAATTGAGTATAACACTATTTCATAAGTAAAATATGATAGAAAAACTCAATTAGGACTTAAAGTTTTATAAATTAGAAATTGGACTTGAGTGTAATTGATTACACGCTTTGAGTAATCGATTACCACTCATAGGCACGTAATCGATTACCACAAGGCTTGTAATCGATTACATGTTTGAATTTGAAATTCAAACTACAACGGCCAAATAGCGTAATCGATTACCCTACTAATGTAATCGATTACCTGGACGACCAGATGTGTTGTTTCATGAACCAATGCATCCCAAAACGTTTGGGAAGCCTTGTGATGGTTCATGGATGAGCTCTAGTGCCTATATAAAGTGCATTGGTGCTCAGAACTCGACACACAACTTTTATATTCATTAGAGCAATCATTCTGAGTCTTTAATCTCTCATTTTCAAAGAATACTTATGCTGTTCAACTTTTGAGAACTCAGAATTGAAAAGAGCCTTCATATGTTAGTGCCTGAAGCATAACTTGCATATTCAATCATTCTTATGTTGAAGGATTGACTCAGCTGTGTAAAACTCTTCTTCATCTTCATTCTGGTTTGTGTGAAAGTTCACCGTAGTGTTCGGTGAATGGTGGTACTTGGAAAGCGGTGTGCTTTCTGGTTGTTGATAAGAATTCTTAAGGTTCTTGGTGTGAGTACTTATAAGAACTCTTTATCAATAGTGGATAAATCCTCAATTGTAATTGAGGGACTGGACGTAGCCTTCGGTGGATTGAAGGTGAACCAGTATAAAATCCGTATGTGATTCTCTCAACCTTTATCTTTTACTTTCAGCAAGTCTTTATTTCGTTGCATTCACAATCAACAATTAACTAATATACACCGCCATGCGCCATAGTTGGGGCGGTGATCAAGGCCTATATATAGGGATCAAGATGTGAGCAGCAACTTCCACTTATATACTGAGAGCTTCTATAACTAAGAATCAAAACAATGAGCCACACGGCTACACTTCTAGTTTTTATCCTTTCTATTTATTTCTAATTCCGACATATGGTATACATCTTTTACATGTATTTAGATGATTGAATTAATATTCTAAAGGAGCAGGAACCAATGTTAATTAAAGAGATAAAATCAGAAGTTTATTGGATAATTAGGCTTATTGAGAGATATTGCGGATGCCACCACTATATTCTGAATTTCATGTTTAAGGGAGGCTATGATCTAAATGGTGTTCCATACCAAGTTTCTGGATAATTGAAGCATGTTAAAGAATTGGAATTTCTACAGCTACATCAACGAAATTTCTACACCGAAATTTATGTAAATGTCAAAATTCTTTATATATTATTAGTTGCATCCAGATGAATATGCTAGAAGTGTGTCAAGTTTGAGGGAAGATTAGCCATGAGTTAATGAAAATTGTGCAGGCCTCTTGAAATCATAGATTTTCAGTCTTAATTGGTAAACAAATGTAAGATTATTCAATTCGAGGGTATAAGAATCCCAAAGATGTGAGATCAATGAATCTTAGACTGCAATATTTTAAGAGGAAAGTTGTATTTAAATAAAAGAGAAAATAAATAAAATGCATCAATATAATGTTGATGCTTTATTGACGCATTATATATAAACTAAATCCAGAACATGAGATCTTCAGCACAATGTTTACTATTTCAACACTGAACCAAGCAACAATGCTTGTGTAAACTTCTCCGCAGCAGACTCAGGCAAGCATATGCACACAATCATAGAGCCACTACAATCAGCAGCATCCCCTTCAGGTAGAAACACACAAACTTGAGGCGTGGGAGTTAAATCAATAGGGCCAGCATAGAGTGGCTTACCCCACCCAAAATCTGCAGTCTTGTACATTGAGAACCTAGTCCATTGCGTTATTGTTAGTTTTCCGCCAAACTCAAGCTGCCTCGGCCGGTTGACGTCGAGGTAATCCACCGTGGATCTCAGGTACTCCTCCGAGACACTCTGTCTGGCTTCGCGAACCAGACGGGTAGTCTCGGGGAGCTGTCTGTGCACAAGCTCCGACACAGAGCTTGTTGTGCACGCGACGCAAACCACGTTGCCGTAGAACCCTTCTCTCAGCGGTGGATCTCTGAGCTTTGGCCTAGCATTGACTGAGAATGTTAACCTGAGGTTGTAATCTAGTGGCCTCACATCAAGAGCTTTCACCCAGGATCTCCAAACATGAGCCGCCATGGCGTCGAAAGTGCTGCAGCCAGCAGCATCAAAGGGCTGAGCGAGGGATTTCAACAAGTTTTGGAACTCTCGCTGGATCCGGTAGCACTTCTGAACGGGCTTGGTTTGCCATAGCTTCATCGTCAGGTTGGAGCCCTCGTCGATCCTCATGAACTCGACATGGGGGAATTTCACCATGGGCGGGTCGCGAGGCTTGAACATCTCCCTATCCCAATAGGGCTCAGGGTCGCTAACCAACGACCCTAACTTAGCCGTGGCGGCCCATGCAGCTAGAAACTGCATGGCCCCCAAACCGTCACAGATGCAGTGGCACAACCTCAGACCGAGGCTGAAGCCACCGCATCTGAACCGGGTAACCTGAGCAATAACAAGCGGCATGTCGAGGACTTTGTATTGCTCTTCATTGGGGAATTTGAAGATCAGAGGCTCCCAAGCTGGGTTTGGAGCTCTGAGGTCTCCTAGTTCAGATAATTCAACGTCAGATTTAGCCTCCACCATGAGTGCTCCTTGTTCCGGTCCAAAAAACACTTCCAATTTACCATTCTTGGTCTCTCTCAGCCTGGCAGAGAGAGGATAATAAGGCACTAGAACATCGGCGAGAGCGTGGCTTAACGCTTCCATGACAGGCTTTTGCCTAGAACTCGTGTTGTCTGATTGGTAGAAGTACACTGTGGGCGTGAACACGCGTGCTCCGATCATATCGTCGAGGTTGGAAAGGTATAAACTGTCGCCTGGTTTAGCCGGAATTGGCATTGACGGCGTGACCGGAAACATCTTATGAATGGTGACGGGAATGGTGAAGGGACGGAGATGGAGCTCTTGAACCCATGGAGGAGCCATGAGAAAGTGGCAAGAGAGGTCATGTGAAATGGCTGCATTTGTAGAAAGATAATAAACTCAAACACGCAAAGATAACTGAGTTAAAGATGAAGCTCATCAAGATTTATAGTTGTGATTCTGGTGACAGATAAGTAATATGTTATTCTGCTCATTGATTACATAATCCTTTATTATATGATACAGTAATTAGTGCATGAACTTAGTAGATTATCTGGATTAAAATAACCGATGATAGCACTCTCCTGTGATCCAAAAAAAAAAAACAAATGTAATAATGCAAGTGCCAAAAATGGGATGTGATCCGAGTGCTTAATTCAAATTTAAATAAGCAACTAAAAAGGAAATTACCCAAAATGGGTTATTTTAAAGAAATTTAATGTGAAAATATAGACACAAAACATTGGGGTTGGCTAAATGACCCCATGATTAATTGGGGTCATTTAACCCCATACACACATAGACCAATAACATTGTCCCATAATTAAAATTAAAAAATAATATGAAAATAAATAAAATAAATGACACAATCTTATTGGTCAATGTGGACATGGGGTTGAATGACCCCAATTATTCATGGGGTCATTTAGCTGACCCCCAAAACATTGTTGAAAACGTTCAACGAGGTTGTTGATGCATGCACCCACAACCGTCCAGGAGTCGAGTGCAGATCCTCTGTCCTTGAATCCTATCACTTTCTCCGTCCCTCAAATTAAAACGTAACACATCATCTTATATGTGCGGTCAACTCTTATATGTGAAAATAAGATAACGTGTCACGTTTTAATTTGAGGGACAGAGAAAGTGACAGGATTCAAGGACAGAGGATCTGCACTCTGGAGTCCAGCCTCACAATCTTGGTATTCAATGCCATGGTTAAAGATAAAGTAGGGCACTTCAGCGTAAATAACAATTTTTATGGCCTTCAAAGAAAAAAAAAACAATTTTAATGGCCATACTCAAATCCAATGAAAGCTTATATGCCCAAACCAATACTAATGCTGGTATTTTAGTTAACTGAAACATTTTTCCTTTAATAAGTCATCTTTCGTTTAATTTGAATTAAAGACTATTCGAAAATTTTCTAAATTCTTATTCTAATATAAAACATTTATGTACTATATGGTTATGCAATAAATCGGATACAATAATACCACACCTATAATCTTTAGCTATTGCCAATACATCAACTCGTATTCATTTAAGGGTACGTGTTGGTTTTCATGCCACCCCATTGTTTATTATGTCATTTCCTTCTAATAGTAAATTCTAAATATACCCCACCTCACATGCTTAACCCCATAATCCTGTAACCATCATACTTCACTTACCATCTTTCATTCTTCCTCTTTACATTATCATCACACCACCTCCTTCGTCTCCCTCAATCTCACTGATGATCCTCACCCCACCTCCTTCATCTCCCTCAATTTCCTTCGTTCTCGTTCATTCTCCACCTTTCACGATCCTTCATCTCGCTCAACATTTCCACTGACACCTGCACCTCTTACTTATAAGTGAGAGGTTAAAAAAATTCTCCTGCACCTCTCACTGATAAGTGGGAGTTTAAAAATTTTCACTGCAACTTTCACATTTGGAAGTGAGATTTAAAAGAAATAAACTGCACCTCTCACTTATAAGTAAGAGGTTCAAACTAATTACACTTGAAACCAGTTCAGGTAACCAGAAGTGCAGTTGTTGAACTATACATATAAGTGCGGTTGTTGAAGAACTTAAAACAAAAAAAATAAAACTGCACATACAGGTACGGTATATACAAAAAGAAACAGTTCAAACAAACCACAGATATATGTGCGGATGTTGTGAAATTAAAAAAATAATATATAACTAAACAAACCGCACGTATAAGTGCGATATATATTAAAAAAAATAACTCAAACAAACTGTACATATAAGTGCGGTTGTTGTGAAATTAAGAAATATATATAGGGGATGTATCTAGTGAGAAAGCTCTTCTTATATGAGAACGGTGAGAATAAATCGTGGCCGTTAGATCTAACAATGAATGGTCATGATTAAAAGAAACAAGTCACGTGACTTGTTTAAAAAGTCACATGACATTTTTAAGTGGTCATGTGACCACTTATTTCTTTTAATCATGACCATTCATTGTTAGATCTAACGGCCACGATTTATTCTCATCATTCTCATATAAGAAGAGCTTTCTCACTAGATACATCCTCTATATATATATATATATATATATAGATAGATATATATGAAAGAGAGAAAAGGAGGGGAAGAGAAAGGGAATGGAGGAAAGTGATTGAAAGAGAAGATAAGATAGAGAGAAAAAAGAGGGATGGTGTTGATGAATAAGTGCGGTTTGATAGAAGAAGTTACGAGGTTGGTAGGAATTTGAAAAAAAAAAGTGTATTTTAGGAATTTTAAAAAATTTGGAGTGGTATAAGAATGGGTGAGGATGGCATGAAAACTAGCACCCATCGTTTAATAAGTAAAAACCCTATAGAGAAGTAGTTTTTGCGAACACTCACTGAGTTTATCCAATTACCATCCCTATCTCACATTCGATGCTTTGAATAAAAGCTGCACATCCTATTACACAGCATAGATACGAGATAAAAATATTTCCCAACAAATCTGCATTCCAGTACTAAGTGAACGAAGTTGCCAATTGGCCACCATCACAAAACAAAAGACGAGTGTCTCAAGTCTCGACTACTGATAAGATCAGATGACCTCAAATGACTTCCCATCATCTTGCTATTCGTCAGAAATAACAGTACATTTCATCTTACACCAAATTTTTATCTTCTATCATTCATCAGCTGTTCACATCTCAGCTAATTTCAAGTTATATAGTGCCTCATCACACATACACACACAATGGAAATATTAATATCCACTTAACCAGTGGCGGAGGCAAGGGGGTGCCTATATATGCCATGGCACCCCCCAAAATTTTGGAATTCTTATAATATAATTTGATATGAGAAAATGAGACAATGTTTTATTGGAGAGTCTATGAAAAATAATTATACATTTTACTATTTTTATTGTGGCCACCCTCACCATGCAAGTCTTCCTCCGCCACTGCACTTAACGCTAATCAAAACACAGATTATTTGATTGGGTCCAGCAATTATGCTAAAATTTCCTGTGATAAAAGATTACGTAATCTAAGATTGCCTAATACCATAACATATCATCAATGACTGGTTATGGATTCCGAGCATAAACTTCACAAACAAGGCATGTGAAAAAAATATACTGGAAGGTTTCATTACTTCCAAACCAGAGCCTGATTTTGGCAAACAAAAGTGGCCAGAATGGAAGAATAACGCATAGCATATAACCCTATAGCCTCCGGTAATAATATTAAAAAAAATCTTTCTCAAAGTCACCTTCATCTAAAGCCGCTACCAATGTTCATTTTCAATTTGCAAATGAACATTAGAGCGTAAACTCATGTATGATAATGAAAAGTCAACAAATTAAAAATGTCAACATAAAGTTTACAACAAAGAAAACATACAAACACTGCCAGCCTGTCGTTTACCGAACTGGCTGCTGATTATAGTGCCCCTTCTCTTTTTTCTTGGATGCAGCAAGCTTTGCATTCCTTGCAGCAGCCTCACTAGCAGCAGCACGAGCAGCAGCATCCATTTCCTTGCTTGACTTTTTCTTCTTCATAGAAACAGCTTTCTTCAGCCGTTCTCTGACATCAGTAGCAGACACATTCTGTGCCTCCTCTGTGCCAGCAGTGGCGGAAGCTATACCTCCAACATCCACACCATCAGACTGGCCTTGAGTTTCTTTCTGCTCCTTGGAAGATTTATCCTTCTTCTTCTTCTTTCTTGCACTTTTGCTTTCCCCAGCAGCATTCTCCTTCTTTACCGCCCCACCATTGTGATCCTCTTCTTTCTTCTCCAGATCTGCATTTAGAAAAGCCAGATAAAAATAAAATCTGATTAAAAAAATTCCTGAGCAAAATAAAACACTTCAGCAGGAATATGATAAAATTGCTTGTATATGTTTGCTCAAGCATTTTTGGCAAAATCCAACAGTTTAATCCAATAGTTCGCACTAGCAATCTATTCCCCCAAATGGCTGAGCTCAGTGATATAAATATAGGAGATTAACTGCATCTACAACTCATGACACATTTAAAAGGATTACAAAAAAAGGTAAATGGAAAGAATATAAGACAAACTAAGCTCTCCTATATATCATATGAAACTTAAATGACAAATGCAAACAAATACAATTTTACAACTATAGAAAAATATTTAGTATAGCTCTTAACCACTTCAACTTGAATCAGGGAAGCATTTATATGGGACCAGAAATCAAATTTCACTTAACTTCATATTTCATTTGGCAGACTATATATTAAATAATTGTTCAGAACGTGAATAAAGGATTAAATTACCATCGGAATCTTTGTGGCCACTGGGTTCGCTTTGAGTATATCCTAGCTCAGCCAACACAGCTTCAAGCTCTTCAAGCCCTTTTTTCTTCAATTCCTTCTTAGAAAGCTGTCTTTCAGTTTCTTTGGTAGCCAATGAGGGTTGAGGAGGCTTCTCAAGAACAGGTTCAGTATCTACTGGTACCTCTATGTCATTTTCATGTTCGTCCTCAGCATCATCTTCCACATCATCTAGACCATCTTCCTCACTTTCACTTTCCTGTTATTCACAAAGTCTTCCTGTTAGTGTATAAACTGATGAAAATTTAATAGAATGATAACCACCATCAAGATACTCACACATACTAATGGAGCTTACACTCTTGGTCTATTTGAGCACGGAGCAGAAAACTCATAATCTAAATGTCAGATATTTTATTTAGTGATAGAAGTCAATTAATCAATATTTCTGATTACCACTAATAGCACAAGAACAGAAGAGGATGATTTTTCTATTAAGGAAGCTTTCATTAGGTTTTTCACATTTAGATAGTTTTTTTGGTATTACCAAGGTATCCCCACAGCCGGTCGCCGTGAGACTAATCCTTCGCCACATTTAGATAGTTTACCAGTATGCTTTGTCCAAGACACATAATTTTTTATTATTAATTATGGATGTCATGAATTCTGAGTACCTTTTGCCATTTTTGAGCATTTAAATATATCTAGTATAGATTATATGAAATATAAAAAAATCAAGTGTAACGGCCATCCTGCAATGCATTAGATTTTTCACATTTAGATAGGTTACCAGTATGCTTTATCCAAGACACTTATGATTTTTTGTTATTAATTGTGGATGTCATGAATTCTGAGTACCTTTTGCCATTTTTGAGCATTTAAATATATCTAGTATAGATTATATGAAATATAAGAAAATCAAGTGTAACGGCCATCCTGCAATGCACTATACAGCTATAGCATTTTTGGGGTCAGACGCTATGCGTCACTATCTGAGATTGACAACACTGTTGTGAACTACATTACAAACTCCAACATTTGCTAGAATCATCCTATCATATCTATGATATAAGCTTCATTTTTTACATCATTCAGGGAGTAAGAGAAGAACCTCCAACTTGTCCAGCTCTGTCATTTAGTAGTTCTATAACCATAGTGTCATGCAAGATCAGTAATCGTAGACACAGTCGACACGGCATTTTTTATGTTAGCTGTATTAGTAGAATCATAGCAATGACATATTAGCAGTTAAACCACACATCAGACACATCCTAGATTTAAAAGTAGATATATCTCCAGTACCATTAATCAGCAAACCCACATACATAAGAGTTAAGACCGTTAAAAACATGCAAACCAGATGCAGTACTGTGAGATGGTTAGATTTAAATTGTACATATGACAACCTGGAAAGGATAAGGCAGTTAAACACATGCAAACCAGATGCAGTTCCATGAGATGGTTAAATTTAAATTGTCTATATACCACAACTTGGGAAGGAATACAAGGATGTTAAAATCATAAATTAAACAGTCAAACCAGCAAAACCACAAAGTCATTAAATGCATGCAAAGTGCAAACAACATGCACTATCATGATTCATGAGACCTATAATATAAAGATTTTGTTGGGAAGAGGTTATTTACACTGATTTTGTAGCATAAGCACTTAAACAGATGTTCGGTTAAGCTTATCAAAATAGTTTATGACCAACTTAAATGCTCTTAAGCTTATTTTGATAAACTTCTTACTTCTCAAATTAGTTTATGAATAAATGTTTATTTATACCTACATATAAGCCCCTTTGAGTTTATTCTATGACAACTCAATGTAAATTGTATATATGAGAACTTGGAAAGGATTGATAACTATTGTCCAGGAGCAGGAAAAATGAAACAACACCAGAATACTCCACCATAAAAAAAAAACCTTGACAAATCACATAACAACTGAAGTAGGCAATAGGTGGTCCTATCCACATTCAACTTTTCGTTGCTTTAACCTCTTAATAACTGGCAACTATTTGGATCCTGGATGATTAGAAAGGGGGAAAAACATCTCCCATCCATTTCCGGAGTACAGGAAACTTTCAAATAGACAAGAGAAACCTTCAAATCAATTTATGTCTTTCAGAATAAGCTAACATGTAACAGAGAATTATGATCCTACATTGCCCGTGCATCTTTGAAATCTCAATTTTTGCCCTAATCCTTATCGAAAAACCATTCAATAGTCAACTTTCAACCTAAAGTCCTAAAGAACCTTCACTTACCAAAGTTAACCCTTTTAGCCAAATATCTAACCAACCTGTCTCTCCACTGAAACACTCCCATTTTACATTTCCACCAACGCACCTCACAGCATTAAAATCACAAATCAATTTTACTCAAACAATAAAAAAAACGCACGTTCTGCATCATCGGGGTTAATCAAGTTCAATACTAAACAAGAGCATCCATTCTCATATATATAAAAAAGTTAAGAGATTTGACCTCTACAGCAGCATAACTGTCATTGGATTTCTCACGATCGGGCCAAACGGATTCAGGAGGAGCGGTGGTGGCGTAATAATCGTCGTCATCCTCGTCGTCGACATCAGCCCACGACTTCGCGGCGAGCGGCGTCGGAGCCCAGAAAACATCCCTCTTGTCCGGCACGGAGGAATCGCCCTGCTCCTCCTTGGTCTTGGTGCCCTTCTTCTTCTTCTTCAAGCTGCCGAGCGCTGCAAAAATGTTGGTGTTGCTCACCGGCGGTGCCTCCTCCCGCCTGATTCCTCCGCCGACCATCTCCCCGCCCTACTTCCTTCGATTATCCTCACCAATTGTGCAGTACGAGTTCAGGGTTCAATTCGGACACTCAGAGTTGGAGAAGCGAAGTTTAGGGTTACCAGAGCTTAATCGCTCCGTCGAGCACTATGTAGTATATAACATCTACGCGGGTTTAATATGGGAAACGGTAAGTCGGGAACGACTGTGTTTAGATTACTTCTTTAGAAATAAAAATAAAAATAAAAATATTTGACAAAATAAAATAAAAAACTCGTTCAAACATAAAAAATACAATATTTTGTATAAAATTACCTAGGTTCTTTTGTTCATTTCTTCCCCATCTGATTTTCAATACAAGAGTGGAAAAATATATAGTGAACTAAATACATACAATGTGTAGGATAATTAAATACGAATTCACGAATATTCTTAACTTTGACCCCAACTTTAATAAGGAAAATCTATCTTTATTGGGATTTTAGAAAAGTCAAACACAAACATGAAAAAGCGGCGACCGGGATGGGTTCGGGGACGCTAACACTTACCTCAAACTTGTCCGAATATAATAATTACATAATTTAAATTTAATATTAGTTTAATATTAATTTTTTTAAAAGAAAAATATATTGAAAAAATATTGAAAGTTGAGAAATAATTCCTCTCAACACAAGTAAGAAGAGTCTCTTCTTGACTTTGGTTGGGTTTTGATAAGACAATAATATCAACAAAAATGAAAAATAAGTTTTTAAGTTTTATAAATATGTTTTTATTGCTTTATATTTAAGAAGTTCATGCTTGAGTTCAATATTACTTAAGGCTCATTAAAATTTAAATAATTAAGCATAAATTGTTTTTCAAATTAAAAGAGATAAAAATTACTAAAATAAGTTTTAAAATAAAATTACAAGATTTTATTTAGTGGGAGTAAAAAATTTGGGTATTCCCAAAATTAACTCACTTAGTGTATAGTAAGTACTAATAACCATTTTGCTATTTTTTTTTTTTTGAACTGAACCATTTTGCTATTAAGACATTTGCTATCATATGTTTTACGAAAAAGTTTTTAAAATTGGTTTTTTAATTTTGAAATTGAAAAGCCAAAGTAAAGAGATTGGATATTAGTTTAAATAACATTGAAGATTCATGTCCATCACGTAATTAGAAAAGCATAATGTGTGTGAATGAAAGGCAAATGTGTCAAACATTGCATTGTTTCAAATAAAACAACAGGGACGTAACTTTTGCATTAACGGTGCTGAACGAATATTTTTTAAAACTTCAACGCCTTCTGATTCTTTAACCATTATCTTCTTTTATGGTGTCTTTCTACGCTCTTTAAATACCATGTTTAGGCCTTGATTTTAATCACAATTTTCAGATTTCAAAAGAGAGTAAATTCTGTCAAAAAAATAAAATCAAATGAACTTTGAGCTTTAAGTGTTATTGTGCTTGAAACTGAATTTGTGAGGGATTTCACCTTTTGAAGTGGGTTTAGATTTCTCTTTGAATCAAGTTTGATTCTAAGTTTACCACAGGGTTTGGTGAGAGTGCTTGTAACAAGAAAGTGGTGTGCTTTCTTAGTTGGAATTTGGGTGATTGTGTTGAGAGAAGTCTTGGTGCGGGACTTGTATAAATCATCAGAGATCATAGTGGAAAAATTCCTAAATCAGAAAGAGGGACTGAACATATCCTTCGGTAGGAGGTGGACCAGAATAAATTGTTGTGTGATCTTCTTCTTCCCTTCTTTTACTTTCAGCAATTTTTATTTCCGCTGCATATTATCACCATTCTTATTGTTGCAATCATCTTTATTTTATGCACTTGTTCTTGTTATATTAAAAACTAAAACATAATTAAAATTTTAATTAGGAACCATTCTTAAGAACCTAATTCACCCCCTCTTAGGTTGCTATCTAATCTTATAACAGTGACCAAGCCAACAAAAACCGGCAAAAACCCAACCACTAGACCAACAAACCCCAAAAACCTCAAACACAAACCCGAAAGCATAAAGGTATGCTTTAACGCCCACCAACAACCCCCTATCGTCAACACCACTTGGAGAGGTCGCCATTTGAGATCGAGAAACAATGACGAGTTCAACCAACAAAACAAACACCAACTTAGTCGTGAACAAAACCACCCTACAGCATAAAACCAACAAAACACCAAAGAGTTGAGACCAAAATCCTACATAAACAAAAACAGAAAGATAATATAAACTAGGAAAGACAAAAGAAAACCAGACGGGAAAACAATAACCAGCAGAAAGATATGATTTTTAAATCATATATTTTACCAAAAATATGATTTAATTCTTAAGTGTCTTATATTTTGAAATTCTTGACGTCTATTTTACAAATTATTTAAATTATAATGTATTTGCTATGTGACTTATTTAAATATATATATATATATATATATATATATATATATATATATTAGTGAATAAGATTAAACAAAATAATTTAAAATTTATAAAGACATGGATTTCCTGTGGATTTTCTCGAACCCAAAAAGGATGGGGTTGGTTATCGTATTTTCATTCCCGACTTCCTCAAACCCGATCCGCTCTTAGCGGGGGCGGGGTGGGAAGAGCTAAACGTGAGACAGTTGGCCCTGCTGCCATGCCCAACGTAAAGAAACCCTTATCAAATTTGTCCTTCATGCAATCACCTCATACGCAATGTATATCCTAAAGTTTCCTAAGTTGTTGGCAGAAACATATGTTATAGAATATAGCCTAGTTCTTGTGGAGAAATAAAGGTGATAGAGGTATTTATTGGTGGAAATGGAGCACGAGCTTTTTTACATAGATAACATACTTTTAGATGCTATTCATAGTTTTGGGGTAGCTTTTTTTTTATTGACAGGATTAGTGTGAATCGCCACTTTCACTTGTTTATTTTATTTTTTCTTTAAAATCGCCTCTTCCAATGGCTATAACACTTAATAATTTTATTGATATTTTTCTGTCTCTCGGAAAGAAAATCTGTCACAAAATCCTAGTGAATAAAAGAAAAGGAGTTAGCGACAAAATATGGAGAGAGAAGTTATCAGTTGCAAACAATATTTCATCGGCAAACAAATTCCCTCTCACTTTTCCGTCGTTAACTCATTTTTTATTATTCACTAGGACTTTGTGACAAACTAAACTTCCACCGCAAATAATATTCTGTCGCTAAATGCCTTGTGAGGGAAAATTTCTTTCTCCACTTTCCGTCGCTAATTTTTTTCTTTTATTCACTAGGATTTTGTGACAGATTTTGTTTTCGTTACTAAAGAGATAGAAAAAATAAAAATAAAAATAAAAATTATTATGTGTTATCACCTCCGGAAGGGGCAATTTTATGGAGAAAAAAAAGTGAAAACGCCATTCAAAGTGGCACTTTACCCCAAAACTATAAATAAATTAAAAAAACTACCCCAAAATTGTAAATTGTAAACACTTAAGGGGACAAACCTAAGAGGGGGGTGAAGAAGGATCTCAAAACATTCACAATTCTCAAAAGTTAACAATACAAAAATTCATCAATTTTCGTTAATTTGTTACCGTTTCTGGTAATCTATTACCGAGGATGGTAGTCTATTGCCGTATCGGGTAATCTATTACCAACTCAGAACAAGAATCAAGAAAACTAAGAAATTCACAACATAAACGATTTCAGAGATAACTCAAAATATATACAGAAGCATATACATCATGCACAAAGATCCTATTACATCAATTTCACAAGAAATCATAAAAGCCCCAAATTATGAACCCTTAAAATGCAATATTCAAAAATATTAAAGGAGATAAGGGTTGAAGAAGATGAAAAAGTGATTTTTATCTTGGTTCGTTCTCCAACTAATGAACTACATCCATGTCCCAGCGTGCAATAAAATTTGCTAATCACTATAGGTTGTAAAGATTCATTATGAGACTCACACCAAGTCACTCACATGAACCCTAGAAACCCAATAACTCAAACCTAATGCAAGACACCCTTGCACTGATGTACACTCACACCAAACCCTATGGTGCCATCAATTCACTAATTGATTACATAGATGAAGAATGAATTCTCAACAAGATGGAATTCTAACCCAACTAGGAGAAGGAAAACCTAACAATGAAGATCCCTCATGAACATGAACACTTTGCTCTCAAGTATGCATTTTACACAATAAACTTAACCCTTGTGTTTAACACTAATGAAAATCTTTATATAGTAGTGTAGAAATCCTTAGTAATCAAATATTTTGTGAATATAATAAGAGAAATCAGTTAGAGAAGATTCATAATTAATAAAAACTGCCATGGTAATTGATGACCCGGGATTTAAGGCTATTTTTCTATATATTTATCATATAGTTTTCCATATTATTTATATTAATTTGATAATTTTAGGACACTTGCATGTTATTTCATGCATTTTGGTATTTCAATTATAGCAATGTTGTAAGTGTAAATGGTAAAATTCCATTAAGAGAGGAAATAGGAACCCAACATGTCTTCTAGGGCTTGGCAAATAATTGCAGAGCTAGGAAATTAAAAGGGCCAAAAATGGTAGGAACATGAAGTTGCGCATGTAACAAGCACAAGGAAAACAAAGCGTAGGAACTAATCACGCGGATCGGCATTGAAAGAGGTAACCTCAATTGAGAAAGAGTATTGGAAAAGGGTTTTATAGGAAGAGAACAATTTCTGGTTTTGGTGAAGGAACATATAATCAACATCTATCAAATGGTCAAAGATTTTCTAATACGATGAGGCTTGGAAGGAAAGTAAATCCTAGTTCTAAATTTTTTTCTTTTGGCTTCTCAGAGATAGTCGCAATGCAAAACGATGCACAAGAACCCTATGCTATGTAGTTACTACATTTTGCCTGTTTAAAAACATCAATCAATTTGATTTTTAAAAACATATATATGGAATAATTAGTTCATATTTGCCCCAGAATGTATAGTCGAATTTAAGTTGCTCCCTGAAAATTTTAATTTCTTTTATGATTGATCACATTTGAAAAATGATAAATTGTTCTGTGACAGCCAGTATTTTCCATCATAAGTCAATAAAAAAGGGGAAGAAATCTGGCATGACTTTCAGCACAAACCATATGCAACCTTTAGGGAAAAAGGATTAATGATTGAGATGACTTACATGATATACTTTGTTCAGCATTAGCTTTTTGTGTAGGAAAATAAATGGGAAAAAAAGAACAGTCCACATTGAATATTATGAGATGAATATTGTAGCCTTCAGCTGCTCAGAATGCATACCGGTATATGGCATCTGCTACACCATCTTCATCATTGCTCAAACCAATTACGTTAGCCACAGCTTTGGTCTTCTCTGATCCATTACTAAGAGCGATGCCTAGAGAAGCCAGCTCAAGCATCTCGATATCATTTTCCCCATCACCAATAGCCATTATCTGCATTCAAGAAATTTGGGTTCAAGAATAGAAATATAATATTGACACGTCATATCAGCATGGTTGTTTTATCCCCTACACCCGATGAATGATAAAATTCAAAGTATGCAATGCCATTAAAATTCCTATTTAAGTTAATTTAAATATTACCACCCGTTTCATAAATATTAATAATGTTACTGTGAGGGTTTGGGACAGAGATAAATTTCAGAGGTGAACATATATTTGTGATACCTCATCAGCAGTAACCCCCAAATGATCTAGCAACACTTTTACTCCATTCCCTTTTGATGTTCCCAATGGTACAATTTCCAGCATGTCTGGCACAGCTTGAACAACAGTGGCACGACCTTTTGTTGCATCTGACCAGTGTGGCCGTATAGTATTAGCCACCCTCTTGGCAGTGTCTAAGAAAATCATTTTCTGCATAACCAAATATTAGTGTTAACAAGATCTGTCAGTGAAAGAACGCATAATAATAACTTAAGTTAGGTTCTTTAGTGCAGGATGCAGTCAGAAATAAACTTGAGTGTGATATTCACTTAATACAATAAAGCAAAGGAAAGAAAGGAAATAGACTTCTAATGTAGTTAGAAATATAATATAAAGTCAATATACGTTTTACATTTAAATTAAACAAATGAATTGGACAACACATCTTTTACTCAAAACCTTAAGACAGAGTGTATCGGTCTTTTCAATTATAAATTGCTCAATACTTGACCCTCGTTGGCTCTTATCATGCATCAAACCATTACTTTTCCTAGAAGACTTAAGATACAAGGAGCCGGTCACTAGGTTTGTCTGACCCAGATTCTCACCTTACATGGTTATCCAACTATTTTCATTCTACTCTCAGGAGCTAATGATTTCCAAATTTTTTTTTTGTAAATGAGCAATATTATACTAGAAATATGGAGAAATATGATTTTATTTCTTAAACCAAAACTAAAGTGATTACATTATATAAAGGAAACTAAATATGTACTCAATCTTCTAATAATAATAAACAAATATTCTAGAATTAATACTAATTACAACATATCACAACAATTATTAGTATGACCCCATCCTTTTCTGAATCTTAAATGAGAAGGAGAACGTCATCTTGCACCTGAAATAGGTAAAACAAATATTTTCCTTCTTCTTACATAATATGGTATGACAAAGTAGTCTAGAGTTCGATCTTTACTGCCCACAATTTTTCTAATAAAAAAACTTGAATAGGTGAGTCTCTGTGCATGTCCATGCTTCAAGCCTAATGGGCTATTGAGTGAGAGGGCATGTTAGAAATATACTATAAAATCTGTTGTGATATGTTGTAATTAGTATTAATTGTAGAATATTTGTTTTTTATTATTAGGAGATTGAGTACATATTTAGTTTCCTCTATATAATGTGATCACTTTGTAGTTTTGGAATAAGAAATAAAAAAAAATTCTCCATATTTCAAGTTGGTATCAGAGCTCTCGATCTGAGGGCTCTGCTTCCGCGTTCAAAACCCTAGCCATCTTATTACAGCCTTAGTTCTTGGTCAAGGTTCCACTCACTTGGAACCCTAGTGACCCGTGTTGCTGTTCTGTCTTCACCACCGCCTCATTCACGGTGCATTCACCTCACATCGTTGTTCGGTCGCTATTCTCCGTCACCAGTCTGTGCCTAGCCTTCACCGCCACCACCACCATGTTCGCAAGGCTCCGATCAGCCTTACCGCCACCAAAGCTCCTGCTCAGACTGATCCTCAGTATGAGATATGGCGTGAAGAGAATTCTTTTTTTATGACTTGGTTTTGGCACTCCATGATTCCGGAGATTAGTCGAAACTATATGTTTTTTCTACTGCTTAGGAGATTTGGAAGAACCTGACACAAGCATATTCCAAGAAACAAAACCTCTCAGCCTGCTATGCGTTGGAAAATAAAATTTTCAATTCGAAGCAAGAAAATCTTTCTGTGTCAGAATACTATGGGATTCTGAATGGTCTATGAATGGAATTGGACCATTATCAAAATTTGAAGATGAAGTGTGATGATGACTCCACAACGCTGACTCAGTTTATTGATAAATCACGGATTTTTAAGTTTCTCTCTGGCCTTAACTCTGAATTTGGTCCTATCCGGGTTCAAATTTTGGGCAAGGAGAAACTCCCTTCTCTCTCAGAGGTGTTATTCATAGTTAGTGATGAAGAAGGTCGGAGGACAGTAATGATGGAAGACAAATTTGTTGATGGTTCAGCCTTAGACTCTGAAAAGGGTCCTGTAAAAGGATCCACCTCTTCCAAACGTCCTAATCGCGATAATCGATGATGCACTCACCGTAAGAGATCTGGTCACACCAAAGAAAATCGTTTCAAACTTCATGGAAGGGACAAAGTCCTTGGACGTATGAGCAGGTCCAAAGGTGGTCCTCAGAGGCGTGCAATCACACAACTTCTGACATAGAGACTGAGGGTGAAGATCCACCTACCGCAAATGTCTCTAGCCTCAGCAAAGCAGAATTGGAGCGTTTGAGAACTCTTTTGGGTTCCTTGAGTAACCCTCTGGTAATTATTCTCTCTCTATGACTGGTAAGAACTCTACTTTCTTATCTCTTAATGCTTTGTGTATTGAGGATAGTTGGATTATTGACTCTGGTGCTACAGATCACATGACACCTCACCTCTCACATTTATCTTCTTATTCCACTTTGCCTGGAAACCATCATATCACTGTTGCTAATGGGTCCCACACCCCGGTTACCGGATGCGGTAACTCTCACCTTAGCTCATCTCTACACCTAAAGCGTGTGCTTCATGTCTCAAAGCTTTCTAACAAACTTTTGCCTATTCACAAACTCACTAAAGATTTGAAGTGTGGAGTAACCTTTTTTGAATCACATTGTGTTTTTCAGGATCTTGCCACGACGCGGACAATTGGAATTGCTAAGGAACAAGACGGGTTATACTCTCTGCCGCACAAGGAGAACAAGTGTCATCAGGCAAGTTCAGCGTCATGGAGTACTTCTCGAATTAGGTTGCAGCACAAGCGTCTTGGGCATCCTCCCTTTAGTGTCCTTAGGACCATGTTTCCCCATTTATTTTCAAGAGTGTCTGTTGAGTCTTTTCATTGTGATGTGTGTCAGTTTTCTAAACATCATCGTTCAACTTTTATTTCTAGTAATAATAATTGTGCTCAACCTTTTGATCTTGTTCACTCTGATGTGTGGGGACCTTCGTCTGTTTCTAATGTTTCTGGTGCAAAAAATGGTTTGTTCCTTTTATTGATGATTGTACTTGGATTACCTAGGTTTTTCTTACGAAAGATAAGTCTGAGGTGTTTCAATTATTTGTTAATTTTTTCAACATGGTTAGAACACAATTTGGGACACCTATTAAAAGGTTAAGGTCAGACAATGGGAAAGAGTATGTAAATCAAAAAATTCCCAAATTTCTCGAAGACAAGGGTGTTGTTCATGAGCTTACTTGTGTTGACACTCCACAACAAAGTGGGGTTGCTGAAAGGAAAAACCATCATCTTCTTGAAATCACCAGAGCATTACTCTTTCAAATGAATGTCCCTAAGTTTTATTGGGGGGAAGCCGTCTTAACTGCTGCTTATTTAATCAATAGGTTATCATCTAGGGTTTTATCTGGTGTTAGTCCAGTGTAGGTCATGACGAGTTTCTTTCCGTCAGTTCCCATTATGTCAAGTCTCCAAAATCGGTCTTTGGTTGTTCTGCCATTGTGCATGTTCATGGTTCACACTAGGGAAAGTTGGATCCTCGGGCTCTTAACTGTATCTTCATCGGATATGCTTCAGATAAGAAGGGATATAAATGTTATCATCCTCCAAATCGTCGTGTCTATATATCCATGGATGTTACCTTTCAGGAAACAGAGCCTTTTTATCCTACAGCTTCAGGGGGAGAATAGTCAGGAAGCTGAGTCGCTAGAGTTGTCTGTTATTCCTCTGACACGGGAGCCCTTGATGCCTTCCTCGATTCCTTACCTCTGAGGTAAATGATCCTGAGCCAATGTCGCCGGTCCAGAATGATGGTGATGACAATGATCCTGAACCAATACAGGTACATAATAATGTTGCCAGATACAAGATAAAGTACAAGCGGAAAGTTAAACCCGTCCTGGTCCAACAAGTTCAATCGTCTGAACCCGAGGTAAGTGTTCCTAACATTGAGCCTAATAATTCTTGTGAGTCTAACCTTGATGAGCTACCTATTGCCTTGAGAAAAGGAAAATGATCATGTACCAAGTACCCCATATCCCAGTTTGTGTCTATTAAAAATCTGTCTTTGTAGCATCAGAGTTTTATTTCAGCTATTGACTCTATTAGAGTCTCTGCATCAGTACAAGAAGCATTAAAAGATAAGAACTGGATGCAAGCCATGAATGAAGAGATGCATGAGCTAGAGAAGAATGGGACTTGGGAGATTGTTGAGAAGCCAAATGACAAGAGGACTGTAGGTTGCAGGTGGATATATACAGTGAAGTATCAACCTGATGGCACGCTTGACAGGTATAAGGCGAAGCTAGTTGCAAAGGGATACACTCAAACCTATGGAATTGATTATGAGGAGACGTTTACTCCGGTTGCAAAAATGAAAACCGTAAGGCTCATTCTTTCCTTAGCAGCTCACTTTGATTGGGAGTTACAATAGTTTGATGTTAAAAATGCATTCTTGCATGGAGACTTGGAGGAAGAAGTGTATATGGAGATTCCACCGGGGAATGACCCTACTTCAAGAAGAAATAAAGTGTGTAGATTGAAGAAGGCCCTATATGGGCTCAACCAGTCTCCCCGAGCTTGGTTTGAGAGGTTTACTCAAGCTATGGTTTCCCTTGGTTATAAACAGAGCCAAGGAGATCATACGCTCTTCATAAAACATACTCAAAATGGCAAGCTCACTATTCTATTAGTCTATGTAGACAATATGATCATTGCAGGTAATGATGAACTTGAGATGCAGAACTTGAGAAAGGAGTTAGCAGCTCAGTTTGAAATGAAAGACCTTGCTGAAATATTTCCTAGATATGGAGGTGGCATACTCGAAACAAGGCATTTTCATCTCTCAGAGAAAGTATGTCCTTGATCTTCTCAAGGAGACTGGCAAACTAGGTTGTAAGCCCACTGGAGTCCCTATAGAGCAGAACCACAAGATTGGGAGTAATGAGGCGGGCCCAATGGTTGATAAGGCCCAATATCAGAGACTTGTGGGGAAGCTCATTTATCTATCTCACACTAGGCCTGATATAGCTTATAGAGCAGAACCACAAGATTGGGAGTTAGTGTTGTCAGTCAGTTCATGCATGATCCACGGGAGAGGCACTTACAAGCTGTGGATAGAATCTTGCAGTATCTGAAGGCAAGTCTAGAAAGAGGTCTATTGTTCAAGAAAAATGAGCAGTTGTCTATGGAAGTTTATACTGATGCAGATTATGCAGGATCAATTGATGGCAGGAGGTCCACTACAGGATACTGTATGTTCTTGGGTGGAAATTTAGTGACATGGAGGAGCAAGAAGCAAAATGTCGTTGCCAGATCAAGTGCAGAGGCAGAATTCAGAGCCATGGCTCAAGGAGTCTGTGAGTTATTGTGGATGAAGATCACACTAGATGACTTGAAGATAAAGCGTGAAGCTTCCATGAGACTTTTCTGTGATAATAAATCTGCCATTAGTATTACTCACAATCCAGACCAACATGATAGAACGAAACACAGAGATAGACCGGCACTTCATCAAAGAAAAATTAGATAGTGGTCTTATTTATACATAGTACGTCCCCTCAGGATTACAGTTGGCAGATGTGCTCACCAAAAAACTTCCCTTGGAACAATTTCGAGATCTTACTTGCAAGCTGGGAATGATAGACATCCATTCACCAACTTGAGGGGGAGTGTTGTGATATGTTGTAATTAGTATTAATTGTAGAATATTTGTTTTTTTTTGTTAGGAGATTGAGTACATATTTAATTCCCTCTATATAATGTAATTACTTCGTAGTTTTGGAATGAGAAATAAAATTATATTTCTCCATATTTCAAGAAAATCATTCACATGTCTTTCATCCAATAGCTTAAGCTCATAGAATAGTTGGATCATAATATGATATCTAAGCTAATACCATTCCTGGCATGGAAGACCTAGAAGTCTGCAGTAATAGCTGCATTGAATTAATTGCAAATTATACTATAAATGAACATCAATGCACATAAAACAGAAAACAGGGACAAGGATTTGTCCTACGGAATACCTGTATGTCTGCTGAAGCCAGAAGATGTTCGACAGAAGGCATAATCTCAGCCTGTAAAGTATTTTTGCTCAAGATACAAAGCAAATGATATAATATTATGAAAAGATGCATACACAATACCAAAATGAGGTACCTTCGGTTCATGGTATACTGTATGTAGTGAATCAACAAGTGGGTCGTGAAAAAGGGTTAAGCAACGGCCTTCAGAAAATGCAATAATTGGAACTTTACTCTCCAAAGAGTAAAGACATGCCTGAATGTAAAAGAACACAACTTTTAATTTTATACAATGACAAGAAGAGTCTTCCTGAAAAGCAATGACGCCCTCAATTAATAATTAGATATTTAGATTTGAAGCATGAAACCCCAGTTTTTCAGTAATGTCCAAAACTGGATAAGAAAATAATCTCCACGGATGCCTGAAAGTGAGCTGGATAAAAAATGTTCTTTTTCTCGTTTGGATAAAAACAAAACAAAACTTGAAAAAATTATAGCAGGACAAACTTATGTTGGTTACTGTTTGATTCAAGGCTAAAAGGAGTACAGTAAAAAATTCTTGACCTTAGTTAGAACATATATATGAAATTAGGAATAAGTGATAAAGTGAAAAAGCCACAGCAAACCTTCTTGAAGGACAAAGGAGGGCAGGATATGATGAAATCCAATAAAATATTGTTTCTTTTGAAGGAAAAGTATTTTGTGAAAGAAAAGAGGGTGCAAGAAGCTACCTCTCTACAGATGTTTGGATCTAAGTTGCTCCTAAATATTTCCCGACCTTGTCTACCATAAACAAGCAAACCCTGGAATCATGGTGCATGAAGTATTAGGCAAAAGATAATAGCAGCAACCTAAAGAAACTGAAACAAGCAAAGTAGTTGCATAAACAACCATAAATCAATCAATTTATTGATTTGCATATTATCATTTTAGACCATGTGACCCTTACAATTTAGTTTCTATTGTCCTTTATAAAATCTGCAACAGGAAAAATGAACAGCTTTGCTTAATTAAACTTATGCTTGCATCAAAGATGCAGTATGTGATAGGTTCAGAAATAGAAAGAGAGAAAGAAGAGGAAACAGAGAGAGAAGAGAGAAATCAGAGGAAGAAGACTAACATTATATCATTCATCAACAAACAACTATAGAGTCACAAGCTGACTTATATAGTCAACTGCTAATCGACTCTGTTATGGAAACACATGTACAACATATCCCCCCGTTTAAATCCTTCCTTGTCCTCAAGGAAATAAAATAGAACCCAAATTGAAAATAAAATAAAATATATTTCTACAATTTCAAACAAAACGAAACAGAACTCAGAAGCAACATGAAAGACTACTGAAAACGTGCTCCGCCGCCATAATGACGAGGTCCGGAGACTTTGCAGGTGGTCAGTTGGCCATCACCGTCTTGCAAGAGTCACCGGCCAAGAAGCATGGACCTCCGCCGCAAAGGGATAAATCTGGCGGTTTCCATGGTGGCCTTCTTGCCATGACCGGCTTGCAAGGATCACCAGCCAAGAAACAAGGGGCACCACCACAGAGGGACAAATCCAGCGGTTGCATGGTGGCCTTCTCGCTCCGTCGAACTCGAAATCGCCACCGTGTTGGGTCAGATCGAGCCCATCGAACCCTAGATCACCAATTTGGGGAAGAGCAAATCCGTAATAACGAATTTGGGGCAGAACGAATCTAACGAACCCTAAATCACAGTGTCCCCTTTGCAAGTTGCGCTTCAAGATCCGCGGCTGAACTGTGGATCCGTCCTCCTTTTCCCTTTGAAGATTGCACTCCAAGATCAAGACCATTGATGAACCAATCTTCAACTTCTGGATGACGATGACGGTCCTACTTCGCCTCCGCCCGGGCTGCGGCTACCGCGGCAACCCGTTCCATCTCCGCGGCTGCTGCTCATTCTACCTCGGCCTCCACCGCGGCCCATTCAGCCTCTACTACAAACAACTCAAAGTAACGATGCAGCGCTTCTCTAAACCCTTCCTTGGCTTCTGTGGAGAAGATTTTCTCGCTTTTATTGCGATTTTCCTTACGGTGACAATTCTGCAATTCGCTCAACCTTTCCAAGGTTTTCCAGAAATCTTCCATTTGGCTTTTAATGGTTACCATAGCACTTAAATGTTGGGATCATGTCTTCTTGACTGCAGTTTACCTTATTAATAGACTTCCCACAACTTCTCTTAATAATGAGGTTCCTTTTTCCAAGCTCTATAAACAACCACTTAACTACAAATTTCTTAGGGTGTTTGGATGTTCTTGCTTTCCTTTTCTTAGACCCTATAATTCTCAAAAACTCAATTTTAGATCCCAAGAATGTATTTTCCTTGGCCATTCCATTATAAACAAAGGTTGTTGTTGAATATCTTGTAAATAAGTAGTATATCTTATATTAACTGTAAATAGGTAGCGTAATCATTGTAAATAGGGTAACAATGATATTGTAAGAAATTCAACAATTGACCAATTACCAAGAGTGGTGTTCCTCAATTTGGTTCGGAGTTTGCAAGATTTGGCTTGTCTTTGTGAGTGATTATTGCTGTGAAGCTTACCCTATAACTGATAGACATGCTTGCATCCAACCACTTTGGTGAGAATTGGTTCTGAGAGAGTAGATTGCAACCAAGAACGAAGCAAAGCATCTTGTTTCTCCCAAAGAAGATACGCATCGCTGAGAGTACCAAAAACACGATTCACAGGAAATTCTTGTCAATCAAATTCTCTAAAATTGAATGAGAGAAGGAAGAAGCAGTGCTAGCGGGAAAAGGCATCGACGACGAAGTTGCGGAACGAGGAGTGACACGCAATGGTTCGTGCACCGGAGAAGAACGATGATGCGGAGAGTGCACCGGAGATGATGGCGGTGATGGGAAAGTGGCAATGGCCATGGCTCTGAAAATTTTTAAGCTCTTGATACCATAAAGGAAACATAGAAAGAGAGAGATTTTGAGAGAAAAGGAGAGAGAGAGAGAGAGAGAGAGAGAGCAATTGTGATTGCATTGCTTGAATGAATAGTTTACATCATGTACAATATATATATATAAGCTCAACATGAGTTGTCATAGAATGAAACTAACTATAACATAGGAGAAATTAATCTGAGTATCAGTTCTAACTAACAAGTTACAATTATCCTATGTGTCATGGTGCACACAGGACTAATACTCCAATACTCTCTTCCACCCGCTTGGTTTGGTCATCCTGCACAGGATTTGGACCATTACTTAGAGCTAACTTATTGTCACCGAATAGCTTCGTAGTCAAAGTTATAGGCAGACATAATTCTTCTAAGATTCTATTTAACCAAAGAATTTCACTGACTACTTGAGCCATAGCCCTAAATATGGCTTCATCGCTACTCCTTATAACTACATTCTCTTTTTTGATTGGCCAAGTGACTAAATTACTGCATACAAATGTGCAGTACGCTGATGCTGACCTTCTATCCGTAACAAACCCAGCCCAGTAAACATCATTGTAGGTTTGAATTGTCTTTTGGTGTCAGTTTTTTTTAATAATACACCTTTACCTGGAAAGTACTTTTCAAATATATCAAAACTCTATACACTACTTCAAGGTGTTCTTCATGAGATGAGGGCATAAGTTGACTCACTAGGCTAACAGAAAAGGCAATTTTTGGATCGAGTATGAGATAAATAGATTAGCTTCCCCACTAACTCAAACAAAAATGAGTTTGTAAGAGAAGATATTATATTACAAAAAAAACTGCTTTAACCCACATAACTGCCTTGTTGGACCAACCAGCGTCATGAACATTAAAAGGACACAGAGAATTACCTGTAAGAAAACCCCAGGTGAAAATTCTGAAACAATGCCATCTTTTCCAGCTAAATCAACCATATTAAAAATATCTATCACAGCTGGACGAGCCTATATCACAATGTTCAAAACTAATGATCAGACATATTTTCCCCTATATGAATGTCCATATTTATATTTATATTAGAAAATGTAAAAATAAAAAATAAAAAAATAAAATAATATAGATAGCAGTAGCAGCAACCAAGGATTCATATGTATTAAGCCAATATAAGATAAATAGCCTGATACCCTGATGAACCATGGGTCTATTACATCTTACTTTTCCAGTAGCTATCACAATTTTCACCCCACTTGATGAGGCTTCTCTCAAAGCCTTGGCAGTTGTAGTAGAAATTTGACTTCTGCTGTTCAGCAATGTTCCTTTATATAATAGAGCATTCTATTAATACTCAAAGAAAGGATAAATGAAGATCAAAAGAGTATGTTTCACAGCAATCTTACCATCCATATCACAGAAGATATAGCTAAACTTTGGTTTGTAAAATCTAAGACTGCCTTCTTTCTTCCTGTCTTTTGACAATTCATCAATGAGATTATTCACCCACATACTTTTTTATACAAATAACAGTTACTTGAATTAGAAGGAAGCATATAAAACAAAAATATGATACAAGTTCATCAATGATGCTAGTACAAAATGCA
This sequence comes from Acmispon strigosus, assembly GCA_030819835.1. NCBI lineage: Eukaryota > Viridiplantae > Streptophyta > Magnoliopsida > Fabales > Fabaceae > Acmispon > Acmispon strigosus. The sequence goes on along the minus strand of JAUAMA010000005.1, from coordinate 43,071,797 downwards.
ATTACCATCAGAGCAGTCTTGGTGAGAATTAGAATTTGTGACAATATCATGTGCGCTCTTTATTAGCCCTTTTCCTTTCCAACCAAAACTCTTCAAAAGTAGTTCCTCCTCTTTCTCCATTTCTACTTCCGCCTCTTCACTTATTTCATGATCGAATCCCAAAAGATGTAATAAACCATGAACCTTCACATAAGAATTAATTAATATTATCAAGTCTCAGCTTTTAGTTCACATACACAGTCTTAGAAGAACAAAACCAACATGCTTAGAAGCAGATGAAGCACCAGTTTACTATTTATCTTATGGATATTAAGTTTTATCTAAGCTCCAATTTACTTCAATCCAAGTATTAGACTTTTACAGTTTCAAAGCACTGAGTCTTGCAATGCAGGCTATCTCTTCCACTCATCTCCCTTATTAGTAAACACATATGCTTCATGGGTGCCAACTGTTACTTTAAGCTTTCTTTTCTTCTCTCTTTGGTAAATTTGTATCTATTTACAGATTTATGACTAACAACAAAGATTTTAAACTTCAAATGATCAGTTTAAAGTATCAACCTTATTTGAATAAACTAAATAAAGAAACTGATATAAAGGCTAAGGAAATTTATCACTCGTCCATGCCTGTAGAAGGGAGATAACGTAATCTAACACCATAAGGTTTTGCACAAGCCATAAAATAGTCAGAATATCATGAAACAAACCATGAGGATACGGATCTCATCAAGAAGAGTGTGTCCCCTTTCCTCTGCTTGTCTAGCAGCTGTCTCTACCGAAATTACAATATCGCCCAACATAAGCTGCAAACAACAAATTTCATCAAGCACATGGCATCCCAGGTAAGTTCCTAAAATGCAGCCAACTTATAATCAGCAAGATAGTGCAATTCTTACAATAGGAAGCTTGAGGCCGGGTACATGTTGTGACATTGAGAGAACATCCGTAGCGTGATCTTCATCTCTCCATTCCTTATTAAGTTGTCGAATAAACTTGTCATTGCAAAGAAGCACTGATAACTCAACACTTTGAAACTCACCAACATCACTGATAGCAGTATCTCTTGTTTTATACCCTGAACCTTTCAAACCATCAAATGCCAGTTTCATTGCCGTTGGAACATTTAGGCGAAGCATCTCAGCAATGTTCTGCACTCAGTGCCAAAAAGAACGAGTAATGCAGCAGTACTCCAATATAAATATCAGTTTTAATTTATTTAAAAATAAAACATTACATGAACAGGAACTGACAACAGCAATTCAAAAACCGGAATGCATTTCATCTAATGTTGTTAAAGAGGGATGACGAATTTGGGCAGTGACCTACCAAGATTTCAGGATCGTCAGGCAAATCTTCTTCGATGCAAATGTCTGCGCAGAGCTCCAGCTGCTTCTCTTTGCTCTTGGGTGCTCGCCTCCTCACTTTCCGATACTCCCTCGGTCCCCCCATCGATGCCGCCGAAAAAGGCTTCGTCTTCTTCTTTTTCTTCCCCGGTTCGTTTCGGCAGCACATGGTGAGGGCGTGAAAGCAGGCACGGCCGAGGAGCGGAGAAGAGATTGAAGGAGGCAGATGGAAATGATCGAAATGACGGAGTTGAGGACCGATGGCGCGCGCCATGTCGAGAGAAGGGTGGTGGCGGAGGAAGTTACAGAAACGGGGAAGCATGTAGGAGGGAAGAATGGAGATCGAGGTTGGAGCTTGCGTCACTGACGAGCAGCGAATAGAGAGAGAATATCCTTTTGAATTGGTGCTAGTTAACAAAATCCATTCATATCCTTTCATTTAGAAAAGAGTTAAATATAAGCGAGATTTCGCCGGCGTAAAAGTGGATTTTAGACCTCAGACTTTCATTTTCGTTTGGTTTTCGTCCTTGCCGGAATCATTCATTGACCGCCGTGCCTACGTCTCACGGCGGGTCCTACGTGGCATAGGCCACGTCATTTAATGAGTTTACGTGTTTTTTTTTACATTTATTAATTAAAAAACTTAAAAAAAAAAAAAAAAAAAAGGGGAAATCAGAGGAGGCAGAGTAGCGTTTCTTCTTCTTCCTTCTTCTTCTTCCCCAAACCACCACCACCCTGTATCGCCACCAACATTGCATCACCCACCACCACCACCTGCAATCCCCCACCCACACCACGGCATAAACACACCAATTTCACCTACCATACCCACTAACAGTGCAGCTGCAAAAAAAACACAAAACAAAACACCCCTTGAAATTTTCAACCCCCATGAACTCCATAAACACTAAAACAACAGAAAAATTAAATCTTTGTCATAGAATATCAAATTTGAAGCTCAAAGGCTGTTGGCATGCTAAAAAAACCAGAGCTTGAAGAAGAATGGTTCAAGCACACACTGAACAGAATGGTTCAAGAGTGGGGGTCTGGAGTTTGATTGTGAAATCAACATGTGTGGGTGGGGGATTACGGTGGTTGGGGGAGTGGTGGGTGATGGCTCGGTGTGGGTGGCGTTGGGGGTTATGCCGTGGTGTGGGTGGGGGATTGCAAGTTGCGGTGGTTGGGGGAGTGGTGGGTGATGGCTCGGTGTGGGTGGCGTTGGGGGTTATGTCGTGGTGTGGGTGCGGGATTGCAAGTGGTGGTGGTGGGTGATGCAGGGTGGTGGTGGGTGATGTGATGTTGGTGGTGATGCAGGGTGGTGGTGGTTTGGGGAAGAAGAAGGAGGAGGAGGAGGAGGAAGAAGAAGAAGAAGAAGAAGAAGAAGATGTCGTGGTTTGGGGAAGAAGAAGAAGAAGAAGAAGGAAGAAGAAGAAGATGAAGAAGGAAGAAGAAGAAACGCTGCACTGCCTCCTCTGATTTCCCCTTTTTCCCTTTTTTTTGTTTTTAAGTTTTTTAATTAATAAATGTAAAAAAAACCACGTGTACTCATTAAATGGCGTGGCCTATGCCACATAGGACCCGTTGTGACACGCAAGCACGGCGGTTAACGAATGACTCCGGTAGGGACGAAAACCAAACAAAAATGAAAGTCCGAGGCCTAAAATCCACCTTTACGCCGGCGAGGGACTAAAACCAAATCTCACTCAAAGTACAGGGACCAAAAACATATTTAACCCTTTAGAAAAATACTTTAAATGGATGGATTATAATCCATACAATCAAGGGAGTTGGTTTTAGGACCACCCCTTTGGTCCTAAAGCCATCCCCTTTATCAATATTCCTATAATACTCTTTTTATTAAAAAAAAAATTAAAACACTCCAAACCTTCCAACTCCCAACCAGTTTCCTTCCCCTCTTAATTTCCAACACCGCCCCTTTTCTCCCTCCTTCCTCCTTGTGTTAACGGTTCTTATTTCTTCTTCTTCTCACTTCAACCGTTCTTATTATTTTTTCTTCTTCTTCTCCATTCTTCTCTCCATTTTTAATTTTTATGATTTTGTTTTAGGGATTTTTGTTTGGGATTTGATGTTACAAATCTTTGTTTATGCTTCCTTGCATGTTGATTGTGAAAAATTTTGTGCCATTATGAGCATTTCCTGTGAAAATCTGGTCTTGGTAGAACCATCGACGGATTGGTATAAAATCTCACCTTTAGGTGCGATTTTGTTGTGGATTTCGCACCTAAAGGTGCGATTACTTAGCCTCTTCCAGTTTTTCAAGTCTCACTTTAAAGTGAGTTTTGAAAAAATGATTAAAAAGTGATTAAAAGTGCTATATTTTATTCCAGTCGCACTTTAATGTGCAATTTCAATTTTTCAAGTCTCACTTTAAAGTGAGATTTGAAAAAATGATTAAAAAATGACTAAAAAAATGCTATATTTTATTCCAATTGCACTTTAATGTGCGATTTCTCGGATTCAAGTCTCACTTTAAAGTGAGATTTGAAAAAATGATTAAAAAATAATTAAAAAAATGCTATATTTTATTCGAATCGCACTTTAATGTGCGATTTCTGGGATTCAAGTCTCACTTGAAAGTGAGATTTGAAAAAATGATTAAAAAAATGCTATATTTTATTCCAATCACACTTTAATGTGCGATTTCTGGGATTCAAGTCTCACTTTAAAGTGAGATTTGAAATAATGATTAAAAAAACCCAAGATGGCTGAAGGGAGGGAATCTGTGAAGCATAAAATCGCACCTTAAGGTGCAAATCTGTGAAGCATAAAATCACACATTAAGGTGCGAAAATAACACAGACATTACATAATTGGAAAGAAAACAACGAAGAGCTTGGAGAACGAAAAAAAACCTTGGATTTGTGACGATGCTCACTTCATGGGGATGATATGAGGTTGGAGATAAAAGAGGTTGGTGTTTCATGGATTTTTGAATGGAGAAGGAAGGGTGGGTGTGGTGGTAATGGGATTGGATGGAAAAGGAGGGTGGTGTGGAGTGATGTACGGATAATGATGAAAGATGGCGGGTGGTATAAGGGATGAAGAAGAGGAACATGGAGGAAACATGAAAAGAATTTAAGGCCAAATCAGTAATTTACCTATTAATGGGGGTGGTTTTAAGACCAAGAGGGGTGATCTTAAAACCAACCCTCTCCAATTAATCCATTAGATATTTATAATCCATCAATTTGAAAATTAAAATCCACTAGATCTATATAGTAAAATTTGATGGATTGTGATGGATCAACTTAAAATTCTAATAATTTTTTTTACATTTAATTTTCTTTTTTTTTTTTTGAAAAAAAAGGATATTTAACTAAAATCGACCAAAAACACTAAAATCAGCAGAAAACCCCAAAAATCGACCAACAAATCCAAAAATCGGTCCAAAGCTCTAAAATCAGCATGAAACTCAAAAAACGGCCTGAAAAACCTAAAATCGACTAGAAACCCAAAAATCAGTCCAAAACTCAAAAACAGGCTAAAACCCAAAAGCCTGCTCATGACACAAAAACAGTCGAAAAACCCTAAAATCGGCCCACAACACAAAAAACAGCCGGAAAACCCTAAAATCGGTTGAAAACTCAATATTATTGTACAAAAGTGGCTATAAAATCCGTAAAATTGGCTTGTAAATATCGGTCATACTTTTATATATGCTTATTCCTAAAATTATTTAAAAATATAAGTACTTAAGTTATATTAAAATATTATTTTATTAGTGTAAGAAAGCATTTTCATGTAAAATATTCACTCCCGTGTGAAATTTTTACTCTATAGCTTGTATACAAATTAAAATAGAGTATATATATTTACTCCTAAAATTATTTACATTGTAACTCGTATATACATAAAAGTTGAATATATATATTTTTACTATTACTTTTCATAATTTATATATTTTTACTCATAAAATTATTAAAAATTATGAAAAAATATTTTTAATTGTTTTAAACATTTAATTAGTTTCATATAAGATGTTCCTCTCGGTGGGAGATTTTTACCATGTAATTGTACAAAAGTGAGAGTAGACTATATTGTTATGTAGTACACTTTTAACACGAAATTATATTCTAAAAATTTAACATAATAAATTATGAATTTAGGTCATACTTTTATATATACTTACTCCTAAAATTATTTAAAAATATGAGTAATTACTTAAATTATATTAAAATATTTTTTTATTAGTTTATCTAAGAAAGCATTTTCACGTAAAATATTCACTCCTATGTGAAATTTTTACTCTATACCTTGTGTACAAATAAAAGTAGAGTATATATATGTACTCATAAAATTCTTTTCCTTCTAACACGTATATTCAAAAAGTTGAGTATATATATTTTTACTATCACTTTTCATAATTTATATAGGAACCTGTGGTGCTACTGCTGTCCTTCGCGAGAGAGAGAGATCGAAAACCTGCGAGAGAGAGGTTAATGAATGAGCGAGCCAAAGAAAGCAAGGTCGAGGAGCCGGAGCTGGGGGCGAGAATGAGCAAGGTTGCGACTCGCGAGTGAGGACCTGGTTGTGGCTGTGGTGCTGCGGCTGCAGGTAACTTTGGAATAAATTTAACATTTGTAATAAATTTTATAAATATTAATTATTTGAAAGATATTTTTTAAAAAAATCTTAAGATTGTAATTAGTTATGATTCGTTCCTTATAAAAGATACTTTTCCTTCTAACTCGTATATTCAAATAATTAATATTTATAAAATTTATTACAAATGTTAAATTTATTCCAAAGTTCCCTGCAGCCGCAGCACCACAGCCACAGCCAGGTTCTCACTCGCGAGTCGCAACCTTGCTCCTTCTCGCCCCCAGCTCCGGCTCCTCGACCTTGCTTTCTCTGGCTCGCTCATTCATTAACCTCTCTCTCGCAGGTTTTCGATCTCTCTCTCTCGCGAAGGACAACAGTAGCACCACAGGTTCTCTCTCGCTCGTTCATCTCCATCTTCTCTGGTTTGGAACCTCTCTCTCGTTTACCAAAACGGCAAAACCCTTGGTTTGTCCTTTTTATCTCCCTTTTAATTTCTGTGTCTTTTTTTGGGTGGATAATTGCTATTGTTTTGGGTGGTATGATTCTCAATTTCTCATCTTGCAATAGCGGTTGATTTGCTTGGTCTGATTCTTTAACTGTTTTACCCAATTTTCTCACGTATTGATTCACTCTCTCACTATTTTACCAATCATCTTGCAGTGGCATGATTCTCATATCTTGCACTATGTTTAAGACGTTAGTTCTGTATGATATTTGCTTGGTATTTGCCTATTTGGTCTAGTATTAATTGTCACAGGTTCACATCACAGGTCTAATATTTGCTTGGTATTTGCCTATTTGGTATGGATGATAAATATTTAATTCTGCTTGTTTTAATTGATTCAAAGGTTGGTTTGCTTGGTATTTGATCTGGATGGTTTGGTTTTAATTTTGTTTGTTTTAATTGGTATGTGGTCTAGATGGTTTTAATTCTCAAAGGTTTTAATTGATTAATTGTCATTTGGTTTGCTTGGTATTTGGTCTGATGAATTAATTACAAAACAGATAAGACAATATGGCTAGTCAATCTGAGTCCAATCTCAATGGAGCCACCTACTACAACTATGGGAGAATCAAGTGTTGTACGAACAACAAGAAGATTGATGCGTGTTTGAATTTGTTATCGACTTTTGATGTTTGTTTTGAATTATTATGGTATTTGACTATTTGTAATAATTGATTTAGTATAATTAATTTGGTAAACTATCAAAAAGTTTGCAATGAACTCTTAATTTGATGTAGTATTTTTAATGAACTCTTAATTTTAAAGCTTATAGTACTATGCTTGTTAAAATTTGATTGTCAAGTTTTTTTGTTTTTTTACATATACTAGCCCGCGGGCCAGCCGGCAATTAGGCGAGCGCGGGGCGGGCCTCCTAAATAGGAGCTCATTTAGATGCGGGCCTATGCGGGCCGAGCTTATGCGGGACGGGCTGGCCCGCGTACCCAGCTCTATATATGTATATATATGGGCGTATCAAGTGAGAGCAATGTTTATTATGAAAGCGTTAACCATTTATGAGTGGTTGAGATTAAAAGTAGTTTAGTGGTCACATGACTTTTTAAAAAAGTTAAATGTCATTTTGTTTTAATTTTGGCCCTTCATAGTAAATCTAATGGTCAATATCTTATGCTCTCATCTCTCATAATAAACATTGCTCTCACTTGATACGCTCTCATGTAATGAAGCTAAGCTAATGGTGACAATTAGTTTCCACTTTACACCACAAATGAAAGTAATTTGATAAAGTAATAATATAATGCTTCTTTTTTCTTTAAATGAAAAGTTCACATTTTTCTGTGAAACTTGGTTAGTTGATGAAGTAGACTTATGCATTATGTCACTTTTAGGGTAGGAGGAGTAAAGGCCCCACATATTTCATGTCATACTATAAAAATAAAACATAATATCGTTATATTATGACTGTTATTTGGAATAATTTTTTTGAAAAGAAAACTTTTATATTTTAAAATTTAAATTTTATATTTAATGTTTTGAATAGTTACACATAATAAGTTACATGACAACTATTTTGTCCGTGTCATGCTAAAATGAATAAGAGACTGAAGTATTCGAGATTTCAATATTTCGAAGTTTAAAGTAATAAATGGAAATCAGGCTTGCTCACAAATCTACACCCTAACCAAATAGCAAGAAAAAAACTACTCAAAGAAGAACTTGTACACACGTAAGTACCTACAAAACATAAACTATGCTTTATACATAAATGGCTTGTACTTATGAAATGCGTGATTCAACCCACGAATGGCTGCACATGCTGAAGCTACTGATACAAGCATAAAGACAAAGTTCAAGGTTTGAAGCCCAAACCATGTGATTGTCCTTTTCTTTATCTTTTGTTTTGAAATGAACATCTCCACTGGGAAATATATCGTTAAGGGCCAAAACCCTATAGCCCCAAGAAGGGCAAGCATTTCATTGAAAAAGGGCATTGCCATAGCCAAAACAGTCACTACAATCACAAATGTGGTCCTCCAAATAAGCCTAAAGAAATTTAAGCTCAACTTCATCTTCCCAATACTCACTGGGTACTCCTGTATTACAAAACTTGATTCTGACCACCTTTCGCAAACCAACATTTCAACCACACAAAATATAGGTTGGCTAATTACCTGCATGCATGCATGTGCACGATATTTATTTTTTAGAACATGAAACTCATTTTCAGAAAGAAAAAAAGAACAAGAAACTAAGATAATGGTCAATTAATCAATTCTAAATACAACCTTCACACAACCATCCTATATTAGCCCTATTGCACCCAAATGGTGATACATAAGAAAATATGGAAATTTCTTATCCTTAACAAGGGTAATTGAATTTTTTTCCTAACAGATATCGCCACTCGTTCGTGATACAGTTGCATGTCCTTCCAAAAAACAGTCAATATGTTTAATATTAAAATTTTGACAAATGGCATACTTACGATATGTGTTGATCAATGATTGATTATCTTATTTAGCTCTTCCTTTTCTTAATATTACATCTATGTCTAATTTTAGTAACTTAACTTAATTTTGTGCAACAATGATATGTTTACATCTCACTTTCTCTCTCATCTAATCTCCACTTTTTTTCCTTCTTATTTCTCTCCTATTTTCCTATCACGTCAGAAATCTTATCCTTCAATTCTCTCTTTTCTCTTCCTTTCTCTGTCCCGAGGTGGAGGTAAAGAGTTGTTGATTATTCATTATTCAATTTTGTGCTTTAGCACTCAATTGGATCTTAATGTCAGAAATGCTTAAATCTGTTTGAAACTTTCTTGTTGGATTCAAAGCTATACGAACGAGTTATGATTCATAAACCACCATTAGTGGTAGACATCCAGAGAGAAAAAGAAAGAGAATAGAGAGAAGTAATGAATGTGATATGTAATATAATGTGATAAGAAGGGAGAGATAGAGAGAAAAATAAAATATTTGTGGGTGTCTATACTGTTTATATGTTTATGAATCATTATTGCTAGACTAACCTTTACCAAGAGCTATCAAAATGAGTTCCAACCCGCGGCCCAGCCCAACTCGGCCCGTAGGCGAGTTGGGTTGCTTAAATCACAGCCCGTTTAGAATATGGGTTAGAACAACCCGACTCGTTTAACCCGCGAGTTAAATGAGTCAGCCCGCGGGTTGGGCAAATATAAAAACAAATTTTTTTTTGGCTGATTTTGTTGCTTCTTAGGTTGGGTCGTGAGCCTCGTGACTAAGTGTATTGTCAAAGTGAGTCTGCAACTACAAGAGAGTGGGTAGGGTTTTGGTCGTTTTGCATTTTGCAGAGTGAGTCAAATTGAACTTTGGAATTGGAGGTACTGGAACCATAGCTGCACCATCTCTTCATCAACATCGACATCGTCTTCACTGTTGGGTAAGGTTGATTTGCATTTTTCTCCGCTCTTCTTCGGCTCTCCATCTGTTCATCGACGTCGCCATCGATATCGCCATCACCTTCATCACCTCGCTGCACCATCGTCGCCGCGCCGTTCATTCTGTCTCCCCCACTTGGTAGCTCCGTCGCCAGTTCCGCTGCTCTTGCAGTTGCAGACGGAGTGGGTCGAATTGAACTTTGGAATTGGAAGACCGTCGCTGGGTATTTTTCTTTTGGCAGTTACGAATCACCCACTTCCCACAAATTGAATATTTTTTTCCTTTTGGTGGCTATATACATATATGTATGTTGTGCATGATCGATATTAAATGAAAATAAAGCTTGAAATTAAACCTGATATGCTCCAACGAGATGCACAATAATGAAGACATTGGCTAGGTCAATAAGCCAAAAAGGCTCTTTAAACCCAGAGCCCATTAGGATGCTACCAGGAGTGTGTGAGCCGAATGCAGCATAGCCAGTGCAAGCACACAAGAGGAAGATAATTGTCATTGTCAATATTCCTATCGTATTTGCCATCTTCATCACTTTATTTTCTGGTGGTGATGACTTTAGGGAGTCCTATATATCACACAAATACACGTAATTAATTATAAAAAATTCAATGTCACAACACAATAATATAACCCATTTTAAAGAATATTTAAAACTAAATGCTACTATTATTTTGAAAAATAAATATATTTTAATAGCAGAAAGTAATAAGAAAAGGAACTTAATTAGATGCGTAAATGTGAATTATTTATTGTGAGGTATGTAGGTATTTAGAATATATATCATATCTTCTTGTATAATCTCGAAGTTTGGTTTTAAAATTTAAACGATATCAGTATCATATGCTTGTTGAAAATTTAAGGCAGAAGAACTTAAGTTTTAATAGAGAACTGATTTAACTTTGGTCTCACTTTTTCCATTACTTCATGGTTATCACTTATCAGCTGGTATTATATATAGGCTTACCCCAAAATCTTATGGAATTGATCATGTATATTGCCATATTTTTCATATTGGGTTAAAGAGCATAAACCAACAAGTAAATTAGACACCACATATTTCACTCAAAACCTTAAAACAGTAGATATATTAATTCTCTCGCTTATAAGTGGTTCATCACGCTATTTTTCTTTTAATATAAAACTTACACTTGATTTCTTGACATTATGATGTGAATTTTATATTTTTTTTATCTAGTGAAAGAATAACAATATATTTTCAAAATTTATTGACATTTATCGAGGTTATTATAGCATTTTAGTTTTCAATTGTAAATCATCAAACTCAAATTCTTTGTATCAAATTTGATTCTTGGCGCTTAAATTATAGTTTCTCCTAATTTCTATAATTTTCAATGCATTACATGACTTCTTCTACATTAAACATGTTACATTTTTTTCTAGTTTTTTGGTTTCTCTTATATGCTAGTATTACTTAAATTCGATTAACCATAAATCTTGACTACAAGTGTAAATACATTTGTTTCATAATTATAAATTCTTAATTTCTAAATTTAAATTTTAACAAAATATATTAAATTACTAACATCTATTATGTTGTTAGAAAATACTAATATCTCTTGTTGATACTTTTCTTTTTTTTTGTATTAGCCTGTTCGGAATATAATAGCGGAATCTCCCAACCCTGAATTCGATTTTGTAACCTCACCCTTTGGAATAGTATAATCTTTTACTTATTGTTATTTAATCAAACCCTAGAACTACTATTCTCTCCTTTGTTCTCTTTTATCCCATTCCCATTTGTATTGCTTCTCTTTATATAGTATCAACAACAAGGTTGGTCCATAAGGGAAATTTAGCGGAGCCAAAAAAAACTGAATTACCACCTAGAAGTTTAGTTTACGTGTGACTTTGTCCCAAGTTGTGTATTTATAACCTTAAAAATAGTTTGGCACATGATATGGACATGACATTTTCTCTTCCTAGATTACCCTTGTAAAATACTCATTGCCTTCTCTCCTACTCCATTTAAAACCTACTTCATCTAAAACGTTTCAATTTTCACGTGTTTCCAATATAAATTCCATTTTCATAGTTCGCGTCCCTTCCATAGCCAGTCCTACCACTAGGCAGAGGTTGCATCGAGACAAAAAGTGAGTAGGCACCGTGACATGCTTAATGATGGGGCTGTCTTTGAATCAAAGAGGTCTTAAAGGTGGTGTGGTTAAAATTCTATTTCGCAGCTCTTTGCTCACTAAACTAGTGGATTGGCATTAGAAATGAGTTAAGATGTTCTCTTTTCTCTTTGCTTGTTATAATATATATGTTAAAGCTTGCATGGTTAAAATGTTCTTACTCTTTCCTTAGAATTCTAGCCCAAGATGTTCTCTCTCAGGGAATATTACAGAATATTTTCCCATACAATTAAGTCTTGTAGAATGAATTTTCTCCATACGAAAATAAGCTAATTTATTCCAAAAATAGTAATCTAACACTTTTTTTGAAACTAATCTTATATTAGATTAATGTCAATCTTATTTCTTGTTTTTTTATACAAAAATTGAAAGTCAAACTGGCTATAACTACAACAGTAAGCGAAAGCTACAGAAAAAAGTAGTAACTAATTAATAAAGTACCAAACATAGCTATAAGAAAAAATGGTGGAACCGTAAAGAAAAATGGTGAAAAAAAATCTCAAAAGAAATCAAGCATTTTTTCATGCAAGAATGATTCATTTACAGGAGTAATTTAGAGAGAGAATATATCGTGTTTGTCTTGTGACAAACTCTGTCAAAATCTAACAGAAGTGTTAGCGACGAGTAAATTTGCACACATTAAAAGGTTTAAGATTATAAATACACTTTTTATAAAGTGAGGGGCTAAGTCACACATTTGCTAAATTTCAAGGTGATTTCCTTTGGCGGATGCTATGAGCGATACTTGGCTAGCATAAAGCATATCATGCAAGTCTCATCACTGGGTCACATGCGCTTCTTCTTTGATTTAATTTACTCACGGTTAACTTAAGGTTTATTACACTGGTATGAATCCAGTATTCGTTTTTGGGTCCAAGTTTTGGTGAGAAAGTGGAAACCTTCTTTAGATTCTCCATCTGGCAATAACACGTCACTCAGAGGAGATTTGAGGTTAATTCTTGCTTTAGAAAGTCCGGAATATCAGTCAGGCCAATACTTTTTGTTCCGAGGGAGAATCATCCGAACGCCAAAAGGTATCCCCATATCCGAGCAATAACAGACACAAGTATCTCTCGGTCTGCAATAGATTGCGTACCAGAGCTAGAGAGAAACTGTTCTGAGGGAGACTCCTCCAACCACCAAAACCAACCTCCTCATTCGACCAACACAAGACTCTCCTTTGATCATGACCTCCCGCCGTCCATGAATGCTAGAGACTTGCACTCACTCCCTTACACCCCGACCACCCAACGATGATCCTTAGCCCAGTGACATATATCTTTTGAGTGATGGACTAATGACGTCTGTCACCCATCACATGTCCTCTCCTACCACTGCCTCGTGCACTAACACAAGGCTCGAGACCTTGTACAATACACAACGACGGGATCTGGCCACTCGCCCAACGCAGTTGTCAGAAGATCCCACGGTTGAGATTGTACGTCGTACCGGGCAGTCATTACATACTCGAAGTCCTTCAGGACCCTTCCTGTATGACCCTGAGAAATCACTTCTTACCTTCATAAATGTTGTAGATCTACTCTTTAGATTCATGGTTGTGTAAATGGCTATGTAAAATTTTGTGTTTTAGTCCTTGATGTTTTTTTGAAAACGGCTTCCATCCCAAGTGCTTTTGACAAAGTTTTAGTCATGGTAATGATCAAGTGAACCATGAGATTTATTTTCAAAAAGTTGAGTTCTTGAGTTTGGAGGATAAGTCGCTTTGTCAATGTTGTTGTTGATGTAAAGAGCTTTCTAAGTATCCACTTAGTTTTTCCTAAAGTTAAAATCTTGAAACAATTATTCATCGCCTAAGGCTTGGTTTTGAACTTCGAGGTTAGATTCACCATAGATTTGCTTGTCTCATGATTGCGTGATAATTAGTCTTTGAAGAAAAATTTATCTTATCAATTTAAGGTTATGGTCAAACCTATGCTTGTATGTGAGAGTTAGGAAATTTCAATTTAAGTTGTATTTATGTGGTGTTTAGATGTATATAAAAATGAGTTTGTTGTTAAAAATAATTAAGAGAATTTTTTTAGTATTTATTTGTCTATAGCCGAGAACAACATGAGGTTTTTGGTGGAAAAATTTCAAGTTAAAATTTAGTTTATGATATGTTTATGAATGTTGAAATTAAGGAAATTGCAAATGTATTTGAGGAGAAAATTGGTTGAGTGAGTCACAAAATGAATGTATGGAAAAAAGGATTTCAGAAAAAATTGGGGTTATGGCTGAGAAGGGTGTTTGGAAAATTATGAAAATAAATTCATTTTTGACTTAGTGTATTTGTCCAATTGATTTTAAGTGTTTACCGGTAAAAGAAATTCAGGTTAAGAATCACTTAAAATGTGTTTTCAACCCCAATAAGTATCCTAAATAGGGTTAAAAGACACTAAGGAGAACGAGGGGGAAATATTAGTGGTATGCATTTTAGTTTTTGGTGAAAATATGAATATGTGGCTTTGAAAAATTGATTTATTAAGTTAAGAGTCATGTTGGTGTTTTGGTGTATGTAAGTGTTTAAAGAATCATAGAACCATTGCTAGCCTTAGCCATTAGAATAATAGTTAGTTGAGGAAATGACTAAGAAAAATGTGCATATGCGAAGGTGTGAGACGCGAGACCGAGTCGGTGTTTCAAATTTCCTATGTATGTTGGTAGTGAAATACCCATAGGACACTTCTATGCACTTCATGCATATTTCACTAATCGACTTAACGATGAGTCGATATCATAAGAAGGTATGATTGGTTAGATAATTAATTAGGCTTAGCATAAATAACAAATGGGGGGACATGATCCAATATCATTACCATTCTGAGACTTTATTTCTCTGCTATTTTCTCTATATCTACAGCTTTACTTCCATTGTATGCGAATCAACAGAGCTTACATATTCCGAACCTTGCCTATCATCCACTTTTGGGGAGAGGCAGTTTCCTAGTCCCTTAGGTATGATATCTGGACTTACTATCCTATATTACTTGAGAGAAAATATGCACTTACCTTTAAAAGCGTGTGTAATTTTAACGCGACACGTTGGATCTGGATCATGGCGAACATTTCATGATTATAGCATGTAGACTAACTGTGAGATTGATGACTATGAGTGACTTGTACGTCTGTTTATGTGATGTGTGCTTTATTGGATTGGCTTGAGAAAATGATGTGTTGTTGTTCTATGCCTGTAATATACTATGCGACATGTATATATTTCCTGAATTTTGTAATACGTATTTATTTTCCTTTTATCGCGTTAATCCTATGATAAATTCCTTTAAGAAGTTGACTCTTGCAATTATTTCTTTGTGTTTGTACCTTAGGCGTGCTTCTACAAGGACAAATTCAGATGACATGGATGGAGGATCTTGATGATGACAGGGACATATCGAAATATGTACTAAGACTAGTTCTGCCTGTGAGCGGCTTGTGTATGTTACTAATATTGTGTTTGTTTTATAAGTTAGAAAATGAAAAAAAAAAACCTGCGTTTTTATGATTGTTGAAAGACATTCAGCGTTTCTTTTCTTGTGAAAGGTCACTAAGCAACACTCGAAAATCGGGGTGTTACCAAACCAAACTAAGAAAGTCAATTCTATGAGCATGGTTGTCAATTCGGAACAAAAGGAAAAGGCAAAAGTAAGGTGCTTTCAATGGAAGCCAAAGCGTAAAAAATATGAGAAATCTCTCATCCCCAGTTGAAAGGAATGTGTTTTCTAAAAAGGGTTTCTAAATATGTTTGTTGAAAATAATTTCCAAATACCTCTTTAGAAATGGTTTATGAACTCGTTTTAGAAGGATTGATGATTTATAAAACCCTCTAAGAGATTGATGCTTTCAATGGGGTATCCGGTCGTACGCTGGGAAAAGGTTTCAGGTATTGTACGTTGAGAAAAGGTTCAGGTGTTGCACGTTGGGAAAAGGTCTCAAGTATTGTACAATGAGAAAAAGTCCCAGGTGGCATTTATTGGGAAGGCGTCCCGAGAATTATTATAAGGAGATGGGGTATTCCAGTCTTGTGTTGAGATCATGCATCATTTGCAGTTTGCCTTGTTTTGACAAGGTGGAAGGAAAGCTAGTGGACCCCAATTTGGACCGCCTTGGCCAAGCCTGTCTTTTGGTTGAAAATGAGAGATCTAAGGGTAACTGGTAGCGTGGTATTTGGTCCTTTAGGTTTGACTAGGTGGGAAGCTCAAACGTTGTGTGAGAGATTTTCCCATCGCGAGCCTAACTATTCCGCAGGCCCCCTGATGAACATCATGGTCGGTAAAGAGGTGATGATGGGGTTGTGCACTGTTCCCGATCGCTTTTCAAGGAGACAAGATGAGTTGTTCCCCGTATGGGCCCACATGCATAGTATTTAAGGAGATAAGGCTGACACTGAGGAGTACCATGAATTTCATAACATTGAATAATGATTGTGTGTATGTTGCTTATTTATATTATGCTATCCTCTGGCATGATTGTGTTGATTTGCTTCTCACCCCTCTTTCCATGTTGTTTTTTTTCTCTTCTCTGCTTGAGAGTAGCAGACAACGA
Source organism: Acmispon strigosus (assembly GCA_030819835.1). Lineage (NCBI taxonomy): Eukaryota > Viridiplantae > Streptophyta > Magnoliopsida > Fabales > Fabaceae > Acmispon > Acmispon strigosus. Next base: position 43,055,297 of record JAUAMA010000005.1, on the reverse strand, counting down.
TGCCTTGAAGGTGGAACACTGAGGGTCATGAGAACGAAGTTGGACGAGATGAGTAGCTATTAATAGTAGCAACTAATTGCCGATGTAATCTATGTTGGTAGTCTAATCTTAAGCTGACTGTTAGTAGCCTGTGTGATAAATAAAGGTTGTAAACATTAATCGACTCATTGTAGCTGACTTGTGGGAGTCGGTTAATTCTCTTACCTTATGAGTGATTATATGTAATGTGGTGTATGACGATGTTGTATGAATATGATGCATATGTATAATTAAAATGTGTGGTTTGGTTGCATGAGACTCAAAGTTTAATTGTTAATGATCGCAAGAAATTTTTAAGTTTCTATAATTATAAGCTCAGAATAGTCTAATAATCAATATGTGTATCGGTAACGGGATGAGTCGGGTCGCCACAGAATAAATGCAATATTGTGTGATTTCAAGAGAGATAAGTAGGATTTCTTATTGACCTTCGGAAAATTTTGTTTCATGTATCACTTAACAGCCCAATTTGAGCCTTAGGTAGTTGTTTTACTCATAGCTTGTTGTGGTGACTCATTTGTATGTTAGGTGATCCATAATTGAAAAAAAAAAAGAGCATGTGAAAAATATATAATTCTCTTCTTTAGTGTGTAAAAAAATGAAAATGCAAGTATGTGCCTCCTAGAAAAAAAAGAATAGAGTAGTTAAGTGAGAAAGGTTATGGGGGTGGCTATCCCACTTTACATATCTCCTAACTACTTCACTACTTTGTTTGAAAAAAAACAAAAGAGAATAAAAGAAAAGAAGAATAAAAGCTAGAGTGAATTAAATTAACTGCTCTTGTATGTTTAAAGGAAAAGGATCACTTAACTGAAATTTCTATCCCTTTGAGTTACCATTTCTTTCTTACTATTCCTACCTTAAATCTTAGGTCACATTACAACCTAATAAGGTATGTCCTTGTTGCACACTGCCACCTTGTTTGGTTTTGAGTTGATTGATAGCTAGGTTTGATACACTATTTTTGTATGTTGAGTGGACTATAAATGTAATCTTATAATCTGCTATGAACTCTTAACTTTGTTCCCCAGTTGGTTTTCACTTTCACTTATGGAGTTCACTTGCTTGCTATGCTGGCTATTTGCATAATCCAATTGAACTAATTGTTGTTGTGTCTTTTAAAATTAAAAAGAACTTGCATCTAATTTAGGGGTGATTTTTCTGTCCTTGAGGACAAGCTTTCTTGAGTTTACGCTTGAGGACAAGCTTTCATTTAGTAGACGTTGTCTCTCTTTTGCCAGGAAAAACTGCAATTGGTTCTTGTTGGGTATATAAGATCAAAATCAAGTCTAATGAGTCTGTTGAGGGATATCCATTAGTGGTATATTTCACAAATGGTTGTTTAAAATGTCTTCTTGAATGATGATCTTCAGGAAGAAGTTTATATTATTCCTCCACCAGGTGGTTCACATAATCTAGATGAAGTGTGTAAACTGAAGAAGGCTTTGTATGGGCTTAAAAAATCTCTCGTTCTTGGTTTGAGAAGTTCTATGTTGTAATTGAATCACTTGGCTTCAACTTAAGCCCTCATGACTATACCTTCTTATTAGGTGCATTCATCAAGGTATTATTTTACAATTGGTTCTTATTGGGTATATAAGATCAAAATTATGTCTAATGGGTCTGTTTAGGGATACAAAGCTTGTTTAGTTGCTAAGGGGTTTTCTCATAAATATATCTTATGGATTATGAAGAAACTTTTGCTCCTATTTCTAAAATGACCGTTATTCACTCTTATTGTAGTTTCATCTATCCGTCAGTTGCATATTTCACAAATGGCTGTTTAAAATTGCCTTCTTGAATGATGATCTTCCAGAAGTAGTTTATATTCTTCCCCCACCCGATGTTTCACATAATCTAGTTGAAGTGTGTAAACTGAAGAAGGCTTTCTATGGGCTTAAACAAGCTCCTCATACTTGGTTTGAGAAGTTCTCTATTGTAATTGAATCACTTGGTTTCCACTCAAGCCCCCGTGATTCTTCATTTATTATTAGGTGTGTTCCTCAAGGTCTTATTTTCTCTTGATGACATGATTGTTACTAGGGATGATGTTGATTGGATTATTAACTTGAGACTCCAATTTGCTAGACAATTTGAGATGAAATATTTGGTACTCTTCGCTAATTTCTTTGGATTTAGGTTTTCTACTCTCCTCGAGGTTATCTTGTATCCTAGCCTATGTATATTGTCACATTTCTTTCAAAATCTCGTCTCTCTGATACTCGGATAACTAACACCCCTCTTTATCTTAATGCTCGATATATCTCATATGATGGAGTTCCTTTAACAGCCCTACTTTGTATTGTGCTCTTGTTGGCAGCTAGATGTATTTTACCATTACTAGACCTGATATTGCTTATGTAGTGCATGTTGTTAGTCATTTTGTTTCTTCTCCTACTACAATTAATTGGGTGTTTGTTCTTCGCATTCTTCGTTATTTTTGCAGCTCTCATTTTGAAAGCCACTTATTTTCTTCATCTTCTTTATTGGGTGATTCTTCCGCTGATCATAAATCTAACACATTTTTTTGCATTTTCCTAGGGTAATGCCTTATTTCATGGAAGAACATTGGTAACCCCGGGTTTAGGACTAGTTTTCTAGTTATTTTGGATGTGTTCTTAATTTGTTTTTATTTTATAGAGTTTACCTAGCGTTTTTAAGTATTTTGAATCATAATCTATAATTTTAAGATTTTAAGGATTTTTTATTAAAGTTTGTTAGAATTTTATTATCTTTTATTCTATTTTTTCTTTTATTTTAGGAAGCAATAGAAGATAGAATTCACTTAAGTGACGTGGCTACTTCTTGCGTGGGATGGTTCTAGTAGCAGAGACATTAGCTTGATGATCTTGAAAAAGAAGATGGGGGTTGGGGTGAGTGGCGAAAAGAGAGAGTAGGTTGCCAAGGAGAAAGGGAAGGGGGGATAAGGGTGGGAGGAAGAAGATGAAGCAGGAGGAGGACGAGGAAGAAGACGATAAAGAACAAATGAATCTGGGTGGAACATGATGAACATTAGGTTTTGTTTAGTTAATTTAGGAATCAAATTAGTTCAGTTAATTAGGGATTAATTTTTTTTGTTATTATCTTTAATCAAATATTTTATTTTTTAATGACTCACTATACATGTTAAAATTAAAATATAATTCAAAAATACACTTGGATGTCACATTTAGCTCCATTTTCACACATGGGCGGGTCTTATCGAACACATGACAAAGTGGCCAGAGCTTCAACAAGCACTAAAACTCAGCTATTTCATAAAACACAGGGATAATTTTCTAACTTTACTCCAACAAGATACTAAAATCAAATCTCACTCGTTTCGTCGGGATAAAAATATAAGTTAGCCGGAGATTGTAATATATATTTTACATAATTATAAATTAAAGTCAATAATACAGTATTATCAAATATATGGTGTATAGAAGAATTACCACGGTTTGATTTGTCTTATTGACAAGCCAGTAAGATACGTATCTAACATCAGATTTAAATTTTTTTAAAATTTAAAAAATATCGTACAATTAAAAAAGTATCATTTTACTTTCCTATGTAAAAAAAAAATATCATTTACTAGTCAATTAAAAAGGAATGTTGTGCAAATTACTAATAAATTAAACAATACCATAATTATCCAGATAATTAAGAGAGTAAAAAATTTCAATGCTTCATTTAGGTAATATTAAATAAATCTAAAAAGTCGTGTTATGAACACTAAAAAGCATTATCTACAGTTTGTTCGATCATACCTGGATATCTATTGCAATTTGAGAATAACTGCTAGCAAGTGCAACATTCCCTAGTGCAACAAGCATATTCCATACTTTGTCTCCTGATGTTTGCTCCTTGCTTCCCCCAATCAAAGAGGTACTGCCACCATTCCCTATTTCGATTATTGTTTCCCAATATAAATCCTCATAACCATTAACAAAAAAAAAATTGAGCATAATTCTTACAAATTAAAAACAAAAGAAAGAAAATGGAAGACGTGTTTGGTTGATTGTTACTAGTGTTGTATTTAACGGAGTGTTTCGAAGGTCCGGTGTTACACATTATATTGGTTGTCTTACAACTCATTGTTTAGGGCCCCGTTTGGGAAAACAGCTTAATTAAGCGCTTATGACTATAAGCGCTTATGACATAAGCGCTTATTGATAAGCTCTTTTAAGAAATTTATTATAATGAATTGAAAATAAGCTATATATATAAGCATAAGCTCTTTTTCATAAGCTACTCTGAATAGCTTATGAAAATAAGCTCAAAACAGCTTATAGGTAGGTCATAAGCTATTTATATAAGCTCTCTCAAACCCTTGCATAATAGCTTATGCTATAATATAAGCTCAAATAAGCTCTTCCAAACGGGGCCTATATCCTTATGGAGCGTTTGTTATAAATTATGAAAAAACATTTCCGAGCATGAGGATTCCCGGGAATATAAGATAGAAATGTTATGTCTGGGCATATATTAAAAAATGTGTTTGGTTAACAAATTTTATTCATGGGAATCCTTTTTTGTATTCATGGGTATAACTAACATCCGTTTGGCATATTCCCCGAAATATATCACGAAATTTCTAAATTATCCTTTTTTTTAAATAACATACAAGAGAGCCCTACATGTATTTCACATAATCAAACTATACAAAACTAAGAAAAATTACATTTGCATATCAATATAAAACAAATTCATTTTCAAAAATGGCAACACATGTATAATGATTTAAAAAAGTTGGAAGCAGCATTAAGACCAATTAACATGACCATTCTAACACTTTGCTATAGTATATATCGAGTTAAATCAACAACACATCCCCTAGCAAAAAACGGCTTCTCATCCAATACAGAATATAAAACGGCTTATCATATCTAGTTGATTATTGTGTATGTACTCTTACATGATTAGGGACATGGTAGGTCACGAGACTCTACGTTTTTCTGTGGTCACCCTATGTGGGATCACAGGAGGCATATCAAAGTAGGGGGTTTTGTCTTGGGGCTTGTGGCAACATGTCTTTCTTAAAGTAATGAGTTAGTGTTTTTGTAAAACTATTTCTTAATGCTGGCCACATGACTATGCCATGCATATGGTTATTTTATTGAACAATGTATTATATATGTAATGCATATTGTCAATAGCATGTTTCGAAAAAGAGAACAAAAATATTACCCATTTTCATGTCCCGGAAGTCTTTTATCATGTTTAATTTACTATCTGAAGTTTAAGGTATGTTTAATTACCCACAAAAAGTTGCTGAATTTGAACTAAAGGATGCTGCTATCTGCTGCTATCAGTTGGGCTTTGCTTGCTTTGGGGTATTTCTTTGGTGGTGGGTGTTGAGTTGGAATTACAGTACTTGTTGTACAATTTATTTTCCTATTTCCTTTCTCTCCTTTTTTCATCTAACTCTGCTTTTGCTCTTTAAGTTTCTTCTTTTCTATTTGTACTGGGTTGGGGCACCCCTTGTGTTCCCTTTCAATACAAATTTGCTTATCAAAAAAAAAAAAACAAGAGTAACACCTAAAAATTGGGGCGTTACTGTTGATACTTTCAACTGTGTCATCTTATGGTGCGTAGTCCTAGACTTCATTATTGAGAGAATAAGTTTAAGGTATTTTTGTGATTTCTATATGAATTGCAACAAATATGTGACCACTTGTAAGAGATGACGACAAAATCTCTAGAGCACACATAAACATCAAACATACACATTACGTATTAAGGAACACTAGCAATAACATGCAGAAACTGCGGGGGTAAAAATTGATTGATAGGCCTCTAACACGTATCATAACTTCTTTGTTTATAAACTTTTCTCCACCAACTCACTTGTGTGTTAACTCTCAACAATCTAGGTCTGATTTATATCCCAAAAAGAATCAGATTCAAAACAATTACAATCAAGTGATAGCACATGAGAATATCCATCCTAAAACATTTTTCTTGAACTTTTTAAATATGAGAGGAACTGTTATATTTTGTGGGGATTTTAAAAAGTTCAATGGCACACATTTCTTGTGTCCTGAATCTCAATAGCTATTATATATTGAAGTTCACAGTTGAGGTGGTAAAGAGTATGGTGAGGAGCATGGGCTCGCGCGCATGGGATAAGGCCACATTCCCATCCAACATCATTTGTATCCATCTTATGATTTGTATCCATCATTTGTATCCTCCTCCTCCTCCTCCTCCCCTGAGACGACTTCTTCCCCTTCCTTGCCTAGACTATAACCTTATTGTTTAAAGCAGATCCATCCCTTGACCCGATTGAGAGCAAAAAATTAGCTTGAGCTGCATCAATATTGAAATCTGAAGAAATGGCCACATATAAAAAGGGATTCTTCAGTTCTTGGGCTTGAGTTACTCCATTACTCCATTGTTGGCTTGAATCAATGCATTTCCACCATCATTGTGCTAATTACTACACTCTCCTCCCAAATGTATTGCGGTAATAAATTGACAAGTTTATTAACTAAACTTGAATTAATTTATTAGGTTTAAACACTTATTTATCAGCTAATTTCAACAGGTAATGAAATTAAGCTCTAAAAAACTTAAAATTAGTTTTATAAACTTACCTATTCATAAGCTTATGTTATAACTTACGTGCAACCGTATTAACTCAAATAAATGTTTTAAAATGCAGTCTTTGTTGAAGGTGCATGCATTTCATATTAAGGGATGACTAAAACATTACCTACATATGATGATTATATATAAGCAGTGAGATGAAATTAGAGAGTTTAATTACTCTAACAAGAGTGAGAAGGAGGAAATTAACCTTGGATAATGGTAGCAAGAGAAAGTCCGATACCAATAAATGCATAACCAAAAGACGTGGCTGCTGCTATGATTGAGAGCCAAGATAGCTTGTGAAAACTTCGTATTTGGGACAAAAATATTTCAACAATGCCAAGGCCAATCATGTATGGATTATTAGAAAACTGGCATGAAGCTGCAATTCCCTTGTCGTGGAAGCAATTGATTTTTCTTATTGACCTGGAATATTATGCAATTAACGCAACATTAATCTTGTTATATATAATATAATGCTGACTTCATTTTGATATACATGTAAGAAAACTTACACGACGCTTATAGAAGTAGTTATTGTATATCCAATTGCTGCACCACTAAGATTGAGGTACTGAGAGAATGCACATATAACATGCATTTTACCACCTAAAATTGAGGCAAAATTAAGAAATATGTTAATAATCGTGAAGAGAAGCAATAGAATTAATTAAGTTGCATTTGCATTTGCATGCATATATATAAGTTACCTAAGTTAGTTTTGACAGCGTCCATGTAGGTGTGGTTCCTGATACCAGTGACAGGGTCAGGGGTTCTATAACAATCCGCAAGAAGATTTGAAGTGAAGAGAGTGACAGCAGCAATGAGCAAGATATACAATGTGCCTATGATCCATCCCAACTGAGCCATCACCCACGGCAAAGATAGCACCCCCGCACCAATCACCGCTGTTATTATATGCGCACTTGCACTCCACACTGTCCCTGCAATTGCTTTCAGCTACAACTCTTTAGAGGGAATGAATGTAGCTTTTATATTTTCAGTTAACTTATAAATTGTAAAATATTAAGAACAGCCATGCATAACGTGAGAATAAGCTCACCCAAGGTAGAAAGTTTATATAAATAGGCATATTACACTTAAAAATTTGAGATCCCTTGAAAATATGAGCACTCACTATTTTGTCTTCAGTAGGTAGAAAATAGTTTGAAAAATATTGAAAGTACAAAAGTCGGGGCATGCTATACCCTAAGCTTACTTTCGTTCAGTGCTTCATTCCCTTTCTTCTTCTCTTTAGGGTACAAAGTTTTCATAATCTTACCTAACTTTAGTATTGAGAAAAAAAAACCCCTTCAAAAATTCTGCATATTGCTCCCTCTCCCAGTCAAAAAAGCCCCTCCAAAAATTCAATGACCAGGACCAGGAAGCATTATTTACCGTACCAACTTCAGAAACTGAATTTTGCTGCTGCTAGGAAACAGTAAAAATGCGTGGAAACGAATAAAGATTAGTAGACATTTAAAGGGTGTAGACTACTAAAGAGATATAGGAAGAGAAAAAGGTAACTGATAAGTGTGATATATGATGTGATGTAATTGGAAAAAAGAGATAGAGAGGAAAGAAAAAAGGTGTTCAGAGGTGTTGTACTGTTTAAGTGTACACGAATCATTGCCCAAAACACTCGGTGCCATAACGCCTCATGCTCCCTTCCAAACCTCCAAATCCACTTCAGCAACATCGCTTTGTTTCTAGAGCCTTCCAAATTTCCATACCACATGGATTAGAGCTTTCCAGTAAATGATTCAGCATGCACAATATTCCATTCACAACCAAATTAAACAACAAAAGTGATAATGGATCCCCCTGCCTCAAGCCTTTCTTTATGGCAAAGAATTCTAAACTCAACACAGAAACTGGAACATTTTTAACTCTGAACCAGGTAAGATGGCTTCTAGACCTAGTCTCCAACGTACACGGTTTAATGTGTTGAAATTTCTGTAGTAGAAATTCATAACCATAACTCAAGAATTCCACCATCTCCTCCTTACTCGCAAACACCAGGTTCACCTCTTTTGCACCTAATGGTTTTACTCCAATTTCACTAAAATCGTTGATATCCAAAAATTCCTGTAGAACTTCAATAGTGGTCATCTCCCATAAACTCGCCTTCGCAAGATTATCAATACACCTTTTATCCTCCTATGATGAATAAAAAACCGCACTATGCCAAGTTTATTTGATCCTCATACTCACACTGGACTTCAGCTTCACCTGCCGTACTTTTTGGACCTCTGGTTGCTTCCTTCTCCAACGCACTTTCATGTTTGAGATGATTTTAAGTCACCTTATCATCATTACCATCGATGAACAATGTATGCCCCCTTCCCACCTTCGCACCCTGACACTCATGTGATCGGTAACCGGCACCAGTATTCGGTTGCATACGATAACCACCATGCCCTCCATCCCTCACCGGCCAAGTGTGCGGTGACACCCTAGCAGAGCCAGTGGGGCTCATGTTTATATACTGCTTTATTTTGTTCAAAAATATTTGTATATGTAAATTAATTATTTTTTTAGTTGATTAGTATATTTAATAATTAATATTTGAATTAGAGTAGATGTCTTCTAACCATAACAATTTGGGTGTGCTTGAAAGACAATTGAACATGGGTGAATACTTCAAAAGGACTGATAAGAAAGAGAAATGAAAACAAAGTTGGGAACACAAGAATGGTGTAATTTTTCATAAGTCTAATGATGATTTAAATTGTTTTTAATTTAAATTCTTATGATTTTAACATATTTTGTAATTATGCAAGCTAAGTTTGCGTCTGTGAAGGTGCAAATGGATGAAGAAAGAAAGATGAAGATGATGAGAAGACTAACTGAAAATGAAAATGAAAAAAAACCAAAATAAAAAAAACTATTACTAACGGCTATTTCTGTCGGCATCTACCGATAAATTTCATCTATTTATCGGTAATTAGCGAAGAGCCGTTTACCGAAGGCTCGTTGGCCATCGGTCGCCCGTCGGTACAAAGGTGTTACCGATGGTTTTTTGTACTTACTGACAGCTTTTATACGTCGGTAATCTACTGTTTTCTTGTAGTGCTTGCAAGTCTATTGCGGTCCTTTACTCGATAAGTTATGACCACACACAATTAGAATCCTCACAATCTGGGGCATGAAGTTGTTGTCTCTGAATGGGAATTCTCCATAGCATGACTAGTTAAAGCGATCAAGTTGATCGAGACAAGCAAGCGGCCCAATCCTGAGTTTCTGATGACGAATCAATTGTGTCGAGAGAAAGAAAAGGCCAGGCAGAAATCCTGTAGGCGGTGGTCCTAGAAATGGGTTGACTAAGATAATAAGAAGTCTATGGTTAGCTCGAACAATATCCAAGAAAGACCGTAATTACATAAATAACATAGTCATAACGGAAACTATCAAAACAAGTAAGCTAGGTTGCCTATGCCTAAAGCATGTATAATCCTAACAAGTCTAAATATAGAAATGAATTTTTTAATAGCATGGCTAGAATCAGGTTCTCCTATGTGGAGGGAGGAAAACATTGTCGCTTCCTCCTCCGTAACACGCCGCAGCCACTGCTTATTTTCCTCCATAGCGAAACTTGAACTGGAACCATCAGGTCGCCATCTTTTCTTTTCTTTCCCTCCACCTAGCTGCAACCACCCTCTATCTCTCTATTTGCGTGAGCCATAATTACTGAGGCTTTGCTCTCCCTGACTTCACCAACGTCCATCGCTCACCACAAAGGTCTGACTACCAGCTCTGTTGCAACTACGCCGATGCTAAATCAGATATAACGTCAATCTTTGGCTTGTTAGCGTTGTCTTTTGACCGACGCTAATGAGCATTTTTTTGTGGTCAGTAAGATGGTGGATCAGTGAGGGGGAGGTAGGGGAAGAGAGGGGATAGGGGAGGAGGTGAAGAATGAGTGGTGATGGATGGGAAGGGAGTGGATAAGGGGAGGGGATGGGATGGGTTGTGGTGGTGAGGGGGGACGATGGTGGTGGTTGTGAGAGGATGGATGGGAGAGACGATGGGAGAGAGGATGAAATACAATTAAGGTCTAAGTTGTAGGATTAAAGATAGCTAACTAGACTCCAAATCGGCACTTAACGTGCCACGCAGACGCTTTCATGAAGTCAGACTACCGAAAGTGGAGTCAGACACTACTAACATGCCCAACGTTTGCATATTCAGTATTTTTTTAACCATATTTTACTTTCAAGTATGGAATAGTGATCGTTCATATCTTTAGGGACCAAATTGACTATTTACTAAAAAAAATTAAGGCAAAGCGTGACATGTCACATGTCATGAACTTTTTTTTTTCAAGACTAGTTTGCTCTTTTTGAAAATCTTGTCTAACCTAATGGTCTTTTTATCTGTATCATAATAAAACCTTTAACAAACCAACGTATCTATTTCTAAATAAGCCTACATCCTTATACCCCAATGAGCTAAATATACTATAATAAATCTATTTATAAATATGCTTGGCTAATAGATAGGGATGAAAAATAAGAGGGCTGTGTTGGACTTTCTAATGCTTGAAAGGCTATTAAAACTCCTACAGTATAGTAAATTTGTAGACTCATATGCTTAAATTATTATATTTACAAACATGTTTAAATTAAGTTTTTTAGTTTATAATTTTGTGATATTATAGTAAAGTTCCATTGTGGCAATAATAAAATTAATAAAATATACTTATGCTAATTATATTTACTTAAATAGCCCGGTATATTATGTTTATCAAAATATTTAAATGACCTAAGTTAGCTATTTTAACTAATAGGCTTTTAAAAAAAAATTAGCCTTATTTATTTATGGGGAAAATGTATCCAATTACTTTAAACTTAATACCTGTTGTGCATAAGCATCATGGATTTTCGTTTGGTCCTAACTAATCCTTAAAATTATTCTATTATTATAATAAATCATTTTATTTATTATTAGTAAGAGTTTAAAGATTAATTAAAATGAAAACTGCAAAATTTAAATTTTTGGCAATAAGTACAAAATTTGATGTGATTTTGTACCCTTTTCCTAGAAGAAGTAAAAGGTGTATATTTACTAATCACTCGCTTGGTGGTTTATTCAATTTTACGAATAGTATTAGAACACTTCATATTTTTATATTATTTAACTTAAATTTAAAATGTTATATTTGGTATAAACCACCCAGTAACCGGTCACTTTTCAGAAGTCAATTTTTTCAGATTCGAAATTTAGTCTCAGTTAAGACTATTCATCATCTCCTCAAAATGCATTGTGCAGGAATTAAAACCGATAACTCTTCCTATAAACTCAACATGTGTTACTAACTGACCTACTCCATCCTAAGAAAATATTTAAACATGCATGGGATAAATTCAAGTCATAAAGATTTATTCCTCGACTAATCCTGCATTCCCACCTAATTTTTGTGTTTTTGTATTGAGACATAGATAGGATAGACAGAGCCATGGAGACGATCAATTAGACCAAGAAAATTCAGAGAAAGGGTGAAAAAAAAGCTAGACCTGTTCGTTTTGGTTTTCCATCATCATCTAGCAGGGCACCGTCATTTTCAGTTACTCCCATTTCGACTTCTTTAATTTCTTGCTCTCCACCAACCTTCCAACCTCGCGATTTAGGGTTCAAGAAAGCTCTCAGATCTGAGAATATAAATAAAGAAAAAAATGACTCAATAATAAGTAAAAATCAATCAGTATATAATAATAATAATACCACAAAAAAGTGATGTCCATGTAAAATTCCAACACGTTCGACCAGATTTTTCTCACATTTTGACAATGTCCATCTCAATTATGGAGAAAAGAAACTGTTTGAGATTTTCAATACTAATTTTTAGGCATATTTTTATGCAAATTATTTCAATAGAAAGTAGCCGGCATGTATATCTTTCGGAATTTTTTCTTCTAAATCTATCTATAATATATACAAATGCAGTACACTCCTGGGTATTAACGGATTCAGAATTTCTATCTGTGGGAGAAACTTACACACACAGATATATAATATCAAAACCTAGAATATTCCTACTAGAAGTTTGAATATAAATCATAATTGTTTTCTACAATTTTTCATATTTTGAAAACATTAGTAACCTATTCTTAATCAAACTCCTAAATATTTAGATGTCAAAAGCATTCACATTTGTATTAGAAATCAATATCAAAATTCGCAGTCAACTTTTAGAATTAACCAATCAATATTACTATAATAAATATGATATGTAAATTGAACTTTTACATTAGAAGTTTTCAACTACTAACTATTTTTTCTTCTAATGTGAGAAATAAACAAATGTCTCTAAGAACAATTTGAGACTTGATAATGGTCCTCTTTGGAGATTCATAAGTCTAGTGGCTTATAAATTCATGAGATCATAGGAAGCGATATGAATAAATTAAAGGATCGGAAGAAGCTAATTCAAGCTCTTCAAGAATGCATTGCGAATTTCTAGTGGACCAATTACAAGAAGAAGAAAAAGGGGGTAAAAGGATTAAAGAAGCACTACATCTACATGGACTTGTTCAATACACTTGAGTTAAACAATGTCCTCTCCAATCTGACTTAGAACATAATCACCTCCTTAACTTCATGCATTTAGGCCAAGATGGAGCTTTTAATGGAGTTTTAGGCCATAAACCTTCAAACTAAAAGGTTTAGGTCATAGACCAAACATGAGTTGATTGTATTTAAGATTCATCATGCTATTTTGAGCTAACAACAATGTTCTGGGATTAGCAATTGTATTTGGACGAATTTGGTCCAATAGTTTTTTTTTTTTTTTATCTTTTATGAGTTATTAAGCCATCATTAGTATTAGTGAGCATTTACTTAAGTTTCTATGTTAGTGGGGGTTTAGTTACTAGTGGAGCTAATAATGCGGAATGGAGTTATTTAGTTATTAGTGGGAAAATGAGTTCTTTGTAAAATGCGGAGTAGATTACTAGAGTCTATAAATAGGAATAATGTACCACTTTGAAGATAGAGGTTTTGCATGATGCAAATATAATTTTTTGATTTTAAAAAATTTGAGAGGCATCTGTTAGTTTCTTCATTGAACTTCTTCTAACTTATCAAGGCTTGATCATCCTTGTGACATACTCAACACTTTGGGTCTCTCAAGGGTGCAAGTGGATCACTAAACCTGGTCACTAGCCTTCTTTGTGTGTGTATCATTCAATTGATTGTGGATTCATATCACAAATTTAAGATTGTTAAAAGATCCAAAAAGTTTGTCGTGTGGGGAAAGGTACATGTATATAAAAAATTATCGTATTAAAAATATATGATACTACTATTAAATATATGAATATATGTGATGATTATTTTTTATGAATTTTTATATTTTAGGTGCAATGAAAGATTTTTTTCATTTTCTAATATAATAAGAAAATTTATAATTGTTCAGCACAAGTTTTCACACATGTCTTTGGCTTGAGTACACAATGTAAGATTTTGGGTTGATAAAAAATAAGAGAAACTATTTTTATATAAATAATTAAATGATTCTTCAAAAATTTATCTTTATACAATTTTTGACATCTAATTTTCGAAGGTGATACTCGTAGAAAATAAATATATCTTTCAATTGTAGCCGTTGTTATTAATAGTTTCAGAATTAACTTTAAAAGTGAAGGGTAGATGCTCTAAGCAGGGATAGCTCACTCGGCGAGCAAGGTACATTAGGCCAAGTGATTCGCCACCACAGGCAATGGGCTGGATCGGTTAAGCGGCACAAAGCCCAATAGGGGGTGTAACGCCCTGATTTTCCAAACCAGCGCGCGTACACTTAGTGACCTATTTAATATTCCTTAGCCAAAATACCAAGATTTTTTTTTTCTTTTTCGCAATAATTATCGATACTCGAAAAGGAATTAAACTTAGTTATAATACCCAACGAAAAAAGTAATTATAATTCAATAAATAGTTCCACAAATTAAATACCAAAGGAACCCAGAAATTTAACGTCACGGAACTCCCACAAATAAAGTAAACAGTACGAAAAGAGATAGTAGCACAGAAACATAGGAAAGGAACGCGGTCACTTGTTGAGAGCATCCATAACCAGACTTCAGATCTCATTGAAAAAATCCATCAGTCGAACCTCCATGCCCTCCTCTACGAGGCGAAGTGTCCGCTCCTCAAGTGTCTCCTCCTCCGAGTCCAACGCTCTAGAGTCTCATAGCGAACTAGAGACCTCTCCGGCTCCACTACAGCAACAGCTTCACCATTCAAGTCCACTGCTCCCACTGGCAGAAGAGAGAAATGATAAAACCCGGCGGGTGCAGTGTGGTATCAGAGCAATGGTTGAGATAACCAGTGTTGTTGGGGGGTTATTGCATTCTGAAATCAATTGATGGGGTGTCAATCGAAAGAAGAATTTTGTGAATAAATATTTATTGATATTAATTGTGTTAGATTGTCCTAAGTGGACGATCTTATATTATGTTTGACTAATTTCATTGCTGTTTCCGTTGTTGGGATTAACCGTTGAACTTTCTTAACAGGAGTAAGAGGTTAACGAATCACAATTAACACATATATGGCAGATCAAAATGCGATGAATCAGATGGCTGCCGCCATTACTAACTTGACTACGGTGATGACGCACCAAGCGAATGTTGCTGCTACTCGTGCTGAAGAGGATGCTAACCGAGCTGCTGCATCTGCTACCGCCCAGACACAGAAAGCTGAGAGAGAGCAAGCTTCTGCTCAGATGAAGGGATTACATGACTTCAAGAGGCAGGATCCACCCAATTTTTCTGGGGGATATGATCCAGAGGAGGCTGACTTATGGTTGCAAGAGATCGAGAAGATCTTTTCCTTCTTACAGACCCCTGTTACAACCAGGGTGAACTACGCTGCTTACTTGTTATCGGGAGAGGCTGAGCACTGGTGGAACGGTGCTAGAGCTATGATGGATGTAGATCACCAAGCTATTACTTGGTAGTCCTTCAAGAGGGCTTTCATGGGGAAATACTTTCCGAAGAGTGTGAGATCTGCTAAGGATAAGGAGTTTACAGAGCTGAGGCAAGGGATCATGTCAGTTGTTGAGTTTGCTGCAAAGTTGAGATCGTTTAGTAAAGTTGAAATCGTCTGGTAGAGACCGTCTGGTTGAGATCGTTTGGTAAAGTTGGCAGACTGTTACTTCGTTTAGTTGGCAGACTGTTACTTCGTTTAGTTGGCAGACTGTTACTTCGTTTAGTAGGCAGACTAGGACTTCGTTTTGCCTAGTCTGGTCAGCCGTTATTGTTGACTTTAAGAGATAAGTGTCAAATGCCTTGGGAATGATAAATTTCCGTTTTTATTGACTCTTAAGAGATAAAATGTCAGAATCATTAATAAGCATTAATGACTTGCCGTTTTCTTTGACTTAGAATATTTTAATCCTTTCTAAGTCGATTTCCTCATTCTATAAATACAAACTCCGTCAGTACGTTAATCTTTTATTCTTTCCCACACCTTTCTTCTCTCCAAAGTAAGTTGTAATCCTTGAAACTCTTCAAAAGTGTTATTGTTGATCAGAGCTATTCGTTGTGAGTTCTTCTTGATTTGTAAAGGACAGAGTTGAAGTTTCAAATCTCTTAATCATTTAGGCCATACAAGGTTGGTTTCCTTTCTAGTCCTTGCGTTAGAACTCTATTATAATCTTTGTGTTTCTAAAATATCCCTTGTAAACCATATAGAAATTGTTTTTAAATCAATTTGGAAATGATTTCTATCTATTAAAAAGTTTGGGTTTTAAAGAAATGAGTTTAAAAGTGATTTTACGTAAAAAAAAACTCTGATTCTGGACTCTCAGGCTGAGAGCCAACGCTTGGGCGTTGGGATCCAACCAAGGTTGTCAGACTCGAGATTCTACGCAGAAACGGAGTAGGGGTGCAGACTCGTACAATCGTATAAACGTAACACGGACGTTACGATTCTACTAATATATATAAATATATTATATGCATATAAATTCATAATAACAAACACTTCAATAGACTTGCATAATCCATAATATTGTCATTGTCAATAATAAAGTACTCCAGTACCAAAATGTACTATTAGAAAGCATTACATCTCAATGTACCAAAAAAAGGCTTTACATTCAATGTACCTAATGAAACCATTACATTCTCAATGTACCATAAGAAAGCTTACATCTCCATGTACCAAAAAAAAACTTTACATCTCTATACCAAAAGATTTTGGTTCGTTTGAATGAAGGTATGTTTTGATTTAAGAAAATTTGAAGCAAAATCATGTTAGGAACAAGGTTCATTTTCATTATTTCATATGGGATAACTATTGTGGCCTGACAATTCTGCCTAGAGAGACAAACCAATTGGCCCCATTACGGCGAATGACGAACCACGAGTGGAGGAGTGCGACGGTGATGACGAAGGGCTGCGTGACTCAGCCTCATCTAGAACTGAAGGTTGTGTATGGCTGGGAATGAAGGGAAAACAGAAAAGCGTGTTTTTTATTTGAAATTCTAGGGTTTTTTTCGCATCTGGTAGAATCGAAGACGTGACGGCGATTCCACGATTCTACCCATTCGACGGCGATTCCACTCGACTCCACCCAGATTCCGATTCTACAACCGATTCAAGACGGAAGGACCTGTGGAAGCGTAGAATCGCCCGATTCTACGAGTAGAATCGCGATTCTGACAACCATGGATCCAACGCATGGGCGTTGGGTTTCTTCGAGTTTTAACGTAACCAGACGATGGCCAACGCTTGGGCGTTGGAGGGCACTATGTTCTGCTCTGTTTTATGAAAAATTCTGGTTTCGACTGTTTTGAGTTCTGTTTCTTTCGAGATTGTGTCCTACCCTTAGGATAGTTAATTAAATGAGTTGATATGCTATTTCTAGGTTGAAGATCAAGTGTATGCAACCTAATCGAAGGTAAGGGTAACTCAGTCTTAGTGTCATGTCATTTATGATGTTCTTGTGATTCTGTTTCGAGAACACTGATTGTGGTTGTTTATGAACTTGATTGAATATTTATGATAATATTACTGTATGTTGAATATGTTTGTTGTCACTAAATTTCTTTGGATTTAACATGATGAATATGTTTCCAAGAAGAACTAACTATATTATGCATATGTTGATACTATGACTGTGAAACGAGTGAACCGTTATTGTTCATGAGGAAGCTGTGAATTGTGGGAATTGTTAGTTCCTGAGGATGATGATTATTTGTCATAGCATATGCATTATATATAGGATTTTCAGGTTTTGATGTGGCGGCACTTTGTCCCGCGGGATCATAACCGAGGGTGATGCGATGGATAGTATTCCACGAAATCGTCCTGGCCCGGATACGACAAAACTTATTGGCCATAGATTATGCATATAGTTATTAAGAACTAACAAGCATGATTATGCGAAATCTGAAATGAGTTGTTTGTGAAATATCTACTGTTAAATTGGATGTAATTCGTACTCTGTTATTTATCACTGATTCTGTTTTCCATCACTGTATTATTGATTTTTACTTGTATTTGGAGTTAACCCTTTCTACTTGTTGTTTTATTATTTGGGCGCTTAACGCCAGATGACCAGTGATGAGGGAAGACTTGAAGGCTGTTTTGATGCAAGCTTGAGGAACTTTTGGGGCAGATTTGAAGATGATGTTTAGTTTCCGCTATTTTGTAAACTTAGCACATGTGTGCAACATATTACTTTAATTACGTCTTGTTTTCCTTACTGTAATATTACTGACTATGGGCTACACTTATTAAATATATGTGAGACGTTATTTTGGGAAACTTGAGATATTCTGAAAGGTTTTTATTTAAGTGTTATTCCGCGTTTTTCAATGTGACCCTCGACTTAAAAATCGGGTTGTTACATGCAGACCCATCGATCATCTCCTCATCCATGTGTACCGTCCTTCTCACACGACCCGTATATGTCAACTTCCGCGAGGCTGGGTCAAGATACCACACGTAAGGGTTGTCCCTATCAAGCATCTCATAGTCGATGTTGTACACAGGCTCCCGTGCTCTCTTCGCACCTGACATCTATTGGCGGTAAGCGCCCAAACAACAAACAACACGCAGAGAGGGTTAACTTCCAAATACAGGTATCAAAACAAATACATATACCATCAAGGTAATAACATGTTATTGCGTCATCCTATATATCAATACCAAAGGGAAACATTTAAGTCATGATAGTTAATATCAATATCTCTAAATTCATAGCGACATCTTGCCTCACCAGAGTTAGTCTTAACTTCTATATACAAACAACTCTCGCTACTACAATGATCCAGATAAATTGCACCACTACCCTTAGGTTGTGATGGGATGACTACGACTCCTCGATCTGGGATTGAAACTAGTTCTGACACACTACCCACGCCCTCACATGTGACTCCACTATCGTGGGTTGACTTGCTTGCCAACGCACTGTCGCAAACATTGCCTCTTCTCTGGTACGACCTCTCGCCCTAGGGTAACCCATCATATCGAACCTCCTGTCGGTCCATGACATACAGATGGTCGCTTGGAGCATTGACCTCTCACCATAGCCCTTATGCATGAAACTTGATACTCGATCACTACTCGACATAGGATTCATCTCATCATGGGATCAACTACCCTAAGCCATTACGAGGTTTAACGTCCTCATAATTTGTCTCTATAAGTCTCATAACATACTAGAAATTTCAGCAAGCATGCAGGAAATTAAAACCAGCACACATTGTCTAGAATCACTTCCAGGACCCAACGAAATTAACAAAAATAATGAAGCAGGCTTGCTACATCATATAACGCATTTATATAATCTTTAAACATCATTTCAAGCCAAAATATAGCAGCATAAAACATTCATAAAAATCACAACATGCCTGACTTGACCTCTAGAACCGAATGTTACCCTCACCTTCTACGAGGTGTTTCAAAGTTTCGTTCAAGGTTCTTCGGTTTTCGCAACTCAACCTTCACTAAGCACGAGAAAAACGTCACTAACTAACTAGCTCTTCAAGTTAAAGACAAGAAAGCAAATGGACAACAACTTAACATAGAAGAAAAACATAGCAATATCTTTGTCAAAACATCACCTTTTATTCTTTTGACGTAAGGCGATGAACCATCCTCGCGATATGATTAACATGAATTTTATCATAAAGTTTCTTACGTTTCCTTAGCTTTAGTTCAACGAAAACACTATGTCACTCATCAATGCATAGAGTTTCCTTATCTCTCATTCTCCTTAGAGTTCTTGTGGAACTCTATCTAAGATATTCATTAATGTAACACCCCGATTTTCAAGGCATGACTGTAGTGAATGAACAGTAAATAAACATGATAATCATCTTTAACGGTTATGAAAATGCGAGTTTTTTTTTTAAAACATACAAAGGCGGAATGTAATACATATACCCATATACCCGAGTATGACTTATTACAACACAATATTTTATGTATACATATCCGAGGACTAGTGCTCAAGCACCTACCAACGTCGCGAAAGAGACATCCTTGTCCTTGTGCCCTCCATCGTCACCAGGTGCCCTTCAGCTAGCAGCTACTCAACTAGCGACAGGTCGCCTAAACACTAACAACAAACAAGGTGCAAGGGTCAACTTCATAATAATAAACTCCCCATGTGAGCATATGGGTGAAACAACAATAGTCAGCATATATAAGCATGTCAAGTAGTGTCAATTGCATTGCAGTTATATATATACTAAGCAATTTCAACTACAGTTTTGCAGAGTAATTCACAAATCAAGCATCGTTTATAGTGGAAGTAGAATTTCAAACCAAACCACACTCAGTAATCAATTTAAGGCATGCATAGCAATCATCTTAGAAATATTCTAGATGTTTTGATGTTGCTAGTGGCTAATATGATCCGGATATTCGTGTTGCTGCACCGAGCCAACACTTAGCTGATTGGGGATAAACTTGTTATCCCAATCGGATTGTCTTCACGCAGTCTGCACCCAACCTACACATAGTCTAGACTCAGTCTACATGCAGTCTGCACCCAGCCTACACATAGTCTGATGGATGGATACTCTTGCTATCTCAACCAGCTAGAAGAATAACGGCTGTGTCATCTTGAAGAACGTTCTTGAATGCACGACTGTACATGCTACGAACAAACAACAACAACAACAACAACAACAACAACAACAACAATATAAACGGAGGCATCTTGACGCGAGTCCGGGTTCCTCGTTCCAATTTCCCCACCTAGCGGAAACGTTGTTTTATGAATTTGAGTTCCCTTTTGAATGCGGGGTCACCTTTGTGTGAGTGCCTATCTTATATCGAGGAATTTTGGTTGCATGGCCCTCTTGGTCTAGTGACCCCACATCGATAGACATCGATGCGTAAATTGCCCGCTACTACCAACGGACACACTCCTAAATAAGTTACCATATTTTCTTGAGAAAACATCTCTTGAGATTCTTTTCATAAATTTCTTGAGGCTTTTTAGAAAGCATGTCTTATGATTCCTTGTGAGGAAGATCTCATAGTTATTTTTCCAAAGATAGGTCTTAGGTTTCTTTACAAGATACGACTTGTAGAAAAGAAGTGGAATCGTCCTTAAGTTCATTAAAGGGTTTGATATATCCATTTAGTACATTATGAAATTTTCCTTCAAGAAAGATTAGGACAGATTCATTTTGAAAGCTCACGGTCTTAACCGCAGGTTCTCTTGAAAGCATGTTTCCAAAAACATTCATTAAGTTTCTGAAAAGAAAGTTTCTCTTCTTATTCTTTCTGAAACTATTAAGCCTTTATCTTTTCCAAAACAAGATCTTTATACTTTATTTTGAAAGAAACTCTATCCCCACGGTAGCTTACTTTATTTTCCCTCGACTAGCGCACTCAATAACAATTAGTGATAAAGCATAGCAACAAGAATTCAATTAAGCTATAAGTTTCCAAAATCCAATTTACCCATTAACTCAATTTTAGTCCCTCTAAACATAAGTTCTCAAAATCATGTACAAATCAATTTCCCTAAGTCCTAAACCTAGTCATTACTCTCGGCTTTCTCTCACAGCCCCCGCCAATGAAGACCCCCGCACTCATTTAGTTCTTGGCTACGAGTGTTGTCATCCAGTAAAGGATGGAAAAGGACATCATCGATGCACGAACGTTTAGGGAATTTTTTTTCCTTTACAACAAACTTCACATACAAGCTTTAAACACAATCAAAAACGAGTTTTATAATGACATCCACTTCTCATTTAGTTCTTGGCTACGAGTGTTGTCATCCACTTGTAGATTTTTTATAATGACATGAAGTTTTATATGGCACATCTTTGTATGCAAGTTTGATGGCACTTCTTTTACATACCAATATTTTGCTTAACAATTAAAAAGGGTTAATGGTTTCAGACTATCAATGAATGTGACAACAACTCTCAAGTTTCTCATTAATTTTCAAAGCAAGTACATAACAAAAGTTGGTACAATCAAACTTGGTTGGAATATAATCAAATTAGCTTTAAGCCCTTCTCATACAATAACACCCTACTGTAACTATCCAAGACAACACTGCTAAACCAACTGCAACCATCTTCTGGACTCTCTCTGCCTCAACCTTCTTCTTAAGCTTCTTGGTCTTCCTTTTCATGTCCACTGTCTGTTCAACAGAGTTTCCATAATTTAACCACTGAAAATTGATGCTCTTTGTATCGTCTTCTCCTTCAGGGTCACATGTAGGTCCATCAATTCAAAAAAAAAAAAACCCACAAGTTCCTGCCATCTTCAAATAACAGAAAAAATTCAATACCCAGTTCATGGTGGAAATAAAAAACAAATCCGCAAAGAGATTCAAAGTACCAGAATGAGTTTAACAATCTTACTTGCCAATTTCTGCATCTCAAGAACCTCCGACCTGGGTTATGAGCAGTTCCAGCGGTGTAAATCATGAGGGAAACAACACATTGACACTTTGCTCTTAAACCTGCAGATTTGCTAGTGGCACGTGAGGAAGATGCAGAAGAGTTAGCCATGTTCAATTTCCAAATTGAAGAACCAGAAGAAGACTTCGATGCAGCAGCAGAATGAAGAACCTAGAACCCAGGACGGAAAACGCAGAATCCAGAAAGAAGACGAAGAAGAAGAAACACGAGGGTGCACCTGCAGAATGAGTGTGATGATTTAGGGATTTGAAAATGTGTTTGTGTTGTTGAGGGATTTCTAGATTTGATTTTTTATTTAGTTAATTTCTAGATTTGATTTTTTATTTAGTTAATTTTAGGTTTTAAAATTAAAATGTTTTTCTTACGTGGCACCTCTTTAAAAAAATTAAAAAACTCACATAATCATCCTTGAAATAATCAATACGCCACGTATGCCCTCGCTAGAGAAACATATAATAAACTTTTTTTCAGCGATGGATCAATCGCAAATCTTATCTGTTGAACCATTAACCCTTTAACCCTTATTTTGAGACACCAAATCCAATTATTTTCCCTCATACAACGTAGCCACGAGTCGCACGAGAGACGGAAAAAGTCATTTATAGTTGGCGAGAGAAAAAAATAAATAAAAAATTGACTTCTCAATCGCTCATTCTATTATTTTTAAATTGTTATTGGTCCATGTCCATCTATCTTATCTAGTTGGCCCAGTACCGAAAGAAACGTAACTACTTTCGCCAAATATACGGGTGAAGTACACAGTGGAGAGAAGGGGATCTACATTCATACATGAGCATCACCAAGGCTCTTATGGAATTGGAGCCGGACGATGATGGCAGAAGTCCAAGAACAGGTTCGTTTTCTCTATCCGCCTCTACCTCCACACCGTGTTTCTTTGTATCCAACTATTCTCGTCTCAGATTCTGATTCTCTTCAAGATTTCTATCCCCAACTTTTCTGTGTTCTGAGTATTTATCTTTTTTGTGATTGAAATTTGAAAAGTGAAACAGTATCCCGTAAGTAAGCTCGGACTTATAGATTTCGTTGTTCAGAGAATACTGCTTTGCATCCTTTTAATTGAAAAAAATACTAATTGAGATTATTTGGATATTCTTTATGTATATTCCATATTTTCGAGATTTAAAAACATTTATTCTAACGTAAAAAAAAACCGTTATTCTAATTTTAAAAGAAAGTAATTCTTTATTTTTTTCCAAGTCCGTCATAAGGCTATTAAATAAGGTTAAAAACATCTCATCAGTAGATAGTAAATTATTATTTTAGATTTACATGAGAGTAATCATTCGGAGGCCGGCTAATTGGTTTTTTTCATCGGTAAAAAGTTGAGATTCAAACTGTCAATTACATGAGAAACAAATGGTGAACCATTACGGTTGGATTTACATAAAAATTTATAATAAATCACTCTTCCAAAACCTTTTATATCCAACTCTCTAAGAACATGTTTGGATGGATAAGCATTTGACTTCTCATGTTTCACTTTTCAAGATAAAAATGAATATCACAATTCCCTATAAAAAAAATGTGAAAGAATTCTTAGGTTTTATTGGAAATAAAGTATTTTTCCTCTCATGGTAATTGGCATGGAACTTGTGTTCTCAGCAATGTAGGAACTTGTAAAATAAAGAATCAACAAATAATTTTTTTGTTGAAAAGTATGATCTTTAGAGTTTACTTAATGTCTATTTTAATAAATTTTGATTTGTGAAGTTCAAACCAGATCAAGTATGGTAAATAAAATATATATTTTGATTTTGGGTTGTAGGGAATGTTTGGACGGCTACGACGCACATAATAACGGTGGTGATTGGGGCAGGTGTACTGGCTCTAGCATGGGCATTGGCCCAACTAGGATGGATAGCTGGTATAGCCAGCATCCTCATATTTTCATCCATCTCTGTTTTCACTTACAGCCTTGTAGCCGATTGCTACAGATTTCCAGACCCAGTCAATGGCAAGAGAAATTACACTTACATGCAGGCTGTCAAGGCATACTTAGGTATATACATTTCACACTTTACCGATATATATTATATATCTCATAGGAATTGTAATTGTGAAAGATGGGGGAAGCAAATCTTGATCATTGAATAAAATGTCACATTTACTATTCTCTTTACAGAAATATGAATTTTTTTTTACTAGTAAGTAGTCACTGTAATACACGGGACCATTGTTGGGTCTTTGAATAGGAAGATTTGAAGTTTTTCACCCAGACCAAAGGAAATGGTTGCACTCATAATGCCATACCATACACATGAGAAAACTCATAAGACTAACTTTCTCCAATCTGGATAAGACTATTAGAGAACACGAATATATGCTAGCTAGAATTAAGGTTTTAGCTTTTTAAGTGGTCATATACGTACTTAAAAATAAAGGGCAAGCATTTACGAACAACAAGTGGTCTTAGATTCTCTATGAGTAGCGTTACTTTTGCTAGTCAAACTCATTCACATACATCCTAAAACTAACATTTTCGTGGGCATAAAACATAAAGGAAGAATAAGAGCGACAGTGTTTCCCTAATAAATCTATAATACGAATTTAATTGTTCAAGTAGATATATGAAAGTCAGTCTAGCATAAGAAATATAAGGAAAACAATAGTTAGAATTCAACATTGAACTTGAGTACTTCAAATTGGAAAGCAGAGCATTGTTTAACCAAAGAGTAAAACTAAAAATACAAGGCCTAATCAATTTTGACTCTCTTTATAGGTAATAGCAATGCCCACTGCATAGTAGAAGATAAAAAGAAATGGAGACTGAAAACATCATACGCTCACCTTTACTGCATATATAGCCATATAGGGAATGAGAAACGTGTCTGGGTTGAAGCTGGTTGAAGTTTGGTGGTGGAGCAAAGAAAATCACCAGCAATAACGTATCAGTCGATCTTGAACCATCTAAAAAATGCACACAGAATCGAAGAGAAACATAGCTAATTGACAAAGGGGAGGTTTTATTGAAAAAATTCGAACATAAGAGACATAAAATTTGCGCTAAATTGCAGCTTAAATTTATGGTTTGGGGAGACAATCAGGATTTGTATGACTTTGGAGAGTGATAGCCATGGCAAATGTGAATTGGGGAAAGAGGTTACAAAAGGTAAATAATGTGAAGAAAAACCATAACCGAGGATGTAATAAGCAATTGAGGGGAGAGCATCACGCATGAAGGAAAAGGAGAGAAAGAATCAATATTTGAGATAAAAGATGACGTGGTTTATTGTGTGAGAGATTATAGAATTTGAGTGTCTCACTCTTCAGAGTGAGGACTCTAAACTATAATATACAAGGAAGATTAAAGGAGGGGCCGGTTAGAGTATCACGGGGGAGTCAAAGAAGAGGGAAGAACTATATTGTTGTGATATGTTGTAATTAGATTAAGTGTAGAATACCTGTTTTAATTGTAGAATAATTATTAGGAGATATTTTTCATTATTTAGAGATTTGTTCTCTTATTAGGAGATTGAGTACATATTTACTTTCTTCTATACAATGTAATCACTCTTAGTAGTTTTTATTCAAGAAATAAAATTATATTTCTCCATATTTCAAGTTGGTATCAGAGCTCTCGATCTTGAGGGTTCTGCTTCCGCGGTCAAAGCCCTAGCCATTCTTATTATGGTTTGTTCTTAGTCAAGGTTCCACTTACTTGGAACCCTAGTGACCCTACTTACGCTCTTGGCAGCCACCGTCAAACCCTGAAAAAACTCAAACTCATCTGACCAGACTAGAAACCACCCCACCACCGTCGCCCTGTCCCGCTCTCCACTTCTCCTCAAAGCGTCGCCGCCATATCTTCTTGCAGGCGCCCACATGCGCCGCTTCTTCATCGGCGAGTGAGATCCACTCGCAGGGTCGTCTCCGACGCGTGAGTTGCACGCGCCGCCTTCCTGACCTCCGTTTGCGACAGGGGCAACCCAGAACGGTTCGCCGGCCTCTCCTCTTGCTGTTGCAAGCCTCCTTTTGACCAAATCGGCCTTCGTTGCTTGCCGTTATTGACATTTGGTTCTTCCTCTTTCTTTGAGGACTTGAAACGACCTTTGTTTCTTTCTTTTTCTTTTTGTTTCACTCTGTTGCAGGTCCCTTTATCCTCACTATGTCAGAAGAAGAGTAGGTATCCAAATCTGGACCGGAGTAAATCACCTTTGATGGGAAGACCACATCTCTTCCACCCTTGTCCCACAACGATCTCCCGATATAGTAAGGATCATATCGATTGGATGGACGCAGCTACCTTCAATGGTCCCAATTTGTCCATCACACTCTCAGAAGCCGCTAGAGAATCAATCATATTGAAGGAAAATCTCCTGTTGAGACTAACCCACAGTATGAGACATGGCTTGGTGAGGATTCTCTTATTATGACCTGGTTTTTGCACTCAATGACTCCGGAGATTAGCCGAAATTATATGTTTCCCCTACTGCTCCGGAGATTTGGAAGAACTTGGCACAAGCATATTCTAAGAAACTGGACCTCTCAGCCTGTTATGAATTGGAAAATAAAGTTTTCAATTCTAAGCAAGGAAATCTTTATGTGACAGAATACTATGGGATCTTAAATGGTCTCTGGATTGAATTGGACTAGTATCAAAATTTGAAGATGAAGTGTGATGAAGACTCCACGACACTGACTCAGTTTATTGATAAAGCACGGATTTTTAAGTTTCTCTATGGGCTTTACTCTGAATTTGATCCAATTCAGGTTCAAATTTTGGGTAAAGAGAAACTCCCTTCTCTCTCAAAGGTGTTTTTTATAGTTCGTGGTGAAGAAGGTCGAAGGATAGTGATAATGGAAGACAAATCTGTTGATGGTTCAACCTTAGCCTCTGGAAATGGTCCTGTAAAAGATAATAGAGGCTATTCGAGAGTGCCCCTAACTCTCCCAAAACCCTATCCCAAATTCTCCCTACCTCTCCACTCTCCCTAGTCACACTATTATAGTCCTTTTCCTACCTCAGCGCTCTCTCACCTCACACACTCCTTCTCTCACCTAGAGATACTGCCACATCAGCAAGGCAGTTATCACTAGTGGGAAATGTATTCCCTCATCTATCTTTCCTAACATATACCTGAGTGAGCCTAGGTCCGCATCAGAAGGACCTTGGAAAGCTGGAATATTTCCTAGGTATGGAGGTGACAAACTCAAAACAAGGCATTTTCATCTCTCAGAGAAAATATGTCTTGATCTTCTCAAAGAGACTGTCAAACTGGGTTGTAAGCCCACTAGAGTGCCTATAGAGCAAAACCACAAGATTGGGAGTGATGAGGAGGGCCCAAGAGTTGTTAAGGCCCAAATACCAGAGACTTGTGGGGAAGCTCATTTATCTATCTCACACTAGGCCTGACATTGCTTATCCTATTAGTGTTATTAGTCAATTCATGCATGACCCACAGGAGAGGCACTTACAAGCTGTGGATAGAATCTTGCAGTATTTGAAGGAAAGTCCAGGGAGAGGTCTATTGTTCAAGAGAAGTGAGCAGTTGTCTAGGGAAGTTTATACTGATGCAGATTATGTAGGGTCGATTGTTGACAGGAGGTCCACTACAGGATACTGTATTGGGTGGAAATTTAGTTACATGGCAGAGCAAGAAGCAAAATGTTGTTGCCAGATCAAGTACAAAGGCAGAATTCAGAGCCATGGCTCAATGAGTTTGCGAATTGTTGTGGACGAAGATCATACTAGATGACTTGAAAATAAAGCATGAAGCTCCCTGGAGACTTTTCTGTGATAATATGCCTGTCATTAGTATTACTAACAATCCAGTCCAACATGATAGAATTTTGCACATAGAGATAGAGCGGCACTTCATCAAAGAGAAATTGGATAGTGGCCTTATTTCTACACAGTACATCTCATCATGACTACAGTTAACTGATGTGCTCACCAAAGGACTTCCCTTGGAATGACTTTTAGATCTTACTTGCAAGCTGAGAATGATAGATATCCATTCACCAGTTTGAGGGGGAGAGTTGTGATATGTTGTAATTAGAGTTAAGTGTAGAATATCTGTTTTAATTGTAGAATAATTATGGGAAAAGATATACAACCACCTTGAACTTTATACCTTTTGCAAATGGGCACTAAAATTTTTTGTTTTGTCATAATTAATTCTTAAACTTCTGCTATTGTCGTAATTTGTCATTTTACTCATTTTTAATAAGATTAAGCAATATGCATAAATATAAACCACAAAATGTTTATACGTATGCATTTTACCAATGATCACCATGAATAAGACGTAAAGTAAAAAGAGAGCCCCAAGACAAATTACCTTCGTAATTCATACCGGAGAAGACATCTCCACCAACATTACAAGTAGTTCCCACTAGTAAAAAAACTGAATCATTAATTCATACCACTAGTGATTCTTGGAATCAAATTCCCATAAAGCAAGCCACTCTTATCAAAATAGCATCTCAAGAGCCAATTCTATGACATTACTCCAACTGACCCCCAGATGTCAAATTTTCATTTTCACCATAGAAGCTACTTGAAAATGAAGTTTGAATCCAACCAAATTGAGTTCAAAGGATCTCGCAGTGAGAAGTAAGGAGAAAAACTTTTTTGAGAACAAACCAAAATTGAAGCCTGAAACTTTGAGATCCTTGAGATATGAGAATGCTCTGTAAGATTTTTTCCAAAGGTTGTACAATCTAACCAAATTCCATGAGAGCTTGTTGTTGGTAACCTGCTATAGCTCTCGTTCATAATGATTCCACCACCCATTGTCTTCTTTGTTTAGCAGAGGAATATGAAAATAATCAACAAGGATCTATCATAACAATAGTAAAAGTTTAAGGATGAATTAGGACAAAATAAAAATTTATGGTGCCCATTTGCAAAAGTTATAAAGTTCAAGGTGATTGTATGCATTTTTCCCAATGATTATTAGGAGATATTTTTCATTATTAAGAGATTTGTTCTCTTATTAGGAGATTGAGTACATATTTAGTTTCTTCTATATAATGTAATCACTCTTAGTAGTTTTTATTCAAGAAATAAAATTATATTTCTCCATATTTCAAGTTATATTATGGACTTAAGTGATGAGATCAAGATAGTGATTCGTCACCACACATATATATATTGATCCAAAGTTTTAAGACAATGAGTTTGTGGGTCTTGACATTTTATATTGTCTGTAAGTAACTCATTCTTAATTAATGTAAAGCTTATTGCTGCTCATACCTGCTGCCATTTCCTTCACTTCCTTCTTTCTTAATTTTTTTTGCCTTCTGTTTCCTTCCCTATCTTGCCTTACCTTGATGCTGTTCTCCACTGTGTGAACCACCCATCTTCCGCCCTATCCATGATGTCTTCCTACCTCTAGTCACTGCCTCCCCCACTTCCTCTTCCCTTTTATTGTTGATGCCTACTACCCTTCCCTCCCAACACCAATTTGTGTTATCTATTTGGATCCACTATCGAGTGCTCTAGTATAGCACGATTTGTTGCTTTGAGTTGGCCTCTCTTGTACCTGATCATATGCAATTTTGGTAGAATCGGCTAGGCATAAAAATAAAAAGTTTAAGAAGAGACATAAAAAAGAGATATTATCAATTTTTTTCTTAAGGATAGCATATCAGAAACTTTGGTGGAGCTTTAGTGATTTTCTTTGCTCTTGGTTTTTTTTATTGAGTTATAATGTTTTATCTTTTGAGTGAGCATGCTGTGATTTGTTTTGTGTCTGATGTAGCATTATAGAATCACTACATTAGAGGACTTGACTCTATTTACTCCTATGTAAGTGCCATTTGGCTGGCCTTTGTGCCCATGAACTTCAAATTTGAAAAAAAAAAAAGAGTAAAGTAGACTTTAAAAATAGTTATAATTATTAGTTTGAAAATCTAAGGACTTACTTTATGATAAAATGTGGGTGTATATATATATATATATATTACATTAAGAAATTTTTAATATTTACTCTTATTTTGAATAGTTGTAATTTAAAATATTATCTTATTAAGCGAATACTTATAGGAGCTAAACATCCAAATTACACATTTGGATACGTTCTCTACCTATTTAAATTTAATTAGTTGATATTGGTATTTGATAATAGGTGGAACGATGCATGTGATATGTGGATTGATTCTATATGGGAAACTCGCTGGGATCACAGTGGGCTACACAATAACTTCATCCATAAGCATGGTGTACGTTATTACATTAACGAACTAGTTGTCACTTTATTATGTATTTACTTGAACTGTTATAAAAACATTGTTATTGTTAGGAGAATGTGGTTATTTAAGTCTATGAGTAAGTTAGACGTGGAATCTTTTCATGGTTAAATTAATGTGCAGGTGTGACATCATTTTAAAACTTTGTAATTTCATCATTATACAATTTTAAGAATTTCTTTAGATCCTTAAGTACAGATTGATTTATGCTTTTCCCACATTTGGGTGGTTGATGATGATGAATGTAATATTACTGCAGAGCTATAAAGAAAGCAGTTTGCTTCCACAAAAGAGGACATGCAGCTGACTGCAAATTTTCTTATAATCCCTTCATGATCGGTTTTGGTGTATTGCAAATTTTTTTGTCTCAAATCCCAAACTTCCACGAACTAACATGGCTCTCAACAGTTGCTGCTATCACGTCATTTGGTTATGTATTCATTGCAGTTGGGCTGTGCCTCTCGGTTCTTATCTCAGGTACTTCTTACTTTATGAACAATAGTTTATTAACTAGAATTTATCATTAATTAATAAATGTTTCATTTTCTCTCTTAATTATAAATGTATCAATTTGGTTATGTCGTCCATGTAAGATGTTTTGGAGGAAACAAATTGTCTAGATAAAACACCATGAGATTTTTTATCATACTTGGATTCAAATACCGTGTAAGATGTTTTGGAGGAAACACACCTAGCATTAAGCCTCTTGAGGAGTTACTAACAAGCTGGAAGGTCTTAAGAGTTAAGAGTATTGGACTTTTTCATGTCTATAGAGAGATGAACTATTTTACTGATTCTTTAGCTAAGCAAGGATGCAACAGAGAGGTAAATTTTTGGGCCTACTTTGGAAGTACTTAATGCCAGGTGTATTTCCCCTTGAGTGGGATGTACCCAGTTTGATGATTTTAATAAAATTTGCTTCTGTTCAAAAAATAAAGATGAAAGTACAGTTGAGGCATCAACACTTTCTTTTTTGTTGGTTTGGATTTCAAATTTATCTTATTTTCATGGTTTTTTTTTAAGTTGTCTCTAATTTCATTGCAATGGCATTTTGGTTAAGAACAGGAGAAGGAGCTGGAACCAGCATAACTGGAACCAAAATAGGGCCAGAACTTTCTGCAGAAGACAAAGTTTGGAGGGTTTTCAGTTCAATGGGAAACATAGCACTTGCTTGCACTTACGCTACTGTTATTTATGATATCATGGTAAAACACACAATTCACTCATTAGAAAGAAACCAAGAGATGCACAAATTGGAATTGTGTTTTTTTTTTTTACACTGAATCCGATTATTCCATGCTTTGTATAGGACACACTAAAGTCACATCCACCAGAAAATAAACAAATGAAAAAGGCTAACGTGATAGGGGTCACAGCAATGACAATGGTATTCCTACTATGTAGTTGCCTTGGCTATGCTTCATTTGGCGATCATACACCTGGGAACATTTTTACTGCATTTCGTGAGCCCTTTTGGTTGGTCGCTTTAGGGAACGTTTTCATCGTGATCCACATGATTGGAGCATATCAGGTTGGTTTATTACTACTACTACTACTAACATTGTTCGTACATGATATTTAATTTTGGTTAAACTTTGATGTTGGGAAATCAAATCAATATTTCATTACAGGTGATGGGTCAACCATTCTTTCGCGTAGTCGAAATGGGTGCTAAAATAGTTTGGCCAGATTCAGATTTCATAAACAAGGAACATCCAGTTAGGATGGGAAGTGTAACAGTCTATATAAACCTGTTCAGGCTGATTTGGAGGACGATGTTTGTGATTTTAGCTACAATTCTTGCCATGGCAATGCCATTTTTCAATGAGGTTCTTTCCCTGCTTGGAGCAATTGGGTTCGGGCCTCTAGTTGTGTTCTTTCCTATACAAATGCACATTGCACAGAAACGCATAAGAAGACTATCATTGAAGTGGTGTGCACTTCAACTTCTAAACAGCCTCTGCTTCCTTGTTTCATTGGCTGCTGTAGTTGGTTCAATCCATCAAATTAGCAAGGATCTCTACAAATACAAGATATTCTCGTATAAACAATAGCCCCATCTGGAAACAATTGCTGGAGTTATATACCATCTAAAATTACTGTAATCCTATTTTAGAATGATACTTTCAAAACGTAAAATTTATCTTGTTTTATTATTCTACTTTTACTATACTCTGTTAAAGTTTTGGGGAATCTACTATACAATAAAAAAATCTATCCTAATATGAAAACAGGATTTGTGATTTTTATAGTGTACTTTTTAATATGTAGGTCCTCCATAACAGACCTTTTTTTTTATGTCAACGTGACGTAGATTACTATTTCATTGTGCCAAGAGCTGTGGGTACAAGCGGTTGGGACAAGAAACAATATGATGACCGAAATTTGTATGATATTTTTATTGTTATTTTATTTTATTTTATTTTTATTGAGTTTCATATAGTTTTTATTTTATTTTGTTAGAATTTTCACTTTGTTTTTGCATTTGCATATAGTTTAACAATTTTTATGTTTTTAGTCCTTTTAGTTTTGTTTATTATATTTTTAGTCTTGTTAGAGGTTCCGGTCAATTAAGGAACATTTGTGGGGATCTTGATGCAAATAAAGGAAGAATTGTGGCTGAAAATAAATGTAGAAGAAGAAGCATCGATTATTTTTGTTGTTTTAAACATGTGGAAAAAGAATTGAAGAAGAACATTGATGCTATTCAGCTCTTTAGAGACAAAGAAGTGGCTACATGATGAGCATTTATGGTAATCAAGAGCCATCACGAAAGAAGAGAAGAGAAGCAAGGCAATGAACCATCAGAAGTACCCAACGCCTTAGCGTTGGGAAGCCAATGCTCATGCGTTGGGTCCCTGACTTGGAGTCTAGGAATTTTGTAATTCCAACGCTCAAGCGTTGGAGGGCCAACGCTCATGCGTTGAGCCCCTGACTTGTGCCCAGTTTTAATTTAATTCCAACGCTCAAGCGTTGGAAGGGCCAACGCTCATGCGTTGAACCCCTATTTGGCCACGTCTAGTGGTACTTAAACCCAACGCCTGAGCGTTGGCTCGCAGCCAGGAAACTCTATAAATAGGCTGCTTGTTTCTTTTGTAAATACACTTGGAAAAACACTAAAATACTTTGTACTACTCTTGTTCTGAGCATTGCTTGAGGTGTGGGAAGCCAATTCTTGAGCTCTCAATTCACATTCTTATTATGTTTTCCTTAGCCATACTTGGCTAAGTTCTTTAGTATCTTGGGTTGTAGTTAATCTGCTTTCTAGCTATGTTTTAGGTTTCCATTTTCAATATATAAATAAAGGTTTATGTTCTTAGTTTCTATTCCATGCTTATCATTTATCTTGCTGTACATAAGTGTTATTACCTAATTCTTATGCAATGGTAATTGTTAGGAATTGGGGGAAATGAGAATAGAAAGAAAAATTGCATGTCACTTAGGTATAAAGGTAGGATTGTTAGTGATGGTCTGAATTCATAAATTAATCTTCAATTGGATTAACTAATCACTAAGGCATTAGGCTTAGTAATCGAATTGGAAGTTCTTCTTGCTTAAGGAATTAACAAGTAGAAACCCTAGGCTAAATCACCTAAGAACATGTGCTGAAATTCATATATGAAATTGATTCCGATAGCTTAAGTTAGAAGTAGTGAATCTCAACTCAAGTGCTTTTTTATCAAATATTTATCTTGTTTCTTTTTTCCTGTTCATTTATTCCTAAAAACAACCAACAATCAAAACCTTTTTATTTTCTGTTTTTAAGCTACAAACAATTGATTTGGGGTCTTGAAATTCAACCTATCCCTGTGGGTTCGACATCTTTTATATTACACGATATCCTCAGTGCACTTGCGGATTGGCCATCAAGTTTTTGGCGTCGTTGCCGGGGATAGGTTTCTATTTTTTTAAGACCTTTTTGTTGATTGTTTAGAGATTTTTGTCACTAGTTGTTTACCGTGCAATTTGAGCTGTCATGATCTCAAGGGAAGACCCCTTAGAAACCATAATCATGGAGGGGTTGGAACTTGTTGATTTGGAAAGTAATGACGAACAGATCATAGAAAATGCACGGTACTTGGAGTCCGCCCATTTTATCCCTTCAAGGAAAATCTGGGTAGAAGAGTTGAGAAGAGATGAAGGAACTCAGGTAGAGGAGAAAAAGGAGTTGAAACCTCTACCTTCCACCCTCAAGTATGCTTTTCTTGAGGAGGGTAACTTGAAACCCGTCATTTTAAGTAGCTCTATTACTCCTCTTGAGGAAGAAAAAGTTACTAGAGTTTTAAGGGCACATAAGTCTGCTTTGGGTTGGACTATTGGGGACATCAAGGATATAAGCCCCACTATTTGTATGCATAAAATCTGCTTGGAAGAAAAAGTTAAACCCGTGGTCCAACCCCAAAGGAGACTCAATCCAGCAATGAAGGAGGTGGTAAGAAAAGAGGTAATTAAATTACTTGATGCGGGCATTATTTAGCCAATTTTTGATAGTGAATGGGTTAGTCCTGTTCAGGTTGTTCCTAAAAAAGGGGGGCATCACTGTGGTTCCTAATGAAAACAATGAGTTGATCCCCACCAGGAAGTTAACTGGGTGAAGAGTGTGTATAGATTACCGTAGGCTTAATGCAGCCACCCGGAAGGATCATTTTCCTCTTCCTTTTATTGACCAAATGCTTGACAGGTTGGCTGGACATGAATATTATTGTTTCTTGGATGGGTATTCTGGATACAATCAGATTGTGGTTGATCCTAAGGATCAAGAAAAAATAGCCTTTACTTGTCCTTTTGGGGTTTTTGCCTATAAGAGAATGCCCTTCGGGTTGTGTAATGCACCCGGAACCTTCCAGAGATGCATGTTTGCTATTTTTCATGATTTAATTGGTGAATGCATGGAAGTGTTCATGGATGACTTTTCTGTTTATCGAACTAACTTTGACAGGTGTCTGGATAATTTGGATAAGATCCTAATAAGGTGCCAAGAAAAGAATTTGGTCCTTAATTGGGAAAAATGTCATTTCATGGTAAAAGATGGCATTGTGCTTGGACATAGAATCTCTGAAAAAGGGATTGAGGTTGATAGAGCCAAAACTGAGATTATTGAAAATTTACCTCCTCCTGTGAACATCAGAGGTATTAGAAGTTTTCTGGGTCATGCGGGGTTCTATAGGCGTTTTATAAAAGATTTTTCTAAAATTGCTAAGCCTATGACGAACCTTCTTGAGAAGGATGCTCCTTTTATCTTTGATGATCAATGCTTCTCTATTTTTAAGCTTTTGAAAGAAAAACTTGTATCAGCCCCTGTTATTGTTGCACCCGAATGGGATTTGCCTTATGAGATTATGTGTGACGCAAGTGATATTGCAATAGGGGCTATTCTTTGTCATTAAAAGAATAAAGTTATGCATGTGATTTACTATGCTAGTAAGGTCCTGAATGATGCTCAAAGGAACTACTCTACAACTGAAAAAGAGTTGTTAAGTGTAGTTTATGCTCTAGGTAAATTCAAACCTTACATCTTAGGTTCTAAAATTTTCGTGCATACTGACCATGCTGCGTTGAAGTACTTGTTTTCTAAACAGGATGCTAAACCCAGGTTGATCAAGTGGATCTTGCTCTTGCAAGAGTTTGACTTGAACATTGTGGACAGGAGAGGAAAGGATACTGGTGTAGCAGACCATTTGTCAAGACTTGAAGGTGGGAACTCTAGTTTGATTCCTATTCAGGAAGAGTTCCTGG
The DNA here is from genome assembly GCA_030819835.1 of Acmispon strigosus. Taxonomy (NCBI): domain Eukaryota; kingdom Viridiplantae; phylum Streptophyta; class Magnoliopsida; order Fabales; family Fabaceae; genus Acmispon; species Acmispon strigosus. The sequence continues at coordinate 43,018,831 of JAUAMA010000005.1, read as the reverse complement.
ATGAGAAGCTTTTTGCTGTCCAAGATGCAGAGTTAATACCCTGTTATGTGCATCTTGCTAACTACAAAGTTGCTGGAGTGTTGCCACCTGATTTATCGTGGCAACAGAAGAAAAAGTTTTTACATGATGTCAAATTTTATTTCTGGGATGAACCCTTTTTGTTTAGAGAATGCTCCGATAGAGTTATTAGAAAATGTGTCTAGAAATAGAATTTTAAGGCATTTTGTGGCATTGTCATGGCTCCGAATATGGGGGCCATTTTTCTGGAGAGAGGGCTGCTGCTAAAGTCCTCCAAAGTGGTTTTTATTGGCCTACTATCTTCAAAGATAGTAGAGCATTTGTGGAAAGGTGCGATCACTGTCAATGAACTGGCAACATCTCAAGAAGAAATGAGATGCCCCAAAAAATGATTTTGGAAGTTGAGCTTTTGATGTTTGGGGCATTGATTTTATGGGACCCTTCCCTCCTTCTTTTGGTTGCCAGTATATTTTAGTGACTGTTGATTATGTTTCCAAATGGGTTGAAGCATCAGCCCTTCCCACAAATGACAGTAAGGTGGTTTTGGACTTTTTAAAGAAAAATATTTTCACTAGATTTAGGGTGCCAATGGCGATTATTAGTGATGGGGGTAAGCATTTTTGCAATAAAGTTTTTGAAACTCTTTTAAAAAAGTATGGTGTTTATCACAAAGTTGCTACCCCCTATCACCCCCAAACTAGTGGCCAAGTGGAAGTTTCCAATAGAGAGATGAAAAAGATTTTGGAAAAGGTAGTTGGTACCTCAAGGAAAGATTGTGCCCTAGCTTTCTGCATTCATAGCAGACGATAGAGTTCTTGTCTGAATTTTGTCCTCCTTCTTTTCTAGAATTTTCCTGGAATTTTCTATGTCCAAATTCCTTCTTGTGCTCTTCTTTTGACTCATTTCTATCTCCTCGTTGTTTGAGCCACATCTTTTTGAACTTCGTATTCAACAGTGCTTCCTCATGGCCAGTATCGTCTAACGACTCCGCTGCTTCTTCATGGCCAGTATCGTCTGACGACTCCGCTGCTTCTTCAGAAGACTTTTCAGCATTTGTGCCTCTCGAGCTTTTGGATTTAAAGGCTATGGTTCTGTTCTTCTTGCTTCCCTCATCTTGAGCTAGTTCAATCTCATGAACTTTTAGCGATCCTAAGAGATCTTCCATTCTGAGGATAGTGAGATCCTTGACTTATTGAATGGCTATCACTTTAGGTCTCCACTTCATGGAAAGACATCTCAGAATTTTTGTAATCTGGTCGAGGTTGTCGTAGCTTCTTCCTAGATTTCTCAATCCATTAATGATAGTTTGAAACCTTGAAAACATATCATCAATCGATTCATTTTCCTTCATTTTGAATGCTTCATATTGAGCAACCAGCACGCTTATCTTGGTATGTTTGACATTCTATGTTCCTTCATGTGCCAATGCTAGTGTGTCCCAAATTTTCTTAGCTATGTCGAGACTGTCTATTTATCGTGTTCAGATGTGCTCAGTGCACAGGTGAGAAACAGCTTGGCTTTGACATTCAGTTGATTTTCTCCTTTGATCATTAGTCCATTGTGCTCTTGAGATAGATCAATATTTTTAGGTACATAATTACCTTGTTCGATGATGTCCCATATTTTATAGCTTGTGGATTTAATGAATAATTGCATGTGCTTCTTCCAGTATGGGTAATTTGAGCCGTCGCAGAATGATGGCTTGTTTGTTGCTGCGCTGGTTGGGAATGCGTTGCCCTCTATATATCTTTTCTCTAGACGTGTTAAAGTGTTAGTTTCTCATAACATTCTTCTCACTCAATTTACCAAGGAGAAAACTCGTTAGGTTTTATGGGCCTAAAAATGGAACCAACCATTGGGTTACCCCACATGAAAATAACGTCACAATTAGGCCCATAATTTACTTCCGGAGCAGGAAGGGAAGGGAGTGTGGTCATAAACCATGATAATGGTAGAATTTTGGTGTCTTGTTAAAAATTAAGATCTGAGCGAGATGGGAAAGGAGAGTAGCAGCGTTCCAGTGTTGCAATGGTTGAATCGGATGGTTTCAGAACCTCACTACCTCCTTCATTTCCTAACTTTCTTCTCCTATTTCGTCATTCGCTGCTCTGCAACCCATATCTTAGCGCCTCACCTCATCCACCATCTCCTTCATCGCGTAACTCTCTCTCTCTCTCTCTCAAATATTACTCTTTGTAGGTCGCTAACTTGTTCCCTCACTCGGATGCATTTTCAGGAAATTCAAACGCTGTTAGCGTTCGCCTTGCTGGCTTTCATCAAGGTATCCATAATCAGATCGAATTTATTGTCCAATTTCGAATTTATCTGCATTTTCGAATTTCTATTCATTCCACATCATGCCTAAAAGCCTGCGATGTCAAAGTAGGAACCCTTAGCCATTGATTCTCGACTTTTTTACAGATTTGTAAATACCTAAACGTTCCAGGTTCTGGTGTCCATATGTCCGGAATATTTTGGGTAAAGAATTTTACCGCGGGAATGCATTTGTTGAGAGGATTTTGAATGATTTATGAAATAAAATTTAAAAATATCTGGCATATTTACTTGTATTTCAACATCGACCGTATCACAGTAGTTTTGAAAATCTCTCATTAAACTCTCCTCTCACAAAAACCTTCACTCTACTGGATTTGTCCAAACAATATATTTTACAAATGCTGCTAATTAAAATACTTCAATGTTACTCACTAATCAAAATACATCAATTTAATTTCCCCCCTGAAGTTTAAACCCTTTGAAATTTTAGAATAACTTATGCAAACTCAGTGTCAATCTTCCTCTGTAACCAAAAAAGAAAAAAATCTGTCAGTTCAATTTTACAATTACTTATATAAGTTTCATATGGTAGCTAAATCATAGTATTTTAGTATGTCACCTATGATTCATGCTTGCTTTAAAATTTCGATTCTTTCCCTCCCTCCCTCCCTCTCTCTCTCTCTCTCTCTCTCTCTCTATTTCTCTCTCTCTCTCTCTCTCTCTCTCATTTAAGATTGCTTTTTACATTATTGTTATGCTATTTTTGTAAATTTCTGCAGTGTTGTCTATAACTTATAAAATTTGTTGGATCTCCATATCCATGTCATATTGTATTTTACCTGTGTCTTGTGTCCTATTTGTGTTTTCTGGTTGCACACATACCTCTGACTTTGCTTTATAATTTAACATCTAAAAATACACATGTAAATTGCTGATTATATATTTCATTACATAGTTAGTCCCCAAATGCTAAACAAAGAGGAGTTAGGCAGTAGGTAGACGGCATAAAACTCGATATTTCAAATTACAGCCCAATATAAGTCAAATGGAAACTAAGAAACTATAAGTCAAACTGTTAACGAAGATTTGGATTCAGATGGTTTTTCTTTAAACATGACATTATAGGACATTTGAGATTTTTTGATCCATATAGTTGACCCCACTAGTAGAAAAACTGAAAAAGGCTTTGATAGCTGTCGCAACTTGCAAGTTTTACGTTTCAACAATGAAATTAATGTTACTACTATGAAAAAGTCATGTGACATTTCCAGTAGCCTTTTAAGAGTTTGCTTCATCATAGGAGTGTTACATATTAAATGTAGATTGCACAAGATTAATGTTATTTTACTTCCTTTTAGCCATTAAACGTTCTTTCTGCATTCTTGAATTAAAAGACTACTAGTTTTGTCTTATATGGTAATGAGGTTCCAGTCATTATCTTGGATGTGTAAGCCACTGTTATGGCGAGCCCCGATTTGAATGGATATGAATTAAGAGTCATCAACTGCTGTTTTCGCATACTGCTGATAGCAACCTTGGTCATTTGTGTGCATCATATTCAATTTTTCTCATTTTTCACTTTTGCAGGGAGTGAGAGAAGAGACATGGGAAGCCTTTATAGCTGATGCGCTTTTCATTGCTAAGGTTATCCCATGATGTGTTTGTAAAACTTCTACAGCTTCCTTCTTTCATTCACATATTACTTCCCCTGTGCCCCTTGTTTTTATTATTTGTAAGATAAAGTTCAAAACTTTTTTTCATTTATTTTTTAAATTTTGTAATCATGAATTTGAGATATTCCAGCATATGATATCTTAGTCTAATTAGATGCCTATTGAGCTATCGGGAATGCATTCTGATGCTTTTCCTACTTTGATTTATTATTAGAACTTGTGGGTTGAAAAACAAGTAATGCATACGTTTCATGTGTTAAATCCCTTTTTTCCTACACCCTACCTGTGGCTTAATCTCTTTCTATGTCTTTGTGGCACTTCTCTGCTTTTATATCTTATTTCAATATTTCCAGATTTGTCTTTTTGTCCTTGCCTTTACAATGGATCGCCGCTTAGCCATTTGGTATGTTCTTGTATTTTTAGGTAGGTAGTTTCATCTTATTTGGTGCTTTTTAAGCAGTGCATATATTTAAGGCATAGCAATTGCAATTTTATTCACATCATGTTTCTTTTTCCTGTAATATTATAGAAGTATTTATCAATCAATCATCAACCATGAAACTAATTTTATTTTATTATAAAAAAATACAACTGATATATATTTTTCCTATTACTATATCAATAATGTCTTTTTCCTAAAATTGATTTTGTTTGCATTCATTTTGGTAATAAGTCCATGGTGTGCATTGGGTATCTGCTGAAAGTTAATTGCAGACTGTGATTCAACCATTGGAGAACTATTTATGAATTATATTTATATTCTGTATTGCAGTGATACATATGTTAACACAACAACCTCCATCCCAAGGACTAGGTACAGTTAATTGGATTTTGCAGACTTACCTTTATGCTTTTTGTTATATTAATTTTCAAGCTTACTAATAGTTGAAAATGTCATGAGAACTACAGGAATTCATTGCTTTATTATTCTGATCATCTGATAAAATTCTGCTTCTGTTTAATTCTTTCTTCCTCCAGGTACTTCTAGCAAGCTAACACCATTGCAGTTGGAAAGCCTGCTTACGGAGGGAAACACTACAAGATTGATGCTGGTGAGTGCTGTGGGTTGAATGGAATTCCTTTCTGAACCTTTAACTTTTATAGATCTGCGCTGTGTTAGCTCAGTGAGCGCACAATGATGGTAACCTCAGGGAAAGAGAAGGCTGTTCAATAACAATATTTACATAAATTTATAATTTTCTTTATAGATTTTCTCTAGGCAAATTTTTAGCACTTTTGGGGGATATGGTTGCAATAAATTGCTTTAGGTCAGAAAAATTTACTTCTATTTCCCCCGTTTTCTAATTTAATGGTCAACTATGTTCAAAGTTCAAACCTATAATGCATGAAAATATCACACTACCATTTTTGGAAGAGTAAAAGTAATATCAAAAGTCTATGGAGTGTAGCTATGTCCTTGTTTCGATATCAAATCTCTTTCTTTCTCCTGCAGGTGGAATTCTCTGCGTCCTATTCATCTGCTTGCATTCGCTCAAGTCAGCAGTTTCCTGAACTCTCAATTACGTATGCTTCTCTTTGACTTTTGTTTTGGACTATCACTCCTCCATTCAGTAAAAAGGAAAGTTAGTAAGAGTTTCTCTTCACTGTGAAAATTCTGATTGGTGTGCTTCCTCACTTGATAGGGGTAGCTTTTATACCTTTAATCAACTAGGTTTAGAAGAAGTTCTCTCGACATTACAAATCTGTTTAGCATTTTGGAAACATATTTGGTTTCTTTGCTTTTATTGTAATACAAAGTTTCCACCATATTTTTTGATTCTGTTTCCAGAATTTATTTAAAAGGCCATTTGTTCCTAAATTTGACCCTATTTAAAGAAATGTTTCCTAAGAAAGACTCTCATTTAAACATACCAAAGTACCAAACATATTTTCAAATTTCTTTTGTGCTATATTTGAAAAAGAAAAAACGAAATAGATTGTTAGATATCTTGTAAATTGGTAGGATATCTTGTATTAACTGTAATTAGGTAGCACATAATAATTGTAAATAGGCAAACAATACCTATTATATATAAAACCCTCCGTTGTGTAGATGAAAACACGGGTTCATTCTAATACCTCAGTTTCTTTTTGTTCAACATTGTTTCAAGAGCCTAACGAGAGGAAACCTTAATCCCAATCTGTGATAACTTGGTGGGGGGGGGGAGGAGTGTTGTGATAGGGTTAATACTGTAATTAGACCTGCTATTAAGCAGGTGTATGTTAGGAAGCAATTTAGAAGAAATAAGAATAACTAACTGCATGTGAGCAGTTAGGCTTTTCTATAAATAAGAGACAGTTTAGTCAGGTAGTTATTGGGAAGTTAAGTGGTTTGGTGAAACTGATTCATAGGGAATCAGAAACTGATTCATTGGGAATCAGAATCCTACTATCTCCTTCAATAATTCTGTAATTTTTGTAATTCTGCTTCATTCAATAATAGTAATTCTGCTTGAATCCTAACACCGGTATCAGAGCCACGATCTTGGTGCCCTGAAACCCCACGGGAATTATGATACTGCGTATGAAGACAAGAAGCATGGTGAGATCTTCGGAAGATTGGGAACAGGAGCGCGAGGAGTTGCGCACTCGTCTGGAATTGAACGAAGCCAGAACCGAGAAGACGGAGGATCTTCTTGCAGCGATCGCTGTGAAATTAGGGATTCATCAAGGAGAATTCCATAACAGTGACGCAGGGGAAACTAGTTGGGAGCGAGGGCCACCCAAAGACACAGTGCGATAAATGGCGAAAATTGGAGATTCCGATTTTTGTGGGAGACGACGCTTATGTTTGGACGCATCGTTTGGAGAGGTATTTTGTGTTGAAAGGTGTCACTGATGAAGAGAGGATGCAAGCAATATTGGTAGCATTAGAAGGTAAAGCCCTCAGTTGGTTTCAATGGTGGGAAAGATGCAATCCGGATCCTACTTGGGAGGGGCTCAAGTTAGCAGTGATAAGGAGGTTTCAACCATCGATGATACAAAATCCCTTCGAGTTGTTATTGTCGTTGAAGCAAACGGGGACACTCGAAGAATTTGTTGAAGAATTTGAGAAGTACGTTGGAGCCTTGCAGGTGATTGATCAAGATTTTGCTAAAGGCATTTTCTTGAATGGTTTAAAAGAGGAGATACAAGTTGAGGTGAGGTTATATGAACTTCACACTCTTTCAGAAATTATTCAGAAATCAATTATGATTGAACAAAAAAAATTCATTATGAATAAGAAGAGTAGTGTTTCATACAGTAAATCTAGTGGATTTTTCAAAAGTACTCCTTACAGTAAAAGTGTAACTATAGAATCTAAGTCTTTTGTTGACAAAAAGGCTGAGAATTCTGGAGTAGGAAGCGCGGTGAATGGTTTTGGGACTGGTAGCACAGTAGAGAGTTCCAGAAACAGAGGGGGGGAATTTAAGCACTTAATTGGTGCTGAAGTGAGGGAAAAAAGAGAGAAGAATTTATGTTTTCATTGTGATGAACCCTACAACAGGTAACACAAGTGTAAAACAAACAGTTCAAGATGCTTATACTTGAAGAGGATGAGGAAGAGGAGGAAAAAGAAGTGACGGATTTGGCTGTGGAGGGATTGAATTCACTGCAACTTTCATTATGTTCTATGGCTGGGTTGACATCTAAAAAGTCTTGGAAGATAGAGGGCCAGTTAAAGAACAAATCAGTAGTGGTACTGATTGATTGTGGGGCTTCCCATAATTTCATTGTAAAAGAACTAGTTGTGCAGCTACAATTGTTGGTGGAGGATACTTCTTATGTGGTGGAAGGAGGGGATGGACATAAGGTGCAATGCAGGGGCAAATGTTCTGATTTATTGCTCAAAATGCAGAACTTAGACATTGTGCAGGACTTTTATTTTTTTTACTTGAAAGGAGTGGATGTAGTATTGGGGTTGGATTGGTAGCTAGCTTGGGGGAGGTCAAGGCTGATTTTTGTAAGCAAGAATTGATTTTGAGACAAGGGGCTGGAGTATATAAGATCACTGGGGATCCAGCTCTCACAAAGACTGAGTTATCATATGGAGCTTTAATGCAGGTGCTCAGGGAAGAAGGCAGTGGACTCATTCTGCAATGCCGAGAAGAGGAAATGTCTCAAAGGGTAGAGATAAGTGTTCCAACAGAGCTTCAGCAATTGTTGATGAATTATAAAGAGGTGTTTTCAGATCCTTAAGGCCTTCCTCCTAATAGGAGGCATGATCATGCTATTAACCTTAAGGAAGGTGCTGAAATACCTAATTTGAGACCCTACAAATATCCCCACTATCAGAAATCGGAGATTGAAAGATTAGTTTCAGAAATGTTAGAGGCAGTGGTGATAAGGCACAATATCAGCCCATACTCAAGTCCCATTATTTTAGTGAAGAAAAAAGATGGTGGTTGGCGATTTTGTGTGGACTATAGGGCCTTGAATAAGGTCACAATTCCTAACAAGTTTCCTATCCCTATATTAGAAGAGTTGTTGGATGAAATAGGAGGAGCAACAATCTTCACTAAATTAGATTTAAAATCCGGTTATCATCAAATAAGGATGAAGGATGCTAATGTGGAGAAAACGGCTTTTAGAACTCATGAAGGTCATTATGAATTTATGGTGATGCCGTTTGGCCTTACAAATGCGCCTTCCACCTTTCAAGCTCTCATGAATGAGGTTCTTAGACCTTTTTTAAGAAAAATTGTCTTAGTTTTCTTTGATGATATTTTGGTCTATAGTATTGATATGGCTACTCATGTGGGACATTTACAACAAGTACTAGAATTGTTGAGGGAGAATGTCTTGAAGTCTAATTACAAGAAGTGCAGCTTTGGTCAACATCGCTTAGAGTACTTGGGTCATGTTATTTCAGGTGATGGGGTTGCAACTGATAAATCTAAGGTGCAGGCCATTTGCACTTGGCCAATTCCTAAGGAGATAAAAGGATTAAGGGGATTCCTTGGTCTAACGGGCTATTATAGAAGATTTGTGCAAGGCTATGGAAAAATAACAAAGCCTCTAACTGACCTTTTGAAGAAGGATAATTTTCTATGGAGTGCAGAAGCTACACTAGCATTCAATGCATTGAAGGCTGCTATGGTTGAGCTACCATTGTTAGCAATCCCTGATTTTTCCAAACAATTCATTGTGGAGACTGATGCCTCAAGCAAAGGTTTAGGAGTTGTGTTAATGCAAGAAGGAAGACCTTTAGCTTTTTGGAGCCAAGGCCTATCTCCTAGAGCCCAACAAAAGTCAGTCTATGAGAGGGAACTAATGGCTCTTGTACAAGCAGTGCAAAAATGGAGACATTACCTCCTTGGAAATCACTTCATCATCAGAACAGATCAGAGAAGTCTTAAGTTTCTTACAGACCAAAGGTTATTCAGTGAGGAGCAATTTAAATGGGCTGTGAAACTCATTGGATTGGATTTTGAAATCCAATTTAAACTAGGAAAGGACAATTCAGTAGCCTATGCACTCTCAAGAAGGGAAATGTATTATGCAGTTTCAATTCTTTCTATTACTAATTAAGGCAACTGGTTTTCTGCAGTGCAGCAAGATCCTAAGTGGGTGAAGATTAGTCAGGACTTACTTGTTGATCCTGCTTCTCATAAGGATTACAGTTACAAAGGAGACAGGTTGTTGTATAAAGGCAAGTTGGTTTTGCCTAAGGCTTCAAATCGGATTCCTATGATTTTGGCTGAATGTCATGATAGTCCAATTGGAGGGCATTCTGGTTTTTTCAGAACCTACAAGAGAGTGACCAGTTTTTTCATTTGGGAAGGAATGAAGAGTGATATTAAGAGGTATGTGGAGGAATGTGATGTTTGTCAACGTAATAAATACTCTACTCTTGCACCTAGTGTGCTGCTCCAACCTCTTCCTATTCCTAAATCAAAGGGTAAGGACAAAGTGTTTGTGATTGTGGACCGCCTTACCAAATACTCACATTTCTTCCCTCTCGGCCACCCTTTCACAGCAAAGGAAGTAGCAGCACTCTTTTTGAAAGAAGTTGTCAAATTACATGGATTTCCCTATTCCATTGTATCTGACAGGGATCAGATTTTTCTCAGCCATTTTTGGAAGGAGCTGTTTCGATTGGCGGGTACAAGTTTGAAGCTCAGCACTTCATATCATCCACAAACTGATGGCCAAACGGAGGTTGTGAATAGATGTTTGGAGACTTATCTCCGGTGCTTTGTGGGTCCTAAGCCAAAGCAGTGGGTAGATTGGCTATCTTGGGCTGAGTTTTGGTTCAATACCAACTACCACATATCTATTGGCATGACTCCTTTCAAAGCCCTTTATGGCAGAGATCCTCCTTTTTTAATTAAAGGCTGCACATTCACATCTAAAGTAGAGGAGGTTAATAAGTTGTTGCAAAATAGGGATGAGGTATTGGGAGAATTGCAGTAAAATTTGTTGAAGGCTCAAGATCAAATGCAGGCCCAGGCTAACAAGCATAGAAGAACAATTGAGTATGCTGTGGGTGATTGGGTCTACTTAAAGCTTCAACCCTATAAGCTTAAGTCTTTGGCAAACAGACCTTGTGCTAAGCTTTCAGCTAGATTTTATGGTCCCTATCAGATATTGTCCAAGGTAGGCTTGGTAGCATACAAGTTGGAGTTGCCAGATCATTCCAAGATACATCCTGTTTTTCATGTTTCATTGCTGAGAAAAGCATTGAAACCTCATCAGTTCCCTCAACCATTGCCACCAATGTTGAATGAGGAACTTGAGTTACAGGTTCAACCTACTGATATTTTGCAATGGAGGGAAAGCCAACAAGGAGACATTGAAGTGTTGGTTCAATGGGATAAGTTACCTTCTTGTGACAATACTTGGGAGCTTGCAGCCAAGATACAAGACAATTTTTCTTCTTTCCAACTTGAGGACAAGTTAGCTCTCTTAGGGGGGAGTATTGATAGAGTTAATACTGTAATTAGACCTGCTATTAAGCAGGTGTATGTTAGGAAGCAGTTTAGAAGAAATAAGAATAACTAACTGCATGTGAGCAGTTAGGCTTTTCTATAAATAAGGGACAATTTAGTCTCATTAGATAGTTATTGGGAAGTTAAGTGGTTTGGTGAAACTGATTCATTGGTAATCAGAAACTGATTCATTGGTAATCAGAATCCTACTATCTCCTTCAATAATTCTGTAATTTCTGTAATTCTGCTTCATTCAATAATAGTAATTCTGTTTGAATCCTAACATGTTGTTAGCAGGCTAGTAACCAAACATAAGAGGAAAGGGTCAGATAGATGAGCCCATTTAAGAGGCTAGGACTTAGGAGGTAATTATCATCAGTGGAGTCAGTTTTATATTAGTAGTGTGGGTAATTATCATGTATACTAGTATTGAGGGGAAATGGGTAGGCAGTAATTAACAGTTGGCTTTTAAGTTTATGGGTTCTACCTTGAAACACTGCAAATTTATCATTCTGCCATTGTTTTACTTGGAAAAATCTAAACCAAAACCAAAAGACAGCAACAAAGTTACAGTAGAGAAAACGATTTAGTGTAAACATAGTATGCGTTAGAAGGTCTACTAATATGGTGAAATTTTTTTATATCCAGAAATGTCTGTAAGCAGCTTATGACAATGACTATCTTCATGTCTGTCTTACAGATATTCAAGCAAAATCTTGTCATTCGGAATAGTTGATCTTGGACTGTTTCCCAATGCAGCTGAAAAATTTGGAATATCTCTTAGTGGTAATGATATTAATCAATACTAATAGCCATTTGAATTTCTCTGCTTGATTACTCTGAGTTCCTTCTAGTTATTATATATATTGCAAATGTGCAATTTATATGAAGCCTTGTCTTCTCAGGATGCATGGGCCAGCTTCCAACATATATCTTATTTGATAATGCAACTGATATTGCCCGTTTTCCAGAGTTGGATTTTGAATCAACATTCTTTCACACTACAATTACAAAGGTATCTGTCTTAGTAGGATTGTATTTAAGGAGTTATTTTGGGTATTCACTGGAACTTCAATTAATTTTCAGATGAAGGGATCAAGGTATCCTTTGATTTAACATGATTAGAAAAAAAAGTATAGAAGTAGTTTAAACTTAATGCCGTTTGCAAATAGGTTCCTTCAAGGCTTCAACTTTTTATTTATGTCAATTAGTCCCTAAACTTCAACTATCATTGTAATAGATCTTTAACATAACTCATTAACGGTGAATAAATATAAATTTTTAATCTTTATCAAATTAAAACTTTTATTCTGTATTTTATTTTAAAAATCATGGTATTTTAATATTTTGTCATTAATAATCTAAGTTAACAAAAGAATCTATTGTAATTTGTAAGAACTCAAGTTTATGGATTAATTGGGGCGAAATTAAAGTTGAAGGCACATATTAGCAAAAGCCAGTTTAGGTTTCTCTTTCAACTCTTTCCTAAAGATTTGACAATTTCAAAGGAGCCACTTTAGATGGTTAAGTATGTCATGATAATCATTGGTTGAGAAATTAATGATTGATGTTTAAAGAACACTATAATTAGTTATATATGTGATTATTAATAACTTTATCTTCTAAAGTGATCTCTAATTTTAAAAGAGGCAAATCCTTTCCATGAAACCTTAGAATTCGAGTTAGGCTGGACTCTATACCAAATATTAGCTTAGGGGTGAGGATTGCTATACATTTTATAAAGACTTATTTAGTCATATGTATAGTCAATTTGACACTTGTAAAAAAAAACAAAAGCCTTTTATCCTTTTCATCACAACATTGTGCAGATGGGTTGATCTTAACTTTTAGCCTTTTGAATGTTGCATTTGAGCATTGCTCTATTAGTCACATCTCTGACCTAGAGTTTAACCATTATCTTATGGATTATGACTTGCAGGGACTTCTATCTCGACATTTTGATCTTGATCGGTACCTTATGGAATATATCAATCTTAAATAGGATATAATGGTGCAAGTAGTAGTCTGATGTTTAGTCGCTCCCAAATCTTATTTGTTGCTATTATTACAAGTAGTGGCATCTCTACTCTCAGCTAAAACCATTTTATCTTGTTGAAAAAATCAAATTTTATTTGAACAAATAATGTCATTATAATTTTCTTTTAATTTGTCTGGAAAAGGGTGACATCTCACAATATTTATGAACGGTAGGAGAGTGTCTGTAAACAAATAATAAGAATGATGATGAAACTAGTATTTTAGGTGCGTAATATTTAACATGATTTATGAACGAAAGCTCCTATTACCCTTTGAAATTCCTTTTGACTGTAAAGTGGATTTCCTGTATGGTATATTTGAAAAACGACAACTTTTATGAGAATGATAATAATAAATACTATAATAATGATATTAATAATAATATAGACAAATAATGGTGATGACGATGAAACTAATTTTGCAGGTGCATAGGACTTTGTTAATAGTACTATGTTAATGTAGGACAGAACCGGATTGACACAAAGGACAATAAAAAGCTCTAGCAAAAAAATTTACATAACTAACTTTTATAAAAAAAAAATTACAATTTTCTCATGTTTGTATTCATTGAATAATAAAAAAGAGAAAATGAATGTTACGTGTGTGCCCAAAATAGATTTTTAAGATACAACATGATAGCAAACATGTCACAAATGTGTTAGTATAAAATTATAAATCTGAGTAAGTAGGAGGTAGATCATTGGCCGTGGGCCTCTAGGATAGCATCACAATTGCAGTGGAGAAACTTGAAATTCAAAAAGAAAATGTAACAGGCCCTAAGCCAGACTCAATACGTTGCAAAGTATAAAACATTAAAGAACTTTTTAAGGAAAATTATGTATCGGGCCGGGCCGAGTGACCCGAGGGTCAACCCGAGCCCGTCCTTACCCGAAGCCGGGTTTGGAGATGGACAACCTATTCTGTCCTCTTATAGCAATCGAGCCGGGTCCAACCCGACCTAAGTGATGTGAAGAAGGTCTTGCTCCTGACCCTGGCTGAGGTTTTGATGACGACAAACTCATCGACAAAAAGAAGAAAAGAAGACTTAGAGGAAACGGCGCTACAAAGTTTATCAAACACCTAGAAGTCCTAGTATAGGTGAGTTATGCTTCTAAAGGTCTATTAAAGCATAAAGGCTCTTTAAAATACCTAAACTAATCACGCTTAATGTTTTCATAACTTAAAAGAAGTAGAAAACCTTAAGCCGATCTTAAAAGATCAAGTTTCTGGAAGATGGACTTCAGTGTAATCGATTGCAGCTTTCTGGTAATCGATTACACCTAGGCAAGTAATCGATTACCACTTGCTTGTAATCGATTACATGTTTGAATTTGAAATTCAAACTGAAACGGCTATCAGTGTAATCAATTACACTAAGTGATGTAATCGATTACCAACACGAAAAGTTGCATCTTTTCATGAACCATTGTGTCTCAAACCTTTTGGGAAAGGTTGCATTGGTTCAAGTTCGTTTCCCTTGCCTATATAAAGTCCATTTGAGTCCAGAACACAACAACACATGAGAACACAACATTAGGCCAAAGCTTTGTCAAAATTAGTTCATTAAATTCAAGAAAAATTGATACATTTTTTATTGTTTGTATCATATCCTATCAATATCCTGTCCACCCCAAACGCAGGATATGATAAGAGTCTATCCTGCTCTTATCATATCCTGTGCTTATCCAATCATTTATCCAATCATTTTCTTATTCTATCTCGACCACCAAACGAGCCCTTAAAGTTTAAGTAGGATAGTTTTACCCCACATTTATTTAGTGTGATTTCAATAAACTCTTTTTTGTCAAAATCACCTCAAATAAATATAGGCTAAATTTATTTGAGCTGAAAATTTCTAAGACAATATCAAAATATTATTAAACTGATAAGAAGAGAGTTTAATAATATCAATTTAGCTTAAGTGGTAAGAGCTGGGGACATATAGGTTGAGGAGGGAAAGGTCCAAGAATCATATCCCTTAAACAGAAATTTGGCTAAAAATAAATATCAAGATATTATTCAACCGCCTAAGTTATAGTGGTTATACACTTATACTACCTATTTACTTAGTATGATTTAATTTAGATAAGCTTTTCTTGGGAGGAAGTTTTTCCCCTTATTAGTGAAAGGAAAGAATTTGTACCAAAAAAAAGTGAAGGTGAGATGAATTTTTGGGTACTGTTTCAAATTAGACAATTTCAAAACAGTCTCGAATTCAATCAATAAAATCAAGACGCGTGTTATTAAATCTTTTAATACTAACATTTTACTAAATTTAATTTTAATCCCAATTAATTTACATTATTTTACTGTATAATAAATTATAATTTAACCCACTAACATATCAAATTACATTTTCAATATTCATCAATTTTTAAAGGTATATGTTAACCCAAATATCAACATTCAAGTTCATCACCAATGTAAAAAAAAAACTTCATTACCATCGGAAAAAAACTTTATTATAATTTTTTGGCTTAATTGCAGTTTTGGTCCCTTATGTATACGATTGTGTAATTTTGGTCCCATATGTTTAAAATGAAGGATTTTGGTCCCCTATGTTTTTCGAACGTGCAATTTTAATTTTTCCGTCAATTTAGCTTACATCAGGAGATGGGCTTCGCTGATGTGACATTCATTAATGATGTATCCCTACACGTATGCCACTGGGATTCACCTCAAAAATTAAAAAATTACTTCAGTAAATACCTTAAGTGAATCACATGATTACCCATGTGATTGTAACGGCTCTTTTCTTCTTCCTCCTCGTCCTTACATTAACACAAACCAGAAGTTAGAAGAGCTTCTATTGAAGCCAGACGTAGAGAAAGTAGAGGCGACATGAAGGTGAGTGGAAGCCAAGCCAAGCACGAAGGTCATACCATGCGACCAGGAAGTCAAACTTCAATTTTCACCCCCAAGCTTCGTCCATCCCAAACGAAAAGCGAGATTCTCACAACATTAATAAACAGGGGTAGCAGAACACGTTTTGCATAACGTGTTTCCCCTCTTTTCTTTTCTTTTCTCTTCTCCTTCCTCCTTCTATTGTCTAGTCCTTCCTCCTTCCATCGTCTACTTCTTCCTCCTTCCATCATCTACTCCTTCCTCCTTCAATCGTCTACTCCTTCCATTGTTTCCCCCTTCAATTACATTGGCCTCCTAACCTTTCACCTAATTCTTTTTCTGCTTCGTACTTGCAGAGGTCGCAGACGAAGCTTCACTGCACCTTCCCATCTTTCACGTCTTCAGTGTATCTTCCTCACTTCTTTTTCTTCTGTTTTGGACCTTCAAATAGTGTGGCTATGGCGAAGAAGAAGAAGAAGAATGTTGATGAAGGATATGACCGTTGAAGGAGAAGAGGTCGTGCAAGTCACGTGGCCGTTTGCTTCTTAATCACATTTAATTAAGTAATAATAAACAATTAACTAAATTAAACTATTTTTATTATATTAATTCTGGTATAGTCACATGGGGCCCAACAAGTGCTATCAACGTCAATTAATAAACCATCCACGTAGACCGTCTCTGTTACTGATTGGATGGAGCACTGACGACGTGACCAAATTCGCACCAAAATAAATTCTGGGACTTAAATCGAGCGTTTTGAACATCAGGGACCCAAATCACACAATCGTGAAAGATTAGGGACTAAAATTGCAATTAAACCTAATTTTTTTGTTACAATTATAATTTTAAAATAAAGTTCAATAATGTAGATTAATTAGAATTAAAATTTAATTTAGTAAAATGTTAGTGTTAAAATATTAAATAACACGTGTCTTGATTTTATTAATTGAATTTTAGTTTGTTTTGAAACTGTCTTATTTGAGACATTACGCCGGTCACCAAAAAAGTGAAACGAAAAAAAGTAAAATAAATTACTCTCAAATAAAAAATAATGATAAAATGACTCTCTAATTTAGGTGTCCGCTGTCCCCTTCAAGCGCTAATAAACAAACTCACTTCTCCTTTACTCTCTCTCTCTCCAGTCTCCACTAAAAGCCACAACTTGTCATACTTTTTGCCTCAAACACCCTATACTTTCTCACACTAATTTTCTTCACTTCTTTCATCATCATCATCTACGTATCATTCTCCCTCGTCACTCACAACCTTCCTTAACATTCTACCCCAATAATTCCTCCATTACATTCATTCATACGTAGCGATGGAAGCACCCAAAATTTTCCAATTCACCTCCGACAACGACAACAAGAGTAATAATGGCAGCGGTGTCGACCCCTTCATCGTGGAGGACCTCCTCGACTTCTCCAACGACGATGACGCAGTCATTACCGACGCCACCTTCGACTCCGCCACCACGGACTCCTCCACCGTCACCGCTGTCGAAAGCTGCAACTCTTCTTCTTTCTCTGGGTGCGACCCTAATAACCTCATCGTGGAAGCCTGCCGGGATCTCTCTGACGGTCATTTCTCCGGTGACCTCTGCGTTCCGGTATATTACATTTATTAATATTATATAATTATATTAATTTCTATTATTCCACAAATATCAATAAGCATAATGCATGTGTGAAGAAGCCTCGTCCTAGTTGAATACGTTCTTTTCTCTATTCTTCCCTTGAAAATTGCTAAGCCGTGTAAAAATATATCAGCTCCTCCTTCTTATCTTAACCAAGAATTTCGAAAGCGCAACAGAATTATGCGTATTTAACGGTCCACAATCTAATTTTATTCAAAGAATTTCTTCAATTATTAAGAATTTTCTGAATATTGGAGTTCACAAAGTGTAGCATCTGAATTATTGTGTCCATTAAAGGCTTTTTGGATGAAATTTGAACTCAGGATGATGATCTGGCAGAGCTGGAATGGCTTTCTAATTTCGTGGAGGAATCGTTTTCGAGCGAGGACCTGCAGAAGATGGAGCTCATATCAGGCATGAAGGCCCGGAACAACGATGAATCGAAGACCCGGGAGTCACAGTCCGAGCCCAACAGAAACAGCCCGATATTCGACTCGGAAGTGTCTGTTCCAGCCAAGGCCCGCAGTAAGAGGACCCGCGGGCCCCCATGTAATTGGGCCTCACGCCTCCTAGTCGTGTCCCCATCGACAACAACGTTGCAGCCGTCCTCTTCAGACCCTGACGTTGTCATTCCCACGCCCTCCGCAAAGAAGCCCGCGAAGGCGGCTCCGAGAAAGAAGGATGGCGGCGGCGACGAAGGGTCCAGCAGCGACGGCCGCAGGTGCCTGCATTGCGCAACGGACAAGACGCCACAGTGGAGAACCGGGCCCATGGGCCCGAAGACGCTGTGCAACGCTTGCGGCGTGAGGTACAAGTCGGGCCGGCTGGTGCCCGAGTACAGGCCCGCCGCGAGCCCGACGTTCGTGCTGACAAAGCACTCGAACTCGCACCGCAAGGTGATGGAGTTGCGGAGGCAGAAGGAGATGGTGCGGGCCCAGCAGCACCAACAACCACCGTTCCTTCAGCATCATCATCCGAACATGATTTATGAAATGTCCAACGGTGACGATTTCTTGATCCACCAGCACGTGGGGCCCGATTACAGGCAGCTGATCTAGTACATGGTAGCGTCTGGTGGAGGCTCGGTATTTTAATTTGTAGCGGCGTTACATAAGTTCATTGGGCAGAGAATATTTCTTCTTCAATCCAATTTTGTTAGCAATTACTTTCCTCTACTCAATTTTTTTGTTCATGCAAGTGAGACTGGTCTAATAATGACTCTGACGTTTCTTCAAATCGGCATTTGTTTAGGCCATATTTTGGTACACTTCAAAGCTTACTAAAAAATTTCCTTTTTGCTTAATTATTCTGATCTGTCTTATTTTTATAGTTACTTAATTCCCTTTTTATTTCAAGTTATTTGTATCTCTGTAATAATTGGGTTACAAAAATCCCTGCAATTATGTTCAAAAAGCAACCCACAATATGCAAGTGATAACAGGATGGCATGTTTTTAGCAATAAATTTGAGCGTGCCGTGACCTCTGTTGTTAACTTTTATACGCATAAAAACTTTGTGCTACTTGGATGAAGTATACGGTAATTTTGCTTATTAAAAAGAAAAGTACTAGGTAATTTACTAAATTTAATCGTTGATAACCAAGGACTCGGAAATTAATCTTGGTAGATGCTGGATCTAGTAGCGGCTATGTATTCTTTAAACCCTAGTAGGTAATTTGTATGTAAACGCTATAACTTGCTGAGCAAGAGCTAATTTTCTCATTAATTCATGAAAGAGCAATACATTCAGCTAGATGGTACTGTTCCCTTAGAATGGATAAGCCCTACAAGTGGCAATCATTTATTGGGTAGAACTTTCTGAAATTAGTAAATAAAATTAATTCTGGAAAAGTAACAGTTGAATCCAAGGATTAAAATAGAGTCCTAATCGCAGTAGATATAGTCCTGCATTTGTTTGGGATGTTTGGTAGCTCTTTTGGGCCTGTCTTTAAGAGATGGGTCGCTACCGATTCGTTCGTCTCAAGAGCGCTCTTGTCCTCAAGGTCTAGTTGAGAAGTATCGAACGGCTGGGGAAGTGTCACACCTGGGGTAGCTTGTGCAGCTGAATGTGGCAGTGACAGTGAGTTGCCAACAACTAGGTTCGATGGGTCATCTTTCGCGAAGTCCAAGACACTTTTGGCGGCTTGTGTACTTGGATAGAGTGTTGAGCATGGGTTACGGAATACACCAGCTTTAAGAGTATTTAATGTCTCGTTGTATTGTTGGGAACCATATGTTGCTAACCGTTGTGTGTCTTAGAGATGCTTGTCCTCTGGGTCCCCCTGTGTCATCTTCTCCCTTATCTCTTTATTTTTTGTGCCCTATATTCCTGCGTCCAGATCCGCGTCGATGGAGCTGCGTTCTGGTGAGTGAGCGGCCCTAGCGGTGCAGATAAGGGCGGCAGAGCTGCCAACATTGTTGGAATCGCATCTTCGTGGTATAAGGGAGGGAGTGGAACAAATTGCTCCGTGGTTCGACACCGGTAAAGCATTTAAAGAGTGAAACATGGAACATGGAGTGGAGCTTGGTGGATGTTGGAAGTTCTAGCTCATATGCCACCGTGCCGAAGCGGCGGAGGATGCGAAACGAACGATAGAAACGGTTGGAAAGCTTCTAGGAGGTGCGATTGGATAAGGAGAGTTACCTATAAGGGCGAAGACGGAGGAGAACCCATGTTTCTGGGTCAAAGGTAATCTCTCATTGGTGTTTGTCCTTTTGTTGGATCATACATTGTTCAACTTTTGCGATGTTAACTTTCATAGAGGCTAAAATATCCGTTCTTGCTTGCAAGATTTCATCGAAAGAGGTTAGTTTGGTGCTTCCAAGGACATAATCTAGCAGGGAAAATGGTTTCTTCTAAAGTTTAATGTTGATGGGGCATCGAAAGAAAATCCATACCCCAGTGGAAGAAGAGGTATGGTGTGTAAGACCCAGAATTTTCAGAAATTAAATTTATTAATTTTTCGCTTTTACGCTTTGTTTACTTTAGCGTAAAAATTGTTTGTAAGAAAGTGTTTAAATTAAATAAAAAGAGATAATAATATTCATGACTCATTTAAAATAAATTCATAATTCGGGTGATAAATTCATGACGTCGTTGATTGATCTCGATTACGTTTTGAAACAGTCGAAAACGGCATGCCGCCGTAGAAACCGTAATTATTACCCGAATATTATTCGAGCGAGAAATTGACTTTTTCATTATCATTATGAAAATGTGTATTCAACTTTATGAATTTTGATTGTAATACACTAATACTGATAGGGTTTATTTCAGATCCCGGAAAGGTTTTCGGTACGTCGTAAAAGGCTCGTTAAGGACCTTAATGTGAGGATAAAGGGGTGATCGGGACCTCAATAAAGTTCCCGAACAAGATGGAATGACTTAGAATGTTGTAAGGATTCCATTTCTAAAATAAAAATATTTTCGATTAGGCGAAGTATTTTTCGGCTCGTGAACATAACTGAATTTCCGGCGTCGCACCTGGAATTTATAGGCTAGCCGATTTGAGGGTTTAGGCAGCTAAAAGAGACTTTTTAGCTTTATGATATCAAAATCATTGATGAATAGTACAAGGATTTGACAATCTACACATAACTTACTTTTACTACTTATGGTAAAAATTAGGTTTCCACTACTTTTAGCCACACGAAAACCTAGTTTAGAGATAAGATATATTATTGATCTCTACCTTATGTGTCCAGCTGAACCTCTCTCTCCCATTAGGCCTCACTTATGTGAGAGAAAAGTGTTGAAGTTCTTCATCTTCTTCCTTGTTCCCCCTTAGTGCCGCCACTAAACAACCACATACCATTAAACCAAAGAAAAGAATAATAAAACACCAAAAAGACTAACTAAAAATAACAAAAGGACTAAACTAACAATTCAAATGCAAAAGTGAAAAATAGAATTAGAAAAGACCCAAAAACACTACATGAGTCTCAAAACAAATAAAATAAAAGACTAAAAAAAACTAGAATGCCCTCGGGTCATCACACTCCTATACTTAATCACAGTTTGTCCTCAAGCGTAAACTTTGGGTTGCTTGTCCTCAAGCCCAAAAGCACATTTCCATGTAAAATGCAAGCAGGTAAAATGTCCTCAAGCCCAAAAGCACATTCCTTTTTGATTCTGTAAGGTAGAAACATGATTAGGGGTATACTTGGTGTTGTGAGTACCTCTCATTCCCTTACTTACATCCTTCCCTTGCTATTTCAACTTTTTATGTTTTTTTATTCATTGTTTTTACCACATGTATGTCCTTTTTTAAACTCATAACCAAAGAGTATAGATCGAATACAAAGGTTAAAAGGAAAACTAACAGGCACGTTCATTCCCCACAAGTTTGGCAACACTGAAACCTTACTGCACTCTTCCAAAATTCACTTAAAACTCTGTCACTTAGCTCTCTACAAACCCACATGTTTTACTCAAACCCAATTATCATTCATTTTGTTAGCAAGCATGCATTATACCTAGAAAAAAAATTATCAACATTAAGCATAGTTAAGTACACAGGCACAATACTAGGGTTAATTCCTATCAACAAAAATACTCACAAACCAAAAATCATGCAAAAGAATCTAAATGCCAAAAACTACCTAAAAATAAAAGGAACAGAAAAGAAAAGAAAAACTCCCTGGTCAAAACTCCCTCTTCAACTTTGTCGATCTTGCTTGAAGAAAAATAATGTTCAAATTAAAATAAACAATTAGGCCCCCTATATTTTCAACAATTTTAAATTTTAGTTCTTATAGTTCACTTATTTGGATACTGGTTCTTATAGTTTCAGTCATTTGGACCAATACCTAAACAATTGAAATTATAAGAACCCATCTTTCTTTATAAATAAGGATCAATACTTGATGAGTAGAAACCATATGGAATAAGAAGTTAAAAACCAAATGAGTGAAAATTTTAAAGACTAATAATTTAACAATAAGAACCAAAATCTAAATTAGTGAAAAATAAAGGAACCGATATATACATCTGTTAGAGATATTTTAGCACTTCTCTCAAGTTGTAATCTGACAGAAATCACCTTTCAAGTGTGCTAAACATGCATCTTTTATGTTATTGAATCCCAAGTTTAAGACATTCAGATTTTCAAGTCTTGAAAAAGAAAAGTCATTCCTTCAAACTTGGTACCCCTAATAATTCTTATGGATTCAAAAAGTGAATCTCAATAAGCATATACTTGGTAGCTGTACATGTTTTAACAACTTACATGATAACTTTTGACATCCATTGTCTGAAAGATTACATCTACTAAGACTTAAGTATATATTGGCATGAAGCTCTGGTAGAAAACATAACATTGTCAAATTAAAACTTCATTGAGTATGTGTCTCATTATGTACTTGAAAGAGGAAAACAGGTTAAACTTCTAGTCAAATCCAATAAACAAATTTCCCTGTTAATAATAAAATAATATCAATTGGTCAAAACCATGTATGTTCATATAATTATATTAGCAACTAGTTAGGGTAGGTAAGCCTCAATACATCACAACAAAATTAACAGAATCAGAGTAAAAAATCTATGAAATAATTTAACCTGCAAGAGAATCCAAGCATTCAGTTGTTACAAGGCACCCTTCCAAATTTAACAAAGCAAGCTTTTGTAGTCCTGAAGTCAGCTGAGAAATTATTGAAAATGGAAGGAAAGGAGGATGAACATCAGAGGATGCAACTCAAAATTTCTTTAAATTGTTGACCTTAGGCACTCATACATTAACACTGGGACACCCTTAACACAAATCCGTATCTCCGAAAATGAAAACCAGTGCATATTGGAATCAATGACAGCGTGCAACATGCGTAGTCAAACATAGACATACTTCATACTGCATCTTGTTTCTAACCAATTTCTCAATGCCAACTCACTAGGAAAAGTTGCAAAATTTATTACCAAAATTTCACATTAACATAGACGACTGGAGGATGAAGGAAGTGAAGCGGCGGAGCATCAAAGAAGCAAGACAGGGAAGTTACCTTGGTTCGCGTGAGGGTTTGAGATGACGACTCAAAGGGTTCGACGACAGTGAGGAAAATGAAACGAGGAGTGGACGCAACCAGCTTTGCCGTCGACGACGAGAGGTGGAGAGGATGCAGGAAGCTTTGTTGTCGACGATTAGGGAGAAGACGAAACGCGCCCGGGTGTGGGTTCAGAACAATGGAGGTCATGAACGTGCAGAACGATGGAGGCCACGGACGTGCAGAACAATGGAGGCGAGGGGTAAGGTGAGGGAGGCCGCAGACGTGCAGAACGATGGAGGCGCGAGGTGTTAGGTTTTGATCAGCTCTTGAAATTCTAATTTTGATTAAGTTACACAAATAAAATAAAAACTGGGAGTTTTTGGGGGGGCAAATTATAATAGGTTTTTTAATCTAAAATCCTACTTCCGCAGTTGGATGAGTGTGGAATAAAGGGTCCACGGTTGGCAAAATGCGGCCACAATATAGCTATGGATGGTTTCCTTTGTTCTGATTTTAATTTTTGTAAAATTATCCTATGGTTCAAAAATCATGGCATTTGACAATTTTAGACCACAATTTTCTGACCGTTGCAAATTTTAACATTACCGAAAGTCAAATTTCTTGTAGTAACCCGTTACCACTGTGTATAGACACACCGGTAGTAAACTATTCTACCGTGGGGAGGATTCACTCTTTGTAGAAAAAGATTTCCCTTTATATATGAAACCATGGGTCATAATATAGAATTAGGAATAAAGATTGGTGTACATCTAAATGATGTAGACCACTAAAGAGAAATAAGAAGGGATGAGGGATAAGTGATAAGTGTGACATATGATGTGATGTAATTATAAGAAAAAGATAAAGAGAAAAAAAATGTGTCCAAATATATCTGTCAAATTACGGTGTACACCAATCATTACTATAAAATTATTTAATACTTTTGACATCTACATATTCTTGGTCTCTCCTGTTCAAGTAGCAGTGGAATTGTCAGTTCAAAAAAAAAAAAGCAGTGGTATTGTAATTTGAAAAAGAAAAAAAAGAAAAAGAAATAGTAGTACGGTAAAGGTGCGGATAGACGATATTAATAACATCAAACGGCTTCAATAATTTTGGCCTTGGGCGCCTTGCTTTTCTTCTTGCCTGCGCCTCCATGGGATCACTTGCTTAAAGCTTTCATAAATGTTTGCCTGCGCGCAGTTATAACTTCATAATAAGATAGTAGTACTTACAATAACATATCAATACGCAACAAATTACCACCAAAAACATTGCTCTTTCGGTAGCTATCTATCATCATAATGAAACCCCATCTAGCTTTTCGGCACCCATATCAGTTAAAGAAAGGCGAACAAGTTTTATTATTGTAATTGTAAACTGCAGGTGATGTGTCTGTCATATGAGACACCTAAAAAAACGTCTCAGTTTATAACACTGACCAGTAGAGATTTATTACAATTTCACCATATTTAAGAGTTTTTTTAATTTTCAAATAAGTCCCTCCATTGAATACTAAGGATTTATTTGAAATATAAGAAGTGAAATTACTAAATTAACTTAGTGACATTCTCACTAATTTCAGAACTAGATCTTAATTGAACAACCAATTAACAAGGCATAGTAAAAATGAACACATGCAACAGCAACCGATGAATGAAAGTGACGAATGAGTGATGCATACATACCCACAAATGTGAAGTTCCATAATGAGAGAGGCTCAAGAAGCTTCCTCTCCTCCTCCTAACCCTCGTGAACTTCACTTTACTAGTGCCATCCACACTCCAACTTGAAAAGTCAAAACTGTCTTCACGGTCAACCCTGTCGACGTTCCTCTTCAACCCGAGGCCCCACCTGCTCGACCCAAAATAGGAACTCTCCGACGTGTCTCTTGAGGAGCTCCTGTACGAAGTCGTAAAAGACACGGCGCGTCCAACGTAAGGACCGTCCAACACCGTCGTAGGGGAAGAAACCTTGTTATTACTCTCCACGAACGACAACCTCGGAGGAAGATCCAGTGCTCTCGCAACACTACCTCTAGCGGGCTCGGATCGCTTGTAGCAGGGCCTAGGCTTCCCCGGTGCTTCCTCCCACTGGAACGGAACTGAAACCGCCGTCCGAGGAGGCGGCGTTGGAGCCTCTGGCGCCGTGAACGGCCGCGTCAGTAGCAGACAGAGCTTGGGTGGTGTGTTGTGGGTTTTAAGCTCCACCTCCTCCTGTTCTTGATCGAGCTTCTTCACTTTCCCCATCATGATTACTTTGTTATGAGGTAGTGAAGGATGTTGTTTGTGCCTGTGTTGTGGCCGTTTTATAGAGAGAGTGAGTGTGAATTTTTTTCATTGAGACCACGAGATAAGAGGAGGCAGGCTCCTGTGGCGCTTCTTGTTCACAAGATCAAAGATGCGCGTTTTCTCTTTTAATGTTTAATGGAATGACGCTAGAGTCCTCAATTAGGGCCCCACCTTCACTATTTCTTCATAGTTGGACAAGGACAATCAACGGTCACCAAGCAATGTGGTCTTAATATTTTTAGTTTACTAATCAATGATACGAAATGGGCGATTATTAAATAAGTGTAGTGAAAATGGTAAGATGGGAATTCTTCCGTTACATTGTGAAAATGTTGGCATGGAATGATGATCAGTGCCTTAAATCAGCGTATATTGTGTTAGTTAATGGATCTCTAAGGTATCACCTGCCTCAAACTTCAAATCTCACTGTCGCTTGTCGGTATAGCTCTTTTGCTGGCTCTGTGAAGTTCATATCTTCTCTCTGATCTGTTTTACCTTCTCGATCGTTTGTTAAATGAGTTCAACCGACAACCAGGTTTTCCTCGTTCTGTTACAAACACAACGACGTTCGATACTTACGCCCATACAAGGCCTCATAGGTTGTCATCAAAACTGTTGTTGTAGGTAAACTCTATCAAGGGTAGCAACTTATCCTAACTTCCACGGTTATCCAAGACACAAGCCCTTAACAGATCTTCTAGTGCCTGGATTGTCCGCTCGGTCTGCCCATCTGTCTGGGGGCGGTAAGCAGAACTTAACCTGAGTTTTATCCCCAAGGCATCATGTAGAGCTCCCCAAAAGTGGGTAGTGAACTTCGGGTCCCAGTTGGAGACTATGCTCGAGGGTACGCCATAAAGTCGCACGATCTCCGCGACATGAACTTCCGTCAGTTTCTGCACATTGTATGTAGTCTATAACGGTAGGAAATAAGCTGACTTGGCCAACTGATCCACAATCACCCAAATCGAATCGTACCTCCTTTGTGTCTATGGTAAGACAACAACAGAATCCATAGATATGCTATCCCATTTCCACTCGGCCACATCTAGGGATTGAACCATCCCTGCAGGTTTCTGTTGTTCAACTTTCGCCTTTTGACACGTTAGACAAGCAATAACATACTCTGCCACTTGCTTCTTCATCCCTGGCCACCAGAAGTTTATCATCAGATCCTGGTACATCTTAGTTGCTCCTGGATGAATGTTCATCTTACTCTTATGGTCCTCATCCAGATTAACTTCCTCATCTTTGTGTCGTCTAGCACACACACCTGTCCCTTATAGTGTAGGATATCATCTGACCTTAACTCAAAGTCCTGTGCTTTTCCCATAATGCATGATCTAGATACTCTTCTCCATAAGTTGTTCATTTTAAAATTGTTTCTGATCTCCCCTGTCGAATCACTGAAGATAGTAACCATTCCAAAGCTTAGGTTTTCAGGAGGTACCCTCAAGTCCAAATTGAGGTCTCGAAATTGCTCAAGTAATTCCAACTCCCTTATCATCATGGTAGAGATTTGGATTGTCTTCCTACTTAGGGCATCCGCAACCACGTTGTCTTTTCCCGATCATATTGGAGTGTGAAGTCATAACTGTTTATAAAATCCATCCATCGATGTTGTCTCATATTCAACTCCTTCTGATCAAACATGTATCTCAGACTTTTATGATCACTGAAGATGGTAAAAGTTTTCCCATACAAATGATTTCTCTATATTTTGAGCGTGAAAACCACTGTAGCTACATCAAATAATTTCGCTCGTGCATCTTTAGTTGTCTTGACGCATAAGCCATAACTTTGTGATGTTGCATCACCACACAACCTAGTCCTTGGTGAGATGCATCACAATAGACTTCATATAGTTCTCCTGGTTGTGGCAGAACCAGAACCAGCGAGTTAAGTAAGCATAGAGGATCGTGGCCGTCTATAAATCTTCGGCATGAAGTGAATTGCACTCTGTGAAGGATTGTATTGGCGTGTTGATGCAGCAGTTTCACCAAACAAGACGCTTTGTCTTCGGGGCAGACGGATTCGGTTCGGTAGCCTCACCAGACGGAGACTTGGGTGTACTCAGAGCTCTCTTAGCTCTTGGTTTTCTGGCAACAAGAGCTTTTGTGGGAGACGAAGTCACACCTTTGGCTTTTTGCTTCTTTGCCCACTTGGTCAGCAAATTTTCTAGAACAGCTGAAGTATCAATATTCATCCTCATTCGACGAACATCACTGAACCGAATAGGTGTGGCATAGATGTAGTCTCGTGCCATAAACTCCATTTTCTGCTTTTCGGTAGTCAGCGACTTCTTTTAGCCCATCATGGCCGTAATCAGTGAGCCATATGGAAGATTTGTGTTTGAGTTTTCCAGTGTCTGGATCATGTATTGAACAATGAGGTCTGGAAGATTGATCCGCTGGTGATTTTGCATTTGGTAAAGAGCCCAATGAGAGACCTTGTTGACCAAGTCACTTCTAAGAGCAAGTTCACTCTATCGCTCAAGTAATACAGGATTGTAAGTCTCGGTTATAAAACTCAAGGGACCGGGTGGACAACTAAACCTAGGGGTGGTTCATAGTTCAGGAAAATAATTATTAAATATTGAGGTGGTGTGAGCATGCGAACACGTAATAGTAAGAGATAGAAAGCAGGGATTAGAAGGACTTGTGATTACAATGATATTAGATCACCTCCCTCTGTTTATTTATATGATATCCTAATTACTACTATGTCAATCATACCTTCTTAAAATGTTAACTCACTGATTAAGATTTTGTTAACTGCCCTACCAAAATGCACCAACTTATAAGCAAACCTTCATTGTAAGGTGATCAGTGAAAATAGGCATGAGGTGCATAGAGGTGTGTTGGAGATATTTCACTACCTACTAGGAAATTGAAAGTAAACAAGAATTAATCTTAATACCCTTGTTAGGAGCATACTAACACTAGTTCCCTACACTCTTTCCTTTTTATTCATTCCATAATTAATCCCTCTGGTTAAGAGCAAACTAACTACTATTAATATGGTTGATCAGTCCACATAGAATTAAGAGCATAAAAGGAACACATAATTATAAACTAAATTAAGAAACCATAACATTTTTAAAATCAGGATTCAAATCATATCCTACATCGCAACCTCGAGAGAGAGGATTTAAATACTCATCTTATAAGATGGAAACATGAAAAACCTAGTAGCTATAATCATCTTACACAAGGAATTGGCTTCACTACTTCTATCTTCTTCTTCTTCTTCTTCACCAGAGTCAGTCACGTTCTCTGTCTCTGTCTCTCATTAATATTATGTACAGACTCTATCTCTGTGCAATACTCTTCTAATCAACTTCTCTAACAAGTGTCCTTGCCTCACCTCCCTCTTTTTTTTATGTAGCACGACCGTGGCCTCTGGCAAACACAGTCGTGCCTCTTCGTCAGCGCGCCGAATTCCACTTTGAAGCATCATTTTTGCCTTCTTCTTTTTTCCGTTTTCTATTTCTTTTTTTTCCTCTTTTTACCTGCATTGTGCAAATACACTTGAAAGAACGTGATTTCTGGATAGTAAATGAATAAAACAAGCATAAAATGATAGTGAAAACAAGACATTTATCATGCATTTAGACGCATCACCCACATACTCAGAAGTTCAACTTAAAGGATTTCCCGTATACTTGTAGAGACGACCGCCATGGACCCCGAGCATATAAATTCAGGTTTCACCATTCATTTATAGAACATGCTTTTCATTCTAGCATTTCTTTGAGTTCAATTGAATCTCAAGGATTCCTTCTTAGATTCTCATACTGACTTAAGTGTCGGAGTATCTTCTGTAGGTACCGCTCACCTTAAAACAAAGTACATCACCACCTTCTCAAGGGCACTTACCGCTGCACGCCGTTGTCAGCTCCCAGAGAGTCGTACTTGATTATCAAGACAGAACAATTGCCTTCTTAAATTCTTTAGCTATCGTGTTCCACATGTCATTTACACAAGCTTGATTCTAAAGTGCGAATATATATATATATGATGATTAACTATTCCATTTTTATTTTCACACGCTTGTCGTTATTTTTTATCCAGATTTTTTTTTTCATTTTCATCAGTCAATGAATGTTATAATCTCATTTAAAACACTTCAAATGACGAAAATTCATAGATCTTCTCAAAAAATGAAAATTACAATCTCAAACACAAACGACTTTATTATAAATCTATATCGTCCATAGATAGTCATGCCATATGTTCAATTTCACAGTTGACACACAATATTGTAATAATATTACAATTTTGATTTTCATTTAAATTTCACTTTTTATGAAAGAAAATGCAAATTTATCAAATTATGCCCAACCATGGGCTCCAAGTGGAAGGCCCCAATCTTCAACAAAATCATCACGACTCCCACCCAGATTCTGTCTAGAATGTGAACGCAGCCCATTAATTTTTGGGCTTGGGCTACTTTGAAATTGGTAAGTAGTATTCCCTGCACCCGAGCTTGACGAATCACAGCCTGACCCGATAATAGAGCCTCCTTTTGTTGACGAGTTATTGTGAGGAACAGATGAAACCCGTGGCTTACTTAGGCCTTGAACACGGGCCTTAGCCTTTGCAGACTGTGTTGGGGCCATATAGCTTGGTCTGTTTTGGCTCGGCGGTCTCTGATGTAGCCTATTGGGAGTTAGGCTTGAATCGTGAAAGTCTTGGTTGATGAGGCCCATTGGGCCTGGAGTTGCGACCATATCCATTTCTACAGTTTTCTCGGACATGTTATCAGTGGTGGTTGAAGCTGTAGAAGCAAGAGTCGTGTAAGAGGTCTCATGTCGCCCCAAGTGGCCAGTAGCATGGTATGGTTGTGATGACATCCAATGCTCCAACCAGTTCCAACCCCATTGGGCCTTTTCACGGTCATTGGGATAAGAGATTCCTATATCATCATCATCTTTAGGCTCCGTAGGCAGAAAGTGCTTATGTTGTTGCTACAAACAAAATAAATTAATTCAATAAGAAAATTGCTAGCACACTCCTTGTGCTACAAAAATAAAAATTTTCTGCGCAACCCTCGTTTTAACACCTTAAATTCTAAAATGAAGAATAGATACTAAATGAAAATTACTTAAAATTATAAAAATATAGGCTTAATTGCACTTTTAGTCTATTTACTTTGGGCTATGTCTGATTTTAGTCCTCGATAATTTTTAGCACATTAGTCTCTTAACATTTTAATTGTCATAAATTAAGTTCCTCAATTACTTAAAACTCTCTTTTTTAAGAAGAATCGTTACAATGTGAATCGATTTAATCATTGTGGATGTTATTTGCATCAAAACCCACAATCGAAATATTGAATTTGAATTAAAAAAATTAAAAAATTCCAATTTTCCACAAATTTAAACCCTAATCTCATATCCTACAAAATCATTTAAAACTTAAGTTTCACCAACTTTTTATTTTGAAACTATAAAATATATATATATATATATATATATATATATATATATATATATATATATATAAAACACATCACATAAATCCTAAAATATTGGAAGAGAAAATGATGATTTAATAATTTTATGCATATGAAAATTGAGGGGAAACCGAATTGGCTTAATTTTAAAAGTAGAGGAACTTAATTAGCTCGAAAAAGTTTAGGAGGACCGAAATCACACATTATGAAAATACAATTAAACCAAAAAAGTATAATTCAGAAAATAATGAGATATGTGGAAAAATGAATGACCAACCTTCTGGTAGTTGAAAGCGTATGCAAGAGCTCTCTCCCTCTTCATGACAGCTTCATGCTTCCACAAATCGTTTTCCTTTATTTTGTGGCTACTGTAACGCTTATTATTGTCCCAATCATTAATGGTAGTGTCTAACCTCCTTCTGATGGGGCTCTTGATGGGCTTCACAACTTTTTTTATTCTCTGGTGGTCGTCCTCCTCCTCCTGCTCCTCCCCCTGCAGTGTCGTCTTCTCATGTCTCAATTGGATTCGACGAGCTCTCACCCGTGACTGCACTCGGACTAACGCTTGCATGCAACGCATTGTCATTTGCGCTTGCTTGCGTACGTTGTGTCCCCTCACCAGTGCTTGTAGCCTCACTAATCCCTTAAGTGCACGCAGTGCACGTCGAGCCTGCACAATTCAAACAACAACAACTACCAAATCAAATTGGCCAAATTTGGTTTTCAAGTAATTAACTTTTGTGATTGTGTAAATCACCTTAGTTAGATGTAATGTAAAATTATCACCTAAGTCTTAGGTGGTATAGTATTATTTTGACATGTATTTTAGAAAATTTTAATTTTATGACACGTGTCAAAATATTGCTAGATCACTTAAAATTAGGATAATTTTAACCCATATATATATACCTGAGTAATTTAAACAACTTCTTCAAGTTTTTTAACCCTATGTGAGAGTGAAATAAAATTGAATTATGTGATAAATTAATAGGACTACACATATTTATTCAAATTAAATTTTTTAAAAAATCTAATACTTCTCATATATATATAAATATAAATATATTATACACATATAACAATGATAATAAATTACGCTTATAAATTTAATAATAATTTTTTATCAACTTTTAAAGCTTTTTTACAACCGTTTGAAGGAAAATGTTGTGTTAACACTCACTCACCTACACTTTTAGAGAGATATAGGAAGAAAAGAGTAAAAAATCAGCAAAATGATAATAATAAAAGAAAAATAAAAAGATAAAAATAGTGAAAATAATTTGTAAAACAAGCTAAGTGTGAATATATCAAGATTGACAAAGCTTCTATGATTCTTCACGACTAATCTTTATTTGCATCTCTAACTCAAAGTTTTCTATTTCTATTTTTTGGTTTGATTAAAAGAAATATTTTAAAGGGGCTCATTAAAAAAGTGGTTTGGTTAAAAAAAGTTGGCCCCTTCAAATATTTTGGTCAAGCTCGGCCACTAGTAATGATGTTATTATCTGCTCATAAAGGAAACTTTAGTAAGATTCATACAAGTGGGTGCAATAAAATGACGGCCAACCAAAAACAAACTAATTTTTAAAAAGAAAAACTAACTATTATTAAGTAAATTAATTAACAATAGTTAGCATTCATGGAGCTTGTACTTAAGTAGTTACTAATATATACTAATGGGACGGACCCCTTTCCCCTAAAAATCCCACCATATTTATGAAGTAACACAAGTAAGTCCCGGTGTCAGGTCCGTTTGAAAGAGCTTATATGAGTTTAACTTTTAGTATAAGTGCTTATGCAAGTGTTTGGGAGAATTTATGTAAATAGCTTACGACCAACCTATAAGCTGTTTTGAGCTTATTTTCATAAGTTAACCGAAGTAGTTTATGAAAAAGAGTTTATGATTATATATAACTTATTTTCAATTTATTTCAATAAATTTCTTAAAATAACTTATTAATAAGCACTTATGCTATAAGCACTTATGACCATAAGCGCTTAATTAAACTGTTTTTCCACTCATTAAATTTGGAATGGAATCAAAATAGTTTTACATTACATTGCCCGGTATTTTAGACCCACTCGAGTGGATGAATAAAATCTTTATAAAAATAAAATATAAAAGTTATGACATTTCTTTCTCACCATGCCTTTTTTCACAACCCATTGGACTTATAAAGTTCATTTTTCTTTTAAGTTTTACAGGGATGAGAAGATAGCTTGATAGATGATTGAGCTTGGAACATCATTTTGTCTTTAATAAATACCTCATACAAAGTGAATCAATATAATCAAAATAATTGTATTGTAAATCAACCCATTTTTAACATAATTTTTTATAAAATAAAAGTTAATGAACCACTTATAATAAGATTGTTCACCCTGAAGTTCGTATGGTACACAACCCTTAACTTTTTTTTGTCAACAACCCTTGAAACTTATAATGTAAAAAGTTTAGAAGTATGGTGGTATAAGCAGTGGCGGAACTACATGAGTACAGGGGAGGTCCATGGCCTCCCCAAGCTCTTAAATTTTTTAATATCATGAATGGTACTTGAAAAGTTGCTGTATTTACGTGTATATTTATATATGGAACGGTGCAGAAGTAATATGATGTAACGTGTTGCCCCAATGTTTGCCGGGATGTAGAAGGTTCAATCCCTTTCAACCACTTTTTTAGTAATTTTTTCCACTTCATTTTTTACCACATGCTATTGATTCAACTTTCTCTCTCTCTTCTCATAGAAGGTTATTTTTAGTAATTCTTCCACGTTGGTGTAGAAATTTTGAAATTTGTTTCCGCTACTATTTAAATTTATTTGAGACTTCATGCATATTATTTTAACTATTATTAATTTTGACAATAACTTTTATACTATTGATTAATGCAAGAATCAAAACAATCACAATGATATTTTTTTCTTTAGATAGAAAAAGAGTGATGAAAATATAATATAACAACAATATATAAATTTCTCTCTTAATGATCAAGAGTAAAAGAATAGTTTCATCTTTCAAAAGAAACACTTTTGAGAACAATTAAAAAATCTAATTTAAAGTTAAAATATATATCGAGAATAAAAGATCTATTATATTGTTAAAGCAAATTTCTATGATTGTTGATATAATTTATAATAAATTTACAATGAGTAGATGAATTAGTTTAATCTTTATTTTTTTTTGTATATATCATTTTTATTTGAATCTCATTTTAACTTCCTCATATTATTTTTCCTAGTTCCGTCACTAACTTGGCCCAATATATAGTGATTTAGCTAAGCGCACGCACTATTTTTCCTTTTTCTTTTGTCGGTGGCTACACGTTCGGATCTACAATATTGATTTCAGTTATAAAACTTAAGATCTCAATGAATAAATAGATTTCACCACCCAGTTATGAGAAAAACTAAAGAAAACCAAACGAAGAAGAATGGGTGAAGTTTATGGGAGAGAAAAATAATGATGGCTTACAAGGTATCCTCTGTAGTGTGATTGAATGAGTACTGCTGCTCTTTCTTCCTTGGAATGTCGTCCATAACCCGCCAATCTCACAACTCTAGCAGCTGCTTGAGCAGCTACCACAGCAGCTTCAGCCGCCGCGGCAGTTGCTGCTGCAACCGCAATGGCATGGTTTCTATCTTCCGCCGCCACGGGCGTTGATGTTGTGCTCTCGTCGTTTGTAATATCATCATCAGGGGAACTCTCCGCAGGAAAATGCTCAAAGGACACCACTTCTGCCGCTTCATGCTGCAATTTCTCTCTGCTAATAATTTCCTTCTGAAAATGAAATCCAACCAGATTCATCCCAACATTTGATTAGTTAGCAATCATTTTGGGAAAACCACAAATGAAACGATATCAAGATTAGCGTCGGAAGCACATGATCAGCAAGATGAATATTGATGTGATGGGTTAGGTAGCATGATAATTACGAGTTGCAAAACATATAGAGGGGAACCGAGCATATAATAGGCATAATGCTGGAGTGTTCAGTTGAGTCAGCAACAACAACACTTTATAGCAACCTGAATACACAATGTCGTCAATTGAAACATTGTGTCTATCTCTCTTTTCAATTATTTTATTTTGAGAAAGTTTACAATTAAGAGGATTCTGATCCTAATTAGAATCAGTTATGTGTTTGGAACTTGAGTGAAAATGATGAGAATTTAGAGAAATTAGTGAAATAGTGAAGAGGCAGGAGTATACATGAATCACCTTGATCTTGTCCTCTTTAGATGATGATTTGAAAACTTTCCTCACCGATGAGAACCAGCTTCCTCCTTTTTTGGCCATATGTGATGTGATGAAAGGATCTGAAACAAGTGTGGATGGCTTCACGTATTGTGTTTGTGGATGGCATTTTGATATTTGAGATTGATAATCATAGGAAACAAATGTTGGGTCATTTAGTTTAGAGAAGAGGAGATGCGCGTGAGATTAGTAAATGCCCTCGCAAGCGTCGTTGTTATTTATTTATGTAATTCACGGATGTGTGTATGGTTTAATTTAAGTATTATTATTATACAGTTGGAAGCCACCTAAGACGCTCTCATTCTCAACACTACTCGTGTCTCAACTTATCTCAACTGCTTTACTTTCTCACTAATCAATCGCCTCATCACTTTGTTTTGGTGCCACTCACATTAATTCATTTGCCATCCCCAATTTTCTATATCCCTAAAATACCCTTGTTTAAAAAAAAAAACATATCTACTTTTGTTTCCCCTTACCCCCTGTTACCTTCTCCATTCATCTCCTTTTTCGTTTCTACTTTCGCCATCCCCTCTCATAGTGATCTTCTTGTTCTTGTTGCTCTACCGCTATCGATAGAGGTATTTGATATCATTCCTGATGTTTTGTTGTTTTTCTTCCATTTTCTGTACTTAATCGTCTTCCCCGATCTTCATCTCCTTTTCCGTTTTTATTTCGCACCTAAGATGTGCGTTTTTTTTTTTTAATTTTTTGTTAAATTTCGCACTTAACATGTGCGAATTAGTTGTGTATTCTTAAATTTCGCAGTTGTTAAGTGCGTTTTTAGGTTTTCTAAGTGTTATTTCGCACCTTTAAGTGTGTATTGGAATAGTTCAATTTCTCACTTAACAAGTGCGATTTCGTTGTGTATTCTTCAATTTTGCAGTTGGTAAGTGCGTTTAAGGTTTGGTTGTGAATTTCACACTGTTGAGTGCGATTTTGTTGTTTTCTGAGTCTCATTTTCGCACCGTTGAGTGCGAGTTGTAGTGATTGTCCAACACTGCACTTTTGCACATGTTAGTGCGAAATTAATTTTTACAGCCTTGCCATTTCGCACTTTCAAGTGCGTTTTGTACCTTCACAGAATTCTCACATGTTAGTGCGAAATTAACTTGTAGAGCCTTGCCATTTCGCACTTTCAAGTGCGTTTTGTACCTTCACAGAATTTGCACATGTTAGTGCGAATTCCATTATTCCTTGATTTCAAGTTTGAGTTTTATTATTTTCATTTTCTAATATTGTTATATTTTGTTTTTTTTTACAGAAATGGCAAGGACACGCTGGATCGCACCTTCACAACAACCTGAAGCAGGGGCTGCTCAAGTTGAACGTATCCGACCGATTGCGTCAGCACGTAGGCGTCTTGGAAAAGATCCAATGGTGGAGGAGCCATCTAACCAGCAATCTGAGGAGGATGCATATGCTGATAATGACCAGCAAATGGGCTACAATGATGAGGACGATCAACACATTGACAATGATGAGGATGATGACGTTGATGATGAAAACAACGACGCTGATGGCCTAAATGATGATGGAGACAATGACGAAGATGATGAGGAGAAGGATGAAAGGTAGCCTGCAAACAAAGAGGAAGCAAGAGAGTTAAAGCGGCGGCTGCGACAGATGGACGCTGAGGATAAGGACCTCACCTCCTTCCCAGGTGGCCCATCTAATTTATCAGTACTGCAGAGCTACCACAAGCATATCGCTGGGAGGGTGTGGAGGTCTTATCTTGACCCTACGATACTGGATAGGCCAGTCTTGAGGGTCTATAATCAGTCAAGGAAGTTGGCGAAGAATGTTGACCGTGGTGTTCCTTATATCGCCACATTTTTACAGAGATTAGGACTTGCCGCTCTTGCCCAGTGCCGGTACAATGTTTTAGATAAGGGTCTGATTTCCGCTTTTATGGAGAGGTGGCATCCGGAGACCTTGTCATTCCATTTTCCATT
Organism: Acmispon strigosus; assembly: GCA_030819835.1. NCBI lineage: Eukaryota > Viridiplantae > Streptophyta > Magnoliopsida > Fabales > Fabaceae > Acmispon > Acmispon strigosus. Next base: position 42,981,500 of record JAUAMA010000005.1, on the reverse strand, counting down.
TGGTGAAATGACGATTACCCTTGATGATGTATCTTGTCTCCTCCATATCCCAATCCACGAGAATTTTTTCACTCTACCATAGCTTGATCGTGATGTATCTTTCAGTTGTAAATGTTTCTGTACAATCTACCCGAACAACAGATGATGATGCAACCCTGATTCACCCCCTCCCCTCTCAGGTTGCTATCTATACTTACACGCGTAGGCCTGGATCGCCGCAGACTTGGGACCTAGGTTAGTTTTCTCAGAGCCCCACAGTGGGCGCCAATGTTCTCGTCTGGGAACAAGACGTTGGATCAAGGCCTAGATCTAGGGTTTTGGGAACCTCAGGGTCCTCAAATATAGGATTCCTCCTATGAGAGATATTTAGTAAGAAGTGAGAACATGTACTTGTCTTTTATAGTGGGGAAAGCACCAAAAAGTCCTAAGTCTATTACAGTTGAGTTCTTCAGTACCCCTTATTGGGCTTTATACCCTCTAGTCGGTCCAGGCCCATAGCTGGGGTGGCAACTCGCCTAGGTCCAACGTCCCTGCGCGTTGTGGGGGCTGACCCTGTTTAGGGCGTGTCGCCCAAGCCAGTCCAATAATATAAAATTTCATCATTTAGTACTAAGTATTGGTATACATATTAGAAGTTTTTATGAATAGGTAATATAATTAGTAATATAAAATATTATAAAAAAGCGTTAATATTGCTTTTAATGCAAAACTCAAGTTAATTTCACATATATAAAAATTTGATCGATAAATTTTAAATATTAATTAAAGAGATTAAATAAAGTAAAATTTATTTGACTAAATAGTTAATTGTGGGTAGATTAATTAATCTATATTGATTTAATGTAAAAATTGTTGATAGTATATGTCATAACATGAAAGTGACATTAATGAGAAATAACAATATAGAGTGATTTCACGAGGTTTAAGAATAAGATTCAAATTTATTATATATATAGTGGATATTATTACTTTAATTTACAATAGAAAAGGGAAAAACATTTTTATAAGAGATACTAAACATTTTTCACTTATAAATGGAAAAGTAAGATGTGAAAATGTGTAAATAGTTGGCGTGTGTAATGAACATTTAAATCAAAAGTCATTGCTGTTGGGAGAAAAAGAGATGCGCTATCATTATTTAACGTTAGGTTAAGTTTAGGCTTGAAGATTACTTGAAAGTAGTAGTTAAACAATTCATATCAGTGTGTAGCAAGGATGGGGGTGGAATGGTTCTCTCCCTAATGATCGAATAATTAGAGAACGTATGAGAGGTCGTTTTCTTCATGTCTTTTATTTCATTTGCAAGCAATAAATAACACACATAGGTGTAACGCACCGTGACTAAAATTAAAGTTCAAATAAACAGAGCCGTCACCAGTATTTATTTGATTAAGGGAAAACATTGGAAAAACTCATTTTTAAGCAATTTTAAGTCTACTAACCAAAGTTTGGTTCGGGAGTCTATTTATGCATAGGGAATGGTGGAGAATGAAGCCACAGCACCCCTAATGCGTCTTAAGACGGTAGCCTTAAGTTGATCGTGCATGTCTTGATTATTTAGAAAATGTTGAGTTGCCCTTTTAAAAGAGATTAATATTCATGATTTAATTATAAAAAGAAGTTAACTTATGAATACAATTTTTATTTTGAAGCGTCTGTCGAGACTTAACCCGTCCTACATACCCTTCGAAGAGACGTCAAGGCTTACGTAGTTCTTTAGAAAAGGGTTTAGGCTTAATCTGCATATCCACAGGGTCTAGGGACTTAAACAATGTTAAGACTCAAAAACCCTTACGCGCAAGCAACACTTGAGAGGGACGCCCTATATACGTTCTTAATAACGTCGCTACATGTCGCGTGAGATGTATCAAAAATGTTTATCGTCTTGGTCTTAATAAGCAAAAACTTCTAAAAAATGTTTAGTTAATTTTCGCAATAAAAAGAATTAGCGTAAAGTTTTCGTTTGTATATTTTGTTTTTGTTTGAAAAAAAGGATATAAAATCCACCCACTCATGCACGGGGTTCAGAGACTTAAAAAAGGTTAAGACTCAAAAACCCTTACGCGCGAGCAATACTTGAGAGAGATGCCATATAGACATTCTTAACAACGTTGTCGCGTGTCGCGTGAGATGAATTTAAGAAAAAGTTTTGTAGAGATTAACATAAAGTTTTCATTTGTATGTTTTATTTTTGTTTGAAAAAAATATATGAAATTCATCCACTCATGCACGGGATTCAGGGACTCAAACAATGTTAAGACTCAAAAAACCTTACGCACGAGCAACACTTGAGAGAGGCGCCTTATAAACGTTCTTAACAATGTTGCCGCGCATCGCGTGAGATGAAATTCGTAAAAAAAAAATTTCAAGAAAGCCTAATGATACGCGTATTCGATAACTTTGGAACGAGATAACTAAGCGACAACGTCGGCACATGATAACTTTAGCATCTCTGAATGTTGTTTGGGGAAAAAGGGAAAATTTTCCTTGATTATAGGCCTTATGGCTGATTCATAGTGTAAGTTTTTGAGTGAGAGTTTGTCTTCTAAAACTTGTTTTAAATCCCCAAGGGCTTGAGTAAAGCTTTCTTAATTAGTCATGAAAGAATCTAGGGTTTTGAGCATGGACGATGTTTTATGGAAAAGGATTTCAAAGTTTCCCACAAGTTTATAACTTGTCTAAACTATGTATGAAAAAAAAAATCTAAGGTTTATGTTTGAGTTTCGATGTTTAGAGGATGAGTTTCCAATTTGAATGCATGCTTGGTACTTTATGAGACTTGGGTTTTTAGAAAGAAAAAAATCATGGTTTATTGAAAACTCTTTGTTTAAGTTAAGTTATGATGAGAGGTTTGGTTATGAAACTCGAAAAGCTTCAAGAAAAGTCTTGGCGTGTTTTTATGACTTGTAGTCATATGGGTGTGTGTTTTGAAATGATTCCCCTCTATTTTAAAGCTTGTTTGACTATTTCAATGAGTGTTAACTCATAAGCCTTATGCCTAAGTTTCCTAAGAGGTTAGTGACCTTCTAAGGCTTTAGTTAAGGTGTAGAGTTTATATGGAGGGGTACTAAACTAGGATATATGTTTCTGAAGGTTCGGGGAACGCGAAAACCTCCGAGACAAACACGGAACGTGGGAGTGTACGTTTATGGAGCATTTGAAGGAAAGCGCTTATGATAAGGGTAATTCGCACTTAGGTAGCATTACATTATATACATATATATATATATATATATATATATATATATATATATATATATATTATACATTGTACTGCATGATAACATAAGGTGTGAATAACATGTGATCTTGGGAATTATAGCTAACGGCACTAAGTCAATGCCCGATTGTTTGTAGTCATTGCTTGCATTGTGGATTTCTTGAATGATGATTGGTTCATTATCGAACATTGAATACGACACTTGTGTGCATGAGTGCATTGTTGATAATATGTTTCATGTTAAAATTTGAAAAGCATGATGATCTGTGACAGAGATATCTAAAAACTAATACTTATATTTTTTACAACATGTTCATGTTGATATGTGTAAAGTATGTTGGTTTATCAAAACATGATGATGTGCTATGTCTGATGTGGTTGATAAGCATGCTGGCTTATGAAAGCATGTGGATATATATTGTGTTGTGATATCACTAAAATGCATGCTTGAGTTGTATTTCTGTTGATAGTATTCAAACAAAAGTCGTTGGAGAGTAAGGCCACCAGACAAGATGATGGGTATATAAGATGGGTATGGCCCCGCATTCGTAAGGAGCCCGAACTCGCAAAAGAATTTTTTCAGTTATACTTGATTATTTGTGTTAATCTTGCTTGTTATGAGTGACATAACATTCCATGCATACATGGGGACGCACTAGTGAGGTTGGTAACTATTTGAGCTAGCTGGTTTAATAGCCTAGTTGTGTCATTGATTCAGGGCGACCGGGGGTCGTGCCTACGAAGTGGCAATCCACAGGTCGATGTAGTGGTCATTGAACCAGTTCTGGAAGTATTTGTCCCGCCCCCCGTGTACCGGGTATTGGCGCCATATCAGGACAAAATTCGTGAGCGAACGACTCATGTGCATTGGCATGACATAGACCTGAGCATTGCATCTTGGTTATTTGTGCGAGTATGATGTTGCATACCATATGATGATGGTTGTTATATGATGTTGTTTTCCACATGATGATGGTTGTTATATGATGTTGTTTTCATATGTTGTTGCTTACCATATGATGGTGGTTGTTATATGATGTTGTTTCTATATAATGTTGTTTGCCATATGATGGTGGTTGTTCTAGGATGTTGTTTCCATATGATGTGGCTTACCATGTGATGATGTTGGCCTCTGTTGTTCTATTGGTCATCATTGTTATATACCTATACTTATGTATACTTTGATATTGCAGTTTCTGGAATGTGCAGAGTTTGGCAGAAGCATATGTTGGAGAGTATTGCATGATGTTGGGAATGAAGCGGAGGCAGAGTTCTGCTTATCACCCAAGACGGGTGAATAGACCGAGAGGATCTGCTAAGATCATGTGTTTTGGAAGATCCGGAAATGGGATGAGTTGCTGGCTTGCTATAGGTTACCTACAGTAGCAGTATTCACATGAGCATAGGGATGAAACCCTATGAAATGTTGTGCGGGCGTAAGTGTCGAACGTCGATGAGCTGGATGAGATCCACCTAAGGGATAACTTGTCATTCGAGGATCCGCCTACGAAGGTAGGGGACAGGAATGTCAAGCCACTGGGAGGGAAGAAAGTTCCTTTGGTGGAAGTGTTATGGGACCAAGAGACGGGGGATCCGACCTGGAAAGTAGGAGAAGAGATGAGGGAGCAATACCCTGAGTCGTTGGTCGACTCTAGTTTCGAGGATGAAACTATTTTAAAGGGGGTACTATTGTAAGACCCTGGATATTTTAAATAATAAGGTAATTATTTAATTATCTCACTCTGTTTGATGAATGTGTTATGGCACTAGTTAAATTCCATGAGCATTTGAGTTACCTATGAAAGGTTTTGAGATGACAGTTTGCTGTAGAAGCTCCAATTGAATCCCAGACTGATGTCCGGTTGGTAATTGGACCTTTTGCATATCTGTATGACGATGTATGCACATTTTTGTGAAGTTTGACTGTAAGGTCGATAGGATTTGGTTCCGGGGCCCGAGAATGTTTCCGACAAGCAGTTTAGGATATGTGGAAACCCTGTCGTCTGGAAACGAGGCAGTTTTCGACATTTCAAAATTTCCGAACGAGATGAAAATGTCGTGAGGAACCCGTTAGTGAAATAAACTCGTATTTTATGAATAGTATTTTTGGGTCGAAAACGACCAGAATCTCGGGAATAATATCCTAAGATATATTGTCGACCGATGCCCGAGTTGGGCGAGCGTTAGAGTCGAGATGAGCGAGTGACTGACGTTAGTCACAAAATAGAATCTTAGAAAAGCGTGCTTAAAGTATGATTAATAAAGTAATTATGACGTGAATAGTGTTTGTGTAAGTTATTAGACTTAAAGGAGTAAGTGATTTGGACTAAGTGTCATCTAATTGTTCCTAAATCATGCTTTGGTCCCCCAAATAAGTGAAAAGCTTTATTTCCTCCCCTCCCACATGTGTAGGTCGTGGCTACCATGTATAAATCTTTTTGTTTCGTTAAAGCAAAGTTAAGATAAGTTTTGTGTGGTTTAGTGGGAGTTAGAGAGAAGCGAGAGAGAAACACCATCTTCTTCATCTCATCCACCGTGGCTGCCACCTTCTAGCCCCATTCTCACCATGCTTTCTTCTTTTTCTCCTCTTGGCTCTTTGGAAGAAAAGGTAGGATTCATCAAAATCTACTGTATGATATGCTTAGTTTTCGAGAATGATATTTTGGGTGGGTTAGATTTTCTTGAATCCATTTCCTCTCTTTGTATTTGTTGTTCTCCTTGCCATGAGGATTCCATTGATGTAATTTATTTTGTTGGAACTTGGTTTTTGTTCAAAAGTGATTTTGGAAATTATAGCTTCTTGCAACTTGTCTTCACAAAGTTTGTTCCCAATGGTTAGGTTTAAATAACCCTCCAATTAGTTTTTAGAAAAATTGAGTTTTTAAAAAGTTATTATTTGTCAAAAGTGATTTTGGAAACTTTGGTTTGATTTCCACTATAGATATTGTCTTGCCTTTAATGTGTACCACTTGGTCTAAAAGAAAACTTGGTCTTGGCTACTTAGTACTTACTAGGTGAGGCCGAATGCATGCTCTCATTTGGAGAATGGGGAAATTGATTTTGAACCTTGTTTTTCTTGTGTTTGGTAATGTGTTGGTTGATGAAAAAAAAAATTCCTTTGAGTTGTTTATGTTGTTTTTGGCCAAACCAATGAAGTAAATATTCAAATTTTGAAATATTACATTTTTACTAAAAGTATTAAATACTAATTAACAAAAGATAATAATGACTTATAAAACTAATTAACCGCAATTATTTATTATTAATTACTAAAATAAAATTTTGGGTAATTTATTAATACCAAAATTGGAATTAATTTATTACTTAATACAGTAAATAATTCAAATTTTGAAATATTACATTTTTTTACCAAAAGTACTAATTATTATTTACAAAAGGTAATAATGACCAATTAATTGAAATATTACCATTTTAAAAAATTTAATAGTGACTAATTAATTTAATTACCCTAATTAATAGTGACATTTATTTTAATTACTTAATTATATCCTATAAATTTTGCAAAATTTTGAAATATTACCTATTTTACCAAAGTATTAATTGCTAATTAATAAATTTTGAAATATTAAAATTTTAGAAAATGTGATAATGAATAATTAATTTAATTACCCTAATTAATAGCTACATTTATTCTAATTAATTAATTATATCCCATAAATTTCACAATTTTTTGAAAAATTACCTATTTTACTAAAAGTATTAATTACTAATTAATAAATTTTGAAATATTACCATTTTAACAAAATTAATAATGACTAATTAATTTAATTCCCCTAATTAATTTAATACCATAATTAATACTAATATTTATTTTAATTTATAAATTAATAACTTAAATTTTAATTGTAATAATTACTAATTAAGTTGATGATAAATTTAATTAATTAAGAAAATTAAATAGACAGCGATATTTATTTTAATTAGTTAATACCGGGTTTGTTTTCTCTTTTTTTTTTTTGATGAATTCTACTATATAAGATATCTGTAGCCTTCACTATTACTCATCATTCCCTGCTTTTTTTTTTTTTTTAGAAAACAAAAAGATATATTAATATTGAATAATAACCACCCAACTCGACACAAAAAAAAGGAGAGGGAGGAGCCAACCAAAAAACCAAAGAGGGGTAGAACATACCCCCAAATGCATCACAACAAAATATACCCCCAAAAAATATAACCAACCCAAAGAGCCTTCCGGAACCATCCCACTACCCTCCCTACACACCCCAATAGGGGAAAGTCCCAAGAAGAAACAGCAACAGAGAAATCTCCCTAAGAAGTTCTACTCGCCAAAATATGAGACACAACATGTTTCAAAGTAACCTCGTCAGAATCTGAAAACACAACACCCACCTGCTTACCCATCGAGAGAGCCCGCCTAGCCTCGTGAGACTGCATTGGGGCACATTTTTTTCACCCTACCAAATTCTTCTGTTCTTTTTCACTCTCTGTTTCATCTTCAAATTTCCTTTCTTTGTTTCATCTTCATATCATTCTAAGGTTGGTGTGGATTAGAGAAATAAGAAGCAACTTGAAATCAACATTTCTTGCACATGTATGTTTTTTTTTTCTGTGTACCAGTGATTTTCTCATGTTGCTTCTTTGAATTTTTTGCTATAGGCACGAGATTCTTATTATATAGTGTTGGGTCTTCGATTGTTGATGACAAGTTTGATAGAGTGTAGGTACCTCCCCTTTTCTCTGCTTAACATGAATAATCAATATATATGATGTAGGCCATCTTTCATGTGCAACCAGTACAGTTAAAGCTAAGATGGTTTGGTTCAAAGTCTGTTGTCAAGTATCCTCGATGCTGTATGAGGAGGCAATCAACATATGCTGATGTTTGAGGTAATTATTTCCTCCTCATTTTCATCCCTCATCCATAAAAAATCTTTACAATCTTGGTTGTTGGTTTCCTATATTCTATTAGTATGACGGACTGTATAGTTTTTAGAATTCCCATTCCTCTTCTTGACTCTTCATGTAGCTCAGAAAGTTAGGTTTGGGTGCGTGTATTTTATATGTTCTTGGTATTTTAGCATTCTTTGTTCACTCTCTTTGATTTGGGGTTGTAGCGCTTGAGATTGGATGGTGTCTCCGTGAACTGCTGAAACAACTTCCATTTTCAGGTACCATTTTAATTCCCCACCTTTTCATTATGTTTAGGGCTAATGCGATTTAGGGTTTTCATGAAGGTTATGTCCAATTAATTTTATGAACACTGCTAAGGCAAAATAGTGAAAGATGTAGGAAATGACAACTATTGTGCTGAGGCAAAATAGTGAAAGGATTTTATGACTTGATTTCATATTTTGCTTACTTTTGCTGAGTGTTTATAAGAAGTTTTTTTTTATTTGATTAAGAATTTGGGATCCGGTTCCGGTTATCATCGCAGGCTAGGGTTCCAGACTTACAGATTGTCCACCAACACAACCTTCAGATCGATAGCGAATATTAAACACGTAACATTTGAGAGAAAATGATATGTTATTGCCGACTGAATCAACGCACGATTGTTAAAGGAAGGAAGATGAAGGAAAAGAAAAGCTGAACTTTGAGACGTTATGGCAGCTAGAGGTAAAGTCACACTTCATCTCTAATCTTTATGTCACTTTTTATCTTTAATTCGATAATTATGAATAGCAAATTTTTTATTTTTGATAGATTTGTGAAATATGTATATTATTGCATTTTAGATCTATGCATGGATCTGATTATGTCTTGCCTTGCAATCACTTTTAACTGCCATACCGTGATCTGCGTTAACAATGCAATAGTTAGGGTTCTGAAAGGGGATTCTCCCACAAAATTTGAAAGTTGATAGAAAATGCACAAAATAAATATATATATCATGGCAAATTACAATTTTATTCTTTTCTTGTACAAAAATTACAATTAATCTCTTCATTGATTGACTTTATTAGTTTTTTTTTAATTCATGGGAAAGCAAGTTATTTTTTATTTTGAGTTTAGATCATCTAATGACATTAGATTAATAATAGTTTAATAATGGTTGGAAAAAAAAGTCTGTCCGACGGTGCTGATCAAATTAGTTAAAAGTGATTGTTTGTGTTGGATTATGAAATGTTTGAAACATCGGAACATCACCACATACATTGGGCTAAGAAAAATAATACAAGCAGATTTAATACTACATATTTCACCTAAAATTAATATAATGTGTATACGTGATTTCACCCGTACATTGCTTAACGGTTTCTTTTTCTTCTAATATGAAACTTTTTACTCACTTGAATTTCGGATCGTTTGAACCCATAGGTAAGAGGATAAAATGAGAAATAGAACATGCAATTATTTCTTCTAAAATGATTGAGTATATCTTAGACGATACAAAATGCACTAATGACCAAATGGGTTGTCGTAGTTAATTAGCACTTTGTTCCTTAACCAAGTGGTTGAAGGTTCGAATTTGAGCTCTTGTGAATGGGAAAAAAACTCATTTGTCAGCCTCTTACTGCTTAATACACTGAACGTAGGTGAGAGATTTGTCTCACGACTACCGACGGTAGGATACCTTAGTTAAAACTAAAAAATTCATTAATAACCATTTGCTTATAAATCAATGACTTAAATCTTGATATGTAAAATTATTATGCATAAAAATATTTTGCACATTTATTCAATTAGAATTTATCAATTTATTAATTCATTAAAAGATGTGATTGAATTCATGATTAAAACTCTTTACTCTGTTCGTTAATGGATATAAATTCTAAACATTATCACTTGATTGTATAAAATGAATCCCTTATTTTGTTTAGTTTTTACCTTTTCATGTCACCACATAATTTCATGACACTGCATATTTGAAAATTTATACTTTTGTAAATTGCTAAGAAATAATAATTTTCTCAAATTATTACTTTTTTGTTGTATGACAATTGATCAAAACCATAAAGCCTAGTCCAGATGACCTTATTTGAGACGAAGCTAGGCAAGACAACGACCTAAATCAAGATACCTAGCCAATTTTAAAAATTTTGGAGCTTGGAGTTGGAACAATGCAGCACAACCTTTATAAATGGATGGTCTTCCACTAACAGAAACAGCCAGGTAAAACTTTTCTTTCAACACAATCTCCAACGTTGACTTCCATTTTCATTTTTCTGTGCAGATTTTAGAACCAACCACCTGCTAGATTCATCTCTCTGGTATGTTAAATGTGTCCCTATAGAATCTTATACAGCTATATCATACTTTTAATTCTCTTTATTATTCTATTTTAATTTAGAAATTCAATTATATAATTTTTTACTTTTCTTAATTAGTGAAATCAATATGTAAATTTCTTGAATTAAATATTAAATATAATAATATAGTTGTAGATAATCATTAAAATATGGGATAATCATCATATTAGTCCCTGTGATTTACTCGCCGTCTGAACCAGGTCCCTCCCCTGAATTTTTTTTGTAAATGGTCCCTCAGTTTGTAAAGTGTCTGACATAGGTCCTCGCCGGAGCCCGGAGCTCCGGTAATTGCTTACGGGCATTACACGTCAGTAATTAAAAAAAAAAAAAAGAAATTAAAATAGGGAAATTACTATTATAACCTTAATGAATTAAAACCCCAACTACACCCATTTGAACTGGGTCCTTACTTCAAATCCCTAATTTTCATCCCTTCCATTTCTGCTCATCGTGCTACTTTGGTCGCTGTCAAACCTTCCAATCAGGTTGCCTTTGATTTGGCCTGCGAGAGAATGGAGGTAGGGGGTTTGTGTGTGACGAAAAGGGGGTTTGAAGGTGGCTATAGAACTTAGGTCATTGAATGATTTTTGTTGTTGGGTGAAGAGAATTGTGTTTGAAGGTTATGCTCGTTATGGTGGTTCTTGTGGGAGGGAGAGGTGTTGAAGGTGACTATGGAGTTTGGACAAGGAACAATGTAGGAGAGTTGAGGTTTTTGGCTAACAAATGTGGAAGGTGGAAGAGGGGGAGTGGGTGGTATTCATGTGATGGTGGCAAAAAAAGGAGGAGGAGGAGGTGGGTGAAAAAGATAGGGCGACTCTATGGGTGAGGAATGAGTGATAGGTGGGTTAGGGTTGGGCGTTTAGTTAAATGTGGTTAGGTTAAATGTGTACGTAGTTGAATTGAGGTTGGCGTTGCGTGCTTCAACTCTCTCCTATCTCATGTTGTTATTTTAGCTTTCGTTTCTGTTATGTTACATTTTTTTTTTTGGGAAAAATGCATGTTACCACCCTAAACTTTATGCCTTTTGCAAATGACCATTATAAATTTTTATTTTGTCCTAATCAACCTTAAACTTCTACTATTGTTATAATAGATCATTTTATTTTTAATTAGTGAGATTTTAACGCTTAATTACAATGAATTGTGAGATTAAAAAGATGTTTATTTGCAAAAAGTACAACGATGAATGTGATTTATAATATTTCTTTTGCAGAAGTATAAAATATATATTTAATACCCATTAATAAATTAACCAAAGTTAATAGAAGGTCCATTAAAATAATAGTAAAAATTTAAGGATTAATTGAGATAAAATAAAAGTTTATGGTGTCTGTTTGCAAAACATACAAAGTTTAAGATAGTTATACTCTTTTCCTTTCTTTAATCTTCGAAAGCTCCTTCTTTGCTTTTCTAATCTCATTTCGTGTAGAAATAGGCACCTTATCTATGCAATGGGTTAGTATCAAACTTCTTGCTGTAACTAAGTCTGTAACTAACTCCTTAATCATAGTTAGATTTCTATTAGTTTCTAACTATAGTTAAGATGATTGTAACTAGAGTTAGTTTAGAGTATAAATGTTGATTGTAACCTCTTTTCTCTAACTAATGAAAATCACAATGTAGCTTTTGCAATTCTGTTAGTTAGGGTTGGACATTTGGTTAAATGTGTTTAGACGAAACAAATGAGGAGTCAAGCTATCGTGTCTCCCTCCATTAGCCACGTTACGATTTTTGTAATTAGTCTCCCCTATATACCAAAACCACCAATTTCTTCATAAATTAGGACTAAAACTCAAAAATAATGTAGAGACCAAAACCAAAATGTCTTATAAGTATCAACATATATTTAACCAAATGGTGTTATATTGTGACACATTTACAAAGCGTCAAAATCCAATATCTGCTAAATCTACACCTTTTATTAGGCTATGAAGAACGCAAGAGAGAGCAAAACTTTAAGTAAAGCACTTTGGGTGGGGAAAAAAGAAAACTGTCCCAAAACTATTTATTTTTTCTTATGCATGACTAAAATTAAGTTACAGCTGTGAGGTTCTCGCTGATAAGGGTGATGGGTAAGCAGTCCTTGCGGAGAAAAAAATACTTGTGATCAATGATCATGATCTGAATAATCCTAATTCATGAATTCCCGGCAATTTGGAGTTTTACATAAACAAGGGACCTTAACTTCATCTGCCTCATCAGTAGAATCCAACAAGTAGTCATACCTGCACGTTAAAATCAATATAAATTAATAATAAATAACTTGATAGAGGAAAATGCATTCTTGAAATGAAACAAGGAACATGCACAGAGAGCAGAAAGTATTATAGATGGAAAATATACGTTAGCTCATCGCCAGCAGAGACGTTCGTCTTAGCAATGAGTGCAAGCCGGTTCTCGTCATCACCCACACTCATGATCCTTGCATAACAGTTTGGCATACACTGTATTGACATGAACCAAGAACTGGTAAATATGAGTAATATTTGGCGACTAATATTTGCAAATATCCCCTCTGTTTTCTGAAAATTGCCAACTGATGTTTTAAATGTTTTAAATATCCCCTCTGTTTTCGAACATTTTAGTCCTTGAAAGTTGGAAATTATTTCTTTTGTCCCTCAAACATGAAAAAAGTGATTAATTTAGTCTTTTGCATCATCAATCACATTTTTCATCTTTGAGGGATAAAAAATTGATTTTCATCTTTCTTCTAACCACGACAAGTTAGCGGCTTGCTATACAATGAGTTAAGTTGACTTACAGAATGGTTAATTAGCCGAGCGATATTTCCTTTATCAGTGGCATCAACAAACACGTCCTCGCTTATCTTGAACAGCTGAGAAAAATAAGAAACCAGGACAACTTAATGTGAGCAGATAACTTCAACAGTGGGAACATAATAAAAGAGGAAAGCCCAAGGAACAACCCAGTGGACTGGAGGGGGAGAAGAATAAACTCACATAGCAGTCTTTCCCTTCAAATTTATAGCGTGCCTCCCTTAGATCTGAGATTCTACGCCTCACTTGTTCACCACGATATTCAATAACCTGTTTTGGATTAAATCATGCTCATTATCGCTACAGTAAAGGTTGTATTCTCATTTTGAAACCGCTACAACAGCTATATGCTTGCGCTCAAAGCTATACCCATGGATATGGTCAGATTATGCAAAACTATTTGATTACTCTGAATGTGAAAATATTTAGAAAACCAAATGTGAATGAAATGGATCATTATAAACGTATTCTCTATGTCAACAAAGTGTGACAAGGCCTTTAGAAAACATGTTTTGGAGATGGGTGTTCAAATGCAGGAGCAGGTCCAAAGGTTTCCTTTTATGTGCATCTCAAATTTTATGCAGAAACAATAGAATAGATCATGTCAGAAAGACTTCAAAATTTTCAAACAGGTGAAGATACCAGGGGGTTTGTGATCTTTTCATATTTGAGTAGGAAATTCATACCATTTCTCCTTCTTGAATATTTCTACGTGCAAAGAGGCCCCATCCATGTATGCCTGATCTCCCAAAGCAAACACGTTCGTTTTCGGTTCTCTGGAAACATTTACGTATGTATTGTATACCCATAAGACAACTAGAAAATATGTAAACAAAGCCAACAAACCAACACATGAGAAAAAGAAGATTTACCTGTAAGTGGCGAAGGCGTTCCCTGAAAGAAGAAAAAGTCGGAGGCTCGTCTAACACCTATTTGAGGGAAAGGGGTGAGCAAAATATGGCGGGGGGGGGGGGGGGTAATTTAAACCTTGCATTCAATCTTAAACATAAAAAAATCTTGATTATTTTGGTGAAGATAAAAGATTTACTTTGCATGTATTTAAACTCTTTATTGCATCGGAAGGATGATGGTAGTGACCCCTGACTTGATGAGCAACGGCTTCATCTGCTGCTCTCTAGCAAGTAGGAAAAAACAAGAGATGTTATTTTAAAAAGCCGATAAAGATGCAAAAGAACATATTAGAGGCAATAGTGGACAACAAGGTCAAAATAGTAAATGTTCCGGAAGTCACATCCAGTTTCACCGCAATCCAGAGACTGAGAGTTTCCTATCGTCCCACATAAACAACTAATCTAGATCCTTCACCTGACCACGCGTACGAAGAATGGACGACGCCTTCACCAAAGAACCTATGGCTGTCCAATTTCCATATCGAGCAGGAGCCTTTCCAACTCTTTCTACCTCTTCGCACCCATCACTGAATGCCAGAGCTAGGGGGCTACTGTTATGGGGATGGATATGATCGCCTCAAACCGATCACGCCCATCTCTGGTCATGACCATCACCACCCCCGTCCAGCCAACAATGTCCCTGTCGTTGCCCACGATGATCACCGAACCAAGGGCGTTTATGTCAACTCACCACAACATGTCAAGTGTCTATGGCCCAACAACCAAGACAAGGACACGAAGCTCAAGAACGTACAAGCACTCATGACGACCTCGAACCATGTAAGTCCAACCTCTATAAAGGGCAAGGTATGGGAGAACATAAGCTACATACTATCTACTCCATATCGCATATCCCTTAAACCCCACATTCTAACTTGAGCGTCAGAGTGTCATCGCAGGGACCCCTCCCAGGCATGACAGACGACAACGCACCGTGAAGACCATCACCCCCACCACCCTTCACCAGACTTTAGCCTTTGCCTCCACAATCAATACCCTTGCGGATGATTTGGTCGGATTAGTCCGATTAGTAAACATAGAAGTTAAGAAATCAAGCAATAAGCATGATAGTTGTGGCATAGTTTGCATCTATGCAAGAGCCAGCAAGCATATTCGGCAAAGTAGCATTAATCGTTAACAAAATACACAGTATTGGTAACATTAATCAAGTAATATAATATCTTCAACGTTTTACCCCAAAAGAATTTCCACTAGAAATAAAAATGAGACAAACAACATAAAATAGATAACAACAATGTTATGTTGATTATCTTTACAAACATTCAGCAACAAAAAAACAAAACTATTCTTCAAGCTACCTTTTGTGTATGGTTTGTTCTTAGATAGATACGACACCTAGCAGCTGAGAATGACTCGTGTGCAGTGTTATCTGCAGGAGTGTCTTCTACCTTTATTCTGTTAGATGAAATCAACCTTGACCCGGTTTTTTTCTTAGTTTGGCCAAGGCTTTTGTTTGAGATGATCTCAAGAGGGGTTTGAATAATCAAACCATTGTCTGGATTAGGAGCCCTGCAAGAAATATATACATGATTAAGATCAACAGCTAAAATAAGATTAAGATAAAATTCAAATAAACCCATATACGTGAATTCCTAACAGGCTAGAAGTGTTTGGCAAAAGAAAATAATAGAGGGGAAATCATATTCTAGTAATTGAGGATTATATACCTGTGGTAAGCACAATATGAGACCCATTTTGTTGTCTGTTTACCATTTTTTTCCGAAACATGTAACTGCATTTAGAGGGGAGAAAAATTTGTAATTATTTCATGGATTATCAATTATCACAAGGAAAAAATGCAATATACCAACTTGAAGCCAACCATGATAGAGAACAATACTGAAGCTCAGACAGTCAGACGGCATAATGAAGAAGTATACATCCAATCAAATTTCATATATATATAGCACTTTAAGCAGAGCATTCTGCTTCTTTTATCGCAAACCACTCGTACAAATTATTTGTAAATAACCTGTGGTGCATATATGTTATTAAAAGAAAAGCAAACCCTGGCGTTGGTCCTTCAAAGTCACATACATCACAACATTAGTACCCAAAAAAAATGTTTCCAAATTAGTTCCTAAAATATAAAACTTCATATCAGTCTTTCAAAAACTATCACCGAATTAGTCCCTTAAATATTCAATTCATCATCACATTCATACTTTTGCATCTCCAACTTGGTTTTTTGTGTTACCATTTTAATAATTCTTAAAGATGAATATGGTGACATTATAGATTTGTAAGGGACTAATTTGGAGGAAATTTTTTCAAAAGACTACTTTGGTGATGTTTTAGACCCTTAATGGACCGATTCGGTGACTAACATTTTTGGAGGACTAAGTTAAAAGACCAATTTGAGTGTTTACACTTGAAAGAACATGTACGTTTTCAACATGGTTACTTAGTACAATAACATAGTTCTATTGTAGTTCAAATTCTAAGAAAAGCAATACGGTCCTTGAAATGCTTAAAAATTCAAATTTTATCATAGTGATATAAATACTGGGAATTTTTAACTGTAAAGAGCCTGTTGACTGTACCACAAATGCAACAGTAGGGCCATGAAAAGATGTTATATATAACCCATGCAATGGTTATACAAGATATTTAATTAAATTTAATTTATAGGTCAAAACATCTTTTCCAGCAAAACCTTCAAGATTATGGTCCTTGTTAATCTTCTTACTGCATGCAAGTGTGTTTTTTTATCTGATTAAAGCACAAACAAGAAATAGAAGATGAAGTTCTACAAAGGTGATAGGTGAATAACCGTAATCAATCATCACTTTTTATGATTACAGATAAATTATATGTTGATAAACCAGGATAATAAAAAGAAAACTACCATTAAACCTGTTTAAATTTAAAAGAAAGGTCAAATCAGAACATATCAGCAACAATAACACAAATGGAAGCCGAATAAATATAAGTGGATCCTCACCTCCATGCAGTAACCAGCCCTTGATGCACACATGGTATGGTAATAGGTGGAGCACTTGCAACATTTTGTGCACGACCCATGAATTACTTTGCAAATAACACAGATCTGAAATTCAATTAATGCAGACTTTAGATTGAAAAATTGACATGAACGACAGGACCAAAAGATAACCAAGATCAACTGGTAACTAAATTGATTAGCAGGGGACACCTTTATTATTTTTATTTGAGCTCAAATGTTAAAATACACCAAAATGTGATACTACTAAACTATACTTTTTCATTTGAAAAAAAAACATTTTCTAAACAGAAAAAAAAAAAGTGGCAACCAATTCCCCACCTTCACAAAAGAATTTGATGGAATATTTAGAATCCCCAAAGCAGGCTCCATGTTGACATCACTAGCAAAACCGACTTCAGGTCGAGACCAAGCACAAGTGACGTGAACCCATAATGGGTCAACATCAGTTGGCTTTAGAGCACCACCTGAGTGTCCGATAATATATCACACGAGATAAGATTACAAACATTAATAACAGAGAAAATTGAAAAACAAATTCATCAATCTAAACGATAGTATCCTAAATGGCATAGTCAAAAGAGCAGAGAAAGAGCAAAACTGATTCATATGCATATAAAACATTACAAGAATCAATTGGGGAAATTCCGAAAAATTGGAATTCATAAGGAGGGAGGAGGGTCTATAGCTCAAACATATAAAAGGATGAGCAATTAATTAATATACAATACATCTCGAAGATTGTGGATGACACACCTTTTACTGGACAAAGACAACACTCCTGCTCGATGTCGGGTGTTTCACAAGCTCTGCAAACCCATGATGTAAAGTCTCGAACATTTCTTGATCCGTAGCATTCTTGGTGAACAGCTACTTGACATCTACAAAATATACAATGAGTTTGTATATTAATTGCAATGTGAAAAAAAACGAACGAAACAAATCTTCTACGATAGTTCAAACTTGCAGAAGAAGAAGAAAAAACAGGTTTTATATGCATTGCACTTTCGTAAGTGAAGGTTGAAAGGCTGCATATATCATTAGACAAAGTAGAATAAAAGAATGCCATAAATATAAATGAAAACGATAAGACGGTTCATATTCTTGTTGAATGAATTATATCAAAATATTGGAGGTACTTCTTGCTTTATAACATTTCATGACACATAAATTATATACATTGTTAATTTTCCAAAATTTCATGAAGTCACTACATTTATCAGCTAAAAAATATTTAGACCTATGCAGAATCTTCTAGTCCCCATCTTCTCATGGTTAAAAGGTTTAAAATAAATCAGCAGATATAAGGTGCCGTAATACCTGTTGCAGATGATAATTTTATTGTAGTCCCAATCTTCAACCCATCTACATACAGCACATCGTTCGGTAGTCCACTTGGCACAAACCGGTTCATATTTCTCTGTAAGAAAATAGTTTTCGGTAGTCTTACGACCCTGAGAAATTCATCTAGGAAACTCATCATATTGTAACTCATATAAAAAAGAAAGGAGTTGAAAGGTACCTTTCAGAAAGTTAAGCAACTTCTGTTTCTTGTTTTTTACGGAAGGTTTTTTAGGTTTGACAGAAACTTCTGCATTACCATGAAACTCCGCCAATTGCAACATCTGGGATGTTAAAAAGGATTGTATCAGTAATAATTACACTATGTCTAACAATAAAGGCCTTTCCCCCTGAAATCTAAAACATCAATCTTTCTTTTTCTGTGTATTCTGTATGCTAAATCATAAAAAGTAATACAGTAAGTTCCTACGGATTCTCATTAGGTCAACATCATTAGTACTTTGACACTGAAGGCTTCCTAATTTGAATCAAATATCAATATTGATGAATAGTGGTAACTGGTTATATTAAATTTGAGATCTCATCAATGAGTTGGAAAAGATAATAACATTACTAATTGTGATGCTAACATTTAGCCAGCTTTTAAGTATGTCAAATGTATCAAACTTCAACAAGTCAGGAATGTAGATGATTGGACAATTGAACAGTCATATTATACTGGAATAACCACATAAATAAGTAGTAACTTTTAGTGGCAAAGAGATGGGGAATATTATGCACCAAAATAAAATAACTTATTCAAATACGAACCCATTGCTCCAGCGGTTGCATGCACCCTTTAACCCGAATACTTGTTCTCCAATTTCGGAATTTGGAACCTGTGTGGCGTTCCCATTCATGAAGCGCATGCTTTCTCGTGTCACAAATACCACACTTGCACTCAACTCTATAAGAGAAAATAGAAAAACACAGGTAAAATAAAATATCCTGCATATAAGAAATGAGTCATTCAGAGATGACAACATCCCATTAAAAATTAGTATCAAACAGTTTAAAACAGCAATGTCTGAGTCTGACATGCTTTTTGGTGGAAATGTGATCAACTTTCAAATTGATGAAAATTAGTAATCCTTCCCCTGAAACGAGAGAGAATACTCTTTGGACATAACTTTTCTTTCAAACTACTAAACACAGTGGACCACAACAAAGAACTTAAGCACCCATGTTCTTAAACATTCCCATAACCTTTTTTTAGGAAAAAGAAAAGCTCATTAATGAACTAAAGGAGGCAAAATCAAAATATCAGATAGAAATGTGCATGGGTGTTAATCTTTTACGACTTGCAACACCTTTTACAAATAAACGAATTAATCATAACTCATAAGTAATAAATAACTACAGCATTTAAAAATAATGACAATAGACACAAAATGAGATCGGAAAAAAATAGATTATGCAAAACCCTACTAAATGAGTTTATGCTTACAATTGAAGGCTTGGAAAATATATGCCTTCCACACCATTGCTGAGAACAGTGACCTTGTTTGGAAGCACTAGCTGCCCAGTGTTTTTCTTCCATCTGTACCAAAAGCTTCCACTATGGTCAGAAATTCAAATCACAAGAAGCTAAAATAAACAATATTTTCAAAAAAGCTTAACAAATATGATAAATTGGTACATGAAGTTGAATCCTAAGAAATGAGTTTGGTTTCATGAGGAAGTTATATGGAATTATTAAGCTAAAATGGGGGGGGGGGAGTACAGAAAGAGCATGAACCATATAAACTTACTTGACTTTAAGTTGTGATCTTTCTGAATCAGATAACTCAAAATTAAACTTCACTTTGCAAGTAGGGCAGAAATAATTAGTACCACCATGATTCTTCAAAAAACAGAACATATCAATCAGAATTAAACAAAATGTCTCTTTATGAGCTTCAAATTCGGAGGAAATACGACATTCAGACATCAAAAGTAAAGGATAAACCTTGAAAAGGTTGCTGGAGATTTTGTCACTTTCCGATTCGGCATGCACCCACACTTTACATCCATCACAGCACACCTAATTCAATGCGAACATCCCGACAAGGTATAATGTAATTAATACTACAAGAACAAAAGGCTTTCATCTGAAAACAACAGAACTTCAAATAGCCGACAGGATCTAACTAACTCACCCAGCATCCGCTATCTGAATGACTCCAAATTTTCTTACATATGCCGCAATAATGTTTTGATTTTGTCAACTGTCGACAGAGAAATTGATTTCAAAGACTAAAAAATAAAATTCTTGAAAAAAATATCATCAATTATAATGTTTCCATCCGACATAAATATGTAACTGTTGGAAGAAAAGTCAAGTTTTACAAACCGTAGCACACGTTTTAGATAGGAATTGG
This sequence comes from Acmispon strigosus, assembly GCA_030819835.1. Lineage (NCBI taxonomy): Eukaryota > Viridiplantae > Streptophyta > Magnoliopsida > Fabales > Fabaceae > Acmispon > Acmispon strigosus. Next base: position 42,960,673 of record JAUAMA010000005.1, on the reverse strand, counting down.
CCACCAGGAATCAAATCCTCTTTCTTCTTTGACATTTTGAAAGGACTCAAAGGAAGTTTAAATCCACATGCTTCACCAGGCCGTGTGTCTTTCTTCTTATCAAATAAATCCTACATACGGAATTTGAATCAATAAACAGTTATTTAACTTTGACCATGTGTCACCAGACTCTCATACTTGCACTTTGGTGTAGCATGGAGAATGACATCATAATTGCATTATCAAAGCAAAACAAATCAGAGTGTTAAATCTACAAGTATGTCTTAGGCTACAAAAATCAGACAAGGACAGAGTAGTGGCATAGTCAATATTCATTTGCAAATTTAAGTTTGACATAATCAGATTTCCTCAATTATCCTCCAAGTATAATGCATGATGATGTTAACAACCACTGAACAGCTATGCAGATCCAAATATTATGTAGCTGACTTACCCGCTTCAAAAGGTTTGAATCATTGACCTCCTTTTCGCCCTGGAGAATAAGATCACTGCAACCAGTGTTAACAGCTGCTGAATTTACTTCAGCTATCAAATTCTCTATAAAGCCATGATCTGCCAAATATGCCTCCTCTATTGCTGTTTGAAATTCAGAGGGATTACAGCAACTCAATTCAGACTGCCCCTGAAACCTAATTCAAATAACATTATGCCTAGTAAGTCAAATCAAACTCTTCCACAAAGAAAAAAAAAAAATCAAAACTAAGAGTTCTATACAATACAACAAAAACAAATAGACATCCAACAATTCCCCACCTCTCTACATGATCCAAAAATGGAAAAATCATCCCACAGTTCACCCATGCATAGTCCTGCTAAGTACCGTAAAACAAACAATAAATGGTCATTCATTATTATTATGTTACAAATAAACAAGCTGATAAACATAAAAGAAGCACTCTCTCTATATGCAAACTACTTCTCATTAAATATACCCTTTTATTTTCATTCCCAAAGCGCCCAAGAAACATGACACAAGTGGCATCATCATCAGCTAGAAAAGCCCTCGACACCAGCTCAGGTAACTGAGTCATAGGATCAATGACAATGGCAGGCCAAAAAGACTCTTTCTTCCTTGCCTTAGCCCACACTATATCACCAGCATTAAACCCATCCTTCTTCTCCTTCAAAACTTCCTCATTGCCCTCGGATTGCTCAAACAACTCCCCCATAGTCAAGTCCTTCCTCGCAGCACCGAAATTCTTGATCAAAACCTCCTCACGCAATGCCGAACACCCGCGCCACTTGTCCCCTTTCTTCCCTTTTCCACCGCGAGTTCTCGCCTCCTTGAAATCAAATTCTTCCTCCAATTCACCGGTGGTACCGCTCTTCCCGCCCTTCCTCCAATCGTCGAGGACCGAGTCCTTGAACCGCGATGGCAGCACCTGAACTCGGCCCCGCGAGGAAGTCCGGACCAGCGCCGGCTGCTTGCCGGTGCCAGCGCCCTCCCTTGGCGCTTCCTTATCCGGCGCCGCCACGGCTAGTAAACCGTCAAGGCTGGCGATAATTACACCGGAAAGGGGATTCGACGGGTAGTGTCCGTTGTTGTTGGTCTCCTTTTTCTTCTTCTTCTGAGTCCCTGCGGCGGCGGCGCAGCCGTCGTCCTCCGAGTTTCCGAGTCTGCACCGCTTCAGACTCGGCATTTGGGATTTCATGCTCTTCTTAATTATCATCCTCCAATAGAATGAAGCAACAGCATTAACCAAACGCTCAAACACGCAGCGAATTTCACTCCTCGAGACAGAGCACAAATCATAAACCCTAATCGCGCATGAAAAAATCAAACCGAATAGAATTTCAGGAAACAGAGCAACGCGAAACCGAGTTGAAAACAATCTCGAGCGGTGAAACAGCAACAGGAAGGTTCAGAGAGACGAAGAGGAAGCTGAGTCACGAGAATGCCGGAGCGGAATTTCGATCGAAAGAATGAAGCAGAGACGGCTCTGAGAAGAAGAAGAAAAAAGAGGGATATTTTTTTCGGCCAAACTGAAGAGAACTGGGTCACGAGAAAAGGATTAACAAAAAAACTATCGTTATTATATATAGAAAAAATTGAACTCTCGGATGAATTCCAATGTATTTGAAGAAAAAAATCCGCAGCGAGAATTATTTTCTGGAGAAAAAGTAGGAGGGAAAGTTTCCGCGTTATGTTGAGTGTGTTTGATGTTTTTGTGTGGGGATTTTGTGGAAAAAATAAATGTATGTGATAGCATTTGCAATTGGCAGTGCAATTTTCTTCTTTGTTTAGGAGTGTGAGTCTGGTCAATGGTGGAGATTGCATTTTCTTACTCTGTTTCATAAAACCTGAACCGGGGTAGTTAGTAGTGCAATGGAAGAGTGGTTTTGTCAGAGTTGTTGCTACTATAGAGGTTGTGAAAAAGGAAAGAGAACGATTTGATAACCCAATAGTCAAATATATTTATTTTTTTGTTCTCAAGTTTTGCTTGAAGAGGTAATAGAGTTTGTTTTCACTTCTCAGTGGCAGTGAAGCCATAGAATTCTGTTATGTTCAATACTTACAAAGGACGAATCTAAAGCATAGATGTGAACTTTTTTGTTTAAACCATATAAAGTAAGCATATGGAAGGAAGCATATAGTGAACTAGAAATTTTATCCCGAAAATGACAAACAACAGAGGTTCATGGGTTGTTCAGTTTGGACACTCGGATGGAGTATTGATGAGAAAGGGAAAGCTGTAACAGCCCGTTCTTGACAAAAACGAAAAAAATAAATCTGAGCTACGAAAGAAGAAGACAAAAAATAAAAGAAATTGTTTATAGAATTATTGCTTTTATATTATTTTTAAAACAGGGATAGACTTAGAAAGCAGAAGGACAAGGCAGCAAGACGATATTTGATACCAATTCTACAAGTGTACAGAATAGTCGAAGTAATATAAAAGATCGAATCCATAGGGATAGGTGGTTTACTAATTTCAACCCAAACTTCAAAATTCAAAGCAGAAAAATAAAAGATATAATTTGAGTTTTTGATTAAGCAAGATGATAGCATAAGCAATTGCAAAAGAAGATTGTAAACTATGATGGAAATAGCATTTGGGTTTAAGTTTCACCTAACCAAACTAAGTTTCTTACAAACAGATTTTCATATGAACTCGGAAATCGTTCTATGGTGATATAGCCTAAGTCTTTACTTGTTAATACCTTAATCAAATAAATCATTTAATTTCAGTTTGCTAAACATAATACCTTAACGTCTAGTCAATTCAATTGAAGAAATATGTTCTTAATTCTGGCCAACACAAATGATTCTCACCCTTATACCTAAGCAGCAAATAAATCATTCAATCTAATCCAAGTTCCCTTAGTTCCTATCAACTACTGTTGTGCAAGAAGAAAACATTATAACATGTGTGCACCAAGCATGAATAAACAAAGGGAGAAGATATAAAGAACAATAACTTCAGCAACACCATTCTGTTGTGGTGTTTTCTTCACTGATTAATGCCTCTGGATCCCATGTTCCTCACAAAACTGCTTGAATTTTGCCTCTATGTATCCTGTCACATGATCTGATCGCATATATTTGACATTCCTCCCCGTCTGGTTTTCCACCTCAACCTTCCACAATCTGAACTTGCTGAAAGTCTCAAACTTGTGCTTCATGAAGTATACTCAGACCTTCCTGGAGAAGTCATCAATAAATGTAACAGAGTACCTGGAACCTCCAATGGAGGCCTCCCTAGTGGGCCCCCAAGCGTTTGAATGAACATAGTAGAGGATTCCCTTTGTTTCATGCTTCCCAGTCACGAAACGAAAACGAAACTGTTTGCCCAACACGCAAAACTTGCACAAATCCATCTTGCAGCTATGAACACCCTTCAAAAGATTCCTCTTATGAAGTGTCATCATCCCCTACTCACCGGGGTGACCCAGACACATATGTCAAAGCCTCGTTGCACCATTTTCAGTTTGAATTGATGCAACGTGACCTACCACAGTGCTTCCCAACAAGCGATATATATTCCCTGCAGTACGTTTTTCTGTCATTACTGTCAATGCACCCTTGCTCACCTTCATGGTATCCTTCCCACCATCAGAATGGCAGGCGTAACCATTCTCCTGGAGAGTACCCAAGGAAATTAGATTCTTCCTCAAGTCTGGGACGTACCTCACATTACCCAGTATACGCGAGCCACCATGGTCCATAGCAATTTTGACTTGCCCTATTCCAGTGATTTCACACGTCTGGTCATCACCTAGATAGACAAATCCAAACTTGCCCGCCTTAAACGAACTGAACCACTCCCGGTGCGGCATCATATGGTAAGAGCACCCAGAATCAAGAATCCATACTGTGCACTTGTCAGACGAGAAACAAAGCATATCCCCTTCGCTGTCAGAATCACTCCTTTGAGCCACGTTTGCAGAGTTAGAGAGATTTGGGAAATCCCTCTTCCAGTGACCAACCTTCTAGCAGTTGAAACACTCTGCTGTGCTCCTCGTCTACTTGGACTTAGAACGCTTCTTCTTTCCAAAAGCTTACCCTTGTTCCGTCCATGGTCTTGTCCCCCTCCCTTAGCCAACAGACCTTCACATTGACTACTACCCTCCTCTTCATTTTGCTTTCTTTGTGAGTGAGACAAAAGTGCAGACGTGATGGCATCAAGCGTAATAGCGTCTTTCCCATATGTAAGAGTGGTGACCAAGTGCTCGTAGGAACTTGGTAGCGAACACAGCAAGATTACTTCCTTGTCCTCGTCATCAACCTTCACCCCCAGCTGCAGCAAATCTGCAACTATTGTAGTTAAATGATTAACATGAATTTGAAGGTCACTTCCCTCCTACATCTTCTGACTGTAAAGCCTCTGCTTTACAAATAGCTTGTTCATCAACGTTTGGGACTGGTATTGGCTCTCTAACTTGTCCCAAACGGCCTTTGGAGTCGTGAGATCCGCGATATGCAACATCACCTCGTCCGAGACGCAGAGACGTATCAATCCAGCAGTCTTCTCTTGCATCTCCAACCAATCTATGTCTAACATCCCTGTTGTTTTCTCCTCTCGTTGCGCCTTTTGCAATCCTTGTTGAGCCAACAAATCCTTGACTCTACGTTGACATAAATCGAAGTTTCCTGTTCCATTGAACTTTTCAACGTCGAACTTTGCTCCGCCAGTAGTCATTGTTGCTCTGATACCAATTGTTTGTCTCAAACATCTGAATTGCACAGAGTAACTTTAAGAGAGAAAAGGGATCGATAGCACACATAAATCTTTGTTTACGCAATTCGACCAAGTTGTCTACGTCTGCGGCTATAGATGGCTATAGCACCATTTCATTCAAGAATTAACGAACGAACATTAGGGTTTAGTGTTACAGCATATTTATACTAGGATATAATGATATATGATAGCGTATCAATTATATCCTAACGCAATCCTGTCAACCGATCAGATTCTTGATTACAACGGATATTACGAAGCTAGTGCTCATTAGTTGTCTTCAACAGACCAAGTAATAACTCTAATCCAGACGAGGCCTAGCCAATCTTGATTAGACGTTCTTCATGTGTTTGTAGCGGACGATCTCCACGGACGAGCTCAGCAAAACTGCGCCAGACGATCGCCTAGTATCCAATACCAGACGAGGCCAGTATAATGAGCCATACTCAACATCTCCATTCTCCTTAAGACAGATCTTTGGGAACATAGAATTTCTTCCTGTCATATGTCGCGAGCATCCACTGTCCAGGTATCATTGTTCGCTTCTACTCTGTCCTGTTAAACACATCTGCAACAGGAACAATCATAGTTTTAGGTACCCAAATTTTCTTGGGTCCTAGTTTGTTAGTTGTGGTTCTGGGTGGAACCTTGTTATAATAGGATGTCATTTTTCTTGTCTGTTTAGGACTACATTTTACCATAAACTGTGAAGAAGACCTCTTCCTTGACTTTGGCTGAAGTTTTGATGAAGACAACACACATCACCAAAAGAAGAAAAAGAAGACTTAAAAGAACCAGCATACAACTTCAAGATTATAAATTAAGGTTCTAGTTTTTAGCTTAAGTCTTGTTACTTAGTGTGCTATGCTTTATTAAGGTCACATTGCATATGAAGGCTCATAAATAATCAACTAATTGAGTATAACATGTTTTTACAATTAAAACAAAGTAGAAACACTCAATTAGGCTTTAAAAATTAATAAACTAAGCTTTGGACTTAGAGTAATAGATTACCACATATTAGTAATCGATTACCACATGGCAGTAATCGATTACCATAAATTAGTAATCGATTACGTGTTTGAATTTGGCACTTAAACTGCAACAGCTAGTGGCGTAATCGATTACCCAGTTTCAGTAATCAATTACTGAGATCAGCAGATATGTCTTTTCATGAATCAATGCATTCTTGGACGTTGGGAAAGCAATGCAATGGTTCCTGGACGACCTCTAGTGCCTATAAATAGTCCAATAATTCTCCAAATTCGTGGCTTAACTTTCATAACTCATAGAGCAATCATTCTGAGCAAATTTACTCTTATTTTCAAAGAACACTTATGATGTTCAACTGTTAAAAGAATTCAGAATAATTGATCCTTCATTGTGATTGCCTGGAGCATACAAACTAAGTTCAATCCATTAGATTGAAGGATTATTCAGCCATTGTAAAAGCTTCTTCATTCACCATAGTGCTTGGGGTTAGTGGAAAAGGACTTTTGAATCGGTTTGATTCAAAGTCCACCATAGTGTTCGGTGAAAGGTCTGTAACCAGAAAATGGTGTGATTTCTAGGGGTTGATAGGTCTTCTTAAGGTCCTTGGCGTAAGCATCTGTAAGAACACTTGATCAATCAGAAAGTGGTATGCTTTCTGGGGGTTGATAGGTCTTCTTAAGGTCCTTGGCGTAAGCATCTGTAAGAACACTTGATCAATCAGAAAGTGGTGTGATTTCTGGGGGTTGATAGGTCTTCTTAAGGTCCTTGGCGTAAGCATATGTAAGAACACTTGATCAATAGTGGGAAAATCTCCAAATCAGAATGGGGGACTGGACGTAGCCTTCTGTGGTTTGAAGGTGAACCAGGATACGTCGCTGCGTGATTCTCTTATCCCTGAACTTTTACTTTAAGCAATTTTCTGCATACTCAATTATTGATTGTGAATCTACTAAAGTAAAAGTTATCATTTTCTAATTGGATTTTAATAAGGCGAAAATTGTAAGAACCTAATTCACCCCCACCCCTCTTAGGTTGCTATCTGTATTTACAATTGGCATCAGAGTAAGAGTTGGGTAAGTTATTCGTAGATCCAGTTTAGATGGCATCCTCCAAACCGATGTTGAATGAAGGTTTTCACATATATATAGACCACCTTGCTTTAATGACCAACATTATGACTTCTGGAAAATCAAAATGAAGATCTTTATTAAGTCATTAAATGTGGAAATTTGGAGAGTCATAGAAGAAGGCCCCTTTGTACCTATTGTTGAAACAGGTGGTAGTGCTCAACCAAAACCTAAAAATTCATGGACTGAAGAAGAGAAAAAGAAAGTACAATATGATTTAAAAGACATGAACATCCTGACATCAACCCTAGGCATGGATGAGTTCTTTAGAGTCTCTACATGTAAGTCTGCCAAAGAAATGTGGGATACCTTAGTAGTCACCCATGAGGGAATAGATGAAGTAAAAAGGTAAAAAATTAATACTTTCTCTCAAGAATATGAGATGTTTAGAATGTTACCAAAAGAGACAATTCTAGATATGCAAAAAAGGTTTAGTCACTTGACTAACCATTTGATTGCTCTTGGAAAAGAATTTTCTCCTAGTGATTTGAATTTAAAGGTTCTAAGATCATTGACAAGAAAATGGCAACCAAAGGTAACGACAATTCCAGAAAAGAAGAGACTATCAAAAATGACTTTGGCTGCACTCTTTGCAAAATTACAAGAACATGAGTTGGAGTTAAGCTGTTTGGAACAACAAGAAGGAAATGAAAAGAATATTCAATCTATTGCATTGAAAACTAAAGCAAAAGAATATGATATTTCACAAGAAGAAGAATCTCAATCTGACAGTGGTGATGATGATGATGATGAGCATATAGAAATACTTGTAAAGAAGCTTGGCAAAATCTTCAAGAAGAAATGTATGAATTTCAATATGAAAGAAATTTTCAAAAGAAAAGTGAACCATCTTCTTCTCAAACGTTCACATGCTTCGAGTGTGGGAAGTCTGGACATTTTAAAACTGAGTGTTCAAATTTTCAAATAAAGAAGCATGGATTAAAGGGCGTCGGATATGCGTTTTCGCATGAAGATCAAAATCCAGATTGCATTTTCAAAAAGGCGCCGGATATGCTGGAGAATGAGAAATTTTGCATTGTTTTTTCTAGTACTGATGAGAACGCAATGCAGGCTTGCGTGGAGTACCTTAGAGCTACTTATCCGAAGAGGTATGGAGCGTCTCAAGCTTCGCGCTATAGTTTTGGGTGTTGTGGGTTCGGTTTTGTGTTTTTAGGGTTTTTAATTTTTGTGTTCGTTGTGGTCATTTTTAGCGTTGGATTGCGTTTCGATTTTGCATTCGTTACTTTGCATTGTATATAATCATTTGTTGAGGAGATTTGTATCTCGACTTATCCTGATTTCAATAAAAAAAAAAAATATCTCACTCTATTCTGCATGACACGAATAAAGAAAAAAAAAATTACATATTAGAGTCAAGTAAAGCAATTCATAGAGTTTTCCATAATAATGATTTTGAGCCACGAATATTGCTTATAGAATTGTCCTTGAATGCTCAAATTTTAGGAATCCAAGCACTAATGTTTTCCGCTTCATGAATTCATGACTAATGGTGATCTGTATGAATCACTACGCACAAGAGTTAGCACTTCCACTCATTCTTACAGCGATAACTATGAATTCTTAATATCCTTATTTTGCATGATACTAATGAAGAAATAAAGAAGTTTACAGATACAGCAATTTCCCTTTTCCTTCTTTTATTCAACAAACCTATATACATATCTAGGAGGTCATTTTCATCTACAAAGAAGGTCATCTTCAGCATTACCTATTTCATGTTATAGAATTCCACCAAGTCTACTTTCCATGCACATAGCACTACCACCATGCTCATCCACACATCTTGATCTGATGCAACAACTTAATTTCCAACTAAATTAGTTAAAATTCATTGCCTCTGAACATCTAATTCTTCCGTCTTTGCGAACCTTCCACGGATTCTCGGTTGACTGTCCGCCAGAGCCTTCCTGCAAGCATACTAAAACCAAAGCACATTTCAAGTTGATTTCAAAATCAAGTAAATCAAAATCAAGTTTGATGCATATGAATGAAACAACTTAAAAGCATGTCAAGGTTGTGTGTTCGGATTTCCGTTAATAATGGCTGAAAGTTTTCAACGGAAATTCATGTCTCACAATGGATTGAAAAAAAGTACTTTTAGATGAATTTAACTCTAAACCGAACACGCGTGATAAAAGACTCGTTAAGACACTTTAATCGATAAAGCAATGATTATTTATAGAAGAAACTACACTACTAATCCATGACGTATTTCAATAACTTAAATCACAGAAGAATTGATAACAATGAATTCAAGAAAGTGAGAAACCCTTGGAATTGAACATAAGACAACAATGAAGATCATATTTAGGCCAGGAGCATTAACCAATTGTATTTATCCATCTCACTTTTCATCCCAGGTGTATAGCAACAGAAACATGTTTAGGTATGTGAATATAGTTGTTACCTTGATTTTCCTCCCAAAGTTTCTCTTTGTCTTCTTATTCCTATATCTGGAGAGCTTTTCTCGACGCTCCTCGCTAATGCTGTTTCCAAGAACAAAAGGCCTCTCACGCGGAGATTGGCCAACATTCATGTTACCACTACCAAGAGTCTGCCAAAATAACACTGTCAATCATTCAGCCAATCTTGTGTAAATGGCAGAAAACTATAGAGTTTTTATTTCATATAGAAAAGACAACCAAATTTGTAAGTTAACAATCAAATGAAGGTCATGCCAGCATTTCCTTTCGGTTACTGCTTAAATCATGATTTAACATCAGATCAATTGAAAAAGATCAAGTTTTTCTTCTTGATTGTTCAATAAATCATAAGACGTGTTATAAATATCATTTGTTGATGAGATAGCTAATTTCTATAATATTATATATTATCAATCAGTTAATTTTGACCTTTATATCTCCTTCACTAAATGCTCTCCGCATGCCATAAACTGAATTGAAATCTAATCCAGGGAAATCAAGGAAAGCAGGCTTCGCTGCAGCTCCGTGCATCCAATCCAATGAACTCAAACTCCCTGAACTCACACTCTTCAGTAATGGCACGTCGAGAAGTGGTTTGTTATCTTGAATTAAATTTTCATCTATGTTCAGAGCAGGGATCTTGATGTCCAAAATTTCAGAGAGCGGTGACTCTAACGCTGCCTTTTCCAGGAGATCCTTTTTACACTCATAGTACACTTCACTCAGAAGTTGTTCATTTTGAAGCACATCAATATCTGAGGATTTCAGACCCTGTGAGGAGACATCTTCCCCACAAGATATCATTGACATGGCTGCTTGTATGGGATCGAGGTCCATCACCGGTTCTTCAATAATAGGTTCCGGCGCTTTGAACAGATCCCCCTCTTCTAACAAATCATATTCTGACATTGCAGAAGGTTGAACAAGGTCACTCTGCATTAGAAACAGGATAAAAAAGAGGCAGTTAGAAGATATTATTATATCGAAATCAGTAAAAGCAGACTTTGAGCCTGAGAACTCAAAAGAGACACACCAGATGTTGAATAATTTATCATCCACAGAGAATTTTCATAACATGATATCTAATGTTAAATATTAGTATTGTATCAATAGCACTAATAGGTAAAGTATAATACTTGTTTACTTCCTAATGCTAAGAAGCTCCTCTAGCTTGTGATACATTGGATCAATTATTTCCAAAAAATTCTTGGATAGTATGTAGTGTAGGTTAAGTGAAAACAGCCAAATAAGAAAAGGATTGTCTAGCTTCCTATTTCAATTGAAAGCAAATACCAAAGACAAAATAGAAAAACACCACATCCACAAAACATAGCAGAAGCTTTGTGTAAATGAAAGGTTCCAATACATATTCAGGTGGACACCTTCACATTGAAAGGAGGAGCAGGTTATTTGAATTGGTGTTAGGTGCATGATTGCAAATTCAAAGCCCATGCTTCACCCAAAAAGCTGACTTTGAATGTGTCCAGGTGTTGGATGGCTGAAACATTGAAACTGGAATCAGACAATCAGTCCAGAATGAACTAGGCTGTGTGCATATGTTGGAAAAGTCGCTCGAAAACCACTGTCAAGCCAGAATTATGGTGGACAAATTATGGTGTTTGCTTAGCTTTTGCTTCTGTCCACCGTGACTTTTCCGTCACCGTGGTTTACGAACGAGCTTCCAAACATGCACTATAACACAATCGGATAATATGGATCATAAATTTCTTTTCCATGAATAGCCAAAATATTGAACTTTTTTTTTACAATACAATAGAAGCCCTGTAAAATAATTCTTGAAGATAAAAGAAAACAGGTAAAGGTTTCTGAATAGTTTCAGAATCAGTGACAAAAAAGTACATGATATGGAAACAGCCCACTAATATTTTTAACGTTTATTGTTGGAGAACAGAAATAGGAGCAAAATAGCATGTGTTTCCTCTTTCTGACTATATATTTAATGCCAGACAAAAACCCATGAAGGAATTATTGAGTTGAGCATTAACAAGTCCTTTTCTACAGAACTTTTCATTACTTCAAAGAAAAAGAGAATAAATAAAGGACTTTTTTCCTCTTCAATCAACCTCCCTCATTGTGACAGAAAAAGACAAACCCCACTAAGGGTTCACACTTCATTCACACAAGAAACTGATAAAGAAATGGAAGAAGATCACAGGACACGGAAGTATCCCATTGAAAACACTTTCCATCTATACTTTTTCTTTTTTCCTTTTGTAACACTTTTCCAGATCCAGCACTTAAAGCCAACTCTAGCTGTTTCCACTTGTGTTATGAGTATGACAATGCAAAAAGCATTCTGGATAGAATGTGAAAGAATCAAATGAATATAAGTATATATTAAGTCACAAAAATTTGTTTGATTGTTAAATTTTTACACTATAGCTTGATATACTGTCAATTAATTGTGTAAGAGACACTAACTAATCCTAACTATACAGTTACAATTATGCATCCATGATACTTGGGGGGAGGGTGGATACTTTTACAATTTTTCATAGGTTAAGATTTTCATCCTGGTGTTATCCCGAACACTTAATTTGAAATTTAATTCATATAAGGAAAAAGCCAACAAGCAAATGCAGATTAAGCATGCTAGGAAAGAGAAAAAGCTGTGCAAGCAAAAGGGATAAAAGAGAGTGGAAATAGTAACAGAGAAATAGGGAATAGTAACCGAGAAAGGGTACCATTGAAGCATTGGACTTGTGGGTCATGCAGTACTCCTCAAGCTGTTGAAAATCCTGAGAGAAATTCTGCAAATATGGGAAGAGAAGACCAGTCTCTGCAAACATTTTTCCAGCCCCTTGAAAAATATCAAAGCTTCAATAAGATAGACAAAGTCACTCCACGGACGAAACAGAGTGAAAGCAGAGCAAGAGAAGCACTATTTCCACAAACGAAACAGAGTGAAAGCAGAGAAAAATGAAGAAAAGCACAATGGCACTTGAAATAAATAAGAGAAGCGAAAAGTGCAAGAGAGAGAGAGAGTTGAGGTTTGATTATTTCAACAGCAGGAAGAAAGAGAATTTATATTACTATATATAAAAAATGGGAAAAGAACTAACAAGATCTAACACAATTTATAAATAGTTAGACTTTTTAAGTGTTTAATCGAAAAGTTCAATTCTCGCACATTGTATATATAAAAAATGATTTATTGTAAGAAATATACTCATTCAATATAATCTCATAGCCTTGAGAATTAATGTCATGATCGCCAACTAGAGATACCTTAAAAAAATATGGGAAAAGAATTACTTAATAAGAATAAAGACAAAAATAGGAAAAGGACAGCATGAATTTTATAATGCAGAGACCAACATGTCCATTGTCATGGTGATTAAAGTAAAAGACAATAGTTATTTAATGCAAGATAAAATTTTGTTTGGAGTATTATATATGCAAATTGTAGCAGAAAGTACAGATGAATTGAACCGAGGCAATAATAATAATAATAGGTGTGGAGCGGGACATGTTGGTGGGGTTGGGATGTGAACAGTGTTCATCACTTCGCAGTCAACAGTTATGTCACTCGCCAGTGCAAGAGCAGTACATACAGCGCTTCATTCATTCATTTCCACGCGCTGAAATGTTGATGCTTTTCACGTAACCCATCAAGCATTAACACGCACTCAAATGATATTTTTTTGGGTTAAATATGTTTTTGGTCTCTTTACTTTGAGTGAGATTTGGTTTTAGTCCCTCGTCGGCGTAAATGTTGATTTTAGGTTTCCGACTTAATTTTTTGTTTAGTTTTCATCCCTGCCAAATTCTGCTGTTGACCGACGTGCCTACGTGTCAAGGCGGTGCTGACGTGGCATAGCCACGTTATTTAATGAAGCTGAGTTGGATTTTTTTTCTTTTTCGTTTAAATTTATTTTAATTCTTAATTAGATTAATAATTATTAAAAACTAAAATTGTTAATTATTAAAATTAAAAATAACAAGAAGTAATGTTTAAATTAGTTAACCGCACTTCATTAATTAAATAACAAAATAACCACACACAAAAATAACAGAAACCCCAACTTCACGATTCATCTTCTTCATCTCACTTCACGATTCATCTTCTTCATCTCACACACATTTTCTTCTTCTTCTTCTTCACCAACATCATATGAGCATCTTCATCCCCATCTCCTAACCTTATCCCGCTCCTCCTTCTCAACCCCCACACCACCGTAACCCCAGATATGCGTCGTCTTTGGCGGCGGCGCCTGCGCCCTCCTCGACGGCGAAATTGGAGGTCGAGGAGAGGGTGATGGTGCGAGTTGAACGGTGAAGGTGGAAGGGAGAGGAAGTTCAGAAAGAACCAGATCGAGGAATAGAGACACAGAGTTGGTAGAAATTGAAGGCGTGAGGGTTTTGGTTTCAGTTGGAGAGGTAAGAGCGTGCGGGGAACCTCCGTCGTTGCGACCGTGACCATCGTCGTCACACCACTCAACCCCTTCAATCTTATCGCCATCACCTCTTCTTCTCCCCTTCCCCTTCTCCTTCCCCTCCCACAACCCATTTTTTGTGTTCAGCAAAGTCACCAGATCCAGATCCCCAACTTGATTTTCAACCAGATCCATGTTGAAGATGGTGGCCAGCGTCGAGCTAGAAAGGGTGAGGAGTGAAAATCTTCCAGATCCAACAAGATGAAGATGAAGAGGTTGTGCTGTTTTGAGGGTGGGGGGAGAGTTTTTCTCTGCTTCTGTAGCATAGATGTCGAGCTAGAAAGAGTAAGGAAGAAAATCCAGGGAAAGTGTTTGTCTTTTTTTAGGAGAATTTGTAATAATTTTGGTGAGAAAAAGAACTAGGACGATTGAGGATAGGAACCGATTTCGATTAGCGGATGTTGCTCTGCAATTTAACTTATCTGTTGTGTAGAGGATTAGGACCTATGTACAATTTCCTTTTGTCACCGTCAAAAACTTGATCTCCCTATTTACTTGCGTCGTTTCTTCCACCATGGAATTCAGAGGATTTGAACTCAGAAACAGAGGAGGAACCATCTCTAAAACTTTTAGCTCTGGCTTTTGCAGATGCTGCTTTACATGGAGCACTGCTCAGCAACAAGAGCATCATCAGAAGGAGCAGTGCTCACCAGGGAGAGTTTTTTTCTTTTTAGGAGAATTTTTAATAATTTTGGTGAGAAGTGTTGATAATTGATTTGTAAAATAATTTTGGTTTTGATCTTGAAAGAATCTAACGATTCTGGAAAAAATGATGAAGAAATGATGGTTCTGGAAAAAAAATTGAGCATGAAAAATTTTAATTCAGGAAAAATTCTAGAAATGTATGATGAAGATGATAAAGATGAAGAACAAATGTTGAAGAGGAAGAGCAAAGGAGATGATTAAATTATGTCTTTTTAAATTAATCATCTTTAAATGATTTTGAAATAAATTTTAAAAAAATCCAACTCAGCTTCATTAAATGACGTGGCTATGCCACGTCAGCACCACCGTGACACGTAGGCACGGCGATCAACGGCAGACTCCGGCAGGGATGAAAACCAAACAAAAAAATAATCCAGAGGCACTCATTTAACGCCGGCGAGGGACTAAAATCAACCTTTACGCCGGCGAGGGACTAAAACCAAATCTCGCTCAAAGTACAGGGACCAAAAACATATTTAACCCTATTTTTTTTTTAGTTATTTCACGCACTCATTACTCTCATACAACGTCTAGCGCTCTACCACGAGGTCATAGCATGATTAGTAGATACTTCGGTTCCTTAGACATTTAGTTGAGATTTGGTCGTTAGACCATATGTATAAAGAATGATTTTTTGCGACAGGTTTATCTGTTTAGTGTAACTAAAATCAACCTTTACGCCGGCGAGGGACTAAAACCAAATCTCGCTCAAAGTACAGGGACCAAAAACATATTTAACCCTTTTTTTTAGTTATTTCACGCACTCATTACTCTCATACAACGTCTAGTGCTCTACCACGAGGTCATAGCATGATTAGTAGATACTTCGGTTCCTTAGACATTTAGTTGAGATTTGGTCGTTAGACCATATGTATAAAGAATGATTTTTTGCGACAGGTTTATCTGTTTAGTGTAACTCGAGCTCTCAAACTCTTCCTAGGGTTGCTCACCTTAAGTACTCGTCACCATCAAGAAATACATACAAAACATACAATTAGTCATAAGAGTTGCCAGAGTCATAGTCAATAAAAGAAACAAGAACATCAATAGTCGAACCGAGCTGGTACCTGAGTGATTCCAAGCTACATATCAGGAGTTGCAGTCATATATACCTTACCCCACCAGGCGTCTTGATAGGGTGGATTTGGAGCGTCTGTACTTAGCTGAGGACCTCCATCCTTGCCTCCTCTAGGTGATAGGATGAGAGAGAACAACACAGATAGATGAGGTTACATACCGGCAGCCGGCCCTAGGTTTTTGGCTTCCTTTAGGGAGTACACTAAGAATGTAGAGGATGCTCTGGGCGAAGACGACTCTTCCGTACCACCCCCCCATTGAAGACAGTTCCCATCTGCTAAGTGAGCATGGGGACCATTGAAGACAGTTCCCATCTGATTGGCATTGAGGTTTTGATATTGTTTCTAGGTTTATGGTGGGTTGATGGGTTTGTTGTTTGTGAGTTTGAAGATGAGATGGTAGCATAAATGTTCATTTGCAAAATGATGATGAAAAGATGGGTTTGCTAAAGGAAAAAGATAAATTTAGGCATAGATGATATGAAGTTTTGTTGATAAATGTAATTTTCTAATTAATTATATGAGTTATTAATAGGATTAAGGTTATTTTTTAATTTTTAATTAATGATTATTTCGATTTTTATTTTTAATTAATAATTTTAATTTAATTTTTAATTATATATTTGGAAATTAATTTTTAATTAACTTAGATATGCCATGTTGACTTTGGCTTGCCACTTAGCGCTCTCTCCGGAGCTCCATCCTCCGACGAGGACAAAAACTAAATATGCTACAACTATGGAGATAGAAACCAAACTTTTTTCTAGAAAGAGTCTAAACGCAAATTTTCGTTCAAACACATGGATTAATTTCATGATTAACTCTAAAATCAAAATTGAAATAGGGAACCAACACATGTTAATTTAGTTGGTAAAGACAAATCATTTCTTCTTAGAAAATTGTGTGTTAAATTTTTACTGCCGATGTTAAAATTGCATTAATGAATTACCTCTTTTATGTAAGCGACCTATGGACATGCCATCTCCCGTGATTGGAGTCCAACCCACTCAATTTCTTTTTAACCAAGAAAAAAGAAATATGTAATTGCATTTTCGTACTTGCAAAGACATAGGGTCCTTTTCATAGGCCTAATGGGATCTCCTGGTTTCTAGTTAAAAGCGGGTAATTCTTAACTTGTTTTAAATCGTCGGAAGATCTTCATGATTTTGTCATCTGAATAGAAATACTGTTAATTAAGTGAACACTTTTTATTTTATTTAATAAAGTACAGCATGTGACGGCCCTATAACCTCTTTTGAAGTTTACACTAAAATAAAATAATTAATGTATAATTATATCGAATTTTCTAACCTAGCCAGTTACTGCAGTGGTCAACATTTTCTTATAATATAATAATTAAGAGTAGAAACGAATATAACATTAATTTTATTACAAAAATTAGCTGTAAATGAAATAAGGTTAAAGATAGATTCTATATTCCATTTTGATTAGATTATTCGAATTCTATTTCAAAATGGTGAACCGTGTTCGTCCACATTGGAAATGTGTTGATGAAACATTAGTTTAGAAAGTTTCATCCTAATGTCTGTCCATTTCTCAAACTGAAAGCAGAAAGAAAAGAACACATGTTGGTTACGCAATATAGAAAATGAAATATTAAAAAAAAACAAAAAAATCTAAAGCAAAACTCTATTTACTTTGCTATTGGATTGAAGTTACAGTAATTGAACCTTCAATACAATTAACTTCCCACTAATAAAAACGTGTTTTGGTAAGAATCAAAGTGGAAAAATGATATTAATGTTATGAATATTGTGACAGTGATATTTTAATGATCATAATATTACAAAGGAAAAAGTAGATGGAGCTTTCTGATCTCTGAAAGTTGGGCTGTAAAGCAAACACGGGAACGAGGCTGCAAGGAATATCGGCATAGTTTGAGAGCAATGAGGAAGCAAACTCCAAGAAGGTTCAGGGATACCATGAACCTTGAATTTCCTACATTAGGAGAGAAACTTAAAAAAAAAAAAAGGAACTTCCACGAACATACGTCTATCAGAGATATAAATATAGGTTGGTCATGAATAGAGATTGATCATACTCTTGTTATTTTTTTTCCTTTTTTTATTGACAGCCACAATCTAATAAAATAAAACCCGTATAAACCCGGACTCAGAATCTTTTGAGTAAAATAAAAGTCACAACTCAGTTCATAAGCATACAAGTAGTACCCGTGCTAAGTCAGTTGGTTACAATCGGGCGTCTCGTTAGTGGGGTGTGTCGCGACGATGGTGCGACATTGGCGGCGCGACAATGGTGTGACAGTGGTGCGGCAATGGGATAAGGTAGCTGGCAAAAGGAGGAGGTAGGTAGATATGGTGGTGCCGCCAGAGGAAGGAGAAAAAGGGAAAGGGAGAATGTGAGGGAGGAGGGAGGGGTTGAAGGTGAGGGTGGTGTCGCCAGACAGAGGAGGAAGAGACTGGGAGAGGGTGAGAGTGAGAGTGAGGGTGGAGGACGAAGAGAGATGTTGAGGGTGAGTGTGGCGTAGCCGGAGGGAGGAGGAAGAGATCAAGGATACGGTAGTGGAGGAGGATGGAGGGGGTGGTAGAGGGAGAGAAGGGGTGTAAGGGTTTAAGGGAGAGAGAGAGAGAGAGAGAGAGGGGCTTGTAATTAAGAAAGATAAGGCGGAGAATTTAATAAAAAAATATAGCGTCTGCTACCTTTGGGCCTGCAAAATGGGCCGACCCAGATGACATTAGCATCGGTCTTAGCCGACAATAAGTTGGCAGGTAAATGTAGCTTTGGCCCCAAAGCGTCGAAAATTATGGGTGGGCAGTTTGTGATTTTAGCGTCTGCTTGAACCGAGGTTAATTGTCAGTAAGCCAACTCTAATCAGCTTAAGCGAGTTTCTTTAACACTTCGTATCGGCTTGAGTCAGCTAATGAGCAAAAATTTGTGTCGGGGTTGGCTCTTATTTTTGACTTTAAAATAATAATTTTTTATAGTATAATCTTATACATTATTGAAGTCCAAAACCGCAAGAAAATATGTATATGCATCGAGTGTCGCACGACCCAAAAGCAAAGCCTTTTGGCTTGGTGCTTGTTGGTACTAGTGTACAATAACTAAAAAGAGAAACAAAAGCTACTACTAGTGTACGTACTCGTGCAACATGACAAAACTTGTATTAGAAGTCCATTTCATGCCTTACAGTTTGTTCTAATTAGTAGATTCATTCATTCATTACAAGTGGACGCTTCTGGTTGCACCATTTGGCAGCTGCACTAGGTGTAGGTGATATCTGGCCTCTCAAAAACAGACAAAGGATGAATATGATGTCTCTTTGTTAGTTCTCTCATTAATTACCCTCACCATCGGTGTGGGATGGAAACGTATGAATTTCTTGATTCCATGGTAGTGGAATGGGTATCATGCATGACATGGGTATTTTTCACTGATTCATGTGAAGAATCAATGCAGTCATTGGCCTCCAACTCAATTCATTGGTAGAGAAAATTATTACCCAGTTGACTTAAATGGGAAGAGATTTAATGAATTTGGGCATTATTGTTTTGTATATATGCTAAATTAGCATTTTTCTACAACATGTCACCAATCCATTTGCATTTTTCTTTACTTAGTAACATCCCACACTTATTGCAGCACCCAGTTTCGTTGTTAGTTCGTGTTTACTCAAATGAGTGGGAATGTTGAATTAACTAACTGGTGCAATACTTTTTGCGTCACTCCACTAGAACAAGTCTGAGAAAATATCTTTATGGTAATATGACCTAAGCTTTTTCTTTCTTCTCTTAACAAATGAATGCAACAAATGTTTTGCTTTTTTTTTACTTCAAAAAAGTTTTGTTTTATTAAGTCCCTCTTACACTTTATGTTGAATTCTGCATTGGTTTTTGGGTTACTTTAAAGGTCAAAATGGAAAAAAATAAATGAAGTTATATTTATTTTATATGTTCTTAGAAAATAAATACTTCTAATATGAGCTCTAAAATAGTTCACTGCATTGAGTATAAGAATAAGTTGAAATTACAAAGGAAGAAAAGTACAGATGAAAGGCCATTCTGGAAAATGAAACAGCTGTAGGGACCGTGTCATTGTGTTTTGTCTTTTTGTAGACAAATTGTGATTGGAATTGTTTCGGTAAATGGGGCCCTTAGCACCCCCTTATATGGCCCAAACTTGAAGGCACTTTTTGGATTCTTTCAGAAATGAAGGTTGATATGATTGTGTATGAAAGTGAAAGGACTTGAGCCTCTCAATGTGGTGTTCAACTAGTTTAGCCTAACAAAAATAAAGTTCAACTCCACTCTTTCAAGTCTTGATCATCACGGCAATTCGCAACCAAAAACTCACAATCACATATGTATGTTTGTTATGTTGTTGACGCATACTCAAACCTCATTTTACGTATTTTAAAGTATCAATAAAAAAGTATCTTGAGGTTGACCTAAATAAGATCTTAATTACATTAAATTTAATGTGAATTCACGTTAATGGGAATCCACACACAAACTAGTGTGAGCTTTTTACAATTTGATATTTAAATATGTAAAGGATACGTAAGGCTTAGTGATTTAAGGATATTTGAAAAAAATTTAAGACAAATGATCTACATTCTCAAAAATAACTTTGTCGTGAAGTTATTAGAAGATGGGATGCCGTATTATTTTTCTATCTTCACCCTCATTTCCTTATTCTTTATTTTACTTTTAAATATTATATATATATATATATATATATAAAAGGTTTAAATGCAATTTTCGTCTCTAATCTATCATGATTTTGCAAAAGTCGCTCCATATATTTAAAACGAGCGATTTTGGTCCTCTATCAGTTTATCATCCAAAAACTAACAAATGTGTCTGATGTGACCATCATTAATTGAACTAGCACTCCAACAAAACATCCGCATAAATATTAATTTTGTAAAGGAAATAAATAATTAATTAATATAACATTAAAGTTATCCAATAATTTCTGAAATTTCCCCCCAAATTAAACATAATATATCATCACCAACAATACATAAACTTCTCCTCCACATGAATTAAAAATAAATTATCACTTAAATAAACCTAAATCACTTAACTCTGAATTACTAATCTTATAAAACTAATCTACTAATAATCTAACTAAACACAACACTATGCTTAATGTTTGATGGTGGCTTGGTTTTTTCATCTGTGGAGGAGAAGTTTATGGGTTGTTGGTGGTGATATACTATGCTTAATTTGGGGGAAATTTTTGAGAAATTATTAGATACATTTAATGTTTTATTAATTAATTACTTATTTCCTTTAAACAAATTAATTATCTCTGTGGATGCTTTGTTGGAGTATCAACTCAATTAATGATAGCCACATTAGCCACATTCGTTAGTTTTTGGACGAAAAATTGACAAAGGGACTAAATTCTCTTACGTCACAAACGTTGTGGACCAAAGACGCTCGTTTTGAACACGAGGGATGGTTTTTGCAAAATTGTGATGGATTAAGGATGAAAACCGCATTTAAGCCTATATTTAATGATGTATAACTGTGTTAAACTATCATATATGCATTCTTAACTTTCTTAATGTTACTATTTTAATAATCAACTGGGTTGGTGTAGCGGTTTTACACTTCGTCTCTTACTGTTTGGTTGAAGGGTAGAGTAGGGGAGGGGAAAGGAGGGGAGGATTTTTTTTTTAAGTTAGCTTGTTTGGTTCAATTTTAAGAAGGGGAGGGGACCAAAACACCTCCTCACTAAAAAACTAAATTATGTAAAGTTCACAAATTGAATAAGAAAAAAATGAAAGTTTCACTGTCTAAGAACATGACTGCAACCACAACACTCATATGAAGCTCTTAATAGGAAGAATTTTGCAACCCACCTGAGAGAGAAAGGTAGAGAGAGAGAGATAAAGAGAGGGTTGAGGATGGTTGGGAACATGTTAGAGGTAGGAGAAGACATCCTGAGGGTAGTGAGGAAAGGTGGGTGCGAGCGGAAGAAAGAAAGCGAGATGCAAAGGGAAACATGACCTCTATTTTCTTCTCACACTTCTCAGATAGTCATGGTGAGTTGGATATGTGGAGGATCTTTCAAAGGTGAGGAAGAGTATGAGAAGTATTTATCCCAAAGAAGAAAGACAAGGCTGGTCTCAAGTTTGGTTTTGTGAGGTATCTAGATGTTAGGGATCCAAGAATGCTGAAGGATTATGGATATCCAATAGATTAAATAGATGGATTGTATCCATCCATTTAATTTTTTTTATATGGATGGATATGGATGGATTTTTTGATGGATGGATTGGATGAGTATGGACTCATGGATAATTTTGTCACCCCTAATTGCAAAAAGACTATTTTTGTTTTTAAAAAAGTCTTATTACCACGGTTCCTCCTTAAACCGTGGTAACAGAGGTATGATATTACCACGGTTCCGCCTTCAACCGTGGTAACAGAGGTATGATATTACCACAGTTCCGCATTCAACCGTGGTAATTGGTCTATTACCATGCCGAGCCATACCACGGTTGAACCGTGATAACTAGCCGCAGGGAACCATGGTTATAGGAAAAATCTGTAGTAGTGCTTGTTCATATCAAGTTCCTCTGTCCAAGGTTTAGAAGGATCTTGCAGACGTCTAGATAGGGATGGGTGTCAGTTGGCTTAGAGGGGTCCTTCTAGAAGCCAACTCTGGTTGGGGGGATGTTGGGCGTACCGTGGGTTGTCTGGTAGAGGGTCGAGTGGTCGGCCAGATCGCGGCGAGGGGAGGTGGTCGACCAGGTGGCGTCGATTGGCCGTATCTTCTCTTAGAACACCTTCATTCGGAGATTCTATTTTTTATAAATGGAAAATTTCTTGCTCAATATTCTAATGCACCCATTCATGATTTTTTAACAAGTTAGATAATTATTTTTTAGTTAATGAACATGTTTCTCTTATTTATTCTTTTTTTTTCCTGCATCGGAAAGCATTTAAATTCTCATTTTTGGGGTTCATTCTTTTGAATATGTGGATGATTAATTTTTTTTTTTATTAATTACCATTAGTGTTTTTCTTTAAATCCACCACAAGTTGATTCTTTAAGTCAATGTTCCTAACATTTTTCATAATTTTTTTTCTTAAATGATGTTTCTAAAATTAGCAATATATTTCTTTGTATGAAGTAGTAGACAAAATAAATTATGTTACCTTAAATGGTTCTGTTAGTATACCATCATCTAATTAGAATTTTAAAAAATCCTTAAGTAAATGAGTACTTTTTAGTTAAGCGTTGTTTAAATGCTTAATTTGCACATAATTATTAATTTTATTTAATATCACAAAAAATCTTACTGTAACCTAAATTTCAATAAATATATAATTGGCAGTGTATTCCGTAATCTAGGTTACTAAATTGTAAAATAATACCCTATGCATCGCACCAGTTTTAATCTTCGTTTATATATAAAACAGAATCACTCTTTACTGCATCTATCAACCTCATAGCACAAGTTTTTTTTTTTTTGAACTGAACCTCATAGCAGAAGTTACTCCAATATTTTTTGGTCCATGAAGTTGGCTCTTTATGGGCTGCACCACTTAAACATGTAGTTCACACGTGCTCCACTAAAAATAACGGGCATAGTGGGTTTTCTGGTTCTTGAATTTTTTTTTATTATGCAGGAGAGTTATTTCGGTAAAGGGCCTAAAATATGGTGGCTAAATGGTGCACCGTACACCACTCTAAATGACCTGTTACAATATGTTTTTTATCTGATTTTTAAAAAAATTGAAAATAATAATTAGTCAATACTATTTTTACCCATTCTTTCACTAAAAAAACATTATATCATGTACCCAATTGTATCCCACCCTGTTTTCTCTTTCCATTTATCAACTTCTCTCTCTGCTCCTCACCCTCTCTTCTCTTTCCACTCCCACCAAACACCAAACAAACACCTTCTTAGCCCCTACCTATAGCTCTTTTTCCATTACGTGAAATCATCATGAACCACACTTTCCTATTTCCCTATTTCATCCACTAGCATTCATTCATTCCTCCTCCTCCTCCTCCTCCTCCTCCTCCTCCTCCTCCTCCTCCTCCTCCTCCTCCTCCTTTAATTTAATGGCTTTTCTGGTGTGCTGAGATATGTATCTTTGAACTAAATTGGTTGATATCTAGTTTTTGGGTGATTAGTTCTGTGCTTGAGGACAAGCTTTCTTGGGTTTTTACGTTGGAGGACAAGCTGCCATTGAGTATAGGGGTGTGATGACCCGATGGTATTTGAGTCTTTTCCTTCAGTTTCTCTTTATTTTTGTGTCTTTTCTTTTGAGTCTCATGTAGAGTTTGAGTCTTTTTCACATTTGTACATAAGCATGATTGGTCAAGTGTTTATTTTCTTTTGGGTTAGCATTTTAGTTCCTTTTCTTTAATTTTCCCTTTTTAATTGAGTCTCTAAGTTTCTTGGTCATTATTAAGCTACACTTAATCGAGGATATCATGAGTTGGAGAAGCAAGAAGCAAAGACAAGAGAAACCAAGAAATAAATCTGAAGAGTCCTAGCGCCCAAGCGCTAGGAAGCCAGTGCATGATGCACTGGCATTCTGCCAAAACACCTCTGATGAACAAGGTCCTAGCGCCCAAGCGCTAGGAATCCAGCGCTCATGTGCTGGCATTCTGCCTGGACGCCCCTGGCTAACTAATTTTTTTGCGTCCAAGCGTCAGGAAGTCAACGCTCATGCACTGGCATTCTTCCTGGAATTATGAATTTAGGTTCTCGTCCAGCGCCTGAGCGTTGGAAAGCTGGTGCTCATGCGCTAGGCTTCAGTTAATTTTTCTATAAATTCAGCACTTGTCTTTTAGAATAGATATCTTGTACTATCTGAACTTAATCTTGGATACATTGTTTCTGGAGTTGTGAGAGGCCTCATTGAGCTCTTATTCCAGGTTTCTTTTTGGACTATGTCTTGCTTAGCCATGCTAGGCTAAGTTCTTTCTAGTATTTGGGGTTTGTGAATCTTGGTTTGAGTTATGTTTTGAACTCTTGAAAGTTTATATGAAATAAAGTATCTTCTTTTGCATCTTTTCTCTGTTTTGTAATTTCCATTTGAATGCATGCAAGTGTTATACTATTTCTTGCTTGAACCGTAGTTTCGTAAGGATTAGGGACCCGAAATTGGATTGATTGGTTAATCTAATGCTTAGGTATAAGGGTGGGAACTGATTGTGTTGGCCTGATCAAAATAACAATTATTCTTCAGTTGAAATGACTTAGTACTAAGGTATTAGGCTTAGCAAACTGAGATTGAATGTTTTACTTGATTAAGGTATTAACAAGTGAAGGTAAGGGCTACATCACCCTAAGAAAGATTCAGAAGCTCATATAGATAGTCAATTAGAATAAACATAATTTAACTTAGTGAAGCAAGAACTCCAAGTACTGTTTTCCATATAATTGTCAACGGTTCGTTTTACAATTTCATCGCTACTCTCGTTCTTAAACAAAAAATCTTTCAACATATGCCTTATTGCTCTCCTTTTTCCAAACGTGAAGGCAGAGCAATAAGGCATATGTTGAGTTTAAGCGCGAATCAACTCAAAAAACTGTCTTTGTGGTTCGACAATCCTTTTTACTACTTCACGCATTTTGTACACTTGCTGAATTGCTATCAAGCCTCTATCAACTTTAGG
Organism: Acmispon strigosus; assembly: GCA_030819835.1. Lineage (NCBI taxonomy): Eukaryota > Viridiplantae > Streptophyta > Magnoliopsida > Fabales > Fabaceae > Acmispon > Acmispon strigosus. The sequence continues at coordinate 42,935,052 of JAUAMA010000005.1, read as the reverse complement.
GATGAGTGATTTTTTCCCAAGAGATTACTGCTGTGAGTGATGTGATCAACTCTTAATGTCATTTTCTGTTCTTCAAATATTCTAAGGTGTTTTGAGTTGTAATCCACGCTTACTATGAAATACAGTTAGGTCAGAAAAGCTTGCGGTAACAAGTGGAAATCAATGTCTGATGCAGTGGGTAGTTTGCTCTTAGACTAATTTTTCCATCTTAAAAAATTATGGATACTATAGATGACATGATTGCTGGAATTCAAGGTATGTGGTTTAGTTCATTCAAAAATTGTGCTGTAAAATTCCTTATTCACTAATCCTTGTCGCAGATTTGTGCCTCATCAAACACTGATCCTATGTGCCTCATTAAACTTACACTCTGCCAAAGCAACTATCTGTAGCTCATTGATGTAAGTGTCATTATTCATGGTATCAGTTTTTTTTTTTTATTCTTAGAGCTTAATGCATGGTCTCCAACTACCTTTCTCTGTGGCAGTTAAGTTTCCAGCTTAAATTTGTAGTCTTAGCTTGAATTGTTCCTAAAGCTTCTAGCTATACTTTGTATATCAATATAGTTCTATCGCATACTTTGTGCGAGAGTTATAGTCATGAAACAGTATTCATTTGTTGGCTTGTCAACTGTATGCGTTATATTGGTATTCTTTTTACTAAGCTAAGTGGCATCAATTAGTTTTTGAATAATAGGAAATGGCATCAATTAGTCTTTGAATAATAGGAAAGATTGGATTGAGTTTGGTCCTTGAAAGATAAGTGGTATCAATTAGGTAGGGTTGTAGGGAGACCATTCTTGCTCTTGGAAGTTTAAAACTTGTTTGTGCTCATTAATCATTACATTATGGAAGACTTCACTTGGATTAAGCGTTGAAGAATTTTTTCATGAATTGTATTATGTCTATGTGCTTAGATAAGTTGTTGAACCTAAAATGACAGTATATATTAGATTTGGATATTAGTATTCTTTATATTTTGAAACTCATGAAACTAGTAGTATTAGATATATTACATGAAGTGTTGGATTTAAGCATACTTGATATACTTGGCCACTCTCTGCCTTGTCTTCTATGGTTTAAAATGTATATGTTGAAGTAGCTATTCTATTTTTTTTCATCCAGAAAGCATTTTGGCGGTGTGAATCTTATATTTACTTTTTCAGTCCATTTTACGTGTTGCAGCGGTTGTAACCGCCGCGATAAGATACCTGTTAATGGCGGCGTTCAAAACCGCTGCAAAAAGACAAGTCAATTTTTGCATTTAGAGGTAATTTGTGGCGGTTATAACCGTCGTTAAATGCTAATACTTATTGCAGCACTCATTCCAGCGATTCCTGACAACCCTGTAGAATGCCTCCCGACAGTGGTAACCGCAACAGTTGACCAACCGCTGCCAAAGGGAAACTGCAGCGGTTTAAAACACTGCAGAATGTCCCCACAACTGCCGCAAAACGCTCTTTTTCTTGTAGTGTTAAATCCTGTTAGATATTTAACAAAAATAACATCATAATATCATCAAAATTCACACAACAAGAGCAAACGGTAATCACATAGAACAACCACATGCAGATTTTCTAGACCGAGTGCCCTTACCTTACCTTGGCCAATATGACAGTACAAATCCAAATTAAACTTAATTTCCACTCCACTAGACGAACCTTCAACAATAATTCTACTTATATCAATTTTAAATTCAAAATAACACTTGAAAATCCTAACCGCATTTAAAAGATTTTCAAAAAGATATCCCAACCCCAAAAAATAACAACCTTGTGGCCTATAAGACCCTGAATATTTTTTCAAAAAGACATCTCTTCCCTTGGTTTGTTGCTATTGCCGCAGCTATGCATGCATAGTAGGGGGTTGGGAGATCTTTTCTAGCTTAAATGATGATGATATAATTTGTTGGGTGATTAATTAAATTTGAAATTGAAATTGTTAAGATATGATTAGGATATCTATATTGACTATGTAATTAATTATAGTATGAGGAAATTAAGTTCGGTAAAGATAATTTTGAATTTAAATTAAGGTTGTTATTAAAAGGAAGCTAATTAATAGGAATTAAATTTGAAATTGAGGGTTGTTAGGGTTTATATACAAATAACTTATTATTATGGAATAATATTTAAAAGTTGTTAGAAATAAAAATATGATGAAGAGTTTGAGTTGATATCTTAAGTTGTTAGTAATAATATATTTGAATTTAAATTGAAGTTAAATATATATATATATATATATATATATATATATATATATATAATATATACGGCTATTATAGGCAAAAAGGGGGCTAAATGTATATGACTAGCTAGAGTTATTATTTTGAAAACTAATAAGGACTAAAATATATACATTTGGGAATGTATATATTTATATGCTTTGTATTAATATTTTTGAAGGTCAGTCTCATTTGGAGGATTTTGCTATTGAGTTAAATTCAGACTTTATACTAGGTTAAGGCAAGGGTAACTAAGTCCTAGAAAAGTCTGCTTGTGAGAATGCTACTTGCTATGTGTGTTTCAAAATTTAAAGATATTATGTAGCTAAGATTTTGTTTGATATTTAGTATGTGGCTATTGTTTGAAATATTTGATATATTATTTGATAGATTGACATTTTGGGAAATATGTTGAGTTGTTTATGCTTACTTGAATATTTCATGTGGATTAAATATTTGTTATATTTTTAATGGATGTATCATTGACATGTTATTGAAATCTTTGAATATTATATATATATATATATATATATATATATATATATATATATATATATATATATTGGATTGTGGTTATGCCGTTGAAATTATGAGATTTCTATATTCTTGTCGTTGGATAATTTTGAACATCGCAGGACATTATTTTTTGAAGTTTCAACTAACACATGGTATTTTCATTGTTGGTTCGACCGTGGGTCGTTCCAGGAGTTTCTTCGATTCAACTGTTGGGTCGTGGTTTGTTCCTGTTTTGAAGTGGCAAACGTGGTAGACGATGGTGCGTGATTAAGCTTCACCCTCTATCACGGGTTGAGGAGTCGTGTTTTTCCCGCCTTCCTATACAGTGTGGCGTTGTATATCCAGATCATTTTGTTGTTGAGGGGATGGACCTTGATGTGCATTCATCCTAGACTAACCCTAGGCTTCGTTTTTGGTTGATTACAATAATTGTGAATATCTTATTGTTGATATTATTTTATAACATGATATATTTTGTAAGATATTATTGGTTAATATGTTTGGCGTCTTATTTGAAGTTAACCCTTACACTGTTTTCCTATATGTTGTGTGGGCGCTTAGTGTCAGATGGAGTTAGGTCATTGGAGGGGAGTTCTGTATCCAAGGCACGACGAGGTGCATCTTCTTGAGCAACATCGAGAATCTGTGTGGAGCTACAGTCGGATCGTACTCATAACTACCCACCACGGCTGGACGAGAGATGTTAGACGAGATCGATATGGACTTTCCGTATATGTGACTTACTACGAGGGCTCTATTTGCATTACTTTTCCACCACAACGCTTGTTGGATATCATTTTTCATTTCAACGATGAGATCGTGGATAGTACGGAAGAGTCTCCTGTTTGCTGCTTGGGTTCAGAGGTTTCAGACGTTGACATTGAGACGACCGACGGTTGGCTTCGCCGGGAGCGTCAATGGCGACAGCAGAGGAGTATGGCATGCATGGAGCGGGAGCATGAATTGGAGCGCGTGACGGCTCGACGTATGGTTTCCAGAGGTTATTGTTCTTTGTTAGTATATGGTTGTCAATTGGGATTGAGTCTTTAAACACTTAAACTATTTTTGTTGCTTTCTGTCCTTAGGGTCATTACCGTCCTTGAAGGTTCTTCCTTCGTGTTGACTCGGGAGGAATTATATAGTTTGATTCTCGTCTTAAGTTTTGATTAATTGCCTTTTGACCCACATTTATTTATGGTTTTATTTTATTCGGATTTTTTCACTGCTTATAATTTGTCCTTATTCTTTTTTATATCTACAATATTAACCCTCGAAAAACTGGGGTGTTACACGGCCAAAACAACAAAAGGCAGATTTTCATTTCGATTTTAGATCAAACCAAAATTTTAGAAAACCGTGTGAAGAACATGGGAAGAAAAAGAGATAACAAAAGAACTTTTCTTAAAAGCTTCAACTTGAAAGCATAAATTCCCTAACGTAACTTCATAAAAACTAAAGAAAACTTGAGAAACCTCAGCGAAGAAACTAAGAACTAAAAAAGGCAAGGTATTTACCTTGAACTCAGAACAGGAGAAAAATGAAAAACTTCAATAGAGAGGGGAAAGTAAACTCGCGGTTATGAAGAGGAGAGGAGAGGCTTCAAGTGATGATTTTCCAAGTGTTAGAGTGAGGTATTTATAGGTGTAGATAGGCTAGCTTTTGCCCTTCTCAAGCTACTAATTATGCTTAAAATAAAATTAATTAATTGAGCAGAAAGTAAACCCCTCCACCAATGAAAGATGAGGATTTGGCACGCAGTTAAAAACTGTGCAGATAAGGTATTATCTTTAACACATAAAGATAATATCAAAAGCTGAATTTCATTTAATAATTACCTTAATTTAATCAATATAAAACTCAATTTTAAAATACAATTGATTTTTATTTAATCATTAAACAATTTTCTCATCTTCTAGAACTTGTTATTATCGCATAAGGATTTATTTCAGATTTATTTAAAATAGAACTATTATCAATACTTTTATATATATATATATATATATATATATATATATATTATAAATAATATTATCTCAAGATTGTTATATATCATCTCCAACAAAATCTAATACCCATTATTTATAAAGAAAACTATCAATAATCTAATTTATCTATAAAACAAAAATAGGTAGAAGTTATTTCCACATGAATTTCACCCCACTCATACATATAAGAGATAAATATAATTTTTCCTCTATCATATATCTCTCAATTCAATTTTAACTATATTTTTATTTATCAACCAAATCCTATTAAATTTAATCATTAACCCCCCCCCCCCAACACACACACACACATAATTCGACCAACACCTCACATCAATAAGAAAATTCTCCAACAACCTTATCTCTTAATGTAACACCACGATTTTCAAGGCATTGCTGTAGTGAATGAACAGTAAATAGACATGCTAATCATCTTTCACGATTATGAAAATGCGAGTATATTTTTTTCAAAACATGCAAAGGCGTAATGCAATACATATACCCATATACCAGAGCATGACTTATTACAACACAATATTTTATGTATTTATATCTCTCATAGGAGGACCAGTGCTCAAGCACCTATCAGCGTCGTGAAAGAGTCCTTCATATCCTTGTGCCCTCCGTCGCCACCGGGTACCCTTCAGCTACTAGCTACTCAGCTGGCGACGGATGGCCCAAACACAAGCAGCAAACAAAGTGCAAGGGTCAACTTCATAATAATAAACTCCCCATGTGAGCACATAGGTGGAACAACAATAGTCAGCATATATAAGTATGTCAAGTAATATCCATTGCATTGCAGTTATATATATACTACAAAATTCGAACTACAGTTATGCAAGCAATTCACGAATCAAACATCTTTTATAGTGCAAGCAGAATTGCAAACCAAATCACACTCAGCAACCAATTCAAGGCACATATAGCAATCGTCTTAGAAACAGTCTAAATGTTATGATGTTTCTAGTGTCTATTATGATCCGGATATCCATGTTACTGTACTGAGCCAGCACTTAGCTGATCGGGAATAATCTTGTTATCCCAATCATATTATCTTCGTAGTCCGCACACAACCTACTCACAGTCCGCACACAACTCACATGATCTGATGGATGGATAGTCTTGCTATCCAAATCAGCTGGAAAAATGACGACTACGTCGCCTTGAGGAATGTTCATGAATGCACGACTTTACATGCTACGAACAAACAACAATAACAATATAAACAAAGGCACCTTGACGTGAGTTCGAGTTCCTCATTCCAGTTTTCCCACCTAGCGGAAATGTTGTTTTACGAATCCAAGTTCTCTTTCGAACGCGGGGTCACCCTTGTCTGAGTGTTCGTCTTACATTGAGGGATTTTGGTCACATTGCCCTCTTGGTCCAATGATCCCACAGCGATAGACATCGATGCATAAATCGCCCGCTACTACCCACGAACACACTGCCGAATAACCTACCCGATTTTCTTGAGAAAACATATCTTGAGATTCTTTTCGTAAAGGTCTTCTAAGGCTTTTCAGAAAACAAGTATTATGACTCCTTCTGAGGAAGATCTCATAGTTCTTTTTCCAAAGATATGTCTCAGGTTTCTTTACAAGATGTGACTTGTAGAAAAAGGTGGAATCTTCCTTAAGTTCATAAAAGGGGTTTGATATATCCATTTTATACATTATGAATTTTTTTCGAGAAAGATTAGGACAGGTTCATTTTCCCTTTGAAAGCTCACGGTCTTAACCACAGGTTCTCTTGAAAGCATGTTTCCAAAAAAAATTCATTAAGTTTCTAAAAAGAAAGCTTTTCTTCTTATTCTAGTATTGGAAGAATCTCTATCCCCATCTTAGCATATTACATTTTCCCTTGGCTAGCGCACTCGATAACAATCGGTGACAAAGCATAGAAACATTGCAAACAAGCAAAATCAAGGAAAACAATAATCCAACCAACATGTTATCAAGCATAACATAGCATAAATTTCAAGTATGACTTGCTCTTCTCATATGAGCTAAATAGCATGCTTTCTTATAGTCAGTCAAAAGTACTCTAGCATCAATCAACCACATGACAAAAGCAAGCAATGCTACCAAACAATTAGTCATTCATAGACTTTACATCATCAATCAATTCTAATCCAGCATAGCAGATGCCTTCAGCTCCATGCATTCATATATTTTAATCAATACAATTCTAATCGGGTCGTCCTGAGTCAATTACCAATCTCAATATCATAGTATATAAATTCACATAATCATATAGATATGCTTAGTAGCTAAGAATAGTTAAGGGCCCTTGCCGAAGTCCTTTGCTCCAAATTCCAACATTTTCTCCGAAAGCTACGTGTGTTCTGAAAGCTACGTTCGCTCTGAAAGCTACGTCCACTCCGAAAGTTCCTATGCCTCGTAACCCTCAAAGAAACATAACCTAGTTTGGAACTTATAAACTAGTTCTAAGTCTTTAGCTACTAAACTTAGAAAACTTCCAAGGCTTAGGAAAATGTCTTCAATCACAAGAATGAATCCATGGAATTCAAAACTCTTTTAGCAAACTTTTGAAACTCTCAAAACCTTTGCAAAACTCTAAGTTAAAACTTTCAAACTTTTCCAAAACTTCAAAAACTTTGAAGAGTAATTAGGCTAGATGTTCCCTTATATATTTAAGAGCCTTAAACAATCTTTTGAATTCAAAAACGTACACAAATCGTCAAAGTCTCAATTCTGTCCAAAATTTTCAAAAGCATATAAACTTCCCATTTTCACCAAACAATACACCAAAAAACTAAAAAAAAATAATTCAATACCCAAAACTCAACTTTTCCAACAAGTTTCCAAATCAATTTTCAATTCTTGAACTCATCAAAACCCTAAGTGTCAAGAAAACACAAAGTCTATTCAATTGTCAAACTTTTAAATTCTCAACTTCTCAAAACCCTAAAACAAGCAATAAGTTTCGAAACCCAATTCATCCAAAAAACTCAATTTTAATCCCTCTAAACATAAGTTTTCAAAACCATGTCAAAATCAATTTTTCCAAGCCCTTAAAACAATCCCTAGCTCTCAGCCTCTACACAAAACCTGGGGCAATAATTTTCCTTTGCATCAAACCTCACATACAAGCTTTAAACTCAATAAAAAGCTAGTTAAAAAATCAATTCTCCCAAGCCCCTAAAATAGCCCTAGGTTCGGACGACACCAAATAATTACCAAGATGAATTTTTCTTTCAAAACTAACTTGTACACATTAAAGGCCTGAGGAAATCTATGATGAAAATCAATTTCAAAGTTTGAAAATCACTTATTTCAAATAATCACCTTTCAAAAACCCAACTTCTTGAAAATCTAATTTAAGATTCTTGGAGATCAATATAAAGGCTATAACTTTAACAAAAGCTTTCATGGAAAAAATCCAACTTCGAAATTGATACCCAAATCGCAAGTGTACGATTCAATATCGCGTAATAAAAAGATCGAACCCAAGGGATAGGTTTCTTATTATTATAATATTTAGTACTTATGCAGAAAATTTAAGAGATGAATATTTGATGTTGGTTTTTATAGCAAGCAAGAACAATAGCATAAAATAATAAAGAGATAAGATGATGAGAAATAAGTTCTTGGGTTGAATTACATAGTCTACAAATATGCTAGCAAGTTCCTACTTAATTTCTGAATTTTAAGTCCAATTTCATGATGCTATAGCCTAGTATATCTACAAGTTAATTCCTTACACATTGTAGAACTTTCTTTCTAATTACTAAATTCAATTCCTTGCAACTTAGTTAACTAGAGAAGAAGATGAAGAAGAAATTCAGGCCAACATAGAGTTACGTCCATCCTAATTCCTTAGTAATGTATACTTATAACCTTTTTAAATCCTAGGTCCCTTACTACTTACCAATTTCCATTCGAATAAGTAATAAGCAAGAATTCTCATGCGCATTAAGAAGAATGAAGAACAAGAAAATAAAACATGAAAGGAAATATTATTCAGAAAGGTAGAAGCAAACTAAAACATAGATATAAACTATAACAACCCAAGAAACTTAAAAAGAATTAGCCAAGCATGGCTAAAAGAGTCATCGAATTACCCTGGATAGGAGCTCAAGTATGGCTTCCCACAATTCCTAGGAACAATGATCTTTAAGAGGGAAAGAAGAACACTTGTTGTATTCTGAATAGGTGTGTCTTACAAGTGAAGAAAAGCTCCCTATTTATAGTGAAAATCAGCCTTCCAGCGCTTGGGCGCTGGCATTCCTAACGCTTGGGCGTTGGGATGCATTAAAAACCAACGGGCAGAAATGGGCCCAGCGCTTGAGCGCTGGCTTCCAACGCTGCAGCGCTGGGTGCAACCTCTGACTCACATCCTAGTCAGAGGTCCAGCGCTTGAGCGTTGGGAATTCCAACGCTGCAGCGCTGGGACGAACACTGGCAGCTTCTTCTTGGATTCCTTTCTTCTTCAATGGTGGAATTGATTGGCTTAATTAGGCTCATTCAGCCCCTAATAAGTTCTGAAACCTCCCCTTTACCACCATTAATCTTCCAACCTTATTTTACATGTGCTCAAATAAAAGAGAGTTGCTTCACATTCTTCAATTTCACTTCAAGTCCTCTCTTTGTTAGAACTTCAATTCTGGCCCTTTGACTCCTTCAAACTTCACTTTTCATCCTCCACTCTTGAACTTTTACACTTTGATCCTTGATTTCCTGAAACTTTACAAATCGGTCCCTGGACAAAAATGATAACTATACCAGCTTTTCCTAAAATTATAAAATAGCTATAAAAATTCCTAAAAATATAAAATAAAGTTAGAAAAACAAATAAAAGCTAATCTATATGTAGAATGCAAAATAAATATAAAATCTATGTAAAAATACTAAAAATCCTATATGTGACTCAAAAATAATAAAATAAAAAGACTAAAAACAACCTAAAAACATCATATATTATCCTGTCATCACACCACTATACCCAACGACAGCTTGTCCTCAAGCGATAAAACTTAAAGAGAAACTCGTCCCTGAGTTTAGAAAAAGTTTATCTGATTACAACTTGAAGCACAAAAACCTTTCCAAGAAAGCTTAGTGGATTAGGAAGACCTGCATGTTTAAAGATATATAATCAAGAAAGTTAGGCTTGGCTTTTCAACATGTTAGAGTTCATCAAATTAAGCTCACAAAATAATATTCTCCATGAAAAACAAGAAAGCTCAATAATCCTGCCTATCATTCAAATCAAAACTGAAATAGTGCAACCAAGTAATTTTGAAGAGATTTTTGAAGGTTGTAATTTGGCCAAAAGGTTGAACAATTCAAGGTGTGGATTTCAAGAAATTGGCAACTCTAGTGGCTGACTCAGAATCTGTTGTTAAGTGATTTTTCTTGACTAAGAGCTTCAACAATTCAACACAAGGGTCCTCTCAATTTTTCTTTTTCTTTTTCTCTTTTTTTTTTTTTTTTTTTGAACAAAGTAGTGGAATGTATGGGATGAATGACTTGAATTTTACTCCCCTCATACTCTTTCTCACCCCACTACCTCATTATTTTTCCTAAGGCACATACCTCAATCTTTTTCTTCTTTTTCTAGAGAGGAACCCATAACAAAAGCTCTAACAAATTCAGCACATGAATCACAATAACAACTTAAAAATATCACACAAAGCAGGCTTCAAAGAATGACTCTTTTAAGGCTCAAAAGGGGGCTACTAGTGGGTATAATATTTCAAACAAAAATCTGAGTTTTCAAAAATGCCTATAATCTCTTCTCAACTTACAAAGTAAACAAAATCCCAATCAACATGCAACACAAGGCAGAAAAATTTCACAATCAAGAATTCAGAGTCCTCAGCTCTCAGAAAAAGATAGGGTAAGTAGTACCCTTTTTAGAACTCAGAAAAACTTTGCCAATAACCAAAACAATCAGGATATCCAAAATCAATTCTAACAGCATGCAATCCTAACCGCTTTAAAACATGTAACCTTTTCAAAAGCAGTTTAATCAGATAAAGCACTCAAAGAAATAGTAGCATTCAGACTGGATAACATACTCAAGACTCATGCAAAAATAAAACAGAAACACTAACATAAAAATAAAGCTAAAAACTATAACAAGAAAAACAAAACTAAAAAGCTGGCACAATCACAAATTTCCCACAATAATCCAAGGGAACCTCAATGCAAAAATTACTTTGAACACTTAAGTTCAAGAGGGCTCTTTCTCCTTCCTGCAAAATTTGAACAAACAAAAGTCTCACAAGTAGAAACTTGCTTGACTTGTTAGTTCCACAAATAGCACAATTAAGAACATGGGTTGAAAAAAATTGTGTCCACCTTAAAAACAAGAATTCCTGAGTTTCCCAAAAATTAAAACCATTGTAGAAACAAGGGAAAACTCAAAGAATCTAAATTTTTCAGAAAATGGTGAACACAAAAATTTATTAAAACAGCAAAAAGAAAAACAAACAGAGCCTCTGCCCAAGCTCCAGCGCTTGAGCGTTGGGGATGCCAACGCTTGGGCGCTGGAATTAAATCAGACACTGGGCATCAGAGGTTTCCAGCGCCTGAGCGCTGGGTTCCAACGCTCTGGCGTTGGAATTACCGTAAATAAAAACGAGATTCCAGGGGCCTAGCGCATGAGCGCTGGCCCCCAACGCCTAGGCGTTGGTAATTACTGGAATCAGAGGTGGTTTGGCAGGGGCCTAGCGCATGAGCGCTGGCCTCCAGCGCCTAAGCGCTGGCCCTCCCTGCAGCAAGAACATATAATTTCTTTTCTTTATTTATTTACAAGAGTGGTGCAGAAAATTAAAAGACAGAATTATAAACTATCCTAAGTTGGGTTGTCTCCCAACCAGCTCAATGTTAAGGTCCGAGATAGACCCTTCCCTTTAATCAATTAGGGGCATCAAGAATAGCAAAAACATCTTGTCTTTCATAATCTCCACCCAAGTATGGTTTCAATCTTTGTCCATTGACAGTGAATACATTCTTTGTAACCTCATTTTCCAACTCAACCGCACCATGGGGAAAAACTTTAGTGATTCTAAATGGTCCTGTCCACTTTGACCTCAACTTTCCAGGAAACAATCTCAGTCTTGAGTTATATAATAACACAAGTTGTCCTGGACTAAACTCTTTTGGCACAATTTTCTTATCATGCCACTTTTTGGTCTTCTCCTTGTAGATCCTAGCATTGTGATATGCTTGGAGTCTAAATTCATCCAGCTCATGTACCTGTACCTGTCTTTTATCCCCAGCTTCTTTGGGGTCCATGTTCAAATGTTTCAAAGCCCAAAAGGCTTTATGCTCAAGTTCCACAGGTAAATGACAAGACTTACCATAAACCAACTGGTAAGGAGAGGTTCCAATAGGAGTTTTAAACGCAGTTCGGTAAGCCCACAAGGTGTCATCTAATTTTTTTGACCAATCCTTCCTTGAGGTACCAACTGTTTTTTCCAAAATCCTTTTTAACTCCCTATTAGAAACCTCTACTTGTCCACTAGTTTGGGGGTGATAGGGGGTAGCAATTTTATGATTAACACCATAATTTTTCAAAAGAGTTTCAAAAGCTTTATTACAAAAATGCTTACCTCCATCACTGATTATTGCTCTTGGCACCCCAAATCTAGTGAAGATCTTTTTCTTCAGAAAATCCAGAACCACTTTGCCATCATTTGTTGGAAGGGCAGATGCTTCAACCCACTTAGAAACATAGTCAACAGCAACCAAAATATACTGGCAACCAAAAGAAGGTGGAAAAGGTCCCATGAAATCAATGCCCCATACATCAAAAAGCTCAACTTCCAAAATCATTTTTTGGGGCATCTCATTCCTTCTTGAGATATTACCAGTTCGTTGACAGCGATCACACCTTACCACAAATTCTCTACTATCCTTGAAGATAGTAGGCCAATAAAAACCACTTTGGAGGACTTTAGCTGCAGTCCTCTCACCTGAAAAATGGCCTCCATAATCGGAGCCATGGCAATGCCATAAAATAGCCTCAAATTCTTTTTCTGGAATACACCTTCTAATGATCCCATCAGAACATTCTCTAAACAAATAAGGTTCATCCCAGAAAAAGAATTTGGCATCATGCAGAAATTTTTTCTTTTGTTGCCAAGTCAAATCAGAAGGCAACACACCAGCAGCTTTAAAATTAGCTAAATGTACATACCAGGGAGCTATTTCTTGGACAGCTAAAAGCTTCTCATCTGGGAACTCCTCTTGAATAGGAATTGGGCTGGAGTTCCCCTCTTCAAGTCTTGACAAATGGTCTGCTACACCATTGTCTTTCCCTTTCCTGTCCACAATTTCAAGATCAAACTCTTGCAAGAGTAAGATCCACCTGATCAACCTGGGTTTAGCTTCCTGCTTAGCAAACAAGTACTTCAATGCAGCATGGTCAGTATGCACAATAACTTTAGTACCCAAAACGTAAGGTCTGAATTTATCTAAAGCATAAACTACACTCAACAACTCCTTTTCAGTTGTAGCATAATTTTTTTGAGCTTCATTCAGAACCTTACTAGCATAGTAAATTACATGCAAAACCTTACCATTTTTCTGACAAAGAACAGCCCCTAATGCATTATCACTAGCATCACACATAACTTCAAAAGGCAAATCCCATTGGGGAGCAACAATGATAGGGGCTGAAACAAGTTTTTCCTTTAACAATTTAAAAACAGCCAAACACTCATCATTAAAGATAAAAGGAGCCTCTTTTTCAAGGAGATTTGTCATAGGCTTAGCAATTTTAGAAAAATCTTTTATAAATCGCCTATAAAAACCTGCATGACCAAGAAAGCTTCTTATACCTTTAATATTAGTGGGAGGAGGTAGATTTTCAATAATCTCTGTTTTAGCTTTATCTACCTCAATCCCTTTTTCAGAAATCTTGTGCCCAAGCACAATGCCATCTTTTACCATAAAATGACATTTTTCCCAATTAAGTACCAAATTCTTTTCTTGGCACCTAACTAGAATCCTTTCCAAATTGCTCAAACACTTGTCAAAATTGGGGCCATACACAGAAAAATCATCCATGAACACTTCCATACATTCACCAATTAAATCATAAAAAATAGCAAACATACATCTTTGGAAGGTTCCTGGAGCATTACACAAGCCAAAAGGCATTCTTTTATAAGCAAACACCCCGAAGGGACAAGTAAAAGCAGTTTTCTCTTGATCCTTGGGATCAACAACAATTTGATTGTATCCTGAATATCCATCCAAGAAACAATAAAACTCATGGCCAGCCAACCTGTCAAGCATTTGATCAATAAAGGGAAGAGGAAAATGATCTTTCCGGGTGGCAGAATTTAGCCTCCGGTAATCTATACAAACCCTCCATCCAGTTACCTTCCTGGTGGGAATCAATTCATTATTTTCATTGGGAACCACTGTAATTCCCCCTTTTTTGGGAACTACCTGAACGGGGCTAACCCATTCACTATCAGAAATGGGATAGATGATCCCTGCATCAAGCAACTTAATCACTTCTTTCCTTACCACCTCTTTCATGGCAGGATTAAGTCTTCTTTGGGGTTGGACTACAGGTTTAACTTGTTCTTCTAAACAAATTTTATGCATACAAACAGTGGGGCTTATGCCCTTAATGTCCTCAATAGTCCAACCCAAAGCAGATTTATGAGCTCTAAGAATTCTTACCAGTTTTTCTTCTTCAAGAGGAGAGAGGGAACTACTCACAATGACAGGTTTATTGTTACCTTCCTCAAGAAAAACATACTTAAGGGTGGAAGGTAAGGGCTTCAATTCCCTCTTTTCCTCTTGAACTTCTTCTTCTCTTTTCAGCTCCTCTACCCAATTTTTTCTTGAAGGGAAAAATTGGGCAGCTTCCAGATATCTTGCCATTTCAATGACCTGTTCGTCATTGCTTTCAATATCTTCAAAGTCCAACCCCTCAGAGATTATAGTTTCTAAAGGATCTTCTTTCCACATGGCAACAAACTGTTAGGCAGAAATATTTTTTTTATTTTTTTTAATATAAAAAGCACTAAACAAAATAATAACAATAATAGAACCTATCCCCGGCAACGGCGCCAAAAACTTGATACCCAAATCGCAAGTGTACGATTCAATATCGCGTAATAAAAAGATCGAACCCAAGGGATAGGTTTCTTATTATTATAATATTTAGTACTTATGCAGAAAATTTAAGAGATGAATATTTGATGTTGGTTTTTATAGCAAGCAAGAACAATAGCATAAAATAATAAAGAGATAAGATGATGAGAAATAAGTTCTTGGGTTGAATTACATAGTCTACAAATATGCTAGCAAGTTCCTACTTAATTTCTGAATTTTAAGTCCAATTTCATGATGCTATAGCCTAGTATATCTACAAGTTAATTCCTTACACATTGTAGAACTTTCTTTCTAATTACTAAATTCAATTCCTTGCAACTTAGTTAACTAGAGAAGAAGATGAAGAAGAAATTCAGGCCAACATAGAGTTACGTCCATCCTAATTCCTTAGTAATGTATACTTATAACCTTTTTAAATCCTAGGTCCCTTACTACTTACCAATTTCCATTCGAATAAGTAATAAGCAAGAATTCTCATGCGCATTAAGAAGAATGAAGAACAAGAAAATAAAACATGAAAGGAAATATTATTCAGAAAGGTAGAAGCAAACTAAAACATAGATATAAACTATAACAACCCAAGAAACTTAAAAAGAATTAGCCAAGCATGGCTAAAAGAGTCATCGAATTACCCTGGATAGGAGCTCAAGTATGGCTTCCCACAATTCCTAGGAACAATGATCTTTAAGAGGGAAAGAAGAACACTTGTTGTATTCTGAATAGGTGTGTCTTACAAGTGAAGAAAAGCTCCCTATTTATAGTGAAAATCAGCCTTCCAGCGCTTGGGCGCTGGCATTCCTAACGCTTGGGCGTTGGGATGCATTAAAAACCAACGGGCAGAAATGGGCCCAGCGCTTGAGCGCTGGCTTCCAACGCTGCAGCGCTGGGTGCAACCTCTGACTCACATCCTAGTCAGAGGTCCAGCGCTTGAGCGTTGGGAATTCCAACGCTGCAGCGCTGGGACGAACACTGGCAGCTTCTTCTTGGATTCCTTTCTTCTTCAATGGTGGAATTGATTGGCTTAATTAGGCTCATTCAGCCCCTAATAAGTTCTGAAACCTCCCCTTTACCACCATTAATCTTCCAACCTTATTTTACATGTGCTCAAATAAAAGAGAGTTGCTTCACATTCTTCAATTTCACTTCAAGTCCTCTCTTTGTTAGAACTTCAATTCTGGCCCTTTGACTCCTTCAAACTTCACTTTTCATCCTCCACTCTTGAACTTTTACACTTTGATCCTTGATTTCCTGAAACTTTACAAATCGGTCCCTGGACAAAAATGATAACTATACCAGCTTTTCCTAAAATTATAAAATAGCTATAAAAATTCCTAAAAATATAAAATAAAGTTAGAAAAACAAATAAAAGCTAATCTATATGTAGAATGCAAAATAAATATAAAATCTATGTAAAAATACTAAAAATCCTATATGTGACTCAAAAATAATAAAATAAAAAGACTAAAAACAACCTAAAAACATCATATATTATCCTGTCATCACACCACTATACCCAACGACAGCTTGTCCTCAAGCGATAAAACTTAAAGAGAAACTCGTCCCTGAGTTTAGAAAAAGTTTATCTGATTACAACTTGAAGCACAAAAACCTTTCCAAGAAAGCTTAGTGGATTAGGAAGACCTGCATGTTTAAAGATATATAATCAAGAAAGTTAGGCTTGGCTTTTCAACATGTTAGAGTTCATCAAATTAAGCTCACAAAATAATATTCTCCATGAAAAACAAGAAAGCTCAATAATCCTGCCTATCATTCAAATCAAAACTGAAATAGTGCAACCAAGTAATTTTGAAGAGATTTTTGAAGGTTGTAATTTGGCCAAAAGGTTGAACAATTCAAGGTGTGGATTTCAAGAAATTGGCAACTCTAGTGGCTGACTCAGAATCTGTTGTTAAGTGATTTTTCTTGACTAAGAGCTTCAACAATTCAACACAAGGGTCCTCTCAATTTTTCTTTTTCTTTTTCTCTTTTTTTTTTTTTTTTTTTTGAACAAAGTAGTGGAATGTATGGGATGAATGACTTGAATTTTACTCCCCTCATACTCTTTCTCACCCCACTACCTCATTATTTTTCCTAAGGCACATACCTCAATCTTTTTCTTCTTTTTCTAGAGAGGAACCCATAACAAAAGCTCTAACAAATTCAGCACATGAATCACAATAACAACTTAAAAATATCACACAAAGCAGGCTTCAAAGAATGACTCTTTTAAGGCTCAAAAGGGGGCTACTAGTGGGTATAATATTTCAAACAAAAATCTGAGTTTTCAAAAATGCCTATAATCTCTTCTCAACTTACAAAGTAAACAAAATCCCAATCAACATGCAACACAAGGCAGAAAAATTTCACAATCAAGAATTCAGAGTCCTCAGCTCTCAGAAAAAGATAGGGTAAGTAGTACCCTTTTTAGAACTCAGAAAAACTTTGCCAATAACCAAAACAATCAGGATATCCAAAATCAATTCTAACAGCATGCAATCCTAACCGCTTTAAAACATGTAACCTTTTCAAAAGCAGTTTAATCAGATAAAGCACTCAAAGAAATAGTAGCATTCAGACTGGATAACATACTCAAGACTCATGCAAAAATAAAACAGAAACACTAACATAAAAATAAAGCTAAAAACTATAACAAGAAAAACAAAACTAAAAAGCTGGCACAATCACAAATTTCCCACAATAATCCAAGGGAACCTCAATGCAAAAATTACTTTGAACACTTAAGTTCAAGAGGGCTCTTTCTCCTTCCTGCAAAATTTGAACAAACAAAAGTCTCACAAGTAGAAACTTGCTTGACTTGTTAGTTCCACAAATAGCACAATTAAGAACATGGGTTGAAAAAAATTGTGTCCACCTTAAAAACAAGAATTCCTGAGTTTCCCAAAAATTAAAACCATTGTAGAAACAAGGGAAAACTCAAAGAATCTAAATTTTTCAGAAAATGGTGAACACAAAAATTTATTAAAACAGCAAAAAGAAAAACAAACAGAGCCTCTGCCCAAGCTCCAGCGCTTGAGCGTTGGGGATGCCAACGCTTGGGCGCTGGAATTAAATCAGACACTGGGCATCAGAGGTTTCCAGCGCCTGAGCGCTGGGTTCCAACGCTCTGGCGTTGGAATTACCGTAAATAAAAACGAGATTCCAGGGGCCTAGCGCATGAGCGCTGGCCCCCAACGCCTAGGCGTTGGTAATTACTGGAATCAGAGGTGGTTTGGCAGGGGCCTAGCGCATGAGCGCTGGCCTCCAGCGCCTAAGCGCTGGCCCTCCCTGCAGCAAGAACATAGAATTTCTTTTCTTTATTTATTTACAAGAGTGGTGCAGAAAATTAAAAGACAGAATTATAAACTATCCTAAGTTGGGTTGTCTCCCAACCAGCTCAATGTTAAGGTCCGAGATAGACCCTTCCCTTTAATCAATTAGGGGCATCAAGAATAGCAAAAACATCTTGTCTTTCATAATCTCCACCCAAGTATGGTTTCAATCTTTGTCCATTGACAGTGAATACATTCTTTGTAACCTCATTTTCCAACTCAACCGCACCATGGGGAAAAACTTTAGTGATTCTAAATGGTCCTGTCCACTTTGACCTCAACTTTCCAGGAAACAATCTCAGTCTTGAGTTATATAATAACACAAGTTGTCCTGGACTAAACTCTTTTGGCACAATTTTCTTATCATGCCACTTTTTGGTCTTCTCCTTGTAGATCCTAGCATTGTGATATGCTTGGAGTCTAAATTCATCCAGCTCATGTACCTGTACCTGTCTTTTATCCCCAGCTTCTTTGGGGTCCATGTTCAAATGTTTCA
The DNA here is from genome assembly GCA_030819835.1 of Acmispon strigosus. Lineage (NCBI taxonomy): Eukaryota > Viridiplantae > Streptophyta > Magnoliopsida > Fabales > Fabaceae > Acmispon > Acmispon strigosus. The sequence continues at coordinate 42,916,397 of JAUAMA010000005.1, read as the reverse complement.
AAGCCCAAAAGGCTTTATGCTCAAGTTCCACAGGTAAATGACAAGACTTACCATAAACCAACTGGTAAGGAGAGGTTCCAATAGGAGTTTTAAACGCAGTTCGGTAAGCCCACAAGGTGTCATCTAATTTTTTTGACCAATCCTTCCTTGAGGTACCAACTGTTTTTTCCAAAATCCTTTTTAACTCCCTATTAGAAACCTCTACTTGTCCACTAGTTTGGGGGTGATAGGGGGTAGCAATTTTATGATTAACACCATAATTTTTCAAAAGAGTTTCAAAAGCTTTATTACAAAAATGCTTACCTCCATCACTGATTATTGCTCTTGGCACCCCAAATCTAGTGAAGATCTTTTTCTTCAGAAAATCCAGAACCACTTTGCCATCATTTGTTGGAAGGGCAGATGCTTCAACCCACTTAGAAACATAGTCAACAGCAACCAAAATATACTGGCAACCAAAAGAAGGTGGAAAAGGTCCCATGAAATCAATGCCCCATACATCAAAAAGCTCAACTTCCAAAATCATTTTTTGGGGCATCTCATTCCTTCTTGAGATATTACCAGTTCGTTGACAGCGATCACACCTTACCACAAATTCTCTACTATCCTTGAAGATAGTAGGCCAATAAAAACCACTTTGGAGGACTTTAGCTGCAGTCCTCTCACCTGAAAAATGGCCTCCATAATCGGAGCCATGGCAATGCCATAAAATAGCCTCAAATTCTTTTTCTGGAATACACCTTCTAATGATCCCATCAGAACATTCTCTAAACAAATAAGGTTCATCCCAGAAAAAGAATTTGGCATCATGCAGAAATTTTTTCTTTTGTTGCCAAGTCAAATCAGAAGGCAACACACCAGCAGCTTTAAAATTAGCTAAATGTACATACCAGGGAGCTATTTCTTGGACAGCTAAAAGCTTCTCATCTGGGAACTCCTCTTGAATAGGAATTGGGCTGGAGTTCCCCTCTTCAAGTCTTGACAAATGGTCTGCTACACCATTGTCTTTCCCTTTCCTGTCCACAATTTCAAGATCAAACTCTTGCAAGAGTAAGATCCACCTGATCAACCTGGGTTTAGCTTCCTGCTTAGCAAACAAGTACTTCAATGCAGCATGGTCAGTATGCACAATAACTTTAGTACCCAAAACGTAAGGTCTGAATTTATCTAAAGCATAAACTACACTCAACAACTCCTTTTCAGTTGTAGCATAATTTTTTTGAGCTTCATTCAGAACCTTACTAGCATAGTAAATTACATGCAAAACCTTACCATTTTTCTGACAAAGAACAGCCCCTAATGCATTATCACTAGCATCACACATAACTTCAAAAGGCAAATCCCATTGGGGAGCAACAATGATAGGGGCTGAAACAAGTTTTTCCTTTAACAATTTAAAAACAGCCAAACACTCATCATTAAAGATAAAAGGAGCCTCTTTTTCAAGGAGATTTGTCATAGGCTTAGCAATTTTAGAAAAATCTTTTATAAATCGCCTATAAAAACCTGCATGACCAAGAAAGCTTCTTATACCTTTAATATTAGTGGGAGGAGGTAGATTTTCAATAATCTCTGTTTTAGCTTTATCTACCTCAATCCCTTTTTCAGAAATCTTGTGCCCAAGCACAATGCCATCTTTTACCATAAAATGACATTTTTCCCAATTAAGTACCAAATTCTTTTCTTGGCACCTAACTAGAATCCTTTCCAAATTGCTCAAACACTTGTCAAAATTGGGGCCATACACAGAAAAATCATCCATGAACACTTCCATACATTCACCAATTAAATCATAAAAAATAGCAAACATACATCTTTGGAAGGTTCCTGGAGCATTACACAAGCCAAAAGGCATTCTTTTATAAGCAAACACCCCGAAGGGACAAGTAAAAGCAGTTTTCTCTTGATCCTTGGGATCAACAACAATTTGATTGTATCCTGAATATCCATCCAAGAAACAATAAAACTCATGGCCAGCCAACCTGTCAAGCATTTGATCAATAAAGGGAAGAGGAAAATGATCTTTCCGGGTGGCAGAATTTAGCCTCCGGTAATCTATACAAACCCTCCATCCAGTTACCTTCCTGGTGGGAATCAATTCATTATTTTCATTGGGAACCACTGTAATTCCCCCTTTTTTGGGAACTACCTGAACGGGGCTAACCCATTCACTATCAGAAATGGGATAGATGATCCCTGCATCAAGCAACTTAATCACTTCTTTCCTTACCACCTCTTTCATGGCAGGATTAAGTCTTCTTTGGGGTTGGACTACAGGTTTAACTTGTTCTTCTAAACAAATTTTATGCATACAAACAGTGGGGCTTATGCCCTTAATGTCCTCAATAGTCCAACCCAAAGCAGATTTATGAGCTCTAAGAATTCTTACCAGTTTTTCTTCTTCAAGAGGAGAGAGGGAACTACTCACAATGACAGGTTTATTGTTACCTTCCTCAAGAAAAACATACTTAAGGGTGGAAGGTAAGGGCTTCAATTCCCTCTTTTCCTCTTGAACTTCTTCTTCTCTTTTCAGCTCCTCTACCCAATTTTTTCTTGAAGGGAAAAATTGGGCAGCTTCCAGATATCTTGCCATTTCAATGACCTGTTCGTCATTGCTTTCAATATCTTCAAAGTCCAACCCCTCAGAGATTATAGTTTCTAAAGGATCTTCTTTCCACATGGCAACAAACTGTTAGGCAGAAATATTTTTTTTATTTTTTTTAATATAAAAAGCACTAAACAAAATAATAACAAGAATAGAACCTATCCCCGGCAACGGCGCCAAAAACTTGATACCCAAATCGCAAGTGTACGATTCAATATCGCGTAATAAAAAGATCGAACCCAAGGGATAGGTTTCTTATTATTATAATATTTAGTACTTATGCAGAAAATTTAAGAGATGAATATTTGATGTTGGTTTTTATAGCAAGCAAGAACAATAGCATAAAATAATAAAGAGATAAGATGATGAGAAATAAGTTCTTGGGTTGAATTACATAGTCTACAAATATGCTAGCAAGTTCCTACTTAATTTCTGAATTTTAAGTCCAATTTCATGATGCTATAGCCTAGTATATCTACAAGTTAATTCCTTACACATTGTAGAACTTTCTTTCTAATTACTAAATTCAATTCCTTGCAACTTAGTTAACTAGAGAAGAAGATGAAGAAGAAATTCAGGCCAACATAGAGTTACGTCCATCCTAATTCCTTAGTAATGTATACTTATAACCTTTTTAAATCCTAGGTCCCTTACTACTTACCAATTTCCATTCGAATAAGTAATAAGCAAGAATTCTCATGCGCATTAAGAAGAATGAAGAACAAGAAAATAAAACATGAAAGGAAATATTATTCAGAAAGGTAGAAGCAAACTAAAACATAGATATAAACTATAACAACCCAAGAAACTTAAAAAGAATTAGCCAAGCATGGCTAAAAGAGTCATCGAATTACCCTGGATAGGAGCTCAAGTATGGCTTCCCACAATTCCTAGGAACAATGATCTTTAAGAGGGAAAGAAGAACACTTGTTGTATTCTGAATAGGTGTGTCTTACAAGTGAAGAAAAGCTCCCTATTTATAGTGAAAATCAGCCTTCCAGCGCTTGGGCGCTGGCATTCCTAACGCTTGGGCGTTGGGATGCATTAAAAACCAACGGGCAGAAATGGGCCCAGCGCTTGAGCGCTGGCTTCCAACGCTGCAGCGCTGGGTGCAACCTCTGACTCACATCCTAGTCAGAGGTCCAGCGCTTGAGCGTTGGGAATTCCAACGCTGCAGCGCTGGGACGAACACTGGCAGCTTCTTCTTGGATTCCTTTCTTCTTCAATGGTGGAATTGATTGGCTTAATTAGGCTCATTCAGCCCCTAATAAGTTCTGAAACCTCCCCTTTACCACCATTAATCTTCCAACCTTATTTTACATGTGCTCAAATAAAAGAGAGTTGCTTCACATTCTTCAATTTCACTTCAAGTCCTCTCTTTGTTAGAACTTCAATTCTGGCCCTTTGACTCCTTCAAACTTCACTTTTCATCCTCCACTCTTGAACTTTTACACTTTGATCCTTGATTTCCTGAAACTTTACAAATCGGTCCCTGGACAAAAATGATAACTATACCAGCTTTTCCTAAAATTATAAAATAGCTATAAAAATTCCTAAAAATATAAAATAAAGTTAGAAAAACAAATAAAAGCTAATCTATATGTAGAATGCAAAATAAATATAAAATCTATGTAAAAATACTAAAAATCCTATATGTGACTCAAAAATAATAAAATAAAAAGACTAAAAACAACCTAAAAACATCATATATTATCCTGTCATCACACCACTATACCCAACGACAGCTTGTCCTCAAGCGATAAAACTTAAAGAGAAACTCGTCCCTGAGTTTAGAAAAAGTTTATCTGATTACAACTTGAAGCACAAAAACCTTTCCAAGAAAGCTTAGTGGATTAGGAAGACCTGCATGTTTAAAGATATATAATCAAGAAAGTTAGGCTTGGCTTTTCAACATGTTAGAGTTCATCAAATTAAGCTCACAAAATAATATTCTCCATGAAAAACAAGAAAGCTCAATAATCCTGCCTATCATTCAAATCAAAACTGAAATAGTGCAACCAAGTAATTTTGAAGAGATTTTTGAAGGTTGTAATTTGGCCAAAAGGTTGAACAATTCAAGGTGTGGATTTCAAGAAATTGGCAACTCTAGTGGCTGACTCAGAATCTGTTGTTAAGTGATTTTTCTTGACTAAGAGCTTCAACAATTCAACACAAGGGTCCTCTCAATTTTTCTTTTTCTTTTTCTCTTTTTTTTTTTTTTTTTTTTGAACAAAGTAGTGGAATGTATGGGATGAATGACTTGAATTTTACTCCCCTCATACTCTTTCTCACCCCACTACCTCATTATTTTTCCTAAGGCACATACCTCAATCTTTTTCTTCTTTTTCTAGAGAGGAACCCATAACAAAAGCTCTAACAAATTCAGCACATGAATCACAATAACAACTTAAAAATATCACACAAAGCAGGCTTCAAAGAATGACTCTTTTAAGGCTCAAAAGGGGGCTACTAGTGGGTATAATATTTCAAACAAAAATCTGAGTTTTCAAAAATGCCTATAATCTCTTCTCAACTTACAAAGTAAACAAAATCCCAATCAACATGCAACACAAGGCAGAAAAATTTCACAATCAAGAATTCAGAGTCCTCAGCTCTCAGAAAAAGATAGGGTAAGTAGTACCCTTTTTAGAACTCAGAAAAACTTTGCCAATAACCAAAACAATCAGGATATCCAAAATCAATTCTAACAGCATGCAATCCTAACCGCTTTAAAACATGTAACCTTTTCAAAAGCAGTTTAATCAGATAAAGCACTCAAAGAAATAGTAGCATTCAGACTGGATAACATACTCAAGACTCATGCAAAAATAAAACAGAAACACTAACATAAAAATAAAGCTAAAAACTATAACAAGAAAAACAAAACTAAAAAGCTGGCACAATCACAAATTTCCCACAATAATCCAAGGGAACCTCAATGCAAAAATTACTTTGAACACTTAAGTTCAAGAGGGCTCTTTCTCCTTCCTGCAAAATTTGAACAAACAAAAGTCTCACAAGTAGAAACTTGCTTGACTTGTTAGTTCCACAAATAGCACAATTAAGAACATGGGTTGAAAAAAATTGTGTCCACCTTAAAAACAAGAATTCCTGAGTTTCCCAAAAATTAAAACCATTGTAGAAACAAGGGAAAACTCAAAGAATCTAAATTTTTCAGAAAATGGTGAACACAAAAATTTATTAAAACAGCAAAAAGAAAAACAAACAGAGCCTCTGCCCAAGCTCCAGCGCTTGAGCGTTGGGGATGCCAACGCTTGGGCGCTGGAATTAAATCAGACACTGGGCATCAGAGGTTTCCAGCGCCTGAGCGCTGGGTTCCAACGCTCTGGCGTTGGAATTACCGTAAATAAAAACGAGATTCCAGGGGCCTAGCGCATGAGCGCTGGCCCCCAACGCCTAGGCGTTGGTAATTACTGGAATCAGAGGTGGTTTGGCAGGGGCCTAGCGCATGAGCGCTGGCCTCCAGCGCCTAAGCGCTGGCCCTCCCTGCAGCAAGAACATAGAATTTCTTTTCTTTATTTATTTACAAGAGTGGTGCAGAAAATTAAAAGACAGAATTATAAACTATCCTAAGTTGGGTTGTCTCCCAACCAGCTCAATGTTAAGGTCCGAGATAGACCCTTCCCTTTAATCAATTAGGGGCATCAAGAATAGCAAAAACATCTTGTCTTTCATAATCTCCACCCAAGTATGGTTTCAATCTTTGTCCATTGACAGTGAATACATTCTTTGTAACCTCATTTTCCAACTCAACCGCACCATGGGGAAAAACTTTAGTGATTCTAAATGGTCCTGTCCACTTTGACCTCAACTTTCCAGGAAACAATCTCAGTCTTGAGTTATATAATAACACAAGTTGTCCTGGACTAAACTCTTTTGGCACAATTTTCTTATCATGCCACTTTTTGGTCTTCTCCTTGTAGATCCTAGCATTGTGATATGCTTGGAGTCTAAATTCATCCAGCTCATGTACCTGTACCTGTCTTTTATCCCCAGCTTCTTTGGGGTCCATGTTCAAATGTTTCAAAGCCCAAAAGGCTTTATGCTCAAGTTCCACAGGTAAATGACAAGACTTACCATAAACCAACTGGTAAGGAGAGGTTCCAATAGGAGTTTTAAACGCAGTTCGGTAAGCCCACAAGGTGTCATCTAATTTTTTTGACCAATCCTTCCTTGAGGTACCAACTGTTTTTTCCAAAATCCTTTTTAACTCCCTATTAGAAACCTCTACTTGTCCACTAGTTTGGGGGTGATAGGGGGTAGCAATTTTATGATTAACACCATACTTTTTCAAAAGAGTTTCAAAAGCTTTATTACAAAAATGCTTACCTCCATCACTGATTATTGCTCTTGGCACCCCAAATCTAGTGAAGATCTTTTTCTTCAGAAAATCCAGAACCACTTTGCCATCATTTGTTGGAAGGGCAGATGCTTCAACCCACTTAGAAACATAGTCAACAGCAACCAAAATATACTGGCAACCAAAAGAAGGTGGAAAAGGTCCCATGAAATCAATGCCCCATACATCAAAAAGCTCAACTTCCAAAATCATTTTTTGGGGCATCTCATTCCTTCTTGAGATATTACCAGTTCGTTGACAGCGATCACACCTTACCACAAATTCTCTACTATCCTTGAAGATAGTAGGCCAATAAAAACCACTTTGGAGGACTTTAGCTGCAGTCCTCTCACCTGAAAAATGGCCTCCATAATCGGAGCCATGGCAATGCCATAAAATAGCCTCAAATTCTTTTTCTGGAATACACCTTCTAATGATCCCATCAGAACATTCTCTAAACAAATAAGGTTCATCCCAGAAAAAGAATTTGGCATCATGCAGAAATTTTTTCTTTTGTTGCCAAGTCAAATCAGAAGGCAACACACCAGCAGCTTTAAAATTAGCTAAATGTACATACCAGGGAGCTATTTCTTGGACAGCTAAAAGCTTCTCATCTGGGAACTCCTCTTGAATAGGAATTGGGCTGGAGTTCCCCTCTTCAAGTCTTGACAAATGGTCTGCTACACCATTGTCTTTCCCTTTCCTGTCCACAATTTCAAGATCAAACTCTTGCAAGAGTAAGATCCACCTGATCAACCTGGGTTTAGCTTCCTGCTTAGCAAACAAGTACTTCAATGCAGCATGGTCAGTATGCACAATAACTTTAGTACCCAAAACGTAAGGTCTGAATTTATCTAAAGCATAAACTACACTCAACAACTCCTTTTCAGTTGTAGCATAATTTTTTTGAGCTTCATTCAGAACCTTACTAGCATAGTAAATTACATGCAAAACCTTACCATTTTTCTGACAAAGAACAGCCCCTAATGCATTATCACTAGCATCACACATAACTTCAAAAGGCAAATCCCATTGGGGAGCAACAATGATAGGGGCTGAAACAAGTTTTTCCTTTAACAATTTAAAAACAGCCAAACACTCATCATTAAAGATAAAAGGAGCCTCTTTTTCAAGGAGATTTGTCATAGGCTTAGCAATTTTAGAAAAATCTTTTATAAATCGCCTATAAAAACCTGCATGACCAAGAAAACTTCTTATACCTTTAATATTAGTGGGAGGAGGTAGATTTTCAATAATCTCTGTTTTAGCTTTATCTACCTCAATCCCTTTTTCAGAAATCTTGTGCCCAAGCACAATGCCATCTTTTACCATAAAATGACATTTTTCCCAATTAAGTACCAAATTCTTTTCTTGGCACCTAACTAGAATCCTTTCCAAATTGCTCAAACACTTGTCAAAATTGGGGCCATACACAGAAAAATCATCCATGAACACTTCCATACATTCACCAATTAAATCATAAAAAATAGCAAACATACATCTTTGGAAGGTTCCTGGAGCATTACACAAGCCAAAAGGCATTCTTTTATAAGCAAACACCCCGAAGGGACAAGTAAAAGCAGTTTTCTCTTGATCCTTGGGATCAACAACAATTTGATTGTATCCTGAATATCCATCCAAGAAACAATAAAACTCATGGCCAGCCAACCTGTCAAGCATTTGATCAATAAAGGGAAGAGGAAAATGATCTTTCCGGGTGGCAGAATTTAGCCTCCGGTAATCTATACAAACCCTCCATCCAGTTACCTTCCTGGTGGGAATCAATTCATTATTTTCATTGGGAACCACTGTAATTCCCCCTTTTTTGGGAACTACCTGAACGGGGCTAACCCATTCACTATCAGAAATGGGATAGATGATCCCTGCATCAAGCAACTTAATCACTTCTTTCCTTACCACCTCTTTCATGGCAGGATTAAGTCTTCTTTGGGGTTGGACTACAGGTTTAACTTGTTCTTCTAAACAAATTTTATGCATACAAACAGTGGGGCTTATGCCCTTAATGTCCTCAATAGTCCAACCCAAAGCAGATTTATGAGCTCTAAGAATTCTTACCAGTTTTTCTTCTTCAAGAGGAGAGAGGGAACTACTCACAATGACAGGTTTATTGTTACCTTCCTCAAGAAAAACATACTTAAGGGTGGAAGGTAAGGGCTTCAATTCCCTCTTTTCCTCTTGAACTTCTTCTTCTCTTTTCAGCTCCTCTACCCAATTTTTTCTTGAAGGGAAAAATTGGGCAGCTTCCAGATATCTTGCCATTTCAATGACCTGTTCGTCATTGCTTTCAATATCTTCAAAGTCCAACCCCTCAGAGATTATAGTTTCTAAAGGATCTTCTTTCCACATGGCAACAAACTGTTAGGCAGAAATATTTTTTTTATTTTTTTTAATATAAAAAGCACTAAACAAAATAATAACAAGAATAGAACCTATCCCCGGCAACGGCGCCAAAAACTTGATACCCAAATCGCAAGTGTACGATTCAATATCGCGTAATAAAAAGATCGAACCCAAGGGATAGGTTTCTTATTATTATAATATTTAGTACTTATGCAGAAAATTTAAGAGATGAATATTTGATGTTGGTTTTTATAGCAAGCAAGAACAATAGCATAAAATAATAAAGAGATAAGATGATGAGAAATAAGTTCTTGGGTTGAATTACATAGTCTACAAATATGCTAGCAAGTTCCTACTTAATTTCTGAATTTTAAGTCCAATTTCATGATGCTATAGCCTAGTATATCTACAAGTTAATTCCTTACACATTGTAGAACTTTCTTTCTAATTACTAAATTCAATTCCTTGCAACTTAGTTAACTAGAGAAGAAGATGAAGAAGAAATTCAGGCCAACATAGAGTTACGTCCATCCTAATTCCTTAGTAATGTATACTTATAACCTTTTTAAATCCTAGGTCCCTTACTACTTACCAATTTCCATTCGAATAAGTAATAAGCAAGAATTCTCATGCGCATTAAGAAGAATGAAGAACAAGAAAATAAAACATGAAAGGAAATATTATTCAGAAAGGTAGAAGCAAACTAAAACATAGATATAAACTATAACAACCCAAGAAACTTAAAAAGAATTAGCCAAGCATGGCTAAAAGAGTCATCGAATTACCCTGGATAGGAGCTCAAGTATGGCTTCCCACAATTCCTAGGAACAATGATCTTTAAGAGGGAAAGAAGAACACTTGTTGTATTCTGAATAGGTGTGTCTTACAAGTGAAGAAAAGCTCCCTATTTATAGTGAAAATCAGCCTTCCAGCGCTTGGGCGCTGGCATTCCTAACGCTTGGGCGTTGGGATGCATTAAAAACCAACGGGCAGAAATGGGCCCAGCGCTTGAGCGCTGGCTTCCAACGCTGCAGCGCTGGGTGCAACCTCTGACTCACATCCTAGTCAGAGGTCCAGCGCTTGAGCGTTGGGAATTCCAACGCTGCAGCGCTGGGACGAACACTGGCAGCTTCTTCTTGGATTCCTTTCTTCTTCAATGGTGGAATTGATTGGCTTAATTAGGCTCATTCAGCCCCTAATAAGTTCTGAAACCTCCCCTTTACCACCATTAATCTTCCAACCTTATTTTACATGTGCTCAAATAAAAGAGAGTTGCTTCACATTCTTCAATTTCACTTCAAGTCCTCTCTTTGTTAGAACTTCAATTCTGGCCCTTTGACTCCTTCAAACTTCACTTTTCATCCTCCACTCTTGAACTTTTACACTTTGATCCTTGATTTCCTGAAACTTTACAAATCGGTCCCTGGACAAAAATGATAACTATACCAGCTTTTCCTAAAATTATAAAATAGCTATAAAAATTCCTAAAAATATAAAATAAAGTTAGAAAAACAAATAAAAGCTAATCTATATGCAGAATGCAAAATAAATATAAAATCTATGTAAAAATACTAAAAATCCTATATGTGACTCAAAAATAATAAAATAAAAAGACTAAAAACAACCTAAAAACATCATATATTATCCTGTCATCAGAAATCCCATGAACATCAAAACTCAACCATTGAAAATCCAATCGGTTCAAATTAAAGAAGAAGACCATAGTAACAACAATTATGAAATGAGTTTGGGGTTTTATCAACCTTCAACATCTCAAAACTCAACATCTTTGAAATCTAAAACCATATAATTTAAGAGCTTAAGGAGGAGATTAATTTACCTCAAAGAATCAAGAGGAGAGAAAATGGGTGGAAGAGGTTAGAAATGGAGGATGGAGGTTCGACCACCATTGTAGGATGGAGGAAGAAGATGATGAATTGTTCCTTTCTCTTTCCATTTCTCTTTCTCTCACTTAAGTTCTTCTTACTTTCCTCAATGAACTTAAGAAGAAAAAAAACTCAAAACTAACCCAAATAAAGCCTCAAGGCCGTGCCCATTCAGCCCTTGGGAGGGTCAATTTAAAACTTTTCTTAAATCCAAGGGACTAAAGTTGAAGAGTTGAAAAGTTCCCCAAAACATCTATATACTATTTGGGGGACCAAAGTCTAAACTTTCAAAGTTTAAGAACCAAACTCTAAAGCTTAAAAGTTTAGGAAAATATCTAGGATTAGTTTAATAATAAATGTCTAATCCAATGACGCGTCGTCATGGTGGGCGTCATATGCATCAGTTGCGTCAGTGCGTCATAATTCTCGTCGTTATCCGAATCCAGTCATCGGTACATTTCCCAACGTCGTTGAGATTATCTAACACCGATTACTCAGTTTTGAATCTCGTATCGTACAACTCCAGCCCAGGTCATTTTCCTCAAATTTCGTGTCGATTCCGGCCCTAAAACACTATTCACGGAACACTATTCACGAAAACACTATTCACCAAAAGTTTTTATCGCATATCTTGACTTGTCACTTCAAACGGAGTTGTTTGGTGATTCCCGGATTTTTGATCCGAGGTTTCGAAGTCGTCCGTTTCGCTTGTTGGATTTTCGACTGAAAGTCTCGCTAGTGAGAAATGTTTTTTCCAGATTTCGGAAGGAAACCATAACGATATTACAGTCGTTCTTCTCAAAATTCTTCACCAAACATCATGAAGATAGTGAGAACGTCTTATTCCCGCTCGAATTTCAAATCATGTTAAGATCGATCTTACGACGAACCGTCGTTTGGAAAACATCGCATCGATGATCTGAGTAGCTTTTGGCCCTAACTACCGCCTGTAAGCATCCTTAGGTATACATTGGCTGATTAAATAATTATTTAATTATTTAATTTATTCAGGGTTTTACACTTAACATACTAATGAATATCTAATATCTATTTATTTTATTTTAAATAAAAGAAATTATTCAAATTCAAACATTACCAATACAAATCAATTAAATCAAGCAAACATCCACTATATTATATTATATATATATATATATATATATATATGTATATATATATATATATATGTGTGTGTATATATATATATATATTCGACACACATGAAAAGGAAAATATTTTTCCTTCATCAACTTATTAATATAGAATCTATTTTAGAGTTTTACCAATAATAAAATCAGACAACAAAATCAAGCAAATATTCTCCCTAGAGAATATATATATATACCACGTCCCACAATCACCATGTAGGCTTGTTCCGCAAAACTTGTCACATCAATACGACAAGTCACACAATTACGCTATAAAGCGTTCAAACAAAATAATGCCAATAAATATTATTAAGAAAATAACATATTCAACTAAATTAAATACATTTATTTTCTAAAAATATCTAGGTCTTATAGGAAACATTTTTGTGTAAGTTTCCAACGTCAATGATCCAAAACTTGAATCTAAGTTTTCATATTCACACCATACATGTAATTAAACTTATGTTTTGTGTTCTAGTGACTTAGAGTTATCAAACACAGTACACATAACATTATTGTTCTATTTCGTCTTGTTACGATATGTTCCATATTGTTATATCATGTTTCGTTCTTGTTCCGAGAGTAACCCTGCCAGCCACCGGAAGAACCCCCGACACAATTAGTACCTGGCCAGCAGAGCCCTTCACCCCCTCGGACCTATGACAAGCTGAGAGGGGGCAAGTGCACCAGTGGGCGGCTGCCCCCACACGTCAAGCAGCAGTCTTATCACCAAGTCACCTCCGTGGGCGCACCGACTCAGGACAGGCACTGACCATCTAATCCACTGGACGTGGCAGGAGATCCAATGATCTGAGACGATCCTCTGACAAGGTCATCATCACCTATCCTCGAGGATCGCGCCGCCCCCAAACTTCTATATAAGGAGGATCCACAAAACCATAAGGTACACACTTCTAATCTCACCTTACTCGGATTAACCCTTCGACCCCGACCTCTTACTTTGGCATCAGAGTGTCTTTGCAGGGACCCCTCCCGGGCTCAATAGTAACGACGGAAGACTACCGCACAAGATAACCCGACGCCCTACCTACCGACTCCCCTCTCTCCGAACAAGCTTAGCTTGTTCAGTTCTATTGCCAAAAGACCAGAGTCTTGAAATTATGGGATATAGCAACATTAGCCAACTCCTCGGTAAATGGTTGAAAATCAAGCACTATCTCTGATGCTCGCCTTTCGCCATTCCTCTAACCACTTTCCTAGGTGAGGTGAGTAACCTGAGCCTGCAACTGCTCGTTGTGCCGTTGAATCCCCTAAAGCGTATTCATCATCCCCATAAGACATTTGGGGGAATAGTGTTGTTGATGCTATGGTTGCTTCCTGAAGCGTTCGCATTTGCATTCGTATTCGATCATGCATTCATCATCATCAACTATCCTTAGGACCTGTGAACGTTTCATCAGTAATGAGGCCCAATAAGGAGGCCATTTAACTTTTCCCTCTATAAGTATTAGTAGAATAAAAATGATAAAAACTTCTTGAGTCAACTATAGCACCTTTGTGGGGCACGGTCAACGTGATGAAGTTGTTGTGATTGTACGCTTTTTCTTTATTCATATCAGTGAAATGAAAATGGCACAAAATCTTCTCGAGTCAACTAAAACATGAGGCAGGGTAAAAAGTACAAGAGAGCTATTTATATAGTGCCATGTTTACAATTTTATATTTATTATTAGCATCATTGGTAAGAAAAAATTAGCCCCCAAATTTGGCACAATAAAAACAAAAAACAACACTATAAAAATTAGAAGCTATTTCCTCCCCAATTGGGTGGTTTGAACTTTTGTCACAATGTCAAGCAACCGTAGCATACTGCAGAGGAATTCAGGTGGATAACCCAGCCAAATACGCCACTCCGGTGGACGGTAACCACGAGGATCCGGATATGAATTGCGCCACCGTGAATCTATCGGCCTCCACAGTGGAAGTAATGACCCGGAAACCGGGCCATTTGACCCGTTGCCCGATTGCCGCGCCCGGCCCATAATTCATGTATTCACCGTAATACAACGTGTCCAAAGCAAAGTCCCCATTCCACTCCAGCCATCCACGTGGATGCACGTGATCGCTCATGTTGGATAGCATGTACACCGTTCGAGAGTACATTTTCCACGGACGGCCCAGATATGTGGGGAAATTGTCCTTTTCTGGGATGAGATCCGGGTCGGGTAGGATCCGGCAATCGTGGATCGAAATACCGGTGTTCTGATTCGGGTCTTTCCTGTTTTGGGCTGTGATGGTGTTCTTCTGTTGGGCCATGGGCTTGCGAGCGTAAATATTGCACTTTTGGAAAACCACGGCGGCGTTGCCGAAGATGAAGTCCACCGTGCCGGAAATATCGCATTCACGAAAGAATTGACGGTTGGAGTGCACATAGCATGAGTCTTGGTACCCATGGATGTCGCAGTGGAACACCACCGCGTGGTCTGCGCTGACGCGGAGAGCCACCGCTTGGTGCTTCGCCGGTCCGGCATAGTTCTCGAACGTGATGTCCCGTGCGATGAAGCCAGCTCCGCTAGCAGCTGCGTACAATAACATGTGTTAGCTAGCTAAATCGAATAAATTAAGCAACTAATGTTTTTTTTAAAAAAATTATGTACATGGAGAATAATTATGGTAATCTTAATAACTATGGTTCCTCATATTGCGTGAGTTAAGACGCAACTAGTAATTCAATTTTGCTTTCTTAATTTGGAGCCCTTTTTTAAAAAAAAATGGAGCCACTCACCAACGTATTTTATTATTAGGATGATATGTTATTAATTATTAACATTAAATGATGACAATAAAAAGTCAAGAAGCGAATGATCATTTGTTTTGACAAAGGTAGAGAATGCGTAAGGCGATGGCACGCTTAATTAATTGAAGTTTAACTACTTTTTTAGTCTTAATATATAGTTGATAGTAGACTTTATGGACAGTAAGTGATATGAGACTGGTTAATCAATTTGTGAAGAGTTATATTCAAACTCTCAACCATTTATTTAAAGGATGGAGTGCTGAACCACTATATTAACGCAGTTGGTTTGAAGTTTAACTTAACAAAGACTCTCGGGCCAGGTTTCCTTAGAATTTCAGGATTTGGATTCTCTCATGTGTTAATCTCACATGACCATGTCATGTGAAGATTTGAGCCCTTAATTATTTTTCTAATGGAATATGAGGCCTTAATGAATATATGGAGGAAGAAAATTAGATTTATGTGAAAAATAATACTAATCATTAAATTTCATTAAAAAATAATTAAAGACTCAGATCTTCATATGAAACGGTCACGTGAGATTAACACACGAGATATTCCAAATCCAGAATTCCAACAACCACCAATCACTTTTCTTTGGTCATTAATATTTCAAATAGTAAAATAGCACATGAGAAGTTAATTTGGAGTCTGTAAAAAGTAGTATATGGCTTGACCTGATCTTGTCTTCCTTTTTTATTTTCCTCTTTTGGGTTGAGGTGGTATATAAAGTTCACCAAATCTCTTGTACTTTTTGATTTTGAGAGCTTGAGTATGGTGGACTTGCGTGTGCAAAGCGCATTATACGGCACAATAATGCATGCATTGAAGACATGCATCACAATCAATATGCTGTTTTTGTTTCATTAAAAAACAGGTAGTCGTGTACTGTTAGATCATCGAAAAACAGAAATGGTGGGGTGGTATATTGTCCATGTGCACACTCACTTGAACTATGGAAGAGACGTATAGACGTGTGACCAGGCAGCAAGGAATATATAAAAACAAGACAAGCTAATTGCAGGCCACGTGCAACTTACGCTGTTCTATTGTCATGCATGAAGATGGTGCTGGTTTCACTGTTTCTTCATTATTCTTTTTCCAAAATTATAAATTAATGAAAAACAAAAAAAAAAACCAAACAATTAATATAGTGAGTGGGGGTGTTTACGAACTAATCTTATTTAAAAATAACATAAAAGTTTTTGATAAAAAATTAATAGACTGAAATTGAAAAATATAACTGAAAAGTTATTCACTTTTCTTTATATTTATAAAATTATCATGTAACTTAAGATGATTTTTTAAAAATATAAATATTTTTATGATAAATATTTAAATAAAAATATATTTGTGAATTTAAATAATGTACTTATTGAATAATAAATATTTACTCTTTTGAATTGAAACATGAAATATATGAAATTGAAACTAAAACCTAGAATTTATCAATTAAGTTTTTATTAGTTATTTTTTTTAGTTTAATTTTGATGGACTGACATGCATCGAATTATATTTCTCTATTATTCATTTAAAATAATTTTAAATTCAAATTTAATTCTGACATGGCAAATTGATGAATTTTGATTTGATGCATGCTGCGTTAGTATTATTTTTTATATATCATAGGATTTTTATTATATGAAACTAAGATTTAAATCGAAAGTTGATTTTGTCTATATAATCGTAGACTTGATTACTCTCTCAAAAACGAAATCAATCTAGATCAGCAAGTTCCCTAATTGTAAATAATAGATAAAATAATAACACAATCAAATGAGCTGGCACATTGTAACGAAAGTAAAAAAGATGGCACATGTGGAAAGGAACTCACCGAAGGATGCGGAATGGAAAGTGGTCATGCCATCTACAACATTTTTCTTCCCTGTGATGACTGTTTTGCCCTTCCCGTCCCCTATGAACATAAGGTTGGTTTTCTTTTTCCCCACCTTTAAGTTATTCTCTTCATACCTAAAAAAATTCCATCATATCCAAAAGTCAGTGCACATGTTGCCTCCTGTATCTATTGCAATCGAACATTTCTACTTTCACCTAGCGGGGTCAAAATCATCTTTTTTGGTAAAAAAACATAAACGGCGATTAAAGCGTAAATATCATTTGAAACTAAACCAAAATAGAATTATGATAATCGAGACTTTCACATTATTATAAACTTGCGTACCTAAAGGGTAACTCAAATTGAGAAAAATATTAGTGCAAAGCCAAAGCTCGACCCTTACATAAGGATAAAAAAACTCCTTCCCCAAAAATATATATATATTTATTGGCTGATAAAATAAAAAAAACATTGTTATAAAGTTGCGAGTGCATGCAGAAAAACCTTTACATCATAATAATAAGTCATCACTCATCACCCACCGTGTTTCCTTTTTTTTGGTACACATCATATAACCACCGTCGTTTCAATTATACAGTTAAAGAAAAAGAACGAGATAATTGATTAAAAAGTACATTGTTCGTTATCTCGAAAATTGTACACTTTTTAGTGAAAAGGTTACGTATATTTATATATTTTATCTATGTTACTATCAAAATAAGGCTCAGAAACTTATTTATTTACCTTCCTGCCATCACGTAGATTATGAATCGGCGGGGACTATGCTCCGGCGCCTTCTTGATCGCCTCGGCGATTGACTTCACTGTTCCGTTACCACTTTTAGATACGATTATATCGGCCTGTATCGCCGATACGGGTAAACTCAACAATCGCCTATCACGTTTATTTACCCATCTCGGGAATTTCCCCGAGATATCGCCGACAACATTTTGTCCCATTAACCGTCTCTTATTCTGTATGGGGACCCCGGAGAAATCGCCGCTTCCGCTCGCGGAGAATATCGCGAGAGAGTTACTCATGAGTTCGGACAAATCCTTCAAGTGACCACTCATGTGCTCCTTCACGCTCCCGCTCGCGTCCTCCAAGCCCTCCAGACACGTGTCCTGGTTCGTGAGCGCGGCGCTGAGCCACGTCAGCACGTCGTCGGTGGATCCGGCGGCGGAGAATGGTCCAACCCTCTCGTCGCCGCCGGAGGGAGGCGCGACAACGACGGAGGAGAGAGAGCGGGAGAGATGGTCGATGGACTCGTCGAGGAGCTCGAGGCAGTCCTCGTAGGCGGCGCGGGCGCGCGGGCCGGCGGCGGCGAGAGAGAGGCCGGAGGAGGTGTAGAGCGCCCTGCTGACGTGGCGGAGGGTCACGTTGAAGGAGATGGGGACGAGGTCCTGCTCGGAGGCGTTGGTGGAGCCGGGGAAGTCAAGGAGGGAGTTGATGCAGAGGGCGGGGAATCGCGTCCGGCTGCACGTTCGGGAGATTGCCTGCGTCGGTTTCCCGCGGGGGTTGGAATCGTCGCCGCTCCCAGCCGAGGCGCGGGAGCGGATTACGGTGACGAGTGCAGCGGAGACTACGGAGGCGACGATCAAGACGGCGGCGAGAACGGTGAGCAGAACAAGCTTCTTTTTACTTGAATTTGATGAAGCGGTTGATCCGGTGAGCGGAGCGGTGGAGCGGCGGGAGGAGCCACCGGGGTCTGAGGGTCCCAGCCTTCCGAAGTCCATTATTATTGTGAAAATGAGAGTGAGAAATTTAGAGGCAGTTTTTGTTAGTTGTTTGTATTGATGAGGAAGGAGGAGAATTAATAAGGTTCATATAAATGACGGTGCTGTGGATAGTGGAGAGAGAGAGAGAGAGAGTGAGGGTGAGTGAGGGTGAGTTTTAGAAGTAATTGTGGTAAATGATGTGAAAAATGGAAGGTTGGTGCGAAGTCGACGTAGCGGGAATGAATTAGCTGGCTACTACTTCCAGCATTGCCCACTGTACTAACTAAGAATGGATCAGTGGGGATGTTTTTTAATGCCTCTTGTCTCTTCCTCAATCTGCATAATTTTCTATATATGTTAATTGATACGTTTTTTTTATCAGCATGTTAATTGATACGTATCATTCTACGTAACTCAATTATGAAATCAATTTCTATACAATCAAACCTCATTTAAAGGGTGAAAGTAACATTTTTGCTTATAAAATGTATAACGAGATTTAATAATGATTTTGTTATTAATGATGATCACTATAATTGTTTTGCGAATTATGAAGGTTCCTTTATATTATTTAGGATATAAATAACTAAATTTTAAGTTATAAAAGTTTATTATAAGGAAATTATTGGAACTTAACGGTAGACGGTATAAAACCCCTCAACTATTTTATGGTTACCATAAAAATTTGTGTTTTAAGTATTTTGTCTAATAGCACTTTTAGCAAAAGAACCTGAAGTTAGTTGAGATTTGTAACCTCTTCAAGTAAGTTGTCTTGTCTTCTTCATTCACCATATATGAATATGATATTTGATTTTATATGGTTTGTATTATGTATTAACATCAATTTTCCCTTTTGTTCTAACTATCATTTAGTTATGATTTATAAACATTTTTTAAGTGTAGACACTCTCAAAGAAAGGAACAGAAGAAATATAAGTAATGAATGTGATATATAATGTGATGTCATAAGAAATGAGAGATAGAGAGAAAAATAAAAATATTAATGGATGTTTGCACTGTTTATATGTCTAACTTTCATTCATTTTTGGAAATTTAATCATTGCGCAATTAACGAATAGAAAAGAAACTTTTCAAAAACAAAAAATGAGTAGAAAAAAGAGAAAAATATAAAATACTTCATCCGTCCCTAATTATAAGACTTCATGTGACAATTACGCTTATTGAGAAAACATGTAATGAAACTAATTAATGCATTGGTTTTAAAATAAGCTATACAATCTTCTACATTTACTCTTAACTTTTTTTCATTGTATTAATTGTATCTCACTATCTCTTTAATGTTATCTCACTCTCTCTTAATAAATGCAATAGGTAAATATAAAAAATAACAGTTTTTTCTTAAAATTAGTAACAGATCTTATATTAAGGAACACCAAAATTTCTCTAACGACCTTTTATAATCAGAGATGGAATAAGGTGGGTTTTCTAAACAAAGATGATGATGGCCTAAGAATAAAGAAACTTTTTAAACGTCCAAACTTTACTAAATGATAAGAAAAGGGACATGCATGAGTTTCTTAACTGTTAAGCTAAAGCTCACATCGTCCAATTTCTAATATGTAATTCAATTATTCCTTCACCTTTCTACTATAATCATATTTCAAAAAGTTTCCACTTTCTCCCGATACTACTCTTCTTAATTTAGCCTTACAATTCGCTCTCGTTTTATACTTTATTAATTAATTTGATACATTTTGGTAGGAAGAAATCAACTACGAATTAAAGTTAAAGAAAACTAAAGAACAAAAGCAAAATGGTGATGTATACTGAATTTTCTGTG
This sequence comes from Acmispon strigosus, assembly GCA_030819835.1. NCBI lineage: Eukaryota > Viridiplantae > Streptophyta > Magnoliopsida > Fabales > Fabaceae > Acmispon > Acmispon strigosus. The sequence goes on along the minus strand of JAUAMA010000005.1, from coordinate 42,895,923 downwards.
TATATATAATTTGTTCAACAGCAAAAAGTACAATATCTAATTTCGTAAATTTAAGGAATAGCCAAAAAATGGCAACATGGTCACACATGGAATATTCTAAAATGAAATAAGGATAGTAATATAACTAGTAATACCAATTGCGAATTGAATGAGTTTTCTTATTTCTATCGGTCCAATAAAGTACTAGCCACATCCTCTTTTAACCAGACTTGTCCTTAAGGCTGAAGGATAATATTGGATCAAATCCAGTTGCTTTTGTAAAATTGGGCCCGAATAGAATAACAAGCCCATGGGCTTGACATGTGACATAAGCCTCCCGGTTTTGAACCGTATAAACACTCCCTGCATCGGTATTTATAAGATATATTTAAAATAATTAATTAATTATACTTATTAAAAAAGATTAATTAATGTATAGATTTTAAAAAATTATACAACCGTTCATGTTTACCTTTAACTAATGTATAGTGTGGAAGATAATTAACTATAATTGGTAATCAAATCTTTGTAATTATAAAAGCTAAATAAATATAAGGGAATATATGAAAGAAGATAATAAATATTTATAAAATCTAGTGCAGGGTATTATCTAATGGGACATAAGTGTGTTTCTCTAAAAATTCTTATGAATAAGAATGGAGGGAGTATGAGGTAGAATTATTACTACCTAAGTGTAAAATTATGTCCTATAAATAAGAAAAATATATTAATAGTAATATGTATAAGACAATAAGACAAATTTATCTTATTAATTTGATACTACCTTTAAAAATATAATTGGAGAATAACCATCTTAAATGAAAGTATTTTAACATTTTATTTGATAGAAAATGATTGTACATTTACCTGATTTTATATAATTGTTTTATATAATAAGTCTGTGGTAAATATATTTAGAATTACAAAATTATAATTTATAAAAATTAAATATAATGATATATTGATATTTTTATTTATGTTTATAGTTCTTAAAATGATTGCATAAATAAAATCTAATTACTTACATATATAATTTTGAAATAATTTAAGTAGTAAATATAACTTTTTGGAATTATAACTACATAATATGTCTCAAAAATGTGAAAAACTTATTAATAATATCTGTAAAATAATTTTATCTAAATAATGTTATATCTAAAACATAATTCGGGAATAAAAAATTTACATGAAAGTGCTTTAATATTTAAATTCATAGAATCACTACAAAAAAATATTTTTTAGTGGTTGTTTTTTTGGTATATTGTAGCTATTTATAACAACTAAAAAGCCTTTCAATGGCAATCCGTTGCTTGCCACCTTTTCAGGTGCCGCAAACACATTGTGGCAGTCTTTAGCTGACTGTTGCTTTTGAATGCCACAACATTTTTGGTTGTTTTTGACAACCACAGGGACAACCACAAAATTATCAACAAAAAAGTTTATTTATGCTATATATTGATACTCTTCTCACTGCTTCAACCATCTTCTCACTTCTTCAACCATTAAGTTATCTCCAAATCATATTACTAAAGCTAGGAATAAAAGCAGTAGCAAACATTTACTAGCAACCATTTATTGTCTAAATTCACATTGTGCCAATCATTTACTTTCAACAGACTTCAATATATGAAAAAAAAAAGCAAGGATTTTCCTCATTGGGGTCACATATTGTCATACTAACCATTTCATTTTAGTATGAAACTATGAATATATGGAAATACTATTGTTCTATACAAGTTTAAAGGCATGGCAACAATCTTGAACAGTAAGCACCTCAACAAAACTAATGTCTAGTAACCCACCATACATGGGATAAGTAATAATTTGGCACAAAACATAAATCCGTTAACAACGACCATGTATTTTTCAAACATGATTACTATCTAATGAAGATCCTCCTTGATGTGTTGGAATAGTCTCCCCATTCCCTTGATCCTGTGAAGGATATAAACATGTTAAACTTCACAAAAAATGTAGAAATATTGTACTTCATAACAAAAGTAAGCAAATAAAGTTATTACCATTTTAGTTAAACTCCTGAACAAAGCTCCCAAGTTTGCAGCGAAATGTCCTTCCTTAATTTGCAGGTATGCAAAAAGTATAGTTTGTAATGTCTTCATATTCTCATTAAAGGCTGCTAACTTAGTTTTCAGAGAATTAAACTCTTCTTTTAGTTGAGTAGATTCAGCTAAACTACTAGAGCTTGTGCTACTAGATTGTATGGTTGTGGATCTAAAGGCAACACTATGAAGAGCTCCTACACCTAATCCTCGCACATGACCAGAGTGTTATGGCCCCAAAACTTTGGCAAGAGCATCATTTTTTGAAATCTCAGAGGGATTAAGTGTTTGTCTTAGCTGTTGCTCAATCTGCACCTATATATATTTCAAATCGATGGTATTAAAATATCAAAAATTTAGGCAAATTCTGGTTTAAAACTAAATCAGTATTAGAAAGTATTTTATTGCTGAACAAAAGATGCAATTAAGGAAATCATAAGTGGAAAAAAATAAGGCTTAATAGCACTTTTGGTCCCTCACTTATCACGATTTGACACTTTTGGTCCCTAACAAAAAAATTAGCCTAAATAGTCCCTCACTTTATCAAACGACAGCAGTTTTGGTCCCCCGTCACTGTTCCGTTAAAAAAGTAACGTTTTCTGTTAAAAAAAAATTTGTTAAAAAAAAAATTTGGGTGTTGGTCCCTCCTCTTTCTAGAACCAGAGATTTTTGAAGACTCTCCAATCTCGTCCTCATCTCCTTCATCAGAAAAACCCTAACCTATTCTCTTCCCATCAGAACCATGTCGCTGTCCCTTCCTCTCAACAAACCGTCACCCTCATCTCTTCTTCTTTCCTCGACCATTGAACCTTTTCCCTCTCCCTTTATCTTTCGATCCTCACCACCAAGCCCGTCGCACAACCTTCGAGTTCGAGTTCTGTGCCGTCGGACAAGGAGGTCAGCGTTTCAGATCCGGAGAACCAGTACCATCAATGGCCTACCTTCGTCTGTCGTTGCCGCAGAGTGTGGGACGCGTTTCTCACTGTCAGAACCGATTTCCCTTTTGAGATTTACTTCTGTTCCTAAGCTCTCTTGTCGGCTGGTTTTTATGTTTCCTCCATTGCTTTAATATCGATATTTTTTATGCTCAGTAAAACCGGGTTTGTGGTTATTGTTTTGGGTCTGGGTTTTTTAGGTTGGTTGTTGTTGGTCTTGGTGATGGAAGAGGAAGAAGAAGATGAACAGTGGATGGGTTCTTTTGATTCTGCCGTTTTGATGCTTGAGGAGATGGAAGAGATCGAAGGGTGTGAGCCCTGATTTGAGGAAGAAATGGTGGAAGCCCCATTTTATTTTTGAGTTTCGGTGGTGGGTGTTGATTTTCTCTGGGTTCTTTCTCGGTTTTCATTCATGGTGGGTGTTGATCTTTTGGGTTGTGGTGGTGTGTTCTCATTGCTTGAAGAAAATGAAGAAGATGAATAATATGAAAAACATGGTGAATTTTCATTTCTGGTTCTCTCTAGTTTTTTATTTGATTTGATTTTCTAGGTTTTTTTTGTATACCATAAAGAAGATGATGAAGTCATGAGAGTAGGAGATGAAGATGATAGTTTTACAATGGAATAGACCAGATTACGGGAAGAGACATGGATGGTTCAGTACTTCAGTTATTGTGAAACAATGTAATTACCTTGCTTGTTCTTGATTATGCTTAATTCGTTTCCTTTTTTATATAATCTTAGAATTGGTAACAGAAAAAGCACAATTTTCACTTAATAAAATGCACATGTTTTATCAGAATTTTTTTTTTCAATTTTTTTTTTTAATTCTTGACAGAAAACGTTACTTTTGTAACGGAACAGTGACGGGGGAACAAAACTGCTGTCGTTTGATAAAGTGAGGGACTATTTAGGCTAATTTTTTTTGTTAGGGACCAAAAGTGTCAAATCGTGATAAGTGAGGGACCAAAAGTGCTATTAAGCCAAAAAATAATTACAAATGACATAACCATCAACTTTCAATCAGATTATAGACAAGAATGGTTGTCTATAAAATTCTAGTGTTATCGATAGTGTTAGCAGTACAGGTTACGCATAATATAGCATGACAGAAGAACTTCATGGTCTAAAGGGCAACAAGCAAGCAAAACAAACAAGCAAGTTTGCACCAAACCTGATCCAGTTACCTAGATCAGATCCATGATTGTAGCAGCATGCAAATGAAGACTTAAGGCTTAAAGGGCATACCCGTTTATGAAAAATTTAGACAAATTTTGCTTTAATGATAGATAGTGTTATCCAAAAATTGCCATTTGTAACTTACCCCCAAAGACCTTGCATCTTCATTGACATATGACCCATCTTTTTTCTTGTGAGTTGCAATGTACATTTCACTTCAACTTACTTCACGCCCAAACTCTATTTCCTACACATATGTGTGTGATCCAAATAAGTCTAAAGCAATTTTTATATACTAGACCATTCATGTCGTCAGCATGAGCCCAAAACAAATGCATGAAATGGGCAAAATGATTTCTATACAGCAAGCATCAAGTTGAAGTAAAAACTTAACCCTATAGAACTCAACAAAATTCAGAATCTATCAAATGGATAAAATGAACCAATACCTAAGTCATCCCACAGAACTTACTGAATGTTCCCTTAATTTCAAACCTTTAAACCCAAAGAAGACATGGGTCGTTCATTAAAAGTGCAAGAAACAAATGATAAATGAGACGACGAGTCACACATATATGTGTGATCCAAATAAGTCCAAATGTTATTTACCATTTCATGTTGTCTCCTCGATAGAAGTTTAGATCCGCCCGTGTGAGGAATTATTTGTTTTTTACATGCCTCGGATTTCTTGCGACATAATTCCTATTATATGAACAACATATTTATTAAAAAGTAATCTTAAAAAGATAATTATAGGTAACCAATAACTAGAAATTATACCTGATATTCTGGTTTCAAGTGATAATCAACAAATGATAACCATTGATCTTTAGGAACTCCATCAGGGACATTAGTAATAAGATATCCTCTAGAATATGAAGTGTCATATTTCAAATTCCATAATTTCAACTTGCCATTCCTATACTTTCTCCCCATGATAATAAGACAATAACGCTTGGCAAAAAACTCCGAGGTCTGAAAATGAAAAAGATTCTTTATAAAAAAATAATTATTGTTAGCAGGTTAATAGGTTATGTTAAAAAATAATGCTTGTCAATACTCAACAGTATAATTTCAAAGTTTCAAAGCATATTAGAAAATATAATTTAGGCTAAAATTCACTTTCTACCCCTGATAATTCACACAATTGTAAAACGTACCCCACTAAGATTTTTATCAACAAATGTACCCCTCTGAATTTTTAGAAGAGCACTTTATGCCCTTCCGTCAGTGTTCCGTTAGTAACTTGACGGAATTGATGATGTGGACAGTACATGTGTAATTAAAAAATTTTAAAAATAAAATGGAAATCCACCTGTTTTTTTTTTTAAAAAAGCAGAATCACGTGTCTAGCACGTGGGACGGTTAAATCCAAAATCCCCAATTTGCAACCCTAATTCCCAAAGAGAGAAAGCTGCTGGAAGAGAGAAGAAGAAGACGTTGTTGGCGGCGCTGCCGGAAGAGAGAAGAAGACGCTACCGCCAGAAGAGTCAGAAGGTTGTGTTGTTCGACGTTCGATGCCATCGAAACCCAAGGCTGCAGGAGGCGCGATTCTCACCATGCATAGTGAGAGCTCATCGCGTGAAGGAGGATGAGGTCGAGGAAGTGTTGCTCGTCGAGGAAGAGGCTCAGGACGAGCAGGTCGAGGTAGTGTAGCAGGTCGAGGAAGTGTAGCAGGTCGAGGAAGAAGCTCACCGAGGCAGAACAAGGGGAAGCAAGTGGCCCCTGAAAGCCCACGTGAAATTTGCATTATGAATAACTTATTTGCATTCTGAATAGCTTTTTTTCATTCTGAATAGCTTTGAATAGCTTTTTTTCATTCTGAATAGCTTTGAATAGCTTTTTTTCATTCTGAACTGCAATCTGAATAGATTTTTTTGCAAACTGAATAGCTTTTTTGCATTCTGAATATCTTTTTTTGTCTGAACTGCAAACTGAATAGGTTATTTGCATCCTGAATCCATTTTTCTCATTCTGAATAGATTTGAATAGCTTATTTTCATCCTGAACTGCAATCTGAATAACACATTTTCATTCTGAATAGCTTTTTTTGCAAATTGCATAGCTTATTTGCAATCTGAATAGGTTATTTGCATTCTGAATAGCTTTTTTTATCTGAACTGCAAATTGAATAAGTTATTTGCATCCTGAATCCCTTTTTTTCATTCTGAATAGCTTATTTTCATCCTGAACTACAATTGAATAGCACATTTTCATTATGAATAGCTTTTTTTGCAAAATGAATAGCTTATTTGCAAATATCAGGGCCATTGGGAATTAGGGGGCCAACGGCGGCCGCCAACGCGAGTTCTTCTTTCTTGACGGCGGCGTGCGGCACTGGTGGTTCTTCCTCGACGGCGCCAAGGGGGCCTTCAACTTCTCCTTCTCTCGACGGGGCTGTGTTCTTCCCCTTCTCCCTTTCTCAAATTCACTTCTTTCAATTTGAGAATTATGGTAAAATGTCTTAATCAAATTCTGCCAGGCACATGATTCTGCTTTTTTTTTTTTAAATAGGTGGATTTCCATTTTATTTTTAATTTTTAATTTTTTTATTACACTTGTACTGTCCACGTCATCAGTTTCGTCAAGTTACTAACAAAACACTGACGGAAGGGTATAAAGTGCTCTTCTAAAAATTCAGAGGGGTACATTTGTTAATAAAAATCTTGGTGAGATACGTTTTGCAATTGTGTGAATTATCAGGGGCAAAAAGTGCATTTTAGACTTTTATATGTATATAAAAAGGTGGGAATTGTATGTCAAGTAAGTATTAGAGAATCTCCAATGAAGATTTTAAACTGAAATATGTATTTTATAAAATCCCACCCTTAGAGATAGGTGACATGGCTTGAGATCTTATTTTGGTGTTTGGTGGTTCTATTTTAAAGTGAGATCTTAAATTAAATAATATTGTTTCTCTCTCATTCAACCATTAATATGTAAATTAATTATTATGAAATATTACGTGTTTTATTTAAAATGTATTGTCATTTATTTTTCAATAATATGTATTTTCTTTCATTTTTAATTAAATAATATCATATCGAACTTTAATTATATATTTTCTATTTAATTAATATTTAATTATATTATGAATTCACTAAAAAAAATTTAAGACATTAAACTAAGATATTATCATTTCATTGGATTGGAAATGCTCTCATTCGCACGCGAGCTTTGGCCCACTTAACCAGCCGCCCAGCTCTAGGAGAACATGAGGCATAGATAAACAACACTTTTTGAACAAAAAGAAAACTAGAGAGATTTGTCTGCTAGCAAAATAGAACGTGAGGCTCAGAAAAACGCCAATAGGATAAAGATATTTAGGAAGAGTTTTATTTCCTCTTCTTTCACACATAGTTTTCAAAAATCCACCATGCCCTTCTTTTCTTCATCAAACTCTAGATGCTTTTGTGCAAGCTTAATTACATTTGCATTCTCCTCAACTTTCCTCTTCATTATAAACTCATCCACACTCCTCCACACACCAAATCCATGCAACGATCCTTACAAGCAACTCAACCTCATCCTGAACCCAAATGGTACAGTCACTCGCCCAAACAAGCCTCCAGAGAGCCCTCCCTCACTGGATCCCTCCCTCCCGGTGCTCTCCAAGGACCTCACCATCAACAAATCCAACGGCACATGGGCAAGGATCTACCTACCCCGCAAAGCACTGGATCACAGCTCCAAGCTTCCCTTGGTGGTTTTCTTCCATGGGGGAGGGTTCATCTTCCTCAGTGCAGCCTCAACAATCTTCCATGTTTTCTGCTTTAACATGGCAAACGACGTTGAAGCTGTCGTTTTATCCATAGAGTACCGTCTCGCACCAGAACATAGACTCCCTGCAGCGTATGATGACGCTGTGGAGGCGCTGCACTGGATCAAAACCAACCCAGAAGATGATTGGCTCATCAACCATGTTGATTATTCTAATGTTTTTCTCATGGGTAGTAGTGCAGGAGGAAACATAGCCTACAACGCAGGTCTACGTGTAGCTTCGGGAGATGAGCAACTTTCTAATAAGATCAGAGGGCTGATATTGGTTCAACCGTTTTTTGGTGGGACCCTTAGGACTGGTTCAGAAGTGGGGCTGGCGAATGAGCCTCATCTGTCGCTGTGTACTAACGACATGTTGTGGGAGTTGTCGCTACCCGTTGGAGTGAACCGTGATTATGAGTATTGCAATCCTACGGTAGGGAATGTTACTGTGAGATTGGAAGAGATCAAACGGCTCGGATGGCGGATACTAGTGACCGGCTGTGACGGTGACCCACTTGTGGATAGACAGATGGGGCTGGTGAGGTTGATGAAGAAGGAGGGTGTGAGAGTTGTGGGAAATTTCACGGAAGGAGATTATCATGGTGTCCAAGACAGTGAGCCTTTGAAAGCAAAGCAACTCTTTGGAGTAATAAAGAGTTTTATTTCATCTTTGCCTCCCCAGGTTTGAGTGAAGCACTATCTTTGATCATAGTTGTTTTATCTTTCCAACATTGTTAATTCAAATAGAAAAAGGAAAAGTTGTGGTTGATAACATCAACGTCCCATCCAGACATTAGGCCTATTAAAGATAGCGGTTGTATATTGCGGGCTACGTTAGACACACTGTGTTTGGCTTATCTGCAGTGGTTGAAACAACCGCTATCTTCGAGAGCCTATTGATTTAACTATGTCCTGTATATATATTCAGGGTATTCAACTCTTACTTGAGGATATGAGTTGGCAAGATCATTTAGAGGGCAATGTATTTGTTGAGTTGGTACTAGAAAAAAAATCAGATTCTGGCAGGACCCTTGAGTGGGAATTCCTTCTTCATGGGAGTTGCGTTTAGCGGCCCCAATTGCGTAAGCCTTCCCATATTTTCAAAAATACTAAAATTGCCCCTGATTAGAAAAAAAAAGTTGTACAAAAAAAAAACTCCAAAAATAGTTTTTTTTTAAAACCTTACCTCCACTCCCTTCAACTCATCACCTTCACCATTTCTCTCCCCCCATACCTTTCCGTTGTACTCTGATAATGAAATGAACGAAAGGGACAAACCATAACCTAAAGTGGATTAACACAAGTAAGTGCGAAATATTCTTCAAAATCGCACTTACAAGTGCGAATATATGTTATTTATTATTTTTTAATGCATTTTATTTGGTCGTACCTTTACGTGTGATTTTGAGACAATTTTCGCACCTTCAAGTGCGATTTCATATTAAAAAATATCTAAAAGATTCAAAAAAATGCCCAAATGATTTTTAAAAAATATGGGACCATCACATTTAGTCTAATTGACATATTTAGAAATTTATGGTGAATTTTTTTTTTCAAAAATTAAAAAAAATAGCAAACGATGGAATTTGAGGCCGGGACATCGACAAAGCGATAAGTGTCCAATTTTTTTTTTCTCTTCAACTTTGAATTCAGCCTGTCGCCATCCGAGACTGTTAGAAATTCCTTTTTTAGGGTTCGGAATATTACATAAAAAATAATTTAAAATACAATTTCGCACCTATAAGTGCGATTTGGAGGCAAATTTCGCACTTGTAGATGCGATACTTTTTGAAAAAAATTAAAAAATACTATTTCGCACATATAAATGCGATTTGTAGGCAAATTTCGCACTTGTAGGTGCGATACTTTTTGAAAAAATTAAAAAATACGATTTCACACCTCTAAGTGCGAACAAAATTTGAAACACAAATCGCATTTATAAGTGCGGTTTATTCTGACAAAAAGGTAGAAGAAAGGGACATCTCGGGAATCAAAAAAGATTTTAAGGGCATTTTCGTAAATGACCCTATTTAGCGGCGGTGCCAAACGCAACTCCCTTTTAGGATCTGTTTCCTCGCGTTTTTGCTATCATTGTTGATAAGTAGGTCCAGCTTGGCATGGTTGGTAAGTTTGCGAACCGGAAATTGCAGTGGGAGCTCGAATTCAGGCGTGAATTTTTTTAATGGGTAAAACAGTACTGAAGCTCTCAAGAGAGAGGAAGAAAATAATAGAATGTAGAAAAAGAAACTTGTTGTATTGAATTGAATGATTCAAAATTACTCTCTGTAGAAGTATTTTTAGCATGTATCAATTGAGTAACTGCAAATGATACTGACAAACGGTAATACAAACGAACAAACGATACTAACAAACGATACTACAAATGATACTAGCAAACGATACTACTACTAGCAAACGATACTAGTAAATGACTACAAACGATACTAGTAAATGATAACGTGTTAGTCCCCCTCAAGATGAAAGTGGTTCAAATATGTCAACCATATTCAGCTTGGAAATTAACATGTGGAAACGACTAGGAAGTAAAGCCTTTGTGAACAAATCAGTCGTTTAATGCACCGTGGATATGGGAAGTAAGTTCATCAAACCCTCTTGAGCTTTATGCCACACAAGATGACAATTTATCTCTAAATGTTTTAACCTTTCATGGAACACAGGATTCGCTGCAATATGCAATATGCCACATATATCTGATTTTAAAATTAAGTTTTTAATAAGAATACAATTCAAACTTCCCTTTCTTGTGTCGTTTTTTTATTTATCACCTTCGACTTAGGTGGCTTATGGTATGAACTTATGTCATCATGTGTGAATTTTGATGTGAATTATGAGGTATTTTCCTTATGTATGTGAACTTTTTTGTGTGTATTTTACAAAGTATATATTTACGTTCCCAATAGCATTTTAAAAGATCTACTATCCGAGCCCTGATCCTACGATCTTGTACACCCCTTCAGATCCTGGGTAGGGTCTTGATCCTGACAACATTGGGAAAATGCACTTTGTGCGTATTTTATGGTGGATTCAAGGGTGGTGGAGGGAGTATCCGTGGTGTCCTCCACCTTCGGTGTCTAGAAATTCAATGTTGATGGGAATAGAGAATCTTGTGGTTGGTTTTCATTGGTTATGGGGAATTGTGGGCTTGTAACTGAGTGTTTTGTTATTTTGTTGACAATTTAAGCTCATACGTATTTTGATTGAAAGTGAGCCTGCTTTACCGTTGATTGGGTTTGCAATAAGAGGAATAGGCCTTGGAAATTGCAAAATGACCATATGATAAATTGTATTATGCTGAGGTCGAGTGCATAAGTGTTGTATATATTTTTAGGGAGGCTAACTTTGTAGTTGATTTTTTGGCTAAGAGTGGTTGTGTTAGGGAAGTTCCCCTTTGAGTTTTAGTTGTTTATTTTCGATTTTCTTGTTATTTATCCTATTTGAGAAAGCAGTTCTCAAGTTTTTATTGCTAAATATAATTTGTTCACTTTCAAATTTTGTTTAAAGGATTTTAACATTTAAAATGATAAAAAATAATTACACTTTTATTTAGAATTATTTCAATTACAAATATTTAGAATTCTTAAATTATATTTTCATAAATTTAATATAACGATGTATTAATAGTTTTTATTAAGTTTTTAAATTCATAAAATGTTCGTAATAATAAAATTTTATTAGTTTATTTTACAAATGATTAAAAAATTAAGTAGTAGATTAATAAACATTTAGAATTATCACTACATAAGACTATAAGAGTAAACATATATTGCTTAAATATGAAAAACATATTAATAGTATTTATAAAATGATTTGATCAAATTAATTTAATATTACATTTAAAAAGAATAAATATTTATAAAATTGTTTTAACATCTGAATTAATAGAAGAATAATTACATTTTAACATAATTTTAAAAAAATGTTTTAATGAATCTATGAGTCAATATATTTAAAATCCTTAAATTAATTTTTTCATAAATTTAATTTAAAAATATATTATTATTTTTTAAATGTTTTAAACACTTAAAATGTTTCAAAAAAAATCAATTACTTTTATTTAAATAAATTAAGTGGTAAGTATAATTATTTGGAATTATAGCTACATAGACTAAAAATATGTCGCATGGATATGAAATTTACATTTATTCATACCAGTGTACCAGTTTACCGCCTCAGCCAATTGTTTTTTTTTAATTATTTTTTGGATCAACAAACGGAGCAAACCCTAAATGTTGACTATATTATTTCAGTGTAAGTATAATATAAATATCAAAGACATTAAAATAGGGTTGTCTAAATCACTCAAAATAAATATATTGTAAAATCGCTTTCGTCTTAAATGACCTAATAGACACATGTTAAAATATTATTCCATCACATAAGTTAGTTCGATTTTACGGAAGGTAAATTTTGGGTGATTTAAACAACTCCAAAATCTAAATTTTGTCTATGCATAGCTAGCACGGGCATAAAGCTTAAAACTCTGCAACTTCATGCACTTAAACAATCATTCATGCAGTGTAATGCGTTTTCATGCTCATGGTCATAGACTTGTTGAATCAGCTGCAATGGTAGTGCTCAGAAACCCCTTTATCTAACACCACTTTCGGCTAAATTATGTTTACAACAACAGAAAACTACAAAGTCATTAATCAAATGCCAGTGATAATGGCAAGTTTGCAATATTACCCTATGGCTGACAAATTTTCAGTGATCACCAAAATGTAGCGAAGATATGGAGTCAAAGGGGGAGTGCATGATAACCAATGTCCTATGCGTTTCAGGTGCTTACAGAATTCATCAACTCATTTAGCTCCCATCAGTTTTGTGGCTTCTGTTATAGCAACATCAGTGGCATACAGCACCATCTTCTTTATCTATGTGCAAAGAATATATGAAGTGTGAGAAACATCTCTTGATACAGCACACAAAATATAATATGTTCACGGATCCTAGAAGCTAGATTTACTCAGAAAAATTAAGGCATTACGTTATCAAATTTGTCAAATGTCACCAACAAAAACAAATAACCAATTAAAATTCTAAAAAAGAAAATCGTACAAAATAGTTCAAAATTACAGGTCATAATGAGCTACAGAATGATAGAAACATGTACCTCCAATTTATCTTCCTTAGATCTATGGCCTTTCGGAAGCATTCGAAATTCCTCTGTCAATCGAACGCATTCCTGAACATTCTCAGGTGAAACAAAGTCCAGAGCCACTTTTATGCAAGACTGAACAAAATACTGTCAGATTTGATATAACACGAAAATGTAGGGTATAATAATGACATAGATGAAAGGAAGAAAAGTTTGGCGAGAAGGAAAGGGGGTTAAGGGTATCACACCATGAAGATCCTAAATATTAAGCAATTTTTTTTAATTTAAAACAATTTTGTATTTATTCCGCATTAAAACCCTAGCCATCTCATTACGGCCTTTTTTCCTTTGCCATTTTCATGGCCGCATAGTGCCCTTTATTCCTGTTATCCTTTGCATGTCTCTTATTCACCATGGTAAGACAAAACAATAGCCTCTATTCCTCCCTTGACCCAACCTTCAAGGATCTTATCGCCTTGATGGGAGTAACTATTTTCAGTGGCATCAACTCATCAACACTACTCTTAGGGGACGAAAGAAGATTTATCACCTAGAAAACAAAGTTCCGACCAATATGAACCCTTGCCATGATATGTGGCTTGATGAGGACTCTCTCATTATGACTTGGATGTGGTATTCGATGATTCCAGAGATTACCCGAAACTGTATGTTTCTACCTATTGCTCGAGATATTTGGGAGACTTTGAGAAAAACTTATTCTATGAAGCAGGACACCCCACTCTGTTATGAATTGCAGAATAAGAACTTTAGTACCAAGTTTGACCCTCTCTGCAACTGAATACTTTGGAAGTTACTGGGTTGAGTTAGACCAGTATCAGAATCTGTAAATGAAATACATTCATGATGCTACTGCTCGTACTGAATTCATTGAGAAGTCACCAATCTTTAAGTTCTTATCAGGTTTTAAATCCTAAATTTGACCCTATCCGGGTACAAATGTTGGGGAATGAAAAAACTCCCCTCCAGGTATTTCATATTGCTCGTGGTGAGGAGAACTGAAGTACAGTAATGATGAAGTCCAGATTAGTTGATGGCTCAACCTTAGCCTTTGGAAAGGGTCCTGAAAAAAGATCCACATCTTCCGGACAATCTCTTCTAGAGAGTAACTGTGATGATAGATGGTGCACTTAGGAGACACTAGGGAGACATGTTTTAAACTTCATGGGAGAGATAAAGTTCTCGGACGTACTGAGGACTCAGGGGCCCTCCTCAAAGCCGTGCCAATCAAAAAACATCATACATTGAGACTACAAGTGAAGATCCTTCTGCACTGCATACAGAAGAAGAAACTCTTACTCTTAATAAAGAAGAACTGGAGCGTCTGTGAGCACTTCTAAATTCATTGAGTTAGCCCTCAAACACTTGTTCTGTAACCATGACTAGTATGAAATCTAGCTTCGTATATTTTAATGCTTCTAAAACTGATGATATATGGATTATTGACTCTAGTGCTACTGATCGTATGACTCCATGTTCTTCTTATTTTTCATCATACTCTACTTTACCTGGTAAACAACATATCACTGTAGCCAATGGAACCAAAACACATGTTACCGAATGTGGAAACATCGTCCTCCATCAGTAAGTTTCTTCCTTTGGGTCGTGTGCTTTATGTTCCAAATCTTTCTAAATATCTCTTGTTAATCCATAAGATCGCTAAAGATTTAAATTTTCTGAGACATTTTTCCACTCTCTTTGTGTTTTTCAGGATCTCACCATGGGGAGGACGATTGGAATTGTTAAGGAATAAGGCGGTTTATATTGTCTGCCACATGAAGACAACAAGAGTTGTACTAAGAAGAGCGCTCTCCCTTCCAGTCACCAAGCATGTTTAAAATCTTGTAACTTGACTAAAATATGGCTGCAAAACAGGTCTTTATTTCCTCATTTATTTACAAGTGTCTGTCGAGTCTTTTAATTGTGATGTCTGTTAGTATGTCAAACATCATCGTTCAATTTTTCTTCCTAGTAATAATAGAACTTGTTCATCGTTCAACTTTTCTTCCTAATAATAATAAAAATGGGGACCTCCGTCAATTTCTAATATTTCTAGTGCAAAATGGTTTGTTACTTTTATTGATAACTACACTCGAATTACTTGGGTATTTCTCGTGAAAGATAAGTCTATTTTAAATTAGTATCTATTAAAATAGAGATAGATTGAATTTGTTATTACTCTTATCCCATAGAAATAGAGATAGTATCTTATAGAGAGAGTGATAAGATTTGTTTCTCTATTTTAAATTAGTATCTATTAAAATAGAGATAGATTTAGATAGGTTTCGATAGATTAAGTTCTTTTTTATCTCTTTGTTCTATCTAAAAATTGTACAAGTCTATTCATGAAAGAGAACAAAAATAAACACAAAGAAATATTATATCAGAGCAAGTTTCAATCCTATTGGCGCAACCGCTGTGAGGGGGGCTCCTCCCCTCTCACGGGAGCTTTCTCCTCCTCCCTCATGGGAACTTTCAAAATCTCTTTTGATTTATTTTTCCTTGTCTTTTGCTTCAGCGCTCGTTAACCGTAGCCGTTTTCTTACGGCTTCGTTCTCTTCTTGTTAAGTTGCCACTCTCTTGGAACTCCTCAACGTGTTTGGCAGACGTGCAGCCACCGTCGCATACCGTCCTGCTGTCGTTTTGTTGTTATACTGTCGCTCTTGCTGTTTGTTTAGGGAGTTAACCCTTTCTGTTTGTTTTGGTTGTTGTTTAGGCGTTTAACGCCATAGATTATCAGGATGGTGATCCACGTGATGATTGATTGGATTTTTCAAGCCTAAACTCGAAGTGACTAGAAGACTTGGACGACTGGATGATGAGAAATTGAAGGCTTTTATGTTTTGTTTTTATTTTGTATTTTCTTACTTTTATTTCGAGCACGTGTTTTGTGCAAGACTTAGTATTATTTTTTACTACTCTTAATATCGTTTTTTACTTCTATTAATATTGTTGTCGCCATGTTTTAAGAAACGAATGTTAAGTAAGGTTTTATAAAGTTTCATTCGATTACTAATGTGGCTCCTGGGCGTTACACGTGGACTGACACAGTCATGCATCTTGGTACCACAACAACTAATAGGTAATTTCATTTACCAAACCTCTTATCATGAACTTTCATATCTTGAACGTTCATAAATTTGAATTTGATAAATATTTATATACATATGTAGGGTGGAGGGTGCACATTAAAGGTTAAAGATGTTGCCTCGTGACAACAAGGGCGACCTGTGTGCTTCGTGGGATGCAATGAACAAGTTGACAATTTTGCAATACAACAACATCAAAGCATCTTTCAAAAAGAGTTTACGTATTGTGGGCCATTGATTTGGGGGTCTACTGTTCCAGAATTTGAGAGGTTTTCTATCCAGGAAGGCTCTTGAGCTTATTGCTGCAGAACAAGCATGAGTAATAGCCGTTGGCACTGATCCACAAAGGTGTGGTTGTCAGTTTAGAACTGTTTATGGACTACCTTGTGCTTGTGAGCTGGCTAAGTATACTTCTGTACCACTAATGGTAGTTGATGCTTTCTGGAAAAAGTTGTCTTGGAATGCACCCCCACGTGAGGACCCGTCATTGGAGTTGAACCTAGTTTATTA
This sequence comes from Acmispon strigosus, assembly GCA_030819835.1. Classification (NCBI taxonomy): domain Eukaryota; kingdom Viridiplantae; phylum Streptophyta; class Magnoliopsida; order Fabales; family Fabaceae; genus Acmispon; species Acmispon strigosus. Next base: position 42,879,272 of record JAUAMA010000005.1, on the reverse strand, counting down.
GGTTGAAGGGTTGATCATTCGATTTGGTCGTGGATGTACCCGGAAAATGGGCTATTAAACACAAGGTAAGGGAGATTGCTTGGCCTGATACTACTTTAATGTATCCTCCACCAAGTAAGATAAAAACTAAAGGAAGACCCAAAGGTCAACCACTTGATTCCAAGAAGCGTGATCCTTCGTATTGAGAGCATGTTGACGCATACATGGACTCAATGAACGATAGCAACACTCTAAAAAGTCTAGTTGTTAAGCCAACTGCTACTCCAAGTCGCAGGAAAATTCCTACACGTAGGGGTATTAAATACATTGATCATTTTTTGGAACATTTTCGATGTTATATTGACAGTGTGGTAGATGTTGTGGGAGATGGTAACTGTGGATACAGGTCTGTTGCTGCATTACTGAGAATGAATGAGGAGCAATGGAATTATGTCACGGTTGAGCTGTTGAATGAGTTTTTACAATATTCAAAACTTTGTCAATGAAGAACTGTATGCGTGCCCAAAGAGGTTCAAGACCATACGTGACACACTCAATCTCTCTCCTGGACAGATAACCACTTTTTCCCATAATTTCATAGTGTGGATCATAAGTTCTATCCCTCTATAGTTCCCGCACTTATGAATACCTCCCTTGCTTTTATATGTAAGGGCCAAAGTACTGCTCCTCCACGCATCTGGCATATGTTAAGATCTCAAAATCTCATTATACAACTTAGTGAGGCAACTGATACCTAGGTATCCTACACATTTCCAAATTTCAATAGGAATATCATTAGGACCCACTGTTTTACCACTATCCATGCGCTTAAGTGCTTCTTTAACTTCTCCCACTCGAATTCTACGAAAGTAAGTCATATCGTCATCTCTCACTTATAAGCTTTCCATGTTAATGTTGACTCTTGTCCATCATTCAAAAGTTTATTGAAGTAATTCTTCCATCGCTCTCTAATTCCTTGATCTATAACCAAAACTCTTCCATGCTTAATTCATCTCACCTGGTCCAAGTCACTTGATTTTCTTTCTTTGATTTTGTCAAGCTTACAAATTTTACGTTCTCTATTTTTTTTTCCAAAATCTCTATAAAACTCCTCATACGCCTTTGAAATGAGAGACATTAGATTGAATTTGTGTGTTTGAATTACATAATATATATACTTAGTGACATAAATACATAATTTTCTGTTACCGTAATGATATATTATTAATCATAGTTGAATTATTTCTGACAAATATATATGTGGACATTCTACATTCTATTACACAATAATTCATCACAGTCCACTAGTTTCATAAAAGTTTGCACGTAAAATATTAAGTATAAGATTTTTAAACTAATTTAACTTCTTTGATTTTAATATAAAATTTGGGTGCATATTTACCTTTCTATTTCTCACTTGATGTGGGCACCCTGCAGGTATGAAAACAGCCTCCCCAAGGTGTTGCTCAAACGTCCATGGCTCAACACCTGGGATTTAAAAAAATTACGGCTACAAAATCCACATAAAAGGAATCACTAGTTGAAGCATAATTTCATACCATATTCTTTCTTTAGCTGCTGTTTATGCTTCTCATTTAGATAAAGGATCTGATCATGAATGGGATGGATCACCTGAAGCAAAACATGAGTAAAGAATATCAAGTTAAAAAACATAATTACCAAAATCTAAAAACAATAATGCAAAGTAGGCAACCATACATACAGAATCAACTGGAAAATTATTTGCATGCCAAAATTCTTTATGATGCTTCTTGAGGTACTCTGTTAGCTTAGGTACATCCTGCCTACGGAATATGTCCCACACAGCACTCCCAAATTGAGTCTCCTTATGATCATCATTTTGACAGAAATTATTACTCGATATGTCATTTTCAACTGACACTCTTTTGTCGATCTTGATCTTTGAACATGGCATGACTGACGAATTCGATTTATTGAAATAATCTCTTTCTCCTTTTCCAGTAAAAGGCTGATTACATGAACTGGCATTTGGATATCTTCCAGTATCATTACCGAGATCTTGTTCATTAGATTCTTTATTTAAGTGCACATTAAACATTCTTGTTTTTTCATAATCTTCATCTGTGCATGTCCTAAACTTCATATCTTCTTGTAATGAAATTCCTTTGCAAGATTCATCACCTGGTGATGAGCACCATTGTTCCTCATGTTTCACGTCATAATGCCTCCACTCACAATCTTTTCCTGGAAACAAGCAATCAAATTTCACTAACCTTTTATACATATTGAGGACTGCCTGCTCAACAGCATTTAAAACTGATTTACCTTGGGCGGATTCTGAAAATCCTTGAACGCAAGCTGCACTATCTGATCTTGATCCTCCCAAACTCAAGGATCTAGGTGACGGTTCATTTACTACTTTCTCTTCTTTTTCTTCACTTCCCAGAGAGGTTGAGTTTCTTCCCATAATGTCTTCATTTTCAGGGATTTTATGATCCATGCTAATACCTACACAACACATTTTGTGTTTTCTTCTATGTGAACCAACTGTCTTATTGATCCTACCGTAGAGAACGCACATATCTTCAGCTTCATACTTCTTCTGTAATTTTCTTATAATTCTGGGTTGCCATGGTGGCACCTTTACTTCAGCTGTGTGCGTCAGAATATTGACCTGATCATTGCACAGCATGACTCAATTAGTGGAATTAGTAACTGCTGCAGAACATGAGAAAGGACAAAACCTGAATGTTAAAAGTGTAACTAGAACAAGTTACTTATGTTTTAATTTATTCTGAATAACTAACTTATTTTCCAGTTTTACATATAACATTACGCTAAACAATCCTGCTGTAGAGCATGAAGACATGCGCACACAAACACACATATGGGAGAACTGAGAATGTCAAGTACCTGATCATTTAAAGTGATAAAACTATTAGTAAATCTCAATATGCATGTTTCTTGATGATGACAAGAAAGTTTCAATTGTCTTATGCCCTGACTTGAACTTCTTTAGGAACTGTTTTAACTACACAAGTTCACATACTGCATAGGCCATGGCTAACATCTCTAGAGCGCTGCTTCAGAATTAGACCTAGCAAAGACACTGTTTCTCAGTCATTTGGTATATTGCTAGTAGAGATCTCAGTCAAAGAGGTTGAGCAATGCAATACACTTGCTGCCAATCCCTCTACAGTTTACCACTAGAGTACTATACCAACTATGAACAAAAAGTTATGGATTCCCCAACCATGCCTACTCTTTCCAAAGCATGGTCCACTTTGCTCCAGCTAAGCAAACTTCTAAATTTCTTCCTGCTCCTGCTCTTGGTGGTGCATCTTCTCTCTTCTAGAAGCAAGAATTTCTCAGGCATTGCTTAGAAAATCATGTCCTAGCTGTGAACTACCACCACATGGGCCATACCATTGACCAAACAAAACACAAATGTTGACCATCATTTTGGTAAGAGGAAAAGTTATTTCAAGTGATATTGTTACTGGTTTTTGTTAATTTCAACAACAAGTTAGTTGATAAAAATGTTGTTAATGGCAGATGGCGGAGGGCCAAAAACCTGACATATTTGACAAATAATGATTGCGGATGGGGGATTATGCGGGATGGGGGATTATGGCGGGATATCGGCCATGGCAGAGAGCCAAAAACCTGCCATGAGATTCCGCCGTGGCGGATATTTGATAACACTGGTTGATAGATAGGCTCTAACTTAAGGGAGTGCGTCAGATCATAGCATATGTTAAATGTGTAAAATTAATATCGGTTAGCAGTGCTTTTTATGATTAATGGTGTGTAATTAGCCTGTAATAAATGCCTTATTGTACTGTTTTTTTCTCTACATACAATAGATTCTTGTGTGCAGTATGAAAAAGACCTCAAACCTTCTAATTCTGTAATAAAGGTAAACAAAACGACAGACTATGAGCAACATATCCTAAAATTCAAACAGAAATAGATCTCTTATTTTAAAACTTACCGCATCTGAAATGTCACAATGTAGTTTTGTCACAGAATCACCTCTAATTAATTCTTCCGAAGATCCATAAGCAATGTATGTTTTGGGGCCCAAATCAGGCTTCAAAACAGCAGGGAGCTTTGTAGCAAGATTTAAAATACCAAATTTGGGATGGGTATAGTCAATGAAAGGAAGCATAGCTATAAACTCGGCACCATGCCTTGGAAAACACTCTTCAAATGAATTTGATGGAGGCCAATCCTTTAGCTTCAGCATCTGTGGCCATCCATTTCTGTACCTACGACCTTCCAAGTAGCCTTTGAAGAACTGAAAGATGTTAATTTGAACCTGCAGCACCATAAAGAACAAAATGTATTCTTGACTTCAGAACTACAATAGAAATTTCCTATCAAAAGCAAATATGCCCCAACAAATGGAAATCAAGAACAAAACGAATCTCTACAGGGGAAAAGAAAACGAAAATATGTCCTAGAAATAGTTATTCACATACAATACTTACAAATAGTATACAACACTCCCATAAGGTAGTTAAAATCAATCTTTCTCAACTTGGTTGTAAGATCTTGAAAGCGCTCTATGGATTGTCCATTAGTTAATATAGTAGCCAAATGATATCTTGAAGGGACATCTTGCGGGAATCAGTCCATCATTTGATTTCTTCTTGATAAAATGCTGGTCTATATCAATGTGTTTTGTCTTGTCATGTTGGGCCGAGTTCTGTGCAATACTAATGGTTGACTTGTTGTCACAAAACAACTTCATAGGATCTTTGCACGTTATTAAAAGATCATCCAATATGATCTTCGTCAATGGACACTCCCAAATTCCTGGTACTATAGCCAGAAACTTAACCACTGCACTTAACTTAGCAACTATACTTTGTTTCTTACTCTTCCATGTTACTAGATTACCACCTGACCTAGGAACATACAACAAACAGATTAATGACTGATTCTGTGTACTCTACATCTACAGACTTCCTCTCTACCCCTTCTGAATAGTAATCATTTTCCATGCTTTTAAGTGAATTAGTGTTAGAGAAACTATACTGAATGTGTGTGGAGGTCTCTGTTTTTATATTAAGTGGATTGAGCCAAGACTAGGATATTGTACAATGTAGTAAATAAGCATACATGAGTACTCTTTGCACATTAATCATGTTCATAAAGCATCTCAATAATCCCCCCCAAGTTGGAGTATAGATGTTAATCATACCCAACTTGTTACAAAGATACCCAGCCCTATTCCCATTAAGTGCCTAGTGAAGATGCAGCTAACTGTTGTCCAGCTCTAACATGTCTAGTAGATTAAAGTCCTTTCTAAAATTTATAGAATAAAGTGGCAATTTGCGTCTATTTTTTCGAAGCACTGCATATTTGTGTGAATCTCGGTGTATGTGTTCCGCATCATCCTGATCTCATGAATAATATGCTGAAATGATTAATGGAAGATGCTAAATGGAAGAAATAAGCTGGACTGTGTGGGGTGAATCAGATTCACATATCTGAAACCCCTCTCCCACATCATATGATGGCAATGTTCAATGGTTAGAAGTCATCCATAATAGAAGAAGAGAAACTAAGGCGAAAACAGAAAATAGAACTGAATGAAAGTATATTATTTCCCAAATGAATCAAGATACATCAAGCACCTTATATAGTGCATCAGAAGCATAACTACCTTGACAGCTGTTGACAGCTGTCACTAACAACTTAATACAAGCTAACTTTATCACTAACATAAACTCTTATCACTTAATCATAAACTCAGCTCATAAGAGCCGAGCAGAGTATACTACTCTAATATGAGCTGAGCTGAGTATACTACTCTAATAATCCACAGCCATCAATGACCAGGACCAACTCACCCTTAGAAGCCACAAATCCCATCACTTCATCTTGTCCAAGCCAAACCACCCACACCCATTAATCTCAAACACAGTACTTCCCCCAGCAACATTCAATTTAACAAGGTCAATGATAGAACCTAGTTAGAAAAGAGAAATATTTCTGAAGAAGAACTTGAATTGAAGAACTCTGCTCCCAAAGACCGAGAGTAATCAGTGAGAAACGGTATACAATAGTAACTAGAATTTCAAGTGTCCAGGTTCACTCCCCCCAAAATGATCCAAGTAATTTCCTAACTGAATTATTCCCCTAACTCTTCCTTATATAGAAAGTGGTTTATTCCCTGATTCTAACTATCAACATAATCAGTTATAGATAGCTAATAACTGCCAGCTAACTAACACCAAAGATGAAATCACTGATGCAATTCATAAGTTGAAATTATGAGAGTGAGATTGTTAGGATCCAAGAGAAACCTCCAATATGGAAGGTGCATTCTAGAAGGGACCATAAAGATAAGGTAAGCAGCATAATTAGAAATATATTAAGTATTTCTTCGTGATTAAGTTTCTTAGTGATTAAGTTTTCTTAGTCATTAAGCTTCCTTAGTGATTAAGTTTTATTTCTTAGGGGGTAGATTATTATAAATAGGGGTTTTGGTCATAGGGGAATTTAGACTATTGAATTTGGTTAAGGTTTTATACCTTGTAAGGGGTTTTCCCTTGTTAAGAAGGTTCTCCCTTCTTGAGTCTTTTATTTTCCAATTCATAATAAAAATACAAGAATATGTCCTATTTCTCTCCCTTCATCTTCCTTTTCGCTGTTAGGATTTCCCAATCCTAACATTTGGTCCGACCTGCCCTTTTTCCTCTGCCTCTACCGTTTCCGACCGCCGTACTCGCCTTCCTGTCATCTTTCCAGATCTGGCCTTGTTTTGTTTTTACCTGATCTAGGTGTTCTAGATCTGAGGAAAAGCCTCGGTTTCTTCGATTTCCAGATCTGCTGATACAGTAACCGCTACAGTACGCGACCATAAAGATAAGGGAAGCAGCATTTTCAGAGGATCGAGGATCAGTGTTATCAATTGCGGATGGTGGTCCATGGCAGAAAGCCAAAATCCCGCCATAGAATTATGGCATATGCCATGGCGGCCCTAATAAAAAATATTATAAATATATATACATTCACAGGTTAAAAAAACCTGCATAATACAGCAAATAAAATAAAACTAACAACTTATGTCATCAAATATACCTCAATAATATCATGGATATAATACCAAAAGTCTCATCCAAAAGTTCAATAGATAGATATATTTAAGTCTCGTCAAACATGTGGACAAGGTTGATTTTTGGAGGGGAATATTGTTAGGATTCAAGAGAAACCTCCAATATGGAAGGTGTATTCTAGAAGGGACCATAAAGATAACAGAAACAGCATAATTAGAAATTATTAAGTATTTATTTGTGATTAAGTTTCTTAGTGATTAAGTTTTCTTAGTCATTAAGTTTCCTTAGTCATTAAGTTTTATTTCTTAGGGGGTAGATTATTATAAATAGGGGTTCTGGTCATAGGGGGATTTAGACTATTGAATTTGGTTATGGTTTTATACCTTGTCAGGGGTTTTTCCTAGTTAAGAAGGTTCTCCCTTCTTGTGTCTTTTATTTTCCAATTTATAATAAAAATACAAAATATGTCATATTTCTCTCCATTCATCTTCCTTTTTGCTGTTAGGATTTCCCAATCATAACAGAGATATATCCATTCACTAGCTTGAGAGGGAGTAATGTAAATGTGAATGACACTAGTAGAATATCTTGTATATATTTGTCGATTTGTTACTCTCTATTTGCACAGGTTTGGAGTTCAATTTTTCTTTATTTGTTAAACCTATGCACTAAATTTTGTATGCTAAAGATTATGTGTGTCAAATTCAAAAAATTATTCCCTCCAATCTCCTTCAATCTCTTCCAAGTTTGTTGAACTTGTAGATTTGTTCACACTTCACAAAGACCAGGCAATAATTTCATATGTAATAAGCTAAGTGTTTGAAATATAGTAAGAAAACCGTACTTGTGTTTTATTCAGTGACAGAGGTTCCACCATACCATGTTCGTCAACATATTATGGCCAATGGGATCTTGCGTGAGGGAACGTATTAGAGATATCATATGAAAAAACATCCATATATCTTCACCCAACAATTTAAGCCTTTAGGATAGTTGCTTCATGACACTAAGCAAGAACAGTGTTATTGATGGAAGATGGCGCCTCATGGTGAAAAGCCATAAAAATATGGCAGATGGTGTAGCAGAGGATCGTAGGCCGTAACTAGAATAAAAATATTATATTACACACAAAAGTATACAAAAAAGATACTGCAGAACTAAACCAAAAAACTATCACATATGTCAACAACAATAAACTAAATATGTCATAATTCATAAACTTATATGATAATTCACAAGTCTTATAACACAAGTTCACGAGAAAGTAAGAGTATAAATTACTCAAAGCAAAATAAGAACAGAAGAGAATTGGAGGACAATAAAAAAGCATAATAAAATGAAGAGGATTAGATAACAGAAATAAAAGAGAATTAGAAGGCAAAAACAAAAGCAAAAAAGAATAAAAGGATAGAAGTAGAAATGGTACAAAGCAACAGGCCAGAATATGGGATACCATCATACCAGACATTATATGCATAATTAATTAAAATAAAGAAGGCATGTACCTCACACCAATCCAGGCAGTCAATGGCTTTGAAAGTAGTTGGCTCCTCTTTTAATATCTTATTTGCGAACCTAAAAGCTCTCCACATCACCATTGGGTGCCAGCTAAGGCCACTAGCCTTTTCAAACACATTCCTAACTATAACAGGTTCACCTCTTAACCAGTGCCTTTGGAAATGCTCAAATTCTGTGTGTCCCATTTCAATAGCATCCGGGCAGTACAAAAAGTTATCATGATTTGTTTCTCTAGAAGCTGCCTTCCTTATAGAATTTTGTGCGGGATCTTCCACAAACCTATGGCACTGTAAACATCCTGCCGAAAGATCAACAATAGGTGGATGATATTGTATAGTAAGTTCCTCCGCATTCCTAACCAACTTGTCCACCCATTTAGCTTCATAAAGGCGCCTCAATGAAAGGATAGAAGTACCGCAACCTCCTCTAACTTTTGGAGGGCAAGGAATCCCACCATTTATCTCTGCTCTCCAAGAAGAAGTTATAGATGGCATATCAATGGTTTCCTCATTGCCACTAGCAGAAACATCTTCATAATGAAGTCCGTTTCTTAGTTCCATGCAACAAGTGAGACAAAGATCATACCTACAATTAGGATTGGGACAACTTCTGTGGAAATTGACAATGGATGTATTGCAATTGTCACTGTGAAACAAGAAAATCAACAAAATTGAATGACAAAATTATTAAATCTCAGATACGATGAATAAAAATCAAGATGAATCAAATTTTCATACAACTTATACCTACAGAGTAAGAAAGTGAGATAGACTTGAGAACTGGAGTTAGAGCTAAAATCAGTTCAGACGTATACCTATATGTGGTAATAAGAAAAACAAATTCTACAAACCCCAACCAGAAAGAAGCGGGGATGAAAGCATTGCTTCTTTACAATTTTCTTGCTCAAATATTAACCTCTCTTGTACTGGGTTTCAGGTTTCAGCATATATTTTATGGGAAAAAAAAAATAGCTTGAGCAAATAGTATTTAAACAAGAAAAAAAGAGAGCAAAAAGGGCCACAGTATCAATCAATCAATACGCATGCAAGTATCAAAAGAAATTCAAAAGCACATCCCATACAGAAAGAAAGGGGTCAATATATAAAGATTATGGAAGATACTCAATCTAAATACCTCATGGGTGCCACATTTGACCAAGATAAGGCACAAAACAATCAATAGCTCAGTGAGGGGTGCCCAATGTACTATTGAAAGTGCTTAAGGCAACTCGGGTCCATGCTTGATTATAGCTTTCTTTGTTAATACAAGGCAACATACATTTTCTATTCCTTAGATCATATTAGATTGTAATTCTACACGAAATAAAGTAAAACTAATTCCTGAACAAAACCATTATTAATAAAATTCACAATAAACACAACTTTAATTTTTACTATCAACCATGAGGGTCCATGAGGTAATACCAATAAACTCGATCATCATTATCAATTACTGACTGTTGAATATCCTCTTCCATCAATGGGGAACCTGAGAAAATGACACATAATTGTACATTTGAGACCATCATGCCATTAACTTGATGACACTAACAAATTATAACTAAATCAAATAAGAGTACCATGCATGCTAGCTTCTACTTCCATTTCTGATATCTGTTCCCGTTGGATATGTTGGAGTAAGGGAAGAGTTTTGTTAAGCAAGTACAACAACTTTTGCAATATGACACCTGTATCAGCTTCACCACTCGCAGTCTGTGGATAAATTTAACACTAAGTGCAAAGGGATAGCAAAGAAAAAGAAAGAACAATAATTTGCAAGAGAATTAAATCACACACCATTACAGATATATCTTTCTTCAAGCACACTCCGCAATTGCAATTACCAAGGCAAAAGGGACAACCACTCTCTATCTCCCCTCTAGTTTTATTGGGGTACCTATATTTTCCAAATTAGCATGAATAGAAAACCAGAGCTTGTCTCAAATCAGCAAGCATAATTAAAATTATAAATATTAGTTGGTGTTTGTAAAGCAATACTCTTAGTAAGCTAGTACTTATTTTTCTCTTGTGAACCATTCTCATTGGATATGCGAAGACAAAAAAATTACCCTTAGTGTAAGTGAAATGCATTGGAAAGTAGAACCCTCAAAATAAATAGCTTTAGTTAACATTACCATTTTGTTATGCACTCATAACAATATTGCTTTCTTTTGCACTTGGCACAAATGACAACCCCACTCCAACTATTCCGCCCGCACTGGTGGCACCTTAAAATCCTTGGCTCCTTTTTCCTTTCAGTATCACCCTTACAAACAGAAAGTAGTACAAATATATTCAAATGGGGACCTTTGAGAAAAAATGAATCAAATAGAGATATAATGTCAAAAGAGAAACAATTTGGTACTATGGAACTAACAAATGTAAAGGAAATCTGTCATGACAGCCATTGGACAAGCATCACTTTACATTGCAGATATCAAGTTGAATGAACAAGAATATAAAAGGCAACTCACCATCGATCCTGAACAATGCAATCCATGGTCTATAGTTTTATCGACTCCAGCATCCTGAAGATTCTTGTGTTCGACTGACAACATTCTCAGTTTTTCACTAGACCTCTTCTGGACAATACCAGATATAGATGCCAACTCTTCCGTCATCTTTTCATTTCCAGACCCCTTGGAGAAATCGAGGAGAAAACTTGACTTTTTTTCTGTATTTACTTGACATTCTAGCATTGAAATACTTTGCTCCTGTATATGCTTCTGTGGCATAATCCTACTCAACACTTTGCTGAAACGAGTACTCTTCTGATTTTGTAAGGCTTGTCCTCTCACATTCATCCTGGATCTGTGTGTAACTTCCATAGGCTCATTCTCATCTTCCATAGCAGCATCAGTTGGTATCTGATTTCTGGAGGCAGATTCAGCAGAAGTTCTTCCGTCTTTCTCAGCTACAAGATAATTCCTCTCATTTTGTGAATCCAAATGATAAGCAGACTCCATTTCCTTTCTAATAGAACCTTTTGGCCTGCCACGCATATTTCTCACCTTACCAAACTTGTTACAAGCAATGCTTTTCATCTTATTTTTAGATCCTTTTGGTCGACCACGCTTTTGTTTAACAGAAATTTTATTATTTTGAACCTCATCTTGAGCAAGGGTTTGGTTAGGCATTTCCTGATTCCTGTCACTGACAAGAGTGGCTTTGTAATTGTCCAAACCAATTGGCTTAACCATGACACTCCCATAATCTATTTTTTCCTCACCCATAGCACAAGTTGCAATATTTCCCAAACCCATGGGACAAAGAACTATATCACTTGCTTCAAAAGCAAACATAACTTTATCAGCCATGTTCTGAACTGCTAGTTTTATCTTCTTGTTCCTTGAGCCCTTAGGTCGGCCACGCCTAACTACTGGCTGGGTAGTCTCCACTTTATATTGAATATGTTTGTGACACAGATTACTCAGCATTTTGTTTTCCAAACCTTGCCTTGCAACCTCACCTGAACCTTCAAGACTAGAAGCACACACAAGAGTATTCCTTTTCTTTATTGAACCCTTTGGTCGACCACGCTTCTTAGGTCCTGCAATCTCACCATCAGCAGCACCGGCTACTTCATGACTAACCTCCACAATATTCTTCTGTTTATTGTTGGAACCCTTTGGGCGACCACGCTTCTTAGGTCCTGCAATCTCACCATCACCACCACTAGTAACTTTATTACTAACCTCCACAATATTCTTCTCTTTATTCTTTGAACCTTTTGGTCTACCACGCTTCTTATGTCCTACAATCTCACCAGCACCAGAAACTTCATTGTTACAATCCACAGTATTCTTCAATTTTTTTTTTGAGCCCTTTGGTCGACCCAGCTTCTTATCTTCTCCAATCTCACCAGCAGCTTCATCACCAGCCTCCATGATATTCTTCCCTCTACATTTTGAACCTTTTGGTCGACCATGCTTCTTTGGTGCTACAATCTTAACAGCAACTTCATTACCAACATGCACTACTCTCCTAATTTTTTTCTTTGAAACCTTTGGTCTACCACCCTTCCCTGCCCTTGCAATCTCACCCATGTCTACACCTTCATCGCCAGGCTTATCTTCCTCTCCTGAAACTGTGACACGGCTCATTTCAATTATTCCTGCATTATCATCTCCACCAACAATTTCTCCATTCAAGGCTATGCTAAGCTGTTTATTCTTTTTCTTGGAACCCTTAGGCCTGCCTCTCTTACCCAGTGGCCTCAATGCTTCACCTCTTGCCTCTTCATTGGTGGCAACTCCTCTGCTTAATAACTCTTCGATGCCAAGAGCTGTAGTCTTGTTATTTGACACAGGTCCCTCTATGTTACTAACATTTTCACCTTCAAAATTACCAGACTGAGATGGATTTTCCACATACCCACCAACTTCATCTATAAATCCATGTGCATTTTCACCACTCAAACCCTCAAAGTCTGGAACCTCACCAAGAAAAATCACATCATCTTCATAACCCCTGTCTTGACCAAGAAGAGCTTGAAAACTCCCAAAACGAGCTTCTTCACCAATCAGACCTTCTATTCCTTCAGAAGGAACACCCAGAAGATCATTTTCACAAACACCCCCACCAGCCACACTTCCATGATCTTCATTACCAGCATTTCCAAAGGCACCCACCCTGCTCCATGGCTGACCCAAACCACCAGTAACTTCATTCCTATCCGCAGCACATTCACCTACAAATTCAATTCCATCACCTAGAACCCGACCCATATTTCCGCATCCTTCCCCAAATCCACCTGCATGAACTTGTTGACCCTCTCCTTGGTCGCAAAGGTTAAGACTTTCACAACCAAGACTAAGATTCACTCCAGCATCCCCTTCAGCTACACCAAAAAGCCCAGAAAATACCTCAACGACAGTGGGACCACCATTGTGATCACCAAACAACTCTTTACCACCGTCGCCAACGGCTCCACCCACAATCGCATTTTCTGAATTAGCTTTAGGTTTTCTTCTTTCCCCTCTCCTTGTCGGGGTTATACGAGAACCCGCATGAGCTCGTTTCTGGTTATACAGAAAATGCCTCTCACACAAGGATTTTCCACTCAGAGCCCTCTCCTTGCACCTCCACCCCCCTGTCGCTTTTCTACCGCACGTCCTGAACTCCTCACCTGCTTCATCCATTCAGCAACCGAAACGAGAAGGGAAATTTACTGAAATTCCAACGCTCTCAGCTCCAACTCTGAATCACAAAAACGAAAATTGGGATACTAAGGACTTTGTGCATGTTTGGAAAACCCTTACTGCATAATTGATTCTGCAGTGAGAATCAATTTTGAGGTAAAACTTCTCTGAGAATTTGAATTTCAGAACTGATGATGAGTGAAAGAAGAGTGAAAGAAGAAAAAGGAAAGCACAGTGTCTCAATGGAGAGTGGACTAGAGTGAGGAGAGGACAGCAACCAACGAGGGAGAGAGAAGGTGTTGTGTTGGAATGCGGGTACACGACAAACGGACAAAGTTTGCAATTGCCGAATCAGTTTATGTCCGATACACACGCGGCTTTGATTGGAATATTATAATGAAAATATGTTTTTTTTTACATTAATGAAAAAACAAATATGGCTTTTTAATTAAAATATCTTTATTTTTTATTTCACATTTTTATTATTTTCTAAAATGGGTTCACGTTTGTTTTTGTCGAAATGGGTTCACGTTGAAACCCTCGTTTCCACCAAAGTTCTGAATGTATAACTTTCAATTAAATCCATTAAAAAAAAAAACTTTCAATTAAAAAACGTTACCGGTAATATTCTCCTCAGTCCTGTGTTTGTATGATATTTTGACATTAGTTTTTAGTCTGATAATATTTAGGAATAAGTTTTTGCGATTGTGCACATGTTGGTATTAGTCTTCGTCGGAGGGTGAAGTGTAAGACCTTGATTATTTAATCACATATTAATATAGTAATTAATTAATAATTACGTTGCAACGTATTATTATTAATTAATTAGGTGACGTTTAAGTTTTAAGCGTATGAGCGTAATTCATTTTGTCGAAAGTGTTGTCATCGTTCATACGTTATCCGTGTTGTGCAATATCGTCGTTGGCGATACTTTTGACGTATTAGCATTAATTATTTAACGACGTGTTGTCGTATTTCCAATATTAAAATATTTTGTATAAATATTATTATTTTACGACGATATACGATTAGCGTAGTAAATATTGTTAGATTCAAACGAATTCATAATTTATGTATTTTAATAAATAACAATTTCATTCTAGGTTTAATATCACTGGATAAAGATGTTCTAATACTTTGAATACTTCATACTCAGGAACATCTATCTACTTGAAAAACAACTGCATGCATCCTTACAAGGCATTATCAAAATGCAGAAGTTCAAAGAAAAGCAAATAAGTGGAGAACGTCCGGCAACTCACCGAAGAGCTAATCTGCCTGCTGTGACAGTCACCCATTTAAAAGCACTTGGGTAGCTGTGCTCGTTCAACACTAAAATACACTTGACAAGTAGAGACCGTCTGGTGTGTGAATACGCTTTGACACAAAGAGTACATTTGCCAAAGTGAGTAAGTCTGATCACAAACCTGAAGGAGCACATCCGACTTTGGAATACGTCTAGCTTTTCAACAAAGTGTTTGTTTGGCAACCCCAGGAGTACGTCTAGGAACTCATGTTGAAGAGTTTGTTTGCCAAGTCAAGTTCAAGAGAACGTTTGATAAACATCTGAAGAATTCGTTTGGCAATACTATTGAAGAGTTCGTTCGCCTAAAGGTGCTGAAGAGTTCGGTTGACGAAAGGTCTCAAGCATTAAAGATTATTCACCTCGTCAGCGCATTAAATGAAGCATTGTTGATTGCAGAATGAAGGAAGGGACATAATTAATATTTTATTCCTCGTCCCTGCAAATCTCTCTGTTGTTCCGAAAATCAAGCAACCTTTTCAGGGTCAACAGCGGGTCCTTCTAAACATAGTATCTCCTCAACGATCAAAATCAAATCTTCTGTTCAAAACATTTAATGCTCGCTTAATTGGCTTGCACTAGCATTCAATGCCCAAACAGAATCTCAAGGCTGAAAGCATTAAAGGGTCAGATGACGTCAACAAAAGCAATTAATCCTGCAATAAATGCATGGCAATATGCATTTAATGTTGCTTTAGGATTGCAGAAGTATTCGTTACTCACAAGGAAGCAGAACCTCCCCGGAACTATTTTTCAAATCTTCGTCAAGCTTACTGGGGACATCCTATTGAAGATATAAATAAAGGACTTAGAATTCGAATTGACTTGGCGACTTGAATACTAAATTATCTCTTATTCTCTCCAAGTTGCCCACAGAAGCAAGCTTAAATTGTCATAACTCAAAAGCTTAAAGTCATCCTAAATTGAGTTAAGTCGTCCGCCTGTGTGAAGATCTCATGGAGTGTTACTCTTATTCTATCCACACACAAACCAAATAGAGAACCTAACTCCTTATCCTCTTTGTAAAATGTTCTTCATTTTTCTACCCAACTCTTTTTTTTTAAGAGATCATTGTAGAACCCCAAAGCAACCTTGAAAAGGAACCAGGAGTAGTCCTGCAGAATACTAGTCAGGAGAAGTCCTGAAGAATACTTGTGAGGATAATTCCTCCGAATACTGGGAGAAGTCATGTATAATACTTGCAATGAGAAGTCTTTCGAATACTAGGAGAAGTCCTGTAGAATACTTGTACTATATTGATCAAATAGTGAAAATCTTAGTGAAGTTAAGGACTGGATGTAGCCCTATTGATTAAGGGGGTGAACCAAGATAAATACTCTGCATGCTTTACTTTTTAGTTTTAAACTAAATTTCGCTGCATACTCTCTTATCATTATTTGAATCCACTAAGCTGTATATAACTGAAAAGAAGTTTAAAAACTACACACACAATTCAAACCCCCCATTTCTTGTGTGTTTTATCACTATCAAATATAGCGGATAACGTTATATCGATGACGTTGAATTAATTACTTAAGTATGACAAGGTATTTAATTCGACTTGGTCGGTCATTCGTTCGTCTCGTAAGTCGTTTCGTGAAAATATCTCGAAGATTTTGTCAAGGTCCAATCCTAGCTCCGGGCGACGAAATGTCCCAGTCTACCCTTTCTCCTTACGTTGAGGTTTCTACAAAAACCTTTACAGTGCGTGGGAATTTCCCCGAGCTCCAGAACAAAAACATATCAATATTACAGTCAAAATACTTCAAATCAAGCACACATTATCATAAAGATATAGAGAATGTCTTATTCCCGCTCTAACTTTATTTCGAGTATAATTAGGGTTTTTATCCTTCGGCGGTTTGCTGTTTTTCGACTGTTTCAAGACGAAACCGAATTTTTTGGCGACGACGTGGATTATCAATCAAAGACGCCCTCAATATAGTTGAGTCATGGATATTATTATTTCTTTCATTTTATTCAAGCACTTTTCACACGAAGATTCGCTTAATAATGTTTAACGCTAACGGATAATTAATTAATTGACTAGTTAGTTAATATTATTACTATTTAAAATATTCAGCACCTTACACATGGAAACTTGAGAAACTGCCTTGTCCAACCTTACCTTTTATGGAACTGGCGTTATATCCAGATAATGGTGAAACATGTGCACTAGCATGAGCATAACATTCATATTGAATTTGAGATGTTGTTGTGTGTGACTTGAGACAATTGTTATATGTGTCTTGTGATGAATGATGTAAATCTCTATTTATGAAATGTATTTTATGAGGTTGAGGAAACTAATGTGAGTAGCTATGGTTAGAATGTTCAAAGTATACAATTTATTAAATGGTTTATAAATAATGTCTGACATGTTTTATTACATACTATTACTCTCTTGCCCCTATACTCCTATGAGGATTCATTTTCAAGAAGTTGACCCTTGCACTTTATTTTTTGTGGATGTACTTGGGGCGTATCCACAGGAGATGGCGATCACTTTTGACGATAGGGACAGAAGACACAGATGATGAGGATGATACATCCGCGACATTTAGTTGTGCCTGAGCACAAGTTCACCTATGTGTGACATGTATATGCTATTGATTTGTAATGGTTGTTTTTGGGGGTATGGGTATTATGTAATTTGTGGGTTAAAAGTATGTTGACGAAAGAAAAAAAAAATTACCCACATTTTTATTATTATTGAAAGACAATAAATGCTTCTTTTTTTGTGAAATGTTACTAAGTAACAATGGAAAATCAATGAGGTACATGTTTCACGAATGATGAATATTAAGCCTCCATGAAGCCACCACAACAAGGTAAACTTGGGGCCCAACGATGCTGAAATCTAAGTCGATACAAATGGGCAGGGAAAAGGAACCTCCAAACTATGCTATACATATACTTAAAGGGTGTTTGTTTTCATGCCACCCCTATTTTTCATAAAAGCCCAAAATACCCCTATTTTAGAAAAACCTACCAACCCCATTTAACATCCTACCAAACCACCGCACTTACACTATCTCTCTTTCTCTCTCTTCGTATGTTATCTTCTTCTCTTCTAGAAACAATATCCATCACCACTCTTTCACTTTCTCTCTTTCACCATCTCATTCCCCACCACCTAAAGGAAGGAGGAGCACTACAAATTGCCATTGAAGATGTGTGTTTCCTTAACCCCATTTTGTCTTCACCATTGCATGTCCGCACCTTCAAGGTGCGATTCGATACCAACTTTTTTTTGCTTTTTCCTCACCACACATATATGTGCGTTTCTGTTGCCTTCATTTTCTAAACTTTCTACCGCACATAAACGCGCGATAGTTTTTTTTTTTCAATTTTTTTTAATACACCGCACATATATGTGCGGTTCTTTTTTTTTTTCTTTTTTTTTTTGTACCACACATATATGTGCGGTTCTTGTTTAATTTTTTTCTTTTTTATATTGTATTGCACGTACACGTGCGTTTCGTTATTTTTTAACCTATACCACACATATATGTGCGGTTCTATTGTTACTTTTGTAATTTTTTTATCATATACCGCACCTATATGTGCGGTCCTTTTTCTATTTTTCTAATTTTTTTATTTATACACCACCTATATGTGCAGTTATTTTTTAATTTTTTTGTATACCGCTCTTATATGTGTTGTAATTCGTGAATTTCTTTTATATATTTGCACCTAATTTGCAATTTGTTGCTTTTGAAGATATGGCTAGAACTCGTGGGTCTAGACGTGAGAATACCCCCGTACCCACAGATGAGAGAATCCGGCCCACTGCCTCAAACTGTAGGCATGGTTGTGGTCGTGGGTCCCGGGTGGAGCCTCATGAGGATGCTCAGTATGAGGAGGCCTTATATGAAGCGGACCTGAACTATGTGGATCATTATCAATATGAGGAAGAGGAGGACGGTAATGATGATGAGGAGGAGGAGGAGGAGGGTGGTGAGGCCGAGGATGAGGTGGACGGGAATGAGGATCAAGTGGAGCAAGAGTCGGTGCAACAAGTAGAAGTTGATGATGTGGAGTCTGATAGATATCTTACATCATTCCTAGGTGGCCCACGTGATTTGTTTGTGCTGCGAAGCTATGCCACACACATTTCTTGTCAGGTTTGGAAGTCTTACCTTAACCCGCAAGTTATGGATAGGAATGTGTTGAGCGTGTACAACCATGGGAGGAAGTTGGCGAAGGAACAATTTATTCCACTGCACATCTTGGCACGAGTTCTTACCTACTATTTCATCACGACTGACAAGGGGTTGATTTCAGCCTTTGTTGAAAGGTGGCATCTAGAGACATCACCTTTCCATTTTTTTTTTGGTGAGATGACAATTACTCTGGATGACGTATCTGCCATACTTTATATCCCTATCAGAGGGCGGTTCTTCACACTTCCTTCATATGATCGAGATGACTGTATTGAAACATTGGTTGAACATCTAGGTGTGACATCAAGACAGACTAATGATGAGATCGATAAAACAAGGTCCAAAGTTGTTCGCTTCTCATGGTTGGAATGGGTTGTCAAGACAAAGTTTAGGGATGGTAATGTGGACTCCGCTACAAAGGCCTTCTTGCTCCATCTAGTGGGCCTCATTATATTCACTAACAAGACCATGAATCACATTGACATCCGCTATCTGTCGTTGTTTGCATATCTTAATCAGGCTGGGATGTATGCATCGGGTGTTATTGGATTGGCTTTTTTGTACGATCATCTTCGTGATGCCATTCATAGGAGTGTATGCACCATTGCAGGCTACATGACTCTGCTTCAGGTTCACAAATGTCATTTAATTTAGGGTTAATGGTTCAACAGGTCCCTGAAGTGTACCAAAATTTGTGTTTGGTCCCTCCTCAGAAAAATGACGTTAGTGGCGGTCAAAAACAGCCCGTAATTGTAAAAAAAACCGCCACTAAACGTCATTTTTTCTGGGGAGGGACCAAACACAAATTTTGGTACAACTTCAGGGACCTGTTAAACCATTAACCCTTTAACTTATTTGTTTGTCATTTTCTTATTCACTGATATGATAATCCTTGTGTACAAGCCTGGATTTATGAGCACTCCCCCTCCCCCCACTGTTTGACAAGAAGATTAATAAACGTTATTCGGAGGAGATTCCTAGAGCTCGACAGTGGATCGGTTCTCGTGGTACTAGGGTCATAGGAAAGAAGAGGGCTGATATAGATGACTTACCATCATCTGCAGTCATTTGGACACCATATGATGACCACCAACCTTTGTGGCCTTAAGAGGACATCTCCTTATACCATGGGTACATTCATTGTCATGACATGGTGAACCCATACCAGCCGCTAAGAGTGGTACGCCAGTTTGGTTATGTGCAGGGTGTACCGCCTTCTCCTCCTTTTTGATGTACCTTCACTCGAGCAGGTTGATTTGATGTGGGATGCGTACGGGCTTGGTTTGTTCAGTCTAACCATGCATGCTATGCCTGCTTCTCAGTGAGTTCCAGAGTACATGTCTTGGTTTCATTTTGTCTCACATCCTTATATGAAACCACCTGAGAGAAAAGTTGGTGAGAGTATCTCTGCTTCAGTTAGTGTTATTTGATTTGCATTGAGTTGTAATTTAGATAAGTATATTTTTTAGGATGAACATGTAACTTGCATTTGGCCCTCACATTTTTAGTAATGTAAAATTTACATAACAAGTGTTTTGTCATGGGGAAAACCTCTTCAACAGCTGCCATCAATGCAAGGTCTTTATCAGTTCCAACCACCTTCGACAAGTTTTCTTCTTTAACAATCAACCCCCTCATTTTATTCAATGCTCACATCATATTATCTATACGTTCATATAAGCAAATCTTATAGTGAATGTGAGATCCGTTGATGTGACACCGACCATCTCGAGTAATGGAATCCTATACCTATTGGTTTCGTAGATACTATCTATGAGAACAACAATACGAAAACAGTTAAACAAATGTATTGTACTAGGATGTGACCAGAAGATATCTGTTACAACATGAGACTCTACATGCATCATATGCCAATGTGCATACTTGTCGCGTTCCAACAACTTCATCAACTGTTGCATTTCTATTAATGGGGCCCTTTTTGACCTCTAGTACCTCTAACACGTATTGTAAAGTTGTTGGATTGTAGTCAGATTTCCAGGGTTGTATCCTTTAATGAAAGAAGCATGTCGCTTGGTTTAACCTTATTTTCAACCATATCTTGAACAAACATCTTTTCATTAGACGTCAATCTTCAACATATGCATGCCCGATTAATGACTCAACTCTATCATGGTTATGAAATCCACACAAGACTCTTACCCTCCAACCTCCTTCAACCTTCCTCGTAGCTTAAAAGGGCACTCACATTTTCTTGTTCCCGTTCTCCTACTAGTCAATTTGTTTTTGTAGGGTTTGTATTTCCCACCCCGCTCACACCCTAATGTGAGGAATTCCTTCCTTTTAACGCCGCCATAATCCGACTTTTCAGTTACAATAACAAAATCATTTTCCTTCCCAACAAGTTTCGCCCAAGCAAATAGATCATGTCGAGATTCAAACATCTGCAAAGATGAAAGACAATTATTGAATGCATAATCATAATCAGTTGCATGTAATATTTAACTAACAAATGCAAGCCTTATCAGTGGTAAATGCTACCGTACAATACACTCGTACAACAATAGATGCACGACTACTACGTTGGTCATCCTCAAATAACCTATTATCCACCTCCTTTGGTGGTAATACTGGATCCATCTCAATACTGCATAAAAAAACCCACACACTTCCAATACTGCATGAAATTTATTTTAAGAAAATATTGGAAGACTAATTCCCACCCCACATATATATATATATATATATATATATATATATATATATATATATATATATATATATATATATATATATATATATGTGCTGTTAGAAAAAGAATTAAAAAATAAAAATCACAGTTAACAGAAGAAAAATAAATAAACATCGCACATATAGATGCGGTTAACTTAATATTTATAAAATTAAATAGACTAAAAACCGCACATAAAGGTGCGTTTCAAAATAAAAATAAAAATTAAATCACACATATATGTGCGGTTAAACATAAAACAAAGTTTAAATAAATTAAAATAACAACCGCACATATAAGGGCGGTTAAACATAAAAATAAATATAATTAAAAAATACGAATACCACACATATATGTGTTGTAAAATAAAAGAAGTAAACAAAAATATACACTGCACAAAAAAGGTGCGGTAAACAAAACAAAAAAAGTTAACAAAAATGAATGCCGCACCTATAGTGCGGTTAGAAAAATAAATAAAATTAAAATAATAAACACCGCACTTATATGTGCGTGATAAAAACGAACCGCAAGTTGCAAATGTGAGTAAACTTTTTCCGAAGGATTACTAACTTCATAAACAAGTTCAGCACCTATAGTGGAAGGATGACTGCCAACATAGCGAAAGAGATTGAGGGAAATGAGGGAGGGGGGGTGAGAATCATGAGGGAGGGGGATGAAGGAGGTGGTGTGATAATGGAAAAGATGAAGAAAGATGGTGAAGTACGACCAAATCAGAGAAATAAGGATTTACGTGTGTTTGCATGGGAAGAGGGGTATTTTAAACATTTTGCAAAATAAAAGGTGACATAAGAATTAGAAGGGGTGGCATTAAAACATACATCTCCAAAGCATGTTATCCAAGGCCCTGTACATATAAGTTTCAAAAATCCAAAAAGGCCAATATCCATCAATGAAGCGCATCAGACATATTCGACCGTCAACTGTCGGTTTATAATCCAAAAGACTGAATCTTAAGCCCCAATTTATCCATGAGCCTAACATACTGAAGCTTTTTCTTATTAAATTTGTTTACACACTTTTCATGATATTTAGTCGCCACTCTTATATTTTCATCATTCGTCCTCAGATATGACTTCAACTCTTCAATCTGGGTCCAGATTTCTTTAGTATCTGGAGGGAGATTCTTCTTGTTCACAGAAGGAAAACAAATAAAAGGGTCCCTGCAAGAAAGAATGAGTCAAGTGAGTAATATTTCTGACCAAATTACAAATAATAATAATAATAAAGGCTTGATTGCACTTATTGTCACACGATTGGGAGCCTAGTATATCCCTTTAATTTTATAACTAAGTAAACGTAGTAATTCTCTCAATTTTAGATATCGAAATTTTTTAAATATGATTTTCTATTCAAATAATTTTATGGATTTCGATAGGTTTGAGATATGACTTAATTTAAAGAGAGAAATTAGAATTTTTAATATTTCAGTCAAATTAAATATAGTTTTTTTATGGAAAATTAAATATATTGTTAGTCAGTTTTGTTTGAGTAAAAGAAACTTCAAAGATTATTTTCCATAAAAACAAATTCACTAACAAAAATCAGACATAAGTAAACACGAAGCTTAAATCATGAACATGTAAAACAAAAAGAACAATCAAATAAATTCTAATAAGTCATACATGACCGTTTTTAAAACATACTTTTCAATATATTTCAAATTACTTATGAAGTTGATAAAATTCCGACCAATATCAGGATGAAACTTGTCCAATATGAGTAAAACCTACAAGATATAATGAGATCTACAAAAATTTCATCTTATAATAAAGTGTACTGCAATAGTGTGTTGCACTAGAGAAGTTTTTTAAGAACACCGTTTAACTTTTAATTCTTCCTATATGTCTCCTCGCATATCTCTTCTTTATTCATCACTGGCATTTACATTGTGTAAATCTAGAGTAGAAATAATGACATGTAAACCTAGAGAAAAGTAATGAGTAAAAGACATTATTCCTCGTGGCACCAAGTGTTAAACTAGTTTTTCATCCTATTTGAGAAACCTAACTCAACCATAAAACTAGCTTAGGAGTTGAGGGTTGCTTTACTCTTATAAAACTATTTATGTCATATTTCTAGCCAATGTGAGACGTCTAACACACCCCTTATCTCCACGGCTGAACATCTGAAGCACGGGATATGCAGGACTGGACATCTGCAGGGTGACCCAAATATGAGAAGTCTCCACCAACAAACGGATCTAAGATAGACTCTGATACCATATTAGAATTTGGGAGACCCAACTAAACTACAAAAGCTAGCTTGAGACTCTGATAGCATATAACAAGAAAACGCTTGCTTTTAGCTCTTCTAAGATCAGCTGCTTTAGCATGTAAAGCTCGCTCAGAATCGATTTCACCATTTTGTATATATCTCTCAAGAGAAGTTGCAGCCGTGAAAGATCTACAAATAACAACTAAACCACTAAACCCAGAAGACAAATTAATGATATTTCAAAGATGATCATTTTGCACTTCCAAATTTTGTGTAAAAGTTTGGGTGCGTGAGTAGAAGTATGTGTTTGACACTCATTATTCTTTAGATCATATTTTGTAAAAATGTGAATGTGATGGGAAGAGAAGTATATGAGTACATGTGACAAAGCAAGGAGGAAAATAAATAAATATGTGTGAAATGAACCTGAGAAATAGGAGAGTAAAAATATGACTAGTGAGAATAATACTATTCATGAAGTTTATGTCACTTGGTCCAGCTAACTATGTAGATTTATTTCAACGAGTTCAAATATTAAGCTTTGAAGAGGATCATACCAATAAGTCAGAGTAAAAAGAAAGCAGAGACAAGAGAATACTGAAGATAAAACAGAGAGTATAAATACCCATAGCCATAACCAAGTGAGTGAATTCCATTTTCTCTTATAATACCACCATCCAACGAAACAGCACCATCCTCTATAAAGACACGGGCAGCTTCCATGCTCTGTCTTGTATTGTAAACATGAAGCTTCTTGAAAAGGCTAAACAGCACTGTCTCACGAAGCCCATGACCTGAAGCCGTCCTCGTCTGCAAGTGACAGATGTCCAGGTCAACCATATTAACTGCATAGCCCATGAAACCTGGTGGAGTACTCCCATTTGGTAACCTAGGATCAGGCAACGCTAGCTTTCTCTGAGGGTCATTTTCTTGCAAATACCGCGTGTAAGGCCTGTCAAACATATACAGACACATCTCAAAGAACTAAAAAACAGCACCCCACGAAGTCTTATCATATATTTGATAAAAAAAATATAAAAAGTTAATTATATAACAATTAAAATTACTGTCATGGCTCATTTAGCTCTCTATTACCTTATATCTTCAAAGCATATAACAAGAAAACGCTTGCTTTTAGCTCTTCCAAGATCAGCTGCTTTAGCATGTAAAGCTCGCTCAGAATCGATTTCACCATTTTGTATATGTCTCTCAAGAGAAGTTGCAGCCGTGAAAGATCTACAAATAACACCTAGCATTCTATCTTCACCAAGATACTCTGCCAACATTCTGTAAACACATTCAGAAGTAAAATAGATTT
Organism: Acmispon strigosus; assembly: GCA_030819835.1. NCBI lineage: Eukaryota > Viridiplantae > Streptophyta > Magnoliopsida > Fabales > Fabaceae > Acmispon > Acmispon strigosus. The sequence continues at coordinate 42,853,872 of JAUAMA010000005.1, read as the reverse complement.
AAAAAAATTTATTCTTATCAATAATGCTGAGATGCAAGTATTTTCTGTCAGCATCATGTTTTTTCTTGGAGGAGGAAAGGAGGGACGGGGTGGGATTATACAAACCTGCTAAGCTCAGGTCTCCGAACGGTGCCCAGGAGGGCAACGACCCCAATTATATCGTCCATAAAAGGTTGCTTCTCATGGGTAGAAAGATTACAAATCACAGAAGATGCCGAGTTTTCCATGCTTTTAATTCTGGTCACAATTTCATCTTTGGTAAACAAAGAGTCCATATTGCGTACTTGATAATGTTGAGCCTTCTCTGTGCAAATAAAACATACTGAAATCGCATCATTTCTTTATTTTGACCAATTTTTTAAGTTAAAGTGTTAACAGGAGAAAACTAGCATTCGTAAATGCAGAGTTGCATCAACAGATATAACTCAAGACATCAAGTGCACAAATTTCAACTAATGAAACATTAAGAACTTTATGCCCTATCTAAGATTTGATAACAGCAGAAAATAAGAGAGAGAGAGAGAGAACCTAGTAGTTTCAACATCTCTTGCTCAGCAGCAGCCTTTCCCTCTTTATAATTATTAAGAAGATTTTCAACTTTAGCAATTATCTCACCCAGTTTCATGAGGTCACCAAGTTTCTGCAAAGAACAAGCACATCAAGACAGACAGTTGTTTTCAAGAAAGGAATTTATTGAAAGACATTAAAAAGCATAGAAAAATAATTTGCTGTAACCAAAACAAATACTGCGTCATTTGATTATTGAACGACAAATAATTTATTGAAAGACATTAAAAAGCATAGACAAATAATTTGCATAGACAAGCTCTTGGGTGAGAAGGCATTTTAGAGAAACATAAATCCAATATCGCGCTATCACCTAAGCATGTCAGGAGATAGTCCATGACTGACATTATTAAACAAGTTCATTGTTATCATGAATTTCAAAACATGATGAAACACAATTGTCATTCTTTGTTCACAGATTAAACACTTGTATAAAAGAACAAAGCAGGATTCAAGTCTGATACCTTGTCACCATCATCATTATTTACAACAGAAAGCTTTAAGTTACATTCTTGGTAAAGTGATGGATCATCTTGCAGGAACATGATATTCTTATCTGGGGATGGAGGTAGATCAAGTTTCTTGTTTGGTATTTCAATAACAGGAACCTGCACATAAATCCCAACAATTATTACTCAAAGCTGGGCAGAAAATAGGTAAAGACAAAAATGATATAACCTTAACAATTAGACAGAGCTCAGCATATTGCGAATGAGCAGCTTCAAAGCGAAAAGTCCCATCATTCACTGGAATATGAATTGAAGGGATAGTAGAGCAACCATGCTTAAAAGTGTAGCGAACAGATTCCTCGGCGTTTAAAAAGTCTGACTTAATTGTAAGCATATGAGACTGGCCATCTTTATCATTGTGATGAATCTTTCTATCAACTTCTCCATCAGGATTGACAATTTCAAAATCGAGGTTTTCCAAGTGACCACCAGCAACACAAAAATCAGGCACCTGAAAACATGCATGTAAACAACCATTGAAACAAATGAAAAAAAATAAACTACTTATATTTTTACAAACGTGATGAAAAACCAACCCCTGATGAAATTCTCAACATCCTTCTCACAGTTGAAAACTCCTGCTTGAACATTGTTTTATTTTCATATGTAACACATATGGATACTGCACCATTAAGCAACAAATTACACCATTAGGCGGAAAAAAGCAAAATTGGAAACATTGTCTCAACAGCTTTCAAAAAAGATAGCAACTGACAACAATAAAGCAGATTTTGAAGTAAAAGGGAATGATGAAAGTTACAAGGGCAGACAATTAAGACTAGTAGCTGAGCTGAAATTAAAACTAAATAGTACCATTTTCTCCATAACCTGCTGTTAACTTCAGTAGACCACTAAGATTAATTCTTCCTTCTTCATCCACCTGTACATAAGAATTTTCATATAACAATTATTTCTCATAAGATTAAATCTAAGTATCCTCAACTAAGCTCTGCTACCAAAACAGTTATCATAGTCCTAACCTAATAGTGTAAAATAAAAAGAAAAGGATAAATGATAATCGGTGTGACCATATTGATATGACGATATACATATATGCATGTCCCTATCCATATGATTATCCCATCATACCATAGTTTGTACAAAAGCATTACCTTGTGCACTGTACCTAAATGACTCGGTAGGCTGAATCCAGTCAAAGCAATATTAACCACCAAACCTTTAGGCACATGGTTTCCATAAGTATCAAACATCTGAATGACATACATAATATATGTCAGCTAGAAATTACCATTAATGCAATTTCTAATAATAAATACAATAACAATAAGCTTCTAATTAACAATTCAAGGAAGGTGATAGAGCCGATGGTCTCGTTTCCGCGCCTATCCCGTCCGAGACTCCAGTGCCCCAGAGTGTGATGACGAGAGCTAGACGTGCCATTGAGGTTGGTAAACAGGTGGGTGTTGTTTTCGATTGCCCTGACAGCGAGGCAGTTAAGTATATTGCGGCCCAAATATTGGAGCGTAAGATGGCGTAGGGTCCTATCTTTTCTGTGTAGGTGTTGCTTTTTGGGATCCGTCATCTTGTTACCTTTGGGGGTTTTTTCTTTGACAGGGTGGGGCGCTGTTTAGGAGTCTGGGTTTAGAGGTGGTGGGTGCTGTTTTTTTGCTGTCGTGCTGGTGGCTGTGGATCGCTCTGCGGTGTTTTTCTTGGATTGTAATTGGTTGTAGGGCCTGTCTGTTGCTTTTTGGGTTGCGGGTTTCTTTTGTATAGGGCGTCGTTGTTTTGGGTGGGTTTCTGTATATTCTCTTTTTTGTTTGGTGTTGCCGACCCTGTCCTGTTTTTGTGGCGGGCGGGTAGCAGTTATGTTGTTTTGACGGCCACTTCTATTTTAATATATAATTTCGCTTTCTAAAAAAACAAAAGAATAAAAGACCAATTTTATACAAAAACAAGTATGAGCTCAAGATCCACTTCATTGTTTGCATGAATACATCATGTATAAACAATCAACGCTGATAAAAATAGAAAACTTAACAATCAAAAGTAATTTCTAAATATGATTAGTTCTACAAAAGAATATGTACTTTAAAAATAGAAGCCTGTTATATTATGCATTGAATCTTCACTTCATTACATAATACACACACTTTAACAGCCTTTAAGAGGAATAAACTGTCAAAGTTTTAGGCTATTTGATAAGAAAGTAGATAAAGAAAGAATAAACATTTTGAATTATGATTATGAGTTTAGGATATGATTATTATGATACGAAACAAAACTCAAACCCCCATTGGGATGCCTCACAATGAGAGAACGAATCCTCTAACTAGAGTTCCCAATATCATAATTTGGATGCCTCACAATGAGAGAGAACGAATCCTCCCTTCCTCTTTTAACTCTAATAATTTCCTAAATAAGTCACACGAGTAACTACCTCTATCAACCAACAACTGCCATACTCTATAATTTGGGCTCTTAGCTACTTAAACATCTCCATAATCAACACAATTATATCACTAATTCATCATGTCATAAATTTATGAAAAACATTCAGTTTGGCCTGTAATTACCAAAGATAAGAATCCTATTTAATGATGGTTGACAGTTGAGGGAAGCAACCATGCAAGAATAACTAAAATCAGACAAATAAGATAAGGTACCTCGAACATAAACTCCTCGAAAACGTAACCAGGTACTAGTTGATCTTCAGTTATTTTAGGCTTCAGTTCAACAAATTTAAGATAACCTGGAATAACTGTATATGAAATAAAAAACAAAGATAAGAACGAGTAAACCAGAAAACAAACTCATTTCCCGATGAATCAGAAGTGTTCATCAATCATGAGCACCTCGGCATTGAATTGAAAACTTAAATGATAGAACTTTTGAAGCAATAAACAAAGTGGTGCTGTAGTTGGGCCGTATCTTGTCAAGTTCTTTACTTGTGACCTTTGCATCCTGTGACAAGTACCAAAACAATGATGCAATAAGTATTTTCTTTCAAGCTGTCAGAATAAAGACTTACATAACTAGCATACCTTAATTATTAAAGTCAGTTTGTCAGAAGTAAGATCAACTTTCATTCCACAGACATCAAAGTGCAACTTATTATGTGTCTTAAGTCTGACTGTTACATCCGAAATTGATTGAAAAGGTACTCGTTTTTCATGGTTGTCGTAACCTGCAATGTGTAAGGGTGGAATAGGGGAACCAACGCTGTCCAGCATTTATAGTCATTTCAACAAGGGCATACACAAAAGTAAACATATGATTGATCAGAAGTTTAACAGTACATGTAAAGGAAAATAAAATTACAGAATATATTGAAACGAAAAAATAAAAGCTATGTCCGATCACTACATCACTGGAGAAAACTACAAAGGTTTTGCTATGATAAGACGTTATAGAATCATGAAAAAATATCTAAAGTAATCTAACCTCACATATATTGGGATATATGTCTGAAGCCTATACTCCACAGCTCGATGAGAAGGCTTCACAATCAACTTTCTCTCAAAACTTATACAGTTTGAATCCATCTAGTAGACAAAATTATAAAGACAACAGAATGCATGACATATCAAAAAAAAAAGGAAGAAAAGAGAATATAATCCATAACAAGTTTGTGCCACCGTACAAGAGAATATAAGCATGGATGAAAACCAGCCCTGCGAAATATACTAGGCATTATGCTTTCCAAAAAAATCTACTAGGCATTATGCATGTATTGATGAAAACAAAAGAGACCACTAACGGTATGTTTGAATCTCCATTTGTTGGCCCCGGCGCAAACAGACATTAGCACACATTTTAAGGTAAAAAATGAATAAAGTCCGCCGCTCATGGTGCACTCATCTGGTATGGGCACACTAAACCAATCACATTTTTTTGGCAATACGGAATTTCTATAGCATGTATAATGGCATACGGACACACTAAACTATTCTAAACTGCTAGAAGGTGTTGGAGGCACTTCAGAAATGCTAAATGAGGAGCTTCAGATTTTGAATTGTGTGCTACCACCGACACGTTCAAACATGCTAGGAACAATTAATACGTAGAAAAGTTCTAGCAATTCTAGGTCAGTTAAGCTGCCTCTTAAAAAAAATTGCTTCTCAATAGAGTGTCTTGACATTCTGAAGGATGGACGGACCAATAGTTAAATATGTATAAGAGGATAAAAACTAGCTATCCTCTTAGTCAGCAATGCATGCAAAGAGATATTACTACGTCCAAGTTGCAGTTGCTTTAAGTGATTGTCTTTTGCATACCCGTTAAAAGTAAAGCGAACAACTTAACCCTTCACATTTTATGGTAACATAAGCACGTCCTTTATAGAAAAAGAGGTCTAAATTGAGTTTCGTAAAAGATCCTTCAGAAATTCAATGTTTAATTTCTCTTTAATTTCTCCCTTGTTGAGTCCAAAACAGGGGGAATATATAAGTCAGTTGTGAAAAAGTTATATAAAGTGAATATATCTGCGGCATACATGCTAAAAAATGTGCTTGCGTTACAGCTGAATAAAATATACTTCAGGATATACGGCCATTTTCGTTAAGATTAAGAAAATATTTGAAGATTGTGCAATAAAGCGATTAACATTTTGAAGAAGTTATATAAAGTGAAAGATACTTTCTGTTAGAAGAATGAAATATTAAAAAACAATACTAACCCCATCAAAAAATTTCTACCTTAAATAATTATTTTTAACTAAACCTGTTTCTAACTTATCAATTGAGAGTAAAAATACACGAGAGAAGAATGGGAAAAAAAATTACTAACCCCATCAACCTCCGAATCTTGGTCATGGTCTGACAAGTAAATCGAAGCAGGAGATTTTTGTTGTTTCTTATTTAGTCGATCATCCCATTCAATACTTTCAACAGCTACAAGCTGTTACAAGTTAAAACACCTTAGAGATCATATAGACCTCCAAATGCATAAAGTAAACTTCAGCATATGCGGCCATTTAAGTTTAATAAAATAATTTGAAGATTTGAAGTTATTAACATTCTGAAGAATAAAGTGAAAGATACTTTCAGTTAGAAGAATGGAAAACAAATTAATACTAACCCCATCAACCTCCGAATCTTGGTAGTGGTCTGAACCCGGCAAATCTATCAAAGCAACAGATTTCTGTTGTTTCTTATTAAGTCGATTTTCCCATTCAATACTTTCAACAGCTACAAGCTGTTACAAGTTAAAATCACTTAGAAATCATATAGCCTTCCAAAACTGCATAAAATAAATTTCATGATATATGGCCAACTTGAAGATTGTGCAATAAAGCGATTAACATTTTGAAGAATTTATATAAAGTAAATGATACTCTCTGTTTAAATAAAATAATGAAAAGTACATTCGATTTGAAAAAAATCAATTTAGACATTTTTAATGTGCTAATTTAAATTTGAGATGCACAAAATCTGACTAATGCATATTTCTAACTATTTTGAAAAGGTAATTTAAGTAACTTCATAAACTAAACTACAATAATCTCTTAAAATCAAAAGGCAATTTATATAAAATTTCTAAACAAAAACCACATTATTACACAACTTTAGAATCAAAGTTTATTTAAATACAAATAAAATTTACTATTGTTCTCTGAAATCCAATCAAAATAGCTTCTCTTTCTTTGCACATGCAGACTTTTATAAAATTATAAACAATTTAAAAAAAAATATTTATTTATAAAAATAAAAGTATCTTTTGTTCATAAAATAGGCGAAACAACCAGTCCTGTAGTCACAACCTTTCCAGAGTCAATCACGCTGATAGGTAAAGACATAGAACCACGAATTTCCAAACTTGGATCTTCATCTGTGACTGAGAGGAGACATCCATTACCGTCTGGAATATCCATTGGCCTTTAAAATCAAACAAGAAGCAGTGATAATTCTGGAGGTGCAACAATTTTAGAGGAATCAAGAATTTAGAGAAGGTTTTGCAAAAATATGTACAACTAACCTGCAAATGATTCGGGAATCTCCTGTTAACGAAAAGAAAATAAAAGTGGACAGCTTTAATCTTGCTATCATAACATAATTTATAATGTGAAGTTAATATCTTGTTTACAGCATATCATCTGTTACTTATATAGCTAATATAGTTGAAAGGGAATAAAGGGTTTAGCTTTTTATTGTTTCTACTTTAACTTTAGTACAATAGGTCTGGTCCGTAGTTTAAAATTCATTGGATGTATTAATATTTCAAAGTATGAGCTAAATAACATAATTTCAATATAGCAATTTTTAGTTTCAGAATTTAATAATTATATAAACAAAATTTACACAAACTTTCAATCAGATTCCATATTTTCACATTCTTGGGTTATTTTTAATTTTTAATTTAAATACAATTATAAAATGTGAAGATGGTGAAAGATGAACGGATGTCCATGTAAAACTTGTGTAGTTATTAAATTATTTTTTAATAGACATGCTAACTTTACAGTTACACATTAACAATTAAAATCAATGGACAAAATACAAAGATGGACAACTTAAGGAGAATCCGTAAGTGTCTGTTCTGACTTCTGATAAATCTCAAAGAAGAGTAAAATTGCATATATTTGAATTTCTACTAGTAAGTTTTAAAGTACTTTCAACAATTCATGTCTCATAAAGAATGGAAGAATAAAGAAGCTTTTAGGTGAATGTAACCGAAATTCAAAACGCAAATAGTGAGAAAACTATTTGTATACATATAAAATAAATTCTTATGTGGATGGAATTGATTCTAAAAGTGAAAACTTTAATCTTTTCCATTGACAAGAATTGATTTTAGACAAGACCGACAAGAAATATCTGCCTCAACACCATAAGAGAGACTCTACTTTATTATCAAAACAAGATCATTTGTTTAAACTTTAAAATATCATACCAAAACACAAACCAATTATATTAAAATTACATGCTTTGAAATGAACTCTTTCAAAATGAATTCTACCAATGAAAGGGAGATAATGAATTATCGTATAAAATCTTTCTTATTTGACTACATACCTACAATATTTAAAATTTATTTCATGCTTAACGTTAAAGATATAAAATCCTTTCACTTGTTAAGGAAGAACAGAGCTTGAAGAATTTGATTGTTATATAAAAATACTTTTTATACATGACTCCTCATATATAGGATTTATATTTTATTCCGTGCTTAATGTTGAAGATAAATTCAAATGATGAAATAAACAAACCTCACATAAAAAATGCATTACACCAATAAGACACTGTTTAATCCTATCACTTCTGCCAACTATGTCTTTTTCATGCCACAATCATGTTAACTACTTAACTTTCAGTGCAATATGGTAAATCTACTAAGATTCTGACCCGTAATTGTTCCTTTAGCATGTGAAATAAGCAGAAATACCGTTATCATTAAGTAGGACTGAATTGTCTTCAAATTAATGCTTTACTTATGTACTCAAAATTAATGTTTTACATATGCACTACAATCAGAAAGCTCACCACCAGCGTCTCCTTCAAATCCTTCAAGCAAAAAATACTCTATGGTTGCAAAAACAGTGGTCTTGTGACACCCAGCACATGCGCCCTTTAGCACCTTAATGTTTTGTCCGTGTTTCCATGACTTCTCCTTTCTTTTCAGAACCTTATGAACTCTGATAACTGCATATATTAATAAGAAAGATAATCCGATAAGAGACTCAAATTTGTTCACTAGTAGCTGATATAAAACATACAGAGGCATTTTAACTACCCTAGACCACAATAGAACGGTTTGTATCCCCATATCATAAAACTACTGTTTCCGGAAGAATTGTTTTTTCTTTCATGTGTGGACAAGGGAGAGGGTAATTCCGTGAGTTGAAAACTGTGTTTTCTTCAAAACTATGGTTTGAACACCTACCATCTGAAGAGATACGAAGTTCCTTTTTGTTTGCTGGATTAACAATGATAACTGGCTGATCTTCACCAGAATCAGCTTCTTCATCATACTGACCATGCATGCGTAATAACCACTCCGCGTACTCTTTTTCAAGCTGTGAAGGATTTAACAGTTTTGTATTCTTACGCATTTCAATAGCAACATCTGCTGATTTTAAATAACTAGTTAGTTGGGTATCTAAAGACCTTGACAATAAAGCTGTAACAGCATAATAGGAAATTAATAATAAAAAAGAATACCCTTATGATTGTCTGAAATTTTATTGCCCAAGTTCTTCAGAGCAGTGGTGAAAGGACTGTGGTGAGCTAGATCAGTCTGAAATGGCAATAATTTGTAGATGATCATTAAATCAGGAAGAAATTAAAAGACAAGATGGGATCATTTTCGTATATATTTGTAATCAATCGTTTTAAAAACAATGAAGCAAACTCATTGCTTCGATATCCAATTGTCCATGCCTTTATATTGTATACCAATTTACTGTACCGACATTTCATAGGCGGGCATGCATAAGGCATGCATAAGCAAATATTAAAGTAATCTATTAGAATTCAGGTTAGGTAGCTCAGGATTAACAATTGTTCTACCCTTAATAAGGAACTATTGAGTCAAATCTCTATTCAATCTGGGACCTCCACACACCCGCTCACGTCCGGGGCTGGACATTTGGAGCATGAAGTTTGCAAGACTTGCAATGGCAGGTGGCCTATATAAACAGATCTAGGATATGCTCTGTTACCATCTTAGAATTTGTGTTAGACCTAACGCTACCCAAAAGATAGCTCATGGATAGTATCGTTCTACCCTTTATAAGGAATTATTTACCCATGTCAATATGGGACCTCAACACAATGTGCATTGATAATCTCTTGGAGGGAACATACAACTCGTTAAATGTATATCAATAAGCAACCAATATGAGAACATTTAGTCATAGAAACAGTGGAAGCAAAAATATTCAACAGCTTTTATAAGCAAAGTTATTTGACTTTTGAATCATATATTATCACTACACATGGAAAGTAACTTGTTTATACAATATAGTGTTGCAAATGTATAATTAGTTTTTTGAGAAACATTGAATTGAATATTAAGCACTCTATCTTTGATTTGGATATTTATAATGAAGTGCACCTTGTACTTCCCTCTAATAATATTTTGGCTTATCAAGAAAAATAATAGTCTGGGTTTATACCATTACATAGACAGGTTAACTTCAAAAAGTAGTTCAGAAGAAAGTGAAATCACTTAACAGTTGGAGAAAAACAAGAAACCAGGTCAGAACAGTAAAGGGCACAAAATATTCATTACTCTTAAGCAAGTATTGCAGGTCTAACCTTGGTCTGCGTTGGCTTAAAACCAGCATCAGTTTCTGAAAATTGAAAAGTCCGTCTCAGATGAGCAAGCAAAGAAACAAATAGTAATTACAAAGTACTGGTAACAGATCACTAATACGATGTACCAATGAAGCATTTTACTCTCAGAGAACATCTTTTCAATATGTGAGCTCTATTTCCCTTTTTGTTCCGAAAGTCCATAAAAGGAAGTAAAGACTGGCCAAAAAAGAAAATGCAAGCCAATATCACTTAATGAATGATGATTCAATATGTATAAAATGAAAGACGAGAGTCTACTAAATACCAAAATATTTAATATATATGAACAAAAAGCAAAATTAGAATTGTAAAATTTCTTATTTATTTCAGTCCTGTATGATTTAGCCAACTCCAATTCCTATATTGAAGCCTTCTGGCAGTCAATGTTGTGATTGTTGCCCAATTCTAAGATGGAGCAGTTCAAATATGGTAGAAAGATTCTTCAAAAGCTCAACTTCATACCGACAGCTAGGGCCTGATTGGAAGAGCTTATTTGAGCTTATCTTATAGCATACGCGCTTATACAAGTGATTGGGAGAGCTTATGGTCTACCTATAAGCTATTTTGAGCTTCTTTTCATAAGCAATTTAGATTAGTTTATGAATAAAAGTCTATGCTTAACTATTGCATATTTACAATTTATTTCAATATGTTTCTAAAATTAGCTTATAAATATGCGTTCATTTCATAAATGATTTGAACTTGGGGCATCTGCTTATAAAGAAAATTCGCTAAAACCAAACAAAAAATCAGCCAATGGAAAATATTTGATGCATAATATATAAACCAAACAAAAAATATAGAACCAGTACAGAAACACATTTTAAAGTATGGCCAGCATGCTATGGAAGGATGGGAAAGAGAAAATAGAATTACAGAATTAAATTAATTGAAATAATGGGTTAAGAATAGTACAAGGGGCCAGTAAATAAAAACATATTGTTGTATTACATAGGCAAATATTGAAAGGACAAAAGAAAAATAAGAAGTCTACATTTGCGTTGCACAAGAAAGTAATTGTATGGCTTTAATAAGGAAACAGCTGCCGAAACCAAAGTACAGGGTAAATTTTCTCTGCAAGTTCAAAGCCAAGGTGGGAAGTTTACCCAGCGAGCATCTGGAAGTAAACGGCCAAGCCGCCTCACAGATACACGACTAAAACTTTGGAAGTTTTCTTTCATTACACAACCATCATCTGTTAATTTTTCCAAAATCTTCTCAATGCTCTCCTTACCCTGTAATATAGAAATATTCATTTGATTGGTTATGAACTTCAGATCTAAATAGACGAATACTCTATGCTATTTCTATTACCTCTGTGAAGGGAAAATACACAACCCTCAGCCTAGCATGTGCTTCATGGATGTCCCTTAAACCTGAGATACAGTTATTGAAATGGAACTTGATATCCATATTTCTTCACAGCTAATAAGATAAAATAACTAAACTGTACTAATGTTAGGCATACAGCTAAAGTAATATAACAACGATTTTCTCAAACCCCCTTTCTCTGTCATCAATTTTATCACTCATCTTTTCTCTCTCGGAAAGAATAAATTAGCAGGAAGAGGCAGCTACTCTAATTTACTCAACTTTGTTCTTGGAATTTTTCTCCTTGGTTTCTGGGTTCTGTACAGGGCAAGAAATTGGGAATTTGACAATGAAGGATTATGTTTTTTAGCTATCTATTAATGGTTCCTATACTGGAACTGTAGTGCAACTAACTAATAACTATTGATATCAAGAAAATGAAGGAAAGACTAGAAGCGATTGAGAACGAGTTGGAGTCTATTAGGTTCAAACGAGTTAGATCGTTTATTATGTTTTGAATGATAACAATTTTTTTACCTAAACTCTGTATTATTATTTTCAAGAAATATCCCTATCCTTCAGACGAAAGGAAAAGTATTGTTTGCTCACATTGTCATATATGTAGATGAGCATCGTTCAATCATCCATCGTTCAAAGAAGAAGTATACTTCAATGAAGAACTATTGTACAACCAAGATGAGAAGCATCGTCCAAAGGAGAAGCTCTATCGTCTGCATGCAAAGAGTATCGTCTGATCAAGATGTTTACTGCTTGGAGCGTTTATACATTTGCTGCCTGCACTGTCTACACATTTACTACTTGCACCGTTCACAATTACTGCTTGCTTCGTTTACAAATTGCTGCTTGCACTGTCTATGTCTACCGTGTTGCACACTTACTGTCCTCTTATTAAACCGTTTACACTCTGATTAATCATTCCGCTGCCATAGTTTACGAAAAGCTTTTGTGAATTAATAATTATTTATGAAAGTCAAGTTTCAATTACGACACAATTCAACCCCCACTTCTTGTGACATTCCTTTATTTATGAGAGTCATACCAAGAGAAGAGGCGTGGGAGAGAGAAAAATAGGGTAGACTTGGCGAGGTCGTTGGCCTTCTAGCCAATTCAAAAAGAGAGGCAGAGAATTGGAGAACAAAACTGAGGCGAAAAAGAGGAAACGACTAACCATATAAGAGGGTTGCGTATCAAGGGTAGCCGATGGAGGAGCAAGGGTGTTCAACAATGATGAGTGAGTTACACATCTCACGCGAGCTGGCAGGGTCGGTACTACATGGAGCTGTTTAAGTCGTGATAGGCATGGAGGCTCCTCGCCTCCTCCAGTGGCAGCGAATTTGGTGGCGGAGAAAAGTGGGTGGATGACGGCGTGCGTGTCGTCCCACCAACCTTGGCGATCGGAGCAGCCTAAACCAGAGTCATGCATAGACGTCACCATTCCGCAACTCAATAGCCCATCGCTAAGGAGAAGGCAACCAAGACACATGTGGGACTACATGGGAGTTGGGGCATCACCAAAATTCTGACCCAGGAGAGTTTTTCTCAACTGTATAAACCTGAACAAAGGGTTATATTGTAGGACCAGAGGGTCAATGTTTTGAGTCAGCCAATTGGGTCCCTATAGTAGCATCTCTATCATTTCTAAGAGTTGCTAATTTAAATTTTACATCATTCCTTCTAATTGCCAATAATGCCACGTTGTAGTACGTCAAAGCTTAATTTACAGATGTAACGGTTCTGAGTTCAAAGGCTCATTGATCCTAGATAGAGCTGTCAATACGGGCCAGCCCGGCCCATATGGGCTGGCTCGTCACGGGTTGGGTTCAAAACGGGTTGGGTTGGAGCAACCCGTTTCTAAACGAGCCAGGAATTAATCAACTCAACCCGGCTCGTGGGCTGGTTCGCGGGTTGGCGGGCTGGCCCGTTTTGGCAGTAGGAAAATAAAAAAATCTAAAAATTAGGAAATTCAATTAAAAAATGATGAAAAAGTAAAAAAAAATCATATTAAATAAATACTAAAAGATGCATTTTACCAAAACTACTAATTCAAGATCATAACAAATTAACAATGTTGCACCATACACTTTGTGCATATCTAAATTCAAGTTCAAATTTCAAGTGATTATTGAATTCCAATACAAACACAACCCAAGATGGAAGAAAATCACTCTCTTATCTTTGCAGACACACATCACTTTTCACGTGACACTTACACTTAGTGGCCCAACCCAAGATTTAAGAGAATCAGCCAAAAAAATGTTTTATTTTTTTTTATTGCCCAACCCGCGAGCTGACCCGTTTGACCCGCGAGCTGGCCCGTTTAACCCGCAGGATAAACGAGCCGGGTTGCTCTAACCCGTATTCTAAACGGGCTGTGATTTCATCAACCCAACCCGCCTACGGGCCGGGTTGGGCCGGGCCAGCCCGCGGGTTGGAACCCATATTGACAGCTCTAATCCTAGATAAGTGAGTGTTGAAAATTTAAAATTTAAAAATAAGGAAATAAATAAAAATTGAGTTTTAAGTAAAGTAGCAATGATAGAGACTTAATTTGCAATAATTTAATATTTAAGGAATTAAATCTTGCTTAAAATTTCATGGGGACTAAAATTACCTATAGTCAAAACTTGGGGGGAAAAGTGCAATTAAGCCATAAATAAAATAAGTCAGACATGAGCTGAAAAAGTAAGGGTTGGACAATGTATAAATTAAGAGACTCACATTTAATGCTTTGAAGATTTGGGTGAAAGATGTGGTGTTCATCTAGTTTACTTTGTCCAATCCTATATGTAAGAGTTCTGAGTCCAAAGGTTCATTGATCCAAGCGAAGGGAGTGGAGTGCCCCTAGTAGACTTGCATCAACAGTGTTCAAAAGAAGACAATCTTGGAATGTTGTCACTTCAGCTATAATGAGATCTTAGTTCCCAGCAATGACACCCATAGGAGATAAAAGCTGCTTTACTAGGTTCAGAAAGCAGGTTCAATTGTAACATAAGGTTGGCCTAGTACTTCCAATGAAGCTGGATTTTTTTATGTATTATATTGCTTCAATGGTGAAACTCACATGTTGCTTGTCAAGTCACCAAGACATTTCAGTTTCGAATCAATTGTGCATCTATTGAGGGACGAAACAATAACAGTTGGAAGCGTGGACCTGGGCATTATAGCTGCAGTCATTTTATACCTCAAATGATGGGATCCATGAGAAAGTCTTCTGGCTACCCCAGTTGTAGACATTTGGGGTAGCAACAATGCCTTGAGTGAAAAGCCATCAGAGTGCATTTGGTTATAATATATAGTGCCTGGAAACGCAGTACTTGGAACTAGAGTTCATCATGAAGAGTGGAAGCCACCACAATGACCAGGGATTTTACAGCTGCTACGGAAAATAAGATAACGAAGGAGCACTTCCAAGCTACAGCTGAAAACACGAAGTCAGCTGCTATTGGAGACTTTGAAGAAGACTAATGGAACCATGAGGGACACTACTATTCCCCACGTCCTAGTCGGTTCAAATGACTACACGGCTAAGTGATCGTCAAGCTACTGGCCAGGATGAACAAATTCAGAGCTCCGACATGTAAACCAATTGGCTCAACATAAGGCTAAGTTGATAAAGCTAAAGTTAGTTGGTTATAGAGGTAAGAGGTGTTAGTTCATGGTTAGGACTAGGAGGTTAGGAAAGATAGAGGGGGACGCAGTGTAATAGGGTCTCAGATTATTCAGCATTGTTCTACTCTTTTCATAATCTCACATTTCCTCCTTTCTTTTCGTTCTCTTCCAAACACCAGTCTCACACTTGTGGATGTGAATTCAAAGAAATATCATATATCTCACTCACACACACCAAAAATTGCTAGACATCTAGAAATCATGGAGATAGAAATGGTTACTTGCACTTTTGATACCGTCACTGTCGGGTACAAAGGAAAGACGAAGCTGGAACTGAAATTCCGGACCATTGCAAGAATGCAAATTGGTGATTGCAACCTCCCCACCTTGAATCTCAGTCAAATCAACACCATTGACCTGTAAAATACCAAAATTCATACGCTTTTTCATAGCTACTAGTAAAACTATTCAATGGTAAGAAAAATTAAGAAAATACTGAAACTAAAACCTGTAAAATTGACTTAGTGTAAACATATCTTCATCTAATCTAAGTTGAAACAGTGAAAATATGCTTAAATATGGAAACTGCTAAGCTCATTGCCTCATATAAAAGAAAAATATTTTTTGAAGACAGAAATAAAAGATAAAGCGTTCAATATCTGCATTATGATCTTGTCATCTCGGTCAAGATTTAGTCTGCCACCGAAAGAATAAAAGATCCTTGTCAAGATTTAGAAAATCAGATTTTCAGTATATTTGGATAGTTTTTCTTGGATAATTAAGTACAAAGTACAAACATGCATCCAGATTAATCATAACAGTATAAATGAGCTCACGAGAATGTGATGGAAGAACAAGAACCTGAAACTCGATTGGGGTAACAGTCTTCCCTCTGTCAGATGAGTCATCGCACTGCATGAATGCAACAATTAAAAACAAGTTTGCAAAGAATAATATGTTTCCCACAAAATTCTAAGAAAAAAATATTCTGAGACTGGAACACTAAAAGCAAATTTCTCTAATATTAATGTAAAATTTAACAATGTTTTAGAAACATTAAAAACCAATTCAAATATGTGTAAAAGCCAATGCTACACGGTTGCAATACAAAATAAGGCATAAATAGACTCTGTAAGTATTCAAACATATACTTATCATATACATAGTGTATATTTAGATACCAGTTGAATGCAATGTGAATGAACATTTATCCATTTCATAAGAAGGGTCCATTCATTTTTTTTAATTTTATGTGGGTGCTAACATTTATTTGTGAATATCAAAACATAGACTTGGTTTAAAGGATTATTTTCCTTTAAAACTGATGAATACTGAAACCAATTTAACTGGCAGGCATTACTCTCATTTGGAAAAGTTTCCTCATTCGTGCTCTAGTATTTAGAATAAGCATCCCCATGACAATAGACAGCAGTAGATTGATCAATTTCAAAGAGTGAAAATGATAAATATAAATTATGTTGACAATATCGAAACGCGATGTGAACTTTAAAAGCAACAAAGTATGCCATCTCATCTGATTCATGAATTCAATTCCACTAGCGGGTTAATCAAACCTGAATGTAGGGAAAATATATATCTTTCAGGTGGCACTGAAGTCTACTTATGTCAAAATCCTTTACTTTTGGGTCGAAAATTTCAACCTGCAACAGGATCATATCATGTTTATATGTTTAAAAAGGACTAGATAACCATTTCTGCACGCAAGTTCAACACAAAGAAGAAAGTGGGAAGATTTTGCTGGCTATGCGTGTACACCTCTATATAGAATTCAATAAATAAGACAAACAATAGGGCTTATCCAATAACATCAATATATTTAGCGAATATAATAGTGGAGCTAGCCAAAAAGGCTATGGCATAAATCACAAAAATGAATTGTCCTAACAATTTAGAATATACATGAAAAGCTCTTTTAAAATGATATTATCTCGTAGTGAGAAAATCAAAATGCTAAAATTCAAAATGCTCTTTAAATTAAATAACCGGTGAATACATCTTCACTTGCTCGTTCTAGAGGAGCGTTGTCAGAACTCAATAACCTGAGAGTATGGAGTACTATAGACAAGTGATCGTCTTTAAATTTATCTTGCATCATGGCTAAGGAAAACTTTGATTTGCAGGAGCAAAAAAATGTTGAGAATTCTCAATTCACTCAACAATAAATATGATAGCCAAAAGAAAAATAAAATCAGTAGACATACTAAGCCTATATGAAACATCAATGCAAATGGAAGGAAATGTGCATAAAGCTTACTATAAATACATGATTAAGTTAGAGGAGGATTCCACTTAGAGTAGGAGTAACTTAGCAAGAGTTACTCCCCACTTGATTTAGTGGTTAATTAACAACAGAGGTCAAATCCAAAATGCCTAAAATGGATAAAAGGACGACAATAGGCAAATGATAGATAAAAAAATATACCATTGTAAAGCTTCCATGAGAGTCCCTGATTTCGTCCATTGAGGGATCTCTGATGCCACCATCTGTCTGAATGAGAAAATAAAAATCTATCACTACACAGAAAATTTGAGTTCTCATAAATAAATAAGAGGAAAGAAAAGAATACACCAATGCATTGACAGGGAAACATGAATACCTTCCATTTGACTTGAGTGCTAGTTGTATTTAACAAAGCTTCTCTCTCAAGATGTAACATATAGACTTTCTTAACAAGTTTTGTCTTGGAGGAAACCAAAGCACGCCTATCATGTGAATAAACATGACAGATAGGGAGTGATGTAGAGATAAATTTTGGGGAAATGCTTGAACAGAAGTAGGAAAAATGTTTTTTTCTTCCTTTAACAAAGAAATCATACCTCCCCAAATGCATAGATGCTATAGGTCCACCATATCCAAACATTCCAAAATAAGGCTGCACAATCACCACAAACATAGCAAAAAAATCAGCACAAAATAACAAAGATGAAACTAACCCCCACACCCTTCCGATTAACATTTTGCATGAAGAAAATACTTCCAGATATCAGTACATGACTTATATAAGTATGCTCTTGAAGCTTAAAAATACTTGAATTGTTTAAGCATGTTACAACAAACAGTCACTACAAACATTGAAATGCCAAAAGAGAACAAAAAATTAAGAGCACCATCAAGTATGGAGGTTTTCCTCCGATTGCCTGCAATTTTGAATATCTGTGAAGTGAAGCACCCATCTTTCCCCTGCCAAAGACATAAAAAGTCAATATAATCAAGAGACAATGCAGCAGATACATGTCCATATCAAAGTATTCTGAAATTTGATTGAAAGTGATTGCGACTGAATCTTTCCAAATTATCAAGTGTATCATGTATGATGAAAGTATAAACAAAGATAAACATGCATTCATTCAGATCAAAAGCTAACTATGTTTGAAAACGAGGTGTAATTTAGAAAACAACTAATGTTTGAGCAGAATTGACACTATAGAGCTGTTTCCTTCGAGAATTGGGTAAGAGCTTCTGTTTACATTTCCTGTTTCGTTAATAAATACACACTTTGTTTCCTGTTTTAAAGAAATCATACAAGGAAAGCAAACAGGGAGACAAAAAATACAGTGATATTTTTGAAATTACAACAAAAAGCTGAACAGGAATATTTTTTTTTCAAACATCAACTCAGGTAACTTAATACCAGCATGCAATTTGCAACTTACAGAAAGTTCATGGAAAAAAAAGAGTACAATCAGATAGCTACCACTTCATTATGGAATTATCATCAGTGTCATCCATGCCAGGGCCATTGTCGAAAATTGAAATCATTTCTGTACCCACATTTACTCTGCCAATCAAAAAATACACATGAACAGGTGATCATTAGACCCGAGGTGTAAGAAACCAACCAAGTAAACAGGAGATAATTAATATAACTATGCGCTGAAAGGAACATTCTGAACATAAAAGGTTGAATATAGTTTGCCAAACGCTATATGTTAATTAATCATTAAGTAATGAAGTAACTTAAATTTCCACAAGAATTGGGAATATGAAATATACATAGTGATCCCCAACAAGCTATGGATTTTCGGCATTGTTTATTATAGTTAACACAACTCACAGATTGTAAATAATATTCCCTCCCCACCATATCCTCTATAGGGAGATAAAACTTGGATGGGAAGAAACGTAAGACAGTGAAAAGTAAAAGAACTGAAGGTCCATACCTAATTAGCTTTCTATTATTTTCCACATTAGACCAAACAGCTTGCAAGGAATTATCCTGTTAAATGAACAGCCGTGTTAGTGTCTCGATGTGAAAAATATTTAACAAAAATAATAAGATTATACTCTCTGTTTTGTTAATGATCTCTCACAATCAAGTCTGCAAGAGCTGTTTCAAAAGAATATTCTTCAGGAAGCTCCAGTAGTAGATCAGTATCAGGCGTCAAATCCCACATGTTCTGCATTGCATTTCAAACTGAATACATTAGAATCAAAATATCCCAAAAAGCACAATCATACTTAAATCACTCAAAGTTCAATTAACAAAAAAGAAAAGAAAAAGAATAGCAGCGAGAACTAAGAAACAATCGAAAATCCTAACCTCAAAGGATTTCGCAATATCACCACTCCCATCCTGATTAAGAAGAAACACAAACAAACTAGAGTAAAAAAAACTTCACCAAGTAAGCAGAGGAATAATACCTACTAGCTCAAAATTAAAGAAGAAGAAATCAAAATAACTAACGTGAAGCTGTAAAATGTGGCATTTGTGAGGCTTATAGTTTTGGAACTCAAAAACGTTCTTAATCTTAGCGTCAGTGGAATCCTGAAGAAACAGAGCACCACCGTTCCAGTTAATTTCCCTTTTCCTTTTCATAGACTCATTGTGCTCTCGGGCTCCATTGTAAGCATCTTCCACCAACCGAATAAAATCCCGCAACGGCATTTTAGGGTCTGGATCCCGCAATGTGAGCTCCACACTCGTCCCATTCGGCAACAGGACTTTGAAACGATAAGCGTTTCCAGTATCATCACGATCCTTCCTTAACATCAATTTCCTCTTTGCGGAGCTCGTATTAGCATTTGCCCTTTCCATGATTCCACTCTGCAAAAAGAGAAAAACAAAACGACGCAACTTCAAAAGCGTCTTCTTTTCTCTCGTTCTATCTTCCGGAAACTTTGAAGACACAGGATTCTAATACCTTTGAAGTGAAGCTCAGGTCACAGGGTCTAACAATGGAGGTGAAATGAGGGTTTCTGAGGAATTGCTAAAAAATGGGAAGAGGAAAGGACTGAGCGTGAAGGTGAGTGAGTAAGACAGTGTGAGATAGAAAGGAGGGAAAATGAAACGATGGGGAGGGAGGAGTGTGCAGGAAGCATGTGAATGCGATGATACGGTGCGGCGCGATACTCGTACACTTAAAGCGCATGAGGGCTATGCCCAATAAGAGTTTGACACGTTAGCAGCATTGTTAGGGAGTGCTGGCATGCGTTTGGAATGTGGATAGACATCTTCCAAATAGAAAAAAAAAAAATCAAGAGTGGTCTTAGAGGAAGACCAAGAGTACGTGACTTTGGTGACTTGCAAAGGAAGAAAATACCGAGCATATCAAGTCGGAAAATGTTGGTTGCACACGCCAAATTGATGTGGAAAGAGGAGAAAGATAGGAAGAAAAAAAAAAAGTAAAAAAAAGTATGGGATGTAATAGATGATAAGAGGAAAGAGATAAAAACAAATATGGATACATATCATTACTGTATCAAATCCAATACATTACAAAGTTACTGGGTATGTTTGAGACGGAGAAGAAAAGTGAGAAAAAGAAAAGAAATGAAGAGAAAAGAAATAAAAACTCTAAAAAGAGTAGAAAATAAGATGATTTTTAAGTTGTTTGGTTGAAAAAAAACTGAAAAGAGAAGGGAGAGAAAAGAAAAATGTTTAGTTGTAAAATGGCATAAACATCCTTAAGTAAAAATTAAATATAATGATTGAACATTTTGTAAAAATGTAATTTTAAAAACATAATAAAGTATAGTTAATATTTTTATTATTAGTATTTATTAATATTTTTTATTATTTTTATAAAATATAAAGTGAAGGGCATATTGGTCAAATCCATTTTCTTCATTATTGGGAGATGTAAAAGATGGGTGTGGGTCCCAACTTGATATTTTGCTTTCTCAGCCTTTTCATTGCCAACCAATTCATAGAATGAGTTTGGAAATGGTGTTTTATTCAATAAAAAATATTCATAAACATATAAACAGCGTCGGCATTTATAAATACTTTTATTTTTTTCTCTATTTTCTTTTTATTACATTAATCATATATCACATTCACTAGAGAGAGTTAAAGAGAAACTAGAGCTCGTGAGACTTAGGTGATTGAGGGAATAGGGTTTCTACGGCTTCAGGGAATGAGGTTTGAAAGAGTCTTATTTATAGATAAAGCTCAACCCTAAACCTAATTGCTCTTCAAGTAACAAAACTATTACCCTAACTAATTAATTAAAATCTAAAAGTATTATCCCCCTATTTATTTTAAAATTGTCGGCCCTCCCCATAGCCACTATGCGGTCTAGATTAATCTTTCCTACTTAATATTTAAACCAGAATTTTAATTCACAAAATTGAAAATCAAGTAACATACTTAATATAAGCAACTCTAATGTTTCAAGGAATATTCCTCTATGCCTCATAAATTAAATCTGATTTATTTTTAAAATAGAGCATCATCTCTTAATTGATCAAATCCTAACATTGACCGATAAAAAATCCTAATAGATTTCCAAGAAAAATAATTACCTATTATATATATATATATATATATATATATATATATATATATATAATTTGAACCAATATATATAGGAAAAAGGATTTATTTTCAAACTTTATATCATTTTACTCTTCTACTATTATCTCTTAAGATATAATCTTATTTATTTAAGATATAGTAATTATCTCACCCAAATAAAACAAACAAAATATTTATATATATATATATATATATATATATATATATATATATTCAATTTTGACTTTTCTCTCTTTTATCACATAATACTTAATTTTAAACCCCAAATAAAATTACCAATCCAACAAATATGCCACACATATATTAACAAAAATAAGGAAAATATTTCCTTTAACCAACATATCCATATCTCAAATAATTAAATAAATAGTAAACCAAAAATCAAATAATATTTCATTCACATGAAATAAAGTCAAGACAAGCATATATCCTCTTTAGAGAATAATATAAATCACGAATAATTATATAATCATTTAATAAAGTACTAAAATGCCCTTAAACAATTACTAAGGGTACTCAAATACATTCCTCCTTGCTCACAGAGCCAAGGGTACTCAAATACATTCCTCCTTGCTCACGGAGCCAAGGGAACTCAATTATTTTCACAGAGCCAAGAGAACACAAATACATTCCTCATTGCTTATAATTCCAAGGGAACAATATAAGCCATCCCTGCTCACCGAGCTAGAGGATTACTCTAAATCGATAATGTTAGAGATAAGAATCGTCTCCTATTGGAGGCGTGCAGAAACAGTCACATCATCGTCTGTGATTTGTAAAGAAGATCAACAACGGAACACATCGTCTGACCTATCGTCTGTTGGATCTTCTGATGTTGGAACAATGGATCGTCTGCCAAAGCTAAGATATATCGTCTGACCAGACATGTCGTATGAGTCCACGCCAGTTGTAACGCATATTATCTTGTAATAGTGGCAATCCCGAATTAGCCGTGATTTTACCTTATCTTATCTTGTATTTATTATTGTTTATTGTAGGTTACTTCCCAATGTGACAGTTGGCCTCGGGATATCCGGAATGGTCATTTAGATTTCACTATCGTCTTAGTTTATGTATAAATACAGAGTTTGTAATCGTTAATAAACAAGATAGAAAATACACAAGAACCTTGGATTTAGAGTGTCTTCGATTCCTCAACCCTTATTTTATTTTTCTCATTTCAAGAACGCACCTTCACAACGTTCTTAACATGGTATCATAAGCCAGTCTGAATCCATGATTTCTTTATCTTCATTCTTTTCTCTCATGGAAGAAGCTCTGTCTTTGTGTCAAGCTTTATCTTTTTCTTTAGATAGCTTTCACCCTTGTCTCCAGCTGAGATTCAAGAACAGAGGGGTAACTCCTGTCGATGTTCCTCTGAACTCAAGTTTTATCATTCTCTTTACATTTTCTGCAAATTTATCTTCTTCGCCGTTGAGATTCATGAACAAAGGGGTAACTCCTGTTGACGTTCCTCTGAAATCGTGCCCATATAGCCGTAAGGCCTCTAAGCCGCTGATGGTAGAGAGCAAGTCCCTGAAGAAGCCTCTCACTACAGGACACGCCCAGGCACCCAAAACCCAAAGATATGAATATTTTTCTTCACATGTTGCTTCAGATCTAGCGGATTTGGCCAAGGAATCCGATTCATCTTCCATGTTCTTCATTTCTAGCATTATGCCCCAAGCCTCTGCTTCGAGTACAAGCATCAATGTCAAAGGAGCGCAACTTTTCCTGGCATTATATTTCCTTCCTTGTTAGTGATGCCTGCCAAGGATAGAGAAGCAAGCAAGTTGCAGCTATAGAGGTCAAGCTCAGACGTGTGCCTTCGAAGGGTGTCTTCCTTCTCATCCACGTTGAGCTTGTAGGGGGTGTTAGAGATAAGAACCATCTCCTGTTGGAGGCATGCAGAAACAGTCACAACATTGTCTGTGATTTGTAAAGAAAATCAACAAAGGAACACATCGTCTGACCTGCCGTTCCAAAACCTTAACATTATAAATAATACTACATAAAATCAGATCATAAATATTACTCTTTATAAAATTTGACCATTATCTACTTTAGACATGCTTGTGTCATCTTGTCTACTAGTTGGTGAGATGTCGCTTTTGTCACTTGATGCTTTTGTTTCCTTATGAAGATATTTTAGCTACAAGACAAACTGTCATCTTTACACCTCATCATGTGTTGGCACTACAGGACAAGATTTTTACCTGATCTTTTTGCCTGGTTCGACCAACATTGTTTTGGCACGACGTATTGGCTCGTTTACGAGCAACACAATATTCCACATTCTAGAGATAAAACGTAGCATTATCATAGTCAAAACTCATGAAATCCAACACACACCATCGTGATGATAATGAGAAGTCAATTGCTTGCTCAAATAGTATTCGGAAAAATAATTAGGGTTTCCTACAGCGACATGCCATTTTCGATTGTTTCTAAAACATAACCAAAACCCATCGGCGGCATTGCGAATTTATCATCCGAAGAATGACTTCACAATAATTGAGTCACAAATAATATTTCTCTTCCATTTAGTCCAAATACTTATGCTACACAACTTTACGCTAAATCGGACAAATAATGCAAGAGTTGTGTGAAAGGTGTGAAGTTGGAGGCCATTTTTCTGCAAGAAACGAAGTTAAATGCTAACAGGAGGAAGGCGATTAAGAGTTTGACAATATTTCTTCCCTAGAGCTTGTAACCTTCTTTGCGTTTTTCACTCACTTTCACAGTATCTCACTCTCTGCACAAACCAACCTCTTCTTCACCTCCCCATGCCTCCTTTCTAAATATAATTATCAAGGTTAAAACACGAGGCTTTAGCTGCATTGGGAAGTAAAGTCATGACTTAAGAGGCACGGTCATGGCTACTTTAAGTGCAAGCTTGAGGATTCACAGTCGTGGAGCTTTTTTGGATGAGCACGGTCGGGTTTCCTCTTCACCACGTGATTCTCCACTTTATGCTTCTGTTTCCATTCTTCTCAATTGTATTTTTCTTTTTTCTCTTTTCACCTGCATTATAAAAACACACCTAAAAGCATATGATTTCTAAATAAAAAGTGCAATAATCAGGTGTAAAATCATGAGAAAAACAAGGAGACATGCATTTTAGAATCACTTCACCAGTTGGACGCTATTGAGCCTTTTGGCATTTTTGGTCGGTCGGAACAACAATATTATTGTTCCAATATGATATTTGAGACGTATTGTAAGACGTATTGTAATTTAAGCACATCTAAAGCACTTTATGTTTTTGAACAAGGTTGTTGTGTCAGGATTTTCATACTATTGGGTTCTAAAGCCCGATATGTAAATAATCCGTAAATAAGTTGTTTATTAGTTATTGTGTGCACATGTTTACATACCGATTCTAAATCCCTGTATATTATAAACATATTACCGGGTTCTAAAACTCGTTATGTGTGATTTTGCACATTTACTAGGGATTCAAAATTCATAAGGTTTCGAAAAATAGATTATGAGGCTTTATGGTTCCCGACATTATTTGGATTGTTGTTCCGAGACCATAGGTTCCCAGAATGTATAAATACAAAACAAGCGTGTTATCGAGATTTAAAACCTGGCAACGTTAATGTGTACTACTAAGTTTTAGAGTCTGGTAACATTGAAAGTGTATTATGAGAACTTAAGTTTTTAGAGAATATTTTTTGAAAAACTTTCCGTGGGTGGTAAGAACCCTAAAGATAATGTGTGTTTTATAACATACCAAGTTTGAAATTCGAATACGTAAAAATTGTAAAGATGTACCGGGTTTTTAGAACTTGGTAATCAACGAGGCAGATGACATTTTAGGAAAAAGTAAATTACAGTAAACTACCATCAATTTTTCTCATATGACATTAAACTCCATTTTTTTCTAAAACCTACCCGATACCCCACTCTGTCAACTTTTGTGATGAATAATCAGAATCTATCACAAAACCCTTGACAAAAATTGTTCCATGAGCAACAAGAATGAAACTAGTGACATACTCCCTCCGCCCCTAATTATAAGACCCTTTAGAGAAACTTTGGTCTCTTAATATAAGACCCCTTATTAATTTTAAGAAAAAATCATTATTTTTTCTCTCTATATTTACCATTGCATTTACTAAGAGAGAGTGAGATAACATTAAAGAGGTAGTGACATACAATTAATACAATAAAGAATGAGTTAAGGATAAATTTGAATGATTATATAATTCTTTTTAAAACCAATGCATTAATTAGCTTCATTACATGTTTTCTTAATAAGCGTAATTATCTCTATGAAGTCTTATAATTAGGGACGGGAGGAGTATTTAAAGAGAGATTTTTTCATCGCAAATTCCATCATTTATTTACAAATTGAAAACTTCATCATAAGAAGGGAGGAATTTTATTTCCATCTCAAAATTCGCCGCTAATTTTAAAATACTTGTTAAAATTTGCATGTTTTAGTGATGTTATTTAGACATGGAAAAAATTCGTCCTAAAATAGACGAATTTAATTTAGTAACGATATTTCCGGTAGAAATATTTAATATAAAATCTGTCACTATTCTATCACTATTATTCATTTTTAGAAATAACAATATAAAACCATTTACGTGACTCTTATGTTATGAAATAGCTTAACTTTTTGAGATAATTGATTTTTGATATGGTGTCAAAGTCTCTATGATCTAGAGGTCTTATGTTCAAAAATTTCGCCTCCCAATTTTTTTAATAAAAAGTTAAATTTCAGCGGCGTACAGTAGACTAACATGTGTATTGTGCGTGTTTCACGCCTAAAAAATAATAATTTAAGACTATTCATATCGACCCTTATCGAATAGAAAAAATTGATTCCTAATTTATTCTTTAGGAAATTATTATTACATAAAGGGGCTGTGAATTTGGGTTGGTGGGGTGGGAATTTCAATTCCTTTCCTTCAATTAACTGTCGTGCGTGGCAGTATGGCGTCGTTGAAAGCACTATTCACTCCGTCCACACCTCCGAACTTTCGTCTTCCATGCCTATGAGTTGCGGTTATTTTCAGCATTGAACGCTAGATTTGCATATTCCATCGCTTTGCTCTCTCCGTTGAACCTCTCACCATCAAAGGAACACTTTCAGGTCATTTTCGGTAAGACCCTCCAAGTTGTTGTCTTCCTCCCGATTCATGAAAATTAACCTTTATTTCTTCCTCCTTCTTTAGACCAGAGGAAGAAAAATTAACTAAATTAATCACAACCTCAAGTGGGTTTGCACCTTTATACCGGAAAAGTAACTAGGTTTCCGTTCATCATTAGGCATGGGTTGAAAATGCTAATTGATATTCATCTAAAACTGGATGCCTTGTTCATCGTAGGAGTGTTTTAGAATCCAAGTTAGCCATTGTAAGAGTAGACAATAATATTTGCTAGAATCTGCAACGAGATAAGAAAATGCTAGTACAATTGGGAGATTGAATTGTTTTTTTTTTTTCCATGGATGTTAGTTGGTTTTTCTTGATAGTGCCCCAATTAGCTTTTGGCTTGTTAAACTTTGTGCGGGATATATTATTGGCATTGTCATTGTAGCATGGTTATTCTACCCCCAAAATAAAGAATTGCATGTCATATTGAACACTAAAATTGCCTGCTGTGATGTCTTCAAAAATGCTGCTTGCATGTTTGGGTTTATAACTAAGCCATCCCATTTCTTCCTTTTTTACATTCTTTAGGTGTTGATTAATTAATTTATTCTTCTGTCTAATTTCTGTAGTGTCTACTCTGAGGAGGAAAACTTCTTATAAATCATGCGGAAACTGGGTCAGTTTTTATCAGAAGATAATGAAGAGCAAGGGGAGAGCTTGCTGGGTGAGGAGTCAGGTGGTCTCTGCTCCCTCTCTCCAACGCAGGTGCTGTCAAAACGTTTCACACAATTCTAGCTGTTTGGGATTTATTGTAACCTAGCAGTTCTACATTATACTGTTTTGGGTTGTTTATTTAACAGGGAATTTATGGATTTGCTGCTTGTTTGGTTGCTGGACTTGCTTGCATGTTACTGGTGAGAGGAATTATGTTCTTTTATATGTATGTTTGACGTGTGTTCTTATATGGAGATTTTCTCTAGTTCAAGTTTTAGCAATAACGAAGTACTAGTGCCTTAATCCCATCTAACCAATCCAGTAAATTAGTGACAAAAGGTTAGGTGCAAATATTTTTGTAAAATGGAATAGAGATTATTTTTCTACATACTTGGGCTATTGATGCTACAATTATTTTGGTGTATTTTTGCAATTTGGTGGTATTTCTCCTTTATAAGAAATCTGCTATATATAGCCTATGCTTTAGTAGCACAATAAATATCAAAGAGCAGATTCCTTTTGACATTTCATCTGTAAGAAGCAATTTTCCGGCTGCTTGTAAAGCATAGTAGTTGTTTCATTTTCCTCTGGGGTTGTTTCTCCATATATTGCAAAATTACTTTCTCAGCTTTGTTCCACAAAAAGCCGCTACATCTTGCAAAATGTTTGTGGAGGCTGGACCTTAACCATATTCTTTCAAGGACCACCCTGTTCTAGGAAAAAAAACACATTGGATCCATTTAACAACTTCTCCAAGGATACTTAAGGAATTAAAAAAGAGGCAAAGTGTTGATTGAAAAGTTCGGCATTTAATGCATCCAGAACTTGTAAACCTTACTTTTCTGTTTTACTTTCCCTTTTTGATGTTGGGAAAGACAATTCATATATCCAAACATTAATCCATTTGAGTAATTCCGATATACTATAAACTGTTGATTGGATTTTAATGATGACTCTTGAGAAAATCACAATTAACTTTGGATAATGTGAGATAACAATTTTCAAAGGTGATAACTTTTGGAAAAGTGGAAAGTGATGTTTATCCAAGAAGCTACTTAGAAGGCATTCACCACCACTATGAATGTATACCAAGTTGACGAAAAGAGATGTGGAAGAGTCTTTGGTGAGTGAGAGTGTTATCATTCCTTGTCACCCTTGTAGGGGACTGGGGTTTTTAGAGTGATACACTATTTAGAGTGTGTTCAAGTTTGTTCAGAATACTTTTAATCATTTTATGAGATGGTGAATATTTTTGTTGAGATGTTTTCATGGACGTAGGGAAAAGTTGTTGAACCACGTTAAATAGTGTCTTCCATTGTGTTCTCTTGTGGTGTTCTTTGTGTTGTGTTACCATCTCTGGTCCCATTCCATATCCATCATAATATCATATATCTTTAGTTATTGGGTTATATCTTCCATATGATAACCTCTGCTTACCAGGTTTTGTATGGCCAAACCATCATAGACAAGATTCTATCATCATTTCTTCAAAAGTGTTACTCTTGCCTATTCACGAGTACATTCATTCAAAATTTTGCTTGTGTTCTTGGTGGCACTTCACCACCCAAGTTGTTCTGTAGAATTTTCCCTTGGTTACTTCTTGTTAAAAAATATGTTAAAATAAAAAGTACATTAGAAAAACACCATTTCAGAAATTCTTCTAGATACAGACAGATTACTAAAACTTGTAGAAGGCAATGCAAAAACATGCTTAAAATGAGTTTTGGAAAGATGCTTCCACATTCTAAAAGTAATTTGATTTTGAGGACATAAAACAAATTTGACTGTCCAGTTTGGTATCATTTCAATAGCCATAATATTTTGATGTCTGCTTGTGTATGCATAATTCATGTAACTTCGGAAACTGCTTTCTGAACAAAACTATTGAAAAAAGTCATAATGTGATAGGTAACCCGTGGTTAGTTACTAGTAGAGTGAGAAGAGGCTATAGTTAGTTAATAGGGGTTATTTAGAGTGTGGGTGAGAAGAGGCTATAAATAGGAAGGGGGGGGGGGTGGTAGGACATGGGAACGGTAATCAAGGTCATTTCGGGAGAGTGCTGGTCTCTTGAATACCAGTAAGTCAGCACCATTGTAGTTTCATTTCTATTCTTGAATGAAGTCAGTTTGTTAGAACTGGTACCCAATGGATAAGGAAGAACATGCCAAACAGTAAGCGAACCCTTATCGGAGACAATCGAGTTCTGAATTGAAACTAGAATATAGTATTATTAGAGAAGAAGAATGCTCTCAAGAAGAATTACAAACTGGTATCCAATAACCAGCCACCCAAAACCTAATTCTCTCGAAAACTAATACTAATAAAGGTACACTCACCTCTATTTATACTAAACCAAATAACCTAATAAAATCTAATAATAAAATATAAAATCGAATGCTGACTGGATAAAATATACTAATAAAAACATAAATCTTAATGCTGACTAATCACTCTTATTTATAGGCAACATGCCTCATAAGCCCTTTAAGTAACTAACTAACTAACAAACTACTAACACCTCTTAACTACTAACTAGCTAACCTCGAGTACCTATTAAAGTTTCTGTTCTTCTATACTGATCCCTATCAAGTGGTAGTAGAGCACCATCCTGGAGTAGTGGGCATTGAATATGGAAGGAACCAGGAGCTATTGACTATCAACAAGAATTAAGAAGGGAATTCTTGACATTCCTGAAGAAATGAAGAATGATATTGTAGCTTGGAGAAGGGAACTCAAGGAGGAACACACCTTATAGGAGAAATAAGGAAAGAGCTTGCAAGTCTCAATAAAGAGGGAGGAACATCTTATTGTGGAAATAAGGAAATAGCTTGCATGTACCAAGGAGGAACAAGAAATGGGGGAATCGGGAATCTTGGAATAGGAAGGGGAATCAGAAATTAAAAACTGAGATAAAGTTTTGAAGACCAATAACCAGACTTTAATTGAGGTGAGGGAGGAAGAGTATAAACAACCGATCAGCTTTTTTAGTTCAAGAACCAAGAAACAGAAGCAAGAATGTTGTTGGACTGATGCAAAACAATAATCAGTATGAAGGTAAAGTTGCCTTCTATGATCAGAATCTGGGTGCAAAAAGAATCATGGACACAATAGGGGAGACGAGAGTGTAGAGTGAATCAAAGGCAGAAATGAATAAGACAATTGTCCATATGGGTATCGAAAAGGTGAAGCAGAGAGAGAAGGAGCAAATGGCAACCTTTGACTTTTGGGTCACGCACTGTGAGGTATCCTAGACTCCAGCCGTGCCCCCACCTCTACTGAAACCACCCGATCAAGGGTCACCCATGGAGGGGGATGGGTCTTCTATGACAACAAAACTTTGAGTCTTTGGCATGTTGACCAAGTTGCATCCTCCCAAGCCGTTGAATGGCAAACGACATGCAGTAGCTAATGGGCCACATACAACAACGATGAGAGTTTCACTTTTGGTGACCGTGAACAACTCTTGAATCCTCCCATATCCAATGACATGCCTATAGAGTGCGAAATTTAGAAAAAAAATGCATATTTTTGCACTCTAGAGTGCGAAACTTAAGTATCTCTGGATCAAAATAATATTTTTTTTTTAAAAAAGGTCGTTTTCGCACTCAAGAGTGTGAAATTTTACAACAAATTCATTTTTTCACACTCATGAGTGTGAACATAAGGTGCGGCGGCCAACAATACACGATTTCTCACCTGTTAAGTGCGAAAATGCCTTGACAGAAATGAATTTTGCGTCTATTAAGTGCGAAAATACCTATTAAGGTTTTTTGTTAAGGTCAGGGGTATTTTTGAGTTTTAAAAATACAAGGATGGCATTAAAATCAATGGGGATGACAGTAAAAAAAATGCCCTACATACAATTTGCCATCTTTTTGACACAACAAATATACTGTGATTTCATAATTAACTGTGATGGAGCACTAAACTATTACATTACAAGATAGCATATCAGTGCTCTACTGATGACGACCTTAAAACTACAACTGGTGAGTTGACACTCAAATGATGCCTGAGCTGAAGCCACATTTGAGTGGTTGCACTTGTCTGATGATTGGAAGTGAAGGCTCTCTATTTGGTACTCCCCTCATTTTCCTAAGTATGCAGATAGTAGTACCTGCCCTATTCCTTAGGAACTCCAATTGTCTTCCCGTGGAATGATCTTAAAAAATACTTGAAATGGAAAATTTTCACTGCACAATTTAAATCTCAAGTGAGTTTGTAAATAGACGCATAATTATATGATAGTTTAGGGACACAAAGCACATTAT
Source organism: Acmispon strigosus (assembly GCA_030819835.1). Taxonomy (NCBI): domain Eukaryota; kingdom Viridiplantae; phylum Streptophyta; class Magnoliopsida; order Fabales; family Fabaceae; genus Acmispon; species Acmispon strigosus. Next base: position 42,821,726 of record JAUAMA010000005.1, on the reverse strand, counting down.
TCAAAGGAAGAGAAGGTTGGAGTTGAATGTTACCATACCACATCTAGTATTTTTCCATTTCAAGTATTTTTTAAGATCATTCCACGGGTACCACATCTAGTAACAGCAGTATGAGGTCCATTAGCCATAGATATGTGGTGTTTACCAGGTGAAGTAATATAGGATGAAAAGTTAGAAGGATGAGGGGTCATATCGTTAGTAGCACCAGAGTCAATAATCTATATATCTCCAGTACTAAAAGCATTAAAGGGTAGAACCCTTGCCCGTCGATAAAAAGTGCCAAATGGCTTACTAAAGAACTCCATGAGTGCTCACAGACGTTCTAGCTTAGCTTTGCTAAGTCTACAACTTCCTCTTCAGAAGGTGGGATGACAATGTAGGCAGAACACACAAAGGATGTGCGCCCACATTAGGACTCTCCAATAACAGCAAAAAAATGGGATCTGAGAACAACCAACCCTGAAAATCTAAACCAGGGCAGGCCAAGTGCTCTGTCTCTAGTGGCAGCATGAGTTGCATGCTGCGGATGTGAAGCTTGTGAGTGGTAACTTGTGGATTGGCATTTGGCAATGAAATTCAGGGAATCTAGGCAGAAATGATGCGGTCATCCTCTTTGTGGGTTTGGTGGTGTTGACAGCATTAGTCAACGGTGCTTGATAGTGGTGAAGGTTGAACAGAGAGATTCCTAAATAGGAGCACAATGAAGGTTCTTGATGAAGAAATGGGTGAAGGAATTAAGGCAACCCATGGCTGGCTGCAATGAAGGCGACACGTTTTAGATGAAGAAGCATGACCCCCGGATTGGCAGATTGGCACCAACTTGAAAGGGTGAGGAATGTATAAATTTTATTCAGTGATCATTTACACTATACAAGTTCTATTATTAATAAGCTAATGTACATGAACCCTAATTAATGAAAATAAGAAAAGAAAATAATAAAAATCTGTTCTAATAATCATATTATATCATGGCAATATTTACAGAAGCAAAAAGAAAGAGCGAAACATTCTATCCTAGAAATAGTGTCATGTATTTCCAACACTTATTAATCACACAGTATCAATTCCAATTGTTGCACCAATGCTTCCTTTCTATGTAATAATAAGAAATGCAGAAATTTTATATATTTTTCTCTATTAATTCTGAATTATAGCAACCTGAAATAAATTGTGTTGATAAGATGACAACATTCTTTTTTCCTATTTTGCAGTCAATTATTGTTTTTGCCAAACCCATCAAATTTGCATTATTGTTCACCTTTGGCAACCTGTTAGCAATTGGAAGGTATATTCAATTTGGCCCTTTGTTGACCTGTGATTGTTTCAGAAATTACTTTTCCCTAGCTATATCCATATTGGGCAAGATAGCATTTTGTTGAGGGTATTATGGGAATGTCCGTTTGATCTCTATCTAAGTTGTCAATCCCAGCGGGATCCTGGGTTCCCATCCTAGCCATGCCCTGGGACAAATTTTCCCATCCCAGCCCAGTTCATCGTCTCGGCCATCTCGGCGGGATAACAGTTTTTCATAAATGCCCCTCAAATGTAAATTGGGGTTTTTATTTAGGGGTATTGAAACTTAGTATTTTCCCTTAAAGAATGAGCTCTGAATACATACATATATATACACAATCATCCTACCTCATTAATTCCACTACCAACAACTAACTAAACATAGTTTACCAACCAACTACTAACAACCAACTAAACATAATAAATATAGTAATCAACACTCCCCCTCAAGCTGGAGCATATAGATCATATGCACCGAGCTTGTTACATATGTAGCTGGTTCGAGGACCTCTAAGAGATTTTGTGAAGACATCGGCCAACTGATCATTCGACTTAACAAAATTTGTGGAGATGTCTCCCGATTCAATCTTTTCTCGGACAAAGTGACAATCTACTTCAATGTGCTTAGTCCTCTCATGGAAGACCGGATTAGAAGCAATATGCAATGCTGCTTGATTATCACACATTAGAGTCATCTTCTTATCATCTTGAAAGTGAAGCTCTTTGAGTAATTGTTTTAACCATATAAGCTCTTGTGTCACTAGGGCCATAGCTCTATATTCAGCTTCAGCACTAGATCTTGCAACAACGTTCTGCTTCTTACTTTTCCAGGATATCAGATTTCCTCCAACTAGTACACAATACCCAGAAGTGGATCGTCTATCAATGGGTGAGCCTGCCCAATCGGCGTCTGAGTAACCAACTATCTGAGTGTGTCCTCTATCTTCATAAATAAGACCTTTTCCTGGGGCGCTTTTAACATACTTAAGGATTCGTATCACGGCATCCCAATGATCTTGACAAGGAGAATTCAAGAATTGACTTACCACACTGACTGCAAAGGAAATATCCGGACGTGTGACAGTAAGATAATTTAATTTCCCGACTAATCTTCTGTATCTCCCAGTATCTGAAAGTGGCTCCCCCTGATTAGGTAGAAGTTTGACATTTGGATCCATAGGAGTGTCAACTGGTTTGGCATTCAATAGACCTGTCTCTTCTAGAATATCCATGGCATATTTCCTTTGTGAGATTACAATACCATCCTTAGATTGGGCTACCTCAATGCCCAAGAAGTAACGGAGTCGACCGAGATCTTTCGTCTGAAACTGACTCGAAAGATGTTGCTTTAATTGGAGTATGCCCTCCTGATCACTACCAGTTATAACAATATCATCAACATATACAATTAGATAGATGCATCCATGGGCTGAATGTAGATAGAATAAAGAGTGGTCAGCTTCACTACGAGTCATGCCAAACTGTTGTACCACAGTGCTGAATCTGCCAAACCAGGCCCGTGGAGATTGTTTAAGACCATAAAGTGACCTGTGAAGTCGACAAACCATGCTCGAGGACTCCCCCTGAGCAACAAACCCTGGTGGTTGCTCCATATAGACTTCCTCATCAAGATCACCATGCAAAAAAGCATTTTTTATGTCAAGTTGATAAAGTGGCCAATGTCTGATTGCTGCAATAGAAAGAAGCAACCTAACTGAGGCCATCTTAGCGACTGGTGAAAATGTGTCGCTATAATCCAGCCCAAATATCTGAGTGTATCCTTTGGCTACCAATCGAGCCTTAAAACGATCAATCTTACCATCTGGCCCAACCTTGACCGTATACAACCAACGACAACCGATTACAGACTTCCCAGAAGGTAGAGGTACCAGTTCCCAAGTACCGCTGCTTTGGAGTGCACACATCTCGTCAATCATTGCTTGCCTCCACTCTGGGTGGGATAAAGCTTCATCTGCAGATTTAGGAATACTAATAGAAGACAAAGAAGCAAGACAAGTATAATGCAAAGGTGAAAGACGATGATAACTCAAAGCAATGTAATGAGGGGATGGGTTACGAGTAGACCGTATACCTTTACGAATAGCAATGGGAAGGTCAGGCTCAGGTGGCAGAATCGGATCTGCAACGGGAGATGGCGCTGGCTGTGAGTCTGGTATGGCCTCTGGAGTAGACACTGGGGCGGGAATGTGGACTACAGATGGTCGCTGTCGACGATGATATGTTTGTAGTGGCGGTGCCGCAGGAGGGGCCTCTGTGGTGACAGACTCAAGAGAGATTGACAAAGGAGGCAATGGAAGGGCTGTGGAAAGTGGCTCCTTAGTTGAATCGGTCGACTCAAAATAAGGGATAGACTCAAAAAATGTGACATCGGCGGAGATGAGGTAACGCTGAAGAGTAGGAGAATAACAACGATAACCTTTTTGAGACCGATGATAACCAAGAAAGACACATTTTAGTGAACGAGCCGAAAGTTTGTCAAGACCAGGAGAGAGATTGTGAACAAAACATGTGGACCCAAATACGCGTGGCTGAAGAGGGTGTAGTGACGTATGAGGAAAGAGGATAGAGTGTGGTGTTTGGTCATCAAGAACAGAGGAGGGCATACGATTTATAAGGTAACAAGCTGTTAAGACTGCATCCCCCCAAAAACGAGTGGGAAGGTTACCATGAAGGAGAAGGGTCCGAGTAGTCTCAATGAGATGGCGATTTTTGCGTTCGGCAATCCCATTTTGTTGTGGTGTGTAAGCACAAGACGTTTGATGAAGGATGCCATTAGATGCCATAAAAGTTTGGAATTGTTGTGACAAATATTCTTGGGCATTATCACTACGCAAAGATTGAATAGACACACCAAATTGAGTTTTAATTTCTTTATAAAATCGTTCAAAGATAGAAAATAACTCGGACCGATTCTTTATTAAAAATAACCACGTGCAACGGGAAAAATCATCAATAAAAGTAACAAAATATCTAGATCCAAAGGTATTGATAGTACGAGAAGGACCCCAAACATCAGAGTGGACTAAAGCAAAAGGGGACGAAGCCCGTTGATTGACTCTATTAGGAAAGTGACTACGAGTGTGTTTTCCTAATTGACAAGACTCACAATCCAAAGTAGACAGTTTAGTAAGACTCGGTACCAACTTTTGTAATTTCCGAAGACTAGGATGACCCAACTGAGCATGTACTGTCAGAGGAGAATTGGTGGTTGCACAAGCTTTAGATGAGGAGAGGTAATAAAGGCCATTTGACTCACATCCGTCGCCAATCATCTGTTTCGATATCCGATCCTGCAAGGAAACATGTTTCTTAGTGAAGGTAACAGCACAATCAAAAGACTCAGTCAAGCGTTTAACAGAAATTAAATTAAAGGGGCATTCAGGAACATAAAGGACATTGTCAATAGATAAAGAGGGGAGGAGTTGGGCCGTGCCAATTCCTCGTGCTTGAGTTTTAGTTCCACTAGCTGAGGTTAGGGTAGGTAAGTAACCAGATGTAGAAATAAAGGACAAAAGAGCTTTATTACCAGTGATATGGTCAGAGGCACCAGTATCAAGGGCCCAAGGGCCGAGGGAAGATGATTGAGAGGCGCAAGCAAATGATTTACCAGTGTGTGCACTTGAAGCAACGGATCCCGAGTTCTGGCGATTCTCAAACCATTGGAGAAACTCTTCATAATCAGATGAAGTTGGCTTAGCTTTAGTTGTGTTCTCAGATGACTCTATCGGAGGAGTCTGGGCTGCATTAACAGTGCGTGGGGGACGCCCATGTAATTTCCAACATCGATCAATTGTATGCCCCAAGTTGTGGCAGTGATCACACTTGGGCCGACTCTTGAACTTGGATGGAGGACCACGAGATCGTCCCTGATTGTTCTTCTGAGATGCAAGTGCAGGAGTGTCACTTGGCTCAGAGGGTGCCGAGACCTCAGGAGTAGACTTAACTGGGACCCGAAGAAGAACCGATGATGCATTGGACATAGTAGGAACAGCAACAGATCCCAAAATCTGATCACGGGTGGCAGCATAATCCTGAGGCAAGCCATAAAGGGCGAGAAGCATAAAAAAAGTGCTTCGTTGCTCAAGTTCCTTCATCTTTTCAGTAGCATTAGATGCAGCAGGAGGTAATAGCTCATTAAAGTCATGGAGGGCAGCATGGACACGACCGAGATAGGTAGACATAGGACCATCAAACATCCGTGGTGCAATGAGTGTCATTAAATCATGACACACCCCGTAGAGACGCTGAATATCATTAGTGTAGAGTTCCTTAGCTTGACTCCAAACCGATTCACACGTGACGTGAGGACGGAAAATCGGTTTGATGACAGGACTAATGGTGGATTTGATAATACTGCACAACTGAGCGTCAATTTTTTCAAATTTCACACGTTCAGTGGTGTCAGTCACAGTTTCAGCCTTTTTGGTGAGATGCTCCTTGTAACCTTGCCCTACCAACCATAACTGAATATCGGAAGCCCAAGTGTCATAGTTGGAGCCATCTAGCTTCTCTGTAGTGAGAGGAGAGGTCACAAAACTGGTGAACAGCTTTGAGGTTTCAGTAGGGGTCGTCATAATCAGTCCAGGAGAGGAAGGCGACGGCGGCGATAGTGGTTCTGGTCGCCGGAAAAGGGAACACGGCGGCAGGAGCAGAAACCGGAGATGAACACGGCTTCTATAGAGTGAATTTGTTCACCGGAAAACAGAGGGTTCACCGGGTAAGAGTTTTGTCTCAATTGGCTCTTGATACCATATTGAAACTTAGTATTTTCCCTTAAAGAATGAGCTCTGAATACATACATATATATACACAATCATCCTACCTCATTAATTCCACTACCAACAACTAACTAAACATAGTTTACCAACCAACTACTAACAACCAACTAAACATAATAAATATAGTAATCAACAAGGGGTATTTCCGAGTTTTCACGACGGAAAAAACCCTAGAACTTTAAATTTGTTCAATCTTTCCCTCTCTTCTACCCACTTCGACCCTCTTCTCCGATGTTCTATCTTCGCACCTTCCCTCTCTTTGACCCTGAACCGGCTGGCGACCACCGCAACAGGACCTCAGACCTTTCTCTGGCTAGTGTCACCTCTATTCTACCCACTTCTCCTCTGTTCTATCCTGTATTTATCATTGATTTAGTATGTATATATATGGTATAAATAATACAAAATATAGACAAAAGTTCACTCTCCCGACCATCCCGCTATCCCAGATTTGAGGCTGGCCACGGCGAGGTAGGAACTGGGATTGATACAAATTCTAATTCTTTTCATGATGCATTCATCCTGCATACCATGACAAAATATCTAGAGAAGTGAAGCAAAGTAAATAGTGAACTTTGTTGCCTGCAAAGCTCTCTATGCCTCCCCTTCCCTCCTTAATGTTGGAATTCTTTTCTTTTTGATGTCTTCATTGTTAAGGCCATATATTGTTTTCATTCTCTTTTTCTTCTAAGATATAGGCGCAGGAATATGCTATTTTCTTTTTGTGTCTTCTAGTGTCATGGATGCAGTTCAATTAATATACCTTCCAACTTTGTTTTGTATATCCGGCAGTACAGCCTTTCTTCTTGGACCTGCACAACAATTGCAAATGATGTTTGACCCTGTTCGTGTTTTCGCAACAGCCATATACCTTGGATGCGTGGTTGTGGCACTTATTTGTGCTCTCTGGGTAAGCACTGCTCCTTTGATCTCTCAGAAGCTCAACGTGCTGAGTTGCTGTATCTCAAGTATATAACTTGCATTCTGTAATGTTCTCATGAGTTGCAAAATGTTAAGAAAGAAAATAGTGAGGAAATTTCAAGCAAGCTCTCTTAATTTGTAATTTTGTATACTGTCTTCATGACCCAACAGTGTTTGGAAAACTAATCCATTTATCATGTTTTATAGATCCATAGCAAGTTGTTGACCATAATCGCGATCATAATTGAGATTGGTGCCCTTATTTGGTAAGTTTTCCTTCAACAGGTCCATTTCCGAACATAAATTTGTGACAGGAAAACCATTTCTAGAAATGAAGGAGATTTCAAAAAATCCTCTTCATAGCATGTTTGTGTTTTACTTATTTGTAAATCACTAATAGTTCCGAGTTGGTAAATACAGGTACAGCCTGAGTTATATACCTTTTGCTCGAAGAATGGTTTCTGAGTTGATGATCCGATTGTGTGATACAGAACTTTGAACCAGGAAAAAAAAGTGATAAAAAAAATCTGAAGACGTTACTTGTGGATTTTCCAGACCACTTTGTGGTTGATTATGAAGTTCAGATATTAGCTCTTGTGCCCCATGAAGCTTCCTGTTGAACTTCTGAAGGCTCATGTTCATGTTCCTATTCTTTCCGTTCAAATGAAATATATAAGAATGATTTGAACATGTAAAAGAGTGTTGCAAATTAAAGAGTGAAACATATAAAAATGATTTGAGCATATAAGAGAGTGTCTAAGTGAGTGTTGGTAGCATTTTTCTAATAAATAATAAATTAAAATTGTGTAGAGAGTTGTGGAAAAGAATACGAAAAGAAAGTAATTTGAAACAGTGCTTTTTACCATTTAATAACTTTGTGTTGGATCCTTTTTATTCCAGAATTTACTGTTAGAAAGTTTTTATCACATACACTATATATATTCGTGTTCTTGATGGTTTGAAGGTGGGTGGTGCGAAGTTGTCGGTGGCTCCAGCTTGGTCCCCCAGGCGAGTCATGGATGGCTCTTTGGTGCGGGCTTCCCGTATTTCTAGCTCGCATGCTGTGGTGTTTGAACCGCTTTTCGTTTGCGAGTGTGGGGATGTGGGACGCGCGCGTGGTCTGAATTCGTAGAAGGAAGCTCTCGAGGGGAATTTCTTTGATTCTGCTTCTCATGACTTATCGTTGGTTCTGGGCGTCGATAATGATTGCTTTTTTAACGATAAGATTCCTGTGGAATTTCTTTTTCCTGAAGTTGGGTCCTGGTCGCATGGCTCATCCAGATCGCTGGCTACTCTAGTCCCGGTTGGTGCGGCTGGCGGGGCCTCTCCCCTTCCTTGTCCCTCCTCTCTTGGGAGTGGTGTCGCTTTTGGGGTGGGGGAGCTTTGTGTTAGGGACGAGATGGGTTTGCAGCTGCATAGAAGAAGGGGGCGCCCCAAGAAGTAGGCTTGTCGGGGCGGGTCTGCGTTAGTGGTCGTTCCCTCAATAGGGGTGAGTGGGCTTGGTGTGAAGAGGGCTTGAGGTCGGCCTAAGAAGGTGGCGTCCATGCATTAAGATCCTTTCATTCCTGTTGATTCTACTCCTCCCGCGGTGCTAGCGGTTGGCTCCCCAGAGGTTGATGTCGTAGATCGTCTGCTGGAGCCTTCACCTACTGGTGGATCTTTGCCTCCGGGTGTTCTGACAAGGGAAGGCGTGCTCTTGCGATCGGCAAGCAGGTGGGTGTTGTTTTCGAAGATTCTGATGAGGTTGCGTTGAACCACCTTGTGGAGCACATTAGGTCGACCAGGTCTTCGTAGTGTGGTTTTTTGCGTTGGGTTTGTGTTGTGGGGGATTTTCTTTCAGGTTCTTTTCGGGTTGTTCGTGGGGTGGTTTTGGTTTGGACTGGTGTTTTGGGTTTCTTCGTGATGTTATGTATAGGGAGGTGCTTTTCATTTGTGGTTCTGTTTTGTCCCTTTTGGTTTGTGACTCTGGCCCCTCCCTCTCCTTTTGATGAGGTTGGTTGGTTGTTCTAATTATTGATATCAATATATAATTGTGTTTTCTAAAAAAAAATTACATTTCAACGGGTTAAAATTGTTCAATACATATCTCAAGATTTAACACTAAACTCACTCTCTCTCTCTCTCTCTCATTTTTTTTAAAATTAAGATGTCTATAATATTTGTCTACCCAGTAATGATTGTTTTTTATTGTTAAAATTTAGGGTTAATCATCAAATTGGTCCCTGTGTTTGTGATGTCGGAGCAAATTGGTCCCTCCCCGGAAAAAAAGAGCATCTAGTCCCTATGTTTGTAACAAATTTGAGATAGGTCCTCGCCGGAGGGCGGAGCTCCTTCGAATGATGATATGGCATGTTGACTGTATTAATGAAGTACACGCGTAATTTTAAAAAAAAATTCCACCTCAGAAAATCAATTAAAACTAAACCCTCTTACTTTATTTAAATCCAAAATTAGACCCCAAAACCCAATCCCTAAATCCCTAAATCTGATTCAATCCGCTAAGTCCCTAAATCCCTAAATCAAACAGAGGGACTAAACCCTACCTTCTAACATTTCTTCATCTTCTTTCGTTTCTTCTTCTTCATCGTTTGTGGAGTGCGAGTTCGATTTCTGAGGTTGGGTCCAGTGACGTGAAGTGAACTGAAGAGGATTAGAGAGTGTGAGAGCTGAGGTGCGACTTCGACAACTGAGGTTCGCTTTCAGGGTTTCTAAACTGGGTTTTCTATAATGCATTGTGTTGTTACATTGCTAGGGTTTTGGTTTGGTAGCTGGGGTTTCTATATTGGGTTTTGTGTTACAATGCTAGGGTTTTAGTTTAGGGTTTAGGTTTGGAGCATGTGGTTTTCTAAACAATAAAATTAACTTATTATTTCTAAATAATAAATATTACATTATGATTCCTACACAATAAACTTTAATATTAACTTTAATATTTCTAGACAATAAAATTATTATTATTATTTCTAAACAATAAAGTTAACTTGTTATTCCTAAACAATAAAAATATACATAATTATACCTACACAATAATTAAAACTTTAATATTTCTAGACAATAAAATTATTATTACTATTTCTAAACAATTAAATGAACTTTATTATTTCTAAACAAATAAAATATACATTATGATTCCTACATAATAATTAAAACTTTATTATTTATACACAATAAAATTATTATTATTATTTCTAAGCAATAAAATTAATTTGTTATTTCTAACCAACAAAAATATACATTATGATTCCTACACAATAATTATAACTTTCTAGCTTCAAGACAATAAAATTATTATTATTATTTGTAAACAATAAAATTAACTTTACTATTTCTAAACAATAACAATATACATTATGCTTCTTACATAATAATTAAAACTTTAACAATTCTAAACCCTAAACATTAACAATTCTAAATAATATTACTAAATGCTATATATATTTTACATGCTAACCAACACTTATTATTATTTCTACACAACATCAACTTATAATTTCTAACCAACTATTAAAACTCCTAATAGCATACATATTAAAACTCCTAACCAATTCTAAATAACACATTAATTATAAACAATAATACTATAAGAAAATCCAAACGTATACTAAACAAATTGATAGAATTTGAAGTGAAGGAGAGGATATGTTGAGATGATTGACTTCAACTTGATGAGAATGAGAGCTCTTAAACACTTGTAGATCAAGAACTTAAGGAAATTTTTTTGAAATTTTGAGGATATAGTATATTGAAATGAGAAATAAATGTTTGTAACAAATGGAGGGAGCTGGTATTTATAAGGACGCAGATACCCTGGAAATCGCAGGGTACCCTGCGACTCCCGTGCCACGTGGCACCCATGCATGGGAGTCGCAAGTAGCTTTGCGGCTCGTGGGAGTCGCAGCCTTCAACGCGACTCCCCGTGTAGCCCTGTCCCCTACACCCCCTACCTGCTCCCCAGCCAGCCAGAACAGTGCACGAGCCGCAGGTAGGCATGCGACTTGCATGCACGAGTCGCATGAAAGCATGCGACTTGCATGCCAGTGCCAACTCACCGTCCAGCATGGCACAAAGTGCCATAGTTCTCTAAATCTTTCTTTTCTTGTCTTATTTTGCTAATTTTTTTTGTAATATTAAAAAAAAAGCCCCTAGTTAAACCCCCAAACCATTCAGAATCTCAATTTCCTCCCCTCAAAATTAATTATTTAATTTTCATTATCATAACCATAATTAAATTATGGTTTTTTACCTAAAATAATAACTAACTTTTTATGAAGACTTACCTTTAACTTTCTTAATTAAATTTTTATAATCTCTAATGAGTTATATTTCATGTTCTAATTTTCATATATCCATCAATATTATCATAAATATAATTTTATCTCCCCCTTTTGATTTATTAACATCAAACTATAACAATACACATAAAATCACAACACACAAATCAATCCAATAATAATAATAATAATAATAATAATAATAATAATAATAATAATAATAATAATAATAATAATAATAATATTATTATTATTATTATTATTATTATTATAATAATAATAATAGTAGGTAGAAAAATGGGATGTTATATCTCCACCACAACCGCCATCGCCGCTTCTACATCCACATCCCCATCCACCGCTACACTCCAACACCACCACTTCCACCTTCATCATCGGCAACACCACCACTACTGCAACCTCCACTGCTACCAACACCCAACACCACTGTCCTTGCCACCGCCACCAGGTAACATCCACCTCCACCACCACCACCTTCATCGCCACCACAACCGCCTCCACCATCGCCACCACCACCACCACCACAGTTGATGGCGGCACCACTACCTCCACTGCCACCACCTACTACACCAACACTGTCGCCGCTGCACCGTACCCACCACCGTTGTCATTAGGTGGCATCGACCTATACCGCTATAGCTACTTGTCCCCTCCATTATCCTGTTGCCCTACCACCCACTGTCGTAAATTTATAAAGTTGATAATTGTGGTGTCTATTGCAGATTTACAAAGTTGACAACAACTTTCTTAAAACTGAAAACTAAATAAAAAAACTAAAACTGAATTTATTAAACTGAAAACTTAGTTTTGCGTTTTTAAAATTTTAAAACATAAAACCAAAAACCACCCCAAACGGGGCCTTAGAGATGTTTTTGTTTTTAGTTTTTAAATCACTGATTTTAAATGTTGGAAAACTTCTTATTCAAACAGATTTCTTCTTCTTTTCATTTGAAAAAGAAATTCAAAAATCATTCCTAAAAATTATTTTTAAATACAGCAAACTAAAACTGCAATCAAACAAACCCGTGTTGCAAGTTTCTGAAACTGAATATAATTTTTTTACTCAAACATTAGAAAAACTCAATATTTGTTTTGTTTAAAAAAATGAAAAATAAACGTAAAACTCAAACTCAATTCTTACTCCCGCTCACCCAAATTTTCACCCTGTCCAAAATGTAAAAACCTCAAAATACCCATTCATTACTCATCCCACCACAACATTCCCACTACACCACACTCTCTTCATTTTTAACATATTGGGTTTTGAATACTGAGTATTCAAAAAAATTGTATTGTGTTTTTTAATATACTGGATTTTAAAAAACTGGTACGTGTCTTTTTTATCCTGTATCATTTTTAACATAAACTCAGAATTGTTATTGGTCAACAAACTCAGAATTTATAAAGCCCAACAATACAGGATTGCCTCTGGACATTGAGTCCAATACGTTTTTTGTTTTCCAACCCAATAGCCCTCGGCCTAAAATCAAATAATTAGGGATTGCTTTTATAAAATTTTAAATTGCTATTTACATTAACAAAGTAAATAGCTACTAATTTTGCCATGTACTAATTTTTTTTTGCTATTTATAGGGCGTTTGTCTTATTCTTGTAAGTGGTGTGTGCCCCGCTTAAGTGACATTAAGCGAATCAGTTTTAGAAAAAAAATGATATTTAAATTTTCTACACTTCTTATATTTTTTCAATTATAATATACGTTTTAGTTTTAAAAAATACAACATTTCTGCATAACTAAGTTAAGGCTCGTCCCATATGTTATATGGTACAAGGTCCGATAGTATAAGATATGATAGTATTAGACCTGATAGGATAAGGTCTGGTAAAATTTTGTAGTATCCTGCGTATGGTGATATACTATATAACTTATGTGTCGTTTAAATTAATGTAATCCTATGTTTGCTGAAGTATTGAATAATGATAGATAATATAAAATCAAATGTGAAAGTGGTTGTAGCCGTGGTGGCTGTGGCGGTAACAGTAGTAGTTGTGGTGACTGTGGCAGTGGTGGTGGAAGTGAGGGTTGTGGCTGTGGCAGTTGAGGTACTAGTGGTGGAGGGTGGTGGTGGTAGTTGTAACGATGGTGGAGACTGAGGTAGTGATGGTGGCGGTGGTGGTGGAAGCTGCGATGGTTGTTACGGTGTGGTGGCAGTGGTGGTGGTGGTGGTAGGGTGGTGGTGGTGATGGCGATGACAGTGACAGTGGAGGTGGTGATGGTGGTGCAAAAGTGGTGGAGGGTGGTGGTTGTGGTGGCAACGACAGTGGTATCGGAGGCAGTGGTTGTGGCGGCGACAGCGTTAGAGGTTGGTGGCGTGACGGTATCGCTGGTGGTGGCAGTAACGGTGGTGGTGGCAGTGACTCGTGGCGGCGGTGACAGTGGGGGAGGCTAGTGGTGTAGGTGTTCATGTTAGATTGTACGTCAAAATCTTATCAGGTTTTATTCATCACCTGTATACTAGATTAATAATCCATCACTTTAATGTATATGAGTGCATTGATGGATAAGTCCATACGGTTCAATATTAACACCAAATAATGGATAAAATCATAATACATTGTATAATAAGTTTATACTATTATGAAAGAGGTAGATGAAGTTTGACACTTAGGATCTTTTTACACTTGAGTAACTTCACTCGGATTTGTGCTTTGACACTTGGGTTTTGAGTGAGGAAACTATGCTTGCACGATTTCAAAAAGATTGAGAGCTTGTGTTTGAATTACGTTGTAAGTTGCTCAGAGTCGCCAAGTTCTTCAATCTTCAAATCTTCTATTTATATGACTTTGAACTTCTCTTCTCTCTTCTCATTGCCTAACAGATCTCTTCTTCTTTTCTTCAACATATTTCTTCTTAACCATTGACAACTAGCATTTAATGCATTCTGACTTTTCATAATGCTGTGCAGAGAGAGATATTAGAGCCGTTGATATTCTGACTTGTCACGTGATTCGAGCTCTTCTCTTCGGTTATGCTTGACAGTTGTAGACTGTGTAAACACAGCAGTCATAGACACACCGTCTGTAGCCAATCATCAACATGTATGAATCAAACTTCTTGTACCACTTTCTTGGTAACTGTTTCAACCGATACAGAAATTTCTTCAATTTACATACCAGACGTTCCTGACCGGACGTAACAAATCCTTCAGGTTGCTGCATGTACAATTGCTCATCTATATTTTCATGAAGAAACACTGTCTTCACATCCATCTGCGTGCTTTACTTTTCAGTTTTAAACTAAAATCCGCTGCATACACTCTTATCATTATTTGAATCCACTAAGCTGTTTATAACTGAAAAGAAGTTTAAAAATTACACACACAATTCAAACCCCCCCTTTCTTGTGTGTTTTATCACTATCACATTTTGCTGTGGAGTTTTCTTCACTGAATAATGCCTCTGGATCCCGTGTTCTTCACAAAGCTGCTTAAATTTTGCATCCGTGTATTCTGTCTCATTATCTGACCGCAGAAATTTGACCTTCCTCCTCGTCTGGTTCTCCACCTCAGCCTTCCACAATCTGAACTTACTAAAAGTCTCAGACTTGTGCTTCATGAAGTATAACCAGACCTTCCTGGAGAAGTCATCAATGAATGTAACAAAGTACCTGGAACCTCCAATGGAGACCTCCCTAGTGGGCCCCCAGACGTCTGAATGAACATAGTCGAGGATTCCCTTTGTTTCGTGCTTCCCGGTCATGAAGCGGACACGACATTGTTTTCCCAACACGCAAAACTTGCAAAAATCCATCTTGCAGCTTCGAACACCCTTCAAAAGATTCCTCTTATGAAGTGCCATCAACCCCTTCTCACTGGGGTGATCCAGACTCATATGCCAAAGCCTCGTTGCATCATTGTCAGCTTCAACTGATGCAACGTCACCTACCACGGTGCTTCCCAACAAGCGATAGATATTCCCTGCAGTACGCTTTGCTATTAATATTGTCAATGCACCCTTGCTCACCTTCATGGTATCCTTGCCACCATCAGAATGGCAGGAGTAACCATTCTCTTAGAGAGTGCCCAAGGAAATTAGATTCTTCCTCAAGTCTGGGACGTACCTCACATTACCCAGTATACATGAGCCACCATGGTCCATGGCAATTTTGACTTGCCCTATTCCACTGGTTTCACACGTCTGGTCATCACCTAGATAGACAAATCCAAACTTGCCCGCTTTAAGCGAACTGAACCACTCCCAGTGCGGCGTCATATGGTAAGAGCACCCAGAATCAAGAATCCAAACATCTGTGCACTTGTCAGACGAGACACAAAGCATATCCCCTTCACTGCCTGAATCACTCGTTTGAGCTACATTTGCAGTGTTAGAGAGATTTGGGCAAACTCTCTTCCAGTGACCAACCTTCTTGCAGTTAAGACACTCTATTGTGCTCCTCATCTGCTTGGACTTAGAACGCTTCTTCTTTCCAGCAGCTTTACCCTTGTTCCGTCCACGATCCTCCTCCCTTAGCAAACAGACCTTCACCTTGACTTCGTTCCTCAACATTCTGCTTCCTCTGTGAGTGAGACAAGACTGCAAATGTGATGGCATCAAGCGTGATAGCGTCCTTCCCATAAGTAAGATGGTGACCAAGTGGTCGTAGGAACTTGGCAATGAGCACAGTAGAATAACTGCTTTATCCTCATCATCAACCTTCACCCTAGTCGTAGCAAGTCTGCAACTATTGTGGTGAAATGATTAACATGACTTTGAAGGTCACTTCCCTCCTGCATCTTCAGACTGTAAAGCCTCTGCTTTGCAATTAACTTATTCATCAACGTTTTGGACTGGTATTGGCTCTCCAACTTGTCTCAAACGGCTTTTGGAGTCGTGAGATCCGCGATATGAAACATCACTTTGTCTGAAACGCAGAGACGAATCAGTCCAGCGGTCTTCTCTTGAATCTCCAACCAATCTACGTCTAACATCCTTATTGGTTTCTCCTCTCGCTGTGCCTTTTGCAGTCCTTGTTGGGCCAATAAATCATTGACTCTGTGTTGCCATAAATCAAAGTTTCTTGTTCCGTTGAACTTTTCAACGTCGAACTTTACTCCGCCAGCAGTCATTGTAGCTCTGATACCAATTGTTGGTCTCAGACACTTTGATTGCACATAGTAACTTTGAGAGATAAAATGATAGAAAAGTACACAGAAAATTTGTTCACGCAGTTCGACCAATCTGTCTACGCCTGCGGCTATAGATTGCTATAGCTCAGATTCTTATTTAGAATAGGAATCAGGGTTTAAGTGTTACAACATATTTATACTAGGATTTAATGTCACGCGGCATCGTATCATTAAATCCTAACGCAATCCTATTAACCAATCAGATCCTAGTTACAGCGTCCATTACGGCGTAGTCAGCGCTCATTAGCTGTCTTCCACAGGCCCCATGTCTTGACCAAACGATGCCACCTAGTGAGGCCGGCGGACGAGTCGCACCGAACGAGACCAAGTAATGCTAAGTCAGACGATCTCTTTAACGGACGATCTCTGACTAAGATGCACTCTAGGCAGACGATCTCCAAGACTATCTCGTACTAGACGAGGCAACATAAATGAGCAAGACTCACCAGAACTTCACATACTTAGTATCATAATTATTTATAAACGTAATTAAGTATGATATTTCCAAATCATAATAAAACCTGAATAACAATTTCAGAAGTGCTTGCTCGTGCATCGCATGTTACTATCCTAGTATTTTCTTGAAGAAATTGTCACACGGAAAAACTTTTCCCGGTCCAATACGGGCAAGGAGACACCAATCCACACAAGACAAGGAAAAGGGCATAGCATTAGACAACTTGGATTCCTGTATTTATTATTAATTGCAAATAATAACTAGGACATGAGTAGGTGTAATAGTTAATTTAGTTCCCTAATGATGATTATCACATGCTGCTTTTCTAATATAAAATTTAGAAAAATGCTAGAAACACTCTCCTATCAATTATCGATTGATTAAGATTTAAATAGGATTCACTAAAAGTATATGACTCATATGATTTCAACCAATTAATGAATGAGTATTAAAAAAAAGTGTTGAAAATAAAATATTACTAGACTTCTCAAAAAAATTATAATTTAGAGAGTGGTAGACATGCTTCCTTTTGGTACTTAGTCAAACATCACCAGCTACCAACTAAATGAGTGAGTAGTGTGACCATCACCTACTTATAACTAACCTACCACCATCCACTATCAGTTTAGCCATGATCTTCATTCTGCATCGAACAACACCAGGTTTTAAGCAACATTGATTATGCGTACATACTAAAAGGTTTTTAATTAAAGAAAGAAACAAGAAGAAAAAAACTAAGCTTGATGAAACCGGTTAAGGTTCTATTTATCTTTTAAAATAACTCTGAACTCACCGTACAAAAAAAAAACTCTGAACTGGATCTTATAAAAGTCAGAGTATCTAAATATCAATTATTTAGAAAATCACCAAATTACCATTGTGTCCTCCAAAAATATCACCGAATCAATCTCTTAATTATTAAAATTGTTATCACATCAATTTTTTTTATCGGTTCAGCTCTATATGGACTATGAGTTTTTTTGGTTACATATGGAATAATATGGACTGTTTGTTTAATAATTATTCACTCCGTCAGAAAAATCACACACTGATAAAATTAATAAATTTTAAGCAAATTTTAATTTAGGATTCACCATCACTTCACATAGAAATTAAAAAGAAAAGATAGAAAATATAATTCAACATTGGTGTAAAACTGTGTATATCAATTAAATTCCTAGAGGAATTTGATGAGAATTGGGTATTTTTGAGATTTTTATTTTTTTATTAAATTATTATCGCTATTTTAATCTATATGTAATAAATGTCAAAGTTTTTTAAAAGAGTATAACTTTTAAGAATTAAATTTTTAATTTAGTGTTTAAACAAACACTTTTTATCACTACGATCAGCTACTAAATAAGACCAACAAAGTTTTGAATTCCCGCTGCCGGGAAATACACACAAAAGGAAACGAAGAATTATCGAAAAAAAATGTGCTCACCGAACCGAACATGAAAGTAGATTTCCATCGTACGACTGTTCCGTAACTCCACTCCACTTGGGTGGGTATTTTTGAGATATTGAATCAGTGAAATTCTTCCAGGACTTGGAGTATTAATATTCTTAATATTTATTAAAAAATTAATTTGATGGCAAATTTAAAAGATCTAATAGGGTGACATAGAAGATGACGTATCATATGAAAAAATGTTTTTATATAAAAAAGTAAGAATAAATCATTACCGTTAGATTAATCATAAATCGTCAAAATTAAAATATAAAGTTATGTGACTTTTTAAAAAGTTACATGACATTTTTAAGTAGTCATGTGACTATTAAATTGTTTTAATTAACTTTCCTGTCGACTGCACAGCACTGCGACAAAGTGGGATGGGGTTCATTATTGAATTAGTTTAAAAGATCGTCTGCGTGTGTATTTGTTTAATCCACTACCGAATCAATGAAAACGCTTTCAAGAAATTTAAGTCAAATAAAGTCATTTATTTCATGCTTTTCTGGTGGCATTTGGATTAATTTCGCGGACTAAATTAGCACCAAACCTATCGTTTAGAGAATTTAAAATTTCTGGAGCATCTATTTGTTTGTCATGCTAATAAAATATCAAGATATCCATTTTTTTCATTAATAAATATTTATTTGAGTCAAATATATGTTCCTAGTTCTGAAAAGAAAAAAAATTATGTTCCATAGTTCTACAAAACAGTGAATTATTAATAATAGTCCCTAAAAATAATTCCTTATAAATAAATCTCTAATTTATAAAAATAGCGAAATTTTGGTCTCTGAACCCATTTTAGTGATGATGTGTTCTGTTTAGGTGGACATTTTAAATAACAGTATTATTTATTTCTTATGTGCAACTTTTAGTTTCTTATGTGTTCCAATTTTATATGGATTATAGGGGACTTATAATAAAAAATAGGGATTATCAATAAAATGGTCCCTGTGTTTGAGTCGCCGTCTGAGGTAGGTCCCTCCCCGGAAAAATCTTAGAAGATGGTCCCTCTGTTTACAAACTGTCTGAAATAGGTCCTCACCGGAGTCCGGAGCTCCGGCCAATGCTTATGTGGCATGCTGACTACTTAAATGAAGTCCACGTGGATTTTTTTTTTTTAAAACACAAAATTACACGTCTGAAAATAAATAAAAGAAAAATCAATTAATTTAAGGAAATTACAAAATTACCCCTTTAATCCCTAATTCCCCAAATCCTCAAAACAGAACTAATGAATTTGGTCTCTAATTCCTAATTTCCCAAATCCCCACTTCGAACTCTTCTGTCTTCCTCTTCTCTGGCGCCTCACTTCTCTTCCTTCACTCTTCGTTTTCTTTCTTCTGGTGCTGGTTCGTCACTCATCGAAGCCCCTTCGTCTTCACCCACGCACCCTACACAACAAGTGTCAATCATCTTTTGTTTCCCCTTTTATTTGCAACTGTGGTCAAATCTTGATACCGTTTGAATCTCAAATCTAGGAACTAAACCATGGTTTCCCTTTCAATTTCTTCTCAGAACCCATTTGTGGGGAACATGCCAGGGTCACAAAAACTGCGCAAGAAGCCACCTTTACCCTCGAAATCGAGACCCATCATTTGTTTTCAGCACCAGAGCCCCAATAACGCCGTGAACAACAAACCCACATTCAATGTGAACATGGTGGCGAATCTTTTTGTTGTGAGAGAGAATGGGAAGAAAGAGAAGAGGGTGTATGAGAAAGAGAAGGGTCCTTCTCCTCCTGCTCCTCGAGTTGGTAGCAGACAAATGCTGCTCTTGTGTGGGGTTGGTTATTGGGTTCAGGGGTTTAGGTGTTTTCCATGGCTTGCTCTCAATTTTCACATGGCTAGTAATCTCAATTTGAACCCTTCAATATTGCAGCTTGTGCAGTACTCTGCTAACATTCCCATGGTGGATAATAAATATATTTAAAAAGTTAATATGTATATAAACACTGATGGAGGAAGAAAGGGAAATAATGGAGAGTAAACTCACACAGTAACACGAAGACTGAGAGAGAACCAGACCAGGAAAAGAGAAAAGGCTTCTTGGTTGGTTTACCCCTTTGCTTCGTTGTTGTTGTTGCTCTAACAGAACCTAGAACAAGAACGAAAAGAAGAACAAGAAAAAGAAGGGGTTGATTTGGATGCGATGAACAATGGTGAAGATGAAGGAGCAAGGGAAGATGAAGGAGGAGGATGAAGAACTGATTTAGGGATTTTGGGGTGTATTTGTAATTACATGAAAATTGGGGGGCTTAATTAGTTTTATTTTCTGACTTGTAATTAAGTTTTTTATTCAAATAATTCCACGTGGACTTCATTTAAGTAGTCAGCATGCCACATAAGCATTGGCCGGAGCTCCGGGCTCCGATGAGGACTTATTTCAGACAGTTTGCAAACAGAGGGACCATCTCCTAAGATTTTTCCGGGGAGGGACCTACCTCAGACGGCGACCCAAACACAGGGACCATTTTATTGATAATCCCTAAAAAATATTAAATTTTCATCATCTGTTATCATCTTCATCCCTAAAATAGAATCAAGGGATATGATTTGGTGTCAATAAAAAATTTGACACATTTGTGTAAGTTGATCCTATCTTTTTTTGTTTTGTTATCTACATATGTACTTCAGGTGCATTTTGAAGACACAGACGCTAAACAGGAAAGAATCATGATTTGGAACATAACTTCATCAGCATCTCCGACGGTGAGATCTTATTTTAGTGTCTTAAATACTTTTGGTGGGTCCATACTGTCACGTAGGATTTAAGGCACCCATAAGATCCCACTGCACATTTGCTCCCGTGGTTGAGATCTTATTTTACTTTTAATTGGACCCACAATACACAATATATTTATATTATTTATTTTCACCTAATATTAAATCAAATTGAAGTAATAATTCTATACAAACATAATTAATAATTAAAAAAGATATAATATAATTATATATCAATTAGATGAAATACATAATTAAAGTTCAACATGATAATACTTAATTGAAAATGAAATGAAATACATATTAAAAAATAAATGACAATACATTTTAAATAAAATACGTAATATTTCATAATAATTAATTTTCATCATTCTCATTCCCAAAACGCTCCCAAATATGCTGAACCAAGTCTGCTTGAAGTTGGTTTCTGTTGGTTGATTGTTGTTTGTATGAGAGAGAAACAATATTATTTTACTTAAGATCTCACTTTAAAAGAGGAACAAGTAAAGACACCAAAATAAGATCCCAAACCATGTCACCCCTCTCCAATGGGTGGGATTTTATAAAATCCAGATCTTACTTTAAGATCCCACTTTTAAATCTCCATTGGAGATGCTCTAAGATAAAGGGCATTTGTTTTAATGTCATCTCCATTGATTCTTATGTCATCCCCTTTTAAAAGTACTTTACTAAAATACCCTTAAAAACTAATTTCATCATTTATCTATCCTTCACCATTCTTGCCACCATCCTCTTCCTTTCCTTCATCAATCTTCACCATTCTCACCATCCTCTTCCTTTCCTTCATCAATCTGCACTATCCCTCACCATCCTCTTCCTATCCTTCTCCAACCTCACCACCATCATCTTGTTGGTCTTGTAAGACCCAAGAAAATAGTTTGAGGGTATTTTTGTCTTTTCCAATATCTTAAATATTATTAGATATTAATAATATTATTATTATTATTGGATGCTATTATGAGTATTATTTATGATGATTGGCCTTTAGTTATTTAATTAAGGTAAAAGGAAAATATTTTTTCTTTTTTCTTGATGATGTGCGAAATTATGCTATATTTTCAAAGGGAAATATTTCTTGTTTAATTAGTATGATATCATGTGATATTATGTGGATATATGAGATAGAAAAATAAAATATTGATATTGGTATATTTTATGAGAGGGTCGAAATTAATAGATAATAAATAGGGAGAAAATTATTTTTCTTTTATTAAAAATTAAATGGGATAATTCTGAGGATATATTCCATGGAAGCTTCTATTACCTATTTTGATTAAAATTAAATAGAAATTAGAAATAAAGATTAAATGAACCTAGACGCTTTATTCAAGGGCGTATTTGGTTTTATTAATTATTAGAGAGGACGGTTCAGGTTTCCAACGCTCGGTTATCTACTATAAATATGACCCTTGCTTGTTTGAATGCTTGTTGTGTGGGCGCATATCGCCATATGGAGGAGTATCTGATTCACCAGGTGTCGTACCCGAGGTGTAACACACCGATTTTCAGGGCGTTAATGTAGCAAATGAACAGTAAATAAATATGCAAAATACTTTTCCAAAGCTGTAGAAAAGAGGGTATATTATTTTTTCTTCTTTTCGAAATATGCCATGAAGAGATGCATTTATAATATAAATACTCGGATTCACAAATAGCCACACATGTGGCATAAAGTGTCTGGTCAGCGAACTAAGACACCCTACACGGTTCTTAAACATACATAACAACAAAACGTCTACAACAAGCCTTCCTACAGCTAACATCCGTCTTCATTGTATCAGTGTTTTAATCGATGCACACGGTTTTATCCCTAAACCTATTTTATTTGAACTAACAGATGTGTTTTTGGCCTCAGGCCCCAAGCTTCGTACCCGGATTCCATGTAACCGGTGCCTTTGGGCTCTGAATATTTTTAGTAGAGCTGGGTACGCGGCCCGCATAGGCCCGCGTCTAAATGAGCTCATATTTAGGAGGCCCGCCCCGCGCTCGCCTAATTGCGGGCTGCCCCGCGGGCTAGTATATGTAAAAAAAAAACTTAACAATCAAATTTTAACAAGCATACTACTACAAGCTTTAAAATTAAGAGTTCATTAAAAATACTACATCAAATTAAGAGTTCATTGCAAACTTTTTGGTAGTTTACCAAATTAATTATACTAAATCAATTATTACAAATAGTCAAACACCATAATAATTCAAAACATACATCAAAAATCAATTTTAACAAACCTACTACAAGTTTTTTGAACTGATGTGTTGTGTTTGTGTGTGTGGAGTTGTGTTTTTAAATTTTAGTTTTTTTTTTTTAAATTTCATTGGCCCGTAGACGGCCCGCGAGCCCCGCAGGTTAGCTCATTAAGTTCACGGGCTAGCTCACGTAGGCCCGCGTTTAAATGAGTCTATATTTTCCGAGTCATAACCCGCGCGGGTTGCGGGACTCGCGGGCTTAGACTCATATACCCCGCTCTAATTTTTAGTACATCAAAGGGCTCCCAATATTACTACTGTGTTCAGTACATATGGAATCTTTGAAAAAAATGTCCTTGACGGTTTTATCCATTCAGTGAAGTATAAGTTGGTTTAAGTAGTGAGAGATCACAATTCACAACTCACAAGTGTCTCTTAGAATCTCTGAAAGAGTAGTGATAAGCGAGGGCCCGACAAAAGTGAGCTCTTTAACGAACCAAACGGCCTATGCATATCAATCATTTTAAACTATTTGACCAAACCAAATTCCTCGTCATCGCTTACCACAAAATCTGATTTTATTAATTAATTATCTAAATGGAACATAGCTGTTGATTCATACTACTAAACTGCTTATATACGAGCACGAACTCGAATTTTATTGAGATTTTGCAATTTCAAATTGCAATTTGTAAATCAATAATGTTTTCTTCTCATAAAACACATACCCATATATAAGATATAAAAAAAAAGTACGATATATGATTAAAATATGTTCGTATGTGCCGATCGGCACATACTGCTTCGGTCGTCCAACCACTGGCAAAGCCACACGTGTCCAGGCAAGTACACCTGTCAAGGGTCTGAGGCTCCTATAAATACCCCACATGCAGACTCATTCAAGGTAAGCAATATAACCTACTCTGCTCGTCTCACTCCTCCGAGTACTGACTTAGGCATCGGAGTGTCATTGCATGTACCCCCTCCGGCGTTCGACCAGAGACGGCCACCGCAGCATCCGAGTGAAGGTTCCAGATCCCGGTCGCCCTCTTATCTAGTGTTGACGAGGCGACAAAATAAAAAAGAGAAATAGGAAGATAATTTAAATGAAAATGAAATAAAACAGAAAGTTAAATGATAAGTATTCTTTGTAAAGTTACATTGTCGTATCTTACACGTTGGCCGTAACACACCGGATGATGCTGACCACCATCACACAGACAAAGAGCTTCATAAGCATGGTCGATTATTTCAATGTCATGACACTAAATTCCAAGTCGTTCAAGGATAGCATAGCCAAAAGCATTTATTAAAACCATTATATTTATATAACAAAAAGCATTTATCAAATCAAAACCATTGTTTATATTTAAAGACGTCAACGTTCAACTGCCTCGAGATGCCGCATCTGATATTGGCTCACGTTCTTCCCCTTTACTTAATTTTCACCTTATGTTATGTCATTGTAATATGTGACCATGCATCTACTCATTTCCACTCGTTGACTAATATATTAAACCTTGGGCTTATGTAAAATTTAACCTCACAAGTGATAAAAGTTGAGGGAATGCAGGTTGAGGATGAGAAGTTACATGAATCAATACTGGAAGGGAAATTTAAATTTTTTAATGTACCAAAAAATATTTATATTGGTTGGTTACTCATATCCACTTGACCACCTGTTGACCAACAATATACTAAACCATGGGCTTATGTAAAATTTATGTACTATGTCATATTCAAATTGGTTGGTCAATTGACCAACAATATATTAACCCATGGGCGCTTATGCAATGGCAGAACCAGAATTTTAACTTGGGCGCGACCAAGATTACAGCTTATATGACTTTAAAGAAAAATTAAAATTCCACATGCATAATTTTGTAATAAATTTGATCTATACTTAACATTTTATTTAGAAGACACTACTACAAAATTATAATTTTACCACGGCTCCGGATAGTATATTACCACGGTTAAATTGTGGTATTGTTCGGTGTGGTAATAGATCAATTACCACGGTTGTAGGCGGAACTGTGGTAATAACATACCTCTGTAATACTCTCTTCAAGGTGGAACCGTGGTAATATCATGTCTTTGTTACCACGGTTCAAAGAGGAACCGTGGTAATAGCACACCTCTGCTATCACGGTTCAAGGAGGAACCGTGGTAATATAACACCTCTGCTATCACGGTTCAAGGAGGAAGCGTGGTAATTTTGTTCCTCTGTTACCACAGTTCCAGTAAGAACTGTGGTAACAGAGGAACCTATTACCACGGTTTTAGTAAGAACCGTGGTAACAGAGGTATGATATTACGACGGTTCCGCCTTGTATTGTGGTAACAGAGGTTTAATATTACCACGGTTCCAGGAGGAACCGTGGTATCAGAGACCTGATATTATCACGATTCCGCCTTCAACAATGGTAATTGATCTATTACTTCGCCGAGCAAGACCACAGTTTAACTGTGGTAATATGTTGCCCGGAACCGTGGTAATAGGGCAATTCTGTAGTAGTGCTTTCTATGACCTTCCCGCTCGGCAGAAGGATTACCCCTGCTATGGCCTTCATAAAAGTCAATACCTCCCGAAGATGATTGATACATCCATTTCTTATGTTTTTTCTGAGCATTGGATCCAGCTTCAGTATGAACAGAACTTCTTAGTTTCCTTCCTCCCTTGAGTTTCCTGATTACATCTCCTAGCTCTACACCGTTATCTGTGTCATGTCCATAGTTCTTACAGTACACGTTGTTGTGTAAGCCACAAAACTTTTGATACTCAGCGGATCTTTCCTCGAACTCCTTCCAACTGCTTGGGGGTTGGAGGATGAGAGAGATTCATGGAATGAAAGTCTTGGCAGTATTGCTGATTGCACCAGCATCAAGAGTTCTTCCTTACTCGTCTCGAGCGAGAGGATTACCTCTTTGGTAAAGCGCTCCAGGAAATTTTGTAACAGTTCTCCAGTGCTTTGTTTTACCACATCCTTATAAATTTCTTGTTGAGAACCAAATTCCATCAATTTCCTCTTTCCTTTAGAATTTGCCTCGAATTCGCTTCAAAAAAGGTGGCCAAAGTCAGACTACTGCGAGATTGCAAATGTAGGAAGAGTGCGAAACCACTGAAGAGCTTATCCTTTCAATGTTGTCAAGAATAACCTGCACATTATTGCCTCATCTTCTTGTAATTCCTTCATGCGCATTGCATCAATGCATTTTTCAAAAGACTGCAAATGTCCCCTAGGATCATTCTGCACAAAGTAAGTTTCAACGTCAAGCAGTTCAATTAGACCCTGAGGCATCTTGAGGTTACGGATTTCCTTGTCAAAAGGCTAAAGGATGTGCTCCATTGAAATTTTCACCAAAGAGGGAGTTAATTTTCCCCTCATGTCTCGAAATTGTTGATCACTATCTGATTTCTCTTCGAAATCCGTAGAGCTTTGTGTTTCTAAAGCCATTACTGAGTCTGAAACTTCATGATATGAGAGAAGGTGATGTAAAAATTGTGTCTGAGTAAAGTGAGAAAATGACGTGGAGTCACTGCGAGCTTCTTCTTCATAATAGAGAAAGAACAACGTAGAATCGTCGAATCTTTCCCACAGACGACACCAAATGTTCGTTCCTGAACCTTGGACAGCGGTGCTCTCGACGGAGCTGCGGCAGAGCTCATCCTAGCTCTGGCATGATCGAGGTGGAGTCTTCAAACCCAGTGCGTCGGGGGACCTGCACAAGATACTCTGATGCTCAAGTCAGTATTGGAGCCATGAGAGCATCCAAGGGCTCAGCTCAAACATGTAAGAATTCATAGCAAACTTGTAATGTAAGTAATGAGTTAGAAGAGCCCTAGAGGGAAAAGTGGAAACTTTATTTATAGGCGTTGGAGGTCCTCTGCAAGTGTTGGGGAAGCTCTTAAGTGAGGCTTCCGAGCGAGATTAGTTGTGAGTCGAGCAGCTGCATAGCGCTTCCCTCGGCCTTTATCTAGGCTGATCCGAGAGAGTTTGTCCCTAGCCCAGGTCATTCAAGCTGCCTCTTAGGTGTATGCCGAAGAGCATCCCTAGTGGGTCAGTTGCTACGTCGTCAGGTCATATGGCTGAAAAGTACCGGAACAGTTTTTGATCGATGTAAATCTTTGAAGTGGTCATAAACATAACAAAAATGAGTGCATAGAAGTAACATGCATTATTTAGTAGTACTACAATCATTAATGATACACAACGCTTATACACATATCACTAAATAACACATGTTATTCCTAAACGCTCACACTTTGTAGTGGTTTTTGACTCCGATAAAACTTTGTGGCAGTCATAAACCCCACAAAAGTTGGTGGGTATAAGTATTGGTATGCACTATTTAGTATTTCACCAATCTCTAATGATATATATATATATATATATATATATATATATATATATATATATATATATCTCGAGAATGCCTAGTGAGATGGGTGTTTTTTATGTGAGAGTCAGAGGAGTAATTTATGTCCTTTGGATTAAAATCAATGGTTGAGATTAATTTTTTTTTAACTCTCACGTGCCTCCTTCAGCACTCTAAGGGTGTGTTTGGATCAGCGTTAGCAGAATTGAGTTTGGCCAGAATTAAGTCTGGTCATAATTGAGTCTGGTCATAATTAGTCTGTAAACGTGAGTTTAAGTGATATGATTTATATTTGGATACAAATAGTATAAACGTAATTCCTGGAACAAAATTTGGTTTGAATATCTTTGATTAGAATTGATTTTGGAAGTGTAATGACTAAAATGGGTATGTATATTATAATACCAAGCCTTAAGATGAGGACCACGTAGCACTAAATAAAGATCTAGTTCTAAAACAAAGAATGTGGTGTTGCTTTGGGATGTAGCCACGTATGATTGTGAGTTCTTGATCCTTTGCCTGGATTGTACTTTGATAAAAACAAAATTGGATGGTTATTCTTCTTTAAGGGTATAGATGACTAGAATTGTTTGAGCTCCATGGAGCAAGGGCAGAATCGGTTCTGCTGGACGTAAAAGCTACCAAGAGTAGCGTGAGCCAGACTTAATTCTAGAGATTGAAACTCACTTTTGAAATTGAAACAAAACATTTTTTTTTAAATTAGATCCACGTTTAGCCCAATAAACGTGATTATGTATGGTTCCAACGTGTTACCAAACACGTACTATACCATGTTTGTGTTTGTTTGCCCTTTTTTCTTCTTCCACGGTTTGATCCTTCCATCTTCCTTCTCACACAACGAAAGGAATTTCCCATCTGCCTTATGTTTCTTCTAGGAGATCTGCTGCAAATTTTCTCTTCACAATCTCGATGTGTCGTCGTTGCAACCACCCCTGTTGGTAAAGCTAATTTTTCTTCTCCCACATGATTGTCAATCCAAAGAGACTTTCATTTGGGGCATGATTGACGGCTACTGTTAAAATTACTTTACTCTTGACAAATAAAAATAAAAGGAACCATCTTGGATGATGTCTCCAATTATAGAAGAGAACCAGTTAAAAGGAACAAAAGGGTGCCGTGATCAAAAGGGGAGGAATTTATGCATCGTTTCATCTAACAATACAACAAAACTGGTTTTTAGCAAGAGTCATTCTGGGGTGGTTCAATGAAAACCGCTGCCAGAAGTCACTCTGCGTCGCTTCGCGAGGCGGTTTGTATAACTACGACGAGTTTATTGTGTTTGGCGGCGGTTTTAAGTCATTTAGTGCGGTTACTGAAGGTTCAAACTTGTAAATTGAAAAAAGAAGCATATAAGTTGAAACCCTAAAACGCTAAAACAATTCCTCTTTCTAGCGTCTCTCAGTCACTCTCACACCATCTGCGAACCCATTCCTTTGTGTCGTTCAGAGAACCACCGATCACCTCGCCGCCAATAAAAACCCTCAGGTTCCCGTTGAACCGCGGTTTCAGATCCGCTGCTGCGTCGAGTACCACTACGGTGAAGAGAGCACGAACACCGCGTCCGCGTGCCATGGTACACCCTCAACATGGAGGTTTCGACAACAGAGTGTGGAGTGCAGTCAGTGATGATTGGGAAGCTTGGAACCAAGAGGCACCTCTTCGCCGATAGGCTCTCGAAGCTTCTGGAAGCTCTTCACATTTCCATGGCCACGCTCCTCCCCTAGGAACTCAACCCTCGCTCTTTTCTCTACCAACAGGTACTCACAAAATTCATCGCCTTCTAGGGTTTCCTTATTCTTTGTTTTGCCTCTAATTTCGATTAATTTATGAATAATTATCTCCATATGCAGCAGAAGAAACTTCTTAATCGTAATTATAATTTAAAGATGATTGGCCGCGCACAATTTCTGCATAATGAAGTTTCAGCTGCAAATCCGGAAAAAAAAAAGGGGGGTTTCTTTCTTTGTGTGAGAAAGTAGATGGAAGGATCTGGAAGAAGAAAAACCGCACACAAACAAGGGTTTTGAATCTGAAGGAAGCACGTGAGAGTTAAAAAAAACAAATTTAATCTCAACCATTAATTTTAATCTAAAAGGCTAAAATTACTCTTCTCACTCTCACATAAAATACACCCCTCACTTAGATATATCCTTTCTATATATATTATCAGCCAACAAATCAAGAGAAGAGTTGCTGAGAGATAATTATGAAAAAATAATTAATAGTTCAATAGGTTCTGAGTTTGTACCAATGTGTACGATTGGTCCCTCCCGGAAAAAAGTTTGTTAAAAGTCCCTCGGTGTGCACAAGTTTTTATTTAGTCTGTGTTGGAGCTCCGGCGAGGGTGTTGAGTGGCTGGATAAAGATGATATGACATTATCCACGCATTTTTAATTAAATTTAAATTTCACATATATAATTAATAATTAAATTAAATTACAATTATTAATTAAAAATAAAAACTAAAAAAACTTAATCACTCAAAACCCTCATCTCTCTCCCTTTATCATCAAATCCAGGATCTGTAAATAGGGATGGCAACGGGTAGGGTCGGGTGCGGGTTTAACCCTACCTGCACCCGAACCCGAAATAACATACCCGAACCCAAACCCAAACCTTGTTCGGGTAGAAAAAATATACCCGAACCCGAACCCGTTGGGTTTCGGGTTCCCCATACCCGAAACCGTACCCGTGATGAATGGAGAGGAAACAGAAAAACCCGAAAACCCGACTCATACCCGAACCCGAACCCTTAGTATTGCTAAAATAAAATTGATTTCTAGGCCTAATTGCGGTGTAAATTGAAAGAAGCTGGCCATACAGCATAACTAGGCCTAATTGCGCAGGTAGAAGTGACCATTACCTTCAATTCATCATTTTTGCATTCTTTCAACTTAATAATGCACGTAGCAAAGTTACACAAAATACAAAAACTGAAGAAATCAAGAAACACATAACAAGGAAGATTCCCTAAAAAATGAAGTCATGATATATTCCCAGCATTCAAGTAAAGTGAAAGAAATATCAAACAACATTAACCTTCCAATTCAGACCACAGGTATAGGACTCTCCCTGTGTTGGATGTCATTGTAATTGAGCTTCACATAAGAAAACAGTCTTCATTATCATCAAAGTACTTTTCCAGATAAGCTAGAAATATATCAAGGCATATCAATAAGCCTTTCTAAAACTCTCCAACTAGTGAAACTTCTAGATTGTAATACCAATACTCCAATACTGAATAGCACACTGTCTTCAGACAATAATCACCCAACAATATACCAAAGTAAACAAATTAACAGCAACCCACAGAGACTCAAGCAATGTAACTAGCAATCTGTCTAATTATACAACAATCCAGCCAAAATGTATCAATTATATTATACTTTTCTATCATAAGATGTATTCACAAATCTCTATCATAAGATGTATTCACAAATCCCAATCTACAACATGTTCAGTTGTTCACTATCACCGACACACAGAAATATCTAAACATAAATTGCACAAAACAGAATAGAAAGGAGAATAAGGAAGGTGGGTATATGAATATATGTAAATGAATCAATGACTATATTTTAAGCTACAATGAGACCATGCTTGACACCCAGAATTTCATACTTGATTATTTAAAATTGAATTATTAAAGAGTGAAATACTCAGAAGAGAGTGGGACGAGGAAGGAGAGGGAGAATAACACAGCACAAAACACAATAATATCATGAACAACATTTCTTGAGATGAGAATTAAAATAACACAAACCCCAAACGTTGAATCCAAGTGGAGGCCATCTACTCGCGATTAGTTGGTGAAAGAAGAAACATTAACAAATCAAGAAACCTAAGTTAGAACAATTGAACATGCAGCTTTTAGGCTTGGACGACGGTGGAAGAGAATCGAGAGACGGAGACGAAGGCAGGGAAGGTGGACGACGGCGGACGAGAAGCGGAGATCGAGAGGCGGAGATCGAGTTCCTTCTTGCTTGAATGGTGGACGGCGGCGGCTTGGATCCTTGGACGACGGCAGGACAAAGTTCGACGGCGGGCGGCGGCGGCTTGGAGCACAGCAGCGGAAAGTGGGTGCTTGGTAGGGGAAGGGGTGAGGCGGCTTCTGCTGGCTGCTGCTTCTTTGCTAAATTGAACCTTGAAAAACCCTAGTAAATCACTACTAATATATATATATAAGGATATTTTTGTAATTTCTTACATAGGGACGGGTTTCGGGTAGGGTTCGGGTAGGGTTTGCTCATACCCGAACCCAATCAGAACGGGTTTTACCCATAAATTCGGGTCGGGTAGGGTCGGGTACCCGCGGGTATGGGTTTTTCTGCCATCCCTATCTGTAAACCCAAAACCATAGCCTCCTTCTTCTTCTCTCTCACCCGACACACCAGAAACCCTTATCTCTCTCCCTTCTCATTTGCCGCCGCACCTTCCCTCTTTGCCTCCCTCTCCCAACCAAAGAGTAAAGATGTGGGATTGCGAATTGCAAAAAGAGCAGAAACGATTTCCCCTCTTTGCAAATGGCTTCCCCGTTTCTCCCCACTACCTCCTTTGTCGCTGCCACGAATTCCTCCGCTCTCTCCTTCTCCTCCGCTCTCACCTTGTGTCGTGCTCCTTCGTAGCGGCGGCGGCACCCCCAAGGCCTTGTCGGCGGCCTTCTCAGTCAGCCCGATCGAAAATTAGGGAGATCCAGAAGAATCTTCCAAGGCCAATCCAGAAGAATCAAGGAGCCAAAGAACCCAGTCACCATCAAATCCATCAGAACGAGTCGAACAGCGAGAACCCAGATTTGAAACCCTTAGTCCTCGTTATCTTTGTCTCCAATTCTTCTCATGGATCGTCAACGGCGCAAGACTGGTGTTTGTCGTTCCACGGCGGCGCAACCGTGACTTACCTTCCATGACTCATCCACATCTGATTCTGAAGTTATGAATGATATGAAGTTTTTTGAGTTTTGACTTGAATATGAGTTGAATCTGGGTTTTGTGTTAATTTTTTTTTCCGAAGAAGAAGAAGTAGTGAGTGATTTCAGCACGCCACAGATTTAAAAGATGTTTGAAGATGATAATGAAGATGAACAAGGGGTTTTAAAAAGCTAATTTAGGGATTTGAGGTCAATGGAAATTAGGTAGTTAAAGTGAGAGTTAGTAAAAATAGGGGTTTTAAAACTTAAAAGGTTTTTCTCACATGTTTTCCCTTAAAAAAAAAATCATATAATTATCATTAAAACAGACAGCACGTCACATATGCCCTTGCCGGAGATCCGGTCTCCAGCAAGGAATAAATAAAAACTTGATGCAAACTAAAGGACCTTTAGCAAACTTTTTTGTGGTAAGAAACCAATCATAAACATTGATACAAACTCATCCATGCATGTGTTGAACTATTAAAAAAATATATATAACCTTAAACGGCAGTCTTGCATGTGATACCTAATTCAGCCCGGAAGGAAATATCTATCCTGCGCGTTGCAGATTCTCATTTCTCCAAACCTAACACCTGACGTGATAGCCTTGTCGATAGTAAAATATCACTAATAATAATTTTTTAATAAAAAATGTTAGGCAGGTGCAACCTTCAAGGTGGTTTCCACAACCAATATACAAAATTTAACGATGCGTGTGGCACGTTGAACGTCAAATCTACCCACATATGACAATTGGGACACACTCCCATTTGGGACAGCAACCACATATGTGAGATCTTGCACATGAGCTACTTCGAGTTTTATGTGCTAGACAGGAAAAATTTCAAGCCAACTGTAATAAGATGACTGTTACTTTATAGAAAATGTTATAAAATGCAAAGATTGATACAACCTTTTATCCTCAAATGTCTACTGCGTATTAAACAGCAATACGAGCCTAATGTTACTTATCCACGTGTAAAAGGAAAAAGCTTTCTTCACACTTATCCACCTCACATGTTAAGAGAAAGAAACATATAGAAAAGTAAGAAATGTGTGATATGATAAGTGATGTGACAAAAATAAAGAAGAGAAAAAAGAAAAATGAGATGAATATGAAATGTAAGAAAAACAGAGACTGTGTTTCAAAACTTCTTGACTCCTTGTAAAATTTGTGAACTGTGTCGCGATTCGCGAATAAGTTGAAATTTAATTGATGTCATGTTGGAACAATCACGTGCCACTTAAAGTTGCGTTTGCGTATTCTCATGCGACTATAGCGTCCCTAACTGAAAAAAGCAAATGTGCAGTTGATGTGTGTTTTGAAAAGTATGGTCTAGAATTATTTTGGACTAAATTAATCGTAGTAGTAAATTTTAGTCTATAGTGAGATAATTTAATATTTAAGTACATTTACGACAAAGATTATTTTTTATATTTTTTATGAATAATACGACAAAGATTATTTGATTGAATAATATTATTACAATAAATTATTTCATTTAATAACTTCTTAAGTTCTTATCAATGTACTGAAAATCATACTGATCACTAAATTGATTGAGGCACTGGTTCAAGATTTAATGGTCGAACCATAATTGGCCATGGTTAAAGCGGTAATAATTAAATAATACTTTTAATAGTATTTATAATAGTATATAATATATTTACACAAGACACTAAGAAATTTAGACTATTTAAATTTTAAATTATTATAGGATATTAATTTTATACATTTATAGAAAAAAAATGGTTAAAAATGTTTATACACAAAAAGAAACAACAAAGCAAAAATAAAAATCAATCGGTTCAACCTAATTTTTGTCGTCGGTTTTTTACCATTTCAACCGATTTCGGCCGATTATGAATTTTTCAAGAGACTGAACTTGCACTAGACTAATTCTCAGTCAGATCGATCAACTTGTTTTTGTTTTCAAGCTTCTTATTTTTATGTAATATGAATTTGACAAATCCAACAATTGAATTAAAAGTTCAAACAAGTAGATCAAGTGTACAAAAATTCGTAGAACTTTGAAATCCTTGTTTCCTTGTGTTAAAAATGAGACTCTAGGATTCTCTCCCTACACTTCACTGTGCGTCAGAATGTCTTTTGCAGTACCCCTCGTCGTCGAACTTAAAGCTCTGTCGTGACCTAAGAGACAGTAATTGCACAATTCAGTCGTAGCCAGACCACGTGGTTGAGAGAGATTCTCCATGAATTCTCAGGTCCGAACATTAATATTTGGCTTAAATTACTTTTTGGATCATGTAATATACCCCATTTTTAATTTTCTCCTTGTCATTTTTTTGTTTAAGTATCTCCAAAATGTTGATTTTTGTTTTTGGGCCTTATCATTAAATTTTCTATCCAAACAAACATAAGTCAAAGTCAACTTTAGATGTGTAGTTTTTTGTGTATTTCGTCGCACAAAAATTACCAGTTTCATATTGAAGTCCTTAACATTAGTTTTACTATCACATTATCAATCATTTATCCCACCTCCCTCCGCTCTTCCCCCACCGCCTTCACTACTACATAATTGTTTTTTTACCACACCCTTATTACCACGGTTCCGTGTCGAACCGTGGTAAAAAGAGGTTACGAGCTCTGTTACCACGGTTCCGTGTTGAACCGTGGTAACTGAGGTGCTCTATTACCACGGTTGTATGGAAACCGTGGTAACTGAGATAGTTTTTATAATTCTTTTAATTAACACTGCCTATTACTACTGTTGTTACCATAACTGTGGTAATAGATTTTTTTTAATTAACATTGTCTATTACCACGGTTGTCAGGGGAACCGTCGTAATAGGTCTTATTTTATTAAAAAAGTGCTTAAATTTATCGATTTCCCTCTGTTATAGCTATAGGAAACCTTTGTTTTGAGAAAACCCTTTTGTCTTCCCCTTTCTCTGTCGCAATTCCATCGATCTTCAACCTCTTCACCGCCACTCGACACTCCTTGCCGCTGCACTTCATTACCGTCGCTCCTTGTCGCTTGCTGTTGCACCTCATCACTTGCACTCGTTCTCTCTGCAACCGCTCTACCACTGCTTTGCAAGCTCGTCGCGGCCAATCCTTCTCTTGCTCGCGGCCTCCCTCTTTGTGTGCTCACTCAGCTCGTTCCTCCTACTACTCAGCTCGTTCCTCTTGCTTCCACACTTCACTCGTGAGTCCTCTTGACCTGCTTCTACTTCTAGGGTTTTCTTTTAAAGATTTTTGTTGTTGTTCAGTACATTACCACGGTTTGTGTATTATGTTTTTTGAGGTCATGTTTGATTGTAAGGATTATGTGAGGATACTAACTGGTAGTTTTTTATTTAACGGTAGCTTATAATCTCCCGAATATTACATATTTTACAATCTCATGCGCTGGAAACTCAGCGCTCATGCGTCGGCTCTTTGCCAGAGTTGCCCATTTCACTTATTTCCCAGCGCATGAGCGTTGGAAACCCAACGCACATGCGATGGACCTTTGATTTCTTTTAAATACATGTCTTGTAATTTTCTTTTGGACCTTCTTGGCTGAGAACCTTTTGGAGCTTGTTCTTGGGGCTTTTAGGAGTCTTCCTAGTGCTCTTGTTCCAGGTTTTTACTTCTTTAATTTAGATTATGTTTAGTTTAGCCATGCTTGGCTAGTTTTCTTTAGTACTTGGGGATTGTGAATCCTAGTTTAAGTTATGCTTTGAACTTCTAAATTTTTATATGAATAAATTTATCTTTCTATGAATCTTTTCTCTATTGTTTAATTCGCTTGAGTGCATGCAAGTGTTATGCTTGTTCTTGGACAAACGATAGTTTTGTAAGAATAGGGGAGCTGAGATTAGATTGATTGGTTTCTCTGCCACTTAGGTATAAGGGTGGGAACTAGTTGTGTTGGCCAGATAAAAGAACAATATTTCTTCAATTGAATTGATTAGGTACTAAGGTATTAGGCTTAGCAACTGAGATTGAATGATTTGCTTGATTAAGGTATTAACAAGTGAAGGTTAAGGCTACATCACCATAAAAAGGTTTCTAAGATTTATATAGAAAATTGGTTGTAAGAAGCATAATTTGATTAGGTGAAACTAAAGCCCCGAGTATTGTTTCCATATAAGTGTTTCCAATCTTTCACTATTGCTTTTCTGCAATCATCTTGTTGCAAACAACATTTCAAAATATATCTCTTTACTTTTCTCTTCCAAATTGCAAAACTTAAGCTTGAATCAATAAACAAACTATCCGTGTAGATTCGACAATCTTTTATATTACTTTGGTCAATCCGTACACTTGCGGGATATGCTATCAAAGAAGATGAGGGAGGATTCTGGGTTTTTCCTGGTTTTGAATGTTTGAGATTCTAGGAATGCGTTTTGGTTATTGATCGTGCGTAAACTCTAGACGGTGGCTTTCTAGGTGCTCCGGTGGTGGTTCTCAGCCTAGGCCGGCCATGGTGCAGAGTGTTTCCGGTTGAGGTGCGTCGGGGGAGACCAGTAAAAGACACTCTGACGCTCAAGTAAGTGTGAATGCATAGAGAGAATCCATGAGCTTAGACAAACTCAAGAGAATGCTAAGAATGAAAGCAAACTTATGTAAATGAACGATAGAACCTGCATTTATAGGCGTGTAATTGTGTTTAGTGTCTTTGCATGTGTGAAGGAAGTCCTTATTTGGAGCTTCTGGCCGAGGAATGTCTTTAAGTCGACGTGTTGTGCATGTTCCCCTCGGTCCTTTTCTAGGCTGCTCGGACACTTTTCCCATTGAGCCAGAAGGTTTGTTCCTGTACCAGGTCGTGCATGCCTCCTTGGTGGTGGATGCTTTAGGGAAAACCCATGTGGATGGGCTGCGATATCATTGGGTCATATGGCTTAAGAGCCGACCGGAACAGGAGCCCCCCAGCTTGGCGTGTCAATGGTTGGCATGTCAAGCTCTTGAAGCTTTGCCCGAGATCCTTTCTGCTACACTTGAGATACCTATACTTGTGTTTGAGACCCCTTGGTAGTCATACGAGACCTCTAGAAGTATTTTTTGTGTGTGGCTATTAGTTCGTGGTGAATTGTAAGTTTTCGCTCGGCTTCACTGCAGTTCGAGTGTGGTTTGAATTTAGGGTTAAATATGTTTTTAGTCCCTGTACTTTGAGCGAGATTCGGTTTTAGTCCCTCGCCGGCGTAAAGGTGGATTTTAGTCCTCAGACTTTCATTTTTTTTTTGTTTTCGTCCCTGCCAGAATCAGTCGTTGACCGTCGTGCCTACGTGTCACGGCAGGGCTTACGTGGCATAGGCCACGTCATTTAATGAGGACACCTGGATTTTTTTCACATTAATATTTATTAATAAACATTAAAAAAGGAAAAAGGGGATATGAATCAGACACAGTATCGTGGCCTCTCTTCTTCTCATCATCTTCGAAAGCCCTTCTTCTCATCATCTTCGAAAACCCTTCTTCTCAACAGGTGAATTAGCATCAATTTATTCCTTCAATTCCTTTTTCACATGTGTTAAACAACATAAACACTTGATGTTTCTTCTTCTTCTTCATTAATTTTCAGCCACAATTCTTCCTTTATTTGCATCAAGATCCCCACAAATGTTCTTTATTTGACCTGAACCTCTAACAAGGACTAAAATGCAATAAAACAAAACTAAAAGGACTAAAAACACAAAAGTTGCTACATTATATGCAAATGCAAAAATAAAGTAAAAATACTAACAAAATGAAATAAAATCGATATGTGACTCAAAGAAAATAAAATAAAAAGACACTAAAAACATCATACAAATCCCAGTCATCAGTGTGAATCAGAATAATTTTACAATCAAAGCTCCTACTTATAGGCCAAGTTCCGAATAACTAACTTTGCCACCTAATAGACACGTGTCTATCCAAAATAAACTAAATTAACTACTAGTAACTTCCAATAACCGCTTCTGATTACTCTTCATGTCTTGCTCGAATACTTTTCGACCTTGCACCATTTTCACTTTACTTCAATGTTGCTAAGACTTCAAATGCGTTCTTTGTCTCGACATATTTCTTCGACTTGCTTCCTTAAATCAGCACATATTTGCTCGAACCTTTTTCCCTTCGTTGGTCGAAGAACTTGTCTACTGACTTCGTAACATATCAAAATGTTGGTCTTGGTCGAAGATGACAAATTTGGTCGAAATATTTGGTCTTTGTAACATATCACAATGTTGGTCTTTGAGCATCAGACGAAGCAACCCATCAGACAATGAAGAA
The DNA here is from genome assembly GCA_030819835.1 of Acmispon strigosus. Taxonomy (NCBI): domain Eukaryota; kingdom Viridiplantae; phylum Streptophyta; class Magnoliopsida; order Fabales; family Fabaceae; genus Acmispon; species Acmispon strigosus. Next base: position 42,782,900 of record JAUAMA010000005.1, on the reverse strand, counting down.
GATGAACAAAACTACAGTCAACGCAGACGATGCAGCAAGCGATGTTTGCAGACGATGCTGGCATGCATGCATGGAATCTTCACGTTTAGAATCTTCAAGTCCTTGCCAATTTGGCATATGATTTCGACCAATATTGCCAACACCATATTTCGACTAATAAACTAAACTTAGCACAACTTATTATCTTTGGTCTCTTGGTATTTCGACCAAGATAAAATTCTGGTATTAACACCACCACCACCCGTACACTTGTCTTCTTGCAGAAGCTACCATCAACATTCAACTTCACAAACCCGTCAGGAGGCTTCTTCCAAGCACCACTCAAACGAGTTACCTTGAGCTCTTGAGGATCAGGGTAACAACAAGTTTCATCATGATCATGGAAAATCCTTCACCAAGCTTCCGCAACCGTCCAAGGAGAATCATCCAACACCATGTATTGCACCACCTCCATGCTCCCCAAAGGCAAGATAGGAAGTGACTACTGTAAGAACCAGAATCCAGCGACGGAACCCAAGTTCCCAAATCCTGGTGGAAAAATTCAACCGAACCATGGCATTCAGCTTCATTCGCATCTCCATAGAGTGTGGGCATTCTCTTAAACAGTGGAGGATGTCTTCGATAGAAGAGGAGCATCGAGCACACGTCAAAGTCAGCGCCATGTGACAGTTAAAACGAACCAAGTTGACTGAGAGGCATTATGCAAAATCCTCCAAACGAAGAACCTAAGTATTCCTGAACGAGCAGTTTCCAAACCCAGCACCAACTATCTACCTGAGTGTGAACTCAATTCTACGAATTAAGTCACTTATACGCAGCATGCACCGTATAACACCCCTTATCGCTACTATCTCAAACCCAAAAGTCCTCTGTTTCCACAACAGGACATAAGGAGATTTCTGAGAACATATTTAACACCTCAGTCAGAAGCACTGTCCACAAACAGTCAAGAGCCCAAGAACCTTGATTAATTAGATCACGCAACAACAAATCAGAATCAGAGACATGAACGAAATGTAGTGGAGGGGCTAGCATGTCATTTCCACTCCAATTCGCATTCCAAATAGAAGTCTCCCTATTCCCAATACGATACTTAAAGCCTTGTCGAAGCATATCTCGAGCTTTGAGGATCCTTTTCCAAACTGGAGATGCACTTTGACAATGTTGCACATGAAATATTGACAAACCTACCATATATTTACATTTGGACACCCGAACCCACAGCTTGTGTGGATTATTAGAAAGTGCCAAATCGCCTTGCCCAACAAAGTCGTATTCATAAGCCTCATATCTTTCAGGCCTAGCCCACCATGCATCTTCTCTTCCGTGAGCCTATGCCAGTTAACCAAATGCCAGTCGCGTCTACCACTACTTTTGGACCAAAGGAAGCTCCTCATAGTTTGATTGACACGGTCCAATAATCCTCGGGGAAGCCAAACAGCGTGCATCATATACACAGGGACAAAAGCAATTACAGATTTCACCAAGCAAGTTCTACCTGTTATGTTCAACAAACAAGTTTTCCAGGAAGCTAGTTTTTTTGTGAATATTTCCCAAAACATGAGCAAAGCTTGTACTATTCACTCTCCCTCCTTGAAGCGGAAAACCTAAATACTTTCCAAAATCACGCACAAACGAGATAGGAGCAATATTATTGATTTCATCTTGAAGCTCAGACTGAACCCCTTTTGAAGTGGTAGCTTTGACTTTCCAATATTAATCTTGAGACTAGAACTGTTGTAAAATTCATGGAGAGTTCCAGCCAACAAATAAACCCGAGCCGCTGATGCGTGGCAGAAAAGAAGGACATTGTCGGCAAAGAATAGATGAGAGATAGGAGGACCTCCTTGTGCCACCCTCATAGGCTTCCATCTCTCAATGTCCACTAAGTTCTGAATCTGAATAGACAACCTTTCCGTGCAAAGCACAAATAAATACAGCGACATCGGGTCTCCTTGCCTAAGGTTTATACCGGGAGAGAAACTAGTCAGCCGAGCACCATTCCACAAGATTGAAATTTGAGAGGAACTAATGCAACTCGTGATCAGATTGATAGTCGTCTTGGAAAGCCAAACAGGACCAAAGTCTCTTCTAAGAACTTCCATGAAATGCTATCATAAGCCTTCTCCAAATCAATTTTGAAGGCTAATGACCCTTTCTTAGAATTAGAAGAGTTCATATAATGGACAATTTCTTGAGCCAGAAAAGCATTATCCAACGTACCTCTACCCGGAAGGAAGCTGTTTTGCATAGGGCTAACAATCTCATTAAGGAATGGTCGGATTATATTCACAAACACCTTTGTAATTATCTTGTAGGTAACATTATATAAACTAATCGGGCAAAACTCCTTAACAGAGGAAGGATAATCCACTTTAGGAATTAGGACCATGTTAAAAGGGTTTTCACTTCTTTTAATAAAAACCAATACTTAAGCTGCGCTCAAACCTCTTTTAAGATTCAATTGCAGTATAGTAAGGGTGTTATCGATCCTCAGGGAGCAAATGTGTTTGACTGCCTTTCTTTAATTAAGAAGTTAAGCAAGAAAGAAATAAGAGTTGTTTGTTTGGAGAGACTTGTATTTAAGAGCATGAAAATAAGAAAGCAAACGATTGAGAGAATAACAGATTGGGAAAACAGTTGGATTATGGTTTCATATTTCACTATCCAGGATTTATTTATTCTTGATTACAATCACTTAAAATCTTTAATTTATTCCCATCAGTTCTTAACTAACTCACCTATTCCTAGTATGAGAAGTTGATTCAATTACTTTCCTAATTACCGCTTCCACAGGCAATTAATCAAAACAATTGTAAATATGCAGGCGTTAAGGAACTAGGTGATCTAACGCTATCCCTAGCAAATTAGCTTCTCCTAGATTAAACAATTTATGTCAGATTAATAGAGTAGCTTTCACATACAAAATTAATCCCAAATCAGATGAAAGGTGATCAAGCAATCATAAGCAATAAGAACAAAATTGTTTAATTGAAATTAAAAATAGAAAGTAACAAAGAAATAAATAGAATCCTATCAAGATGAAATACTACGCCTAAATCCAACTAAAAGAGAGCTTAGTTATCCATAGAATGGAAACTAGCTTGCTTACAAGGAAAATCAATTAGGAATTAGGAGACGATGAAGAATCCAAGCATCCGTTGATGAAAATCCTCTTTTCCTTCTCAAATTAGAGCTCTCTCACGTCCAAGGGGTGTTTGGAGGAGACTAGGGTTGAAAGAATACCCAAAACAGGCCAAAAATCACGTTTTATAGGCCCTGGGCGCCGCAGGGGCGCTTAGCGCCCTCGACGGGCGCCTAGCCGCCTGGAAACCATGTTCTGGGCGCTTAGCCCTTTACTGGGGCGCTTAGCGCCCTGTCTTCAGTTGCTGGGCGCTTAGCCGCCCTGTCTGGGCGCTTAGCCGCCTGTCTGGGCGCTTAGCCGCCTGTAGCTTCCTGCTGGCCGCTCAACGGCTTGTAGCGGCGCTTAGAGCCCCGAAAACATCACCAAATCAAGATCCAACCGTTCATATTGAAGTTCCATGAGTTAGGAACCACATACTCAAATTTTAGCTAAATCCAACGGTTAACGAATGAGATATTGCAATTTTGCTCAGGCTGCTTCAAGATTTCTGCATCAAAAAGTTGGCATTAGAACTGAAATCTTCATTAAACATAAAAAATGTGCATTCTAACCCAGAATTAATAGCAATTCATCATTCCTTTGCAAAACATACATTTCTTGGGGGTTTTAACAATTAAAACTCATACTAAGTGCCTAAAAACAATGTTAAAACTATGAACGTTTGACACTTATCAGACCACCAAAATTTCAACCAGATTTGCATCAACTTTCCTCGTAGCAAACGCATTAAGCACAAGCTTCGAAAGAGAATCCCCAACTTGATCCCAATATTTTTTAAAAAAGAAAGGTTGAAATTCATCAGAGCTAGGAGCAGTAAAGGATTTCATGGACATCAAGGCCATCCTTACTTCTGATTTCGCCACTGGTTGAGCCAAAATATATAGCGCAACCGAGGAAAGCTTGGGGAAGGCTTGATGTTGGAAATCCAACCCTGTGAGATTCAAATCTGCCACAAATAACTTGCCAAAATACCTCTGGAGTTCCTCAATCAAAAGCGGTTCATCGAAGCACCACGATGCATCATCAAGCTTTAGTTTGTGGATCCTGTTTCTTTTCCTCCTGATCACAACATGAGTGTGAAAATAAGTTGTATTGCGATCACCAAATCGGACCCTGTTCTCTCTGGCCTTTTGGTACCACACAAGCTCTTCTTACTTTAAAATGCATTTGTACTCTCTCTAGAGCTCAGCCTCAAACTGAACAAGATCAGAAGTGATTTTGGCATCAGTCGAACCTATCTCTGCCTCATTCCGGTCTTCTATTTGTAGTCAGTCGTTTCGTGTCACAGCACGTCGTGACAGCGAACCCTAATTTATGAAACCCTAAATTTGAATTTAGTCATAATTATTAATTAACATAATTAAATAATTCTGTGCAATTAAGTAACATAATTAACATAAATAATTAACCTAAATTAGGGCAAAATATGCAGTCTTATTGAATTTTTTAAATAATTTAATTAAGTACATTAATTACCAATTAATTAATAATTCATATATTTTTAAATATTACCATTTTTAAATACACGCAGTATTAATACGACATTTAATTTGAACTTTACGGTCTAATTGACTTTTTTAGAAAATAAATTATTTAATTATTAATTAATTACTAATTAATGAATTTTTCAAAGTTTATTTAATTCGAAAAATTAATACAGCATTTTGTTTTCAAACAAATGATTTAATTATTAATTGATAATTTTTTGAAATATTATCATTTTAACAAATGGTAATAATGATTAATTAATTTTAATTTATTTATTTTTAAAATATTATCATTTTAACGAAAGATACTAATGAATAATTAATTACTAATTAATGATTTTTTCAAAGTTGATTTAATTCGAACTAATTAATACGACAATTTGTTTTCAAATAAATGATTTAATTACTAATTGTATTTTTGAAATATTACCATTTTAACAAATGGTAATAATGAGTAATTAATTTTAATAATGAGTTTTTAATATACTAACATTTTAAAGAAAGATACTAAAATCAGTCTATAATAATAGTTGTAAAAATTAAAGAGCAAAAATCTAATAAGTATATGTGGACATTTTACATGAATGTTTTTTAACATTATATAATTATATTATTCGAAGATTAATTACACTTTAATATAATCTATCAAAAAATTAATTTTCATGTATAGTCAATATTAATTTACACGATAATACTAATTTTGAAATAAATTTTAAGTAGTATTTTAAAATAATTTTAGTTGTAAATGTATATATAATTATGATAATTTGATGATGAAAATATGTTGCGCGGATATTATAAAATTTTAATACATAAGTAGTGTATAATTATTTTATGTTCAAATCAGTGGGTAAAAAGTTCCAAGGGAGGAAAATCTTACATGAAATTTCTTTCATGTTGAAACCCTTATAATTGTAAATATTCATATAATTTACATACATTTTTCATAATTTGTAAATATTTTTAATACTAAATACATATATATGTATGAAAAATTTGATAGAACAGGGAAATATGTCGTACAAAGATTAAAGAAAATTAATATATATATATAGTTAAAACTATTTATGCTTAAATTACATGGTAAAAAGCTCTTACGTTGAGGAATATTTGACAAAAAAATAATTTCATGTTAAAACTAATTCAAAAATAAATCTAATACAATTTTAGTAATATATAGTCTACATTTATTTATGTTTATGGTCTATGTTTAAAAGCTCTCATAGGAAGAAACATTTTTACATGAAATTATTTTTATGTCAAAATTAATAGAAACTAAATTTTAATAAATTTCACAACCTTGCATTATAATTTCATGTAAATAAGTATACAATATAACAATATAATCTATTGCATTTTGGTACAAACTACAATGTAAAACTCACAGAAAAATAATTTTTCTTATAATTTAAATAAATTTTCATTATTTTTTAATAATTTTATGAGTAAAAATATATTAAAGTTTGAAATATTGATAGTAAAAATTGTTGTACGAGGATTAGAAAACAATAATATATATAGTTACAATTAATTATGTTTAAATTACACTGTAAAAAGCTACCACGGGAGGAATATTTTACATGAAAATTAGTACAGTTTAAAACTAATTTAAAATAAAATATTTATATAATTTCAATATTTTTTATATTTTTAAAACAACTTTAAAAGTAAATATATAGATAAAAGTATGATAATTGATGATAAAAATATGTCCTGAAAGATTAGAAAATAAAAATACATATAATGTCTATTTTTTATGTTTAAATTATAGAGTTTAAAGCTCCCATGGGAAGGAACATTTTACAATATAATTTTATGTAAGAAGCGTACTACATAACAATATAGTCTACTCTCACTTTTGTACAATTACATGGTAAAAATCTCTCATGGGGAGGAACATCTTATATGAAACTAATTTAATGTATAAACTAATTAAAAAATCTATTTTCATAAAATTTAAGTACAGTTTTCAAAAAAATTAATAATTTTAGGAGTAAATATATATAAATTATGAAAAGTGATAGTAAAACTATATATACTCAACTTTTATGTATACATGAGTTACAAGATAAATAATTTTAGGAGTAAATATGTATACTCTAATTTTATTTATATACAAGCTATAGAGTACAAAAATTCACACGGGAGTGAATATTCTACATGAAAATGTTTTCTTAGATAAATTAATAAAAAATATATTTTAATATAATTTAAGTACTTACTTATATTTTTAAATAATTTTAGGAGCAGTATATATAAAAGTATGACCTATATTCATACTTTATTTTATTAAATTTTTAAACTCTCATCTTTAGATATTAATTTATATACTATTCTTTTATGTTTATTTACGCAAATTCATTGATTTTCAGCTATCTATTCATTTTAATATAAAGATGCTATCTATAATTCACTATTAGACATATATCCCGTGCATCGCACAGGTCTCGCACTAGGGATTCCCTTTTGATGGTCAATGGTTTCATCTTGGATTTAATCCTCAATGATCACTGTGAGTACTTAAGCTCTGATAGCACTTGCCAATTAGATGAGGATTTTAAACTACAATCAGAGCGGTTTACTACTGAGTTTTTAAATGATATCAAGTGCTATGGGATGCCAAATGACAAATTGAGTCTAAAGGTAAGAACTCCAATTATGTTGTTGAGATATATAAAGCAAGCAACTAGCTTATGTATTCGAACTAGTGATAAAATGTAGCCAAATATTATTCGCACAACAATAAGTAATAACAGGAACTAACCCTGGGGACGAGATCTACATTCCAATATTGGATTTGGTTCCAACTGACTCAGGTTACCAATTCAAGTTTGAAAGGAGGCAGTTCGCAATGTGTTTGTGTTTTCCAATTATTATAAATAAAAGTCAGGGACAATCATTATCTCATGTTAGTCTCTTTCTTCCCATAACAGTTTTCAATCATGGGCAGTTATATGTAGCTGTCTGAAAAGTTAGATCAAGGAAATGTCTTAAGTTGCTAATTTAAGATGACAAAAACAATGTGATGAACTTCAAAAAAATGTAGTATACAAATAAGTGTTTTCCAAGGTTTAAGTATTGTAATTCATATTCAATTTTCAATAAATGTTTTGTATCATTTCAAGTATACATTTCATTACATTTTCATGTTATTTGATTATATAAATCTTTAACAAATAGAAAATGTTACTAGTTGCGGGTCTTAAACTAGTTGCGGGTAAAAATAACATCAGTCGAGGGGCATTACTATTAATGCCATACACATGACTATTGGTGTCATCCCAAAATTCTAAAAACCTAAGTTTAACCCTGTCACCGTAGTTTCAAACCGTGGAAAATATGTTGTCCGCAGTTTGAAACTGCGGCACGTAACCGACCAAGTTGGAAATGCCCAATTCTTGAACTCTATTATGGTTTAATCACATTTATAGCTTGTTTAATGCATTTGACTGTTAAATTTAATGCAAAAATGTTAATTTTTATGATAAAACCGTTAACTTCGACGCTTATAACGTCCGCAACTTCAAACATTAATTTCCACGTTGGGCACGCTCCGTTAGTTTCTATGCTTCTTTGCCTATATATATGGCTTTCTTGCATTTCAGACGCTTCATTCCTCATACTTGTCTTAGTTTTGTTTCATTCCTTACCTTGCTTTGTTACATATTAGTCGCAGTGTTTCGTGATTTGAGTTTCATCCCCAACATTAGCTCCTTTGATGTTCGTGATGTTTCAACATTCATGAACTCAAATGAGCTAATGTAGGTGTTGATAACATTTCTTCATGTAAATTAAAGAAGCTAAATATCCTCATACTTGACTAGTTACTGATGGGACAATATTAAGGGATAGTCCCATCTGATAGTAGTCGTCATCGCTACTCGGACATCCAATCGGGGTTCGAGGAGCGTGATAACCGGAGATAAGTACAAGCAGATAAATGAAGTAGGAATTCCGCTTGAACTGCGGCAAGTTGCGCAGACTAAATTGTGAGAACTTGTAGAATTGGGCAGCGCCGCCAACCGCCACAGAAAGCCACGACCAGACAGAGAGTGAGGCCGAGAGATGGGTGGCCGACGGTGAAGGTATCTAGAGGAGGATGGTGGCCGTCAAGATGGGGTGGTGAGGTTGGGAAGAAGGTGGATGGAGGTGGGTGGTGGGGAGTTGAGTGACATATTTTTAGTTAAGAGCATTTTGATATTTACCAATTTTAGGACGACATAACTAATTGTGTGAGTGACATCAATAACAATGCTCTTAGTATTCAAGATAAATACTTGAAGGTCCCGTTTGGTGGACAGGATAAACAGAGACAAATTATGATAATAATCATATTCTATTATTATCTGTTGTTTGTTGCGCCAACAGGATGGGATAATACTATCATGTCCCTTATCATATCATGTCCATCATGTGTAAAAGTTATTATAAAGGGAGCTAGGATAGAAATTATGCTAAGAGGATAAGATATTTTTTATTTGTTTATTACTATAACCCAATATTAGTTTCAATATTTATATTTTATATAATTTATAATAATATTAATTAATAAATATAAATTTTTGATTTTAATAAAATATTAATTTTATTACTTATCAATTACTAGTTGTTATTGCTAAATTAAAATTATTTAGTCACTAATAAATTTAATTAAAAAATAAACTTATTTATAAATGGTGAAAATATTGGATTTACTCATATAAAATAATTAAATTTTCATTATCACTTACTACTAATTAGTTAACATTATTTTTCATTATTTATATTATAATAAAAATACACAAAATAATTATTCCCTAACAATAAAATAGGCTACTCACACACACGCGCACACACACACATATATATATATATATATATATATTAATTTTTTAAAAGTAAATATAGACTAATTTTATGTTATCATATGATATTATTTAAAATTATTTCTCTACTTATATAATTATAATTAATAATTTAAATATAAATTATATTTGAAAGAATAATATCTTTTAATAATTTTTTAAAAATTTGAATTAATTTTTATCATTGATCATTTATCCCTACTAAGTTAAAACCCATTGGTTACATATATAATAATTTTAATTAAAATAGACTCCTTTCAAAAAAATTAAAATAGCCAAATGAATAAAAATAATTTTATTTTAGTTAATATATTAAAACATAAGTTCATTTATAAAAATGTAAAAAAAATTAAATTTAATTGAATAATCACTTTTAAAAAAAACTATTTAGAAAATTAAATTTTAAAATTATTATGTATTTTTTATTTCAAGAAAAATTTGATTCATTGTTTGTATCAAATCCTATCTACCCCAAATGCATGTTAGATAAGAGACCATCTGCTCTTATCTTATCCTGTGCTTATCCAATCTTTTATTCTTATCCAATGCTAACCAACAAACGAGCCAAATGTTAAATACACGTGGATTCAGATAAGGTTAATTTTCATCATAAAAAAAGATAAGGTTAATTCTTCCTTTGCTTGATTGATGACATTTAACAATTTACCAACAGAATCAACCAACGGCAAGCAGGTTTCGCATCCGAGCCTAGGCACAGGTGGTGGGACCCACCGAGAGGGGATCGCGGCTGTCTCGTGCCGCATAAAACAGCTCACACGTGTCGTCACTGTGTAACCTTAGCTGTCAACTAAGAAAAAACACTACTGAGGACCGAGCCGGTAATTTTACACAAACACAAAGAACTTTTGTGGTCCCCAGTCCTCCTCCTCTCTTCCTCCACCTACTCCTCCTCTCTTCTCCCAAAAAATTTCTCACACGTTTCTCTATAAATCCACCCTCTTCCTCTTACAACCGAGAACCCTCACACGAACAGGTCCTTCACGAGGCGCTGTTCTCTCTCTCTCTCTCTCTCTGAGTTTCATCTTTTCTTGTTCCGTCTTCAGCTTCGGTATTTCTGAAGCGCTCTGCTACTGTCTTTGTGTCTTCTGCGACAACAACCTAACAAATCGTGTCTCACATCAAAAGAGACAAGCCATACCGTGATTCGAATCTCTTCAATCACCACGTAAAACCGGATCTTATTGCTTTTCCGAGTAATATAACCCAGATCTGTTACATTCAATGTCAAAATAGCCCCAATCTTTCTGATAAACTAGACTTCCATAACTACCAGGACTCGAAATATATAAACACCATAAAAATACACAACAAACGCGAAAGGCTTCCTCTTCTTCTTCTTCTGTGCTTTTGGTTTGAACAATGTCAAACTCTCTCTCGTTAACGTTCTCGGCTCTCAACAACCCTCAGTTGAGCGGTTTGAGGAACCCTGGAGCGCGTGCGCGTTCGCGTCCGCTGGCAAGCGTGAGGAGCACGTGCGTGGAGGGGAAGATGTGGCTGGGGACCCGATTGCGTTCGAGCGGGTCGGAGAGGGTCCAGTTCTGGCACTCGGGCGGGCCGGGGCGGCTGCCGAAGCTGAAGGTGGCGGTCCGGTCGGCATTCTCGGCGGTGCCGGAGAAGCCGCTGGGGCTTTACGATCCGGCGATGGATAAGGACTCTTGCGGGGTCGGATTCGTGGCCGAGCTCTCTGGTCAGAGCAGTCGCAAAACGGTGGGCGATTTTTTTATTTTTGAAAAGATTTTTTTGGGGCGTATTGTTGCCGCGTGTTTGGGGTGTAATTTTTTGTATACGTGTCTGTGCAGGTCACCGATGCGTTGGAGATGTTGGTGCGCATGACGCACAGAGGTGCTTGCGGTTGTGAATACAATACTGGAGATGGTGCTGGCATCCTTGTAGCTTTGCCTCATACGTTTTACAAAGAGGCACGTTCTTTGCATTTTTTGATATTATTTGCAAATATCTGTCAGTAGTTTCTGTTTTTTGTGATTGGGGTTCTCAACATGTGGAATTTTGAGAATATGTGAGATTTTTAGTTTCTTTTGACTATTTTTTTTTGTTATGTATTTACTCATTAATTTGTTTGTTAAGTAATTTTTTTAAATAGAATATATAAAGTGTATTTTTGCCCCAATCATGTTGTAGCTGTATATACTTTGTCACTAGTCATTTTCTGTCGTTTCTTTCTTTCTGCCTTTTGCTTTTCTTGTTGTAGGCTGCTTTGTTTTTCTGTTTAAAGACATTATTGTTCTTGAATATATTATTGTTATATTATTGTTATTTTCTCCCTCTCTTTTTTCTGATGCCCATTTATTTATTATTATTTTAAAGGATTTTTAATTGAGATTAATCACTGCTGCAAGAACTTTTCACTTAATAAGTGGAAAATTAGTACTAAGTAGTTAGTAATGCTTAATTGGAATTTCTTATAATTGAAGTTTTGATTGATTCTATTGAAAGAGGTTTGATAGTTATTTATAATGGGTTTGCCTTGTTACAGGTTGTGGATTTTGAGCTTCCTCCCCAAGGACAATATGCAGTTGGTATGTTTTTCTTGCCTAAATCTGATAACCGCAGGAAGGAAAGCAAAAATATATTTAAAAAGGTAAATCAAACTTTGAAGTTTCTTTGTCTTTGGTTGACAATTGATTTCATGCATAATGGTTTTCTCAGTTCAATTTAGATTTGCCATGTGATTGTAATCATGTTGAAGCCCCCTGAAAGTTGTCCACTGCTATTTTGTATTATGCTCCTTTGGTATTACAATTACAGTGATCTTATGTTTTACTGACATTTGCTTACGATTCTGCTTTGCTTTTGGTTTAAGGTTGCTGAGTCTCTGGGGCACTCGATTCTTGGCTGGCGTTCTGTGCGCACAGACAACACAGACTTGGGGGAATCAGCCCGGCAGACTGAACCGGTGATCGAGCAGGTGTTTCTTACTGCAAGTGCTAAATCAAAAGTTGATTTGGAAAGACAGGTACTTTTTATCAGTGGCAAGACATTTGCATTAGAATAATTTAAGCAAGTTAACAAATAATGAACTGGATTTTGCATCATTTTGTGTAATATCCTGGTGAACCTTGAATTTTCCTCTCGATGGGAGAGGATATAATAAAACTCTGGTTCAGCGCATTTTGCATCATTGTGTGATTAATTTCAAGTTCACTTAGTGGGATAAGACTTTTGTTGTTGTTGTTGTTGTATGATTAATTTCAAGTGAAAATTGGATAGTGCTCAATAGATACTTGGTTTTTCCCTTGCAGATGTACATATTAAGGAAGCTCAGCATGGCTGCTATTGCATCTGCATTAAACCTTCAAAATGACGGCATTGCAGATTTTTATATCTGTTCACTTTCATCAAGGTGTGTTGTCACTCAAGAGGCAATCTCATTTTCTTGAGAAGTGAATTATGCTTACTGCCACAGTTATGTAATCAACTTCAAATCTCTGATGATCCTCTGAATCTGTACAGGACTGTTGTTTACAAGGGTCAGCTAAAACCAGATCAGTTGAAGGAATATTATTATGCAGACCTTGGCAATGAAAGGTTTACGAGCTACATGGCCCTGGTAAATATATCACCCATTAACCTTTCTTCTTTCTCCACTAACTCTATACTCCAACAAACAGCATAGGAACAACCAGTAACTGAAGAGATGCAAGGTTGAGGAATGACTTCTGAGGCATTGAGGTTTGAATGATCTCTTAAGTTCTTCCGCTTCCTTGATTACTATTTGAATTTGGATGCTGGATTGGATGCAATGGTTGAGTTGGTAAGAAAGTTCATATCAAGATAATCAATCATGTTTGCAGAAATTTCTGCTGATGCTTTCTGTCAGTTAGTTGGTCTGGAGGACTATTTCTTCAAGGTGGTGGAGGGAAAAATCATTTTGGTGAAAGTGGATAGGATGTTTGGAATTTCTACATGCACTTCAGTATACGTTTATATTGAATTGCCTGGAAGGAAACCACATTTGTGCATTCTACATTGGTTTATATACTGGTATAAGAATTCGGCCATGAAGACTCACAGTTTGGTGTACATGTCTGCAGATACATTCACGATTTTCAACAAATACCTTCCCTAGCTGGGATCGTGCTCAACCTATGCGTGTATTGGGCCACAATGGAGAAATTAATACACTCAGGGGCAATGTTAACTGGTATGTCTTGTATAGATTTTTCCTTACTGTAGTTTAATAGTATGACCTATAAGAATGAATACTACGTTGTACTATTGAAGAAAGTATTTGCTAAATCTATATATTTTGTAGGATGAAGGCACGCGAGGGTTTATTGAAATGCAAGGAGCTTGGTTTATCAGAGAATGAGTTGAAGAAGCTTTTACCAATTGTGGATGCTAATTCATCAGATTCAGGTGAAATTTTATCTGAGTCTTTTTTACTAGCTTGCAAAACTGGTCATTTACTGAATCCTGATGAGTATTTTCTTTACCAGGAGCTTTTGATGGTGTGCTTGAGTTTTTGGTTCATTCTGGAAAAAGTCTTCCTGAAGCTGTTATGATGATGATTCCTGAAGCATGGCAAAAGGACAAGAACATGGATCCCCAGCGTAAAGCATTTTATGAATACTACTCGGCTCTCATGGAGCCTTGGGATGGACCTGCTCTTATATCATGTGTGTTTTCTGGGACTTTGGCTTTATCACGTGTTAATGTCCTCTTAATATTGGCTTTAAGATTTGGTACTAACATATTTTAATATCATACAGTTACCGACGGCCACTATCTTGGAGCTACATTGGATAGGAATGGATTGCGACCGGGCCGTTTCTATATCACCCATAGTGGACGCGTAATAATGGCAAGCGAAGTTGGGGTTGTAGACATTCCTCCTGAAGATGTCCGTAGGAAAGGAAGACTAAATCCTGGTATGATGCTTCTGGTGGATTTTGAGAAGCATATAGTTGTAAACGATGATGCCTTAAAGGAACAATATTCATTGGAAAGACCCTATGGGGATTGGCTCAAAAAGCAAAAGATTGAACTCAAAGACGTAGTTGACTCGGTTCATGAGTCTGAAAGAGTGGCCCCAACCATAGCAGGAGTGGCTCCAGTAAGTATACATAAAAACCAATGTGAACTTCTCATAAATTTCTTGTAGGCAAGTCTAATTATTGCGTCTTCCATGAACTGCAGCTATCTAGTGATGATGCGGATATGGAAAACATGGGAATTCATGGCTTACTGGCTCCATTGAAAGTTTTTGGGTATGTAACTAACATCACTCCTGAATATTTCCTCCATTATATCTACTGTGTTTCAAAGGAAGTGTTTTTATGTTCTTCTCTACTCATGCAGATATACAGTTGAATCATTGGAAATGCTATTACTTCCTATGGCAAAAGATGGGGTAGAAGCCCTTGGGTCAATGGGAAATGACACTCCATTAGCTGTCATGTCTAATAGAGAAAAACTTACTTTTGAGTATTTCAAGCAGATGTTTGCTCAAGTGACAAACCCTCCTATTGATCCTATCCGAGAGAAAATCGTCACCTCGATGGAATGTATGGTTGGTCCAGAAGGTGATCTCACAGAAACCACTGAGGAACAGTGCCACCGCCTTTCACTAAAAGGTCCCCTTTTATCCACTGAACAAATGGAAGCCATTAAAAAAATGAATTATAGGGGATGGCGGAGCAAAGTTATAGACATAACTTACTCAAAGGACCATGGTAAGAGAGGGTTGAAGGAAGCCTTGGACAGGATATGTGCAGAAGCACACGATGCAATTGAAGAAGGCTACACCACCCTTGTGCTTTCTGATAGAGGTATTATACTGTTATCTTTGTTTTGCGCATAAGGATACTACTTTATTGTTATGTCCATCTAATTTATTTGAATTTGTAGCCTTCTCAAGGAAACGTGTTGCTGTGAGCTCCCTCCTGGCTGTTGGTGCTGTCCATCAACATCTTGTTAAAACACTTGAGCGCACTAGAGTTGCCTTAATGGTTGAATCTGCCGAGCCACGTGAAGTGCACCATTTCTGCACACTTGTTGGTTTCGGTGCTGATGCTATATGCCCATATTTGGCTATAGAGGCAATTTGGAGACTGCAGGTCGATGGAAAGATCCCACCAAAAGCAACTGGTGAATTCCACTCAAAAGATGAGTTGGTTAAGAAATATTTCAAAGCAAGTCACTATGGAATGATGAAGGTTCTTGCTAAGATGGGAATATCAACTTTAGCCTCGTACAAAGGTGCGCAGATTTTTGAAGCTCTGGGTCTTTCATCAGAAGTGATTGAAAAGTGCTTTGCTGGAACTCCAAGTCGAGTTGAGGGTGCAACATTTGAGATGCTTGCTTCTGATGCTCTTCAACTGCATGAGTTGGCTTTTCCTTCACGGACTTTCTCTCCTGGAAGTGCAGAAGCTGTAGCATTGCCAAATCCTGGGGATTATCATTGGAGAAAAGGTGGTGAAGTTCACCTGAACGATCCACTTGCGATAGCCAAGCTTCAAGAGGCTGCCAGAACTAACAGTGTTGATGCATATAAACAGTATTCCAAGCTCATTCATGAATTGAACAAGGCTTGCAATTTGCGAGGACTTCTGAAATTTAAAGAGACATCAATGAAGATTCCTATTGATGAAGTTGAACCTGCTAGCGAAATAGTTAAACGGTTTTGCACTGGGGCCATGAGTTATGGGTCTATATCATTGGAGGCTCACTCAACATTAGCATTGGCTATGAATAAAATTGGAGGAAAATCCAACACAGGTTTGTCCATCTTATTTTAAGAAATATCAAAATGCAGATTTTTTGTTTTCCGTCTGAAAGGATGGAAACAAAAAAGTCTGATCTTTTACCTATATCATCAATTTCTGACGAAACATCTTTCCAGCATAACCTTTTCATAAAAACTTATTGTGGATTACCTATATATTTCATATATATTTTAACTAGATAAAGATTATCTCCTCAATTTCTGTAATTTTCTGATGATTTTTTTCTTACATATTTGCTGTAGGTGAGGGAGGTGAGCAACCATCTCGTATGGAGCCTCTTGCTAATGGCTCTAGGAATCCCAAAAGGAGTGCCATCAAGCAGGTTGCGAGTGGGAGATTTGGAGTTTCAAGTTACTACCTTACAAATGCTGATGAACTGCAGATAAAGATGGCTCAGGTAATTGTTGAGAACTTCTGTTTTGAATCAAGGTTATTGACCTTTTTTTAATATTTTAAGAAATTCATCAACTGGTGAACCTGCATTGCTTTTGGAATTAAGGTTCTGTTTATGAATTTAAATTCATGGCAGATGATGGTGTGACCTCAAGGCACCTCTGGGTGCTCTTGCGTCTTTATTTGATATCTACATTTGACCATTGGTGCAGTTAAATATAAGTGTGGTTATTTATGTAACATAGAGTGGTATTATCTTAACATTAAAATTGTAATCCGCAGGGAGCAAAGCCTGGTGAGGGAGGTGAACTTCCTGGACACAAGGTTGTAGGAGACATCGCTGTCACTAGGAATTCAACTGCTGGGGTAGGACTTATCAGTCCCCCTCCCCATCATGATATTTATTCAATTGAAGACCTAGCACAATTAATTCATGATCTTAAGGTATTTTTGTATCTGGACTCTTACTATTAATTTACATCAATGAGCGTTTCCTGTCGAGTGTTCCTTAATTATTTGACCCCTATTGTTAATTTGTAGAATGCCAATCCAGCTGCTCGAATTAGTGTCAAATTAGTATCTGAAGCTGGAGTGGGGATAATTGCTAGTGGAGTTGTTAAAGGACATGCTGACCATGTCTTGATCTCAGGCCATGATGGAGGTACAGGAGCATCCAGATGGACTGGCATAAAGAATGCTGGGTTACCATGGGAACTTGGCCTGGCCGAGACCCACCAGACTTTGGTTGCAAATAACCTACGTGGTAGAACTGTTCTCCAAACTGATGGGCAACTGAAAACCGGAAGGGATGTTGCGATAGCGGCTCTTCTTGGTGCAGAAGAGTTTGGTTTCAGTACTGCTCCACTCATTACTCTTGGCTGCATCATGATGCGGAAGTGCCACAAGAACACCTGTCCTGTTGGAATTGCTACCCAAGATCCAGTACTTAGAGAGAAGTTTGCTGGAGAACCTGAGCATGTTATTAACTTCTTTTTTATGGTTGCTGAAGAGATGAGAGAAATAATGGCCCAGCTTGGGTTTAGAACAGTTAATGAGATGGTTGGCCATTCAGAAATGCTTGAAGTTGATAAAGAAGTTGTTAAGAGCAATGAGAAACTAGAGAACATTGACCTCTCCCTATTGCTTAGACCTGCAGCTGAACTGCGGCCAGAAGCCGCTCAATACTGTGTGGAAAAACAAGACCACAGTTTGGACCAGGCTTTGGATAATCAGCTCATAAGTCTGTCTAGTGCTGCTTTGGAACAGGGTGTCCCAGTATACATTGAAACACCAATCTATAACATAAACCGCGCGGTGGGAACTATGCTTAGCCATGAGGTGACGAAGAGGTACCACTTAGCTGGTCTTCCAACTGACACCATCCATATCAAATTTAACGGTAGCGCAGGCCAGAGCTTTGGCGCATTCCTCTGTCCGGGTATTACTTTGGAACTTGAAGGTGATAGCAATGACTATGTGGGTAAAGGATTATCTGGTGGAAAGGTTGTAGTATATCCGCCAAAAGGAAGCAATTTCGACCCAAAGGAGAACATTGTGATTGGCAATGTGGCACTGTATGGGGCAACATGTGGTGAAGCATATTTCAATGGTATGGCAGCAGAAAGATTTTGCGTGCGGAATTCTGGGGCTAAGGCTGTAGTGGAAGGTGTTGGTGATCATGGATGTGAGTACATGACTGGCGGGACTGTTGTTGTGCTTGGGAAAACTGGTAGAAATTTCGCTGCGGGTATGAGTGGTGGGATTGCTTATGTTCTTGATTTAGATGGAAAATTCCAGTCTCGGTGCAACCTGGAGCTCGTAGATCTGGATTTGGTTGTAGAGGAAGAGGACATCGTTACTCTGAAAATGCTGATACAGCAACATCAACGACACACAAAAAGTCTGCTTGCCAAAGAAGTGCTCACTAATTTTAGCAATATTGTTCCCTATTTTGTCAAGGTGATCCCTAGGGAGTACAAACGTGTTCTTGCTAGTATGAAGTCCGAGGAAGCCTCCAAAGATGCAGTGGAGCGTGCTGCTAAAGATGCAGAAGAGGAAGATGATGAAGCACAAGCAGTGGAGAAAGATGCTTTTGAAGAGCTTAAAAAATTGGCAACTGCATCATTGAATGAGAAACAGAGTCAGGTAATTGTTATTTTTTTACTTTATAATACTTGTACGTTTTATGTTCTGTTTTTTAAGGAAACAAATGTTTTTTGAAGTCTAAACTCCTAAGATTGGGGATCATTCTCCTGCTGTTATTATTGCATTCACATTACTAATTTCTCAAAATTACTCAGTCAACCGTTCTTCATACAATAATTATCAGGATTTTTATTTTGTAGTAAAATTTGATCCTTCCCATGATGTTAGATTAAATTGAAGTGAGGTAACTAATGGATGGATTATCTACTAATGGTAAAAGTAGCTCTACATCCACGAAGTAAACTTCAGTTTAAAGTTTCTAAAACATGCTTTACAAAATGAAAGAAACACTCAAACATGAATGCAGTCGTTCCAACACAGCTTAATTTTGTACATTAACAAGCACATGTTTTGTTTTCTTATTGCTTATACGTTAGGAACATGTGATTAAGATGCAAGTAAAGTAACTTGAGAATTTTAGTATATTTTGACCTGGCTAATGTTTTTGAATATCTGCAGGTTGAATCACCCAAGAGGCCAAGTCAAGTTACTGAAGCTGTTAAACATAGAGGTTTTGTTGCTTATGAGCGTCAAGGGGTTCAGTATAGGGATCCGAATGTGCGCATGAACGATTGGAAGGAAGTGATGGAGGAGACAAAGCCTGGTCCACTTCTGAAAACACAGTCAGCCCGTTGCATGGATTGTGGAACTCCCTTTTGTCATCAGGTGTGCATTGCGGCATCCGACAACTTACATCTTTCCTTCGGAAGTTACTAGGACCTTTGTGTATACTAATCATGTTTGCATAAAATTTCAGGAAACTTCTGGATGTCCACTTGGAAATAAAATACCAGAATTTAACGAGTTAGTATACCAAAATAGGTGGCGCGAAGCGTTAGAGAGGCTTCTCGAAACAAACAACTTTCCAGAGTTCACTGGTCGGGTTTGCCCGGCTCCTTGTGAAGGCTCCTGTGTCCTTGGTATTATTGAGAATCCTGTATCTATTAAAAGCATTGAATGTGCTATCATAGACAAGGCTTTTGAGGAGGGTTGGATGGTGCCACGACCTCCAGTCAAAAGAACAGGGTATGTTATATTTTTCTTATTAACATCTTGTGTGTTTCTGTTAGAACAATTTAGAGAGAAAAAGTTTTGCTTCATAGTAACTGTCCACTTATAATTCTAAGTGAGTATTAATTGAGGTTTTTCCATATAATGCCCCAACGAAAACAATAAATAAGGAGAGATACAGTACACTATAAAGGTTAAAATAGTAAAACAAATTATACATTTTAAAAATTATCAGTATTAATTGCATTTTTTAATATGCGTGTTCATTCTCTTTCTGGACGGTTATTTTGAAACGGAGGGAGTAATATATCTTTATTGATGCAGGAAAAGAGTTGCCGTTGTGGGAAGTGGACCAGCTGGCTTGGCAGCTGCTGATCAGCTGAATAAAAGGGGTCATACAGTAACAGTGTATGAAAGAGCAGATCGGATTGGAGGGCTTATGATGTATGGGGTTCCAAACATGAAAACTGACAAAGTGGATATAGTTCAAAGACGAGTCAATCTTATGGCTGAGGAAGGAATAGAGTTTGTGGTGAATGCTAGTGTCGGACACGACCCTTTATATTCTCTTGATCGGCTTCGAGAGGAAAACGATGCCATTGTCTTGGCTGTAGGAGCCACAAAACCAAGGTGAGTCCCATAGACAGGAGCCCTATTTATGTTCCTGTTGATTAGTTCAATTTCTTTCTGCCACAGAATGAAATAAGATATATATGTAAAAGGAAGGATGTTTAAAATGAAGTTACTTTTCTCATGCAGGGATCTTCCTGTACCTGGAAGGGAGCTTTCAGGAGTTCATTTTGCCATGGAGTTTCTCCATGCAAACACTAAAAGCTTGCTTGATAGCAATCTTCAGGATGGTAACTACATTTCTGCTAAGGGCAAGAAAGTTGTTGTCATTGGTGGGGGTGACACTGGAACAGATTGCATAGGGACATCCATTCGACACGGATGTAGCGGCATCGTAAATCTTGAACTTCTCCCTCAGCCGCCACAATCTAGGGCCCCAGGCAACCCATGGCCTCAGGTTAGATTTGAATCATTGGTTTTCAAAATTTCTAGTTATGCATCTTCTTTACGGCAGTATACACCCTGAGAAAAGTTGAACTTGTCATTAGTCATTACTAGCAATGGAAAAACAAGTATCAAACAAATTTTTCCCATAGCAATTGCATTATGACTGAGTTTAAGTACTAATGTTTCCGGGATGATGCAGTGGCCTCGCGTATACCGTGTAGATTATGGGCACCAAGAAGCTGCAGCCAAGTTTGGCGATGATCCGAGAACGTATGAGGTACTGACTAAGCGGTTTGTGGGAGATGAGAATGGAGCTGTGAAAGGACTTGAAGTGGTACGTGTTCGCTGGGAGAAGGATGAAACGGGCAAGTTCCAGTTTAAGGAAATTGAGGGCAGTGAGGAGATTATTGAGGCTGACCTAGTTTTCCTTGCCATGGGATTCCTTGGCCCTGAGTCTGTAAGTATTCTTGTTAGCTTCATTTCTTATTACGGATTTTCGATTGATACACAAGATCTTCATAGCCATAACTGATCATGCTTTGCTTTGCTTTCTTTTGCCTTACCAGACAATTGCAGAGAAGTTGGGTGTGGAGCGGGACAATAGGTCAAACTTCAAGGCTGATTACGGTCGGTTCTCAACCAGTGTCAACGGGGTGTTTGCTGCCGGAGACTGTCGCCGGGGTCAGTCACTGGTGGTGTGGGCTATTTCAGAGGGACGGCAAGCCGCCGCACAAGTCGACAACTTCCTCACCAAAGAAGACCGAGAGACCGGTGTTGATGGGGAGCATGTCAAGAGGCAACAGGGCCTCAATAAGAAGCACCAAGGCAGCGGCATACACACAGTGATGACTTAGGTGGAGACTTGTTCGATTTTTCATTGCGTAAAGTTCGTAAAGGAAAATGCACAGAATAAAAAAAGATGATTGTTCTATGTTTTTTGATCGACTCTCATTGGTTTTTTTTTTTTACCATTCAGGCATTCTTGGTTGGTAGTTGGTAATGCCGTAGGGGATTTATAAGAGAAAAACAATAAAGAGAAATAAACTTAGTGTAAGAAAAGTAAGAGGTTGTGTGTTCGTTTGAGTATTGTCAGTTGTCATAGAAAATGCTTGGGCTTTATTGTTTTGTTGATGTTAGCTCTTGTATCAGTTATGATTATATATGAAATGTACAGTTTGATAATCAATATATTATATAAAACTAGTTGGATTTAGCCGTGTAATCAATATATAAAGCACGGGTAACTTTGGATAAACTAAAATTAATTTGTGTGGAATGATTTATTTTTATAATTTCTTATATATGTTGTTGTGAGGTCGACAATAGTGTCCAATACTTTATTTGTGGATAATTTGCGCTTAACTCACATGGGTAAGGATTGAAACCCTTTCTGCATGCATAGTGGAGGGACAAAGTTAGCTAACTACCACGCCACATCCTGGAGTGCGTCGTTCTCTCCTCGAGCAACAACAATGCAGCAAACTCACTCGAGACAACATTAATGACAATATCACCTCTCGATCTAATAAATGTTGATAAAATGTTCCATACAAATGTTTTAGTTGTTCTTCCATACTCATACATGAAGAAAAAAGTCACATTTGTTTTCGTATACAACGTTCATAATCTAGCACTTTTAATTGTTTACTATAATAATAAAATATTTGACATGAAGAGTTTAAAATGGGAAAAATTATCAATTATCATTTATAAATTATCCTTTTGATACGTTAAATTTGGCAAACTCTCCCACATGTGTGATTTTAACAACTGTTTCATATAAATATAATTAAATTGATAATTTGCTACTTTTAAGTAAAACTACTATAGTTTAGGTGGTCTAATAATATTTTGACATACAAAATTCTATCTCATGGTACATATCAAAATATATTGGTCACTTGAGAGGTTAAGATTAAAGTGAGTTTACTCAATATTTACCTTGAGTGATTTAGACAATCTCATAAGTAATTGTTGTAATATAATTTCTATTGTTTGACCATGGTAGGAATTATATATATTATACGTTTGATTCAAATTATGAAAGTAAGCTTTTTTATGGTAGAAAATAAAAACAAAGCTCTTTTATTGCTAAAAGAAACTAAAACTTCCTCACCGCAAATAGAGGAGATAGAAGATAAGTGAATTTTGGTATCTATACTGTTAAATATGTGAAGACGGTATATTTGGAAACTGATAAAAAAGTAAAAAATTACAATTTATTTAATAATTTTTAAGATATAGCTAGCTTTATTTAACTCATGGTTGATGAATGAGAAAGTATAATAGAAAACCACCTGGTACACAAAAAGGCATATCGCTCATTAGAATTGACGTCCTAACACATAGGAATATAATATCAATCGTAATGCATTTATAAATATCGGTAAACAGTACCTTATGGAGTTATATTTCCAAACAATTCTTCGTACACAACATTAGTATCTTCAGTCCTTGTTTGTTGTTACTCTTGACAGAGCAACGTATAACTGTCAGTGGGTGAAAATTGGTCTTGGAAGATATAACCCAACACACCCAAGTGTTTGTCTTTGTGATTTATTGATCGTCATACCAAAACAAATGGATATAGGAAACTGAGTTCGCGAAAATATGAATGGTAGGTTTGCATTACTTGTAGCCATTTTCGTTCTAGGAATCAGTGCAATACGTCCAACTTTAGTCCTTGTGAATGCGACGCACTCAACGACATGGTCTCCCATCCTCCTCACTCTCAACCTTGTATCCTATTATCGACTTCATTATCAGCGTCATAAATATAGAGCTGTGCAAATTTAGGCTTATCACCAGCAGGAGGTATAAGACTTCCAATAAAATGGTAATTTTGGCCTCCAAGCAAGAAAATGGGAGGTCCACGACCGTTGTTTATGTTCTTATCCACCTTTCCAGCCATAGATGTGAATGCAAACATTCCATTGAACATCCGGATGTTTTTCAAGAAATGACGACTCTTGTCGTCTTCACCTGTATGCAAGTCTTGTAGATTTTTAGGTGTTGATTCCAGCAATGGTAGCTGCACCTTGCCTTGCGAACAACATAGAGAAAACTTTGGTGTCTTTGTTGGCACAATCTGCCTTAATTGTTCATCGTACCACATCATTGCCTTGCAATGCAGACACTTATGAACATGATCTCCCATGTCTCACATGGCTTGCGTAGAAAATGAAAAAAAATGCATAGAAGATAGACATGTTATGACATATTCTAAAATATATTTAGAACACCAAATTCTGATATGAACATTTAATACCTAATTGTTGATTGGTTCCAGTGACGTTGTTCATGAATTCCACTGAGGAATCATCTATACATAGTAGTCGTCAAAAGACGATGTAAATCATCACATTGACTATTGAATATTATTTGAACAAGTATGTATAGATATTGGTTTGAATGCACACATAACATTTTACTAACATTGGAACCCGTTAGTGTCGTTGAATGGATCATCATCAGCGAGCTCACCCAAATTTATGTCATCGAAACCAACAGGATCTACAAATCAAATGCAAAGGTCACGTGCATAATTGGATAATCGTTTTGTGATGGCCAACATCGTAGTATGTCAAAATCTTGTTAAGAATAGTAAAAAATGATTACCATCTTGATCTGCCAACGGGTCAACGTTGAAAGTGTTATCATCTGATGATAACACAGGTATAGATGATGTTGTTGGGGTGTTGTTTGGTGCAGTTTGATTCAGCTCATACCTACTTGTAATATGTTTGTAATATGTTCATTACTTTGTATGGTGCAAAGTGGTCTCTTTCGACCAGTACTCAATGGGCTTTCATCTATATTACAAGCACCAAAATAGATTGAACACTGAGATAGGTTTAAAGAAAACATACAACAGTAACAATGTCACTAATATAGTTTAAATTGTAGCTATAGATATAAAAGACGTATTGTTCTTTGAGATGTCAGACACGGGGGGGTGATTAGTGCAATGCATTGTTTACTATAGAGATTGAAAAAATCTATTTGTTAGATCATTAATAATACTGCTGGACTCACAGGAAGCAAAATGGTTAGGAGAATTGGTGTTGTTGATTGGTTTGATATCAAAGCCATAGGGGAAAAACATAACCAAGGCTTAAGCTTTGTACCTTTCATATTTATATTTTCGGGTGACATTGCTTGCTTAAATTAAGCTTGACATGTGTTTATGGGTTCGTTCGTGAGTTTGAAGAGCTTGTGGCAGAGTTGTCTGTGTTTCTTGGCAATTTGATCTTTATTGACATAGGCTGTTGTAGCGCACTCACTTATTAAGCCTTTTTATAATATAAATTGGTTCTAAATATTTAAAAAAAAAGCTAAATTTCTATATAGTGATTGCTATCAACACGTTATTTTTTAGATTATTAATTATATTTATCTAAAAATATTAAAAAAAAAATTAGTGTAAGTATCCATAAATTATGTAAAACTATACGTGTGTGTGTGTATATATATATATATTAATAAGTATCAACATGTTATGTCTATTGAAATTAAAAAAAAAAAACAAATCAACCTATTTATTTAAGATTATTTAAAAAAACATATCAACCTAAATTATGTAATTATCCTATTGAGATTTCTTACTTTAATTTCGGTGATATATCAAAAGATAATTTAAAAAATAAACAAATAAAAAATAACAACATAAAAATAATTAGTTACTTTTTGTTCAAATCTACCTATTTATTTAAGAATATTTTAAAAAAATCAACCTATACGTATATATATTATATTTAAATCCTATTAAAATTAAAAAAAATCAATCTATTTTAAATCAACCAAAATATATTGTGTGTTTGGTGTTCTTAAAGTACATATATATATTATATTTAAGCCCTATTGAAATTAAAAAAAAATCAGCCTATTTATTTAAGATTATTTTAAAAAAACATATCAGCCTAAATTGTGTAATTATCCTATTGAGTTTTCTTACTTTAATTTCGGTGATACATCAAAAGATAATTTAAAAAAAAAACAAATAAAAAATAACACAATAAAAATAATTAGTTACTTTTTGTTCAAATCAATCTATTTAATCAAAATTCTTCAAATTAGGAAATAGTTCTAAAAATAATAATTTAGGGTAGGAATCTTTACTATAGAGATTGTAAAAAATCCATTTTTTAGATCATTAATAATACTGCTGGACTCATAGGAAGCAAAATGGCTAGGAGAATTGGTGTTGTTGATTGGTTTGATATCAAAGCTATAGGAGAAAAACATAACCAAGACGTAAGCTTTGTACCTTTAATATTCCTATTTTTGGGTGACATTGCTTGCTTAAATTAAGATATGACATGTGTTTATGGGTTTGTTGGTGAGTTTGAAGAGCTTGTGGCAGAGTTGTCTGTGTTTCTTAGCAAGGACCCTAAGAAGACCTATCAACCCTAAGAAAACACACCACCTTCTGATTACAGACCTTTCACCGAACACTACAACGGACTATGAATCAAACCGATTCAAATGACCTTTTCCACTAACCCCAAACACTATGGTGGGTACAAGATGAAGAAGCTTTTATAATGGCTGACCAATCCTTTAATCTAAGAATGGATTGGACATTAGATAGCATGCTTCTGGATATTACAAATGAAGGCTCATGATTATTCTGAGTTCTAAAAGTTGAACAACATAAGCGTTCTAATGACATTTGTGTAAAATTCCTCAGAATAATGTTTCTAATGATTAATGAAAGTTGTTGCACATTTCTGAACATCAATCAAGTATATATAGACACTAGTGACTCTTCATGAACCATTGCAAAAGTTTTCCAAACATTTAAGAACAAATTGGTTCATGAAAAATTGTGACTGCTGATCTCAGTAATCGATTACTGAAACTGGGTAATCGATTACTGAAACTGGGTAATCGATTACACTACTAGCCGTTATGATCTGAGTGTCATTTTCAAACATGTAATCGATTACTAAAATCTGGTAATCCATTACTGACTGCCTGTAATGGATTACTAAAATCTGGTAATCGATTACTGACTGCCGGTAATAGATTACTGGAATCTGGTAATCTATTACTGCGAGTATGAAACTTGGTTTCTTGATGTTCAATCCCTAATTAAGTGTTTCTACTTAATTTTAGCCTTTGAAAACAAGTTATACTTAATTAGTAGATTACTTTTGAGGCTTCATATGCAATAGAACCATAAAGCATACTAAACTAAGATAAATACTTAAACTTAAAAATAGAACCTTATTTAATAGTCTTGAATGTTGTGAGCTAGATCCTTTAAGTCTTCCCTTTTTCTTCTTTTGGTGATGTGTGTTGTCTTCTTCAAAACTTCAGTCAAAGTCAAGAAAGAGGTATTTTTCACAATTACAACATTTTTCATAATTTTTAATTTTAGGAATAATATCTTTTTTTAAAAACGAAATGATATATTATTGATGAAATTGGAAAAACCTGAGCACACCCCGCTCAGATGGGTTCAACTAGAAAAAAGCTAAGCACCAAAATCCCATAAGGGAAAAAGTCTATCACATCCCAATTTAGCTAAAAAAATCCGCTACTGAATTAGCCTCCCTAAAGATGTGATAAACACCAATACAGCCCACCTCCCTACTAATAATATCTATCATACTCATATCATTTAACAGCTTCCCTAGTCTATTTCTGTTAGAACTTACCCAAGCAATAGACAAAGCAAAATCACAATGGCGCAAATTAAGCTGCTTTCAATAATTTTAGGAATAATATATATATATATATATATATATTTATATATATATATATATAGAAGTATTATTTTCCATTGTACCATTTTTTTTAAAACAAAGATATAAGTATGGAAGCTGGTAATGAAAATATGTGATATGGAGATTAGAAAATATTAATCCATTATTCATACAATCAGGGGAGATTCTAAGGATTATTAAATCCTACTTGACACCTTGCAATTTTCTCTTTTGCTCTAAAAATCTGACGTGACATTAAATTATACATTTTCCTCTTTTAGTGATATTCTAAGGACATTTTGAACCATCTATTTAATAGTGTGTGTGCAATGGGAGTGAATTGACTCCTATTTCTAAAAGTAATATTATTTATTTATGAACTATTTAAAATGCATATCGTCTGCAATTATTTATTTTTAATATACATGGTAAAAAATTCTCACGGGAAGTAACATTTTACATCAAAACATTTTCACTTATAAAATAGTAGAAAATTAAATTTTGATATCATTCCTGTATTTTTTATAATCTTAATTTTAGGAATTATATATATGTGTGTGTGTGAAATCTGGATAGTGAAAATATATCATAAGGGGATTAGAAAACATTGATTCATAATTTATACAATCATGGGATATTCTAAAGACCATTAAATCCTACGTGGCTCCCTCCAATTTCATCTTTTGCTCTAAAATTCTGGCGTGTCATTAAATTATAAATTCTTATCCCTTGGTGATATTCTAAGGACCTTTTAAAACATTTATTAAAAAGTGTGTGCGTACAATGTAAGTGAAGGGACTCCTATTTCAAAAAAGCACTTTTTATGAACTATTTAAAATGCATATAATCTAGAATTATTTATTTTCAATTTTTATGGTAAAAATGTTTCACGAAGTAACATTTCAAATGGAATCGTCTTCATACATAAAATAATAGGAAATTAAATTTTGATACAATTCCAATATTTTTTTTCATAATTTTTAATTTTATGAGTAATTTATATATAGAAGTATGAAAATTGGATAGTGAAAATATATCATATAGGGATTAGAAAACATTAATCCATAATCCTTACAATCAAGGGAGATTCAAAGGACCATTAAATCCTAGGTGGAACCCTCAATTTCACCTTTTGCTCTAAAAATCTGATGTGACATTAAATTATACATTCTCCTCTCTTGGTTATATTCTAAGGACCTTTCAAAACATTTATTGAACAATGTGCATGTGCAATGAGAGTGAAAGGACTGCTATTTCTAAAAGCACTCTTTTTTATTTATAAACTATTTAAAATGCATATAATCTACAATTATTTATTTTTAATTTTCATGGTAAAAAGGTGTCACGAGGAGTAACATTTTACTTGAAAATGTTTTCATGTATAAAATAATAGGAAATTAAATTTTGATACAATTCCAGTGTTTGTCATAATATTATGAAATCTCGATAGTGAAAATATATCATACATGGATTAGAAAACGTTAATCCATGATCCTTACAATCAAGGGAGATTCAAAGTACTATTAAATCCTACGTGCCACCTTCCAATTTCACATTTTGCTCTAAAAATTTGATTTGGCATTTAAATTATACATTCTGTTCTCTTGGTGATATTCTAAGAACCTTTCGAAACATTTATTGAAGTGTATGTGTGCAATGTGAGTGAATGGACTCCTACTTCTAAAATCACTATTTTTTATTTATGAACTATTTAAAATGCATATGGTCCACAATTATTTATTTTTAATATATATGGTAAAAATGTCTCAGGGAAGCAACATTTTACACGAAAATGTTTCAAAGTATAAAATAATAGAAAACTAAATTTTGATATAACTCCGGCATTTTTCATTATTTTTAATTTTAGGAATAATATATATATATATATAAATATATTTAAGTAAAAAGATGAATAGTGAAATTATATCATATAGGGATTACGAAACATTAATCCATAATTTATACAATTAAGGGAGATTCAAAGGACCATTAAATCTTAAGTGGCCCTTTCCAATATCACATTTTGTTCTAAAATCTGACGTGACATTAAATTATACATTCTCATTTCCCGATGATATTTTAAGGACCTTTTGAAATATTTATTAAATAGTGTATGCAATGGAAGTGAAGAAACTCCTATAGTATGAAAAATGTATACCGAAAATATGCACGTTAATGTTTACTAAATTTCAAATTTTCATATACAATAATTAGTTAATGTTACGAAATTTAAAAATTTCACATAAGAAATAAACTTATTTCATAGGTTTCTAATTTAAAAATTCTGCTATTTCCATCACTATGCGTTATATTTTACCTTAATGTTAAATTCTCCTGTGCTAAAATTAGTTAATATAAATATAAATGCTTTATAATAAGAATATTGATCATAGTGTGACACGTACAGTGTTGGCGCCGACATCAATTTATCCTTCTCTCCAGTCTCCACGCGTTTATCTTCGTTTGCGTTTCTCGTACGAATTTTCTGATCTTCACCTACCTAGCAAGCAACGATGGCCACCTCTTTCCCTCGCTGGCTCTCCTCCGTAGCTAACCCGGCTCTTACCCGCACCGGATCTGAGCAGCTGGCTCGGTCTGTCTCCAACTCAGTGACGCGGTTCCTTTGCTCCTCCTCGACTCAGCAGAACACCGAGAACCCCGTTACGGAACAAGCGCATGATCCTCGGGAATCGCTTCCTGTCGAGAACAAACAAACCCGAGAGGGAGAAGAAGAGGAAGGTGAAGACGACGACGACGACGGCTACGTGAACAAAGAAACGGGTGAGGTCGGTGGGCCCAAGGGGCCTGAGCCCACCAGGTACGGCGATTGGGAACGAAACGGTCGCTGCTCTGATTTTTGAGGTTTTCCTTCACTTCACTGTAGCGTGAAAAATTCAACTGATAATATGTGATTTTCCCTATTCGGTTCTGATTTTATAATAATAATTTGGAAGTTATGATTATGTTAATTTTTTTTTTGTAAGTTTTTATCAATCACTTAAGTGACTGTGTTTACTGATAGTTCTTAATCATTGTGCAATTAAGATTGCGTGTAGCGGAACATATCAATTTGTTGCTTATATAATCCAGAATAAGGGGTTGATGATTTGATCTGGTTGTGATTCTCTTGGTGTTACGACTTAATAGGAGGGTTTGCAATGTGGAAACTGTTCACGCGTAATACTATTGTAACTAGTTACCTGAGAGAGTTCTTAGCTTAGCCCTTAGTGTACTGGTTAGTGAAGAGGATATCCCCATGATTTGACAGTGTCTTATATAAGTTTTCTGAACCCGTTTGAATACAGACTTATTGGAGCTTATCTACTAGAAAATGCACTAAATAAGCTCCAATAAGTACTATTTGATTTGCATTCAAACGGGTACGTTATTTAAATCTAGACCCTAATGGGTTATATTAGATGAAGTTTCATTTATTTGATGCATTGTAATAGTCACTCCTGGTTTTTGTGATTGATATTATTTTGCTCCCTATTGGGGCTCAATTTTACTGAATTTATGTTTCAGGCTTTCAGCCGTTATGTCCCGGCCTATATATCTCGGAGGGTTCAGAAACCCTCTATTAGTTTTTCTTATGGAAATCCTCTACTTTGTGTGTAGATGACTTTAACTAGTGCATTCTCCTTTTTAGTACATATTGTGGATCTATGAAAGAGACAAGTAGTAAATGAGAATAGGTTTTCTGAACACTTGAAATTACGAGCATGTAGCTTCATCTATATTGTTGCAGTTTTATGTTGTTTTTACACGAGATATATATTGTAAAAGGAGTTTAATAATGCTGTCATTTTATGGAAATAAAACACTGCAGTATGTTAATCATAACTGGATGACTGCTTGCTTGGCATAGCACCTTACAATCTCAGGATGGTATGTGCTGGGTGGGTGAAGAGTTATGCATCAGTTATTGGTGTTTATTTACTTTACCCTTGGTCACAAATTTTGTGGAGTCACGTGGATCTGCTATGTAAAACAGATTGTCATTTGATCAACATACTGTAGTGAATGATGTATAGTGAGTGAAAAGAATAGCTTTTAGTTTATTACCGAGTGAAGGGTCTAGGATGAATTACAAGCAGTGTAAATCTAATCACATTAGATAAGAAGAATGAAATCATAGAAGAGAATAGTGTCTCTGTTTTTACAAATGCAATCACATAAGAAGAAAGAAATCATAACAGATTAGTTAGTTATCTAGTCAACTAATGAAATCATAGATGATATTAGTGTATATGATATGGTTGTTATATTTCTGTTATATTAGCTTGCAAGTTTGCTATATGTAATTTCTGTTTGTAAGTTTGTTACGCCTTGTAAGCTAGAGTCCTAACAGATAAGTTAGTTATCTAGTCAACTAATATTCCTTCTATTGTAAGCTAAGCATTCAGCTCTTCTATGCAAGAGCTGCACCTGTCATATATTGTCTCTGTTTTTACTTTCATATCTTATTTGTTCAGAGACTTCCTGACCTAAACCTCAGAGTAAAGAACCAATTTCTTCCCTTACTAGAGGTGCTCATAACCCATCCCATCTCATTGACCCAATCCAATCTGAGCTATTAGTTAAAGTTTGTAAATTCACCCTTCATCCATTTACTTCTAAAGCACATTCTTCTATATGTAAATTCATATGATGATTTATTGTAGTTCTTCTAGTAATATCCCAAGTATAAAAGGAGTAAAAACAGACTGCATATATTGAAAAAATTTATAGCATACATGATCTATTAACTAGATGCATGGACTATTTTGTTACGGCTTTTGCTATATGCTCATGTGACAATGCTTTTTAGCTTATACTGTGGGGCAACCCCTCTCATGTCCTACATAAATCCGATCTTAATCAGACTTGTACTCTATCAGCTTTTTTCAAGTCTAGTTCATGTTTATGTCTATAGAATTGGTCCTGTATAAACTAGGCCGAGTGAGGGATAAGTAAAACTCCATAATCACCCCTCTCCCTGTATGTTGGTATGTAGACATGACTACTGTGGAAGAGTATTATTTGTATGCTATCTTACCCCGATAGAGGTTTGTTCCTTTATTACACTAGTAAAGTGTATATGAAAATCTGAAACTGTGATGATAAAATGTGATGTCTAAAGATTAAAATGTAAAATAGCATTGTTAAAGGAAGATACAAGTTTGTTTAATCATGAGTTGCTCTATTTTCAATTTTCCGTTTTTGCTTACTTATATCTGTTGGTACAGTTCCCTTCCATGACAGCTTGAAGAATTTAAACTAAATATTTTTGTAGTTTTTGGTCTGTCCTTTAAAAAATCCATTTTCAGCTTGTCTTTCTTTGTTTTAAGATGTGAATTTGATGTGATTCACAATAGGTACATATATGCTTGTGTCATTGTGTGAACTGAAATGCGTTGTGAGGTAAATGTCTGAACAAAAGGTTTTTTACTTAGTATGTCTGAGGTTTTATACGTATCCTATATTAAAAAAACTGGATAAGAATGAGAGAGAGATTGTATGAACTTTATTTTGATTCTGTTTCTTGCTGTTATGGGTGGGCATAATACTATTGTAATTTAAGAAACCTCTTCAACTGATCACTGATACTTGAAGCACCTAGAGTTACAATAGGTGGTTATTAATTCAGCTTGACATGAAATTCCTCATTTCCTATATCTCAATTCGACTACTGTCTTGGTGATCATTATACTAATTAATAGGTTATAGATTGAAATACATTTCTTGTATAATGATATATAATTACCAAGGGATGAATTTCTCTTGAGGTATGTGTGGCTTCATCAGTGTGCATTTTCAGGTTATTCATCTTTTCTGCTTTTTGTTAGTTAGATCTTTTCCTGGTGATCTTGTCAGGGAAATCAATGTTTCAAATATTTGTTGTTAATTAAGGCTCTAGCTAGCCTTTGGTTTTTGTGGCATGTTTTATTTTATCTGTTACACGATATCTTGGATTAAGCATGATGGAATAAGATGCTTGGTTATTCATCATGAATGGTGTTATAAAAGGATTTAACAAATGAATTATTCTTTTATCTAAAAAAATGGTAAGCATTGACAAAAAATAGGCTTCTCTTCTTATCATGGTTTATATCTGTAACTCTTCAATTTTTTTTATTAATTTCATTTTGATTTACTTGATATAGAGATCTTTATTTTGCATCAAGTTTGGAAATGGAAAAAATTCTAAAAAAAAAACTTTCTGTGGTTGAAGAGAATGTTCACCTTCCCTTGCAAATATGATGCATCCTTTAGTTGGCAATTTATACATTGCAGAAAACCCCTTAAGATTAGCCATGTGGATATTTTCATTTATTACTGTGATCTTTGGATTTCTTAATCATAGGTAACAGAGGGAAGTTATTTTGGAAAGATTGAGCTATACATAGATTTTCACTAGAGAGTTTTGTGAAGTGCTTTTTTTTCTTGGCCGTATTAATTGCAAATAGTGCAGTTTGAACTATTTAATATTGCACCTTTGGCAACACATTTAGTTACACTCATCCATCCATTGCAGTAAAAATGTTGTAATTTGAGTGGAAATATGGGACTGTAAATGAACTCTACAAGAATCTCTGCTAATCCTAGGAGTTTATGATAGGGTTTGTTTTGTAGCTTGAATTTTTGAATTCTTGATGCTTTGAGTCTGGTTTTTACTGCCGTGTGGACTACATTACACATCTGGAATTACTATGTTTTGATTTCTTGCACGTTTAAATATATGGCCAAATTAATTAAAAAATGTGTTGTGGGGGGTGTAACGGTATCACAGGTTCGCTACAAATTTTTGGTTGAATTTGCTCATTAATTCTATTTGCTATGATGTGAAATAGTTGATGGAAAAAAAATTAAAATTTGCGTGTTAACTTGAGAAACATTGTGTTGTTACTGTCTTGTTGACCCTGTTATATGAAAGACAGTTTGGATTAGTTGTTGGAAAATAAGCCTTGTGAATTGTGATGGTGAGGATGGAGGAAGCAAACCAAATATAGCCGTGACATATTCACAATACAAAAATTATGGGGAACCGTTTATGAGCAAATACCACATGTTAGACATAACTCATTCAAAGTGAGTCCCTTATGACCTCCATACAAACTCGCCATATTTTTTGCCCTGGCTTCGGTTCAACATTAGTTTATGGATAACACTGTAACACCCAAAATTTCAAGGCATTATTGTAGTGCATGAATTGAAAATAGACATACTAAACATCTTTCACTGTTATGAAAATGTCAGTATATATATTTTTTTTTCAAAACTTGCTGAGGCGGAATGTAATGCATATACCTATATACCCGAGCATGACTTATTACAATACAATATTATGTATACATATAACTCATAGGAGGACCAGTGCTTGAGCACCTGTTAGCGTCGTGAAAGAGTCTTCCATGTCCTTGTGCCTCCATCGTCACCGAGTACCCTATAGCTAGCAATTACTCAGCTGGCGACGGAAAGCCCAAACACAAACAACAAACAATGTGCAAGGGCCAATTTCATAATAATAAACTCCATGTGTGAGCACATGGCTGAAACAACAATAGTCAGTATATTTACGCGTGTCAAGTAATGTTTATTGCATTGCAGTTATTTATATACTAAGCAATTTCAATTACAGTTATGCAAAGCAATTCACAAATCAAGCATCTGTTATAGTGCAAGTAGAATTGCAAACCAAATCACGCTCAGCAATCAATTCAAGGCACACATAGAAATCATCTTAGAAACAGTCTAGATGTTATAATGCATCTAGTATCTAATATGATCCGACATTCGTGTTACTGCACTGAGCGAGCACTTAGCTGATTGGTGATTGTTATCCCAATCGTATTGTCTTGAAACAGTTCACGCACGGCCTACACACGGTCCGCATACAGCCTACACACAGTCCAAACATAGCTTACACACAACCCGCACACAACTCACACAGTCTGATGGATGGATAGTCTTGCTATGACAATCAGCTGGAAGAATGATGACTACGTCGCTTTGGGGAACGTTCATGAATGTACGATTCTACATTCTACGAAAAAATAACAATAATAATATAAATGTAGACGCTTTGATGCGAGTCCGAGTTCCTCGTTCCCGTTTTCCCAACTAGCGAAAACGTTTTATGAATCCAAGTTCCCTTTCAAATGCGGGGTCACTCTTGTCGGAGTGTATGTCTTACGTCGAGGATTTCGGTCACATGGCCCTTTTGGTATAGTGATCCCGCATCGATGGACATCGATGCGTAAAACGCTCGCTACTACCAACAAACACACTACCGAATAGGCTACCCTATTTCTTGAGAAAACATCTCTTGAGATTATTTTCATAAGTGTCTTTTGAGGGTTTTCAGAAAACATGTCTTATGATTCCTTGGGGGGAAGATCTCATAGTTCTTTTTTTAAAGATATGTCTTAGGCTCTTTACAAGATGCGACTTGCAAAAAGAAGTGGAATCGTCCTTAAGTTTAAAAAGGTTTGATATATCCATTTACTACATTATGAATTTTCCTTCAAGAAAGATTAGGGAAGATTCATTTTGAAACCTCACGGGAAGATTTAGGCGTTACAATGATGGTCTCGTACTTGCCTTCTCTTGGGCCGTTGGATCTTCTGTAGTGCTTAAAGGTTCAGACGATGAAGATTTCCTCGGGAAGGTGTAGCAAGTCCTAGAGCGCCGCGCCTGCTAGGGTAGACTAGCGAAAGGATTGGTGATTGGACGTTTGGGGCGTTTGGCGGTCGGGTGTGTGTTGGAGGGGGTGTCTCATTTACGTGGTCCGATGGACAGGGAGGTATACAATTCCCCGTGGTCGGTCAGGGAGTGCCGGGTGTCGTCTTCTAGCCAGAGGGCTCCAAGCACTGGTCCTCGAGCACCAGTTGGGAGCGTGCCGAGAGAGTTACTCCCAGAACACTACCGACCTGAGAGTGCAATGATAAGGCTGAATCGACCGAGTCACTAAGCATGCCGACCCATTCGGGGTGGTCGAGTCGTCGGAGGGGTTCTCCCCCAAGCTGGTCGATCTAGCTTAGAGGTCTCACTCTGACCGCCCTCCAGAACAATCCTAATTAGATTAATATGTATATTAGACGCATATTTATTAAACTTTATTTTTAATATCTAAACATGTATCCCTTTTTACTTTAAAAAATGGCTTAATAGCACTTTTGGTCCCTCACTTTTCACGATTTAACAATTTTGGTCCCTAAACTAAAAAATTAGCCTAAATGGTCCTTAACTTATACAAACTGTTGTGGTTTTGGTTTTCCATCTAATTCCATCAATTAATTAACGGTTTCTGGGTTTTAAAAAAAATCAGAATCTTCATCAATTCATCATCATATTCAACCATCTTCATCAACATCTTCAACATTAAAAAAAAACCCAGAAAAATAACCTTTCGTCCAGTTATTGTAAAAAAAGAGGAAAAAAAGGAAAAATTGAAACAAATGAATAAAAAAAAAAGAGGAACAGATTAGAAAGAGAGCCAAAGGAGGGTGAGAGAAAGAGAAGAAGCGGCGAGAGAGAGAGAGTGAAAGAAAAGGAGAAAACAGAGGGAGAGCGTGAGAAAACATAGGGAGAAACAGAGGGAAAGCGTGAGAGAAGAAGGAGAAGCAGATCGAGATCGAGAGAAAAGGGAGAAAACAGATCGAGAGAGGGAGGACGGCACGGCGGGGCGAGGAACTGAATCTGCCGATGGAAACATGATGTGGCGACGGCGGCAGAACTGCGACGACACGGTGAAAGTGCATGCACGGTTTGGGGCTATTCGAACCCACATCGTCTAAAACCTCTACGCCTTCTCCAATCAGACCAATCTCTGCAAAACCCACATCGTCCTCAATTTGGGGCTATTCGAACCGGCGTTCCTTGTGACTCTCCTCTTCCTCCTCAACGCGTCAATCAAGAAGAAAACGCCGAACGAGGCCTTGGCGATCAACTCTCAGGGTGAGGATTTGCGCGTTGGCGGTTGTGGTGCTTGTGGGTCTTCTGATACAAGTTGTGGCGCTCGGTTTCACAGTGTTGTGGAGCCCACAAGATGAGGTGTACGGTGGTGGTGGATCTTTTCATATCTGAGTGGGAATGATGGGGAAGGAGGTCGAACTCGCGATGGTGACCACGACGAAGGTTACGGCTCTGTTCCGGCAGTGGTCTGGTTCGATCCATGGTTACGGTGGCTGAGATTCAGATCTGAGAGGAACAGGAACTGAAACTGAAACTGGAACTGTGGTAGGTAGCTTGTTTGCGAGGGTTTCGGTGGTGTTATTGTTGTGTCGGTGTTGGGTGAGAGAGGGGGTTGGTGGTGGTGCCGGGTGAGGTTGAACTCTGATTTGTAGGTAGGAAGAAGATGAAGAGAATGTTGTTGATAATGATAAAAAGAAGATGTTAATTGAAATCAAATTAAAGAAAAAAAATTTCCAAGGGAGATGGATTCTGAGATGATGAGGACTTTTGATATTTAATTCGAATTGTGGATAGGGCTTTATGATATATTCTGGGTTTATAGGATGAAAGTGATGAAGATATGAGAATTTTTGGGTTTATGGAATGAAGGTGATGAAGATATCTGAATTTTAAATTTTATGTTTTTTTAATTAACTTTTTAAGGAATATTCCGTTAAATAATTGAAGGAATTAGATGGAAAACTAAAACCGCAACAGTTTGTATAAGTTAAGAACCATTTAAACTAATCTTTTAGTTTAGAGATCAAAACTATCAAATCATGAAAAGTGAGAAACCAAAAGTGCTATATTAAGCCTTAAAAAATAACTGAGCCCTAATGAATGAGATTTAAAAAAATATTAAAGAAGTGCAGGGCAGGACTCGTTTTTATACTTATCCATAGTCAATATCTGTGTGCTTTTCAAGTTTCAACTTTGATGCAAATCGACGGACACAAACAAAACAGTGGACGGGTAACGGGTTTTCCTCTAGCTCTATGGGCGGGCGTGCCTCTTAAAATACCTGGTGCTTCTGCCGCACATGTTTATTATAATTATTCTGACACCCTACGAAATCAAGCAAACAAATAAATAACAACGTCTCCTTCTTCCTGATGCGTCCATCTTTCAATTCTCACTATGTGTAGGTCCACCGATTATCCCTCACACCATCGCCATGGTGATGGAGAGACAGATCCATTCACAAT
Organism: Acmispon strigosus; assembly: GCA_030819835.1. NCBI lineage: Eukaryota > Viridiplantae > Streptophyta > Magnoliopsida > Fabales > Fabaceae > Acmispon > Acmispon strigosus. Next base: position 42,744,180 of record JAUAMA010000005.1, on the reverse strand, counting down.
CACATCTTTCTTTCTACGTCTTAGTGTTTCAGATTCTGAATTGGACACTCATCATGAATCAAATCCCTTACCTGATTCCCTCACTCTCCTTCTCTTTCTCCCTCTCACCACCACCACCAACAACAACACCGTTAGTGAAACTCCGTTATTCCCACCCTATTCGCCGGCCACCGTTACTCTCCGTCGGATGCGGTTACCCGGCGAGATCTCCACCCGTGCAATGATATTCGGGAGCAAGGAAAAGGTGCAGGTTACAACAACACAATCGCTGAGATTTCAACTCTATGCAGGGGAAACCAAGCTGTTCAAAGGAACAATAACGAGAAGAAGAAGAAGAGAAGAAAAACATCATCGTGAATGGAACCTGGAATGTTGCAAGTGTGAGATTCCATGCCCCTTTTCGATTTCCGAGGTGGAGGTCTTGGTTGCCTTAGATGGACTTGCTCCAATCAGAGAAAGGTTTGATTTTGTTGCTACTGTCCCTGTTTTCAAGCATCGGAGAAAGAAGTTGAATTTGGAGGACATTCCAGAGGAAACAGAGCTTCGTGATGATGATGCGGATCCAGAACTTGAAGAAGCGTGCGATCACTTGGAAATGGATTTGCAAGTGCTGAGAAAGTCCCTCGACATGGGAATTTGGGTGCTCTGCCTGGGTGTCGGTTTCATGGTTTCCAGAGCTTCCATCACCAAATTCCGCTCGCGATTGAAGTTTTCTTGACCTGTGTGTGATTTTTGTATGAATTACTGTGTACTTCGTGGAACGGAAAAATATAGTTTTGTCAAAATCCAAATTCGTTAATTACACTACAGAATAAAAATACTAAGAACATTTGCATATATAATACTTTGTCTTCTACTGGGTCAATTTCTTTTTTATTTTTGTCAATGAAACACTGATTCTATTTTAGGGTGTTGTCTAAGGTGAACTACCAATTAAGTAGTTCACCGTGCACCACCAGCTTCTGGCCAATAAGATCGCGCCAAGTGTCCAGGTAAGTAACCGGTAACCTGTTCTACAGGTTATTTTATTTTTATAATTTATTATAATTTTAATTTGTTAATTACTATTTTTATAATTTATTATAATTTTAATTTGTTAATTACCATAAACCCCTTTCTTTCTGTTAACCTTTTTTTTATAATTCATCTTTACCTTTTTTTTTAAAAAAATGGTAAAAATATAATTAACTAATTATTATTTTTTTGAATTTTTTAAATATTAGGTAAAAAAACCTGCTATAGCAGGTCATTTAGAGTGATGCACGGTGCACCACTTAGGGTGCAAGTGCACCCTAGAAGCCACCCTATTTTAGCGCCCCAAAGTTGGACAAAACACAGTACAAGGTTAGTGTCCATTGGCTGGGCTGGGAAATAGACACGTAAGTTTATGTCGGTTGTATTCTAGAGCTGGTAATAGACAGTAACCCACTCAAAGATAAAAGGTTGAATATTCATATATTTCTCTTGTACTTTTCTTATATCATTTGCAACTCATACACATAGAATATATAGCATGAGATGGTTACAACTATCAAAGAGTTATCACTACTAGGTACTCAATGCATAATAAAACACTCCACTAAGCACTAAGTGCTTCCACTAACATTAATACATTAAACTCATGACTCTTCACTAACAATAACCAATTCCCACGAACATAACAACACATTACTCAACATACTCCCCCTTAATGTGTTGTTCTTTAACTCTCATTGCTTCTCTAAGTTGCTAAAATCTTCCTCTCGGTAGTTCTTTGGTGAAAATGTCTGCAAGTTGCTCTTCTGAACTGCAAAAAATCAACTGCACATCTCCTTCTTCAATCACACTTCGAATGAAGTGATGCTTTATGTTAATGTGCCTAGTCCAGCTATGAAAAACAGGATTCTTCGCCATGGCAATGGCTGATTTGTTGTCACAATGAAGCTGGAGAACCCTCTTGCTTCTCTCCAATGTCTTCTAATATTCTTCTCAACCAAAGTGCATGCTGTGTAGCCGAACCAGCTGCTAAATACTCAGCTTCTGCTGAAGATTGCGCCACGGTATCTTGCTTCCTTGAACACCAAGAAATCACACCTGAATCAAGGTTGAATACATAACCTGAAGTGCTCTTCATATCATCAACACTTCCGGCCCAATCACTATCAGAATAGCCTTTAACTTCAAGCTTTGAATTCTTCTCAAATCTGATTCCATACTCCATGGTTCCCATGACATACCTTAGAACTCTTTTTGCTGCCCCAAGATGTAAATGACTTGGTTTACTCATGAATCTTGAGAGTAAACTAGCAGCAAACATTAAATCAGGCCTTGAAGCTGTAAGATAAAACAAGCTTCCAACCAAACTTCTATACATGCTTGCATCTACTAACACTCAACCCTATTTAATAATATTTAAAGACGTGGATTAATAGCAAGTCATATGTATTCAAATATCAAGTTTAATATCACATGTCGCATTACAGAGTTAAAAAAAATAAAAAACAGTCTTATACATTTGTTCCACAAATTCCTAGTTTACGCCCTAAATGCTCGTGACGTTCGTGAGTCCCACAAGGCAGCCACGGCCGGTGTCTCGCCTGCCTGTCCCTATTATGCCTCAATTGTGGTGGAGGGGTAAACGCCTCGTTCAGGTCAAGCTGAAAGCTCTCCTGTGTGTCACGTGCCTGTGCAGGATCAACATCATAATTATGTGCACCTCGTGACTGCATTGGGGGCATCGAAGACCATATCAGAAAAGCCTCCTCACTGCTGTGTATGCCCCTGCAGATCGACCGGCATGTGATTGTCACCGTCAAATTGAGAGCCACCTGTGAACGAATGCGACACATAAGGTTCAGATACATAAGGTCGCGACCCAGACGCCGCACAAGGATCAGTGCCATAATACGCTGGCTGGGACTCTGGAACCTGCCCTTGCTGCTGCGGGCTTTGACCTGTCTCGGACGCCCCATACCAATTGTACAACATGTATGGATTATGAGGCTCTTGGGTTGGCGTAAAATAGACCCCTGGGCTTGGGTTTTCCGTGCCACCTAAAGGAACTCGTTGCACGACATGGGGCGTTCTCCGCCTTCCAAGACCCTTTCCCTTAATCCTGCCTACCATAGGTTCTAGAGCTTCATGTGTGGGTCTCGGGACCTCCATGGGCCTGGGAGGAGCGGGAATGGAGGGTTGTCTTATCTGATCAACCTCATGAAATAGTGCAAGGCAACGCTCCACTTTTAGCAACAGTCGCTCATTTGGCCATTGGACTTGCTCGCCGGAGAATACGCATACCAAATTTGATGAAGTCGCTCAGCCTGTGTGTTCAAAATAAAATATAAGCATAAGAAACGTTAAGAATAACTATCGATAAAAGACATCAAAAAAGGAACAAATAACATTAGTACCGCTTGTCCAGTTGCCGTACATTTACGCGTTACCCATCGCCTCGAATGTTGAGCATACCACAAGGTATATTCATCATTCAGGCCTACGAAGTTCTGCGCCATGGGCCGTGTGAACACGTATTGGTGTCGGTGGTCCCATATGTTTAAGAAGTACTGCAGCTTCTGGACCCAATCCTCTTTTTCCTTCCCCTTCAGCGAAGTGTCATGCAATTCCTTGCTCTGCAGGGGCTGTTGAGGGACTAGTTGTTGCATCCCAAATTGCTACATAACCCGGTCAGGTTGATGCCACTCTACACGCCAGTATAGGATCATTGGGACAACAACTCTCCATAGGCTGCTAGTTGCTTGAACCTCGTTTGGAAGCGCCGCCAACACCTCATCACCGTACGTCGTCCATCGAAACCGAAAACAACAAGGACGAAAACAATAATGAAATATGATGACTGGAATTCGTATGATGTTTTTAGGGTCTTTTTCTCTTGTTTTTAGTCCATTTTATTGAGTCTCATATAGTTTTTATTTCACTTTGTTAGGTTTTTCTCTTTATTTGTGCATTTGCATATAATTTAGTTAGTTTTGTGTTTTAGTCATTTTAATTGTGTTTTATTAGTGTTTTGTTAGTGTTTTATTAGATTTTAGTCCTTGTTAGTGTTCTGGTCATTATTAGGTGGTTCATGGTGATTTGATGATGAGAACTAATGAAGGAATAATGAAGAAATGATGATGAGGAAAGGGTTAAAGGTTGAATGGTTATGAAGTGAATGAGGAGATGAAGCATTAAACTTGTTTAACATGTGCCAAAATGAAGAATTGATGAAGAGAATGATTGCTTCAGCTGTTTCAAAACCCTATCGAAGCCACCATGAAGCCTCATCAAAGCATTGATGAAAGGAATCAAAAGAGAAGGTTAAGATTTAAGAACAAGAAAATGAGGAGTCTGTCGTGCTCCCAACGCCTGAGCGTTGGCATTCTGTCTGAAGAGGAGAATCCGATGCTGTTTCCAGCGCCCAAGCGTTGGAACCCAACGCTTGCGCGTTGGCCTACTGGCAGATTGGCTATAAATTCGGTTTTTGGCTTTTCTTTTGTATCAATCCCGGGAACTTGAGTTCCTTCCTTTGAAGCATTGTTCTTGAAGCTTGTAAAAGGCTTTGGAGCCCTTGTTTCAAGTGTGATTACAATCAAGGGCAGATTTGAAGCTGAGTGCTCTTCCTTCTAAGATATCTGAATTACATATTCATCAGGATAGACGTTGAGGCGCTGATGCAGGAGCTTTGTGATTCTTTCTCAATTGATGCTTTTTCTTCTTGATGCTTCATTCATCAGATTGCATTGATTGTACAATAGACCTCATGGGATTACCATTTTGCTATCAGCTCGATCTCACACGCATAATGTTTGGCACTTTTCTTACACTATGAATCATCAGAGAAATTTCACATTTTCATGTGTATTTGACACTGAAGCTCTGTTGATGATGGATGCATTGATATGGATGAATCACTTCTGAATTCATGCACTTCCATGGTGTAGAAATCTTCAAGTATTTGACTCTTTAGATTTAGATGTCTTCATGTCTTGATGCTTTCTTGCATTCAAGCATGTTTGGCGTTCTCTCGCGCACTTGCTCTTATTCCGGAGGTTCTCTTGAGCGATGTTCTTGATTCAACATTTGTTCATACAATCTTTGATAATGCGTGGACATATATATCTAATTTCCTTTTGACTGGTCTTTTGAAGCTTGGTTTGAGAAAATATAGTTCATTTTCAAGAAGTCAAATTCTTTATGCTTCAATGATTTCGTTTGGTCAATAAATTCACTATTGGACAACTTCATGGATGATGTATCTAGTAGCTTCATAGTAGTTCTTCTTGTAAAGTAGCCTTTTGTTGTAAGTGTATGTAAGAAATTGATTGTATTTCTTACATGTTGAGCTTTGTACCTGTTCTAAAATATTGCACTTAAGATGCCATAAGATTATTAGCTTTTATAAAAATGTTTGTTGTATTATTAAAACCTAAAACCTATGGCATAGAGATTTCAAAACCTAACACTTCTGCCGCACATTTACAGCATAATATGTCTAGAAATTGAATTTATTAAGTTTTTATATGTCTAGAAATTGAATTTATTAAGCATACTCCTATTCCAAAAAAGTGGTGGTCATGTATATGACGGTGAGAATCGTTTTAGTAAACCAAACAAACTCCAAAACTAAAAAAAGGAACAAATGAAATTGCAGTATTCTCCAAAAGCAAGAAGCATAAATCATCACAAAGAACAAAGCATCTTTAAAAAAATCATGTAAGAAAGTACAGAAATAAGGAAGGAGGTAAAGTTATATATAAAAAAAAATCTTCATGATTGTATTTTTTTAATATTATCCTTATTATGTAGTATATTAATTTTTTACATTTTTATTGACTTAAATAGGACGGTATAAATGAGTTTATTTTTTAATTAAATAAAATTATATATTTTAAAACTTCTATTATATTTATTTTTAAAATTTTCACAAAAAATTAATATAATTATTTTAAAATAAATTAGTTAAAATAGAGACTGAAGAATTTTTATTAAAATGTTAAGAATAAAAAATGAGAATAAATATACTAGGCTGTAAATTACTCCCGTAACCTTTAAAAGAAAATCTAGTGAGTTAAACTAATTTTAAAAAAACTTTTAAGCAACAAATAAGTTAACTAAATAAAATTTAAACCTAACTGAAATAACTTACTAAATAACTCTAGTTCTCATCTTTATTATTAGAAAATTCCACTATTTTCTTACATGGATTCTTCGTTTCTATATGTTGCTATTGTTATATTCGTACCATTTATAATATAATTAGAGAATTTGCATTTAGATGCAAATATAATATTGTACGAGAAGAGAAACCGCTATCAAGGTTGAAATTCTAAGATAAAAATTTGATTTAATATAATGTAAATTTTAAGCGAATAAGATGAACATGGAAAATAAGGCCTTGAACGATTTCAGCTGGGCCTTAAGTTAACCATGACTTAAGTATCTTTTAGATAGAAGCAAAATACACAACCCCAACCCCAATCCCAAACCAACCCTTACCTCACTATCCTCATTTTTTCGATATTCTAAAAATACCTCTCATTACCATCACTATTTCGACTCTCTTCTCAACCCTTTCACCATCCATTTCACACTATTCTTCCGATCGCCACCATTCTCCTCACCGTCCTCGTCAACATTCTCTTAACAACTCCCCTCACCACTATTATCCAAGAGTTATTAATGGTGAATTAAGATTTACAAAACTTCCTATTATCCAAAACTCTTGATAGAAATAAGAAACATAAGAAAAATAATAAGATCCATGGAATGTGAAAAAGAAGTAAGGATGGTTTTTCTTTGCATTGAACATGTATATCTCAATAAACTTCGCGATATGTAATTAAGTTTTGAATTTATTAAAACACATGAGGTTTTGAAATATAATATGTAATTAAGTTTTGAATTTATTAAAACACATGAGGTTTTGAAATATAATTAAATTTTGAATTCATTAAAACATAGGTGACAACAATGAAGATGAAGGATATCTACAACAATAGTAGACTACTCCAATTAGTGACAATGATTGAGTGTTAAGTTTTGAGTTTATTAAAACATATGAGATTTTGAAATATAATAAATTATGGATTCATTAAAACATATGTGGCAACGGTAACCGTGAAAACTACCAATAATGATGTTAAATGACTACAATTAATGACTATGATTGAGAGTGTCAGATAGTGAGGTAATGATGAAAAATGCAACATGACAATATACGTTAGACTTTAAGGTAATAGTAATGATGATTGTATATAGGTACGAGGTGATTGTGGTAGGTATCATGTGAAGTTGTTGTGCGCAAAGTTGTTGTGGTGGTGGTTGCTATGGTGGAGGTATCAAACGGTAAGATGGGTACCAAGCAAGGTCAATAAAAGTTGTCGTTGGGTGGTGGTAAAAATAGGGAATATATGAAAATTGTAGAGGTGAATGTGTTACACGTTCTTTAAATGAAAAATTATAATAGCAAAATTATTTTTTATAGTTTAAAAACTAGGTTTTTTTCCTTTTTTTTGAAAACTTGGTTCTAAAAACTAATTTGAAATCATTTTGAAAGTTCAACCGAAATTTTTTCAAATAACTTTTGTTTTAAAATTTACAATCAGAAATTGAATCTGAAAAACTCCCAACCACCCAAAAAAAAGCCCCTTAGTTTGTTTTGAATGGGAATAAAGTAGAAAAAAATGATTAACTGATTATAATTTTGATTAGAAAGTAAGAACTTTAATGGTTAAAAAATGAGCAAATCCAGGTGTCAGTAGCCTAGACTAGGGAGAGAGGAAATGAACAAATAATCTGTACTCCAAAAAAAAAAAAAAAGAACGGAAGAGAAGAATGCATCAGCGTCAGACATTTTTTTTGCTTCCTCTGGCTCTGCTGACTCCAAATCAAACGAGACTCTGAATAGTGAGTAGCGACCCAAGCAGAGGGTTCAATCCACCCGTCAAACACATTTAAGGGAAACTCTCTTCTTGTTCTGTGAGTAGTGAGGTCTCAAAAACAAACACACCAACCAAACCAGCAACAACAGATAAGGCACAACGATTTCAATTTCTCGAGTGTTCTTGTGGTTTGATTCAGAGCGCTAAATGGGAGTTCATAACCAAAGCTACTCCACTAACCCCGCCGACTATAAGCTTCTGGAAGAAGTGGGTTATGGCGGCACCGCCACCGTTTACCGCGCCATCTATCTTCCTTACAACCAAGTTGTTGCTATCAAGAGCTTCGATCTCGATCGCTGCAACACTGTTAATTTGGTCCGTTTTATTCAGTTTATTTTCCCCCTTTTTCAATCAGTAGTACTTCAATTATTTCAAAACGTTAAATTATTTTGATTTTGATTTTGATGATGCTGGTTTTCACAGGATGATATCCGTAGGGAAACTCAGATGTTGAGCTTGATTGACCATCCCAATATTGTGAGGGCTTTCTGTTCCTTTGTTGTGGAACAGCGTCTCTGGGTGGTGATGACATTCATGGACGAGGGTTCCTGCTTGCACCTTATGAAGATGGCTTACCCTGACGGGTTCGAAGAGGAGGCTATTGGATCTATCCTCAAAGAAACGCTCAAGGCCCTTTGCTACCTTCACCAACAAGGCCTAATTCATCGAGATGTCAAGGCTGGCAACATTTTATTCGACAGCGGCGGGGCGGTGAAGCTCGCTGATTTTGGTGTCTCGGCTTGCATTTTCGACACCGGCGACAGACAGCGGTCCAGGAACACTTTTGTGGGGACTCCTTGCTGGTTGGTAGCTACTAGCTAGCTCTGCTGCTCAAAAATCAAAATCTCCACTAAGCTCTCACATGTGTAGTGTATAAATTGGGTTTCCCTTTGTCTTTGTCTTGCAGGATGGCTCCAGAGGTACTGCAACCGGGAACTGGTTATAATTCCAAGTCAGTCATTCATCAAATTCTTCATGTCATGCCACGTGTACTTGTTATCTTATCTGCCTGCATCGAATCTCTTACATTTATATCGCTGCTAACTTGAAACATTTTATTCTGTTGTTGCTAAATATCTGATTTGGTATTCTGGGCTATATACAGACCTGTATTAATTTAGATAATTGCTACTCTGCTAGGGTTTAAACAGGGTTTTAAATTGCGGTCGTCGTTGCGGTTGCTGCTGCGTTGCAGAATTGCGGATAAATGCTGCAGGTCGATGCAGCCGCAATTGCTGTCACGATGCCGTTGCGGGGACTCCAGAACCCGTTAAGTTGCGGGTTAAGTTGCAGTTTACGTGTAGGCTGCACTGCGATTTGAAACCCTAGGTTTAAATCACATTTAATTACTTAAAGAAGGTTGTAGCTTACGCGCGTTTGGATTAATAACTCTATCAAGTGCTTATATCAAGAAACATTTATTACATAAGCACTTAGTTATAAACTAAGCTTAAAAGAACATATAGCTAGGTATAAGTACTTATTCATAAGTTTATATGAGAAATGCTCAAAAGTCAAAACAGCTTATAGATAGGTCTAAATTATTTTCATAAATTCAGCTAAACATTTAGCTTAAGTAATATATAAAATAAACCTAAATAGGCTTTTCCGAACGCGCCCTTTTTTTATAGACAAATGTTAGTTGTTAATAAATTAGTTTCTCCCTGACTCTTCATTCCTCGTTACCCTTCATTACCCTTAGCTCAACCAAGTGAGCTACCCCCCTCAACGCGTCCTTAATATGAAAATAATATTCTACATAGTTTTCGTGGGGCTACAGTTCTTTCTTGTCCTTCTTTTTTCCCAATAGACTGCAAAACATCTTTTGGCTTGACATTAATGGGCCAAGTTTACTCTTATTGCTGAGGTGCGTAAGTGTTGGGCAGGGCTGATATTTGGTCTTTTGGAATCACGGCACTGGAGTTGGCTCATGGTCATGCACCATTTTCAAAATATCCACCAATGAAGGTATTTATATCCACCGGATGTAAGAATTTGTCGACAAATATGTTGGACACGGTCCTGTTAAAGTTTATGCCATATCATCCATAATATAGGACACGACTCACTTTTTGTTATATGTATAGGTTCTTCTGATGACCATACAGAATGCCCCACCTGGACTTGATTATGATCGTGATAAAAAGTTTTCTAAGGTATCAGTGTTCTTTCTGGCTGGAATGTTATACAAGAGTCATCATTGTGATATTTATGATTTTATTTAGCTCATTAATCATTCATGGCGTAGGAAATTGACTTTCGATTGTGATACTGTTATCTCATAAGGAGCTTCTTATTTAATAGTAGTCTAATTAAAATAATTCCAGCTGTGATCAGTCTTTTAAGGAAATGGTTGCCATGTGTCTGGTGAAAGATCAAACAAAGAGGCCATCAGCCGAGAAGTTACTGAAACATCCCTTCTTCAAACATGCTAAGCCTCCTGAGCTCTCTGTAAAGAAATTGTTTGCTGACTTACCACCTCTTTGGGATCGTGTAAAAGTCCTCCAGGTTGGCTTGCATACAGGCTTTGGTGCAGGTCTTAAAATTTCTCTTTTCTTGCTACTTTTGCTTGACTACACAAATTCTTGCAGCTTAAAGATGCAGCTCAACTGGCTCTTAAGAAAATGCCTTCTGCAGAACAAGAAGCAATATCTCTGGTAACAACTGATAATGTATTGTTGTTACGATGCGATATATTATTTCATTCCCGACAGAATTTTTGTTAATTTCTGATCTATCAAGTTTGCCATTGGATCTGAAATGAGAAAGCTGACTATTTCTAGACTTGTATATAGCAATTTTGATTTCAAATGGGAGGATTTTTGTGCACCTTGTCCCACATCTATATAAAAGTGTTCTACAGTAAAACAAGCCAAAACCTTCATTTCAGTAACTACACATCTAAAACCTGTAGTGTAATATTAATTTCCAGTATAAAAACAGGATAACTTTTTTTCTTTTTGGTTACGTAAATACTCAATTTATTATTCATTGAAATCTAATCCACTTCCATATTTTACCTTAGAGTGAATACAAGCGAGGAGTTAGTGCATGGAATTTTGATGTTGATGATTTGAAAGCTCAAGCTTCATTGGTATGTATTATATTGTCTTTACTTGACTAGTTTTCCCCTTTATTGGATCTAATAAACCAGCGTCCTCAATTTTTCTAGGTGAGGAATGGTGATGATATTTTAGAAATGACGGATGAAGATGAAAACAATATTTTCACCAATTACGATGTTGTAAGAAAATCTTTACACTAATTTCCATGTTGGTTCAATTATTCTAGACTTTCTCTGCCACCTTTGAGAAATTCACTTTCATCTGTTATATGTCATGATAGGGCACAACCAATTCCCAATCTGGCGCTGGAAAAATTAAATCGGAAAAATTACCACAGGAGAAGATCATATCACAAATAGGTGGTATTGAGATACAACAAACTGAGCAAAGTGATTACTTGAACAAAAAGGAGAAGATTCTTGAAAGTGATCTTGAGGAATCTAATAATATTATTTCAAAGAGAGAAGGATCCATTGCAGAGGCTACAACATCTACTGTAGACAAGGATACAGGTTTGAGCAAGATTAAAGCTCAAGCTGTGAAAAATCGTCTAACCCAAAGTGGGCCACTGGTGCCAGGCACAGTTCTCAGCCATTCATCCTCAGAAAAAGGACGTAGACTTGAAAAGTACGTTGTATTTCTGTACTATGTCTTTTTGTGTCCTTGTTTTAGGCTATGATTAAATGGTTTAGAGATTGCTTGATGTTTCAATAACAAACCTTATTAAGTATCTCAATTAGTAAACCTGTATTTTCACACTCCTAAGTTAGTAAGTATCATTACTTCAGTCCTCCAAAAATTTGTCATGAATTTAGTATCTCAATTATGCCAAGTGTCATCAAATTGGTCCAAAATGGTTGTTGTTTGTAATATTGGGGGGACTAAATTAATGACGAATATTTGAGGATCAAAGTGATGACATTTTTATCTTTGGAGAACAAAATTAGCGTTTATTCTAACTTAATTAATGGAGTAAAATACTTTTAGTTTTTTCGGTGAAGACAAAGCTAGACTTCATGTCTCCCTCAGGTCTGTGTTCTTTTCCTAGTTTTGATCCCCTTTTTGTCCCTCCGTATCCTTTTCGAGACTTGCTCCCCCTTCCCACATGCTTCACAATTCCTATTAACACTGTCATGTTCTTAGTGGGGTAGTGTGCTAGACAAAGAATAAATTGGAAATAGAAATTGTGAGAGTGTTCCACCCCATAGGCTTAGTTAAGTTCAATTATTGTTCACATACTTACTGGGATGGGTTGCAAGGATGAGACATCAACTTGCCGGAACAAAGGAGAACGTTCGTGCTTGTACATCATTATATTACACCTTTACCCATGCTTCAATTCCCAACAGTTACTGCTTTAGAGGTAGTTTGGGACTAATCAGATGGTGTTTATTGACTTCTGTTTTTATAATGATTTTCATTCTGTGTGTTATTTACCTGGAAATTATGATGCACGGATAAACCAAAAGTGGTAGCGACGGTTGTTTGATACATTAAATGGTATATCTATTATGGTTATGGTATAGGCAAAGTATTATCAGTCGAGGACAAGTTCATGACGTAATAGTACTTCAATACATGGTGAGTTTTGTTTAGCATTTACATAAAATTTCGGGAAGAAAGTGAGAACTAACTAAAGATGTAATATCCTGATTTATAGTGAGTTTGTTGTGGGTGTGTGTGATCTTTATTATATATACTATTATACACTTGCTAATCTAGGCAATGTGGGACTCCTTTGAGTCACCACTTGCTATTCTCTAATACTACTTAAGCCCCATCAGGTTCTCTTAAGGGTTTTCAGAAGAAGAGATCTGGAACCTTCCTTGAAGTGCTTGGCGAAACAGAGGCCAAGTCACGTTAGTGACTCTGGGCTCCCACCACTGAAACCAGTTCAGGGCCTTACCCTCCAAGCAAACCACCGCTGTATCCACCTTCTCTATCTCCGGAATGCGGTTTACCTCGAAGTAACGCTCCACGCGGTAAACCCGTCCATGAGGGTCGTCGCCGGCGAAATAAGGGACCTCCACCTACTTCGCGCGTGCCTCCCACCGGCTTTCCTCCCTAACCACACGAGGACTTTGTCTGTCCCCATCGAGGTCTTCTTCTCGCTCCTGGCGGCGGTTGAGCAGTGCTGCTTCCATCCTCTCCGTCAACGTTGCCATTAATTGTGAAATCTGCTGGTTAATCGATTCTTGAAGAGAGACGTGCATCTCATCCAGCCTCCGTTCCAAATTCTCTACTCTTCCTTCCATTCGCATCACAACCATTCAGATGCTCCCAGGATCAGGGAGCTCTGATACCAAGCTGAGAGGAACTGAGAAACAGAGTGTATTTCTTAGAAGAAACTCAGAGTCTAGCTCTGAGTAATTTAGGGAATTACAGAAGAAACAAGGAAAAACAGAAAAGAAATTCAGAGAAGAATGTTTTCTGCCCAGGCACTAGCCCCCACAATTACCCAATGATTACCTACCTACATTCTCCCTCACCCCTCCCTCATATTCCTCACCCGATCCCATGATTCTCGTATCCCCCTCCCCACTCTCTTTCCTTCAGCTGTCCAATTCATTAGGGACCACTCTAACAGAATTATTCCCACCCTCTTCTACCCCACTTCCTTTTTTACCCTTCCTAGTATTCTTTCTTCTGTACACTTTCAAGGGGGTCCTTGTGTGGGTCCATTAGAAATCAAATCTTTTCCTTATTAATTGGGGAAACTTGTTGGCTTTGTTGAAGTCCTTATTAAAGAAATCAAATCCTAACTAATTTCTCCTTGATAAAGTCCCGATCTATCTCTGTTGGCTTTGTTGTATCATGTTAGACCGGATTATGTGAAATGCTATTGGAAGATTTTCATCGCAATACAATTTCGTAGGAGCCTCATGCTTTATCTGAAGATTACCTAAAGTAACTTTTCACTATAATTCACATCTCCCGGAGTCGTAGCTTTAAGTTCAGCTTATGCACTTGACCTTGCTACTATATTTTGCTTTTTTCTCCTCCACGTTGCTAATTTTCCACCACGGAGCATGCAATATCTAGTAGTTGACCTTCTGTTAATAATTAACCCTGCATAATTTGAATGTGTAAATTCCATGGACAAAGTTTCCCTCTTCTAAATAACAGCTCCCTTCCTGGAGACCTGGACTAGTCTTCAGGAACTGCAAAATTCTATTTACTGCCGGTAGATGTCTCTTTCATGGGTCCTGCATGAACTGACTAACAACACTCACCGAGTAAGCTATTCTGGTGTGAGACTAGTAGATGAGCTTTCCCACAAGTCTATGATATCAGGTCCTCTCTTCCTCTAGGCTCTCTTCATCGCTTCCAATCATGTGGTTCTGCTCTTTAGGGGCTCTCATGTTTTTATACCCAATTTTCCAATTTATTTAAGCAGATCCAAGACATGTTTCCTTTGAGAAATGAATATGCCCTTTTTTGAGTTAGCCATCTCAATCCCTAGGAAGTATTTCAACTTCTCGAGATCCTTCAATTCAAACTGAGCAGTCAGTTTCTCCTTAAGATTTTGCTTTTCACGTTCATCATCACCTGCAATAATCACTTCATCTAGATAGACCAATAGGATAGTGAGTTTACTCTAAGCATGTTTTGTGAAGAGGGTATGATTGTCTTGGCCGTGCCTATATCCCAAGGATAACACGGCTTGTGTGATTCTCCCAAACTAGGCTCAGGGAGATTGTTTGAGCCCACAAAGTGCATTTTTCAACTTGCAAACCTTAGTTCCTCCAGTAGGAGGGTCCTAGCTGGGCGAAATTTCCACATACACTTCGAAGTATGCATGCAAGAAACATTCTTCACATCAAATTGGTGTAAGTCCCACCCGAAGTGAGCTTCCAGGGAGAGAATGATCCTTACGATATTCATTTTTGCCACATGAGTAAATGTCTCCTCATAAGTCATAATCAATCCCATATGTCTAGGTATATCCTTTCGCACCCACTAATCTTGTTTTATACTGGTCATGTGAGCTATCAAACCGGTATTTAACAATATATATCCACTTGCAACCTACTCTCACTATAAGCTCTAGTTCCTCAACAACCTTCCAAGTCTTGTTTCTCTCCAAATCTTTCATATCATCATTCATGGCTTAAATCCAGTTCTTATCCTGCATTGCCTCGTGTACTAAGGTAAGGACTCTAATTGAGTCAATAGCTCAAATAAAGCTATGGTGTCTCAAGGCAGTAGGTAGGTTATCTATATTAGGTTCATGAGAGTTATCTAAGGGCTTGTAGTTATGAATACTTACCTTGGGTTCAGATGATTGAAATTGCTGTTCGACCAGGTCGGGGTTTCTCTTCCTTTGGTATTGTCTTCCAGATCTTCCAAAGTATCTTTCTTCATTATTCTCATTTTGCACCGGTACTGTCGCTGGCTCAGGATCCTTGTCGTTGTTAAAATTCATGTCCTTGTCATTGTTGTGCTCAATATTTGAGATGGATGACGGCATCAAGGGTATAAAAAATGATGGTTCGAGAGACTCCCACTCAAGGGAGTCAGCTTCTATATGGCTTGCCCTCTAAGAATAAAACAACTTTACCTCCTGAAAAGTGACATCTATGGAGACGTAGACACAGTGACTAGGAGGGTGATAACATTTATATAATTATTTTCTCTTGAGCTGATCCTATGAAGACACATTTGACAGCCCAAGGATCTAGCTTACCTCAATCGGGACTATGGACATGGATAATTGTAGAACATCCAAAGACAATTTTGGAGGCTTGACATGTTTGGTATTAAAGGAAAGAATTTTTCTGGAAACTGTATAGGACCGGTACCTGATAAAACCCAATATGGTAACCTATGTATTAAATAAGTAGTAGTCAGGACAGCTTACCCCGATTCATTGTTTGATAGAAAGTGGCAAGTGGCTTGCAGGAACAACTCACAAGGACTTCAGCCATAAAGTAAGTCAAGCCAACATGAAGCAACGAGTAGATTGGGATCCTTACTAGCAAAAAATCCCAAAAACAACTATCTAGCAACTAGCAACCAATAATGGTTTCAAACAACCACCTCAATACACCAAGGTAGGAGCAGAGAGTAGAGACAAGTCTATCCTAATATACCAAGGTGGGACATGAAACGGAGCCAAAAAAAGCAATCTCGCTAGGAGTCGACTAAAGGCTTCTACCAGCCGTCAAGATACACCAAAGAAGGAGCAAACGACCCCTGAAACAGGACCCTGAGGCTTTAGCGACCGTGTTTGTGCAAACAGCATCGCGAACCAATTACGGTATAGGGCGGCGTGTGATTACATGCCCCATAGGTTGTGGCAGCGTGTGGAAAGGATTCTGATGACTTCGTTTTAGGGATCGGTTGATTTAGTCTGAGCGATTCTAGTCGTCTGTGAACTCCGCGACGGTCAACAGTTATGTGCGCGACCAAGGCAGCTCACAATAAGTCAGCAATGAAGGCGGCAAAAGTTCTAAGTTCGTAATGAAGGGGGCTAGAGTTAAGATGCAGAAGTTGAGTCCTCAGAATCGGTTGAAAGGAGAAGAAAAGTAATTATATTTTTATCTAAAATTACAATGTGATTATTATATTATATAAACTAAGACTCTCCTAATTAAGGAAATAATTACAAAGAATAAAATCCGTACAAATCTCCTAATTACATTGTACTAATCACATAAATAATGACTGGAAAGTAGGAGAAATAATAATTTTATTACTTAACCAAAACTACAAAGTGATTACATTGTATAGAGGAAACTAAACATGTACTCAATCTCCTAACAAGAGAACAAATCTCTTAGTAATGAAAAATATCTCCTAATAATAAAAAATAAATATTTTATAACTAATATTAATTACAACATATCACAACACTCCCCCTCAAGCTGGTGAATGAATATCTATCATTCCCAGCTTGCAAGTAAGATCTCGGAATCGTTCCAAGGGAAGTCATTTGGTGAGCACATCAGCCAACTGTAGTCCTGAGGGGACGTACTGTGTAGAAATAAGACCACTATTTAATTTTTCTTTCATGAAGTGTCGGTCTATCTCTATATGTTTCGTTCTATCATGTTGGACTGGATTGTGAGCAAATAGCAGACTTATTATCACGGAAAAGTTTCATGGGAGCTTCACGCTTTATCTTCAAGTCATCTAGTATGATCTTCATCCACAATAACTCATAGACTCCTTGAGCCATGGCTTTGAATTCTGCCTCTGCACTCGATCTGGCAACGACATTTTGTTTCTTGCTCCTCCATGTCACTAAATTTCCACCCAAGAACATACAGTATCCTATAGCGGACCTCCTGTCATCAATTGATCCTGCATAATCTGCATCAGTATACACTTCCATAGACAACTGCTCATTTTTCTTGAACAATAGACCTCTTCCGGGACTTGCTTTTAGATACTACAAGATTCTATCCACAGCTTGTAAGTGCCTCTCCTGTGGATCATGCATGAACTGACTGACAACACTAACTGGATAAGCTATATCAGGCCTAGTGTGAGATAGATAAATGAGCTTTCCCACAAGTCTCTGGTATTGTGCCTTATCAACCCTTGGGCCCTCCTCATTACTCCCAATCTCGTGGTTCTGCTCTATAGGGACTCCAGTGGGCTTACAACCCAGTTTGCGTCTTTGAGAAGATCAAGGACATACTTTCTGAGATGAAAATGCTTTGTTTCGAGTATGCCACCTCCATACCTAGGAAATATTTCAGTTTTCCAAGGTCCTTCATTTCAAACTAAGCTGCTAACTCCTTTCTCAAGTTTTGCTTCTCAAGTTCATCATTACCTGCAATGTTCATATCGTCTACATAGACTAACAGAATAGTGAGTTTGTCATTTTGAGTATGTTTTATGAAGAGCGTATGATCTCCTCGGCTCTGCTTATAACCAAGGGAAACCATAGCTTGAGTAAACCTCCCAAACCAAGCTCGGGGAGACTGTTTGAGCCCATATAAGGCCTTCTTCAATCTGCACACTTTATTTCTTCCTGAAGTAGGGTCATACCCGGCGGAATCTCCATATACACTTCTTCCTCCAAATCTTCATGCAAGAATGCATTTTTAACATCAAACTATTGCAACTCCCAATCAAAGTGAGCTGCTAATGAAGGAATGATCCTTACGGTGTTCATTTTTGCAACCGGAGCAAATGTCTCCTCATAATCAATTCCATAGGTCTGGGTGTATCCCTTTGCAACTAGTCTCGCCTTATACCTGTCAAGCGTGCCATCAGATTGATAATTCACTGTATATATCCACCTGCAACCTACAGTCCTCTTGTCATTTGGTTTCTCAACAATCTCCCAAGTCCCATTCTTTTCTAGCACATGCATCTCTTCATTAATGGCTTGAATCCAGTTCTTATCTTTTAATACTTCTTGTACTGATGTAGGGACTCTAATAGAGTCAATAGCTGAAATAAAACTCTGATGCTGCAGAGACAGATTTTTAGTAGACACAAACTGGGATATGAGGTACTTGGTACATGATCGTTTTCTTTTTCTCAAGGCAATAGGTAGCTCATCAAGGTTAGACTCACATGAATTATTAGGCTCAATGTTACGAACACTTATCTCGGGTTCAGACGATTGAACTTGTTGTTGGACCAGGACGGGTTTAACTTTCCGCCTGTACGTTATCCTGTATCTGTCAACACCATCATTATTCTGGATGGGTTCAGGATCATTGTCATCACCATCATTATTTAGTACCTATGTTGGTTCAGGATCATTGTCATCACCATCATTCTGGACCGACAGCATTGGCTTAGGATCGTTTTCCTCAGTGGTAGGAATCGAGGAAGGCATCAAGGGCTCCCGTGTCAAAGGAATAACAGACAACTCTAGAGACTCAGCTTCCTGACTATTCTCCCCCTGAAGCTGAGGACTAGGATAAGAAGGCTCTGTTTCCTGAAAGGTAACATCCATGGATATGTAGACACGAAGACTAGGAGGATGATAACATTTATATCCCTTCTTATCTGAAACATATCCGATGAAGATACATTTAATAGCCCGAGGATCCAACTTTCCCCGGTGAGAACCATGAACATGCACAAAGGGAGAACAACCAAAAACACGACCTTGGAGACTTGGCATCATGGGAACTGATGGAAAGAAACTAGTCATAACCTGCACGAGACTAACTCCAGATAAAACCCTAGAAGGTAACCTATTGATTAAATAAGCAGAGGTCAAGACAGCTTCCCCCAATAAAACACCATTATTTTTTAGAAATTTGTAAAGATTCTAATTGACATACTCTTTCACATTGTCTGACCGTAACCTCTTAATAGGTTTCCCAAATTGTGTTCTAACCATGTGGAAAAAGTTAACAAACAATTGAAACACCTCAGACTTATCTTTCATAAGAAAAACTCATGTAACCTGAGTACAATCATCAATAAAAGTAACAAACCATATTTTACCAGAAATACTAGGAACTGACGAAGGTCCCCACACATCAGAGTGAACAAGGTCAAAAGGTTCAACACTCCTAGTATCACTAGGGGAATGGGTTGCTCGATGAGATTTGGCGAACTGACACACATCACAGTGAATCGACTCAACTGACACTTTGTTAAATAAGTGAGGGAATAAAGACTTAAGCGTACGGAAAGGAGGATGCCCAAGTGTGTTGGAGCCATATTTGTGAAGAATTCCAAGATTCTGAACTTGTCTGATGACATTTGCTTATCTTATGCGGCAAATAATATAACCCGCTCTGTTCAAAAGCAATTCCAGTCGTCTTCCCCGTGGCAATATCCTGAAAAGCACAACCTTTATGGAAATAACTTAGTACACAGTTCAACTCGTTAGTGAGTTTGTGAATAGACAAAAGACTGTGAGAAAGATTTGGAACATGAAGTACATGACTTAGGTAAAGAGATGGGCTAAGGTGGAGGTTACCATAACCAGCAACCGGTTCTCGAATTCCATTTGCAACGGTAATATGATGTTTACCAGGCATAAGTGAATAATTAGAGAGATATGGCATATGAGGGGTCATCTGATCAGTTGCACCAGAGTCAACAATCCAGAAATCTTCGGTACAAGAAGCATTCAAAGTTAAGAAGCTAGAGTTCGTACCAGTCATGGTGAAAGAACTAGTGTCAGAGGACTTACTCAAGGAGTCCATGAAGACACACAAACCTTCCCACAGTAGGTGAAAGCAACACCGTCGTACTAGAAATGTAACAAAGATTCCAAGGGCTGCCGACGAGAAACGCCAAACAAAGATGGCTTCAAACGGCAGCAACAAGGGGAAAAATAACGGCAAACAACAAGCCAAGACGTGAGAACAACGTTCCTACACGGAGGGAACAACCAAATGGTCTCTAAAAGTCGTCAAACGTGATGGATCTGATAAACCCACCAAGCAAACACGGGCACCAAAGCAGCCAGCAAGAAACAGAGGCTCAAACGAGAGCAAAAAACTGCACCGAGAGGGAACGTACGAGCAACGAATGTATGGAAGAGCAACGAGCTTCACAAACACCCGAAAATACTTTAAATCTGGACAATCCGAGCCTTGGAACAGCAAGAGGAGATGGAGGCGAAACTTTCTGTGGTGGTCGCGTCAAAAACGGCGGTCAGGAAGGTGGAGCGTGACTCACACGGGCCGGAGAAGGAGTTGCGAGTGGGATTCACGCGCCGGTGAAGAAGGGGCGCGTGGCGGCGGCCCTTTGAGGAAAAGTAGAGATCGGGACAGGGCGATTGTGGTGGTCTGGTTTCCGGTTTGATCCGATGAGTTTGAGTTTTTCGTGATTTGACAGTGGACGGTGGCTGCTAAGAACGTAAGTAGGGTCACTAGGGTTCCAAGTAGGTGAACCTTGTCCAAGAACAAAGGCCGTAATAAGAACGGCTAGGGTTTTGAGCGCGGAAGCAGAGCCCTCAAGATCGAGAGCTCTGATACCAAAATTACAAAGTGATGACATTATATAGAGGAAACTAAATATGTACTCAATCTCCTAATAAGAGAACAAATCTCTTAATAATGAAAAATATCTCCTAGTAATAAAAAACAAATATTCTATAATTAATACTAATTACAACATATCACAATATAATGAAATAATATTATAATATTACTACAGAAAGTAAGCTGCAGGATTGTTCATCATTTGGAATTATCGTTGATAGTGTGGACCGTAAGTCATAAATTGTACTGTTTATGTTTGTTTGGTTTAAGCAGGTGATTGTGGCTATTAATTTAGAAAATTGATAGACATTTGACACAGGATGTCAATTTTTATTCTTAATTTTTTATTTATAAATTTTGAGCAATTTTGTTTTATATAAAAGACGTGAGTTTTATTTCCACCGTGAAGAATGTATAGGATGAGAATCCCATTTCTTGAGTTGTCTATTTAATGTATAAATCAATGGATCCAGTGTTGCCTCTTTCTGTTTCTTAATGTACATGCGGATTGTAGTTTGCTTGTTATCAGTGTTATGGTATTTTATTTTGATATAACATTCAATGGTTATTATACGATTAGGCTTGAGAATGGAAATCAGTTCCCAAGTGAGAGAAATAATCGTGAAGTGCGACGATCTCCAAGTTTTAGCGGTCCTTTGATGCTTCCAACTCGAGCTTCGGCGAATAGTTTATCTGCTCCCATAAAGTCTTCTGGAGGTATTTAAAATATACTGTGTGCACTTTAAGGCTATGTGAAGAAATTTTAGTATTTGAAGTAAACTATCTGAGTATTTTTTTAAAATTTGGTTTGCACCTCTCTCGGTAGGATTCAGAGATTCCTTGGATGACAAGTCTAAGGCTAATCTAGTGCAAATTAAAGGGAGATTCTCTGTGACGTCAGAAAACTTAGATCTTTTGAAGGTGTGCTTTATTCTTGTAATTGGGTTGTTCTTTTTAACTCTACTTGAACTGACTTAATGTTGGTGCCATAGGATATTCCTTTAAGTTCAGTTTCACGCCGATCTTCACAGGCTAGTTATTCTAATTGATTGCCATTTATATAGTTGTTATATATTTTCCCTAATCTAATGTTACGTTCTTGATATATATCATATAGGGATCACCATTGCGGAAATCTGCCAGTGTTGCTGATTGGATGTCGGATTTCAAACAAATGGTTTGCAACTGTTTTTTTATCAGCATTCTCCGCTGTTTATTTCATATGTGGTTAATTCTCTTGAATTAGACAGAATTTAGTTCATCTTCAAATTTATGAAGTTTTTTCTTCTCGGGTTGTTCGGGTTGTTTGTGGAGCATATAGCATGTATCATTTACTGCTTATTTTAAGGCTTGTCTGTAATCTATTAATCCATTTCTCTTCAGCCAATTGGTCAGTCTCCTAAAGATTCTGCCACTACCAATTTCTCTGCTTCACTTCTTATGCCTCACCTTCAAAACCTTTTCCAGCAAACATCTACTCAACAGGTGAGGAAAGTCTTTTCATGCTTGGTAGTAGTTTGGTCATAATCTATGTAACTATGCAAATTTATAATCTCATTAGATAGTTCTGTTTCATTCCAGGATCTTATAATGAACCTGTTAGTTAGCTTGCAACCTGCTGAAGCAATTGATAGTAAGTGTAGGAATTTATTTTGATTACATTTGGGCCAATTCCTTATGGTATCGAATGATATGCTGAATCAAAATTTTCAGTTTCTCAGAATGGAAAGTTGCCACCTTTACCTCGCAGTTTAGAGATCAATGGAAGTGTGAGTTCTATTCACTTAATTTATCCCTTTAATATTATGTTTAATGATATTTAAGTACTTTACGGGTCAATTTACTTCAACTAACTACTGAGTCTTGCTCTTGTGACATAAACCTTTAGTAAATAAATCCTATAATATAATAATTATTCATCAGCTTTGTGTCTCCTTTCGATCATTGTGTTATTTATAGGTTGTTGATCCAGCAGCTTCAGAGAGGGAACGTCTTCTGCTGTTCAAAATTGCAGAGCTTCAGAGTCGGTTAGTTTTATCAGTTTGAAAATACATTTTGATATTCTTTTCTCTCTGGCTTCAATTAGCTTAGGCTTAAATATGATTGGGGTCCCTGACATTTGAAAGAGAATCATTTTAGGTCCCTGAAAAATTAATTTGTAAAATTGGATCCCTAACAGTTTTTTAATCAAATTAAGGACAAATCCCAATTTAAGCTGATTAAGAAATCTAATTAGCCCAGTCATCAGTCCCAGTCACCATTTTTTATTATTAAGTCTTTTTTTTAAATCCACATCAGTCTTTTTACTAATCTTTAATTTTTTTAACTTTCCCCCAAATTTACCTTTCCCCCAAAATTACCTTTCCCCCAATCTGAACCCTAATTGAAGAACTCGAAGGTCTGGAGGGGGCTCGTGGACATTAGCTTCATACCTGAAGCAGGAATTGTAAAGGGTTTCCACAGATGTCACACACAGATGACCTTCCTAATGGTATATTAAGAGGGTCAAGCCAAGCCTTTTTTTAACATCACAATTTTACAAATTAATTTTTCAGGACCTAGAATGATTCCCTTTCAAATGTCAGGGACCCCAAACATATTTAAGCCATTAGCTTATTTAAATACCTCTCCCTGCCCTATCTCATATTACAGGATGATCAATTTGACTGATGACCTGACTGCTGAGAAGTTGAAATATTTGCAGGTAAGCTTCTGATGAAGCTTTTGTACTTGGCGATCTTACAGTCTTTGTTTTATTCTTTAAACTTTCACTTATGCAGGCCCTGCTTGCATTTCATAATCAT
Source organism: Acmispon strigosus (assembly GCA_030819835.1). Classification (NCBI taxonomy): domain Eukaryota; kingdom Viridiplantae; phylum Streptophyta; class Magnoliopsida; order Fabales; family Fabaceae; genus Acmispon; species Acmispon strigosus. The sequence goes on along the minus strand of JAUAMA010000005.1, from coordinate 42,720,478 downwards.
AGAATAAGTGGATTATCAGTTAGATGAGCAATCCAGGAAACCATATGTATGTTAAAGGCTTTAGGCATGTTTGATTATTGTTTTTTAAAACAGTTTTTAGAAAACTCTTTTGATATGAACTGCTTTTTCGAACCTTGGAAAAATCATCGATTGGGAGAGACAGTTCCAGTTTCACAAATAGGGTGGGGACATCCGGGTTAAAGACCAAAAAACCAGTTCTTGAAAACAATTCTTACTTCAGTTTTTAAAACTAAAATCACAAAACAACTCAGAGGTTTTCTGTTTCTATTGAAAACAAATTTTAAAAATTGTTTCTAAAAATAATTTTTAGATTCAGAAAACTGAGAAGAGAATCAAACAAGCTCTGTAAAATTTGAGAACTAATGAAGGGATTTGGTTATGGAACAGTTACAACAACAGCTAACAAGTGTCTACAGTCAAGAACAAAATGGTGACAGGAGAGAGGAAGTTGCTTGAAAGCAGAACAATTCTAATCATCTTCAAGTACATGTACATCCAGTTGAGTGATAATGGTAGACGAGTTGCTTCATTCTTTCTCTCTGCCGAAGGTGAACAGCTCCTTTTTGGATATTGAAAATAAGTGATCAATAAGCTTTAAGCCAGCGAGTGAAATAATAATAAAAATGATATGTGATGGTTCATCTAATTGTTTATTTTATTCAAATTCCAATTTAATATTGCTTCTGTGATGTATCACTTCGTAATGAAGTTATGAGGAGATGGCCCGTGGGGAATAATTATATCACTACATATCAGAATTTTATGTATTATATAGGACGTAGGTATTATAGGACATAGGCATCTGAGCTTGTATATAGGATTTTTGTGTTGTACTCCGGCCTGAACTGGTTGGATGTTTAATAAAATACCGGAGCCATTGAAATTTAGTTGGTTATGAATAAGTACTTTTTGATATGCATTCAAACAGACTCAAGTTAATTGGGTGTCATTTACTATGGAATGTGTGTCAACAATGCATTTTTCTGTTATGCTGAATGGAAATCCACAAATGTGTTTAACCCTGGTAAAGGCTTAAGGTAGGGGGATGGTTTAAAAATTGCACGTTCTACACCTATTTTTTGTCAGCTTTTGTTTGTAGACGATAGCATTATATTTACTAGGGTTGATCCTCAAGAGGCTGAGTGTGTGGAGGATATTCACGCTTCCTATGAGCGCAGGTTTCTGGGAGTCGTTAATCTTGACAAGTTGAGGCTTTCCTGTAGCTGCAATGTGCTTAGTTCCCGTTTTGATGAGCTAAAACAACTATTTGGTGTTCATGCATTGACAAATAGTTGAGGCTTCCAACGATCATTGGAAAGTCTAAGACTCAGATTTTTAACTTTGTCAAGGATCGGGTTTGGAAGAAACTCAAAGGTTGGAAGGAAAGGTCCCTTTCACTAGGCGGAAGGGAGGTTCTTATTGAAGCAGTAGTGCAAGCAATACTAGCTTACATTACGTCTTGTTTTATTTTTCCAAGTGGTATTTGCTCCCAAATAAAATCGATGATTAGCAAATTCTTTTGAAGTGGTGATGCTTCACGTAAAGGATTTCATTGGCTCAAATAGGTAATCCTTTGCCGGTCAAAATTGGATGGTGGTCTTGGATTCAGGTATTTCAAAGCTTTTAATGTCACTTTAGTGAAGCCAAAAAAGGGTTATTGTCGAAGCTATGTTTGGTTTTTAAGGAAGGGGAATGTGGAAGATTGGTTATGGTAGATTGGTGAAGGTGTGGACTGGCAAGTGGCTTCGTCAAGGTGTGCCATTGACCTATTGCAAGGAGTTAGCTGCAGAGTTTGGAGTGCAAGTGGTGACGGATTTGATCACATATCATAGTTGGAAGAGGGAGCTCATCACTGAGTTATTTTGCCCACCAACAACCAAGGTAATCATTCAAATCCCTCTTTCTATATTCACCAATATGATGAAATTTCTAACCATATTCTAGCAATGGTGTCTACTCGGCCAAGGCTGGTTACACTTTCATTCGGAGGATGAATTTAACCCGGGTTGTGTCCTCTTCTCATGCGAGTTCAATGCTTGCGAGTTTTTGGAAGCTCTTATGGTCTGTTGCAACTTTGCGATATTGCAAAGACCTTGCTTCGCGAGCTTGTCACGATATCCTTCGCGTCCAACATCGTTGAGGAGGAGAGGAGTTGAAGTTGAAGAGGCTTGTTCGTTTTCCCAAGAAGTACTCGAAACTTCCAGTCATGTTTTATTTTACTGCCTTATTGTTTCTTGTTGGTGGTTTACTTCTCCACTTTGTCTTGTTCTTGGTGTGGAGGTTACGTTCTCCTGATTTTTGGACCAGTACTTGCGAACCCTGGATGCTAATGTCACATCAATGGTGATAACGATGTTGTATGTGGTCTGGGGTGCACGCAACAAATTGACATGCAAACTAGTCCTTGTGCGAGAGGTTTATGTAGCGTTTGGCTCATCTAGGCTTGTCGTCCTTGGGTTCTGTCGCTGGAGTGAGGTCTGCTCGAGAGGTCCTTGCAATGTGCAGGCCGCTGAGAGAGAATGTGGTGAAAGTGGACTTTGATGCTTCAATGACCGGAGAGAAGGTGGTGGCTTGGGGTTAGTGGCTCACGATCATAGAGGTGAAATTTTTGCAGCGGTGGCGCAAGGTGCCATATGTTTTATCCCCATTGATTGCCAATGCTATTCGTTTTCAGTGGGCTCTCTCTTTAGCTACTGATTTATGCTTCCGTTCTGTGGGCTTTGAGACGGACTGTTTGCAGTTTCTTAGGGCTTGGAGGCATTCAAGAGCGGGTAGTTCTTATGTTACTTTAATTATTAATGATTTTAGGGATCTAATTTTAGCTTTTGATTCTTTTGAGCTTTTGTTTGTTCGTCGTACTAGTTACTGATTATTTGGGTTGAAGAGACTCCACCAGATTTTTTTTCTTTGCTTTAGTATGGTGTATTGGCTCATGAGCTGGTTTAGTTTCATTTTGAATAAAGGAACCATTTTCAAAAATAAACGAAGGAGGATAAAGAGAGTGAGGCACTATTATTGAAAAGACTATCTATCCAGGCTTAGCTGTCAACCCAGGCTTAGCTGTCAAGCACTATCTATCCCTTCAGAGCATTAATGAAGAAAAGGGCATAATTAATACTTTGTTCCTCGTTTCTTCAAATCCTCTGATATTCCTTAAATCAAGCTGCTTTTGTGGAATCAACGGCAAGATTTTCTGATCATCGTATCTCCTCAACGTTCAAATTCAAATCTTCTGTTCATATCATTAATGATTATCTTAGCTGGGATGTATGAGCATTAAATGCAGAAGTTAAAGCTCAAGGCAGAAAGTCTTGAAGTGCCAGACGATGACAACCTTCGCCATTGAAGATGCAATAAATGCATGGAAGAATGCATTCAATGCTGAAACAGAGATGCAGAAGTATCCGTTACTCACAATTGAGGAGAAATTCAAATGGAACTATTTTCAAATCTTCAGCAAGCTCACATTGATCATCCTATTGAAGATATAAATAGAGGACTTGACATCAGATTCAATTTGACGACTTACACACGATCAAAGCATTCAAACTTTCTAAGTCCATCATCTGCAATCTTATTTACTAAGCCAAAAACTCAGCAACCTCAAGCTATTTCTTACCTGAGTTAAGTCGTCAACTAGTGTGAAACTTTCACAGAGTGTTACTCTTATTCCCTTTCACACAAACCTTTTAGAGAATCAATTTGTTTATCTTCTCTGTAATCTGCTCTTCATCTTTCTACCCACTCTTATCGAAGAAACATTGTAGAAACCAAAACCTTCTTGAAAAAGAACTGGGAGAAGTCCTATCTAATACTTGTAAAGGAGAAGTCCTGATAGAATACTTGTAAATGAGTAGTCCTCAGAATACTAGGAGAAGTCCTGGAAAATACTTGTACTATTTTGTGAAAATAGTGAAAATCTTGGTGAAGCCAAGGACTGGACGTAGCCTTGTCGATAAAGGGGGTGAACCAGGATAAATATCTTGTGTATTTTGCTTTTCAGTTTTAGATTATCTTCTGCTACACTCATTAACAAAGATCTTTAAAACTTATAACTGTCATTTACTGAAAATGATTTGAAAAATCACACACACAATTCAAACCCCCCTTTCTTGTGTGTGTTTCTCACTACCACCATCTACCCTTCGTGAAAGCACATCAATCATGCAAGATTGAGCAAAGGACTAAAGGAACCGAACTGCCTTGGTAATACCCCAACCATGATTGAGCAAACTGCTTCTCTTGACCTTCTCAAATATTTTTTTTCATATGTTATAGTTGTCATAATCACTTTTATGATTGAAAAAAGCTGACAATATTCTACAAGTTTTGCAAGTATTTTTTGTGTATGTAGCACAGGACGAGCATATGTAACCCTTTTCGGGGATACGGTCTCATTTAAACCTAGAGGTGGGAGTAAGTAACCTCTTTCAAGAACACAATCCTGACCGTCTTGAAGAGTATTTTGGATCTAGGACACAAGTAACCATGTTAAGGGATACAGTCCACCGGTAGGAAGGTGGAAGTAACCCTTTCCAGGGCTACGATCCTTCCGCCCCAGCTGAAGGTCACGAGCATAAGTAACCCCTTTAAGGGATACGATCCACTAGAAAACAAGCACAAGTAACCCTTTTCAGGGATACAGCTTCTTCAAACCGAGTGGTGGGTGTAAGTAACTTTTTTCAAGGAGACAATCTCGACCGTTTGAAGAGCTTAAAAGGGGTGAGAATAATTAATCCTTTTCAGGGATACAATCTTGTTCAAACCGAGCGGCGGGTGTAAGTAACCCTTTTCAGGGATACAATCCCGACGGTCTCGAGGAAAAGCTGGCCGGCGAAAGCAATCCACATAAAGGAATGCAAATCAGCAGCAACGATGAAAAACACGAAGGTGATATCATTTAAAGATAACTAAATTAGGTCCATTAGTTGATATATATGATATTTTTAAAAGTGAAATGATTTAACTAAATAGCGAATGAGATACAAATTTATTTTGTGAAAAGCGCAATGAAGAGCAGCGACGAGCCAAAGGCAGGTCCAAGTAACTCTTGTCAGGGATACGATCCTACAAGTCTCACCATATGCTGCTCGACAAAAGGAAATCAATTATGGGAAGTTCAGTAGTCCTTCATAAAGGAAATACTCATGGTCGCCCCATCAAAGCAATCTAACAAAGGAATGCGACATGGCGGCAGAAATTTATAAAACTACCTTGGGGAAAGTTGGTCAAAAAACAGTGAATCCTGAAGAGGTTGAAAATCAGATAGTAAATACTGAGAATAAGAAGAGAAAGGAAAAGCTGTGGTAGGGAAGCATAAGACGCATCTCAATATGTGCAAGCTTTCAGGAAGAAAAGAAGTTGCCTTTTGGTGGCAACAGTTCATAAATTCTGACCATTCGTAAAGTTATTTCGGCCTTGTACAAAAATAAAATTTCCTTGTGAGAAGGCATACATTCAGAAAGCGAACCAAATTCAAGTCTGAAATGGTGTCGACAAAAAAAAAAGGGAATTCTCCACATGAAACAAGATCTAAAATATGGCTTGAAAATCGAGCAGGAGAAAAGCAAAAGTTTTAATTATAAAATGTGAGTCCGCTTGGAGACAACACACGAATCACGTGTTTATGATTTACCTAAGGTCCAAAAGAAGCAAACATAGCGTGGTGCAAGGACGTTGAAGAGGTACATATATAAAGCGAAGTTGTCACTTAAAAGTGGCAGAGAAGCTGAATGCGAAAAAATTGAAATTCATTATCATGGATTGAGATGAGTTACAAAAGGAAGAAGGGTCATAGCACCCATTACATCAAAAAAGAAAAAATAATAAGGAAAATCATGAGATTAAAATGGAGTAGAGCCAACAATCTTTACCTTCTCAACTAAACAAATCACCCCATCTTGGACTAGCCTATCAACGCTAGCACCCTTGATGACAAGGTCAGGATTCAAGACCTTTAGTTGAGCCACCGTGTTCTAGAATTGAGCCTCAACGATTGAGAAAGCTTGATCTTGGAGAGATAGAGTAGCTCTTTGCTGCGAGCCAAGTCGGCCTCGAGCTCCTTCTTTGCTCTCCAGTTGTTGCGCTTGGGATTCCGAAGACCGGGCGGTTTCTTCAAGAGCTTCCTTTGATTTCGAAGAGAAAGTTGATGTTTTAACTTAAGCTTGAATCCTATCATTGATAGCTGATAGGTACCAACTGGAATGATTTTCAAACGGCAAGAATGCGAAAATTGATAAAATATGGCATCATAAATTGAAACATGGTCATGATACAAGAAATGGGTCAATTATACCTATACCTCTACAAATATATATTCTGAAAAATGGTCATGATACAAGAAATGAGTCAATTATGCCTATACCTCTATAAATATATATTCTCTAAAAAAGGTTCGACATCTTTCAAGTGAGTTAATTCATTTTATAAGGTAAAGTAAATTATTTCATTATTGGTTGTGTTGTTTTTTTAAATTTTTTAAATTATGTAATTATTATTAATAGTACGATGATTCACTTAACCAACTCCAGAAGTGAAATTCTTTGAACAAATTCATTGATGCTATCTAAAGATTTTCCATTGAATATCAAGATGAATAATTCAGAGTATCATGGGTGATACGTCTAATCCAACTTTATGCCAATCGGTTAGATTATTTTATATGATGAATTCAATGACGTTTCATAACTCTCACACGGACATTGCACCCAGTACACATGAACACACTTCAATTTGGTTTTTTTTTTAATACCATTAAAAAGCCACAAATCTTGATATAATATTAATATAAATATAATTTATGTACCACGAAGTTCTATCTAATATCTCTTTTCCACTCTATTTCATTTTTGTTTCCCTTCTTTTCCGAGTACAATATTATTAGCCTTTGATTCCCATCTCTTTATTGCTTCTAGAACCCTTCTCCCCGCACTTTACCGGTTTGAGATTCTTGAAATTCCTAAGTTCATATATTGACAGTGACTTAATAATATATTTTACCTTTTAGTTTTCACATCATTTTCAAGGAAGACTTAGTCAAAATGACGCATCCAACAGATAATATAAAACTGATCTCGCAGAGTCATTTGGGAACAGAAAGCACCAAACGTCAAAAGCGTAGGTAATTAGCTTTTGAAACTTCGCACACCCAATTTTCCAACAACCATACACACTTCTTCTTATTGACAAATGACGTCACTTCCATCACTTCATTGACGGAGATCACACCGAAAAATAGAGTAAAAATAAAATAAAAAAGAAATTAAAATATGAAAATGGAAAATAGCACTTTTGAGATATTTTTTCTTTTTCTTTCTCTTTTTTTTAAGAAAAAGTTTGTTTCCGGTCACCTCTATAGATTGCTTACAGAATTTGACAAGCACTCTGAAACAGAGTCGACCATTTTTAAACCCAACACATTCACTCTGTTTCAAACCCCGCAACAGAACATGCTTCTTCACTTGAGCAACCACCGCGTTGTTACCCTTTTGTTTTCACTGTTTGCAATCGGTTGTTCATTATGCGGCTTTGCAGAATCAGAACCCGTTTTCAACTACAATTACTGCCCACAAAACGCAACATTCAATTCCAGCGCCACATTCCAAGCAAATCTCCGCGTCCTTCTTTCCTCCCTCATCTCCACCTCCCAAACCTACGCCTCTTACTACTCCTCCATAAACCCCGGCACCAAAGACGTCGCCAACGGCCAGTTCCTCTGCCGCGCCGACGTCTCCTCCGCCACGTGCGAGGACTGCATCACCGCCGCCGCCGGAGAAATTTCGCGGCGGTGCCCTCACAAGACGCAGTCGATCGCGTGGTACGACGAGTGCATGCTTGGTTACACCAACCGCTACTACCCCTACACCGACACCGACCAAGGAACGACGTTGTGGGATGGCAAGAGCGTTTCTTCCTCTGAGTTGAGCGGCTTCAACCGAACCTTGTTCGGGTTGTTGAGTGGGTTGCGCGATGAGGCTGCGAGCTCCCCGTCGCCGACGAAATTCGCCACCAGGGTAGCAGAGTTTGACGGCGGCGGTGGCGGCGGCTCGCGGCGGGTTTACGGGCTGGCACAGTGCTTGCCGGACATGACGAGAGATCAGTGTGATCAGTGTTTGCAGAATGCGATTGGTTCTCTCGCGGACTGTTGTGGAGGAAAACAGGGTGCTAGGGTTCTGCTTGCTTGGTGTAATATCAGATATGAATTGTTTCGGTTTTACAATACAACTGGGTCATCTCCTTCTTCAGGTAATTAAATTCTCTCTTCTCAATAGATAACATATATATGGCATAATTAGGTATCAATTAATTGTCTTACTTAAGCAGGTGATCAAACTAAGTAAATTTTGATTTTATAAGAATTTTTTGGTATTATATTTCCTCTTTCAATCTGTCTGAAAGTAAATAAAAAATGTTCAATAATGTGAATGTGATTGTGTATGGAGAGAGAGCTAGAGAGGAAGATTCTATGATTTATATAATACCTTTACAACTCTGCAATCACATAATGTATAAACGGTGTCAATCGAACCTTGGTAACTTTGATTTCGATATACGATAGCTGATAGCCCAAGAGCATTTCATAGTTTTGTCCCATTTCTCTTTGTAATGTCATTTAAACCATATAAGGATGATCTTGCCCCGGGTGATCTTCCCCATCCAATGCAGTTTCATCTTGAATCGCATGAGTAGAGATTGTGTCATTTTACGTGACCTTGTCCACTCTATGAATTTCTTCAAGGTCAAGGGTATAAGACTGGCTTCATGCTGATAAAACTAGATCTTGAAAAGGCCAATGACCAACTTCACTAGCATAGTGTTTTGTTAAATGGAAATGGGGTTTTTTTTCCAAAAAAAAAAACTTCTCTTGTTTGGTTAGGAGGGGAGGAGAGGGGAATTGAGGGGACCAAGACTTTTAATTGATCGCTGTATCTTCAAGGCCTCAATTCTCATCAACTGGAATGATAACTGGACGGATCTTTTACCTTCTAGAGGTATTCGCCAAGGTGATCATCTTTCTCCGTATTTGTTTGTCTTGTGCTTGGAAAGACTGGCTTATAGCATTGTGGATGCAAATGCTGCCAGGCTAGTGGAAGCCATTTTCTTTTGGTAAATGGAGACCTAAGACATCGCACATTATGTTTGCTGATGGCCTATTATTGGTGGCCGAGACATTAAGGGATGAGATTCTGGAAAGATTCGTGGGATCAAATCTGAAGACATATTTCATATTATACACGATATTCGATTACTCTCTTATAAGGTTCTCAAACCTGACCCCAGGCTAATGGAGCATATTACAAGTTACACATTACAAGACAGGTTCTTATGGCTTGGTAATGTCCTCCCATGGGAGCATACGAGCTCAAAGTATATGGATAGTTTCATAAACAACGTGGTATTGAAACTTGTGGTGGCTTGATCATTTCTGCAACGAAGAAGTTCATAGCTTTATTTTACTGTAAACTCAGTGTACACCGTTTATAAAGGCAGTATGGGTTCTTCTTTTAGGTGTCTGACCAGTTCAGAGACTGGACATCCACAATCTCGTAGTGGAGATGGATTTCCAGTCTGCTATTCAATTGATCAATTCCGAATGTATCCACCACTTTTTGTCCAGCAGATTCATATGAGCATAATATATGTGCCAATCATGTGTTTAAGGAGCCTAATATGTCTCCAAATCGTTTAGCTAACTTAGGCCATTTACATTCCTTTATCTGTCTTCTGTGATTTTTTGATACTCCCTCTCTTTCTGTTGTTCCAGTTTTGATAGACGAGGCTTATGGCATCTCTTTTCCTAGATTAGGTTTGTAGTTCTCGTACTTTTTGTGCCCTGGATAGCATAAATATTGTCAAATGTCAATATGAAGAAAAAATATCTTTGGGAAAAATAAAGAATAACTTTATATGAAAAACATCAGGTAATAAAACAATTGACCCCAGCCAATATCTCCCTTTTACATCAAGAGGCTGTAATCAATAACTGAACCCTCTTTTTTCATAAGTCAAGCGAAGTTTGACATAATCACATTACAATTAACTAATGTAACTTAAGGAAAAGTCTCACTGAAATTCATGAATAAGTTAAAATATGGGTGAGATATATTGGCATATCTGTTTTTTTTATGTAGAACTTCATCTCAAACCCTATAGCATCAGTATTAGAAATATCAATAATAGGATATTGATAATGGATCCTTATTTATTTGAAGATATATATAATTATGTTTGAGTTTGAGAACCATATTACTTCTTTTCTAGAAAAATTACTTCATATAGAATAACAATTTAATTGATAATTTCAATAAAATTATATTGAGATGCACTTTAGGTAAATCAAAAGTTTTCATCATCCGTAATTAAAAATATACGTATACAAAATAGATTGAAATAGATATATTATAGTAGTCTTTCTTCATTTTTCATTATTGCTGCTTGAAATTTTCTATTAATTTTTATGCAGGAAATAAGAAATCTGCGTCACGAAAAATAGGGTTGATTGTCGTCTTGGTTGTTGTTTCAATAATTCTCTTGAGCTGTATTTCCTATTTCTTGCTGAGAAAATCAAGGAAGAATTATAAGACTCTTCTAAGGGAAAATTGTAAGTAATTTCAGAAGTAAGCCAGATCTATTCACATTGCATAAAAAGATTAAAAGGATTAACTTTAGCTTGCCTTGTTTGATGTTTCTCCAGTTGGGGATGAAAGTGTCCTTTTGGAGTCATTGCAATTTAGTTTGGCCACAATTGAAACTGCCACAAGGAAGTTTTCAAGTGAAAACAAAATTGGAAAAGGTGGATTTGGAGAGGTCTACAAGGTGATAAAGTGTAACTAGAAGTATATGCGCACTTGTTTTTCATCATTAACTGATTGGTTGTACTTTCAGGGAATTCTTTTAGATGGACGAGAAATAGCTGTTAAAAGACTCTCTCAAAAGTCAGGACAAGGTGTAATAGAATTCATGAATGAGATCAAGCTGATAGCCAAACTTCAACACAGAAACCTTGTTATTTTGTTAGGATTTTGCTTGGAAGAGAAAGAGAAAATTCTTATTTATGAATTTGTGCCTAATAAGAGCCTTGATTACTTTCTATTTGGTAAAGATTTTCTCCTTTCCTTTACTTATTTCTTACATCTACTTATCATTGAATTTTTGAGTTCCTGTGTTTGGTAGAAAAATATTCATATATTTTCTCACTTGACTAGACTTTGACCTCTGTAGATCCCAACAAGAGCAGATTGTTGAATTGGTTTGAGCGTTACAAAATTATTGAAGGAATTGCAAGAGGAATTCTTTATTTACATGACCATTCACGGTTGAAAGTCATACATCGTGATCTTAAACCTAGTAATGTATTGTTAGATGACAACATGAATCCAAAAATATCCGACTTCGGCATCGCAAGGATTGTTGCTACAGATGAAGAACAAGGAAATACAAATAGAATTGTGGGAACATTGTAAGTACTTTTGAATTCATAATTTTCTTTGCATTTTTGTCTCCCTGACATCTTCACCTTTAAGAGTAAGTAATTAATATTTTCCATTCATATTAAAATGGTTGAATACTAGTTTTAGTTTTTTAACATTAATTTTACTGATTTCAAGTTCCATTGATCTATACACGTTTTCTAATGCTTATTTTTATTTAAACAGCGGTTATATGTCTCCGGAATATGCAATGCATGGACTATTTTCAGAAAAGTCAGATGTCTTTAGTTTTGGTGTCATAGTTTTGGAGATAATTAGTGCTAAAAAGAACGCACGTTCTTTGATATCAGATAATGATGATGACCTCTTGGGTTATGTGAGTATTTACCTCTAGTAATTGTGTTTACTCTAAATAATGCAAATGGAGCTCACAAAAAAGGTTATAATCCAATTGTCTAATTCACAAAATTATTGCAGGCTTGGAGACAATGGAGGGATCAAACACCATTAGAAATATTAGAGCAAGGTATAAAAGAATCTTGCAATCATAGTGAAGTCATGAAGTGCATCCAAATTGGTTTATTATGTGTGCAAGAGAAGCCAGATGATAGACCTACGATGACGAAAGTTGTTTCATATCTAAGTAGCCCTTTAATTGAGTTGCCATTTCCAGAAGAACCAAAAAATCATAAGCATTGTGGAATTGCTCAAAAGATGGTAGCAGGTGAGTCAAGTTCAGGTTCTGTATTATCAATGAATGAAATGTCTGTAAGTATATTTATTCCTCGATAGTATGATCTACTATTTTTAGCTAATCTCTTAGAGCGTGTACAATTTGGTGATTAGCAGTTTTGCATGTAAGGATTTGACTATTATCAATTTTTTGTATGTAAGGATTTGACTATTATCAATTGAGTGGTTGCAATTAGAAGAATAAAGTGGAAGCAAAACAATTGATTTAAATATCAATGGTTGAGATTATAATATAATACATGTTCTTACATAACAAATAACATAATTTGACTATTAACAAATTACATTAAGTAAGGTCTCGAGTTCATGTTTGTGTGGAAGAGCTAGCCCTTCCATACACGGCTCATACAAGATTTCCTCCAATGGATATCTGCATTATACTAAAAGGGTTTTAAAATTACAAATTTATTAAAATCTCAACCAATTTTTCATCAATGATTGTTTTTTTTGGAAAATAAAATGATTATATATTACCAACAAATGTGAAACACCGATACAAGTGACAAGGGGGCCCACCAACCAAAAAAGGACCTAAAACCTGGGGTGCAAAAAGCAAAAGCCCCAGGATCCAGGGCTTTATTTTAAAACTGAGTAAACCTCAAATTTGGTTCCTGAAAGATCTCATTTATGGTTGTTTGGTCCTTATACTATTTGTACCCACCAAGTTAGTCCCTAAAAGATTTGTCGTTAGTCAATCCGGTCCCTGAAAGATTTTTTCGCCAGGTCCCTGAAAGATTTTCCGTCTTAATCAATTTGATAAATATGTGAACTCATATATATTTATACTTCATCATTTTTCAAATTTAAAAAGTTAAAATATGTAATAATTGCAACCGTTGATTTAATTTTAAATATTCTTAATATTTACTTAAAGTGGTTTCTAATATTTAATTAAAATCCACATATAATCGATTTGAGTAATTAAGGAGTTGACCACATTAAAAAGAAATTAAATCTTATAAGTTTCAAATTCATGAAATTGAGAATTTATTTACTATTTAATTAATGTTTAAATAACTAACAATTTATTAGGCAATATTTTAATTTTTTAGAGTTTAATATCAGGTTAGTTTAAGTAGGTGATTTAATAATAGTTATATTTTTTAATATCACGTCATTTTTTTAAATAATTTTTTATTATACTATATTTAAAGTATATATAGACTACCTAATTGATTTATTTTTTTATTATATTTTGAATAAGTTATTAAATTTAGGGAGTAATTAGAAGTTTATTAATTTAAAATATACAATGAAAATAAAAACTGAGGATAATAAAAAAATTATTAATTTTCAGAATTCAATTTTTCTTACACATTCTATAAATATATATGGGCTCGCATATTTATCAAGTTGATTAAGTAGCTCAATTGGCAAAGGCTTTATATTGTCAAGTCTCAAGTTCGAACCCACACTTCCGTCCAGGGACCTGGCGGAGAAAAATCCTTCAGAGACCTGACGGAAAAATCTTTCAGGGACTAACTTGGTGGGTACAAATAATTTGAGGACCAAACAGCCACAAGTGAAATCTTTCAGGGACCAAATTGGAGGTTTACTCTTTTAAAACTATATACTCACTTTAGAGACATCAATTATTCTATAGAAATAGGCCACATACCTTTGGGGGGGGGGGGGGGGGGGAAACCACATACCTTATGTTGAGATACAATCCTCTTTCATTTTTTTGGGTCAGAAGAATCATTATGATTGAAAAATGGCCAACACCCATAGAGGTACAAATCGGGGCCCAAGTAACTAGTTACAAACTAGTTAAACTAAAAAAAAATTACGTTGCACCTGGCCAACTCAAGTATAATAATGGTCATCTCTCTTTTAGGCTCTCTGCTAGGGTTTTGATCCTAAGAGTTTTTTCCATAACTTGTTGTAGTCCTTTCCTGCTAGAATAAGTGGTGGATATTGATATCCGCCGTACTCTACTCTAGCCTGGGGGCCTCTTGTGGGGGTGTTGGAAGCTCTGCACCTCAACCAAAGTTACAAGGTTTGGTAAAGTGCTACTTGCTTGATCAGAAGCGTTACTATGGAGGAGATCGACACAGATCCAACAGTAGAAGCTAGTCTGGATGGGGCTACCAGTGAGCTATATGTAGCCAAGGAGGACAACACAAACCTAGCTAGGAGAACGATTGTGGGGAACGAGATTTCTAACTAGCCGCTGACCAAACATGCGATTGAACAAGTAATATGCAAAGCTTGGGGTTTTCCTACTGAAACCCAAGTTGGGGATCTGGGTCCTAATACCCTAATGGTGTCTTGCCTAATGAAGCAAAAGTTGAGAGGATTATGAATGACGCCCCATGGAATGTCATGGGGAACCTGGTTAACCTTCAATACTGGGCTCCTCAGGTTTCAGCACTAGAGATCAGCTTCAACAAGGTACCATTTTGGGTACAAATCCAGGGCCTCCCCCTGGAGGTAATGAACTCAAAAAATGTTCTTAAGGTGGCGGAACAGATTGGGGAAGTGGTGGTGATAGAGAACCCCAATATAAATGAGGTCCTCTTGCGATCTTTCTTCATAGTAAGAGTGAAGCTGGATATAAGGAAGCCCATTGCCATTGGATTGTGGGTTCCTCGTCTAAACTTGCCCAAAGCATGTGTGTACTTGCGATACGAAAAATTACAGGGTCTCTGTTACCGATGTGGGCTCTTTGGCCATGAGCAAAAGGTTTTTTCAAGACAAAAAATGATGTCCTCTCTTAACCCTAGTATGCCTAGGTTCACTCAGGCCCTAGGTGTTCCCCCGGCTAAATCTATGGCGTCCCTGTTAACAGGGGTATCAAAAGAAACCAGTGGAGGGGCCAGTCTTGAGGAGTCGAACCAAGAGACCTGTCCTGATGAATTGAACCACCATAGTAAAAAGCATGAGGAGAGTGCTAAACCCCAATTTTGCTAAACCCCAATTTCTCTCAATTAACCTATCGTCATTTTTCTTTTTGTTTGTAGCTGCCTGAAGCAAAAGTAGCTTGAGAAGAATTCAGAGCTTGCTTTAACATTAAAGAGAAAAAAAAGGATGAGTGGCACAACATTACCAACGCCAGAGAAGTTGGTGGTTAAACCTAGCTATTGTGTTGGTGCTGCTAAGCTTGACAACCAACTTCTTCGGTGTTAGTGTTGTTGCGCCACTCTAAAGCAAGCTTTGAACTCCTCCCAACCCATGTCTAATTCTGACAGCTACACATGCACAGAGTTCAACAATCAAACAGGAAAATGAATGCGAGGTGATCGAGAGACAAAAATCACTAATAGCTCATGAGGCACACTTCCTCCATAGCACTAGTTTCAAATTTTGTTCGTTGTTTCTTGGTCTAATAAAAGAAACAATGTATTGTAACGCAAGAGGAGATGAAAGAGTTAGTTATATGAGAAGTGCTATTCAGATAAGAACAGTAGGAAAATGCTAAATGCAAGAAGACATATGGCATGTTGTGATTGGTTTTCATTTTATTGTTTTTTTAAACAGTGCACCTGATTTCTGTCAAAAAGGAGATTTGATTGCTGTAATTACTGTTAGCTCAAATTGTGTATCATATCTGATTTTAGAATCGAACTATTCTATATTTTTTATGTGAGAAAAGAGATTGGAAACACACAGGAGTGGCTTACATATTAATAAAGGTGTCATGCATATCCTAAGCATCATTATTAACACTAGTAAGTCCGTTTACTTTACCAAAATCCCCTCACACTAGGAGGTGAATACATTACCAGATTGGAAATTATTCACTGTACTGTCTCATCTATGTTGGCTACTAGAGTTATTCTCAACACAGCAAAAGTCCAACCAGCAAATTCAAGTTGCAATCATTTTGGTAAACTGTTATAACAATTTACTACAACACATGAATCTATTCTCATAAACCCATTGGGCTCAGGATAGCTCAACTATCCTTGAACGCTTTCTGGAATTACGATTTCCCTTCTGTTTTTCAGTAATATAATCTTTACCAGAAATAGATTTTTTAACATGAGACAAAGGCTTTTCACCATCGTTTCCATCATGGCGTTCAGTTTCATCATCCCCACTGTCATCATCGGCACTGCTAGCTTCTGAATCTAATTCACTACCATCAGCAGCCAGTGAAATCACAGGCTGACCACTGGTAATAGCTGATTCAGCAGCAGCCACAGCCTCAGGTGTATGAAGATCAGCAACACCAAGCATCAAATCCTGAAAGAAAATGAAACCAAAAAAAAAATTATCATTATTTGCAAGGCAGTGATGTAAATAAAGATAGAAGACAGAATTATTGATACCCAAAGAGAGAGAGAAGTAAAACAATAACTAACCATTTCAATAACTTTGGATTCATTTCCAGTTAGCTCTTCAATATCATAATTCTCGGGATGGTCCTATATTTTTTAAACAAAAGCTATAAGAAAATAGAACAAAAGGAAGAAAACGGTTGAAAAGCAGCTAATATTATGGCTTTAATTTGAAATCAAGTTTTAACCTTTGCGTCAAGTTCTAGCCGTTTATTTGCTTCTGACATCACTCCTAGAAAGTCTTTAACCTTCCCTAAAACTGCATCAATAAACAAAATTATATGTAAGGCTGAAAAGTTGTATTTCATATTTTTAACTTATTCGTCAGAGATATGCTATACTCAAACGATAACTACTTCATTGTTTACGCCTATAATACAACTACTAAACTACGGAGCAGTGACACTGTAATCTCAGGGAATCTCGTTTGCCAGTTAAATTTGTGTTCAGTTTTTCTTCAAACCACAAGTTTAACAATTGAACAATTACATACATAAAAAGCTAGAAAATAAAAGCAGAAATGCATGTGTGGGAACAGGCAGAGGAAAGGATTGTTAAACTCAGAAAAAATGGAAGCAAATACTGTTTTGATCCAGAGTTGACAGCATAGAGCTAATTTTATTTGATAATGATACAATATTACAGAAAAGGAAATAACTTCTCTCCTAATTAAGGGAATAAATTCCTGTTTAAATAATGAATGATTCCCTGGTCAGTTACAGCCTATACAACAATTACTCCTAATTTCCTTGGTCAATTTACACAGCCACTAATCCTAATTACAGCTCTCTCTCCTAATCAGGAATAATCCCCTGATCAGTAACAGCTATTCAATTAATTAGCAAATCAATTCCTTTAACAAGAATATGTGTTAAATAGTTGTAGAAGAAGGCAGAGGAAGCCCACCGACATCATCATGCACAGTCAAAGAAAATAGATATTACGCAGTCAAGGATTTGTGTATATTGGATCACCAATATGATGCATGAGTCTGAACTTTGATTTCCCTGCTTAAACTATTTCACTTGTATCAATAGCCAGCAACATACAGCCAATCTGTTGGCATGCAAGACAAGGGGATATGCACCACAGTATCTCATAGGTTCCTAGACCCATTTTGGTATATGAAAGGGTCAAACAATGTTTTCAGAAAATCTAGATCTTATCTACAACCAGGAGAGGAATGAAAAATCATAAAACGTTGGATCGTATAACAAATTATAAGTTTATTTTTATATTACAATGTGATTAACTAATAAAGCATGATAATATAACAAACAAAACAAAGGATTTAGATTTTATTTCATAGTTATTATATAATCAATATGCACCATGTGTATTTTATTAATGATAATAACTACGAAAAAAAGAAAATATGAAGAGAATACAATAATAAAACAAAAGATAAGACCACCAATTATTCCCCCGCATAAGCTTTTAATTAACTAAGTGTTTGGTTGGAGGGGAATGGAGAGGAGGGTTTTTTTTTAACTTATGTTGTTTGGTTGAATTTTTAGGAGGGGATGAGAGGGGAATGGAGGGAGCCAAAACCCCTCCTTCATTATGTTTATTTCCCCTGCCCTCCTCTCCTCTTAGCAAAACATGTTAAATTTTAAAATCCCTCCTCTCACCTCATTTGAACCAAACACACCCTAGGTGCAAGTATTGTTCACATATTTGTTAGGGTGGTGTTGGAAGGATGAAGCATCACCTAGCTGAAACAAAGGAGTAGAGTTGTGCATTTGTTCCTGGTGAAGTTAGAGAGGTGTTTTTTGAAGCTTATAGAAGACAAAAAGCCAAAGAGGCAAGAAGAATGCTACCAACACACTCTATGATTAGTCCATTTTTAAGAAAGCCAACACACATTTTAAAATGCAATCAATTTACTAAACGGAAGTATTGACGACTTTTAAAAAATAGACCAATCATCGAAAGTGTATAAATTGTGCCGTGTGTTGCTAACATTTCTGAAGAGGGAAATCGTCAAGACTCAAGAATGTAATGAAGAAGTGGTAGGTGCGCAAGATTATGTGAAAAAAAGAAAATGAAGTAATTTGCTCTGAAGGGGGAGGACAGAACTTCAGCATCTGTGAAGCAAAAGAAAATGGATGAGGTGCTGAAAGAATCAGAGTTTCAGAGATGGTGACGTTTATGTGAAAATATATTTTTTGTTAATTCTAGTTACCGAACAAGTATCTCAGGATTCATATTAAGATCCCATTCACCAATCCGAAAATAAGTCTTCCTATTCAAGATTCAAATCTTTATTTGATAACTTCACTATATAGTACAACCCACGCATCATAGGTACCATACATATCCTAAGCATCATCAACAGTACTTCTAAAGGCATACCATAGAACAGCAATGAAATTAGAGTCATAAAGGTGAAAAATAAACTAAGGAGCAAGGAAGGGTTATTTCCCTCATTACATTGCATTCCAGAGTTTTTGCTAACTAAGGGAGTAAGGACCATTGCAAACAATTTCATACACACCGCCCATTTAAGAATCAGTCAAAAATCAGAATAGAGCATGAATAAATAAATACAGCAACAATAATAACAATTAAGCATTGTAAAAGAATTAAAAAGAAAAAATGGAACTTGATTATAGGCAAAGGTGCTAGTTCTACAATCAATAAAACCTAGTGTTGGTGAGGTACAAAAAACCGGTAAAGATAAAAACTTAGGATGAATTTGAAACAGTACGCTGGCTAGGGAGAACTGGTGCTGTCAGAGGAGTGCCATCACGGGGTAGTGTATTTGTTTTAGGGTTTGATCCTCTTTTATCATCGCAAACAAGAAGAGTGGATTCTGCACAGACAAAAGCAACTTCATTATTAGAGAAGAACTCAAAAACGAAGGAAAGAGAAGAAAATCCATTGGAGAAAGATGAAGGAAGACCTAAGGATGAAAGGGCCATGCCCTTGTGCTCCAACTGGAGAAGCTCTTTGCTCCTCTCTGCCATAACTCGCGGAGGGTATGACGGTTACCGAGAGCGTAAGGTCGTATCGTGTACCAAAACTAGGAAAGAAGAGCATAAACATAGGTTTTTAGGGAAATAGTGTTTTGTGAATTTTTCATTTTTTCTTAATAGGACTTTACTTCTAGTATTTCACTTTTCACGATTTAATATTTTTTATTCTTAACAAAAAAAAAATAGTCATTTTTTTCCCTAAGATTTATAAACAGTTACACGTTTTTCATCTAAATTCATCCAAATTTTAATGGAATGTTCCTTTAAAATTAATTAAAAAATAAAAAAAATCTGCACAATGATGAATGTTCATCATCTTTATTTTCTTCTTCATAATCAATAACCTACAAAACCCACAAAATACACTATCATTAACAAAACCACCACCAAAACCCGGAAACCACCAATATCTCTTCCCCAATATCTCTCCCTGTGATTCTCCTATTTGATTCAGTCCCCATCATCCTCTTCTCCTTCCTTCATTCACCCACCATCATTAACAAAACCACCACCAAACCCATACGCTCCAGGCACAAACGCACCCTCCACTGTCCTTTCTCCCTCTCGATCTAATCGTCCTTTCTCGATTTGGGTTTCTGTCTCGATTTGGGTTTAGCTCAATCCCTTCTTCCTGGTTCCCGATCTGCCTGACTCTCTATCTAGTGGTGTCGCGGTGGGGAAGATCTGGCCTTTGGTTGCATCTAGGTTTTGTTTGGGGAGCTTCGAAGGAACAACGTCTTGGAAGGGTTGCCCAAAATCGGGTCCTAACCCTCTTGATCTCATCGCCACTGTCGCTTCCCTTCACTTTCCGCCACTGCGTCACCCGACGTCTCCGCCTTAGGGTTCTTCTTCACTCATGTCTTGGAAACTTTAAATTGTAATTGAGCTGGATGGGCTCTTGCTTGAGGGGATGTGCTAGTATATAACATAAAACCATTCTTGTGTCTTCACCCATCTTAGGTAACTCAACTTCAAGATAGTGACAAGACAAGCCACGGAGAATGGTATTACTTTGTTACCATGTTAAAGTATTAGTCTTTTATGTATAGAAGGACATAAGGAATACTGAAAATAAAAAAAGAATTGTATTGATATTGATGCAAATGATATGTTTGATGCAAATGATTAGGATCTTAATCCTAACTAAATTTAAAAACTAATCATGATATATAAAGAAATACTGAAACCATTTCTAAGCGATGATCAAAGTTATTATGAATTACTCTAAAGATAAAATCAAGACATTATAAGATGTTTTTCATATATATATATATATATATATATTCTAACAAGACTAATAATCCTATTTCTTGATCCAGCATTTGTGCTAATCTTTCTTGATTTTTATAATAATTATCTGTTCTCTATGAATGAAGATTTTAGACTTGGTGCAATTCCGTGCGAAAATTTAGTGTTCTTTTTATTATGGTCCTTTCTGTCTTGATCATGATTTTGAATATGTTGTCTGTCACTGACTTTCTTATTATGCTGATTATTCCACCTGCTAAAATGCTCTATGCTGCCTAGGTTGATGGCTACCTTCACAGTGAGCAGGAAAAGCGTTTTAAGAAAATTATATGGGAAAATGTGAATCGAGAATATCTAGAGGTACTGGAATTCTATTTAATTTTTATGTTTCGATATTGCTTGATGAAGTTCTCTGGTAATTTTTTTATATCCTAAACTGACTCTTATTTATAATATGTCCTCTCTCACCCTCTAACTGACTCTCAAACTAATCAAAACTACCTCTACCAATTAACTATGGCTACCTATCAATGCTTCGCCCTTGAACATTCACCTTGTTTGATATACCTGAAACAAAAAAATAACACTGGAATCCCACTGCTCTTCTTCAATGCCCCCAATGGCGGTCCACTCCATAGTCTTAGCAATAGTTTGATAGTCATTATCCTCAACACCGTTGTTGCTGTTACCTGACGACCTTGGAAGCAATGTTGGTAATGGCGGATGGCAGAGAGCCAAAAACCCGCCATATTTGACAAATAATGATGGCGGAGAGCGAAAAACCCACCATGAGATTCGGTCATGGAGGCACCATCGAGGATATTTGATAACACTGCCCGGAAGGAGTGTAATGGTCTGACGATTCAAACGGTGGAGGTGGGTTTGCATCCTCCTTGCGACCCCAAGGAGACCCATCTCAGTTTTTTCTTTCTCTCTCTTCTCCATGGATGAGCCTCAATCTGGTGGTTTTGGCGGTGGACGTTGGGTCACTCTGTTTGACGTTATCTGCCATTTTTGTTTCTGCAAGAAGATTCTCGTTTTTTGGAAGGAGTAAGTTAACAAGTTAAATTTGTTAAATACTCTCAAAAGTTTGTGTTACTAGCTTGTTAAATACCACTTTGATAGGTACCCACATATAGTTAGTTAGTTAGTTAGCAGTTTGGATTAGTCAAGTTCTGTTAGAAAAAGGAGTTATTGAGAGTATTATAAATAAGAGAGTTTAGTGAGAGTAGGAGTATTTTTGGATGGAACTTTGGAGAGTGATATGTCTCTCGAATACTCATTTGTTTCATGTATTCTTCTCTGATTCCTTAATTGGTAATCAGGGTTCTTACTCAATAATGACAGTTTCTCTTCTTCTTCTTAGCTGATTCTATCAATTGGTATCAGGGTTTGTGTGATGTTAAGATAGATATGGAATGATAGGATAAGAGAGTCTCTCTTATCCATGTTATCCTATCTTATGTTTGAGTTTAACTAGATAACAATGGTAGGATATGATATAAATAATACGAAAATGATGGAATTGCTCTAAGCCTAAAATTATCATAATCATTGTCTTGACCATCAAGAAAAATCTACAAGTTACCAACACAGCAGCAGAAGTTAAATGAAGCATCCAAAGAGCCTATATATGAGAGCACAATAAATGTAGCAAGTTAGCAGCCAAACCAAAACGTTAGGAACTGAAGCTTGGTGCCATCAGGCCACCTGAACATCAAATGTTTCATCCATATAGTGCTGCATATATGTAATACACACAACCCTAAGAAGAGTTACTCAAGTTAACACCCCCAATGAGCTTCCACGATAGCCAACTTCTCATAACAATCAAAAGTGCATCTTGCAGTGTTTGACGTTAGAAAAAGAATCAAACAATATGGCAACCAGTCATGTAGAATTAGTAACCAGGAGAAGTCCATCATTCGGATTTTGGATGATCAATGCTGAATGTTGAAAGTTAGAATCTTATGTAGAAGTAAAGTGATACGAAGATCGATTGATTGGTTCACGGTACATGTTTGATTCCTCTTAAGGTAGGTCTCATGTTCGAATTGAATAGAAAAAATCTATGTAGAAGGAGTTAGGCCCACCCTGGTATAAATATTTATGGATCGAATACGATTCCTTAGGAGGATAACTGAAATGACAAAAAAAAAAAGATATTAGAGCTTAATTATAACAATTGAAAAAGAATTAAGTATTAAATTTACCGAAAAATATAATGGGAGATTAAAATCACATATTGAAAATTAGATTATTCTTTATGTTTTATTTTGTGATTACAGTTACTGAAAAACTCAGAGCAATAAATAGGACTTGTGTCAATTTTGCTACCTAGGATCTTCTCAGAATGTTACTGGGCGTTTGTTAGGTGAGTATAAAAAATATATCCGGAAATGAGAGTGTGGGAATGAAGATTCTCATGTTTGGTAGGAGATTAGAAAAATATATCCTCTTGATATCTCAATCTTTATTTACTTGATAATTTGATATTCCTATTTTATAATTGTTAGCTATAGCTACTTTGTTGTTGTGTGTAAAAGATCATTTTGCACATACATGACCCCCTCCCCCTTGCAATTATGTCCTAAAAAGTTGTTTGTTTATTTTATTTTGGTTTCAAAGTTACGTTTAAATTCTTTTGGTTTCCCATCTGCCACAGCTTGTGCATTGCCCATTTTGTGACTAACGTTTTTTCCCCAGACATTCCGATCTTTGGACAATACAAAACGCAAAATATTGTACTAAATTTGTAATGGTTATTCAGATATTGAATTTTATCGAACTAGTCCAATCAAATTATTCAAATGAGTGTTGTAAATTTTTGTTGTGCTAAGCGAGCAGGACAAGTTCTGATGGTCCAAAACATGTTGGTCATCCCTTTGCAAGCATTGTGAAGACAAGTGTTTCGAGACCTACTCACTAGAAGACAAGCTTAAGGTAACTTGAGATGGAAATACAATCCTAAAACTACCATAAATACTCTCGAATCCCTGAGGCACAATTTGATGAAGAGATTTTACATACACTATAACTACTCTAGTAAAAGTAAGCTTGTAAGGTAGGACTTCCCAAGTTTAGTTAGCTTGTAAGGTGAGGATTGTCCAGGTTTTTATATGGACTACTCTAGTCATATCTCTACACCAATGCGAGACCTCGATATAGCCCCCTCATGCCTAGAGTTGGACATCTGACACAAAGTTTGCAAGATTGAACATCTATGGGTGGCTTATATTAGGTGGCCAAATAAATGGTATAAAGCTTTAATACTATCTTAGAATTTAAGTAGGGCATAACTCGACCCCAAAAGCTAACTCGTAACGCTAGGATTGCCCATGCCTTTACAAAAACTACGCCATGCAATATTTCTAGTTAATGTGAGACATCAACAAAGACAACATTACAAGCTATTCCATCCCTTACCCCCACATTTTGGAGGGTAAAATAGTGGGGGGGGGGGGGGGAAGCCAAAAAGGTATAGAGAGGGATGGAGTCCATCCAATTCTATATAAGGTCCTAAAAGCTAAATTACCTTCCAGCCGAATTCTTGACGAAGGTAGCCTCCTCAGATAAAAAGAATTCCTCTAATACTTTTCCACATTCAGGATAACATTTGATAACATTCCAAGGACCAGAAATTTAGCAACAACCTAATATCATACAAAAACTCAAAATCAAAAAATAGAATATATAAGAAAAAGAAGCTTTGAATTTAACACAAGAGAAAAGATATTTGCTCTCATGTATAAAGGATTACTCACAGGGGACTTTCCTCGACTCGCACCCCTGGAACGTTTTTCAAACAGTGATCACAATACACCATTTTTTCGTCAATTAACACTATCTGCTAGACTGAGTTACCGATGGCGAAACGGAGAATTTAATCGCTTAGTGGAATAAAGAAAAATCAAGAATGAGGAAAAAATAAGTAGTTTTACAAAACTATAGCACGGAAGAGAGGAGTTTGGGGTAAGTGTCAGAATCTCTAGGAGGAGGAAGGAACGAGATTCAATTGAATTGTTTAGGGCTTTGGTTCGTGCGCTACAGCAGAAGCCACGCCATTCATAAAAAAAAAACATTCGTCACAGATGATCGGATGCAAGCATTCACGTCAACTCTAGGATCATCTACACAGTGGTTTCTTCTAGGACTGGCCAAAACTCAGTGAACCGACCCGAAACCGGTCAAACTGGCAGTTTTTTACTCTCTGGGTCGGTTCGGTTCTGCAGTGGGTCCGGTTGGGTTGGAAAAACGGTTTTTTACGAGTCTGGCCGTTCGGTTCCGGTTTAATAGGAAAACCGCCCGAACCGCCCGAACCTGAGAAATACCAAATATTTTGCAATTTGGGCCAGCCCAGAAGAGCCCACTATGCAGCAGCATCAGGGGGTCACACACCCATTCACTTTCAAACTCTCATTCTCTCCTCACCATGTTCTGAAAGGCTTTTATCGCCAAAAACTATAGCGCCGCCGCATGAAACCCTAGCTTGTGGCCGCCGCTCGCTTCCCAGCTTCCTAGCTTGTGGCCGCCGCACGGGGTCGCTAAGGCCGCCGTCGTTCAGCCGCAGGAAAGCCGTAACCATCGCGTAGGCCGCCGTCGTTCAGCCGCAGGAAAGCCGTATCCATCGCGAGCGTCTCCAAACTTCAGTGGTGACTGGTGAGTCTGTTCCCTTCCTCTTTCTTAAACAGTTATCTTTGTATATATATTATATAACATGTATTCAGGGTCTTCAGTTACCACATTTGTCACCCCATTTCTCAGTTAATTTTTTTTTTGGTTTCTTGTAACCCTTTTGGTTTTTGTTGTTCAGTGCATATAAACTGTGTTTGCATTCGATTTTGGTAAACTGTGTTTGTGTTGTGTAATGTAATTTGTGCCATCCATCCAATTTCGATCGATCGATCGATGTTGACACACACAGATTCCCCCACTTCTTCACGCGCAATCCAACTATTTTCCTCACCCCTCCTTTTCTGATTTGCTGCTAACTTCATTCTCCCTTTCTCTTTCTCTGCTCCATCGCTCTTCTTCTATATAAACTCGTTTCTCAAGTGTTTCTCTTTTGTCTTTCCCTCTAATGGGTTTCTTTTGTTTTACGAAAATAACACATAAAAATGTTAACTTGGTTCAAAATCATGACTTGCATCTCTACACCATGTCTTATGTGTTTCTTCAGTTATGTTTCATCTATGCTTCTATTGCATTCTTTCTCTATGTCAATGGAATTGACCTTGTTGTTGGGCATTCTTTCTGCATCATGTGTTTTTTGTGTTCAGTGTTGCTAACTAGTAGTCATTGCTAGTAGTCTTCATACTTTATTGGATCCCATTTTCATTCATGTATATGGTCAATTACTAACTACTTGTCATTGCATGAATTATCCCATTTTCTGTCCTGTATTTATATAAATCCTTTTAGTTGAAATATACAATTGACTAGAGTGTAAACTATCTTCTGTTCAGCTGATTCTCTCTCCAAATGTGAATGAATTATTGCTGAAATTTAATTGATTAAGGATTGCCTGCAAGTGCCCACATGGTTAAGAAGTAATTATAATTGTTATCTACTTCTGTTTGAGTGTCACATGGTTAAGATTTATTGCTCAAGTGCCCACTGTTTTTAATGTTTTGAATGGTCATTTTTTAAGTTTTGAAGGTTATAAATATCAATTTTTGGGCTGTAAAAATTGGGTATAAAACTGAATGAACCCACCCGCCAAAACCGCAACCCGTGAAATCGGAAACCGACAATAACCGACCAGGCTAGCGGTCGGAATCGGGCCAGCTTTCTCACTAGTCGGTTCCGTTCGGTTTTAAATATTTGGGCCCGAAACCGACCGAAACCAACCGGCGGACAGCCCTAGTTTCTTCACAAGAACAGAGGCTAAGTCGCGACAGCTTCGCACAGAGCTTCGCAACCTCACTCTTGGTTCGAAGACTATTTCTAAGTATTTGCAGAAGGTAAAGTCGATTACGGATTCTCTCAGTGCTATTGGAGATCCTGTTACATACAAAGAACAAGTTGATGTTCTTCTTGAAGGGCTTCCAAGTGAATATGAGTCGCTTGTAAATAGAGTTGGGCAAACAGGCCGAAGCCCGCGGGCCCCGCAATATGTGTGGGCTGCAGCCTGGTGAATGCTGGTCCTTTTAAACACAGGCCTAAACGGGCCAGCCCGCTTAGTCTGTGGGTTTAAGCGGGTTTGACCGCGGTTTGGCGGGCTGACCCGTGGGCTTTTAAATTTTTTTTCCCATGTGGTGGCCAGAAAAAAAATCTTCTTCAATTGCAGGCCAGGAAGGCAAATAAAAGTCCAAATATTTTTTGTCACTCAAAATTTTTTTAGACCGTGTTTCAAATTTCATTCTTTCAACTCTGCTGCTCACTTTCTCACCCTTTTCTCCTCTTCCTCTCTCTCGAAACATTATCTTTTTTCCTCACTTTCGAGCGCCGCCGCCCTTGAGCCCGTCGCCCTAGACCGTTCGCCGCCCGCCAACGTCCGTCACCCGCCGTTGCGCCATCGTCCGTCACCCGCCGTTGCGTCGTCGCCCCTGACGAGAGAACAAGGAAACTGGTGATGGTTCTTCTTTGCTGAACAAACACTCTCAAAATTTGTTTCTTCTTTTCTCAATTTTCCCAACAAACACTCTTAACAGCAAATCGTTTCTTTTTTTCTCTCCAAACACTAAAATGTGTGATTCTTCTTCAATGTTTCATTATCATCAATTAACCCAGCAATGAACTATTGATTCATCAATGTTAATCACCATATATCGACAATGTCTATTCTGCAATCTTTGGTTCCCAGGTTTATCAGTGTTGATTAAAAAATCATTTCTACCACAATCAATTTCATCTGAAATCTATTATGTCAATGTTGATTTAAAAATGCATCAAGATTTGCTGATACTAGGGTTCTGTAATTGGTTAGGTTATATATCAATTTTAAACACTGGTGTCTGGTAATAACTTCACTTTAGATTCAACACAAAGTAGACTATTCCATCTCTATATTAATTAAAGGTTTTTAACACTGATACTAAGGTTTTTTAAAGGTTTTTTTCTGCTAAATTTCTAGTTGTTTAGTGCTAATTTTCTCGTTTTTTTAATTTTAAATTATGCATCTTGGCTCGCGGGCTGACCCGTGAAACCGCGGGGCGGATGCGAATAACTTCAGAAGGGCCCGTTTAATTGCAGTCCAACACAGGGCGGGCCTTCGCGGGGCGGGCCAACCCGCATACCCAGCTCTACTTGTAAACCAAATCTGCATGAATACCAAATTTTAAATATATAATGATAATGACTATTAAAATTTATTTCAGAGATTTGATTTGTGAGGGATGGCTATTTTCGAGTTCGGGAAATAATAATAATAATAATAATAATAATAATAATGACAATAATAATAATAATAGGAGGAGAAAGAATATAAAAATATATATGTGTATATATTATTTAGATTTATCAGCAATACAAACCTTGTGTCGTTTTCTCTATCCTCTTCTGGGTTAGGGTGACGGAGTATAGTGATTCTTGTCGTTTCTTCTTGCGACCACGGCTTTGTGGTTTTTTTTCAATGAATGGCGCTGCTTCTGCGGTAGCGCACGAACCAAGCCCTAAACAGTTCAATTGAATCTTGTTCCTTCCTCCTCCCAGAGATTCTGACACTTACCCCAAACTCCTCTCTTCTGTGCTACAGTTTTGTGAAACTACTTATTTTTTCCTCGTTATTGATTTATTTTTTATTTTCATTCCACAGAGCGATTAAATTCACTGTTTCGCCGATTTCAGGTATTTAATCGGTAACTCAGTCTAGCAGATAGTGTTAATTGACGAAAAAAATGGTGTATTGTGATCACTGTTTGAAAAACGTTCCAGGGGTGCGAGTCGAGGAAGGTCCCCTGTGAGTAATCCTTTATACATGAGAGCAAATATCTTTTCTCTTGTGTGTTAAATTCAAAGCTTTTTTTTTCTTATATATTTTATTTTTGATTTTGAGTTTTGTATGATATTGGGTTATTGCTAAATTTTTGGTCCTTGGAATGTTATCAGATGTTGTCCTGAATGTGGAAAAGTATTAGAGGAATTCTTTTTATCTGAGGAGGCTACCTTCGTCAAGAATTCGGCTGGGCAGGTAATTTAGTATTTAGGACCTTGTTTGGATTGATAGCCAGGGGTGGGTTGATAGAGGTTCGTATTGTTTGAATGATAAAATGAGATATAGAATGGAATGGAATAGAATTGGATGGACTCCATCCCTCTCTATACCTTTTTGGCTTTTTCTCCCACCATTTTACCCTCCAAATTGTGGGGGTAAGGGATGGAATAGCTTGTGGTGTTGTCTTTGTTGATGTCTCACATTAACTAGAAATATTTCCTAACATAGTTTTTGTAAAGGCATGGGCAATCCTAGCGTTACGAGTTAGCTTTTGGGGTCGAGTTAGACCCTACTTAAATTCTAAGATAGTATTAAAGCTTTATATCCTTTATTTGGCCACCTAATATGAGCCACCCATAGATGTTCAATCTTGCAAATTTTGTGTCAGATGTCCAACTCTAGGCATGAGGGGGCTGTATCGAGGTCTTGCATTGGTGTAGAGATATGACTAGAGTAGTCCATATAAAAACCTGGACAATCCTCACCTTACATGCTAACTAAACTTGGCCAGTCCTACCTTACAAGCTTACTTTTAGGGTTGACATAGGTCCAATCCTGCCCTATTGATGTTATGGAATTTTATTCCCATCCAATTAATTACAGAAAATTCTTTGGTGCTATTCAATTTTTGATTCTTCTAGTATACTTAGCAATTTGTGGCCAGTGGTTAAATAACCACTAATTGCCAAGAGGGATGGGTACCGGTACCCTAACAAAAAGGAAAGGTGTGGAAATGGAATTGTTGCAGCACATTCTGTTCTTCCTCTACATTTAGAAAATTTTAATTTTTTAAATAGTATTTGCTATGTTGAAAAGCATAACAGAGAAAAGAGAGAAAACAATACGAAAGATTTCTGAAAAGTTTCTTTATGATTCATTGATTGATCTCATGAGTACAAGATACTTTATATAGAATGACTTGAGACTAACAAAATAGAAGCAACTACAAGTTGTTTGATGACAGCTGTACAAACTAACTAATTAACAAACTGTTAACAGCTGTACAAACTAACTGACTAACAACAGAATACTAACTATCTCTAACAGCCCCCTGCAAATTCAAGGAGGATGACTAAGTTGAAAAATGTTGGCCACCTTGAGTTTGTCCCTAAGTTTAGTAAATCTCAAAAGGGACAAGGCTTTTGTAAAAATTTCAGCATATTGATCCAGAGATGGAATGTGCTTCACTATCAGGCTTTTATTCAGCACTTTTTCCCTTATAAAGAAGTCCAGTTCCATGTGTTTAGTTTTAGCATGGCAAACTGGATTACGAGATAGAGCAACTGTGCTGAGATTATCACATAAAGTTAGTGGTGTAGTAAATGGAAATTTTAATTCAGCAAGCAAGGACTCAACCCATAGAACTTCAACAGCTGTGTTAGCAAGGCTTCTATATTCTGCCTCAGTGCTGGAACGTGCTACAAGAGGCTGTGGTTGCGAAAATGCTGGAGAAGATTGCGAAGTATTCTGGTTTGAAGATGCATACCTGATGCACCAGAAGGAATGTGAGCAACATTCGCAGAAAGACTAGAATCTCCAAGTTGCTTCTTTGTACTACGCTCTAGACGAGCATCGTGAGTAATAAGCATTGGATCCAACTCCGGCAATAGTGCAGTGCGATGAATGATTAAAGACAACAGACATAACAGAATTAAATTCTTCAGGAAAGCCATAAAAAATAGCTTCAAGGTGATCGCAATATGGTACTGGATCACCAATGGATATCAATGTATTAAGTATTAACAATCGTTCTGATCCTCTTCAAATAATTTTAAACTGATTTCGAGCCTTTTGTGATATTCTTTCAACTCTGGCCGCAGTTGAGTGGATTGTGCCCGAGATTGAGCCGGGAAGAATTGCTAAGAATGCACAGTTGATCACTGTATAAAGAAAAATAAATGAGAGAAGAGAGAAGCCAAGTGAAAAACAACATAAAATTTTGTTGTTCCCAGTCATTATACTCTTGATTTACCTGACCTACTTCTCAGTCTTCTTCATTGAGAAACTTCGATGGAATAGCAAGATTCACAACAAAATGCTGTCGTTTGTGTGAACGAATCACTCCTTCTACTTGTTGTCTCCAAGAAAAGAAGTTCCTTTCATCAAGTTTGATGTTGTTGGAATGAGAAAAAGTAACAGGTACACGATTCCCTGCGGAAGTGAAAGGATTTCCAGAGGAAGCCATGGCTATAGATAAAAAAATAGCTCTTGATACCATAAAGAGAATGTTGAAAAAGCACAACAGAAAAAGAGAGAAAACAAGACGAAAATTTCTGATAAGTTTCTTTATGATTCATTGATTGATGATCTCTTCAGTACAAGATGCTTTGTATACAATGACTTGAGAGACTCTAACTGTAGAAGTAACTAACTGCAAGCTGTTTGATGACAACTGTACAAACTAACTAATTAACAAACTGTTAACAACTGTACAAACTGACTTACTAACAACAGAATGCTAACTATCGCTAACAGTCTGGTGAAAATTTCAAGTTTCGTGTTTTTAATGATATTTTTTTATTTTTTGTCGGTTGTTTTCTCTCTACACTATTGTTTCTTTTCAATACCTTTCGTTGTTTCTTACAATTTCCTTATTGTTTGTTTCATATAGAGCAAATTATCAGGCAATTTTGTAAGAACAATCCAAAGCGAGTACTCTGCCTCACGTCAAAGGACTTTAGACAGAGGTATTATTTGTTATGCAACATTAGTGATTTTACACTACATATGTGACTAAATTAAGGTAGAGGTATTATTTGTTATGCATCACTTGGGATTATAGGCAATGAATGTGGTTAAGATTACAGTTTGCAGAATTTTTCGCTGCCTAATATAAGACTATGTTTGGGAATCCATTAGCAAGAATTTCAATGCACCACTACGGAGAAGCACAATTTTTGTTTATTTGTTGTGATGAAAATGTAAGTTTGAGTGGTTGAAAATGAGAAAGTAAGCACACTAGTATGTTCTCATTTGACATATGATGCCCTATACATAAGAACTATTGAACATGTTATTATGGAAGTCTTAAATCTTTCAGGTTTTGCTATAGATATTTCAATTTGTGGTGCAATAATGAATTGTAATGTGTAACATTTATGCTGAGGTAAGTGTTAGAAATATAATATAAAACCATTAATGTGTCATTTACCCGACAACTTAAGCTTTTGGGATAATTGGTTCATGACATGGTATCAAAGCCTCTATGACCAAGTGGTCTAGAGTTCAATCCTTGTGCCCCCCATTATTTCAATAAAAATGTTGAATTTCAACACATGGTAGGTGGGTCTGTGCATTGTCCATTTTTCAGGCCCAATGGGCTCTTGCTTGGGGGAGGGTGTTAGAAATATAATATAAAACCATTAATCGGTCTTTTACCCAACAACTTAAGCTTTTTGAATAATTGATTCATGACAATAAGGAAGTTAAATTATATTTTTAAAGTGCTCATTACAGCCAATGGCATTGAGAGTGTGGGCAGGCGATGTGAATTAGAGGGAAACTTGCATGAAAGAAAAGTTTGGACAGTTGTTTTTCTTGTGCTTATACAAACTGATAATATAATACTTACCTTTAAATGAAATACTCTAGTATGGTTTATATTTAATGACTTATATTTTTATGCGGTGATTTTCTCTGAAATTGCAGCTTATGATGAGATCAAATATTTGAGTTACAACCTTGGAGTGGATGATGATAATGTGGCCAACCAAGCTTTGGCCTTCTATAGAGTATGTTACTATTTTGAACTTCATTGATGTTAGATGTGGTGTTCTTTATTTATTCATACACATGAAGTTTTTTTTTTTTTTTTTAATTATTGAATTATTGTTTATGCCTGGTGAAGATAGGACTTGAGAAAAATTTCACAAGGGGACGTAAATCAGATCAAGTACAAGCAGCTTGCCTCTATATTGCGTTCCGGTAAGGTATCTTTATGCTATATGTCTGCCCTAAACTGTATCTCTGATTTTCTACCTACATTTGTCATTTGGTGGTTGCATATGTAGACAAAGGTCATACATGAGTTGTGGGATACTCAAATGCAAATTGGGCAGGTTCTTCTACCGACAGAAGATCCACTTCTGGCTACTGAATTTTCGTTGGTCACAACTTGATTTCTTGGAGATGCTAGAAACATAATGTAGTGGCAAGGTCAAGTGCAGAAGTAGAGTATCGAGCCATGGCTTCAGCCACCTGTGAGTTTATATGGCTCAAACAAATACTTAAAGAGCCAAGGTTTAGGGTTTCTACGGCGATGGCACTCATATATGGTAATCAGACAACCCTGCACATTGCCTCAAATCATGTATTTCATGAGAAGACCAAGCACAATGAGATAGATTCTTATTTTATTAGAGAGAAGATCATATCGGGCGACATCACCACTAGCTTCGTCAATTGAAACAATCAATTGATAGATAATCTTTACTAAGTCTTTGAGAGGTCCTAGAACTAGTTATATATGTCACAAGATTGGTGCATATAATTTATATGCTCTAGCTTGAGCGGCAGTGTTATAAATAATGTAAATAGGTTATAGGTAGGATATCATGTAATCATTATAATAAGGTAGCATAATCATTATTGATAAGGAAACAAAGATATCATGTATTTATTGTGCCTAGTATATACAGTACACACGGTTGTGTAGTTAAATACACAGGTTCAATCTAATGTTGTCTCTCGGTTTCTCCGTATTCAACAATTGCATTACATTGGGCGCATTTAGCGCTTGTGTTGTCTGAGTATGCAATGCCATTGTTGATTCAACTAGGCCTTTGCCAAGGATGGTTCATGGTGGTCAGTGAGGTGATGAGTTAGTGTGTAGTAAACGATAGTCAAGAGTGCTTTTTGATTGTGACGATTTGTTAGGATCCAATTGCAAGATATTGACTGCCACATTTGAAGTATGAGATTCTAGTGAGGTTTATAAGACATCGGGCTCTCCAACTACAATGGCTACATTTTGTGGTGCGGCTTTCCCAAAGGTTTGTGTCAATTGGTATTAGAGTCTTCCACCATGTCTCCCAACGCATATGAGTGACATAGATAGGTGGTGACGCTGACATTGCAATGTTTACCCGAGACTAGTCAATGGGCCAGTACATAACCAGCCTGCAAGGGTGTTGGGGCAGGGGAACATGGTGGGATGTTAGGAACCGATACCGAGGTGAGACTTGAGTCTTGCATTGGAAGTAAAAGATTCTAGTGTGGGGTTTAAAAGGCCTTGGGATCTCCAACTACAACCGCTAGCTTTTATGGTCTGGTTCTACCAAAGGTTCTTACCACCATTGTTCATCTGCAACAGTATGCATTTAATAGATTTTTTTCTTTCCATGATCACGCCAATAATGACTAATCTTATGATATCTGAATTCTTTGCCTTCATTTTTGCGCTAAAACTTTATTCTTTTGTGCAGGGAAAATAATAAGCCATACCTTCTTATTGATTTTTCAAATTATTTAAGGACAAATGTGTGAGTATGCTTTTCTTTTGTTACAGGATGTGTATCACTGCTTATTTGTTTTTCCCTTTGATTTATTTTTATGTTAATTCATTTCAACTTTCTTGTTTCTGAATGTTGTTTGTTCCTGTCAATGACTGTAATGCAGTTATGTCCTAGGTGCAGTTTTTTTGCAGCTTTGTAAAGTATTAAGGCTTGAAGAGCACCCAATTGTTCAAAAGCCTGTGGATCCCAGTCTTTTTATTTATAAATATACGATTAGTAAGTATCTTATCTGATCCCAGTTCATTTGATTGAAATAGTCTCCTTGCTTTTGAGGACATAGGTTTTCTGCAGTAGACTAATATAATGGTTTTTCACCCTTCACTGCCTTGAAAAATAAGATAGACATGCTTGCTGAGAAACTCACCTTTGAAAATTGTTCGATTTGATGTCCTAATTAAAGGGGAAAAGGGATAAAGACGGTAAGGGCCTGTTTTGATTACTGTTGTAGAACAGTTTTTAGTTTTTTAAAATAGAAAAAGATAAAAACTCGTTTGATATGAACAATTTTAAAAACTATTCTTAAAAACAGTTATTTTAAGTTTTTAAGACTAAATTTCCAAAACATCTTAGCAATGTTTTCTGTTTTTGTTTTAAGCTTTCAAGTCAAGGCCTATTAACTTTGTAAAACAGTTTTTTTTTTCTTCTTTCGAAGAACATGTTCAAAAAATTATTTCTGAAAATAGTTTAGATTCAGAAAATTGTGAAGGGATTAAAACAAGCCCTAAATTTCTTTATTGTTATAATTGTTTCATAACTGTTCTCAGAATTATTTCATACAGGTCTTTTTAATAGCCAGTTTAATTATACCATTGAATGCAGTTTCGTATTATAGATATTTGTTTATTTTTATTTTTATGAATGATGTACTGGTCCGCCTAGTTAATGGTGCATAGGTAGGAAGTAGTGTGAGAACAAAAGATATAGAAATCATCTCATATGATGCTGCCGCGAATAAATGTAGAAGATAGAAGGTATTAGAGATATATAGCTTATAGTAATATGGTATACCCTAGTGTAGGGAGTGTTAGCCCTATGGTGGTTTGTTTAGTTAGTAAGCTTGTTAACAGAATAGGCATAACTGCCTTGACCCACAACTGGCCTCGGCTGTTCCTTACAATAATACACTTTAACACAATAGGCATAATTGCCTTGACCCCACAGCTGGCCTCAGCTGTTACTCAAGGTCTCTATATAAGAGATCCTTGTTGTTGTATTTAGTTACGTTCATATCATTCAATAACAGAATTGGTTACAGTATCTTCTCTCTCCCCCCTCTCTCTCTCTATCTCTCTCTCTCCTTCAACCTCACATGGTTTCTTAGATGGTATCAAGAGCTTAAACCAGACGCACATGGCGTCAAGCGATCCACCGCCGCCACTGCCTGTGACGGCTCGATGGTCAATTTTCCGCTTACAATTGTGCAGAAACTCACTGATTCAAATTTTCTTGTATGGAAACAGCTCGTTGAACCTGTGATCACGTCTCATCGTCTGTTTTCCTTTCTTGTCAATCCGGTGATTCCACCGAAGTTTCTCTCCGACACTGATTGTGTTCTTGAGAATTATTCTCCGGCGTATCTTGCGTGGGAACGGCAAGATGCGCATCTTCTCACATGGTTGCAATCGACGCTCTCTTGCGAAGTTCTGACACAGATGATAGGATGCAAGCATTCGCATCAACTCTGGGATCATCTACACAGTGGTTTCTTCACAAGAACAGAGGTTAAGTCACGATAGCTTCGCACAGAGCTTCGCAACCTCACGCTTGGTTCGAAGACTATTTATGAGTATTTGCAGAAGGTAAAGTCGATTACAGATTCTCTCAGTGCTATTGGAGATCCTGTTATATACAAAGAACAAGTTGATGTTCTTCTTGAAGGGCTTCCAAGTGAGTATGAGTCGCTTGTAAACCTAATCTCCATGAATACCAAGTTTCAGAGCCTTTCAATTCAAGAAATTGGGGCTTTACTTCTGGCTCAAGAAGCTCGTGTTGACAAGAACAAGAGAACTATAACTGCTGAGTTTTCAGAGAATGCAGTAAATGCAGGTCAATGGTCAGAGGCTGACTATGGTGGTCGCGGAGGCCGTGGCGGCAGGGGTAAAGGCAGAGGATATGTTCAGTGCCAGGTTTGCTTCAAACCTGGTCACACTGCTGCTGTTGTTATCATTGGTTTAACCATAATTATCTGCCTCAGCCTCAATCTCAGAACTATGGTGCATCACAAACACCACAATCTCAGAGCTATGGCTCTCCTCAGCCATCTCTACCTCCCCAGAACTTTGGTTATTCACAGCATTATGGACAGAATGCTTCCCAGCCTTATGGTGGTGCAGGACAGGTTAATCTTTTAGCTTCACCTGCCTATCAACAATTCTTCAATCCCTTTATGCCTTAGCCCTATCAAACCATGCTTTTCAGACTTTTCAGAGGCCTCTTGCTTCTTCTGGCACAGCACCCTTGCTGCCAACCCCTTCACCTTTTCAGGGGATTCTTCCTCCACCTTCTTATCCCTATCAGGGACCATACATGACACCTCATGGTGGGCAAGTCTCAGGTTATTCTGGTGCAAATCTGACTTCAGTTCCTAAGCCTACGCAAGCAGGTCCGCAGACACAGGCTCTGTCTTCTCAGCACAATGCAGGGCTTGCTTCACCAGCCAATGAGGTGTGGTATCCAGATTCTGGTGCTACTCATCATGTGACTCCACATGAGCAGAATATTCACCAAGGGCAGTCTTTTGAGGGCTCTGACCATGTCATTGTAGGAAATGGGCAAGGTTTGAGCATTTCTTCTACTGGTTCTACTTGGTTTAAATCACCTTTTGACCCTGATTTGCATCTTGTTCTTAAAAACCTGTTGCATGTACCCTTGATAACCATAAATCTTCTTAGTGTTAGTAAATTCTGTAAAGATAACAAGGTTTTCTTTGAGTTTCATGACACTTACTGTGTTGTAAAATCTCGGTACTGAAGCAGTGCTGCTGTATGGAAATGTTGGTCCAGAGGGCCTTTATCATTTTCCTTCTCTGTTATTACAGAATATAAAATCTGTTAGTGATATATCTGTTAGTAAGTTGTTATCTATTAGATATAGATAAATCTGTTAGTGATATATCTGTTAGTAAGTCTTTGTTGTAAATAGTGGCATTGCCACTCCTCTCATCATCAATGAATAATACTTGAAAATACCAGAATTTGTTATTATTCCTTCTCTCTTCTCTCTTCTCTCTTCTCTCTCTCTCTCTCTCTCTCTCTCCCTCTTTTTTATCCTTCTAATTCTAAAATGGTATCCAGAGCAAGGTTCGGTGGAATCTCTAATGGCCAGCATCTAAACTTCTCCGCCACCGCCACTGCCGCCGCCATCAACGCCGGCGCGCCTCTTCAGTTGCTCTCGCATTCCATCTTCGAGAAGCTTAGCGACGAAAACCACCTTCTTTGGAAACAACAGGTTGAACCTGTGATCAACGGCCACCGCCTACGCCATTTTCTCACTCATCCTCAGATTCCGATTCGCTTCTTGACGCAGGACGACTGTTTGGCTGGAATTGAGACTGAAGCTTACCTTGCGTGGGACGAACAGGATCAACTTCTTCTCTTGTGGCTTTAGTCGACGCTGACGATGCCGATACTGACTCGTGTCATCGGCTGTAAACACGCATTCGAACTCTGGCAGCGCATCCACAAGCATTTTCAAAGCCACACACGCCCGAAGTCGCGCTAGTTGCGAATGGAGCTTCATGCTATCAAGCTTGCTGACTTAAAGGTTACGGAGTACATACTCCGAATCAAGTCAATCGTTGACTCGAAACTATTGGTGACCCTATTTATGCCAATGACCATCTTGATGCTATTCTTCACGGCTTACCGCAGGAGTATGATCCCACTGTTGCCCTGATCAATAGTCGCTTTGACCCGCTGGATGTTGAGGAAGTTGAATCACTTCTGCTGTCACATGAAGCTTGCCTTCAGAAGTATAATTCCACCACTATTGATGTTGCTGTGAATCTGACTCATGCTAAATTTGCTTCCACCACTGGTCCACAACCTCATAATCCATATCCTGCTCCTCAACCTGATTCGCCCTCTCAGTTTGGTCAACAAGGTGCTCTACAACAGCCTTCTCTTTATTATTTAGATCAAGGATATGGTAATCGTGGTCATGGATCTGGATTTCGTGGCAGAGTTCGCGGCCGCGGGGGATCCTCTATTCAGTGTCAACTCTGTCTGAAGTATAATCATGATGCCTCTAGGTGTTATCATCGTTTCATCCTCAGGTGATGCCAGGAACTAGCACAGGTTCTGAATTTTCTAACTCTTGGCAGAACTATCAGCAATAGTGGGGTCAGCAACCTTCTTGTTCCCCTATGCCTGGCCCTGTTCCCTTTCAACAACAGAGACCCGCTTCCTATCCTGATTTTTGGGCCCAAACACCCAATCCCAGGCCTGTTTCTCCAACTTCAGCACCCTGGAGTCAGCCACAAAGGCCTCCACAGGGACCTGCTCCACCTTCCTCTCAGGGCTTAGTTGGCACACCATTTGGCTTGGTAGAACCTTGGGCTGGTCTGCATCAGTATTCCTCTACTCAGGGCCTGCTACCTACTCCTCCTCAGGCAAATTACCTGCGTTCCCAGGATACTTTCACCGGTTCTCAGCAGCAATGGTTCCCTGACTCAGGTGCCTCCACACATGTCACCAATGTGTCCCAGAACATTCAGCAGACTGAACCTTTTCAGGGTCCAGATCAAGTTGTCATAGGCAATGGCCAAGGTTTGCCTGTAAAATTTGTTGGTTATTCTATCATTCAGCCCCCCTTTAACTTTTCAGTTCAAACTAAGAAATCTTCTCTATGTACAAGATAATTCTGTCATTTTTGAATTTAGTCCTTATCATTGTCTTGTCAAATGTCAGGTCACTAACCAGCCTCTTATCCATGGAGTCGTTGGCCCTGATGGACTCTATTCCTTTCCCTTCACACCTGTTTCATCTTCCAGCAGCACCTCATCTAAGCATTCTTCATCCAAGCCTTCACCACCAATGAGCAGCACCTCTTTTTCTTCACCTTTACTCCCACCTATCAATATTAATACTACCACCAGTTTTATTTCTTTGTCTACATGGCATTCTAGGCTAGGCCATCCTAATATCCATACCTTGAAAAAGGTTTTAAACTCTTGTAATATTCCTTTTTCTAGTAAAGACTCAGTTGATTTTTGCAGTGCTTGTTGTTTGGGCAAGTCTCATCGACTTCCCTCCCATAAGTCTCAGAAAACTTATTTACCGTTTGATTTATTTCACAGTGACTTGTGGGGGCCTGCACCTCTTCCTTCCTCTACCGGATTTCATTACTATATATCCTTTGTTGACTCATTCTCGGTTTACTTGGATTTACTTGCTAAACACTAAATAACAAGCCTTAGATGTCTTCAAACAATTTCAACAAATGGTTAAACTGCAGTTCAATTTGCCTATTAAATCCCTCCAAAGTGACTAGGGTGGGGTATTCCGAGTTTTTACCAAATACCTAACGCAGTGTGGTATTTCTCACCGAATTGTTTGTCCGCATACACATCATCAGAATGGTGTTGTTGAAAGGAAACACAGACAAATTGTTGATCTAGGACTTACACTTCTGGCCCGAGCCAATTTACCCTTAAAATTTTGGGATCATGCCTTCTTAACCTTCGTCTATCTCACAAACAGACTTCCCTCCTCTTCTCTTAATTTTTCAGTTCCCTATGATGACCTTTTTCACAAGAAATCAGATTATAAATTTTTACGCATTTTTGGCTGTTCTTGTTTTCCCCTCATGAGACCTTATAACAAACACAAATTTGAATTTCACTCTCAAGAGTGTCTTTTCCTTGGTTACTCCACAGCTCATAAAGGTTACAAGTGTTATAGTATCAGTTTTGTTTATCTCTTATAAACTTGAATATGTTGTTAGTGTCTGAACACATTCATCTGTTACGTATATGTGAATTTTACGTAGTTTGGTTTTCGGTACCTTTTTTTAAATAAAAATTTCTTTCCTACTTATTTTCTATGAAAATGGAATTTTAATTAGATTGATTTTCATGAAGGTTTGTTGAACCAAAGGAATATTCATGTCTCTGAAACTGCACTCAGTATTATTGCCAGCATGAAACGTGACTGGATGCAGGTAACTTGATCTTGATCTGAAATTTTCTTAGTTCTTATTTTTTCGAAGGAAAGATTGTTGTTTCTATTATGATGGTATTGCTAATATTTGAAGAACAGACAGGGAGGAAGCCAAGCGGTTTATGTGGTGCAGCATTGTACGTGTCTGCTCTTGCACATGGTTGTAAAAAATCTAAGTCAGATATTGTAAGTTAAGGTTTTGTTTTCTGCCTTGTGATTAATTTTATTATAGGTTGCCAACAGGGTTTTAATGAGGAAATGCTTTGGTTGTTGTATATCAATATAAGGGTCTTTTCTTCTTATTTTCTGTGAAGGCTTTCTTGTTTGGTCTTCCTTTTTTTTCAACTTTTTCCGAAGAGGATTTCTAATCCCTTATTTAGAATGTTCTCTTACTTTGTTCTTTCTCTCCCCTAATAACATTTGTCCCTTGACCCGAATGTAGCTACTGAGAAGGCCTTTTTCTATGTGAGTGTAATGTTTATCATTATCTAATCATGACATATCAAGATAAAAACATAAAGTCATTGGCATTTGTAAGTGGTCAATGTGACAATTAGAGAGAGTGAGAGACCGGAGAGAGAGAAAGGGAGGGAGCCAGGGAGGGAGGGAGAGAAATTGGCACGAAGTAAAAAAAATTCAATTGTTGAACGAAGTATCAATTGAACAAGATGTGGAGGCTGGTGATAAGAACTGGATAAGAAAATTAAGCAGAAAAGTATTATTGATTAAAAACCCTAATTTCCCATCCTGTACCTATGTGGTATTAGACTTGCGACTAGGGAAAGAACTGTTGTACACAAAGTATTCCTGGAAAATTTGAGAGTTCCAGTTTCAGGCCTCTCCCAACCTTTCCAATTACTTTAGAAGCTTACTCTATTTTGTACCCCTACCCCGTATTTAGTGTCTAACCTCCCTACTGAATTAGTTAATTATACTCAGTTATTCATTCTGTTACAAATTTACAATTATAGTAAATTCAGTTACACAATTTCGGGTTTATTATTCCCTGTATCTCTCCTAAATCTCCTCTCATTCACCTCTGATGTAAATGCTTACCAATATCCCCCCTTAAAAGAACCACCTTGTCCTCTAGATGAAAGTCAAGGAAGGCGTCCTGAATCCTGACTACAAGCTCCTAACCAATCGTATGAGGTCGGTGACACCACTTGATCAACATTTCCAGTTCATCAGCTGTATTATCTCTAGAATCCAACATTGTTTCAGGTTGCACCTGTAATTCATGCTCCTTTGGTGGAAGAGATTATGGCTGTTCATGACTAATGTCTTCCTGCCTATATATAATAGTAGTACCCTTTGGCGAAAGAGGAGGGTCCTATCCATAAAAAGCTTTGAAAAGAGACATTTTTCTGGCTGCATTATAGTTGGCATTGAACCAAATTTCCACCCAAGATAAACGATTGATCCACTGTTTCAGTCTAGTTTCTGTAACACACCTCAAATATGCTTCTAAACATCAGTTCACCACCTTTGTTTGAACATCTGATGAAGGATGGTATCCTGAATTGAATTTCAGCTGAGTTCCTGCTTCCTTGAAAAGATCCTTCCAAAAGTTGCTCATAAAAATTAATTCCTAGTTAAAAGTTATAGAAGAAGGCAAAACATGCAATCCCAGTATCCCACCACCACTTGAAGAAAATAATTACCACTTGTAGAAAAAAATGATGGCAATAAAATGAACATACTTAGTGATTAGTCGATCAACTACCACCAATATATCTTGCCATGAGATTTAGTTAGTCTCCCAATGAAATCTATTAAGCAAGATGGTTGAAGGTCACATGACTTCCACCAACGTAAACCAGCTCAGAGCCCTTACTCTGAGAGCCACTGCCGGTGCCTGCATCTTTTCCTCCTCTAGTGCTCCTTTTATACAAAGTTGGGAACTTCAGGGGTGAAGTGAGGGGTTAGTGAGGGCATGAGGTTTGTGATTAGGCATTTCGCATTAGTTTCCTAGCATCAACAATCTTTTCACAATTTTGTGGCATTAATTTCCTACCAGATAAGAAATTTGTAACCTGATAAGGAATGTGCGATCCTCAAATTGTGACAACCATGTCGATTCCCCTTCCCCACACCCAGATTTGAGGATGATGGCGCTGATGTTGGTGGTGGAATTGAGAGTTGAAGTTGGTGGTTATGAAGCTCGGGTTTTGGGTTTGGATGAATTTCTGGGTTAGAAGATGATTTCTTACGTTTTTTATTGTAAGTATTTGGTGAGGATGAGAGGAAGAAGGGAAAGAGAATAGGGTTTGAGTGGAGGAGAAAATCTATGTTTTCCATTTTGGCCCCTTTATAATCCATGTAGGCATAGGAAGTAAAATTTAAAATTTACACATAAGAGATCATAATTTTACACGTAGGAAAAAATGCCACGTCATTTAAGATGCCACGTGCGTGATACGCATCATAAAAAAATGGGGAGAGGGACTAAAACCTGGCATCCGCCGTATTTTTATGGCGTATCTTTGGCTTTCCGCTATGGACTGCCGCCATCCGTCACTGATAACATTGACATGAAGTACTATAAGCCAAATTGCCCCAGACAGCCTTCAAATGGGAGACCCATATTGAAGTGGGCCAAAAGAACAGAAAGGGGAGACCTCGAAGAAAGAAATGGACCACAAAAATTGAATCTTGACTGAACAAACGCGGTGGACTGTGGCGGTGGTGGTGATTGCTTCCGGAGAACGAATCGGAAAACTGATAGGTTGGGCCAGCCTTCGACGGCTGGAACCCTAAACCCAAAACTAGGAAACTAGGAAACCAGAGGGAGACTTGAATCAGATTGCTCTGGTACCACTACAACTTGAATGAAATATTTTGATTGATCATACTACGAAATAGAGTACAATATACATACAAGGGTAATCCCGTAAGCTTAGGGATAGCAATCATCTAAAATAAGGAAAAAATCTATCTTTCCTAATTAAAGTAATAAAGATAAAATATATTTATTCCCTATTTACTAGATTTACGACATATCTCAAAGGACTTAATTGCAGAAAAGATAGAGTGATCAAAATCTCGTA
This sequence comes from Acmispon strigosus, assembly GCA_030819835.1. Classification (NCBI taxonomy): domain Eukaryota; kingdom Viridiplantae; phylum Streptophyta; class Magnoliopsida; order Fabales; family Fabaceae; genus Acmispon; species Acmispon strigosus. The sequence continues at coordinate 42,676,890 of JAUAMA010000005.1, read as the reverse complement.
GGCCTTAAATTGCAGAGATTAAAAGTGCAATTAAGCCGTATTGCATATAAAGGCCCCGTTTGGAACAGCTTACTTGAGCTTATATTATAGCATAAGCAATTATGCAAGCGTTTGGGAGAGCTTATATAAATAGCTTATGACCTACTTATAAGCTGTTTTGAGCTTATTTTCATAAGCTATTCAGAGTAGCTTATGAAAAAGAGCTTATACTTATATATAACTTATTTTCAATTCATTATAATAAATTTCTCATAACAGCTTATTAATAAGCGCTTATGGTCATAAGCGCTTAATTAAGCTGTTTTTTCAAACGGGGCCAAAATACAAGTTCTCTGTGTAATCATTTATGCATTAGTTCATGGATTTTTTGTTTTTGTTTTTTTTAATTTGATGATTTTAAGGATGTCAGTCTTCTAGTTATTAGTTGTGCCTTTCCAATTCACTTTTTATCTTCTGTAATGTTTCACTAAGTTGCTAATTTCTGATGCAGCAAAGAATTGTCCATGTATGTGAAGCGACATTGACTAAGCGGTTGGTAGAATTTGAAAATACAGAATCTGCTAGCTTGACAGTATGTTTCTTATTCCCTGTTATGCCTTTGTATTGTGAACTACTTGCAGTTTGTAATCAGTTTTCTGAATTGTGGTATGCACACAGTGTGCAGCTGATAGAACCCAAAATGATTCATGGGCCCAAAAGAATGTTCAAGCTGATCCAGGTTTACATAGGCCTAGAATATGGCGTGTGTACACTAGGAGAAACAGAATTGAAAAGGCTAACAGAGCATGATGAGGTGGCAGAGAGAGAGTGAGAAAGAAAAGGTTGAGTGATAGTTAGTTACGGGATTTTTGGGTGTGTGAGGTGTTTGTCCTTATAGGCACAGCCTAGCATGAGAGTGGGTATCAGTGGGAATATTGCAGTTTTGCAGAATGGAGAATGCTAATTCTCTATAGGAGCATAGCTCTGGACAGTAGCCTCCTACTGTATTTTCCCTTTCTCAGTATCAATGATATACATCGTTTACCTCTTTTTCCCTTATTTTCTGTGTTGGTCTGTATCAGCAGCACACTATATTTCTCAGTTGCACCTGACATCCAGTTCTGTAAATAGTAGAGAATCAATATGATGTGCATCCCATTTTTTCTTTTTCTTTTTGCCTTTCCTTCTTAATGAAAACATGATAACTCTTTCAAATTTAAATGAAGTGTTATGAGGTAAGAGGTGCAATGCACCTGATAACAACATAACTAACTGCCTAGTTGGCTGTAGTGGGTGGATAGTGTGCGTGGGTGTGTTGTAATGAGAGAGAAAATAAGCATGGGAATAGTTTGCGATGAGGTAGGTGGGAAATTTGACAGCATGGGAAGTAGTACCATGATGTCAATTACAATTTCAGTTTGCCTCATAAACCTTAAGTATGTAAAATTTGTATGTTTCTAAACTTGTGTTATTTGTTTTTGTTTCACTCTATCATTAAAATGATCTCTATACTAGCTGGTTCTGGCCAGAATATCATTCTAGGATATTGTTTTTCTACTGCAAACTTCTAAATGAGATTTTAGATATTTTTATAGTTACTGTCATATGCTCAAGCTTTTTCCCACTCGCTTCCTCTATGTTGGAGATATTTATGGCCTATTTATATCCATCCGTTCTGCTCTGAGGCATGTTTGGATTATTTTAGCTCTATGATCAGTTATGAACTTTTTAGGTTCACTGAGTGTGTATTAGCTACTAGGTTTAAAACTCAGAATTTGTACTTAGACTTCAAATCACCGTATAAAACTTCTAAAGCTGAAAACAGATGATATTATGTTCATTTCATTTTGATGTGGTGTTTTAGCTTGTGGTCAAACTTGTATATATTTTTTATTCCTACTTTTTCGAAGTATAATATAAACCATTTGTGTCTTCAGTTCACCAAATAGCTTAAGCTTTTGGCATAGTCTGGTCATGATATTGTATAAGAGCCTCTATGACCAAGTAGTGGTTTGGAATTCGGTCCTTGGCTCTCCCGTTCTACTCGTAAGAAGATGAACCCTTAGTAAAAAGTAGGTGGACCTCTGTAATGTCCACACTTCATGCCCTGAGAGCTCTTGAATGAGTGGGAGTGTTAGAAGTATAACATAAAACCTTTTATGTGTCTTCACCTAGTAATGTAAGCTTTTGGGATAGTTGGTCAATGATACTATTACTTTTTAATGTATTTAAAAATTAATGGAGAATTTCATCAATATATTATGGTTACAGATTGAGGAGTTGAATACGATGGCAAAGGAGCTTGAAAAAAATCCTATTGTAATACCAAATGGTGAACTGAGCAAATGTACTTCAAAGGATATACTATGTGAACACAAGGGTAGTGGTGTGCCCTATTTTGCTCTTGGGTTATGTGAAACATGTTACAAAGATGTGAGTCATTTCTTCTTGATGTAGACTTTTTAGCTTTTGTAAACTATTCATGACTGTTACCATTTACTGTAATACTGACTGTTGCAGTTTGATAAACTCTCTGGTGGACTGAGTGGTGGTTTGGATCCTCCTGCATTCCAACGTTCTGAGAGGGATAGAGTAGCAAAGTTACATTCTGAGGAAAGCGCCAATAAATCTGATGATGTGCGTATGCCTTTACTAGGTTTTACAGTAGTATGGATCAACTTTTTATGTACCCCAAAATTCTGGTACACAGTGATGCCATGTTTTGAGCCAGAACATCATGCCCATGCCTTTTCAAGTAATGATAAGATCTGTATTGTAACTATAACTGAGTATCCCAATCATAAAATGAGTATGGGCTGTCTTGGATATCACAATTCATGATCCATATTACGCAATAAGGAACTGATACTTACTGTGCTGTTTTTCACTGACTTTCACTACCATGAAAATATTTAACCCCCTGTCAACTCTTCTCCTGCAAGAATATTCCTCTGAGAGTGAGAGGAACAGCCATGAAATCTACTGCATTATCTCTTTCCTAAAACATATAGGCATTTACAATCATCAGAGACATCAACCAACTCAACTTACAAATCTTACGAAATTTTTTGTTTGTTCTTTTGGTTAGTTGGTGAAGGCAACAAATGGTGCATGTGAGAGCGGTGTAGACAAAGTACATGCCTCTCAGCCTGCAAGTATTGGTGGGTACTTTTATTTCTTGTAACCTCTCTCTCTCTCTCTCAGCTTCTATAATTTCTCTGCTTACAGTTGTTCAATCCTACTTTGCCTTCAGGGGCTAATGAACACGTGGCCACTGAAAATGGTGAGCATGATGAGTCACATAGAGAAGATGATAGGAATTCGAAAAGTGACGATGAATCAGAAAGTCTCTCCGATATTGATGATCTGGAGGTGATTAATGAGTTCCATGCTTCATCCATTGATTTTCTTAGCTGTGATGGTGTTTTTTGTGACAGACTTTTTTATTCTTATCATTATTTCTGGGTGCAATGTTTTTAAGGGAGTTTTATTTATGTAAACATTTGCTAGAGAACTCATAATCTTGTTTGTATATTTCGATCTATGTGAAACATCAAATATTTTCAAAATAGTCTATCTACAACAGAGCATTGCAAGTCTACGTACTATGTATGAAGAGGGAGTATGTATGGGGGATCTAGTGTCTAACTATATTTTGCGAAGTTTGTGCTTGGATTAGCTTAGTTTGGTGTGCAAAAATCGTTTTATTTACAGCTTCCTGAGAAGGCTTTTGAAAAGAAAAATAGTTATTACATTAAGTTGAACCAACATGGGCTATATAGTTGTGGTGCTTCCTTTAACTAAATCTTTGCGTGTGAGTGGTAAGGAGTAAGTGTGAAGGCAAGTTTGGGTTGATTCTTATGTTGAAAAAAAAAATTCATTTTGCAGCCACACCTGTTTCTATCCTTGGCTTTCTCTAAAGGGACTGGCCATCTTGACACCATTTATTTATTTTTCTGAAATAATTTCTCTCCATCTTAATAGATATTTTGAGGAATTAGACATCTCTGCTCTATTCTTTTGTGTTTGGTCTTATTTTAGGGAGGACTGCTCATCCTCTGAATTTATTGAATTTTTCTTTTCATCTTAAACCTACTGAATTTCTTCATTTGCCAATTTATTTTGGACTTGCTGTTTGAGGAGGTGGAATCAAGAAAGAAACTGTGCTTTCATAGGTAGCGTTTAACATATGTTGAATGCTAGAAATATAATATAGAACCATTCATGTTTCTTTATCCAACAACTTAATTTTTTGAGTTAGTTGGTTCATAACATGATATTAGAGCCTCTATAACCAGTAGTCTAGAGTTCAATTCTTGTAGCCCGATCATTCTAATAAAAAAAAGTTGAGTTTAGCACAAGGTAGGTAGGTAGTCCTGTGCATTGTCCACATATCAAGCTTGATGGGCTCTTGCATGAGGGGCATATTAGAAATACAATATAAAACCATTCATGTTTCTTCTTCCAATACCCTAAGCTTTTTCAATTGTTGGTTCATGACATTGAAGTTATAAGATTAGTCTTTTATGTGTAGAGGGAGGAAATGAAATGTTTGAAATAATGAAGTTATATTGATTTTGATGTGAATGATATGTTGGATATTATTTTAAAAACTAAAATGAAGCATTAATTGTTATTTATACTAATAGGTATCTCTTAATCCTAATTAAATGAGAAAACAAAGTCATGATATAATAGAAAATAAGGAAACTAATCCTAACAGATAATCAAAATTATTCTAATGTACTATAAGATACAATTAAGATATTATATTTTTCATATACTCTATCACCCCCGAGGTAAAGCTTTTTGGATAGGCAAGACCAGATTGCTTTTGGAATAGCCATGTATAACCACTTCTTTTGGATAGCTAGGGTCATACTGCTTCTAGGATTTGGGCAGAAGTCGGCGAAAGCTACTGAGGTTACGTAGAATGTTGCAAGGAAGACACGGCAATGAAATTTAAGGATTTTGAGACAGTTGTGGATGTAGTAGATAAAAAAAACCCACTGAGAAAAGGAAAACTCGAGAAAAGGTGGGTAGAATTTGTGTACCGCTGATTAGATCTATATAACTATGAATATAATGACATTAGTCCAGTGAGTTCTGGATCTTAGGTGTTAGAATGTAAAATAAAACCATTCATGTGTCTTCACCCAACAACTTAAGCTTTTGGGATAGTTGGTTCATGACATGGTATCAGAGTCTCTATGACTAAGTGGTCTAGAGTTGGATCTTTGTTACCCCCATTATTCTAATAAAAGAAGTTGAGTTTCGGAACATTGGTAGATGAGCTTGTGCATTGTCCATGCTTCTAGTCGGATGGGCTCTTGCTTGAGGGGGTGTGTTAGTATATAACATAAAACCATTCTTGTGTCTTCACCCAACTGCTTAAGCTTTAGGGATAGTTGGTTCTAGATCTTAGGTAACTCAACTTCAGGATAGTGACAAGACAAGCCACGGAGGATGGTATTACTTTGTTACCATGTTAAAGTATTAGTCTTTTATGTATAGAAGGACATAAGTAATACTGAAAGTAAAAAAAGAATTGTATTGATATTGATGCAAATGATATGTTTGATGCAAATGATTAGGATCTTAATCCTAACTAAATTTAAAAACTAATCATGATATATAAAGAAATATAGAAACCATTTCTAAGAGATGATCAAAGTTATTATGAATTACTCTAAAGATAAAATCAAGACATTATAAGATGTTTTTCATATATTCTAACAAGACTAATAATCCTATTTCTTGATCCAGCATTTGTGCTAATCTTTCTTGATTTTTATAATAATTATTTGTTCTCTATGAAGATTTTAGACTTGGTGCAATTCCGTGCGAAAATTCAGTGTTCTTTTTATTATGGTCCTTTATGTCTTGATCATGATTTTGAATATGCTGTCTGTCACTGACTTTCTTATTATGCTGATTATTCCACCTGCTAAAATGCTCTATGCTGCCTAGGTCGATGGCTACCTTCACAGTGAGCAGGAAAAGCGTTTTAAGAAAATTATATGGGAAAATATGAATCGAGAATATCTAGAGGTACTGGAATTCTATTTAATTTTTATGTTTCGATATTGCTTGATGAAGTTCTCTGGTAATTTATTTTATATCCTATCTCTATTTTAGCTCTGAAGTGGTTGCTTGTTGCTTATACATGTGTTTGCCTCTTGTTTGCTCTTTCATAATTTGGCTTATGTGGAAAATTTATGTGTACCGGATCTCGCTCAACCCCCTCCTATTATTTTATAGGAACAAGCAGCCAAGGAAGCAGCTGCAGAAGCTGCCAAGAAAGCTTTTGAGGCGAGTTTCCAAAACTGTTCTGATGATTTGGTTGCAGCAAGAGAGCTTGTTGCATCTACTGCTGCGACTGTGGCAAAATCGAGAAAGGTATCTTCGAAATTAAATTTCTGGTTAGGTTCTGTGTGCATGTGTTTTGAAACTAAAGTGCAAGAAATTGGCTCAGATTAAGAATGCTTTTTTATTTAAGAATCTGTATTCTCTGTCCTAAGGACAGGAAGAAGATAAGAATGAATGGAAAATTTAAAATCTCCTGGATATTTGAGAGATCCAGGTCTTTCCCAAATTTCCAATTACAATCACAAATGGTTTTAATTTCCAAAGTTCTACATGGGAAGAAATTACACGTCTGTTTACTGCAATTGTTTTTAGATTCAATTATAAATTGTTTTAATCTATAGTATTAAATTATTCTTTTACACATTAAGTCAGTTACCTATCTATGAATATCTAATGTCGATGTGCATTTGCAACTGGAATTGTTGTGATGTGAGAATTTTAAAATTATTTCTATGCTTGAAATAGTTGCAAAACTTAATTGATATTTCTGATCTCATTACCTGATCATTGCTGATTTAAAAACCCCAAACAGGCAGTTCTGGGACCCAGAACTCTGATGAAATAGTTTATGTTGCTAATGTGTGCTTGATTGGTCGAGAGTCATAGTTAAATTTAATCCACAAAACAAACTCATTCTTGATCGAGTGAATATTAAATTTGAAAGCCTTGATACTACAGTAATTTTCCTATCATGAACCTTTTATATTGTAGCATGAAGAATCTCAATAGAGATGACAATGGGTTTCCATACTACAGAAGAAAAAAATACTGCTATTATTGAATTTACAGATTATTCGAGAGAACCTGGTCTCTCGCAATTCCCATTACAATGATCCCAAAAGATTTTAGTTTTCAGTAACTATCTCTTATTTATAATATGTCCTCTCCCACCCTCTAACTGACTCTCAAACTAATCAAAACTACCTCTACCAATTAACTATGGCTATCTATCAATGCTTCGCCCTTGAACATTCACCTTGTTTGATATACCTGAAACAAAAAAATAACACTGGAATCCCACTGCTCTTCTTCAATGCCCCCAATGGCGGTCCACTCCATAGTCTCAGCAATAGTTTGATAGTCATCAATATATCTTTCCCACAGAAATTTCAAAGTCCCCTGTCATACATTGATATGAGCTCCGGTTTCTTTCTTATTTACGTGAAAGGGTAAGTTGGGTATTAGCCAATCATATGATAAGGTGGCCCAACACATTTGGGAAGACCAAGTTCTCTTTTAAAACAGCACATACCTTGACCAGACTGGTTCCAATCTTCTGTAAAACGCATTTCCTCCCATCAGTGATCTGGGCTTGGCCCATTCGTTTTGGGTGGGGGTTCAACTTGGGCTCACTCATTTGTGACGCAGCTCGCTTTGCTTGCACCCTAACATCCACCTCGCAATGGATATGACAAAGAGGAACTTCAGTGGCTTGCTCTCGTGTCTCCACCAGCGGTGTATCATGGGCCTTGTTCCTGTTATGTTTTCCGTCATCACGGTAGCATGGGCCACCGTACACGGAACACGGTCCAACTATTTGGGTGGCCATTGTTCAATCGTCTCCGTCCCTTTGTCATGATGTCATCCCTTCGGTTGAGGGTTGATTATATAGTGGCTTTGGTAGCAGAAGCTTGTCCTGCATGTTCAATGCCTTCATTCCCCTGGCTCTTGTCTCTACAAGACCTTGGAGTGGTGGAGTCATTATCCTCAACACCGTTGCTGCTGTTACCAGAGTGCTGACGGCCTTGGAAGCAATGTTGGTAATGGCGGAGAGCCAAAAACCCGCCATATTTGACAAATAATGATGGCGGATGGCGGTATATCGGCCATGGTGGAGAGCGAAAAACCCACCATGAGATTCTGTCATGGAGGCACCATTGAGGATATTTATAACACTGCCCGGAAGGAGTATAATGGTCTGACGGTTCAAACGGTGGAGGTGGGTTTGCATCCTCCTTGCGACCCCAAGGAGACCCATCTCAGTTTTTCCTTTCTCTCTCTTCTCCATGGATGAGCCTGAATCTGGTGGTTTTGGCGGTGGACATTGGGTCACTCTGTTTGACGTCATCTGCCATTTTTGTTTCTGCAAGAAGATTCTCGTTTTTTAGAAGGAGCAAGTTAACAAGTTAAATTTGTTAAATACTCTCAAAAGTTTATGTTACTAGCTTGTTAAATACCACTTTGATAGGTACCCACATATAGTTAGTTAGCTAGCAGTTTGGATTAGTCAAGTTCTGTTAGAAAAGGGAGTTATTGAGAGTATTATAAATAAGAGAGTTTAGTGAGAGTAGGAGTATCTTTTGGATCATTTATGTAATTGGAACTTTGGAGAGTGATGTCTCTCGAATACTCATCTGCTTCATGTATCCTTCTCTGATTCCTTAATTGGTAATCAGGGTTCTTACTCAATAATGACAGTTTCCCTTCTTCTTCTTAGCTGATTCTATCAATTGGTATCAGGGCTTGTTTGATGGTCAAGATAGGATATGGAATGATAGGATAAGAGAGCCTCTCTTATCCCATGTTATCCTATCCTATGTTTGAGTTTGACTAGATAACAATGGTAGGATATGATATAAATAATACGAAAATGATGGAATTGCTATAAGCCTAACATTATATATTATTTTTTAAAATTAATTTTTTCTAAATCAAAATATTTTTAAAATTAATTAATGTATTAAAATTAATTTTTTTCGTCTTTTTATAAATAATTCTATGTTTTAAAGTTAATTAAAAATCATATTTTCCCTTTATAAATTAGTCTATTTTTCAATTTGTACTACATAGGTAACATTAACTGTACAATTATGCTGCATAAACTGCAACTAAGACTTGACGGTTATCATTTTTTCAATACATCTGTAGGAAATGAAACAGAGACGAGCCCAAGAGGCAAAAAGCATGGGTCCTGCTCAATCTGCTGTAGAGGCCACTAGGCAAATGTTGAGAACGAAGGTACTTAAAAACACTTGCTTATTAAGATTTGTTGTTTATTAAACTCCTTCTGATGTCGTCTCTTTTTCTCTCGCATGTATATTTTCAAGTGACGTTGTCTTTTTGTCCTCTATGTGTAGATAGAAGATACTATTAGTAATCTGACTATAAGTTTCTTCTGTAGCATTTGTTGAAGTAGTTTCTAAAACCTATTATCACTAGCTGGATCGGATAAACTTATATGTTGTGCCACTAATAAGTGTAATTTCAAGAGATAAGGATCATTGTTCAGCCAGAGTCCATTATATGCCTAGATTACATTATGAAATGCCTTGATTACTATATGAGCTGTAATTTTCTTGTTCATGTGAGATATATGAAGTATGAACCACTTTGGGCATCAACCGTTTTGCGAGAGTTTTTCTTTTCAATGGTATCGGATGTTTATGACTTTGTTGTCAAGTTAATAGAAGTTCAGCACTTGTATCACTTTATTCATAGGAATTATGATAGTAGAAAAAGCTCAGAGGTTGTGTGGGGGGAGATTTTTGGAGGAAAGGACATATTTTTTATTTTTAAATAAAATATTTAAAACTCGGAACTTAGGAACTTAGTAGAACTTTAATAACAACTGAAGGATTTTATAGGGTGTACAAATAGGATTTGACTAGTGGGAAATTTAGGTCATATTTTGGGTAAATTGATGTTTTAGTTAGTGAGTATTACTGTATTAGTAGCAGAAAGTTTAAAATGATATAATCCATTCAGGTGGTACATGCTTGATTTCTCTCATGGAAGGTCTCAGGTTCGAATTGAATAGAAAAATTCTATGTAGGGAGAGTTAGGCCCACCCTGATGTAAATGTTTATGGATCGAATAGGATTCCTTTGGAGGATAACTGAAATGCGCAAAAAAAGAGATATTAGGGCTTAATTATAACAATTGAAAAATAATTAAGTATTAAATTTACTGAAAAATATATTAGGAGATTAAAATCACATTGAAAATTAGATTATTCTTTATGTTTTATTTTGTGATTACAGTTGTACTGAAAAATTCAGAGCAATAAATAGGACTTATGTCAATTTTGCTACCTAGGATCTTCTCTGAATGTTACTATATTACTAATGATTTTCTTTTTTACATGTATCATTTGCAGAGGCTCAGTTCAAAAGTCAATTATGATCGCTTGGAATCATTATTTGATGAACCTGTAATTCTCTAACTATCTTTTTTTTCGACGCATGTATAGCCGCCATCATCTGTGTCATTTGCATGTCAGTTGCTGATGATGTTTCATTTCTTCTAATCTGTTTACCAGATTCAATTTCAGTCTCATAATAATATTATATGCAAAAACTGCTTTGCTACCTTTCATGGTGGTTAGGGATATATTAGTCATATTAAGCAAAATGCTTTGCTTCGAGTGTGACTCACTCTCTAGTAGTCTAGTGATCAGGTTTGTTATGGTTTGTTATAGGCTAGTGAGAACTTTGTTATGCCTATTGCACTCTCTCTCTCTCCTCTTTATTCCCCTATATATACAATACATATTGTACTCATTCACTCACCAATTATGATAATGATAATATGAATTTTTGTTATTCTTCTGTTTTCATTTAATGGTCATATTTACTTTTTTTGTGTGTAAAAAACAGAAAAAAAAGTTTCCTTTGATTTTATTCTCTTTATGAGCTGAAACTCGTGTAATTAAAAAACAGATATTGTTAATTCATGGTTAACCTATCTTTTCTACTTTATTTATAGAATGATTTTGATTTATCTATAGGCTCTTGGTTCCCTCATATTTGGTTTTTGGTCTACTTAAATGACGTAGTGTGATCCATATAGCCAACCTCACTTAGTGGGATAAAGCTTGATATCTCAATCTTTATTTACTTGATAATTTGATATTCCTATTTTATAATTGTTAGCTATAGCTACTTTGTTGTTGTGTATTAAAGATCATTTTGCACATACATGACCCCCTCCCCCTTGCAATTATGTCCTAAAAAGTTGTCTTTTGTAAATTAACCTGGGAAGTTTTCGCTGTTACCTTGCTGTACAAATACTTGTATTTAACTCTTACTATATACAGGCGGCTCCAGAGAATCCCAAGAAAGTACGATTTGAGCTACCCTTCGACAATCATGATAATTTGGGGTCGAAGTTCGAGGACAAGATACAAGATGATGAACTGGGATCAATGGACGATTATGAGGAGGGCGATATGGACGGAGATTATTATGGAAATGCTGACGAGGTATATGGCTATGAGGATGATGGTTACAACTTTGATTATTAGTAAATGATTCATTGAGGCTCTTTCAGCTTTATTTATCTGTGACTCTGGAATCCCATATTCAACATGGCTGGCACCAGAAAATCTTTGGATTTTGAGGGTCATCCAAGAGACTAGAATCACTATCAGTTATACATTCTCAATTGTTTAGTCCATTCACCATGACATTAATTGCATGTATCATGAGGGCTTTGGAGTTGCAATTGCTTCTCATCATGTAATTAATTGTATGGTGAAATTTTGGTGGGGTTTTATCTACAGATTTCCATAAAGATATTGGTCTTCTCTTTTTTCTTTTCTTCATTCCTCTCCTTTTTCAATGATTTGGATCTCGATTTTATGGTGAATGCTTGAGGTCATGCGATAATAGATTATAATGTGTATAGCTTTGAATTTTTTGGGAGGGCATTATATAATTGAGTATGCTTGCAGAGATATAGTAATCTGCATACGGTTTATTTATTTTATTTTATTTTGGTTTCAAAGTTACGTTTAAATTCTTTTGGTTTCCCATCTGCCATAGCTTGTGCATTGCCCATTTTGTGACTAACGTTTTCTGCCCAGAAATTCCGATCTTTGGACTATACAAAACGCAAAATATTGTACTAAATTTGTAATGGTTATTTAGATATTAAATTTTATCGAACTAGTCCAATCAAATTATTGAGATGAGTATTGTAAATTTTTGTTGTGCTAAGCGAGCAGGACGAGTTCTGATGGTCCAAAACATGTTGGTCATCCCTTTGCAAGCGTTCTGAAGACAAGTGTTTCGAGACCTACTCACTAGGAGACAAGCTTAAGGTAACTTGAGATGGAAATACAATTCTAAAATTTTCATAACTAGTCTCGAACCCGAGGCACAATTTGATGTAGGAGATTTTGCATACACCGTAACTACTCTAGTAAAAGTAAGCTTGTAAGGTAGGACTGCCCAAGTTTAGTTAGCTTGTAAGGTGAGGATTGTCCATGTTTTTATATGGACTACTCTAGTTATATCCCTACACCAATGCAAGACCTCGATATAGCCCCCTCATGTCTAGAGTTGGACATTTGATACAAAGTTTGCAAGATTGAACATCTTTGGGTGGCTCATATTAGGTAGCCAAATAAAGGATATAAAGCTTTAATACTATCTTAGAATTTATGTAGGGTCTAACTCGACCCCAAAAACTAACTTGTAACGCTAGGATTGCCCATGCCTTTACAAAAACCGCGTCAGGCAATATTTCTAGTTAATGTGAAACATCAACAAAGACAACACCACAAGCTATTCCATCCCTTACCCCACAATTTGGAGGGTTAAATGGTGGGAGGAAAAGCCAAAAAGGTATAGAGAGGGATGGAGTCCATCCAATTCTATTTAAGGTCCTAAAACTAAATTACTTGCCTAGCCGAATTCTTGACGGAGGTAGCCTCCTTAGATAAAAAGAATTCCTCTAATACTTTTCCACATTCGGGATAACATCTGATAAGATTTCAAGGACCAAAAATTTAGCAACAACCCAATATCATACAAAAACTCAAAATCAAAAAATAAAATATATAAGAAAAAAAGCTTTGAATTTAACACAAGAGAAAATATATTTGCTCTCATGTATAAAGGATTACTCACAAGGGACCTTCCTCGACTCGCATCCGTGGAACGTTTTTCAAATAGTGATCACAATACACCATTTTTTTGTCAATCAACACTATCTGCTAGATTGTGTTACCAATGGCGAAATGGAGAATTTAATTGCTCAGTGGAATAAAAATAAAAGGAAATCAATAACGAGGAAAAAATAAGTAGTTTCTCAAAACTGTAGCACGGAAGAGAGGAGTTTGGGGTAAGTGTTAGAATCTCTAGGAGGAGGAAGGAATGAGATTCAATTGAATTGTTTAGGACTTGGTTTGTGCGCTATAGCAGAAGCAGCGCCATTCATCGGAAAAAAAAAATTCATCACAGATGATAGGATGCAAGCATTCGTATCACTCTGGGATCATCTACTCAGTGGTTTCTTCACGAGAACAGAGGCTAAGTCGCGACAGCTTCGCACAGAGCTTCCCAACCTCACGCTTGGTTCGAAGACTATTTCTGAGTATTTGCAGAAGGTAAAGTCGATTAAGGATTCTCTCAATGCTATTGGAGATCCTGTTACATACAAAGAACAAGTTGATGTTCTTCTTGAAGGGCTTCCAAGTGAATATGAGTCGCTTGTAAATAGAGCTGGGCAAACGGGCCAGAGCCCGCGGGTCCCGCAATATGTGTGGGTTGCAGCCTAGTGAGTGCTGGTCCACTTAAACGGCCAGCCCGCTTTGTCCGTGCCAAAGCTTACATAGTTCTATAAAAAGGGTTTAAGGTTTAATCCACTTATATACGGGGTTTAGGGACTTAAACAATGTTAACACTTGAGAAAGACGCCCAATAAATGTTCATAACAACGTTGCCGCGCGTCGCGTGAGATATATTTTAAAAAAAAATTGTCGTCCTTAAGCGAATATTTCTTGAAAAACATTTAATTAATTTAAAAAAAAAAAAGATTAGTATAAAGTTTTCATTTGTATGCTTTGTTCTTTTAAAAAAGATATGAAATCCATCCGTCATGCACGAGGCTTAGGAATGTTTAAGGCTTAATAACTCTTAAGCGCGAACACTTGAGAGAGACACCCTATGGACATAACAACGTTGGCCTCTTCTCTCTTTTTTTCTTCTCTTCTTTCTTCTCCTTTTTTCTTGGGCTCATTTGTATTATCATTGTCATTTTTTCCAATAATAAATAAAAACTAACCACACTAACCTAGTCATTTATCATGCTCGTAGATTTTTATTCTCTTTTTTAATTAAAAGAAGTTAACTAATTATTAAATTAGTTAATTAATTAAAAAAAACTAAGGACAAAAACGGGGTGTTTACATATGGTAAGCACTTCATACACAAACTAAGACGATTGGCGAAAGATCAAGCCAAATCGTTAGCTTAAGAACTCAATACATATGAAATACTTTATTTTGATCGCTTCAGTTTATCTTAAGAGATCTAATATCATCCTTAATTGTTCCATAGACCTTAGAATAATATTTGCGATAATATTTGATCATCGTAATAATTTTCGTGTCGGTCTAACTGGTAAAATTCCACACTATCAGAACGAGCCTATACCGAATATACTCTCATCTGTCCTCTTCACCACCAGCCCCTACGTTCCTTACTCTTTTTTCTCAAATACTACATTGAATATAAATATACTACTTCCTATGACACATGTGCTTCACAAATCACAAAGCAACAAACCATACTACCTTTGTACTATTTGTTAGGTTCAAACGAGTTAGAACGTTTATCATGTTTTGAATGATAACAATTTTATTTCCTAAACTCTATGTATTATTATTTTCAGGAAATATCCCTATCATCTGAAAACTATAGATGTTTACATTCATTGTCCAACATGTAGAAGAACTATCGTCCGAAGAACAAAGAAGGAAAGTATCGTCTGAGAGCAAAGAATGAGAAGCATTGTTTGAAGACATGAAGAACTATCGTATGAAGTACAAGACATGAGAAGCATCGTCTGACGAAATGGACAGCATCGTCTGATCACTGAAGAAAGCATCATCTAATGAAAAGAGACAACATCGTCCAACCAAGTGAGGCAGCACCATCTAAGGCTTTGCAGGAGAATATGCTTTATGAGTTGTCTACCGCTGTCAAGCACAAACCGAGGAGAAGAGCTCGAATCACGTGACAAAGTCAGAATATCAACGACTCTATTTTCTCTCTCTGCAACAACATTAAATGCTCTGTTCTCGAGACAAGGGAAAAGACAGAATGCATTAAATGAAAAGCAGAATGCATTGAATGCAAAGCTTTATACGGTCATTATTCCAATTCTGAAACAAGGAACAACAGAACACAATGACAAAGCAAGTACACTGTTTCATCTCCATGTCTACATCAAGTACACCCAAAGAACAGTTTCAGAACTGCTGCAAGCTACCTACTATTCAGAACATCCTTTCCAAGCTTTCAACGGTCAAGAACATTAAATGAGGAAATCCGTTGGTGAATGGGAAGAAGAAGAAACCGCGACTCACTCACAATCTTCAACAACGGCTATTTCAAGAGAAGATATAAATAGGAAGACTTGAAGATTTGAAGAACTTGGCGACTAGAAGTGCAAGTGAAAAAGAAAGAAAAAACAGAGCATAGTCAGAACAGAGTCAATCCACTCAAGCTAAGTTATTCACTCGATCCTAAGTGTCAAAACACCAACCAAGTGCAGTTGTCAAAAGTGTGAAATTCTCTAAGAGTCAAATCTCTTTATCCCTTCACACCCGAACAGAGAACCTATCGTCCAACCATCTCTGCTTTACACTAACCTCAAGTATACACCTTAGAGTCATATCCTCTACCCAAAATACTTTGAGTTAGTCTTGCTTACAGTCTTTCTACCATCACTCTTTAAGAAGAGAACTCTTTGTAGAAGAATTATTTGTAAAAGGAGAAGTCATTCGAATACTTGTAAGGAAAAGTCCTGAGAATACTTTGGAGAATTTATGTGGCTAATACTTGTAAGAAAAAGTCCTGAGAATACTCTGGAGAAGTCCTATGACTAATATTTGTGGGAGAAGTCCTGTTGAATACTTGGGAGAAGTCCTGCCAAATAATATGTGAAGTTATGTTGAATACTTATTACTTAATGGAAAGATGTATTCTATTGCAGTATTCCTATAATTTATCAATGGTGATATTTTATTTGAAAGTAGAAATACACATACCTAAGAAAGCAACAAAACAATAAAAAAAAAATGACATTTTATTCTCAATGAGTCCATGCTGCAAAGGACACTATATTCAACCATTTTTACACTTTCGCATTTATTATTGAGTAGTAAATAACTGGTAAGGTACCACTATGTGATTTCACTCCATGGATGCAAAAGAAATTGAAAAATGAAATTCAAAGACACCCAAAACACCAGATTTGTATCCCAACACCAGATTTGTATCCCAACCGAGGTAATAAGCATTAGGCGTAGAAACAAAGTTAATCCCAACACCAGATTTGTTCTCAAATGCTAGCAAGTTGAAGATATATTGGATTTCTCCATCATGAACTTGCTAGCAAGTTTTCCCATGTCCTTCTTCAGCTCCTCAATAGAAACCTTTAACTGGAGTAACTCATGCAAGCCAAGCTCATCAACCTAGCCCTCCTCACATGGTTGTTCTTAACTTTTCATTGAATCAAACACATTGTCAAATATCATTGTATGTCTAAATCATCACCATCTAAGAGATAGAGACTCTCACAATAGACTCGTTCTCTCTTCTCTCTCTTTTGTCAAAGACCATTCAATGGAAAGAACTATGCCCAAAAAGTGCGTAAAGGCTCGGATAGATACACCTTTCACAATCTTCATGAGCACAGGAGTTGCCCTGCTTGGTTGTCTAGGAAAAGTTCCATAAGGGGAATCTAGAACTCCATGTTGTGATAATTGCTTTGGTTTCTCCTTTTTTCTTCCTCCCTCTGCAAGCCTCTAGTAGATCTATCTCTATTATCTGACTCAAAAATCACCTGCTTCATATCCATGTTTGCTGCTACGACCACTGCATCTCTGAGTGTTATTGCTTCTGCAGCCAACCCTGAGTTTGCCAATATCCTCTTGGCGAAACCACATCTAACATTCATCTCTGAAAATGATACCCCCTGAAGCTCTTTTTGTGAGATTGACCTTGTGAGGGTTTCCTCTAGGAGGAGGGAGGTTTAGCTCTAACTTACCTGGGGAGAGACTCCTCAGCAGAGATTCTCGATTAGGTGTATTCAAAGCAAGATAGTGACACTTGCCCGAGATAGAATTTTGGAAGATGCAGTAGTTCCCTCACACATAAACAAGAAAAAGTAGGTCATAGTGTTTTCTTCTCCTTCTCCCTTTCAAAGGAACCAACATTGGCTCCAACCAGACAAGGAAGGAAGCAAAGCTGTCCAATTGTAAGTTACTCCCATACCATACCATATACCATACCGCTCTCATACAAGGTCATATGATGTACACCATAAGAATGTCTTGAATTACCGACGACCACAAAGCCGTCACTAAATGTCTCCATTACCGCCATTGGAAATGAATTTTCGAAAAACAAAACAAAAGAAATTAAAAAGAAGTAAGCCCTCAGTAAGTTGGCAGGATAATTTAACGCTCTCATTACCGACGGGCTAAATTGTTGGTAATATGGCGGGAACATTTCGCACGTCATTAGCGACGATTTATATTATTTCGATTTGGTTTTTAAACTTGTTTGGGCGGGACAATTAACCGCCAGATTATCGACAGAAATTTTCGTCGGTAAGTTGTTTAATTTTTATTGAGTAGAATATTATATCTATAGTTAAGTGAAGTATAATACTCGCAAGTGTTTGGAAGACAAGCATCTGTGGGTGAGATTTCAAACATAATCATATGAAAGAGAAATTAAAGGACAACAAATTTGGGTAGACGCGAGAAGGGCGACCACTAACATGAGTATGACGATGATTTAAATTAGTTTTAATATATATTATTATAATTTTAATATATATTGTAATTGTGCAGAATACTTTAAGCCGTCATTTGCTGTTACATGAAATGCGCGGGCAACAACAATCTGAAATTGTTGGCCTTAGAGCTAAGTTTGCATCTTTGAAGGCACAAACGAACAATGAACAAAAAGAGGAAGATGACGATGAAGAGTGGACTAACCGAAAATAAATTTTGTGAGGAATTCGCGCCTCTACATCTCCTTAGTTCATTCGGAGGGGGTGCATGCTTGATCTTATTAACATCTCATATCTTAGTAACCTTGTCCATCACTGTACTGACCTTATTGCTGCTGGACCTTCCCTAATTCTTTCCCTGGAGGCTAACCATTTATGGTTTCGAATGTCCACTGGCGCTTCTTTTTCATTTTAAAATTCTTACCCAGTATGCGTTTGGTTCCTGTGAGAGCTTGATTCATTACTTCAAAATCCTTAAAGCTCATTCCCCCTGATCCATAGCCGTTGTTAACAAAGCCCATTTCCTCCAAAAATGAGCTATTTTATAACAAATGTGATTGCAAAAAGTCTTTGAGAACTTCATGATAGACATTGCATGTGCAGGTATGGCTTGTATGACAGCCTTGGTCAAAGCTTCCTTACCAGCTTGATTAAGGAGTTTTTCTTTCCAACCCTGTAACTTATTGAGTATCTTTTTTGTTATCCAATGAAGTGAACCCACCTTAAATTTGCCCCATTCTGCTGGCATTGATATTCCAGATCGAAGTTCTTTTTTGCTGTTCCTCATTAGCCCAGACTCTGAACATTTATCCTCTGGCCCGAGGCTTTTGAAAAAAATGTTTAGGATCTTCAGTACTTACTTCTTTTGCCTCTTTTCTCTTTAAAATCAGAAAATGCAGCACAGGAAACAATGCAGCTGGTCGGTTGGGCCGTAAGGAGCAGGTCTGCGCAATTAGAAGAGGAATAAGGTTGCAGAGTAGGAGATCAACGCAGAAGAAAATATGGTCTATCACTCCCAAATGGTATAACGTAGTAGGACAAATAAATTTCAATAATAACAAACATATGAATGAAAATTTAGATGATAAATTCACACCTTAATTTGTCAAAACAACTTGGTCATTCTACCATGTTATCCACATAGAATAATATCCTGTTAAATGTCAGGGTCAATTGGAACCACTCTCAAACTAAATCAAAAAATTCAAGGCAACCAATACAAACCAATTGCGGTAACCGATATCAAAAAGGGGAAAAAATCAAACAGAAGAAACAATCTCAAAATCACTCTGACGCATTAGATAACTGATATTTTCTTCCTTGTTATCCATCTCCTTTTGACATCCTCTATGGCTTCCTCCCTCATCTTCACAAGGTCACGAAGACATTGCTGATAATGAGTTTCAATTGCTTCAAGTTCCAACTGTAGCTCGTTTACATGATCTTCGTCAGCTAAATCAAGAGAACATGTGCTTGACATGTTGAAGTTTTTGGATGGACTGCAACATGAGTTGATTAGAGAGCTACTAGCTGAGTTCTCGGATTGATTCTTGTGATTCTTGTGTCCATCTTCTTGACCACAAGTCCTGAAGTCGGAAGATTCTGAACCGGAACAGAAACCATTGGATTCCTCGCAGCACTCGTCAAAAATAAAAAAATCAGGCTCTAGACCTTTAAAATCTGAGAGATTTGTAATCCCATACTCAGCTGAAACATCTGACATAACAGATTCTTGTTTCTCCTGATCTTCCCCATCAACAAGCTGTGAGTGAACCAAACCCTCACAAATTGCCTTCATATCAAAATCACTTGATTGTAATGGCCAAAGGCAGTTTAATTGTTCATCATTCTGAACGTCAGAAGAAGGCCTACACAAATTATCTGTTCCAGCAGAGAGGTTCTCACATAAAGGTTTCCAATTGGGCACGAGCTTAACAATGATGTCGTGTATTAGCTCAGCAATGACAGCTACATCCTCATGCATGAGTTCCAGATGTTCCACCATCTCCTCAGCAATTGAAATCACTGTATCAGAATCGACATAGAAGGGGAAATGGATATTCCTTGCTCCACCTACACAAATATATTAACATTTAGCACACAGTAAAACAAATAAAAAATATGTATGATGTATCACACTTACCATGAACATCAGCAATCCGGAGCGTTAGTGAAATTGTATTTTCAGCATTTTTCTCCCCTCTTAACCTAAATTCGTTATTCTCAGTCTTCCTCATGAGATCAAAAATCGACACTTGAAAAGCTTCTTCAATTCTCGTCGCAGAGGAGCCAGGCGAGGTATGCCTGAGGTTTGAATCTATCTCCATTGGATGAGGCTCACATGTTGGTGGATTCACCAATTTGGTAGGGGAATTAGGCAGCTGCAGTGCTCCACGGTGGATCTCCTTTGAGTTTTCACTTGCAAGGAATGGGTCTTTCAGTAGTTCAGATGCAGGCAATCTCATAGATGCTGGAACTAAACACTTCTCTATAAACAGTTTCGCTTGAGGATCATTTACTTTAGCAAGAGCAGCGGGCTTTATACCCTGAAAGTAAAATAAAAAATTCAGTAAAAAACTAAAAAGGTGATGAATCAGCATAAATAAATTTATTTATAAAAAAAGGAAACCATAAACAACATGAGAGATTCAATACAAATGCATGGAGACTTACAGAGGTAACTTTCTTATATATCTGTGCTGGATTTTTACACTCACTATATGGGAAATCACATGTGACCATTTCCAGGATACACATGCCAAAGGAATATATGTCAACAAGTTCGGTGTATTCTTCCTCATAAAGCTCCGGGGCCATGAACTCTGGTGTGCCTACACCCAGTGAGATGACAAAAATATTAATTTCATTTGAACGGTTCAATAGAAGGCAAAATTAGGAGAAGAACAACCATATTACCAATAACACTCCGAGCAGTAGGCTGCTGCATGACAATCGCCAATCCAAGATCTCCAATCTTAACTTGACCAGTGTTCCCATTAACAAAAATATTGTCACATTTTAGGTCCCTGTGAATAATAGGAGGACTGTGACTATGCAGATAGCACAGACCTCGAAGAATCTGCCTCGCCCAGTTCTTGATGGCTTTCATATCCACGTTCTTATGCTTCTTCCGATACCTGTCACATAAGCAAGAGCACCATGAAGGGTCACGCGATAGGAAAGCACAAACAAATGCAAATCATGGTTTTAAATTGCAGCCCACAACATCAATATAAGGGTTTTTCAAATCACACAATTGCATCAAGACAGCAATTGAGGCTACTGCAGTAGCAGCATTTGTCTGCAAATTACTACAATTTAAAACGATGGAACAGGGTAAAATCAATTGAATTCAGTAAACTTACTGCCTCAAACTCCCGGATGTGAACAGCTCAGTAATCATGTTAACAGTCTTGCTCTTATCATCCACCCAAGAATTATACAACTTAATGATATTCTCATGTTTCAACGATTTGAGGAGATGAACCTCGGAATACAACTTCTCCAAATCTCTGGGAGATTGCAAAACATCCTCGATACTGATTTGGTTCCACGCAACTTCTATTCCATCCACTTCATCAAACGCTTTATATCTACACAATTAATTAACAAATAAATTCAAAGAAAACAATCGTGTTCATAAATAAAAAAGAGGGAGGCGCATACACAGTCTTGAAGGCTCCTTTCCCCAACATTTCATCAAACTGAAGAAAAATTGAAAATTGATTATATATAAATTTAAATATAAATCAACAAACCTAATGAAGAATTTTCAAGAACATACCCGTGCATATCGTAAAGTAGGATCTTTCTCCACAACAGCATCATCACCGGTCCCGGAATCCATAGCAGCGAAAAAAAACAAGAAAACTCCCCGACAAAGAGGGCGGCGAATCGGGCTGAGTTTTCGTGATTGATTAGTGATTATTAAAGGGTCAAGAGGCGGAGGAAGGGGATGAGGGTGGGTTTTTCAGAGAAAGCCTCGGAAGCGACGGAGTAGGAATCGAATTCCGATCGGAAGCGGAAGCGGAATCTACAACCGACATAACACATGTTGGAGAATCGCAATTGCATGGCGGAAAGAGGGTTGCGAAGGGATCGTCGTCGCAAGGGCATGCTCATAGACGAATCACACGCAGACGCACCCATACCTCTATCTGCATCTTCTGGAACAACTCTAACCCTAACACAAGCACAAACCCAAACGATGAAGAACACCTCAGGCTGAGGAAGAAGACTTCGCACACACAAATCACAATTACCCTCTCCCTTTCCTTTCCCTTTATTTGGGACAAAAAGCTGTGTATATATAGAAATACGCTACAATTATTATACTAGGAGTTGCATTCTCTATCTCATATTTCACTTTAACCTCATTTTATCTCATATTTGATTGATTTGATTTGATATCACAAAATTTTGAGTATTTTTTTAATAAAATCTTGCGAAATATATTAAAAAGAAATAGTAGGCACAGAGACCAAAATATCAGCCGTCATCAAAGGGACAACGGCCACCCAAACTGTATCTAGATAAGTAGAGGAATTTCTAGTAAAAAAGTCTGCTATTGCGTTACCAGAGCGTCTAACAAAAGAAAGAGATGCAGCAGAAAAACTATTAAAAAGAAAGCGACAATCCCGGATAAGTGAAGCCAAGTAGGAGTTGCCCTCAGCCCCCTTCGTCCACCAACAACAGCCCAGCAAAAGCAAGTAGCCTCAGCTAGTAGGGATGACAATGCCGCAGGAGGAGATGACACAGTAGCGGCCAACACCATCCCTTCCCAATCTCTGGCCACCATTCCAAAACCAATGGTGCCTCCACGTCTCAGAGAAGCGTCAACATTGAGCTTTGTAACTCCCCGCACCGGCCTGGTCCACATCGCGCTAAGCTCCGCAGCAGGACGGGCTCGCACAACAATGTCTGGCGGCCTCGCATGCAACTCTGAAGCCCGCTTTAGAGCCCTCGAACAGTCCCAAGGAACCTGCTAAAAAATCGCACCATTTCTGGCCTCCCACAAAGCATAAAACGCTGCTTGCACAAAAGATAACAGTATAGGATTCGACTGATGCATTACCTCTGTCAAAAACTCATGAACTGTGGCAAAAGAAGCCGCCCTCACTGAGATAGAGGACCCGAACTAGAACTATGTAGCTGCTGGACAAGAGAGGAACAAATGATCAATCGTCTCCATATCAACACCACAATGAACACAAGCTGTCAAGATCAACAGTCCGGCGAAACAAAGCCTCCTTCACTGGAAGGTAGTGCATGACTGCTCTCCAAGTCACCTCTTTATGCCTCGGCTGAGAAGGGGCTGCCCAGAATTTTTTCCAATCTGATGCAGCAAACCTGGGCAAGGAAGTAGAAGAAGCCTCTGCGGTAGACAAAAATGACGAATAAAGTTATAACCCAATTTTGAGCTATAGTTACCATCAGTTGCATGTGGCCAAAACAAGCTATCATGTTCCCCATTAAAAGGCAAAGGAATAGCTAAAATGTACTGTGGAGTGGTTGGAGAGAAGATTTCTTCAATTTCCTCTTGCTTTCAATTTCCTCTTTTTTCCAATCACTTAATCTTATAT
This sequence comes from Acmispon strigosus, assembly GCA_030819835.1. Classification (NCBI taxonomy): domain Eukaryota; kingdom Viridiplantae; phylum Streptophyta; class Magnoliopsida; order Fabales; family Fabaceae; genus Acmispon; species Acmispon strigosus. Next base: position 42,653,209 of record JAUAMA010000005.1, on the reverse strand, counting down.
TTAATCTCCTTAAAAAAAATCTTATATTTAAGGGTTAAATATGTTTCTAGTCCCTGTACTTTGAGCGATATTTGGTTTCAGTCCCTCGCCGGCATAAAGGTGGATTTTAGGCCTCAGACTTTCATTATTGTTTGGTTTTAATCTCCGCCGGTGTTAGCCGTTGACCGCCGTGCTTACGTGTCACGGCAGGTCCTACGTGGCATAGGCCACGTCATTTAATGAGTACAACTGTCTTTTTTTCACTATTATTAATTAATAAACATAAAAACAAAAAAAAAGGGGGAAATCAGAACACAGATTCATTGCCTCTCATTCTTCTTCCACAGCACATTTCTTTTTCCTTCATAGTCTCCTTCCATGAACCTAAACCCAGCCCCTCTTCATCTTACTCTTCTTCTCCCATGATTCAGAATCAATTCGTGCCTTATCTTCATCAATCCCCATCCTTTCTTCGTGTTCATTCCCCAAAATCACTCCCTCCTTGTTCTTGTTCGACTCACCCATTATCTTCCCAAAAAATTAGGGCTCTTCCAAATCTACATCTAATCTAATCCTCAAACTTTGTTTCCTCCTCCTCGATTGGTTGCACGAAAATCACATTCTGGTCAGCAAAAGGTATGTCTTTGTAGTTGACTTCTGATTGAATTGTAGATTATTGATAGAACTACTACTGAAAATTGATTTCAGATTGAAGTTAAAATTGATTTCTGATTGAAGTTAAAATTGATTTCTGATTGAATTGTAAATTATTGATAGAACTGCTACTGAAAATTGATTTCAGATTGAAGTTAAAATTGATTTTTGATTGAATTATTTATTATGGATAGAACTGCTTCTTAAAATTGATTTCAGATTGAAGTTAAAACCTTTTGTTGTTGACTTCCCCACTGCTTCGAACCCGGATAGAGATTTCTGGCGTTGCAGAAATCATCAGTTGACAAATGACTGTGGTTTCTTTTTCTAGGTTGATGATGATATATTGGTTGCTCAAAAGAATTTGGAGAACACCGAGAAGAAATTGGAGGAGACAGTGAAGATATTGGAGAACAGAGACAGAGGACTGGAAGACATCAACTGGAAATTAGAGGATATGAAGAAGAAGATTGACAATCTTGAAAAGAAATTTGAATGTGAAATGAAGAAGAAGAAGAATATGACTCATTTCATAGTTGTGTTGTCTTGGGTATTGCTAGTAGGTTGTATCTTCATAGGAAGGGTTAATTGAGTGCAAGTGGTTGGGTTTAAAGTTGTAATTGGCTTGCTGAATTTATCATTGTGTTGTAAAAATTCATTTCAGATGTACTAGTTCAATTTAATTTATGAGAAGTTGTTAAAGTGGTTGGTTTTAAAAGCGGTTGAGTTGAAATTTATTTTCATGCTTATTTTAGACCTGCTGAAAAATGGCTATTAAGATTAAAATGCTAATTGATATAACATGTTTGGTCAATTAAAAAAACTTGCTTTGAAATTACATGGTGCCTGTAACATGTTTGGAAAATGAATATGGTCACACTAACCTAGTTATGATGTTGGAAATTAAAAAATAACATGTTTGGTCAACATTGATATAACCAAAGTGACATTTATTGTCCCCAAATGTTAAATATACATAAAGAAATTGCTGTCTTTGTTGCTGGAAATTCAAAAATGTCATTGATATACTCCAAAATGACATTTTGTGGTCCTCAACGGTCAAATATACACAGCTGCAGTAGCAGCACTAGCAGGAGCAGCAACAATCGAGCAGGAGCATCAGTGCAAAAAAAAAATCGAAGAAAAATGGGAAGAAGATTGTGTTTGAAAACCAATTTTTTCCAATGTAAAATCACATTTACTCGAGTTACAAGAACAAATTAAAAAGGAATTTGAGTATCTCATAAGCTTTTAGAGCAATCGAACTTTATATTCAAACACACATAAAGTCGATGGTGTTCATGTTTTTGCTGAGTCGCAATGTCAAGGTGTTTGTATATATTGCATAGTGGTCCAAAAATCGCCATTGAAAACGATCTATGTGCAAACGAGTAATGCAGTAAGCACTGCTGGTAATCACAATGCAGTAAGCACTAGACCACTGAAGAAAGTAGTGCATTAAGTGAAAATATATACACTAATATTGGTCCCCGCAATGGGGTAAAAATTGGTACATAATTTGACTATAATGTAAGTTGCAACATTGGAACGTGACTTTTAGACCTTTTCTTTCTCTTCTGAAGGAAATTGTGAAGAGATCTCTTTATTTCATGTAGGCTCTAGTTTTTATTCTTTCTTACTATGGCAGCTCTTTTCACCTTTTCTTTTAATAAACAAGGCTAGCTGAGATTTTTTTGAAGATATTTTAGACAAGATAGTTACACCAAAGGATATTAATTTATGGCTTAAATATTTTTTAGTTACTGAAAATATATATTGCTTTCTGTCCCTCCCTGAAAAAATATTTTTTTTAATTTTTAATCTCTGAAAAATATATATTATCTTTTATAGTCGTCACCATTCAGGGATTTAGTTTGTGTTTCTAAATTAAGTTAATAATTAAGTTAGGTTAATTGATGTTAAATTAAGTTAAATTAGATTTATCATTTATTAAGGTTCATTAGTAATTAGGTTAAATTTGGAAAAAATTTAATTAAATCATGTGTAAATCACCATTTGTATTTTTACATTAGTTAAATACTCTTTCACTTAAATAAATCTCAACCATTCAAAAAGCAAATCAACGGTTGATATCATGCTGCGCTTCTTAGTTCTTACAAGTTACAACACAACTTGCCATTTTTAATGCATCCCTGTCATTTGCTTCAACACATCTTCCAAACTAGTCCCATGTGATGGAATTCCACAGAAAAAGCTATTCAAATTAAAGTTAAAACATTGATTAATAGAACAACAATAGCAGCTACTCTAGGAGACAATGGCATACCGCATTTAAATACAAAATCTACAGCATGAACCCTCTTAACTAGGAACAATACCTTCAAATGTAAGAACCATATATTGTAAGCACATACAAATTTCCTCTCTAAATATTTAACAAAATGTTCCTACACTATCTGCAGTTTACACATAGCTAATGTGGGATTGAAATATTTTGAGACAAAACTAAGTGGAATGCCAACCTCGGTAGAAAAAAATGCTTGTGTAAAATACATTACAGAAACAACACAATTCTTCATAGTTGTGAAAGACGGGTCTACCGTCATTGGTGCAGCTCTTGCTACAACATTTGCAGCTGAGGATGCAATCTTTGAGGTTCTTGCTGCCGCAGGGCATGATCCTGGCGCTGCTGCTGCTGCGATGTGTGAACATTCTGATTCGAAGATTGAATCTGTCTACTCGTTCTCCATTTAATAGATTCCATTAGGAGAGAGTTTATACTGATTGAAATCCCAAATCCACTGATTGAGGAAAGAAGGACCGAAAGAATTGCATTAACATTAAGCTACAAGTAGAAATAGATGTGTGTTAAGAAATATTTACACTTCCGCTCTCAACGACACCAAAGTGAGACTTCCATTAAATTGAACTAAAGAAACAGGACAAGCACAGCATAAAGATAGGATGGAAACAGGATAATCTTACTATAGAATAGAATACATGAGCAAGAAGGATGACAAATGCAAACTGGAAGCAAGCATAAGCCCATATGTAACTCCTGCTCACTGCCACCAAGGCACATATGGGATTTAAAATTTATTAGATACATCAATCATTATTAGCTCACATATGCTAATGTTAAATAAGAAATTAATAGGTCAGGATCGTGCATGTTTGGATACACAGTGGATGAAACCAAAATCACAGTGGGCAGCCCAAAATTCTGAGGGAAGTTACTTCTGGTCACCATGATTTTGGCTGACCGTGGTATTTCACCATCTGTTGCCAGATAAAGTTTGGTAGAAATTCCAGAGCCTAATGAACAGACAAACTACGGGGTACCATATAAGAAACAAAATAACATTTCAACATTTGATCATAACTTATCCTTTTCTATAAAATCCTAAATCAAATGAACAACAATAGAAATTGAGTTTTCCAATGAAAAGAATAATTAGGAAAATTATTGTTGTTAGCAAATCTATTTCTTTGAACTAACCAAATTTAACCGTATCCTTATTCGCTAATATAAGTCTTATCTCTAAATTCTTAGCCCGTTATTTACCTAGGCATGTATGTCAACCAGTACAGTGTAAACAATCATGCATCATGACAAGTTTGAACTAAAGGCCAACCTGTAATTAGACATTCTTTAACTTTACAATGAATGTCTAATCACATGTTGGCATTTAGTTCAAACTTGTCATAATGCATGATTGCTTACACCGTACTGGTTGGTTGACATGCCTAGGTAAATAACAGGCTAAGAATTCAGAGATTTCACTTACATATCCCATATTTCTACATCCAATTTTTTGAAGATACAGTTACGATTTCAGTTTAAGAGCCAAATACCATGAGTCAATGTTTCTAAGGGCTACATACACAATTCTCTCGAGTTCTATTTCAGCAATATTCATGGCAATAAAACTAACCAGCTTGAAAAGGAAATGAAAAAGATAAAATCAAGGGAGTTAAATACTTTGTTATGCTAAGACAAACAATAGGAAGCAAGTTTACCCATGGCTGACGCAATCATAGATGAAAGGAGACCTAAAACGCAGGAGAAAGGTAATGAAATGGCAAGAGCGCGAGAGCCCAAATCTGAAACCTGGTACAAAGCATTTTCCAAGAGAACAAGATAAAACAGGCGTATACAACATAATCCCGCACTTTTCTTATAAACAACATTAATAAAGATGGCCTTCTAGTAAGGAAATAGTCAAAGAAACATTATCTCATTTTCCCCCAAGAATAAACTCACTTATGAACAACAATGTACGGCATGGCATAATTCATTAAATGACTAGGATAATACAGACTTGACTAATATAGTACAACTGACAAGACATCATAGATAAATTGCAAAATGGAGAAAAATACCTCCCTAAAGTTAGCTCTTAGAATTCAGGAACCTCCTAAATTTGAAAAATTAGTTTCAATTTTACATATTATTGATAGGTCCACACGAATACATTTTCATAAATCTTCAATGTGACATTCATGCCATCAGTCCCTTTCAAGTATTCTATTACATATTTCTATTTGTTTATTTCATCCGGATTTCCCTATTTATACTCAGCAGCAACAAACAGCACTTGAGACCTTATCTATGAAATTTACTCCACCAACCCTTTCTTTGTCAAATTAAGAGCGAGACAGACATACGCAGGGTCAATTCCAAGCCAACTAATGATGGAATTGATCCTAAAATTAAGAGTAAAAACAAATTAAGAAATGTCTAGTTTTGGGAATTTACATATCTGACCTTAAAAAATTGTAATCACTCCTCAAAATATTACGTTCAAACTAGACCTAGCTCTACCCCAAAAGCTAGCTTAGAGGTAATTTTGGCCTACCCTTCATATACACTTATTTGGCCATATCTCTAGTCAATGTGGGACTTCTCAAGTCTCAACAAAAGGGTCCATATAAATGTCAGCAAGTTTCAACTTCATCCTTACGAGTTCAATTGAGTCAGTTGAATAATAGAATGTTAAACCAGCTCCATTTTATTTATAATCTACAAGTAAAATGGTCTCACATTTCTTTTGATAGTGTTAACAAGGTAAGTAGCCTACCAATAGTTCCTCTAGAAAGCAAAAGTATGCAAGCATGCTGACCAAGATGAGTACTGGTACATCCTGCCAGATCCTGTAGAGTAAAGTAAATTAGAAAGCCAGTGATTGTCCAGTTAGTTGTCACAAGTATGCAGACCTAACAAAGCCTTGTCAACTCATAATTGTGTGACATTCAAATTCAGAAACTCTAAATCATGGGTATTCTTCTTTTGCAGCTGTACATGCCCTGTACACATTGGGTATTCGTAGGTATGCACTGGATACGTATCAAAATCATGGTTATCAAATCAAGATACGTATCGTGTATCGCTAGACCCTAATTTTTGAACTGTGAATCGTATCGTATAATGTATCGTAAGATACAGATACAAAAAAATTAAGTCATAAAATGAATAATGTATTGATATATCATATAAATATACTTCAAAATAATTAAATACTCAAGCCATAAGAAGAAAAATAGTTGCACAAAGTTCAAGTGTTCAACCTAATTCCAAGCCATAAGCCAAAAAATCATAAATAAAATGATAAAATGCAAATTACTTTGCTAATACTTAGACCCTAGTAAATAATCAAAATATAATTCAAACTAGTTGAATCATAAAAAGTTGAATCATACGCAGCATGGCCAGAATAAAGTGCTACATGCACGCAACTTTGAATCGTATTGTAAGATTCAGCTCTCAAATCGGGACTGAATCGGGATACAAGATGAGATTTAGACACATTTTAGATACGCACTGCGATACGTACCGTATGTATCGTAAGATACTTATAACCATGATCAAAATAACTTTTCAAACAAAAAAAATGGGTACTTACTTCTTGAGTACACATTAAACAAAACTACACCATTTTGATTAGTTATTAATACAAAAGTTCCATGCATACTCGTGTCACATAATAAACACCATGACATCCTACCCGCATCATCAACTTGCATCAACCATTGTCTCGTTTTTTTGCTGTCACTACTAATTGAGGAGCAACTTTAGGAGGCGATTTCTATTGTAATTATGACTCTAATAAGTACTAAATACCTCACATGTTCAAAGTTGTCCTTTTCTTGTCTAGCTAAGACACGCAATTTATCAATCTCTATAATTTCAAGTTTGTCACACATTTTAGCAGCCAATTACATACGGATAAGTCATTTTGACTTGTTCTATGAATATTGGGTTTTCCTCCAAAGTCGGAAGAAGTTTCTCTTGATTAAGTACATTAATTTTTCAAGGAGTGAGTGCGTAAAGTTAATTTTCAACAAACCCAGATCTGACATGCAATATTATAGACAGACTTAGTATCAGCATTAAAACTAAAAAATGAAATGTTTTGGTCTTTTGTACTTACAGGCATACAAATAAGCACGACAAGAACATAATAGGTCTCTTACATGTTAGTTCGAAAGGGAACTGAAACACAAAAAATGATTAGCACATGGAAACAATTAAACTTACCTGTAGGAAGTAATTTCTCTCTGCTGTGGCGTATTCAATGGCTGCCAAGCAACAGTTACAGGATTAGAAATTTTCAAGAGCGTTACCGGAAGGTTTCGGACATCCTGCTTGCAGATATCACAGGTCTTATTTCCTTTGATACTAAACCACTTCACTGCACAGTCTTGGTGAGCAAGTGCAAGCTCACCTTTACAACTGCAATCCATCCTAAGAGTATTCCCTCCTTCCCCAAGCTCTACGAAACAAATCCTACAAACTGCTTCTTCCTCTGGAATATCCTCCGAAGCATCCTCAATGACTGGAAAGGAAACAGAGTGACAAAACGAATAAAGAGGAGGAGTATGAGATTGGGGCTAACAAGATAACCAAGGACAAGGATATAATGCCTGAATATAAAATTAGTTATCCTTGATAATGCACACACAACTACAAAATAATGTTAAATGATAAAAATAAAAAGAAAGCATAAATTTATTTTATAAAAAATGGCATTTTCCTAAAGATTCTATCAAATAGAAATAGAGAACGATGTTTTAATCAGTAAGATTGTCGTGAGTTGTTAGAGTAAGCATTAGATGATAAAAATAATGTTAAATGATAAAACTACAAAATAATGGCAATGTTTATCTCACAACTACAAAATAATGTTAAGTGATAAAATTAAAAAGAAAGCATAAATTTATTTTATAAAAAATGGAAATGTTTTAATCAGTAAGATTGTCGTGAGTTATTAGAGTAAGCATTAGACTGATAACTACTTTTAGTAATGAAGTACTAAATGGTAGGGCAATCCTCACCTTTGAGTTAGCTATTGAGGTAGAGTTGGGTCCAGCCCGAATTCTAATAACCAACTCACGGTACACAAGCTCGATGGGAAAAACTATCCTCAATTGGCTCAGTTTGAAAAGTTGGCTATGGAAAGTAGGGGTAATTTGGGATATTTGACTGAAGTGAAGCAACCGAAGAAAGATGATCCTTCCCCTAGGCAAAATGGAAGGCTAAGAATCCCTTGTTGATTGATTCCATGGAGCGTGTACGAATGAAAAAGCAAGGAAGAGAGATGAGAGCAAACTGTAATAGAATACACTGCAGTCTTCCTTATATGTATATTACTAGGTTAAGAATGAGGTACAATATGTAACACAAAGTATGAGATACAAGTACATATTAGACATATCCATACACTCTTAATAATCTACTTCTAACTCATTATCTCTATTCTCTAACTCTTAATACTCCCCCCTCAAGCTGTTAGCACTTAGCATAGATATTGATCATTCCCTGCTTGTTACAAATAAAATCATTACACATCCAAATCAATGCCTTCGTAAACAAATATGCAAGTTGATCACCTGTCCTTAGGTATGCAAATAGGCCAAGCTGCTTGTAGGGTCCTATGGTGTAGCCTATATCAAGCCTAGGTAAGGCCAGACTAAATTAATAAATGAACAAGGCCAATTTTTTTTCAAAATAGGATATTTAATTAAAAAGATATGCTTAGGCAATTCATAAAGTCTAGTAAGTCTAACACACCGACCTATTCATTTTATTATTGTTATTATTGTTACGTTAGATTTTTATAATAATATATTGAACTTATATACTTATTGACTTATTCACATATTTAAATGTGTTGACATATACAATGATTTACCCATACAAGTCTATTTTATGGTTAATTTAAATACCTTACTATGAAGTAGAATTTTAAATAAGCTTTCACGCCTTGGGAAACCCAAAATAACCATGTCTATTTCAACCCCTACCTATTAACTTATATTTCTGTTGACTTATTTACAAATACATTTGTATTAGTATATTTTAACTCGTTAGCCTATACGCTTGTTGGCCTACTTACACATTGATTTGTTGGTCTACTCAAGTGTCTTATTATGGAAAAGGCTTTAAATAGACTCCCAAGTCAGATCGGGCTTTCAAGAAGACCAAACCAAACCTAAAAAAAACCTATGATAGGTAACAAACTAGACTTAGGATTTCAATTTTTAAGTAGGGCAGACCTATTTACGCAAAGCTCACACTAGCCTCACATATATCCACCCTTACCGGTCCTAACATAGGAAGTTCATGTAAGTTTAAAGGCAACTCAGGTCAAGTCGGACCAAAATAATTGTAGGCCAATGATTTGTCATCCTAGCCCTATACAAGCTAGTCCATGGACCAATTTTTTTTTATAAAAAATCACATGAATGAATTAAAAAAATGGATTAATTTGCCAACCCATTTAGCCCCTTGTATTTTCAAATTCACTTTTCAATTTTAAAAAAAAGGCACTTATTAACAAATTAAATCAGTAATATAATGTTAACAACATATAATGATATTTATGATGTTATAGGTAAAAAATATTTCATACACTTGAAATTATAAAAAAAACGTCAAAATAGGAAAAAATAATAAGGCTATTATATTTATTATTTATTTCAATATGTTTAAAATTATAAAAAAAATTAAATATATTTAAATAAATGAAAAATAAATATGTGGGCTAGCCCCATCGGGTTGGCTGATTTTTAGGCTGTTCTAATTTCTATGCGGGCCTAAATTTTGTTAGCCTAGCCCATGCTTTATCTCAGGTCATTTGGACTGTGCCTATTTTGATAGCCCTTATAAATTTAGTTGAAGCTTTTCTCGCATGAAGTGATAATTCATCTCAATATGTTTAGTCTATCCATGAAAGATAGGATTTGATGAAATATGAATGGCAACGTGGTTATCACACCACAATTTCGTCTTGGATGTGCCCTCAAATCCCATCTCGCCCAAGATCTGTTCTACCCACATAAGTTCACAAATAGTTTGAATTATAGCCTAGTATTCAGCTTCTAGCTTGATTATGCCACCACATTTAAGTTCATACTTTTCCACAATATCAAATTACCTCTGAAAAATACACTATGTTGTAGTGGACTGTGGATCTATAGGGTATCCCGCCCAATTAGCATCTGAAAAAGCCTACACCCGCATGTGTCCATGACTAATAGGTTAAGGATGTCCTTCAAACAAAATTGGAGATTACTTTTGGCACCAGGATGTTTTGTACCACACCATCCAATTATGCTTCCGGAAATTAATTTCCAGAATGAGTGAGGTGGTGTTGGTTGAAGTAAAGGGTGGTGCTTAAAGAAACCATCCAAAAAATTTATGTACTTCAAAGACATTCCTGATTTATGGATCGAATTAAGCTAGGTGTAACAAAATACAAAGAATATTTCACTGCCTTGATGACAAGGACAGAAAATGAGGTGATAAATAAATATCCTATCTTATCTTTCCTCTCCAGAGTCTTTTAAACAATGCATTCTCATAGTGACCATCTTTGAATGGTTCAGTGCCTGATATTAAAAAAATGTTGCTTGCTAAAACAACTGAATGTTACTGATTAACCATATTCTTGATCAAGAAATTTAAAAGGGATATGTAGAAGAAAGTAATCTATGTTCCATATATAATGAAGACTTACCGGTATCTGAAACCGAAGTATTGTGACTTGAAATGTCATCAATAGTTGGTAGTTGTGGTCTTGCTGAAATTACGCGAATCAGGCACCTAGAATCTGTAGGCTTTGAATTAGTGTTCTTGACATTAACTGGTACTGAAAATGATCGAGTCATATGTTGATTTACTTTCATTTTCTGTAGAAAAAGAAAACATTCATTAATGTAGCATATTTTAAGAAACAAACGTCATTTTCATATGTAAGAAAATGCAGAAAAAAACTTATACTTCAATGAATACAGTGTAAAAGCAGATGCAGTGATCATGAAACAAGAATGAACAGCAGACACGTACACTGAAATCAGAATCACTCCTTAGATGTCTTCCATTTGCGTTATTCTCTGGACCTGAATTTTCACTTGGAGTAACCGGCAATGAGTGCGCTGCTTTTGTTAATCCAGGGAATACAACCTTATTAAGAGAAAGGGACCTTGAAGTTGAAGGCTTATGATCCAGAGGACCATCTGATGGCAAAGTGTCAGGAACAATAAGAACTTTCCTTTCACAATCTTGTGAACTAGTTTTCACCCTGAAGCTCCTCGCAGAAAGTAAATTTCTCATAGAGGACTTAACTTTTGCAGAATTTGGCCTTGGGGGAAGTCCTCTAGTGGAACCTGGACTTGACAATGTAGGACCATCTGTCTTAGTAAAAGAAGATAATGCACTTTCTACTGACCTTGCTGGTATTTGCAGAGATGAGAGACTAGGTTTTCTGGACTGAGGAATCAAGGAAGAAGTTTGGTCATCTTCTCCATTTCTAGCACATGTCTAAGAAACCATCAAAGCTAGTTCATTGGAATTTGGAAGAAGAAAAAAAAAAAGCACAAAAAACAGAAAAAATGGAAAAAAGAAAAGTTTATTCTCCAAAGAGGGACAAAACTCGAAAAAAAAAAGTGAACTTTCTTTTTACCCAAATGCTAAAAGGTAGAAACTTTTTTCATTATCTTCAACCCTGTAGCTCAGAACAAACGGAAACCCATTTGATCTGAAGAAAAACGATGCTACAGGCAAAAGGGTTCCCCAGCATTGAGATTTTACAACGGAGAATCAGAAAGGGTTTCTGCAAAATTACCTGGTGATGAAGAAGGGCAAGATCTGCAGACACCATTGAACCTGCAGCATCATTTTGAACTTCAGCACCTGCCTTGTCCATCAAAGACAGATTCCGATAATATCAATAATAAGATTGAGAAAGAAAAAAAAGGGGAAAATGGGCAACACTGAGTTCAGCATCGATCAAAGAGAATAACATAACAATATTATTAGTAAAGAGAAGAGGAAAGGGAAATGATGGTAACAGTAACAGTGCTTTGTGAATTTTGATTTTGAATATTAATTAATGAAGCTGGCAAAGTATTATTTTAAAATTTGTTGTGACCATTATTATCACCCGCCAACTTGCTATGACCATTATTCTCTAGTACATGTCCACTTTTGCCACTATCACCGATTATAAATTTTGACCAAAAAAAGAAAAACCAATTATAAATGAAATTCAAAACCGTAATTAGTTGATTTTCTTCAACGGGAAAGTCTTTTTTGTTATCTTTAATTATAGAGCCCTTAGCTCTCACTCTAAAAAGGAAAGTGATTTGTGTACACTTCTAAAATGTAGACATTTAAAGTGAGAAAAATGATAGATGTGATATGTGATGCGATATCACTTGAAGAAAGAGGTAGAGAAAGAAAAAAAATTGCATATGAATGTTGTTACTATTTATGTTTACACGAATCATAACTCTTCTAAAAACTAGTGAGCTAATTATCAATGCTCGTTTGAGGTGGTTGTTGTTGGATCCTAAAAGGATCATCCTCTAAGTTTTGATAATGAACAACTCAATGATATCAAAAGTTTTTGTAGAAGTTGCTTTGAGTTATTTTTCAGGAACATCTCTGAAGTAATGTCGATTGAAGAAGTTGTTAAAGGAATTACGACAAAACCACTCATGTTGATTTAAGAAGAAGAAGAAGAAGAAGAAGAAGAAGAAGAAGAATATGGCTTTCAAGCAGTGGACATTTCAGAAGACATAGCTCAAGACTTAAGAATAAAAGCTAACCAGAAGGAAGCTCAATCTCTCAAGTCTCTACTCAACAATTATCCAAAGCTTGAAAAGCAAGGGGAACTCCAAAGAAAATCTGACTGATAACAACTCTTAGACATGGAAGAAGATAATCATGAACAAAGGAACAACACATAAGAAAGAATCTCCTTGTTCAAAATTAATTACTCATGGAGATCAAGACAGCCCCTGCTAAAAGAGAAACTTAACGCTGAACTCCTTTTCAGAAGAAGATCAATACTAAAGGTCTTATGGGACTTCCTATAGCAACTCATCCAAGCTTATAACAAGATGAGTTCTAGCTAAAGGAAGGTAAGCAAAGCAAAAGATGTTGTGATACACTTGGGCTTAAAGCTCCAATCACTCACACATCAATCACTTCTGCTAAAGGAAAGATCTACAACGACCACACATAATCACATATCAATAATTTTTTCAAACATAGAAGAATCATCAAGATAAAAGATGTGATGACATGAAAACAACTACAAGGAGAAGTTATCATGGTATAGAAAAGATTTCATAAGGGATAACCACCATGATAAACAAAATTAGAAGAAAGTTACCAAGTACTGATCAAATGTTCCGTTGAACGAAAAGATCAGATAACAAAGCTACTTATCAAAAGAAGAACTCAAGACTTTAGAAACTCTTGATAGGATGATGAATGAAGTCTAACCATCGTTGATAGAGCCCTTAGCTCTCATTCTAAAAACTAATGAACTAATTATTAAGGTCCATTTGGGGTGGTTGTGAATTTTTCAATTTTTCTTTTCCTAATTTAAAATAAAAAAATAAAACGTGTTCGGAAAAATTGAAACAAAAATGATTTTTTACTCAATTTCAAATCGATTTCAACCTATTTTTCAAAACCACAACAAATGGTTTTGTGATTTTTATTTTTAGTTTCAATAACATGCAACATCACCACAACCACTACCCACCACTGCCACCACCCTCCACCACCACCATATACATAGCCACCACTACCACCCTCCAACACTGTTGTCTCCTCCACCAATGCCTCCACTACCGCCATCACTGCCCTCCACCATTACTTCCACCTCCTACACTGCTACCTCCACCCTCCAACACCACCACAACCAACGTCGCCGCCACCACCACCCTTCCACCTCCACCATTATCCTCTACCACCTTCACCAGCACCGCCACCCTTCACCATTGTGCCTCCGCGCCACGACCACCATTTCCTCCATTGTCATCTTCATCCTCCACTGCCACCTCCATCCTCCACCACCACCGTCGCTGCCACCTCGCTTATCGCCCCCATGAAACTCCCATCTCCACCAGCATAGGGTATTTGGACGATTTAAGGGCTCCAAGTCAATTTTATGGTTTTTCTGTAGACTCTAGGCTTTTTGACTGATTTTAGGGTTTTCGGCTTATTATAGGGTTTTAGGCCGGCTTTAGGGTTTTCTTATCAACTTTAGATCTTTTGGCCGTTTTAAGGATTTTCGCCCGATTTCAGGGTTTTTTCGCAGACTATAGTATAGAGTATTTGGACGATTTAAGGGTTCCGAGTCAATTTTATAGTTTTTCTATAGACTCTAGGCTTTTAGGCTGATTTTAGGGTTTTCGGCTTATTATAGGGTTTTAGGCCGGCTTTAGGGCTTTCTGATCAACTTTAGGGCTTTTGGCCGATTTCAGGGTTTTCGCCCAATTTCAGGTTTTTCCGCTGACAATACGATAGGGTATTTGGACGATTTGAGGGCTCTGGTTCAATTTTATGGTTTTTCTGTATATTTTAGGCTTTTAGACTGATTCTAGGGTTTTCGGATTATTATAAGGTTTTAAGTCGGCTTTAGGGCTTTCTGATCAACTTTAGAGTTTTTGGTCGATCTCAGAGTTCAGGGTTTAGGGTTTAATGGCTCCGGGTCAATTTTACGATTTTATTGTAGACTCTAGGATTTTAGACTGAATTTAGGGTTTTCGGCTTATTATAGGGTTTTAGGTCGGCTATAGGGCTTTCTTATCAACTATAGGGCTTTTGGCCGATTTCAGGGTTTTTCTACTGACTATAGTATAGGGTATTTGGACGATTTAAGGGCTCCGGGTCAATTTTATGGTTTTTCTGTAGACTCTAGTCTTTTAGACTAATTTAAAGGTTTTCGGCTTATTGTAGGGTTTTAGGCCGGCTTTAGGGCTTTCTTATCAACTTTAGGGCTTTAGGCCGATTTCAGGGTTTTCTCCCGATTTCAGGGTTTTTCCGCTGACTATAGTATAGAGTATTTGGACGATTTAATGGCTCTCGGTAAATTTTATGGTTTTTCTGTAGACACTAGGCTTTTAGACTGATTTTAGGGTTTCCGGCTTATTATAGGTTTTTAGGCCGGCTTTAGGGCTTTCTGATCAATTTTAGGGCTTTTAGCCGATTTCAGGGTTTTCGACCGATTTCAGGGTTTTCCCGCTAACTATATGTCGCAACCGGGGTCGCGGCGGGACGGCGAAAAATTAATTTATTATCAGACAGAGTCGCCACTAATGTTTATTTGAGGAAAACACTAGAAAAAACCTAAAATGAGATAAATAGCATGCGAAACCTAAAATCTAGGTTCGGGAGTCTATTACGCGTGGGGAAGGTGTTAGCACCCCACAGCGCCCGTCTAAACGGTACCTAAAACTGTTTATGCAATTTCCTTAGCTTTCTACATTATTAATTTTACCCTTATTTATTTTTATTATTTAATTCATAATTACTCCTAAAAAGAGAAAAAGAAAACAAAATATTTTTTATTAATTTTTTCTAGCGTGATGAGCGTGAACCCAATCCTACGTACTCCCTCACAATGGAAGATCAAGGCTTACGCAGTTCTTGTTTTAATTAAAAAAAATTTATTTGTGAAAGCAAGCAAAAAATGGTGCGAGGGACAACATCCCACAAATGAAAAAAAAAATCATACTTGACTATATAAAAATGAAATCGGATTCCAGAACAAATCAAAGAGCGCGCATAAGCAGCAGAACAATAAAACTAAAAACTAGATTTATATGATCCTTGGATCAATATCTAAATAACATGCTCCTTTCAAATAACATAGTATCTGATAATGAAAACAAAAACAAAAACTACGCATGAAGATAAAAAAAATTCCACAACATAAAGCATGAACCGAAAGCTGAAATAAACTGCAAAAAGCACTAATAATTGATAAATAAATGAATTTTATTAATGAATTTAGCAACAATAATAATTGTACATGAATAACAATCCCCAAGGGTGTCGATTTACATGAGCATGAGATCAAAGATGAGAAAACAGGGAAGGTTTAAGAAATAATTAATACCAAACTACAACTGCTGCAGTGGATATTTGGCGGCGTTGTAAGAAAGAGGAAGACCAAGGTTGAAAGAGATGAAGAGGGCTAGTGGGTGCGGCTGTGAGGTAATGGAGGAAGGTTGTAGGTTTTTTGAGTTGGGAGAGGAGAGAGGAGGTGCGGCTGTGAGATTAGGAGGAGGGTGTGACGGCTTGGGTTTTGTGTGGGAGAGGGGTGTGTGTTTTTCAGGGTTTTGAGAGATGAGTCAATATGAGTGGAGGCTAAAAATTGTGTAGGCTAAAAAAATGATGAGTGATGAGTGATTTTTAGGGTTAGTGAGGGTAGGCCTATATAGGAGAGAATTAGGGTTTCAGTGAGGGGAAAAATGACTAATTTGCCCTCCCTTCCTTGATTCTGCTTCTTCTCTTTTCTTTTGGGCCGCGGCTCATTTTTCTTCCTTTCTTCTTCCTTTTCCTTTGCTGGGCCTTTTCTTTTTTCTTCTCTTTTTTTTTTCTTCTTTTCTTTTTTTCTCTTTTTTTTTCCTTTTTTTTTTTTTTTTCAAAATTGGGCCCAGACAAAAATAGGTGTCAACACTATAGTATAGGGTATTTGGACGATTTAAGGGCTCCGGGTCAATTTTATGGTTTTTCTGTAGACTCTAGTTTTTTAGACTGATTTAAGGGTTTTCGACTTATTATAGGGTTTTAGGCCGGCTTTAGGGCTTTCTTATCAACTTTAGGGCTTTTGATCGATTTCATGGTTTTCGGCAAATTTCACGGTTTTTCCGCTGACTACAGTATAGGGTATTTGGACGATTTATGGGCTTTGGGTCAATTTTATGGTTTTTCTGTAGACTCTAAAGTTTTAGACTAATTTTAGGGTATTCAACTTATTATAAGGTTTTAGGCCGGCTTTAGGGCTTTTTGATCAACTTTATGGCTTTTGGCCGATTTCAGAGTTTTCGCCCGATTTCAGGGTTTTTCCGCTGACTATAGGGTGTTTGGACGATTTAAGGGCTCTGTGTCAATTTTATGGTTTTTCTTTAGAATCAAGGGTTTTAGATTGATTTTAGGGTTTTCGGCTGGTTATAGGGTTTTAGGCCGGCTTTAGGGTTTTCTGATCAACTTTAAGGCTTTTGGCTGATTTAAGGGTTTTCCGCCGATTTCACAATTTTTTCGTTGACTATAGTATAGGGTATTTTGACGATTTAAGGCCCCCGGGTCAATTTTAAGGTTTTTCTGTAGAGTCTAGCCTTTTAGACTGATTTTAGGGTTTTCGGCTTATTATAGGGTTTTAGGCCGGCTTTAGGGCTTTCTGATCAACTTTAGGGCTTTTGGCCGATTTCAAGGTTTTTCCGCTGACTTATAGGGTATTTGGACGATTTCATGGCTCCGGGTCAATTTTATGGTTTTTCTGTAGACTTTAGGCTTTTAGACTGATTTTAGGGTTTTCAGCTTATTATAAGGTTTTAGGCCGGCTTTAGGGCTTTCTGATCAACTTTAGGGCTTTTGGCTGATTTTAGGGTTTTCAACCGATTTCTAGGTTTTTCCTCTGACTATAGTATAGGGTATTTGGACGATTTAAGGGCTCTGGGTCTATTTTATGGGTTTTTTTAGACTTTTGGATTTTAGACTAATTTTAGGGTTTTCAGCTTATTATAGGGTTTTAGTTTGGCTTTAGGGTTTTATGATCAATTCAACCAAGGTTTTAAGTTTGAAAAACATGTAACACCCCGCTACGCTGCCACCACTCTCCACCACCGCCGCCACCAGCCACTGCCACCACCCTCTACCTTCACCGGGTCACCACCACAATCACCATCACCACCACCCTCCACCGCCACGCCACCCCCACAACCACCGCCACAACATCCTACCGCCACCACGACCACCACCACCACTATGATCATCTCCACTGCTGCTGCCGCCGCCGCCGCCATCGCTACCACTACCACTAGCGTACTGCAGCCACCGCCATTGCCACCACCGTTCCCATCATTGCAACTTCCACCGCAACTGTCATCACCACCCTCCACCATCGCCATTGTTGACACAACCACCCTTCAACAACGCCACCACCACCACCACCACAACCACCACCCTCCTCATCGCTACCACTACCCCAACTTCCACCACCACCCCAGGGCCGTGTAAGCCATAAGGCAATTGAGGCAATTTCCTTAGGCCCAGAAAAAAAATTTAGTACTTAGATAGTATATACTACTGAGACTTGAGAGAGATAATGGAACAATGAAAAAACAGGTTATATTAATTGTAATATGGGCAGTGCGCGAGAACTGAAAAGTGCAACGTGGGAAGTGAAACTTTGATAGTTATTAGTAATAGTGTTTTATATAACCAAATTTACATTTTTCAAAAAACTAAAAAGTAAAATATATGTTATTTTCACATTCTAAAAATTGAAAAATTAATCTGTGTTTACTCATAACATTTTTTATGATATATATATATATATATATATATAGTATTGTACAAGTTTGCTCTTCACTCATTGTTTCTTCCCTCATAAAAAGAAAGTTTTCATTGTTTCTACATGGAAATGAATTATTAAAGGAGATACTTCATATCAAACTATTGCAAAATCTCTCATTGTTTGATTGTTTGCATTCTAGATTTTATTGTTCATCATTTTTTATTTATTTTGCAGTATTGTTTTATTTATATTTCTTTATTATTTTATTTTTATTTTTGTATTCTTATTCTTTGCGAGAGAAAATGTCAAATATAAAGTATGTAGCTAAAAGATTAATATAAAAAATTGATAATTTATATGATATATTAAGTCTCTTTAAGATTCATGTCAAAGGAAAATTGCTTTAACATTTTCACCTTAGACCCCAAAATGTCTGTACACAGCCCTGCATCACCCCCACTACCACACCCTCTACCATCACCATCACCACCACCACCACCACCATCATCTTCCACCACCAATACTATTATCGCTACAACCACAATCATCACCCTCCCCAACCACCACCACTACCTCCTCCACCACCACCGCTACTGTCCCCACAACCACTCTTGTTACTGGCACCGCCACTATCGCTACAATCACCTCCATATTTTATTTTTATACTATTTATCATTACTCAATATTCAAAAAAAATATGATTGCTTTAATTTAAACGACATTGTAGATTTTATAGTATATTACCAAACGCTAAATAGTAAAAAACTTTATTAAACTATATCCTATTAAGCCTAATAATATCAGGTCTTATACCATAAACTCTTATATTATACAACATATCAAACAACCCTACGTATCAATCACATTTTAGAGTCTTAAAATTAAAATACACACATAATTTGATGTTTGATTGAAACATGTTTGATCCGAGTAGAACCAAGTCAAATTTTTCTTTATTTGATGATTATATTTCCTTTGTATTGGAAAAATTAAGGAAAGGAAGTCCTCCTGTTTGAGGTATATTACTTTGAACTACCAATCGAGACTATGGTAGTTTGATTATAACTTGTAACTAAGATTGGACGATTCAATATTAAATCAATGGATTGGTGGAATCTACATTAATATAAAATATTGTTAAACTATTTGGTACAATTGATCAAATTTGATATTATTGCGAAAAGGACACACCTTATTTTTATAAAGTGTTTAATAATGTGTGAAATAATGTAGTCAACCACTTTTTAGCAACAATGATATATATGATGGAGCAAGAAGTCTCCCTCACGGAACACAATCACCCCTCTTCATTTAAGATTTTGCTCTTTGCCTTTTGAATCTAGTGAGATAGATACACGCTTCAACCTTTCCTAATGCAGAAAAATTTTAGTTTGTCTTTGCTACGGAAGCTAGTTGTGAGAAGGAGATTGTAGTTATATATATGTTGTGACTTACAAGGACTTACAAGTACTCAAATACTTTTTATATATCTCATTTTATTTTTATTATTCACTTTTTATTACATCACATCATATACTACATTCATTATTTCTATAAGTGTCTACACCTATTAAGTGTCTACTCAATATTTTCTGTCCAACGTACATAAATCTTTTTGTTTTCTGAACTGGAAATGTTTAATCTTTAGGCCGCTTCCTATACCAATTAGACCTTTTATCCATAGAAAAAGGTATCTAGCATATCTATTTCCTCATATTTTGATGTCTATGAAATGTTTTCCTATAAAAATTGTTGTTTTGGATGATCTAATTGGTAGAAAGCCTATTTTTTTCTATAGTAGAAATAGTCGCACGTAATGGCAGATCACGGTCACTTATCTTAATTTTTATTGGTGGTTCAGGGTCGAATCACCCTCATTGGTGATTTAAACAACCCCTAAAGAAACAATGGAAGAAAATCTATCACTTTGTAAGGCGTTCGATTGTATTCTGTTTTTTACCCACAACCCTATTTAACCTGTGGGCTTCGAAAGAGGGATTAGATAGAAACTCAGGCCCAAGACCCATCCTTCAAGTCATGTACAAATAGAAGAGAGGTACTAATACCTGAGCCCACAAAAAGGAAAGCATAGGATGAGTCATTGGGCTGGTTTGGGCTTTCAGGGGACATGGCCTTAAACTCGTTTTTGTGGTAAAGTATCCATTTACAGAACATTGAAAGGTGGTTGGATGGGTTGGACTTTATTTCACATGATCACCTGAAAGATATGGGTTTTGACCAAAAAAGAGAAAAAGAGTGAAGGATCGATTTTTTGTTCTCACTTGTAAGTGATGTTCACAACTCTATAGTTTTTTTATTTTTTTTTTAAATTTTCAACAAAAAAGGAAAAGAAAATAGGAGGTAGGATATAAGTTTTTTCTGGTGGTTTCAAAACTGAATCAATCATTGAATCGGTGAAGGCACAAATTCATGGTTCAATAGTTCAATTGTATAGTAACTAAATATATGTTTTAAGTATTATATAATATATTAAATAAATTTATTAACATAAATATTAAGAAATTAAATCAAATTAAATTTTAAATTGATATTAAATTATCATACTGCACATTTTATTTTATAAGATACAAATTAATAATAAAGAGATACAAATAATTATTCATGTATTTGGTGGTATTCTAACTCTATATTAAACATTTATTTAGATATATATATATATATATAGTAAAATTAAAATAAAAACTATATTTTATGATTTTTTTGTTCAAATTTTTAAAATATGACTTGTTGAAACCTGTTCTGTCCGATTCAATAGCACCAGTTTTGATTAGTTTCAACGGTTTGGTCCAATTTTTATAACTATGTTTTTAGTTTTTAGTACACACCCATTTTATACTATTTAAATATTTTAGTCCTAATTTTAGTTTTAGTATAAAATGCTGTAATTATAAATTTAGTCATGATATAAAATGTATATTGAAATAATAATTTGAAAGATATAAAATTATAACTACTAAATTTTTAAATTTATTAACAAATATTATTTTAAAGTCTCTTGAAATTTTGAAATGCATTAAAAATGGTATGTATAATATATTTGTAAAGATTCACATATCTTAGTGCGCTGAAAGTGAGCCAATAGATCAGTCTCATAACTTTCGAATGTGAGAATACCTGGTTAACACAAAAAAAGATAAAATAGTAATTATTCATCACACTTCTTTTCTTTTCCTTCTACCCTTCTTCTATACCTAACAATTTGAAAAATTATCTCAATTTTCACTCTCATTTCATCTTTCTCCTTTCTTTTCTCTTATTTTCTTTCTTCTCATATTCCTTTCACAATAAACAGAGAGTGTAAAGGTAATATTACCATGGTTGAGGAAAAATATAACAATGGTCACAAATGGTACGGTCTTTGTCATTTAATTTGATCAATCATCATGACCCATGAATGATATATAAATACACTCACATTTCTTTCAAGTGACAGTAAATAATAGAGAGTTCTATGTCTGCTAATTAATGGCACAATTAATAACTTTTGTGCTGTAAAATAGATTACTGTGGGCGACCACACGAATGTCTTAAGTTCCAATTACTTTTTTTCTTTTTTATATCAAGCAGGTGAAAAATAAAGGTAAAGAGAACAAACATATCTTGGAACTTTATATATAATGACATCCCATCAAATCCTCCGTCTCATAAGGAAAAGATAGATCAAATCCTTAGATCCTCAATTTATGGTTGCAAACTTAAGGTCCACAAAGTGCAATATAAAAGAATGAGAAGAATAACAACTAGTAGTTGATTTAAGTAATAAATATGCTTAATTCCTCTTATCTTAAATAGTATTTGAATTTGAGTATTATTGCTTACGACTACTAGAAGAGCCGGTTCCATAATCACTTGTTTGTCTAGGGTTTGGACATGATCGTCTTCATTGGAATATATATATTTGTGTTAGGTAAGAAAATGGGAAGAAAATTGAGGAAGAATTGTTTGGATTTGAAGACATGTCAAGGACCTTGGGGACCCATGACAAGCACTATGCTAATTACTTCTCAACTTAAAGCACTACATGTAAAATTCATTTCCATGAAGAAAAATCTCTACTCTCTTTATCTTTGGCAGCTTATGTCTTCTTCACAAAGCTTGTGTAGTCCAAGAGGGAGACATTGGAACTACATATATCACGATCGAAGACAATTTGTACACTCTTTTGTCCAAAAATTCTATCTCACCTAGGACCCCATCTCCGTGTACAATTTCAATTCGACATGTCATTTCAATAGAAAAATTTGAAGGTCCATGTACCCCTTATATTTAAGAAAAACGATGACAGAAAAACCACGCATATTATTGCCATTAAATTAAGACAATTGTTGGGGTCCAGTTGCAAGCTTTTGAGTTTTTATTACTGACCTAAATTATTTATTATGCTTGGTACTCTTCTTTGATAATTAATTTATTGTGGCCATCTGCTTTTTATGATTTACTTTTCTGTTAACAATAAAAGTTTGGATGGGCACCGACCATGACATGCATTTGAGATCGCTTATAGAGGTACTTACAAATTATTTATTAATACAACATTCATACTAACAACATAAATCGAATACACAACTATCTGAGAGGAAAATGGTTATCCGTACCAACCGAGAATATGATTACTTTGATATAGACTTTGTGGATAGAAAATGATTAAAGAAAAAGGTGCTGCATGGCAATGTACGTGTCTTATTTATAAGAACTAAATGACAAGTTTATCTGATTCTTTTTATAAGAGTTATTTTGGAGTTTGTGATGCATTAATTACTTTGTGACAAAAATACTTTCATTTAATTGAACTTTCTTTCTCTTTCCATTCTTTTAAACATTAATTATACAAAAAATTAAGAAAAGTGAGTTAAAGACAATTTTGAAAGTTAAATTTTAATTGAGAATAAATTTAACGCGCTTAACTATTTTTACTAGAATTTTTAAACTATGAAAATTAGTTTTTTAGTTCTTATAAATAACACCAGGTAGTAAAATAATGAAGGAGATAAGAATGAGAGTCTAGTATCTTTGATTATAAATATTTTGGAACCTTGTAAGTTTTAAATTGAAGACATAATAGTTTTATACTGACTAACAGTTTGAGTAGCAAGAAGAGGGCCTACTCATTTCAATAATATAATACCCTTGGAGTATATAAAAAAATAAAGAAAATTTAGTTTTTGTGGTAAAAACCCTAAAAGAAGAAGTTGCTAGATGACACATTTCGTCACCTATTTTATGGTGATTTTTTACCGTCCTTTAGTGGAAAAGGTAAAGTATTTTTCACTTTATAATCATTAAAAATCACTATAAAAATGAGTGTTGATAAGTCTCGCTCACTATTAAGTGGTTTACATATTATGACTATATGCTAATATAACTTCACATAAGTGAAAAGAGTATCGCTTAAATATATCTAAAGAGACACCATATATTTCTCTTTATCTCTATCTCTATTTTTATCGCATCATAACATTTAGTAGTTCTGTATTTTCTCTTTTATTATCAATCTAGTTATCTAGGTGTGTGTATGTTGATTGATGTTAACTAATTACACATCCTTTTATTACGGTTTTTTTTAATGGACTTTTATCATGGTTACATATTCACAAAACGTATTTGAATATGCATATAATAGTATCAATAATAATATGTGTACCATCAAATAATACACTTGAGATATTTTTTCTTTCTACTCTTTCATCTAATTATATCACATTTATTACTTATTTATCATTTTTTCCTATCTTTCTATGGTAATCTACACTTAAAATATTATTGAAACATTATTCTTCTTGACAAGAAATTGACATAATAGATCGCAAAACAAGAGGGAACACCTTCATAAATGTGTGTACTCATAACTCGCATTTAGTGGTGTACCCGGAAATTTTATATCATGGGAGCAATATACACATACAAATTTGTAGTATTAACATATTACCAGGGATGAAACTAAAAAAAGCTAGTGAATGAGGGCGAAAATTTTAACCATGTTAATAAAAAAAATTAATGATAATTTTTATTATTAGCTAAAAAACTCAATTAAAAATTTACAATAATTGTATGTATTATTAGGTATAAAACTTAAATAAAGAATTACATATGACCTCTGGTTGTTGTCGTTGCTCATACAATACAAATTAGCTAGCTTATTCCGGTAAAATAGAGGTGAATTGAATTTAGTTTCTTTGAAAAAAATCATAGCTTTTTGTCTCCATTATTATTGAAATAGGTGAAGCTAGTCACTGCCGTACATTTTGTGGCGATTTTTGTTTATTAGTGGTGATACTTAACTGCAATAAAATATTTACTCTGTATTTTAGTGGTGGTTTAAATCGTCACAAAATGAATCGAGGGGTGAAATTAACTGCCACAAAATGAATCGAGGACTAATTTCACTCATTTCATTAATGTTGGGACTAAAAACTATGAATTTTTTTAGAGAGATCAAATCCAATTCACTCATATTTTCGTTATCTAAAAAATATTTAAGCCTACAAATTAAGAGAAAATTAAAAGACAAATAGTGAGTTATGTTATGATTGACAAACTAATATTCAATAGTGTTGTCATAATAGGCTTGGACCAAGTACTAACTTACTTTAGGCATTTGAGATTTTGGGGCAAAATGTCTTAATCCAACGGTCATGATAGATTCATCTTTTATGCAATTGGTATTAGTGTTGGAGTATTTTTCAAAAAGTGACGGAACAACAAATTGAAATTTTTAATTCCATTAAAAATAAATTTGTATAGTTGTAGAGGCATTTACTTTCTACTAGTGGTAATTGAATATTTTACATTAAAATAATGAGGATATTGGAGAAATTTTTGAAACTAATGTGGAAGCCATTGCCCCAACTCGCTCTCAAGTAGGTCCACCCCTGTTAGCCTTCCCTACGTTTAGGGGTATATAAGTAAATGAGGCCAGCTCATTCTTTAACAAGAGAAAGAAGGGTGGGGTTATTGGGGGGTTGGAACCATGTGATCAACAAAAGTTGGGTATGGGCATATACTTAATTAGAACGTTGGGAATCATGTGCTAAGAATTATCACGTAGAACAGAAAGAAAAAAAATGACCCTTTTTATTTCAATGATATTTTTTTTTATGAAACAAAATGGTAAAATAAAGAAAAAACACATTTAGTTTATAGGGTAGGGCGTCAGTGACATGCTGAAGAGATCAGCAGAGACGGATGTTGGGGGATTCAAACCCTCAATGTATTGAGAGGTGAAATGTGAGTCCAAGTTGGATATTTCAATGAAAGATATAGCTAGCAATGTTAGAAAACTTGTATTATTTTGAAATTTCTTTGCCTCCTCTTAGCACATGTGTATGATTCCATTACCTATAGAAACACCCTGTGTGAGGCTTAAAAGTGATGTAAAGAACTTCCTATATAAAGAGAACACCTTTCACTGCCTTGGATTCTAATTCAGGTCCAAAAAGGCACGTGCTCTTTTGGAGTACAATTAACTCAAAGCTCAATGGTTTTGAATTGCCACATGCTAGCTATACTTCAATAGAAGCTACACTATTGTGGTTTTAGAGTTCCATTTAATTGTAATTTTAGTTACATTTTCATGCAATTTCTATAAATGCAACTGCAATAGTAATTACAAAACACAAGGCATGCCCAATAGTAATTAGTACAATGCAATAGTTAAGATTCTTAGTCCTTATTTTCTATTCCATCAATAAAATTTTATTATATTAATTAAAAAATTAGACCACTGTATTTTTCACGTGATATGTCAAAATTTCAATGGTGAACACGAAATGGTACAGGTAAAGATAAAGGTGTTGAAAATGTGACTAACCATTAGGCATGTTCAATTTTCAGCAAATTGAAATTTGAAAATGCACGTTACGGGATCTTATAACACGTCAAACGTGAAAGAATCCAAGAGCTCCATTACTGAGTTCAACTTAAAAAAAAATGCACAGAGCCTATTCCATTTCCAGAACTCATATAGCAGCAATGCAGAACTGTTTGGTTCAGAAGATTATGTACATGACAACTCAAGTGTGGTCAGAAAACTATGAGTGTTGAATGGGTGGGGGAAAAGATGCTTTATCAAAAGGTGAAATCGATTTGTTGAATACATGTCATGATCAAAATTCAAAAAGCAAACTTCCAAATGGGGTATACAAGTGATTTTTCGCCAAGTTAAAATGCACCCAGTACTGTTTTATTCATAGTACTCATAAATTACTAGCTAGCTTGCTTCCACTGTACATTTTACCTAATTATGATTCTTTATTTTTGCAAACAGTGGCATCCTCAACTTGTAAGAACAAGACATCTGTATAGCTTTTGAGAGAGATGATTACTTTTTTTCTTCCTTTCATTTCATTGCTAGACCCTTTAATTAAAAAGTTTCTTGATTAAAATTAGGAAACATACACAGAGGATGAAAAAAATTCTTAAGTATCCACATAAAAGTGCATTTGCCAAGTTTCCTTCAATCTATAGCACACTTCTTGAAAGCACATAATAAAACACTAAAATAGCTTTATACTTGCAAATATTAATGCAACTGCAAAAGGGAGTCTCCATATAAGTACTCCACCTAGTTCAAGTTGGCATTTAACTTGCATATTGTAAATCTGTTCACACTCGAAATACACTTATGTCTAAAAACAGATAAAAATAAAAATAAAGAAAATAAGAGATATGATAAATGATATGATAAGAAAAAAAATAAACAAAAGATATATGGAAAAAAAATGGGTACGAAGTCTGAAGTATAGGTAATAGACTATACACACTGATTCACTGACATTTTTTTGACATTCATGAAAAAGCACTCTGGTAAATTATATTATATAGCAGCCAGAGGATGAAAAGCACTTTGTTCAAGAAAAATAGTTATATTACATTGGTAACATCTAGTCCCTCTTGACTGAAGAACTGGATCTGTGTGGGAATTTCAGATTTGAAATACTAATTCAGCAAGCATCAGTAAGGTGATCATAAAGCCAATTTTTTTGCAAAATTTAAGGGTGTATATAATGGACTCTGAATAAAAAAAAAAAGACTAAGTTGTGCAGAATTATATCATTTATAATATGTTTAGATCAGCCAAAATCAATTAGCATGCAAAAGCTTCCTTCCCATATGAGAATTTATTTTGGCTTTAAAATCAATTGTATGATTTTAAAGTCAACACAGTAATTTGAAAAGAAGAAAGGAAACAAGAAAAGAAAAGAGTAAAGAAAATTGGCTTGGCTCTTTGTTACTGCAAGAGGGCTAAAACAAGGCAAATAATTTGTACTTACATGAATTATGCCACCCTCTTTCATCTCCAGAATGCAGTTTTGCCATGGGAAAAGCTTTGAAGTAAATGGAATCAGAGTCTGTCCACCGGAACCATCATAGTAGAAGCCACCAGAGGAGGAATCCAAAGGGATAGCATGATCCCAAATATTGTAAAAATAAAAATAGTTATCAAAATTTGGGATCAATGCGATCCCTTTGGATGCCTCCTCCAGTTGCAATTTGAAATAACCAAAACCTCACCAGTTTCACCATCTTCTCAATTCTTGAGCAGGATTCACAGCTATATGTATACACACACACAAGCTCAGGCTTTTGTGTGTGAAGGAAAGAAAGTGTATGGCTCTGAGTTTGAGGCTTTTTTGAAGGAGAGGTTTTCAATGTAAAAGAGAGCTGGTGCTTATATTAACAACAACAACAACAACAACAAAGACTCTCTTTCCATCCATCATCATTTCTTTTTTATCTTTTCTTTCTTTCAGAATTTCTATAAATTGGGTTATATTATTATGATTTGCAGAATAATCTGCAAAATGCTTGCACAAAATTATGATATTTATTGAGATGTAGACCCCATTCCATAACAATTCAGACACACGGAAAGAAAATTTACCCGACAATGGGTCACCTATCCATTATTGGAAATTCTCCACAACTAGGCCCAGCAATGTATATTAGATTTTTATTCTGTCTTTACAAAATTATAAAAAAGTGATTTTATTTTATTCTCTATATTTTTCTTTGTTTCCTCTTTATTTAATGAAAGGGTTTTGTGGTCCAATCCATGTTCTCACCTCCCACTCACACACTTTTTCACAAGGTATACATTATAAAATTTAGGTCACATTATTTATACGCATAAATATACTTTAGCAATGATATGAATGATCATATGACTGAACGGACCTGAGGCTAAATATACAAGATACTTGAAAAAATCCAAGTTGTATACAGGTCAAAGATGCTTAATTAAAATAAAGCATGATTAATCACTTAGTGTGTTTTTAGAAAATGCTGCCTGAATCCACGTTTGGACCAGATCCACGTTTCCAGAAGCAAGAAATAATTGTTTTTGAATTCTTAGATTCACGTTTGACCTCTCCAAACATTAAACCAAACACACCCTTAATTACAATGTTACGTTATAATTCATTTTGCTGTATGTTATCTTTTTCTATTGCTAATGACCTTATGTTGTATATAGGTCAAAGATGCTTAATTGAAATAACACATGACTAACACTTAATTAAGTGCTACATTATCATTCATTAGGCTTTATATTAATTTTTCTATTGCTAATGATGTTATGATTTCTTGCTGATGCCCAACTTCTTTTAAAAAGTATTTGATACCATGTTCCATTTCTAGTAAGTTCCGATGTCCACACCCAACCATCTTTTTCTCACCCTCTCACATTTTAGATCTCATTATTTGTAACAAAAAAACTACTTTTTAATTTATTTATTTTTACTTTTATTCACTAGTGTTATTTTAGAAGGGGAGAGGGGATAAAATCCACTTGATTAAGTCAACCATACATATAAGCACTTTGTTCTTGACAGGTTTTTAACCTGTTCGAGATACGGTGGAGGTCCCTCCCAACAAATGATTTTTTCAGAGTTTGATATTATGGCTTCACCCTTTCAGTGATCTAGCTTGCCTACCACTAGACTAACACTTTATTGGTAAAGCACAAACCAAACAAATTAGATAATACTAACTGATTTTAATATATTTTTAAATATGTGTAAATTGATTAAAAGTTACTCATAATAGATCGGAGTATATAAATGGAGGGAAAAATGTTGGATGGAAAAATGCTTGAACCAAATTGTTGGTATTAATTACCTTAAACAATGTTGAGACATAATAATTAATACAAAATAATTGCACATCATGTTATATTTCACCTTTTGTTTTACTCGGATGTATCCATGCACCCTCTTTTGAGAGCAAGATTAATTTCGTTCGAAAAACTATGTCAGTCATTCTCAATTAAGGTGTCAAATTGACCCATGGTTCTGGGGCCAGCCCCTCAAACCACCTAGTTTGGCCTACACTTTCGTAACTCACTTTAAGTGATAGGTTTTTTAGTCTTGACCAACACAACCCACTTCATTAAGTGGGTTGTGCCAGGAGAAAAGGGCGAGTTGGGCTAGGATGAACGGAGACGACTGAATGAGTCTTGTTGGGATGAACTAGTTGGGCCAGACAAAGTGAGAGGGTTGAGCAAAATTGTCGAGGCGATACAGGAAAACTAGCATATCGGTGTCGGGCCAAGCCGGGAAAAATAGGAGGGTTGGCGCTGCAACATGTCGGGTCTGCGAGTCAGGTTTGATCGACGCACGAAGCAAGTCAAGTTGAGTCGATGCCGGGATAGGTTGAGTCAGCGCCGGGGCAGATTAGGTCAGGTCGGCGTTGGATCAGGTTAGGTTAGCGCCGAGCAGGTCGAGGTTAGTATCAGGGCAGGGAAGGGCAGGTTCGTTTGAAATGTCCAAGTTGGCGTCGGGTTGGTGACGTCGACGTCAAGGACGAATGGTTAGCGTCGGGCGAGCGTGTCAGCTCCAGGGCGGCGGGTTGTTCGGTCGCATGCCATGGAGGGATGGAGAAAGGAGAAAGAGGGAGAGGGGGGAGAGAGAGATGAGAGTGAGGAAAGAGAGAGAGAGAGGAGAGGATACATGACGAAAGTTTTGAAAATCACAAAGCTCATGGGTGGGCCCTAGTCTACAGGGTTTTTGAGGGCTTTTGGCCTTTGTGGGCCTTTCTTTTGTGGGGCGTTTTAGCCATATGAAATTTTTAGCACTGACCCACGTAGGCCATGTAAGAGTGGGCTAGGTGAGGTGGACCAAGTTGATAGCTCTACTCTCAACAAATGTTATTTCAGAAGTCTGAACTTTTGTTGTTGTACTTATGAGGATTTATTGCCTACACTAACACCTTCTAGGTTGTTCTATATATAAATGTTTTTTTCAACTTATATTGATTTTTTTCCTAGACAGCAACAAAGCTATAACTTGTAGTCATTGGTAGTTTAGCCTCTGAAATAGGTTCTTTAGATGGATTTGTCCAGAGTTTAATATGACCATCACATGTCTAAGACAAAAAAAAACTATAAGCTAACAATGTAGACTTTACTTAATTTTACAGGAAAAAGAATTAAAAGACTTATGGAGTGTATAGTTAATTGAAAAATCATCACCTCACAAAAATTATCAATGGGAAAAAATGATATTCTTAGATCTCGCCCTTTTAATAGGCAGACAAATACATAAGGGGCACCCTAAAGAGAAGCATTTGTTTCCTTCCAATTCAATCCTGTAAATTTGCGCATGGGTAGGCACCATTAATTAAGCGGCTATAGATCCTTGCACATCTTTCCCTTTCTTTCTTTACATCTGATTGTAAATCTTTCTTGCACATGATTACGACTAATAATCTATAGGGTCTAAAAGAATTCAATTTCTTCAACCAATAGTCTCATCATACATGCTTGTCAAATGTTCCTTTCATTCGTAAAGTTTGAGGTCTAAATTTTTCTTCCTTTATTGTGCAAACAATGAAATCAACGACTTCACCTTTTATCAAAAATCTTCACGTGAAACTGTCTTGTGTGACTCTTTCCCATGTTCTGCAGAATTGTGAAAAAACTTTTGTTTTCTGAAACTCTCAGTGTGGTTTTCAAGATCATCCTTTTGTTATAGAAAAATTATCATTTAATTTACATAATAGGGTATAGCATACGTGCAAAACTTCAACATGAAAAAGGCAGAAATGACACGGGTTGAGTTTAGAGCATAGAAGATTAGAAGGTATCTTGAGCTTGAGAACAATGATTTGCAAATGATGTAATGCCTAGCTAGATACTAGATTGTGCGCAATGTTGGACCATAAACGGTGGGGTGGCGCGTGGCGGAGTGGCAGTGGAATGGTTGCTCGCGCAGAATAATAGTGGTGTGGTGGCTCATGGCGGAGTGGGATCGAGTGGGGGGTGCGACTCGTGGCGAAGCTACAGTTGTCAGCGGTGTAGCTTGCGGAGGAATGACAATGGAGCAACGGGTCGCAGCAGTGGAGTCACGATACGACAGTGAGATTGAATGGCCGAGGTGGAGAGAGGCGGATCTAGTGGCCATGGGAGACAAAGACGATGAGGGTGGTAGAGGAGGATGGAGAGGGGCAAAATTGGCAACTTTGTTAGAGAGAGAGTGAGGGTCGTCAGAGGAGGGTCAGGGTGGCGAAGGATGAGGGAGGCACCGAGGGAGAGGATGAGAGTGACAGTGGAGGAGGAGGGAGGGGGCGTCTCATAGCGCTGGATGAGGGTGATGGTGAGGGGTGGAGGAGGAGGAAGGTGAGGATGAGGGACGTCGGAGGTGGGTGAGGGGCAAGAGGCGGCAGAGATGGGTGAGAGGCAAGGGGAGGCAGAGGAGGGTGAGAAGGAGGAGTGGTGGAGCAACTAAAGGGGCAACGGACATAGGGGAGGGCGATGGGCTAAAGAGAGGGGTAGAGGAAGGTTGAAAATGACGTTTGGGGAAATGTTGAAGAGAGATGTTTATAATGGAACTTGGGTGGAGAAATCTATGACTACTAGCTTCGACTAGTGCTAGTTTTGCTGCCCATGAAATGGGCCTACACATGCAGAATTAGTGCCGGTCATAGCCGACACTGAGGTGTGGCCGATGAATGTAGCTATGGTCCTTAACAATTACTATTTGTCTGTGACGAAGATGATCAAGGATGGTTATGGTGAATGAGTGGGTTGTGGGTGGCGCAGTGGAGGAGCTTCAAAGTCACCTCCGTCGAGGATCTCTTGTGAGGAATTTGAAATGAGAGGCTAGAATTTAATTATTTTACCCTTACATAATTTTTTACAAATTCAAAGATTTTAATTAACGTAATTATATTTTCGTGAATTTTAAATTCTTAAAAAAAATTAAAACTTTATATCCAAACACAATAAAAGAGTAAAACAATTTGTTGAAAATTTTAAGTGTGAGTAGCAAGTCTCACATTATTAATAGGGGAATAATTAAAAACAATATAAATACGAAGACTATATTATATTGAATCACTATTATATTATAGTCTTATCTCTTAACACATCCCCTATGAGGAACCCCTTGGGGGAGGGAGGTAGAAACGGCTGTATAATCACATGTTCCATAGACCCAAAACCACCCAACTAGTTCAGAAAAACAGCCAACCATAAAAATAATATCTTAGTCTATACAAAAGCTACTCCACCATGGTTTTGGGGTTTAATAACATAAAAGAAAACCTACAAATTAACTCTCACCCAATAAAGATAGACCACATCGTATGAAATCCACTGCTTGTATCCATTCATTAGATTTTGTCCACACTAATGAAGCAAATAAACGACCACAGACCATAATGGACTGCATCCATCCTTTTATGGTGCTCAATAGACCCTACCACCATTTAAACATTTTACTGTGCTCTTGCACTACCTGCTCCTCTTTCATTTCTATTTGGTGCGCGCATGTATATAATGTTATTTGGATCTCAAAGTTTCTCAATGTTATATACTTTGCAGTTTGTGACGGTTTTCAACCACCACAATCTTTGTATGTTAATTGGTGCTCGGCACTATACGCATTATTGATAAAAGTGAAACTATATCTCACACTCACACAAAGGTAAATTAATTAGTTAAGACCATAGTGTAGATGCCTTATGTGATATAAAAGTAGTGGGGTTTTGGTTCAGGTGTTACTTAAAGCATAGGACAAATTTTGTCTATTATTGAAGGACACTTACATTAGTTCCAAGCTAGCTTTGTAGCCTATCGAGTGGAGCACAAAGGGCCTTCAATCACAAACCCAGTTCCATTGCTGCCTCTGCCCTCTATGTTTTTTTCTCGTACCTATTCCATCAATCCAACACACAAACACTTTCACTCTCGATACCAACTTCCACTAACAGATGCTTTTTTTTTTCATGCTTCCCACCATGCATATAGTAAAATGATTGGCCGATATACCATTTCGACATATATCTTTCCAAGACATGTGACATAGCGGTAGTCTATAGTTATCACCGCAAAATTTTATAGAGGTTAAAAACCGTCACTAAATTATATAGATAAAGAGTGTCTGATGAAATGTGTATGTCTCTATGTATAATCACTTATGCATGTATCAACATGTTCGAATCATTTTATTTTTTATAGAAATTTTGGCATATAAAAACTATTGAAAGTTTCTTCTCATGACTTTTTTTTAAAAAAATTGATTCGTTAATAAATTAGTAAAAAGAGTACTCCAACCCCGTAATAATAATTTTAGGAGAATTTCTCCATTGGGATGACACATTTTCATCCTACGTACCTATTCACTTCGGCATAAGGTCTCAGATCCATATATATTCAAATTAATGGAGATTAAGTAATGACTTAATTCTAAGGATATGTATATATATATTGGTGGTTGTTTGCATACTTTAGATATATGAGTTTTGCTTATGAATATTCTTTCTTTTCCCTTTTCCCAGCTCTTTCCCTTCAATTTCTTTTTCATTGTGTCATTTTAAAGAATTTATTTGGTGGTCCTTCTCTCATTCTGTGGCTAACCACCCCTTCTACCATTGCTTTATTTATTGAATGCGCGAAGCCATGCATGGACCACAACTCCAACTCTAACTTTAGTTTTGATATAAAAAGAGAATGAAAAGAAATCACCAAAGATAAAAATCTACTGTTGCAAAGGATAATTAAGTGAAATGCAAAGAGATTAACATTTATATATCTAGTCTTATAATGGATAAGTGAACATTACCAACAAGATGTAGCACAACTGATAGATATTTGAGCTCACTAAGCATGTAGCTCAAAGTTCGATCCCTGAGCAGTGTGTACAGAGGAACATTTGCTGGAAGAGATCTACCTACTTAATATGATCTCCGAGCCTCAAGGAATTTATCTCATTCTATCAGCATTGAGATACCTTAAAAATAAAAAGTGAACATTAAAATTCAAATGGTTTGACGGGGGTATATTATAAGGCCCAAATTTACCTTGTACGCTCTTGCGAACGCATAGCCCAGTTCAACTAACTTCAAACTTGGGGCTATGTACTCATCCTGCGAATTTGGGCCAACCAATTTAATTAAGTCTGTTCCTCTCTCTCATCTCTCTCTTACCATTTTCTCTCTCTTGATATTAATACCTAAACCTGAATTTAACCAGCCAAGACAACTCTAAAACCCTAAAATCGAGCCCAAACTCGAAAATC
The DNA here is from genome assembly GCA_030819835.1 of Acmispon strigosus. NCBI lineage: Eukaryota > Viridiplantae > Streptophyta > Magnoliopsida > Fabales > Fabaceae > Acmispon > Acmispon strigosus. The sequence continues at coordinate 42,618,258 of JAUAMA010000005.1, read as the reverse complement.
TGGCCTGAATATGAAAAATTGATTTAGAATTCAAAAATCGACATTGAACCTGAAATTTGGGCACGAATTTGAAGAATCGATCCCGAACTCGAAAATCACTTCCTAACCAAAAAATCTGGCCTAAATCTGAAAAATCAGTCTTAAATCCTAAATTCGGTCTCAAACTCGAAAATCGTCTCCGAACTCGAAAAATCGGGTTTGAATCGAAAAAATCGGTCCCAACTCGAAAATCAGACGCGAATCTGAAAATCGGACCCAAATACGAAAAATCTGTCTTGAACCCAAAAGATCAGCTCCGAAACTGAAAATTGTCCTGAACTCGAAGGTCGGTCAGGAACCCGTAAATTTTAGTGTTTACGGGCCAATTTTAGGGTTCGGGCCCCATTTTAAGGTTTAGTTTAATTTTAGTTTTCGTGCCTAATTTAGAGTTCAAAAGCCGATTTTAGAGAAATTTAATTACACCATACAAACAAAGAATTTATAATTTTAGAAATTCCAATCATTTTATTCAAACAATGAAATTTGAAAATCCAGGGAATTTAATTGAATTTCTTAGCATTTAAAATTCATTGAATTTCTATATTCCCCCATCCAAACACACCATAAGGGCTTGTTCAGGGTGGTAAAGAATAAAATAAAAAAACCCTTTTCTTTCAAACTTTTTTTTTGTTGGCATTTATGGATTGTTCTCTTTTTTGGTCAGGCCTTATGGTTCATATGGTAGTCGTGTAGTAATGGGCTCATTATGAGAAAGCCTATAAGCGGAAGGGTAAATTGGTAATCTAGAAAATACGATTACTTGTTAAAAATTCAAATCCTGAAGGCGGTTAATTTTTTGTCTCATCTCACCAGAGAGTGGCAGTACGGTAAATTACGATTAAACCTAGGGATCATTTCGGGAACACGTAATCCGACGTGTGAAGAGTCAACTAACAGTCGCAGTCAACCGTGAGAATGAGCATTTCTGTCTCCTGAGTTTCCCTCGAAACTGCGTCGTTTCACGGTTGACGGTCCAAGGACCTAACGGTCATTTAAAGAAAAAACGGTTAACAAAAATGGGCAAATAAAGAGGCGAAACATGTTGCGTGTGCCCCAATCGGCATTGCAGTTAGTTAGAAACTGACTGACAGTAACAACAACCGCCATGACCGACGTGGACCCCGCAGCCGAGCCAACCGAAGTCGCCGTCGCCGTCACCGACGCCGCAAGGGTTGCCGCTGGGGGATGCGGCGAGGAGGAGCCGGAGCTCGCGGGCGGCGACGCTGAGGCGTCGGAAGTCAGCGCCGGGAAAGTGAAGGGACCTTGGTCCCCGGAGGAGGACGCCGTGCTGAGCCGATTGGTGGCGCAGTTCGGGGCGAGGAATTGGAGCATGATCGCGCGGGGGATTCCAGGGCGGTCCGGCAAGTCGTGCCGGCTCCGGTGGTGTAATCAGCTCGACCCTTGCGTGAAACGCAAGCCCTTCACTGGTAATACTCGGTATTTGTGTTTAACTCGATGTTTCTAGCATTAGGGCACACAGTTAGGACTGTGTGTGGGTTTTAGTTTCAAGATTTAGATATTTATGAATATAATGCTGTTCTTTTTATACACAGCTTTGGATCTTGTTTATGTATTTGTTTATTTTAGATTGAATGTTCACAGTGTCTGCTCTTGCATTATGCAACTAGTTTGTTTTCTGGTGTTGATTGCATTAGGTTAGAATCTTGGAATCTATTAAGAGAGTGTTTTGCACATCTTAGTAGTAAGGGGGAAGATTTATATGCACTTGCAAAGTTGTGTGAAAGAACCTGAGTTGATTCTTGAAAGCGGAAAGGAAGAAAGAGATTTGAAGAAAAGAATGAAGATGCGTTATTTGTAATGTACTACACTTCAATTTCTTAACTTAATAATTCTCGGATATTCCCAAGGTCTACTATTGATACAAGATAAATATCCCGGATATCCCGGTTACTAGATAATATTTACTAATATCAATGGTGAACATCTGACATGAACTTAGACGACATGTCCGGTCAGACGAGACTTCTGGCCAGACGGTCTAGCATGACAGACGATCCATTTCTTCAACATGCAGACGATCCTTGACGATATTTTCCTTTGTTAGTTAATGCGGCAGACGATCCCAGACGATGCTGTGCTCGTTACTGCGCATCTCCAACAGCAGACAATTCTCATTTCTAACAAGTTGCAATAGACTTTGCAATTTTAAGTCTAAGATGTTTTTTTTTCTGAGCTTATGCTAGCAGGGGAAAGACTTGTCTTTTCTAGTTGCTGGCTTTACAGACCCTTTTTTTGTTTGACATTTGACATTGGAGATGATTTTTAAATTTTCCTCATTTGTGGTAAAACTGACAATGATATATCCTTTTTATAAAGATTAATGAGATATAAGAGGGAAGTGGATGGTTGAGTATTGCAAAGTTTAGAGTAAACAATTTATCAAAATTCTGAACATCACAAGTAACTTCTTGGTTTGAATCAATTGGATGCAAAGTAATGCTATCATTCACAAAAGATGGAAAAACATTAAAAATCATTGAATAGGATGACCTTTTTTGGGTCAGTAGAATAGAATGACTTAATAAGGGGATTGGCAAATAGAATACAATCAACTGATACTGATATATTGTTTAAATTGATTGCTAAAACTCCATGCCATAGTATGTTTTAAATGTAGAAACACAATGTGTTAAGAGTGAAATGGTGATATCTAATGCATTTCTATAAGTCTTTATAGTGGTCCAATTAACAATTGATATAGGTGTATTAGTGGGTGATATTTTCTCTGTAGTAGTGTAGTACAAATTGGGATTTTTGGCTTTTCCAGATGTAGTATAAATGTAATAAGTCTGCCATTTTCTTTGAGTCTCTATTTGTCATATATTTTTCATCCTAGTTTAGATTATTACAATTTGGAAAGTGCTAAGGAGAGCATTGTATAGTGGCACGTGAAAATGCTGTGTTATTCCCTATGTTGAAGTTGGTCTTTCGTGATTCTCCTTGTCATGTTGATTGAATCATTGCAACCATATTCAACCTGCTTTTGTAGTTAGTGTTGGAAATTCAAGTGTGAGCTGAAGTCACTCATTGGTTAATAATCGACTAAATAAAGATAATAAAAGAGAAGACAAAAAAATACCCATTAGGGAGTTTTGGGTGAAGATGTGATGTGATGTGATGTTCACTCTTGTGTTCTGTCTGTTGCTTAGGCAATCGTCGCAAACCCCCTTACTTGGGCTCCATCTAAACCCTGCAGTAAAAATCAGTCAGAATAGTTTAAGAAACTGATAGTGCCATAGTGGTGTCACTTTCACTTATCAACTATGGCTTCATCACTACTTAGATACTAGCTGGTATTTCTTTAATCATTTTGCCCAATCAATTATCATCTCATGCTATGAGACCTTGTCTACTCCTTGCTACATGCCCTTTATCAACCTGTATAGTGCCAAGCTACTTAGTTCCCTATGTTAATTAACTTTTACATACCTGTTAGTAAACTGTATTGGCTACAGTTTATCTGTAAAATTAGCATACCCTTTGCCTGGTGGAGGTTGCAACTTACCAGTTATATATATATATGAGATTTTTGGGCTATCATAACATAATTACAATTAAATGCATTTGCAATTTTGTTTTTCCTTTCTTTATAAAATTTAGTGATCACTTTTGTTTTAGTTAGGCTGTTTATTTTGTGAAGAATTTGTAAATTTGGTTATTTAGTTTGTTTTACTTGCTAAATATTATCTGAATGTGACTTGTACTGTCTTCATATTTACTTGGTTTTTTTATCAGGAATACCAAAAGATAACTGATCCCTTGCCCACTTTTGAGATGTCACCTACTGTTATGCTGTATATGTAACTTGTTATCCTGGCTGTTATTAGGCTAGAAGTAATTCAATAACCACTGATATTATATTACTACTACTCAGTATCATCAGAACACCTTGTAAATCCTCTGTATCCTTGTGTCACTTGAGGTCTGAACATCATTAAGTAGCTAGCATCTTATAATTTTTCTGTGGTGTCAGTTCTAAATAAGACCCACTGGCAAATAACTCAATAGAGCTTCCTCTAGCTCTCTTTCTCTAAGAGAGGAAGAGAGGGAGAGAGAGGGGGGGAGGGAGAGGGAGGGGAGAGAGAGAGACCTACAACTACAAGCCATTGACTAGGTTGGGAGTAAAAATAAATTCATGTTAGATTTTAATTGGGGAATCAGAAACATAAACAATATGTTGTAGTTTCTGAGAATGAATGCTTGGTTTAGAGTACCCATGAATTTCAATAATAAAATACACAATTAATAACATTATTAATGTTTAAGCTTGAGAGCCTCCATATTGTGGTGTTGATGTGTTAACTGCTTGAGTTGAATGAAAAGAATATCTTGATAGTTGCTGCCTGCCTACTTTATGGAATGATCATATCAGTCCTTGTCTTATCCTTATTTTTTCCACCAGTGAATTTTCCTATTATATGCTATGTTTTCTATTGAGGTAAACCTGTAGTCACTTGAATGACAAACTGGCAAACCCTTTATGTATATTGTGTCTGTCAATTATCAAAATCTAATGAAAAATTTAATTGCTGCAGATGAAGAGGATAGGCTCATAATTTCAGCCCATGCAATCCATGGAAACAAATGGGCAGCAATTGCCAGGCTTCTTCCTGGTAGAACAGATAATGCTATCAAGAATCACTGGAATTCTACCCTAAGGCGCAGGTATATGGAACTGGGAAGACATGTCTCAGCACATGGTAATGTGATGGAAGAATATGGTAGCTTTGAGAAAACAAAAGCATCCTCTGAAGAAACCATGTCAATTGGAGACATCAACAATTCTATGAATCCTCCAGAAGTCAGAAATGCCATGACGGATAATGAAATTAGACAGTATGAAAATAAACCTCCAAGAAAAGATAGTGCTCAAGTGGAGGGACATCCAACCCTTTATCGACCAAAAGCACGTCTCAGTGCATTCAGTGTTTATAATCCTCTAGTCAAGCCAACAACAGGATCATGTTCAAACATGTTCCCAAGGCAGGGCCCTTTATTCCATTCTCCCAAACCAGACGTAGGTGCCTGCAAGTTATTTGATGGTGTTGGATGTGAGCCCATGGTTCCATTGCAATGTGGTCATGGCTGCTGCTGCACATCAGAATTGAGGGAAAGCCATTCTCATGGTTCACTATTAGGTCCTGAGTTTGTTGACTATTTGGAACCTCCCTCTTTCTCAAGTGATGAATTGATCTCGATAACTACAGAATTAAACAACATGGCTTGGATCAAGAGTGGCCTTGAGAATGCAGGAGCTGGAGTAACTGAGAGTGCTGCTAACTTGACAGCATCCCATGGCTACATGCCATTTGAAAATGGAAGTGGCAAGTTTTTGGGTGCTATGCAAATGCAAGAGATGTTATCAGCAAAGATGCCTCGGCAACATTTTGCAATGCCTGCAGAAGTTAATTTGACGCTAACCTAAGCTTCCTCAAGTAGGTTTGGATCTTCATTTGAGGCATTTTGTGGTGTGTGGATATATGATAGATGGTTTTAGTTTGTTTCATTACAGTCAACCTCAAAGTGGGGGCATCAACTTAATTGAGTGAATAGCCCTCTGCGGCTTTTTCGCTGACGTTAGAATTTATGATAGTTTCTTGGTAATTCACATTTGAAAATATATATGCCAATTCAATCAGTAAGATACAATATCATTGATAAAATAGAAAATGAGACACTATTTGAGGCTAGAGAATCTTAATGCATAAGAGAATGCATGTGTGCTGAGTTAAACTCATTTAATTGTATACTTATCATCTAGCGATCACCATTTTTATATTTTACTGAAAAAAGCTCACTAAATACTTTTTAAAAAATTAGTAATTATTATAGCTAGATAAAAGCTTGAGATCTCATTGTTTTCAGTATGAAATATTATCTGGCATTGAAATTTTTATAATTTATTTTTATTTATTAAAAATAGCTCAGTTTATACAATATTTAAAGGTTAACTGTGCACATTAATTTCTCAATTTAGAGAGATTTATATGAAGTCGCATAAATCATATTTTATTCTTGAAGTCCAGATAATCAAACAATAAATACAATCACATGGCTAAGGTGGTGTTTTTTAATTTTATATTCTCTGTGTGAATGATTGGAATTAGGAAAAGCTATAGCTAAATGCATGCCTTGTCATTTTAGAGGGTTTAAGTGCGTGACTGAGTAATCCATAGTAGCTTCCTTCATTAGATTAATAACAGTAGAAATTGTTTCAAACAGGCTTTGAACATCAATGCACCTTGCTTTGAACAAGCACCTAGAAGTGGTAAGGATGAAAAGCTGGGAATGAGAGAGAGAATAAACAAACCCATTCAAAGAAGGAGGGTCAGCTGAAAAAACCTAGTGGCAAACAAGAGTGGTCCAAACTAGTTCCGAGTAATGCAATGCAAGACAGGTTACTTAAGGGAACCAAATTGTCTGCATGTGGTATGTAAAGGAATAGAAGAGAGAACCGAGGTAGCTAAAGTGACTGGTCCATGCTTGTTGATGAGTTTTTCCTCCCAAAAATATGGGCAATTTATCCGTTTTGCTTCATTCGCACTTCACATTTTATTCTTTCTTATTTTCACTCATTTACTATTCTTATTTCTCTCTTATTTTCCTACCAAATCACTTATTATATCTATCATTTATTTCTCTTTTCTTCATTTCTCTCAAAGTAGAGGTGAGATTGATGTGTGAATTAAACTTTTTCCATGATTAATAGTATTTCCAGACCATTTTTTTTCACAATCAATTACGAAACTTAGAAACTACTAATATAAGTTTCTCCTCATAATTTATTCTAATTTCATAATCAATTGTAGAATGAACCCTACCACCGCCATCACCAAGTAATATATTGTACTCAATACTTTCCATCATTGCTAAAACCGCCAAACACCTTCCACCACCTGCCACCACCACTAGGTAGCTTATACCATCTCCTATACCCGTCACCTTCTTCTCTCATTGCCACCACCTAACACCGTCCACCTTCTTCGCTAACACCCTACCGCCTCTACCTTCAGCATCCTTCCACTACATGCAACCATCACCTGACGTTATCCATTACTACCCCTACCACTTGACACCCTCCATCACAACCGCTAACGCAACTACTCAACCTCCATCATTGCCCTTCCTCCACCCGGCACCTCCCATTTCCACCTCTACTCGACACTCTCAACCACTACGTACACCTTTCATCGTCAGCACAATCACCTGACAACCTCCATCTGCCACTGCGTGATAACCTCTCCATCGGTTGACACCCTTCACCACAACCACTACAACTACACTATTGTTGCTACTCGGTATCCTACCTTAAAGATTGGGACCCTTTGTCATCACTATCATTCATCATTGTTAGTGCTCAAAACCATCGTTGCCACTCATCATTCACCAATGTCGCCATTGTTTCCCGACACAATTTTTCACCAACGTCAACGCTCGAGATCTTCCACAATATTATGAATTAAGTTTCATTTACGCTCTCACTTAAGTGGGGGGAGAGAGATGTGATGAGTGATATGATTAAAATAAAAGAGAAAGATAGATAGAAAATGAATGTATAAATAAAGCGAGAGTGAATATGATTATAGAGCATCTCCATCCCTAGTATCTTAACTTTAGGGTTCTTAGCACTATTCACATGGGTCCAAAGTGTCACATAAAATCTAAACATCTCATAAGCAACTGATGCAGATTTCGCTTCAATCTCGAGTTCTTAGCTTGAGTTCTTAACATTATTTCTCTGGTCCCACATCACCATTATATTTTTCCTTTTCACGATCACTTTTCCCTAGTGTTTTAAATGAAAATCAATTCATAAATGAGAGAGAAAATAATATTTTTTTTAGCTAATGACCTATAAAGTAAAACTGCTTGTACAAGGACTTAGTTCGTAAGTTTGAGCTTCAAGAGCTCCACATCAGCGAGCTGGACTAAGAGCCTAAGACCTGGTTCTTAGCTTAAGAACTTAAATCTAAGAACTTCCATTGGTAATGCTCTAACATGATGTTGGAGGTGCGAGTAATAATGGACGGTTATAAAGGGTGCCTAACAGTGGAAAGTGCCATTTGGTGGTAAAGAGTGTTGAGTGTGGTCATAGTAGTTGAAAGTTCCTAACGGCAATAGTAATTCTTGGAAGATAAAAAAAATTGATATCAACTTTTTTAAACTATAAAAAGCTTAAACTAGAACTTGTAAATTGTTTTTTAACTTTAAAATAAAAACCAGTTATCTTTGCCTAAATAGTAAATACATTCTATTACTGCTGTAACCAAAAATACATTCTGTTACTGCATATTTACATTTTGTTTCTAAAGTAAGTAAAGTTGAAGAAATTAAGAGAATTAAAGAATAAAAAATGACAAAAAAGAAAAAGAATGGGAAAAGGAAAAGTAGTGAATGCTAGAGAGGACAAAGAATTTTGTGCTTTTTACAATTTTATGCAGTTTGTGCCACCGGCAAAAGAAAGAGCTTTTTACATGACCCCTGTCATAAGCAATAAGCATCCTCTTTCAAGTTCATTCTCAATGCTCATTTTCCTTCTTTGTTCCATTTTCTGCTCTCTCTACACTCTTGATAGTAGACACAACACTGTATTTAGTATTTTCCTCCCTGAACTCTTCAAGAGAAAGAAAAAGGTAGGGCCCACTCTTATCTCACAACTCATCACATCATGTCACTTCACCATGACCTGTGTTGAAGAATCTCCCTTGTTTTAAGGTTTCTTTTGCTTGTTATAATAATCACGTTATGGACATAGATATGGAGCAAATAACATCATTAAATACTATATAACATTTTTTATTTTATATTAGGATATTTACCGCCACGGCCCATATTAGTAACTAATTCTTTCAGCACGTTGTTTGCACTAAATGATAAACAATTAGTGATGAAATAAGTTTCATTCACATTCACAAGCAAACAATGATCGAACTTTGGATCTCATAACTATGATTATATGACAAATTCTATATAACTTTAGTTAGAGTTGGATTTTCAAGACCCTTTATTTATTTTTACACAGAAACAAACAAAAGAAGAAAAAAATGGGGGAAAATTTTGCTAAATTTCACCCATCAGATCACTGCAACAATCATAATGCTGTTTCTCTTGCAACATCTTTTCTCGATTCGCATCCCTTTCTCTCTCTCTCTCTCTCTCTCTCTCTCTCAAAAGTCCTGTGAGGGACACAGGAAGAGAGAGATCACCACCTACCACTGTAGAGTGTAGAGTAGAATACCTTGAACACAATTCACAATCTCACCCTGCCTATCTTCTGTTTGTTAAAGGTACACTGTTGTTGAAGTTCACAAAGACTGAAACTTTCCTCATCAAAGCTTGGTGGGTATTGATCATTTATGCCACCCTGGGTCGTTACATGAAGATTCTCAACTTGGGTGTTCAAAATGCTGCTCAATGAGGATGACAAGTTTCATGTTTCTGTTGACATAGACAATGGCGGTCACCGGAGCTCTGAAGGGTGTTCCGGCGACCGGTCAGATGAGGAGCAAAGGGGGTGTTCCGATGATTCTGGTGCCGAGATTGTGGGAGTGTGTGAAAAGGGGAGAGGATCATCCTCTGCGTCAGATTCAGAGTGTTCTGTGGAGGTGGATCTGGAAGGTGAAGAAGAAGAAGTCACAGATGTGAAGGTGGAGAGGGATTGCAGGATTTGCCACCTCAGCATGGATATGACCAACAATGAATCTGGGAATCCCATTGAGCTGGGATGTTCTTGCAAGGATGATTTGGCTGCTGCTCACAAACAGTGTGCTGAGGCTTGGTTCAAGATCAAGGGCAACAAGTGAGTATGCTTTCAAAGAAACTTGTGTGTTTTTCTCTGAATGGTTTATGTTTTGGGGAAAAGTATCGATCCTCCCTATGTGTGATGAATTTGTGAGATTGATAAGTGCTGGCTACTATTTTAAGTTGCTATGTTTTTGTTTTTGTGTGAAATTATGGATAAGGCACTTAAGTGGCTCATGTTTTAATTTAGATACTCTTTTTCCAAGTCTGGAGCTATTTGTCTTGTCTATTTGTTGCTTACCCTTTGCATATACACATGATGCGAAGAGAACTTGGGATAGTGCGGGTTAAAGGATAGTGCTTGATGAAGTGTCTTTATAGTGGAGTATGAATCCGATTCTTCTTTTGCAAACAGAAGGACATAGTGTGATATAATAATATAAGCTACATTATAGCCAAAAGGGTTTTGGTAAAGAAAATTGTTGGAGGAGAGGTGAAAGTATCCTCCTATTTGCAGAAGTATTCAACTGTTCAATCATACTAATCAGTGTTTCCAATATTTGTTTGATTTGTTTCTTCTCTAAACCGATTGGATTTTGACTACCATAAGTCAACCTACATGGACTCTCCTGTGGGGCTCCACCACTTATTTATTGAATAGGTCATCGTTTTCCTTAAGAAAAAGTCAATAAATTGGTGTATGATCAACTTAGGACTTTGAGATGCATGCATTTCATGACAGTTTCACCTATCTTTCAACTTCTATTGCATACGGGCTCTGGTAATTTGTGAACTCCTAAATCAACTATATGATAATCAAAAGTGGTGGATGTAGCCAAAGAAATTAATGTTGCTTTCTGGAATATATCTGAGAAATTAATGTTGCTTTTGTGGTAATCATAAATTTGTGGCAGTTTTTTACCTAATTTATCTTTCTGAGTCCATTCGGACTTTCAGGAAGACTTACAGCACAACCAGTGTCTTCCATATCTGTTGGTCATTGGTTTTGCAGTATTTTGTAGACTAGCCAACTATCCTGTTCAAGTTGGACCACTGAAAAAAAAAAGTAATTGATTTGGTAGATTTTGCAAAGTTTTGGAGAGTTTTTGAACTTTGAGATTGTAAAAGCAGATGTATGTGTTTGTACTTTGTACAATTTCACTTCAGCAACTCACAAGGCGCATTGAGATTTTCATATCTGCATCAAGCTCCTGAAAATCTAATTATATAGCAGCAAATGTGCATAAATCTGATGGTTGAACCGAGGAAAGAAACTTTAAAGTTGCTGCACCTAGATTGTTCTCCTGATCCTGAATGATATTTCCTCCTTTCCACAATTCTTTTTCTCTGCAAAAGAAAAGAAAAGTTTTTAGGGTGGGAGAGCATAAGAACAAGTCACTAACTTGAACTCAATGGGGTCAGAAGGAGGTGGATCCACTAATAATCAGAAAAAGAAAAAAGATGTTCAGCAGGAAAAGGTCTTTATGACATCTCTTATTCTGGGCTTTTCATTATGAACTTGCGAATTGAATATAAAGGAATGAAGTTGTAGTATGAGAGGATTAATGCATTAAGTGCGAGTAGAATTTGTTATTGATCGAATGTGCGAGTTATGACCCTGAGTTTGTGACACTTTATTCTCCAGTTTATTCGTGTATGGTAGTATATTTACTAGTATGAACTGAGATATTAAGTTTTAAAGAGTTTTAGTTATTGTAGAGAATAATGTTGGCCAAAGATTTTTTTTCTTATATAATACACACTAGTTTCTAATTCCGTTCTAGCAAATCATGGCAATGTTTCTAAGCATTTAATTTTAGCTGAATTTAGTGACTACTCTACATGGGAACTAAACCTAGCAGTTTCTTTTGTCTGATGACTCTGATGTGCAGTTGAGCTTCTTGCTTGCAGTTGAGCTTTCTGGCTTCAATTTCCTTTATTCTGGTTTTTATGATTCTCTTTATCATAACACTAGTTAAGAATATTATGCTCCGGAATCAGGATCTTCTTTTCTTACCTGACATATGCTTGCATTGGATCAATTATTCTGCTGTACCTTTATCTTTATGTTTGGAAGTTCTCTAGTTACGAAATCACATCAGAAAGTCTGGCACTATGAAGCATTGAAGCATCAAGATCATTGATGCTGAATTGTTAGACAATTATATATGTAATTGTTAGTCCTATTTTCCAGAATAATCTTACTTGTTAGTTTCCAATGAATAAACTCTCCTGTGTCCTTAGCTACTTTTCTTCTGTATAAGCTGTTCGGCTGTTCCCAGCCCAATTACAGAGGGGAACATTAAAGACAAGGAGTGAAGTTTTTGTTACAATGACTGAATGCACTTTGATGAACTTATATTGGAATAAGACATTGAATGCAGCTTCCATTAATCCATGAAGCTGGTTTACTGCTACATGTGTTTCTAAACCATTAGAAAATTACTGCACTTATGTTTCACCTTCAGTTGTTAACTCCACTATTATTTACTTACATGATTTACAGAACCTGTGAAATATGTGGATCAATTGCACACAATGTAGCTGGCGCTATTGAAGTTCAAATGACAGAACAGTGGAACGAGGCAAATGACCCTTCTACGGTGCCACCAACTGGACCTTCACCTCCGGCAGAAACTCGAAGTTTCTGGCAAGGTCACCGGTTTCTGAACTTCCTGTTAGCTTGCATGGTGTTTGCCTTTGTCATATCCTGGCTTTTTCACTTCAATGTACCCTCTTGAATTCCTGTGTAACTCGGAGGACGAAGCGGGTAAGATGATGGAGGGGTATTAGACCACACTGGTATCAAACTCAATACCATGTGGCTCCATAGTTGTATTAGTAGCTGTGTCTTTTACATGTATGATGTTCATATGTGTATTTTGCTGTATTCTTGTTTTTCATATTTTGCTCAACCAGGAATGGTATCATGGATTATCTTCATTTCGTTATTTAAATTTGTATATCATTGTAGTGTTTTCTCTCCATCATGTAGAAATTATATTGGAATGGATATACAAGCTGGACACATGTGGAGGAAAATATACTTTTGTTTGATGTTGTGTTTAGTGTATATATCAATATCAATAAGGAGATGAAGCAAATATATTTATAGCATATTTGGATAGTTTATTTATCTCAAAACCCTGAAACAAAAACATCATAGGCGCCACTCTCTCTTCCCTGCCCTCTTTCTCTCATCGGAAATCAAGTTCGTCGCAGAACCTAGGCCATCGTAAAGTTCATGACGCTGTCGTTCAGCTCTGGTCACACCAACCACCGCGAGGGTTTAGGTTCATAGGGGAGATTGCCTAGGTTCCGAGGGTTTGGGTTAGGGTTTTGGTTATGGGTTGGGTTTCTGGGTTTGAATTTTTTCAGGCAAAGTTCTGGGGGAGATTAGGTTCTGGGTTCAAAGGTAAGATTTCTGAGATTATTATCTTGTTGTCCTTGGAAGAAGAAGGTTGGTTGGGTGGAAGAGGAAGAATATGATGAAGATGAAGGAGGAAGATGGTGAAGAAGAATTTCTTGAATTTCAATTTTTGGGTTTTTAATTTCTGAGTTTTTTTTTATAATTTAATATGACGTAGAATTAAAAATATACATTTAAGTGGAAAAAAAATGACTAGGATATAATAAAGCCACCTGGAAATGATGAGTGTATGAAATTGGCGACTCGTTAGCTTAAATTGGATTTTGAACTTAATTTGATTAAAAATAATTGTTAGGGATAACATTTTGAAAATTAATTTTTTAGAATACTAATTTCTCTTCCAATGCTAGAGACCTCAAACATATTTAAACCAAATAATAATAATATCAGTGTATAATTTATCGTCAAAGGTTTTACATAAACTCTATCAACTAAAAAAACATAAATTCTAAAGTAAATTCATCAAGACCAATTAAAAAAAGGTAACCAGTGGAATTCTCTAATGGTTTGCAAGTTGCAAATGTGAGAATTTGTAAGGATAAAATCGATAGATCAGATGTGCTATTTTCCTACTAAAAATATATTCATTTGGCATTATTTTCCAGTGTGTTGGTTGCTAAATAAAAGAGAATGTATATAAAAAAAATACGGATCCCAGTTAAATAAGGGATTAGGGAACTCTAGTCCCACGTGGTGAACTCAGATCATGCAGATTAAGGACAACAGAGCGTTAATTGCGCCGGGTTAGTGGTAGCAACTCGTGCACTTCTGGCTCAGCTAAATTTGCTTCCAAAAATATTTTCTTATAAAAAATTTCGGGTGGGCGCCACCACATTAGAGTGTGCATTTGACACCTTTCTAATCGCCTATCAACACGATCTTCACATCAGCGGTGAGTTTGAACATACAATATTTTGAGGGGAAGCAATTAGTTTTTACCAATTGAGTCATCATATCATATGTTAATAATTTGCTTCCAATTTAATGAATTGATTTATTGTTAATCATACATAGGATTCTAATTACACCGCTTCACTCTCAAACAAAACACCTTACTATCCCAATTAGTCTTTTATTCACACTCTAAATTAAATTACAAACCGTGATACAGAAAAAGAAAGGAGAGAAATATGTGATATAACGCGCCATATGATAAAAACATTAGATAGAAAGTTTGAATGAAATTGTATGAAAATGATACGTAAAAGTATATGAGATGTGAATAAATAATATCTACAAGTTTGTATGTATTAGTGAATGTCGCAGAGCAACATTTCATTCATAATTTAGTTGGATACAATGTGAAGAGAATCTATGAAATAACAAAAGCAAATTACCTAAAACTGCAAACTACATTTACTCATATATATATATTTTTCTTCTTCTTCTTGTTTTATTTAACTGTCCTTCAACTAAATTGTAGATATGTGTTGAAATGGTCATTGTGAAGGCCTCCTTGTCCTAGTATTTAGTGGTCGATCGAGTGCGCATTGGGGATGAGAATCTATAAGGCGTCCCGGGAAGCTTAAGCTAAGATTAAATGGGAAATAATGATTAGAGTTTAAAAGATGAGATTAATGGATATACACTGACGTTTAATCACATATGTCACATTGAATTAAGCGGTTACATTTTTTTTAATTTTAATTAAAATAAAAATAATTTTGATGTGACGGAAATTAATTGGATGCATGTATGACAATGCATCAATCATGTTCTCTAAAAAGATAATGTGTATACGTTCCCCCAAGAATAATCATAATTAGTTAGTGGATTATTCACATTGTAATATAATTAGCATTGTTTTAGTGCTTACAGTTTTGTTTACTTGAATTTTTGGTAAACAATTAGAAATCCAAACTTTAATAAAGAAGTTGGATTTTGATCCTCTTAGGATTCTTTAACCGAAATTAAAGTTCCTTTTAAGAAACAAAAACAAGAAATTGAATTGAAATCCTTTAAAGAATTCGACTATAAATAAAAAGAAAACATTACGATTGAAAGATTTACGATAAAGTACAAGAGACATTGAAGAAAAGTAAATTTACATTGAGATAAAAGTATTTGGTTTCACTCAGTACATACTCAGAAACTCTCAATTTGCTGCTAGTCACGGTTACTTGGACTTTTAAGCTATTACAGGAGTATTTCGAGCAATTGTATGCAAACCCCTATTCTGGACTCATAATTCTCTATTTATAGACTTAAAATTCTAACTGCAACCAACGGTCAAAAGGTCTAGTCCCTCCACGTGTTTTGAGCGTTGTTTCTGTTTTACACGCGTCTTGAAAATCTCCAACTGCTTAAAACCGTCAGTTGAAATAGACTTCTTCATCTTTTGGTTATACATTGAAATCTTTTCTTGTGTTTTGGACTAATTTAGTTGAATCATTTAGTCAAAACATGTTAGCTGTCAAATTACTTCGACAACATTTTAGAAATAATTCGACCAATAAAAGCTTGGTGAAATTTTCAGGTTAACAAGTTTACAGTTGGATAAACTTTGGTGAGAATTAGTTTACTTTAGCATGTTAGCTAGGAGTGAACTTGTATAATTTTGCACAGTTGTAACAGAAATTCTTAGGGTCTGTTTGGTATGTTGTATAGTATTAGGTGTGATTGGATAAGACCTGATAAAAATTTAATATTATACAGCGTTTGGTCATACACTGTATAACTTATCATATCATTTAAATTGATACAATCATATATTTTGTGGAGGGTGGTGATAATGATGGTGGTGGTAGTAGAGATGGCGGTGGCACTGGCAACGATGGAGGGTAGTAGTTGTGGTACTGGTGGTGGTGGCATTAACAGTGGTGGATGGTGGCAATAGAATGGTGGTGGTGGCAATCGTGTTGTAGGGCGGTGGTGGTGGCGAAAGATGGTAGTGGGGTGGGTGGTGGTGGCGATGCGGCATCGGCGGTGGCGGTAGTGGTGCCGACGGCAATTGTAGCGTTGGCGGTAGAGTGGTGGTGGTGGTAGAGGCGATAGAAGTGGTGGAAGCGATGGTGGAGTTGGCGGTAGTGGTGGTAGTGGCGGTAGTGGTGGCGGCGGCAGGAATGTTGTAGGGTGGTCGTGGTGGCGAAAGGTGTTGAGGGTGGGTGGTGATGATGACGGTGGAGTTGTTGCGGTGGTGGAGGTGGTGGTGGGCTGTTGGCAATGGCGGCAACAACGGTATTGGCAGTGGTGGCAGTGCGATGGCAATGGCGGCAGTGATGGTGGTGGCAGTGGTGGATGGTGGTGGTGGTTGTGGTAGTAGGTTAAGTAATTTTAAGTAGCTTATATATACGTTATAATCTTTTCAGACTTTATCTATCATTTATATGTTTGAATTAAATAATCCATCATTATAAGTATAAGAGTTAGTTGATGAATAAACCTATACAATACAATATTAGCCCCAAACAATAAATAAATTCATAATTAATGTATTGTATAAGTTTATACTATCATGTCTTATTAAACATACCAAACGAGCCATGTGAAATAATACATTCATTATTCTCTCCTATTAGAGCTTCTTCTTCTTCACATGAAATGAAAAATCATTATTATTCTCATGATACGTAGAACCAGGTCAGCATTCGGCCAATGTTACTGGATCTATTATTTGTTCCGTAACAAAAATAGACTAAAAACTTATTTAAACATTTTGTTTATCTATTGCTATGAATTTTAAGTGTTAATTAAAAGTTGACTTTCTTTATATTTGTCAAACATCACGAAATTGTTTACTTTTTTGCGCTTTATTATTAACAAGTTCTCACTTCTCAACGACAAGAAAAACTTGCAAAGGCTCTAGAGTTTTTATTTGGAGATTCATTTTGTTTATTTACTGTTATGAATTTTAAGTGTTAATAAAACATTTGACTTTCTTTATTTACTCAAACGTCATGAAACTGTTTACTTTTTGCGCTTTATTATTAACAAGTTCTCAACGATATTAAAAACTTGCGACGACTTTAGAATTTCTATTTGGAAATTGTACTTCAAACCTTGGATGATAGTGATATATAATGTAGAAACTATTAAGAAGATGCAATTCATGCTACTCCTTCCATTCCTATATAACTGTCACTATTTTTATCAATTTTTTTTCTTCTAATTATCTGTCACTTTACAAAGTTCAAGAGAGTATTGATTATACTTTGCCAATTTTACCCTTAAATAAATAGTGATAGGAAATTAAAGAGTCAAAATTAAGAAGAAAGATAAATGGTATGTTAGGAAGTTAGGTTGTAATTTTGATATAAACAATAACATTAATATAATTTCTTAATATATGTGCAAAACCTTAAAGTGACAGTTATTAACGAATGAATAAGTATATAATGCTTCCCAATTATAAATATTGTTAAGTGGGATAATTATTTTTAAGAAAAATATTATTTATCACACCAAATAAATACATGCCAGTGTATATCTAACATAACAAATTTATGTTTCTTTCTCCTCCCTTATATTTTAATTCATTCTAATTGATCAGTTCGAAATTGTGTCCAAGGTGCGCATGTTTTTTTTAACACCATAGCATTTCTCTATTTTTAATTACATGAGTCCTATTATCCAGTGACAACCTTGCAGGATTCGGCTTTATAGCTCGGGCTCGTAATGGTGATGTCCTTGCAGTGGCTACTTCAGACCCTGTGTCAATTCTGTCCCCGCTTTTGGCTGAAGCACTTTGCTTAGATGGGCTCTTTCTCTTGCAGCTACCATTTTCTTCAGGCGTACTATTTTTGAGACTGATTGCTGGCTTCTTTTTGAAACCTGGAAGCGTCGTGGGGAAGGGAATTCCTACCTCTCTTCAGTTCTTCATGATTGTTCATTTTATCTTCCAAACTTTGACGTTTCTGTCTTTCCTTTAATCGTTGGACTGGTAATGGCGTTGCTGACGCTTTGACTAAGCTTTCTTTACGCTCTGGTTATTTTGTTTGGATCAAGGAATTTCCTTTGGAGGTTTCCTCGCTAATTCAGATTGATGTATCGGCCTCTGAACCAAACTTTTTTTCTTAATGAATGAGAATTAGTTTTAAAAAAAATTACATGAGTACTATTAAAAATTCTTGAGTCCTTTCAAAAATAAATATATTTCTTGAGCATTTGAGCTTATTATGTAAATGGTCAAATTTAAAGTATGAAGTTACATAACCATTTAAACTTCAAGTTACTATTAATCTCACAATTCATGTACAAGTTGTGTTAGTAGAGGTAGTTTTATGCATATTTGCCTTGGTGAATATCCATTTCTAGAAATTTGGCACTAGTGGACTAGTGGAATGGGTGAGAGTGCTCGTCAGCGCCTCTTGGAGAAATGTTGAGAAATGTCTTACTTTTCAAGAATTGTCTTCAAATTTTCTTGGGATTTAAGTTTCAAAGTAAGTTTCAAGAATTTTAAATTCAACAAAGCTCCTAACAAATTTCAGAAACCTTTTGTCCTTCTTCTATTATTGCAAATGACTTATCTTGAACCAGATTGCAAAGACTTGGCTTAGATTTGTTTAAGACGATCTATTAATAGTGGGATAAATCACATATATAAGACTCGGTTTTAGCCTTATCAAGATAATTTCCTAAAGAGAATGAAATAAAAAGTCTCAGACTAGATCACAAGGACTCGGCCTTACCCTTGTTTAGGATGACCCGTAAAGAATTGAATTTAATCACATAAGACCCAGCCTTAGCCTTCTCAAGATTATTTCCCAAAGAATAATTGGTTTCAATCATATAAGACTCGGCCTTGTCGTTGCCAAGATGTTCCCAAAAAAGAACTAGGTTCAATCACATAAAACTTAGCCTTAACCTTAGCCTTGTTAAGATGATTTCTCACAGAAAATGAGATAAAAAAGTCTCGGATCAAGTCATAAAAACCTGGCTTTAGCCTTGTTTAAGATGATATGTAAAGACTAAAATCATTCGCAAAGGACTTGGTTTTAACCTATGATTTTTCAAAGGCAACAAGACAAGATAAATAATCTCAAAGCGAAACACAAAGACTTGGCCTTGTGATATTACAAAATCCGCACAACGATGTTATCACTTTTTTCCAAAATTATGAAGAAATGTGATCTTTTATCTCGTACAGAATAAACACGAAATTTGATAATATTTTCATCAAATTTTAAAGTATTACAGTTATGAGTTAGACCTATGCACTTTTACTGTATTTTAAGTTTGTAAAAATTGATAGTTTGCATTAAAGTTCTTATGCGTTAAAAATCTTAAAACATACACAAGTTCGAAGTAAAAAGAAAATAGAATTTATATTCATTAAGATAAGTTGTTCCGCAGAACAGTACAAAATGGCTGCCATTTAAGAGCCACTACAAACTTAAGCAAACAGTTTGAAAACTAAAAAGCTTAATCACTAAGCACCAGTGCTCCTGCTGGGATATGCTCCCAGCGTTGGATATGCTCTAAAAGGGAGGAGTAATGTCTTTGCAAGGACTGAAAACGCCTTTTACCATCACTCCGTCTCGAACCACTCTTTTTCCAAAAGCTCCTTCCTTCTTAAGAGGGATGGCAGAAAAACTCATACCCGTGGGTACCTGACCTGACCCGACCTGAATTTACGTGTAAAACCCGTTCTTCTTGGGTTCGGGTTCGGGTTTTACCCGATTCTGAAAGTACTATTCGGGTTCGGGTTTGGGTATGGTGAAACCCGCACCCGAACCCTACCCGAAACCCGATCCCTATATATTAAATTACTAAAATATCCTTATATATATATATGATTGTAGACGTCGCTATTTTGTTTTAGATCCTTGTTGTTCTTGTACTCTAGATTTCTATCATGATCTTGAATATGGAATTTTGAATTGGCTTCTAAAGTCATTTTTTAAATCACTATGAAGATGTTGCTGCTACTGCGTTAGTAATCAGGTTCGGGTATGAGTCGGGTTTTGGGTTTTTTTATAGTTTCTCTTTGTTTATCGCATGTATGGGTTCGGGGAACCCGAAACCCAACGGGTTCGGGTTCGGATATAATTTTTCCACCTGAACAGGATTTGGTTTGAGTTTGGGTTCGGGTATGTGATTTCGGGTTCGGATTCGGATCTGGTTAAACTCACACCCGACCCTACCCGTTGCCCCCCTTCTTAAGGTTGGGGTTCAAAATGGCCACATACCCAATACTTGCTAAAGGAAGATGCGATTCATCAATTATTATGATTGGTACATATGAAATATTGTATAAGGACAAAAACGAGTTTAGCTCAGATGACATATGATGACATGCTTAATTTAGAGTCTAGGATCCACAATTAAGGATGGAGATCTACTTGATGAGTTAGAGGAGGATAAACTTATATTGGATTAGGAAGACATATATAGTACAAATGGAAAATGGAAAATGGTTGTGTCACAAGGAACTTCCGGAATTGCTCAGCAAGGTCATCTACTGAAATACGTACTCTCAAATTTTCTTATCCGAATGCAAGCTTTTACCCGTTGATTTCCAAATTAAGTGTCATCCAGTTTTTGAATAGCATATTCCATGTCATCATAATTTGTGAAATTAAACAAGGTCTGTGTTCACTATCACAGAAAACCTCAATAAAACAACCATCACTGCCTTGTCGCTTATGATCCTTCAAATCTTGCTAGGATGCCGAAAATGAGAGTAGACCACGGACAATAAATCAAAATTAAAAATGGAGTGATATGAATAATAAACAAAACTATATTACTCTCAAGATATAAATTATTAAATAAAACTATATTTATCTTTTACTCTATGAAAATAAAAAACACATCCTGTGACACCCGAGCCCGATAAGGGCGCAAAATGATTGCCGGTGTAATGAGAAGACACGGACAAGGAGCGACGCGTGTTTAGGCGAAGGAACACATGACTGAACTGATCCGCACCAGAATGAGAGGTTTCCGAGATTGTATAGGTATGGAACCATGCAATTGAGGAGGACTAATAAGATTTGGTAGGTTATATTATTCATAACAATAAGATGTATCTTCTTTCTAAGAGCCCAACTCGTACAAGCTCTAAGATTAAATGTGTTTGTCTTGAAGAAGTATGGTCAAAAGCCGTGTGAATAAGGATAAAGCTAAAGACTAGTATTATTACCGCAAGATTTAACATCAAGTTGGGATGTTAACATCCACTCCGAAATCACAATGCTAGCTAGGTCACTTAGCAACAATACCAAAGAGATCATGAGTAGATATATATAGAGATTTACGGGGGATAAGAAGTAGTGGAAGAGATCTTTTATTCTCTCCCCAATAAAAAAAAAACGTCTTGTAGCTAACAACAACATAAGTTACTAGGCCGGTTGGTCCTCCAGCAGCAGCAGCATTTTGACAAGAACGTGCATGAAATGATTCGGGATTAGGAAACGACAATGTTATTTGTCGCTTAACACCATCATCCTTGTCAGCTGAATATATAATCAGGAGGACACACTACAGCTCACATGGCTCTGTCCATTGGAGACACGAAAAGATTCATGTGATCCCAGCAACCACCAATGGCCACACCATGGGCTACCACTCTCGATTGCATTAAGAATTAGAATGTTGGTCGCGTCTTCCTGCATATCTTAAGTATGGTTGGGACTTGGGACATGCATCTTTGTGTTCTATGCATATGCAATATTAATTGCCGACATAATTACCTCAGGTTAAGTGTCATAGCGTATCTTGCATACTACAACGTGAGCACATGTAGAA
Source organism: Acmispon strigosus (assembly GCA_030819835.1). Lineage (NCBI taxonomy): Eukaryota > Viridiplantae > Streptophyta > Magnoliopsida > Fabales > Fabaceae > Acmispon > Acmispon strigosus. The sequence continues at coordinate 42,596,339 of JAUAMA010000005.1, read as the reverse complement.
GACATTCCGGCGTTCAAGTTAGTGAGAAGCAAATAGAGAAATCTCATAGTTAAAGAAGAACTTTAAATTTCATAATGAGTAATGCGTACATAAAAGATGAACGATTGCTCTTGTATTTATTGTCTCGTCTTTAGGAAGCCTTTTATAAGGTCTTCCGAGATCTTTGTTGCCCCTTAGCAGCCGTGCATAGTCATTCGTAAATAAGTCGATGTCCTCGGTCTAGACTAAGACGAGGTGTTCTCATCTTATATGCTACTATGGTGCTCACTTGATTGTTGGACATTTGGATCGACTGAGATGCTATAGGGCAGTTTGGCCGACTAGAACAAGTATTGGATTTTTATTTTCTTTTGTTAGTTTATTTTTAAATTTAGTTATTTTAAATCTTAGTCACAAAAACTTCACTTTCAATTTTATATGCAAAGTTTGCGGTGGTTTCAGACCACCACAAATCATAATTTATGCTTTTTATTTCTTATTTGACATTTTGTTACCATCGAAAGTCACCACAAAGCCTATGTGTCGGATGGTGTTAATGACGTGGGATTCAAATAGCAAGATCGATAACTGTATGTGGGTGTAGAGGTGTTCATAACCGAACCAATCCAAACAAAACCGTTAAACCGATCAAAAAACCAAAATCCGATTAAACCAACAACCGATTCTTTTTTATTGGATTGGATCGGATTTCGGATTTGATTTTCAAGCCGAGCCAATCCAAACCGAACATCAGCAAATATATATAATTTAAGTTATACACTTGTCATATCATTTATACTTGCATATTTACATCCTTCTATGTTTATATATTTATCTATTTATTATATGACTCATGCCTATATTTGAAAATATATTTGTATAAAAAGAGAATGAGATGATTATTTGAATAAATATGAATCAAGGTGAACAAATATAATTATAATTTAAAAAATTACTGGTTATGTTATAGTTTTTTAATGCTATATTGGTTCTATAAATTTTATACCGTTATATTTATTATATATTATATAACGTTAGATTTATAACTATAATCTCAATGAAAAAAAAAGTTAAAAAAACTGAGAAATCTAATCCAATCCAAACTTCTATATAATGGATTGGATTGATTCAGATTTGAACTTAGACACAAGTCCATTGGATGATAAAACCATAAAACCGATGGAATTGGATTGGATTAAATGGTTTTTCTCTTCAAAACCGATCAAATTCAATCTGCGAACACCCCTATGTGCGTGTATGAGTGAAATTTTGATGGAAATTTTAGTATCACACCGTTTCTTACGGTTCTATTGCTTTAAAGTTTTCAATAGGGTCGTATATAAGGCAATGTAATATAGGCAATTGCTTTAGGCCAAAATAAAATAGTACCCATATAGTATATACTATTGAGACTTAAGATAGGTAATTGAACAATGAAAAATCAGGTCATATAAATATTTGTATGAAAAATTAATACAATTTTTTTAAAAAAATTAAAATTGTTTGAATTATATCTATGGTCAACAATATTACAAGATAGATTGAATATGTTAATTATTTTATATATTGAAAGCGAAACGTTAGAATTGGTTTATTATAAAGCTGATAAATGAATTCACATCTCAAAATATATCTTTTCAGTTAAAAAAAAAATCACATCTCAAAATATTAGAAGATTAATATAAAAAATTAATAATTTATATGATATATTAAATCTCTTTAAAATTCTTATCAAAACAAAATTAATTTAACATTTGGCGCTTTAGGTTGCAAAATGTTCATACACAATCTGGTTTTCAAGAATTTAGTAGAGGATAAGTGGACCTGAATCGTCAACTTGCTAATCTGGTCTTCTTTTTCCCTCCATTATTACTCAACAGCAAAACGAAAATTATATTTGAACACAAATTTAAATCTAATCATACATGTAGGAGCAATGAACTTAAGGATTTTTAGCACCATTTGTCAATCTGTTTTTCTTCCAAAGAAAATGAAGATAAACACTATACTTTGCAGTCAATATCAACAACAACCGGTAACATGTTTCCTTTAGAAAATTAAAATAAGTTGACATAGAATTAGAAACCATATAACTATATACACGTATACAAAGTATAATGATTTTATAAAATACAAGAGTACCGTAAATAAATAACTTCTCTCTTTCTAATTGTATAATAAAATAAATGCTAAAATAAAGTTAATTAAAAACAAAAGAGTTTAATACTCATGTATGTATTGTTAGTGCTTTACAACGAGTATTTTCATGAATTAAAAATTAAAAATTAAAAATCTAATGTGACATAAAATTATAATATTATTGGATGACAGTGAAAATTTGATTTACATTGACTCAGCATCAAAAGTAAAATATATGAAACAATTAAATCCTACTAATTAGAGGATATTCTATTAATTACAAAATAAGTAAATAAGTAACAAAACAAATCACAATTGACAAATAGAAACAAACCATCAATTTTTTAGGGTAAATGAAGGATTTACATAATTTAAAGTTGCCTATATAAGTTAGAAATTGTGTGAGAGTGGCGTGCAAACACGACGATATAGTTTTTAGTTGTTGTTGGTGATCTTTTTCCCAAAGTTAACTCTCTCCCTCCCTTTGAATTCAAGACTCCAACCCCTCTTCCTCTTCTTCTCCTTCTTTACTCCCTCAATTCATGTCTAAGCTACCAATTTATTAAATCAACCAAAACACGTAATTAATTATCTCCTTAATTTCTTCTTCTGTTCTCCTCTGTTTCTTTCTTCTTCTGAGTCTCATATCATGAAGAAGCTCTGTCCCAACCTTGATCGCGACCACGCGCTCGAAACGGTGCTAGAAGTTCCCATTCCAGAGGAGATTTTCGCCGCCAGAGCCGGAACAACCAGAGCTTGGCACAACATGAAGTCATGGATGAAGTCAAACAATGAATCCAGATCATCATCACTTTTTGGAGATCGAATCACAGACATCCAGTTATTACTCGGTGTCGTTGGAGCGCCATTGATTCCTCTCCCTGTCACCACCTCTGAGTATCAACAACAACCCTTAATCCCCGGCAGCATCAAAAGCCAAAACATGGTGAGTAAAGTTGATCCAAACAAGTGTTATTTATTGATGAAAATGGAATGACCCAGTTGCTAACTTTGTTGTTTGTGGTTGTGAAGGAGGCTTCTATGGCGAGATACATAGTGAAACAGTACGTGGCGGCGGTGGGAGGAGAAAATGCTCTGAATTCTGTGGAAAGCATGTGTGCGATGGGTCAGGTGAGGATTGAGACCTCGGAGTTCAAAACAGGGGAATGGGGTTTGAGATGCAAGAAGAAGGTGGAGAAGGAGATGAAGGGTGAGATGGGAGGGTTCGTGGTGTGGCAGAAGAAGCCAGAGCTGTGGTGCTTGGAGCTGGTGGTTTCTGGGTACAAGATCAGTGCCGGGAGTGATGGCAAAGTGGCGTGGAGACAAACCCCTTGGCACCATTCTCATGCTTCAAGAGGCCCACCTCGACCACTCAGGCGATTGCTTCAGGTAAATTCACTTCATATTCACCAACCCCTGTTACCCTCACTTCAATTAAAGGTGCAAAATTTGAACAAACTTGTGTGACTGAATTGTGAAATTGATAAATTCATCTTTCAAAGAAGAAAATACTTTAATTTAGTTTTTAATATTGTAAAATCAAACAAGTATATGAGAGATTCTTTAATGGTGAATCAAATGAGACTTTAGATGAGTAAGGATCGGGAGAGATCCCTTGTTTTGTGTTCACACTTTTCTTTCATGAAGCTAATCAAGTAGCTGATTGTTTTACTAATATGATTCATGATCTTGTTTGGGGAATTCATTCCTTGAGGTTCCACCCCTAGTTATAGGAATTTCCTTTTTTTTTTATGATTATAAGCTTGTTTTCTTCTCGCGAGCTATTCTAATGTAGTTTGGTTTTGTTTTTGGGCTCCAGCACTCCCAATAACAAAAAAAAAAGTCATTCAAGCTAGTTTTTATAGTCACGTTTACGACATTTAGATTTTTTTTTATTTAAGGATGAATTTGCCGCTAACCCTCACTTTTAGAAACAGAAACCAATTTAACTATTCATTCTGTGTCGTTAAAGAATAGGAGTGAAAAAGGGCTTCTAACTTTAGTTTTAAATTGTCGTTGCGGCTGCATTGTGAAAAGTTGAGGCTAACGCAATTGCGGTCACGCCAGTGTTGTGAGGACTTCATAACTCTTTACATTGTGGCTGTGGACATTAATTTAAAAATATGATTTCTTCTATTTGCCTCAAGTGGAAGCTGACTTGAATGTGTATCTACACAAGCTTATGTTACTTTTTTGCGTTCACATTAGCTCCAACCAATTTTTCGAGGCTTTTAGCACTTAATTTGATTTGACTAGCTCTATGCTGTGTTCCCATTTCACACACTTCCTGCAAAATAAGCGAGTTTGGATGTTGTCACCCTCCATGACCAAACACTGCCTAACCGAATCCCACCATGCTAAGAAAAATCAAGCGCTTCCCATATTCAAAAAAACTAGGTTAAAATAATTTCAAATCAAGTTAAGGGTCAATTTACTTTCTAAGTTGTTTTTCATAGAAATTAAATTATCTTAGCCCTCCCACAACTTGAATGTCTAAATTTGACTTGAAAAGTCAACAATTTAATAGGTGATGCCGTGATGCAAGGAAAATCCTTTCTCATTAAGTAATCCAAAAGCTAGAATTGGGAGGGATTTCTCCAATTAAGTAGCCGTGATCACAAAATGTCAACAATATCCGATCAGTGCATGACAACTTAGTTCCATTTTTTCAAAAAAATATCCTTTTTTACTTTTCTTTTTTGCTGTCCTATAAAGCCTTTTAATGGGTCATTGTGATGTGGATACACGCTTCTTTTGCTGATTGCACTTTGATGAAGGTTCACAATCATATCAGGATACCTTTTTTATACCTTCACACTAACCAAATACACTTATAAAACCTTCACTTTCTGTGTTGCCAGCACTAACCTGAATTGAAATCTTCTGGTCTCAAATTTTGTCTCAATCTCCATACCACCCATATGTTATGTTGATATGTTAATTAAAAACAATCATTTACATGTGTAATTGTCTCATCTTTAAATAATTGTTTTGAATAACATGTCAACATTTTATTAGAAATTATCACCCTTTAAGGGTAGAATATCTTGATCTAATTCCGTGACAGATAATTCATAAATTGGTTACTAGGCCTAAGTTCATGCTTGTCATACGCAACTTGTGGAGTTATTGTGTTTTGCAATATGTGCAACCAGCAATCCAAAACACTATTACTACCATCTCCACATTTTGATAATGAAATATATACAAATTATTTTGTCCATTCTACATATCTCTTATAATAAATGCCTTTTAAAACAGGGTCTTGATCCAAGGTCGACGGCTAACCTCTTCAACAACTCGACATGCACCGGTGAGAAGACAGTGAACAACGAAGAATGCTTCGTACTAAAACTCGAAGCGGAGTCGAATTCACTGCAAGCAAGAAGCTCTAGCAACGTAGAGATCATTGGCCACACGGTGTCTGGCTACTTCAGCCAGAGAACAGGACTTCTAGTCCAGTTAGAAGACTCCCACTTGCTTAAACTCAAATCTCCAGAAAATGACACAATATTCTGGGAAACCAACACTGAGTCCCTGATACAAGACTACAGAACTGTGGATGGTATCAGCATAGCACACGCTGGGGTGACTTGGGTTTCATTGTCGAGGTTCGGCGAAGGCCCTGAGAGCCATTCGAGGACTCGAGTGAAAGAGGTTTGGCAAATTGAAGAGGTGGACTTTAACATCAAAGGCTTGTCCATTGATTGCTTCTTGCCTCCTAGTGATTTGAAGAAAGAGGAAGAAAAAGGGGTGCAGGTGGAAGAGTGTTCTTTAAGATTACCGCATAAGATTCCATCTGCTAATTCTTTTAAGATTAGTGCTTCCAAAGTAGCTGCTGTTAACATCGATGATTCATAATGTACGTGATGCTTAAGAGAATTTCTTGCATACGTGCAAATATCTAGTAACTAGTAAAGTTGCACAAAAACTTTTATACATTAAGGCTGCAAACCATTAACTCAAGATCATAAATATGTTACCGGCAGTGGACAAAGCATAACAGTTCCATAAACTACACTTTTTAACTTCTTTGCAAACAAGCTCTCAAAGCCAAAGCTTCATTGAAGATGAATTACACTTCATAATTTCATTGCAAAAGTAATTATCAACCTTATAGTCAAACAAGCTCTGAAAACAAGAATACTAAAATAAGCCGATTCGAAAAATATCAATCCCTGGCTCTCCAATCTCATACAACTACAAGTGTTTTTTTTTTTTTTTACAGCAAGCTTGTGCACATCCAACTTCCCCCGGGAACATAGCAGAGGGAAGGCAAATTTCGGTACACCCCAGAAAGAAAAAGAAAAAGCAAAATGAGGAACCGTGATTTTAAGAACGTATAATCTGCATTCAGCAGTTTCAAATTATTCAGCACATCAAAATTTAGTTGCAGTAATTTAAAATCCACTCAAGTGCCCATAGTAAGGGCTACAAACCACCAACATTACAGGTTGGCTACACTTCCAATTAACACTGGATTGAAATGGAGGTCATACAAGATTATGCATTCATGTAATGACTGTTGGAGCAGATCGGCCCGTGAATTCCTGCATCTTTGAAAGTTTCAATGCAACCTCCACCTGCAATTGAGATACATTTCGGACATCAGACGAATGCTCTATAGGCAGCGTTTATATCTAAATATTTTAAACATCTTACGAGAGGAGCTAGCGCTTCATTTGAAAGTCTTCCAATCTTTGATGGGTCCTTCTCATATTGCTCAATGTAGAGTCGAATAGTTGCACCTACTGATCCAGTTCCAGAGAGTCGGAAAATCAATCGTGATCCATCCTCAAAGAAATATCGGATGCCCTGATGTGATGAGATGGAACCATCTACAGGATCTTTGTATTCAAACTCATCAGCGTTGACCACATTTGAAACATCTGACCTTGCCCCCTTAACAATCTGATTGACTTCTGAAAGTGAGGATTGCAGTTTGACCAAATAGGCCATTAGTTCCTTTGCTGCACCTGCATCCACATTCTTTAAGGGGGAAAATTGAATGGGTTAAATAATTACCAAAACAGATTATACTAAAGTACGAAAAAGTGCAAGCGTATCATACTTCATAGTCATATCGAGTATAATAGTGGCGCCCATAAGTAGCCCAATGCTGGCGCACTATGTCTTCAACTGTTATGAGCTTGTCTTCAAGTTTATCTTTATTTTTATATGCAAGTATAGATAGCCAGGCCAAAACTGCCCAAATTCCATCTTTCTCACGAATGTGGTCCGAACCTATCCACAAACACGAGAATAATCACAAGATGAAAAAAGCTGAGTACAGCTACAAGTGCTCTTCCTAATGCAATAGCAAACACGTACCAGTCCCAAAACTTTCTTCACCACAAACGGAACATAGTCCAGCATCCATTAAATTACCAAAGAACTTCCAACCAGTGGGGACCTGGATTTAAATAATAAACTAAATCATTATGAGTTTACAAACCACTAATTAGCATTGTCACAATTCATTGAGGAACAGTATACCTCAAAAAATTTCAAATTCAGATGTTTAGCTACAACATCCAGGGCAGCAGAGGTTGGCATGCTCCTACAAAATATCATAGCTTAAAATTGGTATATATCAAAGTCACTGAATATGATCAATTTGTTAGGAAACAAGCTCAAGAACCAATGGCAAAAAAGAACTTTGGGTCAGTGGAATAGTACGTACCAACAACTATAAAAATATATCTTCGAAATAAATTCAAACAAATCCTTCAAATTTCATTGTCCAACTAGAAACATAATAAATAACCCCTTTTGCAGCAACTAGCTGGATAATTACACTAGCTAGATAATTACAAACAGTTTATTAATTATTACCAAGCATATATAAGCATAAATCAGCCTGCCATGACTGCATTGCACATACAGACATTTGCTTCTATGCTTGCAAAAACACACACTGATGAAAGTGAGAGAAGCTTAGAACTTAAAATGTGATAGAAACCTGGCAACTCCCTTTAAGCCAGCAGAAAAGTATGGTATAGCTTCAACAGCATTTGCAGCAATAATGGCCACAGAGTCTGAAGGAGTGACAAAAAACCTAACAAAAAATAGAAACGTAAATTACAACAAAAATTTAGATACAAATTAAATTTATCACGAATTAAGGGCTCCGCTACCTTTTACCAAGTACCATGTTACGATCTGCATCACCGTCAGCAGCAGCACCAAACTCTGGGGGCTCATCTTGCGGTTCGGATTTGCCCAATCCCATGCGAGCAACCAACTCCTTTGCATATGTCAAATTGGGGTCAGGGTGTCCTCCTCCAAAGTCCTCCTGTATCCACGAAAGTCATCCAAAGGTCAGAAGTAAATCATCATATATAATTAAGAATACTTAAAGCTTATCATTGGCAATAACCAAGGAGGGAATAAGACCTTTGGTGTACAGTTCAGTAAAGAGCTTTCTTGTGCGCCAAGCTCATCCACAAAAATACTCTTTGCATAAGCTCCAGCAACTCCATGCAATCCATCAAAACTTCAATAAGATTACAGAAATTCATCATTATGTTTCATGGTGAAGAAAAGAACAAAGAGGAACATTCTATAACAAACTTTAGAACAGCATACACAAATATACCAGAATGTGAATTTAGGAGATGACAGCAGTTTCCTGATAGATTCAAAATCAAAAATTGACCTGTAAAATTTCAATCAAGGGATAAGGATCAATTCATGGAAGCACATAGGAAGATAGAATGTTCGACTATCTTATGAAAATCAAGATCGCAAATTGCAAGAACTGGCTCATAAGCAACTCGAAATTGGAGACTCAAAAATGGGAAAGGCAAGAAATTTTATCAAAACAAACTTTTACAGCATGACAAATTTTTAAACATTTTCTTCCTGTAACATTCTCCGGTTTTGCAGGTCAAGTGGCACCATGACATGACATTAATAAATCCGTCACCTTAAAGCTCCTACATATGAATGCAAACTGCAACGTAATGGTAATCCTGTAAAAAATCTTACTTCATCAATTTTATATAATCACTTGCTGAATCAAAAACCTCAACGTCAAATGGTCCTTCAGGGCCTGTGAAGTTTGTAACACCTACTTTGGTGATATCCACCTGAGAAAACAAATCGATGATAGGTTCAAGGTTTAGGTAGAAGTAACACTTTATTAGATTAGAAAAAAAAGGAACATTTGTAGCCAGGATGTGAGTAGTACGTCTGGCAGATCTTCAGCACTCAAGTACTCCTTAATTGTTGTTGTGTTTTCATAAATCTTGTCAGTAATTCCCTCAGGTGCCGGTCCACCGTTTTCCATGTTATATTTAATTCCAAAATCCTGCATAATTGAAATCAAACAGCAGTAAAAATCATTCAGAGTTACTTTTATATGAAACATAGTCTCACCATGATAAGATACAGGAAACTTACATTTGAATCTATTCATTGATTCTATTCTATGTCTTTGAAAACCAAGCCTAACATGCATCTACTTGATACATTAACCTTTGAAAATATTTATCTTAATGGCTTATATTGTTTCTTATTGATATCTAAAGAAACTGGTATTTTGTATGTTCACTATCATTTATCTATTATCTAAAACTGAAAGGTAATTCACCATGGCAGAAAGCTTATATTCCTTTTTTTAGGGAGGGGAGCACTCAGGACTGCTTTTGTGGCAAAATAAAAATATTATCTTAAATGTTGACCTAGGTCAAGCTTGCAACTGAATACTTCACTCCATTTTAGAAAAGAATAATGTGTAACTGCATGTTTTCCCACTATTTCTTGTTATTTGGTCCTTAACATTCCAATCAGAACCAAACAGATCCTAATAAATAATATCATCTGGCAGATCTTCAGCACTCAAGATAAAAGGTATTATCACATATCATTTCATCATTCAAGCTAAAAAAGAAGCAAGAGTACAAAAGTGTTATCATGTGATTCCATGATCCATATAAACTATAACCAGGAAATAGAACGTGAATAAAATATTAGGTAAGCTACATGCTGAATGTTAGGCAACTCGGTTTACATTTCAGAATAGTTAGTGAGAGAGATCCACGCTTAAATTCCCATACCAGATATCATCATATAAAGTAATCAAATTTAATTCCTCCAAAAATGATTAAAAGTAAATCAGGAGAGTACTTGCCTCCTCAGGGCCACCAGGGTTGTGACTTGCTGTCAGTATAAAAGATCCTGTTGCCTTGGATCCCTGTACAGACAACACAATTTTTCCATCCATTATTTTTCTTTAATTCAGGAGAAAAAAATGTTACCTTAATACCAACAGAAAAATCATGGAATACCTTTGGGGAAGGTAAAAAAACATATTCTAGGCAAAGAGAGAATCAAGGATAAAGAAAAGCAAATTACAGAAACATGACTTACATCAACCCCGACTCTTTCACGTATAACAGCAGATACTGCAGGAGTTGATAGCAATCCATTTTGACCAACCCAAACACGTCTTACACCATTTGCTGCTGACATTTTAGTTATAATCTGCAAATTGATAAAAAGCATTGATGATGCACAATTTGATATTGAAATTAAGACAAGCAAGTGAAGTATAACCAGATACATACATCCCTAATAGATGCATAAGCAACATAAGATAAAGAAACAACTCTCTTTTTCATGAGTCTGAACTTTGAAGCAGGAAAATAGTAATTTGGTTTCCATATCCTTGTAATTATAATGTCTTAAGCGGTAATTTTTCATTTAATAAAAAAAGATAGTAAATTTTAAGACCAAAATCATTAATATGTCCAAGAGATGAGAACTGAGTAGAGGTGGAATCAGATTAGTTAAAATGCCTGCCTATGTAAGATGTACTGAACAGTACGAATCAGAAATCAACGTAAACCAAAGAAGTTCAAGTTCAAAGTGGTATCAATAAATCTATTCGCACATCAAAGCTATGAATGAGAAGTTTTCTTAACAAATGATATCAATCTGCCAGCACTTCTAACATACTTGATAAATCAGATATTTAGACACCAAGAAGCCTACATTAAAAAGCAAGAAAAGTATATAGTAAAAAAACACCTGAATAGCTTCTTTTGAATAATAACGACCATCACCAGATACAACCAGTGTTGCACCTACAAGTACGGAAGGAATAGAACTCATAATCCTAGACATGAAGTATAATTGAGGTATTAAAAGGAAACAGGTGAAAGGAAATCATTTACCACAAAAACAAATGAAGTTCCACATTAATCTTGAAAGACAAAATGTAGTGAATGCCTTATAAGGATAAAAAAAACGCATATTCATTCGTAACCGTTAACTACTGCAAGTTTGAAGCAAAATAAGACATGAAGGACACCTACCTCTAACTTTTTCTGCAGTCAGTGCATTGAATGTTGCCTGAACAAAGTTTTGGAGGTAATGAGGCTGCACGAATACTTTCACCTGAAAACATGATCCAGCCAAACCAACTATCAGATAAGCACAAGGAATAAGCACAAATCCACATGAAACAGATTTTGCAACAGAAAATTTGTTTCAACATGCAATGTGATTCCAAATGACTAAGAATTTGACACATTGAGTTCAACTTAGATCTACATTGAGTTTAACAAAAATCCACACACTAAACTAAACAGTTTGGTTGATCGTGAATTGCTCCAAAGGAATTTAAAATTTGATACAAACATACAAATTTGCGTATCCTCTAGCTTAGTTCGTTCTGATCCAATCACGATTCATATTCATATCAAGCACAAAGCATAAACATCAAATAGATCGGATTCGGAATTTCTAGATACGAAGCAGAAATAGATCGGATTCGGAAGAAGCTTAGCAAAAATGTGGTAACCTTCTTGCGGAGACCAGAGGTTCCAGGCTTCTGGCCATCGATGGGAGTGGTGTCTATGCGTGAAACATTGAAAAGCACCATGGCTAACTGCGCAGAGCAGAGAGAAAGTGTGTGTGAGGAATGAGAATGTAGAAGAAGAAGAAGAAGAAGAAGATGAAGATGAGAAAGGCGTGGTACTGAACCTGAAGAGGAACCTGGAGAAGAGGACGAGTGTGCGTGTGCGTGTGCGTGTGGAGAGGAAGATGCGTGATGATCTTGTTTCAGAAGAAGTTCTTTCTTATTGGGATTATGTTTGCGCGAACAGAAATAACAGAAATAATAATATGATATTATTATTATAATTATGGTTCTGGAATTTTGTGCCTTTGCTGGTTTTGGAATTTAGACCGCCCCATTTTATCATGATGTACCTAACAGACCGAACTACATGTCAATAATTCTCTTTTCACCGATTTAAAGTGCTCATCCGTGTATAATTTATATTATACTTCTCCTAACACCATTTTTCTCTATACCTCTTTTTTATTACAACATCATATATTACACGTGCAGCTTCTTTAAAATGAGTATCACAATTATTAGTTAATTATTTTTATTAACTTTGTAAAAATAAGTAATTAGTAATAAGGATCTTGATACTTACTTTATTTTCTAAAATTAGTTTTAGGAGCCAAATTCGTATTTTACATATATAGTTTATCACTTTGGTGTAACATCCCACATTCCCACAGGCAACTTCCTTATGCCCATTACCTTAACTATAAAGCTAAGAGAAATAGAGCCCCATTACCTTAACTAGCCTATGTGCCTATCTCTGTAGGAGAAAATAGTAATAAATTATTATTATTGAGTGTATATATATTTAGATATGGATGATGTTCGATAAATAGTGAATATTATCATAGCTTTATTATTAGTAGTATTAATACGAGCTAGGGAGCATAGCCATGATGATGGCGATAGAAAACCTAACTACTTTACAATGTATTTTGATTAACTCTCGTGACGATGAGTAACTTGTCTCAGAGTAATCCTAACTTGAGTGGAGTCAGTGGCCTGAAACTTCTGACGAATCATGTCATATGACTCTGATCTCTAAGAGATGAAAAATACTTTCATTTCCTACACTAGGTCGAGTCAACCAGTGAATAGTGGTGTTCTAGTTCTGTTTTGGAGACATAATCATAACTGATTAAAACGTACAACCAATACGGTGAGACGAGATACTATGCTTGAATGAAAAACATTAATGGTCATCATATCAAACCCTAATCAGTCTTTGACCAGCCCTGTTTAGCCCTAATTTCGTGTTGCAACCTTGAACAGAAAGGATTAGTGGAGTTAATCCTCATGCATGAAAACCTAGTGGTGGTGTAAATGGCTTAATGAAGATAATCAATTTCACTTAACTTAATCAGTTTCCTCCTTATATAAGTGGTAGCCCTAGCTCTTCTGAGTTCCAGAAGACCATAACACGCAGCTGAGGGGAGGGGAGTAGATTGAGAGAGAGGTTCCTACATGTTTATGGAACCAAAACCAAACTCTCAATTTTCTTCTCTTTGAATATCTCCATGCTCTCGTTAATTATGTGTAAAAATAGTTCCAATGGGTTTCTGGGTAGCTTAGGATCAATTTTGAGCAGTTTTCCTCAAGTTTTGGGCGAGGAATCGAAGGAACGAAGAAGCTTTGAATTTTCCAACAATCACCATAATTTTTATATGGCAATGAAGTAACACGTATATCTGTTCTCTTTTCAGAAATGATTTTTGGACTGTGATACAATACCGATCATCCTTTAAACATACATAGGTTGTGGCTGTGTGTATCGAATGTAAAAGAGCGAGAATAAATCGTTTTCTGACAAGTTCAAACTCTTACACAAACCGTTAGAAAGTTACACTTTTAATTTATGGAAATTTTACAACCCTCGCTAAACATTTTTTTAGTCTTCGCGTTTAGACTATCATAGGCTGTGGTTGTGTGTCGAACGTAAAAGAACGAGGATAAATCATTGTCTGGCAATCTATAACTCCTGCACAGACCGCCATAAAGTTACACTTTTAATTTAAGGGAATTTTACAACCCTCGCTAAACATTTTTGAAGTCTTTGCGTTTAGACTATCACAGGTTGTGGCTGTGTGTGTCAAACGTAAAAGAATAAGGATAAATCGTTTTCTGGCAATCTCAAACTCCTGCATAAACCACCAAAAATTTTATTTGTGGGAATTCTATAACCCTCGTGTTCCTACTCTGGGTGACCAGCTCCGCCGATCGGACAACCCCTGCCGACCAGGACTTAGCGTAGCCGATCGCGCTAGGCGACGGGGTTGATCAACCAAAGAGAAGAGCGGCAATCGTCTATACTACTGCCACCAGAAGCACCGTGCCCTCCTCAACAAACACCTGTTTTGGGTGATTGAACGGCTTGTTCCGTTCACCTCGCTAAACATTTTTTTAGTCTTCGCGTTTAGACTATCACTAAACACAAAACCGCCACTAACTTTGGGAGTCTATATAGGACCGTTTTCTCTTTGATGAAAGTAACAAAGCTATACGGTTTTTTTTTTTCTTGCTTGAATGCTCTAGTATATTTGGAGCTTGCTCTGATACAGGAATTAAGTTGAGGGTATGATACATTAGTGAATTGGTCCAATTAAATTAAGGTGATATGTACATTCATTAATGAGTTAATTTTTTATGTAATAACTATGATTCAGACACTCAATTTTTAATATTTCCACATCAAACCCTATCTTCCTCAACCAACCATTCAGATTCCACCGCCTCCTTTTATTCTCCTCTACCTCTACCTCCACCTCGCCTCTCCCTCCCCTTCTTCTACTTCCTCGTGACCCAGGCTACCTCGTCCTTCCCTCTTGTCTTCCTCCCCACCGCGTTCCACCGATCTGTTCGTGGTGGGCTCGGGAGAGAAGAATCAAGTGACAGATCTATTTTTCAAGGGTATTTAAGGTAGAGGGTTACTCCTCATTAGAAAACTCGATTTGCTCGCTTGTGAGACCGTGGAATACACGTTTGACATTATCAAATTTTATGTTTTGCATAGCTTCAGTAAACCTGTTTAAGCCCATATCCATATCCAAACAGGCTCTTCTTGTAATTAATTTTAGGAATAAGGAAAATATACCTCATTGAGTACCTTCAAAGCTCAAAACAACCATCAGTGAGTCATTTTCATTTGTACACAACAAACCCATAGCCACCTTAACACAGTCTAACCTTGAAGGAGTTAGTCATTTTCTTGATATCAGATTAACTGTATCTTTAGACCCAGTTTTGGTCGAAATGATCTTCCAAAATTTTGCTTGATTATGTAATCTCATAACATTAATAAGTGATAGTCCGCATCCAGTAGCTAGCTAGGAAACCTATTAGCAGAATCGGGAGTCTTTGAGGTGTATTGTGCTTGCAATCTTTTAGCTTATACTAACATGGTATTCATTCCTCACCTAACGCGGCTGAGAGGAATCATTCATCAGATTCTCAGGCACCAACATAATCTTAAACAAGAAATTTTGGAATGAACTAGTTATTGTGCACACACACACACTTGTACACTATGTTCACTATAATAGACTCTTTCTTTATTGATATGCCAATCCTTTACATACACCTCAATAGCACAACCTTACATACAACCATACATAACGACAACATGAAACAAACACAAGACTCAGCATTTCACAAACGCAACAACATCACACACTGGATCACACATCAGATTTAACCAGAAATCTGAACAGACTTAACCTCAGGCTTCTTCACCTCCTCCTTAGGAACAGTAACAGTGAGCACCCCATTCTCCATCGCCGCCTTAACCTGATCCATCTTGGCATTCTCCGGCAGCCGGAACCTCCTCAAGAACTTCCCCGAGCTCCGCTCGACGCGGTGCCACTTGTCATCCTTCTGCTCCTGCTCCCTGCTCCTCTCGCCGCTTATCTGCAGCACGCTCCCGTCTTCAACCTCCACCTTCACCTCCTCCTTCTTCAGCCCGGGGAGGTCCACGCTGAACACGTGAGCCTCCGGCGTCTCCTTCCAGTCCACGCGCGTGTTGGCTATTGCGGTGGTCTCGCGAGCAGAGGAAGGAACAATATTGGAGAGTCCTTCAAAGGGATCCCACACGTCCAGGGAGAAAGGGTCGAAGACGTTGCTCCGGCGACCGCCAAAGAAGCTCGGAATCAGAGACATTGTTGTGTTGTATGCGTTAGTTTTGATTGAAATTGGAATATACAGAGGACTTGTTTCTTTGTAGCTGCTTCTGCTTGGAAGGGAAAGCTGAGTGAAGCTTTATATATAGGAGAAGGACTTATGTATCTGGGATTCTCGGGAAAATTCCTTTCAGATAGGGATGGAGAGATTTTATTTTCTACATCTTTCTACACTTTTCTTTCTTTTTAATCATTCTTATGATAGACTTTAGTTTATCCTTGTTTTACATTAATTCTTATTTTTATTTTTATATAATAAAATATTAGCTCTTCTAGTTAAAATCCAAATTGAATTAAACTAATGTTTTTTTATCAAAGTATATTCAATTATTTTAACAGTTAATTTATATAAGGACGTTGTTCTCGTGCCTTTTTAAAACAGATAGATTTTATGCTCTTTACTTCATTATTTATAAATAACTAAATTATAAATTATAAAAATTTCTCACGGAAGAAAACATATATATATATATATATAACCGTTTCATTTTTAAAAGGTACCAGAGAAATTGCTTTTATTTAATTTAATATAACATTGGTATCTTTTGTTATTAAAATAATAATTTATTAAAAATATTAACTTTGAGATTTTTAACACTAAAATTTCAAAACAATTTTTTTGGTTATTACAAACAGTATTTTATCTATTAAATTAATTTTCTTTTAAATATAATATTTTTATTTTTTATATTTGAATAATGATATAATGTAATAATATATATACACACACATGCATGTTAGTTGATCCCAAAATAGTTTTGGAAGGAGGGAAGAAAAACAAATGTGAGCAGACCTGACCTTTAGCCATTTGTGCTATGAGGTGTCATTCAATAGCAAAATGAGATACGTGGTCTGTTGTAGTGGCAACTTGGCAAGTCTCCGATGGCAATGGTTTCACTGCCACGGGTGCACTACACACGTGAGTTATGATTAATAAACATTTTTTAGGTGTAGACATCTAGAGAGAGAAATGAAGAAATGGTTTGTTCATATGCGATGGGAGCCATTGAAAGAGGCTCATTCACTTTGCAATCAAATGACCTTAAGTATGATTATGATTTTTCTTGTTTAATAACTATTATAAATGAGAAAAATGCTATCAACACTCATTTTAACATTTATTTCCAATTGTTCTCTCTTTTATTGATTAAAATAAATGTAGTCCTACTAAATTGAGAGTGAGATCCATTAATTTAGTAGACTCACATGAATTTCAATTAATAAATGAGAAATTGTTGGAAAGATAATGATAAAATAAGTGTTGGTAGTAGTCCTCCTCTAAACAAGATCTTGAGTTATTTCTTATTTTTTAAACACCAAGATTGACAACACGGCCAGTCAGAACCTGATAGACCAAACTACAAAGGACCCTTCATTGAAACCTTTTAACTCAAAGCCCTCGGGCTATGGACAATTATGGTTTGTCACTATAGTCAATTGCAATCGCGGTCGGGATCAACGCTAGATGACCGAGTTTTAAGCATAATTTTAAGGCTTCTTCATTGCTTCTTGACTTAAAGCCTTGGAGGTTGTGGACCTTTATAATCCGCCTATTGGAGTCAGCCGAGTTCATGATTGAGATCATGACTCACCAACCGACATTGTTGTCTCACCAACTGTGATTGGCTCCACCATTCACTCCTGTAATAAATGCAGTCCAAAATTTGTGGTCCGACCCTAAGTACCATTATTGTTATTAGGTAACTCTTTCCCCATCATTATTGTAAGTAAAGATGCTTCAATTATATAAGAAGCACTTTGGCTAGTTAGATTTATGTACGTTTTAGGGTTATGAGGTAGAGCAATACATTATGAGCACCGAGCTTTGTCTTGAAACTTTTATGGTGAATAGTTGACAACATAATAAATCTAATGATCATTGAACCAATAAACAGTGGCAGCCACCCGCAACACTAACACGTGATAGTTATAAACAACTACAAAACGTCTTTTAGTAGTTTACTTTTTAACTTTTCATTTTTATGATGATCTAAAACCATAGTAAAAATAGGTGTTCTGACACCTAATAGGGTTTACATATCACACTTGTAAATCTAACAATGAGCTCCTAGCACAAACAACATAAAAGACAAAGTCACCAAATAAAATGCACCAAGATTACCAAAACAAGCTACTAGAACTTCAATAAAAATGGAGTACTTTTACTCCACAAATTATCTGCGGCAAAGTTCACGTCTTCCTCTCTAATATTCATGTTCATATTACTACGACTCACCAATGTTTAGTTCTGTCTTTGTATTTATGCTTTTTCAAAAGGTGTGTTTGTATTTAAGTTTAAAGATCCAAAAGTATTTCCAATCCAATGAGTTTTTTTAGGGGAAATCCAATGAGATTAGAGACATGAATTAGAGTTGAGGTGCATTGAGATATGTGTGAATATCATACAAACACACCACTATTATTAATCTTTCATTTGTTTTTTTAATTAAGTCATGGGCCTTACTTAGAAGTGATCCACAAACAATCTCCACCTCACAATTCAATTTGGGCCTAGCCTTACTATTTGAGCAATGATGCCATAAGTCTTAAACGACTTTTGTATATGGATAGTATAGTTTTTACAAAATTCTACCATAGCAACTTTTTTTTTAATTATAAAATTAGTATAAATTGGCATTTAAGTGGCGATACCTTTTTTTTTTTATGAAAGGGAAACAAATCCGTCATAAAATCTTAATATATAAATATAAAAAGAACTAGTGATAGAATGAGGAGAGATTAGTAACAGAATATTTTTCGCGACGAAGTTTAGTCCGTCAAAAAAAGATAAGTAAATAAACTATACTTTTGAGTGAATATATTTAAATTAACATCAGCAAAAATATTTATTCCTCAAATAAAGAGCAACCGGTACTTTCAATAAAATTTTGCAAGTAATTAAATTCAAAAAATTAAATTTATCTGTTTATCTCTATATTTTAACCTATTGAAATGCAAGTTTGCAACAATACATTTTACTAACAAGATTTAGCATAACAGTTAGATAGTTGAGTTTGTTAAACATATAATTTAAGGTTCGATTCCAAAGTAGTGCGTATAAAGAAATATTTACTAGGAAATGTACTCTTATTTGATTTGATGCGGTTTGCAAGTGTTGAAGGATCAGTCTGTGTATAAGCTTGGGATACATTAAGAAGAAGAAAAAATCCACTCTTGAAAATTGAAGACATGGAACCACGTGTACTCATACTTCTTGGATTTCACTTATTACTCTTTCACTTTATTCCTCGCTGGCTTCACACGTCACCCAAACCAAGCATTGATCTCCCACCATTTCAAATTTCAAGACCTGAATACCCTCACCTTTCACATGCACAAGGTCTAACATACCCCTAGTTGAAAAGACCACTCTCCCAGCTTCTCGAAACCTCTTCATCACTCTACAATGTCCCCTTCAGAAAACACCATGCAGAACCCTCTAAACCATTCTTCCCCTTTCTCGCAAAAGGGTCGATCCTGAACCATCGCGAACCATTCCTGTAATGACCAAAACACCCTCCACCTTCAATATATAAACCCTCAAACCATCAAATGAAACACAACAACAAAAGAAACAACCTCAGCCAAGGAAACTAACAAACTTTTCAGTTTTCACTCACTCTGATCAACAATGTCGCTGATTCCAAGCTTCTTCGGCAACGGGCGAAGGACCACCAACGTCTTCGACCCCTTCTCCCTCGACCTGTGGGACCCGTTCCAGGACTTCCCGCTGGCAAGAACCGCCTCCGCCGGCGGCGAGACAGCGGCGTTAGCGAATGCTCGCATCGACTGGAAGGAAACCCCGGAGGCGCACGTGTTCAAGGCGGACCTCCCCGGCGTGAAGAAGGAGGAGGTGAAGGTGGAGATCGAGGAAGGGAGGGTGCTGCAGATCAGCGGGGAGAGGACGAGGGAGAAGGAGGACAAGACCGACACGTGGCACCGCGTTGAGCGCAGCCAGGGGAGCTTCCTCCGCCGGTTCAGGCTGCCGGAGAACGCGAAGGTGGACCAGGTGAAGGCGGCGTTGGAGAACGGGGTGCTCACTGTGACTGTTCCCAAGGAGCAGGTGAAGAAGCCTGATGTGAAGCCGATTCAGATAACTGGCTAATTATGATGATATATTATGATTAAGCTACTAGATCTGTTTCTTTCTTCATGTGGGTGTGTCTCTTAATAACAAGATCATAGAAAACGAAATAAATGTGTGTATGTAGCTGAGTTTGAGCTGCGTGTGATGAGTGAGCTCAACTCTATATTGCGAATGTGTGAGCTTGATTAGTGTGGTATTTTGCTCTCTTTGTAGTGTTATGCAAAGAGCTAATGAATATATGTATAAAATTACTAAGCTTTATTTGAGTAATATGAGTCACTTTTACTTTTTTTTTAAGTTTATTTCTTCTTGAAAATTATCGAAGTACATTAATTTTTTCGATATTAAGCACCGGTTATTCTTACAGCTGATAAATCTCTAATTATGCATTATAAGCACATAAAGTGGTAAGAGGTTTGATAATGAATTTTTTTCATTCATAAGTCTTGAAATTCATATACCTAATTATGTACGCAATGGACAAAGTGCTGAAACACAGTATCATTCACCATATGAAGCCCTCTTTCTCCTTTCTCGGTGCCTTTCAACCTCAAAACCCAAAGACCTGGGTTTTTTTTTTCGATGTGGTACAATGAAAAAACATGAAAACAAAGTCAATTCCTCTACCAGATCAAAGCCACGTTGATTCTTTCTCATACAATGAGTGAGTGATTGATGATTTGGTTTTGGGGATTTTTTTTCAACGTGCTATAACAGGTTACTTAATAAAAGTTAAAATTTATATTCCTAATCATGTACTTAATTTGAACAAAGTACTAAAACACAATATCAATCCAGTTGATTTAGTGTGTGTTTGGATCAACGTTGGCCAGAATTGAGTTTGGTCAGAATTGAGTTTGGCCAGAATTGAGTCTAGTAAACGTGATTTCGGTGACGTGATTTATGTTTGGAAACATTTACCCAGAATTGATTTTTGTAACGGAATTTCGTTTGGGTAACTTTAATTAGAATTGATTTTGATTATATGTAATGACCAAAATAGGTATGAATATTTTAATCATTATAGAAGTATTGAAACAATTTTTTAAACTTTATATTAATGAGAATCAATTTAAAATATAACTTAAAAAGTACAATAAGAAATACAAATTATAGCCCAATACAATTTAAAAAATAACTACAATACTAGTTAATGTTCTTGAACATTACAATTTGATCTCTTATGGAGTCTCGTATCTGATCCATTTCTGGTGAGGAAGATATGGTAAAACCTGAGGAAGATTCTAAGTTAACATCAGCATGATGATTTTGATCATCAGTCTCAATTAACAAGTTCTCATCTTAATAGAGATTGAAATCAATATCCATCTCAGCATGTCTCCTAATAAAGTTATGTATAGCCATTGTTGCACAGACAATTTGAACTTGTGTTTCAATTTTGAATTTTGGCATTTTCCGCAGAATTGCAAACCTATTCTTCCAAACACCAAATGTTCTTTCTATTGTGCACCTCAAGCTTGAGTGATAATAGTTAAATAACTCATTGTGATTTGAAAAACCAGATTGACGCCTAAAATCAGGAAGATGATAGCGTTCACATCTATAGGGTCCAAGGTAGCCATTTGGTGTTGGGTATCCGGAATCTACCAAGTAATATTTACCTGAAAATAAGAAAACGTCAAGATGATTTTTCTTGTAAAATAGCAAATTATTTAGAACCATACAAAGGAACTCACCAGTAGGAGGATGCGGGAAGTTCATGGTAGGATTTGTGACAGCTTGGTCAAAAACACGAGCATCATGAGCAGTGCCCTCCCATCCAGGTAACACAAAAGTAAAGCACATGTTCCAATCACATACAGCCATTATATTTTGAGTGGGATAACCTTTTCTTCCAATAAATTTTGCTTGTTCACTAGGAGAAACCACACATTGAACATGTGTACCATCAATTGCTCCTATTGCATTCTTGAAAAATGGCCAATAACGTTGATCATTTCGAAGTTTTGTTTGGCTATCTCGAAACATATGATCTTGTGGCCTAATGTATGCAATTGACAACTTCAGGCAAGCGGTTAGTACATTATGAAAATGTCTACTCACAGTCTCTCCTGAGTGTTGAAACATTTTCTAATATTTGCTCATTAAATTGATTTTTAATTCCTAACCACCCCTTCTTGGTAAAGCTAGTACCATGGCGTTCGCCGTTGGCCACTTGAACCAAGCATGCTTGGATCAAGTGTCCTGTCACTTGAACGTCCCAAGAAGCTTTTGGTGTACTCATTTTGCTATATACATGGCACAATTAAATTTCAAGTATTAGAAAATCAGTTCTATACAAGTACTGATTTTTTTTCTTCTTTTCAATATAGGCTCTCATGCATGTGGATACAATCCATGCATTGTCCAGTAGTGTGAAATGAGAGAAAATCAGAAAAGGAAGAGTGGGGAAAAATGAGAGTTGACTTCTAAATAACTGTAAATTGTAACATCGAAATAATATTTAAGTTATTTCATTTCGTTTACATCTTTCATATTGGTAAGATGTATTTTTGCTGTCGAAATTCATGGGAATAATTTAACAAACTAACTTAGATACAAAATCTTTAAGATTAAATTTTTCTATAACCAAGGAACAAATGGGCAGTAAAAAAACAAAAATGAAGCTTCAGATACCAAACCAAAACAGAACCATGAACCAATACAAAGAAAAAAACCAAACAAAAAAAAAACCAATTTGGATTTGGAGGTGAAGAACAGAACCATGACTGTGTTTGTAGACAAAATATTTGCAAGTAAAGCAAAGAAATCAAAGCCATCGGACAATACAATAAAGGAGGTGAAACTTGCAAAAATCATCAATAATAAGAACATCTAAAAACACTTTCAACAGCATAGAAGGGCTGGCACACACACCAGCAGCAAGAGTATAGTTGGTAGAAGTTGTGAGGTAGAAACTTACCTTGACACACCAGCAGCAAATGAGCCAAATCAATAGCAAGGTTCACAGCAAAAACAAGTTTTACAGACAGAGAAATGAATGAAGGAAGGAAGTTAAGAAACACAATAGATACATAGATACAAGGGCTGGCAATATAAATTTGGTTGGTGAGTGTTTGTTGAGCCAAATAACATAAAGTTGGCAGCATTAATGATGACAGGTCAAGTTCCATAAATTATATGCCATAAAGCATTTTACCCTGAATTTCATTCTTTATGTCCTCATATATATCTGGTAGGATCCTCATCCAGAGAAGAGTGTACGAGAGTTGATTGAAAGAAACAAAGAAAAGCACAATGTTATTGAATAGTCTAAATTTATTACCACAAGCTATTGAACTCAGTGGCTTGCTTATCTTTTTTTTTTATAAGCTAAATTTACTACTAAGCACAAAGGGGTGCTTGAACCCGAAAATTCACAAGAAAATGGGATTCAAGCAATCTTTTACATTAGGATAAAACAGCATCCCATCCCTACTCTAATTACATTAGTCCTGGAAACAAGATCAACTTCTAATTTGCTCACATCTAAGCTTGAAGAAGCCGTGGCTGCCAACATGTCCAGATAAACCTGCAGTCCTGTTGGATCCTCCTTTGCTTCCCTGTAAGATAACTAGATCAGTGAATATTGCCTAATAAATACCTGGAAGCAAACATGTCCAGATATCAACTGTGAACCGGAAAGAATGCAAATTGTGCCCCAACCCAATACAAATAAAACACCACTTAGGGCACCATGACAACACCACCATGACAAGCTTCAATTGTATTTACTCTTCAATTGAAATAAGAGTTTGACCCCAATTATAGTATCAGCTAGTCTAAAGATTTTTAGAACAATTAACTCCCGCAGTAGCAGATTTCAAAGCATTCATGAGTTCTTTGCAGTATGCAAATGACATGTATCAAGATTTGAACTTTTACTTCATGTGATCAAGCATAACAACGACTAAAAAGAGCTGCTAGCAAGTTAATCAAAACATTGAACTTATCACAATACATAGAAGAAATCTGATAATTTTAGAGATATTCACTTGCTTATACAGGTCCCATGACTCAAGTATTGGGTTCAATCTGAATAAGAACAACAGGCATACAGTAGAAAATTTGATTGACTAAACAAACAATGAAATAAAACAGACTTAAAAACCGGATCAAAGCAAGGACAGATTAACAGTTTAACACCCAAAGAAAGTAAAAGTCTAGTGAGAGTTAGAAAACAATGCAAGTTTTTATATCTAAATAAAAGATGAAAGATGAATGTATAAAACCAGTTGTCAATTGAAAAACATTGGCTTTGACACGATCAATTTTAGCTTGGTCTTGAGATACCAGAATATGCT
Organism: Acmispon strigosus; assembly: GCA_030819835.1. Taxonomy (NCBI): domain Eukaryota; kingdom Viridiplantae; phylum Streptophyta; class Magnoliopsida; order Fabales; family Fabaceae; genus Acmispon; species Acmispon strigosus. Next base: position 42,571,796 of record JAUAMA010000005.1, on the reverse strand, counting down.
CCTTAAAAAAGAAAATTTATTAATTGACCAAATTATCTAGGGGTGGCAATATTGGTTAGGCCCGCTGGGTCGGCCCGTTTGGCCCGCCATTTTTTACGGGTTGGGTTGGGATTTCCAGCCCAAATACCCATTTGTAACCCACTTTAGAAACCCATTTTTTTTGCGGGTTTTGGCGGGTTGGGTCGGACCAGCCCGCCGGGCCACTAATATTTTTTTTTTGCTTTTTTTTTTTTGGATTTAACTAAAGAGAAAAAAATCAGTACATTACTACAGACTTCAGTGTAAGGGACGAGGGTTTCCAAAGTGAGGGTTTGGGTTTCTACAGACTTCAGTCAGCCGCTTTGCGCTCTCCTCTCCTCCACCGCGGTGCTCTCCTATCCTCCGCGACGCTCTCCTCCACCGCGGTGCTCTTCTAAAAATTGGTTCAAATGTACTACATTTTATATGAAAATTGGTTCATGATTCTAGTTTAGTGGTTCTTGTTTGCACTTAACACTTGCTTTGCTATCTTTTGTGAGAATGTAGAACTTTGTTGGTTTGTCATTTGTGCTTGCTTTTGTTGTGTTAAGAGACAATTATGAGTTGTGGCTTGTGTTATTTGTGTATTTTTACAACTTGTGAGAATGTAGAATTTGGTTGGTTTATGATTTTTTCTCATAATTACTTTTTTTTCCACTACATTAAATTTTGGCGGGCTAGCCCGCCAGCCCGCCAAAATGTGGGTTAGGTTGAGACTTTCAACCCATATACCAAATGTGGGCCAACCCAACCCGCCCCGCATTTTGGCGGGCTTTTGACGGGTCGGGTCAGGCCCGCCCCGCCAACCCATATTGCCACCCCTAAAATTATCAGAGTATTTCATTCTATAATCCATAGACCCCAGAATGGGCATCTGATGTTAAACTAGATGCTTCTAAACTACATACAGTAAAACATACAAGGTATGAAAACATGAAGCCCCGAAAGAAGCAGTTTCCATCTCAGCGAGTACGCCGAATGGCAGCATATTGCTCATCAAGCACCTGCATTAAGGGGAAATAAGAGAATGATTCACAAAACATGATAAGATGCAAGGAAAAAAGGGATCTGAAACAAAACCAGTTGTCAATTGAAGATGAAGGGGCAATGGGTATGAAGGGAAAACTGAATTTCAGCAAGCAGAATCGAAATCAGAAGAGGCAAACTGAAATCAATCATCAAGGAGAAGAAAGAAAGAAGCTGGTGTCGAAAATCAGAAGGGGCAGGGTGGAAAGGAATTTTTCCTGTTCGTATGAGAGAGAATGACCCAAACTTGGGTTTGCCCAAAATCGCGTCCTGGAACGGAGAAGCAACGTCGACCTGCGTTCGCCAAACTCGCGTTCTGAGAGCGGAATCGCAAGTGTACGATTAACTATCGCGTAATATAAAAAGATCGAACCCAAGGGATAGGTGTTCTTATTAATATAAATTTAGTACTTGTGCAAGAAATTAAAAGATAAAAAGATGTTGTTGTTTTTAGAACAAGAAATAGTAATAGCATAAAATGATAAGAAATAAGATGATAAGAATTTAAGCTCTTGGGTTGGTTTACATAGTCTATAAAACATGCTAGAAATCTCCTACTTAATTTCTGAATTTTAAATCCAAAATCATGGTGTTATAGCCTAGAGTTTCTACATCCTAATAGCCTTAAGAAATGTAGACCTTTCTTTCCTAATTACTAACTCCATAGCCTTGGTTATTAGTTAATCAGAAAAGAAGATGAAGAAGGAATTCGGGCCAACACAAAGTTACGTCCATCCTTATAGCCTTAAGAAATGTATACTTATAACCTTTTTTATTTCCTATTTCCCTTGCTACTTACCAAATGGCCTTATGAATAAGTAGAAAGCATGAAATCTTTTGTACACAAGATTAATGAAGAACAAAGAAATAAAACATGATTTGAAAGTATTATTCAGAAATGTAGAAGAAACTAGAACATGAATTATAAACTAAAACAACCCAAAAACTTAAAGAAGAATTTAGCCAAGCATGGCTAAAATAAGCATTGAATTACCCTGGACTAGGAGCTCAAATATGGCTTCCCACAATTCCTAGGAACAATGTTCTTGAGGGAGAAAGAGGAACACTTGTTATGTTCTAAGAAAGGTGTGTTTTACAAATGAGGAAAAGGCCCCTATTTATAGTAAAAAATCAATGGTGGAGGAGTTGATGGCCATTATGGCCTTCATTGGCCACCAATTAACTTTTGAAAACTCCTTCCCACTACCATCAATACTCCACTCATCCTTTAATCCTTATTTTCCATGTGCTAATTTGAAGAGAGTTGCTTCATATTCTTCTTTTCCACTTTTGGTCCTCTCTTGGTTAGCACTTCAATTCTGACCCTTTAACTCTTTCAATCTTCACTTTTAATCCTCCACTCTTGAACTTTCACACGTTGATCCCTGATTTGCTGAAACTTTACAATTTGGTCCCTGGACAAAAATGATAACTATACCAGCTTTTCCTAAAAATACAAAATAACTAGAAAAATTCCTAAAAATATAAAATAAAGCTAGAAAATCTAATAAAATCTAATCTACATGCAAAATGCAAAATAAATATAAAATCTACATAAAAACAATAAAAAACCTACATGAGACTCAAAAATAATAAAATAAAAAGACTAAAAAGACCCTAAAATTATCATATAAAATCCACTCATCACACCACTATACCCAACGACAGCTTGTCCTCAAGCGACAAAACTTAAAGAAAAACTCGTCCCTGAGTTTTGAGAAAGTTTTTATCCGATTGAAATATGATAATTTTCCAGAAAGCTTAGCGGATAAGGAAGACATGCATGTTAAATAGACAAAGAATCAAGAAAGTTAGGCTTGGCTTTTAACATGTTTGAGTTCATCAAATAAGCTCACAAAATGATATTCTCCATGAAAACAAGAAAGCTCAATGATCCTGCCTATAATTCAAATCAAAACTGAAGTAAAGCAACCAAGTGATGTTGAAGAGATTTTTAAGGTTGTAACTTGGCCAAAGGGTTGAACAATTTAAGGTGTGGATTTCAAGAAATTGGCAACTCTAGTGGCTGACTCAGAATCTGTTGTTAAGTGATTTTTCCTTGACTAAGAGCTCAACAATTCACACAAGGGTCCTCTCAATTTTCTCTCTTGTTTTTTTGAACAAAGTAGTGGAATGTATGAGATGAATGACTTGAATTTTACTCCCCTCATACTCTTTCTCACCCCACTACCTCATTATTTTTCCTAAGGCACATACCTTATTTTTTCAACTTTTTCCTTCTTTTTTTTTATTTTTTTATTTTTAGAGAGAAACCCACAAACATAGCTCTAATAATTTAGCACATGAATCACAATAACAACTTTAAGAATTATCACACAAAGTAGGCTCCAAAGAATGACTCTTTTAAGGCTCAAAAGGGCTACTAGTGGATATAAAATTTCAAGCAAAAATCTGAGTTTTCAAAAATGCCTATAATCTCTTCTCAACTCACAAAGTGAACAAAACTCCAATCAACATGTAACACAAGGCAGAAAAATTTCACAATCATGCATCAGAGTCCTCAGCTCTCAGAAAAAGATAGGGTAAGTGGTACCCTTTTTAGAACTCAGAAAAAGACTTTGCCAACAACCCAACAATCAAGATATCAAAAATCCTTTCTACAGCATGCAATCCTAACTGCTTAAAAACATAGAACTTTTTCACAAAGCAGTTCAATCAGATAAAGCATTTCACAAAGCTATAGCAACATTCAGAATGGATAATATACTCAAGATTCATGCAAAAAGAAGACAGAAAAAAAAAACTAAAAATAAAACTAAAAACTACAAAAAGAAAAAACAAAAACTAAGAAGCTGGTATAGTAACAAATTTTCCACAAAGGTCCAAGGGAACCTCAATGTAAAAGTCAATTTGAACACTTAAGTTCAAGAGGGTTCTTCCTCCTTTTGGTACCTAACCTGCAAAATTGAACAAACAAAGTCTTACAAGCAGAAGCTTGCTTGACTTGTTAGTTCCAAAAACAGCACAAAAGATCATGGGTTGAAAAATTGTGTCCACCTTTAAAAACAAGAAACCTTGAGTTCCCAAAAATCAAAACCTTTATAGAAGCAAGGGAAAACTCAAAGAATCTAAAACTTTCAGAAAATGGTGAACACAAAATTTTATTAAAAACTAAAAACAGCAAATAAAAACAAAACAGCAAGACTGCCCGAGCTCCAGCGCTTGAGCGTTGGGGATACCAACGCTTGGGCGCTGGATAAAAGCAAACACTGGGCAATCAGAAGTCCCAGCGCCTGAGCGCTGGGTTTCCAACGCTGTGGCACTGGAAATTAAAAATAAAAACTGGGGATTCCAGGGGCTTAGCGCATGAGCGCTAGCCCTCCAGTGCTGGAGCGCTGGAATTAACTGAAATCAGAGGTGTAAAGCAGGGGCCTAACGCTGGAGCGTTGGCCTCCAGCGCTGGAGCGCTGGCCTCTCCTGCAGCAAAAACATAGAATTCTTTTCTTTTATTTATTTATAAGAGTAGTGCAAAAAATTAAAAACACAGAAAAATAAACTATCCTAAGTTGGGTTGTCTCCCAACCAGCTCATTGTTAAGGTCCGAGATAGACCCTTCACTTAATCATTTTTCAACCGGGGTCTATTACAAAATTCATTAGACCCCGCAAATCATGCAAATTTTGGCACAAAAGCAACATGGTGCCACATGAATTTTCAGCTAACAAGGTAACAACATTTAAATTAAAAATGGAAGGAATAAATAAATTTTCCCTTCCCTGTTCTGCTCCTTGCTTTTCCGAACCTATAGCATAGGTTCCTTGAGGTTCTTCTTCCTCCATCTCCAATTTGTCTTTAAGGACAAATTCTACAATGAAGGTTGCTTTCACCTCCTCTTTTTGAACCACGAGTTCATTTTCATGAACAAGTGGTTGTTGTTCATCCCCGGGCTGCCTCATTAGAATGCCTTGTATCTTTACTTGTAGAATCTCCCTGGCCTTACATTCTTGCTCAGGACTTGGCAAAAATCCGGATTTTCTCTTGCAATCTATATCAGAGTAAAACTCGTTAACTAGAGTGAAGATATCCTGCTTCGTCTTCTCATATTCCTTTTCAACCTCAGCCCGGATTTTTGCCTTCCTTTGCTCGAATGTTTCAGCCATTGCTATACCTGACAATACTTAGCAAACAAAATTAGCAGCACCAGTTCATCACAATTTTTTTATATATACTTTTATAATTTTTTCTTTTTTTTTTATATATAAATATATAAACAAGAAGTACTAAATAAAATAAAAATAAGAACTTGAAAGAATCTATCCCCGGCAACGGCGCCAAAAACTTGAGAGCGGAATCGCAAGTGTACGATTAACTATCGCGTAATATAAAAAGATCGAACCCAAGGGATAGGTGTTCTTATTAATATAAATTTAGTACTTGTGCAAGAAATTAAAAGATAAAAAGATGTTGTTGTTTTTAGAACAAGAAATAGTAATAGCATAAAATGATAAGAAATAAGATGATAAGAATTTAAGCTCTTGGGTTGGTTTACATAGTCTATAAAACATGCTAGAAATCTCCTACTTAATTTCTGAATTTTAAATCCAAAATCATGGTGCTATAGCCTAGAGTTTCTACATCCTAATAGCCTTAAGAAATGTAGACCTTTCTTTCCTAATTACTAACTCCATAGCCTTGGTTATTAGTTAATCAGAAAAGAAGATGAAGAAGGAATTCGGGCCAACACAAAGTTACGTCCATCCTTATAGCCTTAAGAAATGTATACTTATAACCTTTTTTATTTCCTATTTCCCTTGCTACTTACCAAATGGCCTTATGAATAAGTAGAAAGCATGAAATCTTTTGTACACAAGATTAATGAAGAACAAAGAAATAAAACATGATTTGAAAGTATTATTCAGAAATGTAGAAGAAACTAGAACATGAATTATAAACTAAAACAACCCAAAAACTTAAAGAAGAATTTAGCCAAGCATGGCTAAAAGAAGCATTGAATTACCCTGGACTAGGAGCTCAAATATGGCTTGCCACAATTCCTAGGAACAATGTTCTTGAGGGAGAAAGAGGAACACTTGTTGTGTTCTAAGAAATGTGTGTTTTACAAGTGAGGAAAAGGCCCCTATTTATAGTAAAAAATCAATGGTGGAGGAGTTGATGGCCATTATGGCCTTCATTGGCCACCAATTAACTTTTGAAAACTCCTTCCCACTACCATCAATACTCCACTCATCCTTTAATCCTTATTTTCCATGTGCTAATTTGAAGAGAGTTGCTTCATATTCTTCTTTTCCACTTTTGGTCCTCTCTTGGTTAGCACTTCAATTCTGACCCTTTAACTCTTTCAATCTTCACTTTTAATCCTCCACTCTTGAACTTTCACACGTTGATCCCTGATTTGCTGAAACTTTACAATTTGGTCCCTGGACAAAAATGATAACTATACCAGCTTTTCCTAAAAATACAAAATAACTAGAAAAATTCCTAAAAATATAAAATAAAGCTAGAAAATCTAATAAAATCTAATCTACATGCAAAATGCAAAATAAATATAAAATCTACATAAAAACAATAAAAAACCTACATGAGACTCAAAAATAATAAAATAAAAAGACTAAAAAGACCCTAAAATTATCATATAAAATCCACTCATCACGTTCCTGTGGGCAGAATCGCGTGAGGGAAAAGAACCCAAACACGTTCGTTCGGCCAGAAACCACGTTTCGCCGACCAGAACGCGCGTTTGGAGTGTTAGAACACGTTCCCAAACACGCTCTTATAAGTACATTGATATCATAAGTAAGTTTCCTTATACTCAATGTCCATAAGACTAATATAAGAGAAGAGAAAAGAATTAATCGTCTGATTAATCCATGTTTTTGCACGCATATTTGCATTTGGTTCTTATTAGAAAAAACACAGTAATAAGTCTCTATAATTGGATTATGATTTTGTTGCTTGAGATCGGAGTTCCAGCGTGTGTGTTGAGTGTCAGGTGAAAGTTTACGTTGCACGTCATGTCATGTGTTATTTTTAATTAGATTTTAATTTCATATGTATATTTAATAATTAAATTAAATTAAAAAATCAATTAAAATTTAGTAACTACAAAAGAAAATCTTAACCGTTCAGCTCCACCATTTTCATCTTACATCTCTATCCTCTTCATCTTCATCTTCACTTCCAACACCATCCCAAAACCCACAAAATATCAAATTCTCAAAACCTACTTATCCCCAAAATTTGTGTGAATCTGGATGTCCCCAAAATTTTGTCGCTCCAAAGGTTGAAGCTTTTTCAATGGGGTTTTGTTCGTGGGTTTTGTGCCAGATCAAAACACGCAGAGATCAAAGCCTTCTCTTCATGGATTTGTTGAAAGCTTGTTCACCTTCTGAAGCCCTCTTTCTCCTTTCTTAGTGCCTCTCAACTTCAAACCCTCTTTCATGGCCATGAAAATGTAATGTGTTTCAGTTTCCAAGTTGAAATACTGTGGTTTATAATGAACTGATAGCATTTGGGTCTTGCAATGCTTAGTCCCTGATTTTGTACAAATTAAAGCATACCATGAAATTAATGTGTTGTCAACTTGTGATTGTTGCATGAGTAAGAACAAGTGTGTATATCAATCACATTGCAGGATACTACTATAACATAACATTTGATTCTAGCATTTAATATTAGTCTTTTTGATTATTTATCAAAAGTAAAATAAAGATTAAAACTCATCATGTGCATTTCTTGCATTTCAAAATACCTTTTCTTGTATTAACTTTCATATCTGAACCATTACATTAGCAAATGAGTACAATTTCATGCTATTTCGTACCTACTCTTGTACACAAATTCCACTATATAGTCACATAACCGATCAAAATAAAAATCACTAACAAAATGACCAAAAGCACAGCTAATGGCCAAACCAATCTCCAACAATCTCTCCTTTTTCATAGCTGTAATTCTCCTAACTAGCCAAGCAACAATCTTGTCCTTTACAATGAGTTCTTCATCATACCATACAAAGTGCTTACATACTCTCTTACCATAAATCTGAACAAAAAAAATCTATCAGATCGATCAGAGGGATTAAGAAAAATAGAGGCCAATATATACATTTGTTGGATCATTGACAAATTCTGGGTAACACACCCTACCATGTAAAGTCCATACCCATAGAACATTCTATACCATGGTTATTACCCGTTCAGGACGTTATAAGTGGAGCTTCAACTCCACAATAGCACAATTTCACTCTTCTCTTTTTTGTCGGATACCTCGAGGAGGATGACAAATTTTTGCTCCCTCCACCCATTTCCTTCCAACCTTGGTTCGTGTTTTCTTCTACTATCATTGTGCAGTGCCAATTTTGTTCTCCTTCCCAGCAATTTCGAGTTGAGAAAAATCCCTATTTTCTAGGGTTCTATTCAGGTTCTTCCCGTTGGAGAAGAAGATTGTTGGGTCGATCCAACATTCAGATCACGTGAGGAGCACATGTGAAGCCATCTCGTCACTCTCTCTCTCTCTCTCTCCCTCCAATCATGTGCCACATCAGCTACCAACATTAGTTTTTCAATGGCAAACAGATGGAAGACCACAACTGCAAAAGTCATACAACGTTAGGGACTATTTATGCTAACTTTTTTTTGTTGGAGACCACTTTCGCCAATTTGGACAAAGTGGGGGACCAAAAGTTCATTTAAGCCTATATATAAGGAAGTACTAGAAAGATCTAGCATAACTGATAGATAGTTTGATTCCTTAACCTTTTAGTCCAGAGTTTAATCTCCAAACGGTGCATATAAAAAATGATTTTTGGGAGAAATTTACCTGCTTAACGTGACCTCAAAGCCTCAAGGAATTAGACATATAAAAAAATATATGACACGAAGGGACAATTGGGAATGTCTTTAAACTCAATGATCAAATTTAAAATTGTTGTTTATGTTGCATTTGTCTCACTTTTGCCGTCGCAATTAGCATGTGATGGGGCCTTTTGGTATAATCCGTGGAAGACACCCACTTCTTGCTTTACGTATAGTGTGTTTATTTGTTTGGTTATAAAGTGTTGTTGTAGATCAACTCAGATTTTTGACAACCCAAAAAATAACAACACTTACACGTTTTTCATTTTTCTCTCTATCAATATTCTTATTACACCACATATCACACTTTTAGCTTTTATCTTTCTTTAAACCTATTTGTGTGAAACTAAAAAAGAACTTATTAGAGCTTATTCAGAGTGTGTTTGGTAAATAACTTAATTAAGCACTTACGTATTTATAAGTTTTAAGAAATTTATTGAGTTAAGCTAGAAATAAATTATAAGTAAGCATAAACTCTTATTCATAAGCAAATATGAAAAGCCTGTGAAAATAAACTCATAATAGTTTATAGTTATGTGGTAAGTGAACTAGATCCTCTCAAGTGTAAATTCTCTCAAATTTTCTCAAGTTGAATACCTATTAAATAAGTGGACCCTATAAATATTTATAAAAAGAGATAGAAACAATATTTTACTTGACATTGTCAATTCATTTGAGAGGATCATAATTTATGAACTCTCTCAAATACTTATACAAGTGTTTATATTATAAAATAAACTTAAATAGACCTTAATTTTTTTTTTCTTGTAAATAAGTTTCAATAAGCTTTCATAAGTCGTATCCAAACAATTTTTTTTCACTCCTCCTATTTTTAATGACTATACCTAAGTGGATGTCTACTCATCATTTTGTTATAATAAGCATTTGTTTGTATATGAGATGAAGAGGAGAAAGGGTTTGCATATACGAATACGATGGATCGGGGACCCATAAGAAACGTGATTGACGGCTAGATATGGGCCAGAAAATGAGGCCAAAAACCGAATGAAAAGCAATAACAAAAGTTGGACAAAGCAAAAACAAAAACAAAAGTAAAAGAAACTAATAGGATGATACTGTGTCCCTTAAATAAGTAGTTGATGATTCCATTCCCAACTCTTCTAAAAAAGGCGGAAAAAAAACTCTTTGATTAGCTTCTGCATGCACAAACAGTGAGATAAGAAATTAATCTCACGACTAGTAACTACATGAATACTTAAGTGATAAAAAAAAAAACATCACTACTTATGATGTCACAGCCACTCCAATAGCATCTTTGTGACCCTCCACGTGTTTACATGCCATCTCTTATTGCATGTTGATTTAAATTATTTTGCAGGCTTTGCTCGGTATCTTGGTGGCAAAGGCAAGTCCATAACAGTCAATGAATAAGCACAAAGCTTTCATTATTAATATCTTTCTTTCTTACGGAGCAATTCACCACCTAGATATTAAACCAAATGGAGAGAGCTTTTGTAGCCTATATGCTATTCTGATGCACAAGAAAGGGACAATAAATATATTTATTTATTTTTCTTGAAGTATTCTCGTGTCTATATATCACATTAGGTAGATAGGGTTCTTCCAACAAATTATTCTTTATACACACCGCTTATAAATGGACCATAAACTAAAATTTGAGCTTATTGATAATAAATATATTAGTTGAAATAAGTACTATCTATATGGATTAATTAAGAAAGAGCATATAGTGGAAAACACTAAACAGCAATAGTTGGGTTTTAATGGGGACAAGAGTCCGGTGCTTTATTTAGTTGCTCCATAGTGACATATCTAACACCCTTCTTCGGTTTGATTAAGAAGTGAGTAATGAGACAAAAGAAACGAATTAATGGCATGCAACTAACCGCACCGACCTGTAATTTCTGCTTTCACTAATAATAATTAATTTTACTTGTTTTAAAAAATTTACTTTTCCACTAATAATCAGGAAGATTGCATTGTGACAAAATGGGTTGGTGCAATTGGTCACATGTTCTGAGTTTAACTATCTTATCTCCATAAATTGAGGCTGAGGGTTCAAATCTCCTTACACTCAATAAAATCTCAGTTGGTGGACAACCATTTTCAAAAAAATCTCTAACGCTAAAAAATATTGTAGATAAAATATATAATTGAGAAGTAATAAGATGAATTAAACCTTTAAATAATAAATACAAAATAAGATGAATTCAACCTTTACAAAATAATAACAAATTATTTCATATGTTTTAATTACTAGGTTGAGTGGTTCGAATATTTTTAATCTAAATGTGTTCTCAACATGGTAAAATAAGTTATGTTTTTTACTCTATTTTGTTTCGGAAATGATGTTAGAGATGTCTTTTTGGTGGATATACTATTGACATATATTTTAGCATAGGTTTTTAACCGTTACTAACCTGTGTGATCATTAAAAATTGCCGTTAATTAAAGTTTATTTTGATTGTATGTCTGCCAAAATCGTATGTTTAGCCATGATTACTCATTTTGTTTACAATATAAGATTAGATACAACATAGTCAGTAGGTCGAAGTCTTCATGGAACATTAGAGTTACACTTATATAATAATTTTTCATTCACTTAGAAAAAGATGTGAAAATAAGAGATATATACATAATAAATAAGTGATATGATAGGAAAAAAATTATTAAGAAAAATTAGGTGAAAGTAATATTTGTTTGACTATGTTTGTTTTCTATTAGTGAGGGAGTCGTTGGACGTTTGCTTAAAAAGCAATAGATGTGAAGGGGTTGGATTTGGTGAAAGCCGGTTAATATTCACTCGACATTTATACAAACACACACATTGAGAAGTGAACCTTAAGAGAGTTAGTTAAATTGGAATCAAAACAATCCAATCCTAGCCCTGAAAACAATAGTGTGCATGTTTTGACCTATATGTTCATTCCATTAATACATAGAAAGTCTATCTCGTCACATTGATGAAAAAATCAAATCACCCTTGTTCTCGCTCCAATCCATAATCTGGACATAACATTATTGACCTATTCAAACTTGCCGAAACTTTACCTTTACAAATATCACAAATACACTTAAATAACATTCTAATTAACTTTATGAGTGACGAGGGTGTTGGGCCTAAGCTTCCAGCTCAATTTTAACATCTCAGTCGAGTTGTTGATTCTTCAAACCCCTCCGAGAGCAACGGTTAGCTAAATGCACGAACTAAGTCTCTTTTGTAATTCTGATGTCAAGATTGGTTGTGCTTTCCGCTTCATGAAACTGGTTAGAAAAAAGAGTAGAGTCAGTTAACTTATCCAAACCTAGCTCCTCATCCGACACGTGTGCCGAAAGAGAGTGAGTGTAAATGAATCAAATTCAAGCTTATATATACTAGCAACTAGACCTTGTGAATCACGTACGATTGAATCCGATAAATCATGCATTAAGATAGTTCAGTGAAGGACAGCAACTACGAGCGCTAATTAAGCTAAACTCTAGTCAGCAACTTACAAAATTAAAGTTCCCTCGGATCCCAAAAGACAGCTATATATGCTTATTCTTCGTTGAATATATGAGCAAAAGCAGCTAATAAACCTATCTTTTTGGTTATACATCGCAACAAGTTACACTCAAAAATCGAAAATATACTACATCTTTGTATCATTAATTCCTTGTACTATAAGCCACACGTACGCATCAGATTTTATTTTATCCATTTGCTTCAAATAACTGAACTACACCGTACGTACACTTTACCCCCTCACATGCACACTCAAGATCCCTTCATCAAGACACCAACTCATGTGTCTAGTAATCATATTTGCACACTCAACTTTCTCTATTATCTCATTTTACTTTGTTTTCTTATCTATCCGTACAATTTCTTTCATATCACAATGATATTAATTTTTCTTCTTTTTTCTCTTTATATTTTAAGAGGTGGAAGAGTGGGTAAAAAATATTACTATTGTATTATATTCTCTGTGTCAAATAACTTTATAGCTGTAATCCAATACAGAACCACCGATCACCAGTCAACACTCAACAAACAGATAGGATCTATACAAGAAATGTTCTGGACTTTTATATAAAGAAAATGAATAAAAGTGGATAAACATCTAAAAAGTGTAGACCACTATAGAGACATATGGAGAGAGGAGAGATGTATGATAAGTGTGATATGATGTGATGTAATTAGAAGAAAGAGATAAAGAAAAAAAATGTCCAGATGTGTCTATACTATTTAGGTGTACACGAATTATTTCCTAAAATAAAATTAGAATAGAGAATGACAGTTTTGTTCAGCTTCTTCATTTTAATTACACTTTTGGATGTAACAAAAGTTCAAGTATGTTTGGATTAATTATTGGATAACTGTAGGAGTCACTTAGCACGTACCTACTATGGATAAAAAATAAATGAAACTCCTACATGCTTATAAATTTTTTTCACATTCTAAAATTAGAATTATTAATTGGGAAAATGTTACGTGAGTAATTTTTGAGTTTAAGAATTGATTCTTACAAAAGTTAATCCGAACATACTAAAAGTATGTATACAATAAAAAATTAGTCATTTTTATTTTAGTCCTTGTAAGTATTTTTTTTCTATCACCTTAAAATTTCAGATTTTTACTTTGGTCACTGCAAAACTTTTAGTCTATATAAAATACAAACATGATTCTTCATGGTGGACTAAAAACATATTTTTTTATTTGATAGAGACTAAAAACAATTTTTTACATGGACCAAAACTAAAAAAAGTAAAGCTTTAAATGTCAATAGTGAAAATTTTACAAGAACTAAAATAAAAAATCAGTAATTTTACAAGAGCCAAAAACTTATTTAAGTCTCTATTTAAGTTATAACAATGTATATATATCAAATTAAATTGTAAAGTGTTAAGAACTATTATGAGACATATGAGTTGGGAGTGAAAAGTTCATGATCAATCTCTGAAATAAATTTTAAATTAAATTGTAAAAGATATAAACAAACTATGTTATAATTATTTTATACTGTAAAACTCTATAGATCCCGCTATTTCAAGAATCAAATCACCATTTCGTAATTTGGTCCAAAATCAAGTTCATATAAGTAATTTGAAAGTACACTTGCAATAATTAAGAATTTATGTAGGTGAAGTATATATAAAAATATAGGGCTGGACATGTCTTTTTTCTCTGTAAAAAAAAAAAAAAGAGAGACGTGTAGAGAAAATTATTATTGAAAAAAACAACTTGTAGAAGGCCACGCCAGATTCTTATAGTTAACTACATAATATATAATTTCATGATAACGTGCCGTCCATAATTGATACACCCTACTATCTTGAAGTCATTTTCTCATTTTAAAAAATAAACCTATTATAAGGTTAGTTCTATCTTATTTAAATTAATCTAAAAATTATTAGAGTATTCTAAAATTTTGATAATAATTTATTGCCACATATTGCAATAGAAAATTTCTCACTTAATTATATTTATTTATCTGTTGTATTTGTTTTATCGGGCCTCAATAATCACACTAAATTAATATTGAAATGCATGATGTAAAGATACCCATCTTTTGCTTCATGAAATTATATACTCCCCGAATTTCATTTGTCTCACTCATATTACTTAAACGTGATGCAAGTTAATATGGTCAATTTACCGGGAGCGTAATATCAAAGTCTCCTTCGTTTAATTTGGTTAATTTGTTCAAGGATTCGAATCTCTCCGTGTTAAGTAAAATTTTAGTTGGTAGATAATTTGATTCAGGGAAATCATTTGATACTCTTATTAAGAAGTGAGTTTTTACTAATTTACCTTACCTAGTAGTTTGGGATTATTTTCTCTATGTTCTACTATTTTCTTAAATATTGAAAAAAAGTCTCCTTCGTTTACTCATGATAAACATACGTTCATGAATGTTCTTTTCTTGTTCAAAAATGAAAATCAAGATTCCATTTGCCACGTAAGAAGGGATTAACAAGATTCTATCCAGCATTAATCATGGTTATATAAATAATCCTAAGGAGGAGTAGCGATAGAGTAGTGATATCACTGCAAGTAAACATTAACATAATAAAATAATCAGTGTTGATTATATCAGACTTTACTTTCTATTCTATCTCATTTTCGCTCACATTCTTTTCATGATTCTTTATTTTTTCCTACCATATCATATATCATAGCACTCATTTCTCTATTTTATTATTATCTCTATTATATGGGTGTATTGGTGGGAGTACATAATTTTTTTAAAAAATAATTAAAAGATAAATGCTCAAAGAAAATTCCAACAATTCATACCTTTTATCATCAAATTGTTAAAATATTTTAATCTCCACAAGAGGCAATATTCATGCCAGTGAGCTACTTCTTTTATTTTCAATGTGTACATCTATCATGAAAGTAGTGACTAAGTCATTTCATTACGATACTTGCATAAAACATGGTATATAACTAACTATGAAATGTGCTATATTCCCAAAATGATGATAAAACCACCGACTTCATGATTAAGAAACGAGGTAACCAACCACCTCGCCATACCTCGCGGTTCATTCTTTTCTCTATACAAAACTCAAACACATACTAGAACTAATTTGGAAATAATATGTTTGGATGTGTTTGGTGCACACACCAATCAATATAAGTGAAGAAGCCTCATAGTGTTGCTTATGCGTGTTGCTCCTGTGTTAACGTGTGCGTGTTGCTCCTGTATTAACGTGATTTTGAGTTCCAACGTGAATCTAAATGTACAACCAAACATGTTCTAATTTTTAAGTCCATGTGTGATTTTAAGTTGAACCCAACTGAACGCCAACGAATGTCTTAAATTTCTTTTTAATTCGGTGCATGCTTACTTTTAAGTTGAACATAATTGCACGGAAATGGAGA
This sequence comes from Acmispon strigosus, assembly GCA_030819835.1. NCBI lineage: Eukaryota > Viridiplantae > Streptophyta > Magnoliopsida > Fabales > Fabaceae > Acmispon > Acmispon strigosus. The sequence continues at coordinate 42,556,064 of JAUAMA010000005.1, read as the reverse complement.
TCTTGTGTTCCTTTCACGTTTTACGCTATACATAGTGATGACAATTTAACTCGTACTCACAGGTGCCCGCACGAACCCGACCCAATATGACGCGGGGTAAAATCCACTTTGATTGGGTTCAGATTCGGGTTTTATCTAATGTTAAAATCGGGTTTAGATTTGCATTCAGAATTAGCGATACCCGCGCGCAAACCCATCCAATATACCTAAAGTTACAAAATTTAGTGGATTCTAATATATGTGATTTTTCGTGTCCTAATGATATAATCTTGATATATATCTTTTAGTCCATGCCTTAAAAAAGTAAGGAAGATTTGTAGTAAGAATCATATTTTATAAAACAATAATATTTGAACAATAAGGTATCACGTGAGTCCAAGTCACATCAGGTTTAGGGTCGGACAGGTAAACCTAAAACTCAATTGGGTCAAGTATGGGTTACACTTTTCCAAACACATTGGACTGCCAACCCTAGCTATATACAAGGCCTCATAAACATTCATTACCATAATACAATACACGGTTTTCAAGTGAAAATCGAACATAAGTATATAGTACAACCAGCCATTAGTATATTGTTTTTGTTTTTAACATACCAAATATTATCATATCCTAGTTGAATCTTTCTCCCCCCTTTCTCAACTTTAACAATAGTAAAGTTTGACCAAGTCAACAGGAAAAAAAGGAGATGCTCATGCTATGCTCCAAAATCAAAATCACAAGTTTCAAAATGACAAGTCTTGGGGTTAGCTTTTGCCTCTTTGAGGGAAAAAAGAGCGGGAGAACAGAGGGATATTGGGGCAGTAACCGAGACAAGAGGGCCCCAAAACCACAGTGCCTTCTGTTTCTGAGAGAAGGCCATCAAACCAAACGTACACATAATTTTCATTCATTCCCACACAATACATACCTATCAATATGCCAACTCATCACAGCGAGAAAAGCCTGCATTTTTGTTTTGTGGTTTGGAAAAAAGCTTCAAACCAAACATGTCTCTTTCAATGGGATTTCAATTAAGAAATATTACCATTTTACTAGTCTCTCACTTTCTCCCCAACCTATATATCATTGTTTGATCAAGACATTATTGAATAATTAATATAAGGCCTTCTGAGATGTGTATAAAAGGCACATGATTAGTTTTTACATAGTGTTTTGCAGCGAAAATTCCAAAACATAATAATCAACAAATTAGCTTGAAATGTGAGAATAGTAAAGAGCATTGAGGAATTACACAAGAGTATCATTACTACAAATAGCATAACTTATTACACACTATTCTTTAACCAGCAACAGCTTCTTCTACAAACACTTATGGGCAATGTTTCAACATTTCTTTTTTGCCAAAGCTATAAATAAAGCACTTTACCCTTCTTCCATGATTCAAAATGGAAGAAAACGACTCCCTAACCTTATTACAAATCATAATCATTATATCAATAATCAAAGATTAAAAGATAAATTACCCTTCCTTCCTCTAAGTCCCTAACTACTATATTTCACTGTTTCTCCAACTTACAAACAGATCCCAAAAGCTGCATCTCTCACAAAAACCGGATGTTTATTGCAACTAAACTAGCCCAAACACATTCTTCATCATCTTTATATATTAAAGACTGAAAAAGTAAGCTAAAATACTAAGTTTCCTACCACAATCCTACTACTAATAACTTCACTAACTAAGGAATTGAATCTTGTTTTCAAGTATCATCATTCAATGGAGTCAGTAAGTCCATTCCTGAGGCAAACGAATTTCACAGTTAGCAGCCTCTTCTCGGCGCCGCAAGCTTAATCTCTGCTGCATGAGAAGAGCATTCCTTCTGGCTATCAATGCATCTGCAAGAAACCCCAAAACAAAATCAGTCTCAAAACTTAAGAACTTTAACCATAATGTTTTCATTTTTATTGAAGATCAACTCACTCACCATAATCCACACCAAGATCACCCGAGAAGCGTGGTTGTCTAGCTGCATTAAGTTCATCAATGTTCAAGTTCAGAGCATGGATCACCTTCGCCGGAACCAGAACAGGGGCACAACCTGCCACAAAAGACAACATATCTTAATAAAAGAGACTCCTAAGAAGTAAAAACCAAAGTTAAGAAAAAAACAAATAGTGGTGGTGAATTTTACTTGTTTTCTTGCGCGATTCCGGAGGAGGGGCCCCATATGGACGAGGCAAGAACACCCCTGTTCCAGCACAACCCCTTTTCATACCAGATCCACCCTGTAACCCGGGTCGTGACAACCCGGATCCGCCAAACGGTGGCTGGTGATTTTGGTGCTTCACCTGAAGTGGGTGCCATGAAGAACGAGGCAAAGGGCGCACGCATTTCGCATTGTCATAGCCATACCCTAAATCACGCACTCTGTTCTGAACCTGAACCTGCTGAGTTGACCAGGTAGTAGTACTCTTGGCTTGTCTTCCCCAAACGGAACCGCACTGCGGCGGTTTCTCCATCTGCTGGTACTGAATCTACACAAACATCATTATTCACATGAGAAATCAAAAACCCGTGAAGGGAAAAAACGGTTATCTTCACATGCAGGTTTAACTGAGGACTTTCCACAAACAGTTTGAAAGCAGCTCTCACCTGCGAGAGATTCTGGCTCGCGAACAACGGTATTGGGCGATTCTCTGCCACAATGGGTGGGGGAAAGCCATTACTTCCGCCGCCGCCGTTACCCAGGGGTTCTCTGCTTTGGAAATCGAACCTGGAAGCCTCGCCGTTGACCTTCAACCTCGCGACTTCCCCTGCGGCGGCGTACAGCACATCCCAGGCGTCGTTCTCAGCGGACAACGGCGTCGTCGTGGGCGACGGTACCCGGGTCGACCCGTTAGGGCTTCCGTCGCTCCAACCCGACCAGCCTCCGATCCCACTGAGTGTAGACTGAGGTGACCCGGCCATGGCTTGAGTCTTCTCCTTACCCTGAAAACAGGAAAAAAATCCCCAAAAGTGAGTGGTTGAATCAAAGAGAATGTTTGAATCTTAGAAGAAAGCTTGAAAGAGTTTTTACCTCAGCTTCGTTGCTTTTGTGGATGGGAACAGCGAGTTGCTTCCTCGCTTCATGAAGCGAGGCGTGACTCAGGCGGCGAGCCAGGCCGGCGAAGAAGTCCTCCTCCTCGTCGCTGCTCTCTGTTTGGGTCGAACCGGTTATCGACTCAACCGGTTCAGCCCCGAGCGAGTGAAACTCGTAGGGGAAATCAGACGGAAAGCCAAACGCGGCGTCGAGCTCAGCATCTTCTGCAGGTTTAGCCATCGGAAAGGGCAAAAGCTAGAACGGAGAGAAAGCAGAGAGTGAAGCCGTTATGAGAAGAAGAACGAGGAAGATGAAGTTGTTGATGTTGCTGGTTGAGGAAGATTTAATAATGGTCCAGCTGTGAAGTGTGTGAATGTGCTGTGTTAGCAGGCCAAGGGACCCAGCCAAAAAGAAAAGCATGAGAGAGAGAGAGAAAGAGAGAGTGTAGTAGTAGAATACAAGTGAGTTGGAGAGGATAGAAGAATGTTGAAGACAAGTTGCTTTTATTAAGGTTACAGGGTCCCTCGTATACACTTCAAAATCAAAAAACAAAAAACAAAAAAAATTGAAACAAGGGTTTATGCGCTCAATTAGGTGTCTAATTTGTAACTCTTCTGAATGGAAATTTCTACCATTTAGTGGGCTGACAGTTGGATAAGAGATTTAGTTCATGGTTATCGCATGTGGGAATACGTTAATTTAGTAGCTCAGTACTCCGTTTCTTATGCAATTAGGTGTTCCGTTTCCAACTCTTGTCGAGAGAAAATCTCCACGGCTACGACTTACTGCACCAATCGTGGCGCAGGAGATTAGTTTCACATTTATCGCATGTGGTGAAATGTTAGTGTAGTAGTTCAGTATTTTGTCTTCTATAAAATTAGTTACGTGTTTAAATTTTAATTCTTGTGAATGAAAAGTCTCTACGCATTTATTCGGAGACAAGAGATTAATTTCACGGTAGTGAATGGGGGATGACTTGGTTAAGAGCAAAAATGAAAAATATTTTGGTGAGAGAGAGAGGGGGATGTTGAATTTGCAAACAACTGGAACAATGGCCCAGTGGTTGGGACATTTGTCCTTGCATGCAACCCACCTGCCATTTGTCCTCTCTATCACACACTACTAAACATGAATCTTTAAATTAATTAAGCGGCAAAGACATACTTTTGATTATTGGGAGATGGGATTTTTACAGCTTCTGATTCTTCCCCTTGGCATGGATTGATTACTATCTTTGCAAGTCAAATTTCAAACTTGTTAGATTTGTGCACAGATTTGGAAATTACTATTCACTCACCTAATTCCACCCAACTCCATTACTACTTTTTTTGTCCATATTTGGTTTTTAGTGAAATTCTTGGGCTTTGGCAAGATTCACTTAAGAAATTCTTAAGCCCTCTGACTCTTGTTTTAAATTATTCCTAATGTTGTTTCTCTTGTGGTTGTGACTAGATCTGTCGTTGATGCTGACCTTATTATGAGGGCTTTATGTAAATTTGAGTGAAGGTGGGGTCATCTTTGTGGAAGTTTATAGACATTTTCAAATTAAATGGAGATGCCAATTTTGTTTGCTTGGAAAATGAAGTGATGGGAGTTGATACCATCCATCTCAGTATCGTATATAGATATGATTTAATTGTGGAGCTTTATTAATTTTTAAAAATGATGTAATGATCCATGATGTTGGCCTTTTGCCTATATAGAGAATTAGCACCTACTTTTATAGGCAATTTCTCCGCATGATAAGGAGACTAAATGCAGGTTAGATCTCTTTGGTTCTAATTTTTTTTATTGGGAGAGACTAAGTCCAAGAACGATAAGTACATAAGAACTAGAATCGTAAGCGGGAAAGAAACTCTTATACAATCAAACAACAATAAAGAAGAGCATCTAGGAGGAGGAACCTTCAACACATGGGTGTCTAGCGCAAAATCATGAATCATATTAGCTAGACAATCACCAATTTGATTAGCCTCATGATGAACATGGACGCAAAGAATCTCCCAATCGCTCTGCATCAAGCCTCTTATCTGACACACCGTAAAAGCATATGGATGAAGATTAGAGCAACCTTCATTAATCAATTTGACTGCAACGAGAGAATCGCTTTCGACGATAATTTTAGACAACCTACGATCCCAAGCACAATCCGGAATAGTGAAGATTGCCCACAACTTCGCCCAAAGCACATTAGAAGACCCAATGTTCCTCCAGAAACCAAACACCCACCTACCATGAGAGACACACGCCTCCACAGGACGCGGCATTTGAAGGCCCTCTAACCGATCCATCGGTGCTGCATTTGAACCACAACGGAGAAGGAGGAGACCAGCCAATTTGCATACGCTAGTAGCCAAGGCTCGCTGGACGAAGAGAAGGATACAGCACACTCCGGGACTAATTAAAGTCGAGTTTAGCTGTCATAGTTGTGGTGAGAACCTGCTACAAACCAAAATCTGCTCCGTTAAAAACCGCTTGGGCATGAAGCTTCTAAATCTGTAACACTCCAATTTTACTCAAGGAACTGCGCACTCGTAAATACTTGCCTAAAAACAGGGTCCATTTTTTTTTGAAACTGACACAAGACTAAAAAAATCACTACTATCAATAATACCCATAATTACAGAGGTAATAATTCCAAATTAATAGTACGAAAGAAAGTAAGCTTCACCCTTGTGCCAACAACATGGCACACAAAAGCGTTATCCAAAAACATTTACATCAAACCGAGTCAACAAGATAAAGGAAATCTAAGAAGCAGGTGCAGTTCCGGGTGCATCCTTCGTAGCAACACTCTTCAAGATGAAACGTCGTAAGCCAGCCTTCAGTGCAACAACCTTTTTCCTTCACCGCACATTCCACGCCTTAGGTATCTATGGCGTTAAGCACCCAAACAACAACCAGCACACAAGAGAGGGTTAACTTCAAAAATAACAAAGCATATAATAACATCACAATGCATATTATATCAGAAGTCAACCTCAAGTCATAGCAAGAATATAACCACATTAAAGAAAATAAAGCATCATAGAAGAACAACTAAAATCTCATCTGAGTTAGAGTTAGCATGCATGTTGGTCAAGGCCCTTCACCTTGAATCATATGCTCCGAAATAAAGGCCACAACCTCGCAGAGATGACGGGACAATTACGACTCCACGATTGGGGTTAGTCTATACTAACGCACTGTCGTATGAATCCCACATACATATGGCTGTCCCGGTATCCTATTCGAACCATCTCAGTCTCAAATATCGCTAAGGCCCTTCATGCACATGTTATGCAAGTCAACAACAACTCAAGACTTAGTCAATAACATCATAACAATTTACTTAATGTCTTGAACAAGGATTCTTAAACAATATCAAACAAAAAGGAAACTTCCCACATCATTATGGCATCAAGTTAATGAGAATAGAACAACATAAAGTCATGTTTCTCATACAAAATCCAGCAAGCAAAATATTTCACAACCATCATCAAATTCGCATAAACAACACTCAAAACAATTTCATGTTGTCACATAAAATTCAACACATCTAAACAACATAAAAACATCAACTTTCAACATCATAATAACATGAATCAACAATAATTTCAGCAACCAATAAGTATGACTCTTACACAACATGTAGACGCTCTAAAATCAAAGTTATCCTCACATTCGCCTTGATAATTGTTCACAACTTGAGCAACCTCGAATGGTCCTTCAAACAAAAAATTACTAAGAAGTTACAAACTATTTAATCATAACAAAATAACATATTAACGATCAAAATTCACCCTCTTATTAGCCTCTAACCCGCAACCATAACCCAAAGAAAATGAGTTAGGAAAAAGGATTTTTCAACCCCCCCAAAACATGGTATACCCGCGACCAACAAGCCCAACAACAAGCAGAATTTTTCTTCCTTCAAAACCCAAAATCATGGCTCATAAAATTTCACAAAACAAGGTTTAATCACACACTAATTTTTTAAAATGAGAGCAGAATATTATTTCATCAAAACTCTTTTAAAAAATCAACTTTAACCCTCAAGGTTTTCCAAAACAGAAGAAGAAAAGAGATGAAGAAAGAAGTTTAAAACCCATAGTACTCAAATCAAAACCCCAAAGATGAAAGAAACTAGGAAAAAAATTATGATAGCCTTCATGAAAACCCTACCTTGAGCACTTGTGGAAAGGAAGAAAAACAACACAAGAACCCTAGATAAAGAGAGAAAGGTGGCAGCCAAAGAGAGAGAGTGAGAGCTCCAAAGTGATAATAATATTGTTGAGTTGTGTCTCCGGGGAACAAAACTGCACTGATTCAGAGACACCAAATCCCCCATAACTCGCTTGAGCCTATTTGTGATAACATTAGTAAGAGTTTTATAAATAACGCTAGACAATGAAATGTTCCTATATTGAGTAATTCTTTCTGGTGCCTCAATCTTGGGGATGAGAACCAGTAGAGTCTCATTCACCTGGATAATAAGAGAAGGATTAGAAAAGCAATCCTGAGAAAACTTACACACAGACATACCAACATGATGCACCGAGATTGGAAGAAGAGAGGTTGAAGCATGTCGGGTCCTGGTGCTTTAAGCGGACCCATACTCAAAACTGTGTCCTTCACTTCCTCCTCCATATACCCTTCTTGAATGTGATCTAGACGGGCCTGGAATAAACTCGGAAAGGTATGCTCCCTAAGGATCTCACATCTCCATCGGCCAAGTAGACAAGTTTGAAAAAATTAACTGTTATATCTTTCAAGGCATCAAGGTCCCATTATCACCAATAAGGGCTTCAATCTTGTTGCGCTTCCTCTTGATGATAGTAGCAGTATGGAAGAAATTGGTATTCCGATATCCATTAGTCATCCAAAGGCAACGTGATTTTTGAGCCCAAAGAAGCTTCTCCTGCACCATAGCTGAATTATATTCCTTCCAAAGTCATCTTTGCAAATTATCAAGCCCTCTATCAAAGGTCATGCTCAACCTCAAATTAATACCTTCTAGCTGCTTCATGAACTGCCTCCTTCTATGGAAAATATTACAAAAAACTTCATTATTCCAAGTGGTTAGCTCCTCTCCGAAATTTGTAGAAGAAGAGAGCTAATCATCATTAGGCCTCCAAGAATTCGCCAGCACTTTAGGGAACTCCTCATGGGTCATACAACTAGCTAAAAACCAAAAATGTTAAACATAATTTCGGTTCTCCACCAAACCAAAGAGAGCTAGGAGAAGAGGTTTGTGGTCCGATTTGAGTTGAGGGAGATGGACGATGACTAAATACGAAAACGTGTGCATCCAAAGAGGGTTGCACACTCCCCTATCAATCCTCTCCTTAACCCTACGCTTTCCCAAGTGAATGGAGGTCCTTTGAAACTCCTACCGACAAGCCACAAGATAGGAGACAAGACTGAAACCTCTGCATAGCTCTAAAGTTGACCCCAATTCCCCCATATTTTTCAGAAGCCTCCATGTAAGCATTAAATCACCGATAACAAGCCAAGACTCATCCATATTAAGAAACAACTTCAAAAGGCTAGCCCAAAGCTCATCACGCAAGGAAGGTTGAGGACTACCATAAAAAAATGTGACAAAGGCTTCTTGAGAACCCTTAATAATCTTCAACTTGGTATGGACAAACTGGCGGTGAGAGGCAAGAATCTGAATATCCAACATAGTTGTATTCCAAAGTATCCAAATTCCACCAGAAAAATCCACTGCATCCTCCACATGAAAGTCAAGCTTTCTAATAATTGGCAGTGCCCTAGCACCACTCACACGTGGCTCCAAAAGAGCAAGACAAGACACACGATGTCTACGAACCAAGTCCTTTATTAACAAAGGCACCCCTTTGGCTCTAAATCTAAATACAAGTAAAACCGACCTAATAGGTGATTCCATCCTGAGACCGTGGTTTGCTTCATCAATGAGTCAAGAAGAAACATCGTCTAGCCACCACATTGTTAAGAATATTTTTGATATAATGAGTTATCACCATGGTCGCACCCAATGGAGGGGCTGTTTGTGCCATGGCCCCTAAGGTTTTGTGATCTTTTTAAAATGCTACTACTTATTACACGTAAAGATGATTTGTATAATTATGGAACCCTTATCATTTTTATGGTTTCATCTCATTTATTTCAGGTTATTTATTCTCTTAAAGAATGATCTCTCATTCTTTCATTTGATGGTATAAATTATAAAAATTACTAACATGTTTTGTTGAGTTTAGGTTTAACTAATTTTTTGTAAATGGTGTGTTAGTTATATGATAAATTTGTATATACCATCCTTAATAAAATTTGGTTGAATATGTTTTTCGTATTTGTAAAATTTGTACTTTCTTATTTTTTGGTGTACTAAATTGCTCTCGCAATTTCGACCTGAGTGTACTTTCATATTTTATTCTTTATTAAAGTTTTATTCATTTTAAATCCTAACAAAATATATAATTAATATGGAGGAACTAAAACCACATGACCTTTTTTATTTTAAGGATTAAAATTAAATACTTTTTTTGTGTGCACAAAGGAATCCCACTGTCGACAGCTATGAAACTAATCCCCTCGAGACTCTATAAGATCATATTAAGTAGGTAGGCCTCTGACAGCAAGTCCTTCTCCATACACATCGCCCAAGAATTGAACCCTTGACTAAATACTTAAGGAGTTCAGCTATCTACCAACCGTGTTGGGACATGTTGGTAAAATAAATAAATTTTTAACTGCAACTAAAATTAATGTGTTTAAGTAACTGGTTGGGAGTTCCATTTTCAGCTCTTGTGAATAAAAAAACCATTGGTCAGCCTCCTTCCGCTTAGTGCGCTAGGCAACGGATTAGACTTACGACTATCTACTGTAGGATACCTTGGTTAACATAAAAAACTCTAACGTGTCAATTTTTCATGGTAAAAAAATATATTTAATTCAAAATTTTACGGGCCTATTTATTTTGGCCCCTCTCATACTAGAGCTTGCCACTAGTCGCATCTATCATCGACTCTTATACCACTTTTTAGGGAGATAATGAGGGTCCGAAGCACAAGAGCCTGCATCAATGAGTCATCAAAGAAGACCACCAAGAGAATCAGGCATTATATCTTTACCAAAAATCGTAAGTCATTGGATTTGCAAGTCATATCTTTTATGTTGTCTTTGGTGTTAAACCATTGGTGTAGATGCCTCATGCTTTGGGTTTCCTCTGTCTCTTCAATGGTGGTACCGAATTCGATGATTCAACCATGATGATGACTTATGAATAGCTTATGTTGAGGTGAAGCACATTCTTAGTATGTTATGTGGTTGAAACAGTTTCTAATCTTCCACAATAAAAAAGAAGTTTGATATTGTGAAAATGTTGTTTTGAATAGGTTATGGTTATGAACGACTTAGTATTTAAGCTTGTTAATTATGACTCATCTCTCTTTCTTAAGAACTATAACACCTTGAAGTTTCCCCTAGTAATTAAATAATTATTTAATTATTCCAGGGTACTGTTTGAATCCGCTCAGCGGCATCGTCAAGCGATATCGTCGGCCGAAGTATCGATGAAGTACATTTACAACACTTGGTAGTAAACCAAGCTAGACCTGACTTTGAGTTCGGACGAGAAAAAGACGTTTTCACTATCACCATGACAAGTAGTGAAAAATTTCGTGAAGAGCGACTGTAACATTGACATGGTTTCCTCCCGGAGTCTGGGAAAGATTTTTCGCGAGTGGAAGTGACTTAGGGAGTAATTGTTGCTTTAATTAGCCAACTCAGCCTCATAACCAAAAGCTTCAGACATAATCATTACGACATTTGACCCATAACAATGAATTATTACTGATTATTACATTGATTTTGCTTTCTAGCTGTCGTTAACAAGGCAGAGTGACATGGTCAAAAACACAGAAAATACCTATCTTCGTTTCTTCACTGACATGCAAAGCTTAATTAAGTTAATCTCATTTGTCCATTGATAATTAACATGGAGGTCCCATGCTACTTCTGATCAGGAACACATGCAAAGCAAAGCTTAATAAATTAATCATTACGCATTCTCGTGAACATGGTTACTAGGTAACAACATACGAGACGGCGAAAAGGTAAGTGGAATACAAGTGCATATTCTTGTTTTTGGTTCCCCACTCATTTTTCAGTTTATGGGTAGGATTAGGAATGTTTGGTTCCTTCATGGTTTTACAAAATATGAGTGAGAGTAGAAAATCTTTATTGGCACAAAGTCAAAAGATTGTGATAAACCATGAGAGTAGAAGAGAGGGAAAAAATGTCTATCATTTCTTACTTAATTATCTCAAACCCATTTCACGATCGAGAATAAACTTTACACTGTAGCTCAATAGGTACTAGCTATAAGTAAAAGTGTATTTTTTTTAAAAGAGAGATACCTCAGATAGAACACAGTCATGTTCAAGACGGAAACATCCATATTCTAGTGGAGTTAGTACTTCAAATAAACATATTTTTTATCCATAAGACTCGAACTTAAACCTAACACATTTCTTTAAAAAAAAATCAAATTTATACCATTTTAACCAACCGACATAAGCAAAATTAGTAAAAAAGATCTTAATTTTTAATTTGTATTTTTATACTTATATTTCTTTCATAGACATTCCTCAAATAATATATTTTAGTAGTTATATACTTATATTAATTTCGAAATGAAAAATTTCTAATACTTATAAAAAGAAACTTACCAAAGTCATTGTCATATTGAAATAAATAAATTAAAATTGGCATAATTCAAATATTTATGAGTCAGGCATAAAAATATTTAAAAAAATAGGCACGAATTCATATAATTTTCGTGCGTGTGTATGAAGAATTATTTACTGGAAGATCTACCCACTTAAAAAAATCTTAGAAATTTAAGAATTAGTTTCATGACTATCGCTCATCAAATAGTTTGGGAAACTGAAAAATAGTAGTAATAACTATTAATTGAGTATTGGGTAAAAGGAACCAAGGAAGTTTTTGCTTGCCGGTTCTTGCATCAAATGAACACGATTTTGTGCCTAGACTTGTTTGGGCATTAACTGCTGCAAATGTGTGAGTACACACAGAAATCATGTGAATGAGTAAACAAGCACTGCTGACGTGGTTCAGTCCTACGTGGCATCGTCATGGGATTCCTTTCCAGTCACCTTTCAATACCATTTAATCCATTTCCCGCCAAAAAAAGTAGCTACGACTACGAGCATCTCATCACAATTCTTAGAGGCAGTTCATAGGCAAAAAAACTAAGTTTTTGTAAGAACTATTATTGGAGTAAAGTGAGGTGACATTTGTTGTTAAGAAGTGAAAGTAAGATCTTCATAAATAAGAACTCACTTCTTACATTAAAAACAATTTTTTTTCTTTCATTCAATAAAATGTGCATCAATATAAGGTGGCGTGAGACCAGATGAATAATGCTAAGAACTGAAAATAAGAACTCGTCACTTGAGCGAAATCTACATCAATTAAGAACTGCTTAGATCCTACGTGGCACATGAGGCCCACGTAAATGGTGTCAATAACTCACTTCTTAACAATTGTCATTAGAGATACTCTAACCTTGTAGGAGGATGTACTTTCTATTCAATAGTATAAAAAAATCAACATAATAATATCATATACGATCCAAACTCCTATATATATCTTCCAAATGTTCTCATTATGATTTTTCAATAGTTGATAAAAATATTTATAAAATTGTACACATTTAATATATTAAAAAATATAAAAAAATTATTTGAATAATTATTATGAATGGAAAGTATGAAAATCTAGAATTATTCTTCTAATCACATAAGCACACCTGACATGATTTTTTTAATACATCTAATCACATAAACACTTTTTCTTTTTAATGATTTTTTTAATATATTTTGAAAATAAATCCAAAAACTATCGTTAATAATAATAATAATAATAGTTATAATAATAATAATCGTTATAATAATAATAATAGTAATATGAACTAATTTTGTATATTAACTAAAAAGCACACTTAGTAACTTACAAATTCCGTCACAAAATATTATAAATTTTGTCGTGAATTAATGACGAAATTTGTCATGAAATATCAACCATAACAAAAAGTTATGTCATTAACCAATTGTGATGAAATTTATAGTTCGTAATAAATTAGTGGCGGATGATAAAGTTGCCATCGATGTTATAAATCCCATTAGTGACTTGGCCAACTTTTCAAATCCTTGTCATTAGGTACTAACAAATAAATTCCAATTACCAATGGTTAAGGTCGTCAATAATCTTCCAATGGTCACGTTAATGACATCGTTGGGTTACCAAAGGCCATGAAGTCAGTAATTTGAATTTCATTGCTACTAGCGACAGGTTAATCAACAACATAGAATTTCAGTACCCTATAAATACGAGCTCGCATACTCATTTCTCTCCATGTCTTCCTTCCCGCCGATCTTCCTCTTATCCACATGTGATTTTCTCTCCGTAAAACATTAGACAATGTTTCACTAATTGATATGCAGTTCGAGTGCGTGTGGTTCTCTACGAGGTTGCATCTAGCATCTAGTGTCATGCACGTCACATAGGTTAGAAATGTATGAAATTAAGAACAATGAGTATGTATGACCAGAAATGCGTGAATTTAGAATAGTGATCATGTATGACTAGAAATCTGTGAAATTAGAAATGAGGAGTATGTATGACTAGCATGTATGAATCTAGGAAATTGAGCATGTTGTAAATGTATGAAAATAAGAATTAGGAATGTAATTGAGATTGTTGTATGATTAAAAAATCATGAAATTAAGATTATCGAGCATGTTGTAAATGTAGAGAATTAGGAATGTAATTGAACGTGTTGTATGATAAAAAAGATATAAGTCACTTCAAACATGTGGCTCCATTTCAATTAATGAGCATGCTCATTGATTGATAAGTCTTCCCACTTAATTACTTGTAAATTCACATTATATTTGTTTCATGCATGTTTGATTATGCTTTGTATGTAGTAGGTGAGACAGTTGGTCAGAGAGATCACTATGGATGAGCTTTTTCGACATGCACATACCCAAAAGAAGGACAAGACCTGAGTCGACTAGAGGGCCAAGGAGACTTGCGTAAGCATAATCATTCATTAATTAACTTTTAGTATGTTGTATATGGTTATAACATTACTTTTTATTTGTTAAGTCTCAGATTTCTGCAAAGACTTGAGCAGTTGTCTTAACAGCCTTTAGATGCTTCCCCAACGGGGACAATTGAAGACAAAACACGCTGAAAAGACTCATTTTATTGTCGTGAGGACAATTGTCAAATAGGGAAGTTACAAGTGGTATTAGAGCCAAACTCTCTCTCTATAAGGTGTGGTTCGGGAACGAACGAAGCAGAAGCTAGTAGGCGTGTGACACCCACTACCGACGAGAGTGAAGAGTGATCACTGGTGGAATGAGATTGCACAAGCAAGGAGAGGCTCCTAACAAAGCTTCTAGGTGGAGGAAAACATGACTAAATCGATCCCGCACTAGAACAAGAGGTATCCCGACGATGTATATGTATGAGGCTATATGGTTAAGGAGAACTTATAAGATTTGATAAAAGTTACTCATAACAATAAATTTCATCTTCTTTTTGAGTCCATAGCAACTCTAAGGTTAAATGTGCTTACCTAGGAAAAATATGGGATGAGTGTGACTTACATGAAAGTTTTCTCAAGGAATGCGTGAGTGAGGACAAAGCGCGCACACGCACACATCAACAATGATACTTTCACATCCACTTTTTCTTTCATCTCATTTCAACCATTTTTTCTTGTTATCTCTCTCTAATTTTTTTTATCATATCTCTTATTTATCTCTCTTTCATTCATATTACCTACACAGAGCCATGGCCCCGGTCGCAAGGAAGATCCGCCTCTAGCTTTATAGCTACATGGAACTTTATCGTCTATTTAATAACTTAATTATCTTAATGATAGTCTTGACAGGTGGTTTAATGGTTGTGGCGGTTTCAAGCGGTTACTTAAGTGGGTACTTAATTATGTGTCTCTGAATTCTATTTGTTAAGGTTGCGCTTTAGACCGAGCGTCTTTCATAGGGGTCGGGTTTGGGACTTCCAAACTCGAAGATATTATTACTATTTAAAATAAAAATTAAGTGATAAAAGCTTTATATATACAAATAAAATTGGATTATGTGCACATAATAATCCATTATGTCATGCATCATTTTTAATTTATATTAATTGATACTTGCACTTTACTCTATCGATGGAATATATCCTTTTAGAAAATTTGTAATGGGGAAATGGTTTGGAGTCCAGCGCATGTAGCAGTTCAAAGCTGACAAATAAGTGAGATATCATTGATAATTAATTAATTACCAGCATTGAGTCAATCGTAGATCTTTCTTTTTGCCGTCCATAATCTCCAATTCGATCCATTTCTTCTTTTAAGTACCTCTTGATCTCTAAGCTGCCACTTTCAAAATCTCAACAGAGTAGGGTCCAACTTTCACATGCCCTAACATATACCTGACACAACCCATTCTATCCCCACCCAAAATCACTTTGCTTCCATTTTAGTTAAAAACCGTATATCATAACAACAAAATTCATCAAGTGAAAAATAATATATTGCATGTTTCCCTTTGCTAAACTCATGCTGAATAATAACTATTTATTATTTTTTTCTTTTCTTTTCAAACACAAATTTGCAATTGGTTCACCGGAAGGTTCCTTCCATTGGTGAATTTAAACTCAACACGGATAGTGCTTTTGATCCTAGCACAATGAGGATGGGAATGAGAAGTCTTATTAGGGGTGCGTTTGGCTTTTGGATTACTCGGTTATTTACTGGTTGCAATGGGGGAGACCCCCTTCGAGCTAAGATTTGTGCTATGAGAAGTGGCCTTCTCATATTGTGGGATGCCAACATTGGTCATGCTATTTGTGAGATTGATTGCGTAGAGATTGTGGAAGCCTTATTGGGTGGGCGGCTCCACTTCCATGAGTTAGCTTTTGATCTCCGAAACCTGAGGCGTAATTGGAGTGTGAATCTCGTTCATATCTCTAGAGTCGCTAATGAAGCAGCAGAATGTCTTGCTGGCATTGGTCGTTATCGTCAGTGTCTCCCTTCCCAGCTAATGGATCTACCTACTCAGCTCGTTCCCATCTTGGCTAGGCACTTGTCAGCCTTGTAGTACTTTTTTTTAGATTTGCGATGTAAAAAAAATGTCACCATTCATATGTTTTTTTTTTTAAATTTACCTTTAAATATTATTTTTAAGTATCAATTTATTCTTTCAAATTTAATTCTACCGAACTTTACTTTTAAAAGTTATAAGTTTACCAACATTTAATTATATCAAACTTTAAGGGTATGTTTGGTATATAAAAGAAAAGTGAGAGAAAAGAAAGAAAAAGGGTAGAAAATGAAATGATTTTTAGGGTGTTTGGTCGGAAAGAAAATGAAAGGAAAGTAAGAGAAAAGAAAAATGTATGTTTGTAAAAATAACATATATATCCTTAATAAAAAATTATATATGATAATTTAAAAAAAATAGATTTAGATATATAGTTAGAAAATTAATATCATTATTCAAAATAATTATTACTATATAATTTTTTATTATTAGAAAATGTAATTGGAGGGCCATTTTGATAAATTTGTAAGAATAGATGAAATTTGCATGTTGTCTTTGCTGATGAGAGTAGAAAATAAAAAACAATGGGCCCCACATAAATTTTGTTTTAGAAAGCAAAAAGAAATATATATATATATATATATATATATATATATATCATTATATAAGAGCAATAAGGGAGTTACAACCCAACAAAAA
This sequence comes from Acmispon strigosus, assembly GCA_030819835.1. Taxonomy (NCBI): domain Eukaryota; kingdom Viridiplantae; phylum Streptophyta; class Magnoliopsida; order Fabales; family Fabaceae; genus Acmispon; species Acmispon strigosus. Next base: position 42,539,236 of record JAUAMA010000005.1, on the reverse strand, counting down.
TAAAGTAACCAAAACCTCCAAAGAAACAAAAATAAATACTTAGAAACTACAAGACTCAAAAGAATCAAGATGGTGTCCAAAAAGCTAACGCAAAAGAATATAAACTCAACACTAATAGTGCTCTTAATCCTAGCTCGATGAGGACCTCCAAAGAAACAAAAAATAAATACCCAGAAACCATAAGACTCAAGAACAAAAAGAATCAAGATGGTGTACAAAAAGCCAACCCAGAAAAACTCGGACTATATACTCAAAGACAAATCGACCACCAAAACCCTAAAAAATACACCATCTTGAAACTCATCAATATAATATATGAGGCATAGATCTCAAATTTTTAGCTAATTGTGCAACAACACCTTCATTGGATCCATTGAAAACCGCACCAAGCTTTTTACCTTGAAGCCAAATACAATTAGCTCTCGTCAAGACGCGTAAAGAGAGAGCCTCTGGCAGAATCAGTGGGTTAGGCAAAGCCTCAGTTGGCATCAGTACCAACACCCCTGAACCCACTTCCTCCTTAGGACCAAACCCGTACATTTTTTGCCCTCTACCATACATTTTCTTGGTCTTTCTAGGCACACCAGAATCGAGAAATTCCAAAGATGATGCTTCAAAATCAAATTCTTCACCATAAAATTGAGAGTGATCCACCACACTAGTCTCATAAGGAAACAAAGACTCTTGATCAAGAACAGACACAAGACAACCTTTAGAAGACCTATCATGTAAAGGAGCAACCCGCGAAGTCTTCACCCTAAGCAAAGATGAAGGAGGCCACGACGGTAAAGCTGAAGAGACCGTCACGGTGGGGAAATGACCAACAAACCCACCACAACCAGAACCAGATGATGAACTCACTGCCAAAGAAGCATCAAAACCTCCGAAAACTTACCTTCTCCATCCATTAGGCTTGGAAGGGAGGGAACCAATACGACCTTACCAGAAATCCCCAATGCTGATTGAACCACCCCACAAGCGCTAGCTTCCTACTCCTTGACGAACCTCTTCACAAAGGTACAATTTAAGGGAACTGAAACTCATTTGGAGTCCAATGGTCCCAATCACAACACCTCTAGTAGCCTAAACCATCTCCTCCTCGCTTGAAGAGATTAAAGTCAATCTAGATCCTTTCGACTTGCCCAATAAAACATCCCGCCACGAATTAGCCATCGGCCCAGATTCCCCTTCGCCTCGTCTTCTCCTCCGAAGTTGCGCCCTGAAGCAGCTTCTTTCTTCATCGGAGCTCGAACATAGAAATACAACCTCCCATGTTTTAGACATCTGCAATTAGGAACCTAGCCAGCGCTGCTGAAAGGACGCACCACCAAATTTGCAAAAATCCAGAGATCTAATTTCCGAGAATGCCTGATTCTGTGATGCGAATCTAACGAAACAAAAGTAAAATGTACGTCCCTGTTTCCTCACACACTGAATGAAGACCTTCATTAGCTTACCCAAATGTTCAAAGAGGCCTCGAACCTATTAGTAACCCACGGAGTCCACTATGTTGTCAAAGAACAAGGTGGTATAAACGGATGCGAGAAGACTGAAGCCGGAACATCTCCCTCCCCCTGCCCTTCATCTTCATTAGCCAGCTCCCTGTCGTCATCCTCACCTCCGGCCACACCTCCCTTGAGAATTGCTGCCCACAGCCCGTTGCTACTGTCACAAGAGCTGTTTGTTGGGATTGAAACCCTGACAGGGACTCTACTGCGCGTCGCAGCTCAATATTCCTACTTAATAAAAAAAGTCAAAATGTAGGGCGCACATAATTTGATTCTCTCTATCCTATTTTTCTTCCATTCCAACTAGAGAAAAGTTATTGATAATGTGTTTTTTTTCTTAAATTAATCTTTCGTACTCATTTTCATACCTACCAAACAAAGTATAAATAGGGTAAATTATATACTCTTCCCTCCACCGAGAGAATATAAAATTACACTATCATCTTATCTTATTTCAAAACCTACACTCCACACAACTAAGAAATGCTAAACTATACTCTCATAACCACCTTAAGAGATAACACACACACACACACACATATATATATATATATATATATATATATATATATATTACATTTTAGTATATTTTATTGTAAATGAATACTTTAATGATTTAAATGAGTTTGAACGATGCTCCACAAAATTTTGATTTCTTTATATATTATCATGATTAACTAATTTCAAACGCTTTTATATTTTTTAGGTGAACCTAAACTCACTTGAGTATATATTTTATCGACTTTTAAACATCATTCAAAATATTTATTTTATCTTCAAAATGTCCAATAATTGATAGTAAAAAGTCAAAACTAATTATTCATTATGAAAGTATAATAATTAGAGGAAATAAATACCAGAATCTATTTGTACTAAAATAGATTTAAGTGTAGTTTATATTATCTCTTGAGTGAGAGAAATGTATGTTTTCAAATAAGAGGAGAAAATAGTGTAATTCAAGCTTACTAAAGGGAGGAAAGTGCAAGTTTTGAAATAAAAAAAGACAAAAATGTAATTTTAGCTTTTCTCAAGGAAGATGAGGATAAATTTTCTTAAAAAAACATTTCTCTTTTTTTGTTACAAAAAATATTTCTCTTTTTTTTTTACAAAAAATATTTCTCTAACACTTCTTTTTCACAATTATAATTTTTTGAATCTTTGTATTAATTTCTTATCACGTATTAATCACATCTTTCGATTTCTTTTCTCTTTTTATCTCTCTCCTGTACAATTTTTTTTTACAAAAAAATTAGAGCGAGAGAATTGTGCAAAATACTTACATTTACCTCAACTCAAGAAGACTAGTGAAAGTTTGAACCCGCGACCTATTCGATACGAAAATTTGGTATGCTCCACTGGACCAACCCCTTACGGTTGCTAGTGCAGTTGTTGATCTAAAAATCACGGAATTGAAAATTATTTTCCCATCATATTACTGCCTACGTCCCTTATTTAAAGTCATTTTTTTAAATTTTTTTCTCAAATTATAAGTCACTTTACAATAACTATGAAACATTAATTATTTTTTTCCATGTTTACCTCTATATTTAATATTTAACATTTATATTTTCCAAAATATTACTTGATTTTCAAGCCCATTATCATTTAAAGATAGTGAAACATTAATGTGAAGAGACATTTTAAATAATGGTGATTTGAGAAAGCTATTAAAATAAATTATAAATTTATTATTACTAATTAATTTTAATCACTTTTCTTAATGATTGAGAATTTGTTAAAAACGACAAATAAAAAGAGACGAAAAAAATATATGATGTGCAGAACAATAGCCGCTTTATTTGATGCCTAATTTTGATTCGTTACAGTTACATCGAATAGAGGTAGCAGGAAAATCTGAGACTTTGGATTTATTTTTTCTTTCAAAATAGACAATAATTGCTACAACTTTCCCTGTTGAATCATGCATGTAAGGGATTCCATTGGAATTAAGACTATCCAACCCAACCCAAGTGGCTCATCTTGCCAGAAAAGATATCACGTGACAACCCAAGTAGATCAGCATTCAAACTTGCAGTCAAACTGCACATCTGGCTCTAGCCGGATAGCACTTTCCCTAATCAAAATCATCTAAAATTAAGAAAATGTTACAGCATCTCGGATGAGAATTCTCAGAGGCAATTTTTAGATTAACTTAAGAATTGAGTTGTTGTAAGAAGTACTATTGGACTAAAGTGAGGTGATACTTTTTGTTAAAAAGTGAAAATAAGATCTTTTTAAATAAGAACTCACTTCTTACATTAAAAAATAATTTTTTTCTCTCATTCAACAAAATGTGTATCAATATAAGGTGGTGTGAGACCAGATAAATATTGCTAAGAATTGAAAGTAAGAACTCGTCACTGGAGCGAAATCTGCATAAATTCTTAAGAAATGCTTAAATCCAACGTGACATATGAGGCCCACGTAAATAGTGCCAAAAACTCATTTCTTAGCAATTGTCATTTGAGATACTCTTATGTGTACTGTAAAATTTTCCAGGACATCCAAATCGACCTATTATTTAATGATGATTTTCAACACCTGTTAATGTTAGTGACGGTTAAAAACTGTTATTAAGTGTATGTGACAATTACAATTATAATAAATTAAAATAAATTGTCACCTGCTAATGTTAGTGGCGGTTTTTAAGCGCTTAAAAACGACTTAATTTTAACATATTGCTAATTGTTTTTCGATAAATGTTAAGAAACTCGTTCAAAAATCACAGTAAAGACAAAATTATTATCAACCGCCATTAAAGCTAATAAGTGTTGATTTTATCTATCATAATTTTAACTCATTATAGTTTTAAATTGTGTATCCAAACACCTAATTGCATGGTGGAGTGGAGCAGAGGAGGGAATACTCTTTCTAACATCATTTTCAAAGGTGTCAGTGTTAACAACACGACATATGCAAGGATCCTTGCCTTTTTTTTTGTACATCCAGCCTCTTTCTAACTACTCCTGCCAATTACCAAACATGTTTGAGACACAACGCAGGATCGGAGGAAAACATCATAAAGTCACAGGCAAAACACACAGAAAAGCGGTTACGACTTTAGAATATATATCAACAATTTGGATGTTCTAGATTATTATTAAATATTAGGCGATTTTTAGTCTACGTAAAATACGTTGTTTTCATTTTTTTGTTAATGAGAAATTCTTTTCTTATTTTTAGTCCTCCAAAAATTATATCTTTTATTTTTAGTCATTGTTGTTGTTGGTTATTTTTCCATTCAATCCAGATCTGAAAATACTCTCGCACGCGTTTAGATCTGCTTTACAAGCAGTGAAATCGGTTTCATCCATGTCAGATTTTTCTCAGATTGTAAGAACTCAGATTTGAATGGATGAAAAAACAACTAGCAGAGACTAAAAACAATACATGTAATTTTCAGAGGATTAAAAACAATTTTTTTTATAAATAAAATATAAAAATAATTATATTTTGTATATATGGACTAAAAATGTATTAAGCCGAAATATTACAATTCGTTGGATTTGGACCACTTCTATATATAAGAACAAGCAATTTACTAGCTTTTTGTATGGGATTATAAACAAATGGATAAACCATTTCAGCAAAAGGACAATGATTCGTATTGTATGATGTTAAGAGGAGTTTATTTTTTGGTCAATATTAAGAGTTGTTTTTGGTATAACCTTTTGCAACATGGCCAACGTGGTTTCACTTTACGGGCCACTCTATGGTGTTTAGTGTGCAACAGTCATGGGCTCACCGCCACTAATGAGTCTTGGTTTACGGGCCACTCTACTTCATTTTTCTGCCTTTCATACATTGCCTTTATTCGGAAAAAAAAAGAGACTATCTTTGTATATACTTAGTGGGCAATTAGTAGAGGTGGCTACATGGGCAAACCCGACCCCCTTCAACTTGAAAAAAAAGGGTTGAGTTGGGTTGACTTGTTTCAAAACATGGGTTAGAAATCTCACCCTGCCCTACTTGGATGGTGGGTTGACCTGCCAAATGGAAAAATAAAAATAAATCGCTAAAGAAGTGAGAAAACCAAAAGAAAAAACTGAATACTTTTCATGATTTAATTTTCACAATGTGTCAGATCTTCAAATGATTTTATTGCAGGACAATGCGCGAAAGAGTAGCTAATCGCAAGATGACACACAACAATGGCTGGTCGCAGGTCGGAGTCTCAGTAGTGGCAACTTGTCTCTCTTAAGTCTTTTGATCTTAAAGATTTCTAACCTTATTGCTTATTTACTATTCTAGTCCTAACTCAAAGCTTACACTTGCAATCACATGAAATTGTGAAATACAAACAGAAACAAAGTTGATTGATCAACAAAAAAATCAGTGGTGATTTTGTTGGATAAACAGTTTTGGAGTTGAGAGTGGGTGAGGTTAGAAAAACAGAAAAAATGTAATGGGTCTAAAAGTAAAAACATTAGGGCTAGTAGTGCAAATCAAGTGAGGGGCATAATGCCATTAATTTATGAAAAAAAAGTGCCAACCTGATAGGTCAACCTGACCTGCCTTCAACTCGCTTTAAAAGTGTGTTATATAGGTTGTGTCAAAATGGATTGAAGGGTTAGAGATCTCATCCCACCCTGTTTAGGTGGGTTTAACCGACTAGTCAAACCTATTTTGTCACCCCTAGCAATTCTTTCGAGGTAAAAAGTTAACATAATTCTTCTTATAAATTAAAATGAAAGCATTTTCATAGAACTCTAAGAGATATTGATATTGAGTTCTCATACCATTGGACATTTAATTTAGTGTATGAGTCATCGCACTAACAGTTCAACACTCCATTTTTCTTTCAACTTCTCACTCACTCTTAGTTTCCGAACAATATACAGTTAAGAAATACTAACAACACACTCTTTTAAGGACACACTCCCACACACTCATTGTGATTGATTCATATTTTGAAAAGTCAAACACATTTCCCTCACTTCTTGAAAAACATTTGACTTTTTAATATATAAATTGATCACAATGAGTGTGTTGGAGTGTGTCCGGCCTTCATAGAGAATGTTGATAGCATTTCTCATATATATTTTAAGGTGTTTTTTGAGGTACCTTAAGTCAGGTCAATGTGTGGTACCCAAAATAAGTCGATATAATAAAAATGACTCATGTATTATATGAGTAATTAAACAATTATATTTTCCTAATAATATACTTTAAATGTTTATATATGAAAATATAGGTATTATTATTTACTAAAACATCTCTTCATTTAGTAAATGTGAGAGTTTAAAAATCGGCAACTTTTTAAGTTAGTAACCATCGGTCTTCCCTCCCAACTTGAATTGTTCATACTCTGTTATTTGTTCTCATTCTTCCCCCAAGTTTCACTATTTTTTTAGAGAAACAAACATTTTATTAATGTATTGGGTCACCTAATATGAGTATCACACCCAAAAAGAATTATGGGTACCACAGCCATTAATTCATTACTACTAGTTTCCTATAATTAAGAATATTAAACCTCATCATGCTCTTTATTAGAGAGATTTTAAAGATAACCTAAGTTATAACTTTGTCTAGCATGCAATGTCGCAACTGGTAATTAATAAAGATAGCCATTGATCTATTTCCACACAACAAAATCAACGGTGAGAATGAGTTGGAGCATGCACTTGGGAGCATTAAAGATTGAAGGTCCTTTCAGCAAAGCAATTACGTACCAATAGCGTTGTATGTATGAAGGATAGAACCAAATAAGGAAAGAAGAAAAGAAGATGATATATATGTGAAGGTGGTCCATGTTCATAGTTACTACGTTGTATTAATAATGTTGCCGCAGCGCTCAGAATATCACGTGCAGAGGAAAAATGCTTTGCTGGTTTGGTTTCAAAATGCACCACTGAAAAAGACATATTCTCTATACTCTATACTTGGGTTCAAAATTCGAATGACTAGCATAAAATTAGGTGCAAATAGTAATAAAAACTTTCAAGTAGTTAAGGTAAATTACTGCATCCAGAGATTTCAATTTTCTAGTTTCAAATATTGTTAGTTAGTGGAGCAAAAAGGTCCAAGTGTGTAAAACTGTATATATAATGATATGATATTGGGATAAATAACCATGCACAACAGTACAAACCAAACTTTAACTGGCTTAACGGTGCCTTTAATTTACTTTCCCAAACGGATATAAAATTTGAGCTTTGCCTTCCTCTTTCATTTGGAATCTTAGTGGCCGTTTGAGTAAAAGGTCCTCAAAGAGAAGTAAAAATTCCATACTTTTCCAGTAAGAAAAATAGTCCTGATAACATAGGGAGAAGGAAACCGGAGATGTTGGCCGGCCGTAGTGGGTAGTGGCTGACCCAGAAATTTTATGTCGTGGGGGCGATACACTATATAAATTTAATGTCTTACACTATATTATCATTTTTTTAAGGATACACTATATTATCATTGAAGTATAAATTTTCATATTTAGCAAGCATTGAATGAGATTTTTTATTTTTAATACTAGAGAAAATTTCTTTATATATGAATAGTCAAATATTCATTCAATAATTCATCTCTAATAGGCTTTCGACTTTCAATTTTTGCAGTATCACTCAAATATAACATCAAGAAATTACATCAGTAGTTATAAGGAAAGTTTTTGTATTGAAAGTTGAGAACTCATAGGAATATGTGAATCTGTTACTTGATCAAATGATAATGCTAATTGTACAAAATAAACACCTCTTGCAATGAGCTAATGAAGTTTTAAATTAACGAGGAAAAAATTTGAGTGGAATTTGAAGTAACACTATGAAATATTAGGAAATAGTTTGTAGCCATATATGTAGATGAATACGTGAGGACATTTCCTAGGGGTATAGGTCAGAATTGGGCTAAAGATCTGAATCTTCAAGAGAATGAGTGATGTACCTCGTTGATATGCTTATGAATGTGAGCCATTTCAAAGCGATGTATAATATACATATATATATATATATATATATATATATATATATATATATATATATATATATATATATATATATAAGAAGTAAGAATATTAGTGGGGGCAATTGTCCCCATACTCTATAACTTGAGTACGTCCTTGGGGCAGGGCGTTTCGTGAAGGAAGATTTGTATGATAGAGGCTTACCTCTGTTAGAGTTTCCCGCGCGACAGCGGCATGAAGAAGGTGTTGCCAATCTCAGCAAGAGCAACGACAAGGAGGACGAAGAATGATGACAATTAGTTGCGAGGGGTCGGGACTGGCTTTGCAATCCCTCATCGAGTCCAGGCTAGGGAGGAAAGTATCAGGAAACCTGCTTTGAAAGGATTCAAATCACCTGTTCCCGTATTATGACCCAATGCCTGTCTCACCGACTGAGGAAAGGGAAATGAAGGCCCCCTAAGCCAAAAGACGAACACTCAAAGAACCGAAACAACCCAAAGCATGAGAATTCCCAAAAAAACAAAACAACCAACACCCAAGATTCTACCTCAGCTCCCTAAAGAAGACCTGGACGCATTGATCTGGGTCGCAATCTGGTAGAGGGCAACAACATTTGTGTAGTCATACTTCATGCCATATCGCTTCACCATCAAAACGACAGTCCTCTCCCCAGTCAGAACGCTATAAGGCTTCGAAAACTCTTTCGATAAAACCATCAGCTCCCTTCCTCTCGAATCAGCATCAGGATGGATGATAATATTATTTTTACAATATTATTAAATTTTCTTAAGATGCTATATTATTTAATTCATTTTTTTGATATTATAATATAAAAACATAAAAGAAAAGAGCATATGTTTATGATAAATATTTTCTAAAACTATTAATAATAAATTTTAATTTTTATGCAAATATTTTGTTTTTATTTTTCTATTGCAAGACATGATTTCTTAAAATATTTACAAAATATTTTTCATTAAGAGATCTATAATTAACACATTAAACTTTTAATAGGGCACTAATGTCATTTTACAAAAATGTTTTTTTCTTTTCTTCCACTCTTCCTTCTTGTTCTCTCAACCAAATAATATAAACAATATCTCACTTTTCTTTTACATTCTTTCCTTCCATTTTTATTTCCTCTCACTCTCCTCTCAAACCAAACATAACAAAAGGTTTTCAAAGATACTCCAACAACCTCTTTATCAACTCCACGGGAAAATGATGTCAACAACGAAGCAGGAACGGCCAAATAATGAGAGATATAGAGAGAACACCATACACAAATCATTCTACAAAATGCATTCTTCCAAAAACAAACATTTTTATCCTAATTTTACAAAAATGCATTTTTCTCAACCACTAGGAGAAATAAGTAAAGTAGCTACAAAATTTTGAGTGTGATTGGATTACAGTTTTATCAACCAGATTTATGACAATCATGGAGTTTGCAAAACTGGGTTTATGAAAAAGTGGATTTACTTAAAAAGAAGCTCTACTTTAATGTAATTTATGTTTGGATATTTGTATAAAAATGTTGGTTTGGGTAAATAAAACTTGTTTCGATAATAATACAATTAGAAAGTGCTATTAAATTTGTGTAATTACTAAAAGGGACATGAAATATATGTGCAAATGACAAATGTTGGTTGGGAGGGGTAATAATGGCCGGTTAATGCAACTAATGTTAGAACTTCCACAAACTCTGTTCAACGTCAAAGCATGCCAGACTAAGTGTTTGACGGTCAGAAGAATATGAAAAGAGCATGATAGAATAAAATGTTGGATAAACTCTTATCCTATCCTGCGTTTGAAGTGGACAATATATTGATAGGATATAATACAAACAATAAAAAGTATATCAAATTTTCATTTAATATAAAAAGTACATAATATTTTTTAAAATTTAATTTTGTAAATAGTTTTTTTAAAAACTGATTATTCTATTAAATTTAATTAATTTTACATTTTTATAAATGAGTCTATGTTTTAATATTAACTAAAATTAAATTAATTCGGCTATTTTAATTTTTTTAAGGGAGTCTATTTTAATTAAAATTATTATATATGTAACCAATGAGTTTTAACTTAGTAGGGGTAAATGATCAACAATAAAATTTAATAATTTTTTTAAAGGATATTATTCTTCCAAAATTAATTTATATTCAAATTATTAATTATAATTTTATAAGTAGAGAAATAATTTTAAATAATAGCATATGATAATATAAAATTAGTCTATATTTACTATTAAAAATTAATATTTAAATGTGAGTAGTCTATTTAATTGTTAGTGAAGAACTATTTTGTGTATTTTTATTATAATATAAATAACAAAAAATAATGTTAACTAAGTAGTCGTAAGTGATAGTGAAAGTTTTATTATTTTATACGAGGAAATCCAATATTTACATCATTTATAAATTCATTTATTTTTTAATTAAATTTAAAAGCAACTAAATAATTTTAACTTAACAATAACAATTAGTAATTAGTAATTAGTAATTGATAAGTAATAAAACTAATATATTATTAAAATAAAAAAATTATATTTATTAATTAATATTATTATAAATTATATAAAATATAAATATTGAAGTTAATTTTGAGTTATGATAATAAACAAACAAAAAACTGATATCCTATCAGGATAATTTCTATTCCAGCTCCTCCTCAAAATAACTTTTACACAAGATGGACAAGATAGGTCAAGTGACATGATAGTGTTATCCATCCTGCTAGCACAACAAACAACAGATTAAAGCCGAATAAAATTACTGTTATTCTATCCTATCTGCTTATCATGTCCACCAAATGAGTCCAAATAATTAATTTAAAGTGGGTTTGCACTCTATTCACGTTGAATGAAATGCATATTGAGAAAACTCAAACATGTAGACACTTAGTTAGGTATAATTTGAAAGTGGGTTTTGCCCCGTCATCTTTTAACTAAACACACACTTAGTGACATTGTCTGATGTTGAGTTGATGAATGTGGGTGTATTTTAGAACATTGGTTGGTGTAATCGAATAATCAAATCAATTAATAAGTATATACTTTTTAAGAATGTTAGAAAAATATGAGAGATGATACCGGAGTTAGTGTGTTTGCCAAAGAAAGAAAAACTTTATAGAAAAACGTTTTGAACTTAATATGTGAGGTTGTGTTGAAAGAAAATCTTAATTGGTGTTGAAAGAAAACCTTAATTGTTATTTGTTTAATTATATACTACTAGTGTGACGGTAAGATTTTAAATTTGGAACATTATCTTTTTAAGTAATGTTAGAATTTTTCTTTGGATTTTTTTCTCTAGTTTCTTTAATTTTGGATTTGTTAGGTTCACTCTAGTTTCTTTTCTTTTATTTAAGTAAAATGCTAGTGAAGATAGTTAGGACATTACTTTTTCTTATAAGCAGACAAGAGAAAAAAAAGGCAAAAACAACAAAAGAAAACACTCAACCTAAGGAAATTAAGTTCTAGCAAAACTAGTTCCTATCGCATCCACAACTAAGAGAGGCACAATATCAGGTGGAGAATCCTGTATAAGCGAAAAATCCAAATATTATACCGCCCCAGCTTTAGCCAAAATGATTAGGACATTACTGATTATATTATAAAAGACAAAATAATAAGTATTTAACAAAAAAAAACTGATTACTATATTAAAATATAAATATTAACATGTAGTTTTAACCAATTATATAATTAACTTTCAAACTTTGTTCATATGACCGTGCAAGACAAATAACGTTTAAAATGAACTTATTTGAGTTTATGTTATACTATTGTAGTAAGTGTTTGGAAAAGATTATATACATAATATATGACCTACCTATAACCTCTTAAACTTATTTTCATAAGTAGTGTTTAGAATAGCTTATAGTTTATGTTTATTCATAATATATTTTCATCTTATTTTAGTACATTTCTCAAATTAGCTTATCAATAAACGCTAATATGATAAATGCTTATGGTCTCATAAGCACTACACTAAGCTGTTTTTTCAAACGTATCATAATTCTTCAACTAAATTATCGAACCTTTCCTCAGCAACTTCACATCTCAACTTTTTTAGTATTACCAGGTATTTCATAACAGACTGCTATAAAATTAATCCCCTCAAAACTCAAAAATCACATGAAAACATCTCCCAAATGTAAATCCTTCCCCTACCCATCTTATTCCAATTGATGCCATTTTGTGGCCAAATTTGATATGAAGACTAACTATCTTCATTAACTATTAATGTAACCAATTAAAAATGATACTATAGGAGTATTATCTAATGAGAGAAAGTCAAAAAGCGCAAGTTTTTGGGGGTCTTTGTCTCTTACCTCTTGTTCTTCTTACAGCAACAGTAACCTGGTTTAAAAAATCAAATTGTTTATTATTATTTTGAACGTAACCAGAAATTTGAGTTGCACTGAGAGCGAAAGCCAGAGAGACGTTGGGATATGGCATGTGGCAGTTGACACTCTCTCTTTTGGATTTGATTTTGAAACTAAACTCAGCATCTCAAAAGACAAAACCTTTTCTGAAAAAAAAGCCATCATGTTCTTCTTCACTCCATGAGCAACCTCAACGGTCCTTTCATGTACGATAATCTATAAGACCTTGTTCATTCCTCCTTGTGTTTTTCAAATTCCTTGTGTGCTACAGCTATGGTGGGAGCTTTTGAGTGAGAGTGAGTCATTTGGGTGTTTTCCCTTTTTGGGTCTCAAAAAGCTTTAAGCTTTGTTGTTGTTGTTGAGGGAAAGTTGTTCAAGATGGAAACTTTATGCAACAAGGGTGAGAATTTACAGAAGAAAAAGGATGGGTTTCGATCTCCTCGTTCTGCTGCTAAGGGAGGAGCTAAGATTAACAAGTCCTTCACTGGTTCCGGTGTGAAACAGGTAAAAGAAACCAGTTCCAATGGATCTCGCTCTTCTGTTTCAACTGAAGAAGCAAAAGCTGCAAAAGGGTCTTCTTCTCCTTCTCCTCTTGGCTGGCCTATTCGAAAGGCTGCGGTTTCCAAACGTGGGAAATCAGATGAAAAAGAAAATGAACCTGTTTCTCACTTGGAAGATGCTAAAATTACCAATGTCAGTTCAAAAATGTCTGGTAAGGTTTTTTTAAATGTCTTCCCATTTTGCTCTGTTTAGCACTAGAAAATGGATGGGGGTGCAACAATGTTGGAAATATTTGAATGCTTATAGCATGTTTGAACCAATTTTGTCAGCTAGAAGCTATTACATAAGCTTCTCCGTTGTAGAAGGATTTTCAAACATGCATTTAGTAGGTTTTGAATTTTGATGCTCCTAGAAAATCTGGAGTTATACAGATACTATTCAGATAGAATCTTGCTTATTATTATTATTATTATTATTATTATTATTATTATTATTATTATTATTATTTATTTTTGGAATAATAGCCCCTTTTAGTGAGTTTAGTTGATAATGTTTTTAATTGGTTGTTGTTTAATTAGTGGGTATTTTTTGGATCAGGGGTTGGTATGATGAAGGAAAGGTTTGCAAAATTGCTGCTTGGTGAAGATATGTCAGGATCTGGAAAAGGAGTTTGCACTGCTTTGGCAATCTCAAATGCTATTACTAATCTGTGTGGTATGCTTTCTTTGTAACTGTGTTTCAGAACATGTTACACTTTCTGCATTGGCAAATGCTTCAAGTTTTCTGTTCTGGATTGAATTTTAATGTTGGTGTAATATTTGATTCAATTTGGTTTTAATGCTACATGTAGCAACTGTATTTGGACAATTATGGAGACTAGAACCTTTGCCTAGTGAAAAGAAAGAATTGTGGCGGAGAGAGATGGAATGGCTGGTCTGTGTTAGTGATCACATTGTTGAGTTGATGCCTTCTTGGCAAACATTTCCAGATGGAAGTAAACTAGAGGTATAATTGCATTGAGTCCTCACCTGTAACTTCATTTTTCTTTTCACTGAGGAATTATCATTAGGCTTAGCCCTCTTTACACTGTTTCTAATCAACAGTGGCATTAGAATTGTGATGTTTCCAATAGTTTGATTTTGACTTTAGAATCAGTTGTAGAAATATGTATAAACATACACCAACATGGTGTATTCTGCAGGTAATGACTTGCAGGCCAAGGTCAGATCTTTTTATCAATCTTCCAGCTCTGCGAAAACTTGACAACATGCTTCTTGTAAGTATTGGATCTCATTCTTTAATGGCATACTAGATAAATGATAAATCTTTCTGATTCTGAGGCTTTCATGTACATTATCACAGGAAATTTTAGACAGTTACAAAGCTAAGGAGTTTTGGTATGTTGACCAAGGAATAGTAGCCCCAGATGCAGATGGATCAGCTTCTTTTCGCAAAATAGTTCAGCGGGAAGAGGACAAGTGGTGGCTCCCCGTGCCCCGGGTTCCCCCTGCTGGTCTCAGTGAGAATTCAAGAAAGACGTTGAATCACACAAGAGAATGTGCAAGCCAAATACTGAAAGCAGCCATGACTATCAACAGCAATGCTTTAGCTGAAATGGAAGTTCCTGAGTCATATTTGGAAGCCCTTCCTAAGGTTTGATTTCCAACGTGAACAGATTTTGATCTCATTATATGATTAATACAACTACTCAAAAAAGTAAATGTGATTGATTACAGGCATTATAAATTTAAAAAGGGAGCACTCGTAGACTCTTAACTTTGCTGCATCATTAACTCAAGAAGCAAAAAGTGTCTTACTAGTTCCATGCATATTTAGAGTGTGTTTGTATATAGGATTAAGTGCATGTTTGGAAATTCTTCTTCAATTGATTCTAAAGCCAAAATTAATTTGGTTAGAAGTTTCTCTTGGTAGCTTCTGTGTGCCAGAATTGATTCTGAGCATATAGAAGCTGATCAAATCCAATCATGCTATAAATCTCTCAGAATAACTTTTTCTAGTCCTGCTGAGTTTCCAACCACACACTTTACTATCTGGTGAGGACTAGGTAATTTGCTGCAGACTCAAAAGAGTTTTTTCAAGATACATGGAAATTGTTTGAACTTTCAGAATGGAAGAACTTGCTTGGGGGATTTTATTTACCGCTACATCACATCAGACCAATTCTCTCCGGAGTTCCTACTTGATTGCTTAGACCTCTCTTCTGAGCATGTTGCTCTTGAGGTTGCTAACCGTGCAGAAGCCTCAATTCATGTATGGCGCCGAAGAGGTCACTCTAAACCCCCACCTAATCCTAGCCGTTCAACCACAAAGACATCATGGGAAATTGTCAAGGACTTCATGGCTGATGGAGACAAGAGAGAGTTGCTGGCAGAAAGAGCTGAGAATATTCTACTTTCACTGAAGCAGCGATTCCCGGGATTAACTCAAACTACATTGGATACCAGCAAAATCCAGTGCAACAAGGTTCAATGCCCTTCTCTTTATTTATTGCAATCTTTCTCTCAAAAGCCTTTACATTGACACATTTCATTTCAAACATTCAGGATGTTGGAAAAGCCATCCTAGAGGGCTACTCAAGAGTTTTGGAGAGCATGGCATTTAACATTGTAGCTCGTATAGATGATTTGCTATATGTGGATGACTTGACAAAACATTCAGATAGGTTTCCATTGGTTTCAACAGTTAATGTGGTTTCTCAGCAGAAGCTTTCGCGTTCGCTTGCGCCAGTGTCTGTCTCAGGCACTCCACACAAAGCATTGTCACCAACGCCTCTAATTAGTCCTGCTAGGGGAGGAGAGAGAGATAGAACTCCTTTCCTTAATATCAACAATAACAACATTATCAAACCTCAACGTCGCGGCTTTGGAGTGAGAAGAGCGTTGTCAAATTATCTTGGAGGAGAGACCAAAGCAACAAAGATGTTTAGCAATGCAACTGAAGTGAATGTTTCAAACCCAAGTTGCAATAAAACAGAATAGCCAGAATGCCAGAAGGAATCACAAATCACAATCACATGACATGAAAAGCAAGACAAAATGATGGGTTAAGTAAGTTGTATAGGAAATCAGGCATTTTTCATGGTGGAAATGTTACTGTTACAGTTGACTTGTGGAAAGAAGTTTATTAGCGAAGAAACTATTGTTAACATGTATCATTTACTACTAGTATCTATTTTTAGTAGAAATTCATAGTTGATTGAGGTTATTAAAGTGTGTCTCTTACTGAAATCTGTAATGGTCCAATTCATAGGACCAAATGTATCATTAGAAGATTGTATTCAGATTAAGATTATGTAGTTAAGAGTACATGGTTTCTTTCTTAATTTGCTACTTATTCTTTTAAGTGTTTATGTTTCATTTTCTTTGGTAACCAAATTTTAGGTTGAATTAGGAGATGAACGAGGGCTCGAACACGCTACCTATCAAATATGAGACATTGTCCTGCTCCGTTTAACGACCCCTTGTATTCCTTCAAAGTATGTTCTTAAATTTTCCTTGAGTTCCTTCATTCTTTTCATCATCTGTTGGAATATCGTTTTTTTTTTGTCGGCGAAATAAGAGAGAAAAGGAGAGGTAGACTAACTAAATAGATAATTCGTTATTATATAATGATGACTGAATAGTGAACAACAAATTTAGAAAAGATAGCTTTGGTTAGAAAATTAGCATGTTGATGATGAGTCTCAACACGAATGAGCTTTATATCTCCATTATGGTTTCTATTTTTTCTTATAGTGAGGAGTTGTTGTTTGTGGAACCATTTTTTTCTTGGAAATTTTGTCATACTCATAACTGTAAAAACTTTTCTTGATTAGGTCATATGAATTTCAGCTCTCACAATAAGGGAGTTTTCCACATTGAAAGCTTGATGTCTTTTTCTGGCAATTTAGTCATTTGTTTGGTTTTGAGATAATTTTTTGGTCCTATATTTTGCTATTCACAAGTGGAAAATGTGAATTTAGTCATGGCATATTCTATTGCTTCCTTTCGATATGCTTGTCCTTTTCCAATAATATGAGCAATAGGTTATCAAGATCGACTGAGATAATGAGTCCAACTTAAAAATAAACTTTTCTTTTAAGAGAAATTCAAAAGAGAGCAGCCACCAATATATTTTGGTGAAATTATTGTTACTACTATTGTAATCCCATTTATAGTGGAATATATTTTTTGTTCATTGTAATGACACAGAGTGGGAAAAGTTTGATCATGTAAGTGATTATATTTGGTATCTTTCCCAACAAGATTAACTTGCAATTAATTATTGCACTCGTGCCCTATAATCTCAGATCCGTCTATTGTCAAAATAACAAATCATACACACATGAATACACTCAAAAGAAAGCAAGAAGTGTTATTATCACTAGTCATAGGAATAACCTACACTACAAGGGATGATGATCCCAAACTACATAGGTACACATGGAAGAGGATCAACATCATTAATATTAAGCAAAAGCCTTAAACTTAAAGGCTGATTACCTTAATATAAAACTTTTCATAAATAATACAAAACATGAAGAAAGAGTACTACACTCATACGATATATATTCTACCTCAGCTTATTTATTTCCAAAGAAGCGACATGAGCATTTGATCCTGCAAAATTAATGTCAACAAAATCCATGTTTATGAGCTGAGTTACATCAATTCATGAAAGATTTAAATACATTTTTAGTCGCCGCAAAATACATTGTTTTTGTTTTTCGTTCCTGAGAAATTTTATTTTATTTTCAGTCCTTTGAAAATTATATGTTTTGTTTTTCGTCCCTGCCGTTTGTTTTTCTATCCAATCTAGATATAAAAACCCTCTCACACACGCTTAGATATGCTCTGCAAGCTCTGAAATCGGGTTCAACCATCTCAGATTTTTCCCAGACAGTAAAAACCGAGATTTGAATGGATGGAAGAACAAACTGCAGGGACGAAAAACAAAACATGTGATTTTCGGAGGATTGAAAACAAAACAAAAAACTTCCCAACAAGAATGAAAAACAAACACAGTATATTTTGTAAGCCTTAATGAAAACAATTATGAATATATATGCTTTTAATTACAATATAGGTAAATTCTATGATAGAGGAGGAATTGGTTATACCTGTCCGCGTGATGCTGAGTTTTTTAAACTATAGTGTAGAGATGTCAATAATAAAGGGAGCCTGCAAAAACCGAAAATAATATTGATGCACTGAACGTGATGAGTAAATGATACTCACTGATATTTATATCAAAATTAGTTAATCCAAACACTATTATGGATGGTTTTATATTATATTCAAACACTACCTTGCCACCAGTTCCCTCTTGAAGCGCTGCTTGAGTCGTTGCCATTGGGATCACCATCTTCCTTATCTTTCTTGAACTGCAATTAAAGGTGAAAATTATCAAAATACAACAATTTACTACTTGTGGTGGATTTTTAAATCATATTTTTTCCCATGATTATGAAGTCAAAGTTGCATGATATGATATCCTGTTGAAAGTAAGAGTCCCTTCTTGAATAGTTTGAAAAGGACAACAAAGCTATACTTTTTTTGTTGGTTAAAAAGGTTAAGGGTTCTAACTTCTAAGTCTATTTGCCATAAGTATTTTGGGCCATATGCAACATTCTCAGCTAGCCCAATATAGAGGGCTTGAGCATGCACTGCATGTAATAATGAAGATATCATAATATGATACAAGAGACAGCTTATATAGTTTATGATTATGAAGTGGCACTAATTTGTAAGATATAAGTTTGTTATGCTAAACCATTAAGGACCATAGAAAAGGAGGGTGATAAGTGTGGCATGCACTCACAACATGGTGGGGTTGGGTGGTCCTGCAGCTTCTAGGGGAATAGTTTTCTTGACCACCATAGTAGATAGAAGAGCTGAAATAGCTAGGCTGGGCCTCCACCATCTCATGATTCTGATACTTCTTGTTACAGATTATGCGGCTGCTGCTTTCACCTTTATTAATATTATTGCTACTCTGAGTTCCTGAAATTAATGAATCCAAAAACCAAATAAATCCAGACCTTAATTCAAAGTGATTTTAAGCCATATATATATATATATATGCTCCCAGTTTGTAGACAAGATTGTAGATATGTATATGATGAATTAAATCCATGTAATTAAGTCCAAGTAATTAATATCGTATAGATGCAAAGGAGATTCTGAACGAACCTGGTGCACCAAAGGTTTTGCTTCCCACTACTTGCATTCTTGATTCTCTTCTCCCAATCTTGCAAGTTACGTTGAAAAAGAGTAAATAAAGGTTAAGCATGTGTAATATGAAAGTTCAACAAAGTTAAACAGCTTTTTAAATTTCAAAATTGATTATGTTTGAAAAGGAAGTTAATTCAAACATGGCGCGAGTAATAATAAAAATTTGAGAAGGGGTGATATACATACAGATGGTGGTGGCGAAAAAATGGAGCCAAAGAGGCCGGTGGAGGAAGATGAAGATGAAGATGAAGATGAAGTAGTAGAGGAGTCCTTAGGACCAAAAAGATGATCGAAATTCATTGTTGAAGAAAAAGAAGAATCCCCTGCTTGTTTTTTCTTGGTATCCATATATAATATATGTTTATAGAACCAAAGAAAACTATCTGGATGAGTATTCCCTTAAGACCAGAGAGTCAGAGACAAAAAAAGAGAGAGGAAGGGTTGGATAAAATTTGAAGCCAACAAAGCGGATAAAATTAAATAAGAGGAAGGAAAAGATAAAGAGATGAGTTAGCAGATGTGTAGGAAAGCCAAAGGGTGTGCTGTTCTATTTATAAGCCCAAAAATTAACACTTGGACTCCCTATTTCTTCAATCACATTTCATTTTATCTCTTTATTTTTTTCTATCACATAATTTATTATATGATTATATTTCTCATTTTTCTATCTCTCTCTAGGTGTAGAGTGGAATTGGGTTGTAGATAGATTGTTTTCCAAAAATAAATGCTCTGTCTATGCGCTCTCATTCCACTTCATCCGTTCACGCGGAGAATTTTCTGTACAGAATCTTTGTTCTTTGGAATTTTCTATACGGGATCTTTGTTCTTTGAAAAATGATTTGTAGAACATTTAATTTGTATAGTGTAGACTTCCAACATATATTCAGAGTGGGAAATGAAGACAAAGAGGAAAAACATTTAATGCTATAAATGTAAGAAGAGAGAGATATAGAAAAAATTAGGTGTTTGTTGAGTTAAGTATCATTAATTATTGTTATTTCCCTCCCACAATTTCGATACATGCACACCTCTTACATCTTATTTTCAGCTTATCTTTGGGGAGTTGTTGGTGTTTAATTGCTAATACTACTTCTCTCACTACCTCATCCATGACAATTACAGGGGACATGAAAGTTAGAAGCACAAGTCAAATTATTTGTGGGCCAAATTAAATTATTGCCATATCCTGATATCCATGACACATACTGCAAATTGCAATTAGATTCTAGACATTAAATAGTGGGGCAAACGAAAGACATATATGCAAGTTGTTGAAGTTGACATTCAGAAGCATAAACTTGCCTAGTCATCTCATATAATAGTTGACAATCAGAAGCATATAAAAACTTGCTAAGTCTTCCGATATCAGATATATAGGTTAAAACAAAATAATCATAGTGGAGAAAGAAATCCCAAGAGGGTCCTCTAAATTTAATTTAATTTTGTTTCAACTATTAAGGCACGTAAAACATTTCCAAAACTTTCATTGGAAAAATTGTGGTTTAGCTATCATTTTGTTCCCTATAAATATAGGATCAAGTACCTCATGGAGTAAAATTTCATTTTGATCCATACCATAAGAGAAATTGAATCTGAGCTAAGATATAGTGCTTGCATGTGGAGTGAGTGCTTATCTGGTCTCGTGACGGACCCAGGAATTTAAGTACGTGGGGGCAAAATGCATATAAATTTGTAACATTGAAAATATAACATAGTACTATTAAAATTTTGAAAGTACATCAAAATTGTTTCCTACGAGTTTTCATATTTTGAAAACTCTGCACTATTTTTTCATTCTCAACACTATCAAATACATCTTTCTCTATATAAGTAACTAAACAATCATTTAGTCATTCATCACCCATACGATTTCGCTTCTGATTCTTGATGATATTCATAGCGGAAAAAACTCTTTCAACAGTCGCAGTTGCTATAGGAAGTATCAAAGCTAACTCTAAAAGCAAATATACCAATAGATATACAATATGCTTCCTAGTCTCCACAAGCTTTATAGCAAGATCCCTAGTTCCCCCTAGTCCTTGTTTTCTCACAATTCACAATTCACAACCAAACACAAAGCAACAGCCAAGCTAAAGAGTAAAGAAGGTAATACCTTGCTGAATTGAAGCAGAAAGAGGAGAATCAGAAGAGGGTTTGAACTTTGAAGCAGTCAAGCAGAGCAGGTGGAGAAGGCAGAGGCACGGTGGCGGAGGAGGCAGAGCCGCGGCGACGGAGGAGGAGAAGGCATCGTCACGGCGATGGAGAAGGCGGAGTCGAGCGCGACGGCAGACGGAGAAGGCGGAGTCGAGCGCGACGGCAGACGGAGATTGCAGACCGTAGATGCACAGGCGACGAGGACGGAGAAGGACGCAGAGCCGCGCGGCGGCGGAGGAGAAGGAGGGAAGTAGAACGAGATTCGGTGGTGGAGGATGTGAGGAGGCTAGAAGCAGAAAGAGGAAGTGAGGCGGCTAGAAGGAGAAAGAGAAATTATGTTGGCTGTTCCTTTTTACAAGAACCACATAAGGCTTTGTGCCATATTAATTATTTTTTCACATTTTTACCCCTATTCAATTCTGGAAATATGGAATTGCATTAATGATGGAAAGAGATTAAAAAGAAATATGTTAAGGACAAATTTAGAAATTTAACAACATTTGAGAACAAATTTAATGCAAAAAACTATACTACCTAACTTTCTGTTGTGCAAAGTTGGTTTAACTCTTATAAAAAGGAACAGAAGGAGTATTAGTTTATTACTATTATTATTAATTTTTTTTTTAAAAATTCATGTGGGGGCATTTGCCCCCCAAGCTTACAAGTAAATCCGTGCCCGGTCTCGTCTACGTGTTTCAGTGAGCTTATGTGGTAGATATGCGCATTTTTGATTAAAACTTAAGATTAAAAATTAATTAATTAAAACATTAAAATTATAAAAAACAATTGCAATTAAAAAACAGAGAATCTGGGTAATCTGATATCGCTCTTAGTAATCTGTTAATGTTTATGGTAATCTATTATTGTATTAGCAAAACTTCAAGAAAACTCAGATTTTAACAACAGAAACGAATTTTAGACACAGTTCGTTTATGAACAAGATTCACACAAATGATATACAACATATACAATGAATTTGTAATACTAATTTTACTAGAAAACACAACAACCCCCAAATTATAAACCCTAATATCAAGAATATGCTCAAATTTATTATGAGTAATTTTTTGTTTATTTAATGTGTAACGTAAGCCTCACCGAGCGCCATTCAATCCAGACAATTAAAGTCCTGCATATGGGAGGGTGTGTCATAATTTATTGCTTGAAAAAACACCCTTTCCGCCCTGGTTTGCAGCATCAACCTCATTATTCTAACCAATGTTCGCAGAATCGAACCGGACATCGAACCGTTCGAACCTACCGGTTCACGGTTTTATGGTCGAACCGAGGTTGAACCGTGGTCGAACCGATTGCGATTAAATAATATGTTTAATTATCAGTTTTATACATAATTAGTTAATTATATGTATATATATATATATATAATATAATTATATACATAAAAAAAAAGTGCTGCAATTAGGATCTGACCCATTTTTAAAAAAAAGAGGTAGAAAAAAAGAGCCCACTAAACTAACACATCAGACCCAATTAAAAAAAAATAAACAGGCCTGAAAACCCTCTTCTCCTTTCCATCAACCCTAGCAGCCACCAAATAAATACTTTCTATTAACCCTAGCAGCCCCCTGCGCGCTCCTTCCTCCTCCTCTCCCTCCCCTTCCTCTACCTTTACTTCCTCGTCTCGCGCTCCTTCCTCCTCGACCTCCTCTCCGCCGTGGCCTTCTCCACGGTGCTTCTAGTCTCCCTCGCAGAGCAGAGTGCAGCAGTAGCGCCGCCGTCTCCGCGTCCTCCGTCGACTCAAGCGACACCGCCTTCCGCGTCCTCCGTCGTTCCGTCCTCCTCCTCTTCCTCCCCTTCCTCGTCTCGCGTTCCTTCCTCGTCGACCTCCTCTCTGCCGTGGCCTTCTCCGCGGCGCTTCTGTTCTCGAGCAGAGTGCAGCAGTAGGGTTTGAACGTTATGGAAGGGGAACCGGATTTTGTCCGGTTTTCACCGGTTTTCAAGGTTTGGCCCCGGTTTTCCCGGTTCAATACCGGTTTTGTACCCAAACGGTTTTGTGTGTCAACCGAACCGGCCTGACCTTCGGTTCCCGGTTTTTCCGGTCGAACCGGCCGGTCCGGTCCGGTTCTGACATCATTGATTCTAACACATATTTTACTTTGTAGATTGAATACCAGTTTCTGTTTTTCGTCATCACTGCACTCATGAGATGATGAGGCATCTTGTTTCTTATTTAACACTTGAAAACCGGATGCTTAAGGAAAAAAATGAAGACTTATGATAATTAATTCAAATTCATGGAGAGATTAATCATGGAGAGACTACGTCAAGGTCCTTCACCCTATGTTAATCCACCACTCCAGTCACCTACAAACCAGCAAAACCAAGATGATGAGTTTGATGATGGTGAATTTGATGATGATGAATTTGATGAATAGTTTAATGACCTTCTATGTATTTAGATGAATATTTATGTATTTCATGCATTGTTGACATGAATGTTTTTAATGATTTTAGTGACATTTTATTATGGTTATGCATTTTGATGAACATGTGTTTAAATATGGTTGTGAAACTTTCATCCAATATTAGATTTTTTATTTAAATCAACTACCAATTAAGTAGTTCACCGTGCACCACCAGCTTTTGGCCAATAAGATCGCGCCAAGTGTCCAGGTAAGTAACCGGTAACCGGTTCTACAGGTTATTTTATTTTTATAATTTATTATAATTTTAATTTGTTAATTACTATAAACCCCTTTCTCTCTATTAATCTTCTTTTTATAATTCATTTTAAAAATGTAATTAACTAATTATTATTATTTTAAATTTTTTTAAATATCAGGTAAAAAAAACCTGCTGTAGCAGGTCATTTAGAGTGGTGCACCGTGCACCACTTAGGGTGCAAGTGCACCCTAGAAGCCACCATTCAGAATTTAGGGGAACAATAAATTCTGCTAAAAAAATTAAAAATTCATCGGTAATCTAATTACAATTTAGCGACGGAATAATCCTTCCTTAAATGTGGTGAAATCAATTAAATTAGCGATGAAATTTCTCCTATTAGCGACAGAATATTTCCATCACAATCAGTGACGGAATATTTGCGCCAAAATTAGCAACAGAATACTTCTGTCACCATTAGCGATGACTAAATATAAGTCAAAAGTGACTGGTAAAAAACCCTCACTATCAGCGACGACTGTAAAATCTATCGCTAATTATTTTGCGACTAATTATTTTGCGACGCTAAATGATTAGCGAGGGATTCCTCCCCTCGCTAATTTGCAGTTTTTTAGTAGTGCATGGGAAAAATTGTTCGGTGAGTGATAAAAAGAAACACGCCAAAATGAAAGAAAAGGGAAATTAGACTCTTGCTTTCCAACAGATTCAATTTGATAATAGTAAATTATCCAAATAATGAATACTTGAAAACAAATACCAAAATCATTAGGAAGAGATTCAATCTTAGTATGTTGACATGTCATTTGTATTGTTAACTCTAGAATAATTCAGAGCATATTGAAAGATTAAAATGACTGTGAGAGATGGATCTCACCAATTCCGCATTGTTTATGAAATCAATAGTCTTTTCCACCCTAACATTCAAGCAAGAGGTGTTGATTCCTTTTGGAACCTCAAGTCAATAACCATTACATTTACATGCATGCATTAGTCAAGCAAAAAAAAAGAAAGTTAACCTCTCAAATTCCTTCAAAGGACAAAAATGTGCAGGAAAGAAAACCGATTAAGAAAAGAAGCCGAACTTATCTTCATTAATATGCAATAAGTTTCAGTTTAGCTCATACCAAACAAATTGTAGGAGGGGACCTGCTAAAATGTAGGACTGATGAATAAGTTATTCCAACTTTGGAATGAGCAGAAACTTGACCATTTTCAGTCTCAGATGTAGATGTGGAATTCTGATTTCCCTCCACATCTTTAACAGATCAGTATCAGCTACAGACTGAGATTCTTCAACAACTAAATCACCTTCAGTTTGGTTCCCCTTCTGTTGTTTTATCATGCGTTGCTTTTTTTTATTTATTTAATTTAATTAATTGACGTGACACATCTTTCAAACAATACTAGTTTAACACTTTAACGTCTTGTATCCAATCGATGTTATCCTTAATGACTATCACTATAGTGTGTATTCCAATTAACAGCTACTCCGATTGTTTTTCTAATATTTACTATGAATATGATTTATTGAATCCGAATTAATTTTCAATGAAACTGATGCAATATATATGTTACTGAATATGCAGAAATTGAGCAAATTTCCAAGGGCAATACAATACGCACACGCACATATGGGAGGCAATGTTGACCAAATTTAAGCTGAGAGTGTTGTCTTTCATCCTTAAGCTCGGAAGAAGAAATGAAAATACAGGTATTTGGTATGCAACACCATTAGAAATAGTGAGCATGAGTCGTCTGTGGCATTTTGTTTTAACTTTCTTAGTATATCAGCAATCACCTGGTTGTTTCTTAGAATTATTTGAATTTCGAAGTCCATTATAGGCAATGTTATGTATTACTGAGACATTTGTGAGTTAGTTTTCAGCTCATGTAAGTGTAACCTTCATTTCTGATCAATGAATTAGTTTATCTTTTCTGATTCATTCCACTCTCAATTTCTTAGTTTCAGTACATAACTCCTCAACATCTCGGCACATTCATCCTCATTTAGATTCCCCCATAGCTTTAGAAAAACTGGTGAAAATAGTTTTATGTGGGCATCTTTTTAAAAGGCCTTCACATTCAGGCCCATTGGTTCCTGTTTCAGACAGATTGACCTATCAAAATCATATGGGCTTGTCAGTCAAATTGAAGATCGAAGGGTCCCTACTGAAAAATCAACTCTGATTAGTTGTTGTTGCTGTTGGTATTAATATTATCATTGTTATTATTAATTTCTTGTTTTTTTTTTGCTTTACTAATTTTAAATATTTGGTAGTGAAAATCTTCCCATGGTATTATCAATAAGGATTTGGATCCTCTCCAATTACATGAGCATCCTGTTTGAGACAATGGGGTAATTACTTGAAGCATAGCAGCATGCAGTTGCAACTTATTGAGTGTGTTGTATCTGTTGTTCATTGTTTAAACATTTCTAATCATTCTGCTATGCTATGCTATGTTATTATTATATCCACAAGACATCACATGAATTGTCCATTTTTTCTTCTTCTAATATTTGCTGTAAATATGATTATTGAATCCAGTTGAATTTTAATGGAAACTGATGTATAATGTATATGTTACTGAATCTTCATAAATTGAGCAAATTTTCAAAGGCAATACACACACATCACACATCATGAGAAAAGAAATTACCAAGGCAAACTTACAATTGTAACTTTCCACGAACTTTCCTTCTTTTTTGTTTTCTCAAAGCATTTTTTTTCTATATGCTTTAATCATGACAAAAGCAATATGAATGAAACAACATCATGCCATTAAAGTCTATGGCTTCAAATCAATGCCTATCCACCATATCACTAATTTTTGAAGCGCTTCATTATCTTTTCATTCATGATATTGATATCTCATCTTATCATGCAATTCATCACTTGTTCTCACTAAAAGAATAAATTTTATTATTGACGGCTAAAAACTGTAGGTAATGATTAATCACCGACCGCCAGAAAGTCGTTACCATGTGGCTGGTCGGTAATATTTTTTGACAGCTTTCAAAAAACTGTTAGAAAGTATGAATGTATTTTACTTGAGCCTTGAACAAAATAAACTACTGTCGGAATGTATGAATGTATCTTGAGCGTTGAACGAAATTAATTCCCATGAAGACCTTACATGCTAGGGGAAAAAAAGGAAAAAGAAAATGAGACGTGAAATATTAAGCAATACAAACAATTTCTTATAATTAATTTTTGAACTCCTTATTTGTTTCACTTTTGAAATACTCGTATAATAAAAGATAATTAATATTATCTTAAATTATAAAATAAACCTACAAATGGAAATAATTCTTTTACGTTTACGAGATTGATTAATTAAGGGGTTTTGTGAACGCTTGCGAAATAAAAGAAGAAAATATAAAATTTGGACATTCCTCATTCAATAGTGATTGCATTGTTGTTAATATAACATCCACAATCTAAGTAATTTAAGAGTATCTTATAATTAAGTAATTATATTTTAATTTTTTTATCATTGGAGTAAGTATAAATAACACTTCATAGAGTTTGAAAATAATGTTTAGTGCTTCTACAAATGATATTCTTCTCTATTATATCAACAACTCATTTTCTCTTCTTCTACATTATTAAGTGAAAATAAAAAATGTGATGAAGTCTCATATTTGAGGCCACTAGATTTTTTTTTTTAACTAAAAAAATTAATGACGAATCTAGAAATTTTCAAGTCGTGGGGCAATATGTACATATAGTCTCAGGGATTGGTAGATACTTTCTTCATTTCAAAATATATGTTGTTTAAGAGTTCATTAATTGAAGATATAATAGGTGGAGTCCAAGGATGACCCATTTAGATTGATGACATAGGGTTCCTTCAGGTAGATTTTAATAGGGTGGGGTCCAAGGATGACCCATTTATTTTGGCATCCCAAGCAGAGCAAATATTTTATGTCCCTGATCCCGCTGACAATAAAAGGTCCATTGTTCTTTTATCAAATAATGCGCATATCAACAACGATAATGGACAAGACCTTCATAGAGAAAATTCTATTGAGGATGACCCATTCTTCGGGATACAACAACCAACCGACCCTGATTCAGATGAAGATGATTGTTTGTACGTCCGAGATGATGGTGAAGAGGGAACTTGGGTGAATATAGCATTCCATGAAAAAAATAGGAAAAACACGTATGCGCCTTTTGACACAGAAGAGGAAAAGAACTAGTAAAACAAGTTAAAGAAGTATTCATTTTTTTTAATAATGACTGTATCTTAGATATATTTCATATGCATATAACATAATTGTATTTGTCACTTACACTTTTGACATGTTGTTTCAGGAGAATGGATCCTTCACAGCAAGGCAGTGGCGAGACTGGTGAGAACAAGATAATCAAGCGCGTTTATATGTTAGACTCTTACGACTAGGACCAGCTCAATGTAATTAAAGAAGAGTGGGCTGGTTATGTGTTAGACAAGTTTGTAATTGCTGGCAGCTAAAATCTGTATAGGGGTCTGTACATATTATGATTTATACATATTTGATTGGTTGTACATATTATATATATTGCTTGTACATTATGTTGTCAAGGTTGTTTCCATTGCATTGCTAGTCATGATTATAATTTATTTACTGTTCAATTACATGTCTCTGATTGTACGTAGCACAAAAAAAACCACACATATTACCACGGTTCATACAGGAACTGAGGTAATGGAGGTAAAAAAAAAACCAAACTTATTACCACAGTTCATAAAGGAATCGTGGTAACAGAGGGACAAATTACCACGGTTTCTCCTACAACCGTGGTAACATAACAGAGACCTGATATTACCACGGTTCAGCGTAGAACCGGGTATTTCAGAGGTATGATATTACCACGATTCCGCATTGAATTGTGGTAATTTATCTATTACTTTGACCGATGATACCACACTTTAACCGTGGTAAAAAGCTGCCCGAAACCGTGATAATATGATAATTCTATAGTAGAGTCTGATATTTAAACCTTCTAAAGAGGGAGTTCTTTTCTCTCTAGATCTCGATTGAGTTAACAAATATATTTTTCTTTTGGTTTTTAACAAAATCTAAAACAAGTTGATACTTTAAAATTAAAAAACAACTTCCCAAGTCAGTTGATATTATATAAATCTTGAAAGTTAACCTTGTATGATTACTTAATTGTTAGGGACAATTAATCTCGCACATGTAAGTACTCCTTTAAAAACTTGTATCCCACGTGTAAGTGTCAGTTAAAACATTTTTTTTACTTTTAAGGATGTTTAGTAGGTGGATTCATTTAAATTTCTAAAAAAAATTAATTTGGCAATCCAAAATTGTTCATGTTTGAAATGAATTTTATAAATAAACTTAATTTTGTAATGGCATGTCTAAACGACTATAGAAAAAGTTTTGTTTTAAATCACTCTAATTCTAAATGGACTATTAATATTTAAAATAAGTGCTTGTGATTCCCGCACTTTAAACAAACTTTGGATCAATAGAGTAGATTAATTGCTTTGGATATTTTTTATTAAACCACGTGCTTGTGATTCCCGCACGCCAATGGTTGATTTTCTTCCCCTACAAATAGTCTTTGGTGGAAGCATAGACTCATAGATCCTCCTTAGAAAGCTTTAATTTTCTGCTTGTCATTTTGATCTATTGTGGCAAATATGGTCTCTTTAAGGCCATGCCTTTTCAATCTCATCTTCATTCTGACAATTATTCACACATATTCTACCAATGATCGCAAGGTAATATAACATATACATCTCCATGCATCGTTTATTTACTAGACTTGCAAAAAATTTATATATGCCTAACTCATGGTGCAATACACTTGCTTATATTCCTTGATCTGCAGCTAATCAAAAAGAAATATGATATGGTTTTGTCTACCATATACTAGAAAGAATATTTGTAAATAACATGCACTAAATGTAGTAGTAAAAATATGTTTCGTGGATGGATCAGTTTTTAATATGTTTACCATAGAATGGTTCATATGATGTTGCTCAAAATTTCCTCCTCCCTTGAATTTAATGATATGCAGATGTACATTGTGTACATGGGTGATCATCCTAAGGGCATGGACCCTGCATCTTCACCTTCTCTTCACATGGCCATGGCTCAAAAAGTTCTTGGCAGGTTCTGCATTATTAATGTCTTTTGTCCAGTCCATGTTTAATTTACATCCTGAAAAGAAATAATTCCAGCACTAGCAATGCATTTCAATTGGCTACTTTATAGCATTAGTGGAATACAGCATATTCTTTTGTTCCTTCCAAGAATTATAGTATTGTGAAATTGACCTTCCAAGTGTGCATCCATCCAGCAATTCTGAACCAGGAGCTATACTTCACAGCTACAAGAGCTTTAATGGATTCGTAATGAAGTTAACAGAAGAGGAGAAAGAAAGAATGGCAGGTAATATGCTCACCTATGTAGAATAAATAATAAGTAATAAAAAATGAATTATAAAAACTCTTATACCATGTTATGAACTAAATATTCCAAAAGCTTAAACGGTTAGACGAACACTAAAAGAAAAAAAACACTTAGAGGTGGACATTATGCAGCGGTTCAGGTAAAGTTATAGCAAGTTCCCCCTGTGACCACCTTCAAAACACAATAGCAGCGGTTGGAACCACTGCAAATTAATGCTCCCAGAATTTCTTGTAGTAAAATAATTTTATATTGTACTTCTACTTCTAACACTATTATAATCTCATTTCTTCAGATACCATGTTAATTTAATAATTCATTATATGTTTATCGAAGAAACTTTACTTTTTTATAAATTAAGTTAAAAGTCTATTACATTCTACTTAACTACTTTATTATTGCTACAGAAATGGACGATGTTGTCTCCGTCATACCAGATAGCAAGTATATTCTTCACACAACAAAATCATGGGATTTCATAGGATTTCCTCAGAAAGTAGCAAGAGCAAGTTCAGAGAGTGACATAATTGTTGGAGTAGTTGACACTGGAATTTGGCCAGAATCAAAGAGCTTCAGTGACGAAGGATTTGGCCCTCCACCAAAAAAATGGAAGGGATCCTGCCATAACTTTACCTGCAACAAGTAATCAATCATCTTTCTCATGTTTATGCAAATGCTTCTTTACCTTAGAGATATCGCCCGAATAGTCTTTATAAATGATAGAACAAGAATTATCCTGAATATTCTTTTTAATAGAGTTAAGCATAACTCGAATTCTTAAAATGGTATCGGAGTAGTTTGTTTTACGCACAAATGTTCGGTTGTGCAAACATTTCGCCCATGAACTAGCTCTTAACTAAACTTTTCAATGAAAAATAATTTTTGTTTCACCATTAATATATGCAGCAAACTAATTGGAGCAAAATACTTCAACATTGAAGGTTCATATTTGAAAAAAGACATCAAATCTCCTAGGGATACAAATGGCCATGGGTCACACTGCACCTCCACCGTCGCCGGGAACTTAGTCACTGCAAGCTTGCTTGGTTACGCCTCCGGGACAGCCCGTGGAGGAGTTCCGTCGGCACGCGTCGCGATGTACAAAGCATGTTGGGAAAGTGGTTGTGGCCAGGCGGACACCCTTGCTGCATTGGATGCAGCAATTGATGATGGAGTTGATGTGCTCTCTGTTTCACTGGGGCAGAGTGAAATACAGTACACTAATTATTTTCAAACTGGACTTAACATAGGAAGCTTCCATGCAATGAAAAGAGGCATATTTGTCTCAAATTCTGCTGGTAATTTTGGCCCTTTTCTATACTCTATGACAAATTTTCCACCATGGATACTTTCAGTGGCTGCCAGCACTTTTGACAGAAAGTTTGTTACCAAGGTGCGGTTGGGCAATGGTGTTGTTTATGAGGTAATATTTTTGTATTTTATACAAATAATGGTTTGAGAGTTGAGACTCAAATCCTTTTCAATCTGACCAGTTTTAGTTATTGTTCATGTTTAGTGAATCATTGAAGCAAACTAAGTCGGGACCCTAACAGAAGTAGGAGTTCCTAATGACCAAGCCGCTTTTATATAATCAAGTAAACTTCCGGATTGCAAGTCCAATTCTCTCTTTTATAATGGAGAGGCATAAAAACCTAAACCTAAACCTAATTGGACTCTTGGGCCTTACAAAAATCTCGGCCCAAGAGCCTGTACATGTTGCTAAGCTAAGTTTGGCCTATGCCTACAGGGTCCCCGTGTAGCATTTGGCTCGCCTAAAATGAGGGACTTGGAGCTGGCCCTTAATTTGCAAGGAGCTCAAGAAGTCTCTAGGGTCGCCCACATCTGATCAGAACCTGCCATTTGGTCTTGATCCCTAAAGGCTCGCCCTTGAGTCAGGTTTCTAGGCGGCTCCTCACTAGCCATTTAATTTACAAAAGAAGTTCTACTAATTTGTGAATCGGTTTTTTTTAGACCATGATAGACAAAAACATGTACTAAGTTTATGTGTGACACTCTGTCATGTGTACAGGGGTCTACAATCAACTCATTTGATCAAAGCAACAAAACGTTTCCATTGATTTTTGCTGGTGATATACCCAACACTGCTGGTGGATTTAACAGTTCAGAGTCCAGGTATCATCAGCAATATATATTTGAATTCTTATGGTTTTTCTTTGTTTCAAATATTGGATTTGAGTTTCATACATTATATTGTTAATGTTCAGGTTTTGCTCAGAGAACTCTGTGGATAAAAATGCAGTGAAGGGGAAGATCATTGTATGTGAGAGCATTGAGGAACCAAAGAAAGTGGGGTTTTTCTCTGGAGCAGCTGGTGTTATATTTGGAGCTCTTTCCCCAAAAGATCTGCCAACGAGTTTTGCCCTACCTGCAACGTTCCTTAGTCGAGGGAACATTAGAAATGTACAATTATACATGGAATCAACAAGGTATAGATGCATTTATAGTTTTTTTGTTCACCAACTCATTGCAAGAAAGAGAAGAATCACTTTCAATAATAATATTCTTGAAATTAAATTGTTGGCAAAAAATCAAAGTGTAAATTTATGTATCATGTTAATTAGATGATAGTGCATTAAGTAAGGTCAAGATAAACTTCTATTTTAGTAACTTTTCAACTCTATAGAATTCAACCTTTTTAGTTGATCATTATACCAATTATACCAGAAATCCAACAGCCACAATATTGAAGAGTGATGAAGTAAAAAATGCATTATCTCCTTATGTGGCTGCATTCTCATCAAGAGGTCCAAATCCAGTCACACCAAACATTCTCAAGGTAAATTCAAAGATAATCCATGCATATTTGTCTTCCTAACATTGTCTAATGCTCACTATAATTCATTATTTCTTGATGTGGCATATATGCAGCCTGATATTGCAGCCCCAGGGGTGTCTGTGTTAGCTGCATGGTCTCCACTTAACTCAATTTCAGAAGTTGAAGGTGACAAAAGAAAAGTTCCATACAATGCAATCTCCGGCACTTCAATGGCTTGTCCTCATGCTGCCGCAGCAGCTGCATACGTCAAATCATTTCACCCCAATTGGTCTCCTGCTATGATCAAGTCTGCATTAATGACCACAGGTAACAAAAATAGGAAATTAATCCACTTATGTTGTCATAAGAATTTTAACTTTGAAATAGAGAAAAATGTGCATGCATTAACCGTAATACATCTTCCAAACATAAACATATGATGAATACTAGATTACTATCTTGTATCCAATAAATGTTATCCTTAATGACCTTCTCTATTGCGTGTATTCCAATTAACAGCTACTTCGATGAGCTCTGCTCTTAATCCTGAAGCTGAATTCGCCTATGGCGCGGGGCAAATTAATCCTGTTAAGGCAGTAAACCCTGGTTTAGTATATGATATTACAGAACAAGATTATGTCCAGTTCCTATGTGGAGAGGGGTATACAGATACACTGCTACAAAATCTTACTCAACAGAAGCGTAGTTGCTTTGGAAAAGCTCAAAAGAGAGCTTCGTATAACTTGAACCTCCCATCATTTGCTGTTTATCATGGTGATGTTGCGGTTTTCCCTCGCGTTTTCCGTCGAACAGTGACAAATGTTGGTTCAGCAAAATCTATTTATAAAGCGACGGTAACAACTCCATCCTTGTTGGAAATTCAAGTGAAACCTGATGTTCTGTCCTTCACAGCTATTGGGCAGAAAAAGTCATTTTCAGTTGTGGTTGAAGGAGCCCTCACTGTGAATGTAATCTCTGCTACTTTGGTTTGGGATGATGGGAATTTTCACGTTAGAAGCCCAATTGTAGTCTACAAAGACCTACCAACACCAACAAATTAAAGGGTGTTAGTGTTGAATCTTTTCCTTAGATTAAGTAGGCTAAGTCTATTAAGAAGCTTTTTGGAGTAGTGTAATAATGATATTCAGAACAACATTAGTTAGGTTGCAATTACTTTTCTGGTTTTTAAGAAACAATGTGTTGTCATAATTACAGCAGAATTTTTATCTTCTTTCAATGTATTTTGTATAAATAGGTTTATCAATGAATGAAAATTCAACCTGCTATTTTTTTGGCTTCCATTTTAGACTCTAAAAACCAACAAATGGTACCAATAGCCCCTTGATCTTAAAGGGATTGTGAGTGTAAGAGTGAAAACAAGTGAGAACAACCCATACAAACCAGAAAAACAGAATGACATCCAGTAGCTCTTCTTTGCCTCCACCTCAATGTTTGTTGGAGAAAACTATGATTTATGGCCTGCAAAAATGAGAACCTGTCTTAAGGCTCAAAGTTTGTGGGATGTGGTAGAAAATGGCAGCAATCCAACCCCTCTACTGGAGAACACAACTATGAATCAAATAAGATTTCAAAATGAAGAAGTGGCTAAGGAAGGCAAAGCACTTGCTATAATACAAGCTGTTTTACTTGATGATGTGTTTATCAAGATTCTGAATCTTGAAACAGCAAAAGAAGCTTGGGACAAACTCAAAGAAGAGTTCCAAGGAAGTGAAAGAACAAGGAAGATGAAGGTTTTAAACCTTAGAAGAGAGTCTGAAGCCATCAAAATGAAAGAATCTGAAAACGTGAAGGAGTTTTCAAAAAGACTTTCAAAGGTGGTCATACAAATTAGATAGCTTGGTGAAGAGCTTAGTGATCAAAGAGTGGTGGAGAAAATTCTGGTGTATCTTCCAGAGAGGTTTGAGTCAAAAATATCCTCTCTTGAAGAAAATAAGGACTTTTCTGAAATTTCAGTTGCAGAACTTGTGAATGCTTTGCAAGCAACTGAACAAAGAAGATCTATGAGGATGGAAGTGAAGGCTGAAGCTGAAGGTGCCTTTGTTGCAAGCAACAAAGGAGGAGTTTGGAAAGGAAAATATGCAGCATGTTCTCATTGCAAGAAGACCAATCATACTGAAAACTTTTGTTGGTTTAGACCGGGAGTGAAGTGTAGAGCTTGCAATCAACTTGGTCATGTGGAGAAGGTTTGCAAAAATAGAGCAAACCAACAATAATAGCAAGCACAAGTTGTTGAGCTACACGAAAACACTGATGAGCATTTGTTTGTTGCTACTTGCTATACAACAAAAAGTAGCATGAATTCTTGGTTGATTGACAGTGGATTCACAAATCACATGACACATGATGCTAGCATCTTCAAGGAACTTGGTCAGTCCTACTTTTCCAAAGTTACATGGGCAATGGAGAAAGTCTTGATGTCAAAGGCAAAGGAGTGGTTAGAATTGAAACTCCTTCAAGTACAAAATATATTTCTGATGTCTTATTAGTGTTTGAGTTAAGTCAAAATCTGATAAGTATTGGACAAATGCTGGAAAAACACTGCACCTTGCATTTTGAAGACATGAAATGCATCATAGTTGATCCTGCTGGCTATGAACTAATGTGTGTCAAAATGAGAAATAGAAGTTTTGCTATAGAGTGGAAACATCCTGTTATGCATGCTTCTTCAAATAAAGTAAAACCCTCAAAAAAGGAGAAGCTTGGAGTCGATAATCTCCAAGATCAAAAATGTGAAAATGAAGAAAATTTGAAGGATGCTGATTTTTTTGTTAGAAGAACTGAACTGCTTGTTGGAGGTTATGAAAAGTGCAATGTTGCTGCAATTAAACCTTCGGGTTATGCAAAATTTGCAAGCACAAATGGTTGGAGAATTTCTATGCAGGAGGAGACAAAAATGATGCAGAAAAATAACAAGTTGCAACGTGAAGACAAGCCAAGTCATCCAAGGTGAATGGTGTTAAGCAGATTTATAGAACCAAATTGAATGAACAAATTTAAGGCAAGATTGGTTGATAAAGGCTATTATCAAAAGCATGGAGTTGATCTTTCTAATACTTTTGCACCATTGGCAAGCCGTGATGCTGAGAAGTCAAACAAGCTTGGTGTCACTAAGGAAAATCTCAAGGAGGAGTGTTAGTGTTGAGTCTTTTCCTTAGATTAAGTAGGCTAAGTCTATTAGGAAGCTTTTTGGAGTAGTGTAATAATGATATTCAGAACATCATTAGTTAGGTTGCATGCTAAAGTGATTTTACTCTTCTGGTTTTTAAGAAACAATGGTCGGTCATAATTACAGCAGAATCTTTATCTTCTTTCAATTTATTTTGTATAAATAAGTTTATTAATGAATAAAAATGCAAGCTGCTATTTTTTTGACATCCATCATAAACTCTAAAACCAATAAATGTTCAATATAATGACCCCACGTTGTGATTGAAGAAAAAAATGGCAAATAAGGGAAGCATGCTCATGTTGTTTGCTTAATTTATGATAAGAGCATGAACCAGCAGGAAGCTTGGATGTTTATACATCATGCTATTTTATGGTTTATTTGGAAGTGGATAAATAATATTATTTTCAATTGTGTTGTAGTTGATTAGATGAAAGTAGGAGAAATAATTCAATTAATGTCATTCCAATAGTATTTTGAAAATATTTTTATGTTATATCATCTACCATTGGAAAAGTTTGTGAAAATTTAAACACATAACTTAACCCTCCCTTCTTGTGTGTATGTGACTATTTGACTGTTGAGAATTAGAGTTAAGGCACTCTCTTCTTTCTTCAAGATTTAAAGTGTCTCTAATGATCATTTCATGCATATGGTCGTTTGTGTACTATGAAATCTTCATTGGTAGCTTTAACTTGATCTTTACAAAAAAAAATGGAGGTACGAAGTGTAGCCCAATTGTAGTGTATGAGACCTACCAACACCATTAGTGTGAATAAAAAAAAGGTAAATAAGGGAATCATACTGCAGTTGATAGCTTAATTTACCTTTTTATAGCTTCTGGTTTATGAAGTTTGTTATAGCATGTTTGGTTCAATGATAGAAATGCACACAATTACTTCAGTGAAAAAGCTGTAAAATGTAGTTTCTGGAATTAAGCTTGTCCTCCTCTAGGTTCTCAACTTTTGGCGCGGCCACCAGAATCATGAATTGGCGTTTACAAACAATGCTCTTGGTGATACTTTTCGTCACAATTATAGCATAACCCCATATATTAAAATTGTTGTTAGGAAAAACACTTGAATTGCACAGGGTAACTTGAGAGAAATAGGGGTAGAAAGACACAAAAGCTTTGTTCACGTTGTTCAGCCAATTGAGTCTACCTCTGTGGCTATAGAGTAGCTATGGCTCTGTTTCGTTCAGATTCGAATGTGGTACCTAGTACAATTTTAGGGTTATAGAGTTTATCTATTTATAAGGATTCTAGTGATCCAGATATTACAAGATAATAATATCTCACTAAATCCTATCACAATCCCCCAACAAATCAGATCCTAATTTAAATAGATATTGGCTTAAAACAGAAACAGAAAAAATCCAACAAAATCGAGGTCCCAACGCTAATGCGCTGGGAATTCCAGCGCCAATGCGCTGGCATTCTACCTCAACACCTCTGATTGTCCTCATTCCCATCGCCAATGCATTGGAATTTTACCTAATAGCCAACCTCAACAATCTCCACCTTGGCGAATTCCCCAACCCTTGTGAAGATCAACTGCTCAGTTTCAGAATCTCGACTTTCGGGATTGTGCTTCCCATCTGTTTAACACCGTGAAACATGTAGCAAATCCAAGCAATGCTTGAACTTGACTTTGGTGACTGGCTTGGTCAACATATCAGCTGCATTCTAAGAAGTATGAACCTTCTCAAGTCGTATCTGTCCTAACACAAGCAACTCTCTGATCTTGTGAAATCTCACATCAATATGCTTTATCCTAGCATGATACACCTGATTGTTTGCTAAGAAAATGGCACTCTGACTGTCACAATGCAACCGAACTCCACATTGCTCAACACCCAGTTCCTTCACTAACCATGCTACAACGATGCTCCCCAATTTGTCTCAAACGGCCTTCGGAGTCGTGAGATCCACGATATGATGCATCACCTCGTCTGAAACTCATAGACTTATCAATCCTACAACCTTCTATTGCACCTTTACCCAATCAATGTCTGACATACCTGTCGGTTTCTCCTCGCGTTGTGCTTTCTGCAATCTTTGTTGAGCCAACAAATCCTTGACTCTCCATTGCCATAAACCGAAGTTGCCTGTTCCATTGAACTTCTCAACGTCGAATTTTGCACTAAAAGAAGTCACTGCTCTGATACCAATTGTTAGCAAAAACAGTTTGATTGCACAGAGTAACTTGAGAGAAATAGGGGTAGAAATACGCAAAAGCTTTGTTCACGCAGTTCGGCCAATTGAGCCTACCTCTGCGACTATAAAGTAGCTATAACTGTGTTTCATTCAGATTCTCTTGTTTTATGTGTTTGAGATGCTCAATGCGTAAATTACGATTCCCCATTATCTCACCAAAACCTCATTTAAATACTCCCTATTTCATTTTAAATACCACCTTTTTAAAAACCCTATTTTTATATAGAATTACTTTTAAATATTATAAATTTAACTGCGTGAATAAAGCTTTTGTGTCTTTCTACTCCTATTTCTCTCAAGTTACTCTGTACAATTTAAGTGTTTTTCTAACAAATTTTCACAATTTTAGTCCTCTTAGTTTAGTGATTATCATATTATGATACTCTTCATTTGCTTTTCACAATTATGGTCCACCAAGTTTAGTGATTCCACAATATTAAATTATGATCCTAACTCTCTCTCTCCTTAAACTCTGTATTGCTTAACTATTTGCTACCAAACAATGCATAATTGTGTATCTTAATATTAAATTTAAAGTATGGAGCAAAATTATGAAATCACTAAAGTAGATGGACCAAGTGAAAAACAAAGTAGAGGATCAAAATCGCTAAATTAAAGCTGGGGGAGTAAAACCATGGAATCAATAAAATATAGGGATTAAAAGTATAATTAAACCAAGATTTTAATAATTATACTTTTATTTCATGTAAATTTTAATTTATTAAACCATTGCATGAATAGATAACTAAGTAAATTTTTTTTTGACAAATAAATAGGAATGAAGGTAGTAATTGTAATTTTTTGGTTGTGTTTTCTTCTATTTGTAGAAAAACAAGAAACATAAGTTATAGTAGGAGGAAGATACTATGACCCTATTTTATTTCTCTCTCTCTTGTCTCATTAATGACCCTACTTGGGATTTTAAAAATATTCTCTCAATTTTTGCAGACAACCAAAATAGTTAAGGAACAACAGGTTAGGTTTGTTAAAATAACATGACCTGTCCATTTCTACTTGAAAAAAAATTGTTGTATTGTGATGACTGAGATTTATATGATCTTTTTACTACCTTTTTTTTTATTTGATTTTATTTGAGTCTCATACCTTTTATTTTTATTTTATTTTTGCATTTGCATATAGATTAGCAACTTTTGTGTTTTTAGTCATTTTAGTTATGTTTTATTGTAGTTTTAGTCCTTTTAGAGTTCTGGTCATTTTAAGGACATTTATGGGGATCTTGATGCAATTAATGAAGAAATGGTGGCTGAATTAAAGGAAGAAGACGAAGCATCAATTTCCTTTGTTTGTTTAACATGTGGGAATTAGAGGAATTGAAGAAGGAATTGATGTGCTTCGGCTGTTTCAAGACAAGAAAGAAGCCACATGAAGAGCCTTTATTGCAATCAAAGAGCCATCAAAGAAGGAGTGCAAAAGAGCAAAGAATATGAAGCATCAAACGTGACCAACGCCTGAGCGTTGGGGAGCCAACGCATGATTGTCCAAATTTTTTAAATCCCAACGCCCATGCGTTGGCTCTCTGCCAAAACATGCTGAATTGATTAAATTCCAACGCCTAGGCGTTGGAACACAGGCATAAAATTGTTATAAATAGCGGCTTCATGTTGGAACACTGGCAGAAAACTGTTATAAATAGTTGCTTCCACTCCTTTGTAAGATAGACCTGGAGACCTAGACACCTCTTGATACTTGAACAAGTCTTGCTTCTGAGTTTTGCCTGGAGTTGTGGGAAGCCATCTTGAGCTCCCAATTCAGATTTTTATTTTTATCATGTCTTTTCTAGCTATGTTAGGCTAGTTTTCCTTAGTATTTGGGTTGCTGTGAATCTTCACAAGACTATGCCTTAGGTTTCTATTTTT
Organism: Acmispon strigosus; assembly: GCA_030819835.1. Lineage (NCBI taxonomy): Eukaryota > Viridiplantae > Streptophyta > Magnoliopsida > Fabales > Fabaceae > Acmispon > Acmispon strigosus. The sequence continues at coordinate 42,498,428 of JAUAMA010000005.1, read as the reverse complement.
TTATATGAATGAAGTTTGAGTTCTCCGTATCTTTTCCCTGTGATAATATTATGCTTGGTGCACACAAGTTTATTATGTTTATTTCTTGCACAACGATAGTTGGTAGGATTTAAGGAAAATGAGATTAGATTAATAGGTTTATCCACCACTTAGGTATAAAGGTGGGAATCAATTGTGTTGGCCAGAACTAAGAACACTAATGCTTCAATTGGATTAACTAAACACTAAGGTATTAGATTTGGTAATTGGATTGAAAGTCTATTTGATTAAGGCATTAACAAGAAGAAATCCTAGGCTAGAGCACCTAAGAACTAGTTCTAATTTCATATGAAAAATTAATTCTGAAAAACTTAGTTAAGTAAAGCGAAACTCAACCTAGGTACTTGTTTTTATCTATCATATTTCTGTTTTTGTTTATGCTGTCTTTTAAACTACAAAATCAAACATATAGTTTTTCTTTCTCTGACTCTAGAAAACTGATTTCAAGTCAAATCAATCCCTATGGAGACCATATCTTTTGTAATACTTTGAAACAATCTGTACACTTGCAGAATTATTATCATATTGTTTTGAGGACCACATGATACTGACATCCCCATTAAGAACAAACAATTACTATATCAATCATGGACTTTCTCCTTTTCTTTTAGCAAATGCAAAATCAATATTAATTGTAGCATTTGTTAAAGAATTAAAATTGGAAATTATTTTGAGAAACAACAGCTTCTTAATTAAGTTAATAATTTTCAAGGAGCAACACAAAATAGAAAGCATTACAAAGTGAAATATTTGTATCATATATGTATTCAATAGTGCATTTTGTAATGATTTTTTTTTTCATTAGGCACGGAGAGGTGTGTCTTCAAAAGGGCACTCTGACTCTTAAGTTAATGAGACAGCAGATAAAGAACTTAGGAGTTGAAAAACTCAATCTTTGCTTAAGAAGTAACGCGTAAATAAATTAAAAATGTCTAAATCTTTATTTATAGGCTTAATAACAGCTATATTCGTGACTTGAAGTTTTTAAGAAGCCTTATGGAAGGTTTTCGGAGATTTTGACTAACGGTAACCTCGCGATAGGGAGGGTCAAAAGAGACGTTCTTTTCGCAAATAGAGTTGATTAATATATTCTCCTTTATACTCAATTTTCATTTAGATGATATTGAGAAATGTCCAGGTCGATCAGTCACCATTAAAACTAAGCGTTATGCTGACATTAAATGTGTCAGAGTTAATCCGCTTAATTTTTACTACGACAAAATGTTCCTTAGCTTAATTATTTCGTTCGCCACTATATACTTGCTTAGTGCAAGATTTTTTAGGTCGGTTAAGATGTTATTAATCTATAGTCTGATGGAACAAGTGCATTATACGTCACAAGCTAGGTTTATTTGGGGTTTGTGGTTAACTTTAACTTTAGTACTCAAGTTCAAGTTTCGACACATATGTATAAAGTATACTAGAAATTAAAAGTGGAAACATAAAATTGAATGTAGATTTTGTCATTTAGCGAAACAGAGGGGACAGTTCTTAGATGTTAACGCGAAAGAATGCTGAGACTAAGCACAAGCAAACAAAAGCCTTCAATATTATTATTAAAAGGCTTAATATCACTTTTGGTCCCTCACTTATCACGATTTGACACTTTTGGTCCCTAACAAAAAAAATTAGCCTAAATGGTCCCTTACTTTGTCAAACGGCAGCAGTTTTAGTCTCCCGTCACTATTCCGTTAAAAATAAACGTTTTCCGTTAGAATTTAAAAAAAAAATTAACATTTCTGTTTTTTAAATTTAGTGTGAAATAAAAAAATATTAATTAGAATAAAAATAAAATAAAACCTGTTAACTTTCATTTATTTTCCTTAATCCCTAATCTTCTTCATCTTTAACTTTCTTCTTCTTCCTTTCTCCTTCTTCATCCATATCTTCTTCTTTCATTAATCTGAAACCTTTAACTAAAATTCAGAGGTGGAGAATTCAAATAGACAACATATGCTGCAAATACAGAGGTGGAGAATTCAACGAATAAAGGGGAAAAAGGGGAATTTTTTGAAACCTTTAGGGAATTCAATTCATTAATCTACAGCTTAAACAACATATGCTGTGAATACAGAGGTGGAGAATTCAACAAATTCAACAACAAAGGAATGGAGAACCGCAGCAAAAACAGAGGTGGAGAATTCAACAAATTATGCATTTCAAGAATTGATTTTGACTGCAGCTGTTCAAGCTTCACCCTTTTTGGTGCAGCCACTGCATCTGCACTTCTTTGGTCTCTTTCCTCCATCCACTCTCTCGATCTCATCTCTAAAATCTCTCTCGATCTCTGGAAGGAGGTGGCGACGGAGCCGCCAGGTGAAGGAGAGGGAATGAGGGAAAGGAAGAACCCAGCACACCATCACCAACACAGCCAACCCATCTCCCCTTGCCGTTAAACCTCTGGACCGCCACCACTCTTCTTCGACATCTTTCTCGCCACCGCACCGTCACCACCCAGCGCCGCCCCTTCTCCATCCTCCCATGAACCCAGCGTCGCCTCTTCTCCATCGCCCCTGTGAAATTGGGTCTGACCCATTTGATGATGGTAAGGGAAATGGAAAGAGGGAAAACGAGGATGATTTGGGTGGGGAGGTGGTAGATCTTGGAGATTTGGGTTTCAATCTTAGGGTTTTAGATTCAATATGAAAGAAGAAGATATGGATGAAGAAGGAGAAAGGAAGAAGAAGAAAGTTAAAGATGAAGAAGATTAGGGATTCAGGAAAATAAATGAAAGTTAACAGGTTTTATTTTATTTTTATTCTAATTAATATTTTTTTATTTCACACTAAATTTAAAAAACAGAAATGTTAATTTTTTTTTTAAATTCTAACGGAAAACGCTAATTTTTAACGGAATAGTGACGGGGGACTAAAACTGCTGCCGTTTGACAAAGTAAGGGACCATTTAGGCTAATTTTTTTTGTTAGGGACCAAAAGTGTCAAATCGTGATAAGTGAGGGACCAAAAGTGCTATTAAGCCTTATTAAAACAAACAAATAAATAATTAAATTAGTTCGCGGATCACTAGGACTATTATTGAGAGACTCTACGTGAAACATTAGGTTCTTGTTTTATGTGTTTGGGATGCTCAATGCATAAATTACGATTCGCCGTTATCGCACCGAAACCTCATTTAAATACTCCCCATTTCATTTTAAACACCACCTTTTTAAAAACCCTATTTTTACATAGAATTACTTTTAAATATTACTCGCTCTCTCCTAAAATATAGGGTCATGTTCAGACAATCATGCTTATTAACAAAATATGTAATAAGTTAATTAATATGTTAGTTTTGTTATTTTCTATACAAATATTCCAAATTTACCCCTATTTAAAGCTCTGGAAATTGTTAATGTAAATATAGGAAATGCCAAAAGTTAGTTGAGAATATGAAAGAAGTAATTAGTAAAAGTGGTAATTAAAGTTTTGAAATTTAAAATATAAAAAAGGAAAAGCTTATTTTTTTTTCTTTCTGAAATCTAGAAGGAGTCTTATAATTTGGGACACCAAGTTTGTCTCTAAAGGGTCTTATAATTTGGGACGGAAGGAGTATATGTTTAAGGCTTAATTGCAATTTTAATATCTTATCTTTCACATTTGTGTGATTTGGGTCTCTGATGTTTAAAACGTTCGATTTAAGTCCTAAAATTATTTTTTGTGCGATTTTGATCCGCCGTTAGTTAGTCATCCAATTGCTAACGACAGTTGCTATTTTCACCCCTCCTTTTACTATTTGCACCACCTACACTTAATTAAAAAAAACTAGATTATTCTTTTATTTTGTTTTTAAATTTCCATCTTCTTCCTAATCACGTTTCTTCTCCTTCTTCCCCCCATCTTCATCTTCTTCTTCTTCTCCCCCACCTTCATCTTCTTCTTCTTCTCCCCCCAACCCCACCCACCCAACCACCACCGACACCCACAACCCCCCCTCCCAATTGAAACACCAAGCAGCATAGCCCCAAAATTGATTATAGAGCCCAGAAGTGATTTTTACACATAAACATAAAATTGAAACACCAAGCAGCATGTCCCCAGAATTGATCATGATATATAAATCCCCAGATTACAATTTCTCAATATCAGACATGGTTTTCTAACTCATATATTCACACTTCAAGATCAAATATCAGTTCCAGAATCAATCTAATTAAAACCAAATGAATTAAGTCAAACAACCAAATATATCTAAATCAACCACAAGCTCCACACTTAATTAATTAAAACCAAACATAATAGAAAGATGATTAAAAAAAGGGAAATTTGATACTCTTGGCCCATGCGCAAGCAGCACCTTGAGGGAAGTCGGTCATCGAAGAATACTTCGACTCATGTTGAGGTGGTGGGTTTTGTTGCCGCCGCATACCAAGCATCCGCGAACCCTCAAACTTTGATTTCACCAACATTGACTCAATCCCCCCTGCCATAAGGGTTGAAGATGTCGTGCTTTCCAGTCATCGCAAACACAGTATGAGCACACGAACCCCTAGGTATGAGACAGAACCACGAATTTTCGTCTCTGCCATCCTCGCCCCATTCTGTTCACGGCCATGCCTTTGCCAGGAGCCATTTCGACTTCTTTCTCTCTCTCTCTTTCTCTCTCTCTCTCTCTCTCTCTCTCTCTCTCTCTCTCTCTCTCGATTTCTCAAGTCCGTGTAAGGAAAATGTTAGTTCAATTGGTGTAGAAGAAGGGGAAGAAGGATCGGTGGTGGTTTAGGGTCACAAGTGAAGAGGAGGTGGCGATCTGGTTCAGAAAAGAGGGGGCTTGGTGTTCGTATGGAGAGGAGAACATGGTGGCGGCGGCTTCAATGGAGCATGGCGGAGCTGGAGGGGGGCTTTTGGCGGAAGAGAAATAGGGTTCCTGGAGGGCTGCTAGGGTTAGAGAGAAGGGGAAGATGGAAATTTAAAAGTAAAATAAAAAATAATCTAGTTTTTTTCTTAATTACGTGTAGATGGTGCAGATAGTAAAATGAGGGGGGTGAAAATAGCAACTGCGTTAGCAATTGGATGACAAGCTAACGGAGGACCAAAATCGCACAAAAAAAAATTCCAGTACCTAAATCGAGCGTTTTGAACATCAGGGACCCAAATCACACAAACGTGAAAGATAAGGGACTAAAATTGCAATTAACCCTAAGTTTAATTGCACTTGTCTCTCTCCCATGCGCTGGCATTCTGCCTGGTGAGCCAACCTCAACAATTATCAAGTCATCATCTTTAATTAAAATGAAATGATCAGATCAAGACCGTCACAAGATTTCAAAACTAAGTTAATTTGGACCTTCACCATGGCCAAAGCCTCTTTGGGTGCATCGCGCCTTCGAAATTGCCTTGGCTCCTTCAAAGGGCAGCTCCAAAATGGCCATTTTCTTTATCTTCTGTCTCAAATTCGAAATTTTGATATTAATAAAAACATAAAGGTAGTGTTGAAATGAAAATATGAGTTAAAAAAAAAAAACCTTTTGGCATCCATCGAAATTATTTGTTGATGTGAAAACTACAACAGAGAAGTCCCCACTTCCCAGCAATTGTCCAAAGGGGATAATTGATGGCATCTACATTTTAGGAGGATGTGAGTACAACATATCTTTCATTCGCACTAGAAAAGCCATTATAAATTAGAACTTGACATCCATAATCAATAAATATTAAATACTCATGGTTAAATATTCTCTTTCTCTCCACTCCTTATTTACCTAGAAGGATTAAAGTAAACTTTTTTTTAAAACAAAACAATACACTCTTTGTGAATTAACAGAACTATGATGCCACCTATTACTATACATCTCAATGATCTTTTTGAGCATTTATGTGCTGAAAGTAAACAAAAGTTTCTTGTATCAAAAGAAACTGAGATAATCAAATATTGGGATAACTCTCTCCCCTGTTTTGTGCCTTCATGAGCTTCCATCCTTATCCCCTGCCGAGTACAGTTGCTTTCTCTTCTTTCATCCATAATTAAACTACAACTATATACTTGCTTTGCTTAGGCATCATGGCTTCACTATCCTTCATTTGCTCTTCAAGCCTCATTCTCAGATCCCTATGTGTTTGGGTTGATGGTAAGCTTCAAGTGAGTGATGATAATGAAGAAGCTACTTATAAAGATGTGAAGGCTAAGATGTAGTTTGGTTCGGAGCTGTTAGTCACTTTGAATAAAACAGCTACCTGGTATGGATTAAAGAATTGTGTACAGTTTACTAGTTCATAAAACTATTATACATGTTGGTTATTCTTGAATTGTAAGTTTTCTTTTCTTTCAAGTCTGTAATCAAGACAAGCAGAAAATATTTTGGAGTTCACTTTTACTTTTTTGGACATTAATATTAGCAAGGGAAATTATTTACCCTCAAATATAAGTACTTCTTTGTAGCTTTCTTCAAAAATTCCTGACAAAAGCCTACTTGTGTAAATTTTATGGTCTCAAAAGTAACAATGCTATGCGTTGGACTTCAAATTTATTGGAGCAATTTACTTGTTCTACAAACCATATGGTATGTTGTTGAGTTGAAGGTGCACCAGGAAAAAGTACAGAAAAGAAAATAGGAAGAAGAACACACTAATTTATTTAATTAATCTTATGAAATTTATTCAAAAAGAAAAAGGTATAAAGTTGATGAATTCAAAGGAAAATATAACTGCTTAGCAAGGGAAATTATTACACTCAAATATAAGTCCTCCCTCCATTCCTTAATAACTGTCACTTTAAGGTTTTGCACACATATTAAGGAATTGTATTAATGTTTTTGTTTCTATCAAAGTTACTACCTAACTTCCTAATGTACCATTTATCTTTCTTTTTAATTTAGACTCTTTAATTTCCTATCACCATTAATTGAAGGGTAGAATTAGTAAAACATAATTAATACTCTTTTGAACTTTGTAAAGTGACAGATAATTAGGAACGAAAAAAAGATAAAAATAGTGACACTTAAATAGGAACGGAGGGATTACTTCTTTGTAGCTTTCTTTAAAAATTCCTAACAAGAACCTACTTGTGTAAATTTTATGACATTTCTAGCTTAAAGGAAGAACAAGAAAAGTGCTCCCGTAAACTTGAAACCCAATGCATAGAATAGTTATTTTTCTGCAACATGCCAGCAAGATGTAGCTTCTAATCTGTTAACCTTCCATTCAATGATTAAATTTTAGCAGCATGTTCTGAAGCAGTAGGAGTATCTTTTAATGTTTTGATGCATATTTAAATTTTTCAGAATCACTTCTCCCTCCACAAAAGCTAGTTTTGGAATAGCTTCTTTTGCTCTAATGCAGCTAAAGGCATATCAAAATGAGAAAAGCAAGTGTGACAAGCAACACACACAGTATTCTTGATTTTTACAATACAATTGATTACTTCCTTGAATCATATACCAACAATAAAGGTAGAAATGTGCTCCTCCTCCCTTTTTCTTTTTTGCACGGAAATTTGCTGGTTGAAACTACTTTATCAATTTAAGTCATGTTTTGATTTCAAGGTGTATGTATTCTAATAGATTTTGGACAATATTGGAGATATTTTAAAGAAAGAAAACTCAATTCAAACACTATCTAAATCTCAAAAATCATAGAGAATCAAACCAAACCTTATCAGTTATCACAGTTTATGTAGCAGAAACCAAGAAGAAAGGAATACAAATTTAAGAGACTTTCACTTTAGAGGCACCTTAACATAGACCCTACAACCATGATTCCTGAGGGAAGATTGCTAGACTAACAGCTTGAAACCAAAGTTTTTATCTTTATCTCGTTACCTATATGTTCTAACCTAAATAATTGAGTAATCCTCCTACCTTTGACACAAATTGGAAGATTCCATTTCTTTTGATCCATATGCTTGAACATTTTATGTGACAGTTAGCTAAATGAAATCAATCAAATCATCCTCCTAATTGTATTGGAGCCATTAAGAGTGTAGTGGAACGTCCTTTTTTGTTTTCTTCCTTGATTGGTGAAGCTTTCTGGAAAAAAAGAAAAAATGAATTAAACAAAGAATATCCATCCATAGGCATGTATATAAACACACACCATCAACAAGTTTTCTGCTGTGTAATTACAAGAACAATGAAGAGTACATCCTCTGCTCTTCTTTTGATTCTCCTCCTCCTTCCTTAGCTTTACAAAACATGCCACAACAAGTTGCAGACAGGTTACTTATTCCACAATATTGTCTGTAACTTGTTGTACCATGTTTTTGTGAAGAGACAATGAAGCTCAATCTATTAGGCAAATAGCACTTTTTCCCTGCTTGATTAGCCAGCCACACACAGTTTGCATGGCCTTCCAATAGCATGGTTAAAAGCACCACCAAACCTCAAAGGATAAACAGCACTTCCATTAGTATCAAAAATCCCCAAATAAATCTTTTCTGACACAGGTCCATTTCTCTTTACTTCATTAAAAAAATTCATAAATGGTAGCATCGAACATGCTGTTAAATGGAATTGTGTGTTTGGGTCAACAATTTGCTTCACTAAAGGAAGGGATTGGAATAGAGCATATTCAATGGGGGAAAATGCCATTAGTGTATCCATAATATGGGTAGGGATTTAACATGTAAGATGACTTTGTATTCTTCAAAAACTGAAGGATTTGGTCAATTGTAGAGTTCCATGAAGAGTTAAGGTGGCAGTAGAAGGAGGAAAAGGCCAAAGGATTATATCCATGGACTACACAGCTTAAATTTAACATTACTTAAATTGCATGAACACAGCAGCATACAATCGAGAAATGCTTTGCTTTTTCTTCCCCTTATTCCATGCATCAACCTATACACTATGGTATCACTACATCAAACACAACAATAGGGCTCCTCACCTTGGAAAGCACCATCATCCCAAACCAAAGAAGCTGACACAACAGATTCTTGTATTGCTCCATCAATAGTGAGCACAAATGTTTTCTTTTCACCAAGAGAATTGAATGTCAAAGGCTTCACTTTGATATTAAGTCCTGGAGGAGCCGTCACAGTAGCTCTATATGTGGAGATTGAGGACCCAACATTTGTGACAGTCCTCTTGAAAGTTCCATATACATTGGGATTTGATGGTGAGGCTTGAAGGGCAAATGAAGGATAGTTTAGATCCCTTCCTGATCCTTTAGTTGTCCACATAAAAATCTTATGTAGTCACTTTCACTAGCATCATACACTAAACCGGGTTTCACAGCCTTAGAAGGATTAATTTGGCCTGCTCCATATGCAAATTCTGCATCAGGGCTATTCATGTGACTCATTTGTTTAGCTGCAAGGAACAGATGGTGTTTGTTTGAGTTAGCTTATTTTCTATTTAATAGTACAATTTACAATAAAAAATAATTAAAACTAAATGTGCACTAAGTTTTGTTTTCTTTCTTCATGACTTTTTTTATTACCTGTAGTCATTAAACTAAATGTGCACTAAAGATGAAATAATTTGATGTAGGGTTTTAGGCCGGCTTTAGGGCTTTCTGATCAATTTTAGGACTTTGGTCGATTTCAGCATTTTCGGTTGACTTCAGGTTTTTTCCGCTAACTATAGTATAGGGTATTTGGACGATTTAAGAGCTCTGGGTTAATTTTATGGTTTTTCTATAGACTCTAGGCTTTTAGACTGATTTTAGGGTTTTCGGCATATTATGGGGTTTTAGGCCGACTATAGGGCTTTCTGATTAACTTTAGGGCTTTTGGTCGATTTCAGCATTTTCACCTGATTTAAAGGTTTTTCCGCTGACTATAGTATAGGGTATTTGGACGATTTAAGGGCTCTGGGTCAATTTTATAGTTTTTCTGTAGTCTCTAGGCTTTTAGACTGATTTTAGGATTTTCGGCTTATTACAGGGTTTTAGGCCGGCTTTAGGGCTTTCTAATCAACTTTTAAGAGTTTTGGCCGATTTCAGCATTTTCGGCCGATTTCAGGGATTTTCCGCTAACTACAAAATAGGGTATTTGGACGATTTAATAGCTCTGGGTCAATTTTATGGTTTTTCTGTAGACTCTAGGCTTTTAGACTGATTTTAGGGTTTTCGGCCTATTATAGGGTTTTAGGCCGGCTTTAGGGCTTTCTGATCAACTTTAGGACTTTTGGCCGATTTCAGGGTTTTTCCGCTAACTATAGTATAGGGTATTTGGACGAGTTAAGGGCTCTGGGTCAATTTTATGGTTTTTCTATAGACTTTAGGCTTTTAGACTAATTTTAGGGTTTTCGTCTTATTATAGGGTTTTAGGCCAGCTTTAGGGCTTTCTGATAAACTTTAGGGCTTTTGGCCAATTTTAGCGTTTTCGGCCGATTTCAGGGTTTTTCCGCTGACTATAGTATACGGTATTTGGACGATTTAAGAGATTTGGGTCAATTTTATGGTTTTTCTGTTGTAGACTCAAGGCTTTTAGAGTGCTTTTAGGGTTTTCGGCTTATTATAGGGTTTTAGGCCGGTTTTAGGGCTTTCAGATCAACTTTAGGGCTTTTGGGGCTTTTGCCCGATTTCAGCATTTTCGGCCAATTTCAGGGTTTTTTCATTGACTATAGTATAGGGTATTTGGACGATTTATGGGGTCTGGGTCAATTTTATGGGTTTTTAGGTCGGTTAAGATGTTATTAATCTATAGTCTATTGAATCGGATGGAACAAGTGCATTATTCGTCACAAGCTAGGTTTATTTGGGGTTTGTGGTTAACTTTAAGGGTGTTAGATTTCTCACCCTAACAACCCATTTCTGCACCTCCCTTTCCCTTCCAGGTTTTATATCTTGGAAGGCAAAACTTGAAGGGTGTAAAAACTTGTTCATGAGGTGAGAAATCTAACACCCTAACTTTAACTTTAGTACCTGAAGACATGCACTGATTCAAGTTCAAGTTTCGACACATATGTATAAAGTATACTAGAAATTAAAAGTGGAAACATAAAATTGAATGTAGACTTTAGGCTTTTAGACTAATTTTAGGGTTTTCGGCTTATTATAGGGTTTTAGGCCGGCTTTAGGACTTTCTGATAAACTTTAGGGCTTTTGGCCAATTTTAGCATTTTCGGCCGATTTCAGGGTTTTTCCGCTAACTATAGTATACGGTATTTGGACGATTTAAGGGATTTGGGTCAATTTTATGGTTTTTCTGTTGTAGACTCAAGGCTTTTAGAGTGATTTTAGGGTTTTCGGCTTATTACAGGGTTTTAGGGCTTTCTGATCACTTTAGGGCTTTTGGCCGATTTCAGGGTTTTTTTCACTGATTATTTGGACGATTTATGGGCTCTGGCTCAATTTTATGGTTTTTCTGTAGACTCTAGGCTTTTAGACTGATTTTAGGGTTTTCAGCTTATTATACGGTTTTAGGCCAACTTTAGTGTTTTCTGATCAACTTTAGGGCTTTTGGCCGATTTCAGCATTTTCGGCCAATTTAAAGGTTTTTACGCTGATTATAGTATAGGGTATATGGACGATTTAAGGGCTATGGGTTAATTTTATGGTTTTTCTATTGTAGACTCTAGGCTTTTAGACTGATTTTAAGGTTTTCGGCTTATTATAGGGTTTTATGCCGACTTTAGAGCTTTCTGATCAACTTTAGGGCTTTTGGCTAATTTCAGGGGTTTCAGCCGATTTCAGGATTTTTCCGCTGACTATACTACAGGGTATTTGGACGATTTAAGGGCTCTGAGTCAATTTTATAGTTTTTTTGTTGTACACTCAAGGCTTTTAGAGTGATTTTAGTGTTTTCGGGTTATTATAGGGTTTTAGGCCGGCTTTAGGGCTTTATAATCAACTTTAGGGCTTTTGGCCTTTTTCAGCATTTTCGACCGATTTCAGGGTTTTTCCGCTAACTATAGTATAGGATATTTGTACGATTTAAGGGCTCTGGGTCAATTTTATGGTTTTTCTCTTGTAGATTCTAGGCTTTTAGACTGATATTAGGGTTTTCGGCTTAGTATAGGGTTTTAGGTCAGCTTTAGGGCTTTCTGATTAACTTTAGGGCTTTTGGCTGATTTCAGCATTTTCAGTCGATTTTAGGGTTTTTCCGCTCACTATATAGTACAAGGTATTTGGACGATTTAAGGGCTTTGGGTCAATTTTATGGTTTTTCTCTTGTAGACTCTAGGCTTTTAGACTGATTTTAGGGTTTTCGCCTTATTATAGGGTTTTAGGTTGGCTTTAGGGCTTTCTGATCAACTTTAGGGCTTTTGGCCGATTTCAGCATTTTCGGTCGATTTCAGGGTTTTTCCGCTAACTATAGTATAGGGTATTTGGACGATTTAAGGGCTCTGGGTCAATTTTATGGTTTTTCTGTTGTAGACTCTAGGCTTTTAGACTGATTTTAGGGTTTTCGACTTATCATAGGGTTTTAGGCCAGCTTTAGGGCTTTCTAATCAACTTTAGGGCTTTTGGCCGATTTAAGGATTTTTGGATGATTATAGGGTTTTTCCGCTGACTATAGTGTAAGGTATTTGAACGATTCAAGGGCTCCTGGTCAATTTTGTGATTTTTTTGTAGACTCTAGGCTTTTAGACTGATATTAGGGTTTTCGGCTTATTATAGGGTTTAAGGACGGCTTTAGGGCTTTTTGATCAAATTTATAACTTTTGGCCTATTTCAGCATTTTCGGCCGATTTCAAGGGTTTTCCGCTGAATATTGTATAGGGTATTTTGACGATTTAAGGGCTCTCGGTCAATTTTCTGGTTTTTCTATAGTAGAGTCCAGGCTTTTAGTCTGATTTTAGGGGTTTCGTCTTATTATAGGGTTTTATGCCGGCTTTAGGGCTTTCTGATCAATTTTAGGGCTTTGGCCGATTTCAGCATTTTCGGCCGATTTTAGGGTTTTTCCGCTGACTATAGTATAGGGTATTTGGACGATTTAAGGGCTCCAGGTCAATTTTATGGTTTTTCTATTGTAGACTCTAGGCTTTTAGACTGATTTTAGGGTTTTCGGCTTATTAAAGGGTTTTAGGCCGGCTTTAGGGCTTTCTGATCAACTTTAGGGCTTTTGGCCGATTTCACGGTTTTTCCGCTTACTATAGTATAGGGTATTTGGATGATTTAAGGGCTCCGGGTCAATTTTAAGGTTTTTCTGTTGACTCTAGGCTTTTAGACTGATTTTAGGGTTTTTGAATTATTATAGGGTTTTAGGCCGGCTTTAGAGCTTTCTGATCAACTTTAGGGCTTTTGGCCGATTTCAGGGTTTTCGGCCAATTTCAGGGTTTTTCCGCTGACTATAGTATAGGGTATTTTGACGATTTTGGGTTCGGGTCAAATTTATGGTTTTTCTTTCAACTCTAGGCTTTTAGACTGATTTTAGGGTTTTCGACTTATTAAAGGGTTTTAGGCCGGCTTTTGGGCTTTTTAATCAACTCTAGGGCTTTTTGGTCGATTTCAGCATTTTCAACCGATTTCAGGGTTTTTTCCGTTGATTATAGGGTATTTGGACGATTTAAAGGCTCTAGGTCAATTCTATGGTTTTTCTGTTGTAGACTCTAGGCTTTTAAACTTATTTTAGGGTTTTCGGCTTATTATAGGGTTTCAAGCAGGCTTTAGGGCTTTATAATTAACTTTAGTTCTTTTGGTCGATTTCAGCATTTTTGGCCAATTTCAGGGTTTTTTCGCTGACTATAGTATAGGGTATATGGACGATTTAAGGGCTCTAGGTCAATTTTATGGTTTTTCTATTGTAGACTCTAGGCTTTTAGATTGATTTTAGGGTTTCGGCTTATTATAGGATTTAGGCCGGCTTTAGGACTTTCAAATCAACTTTAGGGCTTTTGGCCGATTTCAGGGTTTTTCCGCTGACTATATTGTAGGGTATTTGGACGATTTAAGGGTTCCGGGTTAATTTTATGGTTTTTCTATTGTAAACTCTAAGCTTTTAGACTGATTTTAGAGTTTTCGGCTTATTATAGGGTTTAAGGCCGGCTTTAGGGATTTTTTATCAACTTTAGGGCTTTTGGCGAATTTCAGCATTTTCGATTGATTTCAGGGTTTATCCGCTAACTATATAGTATAGGGTATTTGGACGATTTAAGGGCTATGGTTCAATTTTATGGTTTTTCTGAAGACTCTAGGCTTTTAGATTGATATTAGGGTTTTCAGCTTATTATAGGGTTTTAGGTCGGCTTTAGGGCTTTCTGATCAAGTTTAGGGCTTTTGGCCGATTTCCGTATTTTCGGCCGATTTCTGGGTTTTTACGCTGACTATATAGTATAGGGTATTTGGACGATTTAAGGGCTCTGGGTCAATTCTATGGTTTTTATGTTGTAGACTCTAGGCTTTTAGAATGATTTTAGGGTTTTCGGCTTATTATAAGGTTTCAGGTTGGCTTTAGGGCTTTCTGATCAACTTTTGGGCTTTTTGCCGATTTCAGGGTTTTTTCGCTGACTATAGTATAAGGTATTTGGACGATTTAAGGGCTCTGGGTCAATTCTATGGATTTTCAGTTGTAGACTATAGTATAGGGTTTAAGGACGATTTAAAGTGATGTTTTAGAAAATAATAATAACTATATTTTCATAAATAAACATTTAAAAAAATATTATTGTGAAAATATAATTCTTGACTAATAAGATAGAAGAGTCTTTATTATTATATCAACTCATTTTGAGTATCGCACCTTAACTTGACTTAAGTAACACAACACATACCAATATTTTTTTATTTTTTTATTTTTGCAATTTACATTGGCTAACTTGGATACTATTTGACCTACACTATTGTTTACATTACATAGGATGCGGAGAAAAATAGATAAATTAATGTCAACCAGATTGAAGCTAATAATAGAAAAATATTTTTATTTTTTATACACAAAGCTTTATATCTAAATTCAACATTTTTTTTAGCGTTACAACGCAAATTGGATAACACACATTGTAACATACAAAGGGAAAATACACATTCTTACACATAAATAAGTAGAATTTTTCATGTTGACTTCAACGTGGTTGACCATAAGTTAGATGAAGATGCAAACAGACATGAAATTGGCAAGATATGTAGTTTACTTCTCAACAATGTCATTTATGGTCCAACATGAACAAGCATTCCAATCAGCTGATATCTTGGCAATAATCAAAATTGAAGCCATGAATGTGTTACAAATACTTTTGTTTGTAAGGACTTGTTTACTCATTTTGATTTTGATGATGCTAATTCAATTCAAGTATTCAAGAAATTGAAGCCTTTTGCCTGGGGTAATTGAATTTTTCAGGCCATCAAGCATTTTTTTTCATATTCATATAAATTTTTAAAAAACAAACACCACATTGGGCAATTTCACTCAATCTTGTAATTTTAAAATTGATAATATTAATAATAGTAAAGAGTGACTATTTGGACCCCGATTGAATGTTTGAACCTTGGAAGTCATACTGAGACATTTGACATTTATCCCTCGCTATTGGAATTGTGAGAATAATTTAATAATAATAATTTGAGTAAACCTCCATTTTCGTACTTGAAATTGTTCACTTATAACTCGTTGGTCTTTAATCTTTTTCCGTCGATCACTCTGGTCCCTGAAGAAATCACTGTCGGTCAGTTTCATCCTTTTACACTATTTTCATTGGTCCCTGTTGACCAAAATGTCAAATGTCAAATAAGAGAGAGGACTGTCACGCAAGCGTGTCACGTCAGCTCCAACGGTTATAATTTAACTTTCTGAAACTAGTTAAATCAGTCTCTTCGTCATCTACCAGGAAATACCCAAACTGAAAACCCTAAATTCTCCTCACACCTATCTCCTCCACAACCCTAACAAGCTCTTCAACCACCCAACCACCACCACCCACAACCTCTTATCGTGAATGAACCATGGTGCTTCTTCGTTAACTGCATCAATCTTTGACCGAACTTGTTACTCATCAATGGAGAGGTAGAGAAGTTTCTCCTTCAAACCCACCAAGGTTATGCTTTTATCATTCACCATCTTCTCTTCTTTCCTCTTCCTTTCTACCTTCACCATCTGGCTCTCCAACTCCTCCACCTCTTCACTTCACCACCACCACCACCACACTCCCACCTTCACTTCCCCCCTTCACTTCAACTCTTCTTCTTCTTCTTCTTCTTCTTCTTCTTCTTCTTCTTCTTCTTCTTCTTCTTCTTCTTCTTCTGACAGTAACACACTCGGTGTGGTTCTTCTTCCACCTTCAACTTTTCAGTCCTTGACTGGCTTCACCCAAAACTTCACTATAACTGGTCTCAAGACTCCAACTTTTATCAATAACCGTCTTGCTAGGACCTAGAAGAGCCTCTCCGGATTCAAATCTGAAGCTTCAGGGCACCATGCTCATGCTCCTTCAACTGCTAATTTTACATCAATGCAAGATTCCGAAACTTCACCTGGGAAGAGATTCAGCAATGAATAGAAGAAAGTAGAAGCAGCTGGGTTGTTTGATAAAACCCAGATTCCAATTTTGAAGAAGATTGAGGAGGAGACAGTAAAAGAGTGTGAGGAGGAACCCCCAACCCAATTTCGCAGCCCCAATCTCAAAAAAACCCTGAATCTTCGCAACCTCATCACTACTCCCACTTTCACTCACGTTATTGTGATTGTGATTGTTCACAACAATCCAACTCACCTCATCACTGCTTCAGCACCTTGAAGATGTAGATCTTGTAAGTCTCCACGCTTTTCTTGCTCCTCTTCTTCTTCTTGTCTCCTGCGGCGCTACCACCTTCCTTCGGCTTCTTCTCCGCCGGTGGCTTCTTCTCTGCCGCGGGCTTCTTCTCCACTGATGGATCCTTCTCCGCCACCGTATTGTGATTGTGATTTTTCACAACAATCGAAGAAGGTAGAGAGAGATTCGGGTGAAGGTAAGGGGGAGAGCAAGAGGAGCAAATTCGGGGGAGCGAGGGGAGCGGCATTATGAAGGGGGTTACGGTCGTCCAGCGTGGTTTTGAAGTAGTGGAGGAGCAGGGTGTGGGAGGAAGAGAGGTGGGAGGCTTTAGGGAGGTTGTTGTTGTGGTGGTTGGTTGGGAGAGGGGGGAGGGAGGAGAGGGTTTGGGAGAGGCGGAGAAGGGTGGAAGAAGGGAGGTCGAAGGAGAGGGAGGGATTGTGATTGGGGAGGAAATGGTGGGGTTTGGGGGAAGAGGAGAGGAGTTTGAAAGCGAAGAAGACAGAGGAAGAAGTTGAAGGGACTGATTTGACTGGTTTCAGAAGTTAAATTATAACTGTTGGAGCTGATGTGGCACGCTTGCGTGGCAGTCCTCTCTCTTATTTGGCATTTTGGTCAACAGGGACCAATGGAAATAGTGTAAAAGGACGAAACTGACCGATGGTGATTTCTTCAGAGGCCAGAGTGATCGACGGAAAAAGCTCAAGGACCAACGAGTCATAAGTAAACAACTTCAGGACCAAAATGGAGAATTACTCCTAATAATTTAAAAGGCGTTACTTCTCAATTTTTGCGGGCAAGGCCGTTGAAAGTGGCTTCTCGCCCGTTTATTCTGTTTTGGCTCACTGATTGTTGGCCTTGCAATGCGCCCTTTCTTCTCTCTCTCTCTATCCCTTTCTTTCTCTCTCTTCCCCTGTTCCTTGTCCCTTCACTCTTCGATCGCCAAACTTGCACAAAGTTTGAATCTTTTATCTGTTTGATTTGGTGGGTGTTGTTGGAACCGAATCATCATGGCGTACAAAGTAGACCATGAATACGACTATCTCTTCAAGGTCGTATTGATTGGGGATTCTGGTGTTGGAAAATCCAATATCCTTTCTAGGTTTACAAGAAACGAGTTCTGCTTGGAGTCTAAATCTACCATTGGGGTTGAATTTGCAACCAGAACATTGCAGGTTGGTTCACATCTTGAATTTCTGCAATTGTTATCTTGGGATTGCTGTTAATTACCCTTCTGTTGGTTTGTTTCATTGTTTGCAACTTCATTGATTGATTCAAGAAACTATAATGCAAAAAATCTCATGTAATTTTAGAATAATGCACTTATTGGTTTAAATTCTATTGTAACTATATTACAAACTGAATTTGTTATGGTTTGATTAGATTGGTTCTCACCATGATTAGTTAGACTAGTATATCAGTCATTGTGAGAACTGGGATGGTTTTATGGGTATGGTATGACTAATGAATATAGGTATGAGAGTATCATTGTTTCTAATTTCTTCAAATTTGCCAAGTAATATGCGATTTCGAGTCTTGCGTATGGAAAAAGTTTCGTGCGCAAAGTTAGCCTCGCGAGAATGTCGATAAACCTCTCCCATGGAGGATACCTATGTTAGATAAAAAAAAAATATTGATCTTTTAGTTTCAGAAACGTTTGAACGTCTATTTAAACATATAACATGTCCAATTAGATTGATATTTTGTGGAGCAAGGTTAGATCTATTATGGGTAAGGTACTAAATTTGAGTTCCCAGAAAATTTGATTTTTAGTTCTACAATAGATGTTTGAAAGTAAGATTTTTTTCCATGTCTCTTGCATGTTTGATGATTTGCTTGTGTGAAGACATGAAGAAATTGAATTTCCATTGCTAAATATATTTTTGAGCTCTAATATTCTTTTGGAATGCAGGTGGAGGGAAAGACTGTAAAGGCACAAATATGGGACACTGCTGGCCAAGAGAGGTACAGAGCAATCACCAGTGCCTACTACAGAGGAGCTGTTGGTGCCTTGTTGGTGTATGACATCACCAAGAGACAAACATTTGACAATGTCCAAAGGTGGCTTCGCGAGCTACGGGACCATGCCGACTCCAACATTGTTATCATGATGGCTGGAAACAAATCTGACTTGAATCATCTCAGAGCGGTGTCCACTGAAGATGCTCAAAGTTTGGCTGAGAAGGAAGGCTTGTCCTTTCTAGAGACTTCAGCATTGGAGGCATATAATGTTGAGAAGGCATTCCAAACCATTTTGTTTGATATATATCACATTATAAGTAAAAAAGCACTGGCAGCAGAAGAGGCTACTTCTGGTACTGGTGTTCCTCAAGGAACTACCATAAATGTCTCAAACATATCAGGTAATCCAGGCAACAAAACTTGTTGCTCTAACTAACAGGGTAGCAGGGTAGCTGTGTAGAAAAAGGAGAGGAAAAGAAAGGTTTTCAGAAAATTTTGTTATCTGAAAACACATGAAGAATAGATGTTAGTTGTGCTACCTTTTGGTAGATTTACAGCATGTTTGAATCAGCTTTTATGATCTCATAATCAATTCTGACATCTAGAAGCTATTAACAAAAGCTTTAGAATCGATTGTAGAAGGATTTCCAAACATGCACTTATACCGGGAGAGCTTATCCCTATAGTCTTCAACAATTTCAATTGAAAGTGAATATGGAGGTTTACAATTCATATCCTTCACTTTGGTGTTAACTGGTTCTGAAATGTATGCATTCGGAGTTAGGATCTTAGTGGTCAAGTCTGAGTTTAGTCATAAGCAGAAACATTGTAACTCTAGTTCATCAGTTAATTTGCTCCTGTTCTTTACAGTGTATATGTTTCAATCTTAATAATACATTTGAGTTTTTTTCTAATTCTAATCTATATATTATGATTTGTTATTATTCTGTTGGAATGTTGAGAGATGCATAAAAGATTTTGATTCTTAAATTATTGGGGGAGGAAAAACACCACATGGCACAAAAAGCACTTCAATACTCAACTTAGTGAGAGAGCTGAGTATATGAGAATAATGTAAGAGTATGCATATCTGATAATGGAGTGTATGCATCATGGATTCATGTAGTGCATATGTAATTTGAAATAACAAAGTAGTAGAATACCAGAATTAGGGATTCCCCCTAAGAGAATGCTAGTAACATATCTAATGCACTCTTTACAATACACAATCTAATATCCATGTCACATTGGCTAAATATACAGCTAGAGGTCAAGTTTCAGGTTTGGATCTTGGATCTCTTCAAATTTAGAATGTCATGGATTGTTTTGCCAAAACAGAAAAAAGAATGTCATGGGTATAAGCTCATGTCAACATTGGATAAATATAAGCTCATATTATTGTTGAAATTTTGTGTTTATATCTCTCTTCATTTGATATGTCTACCCTGTATTTAATAAATGTGAGTACTCACATTCTGTACCTTCTCACACTATGAGCCACATCATCCTTTTTTTTCCTCAAATATTGATTCTCTCTCATTTTCCTTCATGCGTGAACTGTTATTATTACAGGCTCTCTCCCTGAATTGGTTTTTACATCAATCATCTGTTATTATTTCCATTTCCATTTTGTAACCTCTTTCCTCAATTCATGTTTCCGATTTTCTTCTTATTATTTCCATTTTGTAACATCTTTACTCAATTCACGTTTCTCATAACTTTCACTCTCCAAAGTCCAATGTGATATGATTGTGTCCACAAACCTTAAATATGAGCTGCAATATTTATATTTATAATAATTTGTTTTTGATTAAGATTTATTAAATATTAGTCATGAGGTATATTAACTTAAAAATTTGTTCATTTTTCCTCTTTTAATATATAATCAAATTGTTTGAGAAGGAGGACACTGTCTTACACCTAAAAAATATTATCATTATCGAAATGCCAAAACATAATTTTTAGTATTAATAATAATATTAAAAACTAATTTAAACTATACTAACTGAAAAAATAAAAAGCTGTGCAATAAACTCGTGCATTGTATGCGCCACTGACTAGTTTAATTTTAAGAGTACAATCTTATCTTTAAAAATTACTAACTTAAATCTTACTAATTTCATACTAATCATATTAATTAAATATTTTTTTGAGTGATGACTATATGATTATGAGATTTTTCTCAAGACCTAAAATATATAAATTAAATTCACACTTTTGAAATTCATTAGTTAATTTATAATTCTTTTAACAAAGATGGGATGATCCACGTGTTAGGATGAGTTGTGCTTGTTTTTTCCCGATCCTAAATGTTGTTCGGATTAGTTTTTAAATCCAAACTTGTCCCTTGACCCAAAGAAATTAAGGTCGAGCCACAAAAGAACAGGTTTGGGTTGACCTGAATGACAAATTGAATATCAATTTTAAATCATCAAAGATTTTTTTTTTTAAAAAAACGCAGCTTTATTCATGAAATTAAAATTTTACAAAGAGGACTAAGCAACCAACCACAGGAAGGCCAAAACAATGCAAACAAAGCCCCAAAAGCATACCCAATCTCATCTAATCAAAGATTTGGATCGTTAAATTTTATTTGCTCTGCTAACCCCTTAATCATCAATGAATTATAAATACTTCTCATTCAGTAAAATCCTAATTTCATATTATATCAATAAATTATAAAAGAAATTTCACAATTATTAGATTATTTGCACTAAATTTTGTATGACAAAATGTTCTAATCTACCTATATAAGGAGATGTTTTTCTACATAATTTTGAAAGTAAATCAAAATTTAAGATTGAATAAATATAACTAAATGAAAGAAGATGGAAATTTTAATATTTATTAAACGTCATTCAGAGTCTCATGTGTGGAGGGCTACCCGGAACACTTGGGAGGAGATTAATCGGAATTTGCGTTGTCGTGTGGGTGATGGCTGCCAAGTTAGCTTCTGGTGCGTTATTTGGGTTCATTCTGGGGTTGTTTTGAAAGATCTTGCTTTGGCTCCTATTGGCATTGTGGACTCTTGTGAAAACAGTGCCTGAGTTTTTTGGTCGAGATAGGATGGGATGGAGGTTGTCTACCTTCCAACACCTTCTTCCTCTTCATGCTTCCACTGAGGTCCTGTCGTTGCCTCCTCCCACTCCCAACATAGGACCGGACAAAATCATCTGGAACCTCACTAGTGATGGCAATTTCTCGTCCAGATCGGCGTATGAAGCAAGACCGAGACAAGGAATATGAATTTGGATCTATTGTGGTAGCGTCTTTGGCGTTGGGAAATTCCTTTCAAAATTTGTAATGCCTTTGGCGAGTTTTGAATGATGGCGTGTGGATGAATTTTCGACGTTGGCAAGCAGGTATGATTCAGGATCCTTTGTACCCTCTTTTCCGCGAAGAAGATGAGACTGTCCATCACTTGTTCAGGGACTACCGGTGTGTCTGTCCTCTTTGGAGTCAGTTGGTTGTCACACATCAGGAAACCGAGTTTTTTCCGTCTGATTTTCGTACCTGGATACTGGACAATATTGAAGGTGCAAGAAACACACAAGAAAGGGGGCGTTTGAATTGTGTGACTTATTTCTTAAAACTTCTTCTGATGATAAACATTAATTATTTGTTTTCAAAGAGAGTTATTGGTTATATAGATATATATGTATGCAGCGGAAAATATAACATAACATGAAAAGTAAAGCACACATAATTTTTATCCTGGTTCACCCCCATAATCGACAGGGCTACGTCCAGTCCTTAGCTTCTCCAAGATTTTCTACTATTTAAAAAATAGTACAAGTATTATCAGGGACTTCTCTCAGTATTCGGAGGACTTCTCCTATCAAGTATTATGAGGACTTCTCCTTACAAGTATTATCAGAACTTCTCCTATCAAGTATTTTCAGGACTTCTCCTTACAAGTATTCTGCAAGACTTCTCCTGATACATTTTACAAGGTTTGGTTCTTCTACAATAGTTCTCTTCAATAAGAGTGGGTAGAAGCAATGAAGTTCGGGTTTAACAGAGAGAATAGGAAGTTTAGGTTCTCTGTTTCGGGTTATGTGTGTGGAATAGGGTGAGAGTGATACTCTATAAGTTCTTCACACACATGAGCAACTCAACTCAGATAAGGGTTGGCTTGAAGCATTCTGAGTTGGAACCAATGAAGTCTTTGGTTCTCTGGGCAAACTTAGTTGAGATATGAAAGTTTGAGTCTAAGTCGCCAAGTTGCTACAGAAGCAGGATTCTCTATATATATCTTCAGTTGAAGATCTTCGTTCTTCTTCCACAGAAGGAGAGAAAACTTGTCTGTTAGTGCTCCGACTTCCTCTGCTATGAGTAACGGCTAGTTCTGCATTTTTGAGCAGGTCTGAGACACGATCTGCGAAGCATTGATTTGCTTGGGTTGACATCGCCTGGCTCCATTTGAGCAAGTAGCCTTGAGCTATGTCTTCTGTATTTAATGCTCAAGAATTCCAACTGTGGTATTTGTTTGACCATTATACCCCAGTGTGTGCCAGCTAGTGCCCATCAAATGCTCTGATCAGATATTTGAATTTCGACCGTTGAATGAGTACGGTGCTCAGAGATTCTTACCGTTGATTCCGCGATGTCAGCTTGTTTTGAGGAAAAGTAGAAAAGCAGTGGGACTAAGGAATATTATATTAATTGTGTCCCTTTCTTCTTTCTGCCATTGCCAGTGCTTTATTTAATATGCAGACGAGGTAGATGTCTTTTGATCCAAGAAGCAATTATTCTGGATGAACTCTTCAGAGCTGGGTGAATAATTTCTTTAATGCTTATGTTGAACTAATATCCTCGTAATGCACACATCTTGACATTTGTACCTTTGGCGCATTCTGATGCTTGAGCAGACGAATTCTTCATTATGATTTGGCAGACGCAGTCTCCATATAATATTCAGAATTCCGTTACTGAGTGGGTTGCATTGGCAGACAGTCTTTCTTCATTCAGTCCTTCTTGAGATTGAGAATATTCTTGACTTGTAGAAGACTAAATTTTTCCTTTTCTTTTGCTTCCACTGAAGTTCTCCATTTGAATAAGTTGACTTACAACTTCTTTGCATGATGCTAGAGAAGCTTCAAAGCTAGAAGCATTTCTTCATGAGTTATCATACTCATTCAGCTTTAGATAGAACAGTCTTCCTATTGATCACTGTTGGTTCAGACACCGGACTATTTCAGCTTTCTTGAAGTGGACTTTGACTTGAGAATGCATAGCTGATAGGGTGTCTTCGAAAAGGATGTTAGCTATTTCTAAGTTACCGCTTTATCTTCCGTGAGTCACCAAACTGTCTTCACATGAATGCTTTCTTTGTATGTCTTGACAACTTTTTCTTCAGGGTGTTTGTAGTGATGACTAGACGATTTCTTCTAGCAAGACTGATTCTCTTGATAATGCTTTGAGATTCATTCAGTGCTTCTAGTAGATAGATTTTCCTGGATATGAGAAAGTTCATGGTGTTAGAAATTCTATCTCTGATGATATTAAATCTTAAAGAAAATGTTGATTATCAAAACATAATATTTCATTTAATTGTTTGAATCTAACAAATATTGGGGATGGTTCGCTGGTTTCTCTCCACAGTGGTACTTCCCCTAATTTTGGCCTCCTTCTTTGGTCTATATGGACCATGCGTGCTAACTCCATCTTCCAAGGGGGTGAGTTTCGAGTTGCAGCAGATACTGGCAGCAACGTTGTTGGACCATGCGTATTGTCGGGACATTCTTCAGAATCCCTCCTTTCTTAGTGGTTGTGTTTATCATCAAATTCAAGGTAGGTTGGTCTCCTCCTCCCCCTACTTAGGTTAAGTACAACACAAACGGATCGGTAAAGGGCCCTTCGCAACTAGCGGCTTTTGGTGGAGTTTGTCGTGATTCCAATGGTTGTTGAATTTTGGCTTCAGTTGTAATTTGGGAACCTCCAATGTGTTATGGACTAAACTTTGGAGTATTTTCACTATGCTCCCTCTTAGGTGGAATAAGGGCTTCTCCAAGATCATAATAGAGAGTGATTTCATGGTTGCAATGCAATTGATAAATGAGGGCTGTGATAGTTCTCATCCTTAAGCATCTCTAGTTAATCAGATTAGATCCTAGAATCCAAGGGATTGGGAGTTTCGGTGTGTCCACATCTGGCAGGAAGACAACCAAGTGACTAATTGCTTAGCTAATATGCTCATGATCTTGCTTTAGGTACTCATGTTCTAGAGAGTCCTCCTCCTAGTGTAGTTTGATTGTACGAGTGTTTCATTCCCGTGTTCTTCTCTCGTGTAGTTTATTTCTTCTGGGCATAGTCCCTCCATTTAAAAAAAAAATTATGAAATAAAAATTTGACTTTGCCAATAACAATGTTACATTAATTATATAATACTCCCTCTGTCCCAAATTATAAGACCCTTTAGAGACAAAGTCGGTGTCCCAAATTATAAGACCCCTTCTAGATTTCAGGAAAAAAAAATAAGCTTTCCCTTTTTTACCCCTTGCATTCATTATATTTTAAATTCCAAAACTTTAATTACAACCTCTACTAATTACTTTTTTCATATTCCCAACCAACTTTTGATATATCCAATACTTACATTAACAATTTTCAGATTTTTTTAAATAGGGGCATATTTGGAAGATTTGTATAAAAAGTAATAAAACCAACATATTAATTAGCTTATTACATGTTTTCTTAATAGGCGTGATTGTCTGAAAAGGACCCTATAATTTGGGACGGAGTGGGTATTACATATACATTATAATTAATTTAATGTTAATAATTACTATGATTATTCTATGTTAAATATTCGTATTTTAGAATTATTAGTTACCTTTACTAATAATTAATATTTCACTTTTTTATAAAATTAAAATTAAAATATACAATAAAAAATTACTAAATATAACATAATAGTTTCTGGAAAATTATTTATTACCTTCATTAAATTTTAGATTTCAAATATCATTAAATTTAAATAAAAATATAAACTTTTTTTGGACAAAATTAAAATATAAACTTAAATAATTATTGGAAACTATTCATTAAATATAAATTAATTAATAATATTTAAATAATTACTAATTGTGACATTTTAATATTTGAAAATTATTTGATTATATTTGTTAAATTTTATATTTTCAATATTTTTAAAATTAAAATATGCAGTTGAAATTGAACTAATTACTACATGTAACATATCAATGTTTTGTAAATTATCTATTACCTTCACTGAATTTAGAAAAAAATATTTATTTTAAATTAAGATATGAACCTAAATATAATTAAATAAGAAAATGTGTTAAAATATACATTTATTAAATGAAAATATATTTTCAATAATAATGCTTAATGTTACGTTATTTAAATATAATATATAATATTTTAAAATATAATTTTAATATTATTAATTACTAAAATTATTATGTATCAAATGCGTTACAGACAAATTTTTAATAAGTCATTGATTTTGGTTCCCCAACTTTATTTTTTACCATTTTATCCCCTCTAATTTAGTGATTTCAAATTTTTGGTCCCTTTACTTTACATTAAATATGGCATAGAGAGCTAGAGATGACATCATATTTGCACAATTGAATAAAATAGGAGACTCAAATTGTGGATTTAATAATCTCGTAGGACTAAAATTACGGAATAAATGAAAGGGATCCAAATCGCAGAACTACTAAACTAGGAGGACCAAATTTGTGAACAATAAAAATAGGGGGTAGATGACCAAATATACAATTAAGCTAAAAAAAACTGAATATTGAAAACACAACGTCACTCAAAAGTCAAGATTCTCTAAATTATGGGCTTTTTTGGCTTACCATTAGATAAAATTATTATGAGTAAATTAAGTTCGGCAGTTTGATTGATTAAGTTTAAGTGAATGAATTTATGTTCAGAAATGATGTACAAAAGTTTTACGGGAACACATTTTTTTAAGTCTAATGAAAAAAATACTCAAACAAACGTTACTTGATGAAAAAAATACTCAAACGAAACATCAAGCGTTATGATGCATGTTAATATAAATGGAAAAATGAGAGTACCAAACAAATTAAACTCAGTGCCTTTTTTTTAGCACAATTAGGGCCCGTTTGGTGATCAGGATAGGATAAGAATAGGATAGGATAAAGTAGAGCTGTCAATACGGGCCAGCCCGGCCCATACGGGCCAGCCCGGCCCATACGGGCTGGCCCGTGATGGGTTGGACTGGAAACGGGTTGGGTCAGAGCAACCCGTTTCTAAACGAGCCAAGAAAATACCAACCCAACCCGGCTCGCGGGCTGGCTCGCGGGTTCGCAGGCTGGCCCGTTTTCGCAGTGAAAAATAAAAAAATCTAAAAAAAGAAAATACAATTAAAAAACGTGAAAAAAATAAAAAAAATCATTTAAAAAAATACTAACACATGCATTTTACTAAACCTACTAATACAAGATCATAATTCATTGCACCATACACTTTGTTGTGCATATGAGCGTATCTAAATCCACATCCAACATTGTTAAATAACACGCTCACACTCACTCCTTCGACTTCGTCCTTGTCCTTGACTTGGCTTGACTCCCTTGACCCTTGTCCTTGCTGGGTCCTTCAGACTTCAGCCCTCAATATGGCCGAACACAAAAAACAAAAAAAAACAAAAAACAGTGCCAACCCGCGGGCTAGCTCGTTTGACCCGCGGTCTGGCCCATTTGACCCGCGGGTTAAACAGGCCGGGTTGGTCTAGCCCGCATTATAAACAGGCCACGTTTTAACCAACCCAACCCCGCCCTCGGGCCGGGCCAACCCGCGGGCCAGGACCCATATTGACAGCTCTAGGATAAAGGATTGGATAAACACAGGATATGATAAGAGCAGATAGACTCTTATCCTATCCTGCGTTTGGGGTGGACAGAATATTGGTGGGATATGATACAAACAATGAAAAATGTACCAAAATTTTCCTTAAAATAAAAAATACATAATATTTTTTAAAATTTAATTTTTTAAATAGTTTTTTTTAAAAAGTGATTATTCTATTAAATTTAATTTTTTTACATTTTTATAAATAGCTTATTTTTTAATATTAACTAAAATAAAATTAAGTTTTATTAATTCGGCTATTTTAATTTTTTCGAAGGGAGTCTATTTTAATTAATATTATTATATATGTAATCAATGGGTTTTAACTTAGTAGGGGTAAGTGATTAATGATAAAAATTATTAAAAGATATTATTCTTTCAAAAATATTTTATATTTAAATTATTAATTATAATTATATAAGTAGAGAAATAATTTTAAATAATATCATATGATAATATAAAATTAGTCTATATTTACTATTAATATATATATATATATATATATATATATATATATATATATGAGTAGCCTATTTTATTGTTAGTGAAGAATTATTTTGTGTATTTTTATTATAATATAAATAAAAAAAATAATGTTAACTAAGTAGTATTAATTGATAATGAAAAACTAATTATTTTATATAAGTAAATCCAATATTTTCACCATTTATAAATAATTTTATTAATTAAATTTATCAATAACTAAATAATTTAACTTAACATTAACAATTAGTAATTGATAAGTAATAAAATTAATATTTTATTAAAATAAAAAATTAATATTTATTAATTAATATTATTATTAATTATATAAAATATAAATATTGAAATTAATTTTGGGTTATGGTAATAAATAGACAAAAAACTGATATCTTATCCTGTTAGGATAATTTCTATCCTAGCTCCATAACTTTTACCCATGATGGACAGGATAGGATAAAGGACAGGATAGTGTTATCCTATCATGTTGGCGCAACAAACAGCAGATAATAACAAGATATGATTACTATCATATCCTGTATCTGTTTATCCTATCCACCAAACGGGCCATTAATGTGGTTAAAAATGAGAAGAGTATAGAAACCAAGTCCTATGTAAAAATCAATAAAGGAAGAGATATTATTATTATAATATTATATTATATAATATTATATTATATTATATTATAATATTATATTATATTATATTATATTATATTATATTATATTATATTATATTACATTACATTACATTATATTCTATTCTATTCTATTTTATTTTATTTTATTTTATGATGAATAAAAAAATAAAATTATATTATTATTATAATGTTGTTTGACCTAGCAGTAGCATGAAACACTCTTTCTCTTATATATTTGCTCTCTCGGCTTCCCTCTTATATATTTTGTCCTTCAAATCTTATAAGAAAATAAAAATTGATCATGAGCGCTCCGCCGCAGAACCATCACACTGTGGAGGAAGTTTTCCAAGACTTCAAGGGCCGCCATACGGCCATTGTCAAAGCCCTCACCACTGGTCTCTCTCTTTCTTCTCTCCCTTTTTACATACTTTTAAAACTCCATATGTAATTGTGTATTTATTTGTTGTTTTTGCAGATGTGGGAGCATTTTACCTCCTTTGTAAACCTGGTTAGGGTTCATCCTTCTCTCGTTGCTCATTTCCTTATGTGCTTTTCCTCTCTGTTAGATGATTATTATCTGCTGCATTGTTTGTGAATGCGTGAATGTTGAAAACCGACTCTCTTTCTCTCTTTTTCTTTCGAACTTGAATGGTGATGGAGTAAAGTTCTTTTTTTTTTTGTGAATGCGTGAATGTTGAAAACCGACTCCCTTTCTCTTTTTTTCTTTTGAACTTGAATGGTGATGGAGTAAAGTTCTTTTTTATTTAAAACTTTAGTACGAATCGAGTGCATGGATATTATTATATAATTGATTCTAAAGCTAAAACCAATTATGTGTAGAAGTTTAGTCAGCACATTTATAAATTCCTCTATAATTGTTTATAAAATTAAAATTTTGAAAAAAAAACTTTAGTTTTGTGAATAGCTTCTGAGTCAAAATTGATGCTCAGAATTTGAAAGTTGATTCAAACATGCTATGACTAGCTTTTGGGAATTAAAATTGATTTTGGAGAAAGAAAAGTTTATTTATACATGATATGTGTCTTGCTTCTCGATATGTGCGTGTTGGGAGATGCGATATCACGTTTGCTTTATGAAAATTGTCTGAAATGTTTAAGCACATATGTTATTTGAGGTAGCCTCTTCAAGTTTTTAATCAAGGTGATTTTTTGCACTGAACTTCAAGGTGGCATTAAGTTTTTATTTCATTTTAAATGCTTTTACTGGGACAGACTTATTTTGCCTCCTCATTGATCTTTGTGGATTTGCATTTGAATAGCTCAAACAAGCATTCAAATTTTTTATGTCATTTTATAAAAATTAAGTTTGGCCGCAAAAGCAAATTTGAGTAAAAGTGAAAAATCGGTGTTTGTGAGTTCGATTGATAATCTTTCATTAAATTATACTATAAATTTATCTATTAAAATCAATTTTATGAAATCAGAAAATCATTTCAAAATTCAATTTGACAACCGACTTGTATTTAGTTCAAGTTTGTGTGTAGAAAAAATTCTCAATAAGATAGTTAGTTCTATCAAGATGTGAATATTTCTAGATAGTACACATGATTGTCTCTCATAGAGATACAAGTAGTGAAAAAAATTTAAGTTTGACATAGGCATGATTTTTTTTGGAAGGGGAAGTAGGATATTGGTTCATTGTCAATGTGGCAAGATGTTTTTATTGGGGTGTGAGTGTGATAGGATGTGTGTGCATATATTTGAGATAAATAAAGGCAAAGTAATCGTCAATTTTATAAAATTCATTAACCCTTTGATTAAGTTTTCATATGCTTCATGTTGCACATAAAAGAAAGGTCTTCAATGGTGAAGGATGTTGTAAGTCATAAATTTATAAAACTTTTTCTGTTTCTTTCCCCGTAAAACTTAAATTCCCATTATGATTTCAATATAATAAATCAAGTCATCAATGAAAGAACCTATATGATTTCATATAATGTGCATGTTTAGTTCATTAGCATTGTATTACTCCTAAATTTGAAACATACCAGAAGACATTAATAAATGTAAACTACATTATAAAGTTGATTAATATAATGTTATACTTGTTGTACATCAGATAAGAAGAACCTTTGTCTGTTTGGATATCCTGATGAACATTGGGAAGTTACTATTCCTACTCAAGAAGTTCCCATTGAACTTCCAGAACCTGCAATTGGCATCAATGTTTGTAGGGATCGTATGAGAGAAAGGGATTGGCTTGCTTTTGTTGCTGCTCACAGTGATGCATGGCTACTTTCAGTGGCTTTTCACTTTGGAATCAAATTTAGTTTTCATAGCACTGACAGGTATAATAACTTTTACTCTAATCATATCCCTTATTATGTTATTCTTTCAACATCTTTTTCTATGCATGCATGCCATTTTGTTTTATTTATGAACTTATGTTTCTTATGTAGCAGTAATGACTATAATGTAATAGAACTTACATGTTGATGTATGTCAAAACCAACAAGATTGAAAAACAAAAATAGTTCATTCAATTAAATTAAAGCGAATAATTTGTATCATGATCCGTGATAAAATTTAATTCTTCATTCATCTAGGAATCGCCTGTTCACTATGATTAATGAGCTGCCGACCATATCGGAGACGGTGGCTAGAGCTACAAGGAGACAGGCTAATCCCAAGCCATCAGTTTCAAAAAGGGTAAAAATTTCTTTTTACCTCCACTTTCCCTTGTATATCATTTCTATTTCTATATCATAATTGCACTATTCATTTTGGTACTCTAATAATAATAAAACATCAGCACTCCATTGTCTCCATTATAGATCCATATATTCGGTATGAGGATGAGGATGAGGATGAGGATGAGGATGAGGATGAGGATGAGGATGAGGATGCGGATGACTATTCGAATGCGGAGGATGAGGATGCGGATGACAATTCAAATGCGGAGGATGAGAATGCGGATGAGGGATCAAACGAAGAATCTGAGGAGGACGATGGTGAGACCTGATGCGGCGCATGTGGGGGAACTTACGCAACTAATGAATTCTGTATTTATTGCGACAAATGCGGCTAGTGGTTCCATGGAAAATGTGTGAAGGTCACTCAGGCCCGGGCTGATTTCATGAAACAGTTCAAGTGCCCCTCATGCAGTAGTAAGAGAGGTCGCCATTACTCATCTTAAGGATGTGGGCTGGTTCTCAAGCCTCCAACTCTATCAAGAAGAACTTGGAAGTTTCTTAGATGTCATTGATGTGTCAAGTTGATGTATCACATGGTGTTATGTACTCTAGTATTATCTTATCAACTTATGTGGTGGATTGAGTTATTTAACATTTGTTAGTTTGAAGGTAGGTTCTGAAACTTTCTCCAACCTTTTCTCAAAACATTTTGGAGGATTTGTGTTAGATTTTTCAAAAGGTTTGATTTTGGCCAAATATTTTGAACCTTGGAAGTGTCTAAGAATTATGAATGTGGGAGAGTCCTAATTGTCTCATAAAGAGGTCAAAAACCTTAAATCTAAACTTAAATGACTATGTTTTGGTGGATAAAGTATAATCATTCCCTCTTGAAAACAAATTGAAGAAATTCAAATTCAAATGTATTTCAAGGCAAGTTACTAAAAGGAAACAACCCAAAGACACATGGAGTGGTAAAGACTATGTCTCAAGACACGTGAAAACTTTATGGGTCTGTTTGGTTCAAAGGAGGGAAGGGGAGGGGAGATATTTTATTAACCTATCTTGTTTGGTTCAATGGAAGAGAGGGGAGGGAAAATAGTCATTTACTTATTAGGAGATGGGGAATATTATAATTAAATTACTTTTCCACTCTTTATATATTTACTGATTGTTTAAAAAGAAATAAATTATAAAATTTGTGATGTGAGAAAAAATTACACTTAAAATCACAACAATTATCAAATAACAATTATTGTATGTCTTTAAGTTTAAATTGTTAATATAGAATTACCATAAATATTTTTTTAAATATAAATTTCGCATTATTTTTTTATTACAAGTTGTTTTTAGTATTGATAGCCCAATTGTTTTTAGTATATAATTGTTTACAAGTTACTAGGGTCTTTGATTTTTTCTTTCCTACGAAAACGTTACATATTACATACTACATATCATGGAGACATGACATTATATAGAGCAAGAGGAAGAAGGAAGATGAGTGTCATGTGAAATGAGGTATAGACGTATAGTAATAGGCACCGAGAGAACAAATACAAGATTTGGAATTTTAATTATGTGAAAGGGCATTTTTGTCAAGAAATTTATTCTCCTCCAATTCCCCCCACTTTTGGAGGGGACATAAAATTGAGTTAGGAGGGGTTTTGGTCGCCTCCCCTCGCCTTCTCTTCCCTCTTAAAAATTGAACCAAACAAGACAAATTAAAAAAAAAAAACCCTTCCCTCCCTCCCTCCCCTCCCCTCCCCTCCCCTCCATTCCCCTCCCGCCAAACATTACCTATAAGATATTGAAGACTAAGGTATATTTAATTGAACTTTCTCTCTCTTTTTACTTTCTAAAGCATTAACGATGTATGAAAATTAGTTTAAAAAAAAAACGATGTATGAAAATTAAAAAAAAAAACGTGTTATGGATAATTTTCAAAAACAAATTTAATACTACTAATTACATTAACCACATTTCAAAAGGTGCATGAGGTAATTATTTATATCTTATAATAAGAAATAGATTTAGTATTATTATAATGTAGTGTGACTTAGCTCTAGTAGCATAGTAGCAGGTACAAATTTTTCCCACCTCCACCAAAAAGTTTCATGTTCTTCTTGCCGACAAAGGGGGAGAACAAAAAAGAAAAGGGTTAATGGTATGGTAGGTCCCTGTGTTTGTACCCAAGTTTGCGATAAGTCCCTCGCCGGAAATTTTTTTGATATAAGTCCCTTAGTTTACACCAAGTTTGGATTTAGTCCTCGCCGGAGACCGGAGCTCTGGCGAGTGCTTACTTGGACTGCTAACTGTATTATTAACGATGACGTGAATTTTTTTAATTATTTTTTAAATTACAAATAATAAAATTCATTATAAACTTAAAACCCCTAAACTCATCCAAATCCTAAATTAACCCCCAAACACATAAACCCCCAATTCACCAATTTCATCTAACCTAAATTAGAATCCCCAATCTAAAATTCCTCCTCCCTGCTGAACCCTAAATCGAGTGCCACCCCCTTCTCGTTGTTCTGTTTGGTGGCCGTCGAGTCCTCTTTCATCTTCTTCGTGGCTTCGTGGCTTCGTGGGTGGGAGTGCTTCGTCAATTGCTGGTTCTCGTACTTCGTGGGTGGGAGTTATTCTTCGTCGATTGCTGGTTCATCTTCCTCGTGGCTGTTCCGTCGTCGTCGTCGATTGCTGGTTCGTCTTCCTCGTGGCTGTTCCTTCTTCTATCGTGGTTGTTCCTTCTTCTCTCGTGGTTTAAATATGTTCACTGTCTGAATATAAACCATAACTGCGTAAGATATCTTTATTTGATAATGATAATTGGCATGAGAAACTGATTGGTACTTGTGCTTGAGATTGTGCCCGTGTACAAGGAGGGTAGTTATAAAAACAGCAGTTTCAAAATGGAGGAACTGGACACAGAGATAGGCAGGGAAAATTTGTGGGGTTAGGCGAAGAAGAGGAGAAAGAATTGAAATTTAACGAAGAAGAAGAGAAAGAACACCAAGAACAAGAAGAAGCACTCCAAGGAAATAACGAAGACAACAAATAGAACACAGTAAACGTGGAGAAGGAATTGAAATTTTAGATTGGGGATTCTAATTTAGGTTAGATGAAATTGGGGAATTGGGGGTTTATGTGTTTGGGGGTTAATTTAGGATTTGGATGAGTTTAGGGGTTTTAAGTTTATAATGAATTTTATTATTTGTAATTTAAAAAATAATTAAAAAAATCCACGTCATCATTAATAATACAGTCAGCAATCCAAGTAAGCACTCGCCAGAGCTTCGGTCTCCGGCGAGGACTAAATCCAAACTTGATGTAAACTAAGGGACTTATATCAAAAAAAATTCCGACGAGGGACTTATCACAAACTTGGGTACAAACAAAAGGACCTACCATTCCATTAACCCAAAAGAAAATATCAGGAAGAAGAAAAAATGAAGAAAGGGAGTGAATGGAGCGAGAGAGAGAGAGAGAGGAAAGACCGAGAGAAAGACAAAATTGAAAGAATGGGCCGAGAGAGAGAGGAAGGTCGAGAAAAGAGAAGAGGAAGAAGGGAACCGTGGAACGAAGAAGAGGAGGAGAGAACCGGCGGCGAGGAAGCAGTGGCGGACAGTGTTGACATGGTTCAGGTTCTACTCGATTCAGATCAGAAGTTGGAGCAAGGAAACATGGGCGATGCAAATCAGATTGCCTCGCCGTAGCACCAAAGGCGCGCGATGCGACACCCTCGTCTGTCTCCTTGCACAGAACCAAGGCCCTCCTCTTGGTCACTCCTTCACTTCACAAGCTGCCCAATGGACGACCGCTGCGCCGCCACTTTTGCTTTCGATCTTCTCTTCTCTTTTATTTTCTCATCCCTTATGAGTAAAGCATCATTTTGGTCCCTGAAAGATATCACTTATGGCAGTTTGGTCCTTAAACTATTGTTTCACGTCAAGTCAGTCCCTGATAGATTTTCCGTCAGTCACTGAAGTCCCTGAAAGATATTTCCGTTACATCCCTGGACGGAAAAAGACACATGCGCAGTTAATGGCCACTGTGGCAAGCCATGTGGCTGCTTACGTGTCATTATAAACGGTTCCCTCCCAAATAAACACTGTCAAAGTAGTCCCTAGATAGGTGGCATCATCTGATTGGTGGAAAAGGTGGGCAAACAAGTCCCTGGCCTTCAACCACTAAACAACTGACTCTTCCACTCCTTCATGTCAGTTTAGCAACACCAACAGCAACTAGAATCGCAGAGGAAGAAGAAGATTAACGGCAAGCCCGATTGAGGAAGGACGCCGTAGAAGGAGAGAGTCTCGAAGCGGTTTCCACGGCGCGCGTCGGAGGTTGGCGGTGGAGTGTTCTTTCGAAAACGGCAAGGTAAGTAATTTCGCAACCTTCAATGTCGCGTTTTCCATGCTCGAAGGGTTTGGGTTTCTTTCCGTTTTTCCTATCTGTTTCGTGGCATGTAGAACTAGAATCAACATGTAATTAGGGTTTTAACCCAAAAATAGAGGGTTGTTGTTCCTGATTTCTTGGGAAATTTTTGGAGTTTTAAAGTGGTTAACATTATAGGGAATGATAGTTGGCTGTTGCTGGTAGTTTGGATAATTTTGATATGTTGCTGTTTAGGTTGATTTTAGCAAAGACACATATTTTGATGTTGAAACTCACAGGTTTTCTTGAAATCTGATTGCTGTTGGTTGTTTTTCAAAATGTAGATGGAACAGAGTATAAACTTGGTATTACACCATGGGGGAATACTCAGCCAGGAAGAGGACACTGGAAGGGTTAACTACTATGGGGGGCAAACCTGTGTGTGGGAGGACATAGACTGTGATACCCTTAATCTGTTTGTAGTAGAAGGAATGGCAAAAGCCCATGGTTATCACAAATTTAAGGACATTTGGTGGAGGAACACTCAGACAGATGTTGGGTTTGAACTCATCAAGATTGATGGAGATGCTCATATTAGAGACATGATAATATGCGCTAAGTACAATGGTGGGGATGTTGAGGTATTCTTTGAGCATCCTCCTGACACAGAACCAATTGCAGTCATTGGCAATTACAAAGAACACAACTGGAATTTCATTTCAGACATGCAAAAGGTAAGTGAAGGACTAAATTGACTACTCCCGAATAGTTTAAGGACTAATTTGACAGGTTTTTATTTTTTACCCTCTAATATGATTTCATGCAATTTTGCTTACAGGGACTAATTCCAGCAATGCAATTGGTGATGCCTGGGGTTCCTCACAGGTTTTGTGTCATGCATTTATGGAGAAACTTTGCTAAACAGTGGAAGGACAAGGAACTGAAGGGTCTTGTATGGGAGTGTTCAAGGGCCACAACCATCCAAGAATTCAATCACAAGATGGAAACAATGAAGAGGAAGAGTGAGAATGCTTGGAAATACCTTGACAAATGGCCAAAACATGCATGGACCAAGTCCTACTTCAGTGAGACAGCAAAGTGTGATAATATATGCAATAATGCATGTGAGGTATTCAATGCCAAGATCCTCAAATATAGAGGCAAGCCTATTATCACACTTCTGGAGGAGGTGAGATGCTACATTATGAGGACACTAGCAAATAACAAAATGAAGCTCAGATCACAGGTTGGACCTCTCACTCCAGTTCAACGAAATAAGCTAGAGAAAGAAAAGGGATTGAGCAACAGGTGGACCCCTGTATGGTGTGGTGATGCCAACAGTCAGAGGTATGAGGTTCAGAGTTGGGAGACCAAGGTTGATGTTGACTTGGAAGCTCGAACATGCACTTGTAGAGTATGGCAACTAACTGGCATGCCTTGCAAGCATGCTATTGCTGCAATTGCTCACAGGAATCTGAGACCAGAAGACTTTTGCCATGATTGGCTGACTTTGGGTGCTTATAACAGAACTTACGAATTCTTTGTTCATCCAACACTGAGCCAAGAATTCTGGGAACCTACTCCATATCTGAAGCCGGTTCCACCTCCATTCAAGAGAAAATGTGGCAGGCCAAAGAAGAATAGGAGGAAAGATAGTACAGAAGGCACAACAAGTGGCTCAAAGATGAAGAGAATGTATGCTGAAATACAGTGTTCTAGGTGTGGAGTTGTAGGCCATAACAAAAGATGTTGCATGAACCAGGGTGTTCCACAGAGGCCTAGACACTGGGTAAACCCAGAAGGTGAAGAAGAAACAGAGGCAAATGTTGGGCAACAAGCTGAGATTGATCTGTCACAAAATGCACCTGCCACAGAGATAATGACTCAACCTACACTAGAGCTGCCTACTCAGGTACTCAACCTACACTTGATCATAAAGTCACTGAAGATTGCTGTTGAATTGTTGCTTTAGTTAGCATATATTAATAATTGACATTGCAGGTACCTGACACTGCACCCATCCAACATCTAGGTGAACAAGTGCAGCCTACTGCACCTTTTCAGCCAATGGAACCACCACAGACTTCTGGATTTAGGCCTCCTCCCAGAAGAGGCAGAGTCTCCTCTTTCAGGCCCCCACGCCATGTTAATGAGCCTTCCACTCAAGCAAATCAAACTACTACAGCAGGACCCCCTCCATTTGTTGAAATATCACATGATTTCAACGGAGCAAGCATGACATTTATCCCTACGCCTGCGCTGCAGCCAATTGATGAGCCAACTGATGACCAGGAGAAGTGAAGATTTTACAAGACAATGCCAATATCACTGCTTTTTTGATATCCCTATCCTTAGTATGATGGGATTGTAACTTTTTGGGGAACCATGTTACACATGTGTTAGTTTTTTGTTTTAAATTGGGTATTGTGAAAGTATATTGTTAAAGGTTTTTTGTTGGCATACTTGGATTGTGAATGTATATTGATCATGAAGCTTTTTGATGGCATACTTGGATTGTGAAAGTATATTGATCATGACGCTTTTTGATGGCATACTTGGATTGTGAAAGTATATTGTTAAAGGTTTTTTGATGGCATACTTGGATTGTGAAAGTATACTGTTTTTGGTGCTTTTTGATGGCATACTTGGATTGTGAATGTATACTGTTAAATGTTTTAGAACAATTTAGCACAAATACTAACATGTTTAAAATTACTGCCTTTTAATGTTCATCATAACTACAAAAAATGCATTTCATTAATCACATCACCTGCCTATGTCCCCTACTACAATGAAACCCCATAACCCAGGCCCTAAATCAAGACACATAAACAACAAAAACCATGGCACAAAACACAAACAGCACCACCAAAGCTAGTCCTATGACCATTGCTCTCAATAACCTCAGATCTTGTGTGACACTTTCAATCTTCAGCAACATTAATCGATTCACTACCCTAAGTTCTTCAATCACAGCTTCACTCTTCAACACAGCCTCCTTCAAAATCCTTAGATCATCGATCACACCTTCTATCTTCTTACCCACATCATCCTTTGAATCCATTAAATTGGTATCTTCTGTGATTCCCTCATCTTCATTTCCAACCCAGAGGAAATAATTGCAATTCTTGGGATGGTTCTGCAAACAAATCAAAATGCCTCAGACATTGAACACCATCAACTATAACAGGGGAAGAGGAGTAACTCACCTTGGGTAAATGACATCCATACCAAGGTCTGTCTGGGTTCCATTCTGTTCTGGAAATCCTCACTTTAGCCTTCACACCACAGTGGCAAGCAACTCCTCCACCATTTACAGAAGATGATTCTCCATCGCGAGCTCTCGTCCATACCCTCCCTTCAACTCGAGATTTCGAGCCTGCTGTCATGGCTTACAAGAAATACGAAGGGGATTCACCACGATTCGAAGGAGGATTTGGGTTATTGAAGGGATTCAGAGAGGGATTTTGAAGATCCAAGAACCTAGGGTTTCTAATTTGGGGATTTTGGGTGTTCTGATTTGGGTCATTGTTGTATATGGAGCCAAGGACTAGTTTGACGGATTCGAAAACTTCAGAATCTAACCGTTGCT
Source organism: Acmispon strigosus (assembly GCA_030819835.1). Taxonomy (NCBI): domain Eukaryota; kingdom Viridiplantae; phylum Streptophyta; class Magnoliopsida; order Fabales; family Fabaceae; genus Acmispon; species Acmispon strigosus. Next base: position 42,459,271 of record JAUAMA010000005.1, on the reverse strand, counting down.
GCTGACATGGCTTGCCACAGTGGCCATTAACTGCGCATGTGTCTTTTTCCGTCCAGGGATGTAACGGAAATATCTTTCAGGGACTTCAGTGACTGACGGAAAATCTATCAGGGACTGACTTGAAGGGAAACAATAGTATAAGGACCAAATTGCCATAAGTGATATCTTTCAGGGACCAAAATGATGCTTTACTCCATCCCTTATTGTGTGCCCTTTGAATATTTTCACTTTGAAACTGATATTTTCATTTCCCTGTTGATATATGTTTCGGAACAGAGAGGAACATGATGGATTAAGGAGTGGGTGAATCAGGACAGCAGGAACTCTTGGCAGTGCCGACGAACTGTTCAATGAAGACATTGCTCGTCAGAACGCCGTAACATCAGAATGTCGTCGTGGAGCTCGCAGCCCTTGATAGCGTTCAATCCAAACAAGAATAGAAGGGGAGAAGAGGCAAAGAGGATGGCTTTGTTTCAGTAAACTCTCTAATCATAAAACAGGGCAGTATTCTCTCCCTTTAATTGGTTGTTCAAAGGATTTTGCCTCTCATTGTCTTGAAATCCTGGTTTCCTCGTATGCTTGCCCTTTACCTGTTCGATGAAATGCTTGATTGGACTATGTTATCATAAGAAACAGAATATGAAAGTTTGCTTGTCCAGTGCTTGATGAAATGCCTAAATTTAAACTTTTTAGTTGATGTTTCTTTTGAGTTGATGTCCTTTTAGGCTTGTGTTACGCGTACGAGTACTGTGAAGCTGAAGCCTGCTAGTTTGGCAAGTCTCGTAATCTGCCATTTAAAATTTCTGTCTCACATGCTACGGATCCTACACCAATAAGTTTTGTGTCTAGTTTCAAGTATTGTGTGAATTTTCTTGATAATCGTAGTAGATTTACTTGGATTTATCCTTTGAAACAGAAATCTGAAGTTTTCAAGCTTTTGTTCGTTGTGATTGTTTACACCTTTGCGTGTTTCACTATGCTCTATTTCTAATCTCTTCCTTGATTTATGCACATAACTTGTTAGTTCAAGGATAATCATAAGACCCTATTAGGAATTGTGTTTGATGTCCAATTTATGCTGAAATGATGGTATGCATGAATTTTGTTATTCCAAATTAAGGTTTTTGATGTGGTTTATGTTGTCTAAAATTAGAGACTCTAATTCTGATTTAATCAACCTTGTCAGGATTTCATGTCAGATTTAATTGATTTTGCTATCTTACCTTCAGTTGTAGCTTATTTGCTTAATCAGTCATGGGTATTAGGAGTTCTTCATAAGTGTTTAATGGCTGAATTTCTTGTCTAAAATAAGGGCAGTGTTTTTGAGGTTTTAATGAAATTAAGCTGGTTGGAAAAGTGATTCTGGAAAATCAAATAAGTCAGTTTTTGAAGAAAGTGGATTATGCGGGTAAGTTAGAGAATTATAAGAATAATTCGAGTATTAATATGAATTTAGAAATAACAATTTAATGTCAGATTCACAATTCACTGAATTTAAATAATGATGCCGATTCACCTGTTGCATGTTTGATAAATTATCTCAATATGTATAATAACAAGTTATGCTCTGTGGTTAACTGATATTTCTGATACCTGTTAGGGAAAGCTCTTGTTGTTTAACTTGTACTAGCTTGATGCTCCACATGCCCGATGTTAAAATTCCAAGCTTGTGTTTTGAATGTTTCCTTTATAGTAAAACATTTTTGCTTAAATAGAGGCTTAAACATTGAGAAAATAAGAAGGAATTTTTGTTTCATATCTTTCTTACTTCAATCCTTTGAGTTAGCGTTCATACTCTTTTAGTGCCATTGACTTTGTGGTGTGTTTGTCCTTAGTTTCTTGGCTGCCTTTACTTGTTGCAAACACCTTGCAGGTTTCACCTCTTGCAATTGCTAAAAAAAATATATATATGATCCTATTTCTGGTTTATGCAGAGAATATATGTTATACTCATTTCTGGTTTCATTCTAAAACTGTTTAAAAGCAGCAGGGCATTACATGAAAACAAAATTATGCTTTATTAGGTTCCATATAGATGAACTAACTAGAATAGGAATCTGCTTCCGTTCTAAATATTGAACTGATGTTATTCTTTTGTTAACATGCTGTAAAAGCTTCACTGAATCTTTCTGACCTGCATATCAATTGTGCAAATAGCAAGCTTTGTTTTGATTATGAGCCATATTTGAATGCTTGAATTTGTCTCTTTACTGTATGAGTCCATTGTTGATCGAATGTCATCAGTTGAAAGTTTTAGAATGGTGAGTGGTTGTGTCTTTTCCAGTCAAAAGTGTTGCTTTACTTGATAACTTTCTTAAGAATTAATTGATGAAACAAGTTAGTTACCTTCTTATCATCACAATTGTTGAAGACTAGGTGAAATGAAAATCTATAGCATGCATCTTGGTCTAAATGCTTTGTGGGTGATAGGGTACTTAGATTGGCATTTGTTTTTATCATCTCTTCCTCTTTTTTCTTGTTCTTTTCTGATAATGCTCATCCTTAAAACAAGTTTGCTGCTGCATCTCAATTTATTTATAAATGATTTGTACAAAAATAGCTATGTTAGTGATAGCAGTTCTGCTGGGTTTGAAGTTCTTTGGCAGAGGGGAAGACTTTTCTGCCTTTTTGCAGCCTTACTTATTCTTTTGGTTTACCTTATTTCTTCTATCTCTTCATATGGTAATATGCTGAAGCTTATGTTGAGGATAGTGATATTTAATGCTGAAGTTTGTGTGCTGCCTAAAATTTCTGAATAGGTGTTTGGAATGTTGTAATTTCAAGTGCCAGTAGTGGTTGATGTGTTTTGCTTCAACACAATCTTCATTAACTCATATTTTCTATTGTATCAAAATAAAAGGAATCTCTGGAATATGGTTAGTGGGATTTGCCTGACATGTTTATACTTCTTATATGCTTTATAAAACTATTAAACGTTAATTGAAGGTGTTATACACACCAGCCTTGTGTTTTGTTAAAGCTAGTATACGAGGCCATGTTTAAAGCTATGTTTCGTCACTATCCACTTTCCTATTGATATGAATAGGGATTTTCTTATGTTGGACTCCAGTTTAGGAATTAGAAACAAATGGTGGTTTATTCTTTATCTGTGAATAGTTATGCATATTTTATAATTTGATCTAACAACTCGAGAAAAATTGAGTATATGAGACAACAGGAAATTCATTCATAACAAATAACTTCATAAAGCTTTCAATATCGGAGATGGGATGAATATGTAAGAAAGTTCTTTGAAGGATTACTAGTCTGTAAAAGTTAATCTTCATGGGGGTAAACTACGACGATTGTGAGTATAACTAAATGTTTTAGGAAGCCTATCTCTAGAACTTATGCAATAGAAATTGTAGAAAGTGATATGTATGATAGTTTTGAAAAGCCATCTTAAAAATGTCAGTTAAGATTGAGAATGCAATGATTAGATGCAATGTAAGTTAAACTATGAAGTTTTCATTAAGAGTAAACAAGCTTTTTGTAATAAATAATGCAAAATGGTAAGTCTATACTTTGATGATTCTCTTTATTTAAAATGATATGAGTTAGTGTTCGCCCTGTGAGGCTTTTATGTGTTCCCACCCCTCCTTTTTGAAATAGAAAAGAAAAGGTTAGAGTAATGCTATTATGCTCATACCCTTCTGATAATGCAAATATGCTCAAGTTCCTATAAAAAAGTTATTTCACTATTACCTTTCTAGAAAAGATACCTTTCTAGAAAAGAATAGCAAATCTTGCATGCATAAGATTTTCTGATTTAATTCAATAATGTTTCCCTATCAGTCGCCATTTGGCGACCAGGCGCCATTTGGCGACCTTTTACAAGTGACCACCCTCTGTTTGTAAATAAAATTCCATTGTAGCGTTTGGTAGGAACGTAAAGGAAGGAGCAGTGCAGTTTAGGGCGAAGTTTGGGTTCAGGGGGGTGACGACGTTTGAGTATTGGTTGAAGGGTGGGTGGAACGTAAAAGGTGTTGGTTTGGTTTAGGGGGACGAGGGTGTTTGAGTATTGGTTGAAGGGCGATCTAATGGAGGCTGTCATAGAATCTTTATGTAACTTTTTATGGGCGGTCCTGTTTTTTATGCTTCTTTCATGAAAGATGGAAGATAAGAAATGCACGAAATCTCTGGGCCAAGGGGCCTAGAGGAATTATCAGGTAGAAGGGTTCCAAGGTCCTGGAACGCCTCAAACCTGAAGCATTATTACAGGTAAGGTTGTTTAAAGAAGGAGTGCCCTCTTTTAAGGTTGTTTAAAGAAGGGGTGCCCTCTTTTCTCCTTATTAAGGAGTTTTTCATGGGGTGCCTTTGCGACAAAATTTGGCAACGATCCACATGTCATTAGAACGAATTGGCAATAATGTGCGTAGCACATGTCAATAAAACAACTCGACATTAATGTGGTCTCGCTCAAATAAAGGCCCAGTGGTGGTCTGTTTAAATTTAAGAAAGTTGCAAATTGAGGTTATTATGTTTTAACAAATGGCCCAGTGGCGGTCTAAATTCCAAATTTAATGCTAAAGAAAAGTGGTCCAGTGGCGAGCGGAGGAATTACTTCCCGTTGTTTCCAAATGACCAAGGGAGAATAATACCTCCTAGTCTTCCAGCTCTCAAGGAGGAATTAAACAAGTCGGCCTATCAGGCCTAATAGGCTTTTTTAAAAGCCTAAACCTGGCCTACTTAATTAAATAGGTTTTGAAAAAAGTCTGAACTTAGCCTTTTTATTAAATAGGCCAGGCCATAAACAGGCCAGGTCATAGGCCCATGTCGGCAGCCTGGCCTACTTCCACCCTTATTCGAGGGATTGGGAGTTTCGGTGTGTCCACATTTGGCAGGAAGACAACCAAGTGACTAATTGCTTAGCTAATATGGCTCATGATCTTGCTTTAGGTACTCATGTTCTAGAGAGTCCTCCTCCTAGTGTAGTTTGATTGTACGAGTGTTTCATTCCCGTGTTCTTCTCTCGTGTAGTTTCTTTCTTCTAGGCATAGTCCCTCCATTTAAACAAAAAAAAAATTATGAAATAAAAATTTGACTTTGCCAATAACTTTAATGTTACATTAATTATATAACATTATAATTAATTTAATGTTAATAATTACTATGATTATTCAATATTAAATATTCGTATTTTAGAATTAATAGTTACCTTTACTAATAATTAATATTTCACATTTTTATCAAATTAAAATTAAAATATACAATAAAAAAATTACTAAATATAACATATTAGTTTCAGGAAAATTATTTATTACCTTCATTAAATTTTAGATTTCAAATATCATTAAATTTAAATAAAAATATAAACTTTTTTGGACAAAATTAAAATATAAACTTAAATCATTATTGGAAAATTATTCATTAAATATAAATTAATTTATAATATTTAAATAATTACTAATTGTGACATTTTAATATTTGAAAATCATTTGATTATATTTGTTAAATTTTATATTTTCAATATTTATAAAATTAAAATATACAATTGAAATTGAACTAATTACTACATGTAACATATCAATGTTTTGTAAATTATCTATTACCTTCACTGAATTTAGAAAAGAATATTTATTTTAAATTAAGATATGAACCTAAATATAATTAAATAAGAAAATATGTTAAAATATACATTTATTAAATGAAAATATATTTTCAATAATAATGCTTAATGTTACGTTATTTAAATATAATATATAATATTTTAAAATATAATTTTAATATTATTAATTACTAAAATTATTATGTATCAAATGCGTTACAGGTAAATTTTTAATAAGTCATTGATTTTGGTTCCCCAACTTTATTTTTCACAATTTTATCCCCTCTAATTTAGTGATTTCAAATTTTTGGTCCATTTACTTTACATTAAATATGGCATAGAGAGCTAGAGATGACATCATATTTGCACAATTGAATAAAATAGGAGACTCAAATTGTGGATTTAATAATCTCGTAGGACCAAAATTACGGAATAAATGAAAGGGATCCAAATCGCAGAACTACTAAACTAGGAGGACCAAATTTGTGAACAATAAAAATAGGGGGAAGATGACCAAATATACAATTAAGCTAAAAAAAACTGAAGATTGAAAACACAACATCACTCAAAAGTCAAGATTCTCTAAATTATAGGCTTTTTGGCTTACCATTAGATAAAATTATTATGAGTAAATTAAGTTCGGCAGTTTGATTGATTAAGTTTAGGAGAATGAATTTGTGTTCAGAAATGATGTACAAAAGTTTTACGGGAACACATATTTTTAAGTCTAATGAAAAAAATACTCAAACAAACGTTACTTGATGAAAAAAATACTCAAACGAAACATCAAGCGTTATGATGCATGTTAATATAAATGAAAAAATGAGAGTACCAAACAAATTAAACTCTGTGCTTTTTTTTAGCACAATTAGGATCCGTTTGGTGGTCAGGATAGGATAAGAATAGGATAGGATAAATGATTGGATAAACACAGGATATGATAAGAGCAGGATAGACTCTTATCCTATCCTGCGTTTGGGGTGGACAGGATATTGATACCATATGATACAAACAATGAAAAATGTATCAAAATTTTCTTTGAAATAAAAAATACATAATATTTTTTAAAATTTAATTTTCTAAATAGTTTTTTTTTAAAAAGTGATTATTCTATTAAATTTAATTTTTTTTACATTTTTATAAATAGCTTATTTTTTAATTTTAACCAAAATAAAATTAATTTTTATTAATTCGGCTATTTTAATTTTTTCGAAGGGAGTCTATTTTAATTAAAATTATTATATATGTAATCAATGGGTTTTAACTTAGTAGGGGTAAGTGATTAATGATAAAAATTATTAAAAGATCTTATTCTTTCAAAAACATTTTATATTTAAATTATTAATTATAATTATATAAGTAGAGAAATAATTTTAAATAATATCATATGATAATATAAAATTAGTCCATATTTACTATTAAAAATTAATATATATATATATATATATATATATATATATATATATATGAGTAGCCTATTTTATTGTTAGTGAAGAATTATTTTGTGTATTTTTATTATAATATAAATAACAAAAAATAATGTTAACTAAGTAGTATTAAGTGATAATGAAAAATTAATTATTTTATATGAGTAAATCCAATATTTTCACCATTTATAAATAATTTTATTAATTAAATTTATCAGTAACTAAATAATTTAACTTAACAATAACAATTAGTAATTGATAAGTAATAAAATTAATATTTTATTAAAATAAAAAATTTATATTTATTAATTAATATTATTATTATTAATTATATAAAATATAAATATTGAAATTAATTTTGGATTATAGTAATAAACAAACAAAAAACTGATATCTTAATCTGTCAGGATAATTTCTATCATAGCTCCCCTCAGGATAACTTTTACCCATGATGGACAGGATAAGATAAGGGACATGATAGTGTTATCTTATCCTGCTGGCGCAACAAACAGCAGATAATAACAAGATATGATTACTATCATATCCCGTCTCTGTTTATCCTATCCACCAAACGAGCCATTAATGTGGTTAAAAATGAGAAGAGTATAGAAACCAAGTCCTATGTAAAAATCAATAAAGGAAGAGATTATATTATATTATATTATATTATATTATATTATATTATATTATATTATATTATATTATATTATATTATATTATATTATATTATATTATATTATATTATATTATATTATATTATATTATATTTTATTATATTTTATTTTATTTTATGATGAATAAAAAATAATATTATATTATTATTATAATGTTGTTTGACTTAGCAGTAGCATGAAACACTCTTTCTTTTATATATTTGCTCTCTCGGCTTCCCTCTTATATATTTTGTCCTTCAAATCTTATAAGAAAATAAAAATTGATCATGTGCGCTCCACCGCAGAACCATCACACTGTGGAGGAAGTTTTCCAAGACTTCAAGGGCCGCCATACGGCCATTGTCAAAGCCCTCACCACTGGTCGATCTCTCTCTTTCTTCTCTCCCTTTTTACATACTTGTAAAACTCCATATATAATTGTGAATTTATTTGTTGTTTTTGCAGATGTGAGGGCATTTTACCTCCTCTATAAACCTGGTTAGGGTTCATCCTTCTCTCGTTGCTCATTTCCTTATGTGCTTTTCCTCTCTGTTAGATGATTACTATTTGCTACATTGTTTGTGAACGCGTGAATGTTGAAAACCGACTCTCTTTCTCTCTTTTTCTTTTGAACTTGAATGGTGATGGAGTGAAGTTCTTTTTTATTTAATTTTTTAGTACGAATTGAGTGCATGAATATTGTTATATAATTGATTCTAAAGCTAAAACCAATTATGTGGAGAAGTTTAGTCAGCACATTTATAAATTCCTCCATAATTGTTTATAAAATTAAAATTTTGAAAAGAAGCTTCAGTTTTGTGAGTAGCTTCTGAGTCAAAATTGATGCTCAGAATTTGGAAGTTGATTCAAACATGCTATGACTAGCTTTTGGGAATTAAAATTGATTTTGGAGAAAGAAAAGTATATTTATACATGATATGTGTCTTGCTTCTCGATATGTGTGTGTTGGGAGATGTGATATCACGTTTGCTTTATGAAAATTGTCTGAAATGTTTAAGCATATATGTTATTTGAGGTAGCCTCTTCAAGTTTTTAATCAAGGTGATTTTTTGCACTAAACTTCAAGGTGGCATTAAGTTTTTATTTCATTTTAAATGCTTTTACTGGGACAGACTTATTTTGCCTCCTCATTGATCTTTGTGGATTTGCATTTGAATAGCTCAAACGAGCATTCAAATTTTTTTTTATGACATTTTATAAAAATTAAGTTTGGCCGCAAAAGCAAATTTGAGTAAAAGTGAAAAATCGGTGTTTGTGAGTTCGATTGATAATCTTTCATTAAATTATACTATAAATTTATCTATTAAAATCAATTTTATGAAATCAGAAAATCATTTCAAAATTCAGTTTGACAACCGACTAGTATTTAGTTCAAATTTGTGTGTAGAAAAAATTCTCAATAAAATAGTTAGTTCTATCAAGATGTGAATATTTCTAGCTAGAACACATGATTGTCTCTCATTGAGATACAAGTAGTGAAAAAAAATTAAGTTTGACATGCGCATGATTGTTTTTGGAAGGGGAAGTGGGATATTGGTTCATTGTCAATGTGGCAAGATGTTTTTATTGGGGTGTGAGTGTGATAGGATGTGTGTGCATATATTTGAGATAAATAAAGGCAAAGTAATCGTCAATTTTATAAAATTCGTTAACCCTTTGATTAAGTTTTCATATGCTTCATGTTGCACATAAAAGAAAGGTCTTCAATGGTGAAGGATGTTGTAAGTCATAAATTTATAAAACTTTTTCTGTTTCTTTCCCCGTAAAACTTAAATTCCCATTATGATTTCAATATGATAAATCAAGTCATCAATGAAAGAACCTATATGATTTCATATATTGTGCATGTTTAGTTCATTAGCATTGTATTACTCCTAAATTTGAAACATACCAGAAGACATTGATAAATGTAAACTACATTATAAAGTTGATTAATATAATGTTATACTTGTTGTACATCAGATAAGAAGAACCTTTGTCTGTTTGGATATCCTGATGAACATTGGGAAGTTACTATTCCTACTCAAGAAGTTCCCATTGAACTTCCAGAACCTACAATTGGCATCAACGTTTGTAGGGATCGTATGAGAGAAAGGGATTGGCTTGCTTTTGTGGCTGCTCACAGTGATGCATGGCTACTTTCAGTGGCTTTTCACTTTGGAATCAGATTTAGTTTTCATAGCACTAACAGGTATAATAACTTTTACTCCAATCATATCCCTTATTATGTGATTCTTTCAACATCTTTTTCTATGCATGCATGTCATTTTGTTTTATTTATGAACTTATGTTTCTTATGTAGCAGTAATGACTATAATGTAATAGAACTTACATGTTGATGTATGTCAAAACCAACAAGATTGAAAAACAAAAATAGTTCATTCAATTAAATTAAAGCGAATAATTTATATCCTGATCTGTGATAAAATTTAATTCTTCATTCATCTAGGAATCGCATGTTAACTATGATTAATGAGCTGCCGACCATATCAGAGACGGTGGCTAGAGCTACAAGGAGACAGGCTAATCCCAAGCCATCACTTTCAAAAAGGGTAAAAAATTCTTTTTACCTCCACTTTCTCTTGTATATCATTTCTATTTCTATATCATAATTGTACTATTCATTTTGGTACTCTAATAGTAATAAAACATCAACACTCCATTGTCTCCATTATAGATCCATATATTCGGTATGAGGACGAGGATGAAGATGAAGATGAAGATGAAGATGAAGATGAAGATGCGGATGCGGATGACAATTCAAATGCGGAGGATGAGGATGCGGATGCGGATGACAATTCAAATGCGGAGGATGAGAATACGGATGAGGGATCTAACGAAGAATCTGAGGAGGACGATGGTGAGACCTTATGCAACGCATGTGGGGGAACTTACGCAACTAATGAATTCTGGATTTGTTGCGAAAAATGCGGCTAGTGGTTCCATGGAAAATGTGTGAAGGTCACTCAGGCCCGGGCTGATTTCATGAAACAGTTCAAGTGCCCCTCATGTAGTTGTAAGAGAGGTCGCCATTACTCATCTTAAGGATGTGGACTGGTTCTCAAGCCTCCAACTCTATCAAGAAGAACTTGGAAGTTTCTTAGATGTCATGTGATGTGTCATGCTGATGTATCACATGGTGTTATGTACTCTAGTATTATCTTATCAACTTATTTGGTGGATTGAGTTATTTAACATTTGTTAGTTTGAAGGTAGGTTCTGAAACTTTCTCCAACCTTTTCTCAAAACATTTAGGAGGATTTGTGTTAGATTTTTAAAAAGGTTTGATTTTGGCCAAATATTTTGAACTTGGGAAGTGTCTAAGAATTATGAATGTGGGAGAGTCCTAATTGTCTCATAAAGAGGTCAAAAACCTTATGTCTAAACTTAGCCTAAGAATGACTATGTTTTGGTGGATAAAGTATAACCATTCCCTCTTGAAAACAAATTGAAGAAATTCAAATTCAAATGTATTTCAAGGCAAGTTACCAAAAGGAAACAACCCAAAGACACATGGAGTGGTAAAGACTATGTTTCAAGACACGTGGAAACTTTATGGGTCTATTTGGTTCAAAGGAGGGAAGGGGAGGGGAGAGATTTTATTAACCTATCTTGTTTGGTTCAATGGAAGAGAGGGGAGGGAAAATAGTTATTTACTTATTAGGAGAAGGGGAATATTATACTTAAATTACTTTTCCACCCTTTATATATTTACTGGTTGTTTAAAAAGAAATAAATTATAAAATTTGTGATGTGAGAAAAAATTACACTTAAAAACACCACAATTATAAAATAACAATTATTGTATGTCTTTAAGTTTAAATTGTTAATATAGAATTACCATAAATATTTTTTTAAATATAAATTTGGCATTTTTTTTATTACAAGTTGTTTTTAGTATTGATAGCCCAATTGTTTTTAGTATATAATTGTTTACAAGTTACTAGGGTCTTTGATTTTTTCTTTCCTACGAAAACATTACATATTACATACTACATATCATGGAGACATAACTTTACATAGGGCAAGAGGAAGAAGGAAGATGAGTGTCATGTGAAATGAGGTATAGTATTAGCCACAGAGAAAACAGATACAAGATTTGGAATTTTAATTATGTGAAGGGGTATTTTTGTCAAGAATTTTATTTTCCTCCAATTCCCCCCACTTTTGGAGGGGACATAAAATTGAGTTAGGAGGAGTTTTGGTCCTCTCCCCTCCCCTCCCCTCATCTTCCCTCTTAAAAATTGAACCAAACAAGATAAATTAAAAAACTCCCCTCCCCTCCATTCCCCTCCAGCCAAACATTACCTATAAGATATTGAAGACTAATGTATATTTAATTGAACTTTCTCTCTTTTTACTTTCTAAAGCATTAACGATGTATGAAAATTAAAAAATATATGTTATGAGTAATTTTCAAAAACAAATTTAATACTACTAATTACATTAACCACATTTTAAAAGGTGCATGAGGTAATTATTTATTTCTTATAATAAGAAATAGATTTAGTATTATTATAATGTAGTGTGACTTAGCTCTAGTAGCAGGTAAAACTTTTTCCCACCTCCACCAAAAAGCTTCATGTTCTTGGGAGGCGTGTAAGGTGCAATATGCACCAAGTCTTGCACGGTACCCGCACAAGATTTGTCTAATAGGACGACAACACGTGTCATAAAATGGAATATTCCATTATGGGTAACTTGTTAAGCCTATTATAATGTTAATTAGTTTTTTACAATAAAGCCCCTCCATTATCTTTCTCCTTTAACCTCTTAAATCTCTTCACCAATCTCCGGCCAACCACTACCACCGCCTCTGTCTCCGGCCAACCACGGCTGCCGCCTCTGTCTCCGGCCAACCACTGCCGCTACCTCTTTTTCATACATTTTCTTTCTCTCCCTTCTCTCTCTACTCTTCAGTAGCACCAGAACCCAAATCACCAAAAACTCCTTCAAATCAGTACTAGCATGCTGCTATTTCTTCTTTGCCTTGCTTCTCTCATGAAGGAGATCGCCGAGAAGGTCGGTGCGGGGAGCACCTTCGCACGCTCCGGCTCCGTCACGCTCCTCTGCATCATCAGCGCCGTGATTCTGAACAAATCTGAGATATGGAAAACAGGCTCAAAATTAGATAATACTCCCTCCGTCCCAAATTATAAGACCCTTTAGAGACAAACTCGGTGTCCCAAATTATAAGACCCCTTCTAGATTTCAGGAAAAAAAAACAAGCTTTTCCATTTTTACCCCTTGCATTCATTATATTTTAAATTTCAAAACTTTAATTACCACCTCTACTAATTACTTCTTTCATATTCCCAACCAACTTTTGGTATATCCAATACTTACATTAACAATTTCCAGATTTTATTAAATAGGGGCATATTTGGAAGATTTGTATAAAAAGTAACAAAACCAACATATTAATTAGTTTATTACATGTTTTCTTAATAGGCGTGATTGTCTGAAAAGGACCATATAATTTGGGACGGAGGGAGTAGTAAACAACAGAAGTTCAAAGAAGAAAGATAATAATAGTAAACATCAAATTTTGAGTCTGCATATTTCCAAACTAAACTAGCCTGGAGAGTGTCATACATTTGTAAATTACTTGCACAATTCAACATATTAAGCCAGATTGACGAACACTACAGAAAACCTACTATGAATACAAAAAGTTGAGAAAATTCAAACAACAGAATTTAGAATTTTTACCAAGTTGTTTCCTTTACACCTTCCACATAAATCATAACAGTCCTGAAACATAAAAAATTTCCCTTTTTTATGAAGATGTGTCGTTTCCCCTTCTCCACCACCTCCCTCTTCCCCATCAATAAGATTTCCCATTTTCCCTCAGATCTGGAAGAATACAGGAAGAACAAATCTGAGATAAAGGTGAATGATGAAGGCTGAGATATGGAAGATCGGGGTTTGGAGGATCAGAGCAGATTTGGATTTCTTCTTCGATCTGGAATTTTAGCCGGAACCAGGCGGTGCTGCTGCACGGTGGTAGTAAGGGGAGAATTGGTGGTGGCAGGCCGAAGCCTGTTGTGGTGTCCGTGGCTGGTAGTGGGTGATTTCGCCGCCGATCTCCTTGCGGTGGAAGTTTCAGTGGCAGTTACAGGCGGCGCAAATTACGACCTCCAGCGTGCGTTCCTGACCGGCGGCTAGAAACTCGCAGCAGCCGTCGACGGCATGGCCGCCGATGCTAACGGTGTGGATTTCTTGGCCGGTGGAGGCAGCGGAGGGTGGTGATAAGGGCAAACATGATTTTGGCTATGGGGTTCTTGTCGGAGAGAGAGGAAGGAGAGAGAGGAGAGGCATCAGAAAGGGGTGCGGACAAAAATGATATTTCAGCATTTTTTCCTTTTCTATTTTATTTTATTATGGTAAAAGAAACCTGCTATAACAGGTAAAATAATGTCCAGCACCATGCAAGACTTGGGATGCTCTTGCACCCTAATCGCCACCTTCTTCTTGCTGACAAAGGGGGAGAACAAAAAAAAAAGATCCGGAAGAAGAAAAAATGAAGAAAGGGAGTGAATGGAGCGAGAGAGAGAGAGAGAGGAAAGACCGAGAGAAAGACAAAATTGAAAGAAGGTGATGGGGCGAGAGAGAGGAAGGTCGAGAAAAGAGAAGAGGAAGAAGGGAACCGTGGAACGAAGAAGAGGAGGAGAGAACCGGCGGCGAGGAAGCAGTGGCGGATAGTGTTGACATGGTTCAGGTTCTACTCGATTCAGATCAGAAGTTGGAGCAAGGAAACCTAGGCGATGCAAATCAGATTGCCTCGCCGTAGCTCCAAAGGCGTGCGATGCGACACCCTCTCCTATCTCCTTGCACAGAACCAAGGCCCTCCTCTTGGTCACTCCTTCACTTCACGAGCTGCCCAATGGACGACCGCTGTGTCGCCACTTTTGCTTTCGATCTTCTCTTCTCTTTTATTTTCTCATCCCTTATTGTGCCCTTTGAATATTTTCACTTTGAAACTGATATTTTCATTTCCCTGTTGATATATGTTTCGGAACAGAGAGGAACATGATGGATTAAGGAGTGGGTGAATCAGGACAGCAGGAACTCTTGGCAGTGCCGACGAACTGTTCAATGAAGACATTGCTCGTCAGAACGCCGTAACATCAGAATGTCGTCGTGGAGCTCGCAGCCCTTGATAGCGTTCAATCCAAACAAGAATAGAAGGGGAGAAGAGGCAAAGAGGATGGCTTTGGTTCAGTAAACTCTCTAATCATAAAACAGGGCAGTATTCTCTCCCTTTAATTGGTTGTTCAAAGGATTTTGCCTCTCATTGTCTTGAAATCCTGGTTTCCTCGTATGCTTGCCCTTTACCTGCTCGATGAAATGCTTGATTGGACTTTGTTATCATAAGAAACAGAATATGAAAGTTTGCTTGTCCAGTGCTTGATGAAATGCCTAAATTTAAACTTTTGAGTTGATGTTTCTTTTGAGTTGATGTTCCTTTTAGGTTTGTGTTACGCGTACGAGTTCTGTGAAGCCTGCTAGTTTGGCAAGTCTCGTAATCTGCCATTTAAAATTTATGTCTCACATGCTACGGGTCCTGCATCAATAAGTTCTGTGTCTGCTTTCAAGTATTGTGTGCATTTTCTTGATAATCATAGTAGATGAAGTCTGAAGCATGAAGATGAAGTGTGTCTTTAAGAGGTCCCCGTGTCCTTGGGGCTTGTCACGTCCTTTGGAGCTCGCCCACTCCACAAGTCCACAAGACACTGAGTCTGAAGCATGAAGATGAAGTGTGTCTTTAAGAGGTCGTTGTGTCCTTGGGGCTCGCCACGTCCTCTAGAGCTCGCCCAGTCTACAAGTCCACAAGACACCAAGTCTGAAGCATGAAGACGAAGTATGTCTTCATAGAGCACTCGCTATGGAATCCTAACCGACGCTTCCTTTGGGCGGTTATCCCTATAAAACGTGTCTCTTTAAAACCTTCATAGGAAAAATCCAGTGGAATAAAAACCTAGTTAAATAGTTATATGTGAGAATCTTTAAATATTTATGAAGAGAGATAAACACAATTTTCACTTGATATTATCATGTGACATAAATACCTTATGTTTCTCTCTACTTCTCTTTACCTATCACATATATAGTGTTTTGATTCATTCAAATTCCATTTTTTTTATTCATTTCCAAACACTTTCCTATTTTTATATGTTTTTCATATCACATAACTTATTATTATATCTCTCTTTTCTTTATTTTTCTCTTTTTGTGTAAGTGTGAACATATATTTATTGTATGGTATAGTGCTATATTAATCACTTCTCTTTTTCCCTTCATTTTTCTATCAGAATAAAACAATTTTCTTTCACGAGCGCAGCAGTGTGTATACGCTAAGCCGCAATGTATGACCAGTCCACTTTGCTACTTTAGCTTTTACCCAACTCTGCGTGATTCACATTGTCCATAACTGATATGTTTAAAGAGTTCGAGAAATCACAATTGCTATTTTTTATATCCACCTGGTTATGTGTTATAAACTCACGCAATATCAATAAAAAGAATGTTAATTGTAAAACTCGTTTTTAAATAATGTATATATATATATATATCTCGTGATGGAGGGATAACTTTAAGTTGAGTGATGTCAACATGGACAAACATTATTTTACTATAAGAAAATATAAAGTGAGTAAAATCAACAAATAATTTTACATTACCATTTTAATTTTTTTTTATTAATGGTCCCTCGGACACTGTATATATGTATAAATAATGGATTTATATGCATACATGATGTAAAAGGCCTATTTGATGGTCATGATAGGATAAAAGTAAGATAGAATAAAGAATTAGATAAACACAGGATATGATAAGAGCATGATAAACTATTATCCTATCATGTGTTTAAGGTTGACAAAATATTGATAGAATATGATACAAACTTTGAAAAATGTATCAAATTTTTCTTGAAATAAAAAATACATAATATTTTTTAAAATTTAATTTTCTAAATAGTTTTTTTAAAAAGTGATTATTTTATTAAATTTAATTTTTTTACCCTTTTATAAATGAGCTTATGTTTTAATATTAACTAAAATCGAATTATTTTTATTAATTCGGCTATTTTAATTTTTTCGAATGGAGTCTATTTTAATTAAAATTATTATGAGTTTTAACTTAGTAGGGATAAGTGATCAATGATAAAAATTAATTCAAATTTTTAAAAAATTATTAAAAGATATTATTCTTTCAAAAATATTTAATATTTAAATTATTAATTATAATTATATAAGTTGAGAAATAATTTTAAATAATATGATATGATAATATAAAATTAGTCTATATTTACTTTTAAAAATTTAATATTTATATATATGTTAGTAACCTATTTTATTGTTAGGGAAGAATTATTTTGTGTATTTTTATTATAATATAAATAATGAAAAATAATGTTAACTAAGTAGTAGTAAGTGATAATGAAAATTTAATTATTTTATATGAGTAAATCCAATATTTTCACCATTTATAAATAAGTTTATTTTTTAATTAAATTTATTAGTAACTAAATAATTTTAACTTAACAATAACAACCGGTAATTGATAAGTAATAAAATTAATATTTTATCAAAATCAAAAATTTATATTTATTAATTAATATTATTATAAATTATATTAAATATAAATATTGAAACTAATATTGGGTTATAGAAATAAACAAATAAAAAATTGTCTGTCATCATAATTTCTATCCTAACTTTACTCATGATAACTTTTACATATAATTAACATGATAAGATAAGGAACAAGATAGTATTATTCTATCCTACTGGCGCAACAAACAACACATAACAATAGAATATGATTATTATCATATCTTGTCTCTGCTTCTTCTGTCCACCAAACTGATCCAAAGAATTTTGTAAATGCGTCTAATATAGCCTAGTTAATCACATTGTCGGTTTCAATAAGATTTTACACGGCGATATAATAATATTATCAACTTTGTACGAATTCAGATGAACTTAGGCTCAAGTTGAAGGGAAATTATAATTCTATCAAAATTTAACTAAAATAAGATAGTAAATTTATGATATAATATAATATATGTTTAAGTATCGAGTAATATTATGTCAGTCATTGTTTAAGCTCACTTTTCCTTGGTTGAAATTGCACTTGACCCTTTGTAAATTACGTGAACAAATTTTATATCTGCTATTCCTTTTCTTTATACTCCATATAATAACAGTTAGATGGTGAAATTCTTTTATAGATTTTTTTTTTCAAAAAGTCTATTAATATTTAATAGTGTAAATCTGTGTGCTATATGATTTTAACACCAATAATAACATCAAATCTTATGAAACTAGATTCGCTTTAAGTTCAACCTTGTAGCTCACGGTTCAAAAAGTGTTTCTGTTTTTCTTTGGCAAAAGGATTTCAAAGAGAGGAAACAGGAAAGGAAGTTAGTAGGTCCATGTAAAACACGACTTAAGCATATAATAGAGAAGTGGAAATTTTTGGTCTTGACCAATGTCTCCCTATAACCAACTGTTGTGAGACTAATTTATTATTCTATAGTTCGCATAGTGAGCGGTGAAAAATTGACCAATGACCTTTTTTTTCATTTACAAAAACTGAAATTCAAACCACCACACACTTACTTGAAGAGGACGAAGTAATCCTACATCAATACTTCAAAAGAGAGGGTTAAAAGTGATTACCCTAAATGCCATTACACGTGTATCATTTTGATAGGACAACATTTTTAACCGACGTAGCCCTAACCTTAATATCTACTTGCACTTGCAGTCACTAGCAAACGCATATTCCCCAAAGTACCTCATATTCTTCAGCGGAAACCATACGCTGCACCCGCTTCCACACTATCTCTCTCCTTCTAAACCCGCATCATCGTTCATCTTAAAAATCATCAACAAGGAACACGAAAATCTCCTGCAACGCGCCGCAGAAGATAAACTCCGCGCGGCTTTAACGTTCCTCGTGAAGCAACCTTGCCAAATACGTCATCGTTTTCCCGTAGCCGAATCCCGCAAAACGACGTCGCCGACCATCACCCCCTATCTCCTGCGAAAAACGCTTCCTTCCTCGTTTGAAATTGCGCAGAGCGAAAGCGAAGTGAAATTTCAGAGAGAGAGAGAGAACAAATGCTCGATTTGTAGATTTGTAGTTGCGGTTTCTTCTTCTTTTCACAGTGAACGAACGTTGTTGGTTTGAGTTTCAATTCGCTCAGAGAAGATAAGTGCTGCTGTGAGTGAACGGAGATGCAAACGGAGGCTAGGGTTGGTGTTGCCTCCGTCGACGGCGGTGTTCGGAAGTTGGTTCAGCAACCGCCGCCGCAGCAGATTGGGACTGTCTCGCAGCTTCTCGCCGGAGGGGTTGCGGGCGCTCTAAGCAAAACGTGTACGGCACCGCTTGCTAGACTCACCATCCTCTTTCAGGTTCAAACTTATTTATTTTTTCATTCTATGTCTAAATTTAATAAAAAAGATTTCTTTTTTCATGGTTATTTCTTCTGGGCTGAATGTTTGAGTTTTGCCTATTAGTATTGGATATAGGGAGAGGTTCTGGTGTTGAAGTTGTTGATTCTAGAATTTTGGGAATTTTTATTTGTTTTCAGATTCAGGGTATGCATTCCAATGTTGCAACCTTGAGGAAAGCTAGCATATGGAATGAGGCTTCACGAATTATCAATGAAGAAGGGGTTCGAGCTTTCTGGAAAGGGAATCTGGTTACAATTGCTCACCGCCTACCTTATTCTTCTGTTAATTTTTATTCATACGAGCACTACAAGAAGGTGAGGCTGCTGCTACTCTTGAGATAGATATTTACTTTAAAAGAGTATCTCTATCTAGCAGAGAGATTTGCATTTGTGAGTGCCCTCTTATTCTCGGATTGGTTTGGGTAAATTGGTATTTTTATATGTGCAGTGGCTAAGGATGGTTTCAGGAGTGCAAAGTCACAGAGATAATGTCAGTGCAGACCTCTTGATACATTTTGTTGGTGGTGGCATGGCTGGAATAACTGCTGCTACATCTACTTATCCCTTGGATCTTGTAAGAACGCGGCTCGCTGCGCAGGTAAGATTAAGTGTTTTTTGTACTTGTTTTATGCAATCCTTTCTTCCCTTTGGCCTCCATATCTTTTCTAGCTTGGATGGATGTTGTCATCCAACATTTTATGCCTGAGTTGCCATCCAGGTCGATTTGATATTGTCTCTCTTAACTATTCTTAGTTGCATAATTCATCTGCTGTGTGGTCTTAGTATCTTAGATGCTTGGAACCTGCCATGACTCTGCTTAAACTTGATGAATTGTTTGTGCACAGCTGGTGGTTAAATATTCTTGCATTCGTATTATTATACTTAACAATTAGCATGTTAAAATTTTGCAGACAAATTTTACCTACTATAGAGGTATCTGGCATGCTTTACAAACAATTAGCAAGGAAGAGGGAATACTTGGTCTTTACAAGGGACTTGGAACTACACTCTTGGTATGGTGCTGCCATCAATTTAACATCACCTGAACTTTATATTTCTTTCTTGTGTAATTATCTTCAATTCTTCATCACTGGTGCTAATGCAGACTGTAGGGCCAAACATTGCAATCAGCTTCTCTGTATATGAAAGCTTGAGAACATTTTGGCGGTCAAATAGGTAATCAGTGCACAAATTAATCCAACAGTCCTCTAATTTTTCTATTTCATACATGTTATATCATACTCATAGCTATTGTATTGTTATTGATAAATGCATGCATCAGATCTGATGATTCAACGGTGGTTGTTAGTCTGGCATGCGGCAGTCTTTCAGGCATTGCTTCATCAACAGGTTTGTGCTAAAAAAAGCAAAATTATAACATGCTCTTTTGTTGTTCCTTCTCATAGATATTCTTGAGTTGAACTTTTGATGTTCCTTGTCAGATAAGTATTCTTGATAGTTTGCTTTTTTTGATGTTACTTCCAATTGGGGTTATGCACATTCTTCTGGTATTTTACCTTTTTCCTACATCTCTGTGTTGCATCAGAACACCCAATTTTGCGCTGTTAACTTGTTATATGTCAAATATTTATTAGACGTTCAATTACAGTTAAGAAACCTTTAGTAAGACTATTGAATTTGTTCAAACCACGAGTATTAAAGAAGTTAATGTCTGTAGTGGTTTACTATGCTTTTGATGCAGAGAAAGAGAGTTTTCCTGCACCAAGCATCTAACCAGACTGACCCCTAGAACCAGAGACCAGGATGGAGTTGTTATTTTATCTGGCATATGAAATTTAGTAAGGAAGACAACTAAAAGACCCTTTTTCCTTATCTATGTGACTTTATTATTGTCTAAAGATCTTGCTCAATTAATCATCTTCCCAAGTTTCATTCTATGACATGTCTCCCCAAGCTATGCAGTGGATTCCGTCATGGGGTGGCATTACTTGGATGAACCTATATCATTCCCTCAGTTGCCAAATGTGAGAGTTGTCCTCTTTGAGGTATGCTTCTCACTTAGGCTAACTTCACCTGATGTTTGGACGGGTACCAGCATTCATCAGACCTTGCTGATGTGTTTCTGAGGATTCTGTTCTTACTGCTTTAATAGTATTGCTTTCAGCACAATTCTAAATTACTAATATTGTGGTAACAAATTGTAATACAGTTCCTTAAGAGAAAAATCAATGAATAAATGCAATTGACAGCACAGAAAAGAAAACTACAGTTCTAAAAAAGTGTGAAACTAAGTCTTATAAGTTGGGGGATGGATACTTCGTGTCAAGGCAGTATTACATAGACATTGTTGGTCACGTGGGACCTTAGCATCTATGACCAAACCTCTAGACTATAGAGTTTGATCGTTGTTGTCTTTATTCTTCTAAATGAAAGTTAAATTTTAGCATAAGGTTGAGTGCGCTTATGAATGTTCCATGCTTCAAGCCCAAAGGACTCTTGCATTAGAAGGTTTGTTAAATATAAATTTCATTCTTATGTTTTCACATAACAACATAGGTTTTTGGGTTAGTTAGTTTATAAGAGACACTAAACACATGCATCCAATGTATTGTATACAAGACTCTAATAGTGCCAATTCATCAATTGTGTCATAAAGGTTTTCTGCAACTGCTATAATGATTGTATGTTCAGGTAAGGTCGTGTTTTACTTAGTCTTTCTCCTTTATGCCAATTTCACATGCATTTCTCTTTTATGTTCTGGATATGTTAAATGCTGCCATGATAAGATACACTCACATCCATGAATTTCTTCTTGCTAATTGACCACAAATCCAGAAGAACCCCATCGTTTCAGTTATTATGGTATGTAGTAAGCATAGCCTAAAATGTTGCAGTATAGGCTTGACTCATTGTTAAAGGCACAGTATCACTACAATTAGAAACTGTCTTGTCCATGCAGCTTATCAATTTCAAATATTGTTTATATTGATGAAAATATCTAGCAACACTCACTTTAACACTCTTTCAAACACTCATTGTTCGGATGAAATTCATGTGAGGTCCACTAAAAATATGGGCCTACTTCAAATTTAGTGGGATCCTCACGAGTTTCAATCAATCTAGTGTTAAAGTGAGTGTTGATAGCACTCATCAATTTTGCTTGCATTTCTGGTTTTAGAATTGGTTTGCATTTCAGTCTATTTGTCACTTTACCAGATTTGATGATGCATGAGACACAATATTAACAATCTGATGTATAATACAATCCCAAGTGAATGTCTTTTGATTATAATGAGTATGGTTCAATTCATCTGTTATTCTATATGCAGCAACATTTCCCTTGGATCTTGTGAGGCGGCGGAAGCAACTTGAAGGGGCTGGTGGACGAGCTCGTGTCTATACAACAGGTCTATTTGGTGTGTTCAGGCATATAATCAGGACAGAAGGTGTGCGTGGCCTTTACAGAGGAATTTTGCCTGAATATTACAAGGTGGTGCCAGGTGTAGGTATTTGTTTTATGACTTACGAGACACTGAAGACGCTATTGGCGAATATTACGACTGTATGATTACAGACCCATCAACTTTGGAGTCTGGTCTGCATGAAGTAAATGAATGAACTTATTTACCCAAGCAACAGGGTTGAAGTTAAATTTATCAATTGAAGTTCATTTTATTTCATAGGTTCTTACTTCTCATGGTGCGCAATTTTGTAATGCTGCTGTGGGGATTGCATTTTTACTTGTACAGAAACTTTCACATCATTTAATATTAGGCTGTTATGGAGCTTGTATGCTCATGTGTACTGCTTATCTTTTGTGCTCTTTATCAAAGAGAAAAGAGGGAGTAAAATGAACTATAAATCTGCAACTCAATACCTTAAGGAAACAGCTTTTCACAAGTGCATCTTCTCTATGGCACGTGTGGTGAAGTTGAAGTTGAAGGCATCCTGTTGAAGTGTTGTGCACCACTGTTATGCTCGAGAAGTGACCTATTAATCCTATATGTAGTTACAAATAGTTACATTAACACTTTGGATCCCTTTATTTTTGTCTGTTAAGAATATTAATTGGGATCCATTGCTTTTCATTTTGCCCATATTAAATGATTAATCTATTATCAATGACTCTGTACTTGATATAGGATCATCCTGAATATTTTAATAAAAAATGTCATTTTAATGAATATTTTGATATGAGAAGTCACTTTATATTGGAATTATTGATGAAAGAAACTCATTCGCTATGAATAAGAACTAGAGATTTTACCTGTGCGGTGCTGCATGAAGCAAATAGAGTTTAGTGTTATATGGTATTTGTTACTTATCTTAGTTTATGTTAATTGAGTTATGAAGACATATATATGTAAAAAAGTAACATGAAATGAGAAGTCACTTTATATTGGAATTATTGATGAAAGAAATTCATTTGCTATGAAAAAGAATAAGAATATTATGAAAGCAATGTTGCTCTGTATTGTCAACTTCATTGATGAAATGGTACTTAAAAAAGGAAGACCATGCACTTCAATCCACACTCAGATAACGTGTGTTCTTATTACAAAGGGAAAAAACCAGTCAAACGAATATGCTCAAGAGTACAACGTAAACCATATTTGTTGACAGCTTCATTTGCAGCTCTGAAGCCACCACCATAAGCTGGGGAAGAATCATTGGCAATCTGATTCTTGAAAAATTCACCCAATTTATTTTCAACTTGAGACACTGCACCTTTCTTCGATGAGGAGGAGGAGGAAGAAGAAGAAGCGGCGGTGGATGTTGATGGCATGCTACGAAAATTTGGCATTACTTCTGACTCAAGCCACATATATGAAAGAACCTGACAGATCCCTTCCTCTACTTCAGGATTGAGGTTGCGGTAACCTGTTTAGTTCAACATGAATGAGATGTATACTGAGAAGTTGAATACCAGGGTAAGGTATCAAAATATGAATGTATATCGGTCAAGTTCCTTCATGTATGTCAAGTGAAATTTTCACGTAAGAAGATCTTGATCCGAATGTTACCTTTAAGGCGTAACCAGGCATGCATTAACTCGTGGGCAAGGATAGCGCCTGTGAGTAACCTGCATCCGGTGAAAAAAATGAGAACTTCTGAAGTTTGGAAATCTTCAATAGGAAGAAAGTGGCATAGTCTGTAATGGGAACAAAGTTTTCATGGTCCATTACTTACCTGGGAAGACCGTATAGAACAAGAATTGCAGTAACTTCACATTTTCTAATCAGCTTTTGAGGTTGAGTTCTCATCCCTACTAGCCGGTGGCCTCCAATTCTTGGCCTTCTATGTATCTGAATCAACATGAAATCAAAAAGTGTGGAATTATCTGTCAAACAATTTGCAACTTAGTTCATGATCCAAGAAAACAAAATTGAAACATTTTTAACATCATACACTAGTGACAGTCTGCTCTTCTGAAAGGCATAGGCCCCTTGTTTCTGGCATGTGATGGAAACCCTGGCAAAAAACCATACAAAGTAACGAATTGAACTAAGTGCATGTTTGGAAATCTTTCTACAATTGAGTTTAAAGTCAGAACAATTCTGTAGAGAAGCTTCTCTGAGTTGCTTGTGGGTTCCAAATTTGATGCGAACATGCTATAAAATTACTTGAATAAGGGCTTAGCCCCGTCATGTAACAAAAAAAAATTACTTGAATAAAACCAAAGAATGAAATTTTCATTACATTCTTCTCTCCAACAATAGCTTCATTGAGTGCTTCTCTCTCAACGAGAAGCATGGGAACTTGTTGATCTATTCTCATCTGCATTCCTTCATAATAATCTCTGATAGAATGGTAGAGAGGCTGACAATCACCAGTGTCCATTATAGCAGATTCCATGCACTCTAAGCACAAACTCCTTCCATCTTCCAGTCTATAGTATTTTATATTCCGAGGCTTCAAGGAGAAGATAAAGGAAGTAAAAAAAACATTCAGATAGAAGCTATTATTTACTTTTTCTGAAAGAACAAATTATCAAACAATGTGGAGTATGAGTTAAATTAGTACCTCCAATCTTTCGCAGCTGCAGCAGCGAGATGTGTTATCATATTCATGAGATGGACAATACTTTTGGGACCAAAAGGGGTGGCACCTATACTCAATCAAACCAGCAGCATTTATAGGAATCTGAAAGTAAATAGAATTTTCACAAGTGTTAATGTAGCTCCACATTAAGTGTGAAGATGATAGGCAAATTGATACACAAGAGATGATCTTAATGCAGAATAATTTGAATAAGCAAAGACTAATCTTACAAATTGGAAGCAAACTTCGCATTTTGGGTGGGTAAGCTCTTGAAAACAGGACTTGTGATATGGATGCTTCCCTGACAGTGAAAACTTGAATGAACAGAGAAAAAAAAAAATTGTAAAAATCAGTACTCTTGTAACATTGAGAATATCCTTAAAAGTCTAAATAACATGAATTTGTAGGAATCATTTAGTGCTATATATATATATATATGCTTGAGTGCATTTGCATTCATGTTTGAAAATCCTTCGACAATTGATTCCAAGGCCAGAATCAATTCGGCGGAGAAGCTTCTGCTCAGAATTGATTCTGAAAAAAGAGAAGCTGTTCTAAACATGCTATAACAAGAGGAACAAACTACCTCACGCTCAGTAATGGGGTAACGACAAGCGTGACAGCGAAAGCAGTCTGGATGGAAATAACTATCCATGCAGCCCAAACAATTTCCATAAATTATCTCCTGGTTGCAGCCTCCACATATTCTTCTGATCAATGGCAAAATACACATTATTAGTTATAAATGGTATCAAACACAGCTCTTCCTATTGCTTATGTATTTAGATAAAAAATTAGATGGCAGCTGCATGACTGTACATGCTTCAAGATCTTTTCCCCTTCTTTAATTTGTTTTAAAGGATACAGAAAGAACAAAGTCTGATTCCTATAGCAACTTGATTCATTGAAACAAAAAACAAAATGATTCAGCAGGACCATCATAATGTAGAGAGAGATCAATAGCATGTTTGGAAATCCCTTAACAATTGACTCTAAAGCCAGAATCAATTCTGAGGAGATGGTTACTAGCTTCTGAGTGCCAGAATTGATTCAAGAAAAAATAAGCTGATCTAAACATGATATAATACATACATTATGTCAGAAGATCTTGATTCATGAGCACTATCCAATATAACAACAACAAACCTTGCCGGTGACCAAATTGGAAACGCTTGATGTTTGGAATCTGCATATCAGATACAAGATTTTGGAGAGCAAAGATAAAGATTCTACCTATATTCATTGGGATAGTATGGTGCAGGAGCATATGGAGGATGTGCATATGAGCTCAGGGGATCTTTTGTATAATCTTCATCAGTGCCTGCGCCCCATCTATATCCTTGATGGGCTAATGGAAATAAAAGTTTAATCTTTGACCAGAAAATATCAAGATAGATAGAGAAGCAAGCACCTTTTTGAAAATTAAGTACTTACCATTTGGTCTCTTTAAATCTTCTGCTGAAGAAAGTGCCATTGCATGGCCTAGATCCTCATTCTCCTTCTGAGCTCTAGCACGATCGTCCTAATTACATATAATATCCTCAATCGTAACAGTACGAATCATACTAACGGAAATCATTCTACAATTGATTCTAAAGGAAAAATCCTTATGGGGATACCAGAATAGATTCTGAGGAAAAAAATTTGATCCAAACATACTAAAAATTTTCCTGTTCAAGATTTATATTATTGATTTCCCACCTCTCAAGTCATTTTTCTAAAATTGAAATCATGAAATGGATGAAAATGTTCTGTTTGTTAAACGAGCCCCCTCATTGTGATACCCTATGAGAATTCAGATTGAAAGAACTAAAGTTTATGAATTGGGTGAAAGAGAAGAAGTCATTTAGATGCTTTAAGAAGCCACTAAGCTCCATGTGAATGCAGCATGTGAAGTTACCAAGAGAAGAAATAATATGTAAAACTCCAAAAGTGCTTTGGGATGCTTAGTCTAAATACAAAGTCTTACTTTACCTTGATGAGTTCAATAGGAAATCTAATCAACCAAACAAGACAATATACTGCATTGCCTAACTACAACAACAACATATATTTTATCTCACGAAGTAGGGTTGGCTATATCGAAAACTCAAACTCAACGTCATTTTGTGAGATATTATTGACAATGAGGCCCTTCACTAGATTAAGAACTATGTTATACAAAACAAGATCAATAACAGTAGATATCATTGAAGAAAACTGAAAGACAGTGCTGCTATTTACCAACGCTCTAGACGGAGCACGCCAAACTATGTTTTCCTCTGCAGGCTCATGCAGACGACGACCACCCCTTGCTCTATTGGACCCACCTTTGAAAAGCTTACTAAGCCATTTCATGAAACCAGACTTTCTCTCTGGGTGAGAAGAGCCAAAATCCCCTGCTTGCCATCAAAATTTTCATGATTCAATAAGTTATGTTAGAACCCTTAATCATAATAATATAAAGGAAGTTCAAGGACCAAAGCAGAAATAACATGCTCTCGATAGACAATTTATTGGAACCTTATGCAAAGTAAAATCAACAGAAAAGAACTTGGAAGTTCAATAAGAGCTTCATGGGGTCATTCTTAAATTTGCAAAATCAAAATTTTCTTTCAAGGGAACTAACTGCTTTAAATAGCTAAGTGCATGAAGCTCTAATTTTGAAGAAATAACATGGTCTACATAATTTTTTTGGAACCATATGCAATGTAAATTTGGAAACTTTGAGAATACCCAGTAACCAAAATCAACAGAAAAACTTGAAAGTTCAAATAAGAGCTTCATGGGGTCATTCCTAAAGTTGCAAAATCAAATTTTTCTTCTAAGGGAATTGCTTTGAATAGCTAAGTGCATGAATCTCTAATTTTGAAGAAACAAAATGGTCTAGATAATATTTACTTGGAACCATATACAATGTAAAATTTGAAACTTAGAGAATACCCAGTACCCAAAATCAACAGAAAAACTTGGAAGTTCAAATAAGAGCTTCATGGGATCGAAGTAAAATCCTGTAAAGAGAACAGCTTAAAAAAGCCAAGTACATGTAGCTCTAATTTTGATGATCAAAACAGAAAGAGAAAGAGCAAATACCATATATACATGGGTGGGAAAGGTGGTTGACATCTGAAGAAGGAGCCATGATGATGAAAAGGTTACGTTATGTGAGAGTGAGGGAAAGAAGAGGCTGAAGAGGGAAGAAGGAAAAGGGAGGAAGGAGAATGATGAAAATGACAGAGAGAGAAGGGCCATTGGAGATGGATGGTTAATAGTGGTGGAAAAAGAGGGAGATGAGATGAGGAGAGGAATCTGAGAGATTCTTGGCTTGGAAAGCAATGAAGAGAAAGTAGAGAGAATGGCAGAAAGATGGGTTGTGGAGAAGGGAATCTGCTGATGAGGAGAATATTAACTTAGAGGTGGATTGCCGAGAATCAAAGAGGATTTAGAGAGAGAAAAGAAAACAAAAGAAAAATTGTGCTGTGTTTGCACGCATGGCATGGAGTTGAACAAGCTCTTGTACTTGTTGTCATGCCTCTTTCTTGTCTTCCTGCTTTGCTCCTACTAACGGTCAACTGCCATATGGTTTTTACCTTCTCAAGTAAAATGAGAAAACTACTCAAAGTAAAATGAGAAACTTGGATATGGTTTTTATTCACTTGAAAAAACCATATCATATTTTGCTAAAAGAAGTGTTGTGGAAGATTTTGGAAAAGAAAGGTGTTTGTATAGGACATGTATGATGAGACAACTACTAGTATGAAAATATTTTGGAGCATGACTAACAACATCCCTATAAGAATTGGTTTTACATCAAAGCTTAATTAGTTTGAGTCCCTACCTATGCAATTTGCAGAAGAGCATTTTTAAACGCATGATATTTGCAGATGATATAACTTTAATTGAAGAATTTAAGGAAGCGGTTAATTCTAAACTTGAGAGTTGGAGAAAGACTTTAAAATCTAAAAGTTTTCAATTAAGCAGGAGTAAGAGAATATGCATTGTAATTTTAGCAAGACCAGTAAGAAGTAATGAGCAAGTAAAACTTGGAAACAATTTTAAGTATATTGGATCAATTATACAAGATGGTGGGCGAGAATGGTCGATAACATGTTTTTAGTTCTGTGAAGATGTGTAAAGGGAGACCAAAAGGAACAAAGATATTGTTAAAAGTGATCTTAATAGCGTGGTGTGATTCATATAGCCGACTTCACTTTGTGAACAATATTTTTATTGTTATTGTTGTAGTCTCTTAAAGATAAAAAAAATAGAATTAATTGTTTTGAAAATGGGAAAAATGATCATTTTTAAAGGACTAAATTGCATATATTTTTAACTATGAACTAATAATTTTTACGTTTCAAAAAACTAATGTGTTTTCAAGAATCAAAATAAGTACCTCCAAAAACAAACCAAAATAATTATTTACTGAACTTTTTATGCAACTAAGAGCATCTTTAAAACTAAGTAGTTTTGGAGTTTTTTTCCTTAAAAACAATACATTAGGAAACATTTATCGATTTTGTAACATTTTGTACAAAACAATTTGTGCAGTATATAATTTTCCTTTTGCATGTTGTTTCACTATTGTAACAAAAAAAAAATTTAGCAAGATGTAAATATTACAATTTTAAAGCATGATGTGAAAATACATGGATTACACACAAAAATGTCATTTAGAAAAAATAAATTACTTAATAAGATATACATCTCAATATAGTTATTATGTTTGGCTGATGATATTTTATTTTCGGAAAATAATGTTGACAAGATTTTAAAAATAAATCATTCAAATTCCATTCATACGCTGCGATTGTAAATTGTTGTCCTTTTATTCCTTCAACCAAAGCAAACCCTTTTGTGTTGTTTGTATTCTCTTTGACATGATGTTGCAATATATAAACCAAAAACAAAAGAAGAGGGAATCATCCTTTTCAGCTATACATCTCGTAAGTTGTAGCAGGAACATAAAATGGCCTTTGTTAAGAAAATTCAATAAAATGGGAAATCTTATAGAGATCATATATATGACTAATAAGACATGTAAATATAGGTTACTGTATATTAATTATTATATATTGTATTATTCTTATGTTATAATTATGTACATGAAATAAATATTCATGAGCATAATTGTTGTGACTGAGAAATCAATTGAGCAATACTAAAGGGAAATGCCCATGTTGGCCAACCAAAAAAATATCATATTA
Organism: Acmispon strigosus; assembly: GCA_030819835.1. Lineage (NCBI taxonomy): Eukaryota > Viridiplantae > Streptophyta > Magnoliopsida > Fabales > Fabaceae > Acmispon > Acmispon strigosus. The sequence goes on along the minus strand of JAUAMA010000005.1, from coordinate 42,428,966 downwards.
TTCCAAAGTTTGGACGGCTAAGAAATGAATATATTAATGAAGATATTCTTTTGTGTTTTACCTGACTTTTAGCTTTCAACTTTAAGTACATGACATCAAGTAAGTATATGTTTGGATCAAATGTTTCTCACAGTAGATTTTGGTGAAATGGGTTATAGTAAAAGTGATTTGAAATAAGTGAAGTGGTTTATGTTATGAATATATTTATGAAATAATAATTTTTGTTGGACAATACTGTGAATTTTAGTTATAAAATCTTAAAATTGATTATGTTCAACGCAGAAGCTTCTATTATCTCTAACTTCTACTAAAATTAATTTTGGGTCTGAAATTAATTCTGTAAAACTCACAAACATATCAATATTTTCATCCAGACTTTGATTTTAGTTTTACTCCACGATTATGAATTTTTCCAACAAAACAGAACCTAAGTGTGTCCGTTCGTAGAATTGATTTCGGATATAATTTTACTAAAATAATGTATGGTAAATATGAGAAGAAAAAAATACTATTACTCAGATTTAGTTTTATTCCAAAGTTTCATGAAAGAATATATCCTGCATGCTATCTATGGAAATTTTTGCCTGAAAAGCAAACCAACCTGCAAGCTTCATCTCTTATAATAACGGCACCTCTTAAAAAGAAGAAAAAAGAAAAGGCTTTCTGTGTCTCTCCCTATTAGAAGTGTGATCTTCATTGTAAATTTGTAGAAGGGGCACTGAAAACAAGGAACATGCAAAAGCCTGAGATTAAAGAAAAAAGCATTTTACAACCATGCTACCTTCCTTTTCTGGTTGTATATATATGAATATGAATATGAACCTGGCTTTTTGGTTTATCATATGCTACTTGATTCAATATTTGCCTAATAATTGGATGCTGGAAACTATAGTCCAGTGACATTTCTTAGCCAGCGATTCAGCCATAAAGTTGGGACCAGCATTGTTCCCTATACAATACAAATAGTTACTTTCCAGCAAAAGGATCAATTGATGGAAGTTCCTTCCATCTGGTAGAATTCTATTTTTAAGTCACATGATTATTGGGAAGCTCAATTCCAATTTCCAAAGAGTTTTTTTTTCATATGTATAATATGGAAACAGAAGTTGCTAATGCTTTGATCTTCTTTCTTTCAATTTTTTTTTTTATTACATAGTAGATGCAAGCATGTGGGTAAGACATGGAGAGAAATGAAAACTCGTGGTGGTTAGTTCAAGTGATACAATGTTAGATTCTGCTTAAACAAGATTTGCAAGCTCTTAGGTTAGAGTTTTGCATACATAAAAGCTGTCCTTAAGAGTTAATCCGTGGACAAACCCAACTATACTAATAATGAGGTAGTCGCCCCTTAAGAAAAAAAATGTTCTTAGTAGAATAGTACTCAAATGTTTTATTTTCTCCCTCAAAAGATTTACAATGCCTTATCTAAGTAACCAATATTGGCTCCGCATGATCTCAAGTCGAACAGGATTGCCTCTTGTGGAGGATACCTGTGTTAGACCAAAAGAATATATACATGGAGACAGATAGCCTGGTGGAAGATCAAATCTGATACATTAAAATCAAGGCTTTGCAAGTGCAAATTCAACTTCAAGCTATTGGCAACTTGCTCTTTTGAACCACCAGTTTGATCAGGATAAAGTGCATTTATGTCTTTGATCTCAAAAGTGGATATGTTGTCATCTTCAAATCAAACTGTGTTTATGGCTCACAAATTAGATCTAAGACTTAAAGTGTTTAGGCATATAATAAGAAGAGACAGCCTTAAGCATTCTTCTATATATAGCTAGCTAGCCAGAACAGTGCAGATAAATATTAAAGCTGCTTCATCCCCAAATCTCAACTTTAGATTTTCTGTACTAGAAAGACATGCTATCTGAGTCAGACCACATGTCAGGGAGCACCTTGAAGATACTTCTTTAACTTTTTTTACTTAAAATTGTAGCAGCATCATGAAACTTCAGTAGAAGCTCGTTGATCATGAATCATGAAAGTTGATCAACCTAGATGCTTTTGGTATGTCACAAATTCATAATCCATAAAAAAATATAAGGTCTTAAAATAATACATGCTTCTAATTTCAGCTTATGTTTCTCATTATCAGTTTTGAAATACAGAAATTACTCGAATAAGTTTCTCTTCATAGTCAGTTTTGGCTTTAGAATCAATTGTCATCCACTAATTAATTTTTAACTTAGCAGCAGGTAATTGGCATAGTTCCTCTTTCCACAGAATTGTCTACTGTTCCAGCAGATTTTTCCTCTTTGCTAATGAAACCATCCAACCTAGAAACAAAATAATGGTTGTGTTGGTTCCTTGTAAGTTTTCACCAATTTTTTTGGCTTTCCATGACAAAAGCAGTGATCATTTGGGAACTTCAAATAAATCAAAATAAATTTTCTAGTAACAATAAACATCATAAAAAGATATTTAATATGGCAGATGTTAAAGTAACACCACATGAGCAAACAATATGTGTGGCAGTTCAGAAGGATAAATTTTGCATGTGCATGCAACCAAAAGTTTAGTGACAAAAACGATGATCTTTTGATATTTCCCAAGAAAATTTTCATTGACATAATATTCTAATAACTAGTTTGTATTCACTTTTAGGAACAAAACATGGTGAGCTTGTTGCAGGAAGCAGGCACAACAAAAGCAATATATATATATGTCCCTCCTATGACATCTTTAATTTCTTCTTATTTTATATAATATATGCTAGAATTACATAAAGACATTGAGTTAGGTTATCCCAGAGAAGTTACAATGTTAAGTGCATTTATGAGGATAATAGTTGGTTCAGTTGATCTTGTTATATAATTGGGATCTAGAGGTTTTTTTGAAGAGCAATCACAGAATTGATGTTACTATTTCAATCACCTCTGAAATGAACTTCAAGAAGCAAATGCAGAAAAGGGTTTGTCATATTTGCAGCATGTTTGGATCAGATTCTCTTTCTCGAGAATCAATTCTGACACCTAGAAACTACTCTCAGAAACTTGTCCCAAAAACTGATATTGTATTTCGAACAAATTGTAGAAGGTTTTCCAAACATGCACTCATGTCTGGTGCAACCTACAAATATTTATATTGTGTTAATGGCTGATAGCGGAAAGCCAAAAATCGACTATGTCTTGCCCTCAGAGCAAGAAACAGTGGCAAATAGCAGATAGCGATGAGCCATCAGAGCGCTATGCCTATGCTATAGCGCTATAGTGCTGCTATTTCAGCTATTTGACAACACTAAATGTGTATCTATCCAACAAATTCGAGTTAGCTATAGTATTCAGGATGGGACAGTAGTTATGTTTTGAAATTGATGTGGAAGATAACATGTCACAGTGCTTACTATTTATGATGCTCATGTTGAAAGACACCCTCCATGAGTATAAATCATTATTCATTAGGTACAAAATGCTAATCTTAATTTTTTAAACATGAAAGTAAGCTCCTTGCATTCCCATTTGATTAAAGCTCATGAACAGAAAAAGTAACCGTTTAATTGTGAACCAGAATAAAAAATAATGCTAGACAATTTAGAATTGCAATCAAATACAAACCACTCTTTTTCAACTTGTTGGCATCAGAAAATAAACAAACAATTTGAAGAATTGAAGTCAATGCAATATGCTTCATGCTATAACAGAATTTTGCTTTGTCAATGGAGCACAATTGTGAAAACTGAAAAGGAGCAGATAATATAGAAACTCATCAGAAGAACAAAAGGTAAAGGGGAGGAAAAGGAAAGAAAGGGGGAAAGCAAGGCATATAGACCAGAGCTGCTGAGCTGGTTTTGTTTGAGAATCACATACAATACAAGGATTGCAAATTCAAATTTGTTAAAGCAAATCCCTTTTACAAGTTGAGGGTATATATAGCTCTTCCTAGAGTTGTTTCTAAAGCCAGATCTATCTATCTAGTTTAATAGGATAAATTCTGCATATTTGGAAAGTAGAATCAATTTTACAAAATCAATGAGCATGTTTGGTTTAGATTAGAACCACATTCATTTTGCTTTGGCCAAACACAAAATGAGAAAGCAAGAATTTGAACGGCTGGAGTTGAATGTAAAAGTAAATATACTCTAAAATCAATTCTAGTCAGTAAAATGACATTTGGATGTAAAATTGATTTCATAGGTTTAGAATAAATTCTATTTGCCACAAAAAATGGTTGTGTTTGCGTTAAATAAAATCAATGATGAGATTTTACAAAAAAAAATTTCATACCATTACACTACAAAAACCATTTTATTTTATAAAAATATTCAAACATAAATTACATCATTTTAATTTATGTTTACTAAACGCAATTTTAGTACAATCAATAATGTCGAAAATCAATTCTGCTAACGTTGATTCAAACACACATTAAGTGTCTATTCGAAAACTATTCTATAATTGATTTTTAATCTAAAATCAATTCTGAAAAAAAAAAAGAATTTTGATTATAATGAAATAGAAGTAATCCAACATGTTTACAAAGTATAAGCTAAAGAAAGCAAACACGTTCATTTGTGTGATTAAAATTCTATCCTTTAATTAGCCTTGAGGTAGGTCAATGGTAACTCCTTGAATAGTTGAATTCTGTCTTCTTTTTAATGTTTGTGGATGTGGTAATACTAGCTGCTGACAATATGCACCAGCTAGTTATAGCTAATGCATTGTGAAACCATGATGTGACATATAGGTGTGTTCATGTGACGGATTGGGATGAGTTTGTCTTGACTTTTACCCGTCTTTAAATATTGGTAAGTCAGTTTCTAAACACGAACCCGTCCCTAAACCCGAAGAGACCCGATGAGCTGCGGGTTTAACATAGACTCGACCGCAAAAGGACGGGTCCGGGTTGGCCCGAAAGACAAATTGAATATCAATTTCAAATCAAATCAAAGAATTATAAATACACATCATTTTGTAAAAAAATTAATTTATATCCTATCGATGAATTATAGAAGAAACTATATAGAAATGAAGTTTTTCATAATAATATACTTAATTAGTGAAAATAATATAAATTTTATTCGCTTGAAACCAGACTATAAATGGAAATATACAAAACCATGTTTTGAAGTTAGTGTGCGGATAGTGTTTGTGGGACGGGTTGAGATGAATTGAACTTGACTTTCGCCCGACCCTAAATATTGACCGAGTTCAATTTTTAAACTCGAACTCGTCCCTAAATCCGAAGAAACTCGAAAAATGTGAATATAAGAGATATGAGCCGAAACGGATCAAGGGATAAAAAGTCAGGGGTCCTGTGCACCTTAATGTGACGTCCCCCGACTTGAAACTTTTGGTTAACAACACTTGCAGTTTTATATGTCTACTCTTTTTCAATCATGTATTTTAACTCACTCAAAATTACTTGGAAAGATACTTTAGATGTTATTCTTTATTTATTTTTTTCCTTTCCTTACATTGCCCACAAAAAATCAAGCATGCACGGGACAAGTCAAAGTTATAAACATGAATTGGTCAAGTTTTTAGGCTATATTTGGATACTTGCACAAGTGTTAACTTATTCTAGCATTCACTTTGAGATAAAAATGAACAAAACTATTATTTTTATTGATTGAGAAGAAAATTTAATCATATTGCATTCAACTTACATTAAAATAAAAATGTAGCTCTTTATACATGCACTAACAAACTTAAACATGTAGCACTTTATAAAAATAAAATAAAAAACATGTAGCTAGTGAGGGCAAATAAAAAAATATACCACACAAGATACAGTAGAATTGAACATGTTTGGACCCAAAAAAAAAATTAACATGTAATGTAAATAGATAAAAGGGTGGTAGAACCTTTTTTACCATCAGAAACTAACATGAAGGGAATTCATGCTTCCAGAAATCCTGGAACTGGAAGCAAATCATTTTCAAAAATTAATATATGTAATGTAAAGCTATTTTTGGTGGTGCATGGATGAACTGTGAGCGCAAATAGCAGTGGCCTTACATGTAATCGATATAAGAGTCCATAATAGCAGTGGGCCTTAGAGCCCAAAAAATTGTCATCATGTACAACTAAGCTTAACCCCAAAAACTTGGGTTGTTATATACACCCCAAAACACATCACCCTCTTTTCTTTAAACCCAAAAATCACAACAATTTAAAAGTTAAAACACACCACCCTCTTCCTCCTCTTCATCATCATCTTTCAGGATTCTCACCTTCCTCTCTTTTCCTTGAGCTTCATCTTTCAAATTCACACCACACTTATTGCATTTCATTCATTTAGTAAGTTCTTTTCATCCTCATCTCCATTTTCGAGTATTTTCCCATCTTCCTAGGTTGTTTGTGTGAAGCATTTGGCCATAGCGAAGTTTCATATTCCTGGAATTATGATTCCAATAGTTATAGGTTAGTACCGAATTCTAAAATGAATATGGTATGCATTTCATTCATTCCAGCATTTAGAATCAGGTAGCTTGTACCCTCTTGGCAAAACTACACTACTTGATTCTAAAATCTGGTATACAATTTATTAATTTCACAATTTAGGATCTGGTAGCTCACCCTCCTAGCAAAACCACGTTACCGGATTCTAAAATCTGATATGCATTTTACTCATTTTGGATTTTAAAATTTGGTAACTAAAAAAAAGCATTACAGTTTTTAAAATTAGGTAGTTATTAGTTAAAAATTTGATTTTTGAATTTAAAAAAAAGGAATTTATTTTAATACTATCTGTATCTAAAATTGGATAGTATTAGATTACACTATTGTTTCTAAAATTCAATTGCATTGTGAAATTGTTTATTTTGTTATATTGTATAAAATTGTCTTTTTAACTTCATAATCACAATAACTCATAAAAACTTCAAAGTTAAGTGTGCTTGTCTTGGAAAAATATTGAGATGAATTACCTCCTAGAAAGATTTCCTAAGGAATGCGTGAGTGATGAAAAAATGCGTTGGAAATATTTGTGTTGTTATCATGGAGCCAGTCGCCATATCGGGATGTTACAGATGGTATCAAAGTCGAACTCTCCCAGTATGGTGTGGCTCGGGGACGAACCAAGCAGATGGTGGTAGGCATGTAACACTCGGGGCCGACGAGGGAGAGGAATGATCATCGGTGCAATGAGAATGCACGGACGAGCGGCTCCTGGAAAGGGTTTAAGGAGAAAAGACAAATGAGCGAACCGGTCCCGCTACAGAACGAGGGGTATTACCAAGACTATATACATATGAGATACAGTTAAGGAGGGCTTATGAGGTTCGATTGGGACTACTCATAACAATAAGGTGCTTCTTCTTTTTGGGAGCCCAACTCATAAAAACTCCAAGGTTAAGTGTGCTTGTCTTGGAGAAATATTGGAATGAATGATCTCTTGGAAAGTTTTCCCAAGGAGCGCGTGAGTGAGGACAAAGCACGTTGGAAAGACTCATGTTGTTACTGTGGGGTCAATCTTCAAATCAAGATGTTACATAAGACAATAGAACCAACCTATTCAGGTTTTTGTGTTGTAGGTGCTTCCACCACCATCATACTAGCGCCCTTCTCGGGATAAGGGAATCATTAGAAGAGGCATGTTTCACCGTTCAGACCAAGGCCCACTCCTTTCCCGGAATCTCATTTTATATACAGAACCTGCAACCTTTGTGATGACATCTTCATGGTGGACATGGCTCTGTTTCCAAGGTCGTAAACCAGTGTCCCCCCAATAAACTTGGTCTTCATCGGCTCTTTACCCTTCACCTTGATAGAACAGGTAATGTCTAACAGTTTAAGGGTAAATGTTGTTTTCCTCCCTTAGGGCAAGGGTCGTTGAGGACCTTACGGTGCCCTTAATGTTCCCATCTATTCTACTCCTTTTTTTCCGCATTGGAGTCAATCGTATGGGATGAGTTACTACTCCTTAAACCAACAATAAATTTTAAATTTCCATTAGTGGGCAATGGAACTTTGGTTCGTGATGTTTAGCCAGCACACTAAACTTGTTTCCATTATTGTCTCACTTAAATTTCTCCTATGTTTCTCATTAATACTGACACATTTTGAATTTGACTTTTCTTTTTCTCCATCGTGCACATCAATGAGGCTAATATATGTTACCGTTTTGCTTCTTGAAATGTCGTCATCAATTCCAAAATTTCGCCTGCATTCTAGTACACATCATTATGCGCATTAAGATTGTCTAAGGTTGGCCCCTGCTCCCCTTCTTAGCAACTGCTGCCATATTAGGCGTCGTAGTCGTCGACGTACTTGCCCAACCTTTATGAGTTTGTGCACCCTTTTGCGCAGGAGCGGGACCACAATTGCGGGAAACATGCCGATAACAACCACCAGACAAACATAATAGGTGAAGGTCTTCATATTCTATGTTGTACCATGTATCCCGGAGGAAAAACTTGCCAATCATTTGTTTATCAAGATTCGACATAAACACGAGCAAACTGGCCTCTCTGTGCATGTCTATTTTGTTCATATCCACTTTGATAGGCCTAGCCACATCAGTTGCCAATGTTAACAAGATACTTTCATCATAGAACTGCATACCCAACCCTAAAATTTGAATCCACACCATCATTTTGTTGATGTTAGAATTCGCCACAACGAAGTTCGACGTCCAAGCTTGTCAGCAGGTAGTGATTAAAAATGAGCCAAGGAGCCCCCGTCATTGCCTTCTCCCTATCCTGCATCAGTCAAACTTGACCGGAAAGTAGCTATAATGAACATCAATGACCTCAAAGCCACCCACTGACCTCCAAAGCATCTTCAATTTCTCACATGGGATGACATACCCAACATGAACTAACATTGCACGACTTGCAAATACACTTGTACTCATTTTCATTAATATTGAATTCAGGGAACAATCTACTGCCCTCGGCCAATACGCATGTTCCTCTAAGTGATAAGATTCTTTGCCTCTCTAGGACCTTCACTCAGCACACCTAACACCTTTTCCTTAAAGGTTAACATTCTATCATTGTTGTTGATGACACCCATGGTAAAGTCCGATGACTTTGTCACTCGAGGTTCACCATTGAGCATTCTAGTGCCTCCGCTTTCCGATGTCATTTTTGTATTAGATAAGTAAAATTGCTTGTAATAAATAGATTCATATGACGTGAAGTGAAAGATCAATTCTCCATAATTCATGAAAAAAAATACAACTTTCATTAACTTCAAAGTTCACTTTGAGAGTCTCTTAATTACTTATTTAAAATTAGTAAATACCAGCAAATCACCTTTAATCAGCACAAAACTGATTTTGATAGCCTCATAATGTGTCAAATATGCAGTGGCTGTTTCTGAGAAATATCTGATTACTGAAAGCTTTTCTTTTCCAACTTTCCAAACACTGTCAATTTCAAACAGCAAAAAACTAAAAGCAATGAATAACCAAACATGATTACAGTCACTACACAACCCCAATAAATACGAGATAAATCAATAATTTAAAATAAACACGTCAATTTTTAAAAAAGAAAGAGAGAAAAAAAAATCTCAGTGGCTAATAAATAAATAAAAAAGTTAATACATATATAAACACTGATGGAGGAAGAAAGGGAAATAGTGGAGAGTAAACACACGCAGTAACACGAAGACAGAGAGAGAACCAGACCAAGAAAAGAGAAAAGGCTTCTTGGTTGGTTCACCCCTTTGCTTCGTTGTTGTTGTTGCTGTGACAGAACCCAGAACAATAACGAAAAGAAGAAGGTGCTGATTTGGATGCGATGAGCGCACAAGGGCAAGGACAAGTGATGGAGGAGGCGGTGCTGGATGACATAATCCGGCGACTCACGGAGGTCCGATTGGCCCGACCGGGAAAGCAGGTTCAGCTCTCTGAGGCGGAGATCAAGCAGCTCTGTGTCGCTTCCAGAGAGCTCTTCATTCAGCAGCCCAATTTGCTCGAACTCGAAGCCCCCATTAAGATTTGTGGTACACACACTGTTTTTCTTTCTATTTTCACCTACCCATTTGCCTTTTTTTTAGTTTTAGGGTTTAAAGATGCCTTTTTTCGAAATGCATGCTGATGGGGTGTCCTTTGTTTGTTGCAAGTTAGAGCCTTTCAGTTTTAGGGTATACTTGGTTGCTTGGTAGGGATGATTGAAACAAAATGTGGGTTACCCTTTTAGTTTTAAGGCATTTAAAATTGTTTATGAACTTTTCTATGTCGTTTTGTTCACTCCTTGTTTTAAATATATGGTGTTTACATGCACTTTGTGTTGTAGATTGCTAATTGTTTTGGTGCTAGTTTATTAGGGGTGTGTTTTTGTTGGGGTTTCCTTGCCTGTGTTGTTCATTTCTGGTATGTTTGAATTCTCTTTTTGCTTTTTCAGGTGACATTCATGGGCAGTACAGTGACTTGTTAAGGCTCTTTGAGTATGGGGGTTTGCCTCCTAGTGCTAATTATCTCTTTTTAGGGGACTATGTGGATCGTGGGAAGCAGAGCTTAGAAACCATATGTCTCTTGCTTGCTTATAAAATCAAATATCCTGAAAACTTTTTCCTCTTGAGGGGGAATCATGAGTGCGCTTCTATTAATAGGATATATGGATTTTATGATGAATGTAAGCGAAGGTTTAATGTCAGGCTTTGGAAAGCCTTTACGGACTGTTTTAACTGCCTTCCTGTGGCAGCCCTTATAGATGATAAAATATTGTGCATGCATGGTGGTCTTTCCCCTGAACTCACAAACTTGGATCAAATCAGGAATCTTCCCCGTCCAACTGCTATTCCGGACACTGGTTTGCTTTGTGATTTGCTTTGGTCTGATCCTGGTAGAGATGTGAAGGGTTGGGGTATGAATGATAGAGGAGTCTCCTACACCTTTGGCCCTGATAAGGTGGCTGAGTTTTTGACAAAGCATGACTTGGACCTTGTTTGTCGTGCTCATCAGGTTAATCTACATGTTCTGCCTCTCCCTCCTTTTTTCAAGTCATTCATTCATCTTCTCTGAGAGGAATTCACTGTAAACTGACACTGTAATCTTTGTATAGGTTGTTGAGGATGGGTATGAGTTCTTTGCCGACAGGCAGCTTGTTACAATATTTTCAGCTCCAAACTACTGTGGTGAATTTGACAATGCTGGTGCAATGATGAGTGTGGATGAGAACTTGATGTGCTCTTTCCAGATTCTTAAGCCTGCAGAGAAAAAGACAAAGTTTGTGATGCCAAACAAGATTTGATGGCTGGCATATGACTACTCCTTAATGAACTAAGGTGTGGTTAGTATTGCATTTGTCTCTTATGATAATTTAATTAAGGGTAACCAATATTACATCCTGAAGTGCAAAATATTTTCTATGTGAGATTCTGGTTTTTGCATTGGCATAGTTCAACTTTTCTTTTAGAAAGAAGCATGGTTCTTATCTTTTCTTAATAATTATCTGTTAATTTTCAAAAGAAAAAAAGAGATTCAATGACTTTATAATGGAATTGTGTTAATTTGTTGTAATCATTAAACTTGTTTGAAGTCCAGATCTTTGTAGCCCAAGTATTAACAAACATGAAACTGTAAGACAGCTATGCTTAATTATATTTTTATGGTCTAGTTGGTTTTTCTGAATTTGATCCTATCAAACAACAATAATCATCCTTAAAAGGAACTCCTGTTACTGTTATTCCTTCATTATGAATGTCAAAGTTTTAATCTTATTATGTTAGGGGAAAATTTCTATTATGAAAATCCAGTTATATGACTCAATTCTTTGCTTCTAAGCTCACTAGCATATAGTACACATGTGTATAAGTATATATTATTTTGAGAATATGTGCGTATGTGTTAGGGAGGGGGGGCTGAGATTGTCTTGATTAAAGTATAACCCACCAAATTAACAAGAAAGGGGCTACTGTCCTTTAAACCAAGGTCAATTTTAAGCTTCACAATCACTAAAACAGTAAGTATATTGCACAAAGTTGTGGGTTTAAACTTTAAATGGTGTTATTCCTTTAGCTACTTGGTGGCTACCATCATGTAAAATAAACTTGTAAATGAGTTTTTTGTGCTTGGTTTATCGTGCTACGAGTTTTAACTTTTAAACACTTGGATCATTTTAACAAAAGTTATTTGGTGCGTAATATTTCCCTGTTGATAAGAGAAGGGCAACATATTACGTTACTCTTTAAATTGTTCCCATACAGAGCGTTTTCTTCTATTATAATTTTTATCTTTGACTTTAATCCCCCTGGAAACCAAAAAATAATAATCTTAAAAAGAAAACGAGCTTGTTTATGAGAGTATTCATTCATATATATTGGAAAAAGATACAATTTTGTCAATTTTCGGCCATCTCACCGAACTCGTACTGGTGGTTATTAATCAATGCATTCTTTAAGGTATAATAGTTTTCGATCATGCATTGCCTGGAAATATGACACTTCACACTGGCCTTGATCGTTAGTAAGAAATGCTATATTCCTCCAATACAAAGACAATGATAGTTTGAACTTAGAAGATGTTTTGTTTTGTGACTTTTCAGATGTGGCTTTTGAATGTGTTAGAAACCTGGTATTTTATAAAAAAATATATATAAGGAAGAATTTCTGTTAGGATTCCTAATATCTAGGTTTACTTTATTTTAGGAGTTAATATTTTATCTTGGTTGGGTTATCTTTCAGATTAAGAATATCTTTTATTTTGGTTAGTATATCTTCTTTCTTTCTTCGGGGTTAAGTTTATCTTATTAGGATTAGTTTATTATAAATAGGAGTATCCTCCTTAGGTTAGAGTAAGCAATTGATTATTGAGTTAGTAAAGGCTTTTACCTTGTAAGGCTTACCCCTTGCGAAGAAGGCTTACCTTGTTTATCTTTTCAGTTTTACATAACAAAAAAAACCAAAAAATTTATCTGTTTTCCTCTTTCTTTATCTCGATTGGCTGTTAGGATTTCCCAATCCGAACAATTTCCCAAATTACGGAATAGATCACACACATGCAGAAAAGATCTTTGAGGGTCTGGCACTCCCTATTTGCATGGAAATATGACACTTCACATTGGCCTTGACCTATTCGTAAGACATTCCATATTCCTTCAATACAAAGACAATGATTGTTAGAACTTAGAAGATGTTTTGTTCTGTGGCTTTTCAGATGTGCCTTTTGAATGTTTTAGAAACCTGGAATTTTATAAAAAAAAAAAATATAAGGAAGAATTTCCTAAATTACGAAGTAGATCACACACATGGAAAAAAGATCTGAGGGTCTGCCACTCTCTATGCCCAAAAGCCCTAATTTCCTCTCAAAATGACTAGATAGCTCTCTCTGTCTCAACTTCACTAATTTATAGGCAACGTAATTGTTGGAAATAATGAAAGTAGGATAGTTATAGACTGATTTTATGTTGTATATTATTATGTAATTATAGTAATTAGGGTAACTAGTGATCCTTATAATTATGAACCTATTATATATAACATTTTTTTGTGTGATTCAAACACAGATTCACTTGATGCCTTCTCATTTTCTCAGTCTCAACATGGTATCTAGAGCTTGGCTAGAGGCAACCCTAATCCATGATTACCCGGTGGATCCATTGCCCATTGATGCAATTTTTTTTCCCGAAAACCATGTCTCATTTCCGGCCCTCTCCACTAACAAATTAGATGGCAATAATCAAGGTAGGCTTTCAACATTAAACTTTGGCTTGGGGGTTAAGACTCCGAGGATCACCTATCAAATCCACCATTCATCATTCTTTGAAGCAGATTTTTCGTGCTCACAAGACTTGTTAGGTAGTTTTGGAGCAAGCCAACTGATGACACTCAATGTCTATATGGGGTTGCCAAAATTCATCAGTGTCATTACCCGTCAATGTCTTGATGGCTCCACGACTGACTATTTGTGTTCAGTTCATGGTCTCCTATACGACTTTAATGAACTCTTTCCCCCTTTCCACCCCCACTAAGGAGCTTGAGCTGCAACATGCCTTCTTCATGTTGCTTGCTTTATATGGATTACTTGTGGCACATTCTTCAGTTCGAGATCAGATTTTGGGTTCTCCCCACATTGCCCTCTTTGAACTCTACTTGGTCGACTTTGCTACACCTCTTTGCTAAATCCTCTTACATGGGTGTGGCACCTGCCCTTATTGATTCCTCTACATTGGTCCGACAAAGTTGTGACTGTGACCAGTCTCGTAAGCTGAGTTATAGATGCGACCATTGCCGCCACTAGCACGAACAAACTATTGACAGGTGTTGCGCCCACTCGCCCTCCTCGAACTGCAAATGTCGCCAAACTGCACTTGCTACCTCTGAGCCCACTATGGCGGTATTTGATCCTCTAACACTGCTCACTCCACTAACTTCCTCAAGTGGTGAGAGGAACCCCAGGCCTCTAGTTTGACTGTTATTTTCTTGCACAAATGAGAAATTTCTTTGTTGGTCTCTCACTTTACATCTCTTGGTCCGTGGGTCCTTGATTTCAAGCCTTTGATTATGTCACTTGTAATAAGTCCAGTTTCTCCAAACTTTTTACTTTTGGTTATTTACCCTCTGTTACCATTGCTAAATGCTAATGGCTCTCTAACATGATCTCAAGGAATTGATGTCGTCCATCCCCTTCCCCCTCCCTCAGTAGATAATTGTGCGGTCTCCTTTACTGAAGATCTTGTTTTTAGGAGAATAGGGCGGGTGATTGGCGTTGGATGTGACTCGTATGCTTTTATCAGCCTCACACCTCAGCATTTGTTGTTTCATAGTTGACTCACCTCTTCTCTCTTATGCTCGGTTTGGTCAATCTAGCATTGCCAAGTTACAACAACTGGTATTGAGTGTATCCAATTGTCTAGTTTGTCTTTTGAATCATGTCAATTAGGAAAATATTTTCGTAGTTCATTACTGAGTAGAGTTAGTCAATGTGCTACATCTCCTTCTTTATTCTCTCTTATGTATGGGTCCAAGTCTTATTGTGTCCACTTTAGGGTCAAGATATTGTCAACTTCATTAATTATCTTGATGTACTTGGTTATTTTTAATAGACATCTGAGTTGTTCTCTACATTTCAAACTTTTTAGCATGAAATAAAGAATAAATTTGGTGTCCCAAATTACACTTTATGCTGTGATAATGCCTGAAAATATTTATCTCCCATTTCGAAGTCATATGGCTTCACATGACATTCTGTATCAAACGTCTTGTCCCCATACTTCTTATCAAAATGGGATTGTTGATCATGAAAATGAACACCTTATTGAAACCATTCGGACACTCTTACTTCATAGTGATGTTCCTTATCGTTTTTTGGGGTTCAGCTTGTGGCTTAGGTTCTTTTGGAATCCTAGGGTGGTTTACTGGTTTGTTCTTGCTGATGATTGATTGGGTTATGGCTTGTGGTTGCCGATCGGGTGGCTGGTTTGAACTTTGGCTATGCCTGGCAGTTGTGGTCGAACTCTACAAACTTGGTTGTGGGTGACCGGTTGCTGGATGGGATGATTCCCTGCTTGTTTATTCCTTTTTTGTCAAACACTCTTTTCTCTTTTGACTTGTTTCTAGTTGCTTGCTGTTTCCTATGAGATACATATTGCAAGGTGTGGCTAACATCTGATTATGGAGCATTCATTTTCTTCATTAGTTATCTAGTCTCAGAGTGCAGGGAATCCCCTCAGTTGGTCCGTATTATAATTTCAATGCTAAAAGAAGCTCCTCCTTTTTTCATGTTAGCATCCATGCGCTCAATTTTAATGGACTCTTATGACTTTATAATTCAGCTGTTGCATGTTAGTTATTAACCCTCTAACTCTTGTACAGATGCAGATTACAGATTGCATGAAGATGCAGATTTCATGGTCAGTGTTATCCATACCGAGGTGGTGATGACGAGAAAATTTAATGCTATAATCAATCCTGCCAGGCAGTGAGCATAATCTACTAGTTTTAGGATTTTAAGCACTGCTGGATGGCCTTAAAAGCAGAGTTTTTTTTTCCTTTTTCTCTTTAGCTTTCTTTTTAATTATTCTACGACACCATATGTACATATGTGTTGTAGATGACCATGGAAATGACCACCTTTGCTGTGAAAGGTCATCTGATTATTAGACTATATAGAGCAGTTTGTGTTGATGAATCTGCCAATTTTATTCTGATAGTTGAAGATGCAATTACTTGATTTTATGGCTTCATATTGGTCTTTATTTTGTAATGTAAGATCAAGGTCTCATGCCAGTCATATGAACTCAGTGCTATTGCTGCTACCTTAGGGAACATGTAGTTACTTTGTTTGTTTGGATTCAAAGGAATTTTCAGATTGAGTTTCCTAGAGATACAGGCTTTTGACTTGTGGCTCAAACCAATTGGCATTGAGAATTTTGAAGTGTCGGCTCATTTCAGCACTGTATTACATATTTTTCCATCTTAAAGTAAGACACCAGAATAGTAAATTATTCTCAATTTTTATTTAATATTCAATCAATCTACATGTAGGCTGCATTGGTTTGGTGATTGTTGTCCCCGCAAAACATGGCTGAACTTATAGTCTTTTTTTTTTTTTTTTTGTCTACCAAATGTTGAAAATTTGATATTCTATTTTGATAAAAGAGTATTGTTATGCATTGCATATTTGGAAATCTTTCTACAATTGATTCTAAAGTTAAAATTAATGATGAGAAAAAGTTTATGTACGTAATCTTTAAGCGTCAGAATTGATTTTGAGAAAAGAGAAATTGACTCTATAAATAACATTTGTGTGTATTGTGTGGATGATTATGTGCTACTTTACTCTACGTAGAAATAGGTTTGGTCATGGTTCGGTTCAACAAGAAAACCTAAACCGAATTGAATTGATTGTGTGAAAGATGAATTGAGTTGAATTGTTTCATGGTTTGGAGAATCGGTTGTGTGAAAAATGAATCAAATCAATTAACACAGTTTTTCGTGCGAACACATTCACATCATTTGAATTGTGATAAATGCACAAAATTGAAGTCGTTAGTCCTAATAGCTAGAGAAAGATATTGTTACCTCAGATTGAGAGAGTTTGAGTGAAGATGAACGAATCAAATCAAATTAACATAGCTTCTCCTGCAAACACATTCACATCATTTGAATTGTGACAAATGCAAAAAATTAAAGTCGTTAGCCCTAATAGCTAGAGAGAGATATTGTTACCTTAGATTGAGAGAGTTTGAGTGAGAGATGAACGAATCAAATCAAATTAACACAACTTTTTCTGCGAACACATTCAAATCATTCGAACTGTGGCAAATGCAGAAAATTAAAGTCGTTGGCTGTAATAGCTAGAGAGAGAGAGAGAGAGATTGTTTCCTCAGGTCGAGAGAGTCTGAGTGAGAGACGAACGAATCAAGTCAAATTAACACAACTTTTTCTACGAACACATTCACATCATTCGAACTGTGATAAATGCAGAAAATTTAAGTCGTTGGTCGTAATAGCTAGAGAGAGATTGTTACCTCAGATCGAGAGAGTCTGAGTGAGAGATGAACGAATCAAACCAAATTAACACAACTTTTTTTGCGAACACATTCACATCATTCGGACTGTGACAAATGTAGAAAATTAAAGTCGTTGGTCCTAATAGCTGAGTCTTTTTTTTTTGAATATTGGAAAAAAATAATTAATTGTCATTTTGGGGTTGGTGTGAAAATATTTGTCAAAATGGGGTTGTTTGCAAGATTAGACATGTTTAAGGCTTGTTATAATGTGATAAAAATAAGGAGTTTTATAATTAGACATAGATAAGGCGTTTTCTACGTAAGGACAAAATGATTGAGAATCAGAATCTGGACTATAGCTGGATGTGATGTTGGGGAGCAGGGGTGCAGACTGGGGAGCACGTGTCAGAACACGCTGATGAGTGGATATTATATGATGTTTTTAGGTTGTTTTTAGTCTTTTTATTTTATTATTTTTTAGTCTCATATAGGATTTTTATTCTTTTTATGTAGATTTTATATTTATTTTGCATTTTGCATGTAGATTAGGTTTTATTTATTTTTCTACCTTTATTTTATATTTTTAGGAATTTTTATAGGTATTTTATATTTTTAGGAAAAGCTGGTTTAGTTATCATTTTTTGTCCAGGGACCAATTTGTAAAGTTTTAGGAAACAGGGACCAAAATGTGAAAGTTCAAGAGTGGAGGACTAAAAGTGAAGATTGAGAGAATTAAAGGGCCAGAATTGAAGTGCTAACCAAGAGAGGACCAAAAGTGGAAAAGAAGAATATGAAGCAACTCTCTTTGATTTTAGCACATGGAAAATAAGGATTAAAGGATGAGTGGAGAATTGATGGTAGTGGGAAGGAGTTTTCAAAAGTTAATTGGTGGCCAATGAAGGCCATAATGGCCATCAACTCCTCCAACCATTGGAATTTTTGCTATAAATAGGAGTGCTCATCCTTTGTCAAAAGCACACCATCTTAGAATACAACAAGTATTCTCTCTTTCTCCCTCTTGAGCATTGTTCCTAGGACTTGTGGGAAGCCATATTTGAGCTCCTATCCAGGGTAATTCAATGACTCCTTTAGCCATGCTTGGCTAAATTCTTCTTTAAGTTTTTGGGTTGTTTTAGTTTATAATACATGTTCTAGTTATTTCTTACATTTCTGAATTTTATTTCCATTCATGTTTTATTACCTTATGCTTAATTTCTATATTGTGGATCCCAAGAGGTTTTGCTTATTACTTATTACATAAGGCCATTTGGTGAGTAGTAAGGGAACTAGGTAATAAAAAAGGTTATAAGTATACTTCGCTAAGGAATTAGGAAGGACGTAACTTTATGTTGGCCTGAACATCTTCTTCATCTTCTTCTTTAGTTAACTAGGTGCCAAGGAATTGGGTTTAGTAATTAAAAAGAAAGATCTACAATGCTTAAGGAATTAACTTGTAGTTACACTAGGCTATAGCATCATGATATTGGTTTTATAATTCAGGAATTTAGTAAGAGATTGTTAGCATGTTTTTATAGACTATGTAAACCAACCCAAGAGCTTAATGTTCATCATCTCTTTTGCTTATTATTTTATGTTATTGTTTCTTTCTAGTTCTCAAACCAACAACAAATATTCATCTTTTATTTTTCTGTTTTAGTACTAAATTTTATAATAATAAGAACACATATCCCTTGGGTTCGATCTTTTTATTACGCAATAGTTTAATCGTGCACTTGCGATTCTATTATCACACGCCTTGTGTATGGCGTGTTATAACACGCCTCAAGTGAGGCGTTTTATGAAAAGTTTTATTAAAGACTTTTTATAATTAGTCTTAGTTAAGGCATGTTGTGTACAATTACTACACACACCCATGCAAACTTCTATGCTGCCTATATATTACCAATCATCCCCAGCTTCAACTCACACCTTCACTCTCATTCTCTTCTTCTACTTTTACTTCCACTCATTCCATCTATAAATTTTTGTTGTCCTTGATCGATGGCCGAAGTTGTTGCTCTAATCTACTTCAATGGTAGAAAATTTGAAGGCAGTCAAGGGCAAATGTTCGAAGGTGATGGGAGAACCACACGACTCAAACAAGGCATGAGCATGAACAACCTGAGGAAGAAACTTCACAACAAGTTGAAGCTTGGTCGCAACCCGCTTATATCTTCTGTGACATGTCGTTTTTTGGTTTCAAGCAACCCCAGGCAATACTTTGGTCTTGAAGTATGCGACACCGAAGATGTGGGAATCATGATGGACACATTTGCGTAACAGACATTCATGACGGTGCTAGAATTGTACGTTGACACCACACTTTCAACTTTCTTAATATTACATTATTATTATTTTTGTCTTTTCATGAACACAATTTAATTCACAGGGTGTCTATAAAGACACTCAATTTAGCCACCATGGAGAACTCCAATGGTGTAAGACACTTAAACGAGAGTATTTTAGGCTTAAGACCATGTGGTTGGAGATGCTCAAATTTTACTAAATTTGAGGTGGAACGAAAAAATGAAAAAATACATGCATGATGATGAATTTTTTTTCACCATCAATTTAAAAAAATTGTCACGTCAACTAATTAAATTAAATAAAAACTTATTATTTCACATTGAATGAGTGTGTTAAAATCTTGGGTGCTATTTTTTTCACACTCAAAATTACTTATAACACTCCCAATTTGCTTTTTCTTTTAGTTTTTTGATTCTAAAAAACTTACCTTTTTAAATTATAAAGTAACACACACTTTATAAAAATAAAAATTAAAACATAAAATTAATATATACACACTTTATATTTTCATTGTTGATCTAATTTTTTCTTCATCTTTCATTGTACTTGGTGTGATTTTGAGTCTTTCTCCACCATAGCTAGGTCTCTGTTCACAACCTATCACTTCTAACCTATCACTTCTAACTGTTGATTTTGTGAAAATCATCATTTGATTATATGTGAAAAATGTAATTTTCTTTTATGACAAGTTATCATTAAGAACAAACATAAAGATTTTTTTCTTTCGCAACTTGAACTTCCGAAAGTGCAAATGAAATACACTTCTAAAAGAACACAAATTTAGTTTCAAGACTTCCAGAAAACAGTGTTGATTCACGGACCATGAAAAGGGATTTCAATCATCTCATTTGTTAATCTCACATGGCCATGTCATGTGAAATTTGAGTCTCTTTTTTTATGGAATCTGGGTCCTTAAAGGATATATGAAAAGAGAAAATTAAAATTGGACGGGAAATAATACTAATATATCATTATAAAAGTAATTAAGGGTTGAGATCTTCACATAACATGGTTCTATGAAAAGGTATTTAAACACTCATTTTATAGTGGTTTTAAATAACTAAAAAGTGAAAAAAAAAAACATGTTTTTGACTATCAAATGCTAGATGTTGTGTCTACGCAGTGTAGCGTGGTTCACCAGACATTTTTGGCATAAAAATTATTCTAATTCTAAAATAAAACATTGCCTGAAAATGTAAAAATCAAGTAAAGAGAAAGAGAAAAGGGTCAGATTGAGATCATATAACTTCCCAGTTCCCACCCAGATTGAGATCATATAATATAAAACGCGCCCACTTCATTTCATTTTCGTCGTTCAAATTTTCCAACTCTCAACTTCTCTCTTTCTTTTCACTCTGTGATTTTGTGGAAGTAGGGTTTCCAATTCCCATTTCCATTCCCTAATCGCGAATGTCACCACCCATTTGCTCGCAAAACTCCTCCTAGAATCCCTCAATTCCACTCTGCATTGCTGCTTTCGGGGGATCCGTCAATGGCGTTGTTGGCGGCTAGCGGCGGCGACACCGTGAAGCTATTTGACGCCTCCGTCAAACCTGGCGATCCTTGTACCCTCAGCTTCACCCCTTCTCCTGGTTCCCAAGTCCACTCAGTCAAGTGGAATCACACCAGTGAGTGTTTTTATTTTTGCTTTCTAGGGTTTGCATTTCCTAAATTCTGGCCGCTTCCAAAAATTTGGTGACCGGTGGTTCTGTTGGGTCTCTTTGCAATTTGAATCTTACATTGTTTCTGCTGAATTTGGTTTCTCCACAGATTTGGTTGTGGCCAGTGCTGGGGATGACAAGAGGATCTCCTTGTGGCATAAGAATGGGCACAGCATGGGGACCATTCCCCTCGCCGGTACTGACAGTGGTGACAACATTGAGGTGGTTTTTGCTTTTCGTGAAATATGCAGTGTATTGTGCAGAAATTTAAAAGCCTCATCTGGGCTTTAAGCCTTTGGTGTTGCTGAAAAATTGCATTTTTTGCACTTATTTGAAGTGGTTATTTGAAGAGTTTGGAACTAATTAAATGCGTTATTGTTATCAGAATAAACTTGCTTGCGCGATTCGCGGTGTAATTTTTGTAGTTTCTTTTTTAAGAATTGAATTAATAAAAAAAAGCTTTGACGAATTTCCTTTGGTTATCTTGTCAGTTAGTTCTTGCTGGATTTTTTAGGAGAATGAACAATGATAGGGAAACCCCTTTGTGTGATACATTCATTTCTTCTTTGATGTATCTCTTCCAACTCTTTAAGAGCCGATATAGAGACCAACTAGATTTACTTTCCTGCATGAGCAAGTTCTTTCTCTTCATTTATTTTCTGTAATTATATGGTCACTCCGATGTGTTAGTTGTACTGATAGTTCATGATTGCAACACAATGAGTAACTCTCTTTTTGTTCTTTATGGGTTACTTAATGGTTTTTTCTTTTTCTTTTTACTTTAACCTTTTCCGTAGGAATCTATATCGGCTATCAGCTTCAGCAACAAGGCATCAAGATATATATGTTCTGGAGGAAGTGGTCAAGTTGTAAGGATATGGGATTTGCAAAGGAAGCGCTGTATTAAATGGCTCAGAGGTCATACTAATACTATCACGGGGGTAATGTACAATTGTAAAGATGAATATTTGGCTTCTATCAGTCTCAGTGGGGACCTTATACTTCATAGCCTTGCTTCAGGCCAAAGGGCTGCTGAACTCAAAGATCCCAATCAACAGGTTTTTCTCCTTTGTTTAAAGTGAAATCCTCTGCTTCTTGGTGTTTTGGCTTTGTTTAGGTGTATATGGACTAATCTGCCATCTTTGAAATTGTAAGACCAGGTGTTGAGAGTTCTTGATTATTCACGGGTGAATCGCCACCTTCTTGTTACTGCTGGTGATGAGGGGACAGTACATTTGTGGGATACAACTGGTCGCAGTCCCAAGGTACAATTATGAACTTGGTTGATAGTTGAAGCAATCAATTGGTCTTCTCTGTTCAAAACAGTAAATTAATAATAGAGAACAACTAATACTCGTAAGCCATAACAATAGTCTCTTATAAAACCTATATAGTTGTGGTTTGATTGTATTGAAAAACAACTTTTTTCATTATCACTCAAACCATGGTTTGGGATCCAAAATTATGTTCAAACATAACTCAACCTTACATGTCAATTTTTTATGAGACTCTGTTTGAGGTGTGTAAACTATAATCCAAACATGCTATTAGTAATCAGTTTTTTCTTATTGTAGTTCAACAAATTATCTCTTTACATAGGAAGTTTTCCTTTTTTGACTTCTCTCTTTTTATTATTATTTCAAATGTATACATTGAACTTGACAACATATATTTTTCTTTCTATTTCTTTTCCTTTTGAAAAAAAGGTTTCTTGGATGAAGCAGCATTCTGCACCAACTGCTGGTATTAGCTTCTCTCCATCCAATGACAAGGTTTCTTTTTTCATGGATTGTTTTAATTTTATGTACATAACGAGGCTGTTTCATTCTGCTGTAAACTTGTTATCCTTTTGGATAACTTTTCTCTCTGATATCTTTCAATTGGCAGATTATTGCTAGTGTTGGACTTGATAAAAAATTATACACTTATGACATTGGATCTAGAAGACCATCATCTTGCATTTCTTATGAAGCACCTTTTTCTTCACTGGCCTTTCGAGATGATGGATGGATGCTGGCTGCTGGAACTAGCAACGGCCGTGTGGCATTCTATGATGTTCGCGGAAAACCACAACCTTTTGTTGTTCTTCATGCTTATGGTAGTTCAGAGGTATTTTTTTGCTTCATATACAGTGTTTTGTCTAGTCTTCATGGTTTAATGTTTTTAAGCCTTCAGTTAGTTACTATTTAATATTTGCCTCACCTGACAATAAGATTTAATCATGGAAGTGGAAGTTTTTGGGAACTACTTGATGTATTTTGCATCTAACACTAACAAAATATGGGCTCATAGAACTATGGGGGCTGCTTTAAGCTTCCTTAGTTACTTACAGTTAGTTTTTCTAAGCCCCTGGTTGGGGGAAATAGGCATTATAATATATACAAGATTGATTCGCTTTTCCTCTTTGGTTTCAAATGCCTCCTTAGAAATTCCCTTGCTGTACTGTAATGGGTAGGGATGCTACCTTATTTATGTATTAATATTCTTGAAACTGGAAGTATTCTGAATAATTGATTGATTATTGATTGATTCAGAAGTATAATATTTATAGACTAGGTATCCCAGTCAACTACAAGTCTAAAAAATAAAATCTTATCCTACTATATCACAACATAACAATATATTTTATCATAACCATATATCTTATCCTAATCTATCATAATAGAATTGCAACAGTTATCCATCATATCTGAATATATCTCAACACTCCCCCTCAAGATGGAGCGTATAGATCATATGCATCCGGCTTGGAACAAATGTATGATATCCTTGGACCCCTTAAGGATTTAGTGAAGATATCAAGAAGCCGATACTTAGAGCAAACAAAAGAAGTTTTGACAATACTGGAAAGAATCTTCTGTCTCTGATAAAATGATAATCAACTTCTATATACTCAGTCCTCTCATGAAAGACATGGTTTTGTTGCATAAATTATTCAATAGCTGAAAATTCATTCCTGATTTCGTGGTTCTTAACTTCTGATGTTTAATTGAATAGATATATGAACATGAATTGTTTCCCTGATTTGGACTGATTGTGCAAATGCAAAAATGAAGCCACAGTCATTTAAAAATATAAAGTTCTATCTTTAGCACTATAAAATGAAACTGTTGTAAATGAAGCATTGGTCTTCTGTGGTTAGATCAGCAATTTATTTCTGAACTTAATTTTCTCTTGTTATACTAAATCATTATAGCGTGCTACAGGCTGTTACAAGCTTATGCTGGCAAAGATCAAAACCAGTTATTATTGATGAAAGAAATTGCACTGCTGAGACTGCTCTTGTCGGAGATGCTGTTGAAGATTCAATCCTTATGCCTGATCCTTTACCTTCTGCAACTTCATCAAGTGTTTCCCTATCTACATCAGTGTCTGGTGCTAGGAATCCTGGTCGGCTAGGTGCCTCTGTTGAATCATCTTCACTTATATCATCAAGCAGTGTATTTACATCAAACATACTTAATGTCTCTACTGCTGAGGAAACACCGCACCGTAACCATTTATGGCCAGGTGGAACCCTTTCAAGATTGCATGCTCCACGTGGTAGTTATAACTTCAAGGATGACATGGAGGTATTCTCCCCACTTGTGGATGTTCAGCCCATAACACCTTCGCTATGGAATGAAAGTGGGACAAAGAAGGATAATTTATTTGCAGATAGAAAATCTTTGTTGTTTCCATCATCCATTCGAAGATTTCCAATTTCAGAAGAAGGAAGCAGTGACCATCCAATATCTGATTGGAAATCTGTATCAACTGCCAAGCAGGTTATTGTCTCTCTAATATTGAGTTTATCCTCTGAAATACTGATCTATAACCTTCAATTTGAAGTACAATAAATGTTTCGAACCAGCCATCCACGCCATTCAGTTAAACATTGTAAATGTGTAGGACTTGAATTCCCTAAAGATGTGTTTGTTTCACGGCATATATTTTCATTCTCAGAAATGATACTTCCAAGAATTCTATGACCGGGAATGTTATTCCTGGTTATAAGGTAGTGGCAATGGAAGTTGGGTGGTGTTCAAAATATCTTACAGTCTCATGGGAAAATAACCCATTAAACCTCATTATTGGTATTAAAAGCAAGCAAAGTATGGCATGTTGCTTTCTTCAGTATCAACGATGCCCTGGAGTATTTTGTAAAGCATTTAACAAACATTGAGTCATTCAATTTATATTTTTTAAAGCTTGTTTTAAGTATACTGTCAAATTTCCAAGGAATAATTCCACAAACCTTGAAACAAACACACCCTAATATGCAGTTGGCTGAGAACTTGGTTGTTGAAAAGAGCAGTATAATATGTTTTCTTTAATTAGAAACTCATTTCTCTTCGTATTTTCCTGTCTTGTTAAACTTTGTCATCCAAGAATACTCTTTATTGCCCACTAACTGCTAGCATGGGTTGTTTTCAGTTAAATTATCCTATATCTTATTTGTACCACCAAGAATACTCTTGATGACTTGTTTTTCAAATTCTTAGGTAGAAGTTTGAATTTCTTTGGGGCCTAGAATTTCTTCAGAGGATTTGATTCATGCGTTTGATTTAACTATGATTTGCAGGAAGCCAATACTATAAAAGATAATCTATTAGACCTGTTTTATAAATTGATTCATCAAACCATTCCCTAGGTTTTCATGTATAATGTGCTGCTTGGTTTGAATTCTTCGTTGTATTTTGGCAACATTCATTGTGTTTGGAATAACCAAAATTGGAAATGATTATTTGATTTTTATTACTCTACATTTGTACTATTATAAAAGGTAATTTCATAAGGTTAGGAAGGGTAAAATAGTTTATTTGTTTATAATCAAGACAAATGCTGACAATTCCGGTGACATGATTTCTAAGTTTATAGCAATTATATATCGCAGCTTTTCCCCATGTGAAACCTTGTGAAACACATGATTTGATTGGCATGTCATATGAGATCCGTTTTACGTTCCAAACACACTTGATATTTATTTATGACCAGTTAGATTATCCTCTTTTGACTTATTATACTGCATGCTAACTTGATGTAGGATATTATTCAATCTTCCTTTCCACTTGTGGGGTCAACTCCTCCTCCATCTTCCAAGAATGAAGATTCTTCCATCACTCCTCCAGAAGCTTGGGGTGGTGAGAAATTGACTGATAAATATACTTACCCACATCAGCCTGTCAATGCACCATCTCGTTTTGGGATGCTGTCTTCTGCTGGTCAGACAGCAGGATCAATGTTATCTGGTATACAGGACACACCCTCATCATCAGGTACTATATACTATACCAGTTCGGGTGTAAGTTATGCCAATTTACGTGCCAAGGATGCCTCTACAAGCCAGGAGACTTCATTGGGGTTTACTGATCACACTTTCTCTACTTCTGTGCCTTTGTCCATCAATACAAAAACTAGCCTTGGACAGGCAAGTACTGATTCCCCAAGAATCCTTGATTCCCCTAGGATGTCTTTTCCTCGAAGATCTACTTATGCGGAAAGAATTAGCACTACATCTACCTTCAGTGATGGACTATCTCTTTCAGTTGGTTCACCTAAGATTAAGAAATCGGGAGCGGAAACCAAGGAAGATCTTCTAAATAGTTTGCTGTTGAAGTCTGATCCATCTGCTCTGGCAGAATCAGGCTCTCTACCACTGACAAATGTATGTAAATATTTTACAATTTAAATTAGATCTGATTATTGAATGGCATGTAGTCGTGTTTGCTTTCAGAAGAGAGCTGAACATTTTTATTGAACTGCCATGTATGGGTTTCATTGATATAGATTGTGTTTGTTTTTGGTGATGTTCAGAACGCAAATTACTTACTGAATCTATTGTGATAATCTGTTAATACACATTATTTTAGTTTTCTTATGTTATTGATTTCTCCAATTTGACAGGGAATAATCACACAACAGAAAGCATCTCAGTCAGATGCACAACAAGGATCTTCATTTACGCTTCAGCTTTTTCAGCGGACCTTGGAAGAAACTCTAGATTCCTTTCAGAGATCAATACACGGGGATATTAGAAACCTTCATGTTGAAGTATTAAGACAATTTCATCTGCAAGAGGTATGCATCTGGAGCAAGTGATGGTGGTTTCCATATTTCAATTTGTCTCTAATCATTTGTTTCCCTCAACAGACGGAAATGTCAACCATGATGAAATCCATTCTGGAAAACCAAGCTGAGTTGATGAAAGAAGTCACGCTTCTTCGTAAGGAAAACCAACAGCTCCGGCAAATGCTTTGATGGATGTGAATAAGTTTTGCATCATTTTTTTCCTGAGTGCCTTTGTCCTATCTTGTGGGTTTGTTGTTTCTTTTACATAATAGCAATTAGTGTATGGCTTGTAATTGGCATTTTGATTGTGTCTCAGCTTTTAGATGGTGGTGCTTGAAGAAAAATATCACGAGAGAATCGCTTGTTACTGGGTAGGGCTTTAAAAATGTATAGATATGATTTTCCATTTATGGAAGCTCTTTGTTTGGGTCATCTCAATTTGACAGATTTTGGGTTCTCCTTGGCATGAAACTACCCCTTAGACACCACTTTGCGTGAGAAGCTGCAAAGGTGAGAAGCTCGTTATAAAACTCCACCAAAGCCATTATTTTCACTTCATTGTTATTTTGCTGTGCACAAAATGAGACATTGGTTGTTTTAACCTTTCCCTATGATATGAGAGGTTGTTCAATTGTGGTCCGGATAAAGTCATTACAACCATTGATTGGATTTTTTAAAGTAAATAATTACTATTAATTATTGAGACTACAACCATTGATTGGATTTTTTAAAGTAAATAATTACTATTAATTATTGAGACGATTTTACCATCTAAAGTAACTCTCACTATAGAGGAGCAAATCCTATTCAATTGTGGCTGATGGGCAATTTGAGTACAAATTTGTAAAACTTTCTACTAGTCAAAATCTATTTTGAGGACAAGTTTAGGTGGTTTGCTCTTAGAATTCGAGCTAAGACTAATATTATCCTAAAAGCGCACAGGGGTAAGGATAGTTCTACCTTGTACAAAGACTTATGTAGTCATATCACTAGTCAATGTTGGAATTTTCAACACATTTAGACATTTGAAGTGTGAAGTTTACTAGATATCTATGGTGGCTCTAAGATATACTTTGATACAATCTTAAAATTTGGATTAGACTTAATTCTACTTTCAAAATTAATTTATGGGTGAGGGTTGCCCTATTGTATATATGGACTTATTTGTTATGTTTTTATTTAATGTGAGCCTTCTTAACACTATTGGTTCTAAGAAAAAAGTTGCTTTGATTTAGGAAAATGCGTAATACTAATTGTTATGGAATAAAAAATGCAATAAGGCGCTTTCGAAAGTTTCTCCGCTTATGTATAATTTCTCTCCCCTTTAATTAATTTAGATTTGCCTCGAAATCACTTTAAAGGGTAAAGTACGAATCATAATCATTAATAATGGTTACATACTTGAAAACAAGATCAATAAAATAACTCAATTAATTGTTCTGATGCTTATTTTACACTCACTTTAGATGAACTGGACTCATCCCTTAGTAAAATTAAATAAAGTATGAAGTTATTAAATCATAGTAAATAATGCATAAACTCTAGTCTTCTACTTGACGTAGTTATGTCTTAGCTCTTAATTTATCATAGTATCTCTAATTGTGAGTCCTCACTTTGGAGAGTGAAATACTCACACAATACACTCTTTCTCACATGCAGCCACATCATTCTTTCTAAAAAATCTCATTGTCTCTCTCTTCTCTATTGGGTGGTGTAATTCACTCTCCATTACCGCAATCATTTTTGACATATTCATTCTTCTCATTTCAGCATTAATCAACACATAATTAATAATATTTTTTCTCTCTCGTTCTTTTTAAAATTTATCTCTCATTAAACTTGAGATAACTATTTTAAATTCACAATTAACCTACAATTTTTATTTGAAAGAATTAACGTAAAATTGATTTGAATAAAAAAATTTAAATGAAATTTCTTGAATTTATTTCATTGTGTTTATGTTACTATTATAAAAAACTGATAGCAAAAAGAAACATGTTCAATTTTTTTTACAATTTACATGACTAAAAAATTTGTATCATTTTTATAAAAAGATATAAATTAAGAAATTAATAATTTTATGAACAATTGTGTTGTTTTATACAAAAAATACTTAAAAATGTAAAATAATTATTAGTAAAGTTTTAAGTTTAGTCAATAAATTATTATAAATATATAAGTACTAAATTTTCATCAAATTTTTGTATTTCATAGTTAATAAATATAAAATTTATAAAGAAATTATGAAAGTAACTGTAACAATTTAAATTCATTAGACCAAAATTATTGAATAAAAAAGTAAGCAAATTAAATTATTACACAAGTAAAAAAATTGATAAAAAATATTTTTAAAATATTTCTTATATTTGAAAATAGATTATACGTTTAAACGTTTTATCTCAAATTTTAGTCGGGTAAAGTTTTAGTCTAATTAATAAATATACGTTGATCGAAGATTATAAGGAGAAAATGTAGCTTTTAAATGAAAATAGAATAAACACATAGAATTTTGTAAAATAATTTTGATATCTTACCAATTGATCCTATATTTAATTTCATATACTCTCTTATTGTTGACATTTTTTTTTCCGGTATCTAACCTATGTTTCTCTATACATCTTTTTGTCTTTCATTAGCTTGAAAGTATTTATTATTCTTGTATAAGACTTATCATAGTTTTTTTTATTCTATTTTGTAAGTACTCATTGTGTACGCTTCTTCACAATATTTGAATTTTTTTAATCATTTTTAAGATAGTATCATTTTATAATGTATTAAAATAAAACAACACTTAACATTGCGATTTTTCTTGCGGAAAATATATCTACCACAAATGAAAATGAAGTTAAGTTTATCTAAAAAAATAAGAACTCTAATTACCGTAATTTTTAAATATTGTTTTAATATAAATAATATTTGATAAAATATAATTTATTAAATTTCTAAAATTAACAAACTGGTGAATTGCATGATTACTTACTAGTTTACTTTTTTTGTTTTGTTACACTTACTAGTTTACTTTTAACACTGAAGTTTATTATTTTGCATACATGTTTTTCTTCGCTTAAATGTAAGTTTAACTCTTGCAGTTATGATACTAACCACTCAAGACTCTGAGATTATTTTAAGCTTTCCTAACAAATATTTTTCCATATACAGTTTCCAAAAATCCAAACATGAACAACCTATCATCTGATAGGTTGCAAGTTACCTGTAAAATGTTTTTTTAGTACAACGTGAAAAGAAGTATTTCCATGTTACAAGACCTAAAGGATCGTCGACACCAAAGATCACCGTACTAAACATAAGTGTTGTCTAAGGTGAACTACCATTGTCTAAGATGAACTACCAATTAAGCAGTGCACCGTGCACCACCAGCTATTGACCAATAAGATCGCGTCAAGAGTCCAGGTAAGTAACCGGTAACCGGTTCTACAGGTTATTTTATTTTTATAATTTATTATAATTTTAATTTGTTAATTACTATAAACCCTTTCTCTCTGTTAATCTTATTTTTATAATTCATTTTACCATTTTTTTTTAAAAAATGGGTAAAAATGTAATTAACTAATTATTATTATTTTAAATTTTTTAAATATCGGTCATTTAGAGTGGTGCACGATGCACCACTTAGGGTGCAAGTGCACCCTAGAAACCACCCTAAACATATTGTATAAAAAGTTAAATCCTAAAATAATTGTACGAATAATATAACTCAAAGCACTATTCTCCTAAAGCATAAAACAAAATAAACAAGCTATTTCTCCCATACTTATTGAAAATAAAAGTGTTTCGTACTTTTTTGTCTTGATTTAATTAACATCTTAGAATATCATCATATGACAGAAAAAGACAACTCTGTCACACAATTTCAATCCTTAAATCTCAACTCCACCTTCCATTTCCCCCCCTGCTATCTGCTTCACAATTCACTCCTCCCACACTTTCTCGTTGATTCAGATTCAACCCTCAGCCGCCATGGTTGATTCAGAACAAGGTCTTCTTCCCTATTCATCTCTATCAACACTGCCAAACTTCATGGATTGGTTTTTCAATCTTCTCCCTTCTGGGGTGCTTCAACTCGGTTAAAAATTTGATTTTGATTACGTTTTCTGTTGTGGGGTCTTCTCTATTGCAGAGGGTGGCGATGCGCTGCCGAAAGCTCCGTCTTTGACTCCCTATGAAGAAGCAATGGAGGCTTTGTCGTCATTGATCACTCGACGCACTCGTGCTGATGCTAGCAACATGGGGGATCAGTTCAACATGCTATTTGAGTACTTAAAGGTAAAAAAGTTTGTGAATTGGGTTTTAGTAATTGGAATGGTTGATGTTAACAATGAAGTGTAATTCCACAGATGCTGGATTTGGAGGAGGCAATTTCAAATATGAAGATTATCCATGTGGCTGGTACCAAAGGGAAGGTAGTACTTTCTATTAACTTTGCTGGTTCATGATAAGTTCAATTTGTTTCTTGCAATCATTGATTTGTGGCTGGTAGTACTTTGTGGCCTCCTATATAGTTGGAGAAAAGTCTTGCTATGGATTTATAATTCTATTATTATTTCATAGTTACTCTATGATTATTGTAGTGATGGATATTGTTCTTGTGAAATGTGGTTGCATAGGGATCTACATGCACCTTTGCAGAATCTATATTACGTAACTGCGGTTTTCGCACTGGTCTCTTTACATCGCCTCACCTCATTGATATCCGGGAAAGATTTCGTTTAGATGGGTGAGTTCTTCAGATTCATTTATTTTATTTTATTGCCTTTATCTCATCAACTTTTTTCATGTTCATATTGAATTCATTTGCTAATTTAAATATGCTATTTGAATTCTTTGATTTCCATTATGTGTCTGTCATTTGCCTTGTCTAAGGTAGTAAGGTGCATAGTGATCTAATGAATCTGATAATTTTGTTAATACTGGACTTGTTTTGTTACAACATTATTCTTTAGTATATGTTCTTCTGTTACTTCACCAAATTTCACAGACTGAAGAAAAGACATAATATTATGCGGCCTTTAGTTGCAGCATAACTTCAGTTCCTTATTCGTTAGCATTATTTTTGTTGCTTCTGCAGTCTGGATATCTGTGAAGAGAAATTTTTAGCATATTTCTGGTGGTGTTTTGATAGACTAAAGGTATGTTTCTGTGCATAAATATTTCATTTGAATTCGTATTTGCAAAAGTTTTAATGGGGTGGAAAGCCAGGTCATATTTTTTATTTTATTTAGAAGCACTACCAAATAACCTTTCTACTATATTTGTAGTTTTGTACTACTGATTTCTTATTGCAACTTTAGCATTTTCTGTAAATTAGTCTGGCAGTATCTCTTACGAGCAATGGAAAGAACATTTTCTGTTAATTCAGTTGTAGTTTGAAGCTTTTTCATTGTTTTCTTTTGAGCTATTGCATTAATTTTTGAAGATAATTGTGATGAAAGAGAACAATTGGGCCTGGTGGTGCCCTTGGCCTTGACAAAACTTCTGTTTGGGCTGGTAAATTATGTGTCAGAAAGGGATCATTAATATTGCTAAATGAGCAAAGGAACAAATGACTGTGAGTGTGAAAGCTCTGTCAACTTGGATGTCATCTGGAACAAAATAAAATTATAAACGATAAAAAAAAACATAGTTTTAATGGACATATGGTGAATCTAGAAAAACAGCCTTATGTCCTTAACACCCATGCATTGTTATGCCATAATAATTACAAGTTTACAACTCTAGTGCAGTATAACAATCATACCATTTTATATGTGTATGCTAGCCTGACTATCATAGTGATCGCTTAGAAGTGATGTTACATCCTCTTAGAGAATGTTTATAACTTGATGTGGTTACTCATCATGTACTGGTTTCTCGTTTTGGTGGTGCACAGCAAAAAACTGACGATAATGTTCCCATGCCTCCCTATTTTCGTTTCCTTGCTTTACTTGCCTTCAAGATATTTGCAGCAGAACAGGTTTGATCCCTGTACTTTGAATTTATAAGCAAACTTTTTTTCTAAGATACACTATTTTTTATATATGTTGTTATTAATGAATAAAAGTTTCTTCATTTTCTATTTTTATGCAGGTAGATGTTGCTATCATGGAGGTTGGATTAGGTGGCAAATATGATGCAACAAATGTGGTATGTAATGTTTTTATCTCAGCAGAAATCTGTTGGTCTAAGATTATAATACTGCGTGGGTTTAAATTGTGGTGTATGTATTAATATTTCTAGAAGTTAATGTCTAGGAACAAGCTCATTTCATGTGTTTATGTTTCAGGTTCAGAAACCTATTGTGTGTGGAATAACTTCCCTTGGGTATGACCACATGGAGATTCTTGGTTAGTTTTCTATTTTTGAATTATTGGTAAAACTCGTTTAATGCATGCCTATAACCAGGGCGGAGGGAGGGGGTGACATAGTGGGGCCATGGTCACCCCCATTTTTAAAATTTCTATACCAATACTGCATATTGTTCCTTATGGCCCCAGTCACAACTCATAAAAAAATATGATAATAAAGCTTTTGCTGCATTCGAGTCTTGGACACCAACACTCCTATGAAGTTACTTACCACTAGGTTAGCAACTCTTTGATAAATCAGTTCAGGTTTTATCTTATATATGCATTAAAATATTACCATCATTGGCAATAGGTGTGAGGAGTGTATATTTTATGGTTATTGTTTTATTGACACTCCAAATCAAACTAAACTCGAGAGAATTACGAAGAAAACAAAGATAAATGAGAGATATGATGTGTGATGTGGTTGGAAAATTAGATATAGATAGAAAGATAAAATGTGCAGAAATGTGATGGAAGAGAAAGTGAGATGTGAATGTTTAGATACGCAGTAGAAAACGACGGTGAGCTAAAATTACAATAGACAAGAAATTTCTCATAATTTTTACTTCTGTCTACTATAATTTTTCTTCACCGCGATTTGCTACAATATATCTAAATATGCACATAATCGTTCGATCTCGGTCCCCTGTGGTTAAGGTCCTGGCTCCGCCCCTGCCTATACTATTAAAACATACCTTTAGAAATGAATATGATGTAGATGAAGCATCAGAATATGGTTGAACATAAAGCTGCAATTCCACTAATTTTTTCAGCAAGTCGGGTTGACTTATTCTGGATTTTATTAACAGGGAATACTCTTGGAGAAATTGCTGGTGAGAAGGCTGGCATCTTCAAGGTACTTTTTGGAGTGTAATATTTTCTTCTTCTTTTGAAGAAGAAAATTTCTTTGTGATGTCTATCAACAATGTGAACTTCCTTCCTAATAAATTTTTGTTCATTTGTTTCTAGGATCGGATTCCAGCTTTTACAGTGCCACAACCTGATGAAGCCATGAATGTACTTGAAGAGAAGGCTTCTCAATTGAATGTATGTTCTTTCATGAAGCTGTTTTGCTTCTTGTGTAATAAATCTGAATGGCTCATCACTTCACGTAATTGTATAATATGGGCATGTCAATATCAAGTAAAAAGGTACAATTTGGCACTATGTTTGTTTAGGATTACAAATGCAAAGTTATTTTGCCATATGATGATTTCAATAGCAATTTAATATGATGTGGAAATACGTTCATTTATTCTGTCCAAGGGTAATTAAAACTTCATTATAGACAATTCCACTTGGAAAGAGAAAAAATGTGTTAATCTGATTCAGCTTGCCTTGTCACACTCATACTGCATTTGATCAAGTTGTGTCTTCATATATTTTACACTCCATCATTTGCTGATAATCTTCTAAAAGCTAGGGTATATATAACTTTAAATCCAAGTAGTTTATTTGGCTGCCCTTGTTCAATTTGTTTGACTTTGCTCCTTGCGTTCAATAAGCTAAGTAAATCTCGCTAACTCCAGGTACCTCTTCAAGTGGTGCCCCCATTAGATGCCAAATTGCTAAATGGTTTAAGACTTGGCCTTGAAGGTGAGCATCAATATTTAAATGCTGCTCTTGCCATTGCACTGTGCTCTACGTGGCTAAAAAGGACTGGGCATCTTGGAGATACATACTTGGAGCAAACTGTAAGTTCTTAAAGTAGTTCTTTTGACACATTTTTTTCCATCCTTTTTATGCCTTATTGTTGAAGTGATTCATCTTCCTGCATGAAGGACAATTTGCCAGAGCAGTTCATAAAAGGGTTAACATGTGCTAGTTTGCAAGGAAGGGCTCAGATTGTACCTGATCAACACATCACGAGTGAAAGATCAGATGAACTTGTTTTCTTTTTGGATGGGGCTCATAGTCCTGAAAGCATGGAAGTATGTGCAAGGTGGTTTTCTCTTGCCATTAAACAATTCAACCCAGACGAGACCTTGTTTCATCAGCAACCTGATAATTCTAAATTCTCACGTGAAGTAGTGAAGATGCGCCATGGGGAAACAGGAGTCCAGAGAAAACCCACTCCGGTAGATATATATTTGATAGCTATTCTTGATATTTAAGCACATATAAGCGGAGAGATTAGCAGTTGAAGTTGGATATGTCACTGTAAAATAAAGTTATGCAATGTCTGTTCTGTTGATCATGTCCCATCCACAGATGTTTCAACTAGGAATAACTAATGTTTAGTGATATCTGAATTCTGATGCCTTTATTTGAAAATCACAATTTCGGGTGCATCTCATGTGTTTTTATGTCATCTTCAGGCATGTATATTACTCTTAATAGGAACCATAAATATACAGATTATCAATTTCTTCAATGTTCCTATGCCTTATAATTCTCAAGAATATAGCTTGAGACAGGTTAGTTGACCTTCTTCTTGGTCAGCTTACTTAAGTCTCCTATTTAGATATCAGTTTAAATATGGCATTACAACAATAACAACAACAACAAAAGCCTTATCCCACTAAGTGAGGTCGGCTATATGGATCACACTACACCATTGAGCTCAATCAAAAACTAAATTATGAGGGAGTTTAAATATGGCATTACCTTATCTAAATTACCCAATACCCATGGGATGGTTATGTTTCTGAGCTCTTATTCTTTTACAAAATAGTTATAGTTTCACACCTTTGATATCTGCGTTCAGTGTAAATTTAAGAAAGTCCGCGAGCTATTCCTGACTGATGTTTGACTTCCCCAGACAGACTTTTAGACTAGGCTGCATTCTCAGAAGTAATGAGACGCAAATGTGTTTCAATTATTGATATGAAACACCCTGTGTTTATGTTTTTGCTTGACGTGTATTGATTCATGGGCCTTTTCTCAAATGAACCTTACATCTAAGGATAATTATATGCCATTAGCTATCTTTTAAGGGTTTTTTTTAAATAATTAAAAGGTCATTAGATTAGAGAGGAGCTGCTACTTTTTTTTTTTTTTATCAAAATTGATGCTTCATTTTTTCATTAAACTTTTTGAATTGACTTCATTGGATTACTTGCAGATATTGCTGTTCAACTGTTTGACAGTTCGAGATCCTCAGCTGCTTCTTCCTCGCCTGATGAAAACATGTGCTGATCATGGTCAGTAATCTCTGAATTTTATTAGAACACAATAACCCAATACTGGTTAGTCCTTATATGGTTAAAAACTGAAAGTATTCTTTGTCCATGGAATAAAGAATCAGTTAAACTGAAATTGTAGGTGTCTACTTCAAGAAGGCGCTCTTTGTACCAAGTTTATCTGTGGACAACAAAGTTGGATCCCAGGCTTTAACACCAACTGATTCTAACGTTGATCTGTCTTGGCAGTTCAATCTTCAAAGAGTCTGGGAAAATCTCATTGAAGGCAACAAAGGTATTGATTACTGACATACAAATTGTATCCAGAATTCAGACTAGCAAATTTGATTATCTGAGTTGAGATTGTTTTGTAGCTATAGAATAGAGTTAGAACCATAACTGTTGTTGTTGATGGAACCTACCGGGGCCAGTTACCATTGTGCCAAACTGTCGATTTTGGATGCACTAGCTAACTCTTCCCCTGTTTATTTTTAAAAAAATTCTACACTTGTTAGGTTGAAGTAATGGGCCAAAAAACTCCAGTGAATAAGCGAGGGAACTTTCTATGTAGAGAGAAAAAAACTTGAAGTTGTGGGGATTCTTTGGTTGTATGCCCTTAAGTCTTTGATACATTCATCATGATGTTAGTTTCTATTATCCATACACTGACTAGCCTAAGTCCACTTAATTTATTTTGGCACTCTCTGTCTCTGGCTATGTGGCCCACTCTAATGCAAGAAAACCCAAGTCTTTGTGGGTGTTTGGTATTGTGTTACCGCACCATGATGAGGTCAGTAAACCACGCCAAAGTGGACGCTTCCCTTCATAGCGTCTAACAGATGTGCTTCGGAGAACATACTATTATTTGACTAGATATGGTTGGATACATGATCAATCGTGCCACCGGGCTTTATCAAAAACCAAAATTCAATAACACCGTTTAGAGTCTGGTCATGTTCAAGGCTTTAAATTGTTCTTGCAGCGATACACTGCAACAGGTGATGCCGTCTGCCATTTAAATCCCTGGTCTATTTAATGGTTCACCTAAGTTTGCTTCCATGTTTTCCAAACCCTCTTAATCAGATTTCCTTCTTCTACATGACCAGACCACTCCAGGAGATTTTTTTTGTTACATTCTTCTTAACAGGTCTGAGTCCAACTTCCTTACAAAACCATAAAGTCCTGCTCTGAGTTCTTTGTGATTTACTGCATGATGGGAGAATGCCAGTATCTCTTTTTTACTCCTATTTTTTTGCTTTTTTCTTCTATCAGTTGTGTCTTTGAAGTTAGAGCTTTAATTTGTGATCACTTGGCCTTGCAGGTAAAATTACTGAGATTGTTTCTGAAGAGCTAAAAGATGATATGGAAATGAGTGCCAGTAATTTTGAACATAGCGCAGTGTTTTCCTCATTGCCAATAGCAATCAAATGGCTCAGGGACAGAGTGCAAAAAAACCAGTCAGTTCGTTTCCAGGTAACATAAATTACACCAGAGAGTTGTGAATATCTGACATTACAAGTCATAAGAAATTTATGATAAAATTCGATTAAATATTATGCGCCCTTGATACTCATAATCTGTACTTTATTTATCTTATAGTATAAACATTTATGCCAATGTCAGTTTAGGTAAGCTTATAAAAATAGCTTATGACCTATAGCTGCTTTGAGTTTATTTTCATAAGTTGCTCAGATTATGAATAAGGATAATGATATATAACACGACAACTTATTGCCACCAAGTGTCGTCAACATTTTTTTGAACCATTTGTCATTATGTTGTAACTGTTTTCTCTCAAATTTTAATCTCCCTCATTTCCGTTAATTACATACCACATCACTATTCGTTGCAGTCGTGCCTCAAATCGGTTGTCATATAGTGGTGGTGTATGAATAAACGCTTGTGTGATTAAATACTTATTATCATAAGCGTTTAATTAAGTTTTTCGTCCAAATACACTTTAGTTTTTGTTGTGTTTGAAAGACTTGATACTTGGTTGTATATTATGAACATTTGGAACACAATTTTCTCTATTTTTTGTTCCACTTGTAAGATTTAATCAAAGCCTGAGTGTTTGGTGTGTAGATACAGAATAGAGAATATGGATATCTACAAATTGTTATTGAAATATATACATCTTGAACTAAAATTGATTGCTCTTTTTCAAGCTGAATTATATAGTACATAGTACATCACTGTATAGTATAAGATCTCTGACATGCAAATTTGTCTGGCTGATTCATCAGGTCCTTGTAACCGGTTCTTTACATCTTGTTGGTGACGTTTTGAAATTAGTCAAGAGGTGATTTATTCTGGCAATTTGGAAGTTTCCCTTGTAATATGGAATCACTTGAGGTGCTAGTATTCATGAAGTTAATCCAGATGATGGGTTTTCTTTGGCATTAACACAGTTCATTGCAGAGCTAGTCTTGCACTTTGGTTCTGAAAGTACCAACAGAAGACATTTGATACGTCCAATCCATTGGTTCATCCTCAGGGTGGTGACTGTCCTCAGAAAATGTAGATTCAGTTAACCGTACTGTAATTGATGTTCAGGATGATGTCACTTTTTTTCCTTTTAAAGGAAAAATAAAAAATGTAACATTTTTACTATATTCAAGGTTTTGTAATATGTCCAAGCCTAAACATAAAAAGTTAATTAGTTACTGGAGGTGAATTGAGTGCAATGTGAATGAATTTTAATTTTAATCCATAATAAGAGTTCTATTTATTTTTATTTTTATCTTGAAGTGTGTTTAAAATCTATTTGCACATATGGCATCAAATATCCAGATATAGCTTTAGAGAGATCAATAATTTAGCTTCTTTGTAAATTACCTTATTTTAGGAGGTAGTTTATAATATTTCAAAATTTTCGGACAAGGAAATGCTTATACATGTATATACAATAGTTCAAGAAGTAAGAACCGAGGACATATGAGTTGAGTAGGCGATCAATCAATATCTCACAGGAGAATTTAAATGCAGTTTATATGGAGAGTTCTATTGAGTGCTTGTGTATCGGATTGTATGCCGTCTAAGCCACAACTGATACATGATCGTGTTAAACGCATCAAACGGCAGAGGAGGTAGGTTCCACAGTAAGTGCCTACTCGCCACCACACCCAATCTTCTCATACGCTCATACCGTTCCCTCCACTCTTCTCTCTCACCCAACACGCGCTTCACCTCTTCGTCGCTCCCCACAAACACCGCCATCTCCCCCCACCGCAGCACATCCGTAAACGGCATGTCGTTCACCGGCGCCTCCGCAACCACCACCGGCACGCACCCTGAACGCAGCGCTTCCCCCACCCAGGACACGTTGCCGTTCCCATACTCCCCCACGCAGAACGCGCCGCCGGAAATCACCGGCGCGTGGGGGTCGGGGATCGGAGGGAGCGTGAGGTCCTTGTGAGGGACGAACCTCCGGCGGCGCGTGGGGAAGCATGAGATCTGAACCGCGTTCTTCTTCAGCTCGACGAGGTTCCGGTCAGCGGCCTCACGGGGGATCCCGGCACAGGAGTGGTAGAAGTGGTCGGCGCCGAGGGTGCGGTTCCAGTACGGAAACTCGTTGCGGATGCGCGTGATGAGACGCGCGAGGGAGCGCGTGGAGGTGTCAGGTGAGAAAGGGAGGAAGAACATGTGCGCTTCGTCGGCGTGTTTGGTGAGGTAAGTGGTGCTGTTGCGTAGTGAAGAATAGAAGAGAGACTTGAAGAATTGAGTTTCGTTTGGTTCTGGTTCGTACATGAACACTTTGAAGGTTGCGACCATTTTCTGGTAATTGCGGTTGAGAAGTGTCGTGGATGTGAGGTAAGGATTGGGATAGGAATTGTGTTGTGCTGCTACCACAACTGTGAATAATAATAAGATTTGGAAAATTGTATTCATTGTACACTGTGATCAAAGGAAAATTGAGTTACTTTGAAAGGTTGAAGATGAACAACATAACAGTATATCCGAATTGATAATATACTTGCATTTGCATAATCATAGCTGCCTAGCTGGCCAATCCATATGTGTCTTTCGTTGACTTTGAATTTATTTATTTTGAACGGAACTATCCATAAACCCCCGAGTTTAGCGAGGAGGGTACGGTGCTTCATGTGGTGGTTGTGGGGCGGCCGGTCACTACTCTTCTCTTGGTGGTCGTTCGAGAGAAATATTTGCAAAACATTCCGACGTCAAAGTTAGGTACTATAAGTAGTGTGAGTTATGTGACATTAGGGAGTATGTACCTTTGTGGAGTGATGAAGTTGGACTTTTATTAGGAGCGCTTGTCACCTAGAAGGGTGTCAGTGTAGCTGACACGGTAAGTGACAGGGCTAGGGACAACGTCAATCTATACAGCTGTCCCACATGAGTTCGGGCATTAGAGTACTCGTATGTCATGATCTGCTTCCCAGCATTCTAGTCGGCCTTGGCGGTCTGACTGGCGCATCTTCTTTATCAAGATTCTAGTATTAAGGTACAGGTCGGCTTTCGTCGTATGCCTCAATCGAAAACCCAGCCTCCCGATCGGCAGGATTGTGTGCTTATGATGGCACTTGGGAATATATTTATAAACCAATTTAGATCCGTGTGTGTTTATTTCCATTATTATATGAAAGGTTATTTTTATTCTAAAAAATAAATCAGTGGAAAAATGGTTTTAAAATTTTTAGCACCTTTATTTAAGCTTTTGAAAGAATTAATTTTTCTTGTTATTGTGAAATATGGCATTACTTTTTCATATGAAAAGTCTTTTTTACAATTATAATCACTTAATTTTGCCAAACTTAATCATAACAAACTTGATTTTATCTAACATAAATCAAATTCATATAACTTTCAACTATCCTTAAAAAAAGTACTTTTTCACATTTTAATATACTTTCAATCCACCCTCACACATAGTGATTTGAGAAATGCCATTTGATGGGAGATAAATCACTTGAAAGAGTTTTAGGGAGAAAGTCAAACACATTAAAAGGGGTGAGTGAAAAATATAAGAAAAAATATGAAATTTATTGAGTAAATATTTATTTGTAAAAAAACATATTTGAATCACTTTTCTCATCAATAACCAAAACTTTATTTATCAGTCAATTATTTTAAATATCGAGACGACAACAAACAGGTCTGGGTGGTGTAGTCGGTTATCACGCTAGTCTCACACACTAGAGGTCCCCGGTTCGAACCCGGGCTCAGACATTTTTTTCAACAGAACCAAAATATTTCGGTTTTTAACCCACATGACATGCACGTGCACCTTCATTGAAAAGCTGAATCAAAAACTATTCGGAGCCCATTTTCTGGGCCTAACCTCACGTGGTCCTCATTGGAAACGAGGCCCGTGTAGGCCCATCACAGAAAAATATTAATATTTCTTTTGAAAAAATGTCAAGAAGTGCGTGAACTTGAAGGTGGGTTCCTATCCCGTGAATCAGAGACCACGCTATTTTCTCTGCAACCCTCTCTGCACGTTCCTTCCAAACAAAAAAGCAACGGTTTCTTTCTTCTTCTTCATCTTCTTCTGCTATCTAGGGCTCAGGTTCAGACTCGGAAGCTTCCAATGCTTCTTTGAACTAACGAGGATCTGTGTCTGTGCGCGCGCGTTCTCTGTGCATTGTGCTGAATTTGATGGAGGACTCTTCTTACACCGGCCTCCCAACTAGCCACTTGCTCGGTTCAGTTCCGGTGAGCGCCGTTCTTTTTTTTTTTTGCGCAATTCGTCTTTCGTTATTGCTTCTAGTCATTCCTTGCATGCTTGATCATGTTTCAGAAAATCGATCTCTCGTATCAAGAAATTAGGTTCATTTCATAGTTGAGGAAATTTAGCCGAGAATAAAGAAAAATGAAATGAAATCGTGGAAAAAAAAACAAGAAGAATTTGCAATAGCAGTAAAATCATCGCTAAATTAAGTAAGAGGACTTGCACCGTTATGATTTTGTGTTTTTTTGCACTAAATAGATCTTAAAGTTATTTTGTTCACGAATTTGTCTGATCTGAATTACTATTCTGTTTTTGTGAACAACGAGTTCTTTTGAATATATTCTAATTTAGTTCAGTTTTTTATGTTTTTCCTTTTGTTGCTCAGGCTGCCATAACTGAAGAAGATAATAGCACGAAACATGCGGGTATGGAGTTATCGATAGCATTGGCGATTTGTTTGTTATAATGTGATGTCTATTATTTACTTCTTTGAAGCATATTGATTT
Organism: Acmispon strigosus; assembly: GCA_030819835.1. Classification (NCBI taxonomy): domain Eukaryota; kingdom Viridiplantae; phylum Streptophyta; class Magnoliopsida; order Fabales; family Fabaceae; genus Acmispon; species Acmispon strigosus. The sequence continues at coordinate 42,385,927 of JAUAMA010000005.1, read as the reverse complement.
TGAACATACATGCAGCCCCTGCCCCTGGTGCAAATATGCAAATATTCCCTCCACAAAATGGAGGAGGAGACGGGGGACGAGGATATCAAACTATTGGCAGTCCTAATGGTATGTTATCAAAGTTTTTCAGTGACACCGGGATAGTTGTTTCTTTTTCTGCTCATTTTAATGCGTCACAATATTTTTGTAGTTTTGTAGTCTAGTCCATGGCTGTTTTTCTGTTGATGACAATCACTGACTAGTATATGCCTTATAGTGAATTGATGACTGCTGCAGTGGTGTGGAGAAGGTTTTTACTTTGTTTAGTTGTATCTGTGTTAGAAATGACCAATTCGAGCAGATTTGTTTTCTCTTTCTCATGATATTTGTACCTTATAAGTTATATCATATAAACTTGTCCCTGTTTTCCTTTCATCCTTAACCCAGCTATTGATTTTGGGGAGATAGTTAGTGTATTCTGTAATTTCTTTAATATGTTTCTCTTACGATGTTGCATTTGTTTATTTTCTATTTTCACACTTCCATGTATGATGCTGAGAATCTCTTCCTTTTTTCTTCCCAGGCTTTGAAGCCAATTTGAATTGCTTGAGTATGGATGTCTTAGAATGTTCTATTATGTAGTTATTTTATTTCCACTTTCAACCTAATAGTCTACTGAGTTAAGTGATATTTTCACCCTTTTTACCTTGTGCTACTTAAAGAGAAAAACTTCCATGCTGCCTCTTAATGAAATACAATTAAATTTTTTCATTACACTTGTATTTGAGGTGCATCTTCTGGTTAAAAGGAATAAACTTTGACTAATTAGATAACATATATTAATTTGAGTTGTAGTTTTATTTTATTTTAACATATATTCTGTTCAGTATGACATAATCATAAACTCTTTCCTCTTATTCATCTTAATGATCAATCACCTCTCTCTAGTTGAAACAATTAACATATATAAATTTTTGAATTATTTCACTCATTTTTGTTATATTTTATATGTACTTCAGTTTCAACTCATCATTAGTGAGAACCAACCACCTTGAAACCCAGAGATTTCACCACTATGTATCTAGTATCTTACAGACTTCCTTACATATGTCAAATAATTTTTGTATTTATTTTAATGACGTTCACTGACAGTAAATGTTAGCATACTTAATGAATGACATTTACACCCAGCTAGTATTTGCAATATAACACCATATCCAAGCACCAGCCAATATTTCCAATTATGGCTTTATTCTACTCATAATTGGATATCTTAGGTTTCATCGTTCCAGCAGTTAAGCCAATAGCTTTCCAAATTTTGAATGATCTTGATTTAGTTTCATTTTTTACCAAGATTCACATTTCTGATTGATCGTACGTCGTACGATCAAATTTGAGAATAGCTACCATTTGTATTTTCATTGTCATTTGCTGATATAATGTCATTTATTAATCTCTAGTTTGTTCATCCATGTAGAAGCTTTTGAACAACAGCCAACAAACAACTGGAGAGGATTTTTTAGTGTCTCATCTTACTCACAGTATTTCAATGTAGATACGGATGATGTCCTAACCAGATTGATAAGTTCCTTGAATCCAGTTGGTGGAGACTTTTTCAGCAAGATAGATGCTAACCCTGATCTGTACGTTTTTTTTATTTACTCTTGTTCTTCTGTACTTTCAATAATCAAATTAGAGGGTTTTTTTTTTTTAAAAAAAAAAAAATTAATTGGAATGTTACCATAGCATTTTCGTCTGTCATTTTTCTTCCATTCCTGATAGAGTCTACTAGGAAGAAAGAGGAAAGTTGAAGAACTGTTATTGATTTAGGGCTCTGCTCTCGGAAATTGAGAGAAACAGAGAAGAAAAGAAGAATACAAGCCTGGAATCACTCCACTACTAAGAGTCCAGTTATTTCCTAACTGTCTAACTACCCTACTCTTCCCTTTATAGGAAGGTAGTTATTCCCCAACTTCAATACACTAACAGAAACTACTAGTGAACCCCAACTAATACAGCACTAACTCTGCCCTCCCTTGACTCCTTTTCTAACATATATCTTCTTAATAGGGGGTCGCTCCCTATCAATTCCCCATTCTTTTTTTTTTTTTCTGTAGATACTTAAGTCCTGGGAGACATTTGCTGAACTTACTCTAGATTTTCTGGACCCTTCCCCAAAAAGCATAAATTGTGTATGTTAATAAGTATTCATAGTGCGATTCTTTTCTGTTATTGTAGATATGGGCTTGTCTGGATTTCAACAACATTGGTGTTTATACTTGCTTCCCTTGGAAATCTTGCTACATACCTCATGCAAAAACATGGAGATAACAATACCTCTTGGAGCTTTGATGTCAGCTATGTGAATATGGCTGCATGCTCTATCTATGGGTATGCTATAGTGGTCCCAGTGGCGTACTATTTCTTCCTGCAGTATATGGGTTCAAATGCTAGCCTTGTAAGGTTTTGGTGCATGTGGGGGTATTCCCTCACCATTTTCAACATCTCCTCTGTAAGTTTCTGCTTCCACCAATATGCAAATTGTGTAGATATTTATACTACAAATAAAATTGCACAAATCTTTTTTATGTTCTAGTACGCATGTGACATGTCTGGGGTGGGGTGCTGTGGCCCTGAAGGGGAAAATTAGCAGGGGCACTGCCTCAACAAAGTGAGGCACTCCTCTATCACAGGTCAAAGGACCTTCGGCCCTAACTAACATCCCTAATCATGAGAGTCCCATTTAAAACTAAGGCTCAGTAGGATGAATGAACATTTTTTGTTTTGTTTCTGTTCAGCATACTTATAATAATATCATAATATCTAAAGCCCATTTTAGATAACCATGACTTCTTTTCACATATTTGTGTTATCATCAAATATGATTTACTTATAAAGTTCAATCTGAATTGTTATCTGATAGAATCCAACCAGAAACCTGATATTATTCACACAAATCCCCAATTCCCAATTAGGGAATCAGAGAGAAATACAAGAGAATCCCAACCGTCTTCCTAATCCCAATTCCCAAGTGATACAAAAGATACCCAAACTCACTCTAACTCCCTCTTATTTAAAGGCAACATGCCTCATAAACCCTCTAACTAACTAACAAACTACTAACACTTCCTAACTACTAACTACTAACGAGCTAACCCCGAGTACCTATCACTATCAGTTGCCATGAGAAATTGTGTTATTAGCTAGCTATTTATGCTTTAAATTTTGTGTTATCTTTCACATTGCTATCTAATTCATATTACTTGGATTGCTTTCAGTTTTTGTTGATAATTCCTGTTGAGTTTCTTCGGTGGCTTATAATACTCCTTTCTGGGGTTGCGTCAGCTAGTTTTGTTGCCTTAAATCTGAGGTCTTACATAGAATCCAATGATCTTCAAGTGGCGGTTGTTGCTGCATTTTTCTTGCAAATAGGTTTGGCAGTCTTCATCAAGGTTTGGTTCTTTGCTTAGCTAAATGCGTTGCAGTAGTGAAGAATAAGACATAAACACTATCATTGTTAGCTCACTTCATTGGCTAACTTCATTCAAGGCGTGAGATGAATCTTCTGAAGCAGAATTGGTTTGGTTTTTTGGATTTACTAGAATGGAACTGAGGAGAATTTCAGAGAGTAGTGCGGTTTCTGTATTAGCTTGGTCTGAGTGTCCCTATCATTTGACCTATGCCTTGTGGAAGACCAATGTTTTGGAAGGGGAGAACAATCATTGATTGTAATACTAATATCTGCGTCTAAACTTTTGAGCTTCTTGCATATTTGTGTAAATATACCACGTCAAGTAATTTTTAGTTGATTTTGTTTTGTTGAGAAAAAAAAAATCTAAGTAGCTGTTTTGTGCGAATCCAAGGCCAGCGTGCTGTGCTGTGCTGGATATATAAGATCTAGCTCTCTTGACCTCAATCTGACTTTGTATCTCGTTTCTCAGTTTGTGAAATCGATATTTTTCGAAAGCTTATATGATATACTTTTCGTTTTGCAAAAAGAGCGTAGTTGTAAGTTTTGAGTGGTAAGACGAACGAGGGGAGAGTGTGCTTTCCAAATATACTATTTGTAGTTTTTGGTTGTTGGTAATTGAAGTCTAGTGGGTTGAAAAAAGAGAACTGTGGGGCATTATGTCAAAAGTGAAAGAATACGAGCCAGACTTTTTTCCTTAAATGTTTTTAATCCCTTAAAATATGCCCTCATTTGATTTTACTTTCTGGGAAAAAATTCTCAGCTTTTAATTCTCGTTTAATGCAAGTTTTATTTGGATATTTGAAAGTTTTCTCCTTTTATTATTTCTTGTTTATGTCTAAACTTGCTTGAGCAAGTCTCTTACTTGTCCTTTTATTTTTCAAGTGTAACAAACTAACAAAAAAAAGGCATTAGTTGCATTTTCTCACCATCCAAATTTATCGCACTTATGAGTGCGGGAATCATTTACGGAAGATAAAAATACACTCCACACTTATAAGTTCGGGAAAAAGAAAAAATGGAGATTGTTAAAAATCCTATGATAGCTGAAAACCATAAAATCAGTCTAAAAGCCTAGAGTCTACAGGAAAATAATAAAATTGACATGGAGCCTTTAAATCTTACAAATACCTTATACTATAGTCAGGTGGAAAAACCTGAAATCGGTCGAAAACCCTTAAATCGGCTCAAAGCCCTAAAGCCGGCCTAAAACCCTATAATAAGCTGAAAACCCTAAAATCCTAGAGTCCACAAAAAAACCATAAATTGACCCAGGGCCCATAAATCGTCCGAATAAACTGTACTATTGTCAGCGGAAAAACCCTGAAATCGGCCGAAAACCCTGAAATCGGCAAAAAGCCCTAAAGTTGATCAGAAACCCCTAAAGCATGCCTAAAACCCTATAGTAAGCCGAAAACCCGAGAATCAGTCTAAAAGGCTAGAGTCCAAAGAAAAACCATAAAATTGACCCGGAGCTCTTAAATCGTCCAAATAGTCTATACTATAGTCAGCGGAAAAACTCTAAAATCGGCCGAAAACCTAGAAATCGGCCAAAAGCCCTAATGTTGATCAGAAAGCCATATAGTCGGCCTAAAACCCTATAATATGCCGAAAAACCCCAGAGTCTACAGAAAAACCATAAAATTGACCCGAAGCCCTTATATCGTCCAAATACCCTATACTATAGTCAGCGGAAAATCCCTGAAATCGGCCAACAGCCATAAAGTTGATCAAAAAGCCCTAAAGCCGGCCTTAAACCCTATAATAAGCCGAAAACCCTAAAATCAATGTATTAGCTTAGAGTCTACAGAAAAACCATTAAATTGACCTGGAGTCCTTAAATCGTCCAAATACCCTATACTATATTGAGCGGAAAAACCTTGAAATCAGCCGAAACCCCTGAAATCGGACAAAAGTCCTAAAGTTGATCAAAAAGTCCTAAAGCCGGCCTAAAACCCTACAATAAGCCGAAAAACCTAAAATTAGTCTAAAACCCTAGAGTCTACCGAAAAACCATAACATCAGTCTAAAAGCCTAGAGTCTAAAGAAAAACCATAAAATTGACCCAGAGCCCTTAAATCGTCCAAATACCCTATACTATATTGAGCGGAAAAACCTTGAAATCGGTCGAAAACCCTCAAATCGGCCAAAAGCCCTAAAGTTGATCAGAAATCCCTAAAGCCGGCCTAAAACCCTATAATAAGCCGAAAACCATAAAATCAATCTAAAAGCCTAGAGTCTACAGAAAAACCATAAAATTGACATGGAGCCGTAAAAATATGAAAATTACCAAACAGTTTTACATTATTTTTAAAGACTGTAAACAACTGAAAAGTAAAGCGCTTAAAGATTGTACATGAATTTAAAGTGCTGGAAAGTAAAGGCAGGAAAGTAAAGGAAAGGTCAAATGCGTGAAATTTGTATGTTTTGATTGATTGATGAGTTGTGTGTTTCTACAAATGACCTTTCCTCTATTTATAGAGGCAAATTCGACTAATTTACAGTAGTTGATCTTGACCTACCACTGCCTCACATTTCCTAATCATAACACAAATTTACAAATCGTGGGGTGTGCTATTGTGTTATCTCTCCTAGTCAGCCTAGAGGTTTTGTTTAAGCCGTTCCTCCTTGTTTTGCCTGGCTCATAACCGATTCCCTAAATGAAAGGGACTGAGCCTAGTACTACTTTGCATGTATGAAAGTCTTCTAGAAGCCCTTCAGATGTTTAAATTTGCATTTGAGCTCCTGTACCTTTCTCTAAATCTATTCCAGATACACAGTTCCTCATTCTAGTTGTTTCTGCTGAATCGCTGCAACGGATGATCCCAGTTTCTTGACAAATGTTCTCAAAGGATAGTTTGTACCATCAGCTAGCATGTCGCTTCAGCTACCTAACTAGCCGTTACAGGTTTTTTGGGAGCCAACAGTTCATAATATAAAAGACTGAAAACTTCAAATAAGAGAAAATTAGTCGTGATCTTCAAACAAGGGTAAAAATAAAACTATTTTATAGTCCTCTCAATATATGATTATCAATTCATAATTTGAAACTCAGAACAATTTATACAAGAGAAAAACTCAAAATCAAGGATTTTTGAAGAATAAAAATAGTATTGCAAAGACTATCACGAAATATCGTCATTTTGGTAAATAAATGGTTTTTCTCTATTTTTTCTTGAACTCGTGAACTCGGCAATAAATTCACAAGTTTGCTCGAGATTATTGAGTTTACCCGAGTTTATCAAAAAAAGAGTTTACATGTGATGTAACTTTTTTTGGTTACCTAGGATCGTAAACTTGTAAGATTTTAAGAGTTAAAACTAGAGTTTAATTAGCATGTGTGGGGTCATTTAATTTTTTTCCTAACAATACTAAAGTAAAAATTATATTTTAAAAATAAATGGTAAATTTTATTTTAAAGTGATTTGGAGTTACAAAGCCGTAAATGGAAAATTGATACAACTAGTAAGTAGTTTGTGCAATTTATGGAGTTTTAATAAAGAAATAGGCTTAAAAGCATTTTTCGTCCCTGATCTTTCATAAATAAGCGAAAGTTACCCCCTATGTTATAAATGAGCGTAATGTACCCTCGATGTTGCAAAAATGAGTGAAAATTTCTCTTCCGTTTGTGTGCTGTTAAAAAAGAAACGAAAGTAACTTACGTGGCGTGACACCTCAATTCATATTCAGATTTAACAAAAAAGGATTAGATGAGATTTGTACCCTTGACCTAGAACTAACAGAACACATCATTTTCTAGTTCAGCTACTTATACAATTATACAATTGATAATTAAAAGTAAAAAATTTAAAATGGCATCGCATCATTATCAGCTTCATACATCCATGATCATCACGCAAATGCAATTATCCACCTTGTAATGATTGATTGGAAGAAGGATTATATGAAATTGATTTGCGGATCTAATGTTGTTGTTGGAGAACATAAATAATCCATGTATTGTGAAATCAAGGTCGTGCGATTGTGAAATTGAGGATTGAGCGACGTGAAGCACATGGTGGAATCCAGATCTTGTTCTGCTCTCTTTGGTTCCACTCTACCAAAGTATACTGTTCTAGTAACCTTTTATACTATTCTATTCCATATTAAAAATATGACAAACACGGAACATAACCATTTTGTCCCGTTCTGTCTTCTTCCCACTTGTCTATCAAACGCTACTTATAAGTTCGCTAGTCTATTTACATATAGGTTGTTTCGCCTACTTAAAAGTCTTATTATGGAACAAACTTTTAAGTGGACTACCATACAGATCAAACTTTCAAGAAGATCATATCATGCCCGAAAAAAAAATCTTTGGCGAGTAACAAATCAGGTAGCGTTTGAACGACTTTTTCCAAACTTGAAAGTTATATTAAAGTTAAAGATGAAAATAAAAGCTTTAAAAATAATGTAAAACTGTTTGGTAATTTTCATATTTTTACGGCTTAAAATAAAATACACTCGTGTAGCTTATTTAGACATTCTATCAAATACTTGATCTACAATTTTTTACATACATGACCCCCGCGCTGAAATTTAACATTTTTTTTGCCAATATTACGGCAGAAAAGCCATAAAATCAATCAACGGCAGAGGACACGGTGATGAGTTTGGATTTACCTCTAGTTGAGAGTGAAAACAAGCATGCATATCAAGAGGTGGATAAAATAAAATAGTACAAACTTGTATCATTTCATCCAATAAATCAACGGAAAATTACAGCAAATTGCAAAGCATCGTGCGCAAGACTTTTCCAGTAGCTCAAAACATAGCTGCACTCAGTTTTCCGATGTGGACTCAAGTAAAAAATCCCTTCTCCTCTATAGAATCAGCTGCATTATTTGATTTTTTGTTATTGTTGAACTCGTATACATCAATCAAACGTAGAGTAGAAAACTGAGAAGCAGGGTAAGAACTTTGATGGATGATGCATTGATCTTGCAATGTTGAATGCAGGGCACTATTGGGGTTAAGTGGTGCATTGTTTTTGGGGTTGGGTTGGGGTGATGAGCAAAGTGCAATGGGTGCTTGAAAAAGGCTTCCACCACCTCCACCAAAAGTGAAAAAGGATCCGAATTTGAGTGGTGTTCAGGAAAAAGTATTGGCTAGCAAGAACAGAAAAGAGGCCTTGAAAGAATCAGTGGCCAAGTTAAGAGAGAAGGGGAAGCCCCTTAATAAAGAGCCACCTCCTGCACCTGAAGAAGCACCACCTCCTGCACCTGAAGCATCACCACCTCCTACACTACACATGAAGAATAGCTACTTGTTCAGCTGTTAACCCTTCCAATGTCACCTACCCATAATGGTTGCCAATACATTATTGTTGCACTACTACTATTGTTTGACGGAATAAGACCTTTTCGCGCAAATTGAGCAAATTACACTAATCTCCCTCGAGGTTTATCATTATTGCAATAACATCTCTTTTTATTACAGCTCTATCATAAACAATGTGAAAATTGGAAAATACAACCAAACACATCATCGAATGTTCCAAAATCCCACCATTGAAAACCATGTAAAATATCTTATACACAAATTGAATAGTTCACATGAGAATTTCACCAAAGACCAAAACATCAGGCATAAATGATATACACAAGTTACCGTATGCCATTATCCTTATGGTGACCCGAAATTGAAAGGACATGTGTTAAACAAGTACGGAGTAGCTAAGTCCTCATATGATTACACTTTCTCTAAGTAAAAACTAAGAACAGAACTACAAGAGACCAATTACATGAAGCAACTTGACTAGAAAATCTTGGAAGATTCACCAGCTTTAGGAGGATGATAATGAAACATCTCATTCCACATAATTTCCCTAATAATCTCTTCACTCCGAGTTCTTTCAACTATGTCCATATTGATAGGAACCTGAGTAGGAGGTTCACACACTGGATTATATATGTCAGCAAAATAAGGGTATTGCAGTGCTTCTGAGACAGTAATTCTTTTAGTTGGGTCAAATACAAGCATTTTTTGCAGCAAATCTATTGCCAATGGATCTGCTTGTGGATATAGCTTAGAGAACTGCATTCCCCTTGTATAGGGAAGTGATTCGATGAACTTCCTTGATTTCGGATAATCAATATACTCAAGATCAGATTGATCAGGAGTTCCAAGAACGCTTATGATTAGTCTCACCTGGTTGAGGCAATTACTTCCAGGGAAGATTGGCTTTCGACCAAGAATCTCAGCAAAAATGCATCCGACCGACTACACATCAATAGAGGTTCCATAATGGTCACTGCATAACAGAAGCTCCGGCGCGCGATACCATCGCGTAACAACATACTCCGTCATGAACTCGCCGTTGACTCCATTGGTTCTCGCAAGCCCAAAGTCACATATCTTCAAGTCACAATTGGCATTTACAAGCAGATTCGCAGGCTTCAAGTCACGATGAAGAATGTTTGCAGAATGAAGATATTCAAGACCTAGAAGCAGCTGAAAGTAATAAGAGTTTAATTATGATTAGACTCAATCAGAAAAATAAGCAAAGAATCAATTGAATAAGCTATTTTGATTAACTTATTAAAAAAAACTATTGTGATAGATGAGAAAGAAAATAAAAAATAATTTTCTATTAGTATAATCAAACATAACTCATCTTATGATTTTCATAAAAATCTTAAAAAAAAAATCTATTTATTCATAGAGCAAAAGTATTTCTATTTAAAAATTTAAACAAACACGCTCTAAATCGAATTAAAAGCTAGTACCTGAATCATGAAATATTGGCAATGATCATTGGAGAGTGGCTGAGAGAAACTATTGATAATATGATGAAGATCTGTATCCATGAGTTCATAGACCAAGTACACATCCTTGAAACTTGTTTTCTGGGTTGGGATCACAACATCTTTCAAAGAAATCACATTCTCATGAGAAATGTGTCTAAGTAGCTTCATCTCCCTTAAAATTCTCAAAGCTTCAGTGCAATTCTCAAACACATTACCAATCTTTTTAATTGCAACCTTCTCATCAGTCTCCTTATTGATGGCAGAGCACACCACACCATAAGATCCTCGCCCAATAGATTTGATCGGAACATACTTCCTATGATCAATCTCAAACAACGTTGGCCATATTCCTGTATGAGAATGAGAATGAGAATGCTTCACTTTTTTGTTGGAGGACTCCATTAAAGTTGCCGTATTGCTCCTAATGATCAATGAGTAAACACACTCACAAAGAGAAAAGTAATAAAACGTTCTTGTACGCAAACCCTATCAATTTCTATTTGTATCTATTAATTGTGAGTCCTCAATCTCAAACATCAGCAACTCTTGAAAAAACAGACTCTTTCATATGTTGACACGTGTCACTCATAAGAATGATTTAAAAGTTTTTAAATTGATATAATTTCATTTTATATTTAAAAATGATTAACTCTTTATTTTTTTGTATATATATGGAAAGAAGATCAACTCTTTATTAGTTATACCATTTATTTGTGGCAATCCACACTGTATCTACTAAAGTTGAGTCCTCAATCTTAAACCTCAGGCACTCTTGAAAATAAAGACTCCCTCATATGTTAACACGTGTCACTTTGTCAAATCAAAATCTCTTCCCTTAATTGCCAAAATCGCTATTAATCTGCAATTCAAAATCGCTTCCCTTGATTGTTGTAATTTGAAAGACAACTCCACATCAAGTACCAAAGTTATCGCTCCCAGCCTCTTGCTAAAATCACTCTTATCCTGCAATTCAAAATCTCTTCCCTTAATAGCCAAAATCACTATTAATCTTGCAATTCAAACCTCTACCCTTAATTGTTGCAATTTGAAAGACAATTCAAAATTCCATCCCTAAATTGTTGCGATTTGATAGAGTTAAAACGTGTCAAGATAGAAAAGTGAAATAAGATCTTCATTGTGTTGAGACTATTGCTACATAAGTATTTTATGGATGTTTTTCTATTTATGTTATCAAAACTTAATTACATTGTTTGGTTTTGGTATGACATAAACTTTACATGAACAATTTTAATATTATTTATTGCGTCTACTTTGGTTTTATCAATTGAGGGATTTATTTACTTCGATATATCATGTGATCTTACGAATATTTAAAAATGTTGACATATGACATATATTTATTAGCTTTATAACATCAACTAAAAAAATGTTGCAAATTAAATATTAAAAATACACGTGCATTGCACAGACTACTCACTAGTGATTTACAAACCACTAAATAGTTCATACACCTCGGGACACTTTTTTACTTATAAATAGAAATTCAAAATATTTTTAAACACTTCTATATTATTCTAGAGTCTAATTTTTTGTATTCAACAAGCATATAATGCATGTTTACATAACAAACATATAATGCATGTCTATAAAATAAGCCTATAATACATGTTTACTATATATATATATATATATATATATATTTGCACATTTTTAGTTTGTTTGCAGATCTTCTACTGTTTTGGTTTTTTTTTTTGTGTTTTGATTGTTTGTTTCTCTCTTCTTGAGGCTTTTGGTCTCAAGTTGTTCTTTAATAATATTTTTGCTTACCCAATTTTTTTTTATCTACATAAAAATATAAAATTTACTTAACATTTTATTAAATGCATATTTTTTGTTCATATATTTCCTTAAAAATTAATAATACAAAAGTTAAATTAAATTTCTCATTTATGAAAATTAATATTAATAAATTAAATTTTTTTACCATAATTGATATTTATTTAGTATAAGTAGTTAAGCTAATTTTATGATTTATTATTAGTTATTTATATTTAATCTTTTAATTTAACAAAATTAAAAAATTAACCTTTCAAATTGCTATCTTAATTCTTTGGTTAAAAAATATCACAAGAGTTAAAACTTCAACCTCTTAAGTTATTCTTTTATTTAATTGCATTTAATATTTTAAAATAAATATCATTTAATTAAAAAGTTGTTATATTAATGTACGTGCGCGCAACGCGCAGACCATATCATATATAACATACTTCCCCGTGCATTGCACGGGTATAATACTAGTTAGGACTATTTATCAATGCATCCAATAAAATGCGGAATCAAGAAACTAAGGATATGAGTATAAGACAAGTTAAGATTTGAACAAATCAAATCTCTTTTATCGGGCTTATAAGATTTAAAGATTTGATTTAAAAATAAACCAATCCAATCTAAACTATCTTGTACACTCTTTTCCGTTGTAACCAAAAAAATAAAAACTAACTTGTACATGTGTATAATCTTATTTGTAAGTTACTATCCTCCAAAATGTGTTTATGTATAAAAAAAATGTTCGAATTTTTGTTTGAAGTGAATAATTAAGTCAATGTTCAGTTATATCAATAAATAGAACCACGCTTTATTAGAATTTTTTTTAATTGAGTTTTCTTTTTTGAAATGAACTTGACTTGAAGTATAAACAAAATTATGGAACTAAGATTTATTTTTTTGACAGTTAAGATTAGACAGTGTTTGAAATTGAGCAGCTTTTATTTTATTAAAAAGTTTTTTTTTGAAAATATTTTATTTTAAAGGTTTTTAAAAACAAAAATTTATTTTAAAGGTTAGTTTCAAGTTAAACGTGACTTGCGTCGGTCAAACTCATTTTGAAAGAATTTATTAAAATTAAATAGATTTATTTTTATTAAAAGAGAAGATAAAAGTAACAAGCAAAAGCTGAAGTAATTATCAAAATGTTACAATTTACCATAATTTTTATAATGAACTTTTTACATTAGTACTGTGAAAAAATTGAATGACTCCACATATATTAGTAATTTCATATATTGATTATTTGGGAAGTTGTGATTTTTAATAAAAAAAATTATTTTAATTAGAGGCTCCTTAAAATACCGGTCAGCATTTATATATTATTTTATAAATGAAAATGTAATCAATATTGATTTTGATAGGGGGAGGGAATAGATTAGATTGAGCTAGATTTAGCGTAAATTTTTCTAATCTACTTTAAAATTTTAAGAATTATGTTTAGGTCAGCTTTTTTTTACTTAAGCTCCTTAAAAATAAAAGGTGGGTCAAATGCAACCAAGGATAAGATTTTGGGAAAACAAGTAACTTTTTTTTTTTGCTCATGTAACTTTTTTTTAACTAAAAAGAGAAAAAAAAACTTTTTAAAAAATTAAAAGCTATCTGGAGGAGCTTTAGAAAATAAGGAGCTTATTTCCTACTGTTTCCTCCCTTCTTTTTCACGACATCATCTCCATCAACGCATTCCTCCAGGTTTCACCATCCTCTCAACGACATCATCATCTCCATCAACACATCCTCCATGTTTCTCTATTCTCCTACTACCCTATTAACGTACTTTTAGATGTGGAGTTTTTCCTTCACATCTCCATCAACCCTATTTGATCTATGTAATATGGGCAAAAAAATGTTAAATTTCAGCGCTGGGTCATGTATGTGAAAAATTGTAGATCAAGTATTTGATAGAATGTCTAAATAAGCTACACGAGTGTATTTTATTTTAAGCCGTAAAAATATGAAAATTACCAAACAATTTTACATTATTTTTAAAGCTTTTATTTTCATCTTTAACTTTAATATAACTTTCAAGTTTGGAAAAAGTCGTTCAAACGCTACCTGATTTGTTACTCGTCAAAGATTTTTTTTGATCTATGTAATATGGGCAAAAAAATGTTAAATTTCAGCGCTAGGTCATGTATGTGAAAAATTGTAGATCAAGTATTTGATCAGAAAGCCCTAAAGCCAGCCTAAAACCCTATAATAAGCCGAAAACCATAAAATAAATCTAAAAGCCTAGAGTCTACAAAAAAACCATAAAATTGACCTGGAGCCCTTAAATCGTCAAAATACCCTATACTATAGTCAGTGGAAAAATCCTGAAATCGGTCGAAAACACTGAATTCGACCAAAAGCCTAAAGTTGATCAAAAAGCCCTAAAGCCGGCCTAAAACCGTATAATATGCAGAAAACCCTAAAATCAGTCTAAAATCCTAGAGTCTACAGAAAAACCATAAAATCAGTCTAAGCCTAGAGTCTACAGAAAAACCATCAAATTGACCCCGAGCCCTTAAATCGTCCAAAGACCCTATACTATAGTGTGCGGAAAAACCCTGAAATCGGCCAAAAGCCCTAAAGTTGATCAGAAAGCCCTAAAGCAGGCCTAAAACCAGATAATAAGCCTAAAACCCTATAATAAGCAAAAAACCCTATAATCAGTCTAAAACCCTACAGTCTACAGAAAAACCATAAAATTGACCCGGAGCCCTTAAATCGTCCAAATACCCTATACTATAGTTAGCGAAAAAACCCTGAAATTAGCCAAAAGCCCTAAAGTTGATCAGAAAGCCATAAAGCCGGCCTAAAACCCTATAATAAGCCGAAAACCCTAGAGTCTACAGCAAAGTCAAGAGTCTACAACAGAAAAACCATAAAAATGACCCGAAACCCTTAAATCGTCCAAATACCCTATACTATAGTCAGTGGGAAAAACCTGAAATCAGTCAAAAGCCCTAAACTTGATCAGAAAGCACTAAAGCCAACCTTAAACCCTATAATAAGCCGAAAACCCTAGAGTCTACAGAAAAACCATAAAATTGACCCGAAGCCCTTAAATCGTCCAAATATCCTATACTATAGTCAGGAGAAAAACCTGAAATCGGCCAAAAACCCTGAAATCGGCCAAACGCTCTAAAGTTGTTCAGAAAGCCCTAAAGCCGGCCTAAAACCCTATAATAAGCCGAAAACCCTAAAATCAGTCTAAAAGCCTAGAGTCTAAAAAAAATCATAAAATTGACCCGGAGCACTTAAATCGTCCAAATACCTTATACTATAGTCAGCGAAAAAACCCAGAAATCGGCCAAAAGCCCTAAAGTTGATGTGAAAGCCCTAAAGCCGGCCTAAAACACTATAATAAGCCGAAAACCTTAAAATCAGTCTATAAGGCTAGAGTCTAATGAAAAACCATAAAATTGACCCAGGGCCATTAAATCGTCCAAATACCCTTTACTATAGTCAGCGGAAAAACCCTGATATCGGCCGAAACCCCTGAAATCCGACAAAAGCCCTAAAGTTGATCAAAAAGCCCTAAAGCCGGCCTAAAACCCCATAATAAGTCGAAAACCCTAAAATCAGTTTAAAACCCTAGAGTCTACAGAAAAACCATAAAATTGACCTAGAGCCCTTAAATCATCCAAATACCCTATACTATTGAGCAGAAAAACCTTGAACTCGGCTGAAAACCCTGAAATCGGGCAAAATCCCTAAAGTTGATCAGAAAGCCCTAAAGCCGGCCTAAAATCCTATAATAAGCTGAAAACCATGAAATCAATCTAAAAGCCTAGAGTCTACAGAAAAACCATAAAATTGACTCGGAGCCATTAAATCTTCCAAACACCCTATACTGTAGTCAGCGTAAAAACCCTGAAATCAGTCGAAAACCTTGTATTTGGACAAAAGCCTTAAAGTTGATTGGAAAGTCCTAAAGCCGGTTTAAAACCCTATAATAAGCAGAAAACCCTAAAATCAGTCTAAAATCCTAGAGTCTACAAAAAAACCATAAAATCAGTCTAAAAGCCTAGAGTCCACAAAAAAACCATGAAATTGACCCGGAGCCCTTAAATCGTCTAAATACCCTATACTATAATGTGCAGAAAAACCCAAAAATCACCCGAAAACCCTGAAATCGGCCAAAAGCCCTAAAGTTGATCAGAAAGCCCTAAAGCAGGCCTAAAACCCTAAAATCAGTCTAAAACCCTAGAGTCTACAGAAAAACCATAAAATTGACCCGGAGCCCTTAAATAGTCCAAATACCGTATACTATATAGTCAGCGGAAAAACCCTAAAATCGGACAAAAGCCCTAAAGTTGATTAGAAATCCCTAAAGCCGGCCTAAAACCCTATAATAAGCCAAAAACCCTAAAATCAGTTTAAAACCCTAGAGTCTACAGAAAAACCATAAAAACAGTCTAAAAGCCTAGAGTCTACAGAAAAACCACAAAAACAGTCTAAAAGCCTAGAGTCTACAGAAAAACCATAGAATTGACCTAGAGCCCTTAAATCGTCCAAATACCCTATACTATATTAGGCGGAAAAACCTTGAAATCGCCCGAAAACCCTAATATATGGCAAATGCCCTAAAGCCGACCTAAGACCCTATAATAAGCCGAAAACCCTAAAATAAATCTAAAAGCCTAGAGTCTACAAAAAAACCATAAAATTGACCCAGAGCCCTTAAATCGTCGAAATACACTATATTGTAGTCAGCGGAAAAACTTTGGAATCGGCCGAAAACCCTGAATTCAGCGAAAATCCCTAAAGTTGATCAGAAAGCCCTAAAGTCGGCCTAAAAACCTATAATAAGCCGAAAACCCTAAAATCCCAGAGTCTACAGAAAAATCATAAAATTGACCCGGAGCCCTTAAATCGTCCAAATAAACTTTAATATATTCAGCGGAAAACCCTGAAATCGGCCAAAAGCCCTAAAGTTGATCAGAAAGCCCTAAAGCCAGCCTAACACCCTATAATAAGCCGAAAACCCTAGAATTAGTCTAAAAGCCTACAGTCCACAGAAAAACCATGAAATTGACCCAGAGCCCTTAAATCGTACAAACACCCTATACTATAGTCAGCGGAGAAACCCTGAAATCGGGCAAAAGCACTAAAGTTGATCAGAAAGCCCTAAAGTCGGCCTAAAATCCTATAAGAAGCCAAAAACCCTGAAATCAGTCTAAAACCCTAGAGTTTACAATAGAAAAACCATAAAATTGACCCGAAGCCCTTAAATCGTCCAAATACCCTATACTATAGTCAGCGGAAAAGCTCTGAAATCGGCCCAAATACTTGAAATCGACCAAAATCCCTAATGTTGATCAGAAAGCCATAAAACCGGCCTAAAACCTTATAATAAGTCGAAAACCCTAGAGTCTACAGAAAAGCCTAGAGTCTACAACAGAAAAACCATAAAATTGACCCGAAGCCCTTAAATCGTCCAAATACCCTATACTATAGTCAGCGTAAAAACTCTGAAATCGGCCGAAAACCCTAAAATCGGTCGAAAGCCCTAAAGTTGATCAGAAAGCCCTAAAGTTGGCCTAAAACCCTATAATAAGCCGAAAACCCTAAAATCAGTCTAAAAGCCTAGAGTCTATAGAAAAACCATAAAATTGACTCGGAGCCCGTAAATCGTCCAAATACCCTACACTATATAGTCAGCAGAAAAACCCTGAAATCGGCCGAAAACCCTAAAATCGGCCAAAAGCCCTAAAGTTGATCAGAAAGCCCTAAAGCCGGCCTAAAACCCTATAATAAGCCGAAAACCCTAAAATCAGTCTAAAAGCCTAGAGTCTATAGAAAAACCATAAAATTGACCCGGAGCCCGTAAATCGTCCAAATACCCTACACTATATAGTCAGCAGAAAAACCCTGAAATCGGCTGAAAACCCTAAAATCGGTCAAAAGCCCTAAAGTTGATCAGAAAGCCCTAAAGCCGGCCTAAAACCCTATAATAAGCCGAAAACCCTAAAATCAGTCTAAAAGCCTAGAGTCTACAGAAAAACCATAAAATTGACCCGGAGCCCTTAAATCGTCCAAATACCCAATACTATAGCCAGCGGAAAAACCCTGAAATCGGTCGAAAACGCTGAAATCGGCCAAAAGCCCAAAGGTTTATCATAAATCCCTAAAGCCGGCCTAAAACCCTTTAATAAGCCGAAAACCCTAAAATCAGTCTAAAAGCCTAGAGTCTACGGAAAAACCATAAAATTGACCCGGGGCCCTTAAATCGTCCAAATACCCAATACTATAGTGACATCTCTATGGATTTCATTGGAGGACTGCCCAAAGCTAAAGGCAAGGATACTATCTTCGTTGTGGTTGATCGTTTGACTAAGTATGCACATTTTTTTTCCGTTGGGACATCCTTTTTCTGCACCAGACGTTGCTGCTGTTTTTGTCAAAGACGTAGTACGTTTACACGGGTTCCCTTCTTCAATTGTGTCCGATATAGACCAAATCTTCTTAAGTCAATTATGGAAGGAACTTTTTCGTTTAGCAAGTACCCAGCTTAAGCTTAGCAGCGCTTATCATCCGCAGATGGATGGCCAAACGGAGGTCGTTAACCGCTGTCTTGAGACTTATCTTCGTTGTTTTTCGGGGACTAAACCGAAACAGTGGCCGGATTGGCTACCTTGGGTTGAATTCTGGTTCAACACCAACTATAATGTTTCAACCAAAATGACTCCTTTTCAAGCACTTTATGGTCAAGACCCTCCTTTGTTGATTAAGGCTTGCACCATTACTACTAAAGTGGAGGCTGTAAGCCAGCTCAATGAGCAACGTGATCACATCTTACAGGAATTGAAGCAGAATTTGTTGAAAGCTCAGGATCAAATGCGTTCTTATGCAAATAAGCATCATAGGCTGATCGACTTTGAGGTTGGCGATTGGATCTTCTTGAAATTACAGCCTTACCGCCTCCGCTCGTTGGCCAAGTGACCTAATGAAAAACTAGCTTCGCGTTTCTATGGCCCCTTCTAGGTTCTTGAGAAGGTGGGTGCAGTTGCTTATAAGTTGGAGTTGCCAGCTCACTCGAAAATTCACCCAGTTTTCTATGTCTCTTTGCTGAAGAAAGCGCTCAAGCCCCACCAGTTATCACAAACTTTGCCACCTATGTTGAATGTAGATCAGGAGTTGGATGTTCAACCTGAGGATATTATGGATTGGCGTGAATTTCCAACTAGGCATATGGAAGTGTTAGTGCAGTGGCAACTTCTTCCCGCTAATGATAATACATGGGAGTTGGCTGCAGATATACAAGATGTCTTCCCGCACTTTCACCTTGAGGACAAGGTGGTTCTTTTAGGGGGGGGGGGTATTGATAGAGTTCGACCTCCTGTCACTAAGGTCTATAGGAGACGTCGTGATCGAGAAGCAAGTGCTGCCCTTGCTAGCGCTAGATTTGGGGCTGAAAGTGAGCCAAGCAGGCCACAGACCTCAGCCCAACAAGCCGTGATTATCAGCCAAACAGCCTGGGGTTATTCTGTCTTTCTTAATATAATCAGTTTTATAATTTAATTATCCAGTCAGCATTAGTTAATATTTATTATTAAGCTTAATTAGGGTTTTGAGGGGTTTAGTTTAAATAGAGGTGGTTGTGCCTCTATTTAGCAGCTTTTGGGAGAATTAGGTTTTTGTGGCTGGCTATTGGTGTCCAGTTTGTAATTCTTCTCAAGAGCATTTTTATCTAATAAAGAATTTCAGTATCTCTTCTCTATTGTTTGTGAATCTGTTTGGCTAGGCCAGATTGATTCAGTTTTCCCTACTATTTGGTACCAATCTATCAGAAGCTTTGCGATCAAATGCGATTTTGCACAAAGTTTGGTTTCAAATAAAATACTTTTTAAACTATTTTCTGTTTGAATTTTATACTGTCTGGCAATCTCATTAATAAATGCTTTTGGGGGTGATTCATTGTCTCTGAGATTCAGGTAATTACTGAAGCCATACCAGATACTGTTGGTGGAAATGTAATTGGACTTGTGACTTCTAGAGCAGAAATTAGCACCTTTAGCTAAACAAGGGCTTCAATGGATTTAACTTTCTTGTCCACAAGGAATTAATAGAGAACGGTTGGCTTAGTGATATTATTGTTGACCTACACACGATCGAAAGGTATAATTTCTTGCAACCATTTCCTGTTATTCTTGATTCTCTTTTAAATGGTGATAATTAATTTTGCTTCTTTAATTTCTGTTATGTGTTTCTCACTTCTCTGAAAAAACATGACATTATTAGGTAACAGACTAGTCTTTTAATAGGCCAAGATCATTAGTTTCTTCCTCCTTGACAAAATTTGCTGTACATATGGTTTTCAATCTTTTATCCTTTCTGGAAGTTTAAGCACTCATGCTGATGCATGGCTGCCAATTATATATGCTCCTTAAGATTTGGATTTGAAAATAAGAACCCATGTTATAAAAAAAATCAGTTGGCAATATTTTTCTTTATATTTTCTTATGGGAAAAGAAGTTTGAGGATGTTTGCGGGTAAGTATGATGTTGGTTTTACATCTCAAGCAAACCCCTAAAGCCACTCATGGAAGATTTCAGTGCATAAGACTGCATGTAATTACGCATAACAAAGCTGAGTTTTGTATAATGAACAAATAGGAATTTAGTTGTACGATTTCTTAAATTCTCTTAAGCAATTTCTGATGAGACAAACATGAAACACAACAAGGAATTAGCTGCCGAAATTAGCAAATTGAAGCAAATCCGTAGCAAAAGGTGTTTAGCCACAGAAATTAGCTGCCAAATACTATGGATGCTAAAGCGCAGCAACTTTAAAAAATTGCACAGCTATTTGGAAGTTAAAGTGCAGCAATATATTGAAATATTTTATGTTTTCCTAACTATCTAACTAAGAAAATTTCCAGCTATTCTTAGCTAACTAGCAGGAAAATATTGTTAACCATTGATAACAAGTGAAGCTAATATGTAGCTATTAAGTTATTTAAATTATTACTTGTTGAAGCTAATTAGCAGGTAATTACAGCTAATTTTATACTAACTTATCGATAACTATATTTTTCTTTTGCTTATATCTATAGATAATGTTAATTTAATTTTTTTTTATTCATTTGTAGTAATTAAAATTAATATTATTTTAATGATTATATTTATCTTAACTATATTGGTATAAATTAATAGAAGCAAACAAAATCAACAAGTACATGTACAAAACTACAAATGATTGTGAATGCTTTAAAAACTAATAACCAAATAGTTCAAAATAACATGAAAGCATAAGTACTCAATCCAAATTTGCTCAAAGCAACTCCATAGGAAAACAAAAAATGGATTGGTCAATCTAAGTTTGATCAGAGCAAATCTATAGTACAACTTACTATTAGATTCCAACGATTTCATAAATTATTATATTTTGATAAATAACAATTTCACTCAAAGTTTAATATCATTGGATAAAGATGTTCTAATACTTTGAATATTTCATACTCAAGAACATTTATCTACTTGAAGACAAACTGCATACATACATACATACATACATACATACATACATACATACATACATACATACATACATACATACATACATACATACATACATACATACATACATACATACATACATACATACATACATACATACATACATACATACATACATACAAGGCATTATCAAAAGCAGACCTTTAAAGAAAAGAAAAGAAGAGGTGCGTACGTCTAGCAACCGATTAAAATACCTATTCTGCCAGTTGAGTGCGTCTGCCAAAGGAGTACGTCCGACTATGGAGTACGTCTGCCCACACACCTGAAGGAGTACGTCCGACTTTGGAGTATGTTTGGCAACCATCGGAAGAGTTAGTTTGCCAATACTACTAAAGAGTTCATTCGCCTACAAGTGCTGAAGAGTTCGTTTGACAAAGTGTTTCAAGCATTAAAGATTATCTACCTCGTCAAAGCATTAAATGAAGCGCTGTTAATTGCAGAATGAAGAAAGTGACATAATTAATATTTTATTCCTCGTTTCTGCAAAAGCTCTGACATTCCTTAAATCATGCAACCTTTTAAGAGTCAACAACGTGATTTCCTGAACATCGGATCCCCTCAACGATCAAATTCAAATCTCTTGTTCAGAGCATTTAATGTTCTCTTTGTTGGCATCCACGAGCATTTAATGCCAAAACATGAACTCAATGATGAAAGCATTGAAGAGCCAGACGACGTCAACCAAAACAATTAATACTGCAATAAATGCATGGCAGAATGCATTTAATGTTGTTCCAGGGATGCAGAAGTATCTGTTACTCACAAGGAAGAAGAAATTCTAACGGAACTATTTTCAAATCTTCATAAAGCTTACGGGGCACATCGGATCCCCTCAACGATCAAATTCAAATCTCTTGTTCAGAGCATTTAATGTTCTCTTTGTTGGCATCCACGAGCATTTAATGCCAAAACATGAACTCAAGGATGAAAGCATTGAAGAGCCAGACGACGTCAACCAAAACAATTAATACTGCAATAAATGCATGGCAGAATGCATTTAATGTTGTTCCAGGGATGCAGAAGTATCTGTTACTCACAAGGAAGAAGAAATTCTAACGGAACTATTTTCAAATCTTCATAAAGCTTACGGGGCACATCCTACTGAAGATATAAATAGAGCACTTAGCATCCGGATTCAATTGACGACTTGAACACAATAATATCTCTTATGCTCTCTAAGTCGTTCACAGTAATAAGTCTTAACCGCCACAACTCAGAAGCTCAACGCCATCTTTAACTGAGTAAAGTCGTTCGCGTGTGTGAAGATTTCAAAGAGTATTACTCTTATTCTATTCTCACACAACCCAAACAGAGAACCTAAATCTATATCCTCTCTGTAAACTGTTCTTCATTTTTTACCCAACTCTTTTTGAAAAGATCATTGTAGAACCTCAAAGCAACTTTGAAAAAGAACAGGGAGTAGTCCTGTATAATACTAGCTATGAGAAGTCCTGAAGAATACTTGTAAGGAGAAGTCTTTCGAATACTAGGAGAAGTCTTGTAGAATACTTGTACTATTTTGTGAAAATAGTGGAAAATCTTGGTGAAGTCAAGAACTGGACGTAGCACTGTCGATTAAGGGGGTGAACCAGGATAAATACTCTGAGTGCTTTACTTTTCAGTTTTAAGTTATTTTCCGCTGCACTCACTCTTGACAATATTTGAAACTAATAACTGTTTATAACTGAAAAAAATTTTAAAAATCTCCCACACAATTCAAACCACTCTTTCTTGCATGTTTTATTACTATCAGTGACTAGTATAAAAAAATTCTTTGTTAGGCCATGTGAACCGACAAGAACCACAGAAAGCTTGACAGAAGTTTTCCATTGATTCTCCCTTTTCTTGCCTGTGAAGCCTTGAAGGTGAATCAGAAACAGGTAGACAAAGCCTTGAACAAATGTAAAGTTCCAATCATACTCAAACAAGAAACTATATCACCATTTCAGTATATGAGCCCATTATAAGCTACAAATCAGTAACAAATGAAACAGTATCAAGCTGGTGAAATTACCACAAATGGAGCCTGTTGTACACACACTCCTGAAAATCACTCAAATGAGAAACAAATAGCAGAAAATACGAATAACTTGAATTTTTTTTAAAGCAATTATCTAGATTTAGAAACAAAAAGGGGAAAATGAAAAATTGTAGCAGAAGTCCCCAACAAGAGAAGCAATTATCTACCTTTAAACTATTACTGCTTACTGAGAAGCTATAAGCACATTATGCAATGATTTGTCATGTATTGACAGTGCGGCTGTTTTTCACAATGCAAGCACAAGATTTTGTGATGGGGCACGATTTGGACTAGGTGCAGAGGTATGACGCTGTTTGCATTTTCTAATCAATCTATTACAGTAAGTACGAGCAGGATTGATGCTCGAGGTCCTGTAGGAGTTGAAGGATTGTTAACAACGAGTTGGTATGAGCTGATGATCATTATAATGGTTAATATGATGGACTTGAATGTCACTAATCACTTTTGCATGAGGAATGAAAGATTCATGTAAAATTAATCTATATTACTATAATTAATATTTAAGCTCTTCATTTGTCACTTATAATCTGCGTAGTAGTTACATCTTAAATATCAGCTTGCTGCTATACAGGATTAATATTCAAACCGTAATACTGCTTGTTTTCAAAGTAATATATCGCATAGGAGAACTCTTAAGTATAATACACTTTCAACCCATGCATGATGGATCTAATATCTTAAATTTCTTCTAATCCAAGCAAGTTTTTGGTATTTCCTTTGTATTTTACTTCTTATTGTCCTCTGCTTGTGCAGGATTCTTAAAGGAAGTGGACAAGCAGTAGATGGTGACAAAAGTATGGTTTACACCCACAAAGACCTCCGAACGTGGCCTTCAAAACGACGTTAGCATCGTCGTCACACATGGAGGTTTCTGACACCGTTTTACCGTGGAGGTTCCAGAGGTGGCACGATGGCTGACACTGAGGCTCTGGCAGCGGGTGATTAACGGGAATGAGGTCTCGAGGTTGACTTCGTAGTGGCTGGAGTTTGTGGAATCATTGATAGTCATAAGAACTTGAAGACAGAGGCGATTTGATTTTGGGGTTTAAGGGTTTTTGTCCTTTCTTCTTCTTCTTTCTTTTGATAGACCATAGCTCTGGCGCGGTGGTTGGGTTCACGATTTGCAGTTGGAAGAATCAGAACCATCTAGTGGTTGTGACGGAAGGAGAGGAGATAATGGTGGAGGAAGGGAGGGGTGATGATCCTTGTACAAGGCCGAGTGATTGTTGGTGAGAGGAAAAGGTGGCGCGTATAGAGAATAATTTGTTGGGAAAAACTTTTCCACTCAAATGTAATCTCAGAGTTTTCCCATAAAAACCAATGTTTTAAGACTCGACTCGACCGGGACATAAAGTCAACGAGTCACTGGTCAGACCAAATAGTCATTGAACGGATTGCTTGACTCAGTGGTTGACTTGGTACTTATTAAAATAAAATAAAATAATAATAATAATAATAATACCACCTAACATTAATTAATAACTTCATACATCAAAATTTAAATTAAACAACCAACAAGAAAGATTTTACTGCAAAAAAATATCACTAATAAGTTGCAAATGTCATAAAAAAACATAGGTTCTACGTTTTAATCACAACAAAAGTGCACAAAATTAGTGTGAAACATAGTTAAAGTATTCAACAACCATGGGTGCATAAGCTAAAAATTGACAAACACAACACAACATTCAAGTTTCTTCATGACGAAGGAGGAAGAGTTGAATCCCAACGACTATCTATGACGCTCAAGTAAGACTCCACTTTCTTATTTCTTCTGATCCTCTTCACCATCTCCTATCTAGCTAGATAAAAATGTTATTGAAGAGGTTACTGGGAATTAATATCATTAAAATTAAATTGTTTTGACTCATTTTAACTTTTAGGAAATTTGAAATTTTCACCCCATAGAGTTTTTAAATTCAGAATATTCCACCAAATATTTTATCATTATCTCTTGTAGATTCCCAGCCAATCAAAATTAAGAGAAATCTCTCTCAACCAATCAAAGTGAAACAAAAATCTCACTCTCTCTCTCTCTCCATTCAACACTCACGACCCCACCACCCCTCTTTCTCTCATTCTAAAACTTGATCCACTTTCTCTTCTACCTCGTCGTTTCTCATTCTTCTTTCTCTCCTCTTCCTTCCTTTCTTCTCCTTCCCCAGAAGACAGGGATGATGGTCACCACCACCATGAATCACCGCCACCACTGATCTACCGGTGTTCCCTTCACCACGGACGAACCCCATCACCATCCTGCTTCCCTATTTCTCCGACGCGACAGCACTGTTGTCACCTCCTCTCTCCGGTTTTGGCCAAAGTACTGGGTCTGTTGATTTTCACGTTCTTCACAGTGATGTCTTTCTCATCTATTTTTTGATTTCCCAAACCCCAAATGACGTCGTTTCAGTGGTGGAAAAAAAACTGGTGACTCGCCGGTTCAACCAAAACCGACTGAGTCACCAATTTAACCATTGACTCAGTCGAGTCAACCAATTCTTACCGATCCTGAAACACAGTTGATCCAAATGCTAACTCGGCTCGGTCAGGTGACCGAGTCCCGGTTCGGCCGGTTGAACCGGTCGAGCCGAACCAAGTCTTAAAAAACATTGATAAAAACCATTGAAGGAGAAAAAAGCACAGAAAACGCGGCAAGTTGTAGTAGTTGGCAGCAAGACTAACAAAACAGAACAGAACAGGCCACATTTGCTGTCATTGTTTATTCTTTCCACTCTCGGCTCTAGCCGGCTCTAGCCGCCGCTCTCTCTGCTCCGAACCCATCATCTCATCGGGAAATGGAGGCCGTGGATCCTTCTCGAACCTTCCTCAAAGACGTTAAACGCATCATCATCAAGGTACTCACATTCCATTTCCTTCTTCTCTGTTTGTTTCTTTCTCAAAATTCAAATGCGGTTTCGTTTTGAAGGTTGGAACTGCCGTTGTCACCCGCGAAGATGGAAGATTGGCCGTTGGAAGATTAGGGCCTCTCTGTGAGCAGGTCACCACTCACTTCCCCTCTTGTATATTCTCTCTCTGTTTTCTTAATCTCAATTAATTAACACTAACAATATTACGGCCCCATTTTCAACCCCAGATTAAGGAACTGAATTCCTTAGGATATGAGGTTATTTTGGTCTCATCCGGTGCTGTTGGTATTGGCCGCCAAAGACTCAGATACAGGAAATTAATTAACAGCAGGTCTCTCTTATTACTTATATGCCTACCATTCACACTAAATTACAATTTTTTTAATTAATAAGTCAAGTTTATACTTTATAGTGATAAGTAAAGTTAATGTTGTTGATTAGTTCTGATTTGATTATATATAGTTGTATGCCATTCACTTCACTTTGATAATGGCATGCTATTGTGCATGTTCCTAGCTCCCCAAAATTCAAACCCCATTCCCCTTTACTTACTAGCTAGTAGTTTCTGGAAGCAAGTGGGTTGGCGCAGTCTTTCAACACTTCGTCCTTTAAGCATGTGGTTGGGGATTCGATTCCCAATTCTTGTGAATGTAAAGAAAAAAAAAACTACTTGCCAAGCCCCCTACCGCTTAGAGCGCTAACCATGGAGTGAGGGACTAGTCACACGACTATCGGTTGTGGCCTGTGAGGATACCTTAGTCAAAAAATAAAAAAAGAGATAAGTTTTCCCAGAAAAAGTAAAAGCCTCCAAGAAAAAAATAAATTCTAAAGCTTTTATAATGGGTGTTAGGGTATGATTGTTTTATCGTTTAGTAGAATTAAACGAAGTAAACTTAAGTTTATTATAATTAAGTTCCATAGGATTAAGTTTGAGAGCATGGGTTTGTGTTTGGAAATGGTGTTGTAAAAGTAATTTTTTGAAAAATGGATTTTTTTTTCCGATAGTAAGATAGAATTGCTTTTGAAGTGTAAATATAGATATATTGCATGGATCGCACACTTAAAATGAATTACTGTTGATGGAAAAGTGAAAAATTCTCACTTTTGTTAAACCTAAGTTAAGTCATCTGAACTTTTTTTCGGACAAAAAAAACTAACCAAACAAGGTTCATATTAAAAAAAAAAAATTAACATTCAAAAGTAATTATTTTCAACTGAAACTCGTAAAGTGAACAAGCTCTTAAATAGAGTAGCTTTTCGTATAAGTTTTTTTTAATGCTTATCCAACAATTTTTAATGTAATGCTGCAGCTTTGCTGAGCTGCAAAATCCGCAATTTGACCTTGATGGCAAGGCTTGTGCAGCTGTTGGACAAAGTAGTCTTATGGCTCTTTATGATACTTTGTTTAGTCAAGTAATTATTATTACTTCATCTTTTCATTTCCATCGAACTCTGCTCTAGAATCCCTTTTACTAATATTGTTTTTAATGACGTGTTCGCTTTCAGTTGTTGCTTGATTTTAGTGCAGCTTAGAGTAATGTCTTGTCTTTTTGTCTACCTGAATTCCAGCTCGACGTGACATCTGCTCAGCTTCTAGTGACAGACAATGATTTTAGAGATAAAGATTTCAGAAAGCAACTAAGTGAAACTGTGAAGTCCTTGTTAGCTCTAAAAGTTATTCCAGTATTCAATGAGAATGATGCCGTCAGTACTAGGAAAGCTCCATATGAGGTTTGTTGCTATACTTGGCGATTTTTTAACAAAATCAAACTCAGTCCTGGAGCTGAGTTTCTCAAGGCTTTGCTCCTTTGCACATAACTAGTGCTATGGCTTATGTATTCTTTGTAGGTGACCTGATCTAGGTTTAACCTCTGACAAGAAGTAGACCCCAAAATTATGTTTGTTTTTCCTTTCCTTGTTTTTCTCAAATTTATGTTTTAGATTTGAATATTGATTCTGTATCCCAGGTTTTCTCTATATCAATGCATGCCTCTTAACATTTGGTTAGAATTGTGTCCACAAACATATAACAACCTTTATTAGGATTTATATTTTATTCTTCAACAACATTCTTCTCTGGCTTTCAGGCATACTTACTTTTTCAGTATATGCCCAAAATGTTCTATTTTAGGTGGTGTATGTATGACAATAAACTAAAGAATAAAAGTAATATACCTTTAAGTTAGATTTTAATCCCATTTTCCTACCTCAAGCTTTATTTGAGTTTGTAACTTGTTTCTTTTAAGCTTGAAGTTTAATTTGGAGTGTGCTTCTTGGAATTTTTGGTTAGTTCCTTCCATGTATAACTATTTAAGTGCTTAAAGTGTCATCAACTCGTATTTTCTGCAGGATTCTTCTGGTATATTTTGGGATAATGATAGTTTATCTGCTTTACTGGCTCTGGAGTTAAAAGCCGATCTTCTTGTTTTGTTGAGTGATGTTGAAGGCCTTTATAGTGGCCCTCCAAGTGACCCACATTCAAAGCTCATTCATACATATATTAAGGAAAAGCATCAGAATGAAATTACTTTTGGCGACAAGTCTAGGGTGGGAAGAGGTGGAATGACAGCCAAAGTACAAGCTGCTGTTCATGCTGCTGAGGCTGGCATTCCTGTTATTATTACCAGGTTCACTATTGCACATTATTACTGAGAAAGATTGCACCTTAAACTTCTGTTCTCTTTTTTTCGTTTTTAAAAAATATTACTGTTGAAAGCATATTATTCTACCCTCTTTTGATAACTAGATAATTGTTTCTTGTTAGAAATTTGATACAAACTATTCATCTATCTTCACCCAGCAGCTTAAGCTTTTGGTATAATTGGTTCATGACATTTATCATTGTCATTAGGTTATTTAGGCCATGACGTGTGAACAGACTATTCTAAACCAGTAACAAATTCGAAATATGAAAAATACAAACTTCTTAAATTAGATCTTATGCAATGCTGGTTTCTTTAGTTTTTATCCTTTCAATTTCTTCTATATATGTCCTTTCATCCACCCCTTTTTTTCAATTTAGTAAACTTAAATAAAAATGTGTATGTGGACACAAACTCATAATTAGAGAATCCCTTATGGCCGTGCCCTCTTCTTTATTTTCCATTTGTTGATCTATACCAAAATCACTAAGACTCAACATGGGCACAAACTATATCTGATGCTCAACTTTGAAAGTTGGTTTTTCCTCACTTCTGTCACATTTTTCTCTGCTTTCAGTGGTTTTGCAGCTGAAAGTATCATTAACGTTCTCCAAGGACAACGTATCGGAACCCTCTTCCATAAAGATGCACATGAGTGGACCCCAGTAAAAGAGGTTGATGCACGCGAGATGGCTGTTGCAGCCAGGGAATGTTCCAGACGGCTTCAGGTATCTCTTAATCACTTATAATGTGTGATGGACCATGGATAATACTGAGCTGTTATTGAAATAATCTGAGTTCGACATTCTCATGTTCTAATTTTATGTCACAGGCATTATCGTCAGAAGAGAGGAAACAAATTTTACTAAAAATAGCTGACGCCCTGGAAGCAAATGAAAAAGTGATCAGGACAGAAAACGAAGCTGATATAGCTGCTGCACAACAAACAGGATATGAAAAATCCTTGGTGGCTAGGCTAGCTTTAAAACCTGGGAAGGCAAGACAATTCATTTCAAGAAGAAATCATCTAAATTTTAACTAACTGAAGAGTTTCTGATGATAAAATATGATAACTGACAGATTGAAAGCCTTGCAAACAACTTGAGGATTCTTGCAAATATGGAAGATCCGATAGGCCAAGTATTAAAACGAACTGAGGTAATGAATTTATCTGGAAATATTCTTGGTTCAACGTAGCTTAAGAAATACCATTTGTCAACAACTGTCTAAAGTAGGATCAGCTTCCCTTCTGCTTACTATTAACTGCAGGTTCTCATTTTACATCTTTCTACTAGATAAGACAGACTCATGTTATTCACAATTTTGTGTAAAGGCGTTGTCCAAAGTGTGCAAAATTTTTGTTCGGATATGATTGCACTATTTTTTATTTTATTTTTAATAAATATTGATCTGATATGTTTTATCACTGCTACCCTTTTATTTAGCTTTCAGATGGGCTAATTTTAGATAAAACGTCATCTCCTTTGGGAGTTCTCCTGATTGTTTTTGAGTCTCGCCCGGAGGCACTAGTACAGGTAAATTAAACCTTTCCAATCTTCTCTGTCTCATGTTCCCTCTTCGCCTTCTGTTTGATACTTAAGCCAAATTTTCCATTTACTTTGTCACTTGTGTTCAGCATTTGTATTCATATGCTATCCTTGTTCATTGTTTTTGCAAGTATCAGCATTAAGAAGGTATTAGGGAAGATCTATAAAGAGGTTATCAAATGAATTTTTTTTTTTTTTGGGGGGTGGGACTTAAATGAATGTGTGCTTTCAAACAAGCTTTATAGCATGGGGTATGAAAATTTAACTGATTGATATGGTTCCTATCAGTAAAATTGAGAGGTTGAAATCCCCCTGCCCTCCTTCCCTTGCAGTGTACCGGTAAAAAATGGGATGAGTTATTTTTCTAGTAATGTTACTGTAAATATATTTTCCCTTATTCCTTGATGGTTTCTAGCCTTCTATGTGCTCCTATATACTTCTTGAGAATTATCAGTTTTGCATATTTTCCTTTAAGCCTGTTATAATAACTTTTTGCTTGCAACATGTAACTATCTTGCCCAGCCACTATTTGGAGAGAGAGGGAGAGAGGGTGAGAGAGAGAGAGAGAGAGAGAGAGAGGGAGGGAGAATGGAAACTGAACCTGAGTTTCTATTTTTATTCTGTGATTATGTACATAATGCATGTATGGGTAGCCTCAATTATAACTGCACATTATGGAATCCAGCTGCCTCTAACAGCTTGCAACTAACTGCTAACTAACCCTAACTGATTGATAGTATCTAGGATCCTGTACATTTGGTGCTCTTTAACATACATACTCCAATAGCCACTATCTTGAAACTATCATTTGATTGAAAATAATAAATTTTTGCCTTTGTGTGTGTGTGTGTTGATTAAATGAATCTGAAGTTTCGATTAGTTTTATGGTATGCATGACTTCATCTTTTTTTTGCTTAAGTTTCGGTTAGTTTTATGGTATGCATGACTTCATCTTTTTTTTGCTGAAAGCAGTTTGATAGATTATATCTTTATTATATGCTGTTTATCTGCATTCTAAGCTGGTCAGTTTGTATCTTTTGAACAGATAGCTTCATTAGCAATCCGAAGTGGGAATGGGCTTCTCTTGAAGGGAGGCAAGGAAGCTTTGCGATCAAATGCAATTTTGCACAAAGTTTGGTTTCAAATAAGATAATTATTTAACTATTTTCTATTTGAATTTTATATTGTCTGGCAATCTCATTAATAAATACTTTCGGGGGTTATTCCTTGTCTCTGAGATGCAGATAATTACTGAAGCCATACCAGATACTGTTGGTGGAAAACTTATTGGACTTGTGACGTCTAGAGCAGAAATTCCTGAACTACTTAAAGTATATTGATCAGTAGAGCTTAATTTCAAATTTATAAAGTTATTCAGTTTGAAATTAGCAGCTTTAGCTAAACAAGGACCTTAATTTACTTAACTTTCAGCTAGATGATGTAATTGATCTGGTGATCCCAAGAGGCAGCAATAAACTTGTTTCTCAGATCAAGAGTTCCACAAAAATTCCCGTTTTAGGTCATGCAGGTAAGACCATTGTGCTTATGTTTAGACATAATATTCGAGCGATGCTAGATACGATATGGTAAATCCTGCTTTAACAATTTATTAGTGACTATCATGATATGGTTCATTATTACTAATCCAGACGGAATTTGCCACGTCTATGTTGATAAGTCTGCTAACACGGAGATGGCCAGGCAGATTGTACTGGATGCAAAAGTAGATTATCCAGCAGCCTGCAATGCCATGGTAAATTATTTCTACCGGATGACTGTGCAACATTGGTGATGTTAGCTATTTTCTTTGCTCATGAATCACTGCCATGCATAACTTATGTTGTGTGTTTTTAACATTTTAACTCTTAGGAAACACTTCTTGTCCACAAGGAATTTATAGAGAAAGGTTGGCTTAATGATATTATTGTTGACCTACAAACGAAAGGTATAATTTCTTGCAATCATTTCCTCTTAATCTTGATTCTCTTTCAACAGGTGGTAATTAGTTTTGCTTCTTTGATTTTTGGATACTCCTCATTGTAGCTCTAGCTGGATAAAGGTTTTTGTAGAATGTGTTTCTCATTTCTCTCCAAAAATATGACATTAGTTAGGCCAAATTCATTAGTTTCTTCCTCTATTGACAAATTTTGCTGTAAATATGGTTTTCAATCTTTTACCTTTCTGGAAGTTTAAGCACTCATGCAGATGCATGGCTGCAAAATACATATTCTCCTAAAGATTTGGATTAGAAAATAAGAACCCGTGTTATAAAAAAAAATTCAGTTTGCAGTGATGTTCTTTATATTTTTTTGTGGGAAAAAAGTTTTTGAGGATGTTTATGGGTAAATATTATGTTGGTTTCGCATCTCAAGCAAACCCTTAATGCCACTCACCGATGATTTTACTGCATAGACTGGATATAATAACATAAAAAAGCTGAGTTTTGTATAATGAACAAGTAGGGAATTCAGTTGTATAATTTCTTAAATTCTCTTAAGCAAATTCTGATGAGAAGACAAACATAAAGAAAGCATGATAAGGATGCCGTAAATGCTAAGTCCCAGGGTCTTCTGCATCACAGTACTTGTAATCCAGATTCCAATCCATTGTGGACAAATTCTACGCTGAACATTATAAACAGAAGCATATTTAAATATCTATTATTTAATGGTTTGGAGTTTGTTTATGCAAAATCTAATTTCTAATATGAGTATTTTCTTTTGGAACTGAAACTTTCATGTTCAAAAAGATATTAATGATATTTAATTTTTAATGTTGATCGAGTCTCAAAAATCTAAATAATGTTCATTATTCTTCTTTTTGTTGATTCCTAAATATTATAGCAATTTAACTGATCTTCTAGGCAATTAAAAAAAATGAAAGCCACCTCCAAGGTTTAGATTGCAATCTGTTTTTATGTCGACGCAAGTTTTGCATCCTTACTAGTCTGATGAGTTGTATGATTGTCTATATCATCATTTTATAGATTGAAAAACTTATCAAATTATCTGGGAATCGGATGACTGTTTTGAAAGGTGTTACCTTATTTGGAATGCATAAATGATGTAAATTTCTTGCAGGTGTTGCATTATATGGAGGACCAAGGGCTAGTTCTTTGTTAAATGTTCCACAGGCACGTTCGTTTCATCATGAGTACAGTTCGTTGGCTTGTACTGTTGAAATTGTGGATGATGTGTATGCAGCTATTGATCATATAAATCTTTATGGAAGGCATGTCAATGTTTTATTTTGATACCAAACGTGGTGAAACAGATTGCTTTCATTTCCCTTCTACTCTCTGCTCCATTTCAAACATCTATATTGGTGCAGTGGCTTTATATGGAAAAGTATCTCATCTTCTCTTTCTTTTTGTGGCAGTGCACATACTGATTCCATCATTGCAGAAGATCATGAAGTAGCTGATGTGTTCCTACGCCAAGTAGACAGGTAAATTTTGAAACATCATGCTCCTTATCTTGTTTCTCTAATCATAAATCATAAATCCAGGGAAAAAGATATTTCGCTCGATCTATACTTTGCAGCATTTTGTTGTTGATTAACAAAGTTACACAGAAGTAATCACAAAACACACATTACCCTTTAAACTATTACTGCTTTCCCAGAAGATATCAGCACATCGTGCAATGACAGTGATGTAATTATTGTTTGTCTTGTATTAACAGTGCGGCTGTTTTTCACAATGCAAGCACAAGATTTTGTGACGGGGCACGATTTGGCCTAGGCGCAGAGGTATGACGTTGTTTGCATTTTCTAATCAATCTATTACATTAATGTAGTTGATTTAATTTGTAGTTCTCTCGTTGGCCTAATAGGTTGGAACAAGTACGAGCAGGATTCATGCTCGAGGTCCAGTTGGAGTTGAAGGATTGTTAACAACAAGATGGTATATGCTGATGATCATTATAATGCTTAAGAAACAGTACAAATCTCGTATTATACAACTAACAATTCCTTTCAATCTCTTGGTTAATATGAGGGACTTGAATGTCACTAATCACTTTTGCATGAGGAATGAAAGATTCATGTAAAATTAATCTATGTTGGCTTATAATGGACAATAGTTAATGTTTAAGCTCTTCATTTGTCACTTATAATCTGCATAGTAGTTACATCTTAAATATCAGCTTGCTGCTATACAGGATTAATATTCAAACCGTAATACTGCTTGTTTTTAATGGAATATATTTCATAGGAGTACTCTACTGTCTATAGCACAGTTTTAACCCATCCAAGATAATAATCTTCCACCAAGTTGTACTTTTGGTATTTCCTTTGTGTTTTACTTCTTCTTGTCCTTTGCGTTTGCAGGATTCTTAAAGGAAGTGGACAAGTAGTAGATGGTGATAAAGAGATTGTGTACACCCACAAAAACCTTCCAACTTAATTTGCCTGGTGTTTGCTTTATTTCCTTTCGTAACCTTCTCGCTTGTCTTGAGATGGTGGGTTAGAATTGTACAATTAAACAGGAACGGGGTATTTGTGTTATCTGTTGATTCTTTTTCTTAAGGAATGTATTAGGCAATGTCAGTAACTACATTTCTCCGTGTGAAATTGTGATGGAAATTGTTATTTAATACTACATTTGTTTTTGCAGTGAGCAAACGAAAATCCTAAACTTTCAACTTAAAAACTTCAATAATCCACTTGTCCCCCAGCTTATACAAGGAAAATGCAGGGAATATGAAGTTCCAATGCAATGGGCCGATTGTTTAGTGACATTTATGTTTATAAATTGGATTCGTTTTGAGATGTTTGTTTCTAACTTCTAAGAGGTATGTTAATGTCAGTAAATTTTTCCACTTAAGTGACATGATTAGCCTCTTACGATTCCAGGTTTAAACTGCCTTGAACCTTATTTGTCATAAGTTTCTAAATTACTATGCTATTACACCTTCACTTAGAAGTGCAAAAAGATCATTATTACTAATTTTAGTCAAGAGTGGCCGATCTCCACCACTCATCCCTTGAAGTGAGGTAAATGTAAATTTATGTTAATGCTCTGAGTCACAACATTCTATGCCTTGAATTGGGATACCATCCACTCACCGAAAAACCGAAAAGGAGGTTTTCACTCTCACAATTGCTATGAAGGACTATCAGCTGTCCTATTAGAGAATTGTCATGGTAAAAGAAAATTAAAAAGAAAAGTTGAAAAACTGTACTGAACCTATCTTTTTGGTAGATAAAAACTGTACTAAAATAAACTAATTCAAAGGGATGAAATGCAAAATTCAATTCCAAAATAAACTAACCCAAAGATGCGATAAAAATGCAATCATCAATTTTAAGCCAAACCTCAAACTCAGAATATATTGCTACAGAAAAAAAAAATGCGCACAGCTTGTGAATCTAAAAGCTTTCTAATAAAGCAAGCACCCACGGTAAACGCAGGTGGATAGATAAAATAACCAAATATTTCCAGCCACAATAATGTGCCTTTATAGGAGTTACTACTGAAACATAATGATAGGATATCTAATTATGTTTCCCTTCAAATGTATACGCAAGTGACTAGAGACAAAAATTCAGTATTGCCAAGCTTCTTCAGACGATGGTTGTAAGCACATAACTCTTGAATGAAAGCTCATGCTTGAATGAAGCTCTTGACCTTTTTCAACCACACCAAGTATTCTTTACTGTCCTTGTTGATCATGTACTCATGCAAGAAATTTGTTGTGCTAGGTTTGATTCCTCTAATTTCCAAATACTTGTGGAAAGACTTCTGCAAACTCTCATCCAAATCCCTGTAAAAGAACATCAAAACAGAACAAGTTCAATCAAACAAAACAATCCCTTCCTTGAACAAAATTTGACTTATAAATTTAAAAATAATATCAATAAGGGAATTGTTATTAATGTCATCCTCACAACTAATCATGTCATCCCCATTTTTTCAAAAACTCAAAATACCCTTAATTTCAAAATACCGCGGTGCTTGCAAAGTGCAGGCGAAAAAATTAATTTACGGGTATTTTTGTATTTTACTCACTTTGGGGTGGCATGAATAGCTATGGGGATGGCAACAATACCAATGCCCTATCAATAATAACAAGATCCAGAAAGAAGAGAAGTGCATACTGAAAATCTGGTCCCTCATAAGCAATTTGATCCTCAGAAAGCTCAGGATTCTTAACAGACAAGCTGTCAATAACAATCTCATCAGAGTAAGCCACACAACTAAACTCTAAGAAGGGTCCACCCTTCTTGGAAACACTCACTGAAAGTGGAAGGCTTGACTGTGATGCTCTCTCACTCTCATCATCACCACCATTATCTACATCATTTTCTTCCCCTGTGACAAGATCAGGCATGTCAACCTGAACCTTAATCTCTTCACCTTGGTAAGTTCTTTCCAGTGTTATGGTCTGGTTTCCGGGATTATCAACTATCTTAAAAGGAAAATTATTAGGAAGCTCCTCCTCCTAGCATCAACCAATTGAAATTTCAACATTACAGAACACAAATTCAAAAACAAAAACAGCAATTATAACAAATTAATACTATTTGATCAACACAAAAATTGAAAATTAAAAAGCAGCCACTACCATAATCATGAAACGAGGAAAAGGATGCAACTTACGGCGTTGTAATCGTCGGTTTCCTCGGCGCAGTTGATTTCTGATTCGATGACTCGGAGGAGGGTCTCATCGGAGGTGGGCTTGTTCTTGATAGCCACAGAGGAAAAGTGAAACCTCGGAACCGACGAATCCTGGTACCGGTGGTGCTGGTTGACGGCGGCGAACAACGCGGCGCGACGACCCGGTTGGGAATTCTTCACCAATCGGCCGGCAACAGCAAAAGACCTAACTAAAGAGCTCGACTTGCGAAGAATCGAGTTGAACGCCATTTCCAGAGATGGGTTCTGCTAGGGTTTTGTGAGGGTTTTACGAGGATTGGGATTTGTGAAGTTCTCAAAACCCTCACATATATATAAATACAGGATTTCTCTTCCAAATACAAAATTATTTGGAATTGAATTTTTATTTTTCTGAGTTTAAAAATTGGAATGTGAAATTTATAAATCCAGAATATTAAGTTTCAAAAATTACAAGAAAAATTCAATTTTGGACAAAACATTCAGAATTATAAAATTGGATTTAATTTGTATGCATGAAGTGGTGTGCATACTTTACTCAAGCAACCAATCATATCTTTATATTTACTATTTCCAATATTTTTAAATTTGAATTTAATATGACATTTCAAATTTGTGAACTTTAATTGAATAACCTTGCAAAACTTATTTACAGTATCTTTATAAATTTACTCAGTATAAAGTTTAGTAAAATAAATCTCAATTCTAAAATAAGTGCAGAAGTTCAAAGAAAAGCAAATAAGTGGAGAACATCCGGCAACTCACTGAATAGTTAATTTGTCTGCTGTGACAATCATCCATTTAAAAGCACTTAGGAAGTTGTGCTCGTTCATCACTAAATACACTTGACAAGTTGATATTGTCCGGTATTTGAATACGCTTTGACTAAAAGAGTTCACTTGTCAAACTTGAGTAAGTCTGGTCACAAACCTGAAGGAGTACGTCCGTCTTTGGAGTACGTCCGGCTTTTCAACAAGGTGGTTGGTTGACAACTCATCCAAAGGAGTACGCCCGTTCGAGGAATACGTTTGGCAACACTGCTTAATAATTCGTTTGACAAGACAAATTGAAGCATTCGTTTGGTAGAAGCATTGAAGTGTTCGTTCGACAGAATCCTGAAGAGTTCGTTTGTCACAACTGCCTCAAGCATTAAAGAACATCTACCTCGTCAAAGCATTAAGTAAAGCACGGTTGATTGCAGAATGAAGAAAGGGACATAATTAATACCTTATACCTTATTTCTGCAAACCTCTCTGTTGTTCCGTAAATCAAGCAACCTTTTCAAAGTCAACAGCGGGTCTTTTTGAACATAGTATCTCCTCAACGATCAAAATCATATCTTCTGTTCATAACATTTAATGCTCTCTTAGCTGGCTTGCACTAGCAATTAATGAACAAGCAAAAGCTCAAGGCTGAAAGCATTGAAGAGTCAGACGATGGTAACAAAAACAATTAATACTGCAATAAATGCATGGCAAAATGCATTTAATGCTGATTCAGGATTGGAGAAGTATCTGTTACTCACAAGGAAGCAGAACCTCCAACGGAACTATTTTTCAAATCTTCATCAAGCTTACAGGGCACATCCTACTGAAGATATAAATAGAGGACTTAACATTCAGATTGACTTGGCGACTTGAATACGAAGTTATCTCTTATTCTCTCCAAGTTTCCCACAAGAACCAAGCTTCAATTGCCATAACTCAAAAGCTTAAAGCCATCCTAAATTGAGTTAAGTCATCCGCCTGTGTGAAGATTTCATAGAGTGTTTCTCTTATCCTATTCACATGCAAACCAAACAGAGAACCTAAATCTACATCCTCTCTGTAAAATGTTCTTCATTTTTCTACCCAACTCTTTTTTAAGAGAACATTGTAGATCCCCAAAACAACCTTGAAAAGGAACCAGGAGTAGTCCTGCAGAATACTAGTCAGGAGAAGTCCTGAAGGATACTTGCAAGGAGAAGTCCTTCGAATACTAGGAGAAATCCTGTAGAATACTTGTAATATATTGATTAAATAGTGGAAATCTTGGTAAAGCCAAGGACTGGATGTAGCCCTGTCGATTATGGGGGTGAACCAGGATAAATACTCTGCATACTTTACTTTTCAGTCTTAAGTTAATTTCCGCTGCACACACTCTTATATTTATTTGAAACCAATAACTGCTTATAACTGAAAAAGAAGTTTAAAAACTACACACACAATTCAAACCCCCTTTCTCGTGTGTTTTATTACTATCAAAACCATCCACTACGAAAATGGAGGTGGTAAAGACGACCGCAAAGGAAGACTGACCGTTGCAAGAGGCACCACCGCAACATGAACTGAAAAGAGCAAAGGAGTGATGGTAGGTGGCTGAGGTCGTTGATGGTGGTGAGGGGGCGGAGGTCGAGGTGGCTGCCGCTAACGGGGGGTTCAGTGGTAGGCACATATCTGGTGAAGAAGGAAGAAACATATGGTGGGCGATGGTGGCTGCAGATAGCGGTAGAAAAACTCACTTATTTGGGTAGTAAAACACCTATAGTGGTAGAAAAACCACCTAATACTCATCTAACATAGAAAGAAAACATCAACTAAGTAGAGGGGAAAACCTCTTTAGAGGAGGAGAGGAACCCTCAATGGGAAGAGACCCGAGTGACGTATGATATTTCTTTACATAATAAGGAAAGGCCAATTGCCTATATAAAATATGTATTTAAAAAAAAAAAACAGAAATTGAAATCCAACAAAATTCTGTTGTCAACAACATACTCTTGACAATTTTTACAAACTAAAAACATATCTCCAAGAATCACCTCATTTGGGCCCGGGCCGCCCAATGAGTAATTGATTTAAAAGCCCGAATATAAGTTTTTCCCCTCGCAATTGATTTCCCGCTCTATAAACCCTAACTATACAGTTGAGCTGAAGAAGACGAAGAAGAAGAAAACCCAAAGAGCGAAGCGAATGGGGCAGAAGCAGCGACCGAACTCGGATCCCAACAACGATGTCAAAAAGCGACGCCGTGTTGGATTTTCCGGCGTCGGTGAGTTTTATTTATTTTGTACTCATTTTTTTCCTTCTTATTTTTGGGTTACTGGTTTCCCTACGTATGTGAACATTTCTTCATCTCTTTTTTGTAGATGATGGAGTTGAAGCCAAAGACTGCATTACAATCTTTCTAGGTACGATAAAAATGTGCTATAATCATGCTATGCTGCTGGGTAGCTCTTGATTTTGAATATAAGACTGTGACTCAATTGTGGGATGGGGAAAGGTGGTTCCTTTGAAAATGGGTCGCTGATCTTATTATTGTGCTAATCTTCTTTTCTTACTGTTTCTTCTTCCTGCTCGTGTTATTGTTCCTGCCTCCTTGTTAATCTTATTGTCGTGTTTCCTGCTTATTTGCTGTTTATGAGATAAGAGCAGTATTATTGTCATTATAAGTAACCAAAAATCGATGTTAAGGTTTTTTTTAGGTTTAAAAGTTGCTTGTTTAGTGGGAAGATTTTTATACGAAAAGCTTGTTTCTTGCTTGTGCTCCACCTATGATATTAGAAGTAATTTCATTTATGGGTCCTATAGACACTTTCTTATGTAGCACATAGAATGGCCTGTATGAGCAGTGTTGTTAATTGTGGATGGTGGTGGCCTATGGCAGAGGGCCAAACTCCCGCCATACATGGCAAATAATGGCGGGATGGGATATCGGCCATGGCGGTGAGCCAAAAACCGCCATGGCCGATATTTGATAACATTGTGTGTGAGCGAGCAATATTTTTGCTGCCTGCTTATCTTTCAATAACCTTTCAAGAGCTTAGTGCCTTAGTTTGCTAGGGTAATGATATTCTTAATCTGTTTCTCTTCAAGTTCATTAAAGTGGCCTTTACCATTAATTCCTTGAGATATTGCTTGTCTGTATGGTGTGATTTGGCAACTGGCATGCATTTTTTATGTAGTGTGCTATTATTGTGCAGTTTCAAGCCAAGATGAGTTTCATGCTCCAGAGAGTTTTGTCATCAATCCTGTGGATTTGAATAGCTTTTTTGATGATGATGGGAAAATTTATGGTTATGAGGGCTTGAAGGTCAGATACTCAGATTCCTTCTGACAATAATTGGGGATTTGTTTATTAAAAATGTAATCATATTTGAATGTTTGGTGGTGTAAAATTATTTGTTTCTTAGATTATTTTGCACTTTACTTTTTGCAGATTACTATCTGGGTTAGCAGCATATCCTTTTATGCTTATGCTGATATTACGTTTCAGAGTTCTTCTGATGTAAGTTTTAAATATCTTTGAATTTTAGACTATGGGAAAAAATATTAATATTCCTATGTTGCCTTACTGGTTTATTCAGAATTTTCTCTTATTTTTACATCATGCATCTCTGCTCTGACACTTTCTTTAAATGGGTTGTTTGGTTTCTTAAGCGAGGCAAAGGGATTACAGATCTAAAAGCTGCTCTTCAGGTATGCATCAGCATCTACCTTGTTACCATTACGCTGATGCCTTTTACCCATAACACTGCAGCTTGGTTTATTATGTTGTACAGACAATTTTTGCTGAGACTCTTGTTGATAGCAAGGATGAATTCCTTCAAAAGTATTTGGTGGATAAGGATTTTGTTAGGTATTAAGTCTTCACTTCTTTTGTCATTTGCTCTCCATGCACAGTTTCTGTGTGTTTTCAATATATTACTTAAATTTGATTTATGAAGTGTTTAAGAATGTGGCTGCCAATTGTAAATGGTTTGCAGAACAACTATCTCAAATGGAGAGGTTTTGAAGCACAAATCTTTCAAGGGGAACTTTTCTGACTCTAATCAGAATGAAGATTCAGCTACGTCTGATGTTGAGGTTGTAATTTGCATTTGGGCTCAATGCCTTGCACTATATTGTTAGTTAGGTTGCTTGAGTGTTAAAGCCCACTTTAATTTTTTATTCATATGAATACCATATTCCTATACATGTTGCCTCTCAATTCTCAAATTAAACTATATTTTGTGAAACTCTACCTTTTACATTTTTTTATTCAGTCTTGTGAGTTTTCCAGTAAATTCTGTTTCCCAGTAAATGAGAAGAGAGAAATGTGCCATTATGGAAAGCCTGTTGTAAATGCGTGTATGACTATGTCATGTGATGCTGCTGTAAAGTACTGCTACCCCTAATGAAAGCCTGCCGGTCATGAAAATTTGTACATTGTTCTGTGCCAAATTTTTATTTACGCCTCTTGGCATCAATGGATTAGGCTAGAATGTTTTTGGTTAAGCAAACTTTACACATGTAAGTAGGTTGATACCTACTTTTATAGTTTCATCCTCAAACTTCTGTAGTTTTTGCCATATCTGCAACAGTTTTATATGGTTCTTTTTTAAGGCTCATTGTGGAAATTATGAATTGTCCCATACACTTATGTTGTTGTACACTCTAGCTAGGCAGTGATCAGATCTATTTTTAGCATATATGATTCACTTGTTT
Organism: Acmispon strigosus; assembly: GCA_030819835.1. Taxonomy (NCBI): domain Eukaryota; kingdom Viridiplantae; phylum Streptophyta; class Magnoliopsida; order Fabales; family Fabaceae; genus Acmispon; species Acmispon strigosus. The sequence goes on along the minus strand of JAUAMA010000005.1, from coordinate 42,343,264 downwards.
GAACAACCTTTCTTTACATGAAAAATCCAGCAAGGGAAAATCCCCCCACCCCACTTTTGGGGTTGAAATTGTGTGCATCAAGTTTGTGTTTCATCTTCATTCTCCTTTAAACTTCAGTTAGGTTTCTTGTGTCTGCATGTGCATATTTTGGGGGATATTGTGAAAGTGAATTCTGATTTGATGTATATCTCCTGTATCAGGTTGTTCGTATGGGGGCAGGCAACATTGCTACTGGGCAGCTTTACAGTCATCTAATACCCCTTACTCTTCTTCTTGTTGATGGTAATTTTTACTCATTTTACTGCTTCATACCTCTATTGGACACCATGTTTATATTGCACACAGCTGTAGCCTTTTTAATAAACTTGCTTGTCATATAGGTAGCAGTCCTATTGATATTACGGATCCACAATGGGAGTTGTATATAGTGATTCAGAAGAAAACTGACCCTCAGGGAGACATCCAATGTGTGTTGATTGGTTTTACTGCTATCTATCGATTTTACCACTATCCTGATAGTTCCCGATTGCGCCTGGGTCAGGTTTGTTTTGTAGTGGTCATTCAGTAATATAGCTTTTTTACCTCTAAATAAATTTTAACTTATATCATCTCAATTGCTTTTTTATCCCATCTTTTGATGGAACCTTCTGTTGTTGGCAGATACTCGTATTGCCTCCTTACCAGCACAAGGGTTATGGTCGGTTCCTTCTAGAGGTTCTAAATGATGTGGCCATGTCTGAAAATGTTTTTGACCTGACTGTCGAAGAGCCACTGGATAACCTCCAACATGTCCGAACCTGTATTGACACTCTGCGCCTGCTTCATTTCGAGCCAATCCAGCATTTAGTTACTAAGGCTGTTTCACTTCTAAAGGTAGGAAAATTGTCAAAGAAAACACATTCTCCTCGACTCATACCGCCTCCCAGCATTATTGAGAATGTAAGGAAAAGTCTGAAAATTAACAAAAAGCAGTTTCTCCAGTGTTGGGAGGTTTTGCTCTACATTGGCCTTAATCCTATTGACAAGTACAGGGAGAACTTTGTTAGTATTATTTCCGAACGTGTGAAGTATGATATCTTAGGGAAAGATTCTGGGACTTCTGGGAAGCAACTTATTGAAGTACCAAGCGATACTGATCATGAGATGTCATTTGTCATGTTCAGAACAGAGGCCAATGAAGCTAGTACTGTGCAGATGGATGACAATCAGACAAATCAAGAAGAGCAACTGCAAAAGTTAGTTCAAGATAGGGTGAACGAGATACAGTTGGTCGCGGAAAAGGTAACCATGCATCTCGGAAGCTCAGACGTTGCTGTTAATTAAATTTGTCCAACACAAGATGGCATGAGATGAGGTCACGCATTTGTGATCTTGTGTGATTCATTTTCTGCTGACGAAGAAGAGTTTTTATCACAAAGATGTTATCTTGGTACACAATTCTAACTTGGTATACATTATCTTGGTACTTATAGGTTGTAAGTACAATTTAATTATCTGAGGCTGTGAAGGAACCATGTGATTTAGTTTTAAGCTGTGATTACTATGATTAACCGCAGCGAAGTTTGATTGTTGATCATTGTGATCAAATATTGCTCGTATTTTTCTGCCACGTGCTTGTTTGGTGCATCCGATCCAAGGATTGTAGGTTGTAGTTTTCTCCCTTCTTTTGTTCTTGACATTTGTTATTTTTATCAGGGGAGGAGGGAAGAGAAGAGGTAGGGGATGTGTTTTTTGTTTTTGGATTGTAGAATCCGAGCCTACACCTAAAGCTCATAGGCCATAGCCCTTAACTCTTACACTTAGGGCCCATTTGGTGGTAAGGATAAGATAAGAGTAGGATATGATAAAAGATTGGATAAGTACATGATCTTATCCTATCCTACGTTTGAGGTGGACAAGATATTAATAGGAAATAATACAAATAATGAAAAGTGTATCAAATTTTTATTGAAAATAAAATACATAATATTTTTTAAAATTTAATTTTCTAAGTAGTTTTTTTTAAAAAGTGATTATTCTATTAAATTTAATTTTTTTATATTTTTATAAATGAGCTTATGTTTTAATATTAACTAAAATAAAATTAATTTTTATTAATTCGTCTATTTTAATTTTTTTCGAAGGGAATTTATTTTAATTAAAATTATTATATTATATATGTAATTAATGGGTTTTAACTTAGTAGCCGTAAGTGATTAATTATAAAAATTAATTAAATTTTTTAAAAATTATTAAAAGATTTTATTTCAAAAATAATTTATATTTAGATTATTAATTATAATTATATAAGTAAAGAAATAATTTTAAATAATATTATATGATAATATAAAATTAGTCTATATTTACTATTAAAAAATTAATATTTATATATATAGTAACTTATTTTATTGTTAGTGAATAATTATTTTGTATATTTTTATTATAATAAAAATAATGAAAAATAATGTTAACTAAGTAGTAGTTAGTGATAATGAACATTTAATTATTTTATATGAGTAAATCCAATATTTCCACCATTTATAAATAAGTTTATTATTTAATCAAATTTATTAGTAACTAAATAATTTAACTTAACAATAACAATTAGTAATTGATAAGTAATAAAATTAATATTTTACTAAAATTAAAAATTTATATTTATTAATTAATATTATTATAAATTATATAAATATAAGTATTGAAATTAATTTTGAGTTTATGGTAATTAACTGACATGTTGATATTCTATCTTGCTAGGATAATTTCTATCTTAGCTCCCCTCGGGATAACTTGTACACATGATGAACATGATAGGATAAGGGACAAGATGGTGTTATTATATCTTGCTGGTGCAACAAACAACAGATAATAACAATATATGATTACTATCCTAACTCGGTGGGATTATCCTATCCACCAAACGGACCCTTAAACTACGTGCGGGTTCCATATCGGAGAAATATAGTCATGGTAAGGGATATGTCAGTGGGATTAGGCTAATAATACTCACCCTGGAATGTATTTATGCATATCATTTATCTTCAGTATTAGTCTAGTAGGCATTTGTGGTGTTGATTATATTTGGAGAATTTTTTTAAAGCTTTCTATTATTATAGTTTGATCTATCTCGTCCAAAACGAACTGGTATAGGGGGCTTATTGAAACCATTAAATTCAGAATATGGTAAACTCGTTCCGAAACTTTGGCTGTCGAGGTCTAACACAACCTTCTTCCTTTTCCCGTGCTTAGGACTGACAATGCAAGCATAGGTGGAGTTAAATGGTGTAGCATATCAGATAAAAATATAATTTAGTTTTTTGTTGAGCTTAATGACATAGTATGATCTGTATAGCCGACTTTACTTAGTAGCTTTTGTTGTTGCTGTTGTTTGTTTCAATTATTAGGCTGGCATTAATTCTTTATCCTATCTTTTTTAATTCACAGTTGTTTTTTATACCATCTTTCAGTAATGATTTAGCATCATTATGATTAATTGCTAAAATTTGTAAGTATCCAAAAAAAACCACGTCTTCTTAGCTCCATATATTTTCTAAAAAACCACGTTTTGTGGGCTGGCTCTAATCATGATCATAGATTTCCCTTCAATCGGTTCAAAATGAAACTCACTTGCAATCGAACCCTTTTGCTGCCTTTTGGACGTCCCCCTCGATCCACCCACTATCTTGATCCCCACAACCACCCTCTTGTCCAAGTCCCACATCATCTACAGCCACATTTGAATGTGGCATGGTTGCTGCAAAAACATGACAAGGCTCAATGCAAACTCCTTGAACATGTTGCTGTGCCCCGCACTTTATATTTCTTTTTATTTTTTTCTTTCTATATCTTTTTTTTTTCACAAAACAATGCCTCGTTTTCTTTCTTTCTTTTTTCTTCATTGAAATTTTGTGGAAATGCTTGTGTAGGGAACATTTTCATTTGTCTTGAGCTCCACTAAGGAAAGGAGTGAGGAAATCCTGCCCCACCTGTTGTTATCGTGTTGAAAAACTTGTAACATTGACAAACATAAAAGCGAGGCGATAAAACAAAAAAGTTCAGTCCTTCTCATGTGATATAACAGCAAAGGCAACTAGACATAAATGTTTGGGCCCTGCATTATTGCTCATGGGAAATGATTGTCGCAAATAATTGGCTTTACATTTGTGCTAAACTTTGTTTGGTTTATTTTTTAATCTAAAACATGTATTTTACCGTAGATAATCATATTCGAGTCATAAACATCGTTCATTCTCATTTTTCATGGAGCTAGCTCTTCCACCCGGGCAAGACTAGATCTGAAAATATGTTCATTAACAAGAAACAGTCTCTATAAGTCGATTTTTGTTTGTTTTAACAAGAAAGAGAATATGTATTGAAAAATAGTTTTATGATTAAAAAACCACGTTAGAATTATAATATAATTGATAAGTATTTTTTTTTTGAGATAGAAGTACTCACCACCGACAACAGTAACTAATGTCCTCAAATAGATCTAGGTTAAGAAGAAGTTTAACGTATTGTATATTATGAATGAAGAAAAGAGCTTCTGCTCTTATATAGATACAGAATCAGAGAGAGGAGAAAAAGTTAGTTCTAACTAATCTACAGAAATCAGAAAATGTAAAACTAACTTATCTACATTAAAATTTTAATTCTATTAGCCCCCTAAGTTGGACTATAGATACTACAAAGTCCCAACCCTTAGATAAAATTAGGAATACCATTCCAAATTAGTGATTTTTGGGTGGAGTGAAAATATAATTTTGTAAGTTAAATAAAAGTTTGGTCCCTCTAAAATTGGAAAATTTTGATTTTAGTATATCACTCATGGTGTTAGCATGCCACATAAACTTTGGTCAGACATATGACAATGTGACCAGAGCACCAAATCTCACTTTATTTATTGTGACCAAAAGCATAACTAATCCATAATTTTATTGTTAATCATATATGTTTATACCAATTAAACAATTTTTTCTTAAATATTTTGTAATTTATTTATATTTATAAATTTTACAAAATGTATGGCTTCACCGAGACAAGATAAGAGAAAAGTTGGAATAGAAGAAATGAGAATACTAGGATGGATGAGTGAATACACTAGAAATGATAGGATACACAATGAGTAGATTAGAGAAAGATATTAGAGTGACTCTTATCATGGAGAAGCAGACTGAAAATTAATTAAGGTGGCATGAGAATGTACAAAGAAGAGAACATGATATTTAGTCCGGTGAAGAGAGTAGAGGAAGACAAAAAAGAGCAAGGGAAGATATTGTTAAAGAAGATATCATTGTTAATAATATCTCTCATAATCTAGTTGTTAATCAAGTTCAATGACATAATATAATCTATATACCTAATCTCAGTTAATGAGATAAGACTTTTGTTATTGTTTTTGTTGCTTATACATGTTACAAAATTATCCATAGGATGGATGAGATTCTTGCTAATATGGTTCAAGATTCACTAAGATTCACTAATGTTCTAAATTTGCATGACATAGTCCTGTTAAATTTTATATGTATATGTTTTTCATGTTTTATTAGTTGAGAGCTTCAAAATATTTATAGAGATATATACAAAATTTCACGTGACATTAATTATGTTTGAACATCCATACTCAGCTGTGCAAATGGATATTAACAGAAAAAATCTAACACTCTAATACTACACATTTTAGTATCAAAGCGCTATCTTTACTTTACTTATGTATGAAAAAACATATACAACAAAAATATATTTCAATCAACTAAAACACAACTAACAGTCTAATATACAAGTTATGCTTAAATATTTATAACTAGTTATGCTTAAAAACATCTTTCAAATGATTATCCTAACAGAACCAAAGACAACTTGTGACCAGCCACTAGTGACTGGAGTGAAAATGTAAAATTTGAGTACGTTTCGATTAAAACACCCCAAAGTTGCTTTGAAAGAATCAGCAATTAGTTGTCTGCTATAAGTCTATAACCATTCATTGAAAACTCAATTCAGAGTTTCAAAATCATTCTTACATGGTCAATGTATACCGTAGACACTACATATGTATTGTCCAAATAGTCCATGAACTAAATAAAGAGAAGTCATGCCCCAGAGAGAGAAGTAGAGAAGTAGAAAGAGTAGAAAACAGCTATTCGAATTTGATATCTTCTATTATTCATAATCAACTTGTCCTGTATCAAGCATCCCTAAATCACTGAATTTCTAAACCAGGAGGTAAAACTGGTTTCAAAGGGAACTAAAGCAAACATCATTTTCAGACTGCTGCATGATACGCATCAATAGTTTGTTTCATGGCATCCAATTGTGACATGACAAATTCCACCTTCTTGTAACAAATCTCATTGGCTATTCTTGAACCATAATCACATTTCTCAAAAGGGCGATATTCACAAGCACTTTTGATTTCATCACGCAACGCCACCTGGATGTCCTAAAAGATTTAAAAAGGGGGGAAAAAGTTAAAGAACCTTATTACAGCATGGTAGAATCAAATTCATAACAATAAACCAAAATAAGAACATAGTCATTGATCTAAGTTCACAGCTTTATTCAGTTACTGAAATTTACAGAGCATCATTTCACTAACTGAAACTAAACTAGCTGACACTTGGGAGGAAATGGAAAATGGTTACCACCAAAAAGCCACAAACATACCACATCACATTCAATTAATTTAACTCATAGTACCATTCTAACGAAACAAAACTCATTCTAGTGAAATTTTAGCAAGCATTTCCAAACACAACTATTTTTTCTAAAAGTAATATTCCAAATACATGTCATTCAAAAGCATCTCTGCACCAATTACACACACATGGCTGGAAGTAACTTTAAATGACTGGAGTTGGTCTTTATCACATAAGTTGTGATAACAAAACAAAATATATGCACTATAAGGGAACAGAACGAAAAGTTTGAGTAGCCACTACGGTTGAAGTAACTTTAAATGTTAGTAGTCAGATCTTACAGTTGATGACAGAAGTTTGGAATGATGTGATGAAAGACATCTATGTATGGGGATATCACAGTTCAGATTCTATATATGTGGTGTTATAACCAGATGACTCTAAGCTTCATAAAATATTGTTATGAAATACCTGGCGTCCATCTTTATATTATATTAACTATTGAAATGAACCACTATAATCTCTGTAGTTATAATAGTGCAGTTTCGCCAGTATGTGCTTTTTCGGACACTTGAACCTATAATGCCACCCTCTGACCATACATTAAACAACAACAAAAGTCGTATCCCACTAAGTGAGGCCGGCTAACCCTCTTACCATACATTGATAGACAAAATAATAAATTGATTTCTGAGAGACAAGAACCTTGATTAATTGCATGAATTCGAGGCAGTGATTTTGAACCACATCTTTCCGGGGACCAATAGGGCTTGCAAGCTCATCCATGACTCCTCCTGCGAGCTCTAAAACCTTCACAATTCTCTGCACGTGACCAGGAACAAAATCGATTAGAACAAACAGCATAGCTCTGTCACTCCAGCAGCAACATTGCTTCTAAATGCTATTAAACTTTTACCTTTTCCACATTCTGAAGCCGCTGCAAAGAAGTTGTCTGGCCCTGTGGATCCATGGATGTTATTGTTACCTCTAATACAAGTCTGCACAATAAATTCTTAATTAGACCAGAAAATGAGCAAGACTTGATAGTTATCAAAAGCACAGTTCATAGTTTCATAGCTTAAATCACATAAATTGGCAGTAACAAAGAGAATTGGAGTGCATGGTAAGGGTTTAATTAAATAAGGTCAGGTCACAACTATTCATAAATTGAGATCATATACAAGTACAACAAGCTCTAGTTTATCAGAAACAAACAAAATTCAATATAAAGATGATAGAATTGCATAAAAGATAAGGAAAGAACAAAATCAAATAACATATAGAAGCACAGACACCGACACGGACAGTACACCGTGACACGGCTAACATCCAAAAGTAGGACACGGGATATATGTATATATATATATATATATATAGATATATATTTATTAAAAAAATGTAAAAAAAAATTATATTCATAAAATTAAGGGAACATAGGAGAAAACTCTTCTCGTAGTATACAACCTTACACAATAAAAAGCCAAAGATCACCATTTTATCAAGGAGAAGGAGAAGCTATGAACATAATTCAAAAAAGAAGTCACGAACTAACAAACATGAATTCAAAAGTCAAATATCATCATCCGATCAAGGACCAGGAAAAAGCCTCTATAAAAGGATGATCCTACTAAAGTAGAATCATTACTGTTCTGTGAAACTGAAATCATAGGGGAAAAAAAACGGGAGGAAGCAATGGGGAAAAATTCACAATAAAACCTAAATCACAGGAACAATACAACACTTTGGGAGCCAGAAACATAGGGGTATTCAGTTCAAACTTCAATCAAACCATAAACAATCAAGAGAAAAGCAAGGGGAGGAGAAAATCATGAGAAAAGTTCTTACCTTTGTGATGGGAAAACGCAGACGCAGACGCAGACGCAGACGCAGAGGGTGGGCGGCGCAAGGGTGGGCGGAGTACGCGGCGTCGGCGGAGTACGCGGCGTTCGAAGCGGCGGCGGACGAAGTGGCGGCGGCGGCGGCTGAGGAAGCGGCGGGCGGTGCAAGACGCAGAGAGGAAGGCAGAGCAAGGGAAGGCAGAGACTTGAAAAGGATGAGTAGTTCAGCTTCGTAAAAAATAAAGAATAAACCTCTGAAGTCAATCTGGTCCCTGAAAGATTTTTCTGTGAACGAAGTGAAAGGATGAAAGTGTAAGTTAATCAAATTAGTCATTAGAAATGTAAATTGTTCGTCAGTTAATCTAGTCCCTGAAAATTTTTTCTATCAGGTTCTAGACCGTGAATCTTTCAGGAACTAACTTGATAAGTAAAAATAGTATGAGGATCAAGTGTGAGATTTTTCGGGGACTAATTTAGAGATTTACTCATTTTAATTCTATTAAAATAGACTTTACATTTTTTACATTTTAAGATAAAATACTACTATTGTCTTTTAATAAAAGGTGACACTTGTACAATGCAATCTATCACAATATCCTCACAATATTCCCCTCTAGCTACCGGATAAAACTTGATACTTGAAGGTTACAGCATTTTTTTAATAGGAATTCATGAGGGCCAAATATCATTACTCTATTTATATCATGCTAACCATTAGTTCCAACGATTTCTTTGTAGTGGTCGTGCCCTCCATCACATGCCCTGTCACTAGAAATAGAACACAACACATCAATATCCATACCCATTGAACCAACAAGTTTCCGCACACATTTGATAGCTCGCCTCCTTGAGTATTAAGCTAATGACTTAATCACTGATTGCGATTGATATTTATGAATAACGATTTGTTAGGAGAGATTTACTCACATACTGTGATTTCCGAGCCTTGAAATGATTAGTTTACCCGATATGGAGATATCTTAGTAATAATGATAATAAAAAAATACCTAACTATTTATCAAATGTGCCTTGGTTCCATGGAGGCTTTCCTTTTCGACCGATTGCCTAAAGTTGTGTTTTTCAAGGAAACATACATCACCCAACCATAGGATTTAAATCTGGAAAATAGCTACCAAACCACTTTGCACGAATTTTCCAAGTGATGTATCAACCAAACATTCTTATTAGATTGCCACAATATAGAAATACGTCCTTGGCTTCTTAACCTGTGAGTTGCAAAGACCGGGGGATAAACAACAAATCAATAATTTATTCTATACATACACTGAAAATTACATGATTTTTGCACAGAAGACCAAACTTATGCCAATTAGAACACTTATGACCTTTCAACATTGTAATGGGGTCACCCATTCTAATGAAAAAACTGACTTGTACACTATAGACTGTGAGAAAAGAAGTGAGTGAACAAAAAAGGACAAGAAGTAAAAGAACAAACATATTTCAGACTCAATAACTTAACCTCCTCACCATAACCAATTTGAATAACATTAACATCACATCACATGACAATTTCTGGCTTCAGAATACTCGACTTGATCTCCTTGTGGGGCAAAACCACACCACCATTACTGTAAATTTCATCACATACATGGACATCTTCACCAAGGATAGTCATATTCTCCACTCGAGCCCATTGCCCAACAGTCGAATGCCACCCAATAATACTGCTGGATATGCAAGCATGCTTCTTAATCCTGACTCCTCTCATTACCGTGCAGCGCGAGAGCCTAACACCGGGCTCAACAATGCAGCCAGGACCAATCGCGACATCAGGTCCAATGAGACATCCCTCTCCAATTTTGGCTGTCTCATCCACAATGACATTCCCCACAATGTTAGAACCACTTGCTAACTTAGAAGAAGACTTCTTCCTTAACGAGTCCAGGTAAAGCCTCAGACCAGTAATATAGTCCCTTGGTTGTCCAATGTCCATCCAGAATCCTGGCAGAACCATTGCATATAGCTTTTTCTCTGCAGCAATCTTCGGAAAGACCTCTTTTTCGATAGAAGTGGGCCTCAGTTCAATTCTATCCAAAACAGACGGGTTCAATAGATAAATTCCAGCATTGATTTTGTTACCAACAAACAGCTTTGGTTTTTCAACAAATTTCTCAACCTGCCCTGTGGACTCCTCCATCACAACCACACCGTATTTTGATGGCTCATCAACCTGCACCAGTAGATGAAAAATGATATTGGATGCTCTAACTTAACTCGTATTATATAGTCTCACATGCTAGCAATTATTTTAGTCATGTCCATTACCTTTGTTACCATTATGGAAGCCTCTCCTCCATGGCTTTTATGGAATTCAATCATTTCTTTAAGTGGGTACTCGCTGATAACGTCACTGTTGAGAACAAAAAATGGTTCTCCAGAGCCATCTACCAGTTTATCCCTAGCTAGAGCAAGGGGGCCAGCAGTTCCCAGTGGTTCAGTTTCTTGAGAACATGAGATCTTGATGCCGAGCTTCGCTTCAAAATCTTTTAAGAAATTCAACATAACCTGCAGATGACCAAAGTCAAAATAAAGAAACTTTACCCACAGTTATCTCTTTAAATATTGACTAAAACAATGTTGAAAGAAGAGGCATGATTATCTTACCTCTGGTTGGTAATTGATGGCTAGTACCACTTCAGTAACTCCAGCGGCCTTCAGAGCTTCTATCTGAAAAATAAGCCAAATTAAAAGGTACATCAGCAGGATAGTCTATTATGTGACATTAAAGGAAACAGAAATAAAAGATGCACGTAAATACATATTCATGCAAAAATTGATTTTTCATATGATATATCTAGAATGTACAAATCAAAGAAGTTTTTATTTTTTAAAAAAATTGACAAATCTGAGATTACTGTTATGTAGAAGAAAAGATACCAACTGTTGCACTGAGAAGACAATTCAACAGCAAAGCAATATCCGTAATCTATTTTCATGACATAACATATGTAAAATTTCAAGAGGAAAAAAGTTTACAATAGCTTTACCTGATGCAGAATCATAGGCTTATTAGCAAAATCAACAAGAGGCTTCGGGAAACTGAGTGTCAATGGCCTCAACCTAGTTCCAAACCCCCCAACCAGAATCAGAGCCCTCATGGTGATATGGCCTTAGCTTTTCCTGTAAATTTATAAATTAGAAGTAGATCAAGATCAATGCAATCTGAAATATGAGCATATAGATACCATCATGTCCTATATATATATATATCAATGCCAGGAAAGAAAGAAAGAACTTGCTCATAACACTAATGCTAACAACTGTCACATAAGTTGAAATTGAGCTGAAGAGTGTTCAATTCAGCGTGACACGGATCCATTTACGTGTCCATGAATTGTATGCTAGAAGGGGAAGTAAAAACACATGAAAGTTTTAGCTAGATATGAAAAACAAAGACAAAATCCAGCTATAAACAGGCACAAGTTGTTAACAAGAATGACAAAACAGTAGAAGTCTAATGTAGGTCGCTCCATAAATGGTGCTAAATATATGCTTGAATGAAGGTGCATCATGATCAGTGTTGTTAATTGCGGATGGCGAGTCATAGCGGAAAGCCGAAATCCCGCCATAGTCCATACATGACAAATAATGGCGGAATTGGCGGCCATATGGCGGGATATCGGCCATGGCGGAAAGCCAAAAAACCGCCATGAGAAATTGTCATGGCGGATATTTGATAACACTGATCATGATATGGTAAATATTTGGTGTTCTACAGGTAGTTTAAGTATATAGTCTGTAAAAATCTGCTTGGGAAGCCTTTGCAGTAAAGCACATTGCTTTAATTCAACAAAGGAGAACCAAATACATTTCACTTGTAAGTTGTAAGGGAACATAGAAAGCTGTAAGTGAACAATGATTCCCAAGCAACCTCATCTTACTACATAACCCACATGGCTCACTCTGTCAACAACAATTGAAACAAAACAAAGATTGAAATTTGTGAAAATTAAAAATATAAATAAAACAAAAGAAGCAGTGATGTCATATAAATTGGACAGAACAATTAGTATTACAATCAGGATGGAGGGAAAAACGGGATCTTTATATTTGGGATAAATTTCTCAAACAGCATATGTAGAATTTATGCAAAATGAAAAGCTCTTGGACCTCGTCCCCCATATTAGTCCATGCTTTTTCTTTAATCACATATCACACATAGAGGGAATTGTTATGAAGCAGAAATCTATGTCAGTAGGTGCACCCAAATCCATGAAAATGTGGGGTAAAATTACTGAATAGATAAATCAATCAATCAAAAAACAAAAGAAAGCGACTTCAGCACCAGATCTGAGTGACAAATCGAAATTAGAACAAATTTCTAAAATAATAACATAGAAAAAGACATCAAAATAAAACTAATCAACATTAACACTGTGATCACATTACGGGAATTCTGAAACGACAGAGAAAAAACGGCAAACTCTCTCAAAATCGACGCAAAACGGCAATGACGTGATCAGAATCAGTTCAAGTCAAATAAACGATTGATAACCTTTAGATCCGCGTGTTGTGCAGGCGAGAATTCAGAAGCGAGTGGCGCTTAAACCCCGACCCGGACCGAGTCAACACGGCGAGCCGGAATCTAGAAGTAGAAGAAGAAGAAGATGATGACGAAGATGAAAATCCCCAACTGAATCTCACCCAGCTTCACCTTTATATATACAAACACGCGCCAACCATATTTTTCAGGTAACTGCCCTTTCTCATTTATCTATTTAATTTATCATTATCATTATTGGAATTTGAAGCAAAGGGATAAATTTAGGTGAGAATGCTCAAAGTAAGTAAATTGTGAGTTTTAGATAGGATTGCTTTTGTTTAAGCTTTTATCTTTAAAAAGTTGAAATCGTTACAAAGATATTATTTTAAAAAACTACTTTAATCAGTTTATTGGAAAAATTTATTAATTAGTATCCTTTTAAACAGTCAATTTTTTTTTAATTTGAAACTAACTTACTCCTAATAATAAAATAATTGATATTAATTTTTTTTACTTATATGACTTCTTAATAATGTTATGTAATTTTTTCTAAAAGTCTCATAATTTATTATTTTAATTTTTGGTCATTCATTATTAAATTTAACATTGATAATTTATTTTCATTATTTCAATTTTTGATAATATACATCCCCTTGAAGCAAATTACTAGTTTTTTTATTATTAAAAGTACAAATTTTCTATGGGCCAATGGGGTTTACCTTTAAGTGTCGGTGGGTTGTTTCGGATTTTGGCCACTTCTTCTTCGTCTGTTGGTGTTGATGTATGTGTTACATAAATTAACTTGCTTTTTTTACTTGTTTATTACGATTGTAACGTGCATGCATGTATGAACACACAAATTTGTGCCTTCTTTCTTACCCTCTCTATAGCGTTATCGTGGTTGTACAACGTGCACGAAATTTCCTTTCTTATTCAGTTTCCTTTCTTTATTTGTAGTTACTTGTCAGTGCAATTTGTTCATGCAGAAAAATAAAAGGAATTATAAATTTTTAAATATAATTTTAATATTTTAAATTTTTATTATGTATGAATTATTGTAATATTTTTTCGACATCGAATTATTGTAAAATAGACGTAAGAGGAAAAGTAAAATAAAAATTTCAATTAAAAAATTAAAACATATCATCATATAATATAGGTTTAAATACATTTTTAGTCCCTGCAAAATATATTTATTTTGTTTTTTCGTCCTCGGGATTTTATTTTTATTTTCAGTCCTCCGAAAATCATATGTTTTGTTTTTCGTTTCTGCCATTTATTTTTTCACCCAATCCAGATCTGAAAACATTCACACATGCTTAGATCTGCTCTGCAGGCGGTGAAATCGAGTTCAACTATCTCAATTTTCTTCCACATTGTAAAAACCCAGATCTGAATGGATGAAAAAACAAATAGAAAGGACGAAAAACAAAAACAATGTATTTTACAGGGATTAAAAATGTATTTAAGCCTATACTATATTATAATAATATAGCCTAAAATAAGATATTACAATAATATAATATAAAGTTTAGAAGTGGATTGTAGTTGCTCTGGTCAACCTAATAGACAAAAAGACTCAATAGCATCTTAGTCAACCCAAAAAACTTGCAACCAGACAAATGTCATGAGTACAAACTGAATGACTTAGCAGAGGAGCACCTTATCCCAACAAAAGGCTGACCAGTCGCACGACAGCCTATAATAAAGTAAGCAAGGTGGCCTAGAGTTAAACTTGCACACTAACTCAGTATTTTTTCCTCTTTTTGGTTCATTCATTTCCTCTTTTTCCTAGGGTTCTAACTCAATAATTTTTTCAGCACACTTTTCTCCAACCTACTCGAGTTTTCCTCTCTATCATTGAAGGACAAGGGCTGTGGTTCACTTCTACCTGATCAAACAAGCCAAGCAAGGTTGGTCTCTTGCTTTTTCCTTTGTGTTGGAACCTTGTTATCTTCCTTTTAACACAATCTTGTGCTTTAGAATCCCTTGTGTTTTTGAAAGAAATTTATCCTTTAATCAATTATATAATTTGATTTGTCAATGGAAAACCTTGGTTTTGAAAAAGTAGAGTTTGAAATGAGTTTTCTATGAAAAATTGTTGGGGGGCTCCTTGGCAGGGAACCAGCGCATGAGCGCTGGCCTCCCAGCGCCTGGTGCTGGGGTTCTGCCTAGGTCGTGTTGCTAGACAGGGAACCAGCGCATTGGCGCTGGGCCCCTGCAGCCCAGATTGTTGTTTTGTTTTTAATTGTTTAAAATCATTTTAAGGTTGATTTCCACCTTCCAATGGTTGTTAATTGTTATATGTATGTGTTTTATCTTGCAAGGTTGGAGATCAAGTGCATGCAACCCGTTCGACGGTAAGGGTTTCTCGTTGTAGAATTGTCTTAACAGTTTGTGATGTGTTGTGAATTGGTCTTGAGAATTCTATTTGTGCCTTGCCCTTGGAATTATTTTGGACTTGTTGTTGATGCTGTAACATGATATATATGATACATATGTTGTTGAGGTTTCGTGAATTGAGTTGAGTTATATTGATTTAACATGAAGATGATTATTTCTATATTGAAATAACTATATTTTTTCATATGTAATACTATGACTAGGAGGAGGTTTGAAGTGTTGGTTCTTTGTGTTGATGTGACGGCACTTTGTCTAGTGGGATCTTCTTAGGACAACGTGGTGGATCGTTGTCCCACGTGGTCGTCCTGGACCTGTTTGGGTAAAATTCTGGCCATAGTTATACATATAACTATTGAGGACTAACAAGCATGGTTCTGCGATATATTTTAAATGAGGACTCATGTGTATTTTATTGCTTTTGTTTATGTAGTTCTTGCCTCTATTTGCTATTGATAGTTACTGTTTGTTTTATAACAATTGTTGTTAATTATTCTTTGTCTTTGAAGTTATCCCTGCTTTCTAACTGAATCAATCTTCTGATCACTTCCTCTTCATCTCCTCTCAATAGCTATGTAGTTGATAATTATTTTACCTCCTATTCATGTGGAAACAATAGTGTTGACTGTTGAGGAAAAACTGTGTGTTTTGTTAGTCTTTTATTTACTTTCCCCTTGACCTAAAAGAATAATAAAAACCACCATTATAATTAGTGATATTTGAACTTAAAATCTGAATATAAAAAGTCAATCTGCTCTTGTTATTTGAGCAAATAACTGAGGCACCGTGTCTAAAACATGCACATAATCTGTCATTAATAATGAAAATGCTTTGATTATAAAAAGCCAACCCACACCGGTTCATGTGTTGATAGTTTTTAATTAAATTGATTACTTCATTTGTTTAACTTGACGCATAAGCAAACAATGAATTCAGATCTGCTTCTGAAAATGAGCACTCTACTTTCTTGATGTTATGTAGCTCCTACGCTTATAATATTAAGTAATGTTACTTCTCCTTCTAATATAAAATAAATAAAGTTTTGCTAAGGAGTGCATTGAGAGTCATTTTCAGAAACTAAAAGAAGTAAAAGCATTAATAAAAATATAACTATTTAATATATTAAAAATAAAAAAATGTAGTTTTGAGGGTTCTCGACCTAATTACACTTCAAATTAATTAAACTGAAGCTTTCCTAATGAGTGCAGCATTAAGAGTATCTAAGAAACTAAAAAACATTTTTTTGGACTGCTAAGAAATTAAAAATCACTAAAAATGTATAAAATTATATGCTTACAGTATTGAAAAACAAAATTTTAATCTTCTACGAGGAGTATTCTTTGGATTTAGATATAGTTTTTTTTTTTTGAAATAGGGTTTAGACTTTAGATATAGTTGAATACAATGGTGTTGAATATTCCTTCCCTATATGAGAATATTTCCAAATAAAACAAAACTACATAGGCAATCTAGACACTATACACACTCATATTTATAAGATTAGTTTTCTTGATTAAAGTATATTAAAAACAAGATTTTGACTATTTGACTTAGAACTAGTGCACATGGTCAGATCTACCAAACTGTGATGTTAACCAAAAGAAAATGAGCGCAAATTATGTCTTTATTTTTTTTACAATTGGTCATATGTTTTGAGTTTAACTAGATTATCTCGTACTTCTACTTAGGAGTGAACCTTTATTAGCCTCCCCAACCTACTATTGTGACATTTGCTAGTAATCTAAATGTGTTTTTTCCTTGTTTTACTATTTTTTTAAATAAAAAATTATGACCTAATGATGTGAATGTACCATAGTTTTTAAGGCCTATTATCAGCCTTGAATGTAATTGCCAATTTATTTGCTGATTATTTTTTTATGGCCTCCACAACTTATATTTCCATTTTGTTATTTTCATCATCAAAATATTTTATACCTGATAGCTATGTGATTGATGTTATTGAGACTTTAAAATTACATTAAGTAAGTAGATATTTCATAATAAATTATTTTTCATACTCACGAGCCAAAATCGAGTTATCGACTAAATGATTTAGAAGCTCAATTATCTACCAAATTTGTCGTGACTTGTTGGATATTTCCACTTTGTTTTTGTAATATGTGTATCTATGTGTGTATTGTGCGTTGGTGGCTTTAGTTGCAAATTGGAACCGCAAATTTGTGTAGAAGTTGCATTGCATCATATCACTCTCAAACCACAGGGTGATAAGGAAAGGCCAAGTAATGGCCTAATTGAAGGCATTGACTGTGAATTTGGAAAAGTGCCAGAAAATGGATCTGAGAGCATCTTCCCTGAGAAATTAATTGACTGTTAGGCCCAGCTTCGCTTTCATGGAATGTTCCCTACTTGTCATGTTTAATGTTTGCCCCAGAAAAAATAAAATGAACGGATGACAAATTTTTGAAGTTTAATTTCATGATTATATACTAATGTCTTTTTGTTAAAGTTATTACCTAACTTTCTAACATGTCATTTATTTCTCTTCTTAATTTTGACTCTTTAATTTCCTATCACCATTAATTTAATGATAGAATTGGTAAAACATACTTAATGCTCTCTTGAAATTGTAAAAGTGATAAATAATTAGAAACAAAAACAAGATTAAAATAGTGACAGATATATAGGAACAGATGGAGTATTTGATATCATCTTTATTTATTTATTTTTTCAAAAATTTAAGGTGAGGGGATGGTCCTAGTCTAAAGTAGGAAACACTGTTGGACTCTAAAAGCACCTACAGAAGATTTACATTTACCTCACCTCGAGGGAACTAGTGGGGCATCTAGTTAACGTGCAGTCTGTCTGATACTACACTCTGTCGTGCTCCACTAGACCAACTCCTTGGGATTATATCATCTTAATTTTTGTGATCCTCTCCAATGTTAAGAAAAAGGAAAAGTTTCATTCACACTTCTTTTAAGTGTAAAAGAGGTGGAAGAGGGAGAGACAGAAAAAACAGAGAAAGTATGGGATAAGATAGATGATATATAGGTCAGACTGCCGACAGGGGCCTATGACCTAGTCTACATTGCGCCTAGGTCTCGCCAGACGAAATTACTAAATTGACAAGGTCAAGGCTTTTTGAAAAACCTATTTAATTAAAAAGACCAGCCTTGGGCCACCCAGAAAGCCTTGTGAGCCTAATAAGCTAACATTTTTAAATAAAGACATTTTATTACTTTTTATTGAATTTTTATTATAATATTTTAATATTATATATTTTTTGACTTATTTATTATTTATATGTTTAAACATGTTAGACTATATAATGATTTAACATAATAAATCTCTTTAAAAATGACTAATTACCTATTTACTTTGACTTTGAACATATATTCATAATATTATATTTTAGTTCATGAGTAGGTTTGTTATCATGTTTACAAGTAGATTTTTCGATCTACTTAAATATACTACAATAAAAACAAGTCTTTTTAAATACGCTATCAAGTCATGCTTAAACTTTCAAATAGATCACGCTCAGACCTAAGAAAAAGCTATAACAGGTGACAGACCAAGTCTAGGTTTTGAATTTTTTAAACATGTCAGACCTATTTAAATAAAGTCCAGTCTAGCCCAACCTACTTCCACCGTTATACATGATTGAGAAAAATGAGAGATAGAAACAACACAGAAATAGAAAAGAAGCGGAAAAATCATGGAGTGTGAATCTATCATAAGAATAGCCAGCTTCCTTTTCGGTTCAAAAAAGATAATAGCCCGAAATGGTTGGAGAGGGTAGCCTTTATGAACTCATTTCTTTCAGCCCAATAATTATAAAATGCATTCTATGCCAAAAGCCCAAACGATACACTTGATAGTGAAATGTAAATTGTCAAATTTCTAACCTTGTAATAATATCTTCACTTCATAACTTGTATACATCATGATTATTTGTTTTAATATAATTAGTGCGGGGTCGGCTAAATGACCCCATGATTAATTGGGGTCATTCAACCCCATGTCCACATGGACCAATAAGATTGTGTTATTTATTTTATTTATTTTCACATTATTTTTTAATTTTAATTATGGGACAATCTTATTGGTCCATATGAGCATGGGGTTAAATGACCACAATTAATCATGGGGTCATTTAGCCAACCCCAATTAGTGCATATTGCTATGTTAACTAGCAAGCAAGGCCACATTTCGAAATGCGATGCTCATATGTAACTTTTCTTCTTTTATTCCGATAGTTCGAGTTTAGCCTTACACTTTCAAGAGACTCATCCTAGATTATATGGTTGAGACTCATGTTGGTCGTAGGTCAGAAATGATCGATTTTTTGACAGGTCGTCATTTGCCTTTTGGTTTTCTCGGAGTTTCGGCGTACTCTTTGATTTTGGATAGATTTTTTTACTGGTCCAGTTGCTTGTGTATATTCCGGTTAGGTGGTGTTACTGTGTTTTTTGGTTTTATTGTGCAGGAGTGAGAAGATCTTGGTTGGTAATTAGCTTCTAACTTGCTGATCACCCTGTTTTTTTCCCTCCTCTTTAGCTTTGTTCCCAAAGCTTTTTATTAACACATATTTGACATTTCTAAAAAAAATGTACCTTTTCTTTCTTTTATTCCTCTTATTTTATGAGAGACACACACATGCACACAAGCACACATGATATATGAAGCACTCAAGCCATTGAATGCGTGAGAGAAGGTACACCAACTCATTCATGTGATACCCCTCATGCCAACAGAGCCTGGCACTAACTCATAGTAACACTCTTAATATATATTAATTATCTCTTCTTGGAAGCATTGTACAACAAAAATTGTTGAGTATATTGTGTGTAAAAGTAGCTAATATTTGGTAAAAAGAGATCAGAAATGGAGAGCCCCAGGAAGAATAGCGTTAGGTTCTTTCAGATGCCTCTGCACTATCCAAGATACACACAAAAAGACTATCAGAACATGCCAGAGTGGAAGCTCAATAGACTCCTCAAGGAATATGGGTTGCCTATACATGGTGATTTGGCATGTAAAAGAGAGTTTGCTATGGGTGCTTTTCTGTGGCCTAAGTTCTGATCTCTTGACTCAAACTCTTGAGCCATATAATGTTTGAATCTTGTATTCATTTAATATAAGTTCTACTTTATTGAATTAGAATATAATGTTGCTAATGTGGTCTAGATACTTGATTAGTCATCACATTATTAAATGTACTTGGTTGTGAAGATAAGTTCAACAAATACTATGGGGCAACACTACCTTATGTACATGGTTAGTTTTCAATAAATACTTATTGTGTGGATAAATAGATACAAAATTGTTGACACGAAAAACACTCTTAATATAAGAGATAAAAACAACAAACCTCAAAAAAATGTTTCAATTTATAAATAATGACTACAATAAAGAGTTCTCCATCCAACACAATGGTGAATATGAATGTGATTCTTTTTATATGTAAAGTGGATAAGGATGACTCAAGGAAAAGGTTCAATTTGGTGGGGATGAGTTAGGGTAAAATGATGGTATTATTGGGAGCGGTCTATCCTCTATGACTATACAAGAAGATAATTCCATTTGTTGATATTGTTGATGGGCCTCATAATTTTGATTTGGATGATCCTCTAGAGTAGTAACTTCTTTTATTGGTGTTGCCACTTCATGTTTCTTCTTCACTCCTTCAATTTTTGGATTTTCTTTTTGGTGCTTGATTTGGTAATTTTTTTGCAAATAACCCAATCATTCAACTCATAAACCATATTTTTGCTTATATTTTTTTTTTCTTGACCAAGGTATCCACAGCCGATTATCGTGAGATTAATCATTCGCCCCACGGTCAGCACATGAAGCGGTAGAAAGCTGGCCAATGAGTTTTTTCCATTCACAAGAGTTGAGATTCGAACCCCCAACCACTTGCTTAAGGAACGAAGTGCTGAACCACTACGCGAACCCGCTTGGTTATATTTTTGCTTATATATATATTTACAATATTTTTCTTAAATAATAAAATTAATTTCCAAAGATGTCTTTTAACTTCGGAATCATATTTTTCTTTTTCCTACTTCCAATGACGGTGTTGTTTCGTTTCACGATCTACTCCGGTAGCCTTCAAGGAGCCAAACTCTCCAACAACACGATTTGGTCGATTTCCATCTTAATATTTTCAATTCCTTGGAGTAAAAAAATACATGCACTGTTCTCTGTCACACTATATATATGTAACACACAACAATAAAAAAAAAAAAAGTAAATATTCAGCACCGTTACATTTCATTATTTCAAATCAAATTAGAAAAATATGACATTTAAGTAAGCACAAAAATAACGTCTTTCATCCATTTAATATATAGCATATTTAAAAATGCTTCTAGGATCTCTTTAACTAACTCTTTTCCTTTTCCCCGGTAAATCAAAGTAATTCAAATTTAAATTAAATTTTCCCTTATGATCTGATTGTTACATATATTTGTGTTTGTAACACACAACAATGAAACAAAAAGCAAATATTCAACACCATTACATTTCAAATAAAATTAGAAAAATGTGACATATATTAATAAACACGAAAAGTAATATCTTTAATCAATTTAGAAAAACATGGCATATTTAAAAATGCTTCAAGAATCTCTTTAACTAACTTTTTTTTCCCGTTTTATCAAATAAACTCTTTCAAATTTAAATTAAATTATCCCTTATCATCTAATTATTAAACTCTTTGCTGAATAGGTAAAAACATTACCATTGATATGCTGAGGAGAAATTCTGTAGATGTCAACTTCATGAATTAGACCATAAAGTAATGTTAAGGCACCACAACCATTTTTTTTAGGTTTCAAATAATACTCAATCAACTCCATTTTTTTTTTAGAAAATAAATCACCATAGTTTGTAATTTGATCTCACACAATTCTAGGTCAGAATCACCTCAGTTTAAGGTCTCAAGTCTCAAACATAAAAAACCTGCAGCTAGCCTTGAACTTAGTGAGGATTAATTTTAATCATGTGCTAACAAAAAAGCTAAACTTACTAAGCAGTTTCCAGTACTTGTGCTTCACTAGTTGGAGCACACATTCAGGAGGATCAGAAACCTTTCTTGAGACGCTCCTCCTTTTCCAGTTCCAACACACTCAAAACAAGGCCCCCGGAGCCAGGAACGTCCTTGTAAAGTGGTTCATCAGCTTGAGGACAACGTGCTCTATATTCACCAAAAGCCTTTTGAGTTTCTTTCAAGGCTTTTCTATAGCCTTCCACAAGGCTTTGCATCATATAAAGTTCCTTCTCTAGCCTATACATCTCCATCTGTCTCCTTTGACTCTCTTCTACCTTTGCTTTATGCAAACGATCAATCTCGCTATCTCGCTTCTGCAGCTCACTAAGCAAGAGTTGCTGATTCATAGCAGAGTCTTCACAAGCCTGGTCTTTTGATGCATACATCATCCTAGCTTTCCCTATCCAATGTTCCATCTGTTCCATGCACATCTCAAAGTCTTGATCACTTCTCATTCGCTTGTTACTGGCATTTAGAAAATGATGAGAGTTATGATTGTCCACCAGGCCAATGTCTCTCTTGTGAAGTGATGATGATGATGATCCAGAAATCATCTGAGGAGGCTCAAACTTGTAACCAGCTGGTGGTGGTATCCATTGCACATCTTCCTCTTGCAGTGTGATGACATCAAAACCTGGAAAAATATTATCACGATCCATGTTCCTGATCATTCAAGAACAACATTAAACTACAATATGTGAATAGAAAGGATGAATAGACACAAATTGGTTAGGTACCGTATCAACTGGGAACAATGTTTATTATGAGAGATGAGAACATTAAATCGTAACTATTAAATCTAACATGGGTGGTTGAGATTAAGACATGAAGTCCATGACTTTTTTAATGGTCGCGATTTAATGGTTTCATCTCCCACAATAAACATTATTCTCATTTCATACGCTCATTTTATAAATATATATATATATATATATATATATTAAAATCTACCAATTTATTTTTTTAGAAAACTATGATAGAAAATGAAGGTACACTTTGTACCGAACAAAGATCGGTAGATATTTAAGGGCTGTAGACTACTAGAAAGAGATAGAAAGAGAGGAGATATAAGTGATAAGTGTGTTAAATGATGTGATGTAATTGTAAGAGAAAAATAAAGGAAAAATGGGTGTCTAGAAGTATCTGTACTGTTTAGGTATACACGAAACATTACCCTATTACACCGTTAAAGAAAAAGTTAGGATTGAACCAATTTTTTAACTTTCTTTGTTCGTAAGTCATCCTATGATTTCTATAACGAGACTTTAACACTTAGGTATTGTTTGGTTGGAGGGGAGCGGAGGGAAGGGAAGGGGAGGGGAGGGTTTTTTTAAACTTTAGTTGTTTGGTTCAATTTTTAGGAGGGGAGGGGAATGGAGGGGACCAAAGTCCCTTCTAACTTAATTTTGTGTCCCCTCCAAAGGTGGGGGAAATTGGAGGGGAAACATTTTGTTGGACAAAAATAACCCTATTTAAAAATAGAAAAATATTAAATGCAAACATGTTTAAAATACAAGTAAATTTATAAAGGGTATAAAAGCAATTTAATCATAAAAGCTCTCTCCTACCCTCGTGAACCAAACAAAAAAAGAGTTATTTCCCCTCCTCTCCCCTCCTATGAGCCAAACATAATAAGGATTAAAATCTCTCTCTTCCCCTCCCCTCCCCTCCCTTTCCCTCCCCTCCATTAAAATCCCTCCCCTCCCCTTCCTTCTTTTGAACCAAACAGACCCTTAATGAATGTGTATCCTAGTGGTTAAAAACGATTGTTTGAAATCTTATACCTTGAGAATTCGTTTTAAAAACCTTATTTTTTTTTGGAGATCCTTATTTTTACCACACTCGTATCGAACAAAATTGCTTCAATAAGTTAAAAGAAAAAAACACAGTCTTCAACCGCATTATAGAACTCTCAATTGTAATTTCTAAACACCCTAAAAAAAGATACTTGACCATCTCAAATCATAACAACATTAAAAAATGTTAGTGACTAAAAGTTTTTATTATCAAGACACTTTCTTGAGTCAAGAAACATTCAATTGCTTTCAACGAGGATTAAAAATTCTCATTGAAAGGGAGAAGATGAGTAAAAAATTGACTTACAGCGGATAGGAAGAAAGTGAGTATTGAACCTCTCTCTTGAAAAATTGGAAATTGACACTTGAGCAATGTAGGGGATGAACGAACTTTTTTCTCTGTGTATCATAATTGCAAACCCACTAGTCATATATATATGTAAATCTGGTATAAATTTAGTTTCAGAAAAAAGATCTGGTATAAATTTAAATCTAATTTTTTTTAAACGAAAAATCCGAATCTATATCTACCTATACAATCTTATAAAATGAAAGCTAAAAGGATAAAACGACGACAAATGTCATCACCTCCGTCTATATTTACCAAGAAAATATGTTTGTTGAAGTTGTTTGTAATATATATGTCTAAATTATCTTACTTTTATATTGTTCTAAGCAACATTTACACACGATAAATAAATAGAACTCTTGTTTCTCAAAAATTAATAAATAAATACTACTATATTTTAGTCGATGATTTTTTAAAATGACTTAAGAAAAAAATTAAGTTACACAACCTTTGTCTTAAGTGGAATAACAATATTTAAGATAAGAAAATAAATATAAAATTTTTAATCTATTTATCTTAAATGCAATCGATCCACTTACCTAAGATTTGGATCGTTTAACTTTAATTTTTCCATCCTAATTTATGCATATACAAATCTGTAGTTTTCAGTTCATTGTTCAGTTAATGGAAGGAAGTCTCCATTATTATTTGACTAATTAATGTGTCGGTGGCGTAACGATTAAACAAATCCAGTCTAGCGGCGCAGGTCACGTCTTTCTCGTTCATCAAATTCTGTTATCACTGAAAACTATCACATACTTCACTCTCTTCTTCTTCTTCTTCTTCATTCAACGCCGGAACAAGCATGATAGCCTCCACCAATGGCGCCGATTTCCTCAGAGCCACCGCCGTTGTTAAGATCGCCGCTCTCTTCGTCGTCGCCGCCACGTTCTTCTACCTCGGCATGCACTATTCCGACGGCTACCAGCAGCTCATCTTCTTCACCACCACCACCACCACGACAACCCATGAGGTCGCCACATCCCCCAATTTCAACCAATCCTTCAATGCCTCTTCCCTAATCGAATCCGATCGCAACCAGACGCAAACCTCAAAAACAGTAGAACCACCGCCCCATGTTTCTCCTCCGCCGCCGCCGCCGCCGATGAAGAAATTCGGGGTCCTTAAGGAGGATGGCAGCATGTCCGAGGAGTTCGAGGTCGGGGATTTCGACCCGGAGATAGTGGATGATTGGGGGAACGAGACGCGTGTTGAGGATTCGGGTCAGAGTCCGAAATTGGTGTTGAAGAGGTTCGGGTTGTGCCCGCGCAGCATGAGCGAGTATATACCGTGTTTGGATAATGAGGAGGCGATCGGGAAGCTGGGATCGACGGAGAGAGGGGAAAGGTTCGAGAGGCATTGTCCTGAGGAGGGGAAACAGTTGAACTGCTTGGTTCCTCCGCCCAAAGGGTACCGTCCTCCGATTCCGTGGCCCAGAAGCCGCGATGAGGTACATTTCCCGTTCTTATGTAACATTGTATTAGTATATACTGGAAATGAATTCAATGCAGTTAATGTTTGGTGCCACTACTTCAGTTAAGGGAACTCAGAGTCTGAGTCCTCCAATCTTCATCCAAAGAAGGAGATCCCTTGACTGAAGTTACTGCATCAAAGATTGAATTCGGCCAAAATGAATGTATATACTACCTTTTATGGAAACATTAATTGCTATATTAGCAGTTATATTTTTATTACTATTAAAGAAATAAATGACATATTAGGAAGTAATTTAAAATGAAGATATTATTAATTGTTATTCTTAATACATGTGCAATAACCATGTTTAGTTCAACCAACAAAGTGTTGGTCTAGTCTAGTGTTAAGCAAGCTAGATCCCTCGGAAAGTTATTTGTTGTAACATCGGCAAAGACCAAAAAAAGTGTTTAGTTTGTGGGAGGGGAGGGGAGGGGAATTCAGAGTTAAAAAGAATAGGAAGTAGTATTATTTGTTTTATTACAAAATTTCATGAAAGAGTTGTGGAAGTAAATTACCAAAATAAGTTATTTTGCGGCAAGAGTACAGCAGGACTGAAAATTTTCCTCCTCTGACTCTTGTATTGAAGTCTAACCTATTGCTTGTTATGCTTATAAACTAATGGGGAAATAGAATTCAACTTGCAGAACTTATTTTGAATTTTTTTTGGTAATTATACAGTGCGGTTGTAAAAAGATGTTCTGAAGGTTTCTGTATACAAATTGTTTTTCCAAAGTTGACAATTTCTTAATGAATTCACCCTGCCAAAATTATCAACTTGCTAACAAGATCATCCGTTTAGAGCACTTTATAGACAGAAGTTTTTCCAGACCAAAGAAATTTGGGGGCAATTTGTATAGATGAAAGGCAAAGAAATACAAGTAACATCATACATGGGTTAAATTGTAAATTTACTCAATTTTCTGCTTGGGTGGGGGTGGACACATTGGTTTCTTAATGCAATGTTATTTTTTCTCTCGTAGGTATGGTATAGTAATGTTCCTCACACACGTCTTGTTGAAGACAAAGGGGGTCAAAATTGGATTTCCAGAGACAAAGATAAGTTTAAGTTTCCAGGTGGTGGTACTCAATTTATACACGGAGCAGATCAATACTTGGACCATATCTCAAAGGTTATTATATACTTTGGTTTCACATTTTCAGACATTATAGGCACATCTTTGACAATTCTGATGTTATGTATGTTTTTTAGATGGTTCCTGACATTACATTCGGTCAGCATATAAGAGTTGCTCTTGATGTTGGCTGTGGCGTAGCCAGTTTTGGTGCGTACTTAGTATCACGAAATGTCATGACCATGTCTGTTGCTCCCAAGGATGTTCATGAAAATCAGATCCAGTTTGCTCTGGAGCGTGGTGTCCCAGCAATGGTGGCTGCATTTGCAACTAGACGTTTATTATATCCAAGTCAAGCTTTTGACTTGATACATTGTTCGCGCTGCAGAATTAACTGGACTCGAGATGGTATGATTTTCTCTTGTATGTGCAAGGTCTATTTATAACTGCTAAGTGGGAGTGGGAGTATATATTGCGATTACCAGTTCCCTTCCCTGTATTATGTAAATGTCATTATTTGCATTACTATTCATACCCTCGACTCCCTTTAAATTTCCCCTGATGTTTTAAGCTTACCGTGTACTTAGATTTAAATATGCACTTTTTCTTGTGAAAATAAATATAAATTATAATAAAGATCCTTCGGTCTCTATTTATTGTTGGAATCTCTCTTCTTGGGTCCTGATTTCATCCCCATGAGATTCTTCCTATTTGGAAAATTAATAGCTAATAGCTGTAGATGCAGATTCAATATCAATCTTAACCTGATAATACTTGGCTTGTTAATAGGAAATAGAAATAGGGGGGGAGGGAGGGGGGCAGGGCTCGTTTCCAATCGCTCGAAATCTTATGAACAAAATACTATCAGTGAAAATAGAAGGAGATCTTTTTCAATCCCCTCCCATTTTCATGTCAGATGCTCACTTTGAATTTCTTCTAACACCTTCTCTTTTTCATCTGTGATGAAGATGGCATTTTGCTGCTTGAAGTTAATAGGATGCTAAGGGCAGGTGGCTACTTTGTCTGGGCTGCCCAACCAGTTTATAAACATGAGGAAGCTTTGGAAGAACAATGGGAAGGTACCACCGTACCAGTCAATTTGGTTTCCATTTAGTTTGAGTTTTACAAAGCCTTTCAGCCAGTGTTATAGTATCCATACATTGCTTATTTTCTGCCATTGGACTAATATTAACGCTTTCTGACGTGATGTATTCACCAAATTTATTGTTAGTTGTTTTCATTCAGCCTGTCAAGATGACTGGCAGAATTAGCATATAATCTTTAAATGGCCAAACCTTTGACCTTAAGGAGAAGCATCTTATTATGTGGTGGTATCAACTATCAAATACCTGCTCATCTGCTCCATTTTCTTTCATACCCTGTTACTTATGCGATTTGTACAGTAATTACTTGAATATTTAGTAATTTATTAGGGTTGGTTTAACTCTATTCCTAAGAATGTGGTCCGCATCCATTGATTATAACATTGGGTTTTGTTATCTTCAGAGATGCTTAATCTTACTACTCGCCTTTGCTGGAAGTTGTTGAAAAAAGATGGGTACGTTGCAATATGGCAGAAACCTTCTGACAATAGCTGCTATGTAAACCGTGAGGAAGGAACTAAACCTCCACTGTGTGACCCAAGTGACGACCCAGACAATGTTTGGTATAGTGTTCTTGCCTTCCTGATCTTTAGATGATTATGTGACATTTTGATCTAATTATATATTATCACCACAAGCAGTATGTAAATTTACTACCATCTTATGTGATAGAGCTTTCCTACATAGAACCAAGGAGTTAATTAGTTCCTTCATTGATGTTAAAATGTTGAAGTACTTTTTTATCAAAGGGAAAAAAAAGTGAAACTCCATTTTCATACAGACACTTCTGTTGAAGCTATAAATTATTAAGCTAAACTAGGATTACAAAAATGACTATACACTATCTAGAAAGCTATGATCAACAATTAACAGTAGCCTTTATATAATCAAACAGTCATCGAAGGAATAAATAAAAAGTGAAACTCCATTTTCTTCCTGATAACTTCATTGAAGCTATGAAGTTTTAAGCTAAACCAGGCATACCAAGAAAAACACTGCACCATCCAATATTCCTAGATCAACAATTCACAGAATCCTAGAAATAATCAAATCTAATTTTTATTGGTACATATTTTCTGTAATCTTTTAGCCTTTCAGGTTTATCGAAGCATGCACCAAAATTATAGGCAAGTTAATTCTTCTGCAGAAAAGAGAAATACAATGAGATGAAAAACATAAGAAAATTGAAATCAAAGGATGAACGCAGAATAAGTTATATAACTTGATTGTACACTTTTGTATAGGGGTTTTCTACCTGCATCTCATAGAATTCTATATCTAGAAACAACCCTTATCCCTTTGCCAACCATTGGAAAGAGACCCCACGGTAAGTTTATAATTTTTAGTGATTGAACAATAGATCAAGCTTTGTGATAACTTTCATGCATCATTGTTTTATTAAAATTTACAGGCCCATTATCAGGTGTTTCATTATTTGCTTCATGACTTTAGGTATGTTAATCTGAAAGCATGCATCTCTCCATTGCCCGAGAATGGATATGGACGAAATCTTACCAGATGGCCTGCACGTTTGCATACTCCACCTGATAGGCTTCAAAGCGTAAAACTTGATGGTTTCATATCCAGAAATGAGCTTTTCAAGGCAGAATCAAAATATTGGAATGAGATAATAGAAAATTATGTTCGTGCATTACACTGGAAGACGATGAAATTTAGAAATGTTATGGATATGAGAGCTGGTTTTGGAGGGTATTGCTCTATTCTATTTCTTTTTCTTGTTTTAAATATAAATTTAGAGTTTTCTGATTAGTCTCTTCAATATCTGAGTATTCTGCAGATTTGCTGCTGCATTCATTGATCAGAATCTTGACAGCTGGGTTATGAATGTTGTTCCTGTTAGTGGCCCAAACACTTTGCCTGTTATATATGACCGGGGGCTGATTGGCGTAATGCATGACTGGTACTTTATTAAACTTATTCAAGATTATATTGACACATACCCGAAGTAATTTGAGCCAATATTTTGTGAACAAGTCAGAATGTATTGATATTTCTCTATTTATGATTTGTAAATCAGGTGTGAACCATTTGACACCTATCCAAGAACCTATGATTTATTGCATGCTGCAAACCTGCTTTCTGTTGAGAAGAAAAGGTACCTTTTATCCCCTTGTCAGTTCTATCTTTTTCCTAGATATAGCATGTCTGGATCAATTTTTCTTTCCTCATAATCAATTTTTAGACTCAAGTCAGAAGTTTCTCCCCATAATTGATTGACTTTAGAATCAACTGCTGAAGGACTTTCAAACATGCACTTTATTAGTTTAGTATTTGTATTGAAAAAAAATGTAAAGTTAGTATTGCATGGAAAATATGTCAGGTTGACCTCTAAGATGGGCTCCACTCAATTATACCTCTTTTTTCTGTTCTTTCTAGTACCCGTTTGGATGCAAAGCATAGAATACTTATTGGAGCTTATTTAGTGCGTTTTCTAGTAGACAAGCTCCAATAAGCCTGTATCTAAACGGTCTGTGGTTGTTTGGTTGGTCACGTTCAAAGTGCGTTTTGTCACGCCTCATCAACTGTGAGGGATCCTAAATCCCGAGCCACGTTGCGATAACATAATCCAATGGTTATAGAGTGTAGAAAAGAAGCCGAAAACTCATTGTTCATATATAGCAAATTGGTTGGCAATCTAGACCAACACTGTTTAATTACTTGGTTCATACTCTTATACAAACATAATGACTTCATAAAAGCTGATAGCAAATAAGATATTTGTACAGGTGTACTGTGTTTTTTATTATGTTGGGAGTGCTTGTATACTGAATCTTTACTATATGTTGCATTTGTCTCTTGTCAGATGCAATGTGTCATCAATTATGCTTGAGATGGATCGAATGCTAAGACCTGGTGGACGTGCATACATCCGTGATACTCTTGCCATAATGGATGAGCTTGTGGAGATTGCCAAGGCTATAGGCTGGCAAGCCACAGTGCGAGAAACATCTGAGGGCCCTCATGCAAGTTACAGGGTCTTGGTTGGTGATAAGCACCTACTACGCGGTTGATATATAAAACTCACATTCTTGTTTTTGGTCCCCTGCAAGAAAAGGGTCATATACACAGTGTTATCAAATATTCGCCATGGCGCCGCGATTAACAACACTCTACACATTTGAGAATTGAAGTGTAGGGCGATGCAAGTGTAGATATCACTTCCATATAATCGTCTAGAAGCATTTGTTTATTTAATCCTTGACATCAGATTGCAAGAGCTGGTTAGGTCTAGTGCATGGTTTAACTTGCTTGTAATATTTATAGTTTTAGAGGCCTAATATCTGTTATATTGTTCATAGTTTTTGTAGTCAAATATTGTTCATAATGATGTTCACTTCATACCGGCCAGTACTAGTATCCAAGCCCGTGATTGCATGAGAAAAAAACTATTAATAATATTCTTTTCACTTTACTTAAAATTTGGATTCACCACATTTTTATTTTTATAATAATATCATGAAGAGTTTTTATCTTCATGTAATGTATATCTTTTATCATTGTACTTTGGGAACATATCTCTTTACTTGACTTAATACCAAACTATTATTTATAAGCTAAAATGTTTTTATGAAAAGGTTTTTATTTAATATAAATAATTTATATATTAATACACTTTTATAGAAAACTTCTATCCACATACAATATAATTATATTTAAAATACTTTTCAATTTAAGTTTTATATTACACAAAACACAGCCAAAATGGAGAGTTTCAGAACTTCCTTGGCAGCAATGGACATTAGTTAGTGAAGGTAGTGCTTGAAGCTGGTAAACAAAGGTTTGAGCCACAGGATAACTTTTTTAGGGCAAAAGTTCCATTTCTTGATCCTTTATCTTTGTGAGTTACAAAATGATGATGGTACTGTTGAGACGTGTACTTATTATGGTCGATTGTGTAAGATTGTGAAGGTGAATCAAAAGGCATTTGTTGATGATGTGGTTAATGCTAATGCATACCAAAAATTGAGTGATGAGAAAAAGTCAAAATGTATGGAGTTTCTGTTGACCAATCATCCAGTGCCACTGTTACACCCATATACTTAAGAGTGGAAGGCTAAGTTGGAGGAGATGGAGCTGGGTTGTGATGCCCCTGATGAAGATGCTGATGATATAGTTGGTGATCCTGAGGAAACTGAGATTCTAGATTGGATTGAGGATGAAGATGATGATGATGAAGACGTAGATGAATATGTTGTTATGGACATGGAAGAAAATGAAGATGGTAAATTTTCAGGCCATGGAAGAAGAGAAAATAGAGTGGAGTGAAATATTTTGAGTGACTTTTGTGTAAGGATTGTGTTATGCTTACCTAGTTTCTGAAAATGATAAAGTGCACTAGCATGCGGCATGTATTTATTTATGCTTTATCTTTCTTTGTGTATCACTCCCTTTTTCAGAAGTTTTGCAGCATGCAACCTTTCTTTTTGGACCAGGATTGTCATAAACACACTGAGTCTGTGACAAGCATTTTATTTTAGAAAGTGCTTTCTCTCAGGTTTAACTGCCACTGAAATTGATTTGGGTGAGGACTAGAAACCATATGAGATAGCAGATCTCAAAAATTATGGAGGAATTGCTCTGAATATTTCTTCTAACCATGAAAATTACACTGGTTCTATGAACTAGTATACTGCATGTCTTTCTCAAATCTGAGTAGGTATAATACTGTCAGGCACTAGTTTAAGGTATTGGCAAAAGGTAATTGAAATTATTCATGATAAAACCTAGTATAAACTATATTCATTTTATTTATTTTTGGGTACTGAAAGAACAATTTAGTGGCATTATTAGGAAGAAAAGGGCTAAAATATTTAGTCAGTGATGTTCTGTAACTCAGCAATTTCCTTAATCTCTGCTTCGCTGTTATTCCTCTGTTTGACAAGTGACATTAATGTTGATAATTTGTGGTAGTTTGGTAGACAGGTGAAATTGGGATAAGATTTAATATGAGTTTTATCTTGTATTTGGTGCATAATAAAAAATAGAATAGGACATAGTTCATTTTAGTTCCACTAAAAAGTTGTACCTAAAAAGAACACAATAAAAGTTATTTTAATCTGTGTGTGTCAAGCAATACTTATAGTATGCTTGCAAACTCTTCTATAACCAACCGATACCAAAGTAAAAATCAATTATGAGAAGGTACATAAGTAGATTTTTAGCATGTTTGGATCAGCTTCTCTTTTATCAAAATCAACTTTGAAAACCAGATTCTACTCGTGGAAGTTCTCTTCAGAATTGATTATGGCTTCAAAATCTATTCTAAAAAAGTTTCCAAACATGCACTTTGGATGCTAGAATTGATGATGAGAAAATTAGCTGTTCCAAATATATTATTACTAATAATTCATTTGGAAACAAAGTCCGGTGATCAGTCTCAACTTCTGCCCTAGGTGACCCTCACCATAGTCAATAGCCATGGCAACGTTGTGTTAATCAACTAGCAAAGGTACTAAATTCTTATGCTTCATTCAGTTTTTGTAGAATGCTGGGTGGAAGGTTGAGCTGGACACAACTATTAAATTTGATTTAGCTTTGTTCTGCTTTTCTATATTTTTCACACATTGACTTTTTTTTTGGCACTTTAATCAATATGGCCCACTTAATGAATTGTGACAAAGAGTTTGAATCATCCTAGCTTTATAGTCCTTGCTTGCAACACTGTATGCATTCACCTGGGAGTGATCTATCTACATTTAGCAATCTATGCCCTCATCTTAATTTCAAATCATGTGCTGTGTAGTTTCTCTACTCTTGCTCACTGCAGCTGTGAACCTATGTGAACTATGAAACTGTGACTGATGTATCATTGTGTGTCCTGTGATCCTTTTTTGAGTTTTATAGTTATATTCCTTCTGTTAATGTTGCTTGGGAACTCACCCTTTCTCGAAACTAAGCTGATACATATATCTAGTTCAAAATTATTTCAAAATTGAATGTTAGCTGTTAAATAATTTTCACCATATAATCAGCATCTTATTGATGAAAAAATGGAATTTAAATAAATGGACATCGCAACTTTGTCACGAAGAGCATAATATATTAAAAGTTGAAGTTCTTTCAAGAAAAGTAGAACTTTCATACACAAAAGAAGTAGTCACTCTTGTCCAAATCAAAGCAGTTATCAAAGGATTACTAACGACATATACCGTTATAATGTTACCGACAGAGAAAGTTGTTAGTACAGACAAAATCGTCTGTAAGTTACCAACGGCTTAGACTATTGGTAATTGTTATTGACGAGGTAATTATCAATGGACAAGTGTTCATCAGTAATTCGACAAAAACTTGTTATTACTGGCGATGATTTGCCATTAGCGATGGTCTTTGGTCGTCAATAATGACAAGTTTTCTTTAGGGACTTTTAGAACCCTCGGTAAAATTTACATCAGCGACCTCGTTTTCAACAATATTCTTCTCTCCATCCTATCTTGTTTTTAACTGTAGTGAATCATATATTATCATTTTTTTTCTTGTCTGATTTTGTTTATAAGAATAAGGTTTCCACATGCCCGATAACATTTGTTATGGAGCAATACTAAATACCGGCTTCCAAAAATACCTTTAGGATTTTTAAGTTTCTGCAATCTAAAATGCGGAAGAAATTTTTATTTTTTACGTTCTGCAAACTAAAATGCGGAATTCAATTTTATAATCTACCGTAAACTAAAATGCGGAATGCAAGTTTATTAGTTACTGAGAACTAAAGCGGAACACAAAATATATTTCTCAAACTTAAATTTGAAAGCAGAAATCATATTCTGTAATCTCATGTTTGCGGAACGTATGGGAAAATTAACTATAACTACTGCAAACAAAATCGGTAACCCATATAACTAACGCAAATCAAAATGCGGTAAATCTAAGTCGAATTTCACATTCCCTCCCGCACGCAAATGAAGCAAATCTCTGAAAAAATAGAGAATGATGAAGGATGATGGAGAAGGGTGAGGAAGAGGATGGAGCAAGGTGAGGAAGCGATAGTGAAAGGGTTCTAGGGATGGTTGTGTATTGAGGAGTATTTTTGGAAGCAAAAGCAAAAGAGGGGGTGGTGTATATAGATGTGGGGTGGGATATGTAGTTTTAGTGTCTTACCCTTTATTATTTTCAGTTTTTTTTTTGTTCGAATTATTTTATGCCTCTGCTAGTGGTGATACTGATATACAGGCCAGGTGGCCCACTTACCAGAGGCACAAAATTCCCTGGCAAAAACAATCACTAGGCTTTCTTTTGATTCAATTGGTCCACGTGTTTTTTGACAAATTCAGCTATACTTGATATTTCAGAAGCAAGCTGGACCCATGGGTTAGAGATATTTTATGATTTATGATTGAGCGATCTTAAGGCAATAATTTCTATTAAAAACTTCTGTCTTCTAAAGATGAGACAAACATGTTTGAGTCGGAATGTAATTTTACAAGCAGTAAAAATTCTTTCAGTCATGTATTCAACACAGCAGTATTTATAGAGATTCAAACTCAAAACTTCTACCTTAGCTGAAACAATATTATATCAGTTGAAATTTATGCGTTTAGTGAATGTTATTTAAAAATTAAATTGATAGGAACATTTCAAAGTCAAAATTAATGGTCTAAACGCACGTCAATGATTAAAATATAAATTTAAAGCCCGAAAAATTAGTAAAATGTAGCTCAAATTTGACCCCTTTTTCAACGATTAAGCAGTTACAAACACCTGGTAGAGTTGGCTCCAGTTTGGATTTGACATGTGTTATCAGAACCTGATGCTCCAAAGTAAAAACAAAGTCTAATTTTGGATGAATGGTTTTTCTAGTATTATTCCCCCACTAACCGCAATATTGCTTACAACGTTATTCTTAAAGGAAAGTATATTTAGGAAATATCAAAAGTGGAAGCGTGTGGTACATGTTAGATTTGTGGTTGAGTTGTTAGCATGTCTCTAGTATATTTTTCTACGGAAGAACAATATTATAGAAGCGTGTGCTACATGTTACAAGTAATATGTCTGGCTCGGCCTAAAAAGGCTACTAAATCCAATACTATCTAAAGCGGTTTGAAGAAGCCGAGTGAATTTCGCATGCCGGCCGGGTGTGATGTTCAAAAGTAAGTTTATCTCGTCCAGTAAGAAGTTGCAGCATATTTATAAGACAATCACAATGTTGTTGGTGAACCATCTTTATCTCAAAAACTATATATAAAGACTTTAGTAAGACTTAGCATCTCGAGTATGTGTCTCACCAAGTCTATAAGTTTGATCGTTCATTTACACAAACATTACTTATTCTTAACTCATTGCTCTTCTTTGACTTTGAGTTTCTCTCTCAACAGTCTCATGCTAAGTTGAGCGTCAGCGTGCCTTTTCGTGTACCTTCCGCGTCATGTCGACATCGCATTATCGTGCTGGAAGATCATGTACCGCTACAGAAGATTAAGAGCATCCAGTAGCTCAGATTTTAAAAAAATATGATACATGATTAATTATTCTTAAGTAAAATATAAAGTTCGAATATTGTGTATGAAAAAGAGATAGTCTCGTGAAAATGTTAATGTTCAGAATTCAAACAAAATTGAGTAGATACATGTGTTAGAATAAAAAAAAAAAACGTGTGGTTCTCTGTCAATTTGAACATGCCAATGCTACTTCTTTTTAATTTTCCTTCTCAAAACATGACCTTGAATCTTGTTAATTTCCTTCATAAAAATACCTTCACCTCCACTGAGGTCATTTGATAGGGACACTCTTCCACTATGTTGGACAGAATTTGATATGATAATAATCGATTCTGTGCGATAGTTTGGATGGAATATGACATTATTGTAGCTAAAATCTTATCCGATTCTATACCAAACATGAAATGGAGAGTGTGGTTAATTCATGTCCCTAGCTCTCTGTGTTCTTGTTTCAACCTTATCCACACAACACTTCGTTCATACTTCATACCCAAACGTTATTTTAGGGGACATGAATGAAACAAAAAAACTGCTATGTTATGTTAAGTGAACCATTTAGTTAATAAGTCAAGAGATGGGATTACAATACCGCAATCATGTCTAATAGCTACGTTTTAATTTAAGCAGAATTCCGACAAAATTGTACCAT
The DNA here is from genome assembly GCA_030819835.1 of Acmispon strigosus. Lineage (NCBI taxonomy): Eukaryota > Viridiplantae > Streptophyta > Magnoliopsida > Fabales > Fabaceae > Acmispon > Acmispon strigosus. The sequence continues at coordinate 42,305,988 of JAUAMA010000005.1, read as the reverse complement.
TTCTCACATAAGAAATTTTTTGTAACATATTTGGAAATTTCTAAGTTCATGTTTTTAGTCTAGCTTGTCCTACTAACTTATTTACAAGTCTGTTTAACCGAAAATGTCCTCTTAAAAAAGACTAATATGCTAGAGAACTAATAAGCCATGAGCTAATAAAAAATAAACACTTCTACGTATCTTTGCCTTTTAAGAAAAATATTCTGAATTTTATAAAACTTAAATAAAATAGAATACTATATTTATTTATATTATTATTAATAATAATAACAATATTAGGTAAGCAGATCGGCCATCGGGCCAAACATGTTTTTTTATAGTTTTACTCAATCTTTTTAGTTAATTAGGGTTTTAAAAAAGTCTAAATCTATTCTTTTTAATAAATAAATTAGGTCAAGTCGGGTCTTCAGCGGGTCAAACCACATACCCTTGACGACTGTCTGACTTATTACCACCCTAGTGTAGTCGTTAAACTATGAAAGTGGGGAGCTAATCAAGGCTTTTTTTAATGATGCAAAAAAAATTAATGAAATATGTTCCTAAAAAAAATTAGTGAACTATGGTTGTTTTTGCCAACTTGACAGCTGGTGTGGTATCGGGTTGGAAGTCGCAGGGCTTTATGCGACTACATGGTGCGACTCCCAGCGGGTCTGCACTGTTCAGGAGTCTCAAGATTTCTTGCGACTTCTGTGGAGCTGAAGTCGTAGTATGCTGCGAATCCTAACAATATAAATATACATGCCCCTGCTTCCACAAATTTTCCATTGCATAAACCATCAACTCTGCTTCATTTTCCACTATAAACCTCAAACCTTGAACCCAAACCTCTGCGATGGGTCAACAAATTGTCTTTGTGTACTACAATGGTAGGGCTTACGAAGGCGGCCAAGGTGTTATGTTTGAAGGTAAGACAAAAGTAATTTATCTGAAACGAGGCATTTCTGCACCCAGTCCTCTTTAATGAAGTGTCATGCAACTCCTCACAATACAGAGGCTGTGGTCCCATATATTTATAAAGTATTGCATTTTCTGCACCTAGTCCTCTTTCTCCTTTTCCTTCAACGAAGTGTCATGCAACTCCTCACTTTGTAGAGGCTGTTGAGGTACTGACCGTTGCATCCCAAATTGCCACATAACTCGGTCTGGTTGATGCCACTTAACACGCCAGTATGTGATCATTGTCACAACAGCTCTCCATAGGTTGCTACTTGCTTGAACTTCGTTAGGGAATACGGACAATACATCATCATTATATGGCATCCATCGAAACTACAAACAACCAGAACGATGTCAATAAAGAAATATATGCACAAGATTTATCTAACTAATATAATTGTACATGTAACTCACTTCGTTGCTGCGAAGTGTGTCCATTATGGTCCTGTATTTATCAATTGATAGCCTTTCATAACTTGTCGGAACGTCATTCCACCTACGCAAAATGTGAAGTACATAACGTATATGTCACCAACAATGAAATGTATGTGTTACATTATTAATAATTTTATTTAACAAGATTAAGAGTATACCTAGTTGCGAGTGGATGTTCGACTATGGTATATAGTCCAGGCATCTGTGGCTCAATGTCAGGTATCCTTGTCCAGACTCACAAATGGATAAGATATGTACAGCCAGCGATCCCGACTTTACGATGGTCAGTTGCATCACACAACTCATAGTATAGATGAAAAACAAGTGCATATCCCCAGCTGTAAAGTCTCGCTTCATCAAAGTCACCTAGCAATGCTAGATATCTCATTGCTATCCTTCCACCAGTGTGTTCGGTGAACATGAAATCTCCAAGCAAAATAAGTATGTATGCTCAAGCATACCAATCCAACCCGACTTCGTCATCCGAGTCCAACATTATGCTCCCCATAAGTTGTCTCAACCATGTTAGCTTAATTACACCTCCCTTAATAGCATCTGGGTTCGGAGCCGCTCCTAGCATATTTTCCAAGAGAAGTAGCCAGTTAAGACAGGTGTTGCCGGTGACAGGAAGGTCATCTATTTTCAGGCCTAGAAGCACAGCCACATCCTGTAACGTGATTGTTACTTCCCCGAATGGCATGTGAAAGGTGTGCGTCTCTGGTCTCCAACGCTCCACCAAAGCAGATATCAACTCTTTGTCGAGAGGTTCATGTCTTATGCATGTCACCTCATAAAGCCCGGTGCTTTGGAGGCGGCCTACAATCAGATCCGGAATGCCATGACAGTTCACTACCGGTTTTCTCACATTCAAAATTCTATTCTGTTCTTCGTTCCACACATCGTTGGAGACGTGCTTGTCTTGTAGGTGCAGGAGACTCGGATTTAGAGGGCCAGGATTGATATACGCTTCATTCGCCATAAGGTTCCTACATTCAATAATAATCTAATTTAATTAATTACAATAAACACCATAAATTCAAAACGAAACAATAAACTTTCACAAAGTTTAACGGTAAACAATAAACTTAAATATTAGTCAACAATTATTTCTAAACATAATATTTCACAAAATGTATATTTCTAATATTTCACAAAATTAAATTTATATTTCTAAACATTATCTAAACTAAATAACATTACTAAATATTATATATTTTTTACATACTAATCAACATTTATTATTTCTAAACAATAATATAGACATTAAAATTTCTAAACAATAAGTTAAACATTAATATTTCTAAACAATAATTTAAACATTATTATTTCTAAACAATTAATATTTCTAAACTTAGTCTACAAAATTTATATTTCTAACCAGCATAAAAGTAAACATTAAATTTTCTAAAAGTATACATAAATAATAAACAAATAACTTCTAAACAATAATATTATCCAAAAATACCAAATAAACACTTACTGAAATGAGAATATTTGTAGTGGAAAGTGAGAGATGTTGAGATGAATGGCTTCAACTCGAGGAGAGTGAGAGTTCTTGAAAATTTTGAGAGGAAGGACTTGATTTTTGAGAGTAAAATTCGTGGAAGTTTTGAGGGGAGAGTGAGAGGATGAGTAAAATGATGATAGTGAGAGTGAGAGTGAGAGTGAGAGTGAGGAGATCAGTTTCCGGCGTTGTATTTATAGGGGTCCAGACCGTCACAAAACTGAACACAAGTCGCAGGGTTCCCTGCGACTCCTGTGTCACATGACAAGCATGCACAGGAGTCGCATTCTGCTACGCGACTTCCAAGAATCTTGTCGGCATCGAGGGAGTCCCAGGGGTCAACGCGACTCCCTGTGTTGTATTTCCCCATGCCAGTCCTGCACCATATTCTCAGACATCGGACATGCTTCGATTCGTGAAGCTGTCCGCGACTCCCCCTTCCAAGCCACACCAGCTGCCAACGTGGCTAAAACAATTATAATTGACTAATTTTTTTTAAAACATATTTCACTAAAAAAAATTCATTATTAAAAAAAACCCGCTAATCAAATCATAACTTTTAAAATATCTTTGATGAGATTATGGGTGGCAACCTACTTAATATCATGCCTGATATTTTTTCCGTGCTCAGGTCACCTCTTAATTATGGTACCTCAAAGATTTTTCTTTTGGCCCCACATATATACTTATATTTCAAATGTTGTAAATGTATTTGTAGTCTGAGAGGCACCATTTGAGGATGTCATGTGGTAGAGCACCACCTGTCCCTTGGCCAGTTGAGAATAATCCAAAATTAGGTAAGCTAATCGCTCTTAAATACGTATTATGTGTTGAATTAACTTTTAGGAAGGTCAAGATCAGTTTTCGACCAGAAATTGAAAAAACAAAAAGTTGAAAGAAGAAAATTGATTCCTAGATGGAACAAGTCCTTGGCCAAAAGGGCATCAAATCTGGGCAAATCTAGTCCAGCTAAGAGATGTTGACACTTAAAACATATGAGATACTACGTGTCAACCTATGATTTAAGTGACTGAGTGGGCCCCATATGATTATTTATTGAACCCAATACCCATCTTTTTTTTTTCTATTTTTGTTTTAGAAATGGTTTTTGCTATAGAATATTTGTATAATTATATACAAATGTCAAAATTATTTTTTAGTGCAATGGTGGAGGGGGGAGGGCGGCAATTATAGTGTAGAGTGATGGTTAGTGGTGGTGGGTGTGCTTAATGGCGGTGGATTGAGTCAGTAGCAGCGGTGGCATTATGAGAGATAACCATGTCGAATAAAAAATATTTTATGAGGTTAGCTCTGCTAGTGAATGTTTTTGTTATACAAATGATTTGATCATGAAACCTTGCATAAAAAGAATTAAACATGCGCTACTTTTTTTTTTTTTTTGAAAACTAAACATCTGCTATTTAAACTTACCACTTATTCACTTATTCGTTGATAAATATTTTACTTGCTTCGGCACTTATTTCTGCTCTTCAGAGCTATTGTATGCCTTTTTTTAATTGGGTTTGTCTTCCTTTTTTGTCCATGGTAAAGAATTTTGTAATTTTCTGGTGATATATATATTATATAATCTTTTGCTTGAAAAAAAAAAATTTATTCGCTACAATATATTTTCAAAATTAATAATTAGATAAAATGATATTAAAAATTCATGATAGTGTATTGTTAGTGAAAATAGGCCCATTTTTTATATAAAAATGATCAATGTCGTAAAAATCTCACACTTTTAATAAATATTAATTAATTATTAATTAGTGTTTTCTTTGTTGCTCTTTAGTTTTCGGACGCATAAAAAAAAATAAGCTACACTTTAAATTTCACTTCAACCCCACAAATATATTGGGACGGCTGTTATTACATAATGCGACTTGTAAAAATAATATTTTCTTATATATCATAAGTGTCAAATACATATAACATAATAATCATGTATCATACAACTTCTATATATCCATACATACTTAATTTCTTTTGTATCTCGTGTTCTCTCATTTTATGTTTCTACTCTCTTATTTTTCTATCACTTCGCACACTATAAATTTCTCTTTTCTACCATTTATTCCTATATCTCTTAACTAGGAAGTTGGAAGGGGGTTTCAAAAGATTTTTATTATATAGTATATGCAAGTCGATAATTTGAGAAATATTATTTTAAATAAGCCACATATTCCATGTATGGATTAATGCTCAAAAACTCGTATCCATCAGGTACGACTATTGCAAAGTTTCCTGCGTGAAGAGTCTTTTGAAAGTTTTGTGGGTGATGGGATCGAAGAAGAAGGTGTTTACACACCACAAGGATGGTTGAAGGATGAGAATGGTTCTGCTTCTAAGTCTTGGTGTGAGGTTCTGATGGGGAGTCCATTTTGAAGTGAAAGATTGTTTCTTTTACCGATAAGGATGAATTATCTGTTGTTAATTCTGGGTTTTGTGATAGGGAGCTAAGGATCCCTAACACTGTTCTTTTTTAGGAGATTGTTGTCTTGAATTTCAAGGTAGGCAGGGACAAGGGTCCTGAAGAGGGGGAGAGGGATGATATTCTTTTCCCAAAAGATTTTTATGATTAGTGTGGTCATGTCTTTCTTGATGTTAGCTTGGGTTCCCTTCGTGCTTTGGGGGATTGCCATGATATTGGGTTTGTGGAGGGTTTCGATGTCTTGCGTCCTCAAGTTTTCCGTTGCTCGTTTAGTGTTGATGGGTTCGTCTGTGGTACATTGATTCTTTCTGTTGTGAAAGCCACAAGAGGGGATGGGAAGACCCATGGAAGATGAGAAGAAAGGTAGAAAGAAGAAGGGTCGGGCTGTGATTCTTAGTGGGGTTGTTGCAGCGGAGGTGGCGGAGGAAGATACTGTTAAGAACTTAAAAAGGAAGTTCTCGAGTAGCGGAAGGTAAAATAAGGGTTTGAGGAATCGAAGAAATATTGTTTGAAATATATTTTCTATCCTGAGTAATAACTATCACAAGCTCTGAATTTATACAGAATGGAAATAAACAGCCGAGACTGAAATGTAAATGACCGTGCCGGATATCCGAGGTCAACTTCTTACATAAAAAATGTAACCTACAACATTGGAAACGTAAACTACTAATAAACAAATAATAAACCTAAGATAAGATAAGGTCGAATCCCGGCTAATCTAGGATTGTCATTATTACAAGATAACATGCGTTACAGCTGGCGATAATACAGGCAACATGTCTAGTCAGACTACAATCTTGGTTTGGGCAGGCGATCCATTTGTTCCAGTGCGCAGACGATCCTGATTAGACAAAGGTCAGACGACGCACTCCGTTGTTGATCTTCTACAAATCACAGACGATGTTGTGATTGTTTTCATGCTTCAACTTCAGATGGTTTAGATTCTCTAACATCCCCCCACAAGCTCAACGTGGGTGAGAAGGAAGACAACCTTCGAAACACACGGTTGAGCTTGACCTCCATGGTTGCAACTTGCTTGCTTGTATTTCCTTTGCAAGCATCACAAACAAAGGTGGAAACATAATGCCAGGAATAGTTGTGTTCCTTTGACACTGGTGCTTGTACTCGGAGCGGAGGTTGGGTCAGGAATGTTAGAGTTTGACGATCATGGAGAATGAATTGGAAACCTTGGCCAGATCCGCCATATTTGAAACAATATGTGAAGAAAAATATACATATTTTTGGGTTTTGGGTGCCTGGGCGTGTCCGTTAGTGGAAGGCGCCTTGCTGCTCTCTACCTCCTACGGCTCAGGGGGCTTATGGCTATTTGGGCATGAGTCCAGAGGAACATCGACAGGAGTAACCCCTCTGTTCATGGATCTCAGCGACGAAAAAGAGAAATTTGCAGAAAAAGTAAAGAGAAGGATAAAGCTTGAGTTCAGAGGAACATCGACAAGAGTTACCCCTCTGTTCATGAAGCTCAGCAGGGGTTTAAGGTGAGGGCTATCTAAAGAAAATGATAAAGCTTGACAAGAATATGGAGCTTCTGCCATGGGAGAAAAGAACGAAGAAAAAAAAAACCATGGATCCAGACTGGCTTTGATACCATGTTAAGAATTTAAAAAGGAAGTTCTCGAACAGTGGAAGGAAAAATAAGGGTTTGAGGAATTGAAGAAATATTGTTTGAAATATATTTTCTATCCTGAGTAATAACTATTACAAGCTCTGTATTTATACAGAGTGGAAATAAACAAACGAGACTGAAATGTAAATGACCGTGCCGGATATCCCGAGGTCAACTTGTTACATCAGAAATGTAACCTACAACATTGGAAACGTAAACTACTAATAAACAAAAAATTAACCTAAGATAAGATAAGGTCGAATCCCGGCTAATCCAGGGTTGTCATTATAACAAGATAACATGCGTTACAGCTGGCGAGGACACAGATGACATGTCTGGTCAGGCGATCCATTTGTTCCAGTGCGCAGACGATCCTGATTAGACAAAGGTCAGACGACTCACTCCTTTGTTGATCTTCTACAAATCACAGACGATGTTGTGATTATTTTCATGCTTTAACTTGAGATGATTTAGATTCTCTAACAATACTAGTCTTGTTTGGAGGGAGCTGATGCTTTTGCTGCTGGAGTTTATGGAGCCTACAAGTTTTATGACTAGGGTGCAGAGTTCCCTTTCAATGGGGATTCATTTGGGCTTGTTGTGTGATTGCACAGATATTGTTGCTCTCAACCAAATTGCGGCCTAGATTTATGCGCGGAGGAGAATGTGGAGAGGCTTTTTGAGTTTTTTTTTTCGATTTGGGGAAATTTTTGTTGTGTTGTGGTGCTTGGTTATTTGAGTGTTAGTTTCGGCTTTGGGTGTTGGCATTTTCTCTCTCTTTATGGTTGCTTCGTTGGGTGGTTTGTTCTTTCAGTTGTCCTTGGTTCTGCTGTCCTTTTGAGTGGTTTTTCTTCCCTTTAGATAAGGGTTGTGTATCCTTGTCATATCCATCATCTATATAATTTTTTCTTTCTATAAAAAAAATACTTACACTTTTGTTTTGGGTACTATTAAGTAAAAAAATTCACTAGGTATGGAGTCCCATCTGAGATGGGATCTTGTGGGCTATGACTTTTTGAGAATAGTTATCTCAATGTAAAATCACCAGGTTGTAATCCTCTAAAAGCTAAACTTAAATGATTTAGACTCAATCCTTCGACTCAAAATTGAAAGAAAAAAAAAAATTAGACGGGTGCTTAAAGTTAAATTCTGGCTTACTCTTTTAAAACGAGCCCTTGTGGAGACTCTATTTTAAGTGGAAAAGGGCTTATAACTTCAAGTTTGGTTTGCTTTGGACCTGAAACTTGGAAGAGTAAGGGGCGCATGAAAGCCTTGATTTAAGGTCAAAAGGGTGATGTTTTCAGGGAAGAATAGAAAGTATGAGTCCTAAGTTACGACCAGCAAACACATAGATGTCAAGCAACAAGACAATTAATAAGATTTGTGTTGAATTATCGATCTAAGATGTCAAGCAATAAGACAATTAGAAGGATTCGTGTTGAGTTCTCGATCTAAGCTGTCAAGCAACAATACTGGCAGGAGGATTCATGTTAGATCCTAAGGTAAGCTATCAAGCAACGAAACAGTCAAAGGATTCATGTTAGACTCCTCTAAAGATTTAATTCTTCTTGAAGACTTGACATTTTGGGCATGGAAGATACCTAAGTTATAAACGTGATGGGTTGCTATCTTACCCTAGAAAAAGAGTCGAAGACCTCATGTATGCACTTAGCAAAACTGACTAAGTTAAGGCACCAAAGGGGTGATCATTTTCTTATTTGAATTTAAATTCAAATATGCGTCAAGGCAAATGAAAGAAATTTATTATAGAAGAAACTTCCCACGGACACATGGAGAAAGTAAGACCAAGTCGCAGGACAAGAGGAAGTTCTTGAAGATTTTGTAGGCTGATTGAAGATACATGTTGTAGTGTAGTTTAGTATATGTTGTATTAGCAGTTAAGTTATTTATTCTATTAATAGGGTTCTGTCTGTACTTTGTCGGGGTTCACAATTATCTACTCGAAAACTATAACACAATTTGTCCATCCGAGTGACAAATGTAACACCCTGATTTTCAGGGCGTTACTGTAGCAAATGAACAGTAAATAAATATGCAAAATACTTTTTCAAACCCGTAGAAAAGAGGGTATTTTTTTTCTTCTTTTAAAATATGCTAAGATGAGATGTGTTAATGATATAAATACCCTTATTCGTAAGTTGCCACACATGTGGCATAAAGTAACTGGCCAGCAGCTTAGAAATAATTACAAATGATTTACTTAAGTTCAAAGACCTTGCTGCCAATTATAATAAAATAAACTAAGACCCCTTATACGAATATTTAGACATACATGAATACATTCACATCAAAACAAGAGGTCTACAACCAATCATCCTGCGGGTAAGTATCCCTCTTCTATTCACGAAATTTGTCTCGAAACGCCAAATGAAATCATTTGGGGCTTTTCAGGTTCTCGATCCGGGGTCCCGAAGTCGTCCATTTTGCCCGCTGAAGTTTCGGCTAAAAGTCTCGTTAGCGCGAAAAATCCTTCCCGGGCTCCGGGAGAAAACCATACCAATATTACAGTCGTTCTTCACAAAATTTTCCACTGATCGCCGTGGTGATAGTGGGAACATCTCATTTTCGTCCGAATTCAAAGTCAGGTCTAGCTTGGTTTCCTACCAAGTGTTACAAAGAGTACTTCATCGGTACTTCGGCCGATGATATCGCTTGCCGATGCCACCGAGCGGATCCAAACAGTACCTTAGAATAAATAATTATTTAATTACTGGGAAAAATTTCGGGTGTTACAACAAAGGTTATAGAGCACTAGAGTATGACATTTCTTATACCACTTTTCTTTTTTGACGCAATATACTTTTTATGTGTTAATTTCCATTTACTTCCTCTTTTTGATCTCTCTCTCCCTCTAATTTTCTTTTCTTACTAAATTTTTAAGAACAACCATCACTTTCTTTGTGAAAATCACACAAAGCACTTTAAAAGTTTTCAATAAAATGGACCCATGAGGATTTGAATTCAATCCCCAAATTGCTCGTGGCTTCCTATTTGTTTAGGAAAAATCAAAGTAAATTCCTTTTTGTAACAATTCCTAAGCTAGGTTAGTTCCTTATATTGTCACATCCGAGAAACTTGTTATAAGGTGTCTCTAAATTCCTTTTATTCTCTCATTCCAATTATATGTCTATAATTTAAGAATTAAAAATAAATTAAAATGATATGCCAAAAATAAATAAGTTATAAGCCTAGATATGAGATTCCTTACAATGTAGTATTAGTTTTCTAGAACAAGATTCAGTTAAATATTAAATAAATTTAAAGAAACATAAATGAAGACGTCAAATATAAATAAAATATAACAAAATTCATTTAGTTTTCAATATACTAATTAGTATACAAATACTTATAGAAATGTACAAAAAAAAAAAACTGTATTGGAAATTCGATCCGGTTTTAATTGGATCATTCCTTCTTTCAAACAGTAATGATTTAGTGAGATAACTTTGTTAATCATGGGAAAGTTAAGTTTCTGTTTCATTCTGCCAGCAAAAAAGTTACTCTTCATTCACTTGATTGGAGAATAGCAAAATATCTGAACTGCATAGATCTCAAATATCAATTTAAAATACGGTAAAACTTAGATAAACAAAAATAGTGAGGCGTGATAATTCATAAAACTATGGCTAAAAATATTAACAAATATCAATGGTGAGATGTGAATCTGCACCCTTTACAGATAATTTTACAACTTCAGGGAATTCACATCAGAATCCAATTACGCCTCAATCCTTTGGTTGAGATCAAAGGTTTTCTCTACTCTAAAATTTCCTATAATTTGATGATCATTCCCAATTGTTACAATTTCCACCCTTCCCTTTGATTAAACTCATCCACTTCCTCAATTACAATCACATGGAATGAACCATCAAAAGCCTAATACCCCTCAATTTTTACCTCAGTAAAAAGAATCCATTTAGGTTTTTGGCGGTTGATTAATAATTAGTAATAATTTTTTTAATGTCTCCCATTAATTTAATTAATCATCCTTATTGTTAAGGTTGTTGTTGTTGACGTTTACTTTATCTCTCCTCAAATCAACAACCACCACGCTCACATTATCCGAGCTGTTCCTCGCCAGCGCCAACTTAGTCAGCAGAATGGAGGCGTCGAAGCACGCCTTGTCGTTCCCATCGGCCGCCACGTCCCTCCCCGGCGACCCCGGCGGCGACGGCAGCTTCTCCGCCCTCAAACACATCTGCACCACTCTGCACGCGGTCTCGTTTTGCACCGTGTCCCACAACCCATCACTCGCCAGTATCAAACACTCATCCTCGTCACTCCGCTCCGTCACCGTCACCTCCGGTTCCGAAATCACGTACGGCTTCAAATAATTGTCCCCTGCACCAATAAAAATAACCTTAATAATTCAGAACCATCAAAATCAAAACTGAAGTGTGTGTGGTTGGTCGCAATTACGAGAATAATTTAATTTAATTAAAAAAAAGTGGGTTATCGTGCGCACTCACTCACCTATAGCTCTGGACATGGCCAACACCCCAAGCACTCTAGGACCATCCCAATAGATTACGCGCCCTCCGGCAGATTCGATCCGATTCAACTCGTCGGGTCGGTCGGGCTGCACAAACAGATACCGGAACCATAAAAGTTAGTACACACAACTACAAATAGTTCGCGCGTGTGTTGAACGCGCCCAATTCGGATCCCCGACCCAACCGGTCAAATTGAACTAACCTTGTGATCGGAGGACAGGGGTATGGCGACGCCGTTCCGGCAAAGGACGGCGCGGGAGTCGCCGCAGTTAGAGACGACGATCTTTTCCGGCGTGACGACGGCGACCACTGCGGTGGAGCCCACGGCGTCGCAGTGAGGAGTCTGGAGCTCGCAGCGGCAAGTCGATTTCTGGTTGCTATGGGTCCAACTCAGAACCTCTTCGTCCATGCGAGAGAAACTCTGCTCCATGGTAGATTTCCAATTCAATTTCTCTTCCGGCTTTTCTGCAATCTCTTCCTTCACAATCTCGTGCATCCTCTCCTTGCACATCGTCGCCACCTGAAGAAACAAAACAGAGTAATTAAGATCCGGATCCACTTCCAATTGCATAGAAAATTGAAAAAGAAAACGGGTCGGGTCAAGCGTTATTTACGTGAGAGCATCCATGACCATCGTAGACGCCGAAGAAATGAACCCCTTTCTGTTGCGAGAACGAAGGACGCACTGAAAAAGCGTCTTCCATGTCCCTCCTTCTCCCACAAACCGACGTGACTCCATACTTCGGACTCTCCTCAACAGAACCATTCGCGACGGCTCCCTTTGATTCATCCTTTTCAGGCCCACCGTCGCTGTCTTGGCAGCTCTCAACCGCGTTCTCAACCTCCCGAGGCCGCTCCGGCGGCGGAGACAGGCACAGATCCAGCTTCTGGCGCTTCCTGCTGCCCTCTGTCGGCGGAATCGCCATGTCCGCCATGAATTTCAAGGGAAGCAGGTCCAAGCTCCGGCGAGCGGAAGGCCGTGAGCTCGGCTCAATTGGAGTAGGAGTGTCTCCTTCTCCGACAAGACCACAGCAAATCCCAGCCATTATATCTCAGATCGATTCAAAATCAATTAATTAGCAACCTCTGAAAAAGTAAAAGAAGAAGCGATTTTGAAGAATTTTCACAACAGAGAAACGAAATGAAAGAAAGACCGATGAAATGAAGGGAAAGGGAGAAGGTTTTGTAGAGATTTCGGGTGGGCACGTGGGGGCCACACTTGAATCACGGGCAGGCTGCCCGTCACCGTCACGGGCAAACCCGACACTTACAGTTGGTATGACGTCGAACGATTGAAGACCGAGATGCGATCCTGGCCGTCGATCGCACCACTAACCCTCTGATGATTCGACCACGTGGTGGTGTCTTTTTATGAGGGGTTTACGTGGCCCAATCATAATTCCCCACGGTAGGTTATAAGCTGTTTCTTTTCTGACACGCATGACCCAACAACACCACCTTGCGTTCGTTCTCTCTCATCTTCAATTCCGATTCATGCTTCTTTTCAGTGTTTTTATTATTTATTATTTATTTTTGTCATACTGTTTTTTAGGACACTCTTCCTGAGGATGGTACCACGTGGCGGGAATACGAGATTCCTGCTTGATTCTGATCTCCACGTCCGCTCCGAAACAGCTACTTTGGTGCGTCGTTTTGTCCTTCCATTTATGAGTCATAACGAAAAGCCTCTTATTTTTATTTATCCTCGTTATTCGATCACGTATAATATTACCAATAAAAATTGGTATACCACAGTGTAAATACGATGAGAAATAAAAATAATAATAAATGATATGATGCGATAGGAATAGTTTCGAGAGAGAAAAATATTGAATAAAAGTATTGTTACTGCTCCCTCGGTTCTTATTTATAATTTTAAAATAATTTCGTTTATTAAGAAAACAGATTAATTAATGTCTTGATTTTATAAAAAAAATTATAATTTTTATTTTTTACCTTTAACCATTACATTGGGAGAGAGGAAATTAAAAGTGAGTGAAAATCAAAACAAATAATACTTCCTCCGTCCTAAAATATAGGGTCTTGTTCAGATAATCACGCTTATTAACAAAACATGTAATAAGCTAATTAATATGTTGGTTTTGTTATTTTCTATACAAATATTTCAAATTTACCCCTATTTAAAGTTAGTTGGGAATATGAAAGAAGTAATTAGTAAAGGTAGTAATTAAAGTTTTGAAATTTAAAATATAATGAATGCAAGGGGTAAAAACGGAAAACCTTATTTTTTTTTCCTGAAATCTAGAAAGGGTCTTATAATTTGGGACGCCAAGTTTGTCTCTAAAAGGTCTTATAATTTGGAACGGAGGGAGTACAAGGGACATATATAGAAAAGTCTAATAATTTTTGCTAAAAACTAGTAAGTGGTCTTATATTTAGGGATAACAAAATTTCAAAAGAGAGTCTTATAAAAAAGAATGGAGGAAATATTTAGTCAAAATTATTATTTTAATTAAGATTAAATATGTCACATCAAACATAGTTTGGGAAGTTTTGCAAAGTTATTAAGGAGTTTGACATGAATCATTGTGCAGCAAATCACCGTATTGATTAAATTTTCAACATATTGTCAATTTATTTGTCTCGTAATGTATGTGGATGATATTGTGAATACAATAGATGTTCAAGAGAGCATTGATGAGTTGAAATAACACTTTGTTCAAACATTTTCAAACGAAATATCTTGGCTAGTTACAATACTTTCTTGGGAATGAGGTGGCTCAATCAAATGAAAGTATTGTCATCTCTCAAAGGGAATATGTTATTGATATTCTAGAAAAAATTGGAATGCTTGATTATAAACCTGTTGACACACCTATGTTCTTCCTAATCATGTGGAGATCCTGTCTTGATCCCAGGAGGTACAAGAGGTTAGTCAAGAAGTTGAATTATCTTATGATGACTAGAACTGACATTTCCTTTTTAGTTTGTTTTATGAGTCATTTTCTTAATTCACCATGCCATAGTTATTGGAATGCAGTCATTCAGAACCTAAGATACATTAAAGGAACACCTGGAAAAGGGTTTACATAGTCAATCAAGGGTCATACTAATGTCATTGGATATGCTGATGCAGGTGAGGCATGTGATGTTAATGATAGGAGGTCCACTACAGGCTATTGTGTTCTTATTGGAGGAAATATTAATTTCCTATAAAAGCAAGAAACAAAATGTCGTTGTGAGGTCTAGCACAAAAGTATAGTATCATGCTATGGCCAATGCTACATAGGAATTATCGTGGTTAAAGCACTTGCTTCAAAAGTTGAAGTTTTGTGTGATAGGGCCTATGGAGCTTGCTTGTGAAAATCAGTTAGCTTTGTATCTTTCCTCATATCCAAATTTTCATGAGAGGATAAAGATCAAGTGTCATTTCATCATCATAGAGGATACTCTCTCAGGCATAATTAAGACTTCTTATGTTCACTCTAATGATTAGCTTGCAGATATGCTAACTATGTCTTTACGGGGTCCTAGACAACATATATATGTTACAAGTTGGATGCATCTAATATTTATGCTTCAACTTGAGGGGTAGTGTTATTTTAGATTAATGTTAACCATTAAAATAGAAATAAAAATAATTTCCTTTTATCTCTTTGTTGTATGTATAAACATACAAGTCTATTAATGAAATATACAATAAATATTTTCTCAATTTCAAATAACTATTTATTTACTTAGTGGAATAACTATTTTTATCTATTATTTATGTAGTGATTTAAGATGATATTAATTTTTATGATAATAAAAAAATATTTTTTATTAAAAATAAAAGGTTAGGCCTAGAAAACAAGAAAAGAAACACAGAACAAAAGCACTACAATCTTTATAAAGAGATTCTCATAGCATCCATTAACTAAAGATGCCTTATTCTATCAAACAGAGATTCCGAAGTGGTCAACATATGCTCACAAGACGCTCCAAAATTTGCCTAAAGATCAACACACATGTTCTCCTCCCTCGAGGTGTGGACTACATTAACATGTCCGAACCTAACCAACATGTCCTTGATATTCCATCAAATAAAAGAATATATGCACAATTGTCGTGTTGTTTCCTCTCACTTTGCTTCTTTTGTTTTGTCTCTGGTTCGTCGTGTTGGGAATACAAATCTTGCTTTTGTAGCTAAATTAGTCTTCTCTTTTCCTAGTTCAGTTTAGACTTAGCAGTATCCCCTAGTTAATTTGCTTTTATTGAGTCTGATGTAATGGATCTTGTTCCTTCTGTTGTTGAATTTATGGATTTGATGTTTCCTTAAAAAAATATTCAATGTGTTACACAATATTAAAAATATGTATTTAATTATCATACTTTTGATCATAATTACTGAGATTTCAGCTTAACTAAGTATAATGTTTGGATTGTGCAAAAAGAGAGCATTGGCGTGCTCTGAAAAATAGGATGTGTTATTCCAATACCTTAAGGATTTATATGGTTCAACAAAGGTGATAGGGATTTTAATTGAGAAAAAGGGGAGGAAATTGAGAGAGGGATGATAATTATCATAATGTATGGTTAAAAGAAGGGGTAATAACTCATTCCTTATTTAATTAATGAAGAGATGAGATGCATTCAAAGTAAATTTACTTTAATTGTTCTTACTTATAAAATATATATAGTTAGAGTTTTAAAACATGAGAAAGTGTATTTTGGATACAAAATCTTTCCTCCTCCAAATCCCCCGCTTTTGTAGGAGAGGTCAAATTAAGTTTGAAGAGTTTTGACCCCCTTGCATTCTTCTCTCATTCCCTAAAGAAATTTTAACCAAACATGATAAGTTTTAAAAAAACACTTTTCTACATTCCAATGGAGCTCTTAGATCCGTTAAAGTTAATCTTAAATGCAACGCTAAATCAAACATAGTTAAGAATGTGTTTGGATACCTATTGAGTGTAATATTAACGAAATTTCACATCAATTCAAAAGATGCGTCTCATTCAACTTTTTTGTCATTTTCAAGTGAGTGCAGACATGTTTTTATACTACTAAACAATTACATTTACTGGTTTAGTGCACCTCCTTTTTTGAAACATTTTGGAGCATGATATCTAGCATGAATAGCATGTATGACAAGGTACTCTCAATTTTAAAATATTTCTAAAAATATATGACATATTTTTTGTTATAATGAGGGGCTAAGCCCTGGAACAAAAACAAACTAAGCAACGATAGAGGGCACAACCTCCACAGAGTCTTGGCTAACTAGCTTGTGACAACCTCCAAAAGGAGAATCAAACAAATGGGTACCAACCCCAAGCCCAAAACCTGTGTGAGCCAAATAATTGGTAAGAGCACTCACTTCCCTTAGAGCATGTTGGAATTTCATGGCTCCATGAGCCTCTACCATGATAAACAAAGGACCCAAGATCTCTACATAGGGATGTTCCCTCCAATTTGAAGAAAGGAGAAGCTGAATAACCTCAAGCGAGTCACTCTCCACAATCACTTGAGAAATATTCAAACTAATCACAATCTCCACCACTGATGATACCACCAACAACTCTTCTAGGAAAACATTAGTGTATCCAAACATGCCCAAGTTTATGCAAAACTCTTTACTCCAGTTCCCGCTGCTGTCCCGAAGTGCCCCACCATAACTCGCAGCCAGGTCCCGCAACACTGCATCATTTATGTTCACCTTCACCTAGCTAGAAACCAGTGGCTACCATCGACGCTGCAGAACTCGACCCCTTCCTTTATCAAAAACTTTGTTCTTGTCACCTGGTAACTGTGTAAGCCAATCAACCATCGAACCAGCATGCTGCTCCATAGCCATAGATCGAGCTTGCCCCTAAGTCTTGGTTGTGTTGGGACGTACTTGGTTGAAAACTCAATTGTTCCTCATGCGCCAAATCTCCCAAAGCACTATTGCAAAAAACCTTGGTCAGTCTATGCCATCGGGCCCTGTATGCGCTCCTCCCAGATTTATGGGCAGCCAAGAACGCAGGTCCAGATTAAAGAAATCACTGCCCAACCCCGGAACAGAGTGCCAAAACGTCTTCACTAGACGACAATCACGAAAAAATGAAGAGGCTTTCCTGATATGTATCACGTACCTCACAAGAAGCTGAGGCATCTATATTTCTACAAGCTCTAACTGTATTTTTCAAGATGTCGTTATTTAGAAGTTTCCGTAGGAAGAATCGAACTCGTTGAGGGCACTTCATCCTCCAAACCTGCTTCCAAAGGACGCCCCGAGCCCCTGAAGACGTTGTGTCTGCCACCATATCATGCACCATCTTAGTTGTGAACAGCTCGACGCATTACATGCCCATAAAAATATGGTCTGGAACTTTCATGAACGCTGGAGATTTAGACGCAAGGGCCTCGTTAATGTAATTGCAAGGTAGATAGTTAGCAAATAAAAAAAGCTAACAACCCCTTCCCTCTTCAAAGAGGTAGTGAGAGGAAGATTTAACAGCTTCAACGACAATGGTTGAATGGTATTTTGCGCTAGAATAATCGCAAATAACAGCCAAGAATCTGTCCAGAAATTGATACTCCTCCTACTATCCCCCACCTTCCAACGACAACCATAATACATAGTATCCCAAGTTTTCCGGATACCTTTCCAAATGATCGACTCTCTATTCCTCTTATGCACCACGGACCATGCTATTACCACAACCATACTTCCCACGGAGCACCCAAACCCAAAGTGATTTTAGGCTACTCATCAAACCCTAACCCAACTTCATGACCATAGCTTGATTAAAATCAAACATTTTATGAAAACCAAGATCACCTTGCTTTTTCGGGCTACAAACAACAACCCATCCCACTTGGCTCACTTTGAAAACTTCATTCTCCGAACCCCACACAAAACCTCTTTGCAATATGTCAAGCTGGTGGCACACGCCCTTAGGAAGCAACATGGTTTGCATGCAATAGGTGGGAAGGACGGAAATCACAGACTTTGAAAGGGCCACCTTTCCCGCAAGACTAAGCGTGCTTGCTTTCCAAGAGGATAACCTCTTTTGTGTCTGCTCCAAAATGAGGTCATAAGTTTATCTAGAAGTTCTCTTATGAATTAACGATACACCAAGATATTTACCAAGATCCTTAGTTAAATTAATCCCCGCCACACCATTGATTCTCGTAGCCACACTTTGAGGAACATTATCTTATACCAAGATCCTAGACTTATCCTTGCTTACTCTTTGCCCAGATGCGTCACAAAAGTAATTTAGGAACTTCACCATGACCTCCATTTGCTCAATAGATGCTTCACCAAAAAGAAATAGGTCATCTGCAATAAACAAATGGGTAATGGGGGCCACCTTTTGAAAGAGTAATTGGATGCCATCTCGTTGAATTCACCTCATGCTGAATTTGATGCGCAAGTCGCTCAATGCAGAGGGCGGAGAGGTAAGGAGATAAAGGATCACCTTGTCTTGTGCCACGAGATGGATATAAGCTATCTGTTTTCTCTCCATTAAATAAAACCCGAAAAGATCTTAAGCTGACACAATTGAGGACCAGGTCACAAAAATGAGTATCAACGCCCAATTCCAATAGAGTATCCCGCAAAAAACTCCAACTCAGCCTATCATAGGCCTTTTCTTCAGGTAAATCTTCATGGAAACCCACCCTTTTTTCCCTTTTCAAAAAACACATGGAGTGGAAAACTTTCTGAGCAATCACAATGTTATCCGAGCTTTGTCTACCTAGAACAAAGCTACACTGATTGGGAGCCACCAACTCATTCAACACCCCTTTTAGTCTGTTGGCAATCACTTTAGTCGTAATCTTGTAAATCACACTACATAAACTGATAGGCATGTATTGGGATAGAGCATTTGGCCTATATAGCTTGGGAATGAGCACAATCAACGTCTCGTTTATCTCCCTCACTCTGGCTGCATTATATTAGCAACTCCACAGGAGGTCAAGAACTGACTTGCTTAACACGTCTCATTGCGATTGGAAGAAAATAAGGGTTAAGGCCATCTGGACCCAGAGCTTTGAGGTTTCCCATGCTAAAGATTTCCTCCTTTATTTCCTCTGTTATGAAGAGCTCTTGATTTGTTGTAAATTTGAGGCGTGTAGCCTAGGGAATTAACCCCTCACATGGTATTGGATAGACCCTCTAGGACAAGTATAAAGGTCTCTAAAGAAACCAACCATCATCTGCCTAAGCTCTCGTGGATCAGTCACCAACCCTCCCCAGCTCCTGCCAAGGCTTCAATTTTATTCCTCTTTATGCGAATCATAGTGGTTGTATGGAAATATATGTCGCTTTAAGGTTTTAAGTTTTAACACATGTTTTAAAGAATAATATTAATGTTATTGTTTCTATCAAAATTACTACCAATGTTTCTAATATAGGAGTACTCTTTATCAGTCTTCTTAATTTTAACTCTTCAATTTCCTATCCCTATTAAATTAAGGGTACTACTGAAATAACATAGTCAATGGTCTCTTGAAATTATAAAAGTGGCAAATAGATATGAAAAAAATGATCAAATAGTGATAGATTCAATATTACTCACTGTGTTCCAAAATATTTTGTTTTAACATTCGTACTATATTCTAAAATATACTCCCTCCGACCTTAATTATAAGACCCCTTAGAGAAATTTTGGTGTTCCTTGATATAATACCTCTTACTAATTTCAAGAAAAAGTTGTTATATTTTTTCACATTTACTCATTGCATTTATTCAAAGAGTGCGATAACATTAAAGAGATAGTGAGATACAATTAATACAATGAAGAAATAGTTAAGGGTAAATAAGGAAAATTGTATAACATTTTTTAAACCAATACATTAATTAGACTCATTAATATTTTCTTAACAAGCGTAATTGTCTCTATAGGGTATTATAATTAGGGACAGTGAGAGTATGTTGTTTTGCAAACTCAAAACATTTTTCTCACTTTTCCTTTAATACTCATATTTAATATTATATCTCTCATATATCACCTTCAATTTTCCCTAATTAATAATTATCTTTCTATATTCACTTTCAATATAACTTAAATTTAAATCAAAATATTTATCAAATATTAAATTCTTAATTCTCATACATAATAACCTCATGCAACGAAAAGTCGAAAACACAATAATTGTATGTTTGTTAAATGAGGCCGTGGTGGTTGTCCAATGAATACACTGAACGTAACAATGATTTAGACGACACGTGTACGATGGCATGTTGAACCTTTGCTTGCACAATATCTGAAACTTCCCAGACTCGTTGACGTGGATCCGATCCGAAAGTTCCCCTCTTAGCTAACACCACGTTCTCTTCCAACACTATTTTTTATTTTTTCAATTACCAAATATCTACAAGTTTTCTGCCGTCCACCTTGCACCAAATATGTGATATTTTACTCTCACACTACTTTTTCTATTAATTATACATAGTGAACAAATCATAAAAAATAGTGATATCAAAGTTAAAACAATTCACCATGAACCTTCAACAAAATTATGTATAGCAAGACTCATTAAGTATTTAATTTAGGTTTTAATTTCTGGATAGATAAAAAATAATTTATTTAAAGAGACTTACCTACTTACTTAATGTGATTTTCGAACTAAAGGTTGAATAGAGTTGTTAGATAGCTGGACTCCTTAAACATTAAATTTAGGATCCAGTCCTTAGCAATATGCTTGGAAAAATGATTTGTTTAAAGAGACCCACTTAGTGTGATATTCGAACTAAAGGTCGAATAGAGTTGTTAGATAGCTGAACTCCTTAAACATTAAATTTAGGATCCGGTCCTTAGCAATATGCTTGGAAAAATGATTTGTTTAAAGAGACCCACTTAGTGTGATCTCCTAACCAAAGTTAAAGTAGATTTATAGTATCTTTGTGTATTATAAATTTGTTATTTTCTTATATATATATGTTTATTTTTTTCGACGGAATATATATATGTTTATAGTACAATTAAAAGGAATACAATGCACATTAAGAACTATTTTAAAAACTAAAGAACTTAAACGAAATATTTTAAATAATAGATTAAATATTATTTATTTTACAAGATTAAAAAATTATTTTACTCCAAAATTTTAACCCTAATTATTATTATTATTTTCAATGCTGAAAATATTCAATCTTGATTGACACGTGTCACATGTGTTGCTCTCTCCTCCGATCGAGCTTGAGGAACCGAAAAAGAAACGGAGAAATATCTATATGTAGTTCTTGTCATTTTATATAGGGGTGGCAATATGGGCTCGCGGGCCGGGCCGGACCCAACCCGCCAAAAACCCGCCAAAATGCGGGTTGGGTTGGGTTGGCCCACTTTTGGTATATGGGTTGAAAGTCTCAACCCAACCCACATTTTGGCGGGCTAGCCCGCCAAATTGTAATGTAGTTGAAAAAAAAATAGTCTTAGGTTAAAGTTCTAACTTTCTAAGTTCAAACATTCAAAAGAATATTCAAAGAAAAACAGTTAAAGATGCTGGTGGTGCAGCCATGATCCATAATTCCTTATGAAGCTGGGTTAGCCATCCAAGAATATATAAATTCAAGTGCGGTGGACTGGAAGAGAGCGCGGTGGACTGGAGGAGAGAGTCAGAGAGGAGATCGCGGCGGACTGGAGGAGAGCGCGGTGGAGGAGAGAGTCAAAGAGGAGATCACAGCGGACAGGAGGAGAGCGCGATGGAGGAGAGAGTCAGAGAGGAGATTGCGGCGGACTGGAGGAGAGCGCGGTGGAGGAGAGAGTCAGAGAGGAGATCGCAGCGACTGGAGGAGAGCGCGGTGGAGGAGAGAGTCAGAGAGGAGAGCGCGGCGGACTGGAGGAGAGCGCGGTGGAGGAGGGAGTCAGAGAGGAGAGGGCGGCGGCGCGGCTGAAACAGAAAGTTAGAAACCCTCACAGTCACAAAGGCTCACACACACACTGAAGTCTGAAGAATAGTATTCCCTAATGAATCCTTACTTCATTTTCCAGTTTTCCTTAGTACTGCTGCTGATCCAAAAAAAATAAAAAATAATGCTGACCCGGCGGGCTGGCCCAACCCAACCCGCCAAAACCCGCTAAAAAAATGGGTTAGCAAAGTGGGTCAGAAGTGGGTTAGTGGGCTGAATTTCTCAACCCAACCCGCCAAAAATGGCGGGCCAAACGGGCTGACCCAACGGGCCTAGCCCATATTGCCACCCCTAATTTTATACACTCAAAACCGTGTACAATGAATCATTTAAGGTGTATATATATAGGGGATGTAAAATATTTTTATATAAGAAAAAGAGAATTCACACATTATATTGTAAATTTTTTAATGGTTGATCGATATTTTACAATTTAATTAAAATAAATACAATTCACTAGTTCATTTTCGGGGTAAAATTACCACGCTTTCTTCACCCAAACTATTTTACAAATTTATGCATAAAAACATTAGTCTAAATATAAAGACAATATGGAAGCCACGTGATATGGGTTTTAATTAGATATATAAAGAGTTACCTCATTGTTAATATGCATAATCATTAGAATGTCAATCTCATATGATAGATTGTAATTCAAACTTGGACATTCTTCTCCATTTAATCATAGGATGATGAATAAAGCAAAAGAAAAATCACATAAAATAAAATTAAAAATGATAAAAAAACAAACAATGGAATTAAATTAAATAAATTTCTCTTATATAAACTATTTTCTTTTTCATTCTAGAATATCTGAAATCGTAAGAAAATACAATTTCAAAATTTAAGTTCTAGACTTAATTTTTTTTCCAAATGTTCAACTTTCAAAAGCAAAAACTTTTCTACCTCGAAACTTGAATTTTTAAAATATATTTGTATTACACTGCCTAAAGTTGAATTTCAGAAGTTAATTTTTTCCTTCAAAAATTTCAGAGTCAATATTAAGCGTAACAAAATACACTTTTGAAAGCTAAGTTTTTGTGTTCAACTTTTAGAAGTGTATTTATTTTACACTTTTGAAAGTTCACGAAAATCATAGTTTTGAATTTTTTGGAATACTCGTCTCTCTCTCTATGACACAGTTTATAATGATGGAAAATTATAATATTAGATTATAATTAAACAACTTTAAGCGTGTTAGGTTGTAAGTAGAAACTTGACAATTAAAAATTTATAACTTAATTTGAAAATTGACTTGATTTAATCTAATTAAAAATTATATTCATATATATATATATATAATTTACTTTTAAATTTATCTCACACACAAACATAATATATATATATATATATATATATATCTTAAAATATATTATTTCCCTTTTTAGAAAAGTTAAATTTCTAGTATAACTTATTTTTCTGGCTTAGGGTAAAAAACATATGGTTTCATAGTCACGCACATAACTTATTTTACTATTAATTATTTTCAATTTTGTAAGCAAAATTCTCTTCTTTTTTTTGCCAGATTCATATCTTTTTGTTCTACGACATGCATTTCTTTAAGAGCTGACCCAACGTGAAAAGGCCCATGTTACAAGGAGAGCCATACATTTCATTTATACACTGTACTTCGAAAATAGCAGGATTCTATAAGAGAGCCACGTTAAACGGCCCAACTTTTTTTCTCTTCAATGAATAGTTTAAGATTCCAAGGTCCATTTATAAAATTTAAAGTTTGTGCTGTACACATACGCCCAAAGGTAGGTGATTGCTTGAGTCCGAGTGCTGCTTGGATGGCATTGGGATGCTCACATTGTCTATGTCCCGAGGGAGCAGAATAATGCCGCGAATATCTTAGCCCGACAAGCTTGCGGGGATGGCTTTCAGCACTATATTTGGAGGCTTCCTCTGTCTTCTGTTATTCAGGCTTTGTGTCTGAATGTTCTTTTCTAGTTTCGTCTTTTGTTAGTCTTCCTCTTGTAAAAAAAAAGATATATAGAACCAATTTTTTTTAACGTGCATGAAAAGCTCCCTTTATGTAAAAGATAAAAGCAATGAAACCTCCAAAAAAATCAATATAAAAATAATTAGAAATGCCAAGTGTTCTCCAACAAACATGAATAATATAAACAACTTGTACTCACTACCAAAAAACAAGGGAAAATCACATTGAGCTTTCGGAGGATCGCCTAGCACAATGGTATATATAAAACACAAATTTTTTATTTACATAAACTAGGTAAAGATGACTCAAGGAAGTGGTTCAATTGGTGGGGATGGGTTTGGGTAAAATATATTTTCAAGAAAGTATGAATCTCTTTGTACTAATGGCGGAGGTAAAACTGAAGGAGGAGGAGGAGGAGTTTTGGTTGAATGATGATATGGGAAGCAAAAAGGATAATGGGAGAGGGTTGTGTTTTGGTCCAATGATTGTATTGAAAGTGAAGGAAATGGTTCATTTAATAGAGATGAATTATGACAGCACAAGTTTAAAATAGAGTCCAATGGTGGTATCAAAAGTAAGGGAGAGGAGGTAGGATTGAGTTTTGGCCCAATGATGGCATTGAAAGTGTATTCACAAGTTCATCTAGGGGAGATGAGATTGAGTTAGGAAAAGGAGCAAGAGTTAAGTTTTCATGATTTGACGATGGAGGAAGAGGAGGAAGACTTGAGATTTGGTACAATGATAATATTATTTGGAACAGTCTATCCTCTATGATTATACAAGAAGATAATTCCATTGGTTGATCTTGTACTTTGAACCTCATAGTTTTGATCTGGATGATCTTCTTGAGCAGTGACTTCTTCTGTTATTGGTGTTGCTACTTCATGTTTCTTCACTTATTCAATTTTTGGATTTTCTTTTTGGTGCTTGATTTGGTAAATTTTGCAAACAACCCAGTTATCCAATTGCATAAGTGAGCAAGCTAAGCCTGGTCGGACCACTGCACGCGGTGGCAGGAGTGGCGTGGGGGTGGTAAAGTGAGTGTTGGATTGCTTCGGGTGATGGTAGTTGGCCGTCGTCTCGGCATTCGGGAAGGGTCCTTGCAAAGACGCTCCGATGCCAAAGTGAGAGGTCGGAGTAAGAGGGTTGGACAGAGTTTTAGGGTTAAAAGTGCGTACCTCATGGTTTGGTGAGTCCTCCTTATATAGAGCTTGGGGAGCGGCACATTCCTTAAGTGGTGGTAATGATGGCCCTGTCAACGTCTCATCCTAGATCGCCAGATCCCCTGCTGCGTTCAGAGGATCGGACAGTGGAGGGTTCCTAGGGAAGCTTTTGCAGATCCTGGGGTGTCGCACCTACCAGGGTAGTCTGGTGAGGGGATTGTTGACGTGACATATAAGAGAGATCGGCGATCGGGGTACCAACTAGGGTTTCTCAGCCTATCGTTGTGGGGCTAGGGGTGGGGGTGAACACCTCTGTGGCCGGTCAGGGTTCACCGAGAGGCATCTCCTCTTGGTTGAGGGCCCTGGCGAGTGCTGGGAAGGTTACTCCCAGAATAATAAGACAAACATAACCATACAGATAAAACATCAATTGTAATATAGAATACAAATTAAGAAAAACAATTCATTAGTTTTGGAGTCTAATGAATGAGCAATTATAAGGTGAATCATGTTAAAAATGAGTTATCTAAATGACTTTAGGAAAATGTTGGTTTAAATCACTCTAATCATAGGTGGACCAATGATATTTAAGATAAGTGGATTAGAAATTTCACTTATCTTAAATATTATTGGTCCACCTAGGACTAGGATAATTTAACACAAACTTTTCCCACCCATGAACTATGTTCTTACTACTACTATAAAAAAATATTATTTCCCTTTAAAAAAATGTTACTCCTCACGATTGTTATTTTATGCTTCTTATGTGCTAAAACTAATTTATAAAGATATCATTTTAACTTGTTATTATATGCTTCTTATGTGCTAAAAAGAAGTTACTCTACATGTTTTTCTGAGTTTAACGTGAATCAGAGAAGTATGATTTTGATTTAACATGTTGGCCTCAGCGTGAATTCATGTTGAGTTTAGCACAATTTCAAAGTTACAGTTATTTTGTGTTGCCAACTGAGGGAATCAGTCCAGGTCCCTGAAAAATTAAGTTGTTAAATTGGGTCCCTGACATTTTTTTTAATCAAATTAAGGACAAATCCCAATTTAAGCAGATTAATGATTCTAATTAGCCCAATCAGCAGTTCACGTGGCTTTTACTCTTTTTTTTAATTCCATGTCATATTAAAAATTAATAAATAAAAACTAATTTAGAAATAAAAAAATTCTTCTTCTTCTTCTTCTTCTTCTTCTTCTTCTTCTTCTTCTTCTTCTTCTTCTTCTTTCTTTCTTTCTTTCTTTCTTCCCTCTCGCGACCCTCCCTCTTCTCCCTCTCACCCGCGGTGCTTCCTCTTCCTTCCTTCAATGGCAACCGATTGGCCACCACCACCGCGAACCATCGTTGCCACCAAGCCGCTCCACCACTATTCCTCCTTGTGGCCACCATCCCCGCCACCGCGGCCTTCTTCTTCAAGTTCTAGAACCGTCGCTGCCGCCACCTTCTATCCTATTTTCCGGTGACACCGCACCTCCAACGGAGAAACCGCCACCACCCGCAGAATCCCCTCATCGCCCGCAACAAAACCCCTAAAGTAATTCGACGATCGGCCACCGTCGACCACCGCTGCCGCTTCAATTTGGGTTTGACGAGTTGTTGTCCCTCTTTCTCCCTCCGCCATCGTCTTCTTCTTCCCTCCTTCCCTTTCGCGGTCTCTCTTCTTCTAGACCTATTGCGAATTCAACACCCCCAAGCCTCTGTTGTTGTCTCTATATCTCTTCCTCTTCTTTTAGATCTGATGGGTTGTGGTGGTGATTAAGGTTGAAGATGAAGATGGAGAGAAAGAGGGATTTGATGATGAAGATGTTCTCTTTGGGGTTTCTGGGTTCTATGGAAGAGGTTCTGGAAGGATTGGACGGCAGCGGCAATGGAGTCGCGGAGGGAGGTCAGAGGAAGACGATTTTCTGAACAATTGAGTTTTTATTTTTTATTTTTTAATATTATTCAGAAATGCTGATGTGGAATTAAAAAACTGGCTTAATATTAAAAAATTGTGACTGCTGACTGGGCTAATTAGAATCATTAATCGGCTTAAATTGGGATTTGTCCTTAATTTGATTAAAAAACATATGTGAGGGACCCAATTTAACAAATTAATTTTTCAAGGACCTGGACTGATTCCCTTTCAAATGTCAGGGACCCCAAACATATTTAAGCCTAAATTATTTTGTCTGCAACTTAGTCTTTCCAATATAATCAAAATAAATTTATAACTGCTTTGTTTAATTTTTAAGGCAAATTATCTCCTCCTCTAAGAGAGTTAACCCCACCATTGTGTAAATGTTCCCAGCTCAAACAGGATTGTCTTCAAAAGGAGAATACTCTACCTTTCTCCAAAAAATGAACTATCATCTTATTTTTAACCATCTAATTAATGTAAATTCCTTTAAAATTAATTAGATTTTCCGTATACACTTTTCAAAAGAAAAATACCCTCAAGCATGTGAGTTAATCTAACTTAATCAATGATGCCAGATTTGAATAATGAATATACAATTGTATTAAATATTTAGAAATAAAGTCGCATTTGGAGGATACCTTTGGATCAAAGTTCAACTTAATCAACTTTAGTTTATTAAATTTTTAATACACCAAGCTAATCCTCTACTTATTTCTTATATTACTTCAAGCTATAATTAAACACTAACGGCGGTTTAAAACCGCCTGTACTAATGTGTCAGTTTGTATGTTTGTAAATAATGTAGGTATATGTAACATTTTTATTCACACTAACTTTTTATTTCATCTCAATTTCAACTTTTTTTTTCTTTGTATTTTCCTCTTTCTTACTCTAAACGTGAGTAGAAATTGGATGTGAAAAGCAAATTGAAACATGTCAAGGCTATACACATTTGAGCTTTATTATAAACTTCACAGCATTACTATTCCACCATTCCGACAACTATTGGTGACATATTATTTTTTCTGAAAAATCGAAAATACACTTTTGGATTGTGGATTTCGATGCGGTTTAAACTATGGCTGTTACACTGTTTGTAACTGCGAATTACACCGCAGTTTGAAACTGCGGGCATCAATACTCATCCACAGTTTAAAACTGCATGCGTGAGTAAACTGAGAGGTATTCACATGTTTTCTACATTTTTCGAATGATATGGATAATTGTTAGGATGACAAGAATATTAATGCCTTAAACTTCAAATGCCATCACGTGCACGTAGAGGGTATATATCAGCCCCCTGTCATTTTTCTCTATATGGAACGTGGTATAAGAGCTTATTTGAGAAAAGGAGAATAAGCTTGTGAAGGTTGAAGTGTCATTTGTCAAATTTCTACAACGATCAATGAACAGATTATTAATTATAGGACAAAATGTTTGATTAGTTGTTTTCACTCCCAATAACTCCTAATGCATAGACACACACGTGCTAGGTAGCTGCAATATGTCAGAATTTCACTACACTCTCAAGTTCTCTTCTGAACTATATTGAACTTCCACAAATTGCATTTTCCCAAATGCCCAAAAGACACCCAAAATGAATAAAAAGGCAACTTTCTACAGCAGGGAACATATATGAAATGTTCCAACAATTAATAAATACGTTTAATGTGACAAATTTCTCTCTTTGTACATCTGCAAGTTTAACATAGAGCCAGAAATCAGGCCTTGAAAAGTGCTAACAGTATTATGCATTAATGAAAATCATCCCATGAACCAACTACATTCCGACTCATGGTAAACAACAATATTAATCCTAAAGCTAATTAGATGCTTCTTCCTAGCTGCCATACATTGTGCCATGTTTGAATTAGTTTATTTATTGGAAATTGGGAGGCCTAACTCAACCACAAAAGTTAGCTTGAGAGTTGAGGTTTGCTCTACCCTTATAAACACTTGATTGACCATATCTCTAGCCAATGTGAGACTTCTAACATTATTTTTTTCAAATTCAATTCTTGCATCCAAAAACTACTTATAAAAATTTATTTGAAGAATTGATCTTAACTTTTAAATATGTTCCGGCCAGCATAAAAGACTTAACATAGCATGTTAGCCGACTCAAATGTCGCAATTAAATGGGCATCATAGAAGCAGATGAAATGACTTAGTACTGAAGGAATCCTGTCCCAGTTGAGGTCGATTGGCCATACGACAACACATTTATGAACGATCACACAAGACTGCCTAGCTAGGGGCAACTACAATCTCAGAAGTCTTTCCACAAGGCTTCCTAATAACTTGCAGAGACAATTATGAAGGACATTGAGCCTATAAATATACGCATGGTCTATGTCGAGTTTACGCAACCCCGTCGTGCAAACAAAGTCATCCAAGACCAAACATCACTACTGGAGTCAAGGAGATCCAAGCAATCTCATTTAATGAAGAACAAATCATGAAGAAAGTGTTCCGCACATGCCACAAGTGTATTTTTAGATATTAGATGAGAAAGTGTGGACTTTTATTATTATTTATTTGAAGAGTCCTATTATTTTTTTTTAAAGTGTTTGCTAATATTTGTTTGCACTCACATGTGACGATAGGTATCTAAATATAACTTTATACCTCTCACATGACTTTATGTGTTTTGATAGAAGTTGAGTTTAATATGAACTCTTCATGAATCTCTTTAATTATAAACCAATTTCCTTTTACCATGTGAACACATGTAGAAGAAAGTGAAGCAATATAAGTCGATCCATGAAAGGGAAAATATAGAGTAAAGGGTATATAGCTGAATTCCCTCTCATATATATATATATATCCCATATATCTCATAATCAACGGTAAGATTTCTCGAGACTTAGAAATCATATCAAGTATGTAGGTTTTTCCCAACAAATATTTCTTTATACTCACCGTTCAAAAGTCATATCCTGAATTAAATACTTAATAAGTTCAACTATCTACTAGTTGTGCCACACTTTTTATTGGTATTCCCTCTATGCTTATATATATGTATAATTCCGCAGATCTAGCTATAGGTAGCTAGGGTGCAAAGGACATGAAGTCAAAGGCGATATTTCATCAAGTTTCCTAAGAAAGAAAGGTTGGAAGATCAGAGACTATGACGTCGCCGTGGATTCTGGAGGAACGGTCCATGTCAAAAGAAGGTGGCTAACACTGTTTTTGCGTTACCATAACCAGAACCAGAAACGTAACACTCTCTCTTCTTCTCTTGGGCTTCCAAAATGTCTCATTTTTAGCCTCCTACGTTTGAGGGAGCTGTAATAGCAGCTACAGCTAATAACATGAATCAATGTATATTGATCGATCATTCCAAGAGAAAAAACAAAACACGCGTTAATTAACTATAGGCCAATATAATGATGTGATGTTCTCCTCTCTCTTTCAAACTACATGCATTTATTCTCTTGTATTATATATTCACTTTGATTCCGTGTGGTTAGTTGGGTTTTTGGATGTGTTAGGAGTAAAGATATGGAAAATAAATCAAATGGTAATTTGGAATTTATGAGGATGATGAGGTGAAGTAAAAGCCACTACCTTGGTGGTTCATCTACACATACATATTGTTTCATTTCTCTTATATAAAGTTTTCAATTCAAGTTTTATTATGTATGGAATAAATCTGCTCAGAAAGAAACGGTTAACTCTAGTAATTGCCTTATGTTTAACTTACAAAGAGCCTAGACGAACCTTTATGCAGCCAATCAAAATAACAAATAGCACAAGGCCAAGAATTAATTCTCCTTATCCGTCTGGGTTCCTCGCAAACTGATTGTATGAATTATGAACTGTCTACACCTCTCACAAACGGACTGCACGCGTTATGAACTGATTGCGTCTCTCACAAACCGACTACATCCCCACAATCTTCCGCCTTGACCGAGCCCACAAGTGCCTCATCATCCTTATCCCATCCAAAGTCAACGACCCTCTAATCAAGGAGTAAGCGTGGTGCTCAAAGCCCTCATTACAGTATGCAGACTCCCTTCGACCTGTTCGATTAAGCCGTGTGGCAGAAGATCCAACGGCTCCCCTCACGAGTTATATCTAGTACCCGTCATGACACTCCGAACCTCGGTGTCCTCAAAACTCAAACATATAAAAGACAGGTTTCAAATAAATTAAAGGTACACACTCTATGTTCCATTATCCCCTTAGCTGCATCTCTATCTTTTTAACTTGAGCGTTAGAGTTTCTTCTAAGTACCCCACTAACGTGACCTTGCGACGAATTAAGGAAATCAGTATTCTCTCGGAGAAGCATTAGGCCCATGGAAACTCAACGTTTTTTTCCTTTAATCAACACTCTCTTGAGTAATTAAAAATGTCAATGTTTTAGTGACTTTGTTAAGTACAATACATTTATAAAACAATCTCTCTCTAACTTGATTACTTGTTAGTGATCATGATGTAGGTGGGTACTGTTAGTTCTCTGGAATATATGTAGCTGAAGTGACTTTTAATTGTCAGTTACTGACAGTTCCTTTCACCACTTCAATACCTTACAGTTAAATTTTTCCTCTCTCTAATTCCTGTCTAGACTCGCAGTTAACTGGATGCATCACATTTGCACGTATAAACTGTAAACTATTGCTGATAATAATAATAGAAACAAAGAGAAAGACAAAAATAATAACAAAAACAATTATAAAATTTCAACATGCATTTTTTTTTTTCAAAAGACATATCCAATTTGAGCTTATCTGAAAGCTATTCAACTTGTTCATCTTTCTTTGCCTCGCCCTTCAGAGAAACCCTAGCTCAGGGATTTCATTTCCCATAAACAAGTATTTTGGAGTTTAAATATTCTTGATACTCCAGAGAAGCATCTTCCTTTGTCATTTTATCATCATTTAAGTGCATGAAGGTTAAAGGTAGCATACTGAAGAATCAAAAATGAAAAAAAAGATAGCAACAAGCAAATGGAACAAGAGATAGAATTAGTATTCAAACAATTGAAGTAAGTAAACCTTATCATTGTAAAGGTTTACATAGGCAAATAAAAGGTTAACTCTTGCCTTTTTCTATCCTAAAATGAGACCCAAATATATAAAAAGAAAAAAAAGGAAAGAAATAAACAAGGGAAGGATTGTAAATTTGTAAGAAACACTGATACTTTATCAATACAACTTCTACTTCTACTTAACTTTCTGTTGCTTCCCTAGCCTGAGTTCAAGATCTAAGTCTTCCATTCCATGATTAAGCCCAAGCACAATTTCTGCAGGTTGCATCATGAGGCCTCTATCATTTGAACATGACTTGAGAAAAAAAGGCAGTGATGAAGCAGAAATGTTATTAGTCTTTAGTCTTTTGCAGCTGATGATGGCATTGGCTCTGTCCCCACATGGAAAAGTTGGTGACTTTTGGCCTAACATGGTGGAAGTGAGTCCCACAGACAAACTTGTTTCAACATGAAAATTGTCTTCTTTTGCATTGACCACCCTTTCTGAATTAGGACACCCCATCTTCTGTTCCAGGATAATTGAAGAAGGTACTGAGAGTCTTGTTGATGTAATTGTTGTTGCAGGAACAGAACAAGGACTAAGACAACAGAGTTTTTCTATCTCTGGAGGAAAATGATTAACTAGTGATGACTTGAAATCATTAATTTTGTGATGATGATGATCAAAGGAAAGAGATTCATGATGAGGGCTAAGATTTTGTTTGAGCCTAGCCCTGTCTCTCCTGTGGATATTCATGTGACCCCCTAGAGCTTGAGCAGACCTGAACTCTCTTTTGCAGAAGGTACAAGAGTAAGACCTTGGAGGCCACATGCTCCCAATACCAAGCACTCTAGCAGCATCTTCTGCAAAAGCCCTTTCTTCCCAAGAGGAGTAAGTACTGTTGTTGTTGTTGCTGTTGCAGCCTCCTCCAGCAGCTACTGGTGCTTGAAGGTGTGATGATGATGTCAGGACTTGTTTTCTCTTCATCCACATCAAATACTGAGATCTCTCCATGATCACATGCAAAGAAAATATTAATCTGCTCTCAGGGTAAGACTAAGAGTGAGGAATATATAGGCGTAGATATATGGAAGAAGCAATGAAGAAAGTAATCAAGTAAAATGAATATAAATGGTTAAGGTGGGTCCTTGTCCTTGTAAATATGTAATCTGTAATAGAAAACGAGGAATGCTACCAACATACTTTGTGAGACTCTATTTTTAATACTCTCTTTGATTGGTTATAGTTTTTGAGGCCCTACCAATTGAGGGTGAGATCCATAAAATTTAGTGGATTCTATATGAGTTTTGACCATTTAAAGAAAGAGTGTTAGAGAAAGAGTCTCAAATAGAGTATTGTTCGCATTTCTTGATGTGTAGCCATCTGCACCTTACAGGCACACGTTCCAAGTGAGAAATGAAGAGAATAGAGAAAATTAATTAATGTGATATATAATAGAAGAAAGAGATAGAGAAAAAAATGAAACGTCTCTTGGATATGTGGACTGTTTGTATGTTTGAGTATCATAACAGTATATCAAATTAGTAATGATACTTATGATTGATTGAAACATAGTAAGGAGTAAGGACCTCACAAACCACCGATTTTTTTTCCCTCTATCTCTCTACTTATCAACTCTATTATATATCACATCGATTATCTTTCTTTCTTCTCTTCTTTTCTTACGCTGAGTGCATATTGAGTGTCTGCATCATTATGCGAATATCTATTAATATTTTCCATGTAATTGAAAGAAACTTAATTAGGAATCTATGAGTGAAGAGAAAATGAGTAGCTATGAAGGTTCTGTGTCTCTTAGGCTTTTGTAGTGAAGCTAGTGTTGGTTTGATACAGTGGCTAGTGGGGTCCCATTTAAGCAACTGTCTTGCATCAGATGTGATTCACACGGATGAAGGAAATAACGGTTAATTGTGATAGTAACTAATACTGCTAAACTGCATCCTTCAAGCTTCCATCAACCCCTGTAAGGTAATATTTTGACTTTGCCAATAGGCTTTATTTTAATAGGAAGTAAGTATAGGTCATTTATAATTCTGAACCATTACAGTGACTAATCTGTCACACGCCCTCTTTATCATTTTTCTACTCCGAGCTCTGTAATTTCAGTTTTTAAAATGTACAAATTTAACATAAACATGAAGGAATGTCATCACCAAGCAACTCATAACTTAATTGCTTAATCTTTTTAGATTTGTGTGTATTTTTTTTAGTGTATAGTACATGTATTCTCTGCAAAGATAATTATGCTTGAGCCGATAACATCTGATATCTTAGTGAGAAAGCTCTCCCATCAACGTTTTTTATTCCATGTACAATTTTTATATCTGAAATCTTATTTAAGAGAATTAAACATGTACCATTTAAATAAATTACCTGTTGATTATATTTTTGTGTTATTGATATAAAATGAGTTTTGTCTAGCATAAGAAAACTCCGTACCAACATAACATATGTTGGTTTTGTTAGTAAGGATTGACTACTTCCCCTTAAAAGGTTGTACGTTCGATTCTCACTGCCGATGTGAGGATTGTGTTGATGAGCGATCTGTAACTACATTCGTAAACAACCAAATGCCTCGGAGGCATGCCATGACGTGTGGTGGTGACCACAGTCAAACTCACTCAAACTTCAATTCATCCAAAAAAAAAAAAAAAGAAGTAAACACAGTGCACCACTAATTTGTTGGGAAACTTTGTCAGCTAATTCCTAGACAATTGTTAGTTACTTGATAGCTAATTACCCGATGCTTGACTATTTGCTGGTGCCTGCAAGAATCCCCTATAAAATGTTATATGTATCAATCTCAATTTATAAACACTACGACACTTTATACACATCTCATATTTTTTTATCTTTTTCTTCTTATCACATGACATCACATCATATCTTACACTAATTATTTATCTCTCTTTTCTTTCCTTATCTCTTCTTATCATTTAGGTGCAGATATTTCTTACCTGAGCGCCACCAAACATTTTCGGATTTTCCTATCCATATTCTTTGTATTTATACTTCTTTTCCATTGTTGATGATATAATAAGGAACTACAGGAAGGACACAACTTAATTGACCAATATGACAAACACCATTTTGCAAGTGAATTTCTCCCTCCCCAAACATGCGGAACTATAATTGACTTAGGAATCACCAAACAGATGAAAAGGGGAAAAAGGTGGAAAAGAAAAATAAACATAGAAGAATATTGCTCTTGTGTTGTTTGTGAATTGTGGTTTCAAGATGTTGAAGTCATTCATTCCTTTCTGTCGTGCATGAACATGAACAAGAACAAATGATGTTTAATTAAAATTTTATGCCGTGGTTAGTAGACTTTGTTTTGAAATCATGAAACACCTTTTCCTTCTACAATGACAGAATCTCCAAGGCTTTTCCTCCCATATCACGTTAAGTTAACAAGTCAAATTTATAAGTCAAAATAAGGATGGATTAAATCTATCTCTCTCCAAACAAAAAGTACTTGCACCCTGGCAACAAGCTTTCTTTGCAGGATGGTGTTAATTAACTGTCTTACAAACTATGCTTAGTTATAAAAGCTGAAACAGTTAGACCCACCAAGCAAACAAAGTTTTTTTTTTCACACATGAGTTTTCAGTTCACAATGGTTTTTCAGAATTTACATGCTTTAATCCTTGATTGAGGACATATATGATCCTCAATATATTTTTTCATATCACATTAGTCCTCTTTAATCTTTAATTGAGAACTAATTTTACAGACAAAAAGTAACTATGGAGGATTAGCATGACATGTACAAATAGATTGAGAACTTTATTACTATTATGTTTAGTCTACAAACTAATTTAATGACGGTTTGAGAATTTTGAGGTTTCATTCATTAATATTACCGTGGTTATAGATAGACTAAGTGAATCACAACATATAATTGACATCTGCATTTAACGACAGTTTTTAACTGTCGCTAAACGCAAAATATAAAAAGAAACATGTTTTTGAGGGTGTCAAACCACCGCAAAATTTGCGTGTGTTTTTAGATGCAAATTTTGTAGCGGTTTAACACCACAAAAACCTGCTTTTTTATTTTCCGTATGTCGATTTTCAACCATCGCTTAACGCATATATTGACTGTATGTTGTGATTCACTGGGGTTCAACAATCAAATTTCTTAATAATATTGAACGAGTGTGTTTTAAAGAGTGAATAGTAATTTTAACTCTTCAAAAATACGAAGCCAGTTAACTTAGTTGGTGAAAGATGGAAATAGACTAAATAATTATGGTCTTTATGGATGTTCCTATGTGATAGAGATCTCTTCAACAAATGATTTTCTCATAGTTCGAACTTAGGGTTCTCACATTTACGGAGGTCTAGCTTGCTTACCGCTAGACAAATACCTTGTTGATAAATAGGCAAAGTAATTTCTAAAATATAGAACACAATCACTTTAGTCCTTAAAAGTTAAACATCGCAACTAATGTAATCCTCAAAAGACGAAAAAAAAAACCATTTTTAGTCTTTGAAATACTAAATTGAAATTTGATTTCCTCTTTGAGTAACTATTTTGTCTATTTCTGATAAAATTAAGTGGCACTATATTTTTCAACTGAGACCCTATTTGAAAAAACTTATTTGAGTTTCTTATAGTATGAGCGTTTGAGTAAATGTTTAAGAAAGTTTAGATAAATAATTTATGACATAACTATAATCAATTTTAAGCTCATTTTCATAAGTTGTTTAAATTAATTTATAAATAAGAGCTTTATACATATTTATAACATATTTTTAACTTATTTTAATAAAATTTTCAAATTAACTTATAAATAAGCATTTACCACGCACTTAATTAAGCTGTAACAAACGCAACCGCCTATGGACTGTATTTATAAATCTTGTAGAGAATTTGGCAGGAAGTTCTTGTTAGTTTTTAGTTTTAATAAAAAAATGTTGGGTGGACTTTTCTGGGGAGTAATATCATTGCAAACAAAGGACTTATTTAAAAACCATTTCATTAATTATTATAAATTAGTCTGACTTAATCACTTGGACTCGGTGCCCCACTAGAGCTGGTGACATAATATAATATTCCTATGCAAGAAAAGTGTCTTTGTACAAATTCCCACGAGAAACGATAAGGCTACAATTTTTGGCTGACATAAAGCAATGGAGAGTTACTTATGTAGTTATTCATAATATAATATTCTTATGAATTGATAGAATTTTACTCTTATTTTTCTGAACTACATAAATTATATCTTTAAGTGCACCTTTGATCCTATCCTTCTAATTTGAATTCATTGAATTAAAAACCTAATAGATACCAAGCAGAGTGTAAACGAACAAGGACAACATAGATGAATACATTTCTAAAACGAATTAGAAAATGTTGTGAAGATAGTTGTAGGTACATAATTCCAACAGCAAAGACAATAATAGAACAGAAATGAGTAATAAAGATAGTAAGATGTCAAAGTCATTGACTCGTGCTTATTATATTATGTACGAAAATGTCTTCACTCATGCATCTTGAAGAAGGATAGTTCAAAATTACATATATATTATTTGGAGGAGTTTTAGCAAGACTATTTTTTATCTTTTATTTTTGTCGATTGGTTGAAACTCATGTGTATCTCATTAAATTTGAAATGAGATTTATATTTTTAGTGGACCCCACATTTATTT
Organism: Acmispon strigosus; assembly: GCA_030819835.1. NCBI lineage: Eukaryota > Viridiplantae > Streptophyta > Magnoliopsida > Fabales > Fabaceae > Acmispon > Acmispon strigosus. Next base: position 42,268,026 of record JAUAMA010000005.1, on the reverse strand, counting down.
CAATTCATCGGTGAGAGTGTTAAAGTGAGTGTTGCTACCATTTTTATTAATTTATTATGCCTCTGGAGTGAATAGTATGGATAGTTGATGATGGATCGCACGGGTAATCACAAAAATTACTCAAGATGGAGTAATATTTTTTTATATGAACAAGGCGTAAATAATTATATACACAAATTTATAAGTATGAGGGGCAATGCATGTATTATATAGTACTCATTGTGTCTCATACTTGTGTGCATGTACTCGCATACACATAATTAATTAAAATGATATTTTGAATGAATGTAGACAGACATTCATACCCTTCTCCTTATTCATAATTGATGATTAGTGTTTCGTGATCATCCATAATTATTTAATGGATCATATAATGAATATAGAGGTTATAGAATTACCAGTTTATAACTACTATCAATCAAATTTGGCCTCTCGTCCTACAAAAGATATTGATATCATTCAAATAATGGGCCCAAGTTTCAGATAATAAATTGATAAGAATAGATACAACATTTTCCAACAAAAAACACTACATTTACCTTAGGCAGAAATTCTATTAATTCTCCAACATGTACAAGATATGCTTTTGGTATGAGACTCCTATTGGCTTTTACATTTCTGATATCAAGAAAGCAGCAAACACAAAGACATGACGTTTGATGTTTTTTATACATTTTATCACACTATGAGAGATACTATGGCCTGCAAAATGAGAACCTTGCATTTTGCATCATTACCCAGTAAAATGCATCTTACAGCAACACATGATTTGAGGTTCTGTACAAAAGTCTATTTCAGTAAATTTGTGGTTAAACTGTCCCTGAGGTAGTCCCATGGTTAGGAAGGGGAAGCCCTAAGCATCCTAGTAGAAGTGCAGAAGTCTAACTCTTCATATAAAAATTACTAATTGATAGGGTTAACATGAAATTTAACTCAACCAACTTTCCTGCATCTTCAAACTGAGAAAACTACCTGGTTACCCTCGTCTAGTAGTCCTTCGCATCTATGAGCTCCAAACAAAATTAGGGCATGAATGTGAACCGCAATATCCACACAATCGGTATGAGAACCCAGACAACCTTGAACAAGAACTTTCAAGGTGGATCACAGATTCATACTTCATAGTCATACACAGCATAACACTTTAGTTTTAATTAACCAACAGTGTCACCATCTTTATGGCTTTCAGTTTCATTTGAAGGAACGTAACCCGCTTCATCAGCCATCAAACTTCCAACTGATGATTCACTCTGCTTGTGCTGCAAATGCTCAGAATGCTGTTCAGGGAAGACCTCAGCCTGCAAAGACGGAGCAATGTTATTCACATGTAGCCATGTCAGTTCCCACAAACTATCACCGCCTAAGGCATTTCTCTGAACCAGTATAACCTTTGTCTTCATAACAAGTAAGATGTTCTTAAGCACCTCAGGCACTAACTCTTGAAGCTTCTCACTTCTTCTCCCCCTAACTTTCACCTTCATATACTTTTCCATTCGGCTCAGGACACCTAACCATAATTTGCAGAAGGTTGCCAATTGTGATAAATCTTGGAGCATTTGGAGAAAAACTTTAGATAAGAGCTTCATGGCTAAGATAAGTGTGCCTTCCATGTTGCGGTAATCCTTTTGAGAGTGACCCTGTGAAATTTCAAGCAGGTCATCAAGCACAGTGAAGATCACCATATCAAAACACTGTAACCACAGACCATGTGGGAGATCAATCCCATCAGCTCCTGTCAAGCACCTCTGCAAAGATAATAATGCATGATTTCTAACTTCCTCTCTCTGGTCTAAGCACACTTTCCTTAGCCCCTGCACAAGCCTCAACCACATCTCTCCGATATCCTGGGACAACTTAAATACTTGCTCTTGATCCATTGCTTCCTTAGCTTCGTTACTCCACTGTGCCAAGCAATTGACAGAGCCTGCCATGAGATCTAGTGCCTGTACAGATCGCTCTGCCTGTCCAACACGAGATTCAGCAAACTGCCTAGCAGCATCTACACAAAGAACATAATTAGCTGGCATCAGATGGGCTCCATTGGACATTATGAACAATAGTGCATCGAACCCAGTCTCATAGGCTTCTAGGTGTCTAGCTGTGATGGCAAATAGTGATGTAATAGTACGCCATCCTACCAGAGATCTGATATGAGATGCATTTGCCTTCACAAGGCGACTGACTTCCTGTGTTATCTGCTCACAGTATGCATCAGCAACCCGGGCATCAAGCTTCGAGACAATTTGCAATGACCTCAGAAGTTCATCAGCAATGTTCTCTTTGTAGGGAAGCAACCGCTGGCAAATCCGAAGGAGTCCGAAAACAGCCTTATCTACAAGAGCACAAGGCATTACAGCTGACTGAACAATATTGGAAATATGCTCATACACACCCTGCCAAAGAAGTGCAATTCTATCCCTGTTGTTCAAAGTAATCGCAATTAGCAATTCCAAGCAGAAAACTGCTGTATCTTCATCATCAGGTGTGCTGTTCCCTTTCTGAGGTCGACCAGCAGCCGAAATGAGTGCTCTTGCAAGCTGCAATAGAGATTCAGCTTGCAGAAATTTACTCTCAGTGAATATGCTGTCAATGTGACACTTCTGTATCGTTTGTAGGGTGCGCTGGTGAGCAGCAAGTTGTTGTTCAGTGGGTTGTAATCTTGGCTCTTCAGATTCAAGAGATAAGAGTTGACTAAATCTCCCCATCAATCCTGAGGATCTCCTTGGAGTACCAATAGGTGGCATATGAACTGAGGATATAGAATTTGCAATAGGCTTTCCATGCAAAGTTTCAGAAGAAAGCTCATCCTCATCAGCTGCATCACTGGCCACACGGGCAGGAAGAAGACCTAGCTTGTGCAATCTAAGGATGCAATCAAGAATACTTCTCCAACCTGTGCGTATGAAATCACCATATCTATTCGCAACAGTGAAAACTGTCACAGTTGCCATTCTTGCTTTTATGTCATCTCCAAAAGCAAGGACCGGTTCTTCAACTGATGAAGGGTTCAAAAGAGTAGTGAACTTACACAGAGACACTACCAGATCATCAAGAACATCTTCAAGATGATGACAAGCTGAAATCTTTGCAACGGCTAAGAATCCATCCACGCATGTTTGGTATACCTCTTCATGTTCAGCATGGTCAAATACCACAGAGATGGCAGCAATGGTCGGGCCTGACATTATAGCAAACATATCATGATCAAGGTAGGCTTTGGAATCAGATACTATAAATGGAGCAGTTTTCTTTGACTTGTGCATTAGATCAATCCAGCGACTTGGTGTCATTTCAGGAAATCCAACTCCATGTTCAGGTGTAGTGCGTATTTCATTCTTACAAATTGAATGGTAAATCTCTGATAGGAATTCTCGAGGCAGATTATTGCCGCCATTTATATTCCTATTATTCCTGATAAAATCCTCTTCTGTCATCTTCTTTTTGACCTGTACATTGTGCTGATCTGTATTAAGCATTATAATTGAATATGATAACACGAGAGCAGCATCCTTGTTGGCTAGGATATGTGGTGACAGCTCATAATATCTCTCTGAGAAAGCTTCAAGCACCCTCTGTATCTTCTGTGATTCTCCAGGCAGTCTGAAAGTCTCCAAAAATAGACGGAGGGCAGTATCTAAGTTCATATCTTGGAAATCAAATGTTGCAGCAAATTCATGAAGAACCTGAACACAAAAGTCATCATGATTTCCTAAGAAATCACCAACAAGATTCTTATCCAACCCAGCAGTGTATCTGAAAAAGCAAGCAACACTTTGTGGATCAAGTTTGTCAGGTAAAAGATGCGTTCCTTGGAGAAACTCAAGACCTTTCTTAGGATCACGATTGAAGTGATCAGCTCCAATCATCAATCTTCTCTTGATGTACTTTCTTCGGCGGACAAAAGGAACCCAATGATTAGGATCACTGTAATTCTCACATTTAACCATCCAGAATGGTGTAAATTCTTCAAGATTCCCAGGATAATGTTCTGAACTTACAGAACCATCACCTATTCTTTCAGCCATTCCCTGTATTACAGCAGTTAGACCATCCAAAGCAAGAATATGCATGGCAGACAATGGACAGTTCACAGGAAATGCACTTTTTGACAGCAAATTAGCAAGGTCTTCAAAGACATTACTGCAAGTAATGTCACAGTCAAAGTTAGCATACATATCGACCATAAATGTCTTTTGCCTGCAGAAGTCAACAAGGGCCTCCATGGCTACCTCCTGCTGCTGGTATGAAGCCCCATATTTTCTTTGTGCAAGTCTCAAAATGACACAAGAAAAAAATGCTTCGAGCTGTAATTTAAGTTCTGTACAAAGATGATGATACAGGTTGAGAACAATGCTACACACCAATGAAAGTATAAGGGGGCTCATTGACAAACCAAATTGCATCAGATTACGAAACAACTCATCCTGAATTAAGCTCGTCAACCTTGGATGACAGCAAATGGAAGGACCTCCTAATTCTATTGCTGAGTTGATTAAAGTTAAAGCAAAGAGAGGCACATCTTCATCAAATGCAATTGTGTTTGATCTAGAATCCATTCCCATATGTTCAATGATATTCAGCAAAGAGCAGAAGAAATGAAATACTTCCACCATGCAAGGAACTCCATACGGTTCATTCATGAGACGCGTGTCATGTGGTAAAGCCTCCTTGCCATTAATAGTGGGAGCTGTCTTTTCTTCCATCACAGTTGTTGTCACAGCGCTTGCATTGGGAGTAAAGTTTGTAGGTAATCGCTGATTATCATATTCAGTACCCATGCTTCCATTCTCCAATCCTCTATTTCCAAAAGCATCCTCATTAATTAAGTCCCCTGTCTGTATAAATAACCAACAAAGACAAGTACTCGTTCATAATTGTCCTTAATATCAAATTCAAAATTCATTTGTTGAGTCACCGAAAAGGTTCTCATTTTACGCAAGACAATTAATAGATTCTCTTCAAACATTTGCAGATTTGACTACTTAAATGTCACTATTAGTAACCATCCACAAAGCAAATTTTTCGTCAGACCCCAATTATACACAGACTGCAAAACTACTCAATTTACTTTCGTCGGATGGGGAGATGAGGGAAAGGGAGGTCTGTGAAGTCCTTTTTAGGATGAATCGTGCAGTTTTAATCAGTAGTTTAACACCATTAACGATATGTAATATGTGCCACACTAAAATCAATGGTCTACAAATTGTAACATAAATTGGAAATTGCAAATTTAAATATGGATGTGACAAATTCCAATCAGATGAAGAGAAGTCAAGCTTTCTTCTATAGATGATTCAACACATTGCAAACAGAGACAATAAAGCATAGTGGTATAGTACTAGTTCTTGCATAAAAGGAAAAATGATTAAATGAAAAACAAGCTCCCTTCATCTCTTTTCCTCCTTTATTATTATTTTTATCCCTGCCAGCTGAACCAATAATCAAGAAGAACAGAACGTAATCTATAAGGTCATATGAATTGTGTACCTCTTGTTTCAAAGTAGAGCTTCCATCAACCAATGCACGCTTTGTGTTGTTGACATCTTGAAGGTGTGAGAAGACACACCTAACAAGCTCATGCACTGTATACCGCGCTATCTGCTGCAACAACTCGCCTCTGGTTCTGGCCTGATGAACTATCCGAAAACACGTATTGACTATGTTGCAAACATGTTGGTTACTCAGCAATGTAGATGCTTTACTTTTCATACAAGCCAGGAGAACTTGAAGTATCTTCATTAAAACAACTTCTTCTGATGCAGGATCAGTCACCTCAAATCTGCAGCTAGTGACAGCATCAACCACCAAATGCATGGCATCCTCAACATTGACAGTATTTGGATCAATCACATCCAGGGTTAAGATCTTGTAAACAGATGACAAAGCAGCACCTGTAATTGATGCACTAGTCTCATCTGATCGAATCACATCCAGAAATGGCTGGAGATACAAGGCAGGGTTAATAGCATGCCAAGGATCCTTCCATGAAAAGATTTGTTTCCTAAGTGACTTCAAAGACTGAATCAGAGTGTTCTCCATCTGCTCATCCCCTGATATATAGTGTCCTCCCCATCTTACGTTTCTTTGCATGACTGCCAAAATAGCACCAATTTCTGAATTGATCATGCTTGCTAAAGTTGTTTTGTTAGGATATGCAGCATCACACTCCTCAGGCTCCTCCTCAATTGCATTGATAGCAGCTTGAAGATTTAGACGTCCCATTTTCACAATATTCTTCGAACTGAAAGGATCTGCTAGAGGTTTGACAACATAACGCTAAGACAAACAAAATGCCTTGGAAAAACATACTTTGAAGTAGAAAGAGGGACAATAAATACAAACAAATCTGCTAGCAACAAACTAAAAAACCATGAAAAATAAACATATGAAATGCAACCTAAGAATCATCCAAATTGATTAACATAGTGTATACATGTTGAACACAAAAATCTAGGCCCAGTTTCATTTTAGTGGGACCCACATGAAATATACCCAATAATTGAGAGTATGTTAGAAAGAGTTTTCTGTTAGCATTTCTCTAAACACTAAGCACATACAAAAGCAGGATCAAATATGGCATTGGTAAATCCACACAAAAATGATATCTCTAACTTCCTAAACCAAAGAACACAGCATCCTCAAGCTACTAGGATTGGGCTAGTAGTGAGAGAATTGAGTAGTTTGCATAAGATCTTAGATTCAAACTTCATTGGCACCATTGTATACCGAAAACAGAACACAACGCCATCTGTCTCAAATGCAGAAGCAGGACTCCACCTCCACCACACACGTCTTCCTTAGTCCTCCTCCTTACTACACACTCTGAATTAGATCACCTCACATTCAGCCACAATATCATGACTATCCAAAAAGAAGCTCTCCCTCCTACCAAGTCATGTCAAGTCACAATCATCAACAGATACATTCTGAGCCTCCTTCACTACCATGCTTTATCAAATTTTAAAATACACAATAGAAAGGCGCATTGACTTAAATTTGACTTTACAAAAAGAGGCAAAATTGTACACTGCATACATTGAACTAGCACATCAATTGATAATAAATATCACAAAAATTATCAACAAACAGTACTTGGGGACTTGAAACTGATCTGATGAGACCAAAACCACAATCTTCCCAAAACCTTAGATCTGATCCTAAATCGAATCTATTCACCTAACTTATCTGCCACTCCTTGCAGCACATAAAACAATTCATGGGGAATTGAACTAAGTTTCAAAACAAAGTATGATTCCAAACAGTGTCTCGGCTTAGGTTTCGATTCTGAAGCATTCAAGTGGATTGAAACAGAGAAAACTTGAAGAGGAAGATGGAGAAGAAAGATGACTTACGAAGATCGTGAGCTGAGTCGAGGAATCGGAGCGAGTGGGGTTACATCACATTGCATTACTCACCACTCTCGCCCTTGTTTGTGGCTATTTTTCTTTCCCTCCTTCAAACCTCTTTCTCTTCTTCGTAACTTCCTCTTCTGTTTTTCCACTTTTTATTTATTTCTTGTACTTATAAAACACTTTTCTTTTAGTAATTGTGCAGTTTTTTATTTTAAATTATTTACCTAAATACCAAAAAATCGTGCACTACCAACAATGTGTTGGACTACTGGTAGACAAGCTATCTATAAGGGCCTTAGAAAGAAAGAATGTCATTGTATCCCGAATAGATTAATACCTGTCAATGACAAAAAAAAATGTTGCACTTTTCTGTGTTTAATTACTACATTTTAAGAATAATTTTAGGAATTATCATTTTTAACTTTTAAAGGATATTAAAATAACTTTATATTTTTTATTTTTTAATTGGTTAATTGTATTTTTATAAACTTTATTGGAATAAATATTTTAAGAAAATCATTAAAATTAGCGGAACTTTTTTTATGTGAAAATGAGAGGAGAAAATTTTGATTGCTGGATTTATCCAAAATAAACGTTCAAGACTAAAATATGAAAAAATTTCAGAGTGAAAGAATTTCTTAGGAGAGTGGGAAATATAAATATTGACCATTAAATCTAATTGTGAATAATTAAGCAATCATTATAATCTTAATTATTCATGTATAATTATGTGGTCAAGATTTACACATCAAAGTGATCAAACTCAAATAAGAAAATATTCTTATATATATAATTAGCTTATGTAAATTATGAACTTTTGATCTAATCTGATCCAGCGGTTCTACTTTTAATTGATTAGTGGATCACGTGATAAACTTTATCACTATCTTTCTTCCTCTATGTCTGTCGTAATTTTAGCAACTTCTTTGCTCTTTCTTTCACTCCTATCCATCTTGCTTTTCCGGGTTTTCATTGCTAGGTTTTGATTTTGCTTATGTTTTCATTGCGTATTAGGTTTTCATTTATGGAATTTTACTTTTGCTTTTCTAGGTATATGCTTGGGTTATGGGTTTTTATTTCCGAGTTTTTGAGGGAGGTTTGGTCTAAGATTTTGAGGGATGAAGATAAAATGAATGAAGACCGCAACAAAACCCCCCTTTAGATAAAGATTAATGAGGGAGGAAAGAATAGAGATTAATCATTTCAAATTATAAATTATTTACAATTTTTGTTTTTTAATTAATAAATTTATTTTTATTAACTATTTTGGTATCATTTAATTTTTAATTTAAAATATAAGTGCCCGTCAATTCAGTCTCATTCATGTACGAAGCCACATCATCATTTGATGGACACGTAAGGTAAGCAACTCATGCTCCATTGAGGATTAAAATTAAGAATTTGAAAAGTTTTAGGGGCCCAGATGCAACTTTGTTCCGATGAGGGACTAAATTCGATCAGCGATATAGTTAGAGGGAAAAAAAATACAATTAATCCATAAGTTAAGTAACCCTCATATTTTTTGAAAACATATATTCATCAAATCTCATTTACGACTGCAAATTTATTCAAGAGATCAAAATGACACCTAAACTTCACTAACGACGGAGTAATCAAGGGACTCCCTGACTTTGTTTTGTCCCCATGCTTTTGGATAGAAATGAATCCCTAATGGCTTCAAGATATGAACTTTGTCCCAGTATATTGATTAAGTGGTCTGCCAGAAAAAGAGTGTTGTATGGACTTAAGGATTTGTCTAACCTGCACACAAAAAATTTGGTGTAACCTTACACAAGTGTTATTTGACATGCTATACTAAGTTCTCAAGTAATTACTAAGTTCTCAAGTAATTTTTTATTTTTAAACAAAGGAAATTAATTTTTAGTAAATAAAAATTAGAAAAGGAAATTTCTCAAAATTTCGATCTCTCCAAACTCACACTATCTCCTCCACCACCGATTCGTTGAAGATGAAAGCTCGAAGAAGAAATCCGGAAAATTTTTGGATCAGAGTAAGTCTAAAGATTTCAACTTTCTTTTGTTCCTTTGAAATTATTGAAAGGAGGAAGAAGTAGAGGGGATTTTTCATAGCAGAAACCAAAGATTTGAGTTGGTTTTTCTGTGTTTCGAGAGTGGCTATCTTCTCTCTCTGTCAACTACATAGCAGATTGAGAGGGTGAAATAAGGGCATTAGTTTTAATGTCATTCCCATTGATTCTCTTGACATCCCTTATTTTTCAAAACCCCAAACTACCCTTGATTTTAAAAAACCACAATAAACCCTATTCCTCCCCCTACCATCCGGCTGTTTCTCCGTGGAGATACGGACTCGACTCGCTCCTACCCCCCGGGGGGCACTCGTAGCATGTCGGGAATGACGGGGGACATATTGGACGTAACCACTCATGTCGGGGGATTTTCCTCACCTTCAACCTTCAAACCTAAAATCCTCTCGCACCTTCCCCTCTCACCATCATCTCACACCTTCCCCTTCCACTCAGAAGTGCGAACATAGTAGTCACCGGTTGTGGTTCTGCAAGCATTCGAGGTAATGTTTTTTCCAATCCTGAGTTGATTTGTTGCCAAATGTTTTTTTCCCTATGTTCGTCAATCATCCGCACTTAACAAGTGCGATTTCGTTGGTTCTGTTCCTTAGTCTCACTTTTTAAGTGCATTTTTCTACAACTGTTTGAATTCGCACTTAACAAGTGCGTTTCATCTGCATCGAGTTCGCACTCTTGAGTGGAAAATCTGGAAAACTTTCTGATTTTTAGATCTCACTCATGAGTGCGATATATGTATTTCTAGTAGTGTCTCTATTCTCACTTTTGAGTACGAAAACTGGGAAATTTTAAGATGCGCAGTTCGCACTCATGAGTGGGATTTCTTCATTTCCAGGCCTGTCTCTGTTCGCACATCTGGATGCGATTTACCCGATTTCTAATATTCTTATATCCAATTTCTAATATTGTTATGTTTGGTTTTTTTTAACAGATATGGCAAGGACTCGTTGGACTGCACTGTCACAACAACCTGAAGCAACGGAAGAATAAGCAGAACGTATCCGACCAACTATGTTGGTACGTAGACGGGTTGGAAAAGCTCCAGTGGTGGAGGAGCCATATAATAATGACGAGCAATATGAGGAGGATGCCTATGTTGATAATGACCAGCATATGAGCTATGGTGATGAGGACGAGCAGCTTTGTGATAATGATGAGGATGATGATGTTGATGACGAAAATGATGATGATGATGATGGAGACAATGATGATGATGTTGATGATGAAGAACAGTCTGCAAACAGATAGGCAGACATAGAGTTAAAGCGGCGACTGCAACAAATGGACGCAGAGGACAAGAACCTCACCTCCTTCCCAGGTGACCCATCTAATTTATATGTGCTGCGGAGCTACCACACTCACATTGCTGGGAGGGTGAGGAGGTCTTATCTTGACCCTACCATACCGGATAGGCCTGTGCTGAAGGTCTATAATCAGGCAAGGAAGGTGGCGAAGAATGTCGATTAAGGTGTGCCATATATCACTACAGTTCTGTAGAGATCAGGGCTTGCTTCTCTTGCCCATTGCCGGATTTTCGCACTCATTAGTGCGAATCTTTGTTATTGGTATAAAATTTTGCACTTATAAGTGCGAAATCAAACAGGTAGAGAAGATTCATAATATTCAATCACTTCGTTTAATAAACTAAGCCTGATTCAATCAACTATGCCAAAATTCAATCAACTCATTCAATCGTCTATGCCAATTTCAATCAACTCAATAATTACAAAAGCATGTATTCATATTAATCCTCAGTCAGGTCTACAACTTGTATTTCTAAAGAACGATGTTGATCTTCTAATTCTTTCTGGTACTGAGCCATTCGCTCAAGGTATGGGGTCTCCCACCCAACAGCATCTGAGTCACAATGATATTTCCATTGGGGAGTAGTACATGGGATTGGATGTCCATTCTTTAATTGTACCTTCATGAGACAAACACAATAGGGATTAGAGTTATATAACACCTACGCAGTTAAAAAGAAAGAATGGGGTACCAAAACATGTTTATAAGGTTTAAATTAATACCTGCACCCAATGATTTTGGTTCACATGTCCAAGCACTATAATATGTTGACTAATCGGTGTTGCTCCAGTAAGAGGTAAGAATGTTGAACAACCCGTATTTGACAATGTAATCAAAACAACACTAAAGACTGTAGCAACAATGTATCACATGTCTGGAATTGTCAGCCACTTTTCTTGAGTGACAAGCTCTTGAGGAGCGAATTTCAACGCATCCAATATGGTTTGAGACAGTTTTGGCCCATACATTGTAGCATACTTTTCAGCTCTTATTTTCACCTCCTCAATCATCTTGTTTCGAATGTCATACCACAAGTGTTCACCCTTGCCCAATAAGGCTGCAATGGCCTTAAATCCACAATTCCCGTCGGGCGTTACATCTATGATATGACATATATGAGGCTGAAATTTGATGAACATTTTATCCAACAATGGTATATATTTCTTCTTCTTTGGTCGTCCTCTTTTAGCCTTAGTCGTATTTGTTGATTTAGGAGACGTCCATTTAGGAACTGTAGTGTTTCTAGGGGCATTGACTGATGGACCTGTGGAGTTGCTCCCATAAAGAGAGTTAACATAGTTATCAACAACCTCAAAGTATGAAGGGGCACACTTTGTGGATCCTTTTGATTCACCCTTCTTCCTACCCTTTGTTTTAACTTTCACAGGAGGATGACACATAGAGGTCGAATCAGGAAATGCAAGTACTCGAAGTTTTTCTTTGATTGCCTTCTTTATTGGGACATCAGCTTGTTCAAATCTAAATGACAAGGCTTCCCACTCTGACTTTAAATTCAACTCAAGTGATGGGTTATCTTCAGGTTCTACAGTTGCCCAAGACAGCCTTCTCTAGATATGATGGATAGACCCCAATGGCACACAGGTATACCTTGCAAGCTCACAAGCACAAGGTAACTCATGCGTAGTTCTTAGTTTGCAACCACATGCAGAACTATCAACCCCCACCTGGTTCATTCTAGTTTTCTCCTTTGCAAGCAGTTGAAGAGCTTACTTTGAGACAAAACCTAGCAAATTCTTATAAAAGGGACCTTTGAACTTATGATCCTTGATGAATATACTATGCTCAAAAGATGAATCACCCTTGCTATTTTTAAGCAAATGCCTCAACCTTGCATGGGCACCTTCAACCCTGAGGGAATGACATAAAAATAATAAATCATAACTATGCCGCTATAAATAAAGCAAAATTAAAAATTAAAATAAAAAAACCTCTTGGTTGTTGTGTTCCCCAGATACATAACCATATCAATCCAGCACTTCCCAATTTTTTGCCTATGATCCGCCAACCAAGTTGTCTGAACATATGAGTTGAACTCAGGAAGTGGTTCACATACAATTTGCAGGGTTTTAAGATTACTTTCATACTCCACTTCAGGTGCATAATCCATGAGATCTTGCCATGCTTCCATGACTTCATCCCAAACTGTCTTCGGTTGACAATAAAACTTGCACTTCGCACTTACATTCTTGGAAATATGGAACCTGCATAGCAAGTGTTTTGTTGTTGGGAAAACCTCTTCTACAGCGACCATTAATGCAAGGTCTTTATCAGTCACAATGACACTAAGCAAGTTATCTTGTTTAGCAATCAACCCCTTTAGTTTGCTCAACGCTCATACAACATCATGTGTACATTCAGAGGACATATAAGAAAACCCTATAGTGAAGGTTATGTCTGTTGATGTCACATCAACCATTTCAAGTAGTGGTAAGCCGTACCTGTTGGTTTTGTAGGTACTATCTGTGATCACAACAGTAGGATAATGGTTAAACAACTCAATGTCACCCGGATGTGACCAAAATATATCTTGAATAACAAGAGTTTCATCATCCATCTGATGCCAATGCACATATTAGTCACGTTCCAGCAAATGCATCAAATGCTACATCCCTATTAAAGGAGCCCTCTTTATCCTTTTGTACCGTCCACATGCATTGTAAACTTGTTGAATTGTTGTTATATTATCAGGGTTCTTATCCTTCAAAAAAGCAAGCATGTGGATTGGTTTAACCTTGTTCTCCACCATCTCTTCAACCAACTGTTTTTCCGTAGAAGTCAATCGTCCAGCATATACGTGCCCAACCAACAACTGTGCTCTTGCATGGTTATGAACTCTACATAACACCTTCAGCCGCCAACACCCTTCAGCTTTTCCAGGCCTTCCTCTTAACTTAAAAGGACAATCACATTTTCTTGTTCTAGTGCTCCTCTTTGTCAGCTTGCCTTTGTATGGCTTGTATTTCCCACCCCGCTCACATCCTAACGTGAGAAGTTCCTTCCTTTTGTGGCTTCCATAGTCAAACTTTGCAGTAACAACAACAAAGCCACTCTCTTTCCCTACCAATCGAGCCCAATCAAAGAGTTCAAGACGATTTAGGAATTTCTGCAAACAACAAACACAGTTAGCCATTAATATATGAATTGTACGTAACATAATAAGCGGAAGAGATATGCAAACCTTATCAGTGGTAAAGGCTTCTGTACAATCTGCCAGAACAGCTGAGGATGATGCATTACCAGAACTTGCATTCGTAATATGGTCCTCAGACTTCACTGTGTGATCCATTTCTTTCATGTTATCGACATCGTCAACTACTTCTTTAACATTATCCACCTTCACAGCCCCTTCGACCACATTATCAACCTTATCAACTTCCTCATAGAGCACATGAGACATGATTAGGTATCCTGAAATATTTCATAATGAGAGGATAGTAGTGGAAGTATAAAAACGCTCTTTAAAGTGCGAAACATAGTTTTGTTCGCACCTTAAAGTGTGAAAGGAAGAAACCAAGGATAAAGTTAATTTTGCACTTAAAGGTGCGTTTCGTACGTGTTTAGGTGAGAAATTAACCTCTTTCCATCTTCATCCAATCGCATAGCATAAGTGAGAAAATTCAAAAAAAAAAAAAAAAAAGGAAATTCGCACTTAATAAGTGCGAACAAAACACACACTTAATAAGTGCGAATCTAAAATGCACTAATTAAGTGCGAACAGAAAACGCACCAGTGTTCTTGAGATAAGGGATGGTGAAGGATGGTGGTGAGGTTGGTGAATGATAAGAAGATAGGTAAAAGACAAGGATAGGTAAGGAATGAAAATTGTTTTTAAGGGTATGTAGGTAAAGTCCTACAAAAAGGGGTGGCATGGGAATCAACGGAGGATAACATTAAAACTAATGCCCGTGAAATAAAGAACAAGAGGGTGAGAAGAGAAATTGTTGATGACGTGCACGGTGTTATACGTCGCTGCAGCGACCTCTCCTTCCTCCTTCTACTTCGTGCCATTCACAGCAACGTCGCCATCTCTTTCCAATACGCCGCCGCCACCAACCCTGACTACCTCCAGATTAAGCTTGTGAGAAAATGAGGGAGGAAGAAAACGAGGAGGAGGAGGTGAGATCGGCGAAAAGGTTGAAACTTGATGATAATGTAGGGGTTCTAGGAGATGAGATCAAAGGAGAGGATTCATCTAGGTTTGATTTATTCAAATCCAAACGAAACTGGGACTTGATTTCTTCAGATTTAAACGAATCTAGGTCGTGGAAATCAATGGTTGTAAACTGTTCTGTTTACTAAGCAGGTGGTGGGGCACGCAGCATTGCTCTTCCTTGGAGATTTTGTTTGTGACGATGTCATGGCTTTCTTTTTGGTTTCGCGAGTCCGATGAAGACGACGGTGGCGGAGGAAGGGAAGGTAGCGTATAGAACCAACAGAATGCTAGATCTAAACTTCTAATTGTGTCGCCAGAAATTATGGTGGTGTTGTGAGTCTGACGAAGACGACGGTGGCAGAGGAGGGGATGGTGGGATGCGTGTCATATCCTTCTCTTTTCTTGTATTTTTGCACAATATGAAAATATATTTCGTAAAAAAATTATTATTTTTATTTTTCAGAAAATGGAAATTACCTGTTAAGGGTTCAACCCCCTCTTGTGTAAGGTTACACAATTTCTTTTTTTGCATGATAGACGGCTCCTGGACTTAACTCACATTTTTTGTTGTTTCTTGTATCCTATGGCAAACGGGTTGTGAGTTGTGACTGAGTGTGGAAGGCTTCCACGGGCTCTTAAAGTGATTGAAGCTTCTTTGTTAGATCAGAATGAGATGTTTTGGATAAGTGTTAAATCAAGACTTTCTCAAGTTGTAATAATGAAATCTATGATATTCATGAAACAAAAGCATATCACAATCTTGATCCACTGTATTTATGCGTAGCTTCTAGGGTGCACTTGCACCCTAAGTAGTGCACCGTGCACCAATTTAAATGACTTGCTACAGCAGGTTTTTTTACCTGATATTTAAAAGAATTCAAAATAATAATAATTAGTTAATTACATTTTTACCTTTTTTAAAAAAAAGGTAAAAATGAATTATAAAAAGAAGATTAACAGAAAAAAAAGTGGTTTATAGTAATTAACAAATTAAAATTATAATAAATTATAAAAATAAAATAACTTGTAGAATTATAAAAATAAAATAACTTGTAGAACCGGTTACCGGTTACTTACCTGGACATTTGGCGTGATCTTATTGGCCAAAAGCTAGTGATACACGGTGCACTACTTAATTGATAGTTCATCTTAGACACCGTATTTACGATTGAATTTTCTGGCTTGATTAACTTGTCAACAAAATTATATGATCTTTTACATAAAAATAGAAGGTAACTGAGTCATCGACATGAAATGAAACTGTGGCAATGCTTTCAGCAAACTATAATCGGACTTAAGACTATAGTTAATTAAGATTGAATAGACAACCAATTAAGGATTTCGTTACTCTAATAGAGAAAATGCATTTAGAAACTTTAAAAAACAAAATATAAGAATGTTGGTCGATTGAAAAATTAGCAACTTGAGACAATAACCTTGCCTTGTCATTCAACATGCATGGGAAAGCGAGATATCATAAAACAAACACATTCACAACATTTCAAGATCAACTTATTTTACTTCAGAATCAATCTTGCATCTTACATCTACAAGCTAATCACAGAAACTTCTTCTCATAATTGATTTTAAGTTTATAATCAATTACATAATGATTTTCAAACATGCACCTAGTGATTGCAAAAATATTTCAACTGCTTAATGAAAAGTTTATCCAAACTAGCCCATTATTCTGTGAAGCATCATCCATTAAAAGCTACTGTCGGTTTCCTGAAGGTGTATACATGTTCTAAGGGCTAATAAAATCATAATCAGAACAATCACACCTATTTATTGACATAAATCAATTGAAGGCATGTTCAGATATATATTTATGATAATCTCAAAAAATTTGTTGTTTGCATCATACCGGGTAAATTACATCTCGAAGCTAAGAGAGACAACAATATCGAGTTCTGTACAATTTTAGTAAGAAAATACTTCCGAATAAATTTGCAATTAACTGGCTCAGGAGTAGATGGAGAGAAGAGATGGTCTCAGTGAGGACCATAATAATACTACAAAAGGGAGCACTCTAATGTTTCTAGAGCTATAACATACCTTCAACCAAAAATCTTAAGAGCATCAAGCATCCCAATGAAGATCTGAATGAGATGTGTCATGCATTCTGCATAATCAGTTTATGAGAACCCAGACAACCTCCAAACTGAAAATAAAATAAATCAATGAAGGGCGAGGATCATGGGTTCATAGGGACACAGCAAAACCAAATGAGGAAGCCACAGTGCTGCAGCTATGATTAACCGGGACCATCTTGGCCTGTTGTTTCATTCAGAGGCACAGAAACGTTTTCATCGGGTCCCGAACCTCCAACTTGTTCAGTCTGTTTGTGCTGCAAATGCTCTGAATCTTGTTCAGGGAACACCTCAGATTGCAATGACGGAGCAATGTTATTTATATGCAGCCATGTCAGTTCCCACAAACTCTTTCCTTCAACAACACTACTGCCCCTCTCGAGGACACTGCTTGCTTTCATAACAAGCAAAGTGTTCTTGAGAATCTCAGGCACAAGCTCTTGAAGCTTCTCGCTTCTCCGTCCCCTAAATTTCACCTTCATATATATTTCCAAGCGATTTAGCACACTCAACCATAAGTTGCTGAAATCTGGCAATTGTGAAAGGCCTTGGAGTAACTGGAGGAAAACTTTAGACAAGAGCTTCAAGGCAAGAATAAGTGTTCCTTCCATGTTCCGGTAGTCCTTTGGTGAGAGTGTCTGGGAAATTTCAATCAGGTCATCAAGCACAGTGAAGATCACTTGATCAAAACATTGTAACCACAAGTCATGTGGGAGATGAAACCCAACCGAACCTGTCAAGCAATTCTGCAAAGATAATAACGCGTGGTTTCTTACCTCCTCTCTCTGGTCCAAACATAGTATTCTTAGAGCCTGGACAAGCCTCAACCACATTTCCCCAATATCCTGCAACATCTTTGCCACTTCCTCTTCTTTCATAGCTTGCTTAGCATCATTAGTCCACTTCTCTAAACAATTGACAGACCCTGCCATAAGATCGAGCGCCACTACAGACCGCTCTACCTGCCCAACACGAGATTCTGCAAACTGCTTTGCAGCATCTACACAGAGAACATAGTTTGCCGGGAGCAAGTGAGCTCCATCTGACATTATGAACAACAATGCATCAAATCCAGCCTCAGATGATTCCAGGTGTCTAGCAGTGATGGAAAGAAGAGATGTAATTGTCCGCCATCCTAACTGAGATCTAATATGAGAAGCATTTGCCTTTACAAGGTTACTAACTTCCTGTGTAATCTGCTCATAGTATGTATCAGCAACACGTGCATCAAGCTTCAGGACAAGTTGAAGAGACCTCAAAAGTTCATCAGTCATGTTCTCTTTGTACGGAAGCAAGCGATGACAAATCCTTAGGAGTCCAAAAACAGCCTTCTCTACCAGTGCACAAGGCATCACAGTTGACTGCACAATGTTGGAAATATGCTCATAAACACCCTGCCAGAGAAGTTCAATTCTATCCCTGTTATTCAGAGTGATTGCTACCAGTAGCTCCAGGCAGACAACTGAAGTATCTTCATCCTCAGGTGTGCTGTGCCCTTTCTTAGGTCGCACTCCTGCACTATTGAGTGCTCTTACTAGCTGCAGTAGAGATTCAGCTTGCAAAAATTTACTTTCAGAGAATATGCTGTCAATGTGACACTTCTGAATTGTTTCAAGAGCGCACTGCTGAGCAGCAAGTTGTTCTTCAGTTGGAACTGATCTTGGCTCTTCTGTGCCAAGATATAAGAGTTGGCTAAACCTGCTCATCAAACCTAAGGATCTCTTTGGAGTACTAACAGATGGAAGATGAGATGACGGTAAAGAATTAGCATTACGCTTCCCATGCCCAGTTTCTGATGAAAGCTCTGACTCTTCAGCCGCATCACTGGCCATACGAGCAGGAAGAAGACCTAGCTTGTGAAATTTTAAGATACAATCAAGAATATTCCTCCACCCTGTGCGAATGTAATCACCATACCTATTTGCAATAGTGAAAACTGTCTCAGTTGCCATTCTTGCTTTTTTGTCATCTCCAAAGGCCAGGATTGACTCCTCAACAAAAAACGGATCCGTAATTGTAACAAACTTACAAAGTGACACAACCAAATCATCCAGTATATTTTCAAGATGATAGTAAGCTGATATCTTAGCAACAGCTAAGAATCCATCCATACATATTTGGTATACCTCTTCATTTTCAGCATTATCAAATACCACAGAAATGGCAGCAATAGTTGGACCAGACAATAGAGCAAACATATCATAATCAAGGTATGCTCTACAATCAGAAACAATGAAGGGATTAGTTTCTTTTGACTTGTGCATGAGATAAATCCACCGACTTGGGGTCATTTCAGGAAAACCAGAACCTTGCTCAGGAGTTGTTCGGATCTCATTCTTACAAATTGAATGGTACAGTTCTGACAGGAATTCTCGAGGCAGATCATTGCCACCATTAATTCGCCTATTATTTCGGATAAAATCCTCTTCTGTCATTTTCTTTTTGACCTGCATATTGTGCTGATCTGTATTAAGCATTATAATTGAGTAGGATAACAACAGAGCAGCATCCTTGTTAGCTAGGATTTCTGGTGACTGCTCATAATATCTCTCTGAGAAAGCTTCAAGCACCCTCTGTATCTTCTGTGATTCTCCAGGCAGTCTAAAGGTCTCCAAAAATAGACGCAGGGCAGTATCTAATGTCATGTCTTCAAAATCAAATGTTCTAGCAAATTCATGAAGAACCTGAACACAGAATTCATCATGGTTTCCCAGGAAATCACCAATGAGATTCTTATCTAAGCCAGCAGTGTATCTGAAAATGATGGCAACACTTTGGGGATCAAGTTTATCAGGCAAAAGATGTATTCCTTGGAGAAACTCAAGACCTTTCTTAATATCACGATTAAAATGATCTGCTCCAATTAACAATTTATTTTTGAAGTACTTTCTTCGAGAAACAAAAGGAACCCAATTATTTGGATCACTGAAATTTTCACACTTTTCCAGCCAGAATGGAGTATACTCTTCACAATTCACAGGAGAATGACCTGAACTTAAAGATCCATTGCCTATCCTTTCAGCCATTCCTTGCATGACAGAAATAAGACCATCCAAAGCAAGAATATGAATGGAAGACAACGGACTGTTCACCGGAAATGCACTTTTAGACAACAAATTAGCAATTTCTTCAAAGATATTGCTGCAAGTTATGTCACAGTCAAAGTTAGCATACATCTCCACCATGAATGTTTTTTGCCTGCAGAAGTCGACCAGGGCCTCCATGGCAACTTCCTGTTGCTGATATGAAGCACCATATTTGCTTTGAGCAAGCCTCAAAATTACACACGAAAAGAATGCTTCTAGCTGTAATTTGAGTTCTGTTCGAAGATGGTGATACAAATTTAGAACAATGCTACATACCATGGAAAGTACAAGGGGGCTCATTGACAAACCAAATTGCATAAGGTTGCTGAATAATTCATCCTGAATTAAGCTCAGCAATCTAGGGTGTCTGTGAAAGGAAGACCCTCCCAACTCTATAGCTGAATTAATCAAAGTCAAGGCAAAAAGAGGAACGTCTTCATCAAATGCAATTGTGTTTGATCGAGGACTCATTCCCATATGCTCAACAACATTCAACAAAGAACACAAGAAGTGAAATATTTCCACCATGCAGGGAATCCCATACGGTTCATTCATGAGACGCAATTCATTCAGATCGGTCTCCTTGGCAGTGCTAGCAAAAGCTGTGTTTTCATCCACTATAGCTGTCGTCACATCATTCAAAGTACTGGAAGCAATTCCTGTGGATAAGGATTGATCATCACTTGCAGAACTCAAGCTCCCATTCTCCAACTGTCTGTTTGCAGAACTATGCTCATTATTTAGCCCACCAGTCTGCCATCCCCAAATAAAACATATCAGTGATTATACAAGTTTGTACATGTACTCACCCTCAAATTTTACACCAGAAAAATAATTTATTTCAGTAGAAAAATTGCAGCATTGACTGTAAGAAAATCAGTATTTGAAATGATGCATGAAGACAAAATTTCTACCCCTGAGCCCTGACTAATAACAACACATAAACAGTCTCTCTCTCTCTCTCTCTCATGTTTTACCCTTTTGTTAGAGATGCAACAATGAGAAGCAATAAACCAGAGGTCAGTTAGGTGAAAAAAACTCGAACATACAGAGCAGCGAAGATGGGAACACAACCAAAGACCACCAGCATAAAACACAATTTACATGGTTCAGCACATCTTGCCTATGTCCACAAAAACGCATCGACAAAAGTATTTACTATCATAAATAAAGATTACAAGTTTTCTGACAAACTTAAGAACCCATCCCAGGTAGTGTATCACCCTGCAAACCTATGTCCCCACTCAATAGTTAAAAGAAATGATACTCACTCTCACAATCGACACTCTTACACTTGCTCACTTCTCTTAGACGTGGATGCCTCCATTCTTCACAAGATTCCTATTATATAATGGTGCAGTATGGCTTCTTGCATGAATCAATAAGGGAATATTAATTGCTTCCCACATTTGCAAAGCCATTGAAAATTGCCATCTCTTTTTTCCAAGAAATGGATGTGAGCTTCCCCATGAGTCATCATTGAATTACAGGAAGTAAAAATTCACAAGACATTGGAATTACTCACTTGAATTAGTTGTTTGGATATTTGAATTGCTCTTCCCAAAAGTTGTAATTATCTACTGATCTTTTATCATTTTCATTTGACTTTCCTAAAGAATATTTAGGGGTTTTCTTGAGTGATTTGAGGTGGTTTAAGGGCAATTGTAATAAAGTCAAAGTCCTATAGGCTACTACATATTCGGGTGGCACTACCATATTGATGAGGCGGCTTTGGCCCCTCTAGTTTTTGAAAAGAAAATGTTCTTAATGCAACTTTATACAAAAACTCATAAATACTAATTTAGCCCCCCTCACCAATAGATCTTTCACATAGGTTGTCCTTGTTATTTTAGTCAAGCTCTGCTCCTGACTGTGAATTAAAGAAGTTCTGGAAGATTGTTTATTTGCCAGTTTAGAATTATCACACCTGTACAAGGGCTTTTTTCATAATAATATTAAAAAATACCTATATAAAGGCTTGATGTGTGTATAATGAGATGCAACTTACATTTTCACTTAATATCACTCCTACTAAATTTCATGGTTTACTGGTAAGCTCTAGAGGACCCACCTAGAAGATTCTAGGTCCTGTGCTAAAACAATAAGTTAACAATTAGCCCCCTTACTACGTTTGAAGGAAAATTAGTAAGGTAGGTCTGACTTCATTGGTCATACTACAGATTTAGATGCCAAGTTTAATCAGGTGATCAAACACTGTATGGCATCCAAAAAATGAAGATTGTTGACATACGATTTGTTGGGAGTAATAAATTAATGTAAATTGAAAAGTTGAAACAAGTAATTAACACTAATGTGAGCAGAGTAAACAAGTTAAGGAATTTTTACATTTCAATGATTTCAGATTTTGTCACCTGAGTATCAGTGAATAACAAACATTAGCAAAACAAAATTTCTAGCATAAATTTGAATTGTATCCCAATACCCAAGGTCCCTTCGAAGAACTGGATCAGAAACTGACACAAAAATTATCTTTATTGATAAATCCAAAGTTCTCAAGTAATGAGAAGTTCTTCACCAAGATGGTGATGAAATCCTAAATGGGTAAGAATACAGCTATGACAGAATTTCTGGCTTTCAAGAGGCCAGAACTCTCCCAGTTACAAGAATTCCGACAAAATGACATAACCCTCTACCATGCACTGTTGTTCTATTCATAGTAGTCATAACTAACTACAGCTAAAAGCCCATTAACAAGTATCAACCCACTAACTACAATTAGTTGTAACTAACTAGGGGCTTGGGTCTATCCTTTTCCTCCCTAGCAGCTTACAAACAATCACACGCATAAGAAGAAGACGAAGAAGATTGCAACGAAAAGGACAAAGGTAACAGATCAGTTATACCTCTTGTTTTGAAGCAATGCTCCCATTTTCCAATGCATGCTCTGTGTTCTCAATATCCTGAAGGTGAGAGAAAATACAGCGAACAAGTTCATGCATTGTATATCGTGCTATCCGCTGCAACAACTCACTTTTGGTTCCTGCTTGATGGACTATACGGAAACAAGTATTCACAATGGTGCAAATATGTTGGTTACTCAGCATTACAGATGCTTTGATTTTCACACATGCTAGCAGAACTTGTAATATCTTCATTAATACCACTTCTTCTGATCCAGGATCAGTCACCTCAAATCTACAACTTGTGACAGCATCAACCACCAAGTGCATGGCATCCCTAACGTTGACAGTGTCTTGATCAATTACATCCAGGGTTAAGATTTTGTAAACAGACGACAAAGCAACACCAGTAATTGGTGCACCAGTTTCATCGGATTGAATGACATCCAGAAAAGGCTGGAGATACAAGGCAGGGTTTATGACATGCCACTGGCTCTCCCACGAAAAGATTTGCCTCCTTAATGCCTTTAGAGACTGAACAAGGGAGTGCTCCAACTGATCATCATCTGACATATAATGAACTCCCCATCTAACATTTCTTCGCATGACCGCCAAAACAGCACCAATTTCTGCATTGATCATGCATGCTACAGTAGTTTTGTTAGGATACACAGCATCACACTGCTCAATTTCCCCTTCTATTGCATTGATACCAGTTTGCGTTTGCAACTTCAGATGTCCCATTTTGCCAAGCAGACCTGCTTGACATTTACCAATCGAATTGGCTGGGATGAAACACAGCCCTAGGAAAAGCAATGATGAAACAGACAACCAATACAAAAAGTTATTTGGGTATTTACATGTTCAAATTGAAGCATAAGTAACACAAACATTCTAACTTCAACAGTTACAACTTACAAAACATACGAACACGACTTGAAGGTCTACTACACTCGAGAATAATTCATCATGCCAACGTATAAACCGTAAAAACAACAGACATAAGGTAAGACTGTTCAAATTTTTTATCAGCACAAATAAATTCAACTCCATCATTGATCCCCTTGAAAGTACACGTAGGAATGGCAAAATCAAACAACCCTACATCCTTTTTCAGTTGTCAAAAATTATACTCTAGCCATCAGCTACCACTCACTGATTCCTCTGCAAAGATTCAACCTTTGATAGAAATTCTCTAATTTTGTTCAACCACAATCCACCCCACCCCTCTTAAAAAAAATCTTAGATCTACAATCAAATTTGACCCTTTTGATTGAATCAATTTCGTTACACACTAACAACGATCTAATCCATCTGGGCATGATCCATTTGGAAGAATTGAACTCAAAAATCAATATAAGGCGTCTTAGACAGTATGTTAAGCCTCTGATTCCAACAATGGCACGAAAAAAAACGAATATTGAATTGAAAAAGAAGAAAAAAAAAAGTGGCAATGAAAATTGAAGCAGATGGAGATGGCGCGGTCGAAGAGGAAGAGGGAAACTTACCCGAGATCGAGTGTGTAAGGGCGTAAATCGGAGCTGGTTTGTCACGTTGAAATCATGCCTTGTGCTACTTCATACATACCCTTTCAGATTGAAATCTTCCTCAGAAGATCTCTCTCTCTCTCTCTCTCTCTCGCACTATTTGCACAAAATTATGTCAAAAAAGTCACTAATTTCATTGGATTTGGCATGTGGCCTCTGTATAATCACTGCAAGAACTTATTAATTTATTTTGTATACTAGTTTGGTACCATTGGCTTTGAACTATCATTTCATATTTTCATGTAAATTATTTGATATACAATAATAAAATTAAAATTAAACTTTTATAATGATGATTATTTCCCTTTATTTAATGAGGGCGTTTGTTAGATGGGTATAATAAAATTTACCCGGGAATGAAATAGTGGGGATGTAGATTCCCTTTTGTTAGCAGATTAGAAAAAATTTGCCCTGGCATCCTTCATTCCTGAGAATGATTTTCAAGTATGATTTTCACACATATACCCACCTCAACATTCTCATCCTCATGGGTGGGTATCAAATATGCCGGGTTGAGTAGCAATTTTTTTAGGGAAAAATCTATTTTACCCTTTTATTCACCCATGATTTCCGTCAATATCTCATGAAGGTGAAAAAAATTAAGGGTATTTTAATAATTTTATTATTCATTCCTGGGAATATGCATTCCTTACCAAACGCATGTCATAATTGTTCCCAGTAATGTTGGAAAAGATTCCCAAGAATCAAATTTGTTAACCAAACACAATTTTTAAAGATGTATGGGAATAACATTCTCATCCTAATATTCCCGGAAATAAGATTCTTGGGTATATTTTTTCATACCGTCTAACAAACGCCCCCAATGAGTTTAATTGATAAGCACTGTCACTACAAACCAATTTTACACTGACAACGAATCACAACATACCACGTAAAAGGAACAATAACTTTCATTTTAAATTTCAATTAAAATAAATATATTTTATGACGTGGCGGAATTCAACTGAATGTTTGTGTAAAAAGAAAATTACACTAACTGTGTGCGTACACATTTAATTCTAATTTAAGTTAATCTTAACCTATATATTAAAAATTGTTTAAAAATAAAAGATGATTAACCAAGATAACACTTGGACTATGAATTAAGGGCTCATTTAGTGGTCAGAATAGGATAAGAGCATGGGCTGGGCGAGCGCCCTTCTCCCAGTGGTTGATCATGAAGACTTGTGAAGACACTTAGCTCTCATACTTCAAGCTCGTGTCTTGTGGGCTTGTGGACTGGGTGAGTGCCCTTCTCCCAGTGGTGGATCATGAAGACTTATGAAGACACTTCGCTCTCATACTTCAAGCTCGTGTCTTGTGGGCTTGTGGACTGGGCGAGCGCCTTTGTCACGCAGTAGGGCGGCCAGTTGATCTACGGGGCGGCCAACATCAGCGAAGGGCGGCGACCCCAGAGAACTCAGGGGCACATTTATAATACATAGGGGGCAAACTTCGTAATCTATTGGGCCTGATATGTGAGGCCCATAGGCCCAGGTAGAATTAAATGTTATTTATGGCTTTCCTCCCTATAAATAGCCAAGGGAGGCTCATGTAAAAGAGGCTGACAACTTCTCTAATAATATTATATTCTCTCTCTCTCCCCTATACAATCTCGTTCCGAGAACATTTGGCGCCGTCTGTGGAAAAGGTAAACCAAACCCCACGTCCACGAGTAAGGAAGCTATGTCAGGCAACACAGGAAGAGGGCGAGGCCGTGGGCGGGGAGGACGGACGGCAAGGGATTCATTCGCGCCGCCTCCCTCGCCACCACGGAGTCCAAACCCTAATCCCGAGCAGCCGCAGGTGGTGACGCCAGGTGGTGGCGTGCCAAATCCTACTTTTTTCAACATCTCCCTTGCTGAATGGAATAGGGTATGTGGCGCTCTTCAAGCCGCACAGCAGCAGAACCAATATCTCCAAGCACAAATGGAATTGCTGCAACAACAGAGGGACCACGCCCAAGCGAGCTTGAGAGAATCCGAAGCAGTGGTGAATTTTAATCCCTTTTTAGAGGCGGTCGCCGTGACACCTGTACCAGAGGTGCTGAGAAACTTGACACTGAAAACTTACTCAGGCGACACTGATCCAAAGGAGCATTTGCAAAACTTCATTGTAAATATGGCAATTTGTCAGGAGCCTGAGGCTTTGAGATGCCGCCTATTCCCATCAACATTAAGGGGAACGACACTGATATGGCTTACGAAACTACCGCCACGCTCTATAACAGGTTTTAAAGATTTTGCATATCAATTTCTAACACATTTTGCAGCAAGCAGGCCGCCCAAGCTCACGACAGTCGCATTATTCAACATACGACAAGAGCCAGCAGAAAACTTGAAGCACTACAATATGCGGTTCAATAGAGTCATCGTACAAATTGAGGACGCCCCACAAGAGACATGTCTCATCGCCTTTAAACAAGGTTTAAGAGCGGGAACCTTGAATAACAAACTAAGTAGGCGCCCGCCGCGTGATATGGAAGAGTTAAGGGCGAGGGTGCAGCTTGTCATCTTAGAAGAGTAGGACGATGATCATAAGCGGGCGAGAGATGCTCCGGACATGCCAAGACAAGGATGAGAAAGCTAGGTTTCTTCCTAGCCACCCAACCTAGGGATCCTGGCGGTTAGAAGGTTTTATTAAGTTTTATTTTATTGCTAACAATAAATTGCGTATGAGTTTGATTTCATAACATGTTCACATTTTGGGACGATTGACGATCTCTTATAATCTCACGGTAGTACAAAGGTTGTTAGGGCGAGGAAGTAGTTTTAGGTTAGGCAAAGCGTGGGGCGAGAGGGTCGTGAGGGCGTCTGGGTGGAGACTGTCGTGGGATTAATTAAACCTCCTTCGGGGGGCGATTGTTTTATATTTCTTTCATGCAGGATACACGTTCCCCATGCAACCAAGGGGGAATAATACCCCCTATCCTTGGCGTCCTCACCTTGCGCAGGGTGGGGCTCGGCATGGAGGTTTGCATGGAACGCCAAAAGAGGGAGAACAAAAGCCTTGGCCGCCTTAAGTGATAAGCCCAAGCCATAAAAGCCTTGGCCGCCTTATATGTCTAAGCCCAAGCCACAAAAGCCTTGGCCGCCTTGAGTGCGTAAGCCCAAGCCATAAAAGCCTTGGCCGCCTTGAGTGCGTAAGCCCAAGCCATAAAAGCCTTGGCTGCCCTATATGCGTAAGCCTAAGCCACAAAAGCCTTGGTCGCCCTATGTGCGTAAGCCCAAGCCACAAAAGCGGTCCAGTGGCGGCCCAGAATACCACTTCTTTCAAAACAGTGGCCTAGACGTGCCCTCGAACTTATACTTCTTTCGAAACAATGGTCCAGTGGCGACCTTGAAAATTAATGACTGTGCTTGCAGCTGAGAAATATATAAAACAGGTAACAAGAGGAGAAAGCATGGGGCACAGTTGGGCGAGTACCTCGGCCCGACCTGGCGCGTAATTCTTCATCACATTTACACTCTTTTAAATTAGAGATCAAGTTGCAGTAGGACGAGCTATTTCATACTTCCAGGGCTCAGTTGGATTTGTGGGCTGGCAGCAACTTCTGTAGAGCGAATATCTTCTTCCTGGCGGCTCCAGTTGACATGATGAGTACTTCATTCCACGCTCAGGCCGTGGGCGACTCATTTCTCTGTATAATGTTGTACTCTTTTTCCTTCACCAGGTTTTTATCCCACAGGAAACTCATTATTTCACAAAAAAATATCAAGATGTAGCTAAGGAGATGACTTATCTCTTTAACAAATGATGAAAGTGGAGAAGATGAAGAATGATGATGGTTTGGGGGTGGTGAAACCGCGGTGGTGGTGGTTATTTGGTGGTAAGAGAAAACTTTTCTTTTCTTTTTATTTTTCTCTTTTTGTATGAATAAAACTACATTAAAATTTCCTAGGAATTTTCAACTCAAAAATGAAAGAACTGATCACTGAAAAAATCCCCAAGAAATATTAGTTTCTTAAGAAAATTTTGTAGAAATCATAGGAAGTTGTACTTGCAGACATACTGCAAAATTTGATAACATTATATTTTCTTGCGAATTTATGTCATTATTCTACAACTTTCATAGGGAAGTTCCTATGAAATTAATTTTTAATATTTTCCTATGATTTTTTCCTAAGGATTACAAATTAATTTCATCACTTTAGCCCCTGCAATTTTTCCCATGAATCTTCTTTGACATTTTCATACAAATATCTTTTCCATATTTCCCATTGTTTTTTCAATAGAATTTTCTATGGACTCATTTCCCACAAATACCCACAACCAAATTAGTTTTATGTAGATTTAATTAGTCGATGGATTTTCTGGGAAATTCATGGAAATTTATTTTGGGGATATTTTTTTAGCGGAGTTTTTTTCATACACGAGACTCAAACCTAAAATCAGGAATCAAACATGTATCTCTCTATCTGATCATTTATTTTATCAAATTCATTTAATTACTTTTAAGTATTTTTCTTAAACTATTGTCCATAAGTAATGTTGTCATGAAATTTGTGATTTCTTTTTGGTACATACCGAAAGAACATTAAAAAAATAGAAACCTCAGAAACCTCTGCTAGGGTTGCTCGTTCCCCTTTCTTGGGTGGCGGCGGCCATCTTGCCGGCCTCATAGGTGGCGGCGTACATCTGGCCGGCGATCAAGACTCTCCTTGCTGCTGGTTTTGTTTCACGAAAAGGGGAAAAATGAAGCACTGCTGCTCTGCTAGGGTCTCACCTCGTTCTTCAGACCCAGCGACAATGCAAGGAGGTTCCGCTCTTGGGGCGGCGGACGAAGGAGATGGAGAGGAAGACGACGGGCCGACGGATGGTTACGACGGCTGTTCGCAGAGGGTGGCGAATGGATCCGGTCCGGTGGCTTCAGGGGAGTTCGATGGAACTCGAACATGCGGTGCGGCGCCAGAAGGGCGCGATGCAGATGAGGGGGAGGAGGAGGTTGAAGGAGGCGACGATGAGGAGGAAGAAACGGCGGCTGACTTCGACGGCCAGATTCAGAGGCTGCAGGAGGGTAAAGCAGAAGAACACGAATCAAATCGCGAAGCAGAAGGCGAAGCAGAATGCGAAGCAGAAGAGGATTTGACGGCGGTTGGGTCAGGCGACCCGTTTATGGTGGTTCCAGTGGGTGTTATTTCGAGGGAGGCAAAGAAGGACGTTGCGCTCCAGGCCGGCGACGTTTCACGGCGAGAATGCACTACCCTATTTGTGGATGGCATCGAGGAGGCGATCGGTTATCATCACATTCGAGGTTTTTTTTCTCTATTCGGTAGGACTCTGAATGTTTTCATACAACGAAAAATGAAAATTGGGGAGGCGATTTTGATTTGGCTTCGTCCGTTTCTTCTCCAAGAAGCAGGCCATTTCTACTATTGATGCTTTGGATGGTCTTAAGGTGGGTGGGGCTTTTCTGTCGGTGGCGCCGGCGAGGTACCCCAGGAACGGTCCGCAGTCCCCGGTGGTGCGGAGTACTCACGATGATGGTCCGTCTGAGATGGTGGTTGAAGCGAACAAGGTTATTGGGAAGGCTGGCGGTGCGGTGCGGTTCCGTACGTGGAAGGAGGCTTTAGTGGGGAAGCCCACCGTTTCTGCTTCTCTTGAGGCGGCCTTGATTCTGGGTTCTGATAAGGGTGGCTATATCGGGGAAAGATTTCCCGTTGATTTTCTTTTTCCCGAGATTAGTCCCTTAGTAGCTGGCTCTTCTAAGGGGAGGGTTCCCTGCGAGTCGGAGTTTTTTGCCTGCGAGACCTCTTCTCGGCATTGTTCTCTTCTTCCTGAAAGTGGCGGCATCTATGGGGCGGAGTTAAATGGGAGTCAGGAAGGAATGGTCTTTCAGTCTCCTAAAAGACGGGGTCGTCCCAAAAAACGGGCTGGGGCAGGTGGTCCTTCAGTTTGCTTGCATGGGGTCGGGGTGAAGAGAGCCCGGGGTCGGCCCAGGAAGTCGGTGCCTTGCAGTTCTTTTCTGTGCAACCTTGATGCTTCTTCTCCCTCCAAGTCTCAAGCCGAGGGTCTGGCGGTCGGTGAAGGAGTAGGTTGTCATCCTTCTACTCCTCTTCCGGCTGAGGCCCAAGTGCCTCCAGGGGTTTTGACAAGAGCGAGACGCGCCGTTTCGGTAGGTAAGCATGTGGGTGTTGTTTTTGCCTGTCCTGATGAAGTTGCTGTGAACTAGATTGCCGCGCAAATCTTGGATCGAAGAGGATCGTAGGGCCGGTTGTTTGCTCTTTGGGGTGATGGTTTTTTTTGTATAGGGTGTTGTTGTTTTGGGTGGGTCTTGTATATTCCCTTTTTGTTTTGGTGTTGCTGCTCCTTTGCGGTTTTTCTGGCGGGTGGGCAGCTCCTCTTTTGTATGGCTTTTGCAGTTGCTTTTTGGCGGCCTCTTCATTATTAATATATAATTCTACTTTCTAAAAAAAAGTAATGTTGTCATGAAGTAAATTCAATATTTAATTTTTAATTATGCATAAGTAGTTTTACATTTAATAATGAAATTAAATATCAACATAAATATTATTAAGTGCATAGTTTCACTGGCAAATAGTTAGCTAACGCTATCATTGATGTTTACTATATACTAGCATTTGTGATGAATAATTAGGGGATGTATCTTTATGAGAAATATATTTTTATATGACAATATAAGAATAAATCACAACTGTTAGATCTAATCATGAATGGTTATGATTAAATCATGAAGTTATGTGACTTTTTAAAAAGTCATATGACATTTTTAAGTGGTCATGTGACAACTAAATTGTTTTAATCTTGACCATTAATGATCATATTTAACGGTTGGATTTATTCTTACTTTCTCATATAAAAACATCTTTCTCATAAAATACATCTCTAATAATTAATATAAAAAATAAAAAAACATCATTCAATATTTTATACTACATTTATTCCATAATGTCTATTGTTTAAGGTTATGATACAAATAGTAAGATGACAACTATTACTATTACTATTTGACTAAAATACACTTATTTATACTATTCTAGTAACAAGAAATAATAAAAGCTACTTTTAACAAGGAATAATGTGTTGGCTAGAGAAGTGTTGTAGTATTGATTAATAGAAACAGTAATAGGTGAGACAAAATTCAATAAATGAGGGTATAAATGAGAAAAAATGTCATGGCTTTCTAGAATAACAAACATTTTTTAAAAAAGTTGAGAGGCAAAAACAACAAACATTCCGGAACGCGGGTAGTACTCCTCCATCCCTACTTATAAGACCATTTAGAGACATAGATATCCCTTTATATAAGACCCCTTTCTAGATTCTAGAAATATTTATTACTCTTTTTCCTAGTATACCTCTTGTATTTAATATACTTTTGTACTCCCTCTGTTTCAAAATAACTGTCAAGAAAGAGAAGAAACACGCATATTAAGAAATGTAATCAATGTCGATAATTTTTTAAAATATATCATTGGTTTTAATAATTTGAACTTTAAAGTGTATTACATATCTTTTAATTTATTGTTCTTATAGGGGCATTATATGGAAAAACATCAATTAATGCTCTCTTCGAATTCTAAGTGGACGGTTATTATGAAACAAATTTTTTCTCTATAAGTGGACAGTTATTTTGAAACGGATGGAGTAATTCCAAAATTTGATTACAACTAATAATTAATGTTTTTCACACTACTCAATATATTAATTAAAGATAAATGTGGATGATTACATAAACTTTTTTAAAACCAATGCACTAATTAATCACATTACATATTTTTAAAAAAAATGTAATTGTCTTAACAAGATCTTATAATTAGGGACGAATGGATTAGTAACTTTATATTTATAGAATAAATTGTAATAAATATTTTTATAGAACATTAAAGGTTATATTTTTTTTTATCTTATAGTACTTCATTTAATACTTTCTTATTAATGTTATTTATTACAGCAATAAATATTTGACTTATAAATTAAATGAAGGAAATAAATATTTTGAAATATTTAATATGTTATATTTAATAAATATGACATTTAATGATTTTAGAAACTATAAATATTAAATTATTTATAATAAATATTTTTATGATATTCATATATTATGTTTAACTAATTTAGTATTGAATATTATTATTATTTGAGTTTATTCTATATTTTTTTTTTCGAAAGCAGGAGGATATAGTAATATGAAATATACACCTACAAAATTGGCCACCACCAAAAGGAGGGAGAGTTGTCCTTCCGCCTCTAAAACAGGCCTCCACAACAGGAGAGGGACAACAACATCGCCTCAGGCCAAAAAAGGAATATACATAACCCCAACCACAAGGAAACAACCTATAAAAACAAAGCGAATACCCCCAAAAAGCAACACCTGCACAAAAGAATCCCCTCCTACGAAATTTTACGATCCATTATATGAGCCAAGTTTATTCTATATATTTATTACATATATATTCTCGTCGGCCCAAAAGACCATTAGGTCCAATACCGTTCACGGTGATCCGTAGATTTCACCACTAAGTGGATACTATGTTGACCATCTGAGATGGTCAAAACTAATTTATTTCATCCAACAGTCAGCCGAGCATATCTAAGCAGACACATTTATAAGACCATTACAAGGTTGCTTATGGGCATTCATCATCTTGCAAGGCATACATAAAGGCCCAATAGTTTAAGAAAGAGTACCAAAATCTATCCTTCAGTAAGAATAGCTTCAAGTTTTGTCAAATGTAAATAACTGGATTAGGTGGTTTACCAATGAACTTTGTTTAATCCCTATTAGATAAGTTTGTGTAAGGTTAATCATCAATTCATATCAAGATAACTAGTTGATCATGTCACACTCCACAAAATATACCATACAGGATACAAGAAGGTTGAGGAAGTAGACTCATCATTAACCATTATCATAACCAATGGTGTATCTAAGGGGGGAAGGTAGAGGGCATAACCCCCCAAGATTTTAGATAGAAAATTTGTAGTTTTAGTCTAGTCCCCTCAAAGATTTTGTAAATTTCTTATTATAACTCTAAGTCTGCCGCCTAAATATTTTTGAAACACATCAATTTTCAGGTGCTAATTGAGTAACTTTTTACAATAAAAGAAGCGCTGGTTGTCTTCTAATAATAATAAAAATGCAAGTATCCCCCCCCCCTTTTCTACGTATATATTGATACCATCATTTACATAATACCCTTACCCCAGTACAACTATTACAATCCAAGATCAACAACCAAGAATCCACAATACAAATGGAGGCATTCTCACACGTATTCGGTTTAAATTCCAGAGATGGGATCACTTTCAAACTAAGGGTCCGTGTTTTCTCGTCACGACAGGATGTCTGAGTCTCTTAAATCAATGACCCAACATAACGTATTTATACGAGTTCGGGTCCATTAGTCCAACAGCACGATGAAAACATCTTTATACGAGTTTAAGTTCATCACCATCATCAAGGTCACCCTTCTCCGAGGGTACAAGATACATCCTTATTTCCGAGACTGCTCCTTTTTTAGCGTCTGATGTCCAACTTCATCTTCAAATAGACTTTCTTTCTTCAGCCACCGCCTAGCAACTTTCCTCTCAGGTCTCTCCCTTTTTTCTTGTGAAAACGTCTCTTATGATCATTTTTGAAAGGTAAGTCTTATGATCCTTATCGAACGAAGGTCTTGCGTTTTAAAAGGTAGAGTATTCATTAGTTTATAAAAAGGTTCAATGAATTCATTTAGGTATGTTATGATTTTTCATTCATAAACCTTAGGGAAAGTTTGTTCCATTTAAAAATTTCTTGTGGTACATACTTCTGAAAACATCAATTCAATTTATTTTAAACAAACCCTCTCCCTATATCCCTAGAATACCACGCTGCTGCCCCCAAAGACATCTATATCATGGTAGGCCACCGCAAAGGCTCCAGCTGTAGCCGATACTCTCTTTCCCTCCGCTTGCATAGTCGATAACAATTAATAATACAATCAACATTGCATGCACAACATACTTAGGGAAACAATCACCAATCCAAATAATGTGTTACCATTCATACGATGTAATACTTCCAGTATTACTTGCCCATTTATATGAGTTACATAGCATGTTTTCTATATAACCAAGTGACATAAATTCAAGAATCACTGCAGTCATTCCACGGTCATTTCAATCACGCACACAAGGTGCCATATCCAATTCAACAACATCATCAACATCTCAAATCATTCATCATATATGTATACATATCATATATCATATTTCACATATAGTTATTCAAGTCTGAAGCACCCTAACCTAGGTTGCTTTTCTTCTCGTGAACCAAATCTCAAACTAGCCCTGACTTGACCCCAAACCTTGTACCTTTCACAAGATACGTACTATCTCAGTCCTTTAAACAGAACATAAAACTCCTACGACAAGGCTAGCTGGCGTTCTTAAGATCTACATGCTCAAGTTTTATAATTAACAATTTAAGAAGTACCAACTTTTAAAAGAAGTCCTTCAACTTCCACAACCCTTAAAACAAGTCCTTCAACTTTTAAAACTTTTAAAACTAGTCCTTAAACTTTTATAACTTTTAAAACAAGTCCTTAAATTTTCATGAAATCTCATTTAGGTCCCCAAACTTTGTGAAAACCTAATTTTAGTCCTCAAACTTTTCCAAAATCTTACTTTAGTCTCGATACTTATATAAAATACAACTTTTAATCCTTAAACTTTTCAAACCCAAATATTGGGACTAAAGCTTAATCAAAACTTTTCAAAACTTCAAATTTAGTCCCCAAACTTTTCAAAAGTTTTAATCCTTCACCCGAGGTTCGAAAAGTTTTGGGATCAATGTATTGGGACTAAATCATACATTGATTCCAGAACTTTTCAAAAATCCAAATTTAGTCCCCAAACTTTTGCAAAACTCAAAACTAGTCCCCAAACTCATTTTTAAAAGCCATTTTCAAACCCAACACTTAAATCACTTTGAACCTAGTTTCGAAAACAACAAAACTCACACAAAACCTCTTGATAGCCTCATCCATACCCTTATTTTCAACCATAAATTTCTTAATTTATCAAATCATTTCCAAACCCCTTTTTAATCACTTAAAAACAAAAAACCAAGACGTGAATCAAAATTCCAAAACCCTAAAGCAATGCCATAGGTTCGGCCATCCCATTTAATTGTCAAGGTGTTTTTTTTTTTCAAAACTAACCGTATTTTTTAGAAGGTCTCATCACCAATAACAACTTTCCTCGAATTACTTTTGGCAAAAGCTAGTTTTTCAAAATTACTTTTGGAACAAAACTCAACTTTTCCTAAAACTAACTTCATGAATACATAGATCAACTTAGTGGGAAGAGAAAGTTTTATTGAGAGCTTCTCTCTCTAACTCTCCTACTCTTTTTCTTTAATCTCTCATGAATCTCAAAGGAAATGAAGAAATAAATGATCACACCACTTGTGTGTGTTATGCGCATGAAGAATATATGTAGGGGAGTGAGAATGAGAAAAATTACCTCAAGGTCCTTACTTTATGTTTTATGGTTCCCTAACCCTAAAGTGTCACTATCATTGTCCCTTGATCCTTATCCAAACACTACTTGATCAACAAGTTAATACATCCTCGTCTTTATTAGCTTCTCATTAGAATTAAATCAATAGCCAAAACTTGTGTTAACAAGCTTATTATAGGAGCATAGTACTCAAAGAGGAAGGGAGGTGATGTGCTTCCCTTAAATAAGCCTTGCCTGGGCCAAAAGTGGTAAAGATGTCACTTCCATTACTTTATTAAAAGTTAATTACAAGACAAATTAACTTACTTAGCCTTTAAAGTACAATTTAACATATAATAAAATCACTCAAGCATTTATTAAAGTCACACATAGGCAAAGATAAAAAAATATGTACAACTATATGCATATATATATACATATATATATATATATATATATATATATATATATAGTTTACTGCAGTGATCGGATGAACCAACAACCGTAGTAAATTCAAATTCGATTGTTTTTCATGCCCTCGACTATTTTTTCATAGTTGACTAATAAATAATTGCTAAGTGTAATAATAGATGATAATGAATTTTGAAATCACTATTTTAGCGATTAATAATAAGATAACGCCACGATATGTGAATTAGAGATGGCATGAGAGAGCTATGTGCTTTTAAAATTGTAATTGTTATCTCATAGCATGTATGGAAAACTTCTTTTTCTTCCTAATAAATTCTGGAATCAACTAAAATCAGAAGCTATTTACATAAGCTTCTTTCCAAAATAAATTTTGGTTTTAGTATAAATTGTATCGAAATTTCCAAACTTACACTAAGGAATGGTTATATTAAGCATTTTAGCAATGAACCTTGTTTAATCGCAATTAGATAGGTCCGTCTAAATTGAATCCTAAACTCATATAGAGATTAATAATTGATGACACCCCCACCAAATATACTAGATAAGATAAAGAAAAGGAAAAGAAAAGAAATAGACTCATTTAACAGTATCATGATGTTATCTAAAAACAATGGCTGAAAGAGTGCCTAGGTAGTTTTTATCTATGCAATGCTGCACCTCTTTAGCTCCATGGAAAGAATAATCTGACCTTCAGCCTTGTACTCACCCCCTTCATGATCAACCCACACTAGTCCAAAACGCCCCACTTTTGTTTGGTTGAATTCTGTTGGCAAAGGTATCATTGCTGTCCCCACAAGAACTCTCCCACTTGAGGTTCCTGGATCATTCACACACTTGAACCTCAAAACCTCCACATTGAGGAACATGTAGTTAGAAAGATCTTCTCCAAGAAAGAAGATGCATTCCTCTCTCCAAACCGGGTTTATTGAGCAATTGACTATTTCTGTGTCAATTTCTTCACCAGGCT
This sequence comes from Acmispon strigosus, assembly GCA_030819835.1. Lineage (NCBI taxonomy): Eukaryota > Viridiplantae > Streptophyta > Magnoliopsida > Fabales > Fabaceae > Acmispon > Acmispon strigosus. The sequence goes on along the minus strand of JAUAMA010000005.1, from coordinate 42,230,699 downwards.
TGACCCAAACTGTCGCGCCATAAGCTTCGTTGACAGCCGAAGGGTAAGGGATGGGCTTGTCCATGCCTTCAACATGAGATATTTTCAAATGTAGAAAAACCGCATGATTGTCGCTATGTTTGGCCCTCTTGCTCTTGGTGATTTCCTGTTCGATCTTATGTCGGTTGTATTTCTGGTTCGCCATCCCATTCTCCATCAGAAACACCTTTAAGTTACAGAAAGAAAATAAAAAGATATTTAATTTTGATTAAACTTGAATCCCAATATATAATGGAGAGGAAAATACAACAATGATGCAATAGCTATAAATTAATAGGGTTAGAAGGGGTTTAAAAAAAACACAGTATATGAGAAAAACATAAAATTTCTTAACAAACACCACTTAACTAAAGGCAGGTATGCAGGCCATCACCCTTTTTTTAGGCCCGGCCTGCACGACCTACAAATAAACAGACCTGACCGCATGGTTGTAAATTAAGCGAACCTAGTTTCTGTTGGTTCGCGTCCCCACCACTTAAGTCAGTAAGTTAACAGGTTGGTTCGCGAGACAAAAAATTAAAAAAGAATGAAATATTCAAAATTTAAATAATTATTAAAAAAATTAAAAATCTAAAAAAGTCAAGTAAAAAATTATAGTAAATGTGTATTTGTCACTTCTTCGGTGAACCATATTTAAAAAAAACATTTAATACGGTTAATTAATGCATTGGTTTTTAAAAAATATATACAATCTTCCATATTTACCTTTAATTAATGTATTGAGTAGCGTGAAAAAGCATTAATTATTAGTGGTAATCAAATTTTGAAATTACAAAAGTATAATAAATACAAGGGTATACTTGGAAAAAGAGTAATAAATATTTCTAGATTCTAACAAGGATTCTAATATAAAGGGACATCAAGTATGTCTCTAAGGGTCTTATAGTTAGGGACAGAATGAGTAGTTATTTAAATTTGAGTAATCTAAAAAAATAGTTATATCATGTAAACATCAAATAAAAAGTAATGACTTTTTTTTTCTTTTAATCATATTTTTTATAGATAAAAACTACATTGGTCCAAGAACCCAAAGATAAAACCCATTTAAACTATGGACCAACCCATGTCAAAACAGACTAGATATGATTGAGTTTTGGCCCATGCTGATCACGTGTAAAGCAGGTTGGTCCGGAGGCCAAGCCCATATACCCACCTCTAGACATAACACATGAAAATCAACCCTTATGAAAGAATTAAAAATATGCGGTCGTCAGTAACAATAACCCGTAGCAATTAGGGAAAACAGAGAGTTCACAAATAAAAGGGGATTACTGGGCTAATTCGTGTTTTATGTTATTGAATAGCTAGAATTAGATACTAACCTAGAATTTCTCGACGAAATTGTTTATAGAATTTTCAAAATATGAAGCTTCTGAAAGCTAATTGAGAAAAATTCAATATATTTGGAAAATAGTTCTACAAAAACAAAGCTTGTCTGTCAAGAAAAACTTCAATATGTATTATAACAAATGATCATTCAGGAATTTTTTTAAGCATAAAAAATTAATATGAAGTACATTTAGCATAATTAAACAAAATACCTTAAGTCTTCAAACTATTACTTTTGACAATATTCTTGTGAGGATAAATGACCCCTTTTGCTCGATTTGTTCTGAGAGGGATTCGTGACAGAGAAATAGGGGGAGGGGGAAGAGACTGAGTGAGTGAGTGATTGATAGAGAGACAGAGAGGGAGAGAGAGAGAGAGAGTGTCTGTGCAGAGACTTGAAAGCCTTTATATATATATATATATAATGATCTGACAATGATTTTTTTTTTCAAATGACAATGTCATAAATAACTAAAATAAGTATTAATAAATGAATATATAAATTGTAAACGAAAAACTTATGACACGTGAGATGCGTTAATGTTCTTCTTACTCTTTTATTCTTTTTTTTTTCTGTAGGCTATATGTGTAAGTCAACTTGCAGGTAATTTAATATGAGTTGAATTCGGTATATGGATGTTCATCAGTTTGGATTAACCTGATGAACTCGATGATTCAAACCAAACCAATGCAATTGGTTTGGGTTTGTTTGGTAAAAAAAATTTCTTCACCATCAACCCGAACCAAACCAATTGCAATCGTTTCGATATTCAGATTTATTTTTTCAAACCCGATCACCCGACTATTTTCCTCATATTTTTAAAAATTATATTTAAACCTTTTAAAATTTATTTTTATTTATAAATCCTTTCTATTCTTATCTTTTAAAATTATTTTTATTTGGTCACCTTGATCAAGTGTCTACTTAGTACCATATTAAAAGAGGACTATGAGTTTCATCAAGTTATAATTATTAAAAATTAATATTGTTTGAAACTAATATCAAAATTTAGAATTGATTAAACTATTATGTAAGAAACTCTTTATACGTGTAGTGACATAAAAATGATTATATATGCAGACAACAAAATTAATATAATAATTAATTTTTTATATACAAAACCGATGGCTAGAAAAAACCAACTTGATTTCATTTGGATCGTTTTCTTCGGATTTTTTAAAATAATTAAATAAAAAAACCAATTAAAATTTAATTGGTATAAATTCAATTTTGCCTCAAACCCAGCCAAATCCAACCCTTGGACACCCCTAATTAGATAAAGTTATTTAAAGTGGGAAATTTCAAAACTCTTATTATATTGAGTAACCAAGCAACCTCTCTCACAAAGAGATAAATCTCACTTGTTTCCATTTTAAAAATTAGAAAAGAAAAACTAACCATAAAAGGGAATGTGATTATATTATAAGGGTTATAGAATATATTGTAGAATCATTACATGAATTCACTACTTAAGTGAGATAAAACTCTCTGTAATATTTTTTTAATATATTTATAAAAATTTAATCATAGATTTTTCTCTATGAAATTAAAACTCAACCCATTGTCATTTGAAGTAGCAATTTAATACAATACAATAATTAAAAATTAAGGAAAAATTATTAAAATAGACATTAAAACGATTCATAGGAATTGTTTTTAGAATTTGCTTTAACTTATCCTGATATTTTATTTTCATTAGAACTTTCTTGCAAGTTTATGCTTTGTGATTTCCTAACAGGTTCATCTAAATTTTGTTGTGAATTTATTTCGTACGGTTTTCGGTGTACCTTTCCTAAAGATTATCTTGCAAATTTATTCAATGAGAATTATTCTACTAATTTAGTCCTTGCAGAAATTTTTTCGTATATTTTCCCATGAACTTTCCTATGAATATTTTCTAGCAAGTTTTTCTACATTTATACTAGGGAATAGGGATGGAAGTAGGTCAGGCCGCCGATAGGGGCCCGGCCTCGCCTACATCAGGCCTAGTTTAGGCCAAGCCAAATTACTAAATAGATAAGGTCAAGACTTTTTTAAAAGCCTATTTAGTTAAAAAGGCCAGGCTTGGGCCACTCAGAAAGCCTTGTAAGCCTAACATGCTGGCCTATTTAAGTATATATTAATTTATTTTGTTATTCATATTATTTTGAAGTTTTATTATAATATATTTTTTGAAATCTTTATTATAGTATCTTAAAAATAAATAGTTGTTGACTTATTTATATGATTAAATATGTTATACTATATAATAAATTAACCATATAATTTTCTTTAGAAAGTGACTATACCTATTTACTTTGAATTGGACCATATAATCATATTATTGTATTTTAGGTCACTAGTCTATAAGTTTGTTGACATTTTAAAATTAAAATTTTCGGTCTACTTGAATGTATTGCAAATAAACAAGCTTTTAAATAGACTACCAGGTCAGGCCAGGCTTTCAAACAGATCAGACTCAGACAAAAAAAAAATTCTATGACAAACAATAGGCCAGACTCAGGCCTTGAATTTTTTAAGCAGGCCAGACCTATTCAAGTAAAGTCTAGCAAAGCCCAGCCTACTTCCACCCCTACTAGGGAATTTTGATGAATTTTCCTATAAGTTTTAAGTGTTTCTCACCAATTGTAAATATATTGTATGAATAAAACTACATTAAAATTTCCTAGGAATTTTCAACTCAAAAATGAAAGAATTGATACTGAAAAAATCCCCAAGAAATATTAGTTTCTTAAGAAAATTTTGTAAAAATCATAGGAAGTTGTACTTGCAGACATACTGCAAAATTTGATAACATTATATTTTCTTGCGAATTTATGTCATTATTCTACAACTTTCCTAGGGAAGTTCCTATGAAATTAATTTTTAATATTTTCCTATGATTTTTTCTTGAGGATTACAAATTTATTTCATCACTTTAGCCCCTGCAATTTTTTCCATGAATCTTCTTTGACATTTTCATACAAATTTCTTTTGCATATTTCCCATTGTTTTTTCTATAGAATTTTCTATGGACTCATTTCCCACAAATACCCACAACCCAATTAGTTTTATGTGGATTTAATACGTCGATGGATTTTCTGGAAAATTCATAGAAATTTATTTTGTGATATTTTTTAGCGGAATTTTTTTAATACACAAGACTCAAACCTAAAATCAGGAATCAAACATGTATTTCTCTATCTGATCATTTATTTTATCAAATTCATTTTTTATTGCTACATAAGGAAATGAAAACAAGCATCAGAAACAACTAACCTACTATATCCCTGCATAAGAGTAGGATCACCGAAGATGGAGGCTCCTTCCAAACACGCAACGAACACCCTGTGTGGGACGCTTGTCTTGCCAACGTATCTGCCACCGCATTCCTATCACACGAGACATAAGAGAATTGGACTTTTCACTCCCCAACCAACATAGCTCGAATAGAAGCAATAGTATCCATTTGCAAAAAGTTTTCATTTAATTAGTTTTAAGTATTTTTCTCAAACTATTGTCCATAAGTAATGTTGTCATGAAGTAAATTAAATATTTAATTTTTAATTATGCGTAAGTAGTTTTACATTTAATAATGAAATTAAATATCAACATAAATATTATTAAGTGCATAGTTTCACTAGCAAATAGTTAACTAACGTTATCATTAATGTTTACTATATACTAGCATTTGTGATGAATAATTAGGGGATGTATCATGTGAGAAATATATTTTTATATGAGAGTATAAGAATAAATTACAACTGTTAGATCTAATCATGAATGGTTATGGTTAAATCATGAAGTTATGTGACTTTTTCAAAAAGACATATGACATTTTTAAGTGGTCATGTGACTACTAATTTGTTTTAATCTTTATCATTCATGATCATATTTAACGGTTGGATTTATTCTTACTCTCTCATATAAAAACATTTTTCTCATAAAATACATATCTAATAATTACTATAAAAAATAAAAAAAATATCATTAAATATTTTATACTACATTTGTTCCATAATGTTTGTTGTTTAAGGTTTTGATACAAATAGTAAGATGACAACTATTAATACTACTATTTGACTAAAATACCCTTATTAATACTATTCTAGTAAAAAAAAAATGCTACTTTTAATAAGGAAAAATGTGTTGGCTAGAGAAGTGTTGTAGTATTGATTAATAGAAAAAGTAATAGGTGAGACAAAATTCAATAAATGAGGATTTAAATGAGAAAAATGAGAAAAAAATGTCATGGCTTTCTAGAATAACAAACATTTTTTAAAAAGTTAAGAGACTAAAGCAACAAACATTTCGGAACGCGGGTAGTACTGCTCTGTCCCTAATTATAAGACCATTTAGAGACATAGATATTGATGAGTGGATTTTATATGATAATTTTAGGGTCTTTTTAGTCTTTTTATTTTATTATTTTTGAGTCTCATGTAGGTTTTTTATTGTTTTTATGTAGATTTTATATTTATTTTGCATTTTGCATGTAGATTAGATTTTATTTGTTTTTTCTACTTTTATTTTATATTTTTAGGAACTTTTATAGCAATTTTATATTTTTAGGAAAAGCTGGTTTAGTTATCATTTTTGTCCAGGGACCGATTTGTAAAGTTTCAGGAAATCAAGGACCAAAATGTGAAAGTTCAAGAGTGGAGGACTTAAAGTGAGGATTGAGGGAATATGAGGGCTTGAATTGAAGTGCTAACCAAGAGAGGACCAAAGTGAAAAAGAGGAATATGAAGCAACTCTCTTCAAATTAGCACATGGAAAATAAGCTTGAAGGAATTGATGGTAGTGGAGGAGAAGTTTCAGAATTAAACAAGGGCTGAGTAGTGGCTTTTGATGGCATTTAAATCCCACTAACCATGAAGAAGGAAGGAAAACTTGGAGCTGAAACAGCAGGTCCCAGCGCTCCAGCGCTGGGAAGCCAGCGCTCAAGCGCTGGCCCTCGATCTGGCAGTGGATTTTTAATGCTTCCAGCGCCCAAGCGTTGGGAATTCTAGCGCTGAAGCGTTGGAGGCTGGATTTTTACTATAAATAGGACCCTTTTCTTCACTTGTAAAGCACACCTTCATAGAATACAACAAGTATTCTCTCTTTCTCCCTCTTGAGCATTGTTCCTAGGACTTGTGGGAAGCCATATTTGAGCTCCTATCCAGGGTAATTCAATGACTCATTTAGCCATGTTTGGCTAAATTCTTCTTTAAGTTTTTGGGTTGTTTTAGTTTATAATACATGTTCTAGTTTTTCTTACATTTCTGAATATTATTTACATTCATGTTTTATTACCTTATGCTTTATTTCTATCTTGATGATCACAAGAGGTTTTGCTTATTGCTTATTACATAAGGCCATTTGGTGAGTAGTAAGGGAACTAGGTAATAAAAAAGGTTATAAGTATACTTCGCTAAGGAATTAGGAAGGACGTAACTTTATGTTGGCCTGAACATCTTCTTCATCTTCTTCTTTAGTTAACTAGGTGCCAAGGAATTGGGTTTAGTAATTAAAAAGAAAGATCTACAATGCTTAAGGAATTAACTTGTAGTTACACTAGGCTATAGCATCATGATAATGGGTTTATAATTCAGGAATTTAGTAAGAGATTGCTAGCATGTTTTTATAGACTATGTAAACCAACCCAAGAGCTTAATGTTCACCATCTCTTTTTCTTATTATTTTATGCAATTGTTTCTTTCTAAGTTCTCAAACCAACAACAATTATTCATCTTTTATTTTTCTGTTTAAGTACTAAATTTTATAATAATAAGAACACCTATCCCTTGGGTTCGATCTTTTTATTACGCGATAGTTAATCGTACACTTGCGATTTTCTTTATCAAGTTTTTGGCGCCGTTGCCGGGGATAGGTTCTTTCAAGTTCTTGTTATTATTTTGTTTAGTGCTTTTTATTAAAAAAATATAAAAAAAAATTATTATTTGTGTGATGAACTGGTGCTGTTAATTTTGTTTGCTGAGTATTGGCAGGTATAGCAATGGCTGAAACATTTGAGCAAAGGGAGGCAAAATTCCGAGCTAAACTTGAAATAGAATATGAGAAGAAAAACCAAGATGTTTTCACTTTAGTTGACGAATTCTGTTCTGATTTAAAGTGTAAGCGAAATGCGGGATTTTTGCCAACCCCTGAGCAAGAATGTAAGGCCATGGAAGAATTACAAGGGAAAATACAAAGCATTCTAAGGAGGCGGCCCAAGGATGAACAACAACCACATGTTCATGAAGGTGAACTTGTGGTACAAAAAGAGGAGGTAAAAGAAACTTCCATTGTAAAATTTGTCTTTAAAGACAAATTGGAAATGGAGGAAGAAGAACCTCAAGGAACCTATGCTATAGGTTCAGAAAAGCAAGGAACAGAGCAGGGAAGGGAAAATTTATTTATCTCTTCCATTTTTAATTTGAATATTGTTGCCTTGTTAGCTGAAAAATCATTTGGCACCATGTTGTACTTGTGCCAAAATATGCATGATTTGCGGGGTCTAAAGAATTTTGTAATAGACCCCGGTTGAAAGGTGATTAGTGGAAGGGTCTATCTCGGACCTAAACATTGAGCTGGTTGGGAGACAACCCAACTTAGGATAGTTTAAATTTTTGTCATTTTAATTTTTGCACTACTCTTGTACATAAATAAAAGAAAAGAAATTCTATGTTTTTGCTGCAGGAGAGGCCAGCGCTCAAGCGCTGGAGGCCAACGCTCATGCGTTAGGCCCCTGCTTATCACCTCTGATTGCCCAGTTTCTGTTTTAATCCAGCGCCCAAGCGTTGGCATCCCCAACGCTCAAGCGCTGGAGCTCGGGCAGTTTGCTGTTTTTGTTTTTATTTGCTGTTTTTTAGTTTTTAATAAATTTTTTGTTCACCATTTTTCTGAAAGTTTTAAAGTTCTTTGAGTTTTCCCTTGTTTCTACAATGGTTTTAATTTTTGGAAAACTCAATAATTTTTGTTTTTAAGGTGGACACACATTTTCAACCCATGATCTTTTGTGCTGTTTTTGGGACTAACAAGTCAAGCAAGTTTTTACTTGTGAGACTTTTGTTTGTTCATTGTTATAGGATAAGTACCAAAAAGAGGGAGAGTCCTCTTGAACTTAATTGTTCGAAATTGATTTTTACATTGAGGTTCCCTTGGACCTTTGTGGAAATTTGTTACTATACCAGCTTGTTAGTTTTTAGTTTTTCTTTTTATAGTTTTTTTTTTTTTTTTTTTTTTTTTAGTTTAGTTTTATTTTTTGCATGAGTCTTGAGTATATTATCCATTCTGATGTTGCTATAGCTTTGTGAATGCTTTATCTGATTGAAATGCTTTGTGAAAAATTCTATGTTTTTAAGCAGTTAGGATTGCATGCTGTAGAAAGGATTTTTGATATCTTGATTGTTTGGTTGTTGGCAAAAGTTTTTCTGAGTTCTAAAAAGGGTACCACTTACCCTATCTTTTTCTGAGAGCTGAGGTCTCTGAATGCATGATTGTAAAATTTTTCTGCCTTGTGTTGCATGTTGATTGGAGTTTTGTACACTTTGTGAGTTGAGAAGAGATTATAGGCATTTTTGAAAACTCAGATTTTTGTTTGAAATTTGATATCCACTAGTAGCCCCTTTTGAGCCTTAAAAGAGTCATTCTTTGGAGCCTACTTTGTGTGATAATTCTTAAAGTTGTTATAGTGATTCATGTGCTGAATTTGTTAGAGCTATGTTTGTTGGGTTTCTCTTTAAAAAAAAAAAAGAAAAAGAAGGAAAAAAGTTGAGAAAAAATAAGGTATGTGCCTTAGGAAAAAAAATATAATGAAGTAGTGGGGTGAGAAAGAGTATGAGGGGAGTAAAATTCAAGTCATTCATCCCATACATTCCACTACTTTGTTTAAAAAAAAAAAAAAAAGAGAAAAAAATTGAGAGGACCCTTGTGTTGAATTGTTTAAGCTCTTAGTCAAGAAAATCACTTAACAACAAATTCTGAGTCAGCCAATAGAGTTGCCAAGTTTTGAAATCCATACCTTGAATTGTTCAACCCTTTGGCCAAGTTACAACCTTCAAAAATCTCTTCAAAATCACTTGGTTGCTTTACTTCAGTTTTGATTTGAATTATAGGCAGGATTATTGAGCTTTCTTGTTTTCATGGAGAATATTATTTTGTGAGCTTAATTGATGAACTCAAACATGTTAAAAGCCAAGCCTAACTTTCTTGATTCTTTGTCTATGAAACATGCATGTCTTCCTTATCCGCTAAGCTTTCTGGAAAATTATCATATTTCAATCGGATAAAAACTTTCTCAAAACTCAGGGACGAGTTTTTCTTTAAGTTTTGTCGCTTGAGGACAAGCTGTCGTTGGGTATAGTGGTGTGATGAGTGGATTTTATATGATAATTTTAGGGTCTTTTTAGTCTTTTTATTTTATTATTTTTGAGTCTCATGTAGGTTTTTTATTGTTTTTATGTAGATTTTATATTTATTTTGCATTTTGCATGTAGATTAGATTTTATTTGTTTTTTCTACTTTTATTTTATATTTTTAGGAACTTTTATAGCAATTTTATATTTTTAGGAAAAGCTGGTTTAGTTATCATTTTTGTCCAGGGACCGATTTGTAAAGTTTCAGGAAATCAAGGACCAAAATGTGAAAGTTCAAGAGTGGAGGACTTAAAGTGAGGATTGAGGGAATATGAGGGCTTGAATTGAAGTGCTAACCAAGAGAGGACCAAAGTGAAAAAGAGGAATATGAAGCAACTCTCTTCAAATTAGCACATGGAAAATAAGCTTGAAGGAATTGATGGTAGTGGAGGAGAAGTTTCAGAATTAAACAAGGGCTGAGTAGTGGCTTTTGATGGCATTTAAATCCCACTAACCATGAAGAAGGAAGGAAAACTTGGAGCTGAAACAGCAGGTCCCAGCGCTCCAGCGCTGGGAAGCCAGCGCTCAAGCGCTGGCCCTCGATCTGGCAGTGGATTTTTAATGCTTCCAGCGCCCAAGCGTTGGGAATTCTAGCGCTGAAGCGTTGGAGGCTGGATTTTTACTATAAATAGGACCCTTTTCTTCACTTGTAAAGCACACCTTCATAGAATACAACAAGTATTCTCTCTTTCTCCCTCTTGAGCATTGTTCCTAGGACTTGTGGGAAGCCATATTTGAGCTCCTATCCAGGGTAATTCAATGACTCATTTAGCCATGTTTGGCTAAATTCTTCTTTAAGTTTTTGGGTTGTTTTAGTTTATAATACATGTTCTAGTTTTTCTTACATTTCTGAATATTATTTCCATTCATGTTTTATTACCTTATGCTTTATTTCTATCTTGATGATCACAAGAGGTTTTGCTTATTGCTTATTACATAAGGCCATTTGGTGAGTAGTAAGGGAACTAGGTAATAAAAAAGGTTATAAGTATACTTCGCTAAGGAATTAGGAAGGACGTAACTTTATGTTGGCCTGAACATCTTCTTCATCTTCTTCTTTAGTTAACTAGGTGCCAAGGAATTGGGTTTAGTAATTAAAAAGAAAGATCTACAATGCTTAAGGAATTAACTTGTAGTTACACTAGGCTATAGCATCATGATAATGGGTTTATAATTCAGGAATTTAGTAAGAGATTGCTAGCATGTTTTTATAGACTATGTAAACCAACCCAAGAGCTTAATGTTCACCATCTCTTTTTCTTATTATTTTATGCAATTGTTTCTTTCTAAGTTCTCAAACCAACAACAATTATTCATCTTTTATTTTTCTGTTTAAGTACTAAATTTTATAATAATAAGAACACCTATCCCTTGGGTTCGATCTTTTTATTACGCGATAGTTAATCGTACACTTGCGATTTTCTTTATCAGATATCCCTTTATATAAGACTCCTTTCTAGATTCTAGAAATATTTATTACTCTTTTTCCTAGTATTATGTATTATACTTTTGTATTCACTCTGTTTTAAAATAACTGTTCAGAAAGAGAAGGAACACGCATATTAAGAAATGTAATTAATGTTGATAATTTTTTAAAATATATCATTTGTTTTACTATTTTGAACTTTAAAGTGTATTGTATCTCTTTAAATTTATTGTTCTTATAGGAGCATTATATGGAAAAACATCAATTAATACTCTCTTGGAATCCTAAGTGGACAGTTATTATGAAACAAAGTTTTTCTCTATAAATGGACAATTATTTTGAAACGGATGGAGTAATTCCAAAATTTAATTACCACTAATAGTTAATGTTTTTTCACACTACTCAATATATTAATTAAAGATAAATGTGGAAAATTGTATAAACTTTTTTAAAAGCAATGCACTAATTAACTTCATTACATGTTTTTAAAAAAACATAATTGTCTTAACAAGAACATATAATTAGGGACGAATGAGGTAATAACTTTATATTTATAGAATAAATTGTAATAAATATTTTTATAAAATATTAAATGTTATAATTATGTTTTTTTTATCTAATAGTACTTCATTTAATACTTTCTCATTAATGTTATTTATTACAGCAATAAATATTTGACTTATAAATTAAATGAAGGAAATAAATATTTTGAAATATTTAATATGTTATATTTAATAAATAAATATAACATTTAATGATTTTAGAAACTATAAATATTAAATTATTTATAATAAATATTTTTATGATATTCATATATTATGTTTAACTAATTTAGTATTGAATATTATAATTATTTGAGTTTATTTTATATATTTATTACTTATATATTCTCGTCGACCAAAAAGACCATTAGGCCCAATATCGTTCACAGTGATTCGTAGATTTCACAACTAAGTGGATACCATGTTGACCATCTGAGATGGCAAAAACTAATTTATTCCATCCAACAGTCAGCCGAGCAGATCTAAGCAGACACATTTATAAGACTATTACAAGGTTGCTTGTGGGCATTCATCATCTTGCAAGGCATATATAAAGGCCCAATAGTTTAAGAAAGAGTACCAAAATCTATCCATCTGTAAGAATAGCTTCAAGTTTTATCAAATGTAAATAATTGGATTAGGTGGTTTACCAATGAACTTTGTTTAATCTCTATTAGATAAGTTTGTGTAAGGTTAATCATGAATCCATATCAAGCTAACTAGTTGATCATGTCATACTCCACCAAATATACCATACAACATACGAGTAGGGATGGCAATGGGTACGGTTTGGGTAGGGTACTATAGTACCCATCCCATACCCGCATTTTTAAATAGTACCTGTGCCCGTCTCATACCCGCGTGGGTAGCACTTGAGTGCCCATCCCCATACCCTCTGGGTACCTATATGCCCGTACCCGTACCTATTACCCCGCAATTTTGTTAAGAAAATACGATTTTCACTATTTGCATTCTAAAATTTCAAACCTAAATTATATGGTAGACTACTTACTAATTTAACTCACTTAAAAATTTATATATTAAAAAAGTTACTTGCTACTTTTATTAAAAAAACTTAAATAAAATTATTATGTTAACATATATATTATAAGTTAACATCATAGTATAATTATAATAATATATTACAGTAATAATATTATAAATAAAAATATTAAAAAATTATTTTACGGTGAAAATTATCCACATATATAATACATATATATATAATGTGTGTGCGGGTATGGGGCGGGGTGGGTACTATAGTACCCATACCTGCACCCATACCCACTAACCTTTACAGTATTTGCTCATACCCAACCCCATACCCATTTAGCGGGTTTTTACCCTACCCATAGTGGGTATTGTTTGCGGGTATCCAATGGGTCTGGGTCCAATTGCCATCCCTGCATACAAGAAGGTTGAGGAAGTAGACTCATCATTAACCATTATCATAACCAATGGTGTATCTAAGGGGGGGGGAGGCAGAGGGCATAACCCCCCAAGATTTTAGATAGATAACTTTTAGTCTTAGTCTAGTCTCCTCAAAGATTTTGTAAATTTTCTATTATAACTCTTAGCCTGCCACCTAAATATTTTTGTAACACCTCGATTTTTGGGTGCTAACTGAGTAACTTTATACAATAAAAGAAGTGCTGATTGTCTTTTAATAATAATAAAATTGCAGGTATTTCCCCCCTTTTCTACGTATATATTGATACCACAATTTACATAATACCCATACCCCCAGTACAACTATTACAATCCAATAGCATATATATATGTCGCACGCTGGCGAACTTGTGCTCACACACCCATCAGCATTATTACAATCCAATAGTATATATATATATATATATATAGATATATATGTATATATATATATATAGATATATATATGCCACCTATAACTCATACTTTCACTCAAACTGTCACTCAAACTATATTTTCTTCTTAAGATGATTAATGAACTCGTGATATTCTTATAAAAAAATGAACACATAATATAATCTAACATAAGATCAACAACCAACAATTCACAATACAAATGGAGGCATTCTCACACGTATCCGGTTTCAATTCTAGAGATGGGATCACTTTCAAACTAAGTGTCCGTGTTTTCTCATCACGACGAGATGTCTAAGTCTCTTAAATCAATGACCAACATAACGTCTTTATATGAGTCCGGGTCCATCAGTGCAATAGCACGACGAAAACATCTTTATACGAGTATGAGTTCATCATCATCATCAAGGTCACCCTTCGCCAAGGGTACAAGATACATCCTCATCTCTGAGACTACTCTTTTTTTAGCATCTGAGATCCTACTTCATCTTCAAATAGACTTTCTTTCTTCAGCCACTGCCTAGCAACTTTCCTCTCAGGTCTCTCCCTTTTTTCTTTTGAAAATATCTCTTATGATCATTTTCGAAATGTAAGTCTTATGATCCTTATCGAACGAAGGTCTTGCATTATAAAAGGCAGAGTATTCATTAGTTTATAAAAAGGTTCGATGGATTCATTTAGGTACGTTATGATTTTTCATTCATAAACCTTAGGGTAAGTTTGTTCCATTTAAAAAGCTCTTGTGGTGCATACTTCTGAAAACATCAATTCAATTTATTTTAAACAAACCCTCTCCCTATATCCCTATAATACCACGTTGCTTCCCCAAAGACATCTATATCATGGTAGGTCACCGCAAAGGCTACACCTGTAGCCGATACTCTCTTTCCCTCCGCTTGCGTAGTCGATAACAATTAATAATACAATCAACATTGCAAGCACAACATACTTAGGGAAACAAACACCAATCCAAACAATATGTTACCATTCATACGATGTAATACTTCCAGTATTACTTGCTCATTCATATGAGCTAAATAGCATGTTTTCTATATAACCAAGCGACATAAAGTCAAGAATCACAGCAGTCATTCAACAGTCATTTCAATCACGCACACAAGGTGCCACATCCAATTCAACAACATCATCAAAATCTTAAATCATTAATCATATATGTATACATATCATATATCATATATCATATTTCACATAAAGTTATTCAAGTCCGAAGCACCCTAACCTTGGTTGCTTTTCTTCCCGTGAACCGAATCTCAAACTTGCCCTGACTTGACCCTGAACCTCATACCTTTCACAAAATACGTACTATCTCAGTCCTTTAAACAGAACATAAAACTCCTAGGATAAGGCTAGCTAGCGTTCTTAAGATCTACATGCTTAAGGTTTATGATTAATAATTTAAGAAGTACAAACTTTTAAAAGAATTCCTTCAACTTCCACAACCCTTAAAACAAGTCCTTCAACTTTTAAAACTTTTAAAACTAGTCCTTAAACTTTTATAACTTTTAAAACAAGTCCTTAAACTTTCGTGAAATCTCATTTAGGTCCCCAAACTTTGTGAAAACCTAATTTTAGTCCTCAAAATTTTCCAAAAACTTACTTTAGTCTCGATACTTATATAAAATACAACTTTTAATCCTTAAACTTTTCAAACCCAAATATTAGGACTAAAGCTTAATCAAAACTTTTCAAAACTCCAAATTTAGTACCCAAACTAAACTTTTCAAAAGTTTTAATCCTTCACCTGAGGTTTGAAAAGTTTTGGGATCAATGTATTGAGACTAAATCATACATTGATCCCAAAACTTTTCAAAATCCAAATTTAGTCCCCAAACCTTTGCAAAAATCAAAACTAGTCCCCAAACTCATTTTTAAAAGCGATTTTCAAACCCAACACTTAAATCACTTTGAACCTAGTTTCAAAAACAAAAAAGCTCACACAAAACCTTTTAATAGCCTCAGCCATATCCTTATTTTCAACCATAAATTTTCTTAATTTATCAAATCACTTCCAAACTCCTTTTTAATCACTTAAAATCAACAAACCAAGACTTGAATCAAAATTCCAAAACCCTAAAGCAATGCCATAGGTTCGGCCATCCCATTTAAATTTTCAAGGTGTTTTTTTCCCCAAAACTAACCATATTTTTTAGAAGGTCTCATCACCAATAACAAGTTTCCTCGAAGTACTTTTGGCAAAAGCTAGTTTTTCAAAATTACTTTTGGAACAAAACTCAACTTTTCCTAAAATTAACTTCATGAATACATAGATCAACTTAGTGGGAGTCACTTACTCAAAGACATTTTGTAAAAAGCTAGGTTCAAAATCACTTTTCAACTCAAAATCTCAACTTCCTAGAAAACAATTACATGGTTATCTAGATCTATTCAAGGGCTACAACTATAGTGAAAAAACACTTTATAAAAACCTTTTCTTGAATATTTAAAATCAAGATTCAAGCTCAACCACTTAACATTTATGCATAAAACCACATGCACTAGATAAATCAAGAGGAATCATACCTTGTTGATGAAGAGAGGAAGAAGTAAAAATGAAAGCTTGAGGGTGTATGAGGATGATGAAGATTCAGCCAAGAGGGAAAGAAATGGGAAGAGAAAGTTTTATTGAGAGCTTCTCTCTCTAACTCTCCTACTCTTTCTCTTTAATCTCTCATGAATCTCAAAGGAAATGAAGAAATAAATGATCACACAACTTGTGTGTGTTATGCGCATGAAGCATATATGTAGTGGAGTGAGGATGAGAAAAATTACATCAGGGTCCTTGCTTTATGCTTTATGGTTCCCTAACCCTAAAGTGTCACTATCATTGTCATTTGATCCTTATCCAAACACTACTTGATCAACAAGTTAATACATCCTCATCTTTATTAGCTTCTCATTAGAATTAAATCAATAGCCAAAACTTGTGTTAACAAGCTTATTATAGGAGCATAGTACTCAAAGAGGAAGGGAGGTGATGTGCTTCCGTTAAACAAGCCTTGCCTTGGCCAAAAGTGGTAAAGATGTCACTTTCATTACCTTATTAAAAGTTAACTACAAGACTAATTAGCTTACTTAACCTTTAAAGTACAGTTTAACATATAATAAAATCACTCAAGCATTTATTAAAGTCACACATAGGCAAAGATAAAAAATATGTACAACTATATGACACACACACACACATATATAGGCGATGTATCGTATGAGAAAGATGTTTTTATATGAGAAAATGAGAATAAATCTCGATCGTTAGATCTAATCATGAATGATCAAGATTAAAACAACTTAATTGTCACATAACTACTTAAAAATGTCATGTGACTTTTTAAAAAGTCACATGACTTCATGTTTTAATCTTGACCATTCATGATTAGATCTAACAGTCATGATTTATTCTTACTTTCTTATATAAAAACATGTTTCTCATACGATACATCATATATATGTCGTAACTATTTTATTTACGAACCGATAAAAATTCTACTCTGAAAACATTTTTTATCTCGATAATTAAATTCATCACGTCACCTTTAGTTGTGACACACGACCTATGCCCCTCACGAGGTCTAGTTCATCCTTTTTACGCGCCGTAAAAATTTAAACGAAACGTGCTGCTGCGCGTAAACTTTTCCAACATCCGGAAAATAATATATTCAATATTATATTTAAAGCTCATAAAATTAATCACACACCATCATAAGGATATTGCCATCGTCTAATTCCTGCTTGAATAATTATCAAATGTTTATTTGACGTCCTATGATGAAACGTCGTTTTCTGAAACGTTTCCGAAAACTTCCGTCGTCGTTCCAAACTTACCATAATACTTAACATCACAACCAAGTATCACATTAAATTACTCCACTTCTTATAAGTCTTGAATAATTAAATACATCAAACACGCACTAAACAACATATTAAAAAATCAAATTAATAATTAATTAATTAATTAATTAAGATATATATTTCTTAATTAATTCGGTCTTACAATACCACTCCTTAAATTAGTATCGTCCTCGAAATGACGGGCGTGAATACAAACCTAGGTAATGTCCCCTGGTACCCCCCTTTCAAGGATTGATCATCCGCTTTGTCAGTCCCTATCGGCATCTTCAGCATTGGGTGGTTCCACTTGCGAGTATCGTCCTCTGATCTCCTCCATTAGCTCGTTGGGGTGGTGCTTATTTCAAACTTTGTCCTTCTCTGTGATAACATCTCAGCTATGCCGAAGTCTCTATGATAACATCAATGGAGGTTTTTCCTCACTGTTCATCTTCACGAAGTTAAAGATAGTTTTTACACACTACTTTCCTTTCCATATCAACTTGATACATGCCATGTGGCTGGCATTCCCCCTTTGACCCACGTGTTTTTCATTATTATTATTTTTAAATATCATTAGTATATTGTGACTAATTTAATGAAATTAAACTAATAATTTTGTCATTTCCTCTCGTAACCAAAAAAAAAAAAAAAACTAATAATTTTGTTAATAGTATACATTCATACATTATTAATTTAGTGAAACCAATTTAAATGTCATTCATTTATTATCATGAATTTAGTGAAATTAAATTTATAAACTATTCATATATTCATTATAATATTCATACCATTTTAGTCATTCCACATTAAAAAACAATTCTAATCAAATACATCCAAACAATTTTTTTTAAAGAATTACGTTTCTCGTAATTGTATTTAAATATAAATCACACTACTTTAACTCATATTTACAAAACTCAATTCTAGTCAGATGCAACACCTAACACTTATCTAAACACGCACATACACACATAATGTTGATTCCTTAGAGCATCTCCAATGATTTTAAGCTGAGATCTTAAAATAAGATTTGTATCTTATAAAATCTCACCATTGGAGATAACTGACATGACTTGAGATCTTATTTTGGTGTCTGGGTTGGTTCCTCTTTCAAAGTGTGATATTAAATTAAATAATATTGTTTCTCTCTCATTCAACCAACATTCAACCAGTGTTTTAAAACTCGGCCCGGTGATCGACTCGGCTGAGGTACTAGGTCAATGGGTCAATGGTCGGACCGGTTGACTCGGTGTTTATTAAAAAATATAAAAAAATTCAATGCTATATGGATTCTATATATATATACTAAAATAAGGTTTAATCTCATCTACCCCACCATGTCCTACCCATTAAGACTTTACCCTAACTAATTATTTTTTATGTTATTTTTGTCAATTTAATATTTCAGATTTTTATAAAATTTTGCATTTCAGATTTTTATTTTTGATATTTCAGGCTTAATTTCACCTACTCCACCATATATATTTAGGCTGATTTGTTTTTTTTTTAAATTATCTTTTGATATCTAAAAATAAAAGACTGCTTATAAAAATAATTTTCATTGTACCTCTACCGTCTCTAGCCACCAAAATTGAAACAAACAAATATTGCCCCACAGTAGCTGAATATAGACTAATGAAGAATTTTCAAAGTTTTGGATATAGATATTTTAAATTGAATTGGTAGTTTTGGCTTTTATTTTAGTCATTTCTTAAATATGTATTGATTAAATATTTAAATTTGTAATCAATGAAAATTTAAAGTATTAGATATTTCATCCATGTATCATAATATAAATAATATAAATATTTTCTAAATTCATATTAAAAATAATATTATTCATTTTTTAATTTTTTAATCAGTTTAAAAATATAAATAATAAAGGTCATGGTTAATAACTAATAATGTTGTCCTGTGTTCAACTCCCTCTTGTACCACTTTTTAAAAATAAATTCACGTTTTTATTAAATAATTGCTGGGCTTGTCAAATTGGGCTTACACACATTATCAACATACAACTTAAGAAAAAAAAACCGGTTTCAGCAAAACAAAATATAAAAAATCAGAAACAAAAAAAACCCAGATAAAAAAAAAAAACAAAAAGAGGTGACTCGCCGGTTCAACCAAAACCGGCTAAGCCACCGGTTTTAGCCTTGAACCGGCCGGGCCATATCGGTTCAGTCCGGTTCACTTGCAGAACCGGTCCGACTAGTAACCCAGACCGACCATGGCACCGGTTCTCGGTCGAACCGGCCGGTCCGGTCCGGTTTTTAAAACAGTGCATTCAACCATTAATATGTAAATTAATTATTATGAAATATTATGTATTTTATTTAAAATGTATTGTCATTTATTTGTCAATAATATGTTATTTCCTTTCATTTTCAATTAAATAATATCATGTTGAACTTTAATTATGTATTTCTTATTTAATTGATATTTAATTATATTATATGTTTTTTAATTATTAATTATGTTCCTATAGAATTATTAGATTAATTTAATTTAATATTAGATGGAAATAAATAATATAAATATATTGTGTATTGTGAGTATAAGATGTGCAGTGAGATTCTTAAATTCTATGTAGCAATATGAATCTACCAAAAGTCTTTAAGACACCAGAATAAAATCTCAACAGAGATGGTTGATGTTGATAGAAGATGTCATTTAATATTAGTGGGTCTACTTTGGTGGCATTTTCCCTTTCAAACTCAGATTTCCACGTGATCGTAATAGAAACACTCTTACTCCTCCTATCTTGCTTCATTTTTCACATGTATGGTTGAGATCCTTTGCTGGCTAAAAACAGAGGCTACACCCTGTCTTATCCAAAACACTTGAGAAATCTTCAGTTCTGACGTGGGCTTATCCAAATCCATCTTCTTAAAACAGTTCATTAGTCTCATTTTAGTTCCCACTTTCCAAATCTTACTACCTTCTTCACTGTGAAAGACAATTTCTTTGGCTGGAAAGAACATGGCATCTCTAATTCCCCTGCATACTGTGATTCCCAGAAACAACACTGTTTCCAACACTAGACTCTCATCATTTGCAGGCTTAACTGGTGGTGTGCCATATTGTAGCAGGATTCAGAAGAACAAGAATAGACCTTTGACAGTGGTTTCTGCAGTTGGAGATGTGTCTGCTGATGGTACCACTTACCTCATTGCTGGTGCTATTGCAGTGGCTCTGGTTGGAACAGCATTTCCTATCCTCTTCTCTCGCAAAGACACGTATGTAACATCATCTTTTACCAAATACCAACCAACCTTTTAAAAGGATTGTTTTGGATGTGGATAAATTGTAGTTGTTGTTTCCGGCCGTCACAACAGTCAAGTTTATTTTCACTTCCGAACTCCCGGGATCGAAAGTGCAAAACTTGACTGCAGCGACCGGATGAACCAACAACTGCAGTAAATTCAAATTCAATTGTTTTCATGCTCTCAACAAATGAAATTGAGATTGTAAACCACAATATAAAACCGTCATGTTTTCTCTTAGAGAAATCATTAGATAGGCATTGTGTATTCTGCACTCAAATACATGTGTAAAGACATTTGTAGAGATAACAGAAGTTTTAACATGACTTGATTATTTATTTAATCAACTATAATAGGTTATGTTTATCTAATAACATCTAATCTTATTCTTATGTGAATATTTTTGAAAATGACATTCTTTAGTGATTCTAGTTTGGGACAGTTCAAAATTGTCTAATTTGAATATACAAGCCGCTGAGGGTGATTTACATCAAACCAACTTTTCTTTCTCTTAGAATCAATTATGAAAAATAGAAGCTATTCATTGACGTTTTTCCCTTGAATCGATCATGACTTCAGGAAGTCATCAATTATAGAAGAATTTCAAAACACACACTTATCAATGATATGTATATGGCCGGCGACAGACCTAAGTACTTATAAAATAGGCGTGTCGCCTCAATAAATAATATTGAAATGTTATTTTGGCGCCACTATAAAAAAATTATATTAACTCTTTCAATTAGTGACGGTTAATTTTAATGTGTTAAATTTTGACGCCCCTTAACTAGTTTTTCTGGTTCTGTCCCTGTATGTGGCAGATGCCCTGAATGTGATGGAGCAGGTTTTGTTCGTAAGTCTGGGGCGACATTGAGAGCCAATGCAGCACGAAAGGATCAAACTCAGATCGTTTGTGCTAACTGCAATGGTTTGGGAAAACTTAACCAAATTGACAAATAAACAGATTTCCTTGCTTTTCCCTTCTTCTTTTGTTTTCATATGCAGTTATTATAAAGGTTTTGCTCCTCTCCTTGTATTTATTCCTTGTGAGAATGAGATGAATATCATAAGTGTCATGTTTGGAGGGAATGACACAATTTTCCTTGTTCAGAAGCCAGCCACTTTGCATTACAATCCTAAATTGTTTCTTTCTCTCCCACATCATGATATCATGGTGTTCCTACAAAGATTCCAAATCTATTTTAAAATAAATGCATTTGCATATGTACTTGCAGTACCCTTGCTAATAAAGAGAGACCCGTAAATATTATATTCATGTTATTTTAACCTATTTTCTGACCTAGAAGGATTATGATACTTTCAACTGAATTGGCAATGTAGAATGAAACATTATATCTGTGTCTCTTTATAAATACTCAAAGGGTCAAGTGACAGTACCCCAAACCTTGAGTTAGCATAAAGCAGGATGAAGAGAAGAATTTGAAGAGTCAATGGCAAAACCAATGTATAGGACAATGAACATATGCAGAGGAAGGGAACCAGTCAAAAACAAACCAATAGAAGAAGTTGCTGACAATTAAATTCAACAATCTCCAAATAATAGTTTTATATGCTAAAGTAGGCATTTAGCAAGATTCTAGTACTTCAAACAAGAAACATTGAAGCCATAATCCTATGAAATATGCCCTTTGTCTCCTTGAGGAAAGTTCAGGTGAGATAACTAATAACCCCATTTATGCGAGCTCCTCATGATGTGTTGGAAAATTGTATATACTGTCTTACATTACATTATGAGGGTAAAGAGCCAGTAAGGGAGTTAATCTTGCACGCAAGAGATTGGACTTCATTACCTCAAAACTTTACATTATGAGGATAAAGGGCTAGTAAGATGAAGGTTAGGGTAAGTCACCACATTAGGTGATATACGGTACGTATTTTTTATGGAATTTTTGTGGTCCATATTTAATGTTGGAAGTGATACATGGTGTATCACCTAAAGTGGTGACTTACGGTAGAATTCTCCTAGTAAAGAGAGTTAGTCTTGCGCGCATAAGATTGGGCTTTATTAGTTCAACGCAAACTTTACATTATGAGGATAAAGAGCTAGTAAGAGAGTTAGTCTTAGGCGCATGAGATTGGGTTTTATTAGTTCAACATTTCATATTTCTGATGCATCTCACGAGAAAAACAAACACACAATGAATCTTTAGAGCCAGCTCCTTTGCCTATTAAAGGATGTAAACAGAAGTCAATTTAACATGAGTCTCTAGCTTATTCCACCATCTATACGTCAAATGAAAAGGTTATTGATGTTTAGAGGAAAATATGTTACACCAACAAGAAATGGTTAATTTTTGTTTTTAACCCTTGATGATGACTTTGTACATGTCACATGGACTTATCTCATGAAATACGTGAAAATTGAAATACAAGTTTGATACGTATTTTTTGCTGGCTTATTTTCGTAATCATTTCAAATTTAGGAGATGAATGTACCAGAGAGATAAGAGAAGTTGATAGACAAGATGGAGGAGTGGAATTGTAATTTGTACTCATATCAATTGCCAAGAAACTCATAAATATGAGCTGGCCAGCATTACAAAAAAGAGAAGTAATAATTTTCTATTTCAAAAAGCATTGATTTGGACAAAGGTGGGTCCCGTGCAATAAATTGCTGTGAAACATTTCATGTTTTATGTGATGTGAGTTACCAGGCTTAATAGGCCTGCTACAAAGGCAAGTAATAAAACTAGGTCCAATCGAATTTCGATAGTTGGGGTTTCATACACCCGTAACCGACCAGTTACACTCGCTTGCATTCGTTTCTTCATTTCCCTCAAACTGACAATTTACCCGATTCACCCGCAGGAGTGAAATTTGATTCAGTTAGATCAGGTATGGGTTGGTTCGAGCATTCTACTCACCCCTAGCATATATGATGGCTTTTGAATGGGATGAAAGTCTATTTTTTTAACATGTTCAAGGTTTTGTTCAACTTCAACACCATGTATTTTTCTAATCTGCAAAAAAATTGCACTTGTAAATGCGATTTTTCCTCCCTGATTGCACTTATAAGTGCGAAATCGGTATTTTAAATTTTTTAATTAAATTGATGTGTATGGACCTACAAGTGAGAATTTTGCATCAAAATCGCATCTATATAAGTGTGACATTAGTGAAAATAATGGAATAGATGATAGAGAAAACAATAGCGTAAACGATGGGGGAGCAGACAATGGACCCAAAACCACTCATCGTCTCCTCCCCCACTTCCTCAACCTCCAACTATTTCTTCTTCTTCATCATCTTCCTAGGGGAGTAGACGATGGACCCAGAAAAACTCATGGTCTACTCCCCCACTTCCTCAACCTCCAACCCTTTCTTCTTCTTCTTCATCTTCCTAGGGGGAGTAGACGATGGATCCAGAAATACTCATCGTCTACTCCCCTCATCGTCTACTTATCGATTTAATTAAAAAAAATTAAAATACCAATTTCGCACTTGTAAGTGCGACCAGGGAGGAAAAATCGCACTTACAAGTGTGATATACATCGATTTAATTATAAAAAAAAATATCAATTTCGCACTTGTAAGTGCAACTAGTATGGAAAACTCGCACTTATAAATGTAATTTTTTGCAGATCGGGAAAATACAAGGTTTTAACATCTCACTCGCTCTCTCTGTTCAATCCTCTTTCAATCGATACGCTGGAGAACGAAAGATACAAGATATCAATTTATCGAATGAGGAACGAAAGGAGAGTAAGTCTACTTGCCACAATGGGCTCTCCAAGATAAGTTTGGGAGCGGTTGCTGGGATTGTTGGGGTTGCTGGAGAACAGTACAATACTTAGCCTCTATTAGCCACAATGAGCTCTGCAAGAAGATGAAGAAGAAGATGAAGCGTGTAAACAGGGTTTTTTTATTTTTTTATTTTAGAGATATTTTAAAAATTACATTTATAAGGAGATGACATGAAAACCAGTGAGGATGGCAGTAAACATAATTTAACGCTTTTAATTGATCTTTTCTAAATTCTAAGAGCATCTCTAATGGTGTGATCTTATTTTGGTGTCTTAAAGACTTTTGATGAGTCTATACTGCCACATATGATTTAAGACACCCATAAGATCCCAATGCACATTCCGCTCCAGTGGTTGAGATCTTATTTTACTTTTAGTTGGATCCACAATACACAATATATTTATATTATTCATTTTCATCTAATATTAAATTAAATTAAACTAATAATTCTATACAAACATATTTAATAATTAAAAAAATATATCAATTAGATAGGAAATACATAATTAAAGTTCAACATGATAATATTTAATTGGAAATGAAAGAAAATACATATTATTAAAAAATAAATGACAATACATTTTAAATAAAATACATAATATTTCATAATAATTAATTTACATATTAATTATTGAATGAGAGAGAAAATATTATTTAATTTAAAATTCCAAGAGAAACCGATAATATACCAAAATAAGACTCTAACGGACCGGTGAATCACTTATAAACTGAAAATCGATGAGAACGGTGGGAGTGCGACACTGGAAACTCGAAGTGTGAAACTGTGTGATGCGACCGACCCTGCACATTGCGTGTAGCCTTTTTCTGTGTATTGTTGACTCTCAATCACTTTCAATTTTCCTTTTTCGGGGCCTTCGGTGTACAGGGAACACCTTCTACTCGGCATGGGTTGGGTGTTGTCTCAAGTCGCTATATCTGTGTTTCCACGTGATTGACTTCAAAGGTATGAATATGGCATCAATAATGATTAGTGTGTACACCCTTTTGTCCAAATCACTACGGGTATGTTGGATTTACAAATAATGTTTTATACCCTCCGTCCCAAATTATAAGACCTTTTAGAGATAAACTTGGTGTTTCAAATTATAAGATCCTAGGGGTGGCAATATGGGCTAGGCCCGTTGGGCCAGCCCGTTTGGCCCGCCATTTTTGGCGGGTTGGGTTGGAAAATTCAGCCCACTAACCCACTTTTGACCCGCTTTACTAACCCATTTTTTTAGCGGGTTTTGGCGGGTTGGGTTGGGTCAGCCCGCCGGGCTTGCATTATTTTTTTATTTTTTTTGGATCTACAGCAGTACTAAGGAAAACTGAAAAATGAAGTAAGGATTCATTAGGGAATACTATTCTTCAGACTTCAGTGTGTGTGTGAGTCTTTGTGACTGTGAATGTTTCTAACTTTCAGTGGCGCCGCCGCGCTCTCCTCTCTGACTCCCTCCTCCACTGCGCTCTCCTCCAGTCCGCCGCGCTCTCCTCTCTGACTCTCTCCTCCACCGCGCTCACCTCCAGTCGCCGCGATCTCCTCTCTGACTCTCTCCTCCACCGCGCTCTCCTCCATTCCGGCATGATCTCCTCTATGACTCTCTCCTCCACCGCGCTCTCCTCTAGTCCGGCGTGATCTCCTCTCTGACTCTCTCCTCCACCGCGCTTTCCTCCAGTCTGCCGCGATCTCTTCTCTAACTCTCTCCTCCATTCCACCGTGCTCTCTTCCAGTCCACCGCACTTGAATTTATATATTCTTGGATGGCTAACCCAGCTTCATAAGGAATTAAGGATCATGGCTGCACCACTAGCATCTTTAACTGTTTTTCTTTGAATATTCCTTTGAATGTTAGAATTTAGAAGGTTAGAATTTTAAACTAAGACTATTTTTTTTCAACTACATTACAATTTGGCGGGCTAGCCCGCCAACCCGCCAAAATGTGGGTTGGGTTGAGACTTTCAACCCATATACCAAAAGTGGGCCAACCCAACCCAACCCGCATTTTGACGGGTTTTTGGCGGGTTGGGTCCGGCCCGGCCCGCGAGCCCATATTGCCACCCCTATAAGACCCCTTATAGATTTTAGGGAAAAAAAATAAGCTTTTCCTTTTTTACCCCTTGCATTCATTATATTTTAAATTTCAAAACTTTAATTACTACATTCACTAATTACTTCTTTCATATTCCAACTAACTTTAAATAGGGGTAAATTTGGAATATTTGTATAGAAAAGAACAAAACCAACATATTAATTAGCTTATTACATGTTTTGTTAATAAGCGTAATTGTCTGAACAGGACCCTATATTTTGGGACGGAGGGAGTATATGTTAATAGTAAATACTCATAAACATATATTTTTTCTCTATTTTTCACTACATGACATATAATATTATAAGCCACATTCATTACTTCTTATTTTTTTCTTTATATCCCTCTGATGTCTACGATAAAGAGTGATTTATGAATCATTGTTGTTGATTTACTAGAGAATGAGAGGAGAAAGAAGAAAGAATGAGAAAAAATAGAAGAGTATAGACAAAATATGAGAAACAAAATAGATTTTATAAATTATTTAGTATGATAGAAACATAGAGAAATAGAGAAGAAAGAATGTTACTTTTCATATTTAAAAATAATTTTTTTCAATGTAACACAATTTCTAATTGTCAAATGGTGTTTACTAGCAGTTCTAAACTGTCAGTAATGAGCAGAAATTAGAAAAAAAAATCTCCCTCAAATAAACACACCTTACGAGAAAGAGATCTAAGTGATACATGTAATGTTATATATAATGTAATGTTAGTGAAAAAGAAATTAATAAAGAGAAAAAAATGTGTTATAAGGTGAATTGGTGTTTGATAGTACACATATTATTACCCATATGGATTATTACAATGGACTGAAAATATGTTTTAGTCTTTACAAATATAATAAATGTTGATTTTAGTCCATAAAGAAATATTTCTTAGTTTTTAAAAATATATCCTATTATCTTTTTAGTTCATACGGTCAAGTTTTAAACTTAGGTGATTCAACGGTGACTCACCCATCATATTTAATTTTTTTATATCTATTTTAGCATCTATGGATTCATCCATTAACACAACTTGAGGAAGTATGTACATTGTTACCAAAAAAAATAAAATAAAAATCAGGTCATGAGGAAATTAGGGTTCTTATCCATTTTCTTCATTGTCTTTTCACCCCTTTCTTCCCCCGTTCTTCTTCCTCGTGTAATCTTCCCCTTTCTTCTCACGTTCATCCTTCTCATCTCGTGTATGGAAGTGACTAAGAGTCCCGATTTTAGGATTTCTTCCAAGGCTTAGAATTTCAACCAGGAAAACTGAGGTTTGGCATATGAAAGCAGTGAATTGAAAGACCACAAGAAATTTGAGTGGGAAATGACATATTTATTGTAAAAAACTAACGAAAACAGCTTATGAAACTCATGTATTTTGGAAATTTTGAGTTGCTTATCTGAGCTACCCACTCTATTATAGTCTTCACCTTATCAAACTCAAGCCAGTCCATTTACCAGTAAAATCAAAACCAAACAATCATGCTCTTTCTACATACTTTTATTTCACTTGAGAAGAGAGGGAGCAAGAATACAAAACGGAGATACACGTGTGGGACGAAAAATGTGGCATTTCACTTTTAAAAATATAATTAAAAAATGTCACCGCATAAAATCATTAGAAATTGAACGGAACGAAGGTAAACGTGTTGGAAAAAAAGTATAATTTTTAAACTTTAAAGATCAAAACTACATGGATGATATATGTGTATGTTTGAAAAATGCTGTCTGAATCCACGTTTAGGTTAGATCTAAGTTTTCAGAAGAAAAAAATATTGTTTTTAGATTCTTGAATCTACGTTTGTTCTCTCCAAACGTGAAACCAAAAACACACCCTAAATAGGGAATTAAAAGTGCAATTAAGTGTTATATCTACTCCTTCTCTCCCTTATTATAAATCATCTTTTTAAAAAAAAAAATTCCTAAAATACAAGACACTTTATAATATCTATATAACAGTAATTAATTTTTTCAATATTTACCCTTATTTAATACTTAGCATTAAAAGGAAATCTCTACTTTTCAAAATTTAATTTAATTTCCAAATACTTTTAGTTTTCTATTGGTGGGTTAAAATTTACATCATACATAATTAGAATTGGAAAAGTCCATACTCGTGCGGCTAGTTTCTCACTCCAGATTTTGTGCCTCTGTCCAAACGGTGTCATAGTCTTTATGAGAAAGAGAAGTCTTAATGCATGAAACAATCTAAACGTGATGAATCTCACTTATATATGAAATGGAAAAGTGCTCATGTATTGTTCATTAGACATGTGAAAAAGCTTTGCATGTGAAAAAAAAATGGAGATAAAAATTCCAATCCTTCCTTCATCAACAGTGCAGGAGCAAGAAAGGGTCTCCAAAATATTCACGAGACAAATATAGAAGAAATATTGAGAGAGTAAGCGTGTTTAATTAAAGTGGTGTAATTTGAACTATCTTCTAATTGTAAAGTACTAAGAGAAGAAACATTGTACCAGCAGAATTTAAGATGGAATTTGGGGTTGCTTCATCATTCACTTATATATTTGTGTCATTGCTATCTTTAGTAGAATTATTCTTTGTAACAGATGCATCTTCATAGCGCGGTTCTTCATTCAAATCAAATACTCTCTAACTTGTTGATCTGTCAATTATTTCAGAAGTCATATTGAGGTCAACGCCAGTAGTAAAATCATCTTCCACAACTGGGTTATGGTCTGGTACAGTGTTTTGTGATTCCCCTAAAGCAATTTGCTCAATACCTTCATCTTCATCTGTAGCTAATAAGTTCAAATCAATATTCATTGTCATGTTGTGAAATTAACAATTGTTTGGAACACATATCATACTTGCACATTTAAGATGAAATTTTGTTAGTTCCCAAAATAAATATTTGTGGAAAAGTATAGAGGGAATAATTTTAAGTATTCAGTTCATCTAGTTTTGTTCTAAGAAGGTGCTAATGTGAAAATGAAAAGAATGTTAACGCCAAACTTATACGATGAAGTATGTTGTACCAATTTTCTATGTCTATTGATTATAAACTTTTTAGTTCCTAGAAAAGCTAAAGAAGTACGTCATAATAATTCATGGATTTATATGGAGTAATTAGTAGAGAGGTTTTTTTTTAAATTAAGAAACTTTAAATAAGGGTAGCTTAGGAAAGTTACTTAAAAGAATCTGTAAATTTATTGTTACTAACTATTTTTAACCACTTTTTAAAATCTTAATGAATTAGTTATTTCCGACAAGATAGATAGAGTATTATTTTATGTATATTTTAGTGATTTTATCCGTAAAGTAATCCACTTTACTAACCCAACAAAATTATTATATATCATTTACTTATACATATAATTCTCAAATAAAATTTTATTTTTTCAAATTTAATTATTTCAAACAGGTTATTATCGTGTGACGCGCGTTTACACTATGTTTGGTACAAGAGTTTGTGAAGAGAAAAAAAGAAGAAGAAATAGATAGAGGAGAAAAGAATATGATATATTACTTTTGTAAAGATTATATTCAGCTTTACATTTGTTTTTAAAGCTGAGAGCAAACATAATCAGGTATGGTACGTTTGCTTCTATTGATTTATTACGGAAAGGAAAATGGCTAGTGAAGGTAAGCTTGCTGTTAAATTCAACAGACTATATAATCTTGTTGATTTATGTGCTAATTTCATGTTAGTGGTAGTGGAAATTAAACTAGTGTAAGTGAAGAGTCACATGAGTTAATTGTCATTGATGTTAGTGGAAGCACTTAGTGCTTAGTGGAGTATTTAGTTGTGCATTAAGTACCTAGTAGTGGTGGCTCTTTGATAGTTGTAACCATCACTACTTATACTATTTATACTCATGTTTATGAGTTGAAAATCAAGAACAAGAGAAATACATGAATATTCAGCCTCTTATCTTTGAGTGTGTTAGTGTCAATTACCACCTCTAGAATACCACCAACAGAGTGGTATTAGAGCTATAGATCCTTGCAGCAAAAACAAAAAAAAAAAAGGCTTCCACAAGCAACTCTTCGACAGTTTATAGCAATGTTCAAGTTCCTTTGTTTGAAGGAGAGAATTATGATTTTTGGGCTGTTAAAATGGAGACTCTATTCACCTCTTTGGATGTCTTGGAGTTAGTCCAAAAAGGGTATGAAGAACCATCACCTTCAACAAATGGAAAAGTTGCAGAATCACCCCAACAACCTGAAGAATTGAAGAAGAAGAAGAAGATCACAGATGCTGGAGTTCTCGGGATGATTCAAAGATGAGTCTCTCTATCCATTTTCCCAAGGATTATGAGAGCAAAAACATCAAAGGAAGCATGTGATATTCTAAAACAAGAGTTTGAAGGAGACTCAAAGGTAAGAACTGTGAAACTTCAATCTCTTAAGAGAGATTATGAAAATGAAAGAATGAAGGAGAATGAGAGTTTGAATGAATACTTTAATAGACTCTCTGAATTGGTGAATAAAATGAAGTCACATGGAGATACAATAGATGATCGCAGAATTGCTGATAAAATTCTGATCAGTTTGACAAAAAAATTTGATCCTATGGTGGCTGTTATAGACGAAACTAAGGACCTATCAACTATGACTGTTCAAGGGTTGATGGGGTCTTTGAGATCCTATGAGAAAAGGTTGTTACGGCGCTCTAAAAAATCAGTTGAGAGTGATTTTCAATCTAAACTCAACATTCAGCCCAATAATGGTGAAAATAAGCCCCCAACACAAAATAAATGTGAGTCTTCTATAAGTGGCAAATTTGGAAGAGGCAGAGGTAAAGGAAGAAACTCACGAGGAAGAGGAAGACGCACCAATGGCGAATGATGGCATGAAGGAGAATCAAACAAATGGTGCAAAATTTGTAAGAGCAACACTCATGAAGAGAAGGATTGCTGGAACAAGGGCAAACCACAATGTCACAACTGCAAGAGATTCGGGCACATTCAAAAAGATTGTCGTTTTGGCAATTAGCAGCATGCTTCATTTGCAGAAGGAGAAAATGATGAAGGTAATTTGTTCTTTGCTTGTCAAAAAGCATTTCAAGAAGATAAAAACGTGTGGTATTTGGACAGTGGTTGTAGCAATCATATGACCGGAAAGAAAGAAGCTTTTATCAATATTAATTCTTCATTTGGCTCAAAAGTTAAATTGGGTAATGGAGAACATGTTGAAGTAAAAGGCAAAGGAAGCATTGGAGTTACAACAAAGCAAGGAAGCAAACTCATTCATGACACTCTTTATGTGCCGGAGTTAGATGAGAACTTGCTAAGCATTGGACAGCTCTTGGAGCATGGCTATTCTCTAAATTTTGAGAATCGGGAGTGCAGAATTTTTGATCCAAAGAGAAGAAATGTTGCTGTTGTAAAAATGACCAGCAATAGAAGATTTCTACTTTCTCTTAATTATGAGAAAAATTTCAGCATGATGGCTAGAGAAAATAATGACTCTTGTTTGTGGCACAAGAGACTTGGGCACTTGAACTACAATAGTCTGAAGTTGCTTTCTCAAAAGAAGATGGTGTATGGGCTGCCAACAATTGAAGAAAAATCTGGTGTGTGTGAAGGATGTATGCTTGGCAAACACCATCGCCAACCATTTCAAAAGGAAGGAGCATGGAGAGCCAAACAAGTGCTGGAACTTGTACACACAAATGTGTGTGGCCTTATGAATACTTTGTCTCATGCCAAAAACAGGTACTTTATCTTGTTTATTGATGATTTTACCCGCACGAGATGGGTATATTTTATGAGACAAAAATCTGAAGTTTTTGTAATTTTTAAGAAGTTTAAAGT
Organism: Acmispon strigosus; assembly: GCA_030819835.1. NCBI lineage: Eukaryota > Viridiplantae > Streptophyta > Magnoliopsida > Fabales > Fabaceae > Acmispon > Acmispon strigosus. The sequence goes on along the minus strand of JAUAMA010000005.1, from coordinate 42,198,406 downwards.
TTTTGTTGAGAAACAAAGTGGCAGGTTTATAAAAATGTTGAGAAGTGACAGGGAGAAGGAGTACACCTCAAATGAATTTCACAAATTTTGTGAAGATGAAGGTGTTAAAAGACAGCTTACTGTTGGCTATACACTTCAACAAAATGGTGTATCTGAAAGAAAGAACCAAACCGTGATGGAGATGGCAAAGTCTATGCTGTTTGAGAAAGGTTTGCCTAAAACCTTTTGGCCCGAGGCTGTTAATACTGCTATGTATTTGCTGAATAGATGTCCAACAAAGGTTGTATGGAATAAGACTCCATTTGAAGCTTGGAGTGGAAGAACACCTTTAGTGAACCACCTTAAAGTTTTTGGGTGTGTTTTCTATGCTCAAATTCCTAAACAAAAGAGGACAAAGCTGGAAGAAACAAGTGAGAGATGTGTCTTTATTGGCTATAGTTCCATGTCAAAGGGCTATAGACTTTACAACTTGAAGACAAACCAAGTGATAATTAGCCGTGATGTTGTATTTGATGAGAAGGCTTCTTGGAATTGGGAAGAAGACAAAATGGAGGAGAAAACAGTCCCTGCAACTTTATTACAACAAAATTCAACAGCTGGAAATGAGCAACCAGCCCCATGTACACCAAGTTCTTCATCCTCTCCAAGTTCACCAAGTTCAAGTTCATCATCTCCTAGCTCAACTCCAATAAAATTGAAGGATTTGAGTGATATTTATGCAAGGTGCAACTATTGTGTTGTGGAACCAGAAAATTTTGATGAAGCAATCAAAGAAGATGTCTGGAGGAAGGTGATGCAAGAAGAAATAGATGCAATTGAGAAGAACAAAACATGACAGCTAGTTGAGAAACCAAATGACAAAGAAGCTATTGGAGTAAAATGGGTGTACAAATTGAAGCATAATCCAGATGGTTCAATGCAAAGAGTCAAGGCCAGATTAGTAGTCAAAGGCTATGCACAACAGCCTGGAATTGACTACAGTGAGACTTTTGCTCCAGTTGCACGTTTGGACACCGTGAGAGCAATCATTGCATTAGCAGCTCAAAAAGGTTGGAATCTATACCAACTTGATGTAAAGTCAACTTTATTGAATGGAGAATTAAAAGAAGAGGTCTATGTGCAGCAACCTCAAGGCTTTGTGACTAAAGGTCAAGAGGAAAAAGTTTACAAGTTGAAGAAAGCTCTCTATGGGTTGAAACAAGCCCCTAGAGCATGGTATGGTGAAATTGACAGTCATTTCATTCAGCAAGGATTTCAAAGAAGTCAAAGTGAGCCTACCTTGTATGTGAAGCATCAAGGTAAAGATGATATCCTTCTTGTTGCCCTCTATGTTGATGATTTGGTGTATACGGGTAACAACAAGAAAATGGTTGAAAACTTTAAAATAGAGATGATGAAAAAATATGAGATGAGTGATCTTGGCTTACTGCATCATTTTCTTGGTATTGAGGTTTACCAAGATGAATATGGAGTTTTTATTTGTCAAAAGAGGTATGCTGAAAATATTTTGAAGAAGTTTGGCTTGTATGGCTGCAAACCTGTTGATATTCCTTTAGTGGTGAATGAAAAATTAAAGAAGGAAGATGGTGGAAGATTAGTAGATGCAAGCATGTATAGAAGTTTGGTTGGAAGCTTGTTTTATCTTACAGCTTCAAGGCCTGATTTAATGTTTGCTGCTAGTTTACTCTCAAGATTCATGAGTAAACCAAGTCATTTACATCTTGGGGCAACAAAAAGAGTTCTAAGGTATGTCATGGGAACCATGGAGTATGGAATCAGATTTGAGAAGAATTCTAAGTTTGAAGCTAAAGGCTATTGTGATAGTGATTGGGCCGGAAGTGTTGATGATATGAAGAGCACTTCAGGTTATGTATTCAACCTTGGTTTAGGTGTGATTTCTTGGTGTTCAAAGAAGCAAGACACAGTGGCGCAATCTTCAGTAGAAGCTGAGTATTTAGCCGCTGGTTTGGCTACACAACAAGCACTTTGGTTGAGAAGAATATTAGAAGACATTGGAGAGAAGCAAAAGGGAAGTCTCCAGCTTCATTGCGACAAAAAATCAGCCATTGCCATGGCGAAGAATCCTGTTTTTCATAGCCGGACCAGGCACATTAACATAAAGCATCACTTCATTCGAAGTGTGATTGAAGAAGGAGATGTGTAGTTGGTTTTCTGTAGTTCAAAAGAGCAGCTTGCAGACATTTTCACGAAAGCACTACCAAGAGGGAGATTTCAGCAACTTAGAGAAGCAATGAGAGTTAAAGAGCAGCACGTTAAGGGGGAGTATGTTGATTAATGTGCTGATTTCATGTTAGTGGTAGTGGAAATAAAACTAGTGTAAGTGAAGAGTCACATGAGTTAATTGTCATTGATGTTAGTGGAAGCACTTAGTGGTTAGTGGAGTATTTAGTTGTGCATTAAGTACCTAGTAGTGGTGACTTTTTGATAGTTGTAACCATCACTACTTATGCTATTTATACTCATCTTTATGAGTTGAAAATCAAGAATAAGAGAAATGCATTAATATTCAGCCTCTTATCTTTAAGTGTGTTAGTTAATTACCACCTCTAGAATATCACCACCAAATCTGGTCAAATTCTCAAGGGAAGTTTTCAGTTAAATCTGCTTATATGGTGCTGTTGGACGTTGCTTCCAACATAGAAACGCCTTGATATTCGACACAATACAATTCAGAAGCTGGAACTGGATTAAAATCAAATGCAGGAACTTTAATTTTTCTCATTATGAATGGACAGTGAACCCGCGTTTTTTCTTGGCTTGCATTTGAAAAGCTATTCATGTTGTTAGTTATCAGATGGTAGGGGGTTTTTCGTTTTTTTGGCCTTCTGGGATTTTCTTAGCCATTTTGTGTTCTTGTGCTTTTTAGCAACTGCTGCTGCCTTTATTAACATCGGAGTGAGTAATGATTCACAAACCCCTACACAGTACATACACTTTTAAATACTTCTTTTTTCTTTCTATCTCTCCTCACCACATATTATATTATATATTACATCAATCATTTATTTCTCATTTTTTTCTATATCTCTCTAATGATCTACATTAAAAAAATATACACCAATTGTTATTTTTTATTGTTAACTTATCCATTATAATTGGGCTGATACATCCCTTATGCATCCTTGGTTAATCTTATTTTGCCTACCCAAAAAAACCTGTCATGTTCACACGTTACCACGCCGCTGCCCCGTTACTTTTCATAATGAAATATTGCATATTAATTAACTATCAAAAATTTAAATTTCAAAAAATAGTCAAATACCTAAATACTCCTATCTAATATTTGTAGCCAAATGATATCTAACATTATTACATCAAGATGGTCCATCCACGAGTTAACGTCGCTACACAAGCCGCAAATGACCATTATCTCATGTGATTTTTTTTTTAAATTGTATTTTTTTCTCTTCACATGCATTAAAAAATGAAAATGTCTTCATATTTATAAAGAAAATTGACATAATATTTCATCTAATATTATTATGTAACATGATATAATCCTTATCCCGCAAGCCATTGTCTTCATTCCCCACAACCTTACAACACATATGCACCCAGCCCCACACAGGCACTACAATTAGGGGTGGGAATAGGCCAGGCCAGGCCGGGCTTTATGTAAATAGGCCTGGCCTATTTAAAAAATTTAAGGCCTAAGCCTGGCCTGTGGCCTATCATAGGCTTTTTTTTTGCTTGGGCCTGGCCTTTTTAAAAGCCTGGCCTGGCATGAAGCCTATTTATAAGCCTATTTTATTACAAGGCCTTTAAATAGGCCAATAAGCCTATATCTAAACAGGCCAACATCTAAGCAGGCCAACTAGTCTACATCTAAATAGGCCAGGCCAATAAGCCTATATCTAAACAGGCCAAAAATTGTAAAATTAAATTTTCTACAATTACTAAAATTGGTGAATTTAATATTTGGATTTATTTGTATATTTTATTAAAATAATATGTTAAATTAAAAAACTAATAAACAGGCCGGCCTGATAGGCTAAACAGGCTTTTTTATAGGCCTAAGCCTGGTCTATTTAGTTAAATAGGCTTTTTAAAAAGCCTAAGCCTAGCTTTTTTATTAAACAGGCCATGCCAGACCAGGCTTTAAATAGGCCAGGCCATAGGCCCCTGTCGGCGGCCTGGCCTATTCCCACCCCTAACTACAATGACCTACACTCCTATAATGTCTTGAAAGGTGTTCTTGTCTTCCAGATGATTTTTGGAAGTGCAATTGGATTCCTACTTCCAGTTTTATTTAAAAAAAATGATAATTTATTTCTCATTATTTAATAAGGAAATAGTACAATATGTATTTTTTGAAAATAAGAAGTAAACGGGGAATAAAAATAAAAAACATGCAATATACTCGTCCCGTTCTTAATTATAAGACCATATTTAGATAATTATACTTATTAAAAATATGTAATAGAGTTAATTAACGTATTGGTTCTAAAAAATTTATACAATCTTCTATATTTATCCTTGATTAATATATTACGTAACGTTGAAGAGTTATTTACTACCGATAATAAAAACTTTGGAATTACAAAAATTTAGTAAATGAAAGGGTATATATGGAAAATAGTAATAGATTTTTCTAAAACTTAGTAAGGAGTCCTATATAAAAGGACACTAAATATCTCTCTAAGGGTGCGTTTAGTTAATGAGAGAAAGAGAGAATGAGAGAACAAGAAGTTGACTAAAGAGAAAGACGTGAGAAATATAGTAGATTTTGAAGGTTGTTTGTTATGATAGAAAGAGAAGAGAGAAAGAATGAGGCGGAATATCTCTCATTTTGTAGGGGAATTTAATAATATTTAATAATTGATGTTTAAATTAGAACAAATGCTTTCTGACAATAATAATTTGGGCATGCCTGGAAGACAACTAACCGTAGGGGAATTATTCAAACGAACTTATAAGAGAGAGAAAGGAGAACAAAGTTGGATAGACAAAAACACGAAGATCACTTTGGTAAGTATGCTGATGATTTAAATTATTTTTAATTTATATTATTATAACTTTATAATATATTGTAATTATGCAAACTAAGTTTGCATCTTTGAAGGTACAAATGGATGATAAATAGAAGGAGGAGAACGAAGGTGAAGAGAGGACTAACCGAAAATGGAAAATGAAAAAAATGGAATTAAGAAAAAAATGACCGTTGCCGATTGTTATAGCCGTCGGTAATTGCTGCCGACTATAGCCGTTGCTAATTACCGACGACTATACCGTTGGTTGTTACCGACGACTTTTGTTTATCTGTCGGTAATAAATTACCGACAAGCCTTTTACCGAAGGCTCGTTGGCCGTTGGTAAAGCGTCATTACCGACGGCATTTGGTACTTACAGACGGCTTTTAGCTGTCAGTAATCTACTGTTTTCTTGTAGTGATATGACACATATCATGATGAATGAAAACTAAGTGGAGTATGAGGCTTTTTTGGTATACTGATTTTCCAAAGCATTTGAGACCATTTTGACGAGTGTTTTGGCTATTGGTATCTGGACCATTTCAGTAAACTAACATACCATCCTCATCAAAATAAGTTAGTTTCGTTCAACAAAAAATTATAGTACATCTTTGATTCGTATGACTTGTAAAATTAGAAATTATATTCAAAGATGTATGATAATTTTTTATTGTACAAAAGTGACTCTTTTTGTTGAGGATGATATGCTTCTTCGGTGGGAAGAATATTATGTCTTTTATAATAATGTTGCGATACTATGCATCTAAGTTCCATATTACGATATGTGTTCAAAAGACACATAGATATGAATACATAAAGGAAAATTTAGATTGTAACATTGCCCCGAAGAGCGTAAAAGGTAAAGCTGTAAAGATTAAGAGTTGGAGTTCTTTCCATCGAGGTTGCATTTTCTTCCCCAACATTGAGAGTTTTTTTTCCCCATCCAATCTACGGAAATTATCGTCATCTTAGTCCTTCTGAAAAATACTGATGATTATAATTGTCAAGAATTTGCGAATGACTTAGAGCGTCCAAAAATTATCGATGGTTTTACAAATAGTTGTTGGTAATTACTTCTAACGAGACCTTACACACAAATTTTTAGCCATTGGTAGGCCCTTAGTAAATTAATACTACTGTCAGTTTTCACTAATTAGCGTTTTTTTTAGTGATTGATTACGTGCGTGCGGACGGTGGGTACTTGCAAAGCACTCTGACGTTCAAGTCAACAAGGCCAATGAAAAATAATGATTTTGATTAGATAGATACTGTGTACGCAAGGTGTATTACTTTAATGGGTATACATACAAAATAGCTATGAAAAACCTCAGGAGAATCAAGTATAGATATGATCTTATCATATAACATATATACATGATATTATGTGATATTACATTAATTAGTAATTTTTATTTTCAGATTGTGTAGAATTTCATCAATATTGAGCCAAAGTATTAAGCCTATTATTTTAGGGATTTAGACTTCCCACTCCATACACCCAATTTGGAACCCTAGTCCTGTGTAGTAATTGTCTTAAATACCCCTTGCATCACGTACATTCCGGGTTATAAAATCCTGGAACACTAGTTGTTGCACGTTCCGGGTTTTATAACCCCGGAACAAATACTGAATGTTGTACACCGGTTTATAAATCCCGATACCATTGTGGAAATATCTTCCGGGAATTTAAATCCCAGAATGATATTTATTCAATATAAACAAGTTCTGGGAATCGTAAACCTGGAACATGTATATACATACCGAATTTTCAAATCTCGGAGTACAAAATAAAATATCTTCCGGGATTTTAAAATCCGGAATGAAATTTATTCAATATAAACATGTTCTGGGATTTGTAAACCCGGAAACACATTTATACATATCTTATTTTACCGGATTTTTAAATCCCGATATACAAACTAAAATACCTTCCGGGATTTTAAATTCCTAGAGTGTAGCAGGGAAATTCGGACTACCGAATTGTATAAACCGGAATGACATTTACAGTTTTTTTCTTCATATTTGTAATTTATTCTAACAAGATTATAAAAATCAAATTAAGAAACTTAAACAAAAAATAATTTACAGGTTTACATAATAATTTACATAATAGTTTTCTCTTGGTCCAAAAAATAACAATACAAATTACATGTCCAGTAATGCAAAATAAGAAACTTAAACAATAATCATCTAGCCACACTCGATGTCGAAGTAGAAACCCCTCCCCGACCCCTCCTCTGATACACAAAATTTGACATGGTCCTCTGTCTAGTGTAGTCCAATGCTCTCTGTAGTGCAACTTTACTGGGTCCACCGGCTGGAGGTGCATCGTGTGCAGCTAGAGACTGCGCCAACTAGTCTTCACTTCTCCGGAGCATAGACTGAAAGGATTTAATTTAAAATGTCATTGAATTATTAAAGTAAAAGAAACTTGAATAAATTATGTGGATATGTGACCCAGATAATGAACTTACCGCTACACCAATATTCTCACGCCTGCAATCCGGAATTAGGCATGGATGCGAATGTCTCAAGAACCATGGCATGTAATCGGGGGTTGTCTCAGTAGGAAAAGAAACCTGGAGCCCTAGAGGAATGACGACATCAGTGAATGCTTCGAACGCAACATTTATCTCTCCAGCAGAGGGAGGTGGACTAGGGGGGATCGAGGGACCATCTGTATGTGACCAAACTGGCGGAGGACCCTCTCTGGAAGGTAAGGTCGAGTGGCGTCTGGTCCACAAATGTATCCAGAAAAAAAGGGTCACATCCTGCCGGGGACGATGGTCCCTATGCCCAGCGTAAGGGGTCCAAATGACTGCATGGACGTCCATGTCATCTAGGTGCTCTCTCCGCGTCTGGCATAGAACAGTCCCTTGCTTCCCACATCTCCACCTGGCCGCCCTCGGCTTATCCTTTGTATAACCCTGCACTAAGTGTTTGAAGAACAGGTTGGTCGGGAAATGCTCATAAATCCATGCCTGGAGGAGGGAGGTGTATCCACTGAGCTGCTTCGTCTTGTGGTGGCTCGCAACCCCAAGCTGGTCATACAATACAGCCAGCGCCATGGTTCCCCAAGCATACATGCCAACCATGTTGAGGTCCTTGAATGCAGTCAGGTAGGTGACGCTACTAAAAGTATGACTCTTGTTGGCGAACAACGTCACACCAACAAGATGTAGCAGGTACAGTCAAGCAGCATGTTCCCATCGGCTGTCTGAAAGCATAAAAATAAAATGAGTTTGGTATCACATACTTATGGTGCAGAAATCAATGAGCCATTTTAAAAGCATACCTGCAATTGCCTCCGTGTAATGTTGTGCAAGCCATGAGAATCTAAGGTTGCACCCCCTCGTCTTCCCAAACTCGACCAGCACATCCTCTTTGTCAACGCCCAACAACCTCTAACACGCCTCTACGATTATGGCCTCGTCGATCACCGACAGCGAGAACATCTACCCCACCACCGGTATGTGCAGCAAACATGACACACCATCTAGTGTGACAGTCATCTCCTTGAAAGGCATGTGGAAAGAAGATGTCTCGGGGTTCCACCTCTACACCAAAGTAGATACAAGCCCCTTGTCCATCATCGTGTATGAGCACGAGACAAGGGGGTAGAGGGTGGACCGCTGCACTATCTCCAAAACCTGAGGCACATCCTCACACGAAAGATTCACAAGCTTGTGCCCACAGGTGATGAGGGTGAGGTCTCATCTATCGACGTACTCTTGAAAATATGTTTAGACAAGTCCACGTTAAACAAATTAAAAAGTTAGAATAGTAAACAAACATGAATTATATAATATAATGCATACTAGGTGGGTGTCCAGGTATGATTCCCACAGAATGGGCGCCACGTGCTCCACGTAGTTCTGGAGTAGCGACAGGTCCTCAGGGACTCCTGGGAAAGGAGGGTCCCGCTGAAGAACAAGTTCTTCAGGCTCAGCCTGAGATTGCGGCTTAGGCTGATGCGGAGCCTGATGCTGAGGCTGCTCCTGAAACTGATCCTGGGCCTGTGCCTGAGGCTAAGCAACTGGGTGAATCTGTGGTTGAACCTATGGTAGAACCTCAGGCTCACGAATAGGTGGTGGTGGAGGAGGAGCTGGAGCTGAGGAAGAAGCATCAGCTTTCTGTTTCCTATTCGATGCTGTCGGTGGCACACAGCCACCAGGGATACGCCCACTGCCCTCGTTGTTGTTCCGTCCACATCCACGTCCACGAGGTCCAAAATGAGTCCAAAATGAGTCATTGCAATCTGCTAATAATGAAACATGCATAACAAAATGAATCAAAATTAAAGTTCAGTTATGGGTTCTAAAATTACTTGTACCGGGTTATAAAACTCGGAAGGCAATGTTCACATAGCCAGTGTTTCGGGTTCTAAAACTCGGAAGGATTTTATAACCCTCTTTGTTCGGAGTTTTTAATCTCGGAATGGGTTTACAGAACTCTTTGATTCGAGTTCTAAATATCGGAAGCTAACTTTTCAAATAAATTCAACATTACGAGATATAAAAACTGGAATGGTCCTATTTAATTTTTCCGGGATGTTAATCCCGAAAGCCTAAAACTGAAAGCTCCGCGATTTAAATCCCGGAACCCTAAACCTAAACACTCCGCGATTTAAATCCTGAAACGACGAAGGTTCGTTCCCATGACAGACGCTCTGTCTTCAACAAAACCCAAAATGTGGAATGGAAGAAGATGAACAAGATGAAGGGTTGTGAAGCTTACCTCTTGTTCCGAATGAAAAGAAGATGACGAGGTTGATGATGAAGCAGAGAGTTTCGAGTTCTGGAATGAAACAGAGCTTTAAGGTTGCAACAAGAGGAGCATAGCGAGAGGGAGACGAAGAGGATGAAAAGCTTGAGAGTGAGAGGGAGACGAAGAAGCAGAGAGTTTGTAGTTCTAGATTCCAGAAATAAAGAGGTAAATGGGGTGGGGTGTAAGATTAATGTAAAAATGAGTATTTTTGGGATTATGATAAATAAATAGGAGAGTTATTTTGTGTGCTGGGTGTCATTTCTAACTCTCATTATATTATTTTATAACGCTATGCAAACAATATTAATTTTTTTAAAATTCACCTTTAACTTTTATCAACAAACACAACTCATTTCTTACCGTGTGTTTGGGAGTGAGGTGGCGACCTCAAAATTGATTTTGAAGCACAAAACATGGAGAAAAATTAATTTTCAAATGTCTGGATAATTTCTACAATAATAAATTATGGCTCAAAATCAATCATAGAGAACACATTTATATCTCTTAATATTATTTATATGTATTTTGCAACTCTTTTTTTTTTACTGAAAAACCGTACTAGGATCGATGGTGCCAACTGAGTCCCCCCAACTAGGCCTCAAAACAGGGGTAGCAGCAGCAGCAGAAGCAGCTTAAAGAGAGAGAGAGAGAGAAAACATTGGTTTTTTTCATGTGAGTGTTCTGTTTCTGCAAGATGGTTTTCTCTCTACTAGCCTTCAAATCCTTGAGCATTTTTTCGGGTCTTGTGTTTGGTCTAGATTTACACGCAAAAAAAACTGATCTCGGTCTCTGATTCACGCAGTGATTTCAGCAGTGAAAGCAGGGTCCTTGAGTGATATAAAGTTGGATAAGGTTTTGGGTTGCAACAGTTGTTGTTATCCAATAGAGATCTGAATGAATATCTCAATGTCCATCCTCAATAAAGGTTGAGATTGACACACATGTTATAAGTCCATTTTGTCTTGAAATAGGAAGAAAAATTTAAGTCTTTTTCTTATTTGTGGAGTGAAAAAGTAGTTGTGAAAAATCTGGTTCTAGATTTGCTGTTAGTGTTGGGTGTTGAAAAAGGTTAAGGCTTTTGGAAAATGGCGAATCGGTGGTGGGCTGGGAGCGTAGCGGTGACACCGGCGGAGGCGAACGCGTCGTCTCCACCGGAAGAACCGAACCGGGTCGGGTCGAGGAAGGAGCAAGAGTTGATGGATAGCAGCAACAGCAGCTACAGAAACGCCGGCACCCCAACTATCAGCGGCAATAGCAACAACGCCGGCGACGATGATGACAACAACAACAACAACGACCGCGAGGCCGGCGAGCACACCCCCGGCGGAGGAAGGCGGCCACGGGGCCGTCCGCCGGGGTCGAAGAACAGGCCGAAGCCGCCGGTGGTGATAACCAAGGAGAGCCCCAACGCGCTCCTCAGCCACATCCTTGAGATCGCCGGCGGTAGCGACGTGGCGGAGTGCATCGCCGCCTTCGCCAACCGCCGCCACCGCGGGGTGTCTGTGCTGAGCGGCAGCGGCGTGGTGGCCAACGTCACGCTCCGGCAGCCGGCGGCGCCGGGAGGGGTGGTCACGCTGCAGGGGAGGTTCGAGATACTGTCGCTCTCCGGCGCGTTCCTGCCACCGCCTTCGCCGCCGGAGGCCACCGGGCTGACCGTGTACCTCGCCGGCGGGGAGGGGCAGGTTGTGGGTGGCACGGTGGTGGGGTCGCTGGTGGCTTCAGGGCCTGTAATGGTGGTTGCAGCAACATTTGCTAATGCTACTTATGAAAAGTTGCCATTAGATGATGAACAAGGGGAAGAAGAGATGCAAGTGCAGGACCAAGAAGAGGTGAATGAAGGTGTAGCTGCAACTGCAACTGCAGCAAGTGCAACCCCTTCTTCTTCTCAGGTTTTGGAGCAGCAACAGGTTTCAGTGTACAATTTGAATCCAAATCTGATGCCAAATGGTCAGATGCAACATGATTCTGTACCTGTTTGGAAATCTTTTTACAATTAATTCCTGATTCGAGATCAATTCTAGGGAGAAATAGCTACTGAGTATCTGAATTGGTTCTGAGAAAAAAGAAACTAATTCGAAGATGTTATTAGGCTTGTCTTAGCAGTAACTTCTGAGTTTCTGAATTGATTCTGAGAAAGGAAAAAGAAAGCAGAAACTGATTCAAAGACGTTATTAGGGTGAGAAAGAGAAATTAATACCAACATGTTATTAGGCTTGTCTTAGAAGTAGCTTCTTGAGTTTCTAAAAATGATTTTGTGAAAAGAGAAACTGATTGGAACATGTCATTAGGCTTGTCCTTCATCTTGTTCAATCTTTGATCTTAACTCAGTTGTACTTGAGCATTGTGGTTCCGACAGTTCCTTGTTCTATATATCCTTGCAAGCCAGATTAGGACGTTTTGTTGATTTAGTTTTTGGAAGAGAACATTTGTCATTGTGGAGGCAAGGATGATGATTGAGAAATCAATGTATGGTGTTAAATTATGATGCAAATTTTTCTTGACGGATTCTCTTGTCAATAATTAGTCAGTATAAATGACGTTTGCTCATATACATTCGTTTGTGCAAAACTTTTCAGTAAGCACTTGACTGGAAATTATTCTACAATCATAGAATTCAACACACTTAAAATCCATGAGTCTAGAGAACAACTTTATATCTTTGGATCATAAATGCATGTGATTGTTAGTAAATAAATGTGTCCAAATGAGAGTGTATGGAACTTAAGTTAGGAAGTGGAGACATGTGGGCTTAGAAGCAAAATGTTTGATAAACACTCACATGTTTGATAAACACTCCTAAGGTTAGAGAAATATATGATAAATGTGATATATAATGTGTGGTCCGATTCTTCTAATATAAGAGACTCACTTTATAAGGTAAAATAAGTCGATTCTCTCCTTTTTATACGGGAAAATCATATGATGTGACATAGGAATATAAAGAAAAAATGAGACATGTGGAAAAATGTCAAAGTTTGTGGTTTACCAATGGAGATTAATTTCTTAAAGTAAGACATAATTTAACTTAGGTTTTCAAATTGGGTTTGCAAATTTTATCTGTTATATCTTATTTACCAATTGAGTAATGATTTACATAGTGCATATATTTTAGGATACTCTTTATCTCTTTATCTTTTTGTGATCATATCACATCATATATCACTCATTTCTAATCTCTTTTTATCTTTTTCTAGTTATCTACACTCAAAATGTGTATACCGATTTTATTTCTTACCAATTTGCACCGATAAATGACACAAATAACAAGGTTTGGTTGTGAGAGAAAAGAAAAGATAAAATAAATTAAATAAAAATAGTGGAAAATAAAATGACATTTAAAATGTGGGGGCGTATAAGGTGCAATACGCATTAAGTCATGCACGGTACTGGCACTGGTTGTGTCCAATAGCATGATGCCACGTGTCACAAAATGGAATATTCCATTATGGGCAACTTGTTAAACCTGTTATTACGTTAATTAGTTTTTTACAATAAAGACCCTCTGTTATCTTTCTTCTTTAACCTCTTAAACCTCTTCACCAGTCTCCGGCCAACCATTGCTGCCGCCTCAATCAATAATTTGCTTTCTATAATTCATCACAAATTTAATTTATCTTTTACATTAAAGCCCTTAGATGGATGTCTCATCCTTTCTCCCCTTCAACCTCTCTTCACCGGTAAACCTCACCACCAAAGCCATCTCCGACAACTCACCACGGCGGTGGCGGTCGCAGTGTTCCGGTGCGGTAGCCTGGCAAACCCCTCACAACCATCTGTTTACCTTTCCCAGTCCCACAAATCAGAGTCAACCAGTACAAATCAGAATTTTCATTACAAAGATCTGGGCTAGCTGTCACTGAAAACCAAAAGCCATGGGATTCAAGACATTAATAGTGAATTGGCTTGAATATTGCAGTGTGAAAAGGGATACGGGTGCTGCATATGGGTATTCTTTGATGAAAGCAACGATTTTGAGCACTCGATTTAAATTTGCAATTAAGAAGAAAATATGACACGTTTCAAGAAAAAGAAGAAAAGAGAACACTGAAGAGGTTAATGGTTGAAACAGTGTTTTGACAAATCATTGTATGGAGAAATATGATTTTGGATGGGTAGTCAAATTAAAAGATTGTCATTGATTTCTATCGTGTTTGCTGCAAATTGGAAGAAGAAGTACGTGGACCTGGGGCTCTGGGCTGCATCATTGTCAGCCGCAGAATCTTCGTCTAGACCGTCGACACACTCCTCGTCTTCGTCGTTATCGCCGGAGTCATCACCCTCTTCATCTGCTGCCCCTTTTTGGATTGAGAAGCTTATTTCCAGATCTGGGTCAAAATGAAATCTAAGCGCCACTATCACACCTCTCAACGCTATCAATCCTGTCACCGGCAGCCTCCTTCGCCGTCGTTTCTCGCCGCACTGGAGACCCATCAATGCCTCATCATGCAAGACAACATGGCACTCAGTTTGGACTGCAATCGATGCGGTGACTGTGACAATGGAGAGGAGGATGCGGCGGTGCTCTTCGTTAATGAGGACGGCGTGCAATGGCACAGAGGAGGCAAGGCTGCCATTGGTGGGGGAGAGGTATAGAGAGAAAGGATAATATCAAAGAATGTTTTTGTAAACTTAAATTTTATTTTATTTTTTCAATTTTTTTACAGCAGGTAAAAACCCTGTTATAGTAGGTGGTTTTCTCTCTTTCTAGTAGAGTTGTCAATACGGGCCAGCCCGGCCCATACGGGCTGGCCCGTGACGGGTTGGGCTGGAAACGGGTTGGGTCAGAGCAACCCGTTTCTAAACGAGCCAGAAAAATACCAACCCAACTCGGCTCGCGGGCTGGCTCGCGAGTTGGCGGGCTGGCCCGTTTTCGCAGTGAAAAAATTAAAAAAATTAAAAAATAAGAAAATTCAATTAAAAAATGTGAAAAAAAAAATTATTTAAAAAAATACTAACACATGCATTTTGCTAAACCTACTAATACAATATCATAATTCATTGCACCATACACTTTGTTGTGCGTATGAGCATATCTAAATCCACATCCAACATTGTTAAATAACAATACAAACACAATTACACAATCACTCTAAAAGTCCAACATTGTTGACCCTTGTCCTTGCTTCTTGGGCCATTCAGACTTCAGCCCTCAACATGGCTGAACCAAAAAAAAAAAAACAGTGCCACCCGCGGGCTGGCCCGTTTGACCCGCGGGTTAAACGGGCCGGGTTGGTCTAACCCGCATTATAAACGGGCCACGTTTTAACCAACCCAACCGGCCCTCCGGCCGGGTTGGGCTGGGCCAACCCGCGGGGCAGGACCCATATTGACAGCTCTACTTTCTAGTGCAAGACCTAGGGTTCAAGTGCACTCTAGTTGCCACCTTTGAAAGGTTTATAAAACCTAATGCAAAATGTTTAAAATAACAAGTAAAGTAGGTAAGTTATATAATATTTGTGAATACACTAATCAATTGTCAAATTTTCTCTCAATTCTAGGATTGATTCTTCATATCTTTTCATCCATCATAGTTTTCAATACACTATCATAACACTAGGGCGGGACTTGAGTTAATGAAAGATGTGCAGCACACAATATATTATTATTTTTTTATGAGCAATTCTTTTAGTTTTTGCAAAGTGGGTTTTCTCGGGGATTGAATGTTGTAGTTATATGTTCACTTGATCTCTTACTACTTGAACTAAAAGCAAGGGACACACAATAATATGCTATTAATAATGCTGAATAAAATGTGATGTAAAAAAGAGAAATAAAATGTTGAATAAAAGTCCGAGGGAGGAGTGTTAATCCACAGTCTTATTTATAGTGATCTTATTAACCTCCCCAAATACCTATTTTTCTCTTGATTTTTTTTGAATTCAGCTTTTTAAAAGTGAGTGAGAGATTCATTTTAAAAAGTAAAATAACTCATTTTTATCATTGATGGGTTATTTTATTAATTTTTTAAAATAGATAACTATTATTAATTGTGATAATTTACTTTATTTTCTAAAGTGAGCGTCTCTCACTTTTTTGGTTTGACCAAGGTATCCCACAGCCGGTTGCCGTGAGACTAATCCCAGGAACTAATTTTTTTTTCTATCGCAATACATTTTATATTAAATCTATTACTTATTTAACAAATTTTATCTCATTCTTAATGCCTACGCTATTTAATTGTTCAGTGAACATTTTCGGGTTTGAATTATGCAGGAACCATGATGTACCCTCTTTCTTTTTCTGGTGCAAGAATAATTTACTTTCTACCTAGTTGTGTCTTGTTTTTTTTTTTTTTGGATGCATTTGGTTGAAAGTACTTGAAACGGATCAAAGTTCAGGTTTAGGGACCATGGTATTTTGTTGTTGTAATTTGCTCTAATAAATCCAACGAAAGTTAAAAGTCTTACAACTCACAAGGATCAAATTCTTTTTAAAAAAAAAATCGAATTTTCAACAGAGAGATTCAAACAGTCTAAGTTATGTTATACCAAATATTCAGTGTATTTTATCATGATTAATTTCGATTTTTGTTGCACAAGACTAAATCGGTAATCATGGGTTTAGTATTTGTTTGGCCGCACTAAAATTATAAGTAGTACATAGATTTTTTTTCTTACAAAACTTATCCTCATTATCTTTTTCAGAAGCACTTAAAATGGAAAATTAAGGTAGTATTTAATAGATAGATAATAAGAGAATGGAACATGACATATGAATTCTATTCCATATTTGTCATGTTTTTAAGATAGAACAGAATAAAATTTAAGACTCATGAAACATGACACTTTGGGTTCGTAAAAAGTTGAATAAATATTTTAAAGGCTTAAATATATTTTTCATCCATGTAAAACAGGGATGAATTGGAATTGGTCCTGAAAAAAATTATAGGAAAAAGTCCTTAATGTTATCATAATGTATGAAAATAGTCACCGTTGTTAGTGAGCTCTGTTAAACTCTGTTAAGTGATGATGTGGCAACAAGGATGGTTACCGCTAACTCATATATAGCACTCCAGCTCCGATAGATATTATGTGTCTGTAATATATCATTTTAATTAAATTTTTATGTAAAAATTAGATTGAGCGAGTACTTCGCCCAGCAGAGGACGATCTAGCAACCGAAATGGGGACCGGCATGTGGGTTGAGGCTATTGGGCTGGATGTTTTGAGGCCCAGATGCCCATGTTATGTAATATAGGGTTTATCTGTTTTTATCACTTTTTCCTCTATAAATAGTAAATGGAAGTTCATGTAAAAAGAGTTTTCTCCTATTTTTCCATTTACTAAATAATCAAATATTGTTCCCACCTTATACATCTTTTCTCTCCTGTCACGTTACCAGAACACTAATCATAAAAAAATCCCACGTTTTCCCCATGATGTTGTGACCTGATTTCCTTGAGCCAAGAGATTGGTCTTTGAATAGGAATAACTTGTTAGAAGAAAATCTCCCATTTAAGAGGAATTGACAGATGATGGCAAGATGTGAAGCTGCAACAAGCAAGCCGCCGCTTTCTACTTGCTTTGTATTTTTTTTTTCTTTTTTTTCTTTTTCTGGTTAATAATAATAATAATAATAATAATAATAATAATAATAATGGAGAATAAGATAGAAAGGAGGAAGGAGTAGGACAAAATTGGGTGTTCATGCCCAAAAGCAAAAAAAATTCAATAAGTACGTTTCGGGTTTTAAATCCATGAACAAAAATACAATCCATTTCGGAACTCAAAATCTAACAAATAAATTAGATAAAAATCTACCAAATAATATTTTCTGAGATCTAAATCCTTGAAGTAGAAAGTTCAAAACTCTAAACTTTAGACCTCGGAATAACCTAACTACAAGCTATTCAAATTCTTCTAGTGTTTAAAACATGGAAGCCAAATATATTTTTGGTTTCTAAAACCCAGAATAGCGAAGCTACGCTTCAATGATAGAAGTTTTGTCCAAAACGCGGAAATGAGGAAATATGAAATACCAAAATGACGAAGAAAATGGAGAAAAAACTTACCTGGACAAGTAGAAGATGAAAATGACGATGTTGATGTTGATTCGAGGAAGAAGATGAAGAGCTTCACAGGGAGAAGGAAAACTCGAGAGAGTGAGAGTGAGAGTGAGAAAGGGAAAGGTAAAGAGGGTTAAATGAGGAAATTTGTTTTAGGTATTTAGAAAATATGAGTAGGATTTAATTTTGGGTGTTAGGGGTTGGAAATTTAACACCCTAAGGAGTTTACCACCAAGACGTATTGACTTATATTCTTTTTCTCTCTTGCTGTAGATTTTTTTTTTTTTGATAAACAAATTATATTAATGGAGGCACAAGGAGAATCCCTGCCCATAAACTACAAAATAGTCATATGATAACATCTTGTTATGGGAACATGGAATACCTAAGAATTAAGTTTAGAAAAGAGGTCCCTTTTACATGAACCCCCTCTAGCTATATATAGTGGTGGAGTATCAGCGGCATTTAAGAGTCATAAACAGTATTAAAACCCATAAATTACATAATACGGGCATCTGGGCCTCAAAACACTTGGCCCAACAGCCTCAACCTTTCGCCTCTTAGCCCGCCTAGCTCGCCACGTCCTGCTCCTTGCTCTGGTCGCCTAGTTCGCCATTCGCTGGTCCTTATTCTAGTCGCCCTCTACTGGGCGAAGTGCTCGCCCAGTCCACAAGAGACCAAACTTGAAATATGAAAGCGAAGTGTATATTCATAAGTCTTCATGACCCGCCATCAAGGGAAGGTGCTCGCCCGGTCCACATATCAGTCCAGTTTTAGACTAGTACCCTACCCAGCAAAGGTATAAAATCAATAACTAGCAAACTAATTATAACCTAAACAAGAATAGGATGACATTAGAATCACCAACGCTCACCCCCTGTAATAAAAAAGCCTTCAGCACTAGTGAAGTAAAATTTCCACCCAGTAGGCGACGCCATATTGCCATTGTTCCAATTCCAACTGATCAACAGCATCTAGCTCAAATGCTAGCCAAACATGTCCTTGGACTGGAAATCCATTAAAAAATGGAGGGCCTAAATTCCTTAATTTTCGCAGTTAGCCAACTCCAGGACCGCAATTGAACCAGCTCCAGCATTTACTCCTTATCAGGTTGGCCCTCACGAAATACCACTGCGTTCCTATGCTGCCACAAGGTCCACACAACAGCGAACCAGATCACGCGCACCGCCAGCTTCTGTTTCTCAGTCCATGCCCCAAATTCGTGGTGTGCAAAATGTAACATGCAAGTATTAGGCAAAACAGAAATATTCCCCAACCAATGATAGCATTTTGTCCAGACCGAATGAGAAAATGAGCAATTGAACATAAGGTGATCCGAGGATTCCACCTCGCCATTACAGAAAGGGCACATAGCCTCTTCCACTGATGCAATAATCTTCCTCTTCAATAAGTTTTGCCTAGTTTGCAATTTGTCCCTTTTGGCACAATCACCTAAATTTCACATAGTAGAGTAGAGAAATTGAGAATGAAAGACGTAAAATTTTGTTAACGCAGTTCGGCCAATTGAGCTTATATCTGCGACTATAGAGTAACTACAGCTCATTTTCGTTCAAATTGTGCTTTAGGGTTACGGTGTTACAAGATATATAAGTATTCTAGTGATCCAGATATTACAAGATAATATCCCACTAAATCCTATCATTATCCCCCAACTAATCAGATCCTAAAATAAACAGATTTGGCCCAAAATTAGAAAATAAAATCTTTTTGATTTTCCCAATGAGCCACACTCTACAATTTCCACCTTGGCGAATTCTCGAACCCCTATAAAGATCAACTGCTCAATTTCAGAATCTCGACTTTCGGGATTGTGCTCCCCATCTGTTTAACACCGTGAAACATGTAATAAATCCAAGCAATGCTTGAACCTATCACTGGTGACTGGCTTGGTCAACATATCAGCTGCATTCTCAAAAGTATGAACTTTCTCAAGTCGTATCTGTCCAGAAACAAGCAACTCTGATCTTGTGAAATCTCACATCAATATGCTTTGTCCTAGCATGATACACCTGGTTGTTTGGCAAGAAAATGACACTCTGACTGTCAGAATGCAACCGAACTCCACCTTGCTCAACACCCAACTCTTTCACTAACCCTATAAGCCATAATGCCTCTTTTCCTGCCTCTGCTACAGCCATGTACTCAGCTTCAGTTGTAGACATAGGCACTATGAATTGAACTGGTGACTTCCAGCAAATTGATCCACCTGCCATAGTAAACACATACCCTGTTGTAGACTTCTGTTATCAATATCACTTGCATAGTCAGAATCAACATATCTCACAACTATTGGATCACCTTGTTCACTACTGAACATAATACCATGACCCGGTGTACCCTTAAAATACTTGAGTATCCACTTGACTGCCTCCCAATGACGCTTCCCTGATTTGGACATAAACTTGT
Source organism: Acmispon strigosus (assembly GCA_030819835.1). Classification (NCBI taxonomy): domain Eukaryota; kingdom Viridiplantae; phylum Streptophyta; class Magnoliopsida; order Fabales; family Fabaceae; genus Acmispon; species Acmispon strigosus. The sequence continues at coordinate 42,178,216 of JAUAMA010000005.1, read as the reverse complement.
AGACTTGGCTCACAGCTTGTGCCAAATCCGGTTTAGTGCAGACCATAACATACATCAGACAACCAACTGCACTGGCATAAGGAATTTTCAACATACCTTCGACTTCCTCAGCTGTCTTTGGACACTGATTCACTGAGAGCTTAAAGTGATTTTCCAATCGAGTACTCACAGCTTTGGAATTGCTCATGTTGAATCTGTCTAACACACCTTCAACATAGCTTTTCTGAGAGAGCCACAGTTTTCTAGCTCCTCTGACTCTATGAATCTCCATCCCAAGAATCTTCTTAGCAGCTCCTAAGTCCTTCATGTCAAACTCCGCACTCAGTTTGGTCTTCAGATCACTCATATCATGTAAGTGATTAGCAGCAATTAGCATATCATCCACATACAGTAACAAGAAAATATAAGAATTATCATCAAGGCTCCTCACATAAACACAACAATCATAGTCACACCTTCTGTAGCCAATCCTCAGCATGTATGAATCAAACCGCTTTTACCACTGCCTTGGTGACTGCTTCGACCCATACAGAGACCTTTTCAACTTACACACCAGTTTCTCCTAGCCGAAATCAATGAATGCTTCGGGCTGTTGCATGTACAGTTGTTCATCTAGATTACCATGGGGGAACGCCGTCTTCACATCCATATGCTCTAAATGCATGTCTCGGAGTGCTACCAAGGCCAACACTGCCCTGATATAAGTGTGTCTAACAACCGAAGAGAAGATTTCATCATAATCAATCCCTTTCCGCTGTGAATATCCCTTTGCTACTAAACGAGCCTTGAACTTTTCCCCTTCATTTTCTTTTACTGGTGGCTTCTTCCTGTACACCTACTTGCAACCAATGACTCTCTTCCCCGGAGGAAGCTGAACTAGATCCCATGTATGATTCTAATTAGCCCAGTCAGCAGTCCACGTGGCTTTTACTCCTTTTTTAACCAAGCAAAAACTATTTATGATGAGTTTCCCAATATGGTAAGTATTCCGTTGACTCCTAGTGGAGATACAGCTCTTCAGGTTGCAGTGATGGCAGGAAGCAATGATTTTGTGATAGAGCTAGTTAACTCAGAACCCATGACCCCAAAAGACCTGGAAATAAAAAATGCAGATGGAAACACAACATTTTACATGGCTGTAATTACAGGAAAGAGGGATTTTTTACAAATTATGATTGTAAAGAATCTACTCTTAACACTGATCCCTGGGCAAGATGGGGTACTTCCGGTTCACTTGGCTGCTTCTACCGGCTACCTCAAAATTGTGCAACATCTGTGCTCTGATATGCTACTTCAGAATATGGATTTCAAGGACATTAAGCGACTAAATTTCACGGCCATAAAGAACAGCATGTATGGTAAGACTAAAGAAGATGATTGTCGATCCTTCTCCATTTTTTAAAAGAAAAGCAATCAAAATTATTTCAATACTCTTTATTGTTAAGTGGTTTTTATATATTCATATTGATTTTCTCTTCCAGTTCCACACACTGATTTTTTCTTTCTGTATTTCAGTTTCACACATTGATTTTTTTTTTCTGTCTTTCTCTTCTTTTTTTTATCATATAACTCGTTATATTTCAGAGTTATTCTACCAACCCATTTCTTTGCCCCCCGTTTATTTCAGCAAAATAACATCTTCAACTTTATACTTAAAATAAGGACCGCAAACCTTGTTGTAAGAGCAGTGGACAAAGACCATAATAATGTTCCACACTTCGTTCGCTGCAAGAAAATTAGAAGCACCATCAAATTTAAGACCAAACATTCATATGATTACAGAGTTGCAGTGGTTCAAGGTAAATTCTTTTTAATGAATAAGACATATATCTAGTGATAAAGACATTTATATCTGAGAGGTAACAATAAAGATGTCTTCACGTTTTAAATTCACACTCCATCATAGAGAGATAAAGAAGTAGAAGAGAGAGGTGAGGGATATAATGAATGATGTGATAGGAAAAGAAAAGAGATGAAAAAAAAGTGAAAATGAGATGGAAGAGAAATAAGAATGTGAATGGGTTGCAAAATTTAAGTAATAATTTCTTGGTAAAAAAATTGGTAGACAAAATTTGAGTAATATTATAAAGTGATAACTCTTACTATTTTGTGATGTGATAGCATGTTCTTTAATGACAAGTCTCAACATCTTGCAACCCTGTAGGTAGGGGTGTACAAGACCCGGCCCCGTCCCGGCACCCGTCCCGGCCCATGTCCCTTAAACCCACATCTCTTCGGGTTTCTTCGGGTTTAGGGACGGGTTCGGGTTTAAAAATTGGACCCGGTCAATAATTAGGGCCGGGTGAAAGTCAAGTTCAACCCGTCCCAACCCGTCCCACAAACATCATTTACACACTAACTTCAAAATATGGTTTTGTATATCTTCATTTATAGTCTAGTTTCAAGTGAATGTAATTTGTATTTTTTTCTCTAATTAAGTATATTGTTATGAAAAACTTCAATTCTATATAGTTTCTTCCATAATTCATTGATAGGATAGAAATTAGTCATTTTACAAAATAATATGTATTTATAATTTTTTGGTGAGATTTGAAATTGATATTCAATTTGTCCTTCGGGCCAACCTGGACCCGTCCTTTTGCGGTTGGGTCTGTGTTAAACCCGCACCTCATCGGGTCTCTCCGGGTCTAGGGACGGGTTCGGGTTTAGAAACTGACCCTATCAATATTTAGGGCCGGGTAAAAGTCAAGACAAACCCGTCCCAACCCGTCCCATGAACACCCCTACCTGTAGGCACAGATTCCTTGCTTCATTCTTACCTTGCTTTATTCTCTGCATACATATTCCTTCCTTGCTTTGCTTCAACACACACACCTCACCTGATCGACTCATATTAATTGTATATCCAATGAATGAATAAGTTCCATTTATCACATCTCAACCACACTACGTTCATCCTCCCTCCAACCAGACATCATATACCAACAGGACTCGAACTAAACAAGAGGTAAGCTTTGCTTATTTCCAAATTTCATGCATATGTTTCATTTGATTGCCCATGCCTACTTTTGATTTCTGACAATTGATAAAACTAGCCTAAGGTCCTTCTCTAGTTATCAGAAACTGCGACATATTTTTAATCACGGGAAGAGGAGATGATATGTAACGCCCTAATTTTACGTTAAGACAAACAAAATCGTAAAAGCAGAAAATTAAATAAATTTAATTTCTGAAAGTTCTAGGTCTTACATGCCCCATGGGGTAGAGAATAACTTGATGACTTTTCTGTAAGCAGTCCTCCTTTCTTTTCAAGAAGAAACAGCTGTTCATATGACTTGAATCTGATGAAAATATTTCTCTGCATATTTCACAAATATACTTGTACAATTTATAGTCATAACAAAGAGATAAAAGGAAAACTAAATCTATCTCTATCTTAATAGATTCTTATATTCTGAGTGATTGATTATCGATCTTAGGACAATCAATTAACGAAGTCAATGGGCACAATGAACTACCCTCACACCCAGTCATGGCAAAAACTCGCCGAACTACACGATCGCAACCAACACTAGACGATTACTCAGAGGACGTCGCTGACATTCAGGACCAGACCTACCGATAAGAAGATTTTGAACAAATTGGTAACAAATACCGTAGCGAAGCCCTTGAAACACTCTTCTGAGCAGTGAATCGTCTTAGGACAATCAATACTCAATTCTAATAGTAAAAATATCACTTTATGATGTGCATTGGAGATCCGTGACCCCAATTTTGTTTCACATATTCTTTATTTATTTCAATATCTGTAATGGTTAACTCACTCAAGAGGACCCGTTTCAGTATATATTGGCATGTGCATATATAAAAATGTTTGAACTTAGAGAAGGGGGTTATTAATATTCTTTTGTCTTTTCAAATCAGGTCTGATTACACAATGTTTGATGACACCAACGTTCAAGTTATAATATCATCTCATCATAATTCCACACAAACTCAACCGCCAACTCCTGTGGAAGCTACCGTCAACCAAGGGGTGGAGGAACAGAGTAAGTCAGAGTTGAACCTATTACATTAACAAGCTTATATATATATATATTCTTGATACACAAACTATTGCGACCATGTATGTAGTATTAACAGAAGACTTCAAAAGCACAAATTTAACGTGTAGTTTTTTCCCATGAGCTAATCATACAAATTTATCTACGCACAACACAAAAACTCACAGAAAAATTATTTTCAAAATTAAGGCAAAGTAAAGTTCATTAATCACGATAAAAATATTAAATAGGAATTCATATGTGTGTGTAATCACCACAGTCGGCTTAACATATCTATTGTTGCTTGTATTTATATTTGTTGGCATCCAAAAAATATCCAAAAAATACACAACAGCTACTTTTAGTAATTGAAAAGACACACTAGTCGTAGAAACAAGATTAACCGTTGTAGGAACAACCGAAGACATAGAATTAGCCGTTCACCTGACAAGGTAAAACAACTGGGCGTACTTGGGCAAGATACATATTAGAAAATTGGGAGGCCTAACTCAACCACAAAAGCTAGCTTAAGAGTTGAGGTTTACCATACCCTTATAAACTCTTGATTGGCCATATCTCTAGCCAATGTGGGACATCAACACACCCCCCTCACGCCCAGGGCTGGACATCTGGAGAGTGACCCATAGGGGCAGTCTCCACTAACAAACGGATCTAGGATAGGCTCTGATACCATATTAGAAAATTGGGAGGCCTAACTCAACCACAAAAGCTAGCTTAAGAGTTGAGGTTTATCATACCCTTATAAACTCTTGATTGGCCATATCTCTAGCCAATGTGGGACTTCAACAATACATGGACAAATGCAGAAGTTTGGACATGAAGTAGAAGATATTTCAAGGGCTTCTAGAATGACTTCACATGCAAAAAGTATGAACAAGTTCAATCCTTAAAAATAGGAAGGTGCTTTCCACCATTAAACTAATCGATACTAGGAAGGTCGGCTTAAAAAATTTGCCAGGCTGATTAGGAGAGATAAGATACCAACAATTGATGATCTATGAGTTTTTGTAAGTATTAGAAACCTGGGTTAGTGGCAGATTGTTATCAGTTATTGTAGTTAGCCGATTTTTGCCCCTATAAATCGGGGAAGAGTCATTTGTAAAAAACACAACTCAACATCAATCAAAATCTACAAAGTTCCTGTATTTTCTTTTACCATTAGTTTTCTGCCTTTACTTTTCAGCATTTTACTTTATTTACCATCTTTCAACCCTTAACATTTCTGCTTTTATTTCAAGCCTTTACATTTCAGCCTATCAACTGCTTTTCTCCCTAACCCTTAAGTGACATAAGGGCGGTAGAACTCTTATAGTTCATTTATCCGTTATCGCTCACAAAGTTTAAGTCTTTATCCATTTTAAACGTTACATTAGTTCCTTAGATTCATCCCATTCACAACCTCTCAATAGCAATCATTAAGAGTTTTGAGAAATAAAGCCTTTCCTTAAGTAATCATTGGATTAGGGAATCGTTACGTTGGTTTCTCAGCTGACCCATATTGCTACCTAATCATAAATTTATTTATAAACCAACAATATTATATGCGATTTCTTCCGAATTTTTTTCTCAAATGCCACAATTGGAAGTAAGTAAATTTAATTATAAAGATAAAACTTATTCAACCATTAAAAGAAAAAGAAAATGGATGCCGATGACTTTGGATGCTCTAACTGAAACACAGAGAAGAGATAAAAGAGGAAATTAACTGAAAGAATAGACTTCGATTCATTGAATTAACAGAAAATCAACCAATAGGTATAAATGTGAATACTAACAGAATTGTATTGAGAAGTATAGAATGAATTGCTTAGATCTTCATTGAACTAGAAAGGTATTACAGAGTCTGCTTTTATAGTAGCAGTATAGGGAATAACAGAAAGCTGAAATAGGGGAAAATATAATTACTATTAAATGACTAAACATAGGTAGTTATGACTGATAACTACTAACTAGCTCTATCTTTCACAAATACCTGAGCTCATGTTAGTTACAATGTACACGAGTATATTATAGCCCAGAACAGAAAAATAATCAGGAGTAACTAACTGAACTAACTGCTAACTGAAGCTAATGAACAACTATAGTGAACTAACAGTAGCAGCTATAGTTCTAATACCTGCAGTGTGATGTTCATGCTTATAATTAATGGTTAATTTCCACATGATTCAATTCCCTTCATATTCCTCCAGTTTTCTCAGCAAGTTGTTGAGTAAGGGTTTTCTATTTAATAATTAAGAAATATGAATTTAAAATTCAGACTAGATATTTTAGTTCATTTTTGTATTTTTGAAAGAATAACAAATAATTTCCTTTTACATATTTTCCTTAAACAAGATAAGTTTTTTATCTTGCAGCTGGTTTCTCAAAAAATGATTTGTATGGATATGCATTCCAAAATATGTGGAACCAAGCAAAAACTATTTATGATAAGTTTCCCAATATGGTAAGTATTCCATTGACCCCTAGTGGAGATACAGCTCTTCATGTTGCGGTGATGGCAGGAAGCAGTGATTTTGTGATAGAGCTAGTTAACTCAGAACACATGACTCCTAAAGACTTGGAAATAAAAAACGCAGATGGAAACACAGCATTTTACATGGCTGTAATTTCAGGAAAGAGTGATTTTTTACAAATTATGATTGAAAAGAATCTACTCTTGACATTGATCCCTGGGCAAGATGGGGTGCTTCCGGTTCACTTAGCTGCTTTTACCGGCTGCATCGAAGTTGTGCAACATCTGTGCTCTGATATGATACTTCAGAACATGGATTTCGAGGACATTAAGCGACTCTTTTTCATGGCCATAAAGAACAGCATGTATGGTAAGTCTAAAGAAGATGATTCTCGATCCTTCTCCATTTTTTAAAAGAAAAGCAATCAAAATTATTTCAATACTCTTTTATTGTTAAGTGGTTTTTGATATATTCTCACTGATTTTCTCTTCCATTACAATTTCATACACGTATTTTTTCTTTCTGTATTTCAGTTTCACACACTGATTTTTTATTTCTGTCTTTCTCTTCTTTTTTTATCACATAACTCATTATATCTCTGAGTTATTCAACCAACCCATTTCTTTGCCCCCGTTTAATGTACGTACTTTTCAAGTTACTCTAATTATTCTGTATGTTTCACCTTGAGTTAACAATATTTATATCAATTAAATAATTAACAGATGTGGCAGTGAAATTAGTTAAGAAATATAAAGACAGTTTGAGCACAGCAAGAAATGAAGAGAATCTAACAGCTTTGCATATGCTGGCGCGAACGCCTACAAAAGATCCCTGTTAGTTTTCGAACTTCTTTTTTCTATAGCTCTTTTTCTTACTTATACTTTCTTTTGGAATTTTACATTATTGGCTTATTCAATTTATAAACATCAAATTAAATAGAGGTCAATTTATATTCATAATTTTATTGCGATTTACAAAAATCAGTTTTGAGTACAAGGTGTACCCAAAGCCAAGTTATAAATGAATGAGTTAGAAAATGAATATAATCACAAGGTCGTATTACAACGCCTTACTCTCTATCTGATTTTAAATAAGTGTGGGAATAAAAGGATAACAAAATATGTTTCTTTTAAGGAAGCTATGCGTAGCCCTATATATCAAACTTAATTTTGATAGGATGTTTTCCTCTTTTGAAATCACTTATGCTAGTTTTGTTTCAGTCTACTTGAATGCATATTTTAGACGGGAGATGCGTTCTATCCGGGACAACAAACATGAAGAAGGTTCATCAAGACAAGGTTGCCAATTATTGCTCAGAAAGTTATGGACACAAGTTAGAGAACTGGAACACAAGAAGATTTTGGAGTTAATAACTGAACCTTCAGTAGTGTTGTTTGATGCAGTAAGATTAGGAAATAATTATTTTGTGAAATGGATTCTCTACAAGAATCGTGAGCTGTTGACTATAAAGGACCCTACGAATGGACAAAACTTATTGCACGTTGCTGTTTTATTTCGACAAAATAACATCTTCAACTTTATATTTAAAATGGAGACCGCAAACCTTGTCGTAAGAGCGGTGGACAAAGACCATAACAATGTTCTACACTTCGCTGCAAGGAAATTAGAAGCACCAACAAATTTAAGACCAAACATTCAGATGATTTCAGAGTTGAAGTGGTTTAAGGTAAACTTGCTTATTCTTATTAAATTCTTCTCTTTTTTTTAATGAATAAGACATATATCTATTGATAGAGGCATTTATATTTGAGAGGTAACAATAAAGATGTTTTCACGTTTTAAATTCACACTCCACTATAGAGAGATAAAGTAGTAGAAGAGAGAGATATAATGAATGATGTGATAAAAAAAGAATAGAGAGATGAAAAAAAAAGTGAAAATGAGATGAAAGAGAAATAAAAATGTGAATGTATAATAGCTCGAGGGATAAAGAGAGTAAATCTTGATCACATAGTCACACATGTGTATTTGGATATATTTACAATATTTTTTAAAATTATCAAGATTATTATAAATTTTTTTTGGTGCTTAAGATTATTTTAATTTAAATAAATAAATTCAAATTATAAATTTAATAAAAAAAATTCACAAAATAGTTATAGAGTTATCACTTTATAATATTACTCAAATTTTGTTTACCAAAAAATTATTACTTAAATTTCACAATAAAAATTTAATAACTTAATATTTTTATTTTTAATAATACTAAATATCATTAATTGAATTTAAAAAATGAGAAATCAAGTAATAAATTTTTAATGTCATAAAATAATTTTTATTAATATACATTGTTTTTATGTTTTTTATCCATGATGAAGTAATTTCAACTATTAAAATTGTATTAATGTAAAACTCTAATAGCTTAAAATATTATTTTGTAAGTTAAAATTTATTCCAATTTGATTATAATATTTTTGTCTCTTATGCTTTCTCGAATCAGTTTTACTAATATATTATATAATAGATGAATAAATATATTTCAATTATATTTTCAATTAATACACACATGTATTATAATTAATAGTAATACCATATAATGACATATACAAAATACAAAAATAATTTTTCTAAACTATTATTAATGAGAATTTTTTTATTACTAATTAATTTTAATTTTCCCCTCAATTTATTGTTGATAAAAAGTAATTTTTATAAATAGTATTAATAAAAAGTGTTGTATTGTTAATTAACTTTAATTCTTAAATATTTTTATATAAAAATATTACTTAGTTTTTTTAAAAAAAATTCTCTCAATTTATGATTGACAACCAACCTTTTAACTAATTTTATTTAATAAATACCTGATAAATTATTTGTTTTTATAAGAAATTGAAAAGTAGATTATTTATAGTTAATACAGTTAATAACATATAATGGTTTTCGATAACTTATTACTATTTTTATTAATATAATGCTCAAGTTCACTTTTATATATATATATATATATATATATATATATATATATTTACTTATTTATTCAATGTTGGTCATAATTATATTCCTCTCTTGTGCTTTCTTAAGCCAAATTTTTCTAATATATATAATAGATAAATAATTATATTTAAATAATTATTTTGAATAATACACGTACATTATAGTTAATAGTAAATACTATATCATGACATTTTAAAATTTTAAAACTACTTTTTCTCAAGTAATTATAACATTTAAAATTAGAGTAATTTATACCTTTCAAAATACAAAACATAATTAAATATTTTTTAGACTTAAGTAATGAATAATTGTTTCTTTTATATTTTCTTAACTGAATTTTACTAATATATATGCATTATTAAATATATATAAATCAATTCTACTTATGCACATACATAAGAGGTAATAATTAATATCATATAACATCATTTAAAAATTTATAAACTATTTTTTCTAATAAAGTTTTTAACAATGGAGTTGTTTCATTAAATTAATTTATAACTTAATATATTTTTTATATAAAAATATTACCCAGTTTTAATTTATTATTCTTGAATTTTTTCTGATTAATAATTAATATTTAAGTTTATAAATGTTATTAATTAAGGTAGGAAGTTGAATAGCTTCTCAAAATGAATTAATGCATTTTAATACAAAGGTAGGAATTTTTTTTATTACTTAATGTATTTAATACGAAAGTTTTTATTACTTAATGTATTTAATACAAAACTTCAAATGAGTTTTAGATATACACGAGATTTAATACCCGTGCGTTGCAAGAGTTTATTTACAATATTTTTCAATTGTATATAAAATTATTGTAGCTTAAATTTTCAAATAAATATTAAAACGGTTTTTACTTATAAAATATAATAAAATAAAAAAGTAATTATGTTAAGGCATTTCAATTAATATTATTAGAGTTCTCCTTATGTAAATAATTGATATTACACAAATTTAATAATTGATATTTGGTAATTAACATTGAAGTAGTTTTTAATATCACGAAATAAGTTATAAGAGCATTTTTTATACTTTTTATCAACGATAAATTAATTTAACTATTAGAATTACAATTTTGCTTGTTGAAAAAATGTGGGTTTAAAGGATGTGTTTCCTCATCTAGTAGCTATATATGTGTTACTTGGGTTTTAGAGTTTTTTCATTCTGAGGTGTTTGTTAAATTATTAATAATATATCTTTTATTGTCTAAAAAATAACTCTAATAGCGTAAAATATTTTTTAGTAATTTTAAATATATTCAACTTTGGTCATAATTATTTTTCTCTCTTATGCTTGCTCAAGTCAGTTTTACTAATATATAATATATCAAAAATATATTTAAAGAAGCTTTTTCAAATATTACACACGTACGTTATAGTTAATAGTAAATACCTTATAGCAGGATTTTAAATTTATAAACTATTTTGTAAATTATTTATTAATAAATAGTATTTTATTATTAATTATTTTAATTATAAATATTTTTTTTTGCATATAAAAATATTACTTAATAAACATTTTATCCTAAATGGCATCTTAAAGACTTAAATAATTACAATATAAATATATATATTTTTTAATGTATGTAAAATTATTTTATAAAATAACACGGAAGAACATTATAGTCAATATTAAACAACATACATGATCATTTAAAATTTGTAAGTTTATTTCTAAAATATATATTTACAGAGAGTATTTAACCATTGACTAGTTTTAATATTTAATATTTTTTTTTACAGTTTATCTAGTGCTTCATTGATAAATATTTAATATATTTTTTATTTTTTATATAAAAGATATGACTTTGTATCTTTCCTCTTGTAACCAAAAAAGATATGACTTTGTATAATTTTAATTTTTTTTCTCAACTTGAGGTCAATAATTATATTTTGACTACTTCTTATATTTTATTTTTTAGTTATATGTATAAGAGTTTTTACAATTAATATATAAATAATAATGAAAATGATAATAAATAAGTTTATAAATGTTATTATTTAATGTAGGTAGTTGAATAGCTTTTGACATTACAATTTTTTTAGTTTAAATTTTATTATGTATAATATTTATTACAAAAGAAATTTGTTATTGTTAAATGTATTTTAATACTAAGGTAGGAATTGTATAATGTATTTAATGTAAAAATTCAAGTCTTCTTTATATATATAATCTATATTGATTGATTGATTATTGATATTGATATTGATATTGATTTAGTTTATTTATGATTAGATCCAATATTTAAAATTTAGTATGTTTCACATTAAAAAGGGCTTTCTCATTTGATAATTATATGTTATGGGACCAATTCAAGAAAAGACAGAGAATACTGATCAGGTACAATAAATTAGTATTACTTAAATTTTGGGATCAAGATCAATAGATCATGACATTATTTTTCTCCGAAAGATAAATTTATTTATTATCAAAAGAAACTGAGGATACCTTAAAAAAGAAAAGAAGAAACTGAGGATAACTCTCTCAATTAAGAAATAGTTGAAATAAGCCACACGAATCCATAGAGAAAAGCCCCCAAAACGACAACAAAGGCAAAACAAACACCAGCCTACAATATCATTAAAAGCTAACAGAAACTTAATCAATTGAGAGATAGTCGAACTTCAACTTATAAAATCTTCACCTCACTCATGTTTAACGAATGTTGGACTCTAACTCATGTTAAAAAGGAGTTGTCACCTAGGTCATCCACTCTGATACCACTTGCAGACTGCACCAAGATCCTCTAGGACCAAAAACAATTTTCTTAAAGAACTTTCCTGTCTCTGCAGCATTTCTACAAACACCTTGCACGCAGTTCCAATATCCACTAGGATCAAACAATATTATCAAATCATTCACCCAATTATAACCAAAAGTCCTCAATCCTAACTTCATGAACCTCTGAACTTGTTTGATCAAAAGAAGATTTCCGTTACTCAAAAGAGGATTTTCTTTGTTCTGAAAAATTACCTCTGTGATGAGTTTGGATCAGACATAGACGCGAGTGCGAAACGGGACGAAAACAAGCGACGTCACGTCGGCAACCGGATGAACGTTGACAGCAACAAGAGGCACGGCCACGGCCGCAGGCGGCACGACGACAACGGCAACAGGATGAACTGCGACAACAGCAAGCGCACGGCGAGGGGTGAAGAATCCATGAGCTGCGAAATCCAAAGTGAAGAAATTGGACAAAAAACGAAATCTTGTCTCGAACCGTGATCGAAGTGATGTGGATTGAAGAAACCCTCGCTGAAATTGCCGAAAGTGAAAGGTTTGATGGCCAGTTTCCACGCCGGAACCTTGAACTCTCTATTGGCGAAGAAAGAAAGACTCAAATCATCAACAATCTTCTCAAAAACCAAATCATCAACGGCAGAACCAAAGCATGCAGGGAAATGAGGAATCGGAGAACGCAAGACAGAATCCGTATCTTCAACCTTCACAATTGATGTTGCACCATGAGAGAATCAGAAGTCATGACTGAATCTGAGAACGGCGAAGGAGAAGATGAATCTGCGGCGATGTCGACTTCTAAATCTGCGATCAAATCTGAGAGATTGAAGGAAGATGATCTCGCGGTGGTGCGGCGGCGGCCACAGCGCTTGAAACCACGGCTAGCAGGTCAAAGGTAGAAATTTTAGCATGGCAGGCGGCAGACGAGACGGTGAGTTCCATTATTGTTGCTTTGATACCATGTAAAGGAACGTCCCAAACTAGAGTATCGGTATTTTGAGAATATCTATCCTAAATATGTTGCCAAGATTCATTCATCAGGAAAGTATCAGATCTCTTCACGTAAGGAGATCTGATACCATAACAAACGGGTAACCAGATGAAACAGAGAGAGAGAGAGTGTAATTGAATAGTTTGCAATTAGTAAAAGTGTATTATGAACTGTGTATTTACAAATATATAGAGTTCTCCTACTACCTCTATCAACTGAAAAAGAAAATGTAACTGACTAACCTACTTGCTCTAACAAACTAAATAATTACAACAGTGTAACAAAGAACTAGCTAGCCAGGTGCTGGATACGTATATCAGCATGGATTTTTTAACTACATAGCCTTTTGAAAAAGTTTTAACTTTGTACATTTATTAATTTGATCTGACATGGTTTGACTTATTTTTCCATCGATATTTCGTGGCCTACATATCATAACTGATTAAGAATCTTAACATGTAGAAGTTTCTGGGTGTCCAATTGACATTAATCAATCCTCAAATTTATCGTTACCACCACTAACATACTGTTTTTTTAATATTAATTAATGCATGTATAGACTGTGCACAAGAGAGTTCCTTTGGAATTAACAAAAGTGAGAAACAAGGACAACAAGACACCAAATGATATATTTTGTGCGGAGCACCGAAATTTATCTGAGGAAGTTAAAGCTGAAGCCAGAGTAATAGCCAAATCTGGCATGGTTGTGGGAGCACTTGTTGCTGGAATTAGTTTTGCTGCAGCTCTGACTACTCCAGGTGGTGATAAGGGCAATGGTTGGTTTACTGTATTCATGCTGGCGAATGCAATTGCATTACTCACTTCTGCTTTGTCTATCGTCGATTTCTTGTCGATTTTCTTTTTTGCAAGATTCGTAGGGCACATCATAGTACACCCAAGCAGATTGCTTACAGGGAAAATTCTACTGTTTGTTTCCATTGCCGCTATGGTCATAGCATTTTCTGCAGCTTACTTCTTAATATTTGACATACATCATTTGGTTGCAGTTTTAGTGGCTTTCTTCGGGCTTTCCTTAGCAACGTTAATTTCACTTCCATCAAACATTGTGATTATTTTAGCCTTCAGCATTTGGCGTCTTTTTGTTAGGAAGAATTATTGATCACCTGCAATTCAACATTTGAGATTCGCCAATTTGGTTTAGACGTTTGTTGTATTCCCTCATAATCATGTTTTATAGTTTGCTTGTGTAATAATCAAGGTTGTCCTTCATCAATTTGTGACTATTATGTGTATATGTAATTTCATCCAAAGTCATGATTTGGATTGAAAATTTTATTTGAATGTGATTCTCGGGTCGGGTGTACATATATATATATATATATATATATATATATATATATTGTTTTCAAAATTTTCTATATAAATATTTAAAATAAGATGAGACTTTTATCATTATTAGTGAAAAACCACACGATTTTTGTTGTCTTTCTTACAATAAAAATAATTTCAACTAAACCATTTATAATGAGAAAAATGAAACATTTTCTCAAATCTATTTTAGTAAAAATAAAAACGAAATGAAAATTAGAGCCGTGTGATTTTTTTATTATTAATGAAAAAACAAATGAAATATAGAAAATATTTTTCTCCTTTTTAATATTAAAAAATTTACATACATGGTGGTAAAATCCAAGTAAAGGAAAGAGACAAAATAAACAATCATATATGAGAGAAAAAATGCAACCCACCATATCATCAAATTTTTGTATAACCCCCATCTAAGACACATTAGCCAAGTGAGAACATACCAAACTGGAACAATAAGAATGATAAATGTAAACTGGAATAATACCAACCGTGCGACAGCTTCAGTGTTGCAGAATTAAGCATATATGGCTACGGTTACAACATGCTTCACTTTATATTTTGCCATATTAAAAAATTTATATACATGGTAAAATCCAACTAAAAGAGAGAGAAAATCAACTATCATAATAAGAGGAAGCTACGTAATCAACTTAATGATTTTTTATATAAGCAATAACTTAAGTAAGAGATTTTATTCTTTTATGCCGCTACTTAAACATTTCATAGAGTTCTTAGTTAATGCAATGAGAGCAAGGGTAGTTGAAAAGTAATTAAGGTGAGGAGATAAAAGATTACTTTTGAAAGTAAAACTTGAATTAAATCATTAAATGGTTGAAAAAGAGTAACTAAAGCTCGAATAAGTAAAGGTAATGGAAAAATAACTCATAGTTCCGATTAGTAATTTGGATTGATGATTGTGTGTTGTATCTTTTCACAAATAACTTTATCCCAAATCTTCTATTTCTCGTCCCACATGCAAAGGAATTGATGCATAGTTAAAGGCAGTGCTCCTATTCCATGAAGCCATTCTCTCCCTAACAGGAGATTGAAATTGGCTTTCGAATCCACCACTATGAATATGGAGTTTATGTGCCTGGTGCCAACATACAAATCCATGAAGATGATTCCCTTTTCATTCAAAACTTTGCCTCATAATCCGTTAAGGCTACGTTGTGGTTGAGAGGGTGTTTCTCTGTTTTTCTAAACTTTCCTATCATGTGACTTGGATTAGGTTGATAGTATCCCCATTATCAATGAAGACTCGAGTTATGCTAATGCTGGAACCTTCCACTATGCCTCGAACATACAAAGGCTTAAGCTGGCTTTGCATCATACGATGGGTAGGCTTTTCTATCCCCACGTTGTCATGATCAGGGATGAAGTCTTCTTCTTCACTTTCCTCATAAAGGTCCTCTGCAAACTCAGCCTCTTCATTGTCTCAAACCACTTCTTTTCCCTTTGACCTTTGGATGTAGCTCTATATTCATTGGCTGATTTTGTTGTAATTAGCCTTGGTTGGTTCTAATGAATGACCAAACAAAATATTATGCTACAAATTTTAGTGATGTAATCTTCTTAGCAGTCACCGACACCGATAATTTCTACCGCCGGAGGCTTTGCTGGAGAAGGATGCTCAAGACTGTCACAAAATAAACACCTCAATCCATGCATTATATTATTCAGTATGAGGTACCAAACAAGTCGTGTTGTACAAAACCCTGATGCGATTCTTACCCTCACAGAATATTCCTATGGTCATTTCGGTCGTGAAGCTTTGGCTATTGAAAGAGGTAGCCATCAATGAGATAGCTTTGGAATGTTTAGTTTCAGTCGTCGTGGTCTAGAATCGATCGATAGCAAGTCTATAAACTGAACTGGCAATGAACTTGATCTCACAGAACTAGAGCTGCAAAATTTCAAGTAACGGAAAAGAGATCCCCCGAACACTTCCAGGGATTTAAAAAGAGGTATTGACTACCCCGCCAATTTTATCTGGTCCAGCTTTGAGAGAGATTTTGATCATCTATTTAGCAGCTATAAATGAAGAAGACGCCAGCACAATTTTGATTCGAGAAACATTTGAAGGACAACGACCAGTTTACTTCGTCAGCAAGGTGCCTCGAGGACCTCAAGTGAGGTACCAAAAATTGGAAAAGGTGATCTTGAGACAATATTTCCGAGCACAAAAAATTATGGTTTGGACGAATTTACCAATAAGGCAGGTGTTATACAAACCAGGCTTGGTCGGTGGAGTTGTTTGATAATGAGATAATTTATAAGCCGAGACAAGCCCTTTATACATGTCGATGGGTCATCAAATAAGAAAGGTTATGGAGTTGGAGTAGTCATGCAAAATGGAACATACGTTGTGATTGAAAAATCCTTAAGATTTAATTTCGTAACTTTGAACAAACAAGCAGAATATGAAGCTTACATAGCTAGTCTCACCACGGCGCAAGATTTAGGGGCGACAAAGGTGACTTGGCTAAGTAAAGAGACTTATTTGGTTATAAAATCTTGTGAAAAAACAAAAATACCCCCAATTGATTGGGAGTATAATGTGGGGCACACGGTTTACTAACTCATATTAGACATTACCATATTATACCATATCTCATGAAATGAAATAACCTTAAAAGCCAATCACCCTATGTTTTTTTGAGTTCTAAAAGTGTACCACTTACCCTATGTTTTTCTGAGAGTTGAGGACTCTGAATTCTTGATTGTAAAATTTTTCTGCCTTGTGTTGCATGTTGATTGGGATTTTGTTTACTTTGTAAGTTGAGAAGAGATTATAGGCATTTTTTAAAACTCAGAGTTTTGGTTGAAAAGCAAAGATCCACTAGTAGCCCATTTTTTAGCCTTAAAAGAGTCATTCTTTAGAGCCTACTTTGTGTGATAATTCTTAAAGTTGTTATTGTGATACATGTGCTGAAATTATAGAGCTATGTTTGTTGGGTTTTTCTCTAGAAAAAGAAGGAAAAAATTGAAAAAAATGTATGTGCCTTAGAAAAAATAATGAAGTGGTGGGGTGAGAAAGAGTATGAAGGGAGTAAAATTCAAGTCATTCATCCCATACATTCCACTACTTTGTTAAAAAAAAAAAAAGAGAAAAATTGAGAGGACCCTTGTGTTGAATTGTTTAAAGCTCTTAGTTGAAAAACCACTTAACAACAGATTCTGAGTCAGCCACTAGAGTTGCCAATTTCTTGAAATCCATACCTTGAATTGTTCAACCCTTTTTACAACCTTCAAAAATCTCTTCAAAATTACTTGGTTGCATTGTTCCAGTTTTGATTTGAATGATAGGCAGGATCATTGAGCTTTCTTGTTTTTCATGGAGAATATCTTTTTGTGAGCTTAATTGATGAACTCAACATGTTAAAAGCCAAGCCTAACTTTCTTGATTAAATATCTATAAACATGCATGTCTTCCTTATCCGCTAAGCTCTCTTGGAAAGGTTCTTGTGCTTCAAGTTTTTATCAGATAAACTTTCTCAAAACTCAGGGACGAGTTTCTTTTTAAGTTTTGTCGCTTGAGAACAAGCTGTCGTTGGGTATAGTCGTGTGATGAGTGGATATTATATGATGTTTTTAGTCTTTTTATTTTATTATTTTTGAGTCACATATAGGATTTTTATTATTTTTATGTAGATTTTATATTTATTTTGCATTTTGCATATAGATTAGCTTTTATTTGGTTTTTAAACTTTATTTTATATTTTTAGGAATTTTTATAGTTATTTTTATATTTTTAGGAAAGCTGGTATAGTTATCATTTTTGTCCAGGGACCAAATTGTAAAGTTTCAGGAAATGAAGGACCAAATTCTAAAGGTTCAAGAGTTGGGGGCTGAAAATTGAAGTTGCAAGAAGTAAAAGGGCTTGAATTGGAGTGCTAACCAAGAGAGGACCAAAAGTGGAAAAGAAGAATATGAAGAATCACTCTCTAAATTAGCACATGGGAAATAAGGTTGAAGGATTGATGGTAGTGGGAAGGAGGTTTCAGAAATGATTAGGGGCTGAATGAAGGCCATTGAAGACATTAAAAACCCACTACCATGAAGGAAAGAAAAGCTTGAAGATGAACCAGCAGACGACCCAACGCTCAAGCGTTGGAAGCCCAACGCCCAAGCGTTGGGACTCTGACTAGGAGCTGAGCTGGAAATTACACCCAACGCTCAAGCGCTGGGAAGCCAGCGCTCAAGCGCTGGGCCTCGGTCTGGAAGTGGGATTTAATTCCACTCAACGCCCAAGCGTTGGGATCCCAGCGCTCAAGCGCTGGAGGCCAGATTTTTGCTATAAATAGGGAGGCAATTTGCACTTACACACCATTTCAGAATACAACAAGTATTCTTCTTTCCTCCTTAAGATCATTGTTCCTAGGAATTGTGGGAAGCCATACTTGAGCTCCTATCCAGGGTAATTCAATGACTCTTTTAGCCATGCTAATTGGCTAACTTCTTCTTTAAGCTTTTGGGTTGTTTTAGTTTATAATTTATGTTCTAGTCTTTTTCTACATTTCTGAATAATATTTCCTTTCATGTTTTATTTCCTTGTTCTTCATTCATCTTTGTGCACAAAAGATATCTTGCTTATTGCTTATTACATAAGGCCATTTGGTAAGTAGTAAGGGAAATAGGAAATAAAAAAGGCTATAAGTATATATCACTAAGGAATTAGGATAGACGTAGCTTTATGTTGGCCTGAACATCTTCTTCATCTTCTTCTTTAGTTAACTAGGTGCCAAGGAATTGGATTTAGTAATTAAAAAGAAAGTTCTACAATGCTTAAGGAATTAACTTGTAGTTACACTAGGCTATAGCATCATGAAATTGGATTTAAAATTCAGAAATTAAGTAGGAGCTTACTAGCATATTTTATAGGCTATGTAAACCAACCCAAGAGGATCATATTTTAAGGAATTAACTTGTAGTTACACTAGGCTATAGCATCATGAAATTGGATTTAAAATTCAGAAATTAAGTAGGAGCTTACTAGCATATTTTATAGGCTATGTAAACCAACCCAAGAGCTTAATTCTTATCATCTTTATTCTATTATCATTTTATGCTATTGCTTTTATCTTGTTCTAAACCAACTTCAAACATATCTTTTTACTTTTTCTGCACAAGTACTAGATATTATAATAATAAGAACACCTATCCCTTGGGTTCGATCTTTTTATATTACGCGATAGTCAATCATGCACTTGCGATTTGGGTATCAATTATCCTCACCATGTTTAGAATCATATTCAAATCTTTTCGAATCAACTCTGCTGCCACAAAATCTACTAAAAGTGGCTTCTTTCAAAATCAGTTTTCCTTTCAACATGGAAATTTACCGTGTATCTAGACATGCACGAGCCTAGGTCAAGCAACAAGTAACAAGTTTAACATTTGTAGTTGTTTATGTCTATGCATTATGTTTGAACCACGGGTGGTGCATGAAGACCTCTTGGTCAATTCCTGATAGGAACTTCTCTAATGGATTGGAGTTGAAATCACCAAATAAAGGCTCTTCTAGTGCATGTGCATTATTAGGAAGCTCTGTTTCCATCTGTGAGTTCACACTTTGGTAGACTACAGAGGCGCTTCCTTCTTGTGATGAGAGAAAATTAGCTAGTTGATTTTGATGAAATGGTGTCCTTATTGTAGCATGATCATGCTGCAAAAGATATTGTATTCCACTGTTCAAATTCATTGGTACTTGGACACTACCACAATCAACAGCACTAGCTGTGGAATTTGCTATTTGACCTCCAAGAAAATCATCTATCTCCTCTTGCAACGTCACGTAAGTGATTAGCAGCAATTAACATATCATCCACGTACAATAACAAAAAAATATAAGAATTATCATCAAGGCTCCTCACATAAACACAGAAATCATAGTCACACCTTCTGTAGCCAATCCTCAGCATGTATGAATCAAACTGCTTGTACCACTGCCTTGGTGACTACTTCAACCCATACAGAGACATCTTCAACTTACACACCAGTTTGTCCTCACCGAAATCAATGAATTCTTCGGGATGTTGCATGTATAGTTGTTCATCTAGATTACCATGGAGGAACGTCGTCTTCACATCCATCTGCTCTAAATTCATGTCTCGGAATGCTACCAAGGCCAACACTGCCCTGATAGAAGTGTGTCTAACAACTGGAGAGAAGATTTCGTCATAATCAATCCCCTTCCGCTGTGAATATCCCTTTGCTACTAACCGAGCATTGAACTTTTCCCCTTCATTTTCTTTTACTGGCGGCTTCTTCCTATACACCCACTTGCAATCAATGACTCTCTTCCCCGGAGGAATTTGGACTAGATCCCATGTCTGATTCTTCTTCAAGGACTCTATCTCCTTCACCAAAGCACCCATCCACTTATCTCGCTCTTGACTAGCCATAGGCTCACGAAAAGTAGACGGATCTCCAGAACTGGTAAGAAGAGCATATGCAGCTAAGTCTTCAAACCCATATCTGACTGGTGATACTATCTGACGGGGCTCCCTATCACGCACAAGATTATAATATGGTGCTCCACCTGAATCAGCTGGTACATCTTCTGTCTTAACATTAGAACCGAATTCGGCTTGCTGATTGTGTACTACCTACATCGGACTCATTGGTAATGGCTCCACGGCAATCTGAATTTTCCCAACAGTGGAAGTTTTACCTTCTGAAGTGTAGACTCTTATGTAGAATCTAACTGCTTCAACATAAACTGCTCATCAAATACAACGTCTTTGCTATGAACTGCTTTTTTCAAAGTTGGATCCCACAACTTGAACCCCTTCACACCCTTGGTGTAACCAAGAAAAATACACTTCTTGGATTTTGGATCCACTTTGGATCGCTCATCACTGGATATATGCATATAAGCTATACACCCAGAAATTCGCAAATTTTTTAAATTAACGGGATTACCTGTCCACACCTCCTCTGCAACCTTTCCGTCCAATGAAGCTCTCGGAGACCTGTTGAATAGATAGCACACCATGTTCATTGCCTTTGCCCAAAAACCTTTAGACAGTCCCGCCTGCAATTGAAGGCACCTTGCCTTCTCTTTGAGAGATCGATTCATCCTCTCAGCAACACCATTCTGTTGTGGTGTCTTCTTAACTGAATAATGCCTTTGGATGCCGTGTTCTTGACAAAAATTCTTGAACTTTGTATCAGTGTATTCTATCCTGTTATCTGACCGCTGATACTTGATTTTCCTCCCTGTCTGATTTTCCACCTCAGCCTTCCACAATCTAAAGTTTATGAAAACTTCAGACTTATGCTTCTTGAAAAACACCCAGACCTTCCGAGAAAAATCATCAGTGAACATCACAAAGTACCTGGAACCTCCGATAGAAGCCTCCCGAGTAGGCCCCACACATCTGAATGAACATAATTGAGGATTTCCTTTGTTTCGTGCTTCCCGGTCTTGAAAAGAACACGACACTGTTTGCATAACACGCAATACTTGCACAAGTCTAACTTGCAACTTCGAACACCCTTCAAAAGATCCCTCTTATGAAGTTCCATCATCCCCTTCTCACTGAGATAAACCAGACGCATGTGCCAGAGCCTATTTGCATCATTGTCAGTTTCAACTGATGTAACATCACTTACAACAGTGCTTCCCAACAAGCGGTAAATATTTCTAGCAGTACGCTTTATAGTCATCACTGTCAATGCATCTTTACAAACCTTAAGGATATCTTTGCCTCCATCTAAACGGAATGAGTAACCATTCTCCTGCAGAGTACTTAATGAAATCTGATTCTTGATGGAAAATTTGGATTTTCTTGCAACTAGGTTGCTTAGAATTGTGTTTACTCTGAGATGAGATTTGAGTGTTCTTTTTTATGTGTAGTGTTGGAGACTATGCTGGAGAAGATGGGGAAGCAATTATTCTCAGCATCTCAAGAATTTCGAGAAGCTGGTGAATAGAATAGATTTTGATATCTTGTCAATTCTTAGAAATTGTTCTCATGGGTTTTGGGTTTTGGGGTTGAAAGATGAAGCTGATGATGAAGATGCAAAGAAGAAGATGAAGTACTGATAAAGATTCTAATTTTTTTTATTATTAATTTTTTTCCAAAAACCGTTAAATATTGAATAAAATTGGACGCAAAATCGAAAGTGCTAACAGAGACTTTTGTTAGGGACTTTACGTATAATTTATTTTTGTTGGCGACCAAAATTGTGGTTTCTGTTTAAGTGGGAACCAAAGTTGCAATTAAGCTATAACAATAATAAGGTGGTAGCACGAGAAGGACAAAATTGTACATCTTGTCACATAGAGCTTTATAAAGATAGACAGTAAAGTCGTATCTTCGCCCTAAAGTTAGGGGTGTCCAGGACTCGACATTGTCCCTTGATCCGTCCCGACCCATATCCCTTAAACCCGCATCTTTTCGGGTTTAGGGACGGGTTCAGTTTTAAAAATTGAACCCGGTCAATATTTAGAGCTGGGTGAAAGTCACGTTCAACCCGTCCCAACCCATCCCACAAACACCATTTACACACTAACTTCAAAACATGGTTTTGTATATTTTCATTTATAGTATGGTTTCAAGTGAATAAAATTTGTATTTTTTTCTCTAATTAAGTATATTGTTATGAAAACTTAAGTTCAATATAGTTTCTTCCATAATTCATTAGTTTTTTTACAGAATAATATGTATTTATAATTCTTTGGTGAGATTTGAAATTGATATTCAATTTGTCCTTTGGGCCAACCTGGACCCGTCCTTTTGCTGTCGTGTCTATGTTAAACTCGCACCTCATCGGATCTCTCCGGGTCTAGGGACGGGTTCGGGTTTAGAAACTGACCCTATTAGTATTTTATGCCGAGTAAAAGTCAAGACAAACCCGTACCAACCCGTCCCATGAGCACCCCTAGCTAAAGCTGAGAAATATATCATAGGTGAATCCAGTGGTAGTAGAGCTTGGAAAAAAATTTAGTGGGTATACATTTTCAAAACATAAATTAAAATATTTTTATTAGTAATACACATACATACAACAACAAAAAAAACTAATTTATATACATGAATATTGGAAATTTATTATAAGTTATATTAATAATCCTTAAAATTTGTTTTTATTTCTTTCCAACTCTCTTTTTTTTTTGTTGAAAAAAATGTCATTGACATTTATTTTGAGTTTGTGTGATAGATATACTATTCCCTCCGTTTCTATATATCTGTCACTATTTTAATTTTGTTTTTGTTTTTAATTATCTGACACTTTTACAATTTCAAGAGAGTATTAATTATGTTCTACCAATTCTACCCTTAGTTTAATGGTGATAGAAAATTAAAAAGTCAAAATTAAGAAGAGAGATAAATGGTATGTTAGGAAGTTGAATATTAACTTTGATAGAAATAAGAACATTAATACAATTCCTTAATATATGTGCAAAACCTTAAAGTGACAGATATAAAGGAACGGAGGGAGTAATAATCAACGGTATAAAAGTTATCTTCAAAATTAATACTCCCTCTGTTCCTATATATCTGTCACTATTTTTATCTTGTTGTTGTTTCTAATTATTTGTCACTTTTACAATTTCAAGAGAGTATTAATTATGTTTTAGCAATTCTACCCTTAGCTTAATGATGATAGGAAATTAAAAAGTCAAAATTACGAAGAGAGATAAAGGGTATGTTAGGAAGTTAGGTAGTAACTTTGATAGAAACAAGAGCATTAATACAATTCATTTATATATGTGCAAAATCTTAAAGTGAGAGTTATTAAGAAATGGAGGAAGTAAGAAATAAAAAATGTAGATAAAAAGTACTACTAGAAGGAAAACACGGAAAATGAGATTCCTTCTCTCATTTGGTTTGTTTTAGAAATGTGTGAAGGAAATAAATTTTTTTAGAACCCACTACAAAATACATTCCAACCAATTTGTAGGGAAAGCAGGATGAAACTTACAATTTTATCCAAATAACTCAATACCCTCTAATATACTATAAAGAGCTATTGACTTCAAAGAGAGATCTACGTAAAAAAAAGGCGTACAATTCATAGTAAAAGCTAATTGAGTTTGATATAACTTCAAAACTAGAACATGTTCTTTTTAAAATAAATACTGAAGTATTAGTATGTCTAAAAAGCTATTAATTTATATCTTGTAATTTTTTAGTTATTTGATTATATTTTAAAAAATATTTTATTTCAAAGTAAATGAGGATATTTACGTTGTTTTATAAATACACCATTGTTTTTCCACTCACTTTTTCTTTATTTTTTACAAATCAAGCAATCCAAATAATTATCTTATATTCCTTCCTTAATTTTTTTTTTCTTTTCTTCTCCTTTCTTTCTTTACAATTTTCTTTCCCAAAAGTAAACGTAACATGGAGAAGACCAAGAGATTGGAAGACTAGGCAAAGTAGAGGAAGGTCTCGTGTGTTTTTCTGGCACAGCCGAAAGCAAAAGGTAATGAGAACATGAGACACTAAAGGGGTGCTTTATTTTGTTTTCCATTGCCGTGTGGAACATACCAAACGTTGTCTCCCACTAATAATATAGTTCCAATATTTACGCACGGGAGTTCGTCAAACACGTGTTATGCACGCGTCGTTTAATTTAAAAATATATAAAAATAAATTTTAATTATAGTTTTATAAATATAAAACATTTCTTAATAATTATTTGGAGTAAATTTTATCCACCTTCCATAAAATTTATTATTATTTCACTCATCTATTTTTGGAATGTACTACCTCCACTCTTTCATACATCAATATGATAATATAGAAATGTTGACAGTTAAGTGTAATGATAATAAGGTGGTAGCACGGGAAGGACAAAATTGTACATCTTGTCACATAGAGCTTTATAAAGATAGATAGTAAAGTCGTATCTTCGCCCTAAAGCTAGGGGTGTCCAGGACCCGGCTTTGTCCCTTGATCCGTCCCGACCCATATCTCTTAAACCCGCATCTTTTCGGGTTTAGGGAGTGGGTTCAGTTTTAAAAATTAAACTGAACCACTCCGACACGTCAAATCAGCAGTCTTGTCACCATGCTACCCTTGTAGGTGCACTGACCTAGGACCGGCCCTAACTGTCCGATTCTTTGGACATGGTAGAAAATCCAACGATTTGAGGCGATCATCTGACAAGGTCATCATCACCTATCCTTGAGGATCGCGCCACCTCCAGACCTCTATATAAGGAGGATCCCCATAAATCATAAGGTACACACTTCTAATCCCTTACCACCGCACAAGATAACCCGACGCCCTACCTATCGACTCCCCTTTCTCCGAACAGACTTAGCTTGTTCAGGGAGTTGTTTTTTTTTCTTGTCGATAAAAGAGTTATGATATGTTCACAATTCGTTTCTCCTACAATTTCGTTTCATTCTATTTTTTTTATTATTTTTATTACATCCCTTATCTTGCTCTCTCTTTATATATCTTTCTAAAGATGAAAAAGTATGAACTAAACTTAATTTCGGTAATATATTATTGACTTGTGAGGTTGACTCGTAGTCTACAATGATTGAAGTGATGGTGTTTTATATATAATCTAGACTATAGATAGATTAGAGAGCAGAAACCTTTGGTTAACAAGTATAAGAGTACGAAGTGGTAGAGTTTGAGAGCTCGATCGTCTCATCCGGTCATCCCTAAGCTTTGAAGCATCGATCGACCTTGCGGGAAGGATTGTCATATTCACCACTTCACGAGGTAAGCTTAAATGGCTCATATATTATAACTTTTAAATTAGTGCTAACCCCCGAATTTTAACCGTTCTTGTTCTTCCCCAATGTTTGGATCCAAATCCCTTCTTCACCCAGATTCTTCTATGCATTCATGCTTCTCATCTTCTCTGCAATAACAGTGGAGCCCAGATTAGATTAAATGAAAAAACTCCACAGGTTTTGATTTTGAGTGAGTAGTTAGTGCCATTTTCTTCTCCCATCTTCTTTCATGGCTTTTTGAATTTGCCTTCGCTGTTGGCCTTGTGGGCCTGCTACAAGATGAAATTGACATTGATGTTGGTGTGAGGAGAGGATGGAATTGAAAGGATAAACTTTGTATGGATCATCCTCCCTGATTTCCGTAAAAAAAAAAAACAACCAGAGAGGGCAAGGATCGCATAGTGAATTTGTTAATTCTGCATGATGCATTTGAGATCTTGCAATCTTTAATCGGCTTCATCTGTGGATTGTGATGTTTGGAGAAAAGGAACGTGTTTCGACGGGAGGTGCGATCGTCCCATGCCCACTGGACGATTACACTAATAATTATAGTGCTTATTCATTAAGCTCTAACAATTATCAACAATGATTATAATTATATTTCTCATATATTGCCTCTTATTTTCATTAATCGTTATTTCAATTAATTACTCAACCAATTACTAGTTTTTTTTTTTTTATGGAAACCAATTACTAGCTCCTTTTAACTTACTTTTTAAATAAAGTTATATTAATCAAGTTTTATTAAACTCTTAAAATTGTTACATTACCTTAAAAAATTTAATGCTAGAAGCATAGGTAGTAAAACTTTTTATGGGTGTTCTTAAGGTTTTTTTTAATAAGCCAAGTGAATTGATAGAAGACACAAGGTGTGCCTCAATTCATTACTGTTAGATACGGAAGCGCGATGCCCATATGGATGGACTGGATCAGGGAGAGTGGAGTGAGATGCTGGAGTAGAAGCTTTTACCCAAAAACCTTAAGGCATTTGGGATAGCAACTCTCCAACTTAGCAATGTGGGACTTTCTTTTCATATTTCCAACACTCCCCCTCAAGTCCAACTGAACTTGTTTGGTTGGACTTGCTCTTTCTGGGCTTGTACTCAAGCGGGAACCTCAGAGGCCGTCGTTGTGGGCTTGTGCTCCTTCTGCGTGAACCTGAGTCTCAGGGGCCCATCTTTGATTTTTTAGTTTTAGTTTTTTTCTTTCTTCCTTTTTTTTTTGAGTCCATATTTTTTTTTTCGGATCATGGGCCGTTGGGCGAGTGGGCTCTGATACCACTGTTAGATACGGAAGCGCGAGGCCCATATGGATGGACTGGATCAGGGAGAGTGGAGTGAGATGCTGGAGTAGAAGCTTTTACCCAAAAACCTTAAGGCATTTGGGATAGCAACTCTCCAACTTAGCAATGTGGGACTTTCTTTTCATATTTCCAACAATTACAAATAACAAAAGAAGCACATGTAAATACTCCATCCGTTCCTTTTTATAAGAGTTAAACAACTATTGCACACTTCTTAAGAAAAGTAGTTAAAGTGGTTGTTAGTATTTAATTTGTTTTCAATTTACATCAACTTTTCAAAATTGCCCCAACTTACTTTTAAAATTTCTATTGATCATTAATGCATTACATGGTGAAAAGAGAGAAAAAGTCCAATTAAGTAAGGGCAATTGATCATTAATGCATTACATGGTGGGAGTAATTGTTTTTCCAAGTTCTTCTACCCAACATAAGTTAATATCCGTGACCTTAATATTTTTTTATTTTTTTTATAAGTTGTTGGCTCCTAAAAACTTGTAACGGCTAGTTAGAAGTCGAAGGGCTACTCGAGTCAATTATGGATCATAGTCGAGCAGAATGATAGCCGAGTCGAGTGGGTCTAGTCGATTGGTAGTACAAGTAATCGGCCAAGGAGAATCGAGTGTACAAGGGCAAGATACAAGGAAGGTGCAGAAACTTAGGCTTCAAGTAGAATGAATCGTCAGGTTTCTAGAAACTTTCCACGTGCAAAAATAGTTAGTAGGCTCGTCCCCGCGAAAACATGAGAAATTGGTTGCGAGCTAGCCGGTGCAATGAGGAACGACTGGAAAAAAAGCATCTATGCTGAATAGGAGAGAGGGAACGCTTATACCCCACGATCTTATAAACACTTGTGATGATTGGAGAACGTGGGGTGTCGCATGTTCCTTCCAACCGCTAGATAGTTAGTCGATTTGCCTCTATAAATAGAGGAATGATCATTTGTAAAAACACACACAATCAATCAATCAAATCTACAAATTTCCCGCATTTTATTTTTATTTTACTTTTCAGCACTTTACTTTTCAGCTATTTAATTTCTTTATCGCTTTCTGCAATTTATCTTTCAGCCGATTTACAGCTTTCAACATTTATTTTCTTTTTACCATTTTTCAGCCATTTACATTCCTTAGGAGTAGACTTTAATTCATAGCCAAAGTCTCATTTCAAACATCATTCAACAGTGAGACATTAAGAGCTTTTTGAAGTATCTTAGGAATTTATTTTGAGGAACAGAGTTCATCCCTTGAGCAATCGCTCGATTAGAGAATCATAGTTTGTTTTCCAGCCGACAATACGGTTTCCAGATCGACCGAATCAATTTCCTAATCAACCAAATCTATTTGTGAACCAACACAAGCAAATAATAATATTCTCTCTATATATATATATATATATATATATATATATATATTTATTCAATGCCTGCAATAAATTGTTGAAGAATCGAGATTTTCTCTAGTGGTTATAATAATTTATAACTCACGCAAGAGGACCCGTTCCATGTACTCATACTATACGTACACTTATAAATTGACAGGTACCCTAGACCTTAAACCTTAAAATATATTAAGAAGAAATAGTGGGTTGAGAGGTCAAAACATAAGCGGTCACCAAAATGTTTCATGTATATGAACTTAGAGAAGAGGGTTATTAATATTGTGTTTTTTTTTTCTTTTCCGGAATCAAGTGTAGTGTTTACACAATGTTTCATCATGGCCCGCACGTGCAACTTACAATATCAACTGGTGGGCAAGCTACCGCCAACACGGGGGTGGAACAGAGTAAGTTACACTTGAACCTAGTACATCAACATGCTTAAATATACTCAGACTAGATTTTTAAGTTCATCATTTTCTTGTTGTATTTTTGAAAGAATTAATTACCTTTAACAACTCATTTAATATACATATTTACCGTAAACAAGATAAGTTTTTATGTGCCAAGAAAACAAGATAAGTTTTTGTTTTTTATATTGCAGCTGGTTTCTTAAAAAGAGAGCTGTATGTGTGTGCACTTCAAAATATGTGGAACCAAGCAAAACCTATTTATGATGAGTTTTCCAATATGGTAAGTATTCCATTGACTGCTAGTGGAGATACAGCACTTCATGTTGCAGTAATGGCAGGAAACAGTGATTTTGTGACAGAGCTAGTTAACTCAGTACACATGACTCCGAAAGACCTGGAAATAAAAAACGCAGATGGAAACACAGCATTTTACATGGCTGTAATTACAGGAAAGATTAATTTTTTACAAATTATGATTGAAAAGAATCTACTCTTAACACTGATCCCTGGGCAAGATGGGGTACTTCCGGTTCACTTGGCTGCTTTTACAGGTTACCACAAAATTGTGCAATATCTGTGCTCTGATATGATACTTCAGAACATGGATTTCGAGGACATTAAGCGACTCTTTTTCATGGTCATAAAGAACAGCATGTATGGTAAGACTAAAGAAGATGATTCTCGATCCTTCTCCATTTTTTAAAAGAAAAGCAATCAAAATTAATTCAATACCCTTTATTGTTAAGCGGTTTTTATATATTCACACTGATTTTCTCTTCCATTATAACCCATTTCTTTACCCCTCGTTTAATGTACTTACTTTTCAAGTTACTCTAATATTCTGTATGTTTCACCTTGAGTTAACAATATTTATATCAATTAAATAATTAACAGATGTGGCAGTGAAATTAGTTAAGAAATATAAAGACAGTTTGAGCACAGCAAGAAATGAAGAGAATCTAACAGCTTTGCATATGCTGGCGCGAACACCTACAAAAGATCCCTGTTAGTTTTCGAACTTCTTTTTTCTATAGCTCTTTTTCTTACTTATACTTTCTTTTGGAATTTTATATTATTGGCTTATTCAATTTATAAACATCAAATTAAATAGAGGTCAATTTATATTCATAATTTTATTGCCATTTACAAAAATCAGTTTTGAGTACAAAGTGTACCCAAAGCCAAGTTATAAATGAATGAGTTAGAAAATGAATATAATCACAAGGTCATATTGCAACGCCTTCCTCTCTATCTGATTTTAAATAAGTGTGGGAATAAAAGGATAACAAAATATGTTTCTTTTAAGGAAGCTATGCGTAGCCCTATATATCAAACTTAATTTTGATAGGATGTTTTTCTCTTTTGAAATCACTTATGCTAGTTTTGTTTCAGTGTACTTGAATGAATATTTTAGACGGGAGATGCGTTCTATCCGGGACGACAAACATGAAAAAGGTTCATCAAGACAAGGTTGCCAATTATTGCTCAGAGAGTTATGGGCACAGGTTAGAGAATTGGAACACAAGAAGATTTTGGAGTTAATAACTCAACCTTCAGTAGTGTTGTTTGATGCAGTAAAATTAGGAAATGGTGATTTTGTGAAATGGATTCTCTACCTGCTGTTGACTATAAAGGACCCTACGAATGGACAAAACTTATTGCACATTGCTTTTTTATTTCGGCAAAATAGCATCTTCAACTTTATACTTAAAATGGAGACCGCAAACCTTGTCGTAAGAGCAGTGGACAAAGACCATAACAATGTTCTACACTTCACTGCAAGGAAATTTGAAGCATCAGATTTAAGACCAAACGCTCAGATGGTTATAGATTTGCTTTGGTTTAAGGTAAACTTGCTTATTCTTATTAAATTCTTCTCTTTTTTTTAATGAATAAGACATATATAGTGATAGAGGCATTTATATTTGAGAGGTAACAATAAAGATGTCTTCACGATTTAAATTCACACTCCACCATAGAGAGATAAAGAAGTAGAAGAGAGAGAACTCAGGGTTATAATAAATCATGTGATAGGAAAACAAGAGAGAGATGAAAAAAAAGTGAAAATGAGCTCGAAGAAAAATAAGAATGTGAATATATAATTGCTCGAGGGGTAAAGAGAGTAAATCTTGATCACATAGTCATATATGTGTATTTGGATATATTTACAATATTTTTTAAAATTATCAAAGATTATTATAATTTTTTTGGTGCTTAAGATTATTATAATTTAAATAAATAATTTAAATAAATTCAAATTATAAATGTAATAAAAAAATAATTGTATTTTGACATTTCACAAAATAGTAATAGAGTTATCACTTTATAATATTACTCAAATTTTGTTTACTAATTTTTTACCAAAACATTATTACTTAAATTTCACAATTAAAATTTAATAAATTAATATTTTTATTTTTAACAATACTGAATATCATTAATTGAATTTAAAAAATGAGACATCAAGTAATAAATTTTTAATATCATAAAATATTTTATTATCATAAAATATTTTATTATTAAAAGGGACTATGCACATAACTATTGGTTGATTCGCATCACCATTCATATGTTGTACAAGCGCTGCCATGAATGATAATAAAAGAATAAATGAAATATAAAATAAAGAAAATATCATAATTTCATTCTCATTCTCATTAGTTCATTCTCATTCTCATTAGTTGATTTGTTTATACAATAGTAAAGATATGTATAGAAGAGAGAGAAGATAAGGTTGCAGCTATCAAGAGACAGCTGTCAACAAAGTAGTGGAGACTAGACTCGGTGAGAGGACTGGGTCATACATTGACAGCTTTCCGTACTGTCGAACGATACAGGCTAAACCTACAGACGTAAGGAACTTATAACCACCAGACGATGCTCATCAGACGATAGAGCAGACGATGCTCATCAGACGAAAGAGCTGACAATACTCATCAGACAATAGAGCAAACGAAACAGAGGTTCTTATTTGTTTTGCTATATATTCCTAACAGCCCCCTGCAAGTTCAAGGTGGGTGAGTAATTTGAAATTTGTCAACCACCTTTAACTTGTCTCGAAGCTCAGTAAAGCGAGTTGGAGAAAGAGCTTTGGTGAGAATGTCAACATATTGGTCCAGGGAAGGTACATGCTGAACGATGAGAGCTTTGGACTGAACCTTTTCTTAGACGAAGAAAACGTCTAGCTCCATATGCTTAGTTCTGGAATGAAGAATTCGGTTGTGGGTGAAAGCAACTGTGCTTATGTTGTTACAAAAGATACAAGTTACTTGAAAAGGAATTTTTAATTCACTTAGGAGGGATTGAATCCACAAAACTTCTGTTGTAGTGTTGGCGAGACTTTAATACTCTGCTTTTGTGCTGGAGCGGGCTACAAGAGTTTGCTTCGTAGAGCTCCAAGACACCAAGTCAGGTCCCAGGAAAACACACAGTCCAGAGGTGGACCTTCTCTCGTCTACATCAGATAGCCAATAAGCATCGCAATATGCATTTAGAGACAAGGGTCTGGTAAGAGTGGCTGGTTTGAGATGAAGACCATGATTGGCAGTAGCTTTTAAGTACCTTAGTATCCGTTTCACAGTCTTCCAGTGTTCATCTAACGATTGAGATAGAAATTGACAGACTTTGTTGACTAAGAAGGAAATTTCCGAACGAGATCTGTATTCAGTGGGATCACTCATGTAATCTGAGCCCTGTTTACTGAGTTTACAGCCACCAATTATGGGAGTGGAGGTACCCTTGACATCCTCGATGTGTGCTCTTGCAAGAAGATCATGAATGTATTTGGTTTGACTGAGAAGAAGAGAACCATCCTGCATTCTTTGAACTTGAACACTCAAAAAATAATCCAAATCCCCTAGCTGCTTGAGAGCAAATTTAGAGTCTAGGTTGGTTACTAGCTGTTGAATGAGAGTAACAGAACTGCCTGTGATGATGATATCATCAACATAGACTAGGAGATAGATAATATCATGTGTTGATTGCAGAACATAGAGAGAAGGATCACATTTACTGGGCATGAATCCAGACTGGACGAGAGCTGCCTCGAGTTTGTCAAACCAAGCCCTTGGAGCTTGTTTCAAGCCATAGAGAGCTTTGTGAAGTTTGCAAACTAGGTTTTTGTTAGTTGCTTCAAAACCATGTGGTTGGGTCATGTAAACATCTTCATTCAAGGTGTCATTGAGGAAGGCATTGTTGACATCAAGTTGTTGGATTGGCCATCTTTTGGACACTGCAAGAGAGAGGATTATTCTGATTGTTGTGGGTTTGACCACTGGCGATAAGGTTTCAGCATAATCAATGTCTTCCCTTTGGTGAAAACCCTTTGCAACAAGCCTTGCCTTGTATCTTTGGACTTAGCCATCAAGATTTTCTTTCACACGAAAGACCCATTTGCAGCCTATGGTAAATCTGTCTGAGGGAAATGGAACAAGAGACCAAGTGTTATTTTTTAATAAAGCATTATATTCTTCACTCATGACAGAATGCCATTTTGGATCCTTTAGAGCTTGTTTGATTGAAGTTGGCTCAGCTTGTGTGAGAAGAAGAGTAGGAAACTGTTTGGGTTTAACTATTCCTGACTTGGCTCTAGTTTGCATAGGGTGAGCATTGAGAGGGAAAGGAACAACTGGAGTTGAGGAAGAGGAAGTGGTGGGAGGTGAATCTGGACCAGAATTAGAGCTGATGGGAGGTGAATCTGGAACAGAATTAGAGCCAGATTCTGCATTAGGAATAGAGTGGTGTGAGATGTGGGCACTATATGAATGGTAGCAGGGACAGGTGGTGATTCAATGGAGACAACAGGATTTTGTTCAGAAGGAAATAAGTATGGAAAAGGGAATCTGAGTTCATTGAATATAACATCCTTGGAAATAAAGATTTTTCCAGAGGGATCAAGACACTTGTAGCCTTTGTGGCTGGAGGAGTACCCTAGAAAGACACATTTTGTTGACCTATGTGAGAGCCTTGTTGTATTGTAAGGTCTTAGAAAAGGATAACAAACACACCCAAAGACTTTCAGAAATTTGTAATTTGGTGTTTGTTTGTACAATTTGGTGAAAGGACTGGCCTTTTGTAGGATTGAGGTTGGAATTCTGTTTATGAGGTATGTTGCAGTAAGAAAGGCTTGATCCCAATATTCAGTAGCCATTTTGGCATGAGCTAATAATGTCAGGCCAGTCTCAACAATGTGTCTATGTTTTCTTTCAACACTACCATTTTGATGGTGTATGTGAGTGCATGTGAGTTTGTGAATGATGCCTTGGTTTGTGAAGTATTTGGTTAGGGGTCTGAACTCCCCACCCCAATCAGATTGAACAGATTTTAACTTTGAGTTAAGGTGTAATTCTGTCAAACTGGACAAAGATAGTAAAGACTTTAGATTTGAGTTTTAGTGGGAAAATCCAGGTGTAGCGGGAGTAAGCATCAACACAAGTAAGGAAGTACTTATAACCACATGAAGAAACATCAGAGGCAGGCCCCTAGAGATCAATAAAAACAAGTTCTAAGGAAGCATTATACACAGTGGTTGAGGGTTGAGAAGGTAATCTGTGAGATTTTCCAAGGCAACAAGAGGAGCAAACAGAAAAAGGATTTCTATTAGGTAAAGGAACATTACATTGAAGTAAGGCGGTTTTGAGGGCCTCTTGATGAGGGTGCCCCAATCTATAGTGCCACATCTCATACAAAGAAGGTTCTATTACATTAGAGTTATACTGAATATTGTCTTTATTCAGACAAGGTAGAGAACTAGTGGTAGTTGTTGTTAAGGCGGCAGAAGCGCCAGACGATGAAACAGAAATGCTAGACGATGGAACAAGAACAACAGACGAAGAGTGTGAAGGGATGATTTGGGACTGGTCATGAGGAAGGTGACACAGGGTGAAATCATCAAACTGATAGAGATCATCAATTCCTAGGCTGCCAGTGAGGAGGACTTCAGAAGTAGTCTGAGATTTGACAAAATAGTGAGCTTCATGAAATTCAAAGAAGACTTTGTTATCTCTACAAGACTTGCTAACACTTACTAAATTTTTTGTTATAGAAAGGACAAGAAGGATATTTTTTAAAGTGAGTGTGTTGTGTGTGTTATAAGGAAACTTGACACAAGCTAAGCCAATAGATTGAATGAGCAAACCTTGACCATTACCAATCACTACATGATTGTCAAAACTAGACATGGATGAGGTTTCTGCCAGTTGTGCTGGACCATTGGTGACATGATGAGAAGCTCTAGAATCAAAATGCCAAGGTTGTTGATTATCATAGGTTGAGGAGTTTTGAGGGCCTGGCCCAAGAAGAAAGGCTTGGGATTGCCTTGGGTTGAACTGAGATGATGACATTGGTGGCCTAGAGGCTTGGTTTCCAGGGGAAGAACTCCCAAATTGTAGTTGAGTTTGTGGTGAAGCAAACTGATTTGAGTTCCCGAAACCGGGTGGTCCATAAGAACTGTGAGGACCATAAAAAGGGGAAAGAGCAGGATAATCCATGACAAATTGCTGAGGATGCTGATTTGTGCCAAAGGGATTTGGCATAAAGCCATAACCATGTCCATGTTGATTGTACTGATGTTGACTATATCCCGGTTGACGAAAGGGAAACGATCCATTCTGTGCTGGCCCAAAGCGTTGGTAGCAGACGAAAGCATCATGGCCATATTTGAAGCAAATCTGACATTGAATGCTGCCACGTCCGCCACGTCCACCACATATGCCACTAGCACTGCCACTGCGTCCACGGTAGCCACCATAGTCATCATCACGTTCATCGCGGTGGTTTCCAACACTTTCATTTGGTTCTTGTGGGGCTTGCGACGATGGTGGTTGTGGAGCAATGGAGAGATCAGCAAAAACTTTAGGTAGACTTTGAGTAACATTGAGAGAGACTTGTGTTACATCTGTCAAATTATCCATAAGTTGCTTCTTTCGGGTGCGTTCAAGTCGAGCATCATGTGACAGCATCATTGATTCAATCTCATGAATCGTGTAGGCAGACTCTTGGTGATAGATGAGAGTCATCAGAGAGTTAAACTCCTCAGGAAGTCTATCAAAGATTGCATCAAGGTGGTCTCGGAAGTTCACAGACTCACCGATGGAGGTAAGAGTGTTGACAATCGTTTTTATCTTTTTGAGATATTCTGCAACAGCCGTGGAACCTTTGGAAATGGAGTGAAGCTCCGAGCGAAGTTGGGTAGCTTTGGCTCCTGCACAACTTCAAAATAATTGTGAATCTCATCTCGCACTTGGAATGTGTGGACACAGTGTATGACTGTGGGAAGAAGAGAGGTTGAAATGGATGATAGAAGCCATGTGAACAGCTCTGAATCTTGTTGTTCCCAATCGGAGTAAGAAGGGTTTGTACTGTTTGCTATGCGGTCCTCATCGTTGAGATACCGGGAAGGAATAGAAGTACGAGTGACATATGCTTGAAGCTTATGTGACCTAATTACGACTTCAATCTGCTGGCGCCAGGAGTAAAAGTTTGTATCATCAAGTTTGATGGTGAGAGTGTGGGTGAATGTCACCGGAGCATTCGACGCAGTGAGAGGAGTAGAGGTAGTAGAGGAAGCAGCCATGGTTGGCTTGGTTCAAGCTCTTGATACCATAAAAGAAATAAAGGAAACAGAAAATAAAAAAAATATCATAATCTCATTCTCATTCTCATTAGTTGATTTGTTTATACAATAGTGAAGATATATATAGAAGAGAGAAGATAAAGTTGCAGCTGTCAAGAGACAGCTGTCAATGAAAAAAACGATTTAGTGCATAGAAACGATTTAGTTGCAGCTGTCAACAAAGTAGTGAAGATAAAGTTGCAGCTATCAACAAAGTAGTGAAGACTAGACTCAATGAAAAAAACGATTCAAATGATCTAGAGAATTATAAACGCACTAGTGCATAGAAACGATTTAGATGCACAAACAGAGAGAGAGTGTGTAATTGAATAGTTTGTAATCAGTAAACGTGTATTATGAACCGTGTATTTACAAATATATAGAGTTCTCCTACTATCTCTATCAACTGAAAAAGAAAATGTAACTGACTAACCTACTTGCTCTAACAAACTAAATAATTACAACAGTGTAACAAAGAACTAGCTAGCCAGGTGCCGGATACGTATATCAGCATGGATTTTTTTAACTACATAACCTTTTGAAAAAGTTTTAGCTTTGTACATTTATTAATTTGATTTGACATGGTTTGACTTATTTTTCCATCGATATTTCGTGGCCTACATATCATAACTGATTAAGAATCTTAACATGTAGAAGTTTTCTGGGTGTCCAATTGACATTAATCAATCCTCAAATTTATCGTTACCAAGTACCACCACTAACATACTGTTTTTTTAATATTAATTAATGCATGTATAGTATGTGCACAAGAGAGTTCCTTTGGAATTAACAAAAGTGAGAAACAAGGACAACAAGACACCAAATGATATATTTTGTTCGGAGCACGGAAATTTATCTGAGGAAGTTAAAGCTGAAGCCAGAGTAATAGCCAAATCTGGCATGGTTGTGGGAGCACTTGTTGCTGGAATTAGTTTTGCTGCAGCTCTGACTATTCCAGGTGGTGATAAGGGCAATGTTTGGTTTACTGTATTCATGCTGGCGAATGCAATTGCATTACTCACTTCTGCTTTCTCTATCGTCTGTTTCTTGTCGATTTTCTTTTTTTCAAGATTCGGAGGGCACATCACAGTACACCCACCCAGATTGATTGCAGGGAAAATGCTACTATTTGTTTCCATTGCCACTATGGTCATAGCATTTTCTGCAGCTTACTTCTTAATATTTGACGTACATTGTTTCGTTGCAGTTTTAGTGGCTTTCTCCGAGGTTTGCTCAGTAAGGTTTATTTTCCATCGATCATACATGACACCCTGATTCATACACCACCATTAGTGGTAGACACTTAGAGAGAGAAAAGAAGAGAGAGAAGTATTGGATGTGATATGTAATGTGATGTGATAAGAAGTGAGAGATAGAAAGAAAAATAAGGTGTTTGTAGGTGTCTATACCGGTGATATTTAATCTTTATTGTTTTATTCTTTTAGCTGTCAACATTTGGAATTTTTGTGTTAGGTACAGTTATTGATCACCTGTAATTCAACATTTGAGATTCGCCAATTTGGTTTAGACGTTTGTTGTATTCCCTGATAATCATGTTTTATAGTTTGCTTGTGTAATAATCAAGGTTGTCCTTCATCAATTTGTGACTATTATGTGTATATGTAATATTTCATCCAAATCATGATTTGGATTGAAAATTTTATTTGAATGAGATTCTCCGGTCGGGTGTATTATATATATTGTTTTCAAAATTTTCTATATAAATATTTAAAATAAGATGAGACTTTTATCATTATTAGTGAAAATCCACACGATTTTTGTTGTCTTTCTTACAATAAAAATAATTTCAACTAAACCATTTATAATGAGAAAAATGAAACATTTCTCAAATCTATTTTAGTAAAAATAAAAACGAAATAAAAATTAGAGCCGTATGATTTTTTTAATTATTAATGAAAATACAAATGAAATATAGATAATATTTTTCTCCTTTTTATACAATCATAATATTAAAAAATTTACATACATGGTAAAATCCAAGTAAAGGTAAGAGACAAAATAAACAATCATATGTGAGAGAGAAAATGCAACCCACCGTATCATCAAATTTTTGTATAACCCCACATCTAAGAACATACCAAACTGGAACAATAAGAAGGATAATGAGCTTTTGGTGGTTAGAATAAGATAACAGTAGGATATGATAAAGAGTTGAATAAGGACGGGATAGGATAAGAGTAGGATAGACTCTTAAGAGTAGGATAGACTCTTATCCTATCCTGCGTTTGAGGTGGACATGATATTGATAGAATATGATACAAACTGTGGAAAATGTATCAAATTTTCTCTAAAATAAAAAATACATAATATTTTATAAAATTTAACTTTCTAAATAGTGTTTTTTTAAAAGTAATTATTCTATTAAATTAATTTTTTACATTTTTATAAATGAGTCTATATTTTAATATTAACTAAAATTTAATTTAATTTAATTAATTCGGCTATTTTAATTTTTTCGAAGTGAGCCTATTTTAATTAAAATTATTTTATATGTAATCAATGAGTTTTAACTTAAAGTAGGGGTAAGTGATAAATAACAAAAATTAATTAATTTTTTGAAAAAATATTTAAAGATATTATTCTTTCAGATGCAGCCAGACAACTCCCTACCCCCTTGTCTTCTAACATAGAAAAGAAATTATTTAATGTATATGGATTTTCACAAGAAACTTAAGTTTAATTTATTCTTTATGTTCTTGGATTCAGAGTAACTCTGGTCTTTTTTTTGTGTGAACTTTATCTGCAAAATTCAATACATAAATACTCCCTCCGTTCCTTAATAACTGTCACTTTAAGGTTTTGCACACATATTAAGGAATTGTATTAATGTTCTTGTTTCTATCAAAATTACTACCTAACTTCCTAACATATCCTTTATCTTTCTTCTTAATTTAGACTCTTTAATTTCCTATCACCATTAATTAAAGGGTAGAATTGGTAAAACATAATTAATACTCTCTTGAACTTTGTAAAGTGACAGATAATTAGAAACGAAAAAAGGATAAAAGTAGTGACACTTAAATAGGAACGGAGGGAGTAATTCGGTCTATACTTACGAAATTTAATACTCTTCTAGAGGGAGCCAACCAACTCCCTGCCCCCTTGTCTTCTAACATATAAAAGAAAATGTTAATGTATAGCAAGTTAAGTATAGCTCACTTGGATTTTCATTCTTTATGTTAATGGATTTAGAGTATCCCTGGGTTTTGAATATTCCTTTTTGTGAACTTTTTCTGCAAAATTTAGCCTTGTATCCCTTTTCTGTCTTGTATAATAATAATTGGAATGTTGCATTGCTTCTTACCTTGAAGTTTAAATGCAATCATCATTATTATATAGGAATTGCATGCAGTATTATCTGTATAACTTTGACTTGTGAGTGCCTCATCATCTTTCTTTAACAGTTCGTATAGAGGATAAATGTGTTTTCTTACTGCATTCTTTTTAATAATCCTTTGGTCTCTGGTATCTCATTGTAATTAAACCAATTGAGCCTGCTATAATTATAGTGCCTATGATTCTGTGTTACATCCTGCGATTAGTATTGTCTCAAGCACTTGTTTATCTTCTATGGTTTCAAACTTGTCGGCTTACTCCGATGATTTTTGTTTTGAAGATGGACCCCTGTGATGGTTGCTCGTTCATGGCATAGAAACTGGCTTGAGGACATCTTAAAAACACCCCCAGCAGACAATTTACAAGTTCTCCCTTCACCATATCTATCTCTCCCACTTATGAGCATTGTGACAATTGCTAGGTATGTTTTGTCTTGTTTGTGCTATCCTGTTTCCAATTTAAACAACCCCTACGTATCAATTAATAATCCTATGTTTGGTATTGGTTGCTATGCTATCTCTTTGTTCCTCATTGGGAGAACCAATTGAATGCAACTTTCTTTAAGTTTTCTTGTTTTGTCCATTTCAATTTCTCATGTATTGGCTTGTATTCATGTTTTGAGTTGGAGCTTACAACTACAATTGTCAGTAAGATCTAATTTCATTATTTCTCAGATTTATCTTGACGTGCCTGTATTAGTTGATGCTTAAGAAGAAATTTTAGACAACATTGAAAGTCAGGTTAGTTCTTGTTGACACACTCTTGACTTACTATTTTTAGGCTTATATGTAGCTATGCAGCGCGTGTTTAGTTCAATTTTAGTCTGCTGCTGTTTTTACATAACCCATCCTATTGCTTGGCTTATTTTGGTTGGTTAATTGATTGCCACGTTATATGCCCAAATTTATATGCTGTGTTATATGCCCAAATTTAGTAGCTATATTTAATTCTTCTAATTTATAGCTCACCTGAATAAACCTACCATTTTATAACTTATAAGTAATAACATGCTAAGTTGTTAACGGGAACTGAACATGCGATTTAGTGAAGGCATAGTATATCTGAACTATTGAATTATAAGTTATTAGCTTCCATTTTCTCTTAAGTTCTTCTTGTTCTGTTACTCATTTATTGGTATTACTTGGTTTTTTCTATAGGAGAGTGCCTATTCTTTCCCTTTCGTTTAACAATGTGATCCCCTATTTTTTTTAACTCAGAAAAGCATATTGAGTTGTACTGCTATGGATAAATTATGGATTTCGAAGCCACGAAACTCAAATGAGTATGAGCAAGGAGTTAGGGGATTTATTGATTTTGCCCTTGAACACCGTTCCGTCAATGACAAAATCATATGCCCTTGTAAACGTTGTCGTTTCAAAAAATGGCAGAGTAAAGATGAGGTGTATGATCACTTAATCTGTACGTCATTTCCAGAAGGATACACTTGTTGGTTCTATCACAGGGAGAGTGCATCGGGAGAAACTCAGAATGCGTCTTCCATCAACACCACGTATGCAACTGAAGGAACAACTGTTGCTGAAAATCCTGTTCAGAACATGATCAATGGTGCATTCGGAGTCGATAGGCACAGGGAAAATGAAGTACCCGTTGGAGCATATGTGGATGTTGACATTGATGAAAATGCATCGGAACCTACATCTCAAGAAAGGCTTGAAGCTGATGAGTTTTATGAATTGGCCAGAGATGGAGAACAACCCTTGTACGAAGGATGTAAAAAGTATTCAAGATTATCATTTTTGGTGAAACTATATCATATCAAGTGTCTTTCTGGTATGAGTGACAAGTCCATGACAATGATTCTAGAACTACTGAATGATGCATTTGAGTACGCAAAGATTCCTAGCTCCTTCTACGAGGCCAAGAAGACGATCTCCAAGCTTGGTTTGAACTACGAAAAGATAGACGCGTGCAAATATCATTGTATGCTGTATTGGGGTAATACAGAGGACGAAGAGAGGGAGATTTGCAAAGTTTGTGGAACCTCCAGGTGGAAATCAAGTGACTCTGATGGTGGAAGTAGTAAGAAGAAAGTGCCTAAAAAAATTCTTCGTTACTTTCCACTAAAGCCCCGATTGCAAAGGTTGTTTATGTCAACAAAGACAGCGGAGGACATGAGGTGGCACACTACCGATACCAACAAAGATGGATTAATGAGGCATCCTAGAGATTGTAAAGCTTGGGAGGAGTTTGATAAATGTCATGGTTGGTTTGCAGATGATCCGCGAAATGTGCTTCTTGCATTAGCATCTGATGGCTAATAATTAATAGCTACTTATAGTTACTTAGTAGTTAGTTTTCCCTCCTAGCTACTTACCTCTCTTGTATATATCACACCTTGTAACTACTTTTCCCTCATTCAATATAGTTTCTGTTTTTTCTCCAATTCTCTAGTTTCTCTAAATTTAATAAAGCACATACAAATATTTTTAAAATTGCTAGTTTGGCCAGCCAAATTAGAATGCTGAAAACTGCACATATATAAATAATTATAAGCTAAACATATTTTTAAGCTTATTTCTTTTCACAATTTTATTTGAATCAAACCATTTTTTTATTTATCAACCAAAAGAAGAGAAGCATTATTGAAGAGGAGAGAATAAAAAGGAGAAGGGTCAGTATAATGTACCCAAGACTTGAAAGGAAAAACTAAAGCTGAGTAAACAAAGAAACTAGGAAAGCAATAAAGCAGTTCTGTCCCTTTTATTTTAAAGCCTTTGAAGTAATTATGTATTTGGTTTTTGAATTAATCATAGCATGAATAATTTCTGTTGATCTTTCCTCCAGTAGTAGTAGCTGTCTGATATGATCCTTGCATCTAATCCTTACATCTCCTATGTGCAAGCCTTGATATAAAAAGAAAAAAATTATCAATATAGATCTTTATTTTTTTTATTCTGTAAGATGGGTAAGAGTTGTGATATCGAAGAGGATCTTAAACACTAATTAAAACTGTGTTTTTCATTTATTTTTGGGTAACCCACCCTTTCTCATGGTTCATGTTGTGTTGTTGTGAAACTGTGCAAATTCTGGTAATATCTTATCCATGCTATATACAGGTATGACTCGTAGAACAACACATGCTCCTCGGAGGTGTGTATCCACACCAGTTGATCCACACAATCCACAATGTTCAGATGTTGGCGGCGATCATAGTGTGCCTGTAGCCAACTTAGGTTCATCTTCTCACGAAGAGGTAAACACTGTCCCCTCTACTCAAGATCAAGCTAATGCAACTACTCAGGCTGAAGCACCAGTTGCAAGCTCATCTGCAAAGATAAGAAAGCCAAGAAATGCTTATTGGAATGTGAACGTAATAGGTATATGTCATTTAATATTAGTTTTTTTCTTACTCTTATATTTCCATGGCCTAATATATGTGGTTACGTGACATGCTAGATGCCGATGGTCGTATTACGCCATCATCATTAAGAGCAGCTGATGTCCTGGCAACAAAAATGACGACTAGGATATTGATTGAATGGAATTCTCGTAGCCAACCCGTAGGACACTCTGGTGGATTATTGGGACAATTTTTGGGACTTGTGGCAAGCAATTTTTCCAATTTCCCCATAATTTATGAGGATTGGAGACTAGTTCCTCCTCTGTACAAGGATAATGTTTATGATCAGACTATCAAGGTACAAATTATAATTAGTTAAATACATTTGATCTATTGTGGTATTGTTCACTTACAAATTCTGTTATGTTTATGATGCAAGTCAAATTTGTTGTCAATGATCAAGATCACAAGAAATTTATTTTAACTAGCTTGGGTAAGAAATGGCGAGACAACAAATCTGAGTTGTTCCGTGATAAGTTTGTGTGGGAGAAATCTTTTGAAGCAAATGTTCAAGAATGCCCAGAAGGGATTGATAAAAGACCATTGGATAAAGTTTCTGGGGCATAAGATAAATGAAAAACAACAGGTAATAAGAATACAATCATCTTATTGAACGTATTCTAAATGGATTTATGATTGGTTGATTCTTGTTTTTGTAATAATGCAGGAGATAGCTGAAAAAAATGCAGCAAACCGGGCAAAGCAATCGATCCCTCACACAC
This sequence comes from Acmispon strigosus, assembly GCA_030819835.1. Taxonomy (NCBI): domain Eukaryota; kingdom Viridiplantae; phylum Streptophyta; class Magnoliopsida; order Fabales; family Fabaceae; genus Acmispon; species Acmispon strigosus. The sequence goes on along the minus strand of JAUAMA010000005.1, from coordinate 42,133,866 downwards.
TAGGATCAAAATCACTTGCAAGGAAGAGATATGAGCTGGTAAAATTTACTCGAACTGTCGGTAGCTGAAATTATTAGATATATTAATCAACTATATGATTATTGTTTATATGGTGCAAAAACTTAGGAGTTGCAAGATGGACGACCATATAATAGAGCTGATATGTACATTGTTTCTCACCAAAAAAATGATGGATCTTTTATTAATAATGAAGCTAGAGAAAAATCTGTGAGTATAGTTTATTGTTAGTCATTTATTATTGTCCTTAGGAAACTTTATCATTGTGGCTTATATACGTGTCTTTTTAAAAATATATGCAGGATCAATTGCTCAATGCAATTGACAATTGTTCGGATGAAAATGAAGCATTCCATAATGTCTTTGGAAAGGAACATCCTGGATATGTACGCGGCTTGGGCCTTGGAGTTACTCCAACTCAGATCACTGGACCCAAGTTTGGCAAATCAACAGTTGAAAATGATAGCAGAATTGAAAAAATGCAATCTGAAATTGATTCTCTGAAAGAAAAAGCTGCTGAAGTTGATACTCTAAAGGAACAACTTGCTTTCCTTATGCAAGTTCATAGGGCAAATGGGGTAAAAAAAAATTCTTTCTGCTTGCTATGCATTATTAACTTATTCACCAACTAGCACTTAATCTTTTATTTCTTTTTTATTTCAGTTCACTAACTTGGAGTCACCGAGAGAAATGAGACCCTCTTCCTCGTCTAGTCATGTGTTTGAAGATCGAAGAGCACCATCACGATAGACTTTTTTAGATTATTAAGATTTATAGTTATGTACTAGGTGGATAATGCAATCCTTTATTATTTTTTCTTTTAGCTTTTTTTAAGCACTTATGGATATGTAGTACTTAATTGAAACTGTATACTTAAGTAAGTATCGTAGGTAGTACTGGGGAGTTTTGTACCAATATGGTCTGATGATGGAATTATTAGTGGACATGGTATCCCTTGGTCTACTACTGTAATACTACTATGGTTGCTGATAGGATTAAAGCCAAAATTTTAAAAATTTTAATAGATGCAGGAATAGAACTGCTTGGCGGTGATGGAACCATCTGGGGGTCTTCAGCACTGCTGGGTTATTGGTGGAAACAATGTGTGTGGTATTGCACCACTATATGCTGCTATATTCATCCATTGCCCTTTTTAGAAGAAACCACGGCTGGTGTGAGGGTGGTAAGACTTGTGGAGGTGCCAATATTCCCTTGCATCCTTGATATAGTACTGATATATTGATACAAAGGGGGTTGAACTCAATGACCTCTCAACAGTAGGAAATGAACCGATTTTTTGGCCTTTGGTGCTGATCCTTCAAATCAATTTTTGTCTGTTTAGAAATTTTAATTGTTTGTTTTGCCTTCATGGCCTTTTCCCCTTCTTGTTTCATTCTCTCACCATCTACTGTATTGTATTATGTACTATGGGTTGGTGTACCTCTAGTACCCCATTCTAATGCAGTCTTTTAGCTTATAAAAAAAAGTATTTCGGTGCATTTGAATGGATTTATTTGCTATATATATATATATATATATATATATATATATATGTGTGTGTGTGTGTGTGTGTCTCTCCTAGTATTTATTATCTTTTTACCAAGTAGAATTTATAATAAAGTAGTCAAAAAATATAAGCAGGCAAAAAATATAAGTAGAAAAATAAAAGAAAATAAAAAAACCTACATAATTTTAGCGGCGGTTCAGAACCGCCGCTAAATTTGTAAGCAAAAACATGTAGCGGCGGTTACAACCACCGTCGTATTTGGAATTAAACAATAACAATCTTCACATTTACCGGCGGTTATAACCGCCGCCATAGTTTCTTGGGATTTTGCCCATTAATAACCAAGTTTGGAAGTGTTGAGGAAGTTAATTTAACAGCGGTTGTAACCGCCATTAAATTTAGTACGTCGGTTTACGTGGCGGTTTGGAGAACCGCCGGCAAATGCACTGGCGACACTCAGAATAGCGGCGGTTGGTAAACCGCCGTGAGTACCTTTTAGCGAGGGTTATAACCGCCGTCGGTTATACTAATAACCGCCGCTAAATAAGCTTTTTCTTGTAGTGACGCCAGCACAATTTTGATCCGAGAAACATTTGAAGGACAACGACCTCGAGGACCTGAAGTGAGGTACCAAAAATTGGAAAAGGTGATGTTGGCCTTAATAGTTAGTGTTAAGATACGTTGCAATTGAAAAATCCTTAATTAAGATTTAATTTCCTAACTTTGAACAAACAAACAAAATATGAAGCTTATATAGCTAGACTCACCACGGCGCAAGATTTAGGGGCGACAAAGGTAACTTGACTAAATAAAGAGACTTATTTGGTTATAAAACCTTGTGAAAAACCAAAAATACCCTAATTGTTTGGGAGTATAATGTGGGTCACACTGTTTACTGACTCATATTAGACATTACCATATTATACCATATCTCATGAAATGAAATAATCTTATTCTTTTTAACCTTTGACGGGTGTTAACCTGTTCGGGAAACGGCGGTGGACCTTCCCAACAAATAACTTTTTCAGAGTTCGATCTTGTGACCCCTTACGGAGATCTAATTTACTACAACTAGACCAACACATTGTTCGTAAATAACCTTAGTTTAGATAAACTAATGGTGTTTAAAATGAATTTTAAAAAATAGTGTTTAAGATCACTGGTTTGAAAAATACAACCATTTTTTACTTTTTTTTTGTCAAAAATATTTGGATTAAACATCCATTTTTTACTTGATATAAATAGTACTATTAGTCCACTTAGCATGGGTTACGCATCCTCTTAAACTTTATAATCCCTACCCATAGCTAAAAGATTGGTTATAAAAGTTTCATGATCCATCCATTCACCATGTCCACCCGAGACAAACCCATCTTTTTTCTCGTTCATTCTAGCCATTCACCTCATACCAAATGGCAAAGCAGCCAGTATATAAGTCCAAAAAGAAAAGAAGATTGACACTGATTAATTACTAATTTATAAAGTAATGATTTTCCCAATTACTTTAGTTACAGAACTTTACAACTCAATTTATATCCGTTGATTTGGTAAACATTCAATCTATAGTGATTTTGTCTTTTGGTAATTGAAATGATTGCCCGAGTAGGATTAATCTTACACATATAATTACAACTCTTACCTAGACAGTTAATTATATTGTAAAATACACTTCATACAAAAGTTGATTTTCCTGCAATTATTCGCACCATGTTTGGAATCATATTCAAATCTTTCCGAATCAACTCTGCTGCCACTAAAGCTACTAAAAGTGGCTTCTCTCAAAATCAGTTCTCCTTTCAACGTGGAAATTTACTGTGTATCTAGACATGCACGAGTCTAGGTCAAGCAACAAGTAACAAGTTTAACATTCGTAGTTCTTTATGTCTATGCATTATGTTTGAACCACGGGTGGTGCATGAAGACCTCTTGGTCAATTCCTGATAGGAACTTCTCTAATGGATTGGAGTTGAAATCACCAAATAAAGGCTCTTCTAGTGCATGTGCATTATTAGGAAGCTCTGTTTCCATCTGTGAGTACACACTTTGGTAGCCTACAGAGGCACTTCCTTCTTGTGATGAGAGAAAATTAGCTAGTTGATTTTGATGAAATGGTTTCCTTATTGTAGCATGATCATGCTGCAAAAGATATTGTATTTCACTGTTCAAATTCATTGGTACTTGGACACTACCACAATCAACAGCCCTAGCTGTGGAATTTGCTATTTGACCTCCAAGGAAATCATCTATCTCCTCTTGCAAGCTAGCAATCTGCACACAGCATGTTCCAAAGTTATATATGAAACACAAGACTTACTGCATGTTTTGACTAACATTATCAGAATAAATTGTGAATATAATTGATTTATAGCTTCATCAATATAATGTAGAATTAATTTTAGAGCTAGAATAATCAATTGTGAAAGAAACTTCAAAACACCAAAAAATTGATAACAAGGGGGAAGAATCAATTCTAACACTTGCAAACATAGAATCAGACATGCTCTGTCGTATATAATTGTGTGATATATCAAGTTTCTGGGGTCACAGCACTGAAATTAATTAACCTGTTGGTGCAATGCGTAGATATGAGCAACACAACCATATATAGGATCCTGCATGCGAGCTAAGGCTTCATAAGAAATGGTGATGGCAGCATCACTTCTGTTCTGGATTGGAAGGTGTGACAATAGCCTTGAAAATATGAGTATGATGTAATTTTGGGTGTTGGGGGTGGGAAATTTAACACTCTAGGGAGTTTACCACCCAGACATATTGACTTATATTCTTAAGCAGTTTCAGTTGCAATAAATTATAAAGGCAGAAGATGGGTTTGAACGACAGTCTATGTGAGCTCGAATTTTTTAAAAAAAGTACATGTTGTGGGCTTATCTAACCAATCTTAGACATCATATTTGTGATAGCTCTTGGGGATTACAGTGATCTATGTTCTCATTTTGAGGTTTTGGGGAGCGACTGTTGGTTCTTTTATTGACGTACTGCTTTTTAGAATAAAATTAGAATTCATTTGCAGCAAAGTAGTAACGGGTTTGTCGGATTTGCCGTATCTGCGAGTATTTATTGTACTATGCAGCTCAATAGTCTAAGTACTCAATCAACAAACTTACAGATAGTTTGAGGTTTATTTTTTGTGAAGATGCATCAAGGCTACTAGTTGTTGGGAAGCTTGAGAAAGCTTTAGAAAGCATGACCTGGAAGACTTGAAGAAGCCGAAATTAAAAGGCTTGAAGAAATCGGAACTTAAAAGGGCTTGAAGAAGTCAAACTTGATTTTAAAAAGCTTGAAGAAGCAATTGTTTGAATGAAGTATCTTTGGGATTTTTGAGATAATTGAGTGTTTTTTGGATTTTTTATAAAAGAAATTGGAATTTCCATTTTCTGTTCCTAATTAACTGTCACTTTACAAAGTTCAAGGGAGTATTAATTATGTTTTACCAATTATACCCTTTAATTAATGGTGATAGGAAATTAAATAGTCTAAATTAAGAAGAAAGATAAAGGGTATATTAGGAAGTTAGGTAGTAACTTTGATAAAAACAAGAACATTAATACAATTCCTTAATTTGTGTGCAAAACCTTAAAGTGACAGTTAATTAGGAACGGAGGGAGTACATATCACATTTATTACTTCTCTCTTCTCTTCCTTTCTTTCTTCAAGTGTCTACCACTAATGGTGGTAAACGAATCACAACTCACCACAAAATTTAAGTAACCGGTGACATGGAAAAACCTTAAGATAATATAAAATTAAAATATGACCGAAACAGAAAATCCCAAATAATCGGCACCACTTTCCATTTCTCTACCATTGTGTCCAAAAGCATCAATTAGCTGGAAAAACTTATTTTCATCCTTGCCGGTTGCCACACAACCGCACCTGCAACTTTCAGCACGAAACCATCAGAGTTCATGGCCGTTGGCACTAATGACTACCCATTGATGCCAAATCATCTTAAATCCGCCCTATGCGGCCATGGTCTACTGGTTTTGCCGTATTTGAACTCTCTCTCTTACAGGAAACAAGAAAAAATGGAATAAAGAGAGAAACATAGGTGGTTTTACTCTAGAGGGAAAAAATCAACAATAATGTTTCGCAGACATTGAAAAAGTAGGATTTAAAAAAACACATTTCTTTCTTGCAGATTTTGCTTCACATTTTCTTGCAAATTGTACTTCGGTTATTTAGCGGTGGATTAAAACCCTCACAAAGTTATTTCTTACTAATTTTTCCGTAATTTTTTCTTATGAATTTTGTTTTGAAAATGTTTTCTGCAAAAACTATTATATCAAAAAATTCTGTGGATTTTCTTACGAACATTTCCTGCGAATATTTTAATGTGCAAAGTTTGAAGGAAAATCCAAAAAAAAAAAAGCAAGTGTGTTCAAATATGTTCCCACTGTAGTTAATCATTGTTGAAAAATCAAAAGAAATGAAAGAGAGAAAAAAAGAAAGACACAAGAGTACGTGACTCAAGCCTAGGGACAACTCATTCTTACATTTCGTCTATAGCTTTAATTTGTTTGTAAAAACAAGCATTTCCCATTTTATTAATGACTCAATATAAAACGCTTTTGATAAGAACTTAAAATGCATTATAATATTGATTTCAGCGTTCTCAAGTTAAAGCGCTTTAATAACGCTTTAAAATACCTAAAAACAGTTTTAAAAGGGTTTTTTAGAATAGTATTTTTTTCTTTATTTTTCTCTCTTAGTGTAGATTTTTATTAATGGAGGCACAAGGGGTGCGTCTGCTCATAAACTACAAAGAGTCAGATGATAACAACTCAGTACAGTTTTAAATAGAGCTGTCAATACGGGCCAGCCCGACCCATATGGGCTGGCCTGTCACGGGTTGGGTTCAAAACGGGTTGGGTTGGAGCAACCCGTTTCTAAACGAGTCAAGAATTAATCAACCCAACCCGGCTCGCGGGTTGGCTCGCGGGTTGGCGGGCTTGCCCGTTTTGGCAGTAGGAAAATAAAAAAAATAAAAAAATAAGGAAATTCAATTAAAAAATGATGAAAAAGTAAAAAAAAAAAACATATTAAATAAATACTAACACATGCATTTTACCAAACCTTATAATTCAAGATCATAACAAATTAACAATGTTGCACCATATACTTTGTGCATATCTATATTCAAGTTCAAACTCCAAGTCATTCTTGAATTCCAATACAATTACAAACACAACCTAAGATGGAAGAAAATCACTCCCTTATCTTTGCAGACTCACTTCACTTTTCACGTGACACTTAGACTTAGTGGCCAAACCCAAGATTTAAGAGAATCAGCCAAAAAAATGTTTATATTTTATTTTATTGCCCAACCCGCGGGCTGGCCCGTTTAACCCGCGGGTTAAACGAGCCGGGTTACTCTAACCCGTATTCTAAACTGGTTGTAATTTCATCAACCCAACCCGCCTACGGGCCGGGTTGGGCCAGGCCAACCCGCGGGTTGGAACCCATATTGACAGCTCTAGTTTTAAACTAGTACCCAGCAAAGATATAAAATCAAGGTGCATACTCTGGTGCCTTAATACAAATGAGTGTAATTTACAGGAGTGAGGTGTACCAATTAAAGTTAAACACGTTTTAATGAAGTGGCATGTTTAATGATCTTTGTATTCAGAATGGAACTTTCGTGTATTTGCTAAACAATCCTTTTTTATTTCCTTTTTCTTTACAATTGGTTTATAAAGTGGTAAGTTTTTTTAACCTTTCGTGTATTTATTAGTTTCTGATGATTCTTCTTCTGATAATTCTTATTTTGATGACATTGGTTCTGATTACACTTATTAACTAGTAAGTAACCCGTGCATTGCACGGGATTTTTTAAAATTTAATATATATTAAAAAATGTTTTAATTTTATGTATATCAAAAATAATTTTAAAAGAAGATGGTACTTAATACGTTGATATTGGGGCAAAAGATTAATCTCACAGCTACTCGGCATGGGTGATACTTTATTCAAGACAAAAAAATATGATAAAAAGATACAACAATTATTATATTTCTCATTTTTTTTCTTATCCATAATTTAACTTCTGACATAAATAGTTACAGAAATAAAATAATAAAGTGAGAATTTTTATTCATATCTCTTCAATTGAAATAATAAGAATTTCATAAATACTAAGTTGTAATTCTCTAACTAAATATAATATTATTAAATGTTATAATTTTAAATTATGAAATTATTAGAATTTATTTCTTATATAATAATTATGATGAGTAAGAATGAGTATATGAAATTAACAGTGTAACAAAAAAGAAATATGAAATTAAAAGGAGAGTTAGTGTGGGAATGGGAGTATAAGTATACCAAATGACCGCTTACAACAAATGAGTGTGAGTCACACCATTAAAGGAAGGAGAGAGAGACAATGGAATTTTAAAAAAGAATTAATATGATTGCATGTGAGGGAATGCATATAATTTAGATTTAGATGTCTGATAAGTGTCAAACGTTCATAGTTTTAACATTGTTTTTAGGCACTTATTATGAGTTTTAATTGTAAAAACCTTCAAGAAATGTATGTTTTGCAAAGGAATGGTGAATTGCTATTAATTCTGGGTTAGAATGCACATTCTTGATGTTTTTGACATATTAATGGTGTTTCAGGATTGAATATCCAAGAAAGAGCATGGATTCACTGAAGCTCTAATGATTTCAGTTCTAATCCCAACTTTTTGATGCAGAAATCTTAAAGCAGCTTGAGCAAAATTGCAATATCTCATTCGTTAACCGTCGGATTTAGCTAAAATTTGAATATGTGGTTCCTAACTCATGGAACTTCAATATGTATGGTTGGATCTTGATTTGAAGTGCGAAACCATAATCCAACTGCTTTCTTAATCTGTTAAACCATCCAACCTTTGCTTTCTAATTTCATGCTTTTCAACACAAGTTTTCTAAACAAACACCTTCTATTTTATTTCTGCTTAACTTCTTGACTAAAGAACGACACTCATACTCATTTGCTCTTTGTGGATCGATAACACCCGTACTATACTGCAATTGAATCTTAAAAGAGGTTTGAACACCGCGCAAGTATTGGTTTTTATTAAAAGACGTAAAAACCCTTTTAACAATGTCTCTCATTCTAATGAAGACTCTAATTTGTATATACAGAGTAAGAGTAAATTGTAAACATGAGACAAGAAGTAACAGTATATAAATAGCTGATTACACGTGTACTTGCATTTCATGAACAACCTTGAAAAATGGTAAGATTGGAGTACACTTGATCCAACTAATCAGTAAACTCTCCAATATGGATTATGTAGAATTGCTGCAATGAGATACTAACAAAAACGATATAGTAAGTGAAATTAATAAACAAAAAAACTTTGTTCAAACTCAACTCTTTGTTCTCAATCCATACAGCTCCATTTACTAACATCATCAACAGCTATCTTCAACCCACCTTTGTTTATGCTTTTGCTTCCCACAAATAATTTCCCCTAATTATGTGTTCTAAAATAGCTTCCCACCGTGTCTCTTTCTTCCATGATGGTGGTTCCTTGCAAAAAAAAATTGAATCTTGAGCAATTTCTGAATTTAAGTTCGGCACCAGTCAATCTTCTGCAAATGAGCATTTCTTCAATGGGGTGATACTTCCCATTTAGATGCAAGAGAAGAAAAACACTACCCTGAAACAAACACGCTATGTGCAGTCTCCATATATGAGACTCCCACCTCGTCCATGTTCCCCTGGAGTTGACAAAATCAGGAAAGAAAGTACCAGAGAAGTTCTAGATGTAAAAAGTACCAGAATGGAATTTTCGTGTATTTGCTAAACAGTCCTTTTTTATTTCCTTTTTCTTTACAATTGGTTTATAAAGTGGTAAGTTTTTTTAACCTTTTGTGTATTCATTAGTTTCTGATGATTCTTCTTCTGATAATTCTTATTCTGATGACATTGGTTCTAATTACAGTTCTTAATTATTGGTTTGGAAATGATTATTGGATGGGAAATGATTATCATATAGTTTTTAGATCATGTGTTTTTGAAATGATTATCATATATTGTTGTTAGGAATCATTTTGTTGAAGACTTCAGATAGGAAATCCTGTTATTTGTTTGTGGTGCAGTTCTGAAATTTTTGAAATCTTACACGCCTGGATTAATGGATACATGACGTTTTTATTTTCGTTGCCTTCTTCCTTGCCGCTTCAAACCAACTCTCCCCTGCAAACACAACGATCCACTGAAAAGGACCGCACCAAAACTGCACTAGAACCCTCGCCATGACCGTAATTCTGCCACCCCAACCAGCCGCTGTCGTAAGCCACCGCACCAGGAGCCTCCGTGCTGTCCCATGAAGCCGTCATCTCAATCGCTGCCGCGAAGGTCGCATTTGCGCCGCCGTGCCGCCGTCGCGTCTGAATCATAAGGCCACCATCGCAGCCTCCTTCCAAGCTTCTTCTAACAACACCCTCAATTTTTCCTTCTTTCAAAACCCTATGCACTTTTGAGAAAAGGCTTATGAGTCGTGATTTTTTCACCTCTTAAAAATTAAACATAACTTTTAAAATTTACATGACAAATCCTTTGGACATACCTATAATTAACATATTTGGGAGTCCAATAAAAAATAACAGAGCCTCATACCTATTATCATGAAAGTATTAAACATGTCATTTGCCCATTAATTCACATCACTCCTGCACCGTGTCCAAATTTTCACTCCTACACCATAAAAATCTCCTACAATCAATAACTAGCAAGCTAATTATAACCCAAACAAGAATAGAATGACATTAGAATCACCAACGCTCACCCCCTGTAATAAAAAAGCCTTCAGCACTAGTGAAGCAAAATTTCCACCCAGTAGGCGACGCCATATTGCCATTGTTCCAATTCCAACTGATCAACAGCATCTAGCTCAAATGCTAGCCAAACATGTCCTTGGACTGGAAATCCATTCAAACATGGAGGGCCTAAATTCCTTAATTTTCGCAGTTAGCCAACTCCAGGACCGCAATTGAACCAGCTCCAGCATTTCCTCCTTATCAGGTTAGCCCTCACGAAATACCACTGCGTTCCTATGCTGCCACAAGGTCCACACAACAGCGAACCAGATCACGCGCACCGCCAGCTTCTGTCCGACCGAATGAGAAAATGAGCAATTGAACATAAGGTGATCCGAGGATTCCACCTCGCCATTACGGAACGGGTACATAGCATCTTCCACTGATGCAATAATCTTCCTCTTCAATAAGATTTGCCTAGTTTGCAATTTGTCCCAGTTAGCACAATCACCTAGATTTCACATAGTAGAGTAGAGGAATCGAGAATGCAAGACGCAAAACTTTGTCCACGCAGTTCAGCTAATTGAGCCTACCTCTGCGGCTATAGACTACAACTTCTTTTCATTCAAATTGTGCTTTAAGGTTACGGTGTTACAAGATATATAAGGATTCTAGTGATCCAGATATTACAAGATAATATCCCACTAAATCATATCACTATCCCCAACAAATCAGATCTTAAAATAAACAAATTTGGCCCAAAATTAGAAAACAAAATCTTTCTGATATCTTTTTTATTTTCCCAATGAGCCACACTCAACAATCTTTCTGATATCTTTTTGATTGCCAGACGATTTGCGCGCTCGCTCCAGAAAATGAAATAGCCCCTGTGAAGACGGGGCGTTCGCCCCAACGACCTACAATAGTGTTTTTATAAGCAGTGTTTTGGCGCGAACGCGCTAGCCTCCTGGCGTGCGCACGCCGGTTTCGCAGATTCTAAAATCTGCTATGTATTTCAGATCTGGTTTTAGGTTTTTAGGGGAGGTTAATGGTGGAGAGGTGCGACTAGACACTTGGAGGCCGGTGCTAAGGCACCATGGAGGAGTCATGCATCCCCTCCGGAAGGCCATGGTTCTGATTCACCTCGGGTTCTATCTTCCTTCTCTTCCCTCTCTTCCCCTTTTATGTTGTTTGATTCTATTTTGGTACTTTGGATGATGTAATTTGATTTACCCTTGTTCAATACATCTTTATGCAATTATTATGATGGGTTTTGATGGTTGAGTGTTGCTCACTATGTTTAATGCTTCATTTGGCCAATTGGTGAATTCTAAAGCTTGTATTGATTCATAGATATATTGGAAAATTAATATGGATTGATGTATGCTTGATTATGAAAGGGGGAAATGCACTCAATGTCTTGGGTTTGTTATATTCTCTTTGTGCTTTATGTATCTGTGGACCATGTGATGATTTTTAAGGCTTGCATGACAAAGGGGATTTTGGTGTGAGTTTAGTAAATGAGAGGAACCGCCATTTGCATTAGTTATCTTAGGAATGGATTGTCTTAGGCTAGGTGAGGTCTTCTAGGTGATGATGGGATACACTCACCACTAGGTAGGAATATCTTGAGTTGGGAATGATGTCTAAGCCAAGTGACTAGTCGAGATACTCCTACTAGGATAGGAGTACCTAGGCGGGAATCAATGGGATTTCATGAGTGGTGGTCATAGATTCCATCCAGCAGGACATGAACTTCTTGGGTTAGAAACGGAGCTTGGGGTATGTCTCATCGAGTTGGTTTATGCTACAATGTGCCTTTTGGGATCGCTAGGACCTAGGGGATTAAGGCTAGGTTCTCAATTGGTAGGCTTTGCTTAATTAAGGAATTAGTTAGGTGAATAACTCTTATCGGCATCTTAAATGTTAATTCCATCTTATATGAGTGTCTTGGTTGAGAACAAGTTGTGGATTAAGTAAAATCATTTTGTAAGTCCGCTTTCTTCTTTGTTTACCTCCATCAACTTCTTTTATCGCTTTCTTTATTGTTTTTCTCTTTTAGAATAATTATCACATCTTGAACCGCTTATTCAACGTCTAGCTAGTGAGATTAGTACGTAGCAACACAATCCCTGTGGAGACGACAAAACCGCTATTATACTACGATTGAGTCTTGAAAGGGATTTGGTAGTAGTCAGTTGAGGAAAACCTCTTTTCATCATGCATATCTCTTTATCTCGGCTTTTGGTAAAGGAGTGACTCTCTCATTCGTATGGTTTTCCAATACTCACATAACAGCTTCTTCCTTTTGTTTATTTCCTCTATACTGAGATTTGCACTCTTCACTTTTGCATCCAATACTGCCATGGAGTTCACCACCTCCTTACTTTTGTTGTTCAAATCACCAAATATCTCCTTATTCCATACTTTCACCCTAGCCTTCAACATTTTTAGCTTCTCTTTTAAGACGAATGGTCCCCACCCTTCCACTTTAATTCCCCACCAAGCACCTTCCACAAATCCCTTAAATCGAGGATCCTCAAGCCAAGCATTAATGGATCTAAATGGTTTAGGTCGCCAACCAATCACATTGCATATCAGAAGCAGTGGGTAGTGGTCTGAAAGTTCCCTGTCAAGCACCGACTGAGCACTCTCCGGCCAAGTCATCAACATTCTTGACAGACAAGGAACCTGTCAAGTCTGCTAGCAGCCATTCCGTTAGGACGAAACCAAGTAAAATGCTTTCTTAAGAGAGGAATGTCAAGTAGCTCCATACTCATAATAAAAGAATTAAACTCTACTACCTCCCTTTCCCCATATGCACTTCCTGTCGCCAATCCTTTCCTCTCATCTCGGTTTCTTATAGCGTTAAAATCCCCTACTACACACCACATGAAAATTGGAGAATTTTGCTTCCTCTGAATAATTTCATTCCAAAGCCTTCTCTTTTCATCCAGATTACACGGAGCATACACGTTAGCTATGACACATACAAGACTCTGAGGTCCCCAAAAACCTCTCAAGAAAATTAAACCAGAGCCAATGAAGCACTTCTGAACTCTGAAAACATCCATATTCCATACACACAGCAGCCCACCGGTTCTCTCAATAGCTGGATTCCACCTAAAATCAAAATTACAAATCTGCGCACAAATATTATGACTAATTTATGAGAGCTTTGTTTCCTAAATTAGTAGCATCTTAACCTTCTCCCTGGTCATTGTTTCCCTCAACGACCGACGTTTCGCATACCTAAGCAGTTTTCACATACCTTGGAGGGAATTTGAATTGGGGTTAGACCATCCACCATCTCTTTAGACTTCAAGAGACTCAAATCCTTGAAATTGAGATGACCAAGTCTTTGATGCCATAGCCATGAGCCATCGTCTGCAACTTCAGATGCTAAGCACTGGGAATCAACTGCAACTACTTTCACCTGGAAAGTTCTATTCTGTGCCTTCGGTGTTCTCAAAACTCTTTTGTTCTAAGAATCAAGCACTTTGAGATGTCCCTGGACCATGTGTAGAGTAAATCCTTTCTCTAGAAATTTCCCCATGCTAATGAGATTACTCGTCATGCCAGGAACGTACAGTACTTCAGTGATTACAATATCTGAGCCATCTCGTCTTTTGACTAAGACATCACCAATGCCTTCTGCCGTTATGACCTTATCGTCTGCAAAGCGAACTTTGCTCTTCTTACTTTCATCCAAGTTAATGAGCCAATCTCTATGTCCTTTCATATGATTTGAACATACAGAATCAAGATACCAATTGCCAAAGTTGTGGTTTCCATCCTTGGTTACCATCATGAACGTAACCGGTTCTCCATCGGAAACAGGGCTTTCCTTAGCTAGATTTGCCTCATTGCTGGATCGTCCATGAGTGTTTCCAATGCTAGGAGCTTTGCACTCGTTGAAAAAATGCCCTATCTTGTTGCAGTTAAAGCACCGAATCTTCTTTCTATCGAATTTCTTCTTGCCACCTCTATAATTGTTTGACCCTCCTCTTCTTGATGATGATTCAGGTTGATCCTGGTGATCTTGCTCGGTTTCTTGATTGTAATTTCTTCCAGAGTTGCTTCGAATGTCTCTGGAATTCCCTCTGCCTCGATTTCCCCTTTTTCCAGAAAACCCCCCTTTCTTGGAGGTTTGAGCCTGCAACCTTGATCAGCAGACCTATCGTTTGACCTTTCCAGCATCCGTTGCTCATGTGCTTCAAGGGAACCTTGCAGTTCTTCAACCTTCATGTTAGCAAGATTCTTCGACTCCTCAATTGCCACCACGATATGGTCAACTGTGGGGGTAAGGGTTCGAAGTACTTTTTCCACTATCGTCTAATCACAAATAACTTCCCCACACGATCTCATCGTGTTTGTCAAGGCAATTACACAACTGAAAAACTCAGAAATCTTCTAATTTGATTCCATCTGCATCAATTCGTATTGTCTTCTCATCGTTTGCAACCAGACATTCTTCAATTGCTCAGCTCCTTCATTGCATTTTGCAAGAATCTTCCATGCCGTTTGAGCACTCGCAGCGCTTGCAATCTTGTCAAAGTGCACAACGTCTACGCATTGATGGAGCAAGAACAGGGCCTTGAAATCTTTCTTCTTGTTTTCCTTGAATGCAATCCTCTGCTCTTCTGTGGGTGCCCCAGGCAACGCTGGGAACCCATGATTACTCTCATCTAGACCTGCCATTGGTCCCGGTTCTTGCCATCGAGCATTGTATACCAGTTGTTAGAGACAAAGCGTGGATGCGCAGCGTAACAACAGCGTGTGACGACGTAGACGATGGAGACAACAAAACAGAGTAATAGCAAGAGAGAAGAACGAGTGGGAAAATTGAAATTTTTAATTTCTGAATTACTAACTGACTACTACTAACTACTCTATTTTGTTGTATGTATTTATACAATGTAGATGAGCTACTCTATTCATACAAGCTCAAACTAAACACTTTAACTAATTCAAAGCCCACTAACAAACTCAAAATTACTCTTTTAACACTCTCTTGCTGTAAATGAGATTGAAGTGTGAGCATAAACTTTTATTTGCTGTCTAGTTGAGAGCAGCTCCCACCTGTAAATGAAAATAGACACTCCAAAGTGGAGTTTCTTAGGGTTGCAAGAGAAGGTGCACAATGCACATAGCGAGATCCACAGACCTATACATTGAAAAAGAGTGCAGAAAAAGACGTGTGATGGGTCGGTAGATAAATAATAGAATATTAAAGTGTGAGTAGATTGTAGGATCTATTAGAAAATTGTTAAAGTTGTTTGGTTGGAATTGAAAGTTAAGAAATATTTTGTTCACACTTAATAAACACGCATATTAGGAGAAAGATAGAAAAAGAATAGAACAATGAGAGATATGATTAAATTATTTAGGCTCCGTTTGGAAAAGTTTATTTGAGCTTATGTGCAATTATGCAAGTGTTTGAGAGAGCTTATATAAATAACTTATAATCTACCTATAATTTGTTTTGAGCTTATTTTTATAAGCTATTCAGAGTAGCTTATGAAAAAGAGTTTATGCTTATATATAGCTTATTTTCAATTCATTATAATAAATATCTTAAAAGAGTTTATTAATAACGCTTATGCCATAAGCGCTTATGGTCATAAGTATTTAATTAAGCTGTTTTCCCAAATGGGGCTTTAATAAAAAAAAGAAGAGAAAAATTGGAAAAGAAAGTAAGTGAAAATGAAATAGAAGAGATAATAAAATATGAATAAATCAATATCCTAAAAAGTTAATGAAGCTGTATAAAGTAGTATATATAGATAATGTGGTATTATGAAAATTGTAAATAGCCATATAAAATTAAGTATATAAATTTTAGGGTTAATGGTATGGTAGGTTCCTGTGTTTGTACCCAAGTTTGCGATAAGTCCCTCGCCGGAAAAAAATTTGATATAAGTCCCTTAGTTTACACCAAGTTTGGATTTAGTCCTCGCCGGAGACCGGAGCTCCGGCAAGTGCTTACTTGGACTGCTGACTGTATTATTAACAATGACGTGGATTTTTTTAATTATTTTTGGAATTACAAATAATAAAATTCATTATAAACTTAAAACCCCTAAACTCATCTAAATCCTAAATTAACCCCAAACACATAAACCCCCAATTTCATTTAACCTAAATTAGAAACCCCAATCTAAAATTCCTCCTCCCTGCTGCTGCAAAATCGTGAGCCAGCCCCTTCTCCTTGGCCGTTCCTCCTTGGCCGTTCCTCCTCCGTGCCGTGAGCACAGCAATCGGCAACATGCACAGCAATGCAATACATGTTTGATTGATATTGAATAAAATCTCCTGTTCAACCTCAAACAGGATTACTTGTTAACAAATTGAGATTAAAAAATAATCATAATAGAGGCTAGACCCACAAATCTAATCAATGCAGCAATTCTTTACTCGGGACCGACCCATATATTCTGCAGCATTTGCTTTTTCCCTGTAGTTCTCGAAGGTCGGCAATTCTCCTTATAAAACTGTTTTGCTGCAACCAAAATCTGCTTACATCATCTCTGCATGTTCAGAGAAGACATGTCCCATGTACCAAGTAATAATATTGAAGACGAAGAACGGCACGGAGGAGGAACGGCCAAGGAGAAGGGGGCTGGCTCACGATTTTGCAGCAGCAGGGAGGATGAATTTTAGATTGGGGTTTCTAATTTAGGTTAGATGAAATTGGGGGTTTATGTGTTTGGGGGGTTAATTTAGGATTTAGATGAGTTTAGGGGTTTTAAGTTTATAATGAATTTTATTATTTGTAATTCCAAAAATAATTAAAAAAATCCACGTCATCGTTAATAATACAGTCAGCAGTCCAAGTAAGCACTTGCCGGAGCTCCGGTCTCCGGCGAGGACTAAATTCAAACTTGGTATAAACTAAGGGACTTATATCAAATTTTTTTCCGGCGAGGGACTTATCGCAAACTTGGGTACAAACACAGGGACCTACCATACCATTAACCCTAAATTTTAATGGATATTATTGATGGAAATGGTCATATTAGTATATTTATACTCTGCCGTTGGTTGTTGAACTTGGTTTGATACATCTTATATATTTTCTAGTCTGTAGAATACATTGGTCTTTCTTTGACTTAGTAAGCAGTTGATAATGACTTGCAAGTCTTTTTTATCTGTATACGAAGTGGATATGCAGTAAAGCAACCTATATAAAAAGACCAGAGTTAATTAAGAAAACATAAAAAGAAGACCATAGGTCTGCGTAGGGGGGAAAATGATAAAATATACAACCACTACCAGAGCAGAAAGTTTTGGTTAACAAGTATAAGTATAAGTGTACCAAGTTGTAGATCTCTGAGAACTCGTCTCATCACAAAGCATTGAAGCATCGATCGATCTTGCTGGAAGTTGGATCATCATATTCACCACTTGACGAGGTAAGCTCAAATGGCTCCTATATTAACTTTTAAATTACTGCATCAGTTCCTAGTCCTTTACTATTATTTTAGTTTATTCTACAAACTCAATACAATGAGGTGGGCGTCTATTATTCACCACTTGCTTCCTGGACCTCTTGGGCCTTGTAGATTGGGCTGGTGTGCTGCTAGTTTTCTATTTCTCATTTAGACTTGAGTTGGTTTGCATATGTTCGTTTTTGTCTTTTCTCTTGTATTTGTTCGGATATTTTTCCATTAATTTTTTAATGTGTTCTCCCTAAACTGCAGGAAAACTTAATAAAATTCTAATTTTTACATTAAAAAGTAAAATAAAATAACTAGCTATCGTTCTTTCTATTTAACATAACTCACTTTTAAATAACATTATTTTGGTCAAGTTTTATATATATTAATTAAAAATTCTTAAATTGTATATATACCTTTTAAAAAAAATTGAAAGAGAGGTCATAAAACTTTTTACCGGTGTTCTTGAGGTTCCTACATTTAAAGGGATCTATAGTTATGCTTGGGTTATTAACTTTTGAATCAAGATCCTTTCATGGAATCACTAAGGATCTCAACTATCCAATTTTGTTTAGAACCAGTCTAAATTATTTATGAGGGTAATTTGATATCACTTTAATGGACTAAGTGGATAAGTTACGAAGTTTCTTACCCACTTATCTTCTGAGTGATTGATCATCTTAGGACAATCAATCAACGAAGTCAGTGGGCACAATGAAACTACCCTCACACCTAGTCATGAAAAAAACTCGCCGAACTGCACGATCGTAGCCAACACTAGACGATTACTCAGAGGACGTCGCTGACATTCTGGACCAGACCTACCGATAAGAAGATTTTGAACAAATTGGTATCACCCCACTAACTCCATCGTCACATGCGGATCGAGCAAGAGCAAGCTGACCCTTAGGAACCTGCCAGAATGTCGGTCTTCGCCGATGTCCCAGACCCAATATCATATTCCCTGGCCGGCGGTGAACCAAGATCTACAAAGAGTTGAACAACCCGTTGAGCACATGGAGCATTAAAAAAATGTAAGTGACGTCAGACAACCTATTCCCAAGCGTAACTCAAAGGTGCTCACCAGGAATCACCAGTCAGAATACAACATCTAGAATTAGGAGGCGACCAACCCCCGACTAGGCCCAACTCGAAAGAAGTCATCCGGGACCTACAAACCAAAATCAGGCACCTGGAAAGAGGATGCAATCGGCACGAATGCCAAAGGGGGTAACGAGAATCCAACCACAACATAAATCAGCACACACTGCGAGATGACCATCACTCATAGGAAGAGCCTATCCTCGACCAATATCCTTTTAGTGACGTCGTCATGCGCAAACGGATACCATCAATTTCGTGTGGCCCCTAACCACAAGGCGTACATTAGAGTCTGAACTGCATGAACACCTCTACATTTTCTACGACTCTATGTAGTTTACCGAGGCATTCGACCTCTTAGTATGCAAATGTTTCCCACTAAGCCTTAGGAAGTTCGCCTTGAGGTGGTTCCAATCGTTCCCCCCGCCTTAAGGAAGACCAGGATTAAAAAGAGATAGTTATGACAAAACATTATGGAATGAAACCTTGTTCATCTGCAAGAGAACACCACCAAGGTGTTTCACTACAAGAAAACACTAAATTACCGGCGGTCCCAATACCATCCCAAAATCTTGCTATTAACGACGGTCTGGTCGTCGGTAACGTGTTTTAAAAAAATAAAAATATATTCCCGACGACCTAGGCCGTTGGCAATTTGGCGTTTTTTTGCGCGATTAGTTATTGCCAAATTATCGACGGAAAGAACCGTCAGTAATTTCAAAATTTGAAATTTCCGCCTACCGCAAACTTTAAAATAATTCAAAAATTAGTTTCTGACGGATTTACCGATGGCCAAAACCTTCGGTAGCCTTTAAATATCCCAAAAAAAGCCATCGGTAAGCTACCGATGGATAAAATTGTCGGTAACCTATAAATAGGAGTTTGTAAACCATCTTACTCATACTTCATCCACCTCCTCCTCCTCCTTCTCCCTCTCCTTCTCCCTCTCCTCTTCCTCTTCCTCTTCCTCTTCCTCTTCATTCATTCTCATTCTCATTCTTGAAACCGACATTCTCACCCTCCAGAACTTTCTTCTAATTCTCCACAACCTTCAATTTCTCCCCATAGCTTACAAATTCTTGTGACCTTTTTCTATTTCCTCTCCTACAATGGTTGCCACCATAGAAAGCTTGGTGGAATGCTTTTGACCATCAATCCTCTCAATCACCAGCGCAGAAATGCTCTTATGCACATCCAAAACTTGGATCTCGTCCAGTTTTCACTCTAGGTACTCCACCAATGTCGGGCTCTTAGCCAACATCTTTTCTTTTTGCTCAATGCCTTGTAGAACAACATCCTGAATATACCTCTCGAGGGACACATAACGAAGTGACCTCTAGACTAAAATGTTGAGGTTGTACCGAACAAGGGCTTTAGAAATAAATTCGCGATAAAAAAGAGTAAAGCAGAGGACATCGGATTGGTCGAAGTGCTTGTCCTTCATCTAATCCCACGTGAAGAAATGAGGATAGGCATCGGCCTGACCATCAGAAATGGAGCTCCGAGTTTTTTGGGAAGAATTGGTGTCAAATAACTAGCATGAGGAATAACCTCGTTTTCCTCTCATCCCTTCTTAAGGTTTTTCTGACTAGTTGGGTTTCCGCATGTCCCTCAACCACACCAACTTGATTAGCATCAGTCATCAAAACTTCCAAACTATGGTCCCCCTATGCTAAGAGAGCTTAATCTTGCACCAGGACAACATTCCCTTGTGTGGGCACAACATCCCTTTGTGCATGATCAGTGGCGGACGGAGAACTTTGAGTTGGGTGGTGCCAATATGGACCAACATAATTTTTCTATAAAAAGCAAGTGAAACCAACAAGTAATTTTATACAAAGTGAGTGAAACCAACAAGCAATTTTATACAAAATGAATGAAACCAATAACTAGTGGGGGGCCATGGCATAGCCATGTCCCCCCTTGGCTCCGCCACTGTGCATGATTCATATTCAGTGCGATCACCTGAGTCGTAGATCCGGGAGCAGCTTGATTTGCTTGAAGACTAGCAACCTCGGAAAGAAGCAAAGCATTCAACAAACTCGCTGGTGTCGACATCTCAATTGCACCACAAAAAACAGACAAAACATAAATAATAAAAAACACCACCGAAAAACAAAAGTACAAGCAACTTGAGAAGGCAGAAAATACAAAATATGAAGATTTCCCCAAGTTCACCCTAACATACACGACAACTGAGTCTATTAAATCCCGAAACTGAAAAATAGGCAAGCCCTCCTTATTTATAGATTTACGGAGGAGATTACAGAGCACCACATCATCTACGGTCAAACTTTCATTCGCATTCTCATATTGAGCGACCTTCTTAACAAAATGCCGCATGGTCCAAGATGTCGGAAAGCACTCTACGAGAACCTCACCGTCTATCAACCAAAAAGGCTTAACGCCCACCTCTGGAACCACCCAAAAATAAACATATTTGAAATCCTTATAGGAGCCCGTATAAGGATTCATGAACCCTAAAGTTGGATGAGACTGAAGGCTAATCCATGCTTTACCATGCTTTCGCAGAGTTCTAATCATATTGCAAAAGTATAAGAACAAAGTCAACGATGATGCAAGGCACCCAAACATCTTACGTAGAGCCGGAGAGCCTCGTACCCCTGACTGAAAGTCCAACTGTTAGGATGAAAATGAGAAGGCATGACGTTTAACTTATGCAATACCTTCATCTCAAACTCGGTAAAGGGGAAACTAACCCTCAATTTGTTGATCGGGAACAAGACATATAAATTCTAGTACTCGGCTTATAGAATGCTCTATCGCTTGACATGGGAGACAAAAACTTTTGATCTTTGTCGAGAAAAGGCACCATACAGGCACGACAAAGCCGACCCTTGTCATCGGAGGAATACCTCGACTTAGCATGAATAACCATCAACATCTACCACCAGCTTTTTCTGTTTACCTAGCGCCATGACCTATCCCTAAAATCTGCAGAGGAATCACTGGTTAATTTTTTTTTTCAATCGGTCATTGCAAGGATGTACGAGCAAGAGAGTTACATAGCCACAAGTATCTCGACACGAGATTACCCTACCTTGTGGAAACCCACAACAATTAGAGAATCCTCTGCATAATACCTAAAGTCAGAGACGCGACGAAGGCAATGTCAAAAGCTGTCGTCACCTTCCCTAGAAAAGAAAAAGTTCACCGGTGATCAGCATCCCCAGAGGCAAAAGCACATAACGAAAACCTACTAACCTACTACATGATAACAAAAAAAGGGGCTATACCTAAAAACAAGTAAGCTTCGAAGAAAAGCACATCGCATAAAGTAAGTAGAACCACCGCCTTTCGAAGAACGTCATCCCACCAGAAAGTTTTAAAAGAACTTCGTTCAAAAGGCTCTCAAACGTTTAAGAGAAGGAAAAGCAGCGAATGAGCAAGCTCGCTCAAATTTATAAGTAAAGTATTGAGGGATCTAATGTTAATTCCACTTCGCCATTAATTCTTAAATGGTGTGCATACGACATTACAATCAGTATGCATTGAATTTAAGCTGCGTCCCAAAAGACGAGCCCAATAACAAGAACACACATGTTTTTTAGAAGAGAAACAATAATGTGCGCCAACTGCCCCTCCTCACCCATCCTTTCACATCCACGGTCCAGACCCGTTCTTTCGAGTCCCAACCATTCCTTCGAGACACATCTTTTCAGCCGCACAACGCTCGAGCATGATCCCCAGCGATAATAACCGCCAAGATAACAGAAACACAAAATTCTCAGATACGCAATACTTCTCGGTCATCGTCCTCCACAATGACCAGAGTTAAAGGACTCCTGATCTTGTTGAGTTATGAACCTCGGCCAAACTACTTACATCTCCCAGCCAACCACCACCCTCTACATGGATCGATTCCAAGGAATCCCTGACCTCCCCAAGGCATGAACTTCAGGTCAAACTAAATCTCAGCCAATAATACATACCAATCGGTCATCATCCTCAACGATAACCAAATCTCGGGGACTTCTGATCCTGCCCAAACTACTTACACCTCCCTGCCATCACCTTCTACAATGGTCAACTCCAAGGAGTCTCTGACATCCCAAGGCACAAACTTTAAACTAAACTAAACTTCGGTCAAGAAAACATACCACTCAGTCACCGTCCTCCACAATGACCAGAACTTGGGGACTACTGATCTTGACGAGTTATGAACCTCGGGCAAACTACTTACACCTCCCGTCCATCACGTTCTATGATGACCGGACCACGGGATTCCAAACCTCTCCAAGACTTGAACTCCGGCCGACGCAAACCCCTTTTATAATGTACGCCTTTCGGCCATCACCCCTTGAGAGGACCAGAGACAAAGGACCCCAAGCCCCTTCCAAGAATCTGACTACCCTTCCTGAACCATATGAATAATCCCCAGACGCAGTCGTCTTAGACTAGAGCCAACAAGACGTTTCGACCAAGATAACATCGCACCCTGGGGTGTGAGGGCACGTCCAAAGATGAGCGCATCGCCCGGACACCGCTTGAGCATTATAACAAGGATCACAAAGGACTAAAGACATCCTCGAATAACACAGGAATAGTTGTTCCTTTGCAAAACCCGTCGGAACGCTCGTAACACTTGTAACGCTCGATCGCGTCCGAAGGCACTTGGATGTCAATGATGCACTACCCTTGTTCACACTACCCAAGAAAATATGTCAAAAACCAAGAATCCACAAGCGGCACGTAAATCCAGCTGATGCGGAGGGAACGACGCCAAGCGTCATATCCGTCAGACACTTGAGTGGCTTTGGATAAAGAGGCTATGTGCCTCGTATTTCGGATTTCAAGCACCCTAAACACCCCTCACCAAGGAGCCTAACTCACACACTATAAAAGGAATGAGAAAGAACCCATATATACACTCTAAATCTTACATTTCGCTCTGTTGCTCAGGCCACCGCTAACATGAGCGTTGGAGTGTTCTTTGCAAGATTCCCTTGACGGAGCATACTTGGAGCACCAACACAACTCACTAGTAAAAATATCACTTTATGATGTGCATTGGAGATCCGTGACCCCAATTTTGTTTCAGATATTCTTTATTTATTTCAATATCTGTAATAAATTCTTGAAGGATCGAGATTTTCTGTAATGGTTAACTCACTGAAGAGGACCCGTTTCAGTATACGTGCTCATGTTATACACTTATATATTGGCATGTGCATATATAAAGATGTTTGAACTTAGAGAAGGGGGTTATTAATATTCTTTTTTCTTTTCAAATCAGGTCTGATTACACAATGTTTGATGACACCAACGTTCAAGTTATAATATCATCTCATCATAATTCCACACAAACTCAACCGCCAACTCCTGTGGAAGCTACCGTCAACCAAGGGGTGGAGGAACAGAGTAAGTCAGAGTTGAACCTATTACATTAACAAGCTTATATATATATATATTCTTGATACACAAACTATTGCGACCATGTATGTAGTATTAACAGAAGACTTCAAAAGCACAAATTTAACGTGTAGTTTTTTCCCATGAGCTAGTCATACAAATTTATCTACGCACAACACAAAAACTCACAGAAAAATTATTTTCAAAATTAAGGCAAAGTAAAGTTCATTAATCACGATAAAAATATTAAATAGGAATTCATATGTGTGTAATCACCACAGTCGGCTTAACATATCTATTGTTGCTTGTATTTATATTTGTTGGCATCCAAAAAATACAGAACAGCTACTTTTAGTAATTGAAAAGACACACTAGTCATAGAAACAAGATTAACCGTTGTAGGAACAACTGAAGACATAGAATTAGCCGTTCACCTGACAAGGTAAAACAACTGGGCGTACTTGGGCAAGATACATGGACAAATGCAGAAGTTTGGACATGAAGTAGAAGATATTTCAAGGGCTTCTAGAATGACTTCACATGCAAAAAAAAGCATGAACAGGTTCAATCCTTAAAAATAGGAAGGTGGTTTCCACCATTAAACTAATCGATACGAGGAAGGACGGTTTAAACAATTTGCCATGCTGATTAGGAGAGATAAGATACCAACAATTGATGATCTATGAGTTTTTGTAAGTATTAGAAACTTGGGTTAGTGGTAGATTGTTATCAATTATTGTAGTTAGCCGATTTTTACCCTTATAAATAGGGGAAGGGTCATTTGTAAAAAACACAACTCAACATCAATCAAAATCTACAAAGTTCCTGTATTTTATTTTACCGTTAGTTTTTGGCCTTTACTTTTCAGTCTTCAACCCTTTACATTTCTGCTTTTATTTCAAGCCTTTATGTTTCAGCGTTTTGAGAAATAAAGTCCCTTCCTTAAGTAATCGTTGGATTAGGGAATCGTTACGTTGGTTTCTCAGTTGACCCATATTTCTACCTAATCATAAATTTATTTGTAAACCAACAATATTATATGCGATTTCTTCTGTAATTTTTTCTCAAATGCCACAATTGGAAGTAAGTAAATTTAATTATAAAGATCAAACTTATTCAACCATTAAAAGAAAAAAAAATGGATGCCAATGACTCTGGATGCTCTAACTGAAACACAGAGAAGAGATAAAAGAGGAAATTAACTGAAAGAATAGACTTCGATTCATTGAATTAACAGAAAATCAACTAATAGGTATAAATGTGAATACTAACAGAATTGTATTGAGAAGTGTAGAATGAATTGCTTAGATCTTCATTGAACTGGAAAGGTATTACAGAGTCTGCTTTTATAGTAGCAGTATAGGGAATAACAGAAAGCTGAAAAAGGGGAAAATATAATTACCATTAACTGACTAAACATAGGTAGTTATAACTGATAACTATACTAACTAGCTCTATCTTTCACAAATACCTGAACTCATGTTAGTTACAATGTACACGAGTATATTATAGCCCACTCTCAACTAATTAACAAACTAGAACAGAAAACTAATGAGGAGTAACTAACTGAACTAACTGCTAACTGCTAACTGCTAACTGAAGCTAATTAACAACTATAGTGAACTAACCGTAGCAGCTATAGTTCTAATACCTGCATTTGATGTTCATGCTTATAATTAATGGTTAATGTACACATGATTCAATTCCCTTCATATTCCTCCAGTTTTCTCAGCTAGTTGATGAGTAAGGGTTTTCTATTTAATATTTAAGAAATATAAATTTAAAATTCAGACTAGATATTTTAGTTCATATTTTTTTTGTATT
Organism: Acmispon strigosus; assembly: GCA_030819835.1. Lineage (NCBI taxonomy): Eukaryota > Viridiplantae > Streptophyta > Magnoliopsida > Fabales > Fabaceae > Acmispon > Acmispon strigosus. The sequence goes on along the minus strand of JAUAMA010000005.1, from coordinate 42,107,829 downwards.
TTTGAAAGAATAACAAATAATTTCCTTTTACATATTTTCCTTAAAGAAGATAAGTATTTTATCTTGCAGCTGGTTTCTTAAAAAATGAGCTGTATGCGTATGCATTCCAAAATATGTGGAACCAAACAAAAACTATTTATGATGAGTTTCCCAATATGGTAAGTATTCCATTGACTCCTAGTGGAGATACAGCTCTTCATGTTGCAGTGATGGCAGGAAGCAGTGATTTTGTGATAGAGCTAGTTAACTCGGAACACATGACCCCAAAAGACCTAGAAATAAAAAACACAGATGGAAATACAGCATTTTACATAGCTGTAATTACAGGAAAGATTGATTTTTTACAAATTATGATCGTAAAGAATCTACTCTTAACACTGATCCCTGGGCAAGATGGGGTACTTCCGGTTCACTTGGCTGCTTCTACCGGCTACCTCAAAATTGTGGAACATCTGTGCTCTGATATGATACTTCAGAACATGAATTTCGAGGACATTAAGGGACTCTTTTTCATGGTCATAAAGAACAGCATGTATGGTAAGACTAAAGAAGATGATTCTCGATCCTTCTCCATTTTTTAAAAGAAAAGCAATCAAAATTATTTCAATTCTCACTGATTTTCTCTTCCATTATACTTTCGCACACGTATTTTTTTCTTTCTGTATTTCAGTTTCACACACTGATTTTTTCTTTCTTTCTTTCTTTCTATTTTTCTCTTATTTTTTTATCACATAACTCATTATATATTCAACCAACCCATTTCTTTGCCCCTCGTTTAATGTACGTACTTTTCAAGTTGCTCTAGTATTCTGTATGTTTCACCTTGAGTTAACAATATTTATATCAATTAAATAATCAACAGATGTGGCAGTAAAATTAGTTAAGAAATATAAAGACAGTTTGAGCACCGCAAGAAATGATGAAGAGAATCTAACAGCTTTGCATATGCTGGCGCGAACGCCTACAAAAGATCCCTGTTAGTTTTCGAACTTCTTTTTTCTATAGCTCTTTTTCTTACTTATACTTTCTTTTAGAATTTTATATTATTGGCTTATTCAATTTATAAATGTCAAATTAAATAGAGGTCAATTTATATTCATAATTTTATTGCGATTTTCAAAAATCAGTTTTGAGTACAAGGTGTACCCAAAGCCAAGATATATTATTGCAACGCCTTACTCTCTATCTGATTTTAAATAAGTTTAGGAATAAAAGGATAACAAAATATGTTTCTTTTAAGGAAGCTATGCGTAGCCCTATATATCAAACTTAATTTTGATAGGATGTTTTTCTCTTTTGAAATCACTTATGCTAGTTTTGTTTCAGTCTACTTGAATAGATATTTTAGAGTGGAGATGCGTTCTATCCGGGACGACAAACATGAAGGTTCATCAAGACAAGGTTGCCAATTATTGCTCAGAGAGTTATGGACACAAGTTAGAGAATTGGAACACAAGAAGATTTTGGAGTTAATAACTGAACCTTCCGTAGTGTTGTTTGATGCAGTAAAATTAGGAAATCATGATTTTGTGAAATGGATTCTCTACATGAATCGTGAGCTGTTGACTATAAAAGACCCTACGAATGGACAAAACTTATTGCACATTGCTGTTTTATTTCGGCAAAATAGCATCTTCAACTTTATACTTAAAATGGAGACCGCAAACCTTGTCGTAAGAGCAGTGGACAAAGACCATAACAATATTCTACACTTCGCTGCAAGGAAATTAGAAGCACCATCAAATTTAAGACCAAACATTCAGATGATTATAGACTTCATGTGGTTTAAGGTAAACTTGCTTATTCTTATTAAATTCTTCTCTCTTTTTTTTAATGAATAAGACATATATCCATTGATAGAGGCATTTATATGTGAGAGGTAACTATAAAGATGTCTTCACGTTTTAAATTCACACTCTACCATCGAGAGATAAAGTAGTAAAAGAGAGAGAAGTGACAGATATAATGAATGATGTGATAGAAAAAGAAGAGAGAGATAAAAAAAAAAGTGAAAATAAGATGAAAGATAAAATAAAAATGTGAATGTATAATTGCTCGAGGGGTAAAGAAAGTAAATCTTGATCACATAGTCATACATGTGTATTTGGATATATTTACAATATTTTTTCAAATTATCAAAGATTATTATAATTTTTTTTGGTGCTTAAGATTATTATAATTTAAATAAAAAAATTCAAATTATAAATTTAATAAAAAAATATTCACAAAATAGTAATAGAGTTGTCACTTTATAATATTACTAAAAAAAAAAATTACCAAAAAATTATTACTTAAATTTCACAATTAAAATTTAATAACTTAATATTTTTATTTTTAATAATACTAAATATCATTAATTGAATTTAAAAAATGAGAAATCAAGTAATAAATTTTTAATATCATAAAATAATTTTTATTAATATACATTGTTTTTATGTTTTTTTATCCATGATGAAGTAATTTCAACTATTAAAATTGTATTAATATAAAACTCTAATAGCTTAAAATATTATTTTGTAAGTTAAAATTTTGTTCCAATTTGATTATAATATTTTCGTCTCTTATGCTTCCTCAAATCAGTTTTACTAATATATTATATAATAGATCAATAAATATATTTCAATTATATTTTCAATTATTAATACACACACGTATTATAATTAATAGTAATACCATATAATGACATATAACCAATACAAAATAATTTTTCTAAACTATTATTAATGAGAAATGTTTTATTACTAATTAATTTTATTTATTAAATAACTTTTTACATAAAAATATTACTTAGATTTATTATAATATTTTGATTTTCCCCTCAATTTATTATTGATAAAAAGTAATTTTTATAAATAGTATTACTAAAAAGTGTTGTATTGTTAATTAACTTTAATTCTTAAATATTTTTATATAAAAATATTACTTAGTTTTTCTTAAAAAAATTTCTCTCAATTTATGATTGACAACCAGCCTTTTAACTAATTTTAATTAATAAATACCTAATAAATTATTTATTTTTATAAGAAATTGAAAAGTAGATTATTTATAGTTAATACAGTTAATAACATATAATGATTTTCGATAACTTATTACTATTTTTATTAATATATATATATATATTTACTTTATTTATTTTGGTCATAATTATATTCCTCTCTTGTGCTTTCTCTACTATATATAATAGATAAATAAATATATTTAAATAATTATTTTGAATAATACACGTGCGTTATAGTTAATAATAAATACTATATCATGACATTTTAAAATTTTAAAATTACTTTTTCTCAAGTAATTATAACATTTAAAATTAGAGTAATTTATACCTTTCAAAATACAAAACATAATTAAATATTTTTTTAGACTTAAGTAATGAATAATTGTTTCTTTTATATTTTCTTAACTGAATTTTACTAATATATATGCATTATTAAATATATATAAATCAATTCTTCTTATGCACGTACGTAAGAGGTAATAATTAATATCATATAGCATCATTTAAAAATTTATAAACTATTTTTTCTAATAAAGTTTTTAACAATGGAGTTGTTTCATTAAATTAATTTAATACTTAATATATTTTTTATATAAAAATATTACCCAGTTTTAAATTATTATTCTTGAATTTTTTCTGATTAATAATTAATATTTAAGTTTATAAATGTTATTAATTAATGTATTTAATACAAAATAAATTAATTTATATTTCTTAATGCATTTTAATACAAAGGTAGGAAATTTTTTATTACAATGTATTTAATACGAAAGTTTTTATTACTTAATGTATTTAATACAAAACTTCAAGTGAGTTTTGTAAATACACAAGATTTAATACCCGTGCGTTGCAAGAGTTTATTTACAATATTTTTCAATTGTATATAAAATTATTGTAGCTTAAATTTTCAAATAAATATTAAAACGGTTTTTACTTATAAAATATAATGAAATAAAAAAGTAATTATGTTAAGTCATTTCAATTAATAGTATTAGAGTTCTCCTTATGTAAATAATTGATGTTACACGAATTTAATAATTGATATTTGATAATTAACATTGAAGTAGTTTTTAATATCACGAAATAAGTTATAAGAGCATTTTTTTATACTTTTTATCAACGATAAATTAATTTAACTATTAGAATTACAATTTTACTTGTTGAAAAAATGTGGGTTTAAAGGATGTGTTTCCTCATCTAGTAGCTATATATGTGTTACTTGGGTTTTAGATTTTTTCATTCTGAGGTGTATGTTAAATTATTAGTAATATATCTTTTATTGTCTAAAAAATAACTCTAATAGCGTAAAATATTTTTTAATGAATTTAAATATATTCAACTTTGGTCATAATTATTTTTCTCTGTTATGCTTGCTCAAGTCAGTTTTACTAATATATAATATATCAAAAATATATTTAAAGAAGCTTTTTCAAATATTACACACATACATATTATAGTTAATAGTAAATACCTTACAGCAGGATTTTAAATTTATAAACTATTTTGTAAATTATTTATTAATAAATAGTATTTTATTATTAATTTTTTTAATTATAAATATTTTTTTGCATATAAAAATATTACTTAATAAACATTTTATCCTAAATAGCATCTTATCTTATGTATACTATACATTTTAAAAGACTTAAATAATTACAATTTAAATATATATTTTTTAATATATGTAAAATTATTTTATAAAATAACACGGAAGAACATTATAGTCAATATTAAAAAACATACATGATCATTTAAAATTTGTAAGTTTATTTCTAAAATATATATTTACAAAAAGTATTTAACCATTGACTAATTTCAATATTTAATTTTTTTTTACAGTTTATCTAGTGCTTCATTGATAAATATTTAATATATTTTTTTATATAAAAGATATGACTTTGTATAATTTTAATTTTTTTTCTCAACTTGAGGTCGATAATTATATTTTGACTACTTCTTATATTTTATTTTTTAGTTATATGTATAAGAGCTTTTACAATTAATATATAAGTAATAATGAAAATGATAATAAATAAGTTTATAAATATTATTATTTAATGTAGGTAGTTGAATAGCTTTTTACATTAAATTTTATTATATATAGTAATATTTATTACAAAAGAAATTTGTTATTGTTTAATGTATTTTAATACTAAGGTAGGAATTGTATAATGTATTTAATTTAAAAATTCAAGTCTTCTTTTTATATATATAATCTATATTGATTGATTATTGATATTGATTTAGTTTATTTATGATTAGATCCAATATTTAAAATTTAGTATGTTTCGCATTAAAAAGGGCTTTCTCATTTGATAATTATATGTTATGGGACCAATTGAAGAAAACAGAGAATACTGATCGGGTACAATAAATTAGTATTACATAAATTTTGGGATCAAGATCATTACATTATTTTTCCTGAAAGATAATTTATTTATTATTAAAAGAAACTGAGGATACCATTCGAAAAAAAAAACTGAGGATAACTCTCCCAATTAAGAAATAGTTGAAATAAGCCACACGAATCCATAGAGAAAAGCCCCCAAAAACGACAACAAAAGCAAAACAAACACTAGCCTACAATAACATTAAAAGCTAACAGAAACTTGATCAATTGAGAGATACTAAGACTGCAATTTATAAAATCTTCGCTTCAGTCATATTTAACAAATGTTGTTGGACTCTAACTAGGTCATCCACTCTGATATCACTCTAGGACCAAAAACAATTTCCTTAAAGAACTTTCCTGTCTCTGCAGCATTTTTACAAAGACCTTGCACCCAGTTGCAATATCCACTAGGATCAAACAATATTATCAAATCATTCACCCAATTATAACCAAAAGTCCTCAATCCTAGCACTTCCTGAACCTCTGAACTTGTTTGACCAAAAGAAGATTTTCGTTACTCAAAAGAGGATTTTCTTTGTTCTGAAAAATTACCTCTGTGATGAGTTTGGGTCGGACATAGACGCGAGTGCGAAACGGGACGAAAACAAGCGACGTGACGTTGGCAACCGGATGAACGTTGACAGCAACAAGAGGCACGGCCACGGTCACAGGCGGCACGACGACGACGGCAACAGGATGAATTGCGACAATACGGCGAGTGGTGAAGGGCGAATACAGTGCGAAATCCAACGTCGGGGAAGAAATTGGACAAAGAACGAAATCTTGTCTCGAACCGTGATCGAAGTGATGTGGACTGAAGAAACCATCGCTGAAATTGCCGAAAGTGAAAGGTTTGATGGCCAGTTTCGACGCCGGAACCTTGAACTCTCTATTGGCGAAGAAAGAAAGACTCAAATCATCAACAGTCTTCTCAAAAACCAAATCATCAACGGCAGAACCAAAGCATGCAGGGAAATGAGCAAGACAGAATCTGTATCTTCAACCTTCACAATTGATGCTTGCACCATGAGAGAATCAGGAGTCATGACTGAATCTGAGAACGACGAAGGAGAAGATGAATCTGCGGCGATGTCGACTTCTAAATCTTCGATCAAATCTGAGAGATTGAAGGAAGATGATCTCGCGGTGGTGCGGTGGCGGCCACAGCGCTTGAAACCACGGCTAGCAGGTCAAAGGTAGAAATTTTAGCATGGCGGCGGCAGAAGAGACGGTGACCTCCATTATTGTTTCTTCCACTATGGTCTCAAACTAGAGTATCATAGAGTCAAAATAATATGTTGCCAAGATTCATTCATCAGGAAAACTGATTCGTGAAATATTACACTGAGTTCCCTAAGTATAGATCAACACTAATATTCTAATATTCCTAGCATATTGCCAAGGATCTGTCGCTCTTGCTGACCAATATATGAAAAGACTCATTTATAAGCCTTGTTGACCAATATTGGTGGTAAAGGATCCATCATTAAGATATTAGATCTTACATTATCGTAATGATCATTTAAGCCTCGTAGGAATTGCATCACCTGATCCGACAGTTTTCAAGTTCATCCCAAATTATTCTTATCACTCAAAGCAGTAATCATTGATCTGCTCCACGAATTGTAGTTCGTAGGATCAAGAACAGGCGAAACAAGAGTTGCTGGACTCTCACTTGGGTGAAGGTAATAGGGACTATGCACACAACTATTGGTTGATTTGCATCACCATTCATATGTTGTACAAGCGCTGCCATGAATGATAAAGATTCTGAACACCAAAAGATCCAAATCGAAGAAATAATGACGGAAGAAGAAGAAGAATCAGAAACGCACTAGGGCACAAAAACGATTCAAATGATCTAGAGAATTAGATACGTACTAGTGCACAGAAACGATTTAGATGCACAGCAGAGCTCTTCACGTAAAGAGATCTGATACCATAACAAACTGGTAACCAGATGAAACAGAGAGAGTGAGAGAGTGTAATTGAATAGTTTGCAATCACTAAAAGTGTATTATGAACTGTGTACTTACAAATATATAGAGTTCTCCTACTATCTCTATCAACTGAAAAAGAAAATGTAACTGACAAACCTACTTGCTCTAACAAACTGAATAATTACAACAGTGTAACAAAAAACTAGCTAGCCAGGTGCTGGATACGTATATCAGCCTGGATTTTTTAACTACATAGGCTTTTGAAAAAGGTTTAGCTTTCTATATTTATTAATTTGATTTGACCTGGTTTGACTTATTTTTCCATCGATATTTTGTGATCTACATATCATAACTGATTAAGAAACTTAACATGTAGAAGTTTTCTGGGTGTCCAATTGACATTAATCAATCCTCAAATTTATCGTTACCACCACTAACATACTGTTTTTTTAATATTAATTAATGCATGTATAGACTGTGCACAAGAGAGTTCCTTTGGAATTAACAAAAGTGAGAAACAAGGACAACAAGACACCAAATGATATATTTTGTGCGGAGCACGGAAATTTATCTGAGGAAGTTAAAGCTGAAGCCAGAGTAATAGCCAAATCTGGCATGGTTGTGGGAGCACTTGTTGCTGGAATTAGTTTTGCTGCAGCTCTGACTACTCCAGGTGGTGATAAGGGCAATGGTTGGTTTACTGTATTCATGCTGGCGAATGCAATTGCATTACTCACTTCTGCTTTGTCTATCGTCGATTTCTTGTCGATTTTCTTTTTTGCAAGATTCGTAGGGCACATCATAGTACACCCAAGCAGATTGCTTACAGGGAAAATTCTACTGTTTGTTTCCATTGCCGCTATGGTCATAGCATTTTCTGCAGCTTACTTCTTAATATTTGACATACATCATTTGGTTGCAGTTTTAGTGGCTTTCTTCGGGCTTTCCTCTGTAACGTTAATTTTACTTCAATCAAACATTGTGATTACTGTAGCCGTCAACACTTGGGTTTTTTGTGTTAGAATTATTGATTACCTGCAATTCAACATTTGAGATTCGCTAATTTGGTTTAGACGTTTGTTGTATTCCCTGATAATCATGTTTTATAGTTTGCTTGTGTAATAATCAAGGTTGTCCTTCATCAATTTGTGACTATTTTGTGTATATGTAATATTTCATCCAAAATCATGATTTGGATTGAAAATTTTATTTGAATATGATTCTCGGGTCGGGTGTATTTTATATATATGTATATATATATATATATATATATGTATATATATATATGTCAAACTTATATAGTTACACCACTTCATGACTTTTCATATAATGCAAATTTGCTCAATTCAAACCACTTAGTCATGATATATTATGCTAATTATCATGCATATAAATTTTCATACAATTTGGATATTCATAGGCATCCAATCAAATAATAAACATTTACTTATATTTTAATAACATATTATACGTTAAAATAAAGTGGTATGATGAAGTAGTAACTAATATTTGATTCATATGAAATTCTGCAAACTTGATCTACTATATAAAAACATTCAATTTAATGGTTTGGATTGAGTTAATTTGTATTATATGAAAAATTATGAAATAGTGTAACTGTACAAGTTTGATACCTGGTGTCATTTGATCCCTTCCCTATGTTTTCAAATTTTTCTATATAAATATTTAAAATAAGATGATACTCTTATCATTATTAGTGAAAAACCACACGAAATAACCTTATTCTGTTTAATAAGATGATACTCATATTAGACGTTACCATATTATATCATATCTCATGAGATGAAATAACCTTATTATTTTTAACCTTTGACGGGTGTTAACCTGTTCGGGAAACGGCAGTGGACTTTCCCAACTAATAACTTTTCCAAGGTTCGATCTTATGACCCCTTATGGAGATCTAATTTACTACAACTAGATCAACACATTGTTGGTAAATAACCTTAGTTTAGATAAACTAATAGTGTTTAAAATGAATTTAAAAAAATAGTGTTTAAGATCACTGGTTTGAAAAATGCAACCATTTTTTACTTCTTTTTTTTTTGTCAAAAATATTCGGATTAAACATCCATTTTTTACTTGATATAAATAGTACTATTAGTCCACTTAGCATGGGTTACACATCCTCTTAAACTTTATAACCCCAACCCACAGCTAAAAGATTGGTTATAAAAGTTTCATGATCCATCTATTCACCATGTCCACCCGAGACAAACCCATCTTTTTTTCTCGTTCATTATAGCCATTCACCTCATACCAAATGGCAAAGCAGCCAGCATATAAGTCCAAAAAGAAAAGAAGATTGACACTGATTAATTACTAATTTATAAAGTAATGATTTTCCCAATTACTTTAGTTACAGAACTTTACAACTCAATTTATATCCGTTGATTTGCTAAACATTCAATCTATAGTGATTTTGTCTTTTGGTAATTGAAATGATTGCCCGAGTAGGATTAATCTTACACATATAATTACAACTCTTACCTAGACAGTTAATTATATTGTAAAATATACATCATACAAAAGTTGATTTTCCTGCAATTATCAGCACCGTGTTTGGAGTCATATTCAAATCTTTCGGAATCAACTCTGTTGCCACTAAAGCTACTAAAAGTGGCTTCTCTCAAAATCAATTCTCCTTTCAACATGGAAATTTACTTGTATCTAGACATGCACGAGTCTAGGTCAAGCAACAAGTAACAAGTTTAACATTCGTAGTTCTTTATGTCTATGCATTATGTTTGAACCACGGGTGGTGCATGAAGACCTCTTGGTCAATTCCTGATAGGAACTTCTCTAATGGATTGGAGTTGAAATCACCAAATAAAGGCTCTTCTAGTGAATGTGCATTATTAGGAAGCTCTGTTTCCATCTGTGAGTTCACACTTTGGTAGACTACAGAGGCACTTCCTTCTTGTGATGAGAGAAAATTAGCTAGTTGATTTTGATGAAATGGTGTCCTTATTGTAGCATGATCATGCTGCAAAAGATATTGTATTCCACTGTTCAAATTCATTGGTACTTGGACACTACCACAATCAACAGCACTAGCTGTGGAATTTGCTATTTGACCTCCAAGAAAATCATCTATCTCCTCTTGCAACATCACGTAAGCGATTAGCAGCAATTAACATATCATCCACATACAATAACAAAAAAAATATAAGAATTATCATCAAGGCTCCTCACATAAACACAGCAATCATAGTCACACCTTCTGTAGCCAATCCTCAGCATGTATGAATCAAACTGCTTGTACCACTGCCTTGGTGACTGCTTCAACCCATACAGAGACATCTTCAACTTACACACCAGTTTCTCCTCACCGAAATCAATGAATTCTTCGGGATGTTGCATGTATAGTTGTTCATCTAGATTACCATGGAGGAACGTCGTCTTCACATCCATCTGCTCTAAATTCATGTCTCGGAATGCTACCAAGGCCAACACTGCCCTGATAGAAGTGTGTCTAACAACTGGAGAAAATATTTCGTCATAATCAATCCCCTTCCGCTGTGAATATCCCTTTGCTACTAACTGAGCATTGAACTTTTCCCCTTCATTTTCTTTTACTGGCGGCTTCTTCCTGTACACCCACTTGCAATCAATGGCTCTCTTCCCCGGAGGAATCTGGACTAGATCCCATGTCTGATTCTTCTTCAAGGACTCTATCTCCTCCACCAAAGCACCCATCCACTTATCTCGCTCTTGACTAGCCATAGGCTCACGAAAAGTAGACGGATCTCCAGAACTGGTAAGAAGAGCATATGCAGCTAAGTCTTCAAACCGATATCTGACTGGTGATACTATCTGACGGGGCTCCCTATCACGCACAAGATTATAATCTGGTGCTCCACCTGAATCAGCTGGTACATCTTCTGTCTTAGCATTAGAACCGGATTCGGCTTGCTGATTGTGTACTACCTACATCGGACTCATTGGTAATGGCTCCACGGCAATCTGAATTTTCCCAGCAGTGGAATTTTTACCTTCTGAAGTAGACTCTTATGTAGAATCTAACTGCTTCAACATAAACTGCTCATCAAATACAACGTCTTTGCTATGAACTGCTTTTTTCAAAGTTGGATCCCACAACTTGAACCCCTTCACACCCTTAGTGTAACCAAGAAAAATACAATTCTTGGATTTTGGATCCACTTTGGATCGCTCATCACTGGATATATGCATATAAGCTATACACCCAGAAATTCGCAAATTTTTTAAAGGCTTAAATGCACTTTTTGCCCCTGATAATTCACACAGTTGCAAATTGTACCCCACCAAGTTTTTTGTCACCAAACGTACCCCTCTGAATTTTGAAATGAGCACTTTATGCCCTTCCGTCAGTGTGCTGTTAAAAAACTAACGGAAAAGCTGACGTGGCATGCCACGTCATTAAATGAGTTTCAGAAATTGGAAAAGGGGGTGGGGGAGATTCGAACACAGGACCAGGTAGTGGCAAAACATACATTTTGCCAGTTGAGCTACACAATCAATTGATAATATAATGAACAAAATTTAATTTATATCATCAATCTTAACAATAAAAGAAAAAAAAAATTATTCACAGCACCCACTACTGGAACCCTAACCGTCCCTCTTCCTCTTTCCTCTCTCTCAAAATCTGCTCTCCCTCCCTACTAACACATCAAACCCTAATCCTCTTCTCCCCAAACACACAAGCCGTCGCCGCCACTCATTCTCCCCCTCACCACCGTCACTTTTCTCTTCACTGCCATCGTTCCTCTTCCTTGACCTTCGATAACCAGCCTCGCTCCCGAACCCCTTCACCTCTACATCGCTCTCTACTCTTCTTCTTCTTCCATCATCGATTCTCCCTCTCAGCCAAAAACCTCCTCGCCACTCCTTCTCTCTTCGTCAACCTCCAGTCACCGCCACGAAACCTCCTCGTTTCACTCCTTCTACTTCTCTGTTGTTGTGTTGATGAGGGGAATTGGAGAAAAAAGGTTTAGGGATTAAGGTGATGACTTGGGGCGAGGTGGCGGCGGATTGATGGTGGAGGCGGCGCAGGGGAGCAATTTCGGATTGATGGTGGAGGCGGCGCAGAGGAGCGATGAGCAGTGGGGTGAACTACCTATATTCATTCTCTATTCATTTTTTCTGTGATTTTCAAGTCTGAGTTTCTATATTAGCATGGGTATAAAGAGATTATGCTGTGTGCTATTTTGTTCTGTACCTCTATCTACATATGTTGGAGTAAAAATCAATTCAGAATTCTATACTTATGCTGTTTATTATATGGAGATAATTCCCTTCCAATCATATTTGATCTGTAATTTAGTTCAGTGATAGGTTTCATTGATCATGACTGCTTCCAATCAACAACCCCTTATTTCTAAGTTCAATTTTTAGTTCAAAAGGGCACTGCATTCTTCCTTTGTTGTTCTGATTTTGTTCATTTTCTGGGTTTTTCAGTTTTGATGATGAACGGAGGTTGATGGTATAGTTCTTTTTTTTTTTCTTTTATTGTTAAGATTGATGATATAAATTAAATTTTGTTCATTATATTACTAAGTAATTGTGTAGCTCAACTGGCAAAAGGTATGTTTTGCCACTACCTGGCTGGTCCTGTGTTCGAATCTCCCCCACCCCCTTTTCCAATTTCTGAAACTCATTTAATGACGTGGCATGCCACGTCAGCCTTTCCGTTAGTTTTTTAACGGCACACTGACGGAAGGGCATAAAGTGCTCATTTTAAAATTCAGAGGGGTACGTTTGGTGACAAAAAACTTGGTGTGGTACGATTTGCAACTGTGTGAATTATCAGGGGTAAAAAGTGCATTTAAGCCTTTTTTAAATTAACGGGATTACCTGTCCACACCTACTCTGCAACATTTCCATCCAATGAAGCTCTCGGAGACCTGTTGAATAGATAGCACACCATGTTCATTGCCTTTGCCCAAAAACCTTTAGACAGTCCCGCCTGCAATCGAAGGCACCTTGCCTTCTCTTTGAGAGATCGATTCATCCTCTCAGCAACACCATTCTGTTGTGGTGTCTTCTTAACTGAATAATGCCTTTGGATGCCGTGTTCTTGACAAAAATTCTTGAACTTTGTATCAGTGTATTCTATCCTGTTATCTGACCGCAGATACTTGATTTTCCTCCCTGTCTGATTTTCCACCTCAGCCTTCCACAATCTAAAGTTTATGAAAACTTCAGACTTATGCTTCATGAAAAATGTAACACCCCAATTTTGGGTTGAGGGTCACATAGTAAATACGCGGAAAATATATTTTGAAACCTCTCAAAAAGCACTCAAGTTTCCAAAGATCAACGTCACTCGATATTAATAGTTAATAATTATCCCATAATAGAAATATAAACATCTCAACGCGATAAAGTTCCAAAATAGATAAAGTGGCACCGACATGTGCAAAATACCAAACATCGCAAAAAGAAATAAAATTACAACTTCTTTATTTGAATCTTCCTCGTCACTTGTTCTATCTTCAAGTCACCGCTCCTGGACCTCATTGTCCTGATCATCTATGGCGTTAAGCGCCCAAACAAATCAAACAAGGCAAACAAGAAAGGGTTAACTCGTAAATACAGAAAAAACATATAACCAATTGTGATAGTCAAAAAAACACAAGTTCATCAAACTGAATCCATCAAGAACAGAACAAGAACAGCAACACAATAATCAATTTCCACGTCACCAAATCGATTAGGATGTGCAAATGCTCTCTACTACTATATGCTTATAGTTATAATATATGGCCATTACGTCACCCTTCTCGGGCTAAAACATCACCCTTCACGGGCCAAAGCATCACCCTTCACGGGCCAAACGTCACCCTTCACGGGCTAAAACATCACCCTTCACGGGCCAAGACATCACCCTTCACGGGCCAAGACAATCACGTGGGACAAAGATCCACCACATTGCCCTCGGTTGATTACCATCAACCTATGAATCCTCAGTTGATCCCGCGGGACAAAGTGCCGCCACATCAACCCAATATATATATATATATATATATATATATATATATATATATATATATATATATATATATATATAAGATGCATATGCTATGTCTATGCAAAAATTCATACTCCTCATGGACCAACAGTCCACACAAAACTTCAACCATAGCACACTACATACACAATATAACCACCACCACACAACAACATTTCCACCATGAGTTAACCAATATATCTCAATTTATTCCTTTATTTAAAAAAAACAGCATTCTTATTTTAATATTAAAACAGAAAACAACATTGTTAATATACAGAAAACAGCAGAGTTTATATACAGTAAATAGCAGTGTATTTTTCAATACAGAAAACAGCAGTGTTTATATACAGTAAACAGCAGTGTATTTTTCAAAATACAGAAAACAGCAGTGTATTTGTAGAACAGAAACAGCAGTAATTTAAGTACAGAAACTGTAGTATTTTAGAATACAGAAAACAGAAACTGTTTTTATACAGAAGCAGCAGCACTAAAGAAAAACAGAAACAGTGGCAATTTTAATACAGAATCTGCTGTTCTTAGAAAAAAACAGAAATAGAATACAGCAGTAATAAAAACAAAAAACAGAGTTTATAGACAAACAGAAAACAGCACTAATTTGCCAACATTTCCTCTTCTCTAAATTATTTCGTCATGTCGTTTTTCACTAGCACCAAGCCACCATTATAAAGGGCATCAACTCACAATATAAGCAACATGTCATATGGTCAATACAATTCCAGAATAATTTCTCAAATCACCACAGTAGAATTCACAAGAGACAACATATAAAAACAATCACAATCCACATGAAGAATTCCTAAGAAAACGAGTTACCCTTACCTCCGAGAGGGTTGCATGCAAGTGTTTCCAAACCTTGAAAGACAAACAAACATACATACATTCATCAACAAACATGGAAAAAGGTCGGAAAACAACTCTTATGAATTATAGACCCAAAAAGCAAAAACAACAATTTGCTGTCAGGGGCCTAGCGCCCAAGCGTTGGGTTCCAACGCTCAAGCGTTGGGTTCCAACGCTCAAGCGTTGGGTCCCTGTCTGGCAACACGTACTGGGCAAAATTCTAACGCCCAGGCGTTGGGGTCCAGCGCTCGTGCGTTGGCTCCCTGCCAGAAACCCTAAAAATCAAGTTTTTCACCCGAAACTCCATTTTTAACCAATTCCTTTCAAAACTAAAATTCTTCCATGTTTAGAACCTATTTTATAACACAGAAAATAAGTTTTCTACCCATAAAATCAAAGGTTTCTAATTTCTCAAAATCATTTGTTCATGGAGATAGCTAGGTGTTGAACCGAAAGAACGGAAATGGAATACCAACCTTGTTTGAGAGAGTTGATCAAGCTTGAGTGTAGCACGACCCTAGCCCTTCCAGAATGTAGTGGACTCGAGCTTGATGAAAATCAAAGGTTGGAATCAAAAACCAAATAGCTCTAGAGGAAGGCAAGAATTGTTACTAGAAAAACTCAAAATTTGGAAGTTTTGGTCTCTTACCGATTGAACCGACACCACGAACTTTGAAGGGATTGAGTGTGGGGTTTGAGCACCACGAAAATTGGAGGGATTCAGAGCTTGATCACCACCAAGAAGAAGGAGAGGTTCGACCAAGCAACACAAAATTCCAGCAGTACTTCGGAAACACAGAATAAGGGGTTCTAGGCCTTTCTCGGAAAATCTTTGAGTGGAGGAGCAAGAGAAGGTTAGCAATTCTTTAAGGTTGGAGGTTTCAGCAATGAGAGGGTGGTAGGGAGAGGGAGAGGCACAACCAAGATTCCATCAAGTGGAATATTTTCCCTAATGGCACATTAAAGCAAAGGACAAAGCATTAAACCTCCTTCATGGCACATTACTCACATGTTTTGGCTTTCAAAATTCAAAATGGAGTTTTGGCACATGTTTAATTCTCCATTCAGCTGCATGGTGAGAGAGAGAGCCGTCCCCACTTCCTTCCTTAGCCTTAATACACATTAAAACTCCTTTAAAACCCTAGACAAGCCATTAACCACTCCTAATCCTCCTTTAATGCCTATAATCCTCACATTAAGCCTTATTTAAATGCTCTTTACTCCTCTTTGATCTGAATTTCGAAATTTGAAAGTGAATTTGATGAGTCACACGAAAAACTAAAATAAAAACAAAACCTTCCTCATCAAGGTTCGAACCCAAGTCTTGCCAACCAAATGCTTAAGCCTCAACCGCTAAGCCACAACTCTTCTTGTTGCAATTCAAGCAAGGTAATTCAAATATTCTCAAGGCAAGCAATCATGCTCTAGACAAGATTAAATAACTCAAGAATAACATCACATTAATTAACTCAAGGGTGAATTTACAAACAGAAGAAGTCCGAGGACTAGAAAACATTACAACCAAGTTCAGGGACTAAACTGTAATTACAAGAAATTAGGGGTCTTACAAAAAACACCCAGACCTTCCGAGAAAAATCATCAGTGAACGTCACAAAGTACCTGGAATCTCCGATAGAAGCCTCCCGAGTAGGCCCCACACATCTGAATGAACATAATTGAGGATTTCCTTTGTCTCGTGCTTCCCGGTCTTGAAACGAACACGACACTGTTTGCATAACACGCAATACTTGCACAAGTCCAACTTGCAGCTTCGAACACCCTTCAAAAGATCTCTCTTATGAAGTTCCATCATCCCCTTCTCACTGAGATAAACCAGACGCATGTGCCAGAGCCTATTTGCATCATTGTCAGATTCAACTGATGCAACATCACTTACAACAGTGCTTCCCAACAAGCGGTAAATATTTCCGGCAGTACGCTTTATAGTCATCACTGTCAATGCATGTTTACAAATCTTCAGGATATCTTTGCCTCCATCTGAACGGAATGAGTAACCATTCTCCTGCAGAGTACCTAATGAAATCTGATTCTTGATGGAAAATTTGGATTTTCTTGCAACTAGGTTGCTTAGAATTGTGTTTACTCTGAGATGAGATTTGAGTGTTCTTTTTTATGTGTAGCGTTGGAGACTATGCTGGAGAAGATGGGGAAGCAATTATTCTCAGCATCTCAAGAATTTCGAGAAGCTGGTGAATAGAATAGATTTTGATATCTTGTCAATTCTTAGAAATTGTTCTCATGGGTTCTGGGTTTTGGGGTTGGAAGATGAAGCTGATGATGAAGATGCAAAGAAGAAGATGAAGTACTGATAAAGATTCTAATTTTTTTTTATTATTAATTTTTTTCCAAAAACCGTTAAATATTGAATAAAATTGGACGCAAAATCGAAAGTGCTAACAGAGACTTTTGTTAGGGACTTTACGTATAATTTATTTTTGTTGGGGACCAAAATTGTGGTTTCTATTTAAGTGGGAACCAAAGTTGCAATTAAGCTATAACAATAATAAGGTGATAGCACGAGAAGGACAAAATTGTACATCTTGTCACATAGAGCTTTATAAAGATAGACAGTAAAGTCGTATCTTCGCCCTAAAGTTAGGGGTGTCCAGGACAATATTTTTATTAGTAATACACATACATACAACAACAACAAAAAACTAATTTATATACATGAATATTGGAAATTTATTATAAGTTATATTAATAATCCTAAAAATTTGTTTTTATTTCTTTCCAACTCTCATTTTTTTTTTGTTGAAAAAAATGTCATTGACATTTATTTTGAGTTTGTGTGATAGATATACTACTCCCTCTGTTTTTATATATCTGTCACTATTTTAATTTTGTTTTTGTTTTTAATTATCTGTCACTTTTACAATTTCAAGAGAGTATTAATTATGTTCTACCAATTCTAGCCTTAGTTTAATGGTGATGGAAAATTAAAAAGTCAAAATTAAGAAGAGAGATAAAGGGTATGTTAGGAAGTTGAATATTAACTTTGATAGAAATAAGAACATTAATACAATTCCTTAATATATGTGCAAAACCTTAAAGTGACAGGTATAAAGGAACGGAGGGAGTAATAATCAACGGTATAAAAGTTATCTTCAAAATTAATACTCCCTCCGTTCCTATATATCTGTCACTATTTTTATCTTGTTGTTGTTTCTAATTATCTGTCACTTTTTCAATTTCAAGAGAGTATTAATTATGTTTTACCAGTTCTACCCTTAGCTTAATGATGATAGGAAATTAAAAAGTCAAAATTAAGAAGAGAGATAAAGGGTATGTTAGGAAGTTAGGTAGTAACTTTGATAGAAACAAGAGCATTAATACAATTCCTTTATATATGTGCAAAATCTTAAAGTGAGAGTTATTAAGAAGCAGAGGGAGTAAGAAATAAAAAATGTAGATAAAAAGTACTACTAGAAGGAAAACACGGAAAATGAGATTCCTTCTCTCATTTGGTTTGTTTTAGAAATGTGTGAAGGAAAGAAATTTTTTTAGAACCCACTTCAAAATACATTCCACCAATTTGTAGGGAAAGCAGGATGAAACTTACAATTTTATCCAAATAACTCAATACCCTCTAATATACTATAAAGAGCTATTGACTTCAAAGAGAGATCTACGTAAAAAAAAGGCGTACAATTCATAGTAAAAGCTAATTGAGTTTGATATAACTTCAAAACTAGAACATGTTCTTTTTAAAATAAATACTGAAGTATTAGTATGTCTAAAAAGCTATTAATTTATATCTTGTAATTTTTTAGTTATTTGATTATATTTTAAAAAATATTTTATTTCAAAGTAAATGAGGATATTTACGTTGTTTTATAAATACACCATTGTTTTTCCACTCACTTTTTCTTTATTTTTTACAAATCAAGCAATCCAAATAATTATCTTATATTCCTTCCTTAATTTTTTTTTTCTTTTCTTCTCCTTTCTTTCTTTACAATTTTCTTTCCCAAAAGTAAACGTAACATGGAGAAGACCAAGAGATTGGAAGACTAGGCAAAGTAGAGGAAGGTCTCGTGTGTTTTTCTGGCACAGCCGAAAGCAAAAGGTAATGAGAACATGAGACACTAAAGGGGTGCTTTATTTTGTTTTCCATTGCCGTGTGGAACATACCAAACGTTGTCTCCCACTAATAATATAGTTCCAATATTTACGCACGGGAGTTCGTCAAACACGTGTTATGCACGCGTCGTTTAATTTAAAAATATATAAAAATAAATTTTAATTATAGTTTTATAAATATAAAACATTTCTTAATAATTATTTGGAGTAAATTTTATCCACCTTCCATAAAATTTATTATTATTTCACTCATCTATTTTTGGAATGTACTGACCTCTACTCTTTCATACATCAATATGATAATATAGAAATGTTGACAGATAAGTGTAATGATAATAAGGTGGTAGCACGAGAAGGACAAAATTGTACATCTTGTCACATAGAGCTTTATAAAGATAGATAGTAAAGTCATATCTTCGCCCTAAAGCTAGGGGTGTCCAGGACCCGGCTTTGTCCCTTGATCCGTCCTGACCCATATCTCTTAAACTCGCATCTTTTCGGGTTTAGGGACGGGTTCAGTTTTAAAAATTAAACTGAACCACTCTGACACGTCAAATCAGCAGTCTTGTCACCAGGCTACCCTTGTAGGTGCACTGACCTAGGACTGGCCCTGACTGTCCGATTCTTTGGACATGGTAGAAAATCCAACGATCTGAGGCGATCATCTAACAAGGTCATCATCACCTATCCTCGAGGATCGCGCCACCTCCAGACCTCTACATAAGAAGGATCCTCATAAACCATAAGGTACACACTTCTAATCCCTTACTACTCGGATTAACCCTCTAACCCTGACCTCTCACTTTGGCGTCAGAGTGTCTTTGCAGGGACTCCTCCCGAGCTCAGGAGTAACGACGGAATACCACCGCACAAGATAACCCGACACCCTACCTACCGACTCCCCTTTCTCCGAACAGACTTAGCTTGTTCAGGGAGTTGTTTTTTTCTTGTCGATAAAAGAGTTATAATATGTTCACAATTCGTTTCTCCTACAATTTCGTTTCATTCTATTTTTCTTTTTCTATTTTTTTCTATTATTTTTATTACATCCCTTGTCTTGCTCTCTCTTTATATATCTTTCTAAAAATGAAAAAGTATGAACTAAACTTAATTTCGGTAATATATTATTGACTTGTGAGCTTGACTCGTAGTCTACGATGATTGAAGTGATGGTGTTTTATATATAATCTAGACTATAGATAGATTAGAGAGCAGAAACCTTTGGTTAACAAGTATAAGAGTACGAAGTTGTAGAGTTTGAGAGCTCGATCGTCTCATCCGGTCATCCCTAAGCTTTGAAGCATCGATCGACCTTGCGGGAAGGATTGTCATATTCACCACTTCACGAGGTAAGCTTAAATGGCTCATATATTATAACTTTTAAATTAGTGCAAACCCCCGAATTTTAACCGTTTTTGTTCTTCCCCAATGTTTGGATCCAAATCCCTTCTTCACCCAGATTCTTCTATGCATTCATGCTTCTCATCTTCTCTGCAACAACAGTGGAGCCCAGATTAGATTAAATGAAAAAACTCCACAGGTTTTGATTTTGAGTGAGTAGTTAGTGCCATTTTCTTCTCCCATCTTCTTTCATGGCTTTTTGAATTTGCCTTCGCTGTTGGCCTTGTGGGCCTGCTACAAGATGAAATTGACATTGATGTTGGTGTGAGAAGAGGATGGAATTGAAAGGATAAACTTTGTATGGATCATCCTCCCTGATTTCTGTAAAAAAAAAAAACAACCAGAGAGGGCAAGGATCGCATAGTAAATTTTTTAATTTTGCATGATGCATTTGAGATCTTGCAATCTTTAGGGTCTGTTTGGTTCAAAGGAGGGAATGGGAGGGGAGGGATTTTAATGGAGGGGAGGGGAAGGGAGGGAAGGGGAGGGGAGGGATTTTAATAACTTGTCTTGTTTGGTTCAAGGGTAGAGAGGGAAGGGAAAGTAGTCATTTACTTATTAGCAAAAGAGAAATATTATAATTAATTTACTTTTTCACCCCTACATAATCCATATCCATCAATATTCAAGGTTATTATCACACCATGATCATATGTCCCTACCAGCTTCCCAACCTTCTCCATCTCACCGCTCCCTAATGCCACCCTTTTCACCATCTTCCGGTTAAGGTTTTCATGTTCTGAAGGCGACAGGGCCATGACGGAGATTTCCTTCGCCTTGACCTCGCCGGGATTGATGTTCATGGTGGAACAATGGCTGCCCAAGCTATAACCAGAGGCTAGGTTGAATTTAGGAATTATGAAATTTGTTTAGGGATACTTTTGTCAAAAAAAATTCCCCCCCCCCACTATTGGAGGGAATAAAAAATTGAGTGAGGAGGAGTTTTGATCCCCTCCATTCCCCTCCGATCCCCTCCAAAAATTTGAACCAAACACAATTTATTTTTAAAAACCCCTCCCCTCCCCTCCCCTCACCTCCCCTCCGTTTCCCCTGAACCAAACAGTACCTTAATCGGCTTCATCTGTGGATTGTAATGTTTGGAGAAAAGAAACGTGTTTCGGCGGGAGGTGCGATCGTCCCATGCCCACCGGACGATTACACTAATAATTATAGTGCTTATTCATTAAGCTCTAACAATTATCAACAATGATTATAATTATATTTCTCATATATTGCCTCTTATTTTCAATTAATCGTTATTTCAATTAATTACTCAATCAATTACTAGTTTTTTTTTTGTTTTTTTTTATGGAAACCAATTACTAGCTCCTTTTAACATAACTTACTTTTTAAATAAAGTTATATTAATCAAGTTTTATTAAACTCTTAAAATTGTTACATTACCTTAAAAAATTTAATGTTAGAAGTATAGGTAGTAAAACTTTTTATGGGTGTTCTTAAGGTTTTTTTTTAATAAGCCAAGTGAATTGATAGAAGACACAATTCATTACAAATAACAAAAGAAGCACATGTAAATAATTGTTTTTCCAAAAGTTCTTCTACCAACATAAGTTAATATCCGTGACCTTAATATTTTTTTTATAAGTTGTTGGCACTTAAAAATTTGTAACGGCTAGTTAGAAGTCGTAGGGCTACTCGAGTCGATTATGGATCATAGTCGAGCAAAATGTTAGCCGAGTCGAGTGGGTCTAGTCGATTGGTAGTACAAGTAATCGGTCAAGGAGAATCGAGTGTACAAGGGCAAGATACAAGGAAGGTGCAGAAACTTAGGCTTCAAGTAGAATGAATCATCAGGTTTCTAGAAGCTTTCCACGTGCAAAAATAGTTAGTAGGCTCGTCCCCGAGAAAACAGGAGAAAGTGGTTGCGAGCTAGCTGGTGTAATGAGGAACGGTTGAAAAAAGGCATCTATGCTGACTAGGAGAGAGGGAACGCCGATACCCCCACAATCTTGTAAACACTTGTGATGATCGGAGAACGTGGGGTGTCGCATGTTCCTTCCAACCGCTAGATAGTTAGTCGATTTGCCTCTATAAATAGAGAAAGGGTCATTTGTAAAAACACACACAATCAATCAATCAAATCTACAAATTTTTCGCATTTTATTTTTATTTTACTTTTCAACCATTTAATTTCTTTATCGCTTTCTTCAATTTATCTTTCAGCCGAGTTACAGCTTTTAACATTTATTTTCTTTATCGTTTTTCAGCCATTTACATTCCTTAGGAGTAGACTTTAATTCATAGCCAAAGTCTCATTTCAAACATCATTCAACAGCGAGACATTAAGAGTTTTTTGGAGTATCTTAGGAATCTATTTTGAGGAACAGAGTCCATTCCTCAAGCAATCGCTCGATTAGAGAATCATAGTTGGTTTTCCAGCCGATAAAACGGCTTCCAGATCGATCGAATCTATTTTTTAATCAACCAAATCTATTTATGAACCAACACAAGCAAATTATAATATTCTCCATATATATATTTATATATTTATTTCAATACCAACATATATGTATATATATTTATATATTTATTTCAATACCTGCAATAAATTGTTGAAGAATCGAGATTTTCTCTAGTGGTTATAATAATTTGAGTAATGATTTGTGTACACCTAAACAGTACAGACACCTCTGGACACCTCTTTTTTCTCTCTATCTCTTTCTTCCAATTACATCACATCATATATCACACTTATCACTTATCTCTCATCTCTTCCTATCTCTCTAGTGGTCTATACCTTTTAAATGTCTACAAATCATTATTCTAATAACTTATAACTCACTCAAGAGGACCCTTTCCATGTATGCGTGCTCATATTATACGTACACCTATAAATTGGCAGGTACATTTTTAATAAAATCAAAATATACTAAGAGGAAACAGTGGGCTAAAACATAAGCGGTTACCAAAATGTTTCATGTATATGAACTTAGTGAAGAGGGTTATTAATATTGTGTTTTTTTTTCTTTTCCGGAATCAAGTGTAGTGTTTACACAATGTTTCATCATGGCCCCCACGTGCAACTTACAATATCATCCACTGCTGGGCAAGCTACCGCCAACACGGGGGTGGAACAGAGTAAGTTACACTTGAACCTAGTACATCAACATGCTTAAATATACTCAGACTAGATTTTTAAGTTCATCATTTTCTTGTTGTATTTTTGAAAGAATTAATTACCTTTAACAACTCATTTAATATACATATTTACCGTAAACAAGATAAGTTTTTATGTGCCAAGAAAACAAGATAAGTTTTTGTTTTTTATATTGCAGCTGGTTTCTTAAAAAGAGAGCTGTATGTGTGTGCACTTCAAAATATGTGGAACCAAGCAAAACCTATTTATGATGAGTTTTCCAATATGGTAAGTATTCCATTGACTGCTAGTGGAGATACAGCACTTCATGTTGCAGTAATGGCAGGAAACAGTGATTTTGTGACAGAGCTAGTTAACTCAGTACACATGACTCCGAAAGACCTGGAAATAAAAAACGCAGATGGAAACACAGCATTTTACATGGCTGTAATTACAGGAAAGATTAATTTTTTACAAATTATGATTGAAAAGAATCTACTCTTAACACTGATCCCTGGGCAAGATGGGGTACTTCCGGTTCACTTGGCTGCTTTTACAGGTTACCACAAAATTGTGCAATATCTGTGCTCTGGTATGATACTTCAGAACATGGATTTCGAGGACATTAAGCGACTCTTTTTCATGGTCATAAAGAACAGCATGTATGGTAAGACTAAAGAAGATGATTCTCGATCCTTCACCATTTTTTAAAAGAAAAGCAATCAAAATTATTTCAATACCCTTTATTGTTAAGTGGTTATTGATAGATTTTCTCTTCCATTATACTTTCACACACGTATTTTTTCTTTCTGTATTTCAGTTTCACACACTGATTTTTTCTTTCTGTCTTTCTCTTCTTCTTTTTATCACATAACTCATCATATTTCAGAGTTATTCAACCAACCCATTTCTTTACCCCTCGTTTAATGTACTTACTTTTCAAGTTACTCTAATATTTTGTATGTTTCACCTTGAGTTAACAATATTTATATCAATTAAATAATTAACAGATGTGGCAGTGAAATTAGTTAAGAAATATAAAGACAGTTTGAGCACCGCAAGAAATGATGAAGAGAATCTAACAGCTTTGCATATGCTGGCGCGAACGCCTACAAAAGATCCCTGTTAGTTTTCGAACTTCTTTTTTCTATATTATTGGCTTATTCAATTTATAAACATCAAATTAAATAGAGGTCAATTTTCTTTTTAGAAAGATCAATGATATATAAGGAAATAAGAGCGGTGAGAAATAACCCCTCTCAACATGGGTACAGTAACCTAAACAACAACTGGAGCAACTCAGTCACAATAGCAAAACCTCCCAACAAAAAACCCCATGTACCCCAACAGCACACAACCGTGCTAGCAAACAGATGAACCCCTAACGACTATCCGGATGGCAAAATTCCTATCGAAATCGAAAAACAGCAACAGGCTCAACCAGCAAGGGAACCAAACAAGCTGCTCGACACCTACAGACAGGAAATCTCTCCACCCGAGAGAGCCAAAAGACCCACCAACTAAGCATCCAACATCAAGCTAAAGGGCTGAGTCCCAGACCAAACAGGAAAATAAAATAAAAAACCAGGTGCAAGCCCAAACAGGAAGAAAAAAACCCAGCATCAAGCGACGGAGCCAACGGCCTAAGCTGCGCGCCCCCAGCCCAAAACCGCCACCTACACCTTCGCTCAGCACTCCATAAGCCGGGAACACAACCTTGTTTGACACCATCTGAACCAGGACCATGCCACCAAGCACAATAGATCATACCTGACAGTACCCCTCAAGAGTTCATCACGGAATCTCGACCAGCGCCACGCATCGACGCACCTGAAAGACAACAAAACCCACCTGGAAACTGGACCTGCAAAGACGGCCACAGAATCCAAACCGCAACCGAAACAAATAACCTGCAGATCTGAAGCACCAAGGCAAGGGGCCGGCAACAGAGGCTTCAGAACAGGGGGGGAAGAAAATGGCGACAGAGATCACCGAAGGACCCGAGAGAACGGCGATGACTTCCTCAGATCGGGTTTCCCCTTTCTTCACGGAGGCCGTCCCCTGCCTCCGACACCAGCCGAAGGAAGAGACGACCCAAGATCACCAAACGGCGCAGAGCACCGTCGCCACCTCCAGCAGAGCCACCCACAAGAGAAGGATCGAAGGAGCGCGAGGAGAAGAGGTGACCATCGGCATCGAGCAGCACAAAAAGCTCCGAGAAAAGAGATCTGGAAGGCGGCGAGAAAGGAGAAGAGAGAGAGAGAGAGAGAGAGAGAGAGCAGAAAAGAGGGGTTGCCGCCGCGCCGGAAGAGAGAAGGCACGGCGACAGCCCTAACACAGCTGTAGCGAGAGAGAGGATTTAGAGAGATAAAAAATTTAGAGAGAGGAAGTTGACCATATCTGATAATTCAAATAGAGGTCAATTTATATTCATAATTTTATTGCGATTTACAAAAATCAGTTTTGAGTACAAGGTGTACCCAAAGCCAAGTTATAAATGAATGAGTTAGAAAATGAATATAATCACAAGGTCGTATTGCAACGCCTTCCTCTCTATCTGATTTTAAATAAGTGTGGGGATAAAAGGATAACAAAATATGTTTCTTTTAAGGAAGCTATGCGTAGCCCTATATATCAAACTTAATTTTGATAGGATGTTTTTCTCTTTTGAAATCACTTATGCTAGTTTTGTTTCAGTCTACTACAATGGATATTTTAGACGGGTGATGCGTTCTATCCGGGACGACAAATATGAAAAAGGTTCATCAAGACAAGGTTGCCAATTATTGCTCAGAGAGTTATGGGCACAGGTTAGAGAATTGGAACACAAGAAGATTTTGGAGTTAATAACTCAACCTTCAGTAGTGTTGTTTGATGCAGTAAAATTAGGAAATGGTGATTTTGTGAAATGGATTCTCTACCTGAATCGTGAGCTGCTGACTATAAAGGACCCTACGAATGGACAAAACTTATTGCAGATTGCTGTTTTATTTCGGCAAAATAGCATCTTCAACTTTATACTTAAAATGGAGACCGCAAACCTTGTCGTAAGAGCAGTGGACAAAGACCATAACAATGTTCTACACTTCGCTGCAAGGAAATTTGAAGCATCAGATTTAAGACCAAACGGTCATATGGTTAGAGATTTGCTTTGGTTTAAGGTAAACTTGCTTATTCTTATTAAATTCTTCTCTTTTTTTTAATGAATAAGACATATATAGTGATAGAGGCATTTATATTTGAGAGGTAACAATAAAGATGTCTTCACGATTTAAATTCACACTCCACCATAGAGAGATAAAGAAGTAGAAGAGAGAGAACTCAGGGATATAATAAATCATGTGATAGGAAAACAAGAGAGAGATGAAAAAAAGTGAAAATGAGATCGAAGAAAAATAAGAATGTGAATATATAATTGCTCGAGGGGTAAAGAGAGTAAATCTTGATCACATAGTCATATATGTGTATTTGGATATATTTACAATATTTTTTTAAATTATCAAAGATTATTATAATTTTTTTGGTGCTTAAGATTATTATAATTTAAATAAATAATTTAAATAATTCAAATTATAAATGTAATAAAAAAATAATTTTATTTTGACATTTCACAAAATAGTAATAGAGTTATCACTTTATAATATTACTCAAATTTTGTTTACTAATTTTTTTACCAAAACATTATTACTTAAATTTCACAATTAAAATTTAATAAATTAATATTTTTATTTTTAACAATACTAAATATCATTAATTGAATTTAAAAAATGAGACATCAAGTAATAAATTTTTAATATCATAAAATATTTTAGTATTAAAAGGGACTATGCACATAACTATTGGTTGATTCGCATCACCATTCATATGTTGTACAAGCGCTGCCATGAATGATAATAAAAGAATAAAGGAAACATAAAATAAAGAAAATATCATAATTTAATTCTCATTCTCATTAGTTCATTCTCATTAGTTGATTTGTTTATACAATAGTAAAGATATGTATAGAAGAGAGAGAAGATAAGGTTGTAGCTATCAAGAGACAGCTGTCAACAAAGTAGTGGAGACTAGACTCGGTCGTACACTGACAGCTTTCCATACTGTCGAACGATACAGACTAAACCTACAGACGTAAGGAACTTATAACCACCAGACGATGCTCATCAGACGATAGAGCAGACGATGCTCATCAGACGAAAGAACTGACAATACTCATCAGACAATAGAGCAAACGAAACAGAGGTTCTTATTTGTTTTGCTATATATTCCTAACAGCCCCCTGCAAGTTCAAGGTGGGTGAGTAATTTGAAATTTGTCAACCACCTTTAACTTGTCCCGAAGCTCAGTAAAGCGAGCTGGAGAAAGAGCTTTGGTGAGAATGTCAACATATTGGTCCAGGGAAGGTACATGCTGAATGATGAGAGCTTTGGACTGAACCTTTTCTCAGACGAAGAAAACGTCTAGCTCCATATGCTTAGTTCTGGAATGAAGAATTGGGTTGTGGGTGAAAGAAACTGTGCTTATGTTGTTACAAAAGATACGAGTTACATGAAAAGGAATTTTTAATTCACTTAGGAGGGTTTGAATCCACAAAACTTCTGTTGTAGTGTTGGCGAGACTTTTATACTCTGCTTTTGTGCTGGAGCGGGCTACAAGAGTTTGCTTCGTAGAGCTCCAAGACACCAAGTCAGGTCCCAGGAAAACACACAATCCAGAGGTGGACCTTCTCTCGTCCACATCAGATACCCAATCAGCATCGCAATATGCATTTAGAGACAAGGGTCTGGTAAGAGTGGCTGGTTTGAGATGAAGACCATGATTGGCAGTAGCTTTTAAGTACCTTAGGATCCGTTTCACAGTCTTCCAGTGTTCATCTAACGATTGAGAAAGAAATTGACAGACTTTGTTGACTAAGAAGGAAATTTCCGGACGAGATCTGTATTCAGTGGGATCACTCATGTAATCTGAGCCCTGTTTACTGAGTTTACAGCCACCAATTATGGGAGTGGAGATACCCTTGACATCCTCGATGTGTGCTCTTGCAAGAAGATCATGAATGTATTTGGTTTGACTGAGAAGGAGAGAACCATCCTGCATTCTTTGAACTTGAACACTCAAAAAATAATCCAAATCCCCTAGCTGCTTGAGAGCAAATTTAGAGTCTAGGTTGGTTACTAGCTGTTGAGTGAGAGTAACAGAACTGCCAATGATGATAATATCATCAACATAGACTAGGAGATAGATAATATCATGTGTTGATTGCAGAACATAGAGAGAAGGATCACATTTACTGGGCATGAATCCAGAATGGACGAGAGCTGCCTCGAGTTTGTCAAACCAAGCCCTTGGAGCTTGTTTCAAGCCATAGAGAGCTTTGTGAAGTTTGCAAACTAGGTTTTTGTTAGTTGCTTCAAAACCATGTGGTTGGGTCATGTAAACATCTTCATTCAAGGTGTCATTGAGGAAGACATTGTTGACATCAAGTTGTTGGATTGGCCATCTTTTGGACACTGCAAGAGTGAGGATTATTCTGATTGTTGTGGGTTTGACCACTGGCGATAAGGTTTCAGCATAATCAATGTCTTCCCTTTGGTGAAAACCCTTTGCAACAAGCCTTGCCTTGTATCTTTGGACTTAGCCATCAAGATTTTCTTTCACACGAAAGACCCATTTGCAGCCTATGGTAAATCTGTCTGAGGGAAATGGAACAAGAGACCAAGTGTTATTTTTTAATAAAGCATTATATTCTTCACTCATGACAGAATGCCATTTTGGATCCTTTAGAGCTTGTTTGATTGAAGTTGGCTCAGCTTGTGTGAGAAGAAGAGTAGGAAACTGTTTGGGTTTAACTATTCCTGACTTGGCACTAGTTTGCATAGGGTGAGCATTGAGAGGGAAAGGAACAACTGGAGTTGAGGAAGAGGAAGTGGTGGGAGGTGAATCTGGACCAGAATTAGAGCTGATGGGAGGTGAATCTGGAACATAATTAGAGCCAGATTCTGCATTAGGAATAGAGTGGTGTGAGATGTGGGCACTATATGAATGGTAGCAGGGACAGGTGGTGATTCAATGGAGACAACAGGATTTTGTTCAGAAGGAAATAGGTATGGAAAAGGGAATCTGAGTTCATTGAATATAACATCCTTGGAAATAAAGATTTTTCCAGAGGCATCAAGACACTTGTAGCCTTTGTAGCTGGAGGAGTACCCTAGAAAGACACATTTTGTTGACCTATGTGAGAGCTTTGTTGTATTGTAAGGTCTTAGAAAAGGATAACAAACACACCCAAAGACTTTCAGAAATTTGTAATTTGGTGTTTGTTTGTACAGTTTGGTGAAAGGACTGGCCTTTTGTAGGATTGAGGTTGGAATTCTGTTTATGAGGTATGTTGCAGTAAGAAAGGCTTGATCCCAATATTCAGTAGCCATTTTGGCATGAGCTAATAATGTCAGGCCAGTCTCAACAATGCGTCTATGTTTTCTTTCAACACTACCATTTTGATGGTGTATGTGAGTGCATGTGAGTTTGTGAATGATGCCTTGGTTTGTGAAGTATTTGGTTAGGGGTCTGAATTCCCCACCCCAATCAGATTGAACAGATTTTAACTTTGAGTTAAGGTGTAATTCTGTCAAACTGGACAAAGATAGTAAAGACTTTAGATTTGAGTTTTAGTGGGAAAATCCAGGTGTAGCGGGAGTAAGCATCAACACAAGTAAGGAAGTACTTATAACCACATGAAGAAACATCAGAGGCAGGCCCCTAGAGATCAATAAAAACAAGTTCTAAGGAAGCATTATACACAGTGGTTGAGGGTTGAGAAGGTAATCTGTGAGATTTGCCAAGACAACAAGAGGAGCAAACAGAAAAAGGATTTCTATTAGGTAAAGGAACATTACATTGAAGTAAGGCGGTTTTGAGGGCCTCGTGATGAGGGTGCCCCAATCTATAGTGCCACATCTCATACAAAGAAGGTTCTATTACATTAGAGTTATACTGAATATTGTCTTTATTCAGACAAGGTAGAGAACTAGTGGTAGTTGTTGTTAAGGCGGCAGAAGCGCCAAACGATGAAACATAAATGCTAGACGATGGAACAAGAACAACAAACGAAGAGTGTGAAGGGATGATTTGGGACTGGCCATGAGGAAGGTGACACAGGGTGAAATCATCAAACTGATAGAGATCATCAATTCCTAGGCTGCTAGTGAGGAGGACTTCAGAAGTAGTCTGAGATTTGACAAAATAGTGAGCTTCATGAAATTCAAAGAAGACTTTGTTATCTCTACAAGACTTGCTAACACTTACTAAATTTTTTGTTATAGAAAGGACAAGAAGGATATTTTTTAAAGTGAGTGAGTGTGTTGTGTGTGTTATAAGGAGACTTGACACAAGCTAAGCCAATAGATTGAATGAGCAAACCTTGACCATTACCAATCACTACATGATTGTCAAAACTAGACATGGATGAGGTTTCTGCCAGTTGTGCCGGACCATTGGTGACATGATGAGAAGCTCTAGAATCAAAATGCCAAGGTTGTTGATTATCATAGGTTGAGGAGTTTTGAGGGCCTGGCCCAAGAAGAAAGGCTTGGGATTTCCTTGGGTTGAACTGAGATGATGACATTGGTGGCCTAGAGGCTTGGTTTCCAGGGGAAGAACTCCCAAATTGTAGTTGAGTTTGTGGTGAAGCAAACTGATTTGAGTTCCCGAAACCGGGTGGTCCATAAGAACTGTGAGGACCATAAAAAGGGGAAAGAGCAGGATAATCCATGACAAATTGCTGAGGATGCTGATTTGTGCCAAAGGGATTTGGCATAAAGCCATAACCATGTCCATGTTGATTGTACTGCTGTTGACTATATCCCGGTTAACCAAAGGGAGACGATCCATTCTGTGCTGGCCCAAAGCGTTGGTAGCAAACGAAAGCATCATGGCCATATTTGAAGCAAATCTGACATTGAATGCTGCCACGTCCTCCACGTCCACCACATATGCCACTAGCACTGCCACTGCGTCAACGGTAGTCACCATAGTCATCATCACGTTCATCGCGATAGTCATCGCGGTGGTTTCCAACACTTTCATTTAGTTATTGTGGGGCTTGCGACGATGGTGGTTGTGGAGCAATGGAGAGATCAACAAAAACTTTAGGTAGACTTTGAGTAACATTGAGAGAGGCTTGTGTTACATTTGTCAAATTATCCGTAAGTTGCTTCTTTCGGGTGCGTTCAAGTCGAGCATCATGTGACAGCACCATTGATTCAATCTCATGAATCGTGTAGGCAGACTCTCGGTGATAGATGAGAGTCATCAGAGAGTTAAACTCCTCAGGAAGTCTATCAAAGATTGCATCAAGGTGGTCTCGGAAGTTCACAGACTCACCAATGGAGGTAAGAGTGTTGACAATCGTTTTTATCTTTTTGAGATATTCTGCAACAGCCGTGGAACTTTTGGAAATGGAGTGAAGCTCCGAGCGAAGTTGGGTAGCTTTGGCTCGTGCACAACTTCAAAATAATTGTGAATCTCATCTCGCACTTGGAATGTGTGGACACAGTGTATGACTGTGGGAAGAAGAGAGGTTGAAATGGATGATAGAAGCCATGTGAACATCTCTGAATCTTGTTGTTCCCAATCGGAGTAAGAAGGGTTTGTGGGTTTGCTATGCGGTCCTCATCGTTGAGATACCGGGAAGGAATAGAAGTATGAGTGACATATGCTTGAAGCTTATGTGACCTAATTACGACTTCAATCTGCTGGCGCCAGGAGTAAAAGTTTGTATCATCAAGTTTGATGGTGAGAGTGTGGGTGAATGTCACCGGAGCATTCGACGCAGTGAGAGGAGTAGAGGTAGTAGAGGAAGCAGCCATGGTTGGCTTGGTTCAAGCTCTTGATACCATAAAAGAAATAAAGGAAACAGAAAAAAAAAATCATAATCTCATTCTCATTCTCATTAGTTGATTTGTTTATACAATAGTGAAGATATATATAGAAGAGAGAGAAGATAAAGTTGCAGCTGTCAACAAAGTAGTGAAGACTAGACTCAATGAGAAAAACGATTCAAATGATCTAGAGAATTATAAACGCACTAGTGCACAGAAACGATTTAGATGCACAAACAGAGAGAGAGAGAGAGTGTAATTGAATAGTTTGCAATCAGTAAAAGAGTATTATGAAGTGTGTATTTACAAATATATAGAGTTCTCCTACTATCTCTATCAACTGAAAAAGAAAATGTAACTGACTAACCTACTTGCTCTAACAAACTAAATAATTACAACAGTGTAACAAAGAACTAGCTAGCCAGGTGTTGGATACGTATATCAGCATGGATTTTTTAACTACATAGCTTTTTGAAAAAGTTTTAGCTTTATACATTTATTAATTTGATCTGACATGGTTTGACTTATTTTTCCATCGATATTTCGTGGCCTACATATCATAACTGATTAAGAATCTTAACATGTAGAAGTTTCTGGGTGTCCAATTGACATTAATCAATCCTCAAATTTATCGTTACCACCACTAACATACTATTTTTTTAATATTAATTAATGCATTTATAGACTGTGCACAAGAGAGTTCCTTTGGAAT
The DNA here is from genome assembly GCA_030819835.1 of Acmispon strigosus. Lineage (NCBI taxonomy): Eukaryota > Viridiplantae > Streptophyta > Magnoliopsida > Fabales > Fabaceae > Acmispon > Acmispon strigosus. The sequence continues at coordinate 42,074,433 of JAUAMA010000005.1, read as the reverse complement.
TAACAAAAGTGAGAAACAAGGACAACAAGACACCAAATGATATATTTTGTGCGGAGCACGGAAATTTATCTGAGGAAGTTAAAGCTGAAGCCAGAGTAATAGCCAAATCTGGCATGGTTGTGGGAGCACTTGTTGCTGGAATTAGTTTTGCTGCAGCTCTGACTACTCCAGGTGGTGATAAGGGCAACGTTTGGTTTCCTGGATTCATGCTGGCAAATGCAATTGCATTACTCACTTCTGCTTTGTCTATCGTCTTTTTCTTGTCGATTTTCTTTTCTTCAAGATTCGTAGGGCACATCATAGTACACCCAGGCAGATTGATTGCAGGGAAAATGCTACTATGTCTTTCCATTGCCGCTATGGTCGTAGCATTTTCTGTAGTTTACTTCTTAATATTTGATCTACGTCATTTGGTTGAAGTTTTAGTGGCTTTGTTCGGGGTTTCCTCATTAATGTTAATTTTGCATCATGGTACTATGTTAGGGAGAGAAAGGGAGAGAAGAGACAAGTAATGGATGTGATATGTAATGTGATGTGATAAGAAGTGAGAGATAGAAAGAAAAATAAGGTGTTTGTAGGTGTCTATACTGTTTATTGTTTTATTTAGCTGTCAATATTTGGAATTTTTGTGTTAGGTACAGTTATTGATCACCTGCAATTCAAAATTTGAGATTCGCCAATTTGGTTTAGACGTTTGTTGTATTCCCTGATAATCATGTTTTATAGTTTGCTTGTGTAATAATCAAAGGTTGTCCTTCATCAATTTGTGACTATTATTTGTATATGTAATATTTCATCCAAATCATGATTTGGATTGAAAATTTTATTTGAATGAGATTCTCCAGTCGGGTGTATTATATATATTGTTTTCAAAATTTTCTATATAAATATTTAAAATAAGATGAGACTTTTATCATTATTATTAGTGAAAAACCACACGATTTTTGTTGTCTTTCTTACAATAAAAATAATTTCAACTAAACCATTTATAATGAGAAAAATGAAACATTTTCTCAAATCTATTTTAGTAAAAATAAAAACAAAATAAAAATTAGAGCCGTGTGATTTTTTTTATTATTAATGAAAAAACAAATGAAATATAGAAAATATTTTTCTCCTTTTTAATATTAAAAAAATTACATACATGGTGGTAAAATCCAAGTAAAGGAAAGAAACAAAATAAACAATCATATATGAGAGAAAAAATGCAACCCACCATATCATCAAATTTTTGTATAACCCCACATCTAAGACACATTAGCCAAGTGAGAACAATAAGAATGATAAATGTAAACTGGAATAATACCAACCGTGCGACAGCTTCAGTGTTGCAGAATTAAGCATATATAGCTACGGTTACAACATGCTTCACATTATATTTTGCCATATTAAAAAATTTATATACATGGTAAAATCCAAGTAAAGGAGAGAGAAAATCAACAATCATAATAAGAGGAAGCTACATAATCAACCTAATGATTTTTTATACAAGCGATAACTTAAGTATGAGACTTTATTCTTTTATGCCTCTTCTTAAACATTTCATAGAGTTCTTAGTTAATGCAATGAGAGCAAGGGTAGTTGAAAAGTAATTAAGGTGAGGAGATAAAAGATTACTTTTGAAAGTAAAACTTGAATTAAATCATTAAATGGTTGAAAAAGAGTAACTAAAGCTCGAATAAGTAAAGGTAATGGAAAAAATAACTCATAGTTCCGATTAGTAATTTGGATTGATGATTGTGTGTTGTATCTTTTCACAAATAACTTTATCCCAAATCTTCTATTTCTCGTCCCACATGCAAAGGAATTGATGCATAGTTAAAGGCAGTGCTCCTATTCCATGAAGCCATTCTCTCCCTAACAGGAGATTGAAATTGGCTTTCGAAAATATGGAGTTTATGTGCCTGGTGCCAACATACAAATCCATGAAGATGATTCCCTTTTCATTCAAAACTTTGCCTCATAATCCGCTAAGACTACGTTGTGGTTGAGAGGGTGTTTCTCTGTTTTTCTAAACTTTCCTATCATGTGACTTGGATTAGGTTGATAGTATCCCCATTATCAATGAAGACTCGAGTTATGCTAATGCTGGAACCTTCCACTATGCCTCGAACATACAAAGGCTTAAGCTGGCTTTGCATCATACGATGGGCACTAGATCCCCACGTTGTCATGGTCATCGAAGTCTTCTTCTTCACTTTCTTGATAAAGGTCCTCTGCAAACTCAGCAGGCAGGATAGAAACCACCCTACATGTCAGAATATTGTGAAATTAAGGAAGAAAATAAAATCAGATATAGTCAAAAGAGATCAGCATTAATTGGGGGGAATCAGCGTTAATTAGGGAGAAAATATTTTACTATTATTATTGTAATATTTTGTTACCCTAGTTAGCAATCTGAATTCTGTACACAATTGAAAAAAATGAAATACAATGAGATTCTACCTAGGCTTCCTATGCTTTGTGTCTGTTATTTTAACATGGTATCAAAGCAGCGTTCTTTGATTCTGGAAACTCATAACCATTTCATCAGTCTCTTCTTTCTTCTCTTTTCTCTGAGCTAGCCAGAAATGGCCACAACCCGAAATCAACAAACCCAAACCATGTCAAAAGTTAGTAAAACCTCTGACAACAATACAACCCAAAAATCAGTCAACATCCCTGATGAATTGGTGCTCCAGATCGCATCACTACTGCGAAGCAGCCTTGGAGCACAGCAGAATAAGGACAAAGAAGACAAATCAAAGCTTGTGTGCACTCATTGTGGGATGAAGAAGCACACGAAAGAGACATGTTTCAGAATTGTGGACTACCCAGAATGGTGGGAGGACAACCACAAAATGGGAACCGAGGTAAAGCCTCTGCCGTCGTCGCTCATCCCAACCCCGACGCCGGCACTGTACCTAGACTGCCAGAGTATCACGTCGAGCACCAAGGATGTATCACAGGAGGCGGCGCTGAAGAAGGAAGAACAACATGGGGCAGCGCTGAAGTAGGAAGAACGATAGGGGGCGGCGCAGAGAGAGGTAAAGGTGAAGGTGCAGCACACAAGAACCCTAGAGGTAATGGGTTTGGGGGTGATAACCCAAGCCCATCTATTATTAACCCACAATATTTTCCTCTAAATTGCTTTGTGGATGCTGAGTATGAATCATATGACAATATGGGCCCACTTGTTGAATATTGTCCCACAAAAAAAATTAATCCCAAATCCAAAGCCTATCAAACCAAATCTGCCACCAATATGTATCATGGAAAATCAACAGACTAGATTTTTGATTGTGGAGCTACAGATACTATGACCTATGATTCCAAAGATTTTTTAAATTTATCTTCACCGTCCAAGACCCATATTGAGACCGCCAGTGGAGAACGTGTCACTGTACAAGGATGAGACCCTATTGTGTTTTCTGATAAAATGAAATTGAATAACTGTCTATATGTCTCATCTTTATCTTCAAAATTGCTATCAATTAGTCAAGTGACAAAGGAACTGAACTGTGTGGTGCTAATGTACCCAAATTTTTGTCTCTTGCAGGACATTCTTACGAAGGAGATCATTGGGAGTGGTACTGAGCGCGGAGGCCTTTACTACATTGATGATGTGGTTCACCCGGGACATGCCATGCTTGCTCACGGAACGGTTGACAGACAACTTTGGTTGTGGCACCGACGTCTTGGCCACCCCTCCTTTGGGTATCTCAAGGTTTTATTTCCTAGCCTTTTTCCCAATAAGTCCACTCATATGAAATGTGAAAATTGCATTCGTGCTAAGAGTCAAAGGGTTTCATTTCCTCAAAACAACACTAGAGTTGATTCTGTTTTTTCATTAATTCATTCTGATGTCTGGGGTCCAGCTCCAAATTCTAGTAAAAGTCGGTTTCAGTATTTTGTGTTGTTTGTGGATGATTTTTCTTGCATGACTTGGATATATTTTATGAAACATAAATCAGAAGTGCCTGAAAAACTCATTATGTTTTACAAAATGATTCATTCTCAGTTTCAAAAGAAAATCCAAATCTTTTGTTCTGATAATGGGGGAGAATTTTTGAATCAGTCCATGCGAGTCTTTTTTCAGGAAAATGGTCTTATCCATCCAACTTCGTTCCCTAACCCCCCCCCCCCCCCCAACAAAATGGTGTAGCCAAACGAAAAAAATCAGATTCTACTTGAGATGACTCATGCCCTATTACTTGAATCCCAAGTCTCTTCCTCGTTTTGGCCCGAAGCTCTAGCTACATCTGCATATCTCATCAATCGTCTTCCTACCCAAATTCTTAACCACAAAACTCATTTACAAGTCCTAGCCACTCAAACCACTATCCCTTCAATCCTAACCTTACCTCCTCGAGTCTTTGGGTGTTCTGTATTCGTCCATGTTCCCAAAATTGACAGAAACAAATTTGATCCTTGTGCCGAAAAATGTGTCTTTGTGGGGTATGCCATGCACCAAAAGGGGTATCGCTACTATAATCCTACCACTCGTCGCATTCATGTCACTATGGATTGTGACTTCTTAGAATATGAGTTTTTCTACCACCAACTTAGGGTTCAGGGGGAGAGCGTCAGTGAGCCACTAAGTTAGCTAAGCAATCTAAGTTGTTCTGAAACTGTTCCAACAGAGCAGGTAGAAGGAGCCACTGAACCAACCACTATCAATTTAGTGGAGGCTGACAGACCAGTATACACAATCGATGTTCCGACTTCGGAAGATGTCCAACCTGAGGTAAATGAACCTTACTTTGATAATTTATCACTTGATTTGAATGATGCCACTATTCATGATGACAGCATAGTCCCAGCCACTATTCATGATGACAGCATAGTCCCAACCACTATTCATGATGACAGCATAGTCCCAGAACCAGAAGAGCCAGAGGCATGTGCCTTACCTCCGAGGAAAAATAGAGGGGTGCCTCCTAATAGATACTCACCTGAGCATGTGCCCCGTGCTTCAAGATATCCAGTAAGTGTAGCCAGGGGGAGAGTTGTTGAGGCTGCAAAGGCATTCTCTGTCACTCTTCTCTCAGAGGATATTCCAAAAACAGCCCAAGAGGCAAGTAAGAAAATTGAATGGCAAGAAGCAATGAATACAGAGATGGAAGCTCTCAGAAAGAATGGTACATGGGAAAAATGTGTGCTACTAGCAGGAAAGAAACTAGTTGGGTGCAAGTGGGTCTTCACCATCAAGTATAAGGCTGATGGAACCATTGAACGATACAAAGCAAGATTGGTAGCCAAAGGGTACACACAGACATATGGCATTGACTACTCAGAAACCTTCTCTCCAATTGGCAAATTTGACACCATCAGGGTATTATTCTCTGTAGCAGCAAATAAAGATTGGCCACTCCATCAGTTTGATGTTAAGAATGCTTTCCTACATGGAGATTTGAAAGAAGAAGTATATATGGAGGCTCCACCTGGATTCTCAGATGACTTCCGCGGAGAGGAAGTTTGCAGGTTAAAAAATGCTCTTATGGGCTTAAACAATCCCCACGTGCATGGTTCGGGAAGTTCACTATGGCTATGAAGCAGTATGGGTACAAACAGAGCAATACAGACCACACTATTTTCTTCAAAAGAAGAGGAGAATTTGTTACCTGTCTAATAATATATGTTGATGACATGATCATAACAGGAAGTGATGAAGAAGAAATATCTCAACTCCGGAGGAATCTCTTTATAGAGTTTGAGATGAAAGACCTTGGGGGACTGAAATATTTCATAGGGATCGAAGTTCTCCGGTCGAAAGAAGGGATTTATATCTCTCGACGGAAGTATAAACTGGATCTGTTAGCTGAAACTAGAATGGTGGATTGTAAACCCAGTGACTCCCCGATAATGGTGAATCACAAACTCAAGATTGTTGAAGGAACTGAGCCAGCATATCAAGAGAAGTATCAGAGGTTGGTGGGAAAACTAATCTACTTAGCTCATACTAGACCAGACATTGCATACGTCGTTGGGGTGGTAAGCCAGTTTATGCACAATCCACCGGTAGAGCACATGGAAGCAGCTATGAGGATTGTTCGATATCTCAAAGGTACTCCAGGAAGAGGTATCATTTTCAGGAAAAATGGACATTTGGATATTGAGGCCTATACTGATGTTGATTGGGCTGGTAACCCAAATGATAGACGATCCACTGCAGGGTACTTTACCCTAATTGGAGGAAATCTTGTCACTTGGAGAAGCAAACAACAGAATGTAGTAGCACTGTCAAGTGTAGAAGTAGAGTTCAGAGGCATTGTAAAAGGGATAACTGAAATTCTTTGGTTAAAGAAACTGATGAGTGAGATTGGTTATCTAGTGAAACTTCCGACCAAACTTAGATGTGACAACAGGGCAGCAATTAGCATCTCTGAGAATTCTGTTCAACATGATAGAACAAAACATGTTGAAGTGGATCAGCATTTCATAAAGGAGAAGATCGATGATGGCACTGTTGAGCTTCCTTTCGTGAAATCTGAAGATCAGATAGCTGATATTCTCACAAAGGCAGCGACAGGAAAAACCTTAGAAATAGTTTTGCACAAGTTGAGTATTGGAGATCCCACTATTCAACTAGATGGGGAGTGTCAGAATATTGTGAAATTAAGGAAGAAAATAAAATCAGATATGGTAAAAAGAGATCAGCATTAATTGGGGAGAATCAGCCTTAATTAGGGAAATAATATTTTGCTATTATTATTGTAATATTTTGTTACCCCAGTGAGCAGTTTGAATTGCTACCTTCGACGCCAGTCTCAAAGTTGTTCGTAATGTGATCCTCTTTATTGTCTCAAACCACTTCTTTTCCCTTTGACCTTTGGATGTAGCTCTATCATTGGTTGATTTTGTTGTAAGCCAGCCTTGGTTGGTTCTAATGAATGACCAAACAAAATACTATGCTACAAATTTTAGTGATGCAATCTTCTTAGCAGTCACCGACACCGATAATTTCTACCGCCGGAGGCTTTGCTGGAGAAGGATGCTCAAGACTGTCACAAAAAAAACACCTCAATCCATGCATTATTCAGTATGAGGTACCAAACAAGTCGTGTTGTACAAAATCCTGATGCGATTCTTACCCACACAGAATATTCCTATGGTCATTTCGGTCGTGAAGCTTTGGCTATTGAAAGAGGTAGCCATCAATGAGATAGCTTTGGAATGTTTAGTTTCTGTCGTCGTGGTCTAGAATCGATCGATAGCAAGTCTATAAACTGAACTGGCAATGAAGTTGATCTCACAGAACTAGACCTGCAAAATTTCAAGTAACGGAAAAGAGATCCCCCGAACACTTCCAGGGATTTAAAAAGAGGTATTGACTACCCCGCCAATTTTATCTCGTCCAGCTTTGAGAGAGATTTTGATCATCTATTTCGCAGCTATAAATGAAGAAGACGCCAACACAATTTTGATCCGAGAAACATTTGAAGGACAACGACCAGTTTACTTCGTCAGCAAGGTGCCTCGAGGACCTGAACTGAGGTACCAAAAATTGGAAAAGGTGATCTTGGCCTTAACAGTTAGTGCTAAGATACGTTGTAACATACATTGTAATTGAAAAATCCTTAATTAAGATTTAATTTCCTAACTTTGAACAAACAAGCAGAATATGAAGCTAGCTTATATAGCTAGACTTACCACGGCGCAAGATTTAGGGGCGACAAAGGTAACTTGACTAAGTAAAGAGACCTATTTGGTTATAAAGCCTTGTGGAAAACCAAAAATACCCTAATTGTTTGGGAGTATAATGTGGGGCACGCTATTTACTGACTCATATTAGACATTACCATATTATACCATATCTCATGCAATGAAATAATCTTATTCTTTTTAACCTTTGACGGGTGTTAACCTGTTCGGGAAACGGCGGTGGACCTTCCCAACTAATAATTTTTCCAGAGTTCGATCTTGTAACCCCTTACGGAGATCTAATTTACTTCAACTAGACCAACACATTGTTCCTTAGTTTAGATAAACTAATAGCGTTTAAAATGAATTTGAAAAAATAGTGTTTAAGATCACTGGTCTGAAAAATACAACCATTTTTTACTTTTTTTTTTTGTCAAAATTATTTGGATTAAACATCCATTTTTTACTTGATATAAATAGTACTATTAGTCCACTTAGCATGGGTTACGCATCCTCTTAAACTTTATAATCCCTACCCATAGCTAAAAGATTGGTTATAAAAGTTTCATGATCCATCCATTCACCATGTCCACCCGAGACAAACCCATCTTTTTTCTCGTTCATTATAGCCATTCACCTCATACCAAATGGCAAAGCAGCAAGCATATAAGTCCAAAAAGAAAAGAAGATTGACACTGATTAATTACTAATTTATAAAGTAATGATTTTCCCAATTACTTTAGTTACAGAACTTTACAACTCAATTTATATCCGTTGATTTGCTAAACATTCAATCTATAGTGATTTTGTCTTTTGGTAATTGAAATGATTGCCCGAGTAGCATTAATCTTACTCATATAATTACAACTCTTAGCTAGACAGTTAATTATATTGTAAAATACACATCATACAAAAGTTGATTTTCCTGCAATTATCCGCACCATGTTTGGAATCATATTCAAATCTTTCCAAATGAACTCTGCTGCCACAAAAGCTACTAAAAGTGGCTTCTCTCAAAATCAATTCTCCTTTCAACGTGGAAATTTACCGTGTATCCGGACATGCACGAGCCTAGGTCATGCAACAAGTAACAAGTTTAACATTTGTAGTTGTTTATGTCTATGCATTATGTTTGAACCACGGGTGGTGCATGAAGACCTCTTGGTCAATTCCTGATAGGAACTTCTCTAATGGATTGGAGTTGAAATCAACCAATAAAGGCTCTTCTAGTGCATGTGCATTATTAGGAAGCTCTGTTTCCATCTGTGAGTTCACACTTTGGTAGACTACAGAGGCACTTCCTTCTTGTGATGAGAGAAAATTAGCTAGTTGATTTTGATGAAATGGTGTCCTTATTGTAGCATGATCATGCTGCAAAAGATATTGTATTCCACTGTTCAAATTCATTGGTACTTGGACACTACCACAATCAACAGCACTAGCTGTGGAATTTGCTATTTGACCTCCAAGAAAATCATCTATCTCCTCTTGCAAGCTAGCAATCTGCACACAGCATGTTCCAAAGTTATATATGAAACACAAGACTTACTGCATGTTTTGACTAACATTATCAGAATAAATTGTGAATATAATTGATTTATAGCTTCATCAATATAATGTAGAATTAATTTTAGAGCTAGAATAATCAATTGTGAAAGAAACTTCAAAACACCAAAAAATTGATTACAAGGGGGAAGAATCAACTTGCAAACATAGAATCAGACATGCTCTGTCGTATATAATTGTGTGATATATCAAGTTTCTGGGGTCACAGCATTGAAATTAATTAACCTGTTGGTGCAATGCGTAGATATGAGCAACACAACCATATATAGGATCCTGCATGCGAGCTAAGGCTTCATAAGAAATGGTGATGGCAGCATCACTTCTGTTCTGGATTGGAAGGTGTGACAATAGCCTTGATACATTACTGGCACCATAAACCTTATGCACCGCTGCAAAATGGGTTGCAGCTTGGTCATAGGAGAAGTAAGGAGCAAAAACACAATCACTTGCACACTTTCTCCTGAGGAACTTGCATGCTCCACATGATGAGCCAGGCCCTGTCATTGTATCAATAGTGTATAAAGAGTAGTGGTACTAGTTTGGTCCAAGGAGAGAGCTTGAGATTTTAACACTTTATAGCCACCACCTGAGGGTGTCACTTCTTTTTGTTGTGTTCAAGGACATTCTCACCTTTACCAACAAATTGTTGATCCAAATGGAAGGGTTTTAAGTCTTTTAAGCATGTTGTCATGAACGTTAACACTATTGGGAGGATCCTCACTTTAGTGTCTGACGGTATCTCAAGAAATTAGTCTCTTAGCTTTATCGGGTAGAAAAATAATCTAAAAAACCAAAAAAAGGAAATTTTCACCTTTAGAGCATGTTCTTTTGGGTCTCTTTTGTGGCCTACATGGTCATTTTCAGTTAGGGAAAAAATTTCCTCTTTTGTGCCTCAAAAGGGCTTTGATTCATAAAGTTTTTTCCCTAATGCGACTGATTGAATACCCAATCATTATCATTTGCTGGGGAATGTAAAAATATGATTACTATAATAGTTTTATGAGTACATAATGCATGCTTTACCTAAGCTAGTTTCTTAGCTTAGAGCTCATGAGTCATTGCGGCTTTTTTGTCTGGATATTGTTAATGGTAACTTAACTTTAATTCAAATAATATAATGTCTTTTTATCTGCCACTTGCTAAATGTGAACATATTATAATCCCACCATAATTCAGGTTTAGTTGTTGGCCACTTAAACTATGGTATGTGACCGGTGTGTTAGATTATCCTCATGGTTATTTCTTTGGTGTTTTTGGGATCAGAATCTTCTATTTTCATTTGATGTCTCATTGAATAAAGTTGTGTCAAGTTAATTAAAAACACTTATGTGTCATAACTATGTCTACAAAACACAATTTTATTAGTGATATAGAGTATAAGACACCAAATAATTACAGAACATCTCATACCTCATTTCTGACTCTTTGACACAAATCAAACCCAAGAAAAAGAGACGAATTAATAATACAAGCTCTGATGACAGGATAATATATGATGTTTTTAGGTTGTTTTTAGTGTTTTTATTTTATTATTTTTGAGTCACATATAGGATTTTTAGGATTTTTACATAGATTTTATATTTATTTTGCATTCTGCATATAGATTAGCTTTTATTTGTTTTTCTAACTTTATTTTATATTTTTTAGGAATTTTTATAGCTTTTTTATATTTTAGGAAAAGCTGGTATAGTTATCATTTTTGTCCAGGGACCGATTTGTAAAGTTTCAGGAATCAAGGATCAAAGTGTAAAGGTTCAAGAGTGGAGGATGAAAAGTGAAGTTTGAAGGAGTCAAAGGACCAGAATTGAAGTTCTAACAAAGAGAGGACTTGAAGTGAAATTGAAGAATGTGAAGCAACTCTCTTTTATTTGAGCACATGTAAAATAAGGTTGGAAGATTAATGGTGGTAAAGGGAGGTTTCAGAACTTAATAGAGGCTGAATGTGGCCTAATTAAGCCAATCAATTCCACCATTGAAGAAGAAAGGAATCCAAGAAGAAGCTGCCAGTGTTCGTCCCAGCGCTGCAGCGTTGGAAGTCCCAACGCTCAAGCGCTGGACCTCTGACTAGGATGTGAGTCAGAGGCTGCACCCAGCGCTGCAGCGTTGGAAGCCAGCGCTCAAGCGCTGGGCCTATTTCTGCCCGTTGGATTTTAATGTTTCCCAGCGCCCAAGCGTTGGGAATTCCAGCGCTCAAGCGCTGGAAGTCAGGTTTTTGCTATAAATAGGGAGCTTTTCTTCACTTGTAAGACACACCTATTCAGAATACAACAAGTGTTCTTCTTTCCTCCTTAAAGATCATTGTTCCTAGGAATTGTGGGAAGCCATACTTGAGCTCCTATCCAGGGTAATTCAATGAATCTTTTAGCCATGCTTGGCTAATTCTTTTTAAGTATCTTGGGTTGTTTTAGTTTATAATATATGTTCTAGTTTTCTTCTACTCTTCTGAATAATATTGCTATAGTTCATGTTTTATTTCCTTGTTCTTAATATTCATCTTGATGATCACAAGTGTTTTTACTTATTGCTTATAACAATGGAAATTGGTAAGTAGTAAGGGACCTAGGATTTAAAAGAAGTTATATGACATATCACTAAGGTATTAGGATAGACTTAACTTTATGTTGGCCTGAAAATTCCTTCTTCATCTTCTTCTTGGTTTTTTCTAGATTGCAAGGTATTGAATTTAGTAATTGAGAAGAAAGTTTTACAATGTGTAAGGTATTAACTTGTAAAAACATTAGGCTATAGCATCATGACTTGGTACTAAAATTCAGAATTCAAGTAGTAGTTGCTAGCATATTTTATAAATTATATAAATCAACCCAAGTGCTTAAGACTCATCATCATCTCTTTCTTTATTATTTTATGCTATTGTTCTTGCTTGCTATAAAAACCAACATCAAATACTCACCTTTTAAATTTTCTGCACAAGTACTAAATATTATAATAATAAGAAACCTATCCCTTGGGTTCGATCTTTTTATTACGCGATATTGAATCGTACACTTGCGATTTGGGTATCAAGTTTTTGGCGCCGTTGCCGGGGATAGGTTCTTTGCTTGTTATTATTTTGTTTAGTGCTTTTTATGTTAAAAAAAAAAATAATAAAAAAAATATAAAATTGTGTTGAATAGGTGCTATTGACTTCTTTTGCTTTTTCTGCATGGTAGGACATTTTGAATTCGACCCTGAAATTGAAAGAACTTTGCATCGCAGATTAGCGGAACAAAGAAGATTAGCAAGAGCCATGTCTGAAACACAAGCACAAATGGAGGAGCGCCTTCGTGCTGAATATGATGCACGAGTAGAAGAGGAAGTCCAAGCGAGACTTCAAAGGCAGAGAATTGAGGAGGAAGAGCGGGATGCCAACCGTTCCCTTCGCGATATCACAGCTCCCCAGGTAGATTACAATTTTGAAGGGAGTATTGTGGTTCCGGAGGATGCTTTACCAAATTTTCAGATTCCTCCTCACTTCATCTCTTTGGTTAGTCAAAACCAATTTGGTGGAAGCATCAACGAAGACTGCCACACCCATCTGGAGCGATTCACCAGGCATTGCTCAACCTTAAGGAGAAATGATGTTCACTTGGATACGGTAAGACTTATGCTGTTTCCATTTTCCTTAAGAGATGTAGCAGAGGAGTGGTTATCTTCACAACCACTTAGGAGCATTACTTCATGGGATGATCTAGCCGAGAAATTCACGGCTAAATTCTTCCCTTACAATCGCATAAGGAAGTTGAAGCAGGAAATCAACTCCTTCATACAACAAGATGCTGAAAACCTGTATGAGACATGGGAGAGGTTCAAGGGACTTCTCAGAAGGTGCCCAGGTCACAACATTTCTATCGCTGATCAGGTAGAAAAATTTTATGCTGCTTTGAATGACTATACCAGGGACAAATTGGATACTGCAGCAAGTGGGGCATTCGATGCTTTGCCACCACAAGGAGCTCTTGATCTTATCAACAAACTTGCTGCAAGAGCTGCTCATTCAAACCAGGACCGGGCAATCAGGAAAGGTATTTATGAGGTTGATTCTTTTGAGTCCATTGTTGCTTCAAATAAACTTTTATCCAGGAAAGTTGATGCAATGGTCAAAAGAATGGAGGGTGTTCAACTGAGCCCGGAGGAAGCAGAATTAGAGGCTGAGGTAAAGGCTATGGGGAATTTCCAAAATTCCTATGGTAATACCTATAATCCAAGCTGGAGGAATCACCCCAACTTTTCTTGGAGAGACCAAGGGGGTGGTCAAGGAGAAGCTAGGCAACAATTTCAGAGGCCATACCAGAATCAGAGGCCACAAATGCCTTTGAATCCAAGCCAAGGAAGAAAAAGCTTGGAAGAAATTGTTGGTGAAATAGGCCAACAAACAGCACAATTTATGAATGAGACAAGGACAAGTGCGAAGAATCATGAAGCTTCCATTAGGAATTTGGAAGTTCAGGTAGGCCAGTTGGCCAAGACCATCTCAGAAAGGATTCCAGGTACTTTTCCTTCTGATACTCTTGTCAATCCAAAGGAAAATGTTGAGAATGTTTCAGCTATCACTCTTAGGAGTGGTAAAACTATGCCCGAAAGGGTGGTGGAAATTGAACAAGAGGTGAGTTTTGAAGACAAGGAAAAAGAGAGGTATGTGCCTATTGTTGCTGAAAAAATTGTTGAAAATGTAATTCCTCCTTCTAAGAAAATTGGCAAAGTTCCTTTTCCTAAAGCTTTCAAAAAGAACTTGGAAAAACAATTCTCGAAATTTCTTGAGATTTTTAAAAGGCTTCAAATTAATATTCCATTTTCTGAAGCTTTGGAACAAATGCCAATTTATGCTAACTTTATGAAGGACATTTTATTTAGAAGGAGGAAATTAAGTGAGATGGATGAAACTGTGATGTTAACTGAGGAGTGTTCAGCTATGGTTTTGAGGAAGTTGCCCCAAAAATTGAAGGATCCGGGGAGCTTCACTTTGCCTGTGGAAATTGAGGGACTACCTAATGCAACAGCTCTTTGTGATTTAGGAGCTTCTATAAACCTCATGCCACTCTCCATGTTTAGGAAATTGGACATGGGAGAGGCCACTCCTACTTTAATGTGTTTACAATTGGCGGACAGGTCAATTAAGTACCCCTATGGGGTGGCTGAAGATGTTTTGGTAAGGGTTGACAAGTTTGTTTTCCCGGTTGATTTTGTGATACTTGATATGGAAGAAGACTCCAATGTACCATTAATTCTTGGGCGGCCATTCCTTGCTACAGGAAACGCCAAGATTAATGTAGCAGAAGGCCTCCTATCTTTGAAGGTAGGGGATGAAAAAGTGAAGTTTTCTGTATTCCGTACTTGTAAGCACTATGAGTCTGAAAGTGAGGATGAGTTCAAAGATGATGTTTGTAATAAGAAAAGAAAAAGTACCCCCAATTGATTAAAGGGAAGGGTCTATCTCGGACCTTAACAAAGAGCTGGTTGGGAGACAACCCAACTTAGGATAGTTTATAATTCTGTCTTTTAATTTTCTGCACCACTCTTGTAAATAAATAAAGAAAAGAAATTCTATGTTCTTGCTGCAGGGAGGGCCAGCGCTTAGGCGCTGGAGGCCAGCGCTCATGCGCTAGGCCCCTGCCAAATCCCCTCTGATTCCAGTGTTTACCAACGCCTAGGCGTTGGGGGCCAGCGCTCATGCGCTAGGCCCCTGGAATCTCGTTTTTATTTACGGTAATTCCAGCGCCAGAGCGTTGGAACCCAGCGCTCAAGCGCTGGAGACCTCTGATGCCCAGTATTTGATTTAATTCCAGCGCCCGAGCGTTGGCATCCCCAACGCTCAAGCGCTGGAGCTCGGGCAGAGGCTCTGTTTGTTTTTTCTTTTTGTTGTTTTGCTGTTTTAATAAATTTTTGTGTTCACCATTTTCTGAAAATTTTAGATTCTTTGAGTTTTCCCTTGTTTCTACAATAGGTTTTAATTTTTGGGAAACTCAGGAATTCTTGTTTTTAAAGGTGGACACAATTTTTCAACCCATATTCTTATTTGTGTTATTTGTGGAACTAACAAGTCAAGCAAGTTTCTACTTGTGAGACTTTTGTTTGTTCAATTTTTGCAGGAAGGAGAAAGAGCCCTCTTGAACTTTAGTGTTCAAAGTAATTTTTGCATTGAGGTTCCCTTGGACTTTTGTGGAAAAATTTGTGATTGTGCCAGCTTTTTAGTTTTGTTTTCCTTTTTATAAATTTTTAGCTTTATTTTTAGTTTAGTGTTTTATCTTTGCATGAGTCTTTAGTATATTATCCAGTCTGAATGTTGCTATTGCTATGAGTGCTTTATCTGATTAAACTGCTTTTGAAAAGGTTCTATGTTTTGAAGCGGTTAGGATTGCATGCTGTTATAATTGATTTTGGACATCTTGATTGTTTTGTTTTTTGGCAAAAGTTTTTTTTTGAGTTCTAAAAAGGGTACCACTTACCCTATCTTTTTCTGAGAGTTGAGGACTCTGAATTCTTGATTGTGAAATTTTTCTGCCTTGTGTTACATGTTGATTGGGATTTTGTTTACCTTGTAAGTGAAGAAGAGATTATAGGCATTTTTGAAAACTCAGAGTTTTGGTTTGAAAAGCAAAAATCCACTAGTAGCCCCTTTTGAGCCTTAAAAGAGTCATTCTTTGAAGCCTACTTTGTGTGATGTTTTTAAGTTGTTATTGTGATTCATGTGCTGAAACTGTTAGAGCTTTTATTGTGGGTTTCTCTCTAGAAAAAGAAGAAAAAAATTGAGGTATGTGCCTTAGGAAAAAATAATGAGGTAGTGGGGTGAGAAAGAGTATGAAGGGAGTAAAATTCAAGTCATTCATCCCATACATTCCACTACTTTGCTCAAAAAAAAAAAAAGAGAAAAGAAAAAGAAAAATTGAGAGGACCCTTGTGTTAATTGTTGAAGCTCTTAAAGTTGGAAAAATCACTTAACAACAGATTCTGAGTCAGCCATTAGAGTTGCCAATTTCTTGAAATCCATACCTTGAAATATTCAACCTTTGGCCAAGTTACAACCTTCAAAAATCTCTTCAAAATTACTTGGTTGCACTATTTCAGTTTTGATTTGAATGATAGGCAGGATTATTGAGCTTTCTTGTTTTTCATGGAGAATATTATTTTGTGAGCTTAATTTGATGAACTCTAACATGTTGAAAAGCCAAGCCTAACTTTCTTGATTATATATCTTTAAACATGCAGGTCTTCTTAATCCGCTAAGCTTTCTTGGAAAGGTTTTTGTGCTTCAAGTTGTAATCAGATAAACTTTTTCTAAACTCAGGGACGAGTTTCTCTTTAAGTTTTATCGCTTGAGGACAAGCTGTCGTTGGGTATAGTGGTGTGATGACAGGATAATATATGATGTTTTTAGGTTGTTTTTAGTGTTTTTATTTTATTATTTTTGAGTCACATATAGGATTTTTAGGATTTTTACATAGATTTTATATTTATTTTGCATTCTGCATATAGATTAGCTTTTATTTGTTTTTCTAACTTTATTTTATATTTTTTAGGAATTTTTATAGCTTTTTTATATTTTAGGAAAAGCTGGTATAGTTATCATTTTTGTCCAGGGACCGATTTGTAAAGTTTCAGGAATCAAGGATCAAAGTGTAAAGGTTCAAGAGTGGAGGATGAAAAGTGAAGTTTGAAGGAGTCAAAGGACCAGAATTGAAGTTCTAACAAAGAGAGGACTTGAAGTGAAATTGAAGAATGTGAAGCAACTCTCTTTTATTTGAGCACATGTAAAATAAGGTTGGAAGATTAATGGTGGTAAAGGGAGGTTTCAGAACTTAATAGAGGCTGAATGTGGCCTAATTAAGCCAATCAATTCCACCATTGAAGAAGAAAGGAATCCAAGAAGAAGCTGCCAGTGTTCGTCCCAGCGCTGCAGCGTTGGAAGTCCCAACGCTCAAGCGCTGGACCTCTGACTAGGATGTGAGTCAGAGGCTGCACCCAGCGCTGCAGCGTTGGAAGCCAGCGCTCAAGCGCTGGGCCTATTTCTGCCCGTTGGATTTTAATGTTTCCCAGCGCCCAAGCGTTGGGAATTCCAGCGCTCAAGCGCTGGAAGTCAGGTTTTTGCTATAAATAGGGAGCTTTTCTTCACTTGTAAGACACACCTATTCAGAATACAACAAGTGTTCTTCTTTCCTCCTTAAAGATCATTGTTCCTAGGAATTGTGGGAAGCCATACTTGAGCTCCTATCCAGGGTAATTCAATGAATCTTTTAGCCATGCTTGGCTAATTCTTTTTAAGTATCTTGGGTTGTTTTAGTTTATAATATATGTTCTAGTTTTCTTCTACTCTTCTGAATAATATTGCTATAGTTCATGTTTTATTTCCTTGTTCTTAATATTCATCTTGATGATCACAAGTGTTTTTACTTATTGCTTATAACAATGGAAATTGGTAAGTAGTAAGGGACCTAGGATTTAAAAGAAGTTATATGACATATCACTAAGGTATTAGGATAGACTTAACTTTATGTTGGCCTGAAAATTCCTTCTTCATCTTCTTCTTGGTTTTTTCTAGATTGCAAGGTATTGAATTTAGTAATTGAGAAGAAAGTTTTACAATGTGTAAGGTATTAACTTGTAAAAACATTAGGCTATAGCATCATGACTTGGTACTAAAATTCAGAATTCAAGTAGTAGTTGCTAGCATATTTTATAAATTATATAAATCAACCCAAGTGCTTAAGACTCATCATCATCTCTTTCTTTATTATTTTATGCTATTGTTCTTGCTTGCTATAAAAACCAACATCAAATACTCACCTTTTAAATTTTCTGCACAAGTACTAAATATTATAATAATAAGAAACCTATCCCTTGGGTTCGATCTTTTTATTACGCGATATTGAATCGTACACTTGCGATTTGGGTATCAAGCTCATAAACACACACACAATCAGCCACAGTTTAATTAGTGTGTTGAAAATTTCTCTTTGCTTTGAATTGAAAGCTTGTGTTAGAAAGGGGCTTGATGAAACAAAGAAAGGTGCAAGAAGAGTTGGGAAACAGACAAGACCATATTCACACTACTATGACTTTCTGGTTTCTGTCACTTCAAAACTGTGATCTTTTTTGTCTTTGACCTGACATGCATGCATGACAGCATGGGAAAGGAGAGTTATAGAGCTGGTGGGTGAAGAACTTTGGGCTTTCGAGTTTAACGATGAAATGGTCTTTTAAATATATATATATATATGAAATGTAAATGTGTTTTTATATGAGAAAATGAAAATAAATCACGATCGTTAGATCTAATCATGAATGGTCAAGATTAAAACAACTTAATAGTCACATGACTACTTAAAAATGTCATGTGATTTATTCATGATTAGATCTAACGGTTGTAATGTGTGGGAGAGCCAAAAATTTTATATTTTGGACCAAATATCAAATAGGGCATTTATATGTGCATGTTTGGAAACACTCTAAAAAATTATAATGGTCAAAACATTTACTATGATTTAAAAGAAAAAATAATTTTTTTTTCACAAAGGCAAGAGCATGAAAATGTAATTAATGAAAAAATAGTAATATGATATTTTTTCTATTTCACTTTTTTATTGGAATATATCAACTACAAAATTATCCACATTTATCTGTCATTACTACATATATTTATCTCTTATTTAGCAATGACTTTTTAGTAATCTTATATCTAATACTAATTTTACATTATTTTATCAAAACAACATTATTTTTTTTAAATCAATTGATATAACTTATGCTTGCATAAGAAATATATAAGTTTGTCGAAAAGGAAAGTCGGATTAAATAAAAATCCAGACTCTGCTTTTCTTCTCAAAAAGAAGTAGAAAATAGCAAGAATGATAGTATTTTTTACGTGAATATAATTAATAAAACTTCAAATTTTAGAAAAAAGCTGTGTCTAGCCTTGTGGTAACTAGTTCCGCAGAATAAGTCAGTGTTGTGTCTAACTTCAACTTTTCCATTTTTATTAGGTTCTTCGGTAAACTAAATATAGATATTGAGGGATCAAACCTAAAATTCCCGAAGTTATGATTCATAAACCACTATTAGTGGTAGACACTTAGAGCGAGAAATGAAGAGAAGAGAGAGAAGTAATGAATGTGATGTGATAATAAGTGAGAGATAAAGAGAAAAATGATTTAATTATAGGTGTCTATACTGTTTATATGTTTATGAATCTTTATTGAGACTACTTATTGTTTATGGATCAAACCTGAGACTCGTGGAGTTATGATTCATAGACCACCATTAGTGGTAGACACCTAGAGCGAGAAATGAAGAGAAGAGAGAGAAGTAATGAATGTAATGTGATAATAAGTGAGAGATATAGAGAAAAATTATGTAAGATTTCTACTTACCACTTAGACAACTTGAACCTTACAATATACTTATCACTTAATTTTATTATATTAAGATTTCTACCGGGACTGAAAAAGAAACATGCATAGTATGAGGTTATAAGATGCGGGGGACCGTGGCCCCGGTGGGCCACCTCAGACCCTCCGCTATATCATGCATCAATTATTATTGTTATCTTCTGAAGCAGGGATCAAAATATCCTTTCAAGTGAGAACTTAATCATGTTAAAAATTTGTATCTATAACTATTTTCATGTTTTTTAACTAAGTAGAAATCTCTGTGAATTTTTTTTAAAAAAATAAACATATTCTCATAGGGTTGTTGGTTTTTTCTTAAGGATGGCGATTTCTGGTTAAGGGGCATATTTTGTCTTCTCTAGTATTTATTGGTTGTGTCGGTTGATGCTTTTTAGTGTTGGGTTGTTATCGGGTTGATTGTTTTTTTAGTGTCCTTTTGAAGAGGGTTATATATCGTTGATATTATCCTCATCAATATAATTTTGCTTTCGAAAAAAAGTCATTTAACAGTAATATCATGTGATACAACAGTACTCTAATCCATGTATTATGCTAGCTTTAATTAGAATTTGGGTAAGAACTTCACTTAAAGAAATAAAAATTAAATTTATTTAATGTGGGTATTATAATTAAATAGAATTTAGTCCCTCCAACTGTGTATAGACATTTTAGCGCCTGAGGTAAAAAAATTAAAGTGACTTTTTATTAACAAAACCTTAAAGAAATTTAGTATATCATATAAATTATCGATTTTTTATATTAATATTCTAGCTTATTTAGCTACGAAATCATTTATCAGAGTTTAATAATTAAGTAATTCTAATATTTCGCTTTCAATAGATAAAATAACTAACTCATTCAATCTATCTTGTAATATTTTTTACCTTAAATATGATTTACAAAATTTTAATTTTGAAAAACTTCTTTCAGTAGTAGCAACCATTACAGGATTGAAATTCTATAAGAAACATATTTGGAAAAGAATCTAAAATTTTAATAACTCAATACTTCTATCGGAGTGTTAATTTCCTTTGCTAACACTTCAATTTTTCAAAACAAGATTTATACTTTCTATTTCACATTTTCTCTTGCAAAGAATAATAATATAAATATATAAATAAATTTTCGATTCAGAATCCTACCATTGACATCAACAATTTCGCATCAACAACATGATCAATAGCGAGGTCGTGTTTTCTCAACATGTTGTCGTAGCCTCAGCCGCTGAAATGGCTGCCGACGCCGACAGTAGGGCACACCCCAACAGGAAGGCCATAAACTTTACTCTTCTCCCAGATCCTGTAGTAAAGTTCCCCAAGCGTGGCGCTGGATTGGACCACCGCGACCTCGTTTTCGATGTCAACAGTGACACGGCGGAGGTTAAAGAGGTCGAGGATGATGAAAGGCTCATCGGTGACCATTTAATCCAAGATAATGACATCCCAAGCCTTGAAGATGAAGAAAAAGGAAGAAGAATGAACAACAAAGAAGATGATATAAATAAATCTTTGTTTACATAGACTTTGGTTTTGTTACTTCCAAGTCTCTGGTTCGACTAACATAATGGGTCAAAAAAGTATAAGGACCAAACAGTCATAAGTGAATATTTTCAGGGACCAAAATAAAGGTTTACTCAATTCTTTAGTTGTGATGATAATCTAGGGTGTATCAATAATTTGAAGTTTTGACCCCTCCCCTATTTTTCTATTTTTCTGTCTTTTATTCAAACTATAGTAAGGTACCATCTTGTAGGGGTCACACTGATTTTTATTTAAATTTATTTTTATTGGCCAGTTAATTAAATAAATTCATTATGAACACTTTGTAAAATGGTCAAGGGTAAGGTAAATAGCCAAATTCCTTCAATTGTATCATGGTCATTTTTGGAGCTCATATCTAGCCGGGGAGAGGGGGACAGAGCCGGACAGGAACACAAGGAATATAAGACGCTAATTAAATGTCGGATAATGATTGGTGTACACATAAACAGTACAGACACTTCTGAACACCTCTTTTTTCTCTTTATTTCTTTCTTCCAATTACATCACATCATATATCACACTTATTACTTATCTTTCTAGTGGTCTACACCCTTTAAATATCTACCAATCATTATTCTTAAATCTTCGGTCCCTAAATGGTCCTCCAATATTCTATATCATGAATGAAATTTTGTCATGCTTTTACCCAATAACAAAAGTTTTATCTAACTAAGTGGAATTGATTGTATGAATCACATTATACCATTGAAATGTATTGTCTTTTACACAAGGCTTAAGTTGAGGTCTTGAATTCAAGTCCATGTGAAAGTAATTGCGTTAAATGCTACCGCTCATAATGGTCTTATCCGACTTAAAATTGTGAAAATAATTTAATATATCAAAAAAAATTGAACATTGTGGTTATGAGCACCAAGAATTGGAAGAGAGATACTTCTGGGTGTCCCAACTCAAACATGAAGCATGCATTTACCTCTAAAATTGACCATGAGATATATAAACACATTTGGCAAGATAAACACTTTTTTTCTTCCAGTGAAACAAACACAATAGCTAATGATTGGAGTTGATGAGATGAGCTTGACTGCTCTAGCAGCTTTGTGTGGTAATAACCTCTTCTAGAAACTGATAGAGCATGCAGGAAAAGGATTCAATCCAGACCGCAGGATCTATGGTTCTAGATGGCTGAGATCTTCCAGGCACTATTTGGTAGCCACGTGGCTTTAAAGCAATCCTCATTGTGTGGATGTTAAGGATTCACAACTAATCTTTTGGATTGGAATTTTTGTACCCTCAACTCAACCACTTCTATAAGTCCTTCTTCCCTGTGGTTTTTTCTGCTCGCCTCAAAGAACCATATCTGCATTTGCCTCAGAGAACAACACAGTCATGGCTGCCTCAGTCTCCACTGTTGGAGCTGTAAATGGAACTCCAGTATGATGCTTCTCCCTTTTGATAGACTTATTAATTGCTCTTTGTCCTAACCTCTCAAATCATTCTTAGGTGAAATTTAGTTACAAATACATATGTTTACATAATTCAAATGCCAAAAACATGTCTGATAGACCTTATTTAACTAAGGCTCTATTTGTATTTCCATTGCTTTAAACAGGAAAGCTAATGGAGCATCATGATTGTTTGTGTGTCTTTGAATATCAGTTGATTGAACGAACTTTTATCTCAATCCATAGAAAGTGAGTGTTAACATCTGTTCACATAATGCCTAGGAATATCCAAACATAGCATTTGAAGTATTTGATCTAGGAAAGTGGGATCCTACTTTCCAATACAAATGTTTAGTATTTTTGTCTCAAACCAAATACACACACTAAGAAGTTTTGAAGTACTCGTTTGATATGCTTTTGTATGAGTGTTACATTTTCCGAACCAAGATTAAAATAAATTTCAAGAATGAGTTTTTTATAGGAAAAAAAGCTACTCTTAATTTTTTTTTCCCTCATTTATAATGGCTTTTGTTTTTGTTCTTGTATAATGTTGATGTTAAGCTCACTATTAGTAATTTGGTGTTGTGTAATATAAAAATTACAATTCTGATGCCAAGGTAGAAAATTATTCCTATGTGGGAGGCATGCTAAATCCCCTATCAAAATAGTTTGAATAGTGATAATGGGTTGTTTCTGTAATATTGCAGCTGAGCTTGAATGGCTCTGGAGCTGGTGCTTCAGTTCCTAGTTCAGCCTTCTTTGGTAGCAGCTTGAAGAAGGTTACCTCAAGGCTTCCATGCACCAAAGTTTCCAATGGAAGTTTCAAAATTGTTGCTGCAGAGATTGATGAGAACCAGCAGACAGACAAGGACAGATGGAGGGGTTTGGCCTATGATATATCAGATGACCAGCAAGACATCACAAGGGGGAAGGGCATGGTTGATCCCCTCTTCCAAGCTCCACAAGATGCTGGAACTCACTATGCAGTCATGAGCTCTTATGAGTACCTTAGCACTGGACTTAGACAGTGAGTGACACAACCTAAATAGTGTTTGCTTAGGCATCAAGTTCGAGACCTGTGTATGAAAAAAACTCTCCCACGGAATGTGAATGTTCCCATCTCAAACAAGAGTATACCTGGATTAAACAAACAGAAATAGTGTTTGCTTGTCATTTTCTTTAGTTGAAAAAAGAAAAAAAGAGTGAAGTCCCCTTTTGATCTAAAGCTGGTCATGATGATGTTGTTTCAGGTACAACTTTGACAACACCATGGATGGTTTTTATATTGCTCCTGCTTTTATGGACAAGCTTGTTGTTCACATCACAAAGAACTTCATGACCCTGCCCAACATCAAGGTATGGAAATAGATACATAATTATAATTATTTGGTATCCTTCCCCAAGACTTCAATAAAATAGTGAAACATTTAAAGATTTCATTATTTTTTACAGGTTCCTCTCATTCTTGGTATCTGGGGAGGCAAAGGTCAAGGAAAATCTTTCCAATGTGAGCTTGTCTTTGCCAAGATGGGAATCAAGTGAGTTATTTTTATATTCTAAACATGCTATGCTATGCTATGCTAGTAATATTTTTTTGCTTCACTAATTAACTTCTAGTCCCTATGATGATGTTGTCTTCTCACTACAGCCCTATCATGATGAGTGCTGGAGAGCTAGAAAGTGGAAATGCAGGGGAGCCTGCAAAACTGATAAGGCAAAGATACCGTGAAGCGGCGGACATAATCAAGAAGGGAAAGATGTGCTGCCTCTTCATCAACGATCTTGATGCAGGAGCAGGTCGAATGGGTGGAACAACACAGTACACTGTCAACAACCAGATGGTGAATGCCACCCTCATGAACATTGCTGACAACCCCACAAACGTGCAGCTACCTGGCATGTACAACAAGGAAGAGAACCCGCGCGTGCCCATCATCGTCACCGGTAACGATTTCTCAACACTGTATGCTCCTCTCATCCGTGACGGGCGTATGGAGAAGTTCTACTGGGCACCTACAAGGGATGATCGTGTTGGTGTCTGTAAAGGGATTTTCCGCACTGACAATGTGCCTGAAGAAGACGTTGTCAAGATTGTTGACACCTTCCCTGGCCAATCCATTGGTATAAGCTCTTTCTCTCCCTGCTACAAACTCAGAAAACGTAGATTGTTTTAGAACAATGAGAGTAATTGGCATGGCATGTGTGATTGCAGATTTCTTTGGTGCACTCAGGGCAAGAGTATATGATGATGAAGTAAGGAAGTGGATTTCTGGTGTTGGTGTTGAAACAATTGGGAAGAAGCTTGTGAACTCAAAGGAAGGACCTCCAACCTTTGAGCAGCCCAAGATGACTTTGGAGAAGCTCTTGGAGTATGGTAACATGCTTGTCCAAGAACAAGAGAATGTGAAGAGAGTCCAACTTGCAGACAAGTACTTGAGTGAGGCTGCTCTTGGTGATGCCAATGAAGATGCCATTAATAGAGGAACTTTCTATGGTTAGATCTCTTTATCTTGAGGCCTTCATTGGAACTTCACATGTAGCTTTATTTTACTTAGCCAATTTCACATGATATAATTGAATTTTCTCTCAGAATCACTTAGAAGCTACCCTAAAAACTTCTCCTGGAATTGATTTCGAATTTATAATCAATTTTAGAAAAATTTCAGAACATGCTATAATAAAACTAGGTCTAAACTTTTTGGTTGTTTCATTTTCTGTGCTGCAGGCAAAGCAGCCCAACAAGTAAATGTCCCTGTTCCTGAAGGTTGTACTGATCCAAATGCCTCAAACTTTGACCCAACTGCTAGAAGTGATGATGGATCCTGTTTATACACATTCTAGGAATCTAGGCATTCTCCACCTATTAGGTTAAAGGAGAATCTAAGACTTTGAGATCATGAAATAAATTTTGTTATCTTGTTTATATTGGATTGTCATACTCTATGGTTTCGATTTTATTGTGGAAAATGTTATATTGCCTTTCTCATTTTGCTCATGCATGATGAACAATTTCAAAATGATTAAAATTGGGTTAATGGTTTACTGGGTCCCTGTAGTTGCACCAAGATTTGGAATAGGTCCCTGGCCGGAAAAAAGTTTGCAATAGGTCCCTGTAGTTGCACCAAGTTTGCAATAAGTCCCCGCCGGAGACCGGAGCTCCGGTGAGTGCACATGTGGCAGGCTGACTTGGTTAATGAAGGTGACGTGGTTTTTTTTTTTTTATTTAAATACAGGTCAGATTTTAAAAAAATTAAAAACCCCTAATTAAATTAAAAAAAACCAAATCCCTAATTACCCATACATTATTCCCAAATCAATTACATTTCATTTAACCTAATTCCCAAATCAAATTCCCAAATCAACGTCATCATCTCGTTCATCACCTGCTTCCTCTGTTCTTCTTCATCCTTCTTATTTTTCTTCATCTTCCCAATCCATCATCTCCAGAAAAAAAAAAAAACCAACAACCACAATCCCCACATGGTTCCTCCACAATCCTCACCAAACCTCTCATTAGTTAGATAAAAAAAACCAGAAATCAAAATCTCAAAATTAGAAAACCTAAAAATCAAAATCTCAAAAACCAGAAATCAAAATCTTCACAAATTCCCCAAGCTTGGACCTTGAAATCCCAATTTTCTCCATGTACCCCAACACAGGATCATGTTTTTCCTCACACTGCAACCCAGTATCAGAGGGTAATTGTTGATGTCATCCACAGTTAAACCCAGTTTCTGAAGAACGGTGAAGAAGAGAAAGAACTCGAAGGGAAGAAGAAATCTGAAGAATGGAAAAATGCAGGAGAAGACGCCGGAGAAGAACGCGGGAGAAGGTAACCACGTCGCGCCTTCGCCCATAGTATCGTCAATCTCGTACGCCACCTGGTTTCTCCTCCTCGCGCCATCGTCGCGCTCTCCCTCTTCCACTGCTTGGTCGCGAGCACCTCCCTTCAAAAGCCCCATCATCTTCTTCTCCAGATCGCGTTTTCGTCCCGCCCCTGGACCGCATCGCCACCATCGAGCCACCACGCGCCCGTTTCCTTCTACCGCGACTGTGCTGCCGTCCAAGACTCTGGTCCAGCCACCCCTGGATCTTCTTGCCGCCGTCAGCCTCTCTCTCTCTCTCTCTCTCCATCGCTCCTCTGCTTTCATCAATATGTTTTTCCCCTTTTGTTCATCTGATGTGTTTCAAGTATCAGTTTGTGTGTTCTGTTGGACTAATTAAATGAGGAAGAGAAGAGAGGTGGGAGGTCCGGTAGTTCTTGTGGAAGAGGAGTGGTGGCTGTGAGAAGAAGATGAAGGGCAAAGCCAGTTGTGGTGAATTAGGGTTCAATAAGGTGAAAGACTGATTTGGGAATTTGATTTGGGAATTAGGTTAAATGAAATGTAATTGATTTGGGAATAATGTATGGGTAATTAGGGATTTGGTTTTTTTTAATTTAATTAGGGGTTTTTATTTTTTTAAAATCTGACCTGTATTTAAATAAATAAATAAAAAACCACGTCACCTTCATTAACCCAGTCAGCCTGCCACATGTGCACTCACCGGAGCTCCGGTCTCCGGCGGGGACTTATTGCAAACTTGGTGCAACTACAGGGACCTATTGCAAACTTTTTTCCGGCCAGGGACCTATTCCAAATCTTGGTGCAACTACAGGGACCCAGTAAACCATTAACTCATTAAAATTTATTTTATAAAAATTATTTTAAAATTAATTTATATTATAGATTTAAAATAAAATAGATAATTTTAATATTTATATATTAAAATATAATTTTTAAATGGACAAATTTTAAACTTAATACATAAATATGTATGATAATTTTAAATTTAATTTTAAATGATAATTGTTACGAATTTTATTTAATATTCTTTTTTACATAATTTAATTTAGGATCTATTGAAAAGAACTTAGAAGATTGGGCTTTTGGGCCTCCAAATAACAAAAAAAAAATCAACAATGATATACTCACACTCCACTTTCTCTATCATTTTATTTCTACTTGTTTCTTGTTCATATTTCTCTCATTTTTTCCTATCACATGTGATATCTCTCAATTCTCTTTTCTCCTTTTATCTCTCTCATAATGTGGAGGTGGAGAGATGGGAAAGTTTCATTATTCAAAAAAGAAAGAGCTAAGATATGAATTAAAAATTTTATGTTACAAAGCATTTATGTGATAATGAGAATCATATAAAATAAAGTAAGCATTATAAATAAATTATAAAAATAAAAATAATTTAGTATAATTATTTAATTTAAATAATAAAGTTTGATGTTGAGTATCTTCTAAAAAAATGATTACAAAGGAATTTGAATTTATGTTAAAATAATAATCATAATTAACCAAATAACTACTTCACTGGCCCTTAAGAAATGTGGTTCATGTAGTTAGTACTTTTTTTGAATAAGTAGTTAGTACTTAGTAGTATTAAATTTGTTCTCAATTTGTATCAACTTTCCAGAATTACTCATAACTCACTTTTCGTAATTTCTATGCATCATTGATGCTTTGGAGAATGGAAACTGGAAAAAGAGAAAAGTTCAATTAAGTAAGGGTATTCTTGTCAAAAAAAAATTAATGCACCACAAACTTCAAGTTGGTTCTTACAAAAATGATCAAAGTGTACCTCCAAATTAATTCTTATAATAAGGAACGAAGATAGTATCAATTTGAAAACTCATTCTCTGATAAAAGAAGAGAGTATTGAAGATAACCTCATTGAGAGAGTAGAGCTCATTATAGCCCCTCCACAATAGATGTACTCTAAAAAAATTACTCTAACTTCCCAAACTTCTCTACAAGCAATTTGAAATTCTCATTAAGTTCATCTTGAGAATCTTTACTTTATGAGTCATCACAATTTTCCACTCTTTCCTTAAGAGAAATGATCCTTATTTTCTTGTCTAGCTCTTCACTTTTTTCCAATGGGCTCAATTCTAACTCATGTTGTTGAAGCTTTCCAAAGAGTTGTCAATGTATATAGACTTTTCTTTTTCGGATATGGCTCTCACTTTTGGTTGTCAAGCTCTAGTTAAAGATATAAGAACCTTCAAATTCAAATTATTGTTAGAAAGCACTTTACCAAGAGCAATCAAATGGTTAGTCAAGTTGGTAAACGTTTTTTGTAAGTCTAGGATACTCTCCCCCGGTTTCATTCATAAAATCTCATACTCTTGGGAAATAGTATTAAGCCTAAACCTTTCAACTTCTTCGGTTCCCTCTTGGGTGGACTCTAAGATGTCTCGCATCTCGTTTGCCGACTTATAGGTGGATATTCTAAAGAACTCATTAAAACCTAAAGCAAAGGTAAAGATGGTTTTAGCTTTGAGATCAAATTGAACATCTTTCTTACCCACATCATTCCAGACATTCATAGGTTTAGGTTGTCTCATCCCTTCCACTTCTACATAATGCTCATGAAAACCTTCTTCTATAACATTTCACATATCATGGTCTTGGGATTCTATGAAAATCTACATTCTAATCTTCTAAAAGTCATAACATCACCGGTGAAACTAGAGGGTCTATTAATGGAGGAGCCTCGCCCAAACACGATCTAGAGGAAGTCATCTAAGTGTGTAATAACTCATACTTAGGAGTAACTTTCCCAACTAAGCTTTGATGTCAATTGTTAACACTAAGGTGGAATATCTAAGAGATGGTGAATTAAGTATTGACTAAAAACGACAAATTCGAATTTTCAATAGCAAGTTGCAGTAAACTGTAACTAGTTAACTGATAATCTGTTACCAGCGTTCTGGTAATCTGTTAGTGGTGATCAAGTAATTTGTTACCGGTTCTCCGTTTTAGGTTACTGAAATAGAAATTTGCAAGAATCAAAAAATTAATGCAACAGAAACGCAATTAACAAAAAATCGATCCATGAATATCAATGAATTAAAAGCATACAATAAAAATCACAATTCTACTTAAAACGCAATTAAATGAAAAGCCATAAATATGCGAGATACACAAATCAAGAACAACGCATAAATTTAAAGAGATATGGGTTAAAAGAGATCAAAACATGATTTATTCTGGTTCACCTTCTACCAATCGAAAGCTACTTTGAGTCCCCGAATTGCTTCGAGTTTTGTCCACTAATTATCAGAAATCAGGCTACATAACTCACACCAAAGTCTCTCTTGAAAATTCCTAAGCCTCAAAACTATGCAAGCACCCACTTTCAAACACACCAAGCCCTATGATGAAAGACTGCAGGAGAAGATTTCTAGCAGAAGAATTTTTCTATTCCCAATCTAGAATAAGAAACTCTAAAAGACGAATGAACTCACATGAAATCTCAAAGAATCTTGCTCTCAAATTTGAAATTGTAAAATTGTAAGTGTGTTAAAGCAAATTTACTTCTAAAGAAGTTTATAAATGAAATACTAAAATTGTAAGTGTGTAAGTCGAGGGTAAAGAAAAATCCCATGAAGCATCTAGTCTAATAGAAGGAAAATTACATGATCCAAATTCTTCATAGTGGAAAAGAATTCAATGATCAACTCCTGTTCCATACTCAGGTGGTATGATTTAAAGAAAAATCCCTACTTTTTAAGCGAAATTTTTCAAACCGGATTTTGAAAAACATCGACAAAAGTTTCTTCCATAGTGTGTTATGTTAGATATGCAACGTGTCTTGCTAAGGTTTCTTCCAGTGACATAAGTTTTCATATTCGATTGAGTATTTTGAAAACTTTTCTACAGTTAATTCTGAATGAGTAGTTTATGAGAGAAGTTGATCCAAACATGTAAAATCTATTCAAAACAGAATGTTTGCTTTAACTTAATTTACTTCTAAAGAAGTTTATAAATGAAATACTCAAGCAAAAGATCTGAACAGAAACTCTAGTGAATTCAAAAAAAACCAAAACTATACATGCATTAACCTACCAAAACCATATTTGAGAGTTTGAAAGAAAACAGCATCTGTCTATTCCATCATCTTTAATCACCACTTGTATTATATGCACTACAATTTCTTTTTCCATAAATTGTTTAGAACATCTTATAACATGTTTGGATCAGCTTATTTTTTCTCATAATCAATTATGGCACTCAAAAGCTACTCCGCAGAATCAATTTTACAAGGATTTCTAAACATGCACGGAGCATAGCGAATTTTTCAAGCGAAGAGGCAAAAATGCGCGGAACAAAACAACAAGAAAGATTATCCAAGAGCATCCTCATAAAGAAAAGCCTCATAAAAACAAGTTTGCATCCGGAATACAAGTTCTCTCATAAAAACAGCCTAGGGAAATTTTGTACAGTCAAGACCTCTCTGTACACCCTTAAAACTAGCTCATAAATATATCTATGCCGCAAGCGCATCAGGCATAATTTACCGACCAAACCTGAGCCTTCGCCTCCTCAGCTAAACTGATTCTAGGTATATCCTCAAACTAACCAATGTACAGTTTCAAGTACAACTAACAATTTATTAATTAATTCCAATCAAAGGGAGAAGAAAAAGCAAGCAGTTGCTTATTACCCTCAGTTAGCTGTACATAACTTCATTTCCTATACCATCTGTGCAGGATTTAGAGTCAGAAAGCTAATCCTCCTCTCTGCATAACATCAAATCAGATATTTTATTAGTTATATACACATGATGAAACATTCAAAGAAACTCTTTAAGACACTTCATGAAACTTTGCTGTCCAACTAAAACAAATACTTAGAGCTTGTTTGATTCTCTTCTCAGTTTCCTGAATTTAAAAACAATTTCCAGAAACAATTTTAAAAACCTGTTTTTCAGAAGGAAAGAAAAAAACATTTTGAGCGATATGTTTTTCAAAACTGAAAGACATGTGACTTGAAAACTTAAAATGGAAACAGAAAACATCTGAGAGATTTTGTGATTTTAGTTTTAAAAACTCAATAAGAACAGTTGTTAAAAACTTAAAGATATCAAATGAGTTTTTTTATTTACAAACTAAAAACTATTTTAAAAACCAGTAATCAAAGAGACCCTTAGACACATCCTTTGCCATGGAATAAAAAATTAAAATCATTAATCATGCACAGTAGTAATGAGAATGACTCTTCAATTGCTAAACATTAACAGACTAACAGATAATTCCAGAACATGATGCTAGTTGTAAGCAAATTATCAAATTCCATGGTTCAATGGAAAAGAAACCTTTTTCTTTCAAACAAAACTTTCAATATACACAAATAGTTTGTGAAAAATGCCAAGTGAGACCATGGATGAATTTCACGGGAACTCCACTATTAAATTAAAGTTGAACATACAGCACTTTAAGAATGGACGCCAAACCAAATGCATATTGATTTCATGATTACACGACAAAACCTATGTTGAGACGATTGTAAAAAAAACTAAGCATATGAGCCAGAATGAAAAGTGAATTTAAGAGATTGAAAGTACCTCCAGCAGCAACCAATTTCTCTACACGCGCAACAATGTGCTTCCCATAGGTATACTTCTTCAAGGCATTCAGGTGAACCTTAATTCGATTGAGGATTAGCTCAAGCTGCTGGTCATCACAGGTTTCCAACACTTTCTGTACAACATAATTTGCAAACTGATCCTTCATCATAGCCTAAAACCAACAAAAACACAAGCAAATTATAAGAAAAGCAGAAATAGAGATAACATGACAAAACATCAAGTAATAAAAAAAAGAATAACAGTACCAAACTTGGCCACAAGAATCCCTCAACAAAAATTTGGTTATACAATATAATGCATATACCCTGAGCATTAGGGATGCAAATATGCTAAGTTGGGCTAGGATTTCAAGGCATGAATCTACCTACTTCCCAAACTTAAGGCCATAGTCAATAAGCATATCAGTTCAAGATATAATAAAAATATAAAACTATATTATATTTATATTTACTTAAATAGGCTAGTCTGTTCGGCCAAAAATGCTTTTTGAACGGCCAAGTCTAACCTTCTTAGCTAAATAAGCTTTTAAAATACTTTGAGCTGAGTTTTTTAGTAAATAGGCTATAGGCCCCGTTGATTGGCATAACCTTGTTAACACCCCTACCGGGCATTAACTGATACAACATGCATGGCTTAACTTGTAAGTTCTAACAATTAAAAGCAAATTTGATTATTATGAACTTATTCAACCATCTCCAAACTCCAGCAATAAATATGAGGAGCCTTAAATGGATATCTCCCTACAATCTGTAATATATAGTGGAAAAAACTTCCACCAAATTCCATGTATCTATGTATCAAGTTTTCCACTCAAACAATGACACAAATGGTTTTTTTTCCAATATCAAATGGCCTCCATTAAGAATATGTTGTCAAGTTTTTTAAAAAAATCCACATGTCATTATTTGAAAGGAGAACTTGATGATATGGATATAGAGAACTTGGTCCAAGTTTTGTCTATAGATAGTTGTCTGTTCTGATATTTGTGCATACAGCCACATATACTCTAAATGGCAGAGCCAAGATTAGACTCCGAGAAGGAAAACAATGATGTGAAAATTCAATGCTGAATACTTTTCAACAATACGATTGAGCTATAATAACAAAGCTGACGAAACCATCATCTTATAAATTGTTTTGTGCTTTGTCATTGTAGATTACATATAGATCATGCACAAACCTGTAGGGGCTCATTTTCATCAGTGGTACCAAGCATCTCGTTTACAAGGAATTGACGCTCTGCAGGTGTTCCAAATGATAGACACTTCTCTATAACATTGGAGGCAAACTTCTGCTGGCTCATCTGCACTATTTGCCCAGTCAATTCTTTTATTATAGCCGAGCGTTCATGTGGCTTGCCATGCTCCAGCACATGCTGAAATTTTAGAACAACAATCAAAGACTAAGGCAAATGAGCTAAATCCAAAGAGGCAATAAGAAAATCATCCAACAAAAACTGAAAGCACAACACAAATTACGAATCAACTCCACATAAGCTCACTACTATCATAATAACGAAAACTAAGGCTAAAAAAGTAAAGAACGTATGACGAGCCAGCAGTTAAGCCACGCAGGTATATTTACCATCCATTTTATAAAATTTTAGGCTACCAAAATTGCAAAATAGAACACAATTAGAGCCACCATACATCAAGCATTTCATTATCAACCTTCCTTAATTCCAGTATGGACGAAGTGTTACTATCATTAGTTTTTACCTCAGGATTTCACAATTAATTCAACGTTTCATATACGTAATTGATTTTATGATACCAGTTGGACATAATTGATCATGATAATACTTTGGCAAAAGAACAAGTGACTACTGCAAACATGTAGAAAATATAATGACAAGCTGTATTGTAACCAATGAGATAACAAGCAAAAAAACGAAATGAGATATAACAAACCTGTACAACATAATTCCCATATTGGTCTTGTGCTAACATGCAGACAGACTGCAAAATCTCATCCATCATAATCTGCTGCGTTTTGGGATCATGGCAGTACTCCAAGACTCTCTGTTTATAGAAACTTAACTAGTTTAGAATTATAATGTCTATCTTGTAAGCTACCAATCCAGTAAATACGTGTTTACGCAAATTTAAGCAAAAGATGCATCTATGACCTGTATAACTCGGCAACCATATGGATGAGTTGACAATGTCACAACTTGGTCATAAAACGTTGACACAATGAAATGAATTGAATCTTCAGGTACACATTCAATACACTTCTGGATGACATGGTTCCCATTTTGATCACGAACGCAACGCATGATATGACCATCCAGCTCTGCAACCATTTTAGTCTGCTGATCTAAACCAACAACTTCTATGGCCTGGACAATTTAGAAAGAAAAAACAAGATTGATAACTGCTAAGTTTAGCATAAACCCAGACAAATCACAGCTGCACTTAATCACCTATAGCATAATAATATGTCAAAATATCAGTCTCAAACAAAATGAACAAATATGCACATGCACACACACTCTGGAATGTTGGCGTGAAATGTTCCTCACCTTTCCATGTATACTAAAAAGTTCAAAAGAATTGCTTTAACAACGAATTTTAACATAGCATACCATAGTAGTTAATGCTGGATAGGCGGAACAGCCAACTTGTAGCACATGATGGAACTAACACTATACAAAAGATAGCTTATAATACATTACAAAGAATTTATAGTACAAATATATGCTCACAACTCCAAAAGTATTAAAAAATAAGACATTCAACATTAATATTCAACTAATTACACTGGTAGTCATCATGAAAATTTTAAAGTACTTACAAGTCTTGGAAGCACACCCAAATATCAGTAAGTAAAAGAAAAAAGAAATAATGATAAAGAGGGCCAATGACTGGAATTACCAAAAGAATAGGACGGGTAATATCCTTTTTCACTGGATATATGTTCTACTCTACGAAAAAAAAATGTTTTAAAATAAGGAATTGCTGATGAGCTCTGAAGCACCAACTGTGGCACAAACCCAGACACGACACGACACCGATACCGCCATACGACTAACATCCAAAAAGCAGGACACTGGGATACCGCCTATATATGTGTCTCACCTTCTCAAAATCAAGACAAGTTAGTTTGTTTATAATGAAAACATAAAACTGCTTCTTATGCCCTGTGCCAATAAGCTTAAAAAAACTAAGACTCATTTTATAAATTAAGCACTATGTCTCAAAAAGAAAGTCCCACATATTAATTTAAAATATAGAAGATAATTTGTGTCGGCTTAAAGTGTCTGAGCCAAAGAAAAAGAAAAATTGGAGCAGACACCGCAAAAAGGTGTTTGACACGTGAAGTACGGGTGTCAGTGTTGTGTCGCTGTTCGACACCAGGACACTCATTTCATGACAGGTTTCCGTGCTTCATAACCGATGAGTGTCCTAAAAGTGTTAACGAAACAAATAAAAGTTATTAAATGAAAAACAAACTATTTATTACATTGATATTTCAAAAAACAGTTTGTGCTTTCTTCCTTAAGCAACAAAAAACATTTAATATCAGGTATTAATGCACATATAAAGTATAAACTAGGGCATTTAGAGCACTATTTAGCTAAGCCATTTAAAAAAATAAAGATTTGGAAACTGACATTAGCTCAGTAAAAAGGAGGCTCCTCCAAAAAGCTGGCATTGAAACAAGATCACTTATTAGAGCTTCTCTATTAAGAAATGCACTAGATAAGCTCCAATGGCAATATGTGCTCTTTCTTCCGCATCCAAACGGGTTAATTGTCTTTTAAAAAAAAGAACTTTATATGAAAACCACTAGGCTGCCAGGATTTGGCCAGAAAAGCGGGCAGGGGTTTTGCCCCTGTTCATTGTCGTGGCTGCCAGAGCCGCTATATGACTGACTGCAATCGTAGCCACTATTGCCATGATGGCCAAATGTAATGCTATGCTGACCTGTACTGGCCACAGGCGACAATAGTGACTGACTACTCTGTTGATAAACTACAATGCATCATATAGAACAGTAGAATATTGTAAAACACAAACAAACAGGGTATGATTATGGCAACAATCATAAGGTAGATAAAATTGATTAACAGACCTTCTGAATAACTCGGCAGCCATACATTTGAAGACTTAGGGTTAGCACATGACTGGTAAGTTGGTCAGCCAGTTCTCTTATTTGTGCCACCGTTCCATGCTCAAAAAACTAAAAAATGAAACCGAATAAGTTAGGCATGTATAGAACAAGATAGAAATATTTTGCTTTATGTAAAGAATTCGCTTCGCTATCCACTTGAACATAGTAATCACAAAAATGTTACACAAGTTCAAAGTCAAGCATAAATACCTTCTGAATCACATAATTACCAAAAACATCAGTCATCAGAGAAAGTGCCTGTGGCATGATTTCATGGAAAACCATGTTTTTCTCATCCATTGTGGCCGTCTCAAGTTTCTGTTGGATAAAACGGCTTCCGTATTGGTCAGAACTGTAATATACAAACATGAGTTAGCTAAATGTTCAAAGCCGAAAAGCAAAACAAAACAAAACATAGTATGACCAGCATTATGCACCTGAAGTCAACAACATGGCCAGCAATTTCTGAAAGTTCAAAGCATTTGGTTTTGTTGCTTTTGAACTCTTCAAGCAAGGAAGATGGAAAATTCTCATCCAGACTACCAGCAGTGTTCGCTTGCCAAGCTCCCATGAAACCGCCAGCCACATTCCTCATCCCAGACAACCGCATATTGCGTTCACTTTGGCTCATAGGACTACCTGGTCCATAGAGGGAGTTTGGGTAAACGGAACCAGCCAGTGGACTTCCTGGATATGCCATGCCGAGACCATATGCTGGATCTCTGTAAGAATTGGAGCTCAAGCTGGCTGATTTACCAAGGTAGGGGGCAGCAAAGTGCGATTTTTGGGGGACAATTAAAGACTCCAAATAAGCTTTCTGGAGGCTAGCTAAATCCCTATTTATTGCCGATTCATTAAGGGCTGCAAGCTGTGCAGAAGCAACTTCCCCTGATCTCAGGTACTGAAGATACAGAGGATCCATCAAGGGCATCTGATGAGTGCTACCTGCTCCATGATTTCCAAGCCCTCTCGCATTCTGTAACTCCGAAGCAGCCATCAAAGGTCCTAAAGTTGCACCTCTTCCCAAGCCTCTAGAGTCCATGGCATTCACTCCTAGTGCAGGCGAAGCAGCAGCATGATCATAGAAATGAGGCAGGTTGCCATTCCCAAGCTGGCTTGCCATCATGGATGGTGATGACGGATTGGTGGCGTACCCAGCCATGCCATAGTTAGCGAACGGAATATTCACATCATCAAGATTCTGATAGTGAGCAGCTGAACTACCTCTGCTAGTAAAATTTGGTGCAGAAGGTCCTTTTAAATGTGAGTTAACAGAAATTCCACCGACCTTATGAGGTTCTAGCTGTTCGTTTGCATAGAACGAAGAGTTATTCAGATCCAATCCATAACCGCTGCTTTTACTAGCTTTCAAATAGGGTTGGGTAGCAGCAGGACGCTGAAAAGGCAAAGAATCAGACCTGTTTAAGTATGCACGCTGTTTAACATCATGAGTATAGTCAGATTCATTGTGCCTTGGTGACTGGGGATGTTTCTCATCATCTATTACATCATTTTGGGACAGATTCATGCTAGCCAAAGCAGATACCAAATCAGAAGGCTCATTTAAATTAGATGAGACGGCATTAAACGAGTTTTGACCATTGGAAGTTCTTTTATCCACAGAGCCGGACCTCCCATCCCCGATTGGTGGAAGGCAAGGACTAGCAGCTCTAGGTAGAAGTTGAGAGTCAGGGGTGGTGCTCCTCGACAGCGAGGCTCCTAAAGCAGAAGCATAAGATTGAGATGCTGAGCCGAAAAGATTTTGGGCACCGGATATGCCCCTCTTATTTCCACCGGACTGCATAGCATCCAATTCTTGCTGCAGATAAGCAAAATGGGATTCCGATTTTCCAGGAATGTCATCAAACACATTACCGACAGGCAGATGATGTGGCTGCTGGGAGGCCGATGTTGCACCATTCATCTCGTCCTGCTTTAAATAATAAACAAAGAAAACATCAGATGCAACATAACTAAATAAAATGATAAAAGCAGAAAATATGACAAAGTAATCGGAAAAATTCAGTTCATGATCACTGTAAAATATAAATTCAATAACATAACTTTATTGCAAAAATAACACACGAATAAGAAATTTCAAACAGATAGAAAGGTATCTTCAAATTTAGTCTGCAAATATTTCAAATTGAGCTTAAATTAGAACACGAAAACTGGTCAGCCCATAGGAAAATTGAATAGTAAAAGCTAAACAAGAAATATGTAGATCATGCCAGAGTGATTTCAAAGTCTGCATAGACAGGTCATCATCTACCAATTAGAAAACAAAATTGAACAATTAATCATCTAGAAATCCCATTGCTATAGTCCATGAAGAATACCAGCATGAAGCTTGAACAAAGTACACGAAAATGTTAAGCATTGTTTTCCATCCTAGGAGGACAAAGTCACTCATAATCATGGTTTTAAATCAAGGTTCGCAACCATGTTTCCAAATTTCAGCTGTGACAACCACATTCATTCACAATTTTCAGCAATACAAATGACCGCAACGCAACCGTTACCGCACTGCAATTCGCGCCACGATTATGCGCTGCAATTCGCATAAGATTACGCGCTGCAATTCGCGTAAAGATTACGCGCTGCAATTCGCGCCACGTTACGCGCTGCAATTCGCGCCACGATTACGCGCTGCAATTCGCGCCACGATTACGCGCTGCAATTCGCACCACGATTACGCGCTGCAATTCGCACCACGATTACGCGCTGCAATTCGCGCCACGATTACGCGCCGCAATTTCAAGCCGCAGTTTAAAACTTTGCTCATTAATAGACTTCCAAACCTTGCACATCAGACTCTCCAATCAGTACCAAACAATCAATCATTATAAAGAAATGAAGTAAAACAACAAATATATAAACATAAAATTTAAATTTTAGAACATACAAAGAAATCCAACAACGAACACCATGTCAAAGCAATAATTGGCTTAATTCTCACCTGAAACAGCTCTGCAATGCTCCTCTGCCTCCTCCCAAGCCCCATTGCCGGCAAGCCGATCAAGCCATCGTTGCCGCCCCACTCGGCAGCGCTCCTCCGCTGCTTCACAGCACCATCCTCCTCCTTATCAAACCCAGCAGGCTGCATAGAAAACAGTGACCTGTCTCCATTTCCACCGTCATCATAGACCCTCCCACTCAATCTCCTCCGATCCCCGATCCCTCCAACCTTCAACCCACCCTTCAACTGCTGCGCGAACCGCCAATCCTCCCTCGACACCAGCGGCGGCGGCAACCGCGGGTTCAGATTCGCGTTCGAGTAGTAATAATTAGCGTACACCGGATCAGCACGAAAGTCCTCCTCACTCTCAAAACCCCTTCCTCCTCCTCCTCCGCCGCCAAAGCCCGCCTGAGAACCGCCGTACATCCCTCCAACCGCCGCCAAAGAGCCTTCCACCGTCGGAGGCGCCGACCCACTTCGCAGCCTCGCGAGTTCTCTCTCCATCTCATTCACCTCTTGCTGCTGCCGCCTCAGAGCCCCCAAATCCTCGCCGAAATCACCGTTTCCCATCATCGATCGAATCGCCACGTCAGACATCTTCTTCGAGTAGCTATCACTTACCATTAGATACTCAAAACAAAACTCACTGAACCCAAAAAAAAAAAAAAAACCATAAACCGAAAAGAAAAAAACGAAACACACGCTAACACTACGACAAAGACTCAAACTTTGCGCAGAGAACAAGTTTCAAAACTCACCCCAGAAAAAAAGTTCAATTTTTTTTTCAACCCAGCAACGATTCAAGAACTGAAGTTGAAAAAAGCTGTGATTTTATTGGTGGGTATGGCGATTGCGCTGGTGGGTCAGAATTGAAATGAGGATCAGCGTGATGAGGAAGAAGAAGAAGAATGTGGAGGATCGACGATGTGTTAGTCCATGACCATGTTAGGAGAGAAACAGAGACAAACAGTGGGCGAGAGTGCTGAGTGTGAAGATGGTGAGGAGTGTTAGGGAATGATAAGCACGAGCACCCCACCCTTGTGAACCGTTGGATCAAAACCAACGGTGGAGATTGAGTTATGGAAGATTTGTTATTACATTCGGCAATTAGGGTTTTTATTATGTCGTATTAGCGATTGTGTTTTGGATTAGAGAGTGAGAGAGAGATAACAACAGAATCAAAATAAAATCCTATTCAATATTCGGCGTTAAAATAAGTCTCAAAAACACGTTGCTTTTTTGTTAGCATTCTTTGAGGAGGTGGTCAAACATGAAACATCGAAAGTAGTTATGTGGAGTGTTGTGTGTTTGGGGAGATTAACGTTGATGTTGGTGTGTTGTTGTTACTTTGGGGATGAATGGAGGAGGAGAGAATGTGTACAAGAAGAAAAGAAATGTATGGTTTTGCCTAATTTGGCATAATTTACTTGCACCATATTTCTTTCTAGAATACAACTTGGATGGAGAACTTCAATTTTGGTTCCTAATTGTAGGGGAAATCTTGTGAGATTCAATATAAATACAATTTTTTTTTTGCTTATGCTTAATTGAATTGCGGATCAATAAGCACTAAAGAGAGAGAGATATTTTTCACGGTTGAGATTTACCTCACATGTATAATTTATTTTACCTCTCATGTGTGTTTGGTCCTCATTTAAATCATGAAAGATATTTCTTCTAGTGCTATGAATATCTGCTTTTAAATCTGATATTTGTTCTCATTTTAACTTTGATCTCTCCATATTTAGTACCTGTGTGGATATCTGTTTTTTAATTAATTCTTATAGTTCTCATATAATTTATTAAAAATGTGTTATAATAAGAACAAATTTTTATGTTTTTGCAGATTTTTAATTGTTTCATATTTCTTAATTACCGAGATAGGTAAACATAAAGAGAGAGCATGGTCGAAGCTACATTCGAGAAGTCGCCGGTAGAGATGGGGGGTAGCGACTCTCCCTTCGTGATATGGTTATGGGCACGAAAGGATCATTCAGTTGTCAATCTAAGGTGGACTTGATTGCCCACAAGCTTGTTCGCGTTGAGCATGAGGGTGGTAACAAGATTCTACCTATTTAGGTGTTTCCGGCTTATTCGGTTGTGGAGGAGTTGAGTAAGCTATGGAATGAAGCTTTGGTGGTGAAGGTTTTAGGGAAGAAATTGGGCTACAAGCTTGGAAGAGCAAGTCATGGAAGAAATTGAGTAAGCCATAGACTCTTGAAGTCTCATGAAAGGTTCGATATGTTGGATATTGATCATGGGTTTTTCATGGTTTAATTTGATAACGTTGAGGACAAGGAGAAAGTGCTGCATGGGGGGTATGGATGATATTAGATCACAGAGTGGCAGTTTCACTAGGGAGTCTGGTGTGTGTGCCTTATGCTTCCATTACCCATAATATTTTGGTCTAGATCATATTTCATGGTCTTATTCTCACTTTCTATTAGAAAAACTTTCTTTTATCCCTAGCATCGAAGGTGGGGAAGCCGGTTAATGTTGACGTTAACATATTGCATATTCATCGAGGTTGGTACGCTCATGTGTGCATTGAGATAGACTTGAGTCAACCTGCTGTGGGAAAGGTTTGGTTTAGGGATCGATGGATTTATGTTGAGTACGAAGGGTTGCATCTCATTTGTGATCGTTGTGGTCGTTATGGCCACCATGGGCGAAGCTAGAGCTTGGTTATAGGGGTTGATATGGGCTTTACTATTGCAACAGAGGTGTATGTGACGGCGGGAAATTCACAGACGGCGACACAATCCATGTCAGTGCTTGTTCTTGTTAACCCTGAGGGTGCTTCTCAGGCTATAGTTAATGTTGCGGGTCCCCTACCTGTTAGTCCTCATGGTGATTGGCTTGTCGTAAAGAGAAAGAATAAAAAAAGGAATGTTCCATAAAAGGGCAAGGAAGGTGTACGTGTAAGGCTCATCATCAACCCAATCAAGGGGCGGTTAAAATATTAGGTCAGCGCATTAAAGAGATCGTTGTTGTTAAGGAAATGGATCGTATTAAATAGCTTGTTATTGTTAAGGAAACGAATCAGAATATTCTATTATGGCACCTATGGCTCAACGTGCCTCTCCCATATTGACACCGTTGAGATGACGTAAAGGGATGGAAGTAAGTGTCATTGGTACACCTCAAGTGCCTACGATATAGGTCAACAAAAAAATACCACATCAAGCCATCCTAGAATTGTTTCTCGCAGTTTTTTCATGAGAAGGCCAATACCGAGGATGTGTACAAAAATTTGGTGTTCCAAGATTCACAACCTACCTCAAAGCCTTTGTCTATTGTTTCATTCTTGATGGATGGATCCAAGAAGAAATTTTCGGCTAGCGACAATGAACAGTTACCTGATGTGCGTCGCTCTGCTAAGGAGAATTGATGCTCATAGGTACTTCACTTCCATCTTATTTCATTTTTCATAAGAGTTCAAAGACTTTTCCATCCTGTCTTGGAATATTCGTGGCGCTGCAAGT
Source organism: Acmispon strigosus (assembly GCA_030819835.1). Taxonomy (NCBI): domain Eukaryota; kingdom Viridiplantae; phylum Streptophyta; class Magnoliopsida; order Fabales; family Fabaceae; genus Acmispon; species Acmispon strigosus. The sequence goes on along the minus strand of JAUAMA010000005.1, from coordinate 42,031,938 downwards.
GCAAGTGTGAAAAGGATCTTACGTGGTTGTTAGTCTGGAATTTTTCCTAAGTATTACTTTGGTCGAAGACTGTAGAGCAGGGTAATTTCGACCAAAAAAGGGAAGATATGAAACCAAGGCTAACAAAACAGTTGAAGGTATTTCGATTAAGACGACATGTTGAGTCGAAGTCAAATCCATGTTAGAGACAAGATCCTAAAGGGAACAAGTACTAAGCTTGTTTTCAACTACAGCTTCAATGTACATAAGGAGGCATTTCGATGGAGGTTACAAGCAGTTACTCAAAGTGGACATGCAGAACAAAAAGCAGCAAACATGGGACACGTGGAAAAACAGGAAACATGTGCAGGACACGTGTCAAATGCAGGGGATTCGTCTGTTACCTAGCAGTTGAAGATGCAGCTTATAAATAGAAGAAGGCATGCACAAAGCAGGGGTCTTTCGTCCGCTTCACAACACGTCCGATAGCGTTAATTCACAAACCCCACAGCCATATGTGCAAGCAACCGTGACGCAGTGCGACGAGAACGAGTCAAATGTGAGTGACTGAGTGATGTTCGACTGACCGAACCTTTACATTTCCTGCAAAACTCTTTATGTTTTCCTGCAATTTACCTTTTAATGCAGTTTTTCTTCTTCTTTTGATTTGCTCTTTATTTACTTTAAATTCATTCCTTTGTCTTTAAATGCTTAACCAGTTCGCTCGAACCACTTTCGATGGACACCACTCACACCATTTCACGCACTCACGATTTCCGTATCCCAGAGTCCGTAAGAGGTTCATGATCCAACCTTTTCATCAATATTTGGATCCACTTGTGGATTTACCCAGTTTACCAAAAACAGAGTAAACAGTGGCCTCTTGTTGAAATAAAAGCCTTCTTTGACTCTTATTATGGAAACCCATGTTTTGTTTCGTAAGGTGAAGAACTTCTAGGATAAGCTAGGATTTGTTTCACTCTCTATGGTTGAGGCTCAAGGTCACTCGGGGGTATGTGGTATTTCGTACCAGCTCATAATAGTTTTCATGTTGCTACTTATGAAGTCTTTAATCAGGTTAATTATGTGAAAGTTCGAGTCGCACATATGTCTTAGGTTTGTACATGTGTGTATGCTAGTCCGACCACTTCTGTCTGTTGCACTTGCTTGAGTTATATGAAATCTCTTCAGCAGCATTTGAGCCACCCTTGGTTGTTAGTGGGAGATTTCAATGAATCATTGTTGAGTTTTGATCAGAGGGTCGAAAATTGCATTTAGTCTTGTGCATATTAGTTTGCCTCTCTTCTTAAGGATTGTAATATGCTGTCTATGCATACTGTTGGTCCTAAACTTACGTGGGTAAGGAAGCATGCCGGCCTTCCCATTTTGTAAAAAAAATCTTAGTCAGCCCCCTAGTGTACATAAATTATAGGGGGCGTTTGTTACGGAGTTAAAAAAATATTCCCGAGAATATGAGGTGTGGGTAAGTAGATATCCATGTTTGGTACGAGATTATGAAAATATATACCCAGGTGTGAAACATTTCCGGGTAAATTATTTTCACACGTTACTACAGTGCTCCATTCTCATCCTTGAGTGTGGGTATGAAAGATTCCCAAGGAAAGTGAGATAGTGGGTCTGCAATTTTGTACAATTAAATTCCATTTTTCCCTTCTATTTGCTTTGTCTTTACTGTTGCAATTTTCAGTTAATAAAGATCGTGGGTCTCCAATTTTGAGTTAATATTATACATTGAGGGTCATTAGGTCTGCAATGTTGGGTTAATTTATAAAAACATATTAATGTTGTAAAGTTTTTAAGAATTTAGTGAACTACTTTAAATAAAAATTAAATAACATTTTTATGTTTCTGGTAGTATTGGAAACTTTTAATATTTAAAGCATATATATCATTTCAGTAATTACATCCATATAATATTAGTGTGATATTAATCAATATAGTTTGACTTTCAATTTATATGAGAAAATATAATTTTTTTTTATAAATAATCTCTATAAAAACATTTGTTTCATACTATAAATGTAATAATCACTTTATTTTTATTCCATTTTTAATAATTACATTAAAAATATTCAAATAATATATAATAAGGGTGATTTAGTAATTTTATTATCCATTTCCGAGAATATGCATTTCCAACCAAACATATGTTATAATTATTCTCAGGAATATACAAAAAGATTTCGTGGAATTAAATTTGTTAATCAAACACATTTCTTAATAATACCCAGACACAAGTCTTTTGTCTTCTCTATCAGAGGTTCTTCCTTCTCCTTGAACTTGTCTTCTCCTTTCTCTGATGCTTCTGTTGGGTTGGATGGGCTTTTCCTCTCTGTGAGGGTCGGTCCGGCTCTACTTCCGCGACCTTCGTCTTTGTTTCTTGGTTGGAAGGCCTCGATGGGTGCTCCTTTACAACTCTATTCTGCCATTCGGCTTGTTGATCCTTGTTTTGGGGGTAATTCTGTTTATGGGCTCTTGGGTGCCAAAGATTCTTGTGGTGGGGTTTTAGGGACCAATTCTTCTCATCGCGTTCCTCCGGTGTCTCTTTCGGGTGATACTTCTTGGGTCTGTGGTGATTCTCCTGCCATTGAGGCGTCCTTTGCAGTTATTTCTAGCCTTGCGGAAGGATCTTTCTCTCAAGCGCCTAGAAAGAGAGGGCGTCCTAGGAAGCCGAGGGCTGTTCGTGAAGGGGTTGGTCCGGGGGTGGTGGCGTCGATGTCGACGTTGGAGGAGGTTCCGCCTAATTCTTTGGTTCTTTCAGAGGCCAATGGTTTTGGTCGCACCCTGACTAGAGCCAGTCGTGCTTGGCTTGTTGCTAAAAAGGTTGGCGTTGTTTTTAAGGGTTCGTATGATGAAGCTATCTTGAGTTTAGCCTTACACTTTCAAGAGGCTCATCCGAGATTATATGGTTGAGGCTCAGGTTGGTCGTTGGCCAGAAGTGATCGGTTTTTTGGCAGGTCGTCCTTCGCCCTTTGGTGTTCTTGGAGCTTCAACGTGTTCTTAGATCTTGGATATATTTGTTTGGTGATCCAGTCACTTGTGTATATTCTAGTTAGGTGGTTTTGCAGTGCTTTTTGGTGTTGTTGTGCAGAAGTGTTCTAACCTTTGTTGGTCTTTAGCTTCTTGCTTGCTAATCACCCTGTTTTTTGTTCCCTTCTTTAGCTTTGCTCCTAAAGCTTTTTATTAATAAATATTTGAGCTTTCTAAAAAAAACATTCATATTCTAATTATCCTGTGAAACTTCATACCCAGGAATGATTTTTCATAACTCGTAACAAATGCCAATGATATATTTGGTCCCTGTGTTTGCACGCATATTTGCATTTGGTCCCTGCCGGAAAAAAATAGCATAAGTCCATATGATTATACCAAGTTTTTGTTTGGTCCCTGCCGAAAGTTGGAGCTCCGGTGAGAGTGTCATATGTCAGGTGAGTGCATACGTGGCTCGCTAACTTGTTAAATAAAGCTTACGTGGATTTTAATTTTTTTAAAAATAAATAATTTACACATAAGAAAAACTAAAAATTTAAAACCCACCACTTACATTAAATTAGAAATTCACCCCCCAATTAAAACTTTTTCATCTTCATCCCAATCATCTTCAACCTCCATCATCTTCTTCCATCTTCAACCCCTAAACTTAAAAATTTAGAAATTTATCATCATCTTCATCTCTCTTCTTCTTCCTCATTCAACCCCAAATCATTAACCTAATCTAACCCAAAACCTAATATCAAACTAAATTAAAATATAACCCTCAATAACCCAAACCCCAAATCCATCGAATAAGACAAATTTATGAATCAATGGACTAATAGAGAAGAATAAAAAGAAGAGAGAAAAGTGAAGAAGGGGCCTTCTGAGACAGAGCAGAGATACAGCCATAGGTGAATATGTTTCAGTGGGGATGGAGATGATCTATCTCAGTGGAAAGCTTTCTTCTTTTTCCATTTCTTTTCTGGGTTTCGTTTCAAGTTTCAAACTTAACCCAAATGTGGTTATTGAGGGTTAGATTTTAATTTAGTTTGATATTTAGGTTTTGGGTTGGATTAAGTTAATGATTTGAGGTTGAATGAGGAAGAAGAAGAGAGGTGAAGAGGAGGATAAATTTCCAGATTCTAAGTTTAGGGGTTGATGATGGAAGAAGATGATAGAGGTTGAAGATGATTGGGATGAAAATGATAAGAGATGGACGAAGATGAAAAAGTTTTAATTGGGGGGGTAAATTTCTAATTTAATGTAAGTTATGGGTTTTAAATTTTTAGTTTTTCTTATGTTTAAATTATTTAAAAAAAATCCATGTAAGCTTCATTTAACCAGTAAACAAGTCACGTATGACTCGCCTGACACTTGACACTTTCACCGAAGCTCTAATCTCCAACAGAGACCAAACAAAAATTTAGTACAATCGTAGAGATTTATTCCTAATTTTTTTCTGGCAGGGACTAAACACAAATATGCGTGTTTAGGAGATTAATTTGATGATTAAGAGTAGTAGTATTCGGTAAAGATAATTAATTACAAGGGAGCGGTCTGGAATTCATATAATAGTACAAGTCTCCAAAATCGAGTTTTTCACAAGCTACGCTCTCCCACTAACTTTTGACTTTTGAGTTGATGATGAATTGATTTTCATTCATTACTTCCATTACTTTTTCACATATTTACACCCTTTTTTCTGTAATGGTCAGAGAGAAAGTGATGTCATGAGAGAGCATAAGGACAAGGTGATGAAACTCGAGAGGTGGTGTCAAACGGTGGTGTTCACTGCATGATGCTAAGTTCAGCATAAAGTGGTGGTGGTTGGAGAAAGGTGACTTCATGAATATTTATGGTCATGACGTGAGAGCGTAATAAGTTTTATAATTTTAACAAATATTTTTTTTAAAAATACGTTGGTATTGAATTAAATATATTATATATTCATTTAAAAATATATATAATTTATTACTCCCTCCGTCCCAAATTATAAGACCCTTTCTAGATTTTAGGAAAAAAAAATAAGTCTTTCCTTTTTTACCCCTTGCATTCATTATATTTTAAATTCCAAAATTTTAATTACCACCTCTACTAATTACTTTTTTCATATTCCCAACCAACTTTTGGTATATCCAATACTTACATTAACAATTTCTAGATTTTTTTAAATATGGGCATATTTGGAAGATTTGTATAAAAAGTAACAAAACCAACATATTAATTAGCTTATCACATGTTTTCTTAATATGTGTGATTGTCTGAAAATGATCCTATAATTTGGGACGGAGAGAGTATGTTGGTTTGACTAAAATATCGCAAATGGCTGCAAGACTAATATTTCATCTCACACTCAGCGTATTAAGTGGTAGGGGGCTGACTAAGAATTTTTTTCTTTTCACAGGAGTCGGGAATCAAATTTCCAACTAATTTTTAAAGGACGAATGTTGAATTACTACGTTAATTCACTTGGTTAAGTATATATATTGTTATTTGATTTAAAAAATTGACAATAAATATATAATTTAAACTTTCCCAATTCTTATAACATAATCAAAGTTATATTGCATTTAATATATAAGTTTTATTCTCGCTATATTTAGATATTGTTAATTTGTAAATATGTCGTCTGAGGCCTTGAAAAGATTTACGAGGAACATATGTGTTCTTGATCCCTTTTTCTCTTGTTTTTTATTTTTTTATTTTGCTGTGGATGAATTATTTCTCTTTTTCCTTTCGAAGTTGCTCTTGGTAGCCTAGTGTTGGATTTTGCTTCGGGCCCTTGTTGGGGTGTTTCTTCTTTTTGTGGGTTTGCTCTTTAGAGCAATTCATTACTTGTCGCGTTTTGTTTGCTGGATCTATGATCGTGTTCCTTCCTTGAGTGTTTTGTTCTCTAGGCGTTTGTGGATAATACAATCCTTTAATTTTGTTTTTAAAAAAGATATATGTATGAGACATTTTTAACGCTCTAGGTGTTAGGATGTTATTCATAGGTTTCGAATGCTTTATTCTCCCACTTCTGAATGTCCTCCCAACTCACCTTCATCCTAAAATCTAAGCCTTCATAAGACGTTGCAACTTGTTGTGAGATGTTTTTAATGTCTCTTCTACCATAAGTATTTTTTTTCTAATTTCTTTGTAATCCAACGCAGACCTTTGCTCAAAGTTGTGTGGGTTTCCATAAACAGTTGTGCTACTAAAGTGAGGTTCGCCTTGTATCAACAATCCTTTAAATATTTTAAAAGAAATTTTTTAAGGTAAGAGGTTGTGACAATTTCCCCTACGTAACATATAGTGATGGTCGACCTAAGTTTCCACTTAACTAGACGCGAGTCCCAAGCCGGTCATAAAAATAGAGTTTTCATCCCTGGCCGATGAATAAGTTTTTGACGTGAGATTCATGTTGAAGCTTCCCTTAATTAATAGTATGGAATCGATTAATGTTTCCAAAGATGACAGGGTCCCTTCTTACCTGAGTAAGTTTAATTTGTTATTTTGACTTAGATTTTTCTTGTCTAACACTTTATCTTGTGAAAAGAAAATGACACTTGTCTATGAGGCTTACTTACTATCTTTCCGTTGTAAAAAATCTATGGCGAATAAGGGAAAAACTTAGGCCACCACGAAAGGAGAAACTGTGGATTATTCTATTACATAATTCGATCAATCGAGAAAAAAAATGAGGCCATCTTTGCTCCCCTCGAAACTCTAATATCTCCTGGTGCGACCAATGTCACATCAACCCCTAGCAACCCAACTCCTCCTCGCCCAGTGGACCCTTGGCATAATGTATTGAAGGAATTCAAAGATATATCTCTAGATTTTGTAGGTTCTCTTTGGAACACTCAATTCTCTGCAATGGACCTCGTTGACAACCACTTTCCCCTTTAATGATGATGCAAACAAGTTGAAGCTTATCGAAGCACGCCAAGTGTTTCTCTCAATCACGACCGAGGCCCTGAGGTCATTCTACCTGGTGCAGTAAGTGGAAAAGGAGATATATGCTTTTGAGCAGGTTCGAGCCAAGATTCGGGAAGACATGAATCTGGCGAGGAAGAAAATGATTGACGATAAAAAAATAAATAGATGAGTTAAAAAAGGGGTTCACTTAATATGCACACAAAAAAATTGTGCAATGAAGTCTTTTAAATGCTCCCTCTATGAGTGGTTAGCTAACCCAATTTATTGCTTGGGAACTATTTGAGGGGTAATAACATTAAACAGGGCTGAATTTCTGTTGCTTGTTGCTTGATCAGATTAAGCATATCAAAACTGTGATGAGACGCATCCCACATGGCTTACAATTACAGCACGCGTGCTACTGGCCACCATTGCTCACCTATTAAAGCTAAGCTAAGCTTAACAAGATTCCTATAGGTTTGTGGCTGGAAATACTGTTTTATGTATTACAAGAGGAAAGCTACCAAGTATTTGCTTCTGTTTCTTTTAGGTTGGTATTGTGATTGCAAGTGCATGCGTATAAAATGATTTGGTTAGGGTTCAATAAGTTCTTCCTGTCCCCACTATGAGGTGTAATCTCTGTACTGTGCTTCCTTTGTATCGGGTTGGGCACCCCTTGTGCTCCTTATCAATACATTATTTGCTTATAAAAAAAAAACAAAAAAAATTATGCAACCTTGCACATTATTAGAAAGTCACCCTTTTACCCCTGCTTTAGGAATTAATTCCATCATCATCCTTCCATCACCTTCATCTTCAACATCCCGCCACATTCATCAAAGACGGAGCGCTCATTGAGTTGGAACCGAAAGGAATGCAAAAAAAAAGAGGAAGGGTCTGAGGTAGAGGAAGAGGGCAATAGAAGGGAGACCTAAGAGTAGAATAGTCTATGCTTTTATCTCTTCCATCTAATGTTTTGTAATCACTATTTAAACCATAAGTTATTTTATAAATTTGGGGAATTCGGATAAGAAATTTGTCAATAACACACCACCTAAATCAATCATGCAAAAAATAAGGAAGATGAAGAATTAACATAAATTAATCTCCTAATAACCTCATTTCATAGTGCGTTGATGATGCCATTCATTTATCCTTGCCAAAAGGTTTCAAGCCACCGTCTTTATCGTATTATTCGCATTATACTGACCGATCACATGCAAAATATACCACGACTTTGGTTTTATTTAGGCCGCGTATGGGAAAAAGTTTAATTACACGTTTATGACATAAACATTTATTAATAAGTTATTTTATGAAATTTATTGAAATAAATTGGAAATAAGCTATATATAAACATAAGCTCTTTTTCATAAGCTACTCTGGTTGGCTTATGAAGATAAGCTCAAAACAGATTATAGGTTGGTCATAAGCTATTTACATAAGCTCTCTCAAACACTTGCATAAATACTTATACTATAAGTTAAACTCATATAAGCTCTTTCAAACGGAGCCTTAATCAAGTCTTTGTACTTGATCATTTTTGCAGAAATTTTGCTTGTTATTGAGACTTTGGCTCTACAAGAATTTGACTCAAAATTTCATTGAGGTTTTGGCTTGGTTAGCCCAAGGCTTTGGCTCACTTAAAAGAAAATGGCTTAATTTAGTTTTAGGTGCATGGCTCTTAGGTCACGGCACATCAGTTTAAGGTGATGCCTCATATAAAACTCTCTTCTCATAAGAGAAAAGAGTACTACCTACACCATTTTATTCATTCAATAATAAGAACATTAGCTTATAAAACGCAAGTTACTAGTGTTCCATGACCGTGAGACCTCCTTTCCATATAGTTCCTCTAAATTATAAGCTTTTGACCTAAATCATAAGAGAAAGGTCCCCCTCATTTGGGGGATAATTTGTTAGCGGACTAATTTCTTATTTTTCTTTTTAACACTAGATCACTTAAATCTACTCTTAACTTAATGGTAATAGAAATTAAAACTGAAGAGTTAAAATTAATAAAAGATAAAATGTATATTAAGAACTTAAATACAAATTTTAATAAAAATAAAAACATTAATATCATTCTTTAATACATTTAATACATTGGTTAAAATCTTAAAATAACATATGTTTATAAAGATAAGTACTAGTTATCTTGTGATGATAAATTTTAGGGTTGCCTGCAGATCCCTATTCTTCGTGGTTGGTACTTGTGCAATGGTGTTCGTGTCTGTGTTAGTTTATTTTTTGATGTCATCCCTGGATGCACGCATTGGATAACAATGTTTTATAGTTTTTAAAGGTAAGATCATAAACAATACATTATCAGATTCTGAACTGAAGCTGCTTTCTTTGAATTGCTTACAGAGTATCACGTGTCAACTTAATTAATTTCTTGCTTAAGCCTCATTATAAATTTGGCATTACATTAATTTATAGCGATGTGTCTGAACCACATTCCGCTACACGGTGTATGGTGACAAAAGAAATTTTGTTTCTCTATTTCACAATGCTTGTAAATTAAGAAATGCCTGCCATTTTTTTCTTAAAAGAAAGGAAACTTCATAGTGAAGAACAGGGATCAGTTTGCACTTGCAGCACATAATTTTGCTGTGGATAATGATCCATTCACACTAAATTTTATCTTTCATCTCAAATGCATTCACTTTTGTTTTTTTATCTTTTTTTATTTCTTATCACATCACACATCATACCACTCATTGAGCTATGGATAAAATTTCATTCACACTCGTTAAAAAGTGAAAATGAAGTGGAAAGAAGAAAGTGATAGGAAGAAAAAAAAAAGAAACAATAAGAGATGTGATATATCAGATATAATCGAAAGAAAAAAAAAAGGCAAATAGAACGAAAATAAGAAATGAAACGGATTTATGAATAAATCATATTATATTTCCGTTTCACAAAAATTGTTGTTTTAATATCTTTTTAATTTTTTAAAATATTTGTTGTTTTATAAAAACAAAACATTTTTTCTACTTTTTTTCATCTATACCATCATTTAATGATTTTTATCTTATTTATCACTTTTCGGTTTTCATGTTAACCCATTATAATTTTTCTTTATCAACTGTATTATTCTCGTTGCAAGGTAGAATTTAATAGTCATACATAGTAATAGTAGAACTACATAAATGTATTTTAGTAAAATTATACTATCAATAATAATTATCTTATTCTTTATTCTTTATGAGGTATTAACTCTTTATTTCTCTCCCATCTTAACTCATATTCCCTCCGTTCCTTAATAACTGTCACTTTAAGGTTTTGCACATATATTAAGGAATTGTATTAATGTTCTTGTTTCTATCAAAGTTATTATTTAACTTCCTAACATACCCTTTATCTTTCTTTTTAATTTAGACTCTTTAATTTCCTATTACCATTAATTGAAGGGTAGAATTGGTAAAACATAATTAATACTCTCTTGAACTTTGTAAAGTGACAGATAATTAGAAACGAAAAAAGGATAAAAATAGTGACACTTAAATAGGAACAGAGGGAGTATGTTATACAAGTGAAATTGAGGCATGAATGATTATTTTTATCGTTTTATTATAACGTTTTCTGTGCCAATTTGACTCTACCTCGCTACATCTTTCTCATTTTCTTGGGAGGGTGCATGCATGTGATTCCGTACGTACAAACTGAGAGGACAGAAAATTTATTGGTTAAATAAATTTGGAACATTGAATTTCAATAAACGAGTTAGCCATTAAACTACAATAAACGAGAGTTGGCATATATATAGCGAGCATATTGAAACTTTAAAGTAATTACATTTTAAAACCTTTATCAACAAACTTTTAGCATAGCGATTAGCATATTGAATCTTTTAACACCTTAGTTTTTTTAGTATCTTGTTTGCAAGACCCACATTACTTAAGTTGGTAAAGGATGAGGGAGAGAGTTAAGTCTATATCAACTCAAAGTTATTTGTCACAAATTCACCAGCAGCGTTAGGATACATTTTGAGTTTATATTTGTGTTTTATTTTTATCTTATACACCTTTTTTTCATTAGTAAAGAAAAAATATAAATAGTGGTATAAGAGATACCCCCAACTCATTTACATCATTTAAGAAATATAAAAATAAACAATTCACAAGATCCTTGGATCACTTATATAGAAAATAAGAAAAAAATCACTTTTGCTTTTAGCCCAGCCCAATTCTCAAATTTTTATCTCATTGTTTTAGAGTATTGTTAGATTTAGTTCCAAAGTAAGGCTACACATAGGAATAAATAGTAACTACGTTACGATAAATGATTTTATATTATATTTGAAAAAAAAGTAAGAATTTATTAGACTTAGAGTGTGGACAATATATATGTTCATATATCATGTGTTGAAATTTAATATTTTTAGTAAAATAATAATGAAAATACAGTACAGATCAAATAAAAACCCTAGAAACTATATTATTACCAAACTATTCCAAAAATTTAAGCTATTAGACAAAGAAAAATGAATATGTTATTATGTTTCGTTTTGGGATCCACATGTTACCCACTCCTTTTGGTGAACGCCAATGTCTTCTTAGGTCGGATGTTAGTGACGTGAACTCGGTGTCTATTGTTACCGGTTCGTAGCTTTGTCTTTTTTAGGCTCAGCCCCTTCGGGTTAACAAAAAAAGAGACACATGAATAATTTATATTATATTTTTAAGGTTTAAATACATTTTTAGTCCTTGCGAAAATACACAATTTTTTATTTTTCATCCCTGGAATTTTTGTTTTTGTTTTTAGTCCTCCGGAAATCACATGTTTTGTTTTTTGTCCCTGTCGTTTGTTTTTCCATCCAATCCAGATCTAAAAACACTCTCATACACGCTTAAATCTGTGATGCAAGCGGTGAAATCAAATTCAACCATCTCAGATTTTTCACAAATTGTAAAAACTCAGATCTGAATGGATGAAAACACAACTAGTAGAGACGAAAAACAAAACATGTGATTTTTGGATGATTGAAAACAAAAACAATAATTCCCAGAAATGAAAAAAAAAATTTCCAGAAATGAAAAACAAAAACAATATATTTTGCACAGGTTTTTCTACTGTACAACAGTGGCTGCACTTGGGCACGGTACCACACTTTTTTTACCTGCTATACCAGGTTGAAACCGGTCACCTAGAATATAATATATTAAATTATTGGTCTTATTGAAATCGAAGTTTAGTCCTACTATATTCGATATGTAGTCCTAATGAAATATCAATATTATAAATGTAGTCCTTGCAGGTAATACAACATTTACTAACTTAATTAACTCAAAGCAAAATTAAAATGTGTCTTCCTATGTAACAAGAAAATGCAAAAATTAAACCTAACATTCATCTTTTTCCTACTCTCCCTTCTCCCTTAACCTCCATCTTCTTCCTCCTAACCCAACCTTCAAATCAGAAACCCAACAGCACCACCAAACCCCCTCTCACCCAACATCATTGAAACCCCTAACAGCACCACCACTAAAGAACAAATTCTCATCAAGCTTCATATGCTCCAACTTCTTCCTTCCCCATCGGACCACAACAAGGAGCACTCGCGATCTGGCAAGGGTTTCGAGCTTGAACCGTTGCTCAAACCGAAAAAGCAATATGGGTTTTTGCTTCTTAAACCCAAAAAGAAAACCATTCCCATAAAATGAATCCTTATCTGGGGTTTTCTTCTTCTCCAATTTGGGTTCATGGACCTAGGATCCGTGTGGCTTGAAGGTTGTCTTCTATCTAGGCTAACAAGTTCTGCCATGATTAGATTTTGCCAAGATTCTTCTTTGTTCTGGGAGTAACCCTCCAAGCCCCACGTAAATGAGGACATCCCGAGAACCACCGGCCAAACACTTATAACTTAACCCTGGGCCCTCGTAACCGAGCGCCCGGGCTGGGGGGCTACTGTTTCGGGAGTAACCCTCCTGGCCACGAGACAGGCCCCTCAGAAGAACCCTGCCCGGTCAGCAGAGCCCTTCACCCCCTCAGTCCTACGACGACAGGTCGAAAGGGGGAAAGTACCCGACGGTCGATCGCTCCTACATGTCGAATCAGCAGTCTTATCACCAAACTACCTTTGTAGGCGCGCCGACCTAGGGCCGGTCCTGACCGTCTGATCCCCTAGACGTGACAGAAGATCCAACGATCTGGGGCGATCATCTGGCAAGATCATCATCACCTATCCTCAAGGATCGCGCCACCTCCAAACCTCTATATAAGGAGGATCCACTAAACCATAAGGTACACACTTCTAATCCCAATCTACTCGGATTAATCCTCTGACCCCGACCTCTTACTTTGGCATCAGAGTGTCTTTGCAGGAACCCCTCCCAGGCACAAGAATGACGACGGACGACTAGCACCCGAAGGAACTCGACACCAACCTACCGCCCCCACCTCTCAACCACCGTGTGTGGTGGCCCGAGCAGGCTTATCTTGTTCATTCTTCTTCTTTTATGTTTTCTGCTTCTGGATCTGATTCTTAATACGTTCAGATCTGGGTTGCTTGCTACAAATCTGGATTTTCTGGGTGCATCAAATGGTTGAAGGGGACAAGGCGTATGCCTCCTTCAAGAAAGGGAGAGAGGGAGAGGGAAGGATCATGACAGGGACGACGGCGGTGTGTGGAGATGTTGTCGCTGAGTTATCCACGAGTAAATTAACTCACGGGCAACAAGATCAAGTCAATCCACGAGTAAATCAGCTCAAGAATCTTTAAATGAGGCTACAATGACTGGGTTATCCACTTGCTAGATTCTAGTTATAGGAGAGTGATATAATAATTTATCATCGATATTTTAATCACAACTCCATGTACTTAGAAGCTGTCATTGTAATTTGTAAGTACTCTAGTTTACATTGGCCATTGGCCATAAATCCTATTTGTTTACACCTAGACAAAATCTAAAATATCAAATTTTATAGGTATCAAAGTGTATGGTTTGGCTATTTTCTTTTAGTGTGTGACTTGGTGTTCTTAGCACACCAATTATATCTCTATTGGTGTTTAAAATTTGGTTTCTAGCTTGTTCAAAATTTGGTATTCTGGGTAAAAGATGAGGATTCTGGAATTCTAGTTAAGGGTTGAAGTTTCAGGATTTATTGTAGATGAGAAGAGGAAAAAGAAGAGGAAGAGGAATAAGACGAAGGAGGTGTGAAGATGAAGGTTTCTCAAAACATAAAAAGGAGAAAATGAAAATGATTTAATTTTGTTTAGTTAATTTGGATTAAGAGTTTTTGTTAATTTATTTTAGTTAATAATTTTAAATTAAGGGTAGAAATACTAAATTTGATGAAATATTTAGTACTTCACTATAAGAATCTTAAGAATAAATTATTCACAATAAGAATCATATTAATCATCTTAAGAATCTATTAATTATTTTAAGAATCAATTATTCACCTTACGGATAGCTTAAATCATCTTAAAAATCAATTGTTCACCTTAAAATGACTTAAACCATCTTTAGAAATTGTTCACATTAAGCATCACTTAAAACATCTTAAGAATCACTTTAATCATCTTAAGAATCCATTATTCACCTTAAGGATCACTTTAATTATCTTAAGAATCAATTATTCATCTTAAGAATCATTTAATCATTTTAAGGATCGCTTTAATCATTTTAAGAATCAATTATTATTCACTTTAATCACATTAAGAATAAATTGTTGACCTTAGGGATCACTTTAATCATCTTAAGAATCAATTGTTCACATTAAGCATCACTTAAATCATCTTAATAATCAATTATTCACCTTAAGAATCACTTTAATAATCTTAAGAATCAATTATACACCCTAAGAATCACTTTAATCATCTTAAGAATCTATTAATCATCTTAACAATCAATTATTCACCCTAAGGACAACTTAAATCATCATAAGAATCAACTCTTCACCTTAAAAATGACTTAAATCATCTTAAAAATTACTTATTCCTATAAAGGATCATTTTAATCATCTTAAGAATCAATTAGTCATTTTAATATATATATATATATTAAAAAATAAAAAATATATCAGAAAAATTATATTCATAAAGTTAAAGTCAAATATCACCATTTTAAGGTTTATATACAATAACCTTCCCAAAATAATACTACCTAAGTCATATGTCAATGGGCTTCACCAAAAAAATAGTAAGTAAGAAGCATCATTTTACAAATTAAGCACTTTGTCTCCAAAAAAAGATAGTACAGGAGACCGCTCAACTTCACATGACTCATGTTCTCATAAACAGGGACCGAATCATAAATAACATTTCAGTTCTCATGACCCATAGTGAAAAAAAAACAGGGGAGGAAGCAAGGGGGAAGAAAACCGAAAACCTAAATCACAAGGATAACACAACACACCAGAAACATAGGGGTTTTGAGTTCAACTTCAATTAAACGATCAAGAATCAAGAGAAAAGAAATGGGAGGAGAAAATCATGAAAAGTTGTTACCTTTGTGATGGTGAAAACTTTGAAGAGGAAGAGGAATGCAGATGATGCCGCGGCGGCAGACGAAGCGCGGTGGCGAACGAAGCACGGAGGCGATGCCAGGGCGGCGCAAGGACAACGCGCTGGTGAAGGCAGAGGGAGAGTGGTGCGTGAAGGCAGAGGTTGAGAGGAGGGCGAGTGCTGTGTTTATATGTCTCTTTCTCTTCAATTTTTAATTCTAAAAAATTTAAAAACCCACTTGCGCCGTGTCGGCTCCTGCGTGTGCGTGTCGGCGCCGCATCCGAGCCATGTCGACGTCGTGTTGAAGGCGAACAATTTTTTTTTTGGACACAGATTTTGGCGTGTTCGGTGCGTGGTTTTCTAGAGGTGGTAATTGACACTAACACAGTCAAAGATAATGGGCTGAATATTCATGTATTTCTCTTGTTCTTATTTTCAACTCATACATATGATTATAAATAGCATAAGTAGTGATGGTTACAACTATCAAAGAGTCACCATTACTAGGTAGTTAAAGCACAATAAAACACTCCACAAAGCACTAAGTGCTTCCACTAACATTAATACATAAAACTCATGACTCTTCACTAACAATAACCAATTCCCACTAACATAATAACACATTACTCAACATAATCGCACGTGAGTCGCTTGTCGGCGGCGAATCCGACACAGACATCAGAGTTGCTTAGTGATACTATGCGAGAAGTTAAGTCTAATGTGGAAACTGTCCGGTGGCTATGAGGTTCGAGATACCCACCATGGATATTTTCTTGTGAAATTTGATGTCTAAGCGGACAAGAAGAAGGTTATGTCAGGGGCTCCCTAGTTGATTTATGATCATTACCTCGCCATCAAACCATGGACGCCGGACTTTGTTGTCACGGACTTGAAGATAAGCACGACGCTAGTGTGGATCAGTATCTCAAGATTACGGTTCCAATTTTATGATAAGAGCATCCTTCGAACGCCGGCTAAAGCTGCAGGTACGTCTGTCAAAGTGGATTTGCAAACTACTAATATGCAGAAGGGAAGGTTTGCGTGCGTTTGTGTCGAAGTGGACCTTACCAAGCCGGTGGTTGGCCGCTTGTGCCATCGGGGTCGTGGTATAATATCGAGTATTAGGGTCTTCATCTCCTGTGCTCGTCTTGTGTTTGTTATGGCCACTTAACAAGGAATTGTATGGTGGCTGCGGCGGTCCCAAAACACAGCACAGAGAAGGAGGGCGTGAATGGAATGGCGGCTGCATCGTTGTACAGGAGGTTGCTAGCGGAACCCTAGCAGTGACTGTAGAAAAAAATAGTTTATCTCAACAAGAAGATATGGAGATATTGCAGGGCGAAAATCATGGAGAGAATCAAGGAAAAAAATCGCAACTGAGATTAAATGCAAAATAAAGTGTCCAGATTTAGCCCATGGTCAATGGCTTGTAGTTGATAAAAGGAAGAAAGTCAGAATCATAATAAGCCATTTTCTACGAACCAAACACGACTTAGTGATAATAAAAACAATTCAAAAATTGGAAACAAGTTTAACGTGTTAGCAGATTTCCCAGAAATTTCCATACTGGGTCGAAATTCATCATTAGTGTTTAATGTTGGTGCGTCTACGGTTGGGAATGAGAGATTCTTCATTCTGGTATGATGATTGGTTGAGGTCGAGATGCCTTTGTGATAGAGTCCTTGTTGTTAATATTTTAAATACACAATTTAAATTGGCCGATTTATGGGTCAATAGGACTTGGTGCTTTAATCTATTATCTACCATTCTTCCTCTTCTTATTATGACTGAAATTCGTCATGTAAGTGTGCCAGGACCATGTGCTGTTGCGGATGCGATCAGATGGAAAGGTACACATTATGGTATGTATAGTACTGCTTCAACTTACTCTTATCTCACAGATGTTGGTCTCCTTACTGATAGGATTTGAAAATGCATTTGGCGAGTATGCTCCAGAGAAGGTGAGGTTTTTTCTTTGGCTGATTTGAAGGGATGCATTTCCCACTAACTTCAAGCGCTTGCAGAGTCATCTTGCTGCTTCTGCGGCTTGTGTTCAGTGTGGTGCAAAGATGGGGGATTTAAATCGTTTGTTTCGGGAGTGCCCCAGATCGATGAAGGTTTGGAGTTATGTTTCTGTGATTTTTCTTGTTCGTTATTCTATGATGTTTCAGGACTGGTTTTCTTCTTACTTGCAAAATAAAAATGCAAGCCTATTTATTGCTATTATTTGGTGGATCTGAAAGGGCATAAATGAGAGTATTTTTAATAATGTTGCTTGGCCTGTGTGTTTTCTAATGAGAAATATTTTGAGATGTTAGTGCTTGGAAACATTGGGTGATGGGATCTAATACAACTCCTATGTGTCTCTGCGTGTGTTTGATATTCATATGCTCCATTACTCGTCTTCTTCGAGTGAAGCTTATAAATCTGGCAGCATGAGGCGAGGTACTGGTTTAGTTCATTATGGTTCCTCCCCTAGCAACTTGAGCAATGTGACACTTATACATGTGGATGGGAGTTAGAACCCCATTCTCGGTGGTATGGGGATTGGAGTGGTGATCCAGGACATGTTTGGTAACTGGAGGTCTGGTGTTTCAGGCAGAGTGCTTTTCTTGTGGAGCTTCTAGCGGTGAAAAATGGTTTGCAACATGCTTGAGATTTGCATATTAGAGAGATTGTGTGCTATTCATATTGTAGTGATGTCTTGCATGTGTTGAGTAACAATGTTGATGTTACTACCTTTTGGGACATGGATGTTATTCAATTCTTCGCATTCGAGCTATGCTGTGCTAGGATTGGTTGCTGACGCTTTAGCCCATGATGCCGTGAATGGAAGACCTCCTCTCCAAATTTGGCGCTCTCCGCCATCTAGTGTGATTCCATTGCTTTGCACGGATGTATTAGTTTAATTTGCTTTCTTTTTATTTTCTTTCCACATTTAAAATAAATAAATTAATATAATGTCTGGTTTTTATACACCGAGGCACGATACCTCTGTTGTACAATAAAATGTCCCATATTGTAGGGATTAAAAATGTATTTAAACTTATTTTTATTAGAAATTCGTATCCTTTGTTGGCAAGAGCATATGATATTTACTACCTCTAGGATTTCAGCTGAGAATAAAGAAGGGGTATAAATTAAAGTATCTTGTGTTCACATATAGTAATCATGTGAGCTGCAAATCTATTTTATATTTGGTTGTTCTCCTTTATATGACAATTTCTGATCAAAGGTGAAAGCCCCATTTCCCTCGTTGGTCAGCACTGTCCCATTGTGGTCTAACTTTATATTAAACAGTTGCAGAGTGACTCATATATCTGCTTTCCTTTATTTCCTCACATGAGTAGAGGCATAAAATGAAACATATTATGAGAAGGACAGAAATATATTAACTTCCATTTATTACTTCTGTTAAATGATGGTGGCATGAAATTGCTTTTTAGGGAACTTGCCTGCTTTGGAATTAATTAAAGACCTAACTTGTTGTACAATATTATGTGGACTTTAATTTGATTTAAGCATATACCTCTAGTAAAACATTTCAATTTGTAGATACATATATCAGTTTCAGCCCCCTATAAAAGATAGATAGCTAGCTAGCCACAATCTAATTGCAAAATATGATGATAATTTTTGCATTGACTTTGCTCTTACCAATTTAGCCGCAAATTTTTCCTCCTACCGTAAGTCATGTATGAATTATAGCATAAGTATTGCTATAAATGTTATAAATGTTTGAAAGAGCATAGGTAAATAGTTTATATCCTATTTATAAATTATTTTAATTAATTATTTTTGTAAATTATTTATATTAGCTTATAAATAAAAGTTAATGTTTACTTATAATTTATATTTTTATTTTAATAAATTTTTCAAATTAACTTACTTATAAATAAACGTTTATGTGATAAACATGTATTGTCATGAATGCTTAATTAAGTTATTTGCACAAACACACCCATACATGCAAGAAGACAAGAGGTAATTAATGGGATCGAAATTTCCATTAGTTATAAAATATCAGGCTAATTAATTGTGTTATTAGGGCAGTATTGTACAAGAAATTATTTGTTCTTCACCTATAAGGTTAATTCTAGTTATAAAGTATCGGGCTCACAAATCCACATGTTAGTCTTACTTTTACTTTTGTAAAAATAAGAAAATAAAACTAATTCATGCTCAATTAGTAAGGAAAGACCACTTTCCCAGTTTCCCTCAAAAGGTAGTGTGTTCAACTCTCGATCCCGATATGAGGGTTATGTTGGTGTGCGATTCACAGAGCATATCCCAACATGTGGTGGAGACAACTTTCTAAAAAAAATATGAGCCTCACAAGCTAATAAATTAACTACAATTATTAGGTATTTGAGGACCTAATGGCATAAAAGTTTAGACAATTGCTTAGAAGCTAGCAAATGGATAGAAACTATGTCTTTATTTAATCCTTTTTATTGGCTTAACTCATCCAATCAAATAAAATAACGAGTATCGGTGATATTATTATTATTACTATTTTTTGTAAAATAATGATTAGACTAAACAAATACTCAGTATTTTTTATAAAATGCGGTCGTTAACATTTAGTGTATGTATGGATAAATTTTCAACTCTCGTTAATTTACATTTGTCCAAACTTATTAAGGTTTCATTACACTATGCCTTAGCCTGTGAAGCATAGGCCCATTTTTTTTTCAGGTTTTTGTTTTCTTGTATAGCCAAACTTTACTTGTTGTATTCTTTGTGGATGAAAAATGAATTGCTGTTCTTTGTGCCTGGCCCATCTTATCATAGGTTTTTGCCCAGTATTTAATGAATTCAAAAAGAAAAATCAATTGCTGTATTTAATTCTTTTATAGCTCAAAATATGAAATGTACTCTAACCCATCCATATTATGTAAAACTAAAAATATTATTTAAAATAGTGCAGCTATGATCCCCGCACATGGAAATCAAAACTACTTGAACCGTTTGCCGCTTATTGTGAGCACTCGTGACGAAGAGATTAATCATTGTGCCGGCTGTCGATATACTGAGAAAAAAAAATAATGCTACTATATTACAAACTTAATTTAGTCTAGAATTAGCCCATTCAGGATCGTTTCTTCTCCAAATAGACGCTCTTATTATCCCTTTTTATCAACTTCGATGGGCTGAAAATGTAGAAACAACAAAATAATGTTGGTGCTAGCTTAAATTATGTGCAAAATATCTAAAAACTTTTTTTTATAAAAAATATCCACTTGTAGAGAATGAAAGAAAAAGATACAAATTTTTACTATCACGTTAAAGATCGATAATAAATGAATCTCCAATTGCTACTTCTAGCTGCAACGCCAAATTGCTCATTCCATCATTACAATTAAACAAACTAACTATTGTTGCAAAATATGCGATAAGGATTGAATTTTAAACCATTTAATCATGAACATTATTTTAAAAACTTAAACTATGAAATGATACATGAATGATTTTATATTATATTTTTAGCAATTTTAACATGTTACCCATTGTTCCGGGAGTAACCCTCCTGACCACGAGACAGGCCCCTCGGAAAAACCCTGCCCGGCCAGCAGAGCCCTTCACCCTCTCGATCCTACGAGGACAGGCCGAGGGGGGCAAGTACATCGACAACCGATCGCTCCTACACGTCAAATCAACAGTCTTGTCACCAGGCTACCATCGTAGGCACACCGACCCAAGACTGGCCCTGACCGTCCGATTCCCTAGACGTGGCAAAAGATCAAACGATCTGGGACGATCCCCTGGTAAGATCATCATCATCTATCCTTGAGGATTGCGCCACCTCCAAATCTCTATATAAGGAGGATCCACTAAACCATAAGGTACACACTTCTAATCCCAATCTACTCGGATTAATCCTCTGACCCTGACCTCTTACTTTGGCATCAGAGTGTCTTTGCAGGAACCCCTCCTGAGCATAAGAACGATGACGGACGACTTACACCTAAAGGGACCAGACACCAACCTACCGCCCCAGCTCTCCTCAACCACCGTGTGTGGTGGTCCGAGCAGGCTTAGCTTGTTTACCCACACACGAACTCCGGTTTCGGTGATGACACATGAGCAGGAACATCCTATGCTGCGGCTTCCTATGTCGATCCTGTATAACCTGGATAATCAGGTCCCGCATTACCCATATCATCAGCACGAAATAGCATGCTGATAGCACCACCACGACAAAGCATCCATAGCTCTTATACAACAATTCTGTGTTTGGCAAGAGAACTAACTTATATCATAACAGAAATCAAATAGTGTTTTGAAAGCTATATATGTAACATTCTTAAAACAAACATGGCAAACAAAGCTATATATTGATTAATAATTCCTGTGATCATTAATATTTGGGTCGCCTGTGGATTCCTATTCTTTGTCTATACTTATAATCATTTTGAATAGATCGAGTCTCGTTATCTTGATGCGAATCATCTTTCTCTTTTAACATCTTAGGAATCCAAAGCATTCATAAATAATAGATTGATGGGTGCAGAAGGTACATGTTTAATTCTTCTTAAGAAAAGTTTAAGGTTTGAGTCATGTTTGGAAAAAATACTCACCAGGAGAACTAGCCTTATCAGAACGTGAATGTTCTGACGTTTGAGCTCTACCTAATGTGAATGATGGGGTTGTCTAGCGTCCACCACCTATTTGGACGGTGAATGTAAACACCATTGTCAAATTGCTACTATTAAACTATGAGAATGGCTAATTTCTAGCTATAGCTATTTGACAACTAATTTTCACGCAATTTTATAATTATTTTGAGTTACATACCTTATTTACATGGTTACAAATTTTATGTCTATAAGTTACAAACAGCATACCATTGCATCACCATAATGTGGTGTACCATAGACAAAGACATGGATAATACATGTGTTATTTTAAATAAAAAATCTAACCAATTTCCAACAGTTAGCCATTTTTGTTTCTTAGTATTAACAACCCCTTGCAGTTAGACACTTATTATATAGGGCAAATGAATTGCGGCAGTTATGCGCATAGAATATGCTTTTTGGTTGTCTTATTATTACTTAGTACCAATTGACAGAAACACCACAATAGCTTCTTGCTCAAGATACAAAAAGGCCTTACATTTCAAATTCCAACCAACCTTACCTAATTGGGAGATCAAGAATTTTCTACAGAGACAATTAGGTAAATGGAATGTATATCCACAATTCAATTCCTGATGTTGATAAAATTGAATACAAACATATCATAATTCAGGTAACCAAAGAAGTTGAGCAACCGTACATACGTACTTGGTAATAAGTTACAAACCTAGAGCTATTATACAATTGGAGTTATAATATTATTCATATAATATTTTTATGTAAAAACTATTTTTCTCTCAACTTCTATCACATCAACCATCTAATTGTATAATTCTATCTCTTGTTATTGTATAAAAATTTATACTGTTTAAATGTACAAATACAATTTCGGGATTTATTATCTTACCAAGTTTAATCCCTTTTCAAAGCTTCTGTGGTGAGACGAACTTGTTAGTTTACTCAGACCAAGCAGCAACATACATTACCCAAATATTAAACTTGTGACGGACGACTTTAGTCACAAAATCCTTAAACTTCCGTCACTACAGCAATCATGACAGAAATTGTGTAGAAATACTGGTTGTAACGAAGAGTATCATTGCTAATATTTTGTGACGAAGTTTATATCCCGTTGTAAACTGGTGATGGATAATATCCGTCAGCTAATAAATATCCGTCACTAAATTGATATTAACAAAATTGTTGTTTCGTTACAAATTTGTGATAAAACGTCGGGTCACCAATCAATAACGAACTCATAGGTGGTTTCCAACATATACTTTTCGTCAGTGATCAGTATGGGGAGTTTTTTGTAAGTAATATTATTAGTTTTAACCAACTAGGGATTCATATTTCCTCCCAAATTTAACATACATATAAGGGAATCGAAACATAGGGTGCCCAAGGTAATAGAACCCCAGGGCCATCGCCACCATCATGAGCGGCGCTAAAGATGGAGAGAACCCGAGAGAAGTAGAGAGAGATCATGAAATAAGAAACCTACAATGGTTGTGTTGCGGAAAAATGAGGTCCCAAGTAGGAGTCCCAAGAGATAGAGAAGGAAAATGGGCCATTGAAGGAGAGGAGGACCTCCTGGAAGAAGTGGCGGAATGATCTATGTGGAAGGGTTAGTGACAAAAGGTTCGATTGGCAATGGTGAACGGGGTTCCAATGAGCTATAACTGTGTGTGGTGTTTCTTAGGAGCGCATGATATGTGGGTTGTGGTGTTGGAGGGCTTGATGGAGTATGAGGTTTGCGGTGTCAGTGTGGATGTGGTTTGTTGTTGGTGGTCGCAGTGGTGTGAGACTTTGGTTTGGGTTCAGAGCTAGTTTGAGTGGTTTGGGGATGGTGTCGTGGGTTGATGGTCGTGGACTTCGACAAAGAAGGTTTCACTGGTGGAGGTGCGGTGGCTACTCCGACAACGACAGAAAAAACTTGTTGCATTTTAAATACACACGAAGAGAAAACGCACTTTATCACAAAAATAATATGTAAGTTAAGTCCCAGTTATTGAACATAAGAGACTAAGATATGAATTCATAATTATGAGAGATGTATTCACTGTCTAAATAATTAAAGACTTGATTGATCATGAGCATGCAAGAAATCAAAGACAGAAAATAAAAATACAATCATGGAATCAGATCAAAGAAGCCTCAAGGTTACGACAGTAATAGATTCAGATCCCCCGGTTTATATTCTATTATTGAATCCTAAGGTTACTAATTATACCTCCAGGTTACGTTGTTAACCAGTTTAGCATATGCATGATTATCAGTCTTACCTAAACACACTACCTAGCACCAACCATCAATAGGCGTGTTAGAGTGAGTACACATGAAGCGCAAGGAGGCTAGCTAAGGAGTGATTCCATAGTCCATTATTCTTAGGCAAATTAGAGTATTAGAAAGACTAATCCTAACAAACCCTCCAGGGGCGAGCTAAGAGTGACTCCCTTCAAGTCGATTTTGTCTCAATTCTGTAAATTAACACTCTGGTTAGAGGCGAGCTAAATTACTATGACAATACTGCGATATTGATCAAGTTGCAATACAAAAATAAGTAGGGAAAGAAAAATCCAATCAATTGGAAACTAATGCTATAAAACTATAAATTGAGGTTTGCATAATCTATTACATTGTAGCCTCAAGAGAGATTGCTTAGCTACTCATCATAAACAGGAAGAACAAGATAACCCTAATCATATCTAGCAACATGAAAACATGGGAAGAGGTATAAACAACTTAAATTAACGTTTATGACAATGAACGTTTATCGCATAAGTGTTTATTCATAATTAATTAATATTAGAAACTTATTGAAAAAAGCTCAAAATAATGTATAGGTATGTATAAGTGCTTATTAATAAGCTATAAAATAGTTTATGAAGCTCAAAACAATTTTTAATGGGTCATATATAAGTTGTTTACATAATTTACCACAAATACTTTCACAGAAAATTATGCTATAATATAAGCTCAAATCAACCCTTGCAAGCAAGACCATATGATCAGAACAAGCTGATCAGTCACCCGAGGTAGTGTTAGTTGAGGGGGAGCGGAGAAATTCTATCGTAGAAGGTGGAGGTACGTGATCGGACCGTTGTCGTCGGCTGTTCCTCCGTCATCGATCGCACCCTAGAGGGGTCTCTGCAATAGCGTTTCGATGCCTAAGTCAGTGGCTGGGAGAAGGGAGAAATCTCTAAGGATTAGAATCATGTATCTTGTGAGGTGAGGACTTACTCTTTTATTGAGGGTGAGGGTCTTTGAGTGCATCGAGGATGCAGTGATTTCATAGGTATTGTACTAAATCTTGGTCGTTGGTTCCATTGTCAGGAACGCTGCACCGAGGACTTGATCCTGACTTGGTGTACTGATCGAGGCTTCGAGCTCCATGAAGACATAGGGAGGGATGATAGGGATGGACGTGTGATGTGACTGAAAACGGATAGCCTTAGTCCATATTTTATAAGGCCCTCATTGTCAGGTCGAAGATCTTCCACGCATGGTTGGATCAAGTTGTCAGTTGGAGGAGGAGGTTGTGATTGTCGAGGGAGATCGTTCGTCCGGCTGGTGCATGACGACTGTATTCTCACTCGAAACACCATACTTAATACAAAGAGTTAGTTTTTTTCCTTATATATCCTTAGGTCAGAATTCAAACATGTGTTGATTTATAGATCAAGTTCAGATATATGGTTGATTGCGTACTGATACACGAAGGAAAAACTTATCACTCACAATTATTTTATCATTTTTCTGCGTCTTTGACCGAGGTGTCCCTATCCCTTTTGAGGAAAAAAGGCTAATTGCCTTATTTCATTTGGGAACTGTAACGGTCATTCCCAATAAGTGATTTTTTGGATTCAATCATACATATTATCTTACAGCAATCTCACTTTTTCCTACTGCTAGATTAACACTATGTCGGTTTACAATTATTTATTTGACTTAAACAACATTATCTTCCTTTAAAAGTTTTTTTAAGGTCTTAAAAAGGGGCGTTGCTCCAGTGTCTTTATAAAAATTTGTTGGGTTACAAATAGATTTGGACTAGTTAGCCGTATTGGTTGTCTGAGAAACCAACGTAACGATTCCCTAATCAAGCTAGCGATTACTCAAGGAAGGGTCTCTGTTCCTCAATGTAGGTTCCTGAGACACTCCAAAGAGGTCTTAGTGATCGCTATTGAAAAGTTGTGAACAAGGTAAGACTATGAAACTAAGCGAATGACTAAAATGTGTAAAGACTTAAAAGCAGTAAAAATCAAGAGCTAAAATTAAAGACTGAAAGATAAAGGGCGGAAAGATTGTAAACAAACTCAATTGCTGAAAGGTAAAGACGGGAAAAGTAAAGGCAAAAATGAAATGCAAGAAATTTGTAGATTTTGGTTTATTTTTGAGTAGTGTGTCCTGTACAAATGACCCTTCGCCTATTTATAAGGCAAATTCGGCTAACCTACAACAGATAACAATCACCTACCACTAACTCACGTTTCCCGATCCTTAGAAGCACTCATAGATCATGGGGTGCTGGTGTTTTGCATCTTCTAATCATCCTGGAAGTTTGTTTTGAGCCAATCTTCCTTGTATCGGCTGGTTCGATGGCAATAACCGCCCTCCCTAATTTCAAGGATTGAACCTGCTAATGCTTTTTGTAGTAAAGATATTCTATAAGCTCATAAGATTTTCTCAAATTTGAATCCAAGCTTCAGTATCTTCTCTCAAATTTTGTCCACGTACATGACTACTCTCATCTAGTCGTTTTGCTTTGCCATGTCAACGACTAAACCTAAGCCCTCGGCTGTTACTTCTAAAGGCTAGTTTACCTTGACGATTAGCGTGTCTTTTCAGCTGTTGGGTAGCCATTATATATTTTTGGGTGCCAACAGGTTTAATACCTTTCAATCTATTGCTTAAAATATTTAAGATTAGATTGCAAATCATAAAAATTTATTTCAGAATATAATATCACACATGAATGTAAAAAAGTATAAAACTCTTTCATTTTTAAATGAGTACCAGATAAATCACCCTTAAAAAAATACATGTTATGTAAACAAATAGTATTCTTCTTTGATAATCAAATAGTATATATTCTTAATATACGTATGCTTCACTTTATATATAACATTGGTAACCTAAATACTCATGTTAGACGCTCCAATTTTAGGTGTCCAAAAAGCTGCCGTCAAGAAATTAAACAGTATATTTATCGTTGGGGTTAAGTAATCAGTCCTTCCCAATTAACGTGGATTATAATCCTTTTTCTTCGACAATATATCCACCAAAAAATCAAAGAGAGAAGCAATCGATCAAGTAGCAAAGGTAGTTGAGAAACTGATAAACAGCCTCATAGTGTACATGCCAAACATTAGAGCCTGGTCAAATAATTACACCCTATTCTCATCCCTTAATCTCACAAGTCATAACCATAAAACCCAATATCATAACATATCCTTTAACACAAGACTACTGAAAACATTAGAAACCTCAAAAATTCTTCCCAAAAACATCAAACATTAATTTACAAATGGAGTCTGTTGTCTCCGAGCTAGAAGGCACGCTTCTGAAGAATTCAGACACATTCTCCTACTTCATGCTGGTGGCATTTGAAGCATCCGGTTTGGTTCGGTTTGCACTGTTGTTGCTCCTGTGGCCGGTAATTCAGTTGCTAAACATGGTCGGCCTGGGCGATTCAGGGCTCAAGCTGATGATCTTCGTGGCGGTGGCGGGAGTTCCGCGGTCCGAGATCGAGTCGGTCGCTCGGGCGGTTCTGCCCAAGTTCTACTTCGATGATCTTGACATTGAGGCGTGGAACGTGTTCAGCTCGTACGACAGGCGTGTCGTGGTAACGAAAACGCCGAGGATAATGGTGGAGATGTTCGTGAAAGAGCATTTGCGAGCGGATGAGGTGATTGGGAGTGAGCTTTGCTTCAATAGGTTTGGGCTCGCCACTGGGTTGGTTCAGGGTGGTTCTATTGGTGACATTTCTGAAAGGGTTGCTGAGATTTTTAACAATGAAGGACCCACTTTGGGTATGTCATCAAGGCCTAGTGATGAATCATCCAGCTTCATCCAACTTTGCAAGGTGCGTACGTACATGACATGATGATAATTTATGATTCACCAAGTTCCATTTAAGAGGCATTAATCTAGAGTTCATGATTGCATGTGTTACACCGCATTAATCCACATAAGAATTATTAATTGTATAATTTGGTTACAATTTGCATCTCCTAGCTAGCTAGACCTCAATTTGACACATGCTATAAGTTGAGTTTTGTCCATAGTTATCTCCTAGCGATTTTATATTTAATGATCTATGGAAAGTCATAATCCAAACTCCAACTCCATTTATGAGCTCTCAAGCCAACTCCACTTTCTTATCAAATGGTTGATGTCAAGGCTAGTTGGTAGAATATGATGCGTAACAACTTTTATAATAGACATATAGTTATGAGGCTACTCTGTCTCGTGGTGTTAATCGGATCGGAAGGAGCTAAACTCATCTAATTTTTTTATAAAAAATAAATAAATTATGAGCTTTGAAACAATTTATAATGTTAGACATTGAATGAATTGCACTCAAACCTTATAGGAATAGGTAATGATTCGTGTACATCTAAACAGTACAGACACCTCTAGATACCTCTTTTTTTTCTCTATCTCTTTCTTTTAATTACATCACATCATATATCTCACTCATTACTTATATATCATCTCTTTCTATCTCTCTCTAGTGATCTATACCATTTAGATGTCTACCAATCATTATCCTATGAATATATAGAGGTTGAAAAGAAGTTAGATGAAGAGAATAAATAAATGCATGAATAAATTCTCTCTCCTAAGTATTTTCTAATTGTATCACTTACATGCAGGAACAAATGCAACCACCATTTACAACAAGCCAAAAGTACAACCACCACCTGCTCCGGCCACACCCTGTGATCTTCCATGACGGCCGCCTTGTGAAGCGGCCAACGCCGGCAACCTCCCTACTAATCCTCTTATGGATGCCCTTAGGCATAATACTCGCCATAATCCGCCTCACTGTCGGCGCCATCCTACCCTTTTGGATCATCCCCCACATGTCAAGGCTCTTCAGCTGCAAAGTCATCGTCAGAGGCAAGCCACCACTCCCTCCCTCCCGCGGCAGCTCCGGCGTCCTCTTCGTCTGCACCCACCGCACCCTCATGGACCCCGTCGTCCTCGCCTCCGTGCTCGGCCGCAAAGTCCCCGCCGTCACCTACTCCATCTCACGCCTATCGGAGATCCTCTCTCCAATCCCCACCGTGAGACTAACTAGAATACGCCATGTGGATGCTGAGAGAATCAAAGAAGAACTCTCCAAAGGAGATCTCGCAGTATGTCCTGAAGGAACCACTTGTCGCGAGCCTTTTCTTCTGAGGTTCAGTGCGCTCTTCGCGGAGCTCACTGACCGGATAGTCCCGGTGGCGATGAACTACCGGGTCGGGTTCTTCCACGCCACCACCGCGAGGGGGTGGAAGGGTCTGGACCCGGTTTTCTTCTTCATGAACCCGAGGCCGGTTTATGAGGTGACTTTCCTGAACCAGTTGCCGGTTGAGGCAACGTGCTCGTCGGGGAAGAACCCGCATGACGTGGCGAACTACGTGCAGAGGATACTGGCGGCTACGTTAGGGTTTGAGTGCACCAACTTCACGAGGAAGGACAAGTACAGGGTGTTGGCTGGGAATGATGGCATTGTATCTTGCACTTCCTTCGTTGATCGGGTAATGAAGGTCATGAGCACTTTCAAGCCGTTTTTACAGTGACAGTGTGTAACATAAGAAAATAAAAAATATATACTGATGATTGTTTTATTTTATGATGATTTGTTTGTAATATTGGTAACAGCTTTGTGTATTGATAAGTTAATTGTTTGTGTCTATATTTGTCATAATTATTTTGGTTTCTCTTATAGATTGATTCTTTTTCTTTATGTTAGGATTTGGTTATGGCTTATCATTTATTTTCTGGGACATTTGCTTTAATAAATTTAATAGAATACAACACATGTTTAATTATTATTATCTTTTTCCTTTTAAAAACCGCTATAAGAAGAGTACGTTGGGAGTGGTTGTTACTATTCGGTAGTTTATGCATCTTTTTCGTTTCTTATTGGACAAATACTCAGATAGAGTTATGAATGTTTATATTTGTTGTTCTCCATTTATAACATGACATTTAGATTTAAAAATGGGCAATTGATGAAATTTATCATATTCGTAAATATTAAGAAAGTACATAAGTGAATGAGATTTTTATCGTGCAACCACTATAAGAAAAGCGCTAATTAGTGTCGGCAGGAATGCGATGCTAATGAAGCAAAAAACTATGCTACAATACTAGTTAACATCCGCTTAGCGTCAACATTATGGCTGGTGTTAAGTGGTTTAAAGATATTGTTTGGTAACACAAGAGAAAGGACAGAGGATAAAGAAAGGAAGGAGGTAAGAGGGAAGCATGAATGGAAGAGGAAGGAAGGGGCTGGTAGACATGGTGGAGGTGGGAAGTCAGGTGGTAAAGTATCATATTTCTACTTCTCATGCTTCCCTGATGACTATATGGAGGTTGACATGTGGAAGAAGTTCCAAAAGAGGGGGGGAGTATAGGAGATTTTCATTCCGTGAAGGAGGAGCAAGTTTGGAAAACGGGTTGGCTTTGTGAGGTTCTTGGAGGTGTTGGATCCAATTTACCTTGCAAGATAACTTGACCAGATTTTCATTGGAAGTACTAAGCTACACGTTAACGTTCCAAAATTTGAGAGAGAAGACAGAATAAGGCTTGACAGACATAAACAGGGGAGAGAGCAAGATATGGTTATAAGGAATAGAGGAAACACAACGAGCCTTTCTCAACAAAGGAATTCGTATGCTGAAGCTGTAATTCAAGGGGTAAGGAGGCAAGATGTTGGGAAGAAGCTCCCTGACAAAATAGGAACAAACTACATGAAAGAGAAGGTTGAGGATTTTATAGTTGAGGCAAGGGTTGACGATTGGCTGGCAAGGAGTATGGTTGAGAGGCTGAGGGAACCAGAAAAGGCCCTTTCAATCCAGGAGGTGTTCATCCACGAAGGATTCAACACTACACTAGTACGCTATATGGGGGATGACCTGGTCTTATTGTCCGGGGAGGAAGGAAGTGTTATTAAGGAAACTTCTCAGGGAATGAAAGCTGGCTGGAGAAGATTTTCACGTATGTGAAACCTTGGAGCCCTTCTTTAACGCCAGAACTCTGCATAGTTTAGGTAAGGTGTGCATGAATTCCCCCTCCCCATATGTGGGAAAAAGATTGCTTGTCTGACGTGCTTAAGCCTTTTGGTTCGCTCCTAGTCATGGATGAAGAGTCAAAGGAGTATATTTGCTTGGATTTTGTCTGTGTGGGGATTAGAACGACGCTACATGAGCATATCAATTCGTTTCAGAGGGTGAAGATCAATGGAGAGGTGTTCGGCGTGAGATGTGTGGAAGAGTTTCATTATCCTGCCCCTGGGTGTTGCTACGACAATAGCTCTGGTAATGGTGAAAAGGATGTTTCTTCTTCTTGGACCATGGGAGGGTCGACGAGGGCTTCGCTCCCCTCAGAAACTGTCATGAAGGAAGACAGAGAGGAATGAGTGGCAGGAAGACTCACTGGCATGGACCTATAGGTAGGTTACAAGTTGTAACGTGTTGAGCGACCAATTCAAAGTGCCTTCGAAAACAGGAAGGATAAAAATGACGACACCTCCGAGGATGTATACGAGGTAGCAAAATGGGGGCCCACGCAATATCCTCTCCCTATAAAAAGTGTCTTCCTAGAAAAGGGATCTTTAGAGGTGTAAGCTTGGAGAAGGTTATGGCAATCCTCATGCAACATTTTTCTCTTGTGGAAGCTTGGAGAAGGTTATGGCATGTTCTAACTTGGACGCAGTGGAAGAGGATGAGCCTACCCAACCTAGAGACCCAATTTCAAGGAGGGGAGTGGTGAGAAGCCCACTTACCCATCGTCATATAGGGCCTAGAACAGGGCTAGTTTCATCTTTTGCTAGGGTTGACCTAGTCAAGGTCCTTCTGTTTTTTCCCTAATCATCTTCCCTATTGGGTTTTGTTTAATCTCCCCCTCACCATAGTAGTTTCGTGGGGATGGATCACTACGCTAAATTGGAAGAGGAGAAACCCCTTACTGTTTCTCTCAACAGAGGAAAATGTGTGGAGAAGAGGCTGCTTCCTCCTCCATCTGAAGTTCTTTTGTTCCAGCAAGCTGGTGAGGGGAGAAGGGATCGCCTTTTGGCTTTGGAGTGGAGTCTGGTCATGCTTTGTCTTCTTCTTCAGGGCACGACTCAAAAGGCTTGTGTGCTTCATCCCATAGGAAAAAGGTGAGATATTTAGTTTATACTCTTAACTGTTCCTTATCTGATAATGTAATTAGAAACTGTAATAGGAGGTACCAGATCAAGAATATATATATATATATATATATATATATATATATATATATATATATATATATATATATATATATATATATATATATATATATATATATATATATCAGAAGCAATCTGCATGTGGAACCTAGGTAAATAAATGGGTGTGACATTAAGAGGAGATGAAGGTGAAGTTATACAAAGGCTAGTTGAAATGGAGGAAAAGGATAGCGACACTGTAAACTAGACAGTACTTTGGGGACAGATGGGAATGTTAGAGGTTTACAATGATCTTGCTTAGTTACAATGTGAGGGGGATGAGTTATAGGATTAAATGGAGATCTCTAGGGGAGTTGGTAGTGAAGGAGAAAGTGGACTTGATGATGTTACATGAAACTAAAATGCAGTCTTCGGACCAAAGAAGCAGTAACACGGTGTGGGGTGTGATTGCAACTGTGACTGGAAATTTAGTCCAATAATAAATAGGTCCGGAGGCTTGCTCTGTATCTGGAATAAAGATGTGTTCAAGCTATTGGATTATTTAATTGGCCAGGGTTTCATATCTCTGAGAAGGAAATGGAAAAACCAGGAGCACCTTTGTGCTATTGTAAATGTTTATGCCTCTTGTAGTTTGGAGGAGAAGATAATTCTTTGGTATGAGTTAGCGGCGTGGAAGCAAAATTTTGCGTCAATTTCGTGGTGCATCGTAGGAATCCTAAGGAAAGGAGGGGCGTCTCGGATGGTAATTATCATGGTAGGAAGGAAATGGAAGAATTCAACACCTTCATTCTAGATATGGATCTGTTGGACATTCCGCCGTTGGGGAATCGCTCTACTTGGTTCCGAGCAAATGGGACAACCATGAGCAGGTTGGATACATTTATGGTTTCCCCTTATTGGTTATCCTTATGGCCTAGCATGGATAGTGAGTTCTATGATCATTGTCCACTTTTGTTGAGAATCTCTGTTCGTGATTGGGGGCCTAAACCGTTCAGATCTATTAACTGTTAGCTAAGTGACCCGCATCTCAAGCCTTTCGTCAAAAAGGTTTGAGGTGAGTTACATTTCCAAGGGTGGGGGGATTTTATTTTAAAAAAGAAACTTAAATCTCGTAATTCTAGGTTGAATGTGTGGAACAAGGAAATCCTTGGAGATGCCGATAAGGTGACTAAGGAGACGGTGGGTGCAATGGGAGCATTGGACAAAAAGTTGGAAAAGGAGGGTCTTAATGAATCCAAAACTACACGAAGAAAGAAGCTATTAGCGGAATTTTGGAAACTCTCTAGATCAAAAGGTTTGTTGCTTTGCCAAAAATCTTGGTTTAAGTGGATCCAAGAGGGGGACCGAAACTCAATTTTTTTACATTCCTACATCAATTGGAGGAGGCGTTCTAATAACTTCTTGGGGATGAAAATTGATGAGTTGTGGGTGGATAATCTGGAAGTGGTAAAGAAGGAGGTGAAAGCCTTCTTTGATAACAGATTTAAGGAGGAGGGGAGGGCTCTTGTTGACTTGGATGGCGTCCTGTTTAAATCCTTGTCAGAGGAAGATATAGAGACCATTGGTGCTAATTTTGATGCTCAGGAGGTGAAGAAAATTGTTTGGGGTTGTGATGGTGAAAAGAGTCCTAAACCGGATGTCTTCAATTTCAAATTTATTAAGTCCTTTTGTCATCTCTTGTCCCCGGATATTTTGAGGGCCCTTAAGGAGTGCTATGCTAATGGAGCTTGGACGAGAGGAAACGATTTTTCTTTTATAGCTTTGGTGCCTAATGTGGAGTCCCCCCCAAAACCTGAATGACTATAGACCCATATCTCTTGTGGGACGCCTGTATAAGATAATATCTAAGATCTTAGCTAATATGCTCAAGTCAGTGCTGCATGTGGAAGAGAATGGCTACCATAGAAGCTAAGATCTTAGCTGTGTAAGGTTGCACAACTAAAAAACTGTGTATATTAGGGACACCCGTAATTGATTATATTCACCATAGAAGTTATTCTCTTTAATTTCTCCGTAAAATTCTTTTGAAACTAAAATCACTTATCTTACTTGATTGTCAAACATTTATATAACCACCTAAAAGTGATAACGTCGGTGAATGAGAACACACAAAGTGATTCTGCTCCAATGATTCTAAATGGCAAAGTTCATTAAGTTTTGGAGGCTAGTATTTTATTCATTATTTACTCAACTATTATGTATGTAGATTAATGTATGCTTAGCTATATTGTTCACTCCTTCGTTTCTGACAGTGTAGGCTTCAAGATGGTTTCTAATTCAAGATGGTTTCTAAACGGTTGTGGATAACCTGAATTTTAGGTGTTCATGAAAAAACCATGAGACACAAGTAAGTAGGTAAAACGGAAATACATTAGGATTCTTCTTCATTAGGTAGGGGAGTGCCTCTTATATAGTTGATGTCTCCCATGATTACATTTATGGTGGCGAAGAGTATCTCGTCATTACATTGATGTGAGAACGAAAATTAATTAATTATGCTAAAGTGGGAAGGTAATTTGGACAACAATGTTAATGTGGCGATGAAATATTCGAGAGGCCTACTAATGAGGCAAGAGGGATGAACCTGGACATCTTCGTCGTAGTCAACTGGTCAAATGTTTAGTAGATACTTGGCCAACTTGTGGGCTTTCTCAGAGCCAATGGATCGTCCGACCCAACACCTTAGCGTTCCACAACCCTCCAAGGCTAGGAGTTAAGAGGCCTTAAATACATGACCTTGTTCTAGTCTAGAAATTTGACCTACCTAAGGTTCCCTTAGGCCGAATTGTATTAGCAATTTGGCCAGCCGAATGCCCTAACGCCCACCAAGATGCTATTTCCCAATCCTTTGCCTCTTAGATTTTAGTGGTTCTAGTTTTTGGTGTGCACCGAGTTATTCTCACAACCGATAGCTATATAACAAATCCACTCAAATCTCTAAGAAAACATCAATTGAGTAAGTGTATATGATAGAGTTTTAATATATTTACGCCTTATTTTTTATCCACCTCATTTCCACTCATTTTTATTTCTATCTCTCGTTTTTTTATCTATCACATCTCATATATTTTCTCCTTTTTTTTTTTATCTCTCTTCTCCTTCCACCTCTTTTTGAAGTATGAAAATAACATATTTTTATATATGATTGGTCATTGTTGAAATGTAGGATGTATCTTATCCTTAGAATCAAGCACCCTCCATGATTAATATAATCCTTTCCACAGCATGAAGCATCACCGTATGCTTTTTTAATTCCTCAAATCAGACAAAGTGAATGTCAAATGTTATTATTATTATTTTAACAATTGACAATATATCTTCCACTTTCCTCTTTTATCTCTGTTACAGTGGATACTATACAAACTAAATGAGGTGTAGTAAACCCATAATTAACCTTTTAGATAAACATGTGTGTAAACATAGAAAAAAATGATTCTGTTTTCCTATTTAAAGCCAAGCCCAAAAAAAGCAAGACCTCAGTACCAGCCAAAAACCTCATCGCGCCGGCTTCACTTGTTAAAATTGCAACGGTTTCTCCATTCGGCTCAAACGAAACAACATCCTTCATGACGTGTCACGTAAGAAGGTGTCGTTTCGTTAACGTGAACAGCATCTCGCCACGTGTCACGCAACCAAGCACCTACAGGACAAACGTTGTTTTGCTGTTATCTCCCTCCTCGCGACACCAACAACACGAACCTGTCATCGCCTACAATGTCCCTCTCTCACCACCCAAATTATCAGATTCAGTTTTCCTTTTTCTCTGACCTTCCATTGCAAGATTCCCTTTTGAAACTCAACAACAATCCCACTCTTCCACCAAATTAACCAATTCAATCGTGGTGGGGGTTGTATAAAGTTTTGATCGAAAAGGGTATCAAATATTAATTCTTCAGATCGAAATTCGGATTAACAATTCAATCGTGTTGGGGGTTTATAAAGTTTTGATCTTTCTCCTTTTGTTCGAAAAGGGTATCAAATATTGATTCTTCAGGTCGAAATTATAGATCGTAGATGTCTTCTTCACATTGGTGTCACAGGTGCAACCGTTTCGTCAGGGTATGGCGGAGGCAGGGGATGCCGGTATGTCCCGATTGCGACAGCGGATTCGTGGAGGCGATCGACAATCCGAACGGGCGGCGCCGGAGGTTTCCTGCGGCGGCGGCCATGTACATGTTCGGCCACCGCTCCGGTCAGAACTCCCGTCCGGATAATTACCGGTGGAACTGCAGGAACTTCGCCGGCGACCGGACACCGTTCAATCCGGTCATCATGCTCCGCAGCGGCGATTCCTCCCGCGGCGGGTTCGAGTTTTTCTACGATGACGGCGCCGGGCTCCGGCCCCTGCCTCCGAGGATGTCGGAGATTCTTCTGGGTTCTGGATTCGAGAGGGTGATGGAGCAGCTCTATGAGGCCAATGCTGGAGGTGTGATTGGGAGACACGGCCACCACCAGAGCCATCACCAGCACTTCCCAGCGTCAAAAGCCGCCGTGGATTCCTTGCCGGAGATAGAGATCGACGAAACCCACATGGCTGCAGACTCGCACTGCGCGGTTTGCAAGGAACCTTTTGAGCTTGGCGTCGCGGCAAGGGAAATGCCTTGCAAACACGTTTACCACTCTGATTGCATCCTCCCCTGGCTCGCGATTCGCAATTCATGCCCTGTTTGTCGCCTCAAATTGCCTGAGGAATCGGAATCGAACACCGCCGCCACGCGTGCCGCGGTGCCACCGGTTGATCAGGACCAGATTCCCGAGGGGTTGACTATTTGGAGGTTACCGGGTGGTGGGTTTGCGGTGGGGAGATTTTCCGGGGGAAACAGAGGAGGCAGCACGTGGAGGGAGCTTCCTGTTGTTTTCACAGAGATGGATGGTGGGTTCAACAATGTCGTTGAAGTTGAGCCAAGGAGGGTATCTTGGTCATTGTCATCTTCTAGAGGGAGGGGAGGTGATGGCGGCGGTGGCAGTGGTGGTGGGTTGAGGAGAATGTTTAACACCATGTTTCGTTGCTTGAGAAATGGAGTTAGGACTCGGCGTTCTGTTTCTTCCTCTGTTCGTGGTATAGAGGATTCTATTTCTAGTTATAGAGTACCCAATGTGGTTGCTTTGAGGACTGCTAATGTGGATGCTTCAATTCCCTCTCCACGTTCCCGGAGGACTTGGTCTATGGATGTAAATAGTGGAACAAGACCATGGTGATGATGTTACTTCAAGTGGGGATGGATCAAAATTTGAACTTTGTTTCTGGGTTCTTGGTTTGGGGAGGGAAGGTTTCATAGCGGGGCAGAGTGGAGGATGCAATGGCAGATTTTTTGGTGAATTCTGAGAGTGATTTTGCTAATGTAAAAACTCTCAGAAGCAATTGATGGCAGCATCAGTGAAGAAATGGAGGAGAAACGAGCCTATTTGAACATTGGCAACATCATGGTTGGTTTGATGATGATGATGTGAACTATCTTCATGTTGTTCATTTCATGATTCTTTTCCCATGATTTGTGAAGTTTTATTGGCTTCACTTTGATCTTTCAAATTCGTGTCGTTGTTGATGCTGCTGAGCAACATCACTTGAACCATAATTCTGTAACATAATAGACCTCAATGGGTGAGGAGGGGAGCTTGGTTGCGTTTCTATGAAAATAGATCGCGTTTCTTTTTCCACCTTCATTTTTATAATCGGGTCTGTGAGTATAACATGTACTTTAGTTTGAACGCTGCAAATACTAGTTTCCGACCTCTCATCTCTCTATAGAGAACAAGAAGCTAAACCAAAGGTGAATCTTCAAATTGGTTTCTGAAAATATTGGCGCTAGCTAATTCATCCCTCATCCCTCGCTTTAGGAAATACCCCCATCCTTCATTATGTCGGTCAAGTTTGTATGTATTTAGATAAAATGATTAGGACTAACTTCACCGATATTTTAGAAACTACGAGACATTTTATTTTTCTAAAAACGAACTTGTCAATGCCTAACATTTTTAAGAATCAATTTAACTAATCACTCTAATGGGATTTGGACAAAATCGAATTGGATTTCATTAATTGAATATACTTCTATTACATTTAATTTCATTAGGTAAACCAATACAATTTTTAGTTGTGTGAAAGGGTTTTCGTGTGTTGGGTTGGTTTAGATAATCCAAGTTGATCAAATACAGTGTGTTGGGTTGGTTCGGATAATCCAAGTTGATCAAATATAATTGGTATTGCATTTAATTTCATTAGGTAAACCAATACAATTTTTAGTTGTGTGAAAGGGTTTTCGTGTGTTGGGTTGGTTCAGATAATCCAAGTTGATCAAATACAGTGTGTTGGGTTGGTTCGGATAATCCAAGTTGATCAAATACAATTGGTTTAATTTGGTTTTGCATAAAAGAAATTCATCAAATCTGAACCAAATCGATCTGAAGATCGATTAAAGTCGGTTTAGTTTAGTCCGGGTCATTTAATTGGAATATACAAAATAAATCATTAAATATTAATTTTTTACCAGCATATATTATCACTTTTTATGCATAATATTGTAAATTTTATGTCACTAAGAGTAAAAGTAGTTCATGGTTTAATAATTTTAAGCAATATTCAAATCAATTCTAAATGTTGGTGTCACTTTTAATCATATTAATTTTTATATTTATAATTTTGTGTAATGTATTAGTCTTTTAACTGAAATATGATATTACTTAAAGAGTGTCGGTCGCTGTAGTTAAAAATGGTTAATCGGATCTCTAGGTCGAGAGTTTGATTTCTACGAACCTCACTTTTGAGGAGACCTTTGGCCTTACCAGACACGGGTCACAAAGCAATTGCAAGAGCAATTTAGTTAAAAAAAACACTAGAATATGATAATAAAATTGGATAATAAATATATGTAGAAGAAACTTGATAATCGAGATGACAAAATCAAAATGATTTAAGAAAGATAAAAATATAAAAAAGTTATGAATATTAAATTTTGTAAGTATAAATATAAAACTTTCATTTTTAAAAAAAATTAACTAATCAGGTAGTCGGGTTGAAAAAATTAAATTTGAGAACCGAACCGGTCACAATTGGTTTGATTTGGGTTTAACATAAAGTAAACCAATTAACCAAACAAATTTGAATTAGTTATATTGGTTTGGTTTGGGCCATCGGGTTCATCGAGTCAATGCAAACGGATGAATACCCTTAGTTGTGGGTTAGTGAGCTAGTTTGTAGGCTTCTTACTTTCTTTAAAAAGTCTCTTTAGTTCATTTGAGTGTGTGTTTGGTTCCGCGTCTCTAACTTCCAGAATCGTGTTTGAGGAGCAAACCTGGATCGTGAATGAAATCAAGATGTTTGGCTCCTCCTGCTTTCAAAAGAAGTCACAGAGTTGTTGTTTGCTGCAAACTGTTGTTGTTTTGCAGCAAAAAACAACCATTTGCAGATGCCCTTATACTTCTTTTGATCTTTCATCATCTTTTCAAAGAGTTGTTGTTTGTTGCAAATCTTTTCAAGAGCAGCGATAGTAACTTGATAGATTTCTCCCATAGTCATCTTCGCGACTTCTTTATTCATGGTCTAAAGTGTCCTCCACATTTCTTCTTGCAGTTCATTAGGGAGAGAACTGACATAAGTATTCTTCAGACTGGGATCATTGACACAATTCAACTGGTAGAATCTTTGAGACATTCTTTGGTAGTATCGTTCTAGATCTGGTTTTTTAAGTGAACAATACTTCATCTCAAAGTACTCTCTTTAAACTTCTTTATCTAGAAGAGATTGATCCCCTAGAAATTGGAATTGCAGGGTTGAAATCACCTGAGGAATAGAGATCCTATGGAATGCATCCTGATATACTGGGCCAACGCTATCATACCATTCTTTCAGAACTCCAGTCATGTTTGCACAAAATTCTTCAATGACTTTGTATTGATCAGCATCAACTTTCACCATCTTTGCATCTAGCCATGCTCAGAAGTCTAGAAACCTCTTTCTCCATTGAGATGGGGGAATATTTTCAATAGACAAAAGAGAAGATCCTTAAGGAATGAGAGTATTGACCTCTCGAGGATGCAAACTTGTAGCATAGTAGTCCATTGTTATTGAAGGTTCTTCGTCCATGTCGGTTGCCATAAGAGCATTTGTTAAATCTGCATATTGAGAAGAATCTTCTGATTTCTCATCTTCTGACTTTTCTAACATTTCAGACGAAGTATTTGCAGACATTTCTCATCCATCTGAGAAGTTTAATTTTGAAACAAGTCTTGACACCATCAAGGCTTGTTTTGGAGAGGATGCAGTGGAGGCTATCTCAGTTTTCTTTGGGGAAGGTTCTAGTGAGGTATCAGGAGAGGACAATTTCTCAGTGATAGATTTCTCATTTCTCTTTTCTTTTGAGGAACTAGTGTCTATCTTTAAGTAAGGAGGGAAAAGAGGAGTGGTCATTTGAGGTATGGACAGGCTGGTATTTGAGAAAGTCTTTGAAGGTAGAACGTAGTAAGGATCACCTTCAAATGTTATTAGGCTTTTGCGTCTGGAAACATGCTCTTTCAATTCTTCATACTGAGCTTGAGACTTCCTCAACTCTCGTTCCTTCTCCATAAAGGCAGTATTGACAATTCTTTCTTTTTTCATCAGGCTTATTTGTTTTTCAAGGCTTCCAAGCTTTTGTTTAACTTCCTTGTAATGTTTTTGCAATCTTGTGGACATCTTGCTGATTTCTTGCTCCAAGAAATAAACCTTTTCATCGATCTTTTGCAGAATCTTTTTTTGAGCCAAAGAGCTCCGTGTTTTCCAGTTTAGAACTTCTTCAACTTGAGTAACAGGTTTTGAGGTTCCATCAAGAAGTATTTCTGCACTGGTGACAAAAGGCTTGGTTTCGATCTTTTTGATTGGATCATTTTTCCTTTCAAGAGGAGGAAATTATGGTCATAAGAGCTAGAGGAAGAGAACATCATGCATGATTCTCTTGGTAGAGGTTTTGGTATGGAGAATCTGTTGTTATTTTTGCAATTTGAAGGAGGAGACTAGGTAATCCGTGTAGGGTCATCTGGTGGAGGAAAAGACCCTTCTTTTCTCAAAACCTTTAATTCTTTTTTATAAAGAGGTAAAGGTTTAGGTTTGGAGGAAAGATTCCAAGATTAACTGTTTGAATCTAGTTTCCTTGGCTTTGGTGGTGGTTGGAAAGAATATTTAAACTTCCTTGGTGTTTCTTCTTCTTCTTCTTCTTCTTCTTCTTCTTCTTCTTCTTCTTCTTCATCATCATCATCACGATCCATCCAACAATTGCATTCGTGATTTATTTCTTAGTATTTGGATGTGTTTGCTATGTGTTCGTGCCTAGTCAAGAACGTAGAAATTTGATAAGAAGGCAATCATGCATATTTGTTGGATATGACAGTCAGCAAAAATGGTGGAGATGTTGTGATCCAACAACAGGACGATGCTATGTATCCAAAAATGCAATGTTCGGTGAAGCGTAATCATGGTGGTCCCCACAACTCGTGCTAATGCCATATTCATTAGAATTTGGGGAGAAGGTACAAACACAAATGGAGTTGCAACAAGAAGGTGAAAGGAAACCGCAAGAAGAAGTGGTGATTGATGAACCATCATCAGACCAAACTAGATAAAGAGATAAAGAAAAAGCCCTTGGCAGACAAGATTCCACGCGCTGTCTCTGTAGGAAGAGAGACCGATCCCGTTAGAAGAATTGGAGGATGAGATTACTCCACTACAACCAAGGAGGTCTACTAGGATCTGAAAACAAAATCCAAAGTATGCCAATGTAGCATTAGTTGAAGATATTAATATTAATGAACCAATCATGTACAAAGGAGTAGCTCGGTCAAAGAAGTAACAACCCCAAATGCATAGATTATCAAATATTTAAATAATAAGTAAAATAACAAAAAAATATTTAGAAAAATTTAAGATATCTTACAAATATTTTTACTATTTTTTCATTTGAAACTTTTTTTTAAAAAAAAAAATGTAGAAAATAACATTTGAACATGATATTTTTTAGTTAGAAAATAACTATAACTATATATAATAAAAGAAGTCACATATTATGTGATAGTCATATGAAATACATGGTGATAGCCATATAAACTACATGTCTTATTTATACTCATGAAAATCAGTAAATAAATTAATATTTTCTTTAGGAAATTATTTTTTATTGAAATATGCAAATTGTATGAACAAAAATCATATTAATTAATCTATACATAATGGATAGAAAATTCAAATTATGAAATGTTTATAAATTGTGAAAATAATTATATAAAAAAATAACCTATGATAACTTCAAAATATGATATTGACACAGCATTTAATATATTTTGAAATAAACAATTTAAATTCACTAGGTAAATAGTAGCAGTTAATCAGTTCAAATTGAAAGCTTAATAATTTGATTTACTTATAAATTAATTACCACATGCTCACTTTTTTTTTTTTTTTTTGAAACTTACCATATGCTCACTTTAACAAGAGGGGCATGTTTAAATGTTATTTTAGGCCTAATTTTTTAAGAACATATATAAAAAAATTCAAATAAAATATAGCAAAAATATGTTTAAGATATACTAAATTTTATAAAAAAATTTGTAAATTATTCATATTTTACTTCTTATTTAAATAACTAAAAAAATTTTACGCTTAAAATCCGAATTGTGTAACATTACTCATGATATTAACCTTGTTTGATATTATGTATCGAGTAAACCTCCATTTTGGTCCCTAATAATGTTCACTTATTACACGTTGGTCCTTGAACTTTCTCCGTCGGTCATAGTAGTCCCAGATAATGTAAACGTCGGTCATAGTAGTCCTTTTACAAATTTTTCGTTGGTCCTTGTTGACCAAAATGATTTTCTGGCATTTTTTTTCCACATCATCCATCCTAGCTGGCAATTTCAGACGGTTCCCTCCAAAACAACACAATCAAACTAGTCCCTCCCCACGTGTCCCACTCCCATTGGTACCTACATTAGCCAAATTGGTCCCTGCCACCTTCATAACCTCTTCATCTTCTTCTATTACCCATAACATAAGCAATCAAAAGGAATTTCAGAAAAATCAGAGCAAGGAAGTGACGAACCCTAATCGTTGTGCAACCGCTGAACCCGTGACTCCGTGAGGCTGTGGAGTGCAATCGACGGTCACCTTTCTCTGCGTTTTGTGCTTGATTTCGTGCTTTGGCGTTAAGGTATGTAAAACCACACAAAGTTCCGGTTTGCATGATTTCAAGATTTCTACTTTTGGTCCTGATTTCAATATGTTCCTTCACGATAAAATGAATTGGCAACCATATTGCTCCGTTCACCAACAGTTTTCTCACACACCGAAAGGGCTTTGAGATACTTGGGGAAACATGAAAAAGAAAAAGAATTGCCAACCTTCTTGTTAGAGTTCGAGTTAGACTTAATTCTGATTCAAAAGCTAGTTTATGGTGAGGGTTGCTAAGGACTAATTTAGTCATTTTAATTTGTAGTTAATATGAGACTTCTCTACACTTTTCACGTTCAGGGCTGAACATCTAAAGTGTGAATTTATTTTTTTAAAGGACCCTTTGCTGAACTAGAAATCTGCATATCCCTCTAGGATAGAAGTCAAGGCAGGCTTACATGGTTATTGATCTTTTAAACTTGATTAAATTGAAAAGCTTTGACTAAGATGACCTTAAAAAATGTATTTTATTTTAGGGTGACTCGAAGTCTGCTCCTATGTATCCCTCTAGGAGAAAATTCAAGCCAAACATAGTGGTAGGTTTTTTTTAGTAGTATAAATAAAAGAAACTGTCCTAAATTGAATCTGATACGCATAAATGGGCCAAAAGCCTGAATGACTAAAACTCACACAAAAAATTGTTACTCCAAGTCTCCAATGCCATGATGGAATGATAACAAAATGTGCCAACCAAATTCTCAACCACCATTAATTTAAAAGAAGCATATATATGCTCTTTCTTTCTTTTTTCAATCATGAGGGGAAAAATAAGGAAAAGAAAAGTCGTTATAGCACGAAACCTTTAGCTTGTTTACATCTCCATAAACTGAAAATAGGTAGCTTTTGAACTTTCAATTACATTCGTTTGCTACACCTATATTATTACCCGTGTCATCATGTGCAATTTTCAAACCAAACGACCAGAACAGGAGTTATTGTTCTATTTCAAGTTTGATTGCTTGGACGGTTCCTTATTAGTCTTAAGGCAGCTGTACGGGAATTAACAGCAAAAACGGACAAGAATTAATGACCACTCAACAACCCTTTTATAATATCAATAACTTTTCTAGTTTCTCAAAATATCCCACAATAGGTAGTCGTGAGAATAATTTTTTCAAGGTTTGGAAATCACATTAAATGAATGAGTTAGTTATTCTCTATACACACTGCTGATATTTTTTCTAATCGACAAATATTAGTTATTAATTATTAATAAATTAGTTCATTCTCCAGGATTTAAATACCCTAAACACACCGCCAAATCACACTCTAAACCTTGAGTTAATATGAACAAGTATTATCTACTCCAAACAATTTTAAAAGCTAGAAACGTTCACATTATAATAAGACTAACTCTATCGGTTTTTACATGTACAAAGCTCAAACTC
The DNA here is from genome assembly GCA_030819835.1 of Acmispon strigosus. NCBI lineage: Eukaryota > Viridiplantae > Streptophyta > Magnoliopsida > Fabales > Fabaceae > Acmispon > Acmispon strigosus. The sequence continues at coordinate 41,987,009 of JAUAMA010000005.1, read as the reverse complement.
TAAACCTAATTTATAAGAGAAAGAGAATGAGAAATGTAATGAAACACCTTGTTAATCATTTATGGTGTTTGAGATCACAACTAGAGTTGAAGAAATGAGAAATGGTCCAAACTCGCAATAAATGTTGCTTATGTGATGGAGAGACGGTGGAAGACGTGGCAGTATCATGGAGAAAGCTTCCAATAAAATGTTTACAACACACACTTAATTGTGTGTGTTTTGTTGTAATCTACAGAAGATGTGATTTCACACAAGAAAAATTATAGATTATATGTTGTGCTTTGTTATGACATTCCGAAGAGTCCAACTTTGAATGTATAAAATTTCAATTCACGTATCTTTCAACAACACACAATTGAGACCAACAACTCAAGAAAAAGAAAATAAACCAAATGCTGAGTCTAAATCATGTTGGCAAGTTTCCCATTCTATTTGACTGATTGAAAGCAAGCAGTCAACCTCGCTTGAAATCGTTGACATCAATGCAAATAAACAGATGCTAGTATTTGTTTTGAAATAAAAAATAACAAAACTTTTTTAATAAATTTAAATAAAAATCTCTTCACATCTCAGTAATATTCAAACACGTGTTGCATGATACCTTAAGATTAGCTTGTAGCTGAACTTTCAAATCATTCTTTAAGAGCAATAGTTAACACTTAATTGACAAGTGATTGATAATTAATGACTAGACAAATTCTTAAATCTAAGATGCAGTTTTTGGTGGTTTCTGGGCTCCGGGTTTTCCTGTAACACTGCACTTTTTGTCTATGGCTTTTGCCTTCAAGGGAGAGCCTTTTCCTTAAGAAAGTGTCGGTAGCGTCAAACATTGAGCCTTCCTTTTTTCTCATTGGCTCACTTTTGAATCAATCATATCTTCAAGCATATGATATATAATGTCTACATGTATGGATATGAATTGGACAAATAAGATAAGATGTGTCTTAAGAAACAGATTTTACCCAGTTACAAATGCTCTGTAGATGTAGAATGTAGATGCGTGAGAGAAAAACAAGGACAAAAAAAAAAGCGACTAGACTACTGCATTTTTACACAGAAGTGGAATCACAGAAGACGGAGACTCCTTCTAAACACGCATCGGACACTCTGAATGAGAAGCTTGTATTGCCAACGCATCCGCCACCGCATTTCGATCACGTGAAACATAGGAGAATTGGACCTTCCAGTCCCCAACCAACATAGCTCGAATAGAATCAATAGTATATCGTTGTCAAAAGGATCGGGTGTCCGTGTTTTGACTCAAAATCTCAACAATATCCTTGCAATCCATATAACAGACTATTTCCCGAAAGCCCAAGTCCCATACTAGCTTCAAACCGGATCGAAGCGCCAGAAGCTCCGCCATGAAGGCACAACCAGTCCCATAAGAACAAGCAAAGCCCGACAGCCATCGGCCAGTGGAGTCCCTCACAACACCACCACCACCCATCTGATTTTACCCAGCAACCCAGCTGCCATCTGTATGAAGGTGAATCAAATTAGTATCCTTCACAAACATGGTTTCTCGAGGATTCGGTGTTATCTTTCCCCATCTTGCAAACTCATTCGCCGTTATCAAAATCTGCCGTCAAACCACTTGAATAGGCCACGGTTGAGGATCAAAGACAGCGCTATTGCGCCAACGCCAGATACACCAGAGGGTGGCAATCACGAATGCTTGATGTGGTCCCTGTAGGATAAAACGAAACCAATCCTGGAAGGAACTTGTCGCAGGAGGAGTTGGCAGCAAGCTATGAAAGTGGCTCCATGTCAATCGCGAGCCATGGCAGTCTCGCAAGAGGTGTTCAATATCCTCATCCTGCTCACCACACCGGGGACAAGTCGCGGTCCAACTCAGATGGCACTGTTGCCGTCTCAAGTTCGTCGGAAGGACACCACGACCCACTAGCCAAAGGAAAAAACGCACCTTCTCCGGTGCCTGAGCTTTCCAAATCACCTTCCAATCGCGGGAGCTCGGTCGATCCTTACACTGAATCATGTGATATGCGGAGGCTGTCGTGTAGACTCCTGAACTAGTTTCTACCCACTGAATCTTGTCCTCCTCATTGGAACACAGCGGTATCCTGACCCGAACTATTTCATTGACTAACTCAAGTGGAAGAGGTGTGTGAACAGCTGTAAAATTCCACGCACCCTGAATCCAAAGGTCAGAGACCTTAAGCTCCGTATTTGAGATATGAACATAGGGAACACGATGACACAAACTCCCAGTTCCCGGCCAGTTAGAATACCAAAGCGATGATTGTCCATCTCCCAGACACGGCTGAAACCCTTGCTTGACGGCATCCTTAGCCTTGATAATTCCTCTCCACACATAAGAGTCCCCAAGGTGATATTCTGCCGCTAACACCGAATCAGATCCCACATATCTTTGTTTCAACATTCGAACCCACAGCATGTCAGTATCATACACGAGGTTGTTAAAAAACATGATTGTGGAAGTCTAAAATATCACAAATATTTTGTAAAAAATTAATGTGAAATTTAAGGCGATTTCAAATTTCCACAATCACATTTTATACTTATTTTTTAAAAAAATCCAATTTTGTGACACTTAAAATTGACGCAAAGCCTATATGCCTGTCCGGATGGGGTTTTCGCATCACCACTCAAACTAATTTCATATCCTCATTGTAAGGTAATCACTTAAGGAGCTCCACACCTTTGACTATGTGCTGGTTTGTGTCTAATTGTGAAACTAATAATCTAGGATTCACCGCAAACAATTTATAGAATGTATGTTTGGAAAACCTTGACAATTGAATTTTAAGCCATAATCAATGCTAGTGCATTTGAGTCAACTATTTTTTACATAATTAATTTTAACAGTAGAAGCTACTCGTTCAAGCTTTTCTCTTAAATTGATTTTGATATTGTATAAGAATTTTGGAAGGTGGATTTAGCTAACAAGAGCTTCACTTTCCACTGAATGTCATGTCATGACATGGATTCTCATTCAATCCAGCTATACATATATATAAGAGAATCTTTAATTTACAGCTCACCAGTTCAGTAGTCATCAAAGAAGACTGTCTCTCAAAGACAATCCAACAGAGACCCTTCTCCAAATTTCTCCCATTCTTTCTCTCTCACTTTTAATTCTCCCTCAACAAGTCAAGTTGAGGAGCAAAAACCAAATCAAACCAAACCATTCCACCAACCAACACAAAACCTCAATCAATATTCTCAACTCATTCATGGCCTCTTCTCCTCCTCCTCCTCCTCCCACAATTCCTCTCCTTCTCACAATGTCCCTTTTCTTCATCCCCCTTCAAATTCAAACAAGTGCTTCTTCTTCTTCCTCTCTTGTCCCTTCACCACAAACACAAACCACAACATTCCTCATTTTGCCTCTAAAAACACAGACACCCCCTCAAAACAAGCTCTCTTTCCATCACAATGTCACACTAACAGTCTCACTAACCGTTGGCTCGCCCCCACAGAATGTCACCATGGTCCTCGACACAGGGAGTGAACTCTCATGGCTTCACTGCAAAAAAGTTCCAAACTTTAACTCCCCCATCTTCAACCCACTTCTCTCTTCCTCCTACGCCGCAACGCCTTGCGCCTCGCCCGTTTGCACGACCCGAACCCGTGATTTTGCAATACCCGTTTCGTGCGACCCGAGGAAGCTCTGCCACGCCACCGTCTCCTACGCCGACACCTCCTCCGTCGAGGGGAACCTCGCCGCGGAGACGTTCGTCGTCGGAGGGAACAAGCAGCCCGGGATTGTGTTCGGGTGCATGGATTCCGGGTACAGCTCCAACGCCGGCGAGGACGCGAAGACTACCGGGTTGATGGGTATGAACCGCGGGTCGCTGTCGTTCGTGACGCAAATGGGGGTACCGAAATTCTCGTACTGCATCTCCGGCCATGACACCTCCGGCGTGTTGCTCCTCGGCGCCGCCGCGTTGCCGTGGCTGGGTCCTCTGCAGTACACCCCTCTTGTGAAGACGACGAACTCTTTGCCGTACTTCGACCGGGTCGCATACACGGTTCAGCTCCAGGGGATTAAGGTAGCATTTCTGACATATTTACATTTTTTAAAGTAAATTGTCATTTTTGTAGATCAGTAAAATTTATAGTTTAGAAATATGAAATGAGGTTGTCAAAATCAACAAAAATAAATTTTAGCTAAAATTTGTAACATTTAGAAAAGAGTTATGTTATTTATTTGGTATGAGTTTTCATTCAACGAAACTTAAGAACTATTAAACGTGCGGTTTGGAGTGAATCTCGAAAGTTTATAACTTTCATCATTCAGTAAAATTTAAGATAAAAGCATGCATTCTTGATTTTTATCTTGGAGTGTTTCGTAACAAAATGTAATCACCCTTATTTGAATGTAGGTTTCAGAGAAGATACTAGAGCTACCAAAGTCAATTTTCGTTCCCGACCACACAGGGGCAGGTCAGACTATGGTGGATTCGGGTACCCAATTCACTTTCCTTCTTGGGTCGGTTTACAATGCTTTGAGGAATGAGTTTGTAGCCCAAACCAAGGGAGTGTTAACGCCACTTAATGACCCGAATTTCGTGTTCCAAGGAGCGATGGACTTGTGTTACCGAGTTCCAGCGAATGGGACGAGTGCTTTTGCGGCGGTACCACCGGTGACGCTAATGTTGGAGGGGGCAGAGATGAGGGTGTTTGGGGAGAGATTGTTGTATCGCGTGAATGATTCTGTGTGTTGTTTTACTTTTGGGAACTCTGACTTGTTGGGTATTGAGGCATACGTGATTGGTCATCATCATCAACAAAATAAGTGGATGGAATTTGATTTGGTCAACTCTAGGGTTGGATTCACTGACACTAGCTGTGAGCTTGCCCGTCAACGACTTGGCATGGTTCCTTAACTTTTCTACGACATTTTTAGTTGTTTGATAAGAGAGATATTCTTCATTGAGTATCGATACGTGAACATGCACTTTTTAGTCGACACTCAATCGACATACACTTTAGCGATGGTTTTTAATCTCCGCAATTTAAAACCAATGCTAAAGCGTATGTCAATTCAGTTCTGCCAAGAAACACATGTCTATCACTCATTTTCCTTCTTCCTTAGTTCTTGCAATAATCAAGCTAGGATTTTTTTTTTAACTATCTCATTGGAAAATGGTTGATATACACCCCATGTATGTATCCCACATAGAAATAGAGAGACAGAAAGAAAATATAAATTAGTGATAGATGTGATAAGGAGGAAAAAAAGACAGAGAGAAAACTGAGATGACTCAGAGGTGAAAATATCATGCGTGATTGTATCTTTTTAAATTAATTCAATGCATATGATACACTTCTTATTGTTGATTTATTTCCTAAAGAGTTTAATTATTACTCAATAACCATGTAAAATAGTTTTATGCGGTCATCCAGTAAAAATTTATCAATTTATCATGTTATAATTAAACTTAAATTTAAAAATATTTACAATAAAAATTAAAAAGTATAATTGAATACATGTGAAAAACTCTTTATATTATCACTGTATGTAAATTAAATCTCTTCTTAAAAAGAAAACAAGTTTGTCTGGTAAATTAATTATTTTTCTATAAACTTCATTGTGTTTTCAAAAAAATATACTTATGATAAAGAGTTGTTAATTAATATACCATACATTTTTACGGTTAAATACACCATATTTTTTCCCCAAGTATCCCACAACCATATTATTAACCTTCTTTTGCATATCAATATGTCATACCCATATTTATTTCTTTCACTCAAATATATAAATATAAAGGAACGGTAGTGATATTTTTTTACACTATTGAATCAAGCAACTACTTAAGAAGTTAATTGTTAAGTATGCAGAACTTTAATATTTTTAAAGAGGCGTGAAGTAAATTAATTATTTAACTATGCAGGACTTTATGTGGTGGAGGAGTTCATTGATCGGTGTGTCATGTGTGTGGTGGTAGCTATAGTTTTGGTGTGTGTAGCTGTACTAGTTTTCTAGTTAAATGAATGGCAGTTGGTGCCACCAAAATCAAATTTCAAACTTATTTCATCTTGTGTGTATAATTTCACATTAATTTGAGGTAGGTGGAATTTCTGAAAATGTCTATCCAACTGCAATGATTAATTATTCTATCCAAGTGAGAGTAAAATCCAGGATTAATGGTTAAATTAGTCCCTGATTTTGTAAGGAAATTTGATTTTAATCCCTCGGTGAAAAAATGACGTTTAGTGGCGGTTAAAAACCGCCAGTAATCTTAAAAATGACGGCCACTAAACGTCATCTTTCCACCGAGGGATTAAAGCCAAACTCATTTATAAAATCAGGGACTAATTTGACCGTTAACCCTAAAAGTCACCATATACCGAACAAGCAAAATGTACTTAGTTAAGTTGCACTATCATTTTTTGGATCTAAAATAATTTGAATTTAAAGAGCTGACAAAATTTTAAAACTTCAACTAACATTCTTCCAAGAAAAAAAAACTTCAACTAACCAAAAATGTTTTAATCCGAGCAGTATGCAGTGCATCCAATGAAAAAAGAAATTAAAAGCCATACATTAATTTGCACTGCGTAAAAAAATTAACTTTAAGTCCATTTGTGATTATACTGTTTGAATAAAAATCAACTTTTTGTACTCTTTCTCTATACCTTCCTCTCCCAAATTCATATGTTCATCAACTACTTAAATTGTTCTTTAAAGAAGAATAAAAATCAACTTGGTAGAAAGGATACCAAGAACTTTTTTTTGGATAAGCAGATACCAAGAACTTGATCGAAGTTCCTTTTCGTTTATTTCTGCGTTATGCCATTGAAAGAAGTTTATGCAGGTTTAGGAAGAAGCCCTTTTTCTCAACCCCGTCAATCTTTATATTTTTTTTTTACATGTCAATCTTTTTATATATATATATATATATATATATATATATATATATATATATATATATATAAACCGGGCGGGTCGCCCTACCTCAGGGGACCGCCCCTTTTTGGCCTTCATTAAGGGGCGAGCAAAGCAATGGGACATAAGGGGCTGGTAGACCGTCCCAGAAGATACGTCAACAGGATCCGACAGAGGAGGATGTATGAAATCATAGGATACACATCTTTTGTAGTTAATATTTTTGTACGGGTTTTTGGGCCAATGATTAGTAGGCCTAGAATGCCACTATATAGGAAAACAAGGGTTTGTCAGGTTTTTTTATATATAGAGGTGATGCATTGAATGAAGTGACCTTCTTTTTCTGACTAATTTAATACTAGAGATTCTCTTTCCATTTCTGTTTAGCTCTCCTAGGGTTTTGTGCTAGTAGATCTAGTGTTTTAGCTTTGGCTAGAACATTTGGCACCGTCTAGTAGGGATCGAAGCACTTCTACCCAGTAGAACTGCCATTTCTGATGAACATAGGCGGTGGAAGGAGAGGAGGTAGACGTCGTGGTCATCAGCCTTTACGGCGGCCGAGAGGACGTCACACTGACGCTGCACATGCGAAGGAACCAGTACTTTCAGAGCATGAGGTACAACCGGCACTGGAGCAACCACCGGTGGCGGCTAATCCAGAGCCTGCTGCTCAACTAGATCCAGCGCTGGTGCTAATAGCAGCTGAGGCGCAACAGCTCCTAGCCACGGTTCAAGCGATCCAACGCCAAAATGAAGACTTACTAGCTCATTTAACATGTTTTAGAAATATTTTTACCATGAGTTAATTTACAATTTCTTTATATTTATTGCTGAGAAGTTTTGTTTTAAAATCACTCTTTTTGTATATCAGGCTCCAACAGCAGTCAGCAGGTAAATATATTTGTTGAAAGAAAAACATCAATTGCATTAAGCTTTGAACAAAAGGTGTGAGAACATCCCTTTCATATAAGTTCTCAATTACAATTTGAATCCTCAGAGCAAATCTATAGAGGTTCGACTCAATTGCAACCTTTGTTGGTAAATATTTATATATATAAAGAAAATATTAGTAATAGTTGTTTGGTATGATCACATCCTGTAATAGTTGTTTAGTAAAATTTAGCTTTAAGAGTGAATTACAAAAACTAAGTAACGTGTATTCACCATAACAAGAGTGTCACGTTTAAGTATTATTTTGTGCCTAAAATTTGGAACAAAATATATATAAAGAAAAATATTTTCAAATGAAATATAGTAAAAATATTTATAAAATATCTTAAACTTCTCTAAATAAATAAATATATTTATTATTTTACTTATTATTAAATATCTAAATTAATTAACTTTGAGCTATAAGGATTATTTTGTTAGTATTTTTTTTAGATGATGTTAATTAACTTGTTAGTATAGAAGGTGGGGGTGGAGTTTAGATTTTAGACAAAAATGTGGTAGAGTGACTCTTTGGGCATTAGTTTTGGTGCCACCCCTATTCATTCTTATGCCTCCCACTTTTATAGTATTTTACCTAAATATCCTTAAAAATTAATTTCATTCCTAACATATCTTCTTACCCCGTTTTAAGTTCGCACTTAATAAGTGCGTTTAATTTCGCACTTATTATGTGGGAACCAACCTTCATTGAGCAGACGCAGCCTCTGTTTCGTACTTATAATTGCGAAATTTATAAAAAAAAATAATTTTATTCGCATAAGTGCGTCACATAATAACAAAATAATTTTTAAAAAAAAAAAAGAATTCGCACACAAAAGTGCGAAATTTAGAAAGAAAAAAATGATTTTATTCGCACTCAAGTGTGCGTCACATGATTAGTTCTGGAAAAAATATTTAAAAAAAATACCAATTCGCACTCAAAGGTACGAAATTTAGAAAAAATGATTTTATTCGCAGTCATGAGTGCGTTACATAATCAGTTCTAAAACAAATTAATTTTAAAAAAAAAACTTCGCACTCAAATATGTAAAAATTAGAAAAATAAAACATATTTTCGCAAGAAGAGTGCATATTTTCACACTCAATAAGTGCGAAAATAACGATAATATTTTTCTTTTACATAAGAGAGGGGGAATTTTGGGATTTTGAAAATTATAAGGTGGGGTATTTTCCTTAAAAGTTTGATCACGTGAGTTTTCAGTTCATTAAATATCTACTCCTTTGAATCGTGGGGACTGGGATCCATTATGTGCACAAGTGAAAATGTGGTTTTTTTTAAAATGATACCAGCATTTCTCAACACAATTGGTAAATAGTTTGGCTCTTTACACATTTGAATAAGGGTTTGATATCTTTAAGCAGTGTGTATAGAGAATGATATGTTAGGAAAAATCTACATATTTAATGTGATCTCCGAACCTCAAAAAGAATTAATATCTGCCATAAAAACATTTTGAAAATAAAAAAAAATGATTAGGTTAATGTCACTTCGGTCTAATGACACTTATATCTCACATAAAAACTCCGTACAAGTGTACAAATGAGCAATATTTCAAAGTTGCGGAATTAAACAACGTGAAACAAAATATGTTTGCTCACAAATGCAGAATCCAACAGCAAAAAATAAAATAGTATCAAGCATAAACCTAAATGAAGATCTAGATGTTCCATTAATTAGAATTCATGTCTGGTTTAATTTCTCAATGTATCCTACCCTTCATTTTTTTCTTCCCAACCGACTCTGCCGGAACTTCAATGAAAGAGACCAATCACATCACAAGCGGCTTAGCTGCACAATTCCATAACTGTTCAGAGAGAAGGGATAATTGGGTGTTTTTCACAAAATATGTGAGATGCGGAGAAAGGGAGGATGGAAAGGTGGTGGTCAAAGTATTTTGGTGTGAGAGAGGCATGGTGAAGAATATTTTTTAACCATGAGTAAACTTAGTGAAGGACACCACATCTATTCCGATCGGCTAACAAGAATAAAAGACTTAATTGCATCTTAACCGACCCAAAGGGCATGCAACAAAGCAAATGTCATGGGGTGGGCTAGATGACTTAGTAAAGGAACAGTCTGTCCTAGCTAGTGTCCAAGCGGTGATAAGTGTCATTTTTATGTATATTTAGATATGATTTTTGGCACTTATTTGACTTGTATGCTTGCATTATTGGTCATTTTATCCCTCAAATTAATTAATTTAGTAAATATTTAGTTTTGGTATAAAATTAGTGTAAATAATATTAATTTCATGTTCTAACTTGAAGTTTTTTTTAGGGAAGAAATTCAAGAAAGATCTAAGTTGGAATGAAGAAAATGAAGATTTGCAGCAAGCAATTTGCTAAGCGAATTTTATTTTTCCTACACATGAAGTAAGCTCTTCGCTAAGCAAAAAAATTTTTGGTTAGCAAATTTAAGGCGGCCAAAACTTCGTTAAAAGGCCAGAAACACAATTTTGGAAGGATTTTTTGCCATTTTTCTCCTATAAACAAACCAAGGGAGCAGAGCACCACTCCAACAGGAATCCTTGGGCTAGGTTGGACAGGTTAGAGCTTCAAGAAGTTGATGGAAGCCATGGGAGGATTGTGACAACCTATAGGAGGCCAAGGAAAGCTTGGGAAAGTTTCCGTCGCCGTGGTTCTGTCTTCGTTCTTTAGGTTGTCTCTTCCTTTCCTATCCCTTGCATATGTTATTTTCTATTTTTGTATTCAGATTGTATAGCTTAATTCATTGATTTGTTGTAAACTCGTTCATTGATGTAAATGGAAATCTTTCATGTATGATGTTTCTTTCTATACTTCAGGCTTCTAACCAATCAATTGATAATCAAAATAACTTCACTAATTGATAAGTAGATCGATAGATTGATATAAGTTGGTGTATGCTTAGTTCAATGAAGGTAGAGCACCTATGTCTTAGGAGTCACAACAATGTGTTAAAGTTTTACTTTCTGCACTTCAAGTATCAGTGTTTTGTGTTAGATTTCTATGAACTAGCATTAGATCGAGAGATTGGTGTGGGTACGGCCCAAAAGAGAAGCCACTTAATGTACCATTCGTCTTAGGATAGGAATATCTTGGGTAAGAGCAATAGTGGATTTCCATGTGACAGGTGGGATTCTAAGTTCTAACAAGAGTTTCTAGGGTGACAACGAGGACTTGTAAACCTAGGATACCTTGTCTTAGGATAGTTTTGGTCATGAATGAGATGGTGTTGGTGGTCTAGATGGTCAAAGTAAGAGAAACCTAACCCTAGATTGACTGTATTTTTTTCTTTGTCAATAATACTTTGAATAAAACCTGGCACTTACAACATGCAAGAATAAATCTCTAATAGTGCTACAGCAATGGACAAATACATGAAGGAAAAAAAGCATGCACACTAAAGCAACAAGCTAACAACATAATGCAAAACCTTAAAGGCCAAACAAAAGACCCCTAAAAACCCTAAATAACATAAAGAGCTAATAGACTTCTAAGCGAAGATGATAAATCATTTTAAACAACGCTTCCATAAGAAACTCAACCAGCTCTGCCGAAGTTGCAAATTGTGCGGTTAACAATGAAGTCTGAATCGCGGCTACATCAGCATCAACAAGGGTCAATTAAGCAGCTCTGAAAAACAAGAGGAGAACAGGGTTGCTTCTGAAGATTCCAAACATACCTCAGCTAGATCTAAGTAGGGAAGTGACGGCATCCACACTAGAGATAGAGGCGGTGAAGATGGTGGTAGCGGAGACCGAAGCCGCAGGAGGTGGACGGAGGTACAACAGAGGACAAAGGTGCGGCAAAGGTGGTGGCGGAATAGGTGGGTAGCAAAAGCAGCAACTAAAAAAGGAAAAAACCTCTCACAAAGAAGAAATAAAATCCATAATATGGGGAAAAGGAAACTCACTTATTGGGGTAACAAAACCACCTATTGTGGTAAAAAAACACACCTACGGTGTGGGGAAACACATACATGAAGAAGAAGAAACCATCTTAGTGGAGGAGGAACCCCCAAAGTGGGGTGGCAATTGCTCTTTGCTCTTTTGCTCTCTGCTAGTTTTCTTTTCTTTTCTTGTCGGTGCTTTTGTCCCCTCAATATTTTTTGATTGTACTTGTGGTCATTCAAAGCCCAATGTACTTACCATGTGAACTAGTTCTTGTATCTTACTTTCACTTTCAGATATGTTTTTGTTGAGTTTTCTTTTGTTCGTTGCGGTGAAAATTGCGCCGCTGACTACCTTGCAAAGGGGGCTCTTCCTTCCTCTGATTCTGTTTGGGTGGAGGAGGATCCTCCTAATTTGTCTGTTGTTCTTTCCTCGGATGTTTCGGCTTTGGTGCCCACTTTCTTGAAAAAAATACAGATCCGTTCAAAAAAAAAAGATCTGTTAGTATTTTTTTTTGTCAATCAGATCTGTTAGTATTAATCGGGCCTTGTACCTAGTCACACCTCTATTTGGGCCGTGGGCCTTTTCCATATTTGCAAATATGAAATTCATCGAACAAAAATGAAAAGAAGATATTTTCAGCCAACATTAATCAAATCTATGTTAAAGAAATTCTTTTACTTCTTCTGAACCAAAAATCAAAGCATAGTTCTGATGTGCTTAAAAGTTTAATAATATTTGATCAAATAATTTTATCCTAAAATCTGTCATTAGATTGAATATCATAAATAATATTAATGAAATTTTACACCAATTAAACATCATTGATATATGTCAAAATATCATTTTATACTTTTAAAATAAATGAAATAAAAAAATATGAAAATATACTCTATTTATTTAAATTTTAATCACTATTCAATTTTCACAAGATTTTTCACAAATAACTAGGGATGGCAACGGGTAGGGTCGGGTGCGGGTTTAACCCTACCCGTACCCGAACCCGAAATAACATACCCGAACCCAAACCCAAACCCAAACCCTGTTCGGGTAGGAAAAATATACCCGAACCCGAACCCGTTGGGTTTCGGGTTCCCCGTACCCGAATACGTACCAGCGATGGATGGAGAGGAACCACGAAAACCCGAAAACCCGACCCGAAAACCCGATTACTAATACACTAATAACAGAATCTTTAATTCTTCATAATGATTTACAAAATGACTTGGAAGCCAATTCTAAAGTCAATATTCAAGATCATAATATAAATTGAGAGTACAAGAACAACAAGGATCTAAAATAAAATAGCGACGTCTGCAATCAAAATTTATAACAAAATTCAATAACATACAAATACACAATTCCAGTTATTCAAATTTCAAAGTCTTCGACATCAACCTCTTCCAGATTAAAATAGCAGCAGCAGACCCTCCAAATCATCAACCTATTCAAACAATAGTATTTATTGTTGAGTCAAATCATTAAAAAAATAGTACTAATGAAGGCAGTTGAACACTTTTTGCATCTCATCCAATCCATTTTTAATGAGTATATTTGATGATGTATGTGTATGTTGCAAGATTCAAGTCACTAATGAAGCACCAACTATACATCCCAAGAATCTACCAGGAAAGAAAATAGTACTTTTTTTTTAAGAATCATTTCGTTTCAGGTTCCATAGAGAACAAAAAAAATTTGAAAAAAAAAGATAATTTATAGAAAATAACAAGTAATGTAAAAATGTACTTAAACATTTAACTAAACACACTACTTAATTATCTGTCATTCACGACTGGATCATTATTCAATCCAAAATCTACTTCAGTTCTCTGTTATATGACCAAACTGGTTTACTTAATCGTTCCATGTGAATTCTACTAGTATTTGAAGATTAAAAATGACACAAAAAATGTCTACTACTTGGTGTTCTTATGAAATCACTTTTTGTCAAGCTTCTTCTACCTTAGCCACTCTGGACAGCAGATAAAGGAGTCTTCAAAAATGGTGCATGGCTGTGGACTAGAAGTGCTATGCATAGGAATCCAAGCATGGTACTAAATATTATAACACGTGCTATGCATAGGAATCCATTGTTCTTTACATGAAGATAAGCTAGAGACAGAGATATTGATAGACATATTAAGCATTGAGGTACTAAATAATTTATTTAACTCTTTATTCTAGCTTCAAGTAATTACCCAACAACTCTATAAGCAATACATCTAGCCTCATGTAGTTACCCAGCAAGGCAAAACAACAACTCTTGAGCACAATCTCTCAAACTACAAATGTTGAATGCATAGTCCTGGGTTTGGAATCCATTCATGGAAAAAGGAGTTGAATCCCTTTACTTTGACACGGAACCAGGTCCATGATGCCAGGTCCATATTCTGAACTGAACAAGGTCCATAGCTTCCTCCATTTCACTAATTTACTAATTTCACTAATTTCTTCCCTGAAGCATACATTCTAGAATCTAGATGCTTAAGCTTAAGTTCAATCAGAAAACATGAGAAGAACTTACGTTTGCAGCAGTTGGAACTTCGACGACAGTGGAAGAGAATCGAGAGACGGAGACGGAGGCAGGGAGGTGGACGACGGCGGACGAGAGGCGGAGATCGAGAGGAGGAGATCGAGAGGCGGAGATCGAGAGGAGGAGATCGAGAGGCGGAGATCGAGAGAGGTCGACGGCGGTAGCGGCTTCGAGCCTTGGACGACGGCAGGACAAAGGTCGACGGCGGGCGGCGGCGGCTTGGAGCACGGCAGCGGAAAGTGGGTGGCTGGGTGCTTGGAGGGGAAAGGGTGAGGCGGCTTCAGAGTTTCTAGTGGCTGCTGCTTCTTTGCTATTGCTATTTGCTAAATTGAAACTTACAAAACCCTAAATCAATACTAATATATATATATATATAAGGATATTCTTGTAATTTCCTACATAGGGACCGGGTTTCGGGTAGGGTACGGGTAGGGTTTGCTCATACCCGAACCCGAACCCGAAAAACATATTTAAAATCGGGTAAAACCCAAACCCGAACCCGAACCCAATCAGAACGGGTTTTACCCGTAAATTCGGGTCGGGTCGGGTACCCGCGGGTATGGGTTTTTCTGCCATCTCTACAAATAACCCAGGATATAAATGATTATACATCAATAATTGAATCAACAAAAGTCATTTTATGTAAAGTAATAAATGGTTTAGAAATTCTAAACTCATATTTGTGTAAGTAATCAACAAGAAACATTTGTCTGAATCGCTTCCGTTATTTGTGTAATATTCTTTTCCATTTTTTCCCTAAATGCTTTGGGTTATCTTATCTCATTTCAGACTTCACATGATCACATTTATGAATTGAAATCAAGTGATGAAGAATGCAACTTGGCACCATGTAAAACTAGGTAGCAGAGAGGAATTAAATCAATACGAACAAAAGCAGCATTATTTCTCTTAAACCATGATTAAACTGCAGTTTTCAGCTAGACAATATACTAATCAAAAGGAAAACCCTATAACAGCAGTTAGGTCCCATTAATCTACACTCATGCCACCTAAACTGCCTAGTAATTAATTAGGGTGTGTTTGGATAAACAACTTAATTAAGCACTTAATTTGAGAAAATTATTGAAATCAGCTTAAAATAGGTTAAAGGTAATTATAAATGCTTATTTATAAGCTAATATGAGCAGCTTATGCAACTAATCTCAAAACAGCCTATAAGTATATCATTAGCTATTTACATACGCTCTACCAAACACTTCTATAAACGTTTATACTATAAGATAATAAAGTCTTCCAAACGGGGCCTTAGTAGTGTATAATCACTAGGGCACATAAAGAACTCCAATG
Organism: Acmispon strigosus; assembly: GCA_030819835.1. NCBI lineage: Eukaryota > Viridiplantae > Streptophyta > Magnoliopsida > Fabales > Fabaceae > Acmispon > Acmispon strigosus. Next base: position 41,971,465 of record JAUAMA010000005.1, on the reverse strand, counting down.
GGAAATACTGCAATGAAAAACCATGTTATTTCCTGTTCATTCCATGGTAAGCTACCCAATATCCTATGCTCAAATTATTATGCATCTGAAGTCAGTCTAGCACTTCATGTTAACAATTAGGCTCAACACTGAAGAGAGATTCTGGACACAAATATATAGCTATTTGATTATTATGTAGATGTCTTAAGTCCCTACTTTGCTTTCCCTTTACCCTTTCCTTGACCTTTCTTGGCTCCTATCTTGGCTTGTACACGAGCGGCAGCGGCTGCTTTTGCTTCTTCTCTCTTCTTTTTCTCCTCTTCTTTGACAGCAGCAGCTATCTCTCTCTGCTTTTTCAGCTCTCTACAACAAACACACCACATTGCCTTTTGATGAGAAGGATATATTCCAAAGCAAAGAAAAATAACAATTTTCACCGCCACTTCAGTAGAAGATAAGAATAACAGAAAATGGTTAAGGCATAAAATGTGCCACTTACTCAAGCCTAGCCCTCTCCTCAGTAACACTTCCCAGACTGGAGCCCTTCCGCGGCTTACAGGCGAGTAGCTCAACCTCAAAAACAAGTGTTGCGCTGCAAGGGAATAATAATAATGAAATATTAATTTGCATTCTCAAGAAAGTGCAACTTCTTGTGAGTGTATTTAACAACAGCACATTAGGTAACAAACAAACCAAGCTTCAAGAATCTACTATATAACTTCACCTGATAATTGCATAATCAGAACATTTCTAGGATGGCTATCCCAGGTTCATATTTTGTTCATATGAAATGATGAAGTCCTTAGAGTAAAAAGACTTTGATAATAAATGGCTTTTTTTTACTTTCTTTCATTTTTCTTGGTAGGAAGTTTCCTTTTAAAATTTTCATTTAACAATAGTTAATGCTTCCGAATAAAATATTGTGCATGAAATGAGGTCAGTAGTCAGTACTCTGGGGGAATATCCGGCGGAGATCCCGCACTACCGTATGCATATTCTGGCTTGCATGTTATTTTTGCAATTTCTCCAACCTGTCGAATCCAGAAAAAAAAAACGTGAGAAGAAAACCTTTTATTTAATTTATTACAGCTCATCAAAATCATGCATTGTTAGACCTTCATGGTTTTCACTGCAACGTCCCAAGCCTTGATAACACTACCCTTTCCGAGCTCGAAAGAGAAGATAGTGTTATCTTCATGTGTGGTGTCAAATACTTCACCGGTTTCAGCAAGTGTGCCTTCATAGTGTACTGATAGAGGGAAAGAATGTTACAACCAGAAATAAAAAGGCCATGCATGCAAATTATTGCTCTCATCAAGCAGATATATTGGGATGAGCAATATTCTAATAATAAATAAAAAGAGCCACCATTTCCAATAGTTTTAACTAAAAAGCCTATCGCCAAATATATAGGAAGACATTGCTTCTTACAATAACCTTCCTGGGATGGGAAGAAATGTAAACAAGTTTCCTATAAGCAGAACAGTATACTATAATCTATAGAAGTAGAGTAGGTTTTCTACTCCAGACAAGAAGAGCATGCAACATGAGACATTTATAAAATCATTGAAGTGAATAAGCTGAATATAAATTAGCAGGTCAAGAAACAAACTTAAATATTTCTGGTCTACTGTCCGATGTGATAGTGTGGTATTTAATCATCCAGTATTCCAGTTGACAGAGGACCCAAGACGAAAAAATATAGATAGGCATGAAGAGTAGAAAAGCAAAGCGATATTGATAGATGATCCGAATTTAACACATGATCTCAGTCATTCCCCAAAATAATTTTTTCTTACTGACCCCACTAATATGTTATGGTCTCAACTCAAGAGGTTGAGTTTAACTTTGACTTTATTCAAATTCACATGTACTTCAATGATGTAGTACCTTGTTAGAGTTGGTATTTGGGCTTTAGTATTATGCTGCTTTGTGTTTCATTCTCTCATTTCATTATACTTCATGCTTGGGACAAATGGGCTTTATATTAGTAAGCAAGTCCTAATGCCAACAATAACATAACTAAGGTTTCAATTCATATAGCATTGGAATTGCAACTTACAAACTACTTGTATGTGTCATGTCTTTTATTTTGGCGATGATACATTAAGGCATAACATCAAAAGCTAAACGTGTACCTGTAAGTTTGTTAAATTTGGATTTGAGTGATGCATAGGTTAATGTTAAACTTGTCAATTTTTCATTCATCCTAGCTGTTTCCTTTTTTTTTAAACCTTTCCTAAAAGAATGTTCTATTAATCAGACATCTTATAGTAATTCTACTTGCAAAATCATAATCTATCAACCTTAAATTTTCCTAAACATGGATAAAATGATTGAGGTGCAGATTTGCCACTACTGTTAGTTTTTATTAGCATGGAACAACTAATTTTTTGCTAGGATTGATTCCCTCTCACTAGTTCACACTTCACAGAATCAAACCTTGATATACTCTAACCCTAGCTTGTAAATTTTTAATGTCATTGCTATCCTTTTCCAATTTGACCATAGAATCCCAACTAGACATGCTTTGCATCACTCCTAGGAGAGTGGTCCTTATAACACTCATCCTTATATAATTAATAATTACGTTAAATACAGGGCAGTTCATATTAAAGACCATGTACTTCAATTGCAAGTGTTCCCATATATTTTCGGCCTGCCAGTGTATACCATCTACCAACAGACAGAGGATCAGAGATATCTTAATTTTTCTTGAACCAATGAAGATAAGAGAGAATCTAAAATTGCAACGAGTTCTACAAAATCTAATAACAACAGTGATTTTTCTAGTAAAGAATCCAAAAGTTCCAGAATATATTACATCTCAATTAAGGAACCAAGTAAAATAGTTCATCACTATGAGAACTCCAAACGATCCACACTACTGACTTGCTTACCATCAACAAGAGGAAGATCATCTGATGGAGCCACAGCATCTGGCTTGCTTTTCCTCACAATGGTCTTGAGAACTCCTCCATCCCCAGTCAAATCAATTGCATCACCCATGGTTTGCACACTGTTCATAGATACAAATTACAAACATAAAGCTTTAAGTGGTAGGGTTGCATTACATAAAAATCAAAGGGATTTTTCCCTTAAGAATTGTATGGAAAGAATTTTTTTTTTATTTTTTTTTTAAAATGAATAGGTTGACACAATACAGAACCCTAAATTCACAAATAAATTACAATCAACTATGCACAAATCCGTAAATTTATTAAACTAAGCTAGATTGTGCAATTCAGACTCGTTTATCACATTTAATCGCCAATTCTACCCACACAAAAAAATTAAAACCCATATTCCTGTTCTATCCTCCATCAAAAGCATGAAACTTTCAGCTCTCAACTTTTCTAGAACTTCCACAGATAAACCCCATAATTCATACACTTAAAAAGATTGAATTTTTCAAACACTGGCAACATATCAGAGTTATTCTTACAATTGGGAAAAGGGCAAATCAAAATCTCAAGCAATGAAACAAAGGGAATTGATGAAGTGCCAAACAGTGCTTAATTGCTTAGCAGAAAGATAGAGTCAACAATACCTAGTGAGTGAAGAAGCTGAAGGGTGAAGAAGCTTCTGGAACGAATCGGGTCAATCGGGTAACCGGGTCGATGCGAAGCGGCGGCGAGTTTCGGAGAAGTTGAGTGGCCATAGACAGGAGGAAGATGAAGCTGTTTCTCTGCGATATGAAGAAATGATTTTGAGAATAATAAAAGACAAAGGCAATCGTTACCTCACGCGCACCATCAGCGCGTGATGCAATTGCGACGCGCCGCGTGGAACCGTGTGATGAAGATTATGAGGATTGAGGAATGCTAGTTTTAATATTTTTACTATATTTCATTTTGTAGACTCAAAAGCATTTTCCCCCTTTCTTCCTTCTATACTATTATTAAATATTATATCTCTCACTTACCATCTTTAATTTTCACATATCACAACTCTCACTATCTACTTAATTAATAATTATTTTTCTCTCTCTTTAATATAATTCAACTTTAAATAAGAGTATTATAGTCAAAATATCAAATGATTAGTTCTTAATACTCGTGCATATCATTAAATAAACTTATATTTTGAAATGGAGGGAGTATAATTTAACATGGCCGAGGTTACGGCCGCACCCTACGCAATTATATCAATATAAATTACTTTTTTCGGTTTTGGTACCGATTAAATGAAAGAATAAGTATTTGTTAACACTTTATATACACTTCCACCGAGATAAGAAAGGAAGTAAAAAAAGAGAAATGAGATATATGATAGAAAAAAGTGAGAGACAGATAGAAAAAGAGAATAGAAAGGAGATGGAAAAGAAATAAATGTGTGAATGAATCATCACCCTAAATAAAATGATGTCATTTTATTAGATTTATAAGCGATTGAAATTTATAAAATATTATTAATGTAATATTCAGTCACCCTATGGATGGAATCTTGATGGCTCGGCTTGAGGGCATGCAAGTAAAGCTGGGTGTGGTGGAGTATATAGAGATGACTCAAGTACATAACTTGTTGGTTTTAGTAGAAAACTAGGAACTTGGGCTCTACGAATGTTCTCATGGCTGAGCTCTGGAGCATCTTGAAAACTTTGAGCTTGTTTTGGGATTGTACTTTCAAGAACGTTATTATTGAAAGTGATTCATCGATGGCAGTAAAGTTTTTATGAAGGTTGTGATTTGCATCATCCTTATGTGGTTATGTTTACTCACATTAGAGCTGAGGTTGATAAAGATTGGTGTATGGGGATCTTACACAACCTAGTTCCCAAGAGAACTGAACCAGGTGGTGGGCTACATATATGGCAAGTTGTCCTCATACGTGTAGAAGATTGTATGAGAGTCTCATTCCCAAGAACTGTGTTTGTCTAGGACTCTAGGTCTTTTTAAGCCTTTGGCCCATTTCCATGACACTTTGTTTGTCATAACATTAATTAGCATGACAATTTTATTATCATGATAATATTACAATTTACCAAGAATTGTGTTCGAAATTTGATCTTAATGGTATTATTTTACATCTTGCGTACTATTTGTAAAATATTTACACTTTCTGAGAGATAATATCATAAGTAGGACAGCAATGTGCGGGAAGATCACAACTGGAAGTGTTAGAATTAATGACTACTTAAACTTGAAAATATATTATCAATAAGCATAATTTTTTTCATAAACTATTTTTAACTTATGAAAATAAGGTTAAAATAACTTGTGACAATAAATCGTCAGTCTTCCTCGAGACATGCCCAACTCTTCAAGGAAGGACAGCGATATTACGTGATTGTGATTACGTGTCTGGTTCTCTTTCCCCAATATATAATATTATATAAAAAATGAACCTTCGACCGAAATCTCACTTATATAAGCGGTTATGTTATGAGATATGCTCATATAAGCTCTTATAAGTAGGTCAAGATGTGAAATAATATCCTTTCTCTGATTTTCTTTCATTAACCAACCCAGCATGTTTCCTTGAGTAATCTTCTTTTCATTTGGATCAAATGTCTTTTTTTTTTTGGGTGTGTGGTCCAATATCGTTGAGCAATCTTTTTTTCCACCAAGTTGGATATAGTTTGTATTATTTGGGCCTAAGTACTATGTACGACCCAGTTAACCAACTACGTGGGATAAAAATTAATCCAGGCTCCACTTTCAGACCAAAATAATAATAATAATAATAATAATAATAATAATAATAATAATAATAATCCCGGCGTTGACCAAAAAACCTTCAGGTGTTTTGTTCATATAATACTACTACTTTCGATGTGAATGTATCAGCTTAGATCCAAAACTTTATCTTTACTATTTAATTTTTTCAGTACGAAATTTCATAATGGAAATGGTTAAAAACAATAAAAAATTTACCCAACCATTTAAACTTTTATGATAATTTGTTATTTGACACTATATCAAAGTAATTTATAAACAAGCGATTTAAAGTTCAATTATTACTGGGTTAAGTAAGCTCTTGTGGGAAGGAGCGTGTTAGAAATATAATATAAAATCATTTAGAGGCTTTTACCCATGAGCTCATACTTTTAGGATAATTTGTTCCTATGACAAGGTATCGTGACCAAGCGATCCAAAGTTCAATCATTACCGCCCCAATTCTTACAATAAAAAGTTGGATTTTAATATATGGTATGTGAGTTTATGCATTGAATTTTACGTGAAAGAGCACGTTAAACATAATAAAATTATTCACGTAATCTTACCAAAAACGCTTTTGAGATAATTAATTATTTTTCACACATAAAGAATTTTTTTAAGGAATATATCATTCTCATATATGGTTAATTATTTGACAGATTTATGATTAAACTATTGAACAATAGTTTTCTTTTATATGTTAATATAATCAACCAACACATCAAATGTCTGCCTAACCAAGCTACCATTCTATAATCAACAAGTTTATTAAAGTCAGTGGTGGTTATTATTATTTTTTTAATTTTTGGTCAAAATAGTGGTTATTATAAATTTATAATTAGGCTAATGGATAACTGTATCATCTTTTATCAGGCTTAGGCCCTCCATTCAACAAAAAGATATATCATCTTTTATTTTAAAAGAAAAATATAAAAAGCCAGCGAAGGGTGTGGATTACAGACAAAAACCATCTCCATTCTCCAAACACCAAACTTGTCTTGTTCATTCATTCTTAATTCTTATGCCCTGCCAGGTACCCCAGTGCATGACTTAGACAACTTTTCATAAATAAATAACCTAATTCTTTTTAGCAATGAAAAAACACAGTATCTATTAAATTAAGATAAGAATATTCTTCCTTTCAAAAAAAAAAAATTAAGATAAGAAATGCATATGCATTTCATTAACGATTAATGGTTCATTCGGAAATATTATAAGAGATTATCTAATGAGGTTTTTATTATGCCACTGGATTTCATATAACATCTGCGTCATCTTTAGAGAATCACTCTCATATGTGATTTTGATAACTCCATAGAATAGTCATATATCCTATTATTGCAAACATTTATGATTTTATAATTGTAATGCATACGTGGCATGATGTGATCCTTGACCATATGTGGGCCTGGGTACCTCATGTTAGGTTAGGCCCAAGCTACCTTCTAAGTCTAACCTTGTTTCCTTTTACCATCTACCGGGCCCACTGAACTCTACCACGGGCTTTTTCTGTTGCCGTATCTTTTTAGGGTTGATGGCCCACTTTATCTTGGATTTACTGAAAGCTCAAATGAAAAATGGGCCCATCACTCTCGATGGGATAAGGATATAACCCTCCTTCCTTGCGACCTAATTTCCATTAAGGACATCTTTCGGCTTCTTTAATTAATTTCCTGTGTTGACCAAAAAATAAAGATGCTTATTCAAGAATTTAAAAAAATGATTAAAAGTTTCTAAGTGGGGTTCATACCTATTTTATTTTGAATGATGGATAATTATTATATATAGGCGTGTAAAGAGCGAGATCTTATATGATATGTGTAATTATTATTTCCATTTTCAATAAAACAAAGTAAAGCAAGTGAATCAACAAGTGATGAATGTTGACTGAGAAGTGAGGACCAAAAAGTTGTGTTGCAAAAAGAAACTTTAGGGTTGATATATGATAGTATATCCAAATTGAGCAATATTATATCTCCTACAAATATTTGTACAAATTATTCAATATATTAAATGGAAAAATAATACATTTGGTATTTTAGTCATAAAAAAACATTGAATATTTTCTTCATTCAATAATATAATAGGTAGGAAAATGAAGTAGAGGAATACTTAATACATATTTTTTCCATATCCTATGAAATATTTAATACATTTTTAGTCCATTAAAATAACTTAAACCAACAAGGTCCATGTACCAACAAAAAAAAAATTTAACAAGGTCCAACACAATTGATAAATAGCTAGATTACATACATATTTAGTCCATGATTCGATCTCTGAACGCGCGGTGTGTATAAAGAATGAATTGTTAAGAGATATCTACTTACTTAACGTGATTTCTAAGGCTTGAGAGAATTATTCTCATAGCTGCCGGCTGCAGAGATATTTTGGGGAAAAAAATAACTTATCACCAATAAGGTCAAATACAATTAGTGAATAACTGAACTTACTAGATATTTAATTAGTCAATGATTCAATCTGCAAGCGGTGTGTTCCGAGAAAAATTTATTTAAAAAAATATATCTACTTAATACTTAGTATAATCTCAGAGTCTTAAAAAATTCAGTATTATAGTTGTTAATTGCGGAATAGCAAAAAAAAAAATAACTTAACAAATTTGTATAGTGCTATAGTAAGTCATTATTTTAATTTTTCAAACTTGAAATTTCAAAAAAAAAAAGGAGAGAGCAGTTGAAGTGTTAAACCTTTAATGATTAATGAAGAGGAGCTATCAACTTAATTACTAGGAGTGCTGAAATCCCATAATAATTCAGAACTCTTGGATATACCTTTCAACAAAGATGGATGGAAGTGGGGACCATGGTTAATGAAAAAAGTAGATTCCTTTTGACCATAATTAAGATAACTGATCAAATATGTAGAACACACAGGACATATAAATTTAGAGAAGTGTTGTTAAAACCCACTTTAGTATACATTGATTGAAATTTATGTTAGATTCCACTAAATCAAAAGTGTTGTATAAATTTTAAATAGTCTATAAAAAAATTGTTGAAAAAAATAGTGTTAAAATGATTTTTACTAAGTTTATCATCCTAGATGAGACAAGTATCTCTCTTCAATAGCACAACCACAAACATTGGTCCTTGAAAAGCCATAATTAGCTTAAGCAAATAGTCCAAAAATGTGGGGAAGAGGGAATAAGAGATGCCACGCTTCCTCTCTTTCCAGTTGTTTTCACTCTGTACGATTTCACTTACTTTTTGTAGTAATAAATAGCAGTCAAATGTATTTAATGCTCTAAATCAACTTCAAATATCCATGGACATGGAACATGGAGATTTCAGAAATTATATGTTTTTCTCATTTTTTTAACAAATTCTTAACATGCATTTAGCTTTGTAGTAGCTTCTTTATTTTACCAAGAAAAAGTACAAGTTAATTAAGAGTTAAAAGTAATATTTATTTTATTTTACAATACATGAAGAATTAAAGTTTAAACATTTTCTAACTTTTTGAGCAAAATATATAGTAGATTTTACTAAGTTTTATAAAATTTTAAAAATGTGATACAATTTTTTCATCTGTGCTCAACTTTTTTATAATAAAAAAAATAAATTTTTTTTCTTAAGCAACCTGTTGCGGCATTGCATTGCATGCTTCAACCTGGGAATAGTTTTTATTTGTTTATTATTATTATTGTGTATATTGGATTTCCTTTTGTCACGCCTAACCAAATCCCAATCATGAGCATGGCAACTTAATCTAAAAATTTGAGAATGATGCTTCTTTGATTACTACTAACAAAGTGCATCAAAAGAAGGTTTTGAAGGAAAAGCAATATCTTCCCTTTGACCAGAAAAAAACAATGCGGCTATAGAAACAGCCGAAAAACGAAAAGACAGACAAAGAAACGAAATTATGATTAGCCCACACCACAATGTAGTGTAATGTAATCAAATAAAAATGGTTCTTCCAATCTATTTTTATTTAATTAATTAGATAACATGCAAGTAGCCTCAAAAATAAGTTTCCTTCTATTCAACTACCACCATATTCTGAGCTACCACCATATTCTGAGCGACACTCGAAAATTTTGGCAAAGGATATTATTACCTCTATTCGAACTATGTTGGTTGGGGATTGGAAAGTCAAATTCTCCTATGTCTCACGTGATAAAAATGCGGTGGCAGATACTTTGGCGAGACAAATGTCCCTGACAAAATGTCTGTGGCGTTTTTGGAAGGAGTCTCCGTCTTTGATCCGCTCCGATGCAGGAATGCGGTAGCGTAATTATTTTATTGTTATCTGTATTTATTTCCTTATGTAAAAAAAAACTACCACGAGAGCTCATAAACTCTCCTACTTACTAAATTTGTAAATGTTATGAGCAATGTATTAAACGTTTTTAATTTTTTAATATCAAAATAGACATGTTTTTATTTAGTGTAGAAGATTTGAATAGAGATCTCCAAATAAACAAATTTCCCTTTTCTGTAGAAGAAATTAAGAAACTTTGCTAGGGACGACGGATCTACGTTACCAGTACTAGGGGTAATTGCCCCCACATGATTCTTGTTCTTCTTTGTACATATACTGTCACTATGTGTAATCTATATATACATATATTAGTATTATTAGTATTAATTATCTTTCACATTTCATAATGGCAATTGCCTCATGTAGCCTCATGTAATTTTTTCCTCCCACATTTTTATATATTAATTGTATACATTAAAATATATTTTTACTTCATATCTACCTAGTTTAGATAATAACAATTATCAAATGTAACTAATGGTAATCAAATGTTACAGGAGATGGATTGTTGGCATTATTTATACATAGAGCCAAAGAAAAGAGAAATTTTTCGTAATATTAAAAAGGGTATGATAGGTAGGAATTCAAATTTTGGTAGATACTTCTTAGACATACATTTTATACCGGCTTCTAATCCTATAATATTTTGTGGCGGTTAACATCAACTATAAAATTGTATGTTTAAAAAATATCCCAAAAATTGAATGTCTATCAAATCATTATTATATTAGGAATGAAAATTTCATTTGAAGTTTTTAAAATATTAAAATCATATAAACAATTTTGTATTTATATGAAAATCTTGCCCCCCAAACTAAATTCTATGGATCCGTCACTCGCCTTTTTCAACAAGATACCTATTAGACAATGATGCCTCCAAAGTTTATATTATGCAACACGTTCCAAACTCATTTTTGAAGCTAACTAGTGTCATAGTTTATGAGAGAAAGTGAGAAAAAATAAATTAGATAGATGGATGATGGTCAAAGAGAGAGTAGTGGGAAATAGAGTTGATTATTTAAGTTATTTGGTATAAGAGAAATATATGAGAAAGAATTGGGTAATTTCATCAGCCTACAAAATGAGGATTGTGATTGGAAAGAGTTTGCCAAAGACAAAATAGTAGAAGAAGGAGATAGTGGAGTTGAAGCATACATGAGTCTAAAGGAAGATAAAAATGAGTTGACAAGAATAAGACACCGAGTATATTCAAAAGTTTAACCTATAGGGTGTGTTTGAGAGTTTTTGAAGGGAGGAATGAGAAGGTTTTGAGGGGGAGAGAAGGGGAGGGGGGGGGGGCAGCCCTCCCTTTGTTTGGAAGCTCATAATTCCATAGAAACTCAATTTGGGGTGCTCCATATAATAACTAAAGGATGATTTTGAAGGATTTTTTGAGTGTTTTTAAAAATTCTCCAAACTCTTACCCTTTTTTAGAAAAACTCTTAAATAAGGGGAGAACTTCTCATAAGCCGCTCATCTCCTCCCCTCCCAAACTCAACTCACAAACCCTTGGGAGTTTTTGAGAGAGGGAAGGGGAAGACTTTAAAAGGATGGGAAGGGAGTGAGAGGGGAAGAAAGGGGAAGGAAGGGTTAGTCAATTCTCTAGTTTGAAAGCTCAAAATTGCACAAAAACCCCCAATGTCGAATAACTCCATAGAATGACTAAAGAGTCTTGGAGAGGCTTTGGAGGGTTTTAAAAAATTGATCAAACCCTTACCCCTTGTTTAAAAACTCTAAAATATTGGAGAAATATAATTATATCTAATATAATTAAAAAATGATTACTCAAATTACATATAATCATATATATTATAATATAATATAGTTGATACATTTAGAAATGTTAGTATGATCTAAAACATAAGAAAAAAAGTGGAGCAATTTTTCTTAATCCTCACCAAAATGATGATGGTTGGTGATAACCAAAACCACCATCAATGACCAATGTGTTTTGCTTAGGTTTTTTAATAGTTTTTTTAATAAATTGCTTTGTAATTCTAACTGGGTGTGGTGAAGACCAAATGCCTCCTCAAGAGTGTAGCTCCTAAGGTTCGAACACTCGGCCTAAGAATTCGAATAACCATCTTTACCACTGCGACCGACATCTGTTGGGCTAAGAGTTGTATTTAATTACCAAACTTATTTGTTTTAGGTTCTTTTAAAGCTTTCATTTCCTTAATTGATTAATGCCAGGATCCAATAAGTTAGGGCATGTTTGGTATATTGTATAGTTCAAAGTCTGATAGGATAAAACCTGATAAAAATTAATACTATACAATATTTGGTCATACACTGCATAATTTACCATATTGTTTAAATTGATACAATTATATGTTTAGTGGAGGGTGGTGGTGGGGGAGAGTGGTGGTGGTGGAGAGTGATGGTGCGGTGGTGGTGGTAGAGATTGTCATGGTGGTGGCGGCGGTGGAGTGTAGTATTTGTGGCGGTGGCAGTAGACTGGTGGTAGGGGTAGTGGTGATGGTGGTGGAGGGGATTGCGAGGGGGTGGTGGAGTTGGTTGTGGTGGTGGCAGCAGTGTTGTAGGGCAGTGGTGGCGACAATGATGAAAGGTGGTGGTGGCGATAACGGTGGTGGTCATGGTGAAGGGTGGTGGTAGTGTTGGTGGTGGTAGAGTATAATTTGTGGGGGTGGTAGTGGGTGGTGGTGATGATGGCAGTGGGTTGGGAGGTGGAGGTGGAGGTGGTGACAATGACGGTGGTGGTGATGACAATGGCGGCAGCGGCGATGGTGGCAGTAGATGGTTGTGAAAGTGGATTAAATAATTTCAAGTTGCTTATACGTCATAATCTTATCATGTCTTATCAATCATCTATATGTTTGATTAAATAATTCATCATTTTAATGTATAAGAGTAGATTGATGGATAAGTCTATATAATACAATGTTAGCACCAAACAATAAATAAACTCATAATGTATTGTATAAGTTTATACTATTATCTGTTATACAGTATACCAAACGAGTTCATAGATTCCAAATCGATTAATGCATAGACCACCCTGTTTTCATCGCATTAGTAGATTTAATCCATTAAGGCAAGGTATAATTGTATAAACATTATCATGAAAAAGAAGATATACATAACTTTCTTTCCTTCTCATTTCTCTATTTTTTCCCCTTTCAATCCAAATAACTAAAAATCTACTTCTTCTTTTATTATCTCTTTAATTCCCTTTTCGTATTTTCTATTGAGATTCAAATGAGCCTAACTAAAACAAGGTAAATTTATTTTCAAATAATATACAATATTTCCATTAAAAAGGTGTAAAATAAAATAAAATAACACTAATTATCAATATTTATGCGTGTTCTGCATAATAATATAATGTATGTTTGGACACATGATAAAAACACATTAAACCAAATCACAAACAACTTCTCTTAAATTTTATGACTGTGTGTAACAATTTTACCTTTGTCAATTTTTTTTACCGTGTGTGTATCGAAATATACATATGAATTATAACGGGGTGAGAGTCCATCCATGCATGTTTGACGCTTTGTTGAGATGCCATTGTCTTAACAACTCATCATCCACGCCACTGCCAGCCTGCCATTCATTCCCAAAGCCATAAACAAATATAATTTTTTCTCCAAAAGAAGCTATTTAGTTGTTTTTCTTACTACTAAAACTTTACTATATATGGATTCCATGTTTAGTTAGACGCCAAACAAAATTCATCAAAGTGTTACTTATTATAGCTAAAGCAATTCAAATTTACCCTCGTTTCAAAAAAAGATATTCAAATTTACCCGCTACTCACCTAACCCTTTCAAAAATTCTAGAACAATTAATTGATTTTAATTAAAGTAAAAATTTGGAGAAATTTACATGAGTAACTTTTAGTGTAGATTTAATTATGAAAAAAATTGATACAGATTCAAACATGTTATGTTATTTTTTTTAAAAAAAACATGTTATGTTATTTTAAAACACATAGTAATACATATGAGTTGGTTAGAGCAAGATTCAGAGATCAATTCTTGCAAGAAAAAATTTAAATACTTTGCGATATACCAAAAAAACACAAATAATAATACTAATTTTAATACATAATGGGAAAACAAAAATTACTATGTGTATATTTGTTTTCCGTTAGAGTTATCTGGAAAATTTAAATAACATATTTCAAGAAAAAAAACACACATTTCAAAGAAGAAAATTGTAAAATTGGGTAAACAAACTTTTACTTCCTACCTGACAGAAATTCAAGCAAACTTGTACATCAACTTAGGGTGTGTTTGCACCCAATGCGAACGTTAAGTTTTTGAATGAGACTCTCCCTTTTTTCGTGTTCACCGCTTAGGAATGTGCGATTTTGTGTTTAAACGTGTGAAAACTTGATTGAATTGGAAAAACAAACACTAAATGTGCAGGGGGTTGAGTAAAGTGAAATACAAGGGTTTTGATCGACTCACACTAACATTTTCTCTTTCATTTTATTTTCACTTACTTTCTTTTCATATCTCTCATTGTATTTTATTTTGGAAATCGAAATATATTGATAAAGAGGTAAGAGACTAAGCCCAGGGCCAGAAAACAAGGACCTAGCAAAACAAACATCGGACAAAGAAGATTCCCCCTCTCAAAGATGCATCCGCCAATAGGAGAAGCCTTCTTTGAAGGTGAGACGGCAAAATCCTCCACAACATTAACTGCAAAGACTTGCCTGGAAGCAAGAGAAGATCTCACGACCAACAACCGCTCCAGCAAAAAATAAAGAGGTACCTTGTATAGAACTGAGCGTTGTATACCCAAATCCCCAAACAAAGGCCAGAGAACAGAGAAATCACCTGTAGTCAAACCTCGAGCAAACTTGATGCAAACATCTGCCAATCACCACACCATGTCACCATCCAAAAGAGCGGCCCTTGAAATCAAATCAACCTCCATAACCTTATTTGCATCCTCCAGACCACTCCTCCCAGGAGGTTGGCCATGAGACTAACTGGTGCCAACTAGATCACAAACAACGGGTGGACCACAAACCGTAGGCAAGACTTCTGGAAACAAGAAAACTAGGGGGTACCCTCACTATCAAGACTCAAGAGTTTCCATGTCAAAATCATCCCGATAAACCAAAGAATCAACTTCAGGAAACAAATTCGCACTAGGTACCCAAGGGCCCTTGTCACAACACCTAAACAAACCAGAAACCATCTCCTCCTCTCTTGGCGAGAAAAGCGGCGTGTTGGGCTTAGTCTTCTTCCCTAGCAAGACCTCCCTCCAAGACTTTGGAAAGCTACTAGAGTCCCTTTCCACTTGAGAAGTTGAGCCAAGATCATCTATCTTCACCACCGAAACCTTGTCGCGAGCCTTTTGAAGACCCAACTCTGAAGCGATATTAAATGAGGGTCTAACCAACGCAAAAAAAAAAGATCGCATCTCCAAAACGAGAATCATCTATAGGTTTGATAGCTGCCATTGCCTCCTTCCTAGATGCAAATCTTACGAACCCAAAATGAAATTTATGACCTTGTTTATTCATCCGTTGAACAAAGACGTTTGTCAACTTACCCAAATGCTCGAAAAGCCCTCGTACCTGATGATATCCAACCAAACCCGAAATCCCGTTGACGAACAACGTTGTACATGGTGGAGAAGAGGGACACGAGTCACTATCATCCCCAACTCTCTTCCACCCCATCGCCATTACCTGGTTCATCGTCATCATCCTCATCTCCACTAACCTGCATCGTCGATCGTCATTGCCCACCACTGCAAACATCCACTTCACCAAGGTTTGGAGATCTGGCCGAGCCAAAACGTCCCTGATTCTCCATCACGAACGGCACAGTCACATATGAAGAGAAAGAATGCAAACTATCGCAGATAGATGAGGAAGAAATCAGAAACAACAACGCGAAACAAATGGGTCAAAACATTGGTTGAGCGATTGAAGCAAGGGGGCGAGGGCATGGATAAACGCCGAGCCGCCACCGCCACAGATGAAGAATAAAAACACGCAAATCACCATAGGTACATGTGAGGAGGAAAAAAGCAGAAACCGCAGCGCGTAACAGGGGTCAGAAGAGATAGTGGTTGAGCGATTGAAGTAGGTTGAGACCAAGTCGCCATCGCCCTGCACAAACTCCGCTTGCTTTGTATCAAAGGTTGTTGAACCCTAACTTTGACGTCTACCTGTCTTGTTTTTTTTCACATCATCTATCATATTTTACATTTTCTTGTATTCTCTTTTTGCATCTCTCTTGGTGTAGGTTTATTTCAATTGTGAATGCAATGAAAGATACAATTACCTTTTACATTATTTTACAAGGGGATAAAAATGAGAAGAAAAAAAACATTACACGTTGAGGTAAGGATGAGGATGTAGGATAAGAACAAAAACACCAAAACTGCCCCATGTAAAAGATATAAAAGAGGGTCAAAGTGGTCCATGCAGTGGTCAAATAACTCAACTCAAGCTTGCAGTTACAGGACAGTTTTGTCATTCACGTTACAAATAAAGAAAACTGCATCAAGACGCGTGCCAAAACACCACACCTTCAGCCACCGTCGTCGCAATCACCTGACGCCAACCTCCACCACACTTCTACAATAACGTTTAGCTTCGTCTCAAACATTTTAAATATTTTTTTATAAACTCATTAAAAAGAATAATAAAAATAACAGACTAATATTAAAAAATCGTGCCAACACATATTGGGTCTGGGTCAATTGATAAAGACAAATCATTTCGTGCATGTTTGAAAAAGAAGAGCTGGATCCACGTTTGCAGAGGTAAGAAATAGTTGTTTTTGGATTGCTGGATCCACGTTTGGTCTCTTCAAACGTAAATCCAAACACTGTTCCTCTCACTAGGTTATGTATTTGATTCCCTATAAATACCTCTATAATTGATTATAGTCCCGAAAGCATTGTCCTGATACGTGGGGTGATACGTGGGGTAATCAGAGTCGAAACACCCGAACTTTTATTCATTAGGTTTTTTTTTTTTTTTTATAAAGATCAGTATTCAAATTGCAAATAAAACAATCATGTGTTTGGATCAACACACACAATACAGCTTATCCTAAAAAGTGATTAAGGAGCTTTTGTGTAACCAAACATGGTGAAAGCTTTTTAATGCAAATTTTGTTGCTTGACCCTTTGGGCATTCTGACTCTGAAGATGCCAAGACTCTTTCTTTCTCTTTCTCTTTCTCTTTCTCTCACACATATATATTTACAATAAATAATTCTCAACTTCAACAATTAATTGTGATTAAAATAATTTGCAGAAAAAGATTAAACAAAGCACAATGTTGCGTCAGCCTAAGCACATTTTAGATCTATACTGTACACAGAGCCTAGCTTACCTCATCTCAGCTGCAATGGTTTGAATGGAATCTCAAGAGATTTTGAGATCTCAAACACCCATCACTTCTTCCTCAATCCCAAAGCTCAACAACACCCCCATAAACTCAAATTGAACCAAAATCCTAACAAATTTCATTAGGGAATTGGGAAGGAAAGATAAAAAGAAGGATTTCAAAATTTTCAATCAATTTCTTCATTCTAACATATTTTCTTCTATTCTCAGACAGCCAGAGAAATAACAAAAGAAATTCAGGGCAGGCACAACCATGTGCCTTCATTGATTGAGCTTCACAGCACCCTTAAAAAAAAGCAAAATTGAAAACCTCTAGCCAAGAAAAATCACTTTTTTTTTCTTATGTACAGGTATATTTCTTCCTCTGTTGACTGGGCCTTCATCTCAAGAAACCACAAAAGAAAAAAAGGATCTAATGGCAAAAGGGGAAAAGAAAAACAGGGGAAAGACTGAGAAGCAAAAAAGGAGAGAACTTTAAGCTCTCTCACCCTTTTTCTCAATCTTCCTCATCGACCCTTTTCTTTAGGAATCACTGTAGTCACGCCAGCAGATGAGCATTGTCACGCACCGCCTCATGATGTAGAAACGAGCCCTCTGCTCCTTCACCAGCCTCGCACACTTCCTAGCAAAAGCGCACTTCCTCTGTTCCGAAGAGGTTTTCATGAAATGGGTGCTGCTTGAAGATCTGCTCCTGGTAGAACCCTCCTTCTTCGAAAGCTTCCACTTCTCATCAAAGTACAAAGGCGGTGCTGCAGTTCCACTAGATGACGACACAGCAGAAGCCATGGAATCAAGGGTTTTTGGGGGTGAAAACAGGGGAAAACAGAGCAAAACAGAGTAAAACTCTTTGGGCAGTGAATAAAACTGAGAAACTGAATCAATCACTGAGGAAAGTATGAAGGGGAAGGGTGAGTATTTATAAGGGGAAAAGGGGATGGGTGTGTCATGTGTGAGGCAGCGTGTGTCACCTGGTTCTTCCTCAGGCCCACCATTATTATAATAATAGTGATAAAATATTAGTTTAATAGTATTATTTTAATGTTAAATTATGTTACTATATAATACTACTATATTATATAATATAATATAATAAATGTTGGCTATAACGGAACTTTATTACAGTGAGAGGTTGGTCAGTTCCCAATGCACACGTCAGTTATGAAAGGGAGAGACTGGAATTGAATGCAGGAAATCTTGTTTTACACTGACACTTTTGGTGGAGAAAATAGAGAAAGAAATTAAGGGGAAAAAGGAAGGTGTTCAAGGAGAAATATGATAAATCTTTCCTTCAGATGTGATTTTGAACGGTGGTGATTAAGGCTCATGGAATGGATGAGAAAAAGTAGGTCATGCTGTTGACATAGGTTTAAAGTCTAATCTATATTAAGCTTAAGTCAAGTCAAATTAATAAATACATTAGATTAATATTTTTTCAAAAATTTATTTAGTCAAAAAGACTATTTAATAAATATAATTATATAAGTTTATTTTATTACTATAATTGCTAAATGATATTTTTGTTATAATATTTTGAGATTATATAATCATTAACTTATTTATAAATTTAAATATGTTTCTTTATATAATGATTTAACCTTATAATTCTACTTTCAAATAGATTTATAATTTATTTAAATGTTTTGCTATGAGGTATCATTTTAAATATGCTTTTAGGTCTTATGAAATCTAACACAATCTTGCTTCTTCTCATTCTACTATTAACATATATTTCATGATGTTGTACTATTTATAAATAATTTTGTTTTAATGTATTTTAGTTCATTAGTTTATAAGCTTGTTAACCTATTTACACATAGGTTTGTTGGTCTACTTAGCTTTCTTATTATGAAACATACCTTTAAATAGATTAATAGGTCATACCAAACTTTCAAGAAAGCTAGCCAATGTCTAAAAAAACCGTATGATAGGTAACAAGTCAGAATCAATCAGATTTTGAATTTTTTATGTAGGTAAGACCTATTTATACAAAGTCTAGCCCAACATATTTTCACTCCTATTAAAAAAGATCAAGGTAAAATTGTGTGTCACCAACCTCTAAAATTGTCCCGTGTTGTACACAAGACATTTCCTTATGCCCTCTGAGGAATATTTTACCTTTCCCACACTTGATCCCAGAGACTAAATACCAGAATTGCGTGCCCAAGGTACTAGCCCAGTTGAACTTGTACCAACCTTGCGTGCCTAAAGTACTAAACCCACAAATACTCCCCGGAGGGGCGATGACATGTTATATGTGTACATTGCGGGAAAAGCCCAAAGGTTGATGACACCCGAATGTTACAAGTTAGTTTAAAATTGGAGAGAATATCTCCAAGCCTTAGAAGAGCGATATGTTAGCAAAATGAATAATGCTCAAGTTCTTAAACTACATAACCTATATTTACAAAGTTTGATATAAGTGATAATGAAGATTTTTAACCTTTTGTCTACTCATTGTAAGTAGCTTCCGAGATGATAACTTTACTTTCATAGTCTTGGACCATTAATTCTAACAACTTAACATTTGCCCGACTAGTTGGTTGAACGAGTTAAGACTTTTTCCTAATTGTCTTGGATTACTATTACGATGTTAACTTGGTTTTGAGCCATTTAGGCCGACCATGACAACAGTGGACCGAACGACCATTTAGGTTGATCAACATAAGAATTTTTTTGACATCCCAAATTCAATCGCAAGTGAGATAGAGAAATAGAAAATAGAAATAGGCATGTGATGTGAAGTGAGTCCAAGTCATTTTACACTAATAGCAACATCCTTCTGGTGCTAAACCAAGAAGGTGTAGAATACATTTCAAGACAGTCTAAGGGTGTGTTTGATTTCACGTTTGGAAACGTGGATCCAACAATCCAAAGTTAACTATTTTTTACTTCTGGAAACGTGGATCTGGCCTAAACGTGGATCGTGCGTGAGTTTTCCAAACATGCATTAAATATAATTTTAACCATTCATATCTCTTGTGTCACTCAAGTAAGTGTTCTTAAAACCAACTTGAACATAGATCCAAACACATACTAAAACTTGAAAGAGAAAAGATTACTTAAGTGGGTAGATAGAAGTAAGTGTTAAGATGTGTTTGTCAGCATTTGGGAAATATATTTTACAGAGGATCAAAGTGGGATGCAACTTTAACCAAAGTGAAAAACTTTTGTCATTGAGGAACCTTGGTAGTGAAAAAGGCTATTTCATTTTCCTCTGTAAGCTAGAAATACCCAATGCAGAGGAGATTCTAAAGTAGGGGACCGAGAGTGTTTCTGTTCCTGTTTACCAATTTTACAGTTGCATCTTTCTTGCATGATGTGGAGGCCACTTTAACGTCTACTGTGGATAGATAAAGGCAAAGCTCTCCTATTTGTCTGTTACCAAAGCCTCTTTGTTTTTTTTTTCTTCAAAAAAGATTGCCATTTTCTCAGTGGAATTTAAGAATCTCATCACATGATTCTGTTTTTAGTTAGGATGTGAGGTCTTTTATGTCACTTGTGTCATTTCACTCAATTTGGAACATTGCCACTACATCACATTTGTTAATTAGAAAGAAACATTAATTTTGAAAAGAAAATTAACTATAAAAGAAAGGACATGATAAAAAGAAGTGCCAATGAAGTGACAATAAGATTCTTCTTGAAAATTAAACCATCCTAGTCGGTTAACACAGGCATCTTAATCTTTACTTAAATATTTTGAATGCAAAATAAAAATTGCCCCATATTGGTGTAAGTTTCAATAGGTAGATATCTATTACATCAAAACAATCTCACTCAGAGCATCTTTAATTTGAATCCATTTTTTCGCTTCAAATCTAAAGCTCTATATGTGCATGATTGCATAAGTATGAAGAATTCCAAATTTAACTGAAATAAAGTGATTTTGAAGTTTGAAATAGTTGCTTCTTAGATTTCATAAGCGATTCTAACAATCAAAAGCTTGACTAAACATGGCATATATTGTAGCTTTCAAAGTACTAGAGAGTTTGTATTACAAGAGAACCTAATCACACTATTACATATCACTTGCTGGAAGATCGACAAACCCTAATGTTAGATTGAATCTTTGCCAAATCAAGAAAGAGTTACATACCAATATACTACCACCACTTCTTCAAATCCCATCCATATATAACATCACATATGTCAAAAGGAGATGGGCCATTAGATTTAAAAAACTAGTATGCAAAGTTAAGAAAATGGAATTCAATGATCTACCTCAATTATCAATTGGATTAATGAATTTTGTAAGAGGGCTATTTATTTTCATAATCTTTTTTAAAACTCAATTGAACCTGTTAAGACTCGCAGGTTCAGTGAGTTGAGTCGGAAATCATTTCAAACTATAAAAAATTGAGCATAGTTTTAACCAAAAAAAATCGAGACATTTGCCAAAAACTGCATTTACAAAAACTCAAAATTTAAGACTTATATTTAAATTAAAATAATTTCACGCTAGTTGATCCGTACATTTACCAATGTAAACATTTGTCTAATTTTGGTAAATAGTAAATGCAATTGAACCATACCTAGCTTTAGCTTACTTTATTTGCTATTTTTATGTGGGTTATTTTAATTTTGCTTTTGATAATAAACACCCTACTATAATTATCAAAAGAATTTTTGTTGGTGGAACTAACATATGTATCTGACATGGGAACATATAAAACACTACCATGTATGTAGATGGCCAGGTGCAAACAAAGAAAGAAATGTACAGACGTTAGATACAGCTCCATAATGGTTAAGGGTACAATCAATATTATGCTACAATTGAATATTTGATAGACAAAGGAGGATATCATAATATATTGTTGGGTAATTATGAGAGCAAGAAAATACAATTTCTTTCTCCACTATATAATTCCTTGTATGGTATCTGCAAAAGGGTATATTTGTTATCATTACTATACATTCTTTGTATTAATTTAATTATGCATTTTCCATCAGAGGTATCAAATTGATTAATTGCAGTTGTTGTGAAAAGGAGTCCAATACCAAACTTAGAGTAGTAGTCAGGACTTTTTACCTACCCTTGGAAGTACGTAAGGTTCAAGGGGTTGTTGCTGCTCATTTTAATTGTTGCTTCTGCCACTGAACTTTGGCAAAGTTCTGTGTATTCCACCGACCCGCCACCACACCTTAAGCAAACAGTGATTCTGTGAATCTTTTCTCCAGCTATACTAGTAGTCTCTCACGAGTGATGATTGGTAGACATCTTTTAGGTGTAGATACCTAGAGATAAAGAAAGAGAAGAGAGATAAGTAAAGATGTGATATATGATGTGATGTGATAAGAAGTAAGAGATAGAGAGAAAAATGAAAGTGTTTATAAATATTCTATATTATCTATATGTCTATGACTATTTTTTGACTCTCTCACTAATTAGTACGTACACGTAGGAAATTTTTTCTCAGACATGTAGAGGGTAGACAGTCATGTTTAAAAGAAAGAGAAAACAATAGTAGCTAGAGAGAGAACAAATGGATACCGTGCATCTTTGCATATAAAGTTAAAAGGGTTAATGGTTTACTGAGTCCATGTAGTTGCACCAAGATTTGGAATAGGTCCCTGGCCGGAAAAAAGTTTGCAATAGGTCCCTGTAGTTGCACCAAGTTTGCAATAAGTCCCCGCCGGAGACCGGAGCTCCGGTGAGTGCATATTTGGCATGCTGACTGGATTAATGAGGCTGAGGTGGATTTTATTAAATTTAAATAAAAACATGTCACAAAATAAAGAAACCCTAAATCCCCAAATTAAAACCCCTCACCCCCAATTTATGGTCTTCTTCATCCTCCTCTTGCTGCGTTTCTTCTCCTTCTTCTTGTCATATGGGCTACACGATTTTCTTCTTCTTCTTCTTCCTCCTTGGTGCTTGTTCTCTCTCGTTGTGGGTATTCTTCCCATCTTCCCACAGGGAACGAGTTACGCATTTTCGTGTCCTTGTTCTTTTTTCGTTTTCTTCCTCTTCGTTCCTGCTTCTGTGTTATTCCTCTTCGTTCAGATCTGTTCCAGTATCTTTGTTGGACTTTTGTGCTTCATTCCAAGAATTGAACATGGCCAATTCTTCTTCATCTTCCTCACGTGCTTCAACCCTTCATCTTCCTCACGTGCTTCATTCCAAGAATTGAACATTGAACAGCTACTGGGTTAGGGATTTTTGGGGTTTTTTAGTTTCTAATTTTGATTTGTAAGTTAAAGGGTTGATTTGGGTATAATAATCAAGTGTGAATTAAGGAATTTGGGGGTGAGGGGTTTTAATTTGGGGATTTAGGTTTCTTTAATTTGTGACCTGTTTTTATTTAAATTTAATAAAATCCACCTCAGTCTCATTAATCCAGTCAGCATGCCAAATATGCACTCACCGGAGCTCCGGTCTCCGGCGGGGACTTATTGCAAACTTGGTGCAACCACAGGGACCTATTGCAAACTTTTTTCCGGCCAGGGACCTATTCCAAATCTTGGTGCAACTACAGGGACCCAGTAAACCATTAACCCAAGTTAAAATTAAGATAACTAGTTGTAAAAGTTAAAAAAAAATTTCTATCCATTGTGATTTTATCTTAATCATTTACTTACTGTATATTTAAACATGCATAAAAAGTATGTTTGAATTAGTGTTCTCAAAATTGATTTTAGAAAAAATTGATTATAATAAAAGTGATGAGACTAAAATAATTTATATTTGGATACATTTGTGAAATTTTTTATTTTTCCAAGGTAATTATATATTTATATAAGATAAAGTTGTAAAATTTCAATGATTGTGTTTAATGCAGAAGTTACACACTCTAGTTTCCATGGAGAAATTTTTGATCAACTTATTTTCTTCATAAGCCTTTAAAGAGGAGAAAATATTGTTGATGCACACTTTTACGTAGGAAAGAGACGGAAGGAGAAGGGAGATAGAAGTAAAAGAAAACGGAAAAGAAAGTATGAGATAGTATACGATTGATGATATTATTGGAAAATAAAATAGAGATAATGATTTGGTGAATGTGATCAAATCACTTGGAAGAGTGTTAAATGAGGAATAGCGGTAAGTCACGACCGTTCACGCAAAAATGGTGCTTCTCCGGGCTAGATGAGAGCTCCTCAGTCATTGAGTCACGCCTGTATGGGACTTGCAATGACACTCTGATGCCCAATATAGGATGTGGGTAGAAGTAGGCAAAATGATGGATGAAGAGTTGTATACCTTGCGCAGCGTGAAACTTGACTTTTTATAGGATTGAGTTTTGAAGGTCCCGAGGTTGATGCATTTGAGGTTGGGCGTCATGATGGGTACGAGATACAACAAAGAGGAGAGTCGTTGGATCTTCTGAAACACCATTTAATCGGACATGTGGATATGCACTTGCGTAATGTAGATGAGACTGAGTGACACAGTTGTTCCTTGATCAGAGAGCCGCTAACTTTATATGAGACGTGGTAGATGCGTGCATGCTAAGTTATGCCCTCAACCGAGGCAAATCGACTACAGGATGGAAATTAGCTGTGGCAAATGCAATCAGTCGCGGGGATGCAATCGGTTGTGGGGCGTAGTTGGCTGCAAGAGGGAATTAGTTTTTGGTTCATACATGGGGTGTTCGGTGGCGACTTCCTTGGAGTTCGTGATGTCGAGTAAAGTGCGTTTGTTGGTTAGACAGGTCTACCCTCGTATGGTCGGCCGTTCGGGCCATACAAACCATGTTTCGTCAAGGGCAAGCTGTTGTGTTCTTGTGGCATGTGACGTGGTAGTGTCGTTTTCAAGAGTTATGTGCAGAAATCTGAGACGAATATTAAACTGAATGACATTGGTCTTGCTATGGCACGACAACCTGGTGCTCACAGAGTCTCGGTCCGAGGTGTGTACTGGGAGGTGTGGGAGTGAGTCAGTCAAGAGTGTTCGCGACCCGAGTGATCGAGCAAATGGCAGTTTATCAGGTACCACAGTAGCCCCCTAACTCGAATTTTGCACATATGTGGATCTCAAGAGGTACATACGTTTCCGAGTGATTGGGCTCTTGTCATTTAAAGTGTTCACCATTTAGCGAGTATCCGGCGAGTTAGCTAGCCATATACCTAGTACTCTGAACAGATAGAAAGAAACTAGAGGTTGTAAAAAAATAGGCCTTAATAAATTATAACTAATAAATAGAGAGAAATAATGAGAAAAATGATATGTATACGGTGTGAAGATAGTACTTGGATGTCTAAGAATCACACTAGCTAACATATGCATTGGATCGCTTTTCAGTTATTGTTTTACAGTTTGCTAAAATGATTGTAATATTTTATCCATGAATCCGTTCAGGTAATAAAAATATATGAAAGGGTGATCTTGTGGATGTGACCGTACATAGGACTAGTGAGTGTCCATACAAAATGTCCCTCATTGGTGGGGGCTTTCTTTCAATGAAGGAAAAGGGTAGTGTGACCCACAGTGACATATCAGAAGCTGCATTTGTAGGAAGCGTGATCATGTAGCAGCACCGTTGCGGGGTTCAATTTGGCTATAAGGTCATCATGTGCATGTGCATGTGCAAGTGCAACAAAAACATCAACTAGTGGTGGAGCTAGGTAGCTAGCAAGAGACGTATCAGTAATTTCTGTGATGAGTTTTAATCATCATCATGCTCATGCCTAGCCAATTTGATTGCGGCAAACAAAGGGATTGCATGCCATGTCTTCACACGAATCACACCTGATGGGAGATATCAATACAGGCCCCCCTGTAATTTCTTATCATCAACAACACACACAACACTAAACAAACAACATCATCAAATGTCCTTCATTTCAATGTGATTTTAACTTGATGATCCACTGCTGTGGTGAAATGGACAATTCATTCTTCAAATAGCACTACCTTCTAATGTAACCATCATCAAACATGACACTTGTTTTTTGCGTGCACTTACCGCTGACAATCATGAAACTAGTTACTTATGACTCTGAACTCACATTATTTAGGTAGAACTCTCCCAACAAATTCTCCTTTATATACATCGGTAGGGATTGAATCGTTGACTAATTGTCCAAGGAGATCAGCTATCTGCCATGCTGAGATTTGTTGGTATAAAACATGAAATCTGTGCGTGTATATCATGTGATAATTGAAAGCAGAAATGGTATCTCAAAACTTTTTCTGGTTAGTAGTTTTAGTTATATATATATCAGGTCAATATCTGCGATACCAATCATGGACCCCATTGTATTAAAAAATTTGACCCCTACCTATAGGGCTGTACATTGTAGAAAAGGTGTTGTTATGTAGGAGATTTGCACGAGTGTTACTTTGATGACTTAAGTTGAATCATCCAAGTTCATCTTGCAGTTTATGCTGTATGTGTGTACAGTATTAAATGCATTTCATATACTTTCAAGCACCCATGTGAAGTTTCGATAACTAGTAAATGGTAACAAGTCCTTTATTTGGTGTCGGCATTCCAATCCCTTAACTGTTTTCTCATTGCCGCGTTCCCATGGCAAACTCTGTTTCAGAATTAATGTGCGATGTGCATTTTTTACCAAAAGAGTTATCTACATTATTGTTCAAATCAAAATTAAAACCTTTGAAGATTGATTGCTCGTTTCATCTCATTTTCATTCATTTACTATTCTTTTGTCATTTTTCTTTTCATATCAGATCATTTATCATATCTCATAATTCTTTATCTTTTACTCTATATTTCAATAGGTGGAGCTGTAATAAAATTGTGTGTGAATTATTTTACCAAGATAAAAATGTATTAAGAATAATCATGAAAGTGTTATTGTTGGCAAAAAAATTCTACAACGGTTAGTGAGGCAGTTGAAGTGACATTTAGCCGTTGGGGGAAAGATAGCCGTTGAAGTAGTGGCCAAAGAACAAGGATTAGCCGTGTGATGATAGATGAATCGGTTGAACTGAAGGAAGTGTATCGGTGCAAGATTCATGGGAATGTGCAGAAACTTGGGTATGAAGCAGAATATTCAAAGAGTTTCTAGAAGCTTTCCACGTGAGAAGAGTAATAATGGGCTCGTTCCGACGAAAATAAGAGAATCGGTTAAGGAGCTAGCCGAAGTAAAGAGGAACGATTGAAACAAAACCTTTAGGCTGACTAGGATAGAGAAAGAGCATGACACTCCCCACTACCTCTAAATTAGTGTAATGGTTTGAGAACATGGGAGAGTGTTAACTGGTTCCCAACTGCCAGAGTTAGCCGAATTGGTCTCTATAAATAGGCGAAGGGTCATTTGTAAAAGCACAACTCAATACCAATCAAACCTTACAAATTTCTTGCATTTACGTTTCCTTTATTTTTTTCGCACTTTACTTTCAGCAATTTATTTTCTTTATCTCTTTCAACACTTTATTTTCTAGCTGATTTAAGCTTTTATACCTTAGTTTATCTACAGCATTTCAGTCCTTTATTCCATTTTTAGCAATCTACCTTAGTTCATAGCCATGTTCTAGTCACACTTTCTTAATAGCGAGAACTAAGAGCTCGTTAGAGTGTCTTAGAAACCTACATTGAGGAACAAAGAGCTCGTTAGAGTGTCCTTTATTCCATTTTTAGCAATCTACCTTAGTTCATAGCCATGTTCTAGTCACACTTTCTTAATAGCGAGAACTAAGAGCTCGTTAGAATGTCTTAGGAACCTACATTGTGGAACAAAGTTTCTTCCTCGAACAATCGTTTGATTAGGGAATCATATACGTTGGTTTTCCAGCCGACCTACACGGCTTCCTAATCTCCAAATCTATTTGTGATTATAAACTTATGTAAAATAGTTTTCAATAAACTAGTATGTAATTCTATCACATCTTAATTTTCTTTTCACAAAGGCACACATTTATCAATAGATCAATTTCTTACAAACGGTTCCTCATCATGTGGAGAATCACAATACACTTTATAAAATTTTATTTCTAATAGAGTTGTCAATATGGCCCACTAACCCTACCCGCATGTGTAAGACCCAAAATATTCTGGAGAATAATGTATTTATTATATTATTTCTCCGTGCGCGATGAACGCTATCAAGTGAAAGTGGATGTGACAAGTACCTTGGTATTTTTTGAGAAGATTGAAATATCCAAACTCATTTTAAATGAGGGTATCTATGCCATAGCATGTTTCAGAATCACGTCGAAAGACTCGTTCGTTTGTGACAGAGAGTGATTAGTGCTTAGGATTTGATGTTAGAAATCATCTCATGCGTTTTTCTTAAATGGTTAAAAGTATAACAAACCCTAAATAGCTTAACCCTAATTACACTCAACCTAAGTGAGACAAGATCAACATTTTACTCTCCTATAAGGCCCTTGGCCGAGCTCCCTCTCTCACACACTTAGCCTTCATTTGGTTTTCACTTTGGAGAGAGAACTTGAGAGGTTTTACAAGAAAAAAGAGTGAAAAACTTAAATGTTCATATTTTCCTCTTCTCCTTCCCCTTTGGACGAATCCTCTTCCTACTCTACCACCATCATCATTCATATTTTTCCTTCCCTTCATTCACTAATAAGGTAAGCAATTCCTTGAGCTTTAGTGTGATGGTTTTTATTGGCAAAAGAACGAGTTTTGTGTTTTAAAAGTGATTTTGGGTTTAGCATTCAACTTTTTGTTTTGACAAAGGTATTAGAGAATGTTTTGATCTATTGTATGCATGTTTTTTTGTTCAAAAATTGAGATTTGGAAAAGTGATTATTTTCAAAGAAGTGATTTTGAAGTTCAAACTTGATTTTCACCATAGATTTTACTAAGCCTTGAACATGTACTAATTAGTTTTGCAAAAAAAGTTAATCTTGCCCTTGAAATGATGATGGCCGAATGTATGATGATGTTTTGTGTGTTTGTTTGTTGCTTGGGCATCACCGCTAGACAATGACCCCCGGAGAGACCACGTTCAGTCTACTTGACAAGGATGATCATTTAGTTTGGTCTATGGACCATTATACTGGGATCGTGATGTAAACTAGTCGCGTGATCGAGGATCAATGGGATGCTATAGGAATATGGACCATCCATAAGTCATATCTGAATATGCTACATTGGCCCTTACCCTGTCTGATGTTCTCTGAAATGCTAGTTACTCGACCTCGGACACAGAATCTATAGCGGAGTCACCATCGGTTGTCGTGGGACCAGAGACAGTGCCTGTGCTAGTGGAGCCGGAGCCGACTAATCATTCTGTCATTTTCTATACCCCCTCTTCCCCTGATACCCGGGCCGATGCAGGGTGCTAAGATGCTATGTCGGGAGTTGGTGGGTCATATTTCATTAGGGTCCCGACATAGGAGCTACCAAAGATTGATGTTTCAAGCGGTGAGGAGACTTCCTCAAAGGATGAGGGAGTCGACTTCGGGAGTTCGATAGAGGAGGACCAACCGGAGACTCGTAGGGGTAGGGTGTAGAGCGTGTGTAAGTTGTCGGGGTTGCTTTATCGTGTAGCGTCTATACTTTCAGGGCATAAAAACCGGGTAGGTTTCTGTGTTTGCTTTTGTGTGGTCTGCCCTGTGTGGAGATCATAGGGAGCATATCGAGCATATGAAGTCTTTAGGTTCTAGGTTTCATAGTGACGTTACTTTCCTGTTGGAGTCTCGTTTGTAATATATGACCTATAGAGATAAGGGTTATCTTTACTTGGATATATATTATGCATTTGTTAGAGCATGTTTTGGGAAAAGAAAAAAAAATATACTTGCATTTTACGGCTTTCAAAGGAGATCACTAGCATATTGAATTCGTGTAAAGGTTACTATGATGACTCTAAAAAATCGGGGTGTTAGATCGTGGACCAGAGACAAAATGCCACACAGAAGAAAAGCCTTGAGGGCCAAAAGTCCCCAAAATCTCTGTGGGCTAGGGCCGGTCCATGCCTCTACAATTTTTAAAAACTCTCTTTCTCTCTCTGTCCCTCTCTCTTTCTCTCTCAGTTTCTCGACGTTAATCTCTAATACCTATACGTAAAAATTCCGGACCGATCATAACGTTTCGGGAAGACCCGAATGGGCCGGGAAAACTTGAACAAGTCGGATTGATTTGAACAGGTTGGGTGATCTAAACCTGACCCTTAACCCTGAAACTAAACCCGACATGAGTCGGCCTTTGACCAGAATGTGTTAGGCCGACCTAAACCCTAAACTCGACTCTGAACTCTAAACCCTAAACTCGACATGAACCTATAAGAATGAATCAACCAAGCCTAGTTAACCATAATGAGTCGGGTCGACAAAGAGACAGTTAGGTAGGGCGAGTTAGGAGGGTCGGTTTTAGGTTAGAAGGGCCAGTGTCGGCTCGACGAGTCGAGAGGGTCAACACCTGGTTGGGCTAATTGGCGTCGGGTAGGTATGCGCCGAGTCGACGCCTAGTCAAGAAGGAAAAATGGGGGGGGGGGGGCAGTTTTAGGGTTTAAGACCAATTTTAGGGTTCACGTTAAGTTTTGCGTTTAGGGGCAATTTTAGGGTTTAGGGTGAGTCATTCGTGTCGGAGTCAAGTTGGGAGGGTCGACGCTGAGTCGGTCTTGTCAGCGTCGGCATAGGGCGGGTTGAGGTCGGGTCGTTTGAATCGAGCCGGTCGGGTCTGATTTAGGGTTAGAGACTGGTTTTAGGGTTCCTATCAGGTTTTAGGGTTCAGGGCGGGTCGGGTCGGACATATTGGTGTTAGTTTGTGCGGGTCAACGTCGAGTTGGTCGGGTTGAATTTAGGGTTTAAGACCAATTTTAGGGTTCAGGTCGGCTTAAGAGTCGATTTTAAGGCTCGTGGCTTGTCGGACGGGCCAGTGTTGGTTCGGGTGAGTCGGTGACGGGTAGAGCAGGTTGTTGCCGAGTCGGGTTTAGGGCCAATTTTAGGTTTTAAGGTTTATTTTAAGGTGCAGGGTAGGTCAGCCATGTCGGCGTCTGTCGGTCACGCCCACGTTGATTCAAATTGGGAATTAGGGTTCAGGTGTAAAACTTGAGAATAGATTTTTTTAATTTGTTGTCAATTTGATTTTTGAAATCATATATTAAAAAATTAAAAATAACTAATTAATGTAAAATAGGGCTTGACTGGTCTCGAGGCTGACCCTATCTAACTCACTAAATGAGTGAGTTTTATGGGTTGGGACTTATATGGCTCCACTTACTAGTGGGCCAAAAATGCGAAGCAAAAAAGGGAGGTTAAATGAATTTACCCTGGATTTGGGGCCAAATTAAAAGCTTTATTTCTAATTTTTCTTAGACTTAAAGATTCGCTTTGATCTTTATCCTTGGTCTGCCCATTGTCATGAGTCAGTTTGTTGGTTTTAGCATGTGGTCGAATCTCAGCTTAGAACAATAATTACTTTATTGTGTCAGGCATCAAACGCATCCAAAATTTCACTATTATCATAACAAGTAATATTTTAACACTAATTTTATTGTCTTTTAAAATAAATATTTCCCAATGATCAACCACTTGATCCAAATAATCATAGATGTTTTTTTTTCTTTGGCTTAATTGCAATTTTAGTCCCTCATGTATCACGTTTGTGCGATTTGGGTCCCCCGATTTTTAATTGCGCGATTTCAGTCCTTCAACTTTTTTTTTGTGCGATTTTAGTCCAGCCGTTAGTCTTGGTTAAATTCCAAACAGAATATTCTTATATAGATTCCTATATACTAACCGCACCCCTCATTTTACTAACTACACCCCTCACATAAATATAAAACATAAAAAATAAATTAAATAATTAAATGTAATTAATAGAAAAATATTATTTTTATAAATAAAAGAAAAATAAAAAGCTGAAAAACCCTTCTTCTTCTCTTCCTTCACCTTCTTCTTCTTCTTCTTCCTCCTCTTCTTCTTCAACCCACCCCACCTTCATCATCATCATCTTCTTCTTCTCCCCCCACCCTCACTCACACAACCAGAACCACCACTGCCACCCACAACCCCCCACCCCCACCCACCCCAAACCACCTCCAATTTCATCCTCAAAATCAACACCAGCGCACTGTCACCAGCCTCGATCGCACTGCCTCGATGATCTTCTTCAGCGCCTTGAGATCCTCGTCGCACCTCTGCAGCGTCCCCAGCAGCTTCCGCCTCTTCTCCGCCACCGAGTCCGGCGAAGCTGGCACCGCCTCCAGCCCCATCAGCCTCGCCACCAGCGCCGGCGCCTCCCTAGGGCTATCCGGCGCCTTCGCATTACACGCGGCGGCGGCGGTTTTCTCCTCTTTTGCGTTTACCGGTGGCGAATTGGCGGCGGCAGGGGAAGCCGAACCACCGAGTGAGAGAGAGATCGATGGCAAAATTGGAGGCACGGCGAGGTGCCGTTTGCCGTTCGCGGAGGTGGAGCGGTGGTGTGCGTGGCGGCACTGGAGGAAGCCCAAAGAGGACGAGCAGTGGAGGTGGAGCAGTGGGTTTGGGGGTGAGGGTTCCGTTTGGGGTGGGTTGAAGAAGAAGAGGAGGAAGAAGAAGAAGGTGAAGGAAGAGAAGAAGAAGTAGGGTTTCAGCTTTTTATTTTTCTTTTATTTATAAAAATAATATTTTTCTATTAATTACATTTAATTATTTAATTTATTTTTTATGTTTTATATTTATGTGAGGGGTGTAGTTAGTAAAATGAGGGGTGCAGTCAGTAAAAAGGAATCTAGATAAGAATATTCTGTTTGGAATTTAACCAAGACTAACGGCTGGACTAAAATCGCACAAAAAAAAAGTTGAAGGACTGAAATCGCGCAATTAAAAATCGGGGGACCCAAATCGCACAAACGTGATACATGAGGGACTAAAATTGCAATTAAGCCTTTTTCTTTCTACAAAAGGTCTTAAAACGCAATCCTAGTCAAATGAAAAAACTGATTAGTTTATAAACGAATGGATATTAGTGTAATTTTGGGTGTTAGGACAGAGTTGAAGAAACTCTTACATATAAAAAAAAAAAAAACACATTTATATTTTTGATTTCCATTAGTACTTAAAAAATAGAAAAATAAAGAAGCAATTTGCAAGAAGAAGAAAGTGTAACGGTAGCAGTGAAGAGCAGCACATGGGAATGGTATCATAATAAAAATAAAGGTTGGCCCCAGTGGGGTCTTCTCTTTTAGGGCTTTGTCCTGTGTGATTTGTGTCATATTGTAAACGTGTCGTTTACTAGAAGTGGTTTCTGTGTCTCTTGCACCAAAACCTACCTTAAAAACTATGTACCTAAAAAATAAAAACTGTGCTAGAACATGAACCTTATCTACAGAAAAAGCTTTAGGTCATAGCTGACTCACCCAAAACCTTGCTTTGTCAACAGCATTATTATTATTATTATTATTATTATTATTATTATTATTATTATTATTATTAGCAGAAAACAATAGCTTGTGCCTTGTAGAGATATCAGAGAGAGAGTCTGCTGCTCCAACGCCTGCGTATTTGATTTTCTACCACCCTTCTAGAACCTGTGTTTGTTAGCGTTGTAAAATTTATTTATAAACTTTGTCTACACTGGATTAAAAAAATTATCAGCGCTGATCCGTGTACAGCAAAATAGTGTAACATTATATATATATATATATATATATATATATATTAATATTAGTAATTTGTAACGGTTAAAAATTGCACAGTTCATATAGTGTATAACACTATTCCGCGGTACACAAATAATTTTTGAAAAAGTATTGTTCATAAATTAAAAAAAGGTTTTTCTTATAAATTAATTTTATCATATAATGAATATTGTTTTGGTCAGTCGAAAATGGCAAAGGGCTACGGGTATGTTTCGTATGTAAAAGAAAAGCAAGAGAAAAGTAAAAAAAAAAAAAAAGCAAGAGAAAAGAAAAGAAAGAAAATAGAACAGAAAATAAGATGACTTTTAAGTTGTTTGGTTGAAGAGTAAGTGAAAAGAAAAGTGAGAGAAAAAAAATTGTTGTTTATAACATGAGATAATTACCATCAACTTAAAATAAAATATGATAATTAATTTTTTATAAAAAGATATAATTATAGACATATTATTGAAATAATTTATTATGGGTGTTATTAAACTTTTTATTATTTTTTATAATTATTATTAAATGTAGAGTGAGGGTTATTTTGGTCAAATAACACAAAGCATCCCTTCTCCTCAAGTTTTCTACTCATGCTAGAGGAGAAATTAATTTATGTGGGACCCACCTTATTTTTTTCTTCTCCCCATATTTTTTATCAACCAAAGGAGAGAAAATACATTGATTCTCTTCCTTTTCTCTTGTTCCAAACAAGGCATAATAGCATCTAAACCGGCTCAAGGATCTTGTAACTTGCTACTACAAAAACACTCTTTGGAGAAAGAAAAATCTGTCGCATAATAGTTAAAATTTATATCCCAAAATAATTTTAGAACAGAATTTGCGGCAAAATAATTTTGTCGCACTTTTTTTGTCGCAAAACTTTTGAGACGAAATATATTACTCCGCCGCTAGTTTGGGACTGAAATAGAGACAAAATATATTGAATTATATTCATTTAAATAATATATTTGCGACAGAATTAACAACAGACGCATTAAACTTTTTGGGACGGAGCAAACTAATCGGTCGCAAGTTTGAGACGTAATGTACTTGTTTATATTTTGTAATATAATAATTTCACGACAGAGTTGGGATGGAAATAATGTATTTAGCAATGACAGAATTCATACTACCATAGTCCGTCCTGAATTTTGCAACGAAAGTGGGGATAGAAATAAGGTTTTTTCAATGACAATATTCAAAATAACATAATCCGTCCCGATATTTGCGACGGATATATCTTGTCACTGAGTTGTGAAGATTTGAAAGTTGGTACTAGTTTCGTCGCAAATGCATAATTTTTTGACAGAAAATCTCATTTGAGATTCCATAACAAATATATTTAGTATTCCTGTTCTGTTTATTATTATAAATAAATTCATAATAAATATCCTAAATTTTGAAAATAAAAAAATGAACTGAACCGTAAAAGAACCATCATATTCAAATAAATTCATCCATTGATACATCCAAATTAAACTTAATCATAATTATCTGGTCATAAGTATAATTAAGAATCTCAAACTAATTTAAAACATAGAAGTTTCATCCATACATAAAAAACCATGATCTATAATCATATGTAGCCATTAAGTCATCAAATTTGTCCATCACTCTGATTGTTATTTGAAGCATCACTTCGTGAACATCATGAGGATAATCCAAATCCAAATCTATTCCATCCAAATCAATATTTGCATGTCTTGCAAATAAAACCATTATTTAGTTTGTCGAGCAATGGTAGCATTTATTTTATCAATTGTTTGTTGTTACTTCATAATTTTCTGTCTCAGTTTTGCCTCAACCTCAGCACTCATACCTCAGACAATATCAATGTAGTTGACGTGTTGTGATTTGGAAGTTAATGCACTAGCTATCACGCATCCTTCCCTCTAAACTAAGACCATATACTCTTCCCTTAGCATTTCTTCCCCCAACTGCGTCAATCATAATTGCATAAGGTATTGCTAACTCCGTCACCAATTGAGACGGAATAATTAAATATTTGCGTCCCCATGCTAGCGCTATGATTTCCCTCTAAAACTAAATATTTACATTATGACGGAATATAAATGTCCGCAAATATGTGACGGTTTATATAAATGCATCGCTACATTGAGACAAAATACAAATTCCGCCCCAAAACAAAAAATATATTTTTAATAAACTTCGTGAGAGAAAATTATTTGCTAACTCTGTCACAAATTGGGCGGAATAAATAAATATTTGTGTCGCCAAAAGTTAGGTCATCATTCCCTCCAAAATAAATGTTGTAGTTGGGATGAAATTTTGTAGTCCGCCGCACATTTGTGACGATTTGTGTAACTTCATCCCTAAATTGTGATGAAATTTCAATTCCGTCCTAAAATGTTAGAATTAATTTTTTTAAAAATCTTCGCGACGAGAAAGTGTCGCTAAGTCCGTCACAAATTAATCATTTTGGGACGGAAAATTTTTCAGCGTAAAATTCCATCATAAATTGAGTGTTTTCTAGTAGTGAAGTAAGAACAATAGTGGCGGACGAGATGACTTAGTTAAGGAATAGCTCATCTCAGCCAAGACTAACCGGCAAGACACCGAATCAATTGGTAAGGATTGTGCAAGGCTGTTATAATTGACATCGAACCTATAATTACAGGTGGGCTTCCAAAAGACTTTAAGAGACTATTATAATTGACATCGAACCTATAATTACAGGTGCAGTCCTTTATTGACACATTTGAAGCTCATTATGTAAACTTAAAGCTCTTTTTAGACCTCGAGATTCTATCTTTGCTCACTTACTTGCTAGAGTGTCAGAATTTCTTCTATAAATATACCTCCCGTCGTGTCAACATAACTTTGTTATTCCATAGAAGTCATTCCAAGTTGTGCACCATCACAAAAAACAAAGAGATTCGAACCATCTCATTTCTAGAAGAACAAAATGTTGTACATAATGTATATTAAACATTACATTTTGTGTAAAGAAATTTTTAATATAGTACACTATTGAATTATTTTATAATATAATATATTATCAAGAATTAATTGAATTTGTTGTTTTTTAGCGATCCAGATATTAATTCAATGAGCAGCACCTGCCGAAAGGTGGAAAATGTGTACAAGGTTTTGTCTTTATTTGTCACAGTCACCATCATCTATTCTAAGGCCACTTGGTCAAGAATCATTCATCTAGAATGGTGGTTGAGGATATGTATAATTATGGTTTGGTAGGTCCTTCTAAATCATTTATAATAACTAATGATCTTCATTATTTTAAAGTTTCTTTTCTAGAAATTTTTAAAAGGAAACTGCTAAATGACATGTGATAATATCTGTTTCAATTAAGGAAAATTGAAAGTTTGAAAACTCACATACTAGAATACAAATTAAAGAAAGATAACAGAGAATATCAAATGCTTATAAAATAAGCAGAGAAGAATATCAAATGTCACTAAAATTTGGTTAAATCCTTAAATATAATAATTTTTAAAGTATAATTTACTTTATGCATAAAGCCTAAGAAATCGTTTTCCCAAGCGCAAAAAAGAAAGCCTAAGAAATCAAATCTCCCTGTTCAAACAACATTAGTACTATTATTATATAAAATAAAGATTCATGAAACTGGTTATGAACAAATGAAAAGGAATTGAATTCAATCTTTGGTTAACTGAGATTGACAAGAACTAGGTTTTATATTTCCCTCTTCCATCACTAAATTACTTTAAACTAACGTTTTTTTTTTTAAATGATAGTACTTAGAGAAAACACCTTTACACTATCGGACAGGTGCCAGTGGTATACTGGAGATGTCAACAGAAGCTCACACCTTGGGTAAGAGCGTTGGGGATCACCCTGAGGATTATTGCTCACCAACTAAAATTTTATTAGACGCAGGGGATTTGAACGATCGATCTATAAGCATGTGAGAGTTGACCGTGGAACATGTGTTCAAATTAAACTAAAGTTGTGCTACAAGAATTACTACTAGCTTCTTATGGAAATTTAAAACTTTGCTAGTTCCATAAAAACGGGAAATAAAAGAGCTATTCACATCTTTTGCTGTGACACTACGTGCATGTTTGGAAAACTCATCCAGAATCTACGTTTGGGTCAGATCCACGTTTCCAGAAGTAAAAAATAATTGATTTTGAATTGTTGGATCTATATTTGACATCTTCAAAACCAAACACACCTTACTTTATCAATCATAACTAAAGATATGAATGCCCTGCATTTATTTTTTCTTCACTTTTCCAAAACCAGGTGTGAAACAGAACACAAATAAAGTTACCACCTGAGAGCACTAAGCGATGTTCTTGAAATGGGGAACACACCCGCAAGTAATATTTTCTCAAACTCTCTTCTATGATGATCTTTTCTTTGCTTCTGCGTTTTTGCTGCTTAGTTCACTTTATCAGACTTCTAAAAGTGCATACAGCTGGAATATGTAAAAATATCATGATATGTGTTAAAGAATATTAAGTGTGAGTAAGAAATCACACATCATATAAAAAAGAAAATGTTGAATCGTATACAAGTGAAATAACTCATAGTATAACTCTTTAAGGTTTTGTGCTATCATAACTTTGTATTATTTGACAAGTGATGGTTAATACATCAAATTTAGCACCATTTAAAAGTGTTCTGTTTGTGAGTTTATTGAATGTCATACTTCTAATCATTAATGGTCATCAAAAGCAGCTTGACCAAGATTCTTAATTTGATCTATTGGTGTAACGTTAATGTGAGAAAGACATGCAATCCAAAATATTTTTTTCCTAGAGCAAATCTTGATCGACGTGATCAACAATAATTGGAGGGGATTATATTGAGCTTATAGTATAAAACTATGTGAGGGGTTTTAGGTTTTTGTCTGATTCAACCATCTAATGATTGATTGGAATAGATTTTTTGTCCCCTTGTTGGAACTATCCAAGATTATTGAAATCTCCATATCAATTTTCAAAGTTAAGAAACCTCCCAACCGAGCCAAATTGAAAGATTGGCTGCTAAATAATCATGAATTGAAGTTTTTATAGTTTCTGCAATTCTGGTAGACTTTAAGAGTATCAAAATATGGTGCCTTCATTAATCATTGGAATTTTGTTACTTAGTCTCAGCGAAACATTGAATCAGCAATGACGTTGGTTGATCCAAGTGATACATATTCAATTTCTCTTAAGTAAGATATCAAATTCGAGTCTTGTATATGGAAAAAAAATTCGATGGAAGCTGGGGGTGAATATTCTCGGTTGAAGCAAGATTGTCTCCACCAACATTCAATCAATGAAATTGGCAAATAGTACAATGGAAAGAGCCTCTAGTTTTATGTCACAACAAAATGCAGCCATTAATTTAGAAACTTATAATCTTTTTCTGTTACTAAAAAAACAATGATATTCTCCCACTTACTTGGGTTGTTCAAGTTGGTACTATTTCTCTTACTTAGAATCCCAACATAAGATTTTATTGCTTGCTTCATATGTTGCACACGTTAATATACAAAGACCAAAAGTTGCAAAGAATGAAGCATATCTTCTCAAATATTTGATAACTGCAAGTTCATGTATATCTACCCTGAATATGAAAGAGAAGACAAGAACCATTCACCTCCTTTGTTGCAACGCACAAGAAATCAAAGAGCAGCTCCCTAAAAGCATGCCATGTTTCATTATTTGGAGTTGATCAATCATAGAAAATAGTTAATTTTTACATTGTTTTTTGCAGAACTTTAATGCAATGGTGGTTGTTATTTTGACTTATTTCCTAGTTTGAACTGTTAAGTTATGGAGAATGTGCATGATTGACTGATACACTAAAAGTATGAACAACATTTTCTTTTCACTCAGACATTTTGAATTGATTTTAAACAATATAACTCTGTTCTAGAACCTTGAGTATCCATTCAGCTACTCCTATAGTTCATGTTATGTCACTGGTCTAGTTAATTGCATTTGGACAGTAAAATAGCATGGAATAGCTATATGTTTTGATAGCCTTTTTTGTCAGCAACAGTCAAAACCAAATCTCACACGTCACAAGACGTGTTCATGTTTTCTTAACACTAGTCTAATGAATGCTCCTCAAGTTGAAGAAATTTTGATGACATGATATTGTTATCTTTCTATCATAGGGTTTCTTGTTCACCTTTCTTATGTGAAATTCTCTTTATAAAGATAAGAGTGAAAGATGTTTGTTCACACAGTGAACATAAGAACTGAGCAAGGTTAAAGTACAACCCTACTCCGTCTTAGAGTATAAAAGTTATACAAGGTTATCCCTCTTGTTATATAAGTTGGGGTGTGTTTGTTTAACCGTTTTCATCTGTTAGTATGAGCTTTAATGCAGGAAAACTTAGTTTTCAACGTACAAAATGTGCTTTTACTCAATGAAACTTGATTTTTAGATTAACTAAATGTGTTTTTACTTTTATTTCGACTATAAGCCAAACCTACTCTTATGCGTATAGTGAGTAATAAAAACATCCTTTTTGTCACTATGCAATTAATCCTAAATTGCATTATCTCTAATTTTTAGGCTATTTCTAACATCATGTCTATGATATCAGCCACTGTTCTTGTGAGGCAGTCAGGCAGGTCAGTCATAACTCCCGCAATTAAATCGGGTCGGCCTCCATGTAGGAGTTGAGCAATGTCGTTACATGAGATAAAGAAACTTTGCTCATGAAATTAAACAAGGATCAAGGACCACACACAAATTATTTTTAGGTCATGTTCCATTGAATTTAGTGGTACTATTTATTTGGGTCCTTATCAAGCAGGCTTTCATCAGTCAAACGTTTGAAGTAAAGCCCATTTATGTGAACCTTGTAGGGTTAATTGGAAATTCAGAAAGTAGCTTCTAGGATATAATAGAAAGAAATTTCAAGCCATGGATCACAGTTTCAAATGTTGCTTAGTTTCTGGACAAACTGTGTTTCAAATTCCAACTCTGAATTAAAAACTGAAACTTTGGAATTGTTTCCTCCTCATTTTGCTCAAATGTAGAATTTTTTAAATTATAATCCCAAGACTTTCTTGCTCACGGTATATCTCACTCGCGGAGCTATACAAATTAAACACCAAAGTTGAATTTAAGGAGACATGTCTCTCTAACAAATGATTGTTCATACTTCATTGCATGCAAGTTCAACCTACCTACCCTTAAACAGAAAACGGAAAACGGCTAAGGATCTGTTAACCTCTTTTTCTGTGATGTTGCATTAATTGTGTTGCATCATGCAAGATTTTATAAGATGAATTCACATGTGATGGTATACAACCACAAAACAAGTAGCATGCGGCAAGATATAAACATGCCATGCTTTCGTTGCGTTGCGGGTCTTCAACTTCAAAAAGTTGTTTTTCACTACAACGAAAAAGTCACCAACTTTGAGGCACATGAAAATTGTTTTGCTATTTTTATTTTATTTTTCCAAAAATTCTGATGAGTTCTAATGCGGTCACCACTAGGGTCACGACATGTTTCTAGGACATTTGGTCACTAACAAACGTATTTATAGATCGCCTACTAACACAACTTTTATATCGGTAGTGAGAATCGAAACACAACCTTGTGAGAAAAAGTGATCTGTCCTAACCAACTAAGACAACATGAGTTACAAATAAAATTAATTTGCTACTAGAGTGATGAAATATGAACTTACACTTTTTGACATATGTCCCTAACACATGCTTTTATATAATTTTACGGCGGTTTAAACTATCGCTAATACACACTTTCCGTTTGCCATAATCTGTGAGCTGATGAAAGGGTATCTTTTCCCTTTTGCCCAAAACTTATTGGGAAAGCAAGGATTTGGTAGCATTGACTTTGAACTCAAGCTGGTTTATATCATGATTACGGTGTATCCTGCTATTAATCTGGATATAATCATTCAATTATATTGTCGTTTCCTAATGATTAATGAAGCTGCTACAAGCAAAAAAACTACAAATAAAACAAATCTAAAGATTGATCTTTGTATGAACATTTGTTTTTTCATATTCCTTGTATATATTGCTGTTAAATAATGGTCTATTCAATAAATCATAAGGTGAAGCGTGGTGGTTGTTTACTATGTTTTTTAATTATGTGGTTAGAGGTTACATTCACGACATGAGGGGAATTAGTCAGTACTGCTGACCCTGAATACTCTGGACTACGGCAAAAAAATGTTCATTTTAATTTGATTCTCGCACCTACTCTTTGATTTTCGTATATAAAAGACAAAGTAATTAGATTTTCATATTTTTGTAGGATCTTTCTTTTTTGTTCTAATTCATTGTTAACAAATGTTGACATAGATAATAATCAGAAAAGTGGTGGCAATGACATTAATTAACAAACGGAAAGGGTTATCAAGGTACAATACATGTAGCCAAGTTAAAAATATTTTGAGTTCTGAAGTGATCTCTGATCATAATTAATATTATTTTAGGATTATAATGATTGATTATGTAGATGATGGTAGAGGAAAATGTGTCACTGTTAATTGATTCCCCATGAAGATTATACATGCATATTTGATTAAGAAATGATTCGTGTACACTATTTTTATGGCAATTTATGACGGTATACAACTTTTGTGACGACACATAGTACACCACGCTTACTAATTGTGGTAGTTAAATTTCAAAAAATTGCAGGTGTGACCATCACAAATTGCTAGTGATTTCGGTGTTGCCACAAAAGTGATATTCACCGATTGCAATTCTATTGGATTATAGTGCAAATCCCTTTACTTAATCATACAATATCATGTCTAGAAGAATAAAACTTGAACAACCTAGTTCAAATTACAATAGTGGCAAACTGGCAACCTAATTCAAATTAAAACTTGAACAACCTAGTTCAAATTACAATAGTTCAAATTACAAGACATCACTTACCAATTAGCCTTCTTCTGTAACTATAAGCAGCAATGGCCTTGGAATTGACAATCCATGCTACCTTGTTATGGTGACATTCACGTTGCTTATAAACTCTCCATTCATGAAATCCTAGTTGCCAAAAGGAACATGTTCAAGTTACATTAACATGAATAAGGTTGTACTTACAAATTCAATGGATTTAGACTAATAGTTCTTGCTAGGGAACCAGAAGAAACAGAACATAAGAAACCTGTCTCACGGTTGAAACAAGGGACAAGCCATTTTTTTCTAGTACGGTATTACCCCTCTAATGACAATTATAGAGACATTCAGCTTCAAATTGTTGATGAATAATGTAACATACAACAATGTCCAGACACCTTTAGGGATCAATTTTACGATAGGTGGTAACTTTATCAGTCAATTTTCCTAGTGGTGCAACACATGCAGTTTCAAGCAAGAGAAAACGTGCTAAAATTAGATTGTGTTCCCTCGAAACTAAATTGTGCAGGTTACTTTGCAACTTGCAAGGATGGGATTTAAAATTTTGCTCTCTCTAAGCCTTAGTTTCATTTTTTTTATCTCATGTGTACCACTGATAAAAACATTGTATTCGATATAACTCTCATTTTTCTTTCTACAAAATCATATGTGTACCCTCCTATCAAGTCGGTCCAAACAGACCAACCTAGGAGTTGTGCACATAAGCAAAATATTTCGAGTCCAATCTCCTTAAATCGTGTATCATTTTACTAGGTTGACTAACTCAAATTGACTTTAGAAGGTCGGAAATCACAAATGCAATTTTAATTAGCAAGAAGTTAGGCGAGAGTGAATTAGAATAGAGAGATACAACAAAGAGTTTGTTAGCATCCTCGTTTGATGTGTTTAGACAACATGGAAGAGAGAAGTTAGAGTGTGAGCCATCTCACATTTTTTGGCCATCCCAGTTGTGTGAAGAAATGGAAAGGAGAGTGTGGGCCATCTTACCTTTCCTATTTTACCCTTTTAATCATACATCAACAACAACAGGCATGTAACATGTTAATAATTCAGGGGTAAAGGTTTCTTTTAATATAAAACTTCATTCTCTCTTTTAACTCTCTCCTAAACCAAACAAAGCATAAGAAGATATCCCACCACTCACTTAGTTAACTTAGGAGAATTGGATGAAACCTTTAGTCTGTTGTATCCTAAGTATTCACTGTAACATATACAAAGATATGAAAATTGGTGGGGGTAACATGAGACAATAAAGAATAATCAGACACAATGAGAAAACAGATCCCAAGAACACAGACAAACAATAAGTAACGTGAAGCAGAATTCCTATCACAGAAGGTGCAACAACACGTATAGATGAAGGACAGTATAAGGGACGCATCGAAGGACTTATTGCATTTTTTTTTGTCAATGGTACTTAGATTAATACCCCATCGGTTGCCCATGATACTTACATTAGTGAGACTAAAATCTTAAAAAGTGATACTACAATGCAATAAGATAAAACATTAAGAAAGAAGCATCCACACTCATGCTAATACAAGTAGTTAATAACCTAAGCATGAAAAAAAGGCTCAAATGGTACAATCCCGCCGTCACCCCAGAATGAAAGGGGTGGTCTCATAGTTCTTGGTCTGTGAAGAAATGTTGTTAGGTGCTCCGTTTTTCTTTTTCTATTGGGACCGAACCTAAACCTGTGCTTGAGAGATAGTTGTCCATATATTGATAAGGGATGTATAGATTCTCGAGAAGAGAGGGGCCATAGTGGTCACCCCCCACCTCCCGGATCCCACGACTGAATAGAAAGTTGGATTTACATTGGATCTCACCTGAATCGCTCCATCAAAGCCCCTAAATTCCTAAAGCCTTAACGTAGGTTTCCATGAAGAGCTCCGACAGAGTTGGATGAGTTGCTAAAGATGAAGCTGCTGGTTAAAAGAGAAACAAAAATTTCTGCTCAAATAATCAACTGTGATTTAATTCATTGTTGGCCCTATGACTACTTGCCTTGGAGAAAAGCAAGAAAGTGACCGCATGCAAAATGGAATTAGAAGGGCCCAAGTACAAGAGGCCCAAAAGAGATAAAATAAGACCAACAATAGGAACACTACATGTCCAAAAATTCTTGATCGGTCGGGCGTCCATCTAACATATATT
Organism: Acmispon strigosus; assembly: GCA_030819835.1. Classification (NCBI taxonomy): domain Eukaryota; kingdom Viridiplantae; phylum Streptophyta; class Magnoliopsida; order Fabales; family Fabaceae; genus Acmispon; species Acmispon strigosus. The sequence continues at coordinate 41,926,692 of JAUAMA010000005.1, read as the reverse complement.
AGCAGCAACTTTTAAGGTGAGATTAAAAAACGCCGGTGATGTGTGTCTGATGAATATCATGAAAATTCCATATCTCTACATCAATACTCTAATATAAAAGAATATGAACATATTTAATTTCTCATCACATTTACGCATGGCATCTGATCGGTACATATACTTCATGCATGTGATCTAAGCTCACATTATTATTATTATCTATATACAATCAATAAAAGATATAATTAACTTCCTCTTCCTCTCATTTGTGACACATTTCAAATGGTTTTCAAATGGGTTTTTAGGATCAGAAATTTGTTATTGAATGAGAAAATTTTACTGATGATTAGATGCTATATATATAGAGAGTAAGGACATAATATAAAAATAACAAATTCACTCTTAAAATGATATAATTTAATATTAGTTCACATGCATGGAGATAATATTATCAAATTGTGGGAAATTCTTCAAGGGTGAAAAATAAGAAATAAAATAATTAAATAAAGAAGCTTCGAGTAAAATAAAGAATATTGAATAATATATAAGTAAAATAACACATACACATATTACCTTAAGGTTTTAGGTGAAATATATAATGTCATTCACTAATGTGTTTTACTCCTCATCTAATATAGTTATTAAAAGATATATAGCCTTTAGGTATGCCCCTTTACACCCTAACACTTTGATGGGAGAAAAGAAAGATTTTCTTTGCCCTCAAGTAGAAACAGAGGGAAAGGTATATATGGAAAGGGGGTTCCTATTACTTCAAGAACAAGTACGAAGGTATCCAAATGTCAAAATCAACTTGTAACACCAGACTATGCTATGCATAGCCAAGATTTTTCTCCAACCTCAACAGGGTCGATGTGATCTTTTTTGGCATGAACTCTACTACCTAAAAGTTCTTCATCATATAATAATTCACACTGAATAGCAACTGGATAGCGGAGATGCTCGTTGCGCTATAGCTTTCTTTGGCGCATTCTCGCAAACACCTTACAAACACTATGCTACTTGCGTTTTTTTTTCATCACAAGTGTCCTCCGTGTTAGTGTGTGTTTGGATCAGCGTTAACATAATTAGAATTGACCAGAATTGGATCTGATAACGTGAGTTTAAGTGACATGGTTTATGTTTGAATACATTTACTTAAAATTGATTTTCGTAACTGAACTATAGTAAATTTACACGAAATTGGATCAGCTAGATGGGGAAGCTACTTTGGATCAATTCTCCTAAAACTTGTAGAATTGATTCTTAAACATTGTAAACACCTCGTTTTTGCCCTTAGTTTTTTAAATTAATTAATTTAATAATTAGTTATCTTCTTTTAATTAAAAAAGAGAATAAAAATCTAAGAGCATGATCAATGACTAGGTTAGTGTGGTTAGTTTTTATTTATTATTGGAAAAAATGACAATGATAATATAAATGAGTCCAAAAAGAAGGAGAAGAAAGAAGAGAAGAAAAAAGAGAGAAGAGGCCCATCAGCTAGGGAAGAAAAAGAAAACACGAAGGAAGCTGAAAAAAAAAGGACAAGGCCCATCGGCTAAAGATAAGAAGGGAGAAGAACAAAAAAAATAAACAAAAAAAAGCATCAGCCCCTAGTAAGGCTCAGTTTATGATGATGATGACAGATTGCATAATAAAATAACAGGTTTTAGGTAAAATATGACTTAAGTTCATCTTTTTGGGTTGTGTACTGGAATGGGAGGTTTAATGTAAGATCCTCTATTTTTGTAAATTGCACTTTGGTCCTTCAACTGTTCGTAATGGTGATTTAGCCCTTAGGGCTTATAATATTATGATTTGATCCTTGAATATTTTGATATTGAAATTTGATCCTTAATTGAAAATAATTTATGGTGCTTGAGTTATAACAAGATGAGCTTTAGTTTAATGGTTGAGACTTAGGTATTTTGCTTACGGGGTGAAGGTTTGAATCTTGGTTAAGTGCTATTCTTGATTTTGCTTTTATTTTCCTTCTCATTTTCGAAATTAAGGAGTAGAGAGGGAATATTCTTTTGTTCTTAGAGATGCTTTATGAATTTAATTACTAGAGATTAATAAAATTTGGGGTAACAGAATTTATTTTAACCGAAAACAAGACCGGATATGTTCTGTTTTGAAGGAGCTTGCAAGGAGGGAAGAAGTCAGCCTTTTCTTCCTATTTTTACTAGGTTAGGGAAGAAGTCAGCCTTTTCTTCCTATTTTTACTAGGTTTGGGGCGTGCCCACTCAGCTAATTTGGCTGAGCATTTTCTCTTTTAAACCTCTTTAATTAATTTGAAAACAGAATAGTTTTGTTAGATTAAAAAGATGGTTTAAAGATATTGCTGCTGAAAAATAGAAAATAAGCTGAGAAAATAACCTCCCACTCACCCAAATTTTGTGCATCATATAGAGGGGAAACATTTAGATACTAACTTCCATTCCTTCACTAAAACACGTTCAACACTCCAAAGAAAAATTGTTTCCATTTCTCTTGTTCCTGCTAAGTTCTTCTACATTCTGCTGCCTTTTCTCCTCTTTGTTGCTGCTGTATTCTCCTTGGAGAAGGCCTTGGGATTCTCTAACATTCTCTTCAAGAGGCTCCCCACTTGTGTTCTTGGTAATCCCTTCTTTCCCCAATACATTCTGAGTTCTACTCTTGTTTGAAAAACTCGGTTTTAACCCGAAACCGTTTCTGTTTTTGGGTTTGGAATTCCTCTCCAAAACCGGAGCTTGAGCACAAAATTCACTTCACTTCTGAGACGAGAATGAGCGTTGGAGCGTAGAAGACGAACACCGGCTTATACGTTCGTTTCCGGAGCCATACTTGAGGTTGGTTCCGCTCTACACCTTATTTCACAATTCTAGAAAATTGTAGGTCTTTGACACTAAACATGTAAATTTAAGCAAATTGATCTTTGATATGTTGAAGCTCTGAAAAATAATGTTTAAATGATGTAGAATTAATTTTTATAAAAACCCTTAATGAAAATTACATTTCAAGGCTTAAATGGTAAAAAACGGTGTTTTTGTCGTCCTGTCTATTATGAAAAGTTGAGTGTTTTGACACTTGTCACTAGCATCAAGAACTTGGGAAGTGCTTGCAAATCATGAAGGCAAGCCAGATAACATTTTTACAATTTAAATATGAAAAATGGAGCAATTAATTTTTTTTGAAAGTCAAAGGAATATGTGGGAGAGGCACTCGTATAGAATTGTGTACGGAAACATTAAGCTGGCAAAGGAAACAGATCGATGGAAGATAATAAATAATTTGAGAAGGAAAAGTTGGTCCGAGGAATATGATTTCATGTGAGCATGGGCGAATAAGATCCACTTCTCCGTGTTCAACGCTTCTCTCTTTCCACGTCTGCACCCAAATCAAAGTCACATCCTCTCTCTCTCTCTTTCCTTCAGGGTACTTACTGTTGTGGATTTTGATTTTGGCAACGTAAACTTGTGCCGCCGCAGGAACAGTATGATTACCTGTGTCAATGTGACCAAAGGACAGAGATACACATGTCCTCGCCGGCTGGTTGCTACTTTGTCGTCTCAGGTGAGCTGAAAAAGCCACATTTTCACACGGGATTTTCTATTGTACACGAGTGAGTCTCTTGCTGAACACGGTTTTATAATGGATCACGCCTCGATTCAGAGAACGATGAGAGGGTGGAACAAGGTTTCAGAGGTTAATTTGCATTGGAATTTGAAAGTGTAAAAAGAATCTTTCGTTACTCCTAAGTCCTAACAGTACTCGACACAATATTTCACATGCTAACGCAAGTAATAGTAATACCAACTTCTCGAGGAGCTGAAATCTTGCTTCCCACTCCCTATCATGCAAAATAATAGGATATCTGAATCACTCAAACTAAACAGGAGGTAAGATCTCCCTACCCTTACCTGGGCTAAAATTTCTTAATAAACACCTTAGTCACTTTAGCTATGATGATTTTATATAATATTTACCTAAGGTGATTTAGACAAGCCCACAAAATAATTAATATTCCATGTTCAAAAGCTGGTTACTATATTGTGGACTGAATACTGTATTGTCGCCAACGATGATTGGTCATGTTTGGAAGGTTATGATGAAGAGCTAGTCAAGATCATCCAGTTTGTCGATCTTATGTGGGCGGTAGGTGACACACTTAACATTGAAAAGCCGACAAAGGATATGAGATCGCACTTCAAGCCTTTGCACATCGAAGTTTTATTGGAAGGGAGGCTGATCAATCGAGTGGTCATCGATGGAGGAGCTACCATCAACCTATTGTTGAGTTATGTGTTGAAAAGGTGCATCAAAACTTAAGAAGATCTGAAACAGACAACCATAATGGTGTCGGACTACGAGGGTAAGGCTTCGCCTGTGGACAGAGCTATTATGCTAGATCTCCAAGTCAAAGGGGTGGAGTGAAATACTTTGTTTGTAATAGTGCCTTTTATGGTAAGTTACAATTTGCTGTTGGGGAGATATTGGATCCATGGCGTGGGGGAAATTCCTTCAACCACTCATCAAAAGCTTTCCCTCTATAATGAAAATAATGAGGTATAAGTTGTAGCCGCTGATGATAATAGCCTATGTTACTTGTTGCAAATGCACGTGGACTTCAAAGTGTACAACCCTGAAGCCAAGTCGTTTACGACAGCCGAACAAACCATTTGCATGGAAGCACTTGAAGTGTGCATAATGGATCATTTCGGCACACATATGGTTAAAAGGCCGAAACTAATCGGCTTGAAGATGATCAAGATGGTAGAATGGCTCATGAGTCGGCACCAAATGCTGACATTTTGTCAGAAACCGACAATTATCCATTGCAAGATTATTTAATCGATGATGAGCCCTTGGGGTTTGAGGAATCTCCGCATTGCAGGTGATTGTTGCGTTAAAATGACACACGCAAAGAGTAAGTGCACTCTATCTCTCAAATGATATAGGAGGTAAGTCTCAATTATCGTACCCAAGGGACTAAGTAGATACTTGGTTTCAAATGATGTACTCATTGTCTAGACAATCAGAAGTGGATGTTGGTTAAATTTGAGACTGTGCATGAAGTCAACAAAGCAAATAAAATAAGGAAGAGATAAAAGATAAGGAAGCTTCAAGGTTATGATAGCGATTGAATCAGATCTCCAATTTATATGTTCTATCTAGGATTCCTATGAAAGCCAGCCCTCTTAAGTAATTATCTCATCGCCAAGTTGTTGTTAATTGTCCTACGTGTATGCATTATTCACAAGCAAACTGTTTTGCAAGGTGATTAATCAAAATAGGCATGAAGCACGTAGAGGTTACTTAAGATATAATTAACAATCTAATCAAATATAGTTTGAAGCATAGGAAACTAATCCTAAAACCTCTTCTAGGAGCGATTCATTATTAATTACCTACACTTGAGTCTTTCACAGTTCAGTTAAATTAATCCTCCTTTCCAAGAGTAAATTAACCACTAAGATGGATACTATGGTTAATTATGTCATAATGAAAAGAGTATTATGAATGACTTTGCTTCATTGCTTTGTTGTAACTCCGGTGCTGCCTTTAACCTTTTACTTCACCATGTTCTCCATTACTCAGTTTAAAATTTGAGCTAAATGAAGAATCAATGTTGATAAAAGCTTCTTTCTTTTTGGTCATATGGTTGTTGCAACTGCTATCCAAATACCACACATTTTTACCTTCTGCAAACGCTTTTTGACAAAAAAATAACAAAATCCACTTATCATTTTCTCCTTGCATGTTGATTGCCAAAACAAAAATCTTTGTGCATGTGGCCGAATCTTTTGCAATTGTGACATTGTGTCTTGCCTTTGTTCCAGCAATCATTCTCTTCATGAGTGTTATTCTTACATATTCTGCACCATTTATCTGGTGCTCGTTTATGCCATTGTCCACAATAGGTAAGGGTCGCAAAGGGAGCCGACGGGGTGGGTTGGGCCAATTCCTCCATTTGCCCTCTAAAAAGTGAGTTGGGTTGGGTTGAACCACTTTTGGTATTTAGGTTTTAAGTCTCAACCCAAACCAATCATATTCGGCTGGGTTGGCAGGTTAACCCACCCAAAAATAATAAAATAAATATAAAAACATGTAAAAATGGAAAAAATGAGTGATACGTTCAAAAAATATGAAAATAACATTAAAATAAAAAATTAATAATAAACAATCACCATAACTCATAAGTTGTCAAACTCATATTAACCAACAAGAAAATTCATAACTTAAGCACAACCATTCAACAATCAACATTAATTGTACCAATAGTTCATTATGTTCACACACTATAAGGAAGGGCGCTACAAGCATCCAAAATTAGTGTTGGCGACGACACCGACGAATTTCACCACTTTTGCATCAGCTAAACGAAAGCAAAGCCGACTCAAAATGAATATTTAAAAGAAATACCACGCAAACTTTGAGTCGGATACACCGACTGTATTTTGTGTAGGTCTAATGATACTTAGTGTCGGTTCGGTGCGAGCGCTAATGTCACTGGTCAATATAGCTTCCACTTGTCAACATGTAGCAGCGGCTTCAAGGCGACGCTAATTTGTGTGTGACCCATTACACAGGCCTCATGGCTTAGCCTCGGCTCCGACCAATGCTTATGTGGCAAGTTGTGGTCCATTTTACGAGACATCGCATTAGCGTTGCCCTGACCGATGTACCTTGCATATATTTATCTTCCCTTGCTCCCTAAAAAGTCGGTCTCTCCAAGTCTTCTCCGTATTCACCTCTTCTTTCTCCTCCCTTCTCCTTTACGCCACCCTGCTCCTATGGTCACCCTTCTCCTCCGCGTCGTCGTCTTCCTCCTCCTCCTCCGATACTCTCCCTTGTCTGCCCACTATCCTTGTCACCCTCCTTCGCCACTATGAGCCACCCTCGTCCCTCCACCACTATCACCCTTCCTCAGGAGAAACTACTTGTTCTTCCCTTATCCACCCTCCTCCAGCACCCTTACCATTTCCCTCGGCCACCAGATCTCGCTTTCTCAGCTTCTCCCTTTTCGACCACCTTACTCCTGCCACCTCATCATTGGGACGCCACCACCTCACCCCCTCTACCCCATTGTCGATCCACTCTCATTTCCCCATTTATGCGTCTCCGCTACCCCATTCCTGTCACCCCACCGTCTCGTCATTACAGTATCACTGTATTCTATCGGATTTTGTGGTATATGTTTGTTGACTCGGGTTTTAGGGCTATTTTTCTAGTTATTTTTCATGCATTTTAATAGATTAATTAGTGTATTTTTATAAATTTTAGGATACTCTAGTTTTCGTTCATGCAATTTTACTATTTTTAGTTCATCTTAGATTTTTTTTTTGCTTATATTAGATATTTTTATGTATTTTCTGTGGTTATTGATCTGCAGGTTTAACCCAAGCGATGTTGCTACATGTTGCATGAGTTGGTTCTCATAGCACAAACATTTTATCGACGATCCGACCAGTCAAACTAATGATCAATGTGTTGAGAACAACATATCAAAATTTCAGCCCGACTCAACGGTAAACGAGTCTGCATCGGTCATTTTAGGAAAAGAGGCCAGAGTGCCAACACAATGGCGCGATCACGCTAGGTATTGCCTTGTCTCCGGTGCGGTTATGCCAGAAATGGATTTGCTAGATTTTTATACATGAGAAGTGGGGCGAACGCGCCATACATCAGTTATAACATGGTGTTTTATGATTTTTTACCTAACTTTTGCATTTGGAAGCCGTATTGCGAACTGTTTTCTCTGGAGATCAAGGGGGAAATTCCTAGGGCTTTCTATGGAGCTTTTGGAATCAATTATTTGGTTCTTGTAATCATGGTAGCCAAGCTTGCTAATCTTCTTAAGGTACTTGCTAGTTATGCTCTAACATTCTCAGTTTATGTATGGATTTTAATTTTTTTTTATCTATGAGTTCCTTTCTCTATATTAAATTACCATGAGTAAACACAAGAGTTTTGCTAATTTTCACACAAATGACGGTTTTTTTTGAAATAGGGACCTGCGAAAGGGATTAATCAAGATTTTTTACGCCTAAGACATAAGGGTAGTGCTAGGTTTTGTTGGCCTGAACTCAAGTGAAATTGTTCTTCAATTTGATTGGATTAGGATCTTAGACATTAGGACAAGCAATTGAATTGGGAGTTCTATTTTGTTAAGACATTGACAAGTAGAAATCTTGGTAAAGCATCATAGATAAGATTCATATATTCATTAATAAGTTGGGAATTATTAAATGCATAATTGGTGAATTGATGAAGTTACACCCCGGGTACTTCTTTATTATTACCTTTTTCTCGTTAAATTGCTTCCATTAAATTTTTGTATCCCTATTATTGAAGAAATTAATATTTAATTGTACTTTCAGTAATAAAATTAGTGAAAATTGGTACTAGATATTACTACATAACGAATATGTACACTTGTCTAGGAGTTATCAATGTTATTCAAATTTGATTCTTCTTTTTTGTCATATATCCTATTTGTGTGTTTTATTTGTTGATAATGAATTTCATTTTTCTGGTGTTTGAAAGTTATATTTTGCTAGGTTGTGTCTCTATGTAATAGATCTATCTATTAGAATATGTTGGTTTGCCGAAGTGAAATTCTGGATCAAGAGAGACTTTACACAAGTACGTTTATAATTTAAACTGATTTTTTTTTGTGGATTAAAGATTTCTTAACAAATTATGAATGCTTATTTGTTTGAGTTTTATTTTTTTAGGGGCTGTGTCTATATTATGGTTTTATATGCCTAAGTGTAACCCGAGCATTGAGATTCCAAAGAGAAATGTACCCGCACTATATGGAAACAGATGTTTCGCGAGATGTCACACAATATATGGTAAGGGACAATGTCAAAACTATGAAACCACTTGTCATGTGTTGCTTATTTACTGTTTTTGACCGATTATATATATGCAAAAGTGAGAAGCACTGTATAGAAATTATATGATTCTCATGTTTGGATGTATTGTATGTAAAAGTGAGAAGCACTGTATAGGAATTATAGGAATATTCTCAAGTATGTAAATGTGAGAAGAACTATATAGGAATTTTAGAAATATTCTCATGTTTGGGTGTATTGTAGGTAAAAGTTGCTATTGATGTATAAGAATTATAGAAATATTTTGTTTGGATGTTGAATACCTATTGTAAATATATGAATTAATTAATTAATTTAAGTAAAAAAATGAAATAATCGCATTATATAATGTAAAACGCATAAATTGGAAAACCTTACGAAGATCATTTTGTTAATTTATAAAATTCATAAGTTTTACTTACATTTTATAATGCGGTTATTTAAAGTTTTACTTAATTCCTCATTAGCGTCAGCCGTAACCAACGCTAAAACGCAAACTTTAGAGTCGATCTATATGACACACACTAACTTTGTGTCAATTAGTGTAGGCCACCTTGGAGCGTAAGTTGCGTCGTTCTAGAGTTGGCCCAACTGACTCTGGCTCTTAGAGTCGGCTTCACAGCTGACTCTTCAAATTAGTTTCGATACTTTTACCGTTCTCCCCAGCGTTGACTCCAAGCCAATGCTAAAACGTCTGTAGTATCTGTTTTTAACTCATTAGCCTCGACATTCGACCGGCGCTAATGAGTGTTTTTTTGTGGTGACATTCCACAAAACAACAATCTCACAATAACACAAGTTGCACAAAATATTATTTTCTAAATAATGTGCTTAAATTTAATGCATTATCTTCTCAATCAACTACCTAAAATAATATTATTAATAAATTAATGTGAATATCTCCTTAATATTATTAATTAATTAATGTAAATAAATTATCTTAAACAATCAACTAATATACATTTTTTCTAACTAATGTGTTACATATATTAATGTAAGGATTAAATATTTTTTTGTCTCTGGCTTATACACTTGAATTTAAAATGGTTCTTGAGAAAAAAAACCTCTCTTTTAGTCCCTGAAATTTTTTGTGTCCTTATGACGTCTAAAATGCTTATGTGGCAAAAAAATTATCTAGTCACCGATCCGCATAGGTATCCATGTGTATTGTTCACATATGTTCTGGTCCCTAAAAAATTTCTTCCATCAAATTTAGTCCTTCTCCTTTTCATAACCATCTCAAAACTCAGAAATCCATATCTTCATCTCAAAAACCCAAAAATTCCCCTTCATATTCCTCCTCCTTCTCCTCCTCTCTCTCCCACCCAAAACCACCATCACCAGTGAAACTCACACCCCCCACCACCACCGAAACCCCCCAAACCCATAACACCACCTCCTCCAAAACTCTCGAAAACCCACAACTACCACCGCCCCTCCCCCTCCCCGTCACCCATTCCCCTTCCCAACCCCATGCTTCTACCATCCCCAAAAACATTAGAAAAAACCATATTATGGAGAAATGAGAAAGAAAGGTAGATTTGGAATTTGTCTCTTCCCAAACCACATGATTTGATTTGTCTCTTTTTCTTATAACCTCCACATATTTTCTAGCCCAAAGACCCCCACCACGTCGCATCTTCCCCACCATCTTGGCCTCGCTAGGGATCTCGTCTCTCTCAAAATGGTAATCTCCATTTCCAAGGCATAAAAGATTGCAAAAATCGAACCCTAATTTGCAAAAAATCCAATTTCTTCTGTCACTACTTTGGATAGAGGGAAAAACAGAAAGAGAGATCAAAGCATTCAGAGGGGGAGACAGACAGAGAAAGGGAAGGCCATTGTTTTCGTGTGGAGGATGGAGGTATTTGGGGGTTGGTTGTTGCGATGGAGGTTGACTCTGACATACTTGCTCTAAACTAATCATGGCTGCTCACACACTCTCTTATCTGCTCTCTCGCTTGCTCTATTTCTTCTTCCCCTTATGATTCTGAAGTTCCTTCTCTGCCTCGCTCACTAGGTAGTCAAACCCCACTTTCCCTTTTGCCACCTTCTTTTTTACTTTCTCTCTCTCTGTCTCTATCTAGTGTATTTTATAGTGTGTGGTTAGATGTTTATATCTAAAGCAATGATTTAATTCATCGATATTTTGTCTCTGCCGGGAAGAAATTATTTGTAAAAATCTTGGTTAGGTTGTAATTCACTACAAGAAAAGGGCGTTTCACCAACGATTTTTTATCGACGACCACAAAACCGTCGATAATACTAACAGATGATCAACGGCTTGCCTTTTAGGGACAAAAAATAAACATTTTTGACAGCTTGATCCGTTGATAATATGTTTTATTTTACGACAATACTTGGTGCCAATATTATCGACGATAAAATTCATTGCTAACATGCTGCAAAATTTTCTCGTTTGGAGAGTTCAAAGTACATTGATTTTGTGACGGCTTAAAACAATCGGTAGCTGTGGCGGGAAATATTTTTGGCCATGATCTGTTTGCGCCAAATATTACCGACGATCCTGACTGTCGGTAAACTAGACATGTAAATACTCCCACTCAAATTCAATCCAATTTTTCACAACAGACGGCTTTTCACCGTCAGAAACTTACTGACGAGCATTGTCGTCGATAAGTTATTAAAGCGCAGATGCTAGCCATTGGTAACCTATATAAGTCTGTTTCACATGCTCCGTTACTTAGGTTAGTAGCTTCAAGCTTCAATGTTTATTTCTAAAAAAATTCTTTTATAACTTTTATTTTAGAGAGGAATATTTTTATTTTGTAATTTATTATGTTGTAATGTTACAGATTCACTCATCCAAGATTGTTTGTAAGTATTATATATATATATATATATATATATATATATATATATCTAATTAGATAATTTAAGAAAATTAATATAGATGTCATCACGCGATCCATTAGATGATTGTGACCCCACTCGAGGGAAGGGTTCTACAAATTATGAGACTTCTTCTGCAAAGAAGAAATATGGGCGAATGAATTCTTCTACTGGTGTTACGGTTGGCACCCAAACGCCACCCACCTTCCCATCCTCACTGGTCTTATTCTACTGTTGCTTATAGGTCTCCTTCCTTTGCTGTTTTAAATGTTGATTCGGACCTGGCCCGTTTATGAAATATATGGGCAAGATTATGATGATGAGGATTATATTGGTCATGTACGCTAAAATTATGTTTAAAAAAATTGGGTTTTACCAACAACTTTGTCCATCCGAAATCATTGAAAAATTTATCAACGGTGTATAGCGATGGAAATGATAGTCGCTAACTTTCCAAAGGTTTGAAACTTCAATAATTTGCTGGCGACTTACATCGTCTGTAAATTATTGAAGGTTCTCAAAGCCTTTAGTAAATTACCAATGGCCTACGTAGCCGTTGAGAATATTTAGCGATGAGCTGAACACTAACAGACTTTCAACCGTCGGTAATTTTGCGTTGCCGATGGTTTCTAGACATTACCAACGGTTTGAGGCTAATGATGAATTTCTTGTAGTGTTTGAACATAATTTTGGGTTGCAATTCATGGAATGGGTTGGGTGGGGGAGGAGGAGGTGGAGGAGAGTTTCTGGGATTTTAAGATGAAGACATGAATTTTTGGGTTTTGAGATGATTATAAAAGGGAGAAGGACTAAAGTTGATGGAATGAATTTGTTAGGGACCATAGCTGATGTGAAAAGTACACGTGAATGCCTAACGTGGACAGGTGACTAGATAACTTTTTTGCCACATAAGCATTATGACATCATAAGGACCATTTTAAATCAAACAATATTTGTCATTGACCAAAAAAGAGGTTTTTTTTTCTCATGGACCAGAAACATATTTAACCCTTAATGTAAATACCTCTGTCACACCGTCAATTGTAGGAGATTCATTTTAATCTTTTTTTTAAATTATTTATAAATACAAAATTTATTTAAATAATGGCTGAACCAATCTGACCCGCCATAACCCATACAAAAAGTGGGCAGTGAAAATGGGTCTAAAGATGGTTGTTGGGTTGGATTTCCCAACCTCCAACCCAACTTGCTGAAAAAGACAGGCTAAACGAGCTATCCTAACGGGCCTAAACCATTTTTCCACCCCTATAGCCATAGGTGGCTCTTCCTCTTCCTTGTGAGTTTTCCCTCTACTTTGCCTCTTCCAAATCTGCCGCCGGTAGAAACCTCTATTTTTTGTTGAGTACTAATTTTTGCCATTATTGGACTGAATGATGAGTTAAGATTTAAAAACACTCTCAATTAATTTTTCAATGCGCCATAGAAATCTTTACTCTATGGATCTCAAATACCCCATCAACCCTTGAACCGTCACAGTTGATAGATCATCGGTTTCTTCTATAGCAGCCACCATAGGATCAAATTTTTCTGTCAGGCTGATTAGAAGTTTATCAACAATTATGCGATCATCTATTGTATCTCCATGTGACTTCATTTGATTTACCATGTCAGAGATTCTATTAAGGTATTCATTCAAACTCTCATTCTCCTTCATTCTTTCATTCCCATAATCTCCCTTAAGAGATTGAAGTTTTGCCTTTCTCACCTTTGAGTCTCCTTAAAGCTCTTGTTGTAAAACATCCTAGGCTTCCTTGGATATTTTCTCTCTCATAATCTTTGGGAAAATAGATAAAGAGACTCCTCTTTGAATAATCTCGAGAAATCCAACATCTTGATCTTATTCTTCCTCAATTCTTCAGGTTGTGCAGACGTTTCGTTTATTGTGGCCAGTGGTTCTTTGTACCCCTTTTTTACTAACTCTAAGACATCCAAAGAAGTGAACAACGTCTCTATTTTTACAGCCCAAAAATCATAATTCTCTCATTCAAACAAAGGAACTTGAACATTAGTATAGATTGTAAAAGAGTTGTTTGTGGAAGTCATGATTCTTCACCGCCTCTCTTATTTTTTATGTTGTGCTTTTTGCAAGGATCTGCAGCTCTGGTGCCATTATGTTGGTGGTATGCTAGAGGTGGAAATAGAGACTAACACACACACACACACACACACAAAAAGATAGTATATGATAAGCTATATCTACTGCATAACTTCGAATAAAATCAGAGTAAGAGGAAGTGTTTAGGGGCTGAATCTTTTGTACTTTTCTTGTTATTTTCTGCATCTCATACATATGAATTTATAGCATGATAAGTGATTGTTATAATTATCAAAGAGTCACCACAAGTTGTTTAATTCCTACTTAATCACTTCCTTAAACATTGAGTGCTCGTTTGGTACGGCGTATTAGGCCTGATTATAAGCTTATGAAATACATTATGAGTTTATCTATTGTTTTCTGATAACATTGCATTGTGTAGGCTTATACATCAATCAACTCTTATACATTAGAATGATGAATTATTTAACCCAGCATATAAAGGTGAAATAAGGCTTGGCAAGATTATGACGTATAAGCTATGTGAAAATATTTAATCCACTGCCACAGTCATCACCACCCTCCACCACCACTGGTGTGTCATCGCCACCGCCACCACCATTGCATCATCACCCTGCCCACCGCTACTATCACCATCTTTCACAACCACCAACGCCACCGCCATTTCCACCACCACCACCCCAGCCAACTCCAACACCACCCTTGCCTTCGCCTTTGCCACCCTCCACCACTGCCACCTCCACTACTGCCACAACCACCACCATTCGCCACTGTACTGCCCCACCACTGCCCTACAACACCGCCACCACTACAACTAACTCCACCACCCTCACCATCGCCTCCAAAACTACCATTGCCACTACCATCAACTCTACCGCCACCACCGCCGCCACCACCACTATAGTCACAACTATCATCCTCGACCACCACTGCCACCTCTACCATCACCATCACCACCCTCCACCAAACATATGATTGTGTCAATTTAAGCTATATGATAAGCTATACAGTATATGACCAAACATTGAAAATATTAAATTTTTATCAGTTTTTATACTATACAATATACTAACTAGGCTCTAAATTAAACTTCGCTCAATATTGATTCAGCACATTACTCAACAATTTTTGATCGAGTGTGTTGATGTCGTATGATTCCTATAGCCAAATTTACTTAATGGGATCAAACTTTTAATTATTTGTTGTTTTTGTTTTATTTTTTTAGTACATTTGAAAACATTTAAGTTCTCTTTGCAGGAATTAATTTCTGAACCTTTCTCTCTTTAATTTATGTTCCTCAACTTTTACCACTTGAGTTATACTTCAGGAATACTTAATTTTTTGTTTTATGAAACACTTATTGTGGTATATATAGGTATCACATTTCAGAATATATGCTCACTTTTGAAACAAATCGTGTAATGGCCCCATGGCGCATTTTACATTGCTAGAGTAATACTAAGAAAACTGACACGAGACCCCACACCATTCATCTACCTTAATTTAATTGATTAAACACCCCAAAACCATGGTCTGGGTTTGTGGCTTACAAGCATGGAGAGGCTAACCCAATTGAATATATAATTCAACAAAACAAGAGATAGAGAATCGAATGATGTTGAAAGGCTAAGAGTATGTTTGGATAAACAATTGAAAATTGCGGGTAGAACTACGGTTGATAGAAAAGCTTTTTTTTAGCTTTGATGACTGTCCACCATAATTTTGGCTCGATCATTGTAATTTTTCACTGTATATCTAAACATGCATTAAATGAATGTTTGTAAATCCTCTATAATTAATTTTAAAGGTAAAATCAATTTTATGTAGAAGTTTAAGTAAGGAGCTTATACCTATAGAATTGATTCACAGGACAAAGAAGTTGATAAAGTCACATGAGTGTGTTGGAGATTTATGATGAGAGGGAGAGTGAACAAAGAGCAAATAAATCATCCATGATTCATCTAGCCATATTTATATACCTAGCTAGGGTGTAGCAGATCTGAGATGTAGAAAGAATCCAGAAAAGGGAAAAGAATATGAAGTTGAGAGATGAAACCCTAGCTAGTAGTGAAATTGGAAGGAGAAGAGAGAGAGGAGGGTCAGGGTCAAAGTGACGTTGCAAGCTGGCCCTGTCAATTCCTTTGAAAAACGCTTGTTGAGGACGCAAATATTACATCTTCTTCCAATCCTAAACATTTTTTGCTCAAAATGGGTAAGTTTTTGTTTTCCAATCTCACACATGGTTATTGCTATTATTCTGTTTCCATCTCCGGAATACTTGGTCAGAGAGTTTTAAGTTTTCTCGGTAGTTTTGGTACCTAAGATTACGATTGATAACTGCTCTCTCTCTCTCTCTCTCTCTCTCTCTGTCTCTCTCACTGACAGATCTTTAAGCACCAACCAGTTAATCTCTTCCCTCATTTATTGCTTATAGCACACACACACACACTACTAGTAGTGGAGCACTCTCACTATATCTTCTTCTATAAATACACCATTCAACTTTCTTCACTATCATCAGTTTCCTAGTTCTCATAACCCTAGTCCTCTTTCATGATTTAAGAGTTTAATTCTTTCTTTAATTCCCTCATAGGATTTTCCTTTTTCTTTCTTCTTACCCTTTCAACAATTAATTTGATAGTTTTATCTTTCTTGTAGAGAGTTTACTATACTAATTAAAAATGCTGCTCTTTTACATTTTTAATTTTTTTTATATATATTTTTGGCCTGCATATAGTGATTAATTCATTGAGATCTGATATCACCGATCCGATCCCTTTTTTCCTGTCTCACTGTGCTAAAGTTTTCTTATTAGATTCAATTCAGAAATTGGATTAGGATTAGGGTTAGGGCTGCTCTACCTTCTTTTTTTCTTTTAATTTGTATTTCTTGTTTCTTTTTTCTTTTTTTTGATTTTGGTCCTCCTTTCTCTTTTACTTCTATTTTGCATGGTTAGTAATCATGATGATGATCACAAAGAGAGATTTAAAGAAACAAGTTGCTGTTTGCTGGTGGAGCATCATCAAGATTCACAAGCTTTAAGGGGGTGGATTTTGTTTGGGGTGGTCCCCAATTGCTCCATACCAATTAGCCCTTTGATTTGAGAATCCTGATGATGCTGCAGCGGCAACCAATGACTAATACTAGTACAAGGTTCTTCTCAAGGATTTTCAGCTAGCACAAGATCCAACTACCTGCAACTTGGAGCAAAAGAGGTGAAGCCAACAAATGTTAATTTGTTTTCAAAATAGATGAAATGATTGAGTCATCATATAGTAATTAACCCACTTTTTAAATTACTTTTATTCTCTATTTCAAAGTAGTATAATATATGCTAAACTTAATGTGTGATGGATACTTAGTTAAGTGAAACATGCATGAATGGTGTATTATCTCAAAATGAGTTGCGTAGACATCGGTGAGTCTAAACATGTATCTAAACATAGTCTTTAAAATGGTTATTGAATATTTGGAAACTCGTTTAAAAATTGTGAAGCCAAAAGCACGGTGAGAGAAGTTGCTCCTGCTCACCATGATTTTGGCTTCATAGTGTTTTTCAAACTAGTTTCCAAACATGTACTACTCCATTACATATAGGGTTTGCAGCTCAATCATGTTCCAAACATGTACTAACCAATGATGGTCTTTGGTAATGCACTATAATCCCTACTCTTGTGCTGTTTTGAGGTCTAACATTGAGTAATGATGGAGTTGGGTCCTTTCACTGCCTTTGGCATTTGTACTGCAAAACACACACTGTAAAAGCTCAGCAGGTATGTCTGTACCGTGGGGGAACTTTGTGTACTACCACAAATCATTGAATGCTTTTACATCATGGATATTTGGGGTAACACTATTTCTCTTTTTCTCCTTTATTCTTACATCCTTAACTTGATTTTGATCTTCATTTTGTTCTTGAGTGGAGCAAACTTTTGCTGGCCATAACAACAACTCTGTTTGGACATGACCAGTTTTTAACTTTTACGGCATGATGTATCCTGTAATACATGTATAAGTTCCACTGTCAGTCATTTTGATATTTCTGTGCAGGATAAAATCTAGATTTGCTGCTTCCCAGAAAACATGAAATTATCTTGTGACTAAATGGTGCATGTGCTGCTTCTTTTCTAAAGTGATGTGTACATCAGTTCCACTTGATATACTAACATTTAGCCCTTTTATCATGAGGGTAAAAAATGCTTTTAGATTCTGTCTTTTGTTTGAAGAACAGAATAGGAAATGATCATAATATATATGTTCCCAGAAAACTGAACATTTACTTATGTGAACACTGAGAAATAATTCTTTGTGAGCTGTGTATGTTGTGTATGACCAATTAAGAGTTTATAACAAATTTATCTATGAAAGGGAGAAGAAAAATAGTAATGAAAAACTCACTTAACCATCACATTTATTATTAACTATTTTGATTATTTAAGTTATGATAGACATTTATTATGAAATGGAAGATGGGATGAGGTTGAAAAAAATGAAAGTGAAATATAACTATGTTATTATTATTTCAATTTTTTATGATGTAATTATGAAATTTTGGACAACCCTCCTCAGCTAAATCCTATAGCGCTCCTATCTTAGAGTAAGTTTCTATTGGTCTCCCTAGTATATCACTAGCGCGGTTGTCTGGAGGTGGTTTTCCTCCGTTGTACCTTTTTTTGTTTAAAAAAAGATCTCAGCATTTGTGTGAGAAATATGGTTGGAAAGGATTAGAACGAAGGATAACATGTGGAAGAGGGCCATAAGGGCCTATCATTATGATGGTGGTGGTTTTTGCATATTTTGTAAAGAACAACCATATATAGACGCCTTGCATGCTGTGTCTCGTACTGCATTTTGCTTTTCTTGATATAAGTGGCTTGATCTACAATTTGTTTACAACATGCATTGAGGTGCACTTGTGGGAAAAGGAAAGAAAAAACTTAAACAAATGTGGTGGGTGATAATTTAGGGGTGGATGCAGTTCGCTTTAGTTCGGTTATATGTGAAATTAGGAACTGATCCAATCAAACTTCATTAGTTTGGTTTTGGTATGGTTTTTAACAAATAAATTTTCAAAACCGAACCGAATTAATGATGAATGGTTTGGATTGAATCAGTTCATCAGTTTCACAAATTATCATGTAGTAAAATTGCAAATCCATAGATTAAAGAAACACAAAGATGATGAAGAGCCACGATGATGATTTATGATGAGAACAACGATGATGATTGATGATGAGCAGTGAGCACAGTGAAGCGATGATGATGAGCCGCAAGCTCGGGATGATGATAATCGATGAACCGCAATGGAGAGCAGTGGTGGAAGTGTGGAACGATGAAGTGCAGAAATGGAGCGGTGGCGGAACGATGAAGTGATGAAGAGGATTGCAAAATATGAATTGGAGCGGCTATGGTTAACACTTAACCTTCTTAAATTATTTCTACTCCCAAAACACAACAAAATAAATAAATGCGACAACGCTCTCTAATAAGTATTTTTTTTATATTGCCTACCTTTTTTTTTCTTTTTTTTAATAAATATATACCATCGATTTGGTTTTCAGTTCTTCGATTTTTTATTTTTCGAACCGTGAATCAAACCAATCTTCACCGATTTGGTTCAGTTTTGAACCAAATACGAAAAAAACCAACCCAACTTAATTGGTTATGTTTGGTTCGTCAATTTCATCGGATCGATTCGAACCGATGAACACCCCTAGGTGATATGGTTTGTTGTGATTTTGAGCATTTGGGTTCAAAGGAATGCAGTAATATTCAAGAATGAAAGCTTGAATATTGAATCTATTTGTGGTTGATAAATTTAAGATTTGAATTTGGCTATGATCCAACTTGAAGAGTTTTTCTTTCCTTTGTATGATGGAATAATGAGCCTGTGTCGGGGTTGACGTTAAAATTCTTGGAGCTAACACTTTACTTCGATTTGTTTGTTTGTCGGCTAAAATCTAGCATTGATTACTTCGATTTGTTTGTTTGTCGGCTAAAATCTAGCATTGATTAAGCCGACTTTAAACCGACACAACATGCCGATGACCATGGCGACACTAAATTGTTAATATTAGCGACGAACGTATAGGCTGACATACTTAGCATTGCTAGCGTTGGCTATGGCAAACGCTAACTTTTGTATTACTTTTAACACCAAATTTATGCTCGAATTGAATCCAATTTCAGCTCTTGTTTACTTTTCAGTTGCTTATCGAGCTGAATAGTTCATTTATTGAAATATATATACATATTTTTATTTTTTTCATGGAGTATCATTCATTGTCATCAAAGGTTTTGAATTCGGTCATATAGTACAGTCACTAGATTAATGTGATTTCCCTATTATTTTACCCTCATTTCCCATTTCTCATATAACAAAGGGAAAATGCATACAAAGAATATAGAAGTACAATGATAAAGTGGAAAATCTACATGATCAAATTCAAAGCCTATGATGCATGGTACTTTGTGGTAAATAAAAAAATATTTATATACATTTCAATTATCAAAACTATTCAACTCAAGAAACAACTAAAAAATAAATAAGAGGTGAAATTAGATAATTATCAATCTCATCATGAATTTTGCGCTAATGTGGTGAAAATAATTCTAACATATCTATAACAAAAAAAAACACATTTGCAATGACAAACAACAATAACAATAACAATCATAACATTATATTCATAATTTAATTGTCGTATTGCAAATATTATTTTGTTCCGCTCCAACACTTTCGTCCTTTTTTACAGTAGTTTTAATTTTAAGTCCATGAATAACTCTTTCAATCTTCAAAATTTATTTCTCAAGAGGAAATGTTGTTTCTTCTGCTGTCTCACTCGATCCTCACTGGATGTAGCTATTCCCCTAGCAACAATTTCTTTTTTACAGTCTTCCATTTTTTTAGATAAGCCAAAGATGTAATGAATAGGAAGTACATGGGGTACTTCAACCCAATACAAAGAGAGAATGCAAAAATATGCAAAAACAAGCAAAATCAAGAACTGTGAGGCTGACGCAACTGCTAAATAAAATAGAGAAAATAATCAAATACTCATTCTCAGTGTCTTTCATAAAATATAAGTTACTAGTAACAAAAAAAAAAAATCTCCTAGATACATTTCTATTCAAGATATGTTTATCACAGACACATCTATAAAAAAACAGCATTCATGAATCTCTAAAGCAAAACAACAGTCACAAATAAAATCAGCAATACATGTACGAAGTTAGTAGGCGGCAGTGGGGTGGCAGTAAGGAGGCAGTGAGGTGGTGGGATCAACGACTAAGGGAGGAGGGAGGCCGAGAGAGAGAGAGTTAGGGTGGCAGAGGAGGAGAGAGAGGGTGAGGGTGTGGTAGCATCGCCGAAGATAGGAGGAAGAGGTCGACAGTGAGGGTTGGCGGAGGAGGACAAAGCGAGGCAACAGAGGGAGAGAGTGAGTGTTAAAGTTTGAAGAATGAGAGAGAGAATGACCTTATAAGGAAGATGAGCCGGAGAAATCAATGAAACGTAGCGTCAGCCTCGTCGACGCTAACCTTTGGGCCCCCCGAAATGGGTTGTGCCTAGATAAATTAGCGTCGGCTGACTAATGAAGTAGCGCCTGCCATAAAACTCCACTAATTATTGGTGGGAGGACGCTACACCGGCCAGTGATTTGAGTGTCTATCTGAACCGACGTTAATTGACGTCAGTCACGCTAACGCTAAAATTGAGTTCAATATTCCTTGTATCCTTTAAAATGATCACCTCTACTAAAAAAACAGTCATTTTAGAATAAAAAATTAGCGTCGACTCTGACACTAATTTTGGCTCTTTAATATAAACCGACACCACTTAGAGTCGGCTTCTCTAGACTAGCAACTAGCCCCTCTGTCAGTTGGGAGTTGACAGAGTTGTGGGGCTGCTCTAGAGGTGTTTGGTTTGGCTTGGAGTTGCTGGATGGAAAGACGAAGGTTTAAAAAATATAAAGATCAAAAAATGGGAAATTAGGAAAAAAAATTATTGAAAATGTTATAAAAAATGTAAATGAATATAATTAATAAATAAGCTAACAATGTTTAATCTTGCTTTCTAGTCAAAGTATAAACCGCATACAAAAATTCTTGACTTCAAAAACACTTATATGCATAAAAAGTTGAAGCATGAATGTATACTCATTTTGTGGCATATCATATAACTATCTACATTCTAAAATGAAATATAATGTAATACAGTTTACCCAACCTACTGGTTGGAGCGAGTTGGCTCATGGGTTGGAACTCAAATTAACATCTTTATCTAAGAGCCAAGTTCCATTCACTCAAAGCACATTTTGTCCATTGAAAAGTGTGTCTTTATGTATAAGAGTTTGGGTTAGCATATGAAAATGTTAAAGCAACACACACTGAACTTTAGTCAATGCCATCTCATATTTTTTGTTGGCAATTTGATAGAAAACTGATGGAAGGACTTAATATGAAGACGTCAAAAAGTTCAATGATCAAAATCACTCATTTTAAAGGTTAGGGACCTATATTGCACAATCATAATAGAGAACAGACAAAAATATAATTAAAAATAATAATTAGCATATAACAGTATATATTATAACCTTGAGGCCATAGAATTATATGATAAATGTCATCTCTATTGGACCTTTCAAAATGTCACATATTGGAGACTTGGAAGCTTGGGTTCCTTCCTGATTTTCATTGTCAAAGGAATTTTCATCTAAACCATATGAAGTGTCTTTTCCAACCATTAGCGACTGAAATTATTTCTCACTCAAAAGATGGCATTCATATTTTGCAATACCTCTTCTAACGTTGCCATGCTACAAAATACTGGTTGTTTTGAGGTGTAACATAGCAATATCCAACATTGTGGGACCCATATGAATGTCCAATTGATGTTGGGCCAAGCTAAATATTACTCTGTTAAAACAGCATATTGGGTTAAGGATTGGGTGTTTGACAAAAAATATTAACTTTTTTATTTTCAAAATGGACTAAAATTATTTTAAAAGTAAGTTAAATTTTGTTAACAAAGACATTTTGTTTTGAAATTTCATGTCAAAATTAAAAATTGACTACCACCTAGGGTAAGCAAACATGGTTTTTTTTTTGAAATGGCAAACATGGTTAATTAGCTTTGTTTAGCTTGAACAATGTCTCAAATTTATCTAAATATTTGTGAAAACATGATAGTTTTTCGATAATTAAAAATAAGAATAGAAAATAAATATTGAAAAAATTTCACCTCCGGTTGACTTCCTTTCTTTCATCTCAGTTAACTTATCCTATAATTCTAAATTAAAGATAAATCCAAAAATATTTTATTTCTATAAAAGATATCTTATTGGCTTTTTATCTTGGATAAAATTTATACTTCAATTCTTAAAACTCAAAATAAAATGAAGCCACATAATTGAGATGTCGATTAACAAATATTTGGGCCGAACCTAGTGTGATAGTAAAAATGTACATAATACTTGTTGTTTTGTAAATTGTAAAAGAACCCTACGAGCCTAGCCAAGAGAATTTCACAATGGCCAAACAATCTGAAATTTTGTACATTGAAGATGAGCTCTAACCCTTCT
Organism: Acmispon strigosus; assembly: GCA_030819835.1. Lineage (NCBI taxonomy): Eukaryota > Viridiplantae > Streptophyta > Magnoliopsida > Fabales > Fabaceae > Acmispon > Acmispon strigosus. Next base: position 41,903,344 of record JAUAMA010000005.1, on the reverse strand, counting down.
TCTATTGTCTTCACTATCTTCATCTCCTTCTTTCATTGTGCATCAATCCCAGAAACCCAACCTTACAAAAATAAAAATTCAAAATAAATAATAAATGTAATCAATTATTTATTTACTTACAAAGTTTATTTTATTTGATTTTTTTTTGGAGATAATCAATTAAGAATCTACACAAATTTTGGGCCGAACTTAGTGTTACAAAAAATATATTCAATTGAGTTCATCTTTAGTATTGGTCAATTAGAACGTGTTTTCAAATTTAAAATAAATGATAAAAATATTTCTAAACATAGAACTTTAATTTTTTGCGAGACCTAAACTAAAACGTATATGGTATAATGCATACAATTGCACACGTAGCACATGTTAAAAAGAAAATACGGTGCCAAAAAAGAGAACTATATGTAATACAATTCATAATTGTGCTTCTGGTGAAGCATCAAATTATAATTCAGAAGTCACCTATTAGATAACAAGAAATACCAAATATACATGAGTAATCAATTCAAAGTCCTACCACGCTATTCTAGCTAGCTAATACCAGAAAAAAAAAACGGAAAAAAGTATAAAACGAAATTGAGAAACTATAACTAGGTTAAATTCGTGGATTTCTAAAAGCTACGAAAACCATATCAACTTCAATTGTGCATAAAGAAGTCTCACATTGGCTAGAAATATGACCAATCGAGTGTCTCAAGTTAGCTTTTGTAGTTGAGTTAGACTTCCAATTCCTAATACATGGAGTTAGAGGAAGTAACTAATTAAGCAACAGCTTCCCTTCTGAAAACGGGTTCAAGGTCAGGCGGCTTAAAGAAGCCACTCTTGGGCGGGACATTGTGCCTTGTTGGGAAAACTGCCGGCTTCTTCTTCGGCGGCCGGGGGCACGCGGTCGCCGCCGGTATCCGGCAGCCGCTGTGTCTTGGCGTCCGACAACCTTCTTCCAATTCCATGTCCATTTTCTAGAGAGAGTCTTCTGATTTTGACTCGAGAGACTTTAGATGTGTTGTTGTGATATGTCTATTTTTAGAGAGTGTGTTGTTATTTATAGTGGGTTTGGGGAAACTTTAAGTTGCTTGCTGAGGAAGCAGAGAGAGAACGTGTGGGGGAATCTAAAGGGATCCAGGTGGTAAAAAAGGCGGGCTTTTGATGGGGCCCAGAGACAAATGGCGGCAGGCATAGGCGCATAGCATAGGATTCTGGTGGTTTCCAAAGTGGAGAGGGAAGGTTTGTTTGTAACTTTGAATTTAGACCACATGTTCGGTTTTGGCGGGAAAGTTTGGAATTGGTGGGCCTGGGCCCGCGTCAGTGATTAATGGGCCCGCGTTCAGAGTAATGTGTGATGGAAGGACACTGTCACACGACATTGTGAAATGACCTTGTTGTCCTTCTAGATGATGTCATTGAGCTGGTAACAAACTTGACCTTTAATGAATTTTTATTATTATTTAATCTTGTGATAATAATACTCAATATGAGATAATTCGTTCAAAATATTGTATGAAATGCAATTTGTCAAAGTAGTTTGCAAGTATAATAATAGAGAGTTGTTCAAGTTTACCTTCTTTTCTCTTTTGGATTAGTTAGACAAAAATGTTTAACCCTTTTGGTTTTTACGAGTAACTTTAGGGATTTAGAATTGTCTTTTTGAGGAAAGAAAAATTGATTCAAACATACTAATGCGCTTAGCTTATCTATGGGTCTTTCCTTCTTAGCTCCGTTGCCATACTACAAAAATAAAAAGACACTGAAAGAGGACTTCATTTTCTATTTCTTGTAACTTCACTGATGATTTTACATCTTCAATGTCATGTTATCACTTCTGAGCAAGGTTTAGTTCGTAAGTTCCTTTTTATCCTCTGTGAATTCTATTACAAGAACCCATATTCGCACGTCTCATCTAATATGCATAACCTTGCATCCTTGATTGGAGTAAACATGTAAAGTAACTAGAAAGGTTGCAGCTCTAACAGGCCATATCATGTATGAAAGCACCATGTAAATGTTATCATAAACTGACTCTTGTACTTGCACATACACACATATCATCATCCTGTTCATAGGGGAAAACATTCTTGCAGCATAGACAACATGGGGTTACTTCTATAAAATGGTTATTGCTAATCATTTCTCATCTATATCATTTCAGTCATTTCTAACTTTTACTGATCTTCTTGCAGACAATATTTATGAAACTGCCATTTTGGAATGTCTTCCCATCGATGACCGTTTGTATAGACATTTTCAGGCACATACAACCCAATGGAGGTGTAGAGGGCAGGTTTCACATCCCCTGCATGTATGCTTGGCCTCATTGTTTAAGTGTATGTGTAGATATCAGATGAATATATGCATCATGAAAGAACCTTTCATCTCAATCCATAAGACGAGTTATGTTCACTTTTCGTCTCGAAGTGCTTACTTCTATTTACACTAGTGCCAACGGATATCCAAAGATAGCCCAAAGCCCCCAAACCATTTTCCTGCATTTTTAGGAAACATATGGAGATATAATAAGAGGAACTACTCGCAGTGAATACAACAGAAAGTGTGGAAGAGGAATGAAATACCAACAAGATAAGGAAATAATAAGGCATTTAATTATGTGTACTTGCAGGCCGCAAAAACAAAAATTATTTCTATAATTATCTGTCTATGGATGATACTTCCACACTGTAAAATGTATCAGACACACGTATAAGTTAAAGTTGTTAGTCATCAAAATCAATCATTAAATTCTACAAGTTCTGAGCCAGTAAGCCCCTAGTCTCTTGTTGATTCTCCAATTGAAGTCCATCATCATCACCACTATTTCTGAAACTAGTATAACTTCCTTGTCTAGGAGAGAAGACGAACAGATCGGAACATTACCATCATAACGTCTCACCATCCCTAGCATATCAGAAAGCATTACAGAATTTTAATGAAATTCAGAAACAATGGTTGCATCAAAAGTGAGATAAGAAACAAAGAATTTCATAATCACAGTTGCAAACTTGCACTACTAACACCAAATTGGACATATACAAGCTCAGGGGCACTACACAAAGTAAAAATCCACTTAAGAGGCAGATGGGAACATTGCCATCATAACCTCTCACCACCCCTAAAATATATCATTATGAGTAGCCATTGTAAGGTTAAAATTCAGAAACAAAAGTTGCATCGAAAGCTAGATAAAAAATAATCAATTTCACAACTACACAATTTACATTGTGCAAAGTAAATAACCATTAAATTGTGGTTAAAACTTACAAAATGTGTATGCCGCTCATCCCTAATGTTCACCCAGACAAGGAATATCCTATAAAACAACCTATGTCTTCGCGTGTGGCTTTAAACCTTGACATATCAAATAAATCTCTCTTGATGAAGGTCTTGTTGCTTTAGGCCTCAGCCACGATGACTTTCTAAATAATGGTTTACAAATCTGACTGATTTCTGCAGCAGAAAATTCAAAGAGATCACATTACGCAACCAAATCAGCTGGAATAAAACTAGTCTAGAAAATAATGAACCACCTTTGGAATCTTCACTCTCCAAAAGCTTTATAATAAGGTTCCCTCCAACTTGCAAGACTCCCCTGTCATCTGAACCGGATGGATCCTCATCACTTTGCTCCTCCCGAATATAATTATCATCATCAGCTGAAGCATGAACACAAGAAGAAGCAGCACTGCCAACAGCCAAATCCAATGCTCGCATCCCTAGCTCAACCGATAAAGTCGCATCTTTAGTTGTGATTCCAGAAACCGATGGACACATGTCTGAAAGTATCACAGAAAACCCTTTTTGCTGCAGAAAACAAATCACCAAAACAGTTTCTAAGCCAATCTAGACGGTTATAACTTGTCAAAACAAAACAACCATGAACCAATCATCAAATAAACACCCTTATCTCATAATCAACGTTTTTATTAGACCCATGTGCCAGAAATAGCTAATTCAGCATCATACACCCAGAAAGCAATGAGATTTAGATTAATTCAACTTTTTTCATCAGACCCATGTGCCAGAAATGGCCTAATTCAGTACCATACACCCAGAATGCATTGCGATTTGGATTAATTCAACATTTTTCATCAGACCCATGAGCCAGAGATGGCTAGTTCAGTATCATTCACACAGAAAGCTTTGACATTTGGATTATGCACCCAGAAAGCATTGAGATTTAGATTAATTCAACTTTTTTCATTAGACCCATGTGCTTGAAATGGCTATTTCAGTATCAAGCACCCAGAAAGCGTTGAAATTTGGACGAATGAATAAATGGGGTGATGAGGTACCTTGGGAGAGAGAGATCGGAGCTGGTGTTTGGGGAGGCTCATGACATCAGCGGCCACGGTTTGGACCCTTGAGTCGCAGTGAAGAGGGGGAACCTTGACCTTCTTGAGGTCGATGCCGAGGACGGAGCCACCGTGGTTGAGTGGACCGAGGCTCTGACAAGCAACCTGGAGCCATGAACCGGGAGCACAGCCGAGGTCGAGAACAGAGGAACCGGACTTGATGACGTTGTGGTGCTTCTGAATCTGAAGCAACTTGAAGGCGGAGCGAGCCACGTAGCCAAGGCGTTGAGCCTCCTTGTAGTAGAAATCCGGTGTTCCACTCCCACCCATCTCTACTCCATTCACTACAACCACAAGGTCTAAGGTTTAAGGTTTTTGTTATTTTAGAAGAAGGGTTTAAGGTTAGGATTTAGGAAAGTAAAAAACCAAAAAAATTGCAATTTCTAGATTTGAAAAAAAAATCACCATGTGTCATTAAATGATTCGAAAACATGACAAAAATCACAAAATGAATATAAAGAACATATAATTTCTTTTGGAGAATTAATAAGGCTCAACGTTTAAAGAACTCCCCCTCGTGGTCCTATGATTGCGAATCTGTCAAGCAAAGTTGATCCTCTTCAACCAAATATTTTTTTACAAGAAAGTCGTAGTGCGTCTTCACCAAATAAACTGTGGCCAAGAGCAGCTCGCTTGATGGATGGTTCAGGAAATGAGTGTCACTAGAAGCCCTTAGCACCTTGAAGCACTCATTCTTGTACGAAACATTCCCTCGGAGATTCAAATCACCAAAAGGTTGCAAGCAAGAAGTATTAGGGCCTGCTTCAAGGGTTACCCAATTGCTCTTGGTGGGATACGACACACGAAACAAGTTGAAAAACAATGGGTAAGCTAGCTCCAAACCAAGAGCCTTGAAAAAAATATGAAAAGCTTCAAAGAACGCCTAGTTGTTCATGTGGAGTTGAGATGGCACAACTCAAAGATGATTCAATATTTGGATCTTAAACTTCGTGAAAGAAAGGTGAACACCTAACATGGTGAACACGTAATCATAAACGTACAAGAAGTGATCTTGGACATACCACTAATCACACACTAGTTCGTATGGACCCGAAATTTCAACATCAACTCATCATCTCGAGCTCCATTTATCGAAAAATGCAAGCATGTTTGAAGCAATGACTTACTCATCCCCCTCAAGCAGGATCAAACACACAACACTTCTTGATTAATCCAATCACAGAGGGGAGGAAAACCCCTCTTAGGGGTACATTGTGAAGCGGAAGGCCTAACACAGTTTATGGGAGGCAATTTTTGAAGCCATAGGTTAATCGAACTTGCGTACAAGAAGAGAGGGGTCAGAGCCTAACACTAGGAACTCGAACCGACTTGGGAGATCAATCCCCAATACCTCAAAAAGGAGGGAAAACATAAAAGGTGATCTTTTTACACTTTAAGAATACTGTCACAACCAGTAAGCAATAGTCCACCACCATTTTCCTGTGAATTTTTCATAGCCACCCCACCATTTTTTCCACCGAAGTCTTCACACCCACCCAGTGTTAGTAACATCTCTTAGACTAGAACAAAACAATATCATCATGGATTGGGTTCGCAGACACTCACTTGGTGGTGGGAGCTTTGAAACTGTCAATTTATCCATATCCATCATCCTCATCCACTTTCGTGCACCTCAACTCCCTCATATGCGGACATCGATGCAAACGACTTCTTTACCGACATCCACACCTCCCTCACCAACCTCCAAGGGCCCGAGCTTCATGTGTTTAGCCATGGGATCCATAAATCGGGGGGAATTGAAGGGGGCGGTGAGACTCTCTTTGAAAAGAATGGATTTGAGGATTCCGAGCTCAAAAGCTGCTAGAGAATACATGAGGATTCTAAGCTCAGAAAGAGCGGTCTTACTGTCACCATCGGTATCAAACAAAGTGAAGGCTTCATTCACGGAAGAAACTTGGTCATCGCTCGGATTCTTGCCCATTTATATTCTCTTTTGATGCATCTAATGATTCTCTTTTGTTCTGAAAGTACATCGACGCCATGAGATGATTAGAAAATGAAAATCGTCTTCACTCTCTCTATAATCGACTCAAATTGATGATAATGAGAAGAAGCACCCTCACCATTCCTCCCAAACCCTCTCATTCTCACATTTGAAGCCCTCACTGTCAAGCTCTCCCACACCATCCTAAGAAACGACGTCGTCCTCATCCTTGGCCCTAACAATTTCCACTACAACTTTATGCTTCCTCGTCGTCACCTCCATCGCCGTCGTCATCTCCACCATCAACTCTTCTTACACCCTTATCAGAGTCTCCAAACAAGCCAACGTCTCCAACCCCAAGGACGTCGTCTCCATTGTTTCTTACAACATCAATTGCAAACAACTTCCACTACATTGTCTGCTTCCTCGTCGTCACCTCTCTTCGTCGTCATCTGCATCGTCAACCTCTCCTATTGAGAAGTCACACATTGACTAGAGATATGACCAACATAACCCTTATATATGGGAAAGACAATCCTCAACTCTTGAGCTAGCTTCCGAGTTAAGTTAGGTCTCTCAAATTCTAATATGGTATCATAACTTATCCTAAATGTATTCATTCCTGCATACTCTAGACGTGAGGAAGTGTGTTGAAAAGTCTTACATTGACTATAGATATAGTCAAGATATGGTATGTACGAACCTTCAAAATAAATCAACCATTGACGCATTCAGAAAGTTGAATTATAAATTGACATCTACTGCACTTTTATAACTAAAGTTCTTCACTACTTTGTCTCCATCTCCGATTTGGGATCTTAGCAAGTTGCCTGATACACGTTTCACTCTTATAACGATCTACTTTTTCGATGTGGGATCTGTCAACTATGTCTATTACACCTCATAGATGAATTCTACATTTCATATTTAACTCACAAGTTTTTGTTGATCACTAACTTCTCCATCACAATGCCCTCACTCACACCCTTGCCAACTTAAGTTTAGAACGATTATAATCACAAATGGATAGAAGTACAGAACAATAAAGCAAAAGGCTGCTTTGTTGAATTTAAGAACGAACCTTGCTCTGTAGATGAATAATGTTTCCTTAACGGCCGAAACACACACATGCACCCACATCTACAGGAAGAGAAATAAGAAATATAATAGATGATGTGATAAAAATAAAAGAGAAATAAAAGAGAAAATAAGTAAACATGAGATGAAAGAGAAAATGAAGTATTAATAAATAATACTCTTTGTAGATAGATTGGCGGCATTATCCATTTCAGTGATTATATCTTAGTAATCTGCTCTTAATTTAGCATGTTCTGATTTTAACCATGAAAATACCTCCTCTGGTTTGTGCACAAGGTAGAACCACAATAATTTATGAGAAAAGATGTCAATTTTCATTATATATATATATATATATATATATATATATATATATATATATATATATATATATATTTGAAGTTGGTAATGACTCGCATGTATATTATTAGGCTAGAAATAGACATATATTTTCTAATTTGAGTGTTAGAATATGACATCTTTGTTATGAATTTGGATTGTCAATTACGATTCAATCAACGGTATGCTCTCTTCACTTGCTTTGACTTCTGGGGAACTAGATTAGAATCATATGGTAAATAATGATGTTTATACCTTTCTCTTCTCTTGCTTAGAATTTGGTCCTTATAATGTTTCTTTTGATGTAATTCTTTAGTCATCCTCCATCTCTCAGACTATCTTTCATTTTATCCAACTTCATCTCATTGGAATATCTATTGATCTATTGTCATTAGAAGTCACTTAGAAAACTGGTTCATGAGACAAGTTTTTTTTTTAATTTAAAAACTAAAATTGTTTTTATAACTGAAAAAAAACTGTTCTTCTAAAGTCCACAATTTTTACTAGTACACACATTTATTTTAGCAATTTGAGATATTTTTCGTAGATGAAGAACACAATATTTTTTATTTTTCATTTTAAATTAAATAATAAAATATAGTGTGTTCTAACCTTCGAAATAAATCACCCATTGATCCATGCAGGAAGTTGAGTTATAAATTGACATCTACTGCACTTTTATAACTAAAGTTCTTCACTACTTGGTCTCCGATTCCGATGTGGGAGATCAGTATGTTGCTTAATAGACATTTCACATTTATAATGGTCTACTTTTTCAATGTGGGATCTGTCAACTATGCCTATCACATGGCCTCATAGATGAGTTCTCCATTTCATCTTTAACTCACAAGTTTTTGTTGATAACTGACTTCTCCATTACAATGCCCTCACTCCCGTTAAAACCAACCCTGTGTCGAGCACTTAGAACCCATAGCCATGAGAGAGATTGGTGGCATCTATTACAATATGATGACACAATAAAGCAAAAGGCTGCTTTGTTGAATTTAATAATGAAGCTTGCCCTATTCGTAGAGGAATAATGTTTCGTTAACACCGAAACACACACACGCACCTACACCCATTGAGATATCGGAAGAAAAGAAAGTGAAATGTGAAATATAATAAATGATGTGAAAGAAATGAAAAAGCAACAGAAACAAAAAGTATATGAAAATGAAATGATGATAAATCAATACTCTTTGTAGCTTGATAGATTGGCGGCATTATCTAGCTTCAGTGATTATATCTTAGTATTTTCCTTGGTAATCTGTTTTCTATAAGAATCAATCCATTTGACTCTCAATCAACAACCTCAACCCTAATGATGCTAGGAGATATGATGTGGTCTACACTACATGGATCAATCAATCAATGTCGTTCAACTCTACGAGGAGGCAAAGTTTCACTTAAACCGTCTAGAATTAGGTCCTTATATTGATGTATTCTTTAGGGCAAAGTTTTTCTTGATGTATTTTTTAGTCTTCCTCCATCTCTCAGACTATCTTTCATTTCATCCACTTACCTCATTGGAATATCTATATTGTCATGACCTGAAAATCTTAAGCAACACTTTGTCATCTAGTCAATAAGTGCTACTCCAACTTTCTCTTGGATTCAATTTTTTTTTTTCATATCTACTCATCCATTTTAACATATGGGGATTGATTTTAATGTCACCCCACTTAATTCTCATGCCATCCCCTTATTATGGTACTTTACTAAAATACCCTTAAAAACTATTTTCATCCCTTACCTATCATTCACCATCCTCACCACCATCTTCTTCCTTTCCTTCGTCAATCTTCACCATCCTCTTCCTATCCTTCACCAACCTCACCACCATCATCTTCTTCGTCTCCACCATCGTTGTTGGCTCGTGTCATCTTCACCATCCTCGTCGGTTTTCGTCCTCTACACCATCGTCATTGGCTTCGTCGTCATCTCTGTCAAACTTTCGAGGACTATCTCCTTTATCTGCACTTGTAAAGTGCGAAAATTTTAATTTAGGGATTTGAACGCACTCAGTAAGTGTGATTCTTATATCTGCTATGTATTCTTTTCTTACAGCACTCTAATGTGCAGAATGAATGAACGTCACCGCACTTATAAGTGCAGCAGACATCACCACAAATCAGGGACAATCCGCACTTATAAGTGCGTTGAACCAAGAACAATCAACAACAAAGAAAACCGCACTTATTAAGTGCGGTCGATTTACAGAAACGACGATAAGAGTATGGCACCACACTTAGCAAGTGCGCTATAACATGAAGATGAGAATCAAGGGAATACTTGGATGATTTCTTCAAGGACTAGGATGAGATGCTTCAGAAGCGGCGAACGGTGGCGGTGAACGACAAAGAACAACAAAATTCTTCAAAGTGCGATGGTGAAGCTTGTAAGTGCGATGGAAGTGAGAGAGGATGGTGAGTGGGAGCGATGACGAAGTAGAAGATAAGGGTTTTTCTTTTTTCTTTTTTCTTTTTTTTAGTCATGGGTATTTTGGGGTTTTCGAAAATTTAGGGATGACATAGGAATGATAGGGAATGGCATTAAAACTAATGCCCTTAACATATTCATCCTCTTTACATACACTTGATTTTTACTCATGTCATCATTTCCACACCCAACATTCACTACCAGGGAACATTACTAGATTTTATTTCTAAAAATTATTAGCATTTATTAAGCAGCATTTATTGTTAAATTTTAAAAAATTATTCATGTATCATTATATGAATGGAAAACTTGATAAAATAAATATAAAGAATTTGATATAAGTTTCGTCCTACAATTACTTATACATTTATAAATAAATAATTATGAAATGCAGGTTGTTAATTTGGTAGCATTGAAACCACCAACGAAATGTGTTTATATTTACGTTTAAATTTTTCAAAATCACATTCACTCCAGCGACATAAAAGATATGAATTGGCCAAAAACACATTTAAATTGTTTGGAATAAATTGACTTGAAATGTGTGCTGACATAGGGTTCAGCTCGTCAACAGAAGAAGAATCATTAGCAAGGATTGAAAGTCTACCAAATTCTTCTGGCTTCTGCTAATGTGGTTTCTCCAACTTCATACCAAAACCTATTGCCTTGCCAAACATGTTAACTTTGATTATCATGATAAATTTTAGAAAATAAAACAAAAAGAGACACGATTTCATCAATCTTCAGTTCAATGCAGTCAACATTAAGCTGACATAAATAAATATATAAATACTAACTAGAAACATGCAGCAAATGAAAAGGAAACAGCAAATTGGATTAATCGAGAGATAGAAACAGCAAATTGGATTAACAGAGAGATAATAACAAGGAGAATATTTACCATTTTCTTTTGACATTTCTATTTACATAGATGAAATTGCATTAATAAAAAAAAAAAAAAAAAAACGCAATTAAGTTCCTGCCAGAACAATCTTATTCCCTCGGATCATTTACAAATGCAAACCTTGTTGCAATTTAAGGCAGGCTACAAATTTGGTGAGGATGTTACATGAAATTGAATCAAAATGTACAAGTTTGTTTTCCAAAGTTACAAGTCAACAATGGCAATTTCTTTCTACATAATCACAAGTGGTTGGGTACCATCAACACTATATTTCAGCTGAGGCTTCTTTGATCTTTATGGTTCCAGCTTGATGCTTGACATTATGGTGGTGACACCAGAAACCATGAGCAGCCAAAACTCTGTCCAAGAGCTCCTGAGGAACTGGCTCTCCTCTCCTTTGTTGAGGGGATATTTTTGCAGTGTGCACTAATGTTTTCCATTTATCCTAAGCAGATAAAGTCATTAGCAATCAAACCATGTTAATATTAAGACATATGCCTGTGATGTGATAACCAGAATAACAGCAAAATTCTATTTGTTGTGGAAATGTATTCAATGCAAATGTACCAAACTTTGTCATAATGCAACAGGAGCTTTGACATCTACAAAAATAAGCAAAATGCTATGGACAAGATTTGTGCTATCAACAATTAAGGCTATGTATGGATACACGCTGGCATCAGTACGTTAGCACTAACTTCAAGATAAAAAGTAAACAGAACTCTTCTTATGGAATACTATGAAAGTCAGTTCATGTTACAATCAACTAGTATCCAAAAGCACAAAAACCTTCTTCCCCTAAGTGTTGAGAAGTCCATCATTGGCTAGAGATATGGCTAAATGAGAAATGCTAGCAACACTCTTTTAAATACACTCCTAACAAACTTCAACGTGATTGGTTCAATTTATAAAAAGTCAAAACATTTTTTAATAGGTGAGAGAAATATGTTGACTATTTTGTGAATAGACCAATCATCGGGAGTGTGTGTGAGAGTGTGTTGCTAAGTCCTTATATTGGGCGGAATAATCTTCACTGGAAGCTAGCTTTTGGGAGAGTTTTGTTTGTACAAAGGTGCTTCTAAGCTACTCATACAGAGCTTAAATATAAGAAAACATAACTGAATAATTAGTATAGCTAGGCACTAACTAACACAAATAGTTACAGCTAAACTCTATCTAACACAAGTATGGTTGTTGGTTAATACTAAGTGAAGTCAGCGACATGAATTGAACCATGTCATAATATCCTATCACAAATCATGTCTAATGACATATCACTTAAATTCATATCCTTCTTACTATTTCATTAATTTTCTTCTGCATCTAACTATTGAACTATCCTTCATCTGATCAACCTTCGTTACTCACGCTTGGTTTTGTCCACATATGCCCAAACCATGTAAAGCCGAAACTCTACCATCTTCGTTACAACAGGTGTTACCCCATCTTTCTGTCTAATACCTCCATCCCAATCTTGTCTTGGCACCCATCTAAAATCCTTTAGATTTATATATAACCTCAATAGAACTTAAGGTTAATTGTGAACTAAATAATTTATTCATAATATCCTACATTCCATTGAAGCTCTTTAAAATAAAACACAAAGCATGAATGCCGTAAAAACAAGTGATAAGGGCCAACGATTAATAACGTTAGGCGATGAAACAACTAGCAAATAAAACACGAGAAACCCAAATGTCAATTATGTACTATCTTTCAAGTAATTTACAACGTAAAGTAAGTAACCACTCTGATAAAATATAAGGCAGTACCTTCAAGTCTACATAAGTCCTATGGTCTGCATCCTCAAAAGCTCGCAACTTGACATCACGCCATCTGCGTGATGAAAAATAATATAAGTAAACCCATTTTTGCTGTCTATAAGCAGGTGAAGCTGATAAGTATCAAACCTCCCAGTTCCAAGTTCCTCAACTGACTCAACAAGTGCTTCTACTTCAGACACAGAAAATGGCCTCCGGATCCTACGCTGTACAAACTCAGAGCACTTGGTTTTCTGATTCATAGGAACAACAGCTAAAGCCTCTGCGTTCCTAGCTGGAACAGCAACCAGTGCTTCGAAATCTGGTGTTAACTTTTCAGCTATAGTGTCAGTGGGGCAAGAAATTGAGTCATGGTTAATTTCAACATGGTTGCAAGCATTTGTCAGCAACGACGAATCCTGTACAGCATCAGAAATCCCCGAATCGACAGTACGAGTTTCAGGGGACCTAGAAAAGTCCAATTATGAAATTAGTAGTGTAGGCAAAAGAAACATTCAATGGAATGGAGCTGAACCATAATCAACCTTCATCAGATGAAGGAAAAAAGAAATACTTTTATTTCTAACCAATAAATGAAGGGTGTCCTTTTATTACAATTGATGCATTATAAATCAGCTATGGTGAAAAATAAAACTGTTATCAACTGTCGAGAGGTCCACATTGACTAGAGGTATGATAAATAAGTCCCCTAATATAGGATAGAACAATTGTCACTGGATACAACACTAGGCCTAACCTTTGTTATAATATTAACTTTGGCTCACCTGGTAGGCTGGAATGTTTCACATTGAGAAGGATCAGCAACACAAACAGCAGGAGAAGCTTGACAAGAACTAGGCTCCAACACAAAACCGAGTTTATCCAGATTTTCTTTACACGATATACCAGTCTGCTGAAGAGTTCTGAAGTCATCTCTAACTTTTTTCCCCTGCACAAGAACGCCAACACGCACTCCACCTCCGAGTATAGTCATCACCGCCTCCATGACTGTCCTCTGTAAAAAATTGCCAATAAATAAAAATACATTAACAAAAAGAATGTTCTGAAACCACTTCAATCTGTGGATGAAGTTCAATGACAGCAGTAATAAACCAATATGTGGATGAAGTTCATGCCTTCAATGAACCAACAGTTGCAGTTTCAGGAACCTCAATATAAAGCTCAGGTGTCCTGAATGACTTGATGCTAAACTTTACTGTGCATAAGGACAAATAATCAATTGACATAGGATGCAAAGAACAAAAGCTAACCAAAACTAATGAACACCACAAAATTAATTACCACGAGAATCCTTAGAAACATGAAGTTTCGAAGATGAGTTGCGGTTGTTTCCACCAATTCCTTTCTTAGTTGAATCGGATACAGTCTCACTGCTGAATCCTTCATCAGAAGTTACCAATGAACCCCTGCGGAAAAATTTCCTCCTCTTGAGAAGAGTGTGATACTGAGATCTTCCAGAACTGTAATAAGTCTTCCTCTTACAATTCAAGGGTTTCACTCCCTTATCTGTAAATTATATATTACTTTCCGTGAAAAAAACAACCTAATTCATACACATAGTATGCATTAAATAATGAAGCATTTAATTGCAGACAATTTGTTGAACACCTTACCAGATCTAGAATATTCACATTCTTTCAACTTTGGAGCAACCTTCCAGGATTTGGAAGTCAGCTGCCTCCTGATTATTCGGTGTGCAATGCATTGTGAAGGCGTAAAAGCCTTTGACTTGGTGCAAACTTTGTTGCACCTTATAAAGTTTTCATCATCATCTCTAAAACCTATTTTCACATCATTCCCATGCTTGGAAAAGGAAGCATTGGGAAATAATTCCCCACGAAATGGGGATTTAACATCACTATTTAATCCAATTAGTGCAGGAGAGTTAACACCTAATTCCAATGGATCATTCAAACTAAATTTATTATCTAAAGATAATCCCTTGAATCCTGAACTACCAGCCTCCTGATCTTCAGGTACTTCTACTAATCTTTTAGAATGGTGTCCAAACTTATTCTCCAATTTTAAAATTTCAGACTTCAAATCATCTTTAACTTTCTCCCAACACTCTGAATTATTATTAGCTGAGATGCATTCTAGTACACAATCAGTATCAGCACGCTCAAGACACTTCTCACTACTCTTTTGTGAGCCCACCTCAGTTGTCAAACTCAAAATACACTCTGCATAACTTCCATTATGAATCACCTCTTCTGTTGATGGTTTAACTTCTTGCCATTGCCGCTCAACAACACATTGGCTAAAGGCAGGTTGATGATTGCCATCAGACGCATTACTAGAAGCAGAACTTTCATTCTCCTGCAACAACTTGCCAGCCAAAGATGCTAGCAGTTCAAAAGCACAAGCTTGGCCATCGTCAGCTGGTTTCTTGAAAGGAACCCTCCTCTGAAAATTTCGAAGTTGAGTAAAGTAGATTCCAAACCACAAAAAAGAAAAGGAAAAACAGTTGACTCAGTTGTAGCAATCACTTACTCTTGCAGATCTAGGATGTTTAGGTATTGTGGGGAAATGAAAGCCCCTAAATCCATAATCAAGCCTCTTCTTCAACACCATATCATGAACATGTATAACTCATAAATTAACAAGAAGCATCAATGTACCAGATCCTTATCATCACTGTCAACAAATTGAAGGAAGACCCATGTGTCAAGTTGATTTTCACAATTTTGGTACAATCTGCTTATAAGGGAAAGAAATTTTACTTGATCATGTGGGCAACAACAGCTAGTGACAAAACCAATATAACAACCATTGAAATGAAATTTTTTCAACAATTTCAAAGGAAGAGTTATTTATGAACAAACAAAATAATTCTAAGTCAAACATTTACTGGAGCTTCATATGCTATTAGGACAGAAAAAGGAATACTACTTGAATAAGATAAGCTTCACTACTACTGGAAAATTTTATCTGCATAAATTTTGAGGAGAAGATTTTCTCTTAAGACAGCATGAACGCAAAAGCAAGACTCACAACTCACAATCTTTTTTCTTGGCAAAAAAAGGATAGCAAAATTAAACGCTGGACACACAAGATCTGCCACAAAATTCATCTTCTGCTTCAAATGAAAACACAAACAACTAATCAGATTCCATGGTTGTTGTCCAAGTAGTAGTACATGATTAACCGCATTTTAATTCATGAACAAAACCCACAAAAAAATGAAATGATACATTTAGATAGTGGAGGGGCCATGAAATAAGAGTCAACGCATGCAAAACCAGAAACAATTGCATAAAGTTGGTGCACATTAATTTGCAAGACAAATACTGAACATCCATTTATGATTCTTAACGTTAGTACAGTGCTCCTTAAACTGCAAAGTTTCAAGCCAAATAAAAAATTTCAACAAGACAACCCAAAATTCAACTGTCCCACCAAAAATAAACAACCCCTCAAACAATCAAACAAAAAAATCGAAACTTTACACGGTAAAGATGGCCTAGCTTACACGATTGGATCTCAAACTACCAATCCCAAAATTTTCATGATGAGAACCCACAAATGAAAAATCAACAAATTTAGAATAAAATTGCATACAAGCAACCATAGACCTGCATCTCCAACCTTCAACATCCCTTATGCAGAATTAGAATAAAACCATCACAAAAACCACGAGATCAAAGGGAAATCACCAGAAACAGAACCAAAATTCAGAATTCAGAATCCTAAACATGCAACTCACCTTCCACACTCACCCCGAACGCTGAATTGCGATCAAGTGATAGAATTTGCAGGGAAGAACATTATCAGCGGGAGAATATACAAACTAGGGATAGGAGAATCAAATTCCAGGAACTGACCAGAATTGCAAAGAAATCGATGGAACTCCAAATCCCAGATCACCAAAAAAAGAAAAATTATGTTCTTCTTCTCTCTACCTCTATAAAGTTTTGATTTTTAATGTCAATTTTCTGAGAAAGAGAAAAGAAAGTTTCAGTTTTCATATAAACAACAAAAACCACGCTCAAAGCTTAAACCCTTTATTACTTTATCAGTTTATCCTTTCTTTATTGTTACCCTCTGAAATGACTTTTATGTCCCTGATAATGCTTGTGTTGTGTACGTGGAACTCTCTTATTTGTCGTTTCATCAGCGGAATGTGCCACGTCAGAATCATACCAATGTGTTTGAGCCAATAAGAAGAGGGTGGAGAGGATGGCAAGCTTTTGTGGTCCATGTTTTTCTCTCTTTTTGTTTTATTTAATTTTCATGGGATGATAAGTTTGTGGCCAAAAAATTCATTCTTTTAATCTGCAAAAAATAATAATATATATTAAATGGGCATGGACTTTTATACAATTCTTAAATGAGAATAATTTGTATGCATCAGTAATGTAAAATATAACCATGCTAGCTCTGTTGGTAAGGCGGACAACTTTCTTTTAAAAGATTATGTGTTCGATTTTCATTATCGATGAGAGGGATATATTAGTGAGTGATTTGTAAGTACCTCTATTAGTAGCATAGTCTAACTTATAGTGATAACTGGAGCTGAATTCACCAAACTTTTGGAAAATAATGTAAAATATTTTTATATTGTCCATCACTAAAAGTTTATGTATGTGCCACATTGTTATTTAAAATTATGTAACAATTTAATTAGATTAAGCTAAAAACTATTTCCCTCACATTTCTAAAATTCCATTGGTTGACCGTGTAAAAATAGTTTATATTGTTGTAGGTACATGTACCATTTTCTCTTTCTATATTTGGGCCAAAGAAAATATGATTCATTTTACAAATTTTTTTTCTATCTCTCGTCTATTTTTACTTTTCTATATCCCATCATTGATTTTATCTCTTTTTTGTGCGCTTTTTTATTTATTTCCCATATTGGACACATCTTTAATGCTCTCTTTGATTTATGAGAGAAAGTGAGAAGAGAAAATATGAATAGACATAAAATTGTGAGAAAAAGAGTAAATTATTTAAGTTGTTTGGTATGAAAGAAATATTATAAAAAATGAAGAGAAAGAATGTGGTAGGGAGTCTCTTTTCTCGATTAGTTGAATAATATGTGAGAAAAGAGAAAGTGACATTTTATGTAAATGACATTTTTACTCTCAATGTAAAATGTTTAAAATTAATTTTTAGTATTTTAATTTTTATAAATTTTTAATATCATGCAATTGGTAAGTGTGTTAGATTATAGTGTAGGGCTAAATAAGTGACCTATGGCCCATGATGTATGGAAACCAGGGTTACTCCTCTCTCATTTTTTAAACTCTGATTGCGTAGTCTTTTAATCAAGAGTTTAGTTATAGAGAGGGACAAGAAGAGGAAGATCATGATCTAGAAGTGCATGATATCTCATTGCAGGTAAATTCTTAAAGTTGTGATGATTCTCATTGTGTCTTCATACACAATATATCTTTTTTTCCTCTATGGTTTTTTGTTGGGTTGGTTATTTTTCCCCTTCTTTTTGTGCAAGGTTGTGCATTCTTGACTATACTTTTTTTGCTTTAAAAAAAATTCCTCCTGTTTCGGTCAGCTCTTCAACCATATGACACAATGGTGTAGCAACTGGCCCACTAGGAATGCTTTTTAGTATACTACTAAGAGGCAACATGCACGACCTAGGATAGGGGCGAGCCCACCCGGCTTACTGGCCCTTCATCCGACCGGCCTGGACAAAGGCCGAGAGAAGCACTACGCAGTCGCTCGGCTAATAGCCACGCCCGCTCGGAAGCCTCATTTAAGAGTTTCCCCAACACTTGCAGAGGACCTCCAACGCCTATAAATACAGGTTTCACTGTTCCCTTTGAGACGCTTCTAACTCATTACTTACATTACAAGTTTGTTATGTGTTCTTGCATGTTTGAGCTGAGCTCTTGGATGCTCTCATCGCTCCAATACTGACTTGAGCGTCAGAGTGTCTTCTGCACGTCCCCCCGATGCTTCACGACTTGAAGACTGCACCTCGACATGTCAGAGCAAGGCTAAGCTTTGCCACAACTCTGTCGAGGGCACCACCGTCCAAAGTTCACGGACGAACATTTGGCACCGTCTGTGGGGAAGATTCGAAAATTCTACTTTGTTCTTTCTCTTTCTTGAGCAAGAAGCTCACAAAGAAAATTCTAAAAGGAGTTATGTTTCCACGTTCTAAGAAATCATCTTGCACATAGAAGTAAACTCCATTGTTGGAGGATTCTAAGGAGGAGGAACCTTAGCGAAAGTGAGGAACAAGTACAACAACGTTCTCGTGGCTTCCGAACAGCGAATACGAAAATCCAATGTAGATTCACCGCTTTTTTTTACAAAAGTGGAATATGGGAGTGAAGCAATAAGTCATTCAATTCCAGTTACGATCACAATGCTAGTATCAAACCAAAAGTTGACACAAGTGCTAGTGGATCTGGGAAGCTCATCTGATATTCTGTTTATAGAATGTTTCGTACGTCTTGGGTATCATAGGAAAGAATTGGTTCCAATGTTAACTGATTTGATAAGCTTCTCAAGTGCATGCATTTAACTAGACAAATTTGTAGACACGCACATTACTCTAGAGCAAGGACCTTATAGCAGGTTGGAAACTGTGCGATTCCTGGTGGTGGATTGTATTTCTCCCTATGAAGTTATCTTAGGAAGGCTGTCGTTGAACAGTTTTGCGGTAGCAATGATTTGATTACAATCACAGGGAGTAAAGATGAAGTGTATGCGTGCTATATTCTCAGCCAAAAGCAAGGAATGCTCGGAGTCAAAAGTAAAAAGGAAATTACAAGCCGAACATCTAAAGAGGGAAAAAGCAGTATTGTCCTAGCAGAACTGGATCCGAGAGTAGATATCTAGGAAGAACAAGAGATTCAAAGGCCCCTGCCAGAAGGAGAGCTAGATGATGTTCAACTGGGACAAACCAAGGAACAAAGCACCAAAATAGCTGCCAGCTTGGCAGATGAATTTCCTGATATGGAAAAGCGACTAAAAGAACTTTTGGTTAAGAATAGGAATTTGTTTGCATTTGCTGCCTCAGACATGCCTGGACTGGATCCCAATTTTTGTTCTCATAGGCTAGAAATACACCCAAGCTTCAAGCCGGTTGTCCAGAAGAAACAGAACATGGAGCTTGAGCGGTAGCAGGTCTTTGAAGCTCAAGTAAGTGAGTTAATGAAGGCAGGTTTCATTAAAGAAATACAGTATGTATCACGGTTAGCGAATCCAGTGTTATTTAAACAAGCAAGTGGAAAATGGAGGATGTGTGTGGATTATACATACCTAAACAAGACATGTCCAAAGGATCCATTCCCACTCCCAAACATTGTTAAGTTGGTGGATAATTCGTCAGGTTTGTTGTTCCTCTCGTTCATGGATGCTTACTCGGGGTATAATCAGATACCAATATATCCGCCCGACGAGGAAAAGATGACATTCTTCACGAAAAAAGCAATTTATTGTTACAGAATAATGTCGTTTAGATTGAAGAACGCAGGAGCAACATATCAGAGGATCATGACAAAAGTCTTTGAAGGAATGGTCGTGGAAAAATTGGAGGTATACGTGGATGATATGATAGTAAAAGCCACCAATATTGGGTATCATCATGTTCAAAACTTGGTAGAAGTTTTCTAGCAATTGAGGAAACACAACTTGAGGTTGAATCCTAAAAAATGTACGTTTGGCGTACAGGCCAGAAAGTTCTTAGGGTTCATTCTAACCAGAGAGGAATTGAGGCCAACCTAGACAAGTGCAAGGAAGTTACTAAAATGAGAAGTCCACGAACTGTATGGGAGGTCCAGTAATTACCGGTCAGTTGGCTACACTGAAAAGGTTACTAGCCAAGTTGGCACAATGAGCATTGCCATTGTACAGGGTTTCTCAAAAAAGGAAAAGACTTCTAGTGGGATGAACAAGCGTTTGCCGATTTGAAAAAGGCGCTAAAAACTCCACCAATCCTTTCCCGACCAGATAAAGATGAAACTCTAATGCTATACTTAGTGATTAATGAAGAAGTTGTGAGCACAATATTAGTCCGAGATATCCTGACAAAAAAAAAAACCGGTGTACTTTGTAAGCCAAGTACTTCAAGGAGCTGAAACCAGGTGCCAAAAACTTGAAAAGACAGTCATTGCTTTAATAATCATGGCTAGAAGACTGAGGCAATACTTCTAGGCTCATGAGGTTTGGTGCGAACAGACTTGCCAATTAGTCAGGTAATTCACAAGCTGGACCTGGCCGGGCGGATGGTTGCTTGGTCAGTAAAGCTCTCCGAGCATGACGTTACTTAAGAACCTAGGCCAACCATCAAAGTCTAAGCCTTTGCAGAGTTTGTCCTAAAAATGACAAACACTGTTTGGTATAGGAGATAAACAAAGAAGGAAAAATGAGAACGTATGTGCAGAGACTAAGATAGGGGAATATAATATATTTTGCAGGTTATTTGATATGATAGAAAGAGAAGACAAAGAATGAGGTAGATGAAAAAAGAGATGGGTTTTTATATATAAAGACAAAATTGAACATCTAAATGCAAGTTTCTTGGGGTTTCTGACAGTTTCTAAACCTAGTATTAGGGGCACATATG
Source organism: Acmispon strigosus (assembly GCA_030819835.1). Taxonomy (NCBI): domain Eukaryota; kingdom Viridiplantae; phylum Streptophyta; class Magnoliopsida; order Fabales; family Fabaceae; genus Acmispon; species Acmispon strigosus. Next base: position 41,881,974 of record JAUAMA010000005.1, on the reverse strand, counting down.
ACAAAAAATGCATGAAAATCAAGATAAAATTTCACCAATTTGAGGAGATCTCAAAAATGTGGCAGGACCCACCAATCTTTCTCACTCTCTTCTAATCCTTGATCACCAACCAAATAAGGTTGACTCAAGTCTCCCCCCATTTCTCTCGCACCAATTGTTCTCGTAACAAACCAAGAAAAATGGCTCACTTATCCTCTCAAGAATAGTGTCGAATATTATCGTTGGAAGACTTGAGGTATTTGTGATAAATAACGAACCAAGCAATAGGGCTCATTAAAGTTTAGCATGTACCAGCATTTATGATGAATAATTAGAATAAATAATAATAAAAAGTATTAGTCAATATTTTTGTACTACCTCTGTTCCATAATGTTTTTTATTTAAGGTTATGATACTAAGACTAAGATGAGAATTATTGATTGTACTACTTGATAAAAATACCCTTATTTATACTCTTCTAGTAACAAGAAATAATAAATACTACTTTTAACAAAGAAAAAGTTGTGGATAGAGAAGTGTTATAATTGGTCAATATAAAAAGGTGATAGATGAGACAAAATTCTTAAATGAGAGTATAAATGGAGAAAATGAAAAAAAAAATGAATTTCCTTTCTAGAACAAAAAACATTCTTAAAAAAATGAGGAGGCTAAAACACCAAACATCCCTGAATGGGTGTAGTAATAACTTTATGTTTATGGAATGAATTGTCATAAATATATTTATAGCGTACTAAATGTTGTATTTATGTTTTTTTATTTAATAGTGTAATTCATAAAATACTATTTCAACATTATTATTTAATACAACAATAACATTTCACACATAAAGTTAATAAAAGGAATAAATATTCAAAAAATATTTAATCTGTTATATTTAATAAATATGAAATTATAGAATGAATTGTAATAAATATATTTATAGAGTATTAAATGTTGTATTTATGTTTTTTTATCTAATAGTATTTCATTTAATATTATCTCAACACTGTTATTTATTACAGCATAAACATTTAACACGTGAATTTAATGAAGAAAATAAATACTATGAAAATATTTAATCTGTTATATTTAATAAATATGACATTTAATGATTTCAGTTACTAATTGAAATATTCATTTATTAATACGTCTTGTAGGTATTAATGCAAAAGTCATCAATATTCATATATAAAGGTCTTTCATAGGGATCAAATCGTTCCTCAAAGCTTCCAATACTCAACATATCTTCGGTATAGGAGATAAACAAAGAAGAAAGAATGAGAGAAGATGAGTAGAGACAAAGATGTGAGAAATGTACTATATCTTATAGGTGTGTTACTGTTCATGAGAAAGACTTGATCTTCGGCATTCATCTTCTTTTCCCCTTAGTTGGATTTTGCCTGCATTGTGGTTTTTTTTCTTGCAAGGTGGAATGATGAGGATCAAACGGACAGGCTACTACCCCGGTAATGGTCTTCACATCATCTGCCAATCCTTTTGCGGAGAGTAGGTGTGAATGTATGCTTGGATATCAATCGCAGACAATTATATAGGTGTTTGTGGTGAGTGCTGTCAACATTTTAATGATGTTAATGTGAATTTGAATTTGAAACTACTGATGTTTGAAATCATGTTGTATAAATAAGGGATTGGTTGTGTGTGTTGCAATGAGTAATGTTTCTAGGAAGATTTTTAATGAAGGCATAAGCTTCTTGGATTATCCAGGTAAAAGCCATTCTTTTCATATATTGGATTACTTCCTCGTTTCATTCTTAGAATCAAATCCCTCTTCATTCTCACGGTGTTATGTTTCCACCCGCTACATTATTTTCTTTCCACTTTTCTGTATGATTTTCCCTGCTTCTTAGGGATTCCTCCAAATCTTTTCAGGAATTTAGGGGAAGGGAGAAACTTTTGCTGATAATAGGTGAGAAGAGTCTCATATGGAGGTCGATCCTTGCATATCCAATCATTTTTTTTTCATTTTATTCCACTTTTTCCTCAACTTCTTGGATTTTGCTGGACTTCGGTGAAAAGCACCCCACATTACATCGAAAGGTTGTTTATACGGGCCAACTGTGGGGAATTCCGATGATGATATTGCTTATGTGTTCTCCAAATTCAGGTAGTTAAAGCGAGTTTATGTAGGAGATGAGAGTGGCACACGTGTCATTGTGACTTCTTGTCAAGAAGGTTCTGCTCAAACTACATTTCAAGCATTGCATTGAGACCCATGTCCTCAACATAGAGGGATATCTTTTATTATGTGCTTCAGCCAAATCCAGAGGTTCTTCTCATTTCACTTAATGGGTTTTTTTTATGAGCATGGTTATTCATTCATGAGTTTATATTTCCTCATTATAAACAAATAACGAAAATTTTGATTTTGATTTGATTTTATTATTTTCTCATTGAAATGAAAATTGTTTGTTTTCCATGCTTTAAAGAGGTTGGTTTGGTTTTGCATTTGAAGCTCACTGAGCCATGATTATTACCTTGATTTAATTTAACAATTGAGTTTTTAATTTCACATTGCTTACTCATGTGTATATATTGTGGGATCTGTTTTTGGAGACTTATAAAAAAGTTAAATAAAGAAATCAAAACTTTTGAGGCTAACTCTGATAGAGAAACCAACAAAATTTTGAATGAGGGAAAGCACTAAATGGTAAGAAGATGTTTATTATCTTTATGGTTCGCTAAATGGTATCCTAATTCTCTTCATTTACACATTAATTTTGCTATTCCTTAGTGATTCATGTGATTGGATGGAGGGTGTTGGATTTGCACATTCTTTATGGCTTGACTTCTGCTGCATCTCCCACAAATTAGCAAGGTACCTGCTTTCCAACCCTATTGTTTTTTCTCTCAAATTTACCTAGACACTCAAATCCTCTGCAAATTACTTCTCCAATACCTAAGGACCTTAGCTCAACAATTAAAAGTTGAAAATTTTGTGTGATTAAAGAGTTATATGTGTTTGCTGAGTTATAAGAGTAAGTCGTAACCAAGGGGAATTGACTTCAACCAATTCTATCATAAAGAAACACCAGCAGGAAAATGATAAGAAGCCACGAAGAGTAGAGCTGCACCTTGTAGCCGATCCTGGTGAGTGCCATAACTAAGCACTTTGGTAATATTGTGTCCATGTTTTTTCTATTTATTCAACTAAACTCTCATGTGATGAATATTGTTGTGATTTTTAAATGTCTATTAGTGAGGAATCTGTTAGAAGGTATGTGTAGTTCACAACAAACATTTTGAAGTTTGTTCGGTATGATAGAAAGATAAGAGGAAGAGGTAGATGAAAAAAAAAAAGTTGATTTTTATATCAAAAGATAAATTTACCATCAAAATGCAAGTTTCTACAAGATTCTGTGGGTTATCCCCCGTTTCTGACCACAGTATTAGGGGCACTGACGATAAAAAAAAAACCATAGAATTCAAGATAAACTATCATCAATTTTAGGAGATCTCAAAAGGTGGTAGGACCCACCAATCTTTCTCACTTTCTTCTATTCCTTGATCTCCAATCAAACAATGTTGACTCAAGTCTCTAGACTCTCTCCCTCCCCCTATTTCTCTCTCACCAATCTCTATCATATCAAACAAAGCAAAAGGTCTCGCTTGTCCTCTCAAAAATCCTATCGAAAGTTATCGTCTAAAGACTTGAGGTATTTTATTTAATCATGTTAGATGCACTTGATAGTTTTAACACTTAAAGAAATTCCTCAGTAATCGTTTATTATAATACATATTGAATTTTCTCTCTTGATAAACAACCATTAATTTTTGGAATTTTTTTTTCAATCATATCAGATTTCTTCAAGATCGACTTTCATGCGCTTCATCTTTTGAGAATTTTATAAACTTGTTCTTCGAGAAATTTTAGGTAAATACCTAATCCTAGCTAAATAGCTAGGATTAGGTCTTTACCTAGAACTTTTCGAAGAAATTGTTTATAAAATTCTCAAATGATCAAGCGCCTGAAAGCCGATCGAGAAGACATCTGATATATTTTGAAATTTTTTCTAAGAAATAAAGGTTTTAAATCAAGAAAAAATTCAATATGTATTATAAGAAACAATTATTAAGGAATTTCTATAAGCATTAAAAGTTATCACGTAGTTCATACATGATTAAAAAAAATCCCAAGTCTTCAAACGATAACTTTCGACAGTATTCTTAAGAGGATAAACGAGCCTTTTTGCTTGGTTTGTTATGAGATTGTTTCGTGAGAGACAAATTAGGGGGGTGCGGGGGTGTGTCTACAGACTTCAGTCAACCTTATTTGGTTGGTGATCAAGGATTAAAAGAGAGTGAGAAAGATTGGTGTGCCCTGCCACCTTTCTCGGATCACCTCAAATTGATGTAAGTTTATCTTGAGTTCTATATGTTTTTTATTTTTCATCTGTGCCCCTATTACTGGGTTTATAAATGGCCAGAACCCCCATGAAACTTGCACTTAGATGGTCAATTTTGACTTTTGATATAACAATCAATTTTATCTTGTTTCATCTACCGAATTCTTCATTTTCTCTTTCTATCATACCAAGAAACATCAAATCTTTCTCACTCTCTTTTATTCCTTGATCACCAACCAAACAAGGTTGACTCAAGTCTTAGACTCTCTCTCTCCCGCCTCATTTTTCTTCTTTGTTTATATCGTATACCAAACATAGTGTTTGGTATTGGAAACTTTAGCAAGTCATATGATCCCAATGAAAGACCTTTATATATGAATATTGATCCGACTATGGCATAAATACCTAAAAGATATTTTAATAAATGAATATCTCAATTGTAAACGAAATATTTTTGACGCGTAAGGCGCGTGATTCTTCTTATTTTGTATGCCTTTTCTGTAGGGTTCTATATGTGTAAGTCAATTAATTTAAACGCAAGTTGACTTACAGATATAGAAACCTACAGAAAAAGCATAAAAATAAGAAGAAGAATAACGTATCTCATGCGTCATAAATATTTCGTTTACAATTGATGTATTCATTTATTAATACGTTTTGTAGGTATTAATGTCATTGTCAGATCAATATTCATATATGGAGATCTTTCATAAAGATTAAATCGTTTGCTAAAGCTCTTATTACCAAACACTATGTTTTGTATAGGAGATAAACAAAGAAGGAAAAATGAGAAAGTATGTGTAGAGACTAAGATAGGGGAATATAATATATTTTGCAGGTTATTTGGTATGATAAAAAGAGAAGACAAAGAATGAGGTAGATGAAAAAAGAGATAATGGGTTTTTATATATAAAGACAAAATTGAACTTCTAAGTGCAAGTTTCTTGAGGGTTCAGACCGTTTCTAAACCTAGTATTAGGGGCACATATGACAAAAAAAAAGCATGAAAGTCAAGATAAAATTGCATCCATTTGAGGAGATCTCAAAAAGGTGGCAGGACCCACCAATCTTTCTCACTCTCTTCTAATCCTTGATCACCAACCAAATAAGGTTGACTCAAGTCTCCCCCCATTTCTCTCGCACCAATTTCTCTCGTAACAAACCAAGAAAAATGGCTCACTTATCCTCTCAAGAATAGTGTCGAATATTATCGTTGGAAGACTTGAGGTATTTGTGATAAATAACAAACCAAGTAATAGGGCTCATTAAAGTTTACCATGTACCAGCATTTGTGATGAATAATTAGAATAAATAATAATAAAAAGTATTAGTCAATATTTTGTACTACCTCTATTCCATAATGTTTTTTATTTAAGGTTATGATACTAAGACTAAGATGACGGTTATTGATTGTACTGCTTGATAAAAATACCCTTATTTATACTCTTCTAGTAACAAGAAATAATAAGTACTACTTTTAATAGAGAAAATGTTGTGGATAGAGAAGTGTTGTAGTTGGTCAATATAAAAAGGTGATAGATGAGACAAAATACTTAAATGAGAGTATAAATGGAGAAAATGAAAAAAAAAAAAAGAATTTCCTTTCTAGAACAAAAAACATTTTTAAAAAAATGAGGAGGCTAAAACACCAAACATCCCTGAATGGGTGCAGTAATAACTTTATTTTTATGGAATGAATTGTAATAAATATATTTATAGCGTACTAAATGTTGTATTTATGTTTTTTTATTTAATAGTGTAATTCATGAAATACTATTTCAACATTATTATTTAATACAACAATAAACATTTAACACATAAATTTAATGAAAGGAATAAATATTCAAAAAATATTTAATCTGTTATATTTAATAAATATGACAATTATAGAATGAATTGTAATAAATATATTTATAGCGTATTAAATGTTGTATTTATGTTTTTTTATCTAATAGTACTTCATTTAATATTATCTCAACACTGTTATTTATTACAGCATAAACATTTAACACATGAATTTAATGAAGAAAATAAATACTATGAAAATATTTAATCTGTTATATTTAATAAATATGACATTTAATGATTTTAGTTACTAATTGAAATATTCATTTATTAATACGTCTTGTAGGTATTAATGCAAAAGTCATCAATATTCATATATAAAGGTCTTTCATAGGGATCAAATCGTTCCTCAAAGCTTCCAATACTCAACATATCTTTGGTATAGGAGATAAACAAAGAAGAAAGAATGGGAGAAGATGATTAGAGACAAAGAGGTGAGAAATGTACTATATCTTATTGGTGTGTTAGTATTCATGAGAAAGACTTGATCTTCGGCATTCATCTTCTTTTCCCCTTAGTTGGATTTTGCCTGCATTGTGGTTTTTTTTCTTGCAAGGTGGAATGATGAGGATCAAACGGACAGGCTACTACCCCAGTAATGGTCTTCACATCATCTGCCAATCTTTTTGCGGAGAGTAGGTGTGAATGTATGCTTGGTTATCAATCGCAAACAATTATATAGGTGTTTGTGGTGAGTGCTGTCAACTTTTTAATGATGTTAATGTGAATTTGAATTTGAAACTACTGATGTTTGAAATCATGTTGTATAAATAAGGGATTGGTTGTGTGTGTTGCAATGAGTAATGTTTCTAGGAAGATTTTTAATGAAGGCATAAGCTTCTTTGATTATGCAGGGCCAGGTAAAAGCCATTTTTTTCATATATTGGATTACTTCCTCGTTTCATTCTTAGAATCAAATCCCTCTTCATTCTCACGGTGTTATGTTCCCACCCGCTACATTATTTTCTTTCCACTTTTCTGTACAATTTTCCCTGCTTCTTAGGGATTCCTCCAAATCTTTTCAAGAATTTAGGGGAAGGGAGAAACTTTTGCTGATAATAGGTGAGAAGAGTCCCATATGGAGGTCGATCCTTGCATATCCAATCATTTTTATTTTCATTTTATTCCACTTTTTCCTCAACTTCTTGGATTTTGCTGGACTCCGGTGAAAAGCACCCCACATTGCATCGAAAGGTTGTTTATACGGGCCAACTGTGGGGAACTCTGATGATGATATTGCTTCTGTGTTCTCCAAATTCAGGTAGTTAAAGCGAGTTTATGTAGGAGATGAGAGTGGCACACGTGTCATTGTGACTTCTTGTCAAGAAGGTTATGCTCAAACTACATTTAAAGCATTGCATTGAGACCCATGTCCTCAACATAGAGGGATATCTTTTATTCTGTGCTTAAGCCAAATCCAGAGGTTCTTCTCATTTCACTTAATAGGTTTTTTTTATGAGCATGGTTATTCATTCATGAGTTTATATTTCCTCATTATAAACAAATAACGAAAGTTTTGATTTTGATTTTTATTGTGATTATGATTTTGATTTGATTTTATTATTTTCTCATTGAAATGAAAGTTGTTTGTTTTCCATGCTTTAAAGAGGTTGATTTGGTTTTGCATTTGAAGCTCACTGAGCCATGATTATTACCTTGATTTAATTTAACAATTGAGTTTTTAATTTCACATTGCTTACTCGTGTGTATATATTGTTGGATCTGTTTTTGCAGACTTTTAAAAGAGTTAAATAAAGAAGTCAAAAATTTTGAGGCTAACTCTGATAGAGAAACCAACAAAATTTTGAATGAGGGAAAGCACTAAATGGTAAGAAGATGTTTATTATCTTTATGGTTACCTAAATGGTATACTAATTCTCTTCATTTACACCTTAATTTTGCTATTTCTCAGTGATTCATGTGATTGGATGGAGGGTGTTGGATTTGCACATTCTTTATGGCTTGACTTCTGCTGCATCTCCCACAAATTAGCAAGGTACCTGCTTTCCAACCCTATTGTTTTTTCTCTCAAATTTACCTAGACACTCAAATCCTCTGCAAATTACTCCTCTAATACCTGAGGACCTTAGCTCAATAATTAAAAGTTGAAAATTTTGTGTGATTAAAGAGTTATATGTGTTTGCTGAGTTATAAGAGTAAGTCGTAACCAATAATTATAATACATTCATTATAACTTCTTTAATAGGGGAATTGACTTCAACCAATTCTATCATAAAGAAACACCAGCAGGAAAATGATAACAAGCCACGACGAGTAGAGCTGCACCTTGTAGCCGATCCTGGTGAGTGTCATAACTAAGCACTTTGGTAATATTGTGTCCATGTTTTTTCTATTTATTCAACTAAACTCTCATGTGATGAATATTGTTGTGATTTTTAAATGTCTATTAGTGAGGAATCTGTTAGAAGGTATGTGTAGTTCACAACAAACATTTTGAAGGTTGTTCGGTATGATAGAAAGATAAGAGGAAGAGGTAGATGAAAAAAAAAGTTGATTTTTATATCAAAAGATAAATTTACCATCAAAATGCAAGTTTCTACAAGATTTTGTGGGTTATCCCCCGTTTCTGACCACAGTATTAGGGGCACTAACGATAAACAAAAAACCATAGAATTCAAGATAAACTATCATCAATTTTAGGAGATCTCAAAAGGTGGCAGGACCCACCATGTTTCTCACTCTCTTCTATTCCTTGATCGCCAATCAAACAAGGTTGACTCAAGTCTCTAGACTCTCTCCCTCCCCCTATTTCTCTCTCACCAATCTCTATCATATCAAACAAAGCAAAAGGTCTCGCTTGTCCTCTCAAAAATCCTATCGAAAGTTATCGTCTAAAGACTTGAGGTATTTTATTTAATCATGTTAGATGCACTTGATAGTTTTTACGCTTAAAGAAATTCCTCAGTAATCATTTATTATAATACATATTGAATTTTCTCTCTTGATAAACAACCATTAATTTTTGGAATTTTTTTTTTCAATCATATCAGATTTCTTCAAGATCGACTTTCATGCGCTTCATCTTTTGAGAATTTTATAAACGTGTTCTTCGAGAAATTTTAGGTAAATACCTAATCCTAGCTATTCAATGACATAAGACACAAATTAGCCCGCTAAGCCCCTATTGAATAGCTAGGATTAGGTATTTACCTAGAACTTTTCGAAGAAGTTGTTTATAAAATTCTCAAATGATCAAGCGCCTGAAAGCCGATCGAGAAGACATCTGATATATTTTGAAATTTTTTCTAAGAAATAAATGTTTTAAATAAAGAAAAAATTTAATATGTATTATAAGAAATAATTATTAAGGAATTTCTATAAGCGTTAAAAGTTATCATGTAGTTCTTACATGATTAAAAAAAATATCCCAAGTCTTCAAACGATAACTTTTGACAATATTCTTAAGAGGATAAGCGAACCTTTTTACTTGGTTTGTTATGAGATTGATTCGTGAGAGAGAAATTAGGGGGTCGGGGGGGTCTCTACAGACTTCAATCAACCTTATTTGGTCGGTGACCAAGGATTAAAAGAGAGTGAGAAAGATTGGTGTGTCCTGCCACCTTTCTCAGATCACCTCAAATTGATGAAAGTTTATCTTGAGTTCTATATGTTTTTTTTTTATTTTTCTACTGTGCCCCTATTACTGGGTTTATAAATGGCCAGAACCCCCATGAAACTTGTACTTAGATGGTCAATTTTGACTTTTGATATAACAATTATTTTTATCTTTTTTCATCTACCGAATTCTTCATTTTCTCTTTCTATCATACCAAGAAACATCAAATCTTTCTCACTCTCTTTTATTCCTTGATCACCAACCAAACAAGATTGACTCAAGTCTTAGACTCTCTCTCTCCCGCCTCATTTTTCTTCTTTGTTTATATCGTATGCCAAACATAGTGTTTGGTATCGGGAACTTTAGCAAGTGATTCGATCCTTATGAAAGCCTTTATATATGAATTTTGATCCGACTATGGCATAAATACCTAAAAGATGTTTTAATAAATCAATATCTCAATTGTAAGCGAAATATTTTTGACGCGTAAGGCGCGTTATTCTTCTTATTTTTTACGCCTTTTTCTGTAGGTTCTATATGTGTAAGTCAATTAATTTAAAGGCAAGTTGACTTACAGATATTGAAACCTACAGAAAAAAGCATAAAAATAAGAAGAAGAATAACGCGTCTCATGTGTCATAAATATTTCGTTTACAATTGATGTATTCATTTATTAATGCGTCTTGTAGGTATTAATGTCATTGTCAGATCAATATTCATATATAGAGATCTTTCATAAAGATTAAATCGTTTGCTAAAGCTCCTGCTACCAAACACTCTGTTTGGTATAGGGGATAAACAAAGAAGGAAAAATGAGAAAGTATGTGCAGAGACAAAGATGGGGGAATATAATATATTTTGCAGGTTATTTGGTATGATAGAAAGAGAAGACAAAGAATGAGGTAGATGAAAAAAGAGATAATGGGTTTTTATATATAAAGACAAAATTGAACATCTAAATGCAAGTTTCTTGGGGGTTCTGACCGTTGCTAAACCTAGTATTAGGGGCACATATGACAAAAAAATGCATGAAACTCAAGATAAAATATCATCAATTTGAGGAGATCTAAAAAAGGTGGCAGCACACATCAATCTTTCGCACTCTCTTCTAATCCTTGATCACCAACCAAATAAGGTTGACTCAAGTCTCCCCCCATTTCGCACTCTCTTCCAATCACATCACTTAGCTTTGAATGTAGTCTTCAGTCTTCAGTGTTCGCTTATTTATATGATTCATGTTCTTGTAACTATTATACTAAAGACACAATGAAGTTTGAGCACTATGAGCAGCGCTAATGCATCAAGATGTTGTTTGAGTGATTATATGTGTACATGCGGTTTCTGGCGATCATTCATTCGACATATTGCCGCTAAGTGGTGTATTGATTGCATGAATGTGGAAACCGCATGCACACATATCATTTTCAATGTTCAGTCTTCTTTTTAGATTTTAAATACAAGATAAATCCCAACCATACCTAGGCAAGATAAATTAAGGCCCCTTTCACGATAAATTTTAATATTAGACAAATAAAATAGTAACCTTCCCAAAAAACTATCACAAATCCCACCAAAATCCATACTCTAACACCTAATATAATAATTAATGCTCATGTCTACTTAAGTGCAGACAATAGCACTAATAAAAATGAGAACCGTAAATACAGAAGTGATCGAAACCATGCTAACAATGCCCATATATTCAAAAAAAAAAAAAAAAACAATGCCCATAATATAAATACAGTGACAACCTAGCCTCCCAGTCCCAAGCCTCATTTTTGTTGAAGTGCAAGTGTAAATAAAATAAGTTCTACGTTAGATAGAAAAATAAGAGTTTATTTAAGTGAAATGATTCACTCACTTATTATTTTTAAAGTTTTATGGTAAATGTGTGTGAATGATGTCGAAGACACAAGCAAGGAGTTTCCATTATAAATGGGGTAGTTGGTGGAGTCATTTTGAATTTACCACTACGTATCAACATAAAAATATGATTAGCATGAGAAAATTACAATTGAGCTCATCACTTATTTTAGTGATAAATAAGGTTTTGGTGATGAACTATAGCTAATTATTGGTAATTGACCCTGAATCAAATTTTCAATGAATTCATTTCTAAACTATGGAAATAGTTAAATTTTCATCCCTCACTCATTTAAGAATTGATGTGTTCTGATTGCGTGTCAGTTTTGAACGACGTGGATTTTTCCAATTTTGTTAAATGCTCACCTAGAACACAGACGGACCAAATAATCAAAAAAATTAATTTTCAAAAAGTAAATATTGTTTCGTAAATGCACTAGTAGGTTTTAATTCTTAGAATTTTTTTTTCCAAAAACTAACTGGTGAAAAAAAATTATTTTCAATGTACCAGTTTTAAGTCCCGGTAGGTTAACAACGAAAAGAATACTGAAGTTTTAGAATCCGATAAACAATGGAACATATGACACTTTTGAAAATTTCTACTTTAAAACGAGTGAGAATTGGGTTCGTGTGAAACTAATATTAACTCCTCAACTTTTTTAGGAGGAAGCTCTTATTTTTATTAAGGAAAGCAGGGAGATGGGCCAGGCCCAAATATAATGAATACTGCAACTTTCTTGCAAGGCCCTAAAACAACTATGGCAATAAAAGAGGGCCTGCTAGTTGCACCAAAGTTCCTAGTTTAGGGCAAAAGGTACCGCCAATCTCTAAACTTAGGTAAGGATAATAATTTAGGCTCATGTTGTTGGGTGAGAAAAGAAAAGAAAGTGAAAATAGAATGAAATGAAAGAAAGTGAAAAGATAAAAAGAGAATAGAATATGAGATAATTTTTAAGGTTGTTTAATTAGAGAGAAAGTGAAAAGAATAATAAAAAAGAGAAGTATGTCCTCTATATATAAGACTGAAAATGTTCTGCACTATATGTGTATGCTTGGATATGTGGTAGAAAATCACACTGAAATAAAAATCATGGTTGACAGAAGTTACTTTTCTTAGCTTTTATTTCTGTTCACTATGATTTTAACTTCATCGTAATTTTGTAACGTGTATCTGGTACGGAGCTAATTGGGTCAGATCCAGTCAATGTTTAAAAACCCAATCTTAAATACAATGACCATAGTTTTGTTTTTGTTTTAGTTACTCCACTCTAGAATATTTCATGAAATAGAATAGAATGGTGCTACTTGTGTATGACTCTCCTTAGGGTTGTTTTTCTTAGTACAAATTAGATATTATGTTAAAGACAAAGAGACCTAGAAATTTGAGCTGATGCCCTAATTTATTTTGTTCTTAGATTTTCTTACTTTTTCTCATTAGATCTTTTTAATTCCTCATAACGTCATCAACCAATTATTCTAAAAAAATTAAAAATGAGGTAATAACACACAAAAATCCCCTTGGGCTTAAAATGTGAATAATGCATTGACTTGCCTATCGTGTGCTGACTTTTTTTTAGAAGAATTGGAAACTGCAACAATTAAATTTTAGACCACTTAACCATAAAATCACTTATACTATGTCATGTATCAAGTATCAACTATCATGAATCAAGCATTCCTATGATCTCGGTGGGGGTCTGTTGTGGTTATTAATAACTTGACAGTGCTGTGCTTTTCCTTTAAGGGCCTCGAATTGTATGATATAGTTTCAATGTGGTGGGGTGTGTTATAAAGTTTGTAGTTTCTTGCCACTGATGTAGTTCAGTTGGCTCTATTTCTTGTGCTTTGTTTGGGACTCCTGTAATTGGGTTAATTTATTTGGCTTATCTAAAAAGAGTTATATGACAAAGTGGCTTTATTTCTTGTTGTTTTTCTGTAAGGATCTGCAGCTCCGATACCATTCTGTTGGTGGTATTTTAGAGGTGGTAATTAACACAAGCACACTTAATGATAAGGGTAATATATGATGAACTATATTGCTGCATAACTTAGCAGAATTTAGAGTAAGAGAAAGTATTTTTGGGCTGAATATTCTTGTATTTCTCTTATGCACTCTTGATTCTCAAAATTTAGAGAATAGCCATGCACCAAAAGCTGTCTAATGCTCAATAAGTTCCCATCTAACTCCGGCACATAAAGAGTGTCATGAATGACTTTGCTTCCTTGCTTTGTTGTAACTCCAATGCTTCCTTTGCCTTTTACTTCAACATGTTCTCCATTGCCTAATTTAACTTTTGAGCCAAATGAAGAACCAATATTGATGAAATCTTCTTTCTTTACGGTCATATGATTGCTACAATTGCTGCCCAAATACCACACATTTTTATCTTCTTGAAATGCTTTTTGACAAGCAAAGAACAAATTACCTTCATCATTTTCTCCTTCTGCAAATGAAGCATGTTGTTGATTGCCAAAACGACAATCTTTTTGAATGTGCCCGAATCTCTTGTAGTTGTGACATTGTGGTTTGTCCTTGTTCCAACAATCATTCTCTTCATGATTGTTACTCTTACAAATTCTGCACCATTTATTTAATGCTCCTTCATGCCATCATCCGCCATTCGTGCCTCTTCCTCTTCCTCGTGAGTTTCTTCCTCTACCTCTACCTCTTCCAAATCTGCCATCTCTAAAAGACTCACCTCTATTTTGCGTTGAGGGCTTATTTTCACCATTATTGGGTTGGATGTTGAGTTTAGATTGAAAAACACTCTCAACTGATTTTTAAGAGCGTCGTAACAACCTTTGCTCATAGGATCTCAAAGACCTCATCAACCCTTGAGCAGTCATAGTTGATAGGTCCTTAGTTTCTTCTATAACAGCCACCGTATGATCAAATTTTTCTGTCAAACTGATCAGAATTTTATTAACAATTCTGCGATCATCTATTGTATCTCCATGTGACTTCATTTGATTCACCAATTCAGAGAGTCTATTAAAGTATTCATTCAAACTCTCATTCTCCTTCATTCTTTCATTTTCATAATCTTTCTTAAGAGATTGAAGTTTCACAGTTCTCACCTTTGAGTCTCCTTCAAACTCTTGTTGTAGAATATCTCATGCTTGCTTTGATGTTTTTGCTCTCATAATCCTTGGTAAAATGGATATAGAGACTCCTCTTTGAATCATCCCGAGAACTCCAACATCTGTGGTCTTCTTCGTCAATTCTTCAGGTTGTTGGGCTGATTCTACAACTTTTTCATTTGATGTAGGTGCTGGTTCTTCATACCCTTTTGGACTAACTCCAAGACATCCAAAGAGGTGAATAGAGACTCCATTTTAACAGCCCAAAAATCATAGTTCTCTCCTTCAAACAAAAGAACTTCAACATTGCTATAAACTGTAGAAGAGTTGCTTGTGGAAGCCTTTTTTTTTTTTTTGCTGCAAGGATCTGCAGCTATGATACCACTCAGTTGGTTGTATTCTAGAGGTGGTAATTGACACTAACACACTCAATGATAAGGGTAATATATGATAAACTATATTGCTGCATAACTTAGCAGAATTTAGAATAAGAGAAAGTATTTTTGGGACTGAATATTCTTGTATTTCTCTTATTAAATTTGCAATTCATACACATGAGTATATATAGCATGAGTAGTGATGGTTACAACTATCAAAGAGTCACCACACTAGGTACTTAGCATAATTAAACACTCCAATAAACACTAAGTACTTCTACTAACATCAATGACAATTAACACATATAACTCTCCACTTACACTAGTTAATTTCCACTACCTTATCATATTCCACTAAGATAAAATCAATACATTAATCAACATATATAAACTAAACTAGCCAGTCCTGACTTTAATGCGTTGAAAGATTCTCTCAAGCTCCTTTACATAATCCTCAAGCCCCTCTATTTCATCTGTCTGATTATTACCACCAGAAAGTAAATTTGTGGCCTTTGTAATTGCAGAACTGATCTTGTCCTTTTCATGTGAGCTATTCTCCAAAGCTTTCCTCATATTGTAAACGCAATTTTCCAAAGCATTCATTGCATTGGCCTTCCTAAGGAATTTCTTATCTTCAGCCTGGAAATGCTCAGCTTCTCGAATCAATCTTGTAATTTCTTGGGTGGACAGCCTTCCTTTATCATTGGTTATGGTGATCTCATTCATATTTCCATTGGTTTTTTCCTTAGCAGAAACAGTTAGAAGGCCATTTTCATCAATAGTAAAACACACATCATGAGGATGGCCTCGAGGAGCAGGAGGAATGCCTGACAGATTAAAAAAACCCAGCAAATTGTTATCAGTGGCTCTTGCTCTCTCACCCTCATAAACCTGAATCAAGACACGGGATTGGTTATCTTCAACCGTACGATATTCTTTCGTCATCTTAACAGGAATGGTAGTGTTCCGAGGAACCACCACACTCATGATATCTCCCATTGCCGCTGTACCAAGAGACAGTGGCGTAACATCTAACAACACCAAGTTCGGAACATTCTTAATGCCTTCACTCAACAAAGCACCTTGGATGGCCGCACCATAGGCAACAGCCTCATCAGGGTTGATACCTTTGCATAGATCCTTCCCGTCGAAAAAGTTCTGCAATAGTTGCTGCACTTTAGGAATCCTCGAAGATCCACCGACAAGGACAACATCATGAACACTGCTCTTGTCCATCTTAGCATCAACAAGACACCTATCCACTGTCTCCATGCACTCTTCAAACATGTCCAAGTTGATTTCCTCGAATTTGGCGCGAGTGACTGTTGAACAGAAATCAATGCCACGAAACAAAGCATCAACCTCAATGGTGGTAACAACCGTTGATGATAGAGCCCTTTTAGCTCTCTCACACGCACTTCTCAACCTTCTTAGTGATTTTGCGTTACCAGTAATATCCAATTTGCTCTTCCTTTTAAACTCGTCTACAAAGTAGTTCACCATTCTGTTATTAATGTCCTCTCCTCCTAGGTGAGTGTTTCCAGCTGTGGCCTTGACTTGAAAGACCTTATCTTTAATCGTAAGGAGAGACACATCAAAAGTTCCACCACCAAGGTCAAAGATGAATATGTTTCGCTCTTCCGCGCAATTAGCTCTCTTCTCAAGGCCATATGCAAAAGCTGCAGCAGTGGGTTCATTGATTATCCGCTTAACATTAAGGCCAGCAATTTCGCCAGCATCTATAGTGGCTTTGCGCTGTGAGTCATTGAAATAAGCAGGCACAGTAATAACTGCATTCTTAACAGGTGACTCCAGATATGCTTCTGCGGTCTCCCGCATCTTTATCAGAATCATGGATGATATTTCCTCAGCACAGAGATGCATCTCCTTACCCTTATACTTAACAATGATCATGGGTTTGTCATCAACCCCCGCGATAACCTTGAATGGCCATAACATTATATCGTTTTCAATAATGGGATCACTAAACTTCCTACCAATTAACCTCTTAGCATCTGCAAAAAATAGTAATAATTAATTCTCAAGTATCATTTAACCTGCTTAAGCAAAGGGTATAAAAGTAGTGTAAATATTTAGAGGAGGGTAGCAATAAAAGTAGAAAATTTACCAAAGACAGAGTTCTCAGGGTTTGTAGCAGCCTGATTCTTGGCAGCATCACCAATCAACCTCTGATCATCTGTGAAGGCAACAAAGGAGGGAGTAGTTCTGTTTCCTTGGTCATTTTGAATGATCTCTACCCTCCTATGTTGCTCCAGCCAGACTGCAACACACGAGTAGGTGGTGCCAAGGTCGATTCCAATGGCACATCCCTCACCATTTTTGCTCATTCTTTCTTTCTTTCTTTCAATCTAACAGCACAATCGAGACTTGGGAAGAATAGAATGGTGAAAAACAAAACTCAATTAGTTCAATTTTATGTGTCAAATGAGAATTAGCTGGTTCGGTTGACTATACTTCTCTACAGGTACTCATTACACCTGATAAGGATAATTATATGGAGAAATTGTTAATTTAAAGGATTTTTTATTTAGCTTATTTAAATCCATTTAGTAAACTCCACCCCACTTGATATTTTCTTTGAAGAAATTGGAATCTTGATTAATTGTTAAGCATTTATTTCAATATCAGTGACCAATAGTTATATCGAAAATATAGTTGACAGCTTATTTCCCCGAACCAAGAACCTCTAATTTGAAAAACTAGTAGATAATTAAAGTTGGTCAAAACTTGCAACTTGATCAAATTGATTGACTAGATAATTTGTTAAGTTTTTTTTTTTTTTGAAATTAATAATTTTTAAGTTGTACATGGTGTCTAGTTGTAAATTAGATCATGTAATTAGCTTTAAAAAGACAAATACTAGATTTTAATTACATAGCTTGTGCAAGTTGCTCTCAGCTTAACAAATTAATTACCAATTTGCATTAGTACAAATATAAGAACATGTCTTGGTTTATAGCATGTAAAAGATGACTTTCTGGAAATAAACAATGGAAGAGTAATTTTCTGTAATATATTTTGTATTCTAAAATTCGTCAAAAAGCACAATGACAAGATGATATGATTTACATATTGACAAGGTCATAGGATGCGCTTCAACTATTAACTCAACTTGTATTAGATGCCCCCTTGAACTAAAAAAATTATCATTTCAATTATTTATGTGAAAATATATTTATATTTGAAATTTTAAGCGATGAAAACTTTATATAGAATGACATTTAATATTCGAATTACCATGATAATCTCTCTGTTCCTTAATATATTAAGAACTGAATTTTGATGTACATATTTTAGTTTTTTTTATTAGAAGTAACTTGTGTTTCATTAATTATTTTTTTATAAGAATATTATTATTTTATTAAACACTTTCTTTTCGCTCTCTAAACATTAATAATATATGCAAATTAAGAAACATGGGTTAATAGTAATTTTAGTAAGTTGATATAAATTGATAACAATTTTGATGCAATTAACTAAACTAAGTGAATTTCTTATGGGGTGTGAATTAGTTATTTGATATATATATATATATATATATAGGCGTACCAAGTGAGAGCAGTGTTTCTGCGGCTTTGGTTCCTTTATGTTTCTTGGGATTTTTTGTGTGGTTGAGAGACCATTTTGAGTTTGTTGATGTTAATACCAGAATTTTATCTTGGTCGAAATATAAAAAAACTAAAAATAATAAGTTGTGTTGAGTTTAAATTCTTAGTCAAAATATGGTGTTGATAATATTGGTCGAAATCATATGTCAAATTGGCAAAGACTTGAAGATTCTGAACATGAAGTTTCCATGCATGCATGCCAGCATCGTCTGCTGCTGGATCGTCTGCATTGACTGTAGTTTTGTTCATCTTCTTCATCGTCTGATAGGTTCTATCATATGATGGGTTGCTTCGTCTGATGCTCGAAGACCAACATTGTGATATGATACGGAGACCAAATACTTTGACCAAATTTGTCATCTTCCACCAAGACCAATATTTTTGATATGTTACGAAGGTAGTAGACAAGTTCTTCGACCAAAAAAGGGGAAAAAGATTCGAGCTAATATGTGATGATTCAAGGAAGCAGGTCGAAGAAATATGTTGAGACAAAGAACGTATTTGAAGTCCCAGCAACATGGAAGCAAAGTGAAAATGGTGCAAGGTTGAAAAGAATTCAAGCAAGACATGAAGAGTCACCAGAAGCGGTTATTGGAAGTTGCTAGTGGTTAATTTAGTTTATTTTGGATAGACGCGTGTATATTATGTGGCAAAGTTAGTTATTTGGAACTTGGCCTATAAATAGGACCTTTGATTGTAAAATTATTCAGATTCACACAACTACTCAAAACTTCCAAACAACGCCTACAGGTCTTATGTGATAGACGGCTAACTAAGAGAACACGAGGGTGTTGTGATTCTCACTTTATATTCAATGCAATTTACTTCTGCCATTTTGATTTCTCTTTTCATTTGATTTGTCTTTTCATTTTCGATCTCTTTTAATTCTCTTTTCAATCCAGTTTGATTTTCATTTTCTTTCTTCTCTACTTTACTTCTTTATCATCTTTTTCTAATTTCTTTCATCTTCATCTTAAATTTTGAAGAACATTCTTCCGTTCTTCATCAAAACTCGGAAACGACACTTAAACGTTTTCACATAAATGATCCAAAGAGGATTAGAATCCAGCCTCTTTATCAACATTTGGATTTCCTTGTGAATTTACTCATTTTTACCAAACATCGAGGTAAACCGCGGGTTGTATCCCTTTTCCTGTATTTTGGTAGATTGTTATGATGGGATTGATTTGGTGCTTGTTCTTTTTAATACTAGTATCTTTTGAAGTCTTGATTAGGATAATAAATCATTGATTTTTGTTGTTCGTAAAACAAATCCAGAGTCCAGACTATGCATATAGTCAATTACACTAGCACAACAAGTCGGTTAGGTGTTTAATCAATGATTACGTAGTTATACTTCTTAATTTGACTAATTGGAATGAACAATAGAATTAAAACTACTATAAAATATATTATATAAAACAAACTTATTATATTGGCTGAGGCGTGCAAAGCATTGAACTTAAGAGTATTTCGCTATAACAATTAAATTACTTAGTACAGATGGTCTCAAAGTTAATACTCTCTAGAATACAGCAGTTACATCCAACTAACTCTACACATAATTTAGGTGGGGAATAGCAGCACCTCCTGCATTCTATATATATAATTGTTGCTCCCTTCCAAAAAACCAGCTGGAGGAAGAATGATTAGATAAAGTAATTTTCCTTTTACTATAAGGAAAATTACTTCATCTAAACTAAAACACAAAAAAAAAGAAAAAACTAAAACGGTACAACCAAAACATAATAGCTGCCACGTATAGCTTGAATTGGCATAACAAGTTTTAATAGATTGAAACAACAATGCATATAGTAACCATGAAATAAAGAATTGACATAACCAATAAATTAGGAACAGTAACATTATTACAATTAGTTTCTAATAATCTTTTAATTTAATTTAGTTTATAAAATTTGTAATAAGTTATGCCATATCGAGAGCAGTTACTTTTTAGTAGATAAAATAAAGAGAAGAAGAGCCATGTAAGAAGCAAGTATAAATACTAATAAAATAGAGAAAGAAAGATAAACTCTATCACCACAAGCTTTTCTGACAACTTACCAACGATATAGAATTTGCAGGTATTGGCGCGCCTCATCGGTGAAAAGTTTAGTTTGCACAGAAGACACCTCTCATGTGTTGGAGATGAATAAAGAGAGAACATAACAGGAGATGGACTTGCAAGAGACTGAGAGAGGCCCTTTTAACCCAAACCCTGTTGTGCCAAGCTACTTGGGAAGAAATTTGGCTTCAAATGGATGAACTAAAGACTGCATCGTCTCTGGGCTAGGGAAGGTGATGTTAAGGTAATTGATCTAGTTCGTTTTGCTGCTGAGAAGGATTACCAGTTCGCATTGTTTGATGGCAAACCATTACCTCCTAGTCCAACGATGGAAACCTATATATGTTTAAGGCAGAGGATAGTGAGGTTAGAAAAATAGCAGTCTGGATTTGTCTCCCAAAGCTACTTGTTGAACTCTACAACCAGAAATTCTTATGGAGACTTGGCTCCTTCTTAGAGGGGTGGGATTCAAATTTCGCACTCTTTTTTGGTGGTGGTGGTGGAGGATGGTGGAACTGTGGGGTAGGGAGGTGGGAGGAAGAGAGAGATGGGAGAAGGGTGGTGGTGGTAGTGGTTAGTGGGGGAGAGATAGAGGCCAAATTCATAACCAAAAAATTGTTCATGTGGCACTTAACCTGTCACATAAGCACCACCATTAATGGTGGTTAACGTTTTTGGATCAAGGACTAACATAATGGAAGTTTTGCAATATGAGTGATTACGGAAGATGTTTTCAAAATCTAAGGACGAACTTAATTGGTGGTTACACTTTCAAAGACCAAATTTAACTATTCACTCTATAAATTTATAAATAATGATATATCAATTTTTGAAATGGTTAATGGTTTATTTGGTCCCGCATCACAGGTTCGTGGTTCTTTCTTCTTCTTCTTCTTCTTCTTCTTCTTCTTCTTCTTTGAGGCCAAGCCTGAAACGGTGGTCCCCGATCCAGGGCCCCTTGCTCGTTGTTGCTGATTCGGCAGTATGATGTGGTGATGGGGTTTCGTTTGACGGTGAAAATGGTGGTGGTTTGAGTTGTGAATTGGTGGGTGCCCTGGTTCTGTTTATGGTGGAATAAAATAGGTATGGGTTAACGATGAAGGTTGGAGGAGTTATCATTTGTGAGTCGTGAATGATTTGATGAGGAGTTGGTGGTGGATTTTGGTTGTTGTTATGGCTGGATATTTTCATGGTGGTTTGAAGAGAGATGGTTTGGCTTCCATGGCAGTGATGCTAACCCCAGTGTTTATGTTGTGGTAGGGGTATTTGTTTTAATGGACTTGGGTAGTTTTTGGCTGATGAAGAAAGAAATGAATGTGGTGTAAGGGTTCAAGAAGGAAGATTGAAGAATGGAGGTTTTATGGAGAGGAAGAAGACTGAATTTTGCAACAGAGAAGGAAGACTCAGAGAAAAAAAATGATGGGGAGGGAGATAAGAAATTCCCCTGGTCGATCTGGACGAAACAACAAGGGGCAGGTCGAAAATGAAGAAAAAAAAGGAAGAAGACACAGAACGAAAATGAACCTCAATGAAGAAGAAGAAGAAGAAGAAGAAGAAGAAAGAACCACCAACCTGTGATGCGTGAGTTAGGGAAGGAGAAGAAAGAGGAATTAGGGATTTGGGGAATTTTAGATTTAATTAGGGATTTTTTGTTTTTGTAATATCTGACCTGTATTTCAATAAAAAAAAATCCACGTCACTTTTATTAACCCAGTCATCCTGCCACATGTGCACTCGCCGGAGCTCCGGTCTCCGGCAGGGACCTATATCAAACTTGGTACAACTACAGGGACCTTTTGCAAACTTTTTTCCGGGGAGGGACCAAAGCCAAATCTTGGTGCAACCACAGGGACCAAGTAAACCATTAAACGTTAATTAAACGTTAAAAGTAAATTTACAGAATATGATACTATTATCAAGGCATGAAAATTGGTTGGCTATCGGTGTGTTTGGAAAAATAACTTAATTAAACGTTTTTTATTAAGTGTGAGACACTTATGGGTTTTTGAAGTGAAAGTAAAGGCACTACTAAGTACTAACTGCACATTTTTTCTACCAGCAATTCAATTTGAAGATATTTTTATAGAGAGATTCGTCCCTTGCAGGTAGGATGGATCATGGCTGAATTGCAAAGAAGCTGCTAAATAAATTAAACCGTATAGATATCATTATGCTTGGGGTGAATTGCCTTGAAATTGCTCATCCATGTTTTTAGAGAAGCTAATTGTATTGCGGATTATTTAGCTAAGGGTGTTTTAGGGAGGAACCTCTATGGGTTTTTAATGAAAATCTATCTTAAATCTATTTCCTCCCCTAATATATAAAATATATTTTTCTTTCGAAAAAAAAACAAGCGTTTATCACCATAAGTGTTGTGATAAGCGCTTATTCATAAGCTAGTTTGAGAAATGTATGTAAATAATATGAAATTATGTTATAAATAAGTATAAGTTATAATGAACAGCTTATGAAAAATTCGAAACAGCTTATATGCAGACAATAAACTCTCTCAAACACTTGCATAAGCATTTATGCTACAAGATAAACTCAAATAAGTTCTTTCAATACCCAGTGATACAATGTGGATTGCAAAACTCCCAATTAAGGTGTTGATGATGAAATAAGTGATAAAATAAAGAGGGTTGAATTGTGTTCGTATAAAAACTTGCTTCTCTAAAACAAATATATGATTTTCAAAACTGTTTCTTAAACGATAGGTAACTTTTATCAGACGATAGGATAAACAGTCTTGATATAGCGAAAATATCAACGTGTGTGCAGTTGAAAATAAAGCAATAAAATGATAAAGCAGTAAACAACACACGATGATTTATCCTGGTTCACCCCCAGAATGATGGGGCTACGTCCAGTCCTTGTCTTCACCAAGATTTTCACTATTAACCCAAATAGTACAAGTATTATGCAGGACTTCTCTTATGAACAAGTATTCTCAGGGACTTCTCCCAACAAGTATTCTACAGGACTTCTCCCAACAAGTATTATATAGGACTTCTCATAATCCCAAAGGATTCCTTCTACAGAGATTCTCTTCTCACAAAAGTGATGGTAGAAGCAAGTTTGGGCTCGGAAAACTCTCAGTGTGTGTATATGGTTTGACTCTAATCAGTACATTCGAGGTTTGGCTAGAACAGAGGTGAATAAACAATGGTTCTCTGTTTCACGAAAACTGGATAGATTTTGACTTTGTTTTTCACTCAGTTTCAGTACTCTGTTTTTCTCGTGATTTTTCTCAGATGTTGTGCGTTGTTCTCTGTGTTCTTGTCTTCTTCGAATCATCAACTGTCTCTTTTTATACCTTCGGATTAATTCTGATTTGTTGAAGGTGTTGTTGTTGACTTGATCTTCTCATTGAATTCTTGACCGTTGTGCAACGGCTATGTGCATTGAGTAGATTTGACTTTCTTAATTTCCTCCTTTACTTTGATTGTGATTTCATTGTTGATTGCTTGGAGTTAATCGACGAGTGATGTACTCCTTGATTTCCTCTTCTGCATTTAATCTTTTCATTCGATGATCTCCTTCCTTTTCGAGAAACGATTTTGTTCTGATGACAATCGTTGTGCTTCAATCGTTTAACTTTTGACGTGTCACTTCTTTAAACGATACGTCTCGTTAGCTAGTACACAGTGCTTGTATCGTTTGCTTGCTGATGTGTGCAAACGATAGAGTGTAGAAGATACTTAAGTTGTCTCTTGTTCTTTAGCGAACGATACTTCTTCATTGGACGATACTTCGTCACTAGACTATACTTCTTCATTGGACGATGCTTTGTCGCTTGATGATGCTTTGTCGCTTGACGATACTTCTTCATTGGACGATGGAAGTAATTCTTCTCTGAACGATAGATGGAGTTCCTCCTTGAACGACACTTCTTTTCAGTCGTCAGACGATACTTCATTTAATCTCTGAACGATACTTCTCTTTCAGTCTTGAGACGATAGAAATGTTTCTTACTGAACGATAGAGATTTCTCTTTTCACTGAACGATGGAGATAATTCCTGAAACACATAATACACAGCTCAATAGTAAAACTGTTATCATTCAAAATAATTGTTCTAAACTTGTTTGAACCTAACAATAAGTTGTCATGTAGTCAAGCCGGCAGCACTGGTACCACGGAAAAAGGAACCTGTAGATCTACCCAAAAGCAATAGAGAACAGATGGAGAGGGGGATTGTAGTGATCGATGAGGAGATGTCGCGGCTGAGATACGACGGACGACGGTGGCACAACATCGGGGCAAGGCTTCCAACAAATCAAGACAAACTGAAAACGTCCCATTTCAACCTAGGACTTAACTAGAGAGACGGTGGAGTAAAAGGCCTTAAGCCTGGGTTGCATAGGCACTAACGGCAGCGGCGAGACGAGGTAAAGGCCGCGTTATCTCAACACTAGATTTTACTTGGTCACCACTAGATCTGCAACTCAACTCACGGTAGTTGATAGCGGCGACAAAAACAACCAAGGTGGAGGCAAAGGCGGTGAAGATGGAGGAAGTGGTGACCAAGTAAAAGGGGGAAATAGAAACGTAAGACAAAGCCCACTTATTTGAGTAGCGGATCCATCTAATATGAAGGAAACCCACCTATTGTAGGGAGGAAAAAATACCAAACAGAAAAGGAACCTCCTTAGAGGAGGAGGAGCCCCCAAAGGGAAGAAGTCCCTAAGGGGGAAGCAGAGCTGCTGTTCTGTTTTGGAACCCTAGTAGAGCTTTCAAAATCTCGTTAATTTTCATTTGTATTTTACATCCTCAAAAATTTATTTATTTATTTAAAATTAAAAAGCACAAAATTTAAATTGGTTTTATAAATTTTACGGGTAGTGATTGGGCTTGAGTTAGAATCCATGTTGACACATGGTTTTCGTGACCCTGTATCGCAATCAACGTGCATAACGTACCCCACCAAATTAAACCCATACTTTCAGTTTTATTTTGTTGCCTGGTTCAACCATATCAACATTTATTAAACATCATCTCCATATCAAAACAGATACCAAAAAAATATACAAGACCCCACGGGCCCAGGTCCAATACCCGTACTTGAAAATTCCAGAACAAATAAAATAATCATAAAAGAATGTAGCCTTCAATAAGTTTGATGCACTGATTTTTTAAATTAAATAAAAATATTCGCATCTTCAAAACCTAACTGGTTAACAGTGTAAAATATATTTGCAATATAAGCGCATGCATATTTTTTGCTAAGTTTTCATTCTCCATTATATATCTTGATTTAGTTTCAATTCTTACCATGTAATTCTTAAAATTTTAGTCCATACGCCTGCAAATAGGACCCCTTTGCTATCTTGAATATATTTATCTTTAGCTTTTCAAAAAAAATGTTTACAAATAATTTTAGTTTCAGACTCTATTGTTAATATATCATAATGTAGCTAACAAAGACAAGTGTCACAATTGACACATGTCCAGAGTAATTAGATGTGACCTATTTTTTCAGTAAAAAATTATTATCACTGTCATGTGAAACTTTTAAAGTTGAACTGCGTACATAACTGTGAGATTTTTTTTACTAAAAGAACTACTCATCAAACTTAACTTGATAACAAAATAGGCTACTTAAGATTACTTTATACACCTAGTAATAATAACATGACTCTTTATTAGTCACATTACTAGTTAATTTTTTTTTTAAATGGACATCACTAGATAATAGGAGTAGTTAATTGTGTGATATTAACCTGGAGAGTAAAAAACAAAATTATTAAAACAAAAAAATACTACTTCAAATCCTATTTATAAGAACCAATTAAGAAGTTTACTTTAGTAGTTTTTATAAGAGCTAAATTGGAGTTTGTAGTGCATTAATTACTTTTTGACAAAAATACATTTATTTAATAGTTTCCCACTTTCCACTCTCCTAACTCCTAAGCATTAATGAGATGCAAAGAAATTAATAAAAATGAGCTAAATTTTCAAAAAAAAAGTGAGTTAAGGATAATTTTAAAAATTCAATATTAATTGAGAACAAATTTATTACACTTAATTACTTTAACTATATTTTTTAAAGAATTAGTTTCGGAGGTAGTATTATTATTATTATATAAGAAAGCCAAACCTCCAAATCTTGTATAAATTCCATGGCCCATTGGGACTAGGTAGTTAAGCTGGTAGTTAGTCCTCATGAAGCTTTGCATGCTTAGAGCAGCGTGTGAGTACTTAGTTTGGGACCCCATGAAATGATTAAAACTAAGCTTGAGTTCAAAAAGATGGTGGCTGTGTTAGTGCATGGGAGATGATAAAGAAAATTGAAGATGTGATGATTCTTTGCAGTACTACTTAGCTTGCTTCATGGGGAAACTTTATAGGGATTGCGTAAAGCAAAATAGAGCCTGAGTTAATTAAAGAGG
This sequence comes from Acmispon strigosus, assembly GCA_030819835.1. Taxonomy (NCBI): domain Eukaryota; kingdom Viridiplantae; phylum Streptophyta; class Magnoliopsida; order Fabales; family Fabaceae; genus Acmispon; species Acmispon strigosus. The sequence continues at coordinate 41,854,803 of JAUAMA010000005.1, read as the reverse complement.
GGACACGACATGCTCAATATAATATAATGGTCCAAACGGTCCTGCATTGTCCTTTAAAGATTAGGCAAGTTTTCAATAAGAGCATACTTAAGGTCATTGCAAATATTCTAAAATATATACATTCAATTTTTTTTGATACCTACCTAATTTTATTTCCTCAGACTGTAGCAACAGTAATCACCATTTACTAGCTACTGTGGCATGATCTTGTTCACAATGATACTTCTTTAATGATGCAATAACTTGTTTATTTTATTGTTCATTTTCATTCTTTTAAGGCTTTGAATTAGCTGTTTATGCTACGCGATACACACTAACACACACAAAACTCTAGATAGGTACATGAAAATGAAGCCTTCACAGTAATCATGTCAAATAAAATTTATAACTTACAAAAATATTTGTAAAACAGTTACTTAAAAATTAATGTCAAATAACTATGAATTTGTTATTCTTATAATTAATTCACAATAATTTGATAGCATTATTTACGTTCCTACCCGAATAAAAGGTGAACACTAGACAAACCTTCACACAATTCAAACATTGGCCTAAAAATAACACTTCTTAGCCCATCCAAGGATAAGTAATATTAAACTCTTACAAATCATTATCTTTCTAAAATGGGTTCTTTATTATATTTTCTTGAAATTAAATTTCATACTCATCTTCAACCTCAAAGCTTGTTGATTATATATGTTGTATGTTACTTCAATGTTAGTGTGCATTTGAATTAGCGTTGCGTAATTCGTTTTCGATAAAACCAATCTTGGCAAAATATATTACAATAAAAGTGAGTTGAAAATGAAATGATTTATGTTAATTGGATACATTTATAAATAAAAAATTACAAGGTAATATTGTGAAATCCAATTGTAAAATATCATAATTGAGTATATTCAACGTAGAAACTACTCTCTTTAACCTCCAGATTTGATTATGGGGGCTGAAATTAATTCTCTAAGATGATTATCCACTAAGGTATTAGCTAAAACTATTGGGAATTTGCAAATTAATTTGCAGGAAACCAGAGCAAAATTTGCAGAAAATGCATAGGTAATAAGCTAATCTCTAGTACCGGTAACGGTTAGTGGACATAAGGATGCGGCGACATCCATCTGACATATGCAGATTGTGGCGGTTTCCATCCGCCACATGTGCAGTGTATTTAAAAAGAAAATTATCCTGACGCATGGTTTAGAAATGTAATAGGAACCGCCACAAAATTAGTGTGTTTATTGGCAGATTGAATGGCAAAATTAAAGCCCCACTAAGCGTGTTTTTACTCTTCTTGTTTAGCAACGCCACTAAACATCAAACGGGTGTCGTGGTCGCAGAGGACAACATATAAGGACTATTTCTAATAGTGCTGCCAGACACTTTAATATCATCCCTTGTTTATTTTAGTCTATGAGAATTGATTCTGAAAACTTCTAATTAAGGAGGAACCAAACATATTTAATGACATCAACAGTTTCATAAAAAAATTATTGGTTCTACGTGTTGGGCTTGTTGGGAAGATAGAAAAACCTAAAACATGAGATCCTTCACTAATGAGCTAACAAAAAAAACCAAAAAAAAAGCCAAACACGTATGTTTGATATTAAGTTCACACACGTTACAAGATAGCTTCAAAAGAGAAACACAAATTCCAATAAAGCAATTGTGAAAATAGCTTTCTATTTCTATTGGATTGAATGTGCCTTTAAATTAATCTTAACTGAAATTCAAACACAAAACTGATCTTGGCTCTCATTCTTAATCAAATGTGAGTATCCAAACTCACACATAAAAACCCATTAATCATTAGACTTTCAGACTTGGAGCATGGATGGAGGAGCTAGGTAAAGATCATGTTCTGCGCAGAATAGGGAGCATGGATGGAGGAGCTGTTTACAGTGGCTTTGTCATTGCCATTGTCTGCAATGCTCTCACTGTTTCTGTTAAAGTCTGCATATTTAGGGGGAGGTTATGTTGTTTGGCTTTCTATTAATTTCTTGGTTATCTTGGTTATTTTGGTTCTTCTTTGCTTTAATCTTACTTGTTGTAATTTTAAAGACACCTTCTCTCTTTACTTCTGTCTTATATACTGTCTTGTACTCAGGGTTAGAGTACCCTTTGTACTTCCTTTAATTCAATTTGACTTATAAAAAAAATTAAACTTTCAGACTTTTCTACATCATTTCCATAGTTTTACAATTGTTTATCTTTTATTTCCAAAAAGTAATAAAATAGATAGCTTATTATACATGGCAGATGTTATTATTTACTAGAGTGTTACATGTAAATACACATTTCAGCCAACATACAATTGACAAAACAATCAACACATACATTAAGTGGTTTTTATTGATTGTATGTCGGTCAAAAATGGATGTCTACCTATAAGAGCTTTATTACTTAAAGTAAAAGAGTATGTGGACAGAAAAAATTTCCCAGCACATGCTAGTGGTTTTAGTTGATTTTAGCTGTGGGGCAACACATTTCACCATATGATACGAGGACTAAGTAATTATCTAGAGTTGAAAGCAAATCTGATACTATTAATTGACTTGAATCATGTCCATTTTAAATTCTTTGGTCGTACCATTTATTAAAAGACTTGGAATTCAAACTTCATATATAGCTTTTGCCTTAACGTTGGAGGATGTTCAATAGAGGTGGGAATAGACTAGGTCAGGCTAGGCTTTGCGTAAATAGGTCTGGCCTATTTAAAAAATTTAAGGCCTAAGCCTGGCCTGTGGCCTATCATAGGCTTTTTATTTTGCTTGGGCCTGGCCTTTTTGAAAGCCTGGCCTGGCCTGAAGCCTATTTATAGGCCTATTTTCGCATAAGGCTTTTAAATAGGTCAAAAAGCCTACATCTAAACAGACCAACATCTAAGCAGACCAACAAGCCTACATCTAAATAGGCCAACTATGTTTGTCAATCGACAAGTTTCAAAAAGATAAAATTAAATTTTCTACAAATACCAAAATTGGTGACAGGTTAGATGGATGTAAATTGAATTTAATATTTTGATTTATTTGTATATTTTATTAAACTAATATATTAAATTAAGATGTTAATAAACAGGCCGGCCTGATAGGCTTAATAGACTTTTTTATAAGCCTAAACCTGGTCTATTTAGCTAAATAGGCTTTTTAATAAGCTTGAGCCTAGCCTTTATATTAAACAGGCTAGGCCAGGCTAGGCTTTAAATAGGCTAGGCCATAGGCCCCTGTCGACGGTCTGGCCTATTCCCACCCCTAATGTTCGGGGAGTGAAGAAGCTTAATCAATTGAGGAGTCATGAAGTTTCAAATATGAATGCAAATGGTAATATCTAAATTTTAAGGGAATGATTTGGTTCTTTCTGACAAAAACAGCAAAGACTGTCTTTGAATTATTCGTTGCTTTGGCATCGGTTAATTGTCAGTGCCAACTGAATTACCTACCACCATATGATTTAGACTTTTCACAAAAGGAAGATACTAAGCATAATGATGTCCTCGATTTTGTATGGCTAGATCATCAGGTTGGTGTAGTGATTTAGCACTTCATCACTTAAATAAGTGGTTGAGAGTTTGATTCACGAATGGAAAAAAACTCATTAGTTAGACTTCTACTGCTTAGTGCGCTGACAGTAGAGCGAAATATTAGTCCCACAGGTACCAGCTATAGAAATATTTTGGTTAACACCAAAAAACTAAATTATCTATTATGTTATATTCTAATAAACCAGTTTAATTAATTAATTAATGTATTCAATTCGTTCTTGGGTTGTTTTTTATTCAAGGTATTCCACAACAGACAATTATGAAATTAGTCCCTCATGGCTTGAAAGCCTCGTTAAGTCGGTAGAGCTCTACCAACAAATGGTTTTTTATATACACTGCCCAGGAATCAAACTTTGAACTAAAATATTAAAAAACTCAATTATCTACTAATTGTACTACACTTTATTGGTATCTCGGGGTTATTCTCAGGATTCATTAAAATACTATTAAGAAGGATTCAATATTGAGGTAGAAATGAACATTGCCTCCAATTCACAAAACAAATAGTCACAAACACACAAAATAGTAACAAAAGGGAGGAGAAGAGATATGCTCATTGTCCAAGAAAGTATGGATCTCATAAGACATGTCAGTAGGAACTCTGAATCCTAAGATATTGGGACATATAGATGGTTAAAATGTATATGTTCAAAATTGACCCTAAATAAAAGTATGTATTGGATTACTAAAATCGAAGGCCAATTCAAATTTGGCATAACCATGTATCTGTTGGAGTGGCGCAATGGAGCATGAGACTCTCACAGTTCGATGACTATAAGAGGCTTGGGAGTTCATCATACAGATCCACAATGGGCAAGGGGCACAAGTGATTTGGATATGATTCATATACATTTACTACAAAACCTTAAGGCAATGAGTGAGTGATTCTTTTCACTTATAAATTGTTCAACTCTTACTTATCCACACAACGTGAGATCACGGAATCACAAAAGCGTGTTGTTGGCAGTGGTTTTGTGAGCACATCTGCAAGTTGATCTTTTGTGGAGACATGGGAGACATGTAACAGTTGACCTGAACTTGTTCCCGAATAAAGTGATAATCAAGTAAAATATGTTTCATACGGGAATGAAGAACAGGATTAGTATGTAGCTCCGACATTATCACAAAGTAGACGAGGAGGTGCAGGCATAGACACCTGTAATTCAATGAGCATATTTTGAATCCACATGAGTTCCGTTGTGGTGGTTGTCACTGCACGATATTTAGCTTTCATTGAGGACTGCACAACAGTCTGTTGCTTCTTTGATAGCCAGGATGCCGGGTTCCCGCCAAAGAAAATGATGAATGCATAGGTGAAGGTGCAGTCATCAGTGTTGCCACCCCAATCGACATCAGTATATGAGAGAAAATCAAGGGAGATAGTCGATAAAGTGTGATCCCATAATTTATGGTTGATTTTATATAACGCAATGTGTGTTTCAGATGCTGAAGGTGCATGTAGTCGGCTTGTGCATGAATTGACTCAGTTTATTGATCTCAAATGATAAACCAGACTGAGTGAGGTTGAGATATTGAAGTGCGCCAATAATTTTGCGTTACGCAGTAGAATCTGTGGCGGGTGTTCCATCATTGAAATTGAGTGTTGAGGATGAGGACAAAGGCATGGTTGTTGGCTTGGCATCATGCATGTTAAAGCACTCAAGTAGCTCCCTAATATACTTGTGTTGTGATAGTAACAAACCGGAGGGGTTGGAATCAAATCAACACCAAGGAAATAGTGAGGATAACCCAAGTTCTTTAAGGATTACCGTTGAGAAAGTGCCGCACTAAAGTGATTTAAGAACGAAAAATTGTTTCCTGTAAGAAGAAGGTCATCTACATATGCCAGGAAGTATGCTTTGACAGTACCTATGATATAAATAGAGAGGGATCACTGCGACTTGTCTGAAATCCATGAGACACAATGAATTCCTTAAGAGCATCATGCCATGCTCGAGGTGCTTGTCGTAATCCATAAATGGCTTTGTGAAGAAGAAAGAGATTATCAGGATGTTGTGAATCCTTAAGAGGTAAATTTGCATGTGACGGGGGGCTCGTCCTGTTTCTACAATGTGACGATGACGATGTTCAGCCATGGCATTGTGTTCTAGTGTATGAGAGGGGGGTTGTAAGGTGTGATATGCCATGAGAGTTTAGATAAGATGATAGTTTAATGAATTCTCCACCATTGTCAGAGTAAAAGGAAATAATTTGTGAATGAAAAATTTCTTAACGATAGCTTTGAATTTCGGAAATAAATTAGAGACATCTGATTTATGTTTCAAGGGGTACAACCAGGTATACTTGGAAAAGTGATCTACAAAAATTAAATAGTAAGAAAAATCATCTAAAGACCTAATAGAATCTGGCCCCATGCATATACATAAACAAGTTCAAGTGGTCTAGTGCTTTTGATACTAGATGTGGAAAATGGGAGTTTGTGACTCTTGAAAATGTTGCATGAGATGCATGGGGAAGGGTTTCTCTTTATTTTATGAGTGGCTAATAGATGTCTCAGAATGCGGTCTGATGGATGCTCCAAGATATGATGCCATGGAGGGTGGTGGTTAATGTGAGTAACAAGTATTGTGGGGTTCGAGGATGGATGAGGCATGTGATAGAGGCCATTTTTAAGTTGTCCTTTGAGAAAAAAGGCCCTTTGTATTTAGATCCTTTACCAAGAAAAAAACCATGAAAAAAATTCAACATAAACTGGGCTAGAAGCACATAATGATGAAACTGACAGCAGATTTTGAGAAATATTAGGAACATGTAGCACACTGGAAGGTGAAGATCATGTGAGGGAGTGTGTAGGATAGTTTTAACGATTTGAGCAATGGGCAGAGGTGAGCCATCTCCAACAAATAACTGATCAGTGCCATGATAGGGTTTAATGAGATGCAGTTGGTCAAGGTCACTTTTTAATCTCTTCTTTGTAATCTCTATGGCCATGCTTGGCTAAACTACTTTTAGCACTTGGGATGCCAAACCTCTTTGACCTTATGCTATGATTTCTACTTCGTTTGTGTGACAGTTTCTATTATAATCTATGAATTTCGTTTCGGTTATATTGTGTTTGATTGCAAGAGAACGTTCAACTATTTTCTGTGAGACTTGAGAGAGTGATTAGAAAGTGGGGATTCAAGGGAACGAGATTTATTAGCTCTTCTCTTCGACCTTAGGAATGAGAATAGGAGTTAATAGTGCTGGCCGGTAAATTGGAATTTAATCTTTAATCCGAGGGTTTAGGTGCACGTAACACAGACTTCATAATTGGATTAAAAGTCTTTCTTGTATAAGGAATTATCAAGTAAAGAAATTAGGCTAGATCACCATAGAGAGTAATTTTAATTTCATACAAACAAGATTGATTAAGGCATAAGTGATAATTGGCGAAGCTAACCTAGGTGCTATCTTCCAAACTAAGTTTCACAACAGATCTTTTCGCTTTCTTTATTTTCTTTATGCACTTGAACAACTGAAACTATTTCCCCCAACCTTTGTTTTTCTTTACATTCTAAACTGAAGAATTAGTAAAATTAATATTAGGACACAATCCCTGTGGAGACGATAAAAACTTGATACAATTAAATCTCTTTCAAGACTTAATCGTAGTATAGTATCAATTAAACCTGATACAATGAACCCATAACAACCTGCTTATATCTTAAACATAACAGAAATCAATTATGTTACCCAAAATAGAGCACGCCCCCAATCTATTCTTCTAAGAGATATCCTTTCAATTTTCCTTATCTTAAAACCATAACAGAATTCTCTACAAGATTATAGAAATAAACAGAAAGAAGGAAGAAGAGATAGCGAGGAGACAGAGAATAGCTTTTGCATTATGGTATGATTCCAAAGGGTACGTGAAACAGGCCATACTAATGTTTATTCATTTTGACTAGAGACAGTAGACTAGTCTGTTAGACTAGAGACTGCAGTCGATGTTATCAGAGGCTGTAGACGGTACTCGTATATGTAGCATACGATACTCCCACAAACTGTAGATGGTACTCCCATAAACTGTAGACAGTATTCTCACAATCTATGAACGATACTCCCACATGTTGTAAACGATACTCTCACATGCTGTAAACGATACTCTCACATGCTGTAGACGATACTCTCACGACCAGTACTAAACGATGCTCAAACACATTGTAGACGATACAATTACGACACTAAACGATACTCAACTTGATAGAATGCTTAAAGACAGAGTGACATAATGAGACATAATATTGGACTTAAGATTCAATTACTGGTCTATGAGAGGTTCAATGTTGTAATTCATAAGTTATTATGTGAACAAGGATAAATCATTATGTATAGTATCTCTCACACTCTATTTCACTCTCAATTGTTTATTTTCAGATCACATGATTAAAGACTAGCAATTAAGCAGTACCTATTCTAACATCATTTACTGAACTTGGAAGCAATCTCTGATTTAAAACAAGTTGTTTCGTTCTTGAATCATAATTAAACCTGTTAATGATTAAAAAAAGTTATGAATTGCAAAAGGCATTGAAACACCGTTGTGTCTCATATTAGGTGAAACAATAAACACCTTCACAAGTACACTAACATCCCTAGCTAGCTGGAAAAAAAAAAGTGAATGTGATGCATTGTTGGCATGTTGCTTTGGTAGGTAGTAGTAGGGAAAACACTAGCAAGCACTTCACTTGCCCCTTCCCTTTTGTGGTGGCAAGAAACAAGGCTAATATTGATCCAACTCCAAGAACATAGCTAATGAGTTCGTGTGCTATCTATCTCCTAATTTATGGTATGGTATATTGGTACCGAAAGCAATATTAAATTTGGGGCGTTGAAAGTCAAATATTAGATGCATTATTAGGATCTAGTATGTGAAGTCAATCAGTAATGTTGAGGTGTACCTACGTAGTTGTTGAGCTACAACTTAATTATATACACTACGTGGTAGATCTAGTTGATTTGGTAGTTAATATGAGCGGATAATTAAACCAAGTCACGCTTCAAACTCTTTAAACTTTAAGGGTACGGTGACACACACACGAGTCAAGGGGTCAAGAGTCACATGAGAGTAGTAGAGAGATTTAAAGAATATTTTGATGCACATAATTAATTAAATAGTCACAAAATTCATGAATTTTACCATTTTACCACACAAAATATTTTTTATTTTTTTAGCTCAAGGTATCCACTACTAGCAGAAGTGACTAATCTATTCGCTGCGGTGGCTTGTACTAAACAGTAAATGACCGATGACAAAATGTGTTTTATTCTAGTAAACGGGAATCGTATTCTAAATCTCATAGCTAAATGATAAAGTGAACATGTTTTTATTTTTTTTCTTACTTAACTTTTTCTAATTTTTCTAGAAGTTATATAGTAAGGCTAGTTAGTCAAACATTGTATGTACGGGTTGATTTTTAGTGTACTTTTTCACTTTATTCATCAATTATCTCGTCTGGATTTTTAGATGAGAAACTTTAGTAACATACTTTATAATATTCTCAATTTTATTCCTTAAAATCCATTTGAGTCCACAAAATTATACAAGTCTTACTCTTGATTTCCTATTTGGTATGACCAATTAAAAAAAACTTTTCTTTTTGTATCAAATTGAATTTCGAATTTAAATTTTGACCCTTTATTTTTAAATTAAATAATGATAATATAATAAATAAATTTCTCTCATTCTAAATTATTGTTACGGCCAACCCAAATTGTCAAGATACCTAATATCATTATGGACAGTCCAAAAGACTCATAATCAAGTGAATGTGTATTGTTCAACAGAACAATCAGTGCAAGATTTATCTCATCCAACAATAGCAAAGTAAAACAAATTCAGTACAACCATTACGTAAACAAAGACGGTCTAAGCATAGCTTACTATCTCAAAAATCTTCCGCAAAGCCTTTGTTAAGGTCTAACGTCTCAATTAAAAGTCACACCGTGCTCTATAAATACAAGTTTAATCTTTACTATCTCATGCATGGTTTTTCTATAACTTAGTTTTTCTCTTTATCAACAATTATTATTTTTTAAACAAGTTTATTGAAATTGAAAGAAAAAAAGAAGGACTGACTAGTACGTGGGTGTGACGCTGGCCAGAACGGGAGAAGACTAAACGCCGTACAACAAACAAACATACGGCGTGATACGTGGAGCGATGAATGCGGTGCAAACTTGGATTTGTTTTACTAATCTCTATTAAATATCAAAGAATCTTTGTTATCTTCATTTATTTATTGTTATGATGTGTATTTTTTTGGGTTAGGGAACAAACATGCTTTCATGTCAAAAAATGCTGCTCAGTTGGATCATAATGTGAATATATGGATGAGTTGTCTCAAAACATGTAATCAAGTGTGGACATAATATTAAGGTTTAAATGTGAAATTTATCTACCTAACTAGATCATGCTTAAGAAAACTAAATCAATACATTTCTACCGGCCTGCTAAATTTGACTTTAAATAATTAGATTTCTAAAATAACAATGGACCATAAGTCCATAAACAATAGTTCAATATGTGTAGTGTCTTAAACAGCATTTACAATGAGAGTGACTTACCTCACTACTTAGCCATAAGTAATATTGCTTATTGTTTCCCATTGGAGCTTGTTTATGTGGAAAATGTGGTTGCTTAAATTTAAGGGATGTTACTTGTAGTTGTGGAAGCAACCATGCTAAGGTTAAAAACATTTTTTTCTCCCTCATTCATTCATGGAGTTGTCAGATAGATAAGAGTTCTTCAACTATGATTCATTAATCAAGCGATTGCTTGAGGAAGAGACTTTATTCCTCACTATGGAAATTCCTAGGATATTCCAAAAAACTCTTAGTGTCTCGCTATTGAAGGAGGTTTGAAATAACACTTTGGTTATGAACTAAGGTCTACTCCTAAGAAATGTAAATGACTAAAAAGCGGTAAAGAAAATAAAGGCTGAAAGCTGTAAATCGGCGGAAAGATAAATTGCAGAAAGCGATACAAAATTTAAATTGCTGAAAAGTAAAGTGCTAAAAAGTAAAATAAAGATAGGTGCGGGAAATTTGTAAATTTAATTGATAGATTGTGTGTCTTTGTACAAATGACCCTTCCTCTATTTATAGAGGCAAATCGGCTAACAACCTAGTGGTGGGAAGGAACCTGTGACACCTCACGTTCTCCTATCATTACAAATGTGTACAAAATCGTGGGTATCATTATTGTTCGCTCTCTCCTAGTCAGCCTATAGGTTTTGTTTTAGTCATTCCTTATTGCATCGGCTAGATCGCAACCACTTTCTCCTATTCTCGCGGGACGAGCCCACTAGCTATTTTAGCACGTGGAAAGCTTCTAGGAACCTGATAACTTATTCTGCTTAAAGCCCAAGTTTCTGCATCTTCCCTGAATTTTGTCCTTGTGCACCCGATTCTCCTTGGTCGATTACTCATGCTGCCCATCGACTAGACCCACTCGACTCGGCTAATACCCTACTCGACTATGATCCCCAATCGACTCAAGTGACATTTCGACTTCTAACTAGCCGTTACAAGTTTTTGGGTGCTAACAGTTTCTTATTGCCTTGATCACATTTTTGTCTATATAGTTTTATGAATGAGTGATTATGGTCCCTATAATTTCATTTGCTTCATTTAGTTTCCTCTACTTTTAAAATTGGATAAATTTGGTCAAATTGTTTATTTTTCATCTAATTACAAATTGAAAAATGTGAATATTTATCACAATTTTTAACGTGTAAAGTGACAAACTATTCCAATCATGTTAAAAAAATTTATCAATATCAAAAAAAAATTTGTTACTTTTGGATGACAAGTTAATGTCTAGATCATATATTTATTCAATTTTAAAAGCAGATAAACTTAATTAGAGTAATTGAATCTATAAAGACCAAGATCACGCATTTGAAAAACTATAAAGATCAAAGTGCAATAAGTCATTCTTATATTTAATTGATTTCAATTTCATTTAATATGATTAACAAATTTTTATATGCAAAATCACGTTAATATCTTAAGGGACAAGCGAATAGAATAATGTAATATTTATTATCATAATAATTACAAAAAATAATAAATACTCCTACATAGAACTTTTTAAACAATATGTATTTGTATTTCCATATAAATTTTCCAAATTTAAAGGGGAACATATTAAAAAAATAAATTGTGTATTTGGTTGTGGTCGGAGACATTATAATGAGTTTTTGGGGAAAAAAACTACAAAATTTAATTTCTGAAATTTATGTGCTATTGATTTTGTGCCCATAAAAAATTTCAAATGCACAAATTAATTAGAAGTCAAAGGTACTGCCATTTAATTTTCAAGTGAATAAATTTTTTATTTCATTTCATTATTAAAAAAGTAGGATGAAGATAAATAATAATCTTGGATGGTTAACAGTGTCAAATATTTATAGAATAATTTTTCCACTCAAACAATACCAAATATTCGACAATAATATTTATAGTATAATTTTTGTTGCAATATAATATTTTAACAAAGCTTTCCTTTAGAAAAATAAAATCGGAAAATTTTAAGCTTGAAGTTTTTTTTTGGTTACATAATAAGGAAATAAAAAAGAATTTTAAGCTTGAAGTTTGAACACAAGTTTCATTATCTTTTACATTTCCAAAAGAAACAATTGTACTAACATCATGAATTAATTAATTAATTAATTAATGTAGGAATGGGAAAGCAAATCGAATCCGTACCGCACTTGACCTGCCTCTACTATCGGATCATTGACCTTGGTCCAACCATCAAATTTCAGCATCGGAAGTTAAAATAGTGGATTTTATTCCTCCTTAAGAGAAATTGAAGATGTTGTTGAGTGGAAATTACAAATAAAACTTTGTAATGTTTAGTTTTTTCTAATCAAATAAATTTACTTTTATCTATTATCAATAGCAAATAATTTTACAAGAATTTTTTTAGTAAAACCACTCTAATTTAAGTGATTTTATAATATTTTAAAATACGTTTAGAAAATTTTAACTCATGTCAGATATTAAAATATTATTTGAACACTTAAGACTAAAGTGAATTTAAATATCCAAGGTTCGAATAAAGGGTTGTCTAAATTATCTAAGATAAATATTGGGTAAATTAAAAAAGAGTGAATTTACACAATATTTATCTTGGATAATTTAGATAATCATTTTATTCGAACCCTGGATATTTATATTTTTATGGACGGACTCTGGTGAATAAATTTTTTTCATACACAAAGATAAAACTTTGTAAGCTTGCTCGAACTCACGAGACAACCCACCAAAGTGGGGCGGACAATTACAGCTCGTTAACCTGCCTCGCATAACCCACATGCCCCTAGCGGACCAGCCCGTTGCAGGGTGAGTCAACATTTTGAGTCAACCTTTTTTTAAAAAAATGTATTTTTAAACATTTTGGGTGAGTTTTGGCAAGCTAACTTGCAGACCAACCCGCTAAAAGAAATTTTTTTTTAATGCTTTTACTTCATTTTATCATTATTTTTAATATTATTTTTTCACTTGTGGGCCAGCTGGCAACCTGCCGCAAGGCTGTATGAGTTGGGTTTTCCAACCCGCATTCTTTGACAGGCCAACCCGCACTGTCCCACTTTTAGACGGAGCCGAATGAGTTACCTCATACCTGCATTGCCACCCTACAGGTACTACTTGAATTAACCCCTCCATGGTACAAGCAAATGTATTCTTTTTTTCAAATCTAACAAAGATATTTGATGTGAGGTTCTAAAACAAATTTTGATACATTCATACTCATTTTCAAATTCATCTCAATTCTATTTTCTCTCTCTTTTTATACTCTCTCCATCCATTATTATAAGTAATTGTTTTGAATTTTTTTTTCCAAAATATAAATCACTTTAGCATATCTATAAAACATTAATTATGATTTTTCCATATTTACCGTTATTGAAATAGTGGAATGTTAATATGGAGAGAAAAACTAATTGAATTGATAAACTTTTAAATGAGGATAACTTCGAAAAGTTAGTAGAGAAAACTACAAATTTATTGTCAGTAACTACCTTTCTTAATCCTAAAAAATTAGGTAAAAACGACTTATAATAATAGACAAAACAAGTATTATCTTTACTCAACGCATTCTATTTTTTTCTCACTTTAAATGTAAGTGAAAATAAGGTGTTAACGTAACATTAGTGTTTATGAAGGGAGGGTCCATATTCCCTTTTGCCCCTACACATCCGCACACTATTCTTCAATTTTCATTTCACACTGCTCCTTAGCATTTTGTTTACGGATAATTGCTAATCATGTTAACTTGGGAGTGTACTGATGTGAAGTGTGAAAGTGAATGGTAATAAGTTGAACATTATTAGTTACAAAACCGGGTTGTGGGAGAGTTATACAAGCGTCGTGCTGCTAGGCAAAGCGATGGAGTGCCTCACCTTAGATGGCGAGAGTCCAATAGCTGAAAGCATCACTATTTTACGCTTTGACCCGAGTAGCATGGGGCACATGGAGTCTCGTGTGAATCAGCAAGGACCACCTTGTAAGGCTAAATACTCCTAGGTGACCGATAGTGAAGTATTACTGCTGGCGGCATGCCTTATATATGCAAGTCGGACGGGAAGTGGTGTTTCCAATGGCGGGCGGGTGAGTACCGCGTAAGAACCTGCCCTTGGGAGGGGAACAACAGCTGGAAACGGCTTCTAATACCCCGTAAGCTGAGGAGCAAAAGGAGGAATTCGCCCGAGGTTAAAAAAAAAAAAAATCTTCAATACCCCTCTAAAAGTGAAGGGTTTGATACCTTTAGTTATGCTTTTTACATAATAAATATTTATAATTTATAATTTAACATTTTGTACGTTACAAAATAAACTAAAAAGTATCCTATCCTCTAATTTTTGCTGAAAACGCAAAAACAAAAGAATTAACCAAAATTTTAGATTAATTAAAAAGAGAGAAAGAGAAACCAAGCGTCAACAGTTCTCCACTTTTCTCTCTATAAATACCAACACCCTTTCCTCTTTCCCTCCATAGAAACTCAAGCCTCTTCTCTTCTTTCTTTGCTCATTCAGCATGGCACTAGTCAACACAATGAGCATTCTCAGCACCTTCACTCTCCTTCTTCTTCTTCTTCCAACTTCAACCGAAGCCAAACTCCCCGGCGTCTACACCGGCGGCGCATGGCAGACCGCCCACGCCACCTTCTACGGCGGCAGCGACGCCTCCGGAACAATGGGTGCGTATATATACCCACCCACATCACGCCCCCATCAAAACTCGAAAAAAGTTTAGACCTTTTCAACAATGTTGCTCAATTTTATTTTATTTTTCTTCAGGAGGAGCATGTGGGTACGGGAACCTGTACAGCCAAGGCTACGGTGTGAACACGGCGGCGCTGAGCACCGCGCTGTTCAACAACGGTCTCAGCTGCGGCGCGTGCTTCGAACTGAAGTGTAACAATGACCCTAGCTGGTGCCACGCTGGCAGCCCTTCGATTTTCGTGACCGCCACGAACTTCTGCCCTCCGAATTTCGCTCAGCCCAGTGACAATGGAGGGTGGTGCAACCCTCCGCGGCCGCACTTCGACCTCGCCATGCCGATGTTCCTCAAGATTGCTCAGTACCGCGCTGGCATCGTCCCTGTCTCTTATCGCCGGTAAGTTCTTCCATTTTTGTTGTGATTTTAAAAACTGATGCCTTAATTGTTAATTATGGTGGATGTGATCGATCTGGTGCGGGCATGTGCAGGGTTCCTTGCAGGAAGCAGGGAGGGATAAGGTTCACGATCAACGGGTTCCGTTACTTCAATCTGGTTCTGATCACCAACGTCGCGGGCGCAGGGGATATCGTGAGTACGAGCGTGAAAGGTTCGAAAACCGGGTGGATGAGCATGAGCCGTAACTGGGGTCAGAACTGGCAGTCAAACTCTGTTCTGGTTGGTCAGTCACTGTCATTCAGGGTCACAGCCAGTGACCGACGCACTTCCACATCATTCAACGTTGTTCCCTCCAATTGGCAATTTGGACAAACTTTCACTGGGAAGAATTTCAGGGTCTAGTTTTCAATTTTCTCTTTTCTCGAGGGAACAAGAAAAAAAGGAATATTATGATAGTGACTAGGGAACCTTTTTAGACTTCTTTATTTTTGTCTTGTTGTTTGTGATAGTGGAGTATCTTGGTATATGGGAAAATGGAGGGAGGGAAGAGGTTATGTGAAATTTCTCTAAGGAGCTGAAGTGGCTTCAAATTCATGATAAGCCCGCAGCTCTTGCTTTCTTTTTATGATTATATATATTAATATAACAAGGTCAAGTGTGTTAAATCTTTTACTTTTTATTGGTCATTTTTGTATATTTTTGGAGTAATTTTTCTACGCCATTTTTGTTGTTCGTTTTGTTAGAGAAGTCGGCATCATTGTTCTGCATTTCGTTCCATAAACAAGTGATTAAGTGATTAGGGGTTCATTTCTAACTTTTATGAATGAATAAAACTCATCGGACAGTCTTCTACCACTTAGAAGCGCTAACAGTGAGATGAAAAGTTAATCTCACGGCTATTGGCTATATGATACATTGGTTAACACCAGGAAAAAATGCTAAAAGAGTTAGATAACACCTCATTACCTGATTTCTCAATCCCTCCTCGAACATTTTTACCTTTAAGATTTGAAATTTCATAAATTGGAGTTATAAATCTAACTCCCAAATGTTAATATGGGTTCAAAGGTAGCTGCAAACATGATTGGTTCCCCGTTTAAAAAGAACTTGATTTGTTCTTGTGCCCTCAACAGAGAACAGTGATTTGTGTGGGATAATAAAGTACTAATTGAAATTTGATTAGTCTTTTATTTGATGCATGCATTTTCTTAAAAGCAGCACACTTGCTTGCGCCGAAAAGCTGAAGAAGAAAGAAAAGTAATGCAAATGGGTGTAATTAACTGTATTTGTCTCTTCATGTATTGGTATCCAAAGAGATGATTCTATACCTTCCGTGATTTCTTTTGTAAATTCTCCTGATGCTAATTAAGCAAAGTCATAATGAATTTTATATTGGTTCCACTAACAGATATTGGGTTCACATTACTCAATAAGAAGAATAATCTTTTTTGACGGCACAATAAGAATGATAATTACTATATTTAACCAATAATAAAGAAAGTGTTAAAAAATAAATTTAAATTATTGCACTAGCAAATAATACCACCTAGATGATTTAAACTATTATACAAGAAAAGCGGTGTTTAACTTTTCATACACCACCTATAAAAAATTTATCTTGCTAGAACAGTGTTGCAACTTGCAAGATCAGAAGTTTTGACGCATTTTCCACTCAACCATACAGATTAACTCTCTGTTTAGAACACCTTATTCAAAAACTTTATGCAAATCCTAAGCAAAGTGATAGAGTCTACAAGTCCTCAAAAATAACAAACAATATTATTTGTATGTGAATTGAGTTCTTTAATTAATCATGGAAGAACATTTGGAAGAGAAACTAACTCTTCTAATTTTGAGATTCCATACACATACACACACAGCAAAAATAAATGCCAACACACTGCACTTCACAACTACAAGTGTGTTTGCGAATCCAAATCCAAATATTCAAGAGCAAAAGAAGTTTATGATTATTAAGAACTTTGTTTAGCTTCCCAATTTCAAAGAATCCTTAAATAAAGAGAGGACTAAACTTGGCTAATAGAAAGGAATCAGATATGAATGAGTATTCGGGTGCTCGTCAGTGGCACCATCAATTGATTGCAGGTGTGGCAGTGTTGTTTTTTAACCCAAGATTTAAAATTTAACTTAAAGAGAGATATACAAATACAATACGATGACAATGAGGGACTCACAGCTAGTTGGATAAAAGCAACATTAACTTTTATCGCCCATTAAGAACTTCCAATGCATGTTGATTTTGATTTTGAAAACTGAAGAGTAAAGCCTTGAGTGATTCATGTTGCAGATTGAGGCTTGCACCTATGTCATTGTCAATTCCTGAGCAAATAGGATTTTTGACTGTGGTTCCATATTTGACTCCACAGCACAATTCCCTCTGGGAAAGCAACATATTAATTCCTGTAACCAATACCAACCCTTCAGCAATATAATTCGTAGTTATGTGACATATATGGTAGTTGAAAAAGTAATCAAATAGTCAAGGTGAAAATCCACATTTCCTCATTTTTCTGAATAATGAAAATCAAGTAATCAACTAGCCGTATTTTGAGAAATGATGCGGTGTAGGCGCCTAGTTCTTATCAGCAACTGAATCGGATATGACTAAAAAAAACTCTTTCTTTCTAGGTATACAGTTCAAAAGAAAAATGCAGTATCTTATTCTAATTGCATACATACCAGGCTTCACATCGTTCCTGTTTTCTGTTTATGTAGTTTCCACTGCTTCAATAACAATTGTACTCCTTCTTTCGAAGTTGCTCTCCTTCCCTCTTGATAATTCCATAATTCTGAGATTGTATACCGCCCGCTTGGATTATATTCATTTATCTCTCTCAAAGCTGTCACAACAGCTTTGTAGACTCCTTCACCCATCTCATTTTTCAGTCCTTTTAGCTTTTCATCTTCATCATCAATGATTTCCTGAAATGAAATGATATCCAGATACGTTTCACCAGGAAAATATATTCCAATGAATCTGAAAACTGTTGGATAGATCAAATTACTATATTAAAAGATAATATATTGCCCCAAACAAGAAGCATTGGTAATATTGAAACAATCACAGTGAACAAAACCTCTGATCTAACAGCTTTATGACAACACCTAATAGATATCCTAATTAACTTTCCTAAATATAGGCAGCATTATTCTTCTTTGTCCTAAAATTAATTATCAGACATCATAAGATCCAAGTGCTCATCAGGATAGTTGAAATAGCAATGACATTCAGTATTCTCTTTCTTCCACTTTTGTGGCCATCAAAAGTCCGCTAAGGATTTCATGGTGAGTGGGATCAATCAGTCTAAAACATAGTAACTGATACAAAGATCCAAAAGTGAAATGATAAAATGAAAAAAATGTGCTCTAGAAAACAAAGGTGACAATAATTGCATATTTTTCAAATAGTACTAACTAACCTAGTCTAGCTACCCAAGGTACTTGAATTGCATATCGAGGATATTCAATGTCTTCACACAACAGTACAGCATACATATACATGCAGTGCTTACAACAGAGTGAGCCTAATTTGTTAATGACTTAAAATTGATATCAAGCAGGCATACTTCAGAAAGCAAATAAACTTAAGGAAAGTAAATAAACACCTGATGTTTCCCTTCAATCACAGAAATTTTAAATGGATGCCAGTCAGGGTCCCTCAGATACTCTTCCCATAATGAACACAGTTCTGACGCTCTATCTTCTGCGACTTCCTCATTATATCTCATCTTCATAGCTTCTACGAACGGTCTAGTGTCAAGTTCACCCATTCTCTTCACACCAATATTGGCATGAGTAGGTATCTCTTTAATGACCTGCAGCAGATAAAAGTAAGTCCAAGAAAGTTTAGAAAATGTATTTCAAATATTTTTCTTCTCTGGCACTGTGGAATATGCAGGGCAGTTTCATCAATCAATCAATATATTTAATTCATATAACAAATTAAATGATTGAGAAAAATCATCATCTAAAACATGACCGGGGCCATACTCCATAGAAAGAGGAAAATTTAAATATGGGTAAATTCAAAAACAGGACCCAATTGAACAGATGCTTTTACAAAATCAGCAATCTGGAAACAGAAGATACATTTAAAAAGAATTACATTAATCAATTCCTTGCGAGCTTCCTGCAGTTCATCATTGCTCTTACGCTCTCTAATGATCAGCGTTTGGTTCAATGCATCCAACTCTCGAAGTGACTGTTCCTTTTCTCTTAAATCCTCATGTAAGGTATCCATCATATTCAGAACTTCAGAGTCTCCATCACCTTCCATGTGTTTCATGACATTTAACTTTCCTTTTAGCTGTTGAATCTCCAATTCCAGTTTTTGTTTCACAACCAGTTGTTTTTCCAGCTGGATGATTTTAGCATGGAGTTGTTCTTTTTGCCGCTGGATAAATAGATAGTCAAGAGCATTAAAAGCCTGCTATTCTCATGCTGACAGTGACAGTGACACCTAGCACAATAAGAAAGCATAGAAACAGGTTACACAAACCTTTTGATCTGCTGCCAGTTTCAAAACATTTTCACCGGCTTTCTGTTGCACCAGAACAGCCATATCAAGAGAGCTATTTCTCATTGCAGTCTAGAAAGAGAATAGACGTCAGCATTGGCTGCATTGCTAAACAAAACATTCTTCAAGCTTCTTAGCCACATAGTTAGTAATAAAGGATTGCAAAGACACATAACAACAAATAATGCAGAACTTTTAGTTTATATATTCCTCACCAAGGTCCTCCTCATTGGGAGGAAAAAGAATAATGTTAAAAAATAGGAAAACATCAGGTAAATTTCCTTGGCATACATTCTAAATAACAACAGCATCCTAACTCAGATGAGAGTATATATACCCCTAAAAGAAGCAAAGAGACGCACAACTAAAGAGACATAGAAGATTGGTTAACATAGACCAACTCATGCAGTGCACTTATTTTTAAAGAATAAACAAAATGCTTAGCCTTCAATTGCATGCTTTTTTTTTATAAGCCCTTCAATTGCATGCTATTCTGACTGAAAGGGCAAACTTGGCGTTATAAAGCTACCGCTATGCGCAAGGTCCAGGGAGAGGACAGACCCACTTTGTGGATCTAATGTAGGCAGCCTTACGTTGCATTTTTGCAAGAGGCTGATTACATGGCCCAAACTGTGACCGCAAAGTCAAATTGCAACAACCTTACCGTTTCTAACAGAAACAAGTTTAATTATTTTTCCTGATATTCTTGGACTTAATTCTCCAAAAGGTCAACTAAGAATGTTTTTCAACCAATCATTTGATGATCATCAAACCTGACAAGTAAAAGTTGAAAAATCACTATCTTGGCTGTCAACTCCTTTGAAGTCATTAAAACATCTGAATATTGATAATCTTATTTAGTCACCCTTAAACAATATTTTTACTTCTACCTTTATTTCATAGGAATCTCAATCACAACATGATAGAATAAATGCAACAAAAATAAGAAAAACACTACACCTCCATAATATCTTCTTCCAACTTCTTTCTTTCACTTTCATTATGTGCCTCACGTTTTTGCAGTTCGATTCTTCGAATCTCAAGTTCTCTTTTCCGAGATTCCAGTTGCAACTTAAGCCTTTCATGGCCATTAAAAACACTCTGAACGTGTTGAATTGCACTTGACTGTATTTTCTTCATCTCTGAATACAAGCAATGATGAAAACAACGTCATTTGAATAGCACAGCATCATTTAAAAACAATCAATTTGTTGCAAATGTAATTTAGAAAAGCTAGGAGAACATATGTAACCTGATGGTCCTCCAATTAAGGTCAACTAAGTGTAGGTTGGAAAATAATGCGGGAAATAGACTGTAGGAGTCTATTAAGCAAGACTCTAACTGATCCTACACTTGAAAAAAGATTGGAGAAGTGATATAATAAGGAAGAGGGACATGAAGATGACGGAAATGGAGGGTAGTGCAGAAGGTAGGTCATCATTCAATTTTTCCTGCACTTTCTGGCATTATTTTCTGCAACTTTCCATTGTAGCCAGAGCTAATTCTCACAGTTATCTTACCATTTTTTATTGTAATATCAGTTCTCATCACAAACCATCATTTTTACATAGATGCATCCTGTAGTGGAACCACTATGCTGTTGCAAACAGTAGGTGACAGTTTCTGGATTGATTCTACCAATAAAAATTGTTAAAATTAGATTCAATCCAATGGTTTAGAAACTACCACATTGGCAATCGTACCGTTGTAACAACTTAGTGGCTTCCATTTCACCATAAACTTGAATCTTCTACAACTGGACAAATGAATCAGAAACATGAAACACTGAAAGCAACGACCAATGGCTCATGATCTAAATTAGAGAAAAAGTATGTTCAATAACAATAGATACCTTGACTGTGAGTCTGAGTGAGCTTGTCTATTTCCCCTGTTACAATATCCATGCGAAGTGTAATTTCACTGCATATTACTTCCATCTCCTTTAATTTCTTGTTCTTGACCTGAAGAGTGTTATTCAAACTGGATACAAACTTAGCATGCCTTCGAGCTTCTTCTTCCATAAGTTCAGGTATTGTTATGACATCCCCAACCTTTTGCAGTTGTTCCCCAATTATATTGTTCATATAGTAGTCATCAGCTCGAGCAACCCATGCATAAAGACCAGACTTCAGCTTGGTATTAGCAAACCAGTCATTTTTCCCATGATGAACTGATTCGTATGCTCTTTCAAATGCCAATGCATTATCTAAGCCTGACCAATTTTTATTGAATTCCACGATTGCACCTCCAGAGTGGCCCCAGGAATCCCTAAGAGTGCGTACTCTACGTGGATTAAAACCCCTGCAACGGAATTCATCCCTTAGCTTGGAACCACTTTCCCCAGAAAAATGTCCATCTTCTGTCTGTATAGTAGGAATATTAACCACAATCCCAGTCCATGGCCACACAAACTGCTTATCAGAATAGACAGGAGGACAATCTTCACTTGCAGGTTTTGATGGTTGGTCCACATTCATAAGATCATTTTCCAAATACTTCACTAAAGCAAGATGATTGGCCTTTTCCAAGACACTTCTCTTTTGTTTGCTACTCTGACCCACCCCAGAAGCATGTGCAAGGATCTCCCTGTACATATAATCCTGTTTTCTATTAGGGCAGTACGGGCACATGAAAGTCTCTTCCGTGACTTTCACCTTGTAACTTCCCTTCTTGAGTTCTTCATAGGATTGATCTATATACAACCAGCTTATTTGAGATTCCCTTTTATTAGTGCCATTGTGAGAGTACTGACTCATTACAGTTTCTCCAGGGTTCAATATTATGGTGCCTGAAAGACAAAATTAGTTTTAGTGATGATGTTACATAAAAGATTACTTTCGTTCCATTAAAATCATTGTGAATTGGCTAATTTTGGCTAGTTGGTAACTGGAAAAAAAGCTACACAAATTTTTTGTTACATTTGTTTCATTAACGAGGTTCACCTTCATCCATAGGTTTTGATGGACCGCCCACATTTATGAGATCAGTTTTCAAAAATTTCACTAAAGCCAGATGATTGGCCTTTTCAATGGCACTTCTATTTGGTGAGTCACTCCGACCTACCCCGTATGCATGTTCAAGGATTTCCCTGTACACATAATCCCGTTTTCTCTTTTTATTAGGGCAGTAAGGGCACGCGAAAGTCTCTTCTGAGGTTTTCACATTGTGACTCCCATTTCTGAGTTGTTCATATGATTGATTGACGTGCCCCTCACTTGTTTGAGATGCACTTATATCAGTATATTTGTCAGAACAGCAACCCGTAGCAGTTTCTCCAGGGCTTAATATTACGGTTCCTGAAAGACAAAAATTGGTATTAGTACTGGTTGCTGTCATGCTAATTTACTGATTTGTCATTCAGATAAAATGTGTCACTTTACAGATTAGTTTCATTAAACATCATCATGAATTGAATTGGCTAATCTCAGCATATTCAGTACCTAGGAAAACTTCAGCAGAAATTTGAGAATAATCACTTCTTTAACAAGGGGATTTACCTTCATTTAAAGGTTTTGATAGACCATTCAAATTCATAAGATCCGCTGTCAAATATTTCACTAAAGCTAGATGAGTTGCTCTCTCTTTGACACTTCTCTTTTCTGAACTGCTCTGACCTACCCCAGAAGCATGTTCAAGGAGTTCCCTATACACATAATCCCGGTTTATCTTTTTAGGGCAGTAGGGGCAAATGAAAGTCTCATCTGAGGTTCTCACAATGTGACTTCCCTTCTTGAGTTCTTTATAAAATATATCCACATACGACCAATGTATTTGAGATGCACGAATATCAGTGTCCTTCTTAGAGCTGTAAGCCATAGCAGATTGTTCTGGGCTTATTAGTTTGGTACCTGAAAGATATAAATTAGGGTTAGATCTAACTGTTATTTTGCATCCTTAAAACATATCTTCATTATTCCATCAAATATCATTGTTTGGAAAGTTTTTTCATATTCAGAAACTTGTAAAAAAAAAATCTTAACTGGAGTTCTGTTATAGTATTCATAAACAGGAGGATCACCTTTATCAACAAATTTTGAAGGCCCATCCATACTCATAAGATCCTTTTCCAAATATTTCACTAAAGCCAGATGATTAGCCCTCTCTCTAGCACTTCTCTTTTCTGAACTACTCCGTCCCACCATATAAGCATGTTCTAGGAGTTCCCTGTACATATAATCCTGTTTTCTCTTAGGGCAGTACGGACAGGTTAAAGTCTCATCCGATGTTTTTACATTGCGACTCCCATTTTTGAGCTCTTCATAAGATGCATCTACATACCACCAACTTATTTGAGATGCACTTGCGTCAGTGTCCTCCTTAAAATAGTGAGCCATTACAGTTTTTGTGCCTGAAGGACAAAATTTAGCATAAGCACTGACTGTTGTCATGTTGCTTTTTCCATTAAATATCTTTGCGAACTGGGGAGTTTGTTACAGGAAAAAAAAATTGAACAGATTTTTTTTTATATTCATTCCAGTACCTTTATCTACAGGTTTTGATGGGCCACCCATACTCAGAAGGTCCTTCTCCATATACTTCACTAAAGCTAGATGATTACCCTTCTCTTCAGCACTTCTCTTTTCTGAACTACTCCGGCCCACCCCAGAAGCATGATTAAAGAGTTCCACATACCTATAATCCTGTTTTCTCCCAGGGCAGAATGGACAATTGAAAGTTTCATCTGAGGTTTTCACCTTGTGAATCCCCTTTCTAAGTTCTTCATAAGATTTAACAACATACCACCAACTTAATTGAGATGTCTTTATATCAGTGTCCTGGTTAGAGAACTGAGCCATTAGGGCTTCTCCTAGGCTTTATATTTATGGCACCTGAAAGACAAAATACAATGTTAGTACTGGCAGTTGCTGTGTTCCTTTACAGATCACCTCCATTAAATATCATTTTGAAGTAGCGAGTTTCTTCAAAGATCGGTTCTTCATTACTTGAACTTACAAAAATCTGAAATTTCCTTCGATTTGAAGTAGCAAGTTTCTTCAAAGATCGGTTCTTCATTACTTGAACTTACAGAAATCTGAAATTTCCTTCGACTATGGAATTGAATATTTTAGAAGGGATAATGCATGAACACATACAACCTAGAACCAATGTCAAGAAAAAAAAAACATAATTTCTTATTAACAACATCTAAATCTAATGTTTAAACAATCTTGATGGAGTTAAAAAATTCAACAATAGTATAAAACGGAAGCACGACATAACTAATTGTTCAAAAGTCCAAATTGTCTCTAACATAGTGAGTGAAACTTGGAAATCCAAAAGAATTGTTCAGGCAATAGAATCAGTTAAAGAAAGCATTGTGATAAACAATTTTGACAGAATCGTTGACTTCTACACCATGGCCAAGCTAAAATGATACAGTTGATGATGAATGAACCAGTGCATAGATCTGAAATTCCCAATAAGAAGGCATGCATGGCAATTCAAGTGGTAAAAAATCAACACTAGGTTCTGAATTATCAATGTGAAATGGAGAGTTTGAGAAAAAATGCCGAATTGGGAAAAATAAGAGGAAGGAGAATAAAGGGTTTTTCTTCTTCACCTTGAACAAATTGGAACCCTTCAATGGCTTCAGGTAGTGTGAGGATTGAGGATCATGCTACTCACGCCATGGAGTATGGAGTGTGGCATGAGCAACTGCCACTGCCATTGCCATTGCCGTTTGAAGCTTCGCAGGTCTTTGAGTTTTTTTTTTTTGGTTACAACAGGTCTTTGAGTTTGAGAAAGAGAAACAGATAAAAGTCAAAAACTATGAAACTGGAAATTAAAGAAATAGCATTAACTTATTTTTTGTTACATTTGGAAATTAAAAAATAGCATTAATTTGCATCGAATGATCTGTGCTCAGAAATTATATTTTACTCTAAAAGCATTATTTTTATTTAAATAGTAATAAAAGATCCATTTAAAAATCATTATACACATGCGCGCAACAATGGGGTAATGTAATCTCCGACTCTGCTGAGAATATTTTTCATGATTTCCCGACGGATCCATAAATATTTTGTTGTGGAGATGATGTAAATATGTGAGTTTATCGCACTAAAACAATTATATATTATCATAACTTTTTTAAATATTATAGTTGTATTTTAGTGGATGTTTGGATACGCAGTTAAACATTACGGTGAAGGTAAAAATCATGGTAGATAGAAAATGTTGGAAATGATAATATAAAATCATTCATGTGACTCTTATGTTATATCTTAAGCTTTTGGGATAATTGGTTCTTTGACATGATATCAAAGCTAGAGTTCGATGTTTGTCGCCCTCAATTATTATTATAAAAAGTCCTAATAGCACTTTTGGTCTATCACCTTTCACGATTTTGCATTTCTGATCCCTCTTGGAATTTATTAGCCTACAGCGTACCTCAGTTTTATAAAAAGTTGCACTTTTGGTATTTCTGTTTAACTTCCGTTAGAAACTTAACGTTAGAAGCTTATGTGGCAAGAGTTCAGTGATGTGGCAAGATGATTAGAGAAAGAAAGGGATAGAAGACCATCACGTGCCCATCACGTGATCTGAGAGTTTTGGTCCCTCAGTTTTGAACCCTAATTTAGAAAAGTAAGGGTCTAACATTGCACCACTGTAAAACTTGAGAGCGGCGGAGAAACCTAGGCGATCAACGGCCATAGAACGCGAACGCGACAACGACACTCTCTGACGCGACGAAGAAGACATGGGAAGGGCCCGAAAGAAGATTACACCCAGGAAGAACAATGGAGGTCGGGGGAAGAAGCTTTCTCCACAGAAAGTCATCGCGAGGGACCACAAAGT
Organism: Acmispon strigosus; assembly: GCA_030819835.1. Classification (NCBI taxonomy): domain Eukaryota; kingdom Viridiplantae; phylum Streptophyta; class Magnoliopsida; order Fabales; family Fabaceae; genus Acmispon; species Acmispon strigosus. The sequence continues at coordinate 41,828,299 of JAUAMA010000005.1, read as the reverse complement.
GCAATGTCAGAGGAATTTGCCTCGTAAAGATGTTGATGCAGGGGTCCCAGACAAAAGCAATGAAGGGAAGCACTTTATATGGGGTGACGATTTTGTGCCAGCAAGCCTTGTGTCAAGGTGAGTTTTTTATAGCCTTTGTTAAGAACCAAGGGTTCTTTGAAGAAGAAAATTGAGAATTCAAAAAATACTGAATATTCTTTCTATTCTATTTAATTCACCGTACAAGCTCTATTTATATACAGAGGAAAAACAGACAGGATTCCGGATATTCCAGGTCAACATAATCGGCGGGTCACCTACCACAGACAGGAATTCCGGGTCAACATAATTGGCGGGTAACCTATCACACATGGACAACTGACACCTATCACACATGGACAGCTGACATGACTAACTTACCAGATGATACAGTTGTGCATTCGATTCAACTTGGCAGACGATGCTACCATACAGACGGTAGAATGCTAACTTATTCAGACGATAGTATCAGACGATACAGACGATAAGTATCAGATGATATAAACGATAGGTATCAGACGATACTGCATTTCTGTAACAACCTTTTTTTATTCAGTTCTTTATGTCTATGTCGTTGAATCTAGTCAAGTTGGTGAATGGTTTCAATGCAAAGTGTTGTCCTTTTCTGATGTTAAATAAATTAGGCAAAATTATGTGGTTGATAAATTAGTTTTGTCCATAGGTGTTTTTTGTGCTTTTATGCAGGTCAACTGTACCTCATAAGATAACCATGCACATCCATCATGGAGGCAAAATTACATTTCACTCAACATTGCCATATGTGGGAGGGGCTGTAAAGTCTATTGAAGTTGGTAAATTAGTAAAGGCTTTGGGTTATTTAAAACATAAGTGTTTGTGGTATAGACACCCTAATCTGGATGGTTCTGCAATCAGGCTTCTAAACTGTGATGAAGAAGTCAGGCAATTCTGCACCGATCTGAAGGGGCATAGTGAGGTTGATGTCTTTGTTGAACATGTTGTTGAGACATTTGTTACTGAGCCAGTGTTGGAAGTTGTTGATAAGTTGTGTGAGTATAATGGAGATGTAGAAGTAATTGAGAGGCCTGAGGTACTGATTGAGAAGGATAAGGATGTGCAAGTTGATCCAGAAGTTTAGGGTGGAGTTGTGACTGAGAGTGATAAGAGGGTACAAGTTGACAAGGAAGCAGTGTTAGACAAGGAGCATAGTGTGAAAGTTGATTCAAAAACTGTGATAAAGAAGGAGCAGAGTGCTCAAGTTGACAGGGAAGCAGTGTTTGTGAGGAAGCAGGGTGTGGAAGTTGATTCGCTCTCACAAGCCACAACCCTCAAATGATGGAAGGAAACAGCTCCTTCACTTTTGCTGATCTGAAATTCAATGTTTTGTGCTCTGTCATCGCAAGTTGTGTTCTTGATGTTCTTGTGTGTGCTTTAATCCTTAAATATAATTGAGTTATGTGTTTGTTGTTAGTGAACATATTAAACCTTTGCTTTCTGTTTGTTTCAGTACTTCAAAAAGGATGTAGTTTTTTTTTGAACTGCAAAAAGGATGTAGTTAATGCCGTTTTATTTTTCATGAATGCAAACTTCGATGTTCTCATTTTTCTTTTTGGTGAATTTATTATGTCATTTTCTTTTTACTTATTTCTATGTTCATAAACATAAAAGAAAAATATTTCTTCTCCTTCGTTAGGATAGCCTAAACACAATTTTATGAGAAGTTATTCATTAAATAGGTAACTTTTTTAAATTGAAGAAAAAAATAATGAGGAACTTTTTAGAAAAAATATTAAAATGAGTGTTTTTTTTAATATAGCTTTTTTTTATGGATGTCATACCGTCATTCTCTTATTTCCACTGAACACTCTTTTTACTCTATTTCTTCAAATTTTATCACATTATATATGACACTTATCAATTATCTTTTATCTCTTCATATTTCTCTTTAATGATTTCCACCCTTTCCATGTACATAAATCTTTATATTTCAGTTTTAAAGTGATATTTCGACCTCTATTGAAGAAGATGAGGTGTGGCATATTTTAATAATGAAACTTTTCCAGAAGATCAAAAAATAGAAAAAGGGGAAGATCACAATGGGTGGTCACTTCATTTTTTGGCATATTCAAGGAAATTGGAAAGGAAAATAAATTCAGACCCCCGAACAATAAAATTACCTCTGCTAACATATTTTAGCACCGGTTTTAAATCTCCGTCAAACACTTTTATTTTTTTCTCTTCACGTTTGATGGGGTTTTAAACCTCAGCTAAATGCTTTCTTGGAATTTTTTCTTCAAATCATTTCTTGTGACTCTTCCTAAAAACTTTTTTAGCAAATTTACATGTGAATATTTTCTCAAAATTTTGTCTTGTAGAAAAATTCATTAGAAAATTCACAAGTAAGATTTGTAAGAAAATCCGTAAGAAAAGTTAACAACAAAATTCATAAGGAAGTGTATGGTTCTTGGATGTTGCTACCCATTGAGTCCAAATATCGGACTGAATGTGATATACCAACAGAGGTATACTTGAGGTTCAGCTATTGTAGCTATTTAAAGACTTTAATTTCTGTAAAATAAAAAATATATTGACACTCAATCATACTTTGACACACAGGACTGGCAGTTACATTTCTTTTAAATTTTAATTAAAATAAAAAATATAACTTCTACATATAATTGGATGCATATGTAAATAAAAATTACATACCCTCATAAAGAAACCGAAAATACCATTACAACCGAAGAGGTGAGAGAGAAACCATAGTTGGAGAATATAAATTGTAGTATTGAAATGGTAAAGTGTACAAAGTGTTATTTATACAAATCTCAAAGTGAGGGTAAAGTTTGTTAGGGCTTGTGACCAACTAACCATGAGTCTAACTACTTGTAATCAACTCTAACTAATTTTAAATTAACTGAAAGTGTATCACTAACTCTTATCCTTCTTAAAGGCTGGTTAAGCTCATTGGTTCCCAATTTTTGGGAAGGAAAAGAAGGGTATTCATTGAGGAAGTTTTTGATATGAGAAGATGTAAATGAAAAAGATGAGTCTTTAATTTGTTTTGTTGTGGGCATGTGGTATTGGTTGCATAGGATAAAAGCACCGAACTGAGATGGTGATGAACCATATCACAGGATAAAAATGGATTTGACACTGTACCCAAGATCTGCATTTTCTTTAAAAAATATGTTAATAAAATTTGTAGCACTTTTAACACTTCTTACTACTCATATTAAAAGTACTGGTTTTCAAGTTGGTGTGTGTGTTCAGTACGTTGTTTTCTCAAAAGCTAAATCCTGATATCACAAATAAAATGCAATATTTAAAAAAGGAAAAAGAAAAAGCAAAAGGACATGCAAGAAAAAACTCGGTCTGATGCATGCATTTTTGTTATTTTTGAGTAAAAGCTAAGTCTTCTTTCTATTGAATTGCTCCATTTTTGCCATTTCCATGCAAGGAGCAAACTTTGTTTTCTCACCATATTCTGCATCGACAGTACCTTATTCTGACCAATTTGCACAGATGATTTTGACACCATTAGCTGGGGCAAAGCTGGAGGCAGTACTAGCTAGGGAACATTGTTCCTTGCACAAAAACACCATGATTCACTCTCCATTTATATATATATATATATATGTATATGCACACACACATAACATAAAATTTGAGACAAAAAAAAAAACATAACTTTTTGAAAGGAGACCAGAGAAGAAAATAGGAGGAGAGGAGCATACTGTTGTGGCTGGTAAGAGTCATCTGATTCACCCACTTTTCTAGCCTCATTTTGTTATCACATTGCAAAATTAAACCAGGCCCATGTGATGTGATGACCAAATTGCAATTTTCTTCATTCTCAACTTGTAATTAACTATTCTATTTTCTTTATAGGTAGTGTGCCAAAATGTCTTCTTCTTCTTGTTCTTCTTCGTTGATGAAACAAGTCTGGAACAGCCTTGTTGCTGCCACATACGCTGTTACATTCACAATCTTCCTGGCCATCTTGAAGAACCTGAACCATGATATGCTTTGGTTTCCCTATTGGTCTATGATTTGCTTCATGGTCTCCAACATCTCTAGCATCCATGCTCTTAACAACAAGCATTTCCTCTGCATTTTCATCATCAGCTCCATTCTCGGTTCGGGTTTCCTTGGATGGTTCGCTCTCACCAACCCTCAAATGAAGGAGGGAAACAGCTCCTTCACTTTTGCTGATCTGAAATTCAATGTTTTGTGCTCGGTCATTGCACGTTGTGTTCTTGATGTTCTTGTGTGTGCTTCGAATCCTTAAATGTAGTAAATGAGTTTTGTGTTTGTTGTTAGGGAACATATTAACCTTTGCTTTCTGTTTCAGTACTTATGATGTAGTCAATGCCATTTTATTTTTCATGAATGCAAACATCTATGTTCCCATTTAGTTGAATTGATGTTACTGTCATTTTCTTTGTAGAAAAAATCATATGCAAGCAACTTATCTCTATGTTCATAAACTTAAAGAAAATAAATTCTATATTCATTATTCAGAACTTCAAAGCAAGCATAGAAGACTAATACCGCTGTCTAGACATAATGTTAATATATGCTGTTGAAGATATATGCTTATTTTACTTATTAAACAATGACTATATGTGACCAATATTGTGTGTGTTTAGATAAAAGTTTAACCTAAAGTGAGTATTTTTTTATTAATATGTAGAGAGAGTTTTATTCACTTTTAATTTTTTCTTGAAATATGTGCTAATATTTGTTTGCACTAATGTGAATGAGTTGGGTACTTACTAATATCAAAGAGTATGCAAAGATATTCATTACTCATTTACATATTCTATTACTCATTATCCAATCACTATTATTTTTTTTTTATTTTAAACAAAAATTGCGTATTAAATTTATAAACACCCGTGTGATGCGCTGACCGTGGGGTGAAGGATTAGTCTCACGGTAATCGGTTGTGGGAATACATTAGTCAAGACCAAAAAACGCCTGTGTGATTCAATAAAAAAAATAATGACCATTATCCAATACATGTCTATTTGAAATATTGCAACAATATAATTAAGGGTCCACTTAGAAAAAAATAAAGTTCAACAATATATTTTAAAATTCAGTAAAAAACATATACATTAATAGATTCTTTTTTTAACCACAAGTCGATCCTGTTCGCGTTGAGTAGGAGCACTATACTTAAGCTAGAACAACTTAGCATATAGCTGCAAGATGCTGAATCGAAAAGTATGTCGGCCAATAATACATGGTACTCGTCTTTCAACATGGCAGCATTCCGAATTCAATAATCAATGCAATCCTTAACCTATCGTTTTTTTCCCACTAGTACGATGTTAGAAATCCAATCCATGTACCTTGTTGTTCTGGTGAACTTGGAATTAAAAAGCTTCTCCACTTCTTCCTTGATTCACAACATCATCTTTGGCACAAAACGTCTCAGAGTTTGCTTCACAAGCTGACATTCTTCTTTTAAAGTTAGCTGGTGTTCAACCAATTTGTGACCTAAACCCGACATTTCACAATAACCCCATGCGAAACAATCTCAGTATTCATAAAGTAATTTGATCAAACTCGCTTTGTCTTTGGATGGCAACAATGTGCTTATATAAGTCAACCTTTTCTTATCATTATTCCTCGAGTCAATTTCTTCCAAGGGGTCGCATATCTCACTCATCAACACGTTCCCCCGATTCGGCGATTCTTCAAATCCCAAAGGCTCGTCATTGATAACACAATCCTGCATAGGGGCTTCATCGATTTCCCGTAGGATGTCGATATTAGGTGTCGAATCTTAGGTCTGTTGGCCCTCACTACTCATTAACGTTAGTATCAAAGCGATCTTCTTCAGCCTTTTTAACTAAATGAATGTCAAATTGATCCATGAGGCATACTTTTAGTGCCTTCATGTTGATGGTCTCTTCAACCGTCGAGAATAACTTATCTTTTAGATTGTAAACTTTACAGTCTACATGCATTTGTTGAAGGTAGCAAGAGCTATCATAGACAGCTATCCCCTTAACTTCATCTTTCTTATTCCAAAGGAATTACTTTCACGACAAAAAAACACGATATTACAGACGGTCGAAAGCCATTGGTAACTAGAAAAAATTGTCGGTAATGATAAATTCCTGATGGTCGTCCGACGGCTTGGTATCCGCCGTAAATCACTAGTCGGTAAATTTGACCGAGACTTTACAAATTCGTCGCTATAATACCAACGGGATAAAAGTCATCGGTATTTAGCGACGGTTTAGGCCGTCGATACTTAGTGACAGTTTAAAACCGACTGTAATTAAAACTAGTTTAAAACCATCGGTAATTGGCTCAAGGGGACTTCATTGCTTGCAAAAAAAGTTTAGCTTTTAATTCTTTGCACTCTACGGGACAATATATTATACTCCATTAATCTAAGTCTCATATAAATACATATTTTAGAAAATCACAAAATAATTGTAACATATATCAATTGGGTAATTATCGAATGATGAAAATTAATTTAACATTACAATTTATAATTTGTAACACTTAAATAATTTTCACCATTTGATAAGTACCTAAACAATATATATCAAATTATTTCATTATTATTCTAAAACACGAATATTTATATGGAACTTTGACAATTGAGATATAAAACATTATCAGGAAGAGTGTAAAAAATTAAAAATTAAAAATTTTCTCAACCAATGAAACAAATCATCCTAAGTAAAGAGATTTTTTTCTTTAACATACAATTCTAATAAACTAATACACAAATTAAAGCATTCAAGTAAATAATAAATAACAATTACATTAACATAATTAAAAAATAACACATATATTAAATATCATAAAATTATTTAAAAAAACTACTAACCTTCATGAAGCAATCATACAAGCACTGAAAATACTACAAAATAAAAAATTATAATTAAAAAACTAAAAATAATGAAAACTAAATCTAAGATAATAAAAAAAGAGTAAAGAAGAGAAGATGTGCATTTGAGAATGATGGGGTACGATCTATATATAGCTTAGCGACGAAAGTGGCCATTGGTAAAACTGTCGGTAAGCTATATAAACACGAAATTACTGACGATAGTGATTATCGGTAAATGGGTGGCAAAATGTACCGCTTCAAATTAAAACCGCGAAAATGGCCGCCAAAATGGACGGTGAAATTATCGACGACCTATACCGTCGGTAAATTGGCGGCAAAAGTTAACGCTTCAAATGAAAACCAGAAAAAAAGTCCGCAAAAATGGACGGTACGGTAGTTTCCGTCGGAATGTGTCGGTCGAATTAGCGACGACCTTAACTGTCGCAAAAAACTGTTGGTAAATGACCCGCCAACGCTTTGGCGCCAAAATACTTTCCCTCCACCCTTCCCTTCGATTACTAACGGCTTTTTCCGTCACTATGTTTTTTTAAAAACCCGCATAATCCTTATCGAATGAATAGTCGTCGGTAATTACTGAGACTTCTGACAGTAAAAGGGCCGTCAGTAATTAACCATCGGTAATTCCATGTTTTCTTGTAGTGTCTTGATGGGTCGTTGATGGCACTCCCCTAACCCCATGAATCCAATCTCTACCCAATAACAAGTTGTATATTGCCTTGGTAGGCACATCCACGAATAATGTAATCATCTCAACTCCACCAACCTGGAGGTTTAGCATAATCACTCCGTTGGCCGGTGAGGCGTTTCCTACATAATCTCATACCATGATTTTTGTCGGTATCAAATCATATTCGATTTTGTCAAACCTTTTGAATACCACTCTTGGTAGAAAATTAAGGGTTCCTCTTCTGTCAACCAACACTTGGTTGATTGGTCTTTTTTCAAGGAAAGCCTTGATGTGCAAAGGCTCAAGGGGGTATTTTGTCCTTTTTGTCATATTTTCAATGTTGATTGAATCACTTGATGCCCACATGAGGTCAACAAATTAGAAAATTTCCACTAGCTCTTCATCAAACCCTTATGCGTCGAACCAACCATTATCATTGGCTTGTAGATCAGCTAGTAATATGATTACTAGCATTGTTTCTAAGGATTTCACAGTCTCATCGATGTCTCTTTCTTTTTCTTCATCGAGATCCTTCAAATCATCGACCTCTTCTAAGGCTCTGATTATCTCTTCATTTGTCTCCTCAGAGTTGTCTTCCACCGTTATTGCTTTCCACTAGCCTTTTCTGGCACTGGATGTTCTTGTCGATGCTACAGTCTTTAATTTTGACCGACTTCATGATTGTCGACCGACTAGAATCTGTTAGCTCACAATACCCTTCTCAGCCGGCATCGACTTCACTTTCACGCCAATCGCTAGGTTTCTCTAGACGTTGTAATTGTCAAATACGCTAAAATCTTCTCGTAATTGAGCAAACCCAAGTCGATTCCATACTTCAGTCGTTGCACCTAATTACCTTCGTTTTTTTTTCAACAATTGCATTTTGACTAGGACTTTTCCGTGCATGCCAATGGCATTAGGGTTCTTCCTGGTAGTGCATTCTTCCACCACAAGCTCACTTTAACATCGACCGAAGGCGTTCTCGTCTTAAGCATGTCAATCCTTTCGATGTCTCGAATATAAACAATTGGCCTTTTGGTTTCAACCGTAATCTCATACCTCTATTTCCTTTCTTTTTCATTGGTTTAACTTTGACTCATTAATCTGCCGTGCAACTCTCTGATAGCTTTGACATACCATGATACAGAAAAGAGTTATTTTTTTTGTCAATATTAAAAAGATGACACCTGATGTGATGTAGAAAAGAAAATTATAGAAATAAATTTGATATTTTCACACCATATTGTATTTCCTATCACATTTTCATCGACTTTTTTTTTTATCAATCACCAACCACATGTGACTTTTACATTTCTATCACTTTTATTTCTATTTCTCTTGGGGCTGGGTGGAATGAGTGTCTAATTAAGTAATTATTAATTTATTATTATTGCTACTAAAAAATTAATCCAGCTTTGACTTTTGATTTCCACCCATTTATCTTTCTACTTTTTTTTTTTTTTTTCCACATATTAAATCACTTATTTCTCTCACATTTCCTTATGTCGAGGTTAATATGAATAGTGACATTTCGAAACCAATACTATTTCCGGTTGATGAAAACCTCCAAATAATATCAATGAAATCAAATATGAAATTTCCGCTCTAATGTTTTTATCTGCAGCACTTGCAATCTTGTCTTTCCAAATGCTCAGTGGAATCTGGCGCTGCATCCAGTGACTCTCTTCCGAATTCAATAAGAAACCGAGAGAAGAAGAAGAAGAATAAGCAGATCACAATCTCAATTTATTAGAAAAAGATAAAATGTTCCCCCAATTCGGAGCGACGGCGGAATCCCTGAGCAAGGCGTCGACGGCGGTGTTCCGGATCGGCACCGACGCGCACCTCTACGACGACCCCGAAGACGTCAACATCGCCCCTCTCCTCGACAGCAGGTTCGATTCCGACAAGTGCGAAGCTCTTAAGCGCTTGCTTGCTCTCATCGCTCAGGGCTTCGATGTCTCCAACTTCTTCCCTCAGGTCGGTCACACACACCTTCTCTTCGATCTGGTTCAATTTCAGATACTTCGTTTCGGATCCATTTTGCGTGTATCTCTCTCTAACTTTGTTCATTTCGATTGTCAATGAAAATTGCAGGTTGTTAAGAATGTTGCGTCTCAGTCCTTGGAAGTGAAGAAGCTTGTCTACTTGTACCTCCTTCATTATGCTGAAAAGTATGTTCCTGCAGCTGTTTTTCTTTTCCTTCTATTGAGGTGTTGTTGTTTTGCTCTGTGAGTTCGTTAAATATCTAGGATTTGGCTTCTTGAACGTAACCATTCATGAGAAAATCAATGATTGAAAACTTGAAGAAATGTAAATAACTTCATATTTTGACATACACGTTGTGAATCAATGGGTATTACTACTTATTTTACCATGTAACAAGAGGAGCTAAATTCAGTTATTTAATGTTCATTTGTTTTTCGAAAGCATGGTTTAGGTAAGAGTTTTTGAACTCTAGTTTGGTCAGGGTCTAGAATTATGCCTTTAGAAGTCAATTTATGGCCATATTTCCTGGACGGTAGCATTCTTCTTCTGCCTTGAATTTTGTCACGTAATGAGTTATTGCTATCATTTTCTTATTGTTTAATTTCTTCTTTCACTCAGGCGTCCGAATGAAGCTTTGTTGTCTATTAATTGTTTCCAGAAGGACCTGGGGGACACAAACCCTTTGGTGAGGGCATGGGCACTTCGTGCCATGGCAGGAATCCGCCTTCATGCAATTGCACCTCTTGTTCTTGTTGCTGTAGGAAAATGTGCTCGGGATCCTTCTGTCTATGTTAGGAAATGTGCTGCTAACGCTCTTCCTAAGCTTCATGATTTGCGGATGGAGGAGCATGCTTCTGCAATTGAAGAGGTCTTGTTGATGTTTGTGTCGTTCATCATAATTATTAAGATTTGCCTTCAATAGGACCTACAGATATATTCATAAAAGTAAAATATTGGAAAGAAAAATATGATATTTTTTCCAGGTTTCCATAGAGTTCATATTTTTTAACTATGAATTAGTAAAAGTTTTATGCCTGATATTTGATTTCATCATTGTGTGGTTGGCCTTGTAAGGCCACATGGGTTCTGTTCAATTTCACTCTAAAAACTTTGATCCTTCACATGGTGCAGATTGTTGGACTATTACTAAATGATCATTCCCCAGGAGTTGTTGGAGCTGCTGCTTCTGCATTTAATTCTGTTTGCCCAAATAATTTTTTGTTGATTGGGAAAAATTACAGAAGGTTGTGTGAGATTCTTCCTGATGTGGAAGAATGGGGTCAAATAATGCTAATTGGGATCCTTCTGCGGTATGTGATAGCGAGGCATGGGCTTGTCAAAGAGTCCATCATGTTCTCATTGTACAATAAAGATAGTGACAAGTTAGAGGAAGATGAAAACCAAGTTACTTTAAAAGAAGAAGATGATGGTTATTCCTCTGAGAAGACTGTATCTGAATTTGCTAATATGATCTTCCAGTGTTACATTGAAGGGCCAGATGAGTACTTATCACGATCAAGTTCTACAAGCAGGGTTGCTCCTAAATTAGATGTAGCACAATACACATCTTGCTGTGATGAGGTTGTGAAGATCCTGCTACAGTGTACATCACCATTATTATGGTCTAATAACAGTGCGGTTGTACTAGCAGCTGCTGGAGTACACTGGATAATGGCTTCTAAGGAGGATGTTAAAAGAATTGTTAAACCACTCTTGTTTGTCCAGCGATCATCATATGCCTCAAGATACGTGGTATGCAACATTCCTTGAATCCTTTGTTTACTCTTACTTCTAGGGATCAACAGTCTCTATTATATTCTTTTGTTTATTTAAAGTACTTGCAAACATTATATATGGATTCTTCCTTTGAGAAGGTTGTGTAAATGTTTACTTTTTTATTATGGGTTGAGTTTTATTCCCTAATCTAGTATCTCCAATAAATTGTTAATTTTTTATTGGAAAAAATGTGTTAGTTGATGTTTCTATTGTTTCCCCTAGTGGATTATATTATATTGCTAGCTTTTGGCGACTCATGATACTGTTATATGAGTTGCAATGAGAAGAAGACTGATCTTGTGGGCCTTGAAAAGGGGAAAAATATTTCTGTATTTTGATATCATTGAACTAGTTTTAGAAGAGACAATGGAAACTTCTGGGTAGTTATGACCTATGATAAACCCAAGATATGGAAGGATGAAACTTTCTTTTTTATATTGTCTATGGCCTAAATATGGTTTGAATGGATGCATTGTCATAACTGAATCAGATGATGCTAGTGGGCTAGGTTTCAAAGCTCATAAAATTGGGTCAGGACATCTAAAGCATTCCCGGCTGCTTAGTAAATGATCTTATCCTTGTCATTCAATTCTTGCATTTTTATGAGATTATGACACTTCCAGGAGTCTATCTCTAACTTTTATCATTTACCCATTGTCTAAGTGACACCACAATATTTACATGGATGGTGTGGGTTTGAAGTTAATTTTTGTATGAAACCTTGGAACTGTACAATTTAGAGGGTGATAATAGTGTTTCCTTCAAATGCATGATTTATTTTATTTTATTTCTATACATTGAACGATAATTTTTACTTGTTTTCAGAATTGATGGTTTTGCTGGTGGTGACAGTTAACATAGTATGCATTGTGAAACATTTTTGCTCAGTCATCTAAAATAGAATGTTTTGTTTTCGCGAATAGACGTAACAACTGATTGTTGATTCATTCATGTTTACCACTAGCTCAGGTGAAACTAATAATTTATTTTACTTAATGCTATGAGATATAGCATTAGATCTGCAGATGTTAAAATATGGCAAGGATGATTTTGTGCTTAATCTTTTGAGAGGTAGTGGTGTTAAATTGTTGCGGGGGGATCTCTTACATTTGCTATTTCAAAGATTGGATTTTATGTTTGTTAGATGAATAATAAAATTTTATTTCGATGGTATAAAAAAAAACATTAAGGAGAAATGGTGTCACAGAAAATATACTTAGATAAGACAATAACATGATGAAATCTAGTTAATAAACATATATTTATTCAAATTCTTTGATACTTGACATAGATTTAACTGATATTTTGTTCATTGACTTATGCAGGTATTGTGCAATATCCAAGTGTTTGCTAAAGCTATGCCATCTCTCTTTGCTCCATACTATCAAGACTTTTTCATATGTTCTTCAGATTCCTACCAGATAAAAGTGCTGAAGCTGGAGATACTTTCTTCAATTGCTACAGATTCATCTGTTTCATTCATTCTTAAAGAGTTTCAGGTATTTCACATCTAACATAATTTTCTTTCCCAGATAAGTTATGGTGTGAGGTGAGGAGACTGTCTTCCAGTAAGAAGTTTGTGTCCATTTCACTTATATGCATTGTGCAAAAAGCAAAATAGATAAAATGATAACCAGTATTTCAATATTCTGCTCGTATACTGCGAGTTTCTGTTGATTCTAACCTGTTTCCTTGTCATATCACTATTATTTAAAATGTGAAGAAAATGATTCTTTTTTTCTTTTGAGACAGTGTTGGAATGAGTTTATTAATTTATTTTGATTCTGTCAATTTTACACTATCTAAACTGTTTACAGATGTGGTTGTTTGTTTATCAACTCCCTTATTTTTTGTGTATATTAAGTAGATTTGAGTCTTGATACCTCTTTTAACATTATTTGGGAACCTGCGTCTTATAATGTTTCACTTAATGGTATGGTAGTGTCATTTTGATGCTGTTTCAGTATTGTTTCTACTTTCTATGAGATTGTGTTCTAATAGCTGAACACGTTATCTGACATGGATTATCCCTGGTTCTTCTTTGCCTTACGTATTCTTGTTATCTGGCCTGGCCTAGTCAGTACTAGGATGATTTAAGAGCTAGAATAGTTTTTTCTCTTGCTTGGGGCTTAGGCCCTCCAATGTACTCACAAAGAAGCACTGGAGGTATTATCACCATCTGACTGGATGCAATAACACAAGTAGTAAGCTGTAAGCAGTAACAGTCCAAATAACTCTAACAAGGCTCATTACATGATTTTAAATACTTAAGTTCTGGTTACCCATTGTATGCCACTGAAGTCTTATAAATCCCATAACACATGTCCTGCTGATGTGGGACTAGTGATCTTGTCTTTCTTCACCCTTAAATGACTGATTACTGTCAGAGACTGAAAATTTTAAGTATGGTAGTGATCCTATTAATTATTGAATGAGAAAGATCTATGGCATTTTCACCCTCACCCATCTTACACTGAGCAACTCTCCTTATACCTCTCCTAGAATAACTTGCCAAATGTTAAGTTTGTGGTTTGCCTGCACCTGTTCATGCCCTGCTGAATCAGTTGAATCCCCGACCTCTGACACTAACCATGCTCTAGTTATGCTCATTTGATTCCATTATTATGATATTATCTCCCATTAAGGACCACCAAGCTGACATCTCTGTCCTCAAATACTGCTAGCATTCTCTCAATCTACTTGGACAAAGGATGCAATCTGTCCCAACTAATTGCTTGTTTGGTTGAGTTTCTTTTTGGGAAAATGAATTTGTTCTTTTGTTTTTGAATGATCTGTTGAGAAGCCAAAAAAAGAAGAAGAAGCTTTTTTAGACCCCAGATAAACTAATCCAAACACGCTTTAAGCCTGCACTGCATGTACTATGAGCTAGAGCTCTTACAATGGCTGAAAATTCCCAGAGTCTGTGACTCCTTACCAGAGAGGTACTCTCTCCTAACCAACTTCTCACTAAAAACCAGAATACTGCCTAAATTCTCCCTCTCTCCAAATATACCCCAAATCTAACCGAATCCCTCTCCTCATGTGCATCATGCCAGCTCACTAACTAACTCCCATTCTCTCCACCTGGCCTCACTCTCTTTCTCCTAGTATAAACCTGCCAGATCTTGGGCCTTCCACTAGATGCTTCCAGACTTGGGTCCTCATTGATATTTGGCCCTGGTGTTCTATCATAGTATATACCAGTTGTGAAGGACCTAATAGCTACTGTCCAAGAAACATGAGAGGGCTAATGCCCTTAACATTCTAGCCTAAAAGTTCCTAGATTAAGTTACTTGTATGCTATTCAAGCCTACCTCCAAACACTTCTTTCAGTGATATGAGGCCTGTGATGTTACAAACTTACATGGGTACTGTGATATTATTTATTATTAGGGTTGAGAGATAGAGAGAGAGAGAGAGAGAGAGAGAGAGAGAGAGAGAGAGAGAGAGAGAGAGAGAGAGAGAGAGTAAAGTAAGGGAGAAACTTTTGGATCTGGAAGTGTCCAAGCTGTCCCCTCTCCTATAGTGTCTCCTGCCGTACGGAAAACAATTTCTATGGCCTAGATAGGCTTATGCAGGAATCCACTGTCACCTGTGTGTGCACTTGTGTCATTAATTATTATGGTTGTTCACATTTATCTATTTGCTATGACTTCTATAAGTGTGGGGTTTGGTGCACAAATTGATGCTTTTCTTAGTGTGTTGCTAGGATTATATTAGAGATCCCGACCGGAGATTTGCTGCTGACACAGTTGCAGCCATTGGTCTATGTGCTCAGCGACTTCCAAAAATGGCAACTACATGCCTGGATGGATTGTTGACTCTGATCAGACAAGGTGTATGACCTGGTTGTTTAGTCAATTTAGTAAAGAAATATATCATCTTTCATGTTTAATAAATTAATATCCATATTTGCAGATTTTTTGTGTGGTGAAATCAGATCCTTGGATGGAGAAGAGGGTGTGCTAATTCAGGCAATTATGTCCATCATGTCAATTATAAAATTGGAACCACCCAGTTACGAGAAGGTATTATTCTGATTTTTTTTTCTCACATATAATCTCAGGTGGTACTTTTTTTAGTATTGAACTAAAAACGAAAAATTGATTCAAAAGACAATATGGGGATGAGGAACAAACTAGGCATGGGATTGGAGTTGGACAGCATACTAACATAGTGTCTGGTATTGCAATTTTTGAGTTAGTAGTACTTGTATAGTTGCATTCTTTTAAAACATTGCTTATTATGACTGATCTGTAGCCTTTTCAATTGTTAAAAGGTTATAATTCAGCTGGTTCGTAGCTTGGATACAATCAAGGTCCCCGCTGCCCGTGCAATGATTATTTGGATGCTGGGGGAGTATTGCTCTTTGGGCGAGATAATTCCAAGGATGTTGAGCACAGTACTCAAGTATCTTGCTTGGTGTTTTGCTTCTGAAGCATTAGAGACTAAGCTTCAGATTCTTAATACAACTGCAAAGGTATATCATGAAGTTGATGGATTAAGTCATTGCTTATTTATGTTGGTGCTTATATTAGTCATGACTGATTCTTTATAAACACTGTTGCTTATTGATTGATTAATATGATAATTGACATAGGTATTCTACTCCTAGTCTTTTCATTCTTATTCTTCAACTTAGCTTTAATACTTGTTCCATTCTGTTCTGCATGTGATGTCGTTTGTTTGTTCAAAGATCATATAAACAAAATACTACTTGAGAGTAACTGTCAAGGTCCCGGATTGGGCAATTTAGCTGTTTAAAGAAATGCTTGTGAGATCAAATCCTTTTTAATGTGTAAATAACTTATGTTTTGATCTGTATGTGTCATAAATTCTCTATGTGTTCATAGATATTTTTCTCCCATTTCGCTCAATATGTTCTTCACAACTTCCTACTTATCATTCAGTCATATCTTATTAGGTGTATAGGTCTACCTGTGGCATTTGCACTTCCCATTGTATTAGTATTTGAACATTTTCCACTTGAATTTTCTTGGTTTCTTAAGACCCCTTGTCCTGTCTCCCTTTAAAAGTGGGAAGAAGAAAGGACAGAAATTGAATTTTCATCTAGCATAATGGCATTTCTTGGCTCATGATTAAAAGTCTGAGACGTGTGAAGTTCATTTTACTGGAAGTGAGTTTAATCTATAACACTTAAAAGCTCTCCAGCTTTCCTTTTCTTGCAATGCTTTCTCTTTTTGATAAATAATGTATGGGTGATACATATCACTACGCATTCTATATTATTTGTTGCCTTTTTGGTTTTGAAGTTAGAAGATGCAATGATATTGAAATTTATGCCCTGTTAAATGTATATAGGACCATATGATTACTGATGTTAGGACTTAGAACCTATGAAAATGAAAATCGGAAAGGGTTAAACCAAACAGGCCCTTAGTTCTTGGGTCCTGAATTTTATATACTTGTGTTTTTTCTTTGCATGTTTCCGCCTTAATCCTTATATAGGATAAAAGGGGAGAAAGTGTTATCTGGAAAACAGCAAGTTTATGATTTAAGTGGCTTTTGCTTACAGGTCTTACTGTGCACTAAGGGAGAAGATAGTTGGGCCTTGAGAAAAATATGGAGTTATGTAATTGAACTGGCTGAGTGTGACCAAAACTATGATATTCGTGATCGTTCACGTGTCTTAAAGAAACTTTTCTCAAGCAATTTGGAGTTTAAAAGTGCTGAAGAAAATAGTATATCACAAAAAAGAGACCAGTCTTGTGTACTTGCAGAATGCATATTTGGTGGACAGACAAAATCTGTGACAGTTCCATCTGAACCCATCAACTACCGGTTTTATCTCCCAGGGTCTCTATCACAATTAGTATTCCATGCAGCTCCAGGCTATGAGCCTCTCCCAAAACCTTGTAGCCTTCCATACATTGATCTTGATCAGTATGATGGAGCTGCTGAGAGTGGTTCAGATGAGGAAGATGATCCTAGCACATCTGAGTCTTCGGATGATGAAAATGCTTCTGATTATAGTTCTGAACAGTCAATCTCTGGTTCAAGTGAAGTCAGTGGCAGTGATGAGGCCATGTCTGGCAATGGAGGTGACAACAATACTGATTTACTGATTCAAATTTCAGACCCTGGCAATGCCTTAGAAAACCAGAATGGTGGGGCTCACCCTGGAACTTCTGGTCTTAGGGATCTGATGTCAACAAAGTCTCTTGAGTCTTGGTTAGATGAAGCACCCAGGTCATCTAAAGGTAGGGAAATAGAACATAGCCGAGTTCAAAGATCTTCAGCAAGAATAACCATTAGTGGTATTGGAAGCCGAGTTAAACCTAAATGCTACACTCTCTTAGATCCTGCAAATGGAAATGGGTTAAAGGTGAATTATTCTTTTTCATCTGAAACTTCAAGCATATCCTCTCATCTTGTATGTTTAGAATTATTATTTGAGAATTGTTCTTTGGAGCCCATGGTCGATATAGTCTTAATAGATGAGGATTCTAGCAAGAACTCAGATTCTACGGATCAAACATCACCAGCAACTGAAAAGTAAGTATCATGTATTATTCTTTCTTTTCACATTTTGCTTTGTGATTGTCCTTTTTTCCCCTTCTTTCCTTGGAACGTGTTATACTAACAAGTGTTAATTTTTACTGAGTTGCATAAAGATAATTTCTAAATATGAATATATATCGCTTGTTGCTTTGTAAGTGCTTATGCCTACTACTACTACTATTTATGTTTTGTTGCAGCACTTCGAAATTCCACATTGATAAACCAGCGGTGGTTTCCATGGAAGACATCCCTTCTCTTGAGCCTGGTCAGACAGCTATACGGACTCTACTTGCGCGCTTCCATCACCATCTCTTGCCTCTGAAACTGTCTTTATTTTGCAACGACAATAGATTCCCTGTTAAGTTAAGGCCTGATATTGGATACTTTGTAAAACCGCTTCCAATTAGCAATGAAGCTTTCAGAGATAAGGAATCTCGCCTTCCAGGGATGTTTGAATATGTGAGGAGGTATGCCAGTGTCATTTAATGTTTGTTGGATACAAATAATGATGATAGCATTTCCAATTCCTAGGATTACGAACCTTGTATATGATCAGGTGCTTTTTAGGTAGATTTGTGGTTCTTCACGGTCTGCAGCCCTATCTTTACCCACACTTAATGATTTGAAAACAGAAAATACTGATGATAGAGGATTAGACATCGTTCAAATTCATATAAATTCCCCACCCATATGCAAGCTGGGAGTAGTGTTGGAGAAAGATGAAGACTTCAATTTAAATTCAAAATTTAGAACTTCCAAGAATACAAAGTCATAAGTAAATTAATTGGGTAGTGATTAGTGAATCGAAATCTAAATTACATGGTATTTTGACCTTTTTGTTTTATGATTGTTTCTGAATGTCAAAAATAAAGGAAGCTTCAATTCTGAATGTATGGATATTGCTTATTTAAGCTTTGTTTTGTTTTCATATATCCATCAGGCAATAGGCATCATTGGGAAAACATCTCCGAGATGTGGTTTTATGTTTCCTTAAATTCCTAAGTAATGTGGTATCATTATTTAAATCAAAGAAACCTAAAAGATAAGTAGTAGAATTGCCATGTTGATTTAAAGGATCCAACAAATAGAATTTATTTTTGTACATTGATAAGACATTAATTATCAGTTTATTATGAGCTTACTGTTTACATCATTTGCACCTTTTTTTTCCACTTATTTTTTCTTGTTTCACCTGCTGGTGAATTCTAAATTTGATTTTCATGTATTATTGGCATCCAGTTGCACATTTACTGATCACATCCTAAAGCTGAACAAGGACAACTCTTTAACAGAGGACAAATTTCTTGTGATCTGTGAAACCTTAGCGATAAAGATGCTGAGCAATGCAAATCTTTCTCTTGTATCTGTGGATATGCCAGTTGCTTCCACTCTTGATGATGCATCTGGTTTGTGCTTGCGTTTCTGCAGTGAGATCTTGAGCAATTCCATGCCATGCTTAATTACAGTTACTGTTGAAGGTAAATGCTCCGACCCATTGATTGCTTCTGTAAAGGTCAACTGTGAAGACACTGTATTTGGCTTGAATTTCTTAAATAGGGTTGTCAATTTCTTAGTTGAGCCATACGTTGCCCTCTCTTAAGGTTTGATGTCGGATAGAAAATGGACAAATGCTAGTTGATTTGTGGGAAAGTGTATAATTAAAAGCTTGAACTGCATGGGTAAGCGATTTGCATTTTTTGTCTTTTGGTGAGGTATTGATATCTTTCTTTTCCTTTTTTTGTTTTGTTGAAAAGGAAGAAAGGGGGGGGGGGGGGAGGGAGATGAGTGATTGTTGCATCTTTTATTGGTTAATTTGATTATCCAGACTTTTGTCTTACTATCATTCTCTTTCGTTTTTGGACTTCTACTTTTTATTTAGTGTTTGCTATAGTTTCTTGTGAAAGGAACTCAACTGGCGTGCCTTATTGAATTGTATCATTCAGATTGTTCCAAGTGTAAATTTCATAAATTATGATTCAGTTGTGAGCCAAATTCAACCTGTGATTCTTGTAGAATTGTGTACGAAGTCCTAGAGTTATATTATGTATTACTTGCATATCCATCTTTTGTTCACTGTCGTTGGAATTCAAATATATTAGCTGAACATATTCTAATGGATTCTTTCATGGTAAAGTTTCATGGAAGACTTTTAGTATTTTTACATATCCACTCAGAAATCTCCAAACTTATGCTGAAGAAGCAAAAAAATTTTGCTGTCACATTTAACTCGCAACTTGCGTAATGGATTCCAAACCTGTAAACAAACGCATTGTAACTTTTATTTTCTTTATAGCCAGTTAATTAATGGGGTCATTTTCAGTGGCGGAGAGATAACTTTGAGGTGGGTGGTGTCAATATGAACTTCTATAAAAAAATAGTAAAACCAACAAGTAATTTTATACAAAGTGAGTAAAATCAAACAAGTAATTTTATACAAAATAAATCAAACCAACAAGTAGTGGGGGGCCATGGCATAGTCAAGTCCCCCTTAGCTCCGCCACTGGTCATGTTACATTTGATAACGTTTAGACACGATTTTCACCTGATAGTATTATGTACACTTTAACGTAGATAATCTATTCCCGAATACATTTAATGGACTTCTGAACATACTAAAGCATTCTGTTTTATCAATGATGAAATAACAAAAAATTATCATTTTATAATGTTTAATGATGTCCACACATGCTCAATTAACAAAGGATGATGTGTTTCGCAAATCTTGAGGTGGGCTGGCTGTTTACTCGAATTATTTGTCACTGTAATGTTTTAAATTCATCTTACATTATAAATTACATTTGTCTTGTCTCTATCGTTTATGTTAATGAATAGCACAATTAAAAGGTAGCTTATTGTTACTGGATTCTTGTAAATATTCCTTTCATTTGTAAGCGCTTGATTTTGAGTCGAACGTGACCCTATGAGGGCTATTTAATATAAGGATCAAACTTATTGTGGATTAACTTGTAAACATTTCTTTCAGCAATTTGATTTTTCATTTTGACGCGCGGAGTAATTCTTGGGGAGCAAACACCTAACACATCACATCTAAGCACAATCAATAATTAAATTACACATAATTATTATAAAAATTATAAATTCACATTTTAATAGGCATTTTTCAAATCAGTTATTACGTCATTCCTTCTCTCCATTTCGCACTCTTTGTGCATCTTTCTTCTCTCTTTTTAACCTATCTAATTCATCCTTTCTTCCCTTCTTCAAAACTATCCTGTCGTCCAACTCGTTGGAAAGGGAGAAGAAAGGTCACTAGAACTGTCATTAGTTTGTCAGAAAATTCATAGCCTTCCACTGCCACATAAACCTCATCCTCTGGGACTACAAAGAGTTTCGCAAGCTTCCGCCAGCCAAGGGCAAGAAACCCTGCCGACCACAAGGACTGTCGCACCTCGACCTCGTCCGACTCTGCGGGAAGGAGGACGTCCTCCCCATGACCGTCGAAAGCACATCTCCATAAGGAACTTCAAAATTGAAAAGAGAGGAAGGAGAAGAATTTTGAACCAGTGGTTTTTTTGGTTAATTGCAGAAGAAGAATAAATAATTGAAATTTGAAAATTAAAAATTGAAAAGAATTGAGAAATCGTCTTGCTAGTTGCAAAGGAAGAAATTAAAGGAAAATGGGAAGAAGTTGCAGTTTCCGTCAAAAGAGAAAAATGGTCCGATGGTATAGCAATGGCAAGCATAGGGAACAAGTTTTTTTTTTTTTTTTATCAAGAGTCCAGTGGGGGAGAGAACGCTTTTTTTTATAAGATGGAAAAAAGAACGTGATAATTAAGGACGTGACTAGTTTTTCAAAATAATTACAACTGTGTTTAAAACTTATTTATTTTAATGAAGTGTAAATTTATCAGTGATTGTGTTCAAGAGTGATGTGTTAGGTGTGTGCCTATGCAAGAATTACTCTTGATGTGCGAGACGATGAAAAAACAACTTTTTCATTTTTAATGTGCGTGACGGTGTACAAATAATAGCTAATTACTACAATAAAGAAAGATGAGATGCACATTTTCTACCTAAAATCATCCATAGGGATTGATTTAATGTTGTCAAATTGTTTAGTGCATTTTCCTATCAAACCTAATAGAGAATGAGCCTGGTTTATTTATTTAGTAAGATTTCCATACAAAAACTCCCTAGTACTAGCTAGTGTTAAAAGCAGTGTCAAGTAGTATTACAACATGTTCGGATATGTGAAGAACATATACTCCAATGCAAGTTAGCTAAGAAGCTGCATATTGTAGTTTATGGATGAATGTGATTTTGGGGTCTCATGGATTACCGGCGTGTAACCAAACATGCACTAAGGATATAGCGGAATTCAGATTCATATGGCTGGATTTCCACCATTTTAGACATGGGACATTTTGCTTCTCTTATGAGGCACTCCATCATGGCTCTTTTCAATGATCCTGTGCGCGGCAATTGGCTATATACCCATTCCACCAGTGATTCCATCTCATCTGCAAAATCATGCATGTGCCACTGCAAAAGCTTAGGCACAATTATCTTCCTCTTGTGTGTGATACCCACTGAAGCTTCCAAGTACTCTACTTTAGCCCTCCCTAATTGGTTCACAACATCTTCTGAGGTATAAACCCTTAACTGCAACAACAAAATCAGATATCAAATATCTCTTTTCATCAAATTCACTGCTTCATAATCAACATTTATCACTCAAGCTAGTTTACTGAGAAATACACTTAATTACCGCTGGTGAAGACCAAGTTCCTCTGCATAGAGCAAATGTAACATTTGGTTCTGGATATCCCAGACCATATGCATGCCGCAGCAGCACCTCCTTCTCGTTCACAGGATCCTAACCAACATTTTTGTGAACTATTAGTTAGGTCGTAGATACTTGCAAAGGAAAATTAACATGAGACTTGCATAGATGCAAGGTTTATGAACATAATGGATTCTCATATTAGTGTGATTTGGCAAAGGCAAAAACTGCAGCTCAAAAGAAATATGTTACATACATGTTTTGATTCACATGGATGCCGAAGAATAAAGTGTTCGATTGCCAGAGCATTCAGTACTATTCCGCCTACATTCATCGCAGCCTGAGTCAATAGCAGAAGTGAAAACTATATAAGCTTTATGACATCAATAAAAACTTGCTCAGTTACAATCCACTCTCTCCCTCATACCTGATTCATTAGAGACAAAAGTTTATCCTTTGTAGAAGGAAGACCATGATCTAAAAATGCCTGCATTGAGATAAGAAACAGAAAGGTTTCTATGATTTATCATCTGGAAATGCTGGATAAGTTCTTGTTAATGAAGGATTGAAATGCCTTACAGTACATTCATTATGCAGGCATTGTAGATGTTGATCCAGAATGCCAACTTTTGCTTGTAGGTCAAGAAACTTAAATCCACATCACACAGCTTGTGCATCAAGACCCTTAAAAGAAGAGGATATATAGATAAGAATTAAGAAGAAATGACTTGCAAAAAAGGTGGTATAAAATGTAAACAACAATAATCTTCTACAATTGTTTTTAAAGTTAAAATCAATTTCGGGTATAAGCTTCTCTCTGAGTAGCTTTTGAGTGTCAGAATCGATTCTGAGAATTTATAAGCTAAACCAAACATGCTAATACTCGAAACTCAAATCAATTACCTCAATTTTCTGAATGCTGGCAAGCACTGAGAAAAGCTTTCAATGTCTAATGAGCTCCTTGTGATTTGAATGAAGTCCTTGTAGGGTCCTACATCTCTTGCTGTGCAATCTAAATCTGATGATGTGCTATAAGGATCAAGACAGTAAGCATTTCCATTTGAAAGGAACGAAGGTGTCTTCCAGTTGAATGAGGTCTTTGACATGAAGCCAGTGGACTTCATGCAGGGAAGAGCAAGTCTGGGGACACTAGTTTCTGATTCTTCTCTGTCCAATGGTGCCTTGTTCAGTTCAAGAAAAATTCCTATCAGACATTTAAGCAGTTCCTCTGATAATTCATTTGGTTTCTCAATGACAGTTTCTAAATGCATAGGATGTTGTTGCCTTGGGGTCTTTCCACTGTTCCTTCTTGGCACTTCATATTCTGTTCAACACATAACCCAAATTAAACCACATAGTAAGAAAATAGAACAACAAAAGAAAGTGCAAGTTTGAAATCCCTACTGCAATTGTATCTAAAGCCAAAATCAATTCTAGAGAGAAGCTTATGAGAGTAGCTTCTGGGTTTTATTTAGAATTGAATCTGATGAAAGAGAAGTTGATCCAAACATGTTATTAAAAGCTTAGCACGTGTCATGTATTTTTACCCTTTGTTCTTCTTGGCTTGGAAAATAGGCTATGGATATCTAATGCAGAACTAAGAGAGGCTCTTCCATCTCTTGATTTTCTTCCTTTTGTGAATACTTCATAATTGTGTGAACTTGACCTCTGCTCAGAAATCATTGATCCATACCCTAATGATCCTCGGAACTTGTGATATAGTTTAGGCTGCTTTCTATGGTGCATTTCCCAATCTGTGTTTTGGTCTTTCTCCTGATACAATCTAAGTTTAAGTTCCCTAACTTTTCTTTCAAGCAAAATGATCTCTTCCTCAACCATTGCCAATTCATGAAGAAGCTCATGAACCTGCAATATGTTATGTTAAAAAATCCAGTGTGAATAAATAAATACATACATATACTTATTGTGTTTGTGAAAGTTAGGGATATTTTTCTTATACAATACCTGAGGTGGAAACATTGAGGGAATGAGGGGGAGAGAGCAAACAGGTCCATGAA
This sequence comes from Acmispon strigosus, assembly GCA_030819835.1. Taxonomy (NCBI): domain Eukaryota; kingdom Viridiplantae; phylum Streptophyta; class Magnoliopsida; order Fabales; family Fabaceae; genus Acmispon; species Acmispon strigosus. The sequence continues at coordinate 41,803,700 of JAUAMA010000005.1, read as the reverse complement.
GTGCACACTGTAAGACCCTATTAAGTGCTTCTTCACCTTTCAACTGTGCTTGCAATTTGACAACCTACAAGAACATAAGAAATAAAAACAGTTACATCAAGAATTCATTATGTTGGAATAGCTTATTGAAGTTTATCTTACAGTATGAATTCTTTTGCAAGTGTTGCGATAGACTTGTAAAAATATATGAGTAAACACTTTTACCTATTTATAATATAAGCTATTTTTAACATATTTCTCTAAGATTCTCAAATAAACTCTTATGTGATAAATGCTGATAAAATGTTTAATTAAGTTGTTTACACAAAGGTAATAATCAGATAGAAAAATGCGTTCCAACATCAAACAAACTATTATCTCTCTGTCTTTTTGTGAATGACAAAAAAGAAATAGTAGCAGTGGTTTGTGGATAATCAATATGAAGAATGGTATTGAAAATACTTGCTCACCTCCTCCTCAAGGTCTTGTCTATTATGAGGCTCTAGGCTTTGCTCCATGAGATAGTCTTCGAATTTCATAGTCTATGTGAATAAAGCCAAGCCTTTTGACTTTTATATATTTTATTGGTGTAGGGAATTGAATTTGGTCACAGTCAAATGGTTCTTATATAATAGTGTTAGGTACTAATAATACTAATATAACTAGTTGAGTAGTTGTTAGTGGGTGCCATTATTAAAGAAGTAGTAGTTAGGTACAAAAAGTTAGAGGAGATCAACTTGCTTCAAAGGAGACAGTTGAATAACTACAAGGGTCGGTTTAGTGGAGCATGACAGTGTCTCATACCTGACAGGTTGCAGGCTTAAACGACTACTAGTTCTTTTAGGGTGTGCTAAATGTAAGTTTTCTGTAAATGCTATTTTAGCCTAACAGCTTTCTCTGAGAAGACACCATCCGCTCACCCTAAATTCTTTTAACCAAAAAATAAAAATATGAGACCATTGAATGGATTAAAGGGAAAAAAGAGTCGAAATGGCTGCGGTGGATTGGGAATAATGTGTTTGAGTTGCATCATCATGGCTATCACATGAACATGAACTGTTTTTCCTTTAATGGAATGTTCATTTAAGTTGAAATTAAAAGATAGAGGTGATGATTCTGAATATAAAAAAGAAAAAGATGGAGGTGATGACGTGAATCCCATGAATGAAATTGTTCTGACATATGAAGCCCATGAATGAATAGGTGCTGGGTGAGGCTTTTGCAAAAAAAAACGAAAAAACAAAAAAAAGTCAAAAGCGCCGACTGTGGGGATCGAACCCACGACCACGTGGTTAAAAGCCACGCGCTCTACCACTGAGCTAAGTCGGCTGGTGTTGATGGCTACACAAATATAAAATATATAATTTATACTATAACCTCTCAAAGTCAAATGAAGCTATGATAAAAGTTAAATACCCCTATAGAAATAAATAGTTCTTGTTTCAGCATTTTGATAAACTTCGGAGGTAATTTTCGTATTTACAATTATAGCAAAATCCCTTCTTAATATACAATTTAGCCATGGGAACTAGAGCTTATAAACACAAAAGTCCAGCTTAAGCTTTCTTTCTTCGGTGTTGGAGGGACAATGAAGTGACTGATAAAGCATCTTCAAAACTCACTCCAACTTCTTCACCTCTCCAAAATTCTTTTCTCCTCCAGAAATGGTCCTCAAAAGTTTCTTAGAACACATATTCTGTGCTTGTGTAGTGTGTTTTGCATGGTTGGCTCTTACCCACGCAGGTTCCTCAAGAACCAAGCGTGAATGTTGTCAAGATCCCGATTTGGATCTTACGATTTTTCTAAGGCTTTACAAACTGGATCCTGTGTAGGATATCATTGGAGTAGGATCTTTCAAGGATCCTGATCTTTAGGAGTAGAATCCAGAATCTCAATCCGATGCTAATCAGTATTTTGGACCGAAAGAGAGATTCACTCGAGTTGCAGGACCTCCACAACCTCTTCCCATCATCTTCTCTGTTGACCTCCGCCACGACCTCTGCCCTTGACTGTGGCGCATGACTATTTGAGTCATCTTTCTCCAGCTCTTACATTTATATGTTTTAAATTTAAGAACTTACGATAAATTTTATCTTCTAAAAGATTTTTAAATAAACTTTAATTTTTGTTTTGTTTTGTTATGCCCTTATTTTCGGTGGTCTACAACCGCAAATATAGGATTAAATTATATTATAAATTCTAGTTTAACTTCATGTGAATGAGATTATTAGCCGCTTCGGTGCATCTGGCCTGATTTCCATAATGTTGTAAAATATTAAATTACTTTTTTAGTAATATATTATACGGTGGATATTTTTCTATAATAATTTAATTACTTAATAAAATTTATCAACTAAATTATTAAAGTTTAAAATGCTCAAATTGTTTGCCCTTTCACTCATTTAAATTGCTAGTAATAAGAGCTTATTTTGAAGGACTAATCATGGATTAAAATTATGTTTTACTCTTTAAGTTGTGTTCTTATTAATTTGTAGAAAGGGTTAATGGTTTAACTAGTCCCTGAAGTTGTATCAAAATCTGTATTTGGTCCCTCCTCAAAAAAATGACGATTAGTGGCGGTTTTTTTACAATTACTGGCGGTTTTTGACTGCCACTAAACGTCATTTTTCTAAGGAGTGACCAAACACAAATTTTGGTACAACTTCAGGGACCTGTTGAACCATTAGCCTTGTAGAAATTATATATATTTATAAAGATGTATGTAGAAGTGATTTAAGTTATATTTTGAAAGCATATGTTTAAATATATGTTTTGATTAAGTTTAAAATTAGAAATTACGATAAAATTAAATCAAATATACTTTTAGGGAGTTTATTAAATGATTCATTGTTGTGGACAAGGCCAAATAGACTTTTGTCTGAGAGGACGTGTTAGAAATAATAATATAAATTCATTCACGTGACTTTTATCTAACATGTTAAGCTTTTGAGATAGTTAGTAGTTTGTCACTATTTTTATCGTACATAAAGAGATGCTTAAAAAATATATAATGATATTAATTGGTTAGTTTTTCATCACTATAAGGAAAAGTTCAAAAGTCCTCTTAGACTTTCTTGCCTTCTGCAAATTGAAACCTTCCACTTTAATTTCATCTCAATTAGTCCTTAAAAACAAGTTAAAAATATAAAAGCTTCTTTTGTTAACTTAGATCAAAGTATTTAAATATTATTTAAGTGTTCCGAACAAGTCAAAAAGTTCAATAATAACTCAGCCGGCCCAAAGGCTCGTAACTAAGCAAGCATTAATAAAGACAGTCAAGATGACTAAGTTAAGAAACATCTCCTTTTAGCTAAGGTCAATCAGCCACATGGTGACTCACCTATACAAGGTTGCCCATAAGCAAGGTCTCGGAAGCCCTTCAAAAAGGCTTCCTAATGACTTGCATATATAGTTATGAAAGACTACAAGCCTATAAATACATGTATGGTCATTCATTTATACACATATTGCTCATTATACTAAACTCTAAGCTTTTCTTGAACTTTGAGATTCTCTATTTACTCACACACTAATTTAAGTAGTGAAGCGTATTCTGCAGGTAGACCACCAGTTGTGTCAACGCAATTCCATTGTGCAAGCTAAGTTAATCAGGACCGTAAGCAAGGAGATCCAATCAATAGTTTAAACTTGATAAAGATGAAAGTTTCATATTTCATTACCATTAATTTTTTTTTTGTCTTTGACGAATGTCGCCACCCGTTCGGGAAACGATTACATGTCCCTCTAAACAAATATCTTTTCCAGGATTTGAACTTATGTTCTCATTCTTACGGGGTCTAGCTTGTTTATTACCATACCAACACCTTATTAATAAAATGATTTATTTATATATAGTAATAGCAATAATAATAATAATTGAAGTTTATGGACTAATTTAATTAAAATAAAATAAAATGTAGTTCAAAAGACATAAAGTTTGTAATACCATGTTGGAATATATTCATGAATCCTTCTAATCCTACACGATTTAACTAAAAATTAGAACTCGTGTTTATTTTGGCAAATAAATGCAAGGTAATTTGATTTTTTTTTTCCAGTTAGCCCAGGTATTGACCACTAAAAAAAGTAATTAACTCCTCGCCACATGTTGCTCGCAGTAAGCGGTAAACGGCGGGCTACAAAATATTTTCCAATTATTGAGAATAATAACGAGAATTGAGATAATGAAAATATTCTATCAAGCTGATTTGGTAGGACAACGATTTAATAAATTTAATTTGTCTTACTTCTGCTTGCTAAAATGAATAACACAATATGCAACTGAAACTGATCAATCAAAATGTATACACAAGGATAACTCGAAATGGCTAAACTACTTTTCAATATGCACTTAGTTTTCACATGCTGGCCTTGAAAATCTATGGTAGATAGTAGCCACTTTCTTTCCATCCTCCTATGTTCTCATCAATAAATTCGTCTCCCACCTATTCATGAATTTCAAACAAGAACAAAATCAACCAAACATTTTATTTGTAGGATTAGAACTAGCTTTGTCTAAAATTATTTGACTAGCAAATATGAGACATGTAATGTAAGTTACCTTTGGGGTGAAAGCAACACCAACTTCAATTTCGCCACAATAAGACTGGTCTGCACGAACCACCCTATATTTGAGAGGTTGTAGCTTAGCTCCCCCATTTTCTACCCCTTGAGCCAAAAAATCCCCTACATATATTCTGCATATAAAATTAAGTGAGCGTTTGAATACTTGAGTGTAATGTGAATGAACATTTATCTTAATTCATAAGAAGAGCTTCATCTAATTTTATTTCAAAGTGAGTTTTAATGTCCATTTGCACCGGTGTACGAGGGTATCCAAACATATTATAAACCCTTTTGTATCTATTGTGCCACATGGTAGGTGCTAAATGCTAATAGTGTAAGGAAACAGAATGTTGTCATTGCTTCTTTTTTTTGACATTTTTGTTGCATTATGCAATAAGTTAACGACTAAATGTGTGTTTGGATACCAGTTGAATCTAACATAAATACATTTTCAACTCAATCAACAAGAGTTTTGTATACTTTTTGTCTTAAAGTAACCAAACACACCCTTACTAAGTGGTAATTAGCAATCAATTAACTACAAGAAATCAGGCACCCAGTTTGTCAACAAGAGAATATTTCTTAAGAGAAGCTAATAATTAATGAGATGGCATATCAATATCAATATATACAAAGAAGCTCTTACAAGGTTTGTCCAATGAAATCATCCTTAGATAAGGTGTCCTTGTCCATGATTTTGAGGATGAGCTTGTGTTTGTCACCTGATCCTGATCCAGCAGGGTATTCTGCTCTCAACTTAAATTTCTCATTCCACACTGGATTTATTCCCTGCCCTGCACATATATACACAACATTACAGACTGCATTCGATTGAAAACCATGCATATGCATTACAGTTTCAACTCACTCTCATTCTATTAATATATATATGCCATAGAACAAACCTTCAGCGACACTGCTTTTGTGCTCTTGACCTTTGTATTGTATAAGAACATAGGGTTCCATTCTACCTATATATTAACAAAGTAAGAAAAGTAAATGTTATGACACTGAAAATTAACCCCTGTTAGAAATATTAAGGAGTTAGAGCTTAGAAAGAAGAAAAAAGGGCAAGAGCACTTGTTATATACCAAAGAAATCAGTGTTAGACAGGCCTTTTGCTTTCACAAGATGCACCTCCAGGAACCCATTTGCCATGTCTATGTATGTACCAGTACCTCTTTCTCTAAAGATTCTATTTCACTAAATTCTTATGAGAATTGAGAAATATCTGTTTTAAGCTTAGGACCTTTGAAACCTTTGTTTATATAGAGTCCTTTGCACATGACCAAGTCAGCTAATAGGATGAAAACTACGCCTTTTTACAAAATCAAGAGAATGAAAAGGACAGCACGCGTTCAACCCCTTCAACATTGGTCTTACCATTTCCAGAACCAATATAAATAATTCTCAATTAAAGGACAAACTTCAACAAAGTTAACTTCTTTTCTAATCAAAATAAGTATATTATTTTTTACACCTATTTGTTTTTTAAAATTGAAATAATTAAAATGTAATGCAAATAATTATTTTCAATAGTGTTGGTTTACAAATAGATTTGGTCGAATAGGAATGGATTCGGTCGATCAGAAAGTCGTGTGGTCGGCTAGAAAACCAACTATGATTCCTTAATCAAGTGATTGCTCGAGGAGGGACATTGTTCCTCAATATGGATTCCTAAGATATGTCAAAAAGATCTTAGTGCCCCGCTATTGAAGGATGTTAAAATATGACTTTGGCTATGAACTAAGGTCTACTCCTAAGGAAAGCAAAGAGCTGAAAAACGGTAAAGAAAATAAAGACTGAAATGTGTAAATCGGCTAAAAGATAAATTGCGAAAAACGATAAAAAATTAAATGGCTAAAAAGTAAAATAAAGATAAAATGCATGAAATTTATAGATTTTGATTGACTGTGTGTGTCCGTACAAATGACTTTTCCTCTATTTATAGAGGAAAATCGGCTAACTACTTGGCAGTTAGAACGAACATATGACACCCCACGTTCTTCGATCATTACAAGTGTTTGCAAAATTGTGGGGTATCGTCGTTTCCTCTCTCCTAGTCAGCCATTACTCATTGCATCAGCTAGCTCGCAACCACTTTCTCATATTTTCGTGGGAGCGAGCCCACTAATTACTTTTGCACGTGGAGAAACTTAATGACTCATCATACTTGAAGCCTAAGTTTTTGCATCTTCCTTGAATCTTGTACACACGATTTACTTTGACCGATCATTTGTGCTTCCAATTGGCTAAACCCACTCAAATCGGCTACTATTTTGTTCGACCATGTTCCCCAATCGACTCGAGTGGCCTTTCGGCTCCTAAATAGCTGTTATGAATTTTTAAGTGCCAACAAGTAGAAAAATATCACAATTATAAAGAGTCATCTATTATATGAGTCAACAATTATACTTTTCCTATAATGTTTTTTAAAATGTTTATTTATGAAAATATAATTATTATTATTTGGTAAAATATCACTTCATTTAGTAAATATGAGAGTTTAATCTTACTAACTCGGTAAGTTAGTGACCATTGGTCTTTTCTCTCAACTTAAATTGTTAACACTCTGTTCTTATTCTCTTTCTTCTTCTAAGTTTTACTATTTTTCTAAAGAGACGAAAATGACATTAATGAATTGGATCACATAGAGTCAATTTTGGTTCAGCTTTTTATGAAAAAACAAATAATAGACGGGCTTTGAGTTAGTCTTCTAGAGGGAATCTTACTGTTCAACAGTCAAACAAAAACGTTCTGTCAAAAGGCTGAACTGCTGAAACCTCAATAGGAATCCAATTCTGACCCGGTTTGGTTGAATTGTCATCAAATTGAGATTAATTACGGTGGCTACTTGCACTTTAGATTTCTATTAAGAGAGTTAGTCATGTAGGTAATGGTATTTCCACCACAAACATGGTTGTTTCCCATAAAAATAACTTTAAGCAACAACAAAAATGCAAAAGAAAAAATGATCCATGATATTAAGCAACTTCAAGCGACACATTCAACTTGTAGAAGTTTCTGGTCACCACAAATTTCATTTTCATCGTTACTTGTATATTTTTTTGGTACAAATCATTACTTGTATATAGGAAAATAAAATTAAAATACGATATTCTGAAAAAAAAAAAAATTGTTTTTCAAACCAAACTTATCCATAGTTTCTCTTTTGTGGGATTTTATCCCTCGTATTAATTTTACAATCAATGGTCCTCAACTATATCAACGAACCAAGACAGTGTAAATTTTTTGGTATATGACTTTTTTTTTTTGCATTAAAGTATCGATCCCCACATTCGGTAGTCATACAAATTCCCTCGAGTCTCTGAGAACAAATTCGGTAGGTAAGTCTCTCCCACCAAATCATTATCCATACACACCTCCTCAAAATCAAACCCTCAACTAAATGATTAAGGAGTTCGGGTATCTACCAACTATGATGAGACTTGTCGGTGGTATAAGACTATTTTTATTTCAACATAGAATCAAGTGAAGATTTAAGTGTAATTAAACTCAAACAGCAAAAGATAATTTCAGGGTTTAAACCAGAAACCAATGTTCCAAGTAATGCTTATGTGATTCACACCTTGTATTGTATGACTACAAATTGTATGACAAATCTCATTAACAACTATCTTAATGCAAAATGCTTTCATCATTTTGATCTTAAGATTTACAGAAGGGATTTCAATATCTATGTGTGTTCAACGATTTACAGTAAAGACATTAAGATATCTTGATCTTCCATTTCAAAATCTACATCTGATGCACACTGAACTAATACTCACTATCCTTCCATCCTCCAAAGTCAGTGTCAGTATATTCCTGTTCCTGTGAGTTCCAAGAACAACATTAAAGGACATCCAAATATGATACCATATAACATTGCATATTGACTAGTTTCCTATCAAATTTATCATTTGCATAATAACTTGCATGCTTTTCATATGAATTCAAGTATCAGCATAACAAGCTATTAACTTTAAGCATGTTACCTTTCGGTTGAAAGTTATACCAACTTCAATGTCACCACAATAAGATTGGTCAGCTCGAACCACACTATACTTGCGAGTACGAATCTCAGCTGATCCATTTTCTGCTCCTTCTGCCAATAAATCCTTTACATAGATTCTGGACACAGAAAATTGATCCTTGATTATGAACAAAATTAAATAAAAAGTATGAATGTGCCTTATGATCTTTTTAAGTGCAAGTAAGGTGCCCTTCTCATTGAGTTCATTGCCCCCGCTTGTTCATTTGGTGTTAGAAAATTAAACTTCTGAATAGCTTAGCAAAAGGGCTACTTGAAAATTTTGATAACTGGAATTTTAGTGTGCTTGGATATCAGTTGAGTTCAACATCAACAGACTTTCATCTCAATTTATAAGAGTTCTGTTCATATTTTGTCTCAAAGTGTGTGATAACGTATGTTTGCCCTGGTGCCAACCGGTATCCAAACATATTCTATCAAAGAAACACATCATGACTCAAGCAATTGATTTATGAAGCCATTAAAGTCTTACGTGGCCTGGCCGAGAAAGTCATCTGCAGAAAATACATCCTTGTCCATGATTTTAAGGTTGAGCTTGTAGTGGTCACCAGAGCCAGGGTATTCCACTCTGAATATGAATTTCTCATTCCATACAGGACTTCTTCCCCCCTCTGCATCATTGAGCACAGTTAAGCAAAAACCATATCTATCTTAGGTTTTATTAGCATCTGTATTTCTTTAAGATTCTTGTAATATCAACTACATTGATAGAGATATACTAGGACTTAAGAAGTGATTTATTTTTACTGGTGCCTGTATGTGAGGTTTCGATGCTTAATATTGCATACTTTTTAGCATTTATTAAAGGAAGAAGAATGAAATTTTCTTCAACTTTTCTTACCCATCTCCTTAGACACAAGATGAAATGTGAGGGTCTATCTATCTATGTGTGACAGAGTACTTAATTCTTCAGCTGTATAAGCATCTGAATACAAATGTTGGATTCCTTTAGAAAAGAAGAGAATTCCAATTTGCCTTATCATACTTCTTCTCCTAGATATGTTAGAAAAGAAAAATAAATGCAGAAACAAGAGATTGCATCAGCATACCGCTCGCAGATGAACTGTATGTCACTATGACCCCAGATTTAGCCAAACAAATTTCTATGTTCATGTTACCTTTTTCATTTCCCCCCTCTTGCAACCTCACAAAGATATTAAGTGATTCAATACTTCTACACAACATTAAATTTTAGAAAAACTTATCACATGTTTGGAGTGCCCTTATATGAATCTGCAGCTTAGGCAAGTGGATACAAGATTTTGTATGAACTACACAAGTTGTTAAGAAGAATTTTAATCTGAGTCCATGTGTGTGTCAAATGTTGTACTGATCCCTGTACTCCTTTGAAGAGATTAACTATTATATTTGAGTAATTCAACTTTTGGTGAAGCTTAGCTCACAAGTCCAGTGAATCATGAACTGCATTAGTTAATCTTAGGTACTTCCAAAACTTAGTCTCAGAAATCACATCTATCATCTGAAACGCCACTCAATTGTCCACTACATTACAGCTACAGCAGTAAGCAAACAAGGGAAATTGGTAATTGGTGACAACTGAAAGTTTTAATTTTTCTACATTCCTCCTTAATCAAGGTATATGAATGTTAATGCTATATGGATTTCTCAGAAAAAGAGCAAAAGGACCAACCATGGATTACACTGCTCTTGTGCTCTTGACCTTTGTATTGCAACAGAACATACGGATCTATACGAGCTATCAACAAACAAAACAGATTAAATTAAAATCAAAACTTGCATATATTTGAGCATTTCATCACCCATTGTTTTAAAACAAGGAAAAGAAAAACAAAATCAAGAAGAAATTCAACGGGGTAGTTCCATCAAAATAATTCCATTTTTAGAAAATCATGGTTAAGCAGGACTGAAGGAATTCAGAGGTCAGATCATAACAGAAACCAGAAATTGGAGATAAATCAACACATGTAAGATTAGAAAAATGAAAAATCCCATCTTTAGAATAGGAAAATGTTCAAATCTGAGTGAAGGAGAATGGGTTGAAAACATAAATTGGAAAGGAACAATGTTATGCATGATGTACCAAAGATATCAGTTTCTTGAAGACCCTTTGCTTTCACCAGGAGCACCTCCATGAATCCAATTGCCATCTCTCTCTCTCTCTCTGGAATTGAATGAAATAGAACCTTCCCTGGTTTATATCGAAGAAAGAAAGCGTCATAGTCAATATGAGCAACGCATGAATACATACGTGACGTGAAGGACTAATGTGAAAAACACTTTATGATCTTAAAAAGTAACAGTGAGAACGAGTGAAAGTGTTTTAACGGGAAAAAAAAACAAGGGAGTGAAAATGATATTAATATTTCATGAACCACGCTCAAACCACCACAAAACACATTTTCTTAAGCTATCACCGTAGAGGTAAAAAACCACCACAAAATAGGTGTCTGGACATTAAAAATGTGTCCGTAAATCAGCACAGAAAATGCAAAGGACACAGTCACCTTAAAGTCTTCAGAGTTATTCCACGTTTTAACATTTTCTTTTCCCATTGGCTTCGCAGGATGAGTTGTCGAACATGGCCATCTAGATTTGAGTTGAAGGAGTCAACCGAGATGACAAGGAATCTTAGTGTGGCATCATTATGTACAAATGTAAATATTTATGAATGTGACTACGTTGACAAATAGGTATTGCTAAGCTTACGGACTTTATTTTACTTTTCATAAATATATTCTACCGTCGACGGCTATGAAGCTAACTTTGGAGTTTTGAATTCACATTAAATCGGTAAATTTCTTCCAACAAATCATTAAACATATGGTGTAAAATCACATTAGCTTATGTGGTCCATTAATTTTCTAACATATGTCTTAAGAAATTCCAGCTCATAACACGTGTCAAAATATTATTGGACCACCTAATCCTAGAATGATTTTACCTAATACTTGTCTAAGGTGATTTAGACAATTGGGGGATTGTTCCAAGTATGGCTTATTCCTTACTACTGAATTTCAGATTATATCGGTATTTATTGAATACGGGTTTATTGAAACTTCTCTAAAAAAAACACTAAATAAATTCAAGTAAGTGCTTTTTAATTTACATCCAAACAAGTAGTTACTCAACCTCAATATACATGGCAGGGAAGGAAGAAGCTCCTTTTCCAATACTTTCTTCATTTTTTTCCCAGATGAAAATGTGACACAGCATAAAATGACATTTTATCAATTGCTTGTACAGTATTATCAATCATGAAGCTAACTTTTGACCAAGCTTAAAAGAGACAAAAGCATTAATACAAGCACATTCAATTTGGACTGTTGTCAACTCATCTAATTTCCAATTGCCTGATCTCACCTTTGAGTACTTGTGGATGCCAAGATCCAGGAGATCTTTTGCCAAACGTTACATAACTTCAATTTAAAGGGTGTAAATGAGTTTGATTATCAAGCCAGCATGTTTCGCAAGGATTTTGATTACAGATCATGAATGGAGTAGAAGTCAACAATAAATTTATAAACTGTGATTCCATATGTGAGATGTCAGTCTTGATTCATATAATACAGAACACTAACTCCCATTTGATATAAAAAAATTTAGTTAGTTGCTGATTAAAATTGTCTCTGCTGGACTAGTTGAAATTTTGCTTTATAGTTAAAGGTCAGACTTTAGATTTTTTACTGAATTGCATTTAAAAAAACAGTTTTTTTTCCCCAAAAGTTGAAGAGACTAATTCCCAGAGACTCTAAAATCACCGCCTAAGAATTGAATCCTAGACTAGATGGTTAAGGAGCTCAGTTATCTACCAGCTGTGCTAGATCTTGTTGGCATAAAAATAATTATTAAACACTCCATTACGCTAAAATGGCATGTACTAAGAAAAATTATAGCAACAAAAATAAAGGCATCTATAAATTACTGGCTTCAATAACATTTGAACATAAAAAATACCTTGTGACTTCAAGAATTATCTTATTTATGCTGGCAAATCAGTTAGCATTCTATAAACATTTATATTAATGAAATTAGATAATTATCTTATTTATGTGAATGATATCATGTGCATCAAAGAACATTAATCCCAACATTCTCGAACCAAAAAATTGTGTTGTTTCATTGCCCTTATAGGATTCAAGTGTAGAAAAAAACTTTGTATTGCTTCCTCAAAGTAAATATACTGCTAATATTTGGAAAACACTAGACTTGTTACTGAGGATGTTTGGCAAATTAAAAGACAAGCTGAAAACGATTCATCAAGCAAGGTCAAGTACAACTATATAAGTTCAACAAAATCCAAAAAAACACCAGTAATAAATCTGAATATTCTACATTCATCCATATCATGTGAGTACGCAGACTACATGTTTTTGTAAATGCCCTGATATATTCAAGGAATTGTACAAGATGAAAACCATGGAAACAAATTTAAACAGGACAAGATGCCCAGCAGCACACTGCAAACGACCTGCAGCCTGCAAGATGCAAACCATGGAAACAAAGTTAAACAGGACAAACCAATCTCCTAACATATAAAAACCTACTCGTAAATTTTTTACCTCATCTTCCATGTCTAGGTGACAAATCAGCAGACCTTGATCTAGATCGAAGTGGTGATCTTGATTCTCTGCGGGATGACTTCCACTGGCCTCGATCAGCCTCAGACTTGTATACAGATTTCCTTTTTTAAGAATATAGTGTAAACACATAAGCCCGGAGAAAGGGGGAACCAAGCAAAATCAAGTAAAAGAGCCAAACAGAAAATAGATGAACTCACTCAGCATAGCCATTGCCTTGGTTCTGATCAGCACCACTGTCATAAGGTGGAGAGTATGACCTGCGCTTATGATCACCATCTCGCTCCCTAGAAGGGCTTCTAGGTGACCTAGGGTGCTCTGCTTGCCTTCTAGGGGAAACAGAGTAGTCAGCATGTCGTCTCGGGGCAGGAGAATAGGACCTGGCAAATTCAATTTAAAGTTTAAACCCATGTTGCATGCCTCAGTGGAGTATAAAATGAAGACACTTGGAAGAAACTTGCCTTGAGCGATATCTGCTTCTAGAACCAGAGTGATAAGGTGGTGAGCGTGAGCGTGATCGGGAAACTGAGCGAGATCGGGAACGCCCTGATGGATTTGACATAATGATGAACAAAAGTTACTACTCTTGATAAGAAACAGAAAGCAGTGTCCTTCTTGGGTCAACAAAAGAACAAAGACCCAATATGAACAATTATACAAATGTACGAAAGCATCCACAGAAACAAAGTTATTAATTCTAAAGTTAACAAGAAACATGAAAAGTTTGTGTTACTAAAATTTTAAACCCAGTTAGCACATTATTAAATGACTAACCAAACTTTAAGCAGGGAAATGAGAGACAGAACATAATGAAAAAGCATGATTTACGACAATGAGCCAAAACCATTATGAGAAATGGCTGTCACCAATCACCATCTTGACAAGTTGGCAGTGTCTTGATCCCCATCATAACAATCAATGTGAGATCCATCAGACCAAAAAACCAGTCTCCAAGCCCTTATATTGTTTTCAGTAAGCTAACTAAAATCAATAATTAAATTATTTTAGAATAGGGAGGTTTCCATTAGGACCAGCAATCCTGACAAGTAATAAAAGGAGCATCAATATGATAAGTGTTTGAGACCATATAATGATTTGCGGAGACGAGATACGAAGTCTTTTAAGAGGTCTTCGAATCAATTATATATCTAAGAAGCTTGGCGCATATGATTTTAATGCCACAGTTGATGAGGAGTGTAAAATAATGTTAAATAGGATAGTTTAAGGCTGGTCTAATTACAGTAATTGGGATAACAATTGATCCTTGTATTTACGACACATTACATATATCATTCTTCACTATGTAATTGAGGCACATGGATTCACTGCCATCTCATTTCTGCTTTAATAATAAGAAAACTCCAGATACAAAATGTGCATAAAGTATTTTAGAGAAAAAATGGTACTGTTATATTGATACATCAGATTAGACACAAAATAGGGCTTAAATTCACCAATTCTAATTCTGAATAAGTAAGCAATGGTCTAGACTTAGGGATTACAATTTACATACGACTGTTTCAGGACACAGCAGCCATTTTCTTTAAGACAACTAAGTAAACAATATTTCTAAGCAGAAAAGAAAAGATGATCTCAAATTAGCAATTCAACCAGGTATAACATCCATCCCTCAAACTATCATTTCATTTTCATGTTCACCCACCAATGACAAAAGTTCTAATGTAGCAAAAGAATAAAATGCATTAGAAATGCAGGTGAAGCAGATTTTATATAACACTGAGGAAAACCCTCGGTCCATGGAAAGCATGACATGTATAGTACAGATTTTAAAAAGTTAATCCAAGTCAAAAGCATGATTTTACCATAATAAGAAGACCTTTGCCCTCCATAGTTCTCTGGTCCTCTGCAAAATACAAAAATCATAGGAATATAATTAAAAGGAACGAGTTAACCTAGAGACACTCTGTAATCAGTTACACAATAGCGGCAGACAAGGCAGAGACAGCAAAATAAATACCTGGTCCTGGTCCTATGGCGCATCTCCTCAGGTCTTTTTCTTGTCTCTGAAGCCACAACTACAGTTATTTCCCTTCCAGCAAAAATCTGACGGTTCATATGGTACTGTGCCTCTGAGGCATCATAAGGATCCACAAACTGCACAAATGCAAAGCCTCGAGGTTCTCTGTATGGGGAAAAAAGTGGAGCTTCATTCTAACACTGCTAGAAAAAATATTGGCAGACAGATTGTAGAATAGCTGATTAGGCAGACTTTGCATACCCCAGTAACCACTTCAAATCACATTACTTAGCATAGCATTCTTTAGACAACTTAATTATAGCTCTTTGAGACATGTACACAGCAGTGGGCGCTGAAATTATTAAAGCCGCTAAAATCCAAGGCTTAGTTGTGACGGACCGGGCCTTTACTAGTAAAGGGGAAGTAGTGGCTTCAAAAATTCTTCAACATTCTTGTTGTATTTATAAGAAGCACTTGAATTCAAAGCTCTCCCACAACCACAAACTATAAAAACCTCCTGATGAAGTCTTCAATTGGACAAGAACCAACCAACCTTGAATCAAACCCGCATTGGTTGTATGGTGTAATTATATAGTTTCTCTTGGTATGAACATTAACACACTCAGGGAACCAACATGTTAAAGAGTAAGTAGATATCTGCTCTTCAAATGTGGGGCTTGGGCTTGTTTTAACTTGAATTTCAAACCAACATACCCCCTGACAAACCAGTCCAAAATTAATTTAATTCACAATGCAAAAATTAAATATTAAAAACATTTAGGACCCATTTGCTTTAGCTTAAGAAAAAAGTGATTATAAGATTGTGTAAAGAAAAGTTATTCATCTTTTAGAGATTTTATGCAAATTAAAATCTATTTTTCATGTTATTACAATTATAAAAAGTGTTTTTTTTATATTTTAAGCCTCTCCATTCTCAAAATCATAGAAATCACTTTTTTAATTCTGAAATTTTCAAAAAGCTTAAACAAAATTCAATAAAAAATTCAAATTGCTCTTAATCAAATCAAGACAGAACATTCCCACCCAGCACTTTGACTCCCTGAAGACAATTTAGCCAATCTCTCTCAACAATCTGAAAACACAACACAACACACAACAAAATACGAGTCTCAATTAAGAATAGGCCTGGTTATCCATGAAGCTTGCTCACCCAGAGTAATAGTCCTTCGGTATGTAGACATCACGAACAGGTCCGAAACGCTCGAACGGGACTCGAATTTCTTCGGGCCTGCAATCGAGAGGTATATTCCGAACCAAAAGGCTTCCTTGGTTGCCTTCCCTGCGCCTTCCTCCACCTCCACCTCCACCTCCACCTCCACCTCCACCGCCGTATCCCCTCCTGCTTGGCCCTCTGCCGCCGTATCCTCTACGAGGAGGACTATAGTATCCTGGACTGCTCCTCCTCATCCCTAACCCTAACATTAACATCAATTAACGCAAAAAATCAACGCAGATTACTGCAAAGTCAAATGCGGTTTATATTTTTGCAGCGATTGAAACATTACAGTGATGAGAATGTTACCTTGAGTGATCACAAAGGTAAATCCAAAGTTCGTGCGAGGAAGAAGAGAATTGGGGAAGAAAGGAACCTGCTTTTCTTTTTCTTGCTCGGTAGAGCGAGATCAACCTGCTTTAAACCCTAGATAGTAAGACTAATAGAGACCAATCAGAGTGCACCGTTTTGATCATTAAATATTCTATTACTTTTTCAATCGTAATAATACCACTATAATAAAATTGCTCCAGCAAAATCATACGACCACTATTTGCGGCAAACCTTAATAGTGATATCTTTAATAATACTTACTACTTTTGAAATAGTTTTTTTTTTGTTGCAAAGGAAAGAAATTGAAATAGTTCTTCAATTAAACCTATTATTATTTTTTGAATTTATTTTCATTATTTAAATTTGTTCAATCAATAGAAAAAAATTCATTAGTTAGCCTCTACTGCTTAATGTGTTGAGTGTAGGGTGAGAGATTAGTCTCATGACAAACGACTGTGAGATACTTTGATCAAGACAAAAAAAATATCAATATTAAAATTAAATATTTTTAACATAGTTACTTAATTAAAATATTTTATTATTCTTTTCCTTATTTTATTTTGATAAATAATTGATTTCTTCAATCAATTAACATTTAAAAATATTTAATATTTACAAACTATCCTTAAATTAATCCAGGTCAGATATATTTTCTTAATTTTTTCAGTCTTTTGTATTTTTTTTTTTTTTTGCGTCACAAAAAAATAATTTATAATTTTTTTTAGTCTATACATTTTTTAATAAATAATTTAGGAAAATGCTAGCAACATTCACTCATATTTCAACATTTTCTCATTGATAATCTCACCGGTTAAAATTCAAGTAGAGTCTACTAAAATATGAGTTCAACATCCAAATTAGAGGTGTGATTATCTCATTGGTTAAAATTTATGTAGAGTCTACTAAAAATATGAATTTAACATCCAAATTATTGGACCTCGCATTAATTTTAATCAAGAATGAGTGTTAAAAAATAGTGTTAGTGAACCTCACATTAATTTTAGTCCACCATTGAACGAGTGTTAAAAAATAGTGTTGAAGACACATATTTAAAGATTACACATAGCAATCAAGATCATTTGTCCCATTAATAAGTTTGTGCCATGACGTCTATTTTTTATTTATTTTTTTAGGGTATGCCATGATGTCTTTTATTTAACCAATCATTGTTAATTATTTCATCTCATAAAATATATATAGTAAAGTCATTTATATTATATAATTTTACACAATGATTTCTTATGATTTTAATATCATATGATAATTAAAATTTTCAGCTCCATAATTAAAATTTTACACAAACCATTACAGATTACATGGATATATGAGAAGGGGGAAAAACAAAACTACAAGAAAAAAATAAATAAGTAGAAGAAAAAAAATGGGAAAAAATTCCTGAACTTAAAAGTTTGTGCAAAACTAGAACACTGCTTCTCACACCAATGAGCTTTTGTTTCAACAGTTATAAAATGTTTTAACTAAAAAGGATAAAGAGTCAGATTTTTACAAAGCAGAATCACTAGTTACTATATGAATATGTATCATGTAAGAGGGGTCAAAAACAGGAGAAAATCTCTCCCCCACAGGCACAAGGTGAACACCCAAGTCCTAATCACTTAGTTTATGCCTAATTCTGTAGGTTGTTTCTCATGAAGTTCATCCCAGATGCCAAAGAATCCAAACAACATATATCCCGGGCTTGCATGCTCTATCACTTCTTAATTGGTAAGGGAGGCTATGTTCATCTTTGGTTCATAAAATCTCTCACCAATCACCCATTGTTTACTGCAAAACTGTTATTGTATGGCATGTAAGCACAACGTTGATCGCGTAACCAGCCACGTAACTGACATCGCGCGGCATGTTATCATCCGGTTACTGCAAGATCCATATTTGGTAGCTGGGATTCCAGATTGACAGAGTCGGTGACCATAGGAGCTTTCTGGAAATTATTCCGGAGCTGACCACAAGCTGCATTTGCATCCAGTCCTCTGGTTTGACGTACGCTAACAGAAATTTTAGATGACTCTAAAGCATCAGAAAATGCTTTCACCTAGTTTGGATTAAACATTCAAATATTATTGAATAACTCAAACCATGAAGTAAATCATGTTTAAATGAATGAAAAAATGAGTAAATTATCATACTGCTTTCCTGTAAGGACGCCGATACTCAGAGCCTTCTATTGGATTGAAAGGTATCAGGTTGACACGATAACCAGAGCCCCATTCATGAAGTAGTTTAGCAAGTTCTACTGCATTATCCACTGAGTCATTGATTCCAGCTGCTCAAATATAATGCAAAGAAAGTGCCAAATACGTTATAAGAATTTCATTAACATTTATACACGAAGAGGAGCAAGTGTGTGATGGAAATTTCCTGACCTAAAAGTGCATATTCAAAGGAAACCCGTCTATTTGTTTCACGGAAGTATTCGCTGCAGTCTTTCATGAGTGCATCCAATGGGTAGGATTTCGCACTTGGAACAATTGTCTCCCTAAGTTTCTGGTTAGGAGCATGCAGGCTGATGCAAGAGAAAAAGAAAAAGAAAAAAGTAGAAAGAGAACTATATGCATGAGTTTGAAAGAATCCACACAAAAAAAAAAAAAACTATATCAAGTTAAACAACAGCCACAAACTGATGCTACATTTTGCAAAGCAACAAACCCAAAGTAGTCTACAAGGAATTGCTTTTTTCTTATTCTCTTTCGGAAGTGCCTGGGGAGTGGTTAAGCAAGAGATTTTCAGTGAGACAAGGAAATTTAAATTCGAAATGTCACAATGAACCTGAAGCATAACCTATCGAACAAAAGTAATGAACTGCAGCATAGAACACATTGACTCCAGAACCGATTATAAAGGGTTCCAGGGTTCCAGCTACTGTGGCAGCCCGAAGGTCTAATATCTCGTACTAATGTCAATTTTCCATCAGAATTCTAACCTAGCATGTCAAATTGACGACATTAACTCGTAATCAAAATTTCATTTGCACCAAGAGTGATTACCTCACAGCTAAAGTCGATTGAAGTTTGTGAGCAGCCAGCTTCTTCATTGTATTTGGAACCCCCACAGTGGAGATGGTCATCAATCTCTGCCCAATTTGAACATCCTGCAAGAAACACATCAAAGATCCACCATAAGCACCTTTACATGCAAAAATAAAATCAAGCAAACTGAACTCTTGAAGTTTTAAGCTTTTATCTGAGAAAGCATACATATGCATATAATGTCATTGCATTCATGAACATCTATTGAAGGTAAATTACACATGCATCTGCATATGACATTAAAGCAAGTCTGGAAATTTTCCAAACAAACATTTATTGCTCCTCCTTTTACGAGAAAAGATAATACATATTGTGAAGCACTTGATCCACAATTGAGAGAGAATCTAAAAAATACTAAGATGGTATCTATTAAAGAGAAAGCCAATCCCATAGTTTGAATAATAATAAGTTAAGAGAGTAAATTAAGGATTGACCTCTCAATCTCATAGAGTTCTGTGACAATTACAAGTGGAGTAAGCATTTGATGAGGAAATAACATAAAAAATGATAGCCATTTATTCGCCTTATTCAAGCAATGGTGTGCTCCAAGAACTGCCTTCAGGTTTAACATTGGTTCACCCATTCCCATAAACACCACATTAGTTACCCTGCGTTTGAAGACCTCCTCAATGGCTAAGACCTGTTCACATAAGATGCGTTTTTTATCCGATTAATGGTGAACAAAGCCAAGCTTGCTTTAGAACATTTGCAATACCCAAACTATAAAACGAATGAGAATAATGGAAAGCATCTTATCTTTACTACATCCTGTCTTTTTCCTTTCTCTTTTTAGTTCTTTAAATTAATCTCAAGTACTCTAGGCTCTATCTCGTAGAGACGTAGACCACACAGGCAATTTAACTTCAAACTGCCCTAATGAATGGACATGGATGAGGTATGATACAAACCTGCTCAACGATTTCATGTTTCTGAAGATTCCTTGAAAACCCTTCTTTCCCAGTGGTACAAAAAGAGCAACGTAAAGGGCAACCAACCTGAATATACAAACAACATATGGAGATAACAAAATAATGAAAAACTTCAGCACATATTTTCATATAAACAGAAACTAGTTTGCAGATCAACTATACAAATATTTCAGCAAAGAAGGAGAAAATCAACTCATTATTTGTGGATTTAAGAGTCATTGAAACACCTGTGATGAGATACATGCTGTGAGGCGACCTGAACCTTTATCATCATCAACTGGAATACCAACAGTTTCAACCAATCTGTTGTCCTCCAACTTTAACAACAACTGCATAATCAAATGCCAACAAGAAAAATGCAAGAAATCGAACGGTTACAGCGACCACAGTAATATTCAAAGCATCATCCTATCATTGATCTCTAGTTTGTTCACACTACACTCAGTTAATATTCAAACACACGCAGTGTCTTGAACACAGAAGCCATTCAGAAGAATTTCAAACCAATCAGAAGAACTAGCTAGGAGTACCAAAGATTAGTAGGAAGTAAGATGCTAGAAGCTTCAATCGTGTTGAGTCCTTAGCTCTTGCGAAAACTTTAACATGGGACTTCCTCATTTAATAGAAGTGAATTAGGGAGTTCTCAACCCTGGGTTATTTAGCTGCATGGCCATATGTCAAGCCAAATGTGAAAAATGAGACAGCAGCAGGAAGACAACTTCTACGACTAATTTTAGAGTGTTAGAATTGATTCTGATTCAAAACTTCTTTTTCGAAATACCCTGCAACTTATGTCAATAAAAAGTTCTCAAATCTTTTTCTTCTAGAAAAACATCTCTTGCAGAGCCTAAAATCAGTTCATAATCCTCCATGATGCAGGGGACGTCCACAGAAACACAAATGGTATCATGAACCAGATCCAGCAACACCAAAAGCTCTGTTGTCACAATTTCAAATGTCGAAGAGCACGGCCATACCTGCTCTGCGTTCTTAATATCTCCTTTGCAAACTCTTGATTGCCCGTCAGAGCAAGCCCATTCAACACCCGATTAAAAGTGAACTTCCTCGGTAAGAACCCTCTATCCACCATCTCCATCAACAACTTCCCAGCCACCACCAAATCCTCTGATTTCTTCCTCACAAACATTGCACTGATCAGAACATTGTACGTGTCCAAATTGGGCAAGCACGAACCATCCCCCATCTTCTCAAACATGCCCAAGCCCTTCTCAATCTCCCCAGCATCACAAAAATAACGGATTACCACGTTGTAAGTCTGAACACTAGGCCTGATACCACGTTCCTCCATCCTCCCCATACACTCCACCGCCCTATCCATGTCACCAGAATGACACAAACCTCTGATAACAACATTGTAAGTATTCAAATTAGGCACACACCCCTTCCTCACCATCTCTTCAAAAACCAACAACGCATTCTGAACACTATCCTTCTTGCACAAAACCTGAATCAAGGCATTGTAAGTAGCAACAGAAGGAACCAAACCCGCTCTAACCATCTCATCGAAAACCCTCTTTGATCTCTTTACCTCCCCCGCAACACCAAACCCATGAACCATGGTGGTGTAAGTAACAACATCAATCTCACACTTCCTCTTCTTCATTTCTAGGAAGAACTCCCAAGCTTCCCTCAGCTGATGACACCTGAAATACCCTTTCAGCATCGTGTTATAAGTAACCATCGTCGGCGAAATCCCCCTCTCCGCCATTTCCTTCAGCACTTGTAAAGCCATGGGCGTTCGCTTAATCAAGCACCAACCGTTGGCGATGATGTTGTAACTCACGCTGTCGCACCTGAACCTGCCCCTGAGTGTTTTGAACAAGTTGTGAGCCATTTCGACGCGTTTCGTTTTGCAGAGGACGTCGAGGATGGTGTTGAAGGAGTTCAGGTCCTGGCGGCAACCGTGCTCGTGCATTGTAAGGAAAACCCTCACGGCCCGATGGGCTTTTCCGGCGGCGGCATACCTCTCCGCGATGATGGCGAAGGTTAGGGGGGTCGGGCCGCGACGGAGGGCCCGCATGCGGGAGACGAGGGCCCAGGCGGAGGTGTAGTCACGCATGCGGGCCGCGATGTCGATGGCGTATTCGAAGCCCGAGGTGGAGTGGATGTAGGTCGGGTGGCGGTTGAGGTGCTTGAAGAATTGAAGGGCTTTGGGGCCGTGGTTCCAGAGGCGCTTCAGGACCTGGTCAACTAGCTCTGGGGTCCATCGGATTGAGGATTTTTCTAGGGCTTCGGCGAGGGATCCGTGGTCTGATTCAAGGACTAGTTTTGCTATGGCGGTGTCTTCCGGTGGCCGTGGCGGTTGAGAAACGGTTGTGAGCGACTGACGTGGAAACCGAGATTGGGGTTTTGCTGGGGATAGAAGATGGAGATGAAAAGTGCTAGAGGTTTTTTGAGCTAGCTTCAGAAACTGATTGAACATCTCTGCAGCACCGCGTCTAGCTCCTTTAGCAGACGCTCCTGCCCCTTCGACGCGATTGTTAAACCGTAGCTCAGCAAATCAGAGTTTTCCGGTTTCCGGCGACTCTTTTCATCTTCCTCGTCGTCGGAATCAGAGCCTTTGGGTGCGCGGAAGAAGAAGAAGTAGTGGGAGTTTTGTTAAAGTCCTGCTTCAATTCCTTCTTTTCATTGGCGAGTTTATGTGTAAAGTTTGATTTGTGCAAGTAACATACTTCTTTAACTTCATTAACTGGAGCCCGTTTGTTCAGAGAGCCAACAGATAATTTGTACTCAACTGCACCTATCATATAGATCAATTTGAAGGCAACAAGAAATAGTCAGTACAGATAGTCAAATGATTCAGAATAATGATGCATTCCTAAATGCAAAATAACATCCAGGCACAACTTCTCCACCTAGAAAATCAAATTTTCACAACAATAAGCTTCAGATAATGTTCATATGACAGTACTATTGCTAGCTTTCTTTTCTTGTCATGCAAATAGTTCTTCTAAATGCAAACAAAGTTTCACAGCCAGCTTTAAATATATGTTGGCAAAATAACAAGTTGACTACTATGATAGATAGAAGGTTTAGAGCATAGTACAAATAAAGTAGATGAAGCTGTCAAGTATAAAGTTCCTAATGTTCAATTCATACATTAAAAGACAAATTTACATATGCCAAAAGATGTTTGGAGCATTTCTTCAGGTTTCATAAGGTCCCTTATGAACAAGATTGACAGACATGCCAGATAACTCTAGATGCATTCTACAGAGGAAAAAATTACAATTATGATAATGGATACCTTAACATTAACTATTATGTAATCCTTGTGCATACTATACTAGACATGTAGCCGAAGAATTTTAGTTTATCAATGTCAAGTAATAAAAATAGTTACCAAGGCGTTCCCTTTCACCATCAGCAAACCGAACTTGGATGGGACCAATACCCTGAATAATATTCAGGATTCAAAAGCACAACACTCACTCCAGGAAGAGTATGTTGATTATGCAATGCTCTAATTGCCTGATCAGCTTCTTCAGAGGTAGCATATTTTATGAAACAACAACCTGCATAATAAAGGTGTTTCATACCAGATCCATTAAAACAATAGTAATACCTTCTATAGATGAATGTTGTCAATGTATATAGATCAAAGAAACAAATCATATGGCAAAAACAGGATAATGCAAGAGAATAAGCTGTTGGAATGTGATTCAATATTAAAATTGAACAGAAAAAATCAAATAGTAAAATTGCAAGATGCACAATGGGCTAGGGCCAAAAAGCCCCCAGGGCCAAAAAGCCCCACACAAAAAAAGCCCACAGGGCCAAAAGCCCATGTGGGCTAGGGCTGGCCCATGGCCCCATATAATTTAAAAACACAAAAAAATTCATCTATGTAATTTTTTTACTAGTTTTTCTTATAAAATATACAATAAAATTATTTGTGTGAATTTAAAATTTAATTTGACTTATTTATTTATATTGTATGTTAAAAAATTATTTCAGATACTATAAAATATTAAAAAGTGCATTTAGTTATTCCCATAAAAAAAATGCATATAGTTATTACTTATACAACTAAACATCAATCACAGTTTTTTTTTTAAATTAATCACACGATTAAACCATTAAATCGTGAACTAATTTATTTTCAACTCAATGACCTGATCTAATTTTTGAAATATGAAGATATAATAATGTGATCTAGCAAAATCACACGATTAAACCATTAAATCGTGAATTAATAAATTTTCAACGGCCCATATTCCACTCAATCAAGTTCACAAGAAGCAAAAGATACACGATCCTGAAAGCTAAAATCAAAATATTTTTCTCCTTCAACAAAGTAGCATCATCAAAACCATCATTGTCAACTTTGTAAAGATCAACAACACATTTAAGACATTCACTCATCACTGATTTACAATTATCCCAAATCACAAGTTATCCCCAAATGAGCAAAAGTTTCTTCCAGTTCAGTACCTTAGTACCTGCATAAAATTCAAATTTACATTTTTGTCTAGACCAATTTTCGTAAAAGATTTCCACACACCGGACATTTCTTTCTTAGTCGTCTCAATAGTTTCACATCCCATTGGAGGAGTTTCAGAAACATTGTCATCATCCATAATCACATTATTACTTGCAGACTCCATAATTCAATTAATGGCTCCTATGAATTAAAACATAAAACACAACAAAAGAAGATCAAAAACAAGATACTCACTAAGACTTTGATTCATGATTAAACAATTCAAATAGAACAAGTTACAGCCAAAAACCAGCAGTTCATGTTGCTATTCTGATTACCAAAAAAAAGCAATAGACAAACAAGATCAGGCCCAGAGGATTACATGAAAAATTAATAAGCAGAATCTTAACTGGTGTAGTTAGCCTCCTATAGCAAAATTTAAAATCCAAAACCAGATAGATAATACCATAAGAATCAGCATATATCAGCATATAAAAATTCAAAATCTTAACTGTTTGTTAATGTTTAGTCTAGGGTGGTATTGACACATTCTTTATTCATCCACACATAATGACACAATCAAATAGTTTTGCCAAATAAAAATCAGATGCAATTAAGTGTCCCAATTAAGTTAAGGACTTCAATTGAAACCAAACCAAATCAGAAGAAGCAATTATTCCAAATAAAAATCAGAAGAAGCTCAGAACAATGACAAGGGAAAGAAGGACATTTACCTCGGACTTCAATTCGAGCAGCGGCGGCGACAGGTTGCAGCGGCGGCGCTTGTGTTTCAAGCAGCGGCGGCGGCACGGTTTCAGCGGCGGCTCTTGTGTTTCGAGCAGCGGCAGCGGCACGGTTTCAGCGGCGGCTCTTGTGTTTCGAGCAGCGGCAGCAGCGATGAAGAGGGGTTTAGGTCGCGAGGAAGAAGAAGGGCGGCGGTGAGGGGTTTAGGTCGCGAGGAAGAAGAAGGGCGGCGGTGAGAGCCGAGAGGTCGAAGGAGAAGAAGAGAAAGGGCGCCGGTGGAGTGGCGGTGAGAGAAAGAGGAAGAGCGGCGGCCGGCGGTGACGGTGAGAGATCGAAGGAGAAGAAGAGAAGGGCGGCAGTGAGCGGCGGTTAGAGAGAGGAAGGGCTGAAATGAAATTGATTTGGGAATTACGGTTTTTTTTTAAGAATTTCAGAATTAATTATTTTAATTAAAATTTTAAAAAACATTAAAAATAAAGAAAATGAAATGTGGGTTGACCCTGGGGCTGGCCCTATCCAGCCCACGTTACTGGTAGGGCTGAATGGGCTGGGGCTTTTTGGCCCACAATTAAAAATGAGGCTGTGTGGGTTGGGGCCAAGATAGTGGGGCTTGGAGCTGGCCGGGCTTAGGGCTTATTTGATAGCTCTAGTCCATTGATCTTCTAAATTATTTAGGCATTTGTTACTGATTAGGATTGATGGTATAAATGATATTTTTACGGAGGTAAGTTATAAGTTACTAGGGATCGTAAAATAGATATTGAAGAAAAATTGGGGTCAATACATAATTAATGAAAGTATAGGGGTATATTAGAATAGAAGGTAAAGTTATATTAAGTGTCTTAATATAAGTGGTCCAAGTAACTTTTGTACATACACTCGTTCATAAGTACGGGTACCAAAGCCGGCACCTATTTATTAATATAAACAAAGAATTTGAAGTAGAAATCCACATGTCATGTCATGTTTACTAAGAAATAATTGTCAAATGCTATTTTTTTTCTTTTTTCTCTAACAAGTCAAACATGTACGGTACAATTTCCAAAAGTGACCAAAGAAAATCAAAAAGCATCTTTAAATTCTTGTTGAAGCGCTTCCTCCAACCACAATTGAGAACCCTCCATGAGTTCAGGGCTCAATCTAAACATCAAAACGCAGAACTCCAACTGGTTGAGCGCGCCATCGCCGTCAAAATCACCTTGCTGAAGCATAGAACGAAGATCCTCATCGCCGAACCCTTGCAGGCCCAGTAAAGCGGAATTCCTCTTGAGGCTGTCGAAAGTGATGACCCCTTTGTCAGAGTCGTTCAAGAGATTGAACCCGTTGCAGAGCTCGTCTATGAGGCCGTCGCCGCCGAGCTTGTTTGCCATGAATGGAAGGGAATCGTGGAAATTGTGTTGTTGTGGGTTTTGTGATGATGCCATTGGTGGATGAAGGAAGAAAGCAGAGAGAGAGAGAGAGAGAGATGGATGAGAATGGGTGAAGAAGAAGAAGGAAATGTGGTATATATAGAAAGGGGAAAAGGAGTTGCATTAATGGGTGGTTTTTTCCAAGAAGGAGAGGGGTCGACGCAAGAAGACAACAAAGGTAGAGATGAAGAAGAGGTTGGGTTGTGCTGCTGTGTTGGATTGTTGTTGGTGTTACTTGCGTGGGAAATGTGGAAATACTTTGGTTGTCTTTCTACAAAAATAAATTTCCGGCTAATGTCTTTTTTTTTTTTTCAAAAGCAACAAGTTGTTTGGTCTAGAGGTAGTTAAGCAACATTCCTCTAAATGTGAGGTCACAAGATCAAACTCTAAGAAAATCATTTGGTGGGAGGGACTGTCACCATACCCCAAACAGGTTAACACTTGCAAGGACAAAAAAAAATTGTGAAACACTTCAGAAGGAAAGAAAGGGAGGCAACCTAACCAAAAAGAGAGACTTAAAACCTCCAAAGAGCAAAACAAAAACCACAAACACAAGGCCCAAACTATAAAAAAGACC
This sequence comes from Acmispon strigosus, assembly GCA_030819835.1. Lineage (NCBI taxonomy): Eukaryota > Viridiplantae > Streptophyta > Magnoliopsida > Fabales > Fabaceae > Acmispon > Acmispon strigosus. Next base: position 41,775,847 of record JAUAMA010000005.1, on the reverse strand, counting down.
TATATAAGCTGCATAAAAAGAGGTCTCCAAAAGAAAAAAAAAAAAAAACAGGAAACCCAGATCAACACCACAAGGCCGTTAAGAGGAGAACATCGTCAAAAGTTCTCACTCCAATCCGTGAGTAGCTTCTAAGTCACTTCCAGGATAAACGAGTTTCCCGACCAACCACACCTTCTTAGCTCTAGTAAAATATTCCCCGGAGAATTCGCAATTGAGGGTGAGGTATCTAACACTACTAAAGAAGAGGAAACAATAACCCAACTACCCCCTTCCCAAGCAAAAGCAAAAGCTCCGCGCCTATCTCCTTCTTCCTCCTACCTTTATTGGACACTTTCTTAGGTCCCCGTCTCCTCCGATGCATAGTCATCCCAGAAACATCCAAAGCCAGCAACTCCAAACAATCTCCTCCTTCCAGACTATTAGAAGAATTGCAAGAAGAACCAAAATCACACTTGTCTTGTTCCAAACGACAAACTCAATCAGGAAACATAGTATCTACCGCCATATCACACAAAAAAGTGCCCTCCACGCCTTCAAACCAACAGAGACACCTGATCTGTAAGACACCCAGACAAGTACCTAAACCTATCAAAGATCTCAGCGTCTAACTAGTTATCTAGCCAACATCAAGGAGGGAAGAGCAAACCCAAATTGGCTATAACAGCATCATCAAGCAAAACTATTAATGGTACAAGATTTAATAAACAATTTCTGTGATGTAGAGAAATATAAACTTAATATATTTTAATAAATAAGTTGTGTAACCTAAGCAATTGTTAAAGTACGGAGTTATTTCAATAAGATGAAGAAAAATGTGAGAATGAAGGTTTAATAAAAAATTTATAAATTTAAAAGATTCAAATTTGAAACTTAGAAAAAAGATTCAAATTTGATAGAAGTTCCTGTCCAAAGGTGAAACCTAGATAAATTTGAAACTTAGTTTGAAATTTGGAACTTAGATAAAAGATTCAAATTTAAAGTTAGCAAAAAAAAGTTCCACCCACTTTCATTAGTTGCTGTCCAAAGGTGATTTTGATATGTTGAACTAAAATTTTAAAGGGATATAAACACTTTGAAAATCAAGCTTATCAAAAATGTAGTATTTACATAATTTGGAATAAAATTAAAAGCATAAGCACAAACAGAGCATACACATCATAAAGAATTGGTACACTGAATTCAAATGCCCATACATTACTAATGGGTTATAAAAGAGTAGATTATATTTGTTCAAAATCTTAAGCCAAACGGTAATAATTAGCTTTTTTTAAACACTTGTAGAAACGGTAATAAAGTGCTTCAAAATATTATCTCGAAATAGATCACTACGAAGTTAAACGACCAGTCGTACGGTGGTAAAATTGTACAAAACAAAATTTTGATAACCTAATAGGTTTTTTAATTATAACAAAATTGTAAAAAGCAACTAATTCCTATGGCTTCTCTTTCATGGCTGCCTCCTTGCATAACGCAAAGTAGTTCAATGGCTTTTTGACAAGGACGTCCTTATGGGTGCCAAATTGATGCATCGATATGTCCAAACCAAGGCGCAACCTAGATCCGTTATTGACCTGAAAAAATATAAGGACACAACAAAGTTCTATATAACTAAAGTACGAAATGTTATTCACCTCAATGTTGTAGTCATTTATCGCCATTTGTGACATCCACATAGCAACATACACTCCGCAATGTTCTATGTCCCCCTTCTGCACGATTAAGCCATCCGGTATCGCAAGTCTAAAATCTGATATTTTTGGCATTTCCATGGTCTTCCCATAGAATGATTTGTCAAGTAGCATTTTATCAAGGAATACAGCCCGTGACCATGAATTAAAAAGAGTATAGGTTTAAAAAAATTCTGAAACATGAAAACTCATGAATTGAATAAGGTCCAGTTCCCTCACAATATTTTATATTAGGATATTAATCTTCCCCATAAGCTTTATGGTAAAACTTGATCATTTGGGCAGCTTCTGTTGTCCAAGAGACCAAGACTGGACAAATTGCTAAAATGATAAAAATGAAACCATTGTGAGATATGTGGCAATTGAGGAAAAAATAAATATAACTCACAATGGAAATCTTAAAAACAACATTAAACTTACTGCAAACGTAGTAGGCATGAACTAGCGTGATGTGAAATTGGATATAGATCGCTCTTTGTGTGTTAGGACCAGGGAAAGTAAATTCAACATCTGTAGATAGTATATAATTAGAACTCATAAATTAAAAAAGGTTAAAATAGTTCCAAATTTCATCTCACCTCATCTTGCAGCATACCCCTTGGTTTAAGACATAACATATTTCTGCGAGCCCATATGCATGGCCACAGTATGGTTTCACTATCTCCTCATTCCTAAATTACAAATTAAATCAACCAATAAGGGTATACCATTGTTCTTAATTTCAAATGGAAACAAAATCCAGTAATCAAACGACTTACATTTCAACCTCTGTGTCCTTTGTTTCCTTGAAGATGTAAGTGGCTACAGCTGCCTCAACATAGCTCAAATGCATAACATTATGTGGGCCAAACATGGTGGACATTGGACAACCACTAATAAAAAAAATTAGAGTGAAAGTTGTAATTCAATGCATTAATAAAAATAAGGTTTAATAGCACTTTTGGTCCCTCACTTATCACGATTTGGCACTTTTGGTCACTAACAAAAAAAATTAGCCTAAATGGTCCTTAACTTATACAAACTGTTGCAGTTTTGGTTTTCCATCCAATTCCGTCAATTAATTAACGGTTTCTGGATTTAAAAAAAAAACCCAGAATCTTCATCAATTCATCATCATATTCAACCATCTTTATCATCATCTTCAACATTAAACCAAGAAAACCCAGAAAAAAATCTTACAAAAAAGAAAGAAAATCTAATAATATCAAATCTTGCTAACTGAGAACAATAATTACCGAGCAAAAAGCAGACGGAGAAGAATCGAAACAATTGCAACCCCAAATCCCAATCTTGCAATCAACAGACCCATAACAGCAACCCTCACCCCCATTGCAACCCCAATCTCGCAGTCCCACCCCCACCCACATAGCAACCCCAGTCCCTGTTATTGTAAAAAAGAGAAAAAAAAAGGAAAAATGAGAAACAAATGAATAAGAAAAAAGGAAGAGGAACAGATCTGAAAGAATAAAAGGAGGGTGAGAGAAAGAGAAGAAGCGGCGAGAGAGAAAGTGAAAGAAAAGGAGAAAACAGAGGGAGAGCATGAGACGAGAGGGAGAAACAGAGGGAGAGCGTGAGAGAAGAAGGAGAAGCAGATCGAGATCAAGAAAAGAGGGAGAAAACAGATCGAGAGAGAGAGAGAGGGAGAGAGAGGGAGGACGGCACGACGGGGCGAGGAATCGGATCTGCCGGTGGAAGGATAACGCGGCGACGGCGCGATAGGTGCATGCACGGTGACGGAGCAATAGGGATGGAAGTGGCACGGCGGGGCAAGGCCGGCGACGGCCGCCGGCTGCGGCGATGGCGGTAGCCGTGAGGCTTGAAATTGATTTTTTGTTTTCTCCTCATCTCCTTCTGCTCTTTTTATACCTTGAGCATGTCTTGAAGTTTTCTTCCCCTTGAAGTTTTCTTCCCCTTTCTCCCTTTCTGTTTGATACATTATTGTGTATTGTTTTAACAGGTGCATTGAAACTATGTTGATTGGAGGTGAGTATGTGTGGTGATTCCTGCAAATGAAGTGATGATGTGGGTCGAGAGAGAGGAGTCGCGGTGCTGCGACATCGTCATCAAAGGTTCCTGCCCGATCTGGGCGTTAGGGTTGCTCGATCTTGGTGTTGGGGGTGGCTCAATGGTGATGGATAAGGTGGTAGGTTCAGATCTGGCGGTGGTGTGGGGTGGTGGTGGGTTCAGATCTTCTCTTCTTCTCTCTTCTTCTTCATATTTTCTCCTGTTGCTATTTTGGATTTGGTTAAAAGTGTATCTGAAAAGCATCTTTTGTTTTTTTTGGGTTTCTGGATTTTTTTGTTTAATGTTGAAGATGATGATGAAGATGGTTGAATATGATGATGAATGGATGAAGATTCTGATTTTTTTTAACCCATAAATATTAGACGGAAAACGTTAATTTTTAACGGAATAGTGACAGGGGACTAAAACTGTTGTCGTTTATTAAAGTGAGGGACCATTTGGGCTATTTTTTTTTGTTAGGGACCAAAAGTGCCAAATTGTTATAAGTGAGGGACCAATATTGCTATTAAGCCATTATTTTTTTTTGAGGGTATGCCATGATGTCTATTATTTAACCAATCATTGTTAATTATTCCATCTCATAAAATATATATAGTAAAGTCATTTATATTAATCTATAATTTTACACAATGATTTCTTATGATTTTAATATCATATGATAATTAAAATTTTCAGCTCCATAATTAAAATTTTACACAAACCATTACAGATTAAATGGATATATGAGAAGGGGGAAAAACAAAACTAAAAGAAAAAAATAAATAAGTAGAAGAAAAAAAAATGGGAAAAAATTCCTGAACTTAAAAGTTTGTGCAAAACTAGAACACTGCTTTTCACACCAATGAGCTTTTGTTTCAACAGTTATAAAATGTTTTAACTAAAAAGGATTAAGAGTCAGATTTTTACAAAGCAGAATCACTAGTTACTATATTAATATGTGGGGTCAAATACAGGAGAAAATCTCTCCCCCACAGGCACAAGGTGAACACCCAAGTCCTAATCACTTAGTTTATGCCTAATTCTGTAGGTTGTTTCTCATGAAGTTCATCCCAGATGCCAAAGAATCCAAACAACATATATCCCGGGCTTGCATGCTCTATCACTTCTTAATTGGTAAGGGAGGCTATGTTCATCTTTGGCTCATAAAATCTCTCACCAATCACCCATTGTTTACTGCAAAACTGTTATTGTATGGCATGTAAGCAGAACGTTGATCGCGTAACCAGCCACGTAACTGACATCGCGCGGCATGTTATCATCCGGTTACTGCAAGATCCATATTTGGTAGCTGGGATTCCAGATTGACAGAGTCAGGGACCATAGGAGCTTTCTGGAAATTATTCCGGAGCTGACCACAAGCTGCATTTGCATCCAGTCCTCTGGTTTGACGTACGCTAACAGTAATTTTAGATGACTCTAAAGCATCAGAAAATGCTTTCACCTAGTTTGGATTAAACATTCAAATATTATTGAATAACTCAAACCATGAAGTAAATCATGTTTAAATGAATGAAAAAATGAGGAAATTATCATACTGCTTTCCTGTAAGGACGCCGATACTCAGAGCCTTCTATTGGATTGAAAGGTATCAGGTTGACATGATAACCAGAGCCCCATTCATGAAGTAGTTTAGCAAGTTCTACTGCATTATCCACTGAGTCATTGATTCCAGCTGCTCAAATATAATGCAAAGAAAGTGCCAAATACGTTATCATAATTTCATTAACATTTATACACAAAGAGGAGCAAGTGTGTGATGGAAATTTCCTGACCTAAAAGTGCATATTCAAAGGAAACCCGTCTATTTGTTTCACGGAAGTATTCGCTGCAGTCTTTCATGAGTGCGTCCAATGGGTAGGATTTCGCACTTGGAACAATTGTCTCCCTAAGTTTCTGGTTAGGAGCATGCAGGCTGATGCAAGAGAAAAAAATAAATAAAAAAGTAGAAAGAGAACTATATGCATGAGTTTGAAAGAATCCACACAAAAAAAAAAAACTATATCAAGTTAAACAACAGCCACAAACTGATGCTACATTTTGCAAAGCAACAAACCCAAAGTAGTCTACAAGGAATTGCTTTTTTCTTATTCTCTTTCGGAAGTGCCTGGGGAGTGGTTAAGCAAGAGATTTTCAGTGAGACAAGGAAATTTAAATTCGAAATGTCACAATGAACCTGAAGCATAACCTATCGAACAAAAGTAATGAACTGCAGCATAGAACACATTGACTCCAGAACCGATTATAAAGGGTTCCAGGGTTCCAGCTACTGTGGCAGCCCGAAGGTCTAATATCTCGTACTAATGTCAATTTTCCATCAGAATTCTAACCTAGCATGTCAAATTGACGACATTAACTCGTAATCAAAATTTCATTTGCACCAAGAGTGATTACCTCACAGCTAAAGTCGATTGAAGTTTGTGAGCAGCCAGCTTCTTCATTGTATTTGGAACCCCCACAGTGGAGATGGTCATCATTCTCTGCCCAATTTGAACATCCTGCAAGAAACACATCAAAGATCCACCATAAGCACCTTTACATGCAAAAATAAAATCAAGCAAACTGAACTCTTAAAGTTTTAAGCTTTTATCTGAGAAAGCATACATGTGCATATAATGTCATTGCATTTATGAACATCTATTGAAGGTAAATTACACATGCATCTGCATATGACATTAAAGCAAGTCTGGAAATTTTCCAAACAAACATTTATTGCTCCTCCTTTTACGAGAAAAGATAATACATATTGTGAAGCACTTGATCCACAATTGAGAGAGAACCTAAAAAATACTAAGATGGTATCTATTAAAGAGAAAGCCAATCCCATAGTTTGAATAATAATAAGTTAAGAGAATAAATTAAGGATTGACCTCTCAATCTCATAGAGTTCTGTGACAATTACAAGTGGAGTAAGCATTTGATGAGGAAATAACATAAAAAATGATAGCCATTTATTCACCTTATTCAAGCAATGGTGTGCTCCAAGAACTGCCTTCAGGTTTAACATTGGTTCACCCATTCCCATAAACACCACATTAGTTACCCTGCGTTTGAAGACCTCCTCAATGGCTAAGACCTGTTCACATAAGATGCGTTTTTTATCCGATTAATGGTGAACAAAGCCAAGCTTGTTTTAGAACATTTGCAATACGCAAACTATAAAACGAATGAGAATAATGGAAAGCATCTTATCTTTACTACATCCTGTCTTTTTCCTTTCTCTTTTTAGTTCTTTAAATTAATCTCAAGTACTCTAGGCTCTATCTCGTAGAGACGTAGACCACGCAGGCAATTTAACTTCAAACTGCCCTAATGAATGGACATGGATGAGGTATGACACAAACCTGCTCAACGATTTCATGTTTCTGAAGATTCCTTGAAAACCCTCCTTTCCCAGTGGCACAAAAAGAGCAACGTAAAGGGCAACCAACCTGAATATCCAAACAACATATGGAGATAACAAAATAATGAAAAACTTCAGCACATATTTTCATATAAACAGAAACTAGTTTGAGATCAACTATACAAATATTTCAGCAAAGAAGGAGAAAATCAACTCATTATTTGTTGATTTAAGAGTCATTGAAACACCTGTGATGAGACACATGCTGTGAGGCGACCTGAACCTTTATCATCATCAACTGGAATACCAACAGTTTCAACCAATCTGTTGTCCTCCAACTTTAACAACAACTGCATAATCAAATGCCAACAAGAAAAATGCAAGAAATCAAGGAAGCATCAACAATCACATTCTTCAAATTGCCAGTTACTATCCTACTTTCTGCACATACAAAGTAAAACGCCAAAACTAAAACCGTGAAAAATTGCCAAAATAAATAGGAAAAGTGGCCATGCAATTATATTATGTTTGCGTGTAGATATCTCTGAATATAAAATGGTAACTAGAAGTCTAGAACAATAATGAATCTTAAAAAAGCCGAAAAGCTTAAGAAGCTACCATGTATAGCGATAAGGATTCATTTGGGTAAACAGCTCAATTAGGCGCTTATGGCAAAAACTGCTTATAATTTATAAGCTAATACGGGAAACCAATTAAAATAAGCTGAAAATAACTTATAGGTATATATAAACATTTATTCATAAGCTAATTTGAGCAACTTACGAAAATAAACTCAAAACAGCAGATTATAGACTATTTCCATAAGCTTGCCCAACACTTGCATAAGTTTTTATACTATATGAAAAGCAAAAATAAGTTTTTCCAAACGCAGACTAAATTAAGAACAACAACATTCGAGCTGCTGAATTGTGATTGCATCCTTTACCTTAACAGTCCCATCAGCTGCAGTGACACTCTGGAAAATAGGAGACCGCCCCACCTTCCATCCAGCTTCCTCAAGACCATTCCTAAATGCCTGAGGCACTGCGATGCAACCAAACCATAGCAGGGCCACACCACAATGCAATGTTAAGTCAACCAAACACAACAGAAAGAGATAAAGGGAAAAAAAAAGGAAATGAAATTTAAAGAAAAATCCAAATATACCCACACTGAATGAAATCCTGAACTTCTCTGACCTTCCTCTTATATATAAGATGATACAGTTGCTTCCCCCTAAAGCCTTGCTAAGAAAATTTCCACCAAAAAAAAAAGAAATTCAAATAACTTTTTGTGTTGTTGTTTTCAGAGCAATTAAATCATGCAAAAGTGAAGTGAATTGGAAAAAGAGAAGAAATTTACCTGACCCAAGTCAAGGGCAAGCTGTTGAAGGTCCTGCTCGGATAAGCCAAGGAGAACCTGAGAGCCACCAGAGTCGGTGCGAGGGGAAGCGGCGGCGATGGCCATGGCACGCGTGCGAGGTGGTGGCCGAAACGCACGTGCGAGGGGCGCGGTGCAGTGCTGAAGCAACGCCAGCATTATCGCTCTTACTTTCACTTCCACAAATGGAGATAATGAAAAATCATGAATGGGAACCAAACCCCAACTCTTAAACCCTCTCTTTTGTAACCAAGAAAAAAAAAAAACCTCTCTTTATGCCTTTTGTTTCAAAAAAATATATTTTTGGTGATGAGATTTTTTTTTTTTTAAACTGGTGATGAGATTATTTCTCACAAGTCATCTTAGTGATAGATTATTTCTCACAAATCATTTCTTAAAAGACAACCTTTCAAAACAAATAGGTTTCCAAGTTTTAGAAAAAAATTAACATTTCTAGATTAATAAAAGATTTTACCGTCAACTAAAAGATACATATATCTCAATTAAAATATATATATATATATATATATATATATATATATCTCAAATTACTATCAAATAGCAACATAATTCAATATAACATAGGGTTTTACACTTTTCAAGATAAAACCACGTTATACTTCTCATAGAGTATACCAAAATGTTACAAGAAACATAAACATAGCCACCAGATTAAAAAACACCTACTAAAAAAATGGATTGGACGATCCGAAGTAATATTCTTTTAAGTTGTTTGGAAATTTGTAATTGAAAAAAAAATAAGTTGAAAAGACTTAGTGATGATTTAGCAACCACCATGAACTAGAAGGGGGAACCACCGCAATCACAATTTGTTCTCTTTAAACATAGTATAAGTAAGACGATTAGCCCTACAAAAAATTTATAAGTGTTTGAAGAAGTTTAAATGCCATTTTTTGAGAATTTGGGCAAAGAATTTGAGGTCCAATGCATCATATTTAAAGAGGGTAAATCAAGTCGAAATTTATTTCAACCAGAAAGTGTTTGTTGAGAGTCATTTCTTTAGTAAAGTTTTGTTGGTTTCCAAGTAGGTTATTTAATTAACTTTTTTCCGAAGGTTCGAAGTATCGCAAGAACATTATATTGTTGGGTCGAAAAATGCTCAAGTTCAACACAAAGCAGCAAACTTATAATTGCACTCATGGAAACGTGGAAGCTTTGCAAAGAAGTCGAAGATTGACCAAAACACTTGTTTTAATTTATTATTCCGTGCGTGCTAAATTCTAAATTATAAGACGCTTTCCCAAATTATAAATTATAAGACTCCTTCTAAATTTAAAAAAAAAAAAGTTTCTCCCTTTTTATCGCTTGCATTCATTATATTTTCAATTCCAAAACCTTAATTATCACATCTACTAATTACTTCTCTTTCATGTTTCTCATCCAACCTTTGATATATCAAATACTGACATAGGGGTATATATCAAAGATTTGTACAAAAATAACAAAACTAATATATTAATTAGTTTATTACATGTTTTCTTAATAAACGTGATTGTCTGAACATGTCCTTATAAATTTGTGACGGAGGGAGCAGTTATTTTACTGTTGGGAAGTGGTTATGATTTTTAATCTATAAATAGGATGTTAGTATTTGTAATAGGGGTTCACTGTTCACAATTTCTAAATGGAAAAAACTCTAAAAAGTTATACGTCATACTTAGATAAACAATAATGCAGGATATAAAGATTATGAATTTCTATGAAACCTTTTCCTTTTCATTTGTAATTTATCCTTATTTATGCAATACAATCGTTTGTGTTTATTTCTTTCTTTTTATTTTCTTCATTTACTAATTCCTTATCTTGAAAACATTCTTTCGAATCTTTTAATCATACTTCTTTATCCTTTTGAATTTCTGACACTTGTAAGTTTTCATTAAAGAATTCTTTAAAGACTTTAATCGAGTCACATATTACAAAATTAAGAGAGAGATAATACAATTAAAACCATGAACATAATTAATGAGTTTTAAGCGCATATGCATTGATATCATATATGAACTGAAAATTACAAATACATACTAAAAAGTTCTCCTTTTTCTAAATTGAATTGCAGGAAAAAAAGAGAAAGTTTAGCGGGCTAGCCCAACCTAGTCTACCACCAACCCCCTAAAAGGCAGGCTCCAATGTTGTGAGTTATGCGGGCTAATGGGGTGCTCTATGAAGGTAAGTTTCAGCGGATTTCTTAGCAGTGGTTAAAAGTGATTATCTTCATCATTTATTCCGTGAAGGTAATGCTTCAGCGGATTTTTTGGCTAAGCTTGTCACTTCCTCTTCTTGTTCGTTGAAACTTTGGCACACCCCTCCAGAGGGTCTTTGACCTCTGATGTTGGCTAATTCTATGGGCACAACTTTTCTCATGATGTAGTTTTGTTTTACTTTGCATCTTGTAGAAAAAAAACCTCATTTTGCTTTTACAAAACTCAAATTTTTCTAATGAAAACTCTAAACCGTCGTTGACCGAAGAACGAAAGAATGGTCTTTGTGGCTGGCTAATTTTTCAACACAAGTTGTTTGATGAATTATCCAAATCCCTCTCAAATTCGTGGTAATGCTACATAGGTTTTTGTGCCCTAGGCCAACCCATTAGTGTTGGTCATAGGGTTAATGGTCAAATTAGTTCCTGATTTTGTAGGTGAATTTGATTTTAGTTTCTCGGCTGAAAAATGACTTTTAATAGTGGTAAAAAACGGCCCGTAATTGTAGAAATAACCGCCACTAAACATCATTTTTCACCAAAAAACTAAAATCAAACTCGCTTACAAAATCATGAACTAATTTCACCGTTAACCCTTGGTTTTAATACGATTCAAATTGGCCAAGCTTTTAGCATGATGCTGATTTGTGGTACTGCAAACGTACATGGCCTCACCTGTGATTTCAGTAAGCAAACACTTGTTATTGGTAATGATCTTATTGATCAACAATTGTTTATTTACTGTGATCCTAGTTGCCATACTGTATAGTTCATATATGGAAATAAAATTAAAACCATTCTGAAAATCATAAACTTGTTGGTCACATGCCAACCCAACCCAACCCACAAAAGGCCATAATAGGCTTTGGTTAGTTCTTCTACTATGTTTTTTCTTATTAAAAATTTCATGTCATATTCATTTTGTGTGATTATCATGCCTTTTTGTGGTCACTAATGTTCTTATTGACCAATGTCACTATCTGCTTATGTATATCTTAATTTATTTATTTAATCATGATCTCCAAAGCTTTTTCAATTATATTAAGAGAAAATTAACCCTAGACGTTGTGAACAAAGAATTTAAACATATATAGCACTGTTCTATTATGATCCCTTTGTCTCAACTTTCAACACTTTTAACGATGTGAATTTCAAAGCATTAATAATTCCTGGTATCAGCCAACACAATGATAGCAGAGCAGAGGGTCAAACTACTAACCTGCAAAGTCCCCTCATCCATTTGCAATTATACTTCATTTGGAAACTTAATTCAAACAAGTAATGTCTATAACAATAAGAATTAAGTTGAGAAGGAAAAATAAAAAGAAATAACAAGTAGAGTGGAAGAAAATCTTCCATATGTAACCCAAAAAAAAAGTATAGTGGAAGAAGAATAGAAAAAAAGCAGGGAGAGGGTTCTGACAGTGTTGCAAGAGAGCCAAGTGTTGTTGGGGATCAAGGAAATTCAGACTTCACAAGAAGATTAAGCATCAAGTTAACTGTTGAATTTTTAGAAAATAATCCAAAGTTCATTCTCCTTTTCTCTCCTTTCCTTCTCTTCTCCCCCTCTCATACTGCTTCCACGAATTAGGTCTAGGGCATGACTAAATATGGGCTAAGAGAGTGAGGCCCATCAAGTTTAGGGGTTTATTTTTCTTTTATTTAAATTTCACATCTGTTCTCTTCAATAAAATTGGGCTCGGCCCACCTGTAAAAAATGGGTTTGTTAGTGAATTAGTTCATTTTGGATAACAAAAAATTGGACTCGGCCCGCCCTGCATGGCTGAAGCTCGAATGGCCGAGGCCGATGAGATTGAAACCCTAGCGGCGAGAAAAGGGAAATACTCTTTAATCCTGGGTTAGGCCTACTTTGAGAGTAGTACTGGTTCACTTTAGATTGTCTTAGTTTAATCTCTTTGACTTTTCGTGTACTTGTACTTGCAAGCGAACTACTTTGAGTTCCTCAGTCGGAGACGTGTCTGCTTCTTAGGGCTGGGCTCCCATGTGTGTCTCATGTTTTGGTTTTGCTTGTAACTTTCTTTGGGCCTCTTGTTCATCATCTATGAAACTTCTATCCGTTGACCAAAAAAAAAAAACATAAAATCCTTGACAAGGAAGAAAAAGTCATTCCAAAAATATGATGAAATGGTGTCTTATTATTTTTACCATGCACATCCTAGTTTCTTTTTTCTTTTTATGATGCATAACTAGTAGTTAACTAATTGGTTAGTTAATTTACTAATGATTTAAGTTAGTTAATTAATACATACATGTATACAAGTTGAATTGTGCATGGATAAAGTGGAAATGTGGAATGAAATAGCATTCCCCTTATGATTTCTCTTTCTTTTAAGTAGTTTGGGTGTGACAGCCAATGCATCTAGTGGTAAACTGGATTTAGAGCTTATACAATCCTTTGGGTAGTTTAGAGCTTATAGCTTGTGCAGATCATTATGTGATCCTTTGATCAAATACTGTTTTTGCACTTGTGGTTATTAATGTTTCCCCCCTTTAGTTTTTGTTTGAGAATGGATATTCAGATACTTCCTCAATTCATTTGTTGCTTTGTTGCTTTAGTCTATTTGCTCGGCTTGCTAAGAAACTTGAATTAACAGAAAATGAAGAAGGTAAAACTGAATTGTTATTGAATGAAGAAGAGTGAACAATCACAATTGATCAAAATGTTTAACTTATGTTATTTTTATGTAGGTGATAGGTACCAGATCACTTTCCTGTATGCTTTTCTTTCATTGAGGTATATAGATGTGTTCAGAGTATAATTAATGGCTTTTGGAAAACAATCACAACTTTTTGTCGTGATTTGTCTACTTTTATAATAAATAAAAACTTGTGGAATAAACATTGGAAGAAATGAAGATTTTAATATTACTGAATCAAAATCTGTACAGCAATCAGATATCTCAAGACAAATGCTTAAGTTCATCATGATATACAATATGGCAACTCATCAAGAGCAGAACCAGATGGCAACTACACTCACTTTCACTTGTGTGTTATTTCACCTTGTTTACTTCTATGCTGTTTAGGACCACTATGAACATTCCTTTTGGCACTTTGATCTCTAGAAGTTCCCACTCCTGCACCTGTGTCATCACGAGAACCCTGAAGTTCCTCCAATGCACTCACCACCTCATCCATTTTTGGTCTGAATCTTGGTTCCACAGACAAGCATTGAATTGCAAGGTTAGCTACTTTCATTGCTTCGCGCAATGTGTATTGGCCTTCAATTCGAGCATCCATAACTTGGAAGATCCTGCGCTTATTGCTGAGGTAAGGTTTGGCCCACTCAATCAAATTGTGCTCCCCAGACGGCCTGTTCTGGTCAAGGGCTCGTTTTCCGGACATGATTTCGAGGAGAACAACCCCAAAGCTGTATACATCACTCTTTTTGGTCAAGTGACCTTCACAAAATACAATGTGGAAAAAGCACAGGTCAGGAGTGAAAACTAGGATTCAACTTCACCAACTAAGTAAACAACTCGGTGCATGTTTGGAGATCATTTTATAATTGATTCTCAAGCAAAAATCAATTATGGAGAGAAGCTTATATGAATAGCTTCTGTGTGTCAGCATTGATTCTGAGAAAATAGAAGCTAACCAAACATGCTATAGGTTCATTTCTGGATTTGAGTTTCATTTATTGTAGAGAGCAAGTGCAAACTAAAAAACAGTTCAGTTTACATTGGATGATGATAATTGATATGTATTATTATAAAAAGGAGTCAACTGATGATGGATGTTATTAAAAAACCAAGGACATGGAGGCATAGAAATGCTAAAATGGCAGCTCAATGTAACAAACTCTTGCCATGACGGGTCTAGGGAAAAGCCAAACTGATTGTGGGCCTACTATAGGCAGCCAAACATAGCATTTGCAAGAGGTTAATTTAACGGTTTGAACCGGTGCCTTCTTGTCACATGGCAGCACCTTTAGTTCCAAATGCTAACCCAGTAAAATACAAGATACTATAGTAGGATCAAATGTCCAGTGGTGTGTAGCTATGACTTGCTAATATAGGGAGAAGAGAAGCTAAGAAACTACACTCGGGTTTGAAAAAGAACTCATAAGGGTTTTTTTTCCTGGTAAAAGGCAATGTATTATATAGTCAATGCAAAATAATTTAGAAGATAGGATTATGTCATATCCATATAGCCGACCTCACTTAGTGGTATAAGGCTTTTGTTGTTGTTGATTATGCCATATGTAAAAGAAATATGGTATGTTATGATAAATTAAAGAGATCATAAGCTTAAGTATCTTGCAAAATTTGGTACCTGTTGCCATATATTCAGGAGCAGCATAGCCATATGTGCCCATTACCCTTGTAGATACATGGCTCTTATCACCCACTGGTCCATCCTTTGCCAAGCCAAAATCAGAAAGTTTCGCGCGATAATTCTGTTATCAACAAATAAATGTTACAAAGGCCAGTATGACTAGTAAATTGTAAGATCAGTGAGAGAGATAGGCTTACCGAATCAAGCAATATATTTGAAGTTTTGAAGTCTCGATATATCACTTTTGCTTCATCACTGTGAAGATATGCAAGACCCCTAGCAGCGTCAAGAGCAACCTTCATGCGGATGCTCCAAGAAAGAGGTTGAAAGTAAGAACCCCCTATTACAAATAGAATAGGTAAATGACAATTTGAGGTGTTCAAGGTACTAAATAATGTCACCAAATAGAGAAACTTGAAGAAAAATCAATAACTTACTCCTGAATAAATGATTATCCAAACTGCCCTTGGTTAAAAACTCATATACCAAAAGTCGTTGGTCATCCTCTAAGCAGTAACCAACCAGTCTCACAAGATTAGGATGATGCAGCTGACCCAGGTAATTGATTTCTGTCTATAGCACAAGGCTAATTAGTTCAACCAAAAGAACAAATCATCTAAAATAATAACTAGTGGTTCCATCTATTACAAAGGATAAGTTCCCAAAAGTATCACATTAAACTAATAGCATGTTTGGATCAACTTCTCTTTCATCAGAATAAATCCTGAAATCCAAAAGCTACTCTCAAAAGTTTCTCCCCAGAATTGGTTCTGCCTTCAAGAAGGGTTTCCAAACATGCACTAACTTTACATTTCCCTAAACTTTAAAATGGAACTTTATCTTAAATTCTCAGGCATTGAGCAAAGTTCTGGAGTGTAAATAAGCTCTGCTAAATGACACTCACCAGCCATTCACTGTGTCCCTGCAAACCTTCTTGGTTAAGCCTCTTCACAGCAATGACCATTCCAGTCCCCGGTCTAGCAGGGGCAAGTGACTGCTCATCTATCCATCCCTTATATACACAACCAAACCCACCTTCACCGACCATACTATCGGGACGAAAGTTCCTTGTAGAGGTTTTCAGCTCACTAAAGGTGAAGCTCTTCATATTGGAGGACTTCAAGATCTCACCCTCGGTCCGAGGAGTTTGAGGCACCGATGGAGTGGAGACCTTGCTGTTGCTGCTTGAACCATGCAAGCAATCCTCCTCTTTGCAACCATCATTTGAACTCAGTCCTGTGCATGTCAAAAGAAAAACGGTACCACTTTTCAGGCCATATATATAAGCACTCTAATCTAGTAACTAATTTTACTCTCAGCTTATACTTGAATAGAAAAACTAGGATCAGGTGACAACAATTTCTCTACCAAATGCCAATTATGCAGTATGCACTACATTTTATGGTTGGAATAGCATGAGAAAAGGTCAAATACTTTAGAGACGACATAAGCAAGCATAGTTTCCATTCTGATTAATATCCCTGATTAACAATTGTAACAAAGCAAGATTGAATTGAAGACAGTGACAAAATCCTTGATACAAGGAGTGGATCTTTCAAATCCCTAAAATGATAAATTTTACATCTTCAAGATATTATTTTTTTGACAAATTTCCACAATCTTTTGCCATAAATCAATACTACATAAAAAAACTCACCACTAAAAGGTACCGGACAAGCACTTGATAATCAATTAAAGCAAGTGTCCTTTAATACTAATAGTGAGTTATGCTTCAAAAACAGATAAAAAGTATAAATTCCCATAATAGTGTTTTCCTACCATTATTACAGAAGCTGCCAAGACAAGCACCCATATTACATAGCCTTATTATCACCAACTCAAAAACACACACAAACACAGGATTTGGTGGATTCAAAACCCTATCCAATAGAAATCCAAAAAAATCTGATCAAGATCAAAACTTCAGAAGTGTAAGCAGAAGGGGAAGAAGAGGGTGGTATGGTACCATAGCGTGGAGGGCTCTCAGCTTTGATTCTGGCACTAAAACAGCAACCCATGAAGAACAACAGAGTGAGGAAAAGTGGGGTGGGGCAAGTTGTTGAAGCTCCCAACCAAAAGTGAAGAAGAGATGAGGAAGTTAGGGGAAGCAAAAGAAGCTGTGAAAAAGGAGATAAAACAAATATGCAAGTGTGAAAGCAAAGCTTTTTTCCACATGAAAAGGCTAGCTGTCACCGCGGAATCTAACCACCCAAATTCAATGCAATTGCTAAGATTATTAGTTCCAAGGATTAATAAACCTTGTATTTGTGTGTGTGAATGGTTCTTTTGGATCTTGGAAAGTTCTTGGTTTTGACTTTTGACTTTGGACAAGGACAAAAACCATAACGGGGTTGACCCTGACACCAATTTTGGTTAGAAGATTATCAGCAAGTGGAACAAAGATCAAACATTGTCATCCATTGCAATGGTTTTGATTTGTTTAAGGACACGGTTGGAAATACGTGTAAAACTAGGGTAAAAATAAAATCACGAAAAACCGCCACAGAAAATCAAAAAATTAAGAGAATTTACTTTTGATTATCGTGATTTTGACGTAATGTGATTTTTCATCATATATTCAAACATGCATTAAGTGGTGCATGTTTAATTGCCTTAAGTGACTTGTGAAGTTTAAGTTTTGTATAACTGAAAAATTCTGGTTGAGATGAACACAATTAGTTTCACTAACTCCACACATATTAGAGTTATTATACATTGACATACGCATTTTTTTGCTAAACACTATTTACTCATACGATTTAACGTGGGATTTAACCTTCACAAAATTAAATTTGTGACTGTGTCTAAAGCATTTCTGGCGAAGGGGATGTATCTAGTGAGAAAGCTCTTCTTATATGAGAATTGTGAGAATAAATCGTGGCTGTTAGATCTAATAATGAGTGGTCATGATTAAAAGAAATAAGTGGTCATGTGACTTGTTTAAAAAGTCACATGACATTTTTAAATGGTCATGTGACCACTTATTTCTTTTAATCATGACCACTCATTGTTAGATCTAACGGCCATGATTTATTTTCACCATTCTCATATAAGAAGAGTTTTCTCACTAGATACCTCCCTTCTGGCGAAATGATATGTCACCAAGCCAAAGTTATTTTTGATGGATGATAAAACACTTCATTTATTTAATACTATTTTTGGGGTCCATGGTTTCAATCAAGCTTATCCTTACTCTTTGTTGCCTCTCTTGCAAAAAGCCAAAAACGGACAACTTTGCATGGCCACAACCATCCTGAACCGTTAGATGAATTTTTTATACCCATTATTAGGATAGAGAGAGAGAGCATTTGCTTCTCCTTGCTCAAAGATGCCTTTAAAGATGTTGACTAATATCACTGATAAAAAGTAGGCAACGCATAATGGAGAGTTTTGATGATATTATATGATTGATTATAGTCCATTACATTTGTTTTTGCTAAGTATTAGGATGCATGAGGTTGCCAACATTATCAGTTGCAAAGTTATAATTAGATATATGTCATTAGATTTGTCTTGTCTAGAACAAAAACAAAAACTTTGTTGATGATAATATGTTTAAAATTAAGTTCAATAGTTTTTGGCAAATATAATATTACTAAAATAGGTATGATGATGGCTGGATTGAAATGTCAAAGGCCAATTTATCTTTTTCTTTAAAAAAGAAAGAAAAATTGAAACTATTCTATATGCATTTGATTCTTTATTATTGTTTTTTTGAAACTTAATTCTTTATTGTTATTTATTATTTATTGTGTTTGTTGCTTTTTGTTGTTGATAGTTTTGTTGTGGATACATCACCACGTATTTACAAGTCTAACAAAACCTTATATTTCATAGTAACAAGGACCTTTTCTTTCAAAGGCACTAGATTAATAATTACTTTAAGAAAACCTTTCAATAACGCTTTTTTCCTTTTTTAACGGTTAAAATTATAAATTCATTAAAAGAAATCAAAGGAAAGTATATCACCAAACAGTAGAGATAGCACTTTTCTTCCACAATTTGAGCTATGTTCTTTAGCTTTAACGGTGGTGAAGGTCCTGAACGGATCTTCAAGCATTTCGTGGCCGGAGCAGGATCAGTCAAATCTTTTGTGCTACATAAAATAAAATAAAGATTCATAAAATTAAAAACAAAAAATTGTAATTGTCAAATAAATAAAAGAAATGTATAGAATAGTATATTAAAATGAGAAATGTCAAAGGCGAATCGATTCAGAATATACAAATAAGTAGATCATGTTGACTCACGGGGGTGATAGCTCCAAAAACACACCAAGCATAGAGAGAAGTTCGAAATTATAGAAGAACAATGAGTTAGCAAAATGAGATATGCTTCTAAGAACAATAAGCAGATATGTTCTTATGAAGAATGAACGTTCAACCTTGTATTTATATACATGATGAAGGACATACTCGAGACGCTGAGTCTTTGTGAAGTCTTTATATATGACTTCTAAGATGTTGACTACTCGTGGGCAATTTTACAATTTTCTTATATAAATGTGTCAGTTTAGTTCTGCTCAGCTAACCGATGGATCAGATGAAACTTGTTTTTGGTTGTCTCTGTTACCAAACATGATATTTACTTAGTTGTAAAACCTTTGGGCCGCCTCGGACAATATTAATATGCCAGCAAGTCTTATGAGCCGACCGGAGCAAACATGAACAAGACTTCATATTAAAATTAAATTCTTTTTAAATCAATAAATTCAATTAGACAAGTTTCAAAAAAAAAAAAAAATCAATTAGACACCAATAATGCTGCATGCAATTACAAGAAGGGGCATACTAGCATAGCCGTTACATTTTCTCCCCCTTGATTACAAGAAGGACATTAACCGTGAAATGAAACTCCAACTCATTAATAATATCAGTCACAACTTGAGAATTTTAAGGTCCAAATAAGTAGTGAGTGCATAGTCAACTCTGTTCTTTCACAAAAATCATGAGAACATCGCAACGCTGCATTCAGTCGTTAAATTACAGGGGGTCGCATTAACTACCCTTTTGATTTCATCCATGTACTTAGAGGTGTCAAATTGCTCTATGACCTCCGAGCCAAACCTCAGAGCTTTTAACCCTAGGGTTTTTTTAACCCATTGAAGATGTGGGCTAGAACAGAATCAACCTCAGGGCCATGTGAAGTGAGGGAGAGAGAATGTTTTGAAAATTTAAAAAGTCATAGCTAGTCCTAGCCTGCAAGAATGTTGGAGCCTTTTAACCATGTGAACTTTTTTTATGGGATTTCTTAGCGTTGGGGACTTTTTGGTCATAGCCCACATAGGCTATGGTTGACTCTGAGGTCATGAACGAAATTGACACCTCTATACTTACTTTGCGAAAGTGTCATTTGCTTCACACACACGCACACACACAAAATGATTGCGTGGTTTTGTGTAAACCACGCAATCTTTATCAATGAACTTGATTAATAAGGTACATAAATTGTTTGTAATAGATATTGAACTCATAATTCGCATATTGGTTGATTGAGAGTATTGAAAAATGTTGTTTTTTTAATATAGAGTTGTTAAATTTGGATAAGTTCTTGACGAAACATGCTTTAAAATTTAACACAAGATGAAACTTTTTTAAAAATAATAATTATATAAGATGAAATTGGACAAGGTTCTTTCGAAACAAATTTGGTCTTCAGATTGAACAGATAAAGTTATACTAGTAATTTAATTAATTTCAAGTATATCACGGTCTTAAATCACTAAAATTTGTTGGTAAATGCATTTTCACTTACTAATTTTAGAGACAATTTTACTTTAACTGGTATGTTTCTTTAATTAATTACAAAATTACTAGAAGAATGGCACAACGCACGTGGCTCTACTAGTCAAATATGATATCTACATTAGATAGGACCAAGTGCAGAAGATGGAACTAGATGCAGATTTTTTTATCACTAATCACAATTATTTTTTATACAAGATGAAAAATCATTCAAAGGTAACAAAGCTTACATATGAGTATTTAATATTAATATAATTACATACTAAAATTTAAACTTAGACAATTGATTAATTAATTAGATCAACCCAACCTTGTTAGATGGTAAGAGAATTATGATAAAATAGCATTTCTATGTTTTTCTTTCTGGGTCAAGCAGAATATTATTTATAGTCAATACAAATATCTCAAAGTAAAATATGTATTGTACGACAATTCACCAACTTCAACGTGCCGTAAACAAAGATCCAAATGGAATAGGAGAACATCCAAAATTGTATGGTTTGTCCCATTTTCACATTCTGCTAACAGGTCATCAAACATGTCATCATATGTTCCACAACTTTTGCCATCTGCTTTGGAAATCGTTTAAAATTTGATTCTAAAGTCAAAATCAATTTAGAGGAAAAGCTTCTATTAGTAGCTTCTCGGTGCAATAATTGATTCTGAGGAAAAATAAGTTGATTAAAGCATGTTATCAAAGAGGTTACTGAAATTTAAAGCAGCTTTGCAATATCAATCTTTCATCCCACCAAAATAATTATAAAAGAAGTTACTGAAATTCTGCTTCAGGTCCAACCATTTCTTTTAACACAATAGAACCTTGAGGTATTGTAAAATGATCTTCCATTCTGGTGTAATGTAGGTTTTACATGTGTTCCACTGTACAATGTGAGTGAAATTGGCCAGAAAACATGTAAAATTGGCCCCAGCACAGGCAAATTTGGCCAAAGAACATGCAAAGTGGCATGACAGTCATAATTTAATTCCTGGAAACACCTGTTTTAGCCAAAAGATGATATAATCCACTTCTAAACTGCTGGAATTTCTTCATCATCCAACATCTCAACTACTGGAGCAAACTGCAAAATGAACAGCCAATGAGGTACATGAACATACATTCGCATGCACATAGATCAAAGTAACTCGTACACTGACCTCATCATTCTCCTCAAAATAAATACCATCCACAGCACTGTTCTGCTGAAACTCCCACCCTAGATTGCTCTGCAACAGCTCCTTAAATTTCCTTGTCTGCAAGGAGAGCAAGATAATAATTCAATATTTTCCCTTTATAAATTGTCCTTACATTGCCGGTAAAAGCAAATGCAGCAAGTTTGCAACAAATTTTGTAGAAGACAAGACAAATTAAAATCAAGGACAGTGATTATGCATACTTAAATTACTAGACTTGGCATAGTACTCTAAACCCTATTGTGTAATAAGCTTGTATATCTTGCCGGCGTGCAGGTGCATGTTAGGTGCAATATTAGAATCAGTCCTCACTTCCTAGAAGTCGACAAAGGAATGTTTACAGAGCTAGTTATACAAATCAAATTACCATGTTTTTCAGCCTAAAATGGGACAAGACAATAAATAATTTTGAACTAGGAATATACCCAGGTTGCGATATTTTTAAATTCACAAATTATCCCTACTGAGTTTTGCATAATACTTTGCAAAGCGCATTGAGCCAATTCCTTATTGGGATTCTGTCTGCGTGACTGCTGACAGGTGGTGGGAAAGAAGGGTAAATTTCAATGATAATATTATACTATGAAATAAGTTCAATGCCCATACCCATTTTAAAAGATCTCCATCAACAACTGACCCATCAAGCAACAAGGAAAAGTAATCCTGCAATGTCAAAACAACAAGCATTAGTTGCACTTGAATTAAGAGGAAACTGATTATTGATTATTCAATCATTTATGATACACTCACACACACACACACACACACACACACACAATGCACAATTCATAAAAGGGAAAGAATCATATCCTAAATCTGGGAGATGTGACCCTGATACAGTATGATACAAGAAACCCACGCCACGCCGCATGGCTGTTGGGACGCTAAAAGTCCCCTATTACTTTTAAAAATAATAACAATAATAATAATAATAATAATAAATAAAAAAACTCAACAGACTTCTCACATCTACCCTACTTCCTTCTTCTCTCAGCCACTCACATCACTTCTAAAGTCTAAACTCTAACCATTTCCATCTCCCTCAATTTCTCCACATCACCAAGCCACCATTAAAACCCCACAAAACTTCCATACTATCTTCTCCATTCACTCAACCATCACAAAACCTCCATAGCCACCTTGCCTCCACCATAAAGCAACCTCCATCCATCTCCTTCTCACCTCCAACCTTCATCTCCATTCTTCCTCAACCTTCACCCTCACATCTAATTTCCAATACCCACACCACCTTCCTCCATAGCTAAACCTCCAAAACCAATTCTTCAAACCCTAAGCTCCTAAGTCCGAACACCCTTACTCTTTGCTAAAAAATCTCCTCTTCATATTGGGAGTATCTTTGCTGCACCAAGTCCCAATATAAAGCTCAAGTGCCTCATAAGCCATAACCCTTTTAGTATTGTATTTAGTGATCAATTACACGAGACAAGGTATAATAGTTTGGTTAAGAGAAAATTGTTGTGTACTCAATACTTGGATACGGGTACTTTAGAAACCCTGGAACTGTTAGACAAAACTAATCGGATGCTAGAAAGGGTTGGCTGGGACCACTTATGCTACTATGAAAGCCCCAACTTATGAGCATGTTACCTTAGAATTTCTAAGTTCTAAAGGTACAGGTTCTACGAGAAAAGATTTTGAGGAGGGTCTTATTCCATTTAGGTCCTTCAATAAAGAAGTAAGGAACATAGGCTTAATTCATAACTTCCTAGGGAGTTTGATGTACATCAGGTTTGGTATGTTCTAACAAACTCATACTCCTTTGATTCCTCGAAATCAAAATCCAGCACAATCCAGTATGTCCACTGCTTGATGTCTGGTATGATATTCGGACGCATTGCTGGAGACGGCTCTCTACATCAAAGCGAATTGCTCTTTCTCCGGGCTATGTTACCAGAGTTAGACTAGATAGCATGGAGTTGTCTGCTATTAAATGCTCAAGGATAATGAAATGCTGACTCCCCTCCCTGACCCCGAAAGAACAACCATCTAGAACAAGGGCAAATGAAGTCTCCCCCACAAAGCCTGTACAAGATCCCATTGAGGTAGGGCTCACGTTTGAAGAACCGCCAGAGCCTGCAGCCTGGAGTATTCAAATCAACCAGAGGTGCCTGGCTTCCACCAATGATCTCTCCAGCCTTTATGCATCCATCTTCAACATTGAAGCTGCGCAGGCCCAACAAGGTGCCAGGCTTGACAGCATTGAAGGAATGGTTCAGGCTATTTACCAGAGCCACATCTGTTAAGGTCACTTTCCACAACCTCAAATAGTCCTATGAGTTGTTTTCCTTACATTCAGTTTGGAAAGGAAACTGCATTCTAAAAGGTTCTACAATTTTTTATTGAAACTGTCTGCTTTTTCTGATTTTATCCCTGGAGTGAGTTGCTTATTGAACAAGTATTCACCTTTGGTTATGAAACTAGTTATCCATTTAAAAATACAAAAGGAAAGGAAAGATGATAAAGAAAGCGGACGGTGATTTTAAGAAGAGGCAAACAATGTACAACCGAACATGCAAACCATTATCCCCCAAGAAGTACATATATGAAGAAATGAATTGCTGGCCTCCGTATCAAAGATTGGCTCATGTATTTCTTTTAGGTGCTAAAATAATATGTTTTAGTCTCTTTCAAGATCTTGATTTCATGAGTGATCGGAATAGGTATGCCAATATATTTTCATGAAATACGAAAGCTAGGAAACAGATCAAATTTTGTGCACGTGAACATAGAGTCCGTAAACTACCTTGCAAAGATGGTGCAGAAAGCTATCAGCAGAAAGCCAGGAATCATCCAACAATGCTGGCGCTGTTTCATCCACGCGATCTTTCTGTAGTCCGTATTTTAGTTGGTAATAAATGACTTTAATAAACTACGAGAATCCATAAAATATTAGATGTCAGTTTGGTGAGAAGAAATGAACAGAAAATAAGAGTGCAGGTACAAATATTAGACCATCATTAAGCAAAATAGAAATCTCACGAATATTGTAAAGAAGGTTAAAAGTTACCGCTGCCCAATAAAAACAGCCAATCAAATTAATGAACAAAATCTTATGTTACAAATAGCTAAGGAAGAAAATATTAAAATATGGCAAGTTTCTATAAGACTTTAAATTGGATAGTAACTTACTTCAGATTATTTGCAGCGCCTATCAAATTATTTTGCAGTTTTTTCTTTTTTCTGATAAGTGCTGTTTGTACATTTAAACAACAATACTAGATTCATCTGCTGAACAACTCTCTCTTATGTCTAGGACAGCACATTGTCAATTCAACAAAACTTATATTATCATGCCACCCACCCAATAAAAACAAATGAAGGTAAAGGTTCTGAATTTCATCATTTAAAGGAATTTGATGAATCCCCACCTAGCAGAAAACGGAGTTTCTTGTTGTTTGAAATGATTTTGAGGAATAACACGCCATAAGATTCAAGATTGTGAATCATTTTCCAAATCTGTATTCAGCTGCTTTCTGTTCCTATACTACAATGACAACTACTACAATCAGGGATGAATATAACAGCACAGCAAGTAATAATGCCACTGTTTTGTACTTACAAAATTAAAAGTAAACATTAGTGAAGTTTTACCTTCGTGAATAGCTGAGTTCGTGTACGGAAAGGCTGCAAAAGATTACACACAGTCATACACATATAATAGCAAAAATATATATATTTATGAAACAACAGAACATCAAGCTGATTTAAACCTATTTAAACCCTTACTAGACGTCTTACCAAAATCAATAAGAATCTTGTATCCATATGCAGTCATAACCTAGGCCTTACCACCATAAAATTCTTATGAAGTAAAAACTGTTCTTAGAAAAAAAATATACACAACAGAAATGTCCATACAAAGAAAAGAAAATGATGACTCTCGTCATACACAAATCTACTAGGTGGCTTGTAATACAAATCTCAAACGACAAGGAAGACTCCTGCAAAAGCTGCAAGGGAAAAATGGGAAATCCCACAGAATTGAAGTTGAAAGCCCACAAACTGACCCACCCAAGTTGAAAGACTAAACCTAGATATAAAAAACACATGAAACTTTGTGTGGCGGAAAAAGCAAACAACTATACCAAAAGAAACATGAAACTAAAATTCATGCGAGAAGTCTATGCATGCATTATTCAGTCTGGATATAAGACTGGAAAGTTATACTTACAGCTTCAGTGCAGCCAAGCAAAAGGCTAACTAAGGACTTCCACTGGAGAAATGCTTCTAGCGATTGACCCATCTGAACCAACAGAAAGGTGATATCAGATTTAACAGGATCAACAAATTTATAAAGGAATTATGTTTTTTCACAATACCAAAAAGGCAATAAATGCAAATTGCAGTTCTCCAAGAAGCAAGTCTTCTGAGCCTCCATAATCTTTTGCCAGTAGAGTTTCTAACAATTGTGTCTGAGAAGGCAACCAAAAAAACATTTGCGCAAATCAGAAAACAGCAAAAGGCTAAGATTTTAAAGCTAGATTATTGGTGATGGTAATCTTTTTCTCGCAATCTCATTTTCAGTACCAAATACTCAATATTATGCAGATGCCTACCTTGTCAAGATTCAAAGAAGTAAGTTCCTGTCCGCTAATCCCCTTGCATTTTACAACACGTGGAATGGTGGTATAATAACATCCATTCCTCTGAGACCTACCAACAGATGCTGCAGAAGTACCAGCCTTCAGCTGTTCGTCTAGTGCTTTCTCCATTGGCATATTAGGAGTATTTTTAACCATCTCATTTTCACATTCAACAGTAATTTCACCTCCAATAGGCTCTGCTCAAAAATCAAATTTAAATTCAAATTTGAATATCAATTAACTATTTAATACAAAGAATATCTCAGTCAAGAAAATAGCATACCAAGTCGTTCGATGATACCCTTAGTAATAAAATTCGATAATCGTTTCCAATATTCATAATGGCTAAGATTGTAAGGCCCAAGTTGTTTGTCGAATTCTAAATTTCTAACAGCTTGAGTATATCTTCCTTCCTGAAGGAAAAAGCAGAGAAGAGAAAATAAATATAAACCATAAATTGAAGAGCATGGAATTCAGCAAATAATCATTTGAGCCGAAGTTTCTTATTTAGCTCAAGATGAAATCTCTAAGCAAGCACATATGACATGGAAATTGAGTCAAAAGGAGGATGGAAAAAGAAAGAAGTTGGAAGTAAAGTCATCAAGGGTTAAACTGATGTCAGTGTCCTCAACATCAAGTGATAGAATGATATCCATCATTGTTTCGACAAAATTAATAAAGTTAAAGTGCATTGCATGTAGATAGGAACATGAAGACAAAGAGATAGAACACATTGATTTGATTCAACAAATTGAGACAGCTCAGAACACTGTTGGCCTGCCTTAAAAGTCTGTGTTTTTTTCATGGAATAAAATAAAGAAAATTATTCCTCATTAAGCAATTGGCAAATATATGTACACAAATGCACATTAGCATTGATTTGATGGAATATCAAGGTCTTTGCATACTTTTCTACCTTCTTTTTATAAAAATACATTTTCTACAAAATGCTCAAGATCTATGAACGTAAATTCACTAAAAACATAAGTTTCCTAAACACTTTCTTACAAGACCTAAGCTGACTAACAAAACGTAAACTATATCAATCATTACCATTTGCCATATCATAGACATTTACTGTATATATTTACAGTTTTATACAGCTTAAATGAACACATACCTCATCCTCAGATACTTTGACCAGCCTTTCCTCCTGTTGATCCCATTTACGAACAATTACCTGTGTGGCATGAAACCAAAACAGATGCACTTTTTAAAAGATGTTCAGACCACAAAAAGGTTCAAACAGATGAGCACCGAATACCGATTAACTTTGACCAATCCATTTCAAATATCATTAGTTATCACTAAGATGGTTGAAGTGGACTGACTGACACCACAAAATTATTGAAAAATGACTGTGGGAAGTGTAACAGAAAATATAGTAAACTTAGAAGGCAATGAATACATGCAGTTCTAGTTTTAATTTCACCGTCATTTTGCAAGGAAATATTCAAAGGATGGCTTCAAGCATTATTAACAGGAAATTATTCAATCACTCTACCTTATTTCTGTTTTCTTAATAAAAATTAGTCATAGTTGATGTTCAAAACCGAATATTCAATTAACTCTCCCAGTTTTCACATATCAAGGACATGTCCAATTAGGCTAATACAGAAACAAAATCTTATGAATTGATTCACCTGAGAATCAATCAAGAAAACATAGTGAAAGTAGTTATCAACAAAGACTCAAGTAAACACATTAAAAGCAAACCGAAAAGCATAGAAGTTGAGGATCAAGCTTAAACCCTACCCATCCCATTTCAACAGTGATTCTGTTGTCAAATGATAAGTGAAAAATACAAATCACAACATTAAGAAATAGTGTTTGTCATGATTCCTAAACTACAACAAGGATTAAATCAAACTCAGTGAATGTAAATACAATTGGTTGATTTGAGAGAAATTGAATTATTGTTTTCCAAACCTCTGAAGGGCCAACATCAATAAAGAATCCAATAATTGGCGAGAACTCCTTTCCATCTCTGCACATAGAGAAACCAAATGAAAGAAGAAAAAAAAACAATGCAGCAAACAATTGAAAAAATAATGTTATAGGAAAGAAACATCAATGATTCTATCAAATGATATAAACAGCAATGTCCCAACTCCCGTGCTAGAAACACTCTTTATCTACATTGCAGGAATAAAAGGGAAGGGGCAGTTGGAAAAGAATTAGGCAGTATGATCAAACCTGCTTGATGAACTATAGTACACAAAATGAGTGCCTGGAGGAATCATCTTAATACCCTTAAAAGCAGGCCCCACTGAGAACATCTACAGAACCAGAAAAAAAAATATAGTGTCAGATTGTGAGTGTCAAACGAAGATGAATCATGAAAGCATCAATAAAGGTAGAATATTGGTAAACCCCACAAGCTTCAGAGTTTCACTGAATTCTCAGGTACTATGATAACAAAAAAAGAACTTGGAAATCCAAAAGAAAAACAAAAGGGCATGGACATAACCTATCAAATTTAAAACTTCATGTCCTTCTGTTAAACTGCAACTTTTCACATGCAAAGGGAGAATTTTTTTTGAAAAAAAAAGGGAATATTGTTGTTTACCTACCTGAGTATCGATAGCAATGAGGGTGTACTGAGGAACATCGAGGAAGAGAAGAGTGACGCCATGCTTGACAAGCTCCAACGCTGTTTGAGAATCCATCGACGAAAAAGAAGAAGATTAAGTAGCGATTTGAAGATATAAACGCAGTTGATTACTTCAAAAATTGGTTCACCACTTCGAAGATTTGAGAGTCTAGAGCTTCTAAACTGCTCTAGGAGGGTTTCTAATATATTGAAAACTATATTTTAAAATGATACTAAGAACTTTAATAATAATTAATATTCTAGTACGTACAAGCAAGCTCGGGTAAACCTTGATTTTAGTTCTTAAAAGTAAATATTAAGTGGAAACCTTCATTTTAGGAGCTTCTACATTTGTGACCGGTTAGTTATTATAATTTTTTGAGCTAGTATATTATTCCCTAAAAGATTAGATGTCGGTTAATATGATTTTTTAATGATTTTTTCGTGAGGGTATAAACGGAAGTAAAATGATGAAAATGTAAATTTGTCAAATTAGTTCCTGAAAATGTAAATCGTCGTCAAGTTAATCCTCCGTTATTAAAATTTTGAATTTTACAAAAATAATGTGGGTGTTAGATTTGTCACCCCAAGCACAAGATTTTACACTGTACTCATATTTTTAAAATTCTAAAAATACCATTTCTTTTTTATTACATATCGAGGTTTTCATTACGTATCCATTTAAAATCTTGGAAGCTTATTGACGTTCAGTTCCGGGATTTCAAAACCCAGAACCTAAGGATGGTGTTCGTGTTCCAGTTTTTAAAACCCGGTATGTTAAAAGCATACTGGGGTTTCATTTCTCGTAAAGAAATTTAAAATTATATTCCGGAATTTCAAAACTCGAAATATAAGGTTTGTTTTGTATTCTGGATTTTAAAATGCGGTTTGTATAGAACTTTCTAAGTTTATAATTCCCGGAAAACTGTCAATATGAGTTCAATATCATTTCGGGAAATAAAACTCGGTATACAAAATTCTATACGCCTTTCGGGTTTTGTAAACTAAATCATTCTCAATTGAACTACTTAATTAATATATAAATATGTAAACACAAATATATTTATATCATTATTGTTCTTCTTCATATTCTTCATCTGCATCATGTATCTTAGTATCTTTATCTTATCTAAGGTTATATCTAAGAATTGATTTCTATATCTTTGTATTATCATGATTAGTTTCCACATTTGTTTAGGATTAGTAATGGATTTGTCTAACATGCACACACAAAAACATGTTTAGCTTTGCACAAGCACTTTTTAACCTGCTATACTAGGTTATCAGGTTAATTTTTTATTTTAAAAAAAGAAAATTAATTATAGTAAATAAAATTTCTCAAAATTCAGATCTCTCCCACCACCACCAAACCTCTCATTAGCATGAAACTTTGTTCAAATCACCAAATCCTTATTTACCAGCACTGGGTGAATTCTTCAGAACCATATAGATATGGTTCTCCACGCCACAACCACCAACCGCCACCACCAGATCTTCAGAAAAAAATGTAGGAAAATTAGTAATCTACACCTATTAACTCAAGCACCATCCAAACATGGCAGTGTTGGCATCATTTGTTTGCATCGTCTCCTGTATCGTCTACCTGCGTCGTCTACGTTTGGTGGTATCGTTTACCACGCTTACCATCATCTACCTCCAACATCTGATATCCAGAGCTTGAGTTTATGAAGGGACCAAGGACGATGGGTTAGAACAATGAAAATTTTCCTGCAAATCTCCTTATTCTCGATGGCAATCGTTGGCGAATCCAGATGAAAGTGATCATGGGGTATCAAGACGTCATCGACATAGTGGAGAACGGGTTCCCAGCTCTGCCTGCAGCACCTACAGAAGCGCAGACGAGTGCGCATAAGGAGAACAAGAAGAAGGATTGCAAGGCTCTGTTCTTGCTTCATCAATGCGTAGATGTTGCGCATTTTGACAAGATCGCAAGTGCTGCGACTTCTCAAGAGGCATGGAAGATTCTTGCAAAGTGCAACGGAGGTGCAGAGCAGTTGAAGAAAGTTCGATTGCAAACGATGCGAGGGCAATATGAGTTGATGCAGGTGGAAGTGAACGAGAAGATCGCTGAATTTTCCAATCGCATGATTGCGTTGACAAACACGATGAAATCTTGTGGGGAAGCGATTACTGACCAAACGATAGTGGAAAAAATTCTTTGCACGCTGACTCCGAAATTCGATCACATCGTTGTGGCAATATAGGAGTCGAAGAATCTTGCAACTATGAAGGTGGAAGAATTACAAGGATCACTTGAAGCACACGAACAACGAATGATGGAAAGATCACACGATAGATCTGTAGATCAAGCGCTGCAGGCCCAAACCTCAAAGAAAGGAGGTTTTTCCAGCAAAAGGGGAAATTGTGGCAAGGGAAAATCCAGATATTATCGAAGCAATTCTGGGAAGAATTCAAATCAAGACTACTACGTGTCAGATCAGGATTAGCAGGATCGACCTGAATCTTCATCAAGAAAAGGAGGGTCAAACAGAGGAGGCAAGAAAAGATTTGACAGGAAGAAGATTCGGTGTTTCAATTGTAACAAGATTGGGCATTTCTCGAATGAGTGCAAAGCTCCTAGAAATGGAGATAGTCAAGGAAGACCCAGTGGTGAAGCAAATTTAGCAAAGGAAGGTTCTGTTTCCGATAAAGAACCTGTTACTCTAATAATGGTAACTAAGGAAGGAAGCCAAAATTCTGAAAATTGGTACATTGATTCAGGGTGTTCGAATCATACAATAGACCATAAGGAATGGCTTGTCAATCTTGATGAAAGTAAGAAGAGTAAGATTCGATTTGCAGATGATAGGCGTATCTATACATTTACATTTAAAATATAAAAAACACTTAATATTTACTTTTTCAAAAAGTTAGATGATTATATTTGAAAAAGAACATATTAAATAATAAAACCCTTGAAAAAACAGAAGTTTATATGGTATTTATAGTATTCATTTGTTTCAACTCTTACTTATAGAACCATGGATTAAGATTCTCTCATGTGAAAACTCTTTCATGTTTTTTATATGAAATTTGTGTGCCTATCTCTCTCTTCACATGTATTAAATACGTGGTTTTTTTTTTGAATATTTACAAAGAGATAAGTAAACACAATGTTTTACTTGACATGGTCATGCCCAAGATCTAAATATGAGAATACTATTTGAATACTTTTTTCTTTTTTTTGGACAAAAAAGAGTATCTTGGCTTTTAAAGGGCTGGGCTTGCAGTGTTATAATTCAACATCATAACTCAATTTTCTACATTTGAACAAGAAGTAGGCGAAGAAAGAAGCTACTTTCCTCCTATGTGTTTATATCTTGAGTTCTAAGTTCTAACACCATCCTCTCAAAAAAAAGTTCAAATACAACTTAGCTGTATATTTCATATCATATCATCAAATTAGCTGTATATTTCAGCTTTAAATTTGACTTGTGGAGTGCGAATATCATCTTGGCTTTGAACTAATCTGATCTCTAAGCTGGTTGACTGTGGATCATGCCCAGCGCTTTTGTAGTCATTAAGTGTCCTTTGCAAAAGTGCCTGCATACATTGTGATCGTTACACCATTGATCATCTATCATTCAGATTCTGATACTTTTTTCAAAAGCTTATACATTTTAAAAAACATTTAATTTTTTTAAAAGTGACTTAAACTTAAAAAAACACATTCTTAACATCCTTGCATTACTAGCAAGGCATTAAGAATCAATCAAATGATAAAAAGGCTTTCTACCACTTACCAATACTTACACAACATTGAGAGGAGGAAGAAAAGAACAAGATTGATGGTATGTATTATAAAAAAAAAGCAAGTACCTGCAAGCTTGATACTGCAAGTTCTGCAGCTTTCTCAAGGTTGTCCGGGTATTTCTGCAATGGGTAAAGACATATTTTAGGTTCATATGATGTAACTTACAAGGAAGACAATAACCAAAGGCATAACCATTAAGCAATGGAATTACATTGCTCCAACCAAGAAGAAGTGCAGTCATGAGATCTCCTGTTCCCTACAAGCATAAGAACATAAAACATAATTAAAGCGATCTGTACTGTCTACTTGGGCACTGCATAGCTGTGCTTGAATTTTGGTATCTGGAACCATGACAGAAATCAAACTAGACAACAGATGGATAGTAAGTATCAAAGGTGAAATTTGTTGGGGGCTAGTTTGCAAAGTGGCTAAATGATGTAAGTGGACTGCACTTCTCATCATTTTACCCCAAGGAGAACAATGTAAACTGGAACAAGATGCTGTATTTTTTAGTTTCGATGGAAATTTGAGGTCAAGAATTTTTTTTGTCCTTGCATTTTTTGTAATGGAAACTCGGAAAAAAGGCATTTATTCCGGATGTACACACTAATAAGCAGCAATACAAATAGCTCTCACCTTATTAGGGAAATAGATAGACAGATATATGAGTGATAAATTGATAATTCATATATCTTACAAATCACAGGGACTTGGTTTCAGCTGAATTTCATTCATTTTAGGCTTCAAAGAAACTTAACACAATTGTTTATGGTTTGCACGACAAAAACTAAATAATAAATCAACAGAAGTTTATTTAGAATATTCATACCGTAAAATAAGCTGGTATTTTGGGAATCGCGATTTTAAATTGTTTGGGAGGATGTCCCTGCACACAAGACAAAACAAATTTAAGATGTTACAATGAAGAGCTCAGAAGTTTAAACAACTGACACTGAGTACTTAGAATTAAAAATGCGAGTAAAGAGTGTGAATAAATAGACTCCAGCGCTTTATACTTCAGTGTTCTCCCATGGTTATCGTGCATTTTGACAAACATGTTTCGAAAAATCAAAACCAGTGGATAGGCATGTCTAGAAAACAAATAGAAATTCCAATTTGTTTAAATGAAAGAGTGCTTAAAACTTTAAATACTAAGTAAACAATGAGAAGAAATTTTGCAATTTTATTAGAATAATTAAGTGACTGAAAAAAATTTGTTTTTACCCATAAAGCATATAATAATAAAAACAAATTAGCACATTGATATCACACTAGCCAAATCCCCAAGTGAATGGACTTTGGTCCAACCCCACCTGCACTGGCTTTTACTTGTGTAATGTGGTGATCATGTGGCTCATCCACATTGAGCAACATCACCAGAATTTGCACCACTTCAACTGTTTAAACCCAACAGATTACTAATTTGGCTCTAAAGCAGCTAGTTCAGTCCTAGTTTACCTTGGTTCTCAGCTTCTCCCGGTAACATGTGCTAACACAATAAGCGAGTTCAACAGTTTTTTAGTCAAATTGTGTTAGGACCTCGCATCGGTTACAGGCTGAGAAGGGAGAGTGGGTTCAGCAATTATCTCATGGGCCTAAGATTTGGAGAGTCTACTCAAGGAGAGGTGCTAAGAAAGCTGAGGTGGCAGTGAGAGAAAAGTGAGAGGAGTTAGTTACAGGGAGGGATGTGTCCATATAAGGGATTGGTTAGAGGAGAGAGGGTATCTTTTGGGGGAAAAGATTTACTTTCTGTTAGAATGAATAGAGAGCTGTGACTCTCTATAGGAGCTCTTGCTCTGAGCAGTAGTGGATTTATCCCTACTGAGTTTTTTCTGTTCCTCATAATACAATCATAGTTCTTAATCTTCATTTGCTCTATTTCATTGTGAATTTACCTTGGTTAGATTCAGTTTGCATCATTGACTAGCCCACTCAGTTTGGTTCTCAGAACTATTGAATTGTGAAAAACAGAAATTTTACAAATCATAGTCAAGACTCAAGGGACAAGCAGAAATATAGCATAAGTTAATTATGAAAACTCAATAATATTGATCTGCACTATTATTCATATATCTTAAGTTAGAAATAAAATATTACCATTGATAAGAACATTATACGTGACATTTATCCCACCTTTTCCTTTTGATGGCTGCCAATGAGGAGAAGATTCCCATCTACGTTTATACTTGTAATTACAACCTGAGGATGCACATACATTAGCTAAATGATTGTGAGAAACAGAACAATCATTATAGAGAAGTTCAGTTAGTTGCAACATTAGGTTTAGACAATTTCTTGGCGTAGGAAAAAAGAAAAGAAAGAACACTTATATAATATAAGAAGACACACATAGATAAGTCAGCTCCTGCTGCCACATTTATAGTTCAGATTCAATCTTCTTTTAATTTTGTGTGTGGGCCTGCAGGTGTCTGTGCAACAAAGTTACCAATTTAGGTCATTGCTATCTCCTATCTATATCTTGTACAAAGTTAAAATCTATAATTTTCAGGGAGCCAAGAAACCAGCAGAATTTATTATATAAAGAAATAGGCGACCAAGGAAAAACTGCAAGAAAAATAAGAGAAATATTAAAATCATAGCTAAGAACAGAATATAATGGGTGAGTTTGAAAAAGATCGAAGCCTGTAATCCAGAAAGCTCCCCATTGTTTTCAGATTATGTTTTACCATTCAAGGAAAGACTGCATATGGTGAAAGACAGGCTGAAGTGATAGGATTCCAACTTTCAACAGAGCCATATGATTGAAATGTGTATAACTGCTGTACTGTGTAAAGAATATAACAGCCGTTTGGATTTATTATTTTTGCTATTAATGTACACTAAATATCAGTGTGCTTCCTACGGAATAAAACAGGATCTCATCTAGATCATTAAGCTGCAACTGAAAGAAGATAGATCTGGTGAATCGTTATTCAAAATTCCTGAGAACAAGGTTTAAGATTTAGTTGAGTAATCATTTTGCATAACAAGGACTAATCGGTCCTAGTAGATGTCATGACACAGACAAGAAGGAAGTGATGATCAATACAAGAATACTGTCCAAATGGGGACAAAAAAGCAGTTTGAAACCCAGTGATTTCAATCCCCACCCACCTAATAGGGAAAAAATTTCAAACATAGAAGATTGAAAGCAACCTTTGAAGGTCCAACTGCATGAAGCGAGTTACAAGCTTCTCGCCCATCTCCTTCAGACTGAATCCTGTGACATAAGTATTTTCAAAGGTAAAACATAAAACAGATATGTTGTGGAAAAGCAACAAACAGAATAAATAGACAAAAAAATTGATAGTCCAAGCGGTGAGGGGGAAAAAACAAAACAATTAAAGACCAAGAAAATGTGTTCTAAACCCAATCTGTTGTATTTCATAAGTTGAAAATAATATTACAATCACTCGATGCCTTCTAAACATAAGGATAATATGTGCACAATGCATCACCAACAAATGCCCACAGACATCAGTGCACAATGCACGTGGCATCCTACTAAAAATTAACAAGACCTTTTCCCTCAATGTGGACAGTATCCAAAACCCAAACAAACACATAGCATGCAGAACACATAAACAAAGATATTAATGCATATGAGAAGGGGTCCACTAATGTTGATAAGCTCATCTCCCCACCAAAAAAGAAACCGTGAAATAAACAGAGTGCATGTAATCCAAATAATTTCTCTCCCTACTTCTACATTCCTAGCCATCTTTGAAAATGCAGTCTTTTATTCACAAACTTAATCCAGGAATTAATTTGAGTACAAGAAAAAACAAAAGTTGCATGATACCAGCTACAGTGCAAAATCAAAAGAGACTGAAGATAAGAAATGTCTATTTCAGACAGGGGATGCTATGCATTTCCAACATGTAATTTTTCTTACGCGCTCACACACGCAAATAGTTGTACATATTAGTGATTTCCCAACAGAGTAAACTTGAGTAATCTTAATTACGTTATAATTACCTGAGTCCTGACAGTAGTTCTGCTTCAAACTGGTTGGGAGTCAACATTGAAGCCATTGGAACAACCTACCAAAATGTGTGTTACTGAGATGTCAAAACACGTAAAGAAATCTAGTATTACAAGTATATGCTTCTACCATCTCGGAAATATGTACTCGATAATAATGTATGAAAATATAATTTTCAGTTATAAGAGACATAAGCTTGTGATGCATAGTTTAGTGGAGAAGTTTATATATATTTGAACTTGTAATGTTATGTAACTTGTGTATATTATTTGCTTATGCAAACTTGCAGAAACATCATTGTGGATCAGTCTTACCCTCTCACGGTACACTGACACCAGCTCTTGTGGAACATAAAGTTTTCCATCATCACCCAACACTGGATCACATACTGAAAAGAAAACCAAATGCAGAGACAAGTTTAGGCAATTTCTCTCCAGAAATACAAATAAAGGGAAAAGCTCTGTAAAGATATGTCAATCCCCAAGACAACCGGCAACCCTGACAACAAAAAAGCAATAAAAAATGAGGCTGAAACTGTATCAAACCAAAAATAACGGTTTGCTTCAGGCAGCTCTAAGATTTCACTTGGTTCAATTTTGTTCCTAAAATGTTCAAACTTTGCTATTTGCATTAATAAGCTTTAATTTATATCAAAGCTGCATCTCAAATAGAATTAAACCAACTCATAAACTAAAGCATATCCAGTGCACTCACGTCTCACCATATATAAGCCCAGGGTTTATTGAGCGAAGTTTGCTGACAACCTCCATTACAGTGTTGAGAAAAGAAACTGAACCAATATAACCTAAAAGTACATGAGACAGATCCAAAAAATTAGAGTAATCAAAATTAAAATTAGGAACAAGTTTGTTATGCGAAAAACCGGCAATTTAGTGAAATAGCACTGCAGTGAAATCATTCACTTTAACAAATCAGTGAATCACACACCTGTTAATAAGTGAGTGTAGTACAATAAATCATTAGCTTGAAGGCCTTCTATAAGTTCCCATAGTTGCTGTCCATTCAAGACCTGACCTTTAAAAGTTGGGTACCCTGCACAGTCCCCAAATCCATCAATCAAAAACTCCACTGTTATTCAGAGGAGGAAACCATTCCAGATGACGTTGCGCCGTGCATCGGGAATCAAGAAATGGAAGATAGCAGCTTGCCTGTGTGATTCGAAAACTGCACAGAATTGATTGGATCCACATCATAGCCCAAAAGTTGCAGTGGAAAGACAGCTGACTTATTTCCAACATAACCCTGACAACAACAAGAGCAAACGCAGCCACAATGTCAAGGTAATTCCAGCTTCATTGAACAAGAAACTGAAGGCACCCATGATCATGCCAATACAGAACATGCAATAGCAAACTTGGATTTTATGGAACTTGAATACCAAAAAGTCAAAAACAAATTAAACTCTATTTCTCTAAAGGAAGCTGTAGCTAAGTAGAGTCAATCCAAATTCTAAATACTGCAACAAGTTGAAAAGAGGAAAACCTGAACGGTGTGAGATTGAATGCTGAGAACGCGACCGGTCTCGGAGGGAAGAGCCAAGGAAAGAATCGGAGGCGTCATGGATGAATACCCTGAGTTTTCTCGCCTTTGAATCTGAGAAAATTAAGATAAGAAAACGGAAATTAAGTTAATGAGATGAAAATACGAAATCGAATGCGCGTATATAGCTGAGGCTCCTGTGCATGATGCGACTTTGAACAACACGTGGAGAGAGAAAGAGTTTGGAGAGAGAGAGAGAGAGAGAGAGAGAGAGAGAGAGGTATTTTACCAGAAAATGTGATTTTCTCGGGAAAATGTGAAGCCGGTTGGATCTGTGAGAAGAAAACGGAAGGAACAACGTCCACTTGCAATCTCGATAGTCGAAGAGCGCAAGCTTTCGTGTGTAGACGTGAAACTGGTGAAAGAGAGAATTCGGAAATTTTGTTAAAAATAAGTAAAAAAAAATATTAGTAGGCTGCCTCAGATATGACGTGGACCTTTGACTTAAAAATTTGGTCTTCTTTTAGGTAATTGTTCGTCGGGTGGAGTTGTTTAAATAATCTACTACTGTATCTACTAATTGTGAGTTCTCAATCTCAAACCTCAGCAACTCTTAAAAAAAAGAATCTCTTATATGTCGACACGTGTCACTTTATCAACCCAACAATTTCTCCCTCTATGAAATCAAATTTCCGAATTTAAATCATGATTTGCGATAATTAAGGAATTCAAATAATTATTTATTACAAATTTAAATCATGTAATTTATCTACTGTGTCTACTAATTGTGAGTCCTCAATCTCAAACCTCAGTAACTCTTAAAAAAAAGACTCTCTTATATGTCGACATGTGTCACTTTATCCACCCAACAATTTCTCCCTCTATCAAATCAAATTTCCGAATTTAAATCATGATTTGCGATAATTAAGGAATTCAAATAATTATTTATTACAAATTTAAATCATGTAATTTATCTACCACTGTGTCTACTAACTGTGAGTCCTCAATCTCAAACCCCAGCAACTCTTAAAAAAAGATTCTCTTATATGTCGACACGTGTCACTTTATCAACCCAACAATTTCTCCCTCTATCAAATCAAATTTCCGAATTTAAATCATGATTTGCGATAATTAAGGAATTCAAATAATTATTTATTATAAATTTAAATCATGTAATTTATCTACTACTGTATCTACTAATTGTGAGTCGTCAATCTCAAACCTCAGCAACTCTTAAAAAAAAGACTCTCTTATATGTCGACACGTGTCACTTTATCAACCCAACAATTTCTCCCTCTATCAAATCAAAATTCCGAATTTAAATCATGATTTGCGATAATTAAGGAATTCAAATAATTATTTATTACAAATTTAAATCATGTAATTTATCTACTACTGTATCTACTAATTGTGAGTCTTCAATCTCAAACCTCAGCAACTCTTAAAAAAAAGACTCTCTTATATGTCGACACGTGTCACTTTATCAACCCAACAATTTCTCTCTCTATCAAATCAAATTTTCGAATTTAAATCATGATTTGCGATAATTAAGGAATTCAAATAATTATTTATTACAAATTTAAATCATGTAATTTATCTACTACTGTATCTACTAATTGTGGGTCCTCAATCTCAAACCTCAGCAACTCTTAAAAAAAAGACTCTCTTATATGTCGACACGTGTCACTTTATCAACCCAACAATTTCTCCATCTATCAAGATCTTCATTGTGTTAAGACTATTGCTAAATAAGTATTTGTTGGATGTTTTTCTATTTCTGCTATCAAAACCTAATTACGTTGTTTGATTTTGGTATGACATAAACTTTAGATGAACAATTTTAATATTAGTCATTGTGTCTACTTTGGTTTTATCAATTGAGGGCTTCAATATATCATGTGATCTTACGCGTGTTTAAAAATGTTGACATATGTCATATATTTATTAGCTTTACAACATCAACTAAAAAAATATTGCAAATTAAATATTAAAAACACCCGTGCATTGCACGGGTTACTTACTAGTTATAAAATAAAATTGAGTTAAATCACGTTAGTCATATGTTAGACAATAATATTTAAGATAAGTGAGTCAGAAGTTTTATTTATTTTAAATATAAATATTATTGATTCACCTAAAAATAAAATTATGTAACTCAAATTTTACCCGGAATTATTTGGACAATCCGTCCTCAGGTTCGTTGGAAAAGAAAAATAATGTATAGAAACCTCAACCCGACCAAGTTCACATGGTTGTCCAAGTTGTAAATAGACATTTTTGTATGTTTGCCCTTAAGTTTAACATATTTTTATTGGAAAAGCAAGTGTCTCCTAAATGCATAAAAGGCTAAGGTAGGCATAGTTGTCTAGGTGAGAAGAAACACTTAGGGTAGGTGCATTATGTGACTCTTCGTCTCTTCCATTCCATACACACTCTCATACACATTGGTTAATTTTTGCAAAAGTAACACCATTTTTCATAAGAGAGAAAAAGTTTTGAGTAATATACATAGAGTAGAAAAGTTGTGTAACTTTGCACCACCTCTTTTGACCCGTTACCAAAGGTAACTCATAAAAAAATAATTATTAGGACTAATTAAGATTAGCACTATAGGGTTCAATTTTTATTTTTATTTTGGGTGAAGTTGTATCTCCCCCATCATCAATAGTTTCTTCAACTCATCTCCACCATTATCCACCATTTCTCTTCTTCTTCTTCTTATCTCACAACTTCACGACAACCACCGCCATCGTATCCTTCACCTCCACGATCGCCACTTCCGTATCCTCCTCCTCCTCCTCCTCGACCACCACCTCCACGTCTGTCGCAGGCCTGGGCCTCTGCCTCCGTCTCTCAGAGATTGCTCTGAAGAAAAGGTGACAAATCCAAAACCCTTATAAGGAAGTAGAAGAACAAAGAAGAAAGCATCACACCACCTTCCCCTTTCTTAAATCAGACACGCTGCATAGGAAAATCGCGGTTCAAGCTTGGCGACGAAGCACCGATTAGGATTTAGTCAGCGGTGGTTATGGTGTGATTTGAGGGAAGCGGCAGTGGTTACATTGTGGTTCGAAGGAAGCAATGGTGGTTACTGTGTAGTTCGAAGCAGAACTCATCATCACTGAATAAAGGTTTAGGGAGGAGGTGGTATTCGGGGTTGGTGGATATTAATTGGTGCTTCTGGAGGTACGACCCCAATCTATTCGTCGAAGCCAAAACCTCTGTTTCCACCATCAAGCTCGTTGAAACTCAAGCTTCGTGTTCTTCTCAGTTTCACCATCTTCATTCTCTTTTCCACCAGATCTGTGTCATGGTT
This sequence comes from Acmispon strigosus, assembly GCA_030819835.1. Classification (NCBI taxonomy): domain Eukaryota; kingdom Viridiplantae; phylum Streptophyta; class Magnoliopsida; order Fabales; family Fabaceae; genus Acmispon; species Acmispon strigosus. The sequence continues at coordinate 41,734,189 of JAUAMA010000005.1, read as the reverse complement.
GGGGTTTTCTCTTTTTTTTTGTGGCTGGGTTCTGGTGTTGATATCTGGGTCTTTCTTTTTACATGAATCGTGAGTTAAAATTTGGGGCAAGGAGAGGAACTAATGATGGAGTGTGGACGGCGGTGCCGACGGCATGGACAGGGCTGGCGAGGGAGAAGAGGAAGTTGATGAGGGAGAAAAGCGATGGTACTTGGAGAAAGGAATATGCATGAACTAATATGAACTAATTTGAGGATAATTCATAATCTAAATTTAATTAACTAATTGGGTGACCTAGGCTAGTTGGTAAAAGGAAGCGGAACAAAATTGGACCACTTTTTAAGTGGTGCAAATTGCATGGATTCAAGAAAAAAATACATTGACTATTCTAAAAACAGACTGGTCACTAGAGTCTAGAGTGCATGTGTGATGTTGGGATGATGATCCTCTAGAATTACAAAATTAGGTGCAAGCAGGATGAGATCTTTAAAGTTGCTTTTACTCCTGATCCATGGTGTTGAGGTCAATTGCTTCAACATTCATTCTCATCTTAGCAAATTATATTAGGTTGTCATAGTAACGTGGTGAGATTTGATGTTCTAGGGAAATTGAGCTTAATGCTTTAGGGTGATACGAATTGGTCATTAAATAGGTTGGTTTCAACGAACGCTGATGGCTCACAAGTTGGTGAAGAAGGGCTGTCATGGATATCTAATTATACTGAAAGATATCAATATCTCATCAATGGAGTTAAGCAAGTTTTGCTTGTGCGTGGTTCTGGGCATTCCTAAATAGATACCAGATTTACCACCCAACAAATAGAAAAAGTTTTGGACTGATTTATTATCGGATAGTTAACCAATATGTGTCCCACGTATCAAATGCTCCAACTGAGCTTAAAGAGTCGTAGGAACATTTGATAATATGGTTTTTATTTGCCAAAGACCTCCTTTTGGGTGCATATACATTGTTTGTTAAGAAGAAATATGATCCATTCTGTTTGCACATTGATTGCAATTGAATGAGGTGAGGGTAGCTCATAGATTAATTTTAATATGAGTATTACTAGTTAGTAGTTAAAGATAAAGAGGGCAAATATATATTGGAAGAATGGTGGTAAAATTGGCTTGGCCCACTAGGTCAGCTCGTTCAACTCATTTTTTTTTTATGGGTTGGGTTAGGGTTTGAACATAAATTTTAAAAGTGGGTCAGTCAAATCAAATTCACATTTTGATTGGTCAATAACGAGTTGGGCCCAGGTTAGCCCGCTAACCATATTTCCACCCTTATTTATCGGTTATGTTTTGTCTAAAACTTTTATGATTGCATAAAATTATCGTTTATAATTGTTGGTTGATTATTAATGGCTGAAGTAAACTCTTTCTGATGATTGCAAAGCACTTATAATATAAGAGTATGAATTGGTGTATTATTTCAATGATACAAATAGAATGAAAACACAAACATATATACACCTCTAATGGTGGTGCGGCTAGCCTAGAGTGTGTGGTTGGTCAACAACACCAAATAAAGAGTCTTAATTTACAATAACGTGATAATAATGTGGTTGACCAATTGATCCTATAATTGAGGTAATTCAAACTAATTGCTAGACTCATGGTATTACAATACAATGTTAAGTATTATCATACCATCGATCCATACAATGCTAAAAATGTTAAGTGGGTGTGTATCAGACAAAATGTGACATTTACCAATGATTTGGTGAATGATATCGACACTTTTGATAATACAAGTACGATTATAGTTTTTAATAACAAGGCATGGTAAATATTTGTTTGATATTGTCGTTGGTGAAACTTTCTTGTTGAGTTGATAACCTTTAAAGATAAAGAGCAAGTATAATATTGTGATGATTTAATTTCTAAATGTTAATTTCTTAATTTGACTATATTCTCTAAATGTGCTAGCTTGTCAACCTATTGACTCGCTAAAATGTGGGTTGTATTGAGACTTTGAACTCAAATGCTAAAAATGAGTCAGCCCAACTAAAATCGCATTGAGATCTGAAATTTCCCGCTGCTAGGGCAAGCCACCAAGAGCAACATCTCCACCCCCTTTGGAGGGTTTTCTCCCCCATTGGGGGGTTCCCCCTCCTCTAGGGAGGCCTTTCTCTCTACTAGGTAGATGTTTCCTCCCCACAGTTTTTTATCTATATGTTTTTTTCTCCTTTTCTTCCACTCCCCTGCCACCACCCCACCCACTTGCTACCAACAGGTCCAGCGACAGAGCCAACTCCTCCTGTAGTGTGGCCACCCTTTTCCTCCACCCATGCCGCCCTTTCCTCCACTGTGGCCGCCTCCACCACCTCCTTCTGTCACTGAGAGCTTTGTTGTAGATCTGGTGCTGGAATAATGCAGCTGCACCTCACCATCGCCAATACTGTGAGCTCCACCGCTGCCCAGACCACTGTTGATACTTAAATCTGAGGCCTTCATTTCCTCTAATCTATTTAGGCATAGATCTGGTCGAAAAGGTGTGAGCTTTTTTTGTTCTGTTTTGGATACGATTTGGGCGTTGAAAAGGCGTCGCTCAGTCTGTGTGCTTCCCATCGTCCTTCGCCTGCCCCGTCGACCACGACGAATGGTTCATCCATCCCACTGCATTTCGTTCACTGTCACGTTTATTGCTGCTGCTTCTGTTGTTTCCTCACCGCCTAATCTTCATCCATAGCCTCTCAGTGTCATTCCCGTTTCTGCAAAAGATTCCCTACGCACTCCTTATTTTTAGAGATGTTGGTTTGTAGTTTGAGCTTATCTATTAGTCGCACCTTTGCAACTCCGGCATCGTCGAAGAGTTGTTAATATGGGAGCGCAGATTAAAATTGAAGATGAAGCATCTCCTCTAAGAAGGCAACTGATCTTACTTTGTTAATTTGGAGTTTTGTTAGGGCCTTTTGATCCTTAGGGTTTTTACATCATGTTTTTAGCTGGATGTTTCAGCTTGGTTGATTGAGTGTGCATGCTTGTTCTTCTGCATTGCGTTATCACTCGTAGAGATTGTTTCCCGCATGTTGTGAGTGTCGTTAGGAAACCCTTTAAGTATTGAATGAATTTGAACTGTTGACCAAGAAAAAAAACTATAATCGCATTTTGGCGGGCAAATGACAGGACTCGACCCACCAACCCATATTGCTAGACAATATTTCACATTCATTTTGAGATGCCAAATTGTATTGGTTGAAGTTGAACATATTTTCACAAAGTTATCAATAGAAGAATTTCTTGTTTCTATGTACATTATATATTCTTTTAATTTAATTTATGTGTATGGGCCTTTTGGAAGAAATACAAGCCCCACTGGACCACTTACTACATTAGCAAGAACCCAAAAATATTTTTTCTTTTTGACTAAAAAAAGGTTTAATTGTAATTTTAGTCCCTTATCCATCACCATTGTGCGATTTTGGTCGCTGATGTTCAAAATATGCGATTTAAATCCTGGAATTTTTTTTATGTGCTATTTAAGTCCTGCCGTTGTTAGCCTGGGAATTTTCCCAAGTCTCAGATTAGTCGAAGACCACACTTGAGGATGAGTTCGACTAAAATAAGAGGTGCTTCACTAGGGATAACGAAGCGGTTTATAGAGTTCGGCTGACATAGCGAAGACGTGGTAGGTCGAAGTCACAATCAACAAGTAGCAAAGACTTAAACAGACAAGTGTTAGACCTTGTTTACGTCTTGACTAAGGCCTCGACATGCATGGAGCGGTTTTCCGACAGGGAGCATAAAGGCAGTTGAACTAGCAAGACACGTGGAGACTAAAGAAGCAAGCATGAGACATGTGGAGAGATTAGAAGAAATAACCGTTGCAAGCAGTTGAAGAGTTTTGCCTATAAATAGAAGAAACTAAGGTAGAGATCGGGGTTTTTCGCCCTCATCATGACACGTCCGGTAGCGTTAACCCTCACCCCTACGCCATAAGTCCACTGGTAGCGACGTAGAGCAACAGGAACGAGACACATGTGTGTGGCTGAGTGGTGGTCGATTGGCCGAACCTTTACATTTCCCTGTAATTTTACATTTCAATGCAATTTGCTTTTTGTTTCTTTTCCTTTTTTTATTTGCCTATAACCCTTTCCCTGCCTATAACTCCCTCCTCGACGCTTGACAGCGCTTCGCTCTCAAGTAACTTATCCCGAAACACGCACCCACTCCGCTCGAACCACTTTCGATGGGTTCCACTCCACCCATTCCACACGCGCGCACGGAAGATTTCCGTATTCCCAAGACCCGAAAGAGGATAGAATCCAGCCTCTTCATAGACACTCAGATTTTCTTGCGGTGGTACACTGGTTACTAAAAATCAGCATAAACAGTCCTCAACCCTCCGTCCAAATTGTTAACGATATTGCTTACGTGACACTACTATTTACACCACCTTAGCCAACCTTTGCACCACTTTACTAATTACACCACACACACAACATTAAATTAAAAAAGGAACTGTTTCTTCTCTCCTCACTAGTCCCTTTTCTTCTTCAGAAAAAAAAAAATATTACATGGTATCCGGTGGCACATTTTGTCAGTGTCACGTCATTAATGAAGTTCACATCAACGACTTCTGTCTGGAATTAGATCAAGAGTTGACGACAAAACTTAAATAGCACACAAAAAATTCAGCATTTAAATCGCACGTGTTGAAAATCATAGACCCAAATCACAGGATAATATTAGATAAGGAACTAAAATTGCAATTAAAAAAAAAAACCACACTTTGTGTCACATTCTCACGTCCTTGACTCCCTTCTCCTGCGTGGTGGGTTTTGTCTGTGAGGAGAAAAGGAGTCGAGGCAGTGTCCAAGCAAGGTGACTTAATTGATTATCGAGCGTGAGTGTGAAGTATTCATTAAAATCAATAATCGATTATTATTATTATTACAATGAAGCGGAAGAAATGGTCGGAAGTGGAGGAGCAAACCCTTCTGTCCAAATACTCCGAGCTCCTCCGTTCAGGGACGCTGAGCAAACTCAAGACGCGCGAGAAGAAGTTCAAGCCCGTCGCCGACCACGTCAACGCCGTCCACCACCTCCGCGACCCCGCCGCCTTCCCTTTCCGGTGGTCCTGGCGCGACGTCTCCATCAAGGTCCAGAACATGCGCCACCAGTACCTCGGCGTCAAGCAGAAGATCCGCCTCTCCCCTCACCACTTCAACTGGAACGACGGCCCCAACCACTGGGAGAATTTCCTCAACTACAAGGAGGTCTTCGGCGACGTCCACCTCGATTCCAAACCCGGTAACCGCTCCCGCGATTTAGGGTTCGAGATCGATGATGATTCCGATTCCGGTGATGATGATGATGGTGATGATGATGAACGTGATGATGACGATGATGGTGGTGGTTGTACCGAAGATGAGGCTCTGGTGAAGAGATTGGGGTTGGGGGTTTTGAAGTTGAGGGAGGCGGTGGTGAAGAGGGAGGAGAGGAGGAGGGAGAGGGAGTTTTTGAGGGAGAAAGGGGAGTGGAAGAGGAAGGAGAAGGAGAAGGAGAACAAGGAAAGGGAATTCGAGATGGAAGAGAGGCAATTGAGGTGGGTGAGGGGGGAGATTGAGAAGAGAGTGAGGATGGAGAAGGAGCTGGAGGAGGAGAGGAAGAGGAGGAAGAAGGTGGAGGAGAAGATGGAGGAGGAGGAGATGGAGTGGAGGGAGAGGATGGTGGCAATGCAGGTTGAGCACGAGAAGCAGATGATGCAGCTGCACGCCGAGGCTTGTCAAAACCAGATGCAGGTTCTTGGGGTCATGGCTCGAATTCTCTGTCAGTTCTTCGGTTCCGGGAGTGATGGATTGGGTGGTGGGTTAGGGGCTTTGCCTCCTCAGGAATTGCACCATTCGGGTGGTTTGGATAATGTGAAACCTGATGCCAATTCACCCTCTGAGTTCATATAGAATCCGTTTTAATTTGAATTCTTCATTGCACATTGTGTTCTTTTTGAAGTTCAAGTTATCTTCTCGAGGGCTGAAATGGTGATTCTTTCCAGGGTCATGTGGTTTCATTTCTGTTACTCTACTAGATGATTGTGATCTTTGGCAATTGTATAATATTCTGAAACCTTTTCATTTTGAATGAAATGTCCAATTTTGGGGAAATATGAGTATTGTATGGCTCCAACAAGAAACATCTTAGCATGCTTAACATGTTTTTAAGCTTTAAGAATACAATTGGATCTGTAGTCCCCTTAGAAGATGTAAAGTGAAACCCTTGTAATTTGGAAAGAGGAGTTATTGTTCTATAAGTTCAATAATTTTTTTTGCTGTTTCAGCTGCTATATGCATTGGTTATTGTCTTAGTGGATTAATGTTATCATTTTATTTTCTCTGATGATTAGGTAACTGTAGACATTGCATTAGAACTGTGTGTTCATACAATCATGCTGTGTTTTGAAGCATGCTCAGGATACATTAGAAAATAATAGAGGAGTAAGCACATTCACAGAAATCAGAAACCTGAGCAATTAATATTGTGCATGTTGAAATTCTCAATATCCATTCCAGCTCCCTCATTTTGGCATGCAGTATGTTGTTCTTCATCTAGTAGCTGTTTGATAATACGTATGCTTCAATTGGTGTAATACTTGTGTAAACAACTGAAGTTTTACAATGAGATAAATAGATGCATCACAGAATTGATCCTTTCTTTCATCAAAAGTGGGTGGAACTTCTGGGTGGTATGAATAATAAAAAATCGTTGCTTTTGTGTTTGGAATAGAGCTTAACTTTCGAGTTTGTGCTGGACTGTAATATACGATGAATTTCAAAACATTTTTTCCGTGGATATCAATGATGATAATTTCTTAGATAGTCTTTGATGATAATATTTTTCTGCTTCCAATCATATTTCTTATTCATGTAACTTGTTAATACTGTTGTGGTGCGTAAAAGTTCCTTGATTCACTTGCTAGAAATTTGCTGGTGATGTTGCTGTGATGCTCTGAAATGAGGCCAACTGATATTTATTTACCCAAAACAAATGCCGATTCACTTTGGTGACTAGTGTTTTCAAAATTATTTTTCCTTTGAGAATTGAATACCAATGGAAGGGATGCTGCAGTTGGTACTGTTATCTTATTCCATTCAAGTAAAATGGGTTTTTAGGATTTTGTATACCTTTAATGAATCCCAGCATAGTGTTTTTGTTATGTAGATTAACAAATGTAGATCATTTATGGTTGACACTGTCACCTCCACTACTGGCGATAGGTCACTCAAGTATTGTGTTGATAACAGAGTTAGTGCAAGGATGGTACTGTTGTTGCTAACAAATTTGGTTGATGTTATTATATTCTGTTCCATTTCTCTCAAGGAAAGTGTGTCATACTTACTGGCAGCTTTTGCTGTAACTTTGAAATTCTTTTTGGTATGCTGCCCAATCATCATAATGACTGCTAGTCGAAACTATCAAAGAAAGGGGCCATCTTGAGTTCTATTTTTACAGCTTTCTTTGAGCTTGGTCTGTTTGTGCATTGTGCTTGGTAGGATGATGTGATATTAATTCTTCTTTTTCAGCCAAACTCCACTTTTTGAATTTGCAGTGCTTTTTATTATTGAACAACAGGGTTATGTTTGATCTATACAAGTATTAACATCTTGAGAAATTAAGCAATTCAAGCAAGGATTGAATGAGGAAGGATCTGGCTTCATCTCAAACTCTTTCCACTAGTCAAGCTGGAGTAAGGGCTAGTGTTTCACTGCATTATCACACACTGATGACACGTGCAATACACTCATTTAGGGGTAAAAAAAAATTCACCGCCGGATTTGTGAACCCTACGCTTCAAGCTTATGTCCTTCTAGCTCTACCACTTGAGCTATGTGAGAGGGTCTAACACTTTCAATACTCGGACGTTGTGCATGGTCGGCGTCGCCACCCTATGGTTTGTAGCCATTAACTCGTCAGTGCCCATACCCATTACTGAGTGTCTAAAATTGTGGTACTCGACCACCATTGTTGCCGCAATATTAAGATTTTTTTCATTTGCAATTGCGGCTGCATTAGCCGCATTTGTTCATAATTTCCGTGATCACAACGCCGCTGTAACTCCTTGAGTGGAAATGAAGTGTCAGAGCCTAATTGCTAGATGCCCATATGGAGATGTAGGCATAATTTCAACGAAGATGTAGGCATAATTTCAACACGAGGAAACACGAGAAAATTATTATATATTTAAGATTTTTTTTTTTTTTGGTTGAAGACATGTTGGGAACCGATAGTTGAATGGAAATTCCTCCTTAAGTTGTCTTGTTCTAGGGCTGACAGGTTGAGTAGGTGGTGATTCATGTGAATCTGCCAACACTGGCAAGCGCATGGCTCTTCACGGCATACCACAAGAGTCATTTGATATCAAATATAAATGTACTTGAATTGAATGGAGTATCTCCTTCATACCATCTTCTTGATAAATCTTATGTACTCTGTTTTTTTTTTTGGGTGCCAAACTCAAACCATTCATATCTACCTAAACGGGGTAAAGCAATGACTGTTAGATATGTGTTTGAGTGCATCAACCAACCAGTCCAGATAATAGTGGTTCATTACTTCATTTTCAATTCATAATGAAAATGTTTATTTGTATGAAACTATTAACACAGGAAGCATGTGAAGAAGGTTTCATGACACGGGAAGCATGTGGAAGGTTACATGACATTTCTCCATCGTGAAAGATGAGAGACATGAATGAAACACCTAATAGATTATATGATCTAAAGAGAGTCTTAACCCAAGTGTCTTATACATTTACACTCACAATTTATTTCATTCAATTTTTATCTATTTTCTCTTTTTATCCATATTTTTTTCCCCTAACACATTACCCATGATTTCCCTCACTTATCTCCTTTCTAATTTTAGATCCGTTTGTCATTGCTTATTTTATAAAATAATTGCTTATTTTTTAAAAAAATATTGTGAATTTTTTAAACTATTTGTTTATACTTACGATAAAAAGCAGAATTTGAAAAAAATACAGAAAGCTGATTACTTCTTAAACCTATTTCTAGTAGTTTTTTTAAAGTGAGAAATAATTAATGAGTTGGCTACTTCTCCCGTGAGGATTGAAGCATTATTGTTTCGAGATGTTTTAACTTTGCAATTTGTCATTTATTTATTTTCCAGTCACCAAAAAAAAGTGAGAAGTAATTATTTTTTCAAGCAAAAGTGAGAAGTAATTATTATATTTGTACACAAACAGAAATTAATAATTGGTTTTAAAATATCACTTAAAAATTAATTATTTTTTTCAATTTTAAAACTACTTTTATTTTAAGCAAACACAATCATGACATTTATCTCTTTTCGTGGACATGATTTTTTTTTTCTTTTACAGGTTTTAACCTCTTCAGAATAGTCTCACGGCAACCGGCTGTAGGGATACCTTGGTCAAGACAAAAAAACAAAGAATACAGTGACGCTAACGGTCCTTCTAAAAAATGACTTTCTCAGAATTGATTTTGTGACTTTACTTTTACGGATATCTAGTTTGTCTACCACTACACTAACACATTGTTAGTTTGTGAGCGTGGAATTTGAATGCGCATGAATTATTTTCGAATGATGCTAAAAAAATATTTTCCAAGAATATAATGAGGTACAGGAGAGGCAGAAGTTTTGTTGAGGTGTTTAAAATTCAGAAATAAATGTTTTTCGACATTGTCGTTATTGTATATAACCCACCAAATTCTCAAAATGGTTATAAGAGTTCTATTTCTTTTAAGGGGAGATTTTTAATAAAACAAAAAAAATGAACATTGCCGAAATTATTAATTGAGTTTTTTACTTTTAAAATTTTAGGCTTAATAGCACTTTTGGTCCCTCACTTTTTATGATTTGGCGCTTTTGGTCCCTAACAAAAAAAATAGTCATTTTCGTCCCTAACGTTTACAGAAAGTTGCACTTTTGGTTTTCCATCCAAAACTGTAAGACCCTCAAGTTTTGAGTATTTATGTTTTGGTCCTTGGAGATTTTATAATTAGGTTTTGGTCCTCTAAGTTTGGATAATTGTGTTTTAGTCCTTGGACTAGTCAAAACTGAATTGGAATTCACTAATTAAGAGCTTTTAATGATGTTTTGAATTCAGATTTCTATTGGGGAGATGATGGTTTGGCTTTGAGGATTATAAGAATAATATTATTAGAGTTTTAAAAAGATGAGTTGTGGCTTAGTGGTTGAGGCTTAAGAGTTTGATTTGCAGGGCTTGTCTTCGAATCCTAGTGAGGTAGGTTTTGATTCTTAATCCAATTTTTGAGTGGCTTAAATGGAGCTGAAGTGGGATTTCGAAATTTGAGTTGAGACAAGGAGATTAATGAGTTAAATGAGGTTGTTGGGAGTTACAAGTTGAGTTTGAATGGATTGAATGGGTGTTAAGTGAGTTTAAAGCTTTGTTGGGGGGTTACAAATGGCTAATAAGGGGGTGTAAAGTGAGTTTATGGCTTGGTCCATGAGTTAATGAGCTATGAAGAGGATGAATTCATAATAAGAAAGGGAATTTCGTGCTCTTCCTCCAATCTCCCTTTCACGTTTGCTTCTTTTTCCTTCTTCCAAAAGCTGAGAGCTTAGAATCTAGGTTGTGTACCGATGAAGCCTAAAAACAATGAACCGTTGGGAAGAGAGATGGAAAGAATACAGAGAACGATGCAACAAGCAGAGAAGGACTACGAAGAGAAGAAGACAAGGTTGAGGACTGAATTCGAGAAAGAAGGTAGAACTCTGCAAGAAGTATGGTGTTGTGTACCAAGGGATAGAGGTTGGTGTTTCCTTTCATTTTCCATAGGTCATATGTTTTAGAGTTTTGGGAAATTATTAGAATTCTGAGTATACATGGTATCCAAAGTGTTTTATAATGAGTTTTAGGCTTGGGAAAGTATGATTTTTGAAAAGTAGAGTTTAGAATTGATTTTGGGGTGAAAAACATGGTTTTTAGGGTTTCTGGCAGGGAGCCAACGCATGAGCGCTGGATTCCCAACGCCTGGGTGTTGAGGTTGGCCCAGTTCGTGTTGCCAGACAGGGACCCAACGCTTGAGCGTTGGAACCCAACGCTTGGGCGCTAGGCCCCTGGCAGCAAGTTGTTGTTTTGCTTGTTTTGGGTTTAAATATTGTGGAGTCGGTTTCTAGTCTTTTCCTTGGTTGTTGATGATTGTGCACATGTGTTATCATGATAGGTCGGAGGACAAGACCAAGCACAAGAGTAAAAGGTAAGCGTAACTCAGTACTAGATCGAGTCAGTTGTGTTTTACATATGATTTTCTGTTGGAAACTATTCTATTTGTTTTGATAGCATTATTGATATTGAGATGCATGTTTGGATTTGAGAAGTGATGATATGATTAATGATTTAATGCATTGTTGAGGAGTTTAATATGTTGATGATGTTGTAAACTGGATTCTGGAAAATGGATAATTTACGTTGTAATATGAACTGTTGGTTCACGTGTGGGCTGTTATTGAGTTGTGACATGTGCATTTGGAAGGATGATGAGATGGGGAATTGTCCCATGTGATCATGCCTAGTGGATGAGTTTTGGAAGGATGATGAGATGGTAATTTGTCCCATGTGATCATGCCTAAGGTAGGTGAGATGGTAATTTGTCCCATGCGATCTATCTTGAGTTCGGTGAGAGGGTAATTTGTCCCATGCGACCGTTCTCGCCATTTTGGGGTGCAGTTTTGGCCAAGAGTCTTGCATATAGAATTTGAGGAAGTTGAATTGAGTTATTACTGTTGATGTTGTGGGATAATGCCGTTAAGTTGTTGTTGTTGCATGTTGAAAATATTGTTACTGTTATTTATGTCCAACATGTTTCTTGTTATTTGTTGTTTGTTTTAAGAGTTAACCCTTTCTGTTTGTGTTTGGGCGCTTAACGCCAGAGACAGACATGGCGATTATTTTTACTCTTGAAGAAGCATTACGGGATCAGAGTGCGCAGCGGAAGCATGAGGAGATTTTTGAAGAAGATGATTGATGTTTTAAGGACTTCCGCTGTTTTATTTTATTTTTGGGCTCGCTGTTGAGCGTTTACCTTTGTAGTAATATTTCCTTGTTTTTGCTTCTGCCTAATAAATATTATTTATGGGGAAATTATTACTTGTATTATTAATAAATATTTTGAGAGACGAAATGTTTTTGAAAATTGAGTTGTTTTTTTGTGAGAAGTTTTAAATTTCCGTGAAATTACTATGTGACCCTCAACCCAAAATTGGGGCGTTACAAAATCCATCCAAATTTTAACGGTTTTTTGGTTAAAATTTAATAAAAAATTAAAACAAAAGTGAAAATTCAAAAACTTCATAGGCTCTCCGTCTTCTTCATCATCTTACCCAGAAAAATTCATGAAATTCAAGATTCAGTCCATGGAATCGTCATCTTCTTCATGAAATTCAACCTAGCTTCCTTCAAATTAACCACGAATAAAACCCATCGTCGTCGCGCCGAGAACCATGGAATCGTCATCTCCTTCTAGATTCAGTCCTTCGCCTCCTCCTCTCCTCCATCTTCACCTCCTCCCCTCCTCCTCTCTTTGCTCCTCCCTTCCTCCCCCTACTGCAAACACAGGATTGTACAGAAAACCCAGAACCCAAAAATGTGTGTTTAAACCAAAATACCCAGAATGAAAAGAAAAAAAAAACAGAAATTGAACAAAGAAGAACAAAAAACGCAAACCATAGTGTTTAACCCTAACCCTTTTCCCCCCTCAGTCCTCACCCACTATTCTTCTTCCCCACATCAAACCCTATTTCCAATCAACTCATTCAAGCCCCACCAAGCCAACAACCCAGAAATAGAAGAGAGTGAAGGAAGAATCAGAAAGGAGAATGGCACAATTACAATTTAAAGTTTCCAGGACATGAGTGAAGAAGAACCCTGAGGCGGAGACGTCGCGTGACGCGATGGCGGAATGTGGAGAGAAGCGGGAGTGGCGATGAGATCAAGAGGGTCAGGACCCGATTTTTGGGCAACCCTTCCAAGCTGTTGTTCCTTTGAAGCTCCCCAAACAGAACCTAGATGCAACCACAGGCCAGATCCTCCCCACCACGACACCACTAGATAGAGAGTCAAGAAGATCGAGAACCAGGAAGAAAGGATTGAGCTAACCCAAACCGAGACAGAAACCCAGATCGAGAAAGGACAATGAGATCAAGAGGGAGAAAGGACAGTGGAGGGTGCGTTTGTTCCTGGAGCGTATGGTTTTGGTGGTGGTTTTGTTAATGATGGTGGGTGAATGAAGGAAGGAGAAGAGGAAGATGGAGACTAAATCAGATAGGAAAATCGCAGGGAGAGATATTGGGGAAGAGATATTGGTGGTTTTCCTTTTTATTTTTTATTTTTTATTTTTTTAACACTCCAACTAGTTAAATATCTCCTTCTTGTTGGAATTGTTTGGAAGATGAGCATGTGTATTTTCTGGGTTTTGTAGGTTATTGATTATGAAGAAGAAAATAAAGATGATGAACATTCATCATTGTGCTAATTTTTTTTATAATTAATTTTAAAGGAATATTCCGTTAAAATTTGGATGAAAAATCAAAAGTGCAACTTTCTGTAATCGTTAGTCAAATCGTGAAAAGTGAGGGACCAAAAGTGCTATTAAGCAAAAAATTTACTTGATGATTATTTTTTCTTAAAATGTAATACCAATTTTCTAATTGCTAAAAATAATATTAAATAATCATTTTTCATATTCATTAATTTTTTTGTTTAAAGAAGTAATTTAATGTTAAAGTCTTCGATAATAAGATGTTATGTGAAGTTTTAGAAGGTCAAATTGGTACAGTTTAGTGTATAGTTCCTCGTTGTTATTGTTAAATGCATGCTCATAACGCAAATTCATTGGCTGAATGTTTTAGTTTCAATACTATGCATGAAGATTAAAGTTTAAAATTTGATATAAATTGAGAAGTGATTCTACTTATGTTATGTGGGGCAGTCATTGTAATCTAGTAATGTATTTATTAATTGTGAATCATCAATCTCAAACTTCAATCACTTTTAAAAAAAAACAATTCTCTTATATATTGACACGTGTCACTTTATCAACTCAAATTTTTTCTCTCTATCAAATTAGTTTTCCGAATTTAAATCACGATTTGCGATGATTAAAGAATTCAAATAATTATCTGTTACAAATTTAAATCATGTAATTTATAATTGTTCTTTTTATATAATAATTATTGTTTGATGATGTTACCAATTATATTCAATTCACCTTTATTTATTTATTTACGATTTTATCATTAATTTCCTATTGCAACTAACTAGGCTATTTTAAAGCAAGATTTTGTCAACATGTTAATTTATCCGTTAAATGTGCAAACATCTCCCTAAAATAAAATCACCAATGAAAGTACCGTCTAGAGAAGTATCGTCTGCTACTTAGATAAAAGTATCGTCTGAAGGAAAAGCAAGCGACTACAACGTCAAAGTCATATCTCAAGTATGGTTTACAACTCTATCATCTGCTCAACAAATATCACTATTGTCTGCTCAATAAATATCTATATCGTTCAACAAATATCTCTATCGTCTGGTCAACAAAATAGAAGGCTGAAATAGCTCTATCGATTGTGAATTGTCCTCGGTGCTTGCTACCTACTCTTGATCCGGATATTGTCAATTCTGCTTTACAGAACAATATTAGCCGAATGTGTCAATAAAATTATTTCCTATTTATTGAAAAATATTTTAATCTTTAGATATTCTTCTTATTTCTTTATTTATATTACTTGCTTAATTTATTTTCTATATTGATCTAACCTCACAAATTTTTCAAACAAAAGAAATCAATAATATTAAAATGTAATTAAATATAATAAGTTTTTAAAAGAAATAATAACCCCACAATTTCGTCTACGCTTCCTCCTCCCAAACGTGTTGATGATGACACTACATCCTTAACTTCAAACAACCATAACTTCTTCATTTCTTATCAGAGTTATATTAACTTTCTTTATTATGAAAAATAACTTTTGAACTATGGTTAAAACGTGTTGAGATAGAGAAGTTAAATAAAATTTTCACAAGCTTCCTCAACTAAAGAGTTAAAATGTGTCAAGATAGAGAAGTGAAATAAGATCTTCATTGTGTTGAGACTATTGCTACATAAATATTTATTGGATGTTTTTCTATTTCTGTTATCAAAACTTAATTACATTGTTTGGTTATAGTGTGACATAAACTTTAGATGAACAATTTTAATATTAGTTATTGTGTTTACTTTGATTTATCAATTTTAATCTTACGCATGTTTAAAATTGTTGACATATGTCATGTATTTATTAGTTTTATAATATCAACTAAAAAAGGTAAATATTAAAAATACTAAAAGATACAAGAAAAACAAGGTATAAAGCTGTCCTGTCTTACCTAAACTTATATGAGTATGATTTTTTTTAAATTTATGGAAGGAACGTTAGATTTGTTGGGACATGAATAAATAAGGTGAAAATAACCGATTTTCGAGTTGCGATTCGGTAGCTATAATTCTATATTGTAAGAATATGAAAATTGATAAAAATATAAATCTGTCCCATTCGTCAATTGTGGTCTGGATACGCTCATGTTGTCAGTATCTCACACATAAACAAATCATTTTAATGAAACGATTATATAAAAAGCTATAGATAGTCTTATACGGTTAGGGTTGAAGGTTGATTTGGAGAAGGCATATGATTTTCTTTGCACTACCCTTATATGATTTTGGATTTCCTGCCTTGGTTGTGGATTAGCATTTCTATTTTAAGGAATAGTTTGAAGCTTCTCTCCATCAACCCATGCACAAAGAGGCTTTCATCATTGTAATCCTCTTTTATTCTATCTTTTTGTATTTTGTATGGAGCGATTTGTCATTAAAATTTATAAGCTATATAGTTTAGGAGGACGCTTGGCATCCTATCGGTATCATTAAAGAAGGTATTGAGATTTAATTCACTATTTTTTTTTTGATGATGTCTTGTAATTTTGTCAAGCTAATAAGGAGCATATGCATTTGGTGACAAACAACACATTATGATGCTTCTGAAATGAAAATGAATTTAGAAAAATCCAGGATGTTTTGCTCAAAAAATATTAATCAGAATATTCAGTAAGGCCTTTTTACTATTTTGGCTATAAGCATGACGAGTAATTTAGATAAATACCTTGAATTGACACTTCTGAAAGGGAGAGTTGCAAGGGATAATTTTGCAAATATTATTGATAAAATTAACACATGTTTGGCCTCTTGGAAAAAAATTTATTAAGCAAATGAGGAAGAAAAAGATAACAAATGATTAAAGAGAATTTTCTAAGGACTATATCAAAATTATTTGATGTAGGTATATATCGAATAAGGATTCACTCATCTAAAGTGAGAGTGTCACTTTTGAGTACGTGTTTTATAAATTCTCACAATTGTTAATTACAAAAATCCATTAAAAAGGTACATATTTAAGAGAATTTTGAGACCATCAGCAAAGATAAAAAGTGTTATGAAACAAAACTTAATTTGCAGCTATTGACCATCTCCAAGGTTAACTTTACCTTTTGTAATATTTCATTCACAGCCCTAAGTAATTGGAATTTTGAATAGTTACGTTTAGGGAGACTTTGATATTTTGCCTTTAGAGTTATGTGAATGAGTAGCCTTCTCATATATAGCATTTGGCATGATAGTTAAAAATATCTTTAAATATCTGAACATATATATATAGACATATGACATTAAAAATATTTAGGTACCATGTCTTCTATCACAATATGAGACGCCAAACTCCAAACCATTTAATGCCCTTCGGCCACAGATCACTCCCAACCACCAGTCCTTTGTTTTCAAATTTCAATGATTACTTCCAACATTAATATTCCTTAATTTCTAATATAACTGTCTAAATCTGTTTCAATCGGGTTTAGTACCCCTTTACCTATTAATTAGTAACTAGCCGTGCATTGCATTGCACTGTTTTTTCTTTCTTAAATCTAACTATGCAACACATAATTAGCATTGAAATATTATGAATTTATTCATAATTATAAAGTTACATAATTTTAAAGTAAAATGATATTAAAGTTATATATTTAATCAAACTACTTATTTATATTTCGACAAAATCAATATGTTTATCTCTTATTTAAAATAAATTAATAAATTGAGTGTCATAATTATGCAACATAATTACATACTCTAAAGAACATAAAATAAGTTAATATTAAATAAAAAAATAACATTTGAATCAATGATTATATTTCAAAATTTTAATAAAGCATACATGTCAAGATATAAATATGGTTTAAATTTTTTTAAAGCAATATAAATTATTTATTATGCTAATTTTTAAGAGAATAATTAGAAATCATAGAGAGAAGATATGCTCGTGAAGAAAATTTTTAAATGTGTAAATTGAAAACAAAGATCATTGGACAAGTGATATTAATATACACTTGCTTTTTTAGAAAATAAGAGAGAGACAATATGTATTTTAAAATTAGTATTTCAGCTATGTAATGCACGGTAAAATTATTTTTTAAATGCTTAAAATTAAATATTAATTTACAATCATGTTTTATTTTAGATATAATTTATGTTCTTGATTTAAAATGAACAAATAAAATTTGAATATAAACATTAGACAAAATTTTATAATTTAATTAAGTTTTAGTTTAACATATATTGAATTAGGAAGTTTACTGAAATATATATCTTCAATGATAATTGCTATGATTGATTTAGTATCTTTCCAGAAGAGTAAAATTTAAATATTATCATTTTTTTATATTTAATTGCTTTCGCAATTTTAAGCCGAGTTATGGGCGGCAAAGTTCTCCCATAGTGGTCAATAAAAAGATAGAAATTTGAATTTATGTTTAAATTTATTTTTGGTATATCGGAAAACTAATTTATGTTTGAATTTGATTAGTAAAAAATTACAACAATGATTAGAAAATGTAGAAAATTGAATAATAATTCAAAATTAAGAAAAAATGATTAGAAGAGAAAAACAACGTAATGATTAAAAATTTAATAGATGATATGAATTGAATTAAAATAAATATTAGAATGATTTAATTTATATCCCTTCCTAAAAATCCCGTTGAATTAAAATATTTTGCAATGAAATACATTTTAAAATTTTTAAAATGCATATTTATATATTTAATTTATTTGTATAAACGGAAAAAAATAATTTTTTAGATAAGTCCATCAACGTGAAGCAAAATAAAAATCTCACAGTAAAAATTCTGTAACTAGAAAATTTAAGTAAGGGAAAATGAACGATAGCCTATTAGAAGGCAGAATTGAGAGATATGAGCTCGAGAGATAATTGAGTGAGCTTTATGTTTTATGAGAGAGCCACAGTTTAACATAATTGGAGAAATAAACCAATTTAAATGAAATAGTGATGTGGCTAATTATGAGAGAGTGTGTTGATTGAGTGTCTCACTCTCTAGAGTAAGGACTCAAAATTAATAGATACAAGGTAAATTTTTCAAATTCAACCGTCAGTTAATAGTATCTTAGTCTGTGCAATGCACGAGATTTAATTATTATTATTAAAATTTATAATAAAATATCATTTTAAGTATAATTTATTGTTTGATTTAAAAAGAAATATGTTATGGACAATTTTGGAAATTCAACAACATTTGAGAACAAATTTAATGCAAAAAACTATACTACCTAACTTTCTTAAGGTGTGAGCAAAGTTGGTTTAGCTCTTTTAAAAATGAACGGAGGGGGTATAATGCAATTTGATGTATATAAATAAATATTAGGAGAGAAAAAAATTAGTTATTTAAATTTGGGACAGTTATTCAATTTAATTTGTAATACCATATTATGGTTGGATAAATATTAAAAAAAAATTGTTAGAAAATTTATATAATTTGACAATAAGTGATATTCAATGAGTTAAAATTGTAAGAATAATAATTTAAGTTTATTCACAAAATAAAATTTTTATTATAAGAGAAGTGTTATAGTTTCAAATTTGAATTAAAAAACATGGATTGGTATTTAAAATTTAAAAAATATTTAATGTTTCACGTGAGACAATATCACTCTCATGAGGGGTGTGTGAAATTCACAATGTAATTGAAGATGAAAGAGAATATTGTAAACAGTCTAATTGAGAGAGTGGGGGGAGTGATAGTCTCACTCCCTAGAGTTAAGATTCAACATTAATAGATATAAGGTAGATATAGTTTGATAGATAAAAAAAATCTAATATAACTTTTATTTTATTTTTAACCACAGGCATAACCTGAGTCACGTTTTCACCCTTTTTTTTATACACTTTCATTCTTTGATTGTGAAACTAAAACAAGAGAGAAGCATAAGATTAAAAGAGAATTACAAATTGTATTTCAGATTGACAAGCTAGTAAAAAAAAAGTCTAGCTACGTTCTCCAATTAATTATCTCTCATTCATCACATGCATGCCAAGAATACACGGAGTCATGAAGAAAATCTCAAGGATTATGGAGAGTCTAAAAGATTTGTGAACTCTAGTAGTTTAAGATCACAAATAGAGTGCATTTGTTTCAATTTTTATTTTTAAAAAAACCACTTTTTAAAAATTTTAAGATATTTGTTTCATCTTTTAAAAAAAGTCATTATTTTAAGCAAGTTAAAATTAGGTTATTTGGAAAAACTAATTTGATTAATTTATTAAACAATCTATTATAATAAATGAGAGAAAATAAAAAATAATTTTAAGCAGTGTAATTAAACACAAATTAACTCATGGTTCTTAAAAACTCTAAAAAAAGTACACTTCATCAATCATATTTACATATCAAACAATATCTTATCCTGACCACTTCTCTTCCACTAAAATTTGGAGTACCATGCATTTAATTTTCCAAACAATAATCCAATTGATAAAATGACTGTACTTTCGGAAAAAAATATGACTGTGATACACTAGGGATCATTTTCATTACTGTACCATCAAGTCCGAATTCGAAGCATCATCTTCAAGTCAAGTGTATTATTATCTCACTTGAAAATGACATTTACTTAACGGTAAACGATATAACGCTCCTACCACACCAAAATGCAAAAACCTTATCTTAGGGTTTTGATATCTACGCACGGATTTAGATTCTCTCACATAAAATTTCTCGCATGTGTCATCATGTGAGAGTTTTGTATCTATCTCTCTATTCTTAAACATTTAAAGGGTCCACTATATTTATTTAATGCATGTATATGAAGAGAGAGGCAGACACAAAACTCTCACATGATGACACATGAGAGAAATTTCACATGAAAAGATCCAAATCCATCTACACACTTACTTTTTCATCCAATTTTTATATATCCACTTTTTTTTTTAATACCTAGTACATCACTCATCATGTTTATCATTATTTTCTTATAAGATTCATATCATCTTCTTTTGAAAGCCCCCGTGAAGCTGCAAAATTAACCAATCGCATACAAGTTTTTATAATTCAACTCTTCATCTTTGATTGTATTAATTTTCTTGAGAGATATGTTCTCAAGCTTTCATAATAAATTTTTGCTTTCAAAAATAAAGTAACTCAACTTTTCATTGATCAATCTCAGCACTATATATATATATATATCAATTAATGGGTATCATTTTGCTGGAGAAACCGGCCGGAGAGGATTTATTTTCAATTTTTTTTTAATTTCCCAATATATTAGCATAGTCGACAGTTGTGAGATTAATTTTTCAAGGTTCAAAGATCACATTAAGTTGGTAAGTCTTTTTTTCACACGCACTTTTCAGAGATCGAACCCTGAACTAAATAATTAATAACTAAGCAGTTTATCCATCTATCTCAATATGTTATACTTATATCCATGCATATATTTTCAATTAATTTCATCCCTAAATTGGGGTGCATGGGAAACAAAATTTTCCCTTTTCCGAAAAATTACAATCTACATACATCATGATCTCTGACCAACTACTAAGCCAAAACCACCAGTCCAAGTCAATTCATCTCCCTCACCTCTCTATACCTTGACAAATATATATATCTACCTAGACTTGTGCCATTTGCCATATCTTCCACACACACACACTCCCCCTACCAATACATTTTTCTAGCAAGCTCCCCCAGCCAGGTAGAAAGAAAGAGAGTGAGATCAAAGAACAAAAATAACAATGAGAAAACCTTGTTGTGACAAAGAAAACATCAACAAAGGTGCATGGTCGAAGCAAGAGGATCAAAAGCTCATTGATCACATCCGAGTTCATGGTGAAGGAAGTTGGCGCTCAATTCCAAAAGCTGCAGGTTAGTTACTTCATTATTATTATCTACTTCATACATACAACAATAATGCACTTCATATATACTATACCGCGAATTCAATGAAATAAAATCATCTTTCTCCCTTTAATTTGTGCTTCGTGATTTAAAAATTACATATATATATGCAGGTCTGCATCGATGTGGCAAAAGCTGCAGGCTAAGATGGTTAAACTACTTACGGCCAGATATCAAACGGGGAATCTTTGCCCAAGATGAAGAAGAACTCATAATCAAACTCCATGCCCTCCTTGGCAACCGGTACCTTCTTCTCCAAAAAGCTCCAAGAGTATTATTCATTACAAAGTGTAATTCATTTTTTTAACTATCAATGGATTAAATGTTATACTTACTCATAAATAACTTTTAACACAAATCGTTTCTGTTTGTTTGAATATTAGTTAAGTATAACTTTAATCACAATACATACTTCTTCCGTTTCAAAATATATGTTTTTTACAAATTGAAAGCATTTTATCTCATTTTATTCCAACAATACCCTCTTTTGAGATTACATTTCTTACCATTTTCACCTATCACAATTCTCATAAATTATTTAACCAATAACTATCATTCTTTCTTTAATATAACTCAACTTTAGATAAAATTATTTCACTAGAATCATACCTTTAATTAATAAACTTTTAAACTGTGCGCATATCCTTAAAGATATATTTTGAACAGGAGGAATTTTAGACTTGTATTAGAATTGGGTTGGATGGGTGAAAGTCCTTTCATCTTATCCAATTTGTTGCTTTGAAAAAATGTGTTTTTTTCATTGAAATGTGTGCTAATGAGAGTTGAAAGTGTATAGATTCTCAAACACACTAAAGAACTTCATTTAATTGTTGTCTCCAAGTGAGTTCAAGTGACAACAAATATATCCAAATCATTATAGGTCTTTCTAAGCATACACCACGGTGTGTAGAGCACTTGTTTGGTTAGAGAGTAACTGCCAATTAGCTAAAAAATTAAAGACCATCTTGTTTTCATGTTTGGATTTGGTTATTATAAAAGTGAATAAGTAAAATATATCACTTTAACCATTAATAATGATTATCTAGTTTTAAAAAGTCAATAAAATTATTTAATTAATAGTTGTAATGTTTATTTTATCCTCTAAAATTGAGTCAGACCCGTTAGAATACGCATATTCTTATAATTTTTGGTAATGAATTTAACTTAGTTGGTTGTTTAAATGTACTAGGTGGTCACTTATAGCTGGAAGGTTACCTGGGCGTACAGACAACGAGGTGAAGAATTATTGGAATTCACACATCCGTAGAAAGCTAATAAAGATGGGAATTGATCCAAATAACCATAAGCTACATCAAAGTTTTCCTCGATCTCATGTCCACTCACTTTCTGCTGCAAATGCATCATCATCTGAGTCCATGAACAAAGAGCGAAAATTCCCTTGCTTCAAATCCTGTGGTGCCTCTATTGAGGGAATTTCCAGAGAGAGTTGTATGGAAGAGGAAACAGCAATCATTTCATCATCTCCTTTGAATCTTGACCTAACCATTGCTTTACCTTCTCCTAATAGGCTTCATATTGTTAGAGACAAGCTCAAGCCAAATTCTGAGTCCAAGACTCTGGACATAGATATAGATCTTAATTGTTAAATACTTATTATATTGTTGTTCCCTTTGGATATATATAACAACTATGTAATCCAAATAAGGAATTACAAGTAGGGTTTGGCTGTAGAATGTTACTACTTTCGTGATTGTGGCGTCCACCACTAGAGAGATGAGTTTTCCCATTGATGGGAGGTAGATATCTCATTTATTTCATGCATGCTGGATACATAGCTTATGACAAGGAAAGCTGAACATGATTGAAAGAGTACTTAAATTCTGTTATGTAAATGGCTAGAAGAGTCCTTTCCATATCTGTGTAGATGAGATTTAACTGGAGTTTGTTGATTGAGTTTTTCAATCTCATACACATGTATAATAAATTATAGGCTAAATAGCCATTTTTGTCCCTCATGTTTCACGATTTTGCATTTTTGGTCCCTCTCGGAATTTATTAGCATACAAGGTCCCTCTTTACTAACTTTTGCAATTTAGGTTTTCTGTCAACCTCCATCCAAAATTTAACGGTTTCTGGGTAAAAAAAAAAACCCAGAATCTTCATCATCTTCAACCATCATCATCATCTTTAACTTTAAACTTAAAAAACCCAGAAAAAAATAAGAGAATAAAAAGCTTAGTGATAATTCAAAACAAAAGAAAAGTCCTAACAGATCTACACAACAAACAATCAAAGCAAAACCTGTTAATTCCAGAATCAACCAACCAACAAAATCAATTCCAGAACCAACAATAAGACCTGTTCATCATAACAAAATCAATTTAACATAGAGAACCAGGATTCCCAACTTTTTTCAGATGGTACACCTATACCGCCTCGGACGCTAATCCATTTATTCCAATCAGTCCAATCATCAACAATCTTTTGCCACTCAATTAAACCCGGAGGGATTGAACAAGAAGGGAGCATAAAGCCAGGTACCAACCATAAACCACATCGATATTGTAATCAAAAGATATGCAACCCCACTTCTATAAGTATGACAAAAAATTTGGTATACAATAAGCAAAATCATGAGCTCAATACCCTTGACAAAGTGGCTATGGGAGTATAGTATAGTTGTCAGCAAATTTAGCATGGAAAACCACAAACCCGCGACCCGTAGCTCTATATTTTGCACCTCCAGTGGCGGCGGCGGCTTCGTGAACAAGGAGGAAGGAGCAGCGGCGGCGGCTTCGCGAACGGCGCTGGGTGGTGGTCGTTGCGGCGACGGAGGTGGTGGGACAGGGAGCGATGGAGGCCGAGTGTTGGTGGCGGTGCTGAGTGTTTGGGAGAGGGTTAGAGGGTTTGGGTTTTGGTGGTGGCTGCTAGGGTTTGTGATTGTGGGAGAAGAGGAAGAAGAAGGTTTGATGAAGGATTTCTGGAAAACCTAAATTTTGTTTTTTTTAATTAATTTTAAATGAATATTCAGTTAAATCTTTAACAGAATTGGATGGAAAACTACAAATGCAAAATCTTCAAAGGTTAAGGGACTCTGGGTGCTAATAAATTGCAAGAGGGACCACAAATTCAAAATCGTGAAACGTGAGGGACTAAAATGGCTATTAAGCCTAAATTATATGATATTCTATAAATCTCAATTAAGGTGAAGAAAGTCACAGGTATCTACAAGTTATAGGAAAGGAAAAGCAAAAGGAACCGCAAACCCAAGAAGAAATTTTGTGAGGGGGGCCAGGGAGGGATTCTTCATTTTGATTCTGAAATTGATGTACGAAACAATGAATTTAATGAAGATGAGTTTATGCACGCTAGGAACACTACTATCAGGAACAATGGGGCTGCTCCTGAAAACGTCTACAGAAGGTAAAACACAGTAATTAAAAGTTTATGCTCAAATCTCTTAGTCGAAAGTTTGATTCTTAGTATCTAGAATTCTAGGGAGATATTAAGGTAGCGTTTGATAGACAAGTTTAAATAGGATAGAATAACACTTTTACGCTCAGTTCCGTGTTTGTTATATTTTTAAGATTGAACAAAACTATTAAGAATACAACAGAACCTTCTTCTAAAAAGTTTAGATGGACAAAAAGATTTATAATTTATATTTGACATCTATTAGTTATATAATAATTGAAAAATAATAAAGTAAATTATAACTTTCTTATAAATTAATATTAGCTACAAAATCATTGTGTTTAACTATATAACAATTAAAAGTTATGCATGTTCTTAAAATATTTGCGGTTCTTTAATAATTTAGTGCTAATATTTTATAAATTAAAATAATAATAATTTTTAATGAAAAAGTCCGTCGGTTTAATTTTTTATGCTATGTAACATGACAAGATTATAATGCAATTAAACTTATAGTTCTGTTACAATGATTTAGAGTTATCAGACACAATATACAAAACATATTTTGCCGTATTTCCATTCTGTTATATCATGTTCGGTTCCGTTACGAAACTCTATATTAGCTTTCACCACATCATGACCGAGCTTGTGAGAGAGTATAAAATAAAAATATACATGACAACTAAACCCAAACCCGCAAATATACTGAACCCCGATTTTGATGGGGAAGATCCGCATTGACCAGGTTTTTAGAAAAATAAAAACTTCTTATATTGATAATTAGTTTAGAGCTTAACTGCAAGTTGTTAAGTTATTAACTTTCTGTTACTTTCTGTTTTAGATGATAACTGACTCTACCTGAGGCAGTTAGCTTTTTACTTGTATAATATAAGCACTGTATGTATTCATCACTTTTCAGTAATCAATTTTGAGAATGAATAAGAATCAATTCTAGCTCTCTCAATTTCTCTCTGTTTCCTGAATCATTCTGCATGATTCAGTGTTACTTTTGATAGTAAGAGTTAAATTTTTTACATCGATCTCTTATAGGCCCAGATCCAAACTGCAAGTGTGCTATAGGTTTGTAAGATTTAGAAAGCCATTTAGACGAGGTATCCATACATATAGTATCTTGAGAAATGTTACCCATACATTCATTTCAATAAGCTATTTAACACACTTATGTGATGAGTTTATTTTCTTAAAATTCAATATAATTTTTGAGAAATGAGAAAAATATATTGATTATTTTAAAAATAGATTAATTATAAGAAATGTAAAAGAGAGTTTGTTTAAAAGACCGTGTTAGTAACCACGAGATGTAGTGTAACGGTTGACTTATTTTATCCTTTAATCATGATATTGAGAGTTCGATTCTCGTTCATGATAAAAAAAATGTATTTTGTACCGCTTACTATTTAGTGCAAGCTCTTGTAACAAGAAGATTATTCATTTGGGATGATATTACTCCTCATAGTATCATTAGTTGATCCCATAATGACTATATAATTTGAAAATGAGTGGCCAATTTTGGTTAAGTTGCCAGTTCAATTCGTTACATGATCCAATCAGTGGTTGAATTGAGCTTTCAACAATGTACGGATTGTCGAGAACAATTGTAAGCGTTCTGGTAACCGTTTTTTTTCATAGTTATCCTTCCATATGCATCTACCATTCAGATATGCATGTGTCACAATGTGGTAGGTCACACGAGAATAGTCTTAATTTCTTTTCAAATATATTTCTGCCCTTCACATCTATCTTATATTACCAGGCCGGAATGGCTTTATAATTTGGAGAGTGGATAATGATACAACACCCTCCACATAATAATGAGTATTCCCACCACCCACCCTTCCGTTTTATAAGAACTAAACTATCGTTTTCTGCTTTTAAGAAATATAGTTAAAATAACAGTTGGTAATATTAAATTTATTCCAAATCTATATTACCTTTTTAAAATGACCTAACATACTAATATCTGATGGAATTTCACCGATGGTCTTACTGACAATCAAGTCATCGGTAACATGTTATTAAGCAAAAAAAAGTGTTACTCATGGCCTAGACCTTCGATAATTTAACAGCAAGTAATTTTTTTGGTGAGATTAGCTATCACCAACTTAGCAACCATCAAGGTTGTCGGTATTCTGAAATGACGACCCAGTTACCAACGGCCTAGGTCGTTGACAATTCGATGGTCTTTTTTGATTCTAGGCAATAGTTACGAACAGCCAAATCGGACCATCAATAACATGTTATTAAACTAAAACTAAATGCGTTACAAACGACCTAGACCTTAGATAATTTAGCAGCAAGTAATTTTTTTGGCGAGAATAGCTATCACCAACTAAGCGACGATCAAGGTTGTCAGTATTCTGAAGTGACTATCAAATTACCCATGATCTACTCTGAAATGGCAGACAAGCTACCAACGGCCTAGGTTGTCGAATTTCATGGTCTTTCTTAATTCTAGGTAATAGTTGCTGATAGCCAAGTCTCCTCCTCCTCAAAAATACTTTCAAGTGCTGCAATGAAGAGTTAGGTATATCGTATTATAAAGGGTGACAGCTTCCCCAAATTCCACTAACAATTATTCAACAGTTACAACCAATCACGGCTAATAATAACATTAAATACAAGCGACAACGATTTGGGCAAACTGCTGGAAAACAAGTATTGTAAAGTGAATCATTTCGAGTAGTGAAAAAATGGAGATAAAAAACATGGAAATTGTTAATTACACATTATTTTGACGCTCACATCTTCTCTTATAAGAACACGAGTATTTAAATATATAATAAGAAGGTGAATTTAATTATAAATAACTATTAATGGCATAGTTTTTTTTCGATGAATAAAAAATAATGATATAGTTTGCTAATTTCAAAAAAAGATATATATAATTTTTCATTTGGATTTATAAAACATGGTTCAATAATATATTATTTGAAGATGACATTTGACAGTATATTGATAGTTTTTAATTAATTAATAAGAAGAACTAAAAATAGCGTACTTGAACACAAATATGGAAAGTCAGAATTGGACAGATTCATCTGACGTTAGGTGTGAGCGCCTCTCCAGTCTCCAGTCTCCACCCTGAATTGCATTTTATTTTGGGTCACAGAATTCCATTTGTTTAAGAAAGAGTTGTTGACAGGAATAAAAAAAATGAAAAAGGAGTCAAAAAGGTGAAAACTTAACTGACTCAGCATGGGCACACTAAACAGGAATGCCATTACTGAAGATAAAGATCTTATCATTTCTTTTTCTTTTTCTTTGTAAAAACTAATTTAGCCCTTAGGTTTTATCGAATTAATAAGTAACTTCTTCGCTTTTTAATAAATTGAACACCATCTCTATATCTCTCATCTCATTGTATATATTTAAAAAATCCCATATATTTAATATGTATTAAAAGAAAGATAGCAACAAAAATTTAAAACAAGCTAACATGGGAAGAAAATCTTCATTCAAGCTGAAATGTTAGTTACATTCACAATTATATATAATGTCAAATGAAGTCATTAAAAAATCATTCAAAATTGTTCAAACTAACTTTAGATCTAAATTATTTGTATTATACAAAGTTATGATTGCGGACTTTGAATAAAAACATTGAACTCTTTTCCAAGATATGCATCATCTTCATATTTCTCATAGACACTTCTTTTTCTTGGACAAGTGGGCATTTATTCACATATGAAAAGAATATAAAGTTAACCCACTTCTTTTTCTTCTTTTCCTGAATGGATTGGCTATCATTGATGGTTGGCTTGGCCTACCCCACAACTCTTATAATCACCCGAATCAAAGCTTTCCCACTACTATTTACCATCCATTTATCACTAAACAACTTTTTTTTAATGAAAATATCTCGGAATTGGTAACCCTGAAATTAATCATTCATCTCACAATTACTACATTAAGTCATAGGAGCTGAGCTGATCAATGAATTTTTCTATTCACAAAAATTAAAATTCAGAACACCAAGTATTTGGTTAAAGTTACCAACCTTCCGTTCAGTTACCAACCTTTTTTAAAGGGAATCTATACATATCTAAATAGCAAAATTCCACCCATTCACACATGCACACACCCCATAATTTTCAGATTTGATTTTGTCAACCTCTTACTAGATTAATTAATCTGAATATAAATACCACCACGAAGCTCACACTACACAGAAAATTATCAAAGATGGGAAACACAATTGGAAGGAGCAAAAAAGCGAAGGTGATGAAGGTAGATGGAGAAACCTTCAAGGTGAAGATGCCAGCCACTGCAAACGACGTCGTGAAGGACTACCCCGGTCACGTTCTCCTGGATTCCCAAGCGGTGAAGCATTTCGGGCTTCGGGCCAGGCCGCTGGAGCCCAACCAAGAGCTCAAGCCCAAGAAAATCTACTTCGTCGTGGAGTTGCCGAAAGTTCAAGTTCAGGTTCAGGAGGAGGAGAAAACGGCATCGTCGTCGCTGGCGAGGAGGGTGCGATCCAGTGGTATACAGGGCATGAAAGCTAAGGATAGGCTCGAGCTATTGATGCTCTCGAAACGGAGCGTTTCGGACCTCGCACTCGTGAGGCCGCCGCCGAACGTGGTGGGCCTGGATGGGCCCATGAGGGTCAAGATGAGGCTGCCTAGGGCCCAGTTGGAGAAGCTAATGGAAGAGAGCACCGACGGCGCTGAGGTGGCGGAGAAGATCATGAGATTGTACGCCGGCGAGGATGGCGGTGCTTTGGTGGCGGATGACGGTGGAGTGAAGGGCGCGCAGCATCACAGTCACAAGCCACGTGGGGTATGTGTTACTATTTTCGTTTGTTTTGGTAATTTATTATTGATATATAAATATTTTTATAATATTAAACCCCGTTTTAAATGTAAACAAAAAAAACTGTTTAAAATAGTTTATTTGATCATATCTTATAGCATAAACATTTATGCAAATGTTCGAGAGAGCTTATATAAATAACTAATAGCATACATATAAACTGTTTTGAGCTTATTTTCATAAATTATGTAGAGTAGCTTATTAAAAAAAGCTTAGATTTATATATAGCTTATTTTCAATTTATTTCAATAAATTTTTTAAAATAATTTATTAATAAGCGCTTATGTTATATGCGCTTACGGTCAGAGCGCTTAATTAATGTGTTTTTCCAAATGTTCCAAATGCAGCCTCCCTTCATTCCTTTTTATAAGACTCCTTAAATACATTGTCGGTGTTGCTTAATATAAGACTTCTTACTCGATTTTAGAAATTTTTATTATCTTCTTTCATATATACCTCTTTACTTATTTAGCTTTTGTAATTCCAAAGTTTTCACTACCACTAACAGTTAATTTTCTTCCACCCTACTGAATACATTAATTAAGGATAAATATGAAAGATTGTATAAGTTTTTTAAAAACTAATACATAAATTAATTTCATTACATATTTTCTTAATAAATGTAATTGTTAAATCGAAAAATCGCGTTTAACCAACAAGTTGTGCTTAGATAGTTGAACTCCTTAAACATCTAGTTCAAGTTCGACCCTTGAGCAGTACGTATTGAGAAATATTGTTAATGTGATCCCAAGTTTCGAAAGATTAGTCTCATAACTGTATGCTGTGAATACTTACAAAAAAGGCATTGCTATTGGTATCATTCCGATAGCTATTCATGTCATCCCATATTGCGGAAAATACGTGAATACTGCTCAGTAATTTTTTTTCCCGCCCGTAGTTACGGTTTGAAACTGCGTCTAAGGTCGCCAATAATCACCTTCATCTGGATTCGTCAACGATTCCAGTTTTTGTCATCGAGAACGGGGAGAATTGCAGGGAAATTTCCATTATTCTGACCCCTATTTCTTCTTCACCTTCTTGGATCTTGGAGAATACGTTTTAAACTGCGTTTAAAAACACTATTCAGGAAAAAAAAATCCACACTTAAAAATTACGGAAAAACCAGAACGGAAATGGGGGAGGGAGGATGCGACGGCGAGGTGAAGCAAGTGATGGCGACAAAAGATGCGACGGAGAGGGGTGGACCAACAACAACGGCGGTGGGTTGATTGTCAGGACAAAAATGGGGAAGATAAGGGAAAATGAGGAAGTCAGAACAGCAATGGGAAATAAGAGATTTTTTGAGGAGGGAAAGTGGGGTGGTGGGGAGTTAGGATTTTTTTTTTAAATGGTATTTTAGGTTTTTCAAAAAGTTGGAATAACTTCAATAGTTATCGGTGGCGTCAATAGCAACGAAAAAATATCGCATTTGAAAGTGGCTGGAACTTTCGTGTTCTGTTTGGACGTTTGGGGTTCACGAGCGCTAATTATGGCGGTGCTTAATGGTGATGTCGACAATGGCATGTGATTGCATAAACAAAGTCGTTTTCTTGTTGCGGATTTCAAGCATTTATATTTAATTTGGTACATTATAAATTGTTTTGAGAACATTTTTCCTACTCACCAAGAAATTGGATTGAGAATAAACTTAGGTTGACATTGTTTTAAGAAATTTAAAAATATTTCTCGAAAAGCAGGTTTGAAAATACAATGTTTTCATACTTTGTGCAAATTTCATTCCAATGTGACTTGATTTCAGTATTGTTTGGATTAGACATTTTGCAAATTTTGACTGATTTTAGTTTTATAATATGAGATTAACAGTGTAAAGAATAAAATTAAACTCTTGTAATATTACTGTTAGTTAAAAATAAATCCAAATGAATTAATTTATTTTTATGATATTTATTTGAAAATTAATTCCAACATTTTAATTAGAATAGTGAGAGTTGAATTTTAAATATATATTTATAAAAATGACTTATAGTTCTTTAAATGTTTTTGAAGTGGTAATAGAATACTAAATAAAGGTTTTCCTATGTAACCAAAAAAAAAAAAAAATACTAAATAAAGAACTAATACTTTTCACACAAACAGGTGTTTGCTTACCTCAAAAGTCCAAATCGACAACATGTTGCTTTCAGTTTGAGAGGGATTCAATAGAGCTTGTATTAAGTACATGATTTTGCTTCGAATAATGTCAAACATTTGAACTCAGTATTTTGCGTGAAGAGGAATAGCTGGAATTTGGAGATTCCGCGTTATTGCATAACACACACCACTGTAGGACAATTTTCAAAATTTGTAGCATTATATGTGCACTCCATAGCAAATGTTGGAGTACTAGACGATGCAGCAGTTCTTTTATTTTCCGACTATGTATTTTTATTTGTTTTTTTTATCCTTATTACTCTTTGTATTGGGTTAGGTCACCTCTTATACTTCATATTAATACATATAGCTTATAAAAAAAAAGGTAATCGTCGTTTACTCATTGTGGCCCTAGATATAATAAGCATTATAGGAGACTTAGACAAATGATATTTAACTAATGATATTTGTAGTTAGTTTCCTCGTAGTTGCTTCCATTTTCTAATTAGCCACTGTGCGATTATGTTAATGTTCTTTCTTAAATTTTGCAGAAACGTGTGAGTTTTAGCCCAATGGAAAATGAAGTCATGCAAGAAGAAATTCCTCAGTAGGTACTAGTCAATAGTACTATAGTAGCAGCTTGTAGTTTAGAGGCAAGTTGTGATCAAACACAAGAAGGCCAAAGCTGTAGCAAGCTAATTTTTGTTTCAAATCTGTAGCTTATTACACTATTTGAGAACTAATATATAGTTATAGATTTGTACATAATTGCATACATTTATAGTGTGTTAAAATTAGAAGATTCAGGTGTTGCTTCCAATGTTTGACTCATTGCTTGACCAGTAGCAGACCCTATAGTGCCTGTTTCTGGTCATGAAAGAAGGATACAAGTGAGTGCTAAGGTTTCAAGCAATGCATCCTATTTACATAGGGAAATTTATTTTAGAACTTGATTGTCATGAAATTTATTTTCTTTACCCAAAGTTTTCCGGAGGGGGAATTTTAATGGAGGGGAGGGGATGGTAGGGATTCTAATACTTATTATGTTTGGTTCATAGGAGGGGAGCATGTCACATTCAAAAAGTAACTATAATGTGCCAAATAGCATGAAAATTCTAAGCAGTTGCTCAACCTGGAAGCAAGGCAAGCTCGTGAACAATCATTACAAGTGATAGATATAGGGAAGAACAAGCTTGATTCCAATCCCAAGTGATCACAGATTACCTGAACAATCATTATAAAAACATCCCAGTTATTTTCATTACAGTCATGCCCATATTAATCTAAGAGGCATTTCAACACAACAAACATGTGGGATGCATTTACATATGAGTGGGGATAAGAAGACAAAGGAACCAAAAAATTGTTTTGTTAGTTAAGATTAAAATAGAGACTACAAATAGCTATATAATGACATGTTTTTCTAAACTTAATATCATCTCACTGTTAGAGAGTCAGTTCTCTATGCCCTCCTATTTCAACTTTACCTACCATCTTTTCAAGAGCTTCAACAAATGTTATATCTCCCTTAAAAAATGGACTATAGTTAAGTAGTAAGTACAAGCAAAAATTATAAATTAATAGAATCTAAAATGGCTGCACAGGGGTTAGCACTAGAAACACTAGTGGTTTTCATATTTAATTCTATAATTTTTAAAGCATATCATTTTACTAATTTCACCTATATAATATTAGTGTAATATTAATCAATGTAGATTGACTTGGAATTTATATGAAAAAAACATTTTTTATAAATAATTTCTATCAAAAATATTTTTTATTGTATAAACATAATACTCACTTTATTTTTTTATTCCATTTTTAAAAATTACATTGGAAAATATTTAAGGAGTATATATATTAGGACTATTTAAGAATTTCGTTATCTACTAATATGCATTCATAACTAAATTCATGAGTATTGATACATTCACACTCATATATTTCTTTTTCATCTCATTTTCACACATTTTTCTTTATATTTTTCTCTTCTATTCAATCACATCATCTGTCATATCTCTCATTTTTCTCTTATCTTTTCTTTATTTCACAAGGTGGAGGTGGAACACAAGTGTGAATGAAACATTATTCTCAAATGTATATTATAATTAAACTATTCATACCCCTCATTCACACCTCACTTACTCTTCTATCTCATATTCAATCATTTTTCTTCTTATTTCTTTTTACATTTTCTATCACGTCATTTATCATATCATTCTTTTTTTTCATATCTTCTACTAAATTGTCAAACAGTAACAAAATTGAAATGCTTTGATTTGAATTACTTTTACTATTCAACTTTTTTTTTGGTACGTAAAAGTTTGGATATATTTGGCTTTACTCGCCACTACACTCAGTACTATATGGAATAGGACATGCCTCCAAGATTATTTGTCATTTATTAAAGTATTACAAATCATCCACTTATAATTAACAATCTGGCACCACAAATCAAATACATAAAAAAAGTTATTTAAATCCAAATCAAAGCCTTCTAGACTTCTAGTGTATGTTTGAAAGTATTTGTCTCATAAGAATTAATTCTGGACAGAAAATTTATGTGAGTAAGGATGTTTGGACCAAAGCAAAGTAAACTGTGCAAAACCTGGACAAGTTGGAAGCAAATTTCGATTCAAGACACCTTGATATGCTAAACCAAACAATTCCTAACGATGCTTATGATGAGCAATTAAGGAAGCATTTTCCCCTCAGAATCATACACAATTTTCCCGGAAAAGTCCAAAGGGCGACACCGTTCTCCCATCAAGATGTTCTTCCTCCAAAGGGCTTCTTCATCCTCCTTCTCTTCTTCTTCTTCTTCTTCTGCCTCCACCTTCCTCCAAGATATCATCTTCACCATGGAAAGTGCTCTGCTGCTGAGGTTGCTGTTTAGCTTCGACAGGGGCTTGTTTTCCTTCGACCCTGTTTCTGTGTGGAGCTTCTTCATGTTCCTAGAACCACAGAGAAAAATGGTGACAGAAAATATAGAAAAGACAGCAAACAAAGCAAAGAGAAGTGCTGTGATGGGCATGGACGAGAGTAGAAGATTGTGCATAGGAGAGAAAAGAAGAAGAAGCTTAGCCATGTTGAGAAATCTAATTAGTTCATAAAATGCAGAGTTAAAACTAAAAAGCTTGTGGTTTTAGGCGTTTGTAACACGCTTGAAATGCTACTATGTCTATAATTCTATATGGAAAAGAGAGTCAATGAAAAGTCTACTACCAAAGAGGAAAAAAAGGTTCATCAAAAGGGAATGACATCTCTAATCACTACTCTAAAGATTTTTCCTTTGTTGTTTGTTTTCTTCATAAAGAGTAAAAAGAATATTTGTGGTCTACGTAAATTCTTCGTGATTCTTCATAAAGATAAAGCTCTATTTATCAAATAGTTTTATTTTATTCTTCCATTCCATGTTAATATAATATTGTACCAAACAATATAAAAAGGTAGAGAGTCAAAATGGACAAATTTAACCCATTAGAACTTGTTTGTCACGTTAAAGTGGGTTGAGCCGGTCTAACTCAATTTTTAAAGAGCATGAAAAAGATCAACGCATCTTGACTTATTTCAGGTTAGTTTGCAGGTTTTTAGGAAAAAAAATCTATAAAAATCAAAATTTTGATAATTTTTTTATACTTGGATCAAGGTGTTAGCCAGCATTTTAACATAATTAAATTGAATTAAATATATTTTTTTAATTAAAATTATTGTATATTCATTTGAAATAATAAATTATGGGTATAGTATAACTCCCATTTGATCTCGTAACATACGCGCATTGACATGTCAATTCCTTAATGGAAAAGGAAGTACTGCATATTCACATATAACTATATGTCAATTTCTTAATGGAAAAGGAAGTACTATATATTTACATATAACTATATAAGTTTTTATTTTAAAACAGTTCCTGATATATGAAGCAATAACGAGAGTCGAGAGAAATAAAAGTCCATGCATCATTTTAAGGAAATAAAGTTTATTGGAATTTCTTCAATTTAGACACGAAAACCATGTGAAATGGAAAGTTTGGTCAAAAAATCGATCACTACGTTACCAAAATGATGAACAAAAGTAAGATCAACAAAATTAAAAACATAAAACTATAAGTAAACCTAATATTTAGTTTGTTAGGTATTTCACTTAGTCCTTATATATCTTTCAAAATAAAAAAATATAGCCTTATATTTATATAAATTTTTCTTGCTTATGCAACCTTGACCTGAGTGCACCATATTAAGCATGTACTAAGCAATTTCATTGGCTTATAAAAAAAATCTAAGCAATTTCTTTGATACACTTCTTAATTTTATTTCTATAATAAAAAAAGTATGAAAATTGTGAATATCATATAGTGAATTAGCGCATGTTTGGAAGAACCAGTCCACCATGTTTGGGTTGAAACTACATTTTTAAAAGTAAAATATAGTTGTTTTTAGATTGTTGGATCCACGTTTGGTAGTGATGTACAAATACCAAATAATATGTTAATCTAGAGATAGGATTTGAGAAAAGTGGGTGCAGATTCAGCATCATCTAAGTGGACTGGTGTTTACTTGACTTTGACTAGCAGACCTCGGTCATCGTTTTTGTCAGCATTTGGGCTTATTGCGACCTTCCCCATTAATTCCTGAAAAAAAATATTTATTTCCTTGCAATTAAAAATACTTTATTCCTTAATCTTCGTTCTAATTTCCTAATTAGTATTGCGTTGCATGAGAGATATTCATATTTGTTTATAACATGAAATTTTTTAAAATTTGTGTTATTTTTATTATATTTATTAAAATAAAGCTTACAAATTAATAGAACAAATTTAATTTTAGATATAAGAAAACAAAAAATTGCTTTTAAAATAATTTTATTACATGTAAAATTTTTACCATAATAAAAGATGGAAGACTATTCAATCATGCATAAGTTTTTTATGCAGTAATTTTTTTTTCACCACGGGTGTCTTAGTCAGTTTTTGCGGACCTTGCAGATTCCGCTCACATTGCATAAGATCGCTGGCCAAGAATTATTTTGACATAAATATTAATACTTTTTAATCTTTGTTTGACTTATTTTTGCTACTCCATCTATTCTTTAATACTATCTATCACTTTAAGGTTTTAACACATGTATTAAAGAATAATATTAATGTTCAAGTTTTTATTATAATTACTACATAACTTCCTAATATACCACTTATCTCTCTCCTTAATCCACTTGTGGTTTGCTCTTTTTAAACCCAATGTGAACATCCCCAGAGCTTTATTCTTCTCGTAGCCCAACAGTGGTATCAGAGCCAATGATTGGGTTGACCATGGTGGCTCCTTATGTTGAAAGTCTTCCTAGAAATGATGGCTATGCGGGGTATCCCGTGACCATTGATTCCCTTTCTGCAACCTACTTGACAAGCAGAACTCTACTACTCATAATGATTTTATCCAACTTAAAATTGCAAAAGTAATTAAATAAAATAATAATAATAATTTGGATTTATTCTTTTACTCAACTTAAATTTTCTTTAAGTTATCGCTAGGTACTTGAATTTATTTCCATACATTTACTCTAAAATTGAAGTTCATATTTTTCTTGGTACACAAGAGACAAAATAAAGCAAAAACCAACAGAAAAGACCTGAAGCCGCTAAGACTAGAGAAAACTACTTTTTAAGGCATCCACCAAGAGAAGAGCCATCACGCAGCCGGAGGATCTCGAACAATCACCAAACGACAATCCTGGGTAGCTCCCGCCTTTGCCAAAAAATCCACACATGAATTCCTCTCCCCGCGGAAGTAATCCACCCGGACAACCCATGACTAGTCAAGCAAGTCTCTTATGGAAGCAATAAGAACAACATACTGATGAAAAATCATAGGAGTCTCTGAATCAACGTAACAACAAGCTGGGAGTCAGAAAGACAAAACACCCTCCTATGCCCTGATCCCAAGCCAAGATCAATCCCGGTAAAATAGCCTGCAACTCCATACACAAGATATCATCTCCCTCGCGTTTATATTTGATTACTTTGAAAAACTCATGTACGGTTACAAAAAGTCCAAATGAAATTAACTAACTATATGGAAAAGAAAGGTTGGGCCTGGAGGAAAAGGAGAAAAAGGCTTTCTATGGAACTAATGAGGCCCATGACTATAAACTTGCATTTCAAATTTGTATTGATCTGATCATCAAACAAAAGAAAAAAAGAAAAAGAAAAAACAAAAAAAAACATATATATATATATAGGGAGCGTATCAAGTGAGAGCGATGTTTATTATGAG
The DNA here is from genome assembly GCA_030819835.1 of Acmispon strigosus. Classification (NCBI taxonomy): domain Eukaryota; kingdom Viridiplantae; phylum Streptophyta; class Magnoliopsida; order Fabales; family Fabaceae; genus Acmispon; species Acmispon strigosus. Next base: position 41,696,357 of record JAUAMA010000005.1, on the reverse strand, counting down.
AGATGAGAGCGTTAAATCTTAGCCATTAGATCTACCATGAAGGGCCAAGATTAAAACAAAATGGCATGTGACTTTTTTAAAAAATCATGTGACCATTAACCTACTTTTAATCTCAACCACTCATGAATGGTTGTACGGCCATGATTTAACGCTCTCATCTCTCATATATATATATATATATATATATATATATATATATATATATATATATATATATATATATATATATATATATATATCTGAATCAGGGCTTTTCTGTCTTTTCGCTATCAGGGCTTTTCGGTCGCATCAATTGGACAGTGGCGGTGCAGGCGCACGTAGCGTATCACAATCGTTGTTCCCAATTAGAACCAACAATTTTGGGCGCGATGAGTTTCACTTCACTTCTGCGTCTCTTCGAAGAAGAAGAATGCCGCGTACACGAAGCGGTTCGCAGCGGAAGAGGCCGTCACCCTCACCCTCAGGTGCTTTATTTCGCAATTTTTTTGCGTCTCTCTGCTTCAATCTTCACTTTGTTTCTTATAAATCACAACAACAATTACTAATCATTGAAACTTGTAATCGACGTCTGAAATGGGGAAGGTTTGGTTTATTTCTCTTTTAATTTAGTTCATTTTAACAATTTTTAATAATTTACTTCATCAGAAGAACCAATAAAGCTCCTGTGTACTTTCAAGTGTAGCATTGGATAGAATAAAGCTTCTGACTTTACTCAGTGTGTGCTAATGTTTCTTCGGTGGATGCATGCAAATTTACTCAGAATTTTCAAGTGAAGTGAGTCTGGGAGCACTTTTATTTCTTAGGGGAATTGAAAGGAAAAATTTTAATAGGAGGGGTGTTGTCTTAGCTTTCCCTTATACTAACAAATTCATGAACTACTCTCAATTCTAAAGTGGTCAGAATATGCTTTTGAGCTTGTGATTTCCAATGATGGCAGACATTGATTTATATGTCCTGTCAAATTTGCAGGAGATGAAACTAGATCCCCGCACCCCCAGGAAGGTGAGGACAAATTTCAATCACCTAGTCATAATGGTTTGATGATATCTTGTCCAACAACAATTACTTGTCCAAATGATTTCACTCATGGCTGATCAATGTTTATGCTTGATTTCAGAAACACTGACCGATATATCTCGAGAGGCTGTGGGAAAACTTTTACGCCGTGCTAATAAAGTTGGAGCTTCCAAGAAAAAGAAGGTGGTTGGTCCTCCTAGCTTGTTGCTTGTTCATAGTTTGTGTGGTTCAATTATTCTGGTGAATTTGTCAACATGATTTAACTTCATTCTTTGCGTTTGAAATTGTATAATCATGATGAAATCCAGTTCTTATCTTATTCTAGCCACAGGTTGAGCCAGAACAAAATGTAACACAAGTCTTGGAACAAATTCTCCAACCACATATTTCAGAAGTTGGACATTGTGGTGGAAATTCCATTGGAAATGATTCTGCAGAGGAGAAATGCAATCATGTAAGTTTAGACCAGGTCTTCTTGGATGAAAAGGAAGAAATGCATGACTCAGATTGGGAAGATGGTACAGTTGCCATGGATGATCGTCCTGTGACAGTTGAATTGGATGTGACCCCTGACTCAGCTGTACAGAAACAAATACGTCGAGCTTCTGCTGAAGATAAGGTTAAGTGCTATCTTTATGCAACGGTGGAGTTGGCTTTAGTATCAAAATAAGTTTTAGCACTTTCTAAAAGTATTTTGTAAATTCTTCAGGAATTGGCTGAACTAGTGCACAAGGCTCATTTGCTTTGTTTACTTGCTCGTGGAAGATTAATAGACAGTGCTTGTGATGATCCTCTTATTCAGGTTAACTCTCTTGATTTTCTTAACGGATAAAAACCTCTTCTGAATATAGTAAATAATTCTATATGTGCATTGCTATTATCATGAACTTAGTATCCCAAGAGTTTTAGTTGTTGGGTGAAGATACCTGAATGATTTTATATAGTATTTTAACGTGTCCCCTCATGCAAGAGCCAAGTGAGCTTGAAGCGTAGATAATGCACTGGTCACATATGTTGTGTTGAAATTCAATTTTATATAGAATAATGTGGGGCAACAAGGATTGAACTCTAGACCAATTGAACATAAAAGCTTTGATCTTGAATCAATTATCCCAAAAGCGTAGGTTGTTGATTGAAGACACATGAATGAATTTATATTATATTTCTAATAGCTATTATATGTTGTATCATTGCATTATCATTCCTTTTCTTCTGTAACATTCCTCTTTTTGTGATAATCAATAGCTCAATTTTTCAAAATTTCCTTTGTATTTTTAAAATCAGTTGTTAATATAGGGCTTTCTTGATGATGTATTAGCATATGCAGAGACGAAACCAGAAAAAAATAGGCATGGGTAGCGAAAAGTTAAGTATTATAAAAAAAATGGCTACTTGATGTAGGTAGTATAAGAATTTTGAGAGGGGGATACACCGTTTTAATACCATTTATTAAGTAATTTTTTTTTTTATCTTGGGGGCCTACTGCCCCATTTTACTACATATAGTTCTGTCCCTAAGCACATGTGGGTATCCCCTAACTGTTTATCTTCTTACATTGAGTTTGTGTTTTATTCAAGTTAGCCTGATTATATTTTCTTAATTGGATTTTAAAGCACATTTTACTCAAGAATTGCTTGTCAAGTTGTTCATTTCTTGATTATGGCAGGCGTCTTTACTTTCTCTTCTTCCAGCGCACTTGCTCCAGCTATCAAATGTCACAGAGGTCACTTCAAAAGCTCTACATCCTTTAATCGTATGGGTATGATTTGATTTAACTAATATGCATTTTGTTCTGTTGCATTTAGCGGGCAGTCTTGGGTGGATTTATGCTGTATCACTTGCTCTACCTTGTTTGATTCCATGTGTATAACCATTGCAGTTCCATGATAATTTCCATGTTAAAATCTGTACAAATGAAGAAAAGTCACCACACTTTGCTTTGGCATCAGCTTTAGAATCACGTGAAGGTAGTCCTGAAGAGGTAGATCTCTTTTTAATAGAGCTTTTTGGTTTTCTATATTTACTTCCTGATTATATACTTGACTTGGTTTTATGTTTTCTTTCGTAAGGTTTACATGCATTGTAATATGGTTAACCAGGCATACTGGTTGAAACTTTAAAGTGCGGGAGCTGTTTCTAATTCAGTCTCAGCATGAAAGGATTTGATGGTCTTTTAAATACCCTCTTCATCTGTTTATAGTTGATTTAACCTAACGCAGTTGCTAGATACTGTTTTTTAAGAATGGGTTGGTTGTAGGTGTGTCATCTGTATAGTTTATGGAATTGGTTAGTAGTTTGAGGATAATTTACCAGGGAGTTTTTTTTAATCGCAGATTGCAGCTTTAGGAGTAGCACTATTTAGAGCTTTAAATCTTACGGCCAGGTATTGCATAAGAGCACATTAAAGGTTATCTTTCTTTAGTTCATTGATTCCTTTTATTATATTGTTGGTGTGAAAAAGTTGTACATTCAGTAGTTCGAGAGCAAGGTTAAGTCTTTTTCCTTTTGATAGAAAATTCCATTGTATTCAATAATTAATATTGTTGGTTTCCAGCTGATGAAACAATCTGTTAGAACTGGTACCGATGGATAACGAAGAACACGCCAAACAGTAAGCGAATCCTTATCAGAGACAATCGAGTTCTGAAATGAAACTGGAATATAGTATTATTAGAGAAGAATGTTCTCAAGAAGAATTACAAACTATCCACTAACCAGCCACCCAAAGCCTAATTCTCCCGAAAACTAATCCTAATAAAGGTACACTCACTTCTATTTATACTAAACCAAATAACCTAATAAAATATAATAATAAAATCTAAAATCTAAAATCTAAAGCGGACTAGATAAAAGATACTAATAAAAACATAAATCCTAATGCTCTCTAATCACTCGAATTTATAGGCAACATGCCTCTTAAACCCTCTAACTAACTAACAAACTGCTAACACAACTTAACTACGAACTAGCTAACCCCGAGTACCTATCAATACTCCCCCTTGAAAATTCACCTTGTCCTCAAGGTGAAGGACTGAACTCAAGCTATAGACACAAAAATTGATTCCAAAGACGCAAAAGAGACAACCACAGCTTCCACCTGGCCGTCTGAAATTAACTCTACTCGAGTCCGATTGGTGGAAAAACATTTGGCAGAAGTTCCTGCTGATGTAACCATGTAGATGCCTCCAGAATTGTTCCACCGTGAACGTAAACTTATTTCCTTCATCCTTCTCATGAGATGAGGATTCAGCAACCACCCCACTGATTAAGTTCATAACCTCTTTAAGCCTAGACTGAACACGGGCAGCTAAATATCCACCCGGTTCCCATTGTGAGAAACATAATGACCACCAGAAAAATGAGAAACAATAATGCCTCCTCGACCCAAAATTCTGTTGAACCACCCAACCCACAACATCAACAGTAATGGCAACATGAATACAGTGATCTAATGAATTCCTGATCATCAAAGTATCACTGGTGTGACCAAGGTGGCAAAGGAGCAATATGATAATGGAAGATTGGTGGCGCATAACCATCATTTCAGTCACTGTCATTACTATAGCCATGTCATGAATACAAATAGCATAATCCACCCCTTTCCTTGCAACTGTGGATGTGCCAGTTGGCTCATCATCATGATTCCCTAGTTTACTGAATAGTGCATACTTGTACTCATTTGGGAAATAAGCACCAGGCTTACAAACCTCATTATCAATAATTTTGGACCAAGTACTCAGGTTTACCCCAATTTTCTATACTCCTTAGGATGACCATATAGACCAAGTTACCCAAAAACTTGTTCTTGGCTGCATCCATTATTCGACCTCCTCCCCCCATCCTCAGAATGTGTCCACCCGGATCAAATAGTAACCCAAAAACATTGGCATGCTTCCCTGTACCAAGTTGGAAATGGCCTGAACTAGCATTAAAAAATTTATCTGCATACATGTGTCGCATCTCACAATTGATACTGAAGTTTTGACCCAGCAATCATCTCTTCATTTCGGGCCCAATTGAACAGCCACAATGAGCCCAATTGTTGAATCTTCATTTCGGGCCTTTGAGGGGCAATCAGATCCCAATAGTGTGATTCATAGACTGCAACACAGTCACTTCCCTCATGGATCAGGCCCATTAAGGTGAAAGAGTGTCCCAAGCCTTGTCGCTTCCATCTGCCATGGAACTTGCCTTACCACATCGAAAAGCTTCCGCTACCTGCCTCTTCTCCACCTTTGGATTAGCGTGAGCTGCTGCTCTCTTTGCTCGCACCTCCCAACTGGAACGTGCTTTCCCCGCCTCTGGTGGCTTTGCTGGTGGTTGTTTGCCGGTAACCAGCTTGCTAAGGAGGAAACCTCCCTTTCTCTGTTTCTCTCGAACGCCTAGCCAGTGACTACAGTGTGCCTCCACCGTGCTGAAAAGGGAGTCCGGTGGTTTTGCCGGAGAACGTTGGGCAATTTCTGACTTGCAAGGGAGTGCGTTTGGCGGATTGCGTGGTGGCCTCCAAATCCTCTCATTTGATGTCACCACCGAACACGCTCGAGTAACCGTCCATACCGCTCTGCTGCTTTGGAATTGCTTGGTCTCCACTTTGTTCACCCCTGATTTCATCATTGCTGTTCCGTCGAACCCTAAAATTGATGATTTGGGGCCAAACGGTAAATCCACCCTCCCTTTCCTAAGTTTCCTTTGAGGTTCCATTCCAGGATTTCCTCCCTTGACGGAATGAGGATGACCACCCCTGTTCCATTTTCCTCCTACTTCTTCGTGCGTCGTGACATCTCGGCAGTTGCCCTCTCTGCCTCTGCGACAACTCTCTCTTCCTTTGCCGCTTCAAGATTGGCTTTCTGCATCGCTACGATCTCCGATGGCCTATGAAACGCCTTTGCTGCCGTTCTCTCTGCCTCCGACACAGCCTTAGAATTTGCCTCTTCTGCGATTTTCGATTCTATCTGTAATGCCTCCGATGCTCCCCTTTGTTGTGCTTCCTTCCTTCTTCTTTAATCTTCCTTCCGTATTCTCACACTTTTCTCTCTCAATTTTGTGATTTCACTGAGAATTACACGAATCTTCTCCCTCTCGCGATGGCAGTGAAAACGAAAAATCCTTTCTTTTGCCAGCCATCTCCTTGCAGTTGGTACCCACAGAACCTGGAAAGGTGCTCTGATACCAGTGTTAGAACTGGCACCCGATGGATAAGGAAGAACATGCCAAAAAGTAAGTGAATCCTTATCGGAGACGATCGTGTTCTGAATTGAAACTGGAATATAGTATTATTAGAGAAGAAGAATCTTCTCAAGAAGAATTACAAACTGGGATCCTATAACCAGCCACCCAAAAGCTAATTCTCCCGAAAACTAATCCTAATAAAGGTACACTCACCTCTATTTATACTAAACCAAATAATAACCTAATGAAATATAATAATAAAATATAAAATCTAATGCGGACTAGATAAAAGATACTTATAAAAACATAAATCCTACTGCTCTCTAATCGCTCTTATTTATAGGCAACATGCCTCTTAAACCCTCTAAGTAATTAACAAAGGACTAAAACAACTTAACTACTAACTAGCTAACCCCGAGTACCTATCACAATCCTTGAGAAATGGGTTTATAAGAATTATTCTCTAAAAAAATCTTTCGTTTCTTTAATCACCTGTAGGATCTAACTGTTTTTTGCAAGTAAAAATGACACACACACACACATATCTATATATATATGCATATATATATATATGTGCATATATATATATATATATGTGCATATATGTGAGATGGTTGTCAAGAATACACAACCCAACACAAAAAGAAGGGGTAGCAGCCGCGAAAACAAGACCACCCCAGCACAAACCCGCAGAGGAACAAAAGAAATTCCCCACCTGTAGGATATTATCTGGGACAGCAGTGATAATTTGATAATATTCTAACAGTGAAATAGCATGTAATAAGAGTCTAAAACAGGAAAGTTGATGATAATGACAAAACAATCACATTTTGATCTCCATATGAAAAGTTTGTAGACGAATAAAGGTCTATTCCATGTGTGTGTGTGTGTATCAATACTATCCCCAAGCACTACTGGTTGATAGAAAATTTATTTATTCTTTTTTGTCATGGCATGGATATAAGGTTTGGACGAAATTTAATCTCTTATGCTGAAGCAAATATGTGGATTTAAATTTCTTATCAAAGGCATATTTCAGGTTTGTGTCCATTTTGGATGTTGCTTCTATCAAACCAGATCAATCCTTTAGACCAGTTGCAAGCCGATCTAGTAAGGGGATATTTAGTACTTCTACCCCAATGATATCTAAGCTAAAATTGGATTTCAAGTCACCTAAGAAATCATTATCTTCTAATGAGAGAGAAATAGCTGGTGAAAGTTCTCTTGGCCATTCATTGAAAAGTAAGAAATTCTGCACAACAAGCCACATGACTTGGTCTAAAGATCCTCCTGTTGCTAAAGACTTGAATCATAGTGTGACGAACTCGCAAACTTCCAAGGCACAAGATAGTAACCCTGAATCATTTCTCATTGACAAATCTCATAAACCAAAGAGGAAAGGGGATCTTGAATATGAGATGCAATTGGAAATGGCTCTTTCTGCTACTGCGGTTGAATGTTCAGAGGATAAAATGGAGTCAGGTGTGAATGCTGACTCATCAAATGTTTCTTGTCCATCAAAAAGGATGAAAAGAGCTCAAGGTGTAGAATCTTCATCCTCCCCTCAAGTAATTTCTACGGCAGTTGGATCAATGAAAGTAGGATCTCCTCTGTACTGGGCAGAAATATATTGCAGTCAAGAAAATTTGACAGGAAAGTGGGTGCATATTGATGCTGTGAATTTGATTATTGATGGAGAGGACAAGGTCGAAGCCATGGTTGCTGCATGCAAAACATCTTTGAGATATGTTGTTGCGTTTGCTGGACAGGGGGCCAAAGATGTGACCCGCAGGTTTGATATTTTCTCCTTTCTTTACGTTCAGCGTGAATGTAGTGATAGTTTTGCAACTTCTTTACACTATCCAAATTCTTGATGTTTCTGCATAAACCATCAGCATTTTACTGCTCAAATTGCCATTTTATTTGGTTTTGGAAATTTATCATATTGGAATAAATGATTTGGATCTTGGGGACTAACACACAAGACTGGCACAAAACTGCCTTGAGGACATTTTGGACCTCTAAAAGGAAGGCAATGAAGGACATAGTTTTAGAATAAGGGACCCATTCATGTTGTGTAATAATAGTTGTCATAGTCATAAGTTTGAAATAACAAGAGAATATTGGGGGCTCTGAAGCTGATTGCAACTTATGCTACACACCTCCTTTTTTAACATCGGATTTTTCATCAGTTCTTCTCTATTGTTTTACCTCTACTCATCTCTTGCTGCTAATTTATTTCTTTAATAAGGCTAGTGACTCTTGCATAAAGTTGCACCTCATTGGCTGAAGATGCTAGTACGTATTATGATATTGACATATTAGGTACTGTATGAAGTGGTACAAGATAGCACCACAACGAGTTAATTCAACATGGTGGGATTCAGTGTTGGCTCCACTGAGAGACTTGGAGTCTGGCGCAACTGGAGGTTTGGCTCTTTCAAGAACAAACCAAATCATTGCTACAGAAGCCAACATGATTGATTCTTCTGCTCCTTCAAGGAGCTCTCTTGAGGATATTGAGTTAGAAACTAGGGCATTAACTGAGCCTCTTCCAACCAACCAGCAGGTAGTTTTGCACGTAGTCTTTGCAAACATGAAGTTTGATATTGTAGACGGTGAGTGCATTCTATGTTATATGACTCTTTGTCCCATTGCAGGCCTACAAAAGTCATCCACTTTATGCCTTAGAAAAATGGCTTACAAAGTATCAAGTACTTCATCCAAAGGGTCCAATTCTGGGCTTTTGTTCAGGGCACCCGGTTTACCCTAGGACTTGTGTGCAAACAGTTAAGACAAAAGAGAGATGGCTCCGGGAAGGACTGCAAGTGAAACCCAATGAACATCCTGTGAAGGTCTCCTTTGGCTGACAGTGTTTGTTGTTTCCCTGATTTTCTTTATCCCCTTTTTTAATATGCACATGTAATTGATTTGTTAAGAAAAACACCCAGGTTCTTGAATGTTCCATTAAGCCACAGAAAGTACAAGATTCTGAAGCTGATGACAATGGCTGCACTGATTCTAAGGAAAATATAAAACTTTATGGGAAGTGGCAACTGGAACCATTAAATCTACCTCATGCTGTGAATGGGATTGTTCCCAAGGTATTGTCGGTTACTTTCTAGGAATACTCTAAATATAGGATAAAGTGTTGGTATGAATGATATTGTGTTTATGAGAATTTCCTTTGTACAGTATTAAACTGTTTAACCTTTGGAAATTTCTTAAACAAATACAGTTCTGGGCAAATGAGGTTGATAGATCTTGAACTCAAGTTCCTGATAGGTACTCGGGTCAGATAAACAGTTTGGGTTGGAGGGAGTACAAAAAGGGTACTGGGTATGAAACTGGTTCTGGATATGCAAATGGTTTTGGCCATATTAGATTGGAGGGGCTTGCTTGTCCAGATTCTGCGACCTTGCTTGTGAAAATGGTTGCTACTTTGTTTATGAATCTGGTTCTATCCCACAGGCCAGCTGTTGAGGGTAGGGTGGTTCACTTTTCACAGTGGGAACCGGGTGGATTTTCAGCTGCAAATGTTCAGACATGGCTTAAAGTGGTCTTGAGCTTACTCCTTGGGGTGGTTGCTGAATCCTCATCTTGTGAGCAGGTTGAAGGACATTGGTATATGTTCATGGTGGAACACCTCTGGGGGCATCAACCTGTTTGCATAGGCTGGATCTTTTGCCAATTGTTTTTCCAGACCTTGGCAGAATTGATTTTAGAAGTCCAGAGAAGATGCACGTCAAGGCATACATGGTTTGGTTTACTTGCTTTATGCAGTGGGATCCTGGTAGCCTATGGGTAGTCACCATTGTCACCTTTGGAATCATTGTCAATTCTAAGCTTGTATACTATCCTTCACCTTGAGGACAAGGTGAATTTTCGAGGGGGAGTATTGATAGGTACTCGGGTCAGTTAGGGAGGTTAGTGAATTGTTAGTGAGTTAGAGGGTTAATGAGAAATGTTGCCTATAAATAAGAGGGAGTTAGAGTGAGTTAGGATATCTTTGTATTCAGTTAGGATTTGGGTTTAGAGAGCGTCGGGTCTCTCTGGGTTCTGTGTGGGAGTGTTTGGCATCTCCCTATTGTATCTTGGCTTAGGGTTCTTCCATCAATAATAGTCTCATATTTTCTGGGTTCTATCAGTTCCCTCTGCATCACTCGCTGCATTGTGTTAACAAACATGCATATGAATTGACTTGAAGATGCACATATGTATATTGACTATTTAAACAAATGCATAGTTGCTTGTTTTATGAGATTATATAAAATTTGTGTTACTGACAGTTACATTTCCTATTTTACATCTAGAATGAGCGTGGTCAGGTAGAAGTTTGGTCTGAGAAATGTCTTCCGCCAGGCACTGTGCACTTGAGGCTTCCGAAGGCATTTTATGTTGCCAAGAGGCTAGAGATTGATTATGCGCCCGCTATGGTTGGTTTTGAATTTAGGAATGGCCGTTCACATCCGGTCTTTGATGGTATTGTGGTCTGTGCTGAGTTCAAGAATGCACTGCTAGAGGTATTTCTTTCTCTTGCGGACTAACTAATATTGTTGCAGATTAAATAAAGTTTGACGCGTGTTCGGCTTGTCATCTACTTTATTGCATCTGTTAGTATAATTTGATAAACTTGCTGCAAAGTATATCATGGTAGCTTGGGTTTGTTTACCTTATGGTCTTGATTCTGAAAATCTCTTAACCTCTTTTAGATATATTTCTAAAATGGACTACATTTGCATTTTCCTCCCTCCCCTGAAGTTTGATGTTGTTTTCTCCTTTGTCCAGGCATATGCAGAGGAAGAGGAAAAACGTCAGGCTGATGAAAAGAGAAGGGATGAAGCACAAGCTCTTAATCGGTGGTACCAACTTCTTTCATCCATCGTAACTCGTCAAAGGTTAAACAATCGTTATAACAACAATTTGTCATCAGAGATGTCACCTGATGTCCAATGCATGAATGATAATGTGTCAAATGCCACAGCTTGTGGTAGTTCTGACAAGAATCAGAACCCAAGACACCATCAGGTGGAGAAATGTGATGCAGATCTTGATGCATCGTTAAGTACTCCAGTAAAGGACCATGAGCATGTTTTTTTGAAAGAGTACGAGAGCTTTGATAAGGGAACCTCTCTATTGACAAAGCGATGTCAATGTGGATTTTCAGTCCAAGTAGAAGAGTTATAGTCTTTATTTTGAAAAATATTCTATCTAGATGCTTACTAGTCCCCTGATGCTTCAAGCAATGACAGACATTGTTTGGATTTTTCTCTTGTTTTATAGTTTCTGAGATTCATATAATTACTTTATTAGTGAGTAAGGATTAGAAGGCTTTACAACTTCTTGTATCATATATTATGTGATGTATGTACATAATCAAAAGTCAAAACAGTTTCTCTACAAAACTCCTAGACTCTATTTGTAACTTGTAATATATTAAATAGGAAAATGTTGTGTTTTGCTTGGCAATGGCGCTTTATAATTTTTCAACCGTTTTTTTGTTTTTTTTCAAACCTTTTCACTATTCCAAACTTCCAATAACTCTAATATCACGGCCCAAAATTTGTGTTTCCATGGCTGATATCACCACCCATATGAAAATTGAGTGGGCTATAAAGGAAATCTGCAGGATTATATATTTTTTCAGTGCGCCGGATGGCGAGGAGGAAGGGTGTTTCAAGTTGAAGGGAGTAGAGGTTCTATCAATTTGTGCACCACCCTATTCATTGACGGTAGTGCGGAGGTTGTGAGTTATCACCGGATTGGAGGGCTCTTTGCGCAACATGGGAAGCTTGTGAGTGTCTGATGCAAGGGTTAGATGAAAGAAAAGGGTCATATGCAACAGGAGTGACACCACCAGCAGGTGTGGCATCAGAATCAACCAATCTACCAGGTGTAGGAGTCTCATCCCACCGCCTCGGTTTGGCGTCGGTGTCCGGTATGTCCCAATCAGAGGTTTTCGCTTTCTTCCGAGCCCCATCTTCCTGAGACATGTCCCACCCATTCCTCCGCTTCTGCTGCGCCTTATCCTTATCAGCAGGAGGTGCAGCCTTAGTAGCCTCTTCCTCTTCCTTCTTCTTCTTGGCAATCGCCCTCAGTGTCTCCGAAATAAGCGTAGGACCTGTGATTGGGACCTGCGGAAGCCCAAGTCGGCATCGCTTTCGGAAGCAAGCCTACGAGCAACCTCGTTGTCCATGGCGTTGGCGGTGTTGTCGTTGTCCTCAGTGGCGGGGATTGAAGGGAGGTTATGAGTCCTTGTCTCTAGTGCCATAGACTTCTCACTGAGTCTAAGAGTGTGGGTTTTCGAAAACCCTAACCCTAGGTTTATCTTCTCGAGATTTCAACAGATAAAGAAAATTGAAATCAAGTAAGAACGAACGTGGTGAGGAAGAAAGGAAAGATTCTCAAGAATAGATAGATCGATAAATCTTATGTAGAGTCGGCCACAATGGGAATCCACTTTATTTTTTTAGCTCGGGTTGGGTCCTTCTGGTCTGGCTCACAGTCACTAGAGCAATCCGGTCCAGTTTAATTTCCAAGGGCTATATTAAGGCTCGTTCGGGATACAGTTGTCATGTCCTTCTTAACAAATGTCTATCCCCGGTATTTGAGTTTGTGCTCTCATCATTACAAAGATCTAGCTTACTTGCTACTAGATCAACACATTGTTCGTCGCTTTATGATGTTCAAATAAAGGGTTAAATATGTTTTCGATCCCCGAACTATACAGTTGAATCAGTGTTAGTCCCTAGAAAAAAGATTTGTTATTTTCATCCCTGAAAATTTTTGTTGTTGATGTTCAATGGAAAATAGATTGAGGGTAAGGGTGGTAAGTTAAGAGTTGTTATTGTTCTGGAATTTATTTTACTCATGGAGATTGAGATGTTCTATTGTTCATGATTGAAGATGATGATGAAGAAGATGCTGCAACTAAATTTAGGGCTTTAGTTTTATTTTATTTTTTATTTAAGGATGGGTTAATTTCTTATTTAATGTAAATTGTGGGTTTTATTTTTGTGTTTTTCTGATGTGTAAGTGAATTAATAAAAAAATCCACATGGGCTTCGTCAAATGCGTCAGCACGCCACATATGCATTTACCCGAGACTAAGCCAGTTCGCCGAAGCTCCACCCTCATGCGAGGGTCAAAGGCAAACTTGGTGCAATCGTAAGAACATATATCTAACGTTTTTCTGGTGAGGAACTACATGCAAAGATGCGTATAAAGACAGGACTAATTTAATGATTAACCCTTGAATAATTGATTGTTGCTTTGGAGTTTGACGTAGAAACTGCTCTATATCTGTTATTTCTTATGTGTCATGTATACCACCATTACCAAATCAAAAGCAATTAGTTTCTGAGTCAAGGGGTGACGCATACAGGCCCGGGCACCACCCAAAATTTTGGAAGTTTGTGAAGAGCTACTCCTATTATATGCTATTCAAGAACTACTCATATATTACATATGATGCGACCCCTATTTTCCAACAATAGCACTGAAATCAACTTTGATGAAACATTGGCAACGTTCTGGGCCTGCTTATTAGGACCATAATTTTTGGGCCAATGTAGCTGAAGCAAAATTAGAAGCATGTCAAGATTCTCACCTTGGCAGGACCCTGGAACTTAATTATGAAATCCAATATCACATGCACAATTCTTAAACAATATTTATCTTTTTCTATTCTTAGACAAATTCTTCATCTTGATTTTTACTGACGTGTGCTTTAAGTATGTCAATGTTTCGAGTATTTTTATTTTCCGTGATGTTTTGGTTTGAGAATGGTAAATGCTTGCGAAAATTGAAGGAGTAACTAAGCATTTATGTTTTCTTTTATATATGGCCTGCCCGGCTAACAATCAATTCTAAGAAATATTAAATTAATATCCGTTATTTTAACACGTTTGATGAATATACTTCTTTTTTTGAAAATCGTTTCACGAATATACTTTACTTAGTGAGATTTTGCTTTTCCTTTCAGAAACTTGTAATGAACTTCGTAATAAATCTTTTTATTCACATATGCACCTAATAACAAGTGGGGGGAAAATAACTTCAATTACATTTCTTATTATAAGAATTTCGAGTCGTATTTCTTTCAAATTTTCGACAACACAGACAAGCTCCAAGCTTATAAAAATGAGCAAAATCGGAACTCGATTGAAACAGGATAGAAAAATAGATTAGGAAATGACAAGAAATTGATCATTATATTTCATAACTTAATTGTAATCAACACTATAAGTTTATTTCAAGGGTACCTAAGTCTTCACAGCTACTTTATATATTGGGAAAAAAGAATTACATTCCATACCAGCATCACAAACCGAAATGCTATCTCCAGGACAAGGTCCTGAAAAACCATCAACTTTGACAAGGGGAATCTGGAAGAAATTGATAAGAAAATCGCGCATGCAAGTGGTCTAATTGAGTTATCTCATTTGAACTAAGTTGCATCCAAAATCTCCTATAAATCTGCAAAGAAATTGTTTGCTCCACTGCTAGCATTCTTTGTCTTGTTCCCTGCAAAAGTATCAAATAACCATCCCATGTATTTAGCGATGATAATTCTATGACATTTTCATCTATCTATGTAAATCATATCCTACCTTCACTAAATTTTGAAGGATCATCATCTTCATCCATCTCATCATCGTCATTGTCAATTACTCCAGTTTCATTTCTCTGTGTGCTTCCTGGACCTTGGAGTATATTATCCAAGTCCCATAGCTGAACATAAAGGATAATGTTACTGGATATTCAGACAACTAATTTATTAGTATTATGATAGGTTCTAACTAGTTACTGAGAAGAAAAAGGAAATGATAACAAAAGAAAGCAAGAGACATGTACTATTCAGCAAACCCCCCTCTGATCAGTGTGACAAAGGTAGAAGATGAAACACAAACTCCTAGTCCTAAGGTCTTCGAGAACCTAAACTTAGCTAGGGTGTAAGTGCTACCAACTCCAATAGTCCAATCCAAATTTTCCCTATCCAATCTTCCCTACCTCTCTCCTCCAATAAGAATAAGTGCTTACAACTCACGCAGTTACAATTACAATCACTTAGCTAGGGTGTTAATCCCCGTGACACGCACATTCAATTACCGGCCGCTATCACATTATATGTACAAAATAATAAGAACACAGGCAAACTTACATAGACACACTGTGCATGAAACCAACGGTTTAATATTTTTAACAGTGATGGTCACTCTATTATTCTGATGATGGAAACCTTAATGGATTGACAAGCAACATTTTATGCCAAATTGTTGCAAACTCTCTTTAATTTTCTTTTAAAGGTCCAAGGACTATCTGATGAGCTGACTAATTTAGCTTCTCTAAGTTTAAATTCCTATCTTAGTGGGTGTTGTGTCCAGCATTTGTAAATTGTAAGTATCGAATTATAACTTATGCCATCAATAACATACAATATTACCCATCATTATAAGCACAAAATTCAGTGTCTCTCCTGTATGTTATTGCATAACATCATTTGTCCATTTTCAGCTCCAAATGTTCACCCAATTAAGATGACACTATTCAACATTTTAATTAGTATTGATCAGGCTTGTTAATAGTGCGCCATAGTGGCATGGCATGGCCTTCGGCGGTCGGCCGCGACGGCGGAGGCCGTAGAGGCACAGTTTTCGCATAGCGGTGGTAAGGCGTGTGATTGCAGCCATTTTCGCGTGAGGAGTAGCGCGAGAGGGAAGAGAGATAGAAAACCCTAGGCACCCGAGGAGAAAACCCCAAATTGCCCCCAGATTTAAACATTAGGTCAATTTTTAAGGGCATTTTGGGTTTTCCTATCAATTAATGAAACGCTGGGATTCATTTTCATGCGTTTCATAGAAAACGCTGCGTTTGATTAACAAGCCTAGGGTTCCAGCCTCGAGTTTCAGTTCTGCGGTTCACGCATCATCTTCAACCCCGAGTTACAGCCAGAAGCGTTTGATTAACAAGCCTAGGGTTCCAGCCTCGAGTTCCAGTTCTGCGTTTCACGCATCATCTTCAACCCCAAGTTCCAGCCGGCAGCGGCCGACGCCCAGCCACCGTGCGATCTCCGACGAGCTCTAGCCACTGCTCGTGCGACGTCCGACGAGCACTGTCTGGCGTCCTCCAGCCTCCTTCCCCAGCGTAGCGGCCATCCTGCAATACGCTATAGCAGTTTTTGTGCCGGCTGCTATGCTACGCTATCCGCCATTAACAAGCTGGTATTGATAAACTATGCAATCCAATAGGAGTAGTTTGAAGCAAATGATTTAATTCTACTCAAAAATGAAAATCCTAACCACTCTGAGTCCTCTTTATAGTTAAGGCAAATTTTCTTTAGAACGAAGTTTTGAAGCCCCAATAAAATGGCCCAATAAAATGACCAGATAGCGGCTTAGAGTTATCATGATAACGAGTCTTGGGCAAAATTAATCGAGCAAAAGAAACACTTCCAAGCAATCTTTGGAAATTAAGAAAGACAAGTACCTTTAACAATTGATCATGTGCAATACTTCCAAGGTACTTTCTATCATGAGAGAATGCTACAAGACCAAAGAAAACTATCATGTCAAACTAACTCAACCACATACAAGAAAAACCATGAATACAAAGATATATGTTAGTGCATGAGAACATAATAATGTGGCTGAAAACAGTAAGAATCAAAGATGAAAACCCAAAATCACCTCAGCATAGCAAATGAACGACAGCAAAACAACAAAACTACCAGCAAAAAATTAGATGCTTAGAATAATAGGTATGGCAAAAATAATCACATCAAATGATGAGAAAAGAGTAACAGTAAGTTACCAAGACGCTCAACAGGGTATTCAGAATGCTCTGCAATGGGCTGGATGATTCTGTTTGGCAATATCCCAATCAAGCTGAACAAAAAAAGATCATGTATGTAAATGAAACTGGGAACAAAAGAAATAGGAGATTGATATATTATTTGAACAAGAGGCACAATGCTCTCAAACTGTTAAAGACTCACTTGATCATCCCATTCTCTGATCCAGTAATAATCCTATCTTCATCAAGCTAAGATTAAAAAACAAAAATAAAAGAGTATTAAAACAGCCCTGATGGGAGAAAAGGCCTACAGCTCGCTAAAGTAATCATGTTATGCTACTATCCACTCACCTTTACCATAGTATCAATAGAGTTTGAAGAGAGATCAACAAACCGATCACTGGAGTTAAACCATTAGCAAGAACATAAGTCAAAGAGGTAGAGTATGAAATAAGATAGACAGAGATCATCGACAGAAACACTTCAATCATGTAATCATGAGATATTCCACATCATGTACCTACAATCCTTGAAGCATCCCCAAGAGTACAATAGAATGATTCCAGTTTGTGATCCACATACAACTTTCCTACCATTCTGAGCACTCGTACAAAAAATGTGAATATCAGCCATGTGCATATTTTAGAAGATGATAACATGTACAAAAAATGCATCTACCAGTACAAAGGCAACAAACTATTGCATGTTTGGTCATGCTGTAAAACCAATACTTGTTTTTAGTCTAAAAAACATTCTTCAATCTTGATGTATTAGGCAAAAGTAAGAAGCACTTTATAAGTGAAAAATAGAAATAGTGTGCTAATAATATAAAAAGCAAAAATTTTAGTTCTCCAAGGCAGCAAGAAGAAAAGCACAAGAGACATTTTATTAATAAAGTTCCTTTTTAATAGTTCTTTTTCATAGAAACATTTAAAATAATCCTACAAAAGCAAATAAGTTCATACCTTCATTAAAACAACAGACAATAGCTCATCTTCAGAAAATTCAGACTGGGCTTGGACCTGTCAATAAATCAGGAAAAGGTGAATCGAAATACAGTTGCTGATAAACTACATTGATGCTTCAAAAGGAACAGGAAGACATGGACAAACAAACTTACTTTATTTCTCCGGAGATTGCAAACAGACAGAGTCCCATCTCCACTTAACAACAAAAGGAATTTAAGAAAACAGAATTTAGACTACATGGATAAGCCGGAGAAAGTACAGTTTTTAAAAAATTGTTATTCATGAAGCATATTGTAAGGAAATGTATTTGTTGATGATGGAAGATACTACCGTATAGAGGAAGTTTAAAGTAAAAAAAGAAGCACTGCCTAACATCAAAGCAAATTATACATTCCCCAAAAGTCGCACAAACAAAAAGCAAACTAGCTTAATAATCTACATAAAATACCCCTCATTGCTTTCTAGCAGATTTATTTTTTATAGACAAGAAAAAAAACTGTTAAAAATCTGAAAAAGGTGATTGTCAGATCCAAGATGACTACTATAAGGGGGGGAAATAACAATAAAAGATTAGCTAAGTTATGCTTAATTCAGTACTAACTATAAGCAAAATGATTGATCCCCACCTTTGGACGTGCTAATGCCTAATACTAATTACTGAATTATTGAAATAAGAAATAAGTAAATTTATTTGTAAATTCAGCTAGACCAGCTGCCAGTTAGTCAAACCACTATAATTAGAAAACAGAACCTTATTCCTATAGCAGTTACAATTAGCCGTATGATTTTATTTGCTATTTAGCTAAAATAATATGAAAATAACTTGACAAGAAAAAAAGTTGATATTAGAATTTAAAGTTATGATCATCTTGCAATTATGGTTTCTTTTGAAATGCAACTCTGAATCTGTAAGGGTACACCAACATCAAGTTTTCAAAATTATAAAACAATATGGAAACTCTCTTCACCAAAAAGTTCAAAAAGATCTTTACAATCAGTACCTCATGCTAACAAGGGTAATTTTTTCTATTCATTCATAAAATTTCGGGTAGTTGAAGTGAAGTTAGTGGCTTCACTACCTTGTTGCCAATAGTTTCATTGCATCAGATGCAAATGTCATGTCTGAAATGTAATCTTCATGGGCATCAAATGTATTGCAACAAGATTGTTCCCTGATATCCCAAACCTACAAGGAAACACTAAATTAAAAGATCTGAGGAAACATTGATTATCTAATCCTCTACATAACTCTAAGACATCAATGTTAACCATCTTCAGGTATTAGGTGGCTTTAAGTAGAAGGAAATCAGTGAAAAAATGCCATACTAGTAATAACATAGAAGAAATAGTAATAAGAAAAAGGATGATGACATAATATTGAAATAAGGAATGTCCAGAAGAAAGGCCATTAGTGGCGACTTACAGCAAGTATTGAAAATATGAGCAATTGTATGTGAGACCACCTACTATGTGCACTTTTCCTATATGCACATTGTGATAAAAACAGAACAGGCAAACATAGAAAGTAAGGAATTGTAGACAGAAGATTGCATTAATTAGAATGACACTGGGGCCCTTCTGGTCCAAATATTTTTGCTTGACAATGAGGAAGGGATGCCAGGACACATTTATTTTTTGTGCTTGGTAGGATTATAGAACAATCAAGCATGTTGAGAATGACTAATAAGTTTAATTTATAAGCTGGGCAAAGGTTGTAAAAGTTGAAAAATAGTAATCTACTGTTTATAACTAACATCATAGGGAATACCTACATCATATATTATCAATGCAATAAACGTGAAATAAAACTAGCCAGTAACCTTAATAAAACCTTCATCATCTCCTGAAGCAACAGTTGACTCGGTCAAGTTAATCAATCTATTGATTGCAGCCCTGCATCAGAACAAAATATCACATGGAAATTCTAGATCAATGAGCACACATGTGATTCAGTAAGCCAAATTACGACAAATGAGTAATAGCAGCATATATACTCACTCATGGGCATTATCAATACGGGTGATGGTAGATCCAGTTTCCACATCTGTAGCCAGTATTGAGCAATCTGGGGAACCCGTCAGCAGCACTAATAACCAAACATCATAGTAAGCACTTAAAGTCAAAATCATCAAAATAAAACTGTCGAAAACATTTAATCAAAATAATAAAAATAAAGGAAAAAGTATAAAACTATATTTTGCATTACCACGTCCACCATTGATGAATCGAGCAGCTCTGCAAGACTCAGTGTGAGCATGAACTTCCAACAGCCTGGAAATAAAAAAAAGTATTGCAATGTATGGATTAAACAGAAAATGTATAAATATACAGTTATGAAAAGTTGGAAACAATGAAAAGGCCATATTCATGTGGGTTGAGTACCACGCAAAAATACAAACAAAAATTGCAGAATTTATACCTCACAGGGTCATTATCTTTGCCATCAGAATTATAACGGTATCTGCGGGACACGCGATTCATTATAATCTTTGCCAAGTGCAAAACAATAATAATAACAACAAAATAATTAAAACATGTTGGTAAGATAAGGAAACCATAGCTCCAAAGCCACTTACAAATGAAGGTCACCGCTGATCAGTCCTGCAGCCACAAGATTATCTGATGGATGAAAATCGATGTCAAAACCGAGTTTCCCCAAATTTATTTCCATATCTGTTTAGCAGACCACACGAGAAGAGAAGAGAATATTAGTGAAGAGTCGAACAAATTGGGAAGAAAAGCAGTAGTTCAATGGAATCTTGAAAACCCATCCAGACCTCCTTCAACAGAACCCGGAGAGGTAAAAAATATAGAAGAACAGTGTTTATTGGTAGAAACTCTACTACACCAGGGATACAAGAGACCTGGAACTCTCCCGGTTTCCTTTAAATTTTCAAGTCATAACCCTCTAATATCCTCTTTCTGGTTATTATAACCCCAACATATCTCTCACTCTCTAACCAACTCCTTAACTACTTAACTATTACACCAACTAACTCTCGCTAAGAATTACCTATCAATTCCCCCCTCTAAATGCGGTTAACAAAATCCAACTAAGGCCAATTGCATTGATCTCCAGT
This sequence comes from Acmispon strigosus, assembly GCA_030819835.1. Classification (NCBI taxonomy): domain Eukaryota; kingdom Viridiplantae; phylum Streptophyta; class Magnoliopsida; order Fabales; family Fabaceae; genus Acmispon; species Acmispon strigosus. The sequence continues at coordinate 41,675,329 of JAUAMA010000005.1, read as the reverse complement.
GAGGGTACTAATCACCCTTATTTAATTGGGAACATTGCACAGACCTTCTCTAAAATTTATCATTATTGCACTGACCTCCCGTAGGATTTATCATTATAATACTTAGCATCCATGATGTATGAAAGAGACAAAGAGGGGAGGTTAGTGTATTTCACAAAATAGAAGGGAGGCTAGTGCAATAATTATATAGGTCAGTGCAAATTTCCCCCTACTTAACTATTACACCAACCAACGCTCACTAAGACTTACCTATCAATACTCCCTCCTAAACAGTCACCCTGTCCTCATGGTGAACGGTAGTGTGATCTTCATCAAAGTGGATCATTGTAGCTAGCACCATAAATTTAGCAGAGACTACAAAGACCGCTTTCTCCTTTTCCCACAGCAGCTTTAAGACCCTTCTTCTCTCTCGTAGTGGATCTTCATCAAAGCCTACCATGGTAGCTAGCACCATAGTTTTAGCAGTGACTCGAAAGACAGTCTTCTCCTTTTCCCACAGCAGCTTTAATTAAGACTCCACTTCTCTCTCATAGTTTCTGTTCAGGAACTGCATGGCAGCACCTATCCGCCCCCTCAGCTCAGTCACCAGCAACACTTCAGCCAATTTGAAGCGGGTGCTTAGAGCGCTTGGACACCCACCCTTAGTGGATGCAATTTTGCACCACCACTGGACAATTCCACTCCCATTTTCCCTCCCCTTTTGGTTACATAATGAACCACCTTTTAGACTCAACAATCCTCCTTGTTTTCCCTTTGAGTCAATAATGCAAGCAAGCCATGTCATGGTGTGCTAAATTGTGATGAAGTAGAAATATTATTGATTAAAAGGATATGCAAGAACAGCAACTGCAAAATTTGCTGATGAGACTCTTTCCTCAATTCTTTCCAGTTTTATAACTACATACACAGAATTTGCACAACACCTATGAATATGCAAAGGGTCACTTTGCTTGTACTATGGATGATTCTTCAAAAAAAATCATTTACCCCAACAATAGAAGAAATAGATTTGCTAAATAACCCAATCCAACCAAATTATATCAATTCAGACGAAAGTATAGATATGTCATTTACAATCTAATGAATAGATTATGTTCTCACCAACTTAATTTATTCAATGTTCTTCAAAGAGGACCAGCCATGAGCATTAGTTCTCTATCTCATATTTGCTTGCTTAACTTGGACCAGTGTTATTATTGTGGATGGTGGTCCATGACGGAAAGCCGATATCCCGCCATATGGCCGATGTCATGGCGGCACCGGCCTTAATAAAATATATTATAAATATATCTGTCTATCTATCCATCCATACAAAGTTTAAAAAACCTGCATAATGGAACAAATAAAATAGAACTAACAACTTATGTCATCAAATATACCTCAATATCATAGAACAAATTCAAGACTTCAAGTTTTGAAAACAGAGGAGGAGTACAGCACTGAAAATGAGAAAAGAGAGACTTAAGTCAAGAGAAGATAGGGAGGTAAAAAGAGAGAACATGAGGGTTCAAGAGTCAAGACATAAGTCTTGAGAGATGAGAGGGAGGTAAAATAGAGGAGAAGATCAGGGGAGAAAAACAGAGAAAATGGTACTTGAGAATATGACCGGAGCAGAACCGCGGTGGCCGGAGGTCGCAGAAGCCGCTGGTGGTCGGGAATGGGAGGTGGGGTGAGTAGGGCAGCAGCTCAGGGCAGTGAAGGTGAGAGAGAAGTGTGAACCGTGCGTAAGAATGAAAGAGGAATTAGGGTTTCTATCCCACCCGTTTGTTCCACTCTCTTTACTGATTTTTTATTTAGGGTTAATAGCACTTTTATTCCTTCACATATTTCGCATTTATTGTCTCTCTTGCAATTTATTAACACTCGGAGTCTGTTCAAGGGAAAAGCCGAAAAGGGGAAGGGAAAATAGTCATTTATTTATTAGGAGAAGCGAAATGTTATAATTAAATTACATTTCCACCTTTTATATATTTATTGATTGCTTAAAAAAAATTATAAAATCTGTGATAAGAGAAACAATTACACTTAAAATACGAAAATTATAAAATAACAAATATTGTATGTTTTTAAGTTTAAACTGTAAATATAAAATTACGATTAATATTTTTTTAAATATAAATTTGGCATTAATTTTTTTTATTACAAGTTGTTTTAAGTATTGATAGCTCAATTATTTTTAGTAAATAATTGTTTACAAGTTACTAGGGTCTTTGATTTTATCTTTCCTACGAAAGCATTACATATTACATATCATGGAGACATAGCTTTATACAGAGCAAGAGGAAGAAGAAAGATGAGTGTCATGTAAAATGTGGTATAGTAATAAGCACCGATAGAACAATTAAAAGTTAGGAGGGGACATAAAAGTTTTGTGAAGGGATATTTTTGTCAAGAAATTTATTCCCCTCCAATTCCCCCCACTTTTGGAGGGGACATAAAATTGAGGTATGATGGGTTTTGGTCTCCTCCCCTCCCCTCTTCTTCCCTCTTAAAAATTGAACCAAACAAGACAACTTAAAAAAAATCCCTCCCTTCCCCTCCAACCAAACATTGCCTCAAAGTCCCTTAACCTTTGAAGAAGTTGCATTTTTTGTTTTCCATCCAATTCCGTCAAAGATTTAACAGAATATTCCTCTAAAATTAATTAAAAAAATAAAATTCTTCAAATTTTTGGGTTTTCCAGAAAATTCCCCCTCTCATTCATCAAACCTTATTCTTCCTCTTCTCCCACAAACCCCTCATCTCCGAATCCAAGAAGGATACATACGACGACGAACGCGCCGCCGCCGTTCACCTTGTCATGGAGCTCTGCGAGGGCGGTGGTTCTTGATTTGTTTGAGGGATTGAAGCGGTGGATTCAGGTGGCGGTGGAGTGAAGCGGCGGCTTTGACGGTGGGTTCCTGGCTAGGGGTTTCGATGGCGTGGTGGTGGGGTGAAGATGAAGATGGTCGCGAGGAGCAGCGGCTGTGCAGAGAGGTTGAACTGCTTTTCCTCTCATCTTCCTCTGCTTGCCTCATTTCTTATTTGGGCTCTGTTCCCTTCTTTCATCCTCCTCTGTCTGATTCTGTTTTCATCCTCCCCTTCCACCCCCTTGTTGAGATCTGGTGGTTCTTGATCTATTTCAGAATTTCAGTGCATGCTTTGTGTCTGGTGGTTCTTGATCTGGTGGTTCTTTTTCGCCATTCATGATTTTCTTGATCTGGTGGTTCTTTAGTGGGTTTTGTAGTAGAGGCATTTGAGTCTTCGTTTCTGCCATCAAAATTGGAACTTGGTTGTGAAGTTGGGGCATTTGGGTCTTAGATTCTCCAAGCAGGGACCTAGTTTAGACACTTGACAAACAGAAAGACTTTTTCCATAATATTTTCTAGGAGGGACCAAATTGCTCCGACAACACAAACACAAACTCAGGGTCCGAGGATTATCCCTTTTTTTCATGCAACATTAATTTTGACTTCTTTCCTAACACAGTGGAAAGAACACTTCAATGCTATATACTATATACATCACTTCCCCCCAACCAGGCACGGATCCAGAAATTTGAACATGTGGGGGCAATTTACACATAAATTTGTAACATGGAAAATATAACATAAAACTATTAAAAAATTGAAAGTACTATTTTTCCATTGCTGGATAAAGTTAAGAAAAAAGGAAAATTGTTAGCAAACAATATTGGTGCTAAACATTCACTTAGGCTTAGCCATCCTCCTAAGTCCTATGACCTCTCAATCTTATCCTATTGCTATGGCTATGATTCTATCATTCTGGTGCAGTGGTGCCTAAACAAACTTCAATTCAATCAGGATTTGGAAGTTTTAGGTAAAGAGATAAACTGAGGGTAGGAATTGATTGTAACAACTGAAATGAGTATTAAATTGGGGTCACGAATTATCAGAGGATAGTCACAGTAGTGGGACCAAAACTACAATTCCTTTCCTGAATTTCAAACAAGTAAATGTTGGATACATTTTATAAAGGAGTGCAAAACTCTCTTCAATGAAAGAATAAAAAGTATGCTCAAACGAGCACTTTCAGTTCCCAACAGTTGAAACAATACACAAACTTGCAAAATTCAACACAGTAAAAAAAAAATAGTCTATAACCTCCTTCTTCAATTCAATCAGCTATCAAGTACCAACCAAACACAAAACAACAGCCAACAACAACAAGCAAGTAAAGTAAGCAAGTAAGTAAGCAGTGGAGACAAATCAGACAACACAAAGGATTGGGTTACCGACTTACCTTGCTGGCTTGCTCACTGGTTGTTCAGGAAGAGACCGCGCGAAAGAGGCTGGACTCTGGAGCGGCGGCGACGCGAAGGGGAGAAGAGGGTTGAAGCAGAGCAGGTGGAGAAGGAGGGAGTGCCGCGGAGGCAGACGCGCAGAGGAGCCGCGGACTGGCGGAGGAGGCAGCGGCGCGCGACGGCGCGAGCGAAGGAGGCAGAGCCGCGCGAGGGAAGAGAAGGAGGCAGAGGCTGCGAGCGGCGGCGAGAGACGGCGCGGCGTGAGGAAGCAGAGTCGCGCGACGGCGCGGCGAGAGAAGGAGGCAGAGGCTGCGAGCAAAGGAGGCGAGAGAAGGAGGCAGAGGCAGAAAATGAAAGAGGAATTAGGGTTGGGAAATAGAAAGGGCAAATAAGTAATATTACTATTTTTTTTATTTTTTTTTTAAATCCTGTGGGGGCACTTGCCCCCTTTCCTTGCACACCCTTTTTCAATGAAAACTTTGTCCCATTCCTTTAATATGTACTTAAGCGTGTCCATTTCTTAATCTATTTCCCTTTTATCATTTCTTTGGCTTCTTAATTTTCTCTTTACCCTCAATCTTATCTTATTAAAAAAAATTGTTCGTTTTTTATTCTAAGTAATTGTTCACATATCAACTAATATCCAGACAATTAATCTTGGAAAAAGTTTATTTTTATAAAAAAAACATTCAGGTGAATTCGATTTCGATCACTACCACGAGTCAGGACATGTCTCTGAAATAATTGATCGCTTATACATGTACTTTTAAATCATTTACTAACACAGTCCCCACATCTACAACGAGAATCAAACACAACCATTTAAGGAAAAGCAGTTAGTTCTTACCAATTGAGTCAACACGTGTCGGTAACTTAGAAATAATTTGTACACCACTTTTAATACACTCATATCGCATTGGGATGAAATATGAAGAGAAGAGAAAATACAAAATAAAACATGTAGAAAGGAAAATGGGTAAAGTGATATGAAAAAGAAATTATAGTGTCATGTATCAAAACTCATTAATCTTATCTTTATTTTATCTATCGCATAGTGTCTATGTGGAAAAGATCTTTATTGAAAATGATGGGTAAGATAATGATTTCCTAGAATTTGTAAGCCTACGCTGGTGTTTCCAGTTTTTAAGTTTTTCCCTACATTCGTGGTATCGTGGTAGTGGTCGAAGTGGAATTCACCTGAATTTTTCTCCTCCAGCAAGTAGATACTGATCGATGCTGCTATCTGTTTAATTTGGTGTGTGTCTCACTCATTCCACTCTGTCTATAAAACAGTAGACAGTGAAAGAGAAAAAAGGAAAACATTTGAACAACAAGAGTGGAACGAACTTAACTTCAGAGCTCCAAAGCTTCTTCATGGGTAACAACTAACAACTCATCTTCTTCTCCACTTTCTTAATTTTGTTGGTTTGCCCTTCTCAATCGGCACATTATTAATACAAGGGGTCTTGGACTGAACTTTCAATTATAACCTCTCATCTAGAATTTGTTTGTGCCTTTCTTGACGAACATTTTTATCTAACAAATCTTAGATTGATAGCAAACAAAATTAGAGTTAGATATAGTTCTTTTTACCTAATTTTTAGATGGTTTCACTATAATTTTTAAAGGAAGACGTTATGAATTTTCATATAATATAAATCCAATCAATCCAAACCACTAAATCATATTATATTATGTTAATTATCAAGCATATAAACTTTTATACAATTTAAATATTCATAGGCATACAATCAAATAGTAAACATCTACTTATATTTAAATAATATATTATACGTTAAAATAAAGTGATATGATGAAGTAATAATTAATATTTTATTTACATAGAATTTTGTAAACTTGATCTACTCTATAAAAACCTTTCATTCAACGGTTTGGATTGGTTAAATTTGCATTATATGAAAAGTTGTAAAGTGTTGTAACTATACAAGTTTGACACTTAGTGTCGTTTGATCACTTCCCAATTTTCAAAATTAGAAAAATGATTTTATGATTATGATATTTAGTTTCATGAATATCCCGCCCATCGACACAACCACTACCCAACTCCACCACCCTCCACAACCACTGCCATTGTCGCCACCACCATTGCCTTCTCCATCGGTACCCCCACCACCACCAACTAGTACCACCACCCATTGCCAATACTATTATCACCACCACCAACTATTGCCACCCTCCACAACCGCCACTGTCAACACCCTCCACCACGATCACCGCCGCCATCACCACCACCACATCCACCGCCACCATAGCCACTATCAACACCCTCCGGCAGGTGCTAATGTGGATTGCTGACGGTATTAAAAGTCATTACGTGGAAAAAAAATCTTTATTGAACATGCTGTGGTGTTCCACTTTTTCGGTTATTCCGTACACTCACTCCGCAACCGCTACCCTCCCAACAACGCTGCCATTTTTCCAGTTTTTCTCTTCCAGCTGCACTCATCGATGCTGCTATAGTTTGTTACACTGCCACCACCACCACCACCGCGCCAACACCTCTCTCTGTTTTCGACTCTATAAATCGCAAATGGCGAAAGAGAAAAGGAAAACACTCGCAAACAAAGGAAGAGAGGAACGAACTCAACTTCAGAGCTCTGTTTCAAACGAAAGCTTCTTCACTGGTAACAACTCGCTCATCTTCTTCTTCTTCTTCTCCTCCACTTTCTATGTTTGTTTGTTTGTTTGTTTGAACCTCGCACTCTAGTAGAATCACCTAAAAGCTACATGAAATAGCTTCCAATTTAAGCAATTTTGCTCTCATTCCCTAAAAACTTGTATTGATTGATATTCAGGTGGAAAATGGTGAGGGTTGCTGAGGTTGTGTTCTTAATCATCATTGCGGTCAACTGTGTTTTCTTGGAGGTCATGGCCATGGCCGCATCGCAACTAGACCTATTCGTCATGATGTTGTTCAAGGCATTCTCCTTCTTATCCTTCGGATTGGCCGTTATATTTGCGTTGCTCTTGAAACTGCTTCCCATGATCCATGTCAACATTGCTCCAAGGGACCGCCATTTCATATTTCTGTGTTCCATGCTTTGCTTTCTCCATGGCGTTTGCTATTGCATTCTTTACATGTGCTGGTGGTGGTTGGAGATTCCTTTCGAAACGCCGTCCGTTCATGCTAAGGGACCAACTGGAATTTGGGAGAAACGTATGGGAATGTCGCCGGTGGTTCGTGTTAGTGGTGCTGGAAATTCCTCAACTGGTTTCATGGAATGGGTGGGGTATTCCTATTTCTATCTTGTCTAGTCTTTTTTTATTTCTTAGTCTGCTTGATATATTGACCTGTCGTGTGGATTTATTGATCATCATCCCCTCATATAGCACATTGTCAGTTAACTTGACTTGTTGTTTACAATAGTATTTTTGCCTTATTAATTTTTTAATTTTCTTTTGCAATCTTTCATTGTTATCTTGAATTAAATGATCATGGAACAAGAGTTAAAATAGACACAGGTTGTACATGATGATGAATACATGGTTGTGCTGTGAGGTTTCTAGTTTATACTTAACACCCATCTTACAGGTTTATACATGATGTTTACAATGGTATTATGGGCCTTGTTTTTTTGTTGCAATCTTTCCTTGTTATCTTGAATTATTTTCACTTCCACAATGATCATGGAACTAGAGTTAAATAGATACAAGTTGTACATGATGATGAATACATGATTGTGCTGTGAGGTTTATACATAACACCCCTCTTGCTACTTACAACTTCCTTACATTCCCTCCCCAACCTAACAAACCTAACAAAAGATTAAGGAAAGGAAAGATAGAAACATGTTCTCCTCTCATCCTGCAAAATTTTGGCCTTCACACAATTTTCATGGATAGCCCAAACTCATACCTTATAAATATGAACATGCTCATGCTCCAACTTTGCAGTCTGCATCTCTTTTACCAATTTAATAAACCACAACATGACACCAGAAATCCCTCCCTCCATTGGAGAAATTTTTGTGACTTTTTGCAACAAAGTTTGGTTACCATGCTTCTACATGAAGCACAGAAATCATAAATGTGCATATCCATCATGATCATCTCCAACAAAAGGGATCTGCATCTAGTGAGCATGTGAAATATGTTAGTATCCTTAAACATAGATGCTAAGAAACTACAATGAATTTCAATATAAAATGCATATACCTTGTGAGTACACATCTTTTGTTGGTGAGTGAAACTTCACTACAGTGGATCATTATCCAAGTTCTTCAAGCGGAGTTCCACTGCCTTAAGATCACGAAAATGTTGCAAGATTTCTTGAAGCAAATCCATTCCTTTATCTCCATTCTGTACGGAGCCCATACAATGCTGGAGAAACTCCCTATCTGTTTCAAGAGATTGTAACCTCTCGTAAACATGATCAACCTCATCTTCAATGGAGACCTTCATGCCATCCATTTGAAGTATAGGTTCTGAGTTTTGCATACCAATTGTTTCAGTTTCCATTTGTGTATCAAATCCATATACTTCTCCAATCTCATTATCAGCTGCATCTAAGTATGGCAGGAGCCTTTTTGCCAAAGAACCCATTGTTCTTCTTGGATAGTGTTTATCATCTGAAAATCCATTAGTATTCATGTTGTCCTCTAAATTTCTAAAATCACAATTCTCATTCAAGCCTTTGTCACCATATGTTGAACTCTCAATCAATTTGACATCGTCAATAAATTCCTCATTATCTGCCAAATATATTATCTTTTCCTCTAACACTTTGAGCTGATCTAGAATGGAAGCCCTCTCTTCTTCAAATTCTTCCAATGTGTTATCAAGGGCACTTACATGCTTTACACACTCTAGTGCCATCTCCTCCAAATTAGAAACTGTATCAGTTCCATTAATGTGGTGGCTTTCATCATGGTTGGAAAAGCCATTATCTCCTTCCCTTGCTCCGTGGTTAAGATCAATGGATAGATCATCAATGTAGTCTGTATTGCTACAAGAAGAAGAAGAGTCTCTACTTCTTAAACTTCCATCTTTCATTCTTCTCAACACGCTTAGTTTCTGTTTTGCTTCATAATCCATCACCTTCTGCCTGTACTCTTCCAATTCCTTCTCAAGCTCTTGCTTCTCTTTCTCTCTTTTCATCATTAAATCATTCAAAAGCTGTAAAGCTTCCTGATCGTACTCTGCTTGTTCTTCCATCATCCTCTGGTATTGCAATGCTTCCATCTGCATTGCTGCCTTTTCTTCTTGCAGCCTTGTAATCATTGCCATTGTCTGGTTGGCAGCTACTGCAGAGGCACTTCTCTCTTCTTCTAGTTCTTGATATATAGCACTGAGAGTCCTCCGTTCAGATTTTAGTGCAGTTTTTAGCCTGTCAATTGTTAATACTGGATCACCGTATTCTAACTCACTTGCAACACTGCCATCCCCGGAATCCTCTGCACCTGATTCTCTTTTATCAAAGAGCATCATTTTCCTATGCAGGTAATTGAGGCCATCTACAGAACTGGGAGTTTCAGGAAGTTTATCTTCTTCTACTTCATATGACTCTGAGCCCTTGGATGATTCATGGCTTGTGCCTTCAGGATTTTTCTCAACTGATGTTATTTTCTCAATCATTTCAGTATATTCGTCATCATTTCCTGTTTTATCTGGACCTGCATTATTATTGTTCATTTGCAGTTTAGAGGCATTGAAAAGTAGCTAAAAAAAATAAGGGACTATATGTTAAACTTACAGAGATTATTCTGGGCAAGGAATTCATCAAAGGCATTGGGAATTTCAGTATCATCCTCACTTTCACTTGTAGTTGTAGAAGACTGGTCTTCTTGTATGCATTGACATGAGCAGCTTTGTTCTTCATAAGTAGGCAAATTAGCTGTGTGAGAAAATGTTGAAGTCATAATTGTTCATGACATGATATCTTAACTCTCAAGTATGCTAAACTAAGTCATTTTATCTAAATATGCTATCATAGTTAATGAACTAGCAAACTAGAGGAGTTTAAACAACATAATTCATGCACGTTATTTGTACCTCGTGGAGTATTTTCTGGTTCTTCTATATCTGCTTCTAAACTTGTATCATCGTTGGATAAACTTCGAGACGTGCTTAGATTATTTTGAGCAATGAATTTTTCAAATGCATTTGGAACTTCAGCATCATCATCACTTGATTGAGATTCATCTTCTTGTATGCATTCATCTGAGCCGACTGGTTCTTGAGATCGAGACAGATCAACTGCATGACCAGAAACTTGTGCTTTATTGTAGTCACAAAATACTTAATAGGATCATTCAATACTCGCATATTATGCTTTTTGTTTAAAAATAAGGCTTAAATATGTTTGGGGTCCCTGACATTTAAAAGGGAATCAGTTCAGGTCCCTGAAAAATTAATTTGTTAAATTGGATCCCTAACATATGTTTTTTAATCAAATTAAGGACAAATCATAATTTAAGCTGATTAATTATTCTAATTAGCCCAGTCACCAGTCCACGTGTTAATAATTTTTATTTTTTAATATCTTACTTAATTACTAATATTCCACCTCATCTTTTTACCTTGCCATGTAATTTATTCTATTTTCCCATTTACCCAAAATCAATTTTCCCAACCTAAACCCTAAATTGAAGAACATGAAGATCTGTAAGAGAAAGAAAAAACGCAGAAAGAAAAAACGCAGCAATAGGAAGAAGGAGAAGGACGAAGGAGGAGGAGACAGTGGGTAACATTTCAGATATAGCAATGCTTCATCTTCTATTATCACCAAAATGAGCCAGTTCAGATTCTGAATACAGGGGCCAAGATTCCTTCTGTTGGTTTGGGCACTTGGCTTGCCGCACCTGGCGTTGTTGCAGATGCCGTAGCCACCGATGTTCTTCCCTTTACCCACACTTCTTCATTGCCTGCGTTCTTCAATTTGAGTTCTTTCTCTTCAATTTGAGTTTAGGGTTCAGATTAGGAGAAAGGGATTTAGGGAAAAGTTATAAAAAATTGAAATTAGTAAAAAAACTGATATAAATTTGTTTTAAAAAAATAATAATAAAAAATAGTGTCTGAGACAGATGATTATGCTAATTAGAATCATTAATCAGCTTAAATTGAGATTTGTCCTTAATTTGATTAAAAAACATATGTTAGGGACCCAATTTAACAAATTAATTTTTCAGGGACCTGGACTGATTCCCTTTCAAATGTCAGGGACCCCAAACATATTTAAGCCTAAAAATAAATAGGATTCGTGAACAACACATGATGTGTGAATAGAAAAATATCCAGAAAATCTATAAATCATGCAATTTAATGTACCTTGTGCATTATCTGGTTCTTCTGTAGCTGCTTCAACACTTTTGCCATCATTCAGTGAAATTTTAGCTTCTTCATTAGTAGCCATTTCTGGACCTACTTCAACTTCTGAATTCCATTTTGATTCCTCAACCTCTGAAGTTATTATAGAATTAACTAAGCTTTGAAGCTCTCTCATGCTTGTTTTCTCTGCATTCTTATCCACTCTGAGCAATTCTGCTTCTAAGATGGCTGATTGTGCTTCAAGCGGTGCCTCACTAGCAAAAGCTTGAATCTGTTGCTCCTTGTCACCCATATCCTCATCCAATTTGCGTGATCCAAAATTCAAAGAGGAAATAGAGTCTATTAACTTGATAGGTATCAAACGGTGGATATCACAAGCTACATGATCCTCAAAGTTCATAATCATGACTTCAAGTGATCTATCCTCCCAATGTGAATCCTTTTCTTCCTTCTCTTCTTTTTCTGCATCCTTTTCATCAGATTGAGAATTTGAATTAGAACTCGAACGGTCCTCAGCCGCCACCTCTCTGAGGATAAAACTCTCAATATCAGAAAGTATCTGCTGCTCATCTGCTACAACCCCTTCATCATCATGATCATCATCCCCATTGTTTCTCTCAAAGTCAAGGTCTTTATCACCTTCTTTATCATCATCTATTGATTCTACAATTAGGGACCCTTTGCTTGTGCAATTCCCATCCCCCCAAGAAGGCTTCAATAGCAAATAAGGAGGATAAAGCTGGCTTCTCAAGCTCTCATTGCAGCAAGAGCACCTGTTCACATTCTCTGCACTTTCATGATTCACCCATGAGATCAAAGCAATATTCCCGTGTCTCACTCCAAATGAGTTTTCATGATGATTTGGCTGAGAGGCAAAGCAATCCTCACACATGCTGTGTGCTTCAGCCAGTGTTTGATGATTTGAGCAGTAACCAAGCCTGGAAATCTCAGCTGCATGAGTCTCACACACAAGCTCCCTTGGACACAAATTTGAGCTCTTTCCTTGCTGCAGGACATGATCAACCCTTGAACACCAAATGCAGGGTGGGGTGAGGCCAACGCATTTGGCAAATCTGGCGATAAGGTAGCTGAACAAAGAGTTAAGAAGGAGGAGGATAATTAAGAACCATTCTAGAACTGCATACACTAGAGTTGCAACGATTCTGTTGGTGTTTCTGTGCAGCATGGTCGCAAACTTGTTGGTGGCCATTGAATGATGTTTCCACTGTGTTGATTTCTTGTGTGGTTGTGTGCGAGAGATTGGAAAGAGGAAAGGAGGGAAGGGAAGAGAGTGGGGAAGGGAAAGAAGAGACAGAGACTGAGAAACGTGCAAGTGATTCAGTCACTGTATCAGTAATATGCACCATTCATAATTACCTTTAGGCCAAAGTGGATCTCAATTCTCAGCAGTTACTGAATAATATTATTTTTATTTGGTTGTGTTAGGGGCACCCCGACATCATAATTACCTGGTAATATTATTGCATGCATACTTTTTAAAAGAAAATAAAAATCAGACGCTGCACCTTATATTGTTTTCATTTATGTGTCCAAAATGAATGCAAACTTTCACTTTGAAGTTGGAAAATTGGGGATGTAAGATTACAAAAACTCATACATGTTGACTATGAATGTGCAAACATTAGATACATACAGCGATTCCGCAGCTTGACCATTGTACAGCAAAATCACATGGCAAGAATTTTATGTGCAAACATTCCTTAAGTGTCACTACTTTTCTCTATTTTTTTCTTAATTATCTGTCACTTTACAAAGTTTAAGAGAGTATTAATTATGTTTTATCAATTCTACCCTTCAATTAATGGTGATAGGAAATTAAAGAGTCTAAATTAAGAAGAAATATAAAGGGTATGTTAGGAAGTTAGGTAGTAATTTTGATGGAAACAATAACATTAATACAATTCTTTAATATATGTTCAAAACCTTAAAGTGACAGTTATTAAGGAACGGAACGAGTAATAAAATTATATTGCTGAAGAAAATACCATTAAACAATGTTTGGAAAGACAAAAATATCTGAAGATTGAATTATCTGGTTAATTTAATTTTCTTCTATCGGATTATCCAATGTTAGGAAAGAAAAAATAGTTTAATATATAGATTCCTTAGAGGAACAACTTGTAGTTACATTGGGTGCATTTTTTGGAGAATTCTTTTTCTGGTAAGATTCATGCACATGTAATTGTTTACGGTCAATCCCCTCCCGGTTCAAGACGCAACCTAATTAAAGGAAAAATTGTTGTTTTAGTAAGTAGGAATAGATCACTTTAAAATGTTGTGTATTCGATTCTCACTATCCTACCAATATGAGAGTTGTGGTGGTGAGCAACATGTGGTCCTGGAGGTATGCTCAAACTCATGGTCGTGACCGGAGCCGAACTCACCCAATTTTTTTATAACTAAAAAAAAGCTTACAGTGACCTCTTAAAAAAATTACAAAACAAACCAAAGACAACCCTTGTTGTTCCTTGAATTTGGTTTGGACCACTCCACGCGCTAGATGGTCCCCACCACCATCCATGAGAATGTCTATTAGGTCACACATATGTGATTTCTAATGGCCACTTGCATCACTACTAAATTACTAAAAAAAACACACGCTCTTACCAATTATATAATCCTTCTACGGCTCATTATTCAACATTGTTTTCTAGACGTAAAAGAAAGCATTGTTTTCTAACAAATATTTGCATTGGTTTTCTCCTTAATCGATCACCTTTCCACATTGCCATAATTGGTTTAGTGAAGTTTCGGTTCAGGTTCTCTCCACTTGTTCCCTAACGTTCAAATTAATCAACTTGGTGTTTCCAATTCCAGTTATGTATATGTGAACATAAAACTTTCTAATAATAGCATGTTTTGATCACTTAAAAGCTTTAGAATCAATTGTAGAAGAATTTACAAACATAAACATGTTATTATAATAAGTTTTATATTTACATCTGTCATGTACCAAGCATCATTAGGAGTCGTGGGTAACTTGGGATTCTTCCATTGAAAATTCTAAAGTGATGGGCAGGAATGATGGAACAAGGGTGGCAGCAGTGGTTGGCATTATGAAAAGGCTTTGCTAAAAAGAAAAAGTGAGTTGAAAGGAGGAAAGAAATTGAATCAAATTGGAGGACTCTGATAGTGATTTAAGGTCTTTTGTATGAATAAAGATTGGAAATAATGTATGTGGGATCAGGGACTTGCCTCCAGCTTTTGCTTTTTAGCCCTCATCTTTCTTTAGCTTTTGAAAAGTTCATTCCTGGATTTAAGATGCAAAGAGATGCTATGAATTAATCAAATGAAATCTTACCAACTAATACCTTAATTAAGGGATGGTGAAAACAGCATTAAGCCACGTTCACTAGCCCGGAGGAACAATGATAAGGATTTAGTTAGTCAATTGAGATAAAAGAACAATGACTGTCCCACATGCACCTAAAAGCACCTCCTTCAAGGGCAAGATAAATTTAGTGTATGTTTGGAAAGTCAATCTCACATTGAGAGGATAAGTGCTTCTAAAAGAAGCTACAAAGAGTAACTTTTAAGAGCAGAGAAGTGATTTTGTAAGATTTTAGCATGACATCAAACATGCTGCTCTTAATGACTCTAAAGAATGAAAACAAACTATAACCAATTTTTTTTTTTTAATTTTATGTCAGCAAACAAATTCAAAAACTTGGATTTGTATATGTCCTCCAATTACTCTTCCGGGCTTTCAATCAAATGCAGAGTAATGACAGTTTTCCTTACATTTTTGCCCCTATCGGCTACACATTTTTGTTGAAAAGATTCAACTTGTAGAACAACAACAACAAAATCGAACTTATATTGTTGTGCCTTTTTTATTTCCATTATTTCTGAATAAAACCTGATACCATAATTACCTTATCCTATCAACCAAAATGCTGGATTTCTTATGAGCAACACTTGCAGTCAACTGGTTGTTCATAACCAATGTAGTCAAAAGCGCGCTTTTTAGCGCTAAAGCGCGCTTCAGGTCCCTCTTGCTTTAAGCGCTTGCTAAAGCTTAATTCAGGCTAAAGCGTGCAGAGGCTTAGCAAAAGCTCAGAAGCGTGGCAGAAGCGCTCTTTTGAAGCTTCTGCGCTTTAGTGCTGATCCAAACAGAACCAGGTTTTGTTGGATGTTTAAGTTTTATGCTTTGATTACAAGAACTTTGATGTTTAAATTTTATGCTTTGATGATGATAACTATTTTATGCTCAAGTTTTATGGTGTTTTGGATTAGTATTTTATGACTTATGAATGACATTTCTATGAATTATGAGTTATATTTTAATAATTTTATGATACTTTATGATTTATGTATAACATCCTAAGAATTTTATTTATTTATACCATTTAGCGCTTTAGCTTTAGCGCTCTACGTTTTATGACCCTCTACGCTTTAGCTTAAAAGCTAGCTTTTGACTACACTATTCATAACTAACAATTTTCTTGATATGTTGCGCATGTTTGGAAATCATTCTATAAAAAATTCTAATTCCAGAGTCAATTATGAGGAGAAGCTTCTGTGAGCAGCTTCCAAATTTCCAAATTGATTCTGATTTAAGAGATGATGGTTCAAACATGCTATTATTTTCAATGTTCTAGTTTTGTTGCCTTTATATGCAGAAGATGATATAAAACATCTAAACCTCTAAAATGCACAGTGCCCCAGAAAAGGTAAAATAAAAATCCATATCTTGCTTGAGTTTGTTTCAACAATGAGTGTACAATGCTTCTAACAATATTGAAATAGTCCAACATCAAGGGAAGAAATTACTCTCAATGCTAAAACAAGCATGATACCACTATTGCAAGCCCCGCATCAGCAGCATTTAAGGTGCCTTTCCATCATATATATTATATGGAATGCTCTTACATACAAACAGGTATAATTAGAAATGTGCATCGATTTATGTTTGTATGAGGAAAGCTCTGCTTTTTGTGCAAATGACCAACATAATGGCATCTTACAATAGCAGTAGTCAGTCTCAGTTTCTAGTGATCATATGGTTAATTCTGAACTAGTTAGAATCCTTGGGAGGCATGTATTGCTGTAGAGTTCAAACCTTCAAATATTTCTTATTTGGTATCTTCTTCATTATCAGATTCTCTGCTTGCTTTTTCTTCCTCGGGGTTTACGCCCATCATAAACCTCCAGCTATCCCCTTCTGCTATTTCCCATTGTTTTTTCAGTTCAAAAATAGCTTTGGATGCTGCAGCAGCAATAGCTGGGTTGCTATCTTGTGCTAGTCTCTGCAACATGAACCAAATGCATCAACTTTGCCCAAAGGGGGAAAAAGAGAAACTATGTCAAAACTATAAACTGCAATCACCCACCTGCAATGCCCCCATCCCTGCATTTCCAAGAGTCCACATGGATGGTGCTGCTGCCAGTGCATTGGCTAAAGCGCGTCTAGAAGTTGAAACGCCCCCATGGACACAGCACAGATAACAAAAATAAATAAGGGTCATAATACGGTAAGGATTACGGTTGCATTCATGCTTGTTAACATATATTTCTTTAGAAGTGATGTAATCAGTAGAAGAAGCTTTGCATCATGGACTAATCTTTTTGTTTTTTTCATATTGCATCATTAACTAATCCAGCATTACAGAACATAGTGCCAGGGAATTCTAATTTTCAGTATTTGAGAATGATGTAACCTTGTCAGAGTGATGAAAATATGTCAATTATGAAGAATAAAATTTTACATCGTGAAGCCAACCACGCTTGATCATCATGGCATATAGATTAAAGAAGCAGTAATAAAATATCCTTCATGCTAGTTATTTCACTGCCAGAAATTTTAAAAGTGAAAAGTTTGATTTAAAGAAAAATATGGCTTTTCACTTTTAACAATGATAGAATGCAATCTGATTTCTTGAAAGATTGTAATATCAGAGGAAGTTACCTAGTACGGACATCAGGGGAACTGGAACACTCTGCTAACAAAGATACACTTTGTTTACCATCCATTGCATCAAGGTCTATAAGAGTTGTAATCAACAACTCAAGCTGATCCCAGTAGAAGAGCGTATGTAATATCAATATTTGTTTGAAAAGGATCAGATTTCAGAAGGAAAAAAAAAACTCAATGGAGAATCAAACCTCTTCAGGATCAGTGTAATCAATTCCATCTGCTTCAGAAAGTGCTGATGCCATACTCCAGTAAGCTTCCTGTAGACCTTCAAATATTAGAATATGATTGATTGATGCTATGTTTCGTGCTTTGGTTTCTTAAGGGGGATTGTTTTACACATAAACAGAACAAAAAGAAAATGGAAACGAGGAAAGACCTGCAGAGCAGTAATTCGTTCTGTGGTCACATCCCCAGGAAAGGAATCGGTGGCTTTTCCATTCTTTTCAAGCATGATTTGACCTCTTCCACTATTTTCCGAAAGAGAGCCTTTAACTATGCGAAGAGGACTGCACAGCAACATCATATGCAACATTATAGAGTTTATTATTGTTATATATATAAGCAGGAATTTCTGAGTTACTTGACTTACAAGTTATACAATTTGCTCACCATTCTGTCATGGATGTTTATGATAAGCTGCAATATTTATGCAGAAGAAATAATTTAATCCTTTGGAGCTTAAAACAAAAAATAAAATGTGCATGATATTTTGAAACAGGTTATGTACAGTAGCCGATTCATATTATGTAAAATAATGCCCCGTGCCTGAGATCATAATTCATAAACTGTTCAAAAGTTAGAACTTCCACAATAAACACTAGCAGAACATAAAATATCACCTCCAAGGCCATAAGGGCATCTTCCATGGCACGTTGCTTAGCACGGAAGTCAGCAAGACGTAAATCAGCCTGACAGTTCAAAAGTTATGTCAAAAGGAGCCTTGTATTTTCTGGCAATTCATATATATATATATATATATATATATATATATATATATGTATATATATATATAAAGGATATATGTGGGATAGGAATAAACAGAAAACGTCTATAAGAGCAAAACAATAAATTAAATGAATGTTTGAACGGTAATGTAGAAAGGTTTAAACTCTGGTTTTGGTAAAAGCTTGTTTATTGTAACTTTTGCTCTATGATCTTCGAATTTCAAACAAGAACCCAAACACACTATAGGGAGATGTTACAGAATAAAAACTAAATTTGGCAAACCAAACCAAACTGCGTTTCTTTGCTTAGCAGTTCTGTTTGGTTTAGTTTAAAACAAAATGAATTATTTGGATGGGTCAAACTGAACCATATGAACCAAACCAAATCCCATAAACATATATTATAATATAATATGTATACATTTTATATAGGACTGGAGTGACTTGACCATGTTATAAAACTTGAGATACTTACACCATCCAAAATCTCCTCATACAAATTGATTTTGATCAACCCAGCAAAGATAAACAGTAATTATGCGCTGATTTCAATTAAAAATTAAATGAAAATAAGCTATCAATCAAATGGTTTGCATTTCCTTATTGATGAAAAGTACATTATATAAAGAACAATCTATTATAATATATTAATTCTGAAGCGCGTACTGTAGCGTTGACACTTCATGCTCTTAGTTCTCACCCAAACATGCCACCTCATATTTTTAAGTTATGTGTCACCTTCTTCCTTCACAATCTCTATTCACAAACATCTTCTCATATTCTCAAACTGCTGCCCGCTCTTAGTTTAATGCATGACCTACTATATTCCAAACAGTAAATCAAATATTTTTTGACAGCTAAACCTTAAGATTGCATATCAAAGGCTCATCTTACTTGAGACATTGATCACTGGTTTTCACCTTGTTTGGACTTACGTATTTCTTTCAATTATGCTTTTTCAAAAGCATGCACAGACAGCTTAAAAAATACATAAGTGATTATTTTTTTGAAAATAAGAGACTATGTCAAGAAATAAGCAATAACAAACGGACCTATATTCAAATTGTACTTACCAAAAAACTAGATGCTGGTAAGGAAGGTAAAGGCTAAGGCATTTTGCATATTTTCATGGCTCATTGGTATTTTTAACATAACTAAATGTATCAGTTTCAACTCTACAAGAAAAACATATAATTTTCACAACCGCGCATCGCGCGGGTCTCAGTCTAGTTGATGTTTTAAAACTCTCTCCTTAGCAGGATCCAGGGAAGGGTTCCTCTAAAATAATGTATTGTTAAATACCTAATGACACAAGAATTTCATAGGTGTCCTAAATAATATGTTTAAGAGAACATGCCACTCCCAAGGTGTGGTCACGGCAACCCATGCTTACTATATAGCAGAACATCTTACCTGTTTTTATTTATGTCCACCAATGAGTCTAGTAATTTGTTAAATAAAAAACACAACTTCAGTGTAATTGAAAAATCAAGAGGTCCATTTTCACAATAGTTTGTAAGATTTATCTTCTTTTCTTTTCACTCTCCAAGAATCAATAATACATGATAACCAATAAATTTTGTGAGTACATAAATAGTGACGGAGATATGAGCAAAATATAGGCGATAAATATCACCTGTGCAAATTTTATAGATACGAATTCAATATCAAACTAACCAGGATTATCATCTTCTGGATTTAAATTGAGAGATTAAATATTAACAGTTACCTCTAAGGCCCCATCACTCCAGTGCTCATCAGCAGCACTCTTCAATCTGGACTGGGCTATATCCTTCAAGATCTGCAGAGAAAATATAATATAAAAATATCAGCATTATACCATCAATGTGTACTCTTTCAACTTCAACCAGAAATTTTGAAGATTCTAGGTGATACATACAGTAGCAATACGACTAAGACGCCCAGCTTTTTCCTTGACACCACGGTCAATTTTCTCTGTATCCTCTCTTGCCCGAGCTATGCAGCAACATAAAAAATAAAAATATACATATAAGTTGACCATACAAGGGGTACATTCGAATAAAACTACCTATGAAGGTGCAACTCTCGAACTCTTCTCCTTCAGAAGAAGGAGGTAAGAGGAAGAGAAGTTCAACACATGTTTTATCAGAGGAAAGTAACCTACCCAGATATAAAAGAAAATAATCTTTCTTCAAAATGAAGATGCTTGTTTGATACAGTTACTATACCATTTGACTTCTTTATTTCTTCCAAGGGCTAATGTGACGACTTCACAGTCGTTGTGTGTGAAACACAGTGACTTGCCGTCGTAGCAGTGTAGTCAAAAGCGCGCTTCAGTCCTCCCCTACTTTAAGCGCAGGCAAAAGCGTGAATCTGGCTAAAGCGAGCAAAAGCGGAGCAAAAGCTCAGAAGCGCGCTTTTGAAGCTTCTGCGCTTTATATGGGATCCAAACAGAAATGTTCTAGCTAGATGCAATCCTTTTCTTTTGGACAAGATCCTATTTTAAGTTGGATGTTTAAGTTTTATGCTTTGATTATGAGAACTTTGATGTTTAAATTTTATGCTTTGATGATGATAACTACTTTATGTTTAAGTTTTATGGTGTTTTGGATTAGTATTCTATGACTTATGAATGACATTCCTATGAATTATGAGTTATGTTTTATGATACTATATAATTTATGTATGACATCCTAAGAATTTTTGTTATTTATACCATTTAGCGCTTTTGCTTTAGCGTACGCTTTAGCGCTACGCTTTAGTGCTTTACGCTTTAGGACCCTCTACGCTTTAGCTTAAAAGCTAGCTTTTGACTACACTAAGTCGTAGTGTTTATTTGAAAAGTTAGCTAACGGAAGTAATTATTTCGTTGGACAAAATAAGTGATGCAAAGTTAAAGTACAATAGCTCATTATTTAAACAAAGTAAATGAGCTAACCATCAAGTTTGAGAAATTCTGTCCCTAACAAAGCAACATCTTGGCGTGCACGGGCATCCAGGCTCATTATGCCACTGAGGGGAAAAAATTATTTAACAGTTATTTCCATGAATCAGGACAAACTTTTATTTCTTACCATCACTCTCAAATGAAAGAAATTTAACAATTTACAATATTCAATTACATGAAATGAACAGAAAATAAGTTGAGAACCAATGCTTAAGTCAGCTAGAGAGACATTTTCCATAATATAATTCCTCATATCATGATTGAATAACTTGAACAGTTAAACATGGTTTTCAAGTAATTGCTTTGATAGTAATTAGAAGAGGGCTCTCCGATTAAAGGTTTTTTGACAGTTCATATAGTTCTAACATGCTCCTTGGGGGGGGAGGGGGGGGGGAGACAAAGAGGGCAAATGAACAATAGTGGAAGCACATTCTAAACAGAAAAGAGTATTGTTAGCATAAACCAAAACAAGGGTACTGGCAGTACCGAGAGAGAAACTTCGCATCGTTATAAACGAATCTACAAGCTTCAGCCAAGCCGTGAATAGAACGATTGTGATCATTTTTCTCATCTTTGGTATGTATTCTGTACATATGAAAGCTCCACAATGTAAGTTTGAATCCTCAAATATTCAATTATTATAAAATTACGTGTCATCATCAAAAGGATAAGAAAATACATGCTGCTTTGACGTACAATAAAATTGGTAACTGAAAGATAATAGTTAGGGGTAATAGTTCAGACATAGGAAACAGCAGAAAAAATGGTAACAGAATGGACGAGTTTTGTATAGTAGTTGAGTTGTCATCTATTTTTTATTTTTCTTACCTAGTTAACTCAGAAACATCATCATAAGTTGCAATAAGTTCTTTCTCTTCAGTATTATTTGCTCCTGTTGATTTACATGAGATAGAAGATTTCTTGGAGATTATACTAACTGGTTTTCTATTAATGAACCAAAACCAGTCATTGGATAAGGTTGATCTCTCTGTGAGGAGACATCCATGTTCCAGTCTATGTCTTGAAGGCTGTATTCTGTTGATCCTTGTTGACAAGGAAAAACGAGTTTTTTGATGTGATCTACAAAGAGCTGTTCTATTAGTCACGATAGGACCGCTTGAAACTTTGTTTGCAGTAAGTGCCATCACAAGATCAAGAAAAGAATGAGATGGGCCTGACCTTCATTGCACTTGAAATATCATAATTCTGTAGAAGTAAAACAACAAAAAGAGAATGAAGACATAGAATCTACACAGAAGTAGATTTTACAGTCACGAGTACTATGCTCTCTGCAATTCCAATTCAACAACAGGCATATTGAAATAAAAAGGCAAGTGAATCAGAAGTCCTTGAATATGAATCATGACAAGCATAATTTTTTTCAACAAAAATCAAGAAGGTATGAATAACCAGTTTTTACACATTTATTACAAATATGTCAGACAGATTAGAGTACTGATTATGTAGAGAATTATTTGTAACAAACAGTAATCAAAATACATCTAATTTTGGCCATTCAAGTTAAGAGAGTACTCAACAGTAATCATGCCTTCTTCGGGGATTCTAATGAAATCTCTGAAAATCTGCTTCTGAAGTTTATATTCAACACTTATGCAATACCCTGCACCTTATACCCAGCCTCATTCAGACGTTTGTTGACAAAACTATCTATTTAATGTAGCAGCACAAACTGATTAGCTTCTCTCCATCCCCCACAAATCAATCATCTTATTTCAAAGCAACATATGATCATTTCATTACCCTTTGTTCTGATTACAATTTTCATAATTAAGATGTTTTCAAAATTAAAGTAGGGAAGGTAGCTTGAATTCTCGAATACAATGTCCTAAACACTTCGCAGTGTGCAATTTAGCTGTAAAAAAATTGAATGGCCAAATTGAAGTCAATTGATTTGTAAAACCATGAAACAGACCAACACCTAGTTCATCTTATTCAACACCCTGGCCTGAAGTGAATGAATACTGAACAACATCAGCACATCTGTGACTACAAAGATCCCAACTTTCAAGTTTGAAGTTGAAGAGGACTACAGATGCAGATAATAATGCAAATTTTCAGAAATGGGAATTCGTTGTTTGACAATTAAACTCCCTCAAAATTGACATGCTCAACTATTGCCACCATCCCAATAGGAACACTGACAATACCCAATTGAGAAAAAATGCTCAAAATTTCCTTAAAGCCATATAAAGCAAGTAAAAGAGAAGGTAGCAACTGACCTGTGAAACAAAGACACTGCTTTTGAAAGGAAGTGAGAACAGAAGGGAGGTACTATTAACTAAGAATCATAGCAGATAAAGGTGCTACTATATTACTATCTTAGAATGATAGAGACTAGAGGGTGAAGGAATGGAGTAAAACCAAAGAAGTTTGAGAGGAGAATTGAGAACCACAGGTTGAGGGTGTGGCCATTGGAATGACAACAGCGTACAAATCTTGGGAGCTGAGTTATTATGGGCAGCATAATTGGATAGAGACTCTTGTGACATGGAGTTAACGGTCTGTTTGGGAAGCAAGAAAATGAGTGGATGGAAAACATGAGACGTGTAAATTTTAGGAAAACCAATTTTCCCATTTGGATGAGGCATGAAAAAGAATGGAAATGGAAAACTGAGACAAGGGCCCCACATCTGTAAAATCATTTCCCATGTGCCGTGAAAATGGGAAGGGAAAGGGAAAACGGTTAATGTTTTTTTTCACACTCAATTAAGAGTGGAAAGAGGCGGAAGAAAGATAGTACATTGGTAATGTCCAATCACTCTCATTTTCTTTATTATAACATTTCTACGATGTTTTTAGTTTTTTCATATTGAATCTTTGTCCTTAATCAAATGCGTTGCCTAGTGGCTCAACACTTTATCTCTAAAGCAAGTAATTTGGGTTCAAAATTAACTCTTATGAATGAAAAAAATTTATTGGTCAGTCTTCTACCACTTAGTGCACTGACCGTGGGATGAGAAATTAGTCTCATGACAATCGGCTATGAGATACCTTAATGAAGAAAAAAAAAAAAAACTTTGCCTAAAGTTTGTTCTTCTCCCCCATCTCTATTTCTTAACAACTTAAAACAAATTCACTCCACTGTAGTCCCATAAGCTTATGGGGCCTTGGGTATGTAATGGGTCCACTTTTTTTTTTGAGAGGTCCCTTTTTACGCAAAATTTTGAAGTTGATCTTGTCACTCAGGCATACTGTCCCTGCCAATGTTGTTTGAATTGGAATTTTATTTAGGATTGGGTGGAGTGAAAGATTGTAGATTTGAAGATCGAAATTGGATTGTAAGGTTCTACTAAAAATGCATTTATAAACTTAATAATACACATTATAAGGGCGTTATGAAACAAATAAAAAATCATCTGAGTTTATTTTCAAAAATTAAGATAAAATTATGGCTTAATAGCCATGTTGGTCCCTCACGTTTCACGATTTTGCATTCGTGGTCCCCCTTGCATTTTATCCAACATCCAGCATCCCTTAATGTTTAAAGAAGTTGCAAAACAGGTTTTCCGTTTGCATTCTGTCAGGAAACTAACGTTGGGATGTACAGTGGGACCCAGTAAGTGATGTGGCATGCATATAGGAGAGAGAAAGAGGCTGAATGAGAGAGAAAAGAAAGAAGCGGCATTCTTCTTCCTCTCCAATGGCTAGAAGCAGGGTTCTCCTACAAAAGAGGGCTTTTCTATCTCTTCGATTTCTGACCTTGTTGCTGGAATTTTGTGAAGCTCGAAGGAGAAGAGGTATAGAGGCGTGGGTGATAGCAAATGGGTTGCAGTAGCGGAGTTTCATCGTCTTCATCTCGTTCTATGATGGGTGGCGAACATTGGAGCCCAATGCTGTGTAATTGTGGTGTTGAAGCTGCACTGGTAACTTCTTGGTCTGGTGACAACCATGGTAGGAGGTTTCTATGGGTGTGGTCTTTACAAGGTAGGGAGATTCTGGATGTTCTGTTGATAATCTTCTTCCTCACCTCGCATGCTTTGTTTTTTTTTTAATTAATTGACTAATTTTTTTATTTGATTCATGGGAGGAGAATGTGCAATTTCTTTGTATGGTATGAAAAGGAGAAGGAGAATTGTACGGAGAAGAAGCTGATTTCTGAGCTGTTCAAGAACATAGAAGAAATGAAGCAAAGAGAGATGTTGTTGTTGTTTAGTTTAGTGGTCTGCATTGTGTTGATATTTGTAATGGGAGTTAGTCTGGGCATTTGCAGTGTGAAGAAATAGGACAATGTTGTAATTTATGTATTATGAATTTGTTTGGTCATTTGTACCCATGATATCTTCTTGTTCTTCCTAGGGGTGATCTTCTTCCGGGAACCAGCCATTCGACGTGTCCCTTCGATTCACTTCGACGTACCACGATGCATGGGCCGCAACAAGCACGATGGTTCTCCTTCGATTCGTACTCCGCCGCAGCAAGCACGGTGGTCTCCTCCGCGTTCGTCCTCCTCCGCAGCCGCAGCACGCACGACGGTTCTCCCACTTCACCGTCGCTACAAGGTTTGATGGTTTGCAAAACAGGACCCTCACAATTCCAAATTAGGGTTCCATAAAGGGGGAAAAGATGTTCCATCTCACGTGTAATGTCACATGCAACCATAGGCCTAGGCCACATCACTTACTGGGTCCCACTTTACATTCCAACGTTAGTTTCCTGACAGAATGCAAACGAAAAACCTGTGTTTGCAACTTCTTTAAACATTAAGGGATGCTGGATGCTAATAAAATGCAAGGGGGACCACGAATGCAAAATCGTGAAACGTGGGGGACCAAAATGGCTATTAAGCCTAAAATTAATTGAAAGTTCTTAAATTTAAAACATATAGATGTGAGTGTTGGTGCGACAATCGATGACATAGATCATGTGTGGAGATCATGTGTGGAGGTCAATAGAGAAGGCAATGGGA
The DNA here is from genome assembly GCA_030819835.1 of Acmispon strigosus. Taxonomy (NCBI): domain Eukaryota; kingdom Viridiplantae; phylum Streptophyta; class Magnoliopsida; order Fabales; family Fabaceae; genus Acmispon; species Acmispon strigosus. The sequence continues at coordinate 41,649,061 of JAUAMA010000005.1, read as the reverse complement.
AGCGGTCACGGAGCTCTTACAACTAGTGTTTTAAAACTTGACCCGGTGATCGACTCGACCGAGGTACTGGGTCAATGGGTTACTGGTCGAACCAAGAGGTCACTGGTTGGACCGGTTGACTCGGTGTATATTAAAAAATATAAAAAATTCAATGCTATATGGATTCTATATATATACTCAAATAAGGACTAACCTCACCTACCCCACCATGTCCTACTCATTAAGACCTTACCCTAACTAATTATTTTTGATGTTGTTACTTTTGTCAATTTAATATTTCAGATTCTTATAAAATTTTGCATTTCAGATTTTTATTTTTGATATTTCAGGTTTAATTCCACTTACCCCTATTTAGGTTGATATTTTTTTTAAATTATCTTTTGATATCTAAAAATAAAAGAATACTTATAAAAACAACTTTCATTGTACCTCTACCATCTCTAGCCACCAAAATCGAAACAAACAAATATTACCCCCGCAGTAGGATATAGACTAATGAAGAATTTACAAAGTTTTGGATATAGATATTTTAAATTGAATTGGTAGTTTTGGCTTTTATTTTAGTCCTTTCTTAAATATGTATTGATTAAATATTTAAATTTGTAATCAATAAAAATTTAAAGTATTAAATATTTCATCAATGTATTATCATAATATAAATAATATTAATATTTTTAAATTCATATTAAAAATAATATTATTCATTTTTTAATCAGTTTAAAAATATAAATAATAAAAGACAAGGTTAATCACTAATAATATTGTGGTTTAAAAAAAAAACAGTTCAGAAACAAAAAAAAAAACAATTCAGAAAATAAAAAAAATAAAAAAGAAAAGAAAAGAGGTGACTCGCCGGTTCAACAAAAAATCGACCGAGTCACCGATTTTACCCTAGAACCGGCCGGGCCGTACCAATTCAATCCGGTTCGTTTGCAGAATCGGTCTGATGAGAAACCCCAACCGACCATGGCACCGGTTCCCGGTCAGACCGGTCGGTCCGGTCTGATTTTTGAAACACTGCTTGCAGCTCGAGTGAGTCTCTCTCTTGGTCCAAAATACTGGTTAGGAACAGATCGGGATTTTGGATCATGCCCCCAAAGATCGAGATCTTGGACAGATCATGCTCCCATGGGATTCTATGTGTGATCAGATCGTAAAGCTTTAGAAAGATCGCAAGATCGTGAGATCCTAAGATCCAGATCAAGATCTTGACAACACTGCTCCACACACCACCTTGTTTTTTGGTTTTCCCATTATAACCTTGGTGTCTTCGTATAAATTATTTTCTAATAGTAGATAGATTGCTTGAATATAATGTTTAGCTTTCATAAACTTATTTTATAGTATATAGATTGCCTGCAAAAATGATTATGGATATATAAAAAAAGTCTTTCAGAAATTAATTTCCAAAAGCTATTCGAATTTGTGAGCTTCATAAATTAATATTAAAGTCTGAAAGAAGTTAGTTATGCACATGTATTTGCTTTTTGTTGTTGATGTGTTTGGTATTTAACTCATGATAAAGATAAAAAAATCATAGGATAATTGAATTTTAAACATAAAATTATCATGCATAAATGTCAGAAGAACTCAATACAATAAATCATCAGTTATGTCCACATATTGTGAATTACTACTAGTGGTTGACACACGAACGTTGTTAACAAATAATTAACCATTGCACTAAAATTGCTCAATTTAAAAGATTTGAGGACTTAATCAAAACTATAGGACTAAAATTACACATTTATAAAACTATACGGACTAAATGTGAAGTTAAGCCTAAATAATAACAAAACGTGTATTAACTAACAAGCAATACGTGCAACATGTGTATTTTTTAATATATAAAAATAATTAAATTAAGAATTTTGAATATGAACATTTTTTATTTTTTAAAATTAGTCTAATAGATAAATAATTAATTTAATGAAACAAGTATTTATTTATTGAAAAATTAAGTTCTAATTAAAAAACTATGTATCCCGTCAAAAAATGAAAAAAACCATGTAAATTATATAATTTAAATTATTATTTGAAAATATAATAATTATATGTTAAAAAAGAAATTAATATTTTTTATCGGTTAAATTATTCATAGTGCCAGAGTGTGTTGTACATTTGTATTCATGTTCTAAATTAGATATACAAAAAACTTCAATCAATAGTAAAGCGCTGGAATAGCTCAGTTGGTTAGAGCGTGTGGCTGTTAACCACAAGGTCGGAGGTTCAAACCCTCCTTCTAGCGTTTATTTTTCATTTTTATCGTTTTATTCAAGATTTCGCTTGGGCTTTTTCTTTAGGTCAACTATGCTCAGTTCGTGCTTGGGCCATCCTTTATACTTAAAAAATATATCCAATTTTATATGGTGATTTTTTGTACATGAGAAAAAAATTTAAAAGAATTATTCTTCCAAAAGTTAAATGACTCAAAGTGAGAAGATCAAAGCTGCTTTTTCTATAATTCAGTGATCGATCATATGGATGTTTGTAATTCCGTGAAGTTTTAAACATTACAAAGAATTATTTTTCTCGTAAGTCATAACATAACATGTTATCTTAAAGAAATAGTCAGCAGAAAACTACTATACATTAGCCAATAATATAATCTAGTTTCCAAAATTTTGTAAGAGGTTGGTCTTGGTAAAGCTAGCCCCCATAAGAGTCACAACACTAGTTCAATCACCGAAGAAATCAGTTTTGGAAGGGAAACGTCGGGTATGTTAGAGCATTTATAATGGAGACCTTAAAATGAGATATTAAAATAAAATTTGTGTTTTACAATATCTCATCATTGGAGATGGCTGACACGGCCGAGATTTTAGCAAAAGTTAAGATTTGTGTTTTAGCTGAGACACTCTCAAACGTAAGATCTTAAATAAAATAAGAATTTTTTCACTATCATTCAATAAAAGAAACCAATTTACCCGTTTGAGCTTTTTTTTTTATGCTCGTTTGAGCTTTTTTTTTCAAAATGCAGCCGTTTTTGTTGTCTTTTCTGCAAGGGTTTTTCAAAACTCCACTTTTTTTTTGCCCATATTTTTAGTCCTTTTTAATCACAAAACATAGATTTTCACACTATAAATAGTTTAAACTTGTAATTTTTTCAACACACCATTTCTAGCTCTCATTATTCCCTTCTTATCAGAATTTTTTTAGCTTACTTCCATTTTTTTTGTCCACAGATCCTTATCGTCGTTACTATCAACTTTTGGATAATAACCTACCTACAACATCATGGGCCAAATAGGAAAGTAGTAGTTCAATATTGTAATGTTTTTATCCTAATTTTCTATTTTGTACTAGCTCAATATTGTAATGTTATTATTCTAGCCGTTGTTAAACTAGCTGTTGTTAAACTAGCCCTTGTGAAACTAGCCATTGTAAAACTAGTCATTGTAAAACTAGTCGTTGTGAAATTACCTTTCAAAGTGCAATATTGTGTCATTCTCTCTTCTTATTGTCTCACAATTCAATCATCCATACAATGGATCCAAACAATTCACCCAATTTTGATACTTTTTTCAATGAGATGGTGGATGATTTCATTAATGACACCAGTGTAGAAGATTTCTTGAGGCTAGCAAGGGAGACGCAACAACAATCTCACAAAATTGTTAGGCCCGGACGAAGAAGAAGGGTGATAGGGCGAGATCATGAAGAAGGCAACATTCGATTGGTCAATGATTACTTCTCTAAAAACCCTACATTTACGGAAACTCGGTTCCAACGAAGGTTTCGAATGCGAAAGCATGTGTTCCATTGAATTGTAGAAGCCCTTGGAAATCATGATGAGTATTTTCAAATGAGGGTTGATGCAGCTGGTTGAAACGGTCTTTCACCATTACAAAAGCGCATTGCTGCTATTCGTATGTTGGCATGTGGATCACCTGCTAACAGTGTATGAGTATGTTTGTATTGGTGAAAGTAGCGCAGTGGATTGCTTAGAGAGATTTGTGACGGGTGTGCATGAAATATTTGGTGCTCATTACTTGAGAAAGTCAAATGACAAAGACATTGCACGCCTACTACAAATGGGACAAGCACGTGGATTTCCATGTATGTTGGGTTCCATTGATTGTATGCATTGGGAGTGGAAAAATTGTCCAGTAGCATGGAAATGTCAATTTTTTCGAGGTGATCATGGCAAACCTACAATCATGCTTGAAGCCGTAGCATCGCAAGACTTGTGGATTTGGCATGCATTTTTTGGCATTACGGGTTCCAACAATGACATTAACGTGTTAAACCAATCTGATGTGTTTACCAATGTTTTAAACAGAGAAACACTGACAGTGCAATATATTGTGAATAGAACCTCCTATCATATGGGCTACATTTGTGAAGACCATCCCAATGCCGCAAGGAGAAAAAAGACAATTATTTTCCAAGCAACAAGAAGTAGCAAGAAAGGATGTTGAACGAGTATTTGGAGTGCTCCAATCTCGGTTTGCGATTGTTTGTGGTCCTTCACGTTATTAGCATGTGAATACCATGAAGTATATCATGTATGCATGCATCATATTGCATAATATGATTGTTGAAGATGAGCGAGATCCATATGATGGTAACTTTGATTACGACCAAGCAGAAAATGGCGTCTCAACCGCTGAAGTATCTAATGGTCCTCTTCCCAATTTTACAACATTCTTTGAAAGAAGGGCACAAATGCATGACAGACAAAACCATCACCAACTTCAAGCAGACATGGTTGAGCACATTTGGAAGCGTTTTGGAAATGAGAATGATGAAAATTAATTATTATGCAATATTATGTATTTTATTTAAAATGCATTGTCATTTATTTTTCAATAATATGTATTTCCTTTCATTTTCAATTAAAGAATATTATGTTGAACTTTAATTATGTATTTCCTATCTAATTGATATTTAATTATATTACACCTTTTTTAGTTATTAATTATGTTGTATTGAATTATTAGATTAATTTAATTCAATATTACGTGGAAATAAATAATATCAATATATTGTGTATTGTGGGTACGACTAAAAGTAAAATAAGAGTGTCGTAATTATAAATAATATCAACCACTGGAGCAAATGTGCACTGGGATCTTATGAGTGTCGTAAATCCTATGTGGCAGTATGAACCTACCAAAAGTCTTTAAGACACCAAATTAATATCCCACCATTGGAGATGCTCTTAGTTTTGAGAAAAAACTTTCTATTTCATTTCCTGAAAATAATTTTCATTTTTAAATTTAGAAAACATATTTATTTTTACTTTTTATTTTAATTTTCACTGTTGTCTCCACCACCTCTACCGCTGCCACCACCTCCTTCTCTGCCGCTACCGACACAACTGCCACCACCACTTCTAACATCGTCGCCACCATCATCCCTTTTCATCTCACTAGTTGGTGGTGGTGGAGGAGGTGACAAAGGTTGTGGCGGCGGTGACAGTGATGATGGTGACAATAGCAGTAGCGATAGCGAGATAGTGGTAACTCACTTTCAATGAAAATGAAAATGACATTTAATTTTACAAATTTAATCATATTTTAAAAATACTTTCTAAATTTTTTTTTTTTAAATATCAATCAAACATGTTTTTAATTTTTTTTTGCTATTTATTTTAAATAAAAGCAGAAAATGGACAAACCATAAAAAAATCTCCAAAAAAAAAGTTAGAAGCTATAGGCGACTTGCCTTGTTTATTTAGATACTAGCTAACATTATGTTATTATAATTAACTGGACTTTCAAAGGGGAAGTATATTTCCCTTAATTAGGAGTGCTGAGATCAATCAACACACAATTTCAACATTAGGGAACATGAGAGAAATTTTATATGATAATATATTAATATGATCGTAAAATGTTTTTCATTCTCATAAATAAGAATCAAACTCTCAAACTCATAATTAAGAAATGAGAGAAGCAACAACTACGTCACACCTTATGATTTAACAATACACTTTTCTAAACAAACTATTTCACTGATTCTCTATAATTTGTCTATTTTCTAAAATCATCTTTTTTTTAAAGATACGCTGCCTCATATATGTTGAAGAATATATATTAATGTCTCATTTGAAAGAATTTATTTGATTTTATCATATAGTATAAATGCTTATGCAAGTGTTATTTATATAAATAGCTTAAGACCTACTACCTATAAGCGATTTTAAGCTTATTTGCGTTTGTTTCAACTTATTTTGAGAAAAAAATCTCTTCTTTTAATTAAAAAATCATTTTTTTTGAAATTTTAAGATGTTCGCTTTAGCTTTTCAAAAAACCATTACTTAAAAAAAACTAAAAACAGATTATTTAGAAATGTCACTTTGATTAGCTTATAAGAAAAATCTATTATCATAGATGAAATTGAAAATTAAAAAAGTGATTTTCATTAATATAAACAAACACAAACCAGCTTCTGCTTTTTTCAAAATCTCTAAAATTAATCCTTTTTTTATATAGTTAAAAATCATTATTTTTTAATCTAAAACAAACGCACTCAAACTGTTAAGATTAGTTTATGAATACAAGTTTGTGCTTACCTATAAGCTATTTTCAATATATTTTAATAAGTTTAACATATTAGCTTGTGAATAAGAGGTTATATACTCCCACCGTTCCTTAATAATTGTCGTTATTTTTTGTTCCTATTTATCTGTCACTTTTACAATTTCAAGAGATCATTAATTATGTTTTACCTATTGTGCCCTTAACTTAATGATGGTAGGAAAATTAAATAGTAAGAATTAATAAGAGAGATAAAAGATATATTAGGAAGTTTGGTAGTAATTTTGATCGAAATAATAACATTAGTACTCTTCCTAAATATATGTGCCGACACCTTGAAGTGACAATTATGAAAGAATAGAAGTAGTAATAAAAACTTATTGTCATAGATGTTTAATTAAGTAGTTTACACAAACGCACCCTAAAAAGTGTATTAATAACATTTCTCTACTCATAATACCCGGGTGCATGAGAGTAGGGATGACAATCAGACCCACATCATTAGGTACTCACAAAAAATACTCACCGTGCATAGGGTAAAAACTCACTTAGATAGGTATAAGGTTGGTTACGGGCAGTTATTATCCGCAAAAATTGGTGGGTATAAGTACTATAGTACCGACCCCGCCCCATACCACACACAAATTATCATCACATACGGAGGTAAATATTATAATACCCTATCCAGACCCTACCATTATGATCCCTACTTGACATAAATGGGGTAATATTCTCTCATAATTAACTATTCATACAAAATATCTCAATATCTCAGTCCTACTACTAATGTATTTAGATCAATGGTGGGACACCCCATATTTATATTGGGACAGAAGTTATGAGGGGCTTTAAAGAAGAATTATTTCATAAATGAATATTGAGTTAAAAACACACTCATTAGTGATCTTTTTTACGTTTTCTCTCTAAATAGGAAATACTGGTTTTATTCTCTTCACTCAAAATCGTGCATTTTATACCATACAAGTAAGAGTCTAACGGTTGTGTATTCTCAGTGTAAAATAGTTTTACGCCGATGTATAATAACTAAATGTCACGTATTCAAAAATAATTATATTCTTTTTTATTTTAATTAAATTAAAAGATTATTTAATGATTTGGCAACTCATCATTAATTAACTGTGTAAAAAATGTTTACATTGAAAATACGTATACATTAAATCACACAAGTAGTTGGGACTACATTCCAAACGTGGTATGAAGTGGGATTCCTCTAGTACTATACTACGGAACAATAGCATTGCGCATACATGTAGAGAAGATAATCAATTGTTGGAGAAATACAACATTACATGACTTAGTGCATATTTGGAAACTTTTCAGCAATTGATTCTAAAAGCAGAATCAATTCATGAGAAAAGTGGGTAGCTTTTGAATTTCATAATTAATTTTAATTAAAAAAAAAGCTAATTAATCCATCCAAACATATTATTAATCTTCATTATATGTGAGATGAGGAAATTAAGGGGTTTAATTAAGGGCATTTAGGTCCTCCTTCCTTTGTCTTCCAGCTGTTGTAGCAAGGGCAGACTTGCTTGTTGCCATACACACCAGGAGGAACACAGAGACACTTGGCGCAGCACTTTTGGCAGAAAAACATGCACGGCTTCTTGTGTGAGGTTGCAGAGCAACGGTATGTGCACTTTGGTTTACAATCTGTTTCATAATTACATTCCATTAGCAAAACAAATCAAGCCCTTAATTAAAACTTAATATATATAACAATGGCTACTAATTAAGAGCCATTTGTTTTGTTAATTGCATGATATATATACCTGAAGGACGAAGTTTTGCACTTCCATAAGCCTGTTCAAAGATTACACAAAAACAAATTTTGTCAGAGTTTGAACAATTGGGAATTCAATTTTGATCTCAAGTTGATAATAGCACACTACTACTAGAGACACTAGTACAGAATTTCACTAGCTGATACGCAGCGTCACAATTGAAACCGCGGTATAAAAGTTTGACAAATTGTCACAACTCACATCAGGATCATAATTGCGGTTGCATCAGACGCATCTATATGCAATTTCATGAATCACAATGCAACCACAATAGCGTCCGTAAAATTAATTTAAAACTATGCTAAAGATGCGTTCGTGATTAATTGAGCAAGTTAGTGCATTTTTGAAATAAAAAAAATTATAACAGATTCTATAGTGAAAATCAATTTTAAAAATAAGCTTTTTTTAGTAGTTTTTGTATGTATCTCGGAAGAATTGATTTTGAGAAAATGAAATTGACCTAAACATGCTAATGAGTGAATTGCTTTTGTTGTTATGTACCTCAGCGACATTGGAGAATGTAACCAAAAGAAGCAGAGAGATAGCAATGAAGATGGAGCTGTTGTACGAACGTCCTGCCATTGCTATGATAAGTGAAGTGAAGAAGAATGGGGTCACTACTTTTTCAGTAAAGCAGAATCAAAGAATAAATTGCTTGTGTCTCACTTATGAATTGGATTAGAGATATTTATAGGAAATAAATGATGAAAATTACCCAAAGCAAGTGCAAGTAGATATGGAATTCCATGGTTTAAGGCGTAGAAAAGGGCACAAGGTAGGAAGTAATTGGGAAGATGCAAATGAGAAAGTTTGCGGTAACAGCGGCGTGTCTTTTGTTTTGATTCGATTTTTGTCAACTCAGTAACATGCTAGTAGGTCCTTAATTCCTCCTCCCATTTTTTCTTTTCTTATCTTCAATGTTAGTTTTCCTTTCCTTTTCATGTTCCTTTCTTTACCATTTTTGTCTTTCATTTGGATATATCAAACTTAAATATCATTGTTTGTCACAAGAATATTTGCATGAAGATTATGTATATAATACTCATTAGCACTTAACAAGAGATGTAACTTCTTATTATCTCCCTTCAAAACAAAAACAAAAAACTTCTTATTATCATATATGATAGAAGTAATATTGACAATTATATCTAACCCTATAAAGAGATTAATTTGTTCTTCTAGACTAAATCCTTAGTGGCAGTAGTAATGTTTACAACGAAGCTCGGTGAGATACGAGGATCGTCAAAAAACACTTTGATGCTCAAGTCGGCTTTTAGATGAGAGAGAAATTTAAAATTTTAGAAGAATATTCATATTAGAATTTTGGTGGTCTAATTTAACCACAAAAACTAGCTTGAGAGTTAAGGGTTGTTCTACCTTTATCTTTGTCATATCTCTAGCCAACGTGGGGTGACCCAAATACGCATCCACCAACTAACAGATCTAGAATAAGCTCTAATATCGATTTAAAATTTGGAACGTCTAACTCAACCATAAAAGCTAGCTTTGAAGTTGAGGGTTGATCTGCCCTTATAAATGTTATCTATGTCATATCTCTAGCCAATGTGAAACTTCTAACGATTCAATTTAGCAAAATGAGTAATTCTTAAATAAATAAATGATTAAACATATATCTATAAGCATAGTAAGACTTGCAATGGTGGCACTAGGTCTTAATGAAACATTTGTATAAGATTTGTGAGATGATGACTTGTAACTTTGCAATTGTTCATTAAATGTGTCAGTTTTGTTCATTTGACTGACTGTTGGACGAGATGAGTCTCATTTGATCGTCTCAATTAGCCATTGTAGTGTTCACTTAGTTATACTGATAAAGTTTCGAGTTAGTTAGAATGAAATTGAACATTGTAACTATTTGAGTCAGTTGGGATACAATCAAAATTAAATCAGAGGACATATATGATATTTTTGAAAAGGCACTTGAGATCTTTAAAAAAAATTATATAACAATTAAATCACTTTTTATTTCAACCATTTTATTCAAATGTACTCCTTCCGCTCCTTTTTATAAGAGTTAAACCAACTTTACACACCCTTTAAGAAAGTTAGGTAATATAATTTTTTCATTAAATTTGTTCTCAAATTTTGTTGAATTTCCAAAATTGTCCTTAACATATTTCTTTTTAATCTCTTTCCATCATTAATGCAATTCCATATCTCCAGAATTGAATAGAGGTAAAAATGTGAAAAAATAATTAATATGCCACAAAGCTTTATGTGTTTCTTATAAAAAGGAACGGCCAACACTCATTATTTAACTCTTATAAAAAGGAACGGAGGAGTAATAAAAAACTTAAAATAACAACAACAAAAAGGTTAATCGATGAAAAATATGGGACCTACATGTGTTTATTCTTCTACGATCCCGATGCACATCCTCATCATGTACGGATATGGGCATGTGAGTGAACATGTGCTTTACTGTTTCTGAGCATGATATATATCCTGCTCAGCCTCAATATCTTTATCTTTTTTAAATAGGTGTCATCTTTTACATGCAATTATGTTTGAGGGGGAGACATTTACACCGTAGTAATATGAAAAACTTGAATTAACCACCCGTTAGGAGCCTCAATATCTATTTGAAATAAATATACAGATTTTTACTTTAAAATCAAATGGTTGATGTATAATTATTTTATTTTTGCTTAGTGAAGATGGCGGATTATTAGCATAATTTGTCTTCCAATGTAAAATGAAAAATGTTTGGCACATGTATATGTTCACATAAGTATTCTTTCTTACGGATGAATTCCAAATCCAACATTAATGTTTTATTTGGTTCATGAGAGAAACAAAGAAAAGAAAAGATGAGCATAAAGAAAAATGTAAAAAAGAGAAGAGATTTTATAGATTGTTTGATATAATAGAAATAGAAGATAAATGTAACTTTTTGGATTAAAAGACAATTTTACCCAACTTTATGTTAAAAAAAACACATACTGGTAATCCACTACCAGAAAAGCGCTCATTAGTGTTAGTAAAAAACCCACGCTAACAAGCCAAAAACTAACGCTAGAGTCGATTAAGCTCCGGCTTAGGGGCGGACGTTAAAAAGGTAGAAGCTAACGCTTTGTGTCGGCTCTTTAGTTGATGCAAACCACCCGAGACTACGACCGACACTATATCATAATAATTAGTGTCGTCGCATAGGTCGACGCTAATTTGTCATGCATAGTGTCGGCCAAAGCTAATCCTGACCTTCAACATTATTTTCAAAGTAGCAACTCCAGATTCATTTAGAGGTTGATAATTATCAAATTCATATCGCCTTTGATCTTCAATGTTAGATAGAGCTACATAGTTTAATCATTGAAATATATTTACATATTTTTTATTTGTCACTGAGTATTATGCATCGTCATTATAAGCTTTGAATTCAGATATAAAACTTTGTCGCTTAATAAATGTGATTTCCCAATCGCCTGCCCTCATCGATACAGAGAATAGAGAAATCATAGTGATTAAGTGGCTGAATTATAATTACATCATGTAGGAGTTAGCGGAGGTTGAAAATCTCTTAGGGCGACGAAACCATTGAGCATCAAGGGATTTCGTTTGGTCTTGCGTATGAGGACCGAGAAGGTAATAAGTACTCGAGAGTTCAAAGGGGGTAAAAACATGGACAGGGGAAGTAGCGGAGGACCCTCCACCCTCAAAAGCTTTCTAAAACCGTTCCTACATTGGAGAAGAGTTGTTGGTGTGATACGATTGAGGAGAAGGGAAGGGTTTTGTTGGTCGTATGAGTGACTAAGGTTTTGGGAATCAATGTTGTCACACGTAGCAAGAAATAAAAAACAGTTGTGGAGCTAAGAAGGGTGCTAAAGGGTGGCAGGATTAGAAGAAAGCCAATGAATTCTACAATAGAAAAGATCGGGTAAAAAGTAAATTTTAAAAGTTGAGCTAAGAGAATATATATAACCCAACATTTTCCTCAGGTAGTTGAAACAAATGATTACATTCTGATATTAGTGCATAACAACTAAAATTGAGAATCCAGGGGCACCGTGTTGCTCACAAAAATTGGGTAGTTCTCATATTGCTATGAATGTAAGCTGAAAAGACACATTAACAGACTTAAAAGTAGCTAGTTGTTTGTCGAATTTGAGAGGATCAGTGGACAAATACGGAAGCCTTAGTCTGAAAGTGAAGATATTTTCAAATATACAATGGGAATCATCTAGGGTTAACCACGTGAAAGTTGGATATGGCTCCTCGCCTTAAATATAAGAGTAGTCTTCTAAGTTGACTAGAAGTGAGAAGACACTGATACCTCACGATTTGCGGCGACTTGCCTGGAATTAAGGATGTAGGTTAGTGATTACATACCTGAATAACTATTGTAATCAATCAAACTCTCCATATAAACATGAAAATAATTATTTGTATAAACACACTCAAATCGTCAATCATACAAATTGCCTGAATTCTCCATTCATTTTTCTAGGTATTTAATTATTTCAACCCTTTATTTATTCTATTCATCTTTTACTTTAAGATTTATGTTTGTTTTTTTAGCAGTGTTAGTTATTTATCACCGGTTTCTCCATTACATTCAATTATCTCGTCTCTCACCTCTCAATAGAAATAACAAAGAGTTTTGGAGTATTTTAGTAACCTGCATTGATGAATAAAGTCTTTTCCTTAAGTAATTGTTTGTTTGGAAAATCATTATATTGGTTTCTCAGTCGACTCACACGACAATCCCTAAACCCAAATTTATTTAAAGCAACAGTAACAAAAAAAATTGAAAAAAGAAAATAAAAATTTAAAAGGCCAATCGGTTCATACCGATTTTCACCCACGATTTTTTACTAGTTTTGTACCGTTCTCATCAATTTTAAGTTCAACCGATTTTTTATGTAAAATGGATCGGATACTTAATTTGTTCTTGGTTCAACCCTCGAATAGCATGGCACGACCGGAGTTTCAAAATTATGATAGATAAAGAAACAAAATTTAATGGAGGACAAAGGACTAACTAATTAATTTTGGTGTGGCTCAATGGTGCTCAGAGCCCAAGAGATACACACCATGGAAAGTGCTGTCTATTTACTATGACCTCTTTTTCACTTACAAACAGGGAAAGTAGAGAGGACAGGGGAGAGAAATGGTGCATGATATTAGTTAAATCCAAATAATGCTGACAACAACACCATGGAAGCATATAGAGGGATTTTCCTAAAATTCAGCCTCCAACCAAATATAAGTACTTTGGATTCATGAGACAAGGAGGAAAGGTTAGGAAAAGAATTTATTTTTTAGAAGAATTTTATTTTGAAATCCTAATAAGTTTAATAAAATTAGAATTTAAATTTAAGGAAATGTTTAGATTGTAAAATAACAAAAAAAAGAAAAAATAGAGATTTGGAACAGAATCCAAAGTCTATACACGCGTGTATTGAAGTTTGATTCGATTCCAGCACAAACACAGTTAGATTTGGCGTATGTTGGATTATAATTGCATATTGTGTTATCCATCTTGGAATGAACACGTTTTTTTAAAGGAAATGGTAGGTTAACATTTTAGAAAATGTTTTCGCAAACGTGCACTTAACCATGCAGTACTTTGACTACTTTCAATAGTTGTTTAAGAAAGAATTAACAAATGTATTTATGAGAGTAATATACAAGTTTAAAAATGAACGTAGATCCTTGTTAGCTTTCCAAACATGCCCTAAATACAGTTTCCCTTTGAAGAAAAAAGCTTCAAAAATATTTCAGTACTCCTAACAAAACTAGAAAGTGTACCTTATGACAAAGGGGATGACACAACGTAAACTGAGGAGGTCAAAGAAAAAAAGACCAAGTGTTAACTCGTGCATCTGAATGAAATAGAAGTACAACTTAAAAAAATCAGCACAAACTGGAATTTAGATACTTCAAAATTTGCTTTCAAGCACAATTTGATTTCACATCGACTATCATTTCTCTGTAGCCATTTGGCATTTATATGAAAATCAATATTTAACAAGCCACTATAAACTTTTGAAGAAAGTAAATTTTTAAATTGATCTAAATTATGAGAGAACACAAATCAACACCTATGTAAAATGGCCAGCGCAAGCTTCCACGGCTGTGTTCTTCCTATTTCTGTTTAATTTCACTGTGTTGAAGACCAAAATAAATTAATATTCCTCACCTTGCCTCAGCATAAGCTGAGACGATTCGCTGTAGGGCGTAATCAGAGAGTTGGCCAAAGGATAACTCTGTCAACCTAGGAAAGGTTCAACATTTCTGAGACTTTATCGAGATCCCATAAATGCATGTTCTGGGACATGAAAACCGCACCAACAGCAAGTACGACAGACACAAATGCCATGCTCCTCACGCATCCATTGCCTCGTGATAATCGCCCCAATATGACTTTGCAGTGCTTGTCTGAATCCTTCACTAATGCAAGGCGAGCACCATCATCCACCTTAGCCAAGGCATTTTCATTCTGTAAAGATAGATTATGTAAGATATGAATATGACAAGTTTTTCTTTCCATTTACAATATAGTAAAATTAGGTTCAAGATAAGATGCAGACTACAATGACATCGCTGGAACAGAGCATCAACCAAGATAACTTAAAGTATTTAGATTTTAGACTGGTCTAGGGTTTTTGAAAAATATGTCATTGAAACTCTAAATCAAACATGTTGCAAGAGATCAATGAGCTTAAGCACATCAAATTGGTAGTGATTCAATTAACCCCATTTTGTCATACTACCAACTAACGAACAATTTATAAAATAGACGAAGCACAGTATTCATGTTTACATAACATGCAGCACACACTTAGAAAGCTAGAGTTTCTCAAACCATCATGCAACTATAATTTACTAGAAAAGAGAACAGCTTACCTTTTTATTGAAGCTCTTAAGAGTTTCCCTCAAAGGATCAAGAGTAGGGTGTTTGCCAAGGTGTTCCTTCCATTCATCAGAAAGCTTTCTCAATACTGCAATACTTGCTTCAAGGTTATCCATGTAAAGCAAATCCTGTTCAAAGCATTCAATACAAATGTGTTAGTAAGTAGGAAAATGAACACCAGGGAAAAGAAGTAGTAAGAAAATGAAAAAGAATTGTTAAATATTACTCTTGACTCACCCATTGCTTGTAACATTCAGGATTCTGAGTCAAACACCAAATAAAAATGCCACTTGCCTCCTTGGATAGGTCAGGATTGGCTGTAAAAGATTCAAGCATTAAGTTTTCAAACTAAAGCATAAAAACCAACACTTTAAACTCTAGATTATAAAATGCAGCACCTAAACACTGCAAATAATAACAGACACATGCAAAAGAAGAGGAAAAAACAACAATCTACATTAACACAACATCACCTTCGCCTGCAGCTTTGATTGCAAAGCTTAATATCTGTTCTGCAAGATGCTTTATTGCTTTACTTCCAGGGGACCCCGCAAGGGCTACTTCTTTTAGTGTTGGATAAACGGCTGCAAGTCTCTCAGTGGCCTTAACAAATATACAAATACCAGAAGAGTAACTCAGCTAATCACCAACAATTGCAATGCACTTCATTAGAAAGTAGATAAGATTCTATTTAGAAGAAAAAAAACTTACCTTGACCCGAGCTGAAGGAAGAGGGAAAGTAACTCTCAATAGAGAGTCAAGAGCCGACGGAGGCACAACACGCTCCCCCTTTCTGACAGCCCCATTTAGCAAGATAATACGAGCTTTTGGAAATGCAATAATTCTGTTTCAGAAAAGAAACAGTAGAAGAGAACTAACTCATAAATGGCAAGAAGGAGCAGCCAGGCATTCTGTATTATTACAATAAATAAACCAGTGAAAATTAGAGTTAAAACACAAACATTCCTAACCTCTCAACCAACTGTAATATCAAGTCTCTTGATTGTGGACTACAGCCAGACTTCCCACTCAGCATAGGCAAAAGAAGAGAAACCCACAAGTACAACCCCATAACTAGATCTCCTTGAGAAGCCTACACATATTAAAATCCAGTTAGAAATCCATATAAATACTTCTTAGGTGTATGTTTGGGGTGGGGGCACTAAAGCATCTTCAAAACAGTCACCTGAGCAATCACCCAAGCAGTGACAGGGAGTTTATCCTGTCCTTGATACTTTTGACTCTCCTTCATTGATGGCACTAAACTAATCATGACATCAGGTTTCCGTCGAAGCACCATTGCTAATACCACAAATATGGCAACCTGCAGTTCAAATGATACAATTAACACCAAGTACTCACTGAATAATATGTTATAGCTCAAATGTAACATGTCTTTACAGCATTAGATAAACATTACAAACATTTTGCTTGATATTTCAATAAATTAATTTATACTCATTCAAATTTCAGTAAGTAGTGAAAGAAATCATTCAAATTTCTTTGAAAGAAGTTAGACAAGAGCTTAGTTGATCCAAGAATACCAACAAGTTAATTAAAATGCATCCTTTACAAAATTTCAAATTCGTAATAGATGTAAGTTATTTTCTTTCTTGATATCTAGAAGTATTTCCAGAAAATCAAATGTGCAACCATCCAAAACTCAGGATTACACTCTTGTTGACCACTGTGCAAGGAGGTACATTATATACATTCCACCGGCACCCAAACTTGTCTACCCCTGCCTCTACAGCATATCCCTGCCAATGCCGCCCCTTAATGCAATTCAGTGTCATAAGACACATCCTACAGGGCAAGAAGCCAAGAACAATAACATACAACCAAGCTGACTCACAATGCGGTTTCAGATACAGGATCAATAGAGGTAACTATGTACCATCTCTACACATAGATATACGTCCCCACATAGAGATTGAACCAACCAAGATGCATATTTTCTTTTTGCATTAAAAGAAAAACAAAAGGCCAAAAAGTTATATAGGAAGGTGATTCACACTAAATTTTATGTCTAGGGAGGCATGTTGTGATTTCAAAAGGTACCTGAGATTTTGACGATGGTTGCTGGACCCCCTTTTTGGATCCCTTGACAGCTCCTTGATGACTGGCAAGGTCTGCAAGAATGCTGTCCAATGACCACAGCACAAAGGACCCAAGTGCTTCAGATGATCGATGACTGATCCAATCAGTTGATATTTTGTAAATATCCTCAGATATATGCGAAAGAGGGATCTGTTGGGACAAGGAAAATGATAAGAAGCATAAAAAATGAATGCAAATCACTAACTGCTACAATCTAAACCATAAAAAATAAAACAGCCATAGACCAACACAGCATCAAACAAATCATTGCAAAAATCTTATAAGACGCAAGATTCAGCAATATTCGACGAACAATTTAAGTAGTAATAAAATCAGATCAGACATCAGAGATTCGTCATACATTTCTGATTCTACATCATGATCCCATATCTCATTCGCATCACACAAAAAAAAGTCCAACTTTTCCCCTCTAAAGCAATGCTGGCACTCCACAATTGGAAATCGCAGCTGACAACAAAGTCGAATCTAGAAAAGCGAGCAGCTTTTGCCCTCAGATCATAGAATCTTAATCGGAATCATGCTTTTTTTTTCAGCAGAGTTAAAAACCAATCAAATAAATAAATCAAAAAGAGAGAGTAGAAAAGAAACAACTCACATCAACAATCTTTGCAACGGTCGACTCTTTGAACGTCTTCAGCCACGGGAATTGAGCCCCGCCCACGGACGAGAACGCGCGACCAAAATAATCAGCAAATCGCATCAGCTGAATATCTTGCTGCGTATCATACGAAGCCTGCGCAAACGCGATTTTCAAAATTGAATGAGCGAGGATCGAATCCCTAGCAGATCAATTGCAAAAGTGAAATCAAATCAAATCACATCATCGTCATCACTCACCGTGATCTCAGCGAGAAACGCCTCGAGATCATCGGCATTGAGTTTGGAAGCGGCCTCCGCCACCGTCACCTTCACCTTCTTCGGTTTCTTCGGCTTCACCTTCTTCTTCGCCTCGAAAGCTCCGTTCTGAACGGCCTCGGCATCGCTGCCGTCTTCATCGTCAGAATGAAGCTTCGATCTGCTCGGAGCGGAGTCGCCCGATGCCACGGCCGCGATCTGAGCCTCGAGGATCCGCCGCCGCCGATCCTCGGAATGCCGCTCGACGGAGCGGAACACATCGGCGGAGGGATCGCCGGCTAAATTGTCGTCGTCGTCGGTAAGAGGCTGTTTCGAGGAGGATTTATTGTTGCGCCTCCGCTTCTGATACGACACCGTTTGCCATTCGTTGTTGTTGTTAGTGCGGTTGTTGTTGTTGTTGCTCTGCGTGGTGGCGTGGCTCCTCCTTCTGTGAGCTTCTTCTTCCTCCTCTTGCTCCCTCAGAATGGCTTCAATGAGAGCCGAATTTTCGTCCATGGTTGGTTACTTTGGATCGATCAACGCTTCTCTCTCAGTGACGAAGGAGTAGAAGGCGTTTTCTGATAGAGAGAGGTTGGTGACAGAGATTCATAGATAGAGACAGAGAGAAGAGAGAGTCGAGTCTTTTATATGTGAGTAAAAGGACACGTGGTGTTCCTTTCTTCTACTTTTCGAGTTTGACATCATCTCATTACTCAATTACGATAATGGCATTATCCGTGTTTTTTATTTCTTTTACCGTCGCTCGTCAGCCTCTGCCTGATAATGTTAGTATCATTGGGAAATGCAATGCTTACTTGAAGTTTGGCCATTCATCATTTCATGTTTTCT
Organism: Acmispon strigosus; assembly: GCA_030819835.1. NCBI lineage: Eukaryota > Viridiplantae > Streptophyta > Magnoliopsida > Fabales > Fabaceae > Acmispon > Acmispon strigosus. Next base: position 41,630,090 of record JAUAMA010000005.1, on the reverse strand, counting down.
CGATCAATCGCCATAATATATATATTAAACAAATAATCAAGTGATAAGATTAATAAAAAAAATTGTGTTGTTGGGAGAATCATCAAAATGTTAGGGTATGTTTGGTGATTAGGAGTGTCATAATAGAATTGGATAAAGACGTGATATGATGATAGAATTGAATAAGGGCGATAAATTTTATTATATCTTGTATTTGAGAAAGATTGGTTACATATCTTGTATTTCAAATAAAATTACATCATATTTTTTAAAATATAATTTTTTAAATTAATATTTTAAAAAAATAACTTATCTTATAAATGGATCCTTCACAAATTGGCACTATACCAGGGCTAAATCAGTAGCCCAACGAAAAATAAGCTGGGGAGGAGAGATAGGAAAAGCAATCCAAGAGAAAACTTCAAAGTTACTAGAAGTAGGGTTTTATTAGAGAGTTGGAGTATCCAACATGGCTCGCCAATGTGTCATAGTGAAAAGACCAAATGAAAAATGGCGTATGTGCGCGCATTTTACTGTCTTGAACAAACATTGTGTCAAGGATTCGTATCCTTTGCCAAACATAGTCAGATTGGTCGATGATGCGTCTAGTTATAAAATTTTGAGTTACATGGATGTTTATTTGAGGTATAACCAAATCTCAATGCATCCCATGGACGAAGAAGAAACTTTTTTTTATGAGTGATCGTCCAATTCCTTTTGTCGTAATGCTTTTTGGTTTGAAAAATACAGATGATACCTATTAGAGGTTAATAGGTTGAATCTCCACATCTCAAATAGGAACAAACATAGAGATTTATGTAGAAGACATGGTTGTGAAGTTGACCACTGAGGAAATTCACTTGGTTGAGCTCCAAGAAGCCTTTGAAGAAATGAGAAAGCACAACATGAAGCTCAATCTTGAAAAGTGTACATTCGGGGTACAAGGTGGCAACTTCCTTAACTTTATACTGACCTGTAAGGATATAAAAGTGAATCCAGACAAATGTTGCACCATAATAAACATGAAAAGTCCGACCACAGTTACGCGGAGGACGGAGGGAGAAGAACACGACGAAGGGTGGTGGAGCCATGGTAGTCGCTGCTGCAAAAGGTGAGGTTAAGGTCCAGGGGAAGAGGAAGAAGGGGAAGCGACCAAAGCTTATGGAAAAAATAATTGCAGAGACCAAAACTGATGGAAAAATTCCATGTGGGTAGCCTTCATCTTACTATATAGGATTACCATGTGGGCTGGTGATTGCATACAATTCAAGTCATGTAAGCACTGTGACGTTAAAATGAATTATTTCAAATAAAATGTTGAGGGGCCAAAAGCTATTAAAAAAATTTGAGTGACCAATTTAGCTTCACCCTTATATTACATATACTAAAAACATATTTAATCCAAACTGGAAAAAATCAAGTTATGTTCACACACCTTCAAGGCATTATGAGTTTGAACTCACTTAACTTTTGGACAATCTTAGAAGACTTCATAAAACATCATAAGACTCCATTTGAAAGGATACTCTAAATGGTCAAACTTGTTGAAACTACTTTTAGAGGAATTGGTAATAGTAGCTAGATGTGTTTAAAACAGGTAGTCAAATTGAGATATGTATCATGTATCGCTACACAATAATTTTTGAATCGTATCGTGTTTCGTATAATCCATTGTAAGATACAAATAAAAAAAAATAGTCAGAAATTGAATAACAAACTAACATATCATATAAATATACTTCAATATAATTAAAGATCCAAGTCATAAGAAGAAAAATATTGGTTACACAAAGCTAAAGTGTTCGACCTAGATTCAAGCTATAACCCAAAAAACATTAATAATACTTAGATCCTACTAAATAATCATAATATAATTCAAAGTTCAAACTAGTTCAATCATTCATCATCTCCTGGTTCAATATCACTAAGCTCATCTTCCTCATTCTCCAAATGTTCTTCCTCTTCCTTTCCATTTGCAATTATCTCTTCAACTTCACTCTCATCCCCGATTGCAATTGCTTTTCATTTTCCCTTATTGGAACGATCATTTAAGTTTCTTGGACCTATAAAAGAAAAATAATAATAAGTATCACAAAATTATTTTAACTTTTAACTTAAGAGGTGCTCCTATGGTTTAAAATTTAAATAATTACCTATCTTCCTTTTCTTGCTTGGAGCTCCTTCTTCAAAAGCAAACGATTCATGTATATCCATCCATGAATCATCAACTAGCAAGCAATGATTTTCTTTTTCAGTAATTCACTCATCATTTGGTTCAATTTTGAATAAACATATAGGATCATAATGATCTCCCTTCTCCTCTCTAGCCTTTTTCCTCATCTCAAGTTGAAGATTATACTTAACATAAACAAGTGCGATTAATCTTTGTTGCTCCAACCTGTTTCTCCTCTTAGTATGAATTTGATAAAAAAAATGCTCCAGTTTCTTTTACAACCAGTAGCACTACATGTGAGACAAGGGCCGAGTAGCGGTCGGTTACAGTCGGTTTTGGGCTCGTTTTTGCCAAATTGACCAAAACCGAGATGTTCAAAATTAGGTCTGCGATCAACCAAAGTTGATAACGGATTTTTCAGGTCTGCGCTACATCAGGTGATGGGTTAAACGGGCAATTTGAGGAGGTTTTCTCATCACCAAACAAAGACGATCAACCAGAAAAAAATAGAGGAGAAGAACTAAATAGTTACTGAAAAAACACATCACAAAGATCAACAAATAACATAGAAGAACCCATGAAGAAGATGAACAAGGAAAAATAAATGGAACAATAACTATTGAATAAAAATATACAAAGAAGAAGAAAAATCACAACCCTTGATCTCAGTGTCCTTTATCAGACAAAAAACTTGGATCTTTCAAGCCTCTAATCAAAAAGATGAACTGAATGAAGAGAAACCTTCGATCGAAGTGGGGTTGGTGCCTCTCGCAGTGTGATTGAAGATGAATACACTATGTAAGCGTCCACAAGAGTCCCATCTATGCACCAGCCACCGTGTGTTTCTCGCTGAAGGGATGTGTTTCTAACTGAAGGGAGATGGGTTTGTGATTCAAGATAGAGGTGAAATAATGAAAGTCAGTGCTCCCATTTCAGAAAGAAAGAGAAAGGTAAATGTCATAACACACAGTTTCAGAAAGCATGTGATGATTTCTCTCCATTTGAAGAAAAAAAGAAGCGTGAAGTACTGGAAGAAGTTGAAAAAATATTGCAAGATATTGACATAAAAACCATTTAAGGGGAGAGTAACGTGTGAGGTTGTAAAAAGGCTGAAAAGTTAAGAAAAGATGTTGATATGTTTTATAACTCTTTGCCATCTCTACCATAACTTTCCCACCAAAGAACTATAAAAAATAAAAATCAACATTCAAATTACAATTATATCTTGGCTTGCTTACTCCTTATGAAATCATGAAAATCAATGGAATACTTACCAGGTTGCTTCAAACTCCTTGTTTCTACACATGTTCACTCAAAAAAGTCCTCTACCTTCCTTGAATTGCTCAAGTTGTCTATCAATTAAGACTCTAAGCTTTCTATCTGGATCCATTTTATCAAAGACCTCATATAATCCATAAAAAACTTCATCATCGGGATTGATTTTTTTTTTTTTTATAATGGAACCCAATAAAATAAGAAAAATATCTTCAATAATTCAATTGATATGTAAAATAAATAATTGCATCACATAAAACTTAAATAATGAATTCACTCACTTAGGATTAAGATAGTAAGCAGCTACATGAAGATGCTTGTGTAACTGCAAATTCCAACTACTATCGATTAGCTTCCACACCTTGTTATATCTTGACTTTTTTTCTTAAAATTTGCAGTTATTTCCTTTTTTTCTCTATCCATTACATCATAAATGGATGACATGACAGGTTTTGCATCACCACCTACAAGCCGTAAAACTTTCACAAGTGGAGTCACACACTTCAAACAATATTAGATGTATTTTCAAAATCTATGATCTGTTAAGAGTATATCCATCACTTTCTTAGCATTAGCTCTACTAGCATAATTGTTAGTAGCCCATTCCTCCGAAGCAAACATATATCGAAGAGCATTCTTTTGATCCTGCATACATTGCAGGGTGAGACAAGCAGTTGCAAACCTTATGACAGCTGGTCTTGCCAAATCCCCATCAGAAAACTCCATACAAGCTTAGGACCCATGTGTGTCTACAAAATGTAAGTAGTGACTTTTTTTGCATCTGCAATTGTTTTATAAAATATCAGAATCTTTCCAATATCCTCAAGAATCAAATCAAGGCAGTGAGCTGCACAAGGGCACCAAATTTGTTTTCCCTTTTCTACTCTAGCAGTGTCCCAACCGGCACAATATTAGCACCTCCATCTGTCACCACTTGAACTACATTATCTTCCCCAATTTCTTACACCATGGAGTCCAATAAATTAAACATTTGATTAGAATCCTTGATCACATTACCAGTGTCAACATACTTTAAGAAAACAGTCCCACTTGGACTATTAACTAAAAAGTTTGTAAGTAACCGACCTTTTTCCATCCGTCCAATTTCTTACACCATGGATATGACTTTAAATTGAGCAATAGAAATATTTTAATTGACAAGTATTATATTATAGGGAATTATTATCATGTGGATGCTGGGTATGCGAACTCTGAAGGATTTTTTGCTCCATACAGAGGTTACCGCTACCATCACTGTGAGTGGAGACGTGGATACACTCCACAATGTAAAGAAGAACTCTTCAATATGAGGCATTCTATGGCTAGAAACGTGATAGAGAGAACTTTTGGATTGTTAAACATGCGATGGGCTATACTTAGAAGTCGGTCTTTTTACCCACTTAAAATACAAAACCGCATAATAATTGCTTGTTGCCTCTTGCACAATTTTATTAGAAGATAAATGTCCATCGACCCATTGGAAGCACAATTAGATTGAGAATTTGAAGCACGACTACACAATGAGGATGTGGCACATAATGATCATATTAGTACGATTGAGACAATTGAGGAGTGGTCAACATGGAGAGAAAATTTAGCTACACAAATGTGGAAAGAATGGGTTGCTACTAGAAATATGAATTAGGACATGTGTTTGTTTTGTATTTTTCTCATTATTATTTTTCTAATTTTGGTTTATGTAATTGGTTTGTGCATTTCCATAAGGAACTAAGACCTCTAGTTGTTTGTATTTATTGCACTGCATTCTGAAATTCGAGCTATTGTGTTGGTCAATGATATAATTCTGACTTGATTATTTTTCTGAAATATATTAAATAAATATTTGTGTACTAAGATAGGAAGGGAATCTGAGAGCATCATGCAGCAACATAACAAGAGAAAGAGAGATCGTAGATAATGGTCTAATGATAAGGATGAAGCATTCTTAGATATCTTGGTTGAAGCTGTTAACCAAGGTCAAAGATATGAAAATGGACAATTCAAAGCACACACTTTGAGAGTGACTGAGACAAAAATAGAGGAGAAGTTTCCTGGTCGTTGCATTAAGGTGAAACCACATATTGAATCTGCAATGAAGATGTTAAGGGGAGTTTATAATGTAGTTTATGATATGCTGAATCAAAGTGGATTTAGTTGGGGTGATAAGAAGAAAATGATTAATGTGGATAGTGAAGATGTGTGAAATGAGTATGTAAAGGTTAGTGTTTATAATTTTTCCTTATTGATAAATTATTTTCTTTCACTTCCTATTTATTATAAATTAATGTTTTTCATTTTTGTGTTGTTTTTAGAGTCATCCGAATGCGAAAGATTACAGGAATGCACGTATTCCACTTCTTAAAAAGCTTGCTTATGCCTTTAGAAAAGACCGTGCTACTGGTAAAATATTGTGTTCTCCTGCTGATGTTGTTGGGGAATTGGATTAGGAAAAACAAAATGATCATGAAGCTGTTAGAGTGAATTTGACCCCATCATCATCATTTGTTAATCAATCACAATGCAAAAGAGATGAAGATGTGGAAAGTCAATCAAGGAAAAGAAAAAGAGGAGTAGATTTGATTGCTAATAGTACATGTGAGCTAGGAAATACTCTTGGAAAGTGGCTTGAATTAAGCTCTAGAAGATTGACTGAGGCTACTAATTGCCTCAAAGTTGAAAAAGACATGTTTGATGATTCTAGGGGTGTCATGGATGAGCTACTGAAGATGGATTTAACAGATCAAGAGCGTTATGCAGTTAGAGATAAAATAATATTTATGCCTCATCGTTTGCACACGTTTTGGGGTTGTCATGGAGAGGATCGTGTCAAGTTTGTGAAGTCATTGTTGTAGTTGTTTTGACTAGTTTTTGTGGAAAATACACCATTTTGTTGGACGGTGTTTATGTTATTTTGCTTTGTTTATGGTACTTCTAAGGAGCATATGACTTTGGTTCTCTATTACATTTGGAGAATACACTATTTTGATGAATGATGTTTTTGTTATTTTGCTTTGTTTATGCTACTTCTAAGGAGCATATGACTTTGCTTCTCTATTACATTTGGAGAATACACTATTTTGATGGACGATGTTTATGTTATTTGACTTTGTTTATGTCATTTCTTGGAAGCACGTGACTTTGCTTCTCTATTACATTTGGAGAATACAATATTTTGATGAATGGTGTTTATGTTATTTGATTTTGTTTATATTATTTCTAGGAAGCACATGAATTTGCTTCTCTGTTATATTTGAAGAATAAACTATTTTGATTGATGATGTTTACGTTATTCGACTTTATTTACGTTATTTATAAGGAGAAATTGACTTTAATTCTCTATTATATTTGAAATAGTGGATTTCTATTTTTTTCCTATAAAGAGTCACTACAAGTAAAGTATCTTTATGAAAAAAATTAAAACATTTCAAAATTATTTATATCATATAAATAATTAATTTTTTTTATAAATATACTTTTAGATATTAATTTTTGTTAATGTGTAAAATATAATTTTGGAAAAATATACATTTAATTTAAATTAAGGGATAATTCTGTTTTTGAGTTATTATGTATCATATCCTATTGTTATCTAGTCCACATGAAACACATGATATGATATGATATTACTCTATCTAGATAGGATAAGAGTTTATCCTGATCCTATCATATCTTGTTGCAATCCAGTTTTCATATCATATTCTATTCTGACCACCAAACAGGCCTTAAGTTGATTTTGCTCGGGATCATTAGCTGCCATTGTGTCCGTTTATGAACCATTGAACTGGGCCTAAGATCCGGCTGAAAGCTATTTTTTTGGCCCATGAAATAAAATAATAGCAACTAGACAAATCTTCTTCACCTAAAACCCTCAACAAAACCTTGCGTTGCTCGCTGCTACAACCTGGAGGGAAAACCATGGCGTGCGTTGATCCTTCCATGAAGAAGACAAAGAAGACGAAGATGGCACGAAACGACGTCAATGAGGTGAAAACCCTAGGGGAACAGTTACTCTCATCCGCATCGCACATCAACAACCTCCCTCTCCTCCTTAGCTTCGTTTCCCCTTCTTCACCTCCTCGCGACTTCATCGAGTCACTCCTCTCCCTCCACTCCTTCTTCCTCCCCCTTCTCCCTCAGCTCCCTCCCTCCGGCGCCACCGACTCCGACGGCAGCGGCGACCCGTCAAAGTTCATCTACCTCACCTGGCTGCGTTCCAAGTTCGACGAGTTCCTCAAGTCCCTCATCGATGTCCTCGCCTCGCCGCAATCCGATGTAAACGTCAAGGAGCCCGTGTTGGACACCTTCATGGAGTTTATCAAGGTGGCCAATGGAGGCTCCTTCCACTCTGCTTTGTATCACAGGCTTCTACACAGTATTGTAAGTTATCATGTTCGTGCCTTTTGCCTTTGCTTATTCTTTTTAATTTTTCTCGCTATAATTTCTTTGATCTTTTTATTGGCTCTGTCAGGTTCACTCTACTAGCCCCCCTGCATTTATGGTGGATCTACTTGCATCGAAGTATTTCAAGTATATTGATGTCCGGTATGGTTATTATGCTGCTGCCATTTCGTTCATTTAATCTGTTCTATATGGATATTTGCTACAGTATTCATGTATCTATTCTTATTTTACTGAAAAGTAGGGGTGCAATTTTCATTGTTTTGCTTTTAGCCCCTTTTATGGGTTATCAGGATGAATTTTTCTGTCATTGATTCGCTGATGGTTTCGTGTGTTTTGAATGCATAACTCATGTAACTTATAGGATTTAGCCAGTTTATTGAAATGTTGTGTTGCTTGGTGCAGTTATTTTACATTCATCAGCCTAGAAAAACTCATTAGAACACTGGAGGGAAAAGATATCTCAGGTGCTCTTCTTCCGTTGGTTGCTTCTCTTAGTTTTCTAATTATAAATATGCAAAATTGCGAATAGGAGATATATGTATTATTTTTCAGTTTCCAACTATTTGGGTACTCTCCATGGGATAACTCATTTGCTTATCGATGTTCGATGATAAAATTGCAGCTGCAAATTGCACAGATGAAGGTCAATTGAGCTCAAAGTTAGTAAGATCTATGGCCTTGCTTACTTCTATTATTTTCCATTTCCTTCCGTTATCAAGAGATGTATATTGCCATAGCTGGTTGGTTGGCTTTCAGTAGTATCAAAAGATTATGTTCTTTGGTCTTAAGTCTTAACGCATGCCTTTTCTTGGCGGCTATCTATTTTTTAATAACTTGTATCTTGCAATGCCATGTCATACAACATACTACATTAGCATATTTAATTTTGCCAATCAATGCTGTCTAATACAAGTTAAAATTTCTACTTTTTCAGCCAGGCATACTTAGGTATTTCGTCCAAGTTGTGAAACTAGGAGATTTGTACATTATAAAATTACTTATATAACCATATGCTGATTTAGATCTATGGATAACTTGAAAATTTACTCTCTTGCAGTATGGAGTGTGTCATCTACAATTTGTATTACACGCTGTCACATGCCCCCCCTCTTGAAGGTTCGGATAATACATCTGTTTTAGAAATGTGGAGCAGATCTGGTAACTATTCGCTCATTACTTTTACACACTGTTTTTCTTTTTATAAAGTTGTACTTCATAATGAAAATCTTGACTTGATCGTTTTGAGGTTTATATTTTATGCATATAATGCACTATGTAGTGCTTTCTGCTCTTTATTTTATCTTTATAAATTTGAATAAAATACGTTTTTTAGAGAATAAGTTGAAGAGTACATTAATAGTTTGTAATTTGCCATTTTTTCCATAGAAAGTGATCAAAAGCAGCTTTCTGGAGATACGGATGCAGATGGTAAGCAGCTGAAGCCGCAGAAGCTTACCAATAATGTAAGTTTGTATTCCATACTCACTGCTAATATTGATGTCACTCCCTGTTTTTTCATTATTGAGGATCTCTTATACTATTATATCCTTGTAATTTCTTCTTTTGTTTTAATAAATTTAATCTTTTATTAAACCTTTTTTAAAATAATTGTTTGAACTAGTTGTCTTCTTTTTATATCTATTCACTATTCTATCTTCATTGTTATGAGTATAGGTATTATCTGCAGCCAAAATGGCAAAGAAGATGAAATTAAAATTTACGAAAGCATGGATTTCGTATCTTAGATTGCCACTTCCACTTGATCTGTACAAAGAGGTAATCTGCAAGTGTATGCTTCTGAAATTTGAATATGGCTGTGGTATATACAATGAGAAATGATATGAATGTTTTATTGGAGGTATCATGTATTCCAAATATTTGGTGCTTTGTTATTTTTTACTACATATATGTCATTGTCTCGAGAATACTGATTAAAATTTACTTAAACACGGATTGCATATCTTAAATTGCCACTTTCGCTTTTTGTCTACATGTATATGACTGTGCATAAGCAGGATGACTTTTTTACCAGTCCTGAAAAGATGTTCCAACTCAACTTTTGTTTTGAAAATAAATTGTTGATAGGCATGCTAATTAGTTTCTTTCTTTAAGCAATTTGTGGGTCCGTAATCTGGATATTATTGTCTTTCCTCTAGTTAAGATGTTTTTGGTATGTTTTGTGTCCTAAATACCATCCAATTCTTTACTGCCATTCTAATCTTGAATCCTTGCTACCTTAGTGTCCTAGCCACCAGTTCATCAACCTTTTTTGTTTTTGATGTAAGGCCTTTTGTTTTTCATTCAAAACCTCTATCATTCTAAGTTCTAACGGAATCCCATATAATCTTATTAAGCTTGTCATGAACTAACTGTCTTAAATGCTTAAGTTATTAGGTGAAAAATCATGAATAGTTTTATATCTTTCTTTTTTGTGGTCAATCAATGGCTGTATATCTAATAAGCCCCTCAAGCATGAGCCTTTGGACTGAGGCATGAACGATGCGCAAGCCCAACCTACCTTTTCTGAAATTTAACTTTTACTTCGAAGAATGGGGAACAACAATCAAACTCTAGACAGTTGGTTATATAGGCTCTGAAAGTTTAAGCTGTTAGGTGAAAGAAATTACATAAATAGTTTTATTATATTATCAAAAGCTTAAATAGTCTTTTGGTCGCAAACTTTGGTTGTTAAAGTCAAATTTTACAGCGACAGCAGTTTGATTCTCGAATCAACCATATATCACGATTCACAGGTAATGTTAAATTAGGTGCGTAGATCAAATATTGTTTTATCCACATTTGCATCTCAAAGAGCATGGTCTACCGGCACTAGTTGCACAGATAAAGCACAATCTTAATGACAGAATATACTTATTTTGATATAGTTTTAATTGTCCCATTGTAATAGTTCAGGACCTTATATGAACATTTGTGTTGTTTGATGTGTCTAGTACACGTGTTTTAGGTCCGTGTTAGGATTTGTCTTCTATATACATAATTGGAAGGAGATGTAAATGCAAGTTATAGGAGACCAAGAAAAGAACTGAAATGGTTATATGGGCAAATTGGTCCAATGTACTGAACATTAGGATGTGCTATGACTGGAACGCTTCTCTGTACAATCTTTAGGATTCAACATTACTTTTTCCTATTGATTGTAGAGCGTCACCAAAAAGGGAGATTGCGGAGAGAGAATATTGATCACATGGCTGAATAGTTAGTCGCTGAATAGTTAGTCCCTGTATGATATAAATTTATTTTGAAGATATGTGTTGCTTGTTGGATAATTTTAAGCTGGGTAATCACATGATCTGTTACTTTTCTAATCAATTTTACCCTTTGTCAAGTTTCATTTTAAGTATGAAATGTGAAGGTGAACTGTATTTGTCATAGTGGGGATTGTAATCTTTAATGGTAATTCTTGTTGTTACTTTCTTGTTTTATTTTAATGAAGCTACAGTGTTATACTTTTCCACAAGTCTTTCTCCTCTTTTGATATTGTGAGCTACATGTTTTTTTATTACCAGGTTCTCGTTAACCTTCACCAAGCAGTTATTCCTCATCTGTCTAATCCCATCATGTTATGGTAAACATCTACTCAACATGAAATTGGCATTTTATTATGATAACTACATGCTGAATCTGACACGTTGCTTTTTATTGTGCAGTGATTTTTTAACAAGGTCATATGACGTGGGTGGTGTAGTCAGTGTGATGGCTCTTAGCAGCCTCTTTGTCCTAATGACCAAGTATGGATTGGAATACCCAAAGTTCTATGAAAAACTATATGCCCTCTTAGTTCCATCTATCTTCTTGGAAAAACATCGAGCAAGGTTTTTCGAGGTGAAGCTTAGTTTATTTTTGTTACATAGAAGTAAAAGTAGTAACAGGAAATGCTTTCAGTTAAGTTATATGAAGAAATATGAGTGACCAAGTTATTATCTTTGAAGTAAATTTCTATACCAATTTGGATAATATTGATTTTAGTAAGTTGCCATGCCAAGTTTGTGGAGATTTTTTGCTTAATAAGTTTAGTCATACAATGAAATTTCCACATTTTGTCTTCCTTTGACTCAACACAACAATCCTTAAACTACAGATGATATCATAAATTCATTGATCTGATTGAATTGACTTGAATATATAACATATTCTCTCCCATTAACCTCGTTATATAAAAAACGGATTTACACTTCACAGCAAAATTATGGAAAAAGACTATTAGGTACCATTTGAATTTGTAATTAGGAGAAAACATATTTCCCTTTCGTATATATTGTGATGATGACCCTGTCCAATTAAATTCAATTGGGGATAAATTTGCTGTGAACTGCTCCGCGTGATTTTCATGTGTGCTTTGAAGCAAGTGTAATTCAACCCTAGAGAAATTTTGAATTTGATGCAAGATAAAAATGTTTTCTCTATTTGAATGTGTATATTTGTTTTCATTTTTGGGGTGGGGGTTACAAGAAAAAAAGTTCAATCAGGAAACTGAATAACATTATGTGATCCACCCATATAAAGAGAGAAGGGATTAAAACCTAAAAAGGACATAACATTACATCCTCTAATTTCTTTGATGTAGAACAATAGACCTAGAACAGTCTGAGTAGGATTTCAGATACTCTGAAGAAAAAGTAAATCTCAATGTTATATAGTCATGTAAAAATGCCAAGGCTGCCAAATATCATGATGGTTTAATATAGGCCATTCTATATCAAAATATGATAATCCAATACCAGATACAATCCCTAAATGGCAAACAATCCCACATTGAAAACCCTAGTTTCTAAATGAAAATCCTAAAACTACTTGCCCAGTTGCCCAATTTACACCTCTATTTGCATATCAGATAGTCTACTAGGTTAGCATCACAAATAAACTGAAAACAACTCTTTTCTTTAACCAGGAAGAGGAAAATAACTTGTCATGATATATCTCCGGAAAACCTAAGTATTGTACATGATTGAATGATGATGAAAAGATGTCCAACTGAAAAAGTATTAGAGTAAATGATTAGAAAAATTTGGGCATATGCAAATCTTATGGATGTCCTGTTTTCTGACCACATGCAACCTGCTATCTGCAGCTTCTTGATTCTTGTCTCAAGTCACCACTTCTTCCAGCTTACCTGACTGCTTCCTTTACGAAGAAGTTGAGTAGGTTGTTGCTTTCAGTTCCTCCTTCAGGGGCATTGGTTATTACCGCTCTGATCCACAATATTTTGTGTAGACATCCTTCAATCAACTGTTTGGTGCATCGGGTAAGAAACAGTCTCTCTTCAACTATCCTTCAGTATGTCTATTACTTGATTTACTTAATTAGTAAATTTTCCTGTCTTGACTTGATTACATCTTTAATATTGAAGATATCATTAAGGATCACATGAAAATATTTGGGGTGAGGGAAAGAAAGCAGTAATCTTAAAATCATAGTCTGTTGGTCATTATAAGCCTTTCACATTAGATGATGATACATGTAATTCATTTAGTACTTCTCTATTCATATCATTCAGTACTGTCGAAGTTCAGTATAAGGATGTTCAACTTTAGCCTCATACTGGCTCTGTGCGGCTTGTAGCTTAATCCTGTAACTGTTGAGCTTTGTCAAAAAACTGATTAACTGTGGCCAAGAGCACAAACCGTGGTGGCCCAGCTTTGAAATTATTTTGGGTGAATGCTGAATCTTGCCTCCTAAAATCCAAAATTCATAAACTGTTAACACTCCTTTGACATTTCCTCATCCTTCTGAATAGCAAAATTTCTTGTCAACACACTTATAGCATGTTTAAATATTTGCACATGTTGGCTAGAGACTGAGAGACAACTTACACAAGCCATTATGGTAGATCCTTCATGACATACAAGAAAGGGTGTCTTGGAGTTGTTATATGATAGATACACCGAGTTGGGGGATTAGTCTATAAATAAGAAGGGGTTAAAGAGGATTAGTTATCCTGGTGGATCATTTGGTTAATCTTGTGGAGAGTAAACCGCCAGACTCATTTCCTTGCCAAACGGAAATCGCCCACCGTCTGCTGGCAAAGCCATCGGTTTCTGTTCGCGCGGTGGAGAGATGCTGCTGCCTTCAGTGTGTTCGTGCAGAACAGAGTCAAGGGAGCTCGCTTACTTGCGAGCTGGTAACTGCCTCGTGGCCACCGGTGATGCCACCGGACCTTGCAGTTACGGTGAAGGAAGCAAGTACCCATCGTCGCTGGTTGAGTGTGGTTTTTCTGTTGTCTTCACACACGGCACATGCGTTCATACGAAGCAGAGCAAGGCTGGCTCAGCTCGACTTTTTTCCCCTAAATGGGTCAACGTTTGATCACAAGGCCAAATCCCATATTGCCAAACAGAGGGAACGGGCCAAGAGGAGAGAGCAGCACTTTTGTTTCTTAATAATCCACAGACCAGTTCATTCACTTACTCTAATGGGCCAGGCCCAACTGGTGGAATGTTTTTTTCATACTCTATTTATTTTTTCCATGTTTTTGTTTCAAGGAGCTTTGTTTTTTTTAACCCCACCTTGAGGACAAGGTGGATGTTCAGGGAGGGAGTATTGATAGATGCACTGAGTCGGTTAATCTTGTGGAGAGTCCTGGGTCTCTCGAATACCCAGTTCTATCATTATACTATGACTAGGTGACAAGTTCAAATTGTGGAATTAGCCCCTTGTGAATGTGAGGTGGAGCTACCTACAATAGGCCCATGATGGGTTCACTCCTCATTCGGTGAAAGGCACGAGTAGCCTGTACTGACTACTCGCCTGCACTTCTAGTTGTGGTCTTCCTTGTACATTGGTTATCAAGCATACAGATGTAAGGGAGTTTACCTAAGAGATCATTCTGTCCCTAGTGGCTACTGTGTTTTCAAGATACCTACAGTAGGCCCATTTTGGTTCAACCCTTATCTGGAACCCACAATGATGGGAGCTTGATAGCACCACCGACTGTCCTTTTTAGCTGTAAAATAGATGATTGTCGATGTATATTATTCGTTTGCGCAATTCTCTTTCTTTTGGGAGAGGCAGTAGTGGATTATTGGTTCAACTTCAAGGATGGTCTAGGATGGCTCACGAATGAAATTTGGAGCTGGTCTGGTAATATGATACGAGAAATGTAGAGGTTGTGGAAGACTTTCTAAATTAAAAGGCCTACATATGCATAATACTACGACCCATTATCTTTTGCATTTTAGGGCACAGCGGGAACACATGTAGATATGAATGCTTGTGGCTCTTTTCCACTCTAGCAGTCATAATTTCAGCACTGGGCTTCTTTAGGGAACTTAACTTTTTAATTAGCCAACAGCTTCTTTGTTCAATATTTCGAGTGGAATTTAGGGAAGTAGAATTCTACTAGTCAAGAAACTAATCAGGAAATTTTTTTTCTTTTCATTTTTAATCCCTTTCTTCTTGAGTTGGGTGTTTGTTATCAGCTTATCGCAGTTACATTTCAAAATTTTATCCTCTTGGGAAATAGTGTTATGTGTTGCAGTTTTTTTTCTTAAAGTGCCTTCGTCATGTTATGATTGGATTGATGATTTCTGATATATGAGCAGGAAGACGGTGTTGAAGAAGGGAAAGGTGATCAAAGAACAGATGAAGTAATTTCTGCTAACTCGGATGATGCCAAGACTGGTGTCACGCCCTGCCAGAAATCAGGCGTTGACCATTTTAACATTGAGGAAACTAATCCTGTGAAGTCAGGAGCCATGAGTAAGCATTTTATTTATATTATCTATTGTCCCTATTTTCCAATCTAATTGAAGTCTTTTTTTCCCTGGTCCTTTCTCGCATAGTAGGCCTCTATAATAATACCAGAGAAAAAACAGATCAAGCATGGGATTATGAGTGTTTTCTGAATCATCACATTGATACATTCACAGCATAATCTCCTTCCTCTGCCTGGTTCCTGTTAGCTTGGCTGCTTCACATAACTTTAAGTTTAATGTCATTGTCAACGTAGGCAACTTCCCTTGCCAATGTTTTATTACCATGATTTGCTGCTTGGTTACCAAGAACATCTATATGTATTGTAGGCTGGTTTGAAGTTGATGACCTGTATAAAGTTTACATGTACACTAACTTAATAAACTTGAATAAATGTATAATATATTATTCAAGATTAATCAACTATAGGTCTGAGTTTTGGGTGTCATTTAACGGGAAATTGTGGGTTGGACCGATTGCACTGACCCCACGCCTGTTCTACCTTATCTCATAGCTTATAATAATTGGAAGTATTTAGGGAAACACAGTCAAGTAGTCAACTAAATCTTAGTGTTAGAGTTACGTATTTTTTTTCCTAGTCTTCTATATTTATTTTGCTGATGAAGATATCTTGGAGCAGGAAGTTCTCTTTGGGAAATTGATACTGTTCGTCACCACTACTGTCCTCCTGTCTCACGGCAAGTATTTTGATCTTCAGATGCTTCATTCCTTTCTTGTTTCTATCACTGTTCTGATTTCAGCTTTTTCTATTTTCGGAATTTGAGATACTAACTTAAAAATTTGATGCTTTTGACTTTCAGGTTTGTTTTGTCTCTTGAGAATGATTTGACAGTCAGGGCCAAAACAAGTGAAGTTAATGTTGGTGATTTTAGTGCCGGTTCATATGCAACAATAATTGGAGCAGAGGTGATATAATAATTTCTTTCTTGTTTTTCTACCCTTCACATAATGTGTTTATATGTTTCCATAGTAAGAGGAAATATAGAAAGATGAACATATTACACATTGCTTCATTTCAACTTGCACCATTGCAGATATCACGGAGGGTGAAGCAGGTTCCCCTAGCATTCCACAGAACAATTCCATCCTCTTTGTTTTCAGAGAACGATTTTGCGGGTTGGACTTTCGAATGTGGAGAAACCCCAGAAAGTATCACTGACAATGAGAACGGTACTAAAGATTTACCAGAACATGAACACTGTTCTGCGAAAAGACAACGAAACATGTAGGATAATTTTCCCCATTCTTTTAGTGGGTAACTATTGAAGTATACGCATGTATCATTTTTTCTTGTCTTCAGCATAAGCAAATAACACGGGCCTGTTATTTATTTGTAGCCTACTAATGTGGGCTGAGATGTTTGAGATCAAAATGTCACTCCCCCTTTTAAAATTCACATGTTACTCAATTCTATTTGAGAAATTCTGTGGTGTTGTGTATGCGTTTTTATTTTGGAAAGCTAATACCATTAAATGTAACTTCAATAAAATACCATTAAATGTGTGGGTTCATTTAGTCTACACAAGTTTTTCCTTGTGCAAGGTTGCAGAAGTCTCACTTTTACGTGCTATTATATTATGGGTTTTTAGGTCACCCTATTTTTAATTTAAAAATTTATATGTTTATTTCCTCCTCCTCTCAACCACCCTTTCTCCCCTCCACCTCATCCGCCATCATCGCGGATCTCCCTCATCCCCCACCGATCGCCACCTCTCCCTCCACCATCTACTCCACCTTGTCCTTCTCTTCCCCTTCCTCTTTTCCTTAGAACCCAACAATACCCACCCAGCAGCACCACCACCACCCATGCAAAGGAAAGCATGAAGTTGAAGAAATCACCATCTCATGAATCACTGGCAAGATTGTTTGATAATAGATTTCATAATTGTGAACAACACAATCATAGATTTCTAACTCCAAGCCTCACCGTAAAGGGTTCCCTCGGATCGCTCTTTCCTTAAATGATCAGACCAGATCCTAGGAGAACAACTTGGGCATACATACAAACGCGTGAGAGCAATTGTCTCAAGCCAAGCTACATACAAATTGGGTAAAATTGAAAGAGAAAATTGAGGGAGGGAGGAAGGGAGGCTAGCGGCGGCTGGATGGTGGCGTGTCGGGATCTGCAGCGTGGTGGTGTCCTCGCGAAAGTCCAAGCTCGTGCGGAAAGAGCCGAGCGCGGTGCTTGCAGGGTCGGTTCACGACAGCAGTGGCTGTGACAGAGCGGGATCGACGGAGTGGGTGCGATGGAAGGTGGAGCTTCGTTGGCACCGTGAACTCCTTGCTTTCGACGGTGAAAGGGTGGAAGGAGGTTGAGGGGGTGGTGGAAGAATTTGTGGGTGGTGAGAGGCGGTGGAAGAATTTGGAAGATTTAATGGGATGACCTGCTAGTTTACCTATCATAACAAGTAAAATTAGATTTGTGTAACCTGACACAAGCATTTTCTTGTGTAGGTTAAATAAACCCTAAATGTATAATGCATTTTGCATATCATCAGTAAGAATGTAATTATTGCTTAAACTTGATAAAGCAAAATTTGTTTGTTCTGTAAATTCCTCAATCTACCCCATAGCATAGCAGGAGGATAATTTGCTTTGTTCAGTCTAACTAATTGTTAATGATGTTGGAAATTTAAGATGAATGGTTGCAGGTTGCAGCTGATAAAATTGGCAGACCTGAACTTTTATTATTATTTTTTAAAATAATTTTTATCCTTTCTTTTACTAATCCTCCTAAGTGACCGCTACACATCTTCTCAAAATCTTCTTAAGTAGACTTAGAAGTCCAACCAAGTGCACTTAAGACTTGGTGACATTTGTTATAAAATTTTCTCGATCAATCATCTTCAATTGAAATCTACCGTTATGCTTATCTTTGAGAAAATATGATATAACATTTTATCTTTTCTTCTCTTTAATTTTTTTCTTCTTCTAATTGGCGGTAAGTAGATTATTTTGAATTTCTTGATAATTTTCATTTTGGAAACTCAAATTCCCATATTTGGTTATGATGTGAAACTAATATTTCTGGAAATATATTTTAATGAAACTTAGAATAGTGAAAGATGGGGAGTCCAAGACTAAATACAGGAAGTACTCTGTGTTATCTTTTTCTTTTATGCTCTTGTCTTAGAGCTAGGGATGGCAATGGGTAGGGTCTGGGTAGGGTAAAATAGTACCTATCCCCATACCCGCATTTTTAAAAAGTACCCGTACCCGTCCCCATACCCGCGTGGGTAGCAACTTGAGTGCCCATCCCCATACCTTCTGGGTACCTATATGCCCGTACCTGTACCCATTACCCGTAGTTTAGTTAAACAAAATATAATTTTCACTATTTGTATTTTTCAATAGAAAACCAAAATATGATTGGTATTATAAAATAAAAACACATTAGTTAAAAATACAAAAGACCATCAAAATACTTAACAAGTAAAATCATTTAATTAAGTATAAAAAGCTAGATAATATTTATATTTTTTCCTTTAATAGGATCATATTAAGTAAGATCTTCTCTCTAATCAAATTAAAATCAATTAGATATACTTTAATTTACATCAATAATATTTGATCTCTTTTTGATCAAATTTGAAATATGTGCAAGTTTTAATAAAAAATTAAATCAAAATTTATTCTCAAAATTTGAGAATATATCTTTTTGTTTGAATACTATTATCCAAACATATATATTATAAGTTAAGATAATAGTATAATTTAGTAAAAAAAAAATCGTAGTATAGTTATAATAATTATATTAGGATGAACAATAAATTATATATATATATATATATATATATATATATATATAATATGTGTGTGCGGGTATGGGGCGGGGTGGGTACTATAGTACCCATACCCGCACCCATACCCACTAATTTTTACGGGTATTTACCCATACCCAACCCCATACCCATCTAGCGGGTTTTTACCCTACCCATAGTGGGTATTTTTTGCGGGTACCCATAGGGTCTGGGTCAATTGCCATTCCTACTTAGAGGGTTGTGAAATATAGTTTATATATTTGCTTTGGAGAGTGTGGGTGTTTTGATGCCATAGGGTTTCACATTGTTTATCCTCTTGTTGTCAGTTTTGACAATGATTGCGGTTTTTCTTCAGTTTTAGAGTGTTTCATGTTATATTATTGTGTTGTTAATTATGCTCTTGCTTTTAATTCTTCATAGTATCTCAACAATAAGTAATGAATATGATATAGGGAGTTCTGTTTGGCGCTACCCCAATTGTGGACGGCGCCACCCCCTATGGTAGTAAAATACTATTTTACCCTTTAAAAAAAATTCCCAACATATGCCTCATCTTTTATCTTCCACCACCACCCATTTTCTCTTCTCTCTCATTGTTTTCCTACCACCACCCCTTTCCTCTTCTATACACCATCACTCCACCATCCCTTCACCTTGTCACCACCACCCCCACAACCATCACCTTCATCTTCTCACCACCAAACTCACCTCCATCACCTTCCAAAACTAATCTCCACCATCAACTTTCCAATTCTCTCATCACCAATCCACCATTACCCATCATCTTCTTATACATTCCATTCATATTTAATGGGAGGTACGTTTCTTTCCCATTACGTTTCCATTCCCAAGTCGTTTCCTTTCCACGTTTGTTTCGTGTGAGTTTTGAATTTGGATTTTTCGAGCATAATATCACACTTAGAGGTGCGAACAAGGGTCTGGTTTATTTTCGCACTTAAGAGTGCGACACGTTTAATAAAATGAATCTATTTATTAGGTCACACCTATATGTGCGACCAATAATTAAAGTTTAAATTTTCTGAGTTTTTGTGAATTATTTTGTGTGGCATGTCAGTCATGCAAACCATGTTGTCAGAGGAGGTTGATAAGATTGATAATCCGGACGACGTAGGAAATGATGGTCATGGGAAATAAATAGTTCTTGGAGTGAAGACTGAAGATGATGGTTTAAAACACGTAATGAATCTTCTGATGCTCTTTCGGTTGACTATACAAAAGCATTTACAACTGATAAGGTTCGTATTTGTGTTGCGCTAATTTGTTTTACTCTATCTACTGCACAGACAAATGTCTTAGGTGTTTTTATTCTTTGCAGATCTTCCGAACCCGACATGAACTGTTTGACTGGGCTCGTGCAGTTGGGAAGGAAAATGGTTTTGTTGTTGTAATTGCAAAGTCTGATTATGGAAGCGTAAAAGAAAAGAATTCCTGACTCTTGGTTGTGAGCGTGGTGGAAAATACAGACCGTACAAGGGGAAGTTGACAAATAAGAGCACTGCAACAAGAAAGTGTGAATGTCCCTTTAAGCTAAGAGGAAGACCTAGGAAGGCTGACAGATTGTGGAGGCTCAACGTGTTATGTGGTTTTCATAATCATGCAAGGGCACAACCATTAGTCGGACACGCATATGCTGGACGATTGAATCCTGAGGAAAAATAGATGTTTTATGACATGATGGAAAACAGAGATAAACCGGGACAAGTGCTTGTTTCTTTAAAGGATAACAATCCCCAGAATCTGACTACGATAAAACAAATATACACTGCAAGCACGTGGTACAAGAGAACAAAGAGGGGTCCATTGACTGAGATGCAATATTTAATGGAGTTGCTGGAACGTGACAAACATGTTTATTGGCACATGAAGGACGAAGACACTGGTGCTCATATATAGTACCTACAAAACCAATAGGTACGGGTTGCCGTTGCTTGAGATGGTAAGTGCGACGTCAACCAACATGATATTTAGTATCGACTTTGCCTACATGACTACTGAGAAAAAACCCGATGTTGTATGGGTGTTGAAGAAACTGAGGGGGTTGATTGACAAACAGGAAAATTTTCCAGGTGTGATTGTGATAGACAAAGACCTTGCATTGATGGCAGCTGTAGAAGACGTCTTCCCTACTTCAAAGCATCTGCTATGCAGGTTTCACATAAGTAAGAACGTCAATGCAAAGTCTAAGTTGTATTGTGACAAAGGTAAATGAGATGTAGTCAGAGAAGCATGGAGTGTTCTTATGGATTCGATTTCTGAAGAGGAGTACGATATCCATCTGCAAGAGCTAGAAATGATATGTGAGCCTTTTCCACAGTTCATATCGTACGTTCATAAGACATGGTTGGATGATCACAGACAAAAATTTATCAAATGCTGGATTGATTTTGCTTGCATCTGAGAAACACAACAACTGACAGGTAGGTTTATTCAAGTAATGATTAGTTTTGTATGTTTTGCCAATTTCGTTTCATACCATTTGTGTTTCATGTATGCAGGGTCGAAGGCGCTCATGCAACATTGAAGCTTATACTTAAAGACAGCAAGGGAGATTTGTGTTCTTGTTGGACATCGATGAACAAGCAAACCGTGCTCCAACACATGAAGATTATGTCGTCATTCGAGCATAGTATCTTCCTGAGGGACCACAAGTTCAAGAACAGGTTTTTCAAGAACTTGCAAGGGTTTGTATCCAAGAGAGCGCTTGAATGTCTTGCAAAGGAACGGGCTAGAGTTGGCCGAGTGGGAGTTGACAGTTCTGCCTGTGGTTGCATTCTGCGGAGAACGCATGGGTTACCTTGTGCGTGTGAGCTTGCAAGGTACACATGTGTGCCATTGGGTTCAGTTCGTTATTTCTGGAGGAGACTCTCGTGGGCAAACATGGATCTGTGTTAGGATCCATCGAATGATTTGAACCTGAAGTCAAAGATTGAAGCTATTTGTTACAGATTTGACAATGGGGATCTTCACACCAAAAAGGCAATCAAAGAAAAAATAAGAGAGTTTGCATTCCCTAATGCAACATCAATGTGTTAGGACAAAGGGAGAGGCAAAAGGATCCACTAAGCGTAATCCTTCTTACTTTGAACTTGTGGATGATTATATGAACTCTATTCATGGTAGCAACTCCACAAATTCATTAGTGAATACAATGGCTACCGTTGTTGGTCCATCACCGCCCGTTCCTAAATGGACATCTACTAAATCAAGCAGCGGCCTAAAACCTACCCCTAAAAGAGGCCGTCCAAGGAAGCTGAAAGACGTAACATTGAAGGATAAAATGCCCATTAAATTCCATCCTCACATAGCGGAAAAATCGATCATTTTGGTTCGTACATAATTTTGAAATACTGGTTGTTCATTATGCTTGATTCGATTTACAGGTTTTTATGGGTTACAAACATAACCTATGTAAGAATGACCTCAAAATAAAAACTTGTTTATTTGTTAAAATTTCGAACATCATTTTCACCGAACATAAATCAACATTAACAATAAAGAAGCACATTGCAATAAGAGAACTATAATAATAACGAAATTTATCCAGATTAAGGCCACAATTTTATAGAGTAACACTATTATCTCAATCCAAAATAAGTTGACAAATTACAAAGCCACAAAGATCGGAAACATCATAGTAATGGAACTACTGCCTAGGCCTTGAGCTTGAAGAGCCTCGGGTACTACGTGATTTCGTCCTCCTATATACTAAATCGTCGTGCAAGCTCTGCCCGTCGATTGCCTGGAGGTTTTGATGGGCAACCCAAACAGCTAACCCTTCGGGGGGTGCCCTTGAGCTCGTCGGGTCCATGGCCACGTCCAACCACTTTATTATCAAAGTGAATCGTCCCTGAGATATGAACGGGTTAGATCGGTATTTATTAATATTTTCTACTCATGATTAATAAATTAACAAGTTAGTACGACTTACAGCAGCAAACGCCGTGGCAAGCTCCCTCGTTCTGGTGGTATAATGAATGGATGTGAGTGCTGATGATACCAAGGAAAATAGTCTGGAGACCTCTGAGACGGCGATATAGCACGATGGGAGGGGCAGATCGCAAAAGAGCGGTACATCAACCATGCTTGGTCAATCTCCTCACAAGAAGGTGCCTCAATCATCAGAGCTGGAGGTATGGCCTGTATATATCCAAACTGCCAAAGAACTCTATGTGGCTGGTGAGGGTGCATTATCCCAGAGCAACGTACCCACCCAGAGAAGAAGGATATGTCATCAAAAGCCTAGACATTCTTGTGATCATCATATGGAGTCCAAGATATGGTATCACCTGAAATATCGTCTAAATTGGCTCTCTTCTGAGCAATGGCCCCGTTTTTCCTTAGTGCATGCCCACTTCATAGCCCTTGGCATGTTCTCCGCGTACGCCTGATTCAACTTTCTGGGAAACAAGGAGGCCGGAAAGTGCTCGTAGATCCATGCCTAATAACAAATACAACATCAAAAAAACATGTCAAACATATGTGCTATATTCAGTATCATACAGTGAACAAATTCAATAATTTAGGACAGATACAAACTTGCAGCAGTGTGGTGTATCCAGACATCGACAATGTGTTCCTACGACTAGCATCACTTAAGCATTCATACATGTACGCCAACGCTGCAACCCCCCATGCAAAGTTTCTAATGTTTTTGAGATCAGCCACAAGGTAAAGGAACCGAACCTGTACCTTGGTCCTGGTCTTGTCAGAAAAGAGCGTTATGCCCAACAGATGGAGCATATACGCCTTAGCGACTGCATCAAAGTCTCCATTCATCAGTTTCATCTCGACAATCGACTCCAACCAGATGAAACGTACAGATTTACCCTCATTTTTCAGCAACTCCGAGTTGGCCCTAGTTTCAGTCACTCGTAACTGCGCAACAAGAACCTCGACTCACTCTTAACTTCCTAGTACGAGTAGAGTGAATAAGCTGCCTCGAACCGAGATGTGCAGGAGAGACGCCACATCATCCAATGTGATTGTCATCTCTCCACATGGCAAATGGAAGGATGACGTCTCAGGGTGCCACCTCTCCACGAAGGCTGATATCAGACCTCGGTCGTATGTGGTGTATGTACAATCCAAGAGAGTTGCTAGACCATACCTAGTTAGGACGCCGGATATGTATGCATTCCCCCCAGTCAGATCTGCCCTCAGCCTCTTCTCGTGATTGTACAATCTTAACAGCGACCTATCCGGTATGTTACCATCAATGTAAGACCACCAGACCCTCCCGACAACATGGGTACCATAGCTCTGCAGCACTACCAGATTACTCGGTCCACCTAGGAACAAGGTCAGTTTCTTGTCAGCTTTGTCAATCGCATGTAGTCTTTGTTTCAGTTCTTTCTTGGCCCCGTCATCACGGACCCCATCTTCATTATCATCATCCTCCTCCTCATCATCGCCACCATCATCACTGTCACTATGCTCCTCATCATCATCACCCCCTTCGACCTGACCATCCTCAGTGTACTGCATCTTCTCGGCATCCTGATCATCGTCAATGTACCCTTGTTGCTCATCAAACTTGTCCCGCCATTGCTCCTGCTCCTCATATTCAGCTTCATTATATGACTGTTTCTCCACCACCGTAGCCTTTGCACGCCGCCTACTGTGCGAAGCATGACCTCTTCGGCGGATGTCGTCCTCATGCCTTTGTGCGTCATCGACATCAACCGGGCGACCGGTGCGACGGGTCCTAGCCATTTCTGTAACAACATGAGCAAATTACAAATGGTTAGTTTCCATCCAAATATGAGTTAAAAACAAAAGGAGTACGGGAGCCATAAAAAATTTAGAGCAGCACAGGTCATCTATTTTCTGGGACCTAAGTCAATATGGTTCAGCATAACTAGTGGAATCACACTTAGAAGACGTTTAATTAAACACCAGAATCGCACTTAGAGGTGCGATTTTTATACAGTCCAATCGTACCTCTAGGTGCGAATTTTTCAGCCCTTACCTAGTGGAATAATCAAACACGTCCAAATCCTAAAACATAGAACAAAGAACCAGGAACAAAACAACACTTCAAAACACGATTTCATAGCAGGACCTCAAGAAATCACAAAAAGGGAGAAGAAAAACAAATCCACATGCACAACAGAGTATAGCACAAAAACAGAGTAAAAAAGAAAGAGGAAGAAGGGGCAGTACTTGAGCTTTTGTTGGGGAGGAAATGCAAAGATCCAGAGGCAACAGAAAGGCTTGTGTGCAAAGTGGAAGAAAAAAGAGAAAAGGGAAGGAGAGGGCGGCTAGGGTTCTTAATAGAAATAAAATGTGTGTGGGTGGTGGTTGTGTGGTCGTGGATTTTAAACCCCGACTTACATTTTATTTTATTTTTAAATTTTTAAATAATATCGCACCTAGGTGCGATATTATCATTTAAACCGCACGTAAAGGTGCGAACTCAATAAAATTCAAAAAAATGAAAACACATAACAATCTCGCTCTTTGATGTGCGATTTTTAACCATATATCGCACTTCAAGGTGCGAATAATAACCAGAACAGATAAAAAATATACAAAATTAATTTTTTTGGCTTATTGAGAAGACCCACTTTGATTTCTAGCTTGCCCCTTCCCTCCAACTCAATATAAAGGTAGATGGGAAGGAAAAGGGGGAGTGAAATGGTGATGATGATGAGTTGAAGGGGATGGGGATGGTGTATTTGGGAGAATTATATTTTTGGATTTTTTTTTTGTCCAAAGGTATTTTTTTTTTCTTAAGAAGGACACTTTTGGCATTTTTTAAAATAGGGGGTGGCGCCAAACAGAACTCCCTATGATATATAATGCAATTAGATAAAAAATGAGGTGCTTGTGAGTTTCTATACTATTGAGTGGCCTATGTTTTTTTTTTGTCATTTACAGGTTTTAACTTGTGCGACATACAGTGGCGGCCTTTCCCAATAAATGATTTTTTTGAGATTTGATCTTGTGACCTCACTCTTACAAGGATCTAACTTGCATGCCACTAAACCAACACCTTGTTTGTTTATTGAGTGGTCACTTATTTCTCTTTTCTCCATTCTCTCTAATTTTTATTTGGGACACCCTAAACACCCAAATATTGTTTACCAAAGATTATTGAAGAAATAACTGTCTTCCTTTTGTTTTTGAACCGAACAAGCCGTTCAATCACCCTGAGCAGGTGTTTGTTGAGGAGGGCACGGTGCTTCCAGTCGCGGTAGCGCGGGCGATTGTTGCTCTTCTCCTTGGTGGTCGTCCGAGAGGGATCCCTGTGAAGACACTCTGAAGCTTAAGTCAGGGACTATGTGAGGTGGAGCTTATGTGAGGTTAGAATGTGCATACCTATGTGAAATAATGGGGCTTGTCTTTTATAGGTAGGACCCTAGCACCTGTCTCTATCAAGCCCTTTGACCTAGTATGACATCAGCATAACAGGTATGGCAGACAACATAACAAAGGAGAGTGTCAGTTGGTACAGCTGACCTACACTGGAGCCTGCTCTAATATTTGTGCATTTACCGGCTCCCTTCGTGCACCTTGATCGATTGTGTGGCTTCCTGGTCGACCGGAGATGTCCGGTCGGCTGAGATAAGTACCTAGAATGGTAGTTAGGAACAATTTTGAGGCAAACTTATGAATTAGGCATTTTCAACTTCATCTTTAATGATAATTTTTTTATATATTTTCTAAAGGAAATAACCGCCTCTCTTCTTCATCAGAAAAATTTCATAACTCCATGTTTAGTCAAGAGAGCGTGAGAGAACGAGAACTGCGTGTATTTTTTAAAGATAAAAGTTTTCACTTAAGCCAACAAAAAGGGTTTTATGACCTCCAAAAATGTTTTAAAACAACAAAGTGAAAATTTCTCTTCTAAACCTCATTATTTATCTTTCTCTTTTTCTTCTATTTTTATCATACTAAACAATTAACTAAATGTATTCTTACATCTCATATATTTCTCCCTTATCCTCTTCTATTTTTCTGTTGAGATGATTTCCAACTTATTTTCTAACCTCTAGGTGGATAAATTGGTGCACACAGATACAAAACATAATCAATTATGATGTCAATGTCAATGTCAATGAATAGAAAAGCTTATTGTTGGTTTCAAATAGGACAACAAAGTGAACAGCTTATTATTAATTTCAGAGATGCTAGTAGTGCTTGCTGTTTGCTACATTTGGCGACTCGGAAAGCCAAACAAGTCAGTACTCAACCATCAATAATTATCATGGCAATAAAAAAATTTGTTGTTTGTCCAAGTCATACCATCAGCATGCAGAAGATTTCACATGTTACTCCAAAAATGGTGGTGCTGTATTCAAGCAACATTAAATACACATTTGGAATTTACAAAAAAATTGTGGTGCTGTATTCAAGGAATATTAAATACACATTTGGAATTTACAAAAAAGGAAAATGTAAATGAAAGTGACATCTTGCCCGCACTCCAGAAATAATAATACAATACTAAAATACTACCTGATACTTCCAATAGTACTATTAACTATGACTTTCCCTTTCACCCTGAGTCCCTCATACTTCCAATAGAAAAATAATT
This sequence comes from Acmispon strigosus, assembly GCA_030819835.1. Classification (NCBI taxonomy): domain Eukaryota; kingdom Viridiplantae; phylum Streptophyta; class Magnoliopsida; order Fabales; family Fabaceae; genus Acmispon; species Acmispon strigosus. Next base: position 41,602,210 of record JAUAMA010000005.1, on the reverse strand, counting down.
GATTCATCCACTATCTGCTTAAAAAGATACAAAAAAGTGAGAAGATATGTTTTGTGATAAGGATGAAAATGAAGAGATATATAATTAAAGAAAAAAATGAGAAAAGTTGGATAAAATAGAAAGTTTTTTTTTTTTTTTATTTTCTTATCCGCAAATGTTAATAGTTAGTTGTTAGTAAATTACAAATGTTCATTCTCAGGATTTGAACCCTAACTCGTTCACCTTTAATACCCTTAGCTAACCCTCCCTTCCGGATAAAATAGAAAGCAATTGTGAAAATATAAAAGTCACTTCCAATGTATATACACTAGTTGAATAGAAAAAAATAGGAAATAATGAAATTGAAATAGAAAGAGATTAAATAGATGAGAAAATGAAGATCAATAGATTAAGGTGTGTTTGACAAGCATCTTAATTTTGTTTGGAGGTACATAGAGAGAGTGATTCAGCTTTTTAGGGGAGCTTGTTTTATGGTTTCAGATTACAATCCCGGGAATAACATTCTAAGGAATGAGATTACTTGGAATCTTATTCCTTGGTAAGTTTTTTATATATGTTTGGTAAGTTTGTAGTATTCCCGAGAATGTGCTTAAATTAATTTAATTTTAAAATTTTAAAAATAAAAAAATATGAGAAATTGTGAAGAAGGAGAAAAGTTATATTTAAAATAACTCATTTCCCATGGGAATCTTGCATTCCCAACCTAATTGATGAGAATGAAATGAAGGGAATGTTGACGGTTATTCCATTCCTGGGAATGATTGATACCCGAGAATGTGAATTATTAACCTTGTAACAAACGTGGAAATGTCCACTCCCGACCTCAGCATTCCCGGGAATTTGATTCCATGCCGCGTAACAAACGCCCCCTTAGGTTTTGTGTTTCCTGTGAATGGAGAATTATTTTTGGTGCTTTGTTTATCGTGCATAAAAAAAATTTGGTTCATAAATTAAAACGATTTTGTTACAAATTAATTTTAACATATACATAGCATATGCTTATTTAATTTGCTTCTGAATTGATTCTGTACTGATTTATTACTCTGCTTGAGCTTTCGTTTGATTACTGTTATTTTACTGATATAGGTAGCACTATTACTGTCATTTGATTATTGATATAGGTAACATTATTGTCTCTTTACATACCAGTGTTTGGTTTTGCACTTGAGTCTCTTATGTATACCGGGTACAACTCCCCTTGTGTTATATTAATATTAATATAGTTCTTTTTGCTTTTTAAAAAAAAAACTACCTTTAAAAATATGTTTCACAGGTAGACCATTATTGTACATTGTGTTTGATTTTTATTCTTTTCTTGAGTTATGTAAAGGAAAAAAAGTTAAAAAGAAAATACTTAACTAATATTCTTTTCTTGGGTTATAGTTGAAGACTAGTGGTTATGAACTTATGATGATCACTGATTAGTTACATAGGGTTCCCCTAGCATTCCCCAGAACAATGACAACGAAATATGTGGGATAATAATTGTTCCCATTCTTTTATAAGAGATAAACTAACTTTGCACATCTGTCAAAAAAGTTAGCTAATTTAGATTTTAACATTAAATTTGTTCTAAAGTGTTATTAAATTTCCAAAATTGTCCTTTAAAATACTTATTTTTAATCTCTTTCCACATTTTATATTTATAATTATTTTTATTTATTTATTTTTGAATAACCCACACTATTTATTGTATTGATAGTTAATTTTAAAGAAGAAATTGAAAAATCATTGAGAATTACACCGACACCAAATGACACTGCATGGCAATTGATATCTAGTGCCAATTATAGTATACGAATTTTTTTTTAGGAACTTTTCCAAATTTGGTGAAAAAGAAAAGCTTATTGTTGGTTTCAAAAGGGACAACAAGGTGAAAAGGTAATATAGGGCCGGAGGAGATCCCACATGCTACTTCAACCAAAAAAATATTAGCAGTGCTGTCTCTCCTTTTGGAAGCAACATTAATTTCCAACAATAACATTTTGATACTCTATTTTCTTTTACATTTCATCTTTGAATTTAGTATTTATTTTCTATCTCTCTTTCCTCCTTTTCTATAACATCACACATCATATTTCTCAATTATTTCTCTTCTCTTCTCTTCCTTTCTCTCTCCATGAGATTCAGGTGGAGAGGTATAAACAATTTATTACTGAAAAATACTTGTAACACTCTCTTTCCAACACTCTCTTATTAATTGGCTAAAATTTAAGTAGAGTCCACTAAAAATATAGGACTCACATAATTTCAACTAATTAATGAGAGAGTATTAGCTAGAAGAGAGTGTTGACAAGAGAATATTGCTAAACTCTTCATTATTCATTACTAGAGATGCTAGTGTTTGTTTGTTAATTTGACTTTTGAGGACTCAGGAAGGGAAACGGGATTGAAATAAGATTCACATGATTTTATGCGAATGCTAACGAAAAAGTAGGATTTACACCATTTTATGTGAATCATAGGGAGCTTTGCAAGCGGATATGACAGATTAACATAGGCATTCACATCGTTAAGGTGTGTTTGACAAACATCTTAATTTAGTTTGGAGGTAGGTACATAGAGTGATTCAACATTTCAGGTGTTGTGTTGGCCGCGTATAAGGTGCAATACGCCTCAAGTATTGCATGGTACCCGAGGCGTTTCTGGCCAATCGCATGACGCCACGTGTCCTGGGTAACCTGTTGCAATCGGTATAGCCGGTTAATAGTATTTTAATCGAAGTAGGGAAATGACATTGATGCCCTCACAGTTATTTAATAAAATTCCAAGTTGGGTTTGGTCTTTAACGGGTCGCCCCATGTGGATCCTCGATTTGCAAGCAGCACACAACTTCGCCGCAACCTCCAGAACCACCGGAAACCACCACCGGAGCACCGCTGCTTCATCATCTTCACCATACATTTTTTTGAAGCTGGAAAAACAGATTCATGAATTGGAAACCAATTTCTCTTGAACAATATACTAACAAAAAAAAAAACAAAAAGGTAAAACTAAATACCAAAATTTAGAACGAAGTCATGATTAAAACAACCAGTGTCCATAGCTTTTATGCTTTGCTTGAATCTTTGTACACAAAGCACCAGATCTAGTTCATTTCACCATACTATTCCAGAATGTTCAACCAAAACTACATACAGAAGCAAATTGGAACCCCTCAGCCAAAACTTGTTCTTCGCCCTCTCTACCAAAATGATTGAATCTTTCTAGTGTCAACAATGGACATGTAAAGTTCCAACATTTCCAGTCTCTGATTCGAATGAAGGAATCCGCCGCCACAGCTCCAAACAGGTCTGCTGTGGATCTGGATCTGATCGCGTTCGAGACGGCTCTGTCACAAAATAAATTTGTGTGCTGATTGCAGATCGAGGATGCTCCGCCGCAAATCTGAATAGTTCCTGTAGCGGCGAGCGGTGGAAAGAGTGACGACGGAGTTAGGTTGTACCTTGGTTGCTGAGTTCTGCAACTTAGAGGTTGGAAATTTCGAGAAGCAAAGGGTATTTTTGTAAACTTCATTTTTATTTTTATTTTCAATTTTTTTTACAAGTAAAAAACCTTTTATAATAGGTGAAATGGTGCCAAGCACCGTGCAAGACCTAGGGTGCACTTACACCCTAGTTGCCACCTGTTGTGTTTATCATAAATTAAAACTACCTTTAAAAATATGTTTCAGGGGTAGACCACTTTGTACAATGTGTTTGATCTTTATTCTTTTCTTGGGTTATGTAAAGAAAAAAAGTTAAGAAAAAAACTAAACTAGTAATTATGAACATTTTTAAATTTCTCTTCTAAGGATTAATACCTGGACATTTTTCTCCCCGATCTATATGTCTCAACTGTTACCACTTAAGTTATCATTTTAGAGACATTTAAATAGAGTTTCAAGCGAACACAATTGAAATATTTAAATTAAATAACATAATTGCAAAATGAATGAAAAGGTGTTAATTTCATAATTATAGAGTTAAGTTTTGGTCACAACTTTTACAAATAATTTCAAGTTTAAACACCGCTTTATAATATCTCACAATTAACCGGTGATGTGGCTAACAAAGAGTCACATGATCGATCACCACTATCACGTTTCTAGAGTAACCATATGTGATGTATTTTACTTTCAAAATCAAGTCCGTGACTAGCTTGCTCTTTATGTAACAAAATTCTATCTTCCCATTTACAAAAAAAAAAAAAGCAAAATTCACTTTAAAGGTTATCATTTCTCAATCTCTAAGTTTTTTTTATTAAAAGTTCTACCTATCATATTTGACTAGAAAGCAAAATAGGTCATATAAGATTACTCAAGACATTGACATGTGGCAATGGTAATGTGACCTTCCACATCACCATGTTACTAGTGAGATATTATAAAACAAAGACCGAAATCATATGTTTTTGTAATAGAGATCAAAATTAAATATGAGTGTAAAATGGGGATAAAAAACTTATTTAAGTCTTTAATTTTAGATTTAGACTTTTACCTTCACAACCACAACCTCTATTTATATTACCACCTCACCGTTCTTACATCATGTCGACAAAATAAAAATTTAGGGCTTATTCAATTGCAGTTTATAAAACTATTTTCTATATTTAAAAATTGAAAATGTCTTAAAACTTGTTTGTCACAATATGTTTTAAAAACAGTTTTTGAAAATAGTTCTTATTTTTAGTTTATAAAATTAAAATATCAGAACAATTCAAAGATGTTTTCAGTTCCTGTTTTTAGTTTTTAAATCACAATTTTTTTAATGTTGGAAAACATCTTATTTAAACAATTTTTTTCTTCTTTTCTTTTGAAAAACAGTTTTCAAATACAGTTTCTAAAAGTATTTTTTTAATACAAAAATTAATGTATTGTTTGACCACAGTTTTTAAAAACTTTTTTATGTTTTTAAAAACTGAAAATTTTAAAAACCTATTTGTCATAACCTGTTTTTAAAAACTATTTTTGAAATTGTATTTTTATTTTTTAAAACTAAAATATCTGAACAGCTAAGAGATGTTTTCTATTTCTGTAATTGTTTTTCAAATCATAATTTTTTAATGTTGGAAAATATCTCATTCAAATAGTTTTTTTCTTCTTTTCTTTTGTAAAACAGTTTTTAAAAACTGTTTCTAATTTTTTTTAGATACATAAGTCAAATAATATTAATAAATGAGTACAAAGAGTACCCGTAACAATAAAAGATACTACTCACTCCGTCCCAAATTATAAGGACATGTTCAGACAATCACGCTTATTAAAAAAACATATAATAAGTTAATTAATATTTTGATTTTGTTATTTTTTGTACAAATCTTTCATATATAACCCTATTAAATATATCAAAGGTTGGTTGAGAAACATGAAAGAGAAGTAATTAGTAGAGGTAATAACTAAAGTTTTGGAATTAAAAATATAATGAATGCAAGGGATAAAAAAGGAAAAGCTTATTATTATTATTTTTTAAATTTAGAAAGGGTCTTATAATTTGGGACACCAAATATATTTCTAAAAGGTCTTATAATTTAGGACGGAGGGTACTAAATATCCACGAAACGCCGATTTAATACAATATATGGAACAAACTAGCCAATTAAAAAAAGAAAAAGAAAAGGTGTGATGACAGCCAAGACCAACACCTAAATTTAACCAAATTCATGAAACTATGTAGTCGCCCTGTTTAGATGAAAAAACAATACCATTCCTATATAATAATCACAGAGACCAATTCCAATTGAAACATAATGAATCATAATAATACAATAATGAGTACTCCTCTCCTTTAAGAAAGTTAGGTAGTATAGTTTTTTGCATTAAATTTGTTTTTAAATGTTGTTAAATTTCCAAAATTGTCCTTTAACATTTTCTTTTTAATCTCTTTCCATCATTAATACAATTTAATTTTTCCAGAATTGAATAGAGATAAAAATGTGAAAAAATAATTAAATATGGCAGAGACCAATTCCTATATAATAATCACAGAGACCAATTCCAACTGAAACATAATGAATCATAATAATACAATAATGAGTACTCCTCTCCTTTAAGAAAGTTAGGTAGTATAGTTTTTTGCATTAAATTTGTTTTTAAATGTTGTTAAATTTCCAAAATTGTCCTTTAACATTTTCTTTTTAATCTCTTTCCATCATTAATACAATTTAATTTTTCCAGAATTGAATAGAGATAAAAATGTGAAAAAATAATTAAATATGGCAGAGACCAATTCCTATATAATAATCACAGAGACCAATTCCAATTGAAACATAATGAATCATAATAATACAATAATGAGTACTCCTCTCCTTTAAGAAAGTTAGGTAGTATAGTTTTTTGCATTAAATTTGTTTTTAAATGTTGTTAAATTTCCAAAATTGTCCTTTAACATTTTCTTTTTAATCTCTTTCCATCATTAATACAATTTAATTTTTCCAGAATTGAATAGAGGTAAAAATGTGAAAAAATAATTAAATATGGCATAAAACTTTATGTGATTCTTATGAAAAGGAACCGCCAACACCCCTCATTTATCTCTTATAAAAAGGAACGAAGGAAGTAATAAATTAACAATCGGACACCTAATGGTAGGAAGCTAACCGAATTATCATGGTCTACAAAGACTAACAAATAAGAAAGTCATAAAACCTTCACGGCAACATTTTTCCTTAATGATTAGTATACCACCAAATAGTATATATCACTTACATATACACTTTTTTTTGTGGTGACGGTAAAAGAACTGCCACAAAAGTGACTCTATGAGAGAGTGATATGCACTATTTGATGATCTGTCAATCATCTTTGTATATACTCAAAGCTCTTAAAACATCATAGTAGGAAGTATTAATTAAACTAAATCCCAAAGAGAATGGAAATCACAAAGGTTGGAATCCCAATAGCAGTCCCAGCTACTAGGGCCTACCGCGTTGAAGTCCTCCTCATTTGGAAAATCCAAGATGGAATTCACCTGATGATCACTCAACAAAGAAAGCCATGATGTGCTAACTTTCTCATAGCCTGCTTGTTCATCCAAGTTCTCCATCACCAACATTGTGGACCGTGGAGCATCACCAAGATATGGCTGTGCAGCACAATCTCCATCACCAACATCACACTCCCTCGGAGCAGCATCACCTTCTTTTGAAGTCACTGGTGGTGCAGCACACATTATAACATCACCATCATTTGCAGAAATGTGTTTCCCATGCAACCTTGGTGAGTTATTAACTGAAAAAGTTCGAGGTTGAGGTTTTATAACTTCGATGGTAGTTTCCTCATGTTTCTCTAATTTCCCTTTCTTGTTGGAGTCTGAGGCCACCTTCTTGCACAAGCGTGTGTGCCAGTAGTTTTTCACATCGTTTGCTGTCCTACCCGGAAGCCTTCCAGCTATCAATGACCATCTACACATACAGATTTAGATATATTAATTTGTGCATTCATGGTAATTAAGTATGACAAGTAAATATAGGAAATAGATAAGAAGAGAAGAGTAAGAAATGAGTGATATATGTGATGTGATAGGAAAAAAAGAAAAAGGCTTAATAATGCCTTTGGGCCCTCACTTATCATGATTTGACACTTTTAGTCCCTATAAAAAAAATTAGCCATTTTCGTCCCTAACGCTTACAGAAAGTTGCACTTTTGATTTTTCATCCATTTCTGTTAAAAATGTAACATTTTTTTATTAAAAAATTAATAAAAAATAAAAACAAACCCAAAAATATGAGTATTTATCTTCTTCATCATTCTTATCTAAAAACCTAGAATTTCTTAACAGAAAGAGAACCAATTTTTTTTTTAAAAACCCCAGACTCTGCTACTAACAGAATCAATAGGCCTCCATCCCCACAATTTCAAAACACCACAGAACCATAAACAAAGCATTACAAACTAAAAGAGGTGCTAACAACCCCTAGCCATTACACAGGAACCAAATTAACCCAAGCTAAAACCCTCATGAATAAAGTCATATTCCAGCGCCAGTGCAGAATTGTGCCCTCATGGGAGAAAAGGAAATTATGTCATCTTGTAGCAGCACATGGGTCAAGCTTTGCAGATCTAATAGATTGCCATATTCTACATACTAAAGATAAGCATAATCACATTCCAGGTCCCAATTACCCATTATCAGAGAAGCAAAACTAGTATCTCCTTCCCCTACGAATTATGCAGCACTCTCACATCAACAATATCCTAGTTTAGCATTGCTTTAAATATACTCCAACATATTTTTTAAACCACCGAAACACAGGACCTAAATCAAAACTCAGATCTGAAAAGAGAATGGCTAAGTCAAAACTCAGATCTGGATGGTGGTGCATGGTGGGTCGCTGATCCTCGCGTCGTGCCGCCGTGTTTCTGCCACCGACGCGCCGCGCCTCGTGCACCGCTCCAGCCATCGCGTCGTACCAACGTCGTCGCGATCCCCTTCTTCTCGTTCTCCCTCTCTGTCTCAATCTCCTTCTTCTCTTTCTCCCTCTCTGAATCGCAATCTCCTTCTTCTCTTTCTTCCTCTCTGAATCGCGATCCCCTTCTTCTCGGTCTCCCTCAATGGAGGATAAAAGGAAGGTGGTGGTGGTTGGAGGAATCAAAGGCTTGGGAAGGTGAGGTGGTGGTTTTGAGGATAATGAAGATGAAGATGAAGATGAAGATGAGGGATTAGGGCAAGAAAATTGTAAAGGAATATTCTGTTAGATTTTTATTAAAAATGGATGGAAAATAAAAAATGCAACTTTCTGTAAACGTTAGGGACGAAAATAGCTAACTTTTTTTTGTTGGAGATTAAAAGTGTCAAATCGTGATAAGTGAGGGACCAAAAGTGCTATTAATCCAAAGAAAAACGAGTGAAAATGAGATGAAAGAGAAACATGAGTGTGAATATACAATAACTCAAAAAATATGAGTGTGAATATACAATAACTCATTTTGAATAAATTTTTAAAAACTAATTTGGGATAACTTGTAAAAAAAAGTTCTAAATTTTTTGATGTGTGTAGTTTATATTTATGTTTATAATTTTCAAATTACACTTTTTTGATGTTGCAAAACACTTCATTTTCATTCAAACAGTTTTTTATTTTAATTGTTTTTAAAAAGTGTTTTAAAAACCTGTTCTTAAATAGAAAACCAAAACAGTAATTAAATAAGAACATGTGGTATGATAGAAAAATTAGAAAAATATAGAAAGAAATACTAAATGAAAATAATAAGAAAGAGAAAGAAAAGTGCGAATGAATTAAAACTCCATAATTTTACAGTACATGCTCCGAACAAGAAGATCATGTTATGTTTGAAGCCTTATTGAACGACGCTAGACATTTAAGAGCACATGGATTATGAGTTTATGCCTGAATGTGCAGAAACATAAAAGCAAGCATTTAATCTGCAATTTGACAGCATATATACCTGTTCTTTAGGAGCTTATGTAACCTTAGAATCAGATCAACTTCATCCTCAGTGAAGCTTCCTCTTTTGATGTTGGGACTTAAATAATTCAACCACCTCAACCTGCAACTTTTTCGGCACCTATTCAATCCTGTAATATAATTGAAAAAGTTATGCATCATGGATAGCTTTTCAAGTGTGCAAGTTAAATTATATAGTAGCAAAATGAGCAACGAGCATTAATATGTACCTGCTCTTTCTGGAACTAAATGCCATTTTCCTATCCCATACTTGTGAATACAAGCCCTGAGAAGGTTGTCTTCCTCTTGTGTCCATGCACCTTTTCTCACGCCTTTGGTCTTCTCCATTTGCACGTGATGATACTACAAGTGTATTGATACAGGCATGGTCTCTAGCTAACTCCACACACACATATATATATATATATATATATATATATATAACACTTTAATTTCTTTAATTAATTCAAACGATAATTGCTGGGTAACACTGAGAGAGTGAGAGAAATATATGTAACTTTTTCTTCAATTCCCTATGCAATTTTTATTATTTCAAATTTTATATTATTATTTTCTAACACCTTCTTTTACACAAGAGTTTGAAGTGCAGACAATATACAAATCCACTTGTCATGTCCTTATATTCAATTTTTTTTTGAATAAAATATTCAACTTGTTTTAATGGATTAATGGTTCAACAGGTCCTGAAGTTGTACCAAAATTTGTATTTAGTTCTTCCCCCAAAAAATGACGTTTAGTGGCGGTCAAAAACAGCCAGTAATTGTAAAAAAACCGCCACTAATCGTCATTTTTTTGAGGAGGGACCAAAAATAAAATTTGATACAACTTTAGGGACTAGTTGAATCATTAACCCTGTTTTAATTAATAGAATTGACAACTAAAATTATCAAACTCTAAACCGCTTGTTTATAGAGATTCTGAATCAATTAATTTTATATTGTTGTTATTTCTAACACATATATAGTATTATAAAGGTATATTTGGGGCAAGAAATTATTGAATTATTGACATTGTAGAAATAATAATTTTATGGTGTGTAAAAAATGATCCGGAGTGTTGAATGAGCACAAAATAATAAATAACTGAAATCCAAATTAACCCATGTGAACCGCAGACGGACCATACTACCGGTCTGCCACGTACCTAACTGTGTCCGAAACAAAACAAATGTCGCCAACGCCTTTAACGTGCATGTCTCATATCCACACAAGCTTAAAAGCTTTATGTGTAAAGTAAACCGCATTTAATGCATTTTTCAGCTTCCAAAATTTAGAGATTGTAAACGTGCGTGCCTATTGTCCACAAGAACCTTATTTACTCTATAATTTTCAATTTTTAATGCTTATGTTCTTTGACTAATAGTTGTGCACCAAAAGTGGTAGTCTTTCCGTATAGTAACAAAAAAACCAAAAGAAATTATAAGGAGACAGAAGTGAAAACTCAAAAAAGTGCTGATAACTACATACCAATCATTTTCACAATTATAAAGTCGATTATTAGAAACAGCAGAACCCATGATTACCACTTAATGGTCCGATAACTGCCTTGTCCTGAACAGATAACGGCTAGGGAAGCTGAAGAACCAGCTCAAGGCTATAAAACAGACTCATTTTCATTAACTCATTTTCTCTTTTTAAGTTTCTCTTATAATCTTCCTATTATATCATTTATTATATCTTTCACTTTTCCCTCCTGTAAAATAACTTTTCAATACATTGACGTCAATGTATTATTTTTCAAAAAGAAAAGATTGGATAAAGGTGAAGAAGTATCAGATCAATGCATATAGTCAGGGTTTAGCTAATTGTCTGATTGGGTGAAAGGAATAGCAAATGGCGACAATTTAACTGAGGTGATGACGAAAGTTATAATTGCTGCAAGCATAATAGGCTGCGCAAGGGGACCATTGGCTACTAAAGCTTTTGAGAAAAATCTAATGTCCAGTCTAGTACATTCTTAAAAAAATAAAAGTAATTAATGAGTTCACACTCATTTAACCCACACTCGTATAAGAGAGATGAGAAGAAAAGAGAGGGAAATGAGATATATGACGAGTAGTGTTACGGGAAAAGAAGAGAGAAATGAGAAGAAAACTAGGTGGAAATGAGATGTTTAATTGTGTGCATGAACTCTAGACAGTGGCTCTCTCGGTGGTGCTCAGCCTAGGCTGGCCATGGTGCTAGATGTCTCAGGTTGTGATGCAACGAAGGGGACCTGCAAAATACACTATGACGCTCAAGTCAGTGTGAGAGCAAAAAGAAGATTCTAGAGCTCAAGCAAACTCAGGAGCACGAAAGTAATTAAGTGCATTCTAAGTAAATGAACGACAGAACCCGTATTAATAGGCATAGAGCATCTCTGCAAGTGTGGAGGAAGTCTTTAAGTGGAGCTTCCGACTGGAGAACGACTCTGAGCCAACACGCTGTGGATGTCCCCTCGACCCTTGGTCAGGCCACTCAGACACTTACAGGGAAGCCAGAAGATCACGTTCCTAAACCAGATAGTGCGAGTCGTCTTGACGGTGGGCACTTAAAAGCACCCCCGTGTGGATTGACTGAGACGTCGTCGAGTCGTATGGCTGAAGAGCCGACCGGAATAGGAACACCCCAGCTTGACGTGTCAATAGTTGGCATGCCAAGCTCTTGGAGCTTTCGACCAAGACTCCTTCTGCTGCGCTCGAGACCCCTTGTTTGTGTTCGAGATCCCTTGGCAGTTGTACGAAGTCCCTGTGCTTGCGCGTTCACTTATGTGGAACTCGCAGTTTGTAGTTGGTTGTGAATTCTACTCAGTGTTGTTCATAGCCTGAAGGAAATGTGTATAATGTGAACTTTCGTCCAGTAATAGCTCGTGCAATTGAACCGTTGCTCCATTGGCCTTGGCCTTGCCTCCTGTTGTTCGATCACGTCCCTTCACTTTCAAACTTAATCGTCTTTCGAGGCAATTGTAATGTTGTCTTCCTGTTTTTGAAAAGGTTTAATCATCAAGTGAATTTGTCTTTTCACCACTTATTTTACTAGAGCTTCCAATATTAGAAACTCTTGCTATTCCACAATATCTAACTCCTTCGTCCTTTTTCTCCACAGAGCCCGACAACCTTCGTTCGCCTGCTTCTACAAGAAGTTTTCTCTCCAAGCCTCCAAGGTTTCTTCCACCAGGTACTTCCACTCATTCTCTGATCTTCCTACTTTATCTTTTTTCAAAATTGGAGTCTTTCTCCAACTCCCCGGATGGGCGGAGCACAAAGTTAGCTATTGATGTGGACTGCCTGCCTGATCCTCCTCCTATTTTGGCCACCTCACCGCTTAGGGTTTACCGATCTAGGTATAAGTATAATGAGGAAGTATCCCGAATACTAGGGGAGCCCACTTGAGATACCGATTAGTCGAATTCAGAAGACCTCAATGATTTTGATCATACTTTTCCTGTCATCAATCCCATAGTATTCCAGAAAGTAGGTCGTCGCTCTGGAGCTGAATCACCAGTTGAAATCCCCTCGTCCTTGACGGATTTTGAATGGATTAATAAGGAGGTTCGCGATACTACATGCCGCCTTACCTCCCAAGACAAGGAGGCTCTAAAAGAATCACTTTGTTCATCCTTTCCTGAGGAATACTCATTTTCTCTCCTATCTCCATCCGACCAGGTTTGCAACTCTTGCCCGGTCGGATTTTTCATGTACTTGTACGTTTTAACGGAGTACAAGCTCATTTTCCCCTTTTCTTCTTTCCAAAAATGGGTTCTCACCCATCTAGGCATTTCTCCCTCTCAACTTCACCCAAACGCTTGAGCCTTCATGCTAGCGTATGGGAGGTTCTTTGAACATCTAAACATCCCTCCCCATCCTTTGCTTTTCTTTTTTATGTTCGACATCATCTTTATGGATGATGGATTCTGCTCCCTCCAGAGCCACACCTACTATATAATCTTTGACATCTTTACCTCCTCGGCCTAGAAGTGGTATAATGATGAGTTCATCCTAATCAAATATGTTGTCGGGAACGCCAATGGAAAGTCCCATTTTTGGAAGGGTGATGATGGGATTGGCAATTTTCCTCTCTCATGGAAAGACAAGGTCGTAAGGGACCCCAAGTTCCCTCCTAAAAATTCACTTTACAAGTGGGAGGACTTCACGTTTGACGATCGAAAGTACTCACGACTGCTATGCTCCTTGGATGGTTTGAACTACTTTCTATCCAGCAAGGAGATTTTGGAAAAACTTATTGAGTACCTGGGTAATTACTCTCCTCTGAATTGCAGGATGAACATGCTTGCTAATTTATGTCTTCTTACTTCCTTTATTGTTACTCTTTACTTTCAGGTCAGGTAATGTCCCAGAACTCTCAATTCATGGCGCAGATGGTGCAAATCCATTTGTTAGAAGAAGATCTTCGCCAGGCTGAGGCAAACAGGGAATTTGAGATTCCAACTAATCAGATAACCGACTCAGACCTGGCCGAGTGGAGAAGGCGCCTTGACGAGAGGCATACTAAAGAGCTCAAGGCCATTCAACTAGCACCTATCGTCGGCAAGGCATCTGCCGAGCAGATTGTGGTTGCTTCCCCCCCCAAAAAAAAGTATCGTGGCCCGCTCGCTAAGGATGCTCAAGTAGTTCATGAGAACCTTTCTAAGAGAAAAAAGACCACCTCTTCATCCTAGGAATCCAAAACTTAACAAACCCCTGTTCTTCTGCGTCCGTTGATCTTGTTGCTCTTAACAAGATACTAAGTTGCAACAGCATTGTCACTATGCTCCATGATGCTGACCCCTTCGACATCGTAGAACTTTCTTACCAAGTGTCTGTAGAGGCCGCATATGGTTTGCCTTTGTGAAGGATCACATCCTACCTCAATTCTGGGCGGAGATTGTGAAGTTGTCCAAGGACAAAAACAAACTGGAAAAAGAAAAGTCCACTCTAACCGTCGATCTCCTGGAGGCTCATCAAAGGGAAAAACTGCCTTGGCTAAGCGTGATTCCTTTGAAACCAGGCTTTCTCTCCTAGAAACTGAGCTAAAACCTTGGCTGAGAAAAATCAGACTCTATTAGCTGCATCGAGCGCTCATACCCAGATGAAGGAACTCGAAGAAGCTCTTTAGAAGGAAAAGGCTGAAGCCGCTTGGTACAAGGATATCCTTGGTCAAAGCAAGAGGTTGGTTGCCAAAGCTTGTTCTTCCTTTAAAAACGCCTTTAAAACCACCTCTGAGAACACTATTGACCAACTCCAGGTCTTGAATCCCGACTTGGTTTGTTGAAGGCACTGGTGCTAGAAGGATGGTTCACAGAGGTGCCACTTATGAAATGGTTGTTCGATGGTGTAAGAATCCTGACTTGGTCTTCCTATCACCAATGCTCCACCTACTTAACCCTGACACCTTTCCTTCTAGTTCCCTTGCTTTCCCGGCTGTCCGAGGGGTATCATAATTCCCCTCGAAGTTTTTTGTAATCCCTTGTGCAATCTCCAGACATTAATGAAGTTATTTTTTAATTCTTGTTGCCCGAATAACAACTCTTCCGCTTGTTTGCAACAAGCTTTATCATTTCTCAATTTTTTTTAATAAATGTTATGCGTTCAACATCCTTACATAACAAATTGACTGGGACTGTACCCATTTGAGAAGGTTACACACTCGTCCTGCTCGGCTTAACATTGTCTACTTTTTTTGGCCGCTGAGTTGCATTCCCCCTTGAGATTGCTTGTTATCGCATCCTCACCACGTGGTTGACCGAAACGATCGGGATTGTATCCCTGAAAAATGGTTACTTACATCTGCCGCTCGGGTACGGGCGGCGAGGTTGTATCCCTTAAAAGGGTTGCTTGTGATTGCCCCTTGGTGGACTGTATCCCTTAAAAGGGTTACTTGTGCCCACGTACTTAACTGTGACGGTCGGGATTGTATCCCTAAAAAACGGTTACTTACACCCCCTTCAGGCAGGCTGTTTCGCTTAAAATGGTTACTTATGTCCATTCCTTCGTCGAGAAGGTCTCTAAAAAGGTTACTTACACCCGCCGCTCTGGAGTGGGTGACAGGGTTGTATCCTTTAAAAGAGTTACTTGTGCTCACCACCTGGTGGACTGCATCCTTTAAAAGGGTTACTTGTGCCCACTTCTATCGCTGATGGGTTGTTTCCCTGAAAATGGTCACTGCTACCCGCCGGTCCAAGACCAACATACCGTATTCCTCAAGCATATTGCTTTTTAAAGGTATGTTTCGCTTGGACTTTCCTGTTTCTGCAATCATAAATACCAGCGTAGAATTAATTTCTTGTAACATTGTCAGCTTATTCAATTTGAAATGTGGGAAACAAAACAAATTTAATCACAAAAATAATGAAGACGTGAAAGTGTAAAGTTCAAGGAATACTCACTAAACTTAGAAGCTTCTTGCAAGCCTTTTAATCATACTACACTGCAGTGGGCTTCTTACTATGTGGAGCTTCCAACCGGAGAACAACTTTGAGCCGACACGATGTGGATGTCCCCTTGGCCCTTGGTCAGGCTGCTCGGACACTTTGCCAGATAAATTAGGAGGTCTTGTTCCTAAACCAGGTCGTACGAGCTGTCGTGGCGATGAACGCTTAAAAGAACCCTTGTGTGGATTGGCTAAGACGCCGTCGGGTCGTATGACTGAAGATTCAATTGGAACAAAATGAAATTAAAAGTGAGTATGAAAATATTAAAGTTGTTTCTTCACTTTTACTAAGTCACATGACTTATCTTTTAATCATGATAGTTTATTATTATATCTAACAGTCATACTTTATTCCTACCAATTTCATATAAGAACATATTTCTCATATCATACATTTCCCATAGGTAGATATTATTTTTATGAATTTTAAATTATAAAAAATGGTTATCTAACACTAGTTTTGCAAATGGAAGTTACGGGTAGTACTGAAGGGGACTAAAAAGTATCTCTCGCACGTGTAATGGTTTGTTTAAAACCATAATGCATTATGTTTCTCACATGAGAGCATCTGATCTTTTACACTTTGGGCTACTCGTACGGCGGTTGAGACCACTCGCGATTTGAACTTTCCAGATGTAATTATTGAGAGTGATCTAGTGGAAGCATTGAGTTAGTCTCGACGATTCGAGATCCTTGTCATTTATATGCAGAGACGATCGATCATATTTGTCGTGGCATCGATGCTCATGGATATGTTTCGTGGCAGTTTTTAGTTGCAGATTAACAAGCTAGTGCGTCTTTAATATTTCCATTTGTTAGGTTCTGTCTTCTGTGTTTGATGAAACATTGGTCTTTCGGTCTAATACCTCCTCTTAGAAAGAGAGTATTTTTTCACACTAGATTAGAAAGGGCCCAAGACAAACAACACTTACTTAAGGGTAGCAAAACCCTAATGAGATAAATATAACATACCACTGAAATAGATAGTATAATCCAGGCTAGCTTGCTTTAAACACTTAAACATAAATAACTTGAAAGAAAAAAAAGGAGAAAAGAATCCACTCATGGCCGCCCACATTCAGAAAGCTCCACACCTCTAAATGTTAATGAAATCTATATATAAAACTGTGTTGACCTTGATGCAAATACTATAGTGTCGTGGTAGCTCTTCTATCACACTTTACTCAGGCTAAACTCCGGTGAGGAGGCCATGGTGGCAAGTTCTTGAAGGAGAGGAAAAAGAAACAAAAAATCATACTAAGAAGATAAGGTAAAGGAACCATCACATAAAAAATCATACTAAGAAGATGAGCCCTCCTAAATAGCAGTAATGTTTCAATAATTCCATAGGACCCAGAGAATATAGCAACTCTCAAATTAAAGAATTAGAGCTACCACTAAAACAATATTTTCACCATATATATGACAGTAGCAGAGTCCGGAACGAGGGAAAATGCTTGCTTCACAAACAATTCTCTAGTGCCCCACCCGAAATAAAATTCTAGCTAGCAACAATGTGGCTGCTTCCAGCACCCAAGTGAATGAACTGCACATATGACTATAAGACATCCTCCCATCAAAAGCACGGCAAACAGCTCCCAACTACAGGGATTGAATACTGTTAATACCAAAATTTTATCTTGGTCGAAATACCGAGAGACCAAAGATAATAAGTTAATCTTGGTTGAAATAAATCTAATAACTTGGTTCAAAACCAGCCACAAGATTTCAACCAAAACTTAGACAATAATGTCTTAGTTAATCGAAACTAGAATGTTGACAACTTCCAAGAAAGATTTAGACAAAATAATATCGAGGGGCAACAACATGTTGCAAATGTTGTCGAACATATTCTAAATCAACATGGTTTCGATGTTGGATATGCTACTCGTCCAAATTTCGTATCTCCATTTTCTGAAATAGTTCTTCGAACAAAACTTCCTGGAGAATGGAAAGTCCTAAAATTTACTAAATTTTTGGGAGCCACGGGCGAATCAACTATTGAACATATTGCAAGGTACCACGTCGAAGCCAGTGATCTTGCTAACAATGAACAGTTGAAAATGAAATATTTTCCAAGTTCGTTGACGGAAAATACTTTCACTTGGTTTACTACTCTACCTTCTAATTCGATCCATAATTGGAATCAATTAGAAAACGCTTTTCATGAACAGTTCTTTAGAGGAGAAACCAAAGTATCATTAATGGACTTGGTTAATGTTAAGAGACGATCAGATGAGTCGATAGATGACTACCTGATCAGATTTAGGCAAATAAAAACTAGATGTTTTACTCATGTGCCTGAATATGAATTAGTCCAAATGGCTGCAGGAGACCTAGACTATTCGATTAAAAAGAACTTAGTCAACTTACAATTGAGAGACATGACTCAATTGGCTTATAAGGTTAGACGATTAGAGAAACTAAGGCTTGAAAAATACAAGTCTGAAAGAGTTTCTCAAGAAGAAAGTTTTTACATAACAATCCCTCAAAATCCTGAAATTGGTTGAGATGAAGTTGACCAATCTGACGAGGATAGTGATGGTGACGAAAATGAAGTGCACATGGCCGATTTTAAGCCAAAGTCTCCAGATGTTTTTCAATTCTCAAGGGATAAGAGAAAATTTCCTGCAAAATTATTTAAATAATTAAAAAATGAAAATGACTATCAGATAATGATAGTTAAGAAGTGCCGAAATTGGCTAAGAAATTCGGATCCAAAATGGATTGGATAAAGTCATTTCGAGCACTCTAGTTCAAATTTCGATCTATATGACCGAAAATGGAATTAAACGGTTTTCGAAGCTGTAGAAAAAATGGTTCTTGAAGCCATGAAAGAGAAGAATATTTAAGAGAAATTGGCTAAGTGATTGCAAAAGGCTAGGTATATTTCGATCCAATCTTTGCATTGCTCGAAAGTATACATATGTATATGTATATTGGCTATTGAAAGATTGTTTGGACTTGACATAAACAATGTTAGTAAAAAGTTGTCGAATTTAATGTATCTCGACCAAGTTTTTACTAGTATTTTCGACCAAGAAAATTTATCCAAGAAAAACATTCTGGTGCTTGGATCAAAATATTGTTCCTCTCATTTCCTTCGAGAAACAACATTTTGGGGGTCTCTGTTAATACCAGAATTTTATCTTGGTCGAAATACCAAGAGACCGTCGTGCTAAGTTTAATTTCTTAGTCGAAATATGATGTTGGAGATATTGGTCGAAATCATATGCCGAATTGGCAAGAACCTATAGATTCTGAATGTGGAATTTTCATGCATCGTCTGCATTGAATGTGGTTTGTTCATCTTCTCCATCGTCTGATGGGTTGTATCATCTGCTACTACATTGTCTGCAAACATCGTTTGATGCTTCCGTGCATACATGCCAGCATCGTTTGCTGCTGCATTTGTCATCACCGAAATTTCATTATGCTGAAAAGGGTCGAAGACCATTACTTCAAGTTGGTCGAAGAATATTACTTCAAGTTGGTCGAAGACCATAATTCCAAGGGCACATTGAAGATAGTTCCCACAAGTGAATCGCAAACGTAGCAATTTTTAAATATCAAAAGGGAGCGGTTGCTACAGGTTGCTGCAAGATGGAAGAATATTTTGAACAACAATTAGGTGGCTTACTTCGACCAAGACCAACATTTTGATATGTTATGGGGGCACCACATAAGTTCTTCAAAAGAGTTCCTCGACACTGTTGAAACTTGGTGGATTTCAAACGTAGCAGTTCAGAACATAGAAGTCATGGAGAAATTATGATGAGTCATCAGAGGAAGTTATTAGAAGCAGTTATAATTATGCCAAGTGTATGGCTCTAGTCTTATGAGTTATTTTCTAAGATTTAATTTCCACCATAGGATTAGAATATCAGTTTTATTTGTAATCTATAAATAGGACTTCTCATTGTAAAAATATTCAGATTCACACACATTTACGCTCTACAAACTCTGAAAGCCAGCACATCCGACGATTGCGACAAACGGCAATTACGAGATCACGAGCAAGATTGTTGTGTTTCTCACCTTTATATTCAATGCAATTTACTTCTGCCATTTTGATTTCTTTTGCCATTTTGATTTGTCTTTTCCTTTTCGATCCCTTTTCTCTTTTGAATCCAGTTTTACTTTCCTTTTCTTCAATCTACTACTGTTCTACTTCATCTTCTTTCTTAGACTTTGAAGAACATTCTTCCGTTTTTCATCAAAACCCAGAAACGACACTTAAACGTTTTCACTAAAGAACCCAAAGAGGATCAGAATCCAGCCTCTTTATCAACATTTGGATTTCCTTGTGGATTTACCCATTTTTACCAAAAATCGAGGTAAACTAAATGGCGCTAGAAGGAGGGTAGGTTTGTGAAAATTAAGTTTTCTAAAGTGTCATTTATAATCCGGTTCTAAATTCCAGTTTAGTCGAACTGTGGATTGAAATTGATTTTCAATCAAATTTTGGAACCGTACGTATTGCTCACTTTAAGGCAATATACACATTCAAAATTATTACATACTTTCATAAAAAGGCTATTTATATAGAAACCTTCTATAAATGGCTAATAACGGGTCAATGTATAATGCCTTTTCTGTTGAAAATTATGGGCAAGGAGGAATCTGACTTGAATTTGTTTTCAAAGAACCCCTAAACTTGAATAACAGATCAATGTATAACGGCTCAATGTATAACCCCTGAATGAGTAGTAGAAATTGTGAGGAATGGTATTGTTAGCCTGGAAATTTTCCAAGTCTCAGATTAGTCAAAAGCTACACCAAAAGAAGATTTCGACCAAGATGAGAAGTGCTTCACCAAGGCCAACTGAGCAGTCTATGAAGTTCGACTGAAATAATGATAATATGATAGGTTGAAGTCGAAACCAGGGGAGTCAGGACTTAGCGTAAACAAGTGTTGAAACTTGTTTATTTTCAATCCTAGCCTGGATACGCATAAAGCTATCGTTCGATGGAAGTTACAAAGCAGTTAGAACAACTGGACACGTGGAAGACAAAGAAAACAGACAGAAGGCACGTGTAAAGATCAGAAGACATAATCGTTGCAAGCGGTTGAGGAAGTTGCCTACAAATAGGAAAGGCCAATGCAGAACTTGAGGTTCTCGCCCTCATCACAACACGCCCGGTAGAGTTAAACCTCACCCCTTAAGCCAATAGTCCATATGGTAGTGACACAGCGTAATAGGAACGAGAAACACGTGAGTGGTTGAGTGGTTGTCAATTGGCCAAACCTCTACATTTCCCTGTAATTTACATTTCAATGTAATTTTATTTTTCCTTTTGCTTTGTTTTCCCTGCTTTCATGCCCATGACCCCTTCTCTCTGCCTATAACCCCTTCCTCGACTACTCCCAACACACGCACACCCATTCCGCTCGAACCACTTTCGACGGGTTCCTCTCCACTCTCACACACTCCACACGCGCACACAAAAGATTTCCGTACTCCCTAGGACCCGAAAAGAGGATAGAATCCAGCCTCTTCATAAACATTTGGATTTTCTTGTGGTTTTACCCTGGTTACCAAAAACCAGAGTAAACAGGTACCCCGTCGAGCCTCGGCCTGTCCCAATTCACCGACTTGAATTTGTTTTCAAAGAACCCCTGAACACCGTCTTTTACTCTTCCCGAATCCTCCTCCCGAACCCCATCCCCCTCCGCTACCCATTGAGAACGGGATTTTTGATACAAAAGAGATTCACGGAACCTAAGTACAGTCCAGAAGTCATCAAGAAGCTTCTTCCGAAGATTCAACTCATCTTGGGAGAATCGCACTTCCTCCTCCTTTGAATCAAGAGCATTAATTTGCTGGACAACCTCCTCGTTCCTAAAAAAGGTAGTTGTGTCTCTTGTTTGCTAGTAGCTAGGAGAATAATATCAAACCGACTCTCTTGCCTTCACAAATCACAACCCAATATTTTGTGTTTTTTGCAATCCTCACAATCCAATGAGAAGATAAATCATGTTGATGAATTTGTGTTTAGCTTCTCTAAAGTGAGTCCACTCACTTTATAAGGTAAAATAAGCATCACAACCATTAATCGTGATTACCAACTTTGAAAAAAATAATAAAATAACTTAACCAATAGTTATGATACTCATAAAAGCGTGTGGACTCACTTTAGATGAGTCGCCCGATGAATTTTGTCAAACGTAATGTTGATTATCTTGGGTAGGAGATTATTTATTTGAGGTGGGCCAAAGCTATAAACTGTAAACGGCAAATGAAGCCTGGTGGTACACCATGAACTTATTTGACAAAGATTTACGTACTGTTATATTTTTACATTCCTTTCTATTTTAAATATATTTGAAAGTTTTTTCCTAATTTCCAAATTCAATTTAGTAGCTATAAATTTATTTTGACGTCAATAGTTAATTTTAAAATTTTAAAATATATTAACAAGTATTTGAACATATAAAAGTTTTTTAAAGATAAGAAACTAAAATTTAAAATATATAATTTCAGATTTTCGAAAATTTCATTTTAAAAATGTAAGAATTAATTTCACGAGTAGAAAATCATTTTAATCATGATTTACACCAGGTATGTTTTTTAAATTACTTCTACTCTAGAAAAATTAGTCGATTTAATTTAGTCGATTTAATAAATCAAACAAAAGTTTTTAATAATAATTTATCACACATTTTTCATTTTCATATTAATTTACAAATTTATTTTATTATGATTTTCTTTTTGTTTCGCAAGCTATTCCACAACCGACGGTCATGACACTAATATCTCGATATGCAAAGATTACGTTAAGTGAGTAAACCTGTCAAAGTGTATCAAATCTTAAATTAGATGCTTGAGGACGAGTCATTTATTATAAATTTTAAAAAGTATTCCAACAAGGCATCAATATAGGACATTTGGTGCACTTCGACTTCGACCTTAACCAAATCATATCTTTGAACTTTGAAGTATGAAGATCCCAAACTAATTAGACTTTTGAAGGTAGGTCAACCCGATTAACTCGGATTGTTTCGCCGAGCCAACTATGCTCACATTTTGGTCCTGGTTCGATCCACCGTGGGCTGTGATTGGTATAAAGCGTATGAAAGAATATAATTACCCTTGACAAGAAAAAAATTAAAGGAGAAAAACTCATCTACACTGTATTTATAATTTTGAGTTCTCGTTTTGGACTCTCATTAAGCCACGTTACTGTTTTTTAATTTTTTTCTCTAATTTAAACATTTTTTAATGAGATTTTAATCTAATTAATGACCTCAATGAATTAAATCTATACTATATCTATAATTTTGAGTCCTCTTTCTCGACTCTCATTAAGTCATGTCATTACCTTTTAAAAAAAATCTCTAATTTAGACATTTTTTATGAGATTTTAATTAATTAATGACCTCAATGAATGAAACTTTAGTGAGGTTTGATTAAAGTGTATTAATCTACACTATATCTATAATTTTGATTCCTCATTCTGGACTCTCATTAAGTCAGGCCACTGTCTTTTAATTTTTTTTCTCTAATTTAAAAGCGTTTTGATTCATACATGCTGAGGATTGACTACAAAAGGTGTGTCTATGATTGTTATGTTTATGCGAGGAGCCTTGTTGATGGTTCTTATATTTTCTTGTTACTGTATGTGGATGATATGCTAATTGCTGCTAATCATTTACGTGATGTGAATGATCTGAAGACCAAAATGGGTAGGGAGTTTGATATGAAGGACTTAGGAGCTGCTAAGAAGATTCTTGGGATGGAAATTCATAGAGACATAGGAGCTAGACAACTGTGGCTTTCTCAGAAAAGCTATGTTGAATGTGTGTTAGACAAATTTGACATGAGTAATTCAAAAGCTGTGAGTACTCCATTGACGAATCACTTTAAGCTCTCAGTGGATCAATGTCCAAAGACAGTTGAGGAAGTTGAAGGTATGTTGAAAATTGCTTATGCCAGTGCAGTTGATTGTCTGATGTATGCTATGGTCGGCGCTAGACCGGATTTGGCACAAGCTGTGAGCCAAGTCTCCAGGTTTATGTTCAAACCAGGGAAGCGTCATTGGGAGACAATCAAGTGGATACTCAGGTACTTGAAGGGTACACCGGGTCATGGTATTATGTTCAGTAGTGAACAAGGTGATCCAAGAGTTGTGGGATATGATGCTTCCGACTATGCAGGTGATATTGACAACATGAGGTCTACAACAGGGTATGTGTTTACTTTGGCAAGTGGACCAATTTGCTGGAAGTCGTCAGTTCAATCCATAGTGGATATGTCTACAACTGAAGCTGAGTACATGGTTGTAGCTGAGGCAGCAAAAGGGGCATTATGGATTACATGGTTAGCGAAAGATTTGGGTGTTGAGCAAGATGGAGTTCGGTTGCAGTGTGATAGTCAGAGTGTCATTTTCTTGGAAAACAATCAGGTGTATCATGCTAGGACAAAGCATATTGATGTAAGATTTCACTAGATCAGGGAGTTGATTGTGTCAGGACATATACGGCTTGAGAAGGTTCATACTTTTGATAATGCAACTGATATGTTGACCAAGCCAGTCACCAATGACAAGTTCAAGCACTGCTTGGATTTATTACATGTTTCGCAATGTTAAACAGATGGGGAGCACAATCCCGGAAGTCAAGATTCTGAAACTGAGCAGTCGATCTTCATAGGGGTTTGAGAATTCACCAATGTGGAGATTGTTGAGGAATGGCTCATGAGGAGAACGGGAGCAGAAGGAGCTACCGCATATGCGGTAAATGACAAAGGTGATTCTGGCTACTTTGTGAGACATCTACCGTGTATGCCGTAAACGACAGCAGGGTCGTGCAGCTTGGGAGGTACCGCATATGTGGTGGTAGCTGTACCGCATATTCGGTACGACTTTATTTCTGTTTTTTCTTCTAATCTGTTTACTTCAGGATCTGATTTGTTGGAGGATTGTGATAGGATTTAGTGGGATATTATCTTGTAATATCTGGATCACTAGAATCCTTATATCTAGTAACACTGTAACTCTAAAGCATAATCTGAATGAAATGGAGCTATAGCTACTCTATAGTCGTAGAGATAAACTCAATTGACAGAACTGCTTGAACAAAGTCTTGTGTCTTACAATCACGATTTCTCTACTCTACTCTGTGCAATCTACGTGCTTTTCCTAACAAGAATGTAGATCTTTAGTGTAACTTTTTGGGTTTAACTATCTTTTTAGAATTTCTATTAAATTAGTTTATAGTGCTCAAGCTTCAATACTATGTCATATCCTATTTAGTAAGACCATGGAAATGTGTTTTTCCCCGTTTCCATGTGGGAAGTATGTAAAACATAGCTTTAACTTTTGTGGCAATTTACCATCATTATACAAAATGGTTATATAGTGCTTTTGTTTGGATTATTATTAGTCCTCCTTGCACTATGTTGTAAAACAAGATTAAAACAGGTATAATGCAAGTAGTGGTGCACACTTAAACCTCAAACACGCAGAGCTAGCTCTGATAATGCCAACAAAATTACAGGTATGCTATGCATCTCATTTTTTAACTTTAATAATTCAACCATTGAAACTCTAATGGCTCATTTGTTGTAGAATTTTCTTTTGACTGTTACTCATATGATTCAAAATTGAAGTTTCTGTGGAGCATGAGGAAAATGAAATGTTAGGTTCCAATGTTGTTCCGAATGCCAGTACATCTCAAAGTTTCTCTGAACTTAAGGAGAATAAATTGGTACGTGCTTGGCATTCTAGTTTGAATTTACTAAGTGGACAATTGAACTCTGCAGATGAAATTTGACATATATGTGTGTGTTTGTGTGTCTTATATTATTGGTATTCCAGCTAATCAAGTGCAGAGGATGCAATTATTAAAAGTGGGAAATTAAGCTCTCCAAACAATTAAATTAAAAATACTACGTCAAATTAAGAGTTCATTGCAAACTTTGGTAGTTTACCAAATTAATTATACTAAATCAATTATTACAAATAGTCAAACATCATAATAATTCAAAACATAATCAAAAATCAACTTTAACTAGCATACTACTACAAGTTTTTTGAACTGATGTGTTGTGTTTGTGTGCGTGCAGTTGTGTTTTTTAATTTTAGTTTTTTTTTTTAATTTCATTGGCCCGCGGACGGCCTGCGAGCCCCACGGGCTAGCTCATTAAGTTCGCGGGCTACGCGGGATAGCTCACGTAAACCTGCGTTTAAATGAGCTTATATTTTCCAGGCCATAACCCACGCGGATTGCGGACCGACTCGCGGGCTTAGGCTCTTATACCCAGCTCTAGGCGTTGGTATGCTCAAGGATTGCACTAAGATTTTCTTGTTTATTGGGGCTACTGAAATGTTGTTCAAAGCTTTGTCAGCTAAACTGTGCCCTGTGGTTGATTATTAACTCTTTTTCCTTTTATCAGGAGACAAGTTTTGAAACATGCTTTCATGTTTTTCGAATATCAATATTTTCAGTTACCTTTATATCCAGAATTTCATAATGGGCTATTCTTTAACCTGAGCTCCAGAGTTATCGCTTTTTATTTTGTTAACATTCCGCATAACCTTTTCATACTTTCATGTCCCAATTATAATCTGCACAATTCTTATTGTTTCTATATTCTTTCATGTTAAATAAAATATTGATATTTGGTATGAAAGGTGTCGTCATCTAAATTAAATACAAACCATATTGAAATCTTGTTCTAGAATGTTGGGTATATTGGCTATTGGTGGACCAAATTAGTACCTGCTGAAGATGTTACAACAACTAATCTCCTGTGTTAATTCTAGTAACTGAAATTTTAGGACATTTGACACAAAAGAAGATTGAAACTTGTGATATAATACTGTTTTGTACTATTAACTTATCCATTCCATATCTTAAACAATCTTGACTTAAAGAAGAGCATGTATAAGCTGCTTGAGAACTCAATCTCTTTTCTTGCCTGTATGTTGTAAGTTGCAACTGTTGTTCCGAGTGACTTTCTTGCTCAAATTGGACAAACTAGCTTCCACTTACACAAGGTAAGGTATCTTGCAATTGCTATTGAGGGTAGAGTTCAAATAGCTTAAATTGTAAAGGGCAGAGCCATGATTTAATGGGTTTTTAAAGTTATACATGGGGGATTTATGTTGGGAAATGGTGTAATGGGCAGAGCCATTATTTATGTTTGTTGCTTCATCTCTAAATGTGTTTTCTTAATGTTTATATGTGAAAAAATTGTTGAAATTTAAATATAAACAGTAGAAATTGACCTGGGATTCACTCATACAATTGTATTAGTTTATTTGGCTATTTTAGTTTTTGAGCGTTAAGAAATTCTCTTTTGTGTCATCAGTCACATTTCAAAAAAAAAAATTATCAGTGCAAAGTATG
The DNA here is from genome assembly GCA_030819835.1 of Acmispon strigosus. Lineage (NCBI taxonomy): Eukaryota > Viridiplantae > Streptophyta > Magnoliopsida > Fabales > Fabaceae > Acmispon > Acmispon strigosus. The sequence goes on along the minus strand of JAUAMA010000005.1, from coordinate 41,575,045 downwards.
GTGGTTCAAACCGCCGTTTAATATAATCTGCATATTATGGCGGTTACAACCGTTATTTCGCAGAAAATTACAAACTGTCTATTATGGCGGTAAGTACCACCGTTTATAGAAAGAATAAATTATGGCGGGTGTAGCGGCAGTTTCCCATAAACCGCCACTAGAAGCGAATGGCACACGCAATTACGGCGGACAACTAAAACCGCTATTCATGTATATAGTGGTGGTTAAACCACCGTAATTTGCAATTAAAAGCGCCACAAAATACACAGTTTTTTGTAGTGTGTTTGGTTCCTATTGTGTCGAGTTTGGTTCCGTCATGGAAGACTATATTAAAGATCCCTTAACCGTCCTTAAAGAAGTACATGCAGGAATAGTGGTAATGAACTAGGGGTCAGTCAATATAGGGAAGATTAATCTTTCAAGCTGACTAGGAGCGAGAAGACACTAATTAACAAGCCAAAAATTTTAGTGGTCTGTGTGGAGTTTAAGACGTGGGTTAGTAGTTATAGGCCTAAAGAACGGTTGTAGTTAGTCAAATTCTCCCTATAAATAGGAAAATAGTTGTACATACATACAATCAAATCATCAATCAAACATACAAATTTCTCAAATTTCTCTGCTTATTTTCCATTTCTTTACTTATTTTAGTCTTTTATTTATTCCTTTCAGCTTTTACTTTAAGTCTTTACTTGTTTATTTAGACGTTTTTCAGTTATTTATTATTCATTTTTCTCCATTACCTTAGCTACATTTAACTATCTCGTCTCTCACCTCCCACTAGCAATAACTATAAGATATTTTTGGGTATGTTAGGAACCTGTATTGAGAAACATAGTTCCTTCCTCGATTAATCACTTATTTAAGGAATAATTGCGTTTGTTTTTCAGTGGAATCACACGATAGTCTCTAAATTTGAATTTATAAGAAGCTAACAATTAGATTTTTACCTCCATAATTAATTAAAGGGAAATATTCATAAACATTCATATAATGCAGATACCCAATAAACACTTGGAGTACATTAGAAAAGAAGGGAAGAGGGATGTGAAAGAAGAGAAAAATATAAGAGTGTTTATGGTGTGTCTCCACTGCTTGACTGTCTTGCATGTCTGCTTGTTAAATATTCCAAATAGATAATTCGAAATCACGAAGATTGGAATCCCAATAGGTGTCACTGATACTGGGTCCACCGACATGGAAGTCCTCCATATTTGGAAACTCTAAGATGGAGTCCACATCTTGATCACTCAACAAGGACCACGACCCTAATTTCTCATCACAAGCTGCAGCCGTACAGTCTGCATCACCAACATCACACTCTGCCAGAGCATTATTATCTTCTTTTGGCGCAGCACACACTCTTACACCACCATCATTATTAGCAAAATTGTGTTTCTTCTCCAACAATGGTAAGTGATGATTAATTGAAAAAGTTCGAGGTTGAGGTTTTATAACTTCTTGGGTTTTCATGGCATTTTCCTCATGCTTCTCTTTTCCTTTCTTGTATGAGGCCACCTTCTTGGACAAGCGTGTGTGCCAGTAGTTTTTCACATCGTTTGCTGTCCTACCCGGAAGCCTTCCAGCTATCAATGACCATCTATACATATATAGAGATTTAGACATATTTATGCATAGATTCATGGTAAGTACCTTGATTGAATATATGGTTAAAATAAGTGAGCATATAAATAAGATATCACTTTACACATACCACGATGTAGTACAAGCTACTATTCGACACTTCACTTTGTGAAAGTTTTGACTACAAATCTACTCTGTCAACGGTTCAAATCTGCCACAAAAGTGGATGGGCAATGGTGGTTGGTGTTGTTTTTCACATATTATTAGCGTATGACTAATTTTGCCCTCGTACTCTTCTTTCACTTCCATCTCATTTCCACTCTATTCCTCTTCATATATATATATTTTTTTTTTTTCTATTTCATCACCTATTTCATATCTCTCATGCCACTCTCTTTTCTTCACATTCTCATTAGATAAACTTATTCTAATTTTAGAGGACTACATGCTCTGAACAAGGAGATCATGTTATGTTTGAAGTCTTATCCTATTGCAAAGATTACGAGTTTATGACTGAATGTGCAGAAACAGAAAAGCAAGATTTAATTTGGACTTTGGTAGCATATACATAATATATATATATATACCTGTTCTTTAGGAGTCTATGTAACCTTAGAATCAAATCAACTTCATCCTCAGTGAAGCTTCCTCTTTTGATGTTGGGACTTAAATAATTCAACCACCTCAATCTGCAACTTTTTCGGCACCTATTCAATCCTGTAAAGAAATACTTATGCATTATAGATATACAGCTCTTCAAGTGAACAAATTAAATTATATATAATGATTAAAATACCTGCTCTTTCAGGAACTAAATGCCATTTTCCTACCCCATACTTATGAATGCAAGCCCTGAGAAGGTTATCTTCTTCATGTGTCCATGCACCTTTTTTCACGCCTTTTGTCTGCTCCATATGCACTACTTTTCTAATACAGGCATGAGAAAGAGAGAGAGAGATTACTCTTTTGGTAGAATAATATATATATATATATATATATATATATATATATATAGAGGATGTATGTAGTGAGAAAGCTCTTTTTATATGAGAATGGTGAGAATAAATCGTGGCCGTTAGATCTAACAATGAGTGGTCATGATTAAAAGAAATAAGTCACGTGACTTGTTTAAAAAGTCACATGACATTTTTAAGTGGTCATGTGACCACTTATTTCTTTTAATCATGACCACTCATTGTTAGATCTAACGGCTATGACTTATTCTCACTATTCTCATATAAGAAAAGCTTTCTCACTAGATATATCCCCTATATATATATATATATATAAATCTTATATTTACTCCTTTAAAATCTTTATATATATATATATATATTTATATATATATATGCCTTAAACTATCAATTATTGTTCCCCTAAAAGAAACTATCAATTATTGTTAGGAGAACTCAGGGCTTTAGCGACATACTATTGATACATGAGTATAATAGTAGTTTTTAATTGCCGCTAAATACGAAGAGTTAAAAGAAAAAGTGTTTAGACCCTCGCAAAAAAAAAAGTGTTTCAACCGGCAATTTTTGCGTTTTGCTAGGGGTTCGAATCCAACCCACTCTCTTTTTACCGAACTTTGAATTTTATATAAACGTTGTAGTTAACAGTCACGTCAGCACTTAACAACCCAAGTCATAATTGTTAGTTGACCAAAACTAGCAAGGGATTAATGTGACTGACGTTTACAAACATTGGGGACTACGAGAGACATTTTCTAAATTTAGAGACTAACTTATCAGCGAGTTATAACTTTTAGGACCAAAGTGACCATTCACAGTTGTTTATATCATTTATGTAGTTACTATGAATTATTTATGAAAACAGCAAATTCAGCTAATTCTTGGATAACTATTTTACAATTATATATTTTTATAAGTTATAAATTTTATTACACATGGTTATAAATCATTAAATCTTATATTAATAAGTTATAAACGATAGAGTGATAGATGCTAGACAAAGGGTGACAATTTTTGCAGCAATCAAATTCTACAAGATTAATTCACGACCATTTATTATGAGAAATGTTTTTTTATATGAAAACGTAAAAATAAATCACGACCGTTAGATCTAATTATAAATGGTTAAGATTAAATCATGAAGTTATGCGACATTTTAAAAAAACCACATGACATTTTTGAATAGTCATGTTACTATTAAATTATTTTAATATTAATCATTAAGAATTAGATCTAATAGTCATGATTTATTCTAATATTCTCATATGAAAAAGTCTTTATCATAGATACATTCCTTATATAACATCCTCAATTTCTTTTGGTCTCTCAACTAATTCAATTATATAATTTTAGTCATTGTCATTCACTCGAGCAAATTTTCAGTACTAATGTACTATTGTAGAACTGATGTAACAGTATATCCTCTCTCACAAATTGACATTGTGCTCTTTTTAAAAATTTTAGAAAAAAATTAAAGTCAGGTAAATTAATGTAAATGGAGGAGTGTGTGTTATTATAGACTGAAATTTTTCCCATTATTTACTCGTTATAAAATGCTGATGTGGCAATTTATTTATGATGTGGCAGCTGAGGTGAGTGATGATATAGTTTTTTTTTTCATTTGAGAAATCCATGAAAAATAAATGGTAGAAATTCACTTATGTGTTTTCAATTTCCTAAACTCTAACCAAGCGGGTTGGCGTAGTGGTTCAGCACTTCGTCCCTTAAGCAAATGGTTGGGGCTTTGAATCCCAACTCTTGTGAATGGAAAAAACTCATTAGTCAGCCCCCTACCGCTTCGTGCGCTGACCGTGGGCGAAGGATTAGTCTCACGGCAATCGGCTGTGGGGATACCTTAGTCAAGACCAAAAATTTTTTCCTAAACTCTAAAAAAGTCATGGGCAGATCAGAATCAATTGTGGGGAAGTGATATATGTTCTTTTTCCGAAATTATGCAAGAACAATTTAACCCTGATCGTCATGAAGCGACCTGGTTTATGATCAATAATTAAACTAGCTGATTTAATATATGCACAGGAATTTGACAAGCGTTCGAATCCCAGCTACACATGCAATCAACAGAACCTGCAGACATGTCTCATCTACATATATGAACGACAAGAAGAAGCATTAATTTGATAGGATACGCATCCATACTTGTCAATTCGGAGCTTCTTCCTCTTCCTATCCTGTTTTCATGATCACTCAAGATATTTATATTTATATATATATATATATATATATATATATATATTTATCTTGAGAAAAATGTTCACGGTAAAACAAAAGGTATTGGAAATTTAAGTATGAGTGTAAGACTCTTATTAATTAATGATGGGTGAAAAAGTGAAAACTTTATAAGAAATACAACTCCCATATTATACCCACTAATATTTATAAAATTTATTACTAATGTTAAATAAGGAATGAATCGTAACTAATTAATACTAAATTAAATATATTTTTTTAAATATGAATTTATATTAACAATTGGTCTCCTCACTTGATGCTATAAATTGTACCACTACGGTTTCTCTCCTATGTCGTTTTAAAAGAATAAACTCAAAAATCAATCGTGTGAACTATTGCATACTTCTAAATTGTTTTTCTGCTACATCATTCTGAAAGTAATCGATTATGGTGGTGAGTTTCAAAGTAGAAATCTCTGTGTAAGCAATCTGTTCATTCTTAGAGACTTTGCTTCACAAGGAAAGGACTAATGTTAGAGGTAAGAAATATATTATTGCTTTTTGATCCTTTGGTTCATCTTAGTTTTGATTTCTTCTGGCTTGCTATGCTTAGCCTTATCGAATTTATTTTGTTTATACTTTCTCATGTTATAAACTCTTCCCCACTTGCTTCTCATAATTGTATCTTTGGGATTCTACTGACCACTTTCTATAGACATGCATCAACGATTTTGGAAGCGGAACACCAAACGACAACAAGAAGAAGATGAAATTAGTAAGGATCATTCTGTGAGAGCCGGTTCATTAAATATACAGAGGAAAATATTGAATTTGAAAGCACATTTTCGGATGCTGAATTGATTTTCGAGCAAAACATGCATCATTCGAGCTATCTAGCATCACTCTAACGAATAATATATCATTGACACATATGAATAATGAAAATTATTCAAATGAGAATTAATTTTTAATTTAAGTTAATTAAATTTATTTTTTTGAATGAGCAACAAGTGTATGTAGCAAATTACCATTGTTGACGCTAAGGTATGTGTGTATACCTTTGTAAATTATTTAATTCCTTTTAGAACGCTTTTGTGCTCTTTAGCGTCACAAGAAAACCGTTTTATTAGTGTCGTCTAACTTACTTTTCTTTAGAACGACACGATATTTTGAACCAATTTATATTAAAAAGTAAATATAAACGAAATTTGACAAAATCGTTTTTAACCACGTTATAAATTAAATTTGGATCTAAAACGTTATAACGTGATTAATATGGTCTCACCTAAATATTTACAAAATAAAGGATTTGAAATCTTTATTTTGAAATCATATTTTCATTTAAATTTGACAAAATCTTTTTGCTTTTACTGTTTGTTATGACAAATATTTAGAATTTCAAAATAAAAATATTCATCTGTTAATTTTCAAAAGTTGGTGTCAAATGATAGTATTGATGCATCCTATTGTTATTCATAATTTAAAAAATCTTATCTAAAATTGAATAGAAGATTTTTAGTTTAATATATTAATTAGTATTTCTGCGATTTGGGATCAAATAATCAAAGCATTTATACTTAGTAATTCAAAAGGAATCATAATAAATTAGTTAATCATTATAAATAGGTTAATTAACAGCGTGGATATCGTAGACTCATCTTTTTAAAAATTATCATCCAAAGTTTTTTTAATTTAATGTTAACATAACTTTAAATATACATCTCTAACAACCATTTATATCTTTTTACAATTAGAGGTATAAAATGTTACAAAAATATAACATTATACACATTTTAGCTTTGATTTATCAAAAGTTATTCGTGCACTTGCACAGTTTAATTTTATTTCTAAACAAATGAATATTCACAAGTAATTTGAGATTGAATTCAAATTCTTTTTGAACTTTTTAGTGAAAGCTTTAATGTCAAGTACAAACAATGTAAATAATGAACATTTTACATAAATATACTTAAGTCTAAAGATTTTGAACAAATCAAGTATTTTTTTTTTAGGAAGAGGAAATAATACTAAGAAGAAGTTGTAGATGCAATTACATCAGAGAGCAAGAAAGCTTCAATGCCCAGACCCCGGAGGCCCCTCTTCCACCCAAACACGATTGATAAAAGAGAGAGCCTGGCGAGAGAGGAAGTCCGCAACACAATTCCTAGATTGACGGATAAAACCAAACTCAAAAACAGAAAAAGTCAAAACTAAATTCTTACAATCCAACAAAATAGAATGCAAATAAGAAGAGGACATCAAAGGTTTCTTCCACTTTTCCACCAACGACAAGCAATCAGTCTCAACATAGATACGGCTGAAAACCAACTGATAGCTAATCTTAGGGACCACCGAAAAGCAATAGCCTCAGCCATCTCCGGAGAAAACACAACGGGAAAACTTATCACCGATGCTATGATCTCGCCACACACCCCAAACCAGCAATGTTTACATTCAGACATGAAGCACCAAAATTAAACTTGATCACCCCCTGAGCGAGTCTCGTATAAGCATTCATATATGGGAGTGACCGAAAGAAGCGGCTACCTGGAGAAGGGAGCGAGCGTGTTCGTTCCTGAGAGAGGGCGTTGGAGAGGTGTGATGCGAGGGTGGAGCAAGCAGGTAATGGATATCGGTGAAGAGGCAGAATTAGGCGGTGGAAAGGAATCATAGTTAATCACTCGTTGCCCGACATAACTCAAACAAGAACCCGATGGAGAAGGAGAATTTGACGATCGCAGGAATAGGAAGCTCGAATAGAAACCTGATGGAGAAGAGGCTGCGTTGAACGATTGTGGCGGCAGATCGCACGAGGAGCAAGGGAACATGATGAGGAGCAGGGGGAACAATTGCCAGAAGGAGAAATCTTTCAGATGGCACAAAGTAGAAGACGAACGCAGTGATGGAGAATTAGGATTTTACACAACTGGCGAACGCTGTTGAAGACAGTGGAAGAGACCGTTGAGGTCGCAGTTCCGACAACACCTTCGCGAAGCTATTTCGTCGCTGTAGGCAGATCAGAACCTCCACATTGGTGTTTCACGAAGAAGAAACCGCCATTGCTGTGGAAAAAGGTTCTCCTTTTTTTATTAGAAATAAGAGAGAAAACTCACAACTAAGTATAGTTGTGAATTAGATAAGTGGTTGAGAAGATGAACAAACAACTTAGTTTTCCTTATCTTTTATTTTTTTTTGAGATGTGCTATATTGTCATAATTATTTCCATCAAAACACACTCTTATCGCTTTGAGTTGCACTATATCTTAAAAATTATTAAATAAATTGTAATTTTTTACTTTTTTATCAGTTTCCAAATATACCGTCTTCACATATTTAACAGTATAGATACCAAAAGTCACTTATCTTCTATCTCCTCTGTTTGCAGTGAGGAAGTTTTAGTTTTTTTAGCAATAAAAGAGCTTTGTTTTTATTTTCTACCATAAAAATAAAAAATAAAAACTTACTTCCATAATTTGAATCAAACATATAATATATATAATTCCTACCATGGTCAAACAATAGAAATTCTTTTACAACAATTACTTATGAGATTGTCTAAATCACTCAAGGTAAATATTTGGTAAACTCACTTTAATCTTAGCCTCTTAGGTCACCAATATATTTTGACATGTATCATAAGATAAAATTTTGCATGTCAAAATATTATTAGACCACCTAAACTATAGTAGTTTTACTTAAAAGTAGCAAATTATCAATTTAATTATATTTACATGAAACGGTTGTTAAAATCACACATGTGAGAGAGTTTGCCCAAATTTGATGTATCAATAGTATAATTTATAAATAATAATTGATAATTTTTTTCATTTTAAACCCTTCATGTCAAATATTTTATTATTATAGTAAACAATTGAAATCGCGGTTTTTTCTTCTTGTATGGGTATGGAGGAACAGCTAAAACATTTGTATGGAACACTCTATTGACATTCATTAATTTTACCTCGAGTGGTTTGCTACACTGTTGTTGCCTGGAGAGAGGACGGCGCACTCCAGACTAAATATTCTTATACCAATAATCGAGGAATCAACATGACAAAATAACATCTAAATTTAGCACAAGATGTGGCATGGTAGTTAGTTAACTTTAACCCTCGATCATGCAGAAGGGGGTTTCGATCCTTGCCCATGTGAGTTAAGCGCAAATTGTCGCCAACCGTTTACTGCTAAGTAACTATTTCTCACGGCTACAGTATTGGTCACTATTGTTGACCTCACAACAACATGTATAAGAAATTATAAAAATATATCATTTCACACACAATAATTTTAGTTTATCCAAAGTTACATGTGTCTCGCACAGGTAAATCCAACTAGTATACCTAGTACTTTATGGTTTTTAAAAAAGATATAACGACAGGTTCTTTTAATGTCCTGTGTTTGTGTAGCTTATGAATTTCGTCTGTCTCCCAGTAAATGATATTGGAGCTGATGGTTCGTGAGGGATTGACATCATCAGTCCCAACATTTCCTTAGAGAGAGGGTAATGTGGTTAAAAGCCGTACGTGCAATTTGTGTCTAGGGGTGAGCAAGAAAACCGACCACCTCAAACCGGTATACCCGAAATCAAATTTTGGGTCTCGGACGGTTTCAATCGGATTATTATTTTGTTTCGGTTGAAAAAGGTCAGTTACCCGCGGGTTCATTGGGCAGGTGCTAGTGTAAGAAAAAATTTCTGTAGTAACCGAACCAGACCGTCGTACAGAGATTAAAAATTAAAATTTCACTTACACAAGTACACATGTCTGCATAATGTGATGTCTTATCTCTACTTTTTTGTCAACTTATCTTGTCTTCACATACCACTTTCAAACTTTGAATTTTTTATTAAATATAGGGAGTTGTATGGAGTTCTTTTATTTTTTTTTATTTTTCACCGACCCCATGACAACATTCAACAACACCTCAGTTCCTTGCTCTATTTTCATTTCCCACGGCACAAAGGCATAAATAGCTCTCTATTCCTCCATTTAACTTCCACATGAACCCTCCACTCATGTAAACTTCTGCTATTTCTACTAGAGCGCCCTCACTGTTGTCTTAATCGAAGGCATGAATAGATACGTCGTTGTTTAGCACTTACTAGTGGGAGCTCCACCATCAAGGCGCAAGCTATGTTTGAGGTTGAAAACCTAGTTCTTCTTGGAACCGGAGGGCTAGAGCTAATGGAAAACTTCCGATTCTCCTTCTTCTTTGTTGCGATCTGGATTTTCATTTTTATTTTTCTAATGTTTTTGGGAAAGTTTCATGGACTCAATTGACCCAACACTTGCACCAACCCACTCGCCTGACCCGTGAATCCGCCCAAACCGAAACTGAAGCACCCGAAAATCAGAACGGACAGAGATGAGCTAGGATTATGTTTGATCGATTTTGGTTGGATTGATACCTTTTTGCCCGAATCCAAACGATCGTGCTCAGTCTTATTTGTGTCAATTTTAGCCCTTATGACTTTATAATTATGGGTGTTCAAAGGACAAAGATCATTTATTATAAACCTAAGAAGATTCAGGAAAAAAGATTTGAATCAAAGACAGGGACCACTGGTCATTCATGAAAGTTGCGACTTGCGATGTCGATGGAACGCACGTGTCCACTGGTAATTTTTATTGAATCAGTAATTTTTAAAAAGTTCAATGATAGGTTCACCAACTTAAAACTAGTCACAAATATTATGATTTTGAGTGATTTTTTTTTACAAAACAAAAGATTTACTGAATTATAAATTTTGAAAAGAAAAAAAAAACACTTGAAAAGACATTGATGCATATGAAATTTAACCATCAGATTTTATGAGTCGAGGATGAAAATCACAAAAAGAACTCAACGTCATATTTTAACCCAAAATTTTAAAGTGTTATGTATCTTATAGAATGTTCACCTCACCAATATTTAATCAATGCGAAACTCCAACCCCACACTCAAAGACTTTGAACCTCGGAAAACACCGATCTGCTCTTGGCAAGTCACCAAACAGTTGAAAGGTCTCTAATTAGAAACCAACAGAATATAAAGTCAGGATGAGACAAACAATAAGTAGAAAAAACATATTAATAGTTGACACGCCAAGCTCATGTTTCGGCTGGGGGGACATATCAATTTGATGAATGAATAACACTACATTCTATGATTTACATTAGTTTCACGTGTCCCATGATTATACGGAGATTATCAAACTCACATTTACACAACGTGGACGGTAAGAATATTTTTATTTGTTTAGCTTTACTTACTTCATATGTTGATATACTCCATTGTTATTCTTTCAACATTTATTATTTAGCCGAAATCAAATTAAGCAAACCACGCTCTAAGGAAGACAATACTATATACATGTTATAAAGGTCTAAAAATGTATGTGATTACTAATAATAAATTCCTAAATAAATAAATATAATAACAATTCTTAAGCACAATGTGTAGAGATTGGTGATAATATATTCATAAAATTTCATTGATTTTTTCAGGACCCAAAAACACACAATTGGTGGCGGATCAACAATAATAAGAACATTGGATATTTACTTTCCAGCAGCTTTATTCACAAACATGATAAGGGCTGATCAAGTGGGAGAACCACAACTTCTGCGGGTACTTTCCTGATAACAACTTTCAACATGCAGGTTATTTTATTGCTATCTCATATAAAGATGAATCTTGAAAGGATTATGGACCTGGAAAAATAGTGGTGAAGTCATTCACAGACCTGGACTAAAGAGTTATCCTTAAATAAAAACTGTGGAGTTTGATTATGTGCAAAGAATATGATTGCACCGTTCATTTAAGAAATTTTTATTTTCAATTAAATGTGATAGTTTCATTAGCTTTAAAAATACATATTCTGATTTTATTGAATCTATATGGCATTGAACCGTAAAGGAATTTGGAGTCCTTGCAACGCCATCACAAACGCAATAATAGCCGCACCAACTCGAATTTGTCCATAATTCCACAAATCAGCGGCATTGACATCTACAGTTGCAACCGCAATGTAAAACTCTGGTGGTACATTGTTCACCATCGACCCTTCATCATTATACACTTGTGGCACAACCAGTGCACCTTTGATAGCCAACACACAAAAACTATCCAATCTTATTTCCTAACCTTTGAAACAATAATTCCTCCCAATATGGTTGCTGCAACGAGAGAGGAATAGAAAATATAAGATAAATTAAAATAAATAAAAGCTAGAATTATGGAGCCATATACAAGAGACTTTTTGAACTTAGAAAGTGATGTGAGACGCTGCTGAATGATGCGTTAGAAGAAGGGCCAAGGGGAACAAATGAGAGAGATAAGGTATTTTTTCGTGCAAAGGGCAGCGAAGGGATACTGTTGTTGGAAGAAATGTGTTAATACTTCCACAAATAGAAACAACTGTGGCTGTTGTGGAAAGAGATGCAGGTGCTAGAAATTTTGTTGTAGAGGTAAGTGTGTGAATCCTTACAAACTTCGTTAAGAAATTCCAAACGAACAATACTGCTCTGAGATCATTCAGAGATGGTATTTCAAAGATTCTGTTGTATGCTGATGAGAAATCTACCACCAAAAAACATGCACTGATGGTTTTGATCAACTTTCATTCTGGTCGTTACGTGCCCCATAAGAGTTACGTGATCAACTGTCAAACTGATCAAATTGGTCACTAGCGGAATTAAACCTTCATGATTTAAATCCAAAGATACAAAATAATTTTAAAGCATGTTGACAAAACTTCATGGATCCACCAATGATCTTCGTATTTGTGCGTTAGCTATTGTAGTTGAGATCACCATATGTGAATTTTAATTTACTCCATCATTTTCATTTTCTTCTCTGAAAGTTATGACAGAATTATCCACTGCATTTTCATGATTTATTTGAGATGTGGATTTGATCGTTGTCTACATATGTTCAATTGAGGCCTCTGCTGCACAACTTGACACGACCGCAGCTCAGGAAGCACGACTGTGTTCGCTTTAATACACGCTATCACGACCCAGGTAGGGGACTGCATAGACGTGGAGATTTATTTCCTTTTGCACGACTGTGGCCTTTGGAAAGCATGAAGAACGTACTACTTCGTTAGCATGTTAAACTCCACGTGAAGCGTCAATTTGAGCATGTTTTTCACTATTTGCAAAAATTATCCTTAAGCACGCTAATTAGTGATTGACCCGTTCTTGAAGATTGAAAAGAGACATTTGCATGCTAGGACTAAATGAACTTAGGTTAATAATAGATAAAGATTATATTAACTTGCATTGAAAGAGTTTTAGCACGAATTTCCTAGTGAGATGGAAGGTCAATCACTGAATTAACAGAGATTACGAGGATAGTGCTCAGAGGATCATTGTTTTTGGAGTTATTCTCGTCTAACGTGATAGAGGAAAGTGAAAATGCCTTCCCATATGAGGTTAACTGATGAGAGTCAAGCCTCAGGGAAAGATTTTGTGTGTGCTAACCTAGTGTGGTTAAGTAGAGAAATAGTGTATAAGGGGGAGATGTTTCATATTGTTTGTATTTGTGATACATGCATCATATGTATTGAGACAAAGGGATAAGGAGTAGGATCGTGCGACAACTTCCACGGGGAGATCGATGTAAACCCAATGTGGATGCTCGAGATACTTAAGGTGGTCTTTCCAGAGATGGAAATTCCTAAGGAAAAACTAGTGGTACGACTCAACACTAGGCCGATATATTGTGTGTTTGGGATCTCCTTGTTCTTACTATAGTGGATTGGGAAGGGCATGCGAGTTTTTGTAGTCCTGACTGAACGCTAATATGGTATTCATGCTTGGTAAAGGAATTGGACCAAAGTGGGTGCCTATGTGTCTGAGCGGCGATCAGAAGTGAGAAAAGATGAATATTGCCTTGGTGAGCCCTGCATTCATGAGTTATGAGAAGTGAAGTTAGACTTACCGTTTTCGAGTGGAAAGGTAAGGACACGAAAGTGGCGGCATGCATTCCATAATGCATATGCATGAATCTTATTCATATGACTGTGTTATGTGGAATTATATGCAATGGCTTAGATATATATGAGTACTTAACTTGGGAATTGATTGTATATTTGTTATATAATTAATTTGACTTGATTTTTGTCTTGATTTCCTTATTTTGCTGCTTATGTGCATGCGGTTTTTGTATCTCACCCTTGTAGTTGCTATTTTTAGATATTGACAGGGATCCCAGTGATGGCTTAACCACTGGTGGAGACTATACTTGCTGATTTTGTGGTTCCGTCTGATTGAGAGATAGAACCAGTCACCAGATACTTTAGGTATGTAGGCATGTGTGTGTTTTAATATGGTCAGCCGAATACTATGTATCCAGAATATCCAGTAGCTATGCCTAGATCTTTTTCTTTTTACATGCCACCTCGAGCTCTTAATTCCTATTATCTTAGACAGGTTATACCACCTCCTGCACCCCCTGCACCACTAGCTGATGACCCACCTCCAATTCCCGAGGCTGCTACTTCTCAAGCTCCTCCAGCTCCAGCCAGACGTGGCCTTAGGATGATGACTACTACTAGGAAGAGTGTACAGTCTGCTTGGAGGACCGGAGGTGATGCTCCTACTTATAGGGCTATGTTTACTGGAGGAGAGATGTCTGGTACTATTAGAGTTCCTGTTACTGTGGAGGGTACACCAAGCACTGTTAGCTCAGATATGGATGGGGCGATGTCGAGGAGGGTGGTAGCAGCTCATCTTGACTTATTGTGATGTTGTTATGTTTTGTTATGATTATATTGACTTACTTGTGACCTAGATGACTATATCTGATATGACTTATGACTTGTGGATTTACGCTCTGTATGGTTCTGTCATGAGCTAAGATCTAGTCTAGCTTTCTTTTGATTGACATGATTTTTATATATGTGTGGGGGGGGGGGGGGGGAGTGTTTCTTATATTTGGTTGATGTGAGCGTGTGAACGCTCATTGATAGTTGAGTGTTGAGTTTATGATGTTTCCGCTAGAGTTTAAAAAGATGAGTGAAAAGTGTTGTTACTGTTATCTTAAAAGGAATAATGATGTTGAGTTAGATTGAGATTGTGAACAGTAGATAGAACTTGTGTGATGGGAGGAGTAGTGAATATTATGAAAGAAGTAAGTGTTGTGCATGTTTAAAGGAATTTTTTTTAATGAGTAGTGGTTTTGGAAGGAAGAAGTAGTTAGTATTTAGGCTCTTTAAATGTCGGTCAAGTGGAGTAGAGGGTCCCCACACTGTGTCGACAACCTACCCGAAAGAATGAAAAGCATTCTCTCTCAGGTTTCCCTCAGGAACCTCACTGGTGTCATCGTCGTTTACTTTTAACCTGACATGTTCGTTCGACAAAAAACGTTCTAAATTAATTTTTTTTTTTTTGGATCCATGTAAACCCATCTATATATTCAAATAACTTTTTCCATGTTGGTGATGACTTTAAGAACCTGTCCCACAAATCCAATTCTCTCTCTCCACCACATTATGTCCAAGTCATTAACAACTCAAAGTTGAATTTCTTTTCTCTTCCTATGTATCATTTTAATCTTAGCTAGCTATGCAAAATTTGGGAAAATCATAGCCTCATCACATGTCCAAGATGGCAATTAAGATCCCTCCACAGTTCGCAACTAATTAATTGCATGCGTAAAGCATTGAGGATTATCAAGTTCTGATCAAACATTAACAGACTATAGTAAAAAATGCATTTTCATCACTTTTTCCATGAGCCCCTTACCAATATTAGGAGTAGCCACATAATATTTAATTAAAGGGATTTAAAATTGCACTGAATTATATTATTACTAATGATGACGCATGTAATCCTTAAATGCTACAGTACATTAAATAGGAGAAAGTGGAGAGGTGATCAGGTCTAGAGGTAGTAATATGGGCTGGCAGGGAAGGGGCGGCGAGCCCGACCCATCATTGGCCCGCTGAAATGCAGTTTAGGTTGGGCTAATCCAATTTTTGCATTTGGTTTGAAAGTCTCAACTCAACCCATATTTTGACGGACTGGCGAGTTGACGAGTTATCCCACTTTAAGAACATAGTGAAAAAAGATGTTGTGCTATAAGAAAAAGTAAAAAATGTTGCTCTTGTTTCTTTGTGCAATGAGCAAAAAGACAAAATGTGCAATTAGCGACACTACCACGCTAACACTAAATCAAACAAGAAGATGTGGTTGCTCCCTAATGTCAATCTTGCTATTGGATTTTGATTCATCCCAACTAGATAATAATAAACAATAAAAATCTCAAAAAAATTATACAGTAAAAATTAATTCCACAATTATACTATGAATAAAAACCACAAATTTATAACCAACTCACAAGTTACAAAAATTCACAATCATCACAAATGTCTTTTAAAACAACGAAAATACGAATTAAAGTCCAACAATCTCACAATAACATGGTCTTAGTTCAAAACTTCTAAGTTCTAACATAGTCTTGGAGGAAGATGCATCTACTTTCCTACTACCACCACCATTTTTCAAATCTTCATAACCATTAGGGACAGTAGTATGGGTTGGTGGGGCGGACTCAACTCATTATTAACCCGCCGAAATGCGAGTTGGATTTGGTTGACCCACTTTAATATTTGAGTTGAAAGTTTATACCCAACCCGTCAAAAAATACGGGCCAAAAGGGTTAGCCCTGCATATCAAGCTCATTTTACCACGTCTAGTTAGACCTTTTTATTAATGAAGGAGCATATGATACCCTAATTCCAAGCACTCAACTTACAATTTAGACATGCATGGTCTAAATGCTAAGCTTTACAAGCGAAGCTAGCCTAATTGGGTGGCTCCTTCACTAGCTTAATTTGTCTTCATTTACCCACTGATTAATATAATTACTGAGTTCTGCTTAACTGGCCGAGCTAGCTAGCTAGAGAGAAAAGTGTAGCTACCCATTTAAGAAAATTCCTTTGGCATTGCCCATAATTAAATATAACAGCTAGCAGCTAGCTATGGGAATGAACACAAGATATTGCCGAAAGGGAATTAGAACAAATTACTCATTACGTTAAAATTTTGCACGTATACTCACCTATTTGGAGTAGCCACATGATGTTTAACTCCAAACCTCGCACGTACATCAATCAAACACCATGCTTATCAGAAATGAGAAATGAATCAAAAACTTCATCCATTCTATAACAATTGCTTTCTCGCACGTACGTACATCGCTCACTTTGCAGTTTCTCCGATCGATCCACATTAATGTCTGCTTCCCCTTCCAGGAACGCCGCCTCTCTGTGGGGAAACCCGGCAATGGCACCTCATCACGGCCAGCAGCAGGACCAAGGGAACGAAGTTCCCCATTTATTCATCATCGTCTTTGGTTCTATCTCCGTGGTCCTGGTTCTCCTCATTGCCCTCTGCAGCGGCTTTCTCCGCAACCGTAACAGCAGGGAATCCGCGGTGGTGACGCCTATGCCTCCTCCACTACACCACGCTCAGGGACTTCCTCCTGCACACGGTCCCGCACCTGCTCCTTAGCCTTCATTATTGTGCTAGTTAATTTATTTATTTATTTATTTTTACAGAAGGAAGACTTATCTAACAACTTTTATTGTTTAAGGTTATGCACATAATTTAAGATTATATTTGTTGATGTTATAAGAAGCATTCATATTTAAATATGAGTTATATTAAAAAGAAAATAATAGATATTGGTTAAGAAATTTGTGAAAATTGTGATAGGTGAAAATTATAAGTGGTAGGTGAGAGATATAATATTAAATAAGGATATAAATTGAAGAAAATGTGATAAATATTCGAATAAGCTAAAACAAAAAAAAAGTTTAGGAACGTAATTTTTAAGTTCCTAGTTAATTTATAATGTACTAAAATCCTTACGAATGTATCTGTTAATATTAATAGGTTTTCCTATCTTTGGTTCTGGTTCTGCCCGGTACGTTCAAGCAACAATAAATTTTGAGGGAGTTTATTGGCAGAATTATGAAATAATTAGGGGTCTCCCTAGGGTGCACCATTTTTAACATGGTCCAATTTTACACCTTTAAAGTAGACGGTTTCTACCATTTAATGATAGTTTTAATTAATTATATTTATAAATGACTAATATGTTATACTAAGGTTAATAATTACATTAAAATAAAAGTTACAGTCCTTTTTACCCCTAGAATAAAGGAAGGCTGCGACGTCGTACATTAAGGATGTCCCCCTAGTAGATTAGTTAATCCTAAATTAGCTCTTAAAACTTAAACTTCTTTAACTCTTGTTATCATATTCAAGTCTCACTCTGTATTAAAGGTCATTCTTATATGGTGTAAATTTGGACCATTTAAAAATGGTGCACCATAGGAAAACCCAATAATTAGATGAGTGCACACCTTGCACGACTGGAGTATTTGTGACTAGTTTTTATTTTATTATATTCACTAAGATTTTTTATTTGTAATTTTCAAACCATTAAACAATATGGTGTGTTGTGCTCGTGCATGAGAGCTTCGTGCTTTATAGCACAGCTCTAAATTTTAGTCAATAATATTAAACTACATACGAATTTGAGGGAGTTTATCAATTAAGTGATTCATTGTGAATAGCACTTTATAGTAGTCTTACGTAATTTAGGTTATCTAAGTTCATTGCCTTTCGAAATAACCGTGCGTATCCTTAAAAAAAAAAACCATACGTAGGGGCGTTTTAAGTTTTAAGGATTTAAAAATCAATTTTTCTTTGTTGTCTTATTTCAAACAATAAGATCTTTTATAATTAAAAAATTTAGATGCTTTACTTGGTTAAATAAGTGCTTCGAAAATATCTAGTGTTAATTGGATTCCACTAATTTTTTTCATGCCTAGGAAGTAGTGGTGTTCATATATTTATTTAGACTTAAATATAATTTTGGCCCCTCGCGAATGTGATATATGTACAACGGGGTTCCTAAACTTCTAAAGTAACATTTTATCTTCTCAATGTTTTGGTCCCCTGTTTACGTTGGTTTTTGGTAACCAGGGTAACACCACAAGAAAATCCGAATGTTTATGAAGAGGCTGAATTCTATCCTCTTTTCGGGTCCTAGGGAGTCCGGAAATCTCCCGTGTGCACGTGCGGAGTGTGTGAGCGGAGCGGGGAGGAACCCGTCGAAAGTGGTTCGAGCGGAGCGGGTGCCTGTATGGGAGATGGGTGTGTGTTTAGGAGCGTTCGAGGAAGGTGTTATAAGCAGAGAGAAGGGGCCATAGGCATGAAAGTAGGAAAAACAAAGCAAAAGAAAAGTAAAATTGCATTGAAAAGTAAATGTTCCAGAAATGTAAAGGTTTTGGTCAGTCGACCACCACTCAGCCATTCACGCGTGTCTCGTTACTGTCGCGCTGCGTCACTTACAGATGGACCTATGGTTTTTAGGGTTGAGGATTAACGGTACCGGGTGTGTCGTGATGAGGGTGGAAGACCCTGAACTCTGCCTTGGCTTCTTCTATTTATAGGCAAAACTCTTCAACTGCTTGTAGCGGTTGTTTCTTCTAGTTTCTCCACGTGTCCTTTATTCGTTTCTTTGTCTCCCACATATCTGATTGTCCTAACTGCTTTGTAACCTCTGTCGAGTAACCGCTCCGTGCTTATGGGCTTTAATCGAAAGCAAACTCCGCCACTCATTTGTTCCAAGTCTTGGCGTCTCACTAGTTTCGACTTCGACTTCGATCTGTCATGTCGCCATTATTTCGGTCGAACTTTCATAAACCGCTCTGTCAGCCTCGGTGAAACATTTCTCATCTTGGTCGAAGTCCTCTTTAAGTATAGCTTTCGACTAATCCGAGACTTGGAAAATTTTTAGGCTGACACCCCCATGAATGTGTTATGTGCAACGGAGGATCCTTAAACTTCTAAAATAGCATTTTGTCCCATTAACTTCTATTAACAGTTTGGTCCCGGGCTCTATTTTTTTTTTGTTTCGATTAGATGATAGATCACAAAATGCAAAGGGTACAGGTCTACAATCAGATCTAAGTTCCAAGCTTGTGAACCCAAATCCCCCTCCTTTCTCCTCATCGATCCAACTCAAAGCTTATGATATTTGCAGCGCATGCATGGTGGTGGCTTTGATCTGTTACGATGGAACCCAAAGCTTGTGAGATCTACACCAATTCTTGTTATGCTGGGTTTTTGTGATTTTACTCTCAAAGCTTCGATATGTTGGGTTTTGGGGTTTTGGTCACAGTGATAGGAAGGAGTGATGAAGACTAGGGATTAGAATTAACTTGATTACGAGTGTTTTTTGTGTGATTGCGAATGAGATTTTGGTTTGTGATGAATGACTTAGGGGAAAATGGAAGAAACTATGGCCATTATTTTTTATTTTTTGGGCTTAATGATGAAGGAGGTTTGAAGAAAGAGATGAGGATGATAGAGGAAGAAGATGAATGAGGACGAAGAACAGAGAAGGTTCTGGAGATTTTTTTTGTTTTGGAGATCACGTGCCTCTCACATGCAGGGACGGATGCATGTGTAATGGTAAGGGGCAAGTGCCCCCACAAAATTCACACTAGCTTATAATACATATATGATATATTATACATTACACTATTAAAATTTTAAGTGTTTAAATTCCTCCACAAAATAATAAATGCCCCATGGCGTTAATTTTTTGGTTCCACCAATGTACTTTTATAGCCACAATTATGAGACTAATCACTTGAGGTTTTAAGATCACACTAAGTGATTATGCATCTATCAACAAATGCTCCATAGGCTTACATTTTTACTTTCACTAAAAAGTTCAAACTTTTTACTTTATCAACTTCTATTATGTCTTTCAAGAAAAAACTTCTATTCTGATTTTTGTCATCCATTTTTTTTGTTTAATAATTTATTCATACTAATAAAGTAAAAATTGTATATAGATTTCTTTAGTTGAGGAAGAAAAATCATAGTTAAGTACTTATATTCAAGTTATGTTTAAATCTTCATTATAGAATACTAAATGTAAAATGGTGAATTTGATCGATTTGGGTGAATTTTAATATTGGTTTTTAATACAAATAGGGATGCTTTTGCTATTTAAATATTGGTTGGTTATAATGATTTTAACTCTAGCAATGAGAAAAAAAATTCAAAAGAAGAACATCCGAGCAATTACTTTCCCCTCAACCTCAACCACTTGATAAAATTCAGTGAAATCATTAAAAAAAACATATTTTTGGAATTTGATAAAGAAAAGCTTATTAATATTTCTAAAATATGAATATTCATAGACAAAAGTTATGATATATAGTCAAACTTTTAACAATAATTAATATGTTATGCTGTTTTTGCTATAAATAAATATGTACATGTTGCCCCCACAAGGTAGAATTTCTGGATCTGTCCCTGCTCACATGTGTCCTGATGTCCCCTCTCTCCTATTGGGTTGTCCACATTATTTTAGAAAAGCCACATCAGCAAAAAAACGTTAATTTTTGGACGGAAAAGAGCATAAGGACCTGTTAATGTCGGAGAGACAGAATGTTATTTTAGAAGTTTAAGGAGAGTGCATTGCACATATCACATTCTTTGGGACAAAAATTGTAATTAAATAATTTATTTAAGAAAAAGTTCAAAAGTCCTTATCTTAAGCTAAAACTAAACTAAAACGGATATAGAGAAAGAGATCGACTCTCATGCATACTATATCATGCAACAATGCATTTATATACCCCATGGGACCCGGCATCCAAGGCAATCTGCAACTTGATTAGCTTTTCTTGAAGAGTTTTGATTCATTCACACCTCATTTTTTACTCTCATCTCATTTTCACTCACTTTCCCTTCTTATCTCTTCGTTCATTTCTCATCACATCATCTATCATATCTCTCATTTATATCTCTTATCTTCCTATCTCTCACTTGTTAACTTAGATCAACTTATTATTAACAAATGTATAAATGGTTAATCATCAAATTAGTCTGTGTCTTTGTATGCATGTTTGCGTATGGTCCCTCGCTGGAAAAAAAGACAGTGATATGTCCCTACAATTGCACCATATTTGCTTTAGGCCCTTTTTGTCCCTTCGAATCATTGTAAAAACTTATGCAGAATTTGTTGATCATGTTGTGTCGCGCGTTACTCGGAAGATATCTTTGCCTTTTGTCCAACCAATTTCTTTTTTGTTTCTGATTTTGTCTGGTTTATCACGATTTTGTAAAACCAATTTCTTTTTTGTTTCTGATTTTGTCTGGTTTATCACGATTTTGTAAAAATATACTACCTTCATTTTTTATATAACAATCCATTTTGAGAGAAAAATTTGCTCCTACATATCTGTTCAGTTAGAGTTTCAAGAGAACATTAATTGATACTTTCATTGATCACCTGATCCAAACCAACCCATTCAACATCGAGTTAGTTCGGTTCGGGTCAAAAGACAAAATATGAAAAACTAAACCAATCCAAACCTAACTTCGAACCAACCCAATACAATTGCACAACCCTAATACATACTTTATCAATGAAAGCAACTCCAATAATATAAAGCTCACCAAACCCACCACCAGATAAAGCAGATTGGCTTAGCAGAATTTGGAAACAAAATTAATCGTAACCACAAAGCCGCTATCTATTTAGACACAAACTAAACTTTTTCGAGAAACCCATGTACACACCGAGATGCATGCACTAAGAATGAAAATATCTTGACCACCCAACCTAGCATTGCCAAAACAACAGCCACCTTTGAGGAACTAGCTATATCACCAATGTAGACAAGCCCATGACCAAAACATTAGAAAATACTCCACTGACTTGCATACCCAAATTATTGAGTAGATCGCTGAAAACAAAACAAAGTTGGGCATCAATTACAAATTACAAGGTACCAAACACAGCCACCATGTGGATCGATCCAAAACCATGTTCTGTAAAAAAGATACACTTGTCACCACTCATCAAAACTAGGCCAGGCCACTACCAATAAGAACAACCAAACTTTTCATTCTATTGCTATGAAAAAATTAAGTGGCCTTTCCTCCCAGCCAAGACTTCAATATCGATTCTGAAAATAAACAAAATTACTCCCCATCCTCATCATTCATTTTATCAAAATTTGATGGTTGCAATTTATCATTAATTAGTTCCTCTCAAGTAAACAAATTGTTCTGACATCATCTTCCCTTTGAATGCTTAATCTTGATTAAAACATTCTGAGAAAGCATCCTAGTGCTTGCGTAGTTCATTGAAGCACTCATGTATCCAAATCTGAACCAAATATCTGCAACTTTGGCCACCCGTTTCGCATCTGGCTTTTAGAGGTGCTTTTCACGTAGAGATGAATAATACTACAATTCATCAACAGTACCTAAGAATTTCTTATTAAAATTTTCATAAACACCAACACTGTGACTAGTTCCAGTTAAATTCTTTCATCTCAAATTCTGAGAATTTTTTTTTTTTTTTTGTAAGTTTGACATTTTCAAATTGGGGAAAACGTGATCCTTCTCCATACTCCACTTCTGTTGTTGCTGTGTAAACATTGGCTCGAGATATGACTAATAAAGTGTTTATAAGTGAATAGATAAGATTTTGGGTTGAGTTAAATCTACCAAATTCTAATATGGTATCAAAATCTTTCATAGATATATTGTTGGGTCACCCGGATCGTCCACTGATGAACATGATATGGGCATGATCATTGACCTCTCACATTAGCTAGAAATATGACTAATGAATTATTTATAAGGTGGTGTTAAGTCCCAGGTGATAGGTGAACATGTGCATTGTCCATGCTTCAAGCTCAAAGGGCTCTTGCCAGAAGGATTGCGCGAACAATTGGGGGTGGGTTCGATTGAACACATTAATTCTTTTTATTGAGCGCATGTGATGCGCGTCTAATTTACATGTTTAATGCTTTACTTTCACTATCATTTTATGCTTGTTTTATGCATTTTCTATACATAATTCATGTGCTTTAAAACGTATTTGTACATTCTAGGTAAAAAGAGCAAAAAGGAGAATATAGTGAAAAAAGAGGTAAAATGACTCTTCAAGTGGAGTTTGACATGTTGACTAAGAGGCACATTTGTGCTTGCTAGAGGCCATGGTCATGCATCCCTCCAGCTTGCTCATGCTGACGTGCTTCCTAAGCTGCGGTCATGTTACCTTGCGCAACCAAAAGCCTTGTTTTAACCTAATATTTTCTAGGGAGAGAAAAAACATAGAGAACGTAACTGACACTGAAGGAGAAGAAGAGAGGCAGAAGCAGTGAAGATCATCCTCTGTTTTTGTAAGATGGTTATAGATGCTACAACTTATTTGATTCTATTTTGTAGTATGAGTAGATAGATCTCCTTTCTCGAGGTTGAGATGTAGGATATGATTTAAACTCCGTTTATTATATATGTTATGTTTTTATTCAATTTTATATAGTGTTTATCTTTTGTGTGCTTAATTATATGGAGTAATTAACCATATCAATAGTGATTAGTGAAACCTTGGCCGGGGGAATTCTTTATGGAATCGATGAAAGGGAAACAGTGTATGGATTTAGGTTTGGTACACTCCTGGCGGAGGTATTAGGATTGGTTCTTGTTCGCTTCCAAGTTCCAACTACCTACTATTAGATAGTGAAATATATCTTTAGGTCACATCTACGTTCTTCATGTATATTTTCACTGATCACCTTACAAAGATAGTTCGCTAGTAAGTCGTGCATTCGGGTAGGACAATTAATAATAACTTGGTGGTGCGTTCATTACATCACGAAAGTATGGTTAATACAATAGATATCTAGGAAACCACATTTATAATAGCGAGGAGATGATCCAATTGCATTGTAGTGTCGTGGCTCTATTATTCTTTCTTTTCTCTATCTTCATTATTGCTTATTTGCGTGCTCACACTTCAACAACCTATTCAACTATTGATTTGCATGAACTATGAATCACCCCTAACTTAATTGCCCACCCGGTCCCCTGAGTTTGATAACTGAAACTTACATTCTGATATTACTTGAGTAATAGAGCACACTTTTCTCTAGTTTGTGCAGTGTGTATTTTTTACGCAATAAGTTTTTGGCGACATTGCCGAGAACTAGGATTGTACCGCTAGGTTTAGGGATTGTAGTTTAGGCTTTAGTTGATTTTCTAATATTTTTCTCCTCTGTTAACATTTTATGTCGCAAGTCAACACGGTCGTGCCCCTGTACGCACGACCATGCTTAAAGAAAAAAGTTAAAAACACGGTCGTGCCTTCAAAAAGCACGTCTGTGCTCTTAGAAAAAAAAATATGTTTTCTGTTTTTATTTATTTATTTTTGTTTCATTTTAGGTATAGTTTAGTTTTTCTTAGAGACAAAATCACATAAGAGAGATGGAATGATTTTAAATTATTATTTCTAACTCGCTCTCTCATGCAAGAGTCTATTTGGTTTTGAATCGTGGATAATGCAGGGTCGTGTAATGGCCTAGGCAATAAAGACAATTTTGCCTTAGGCCCCCAAATTTTTTTGTGCTTATATAGTATATACTACCAAAGCTTGAGAGAGGTAATGGAACAATGAAAAATTAGGTCATATTAATTCCAACTGGGTAATGTAGCGTGGAAATTGAGAAGTGCAACGTGAGAATTGCAATTTTGGTAGTTATTAATAGTAGTGTTTTATATTAGCAAAATTACATTTTTCAAAAAACTAAAAAATAAAATATCTGTTATTTTTACATTCTCAAAATTTAAAAAATAATTTGTGTTTACTTATAACAGTTAGTTTTTTTATGACTTATATATCTAATGTATTGTGCACGTTTGTTCTTCACTCATACCTAAAAAACTTACGATTTTTTTCCAAATGTATATATTGCGTATAGAATTTTCCAAACGTTTGCTACTACCGAAAGAAGTTTACTAAAATTAAAGTTACTTAAATCATATATAAGGTCAACAATGTTTCAAAATAGATTGAATGTGTTAGCTATCATATCTATTGAATGTGAAATGTTATAATTGTTTGATTATAAAACTCTGATAAATGATTTTGCAGCTTAAAAAGTTAGAAGATTAATATAAAAAATTAATAATTTATATAATATATTAAGTGTCTTCAAGATTCTTGTCAAAAGAAAGTCAGTTAACATTTTCGCCTTAGACCCCAAAATGTCTATACACAGTCCGCACTACTAAAAAAACAGGATTTAGCGACGAATTTTAGTGGCAGACAAAAATCCGTCGCTAATTGTGATGGATGTAGACACAAATTTAGAGTTTTTCTTTAAAAAATAGCACTTTCAAATTTAGCGATAAAAATATGTCCTCGCTAGAAATCCGTTGCTAATTCCCTCTCTAATATTCATCTATAAGTTTTAGCTAGGAATTTAGCAACGGATTGTTTCTGTCACTGGTTTTCCGTCTCAAAATCCATCGCTAAATATGTGTAAGATTTAGCGAGGCGATATTCCGTCGCAAATTGCTTTTGTATTCTAAATAATAATAAATAAATAAATAAAAGATAATATGCCCATGTTCAAATCCGGGTCCTCTTTAATAAATGAGATGAGTTCCACCATGTGAGCCAGATAACATTGCCTTACTAACAATCTATTGAAGTAATAATATAACAACATTTTCACAGTGATACTTTTATTTAGGCCTGAAATTGAGCCCACTAAAACTTCTCACTCTCAAGTCTTTACACGCATACCAGTTCAAAAAAAAAAGTCTTTACACGCATAACACTCTCAAAGAAAAGATAACACGCAAAACTGTGCCAAGATGTTTTTTTTTTTTTTTGAAAGGCCAAATTTGTATTAAGAGGGAATACAAGGGTATTCCAACCCATAATACATAGGATAATAGAAAACCAAAGCTTACAACATAGAGATATAGAAAGCTAAAGAAAACAGGACAAAGAAATAGAAGTTACATAGCCAAGACATATAAGGCCAGCACCCCAAATTTAGAAGAAGGGGCCTGGATTCTACAATTAATAGCATACCCCTCGTGACAGGCCAGGCACTTCACTTCGCTGGAGGCTTCTTAATGCATGCTCATTAATTAACCCTCAATGTAGTTCACATTATCAAAAACATGGTTAGCAGCCAAAGTAACAGAGCACGTACAGCCCCTGCATTTTACCAGAGCTAAGGAACCATACAATCACCTCACATTTTCCTCTTGTTGCTCCCTCCTCACCCTGCAACTGTATTGGTGCAGTTACACGTCTATAATTGCCAGATTAAGCCCAGACCCAAACATAATTGGGGGTTATTAGACCACTCATAGAAGGAGTGTTTAAGCTTTAATTTGGATACTAATGTTTTTAATTTGTATATAATTCTCAAGCTAATGTCTTAAACTGTTGAGTATATGATAGAAGGACTTTGAAGAATACTAGACAGGCTTAACATTTAGATATGGTTGACTAGTGTATTAGTTAGAAGTTTAAGTAGTTAATTAAATATTGGTCTATCTTTTTTAAGGCTGAAGATGAAGAAGCTGCTCGAGAGTCAAGGAATGCAAAACAAGACCGCTATGCAGAAATGCGAAAGTTGAAGGATGAGGAGCGTGAGGCGCAAGAGCGTAAGTTGGTGAGTTAACAATCTTATTTTAAAACGGCATCAGAGTCTATCATATATCCTTTACGGCCCGTTTGGTGGACAGGATAAACAGAGACAGGATAGGATAGTAATCATATCCTGTTGTTATCTGTTGTTTGTTGCGCCAGCAGGATAGGATAACACTATCCTGTCCCTTATCATATCCTGTCTATCATGTGTAAAAGTTATCCTGACGGGGGAGTTAGGATAGAAATTATCCTGACAGGATAGGATATCAGTTTTTTGTTTGTTTATTACCATGATCCAAAATTAATTTCAATATTTACATTTTATATAATTTATAATAATATTAATTAATAAATATAAATTTTTGATTTTAATAAAATATTAATTTTATTACTTATCAATTACTAATTGTTATTGTTGAGTTAAATTATTTAATTACTGATAAATTTAATTAAAAAATAAACTTATTTATAAATGATGAAAATATTGGATTTACTCATATAAAATAATTAAATTTTCATTATCACTTACTACTACTTAGTTAACATTATTTTTCGTTATTTATATTATAATAAAAATACACAAAATAATTCTTCACTCATAATAAAATAGGCTACTCATATATATATATATATATATATATTAATTTTTTAATAGTAAATATAGACTAATTTTATATTATCATATGATATTATTTAAAATTATTTCTCTACTTATATAATTATAATTAATAATTTAAATATAAACTATTTTTGAAAGAATAATATCTTTTAATAATTTTTATTATTAATCACTTACCCCTACTAAGTTAAAACCCATTGGTTACATATATAATAATTTTAATTAAAATAGACTCCCTTCCAAAAAATTAAAATAGCCGAATTACTAAAAATTAATTTTATTTTAGTTAATATTAAAAAATAAGCTATTTATAAAAATGAAAAAAAAAATTAAATTTAATAGAATAATCACTTTTTTAAAAAAATCTATTTAGAAAAATAAATTTTAAAAAATATTATCTATTTTTTATTTCAAGGAAAATTTGATACATTTTTCATTGTTTGTATCATATCCTATCAATATCCTGTCTACCCCAAACGCAGGATAGGATAAGAGTCTATCCTGCTCTTATCATATCCTGTGCTTATCCAATACTTTATCCTATCCTATTTTTATCCCATCCTGACCACCAAACGGGCCCTTATTGTATTTACTTCCTCTTTGGCCCAATCCTGCCTTTCTATCATCTCTTGTTTTTAAATTTTCATTCATCAAAAGAAAAAGAAGTATCTATTACCTTTCCTGTTTTATTTTTTTCTTTATATTTTTGTCTTCTTTGACTTTATGTTACTCAATCTGCCATTTTTTTAAACCAATGGCACGTTCTTTCTCAGTTGAGCGATCGTGAATAACAATGCTTTGTAAGAGTTCCTGTGTTATAGTTGTCTGATAATTTTCCATCATTAAATTGCTAATTTTATTTATGTTAATTTTACTTTCGTTGCCTTCTGACTTTATCATCTGATAAATAAATAGTGTGCATTTTCCCCCTCGCAAGTCGTATAATTGAAAATTTTAAATATTTGGAAAATAATTGAAATGATGCACCACTAATTTATTACTTGTTAAAGCTTATAGTGACAAATTAGTGATGCCCCTATAAAAATAATGAATTCAAATAGAAGCGACGGAATGATTCCCTCGTTACATTTGTGAGGAAAACCATTCCGTTGCTAATAGCGATGGAATAAGAGTTAAAACAGCTAGCTGTTTAGCAATGAAACTTTCCGTCTCAAATAGCGACGGAATAAAAGTTTAAAATGGTAAGCTATTTAGTGACGGGTTTTTTTCGTCGCAATTAGCAACGGATTCCAAAATTCGTCTCTGACAGTTTAACAACGCCACTTTCAGCGATGAATTTTATTCCGTCGCTAACTCTTTCGCAAACCATTAGTTTGCATTTTTTTTAGTGCTGGGACAATGCACAGAGGTGTCATCCCTCTATCGGTCGGAGATAACCAAAGAGAAGCTCCAATGTCAAATGAACACATGACCTGTTTGTGAGAAATATCAAGCTACAATTTGACTCAATTAAAGTGGCATGATAACAGTCTTTGTTATCCATGACCTAATCTTCTCAAATGATGGTTTTCAAGTCTCATCCTAGGTCCAAGATATGACTTTTTGGCTTTTTGGAGGTTTTGGTGAACACTTCCAATATCTTTATCTTATCCATAGATTTAAACTTAAAATTCTATTTAAAGAACATAAAATTCCTACCACTTGCACCACCGAATAGATTTATGTAAACCAAGTTTCTAATATTTAATGACTTAGACATAGTTTCAAAAAAAAAAAACTTATTATTTGAGTTTTTTTGTTAAAGGGAATATTATTTTGAGTTTAAACTTACTTGTTTTAGTATAGATGAAGAGATACCTAATTATTTTGAGTTTAAACTTACTTGTTTTAGTATAGATGAAGAGATACCTAATTTCGTAGCTATGCTCGTGATTTTGTTTTTTCAGGTGTCTAACTTTAAACCAAAGCCCAATTCTGTAATTATAAACACAATCTTATAAACAAATCATATGGACGACTTAAGTATAGTTTTATGTTCCAGTGGAAAAATGCTGTTGTGAGAGCTAGAACCGTGTGACTAACAAATGTTGCCTTAATTAGTAAGGAGGGACCACTTCTCTTCAGAAGAAGTTGTGTGCTCGAGTTTTGCAGCCAATGTGAGGACTGTGTTGGTAGGTGATCTGTAAATGTCTCTATAAGCGAACAAAGATCATCTGACCCGTGGTGGTGATCGGACCCGAACTTTAAAAAAATACATGTGGTAAAACAATAAAAAAACAATTTGCTAAATTCAATTGACTTCGGAGATATTAGAATTTGGGAGGACTAATTAATTCTTCTACTTTAAAAGTTAGTTCAAGAGGTGATGATTGTTCTCTCATATATAAATGCTATATTGGTCATGTGTTAGTTAATGCGAGACTTCTCAACAAGATAAGGGCCACTTTGGTGGTCAACATATGATAAACGCATGATAGGATAAATGGTTGGACAAGGACATGATATGATAATAGTAAGATAAACTCATATCTTATCATGCGTTTGAGATGGACAGGATATTGATAGGATATAATACAAACAATGAAAAATGTATCAAACTTCGTTTTGAAATAAAAAAATACATAATATTTTTTAAAATTTAATTTTCTAAATAGTTTTTTTTTTTAAAAAGTGATTATTCTATTAGAAAAAATTTACATTTTTATAAATCGGCTTATGTTTTAATATTAACAAAAATTAAATTAAATTTTATTAATTCGGCTATTTTAATTTATTTTTTTGAAGGAAGCCTATTTTATCTAAAATTATTATATATGTAATCAATGAGTTTTAACTTAATTAGTAGGGGAAAGTGATCAACAATAAAAATTAATTAAATTTTTAAAAAAATATTAAATATATTATTCTTTCAAAATTTATTTATATTTAAATTATTGATTATTTATGACATGTTATTTGAAAAGAAGCTCTGCTAGGGTTCCTTCATCTTCATCCTCTCCTGCGGCGGCGGCCGCGCCCTGCTCGCCCTGCGCGCCGGTGTGTGGCTGCTTTGCCGCCGACGCTCCTTCCTCTGCCTATTCCTTGCGGTGCTCGTGGAGTTTCGTCTCTCTCCAACTCCTTCCCCTTTCTCGTTTCTGGCCCTTGGATTTCCAATCTGCGGTCGCTTGGCGGAGGTGGTCTTTCCCAGTGGAGGCGTCTCCTTCTTCCTGGTCTTTCTCCATCTCTGTCACGGCGGAGGTGGCTGATCCCCTGTTTTGCCTCTGTCTTCCTCTGCTTCGTTTTGATGTGCAGCAACGCTGTCAGGATCCCTCTATCCGTTTCTGTCTCGGCGGCCGGCAGTGGCGGCTCCGGGCATGGGGCGTCGATGGAGGGAGATGACGAGGATGCGGACGGGCCAGCGGATGCGCAGGGAGGGCGGTTCAGTTCGGCGGCGGGCTTTGGGTCTTCTACCCAAAGGGGTTCCTTGTCTGATTTGGAAGCTCCGCTTCAGGTCGGCGGTGTTTCTCGGCGCTGCTGTGTTACTTTGTTCGTCGATGGCATCGAGGAAGCGGTAGGTTATCACCATTTGCGCGGGTTGTTCTCCCTTTTTGGTCGGATTTCGAATTTGTTCATTCAACGGTTCAAAAGGTCTGGAAGACGTTTTCGTTTCGGTTTTGTCCGGTTTTTCTCGGGTAAGAGTGCGGGGTCTGCTATTCGTGTTCTGGATGGTTTGAAGGTTGGTGGTGCGAAGTTGTCGGTGGCTCCGGCTCGGTCCCCTAGGCGAGGCATGGATGGCTCTTTGGTGCGGGCTTCTCGTGTTTCTAGCTCGCTTGCTGTGATGTCTGATCCGCCTGTCGCATGCGTGCGTGGGGAGGTGGGTCGCGTGGGTGGTCGGAAGTCGTGGAAGGAAGCTCTCGAAGGGAATTTTTTTGATTCTGCTGCTTTCGAGTTATCGCTGGTTTTGGACGTGATTAAGGATCGCCCTGTCGGCGATACGATTCCCGTGGAATTTCTTTTTCCTGAAGTTGGGTCCTGGTCTGTTGTTTCTTCCGGTCCGATTGTTCCTCTTGTCTCGGTTGGTGCGGATGGTGGGGCCTCTCCCCTTCTTTGTCCCTCCTCTTTTGGGTGTGGTGTCGCTGTTAGGGCGGGGGAGTCTTGTGTTAGGGATGGGTTGGGTGTGCAACGCTTTCGTAGAAGGGGGCGCCCCAAGAAGCAAGCTTGTCAGGGCGGGTCTGAGTTAGTGGTCGTTCCTTCAGTAGGGGCGAGTGAGCTTGATGTGAAGAGGGCTCGTGGTCGGCCCAGGAAGGTGGCGTCCAGGTGTCATGTTCCGTTCACTCCTGTAGATTCTTCTCCTCCCGGGATGCTAGCCGCTGGATCCCCAGAGGCTCTTGGCGTAGATCGTCTGCCGGAGCCTTCGCCTGCTGGTGGATCTTTGCCTCCGGGTGTTCTGACAAGGGCAAGGCGTGCTCTTACGATCGGGAAGCAGGTGGGTGTTGTTTTGGAAGACTCTGATGAGGTTGCGCTGAACCAAATTGTGGAGCACATTAGGTCGAGCAGGTCTTCGTAAAGTGGTTTTTTGTGCGGGTTTTGTGTTGTAGGGGCTCTTCTGGTAGGTTTTTTTTCAGGTTGTTCGTAGGGTGGTTTTGGTTTGGACTGATTTTTTGGGCTTCTTCGTGATGTTTTGTATAGGGAGATGCTTTTTGTGCAGGGGTCTTTTTGTCCCTTTTGGTTTGTGACTTTGGTTCCTCCCTCTCCTTTTGTCGAGGTTGGTTGGTTGTACTAATTATCGATTTCAATATATAATTGAGTTTTCTAAAAAAAAATTATATAAGTAGAGAAATAATTTTAAATAATATCATATGATAATAGAAAATTAATCTATATTTACTATTAAAAAATTAATATTTATATGTGTGCGGCCTATTTTATTATTAGTGAAGCAATATTTTGTGTATTTTTATTTTTTTATAAATAACGAAAAATAATGTTAATTAATTAGTAGCAAGTGATAGTAAAAAAATTATTATTTTATATGAGTAAATCCAATATTTTCACAATTTATAGATCAATTTATTTTTTAATCTAATTCATAAGTAACTAAATAATTTTAACTTAACAATAACAACTATAATTGATAAATAATTAAAAATATACTATTAAAATAAAAAAATTATATTTATTTATTAATATTATTATAAATTATATAAAATACAAATATTAAAATTAATTTTTGGTTATGGTAATAAACAAACAGAAAACTGATATCTTATTCTGTCAGGATAATTTCTGTCTCAATTCCACCCTCCGAATAAATTTTACACATAATGGACATGATAAGATAAGGGACAAACAGGATAAAATTGCTATTATCATGTATCATGTCCACCATACGGACCTTTAATTCTTAACTAAATGGTGTAATAAAATGTAATCATCTAAATTTGGAGATATTGTTCATTACTATACGGCTTCAACAAATTCATTAGAAAAATCACAAATTATAAGAAATTAGAGTGTTTGTGAAAAAGATAAAAGTGTACACCATCTATTCCATATTTTTATTATTTCATAATAACATAATACGAATATAAATTATAGGCGCAGATTAAGGTTGACGGTTTGAAAAACGTGAATACAACATGAAAACAACATTAATTTTAGAGTTTTTATTCATTCACACCTCAACTCATTTTTCACTTTCATTTTTTATCCATTTTTTTCTTCTTTTTCAATCAAATCGTCTATCTAATAACACTGGTGATGCATCTATGTATCTTGACCGTTGAATAGTTAGTTCGCTCTTCTCTTTCCTCTTATAACAAAATAAAAATCAAATCGTCTATCACATCTTTACCTGTCATTAGTGCTCTTTTATGTAATAGGTTGGGGTACTCCTTTACCCCTATTCATCTTATTTGGCTTTTAAAAAAAATTATTTTTCTCTCTTTTCTCTTCATCTTTCTCATTCCTCCACCTCTTTCCACTTCAACCTAAGGTGTGAAGTAAACCATTTTTTTTTTTTAATGGAAAGTAAACCATATTCTTAATTTTATATACTCGTGCATATATACCCGTGTGAACTAGTTTAAAGGGAAAAAAGTAAACAACTTTAATTTTAAATACTCACATTCTCTTTCATATTGAATCTGCCAATACTCTTATCTCTTTCTTTCATAATCATCACATCATCAATTTAATGAACGTAATCACACATTCACGTAATTAAAAATTCTAAACCGTTTGATCAAATCGATCGGCTCATTTTAACATAATTGAACAGTAGAGAGAAAGCTTAAAATTCATAGAATGAATTTGTTTTTTCATTGATTTGAAATGAGTGCACAAGGTTTGTTACACTAAGAAAAATTAGCCTTCCTCTTATAATAAAAAAAACACTAAAAAAATCCAAAATTTAAAAAGGCTCAAGGGTAACTTTGAGCCTTTTGTTACCCTTGAGTTCAAATAAAAAAAACTTTGGCAGACCGAAGAAGATGAGTTAGATTGAGAGTTGCATTGGGGCTTGTCCCAACTTTTTCATCAAACATAGAGTAGTTCTTACTACATAATTTTGAGTATTAATTGGTTCACACCTTATTATATTTGCACCTAATTTTCACTTAATTTTATGTCTATTTTTTTTACATCATATTATCTATTACATTTCATATTTTCTCTTAACTTAATGGATAAGTCGGAAGCTAAGTTAAATACAAGTACATAGAATACATGATGAAAACTGATAAGCAAGAAGAATTTAAAATTTAAAATACAAAATTGAATAATACAAATCCATTCGCTAAGTACATCAACAAAATTTTGTATCCAATCCTGATCTTCATTGGAATTTCTTAAGTGCAGTATATCCAATCTCAATTTAATCTTAATAAACCTTGTTTGATTTCAAAATTTGATCCAGTTCAAAAGTAAGTATAAAACGTGGATCTAGTTGAATTTTTCAAATGCACTAAAAATAGTTACCTACCAATAACTACCCAAAAAATAAATTTTGGACTTTTCCCAATTTCAATAACATTAATTTATTCTTCATTAAAAATAATAAATATAGTTCGAGAAAACAATTGAGAAGGCGTGGACTACAAGGCTAAATAAAATAGCTAGGTTTTCCAAAGGAGATAAATACAATTGACCTCCATTCCATTCAAACTGCGCGTTGAGCTCAGCAGTACCACTCACTTCACATCACACACGTTATTTGCCATTTTCATATCCCTAACCGCTCACGCGTTTTCCGTTTCAAACTTTTGAATTAATTACACTCAACCACTCCACATTCAATATTGATGCAGTTACAACATGAACACAACAACAACAACCAATCATAAAAATAAATAAAAAATCAAATCAAAACCATAATTGCGCTTTTTTTTATTAAATGACTTTAGCACTTTTTATTTTAACACTGCCGGCACCTTTGGGTCGCCGTTACGTTATTACCCCATGAAACTTGGGAGTTTTCCTTTTTCGATCGATCGAAACACAAGAAAAACTAAGATCGCGAATTTCAATATAGTATAATAAGCGAAAAAATGTAGTGCATGAAATTTGATCAGATTCAGATACCAGTGACGATGAAAATAGCAAATGCAACTAACCACCAAAGGTTCTTTTTCACGAATCAAGTTATCAGCGATTAACCAGAAAACTAAGCTAATTATCACCACTAAAACCAAACATAACACAGCAGAGAATGTACATAAGATTTCAACTACTTATGTGCAATTTTGACCCAGCTATTTCCTTAATCCTAGCACCTACGTGATGAAACTAAAACGCACCGTTTAGAAGATTGGAGCCTAGTTGCGCGCCATCATCTTCTTAAACTCCTCGAAGTTGACGTTTCCGTCGCCGTCGCCGTCGACGTTGCTGATCATCTTGCGGCAGTCGGCGAGGGAGCACTTCTCACCGAGCTTCTTGAGCACGGCGTGGAGCTCGTTGGCGGAGATGACGCCGTTCTTGTCGAGGTCGTAGAGGTCGAAGGCGTCGCGGAGATCCTTGTCGTCGCCCTCTCCACCGTCGTGGAGGTGGAAGTCGGCGAACTCCTTGAGGTCGATGTAGCCGTCGCCGTTCTGGTCGATCTCCGCCATCATGCGCCTCACCTCCTCGGAGGTCGTCTTGGAACCGAGCGCGCACAGCATCTCCTTCAGCTCCGCACACGAGATCTTTCCGTCGCCGTTCTTGTCGAACTTGTTGAAAATACTGCGCACTTCGTCGTCCATGCCGGCGGCGTTTTCTCTTCTCAGTCACCGGCGAGTGTGGGAGAAACGGAATCTCAGTGCTCTTAACCGTTTTTAGGGTTTAGTTTTAGATTCTTTTTACATGTGAGATGGAACGGCGTCATTTATAGGATATGGTGCGGCCTTTCACGCGGTTTCTTCCGCAACGCGTTAATTAGGAAGAAGTAGGAATATCCACCTAATGACCAAGTAGAGGTTCACTCGTTTAATAAATTGCTATTTTAAGAAAATGATTAAATATGCTTTTTGGTCCTTGAACTATTAGTATAATTTAGTTTTCGTCCCTCGTCGGCGTAAAGATGGATTTTAGGCCCCAGACTATGAGAAATTATTGGTTTTCGTCCCTGCCGAAGTTTGGCATTGACCATCGGGTCTATGTGTCACGGTAGAGCTTACATGTCGATGGCCACGTCATTTAATAATACACACCTGGAAAAAAAATTAAGCTATTAATTCATATTAAACAAAACTTAATCTTCAAGTTAAACTAAATTATCAGCAGTAAATCTTCGGAAAATCTAAATATATCTTCAACCCATAAAAAACCCTCCTCCTCCTCCTCCTTCTTGCAAGGCCCTTCATCTTCAATTTCTGCAAGGAGTTCACTGAGCTAAATAATCTCCAATTTCTGCAGCCACTGCATCTTGCACAACATCTACAAATGGGTTACCCGGTTTCAGAATTTAATTAGAAAAAAGTCAATTAGATGAGTGAAGGATGAAATTAGCTAAATAATATCGAAGCTTCTTGAACGATGAAATTTTCAACTCTACAAATTGTATCAAAGGAAAATGATTGAGAAAGGAGGAGTTTTGGAAAGTGGGTATTTAACTATGTTAAATGCATGTTCAACTAGAAACTAAAAAACCCAAACAAGATCCCTTCACTACCCATTTCCGATATGAACAGCCTCCAACACCATCCACAACGCAAACCCCAAACCCCAATCAAATAGAAGGGAAGATGGAGAGAATCAAACACAAATCCAACACACAACCTTCAAATCTCTGCTCCAGCGAGTAAACCAGGGAGCTCTGTCTCCAATACCACTGTGACGTTCCAAATCCGTACAGCTGCGCAGCAACCCCTGATGCCCATCGCGTCGTGAAGCTCGGATTGGGCCTACATGGTTGTCGTTGTGCCATGGCAGGACCATCATGAAGTAACCCAGCAAGCGTCGCACTTGTAGCCGCGATCCATCGTCTCCAACCTTTGTCTCCCTCAGACACCATGAATGCCCTCACGCTGCCGGGAGCAACGCCCCTCCACCGCGTCGAGCTATGTCCGCCCCATATCTGCATCGACCATGGAACCCAAATCAAGTTTTGGGTTGGTTTTGAAGCTCAGAGAAGCATTTGGGGTTGATTTGAGAGAGGTTGATGGTGGATCGAAGCTTGTCCGTGGTGCTGGGTGGTGGTTTTGTAGTGGTTCATGGAGAAGCATGAAAATGATGATGAAGTTATTGAAGGGTTGAAGTTGTTGAAGATGATAATGGACCTGCAACCCTTTGACCTCATCAGATCAAGCTTTCTCTTTTTATTTTTAAATAATTAATAACATAATTTATAATTGAAAAAAATAACAAAAAAAGAAAAAAATTCCATTAAATTACGTGGTACTGCCACATAAGACCAACCGTGACAAATAAGCATGGTGGTGTTGAGTGTTGACCAAACTCCGACAGGGATGAAAACCAGCAATTTCTCACAGTATGGGGCCTAAAATCCACATTTACGCCGGCGGGGACGAAAACCAAATCTCGCTTATAGTTCAGCAACCAAAAACATATTTAACCCTTTAAAAAATGGACATTGATTAAATTGTTATTTTAAAAAATATTATTTAATTGAAAAATATTATAATTGCTATTTTGGAAATATTAATATCCATTTAAATATCAATCCACACTTTCCACATGTAAAAAAAAATATCAATGGGCTTAGCCCTTCCACTTTATAAAATAAAATATCAATTCACAGTATAATTTTTACACAATTGTCTTTTTTATTTTTCAGTATTAAACAAGTATTTCACCTTCTATATTAATTATTCGCCCCATTGTCAAATGCACAAAGTGGTAGAAAGTTAACCAATACAGTTTTTACATTTAAAAAGTTGAGAATCAAACTCAAACAAAAGGATTAACCACTAGTAACTTTTACACAATAATAGGCAATTTCAAATCCTCTCAGTATATATAGTATTTTATAAGGTACCAAATAATGCCCCAAACGGCCAAACCCAACCATAATAAAGGGACTTGAAGTGTACTAAAAGGAAGGAAACGATGATGTGACGTTCCACTAGTAAGACCAAGACGCGTGTCTTTAGAGCGTGATGGAGTGTACCAGAAGATCGAAATAAATTATGCGTATGGTGAAAATTTTTTAGAATCAATTTTTAGAAATCTATTTTTGAAAGGTAATTTATAGATATCTTAAACTTTTGTATTTTGTATTTCTTTTTTTTTTTACTTTGTCTATGAAATGTCATTTTATAATTAGTTAAAATATATTTCTACACCTATTTGAGTTATATTCCTTGTCAAATGAATATATATATATAAATTTACATTCTACATCAATTTCTATTTGTCTCTCTTTTTTTCTTCTTCAGAAAATAGCAATACACAAAAAGATTGAGAAAAAATATTACTTTTCGATGTATCAAAAGAAATTGAGAACAAATATATATACTAAAAAAGATAATTAATTTGTTAAAATTAATTTATTATTTAACCTTTAACTGTGCAATATTCATTGTATTTTTTATACATTATATTCGAGACTTATTAAGTATAAGAATTTATTTAAAGAATAATAAATAATAATATCTTCAACTTCTTGATTCTCTCCTAATTCTCTTCTATACCAAACAACATAACACTATTTTCTCCAACCTATTTCCCTCTCTTCAATTTCTTTCTCTTAAAACTCACATCTACTAAACTGAGTGTTAATATTTTATATTGTTTTCATAGGAAAAATTGGTGGACATACATAACTCCCGGACCCCTTTTCAATAAACTACTGCAAATATCTGCACAGAGTAAAAACCGCTTATAATACGTATGTCACCATGGTGTCAGGAGAATTATGTATGTTTATGTATCATTGCTTTTCCTACTTAATATATTAACTTTTTTAAACTGCTTAATATATAAACATGGTATCAATAGTTTAGGAAAGATTTCAATCATATTTTCATATCTTTTATTGTATAAAATTTATTTAATTATAATATTATTGGTATAACAATAAAATCATTACGTGTGAGCTTAGATTTCTGTTAAACTTAATATGATAAAACATCACTATTCTTATTCACGTTGAACTTATGTGACAAGAAATTCTATTATTGAGAAAAGTCATTACGATTTACACTAATCAGATTTAATTAGCTCTAGTGGATTGTCATGATGATGTTGTATTACTTTTTTCTCCTCGTGTCTTTGTTTTTTTTCTCTTGTATATGTCTTTTTTTTTTCCCTTTATATCTTCTTTAATCCATTTGGCTTTTAAAAAAAAGCTTACACTAAAACACCAAAATAAACATATACATGATGTATTGGTCTATGAGTATGTTTCTTATTCCTAGTTAATAAAGTTTCTCTTTTTTTTAAGAAAAAAAACCACATGTACCTTTTAGTGAAACAATCTTGTTCAAATCACATGGAATAACTATGGTTAGCCTTTAAAAAGAAACCATGGTTAGCAAAACGTTTTATATCATATATTTAATGTTATTGCATTCCTAGTGACTTGAAACAAAAACATATTATCACGAACTGAATAAAACTATTCCAAACAATAAAAACACACACGTTTTCAAAATTAAAAATAAAATTAGTTTAAAAAAAAGAATAAAATTAAACATTAGTCATTTCATATTGACTAAATTCTTAGTCGTAAAACAAATTATTTTCGAAATTCTGCTTCACAAAAGCTTGTGGTTGTGGACTTTCC
The DNA here is from genome assembly GCA_030819835.1 of Acmispon strigosus. NCBI lineage: Eukaryota > Viridiplantae > Streptophyta > Magnoliopsida > Fabales > Fabaceae > Acmispon > Acmispon strigosus. The sequence goes on along the minus strand of JAUAMA010000005.1, from coordinate 41,535,034 downwards.
TGCCGGATAGGATACTAGAAAAACAAAGGCACCGCACGTTGCAATTTTATTTTTAAACAAAACAATGATTGATTAACTTCCGTACGTTGACGGATTATATTAATGGATTAATAAATGTTACATCTACTTGTACAATAGATTAAAATAAATATCTCTTATTTTAGGCCCCGTTTAGGAAAACAGTTTAATTAAAAGCTTATGACTATCATAAGCGTTTATTAATAAGCTCTTTTAAGAAATTTATTATAATGAATTGAAAATAAGTTATATATAAGCATAAACTCTTTTTCACTCTGAATAGCTTATGAAAATAAACTCAAAACAGCTTATAAGTAGGTCATAAGCTATTTATATAAGCTCTCCCAAACGCTTGTATTATTGCTTATGCTATAATATAAACTCAAATAAACTCTTCTAAACGAGACCTTAGTGCTACAACATAGAGAGTGGTACTCCACTTAACATTTTATAGGATATGAATTAAACAAATTTAATGATATTACTATGTTGATTATGCATATCAAATTTCAATTGAATTTAAAATTCGTAGGTATATATTCTTATAGTTGATATTTACAAATATTTCAAACGTATATTATTCATGAAGTATCTAATAATTTTAAAATTTTATGAAATTTTGTATATTCAATCTATTCATTTGTTTTAATTCAATTGTTTCATTTGCCAAATTTATATCATAAAAAAAATTGATTGTTGTTGAAAGTGTAATTCTGAACTAGTCTGGTCTGTGCTTAGTTAGTGGGCTTTTAGTTTGGGCTTGGTTAGTTGTGAGGACCACACATGTCCAATGTATATAAACAAAAAGTGTAATTGTAATATTCAGAACGTGAATCATTAATAGAATTTCAATTTTCAGTATTCTACTCTTCTCCCTTCGTTCTCTGTTACGCTCTGTTTCTTGTCTCTGTTTTCCGTTCCTCATCGTCACCTCCGCTGTGTGCTCTAACAAATGGTATCCAGAGCATTCGTTCTTGAAAGAAGACAGGCGACGATGAGTGGAAACAACGACAACTTCGTTGCAAACCTTCCCGTACTCGATGGCAAGAACTGAGACCGATGGCAGGTCTAGATGAAGGTAATCATGGGTTACCAAGACGTCCTCGAGATTGTGGAGAATGGGTTTCCGACGCTACCCAACGCACCCACCGACGAGCAGTGAGTTGCACACAAAGACAACAAGAAGAAGAAAGATTTCAAGGCCCTGTTCCTGCTTCATCAGTGCGTTGATGTCGCACACTTTGACAAGATCGCAGGCGCTACGAGTGCCCAGGAAGCGTGGAACATTCTTGCGAAATGCAACGAGGGGGCTGAGCAGTTGAAGAGGGTCCGCTTGCAGACCATGAGAAGACAGTATGAATTAATGCAAGTGGAGACGAATGAGAAGGTCGCTGATTTGTTCAACCGGATAATCGCGTTGACGAACACGATGAAGTTGTGTGGCGAAAAATTCACTGATCAAACGATCGTAGAAAAGATTCTACGAACTCTTTCCCCCATATTTGACCACATCGTGGTAGCAATTGAAGAATCCAAGAATCTTGCTACCATAAAGATTGAAGAACTTCACGGTTCCCTTGAAGCTCATGAGCAATGGATGCTCGAGAAGTCAAATGATAGGTTTGCTGATCAAGCGCTTCAGGCGCAAACCTCCAAGAAAGGGGGCTCGTCTAGCAGAAGGGGAAATCGAGGCAGAGGAAAATCCAGAGACATTCATGGCAACTCTGGAAGAAACTACAATCAAGACTCTGAGCAAGAACATCAGGACCAACCCGAATCTTCAAGAAGAGGAGGTTCGACCAATTACAGAGGTGATAAGAAGATGATTGACAGAAAGAAGATACGTTGCTTTAATTGCAACAAGGTTGCGCACTTCTCCAACGAGTGTAAAGCTTCAAGCAGTGGAGATACTCGCGGACGATCCGGCAATGAGGCAAATCTTGCTAAGGATACCCCTGTTTCTGATGGTGAACCATTTACGTTCATGATGGTTACCAAGGATGGCAACCACAACTCTGGAAATTGGTACCTGAATTTTGGATGTTCAAACCATATACAGGACACAGAGCATGACTCGCTAACTTGGACGAAACCAAGAAAAGCAAAGTTCACTTTGCAGACGACAAAGTCATTGTGGCAGAAGGAGTTGGTGACGTCTTAGTCAAGCGTCGAGATGGGTCAAACGCTGTGATTACTCAAGTATTGTATGTTCCTGGCATGAACCTCACCATCATGGGGAAATTCTTAGTCGTAAAACAATTTATTTTCGAAATTCTGCTTTACAAAAGCTCGTGGAATTTCCTGCCGGATAGGATACTAGAAAAACAAAGGCACGTTGCAATTTTATTTTTAAACAAAACAATGATTGATTAACTTCCGTACGTTGACGGATAATATTAATGTCGGATTTCTAAATGTTACATCTACTTGTACAATAGGTTAGAATAAATATCTCCTATTTTAGTGCTACAACACAACATAGAGAGTGTTACTCCACTTAACATTTTATAGGATATGAATTAAACAAATCTAATGATATTGTATCAAATTTCAATCAAATTTAAAATTCGTAGATATATATTCTTATAGTTGATATTTACATATATTTCAAACGTACATTATTCATGAAGTTTCTAGTAATTTTAAAATTTTATGAAATTTTGTATATTCAATCTATTCATTTGTTTAAATTCAATTGTTTCATTTGCCAAATTTATATCATAAAAAAAAGTTGATTACCAACTTGAGTTTAGAGCTGTCAATATGTGTTTTGACTCGCGGGCTGGCCCGGCCCGAGGGCGGGTTGAGTTGATTAAATCGTAACCCGTTTAGAATGCGGGTTTAAACGGGATAGCTCGCGGGTTAAACAGGCCAGCTCGCGGGTTGGGCAATAAAAAAAACTTTTTTTGACTGAATTTTCTATTTTTATTACTTTTTCAACATTTTTTAGATATTTTTATTTTTCTACTGCTAAAACGAGCCAGCCGACCAACCCGCGAGCCGGGTTGGTTTCATATTTTTCTGGCTCGTTTAGAAACAGGTTGCTCTGGCCCAACCCGTATTAAACCTAACCCGTGACGGGTCAGCCCATATGGGCCGGGCTGGCCCGTATTGACAGCTCTACTTGAGTTAGTACAACTAGCCACAATTTATGAGTTTAACTCTCATGTTCCTTCTATAGGTCGAGGGTTTGAATCCCCTTGAGTTCAGTAAACTCTCAAGTTGGTGGGCAACCCCGCTTTCTCTTTGCGAGTGTATCAAGTGAAAATTAGTACTCATTTTAAGAAATGAGTCCACATGAATGGATCACGTGAGACTCTTACATATTTATTCTCTCTTATATTAATGGATCACATTAATGCACGTGGCCATTTTTTCTTTCATTTAAATCTAAACCATTCATTTGAATATAATGATTGATTTTAGTAGTAATCATTTCTTAAAATGAAAACTAGTTCTCGTCTAATATGTTATATATATATATATATATATATATATATATATATATATATATGAGATGTATTATATGAGAAAAATGATTTTATATGAGAAAATAAGAATAAATCATGATAGCTAGATCTAATCATGAATGGTTAACATTAAAACATGAAGTCATGTGACCTTTTAAAAAAGTCACATGACATTTTTAAGTGATCATGTGACTATTAAGTTATTTTAATCTTAACCATTTATGATTAGATCTAACGGTTGTAATTTATTCTTATGTTTCCATATATATATATATATAGACAGAGAGAGGTATATATATATATATATATAGAGGAAATGTATGTAGCGAGATGAATGTTTTACATGTGAGAGTGAGAGGATTAAATAACAATTGGATTTAAATTAACGGTTTAGATCTATACTCACTTAAAAATTGCAGGTGCCTCCCTTTTCTCTCAATTCCCTAATCTGAGTGCATGAACCCTTCTGTTATCTCAACTTTCCTTAAATCTTGTTCTCTCTTTCTACAGTGCCACCCACCTTGTTGGAAAGAGCAAGGGAATTATCTCGGAAAAATGGTGCCCGGGTGTATTTCCATGTGGGTGGAGCGCTGCTTCTGAAACAGCCACTGGATCATATTGAAATTCGTAGTGTGTGTGAAGGGCACAACTTTCTGATATGATGCATGATGGAGATCATGAATTTGTGATGGTAGAGTTTGCAGCATCAATGAAGGTAGTGGATGTTGGCATCGAAAATGGTGGTGGGAATGGAGAAGATTCACAATTACTAAATGGCTTTACATTCAGAATTGAGATTTTTTTAATGGGTTCTAATCGTGAGAATAGAGAAACAAAGGAGGCACGTGACTTTTTTTATAAATGGGTTCTAATCACAACCATTTAATCAAGTGGGTGAATGGTTGAGATGGAGAAATGTAAAAGATTGAGTCTGACTAAATATGAGATCGAGATCCAGGAATGGATGGTGTTTGAAGATGATTCTTCATCTAATTATAATCTTAGACGCTGACTCCACCTCGTCCACTACAGGTGGTCTGGAGATCAGGATGCCTAAGAAGAACCCCAAATTAGTGATGCCCTGCTAGTGCATTCGACCACTTCCTAGGTTAGCCTAGAGGTGTTGGGGACTTTGAGTCACTTCTTTCTAGAGTAAGAGGCTCAATTGAGGGAGTCAGTGGTGTTGACGGAGCAGAAGTCATAGGTCGTTCATTGGTAGTACTAGAGGCTAATGCTCGGGTTCGTGGTGCCTCGAACGGTAAGACCCTGAATAAATTTAATAATTAAATATTTATTTAATCAGCTAGTGTATATCTAGGGATGCTTGCAGGCGGGAGTTAAGACCAAGAGCTATTCGGATCACCAATGCGATGTTTTCTAAACGACAGTTTGTCGTAGGACCGACCTTAACTCGATTTGGATTTCAAGCGAGAATAGGACGTTCTTACTATCTCTATGACGGCCAGTGAATAATTTCGAGAAGAACGACTATAATATTAATAGGGTTTCCTCCCGGAGCCGGGGAAAGGTTTTTCTCGCTAACGAGGCTTTCAGTAGAAAATTCAGCAAGCGAAACAAGTGTGTTCGGGGACCTCAGATAAAAAATTCAAGAATCACCAAACGTCTCGGTTTGACGCGACGAGTCCAGATATGTGATAAAAAAAAATTGGTGAATAGTGTTTTCATGTCTGGATCGGCATGAATTCCGAGATAAATGACTCGATTATGGACCCAATGCTCGAGATGTACGAGCATGTGGTTTGAGGCAAGTAAGTGACCGATGTTAGCCACTCTAAGCGACGTCGGGAAACGTACTAATGACCGAATATGGATAAGGATAAGAACTATAACGCGACTGACGCGTATGACGAGCGACTTGACAATGCGTTAGCGGGTTAGATATTTAATATTAAACTAATCCTAGACATTTTTCCTAAACTTTTCTAACTTTAGACTTTAGTCCTTGCCCCTTAAGAGTTTAGAGTTTGGTCCTCAAATAGTAAAAAGATATTTTTACTTAAACTTTCAACTCTTCAACTTTGGTCCCTAGAGTTTAAGGAAAATCAAAAATTGACCTCCCTTTTACACATTGAACCCGCAGCCAAGAGGAAGAAAAGGGAGGGGTTGAGTTGTTTTCTTATTGAGTGTCATTAAGTGGAAAGTAAGAAGTATTAAGTGAGTAACTAAGAGAGAGAAAGAGAAGAGAAACTATTCATCATCTTCTTCCTCTTGCTCACCATGGCCGAATTATTCCATCCCCTCTAGCACCATCATTTTCTTGTCTTCTCACTTGGCTTCTTTGAGGTAAAATGATCTCCTCTTTGAGCTCTACACATTGATGGTCTTTGTTTTCAAAAAGGACGAGTCTTGGGGTGATGATAGTTGATGGAATCTCAAGTTCCTTTCACTAATGTTGCTGTCATCATCTTCCTCTTCATTTTGAACTGATTAGTTTTTCAAATGGTTGAGTTTTGATGTTCATGAATTTTGAAGTTGGACTTTTACCATGAAAGCTTTTGTTAAAGTTATAGCCATTATATTGATCTCCAAGGATCCTAAGTTAGTTTTTCAAAAGGTTAAGTTTTTGAGAAGTGATTATCTTGGATAAGTGATTCCAAACTTTGGAATTGATTTTTACCATAGACTTTCTATTGTCTTTGATGTGTACAAGTTAGTTTTGAGAGAAAAATTCATATTGACAATTTATATAGCATGGTCGAACCTCTGTGATATTTTTGGGTTTGGAAGAATTGATTTTGAACTTGGTTTTGGGAGTTAAGTTTAAGAGGGACTAAAAGCAAAGTTTTGGATTAATTGATTTTGAAGTTAAGGACTAGGTTTTTCATTCTTGAAAAATTGGAGGCTTAAAGAAAATAAAAGTTGAGTTTGTGGTTGTTTTGAAAGCTTTTGACACTTATAGATTTTGGGGAATTTAGAAGTGAAAAAATGATTTTGGAACTTATAAGAAAAGTTTGGGTTTTGGGCTTGGAAAATGTGCTTGAAGAACTTTGAAGGTGAATTAGAGAAAAAGGAAAATTTTACCCTATTTTATGCCTAGAGGTCGGATTGTGTACTTGGAGTTTTAAGAGTTATTTTCTCTTCAAAAAACTTGTTTTAGGCTTCTAAATTGTCAAGGGAGATTTTGGCCTAAATTTCTCTTTAAAATGTTTTGAAGTTTTGGAAGAGTTTGGAAGTTGTAACTTAGTGTTTTTGCAAATGGTTTAAAGATTTCAAAAGTTTTCTAAAAGAGTTTTGAACTCCATTGAGTTAATTCTTGTGAATTATACCATTTGCTCAAGTCTTGGAAGTCTTCTAAGTTCACTAGCTAATGTTTTAGAACTAGTTTATAAGTTCTAAACTAGTTTATGTTTCATGAAGGTTTACGGGGCATAGGAACTCTCAGGAAGGGCATAGCTTTCGGAGCGGACGTACCTTTCAGAGCAAACGTTGGAGTTTGGAGCAAAGGAAACCTTGGTAAGGGTACTTCACTACTCTTAGCTACTAAGCATATGTATAGGGTTATGTGAATGTATACTATGATCTTGAAGTTGGTAGCTGAATGTGTTCTTAGAATGACCTATTGATTGAAAAATATTAATGCGTGGAGCTGAAAGGATGTGATATGCTGGATTAGAAATTGTTTGGTGTGTGATATTGATTTCCAAATTGTGGTTTGACTTATTGAATTCTTCCTTGCTAAATTGCTATGTGTTAAACATGATTCCTTTCGACATGATTTATATCTTATTTAGATATGTGCATATGCTCAACATGATTCTTTGTTAATTATGAAGCTATGTGAGACCACATCTTCGGACGATTAAGACTTGAGTTCGGGTTGTCGTTTTTATGTTGTGTCAAGCATACTTTGGGGCAGTCGTGGTTTGGGGATAAAAATAACACTGGACTAGAGATGGAAAATATCGGGGCGTTAAAAAGAACGTACTCGTGTAAGCGACACCTCCTCGACTGACCAACAACGCTACTTAGTCTAGCGTGGAGGTCGAGTGTCCCACCTACCTACGGGATTTGGTGTTACGTCCAGATGAACCTTTTTGTACAATGAGGGATTATACGCGCATATAGGGAGTCGTAAGGTCATTGACCACCTAAGTCTATAATCTTGTGTAGTATAATTGCTAAATGCTTACTTGGATATTATTTGCTTGCTTGCTCATATATATCTGATATAGTTTGGAAGTGACCTTTTCTCTTGTGTTTGTCTGGATGAATCGTGGGCGCTTCATCAAATCATTGCAGGCAGACCCCCAGAGGATCCGTATGCAGGTCTTCTCCCTCAGGGGGAAGCGATCTTCCACTTTCTTGATCGCGAGGATCCGACGTCATGGGCAGTCGACCTGCTGTCATGGCGAGCCCGGTACACAGGTCGAGTAGCTGAATACAGGATCGACCGTCTCAACACTCAGAGTGGGCGACAGATCTACCACACTACATACGATTTTCCTTTACCCCTCTCCCTAGTTTCGATGGTTCTGACGCTTTGATGTTGGGGACGACCGCTATACTAGCATCACCCGTTGCTGTTGCTGCTCCATGTCCCTCACCCTCAGTGGTGAAGGTAGAGCCTTCTGCACCCCCATCCCTAGGTTTTCTTCTGCCCCATCAGTACCCTACCAGATTGTACCTTCGGTAAATGAGGTAGTGACTAGGGTCACCACGACTGTCATAGACGTGGCTGTACCCGTGATCGATCTCACCGACTCAAACGGAGAGATCCTGGGCGAGGGTGGTGCTGGTTCTTTAGAGGGATCCGATGGTGATCCGGAGGATCCCGAGGAGGAGGAGGAGGGAGTGGCCTCTGACACCGAGGGATAGAGGTGTCGAGCAGGGGTAGGTACATAGGAAGGGTAGGTCTGTTTCTTTTTGTTGACATGACTTGTATTTGACTTAGGGACATGGTAGGTTTTCAATGCGTCGCTTTTTGTGTGGGCTTCCTTCGTGGAGTTCATAGGGAAGTATATCGGATTTATGAGGTCTAGCTCTAGGATTTCATAGTTTGATATATTTTCTTCTTTGATACATCGGGTTGTAATATAACTTAAGTATTTTCCTTACTTTGACAATAACTTGGCTCCGATGATTATGTATATATAGGTATTATGCTATGTGTTCTGCTTTTGCATGTTTTTTAAAAAAATATACTTGCATTTTTATAACCTTGAAATATAATTCACATGTTTAATTGTTGTTCACTTACTACAGTAACGCCTTGAAAATTGGAATGTTACACGAACACTAATTTAGAGAATTTTTTTCCTACATGAATGATTATTTCTTCACTACCTTGGGGTGTGTCATCAGACTTTGAATTCAAGGTGATGCCGCCTTCGACTACAACCCTTTAACCTTCATCTGAATGCTTATACCTTCTTTTGCGCGTATGAGATTCTTTTCAATTATCTTGGGGTGGAGCCCATAGCTCTCCTCTTTTTATTATGTTCCCAAATCAACGAAATAGGTAGGGCGTATGGTTAGGTGAGTTACATGGCTCATGAAAATCGGAAAATTCTCCTTTCTTACGCTGACTCCTACAAGAGGAGGGAAGTTCATTTTAAACATGAGTTTTTTCAGGTTAAGCCAAGGAAAGGTGTGACCCCATTGATGAAAGGGATTTTGATGATTAAAAAGAACAAAAGAGGTTTTCCTCTACCAACTACTATCAAATCTCTTTCAAGACTCAATCATAGTATAGTATTGGGTTTTGTCGTCTCCACAGGGATTGGGTTAATTTAAAATCGGTTCTTTAGAGTTTGAGAAAGAAAAGAAGTTTTTGTTTTGATTTTGGAATTTAGAGAGAAGCATAAAAGCATAAATAATAGCTTGATAAAATAAGTACTTGGGTTGAGTTTCACTACCTCTAGCTAAGCTATTTAGAATCAATTCTATATATGAAATTCAGAACATGTTCTTAGGTCTTCTAGCCTAGAGTTTCTACTTGTTAATACCTTAATCAAATAGAACTTTCAATCCAATTACTAAGTCATTAACCTTAGTGATTAGTTAATCAAATTGAAGATGAATTCCAAGTTTAGGCCAACACTAACAATTCCTACCCTTATGCCTAAGTGGCATACAATCATTCATTCTATTCTCATTTCCCTTAAATCCTACCAATTATCATTGCATAAGAATTAAGCATGAAGACTTGTGATCAACAAGAATGATATTAAAACAGAGAATAGAAACTAAGAACTTGAACTTTTATTCATATATAACCAGAAAACCTAGAGCATAGTTGAAATAGATTCACTACAACCCAAATACAAGAAAGCTTAGCCAAACATGGCTAAGGAAAACATAATTAAAAATTAAATGCAAAACCTGAACCAAGGGCTCCAAAGGCCTCTTACAAGCTTTAAGAACAAGACTACAAAAGAAGGAACTCAGGTTCCAGGGGTTGATACAAAAGAAAAACCAAAAACCAAAAACCAAATTTATAGCCAACCTGCCAGCAGGCCAACGCTCAAGCATTGACGCTTGAGCGCTGGAAACAACATTAAATCTTCAGTTTCAGACAGAATGCCAACGCATGAGCGTTGTGGTGCCAACGCTCATGCGTTAGGAGCACGACAGACTCCTCATTTTCTTGTTCTTAATCTTCTCTTTTGATTCCCTTCATCAATGCTTTGATGAGGCTTCATGGTGGCTTCAATAGAGTTCTGAAACAGCTGAAACAACAACTTTCTCCATCAATTCTTCATTTTGGCACATGTTAAACAAGTTTGATGCTTCATCTCCTCATTCATTCCATAACCATTCAACCTTTAACCCTTTCCTCATCATCATTTCTTCATTATTCCTTCATCAATTCTCAACTGAACAAGGTGACCATGATCTCAATTGTTGCAGACCCCAAGCTGAATTCCATATTTAAGGTGGAAAAAACCGGGTAGGAATTCAAACCGGATGGGAAACAAGCATGAAAGAAGAAATGCTTGGGGCAGGTTGTGTTCGCCCTTTAACTGTAGTATCTCCTAAGGTTGCAAGCATTCGAGTAGCATGAAATATCTTTCCCTTGGAGTGATTGGAGTCGGGTTGTGTCCACCCTTCAAGCAATTCCAAGAACTGAGCTCCATTGTTGGTGACCACTCGCTTAAGAAGTATATTAAAAAAAATTATAAATTGCTACTAATTAACTATTTTAATTACTTTTCATATTTCTAGAAAATTATGTAAAACTGACTTGTAATATAAGGAATTGAGCAGTGTTATTGTAATTGTAATATTGTGACACTTTTGTAGACAGATGTAAACCGCTGCTTCGTCCTTTTTTCTGAAAGTGTTCTCACCTGGCCAGCGTCAGCACTAAGCAGTCCAAAAATCAAATGTGATATTGATTAGGAATTAACAGGTATCAAACACTAAATTCATATAGCAAATGCTTTCTTAAGCCACTAAAACACTTGCAGAAAAACTGCCAAAAGAGTACATAAAAACATGGAGTAAGACTACAAATTCATATACTCTTGCATTCTCCTTCTTCGCTAAAGCCAATATCCACGCGAACCCCATCAATTCTCACGCCCCAAATCTATCAAAGCCTCTGGCAGTTACAGTGTACTGATACAGTAATCAGATTCACATGTTCCCACCATCAATATCTTGGTGGTGATTCAGAGAGAAGAGAAACAAGAGAAGTGATTTTCACCAATCAACACTCTTCTAAGCCTTTGTAGTAGTGATTTTTCATCTTGCGATCGATGGCACTTCACTGTGGTGCTTTCTGCTTCAGAAGCGTGGCTTCTTCTCACCCTTCTGGTTCAGTTAAGTTCGGTCACCCCACTGTCAAAGCTTCTGCCTTTGCATGCCCTTCTTCCCCTCCCCATATCCGATTGAATGTCAAAGGTAATGGAATTTCTGGGTCTTCTTCAAGTTTTTGTCTTGGTGTCTGTACTCTCATGTTGATGGATGGAGAGCTATAGCACTGTGTTGTTTTTGTTTGGGAACATTTTGTTTTAATTTTGTGGGTAAGAGATCCCTTTTAACTAGAAGCTTACAAATTGAAGAAATGTGGTTGTACTTGTTGCTTCACTTGCTTGTTTAATTAGTGAGTGGTCAGTACTCATTATTTGATATTATAAAATCCAAATCTTGTGCATGTTGATCATTTGGCACAATAAAAGTTTTGCAAAGATGAGCAACAGCTTTCTATTTTTGTTTGCAATTTGGCATTATTTTGGGATACCATTTCTGCAACTAGGGGAGGCTGCAATTTTATCTTCAGTTTGAGTTGTGTGTGTTTGAGGTTTTAATGTTTAAGATTCTGTTTCTTCTTTCTTTAGTTTCACTTCAGGAAGTATCAAGTTACGAACATATTTTTACTTCTGAGGTTTTTTTATTGTTGTTGTAGGAAAGGCATTTCCTGGTGATGGGACACCTGAAACAAAAGAATCACCTCTTGTGGTTTGTTTCGGGGAAATGCTCATTGATTTTGTCCCAACTATCAGTGGCCTTTCTTTGGCTGATGCACCTGCATTTAAAAAGGCTCCAGGGGGTGCTCCTGCTAATGTTGCTGTTGGAATAGCCAGATTAGGAGGTTCATCTGCTTTTATTGGAAAGGTATTGTATAAATACTTCTTAAGGTTCGTTCTATACTTCTGATAGGTGTAGGGAGCATCATACTCTAATGTGAAACTTAGGCCGAGAGCCAATATTAACTTTGCTTAATCATGGAGTTATCCCCGCATCTCATATTCTAGTGAAGCCAAATTTTGCTCAAAAGAAGGGGCTTACCTTGTTATTGTGAATCCCATAATGTTTGTTTTCAGAATTAGTTTTTATGAAAAAGAAGATTAGATTGACCAAAAGTTAGCTTCATCATTTTGGCTTCTATTTTTTGGAGAACATCAGAACAGATCTCTATCACAGAGGTATGCGAGTTTGGGTGGTTTTGAGACTAAATTGTTGTGGGAAGGTGTGACAAGTGTTTTTTATTTAGGGGGGGGGGGGGGGTACTACATTATAGGAATGGTGGCCTAAGCAAGTGGCACAAAATTTCTATAGGTGGTTTGAAATTGGCTTTTAGTTATTTCGCTGTTAGTTTGGTTGATTTAGGGGTGGAGATTCTGTTTAGAGGTTGCTATACGTGATGTGTTTCAATCTGGGCAGTTTTAGCTTCTGTACTTTTTGAGATGTGCAGGAAGTATGAGTTTTGTACCTGTTTTGGTTGGAGGAGGTGTTGTGTTTTCACTTGAAACAGGTAGGATCTTTTGTGCTCTTGGGATTGGGCTTGTTTTAATCACTCGATTCTCTGGTCGTGGCTGTTTGTGTTGAATTTTTTTATTGTTATGGTTAGGATCTGGGTTAATGAAATTATTTTGGATTTTCTGATTAATGGTTCTGGGGCGTTGACTTTGCTTGAGGCTTAGTGACAGAGGACATTTGTGCATTTCTAATGAACAAAAAACAAGGGCCGGCGGAGACCAAATCAAGCAAACAAACAATTTTTAATGATACAATGATGTTACTCAGAACGGCATTGGGACATAGATAAAATCATAACTTAACCCCCCTTTTTGTTTCTCAAAGATTCACATGTCATCAATTTAATCACTCAGATTTATTTATTTGTCATCAGATTAGTCCTTTTTTCATGTGCACCTCATGTATGTTTAGGTGGCTTTGCCATGTGGATGGTTAATTGGCATTTAACTGTATCCGCATTTAATGAACCCTGTAGAATCCTTTAGTGGTATTTCTGATAGAGGCTGACAGAGGGACTGACATGATAACGCATTTCATTATTAAGGAATTAAACTGATGAAACTAGCCTTTCAGGGACTAATATGATGTCCTGTGAATCTTTCAGCCAGTTGATCAAATAATGAGCTGGAATTAAATTGTTCTATAATCTTGTGATATTAATAAAGCCTTGATTTTCTTTATCCTAACTGCATACTAGTGCACAAGATATTTATCTTGTGCAATATCTTGTGCACTGGTATGCAGTTAGGGTTTTTGTCACTTTTGCTGCTTCCTATATCAACTAGTAGCAATATGTGAATATTCTTGTGAACATAGGAAAGGAGCTCCTTAGATTCCGATGACCAAACTTGCAAGCATTAAATTTGTTCTAGAGGCCAGCAATCTATAAAAGAAACAAACATGTTTGTTTGTGAAGCTGAATCCTGGTTGTGGAAATAATTCATAATTTCTTCAGTAATCATCTGAAAATCAGAGGTCCCTTAGGCCTTATGACTAGCATTTAGAATAATCTACGTTTATCACCTTTATCTATTTAAATCTGGATATACTCCCTCACCCCTTTGTATTGGTTCTAGCATATGGATCCCTTAAATTGCAAGTTATCCAAACACTTTTCTTATGTCCTTGCTTGCTGGTTTTGGTAAATAGCTCTGTTTTACGAGGATTTCTTGATATTTAATGTTATACGATCATGAATATGCCACATAATTATGTGTTCACAGCTAATTTTTAGTAGTACCCCTTTACTATGTAGTTTTTCCTGCTGTTTGTATAAAGGCAAATGAGATTCTGATATCATGATAAGTAGAGGCAAATTTGAAACAGTATTTTATTTTGTATAAATTAGAAGTCATACTGAGTTTCTTGTCTAAATTCAGTTTCAACAACATTTTAATGCTTTATACAACATGATCAGGTTGGTGAGGATGAATTTGGATATATGCTTGCTGATATACTCACGGAAAATAATGTAAACAACCAAGGGATGCGATTTGACCCTGGTGCTCGTACTGCTTTAGCATTTGTTACATTGAGGAGTGATGGAGAACGAGAGTTCATGTTTTATCGTAATCCCAGTGCTGATATGCTGCTCCAAGAAGATGAACTTGATTTGGACTTAATCAGAAAGGTAAAACCCAAGCCGCAATTCATGCTGGTCAAACTAAATCAAACTGTATTAAAGGAAAATCAAACCACTATTGAACAAATTGTTCAGTATGCTCTCTGTTGCACTTCTCTCAATTAGTCTAACTTTGTTCAGTTACTCATAGTCACTTATTCAACTGGCAGTTTGTGGGTTTGTTTACATAATGACTAAATGTACAAGGATCTAAAGTCCAAACCATCAAAAGTCTTGCCGAATCTATGTTCTTTTAATGTTTTTCACTTTGACTCTATACTTAATTCATGTATTATAGTTATAATAATGTTTGAATATCTATTTCTGGCAGGCCAAGATCTTCCATTATGGTTCTCTAAGTCTCATAACAGAACCATGCAAATCAGCACATATAGCTGCGGCTAAGGCAGCAAAAGATGCTGGTGTAGTTCTGTCTTATGACCCTAACCTGAGGCTTCCTTTGTGGCCTTCTGCGGAGAGTGCTAGAGAAGGAATTCTGAGTATATGGGAGACTGCAGATATCATTAAGGTTCCTCGTTTATGAATAGAATAGAAATATATATCCTTTATTTCCCTATAGAACTTTCTTGTTCTCTTTTTCTAGAATATAAATTAATATTGAAATGTAAAATAAAGTGACAATACCATCTCTGACAGAACCAATCTGATATTTTTAGATAAGCGAGGAAGAGATCTCTTTTCTCACAAAGGGTGAAGACCCGTATGACGATGCCGTTGTTCGTAAACTATTCCATCCAAACCTCAAGCTACTCCTTGTGACTGAAGGTGCAGAAGGCTGCAGGTATTATACCAAGGTATGCCTTCCAAAAATACTATTTCTGATTTTTTTTTAAACTCATGCTAATATTTGTTTTATGGTCATCCTCTGATCTATCTTCAAAAACATTTAATGAAATTGCTACTGCATAAACTGCACCTTCATATTGAAAATGTAATATTCAGCCTTCTTTAGGCTCCAAAGGTTAATGTCCATCATGCAATTCTCGCAGAAACACATTAGTTGGAACTGAAAATTATTGAAAAATAGTATCAGAAATATTTTCTAATTAATCAATCTGCATTGTTTGACATCCATATCTTTGTTTAGAAATTAAACAAAGACCTGGAAAAATTATTTGCTCTAAATTCTAATAACCATTTATGCTGCTAGTTATAGTGTATTATTGAGAAGTATGATTTGAAACCTGTCCTATCTATATTTTTGCAGGAGTTCAGTGGTAGAGTCACGGGATTGAAGGTGGATGCTGTTGACACCACTGGTGCTGGTGATTCTTTTGTGGCTGGAGTATTATCACAATTAGCTTTGGATCTTTCATTAATTCAGGTGAGAATTGTTTGCTTTTGGCATCACACCTCCCCAAAAGTTTAGTTCAGATAACTGCTGAAACTCTCATGTTGTGTGGAACATCTATTATTGTTTGAGTTATACAAAAAACATCTCGATTTCTTGCACCAATGCTGCAATTTTATGTGGTTTTTAACTTGCAGAAAGAGGAACAATTGAGAGATGCTCTCAAGTTTGCCAATGTCTGTGGTGCGTTGACCGTGACGGAGAGAGGTGCAATACCAGCATTGCCCACAAAGGAAACTGTTCTGAATGCCATGCTTAAGCCCGTAGCGTAACTTCACACCCCATTCTCTGTAGTTATGTGAGGATTTTATTTTTCTTAGGAAATCCTTAGGAACTTTATGAGCTTATGCAATAATTAAGAACCAATTGTTCCAATAATTTGGCAAATGCTCGGTTCAAGCAAAATTCTATGTAGCAATCCAATCCATCATTGTGTAATGAAGGATTGTTCTTAATCCAGCATCAGGTTATATTTGTTTCTGTTACTTGCCAATTTTCTCCAATTCAGTTCATATGGTTGCACTATGGGGGTAACTCGGTACAACAAAAAAATAAAGTTATCACATGATAACCTATCATAAGAAGTTATAATGTAACTTTTTTTTTTTAGGGTTAATGGTTCAACAGGTCCTGAGTTCGTACCAATGTTTACATTGGTCCGTCGCCGGAAAAAAGTTTGATATAGGTCATTCAGTTTGCACCCAGTTTGTGTTTAGCCCCTGCCGGAGACCGGAGCTCCGGCAAGGGCATACGTGGCGTGCTGATTGTGTCGATTATGATTATGTGGATTTTTTTTTAAAGGGGTGCCATGTAGGAAAATTATTCTAATTTTAACTCCCCAATTTAACTAAATTAAAAATTAACCCCAATTAACCCTATTAACCGTTAATCCCCCTAAATCATTTCTGAAATCAATGTTTTTGTTGTTCTTCTTGTTTCTAATCTTCTCCATCCTCGTTTTTGTTGTTCTTCTTCTTATTTCTGTTGCAGGTGCATCCTCGTGTTTCGTCTTCTTCTTCTTGTTTCTAAATCCATATTGAACTATTAACCCTATTAAATTTGATAAAAAATAAACCCAGAAACATACTGTTTCTCTCCCTTCTCCCTCTATTCTGCTCTCTTCTCCCTTCTCCCTCATTCTTCTCCTTTCTCCATCTATTCTTCATCCCCCATCGGCCACCACCAATACCCTCTCCTCCATAACCTCCCTCTTGTGTTCGTCGTCCTCCATCACCCCCTCCTATACACCATGGTTAAAATCCCTAAATCCCCCACCACACCCTCACCTCCATCACCTCCCACAGACAAAATCCCTCCATGGCCCCCTCCTCTTCTTCAGCCTACCTCCTCCGGGTTTGAAGATCTGGGTTTCACTAAATAAATTTGGATTTCAGATCTGGGTTTGAAGCTTCTAGAAGGAGACCCATGAGATTCCCTAAATCCTTGCAATGGAGGCTTCGTGAACGATCCAAGTGCGATGGTGGAGGTGAAGATGAAAGTCCTTCAACAGATCTGGGTGAAGATCACGAGGTCTTCATTATTGGAAGATCAAATTATTAGAAGACCATTATCTAGATGATTTCGATTTGGTGGAGGAACTGAACCCAATGTCTGCAGCATGAGCGAGGATACTGTTGAAGAAAAGGGAGAAGATTGAAGACAATGAAGAAAGCAAAATGGAGCTTTCAACAACCCCATCCTACTTGCCAATGTCACAACCGAACCCCCCACCACCACAACCATCCACCGTCACACACAAAACCCCTAACCAGCAAACTGAGCCAGCACGCCACCAACAACCCCACCCCCATCACCACTTCGTCTCCTTTTCTCGCAACAACTTTTAACAATTTTCTCTCTCGATCTCTCTATCCTGATGAACGATTCGAGATTGGGGGTTAATAGGCTTAATTGGGGTTAATTTTTAATTTAGTTAAATTTGGGTGTTTAAATTAAAATGATTTTCCTACGTGGCACCCCTTTAAAAAAATCCACATAATCATAATCGACACAGTCAGCACGTCACATATGCCCTCGCCGGAGCTCCGGTCTCCGGCAGGGGCTAAACACAAACTTGGTGCAAAATGAGGGACCTATAGCAAATTTTTTTCCGGTGAGGAACCAATCGCAAACATTAGTACAAACTCAGGGACATGTTGGTCCATTAGTTTTTTTTTAATACATTAACCATGCATTAAAATTTAAATTCTTTCCATGAAGGTTGGTCTGACCAAGGCTTAAATGGTATTATATCATTCTTCTTATTTTTCTTCCATTATATTTTAGTTCTTTTTTTGCTGATTATTATTATTTTCCAATTTTCATGAAGTTTATATCACGTACCTAGTTACAATAAATCTACCATATCTACCATAGTATCTCTAATTGTGAGTCCTCACTTTGGTGAGTGAGACATTCACACAATACACTCTCCCTTACATGCAGCCACACCATTATTTCTAAAAAAATCTCATTGTCTCTCTCTTATCTATTGGGTGGTGTAATTCACTTTCCATTACCGCAATCATTATTTGACATACTCATTCTTCTCATTTCAGCATTAATCAACACATAATTAATAATATTTCTCTCTCTCTCTCTCTCATTCTTTTTAAAATTTATCTCTCATTAAACTTGAGATAAATTACTATTTTAAATTCACAATTAACCTACAATTTTTATTTGAAAGAATTAACTTAAATTGATTTGAATAAAAAAATTTAAATGAAATTTATTAAATTTATTTCTCTTTATAATTGTTTATGCTACTATTATAAACAATTGATAGTAACAAGAAACACATTCAATTTTTTTATAAATTTATGAGCAATTGTGTTGTTTTATAAAAAAATACTTAACAATGTAAATTAATTATTAGTAAAGTTTTAAGTTTAGTCAATAAATTATTATAAACATTTAAATACAAAATTTTCAACAACTTTTTATATTTTATAGTTAATAAATATAAAATTGATAAAAAAATTGTGAAAGTAACTGTAACAATTTAAATTCTGGAATTATTGAATAAGAAAGTAAGCAAATTAAATTATTACACAAGTAAAAAAAATAATAAACAATATTTTTAAAATATTTCTTATATCTGAAAATAGATTATATGTTTAAACGTTTTATTTCAAAATTTGTATCATTTGTATAAAAAGATATAAATTAAGAAATTTATGAACAATTGTGTTGTTTTATACAAAAAAAATACTTAAAAATGTAAAATGATTATTAGTAAAGTTTTAAGTTTACTTTATGTATAATTAGAATTTATTTTAATTATTTATTTAAATTATAATAAATTTTTATAACTTAAAAAATATTGTTAATAAACTCGTGTCACGCAGGAGTATTATACCTAGAGGGTCATGATGGACTTGAATATTTTGTTGACATTTATATTATGAGTTGCACTTGAAAAGAAAAAGGGTCATCTTCATTGCTCTTTTATAAGTCCTTGCTTGTATATGCTATGCTAAGTTCAATTTTGAAAAGCCTAGGAATATGATAAAAACAGTAATAATTTACAAACTACTAAATAGTGCAGACACCTCATGACACATTTTTATACTTATAAGTAGAAATTCAAAATATCTCTAGACACTTCTATATTATTCTATAGAGTCTAATTATTTATATTCAAACAAGCATATAATGCATGTTTACATAACAAATATATAATGCATTTCTATAAAATAAGCCTATAATATATGTTTACTATATATATATTTGCACATTTTTAGTTTGTTTGCAGGTCTTCTACTGTTTTTGTTTTTTGTTGTTGTTTTCATTTTTGTTTCTCTGTTCTTGAGGCTTTTGTTCTCAAGTTGTTCTTTTATAATATTTTTGCCTACCCAAATTTTTTTTATCTACATACAAATATTAAATTTACTTAACATTTTATTAAATGCATATTTTTTGTTCATATATTTATTTAAAAATTAATAATACAAAAAGTTAAATTAAATTTCTCATTTCAGAAAAATTAATATTAATAAATTAAGTTTCTTTTGCCACAATTGATATTTATTTAGTATAAGTAATTCAGCTAATTTTATAATTTATTATTAGTTCTTTTTATTTAATATTTTAATTATTATTATCAAATACTATTAATTTAACAAAATTAAAACATTAACCTTTCAAATTGCCATATGATCTCTTTGATTAAAAAAACACAAGAGTTAAAACTTCAACATCTTAAGTTATTTTTTTATCTAATTGAATTTAATATTTTAAAATAAATATCATTTAATTAAAAAATATATTATATTAATGTAAGTCCGCGCAACGAACGGACCATATCATAAACATACCTCCCGTGAATCGCACGGGTATAATACTAGTTAAAGCAAATCCTGAGAGATAAGCCATGTGAATGAAGGGGGTCTTTTAACCTTTCAATGTTGCTAATTGAGCAATGGTGAAACACTTTTCAACCATAACCCCAAAAGATATTAGAACATTTTCAACCATACCCAAGTATAGAAATTCAGTTGGGAACTATGCTATTTTGGTGACCAAGTCTCATCATTGCCAAAGAGGACATAGCCGATGTTAAAGGGTAGCCTTACATCATGTGCAAACCAACCTCTTTTAAAACCAAGCTATTAGGCCTTTGACCAACCTTCAATAATTTCAGTGCAACTCCAAGAAATAAAACCAGAAAGGAATTCACTCGTTGTTGCATACACACTACATTCCAATTAAAATGGCTGATGATCCTCAAGATGTAGCTGACAGGGAGCGCATTTTCAAGCGATTTGACACAAATGGCGACGGGCAAATCTCTTCAGCGGAGCTTGGGGAAGCACTGAAAACACTTGGATCCGTGACCGCTGAAGAGGTGCAGAGGATGATGGAAGAGATTGACACGGATGGGGACGGGTTCATTTCATATGAGGAGTTCACATCGTTTGCCAGAGCCAACCGTGGTCTTGTAAAGGATGTTGCCAAGATTTTCTAAGTCACCACTTTGAAACTCATAATGTGCATATTTGGATCAACCTATTTTTCTTCAGAATCAATTCTGATATTTAAAAATTACCTTCAGAAGTTTCTATTTAGAATTGATTTTGACTTTAAAATAAATTTTAGAAGGTTATCCAAATATGCTATAAGTAGTTCCATTCTTCCTCTGCCTATGTTGTCAGCAATTGTAAAAGAAAGTTGTTGTGTGTGCATTATATATTTATATACATGATGACAATGAGAAGTTCATTGCTTTTTGGAAATTTGTCATATGATATTGGAACCATTTTATAGCTTTACAGTTTAGCCTTGTGATTGTTTTCTAGCATGTGTGGAAAAATTTCTGAAAGTGTATGTTTCGATACATGATTAAAATCCACGGTAAAGTTATAATTATGGTGGAAAGTCTCCAAAGCTAAAAAAAGTTGCTTATGTCCATATTGATTTTGAGATTAACACTTTGAAAATCAATTCTTAATGTCAAAATTGGTTCTAAGGAAAAATAATGAACGTTGTACATTTATTATAAAACAAGACCATTGATGTAGACGAAAAATAGGTGACCAATTTGGGATGATCAAATCTAAAAGGGGACCCTGCTATATAAAAAAAAAACCAGTAGTTTTATATGTCATTTTAAGTGTATATCGACACAATTTGATATTATACTTTTTCTATCTTCACCTAATATTCATCCATTCCTCTCCTGGCTTGGTTTAATTTTATGTGTTTGTGGAAGTATTTTCTTTGTCTTTGATCAATAGAGAGAGAACTTGAAGCAGGGTATTCTTTTAAAACTTGTATGCTATAGAGTCAAGAAAGTATAATAACCAAGAAAAAGAATGCCAAGAAGTCACAAGGATAAACATAAGTTTTCCAACATAATGTTAATTAACCATGATGTTTGAAAGAAAATCTATAGTAATTGAGGGTAACGATCAATCACGCATCCATTACACAGATAACCGGACTTCCTTCTTCTATATACTTGAGTTGAGGATCAAGCAACTCTTCAATTGAGAGTTGCTTTAATTTCAAAATACATAGTTCATAAGACCTTATTTCTTGACAATTTCATCTAATTTTAGTAGGAGTGATAAAAAAATATGATAGAGTATCTTTACTATCCTCACTTATATTTTTATAGTAACATTTTAGAGAACTCACCATTCCCCTCAAATTATTAGTGTAAAGTGTTACTTCTCCATATAATGTAAATCTAAGCTGTCTGAGCTATTGAGATATAAATTCAAAGAAGCAAATCAAGCAATTTTGTATCTAGCATAAGTGCTTATATTTTGAAAGTGCTCAAAATTAGCATAAACAATTTTGAGCTTATTTTTATAAATGAACTTATAAATAAGAACTTATGCTTATCAATAACTTATTTTCAACTTATGTTAACAGGTTTCTCAAATTAGCTTATGCAACAAACGCTTATTATCATAAGTGCTTAATTAAGTTGTTTACCCAAATATAAGTCAAGTTAGTAACTAATTAATGTGAAAGTTGTACTTTGTTCATAGTGAATGGATTATTTGATACTAGTAGTTATTTTCAAGTGAACCATGCAAAGTTGCTAATACAGAGTAGCCAAAAAATGTAAATTTGACGAGAATAGAGTGCAGCAAGATTCATCTGGTGAAAACATGCATTAAGTTAGCTACAAGGTAAATTGTACAAAAAACCTAAATAACAAGAATGTAAATTTACAAGAAACTGTAATAATAAAAGGTGCAAAGTATTAATTTATTATTTAAGATTACATTTAAATCTTGAAAATAGGAGTAATATTTAATCATATCACTAAACCCTTAAAACTTTAATAACTGATATTATTTAAAAATTGACTAAACCTACATCAGCCCATCATTTAATACTGGTTGAAGGTTAAATGAGAAAAATTATTGATCAGTCTCCTACTGCTTAATGCGTTTATAGTGATACAATGGATTAGTCTCATAACTATCAAGTATCAAGTGTGGCTGTTAACTCTGGGAAAAAAAATAATACAGTTTTAAACTTCTAAATGCTGCATTTTTTCTGTGTGACGCGTTGGTCAACAACGAAAGCTAAAATATAATAATTATCTAATAAATCTACATAAAGCCTTCATCAACAGTGAGCGTGCCGGAGTGGTTATCGGGCATGACTAGAAATCATGTGGGCTTTGCCCGCGCAGGTTCGAATCCTGCCGCTCACGTTTTTACACTTTTCCCTTTTAAAACTCAAAAGTAAAAAAATTCCAACGAATAAAAAGCGCTAGAAGGAGGGCTTGAACCTCCGACCTTGTGGTTAACAGCCACACGCTCTAACCAACTGAGCTATTCCAGCCTGTTGTTTTAAGTTGAAGTTCGTATCTATAATAACTTTATGACAGTCCCAAGTCCCAACGGAATTGGTAAAAGAATTTAAGAAGAGCCCCAAAAACCCAGCATCGAGAAAGGAAAGCTTCTCATACGTCCACATTTTCACTCACTACTCCCTTCGCCACTCATGGCTTCATCTTCTTCTTCGGAACCCGCTCCTCCTCCACCACCCTTTTCATCTCCTCAACCCTATGCTGCTGCTGCTGCTGCTACTGCTGCTAACATTCCTCGTAAGCCCTCTATTTCTTCACACCATTTCGAATTTCAAGTCACATCAACATAACCCGTCAACAATTTTCCCATTATTTTTTTAAATTTTCACGTAAACTGTAAGCTCTTAGCTCTTACTTTGGCTCAACATTAAAAAAATTCACATGATTCTTTCAATTAAAGGTCAAAGTAGAAATAAAGATTGCGTTTTTACAATCTAAAAGTAATGGATCCTTGTAATTTGTGATATCTTGAGTATTAGTTGGCTTATGCATGTTTGTTTTCAGTGGTGAACTTGGTGGGTTGTTCTTATGGGGTTTTGTTGGACCCTTGAGTATTACTTGGCCTGTACAGCGTTAAAACTTATTGTGGATTGTTACTCTGGCTCAACGTTTGTCTTTACTTAAAAAAATTCACATGATTCTTTTAATTAAAGGACAAACTGGGAGTGAAGTTTGCGTTTTTATAATCTAAAAGTAATCGGTCCCTGGAAATTTGTGATATGTTTGTTTTCATGGTGAATTCTAATGTGTGGCGGATTGTGTATTTTTATGGGGGTTTTGTAGGACCCTTGATGCTCAGATGTCATTTACAAACCTTTGCACGGAGGATGCTAGTTGGTGATCCCGTGTATCAAACTGTGTACGAGGGAACTTCAAATGACCCCAAGTTCAGGGCCACTGTGTGGGTGGATGGGAAGAGCTACACTACCCATCACACTTATTCTCGTAGAAGAGTTGCTGAAGATGAAGCTGCTAGGCTTGCTTTGGAGAGCCTCACCAAAAACATGACACAAGAAGGAGCCTCTCTTCTTGTTGAGGTATGTTGTATCGGTTGTTGATAGTGGTTTCAGTAGGTACACGCCAGGACGGAATCAGAAGAAAATTGGCTAGGGGGATGAAAATTTAACACACTAAGTAAAATTAATACTTACTAAACTAAGGAGATAATATACAATATTTTAGGGGGAGGGTGAGGGGCGTTGGGGGGAATATAACATTTAAATCCTACCTGTATGAAGATTTTTTTTTTCTCTTGGGGGTGACTGCCCCTTTTATCACTACCTAGGTCCATCCCTTGGTGCAGGTTCATCGAATATAACATTTAAATACTACTATATGAAGAAATTTTTCTCTTGGGGGGCGACCGCCCCTTTTATCCCTGGGTGCAGGTTCTGCTAATTGACCTGTTTACCGAATGTTGTTGACTAATTTTGAGCCAGTGTTTGTTGATAATGTGCTTACTGAAGTTTTTGACACTGAACTCTGCTGCATATTAGGCTTGTTTTATGAATGGTTTACTCACATGCAGTTTGCAAATATGCCAGTGAAAGTACTTTATAATTAGAAGAATTTGATTTATTTTTGCACATAGTCTGGTATCTTCCCTCAAATCAAGTTTTTCTTGGTTCTTTCTAATAAAATTTCAGTCTGTCATGCAAAATGTATTGTCTAAAGATCCTCGATATGAGTAAAATTTTGTAACTCTTGTTTGCCAAGATGAACCTTATATGTATGTGTGAATTTTATGCAAGAAATTGAAGTGCATTTTTGCAAGTTATTTTATTGTTCTACATGTGTCTCTCTTGTAATGATAGTCATATTTGAAAATCACCATTTAACCTATCACAGAGCCTTTTAATTTTAAGGAAGCAAAGAAATTGTATCAGATAGTTTCACCTGTTTGCTTTTTAGTGTAAGCATTTTAAAGTTTTGTCCTAAAGACATATCTTTATAACTTCTAAATTTTGTTGCCCATGGAACTAGATTTTCCATGCTTCTTTTTCCTGCTCTGTTTTAGTTTTAAAACTAATCCTGTGTAGCATAAAGTAATCATGCTTAACTCTATGGGCTTGGGAAAAGTTGAGAAGTGTCTTGAGATAAATACTGACGGCTGGTGAAATATCTTATTACTAACTTGCAAAACAATAGAAAGCTGGTGAAATAGCGCCATTCTTAATGATGCTTTATTTGGATTTTTTGTTGCTTCGATTTGTCTTAGTCTTGTATTATCATCTTATACTGTTTCCGTTTGAAGAATCTTTATAAGACTCCTTGTTGTCATCATCTTCCAGATTTTTTCATTATGCAAATCTATTGTTAATGAGTATGCCATGAAGCTGAATCTAGAAAGGCCTACATACAACACTGTTAGACAAGAAGGGGTGGTTCCTACTTTTATATCTTCTTTGGTGTTCAACGGTTCAACTTATGTGGGTGAAGCAGCTTACACCAAAAAGGATGCTGAGAAGTTAGCAGCTCGTGCTGTTATTCTTTCAAATCTGGGTATGCTTTTATTTTATATATCTTATACTACAAATTTTGAATAGTTTCTGGTGAGCTTTGTGTTTGTCTACTAAATAAGTATTTAATGCAGGAAACTCCGACTCTGGAATAATGCTCTTTCTGATGATTAAGGCAAAATATAATGCAACCAAAAGAAATAACTCACTAACTATTCATGCTAGTGGTGCATCACCGTCTCCCGTAGAAAATCCTGGACATACCTCCAATACGCTTTATCTTAGAGATAAGGAAGTTTCAGGACCTGCTGCTGATTATAATAATGGAACTAAAGTTGATTTTCCTGAATCTAGTAGGCTGCTTTCCTCTTGTCATGAACTTCAGATGCCAGCTGTGTCTCTTCAACCAGGCTTAGGACGTCCTATTAATTATGGTTTGAGTTCAAAAAAGAGGCGAAAGAATGAGGAGAAGCCTAATAAAAAACCTCGTTTGGAATCTCCGTAAGTTTTATATCTCATCTCTGTTATTTTATGTGGTAAATCTTTTGCTTCCTTTGTTATATTTTTCTTCACTGTGCAGCTTTCTTTGTACAGTATAGTGGGATTCACTTCTAGTAGGTCTTTGAAAGCCTGGGTAGAAATAGTTGATTGAAAAGGGTAGTTTTCGTAGATTGTAGGGCCACCAACAATCTCATAGCAACTGAATTAGTAAGGGAGCTGAAAGTACCACTGACTGAAACTTCTTATTGCGCGGAGGTAGGGGATGGGCACAAGATTAAATGCTATGAAATGTGTCAAGGAGTTACATTGATGTCGCTGGACATGCATATCAAACAGAATTTTTCCTTTTTGAATTGGGAAGAGCTGATTAGGTGTTGTGTCTGGGTTGGCTAGCCACTTTGAAAGTAATTTTTAAGCTAAAAAAGAACATAAAACCTGCCAAACAACGTCTACTTTATTTAAAACATTTTATTTTGAGCCTTAACTTCAAATAGCTTTTCATGTCCAAAAAAACCAGGGTTGAATGCTTCCTTAGTCAATTCCCATTTCCCACCGAGAACAACTTATAATTAAGTAATAAGCAAATGAGAGTGGATATATAATTAATTTATTCCTGTATACTTCTACTAAAGAAAAGTCATTCATTTTGCAATCTGTTTGAGATCATCCATGTTTCATGAGAACAATTGGGGTGGGTGATGGCACATGGAAGCAGTCTAGGTAAAAAATGTTTGTGTGAATATTATGTTATGAGGAATGCTTTGTATAAATATATTAGTGGCTATATAATGTGACTCAACTGGAGCTAGCTAAGTAAATATATAATGTATTTGTTTGTGTGAAGGCAAGGCTACCTGTGGATGTGTGCCTTATGACTAATTCGATGCTCTGTTGCGGGAATTTGCAGGTTACCTGCTGGATTTTTCCTATGGCACAAGTCCTTGCTTGCTCAGCAGCACAGTGACAATGTGGATATGTGATGGAATTCTTTTACGCGGTGCAAATGTAAAGACTAGCTCATGGATGAAAATCTTATTTAAGTTCCTTGTGAATGTACTGAACTCCTTGTTCAGTGGCTACTGTTTTTTATTTATTAACTTTGTTTAACTGTTTTGGGCATCAAAATTTGAGAGTATTGTGCTCTGTTAAAATGAATTTACCTACCTTTTGTTCTGGTTCATATTTTGAGTTAATGGTGATTTGTGGGGAGCTGGTGATAGTGGCTCATTTTGGATTTTGGTTTCTGCTGACAATGGTTATTTTCAAATTTTTCCTAATCATGCCAATGTGAGGATGTCATGCTGCTGCTCAGCATTTTTTTTTTGGCTTAATAGCACTTTTGGTCCCTCACTTATCACGATTTGACACTTTTAGTCCCTAACAAAAAAAATTAGCCTAAATGGTCCCTCACTGAGCCAAACGGCAGCAGTTTTAATCCCTCGTCACTATTCCGTTAAATATTTAACGGTTTTTGGAGAAAAAAATTTAAAAAAAAGGTTAAAACCCTCATCTTCTCCCTGACTCATCATCTTCCCTTCCCTGTCTCTCTCCTCACCCACCACCATTCTCTCTCTTCCCTCTCTCTCCTCACCCCTAGCCACCACTGCCGCATCTTCATCTTCCCTTTCCTCATCTCTCTCTCACCCTTCAACCACCGGTTCGCCAATCCTCTTCACCCTCGCTATCGTCTTCTTCATCCATTCACCGTCGTCCTCTGTTCCTGGAATCAACGACCACCACTCTCCTCCATCTTCGCCCACCCTCGCACGAAGCTTCCAGACTCACTCCTCTTTGTCCCTCACCCTCGAACTAGCGTTGGCGTCGCTCTTTCCCGATTTGAAACCGCGAGCACCTCTTCTGTTCCTCCTCTGAACTGTCGTCACTAGGTTGTCGCCGCTCGTTCCGTCGAAGCTATCCGTCGCCCCGCCACACTGTATCGAGCTCTGCTGCCGCCGCTCCTCTCTATCTCTCCAACACCTTGTGCCGCCATGGTTTCAGAACTGAGGAGTGTGAGAGCCTTGCAATGGGTCATAGAAAAGAAAGAAGGCCAATAGTTTCAAGTATGAAAGCAAGATTAGACCCTAGATCTGTTTCTCCTTGCGTTCTTGGATGACAATTTTGGTTTTTGCTTTCTTGGATTTTGGATGATGGAAAATTTTGGTTTCTAAACTTAATTTGTTGCTTGATAAAATCTTTTTTATTTCTGGATTTCTTCTGCTTGGTCTGGATTTGGATGAAGATGATTTTGGATTTTCTCATTGAATGATGATGCTGAGGGTCATGTTGGATTGCAGTAAGTGGGATTCTTCAATAAATCAGATATGAAGATGAAGTTCTGTGTGGTTTTATGGGTTTTGTTTCTTCATAGTTGATGAATTTTTGGATTTCTGGGTTTGAAGAACAACGTGAACTTCTGAGTTAATTTCTGGTTTGGATTTGAGTTTAATTTTTTTTCAGTTTTTTCTGGGTTTGAGGGATTTTGAAGAAGGTTAGATGATAAACACGGTGCTGCAGTTGCTGCTGCTGCTGAACTTCCTCCTTCGATATTTAATGAAAGTTCTTTATTTGTAAACTTCGGATTCTTACTGCTAAAGATTGCGAATTTAGTGATGTTAGACTGTAATTTTGAATTGTTTAATGTAATTTTGTGGATTCTATTAGTAAAAATGAAACTGGAATTTTTTTTCAATGCTTGTTGAAGATATCTGATGGGGAAAAAATGAAGATTCTGGAAATAAATTTGGAATTTGATACTGATAAACTGGGAAATGTGTTAAACAGGGACAAATTGTATGTGCGACTAGGAGAGTTGAAGAGAAGAGGAAGGAGATGGATTGTTATTTTTTTTTCAAAAACCGTTAAATATTGGATGGAAAACGTTAGTTTTTTAACAAAATAGTGACGGAGGACTAAAACTGCTGCCGTTTGGCAAAGTGAGGGACCATTTAGGCTATTTTTTTTTTGTTAAGGACTAAAAATGTCAAATCGTGATAAGTGAGGGACTAAAAGTGCTATTAAGCCTTTTTTTTTTAGTGAAACTGAATAGTAATCATGAGAATAGAGAAATTGAATATAAATTCATATGATAATCAATTATATTTTCAAGTGTTGTGTCTTTTTTATTTTTTTTACATATGATTTGTGAGAGAACTAGTGAATAAAATGACATTTTCTTGACTTGTGCCATGTCATGTTATTCTCATAAAATCTGCATATGCTAGAGTTGAAACGGTTAGAAGTACCACATTGGCCAGAGATATGATATAGATTTACAAGGGTAGAGCAACCCTCAACTCTCAAGCTAGTTTTTGTAGTTGAGTTAGATCTCTCAAATCTTAATAGAAATATCTCCCGCCCCCCCTCTCATTGTTTTTACTAGCATTGGATTTAAACCAGGAAACTTCCTGCCCATCGTTTCCTCATAGATCCTATCAATTAGTATCTGAGACCGGATCCTATCAAAATATCAAATGAAAATTATGTTCTGTTTCTTGAATAAGTGAAACTTTATACCAAAATTTTGGCATCACCCTATGAAAATCTCACTTGGGAGGATGCATTTCCATTGTATTACATGTATATCTGAGAGATTTGTTAGAAGCATCTCATTATTCATGTTTAATATATTAACTAATAATTAAGTGTTATATTATACAACTTAAACTAGCCAGGTGGATTCAATTAACAAAGCAAAGCCTAATTAATGACAGAACCAGCTGGCAAATTTTGAAGATGAACATGGTTTAAGTGGATTTGGAAGAGAAGGCAATTTCTGATCTGCTCCCTGCTTAAGAGTTTCCAAGTTCATGGCAAAAAGGACCTAATTAGACAGTTTACATGAGACAAGGAGAAGGAATATGCTCTTTTTCATTGTCCAAAATATCTTCTTTGTGTCTATAAAAGATATACTTAACTGTCTTTCATGAGCAGCAATAAATAGTTCACATAAAATAGAAAGATAACCCTAAAAGAAAAAAAGAAAATTCAATGTAGGAAAAATTGAGTTGACCACAGGAATTCGTTTTGTTTTAAAAAAAATCAGTCTGATGGAATCTTTCCACATCAGGAAATGCTAATTGGTTCAGCTATTTTAGATGAGTTTGCATCATGTTATATTTTCTTTTCTTTATTTCTTATTTTGGTTAATTAGTTCAAGTATCTTTTATGTGTGTCACATTTTTAATCCAAGCCACAATTTGTAATCTGTTGTGCAGATGCAAACTGTAATAAGATGGTATTAAATTGTAACAAATCAACCAACCAAACATGTAAATCAACTTGCGTGAAGTTGTTCTAGTTTAAGTAGTCACTCAAAATAGTTCTATCTAACTCGAACATGATAGTAACATTAGTGACCATGATGTAATCTCCTAAAGTATGATCTCCTACTAACTAGCTGGGATTCATGCTGTATGAGACTAGCACTACTAAAGTACTAGGTCATAAGCTTTGAACTGCAAATCCAATAAGGTTAGTCAATCATCTTTTTGTGTACAAGAACCCTAATGCTAAGATTAAAAAAATTTCAGTAATTATACTCAAACATAAAAATAGTGTTAATATCCAACAGACACCTCATTTTTTTTCTATCTCTTTCTTCAATCATATATCACACACATTATTTCTCTATCTTTTTTCTTTTCTCACTCTGAACGTCAATTGAATATCTGCATCATGTGAATCTCTACATATAGTTAGCCCGATAGACAACGCTCTCGCATGCAAGGGGTTCGAGAAGATGTTCCACCTTTTAATATATTGTAGGCAGTCGTACCTTATTTTGTAAAAAAAAGATGGTTTTCCTAACTTAAAACGTGTTCAGATTGGCAATGGCCAAGCAATCCAAAGAACTGTAACTTCAAAAGCTTCAATTTGAAGTTTTTTCCAAGAAGTGATTATAAAATTCTCAAGCACATAACCAAACACGGTATTAAACACATAATATTATACAGAAAACTCGTCATGCCAATCAGTTAATCTTAGCCAGTTCAATAATTAGTCTAGACAGCTACACAGAATGTTAACAGATTTTTATATATAATAGAATTTGAGTTCCACGTGCTTAAGTAATATTAGAAGGGAAGCATGTGAGAACCTACCCCAAGTAGCTCCAGCTTCTTCATCACAGAGAGACGCGTGGGCTTGGCTAAAGATCCGGCGATTCTCACGGTTCTTTGCTATCATTTTATCTTCTCCAATGAATTCTATTTTGCCAGCTAAAATCTCAGTATCAAGATCAATTAAACTAACATTTTCCAAATTCCTCAACACATCAATATTTTAGTGTTACATTTTAATTTCTTGTTCCCAACCGATTTCAGTGAAGTACTATTACTCTAATCTTAACAAAATATAAATGAAAATGTTTGATAGACACCTAATGGAGGTGTAAACAAATACTTAATACTTAAGATGTGATGTCAAATGAAAAGAGAGAAATAAAGCGTTAATAGGAGTTGGTTGATACTTAAGTAATATCATTTTGTATGTTATTTTCCTATTGTCTACACAATTTGGATTTATTCCAAACATTTTCCAAATATAAAATAGGAGTTGGTTTGAAAGCTTGAGCATCTATAAAGAGGCACCCTTCACTAGTGTTCATTTTGACCTGCAAGAACAAACCTTAGTTGCTTTTTTGCATTTGGGTTTCCTCTACCTCTTCAATGGCACTAGCCAACAGCAAAATCCCATGTGGTTCAACCATGAGTAGCAAGTTTCAAACTTGTGTTTATGATGAAACTGCTATGGGGATAAACTCTCTTACTTCTCATGGAGTCAGTGACCACCAAAAATCTCAGATTGAAGAGGAAGATTGCTCACAGAGCACTAATGGGCTCAGCAATGATTCAGCATCAGCCACAACCCTTTCTTCTCCTCCATGTGGCAATGGTTATGTTTACAAGACCCCAAATTTTCAACCTGAAGAAGCAGAATCTCTGATTCATTTCAAAGCCAAAGAGTGCAGCAGCAGCAGCAACATCATGCAAGGTAGTGAATCTTTGCTCAGCTTTCAGCAGAGTTGGTTGGTCTCCAATGAGAACAATTTGCCTGAACGTTATAGCCAGTGGAATCATGTTAGTCCCAAAACCGCCACAAACTTGCACATGATGCAGGATTTCAGTGGCTATAGCTCCATCTTCAATAATGAAAAAGAGAACCAACATGGTGAAAGTTCATATGGGTGGCTATACTCTGAATCTGAAGTCCCTGGTGATAGCTTACCAGAGATAACAACACAAGAATCAGTCTTGAGGAAACGCTCTTCAATGGTATTGCTTTGCTTCCTCTGTTATATGTCAAAAAAATGACCCTTTTTGATGTTTAGAACTATTTCTTAGAGAACTTTATGAAATTACAACAACAAAAGCCTTATCTCACTAAGTGAGGTCGGCTATATGGATCACACTACACCATTGAGCTCGATCAAAAACTAAATTATGAGAGATATTATTGATAATGATATTATCTCTAACAATATCTTCCCATGTTCTTTTTGGTCTCCCTCTTCCTCTCTTTTGCAGGATTATGAAATTATGATGGAAAATTGAAATTTTTTTGTGTGTACAGGGAGAGAGTATGCAAGGTTCCAATGCCAAGAAGCCATGCACATCAGCAAGTAAAAGTGCAAAACCAAAGTCAAATAACCCATCCAAGGATCCTCAAAGTGTTGCTGCTAAGGTTTGCTTCAAACCCAAGTTACATTATGTTTGATTTTTGCTTGCAATTTAAGAAAGCTTAAAATATGAGATTCAATGTTGATGGAATGTTTGCATCACAGAACAGAAGAGAGAGAATAAGTGAGCGGCTTAAGATCCTACAAGAACTGGTTCCCAATGGCTCCAAGGTTGATTTTTCAAACTAGTCCTGAAAAGTTGCTTCCCTTGTACTTGTTTTGACAGTGAAAATGATCATATATTGTAGACTTGAACTTCTTTTTCACAGTTTCAAGCTTTGCAAATTTTTACTTGATAGAATCATGATTCAATTTTGATAATGAAATTCGCAGGTTGATTTGGTTACCATGTTGGAGAAAGCGATAAGTTATGTGAAGTTTCTTCAGTTGCAAGTGAAGGTGGGACTTCAAAACAGTAAAATAATTTCCTTATTCACTTTAATCCTGAAAGATGTAGGATTGGTCCATTTCGTCTCCAGTTTAGTCTTTAAAGGACTAAAATGGATTATTTTTTTCATCTTTCCTAATTTACATTAATCATGATTTTCATCTTTCAATAATTAAATTGATTGCGTTTTATCTCCCAGGGACTATTTTGAATATTTTCTACTTTCAGGGATTAAGTTGATCCACCAAACCTTTTAAGGGCCAAAATGATTATTCACTCTTTCATATTAGATTTTTGGTCTTGTACAAATCTTTATGTATGTTCAAACCTTCATGGCTTTGAATTTCAACCTCACTTAGCTCATTCATGGTGCAGGTTTTGGCAGCTGATGAATTTTGGCCAGTCCAAGGAGGAAAAGCTCCTGATGTTTCTCAAGTAAGACAAGCCATTGATGCTATTCTTTCATCTCAAAGATGATGAATTGAGAAGACCTTGGATCCAAGGAATAATTGTCATCATTGATGGTTCAAGCAACTTTGAAAACAAGAAAAGAAAAGCCTTATTCTTGAAGTAGGCCATTCTGAAGGGCATTTTAGAAATTCAGAATGCATGACCCTTTCTAATTTGTTAACTTCTAAATCAAAATTTAGCAGCAAAATGTAACATTGTGTTTCTGGCAGTGTACTTCTCTATGTTGTACTTTTCTTTGTACTAGTGGTGATGTTCTAATTTTATCTTACTACTCAATAAATAATTATATGTAATGCATGAGTTTGAGTGTACTAACATGGGAAAAGGGCAAATAATAAAAGCTGTAAATCATATACTGTGTTCTTTGACTTTTCTCTGAAGTACTAACTATCAGACAGAGTGAACTGTCCAATGAATTGGTCAATTCATGACTCATGGTACATGAAACATGTTCGACAGGCTGCTTCTTAATGTGCTTACAATATAAGTTGGCAATTTGACATATAGAATATAAATAACAATATCCTATTATAAGTGAGAATGAATAAGACTACAATCCATCATTGGTATGATTGATATTTACTATTCACTAATCATTCTGACTGCACTAATCCGGTCAAATCATCTAAAGAGGTGTTGATTGAAAAGGAACGGTGAAACTCCGTGAGTGGCGGGGCGGTGATTTTCGTGGTGCTTTGTCGTCCGTCAAGTCCGGAAGGAGTCCCGCAAAATCACTCTGATGCTCAAGTTAGAACGTGAGGTTAAGAGGAAAAGTGAGATTATGGAGAAAGATATTGTGTACCTTATATTGTTCCAAGCCTTGCCTTTTATGGAGGTTGGGATTTGTGGGAATTGAGGTAGTCATGAGTGCTTAGTACGCTCTCGAGCTCCGTACTTGTGCTTTGGGGCAGAGGAGGAAAGAAGTGTGATGTGACTTAATGAAGTGACATAAACGTTGTCGGTCATGAGGTGTCCGAGTGGATGACGGTTGGTCTATTCAGCTGGTGTGAGGTCGATCGAGTCGGGTGTAGGGAGGTTTAGCGATTGGGCATGACATAGGAGTGATCGAGAGACAATCGGATTTACCCCCAAAACACATACTTAGACACTCAAACAAGAATAATAGTTCTTTCACACATCATTTACCTTTACACATGAGGGAAATATGAAGAAAATAGAGCGAGATGAGTGATATGTTATGTGATGTGATATGAAATGCAGAGAGGAAGAAAAAAGAGTGGAAATGAGATGTAAGACAAAGAGAACTATGAATGAACCATTACTCCTCAAACAATTAGATAGTTAGACATATTATTTTCTCTCTATCTCCACATTTTGTATCATATTACATCAGATGCTTTGTTGCACGGACACTCCTCTCAATAGGAGTGTCCCGGTGTCGGACACCAACATGACACTTACTCACGTACGACACCCGTACTTTAGGTGTCAGACACCTTTTTGCCATGTCAGAGAAAATATATTTTTTCTTCGACTTGACGCTTGAAGTCGATACTTCTTATTGGCTGAAACTTGTGGACACTCACTGATATTAACTTTTTTTCAAACAATAAAATATCTTCTATATTTTAAATGAACAAGTGGGATATAGCGAGAGATAAATTTGGATCACTTGATGAACTTGAAATTCTTCAAATTACTACTTTATCGTTAGCTAAAGTCATTTTTTAATAATGATGATTAAGCAGGCGAAAGCCGTTAGATAGTTAAACTCTTTTCTTTTTAGATTAAGTGATTATAACTTTGTAAAATGAGTCTCTTAGATTTTCATTTTGAAGCTCATTCGCTAGTGCATAGGAAATTGTTTTATGTTTTCTTCATACAAAAACTAACTTGTCTTTGTTTTGAGAAGTTGAACATATTTATGTTGTATGAATTTTTATTTTTCAATATACATATAAACGGTGTCCTAATGTCCTACTTTTTATTAGACGTTAGCCATGTGATGTTGTCCGTGTCATTTTGTAGCCGATGTTCGTGTCTGTGCTTCATAACCGGAAGTTAGCCATGTCACGCTGCATTATGTGGATGTGCACGCGAATCATTTTAATTTAGAATTAGTTAAATGATTGATGTATTAGAATCGATGACTTTTTAGCCTCCCTAATTGCTAGAGAACATGAGTTCCCGGACAAGTAAATAAAACACTATTATGATCAGGTGCTCAAAGTTTCAAACTGTAAAAAACATAGAAGACGCAAACTTCCTTCTTTACCCGATTTATCGTGTCTTGTTGCATGCAAATGCAATTGAAGTCAATCTCCATCGTAGTTTAAGGTCTGTTTCAATTGATGGTACGAGTATCAGATGGTACTAACGTCCAAAGCGATCAAAGAAATAGTAATGTCCTGAATACCTAAAGAAGAATAACGCTAGCTCCCTGAAAAGTTTTTTTTATCACTTCAAATGATTTGGGAGATATTTGGTTACATTGAGGCCTTGAGGGCAATGCACTAACAACTTTGATACGTTCAGCCACTTCTAAAGTACACTGCATCTTATCTCTTGCATCCGTGTAATGTAAGAGTTATTTGGACCCTTTGAATCTATTGAAACAAGAGTGTTGTCTAAGGTGCACTTAGGGATGCTTATCGATTCGAATTGATCCAATGAAACCAACGAATCAAACCAAACTTATTAAGCTAGATAAGTTTTTTTTTCGTATTTGATTCAAAACCAAACCAATGAAAATTGATGAAGATTTGTTTGGTTCACGGTTCAAAAATTTAAAAACCGAAGAACCAAAAATCAAATCGATGGTATATATTTATTAAAAAAAAGGAAAAAAAGCAGGCAATATAAAAAATACTTATTTGAGTGTGATGTTGTGGGGAGTGTTTTTGTATTTATTTGTTTTAATTTGTTGCATTTTGGGAGTATAAAGAATCAAAGAAGGTCTTCTTCCATCTGCACCTTACCACTAAATACAGCACCAGATTTGCTTGCTCAAGAAGGCCTTCATCGTAGATCTGGTGGGACTAAAATTCCATATTTGATTGCATTATTGATTGCTTAGCATATATATACACCTACCTGATTACTATCGGACTTTGTTCATAAAGGATAATATGTTGTCCTTTGGTCCATATAACTGATCTCATGTATTGCTTTCTATGTCCTCATCTACATCTTTGCGTAATCATAATTTGACATATTTGATGAGCCAAAATGGGAGCCAATATTTTACGGGTAAATATGTTTTTGGCTCCTGAACTTTGAGCGAGATTTGGTTTTCGTCCCTCGTCGGTGTAAAGGTGGATTTTAGGTCTCAGACTTTGATTATTTTTTTGTTTTCGTCCCTGCCGTCGGCGTGGTCAACGTCGGAGCTTCGTTTTGTCCATGTGGTACTGCCACGTCATTTAATGAAACACATGTGGAATTGCTTTTTATTTTTCATTTATTTTATTTCAATTCCAAATTAAATTATTAAATATTAAAATTAAAAAATATTAATTTTTTTCTTTTTCCCTCACGTCTCTCTCTCTTCCTCTTCTCTCTTGCCGCCCTCTTCATCTTTTCTTCTTTTTCTTCTGGAAACTGCACCACTACCATGAACTACAAGGGTTCCATCGCCAGAAACCGCTATCGCACCTCCGCCTCCACGCCATCGAACAGGGCAAGGGCTACCACAGCGTGGGGGTTGGGGATCTGCACCATCTCCTTCAGGGGTTTGGGGGTTGTGGCTGGGTAAGGGTGGTGGGGATCTGTTGTTCTCTACTCGGATATGTATCTCCTTCCTCAGCTTTAAGCTTCAATGTTGAACAATGACTAGATTTGGACAAAAAATGTACAAACCTAGGAAAAAAAAACCCCAACCCAAAAAACCCTAACCCAAGAAAAAAAACCCCAATCCAGATCAAGTTGGGGGTTTTGAGGCTGCAGTGGCGAGAAGAGCAGCGGCGAGTGAACAGTCAGAATGGGACAGCAGTGGCAGCGACGGTCTAGGGTGAGGCGACGGCGCGACAGATGTCCATTTGGAGGCTCGTGAAGAGATGGGAGAAGAAGAGGGGGTGGCGGCGGCCCATGGTAAAATTTTCAAAAGCCCGCTAAGTTATTAGCCGGCGAAAATTTTCATTTTTTTGAAACCACCGACGACTTTAACCGTTGATAACTAGTGCCTAAAATGATTTAAAGCTCGCTAAGTTACTCACAGTCGATGTCGTCGATAAGTTGGTAGTAACAAAAACCGCCAAAAAATTACTTACCACCAAAAAATACTTGCCGCCAAATTACCGACAGTATTTTGACCGTCTAACCGTCGATAACATCGAGATTTCGTACAGTTTCTCAGTCCAGCGGTAAAAAGTCCTCGATAAATATGTGTTTTCTTGTATTGCTTTCACTTTTTCCTCTTTGTATGCACTGCCAATCTTCATCACTACCGGGGACATTGCTCCCACTCTAGCCATCGGTCTCAGCATGCATCTCCACCACCACTGGCTGCAACCACCACACTCTCATATGGACCTTGATTGAATATCGCTATTGTATATGACCAAATAACTTGACCCAATTATTTTATCTGCACACTAAAACTACGTGGCGGTTCTAGTGCCATGGGAACACAACATGATAAACGCTTCCCCAAGGAATCTTACTAATAGAGAAGACATGGTTTTTATTCAATTCATATTTGTTTAGATAAGTAATTTAATTTTGAAATATGGATATTTGGTTCATCCACGGTGTATAAGAGGAAAACTCATCAACCGTGTATAAATACTTACATTGTCAGTGCTATATATATCTCATATATTAAAATTCTTCAAATTATATAAATTATACTTAAACATGCAATTTACATATGTTTTTTTTTTAAATTATGATTATCCTTTTCGTACCAAGTGTTTGTACTAAGTAGTAAATGATTCACTATAAAATATGTTTTATTCTCATGACAAGTATGAAATTCCTGACCTCATAGTTAAGGGTTGAAGTGAACAACCACGACACATCTCGTGCTTAATTATGATTGATATATCATTTTTTTTGTTTTCACATTCACCATATTAAAAATCTTCCATATACAGAACCGACCTTCTATATAGGCCGAAGTGAATGTATTCGGATCTTTATCCATTTGACTCAACACAAAACAATAATTTATGAAATTATTCGACAATGGAGATCAATATCATGATGAATTCAACCGGAATTTAGATGCAGTAGTTACATGCATCTAGCTATAGTTCCATTAGTATTAGTCACAAACGCATGCATTTGATTTCATATACCCGTTTTCAACCCCTCACGTCTATGATAACCTAACCTGGTCACTTGGCAAATGGCAATGGAAGAAATATGTTATCTTGAGATGAGCATTCACGCACATCATGATCTCCGTACAGTTGTTTTATACTTTACTTTGTCAAAGATTCTATTCTTTCTAAATTGAGATTGGTTGAATCTCTTCCTCTCTAATGATGTTGTGCGTTTTTGTAGGCTTTTCTAGCACAGTAAAGAAGCTGTGTTGACACAGCAAAATGTACGTGTAGAAGACACTTCAACGCTTAAATAATGAGAGTTATCTGCCTGAACAAATTCGCATCTAATAGAGACTTTTTATTTTTTATCTCCAATCATCAGTATAATTAAGTTGCTCGTAAAAAAAATTCTTGTTTGATGACTTTGATCTGTTCCCCTTTGCTTATGTGATTTGCATTGGAATGAAGTAGCCGGGGACCATTTAGCACGTGTAACTTTTAATACGGATCACATGGGCAAGGGCAAAGTTAGTCACATGTCTAAGCACCCCAAATATCGGTGACTTGCACGGTATATTCCCATGAATTCTTAATTTTAATAAAGGTTTAAAATATTTTAAAGAGACCAAAATGCATGTTAAAAATCTACATGAACACTCAGATGACTAGGCTCGTAGCTGGACTGTTGACGAGCTAAAATTGTTGTTGCCCACGCAATTTGACCTAAATTCCAACAAAATTCAGGAATAACATTTAAAAAAATTAAGTAAAAACCAATGACACAAAACATATTTTTGCCTTAATTTTATATATTGCTTTTGCGTACCTTTCAAACACTTTTTTAGGGTGATAATTGTTTGGGTAAAACGATTAATATTCTACCATCATCTTTTCGCGAAACTTCCAAAACTACCTTCTGAAATTTTAAGCTTCCGCAATCTAAATATGGAAGCTAAATTTACATACCGCAATCTCATATTTATAGTACACAAATTCACTTATCTAATAATGCATTTTTAACTGTGGTAAAGTAAAATTATATACTGCCATTTTATTTGCGGTAGCATAAAATTGTGGTGGTTACTCTTTGTGTGTTTGAAGATAAATATGTGCTTCCAAAAATATGTTGGGTTGGCCCTCTTAGTGGGTCACACCAACTTCTTAAAGAAAAAAGGAACAAAGACTATTTTATTTTAATGGGCCCAGCCCATATTTTGATTTTATAAGGGAATCAAACCCTTACTTTTGAAGACACGCACAACAACGCAAAAAGAGAATTGGTATTTTCCTTAAAAGGAAAGTTTGGTCTTCTCCACAAATTTTTGTGGTACATTGTTTGTACTTTGTTTTGGCTAAAATTTCAGTATGTCATTTCTATCATCGAGTTTGTTATTT
This sequence comes from Acmispon strigosus, assembly GCA_030819835.1. Classification (NCBI taxonomy): domain Eukaryota; kingdom Viridiplantae; phylum Streptophyta; class Magnoliopsida; order Fabales; family Fabaceae; genus Acmispon; species Acmispon strigosus. The sequence continues at coordinate 41,494,877 of JAUAMA010000005.1, read as the reverse complement.
TAATTTCTACCTTCTTATTGTCTGGAGTAGTGTCATTTTGCTCGGTTTTTTTCTGTGCCTGTTTCCACCTTGAAGGTGATAATTTTGATGTCTCTAGACATTATTTTGTACCCATTCTTTTTTGATTTTTTGATAGTGGACGATATTCTGGTTTGGTCCCTTTGTTTTTATTCTCTCACATTGAGGGAAGTTTACCACGTTAAAATTGCTTGTGTCTTTATTTTATTTTTATTGCCCTACTGTTTTTCACCATTGGTGTTGGCTTTGTTTCGAAGTTTATGTGTTCAGGTTCTCAAAAGTAGAGATGGTTTTTTGTGCTCTTAATTTCCCGCTGCGCCACTCTGGTACCAACAACTGTTATCAGAGCTTACTCTTTTTAAAGTGAATTATCTTGTGGTGAACAATAAACGGCAATCCAAACCGAGTGGTGACTTTGAATGGCACCAACTATTCCCTTTGAAAAGAAAGAATGGAAGACTTGCTTTATGTGAAGAACTTCTATAAGCGTGTGTTTGTTACAAATAAGCCCGCAGATAAAACTGATGAAGCTTGGACTCTCTTACATAGATAGGTGTGTGGATACATCCGTCAGTGAGTTGATGAAAATGTGATGAGCCACATTAGTGGGGGGACAAATGCTCGTACCATGAGGAACCAACTTGAGCAATTATATGCGAAGAAGACTAGGAACATCAAGATGTTTTTTATCAAGCAGATGATGACCTTGATATATCAAGATGGGACTCCACTGGCAGATTATTTGAATAATTTTTTAGGGTATTATGAATCAGTTGTCCTCCATGGGAATTAAATTTGATGACGAAGTTCAGGGTTTATTGCTTCTTGGTTCCTTGCTAGATATATGGGAAACTTTCAGAACCTTATTGTATAATTCTTCTCTAGATGGTGTCATGTCACTGGACCTTTCTAAGAACAGTGTTTTGAATGAAGATATGAGAAGAAGATCGCAAAGTTCCTCTTCACACTCAGAGGCTTTGTTTACTGATTTAAGGGGGAGAAGCAATAATAGTAGTTTAGACTACGGAGATTAAAGCACGAGCAATTCTAGAGGCAAGTATAAAACTACTTTTCAGTGCAACCATTGTGGTAAGAAAGGGTATTTGGAGAGGTATTGTTGGTTTTTGAAAAGGGAAACAATGACTTAGGCAAATGGAAGAACAAAGAAGAAAATGCAGATGAAGACAGAATTAATGTGACATTTGATAAATTCATTATTGATTATGAAGACAAGATTTAACCCCACTTAAGGAGTGAGGGGGAGATTCGTTATGATCCTCCTAAGTGAGTCACACCAACTTCTTAAAGAGAAAAAGGAACAAAGGCTAATTTTATTTTAATGGGCCCATCCCATGTTTTGATTTTAATGAATTCCATAATAGCAAGACTTGCGAAGCATCTTGGAGTCTACTATGACCTCTTCAAATGTTGTGTATAACCAATCATCTAAATCAAATGTGTTCCTGCTATGACCTCTTCCTCTTCCTCTTCCTCATTGGTTATGTAAAATTAAATAACCTTCTCCCTCTCTCCTCTGCGTCTCTATTTTGCTGATTGATTTTGTTTAGACTGATTTGCACCATGCCCAAACTTCAGTTTTCAATACCTGCGGTATTGTGTTTTAATTTGTACCGCATATTAATTTGCGGGTATATATTTCATTTTTTATGGACTGCAAAAATGAGATTGTGGAACATAAATGAACCGCATTTAAGATTGCGAAATGCAAAAAACGCATTTAAGATTGTGGTATGTAAAAATACCGAGGATTTTTTGAGATGAGACAGTGGCATTAAGCTCGGAGGTGGCTGATAGAATAAGGAATATTCTTATAATCTCAATCTACTCGAATTAATCATTTAACCTCAACCTCTTACTTTGGTATTGGATGTATTTGCAGGGTCTCCTCTCAGGCGCCAGAATGACGATGGACAACCTCCACCTAAAGAAACCCGGCATCAACTTACTGCCCCCACCTCTCCTCTACCACCGTGTGCGGTGGTCTGAACAGACTTAGCTTGTTCAACAAATAAATATATCTTATATGTGTATTAATGTTTTTAATCTACGTACAACATATTTTCACTATTAAGATATCATACTTTTATTTATATATATATATATACTCATAAATTTATTTAAAAAATTATGAACAATGTACTAAAATTAAATTAAAGTTTATTTTCTATTTATTTTAATATGAAAGTATTTTTCATGTCAACTATTTCTCCCCGTGGGAGATCTATAACCAGTAACTAAAACACAAGCAAATGTCTTTTATATGCATTGAGGTTTTTTTAATCCTCGTACAACATATTTTTACTATCTAATTATCATTTTTACATGTGCAATGCACGGAGAATTTTTCTTAAGATTGAGAAAAAAAATTCACTCAAGAAAAAATTACTAATAAAACTTTTTTATCACATTTATATGCACACGCCCTAAAAATAATAAAAAAATATTAAAAATTAAATTATATTAAATTTATTTTATTATTAATTATAAAATGAAAGTATTTTCATGTAAAATGTTTCACACAGTGTCAGCTTTTTACCAACTTTTTCAAATTATATTAAAAAAAATTTAGTTTTATACTTAAAGTATTCTCATGTAAATTGGAGAGTTAGTATGGGTTGCACCTAACATTTTACTTGAATTAAGTTATCTTCACACCCCTCCGCCTCTACCTCATTGGAAAAGGGAATAAAAAAGAAAGGGGTTTGAATCATTTGATAGGGGATTTTTTTTTTTAAAGAACAAAGAAACAGTATATAGATATAATAGAACAAGGTGCTAAAATCCTATATACAACTAGAAAGAGAAGGAAAAAAAAAAAGACAAGGAAGATATAAATATTGCATAGACTAAATTCTAGTACAGATCAAAGAGAGCTGCAATCTAGTGGAATCAAATAGCCACTAGAGGAAAATAATTCACCCAAATAAATAAACATAGCCTCCAGTATCCTTCCAAGCCTTTACCATATTGGCACAGACTCAAGGCCATAACACTGCATCTTTAGATTCCAACTTCATCACCTTCAAATATAATTCTTTCCTCCCCCTGCTAACCTGCCATGCAAAAAGGAGAATGGCCCCTTCCAGTATTGTGAGCCCAAACACACCATAGATCAAGCTTAATACTTGCTCTCATCTGCCTTGACAAGATCGCAGCAGTCCCAGCAACATAAAATGAAGCAGTACTTCCTGATTTCCAGAATTCTGCTTCCTTTCATAGTCTGTGCCTCTCCAATTGTTGAAGTATAAATTGTCAAAGATCAAAAATTCTCCCAGTAATGCAAGTACCCGGACACTGGCACCACTCATAAAAAGAGAATTCAAATTTTTTTCCCTTGCACCTGAGCCAACTCCAAGATCGAAACTTTATGAGTTCCACAACCTTGCTAATTACCACTTCTTCCGAATTGAATACGACCCCATTTCGAAGGGGATGTGATAGAAACTTCAACTAGATTTGACAGGGGATGTGATATAAACTATAGAGAGAGAGACAGAAAGAAAAAATGGGTGAAAATGGATTATAAAATAAGTAGGGTGTGAATATATCACAACTCCTTTTTACTTCAATTCAACAAATTTTCAAAGTTTCTATAGTGGATCCCACAATCAACATTACACTTTAATATTTCATTATTTATCTTAATTTCAGTTAATTATATTTCTAACTTCTTTTTAAAAATATAAATTTAAACAATTGAAAAATAAAATAATGAAATATAGAAAATTCAAATTCATAATAATTCTGAAATATTAGAAAATACAAATATTATAAAATTAAAATAAAATCTAATTGTTATAATTCTTGCATCTGAAACGTTCTCAATTATGCTCCAATAAGTCTGCCTGACGATGTATATCCTTTTGACGAATGTGTGCTCTCCTTTGTAAGTACGTTGCAAAACCAAGAGTGATGCTCGTAGTAGCTGTCATTGACCCTTGACTAAAAACTATCTACTTTTTATCAAAAGCCTTACCAAAGTCCTTCGAAATATTTAACCATATGATTGGATCAAAAGTGTATCATCTCTCGTCGAGAACCTTATATTATGATGTTTGTAACTATCCACTCCTCTAGCTTCGTTGAGTGTAATATTGTCCATGTCAATTTGGGGTGAAAAAGATGCAACTTGAACTTTGGTATGGACCACATCAATGAATCTCCAACACTACTTCTTGTTGAGTTGTTGTACCCCACTAAACATGGTCATGAAGTTTAGACAGAGCAAATAGGGACATCAGTGGTCGTACTCTAGACCACTTCATTATAAAGACTTTGATCTAAACTTCTCCTACCTATCATGGATCAAGAAAAATATTGTTCACACATTAAAAGAGTTTTCTTAAAAGAAACATGCTACAAACATTCACTTTAACACTCTCTCGTTCATTGTTAGAAATTCATGTGGAGTCCACTTCTAATTTAGTGAGACCCACATAAATTCTGACCAATAAATAAGAAAGTATTAAAAATAAGAATTGGAGTGAGTGTTTCTATCACTCTTCTTCCTTGCAAATTGTTTTTAACACGTAAATAACACATAAGGTATTGCTCTTGTATTTTAGACATGTATCAATAGATTGATTATAAAAAGATTAACATACAAAAGCCCTAAATTGCTGAATTTGAACTTTAATTTTTCTATTGTTTTTAGTATGAAAGTATTTTTCATGTAAAATATTTCTCCCTGTTAGAAGTCAATTCAGAATTCACTTGTTAGTGAATTAATTAGACTACACGTGTTGTATAAATAAGCACTAAAGGTGTTGTGTAAATATATATAAAATTTACAATAGTATAAAAATATTTTTCTTTCTCTCTTCATTGTCTTCTTCTACCGACTACTTCTATCATCTACTTGGTATAGTCTTCTCCAACAAGTATCAAAAGCAACAACCAAACACACAAATTTCACATAATCTTAGTGATTGTTGTCTTCCCTAATCCTCCACGAGCCACATCATCTTTTTCTTATGGTCATACCATTTAGGACTTGTATAGTAGCATGTTTGGTCACACCATTTCACTTTTCATGTACAACTCTTCTAAAACAATAATGGGTAAGCATACAAATATTGGCAGAACCCTAACACCTGCAGTTTGTGACCGTACAAAATTGTCACATGAAGTTAGTGGCCGTCAAAACCGGCTACAAATTGTAGGGTCTATAATCTATACAAACGTTGCAATTTGTGGTGATTTTTCATTTGGCTAGTCAATCCACCAACCCAACCCAATCTGCGGCGAGGTGTGGTCTCCAACCCGTATTTCAAAAACGGGTCAACCCACCCTACCCGTTTTTTGCGGGTTGAGGTTGACCCACGTTGCCCCACTAGAAACAAGTGGTAGGAAATTAAAATCTTTAAACCTAATTTACAAAGCTAAATATCACTTTACTTACCCAAGCATCACCAGAACTTTGGTAGATCAAGCTTACTTTCTAGCAATCTTCCATTACTTTTAACATCACAATATTATATTTGGTGAACAATATTGCTGGATGTAAGTCATAGTAGGTTCCCTGCTTAGTTTCCTTGACAGAGTAGGTTTGCTTGTCCTTCAATTAACTTGCCATCAAGTAAAGGGAGTTAAGTGAAGCAAAAATCACAGGAAATTAAACAAGAAATATGAGCACAGAGCACTATTGAAGTGAAGGAACTAGCAAAAGATAACATGACAGATTCAATAAAATCTGAGTTGGCCAACTCCTTGTCAATGTTTAAAGACTTTAACCACCAATTTATGAGTATGCTACATGAGCAAATGATAGAAAATCATTTAGTAATGTGGTTTAGAAAATCACCACCTAACATGCAAACTTAGAGAATTAAGACAATAGTGCAGAACCTGAGTGTTCTGCCACTATAAAAATGACTCATTTACAATTTTCAGCAATAGAAGGATTAAAAGCAGGAAACAAAATATGCCAATGTCAAAGCAGCTTTTTGTTTCTTGCATCTTCTCACTGGCTGCAATTTCTCTAGCAGCTAAGCCTGTGACATATATCTTTGGTGACTCCCTAACAGATGTTGGAAACAATAATTTTCTGCAATATTCTTTGGCCAAATCTAACTATCCCTGGTATGGGATTGACTATAGTGGTGGCCAGGCTACTGGAAGGTTCACAAATGGGAGAACTATTGGTGATATCATATGTATTTCCTGCATCTCAAAGCTTTCTCTGGTTTCCTCTTTCTTATATTAAAATTGAATAAATTATTAGGGAACCATGCTTTCCTGGTTTAATATTATGGCAATTTGCAGCTGCAAAGCTTGGAATCCCACCACCACCAGCTTATCTTTCAGTGCCTCAAAACGTGGATGCACTCCTCAAAGGGGTGAACTATGCATCTGGTGGTGCAGGAATCCTCAATGATACAGGACTTTACTTTGTAAGCAGAACAGAACATCTCCAAAGCCTCATCATGGCTCATTTTACAGGTTAGAACTTGAGTGGCCTATTACTAACTTAGATTCTGTCTTGAATATTTTGAAGATTCAAAGATTGTCTTTCGATGACCAAATAAACTACTTCAAGAAAACCAAAGAAGAAATCACAGCAAAAGTAGGTGAGGTGGCTGCCAACAAGCATTTCAATGAAGCCATGTACTTCATTGGGATTGGTAAATATACTTCTCATTCATAAAAGTGTCATATTTTACACTTTATAACCTTTACCAGTCTAACTATATTTTTGCAGGAAGTAATGACTACGTCAACAATTTCTTGCAACCCTTTTTGGCAGATGGGCAGCAATACACTCATGATGAGTTCGTAGAGCTGTTAATCTCAACCTTAGATCAACAGCTTAAGGTAAGAGTTCCATATCATTCTCTAATCAGCACACTAACCAAACCAATGTCATTAAAACAAATAACTTTAAGAAAAATGAAAAAGGTTCTCAATCAACTACTAAAATTATCCAATTATACTAGAGACCCTATTATCTTTTATTTACTTTTGTCAAGTAGAGACTCTATCAGCTGGGAGCACGAAAGATGGTCTTCCATGGAGTCGGACCACTCGGTTGCATTCCGTCACAGAGGGTTAAATCCAAACGAGGCCAGTGTCTAAAGCAAGTCAATGAATGGATCCTACAATTCAACTCCAACATACAGAAGCTAATCAACACACTAAACCATCGCCTTCCAAATGCAAAACTCATATTTGCAGACACGTATCCATTAGTTCTTGACTTGATTGATAACCCATCTACGTATGGTAATTCAGCATCCCTACTAATATTAGTGTAACTGGCCCATTCAATTTATGGCTATGCCTAACAAATTATTGTATTCAATGATTCCACAGGTTTCAAGGTTTCAAACACATCTTGTTGCAATGTAGACACAAGTATAGGAGGTTTATGCTTGCCAAACTCAAAGTTGTGCAGCAAGCGCAATGACTACGTGTTTTGGGACGCATTCCATCCTTCAGATGCAGCAAATGCTATTCTTGCAGAAAAGTTTTTCTCCACTCTTTTCGCATCAGCTCCTTCTGCAGCACCGAGTCCTGCACCCTAAATTATCCTGCATCAATTAAGCAGTAATACATAGAAGTCACCGGTTTCAGTTAGCAAGATTTTAGCCATATCTGCTATCCAATCCAATCTTATATTGTAACCAACACTACCAAGGGTAACAATGGTCAATAATGTTAATTTCTTTTTGCAACTGATACTGCCAAGTCTTCAATAAAACCAAAACAAGTGATATGTGTATGGTTGCCGTCACTATTCTAGTGTACAGGAATCGCGCTGTAACCAAAATCAACCATATTACCACATGATAGTATATACTGCTTCAAACTAAGAGTTTCTCAAATTATTGAATTCGGCATGAATACCCAGAAAACATAACTCCACTTAACAGATCTACAACAGACACCATGAGACTACTTAGCAATTGAGCATCATATGCATATTAAAAGTCAGAAACTTGATAACATTCAAAAGGAAGGGTGGTTGATTTGCTCTCAGTCAAAGGCCAGTTTTTTCCACATGAGAAACTTGAGATGGGAAAGTGCCCCTTCGTGCTTGACAAAGCCTTCTCTCAAAATCTAACAGAAGAGGGGAACTGAATCAGACCCTCTCATGTTAGAGAAAGAGGTCACCAAGCAAAACCAAACACAAAAAGGGCCCTCTAATCCCATCCAGTTTATATTCGGTGTGGTTAAAGCAAAAGAATCATCATCGAGCATCCCCACAAACAATCACATACGTACACAAAGAAAGAACGCCAAAGCAAAAAGGTTGCAACCCAGTTAACGCAAAAATCAAAATAAAGCTCCACAATTTCACAATGAACCCATGATTTCAGGTATGAACAATCAGAACCCACAAGACTAAAAAACGAAAAACTGAAAAAATTAACCAAATTTTGAAGAAGTTTGAAGCTTTGCAATGGATTCAAAGATTGTATGGAATAATAATGAAAACCCTAAAAGTGGAAATTGTGGAGCCTACGAGAAATGGCGAGAATCCAATGATGAGGACTATGCCAGTCCAAAAGAGGAACCAAATTGATATTGCATCTTTTCGTATTCTCTATGCCACGGATGAAGAAATAGAGAATCATAGTGAATGCATCTTAGAGAGTATCAAAAATTGAAACGAAAAAGAGAAATTGAAGGATGTGTGATAAATGGATAGATAGATCTGAAAAACAAAAACAGAGAAACCAATGTAGCAGAAGATGGGGATCGAAGTGTATTTATATATCCCTGATGTGCTACTAGGGTTTTGGTTTTCTCAGGAATCAAATTACCAATTTGCCAGTGTAACTGTAAAGCCATGATCCCATGAAGTGCGAGCACGATGAGAAAAAAGGCACACCGTAAACTGTTTTGGGACTTAGGCACAAATGACGGAAACGAAGTACATAGAATACTGAAAAATAGGTGGCTTCTAGGGTGCACTTGCACCTTAAGTGGTGCACCGTGCACCACTCTAAATGACCTGTTATAGCAGGTTTTTTTACCTGATATTTAAAAAATTCAAAATAATAATAATTAGTTAATTATATTTTTACCCTTTTTTTAAATAAAAAAAAGGTAAAGATGAATTATAAAAAAAGATTAACGGAGAGAAAGGGGTTTATAGTAATTAACAAATTAAAATTATAATAAATTATAAAAATAAAATAACCTGTAGAACAGGTTACCAGTTACTTACCTGGACACTTGGCGCGATCTTATTGGCCAGAAGCTGGTGGTGCACGGTGAACTACTTAATTGGTAGTTCACCTTAGACAACACCCTGAAAAATATATTTAAAATAAATTATCAATAACAACATTTGGGGTGTTGTCTAAGGTGAACTACCAATTAAGTAGTGCACAGTGCACCAGCATCTTCTGGCCAATGAGATCGCGCCAAGTGTCCAGGTAAGTTACCGGTAACCGTTTCTACAGGTTATTTAATTTTTATAATTTATTATATCTCAATTTGTTGATTACTATAAAACCCCTTTCTCTTTTAATTTTCTTTCCTCTCATTCCGGTATCAATCTAAAAGGCTCAAAGCCATCCTCCTCACCACGGGCCTCCATGACCATCCTTCCATTTCACATATGATGCAAGCTAATTTAATACAAAATTAAACAGAAAAATAAATAAATACACCCCCATTGAAAGCAAACCAAATTGACCCAGAGGATCAAAATCAAAATTGCAAAACCAAAGACAGACCCAATTCATCCCAAACGCACATGAGCGTCAGAAGCAAAATCCAGTAGCACATACATCGGAAAAGAAGCACAGTGAGCCTACTTGGTGAAAATGAAATAGCACAAAATCAAAAAAGGGGCACCTGATAAGGCAACCTCAAAGTGTTGAAACGGCCCTGGATCCCGAAGAAGATTGTGACAAGCGCTGACACGATAATGAAAGTCCTTGTAACAGGAGCATTTGCTGTGAAAAAAACACACATAACGAAACTATGCGCGGAACACGCCAAACAAAACAGCCCGCAGAACTAAGTAGAGGGATGTGCGGGCCGAGAAGGATGAGCGGTGATCGGAGCACGGGTTGGCTGCAGTGGCGGTCGCAACGCGAGTTGGCTGCAACGGTGATCAGAATGGCTATGGTGGTAGAAAGAACAAGGCATTCCAGAAAAAAAAAATTAGTTTTTTTTTGGTAAAAGGGATCCAATGATTTTTTTTACAAAAAAAGAAGGGGTAAAAATGGTATTAACTAATTATTATTATTTTTAATTTTTTTAAAAAACAGGTTAAAAAATCCATTATAACAGGTCATTTAAAGTGGTGCACAGTGCACCACTTAGGGTGCAAGTGCACCCTAGAAGCCACCCAACATTTGGTGGGTGGTCTTTTTTTTTTTTTTTTTTTTTGAAACGGTGGGTGGTCATAGGAAGGATAGGATAAAAAGTTAAATAAGGATAAGAGTAGGATAGGTTTTTATCCTATCATGTGTTTGATAGGATACGATACAAATAATGAAAAATGTATTAAATTTTCTTTTAAAATAAAAAATACATAATATTTATTAAAATTTATTTTTCTAATTAGTTTTTAAAACAAGTAATTATTTTATTAAATTTAATTATTTTTACAATTTTATAAATGAGTCTATATTTTAATATTAACTAAAATTAAATTAATTCAGATTTTTTTAAAGGGATTTATTTTAATTAAAATTATTATATATGTATCAATGAGTTTTATCTTAGTAAGGATGATCAATAATAAAAATTAATTAAATTTCTAAAAATTATTAAAAGATATTATTCTTTCAAAATTAATTTATATTTAAATTATTAATTATAATTATATAAGTAGAGAAATAATTTTAAATAATAACATATGATAATAAAAAATTAGTCTATATTTACTATTAAAAAATTAATGTTTATATGTGAGTAGCCTATTTTATTGTTAGCGAAGAATTATTTTGTGTACTTTTATTATAATATAAATAACGAAAAATAATGTTAATTAAGTAGTAGTAAGTGATAGTGAAAATTTTATTATTTTATATGAGTAAATCCAATATTTTCACCATTTATAAATTAGTTTATTTTTTAATTAAATTTATAAGCAACTAAATAATTCTTACTTAACAATAATAACTAGTAATTGATAAGTAACGAAATTAATATAATATTAAAATTAAAAAAGTTATATTTATTAACTAATATTATTATAAATTATATAAAATATAAATATTAGAATTAATTTTGAGTTACGGTAGCATACAAACAAAAAACTGATAACATTATGGACAGGATAGGATAAGGGACATGATAGTGTATCATATCTTGTTAGCGCAACAAACAACAGATTACAGCAGGATAGGATTACCGCTATCCTATCATGTCTGCTTATTATGTCCACCAAACGGGCTACATATTTATTACAATAGTGATATGTTAACACCTCATTTGTTTTTCATTTCATTTTTACTTATTTTTCTTTTTATTTCTCATCTTTTCCTATCACATCAGACATTATATTCCTCAATTTCTCTCTCTTCACTTTATTTTCTCTCTTAAGGTGGAGGTGGAGGTGGAGAAATGTGAACAATGAATTATCCTATCTACTAAGCTTGTGTAAAACCAAAATGAAATAATAGGTATAGTCATTTAAAGTTGAGCCAAAAGTCCAAATCTATTTGGTGTGTGCACCTATAATTATAATTATAGATTATCTATAAATATTTTGTATTTCCACTTTGAGCCTAAAAAGTCTGAAATTAAAGAGGCGATGAAGGGGGTCAGGTGGTGGAGGATACAGCGGTGGATGGTGGGTGTCTGGTGCTGGTGGTGGCAATGAATGGTCGTTGATGTCAAGTGGTAATGACAGTGACAAAGAGTGCTAGCATTGGTAGTAAAGGGTGAGCGCGTTGGGTGGTTTGAGGGTGCAACAATGGAGAGTGCATGGTGGGTGTCAGGAGCATAGATGGGGGGTGTTAGGCGGTCGTGTCAGTGAAGCCTGAGGGGTGGAGGATATCGGGTGGCAATTGTAGTGGCGAAGAGTGCCAATAATGGAAGTAAAGGATGAGGGGAAGTGTTGACGGTGGTGGTGGGTAAGAGGCAATGATAGCAGTCGAGGGTGTCAATTAGTGAGGCAAAGGTCTATGATATTGGGTGGGTATGGTAGTGGAGGATCCAGACAGTGGTGGTGATAGAAGGTGTAAGGCGACAACTATGGTTGAAGGTGTTGAGTGTTAGTGGTGGAGTGAATAGTGTATCGATGGGGGTGAAAGTGGTGGTGGAAGGTGGTAGCGACATTAGTGTAGATGACGACAAGTAGTGCCGATAATGGAGGTTAGAGGATGGAGTGTACCCCCAATTTCATGAGATCAGTCACTCGAAGTAGTAAATCCAATTTATTCTCTGACGTAGCAAACAATCATAGAGTAAAAAGAGTTTTACACTAATAGTGTATCTATTTTCTCTTAAATTTATCTGCTTTTGGTTATAAATCTACATTGACTTGCGTTGTAAATAACAATGACAATTCATCCACTTTAGCTTTACACAAGAAACTCCTCAATCAGTAGTTCAAAACAAATCTTGGCATTTAGTTCAAAAATATTTGATTCCAGCATAAGATAAGAACTTGTGCAATGAGTGACAGATACAGCAATTTCAACCTTTAGCCTGCTTGGTAACAGAGAAACAAAACATGTCCATTTTAACAAACGAAGATAACCTCGATGAATCCATGACCTTTTTCAGATCAATTTAATCTCTTCATTTGTCTCACAAAATGAATGGGTACCATGTGCCTAGTTGTTTTTCTTGTGTGCAATTAATATCTTCACTAAGATAACGAGATTATAAAGAACACATTGGAAACTATGGAATATCAATGGTTGATAAAGATTGAATCAATTCCACTTGAAAAGAATAATAATGATGATTCTGTTGCAGCCTCATTCAGTCCAAACCCTTTGCTGGATTTTGTACAAAATTGAATGGACTAACAACACAATGCCACCCGAGAAGACAATATAGCATCATCATCCACCACAAAAATTTTGAATGATTAATATATATCCTGACATGTACCCCTTTACATCAAAACTAGTCCCATTAGAAGAAATCCTGTCACCATAAGAAGGCTTCTAGTTCTCATTTCACAGCTGTGGAGGCTGTAGGCTGAAGAATCTGAACTTGATGAGTTCATTGATGGTGCAGTGAAGTTACCAAAGGTGCCATTTTTGCCAAGACTGCACACATCCACAAACCACTTATAAGTAATAATGATGCTAGTAAACATTGAATAATAAAAATGAATCATAGAAGCAAATATGTTACCTTCCAGGAAATTTACAAGAACCATGACCTGCAATCATGCAAAAGGTGTTAGTTATCCAAGAAATCATCAGCAGAACTAAATATTAAGCTAAAGCTAATCCATCAAAGCCAAATTTGAATTCCCAGCAGTCAGGGAAATCATAAATTCACGCAGTCGAGGAATTTGGGTCGTTTGATCAAAATTGGACAGCTCAAATTTAGAGCTTATCTCTATTGTAGGCTGTCGATGAAACATATGAGTGGTCCAACCTTTAATCAAATGTCTCAAATTCATTGACCGTGTGAATTTAGGATTGCCCTGAACTTGCATAGAACCCAAACCCAACCCAGTATTGGTGAATAAAAATTACTTGGATCAGAGGTGGTGACTGTGGCCACTCCGTTGAAGTCACATGAATCAGGAGCGTTTCCCATCTTATGATAGTAACTGTCAAGAGCATAATTAGCATGTGAAATCACATTGTCTGGTTCATAGCATGGTTGACCCTGCAGCAATGAAGAACAGTCCACCTTGCCAGGACCACATGCCCAATCCAGTGCAGCCTGCACCATCTTCTGGTCAGCACCATCCTTCACAATGCAGAAAGTTTGATTGCTGGTATCATTTGCCAAGACAGCTCCTGAACCTGCCAAGTGTAGAATGTAAATAGGTACCCCATTTGCATCAAACAGCCCCCAGTTCTTCTCCGATAACGGCCCGGTTTTCATGTCCTCATTGTAGAGTTCATAGATGTAAGTACTAACAGCAATTCCAGGGTGTTTAGGGGTTCCAGTTTTGTTAATCACATGCTGGATCAAATTGCTGTTGTAAGTATTAGCATTGTCTACAGTTGCATCCGGCTCATCAGAGTCGCCTTTTGAGGGCCAGCCGGACTCTGTCACCACTACAGGAATGTTAGTGTAATTTAGAAAAGCCATGGCAAAGTATGCTGCATCAACCATGGCATCAAAGACGTTGGAGTAGTGGAGAAGGGTGTTAGAATCAACGGCTTCTTTGTTCGGAGGGAGAGGCTTGAAGAGTGCATAATCTAATGGAATCACACCATTTGATTGCCTGTAATCATAGTAAGGGTAAATGTTGAGCATGAGATAAGAGCCGGAGGATTGCAGGAAATCAAGAATCGGGACCAAAACTGAATTCATCGAGCGGTTGAAGAAAGCCTGAGAGGGTGGGAATGAATCAAGGATGATGGAAGAGGAAAGGGGCGTTGAAACTTTCACTTGGCGATCAATATTCGACGCGACAAGAGCTGAATGAATATATTTCATAGCATTGACGAGCACTTTTGCTGCATTAGGCAGTGTGGTTAAAACCTCAGAACCAACACAAATGGCGGTGATATTGGTGGCTGGATAGTGTGCTACCACGTTGCGGAAAACCCAGTTGGCAGCTGTGGAATTCGATTGACCAATTCCTATGAGCTCTTCATTAGGAACAGTTACAACAACTTGAATGCCTGTCTTTGCAAGTGCAATGAGCATAGCTTGGTCAGCATCATACAACCGAACATTTCGAATCTTCTGAGCTTTGAGTAGAGCTACTACTTGTGTAGGGTGTGGCATATCTGAGAGATCTGTTCCAATGTTCACTCCAATAAATGGTTCTGCAAGGTTCAAATGTTAAAATAAGATTTAAGTCTTTACTTGATAATCCACTACGATAAGGATTCGGAAACTTGCAGGCATACTCTTTTGCACATTATGTTAGTTCCAATCAATCCAAATCTTCAATCCCTTTCTTATGAAGATTACCAGCAAAGTTCTTAAACAACAGAACATTTCCCTCAAAATAAAAAAGATTTTTTTTCTTTTCAAAACTAACTTCTTCAACCTTCCTACAAAGTGATACACACCACATGTACATGTTGGGAAAAATAAAAAATGACAATAGACTGATTAGAAGGACAAAAGAGCCGTCTTGCTCCATATAAATATAATACATCTGAATCCTCTATAGGTGGACCACATTCAAGAAGATCAACCAATAAAAGCCTAGCTACTATCTTAATTTATTTTACATGTACTAGTTATTGGCAAAAATTTCAATCCCAGACAGAATAACCAACACGTCAAGAAAAAATGCATGCTCCAACAAATGCCATATGAACCAAAAAGGAAAAAAATCAAAGGACTCATAAACTCAGCGCCATCTGAATGCTTAGCACTAGCTCAGATATAACTCTAATACACAGCATTGTGTGCTGATGCTAGGAAAGGTGTGAAAATGGAAGTGTGTGTTACTGCTAGGGTCTACATTCAACAAATCATAGTTAACTTTTACTTATGAAAAATCAACCAAAATCCTCTGCTGGAGGGTGAGAAGTGAGAACAGAACAAGGAAGTAATGGCTTAAGATGGACCAAGCAGTTCAAATAAATGCAAATTTTTTGAAGAAATTTCTGAATAATGTTGCTAACCCATGTTGAGAAAACAATCTAAAAGGGCAATGAGAGATTCAGAATGCAAGCATAACTACTTCAAAAAGTGGAAAACACAGAATCTCTTGACAAAACATGACAGCAGAGAAAGCACAAACAGCAAATAGCAAAAAAAGAATGTTCACACCACTCACCATCATCAGCTGCAACAACAGACACTGCAAAAAGCAGCAGAAGAAGATGCAAAGCCATAGATTCAAAATCTACCTGAGAAATCTAGAGAAAAATCAAATAATGAATGAGAGAGAGAGAGAGACAAGGGAGTGTGGAAAATGAAACCAAGTGAAAGAATAGAAAGGGGAAAGTGGGGTAAAGCTGGAGGAGGAGAATATATGACTGAGAGAGAAGGAAGGGGCTACAAGATCAAGACATCACACACACGTGGAAAGATTGTCAGATGAATCCAACGGCTAAGGAATCATTCATGCTTGGATTTTCACTGTAACCAAGCATAGGCCTACATAGGTAGCTGAAGCCTGAAGAAACAAAACCAAGGACTAACAACTTTTTCTGCTTTTCATTTACTAATTTGAATATTTTAAACTATGTGTTTGCTTGAAACTTTAGTACAATTAAGATTCTTGTACCTAAATTTAAGACAGTTAACTAGTGATTTTTTTTTAGTTTATGGTATCCACCAACAACACTAATTAAAATGTGAGTGCCCACATTATACCACAAAATGTCATCTGTTGTTATGGCGAGGCAGTTAACTTGTGATTAAGAATGATATTATAAAAATAAAAATAAAAGAATGTTCTTTACAATAATGAAGAAAACTCAAATTTAGAAATAAAATTACTGAAATTGAGATAAGAATATGGATAACAGTTGATAAGGGTTTAGCCGTTTAGGGTTCACGAAATATTTTGTACCTGACTGATATTTGAGAGTAAACATAATTAATTATTATTTTTTTGAAACTAATTAATTAGAAAAATTGGTCTTTGCTTTATTTAAATTGAAGTTTATTTTTTGGTAGATATTAAAATTGAAGTTTCCATATATTAAACTCCATATAAAGCATTTTTTTATTTTTTTTCCTAAAATGAAATTTGACACTTAAACACTGCTCATGTGATTTTTTTGTCATAATTGATTTTAAAATTAATTGTAGAAAGATTTTTTAATATGAACCTAACATAACAAAAAGAGATTAATGGACATAAAAAAATAAAACTCTTTTTATTTAAATAAATATATTTTTTCTAAAATGAAATAAACTTTTTATCTAAGTAGAAAAAACAAGGTAAAAAACAGTCACTGAGAAATTATAACAAGTGAGTAATGAATGAGTGTAAATTAACATTGGCGAAAATATTACTTTGTTTTGGTGTTGAGAACATTGGAGCAAATATTATTCTTAACAATAATAATAAATTAATAGTTATCTGATTACTGTGTTGGATCTGCATGTGGAGGAGTAAGACGACATGCCCTGTTCTCCTAGCCGTTACAGTTTTTTTTTTCAGCTGCGTTGTTTTGTTGTGTGTTAGTGGTAATGAGCAACAGTGTCTGCATCTGTGTTTGCATAAAAATAAGTGGGATGAATAGTGTCAAACACCAAACACCTCTCTTTGTGACGGTCACAAACAATTGGTGTTTGATACTGTTCAATCACTCGTGTTTGCATTTCTTACCTGGAATTGGATCTTGTGTGTTTTTAAAAACAACCAAACAAGGGATGGTTGCATCTTTGAAAGGCATAGCAATGCAGCCTCCTTGGTCCTCAACGGTCCAATCCAACCGCCCTTATTATGGGGTATCCTACCAACTTGGTCCACTTCCTAATTGCTGCTATTTGCTATCGCTAGCTATTTAATAGCTACCCTACAACATTTTCACTTTTTCTAACTTTTTTTCTTCTATCGATGGGAAGAGTTTATTTTCAGAAATAAGTTACGTCATAGAAAAAGACAATAGGTAGAAATAAAATGAGAGAAAAACTGGTGTCAAGGTGTCAAAAATATTTTCCCTGGGCCTTTTAAATGTAATATTAAAAAAGTTGCTTCTAAACTTCTTTATTGATATAAATGAAAAAAAAAAACTTTTTGTTTATTAACAGTATTTCTTTCATTCGAAAACTAGTGACAAAAGTTTTTTAAATAATATGAAAAACACTTTACCAAAAAAAAATATTATTAAAAAACTGATAACAAAAATGGGTCGTTAATGTCATATGTATTGGTTTTATCAAAAAAAAAATGTCATATGTATTGGTAAGTAAGAGAAAGACTTTAATCGGAAATTAGATTTCTCAATTAAATTTTCTCTCAACTTCACATTTAAACTATTGATTTTAAATCTTTTAGTTTAAAAACATTCATGAATTAAACTCCACCTCGTGATCTGAGCCAATTATTTAAGTGTTAAAAATTTGTAGAACATTAAATTTGAAATCAATGGTTGAGTTGTGGGATTGAGGCGATTAGTATACTGTTCTAAGAAGTCAACCAAACCGTATCGCGAATAAACATACTTCGTTAACTCATAGTTGAAACCCTCACATCTGGATGTAGTCCTAAAACTAGCGAAAAAATTGCCACGGAAATGAGTCGTAGCCCACATTTTCCTCGGCTCATATTTTTCTATAACCCAAGGTTGGTTTTGCACGCCAAACTTGGCAACCGTCTCCTCCCACTTTCTTCAAAATACACCCACATCTAACTCAACAAACATGCAGTTCTTAAACTCTTTAGTGAACAATGGGTTAGCAATATTGGAGTTCGTATTCTTTAGAAGATGCCAAGCGCGCAATCTATGATGAGCGTGGGGGAAAACCGTCTTAATTGCTTTTCTCATTAGTGGGTCACCATCCGTAATTACAACCTTTGGCTTCAGACCATCCAATGCATCTGTAAATTGTTTCAACAACCACACATATGTTTCCGTAGTTTCATTTGCAACTAGACCAGCGACAAATATGGTTGTTCGATTATGGTTATTTACACCTGAAAGGACCACAAAGGGCAATAGGTACTTATTTTTTGCATGCGTGGCATCAAAGGCAACCACCTCACCATAGACTTGGTAACTCAAGCGACCAATGTCATCACTCCAAAACAAGCGTTCTAGTCTATCATCCTTATCCATCGTGTACTCATGATACAATTTACTATCCTTCGAGTTCAGGTTATTCATAAACACCATTGCTGCAGCAACATCAGATTTGTACATCTTCCTTTGCGCATGCTGGTTATATAAGTGGCGTTTTGAAAAAAGGATTGTTCGAAAACCCTTTAAACTGATTTGCAAATGCACGAAACATTTGGGCAACACCAATACCAACGTCCTTCATACCATTCATATGAACTATATCACTTAATCTCATCTTCTTATGAGCTGTCCGGATGCCACATTCCACATCTCCGTATAGATCATAATTGTGAAAATCTACAAACAAATTGCAATACCAACGCAAAGTCACTATGTCAACATGTACCTGGAATTTAGCAATGCAACCACATTTGGTTTCTTGCTTAGGCGTCCTTCGCCTTTGTTCCATTGAAGGAGACTTATCTACACGCGACCCATTCTTGTTACACAAAAAATCTTGTTGCACAATGTTCCCTGATTTCTTGCTTCTCAAAACACTGCCTTTCTGGACGCAAAATCCATTGGCTTTGGAATACTACACATAGAACGCGTATGCAACCTCCAAATCCAGAAAATAATACTTGGAAATATCAACTGGTTTTAGACTCCTCAAGTCAACAACACAAATATCTGCCTCACTATTAATTTGGATTCCACCATCGATATCAACATCATGGCTTTCAACATCTCCCCCCATTTCGCCACCATTATCAGCCCACTGTACCTCAACATTACTAGAAGATTCTCCTACGATTTCAAAAAAATCAATTCTTCCAACTCTTCCAAGTCTTCCTCCTCCTCTAGCAAGGGACTAGTGCTTGGATCAACATCCATGGCAGAAGGCTCACATGCTTCTTTAGCAAAAAAGGATAGCTCTTCTTCTCCCTGTGAAATTAGGTTGACAACATCATGACAACGAATATACATAACAACATAACACACATAATTTTCATCCATCGAAAAAAGTTTATTACAACATAATCAACATCAGATTATGCGGCACAAGGGAATTCAAATCAGGTCATCACAAGCGAATTACGAACTTCATTCTAAAACCAAACCCTTAGCAATTGCATCACACAAACAAGTACTGTAACCAAATATAAGTGCACGTAGCTCAATTAGGTCGCTTTCATCTGTAATTGCGTGATTTGTATCCTCCATTTCACTCTTCTGCATAGAATAATTGTGGGCATCAATTTTGTGGCTTACAAAACAACTAACTAATTTTAAAAGTTCAAATGACATTATGTTCACAACTTAAACCGATTGCGGAGCCAATTAGAATAAAAATTTATAGATTTGAAAATATTTTGTTCCAAGAACATACGGTTAACAAATGGCTATAGATCAATAAATACCTGCGTTCGTCAAAGATCAAGGTACTCTATGGGAATGGAGCTTCAGATGCATACAGTGGAGTTGATCGTTGTGATGCCAATCTTCTATATAATACTATTGATAATCTTCACTTGCATTTTAGGGACAATAACTTTCGACAACGGAAAAATTTAGGACGGCCGTCGTACACATAGAAAGCTTCTCAAATATGGAAAAATATTTTGAAATGAATAACCCGAAGACAACATAGTACTACTAGGACTATATTTCGTAATCGCTAAGCTGGCAATTCCTGCAATACTTTAGTGGGGGTCAAATCAAACTCAACCCAATGTTTTATCTGAGACCTGGCCCAATTTTTATCCACCTAGGCACTCACTCACTCACTCTCCTCCTGGGTCAATATTCATCTTTCTCATGCTCCTCTAGGCTAGCTCATCCGTGCAAATGTTCAAAAAACAGGAACCTAATTCTGCTTCCCTCCCTCTAACTCCATAGCCGAAACTCAATCTTCATCTTCAGAGTCCAACAACAACACCATGGGTTGGACCTACGTTCGCGACGCAACAAAA
Organism: Acmispon strigosus; assembly: GCA_030819835.1. Lineage (NCBI taxonomy): Eukaryota > Viridiplantae > Streptophyta > Magnoliopsida > Fabales > Fabaceae > Acmispon > Acmispon strigosus. The sequence goes on along the minus strand of JAUAMA010000005.1, from coordinate 41,474,113 downwards.
CCACTGAACCCTTCCCTCCCCTCACTCGAACACATTCCCTTGTCTCAACGCCTCAAATCCTCACGCCCCCATTCTGCTGATTCTCGCTCCCCAGCTCCCCAAAACGACGCCGTTGTCAAAAGGGAGTCCGCGGATTGCGATTCACAGGTACAGTGTGATGTGATTCGTTTGCATAGCATTAGGGTTGCAACTCGAAGGAGACTCAAGCATGATTCATGATTATGCCCTGGTTTGCTACAGGCAATGTGTCCCATAATTCAAATTGATGCTAGCGGAAGAGCACGGTTCAAGCATGTCCAACCGTCAGATTTTCCTGCTCTAAAGGTGAAGAAGGAGGTCCCTCAAGGCGTTGTTGATGATGAACTCGACCATGTTGTACTGAAAGAACGACAGAGGATGCTGTTAGCTAGGTACTTTATGTTGCTTGTTTTAATATTTTTTTCTCTTGGATTGGGCTATTGGGCATAATTTTCTGTCTGTTCCTCCTTAATTTCGTTTTTCAAATAGGTTAACTAGCCAGTTAAGAAGCAGGAAAATATTAGATATGTTTTGATAATAACATAGCTACTGAACTTTTTCATGTCACTTAGGCGGTATGGCCTTCTATGTAAATCGTTAAGGCCCTGTAAACTCATCCACTATCTCAGTATCTTTTTCCCTTGATTATAAATTAAAGCCAGGAATGTTGCCTATTGCATTGCCTTTTGTCTTTAGGAATATGTTAGGTAAAGAACCACAAAACCACCCTAAGAAGTTTTCACAAGTCTTAAGTCTCAACTAAGTGCTATTACAATTATTTGTTTCTGGCGGGTGGAAATACCAGAAGCATATCTTGCTCGATGAGTGGGAAGGAATCGCAATAAGCTTGCTAGATGGTGTTGTTAGAAACATAATATGAAATTATTCATGCATCTTCACCTAATGGTTCTTGACACGGTATTAGAGCTTCTATGAATTACAGTTCGGTCCATGCTACCCTATTCTTCTAATAAAAAGTTAGTACATGCTAGGTCGCTTGTGCAATGTCTACACTCCAAGTCTAAAGAAATCTTGCATGTAGGGACGTGTTAGAAACATAATTTAAAATTATTCATGTATCTTCACGTATGTTAAGCTTTTCGGATGGTTGATTCATGACAAGTGTGAGTGAGGGGAAGGGATTTGTATGGTTTGACGGTCTGTATCTAGAAGTTGAAACTTAGTATCTTCCCTGAGCATATAACTGAAAATTATATTTTTTAGTTGTATTTCTCTAAATTATCTTAGCTTATCTTTTTTTGATCAGTGGATGCAATAACTAAGAATAATAGTTCTCTTCAGATATATATGCGTTTGAAAAATTGTTGTGTTATTGGTATTGTGAACAGAGAAAAGCAGCAAGTAGCCTAACCCTTCTATCTCCTTTTAGTTTCTTACATTTGATTTCTGTTCATATTAATGAAAAATTGTCCATTTTGGTTACAGTTTTTCTATACGTAAACAACAAGTTTAGGTCAATAGAAATGTGGAAGATCATATTGGCATAATTGTGAGGAACCAGAGTGAATTGTTTTCATTTGAAGGAAGCTAGATGGAATTTTCTTCTTTAAAAATGGTTGAATTATTTATTTATTCTTTGCAGGAAGCTTCCTGAACTGTCAAATCCAGCTGTTGAGGTACTATTTTTTTATTAGCTGAATGATATATTATTTTTGTTAGTTTTAACTCACTTTGTTACTTTGTTATCATTTGTTTCCTATAAGCTGAATAATATATTTTTATTGAAGAAGTTACTTTATAACTCATTTTCTGATTTATTATTATTTATAACAAATTCGTGGAGTGTCCATAAACCCTACTCGTAGACTTGATTTATAACCTCATAGGTGGTTGCCTAATAATATATATATATATATATATATATATATTAAAAACCTAATGGTGAAACATGGTAGTCAAAATTGCGATCTTAAGGATCGTACCTACAATTTTAATGTCCCTGGGTGATCTTGATCCTGCTCTGGAACATGATTTGGTGAGAGATCGCGTAGGATTGCAGTGTTCACTTGTAAAATCGATGTAATCCCGCGATCTCACCATGCTGGACCAAAAAAGGTCTCAGCCACTTAACCTGCTACTCGATTGCTTAAAACTAAAACCCATGTCTCTCTGAACCGTAATGATAGTTTCAATCAGTGTTTCTCATCTGAACCTTATTTTGTGCATTTCTTTCATTTGAAGTCCAATTTGTCTATGGTTCATCTTCTATGCCTGTGTTTCTCATCTACTCGGTAGCTTTGGTGTTGCCAATCTCCGCTGGTGCAGCATGATCCTGTTACATCCATGATTTCCGATTTTCACCCGGTTGCTCGGGAGGATCTTGATTTTGACTACCTTGAAGGAAATAACACTGAAGGCGCAAAAAACATGGTTACATAATTTGGTTATATAACTATGACAATATATAAACAATGTATTTGATGAACAAATAAAACCCCAAGTTCCCAACATTTAAAAACATATAAATATGAAGATAAAGTCAACAAAATGAAATTACCATGCAATTAACTGAACTTAAAAGCATTGAACAATTTCTTGAACTAAACACATAAGTCATTACTCATAATTGATATAATGGTTTGTAGATACTAGATACTATTGACAGAACAAACTTGTAGAAATTGGTTTGAATGTGTGCTTGCCTGCTTGGTCTCTAGAGTCGCTCACAATCTAGATTGCTGGGTCATAATATGCAGAAAACAGTTGTGCGATGAATCACTGGGTAAGAAATGTGCTCCTTTGATTGTGTAACAAACCTGTTGGACTACAAGCAAGAGTAGAGACGATGAGGGCTTGAGGGTTTGTTTTATGTTTTTAGTTGATGCAGAATAGAGCGTTGAAGTGTTCTGGTAATTTGGGAGCAAATTTTGATCCAAAAAGATGAGTCCTTTACTCAACTGTGGGCTTGCGATTCTATGTAGGTTTAGAGGTTCTATTTGAGTCTACATGATTCTACGAGGAGATGAGTTTGAGAGCAAGTCATCTCGTTTTCCGTACCTAGAGTCATAAACCTGTGCTATTGTGTGAGTTGACTCACTCATGAGTTTGACAACCACGGAAATTACTACATTGTAGTGCATACCTCAACTGCTGAGATGCTTGATGGGCATAAGGGCATTTGAATTCCTCTTAGGTTTGTGTTTTTTAAATGAAACTTGTCAAGATTTGCTTTCCATCATTGATTCTCCATATCTTTTCTTTCATGTCTTCAGCCACAAAATATTGATTCTTGGTGAAAAAGTACGATATTCATTTATAACCGCATTAACAATAATCGAAAAATGTAGCCGCTTTTTGACTTAATTTAGTACTGGATAACCAACAACTCATTTCTTATCATTTTCCCTTTAATTATCTGCTGGCTTGGCTCAATTTAGAATATTGAATTAAAGTCCTTCCTCCCTTGTGAACCAACCAGAGCATTAAATCTGCAATTTATTTATGTTACAGGGTCGTAGGGAAGGTTTGTCTGATAACATTATGGATCAAGGTGTTGAAAAAGTAAACGAAGTGATTTCTTCAGTTGACGAGAAACCAACAGTAGCTATAGATCAATGTCACGGCACTCTGGAAGGAAGCAATACTTCACTAGTTAAGTTACCACTTGGTGCTGGGTTGTCTTTGTCAGCTGACTATGCCTCACCTAAATCAACAGAATCAGTAATTCCAGCATGCCTTCAAGAACATGACCATATGTTCAAATTCAGAGGAATGAACATGCAATTTGATTCACACGAGGAACTTATGCCGACAAATAATGATGGCCCAAGTAGTTCAACTTGTCCAACCTCTGTCAAAATCAAGGATGAACCTCGGGATTACAGTGAATTCCACAATTTTAGTAAGGATGTTATGGGTAGCATCTCTATTAAACTGCCTGATGTAAAAAGTGAACAGGAAGTCCATAATGAATGTCATGATGATCAATTGGAACATATGAGCTTAATTGATCGATTAAATTTTCTCATGGCTGGAGAGGATTCTAGTTTAAATTTAAATATATCTACGATCTACTCATCTTTGAAGAAGATTAACCCTTCTTCCTTTGTATCAAGCTCTATCCCTTCAGAATCTGCAGAACCTTCACGCATCAAGTGCTCACGAAAAAGGAAAAAAACAGCCACGTAATATCTAATGCTGTTATGTGCTAATCTCATATTTTTTTCCACAGCTCCATATAATTATCCCAAATGTTATTTGTTTTGCAGTGATTCTGTTCAAACAGCACTTGAGGAGGATGCTCCTGGGCTCCTGCAGGTACTATATTTTAGTTTGTGTACAGTCACATGAAATTGGAATTTATATTAAGTTTCTTCGAAATGCCATTTGGCAGGTATTGCTCGACAAAGGTGTAATAGTTGATGAAATTAAGCTTTACGGAGAGACAGGGAATGATGAAGCTCTAGATGAATCATTTTGTGAAGATAGCTTTTCAGAGCTTGAGGCTGTGATAACAAAGGTGAACAGTATACCATATTTATAATGTCTTACTCAATGGCCTGCCCTTTCATTTGATTTTTGATTTACGGACCAAACTAACTCAAGACATTATTTAATTATGATTTCTACCTTAATATTTTTTGCTTCTCATTTCAATTTCATAATTATATATTAATATATTGTTTTGTCATTGAGAACTGAGAAGTATGATTGAAGTTTTTAAAGTGTATAGAATTTGACAGCTACGCTCTTGAAAAATCACGTGATTGCTGAATATATTCAGTTAAAATCATTCTATGAGAAAATGAAACAACTTGTATAAATTTTTGTGGTGTCCTAAACTTTATTTCCTTTTCTTGGAAAGGGTGTTTTTCCCCTTCTCTAGAATTTTCCCCACGAATTACATCAACAGCAGGAAATATGAAAACTATTGTCGAACTAATAAGCTATTATGGTGGAAATTTTTTAGGGATGGATCTTTTGAGAGAAATGAGAGAGTGAGTCTTAACCATTAAGTTTATCCATGAACTTTAGATTCCCTCCTCCTTTATATCACATGAGATTAGCTTTCTCGCTACATGCTTCCCCTGGTTGAGCATATCTGCTTAAATTTTTACAATATGTTTGCAATTTTGAAGAGGGAACAAATAGGTTTGTTTGGCAGAAAAGGAAGGAAATAAAAAACGAAAATTATTTCCTGCTGATTTAGTAAGGGATATGAGTCATCCTTTGTTTTCCTTTGATCTTAGAATGAAAAGGAATGGAAATAAGTTATTGTTTTGGGTAATCCGAAGTCTCACTCACTGCCTTTCTAGAAGGCCCCAAAAAGCAAGTCATCTGTATTTTTTCATTTCCTGGATTTTCGGATGATATATGATCAGGTCTTTTGTTGAAGTGTATTTTTACGAATTCTTCAAACTATTAATTGATAAAATTGGCTAAAGTAGTATCCTATGTTTTTATAGTATTGAAATAGTTTTCCTTATGATTTACTTATTATTTCTAACCTATCTTGAGACAGATTTTCTCTCAACGCCACTCTTTTATGAAATTCCCTATTACTCGTGGTGCGAAGGTCTCTAGAGCGAGTTATTGCTTAGCTTGTCTAATCTCACTTGTGGAGCAGGTATTTATTGATTTCTTAGAAACTCAGAGTCAGTATTATGTTTTATTCCTGCTTTACTTATGTTTGTTTTTCTGCTACAGACAAGGTATTTGAAATTTCGAAAATGGCCTGTTGAGTGGGGTTGGTGCCGAGATCTCCAATCATTTATTTTTGTTTTTGAGAGACATAACAGGTGCTTGATTTGCATTAAACGTCCATTTTTCTTTTCATCATGTTCCACAATGTTGACACTGAATTGAACTTCAATGCAGGATAGTGCTAGAACGCCCTGAATATGGTTATGCAACCTACTTCTTTGAACTGGTTGAATCCTTGCCTATTGAATGGCAGATCAAGCGGTTGGTGATTGCCATGAAACTGACTTCTTGTAGCAGGATTTCACTTATTGAGAACAAAGAATTAGCGGTAACTACTTAATGCATCTCTCAGATACTGTTTGATGACTTATATACTGGATTTAGTGGGTTGCTACCCTTAAATATATAGTGGCATGTTAAACTGCTCCTATGACTTCACTGCAATGCTGTTTTTTGTCCCATTAGTTATATTACTGCAACCTTGATGCCATGTGAATGTGCATGCTTTTCATAAGATTTTTTTAGCATTTGTTTGAGAATGTGAAGGATGAACGTTGGTTTTGAATTTGAAGTTGGGGGTAATCAATTGATAGAAATTAAGGTGTGAATTTTGAAAGAGATCATAACTATTTTTTTGTGAAACATATATACCTTTAAAGAAATGTCAACAAATGTTTAGTTTTCAGTCGAAAACCACATTCAGTGTATTGGATTCGAGAACTCGTGTTACGAGGCACCAAAGGTGAAAGCAACTCAAGGTCCCCGTTGGCGTAGTTGGGTTCAACTGAAAACCAAACACACATAGCAAAAATGTCAGTACTGATTGATGGTGCAACAGTGGTATTATGATAGATATCTGAGATGTTGCTGTCGGATTTCCATTAAATGTTTGTCAGATATTTGATTGATTAGAAGTTAAATCAATGTAAAAATTTACCTTGTTAGTTGTTACTGTATTTTACCCCACCCCAAACAGAAATTTGCTCTGCTCAATTCATGTTCTCTCTGGTTTAGGTTGGACAAGATTTGTCTGAAGGTGAGGCAAAGGTGTTAATGGAATATGGTTGGACACCAAACAGTGGCATGGGAACTATGCTTAACTACCGCGACAGAGTTGTGCATGATAGGAAAAACGAGGACGCTTCGGAGTGGCGCACGAAAATAGGGAAGTTACTGATGGATGGTTTTAATGGTGGAACCATTGTGAGACCCAACATCCCAAAAAAAGTTGCAGAGTACAGGTGCTCAAGCTCCTAACATAAACTGTAAATGTAATAGTCCAATGTGATTAGATGATATAGCTTGTGTAGATACTCTTTCCAGATGTATAAATTGAGTATTTGATTGAGTAGTTCAATGTGAAGTTTTCAAGTTTCAACGTTTATCACAAAGTACAACATGTCCTCTATGTTTGGATTGATCGAAAGAAATAGATATGATGGGATAAGAAATTATTCCATTTCCCAGGTTATTTAGGACCCGTTTGGTGGTCAGGATATGATAAAAATATGATAAGATAAAGAGTTAGATAAATACAGGATCTGATAAGAGTATGATAGACGCTTATTCTATCCTGGTTTGAAGTGGACAAGATATTGATAGGATATGATACAAACAATGAAAAATGTATCAAATTTTCCTTTAAAATAAAAAATACATAATATTTTTTAAAATTTAATTTTTTAAATAGATTTTTTAAAAAGGTAATTGTTACATTTTTATAAATGAGCCTATATTTTAATATTAACAAAAATTAAATTAATTTTTATTGATTCGGTTATTTTAATTTTTTGAAGGGAGCATATTTTAATTATAATTATTCTATAAGTAACCAATGAGTTTTAACTTAGTAGGGTAGGTGATAAACAACAAAAATTTATTAAATTTTAAAAAATATTATTCTTTCAATATTAATTTATATTTAAATTATTAATTATTATTATTATATAAGTAGAGAAATAATTTTAAATAATAGCATATGATAATAGGAAATTAGTCTATATTTACTATTAAAAAATTAACTTTTACATGTGAGTAGCCTATTTTATTGTTAGTAAATAATTATTTTGTGTATTTTTATTATGTCATAAATAATAAAAAATAATATTAACTAAGTAATATCAAGTGATAATGAAAATGTTATTATTTTATATGAGAAAATCTAATATTTTCACCATTTTTCTTTTTTCATTTCATCGTAGGAATATCTAAATTATGGAATTATAAAACCTTATTTTGTTATGTTCCATTTTAATTCATTGTGTTTTATCTGATTTTATTTCTCTCGATTAACGTTTGTTTCATTCCATTTCATTTTTAATTACTCTATCTAACCATTAGGTTTTGACTAACCATTTATTTTGACTTCAAATTCCGTGATTAGTTATTTTACGTACTAAAATGTTTAGGATCTTAAATTTTTTTCTTGCAGAGTTGGAAGTAGTAGCCCATTTCTGATTTTTGTTTTCTTCTGAAATTCACACCAAAACTTGTTTTTTAATGAGTGACTTTTGAGACAAGGCTTGGAAACAATTTGTCCGCGGCGTCTAGGCTGGGTCATTTATTAAGTTTCTAGTGTCTCATAGCAAACAAAATAGTAATAATAAAATCAAAAGAAGTATTATTCCCTCCCTTTCAATGCATGCATCCAATCAATTAAAGAAATTGTACTTTATTTTATCTTTGATAATTTTTTAAAAAAATTTAAAATATTGGGTAGTTTATATTTTTTTAATTTTTTATTATCAAGAAAATTATAATAAAATATAAAATTAACGTTAATCAAAGAATTTAATTACTTTACATTGACGGTGGAAATTTGAAATTAAATGCATATGTCAAACTCTTTGCATATGTTTAATTAAATTTGAAATTAAATACACATATTTAATTAAATTTAAAAATTTTTCATGTTATAATTAAATTTAAATTTAAAATATTTAATATGGAAAATAAAGAGACGTGATTAAATGTGTGATTAAATGTATTACTGCATATAATTTAAATCTAATATATAAATAATTCCAATATTAATAGATTTTTCAATTCAGGTAAAAAAACCTCAAACATGACTTACTGTATGGTGTGGAATAAGTATAACTACCCACATGCTTTAATTTTCCCTTTTCATGTGGCGAACCTCACAGTCTTTCCACTCATTAGTTAGTAATATAGTACTAGTAATATAGTTTTGAAAAGTTCCACCAATTATACCATTCTTTGCTGATTCATCAAAACATGGATGTTTCTCGAATTTAATGTTGAATTCCTGCATCCACTACCAAAAAGAACTTGTGTTCTACATTAGCTGGGAATAAAAAAATACCTAGTCATGACGTTATAGGTAAGGTAGTTTAGATCAGTTCCAACGTCATATATGAACTAAAGAGAAATGGATTATGCAATAAAGTAAAATACACATAAACAAAATTGATTTAACCCAACAAAATATTTAGCAATTCTTTTGGCGGCAGAGACACAACTATTGCCAGCTCATTAAAGCATATTAATATATATGTTTGAAACTATGTAGAAAGCAAGCTTAAATAGCACGTCTAATTGATCATATCAAAGACTAAAATGCAAAGCCAAATAGAAATGTCTGGGTCTATATACGTGTCTTAATTGTAGAGCACATATTTTTCTTTTGCTATTATATTTCATCTTTTATATAAATAGAGAGGGTGGATACCCTGCAAATGCTTCCCATGCCCCAAAATGGCACAGCTTTGCAAATCTCAAATAGTGTAGAAGCTAGTGAGGCTGCACAAGATAAGGTTTGTATGAAAATTGAAAAAAGGTTTAGTGGCACTTTAGATGAAAGAATCAAATACACCTAAAAGATTTTTGAATACCCATCATTACAGTCACTATTATAATCATAAGATAAAGTAATGGAAGTAAATAAGTTATATAAATAAATATTTGAGAAAATTCCTATTGAAAAATAATGATACTCTCTCTCTCTATCTTTCAAAAAGAAGTAATTCTATCTAAAATGGGTGCTCATAAAAATTTGTAACCATTCCATCAATATATTTTTTAACTTACATGTTAAACTCTCAAATATGAGAACACAGATATGGTCCCTTTTGACCTCTTTCTATTTGTTTCTGTTGGGTTGGCAGCCAGTGGTTTTGGTACGGGGTGTGGACCAAGGGATTTCAGTGCAGTGAGTTTATATCAATATCAATATGCAAATACAAAGGAGGAATTGAATGCCACATCTAACCTAGAAGTACATGATTCATAAAGCATCTTATCTCCCCAACTTTTATACATTTATATGGTTGAAGATCCTCCAAACTTTTTTTTTTTAATTTAAAAAAGAGACATTTTGAATATTGATATTATCATAGTACGAGATGAGAGGATCGTAATCCACATTTTAATTTACATATTTTTTCTTCCACCTTATTTAACTAACTTTTTTTTTATATTTATTTTCTTTTAGTGTTACTTATTATCATATCTTTCACTTTTCTTTTTAATATTTCTATCACAAAAAAGATGTAGTTGTGTCTTATCTCCCATTTAAAACTCAAATTTCAATTGTTTGTCAACCACTTAGGGTGTATTTAGATAGACTTTTGTTATCATTTAACTTCCGTTAAATCATATTTAACATTGTGCCTGGGAATTCAATTTTCATTACTTAAGTGAATTTTTTGCCTTAAACTAAATTGAGTTCAGCCTAACCTATGTCCAATTTTTACGTTGAAAGTTTTCAAGTTTTGACATTTACACACTTAAGAGTGTTATTAACTATGTATACCATCGAAACAAAATTCATTTTATAAAACTACTTTAGAATAAAATGTTTTCAAACATAAATCAAGTTGCAATAAATAAACTCAGTTCCATAAACTTTAATCAAACACAAACTTAAGGTATAGTGTTATAAGTTTTCTTTTCATTGGATAGGAAAAGAAAGAACCATAGTATGAACGCTTCCACTATGGTGGATTAAGGAAAATATGGTTTGCAATTTTTTTTTTCTGCAAACTAGTTTTAATACATGATAATTGTATTTTAAATAACATGTATTAAATTTTAATTGTTAAAATATAATTTATAAATAAATCAATTTTTAACGTAGCCTACCAAAGATGTGTTATATTAAGGCTATAATATTAAGGCATTGTAAATAATACCACCCACACCCCTATTGGTACCACCTTATATAAAGTCAAAATGCTACTGCACTTTCGAATGCGATATACGTGGTATTAATAGGGGTGCGAGTGATATTAATATAAACGCTCATAGTATTATTGCGTCAAGCTGCTGGGTTGCTGATGTGATTGTTATAGTACCGGGCAGAAGGGATCATAGCCAATAGTCATTCAAGCTATTTGGAACTAATGTGCCACGTGTCAAATTCACATTAATCAAATATAATCATGGATTGATATGAAAAAAATCACATTATGCATGAAAGTGAAATCACAAAACAATTTACCATATTTGTATACTTTATTTAATTTGTATCTTTTTCTTTTTCTTTCGAGTGAAGCATGACGTGATTGTAATGAGAAAGGACGATATTGGGGGTGTCACGTGATTGTAATGCTTGAAATATCTGGACCGTTGGATGAATCCAACGCTCAGAAATGCTGCAGCAGACAGATTGAGATAATATCTGCAGCAGGGAATCTCCCATCATTAGTTTGATTTAAAATTTTCAATTAGCATATAATCAATGAAATAAGTGACTTAACTTTATCAATAATTTATTTGTTAATAAAAATGTTAAATTACAAAAGTTTTTCACGTGTATAAAACTTATTCATTCCATTGGTAAAAATGATGCAACAAGTTAAATAGAAAACTTTACCGCCTATAGTAGCCCAACACAATTCGAAATTGCAAAAATAATTAATCACACCAATTTTTTTTTGCTAAAAGTGAAGTTCTTTTTAGACAAATTTTTTCCCCTGTAAATATAATTATACTAAGCTGTATGTTAGAAGTCTCACATTGACCAAAAATATAATATAGATAGCTTTTATAAGAGTAGAGCAACCTCAACTCTCAAGCTTGCTTTTGTAGTTGAGTTATGCCTCATAAACTCTAATATGATATCAGAGCCTATCTTAGATTCGTTAGTTGGTGGAGACGTATTTGTGTCACCTGCCGATGACCAGTCTTGCATATTACACGCTCCAGATGTCCGGCCTTGAGCCTGGTGAGGTGTATTTCGGTAAATAACTTAATTACGCGCTTATGACAATAAACGCTTAACGCATAATATTTATTCAAAATCTAATTTGAGAAACTTATTGAAATAACTTGAATTTAAGTTATATGTAAACATAAACTCTTTTTCATTACATAATTTGAACAATTTATGAAAATAAACTCAAAACTGTTTATAAGTAGACAATACGTTATTTAAATAAACTTTCAACAGAAATCTTATGTTATAAGATAAACTCAATTCAATTCTTTAAATTGAGAACCTAAATACAACAACTTATGACATTACACGTTATAATTTCTTATCTAATTTAATTATATATATGGAGCTTCACCTTGCAGAATTAAACATGTTATGCATTCATTTAAACATCACTCATACTTAGGAACAGTTCAGACTTGAAAAACCTGAGGTGGTTCCTCTTGGTCGTGTAGATGAACAAAAACGTAATTGAGCGGTTGTTCTCCTTGAGGTCGTGGCGGAGCTCTAGGTGCCATAGTGGAGATACCTGCAGAAGACACCTTGACGTTCGAGTCAGTGTGTGTAGGAGAGAATCCTAGAGACTCAGATAGAACACACGTTAATAATGCTAAGAATGAATAACATGTTATGTTTAAGAACGAAGAAACATGTATTTATAGGCTATAGAGAGCGTGGAGGTAGCCTCTGCAAGTATAGAGGAAGGCCTCCGAGGGAAGACTTCTGAGCGGCCGAGAAGTTTTGGGTTGTCTCGCCTCGAGCTGTTGAGTCTCAGCCCATAAAGGTCGAGCATACGCTGTCGAGCGGTCCGCTGCTTCCTAAGACATTCAAGCTGGCGTTACGGCCAGTGCTAAAAAGCACGCCGTGTGGCTCAAATGAGATGTCCTCAAATCAGATGTCTGGGAAGCTTGCTACTAGAACAAAAACTATTTTACAATTGATTCTCAAATTGTAATCAATTTTAGTGAGAAAATTTTGTGAGTACCATTTTTGTAATTGAACCGAGTAGTTTTAAATTTTAGAATTAATTCTTATAAAAGAATTTGAAATAAAAGATGATTCGAATATGCAATTAGAAATTAGAATTAATTCTTATAAAAGAATTTGAAATAAAAGATGATTCGAATATGCAATTAGAAAAGCACATAGAGGGCCCAAAAAGACCACTACACCCACCAATGGAATTCATGCGCGTTTGGGAGACCAAACCGCACCGCCCCATCTTATTACTCATTTTGGTTTTGCACTTTTTGTACCAACTCTGATCTCTCTCACACATACCCTCCTCAAACATAAATATAACCTAAAAAAAAGTGAAACACTAAGTTACCAAATTCCACCAATCATCTTCATCCCCTTATCTTTGTTCTTTCTCAAGATTTCAAACAAAAATACTCAGCTACCAACATCACTCTTCTAACCTTTTTCTTCTAAAATAGCATATCTACTTCCCTCAGTGCCCACAAGTCATCAATGGTTTTTAGCCTCTTTAATCTGCCTAGTTTCTGTGGATGTCATGAAACCTATGGACTGTCCCTTTCACGCGTTTATTATTTAAGTTTAATACTCATGCATTTTATTGGTGTAAAAAAACTTTACACACAATTAATTATAACTTTTAAATTTACTATATCACTCGGGTTCACGTCCAAAGCTTTATTGCCCATAATGGTTCTACTCGGCTAAAAAATAATTGGTTCATTAATGGAAGATACTTGCGATTTAAAAAAGTCATTTGATAAACATTTGATAATAATGAAGCGTACGAAGTAGTAAGAAAGAAAACATTTGGTATACTCAATAATATTTTAGCGAAAAATTTGTTAAGTTCAACGATCTTAGAACGCTTATCATATTTTAAGTGTATTATGTTTTTCAAAAACTATCTCTATCTTCTAGAGAAGTATCGTTTGCGCGCATTGTCAAATATCGAGAAAAGAATCTAATCAGACAAAAGAAAAATATCTTTTGAAGACAAGAGAAGTATCGTCTAGACCAAAAGAAAAGTATCGTCTGAAGACAAGAGAAGTATCGTCTGAAGACAAGAAAAATACCGTCTAGACAAAAGAGAAGTAGCGTCTGCGCGTATTGTCAAACATCTAAAGTATCGTCTAGGCAAAAGTGGAAAGTACCATCTAGGAAAAAGTGAAGTATCATCGAAGGAAGAGCAAGAGATATTTTGAGTATGGTTTAACTCTATAGTCTGCAAAGCCATAACGTCAGAGAGTAAATGATACAATACAACATTGGAACAAATCAAATCGTTTCTCAAAATGGAAATGATTTCGTTGATAAAGGAATTAAATGCAAAAGAGTGATTCAAGCCATACATTACTCGACGACCAACTCTGTTTGAACAACAACATAAATGCTATCAATGCAAAGGAGAAAATCACGGCACAAACTACTCGACGACCAGCTCTGCATGGACGATCAAGTCGAATTCATTCAATGCTAATCACAAAGCTGTTGCTCAAACCATCAGAAATTAAATGAAGATTCTGGTCAACGACAAACATCTTCAGCATATCGAATATGAATTGAAGGTATAAAAAGGAAGACTTGAAGATTTGAAGAAAGAGGTACGGTGACAAGAAAAGAAAAAGAGAACAACACAATACACAACACAACAAACAAGAACTGTGTACAGAGAAAAAAAACAGTGAACGAAAAACAGAGTCAAACACTATCAAGCTATTCACATATATAGAGAACCTATCGTCTATCATCTCGGTTTGCCAAACCTCGAGTATATTCTAAGTGTCAAACCATCTACCAAATACTGAGAGTTTGCCGAGTCCGAAACTGTTTCTACCTCACTCTTTTGAGAAGAGATTCATTGTAGAAGAAACCCTTGTAAAAGGAGAAGTCCTTTGAATACTTGTTGGGAGAAGTCCTGTCGAATACTTGTTGGGAGAAGTCCTGTTGAATACTTGATAGTGAAAATCTTGGTTAAGCTAAGGATTGGACGTAAACCTATCGTTTAAGGGGGTAAACCAGGATAAATCTTGTGTGTGCTGTTTTTACTGCTTGCGTTGTTTACACTTGCACACGTTTTATTTTCGCTACATTAAAATCGATTTATCCTATCGTTCAGAGCCTTTTGGTGAATTTAGAGACAATGTTGCAGTTTGGAACAATCAAGTCTTTGGTGATGTTTTCCGCCGGAAAAGGAAACTTAAGAATCGGCTGGAAGGTATCAACAATAGACTCAGGATGCATCACACTCCTTATCTTGAAAATATTAGGAAGAAGCTTTGGAAGGAGTACCAACTTGTTCTTACACAGGAAGAGACGATTTGGAAACAAAAATCACGTATTACATCGCTCAACCAAGGAGATAAAAATACAAAATATTTTCATACAACTACTATGGTTCGTAGAAAGCGCAACAGAATAGAAGCCTTGTCTACTGACGGGGGGACCTTAGTTATGGATCCCATTGAGCTTAAGAGGATGACGGTGGAGTTTTCCAGAAACCTCTATTCTCGTTCAGATATTGTTGTTCATTACCATGTGAGGGGTCATTTTCCTAGACTTAAGGATGATTCCTTGCAGGATATCCACAAGTGCTTTGGAGGGGATGAAGTTAAGGATACCATCTTCAGTATGGGTGCTCTGAAACCTCTAGGATTGGATGGTCTGAATCCCCTCTTTTTTCAATCCCAGTGGGATATAGTGGGTAAGTCCGTTATTGATCTGATCTAGTTGTGCTTTCATAATTCGGGAAGGATTAAGGAAATTAATGAGACTCTGATTGTGTTGATCCCTAAGCTAGACATGCCTAATTATCTCTCTGAGTATAGACCCATCTGATAAAATAAGGATAACACAAGAAAATGAGGAGTTTGAATTGTGTTCGTATAAAGCTTCCTTTTTAAAACAATTATATATATATTTCAAAAACAGTTAAACGATAGAACACTCTTCGCAAACGATAGGGTGAAAACCTTTAAAGCAGCATAGTTTAGTAAACAATAAATCAATTTGTTTAATGCAGCGGAAATGAATGTTTAAAGATATAAACGAAGCAAGCAGTAAATAATAGCACACAAGAGATTTATCCTGGTTCACCCCCTTGAGCGATAAGGCTACGTCCAGTCCTTGGCTTAACCAAGAATTTCATTATTCAACATAACAGTACAAGTATTCGACACAGAACTTCTCCAGAGTATTCTCAAGGACTTCTCCCAACAAGTATTCCCACAGGACTTCTCCAGACACAAGTATTCCCAAAGGACTTCTCCAGAAACAAGTATTCAAAGGACTTCTCCTTTCACGGAGGTTTTTCTTCAAAGTTTATTCTCAAAAGAGTGTGGTATAAACAATTTCAGTGCACAACAAACACTTAGTATTTGGTATATGGTTTGACACTAAACAGTATACTCGAGGTTTGACTAACAGAGATGAATAGACAATGGGTTATCTGTTTCGTGAAAGCTTGATAGATTTGACTCTGTTTTTCACTCAGTTTTTTTCGAATGTTCTGTGTTGCTTTTCTATTCGTTCGTGTCTTCTTCAAATCTCCAGGTCTTCCCCTTTTATACCTTCAATTCATCCTTTGATTTGCTGAAGATGCTTGTCGTTGACTGGATGCAATCATTGCATTTCCGACCGTTAGAGCAACGACTCTAAGCATTGAATAGATTTGACTTTGTTGATTCTACAGAGCTGTTAGTTGAGAGTTTGTGCCGTGATTTTCTCCTTTGCTTTTATTGCAATTATGTTGTTGTTCAAGCAGAGTTGGTCGCCGAGTAATATAATGCTTGATTCACTCCTTTGCATTTAATTCATTTATCAATGAATTCATTTCCTTTTTGGGAAACGACTTGTTCTGTTGACAACGTTGTTCTTCAATCGTTTACTCTCTGTTGATATAACTCGTAGACCATAGAGTTGGACGATACTTGAATTTATCTCTTGCTCTTCATTAAACGATACTCTTTGCTAGACGATACTCTTCATTGAACGATACTCTTCGTTGGGCGATACTCTCCATATGCTTAACAGTACAACAGACGATACTTCAGACATATTTTTGACGCTGTAGTCTTTTGCCCGAACGATACTTCATTCTTGTCTTGAACGATACTTCACTCTTGCTTGTACGATACCACTCTTTTTCCTTGAACAGATTCTTTTCTTGATATGCGTGCGAATGATACTTCTCTGAACGATAGATGCAATTCTTGAAAAACATAATACACAGAGTTTATATTAGAATGATAAACATTCTAATATATGTTTGAACTTAACACCATTAGCCTCTAAAATGTAATCTTCAAGTCTATGGCCAAGGTTATTGCAAATAGACTGAAATGGGTTATGGGTAAACTGGTGGCGCCAAACCAATGCAGTTTTGTCCAAGGGAGACAAAGCTCTGATACTATTGTGCTTTCTTAGTAGGTGTTTCATTCTATGCGACACCTGAAAAAGAGAAAAAGTTGGACTGCTATGAAGATAGACTTGGAAAAGGCTTATGATATGCTGAACTGGAACTTCTTGCATGATACTTTATTGGAGCTTGGTTTTTAACCCTCCTCCTCCTCCTCCTCCTCCTCCTCCTCCTCTTCCTCCTCCTCCTCCTCCTCCTTCTTCTTCTTCTTCATGCTAGAGTTTATAGATGATTATTGTTATCCACTCATGCAAGACATCGATGAAGTAGGGTTGAATTGGTGTAGATGAGTCATTTCCTTAGGCTTGGTTTGTATTTGAATCACTATAATGCACAGAGGTCAAACAATGAAATCAAATCCCAACAAGCTTCTCATATTAAAAATAGGGACTAAAAAAGAAATTAAAAAAAGGAAAAAAAGAAGAGAAAAGACATCGATGAAGTAGAGTTGAATTGGTGTAGATGAGTCATTTCCTTAGGCTTGGTTTGTATTTGAATCACTATAATGGACAGAGGTCAAACAATGAAATCAAATCCCAACAAGCTTCTCATATTAAAAATAGGGACTAAAAAAGAAATTAAAAAAAGGAAAAAAAGAAGAGAAAACTAACCTGTATAGGTGATCAAAGGTGGATGAGGTGTGAAAATGTCGTTAATCACGAAGTTATATATAGGTTAGCGATGATTTTGGGCATCAGTAGTTTACTGACGATTTTGACCATGTTTACTTATAGGTTACTTACAGTTAAGGTCATCGGAATATTACTAACGACCTTAATGTGCAAACATCTTATAACTTACTAGTGGTTATGGCTGTAGGTAACTTGGCGGTCGGCTTTTGCTGCCAAAAAAATTGTTTGCGCTAGTATACCGACAATCAAAGACATCAGAAGGCTACGTGGTTAAATTTCAAGCCAAATTACCGACGGTTTTGAACCGTCGGTAACATTTCTCTTTCTTTTTTGTAAATTTGTTTTAACGACTAAGCCGTTAGTAAAAAATGTAATTATCGATGAATTTAGAGCCGTCGGTAAAAATCTGTCCGTAATCTTGTGTTTTCTTGTAGTGTGTTGCTAATGAGGAGGAGTTAGGTTAGTAGTTTATTATTATTATTGCTGTACTTTCATTAATTTAATTTGAAAAAAAATGACATTACTGATGGTCTTTACAGTATATAATATGGTGGTTAAAACTGCCGACAAGTTACAAACAGTTTATACCGCTTGAAGTTTACCAACGGTGTACACCGTGTAATGTTTAGCGACGAGGCCAATACCTATGAAAGATAAGTCATTGGAAAAAGTACATTACAAACGGTTTTCAGGCTTTACCGACAACGTTTTGATACCTAGTTTTCTTGTAGTGTTAGTCATTTGAGTTTGATAACTGAAATTCTTCTCGTATTACTATTGAGATATAGTGCATTGCCTCTTTAAGTGTGTTTGAAAAAAATAATTGGTCAAGCCCGCTGGCTCAGTTTATGTACCATTTATTTAATTTTTTTATTAAATATAAACATGTTAAAATACATAATAAAAATGAAGAGTAATGATATTTTTTTTTTCTATTTTCACAGTGTTTTAGTTTTTCGTGTAGTCGGAAAATAATTATTTAACCTTCAAAAAATTTAAGTGGTTTTTTAAAAAATAATAACTCATGAGCCAACTTGTTTAGGCCAAAGCCTGTGAAAGGATGAACTAAGTTGGTAAGTTAGTAGTGCACTTCAATTTTGGCTCACCACAACTTGATCCGAAATTTTATCTATATAAGAAATAGTCAATATAATTCTCTCATGACACTTATTAAAAACATGTTAATTTTTTAGAAATAAACCAATTATATCAAATGTGTTGAAGAGTATGGTTAGTTGGAAAGCAATGCTATATATGTTATTGGTTGAAAATGTTAGATAATATTAGAAAATTAAATACAAATGTTGATTTTACAAAACTGTTTATAAATATGGATCTTGAAGAAGCACCACATGAATTCAATTGTGAGAAAAAAATAGAAGGAAATTTAAACCAATGTTAAGATTAAAAAACATAATTTCAAGTAATAAATATGACTTTAGTATGGAATAAAATAGAATATCTATTTTCAGTTTCGTAGAGATAAAGACTTTGAAAATCGCTCTCTTATGTGCAAATATTAGGACCTAAACCGTTTCACCAAAAATTAGAAAATGACAGAGAATAAAATATCAAACCTAACATTTTGAGTGACTTAAGTTAACCTCCTATTCCATCCATACCCGATAGGGAATAGCCTAATGAGAACTAGTGATACCATCTTGAAAATTAGATTAAACTTAACTACAAAAAGCTTAACATAAACGGTTAGGATTATCCAAACTTTATATAAACAACTTTTATTATATCGCAAATTAATGTGAGATTTGTAATAAACTGAAAGTAACGTATACTTCCACTGATGCCTTGGGTCTGAATGTGAATTTGTTTTTAAGGTTTTAGATTCACATGTTATAAAAGAGGTTTTAAAATTTCTCCCTCTACCAAACTTCTCTCCTATTTAACTGAAGTTGAAAGCGACTTCTAATAGTTGACTGTAGGCAAAATCAAGACAACTGATTGGATACCCATTACGTGTAATGTGATCGGATTTTTATAGAAACAATGCCGGGATAGCTAGATTCGTTGCGATATTCTTGACAATTTGACCTTGCCAGCGTCCTCTCACTACAAGAAAAACACTACTTCCTCCGTCTCTAATTATAAACTAACATTCACACTTATATGGTGTCACTACATATAAGCTAACTTAACAAAACCTAATTTCTCTTTCCATATTTGCCCTTGCATTTATTGGTTTTTCAATAATATAATGAATGAAAAATTTGATCTTAAATAGGGGTAAATAAGTAAGATTGTACTTTTTTTTTTTAAATCAATGCATCAACTACCTTTATTATTTATTTTCTTAATAAGCGTGAATTTTACAATGTTAGCTTATAATTAGGAACGGAATGAGTATTAAGAATCAGCCCAAAGCAGACGCTAATGTTGATTTGGCGTTGGGTTAGCGCCAGTGTCAAGGCTGCTGTTAAATGACCTAAAGCTAACTTATAGCGTCAGCCTTGCAACCTACAAATTACTGTTGGTTCATGACTTGAGATCTTATTTTGGTGACTTGGCTGGTTCCTCTTTTAAAGTAGGATCTTAAATTAAATAATATTGTTTCTCTCTCATTTAACCAACATTCAACCATTAATATGTAAATTAATTATTATGAAATATTATGTATTTTATTTAAAATGTACTATTATTTATTTTTCCAATTATATGTATTTCCTTTTATTTTCAATTAAATAATATCATGTTTGAACTTTAATTATGTATTTCCTATCTAATTGATATTTAATTATATTATATCTTTTTTAATTATTAATTATGTCTGTATAAAATTATTAGTTTTTTTTAATTTAATTTAATATTATGTGGAAATAAATAATATAAATATATTGTGTATTGTGCGTCCAACTAAAAGTAAAATAAAATTCCAATCATCGGAGCGAAATGTGCAGTGGGATCTTATGAGTGTCTTAAATCCTATGTGACAGTATGGACCTACCAAAAGTCTTTGAGACACCAAAATAAGATCCTAGCATTGAAGATGCTCTTAGTTGACGGTACTCATCCGGGATGTTGGCCAACACAAATTCTTAAATATTAGTGCCAATCGTATAGTTTGACGCTAATATTAATTGTCAATGCAAAATTGATGACGATGTACACCATTTGGTCACAGTTACAAGCCCCTGAATTAGTCGCTCTCGACTAAATCAAACAATACATCTAACTTGGAATTTCTATGCTTAGTATCTCCCAATTAAAGGTGCTGCATTAAATTTATAATACCTAAATTACTTACGTAAGTTCTTCTACTCTAGCGACAATTAACAAGAAACATGAATAACAAAACACAAATCCGACCTAACTATAATTTGGGATAAACATAGAAATAGAATCATCATTTCTTATTCATTAAGATATATAGATCCAACCAAAAAGGAAGCCCAAAGAGCTAAAGACCAATGAAGGCAACTATTCGTTTGGATGCTTTAGTAGAACTAATGTTGTTCTAACAATTATACTCGCTCCAAGAATCTTTACTACTACTAAACAAACCATAATTCTTTCTTGTACAATTTAAAAAGAGAGATTAAATCATGTATGTTAAAAAAATAGAGTTGGCGGCGACTGCTGGTTTTGGGAGGAAGAAATATTAGGGTTTTCAGGAAAGGGAGAGGAAAGAGAGGAGAGTGGGGCGGCAGGAGTGGGAAAGAGAGGGTTGATGTGGAATTAAAAAAATGAGTATAAGCTACGTGGAAATGATGACAGGAATAATTACCTGACTAATCAACTTAAATTGGTCATGACTTAATTTGATTAATTTTTTTTTTTGTTAGGGATGACATTTAAAAAAATATATTTCAGGACCCAATTTGATTCCCTTTCAAACGTTAGGGAATCGAACATATTTAAGCCAAAAGAATTTGATAATGTTTAACAACAGTAGTGTTCTTCCTAATTGATGATTCACTGCTTATTCTTCATGACAACTTAGAAGCAAATCACAAGTAATCAAGGCAGAAGGAAAGGGGAGAAAAAATTCAAATCAAAACAACCCATGTGCCCAAGATTCTGAATCAATGACCATTCTTGAGCTGTTCTTGCTGAGTGGAGCATCAAATGCTTGCTTTCCATTTCCATCACCTTCATCATCATTAATCAGCGAATTCAAGCTGCTAATAAAGTCATCAACCCAAAAGTCCATGTTGCTGTTATTGCTGTGTTCATTGTTATTGCTAATAATACTATTATCATTGTAATCACAAGACCAATCAAAATCTGGGAGCTGCAATTCTTCAAGGAAATTGTTTGAAATGGAACAAGATGATGTAGAGGTTGATGAAGAGGAAGAAGCACAGGGCACTAGAATCTCATCAGGTTCTATTATTGGAACATCCTCTGTGCAGAACCCATCCATTACCTCCATTGTGTCAAATAAGGGTGCAATGATTTTGTCTTCCTCTTTGGTTTCAGTGATGGTGGATGATGACTCAATTGAAGTCTCTGGCTTTTCTGGCTCCTTGTTCTGGTCAATTTCAGGTTCAAATTTGAGGTCCGAGTCAACCAGCAAAGGTTGTTCTTCTACTGGTTGTGGTTGATTTTGGGTTTGCTCTGTTGCATTGGGGAGTGGTT
Source organism: Acmispon strigosus (assembly GCA_030819835.1). Classification (NCBI taxonomy): domain Eukaryota; kingdom Viridiplantae; phylum Streptophyta; class Magnoliopsida; order Fabales; family Fabaceae; genus Acmispon; species Acmispon strigosus. Next base: position 41,451,633 of record JAUAMA010000005.1, on the reverse strand, counting down.
TGTGGGTGATAGGATCAATTCCCATTTTCTTAAGCTTTTTCTTTATGTGGGTGTTCCAATGGTTTTTAATCTCATTATCTGTTCTTCCAGGGAGATGAGAAGCAATCTTAGACCATCTGTAGAATGAAAATAAAAGAACATTAGGAATGAGTATAATAATAGTGATTAATAAAGAAACTCAATCATAATTACAATGTTTTGATCCACTTCTATTTTGTCAAAATTGATATAATATTCCAAAACTACTCACATAAATTGTTTATTTTTAGAGTTGATATTAACTTTAAAATCAATTTTAGAAGAAGTTATAAAAGTAAAGATGAGGTACATAAGTAATACTGGCATCACCTAAAAGGAAGAATGACTTTATAGTCACTAAAAAGCTCCATCTTCCAATGTCATGCAAGCAAAGAAATAAGAAAAATTAACTACAAAGACAAACTTGGCCTCTATTAACTTTTCCATATCTATGATATTATTTTTCAGTCAACTTTAACTACAATCATAAGCAGTTCCTTTCTATTATTTTTACTGAAAAAAGAAAAGAAAAAAATGGAAGACAGATTAGTCCAATTTTCACACGCCTCCTTCTCCTAGCAGGGGTGACTTGGGAGACATGGGACCACGTTTTCTCTCTCCAACAAATAAACAAATTACAACTTGAAGGGCATGGTTAGAAAAAAGAAAAAATAACAAATTCAACTAAGGTAGTGCCTTTGGTGTCATTAAGATATCTTAGTTTTGATTCATATCATGTCCATCCTAGTATAAAATTTCAGAAAAGTACTGTGACAATTATTTGAATTAATCATTAGCAAGGTTCATTAAGGAAGAATAAACATGCAGAACAGAGTGGACAGAGGAAAATGGTTGGTGGAAAAGAAGAACCTGTTGCCAAGTTGAGCATGGAGATCAACCACCATTTTCTCTTCAGATTCTGATAAAAGGCCTCTCTTTAAGTCTGGCCTCAGGTAGTTTGTCCACCTGAGCCTGCAACTCTTCCCACACCTTAATAGCCCTGGCATAGAGTCACAACCAAATTGTTAAACTTTAATTCAGTGAAGTGATTTCTTGTCTTCTTGATCTTCTTTTGAGAATTCGAGTTCAAAATTATGAAGCCAATGCATAAATTTAACACTTCCCTTCCCTCAAATAAACAAGCAAAAGAAACATGCACAAGCTCTCACATTTGCTGTTTCCATCTAATCAAAATGTTTTGTAGACTTGCTTTAAAAGTGGGAAAGAGCATGTCTATTGAATGGGAACAGAATGGAAAACAAATGAACAAGACAGAGGAACCAAGCAGGCAACTAAGGTAGGAAGAAAGACCAAATGCAATTTTTTGTTTTTGATCTTTTTAAAGACATTCCATAGCCAAATTGCTAAGGAAGCATGAAACTCCACATTTCAGCTTCAGCTTATCATTATTGAAGAAATGCTCTATCAGTAATAACATGTTTGGATCATCTTCTTATTTTTCAGAATCAATTCTGAAACACAGAAGCTTCTTTCGAGAATTAATTTTAGCGGCAGAATCAATTGTAAAAGTATTTCCAAACATGCGTTAAGAGCGGTGAAAGGAAACCTGCTAGTTTAGGGACAGCTCTCCAGCAACATTGGCCATTAGTGAGGATGAAGTTGATGAGCTTCTTGTCCTCCTCAGCACTCCATGGCCCTTTCTTCAACCCAACTTTGTCACAGCAAGGTTGCCTTCCCATTTTTTCTTACCAAAACAAAAATACCACAACAAAAGTCTAGTTATTATAAATGATCCTCCCCAACACTTGAAGGTTCAAAAAGATTATAGAAAGAGAAAAGAGACTTGAGAGAAATGATAGAGAGAGAGTCTAAGGGAGTTAAGAATCTTTGAGAATTATATGCACATTACATCTTAGGATAGAGCACCAATGCCAATCACCTACTTATTTATATATAGAGATCATCACCCCCACTATTAATCTAAACTCTAAAGTCCCCAGAGCCCCACAAACCCACTATCTCAATTTATCTCTTATTTTATTCATTCATTGATCATGAGTAATGCTGTTCTTATTTGTTTGTATTGTGTGTATATGGATTTATGGGTTACCATTGGAGAAATGTTGATGGGGGATGAGACACGTACGGGCCACACGTGCCAGGTCTCAATCAGAAAGCGCCACCTCATCAACCAAGCTTTACTTGAGTTTGAAGCGTGGGATACTCCACTGAATAACTCAAGGCTCCTAGGATGGGAAGGCTATAAGTAAAAGGAAGACAATGCCTCTAATGTCATACACATCACAAGTTTCTTTGACATTTCAATTGAAATACTTGCAATGTGAACGTGGTACCAAGGGGAGGCTGAAAAAAACAACAACACCAAGCTTGTGTATTTAAGCAACAAATCAAATTCTTAATTAGTTAAATGTTTTGTTTTAATATGAGATTAGAAAAATTAAGTGATGAACAGAAGTTTGAACAGTTCAATTAAAATCTATATAGCTCAATATACTAGAAATGAGGTTAGACCAAATGTTAGTTAAAAAATTGTCAAACAAAATCATGCAACTATTATATCTTTTAAAGAATAAATGGGAACATTATCACTATGCATGTCTATGTCATGTATTGAATGGAAGGTAGTTTTATACATATTATTTGTCACATAAATGTTTTTGGCACATAGGAGGTAGTTCTATATAAAAATGAGAAAATTAAATTTTAGTGACGGAAAATTTCGTCGGTAATTTAGTGATGGGAAAAATCGTCAGTGATCTCAAAATTTGAAATTAAAGCCTACTGCAGACTTCAAAGAAATTTATAAATTAGTTACCGACGGTTTTAGCGATGACCAAAACCGTCGGTAACCTATAAATATCCCGGAAAAAGCTGTCGGTAAGCTACCGACAGATAAAACAGTCGGTAACCTATAAATAGGAGTTTGCAGACTATCTTACTCACACTTTATCCTCCTCCTCCTCCTCCTCCTCCTCCTCCTCCTCCACCATCATCATCATCATCATCATCATCATCATCATCATCATCATCATCCTCCTCTCCCTCTCCCTCTTCTTCTTCTTCTTCTTCTTCTTCTCCTCCTCCTCCTCCTCATTTTCTTCACTTAAATAATGATTATTTTAAAGAATACAAAATGCTCCTTTTGTTGCATATTAGAATGTCATTTAACCTATTTATTCGCAAAAAAAAGAGTTTTTTTGCAAATCAAATCAATTACTGACAGAAAAAGCCGTCGGTAATTTAGCGCCGAAAAAAACCATCGGTAATTAACGACAGAAAAAGCTGTCGGCAATTTAGCCACGGAAAAAACCGTCGGTAATTAGCGACGAAAAAAGTTGTCGGTAAGTTAGAAACGGAAAAATCCATCGTTAATTAGCGACTGAAAAAGTCGTCGGTAAGTTAACAACGGAAAAAGCCATCGGTAATTACCCAAAAAAATTTGAAAGTCGTCAGATAAAATTTCTAACGAGCCAAATAGCGATGGATTTTTGGCCGTTGGTAATTTAGCATTACCGATTGTTTTTTTGGAAGCCGTCGGTAATAAGCATTTTTCTTGTAGTGTCAAGATGAGATCTCCAGTGGCATTGTGGTAGTGGAAGGCTCAACTTCTATGGAGGAAAATTAAGGGAATCAGCTAATGCTTTTGCTGGCGAGTTTTTTGAGCCGCATGGTGTTATGACTATAGCGAGAAGTGCCCTCACTTGGGCTTGTTGCATGATTGTACGGATGTGGCTGCTCTGAATCAAATTGCGGCCTATATTTAAGCATGCAGACTTCTTAGGGGTGGTGGCTGATGTGGTTGTTGTTCCTATTCCTTCTCACAAAGGTGTTTTGTTTTTTTTATTTTTGTCTTGTTTATGGGATTTTGGGGTTGTTTCTCTGTTAGCTATTTGGCTTCTTTTTTTGTCAGCTTAGGTTTTTGTCCCCCTTTAGGTCTCTGGTTGTGGTTGATGTTGGGTTGCATGCCGCTCTATTGGGTCGGTTTTGTTGTATAGTTTGGCTAGGGGGTGTTTCTTTTGTTCCTCTGCGGGTTCTTTACTGGGTTGGCTTCGGTTTGGCGGCTGCTCCCCCTTCTTTTTGTGTTGGGTTGTGTATTCTTATCAATCGTCTCATATATACTGTTTTTGTTTTCTAATTAATATATATATATATATATATATATATATATATATATATAACATGAGATATTTCATTTTTTCTATTTGATAATTTTTAAAGTTTTATCCCTTAGTTTCTTAATTGTTAATAAAGTCTCTTAGCTAGACTTAAAATTTTAAGTTCATATTTTTTACTCAAAATATTTAGAAATTGAATAGAATTGAATAAATCAAGTTAAACTTTTTCTACTCAAAACTCACCACACCCATAACATCAAAGTTCTCCTAAAATAAATTAAAAAATTTCTTTCCTCAAATTTCAACCTTATATCATACAAAATGCTTGATTTTTGAACCTCTGAAACTGTTTCATGTACATCTATGATAAATCTGATTTAAATAAATTTCCAATCCTTCATTTTACAGCCATATTTGGTTGTGATATCTACCATTTAATTTTTATGATTTTGATCACTACTTTTGCAAATAATTATAATTTTTGTCCCCATTTTATCATTTCTTGCTATTAATGAAGGGTCACGTCACCATTATCAAATATCCAAAGTTATCATATATTACATATTTAGATTCCGAATCAAATATAATAACTATCTTAGGTGAAGAAGTTTTCACTTCATGAAAGATTATTGTTTCTTGATCTCTAAGTTTTTTTATAAAAAATGCTAGCTATGAGATCTAACTTCCCGGCAATATATGTCATTTAAGATAACTTTGGATACATGGCAATGGTGATGGGATCTTCAATTAGTCCCATAATTAACAGTGAGATATTATAAAGCGATGACCAAAATCAAAATTATTTGTTAAAGTAGATACCAAAATTATAAAAATTATATGGTAACTATAAATTTAAGTGTAAAATAGGGACTAAAACCTTATTTAAGTCATCCCTTAAATATTTACATATAACCTGATAATTAAGATTTCTAGGCAGAAGAAAACTAATAGTATTACCATATATATTTACTTTTTTTAAAAAAATAATTTGACTAGATTTGGTTGAAAAGTTTAAATAACTAAAATTATACATAACCTAAACTTTTTTTTCTTTTTTTTTTTTAAAAGATCCTCATAAAATTAAGAAGGAACAAGGAAAAAAAACCAGTACATCATCATCCACAAAACCAAGAGCTATTAAAGGAACCTCCTCTACCCACACCTAAGAGGCATCGGTAGAAGAATTTCAAGCTAAGAAATTATATACTGAATTGCCCGAACGTTTAACAAAAGAAAATACAAAAGAGTCAAAAGCTGGAGTCAAGATATGAACTCCCAAGTGAATGGCACTTCCACCACTGAAACAAGTGAAGGCAGTTAGTTTCAAACCAAGCTGAACTGCAACAGCCAAGGACCAAAGGAAACAAGATGCTTGAGCTTGCACAGGAGAAAGACAATGGAAAAGGAGACCAAGTTGCAGCTGCCATTACTTCTCCAAGCCTGTTCCTAGCGATCATACCAAGGCCAGCCACATTGCCTTCCTTCCACGAGGCATCAAAGTTGATTTTTACCTCGAGCCTCCACCACGGTGAAACAGCCACCAGAGTAGGGCGTAAGAAGCAGTTGCTTCGAGATCGAAACTTTTTCCTGTCGAGCTGGAAAAGCGCTGTAACAACCTGCATCAATCGAAATCTGAGCTTGAACCCAGAAATCCTTCCACAAACTCGGCTGAAGCATCAGTGAAGAAGAAGACGAGGACTCAGAAACAGCAAGCCCATCACGGATGAAGCGGTAGCCAAGCTTAGAGATGTACGTAGTTGCTATCATTTGTGCTTGGCCAAAAGAGCACATCGCAGCCCCTGTGCAAACAAAGACGATTGGCTTAAATTTCAGCCGTTGTAGCTGGATTGAACACCATTTCAATAAGATTTAGTTTCCAGCTCCGGTTTTGACGATCAATTAAGTCCGCCACCTTCTTTAAACCAAACTCCTAGGCCAACACATGATTTTAAATGTGTGGGGACCATTTTGGAGCCAATTATCATTCCAAATATTGACATGAAGGCCATCTCCAATTCGCCATCTTACCCCTTTTTCAAACACCCGCCTTGATTTCAAAATGCTAGACCACGCATAACTGAGGCGATACCCCTTTCTTTACCCCCAAATGTTTCCACTAGGGCAATAAATAACTTTGAAAACCTGAGCAAGCAAAGAATCAGGCTGACATAAATCCTCCATCAATTCTTACCCACCAAAGCCAAGTTTAAAGACTTAAAGTGTCGAAAACTAAGGCCTCCCTGAAGCTTGATTCTACAAAAAGAATTTAATTTTGTCCAATGCATAGACTGGCATGAGGCATCCCCACCCCAAAAGAACCTATTAATCATTCGATCAATTTATGCACAAATTCCGTCAAGCAAAACAAAGAAAGACATTACATAGTAAGGAATAGCTTGGGCAACAGATTTAATCAAAACCTCTCTACTGGCTCGAGAAATAGTTCTCTCCTTCCATCCCTTTACCTTTTTCCAGACTCATTCCTTGACAAAGTTAAATATTTTAGTTTCTTCCTTGCAAATAATAGTAGGTAACCCCAAATATTGGTCATAACTTTCCACCACCTTTATTTCCAAAAGTTTTTTTAGCTCATGTAGTCTAGTATCAGGTACATTTTGGCTTCCTAAAAGTTCTGATTTATCAAGGTTGATAACTATTTCGGATGCATGCTCATAGGTTGCAAGAATATTTTTAATACATTATGCCTCCTGAGGCCAGCACGGGCAAACAAAATGCTATCATTTGCAAACAAAAGATGAGAAATAACTGGTGCAGATCTAGCAACTTTAATACCAGGAATGGTAGCAAAAGCAACAAATTTTTGAATAAGAGCAGAAAAAACTTCCCCACAAAGGATAAATAAGTAAGGAGAGAGAGGATCACTCTGATGTAAACCCCGACAAAGGGTAAACACTAGTTGGGGATTCGCATTCAACATAATTGAAAAAGAAACACAAATCATAATCAGCTGAATCTAATTTTAAGGACAAATCCATTTGAGTCAAAATAGAACATAAAAAAGACCATTCAACCCGGTCATACGCTTTGGACATGTCCAATTTGAGAGCCATAATGATTTTCTGGTCGGTAATTCTCTTTTTCATGTAGTGAAAACACTCAAAGACTTATTAAGGCATTGTCCGTAATCAGACGCCCCAGAACAAAAACACTTTGAGTGTTGCAGATAAGATCAGGCAAAATCAATTTCATTCTATTTGTAATAGTTTTTGTGATCAATTTAAACGTCGCACTGCAGAGACTTATGGGTCTAAACTGGTTCGCATATTCAGATTTCTTATCCTTAGGAAGTAAGGCAAGTAAAGTACGGTTAATAATACCTAGAGAAAGAGAGCCTTGCAATACCTGCAAACACAAATGGGATACCTCACCCCCAACCATACCCCAATATTATTGATAGAAAAACGTCAGGAAGTCATCCAATCCTGGAGCTTTTGAAGGGTGAATATGGAAAAAAGCCTCCTCAATTTCTTCTTTGGAGAAAGGACACTAAAGCACCTCTAAATGAGCCGGAGTTTACGCCCATCCACTAAAGAAGTTGCCTCCTCCAGCCTCGACGGGTTCGAGCTCGCAAACAAACTATTGAAATAATCCATCAAAACTCTTGCAATGTTCTTATCATCTTCATACTCTCTTCCACCATCATCCTTGATCAATTCAATCATGTTCCTCTGTCTTCTCTAGGATGCCTTCTGGTGGAAAAATCTAGTATTCTGATCCCCATGACGCAACCAAGCCATCCTCGACCTCTAGTCGCACCCAACCTCCTCTGGGGTAACAAGGTGTCCATCTCCTTCTCAGCCTCCTTAACTGCAAGAACAAATGTTTCGTCTGCACCTTCCGTTGGAGCTCTTGGAGAAGATATTTCTAATTAAGAGTTTTTTTGGCAAGTCTCCAAATTTCACTCTTCCCCAAATGCTCAGCAGCCCACTCGTTTCTTCTAGCTCAAGAGGGACATCAGCACTCCCTCTGTACCACGCATCTGCCACCACTTGAGCGCACTCCTCCCCTTCTTGAAGCCACAAATCTCAAAGTGAAAAATCCTACCTTGGCGTCTTTCTTTTCTCAACCTGTGAGAACCACAACTCAAAAGAATAAGATTATGGTCAAATTTATTCATGTATAAATGAGAGAGCTTAGTCACCAGCCACAAAGCATCCCAAGCCTCATTTCCAAGTGCATAGTCCAGCCCCACCTCAACCATTCCCGGAGCTTCATGCATGTTTGACCAAGTGTGTCTATAATCGAAGAAGCCAACGTCATGAATCCCACAGTCAAAACTCACCAATGTCACCTCTTGTATCTGTCCTAAGTTGGGATGGTCCCCCCAGCTTAGCAGCTGGAGAGAGTAAGTCATTAAAGTCACCAATGCACAAGAAAATAACATAGTTTTGGGGGCTCAAGAGTCTAATTAAAGACCAACTCTCCCCCTTCAACTGCTCCTCTGGAAAGCCATAGACCCCAAGAATTGTCATACTATCCTCCCCATCCGGGTGAATAATAATGAAAAGAATGTACTTTGTGGAAGCTAAAATTACAGTCAATTGTATCTATGACTTCCACCACAAGCTCAACCCACCAGCATGAGAGTGCCCACTACCAGCACATTGGTCATGGGTTCTCAAGCCCGCAACAGCTCCCATGTTCACTAGATACCTTCTTTAGAGGGGGTGAAACTCCAGTGCTAACAGGCCCTAGTGTGAAAGTAGACACACTAGAACGCTTCCTCTGATTATTTCCATCTTGTGCCACAGTCTGTTCTCTTATTTGAATTCCCAAACCTCTTCCACAGTTCACCTTCCTCCATGAACCACCCCCTAGACTTCTCCCTGCATCACCCTTGCTTTGAAAGGTATAGTCCAATGGAACCTTTCCAGAATCAACCCATGGTTTCTTTCCAACCGATGGAAGCTCAAACAATATGAGCTTGGTAAGAGTTTGGACAACCGTGCCCATCGAAATGACTCAACAGATTTCCCAGTTGTGGGCATAGTGGTACGCGAGGCCAAAACTGCTGCGTGAGTAGCCACACCTGTTCCGTCAGCTTCTGCCATAACCAAAGTTGTTGTAGCAGCATTCTCTGTCATGGGCATGACATGTCCGTGCCCACCAGCCTTCCCGTCTGCAATATTTAAATCATCGTCGCCTTCAGCAAACTCATGGCCCGCTTCATCCTCTTGTGAGTCCTCAGTTTTGCACCCACCACTTATACTGCCCTGACCCCTAGGTTGTGAAGCCCCAAAGAGTTCATCATCGACCCTAAGACACGGTCCATAGGGAAGAGGGCGTGCATGTTAAGGAACATTACAATCATGAATGACATGATTGAGTTTACCACAACGGTAGCAGTAAATTCATCAATTTTTCATATTTGAACTTCACCATCACTACAAGAAAAATTGAAATTACTGACGATTTGTTACCGATGACCATAAAGTCGTCGGTAATTTTGGTAATTACCGATGAATAGATCGTCGGTAAAGGATATCCATGCTATAAAAAAATTAGCAATGGCTAAATTCGTCGCTAATTGGAGGGAAGGGTGGCGGGAAAGTTTTTTCCGCACAAAATCGTGGGCGGGAAAGTTATCGACGGTTTGTGGGACGGATGTGACTGTCGGTAACTCGAGTGATAGGTTTTGACTGATTTTTCGACAAAAAAAACCCTCCAGTAATTCAATAATTGTATAAATATTCGCACCACACTTGTCTAAGTTCCATATAAATATTTTTGTTTTAGAGTAATACTGAAATAATTGTAAATTTATTAATTAGGTACGGTGAAAATTATTAGATGTTACAAACTATAATTTGTTATGTCTATTGATTTTCATCGTTTAATAACTACCCAATTGATAATTATTAAAATTATTGTATGATATTCTAAAATATATGCATTTATACGGGACTAAGACTAATGGAGTACATTATATTATCACGATTAGTGCAAAGAATTACGATTCAATTTTTTTGCAACCAAGCACTTTCACCCTTAGCCAATAGGATTTTTTTTCATTCTAACAAGAAATTTACCAACGGTCTACACCGTCAGTAATTTCTGAAAATTGGAACCGTCACTAATTACCGATGGCTCGAATGTCGTAGGTAATTTGTCAACGGCTTCAAATAGCAGTTAGTTAAAATTACCGACGAGTGGTTTAACGACTGATTAGTAGCCATCGGTAGGTCGTCGATAATTTCTCATTAACGAGAGTTTTATGGCCTTAGCGACGACTTTTGGCCGTTGGTAATTTTTGTTTTTCTTGTAGTGCGTGAAGGGTTTCCCTCCGTCCTCTGTCATCATCTGACCTCGTCTGAGAGGCGTGTCAATGTTAACCCAGGATCGAATACGAAAACAGAAGCCATACTGATGGGCCTCATGCTTGTCCCATTTTAGGAAGCCGACAAAGGAGTCGCCAAGAGGTTTTGCAATTTTTTCAGTACGGAAAGTCCAGGGCAGCCCATGAGCCTGTATCCAAAAAGGTACCTTTGTCAGCGGTATCTGAGAAGGATTTATCTTCACCTCAAACAAGTTAAGAGCCAACATGTGCCGGCTGAGAAACCATGGACCCAGGTGAAGGACAAGGTCACGATCTCGAGTGGACTTGAATTTGAAGGAGAACGGATTCACCCCGATGTGCTGAATCCCGACACAGTTCCGCGACTGCCACAGTTTAAGCATGATGTTGTTAAAGGTCCGTGCAACAACCGGATGAGGGGAAAGGACTTTCCCAATGAGCCATACATCAGCACCCAGATTAGGGTCGACCTCAACCACTCTGACGTTCGGAACGACGCTCTCATCGCCATCCAACTCAAAGTCTGGTTCAACTCCACGGTATGCCATGCCAGCCATGAAAACGAAGAAAAAAAACTCCAAAGTAGGAATGTAGGGTTACGAGAGATCGACGTCAAAGAACACGAACAAAGACCAGTACACTACTATCAACACAAAAAGAACAACACGTTCAAAGAGGAAATTTGCACTAATGCAAGGAGGTCAACAAACACGAGATGCACCACGACGCCGGCCCACAGAAACCCTAGGAGGAAAGGTTTTGAAAAACCCTAGGGGAGCCATCCAAGTTTGGTCTTTCCTTAACAGTTTTATTTTCTTTGACCTAAACTATCGATCATAACTACTGTTAAGTCTTGTATGCTTTTATTTAGGCCTCTGTATTTCTTTAAAAAAAACTATTTATAGCGGTAGGCGTGCCGACATTTAAACAAATTTTTTTAAAAGTTTACATCTAATAAAATATAATCTTTCTTTAAATAAATTATCCAAACAAAGCCTATGCCATCTTCACACTGTATGCACTTTACTTTAATTTCATCTATCTGATTAAAAAAAAACTTTTAGTTACCGAAAAATAATTCAAGTAGTAAGAGATGGGACATATGAGTTGGGGATGAGAAAGTCCAGGATTAAGTCCAGGGATCAATCATTGGAAGAAAAATTTAAATGTTTTACGAAAAAAAAAAAACTCGTTTATTTTATCTACAAGTTAGAACATATTTAATGTCGGAGTAGCTCAGTTGAAATTTGTACTATTAAAAAATTATATTTTTTATTTCATTTGTGTTAACTCATTCTTAATAAAAATTATAAGATAACAAATCATGGTAATCTTTGTGATAAATTTATTAATCATATATTTACAAAAAATTGTATACTATAGCAAATTATATATGGTTGTCAAAGTTATTCATTATAACGGATAACTCCAACACAATTGGTAGATAGTTAGACACTAATAAGTATTTAGTTGAAGGTTTGATCAATGACAGTGTGTATGAGAAGAATTTGTTCGAAGAGACATGTACACATAATGTGATCTCTGAACCTAAAATATTAATCTCATACTTACCGGTGGTGATGAGAACCTTGGTAATTAAAAAAAATTATTCATCATATATACATCCAGTTTGGGCAGCTGTTAGTTATTATATTCTTTTCGTGGCAATTATAAAATCTGAAGTGGAGGCAGTCAGGAGATAAGATATAAAGCATTAATTTAAAAAATTCAACTTAAATCCTATTTTATAATTAGTTTTATTCTGCGCACAAAATTGCATCAGTATTTTATTATATCTAACGAAATTGATCAGAGAAAAAACAACTTAGTGTTTAATCAGAACAATAATACATGGTTCACTATATATCTCCAGGATTACTCATGAATAACGTTAAATTAAAATAATGGACATCGTTATTCATCTTAGGAAATTGCACTACTAATTTTTTTGCAAAATATGGCAATTTTTAAAGCAATTTGTGGTGATTTTAATTCCTATTTTTTACTTTAATGGTGGTTTCTAGTGACGCCATAATTGCTTCCGCCATTCACTCCTTAATGACGGTTTCCAGGAAACCGCAAACCGCCGTTACACTCGCCTTAAAAAAACTCAGTAAATTGCGGCAGTTTAAACTGCCATTTTTGCACAAACAGTACATTATGACGCTTAAAACCGCCATTCTACAAAATTAATTACGGTGGTTTAAACCTCCATTTTTGCATATATAGAATTTACGGCGAGTGTAACGGCGGTTTGCGATTTCCTGGAAACCGTCATTAAAGAGTGAATGACGGAAGTAATTATGGCGTCCCTAGAAACCACCGTTAAAGTAAAAAATGGGAATTAAAATCGCCACAAATTGCTTTAAAAATTGCCATAATTTGCAAAAAAAATTAGTAGTGCTTTTTCCTTGGTCCCTCTCTTGTTTCATGAAAGAGTAAGAAACAATCTATAGTCTCCAGGTCTTCATATGAGGATGAATATATGTCATTAGCCCAGGCTGGACGTGAGGCACAATGGCTGCTTTACCTATTAGAGGATCTTCATGTTTCTCATCAGAAACTTGTAGTTATTTACTGTGATAACTACTCTGAATATTGCACATTGCAAATAATCCTGTTTTTCATGAGAGAACTAAGCATATAGTGGTGGCTTGTCATCTCATCTGTGACAAGGTTCAAGCTGGCATTCTACATCTGCTGCCAATTTCTACAATAGAACATACTGCAAACATTTACACTAAGCCTCTTGCCAAGGGACTATTCACTCATCTTCATAGCAAACTAGTAATGTTTGATATACATTCTAGTTTAAGGGGGTTGTTGAACTAATTAGGAGGAGTTTTTTTTGTTTAGATCTTTTCTTAAGCTTTGTTAGTAGTTAGTTTTGTAGTTAGTCATTAACTACTTTTCTCGCCAAAGTTAGCATAGTTATCTATTAGTTAATGAAGGCCAGGATTTAGGGCTATTTTCCTAGTTTATTTGCATGTGTTTAATATATTATTTGTGGTATTTTGATCATTTTAGGACACTTTAGGTGTAGTTCATGCATTTTTCTATTTTAAATCTATTTTAGTTATCTTTATAGTTTTTATATTATTTTGCTAGATTTTATTAGGATTTAAGTGTTTTAATTTAGAGCTGATAAGTTTATTTTTGATTGTTATCTTTTGATTATCTTTTAGTTATTTTTATATAATTTTATTTTAGGAGAAGATAGGGAGAAAATCAAGAAAAAATAATAATTTTCAGAGCTGGGTGGTGCGATCGTGCCACGTTACACTAGAAAAGCGGTGCGATCGTGCTGTGTGTTCTAGTTCTGGTTTTTCTTACGCCGATCTCACACCACTTTCTTCAGGTTCCTCGTGCGATCGCGCCAGAGGACACAACTCTAGAAATTTTCACGCCAAAATCGCGCGAACTCAGTGCATATCACCGCGTGATCGCGCCAGACACGTTAGGGACACTATAAAACTTGGTTTTTGACCTACTTTTCATATCTCTTCACTTTGGAACAAAATGAGACTTCAAGCTCTAGAGACATTCTAGTTTATATATGAATCGTTATTTTCATCTATGTGTTTCTTCTTTTTTATAATTGAACTTGAATGCATGTGGGTAACTTGCTAACTTTTGCAAAATTGGAAAATTGGTAGGATTTAGGGACTTGGGAAGGAACTGAATAAGGGAATTTCTACACCTTAGGGATAAGAGTAGCGATTACTTGTGTTGACCTGGATTGTCGTTCTTTATCTTTGAACAAATAGGAATAGGTACTAAGGAATTAGCTATCGCTATTTAATTAAAAGGGTTGCTTAGCTAAAGAATTAGTAAGTAAGCAATTAGGCAAATCACCATAGATGAACTTAATTGAATTCATATGTAATCAGAGTGAGTAGAAGCATAGTGAGGAGTTAACGAAATCACTTTCCCGGTGCGCTTTCTCCATCTGTTTCAAACAACAATCATCTTTCTACTTTCTTTTTATTTTCGCACAATTAAATAATCAACTCAACCCTATTTAAACTTGTTTCCCATCCTTATAATGCGAAATCAGTAACTTTAAACGTGAACTGCCACAATCCCTGTGAATTGATGTTTTTTGTTACTTCGAGCAAATTTGTACACTTACGGATTGGCTATCGATTAGGATAGCTTGTTAATACACCTTTGTATCAATAGCTTTGTTGTAAGCATTTTCATATCAAGTAATTGAATACAACTTTACTTCTCCTTCTCTACTTTCTCTACTCCTCGAACTTCATCTTCTTATAAAAAATGAATTACAGTAGCATATGAAATTTAACACGAACAACCAATTGATTCATAACAGGGATTCTACGTCTCTAAAGTTTTAGTAAAGGGCTTCCAAAACAATGATTATTTCTGAATAATCTTGTGATATTCATTAATTAAGTTAGTTGTGTTAGCTTGACTGATTTATATAAACAAATTTTCTTTGCCTTAATCATCTCGGTCAACGATTATTATGTGTTCACTTAGATGGATGCATGTAATACCTTTTTTATGCATTTTTTTTTATAAGCACCTTTTTTATGCATGCATATAATAATATATATATCTTGCTACATAAGGGACATAGCAACGACATAAATGAATAAATAAGAAACTAACGATCTCAAATAAAAATACATGTAAAGAAAACATGGGCATTAACTAACCTTTACTAAATGTATATGAACTTTCTGAAACTGACCTCAGATATTATAGTAATTCATGATGCAATATAAACAAAATATATATCGATCCCTCTTGAGATTCCTGAAATATACTGTATTTTGGTATCTTTCTTGTGTAGTAAGTAGTAACCATCATCTCATGATTAATGAACACCCACACGGAATAGAATGGGTTACACAGATAATTTTTTTGTATATATGCATAAATCGCAGTAGTTATTTCGTTAAATAATCTTTATTTTAATTTGTAAAATATATGTATTATATGAATTCATATATATACCTGATATTTCTACCAAGAAGTCTTGACACAATTAGTAGATAATTAGACTTCTTAAATATTTAGTCGAGAGTTAAATCCTACCGTGTGTATATGCAGAAAGGTCATTCTCTCATATGCTAAAATGAAATTGCTTAAGTTTTCTACTTCCAAGCTAAGTGGTTATATGTCTCCCAATAAATGTGTCTTCATACGCACTACCCAGAAATCGAAGAACTATAGACTTAAGGAGTAACTAACTATCTATCAATTGCAATATCACATTATTTGATCATTCGGGTTATATTTTCATGCTGATACCAATGTAAATTGACATTGACACGTACATTAAATAAATCGTTCATATTGTACTCAATTAATATTTAAATATATATTTTTATTGTATCTAAACACGCATTGAATGAGTATATTCTGCCCACTATTTATAGGGAAGAAATTAAATAGAATAGGCAATAGCAACATATATAGTGACAGAATAAATTTGGGAAGGTATATCCTGCCCGCTATTTTGGAGGGGAGAAAATGAAACACCAACGACCAACTACGTAGACAGTTGTATCACGTTTGAATTTCCCACCTTCATGCTACTTTTGCCGTTGAATATTGTGTCATATGACAAAAACCATTCTGGCGTTTTCCTATACCAAGGTAGTATAGTTGTTATATGCAATTTTTTGCTTCACTAAACAAGAGTGTGTGATGTTTTGTCTTCTTTTTTATAACCTAATTGATAAATGATTTAGAAAACGAAGGTTTTCTATTCTAATGTAATCATGTATGTCACTTAATTTGAAGAAAAATATTGAACTGAGAAAATTGTTTGGGATGAAGGCCAAACAATGAAAGTCTTCGGGAGACAAAAATGAATAGTTTGTAAAGTTAACAAAATTATAGAAAGGGAATTTTTTTTAAGATTAGAGATTCTTAGGATACAGAAAATAACTAAATTGGTTTAGCAAATTGGGTGTTTTCTTTCCCTTTCCAACCACTTCACCACAAGAAAAACACCTATTAGTGTTGTTAGTCAAAAGTTGACGCTAAAAAAATTAAAAACCGTCGAAATAGCCGATTTAGCATCGGTGTCGTGGCTAGTGTTAAAAAGCTCGAAGCTAACACCTTACATCAATTATTTGGTCGACGCTATATTTTAGCGTAAGTAATGCCAACTCTTAGCCGATACAACACGCCGGTAACGACTCTAAATCGTAATTATTAGTGTCGGTCGCATGGTCAGACTGTATTTTGGCTTCATTAGCATCGACTACAGTCGGCGCTTACTTTTGTACTATTTTCAATGACACCAAATTCATGTTCATGTTGATTATTATCCATTTCATCTCTTGTTTGCTTTTCAATTGTAGACAAAACTTCATAGTTTGATTACTGAAATATAAATACATGCTTTTAAGTTGTCACCAAGTATCATGTATAGGTTTTGAATTTGGTCATATAGCTTTGTCACTTGATCAATGTAATTTCCCTATTATTTGCCCTCATTTCCCGTTTCTCATATAACAAATATGGAATGCAGACAGAGAATAGTGAAATACAGTGATGAAGTGGCAAAGCTACATGAGCGTATTCAAAGCTTATAATGATAATGCATGGTTCTTGGTGACAAACAAAAAATATTTATTATATTTCAATAATCAAAACTATTAAGCTCTGTCGACCATCGAAAAACAAACAAGAGATGGAATTGGATAATTATCAATCCCAACATAAACATAGCGCTATTACGGTGAAAATAATTCTATCATATCTACAACAATTAGAAAACATTTGCAATAACAATCATAAGCAATAACAAACAATAATAATATTATATTAATCATTTAATTATTTTATTACAAAAATTATTTTGTTCCATTACATGATCCAACACTTTCATCCTTTTCTATAGCTTTAACTTTAAGCCTATGAATAATTTTTTAAATCTTCAAAATTCATTTCACAAGAGCAGAGGCAGTTACTTCTGCTTGTCTCACTTGATACTTGTTGTTTGTAGCTACTATGCCAAGAACAATTTCTCTATTAAAGTCTTCCATTACTCTACAAATAATCTAATACTCTTTCTCAGTGTTTTTCAAAGGTATCTAAGCTATTAGGAAAAAAATAATTTTATTTCGCAGATCACAGATACGTGTAACAGAAATCTCTTAAGAAAAACAGGTCAGAAATCCATAAGCACTCTTGAGGAAGATTGATTCTTGACTAACCTCTAAGAACCTCTTACTCTAACAGCCACCTCTTCTCTGGAAGCTCTCCTTTAGGTTTGGCCTAGGTCCTCTTTAATAGAAAATGTTTAGGGCTTCCTCAAAATTCTGGCCGCACCACATGCACGGTCATGCCCCTCAATAGGCACGGGCGTGGCCTCCAAAACAGAAAACACGGGAGTGCTAGGATCTTGACACAACCATGGTTCCTATTTCTTATACAGCGCAGTTGTTCCCTTTGGGTCTCTACGGTCGTTCCTTCTCTTCAGCACAAGAAACTTCACAAATTGCTTCATTTTACTTGTTTTTCTTCTCATTTTCACCTTTTCCACCCATTATGTAAGACCCTAGAAAATAGTTTGAAGGAATTTTAGTCTTTTCCAATATATTAAATATTATTAGATAGTAATAGTATTATTATTATTATTATTATTATTATTATTATTATTATTATTATTGGATGCTATTATGAATATTATTTATGATGTTTGACCTTTAGTTATTTAATTAAGGTAAAAGAAAAATATTTTATCTTTTTCGTTGTGTTGTGCGATTTTTATACTATATTTCTTGGGATTAGGACCACTCGATGAGACCGTTATGGTTTGATCGTGGATGTTCCTTATCACTGAGTGACTATTTGCATTACCGTTCCTCCACATCGTATACCAGACGATATTAGTTCTTTCGATGATGTTTTCTGTGGGCGACGTACTGAGGATCCGCCAGTCAATAGGCGCGTAACTTTTTCTTTGGAGGAAGATCTTCCATCAGAGGTGACTATTGATCGTCTGACCTAGTGACGTAGACAAAGGAGGGACCTGCAGAGTCGACGTGATAGACTGGAGCTTTTGGTGGCACGACGTAGGGTTTCTCGGGGTTCTATGTCATGGAACTTTGTTTTTAGAGTCTCACATCTGAAGGATCTACCTACGTGTGGTTCTGCTGTGTTTACTATAGTTATTTTTCAGTCATGTACTCTTTTCTTGAATAATCTTTTCCTTGAGGCAGTTTATATATCAGTTTTATTTCGGTTTTAATTTTCTTCGCTTTTTGCAAGTTCTTTATTTGTTGATATTTATGATAATAACCCTCGTGAAAATCGGGGCGTTACACATGACATCCGTATTGCACATTCAACATAACATATGTGAGTTCCGTAAAGGCAATGCAATATTTAGGCATAAAACTATAACAAAACATGGTAAAAATCATGCAATTTAGACGCGCATTAGGTTTCTGCTTATATTCTCCTTTAGAGATAATAGTAGACACTATGTGACTCTATGAACTCTTGCGTTTTTGACTAAGTGTCTGAGAACAATCATTGTTTAGATTGCTTGTATGAAATCTTGAATAGAGTCACTTGTCTTCAATCTTCTTCAAGTAACTCTTTTATAGCCCCTTGGAAAAGATGAATGTTGGAGGTGTAAAACCTCGATTTTCAAGGGTTACTAAAGTACGCCCTCCATCTCTAATTATAAGCTAACATTCACACATATATGGTGTCACTAAATATAAGCTAACTTAACAAAAGTTAATTTCTCTTTCCATATTTTCCCTTGCATTTATTAGTTTTTCAATACTATAATGAATGAAAAAGCTTGATCTTAAATAGGGGTAAATAGGGAAGATTGTACAAAAAAATTCAAAACCAATGCATCAACTACTTTTATCATTTATTTTCTTAATAAGCGTGAATTTTACAATGTTAGCTTATAATTAGGGACAGAGGGAGTACTTAATAATAAATTAAACATGCTAGTCATCTTTTGAAGTCATAAAAATACAGGTATATTTTTTCCCAAAACATGTTGTGACATCTTGCATTACATATACCTCATACCTTCCAAATTATAATCTATTACAACGATACCAAATACAAATAATTCACATACAAATTATGCTCAAGCACACGCCAGCATCATAGATGAATCCTCCATCTTCACTTGTGTCTCTATCGTCAGGAATCATCCGTAAAACGAACGCCACCATCTGCGGATGACACCCCAAGAACATCCATAAGAAAGAAAACCTAAGGGTCAACTTCTAGAAAACAGCCTACTCATGGTAATACAGTAATAATATATAGACAAACAGGTCAGGCAGTATATACAACTCACATAGAAAAACATATACTGAAGAATTCTAGCCACAGCCACTCACATCAGCCCATCACCACAATAACATATATTGTAAAATAGATTTGCACACCAAACAATTCACACCATATATGACAACATCTCAAGTCAAGATAAATGTTACTCTCATGTCAGTGCACATGCACGTGCAACCCAGTTGCACAAAAAATGATTCGGGTATAACGCTAGCTTCATACTTGATAGGCGAGACATGTCACTCAGCTCCAGACCATTAGCATATGCTAATTCCATGCTGATAAATGCCACTTAACAGGATCAATCATCTATTGTCCCAAAATGCCAGCCTCCAGGTCGTGGTACTTTGTATAGTACGACCTGCTGACCGAGCTCGTTAGCTTGGTCCTACAAGTAGTCCTCTCCCTCGCTCCAACAAAATGCATATGCCATGAATGCATGATATGTCATGATGTCATTTGATGACCTGGGTGTATTCTAGTCTTCTCATGTGTCTTTTGTTTATTTTGTTTTATTTTCTTGAGCCTCATGTAGTGTTTTTGGTCAGTTTTAGTCTTAATTTGCATTTTCACATATGCATGATTAGTCTAGATTTTATTTTGTTTTTAGTTAAAATTTTAGTTGTTTTATTTTGGTTTTTCTTTTTAGTTTAGTCCCTTTAATTCCTTGGTCTTTGTTGCTGCTGAGTTTAATGAGAATATCATGAGTTTTGAGAGTATTGATGGGGAGTTAGTGCTCAATCATGTGAGGATTATGAGGATTGATGAGAATTTCGTGAGTTACTCTTGTGCTTTGACAGATTTTATGATGAGTTGTTGCAGGTTTAATCAGAGTTGATGAGCAATGAAGTATGTTTAAGCGCTTTGATGAAGATAGAAGCCAAGAGTTGAGCAAAAGCAAGAGAATTGTGAAAGGCATCTGGAGAATCCCAGCGCTTATGCGCCAAGATCCCAACGCTCATGCATTGGCTCTCTGTCTTGCTGCCTCTGATGTTCGTGCTGCTAATGCATGTGCACTAGGAGCCCAACACTTATGCGTTGGCTCTCTGCCTGGATGCCTCTGATATTGAATATTCCAGCGCCTATGTGTTCCACTGCCAGCGCTCATGCGCTGGCATTTTGTGAAAAGTGGAAAGAATATTATTTTTCCAAGCGCCTGAGCGTTCGGTAGCCAACATTCATGCGTCGGGTCTCGATCTCGGAACCTTATAAATTAATAACTTGTTTAGTTAATTTTTTATCTTGTAATTTCTGAACCTTTGCTTGGAGCTATGGTTTCTAGAGTTGTGAGAGGCCTCTTTAAGCTCTTGTTCCAGGTTTTTCTTGTTTTTGATATTTAATTATGTCTTCCTTAGCCATGCTTGGCTAAAGTCTTTCTAGTACTTGGGGTGTGAATCCTAGTTACAGTTATGTTTTGAACTGCTAAATTTCTATTTGAATAAAGTTATTTTCCTATGTATCTTCTCTCTATTGTTGATTTCACTTTAATGCATGCAGGTGTTTTACCTGTTCTTGGACAAATGGTGGTTTGGTAAGAGTGAGGGGCCTGGGATTAAATAGATTGGTTTATCTGCTGCTTAGGTATAAGGGTGGGAACTAATTGTGTTGGCCTGAACAAAGAACAATACTTCTTCAATTTAATTTAATAGGTACTAAGGTATTAGGCCTAGCAACTGAGATTGAATGTTTTGCTTGATTAAGGTGTTAACAAGTGAAGGTAAAGGCTATAACACCATAGGAAGATTTCTGAAGATCATATAGAAAAGTGGTTGTAAGAAACATAATTTGGCTTGGCAAAACAAAACCCTGAATATGGTTTCCACATAAACATTTCAAATCCTCTTTCTTATTGCTTTGTCACAATCGTTTCGATATAAAAAACAAACTTCTAATTTATATTTTTTTATTTTCAACCCAAATCACAAAATTATAAGCGTGAATCAACCCAATAAACTATCTCTGTGGTTCGAAAATCTTTTATATTACTTCGGAAAATTCGTGCACTTGCGGAATTGCTATCATCATTCACGATACATTTCTAATGGTATAAGTTTCATTCATTAAAGCTCATGTTTCAAGCCTAGATCTTGTGTTTATATTTTAAAGTTGAGTTTTTACTAAAGTGTTTTCATAATAGCTATAGCTCTTGAAAGGATCTATACAACCATGTAAATTGTTTTCCTAAAAGTTGAGTTTTTGTGTGTAGAAGTGATTTTGAATCAAGCTTTTTGAAAAGTGTCTTTGGAGAAGTGATTCCTACTATGATCTATATGTTAATCAAACTTGTTTTAAGAAAAGTTGATTTTTGTACAAAAGTGATTTTGGAAACTAGCTTATTTGCAAAAGTGCTTTCAATGAAAGTTGCTTAGAATGAAGAAATCTACTCAAATATGTAATTAGTTTTGTAAAAGAAAATTTCCTTGACAATTAAAGAGTGATGGCCGAACCTATGCTATAGGGTTAAGGTTTTGAATTTTTTTATTTAAGCCTTGATTTGTTGTTATTAAGTGTTAAAAATGTGTTTGGAAGTGAGTTGATAAATTAAGAAAATTTAATGCTTTTAAAATGACTATGGACGAACACATAGTATTAATTTTGGGTGAGTTTTGATGTTTGGAAACTTGACTAAAGTGGTTAAAGTGTTAGAAATGAAATTGGCTTTTAAAATAAGCTAGGGACTAAATTTGGAGTTTTTGCAAAGTATAAGGACTAGTTTTGAATTATGAAAAGTAAAGAGTTGGAAAATTATATTTTAAAAAGTCTAAGGACTAAAAATTGTAATTCATATAAGTTTGAGGACGAAAGTAGGTTTAATTTTGAAGACCAAAATGAGATTTCAAGAAAGTTTAAGGACTTGTTTAGAAATTATAAAAGTTAAGGGGCTTGTTTTAAAATTCTAAAAGTTGAAGGACTTCTTTATAAAGTGGAAAAAATCCTTTAATTAATAGTCATAAACCTTGAGCATGTAGTTTTCATGTAGTATTTAAGGAAGCTAGTTAGCCTTATCCTAAGAGTTAGCTTTGCTTTAAGAAACTAAGATATAACGTATCTTGTGTAAGGTACGAGGCTTAAGGTCGAGTCGGAGTTACTTCGAGGGATGGTTCACGGGAAGGAAAACGACCAAGGTAAGGGTAATGTATGATTGATGTTATAGACTATGCCTGTTGAAGCATGATGGTGCGATGTATGATTGATATTATTCTTGAACTGTGTTGTATCGATTGTTATCGACTCTTGGACATGTCACTTGCAGACACTCGAATGATGAGTGAGACCGACTTGACGAGGTGTTGGGCACCCAGACGATGGTGGACCCGCTCGAGGAGCAATGGACGGGACGTCATAAAGGACAGGCTGAGTTGTGTGACTGACTTAGAATAGAGCATGGCATATGCATTTTGTTGGAGCGAGGGCGAGGGACTACTTGTAGGACCAAGCTAACGAGCTTGGTCAGTGGGTCGTACTATATAGAGTACCAGGACTTGGAGGTTGACACTTTGGGACGATATTTGATCGATCTTGTTAAGTGGCATTCATCAGTATGGCATTAGCAGAGGCTAATGGTCTAGAGTAGAGTGATTTTTCCCACCTACCAAGTATGGAGCTGGCATTATATCCGGATTTATTTGAGATGACATGACATTGCATTCATGCACACTAACTCGCTAACTATATACCCTATAAGACCTTGATAAATGGATGGTATGTCTTGTGTTGATGTTATCATTTGTTATCTTGGATTGTATTGTATGTGTTTGTGTCGCATGGTCCGGGCGATTCCCGTATGATTATAAGTAGTTGAACCTTGTACATTTTTCTTTTATGGTATAGATATATGTTAGTGTCTCCATATATGGCATTGCATCCTTGGAGTCAAATATGGCCTTCGGGCGAGATTGACTTTGATCTTCGTGACTCTGAGGATCGGGATGCGTGGGTATTTGACTGTTGTTCACACAGTCTCTGGTATTACAGTCGAGTTGAGGAGAATATGAGGGATTTCTACAGACACTTCACTGCGAGCTGACGCTTCTGGGCGTGTTTTCATTGGGATTTACCACCTTGGTTCGCACTTGCGTAATGTTTTGCTGCTTCATCGTCAGGCACGGCTTCTAAGCGGGGGACATGTTCTGGACCACCACGTCAGCCAACTTTGCCGATTCCGCCATTGGTGAAAGAGGAGTCTTATTACACGCCTTCTTCCCCCTATAGGTTGTTGCACCCCACCTATGTCGAGAGGTCAGTGGTTGAGACGACTCACGATGATCTGTCCAAGGTTGTGATAGACCTTGAGCCGGAGGGTGAGCTCGGGGATTACGTGCTAGCTGAGGACGAGGGAGAGGAGAGCGAGGACGGCATGGAGGAGGACCCTAAGGAGGAGGAATCTCCGCAAAGCTTTGGGCTACGTTTTTTACGAGGGTAGTCCTATGTCTTTTCCTTGATGGTTTTCCTTGTCTTTTGTAGATTTTCGTTTATCGGGGTAGAGTCCAGTTGTTTTTCTCTACATGTATTTCCTCCTGCGTGTAGATTATAGGGAGTATGTCGGTTATGGAGTCTTGGTGAGAGAGAGATTTCATATGGTGTATTTTCATTTTTGGCGTCGAGCCTTTTTCTGGTCTGTATATATATTATGCTCGTGTTTAGGGTTGCTTTTGGATTATGGGTACTATGTTACGACTTTGTTTATGCATCGTTATTATATTTTGAAAAAGAAAAAATACTGCGTCTTTTGAAATGTATTAAAACTATTAACACATTTATTTCACTTCTTGGTCACTTTGATAACGCCTTGTTGTTCGTTAAAAGTGGGGTGTTACATGAGGGGATCAAGATTCTTCTCCATCCAGCTGTTGGAGGTACAAATGTTCCATTATGGAGAATTTAATGCATTTGCCCGTTTGTGTATTATGAATAGCCTTACTTGATCTTTGCCAAATATGATTGAACAAAGTGTAGTCTTTGATGGAAGAGTAGTACGATCCTTTCCATTTTTGTGCTAGCTTGTGGTTGACCTTACGTAGTAGTCTCATCGTCCAATATTTG
Organism: Acmispon strigosus; assembly: GCA_030819835.1. Taxonomy (NCBI): domain Eukaryota; kingdom Viridiplantae; phylum Streptophyta; class Magnoliopsida; order Fabales; family Fabaceae; genus Acmispon; species Acmispon strigosus. Next base: position 41,426,847 of record JAUAMA010000005.1, on the reverse strand, counting down.
GTAGAATCGGACAAAGACCACTTTTCATGCTATGATAGAGGTCACCATCCATCTCTGACACGCATGCTAGGTCTGATGTACTATAGTATTATACTGGACGTTGTAGACCTTAGACAATATGTTGCTTCATCAGACAATTGAACATCAAGTGCTTTATCTTCACAAAAGGATGTTGAGCGATGTAAGCATGAGTGAGATGATGTGTTCCTCTTTGGACTAAGAAATTTTGCTTGAGATATGGATCATAAAATTTCAAAATATCAATATTTTAGCGCTAGCTTACTTCATGTATTTATAATTTTGAATTTGTTATTATCAAACCATATTAAGAAATTTTTAGGTACAAGACGTTGAGACTAAACGATTTCTCACCATTTTATTTTATTTTTCACTTTTTCTTCAATCTTATTTTTTATTTCTCTCTTCTTGCAACCTGACAATTATAATAAATTTGGACAAAATTCAATGTGAATTTTGACCTAAAAAGATTTTACTCCCACAATTCATTGCTTATTTAGACCAATTTTCATCAACAATTTAAGCCAACATATATTTATTTAATTTTTTTGGTTTCTACTATTGTCTTCGTGGACATGAACAGGACAAAAGGAACCTGCAGGTAAGTTAATTTGCACTGCCTTAGCTCGAAATTAAGGAGTGTCATTTTCAAAACAACCAAAACAATAACAGTGCCCCTCACATCCCTCAAGTGGTAGAACTAAGAGGGATATAGCTTTTAAGTGTATAGTTCATATTCTGCAATATGAAAAGAAATACCACCACATGATCAATATATATCCTCCCCAACCCAAAAATCCCTAGACAAAAATAAAAGAAATAGTGATATAGTAGAAAATTAAAAGAGTTAAACAAAAAATACAGATATTAGGTGTGTATTTTTAAATTTCTGTTGAACCTGATGTGGTAAAATCCTACTTCTTCCATTCTCCAATCTACGTTAAACTTAACGTGACGTATTCTTTAATCTTTAAGATAGGTTTAAATACATTTTTAGTCCCTGCAAAATGCACTATTTTTGTTTTTCGTCCCTGGAAATTTTTGTTTTATTTTTAATCCTCCGAAAATCACATGTTTTGTTTTTCGTCTCTGCCGTTTGTTTTTCCTTCCATTCAAATCGAGTTTTTGCAATCTTAAAAAATCTGAGATGGTTGAACCTGATTGCACTGTTTGCAGAGCAAATCTAAGCATGTGTAGAGTGTTTTCAGATCTGGATTGGATGAAAAAACAAACAGTAAGGACGAAAATAAACATGTGATTTTCAAAAAATTGAAAATAAAAATAAAAATCTCAATGACGAAAAACAAAAATAATATATTTTACCGTGACTAAAAATGTATTTAAACCTTTTAAATACGTGAAATCACATTTGTCAACACGAACGTCAAACTCTTACACTAGATCCATTGACAAAATAGCCTTGAAATCGCCAAGGGATTGAAACATGGTAGCTGACTAGCTAGCAGATATAGCTTTATATTTTAGTTTTGAGGTTCATTTGTTTTCTTCCCAGTTTGGTAGATGTCACAACCTTGAGGTTTGATTCGGGTTGTTACAAAAAAAAAGCTAATAGATACACCAAAATGCACATAATATATAAGAATAACACCCGTATGATTGGGGTTGTGCTTAGGAGGCCGGGTTTGAGGCGTTTTTCTTGGCTTGGTGTAGATCGTAGGGCTTGTATTTTGCGGTTTGGGCCTTTGGGTTTTGTGTATTGGCTAGCGTATGTTTTGGGGGGCTTTGTTTATTCTCTTTTTGTCTGGTGCTGCCTGTCCTTTCCTGTTTTTGTGGAGGAATGGCAGCTATCTTGATGCTATGTCGGCCATTGTTTTATATATATATATATAATTTCGCTTTCTAAAAAAATGTTCAACAAGGGAAGTTTTAAACTCTAGTATTTTTTTATTGTTCCTTAAGACACACGTGATAATTCTTATAATCTGCAACTCTTATTGTTTATCATTATATTTTGTTGAGTTCCCTTCTCATCGTATTACAATATTTATTTTAATTTATATGATAATTTACTTAATTTGCCAAACATTAGAGGTTCATTTTCTGTACCATATTTCCAAAATCAAGTTGTCTCCAAGTTGGGTGAATCTATAAATTAAATAAGTCCAGAATGGCTTATTTGGTCCTGCTTCTTCTAACAGATCAACCTCAAGTTGACATTATAATTTTTTATCCAGCTTTAATCTTTGACGTACAAGTACTAACCATGGACCTGTCGGTAGTGCTTCCCAACAAATTTACCAAACAAAAGTACCACTTTTTTCGTGTATGTAACACATGTATCTTTAGGTGGAATAGTGTGGTATGATTCATGAATTATTCTATAGTGCAGCTAGTAGTCTACTTAATGGGTGTACACCAATTTTTATCCGTAGAATAACCGGTGGATAATTTTGACTCTTTAGAGCGTCTCTAATGGTGGGATCTTATTATGGTGTCTTAAATACTTTTGGTGTGTCCATACTGTCACATAGGATTTAAGACACCCATAAGATCTCACTGCACATTTCGCTTTGGAATTTTATTTTACTTTTAGTTGGACCTACAATACACAATATATTTATATTATTTATTTTCACCTAATATCGAATTAAATTAAACTAATAACTCTATAAAACATAATTAAAAATTAAAAATCAATTAGATAGGAAATTCATAATTACAATTCAACATGATATTATTTAATTGAAAATGAAAGGAAATACATATTATTGAAAAATAAATGACAATACATTTTAAATAAGATATATAATATTTCATAATAATTAATTTACATATTAATGATTGAATGTTGGTTAAATGAGAGAGAAACAATATTATTTAACTTAAGATCCCACTTTAAAATGATCCCACTTTAAAAGAGGAACCAGTCAAGACATTAAAATAAGATCTCAAGTCATGTTACATATCTCCAATAGTAGGATTTTATAAGATTACATCAGTTTAAAATCTCCATTAGAGATGCTCTTATATATTTAGTCTAAAGTTTCGGACGGTGTGTATGGAGAAATATTGGTTCGAAGAGACTTACTCACTTAATATAATCTCAACCTCGAGAGAATGGTTTCATAAAAGTCGGATGTAGAAATAGATTCACAAACTAAAAATACAAGAAGTAATACTCTAATGTGCAACTTTCATATCACTAAGGGTCTGTTTGATTGCAGTTTTTGAAAATTGTATTTAAAAATGGTTTTTAGAAACTGTTTTTAAAAATTGTTTTTTAAAATAAAAACAGAAAAAAAAATTTGTTGAATGAGATGTTTTCCAACATTTAAAAATCTGAAATTTGAAAACTAAAAACAAAAGCAGAAAACATTTTTTAATTATTCTAGTATTTTAAGTTTTAAAACTGAAAATAAAAACTGTTTTCAAAAACAAATTTTGCCAAACAAATTTTTCAATTTTTGATCTGCCGTGCTTAGTTCTGAACTAAAGTTTCTTTCATTCACAAACTTTATTTTAAAATTTTATTTAAGGAGAATTAAATATACCGGTAATACTAATATACCACAGTCATATTTAAAATACTGACATCGAACTTTTTTATATTTATTTTTTAATTTTGTATTCTAAATTTGAGGTCACTCTAACGTGAGGCTGGTGTAATCAACCACTGAACTTTTGTTTTGTTTTCTCTTTTTTCACTTGCTAGTGAGACAAACAACTTTCGTGTGCAACTTGAGTCATGATGCCCGTGTTATTACGTTAAAATAGTATTTAATTAGAATAAGTTCTTGCGGATAATGTTTCAAAAATCATCCAACAAACTAAATAAATTCTTGACTATTAGAAACAAGAATTTTGACTTTCATGAAACTCACTCACTATGCATGTTTATTTTGATCTTAGAATCAACTAAAATATATTTTCATGTAAATGTATCATCAAATAGAGGTCTCGAGTTTGAGATATTGTGAAAATAATTTTTCTAAAATTTAATTGGGATCGGAGAGCTTTGCCGTCTATTTTAATTATACCCTTACTCGGCTCAACAGAAATAAACCTATGGTTAAAAAAGCATAATTTCTTTCAATTATATACATTTTTAATTTATCACTTCATGATACTTCATGCTTACATCATTATTTTCTCTGAAGTTGCTGAACCTTTGACAGTTGCTGACTTCAGTGGTCACCTGAAATGTTAACAGGTGAATCTACCAACTCCACAAGTTTTTAACAAGAACTAAAAAAACCACTGAAATTTCTAAAGAAGGAAAAGTCATTGAAAGTGTTTTCTTCTGCAATTCATTTTCTGGAATTTTGATCATGCATTGTGTATACGTACATATGCTTACATCCAATTATTGTCGCGTGACTTGTGATGCGATGAAAACGTTGTATTCAATATCAAATCAATCACACACCTCAATATGTTAAAATAGCTTGAAGAAAAAATACATAAAAGTTAGCCCCATAACGCCAATGAAGAAATGCTACCACCTTGAAGACAAAAATAGATTCAAGACAAAGCCTAAATTTAATTACAATTTTTGAAAATTGTACTAAAAATAAATTTTAGAAATATCAAAAAAGAAGAAGAAAATTGTTTTAATACTATATTTTCCAACGTTTTAAAAACTGTAATTTGAAAATTAAAAATAAAAACAGCAGTTTTGATTTTTAATTTTAAAAACTGAAAATAAAAACTGTTTTTAAAAACAGGTTGTGTTAAACAGATTCTTAAATTTTTCAGTTTTTAAAAATAGAAAATGGTTTTCAAGAACTGTAATCAAACATGTCATGTCTACTGAGTGTTATGGAGTAACTGAAATTTATTGGCTGATGTAAAGTATTTGATTGAAATAATCCCAGCCACTCCTTTCATGTTTATGGTAACTTTGGTCAAAATTTATATATGTATTTATCATATCTGCTTTTATTTCTATTGATGTACGCGAACTTGAACTAAAATTAGGCGAAGGCAGTGACCAACCTAGGTTATGTTTAGATATTAGTGGTTGCAATTAAATGTTAATATTTATTTTGAGTAAAAAATGAACTATTTTTTATAATGATAATAATAAACATGAACACAAGACTATTTTTAGGTCCAAAAAAAGATTTCGACTATTTACTAGACCAGACTTAGCAGCCATTTTGTTTACTAAACTGGCCCAAATCCCTTGACTAATCCTTGCCCAATAGGCCCAATATGATTTTAAGCCAAAACAATAAAAAGCCTAAAATAATCGCTAGTTTTTTTTTTTTTGCAACAAAAACACTAGTATATTTTGGTACAAGGATAAAACAAACGAAAAAGCAAACAGCACAAAAATTAAAAAAGAAATCCCCAAGCGAGGAAACTAGTCCTGAACAAGACCTTATTCGAGGAATGAACAGTAGTTGGAAATTATTGTAAATAATAATCATTAGATAAACTAATTGGGTTAGGGTAGGGTAATAGTTCATTTCTTCGTCCTTAAGCAAGTGGTTGGTGATTCAAATCTCAACTCTTGTGAATGAAAAAAACTCATTGGTCAGTCATACATTTTAGTGCATTGACTTCATTATTATTACGGGGAGTTTCTATCATTCTGCCTCAGCTTTAATCGCTTGGATTGTACTATCCTTTGGAAACAATATTTATATACATTTCAAAATTCTTCAATCAACTTTTTTGAAATTTTGATTCTTTGTAATTTACTATATTATTTTTTCATTTTGACTCAAGTTTACCACAAAGTATCTCTGAATGATAGCTCAAGTGATAAGAGTAGGGAATGTCCAGTGATCAACCCCTAGAAGGAGAATTTAAATGTTTTCCAATATAAAAAAGAGTTACCACAAAGTAATTTTACTAAAATCAATTACACATATTGTATTTATAAAACTACTTCTACTACCACTTATGTGTGAAAATTTGAGTCGAGAAAGTGTGTTTAAATACCATTTAAACTTGGGCCTAATTTACTAATGTTGCTCCGTTGAACCAAGAAGATAATGGTGAAGTGGTAAGCAAGTTATGCCCCCATAAGAGTGAGAATAAAAGTTCAATATGAGAAAGACATTTGTTAGGAAGATAACTACAATTTCCTAAATGAATGAAGACATCCATCAAAAATAAAAAAATTTCCTCCATTGAGATAATCGACGATGATCCCACGTTGGACTTTCGTAAATGGTAAATATTTTAATAAACTTTGAATACCATACATTGAAATTAAGTTGCCTCCATTTTTTAATAAAATTTTGAATTACCCTAATATCATTCTAACCCTTAATAATCAACATAAAATAAATGAGATAGCATTACAATGTTGAGATTTAATTTTTTAAATCAAACAAATTTTATATTTGTTCAATCCAATTATTCAAAAATCTTAAGATAAAACTTTTTATTATAATTTTATTTCTTATCTAAATACTTAGAAAAAAAAAAGAAACAGATATTCTTTTTTGGTGAAAAAAAAATTTCAAATATTTATTTAGTATTTACTATTTACCATATATTATCAATGTCCTTTCTTTTAATAAACATTATAACATATTACTAAACCTATCTTTTCTTTCTGTGCAAAATAATAAAACTTATCTAAAACTTACTTTTAAAACTAAAACTTATCTAAAACTTAAAAATACTCAAATATTAATTATGTAGCGATTTTTTTTTCTATTTATGAATTACGCTATCCATTTATTTACAGCAATAATTAATATGACTTATAATTTACTTATGGTTAAAAGTTATTTTCTATACATTTTTTCTTCACATGTACTTTTCCTTTTGCGAGAAAACCCAACATCTAAACAAACACGTGCTTAGGTTTCCCTTATACAGGGATTATCCAACATTCATGCATTTGAGAAATCTGAACTGTTTAATTAAGACCATTCGATTCAGATTTTTTTTCATGATCAAAATGGTATACCTATCTAAAAATTGGAGCCACTTGATCAAGATTGGATGAATTAGATTTATTAAATGTGTTAATTATGTGGCGATTTTTTTCTATTTATGAATTGTGGTCATCATTATCCACTTATTTATAGCAATAATTCTACTACTAATAAATTATTTATTGTCAAAAGTTATTTTCATATAGTTTTTCTTCACATGTATTTTTCATGTTGAAGATAATCAATATCTGAACAAACACATGCATTCGTGCGATTTGAACCATCCGAGTAAAATCAGTTGGCTCAGATTTGACATTATGGTCAAATGATACACAGGTCCTAAAATTTGAGCTACTTCATCAAAATCAAACGACTTAAATTTATTTACTGCGTGAACTAAGTAACGGTTACCCGAAAAAATTAATAAAAGAAATGTATTATTAAAGTATTGCTCTTGTTGTTGTGTTGCTAAAGGAAAGTGAAATAAGGCGTATGTCCCAGCGGTTATCTCAAAACAAGGTGCTAGGAAACATTACTTGAATTATTCATTGTTGTGTCGTATCGGCATTTTAGATTCCTATCCTTCCTTCGTTCCTTAACTTTCTTCTCTATTGTATAATTGTACTTGTTCGGTGAAGTTTCTTTGTTTCCTCATTCACCCTCCTAACTCCTATCTTTACTTTCCCCCTTTCTCTCTTTCAATTTCTCTTGCTGCTTTTCCCCTATCCACAATGGGTCTCTGGGACTCCTTGCTCAACTGGCTCCGCAGGTAATCTTTTTTGCACCATAACATCATTTCTATTGCTTTTATGGGATAAAGTTCGATTTTTTCTTGTGAAATTTCATCCCAGTTGCTATGTCATGCTTAGAGTTTCATATACTATTGATTCAGTTTGAGAAAGCCTTAAAGTTAATTACTTTACGGGTTCCATAAACCATAATACCTTTGAGTGTTAAACCCTTTCAATGGTGATGAATTTTGGTGTGTTGTGTTTGTGTCAGCTTGTTTTTCAAACAGGAGATGGAACTCTCCCTTGTGGGCCTTCAGAATGCTGGGAAAACATCTCTTGTCAATTCAATTGCTGTGAGTTTCATAATGCATTGCAAAACCCTTAAATTCAGTACTGTTATTGCACTCTTGGCCATGGTTTTTCTGATTTTTGGTTTTGTTTACCAGACTGGGGGTTACAGTGAGGACATGATTCCAACTGTGAGTATCTTTTTGATTTTTTTTCATTATGTTGAATTACATATTTGAAGATTGTAATTGTGTGTTTGTAATTTGAAGCCTAAACCTTGTTGTTAAACCCAGGTTGGATTCAACATGCGAAAAGTGACAAAGGGAAATGTCACCATAAAGCTTTGGGACCTTGGTGGACAGAGGAGGTTCCGAACAATGTGGGAGCGTTATTGTCGCGGTGTCTCTGCTATTGTGTATTGTCTCTTTTCATGTTCTCCCTTACAAACATATATTCATATGTTATGTACAGGAAAATGTTCATACTTTGACACATGCATATCTTTCTTTTTCCCTTTTTGTAAGAGTTGGGTTGGATAAACTTCTAAATAAACATTTATAGGAAAAAAAGCTAAGTTATGCACCTTAACCTTTTTACAAGCTGTGTCATTTTACTTCTCTATTAGCACCTATAAAGTCATAAGGTTTTTTTTTTGTAAGATAGTAGATAATTGAATATTGTTCACGCAGTGAACCTTAGAGCCAAGCTAGGGCAGGACAATTCTGACTTAGTCTTAGGTGACCACAATGAGCATCCGTTGTTCGACGCCCTCCCCTCCCCTTATACTATTCAACAATGTTAATTAATTCCTCCCTTGGTTGCTACTTTGTCTTCATCCCCTATGCTTTCATCAATATCGGTGATTGGGGAAGGAGATCCATCATATGTTAGCCGGTATTGAGGTATTGGTCGAGTCCATCACGGCGATTGTGGGCACCATTTTAGGTCGGTCATCCAGTAGGAACAAATACCTATCTCAATTGAAAAGCTCCCGTAACGTAGACTAGGCTTAAGTTTTGGTTTTAGATCATTGCCTGTAGTTGATGTTGTCTTCTTTCCTGTTTATGTTTCAAACCTTAGGAACAGAAAACTCGGTACTTGTTTTTTATCATTATTGTTTCTGATGATCATAAGGTAGTTTGGTCATCCATGCATCATATTGTGGTGTGTATTTTAGCCCTTTTAAGTAATTCAAAGTGGTGTTTCACCATGCTATTAGCCTTTTACAGTTTTGTTTCCTTTTCACTGATGGATAGAAAGACAGGTATGTTGTAGATGCTGCTGATAGAGACAGTGTTCCGATATCCCGAAGCGAGTTACATGAGCTCTTGACAAAACCTTCTTTGAGTGAGATTCCTTTGCTTGTTCTTGGAAACAAAATTGACAAGTCAGAAGCTCTTTCCAAGCAAGCATTGGTAGACCAGCTGTGAGTTCATAGAATAGAGGAAATTGTTCCATAAATCATTATATATATTATATATTTTTCGAAATTTGTTTGATGCATTGTGTAACTAATTAATCCTTTGTTTTTTCACCTTGGTTGATTTCAGAGGACTTGAGTCAATTAAGGACAGAGAGATCTGCTGCTATATGATTTCATGCAAGGATTCTGTGAACATTGATGTGGTCATTGACTGGCTTATCAAACACTCAAGAACTGCGAAATGATCTGTGGTTCGATTCAACCAGTATTTTGATTTTGGTCATAGGTGCAAGGTGTTTGATGAAATCCTTCCTGGTAGAAAACATTTTCCCTAACTTTAGTTGTGGTTCATGTAAGTGAGTTTGTACAGTGATCAAACTTTGGTCAAATCTTCCATGCAATGATATTATGTCGATTAAACTGATTGCTTGATCTTGTGCAAGTTTTTCACTGCTTCTGTTTATTGTTTAAAAAAATTGAACATTATTATAATTATTATACGGTGAAAAGAGTGAAACTGCTCCGCATCCTAGTTAACTACCCCAAGCACTGCAGGTTAAAGGTCTGAATTCATATCAGTGTTTCCTTTTCAACCAAGAGAAAAGTTAGGGATTTGGATTCCCTGCAATCAGGGGAATTCCGCATTCAAGTATTTTGAGTAGGCCAATCAAGATTAAGTGATGCACATTCAGAGTTACTATTCCAAGTTACTTATTACAACTTAAAATGTGTATCGTCTAATTAAGATGGTTAAAAATACTTGAGTGCGTGAATGTGAGATTTCCTGAATGTAGTGAATCCAAATCCAAAAGTTAGTAGAAATTAGTAACACACTCTTCAATATACTTTGTGGTTATTTCTACAAAAGTCAAACACATTTTATAAAAAGTGCCAATTGTTTAGAAATAGGTCAATCACTGTGAAAATGTGTGTTCATAGAGTAGTTTGTTGGTAGCACTCTTTTTCAATCAATTTTTTTCAAGGGGTCTATAGATGACATTTACAACATGAAAATTTCAGAAATGGTACTCATTTTCTGAATAATTTCAGGAGTAGATAGTTTATCATTATTCAAGCTCAAAATCAATTTTGTAATGGTCCCCTTACGGGCCTCTTGATGAAGTGCATGTTTGAAAACCTTTGTACAATTATTTATGAAGCTATAATCAATTATGGGAAAAACTTCTGTGAGTATTTGGATTTCCAAATTAATTGAAGAAATAGAAGTTCATCCAAACAAACTATAAGCCGCTTAGTTTGAGAATTGAACGGTAGCTACGTCCAACCTTATGTTCTCTTTGAAGCTTGAATCTCATCCTGCAAATATTACATTTCTGTTTAGAGATTGAGTATAGAACCTTCTGATGGTGATGCTACTTAGGGAGTTCGTGGATGGGTAATGATGGATTTCCTTTTATCATTCCCTTGATAATAATGTTTTAGGGGGTCAATTCTTTTCTTTTCTTTTTTGATAATAAGGGGGGCAATTCTTTAGTCTGTTTAAATATTATTATTTTCTGTATTTGTGCATTGGAATGTTAAACTTAACTTTCCAAAAGAGAGAAAAAAAGTGAATTTAGGGAGTGTGTTTGATTTTTAATTCACACATCTTATGAAATAGTTTTAACCAATGTTCGCAGAACCGAACCGGACATCAAACCGTTCAAGCTACCGATTCATGGTTTTTATGGTTCAATTGAGGTTGAACCGTGATCGAACCGATTGTAATTAAATAATATTTTTAATGAGTATAATACATAATTACGGATATATATATATATATATATATATATAATTATATACATAAAATGAAAATTACACATCAAATTAAAATTTTCAACCTTCAAAAAGTTGAGATAAATCGTTTTCATATCAATTTTCATTTTCACTTGATTTTATTTTTTTTACGGTCCGACCTAGTTTTTGTCCGATTTTTACCAGTTTTTTCCTGGTTTTTCTGGTTCATAATCGGTTCGATGCTCTACCGGTTTCAGGTGTCAACTGAACCGGCATGCAGTTCCCAGTTTTCCAGTCGAACCGATCGGTCCGATTCGATTTTGCCAACATTGGTTTTAACAAAAAGAAAAATACAAATTTCAAAGGGAGCAAACATGAAAGGAATTCCTAAGTTCCTTTTAGTTGAATGTGCTTTTAAGTTGATCTTGACTTGAATTCAAACATAGCTGGAATTGGAGCGTTCTGTTCAAGTTCAACTTCAACGGAAGAAAGGAGAACTTTGAATGTAAACACATAAGTTGATGATTTCTTTTATCAACCATAAATGATATTAATTAGGTATAAGGGATACGTAAACCCATTTACATAAAGGAGTAGCAGTTACATGCATTCCATACAAACAGTAGGATTGGTAATCCATTCATACATGGAACATTTTAAGGCATCTAATTTGGTCCTCAACCAATTTCAAGATCGGTACTGTATCAGGTCCATGACCTTTTCCACCTCTATAATGGATTGAAGAAAGTTGATGATGTAATGAGTGTTCAGGTTTTCTATAATGGACTGAAGAAAGTTGATGATGTAATGAGTGTTTAGAAACCTGATAGATTTCCATGTTTAATTTATAAGTGATTCCGGTTGAAGCTAGTAGGAGTATCTTTTGCCAAGGATAAAGTGATTTTGGAAGGATTAAAAATGGATCCAATCATGCTAATATTGATCTAATTGAGACAAGATTAATTCAACCTTAAGTATTAGCTAGAAAAATTGTGCTTGTTTGAGACCAATTCTTCTTATAATCATGGGCTTCACCTTCCGCAACAAATACATAGTGGATGAGGACAATACTAAAGTTGCTACCGGTGAGTGTGAGATAGGTAAATGTATTTTCTTAATGCATGGATGAGGATGAGTACTTTAATTCTCCGATTCTATTCATTGTCATCCCTATTTCAATGTTGCAAACAAAACATACTTTCATTGTATTTTTTCTTGTATGATAATAAAGATTGAGACACCTTCCTTGATGGCATTTGGGAGAAACCGCCCAAAATTATTTTTCCCCTTTCATAGTGTGTATATGCTTTGTGTTTCAATTGGTTTAGTAGATTTTTTATTTTTCATGTTACATATATATTTTTATGTGTTATATTGCCCATCAAACAAAAATTCCTGAAATTGTCATTGGAACATCTTATCTTATATAACTCGAGTCAATTTGAGTAAATTAATTAGACTAACTAGGTTATACTCACTTGCTATTGAAAAAAATCAAATGCCACATATATATAACCTAACATTCTTTTATGCAGTACACTGGCACCCCAAGAATTATTGGACACCATTCAAATAAGCAAGTGATGAATAAGATCTACCTGCGGTTTTCTTGTAGGTCATTCAAAGATTTACCATATCTAAATTAATAGTATGTTTGAATACACGGTAGAAAATTGTGCAAGGTAAAATCACAATAAACAGAATCAATTTTCTTAAACCTTTGTAGCTGTTCACCTTAATTTTGATTTCACCTTGATTTTCCACATTACGTATACACACATGCACTAATTCATAAGTGTTTTTTTTGTTTTGTTTTTTATTCAAAATCTTCACATGATTAAAGTTTCTCTCCCTCATATCCTCTAGAATCTTATGCATGCTACTACTTCACAGAATCCAAATTAATATGTTTGATATAACTTAGATCAACACTTCTTGAACCTAACTGAAACAACTCAGTTTCAACAAATCAAAATTGCATCAGAAGCGAAAGCAAGCCAGATTTCACATTTATATATGTGTCTTTTTCTCCTTTTTCATTTCAAGGATGGCCATAATTTCGGATTATAATTATAAGTTAGAAAGCATAGATCTTTACAACTAAGTTTCAACAGACCGAAGTTGTGTCAAAAGGTAAAAGTAGCACAATATACTTATGTTGGCAGTCTTAAATATTTAAAAGAATGAATGCTCTCCTTTTATGTCATTTTTTTAGAATAAGAAATAGCTGCCTTAAAAGGAAAGCACGTTGCAGAATATTATGAGAATTTTAATTTCTATTTGTGCATATTGTTTATTAGTTTATCTACTTTGGTTTGGAACCGAATTGTTTTTGTTTAGCCCAAGATCTATCTTGGAATTTGAAGACACAAAGATGTTGCCCAAGAATAGAACACTTGTTGAAAAAAGAAGAAGAAGATAATAGAACAGTAGACCAAAAACAAAAAAAGAAAGAATAGAACAGAGCAAAAGCTGCATCATGTAAAGGCTGCTCTATCGTTTTTTCTTTATTAAAAGCACAAAAATGAAGAATAAAATTATAGAAACAAGAGACAGAGATAAACAATAAATAAATAAAAATTTATGTACAGTTATTTATAAACTGTTTATGTGATTTGAGATATTAAAGAAGTTTAATTCAATTGGTTGGCCAAGTGGTTGTTAAGGGAATATATTGTGAAAGTTTATTGGTCAGCCTCCTATCGCTCAGTGACAGTGAGGTAAGAAATTAGTCTCACAACTATAACCGTGTATATTCCGTTAACAAAAAAAAATACTTTGAATTTCAGAAATCAATAATCTTTTTTTAAATATAGCCCACTTACTCACTATGTGAAAGATGTCTTACCTTAAGAGGAAAAAAAAAGGAAACAAAGTGTTTTCTTCTATTTCACTTTCTTTTATATTTCACTTTTTTAGTGTAACTAAAATCTGTAACTTTTTATTTGAAGTCTCATTTGTTCTAATTTTAAAATTTAAAATATACCAATAAAATCAAAATTCATGAATTATTCTATTTTATTTTCAAAATAGATCAAATACAAAATAAGTTACATGTTATGTTTTATTCTGTTTTAATATATCTATCCAGCACTATATCTAATTTTTTTTAGATAATATTCTGTTGACTTTAGATAATATTAGATAAGCACATAAAAAAATTTCAATTATGACATAGACAGAATAATCTTATTTTTTTAGATAATATTCAATCAAAAATTATTTTTCTTACATAACTGCTAGCTCAGTTTATAGCATACTTTATTGACAAACGATATGCTGGACTTCAAGAAGACCTTTGTTTCAACGCCACAAAAGTGATGATAAAAACCAATACCACTAAAAATGGGGAGAAGAAAACAACAATATAGTCTTTCTTGAACATTATATGCACATTTCACACATAATCCCGTAAAAATAAAATAAATAAACGTCTTTCTTGAACATTAATATAGCAGTCATAAACTGTGGAAAATAAACCTCCAACCAAAGATTCAAGAGACTGAAGGAGAATGAGGTCATAAGACAAAGAACATAAAAGAGCTGGTTTCTATAATCCCTCAATGAATAAACAAACAACAGCATCAGATCATATGCATTCCAAAAATAGTCCAATAATGAAATAATGAGCTCGCTCTTCAATTCAATCCAATCCAATATTCAAGCTTGGGACACACCAGAGTCAGTTGAGTAGTACTGTTGGGAAAATCCACTCTCTGCATCTCTAAATGAATCTTGATTATTTTTCTCCCCTTTCTCTAAACTAGGATGACAGAGTTGCTGAATCCTGCTTGCCACCACATCCATTGAAGGCCTCTTATCAGGGTACTGAGCAGTGCATTCAAGAGCAAGCTGCAAGAGCTTCACCATGTCCTCCTCAACATTCTGGTACCTGAGAAGCTCCATGTCGAAAACATCAGTGTTCCACTCCTCTTGAACCACAGATTGGACCCATCTTGGGAGGTCCACCCCTTCTTCGTTCAGCAAAGAATGAGTAGGGGCCTTCCCTGTAAGTAGCTCCAAGAGTATTATGCCAAAGCTGTAGACATCTGCTTTCTGGGATACTTTGCGAGCGTCGGTGACCTCCGGGGCGCGGTAACCGGAGACGCGGTTCGGGGTGGAGGTCGGGAGAGCGAGATATGCAAGGCCGAAGTCAGAGACACGAGGTTCGAATGAATTCGTGAGGAGGATGTTTGATGACTTAATGTTTCCATGGGAGGATGTTGGACCCTGTGAATGTAGGTATGCAATTCCATGGGCAGCACCAAGAGCTATAGCAGACCTTGTTTCCCAGTTCAGTGGAGTCCTTCCAGCTCCATTATTTGCTGTAACATGAAAATAGAAAGATGTTTAAACAAAATGAGACAAATAAGGTGCCCAAGTGTCTAGCATCCAACTCAAGATTCAATCCCACTTCTAAGTGCATGTTTGGATACACGTGAAAAATCACTGTGAATCAAAATCACTGTGGGCAGAAGAACTTTTCTTAGCTTTTGTGGCTGTCGACACCATGTACCCAAACATGCACTAAATCAATTGAAGTTTCATTCACCTAAAACTTGCAAAAGACAGATTCTGTTCTTTGCAGACTTCATCAAATATAGAGCCTTATACACTAAAATCCACAATTGAATATTCCACACAGAATTACTAAATCCTGTCTTGGGCTATCAACATACTTCAGAAGAAATTTTAATGTTAGAACATTAAGTGCATGTTTGGAAATTCTACTAAAATTGATTCTAAAGTCAAAATCAATTATGGGGTGAAGCTTATGTGAGTAGCTTCGGGGGTGCCATATTGATTTGGAGGAAAAAAAAGTTGATCCAAACATGTAATAAGTACACTCCTGAGTGGGACTATTTGTTAATTGGCACAAACTTCAAATTTCTCAGATAAATGTTTTAGACATCAAACTAAATTGGCACACTTCAAAAATTGGCACACTATTGATGCAAGATTTCATCTCCCATGGACATTTTACACTGCAAATATGAAAATGCCTCCAAACCAGAATATGACATCAATTTATGTCACTAAATACAAGCTTTTTATTCAGAAAAACAAATTGAAATCACGCAGGCAGGCCACAAGATTGTGATAAAATGAAATGAAGCCATACTCAAGACAAGACAGTAAGTGGAACTGAAAACCGAGCCATGACAGAAGATTACAAAAACCAGCAAGAAACTAAAACAGAAGAACCAAGAGACATGAAAGCACCAAGTAGCTACCCATAGGGCCAACACATAGCAGACACAAGAACAGCCACAATCATTCACTCGATGTATAAACAAAACAAGTAGTAGCCTCACGACACATAGAAACGAGAGCAACACTAGTGTCCAAAAATGACAACCAAGCAAAAAAAAAAAGATGGGTACTCACCATGTAACAGAGCAGATAAGCTTCCCATTGGCATGTAATCATACACAACAAGCTTTTCATCCCTGCTAAAATAATAGCCCCTAAGTGGGACCAAGTTCTCATGAACCAGCTTCCCCACCTCCTCCATCTTCTCCCTGAATTCCATCTCTGCCGCTGTAACGTCCTTCAACCTCTTCACCGCCACGCTCCGCCCCATCTCCATGGTGGCCTTGTAAGTGGTTCCAAACGTTCCTTTCCCCAACACTTCAGCAGAAGCCCTCAGCAACTCATCCAAACTGAAAATTCTATCAACATTCCCAACAAACACCAAACTCTTCTCCACCGTTCTTGACGCCGATGCCGACGCTGATGCTGAATTACTCACAACACCACTCTCACTATCTCTACCCGGCTTCTCACGAGGCACCACCGCAACAGCCTCAACGCGCTTTGCAGGCGCAACATTCGACGAATCATCACCACTCTTCCTTGCTTTTTTACACAAGAAGAACAAAAGGAGCAGAATCAACAACACCCCAAACAAAGAACCAATCACAATACCCGCAATGGCGCCCGCAGATAGGTTTTTGCTGCTGCTACTGTCGTTATTGTTGTTGTTCCCTGGGCAAGGTTGCAGGGGAACCCCGCAGAGGGAATTCCCTTCAAACGCGCTTTTGTCCAAACGCGAAAACCTGTTTGGAATTGACCCGGTTAATCGATTATACGACACGTTGAACTGAGACAAAGGGGGAACACTGAGGTCAGGGACAGAGCCGGTGAACCCGTTGTGCTCCAAGTAGAGAGAGTCCAAACGAACGAGGCTATTGAACTTGGGGGAGATCTCTCCGGTGAGATTGTTCCTTCCCAAATTCAACCGCACGAGATTCTGCAAACCGAACAGAATATCAGGAACCTCGCCGGAGAACAAGTTTCCGTGAAGGTAAAGGTTCCGAAGCGCGGTGAGGTTCCCCAAATCAGGGGGAATCGGTCCGGTCAGAGCGTTGAAGCGGAGGGAAAGCGTTTGAAGCTCTGTTAGGTTGCCTAAACCCGCCGGAAGCTTGCCGGAGAGTCCCATCCCGGGTAACCGCAGCGCCGTGACCCTCCGGTTGACGCAGGTCACGCCGGTCCACGAGCACGGGTCAGCCGCTGTCATGTTCCAGAGAAGTGTGCGGCCGCCCACGGCGGCGCGAATGACCACCAGGCTCGCCCTGTCGGAAGCTAGATCCGAGCTTGCAACAATGGCGAAGGCGAAGACTGTGAAACAAACCACCAGAGACTTCATTTCTGTTTTCGGTTTCTCTCTGTCAGCAAGGAATTCGTGGGGTTTGAGGGAATGTGCAAGCTAGAAATTCAGCGCCATCGCGAACCTAGAGGGTAGTGGGACTCGGGACTCGCTCTTGTGATGTTTGGCTGCTGAGAAAATGGAAGGGAAACGCACGGAAAATTGAGACTAAAAAGAAACGCGTACAGAGAGAGCGGCGTGAAAATGAGGGTGGTGGGTGTCACGTATTATAGCAAAACCTTCGCGCGGGTTGGACAAAGAAAGAGAGATAGAAACTCGGATTTACTTTTAAGAGAGAAATATATTATTGCTTTTTTAGGAGTTTTTAATTGATTTTGGAATCGGGTATAATCATCGCTCTCCCTATTAAGTATTTATCGTGACTCGAATTCGACACATATTAGAATAATTTTATTTCAATTGATTTACGCGTTTGGGAGTTAAAGAAGAGAGAAATATATATATATTTTTTCTAAATACTTTTTGTTAATTAAAATTCATGTTAAATCCACTAAATTATATGGTTCATATTCTCAAGTTAGCGAATTACATGAATTTTAATCAATGTTGGTAAAAAATTGAACCGGACCAGCTGGTTCGACAAAAAAAATCGGGAACCGCATGTCATGCTGGTTCAATTGACACCTGAAATCGGTAGAGTATCGAACCAGTCACGAACCAGAAAAACTGGGAAAAAACGATAGGGTCAGATCGGTTTAGTTGTTTTGTAAAAAAGATTATGTGAAAATGAAAATTGATATGAAAATTATTTGTCTCAACCCTTTGAAGATTGAAATTTTTAATGTCATGTGTAATTTTCAGTTTACATATAATATATATATATATGTATATATATATATATATATGTAACTATGTATTATACTCATTAAAAATATTTTTTAACTATAATTGGTTTCGACCACGGTTCAACCTTAGTTGAACCATAAAAATCATGAATCAGTAACTTGAACGGTTAAATTTCCAATTGGATTATGAAAACATTGATTTTAATTGGATTATCTTCCAAAGAGGAGGTCAAAGAAAAGGTTGGTATTGCCCAAGAGAGGAATGTTATCGTACGTTCACGTGCATAGAACTACCGATGTGCCTTGCTGGTGAACCATTGATTATTGGTGATTTATGTTAAAAAATTAAAGGGAAGGTTTCTTAGTGGACCTCGCAGTTTTGGAATGTCCAGTGAGAACCATATTTATATGCGCGTGGGCCCCATGGTCTGTTTTTTTTTTAAGTAAAATTTTGAAAATCATTAAAATAATGGAAAGTGTAGATTTGTTTGGCTGTTTTTACCTGAAAAAGAAACTGCGTTTAAAGGACAAGATTCAGTTACCCTTTCCTTTCGCCTCATGTAATGGACCATTTTTATTTTGTCTTCCATTGTGAATTAAATTGTGTTTACTTTTTACTGCAAAGTTCTACCAATCAAATGGAAATCATTTCTTGGTCGTCTCTCTGGATTTTATTTATTTACTTTTCACCTTTCCATTTACTGCAAGGGTTATTTTCAACGTATACATTAGCTGGTAAGTTTGATTTCAATTTGATATTTAAGCGTATAGTATATGAGGAAGTTATAACTTATAAAAATAAGTGAGTAAGGTGTTGAAATTTGAAAGAAAATAGAATGTTACTAAAAATAATTAAATAATAGAATTTTACTGATAATTTATGGTTATAATGGATAAAGAATCAATCTTTTTTTTTACATCAAAGAATCAATCCTTATTTATACTAATAAGCAGCAATTATTTCTAATCAAATCAAATAAGGAAATATATCAATATATATGATCAATATATGGGAACTGATCCAATCTAAGCTATCATATATTTCTAATTTGATGATATAATCTAATTACTTTTTTTTTCTTACTTTAGTAGAGATATAGTATTTTTATACTAAGATTCTCCTTATAATAATGATGTTCTATTTTTTAATTGAGATCTTCGGAATGATACTTTTTATAACAGAATCATAATTAAATACAACTTTATCGCAAATAACCTCCATGTTTCTTAAAAAAACAAAAAAAAAACTCCACGTTTAATGACTAATGAGCAATTATGAGATTTGAATTATCTGATGTGACCCTCTATGAAAGTTTTGTGTCTGTATCTCTCCTAAAATACATTAAATATGTAGGACCATTTTAATATTTAGGAAGAGATATATAAGGATTTAGATCCTCTCATGTGATCCTTTAATGTGAATGTTTTGTGTCAATCTCTCTTATAAGACGCATTAAATATGTGGGACCCTTTCCATATTTAGGAAGAGAGATATAGACACAATGCTTAGTTGACATTGTCGTGTCACATAAGGGGATTTAAATCTGAGATATAGACACAATGAACACTTGACATTGTTATGTCACATGAGAGAATCTAAATTCACATTTATGTAGGTAAAATATATCAACATAAAAAATAAAAATTATATTATTTTTTGAATCAGCATAAAATAAAATCATTGAAGAATGAAGATATACAAGTAATTAATGTAATTTCATGAAGATATGGTTTGAGTTGAGACTCTTCTTGAAATGGTGAGTTTAATCGCTTTCAAAATTTGGCCTTAGTGGTACTCTTAATCCCTGTGGTGGTGCACGGTCTTAAGTGGATCTTTCAACACACTGGTGTGGTGCTAACATAGCGGGGAGGTACATGCAAAAGCATCTCGGTGCTCAAGTCAGTTGGAGAGCAATAAGAGAAAAGCTAAAAGTAATAAAAGAACAAGGTGTTAGCAAATGAATAATGGCTACATAAATGAATGACCAAACATGCATTTGTAGGCATGGTAAGGGTCGTACCGAAGACGTTGTGCCTTCATAAAGTCTTTGTATATGCCATCTGAGATAATGATTGTCTGCGAGCAACCTTGTGATGACATTAATAATGTCTCCACTTGAATTTGCTCGAATGTGAGTTGGACGAGATAAAACTCGCCTCCAGTCTTTTCGACGGGCCATCGTGGATTCCACTTAGTTGTGAATCATTTGGGCCGCCTTTGAAGATATCGGGCCCAGTAGTCTTTTGGGCCGACTGAAATAGGAGCCCCCAACTTGGCATGTATGCAATGCAATGAAATATCAAGCTTTTAACAAGTTTTATTCCATATGAAATGTATCAGATGTTACAACAACATTTCAAGGTGCAAATAATTTTTAGAAGTGCTTACTTTGATCCAGCTTTGTATGGAACATGATTGTTCCATTTGTAGTGTGGTGTTGGCACGACCATGGGGAGGTATCTGCAAATGCACTCTGACGCTCACGTAAGTAGAAGAGAAATGAGAGAGAAACTAAAAGTTATAGAGCTAAAAGTTATAGAAGAGCAATGAGATAGAAAATGGGTAGAGCCTAAATAAATGAGTGATCGAACTTGTATTTATAAGCGTGGTAAGGGTAGTCCCCAATGCGTTATTCCTTAATAAAGTCTTTTTATAAGCATTTTGAGATGATGCTTGCCCGTGAGAAACCTTATGGTGACATTACAAATGTGTTAGATTTAGTTCACTCGGCCTTGAGTTGAAGAAATACTCGCTTCTGATAGTCACGACTTGCTATCGTAGAGTCCACTTAGTTTTTTATAGGCCAATAACTTTTTTTTTACTTTTCTATTTTTTTAGAAGGTTTTTTTATCCTTTGCAGGGATTGAGCCCAACACCTGCACTTACATGTCTCAAACTCTTACCACTTGAATTTTCATTGAAAGATAATCCACTTAGTCGTGGATTCTTTGGGCGACCTCAAACGATATCGAGCTCAATAACTTTTTGGGCTTATTGGAACAGATTATAACCTTACAAGAAAGGTTGATCTCCAACTCACTTTCTCTATAAATATATATTTAGAGACATATGATAAGCAACATGATATGAAAACATATTATTAAATCTAAATAAATCTCATCAAACTTGAAGAAGAAAAGACATACTATCTAAAGTAATGAGAGCAATTTAAGACATCTCTAATGTATTAAAAAACAATAATCATGATTTAGTCCCCAAATGTTAACTCAAGTAGTACAAGTTGAGGGACATATCGGTTGGGGAGAAGAAGGTCCAATGATCAATGTTTTGAAGAAAAATTTAGCCGTTAAAAAAAATATCATAATTTATGTACGTACGTATACTACCAGACAATAATTCGTCTTAATTACTTTTGAAGATCTTCGAGAGTTGTGATACTCATAAACTACCACAAAATCATATGCTGAATGTATGCCATAAAAACAAGATCAAACACCGTAACCTAATAACTTTAAGATGTGTTACCTAAATTTTCTCTCCTTTTATAATTATGTTTTTCTATATTTATGCAATTATAATCTTATATAAATGACTATTCATGATTATTATGTTTTATGAATAGTGATATTTAAAATATAAGTTCAATTTTTAAAAATAAATACTCGTTTGAAATGTCAATTTTGAATATACAAATTGTTGTTTTAAATGTAATGTTTAAAATTTTTAATTCCTTAAAAATGAGAGTTGGTATTTGCCTTCACAATTGAATTTGTCATTGTGAATGTCTATTTATTGGGCATAGCCGACCAATTAAATGTGGTGAGTACGGGGATTGACAAGTGTTTAGTGTTTGCTTAGCCAGTCACATCCAATAACACAATGTCAAAAAGCAACATTTGGTCCCATCTTTGTGCCACTTCACTTATGTGGTCAAATTTTGTTATATATTTCATCTAATACAAGAGAGACTAATCTCTCCAAATAGTGAAAACTCTTTTAATCTGTGTTTTTTTTTATACTTGGATTCAAAATCAAACTCTAACCATATGCTTAAATTACCCAAATCTCTTCGGTCAATTTCATTTAACTATACTTGTTTTACCCTTTCCGTAATTTAGATGTTATGCCCCTTCCTATTGTTAAAACGTGAAATATAACATTGTGATATATATATATATATAGGGCGTATCAAGTGAAAGCGATGTTTATTATGAGAGATGAGAGCGTTAAATCATGGCCGTACAACCATTCATGAGTGGTTGAGATTAAAAGTAGCTTAGTGGTCACATGACTTTTTAAAAAAGTCACATGCCATTTTGTTTTAATCTTGACCCTTCATGGTAGATCTAATGGCTAAGATTTAACGCTCTCATTTCTCATAATAAACATCGCTCTCACTTGATACGCTCCCTATATATATATATTCTTAGCTATTTACAAAATTATTATGTTCCACTGTTCCATATAATTTGCAGGGGTTGCTATTCTGTCGTCCCAACTTGGCGCCATACATTTTTCTAAAAACTGAAAATAGTTTCGGTAAAAGTGTGGATCTGTTTATTTCTTTTCTGTATCGTGGATTTTGACGCAGTTTAAACTGCGGATCGGATGTTACGCAGTTTGTAACTACGATTTACAATACTCATCCGCAGTTTGAAATTGCGGGCGAAAAAAAAAAACTTCACCAAGGGGTATGCATGCATTTTCTACATTTTAAAATGACATGAATAGTTATCGGAATGACAACAATCACAATGCTCTAATTTTTATATTGGTAATTTGTATGAATATGACTACTTTTTAAAGATCTCTCGAGCAAATACTCCTGTAAATACATTTCATTTCAAAGACTAAACAAATTTACATCACAACTAACTGAGTTAACAAAACTATTTCATTTCAAAGACTAAACAAATTTACATCACAACTAACTGAGTTAACAAAACTCTAACAATCTTCTTATGCTATCAATGTGTTGCGGCGGCTCATGGCAAGACTGTATCATGTTAGTGTGTTCCTTATATTCATCAATTTAGATAGACATTACAAAACATAAACCCTTATTATATTTCCACGGATTCATTGTCTTGTCTACACCGTAGGGTACATATAATCAATGTGAAATTCTCTCTCTAATCATTTTTTTAACCACATACAAAGTAAATTAGTAGTTTACTAGTTGTTTAATATTTTTGTTACATACATGACACATATATACCATCTTTCAACACTAGGGAATAATAACTGTTAACTTGAATAAATTACTTGATTTCTTAAATTCTATTCAGGTGACACTTGTCATGTTCACCGGGGTAAACTCTCTTCATAGTATACACGAGAAGGAAACACTTTAACTAACAAGTATGTTTTTAGAGGACTTGAGTTTCTAGGGTGAAATCCCTTATATGTTTTTTTGCAGTATCTGTTCTCATTGTAAAAGTAGAAATAATGAGTTTGTTTGATTTTTTCTCTCAATTTTCAATATTTAAAGATTATTTTCTTTGAATGGAGCTGCTTCACCTTGAACCGCCCGAATATTTTATATTTTCTTTCATTTTTCATCAAATGAATGATATCAATATAGGTATAATCTTTCGCTTAATACTATAAACCTAAAGTCGAAGCATATATGAGGTTGGGATTTTAGGGGATTCACTAAAAAGATAGCAAAAAATTAATATCTAAACTCAAGACAAAGAGAAATGTATAAACCAACACTTCCATAAATTTGATTGTGGTTTACAATTATAGCATTCATACCTGCTTTGGAGTATCAACTCCCGTATAAAGGAAAAGAAAAAAAAAAGAGTAAACTAAAATGCAATGATTCAAATCAAAATTTCGTTTGTTCCTTCAAAAAAGTCGAATATAAAACCACCAAACAGAATATTCTCTCAGACTACCTATCTTCTTGTGGTTGGATCTCCAAATTTTTGGAATGCCACGACATGTCTTTTAAAAGAAAGAATGAAAAAAACATTTGAATAAAATATATTAGATGTCGAAAAAACTTGTATATTGAAAATAGAAACAGAAAGCATATATGAGATTTTTAGGATTTTAGTTTTAAAACTGGAGGTAGAAATTGTTTTTGAAAATATTTCATATCAAAAAAATCTCCTTTTTTTTAGTTTTCAAAATTAAAACTGCAATAATCAAATAGATCCAATATATCCAACTTTAGAAAATAAGTTGTCTTGTTTGAGGTGGCTGTGAGTTTTTAATTTTTAATTTCTGAATGGAATAAATGGAGTTAAAATAATTTTTTACTTAATTTTAAAATGATTTTAGCCTAGTTTTTAGAACTCTAAATTTGTTTTATGATTATGGTTTTAGTTTCAATAAAATATAACACTCCTATTCAGATCATTTTCATGTAACCCCTCATCCTAACACCACCATTATCGTTACCACCCAACAACCTCCACCGCTATCGCCACCTACCTACGTTAACTGCCACCACCCAACATCATCCACTGTACTATCCCCAACACCACCTGACCCACCACCACACTACCACTCAGCACCCTCCACTACTGCTACCACCTGATACCCCCACCACCACCATTGACTCATGAAAATAGTCTAAGGGAATTTTAGTCTTTTCAATATATTAAATATTATTAGGTAATAATAATATTATTATTATTAATATTATTGGATTTTTTATGAAAAATAATTATGATGTTGACTCTTAGTTATTTATTTAAGGTAAAAGGAAAATATTTTCCTTTTTATTTTATGTGGTGCGTTTTATGCTATATTTTCCTAAGGGAAATATCTCTTGTTTTTGTCATGTTATATTGTGTGATTATATAAAAGAAAAAACAATATAATATTAGTATATTATTAAGAGGGCCCGCGACCTACTCTTATTTTTAAGTAGGTTTGGGCTATTTTGTGGTTAAATCCATTTTTGTGTGGATTTTTTGCCAATTAGGGTTTTAGTTAAAGTAGAGTTAAGGAACCTTCTAGAGAAGGAATATTCCTTGGCATCTAGGGTTATCAATTCAGATTTTATCTTTCATTAACAGATTTAGAGTAAAGATAATACTGAGGTTACTTGATTTTCAAGTAGGTCTGGCATGAGTTTTCAGTTATAAATAGACTGCAAAACCTCATTGTTTCTCATTTACCTGGAAGTAGAAAATCATTCCCCTCACTCTAGAGAGAAATTTGAGTTCTCTCTCACATCGGGAGAGTTCTCTTTTCTTTTTTCAATTGTTATAATTGCTCATAGCCTAAGGCCTACTAGAGCCCAGAAGCCTAGCCAGCATCGCGTCCCTCAAGCCCATGCCCTCCGGGTTGTAGCCCACGGAGGGCCCACACTTCTTTAGCACGACCGCCTTGCCCTCGACGCCGAGGAACGTGGCGTTGTCGTACTTGACGTAGCAGCCGTCGAGCTGCACCGCGCCGCCGCAGGCCTGGCGGCACACGTCGCCGACTCGCGTGACAGTGCGGGCAACACAGGCGGCGCAGTCGGGCATGGCGAGGTCGTCGCGGCATTGGTAGAGGCCGTACACGGTGTCCTGGTGGGCGGACCCCAGGACAGTGAAGTTGTTGTAGGAGGAGTAGGTGGCTGAGTTTACCAGTGAGGTGAGGAGCGAGTCGAGGTTTAACTTGTACGGTGAGTTGGGTGTGTACATACATTGTGTGCACCCACTATAGAGGTAGAGGCTTGTAGAGGATGATGCTAAGAGAGAAGAAGGTAAAAGAAAAATGAAAATGAGGAGTGAGGGTGAGAGTGAGAGTGAGAATAAGAAACTCATTTTCATTTTCTCCATTTCTTTTTGTTTTCATAAATTAAACTGTAAGATCAAATAATAAATTGTAGTTCTAACAGTACCTCATCGAACTCATTTACAGACCCAGTTACATTTATCCAATCGATGTAGTATAAGGTTGGTTGAGTTTCCATGACACCAAATATTTAGCGGTTGGAGTACCACACAATGGAATTTCCAGCCTACTGAATTGCCTCTTTTCGGTTTGGACACTGATTTTTGATATGGAATGCGAAATCGTTGAGTAGTCTTTGGCAACCATCTGGCTCAAGATCTCCTCTGCACAACCCGAGGACATAAGTTTTGTCCTCGTTTTCGCCGTATAAGAGGTTGTAGAAACCGTAGTTGACTTCTGTGTAGGTAGAGAAACTGGATAAGACAGTGTTGAGGTTGTTGTCGTAATTGCTGTTGGTTGTGTAGTTGCCTCTTTCGTATCACATATAACATGATCTTGGGCGCTAACTTGCTGTAGTACCATTATGACAAAGAGACAGCAAAGGAAGCAAAATAGTAGCCTACTTTTCTGTCAGCCTAACAGAAAAGCTCTTGCTTTTCATACGAATAAGTAAAAGCTCTGGCATGTGACTGGCTAGTTGTCAGCCTGACAAGAAGGATGTTAATAAGTCTAAAGGACCATTAGTATTTAAGTGCATCAATGTAAAGTATACGATTACCACCATGTTTTGTCTTGAGGTGACATCCATCCACAGCAAGGAATGACCTACATCCAGCTAGAAATCCCCTCTTGCATTCATCAAGGCACATATAAAATCTACCAAACCTAGGTACCAATGCTTCAGGGAGATTGTCAATGCTCATTTTGCAATTGTTTCCTGCAACCCTGCTTCTCAACTCATTTGCAAATCTCCATAAAAGGGCGTACTGCTCATTAACACTCTCATCAACCTCCTGTGTAGCAATTTTTTTACCCTTCCATGCTTTGTGTTTAGAGATACCAGCACACTGGTTAATCTTGAGATCATCTATGATCTCAGAAGTTGTTATATGATACCAACAAATAGATTTTTATATTTTGACTTGTGAAAATATTTATTTATTTATATTATTAATAAAAATATTGTTATTAAACATGCCAACATATTAGGCCAAATAGATTTTTTTTTTGATAGTTTGGGTCTGACTTTTTAAAAAGTCGAAGCCCAACCTTTTTAATAAACAAGTCAGGCCAAACCTTTGATGGGCTAGGTCGCGGGCCCTTGACAGGCCATCTGACTTACTTCCACCCCAACCACCAGGTAATGTCTACCACAATCACCACCAACACCATTGCTACTATATATTCTATGCCACCATGCTACCTGGTACCCTATATCTTACACTACAACCATCCAACACCCTCCACAGAGTTTATTAGCACGTTTTACCATGACCGCCACCCTTTACCTACCAGCACGCATGTTATACTATACCAAGTAGTGGTAATGTTGGTAGAAAATGACTTACAATGGTTGTGATTTTTGTAAATTTATATAATTGACAAAAAACTAAGTTTATAAAATTAAAAAGTAGTTTTATTTTTTAAAAATTTAGAAACATCAAACTGAAAACCACATCAAACAGGGCTTTAGTGCTTTTATAACTTTTTGAAAAAATAATAAAATTCTCTTGGTGGAAATTGAAGGGGGGTCAAAGAAGTTCCATTATACACCTTTGAGGATTGTGCAGCTCAATCATCCATGTAAGTAGGTTTTATGAAATCATTATCACTTTGGCAAGGCTTGGTTGTCTATTATGTGCAATGCAACAAGAGGCAGGTATGGTACTTGATCAATTTCAAATGTCAGACTGCAAGCCCAATCCAAATAGTTTAGCCTCAGAAGAATGGGCTTGATTTGACAAAAAAAGGAATGGGCTTGGATTAGAGAACCCGATTGCAGCTTGTCCCTTCCCATTTCTAGATTCAGACAAAACAAAATTTCAGTTTTTCAGAAAAGTTATAAAAATACAAAATATTCAGGAAGAACCCAGAAAGGACGATGATGGGAGAAGAACTCAGGATCAAAGAACATTCTGGAGTGTCTGCCAGCCACAACTCCTATCATACACACAAAAAATATATATAATTTTATGTTTTTATCACCAATTGCAAGCACCACACAACACAGAGTTTATCTCATTTGCTACTACTCTGTTTCTAAGGAGAATCAAATCAATGGCTGAGAGCATTTTTGGATACCCTTTCAGACGCTTCCTCTGGGGCCACCCTCCCATTTACAGAGAATGGTCTGGATCAACGCCTCTCTTGGATTGGCTTGAATCCCCCACTGCCCACACCATTAAAATCAACGTTCCAGGTACCATGCTTAACTTTTCTTCAATCTTAATGACCCAATTGAATTTTGAGTGGTGATTGTGTTTTTTTGTGGCAAAAATTGAATCTTTTTGCTGGTTTGACTTGATTAGTGGATTGGTTGATTGGTTATAATTTGATTTTGGGTGATGGGTCTTTCTGTGGATAATAGGATTCAGCAAAGATGAGATAAAAGTGCAGATTGAGGATGGGAATATTCTGCATGTGAAAGGGGAAGGTGGGAAAGAGGAGGCTCTAGCAAAGGACACTGTTTGGCATGTAGCTGAGAGAGGGATTGGTAATGGGAAAGGGGATTTCTCAAGGGCAATTGAGTTGCCTGAGAATGTGAAGTTGGATCAGATTAAGGCACATGTGGAAAATGGAGTGCTCACTGTTGTTGTGCCTAAAGATGCAGCACCCAAATCTCCTAAAGTGAGAAATGTTAACATCACTAGCAGGCTTTAAGGCTTAAGCTATGGAAATCCATCTGTGTTGATAATGATATGAGTAAGAATTGGGGGGGGAAAATGTATCCTGTGATGTAAACAATGGCATATATGTGTGATTAAACAGTAAGAAAGTGTTTATTTATTTACTTATTTTTGTATTTGTGTATATTTTCTCCTACTTTGATTGACAATTTGACATGAGTTAGTGTTGTGTAATTTTTTTTCTTTCTTCTGTCAATATGTCCCCAACTACACTTTACTAGAATAGTAGAATGTGGTTGAAATTTGGGTTATGGTAACATGAATTTGGGATATAGAAAGTAGTTTGTGCAAGAGGGCAGCAAACCAGATTAACAGTGTGTTTGGAGAGGCCAAACGTGGATCTAGCAATTCAAAAACAACTATTTCTTGCTTCTGCAAACATGGATTCAGCTCAAACGTGGATTCAACCCCTTTTTCCAAACATGCATTGTACTAAAGAATGCTTAGGACTAGGTGCTAAATCACTTCCCATGCCATGAAAGTGGTAGAGTGAAATTTTTGTACCAAACTAAGAACCCTAAATACTATCTAAGAAAGTTATGCTAAATAAAGAAGAAAGACTTTAATTAATTTTTTGGTTAATTTATTCAATAATAGAGAAATATAATTTATAGATAAACATAATTTTCCTAAATTTAAGAGATGTTTAACATACATCATTCTAATAAAATGAATTTTTTAGAACATGAACACCACCTAATAAAAGATTGGAATAATAACTAAAATAAGAGGACATAATAACTCTTACCCAATAGTAACTAGCCTAATACTATGTTTCAAAAAATTAAAAAAACTAGCCTAATACTAAAGTTTAGATTACTTTACATCTACCGGGCTAGTGACTTTTGTGTTAGAGTTATTATATTATTTTATTTTAGCTTTATTAATCCTTGTTATTATTCCAATCTTTTATTAGGTTTCCAGGTTCTAATTGAATGAATTAACCAGAAAGTTGATTAAAACTTTTTCTTTTAATTAATTTAGTTTTCTTAGATAGAATTTAGGGCTCTAGCTCGCTAGAGAATTTGACTTTACCAATTTATAGTAATTTTGCTTCCCACCCCAATCCACCTATCAAGATTTTAAACAAAAATACGTTTAAGTTGCACTTAATTGATGGTGTCCGAAGATACACTACACCAACTACATCGTGTACATACACGTCACGTCACCGGTTTTATATTGGGAGATATTTTGAAATAAAAATATTCATAAACATATTAACACTGCATACCCCCATAAACACCTTCATTTTTCTATTTATCTCTCTTTTTCACTTCTTATCTCTCTTATCTTCCTTTCTCTCTCTAATACCTACACCTAAAGGATGTCTATGAATCATAACTCATTTTGAAAGAGTATATTGTGAGATAAAGCCCACGGATTCTGAGAAACTGTGAAACAAACTAGGGGTGTTTAAAACCAATTCAAGCCGAACTAAACCCGTCAAACCGATCCGAAAAACCGATAATCGAAAAAACCAAAAACCAAAAAAACCGATGTTCAATTACTTGATCGGTTCGGTTTTTGGTTCCACTGTCCAAAACCGAACCGAAAGAAGATTACATGCTTATTTTTTTATATATCAAATTACATATTTAGCCACACTTTTTATTAGTTTTCCTCTTCTGCCCCTTTTACAATCTGAAAAACATATGTGCTCCATGGAGAATTGGAGATTGAAGATTAACCGTGAACGAAAGTCAATTAGGAGCTGCAGCTGATTTGGTTTTAATTATTTTTTGTGTAATGAAAGATTAAACTAATGAAAGATTAAACTGATTTAGTTCTCCATTTATGTTTTTGTATTTGCTAGGAGACTTTTGATAATTGTCTTGAGTTGTTTATTCCAAAGTCCAAAAAGCATGGTGAATGTTTTAAAGTATTTCCTATTGCATAGTTTAATTTTATATTTTCATTCTTACGGTTGAAAAACCGAAATCCAATCCAATCCAAACCGATAAAGATTGGATCGGATTGGTTCGGATCTAAAAAATAAAAACAACCGATTGGATGACGAAGGGATAAAACCGAAGGGATTGAATCAATTGAATTTTCCCTTCAAAACCAAACCAAACCGGACCGCGAACACCCCTAAAACAAACTAATGAAGTTGTGTTATTAGTGTATTCTAAGTTTCTAACGCAACTCGATATTGGACCGGTAATGTCTAATAACTAATTGTACAAGTGTATAATGTGAGTGTCTTTAAACACAATCATGTCATTCTGAAAAGAAATATTCACTGGTCAATAAATTTAAAAGGTTACAATCTCAATTACTCAAATTTATCTATACAATTATTCAAAGTAATGAACTATACTTTAGTAAAAGGATGCAAGTATCTAAAAAGTTCATGGGTGCATATACCGACGATACACAAAAGCAAAATATAATTCAACCGTACAAAAATAAAAGAAGGGTTAACTAAGTAAACGGTCATGAGGTTTAGATAAGATTTGGTATTGGTTCCTTGTTAAAGCAATTTCTAAATTTAGTCCTTGAACTTATGGAAATAGTTGACTATGATCCTCGCCAAATGGGCGACTTCAGCTAACATAGTGATTTAGTATCACCAGAAGTTACACATCATTTAATGTGCTAAAATGAATTTTTTTCCCAATAAAATTAACTAAAGTTAAATAAATCTTAAAATATATTTTTCTCCAAATTAACCCAACCTATCCTAATCCCAAACACACTGAAAATATTGTTATTAATAACTTGTCTTTGCAAGCATGAGACATTGGACATCACAGCTTTGTAAAGTGGGGAAGAAAGCACCTTAATTAGTCACTTTTTTCCCTCTTTCCTTTTTATATTCAAATACAATTAATTAAGTGTCCTCTTGTACGTTCTTTTTTCAAATGGTATCTTCCTCAAGGTTCAATGTTCTCTTTTGAATTGAATTTTAAATTTGAAACATAAAAGGGAGCAATCATGATAAAGAAAGATAGAAAAAGTAAGCAAAAGAGGCACAAAAGCAAACCAATTGAGGAGGGCACAAACTTAGTGTAGTTTACTTACCTGCATCGGAAAAGATACTGGCAAAAAAATAATTCAATTGATATATATTGCCGAATCCATAGAGTTGTATTTTTTTCAATATAAAATAAACTAAATGAAAACCAAAGAAACTCAGAAAAATCAAAAAAGTGTGTGCTAATACTATTTACCCTGTCTCCCACAAATCTTGCTAAAGAAAGCGAGCAAAATAACAAGTATAGCTACTCCTGCTAATGACCCAATGATTATAGCAAATGTCTTTTGCCCTTGGTTACTTGATTTACCTGCAAGGTATGAACCAATACAACAAAGTGAGTTAGCCAATAAAATAAAATAAAAAAATGTTCAATGTTTTATTTCTGACAAAAAACAACTGAGCACTTACTTGATGGACATAGTTCATGCATGAAGATGAAACTCAAGTTTAAGTAAATAAAATATGCAAATGTTGGTTTTTATTTATTTTTATTGAACTCTCCTAAAAATTTATTTATTTAATCCTAAGTATTAATTATAAAGAAAAACAGGAGATTAAATTGTTGATAACCACTTAAAATTTTGCTTCATACATTTTGGAAATGAAAATATAAAAAAAACATTAAATTTACATTTTCCCCATCAAATTCAAATTAAACCACCATGCATGCATCCCTGGTTTATTACACTTGAGTTCTTTCTTTGGCCCCTATTTACAAGTTCTTGTGTTCAAAACCAAAAACATAAAGATGAATATTGAAGAAGCACCACCGGCAAAGCCAGAAGCAGCACAGAATGGGCCTTACCGTGGGCCTTGGAGGTATCATGGGCCCCACCGGTGGAATACCTCGCATAGCACTTCCCCAGAAACATGTCACCGTAATCCGCCGTGCCACAATCACCCTTCAGCCGTGAGATGGCCTCAGAGACACAATCCTGACACTCACCGGCGGCAAGGTCACCGGTGCACTGCGCCACACCCCGCACGCCGCCGGACCCGCCAATCCTGAAAGGCCCACTAGAGCCCAGAAGCCCAGCCAGTACCGCGTCCCTCGAGCCCATGCCCTCCGGGTTGTAGCCCACGGAGGGCCCACACTTCTTTAGCACGACCGCCTTGTCCTCGACGCCGAGGAACGTGGCGTTGTCGTACTTGACGTAGCAGCCGTCGAGCTGCACCGCGCCGCCGCAGGCCTGGCGGCACACGTCCCCGGCTCGCGTGACGGCGCGGGCAACACAGGCTGCGCAGTCGGGCATGGCGAGGTCGCCGCGGCACTGGTAGAGGCCGTACACGGCGTCCTGCGGGGTGGACCCCAGGATGGTGAAGTTGTTGAAGGAGGAGTAGGTGGCTGAGTTGACCAGCGAGGTGAGGAGCGAGTCGAGGTTTAACTCGTACGGTGAGTTGGGTGTGTACATACATTGTGTGCACCCACTATAGAGGTAGAGGCTTGTAGAGGATGATGCTAAGAGAGAAGAAGGTAAAAGAAAAATGAAAATGAGGAGTGAGGGTGAGAGTGAGGGTGAGAGTGAGAGTGAGAATAAGAAACTCATTTTCATTTTCTCCATTTCTTTTTCTTTTTTATTTTCCTAATGTGTGTGTTGGTGTTTTTGGAGAGAAGCAAGGTTTGGTTGGAGTTAAAGTAAGATAGCTAGGTAGGTTTTATGATAAGAGGGCTTTGAATGTTGTGCATGTATGCATGATGTGCTGTGTTATATATGCTTGGAATGAGAGGATGTTGTTGTTTGAAATGAAGGAGATAGAGGTTTGAATTATGGAACACAAGACCTGTGAGCATAAAGATGGAGTTGCTTTATATAAGGAAAATCCATGGCATGGCCATGTAATCTGTGTGTGGCAAAGAGAGTGGAAAAGCTTCTCTTCATTGAGCTGTGGGGTCGATCTTAACTTTTTTTTTCTTACTTAATTAGTTTGATCATCGTGCATGCTTCTTTTGTTTTCTTTTTGGTCGATATAATCCAAAGAGACTACCAACTTTAATCTCTTGTAGTTTTTAATTTATAAATGATCTTGAATCTTTTAACAATCTTTTTCAATGATTCAAATTTAAAGTAACTCTCTGCAACTACTACTGAGAAGTTAATTTATTGTGAATTTCAAAAAGATTTGTGTACACTAAAAAATTCGCATCATTAACGACACTTGCAACAAAACCTTTTTACTATGCAGTCAGTGACATTCAAAAAACAGTCACAGATCTCAGGTGTCACCAATGTCACCATGAGAAAATAATTACTGAAAAGAACTCATTTTAACTTTTGGAGCATTTGAAAAATTCTCCTTAATCGAATTGTAGTATTGAAAATAAGTCATGTGAACTCCACCCTACATATATGTCGCAAATGAATAACTCATGTTAATCCTCGTTAAGTTTTCCTACCGTTTCGTGCGCTGACCGTGGGGTGAAGGATTAGTCTCACGGCAATCGAATGTGGGGATACCTTGTTCAACACCAAAAAAATCAAGCACAAGGGTGCTAGCCGAATACATATAGAGGAACACATGACAAAGTGGTTCAAGTGCTCAAAGATAGTTCTACTGAAAGATTACATGCCAAAATACAAGAAGGACACACAAATAAGGGAAAAGAATTGGTCTTGGGATGGTGACCCCATCCAAGTCAAAAGTATCTTTATCAACAAATATATGAATTATATTTTATTATCTTTATAAAGGACTTCAAGAATTTAAATAAAAATATCACTTTCTCTTTCATCTCATTTTTACTCATTTTTCTTCATATTTTTTTTGCATTTCCTATCTCATTTCTCTTCATTTTTTTCTGATCTCATATAAGTGTAAGTGGAAGTAATATGCGGACCAACTATTATTTATGCGAAGAAAACACATAAAAAAATGTTCCCTTAAGGAGTAAGTCAACAAAATTCATCATACATTGATGGTAGCACAATATCTCACTAAACTTGTAATATGGTGTTCTGAAAACTGTGACCTCGCTATCTATAAAAACTGTAGTTGTTTTTCATTGTGTTGGGGTGATTTTTGAATATATTTATCTATATGTCCCAATGGATTAATTGCGAAGTAAAGGTCATGCTGGAAAAGGAAAGGGCTTTAACACTTTTAATTTCACTACTATAATGCAGATGCAGACAACACAATGAAGACACCAAAGGACAGCAATGACATCGCACTAAACCTACCCTCCTCAATATACTATCCTTACTTTAAGCACAGGCACAGCCTAGAATAGTTCATTCAAATGCATGCGGGATAACACATTTGGTTGCATAAGCTATGTGCATGATTGTTTTTCCCTTCAGCTCAACTTGGATCCTCTTCGGCCTTCAAAATCTTACTAATTTTAAATCTAATGGTTCAACATAGTAAATAGTTGAATTAGTCAAGTTTTAAACATGTGTCATTTTGCTGCTGTAGAGAGAGACTGCAGTGCCACCAGAGGATCTGAATTCATCTATAATTGGTCAAAATAAGTCTATAAGTGGTGAATATTTGGGATTGAGATAAGGAATTAAGGAGAGAGATTCTTTATAAAGGATCCAAATTCACATTCAACTAGAAGTTAACTATAGATGCTTCACACAAAATTAAGGGTGTTGTTATCAATTCTCACCACAAACATTTTTTTAATATTTCAAAAATACCCTTAATGATGTACATTTTTACTAATATAGTGCTGTAATTTTTGTTACTTGAATTTAAAAATTCGGGATTATCTAAATAACCCTAAATAAAGCTTGAGTTAAATCACCGTAGTTTTAGGTGAATTAATAATATATAAGATAAATAAATAAACATGAAATTCTTAACCCACTTATCTTAAATGCCGTTGATCGATTTAGGACTAATATGATTTAACTCAAACTTTATCTAAGGTCATTTAGAGAATCCCAATTCAGAAAATTATATTTTTTTTGTTACATAACTACCTAGTTTTAAATTCTGTAATTTTAACTTTTATTATTGGAGATTCAGGTAGTTATATTTTGTTAGTAATTACCTAAATTTAAATTCAAGTAGTAAAAATGTAAACTGCCTGATTTTAAATTATGATAATTGTAATTTTTGTTACTAAATTTAAATTAAGGTAGTTATATTTTTATTATCAGATTTGAATTTCCAGATTTAAAAGTTAACATTAAAATTCAATATCAAATCCTAAAATCCAATAGCTTAACTCAAAATACTAAATTTTGGAAACCCTTGTAGCTTTTTGGCTCCAATTCCGAAGGCTTCACTTTACGAAGTATAAACGCAAAAGTTGTACTGAAAATTCAGTGTACGAAAAAACTACATTGAGATTTTAATTATCGGATTCTTATTTTCAGTATGTAAAATGAAAAATGTGTTCCGAAGATTAATTTCTTAAAACTAATTTAACCCGTGGTGTTCCGGAGAATTACTACGTGAGTGGGTGGTGTGACTTGCTGTTTGGGCGTAATGCGATTTTAAATGACGTGATTTATGTTTGAATGCATTTCTCTAGAATTGATTTTCATAACTGAATTTTTATTACATTTACACAAATTAGGATCAGATTGATGGAGAAGCTACCCTGAGTCAATTCCGTCAGATCCGGATTAAACTTGTAGAATCAATTCTCAAAATGGGTTCCCAAACATCTTCAAAACGATGAAGATTCATATTTGAGGCTCTAACCCACGTTTGAGACTCAAATCCACATTTGAGAATTACAACAAAAATCATCGTTACCAACCGCAAAATAAAACATTGGAATTTGCTCATTCCATGTACACAAACAATAATAATACATAAACACCTGTACAGTAAAAACATAAACAGCCACCTTGCAAACGTGGCAAAGCTGCTGAGTCGGCTGAAAGGTGGAGGGGAAAAAATCATATTATGGAAAGTGTGGGGTGAAAATAGAATTAAGAGAAAGATCAATCAAATGCTGGGATTTGGGGGGGAAAGTTCTGATTCAATCAAAATTAGGGATTCCATTCCTCTCCTGCAGAACCTTGCTCTCTCTCGCTCCCATCGCGTCCTCCCTCTATCTCTCTTGCACGCACTTCCGCCACGCACGCTCTTCCGCCACGCACTCCGTCGCCTCATCCACCATCACCGGCCACGACTCACTCCGGCGCCTCATTCTCCGCCCCCTGGGGTTGACGGCTACTCTTCACTAAGGCACTCATCCTCCACCACGACACTCCCATTTTCGCCTCTTCACAGTCAAAGGTAACTCAAACGTACTTCAATTACCTCGCTTTTTCGGTGCCTCTCCTTTATCCCTGTTTTTCTCTCTCTGCTTGACACTTTGCCTCTTGTTTGTGCATGTGTTTGTGACTGATTTGTGGACAATTGTTGTATTTTAGGACTAAATTTGGAGTAGTGCGTGTAGGTTTGTGTGAATTATAGATGAATACTGATTAGAGGACAAAGTGCACCAGAAGATGGTTTAACTCTGCGTTTGTGTTAGTGCCTGTGCCTACCTGCACATTGTGCAAGAGAGAAAAGGGGAAATGTAGGGAGATGTTTTACTCATCATGTAACAATTAAATCTTGGTGAGCTTCAGACAGCAGACACAAAATATTTATACAAGAAATCTGTTATTAAAAAAAAAAACTATAAGTTCACATTCCCAGGATAATATGTTATACTTTGGAGTATAACATGATGAATATGTTAATTAGTTGCTCAATTTGAATACTTTGGGTTTCACTTGTGAATGATATTGTTTTAAATAAGGGGAAGACAAGGTTAGAGTGCTGAAGGAAACAGGGTTGCAATTAAAGCAGATAAATAACTGGTTCATAAATCAAAGGTAAATGAACTGGCATACTTACCCCTCAATCAATACTAACACCAAAACCAAGCGCAAGAGGTGCGGGAGAGTCGTGGTGGAGCGCCACTGCGAGCATGAAGGGGTCGTCGCTACTCACGACGGAGGATGATAGCGCCGGCGCGTTGGGTGGCTTCCACTAGTCTGATGAACGAGAGAAAATGCGAGACAGGATGTGAGAGAGGACGGGTTGCGTGGCGGAAGAGCGTGCGAGAGAGAGATAGAGAGGAGGCAATGGTGGTTCTGGAACGACGAAGAGAGCGAGGTTCTGGAATGAGAGAGAGAGAGAGAGAGAGAGAGAGAGGTTCTGGAAATCCCTAATTTGGTTCTGCAAGTCTCCCACCCAAATCCTTAAATTGTTTGCAATCTTTCCCCTAATTCTATTTCCCCCCTCACTTTTTTGCTCTTTCATTTTCAGTCCTCCACCAAGCAGCTGACTCAACAGCTTCGCCACGTCTGCAAGGTGGCTGTTTATGTTTTTACTGTATAGGTGTTTATGTATTGTATCATTATTGTGTACACAAATCCAATCCAGGGTGCACCAATCTTGGACCACACTTGCTTTGTCTAGTGCTTTATTTTCCAACAAACTATTAAATTTGGACCAATTCTTCAAAGATTTTTAAGACCATTTTCCGTGAAGCCCGTACTGTTTTGGTCCAAATAATCGGACCAATACATATTCTCTCTGTTTTTTGTTTTGGATGAAGAATACATATGTATTCTCTTATCAACAACATAAATCTCCTCATTGAATTAAGGTCACCTAAAAATAATAAAATCCTCATTGACCCAAAAAAATGAAGTTCCTCCCCTGTTCTCAATTTAGCTTCAGAAATTCCATTCCATTCCCTCTAATAAGCATCATATTAAGAAGCATTTCGGTTCATATATCTCAAAGGATACAAGTACCAACTTTTGTTTTTGAAACTTTAGCCTCTTAGAGAGCGAGTTCAGTATTTATACACACAATTTATAAAAGTATAAGGTATATAAATAAAAAAATACATAGAAGCTCATCCCAAAATTATTTTAGTATTATCTTTAACTTTTGACTGATTGTGTCTATACATAATAAATATTATCCTCGTATAATTTAAACTACAAAACAATCCAACAAAAACTTAGAATAAAAAATTAAACAAATAGTTAAATGTAATAACTCAATAAAGAAGAGAATATATGAGTAGAAAGAGGAAGAAAGAAGCAAGAGTGTGAAAAAAACGATGTTTAGTGAAGTCGTTGGTAACAGCAACAATGTCTGGATGAATATTTGATAAATTATTGACGATTTGACCACTGATCATTGGTATTTGAACGGTGTGGTCATCGATCCCATTACCCACAACAACGCCCATCAGTAAAACGGTAAGAATTTAATAATGCCAATCATCATTGCGGTCGGTATAGGTTACCGTCAAAAGGTGCAGATTGGTAATGCTTCATTTTTTAAAAGAAACTCTTGTTACTAATAGCTAGGAAAATGGTACGTGATTCAGAATAGAAATTAAGAGAATGGATATATGTAAAAGATGTGATAAGAAGAGAGATAGAAAAAAAAAGTCTTATTTCAATGTCTAAAAATGGTATAATTCTTATTATATATAATCTATCCTTTGTACAAATTTCATCCCTTCTTTGGATCCTACTAACTATTCCTCACTTTGATGCCGTCCAAGAGAAAACCTTTGGCTGAGTCCTGTTTACAAGTCAGATTTGCCAACTCTTCCTGTGCAGTGTATACAACCTTGATTCACATGACCAAGTTTCTGAGGCGTGAGCCGATTTACCAGTCTCTCTAGGGCTTCTTTCATCCACAAGTATTGACAAACTTCACTTGCTTCGGAAACACTCATCTACATCAATCCAAAAAGAAAAATCAAACACTCAATGATCACTTAGAAGAAATCATAGGAAAAAGAAGAAAAATTCAAACACTTTCTCAGGTTGTTTTGTGTTTAACCTACCCACATTCTTTGACGAAGGTTTTTCTCCGGCCAAATCTCTAATTGCTCTTGAACAAGTAGAGGGAACATGTAGGCTTCGTATAAAGTATCATGGGTTTTGCTCTTGAAGCTCCACTTACCCAACTTACCCTGCACCAACCCAAAATGTGAGCTGAAATATATGCCCCTATTTAAAATTTAGTTATATTAAGGATAGAGAAAGTTAATTATTGGTTAAGTAAAGAGTAAGAGTTGTGGTAGTGAAAATTGAAGATGATAAGTGAGATGTATGATATTAAATAATATAGAAGGAAGAAAGTGAGATAAATAGTCTTGAATTTTTAAAACAACATATAATTTAAAATATAGTACAGATGCTAAAACAACGTATATTTTGGATCGGAAAAGGAGTATTAATTAAGCCATCATTTATAGAGTGAATATCTTGATCCTATTATTTTAAACTCAACAAGTTGATCAAGTCTCACCTCAACAATGCCTCGCACACCTGCTTCCTCAATGCTTTCTCTCAGAGCTGCCTCCTTTTTTGATTCATCCAATTCCCAGCCTCCCTGGTATTAATTAGTAAAACCATCAACATTAAAAAATGCAAATAAATGATCAAACAATAAAAAGTAATAAACAATGTTTGGGTTCTGAATATTATTGACAAATAATACTTTGGTGTAGGCTTAATTACCTTAGGAAATAATATCCCTTTGCCTTTCTGAGAAGTAATAACCAAAACTTCTAACTCTCCATGTTCCTCCAAAGAAGTTCGGTTACCTATTTTATATCTATATGGTATGCACCTGCACGGTTAATATATATGAATTATTATATTACTTAAAAAATGATGATATCTGAATATTTTTTGATTGAACAACATAATATATAGTACGTAATTAAAAAGGAAATTGATGAATGAAACGAACCCCACAACTTGACGACGACCCTTTTTGTAGCGCTGCAACTCCCTGCCAGTGCGAGAAACCAATGCCACAATGTCTTCTTGGGAAACTAAAGACACCATTT
Organism: Acmispon strigosus; assembly: GCA_030819835.1. NCBI lineage: Eukaryota > Viridiplantae > Streptophyta > Magnoliopsida > Fabales > Fabaceae > Acmispon > Acmispon strigosus. The sequence goes on along the minus strand of JAUAMA010000005.1, from coordinate 41,386,019 downwards.
GAGAGTTGAGTTTTGTTTTGAAAGATAAGAAAATGGAAGACAAGAAGGAACAATGAAATTGAAATGTGTGGTTATTAGTTAGTGGATAAGATGATGATAGAAAGGTTGGAGGGGGAGAAGAGGGGTATATATCCTTAAATAATAAATATTGATGGAAAGGGTTGTTAGGTTAGAACAAATAGGAAGGAAGGGGACAATGTTAGTCGACATGCCTTTTTGGAAGAGAGGATTTTAATTTAAAATATCAGGGAGTGATGTAGAACTTCAGACCATGCGCTTTCCACGTGTTTTTTTTTTTTAATATCTTAACTATTCGTGACACTAGTCCTTTATTCGGGTTTTATTTTAATATTGCAAAAAAACAAAAAAAATTAGTGAAATATGGTAAAAAGAAGAATATTTGGCGAAGTAAGGTTGTTTCTGACACGCTGGAGCTGACGTGGCAAAAAGATAGGAGTCGCAACATTTTTCGCGACTCCTGTGCAGGGAATCGCATTAATTTTTGCGACTTGCATGACCACAGTTTCAAAACCGTTGCCAAAGATGGTAAAAGGCAACGGTTTTAAAACCGTTACCTAATATCACCTTCTCTCTTTATTCAACAACTGGCCTCACCACTACTATTATTTTAATATTTCTGATTCTTTTCCTATCTCTTTTCCTTCTCTCTCTTCATTAATGTCTTTACTTCTTCCTCAACCAAAAAAAAAACATTTCTTCTTCTTCCTCCCTTCCTTCTCTCTTCATTCCTTCCTCCTCGCCGCCGGCCAACGCCGTCCTCGCCGGCGGCGGCTTCCTCCTCAACTCCCTTTCTTCTTCCTCCTCCCACTGCATACGACCCCTTCTCTCTTCATTAATGTCTTTTGTTCTTTTTGGTGGAGAAGGTGAAGAAGATGGTGGTGGAGGCCGATTGGAGTGGTGGTTGCGGCGCTGGAGGGAGGAGAACAGGGATTTGATGGCGGCGCTGGTGAGGAAGGGAAGAGGAAGCAGGGGCGGCTGTTGGTTGAAGGGTGAGAGGGATTAAGGTTTTTGGGTGTTGAATGAAGAGAGAAGGAAGGGAGGAAGAAGAAGAAGAAATGTTTTTTTTTTAGTTGAGGAAGAAGAAAAGACATTAGTGAAGAGAGAGAAGGGAAAAGAGAGAGGAAATGAATCAGAAATATTAAAAATAATAGTAGTGGTGGGGCCAGTTATTGAATAAAGAGAGAATGTGATATTAGGCAGCGGTTTTAAGACCGTTGCCTTTTATTACTGTCTTTGGCAACGGTTTCAAAACTGTTGCCATGCAAGTCGCAAAAATTGATGCGATTCCCTGCACAGGAGTCGCGAAAAATGTTGCGACTCCTATCTTTTCGCCACGTCAGCTCCAGCGTGTCAGAAACAACCTTACATCGCTAAATATTTTTTTTACCGTATTTCACTAATTTTTTTGTTTTTTTGCAATATTAACAAAAAACCCCTTTATTCTATACTTCAAAAAAAATATGTGACAAGCCATATTTAATTCACAAAAGTTAGAAGTCGAACTTAGGTCACACTACACAAACTCACTTGCGTCTTTTATGTGTTTCTTCCTTCTAGTCTTAACACTTTAAAAAAAATTAATGGTTGAAAAAAATCTTATATGCCGTATTTTATTTTTAAATTTAATTTGTATACACCGACAATATGTATTTTTTTACACAATTAGATAGTTGTATTTCAAATATATATCATATTATCCATTAAATTATAAACTTTTGATTAAATAAAGTTAAATTAATTTTCTATACGACACGAATGTGATTGATTGATAGTGTAAAACAAACACTTTTTACACTGTCAATGCCTGTATTTTTTTTTTTACTAATTAAATTATATTTTAGGGTTAATTAAGCTTTTGGTCTCTATAAAATAGGGTCAGTTTGAATATTGTCCATCGCCGGAGTAATTAAAGTTGCTAAGTCGTCTTTAATATTTAGAAAATAACTCAATTTTAATTCTTGTTGGAGTCTGAGCTCCGGCGACGTTGCAAAATGTCACCATCACCATTCCTATGTGGTGCCTCCATGTGTCAAAATGTTGTCTATGTGGCATTTCAAAAATAATTTTGAATCAAAATTTAAATTTCACTTATATAATTAATGATTAAAAATTGTTAATTATTAGAATAAACAAAAACAATGTGTTCATCATCCTCCTTCTTCTTCTTGAAGAGGTCTTCATCTTTCTTATACATTTTTAGGTTTTTTTTTGCACGACCATTATAAAACATTCCACATTTTGTTCCATAATTTTCATCCTTTTTTAACACGGCGTCAATTTTTTTTTTTCAGAATCGAAAAGAATCATCATTTAAAAAACCCATAAAGAACCCCTGCATTCATCATTTTTCCAGAACCAATTTTTTTTTTCCAGAATCTGCTTCACTCTGATCTCTAATCCCTCAAATCAAATTCTTCATCTCCTTCCTAAATTTCCAGAACCTTCATCCTTCTTCCATTCTCCAATAACAACATATAATCAGAAACTCATAAATGTTCTTCTTCTTCATTGCATTGAAACCCATAACACAAGCCCAAAGTTATCTTTCCCTCGATCTCAATCTTCCAAGTTCGCCCCGGTCCCTCATCAAGGCCACAACCTAGAAATAAGCACCAACAATGAAGACAAACCTAATGGTGCCTCCACCACACTGGATTAGAAGACCACAATCCATAATTTTAGTACATCACACAATATAGATCACAACTTTACCCATCAAATTTCCACTACGTGGACAAACCAGTGTGACAATAAAGATCGAAACTTTACCCCTAAAAAGCTCTGGTTTTTGCAGGGGTGTTGCTGCATATGAAGTGTGGGAGAGATGAGATGTGACTCTACATATACGGAAAAACAAACTCATACTCATTCTAAGAGACGAGAAAAGAAACAAACTTCTACAACAGTGGTGGTATAGGAAGTGGCAACGATGTTAGTGGTGGAGGGTGGTGACAGTAAAGGTGGTGGTGCGGGTGGTGATGCCTGCATCAACAGTGGTGGGGGCGACGGTGGAGGTGGTTGTGGTGGCGATGAAACTGGTGGTAGTGGTGATGGATGTTACTTGGTGGCACTAATGATGGTGGCGGTGGCATCGACAACAGTGTTGGTGGTCATGGCGGCAACGATAATGGTGGCAGTGGTGGATATGGCGGAGGTGGCGGCAGTGGTGGTGATGGCAGTGACAGTGATGGGGGGAGGTAATAGCGGTGGAGGTTGTAGGCTAAGGTGGAGGTGGTGGCAATAGTGGAAGTAGAAGTGGTGGTGTTGACGATGGTGGAGGTGTAAGTGGTGGTGTTGGAGGTTAGCGGTGGATGTGGAGGTAGCAGCGGTTGTGGCGGTAGTGGTGGAGGCAGTGGAGGATGGAGTATGGCGGCAAGAGGTGGTGGATGGTAGTGGCGGTGGAGGTGGAAGCAATGGTGGTGGTAGCAAGGGTGGAGATGGTGGTGGTGCCGGTAGCAGTGGTGGTGGCAGATGGTGGTGGTGACGGTGGTAGTGGCAGCAGTGGCTGAGGGTTGTGGTGGTGGTAGCGGCGATGGCAGAGGGTGATGGTGGTGGTGGTAATGGTGGTGGCGGAAATGGCAGAGGGTGGTGGTGGTGGCGGAGGCACTGAGGCAGCGGTGGTGATGGTGGTGGTGGCGGCGATGGCGGAGGGTGGAGGAGGGTGGCGGTGACGGCGACGGTGGTAGTGACAACGACGGTGGCGGAGGGTGGTGGTGGCCGTAGAGGTGGTGGTGGGTGGTGGTGGTGGCAATGAACATATTATTGAAACTAAAAACTAAAATCATAAAACCATATTTTGTGGTTTTAAAAATAAAACTAAAGTCGTTTTGAAATTGGGTAAAAAATGAGTTCAACACCATTTTTCCTCAATATATTTTATTTTTAAATTTACATTTAGAAACCAAAAACATAAATCCACCCTTTCTTTTCTTAAATTCTTAATGTTTTGTCTTATTTTGAAAGTAACTTATTTTTTTTTTATTATAAGGATGAGGAATTGTATTTACCCTGTCTTTTATATGTCCATTCTATTTTTTTGGTTAGTTACTTGATACAAAATTCTTTTTAGTGTTTTGTTATTTTGTCATCATTCAGTGCATCTTTGAATTAATTTGAAACAATCCTTAACTTTTATAAGTGAAATCTAGAACACTACTTTTACTTCCTTTTACATTTATTTTTTCTTTATAAGACTTTTCATGTTATTAGTCACATTTTTCATTTGAAGTGTAAAATGTTATCTTCATTCATTCGTGTTGTGCTTCATAAATATTGATGATAGTATAATATAAGATCAATGATAAAGCCCGTGAATTGATAAAACTGAACTAATAGATAGTTAAATTTCTTAAGTATATAGTTTAATAGAGTTTGACTCTTGGATAGTGCATATGGAAAAACATTTGTTGAGAAATACTTACCTACTTAGTGTAATCTTAGAACTTCGAATGATTAGTCTCATGATTATTGAATGATATTCTTTTATTTTACATGCAAATATTAGTGGTTAATAAATTATAAATTTTTCCCTCTTACTCTTAGATCAATCTAGTTAACAGTACTATCAAAGATAAAGTTGATTTTGACTGTTCAAATTGGTGGTGTGAAATTGAATAGGGCTGTAAAAACGCAACTCCCACGATTACCATGTGACAATATTAAAATGTGAATAGTGACTTAAATTCACATTCACATCACTCTCAAGAGTCAAGAGCGATAACGATTTTAGTTTAACATTTAAATGCTTAGTATTAATTTTTAGTACTTCGTGTTTGTGTTTGTGTGTGTGTGGAGGGCTGGTACGGAAATTCAGTTGGGGGCTGGAAAAGGAAATCCAGGGGTGCCGGCGGCTGAAGGATCATGAAAATGAAAATAAAACGAAGGAAAGTGGGAGCCATTTTGCCCGGTTTACAATTGAGTTAAGGCATCTTAGGGTTTTCATGGCATGCATGCATGAGTTTCACGTAGACTTAATACGTGTAAGTTATAGTTATTGTTTAAATAATTTTTCTCTCCTTCGGAGGATCGTGTTTTAGATTTGATTATACGCTTTGAATAGGCGGTCTTAGCTTTGTTTGCATGTGTGGAATGTTATGCGTTTACGATTATATGATTATATCATGCTTATGTGCTATATGATGTTTGAGTAAGGGCACTCGGTCTTAGAAAAGTCTCCATGTGCGGTGTGCTATGTGTTGCTTGTGGTTTATTTTGATTTCATGTGCCTTATGAATTGTTATATCTTATGCTTGATATATTTTGCTTGTGTGTTGACTAAGGGCATTCGGCCTTAGTCTTGTCAATATGTTTTTGCATTATATGTTGAATATGTGCTTATGTGCTTATATGTTTTATATGCTTGTTTATTTGACATTCTCATGTCAATGTGATTTATTTAATGTCAGATTATATTTATGCCTGTTAATAATGGTTTTGATTATTAACATGAGATTACGGTTTTTCCCTTAGTGTTGGGTGGTTTGGATAAGATATTTTGACTAACTCATATGCATAGCTTTTGGTTTGCCCAGTATTCGCCACCCGGTGGTTCCTATATTTTTGGTTCTCCAAGTATTCGTCATCCGGTGGTTCCTATGATTTTAGTTCGCCCGGTATTCTTCATCCGGTGGTTCTTGTTTAAGTGGCGTACCGTGCAAGTGGAGTTTATCCTCGTTTCCTAGAGGTGTTGTGGTCGTCCCGTCTTCCTATTGTTGATGTAAAACCTTATCACGATCATTTAGTTTTAGTTGCATCCTAGACTAATTCTAGGGAAGTTTTCATAATTGGTTAATTAAATGCTGGATGATTTAATTACCTTGATACCTATGCACTTTATGGGGTCTTGTTTGTTTGAGTTGACCCTTGCTTGTTTGAATGCTTGTTGTGTGGGCGTTTATCGCCAGATGGAGGAGTACTCGTTTCACCAAGTGTCGTACCCGAGGCCCGACGAGATCCAGTTGCTCGAACAGGATGTTGGAGATGTGTGGAGTTACAGCCGCATCTATCGTACTGCTACTTATACCGGATGGATTAGGACTACTCAATGAGAACGTTATGGTTTGACCGTGGATGTTCGTTATCACCGAGGGACTATCTGCATTACTGTTCCTCCGCGACATATATTAGACACTATTAATTCATTTGATAATATAGTCTATGGACGACGACCAGAGGATTCGCCTATCGACAGGCGCATGACTTTTTCTTTGGAGGAGGACCTTCTGTCATAGGTAACTACTGATCGTTTGACCCAGTGGCGTAGACAGAGGAGAGACCTGCAGCGTTGATGTGAAAGGCTGGAGCGTCTGGTGGCTCGACGTAGGGTTTCCCGGGGTTCTATGTCTTAGTCTTTTATTTTTAGCGTCTCACTTCTGAAGGATATACCTACGTGTGGTTCTCGATTGTGTTGACTATAGTTTATTTTTCAGTCATGTACTCTTTTCTTGAATAATCTTTGCCTTGTGGCAGTTTATATATCAGTTTCATTTCGGTTTTTATTTCCGCTGCTTTTTGTGATTTCTTTATTTGTTGATATTTACAATAATAACCCTCGTAAAAATCGGGGCGTTACATGATACATCTTTCATCATTGATGCAAAATAATCAAGACATCATTGAGGCACATTCTTGTTAGATTTGCAAGCCAACAAACGCACACAAATTTATAACTTGGAAACATATGCTCCTTCGTGTATGGGTTTATTAGCCTCCGTCAACAAAGAATAAAATCAATGGGCTTTTGTATTAGGCTGTTCCCCTGGTTGTTCCTCTTCTAACCAATCTTCATCCATTTCATCCCTATATGTGTTGAACACCATTTCTTGCATATGGACAAAATTGTCTTCACCATCCACATTTGCACCCCTGCTACTAGATGCAACTAGTAGTGGTACCTCTGGATGAACCTCGCGATGATCAATCCAAACCCAATACTTAGGCTTAAATCCATTCCTATAGAAGTGTAACCTCACACCCTCACGTGACAAAATTCTCCTACACAGATAGCGCTCACAAGGACATCGAATACCCTCATCATTTTAACAAATATTTTGTTGCTCAACAAAAGTAAAATATGCATCAACTCCATTATAGAAACTTTCATTCACCCCACTTCTATTGGAGTGAACTCTATCATACATTCATATACGATTATTCAAATAATCAGTCAAAGTCTGAAGAATAAAATATTATATTGTTATTACACAGGTATACAACTTTAATATGGTACATATTCATAAAACCTAAGTAATTTTATACAAACATGTTATTTCCTATTTTAATAAAAATCATGCAAATCTAATTACATGAAATTATAATAATAAATTAACTAAGATATTCTCGAAATAAATTAAATGACTTAAAGTGACTAATCTCAATGAAGAGCAGAACTGAAACAAAAACCAAATTCTACTAACTACAAAACAAAACATAAAAAAACATTAAACAATGTGAAAAGGTGTAGAAATGCATTGCAACTGCGAATATATATAGCTTACCGGCGATATAGGTCATCGGTAACCTATTACCGACGGTGTTTTCGGCTTACCGAAGGCTTATTCTGTCGGTAACTTATATAAACTCAACTTACCGACAACCAGGTTTTGATTTTTTTACGTTTAAATTTCGTCGGTAATAAACTCGGCCATTTTCTGACGGTTTTTCCAATAAGAATTTGGGTGGGAAAAATCCCGCGCACAAATTTGACTTATCTGACGGCTAAACCCGTCAGAAATGTAGGCGCGAATAAGGCGAAAAAATAATTTCTTTTGGCGCCAAGTTACCGACAAGAAAAAACCTTCACGCGCTAGGTTTTCCTGACATATCAAATTTTTACCGACGGACGTGGCCGTCAGTAATCCATTGCAGCGTAACATTGTTGAAGGTCCAACAATGACCTTCTGTAATCCATCGGTAATCGGCGATTTTACCGACGGATTAGTGGCCGTTGGTAAATCAGTGTTTTCGTGTAGTGTTTGTACTATACAATATACCAAACGAGCCCTTGCATCATGACAGCAACCCATATGTGTAATCCCACAATGTGGAGATGGAAACCAAAATCACGTTATCCATTTTATTTATTTATTTTTTTTTTTTTTTCAAACGATCCCTCTTGGCACACTGAAATCACTCTTCTTGATATGGCACAAATATATATGCACCATGTAGCTCAAAGGCCCGGTAATGATTTGTTACGTACTAGTGCTATACAGCACGACACAATCAGGCACGAGTATACACGATGCAATGGTTTTCATTTTCTAGAAGTAATAGATCACAGTTTTAATGAATAGAATAAAGTAAAATCCCTTTGTATGGTACACTAGTGGTGTGCATAGAAATTTCTCGTGCCACACAACATATTCCTTTGTTATGGGAAACAAATTAATGAATATTATGATTTACGAAAATTAAACTTTTTTTTGTTGGGCAACCTGAAAATTAAAACTGAAGCCTTTTAAGAACTTTTAGTTTTCACCAAAAAGGTGCTAATCTAGTGGTAAACAACTTAGACCTTGTAAGGGTGAGATCATAAGATTAAATTTTGAGAAAATCATTTGTTGGAAGAGACCGGTGCTGTATCTCGAACAAGTGAACTCCTGTCAACAAGGACTAAAAAACACTTTTGGGTTCTCAAGGTATATCCCATGAAACTAATTTTATGGAGGTTATGAGATCACACACAATGGGTAGACATCTCAATAAATTATTCTCTAAAGACACCAACTAGAGATCAAACACTTAACTAAATGTTTAAGGAATCCATCCAATTATCTACCAATGTTGGAACTTGTTGTCCTCTCTTAAGAACTTTGACATCTTAAATAGTGAGTGTTTGTGAAAAAATTGCCATGACACAATTATATTAGTCTCTTTTGTATTAAATCTTTCTTAATGCTATTCACTATCCTTAGTACACGAATAATTAACTGAACAATTAACTAATTCATACTCCGTCCATTCCTTAATATAAGAACCAAATAACTACTTCACACCCCTTAAAAAATCTAGTTAGTTTAGTTAATTGCATTAAAGTTTTTATGAATTTATATCAACTTTCCAAAATTACTCTTTGTTCCGGTCGGCTCTTCAGCCATATGACCCGACGGCGTAGTAACACCCACTATGGATGCTTTTCAGCATACACCTAAGAGGCAACCTGCACGACTTGAGCTAGGGGCGAGCCCTCTCGGCTTACTGGCCTTTCATCCGATCGGCCCGGACAAAGGTCGAGAGAAGCGCTACACAGCTGCTTGGCTTATAGCCACTCCATCTCGGAAGCCTCACTTAAGAGCTTCCCCAACACTTGTAGATGACCTCCAGCGCCTATAAAGAAAAGTTCCACCATTCCCTCTAGGACGCTTCTAACTCATTACTTACGTTACACGTTTGCTATGCATTCTTACATGTTTGAGCTGAGCTCTTGGATGCTCTCACCGCTCCGATACTAACTTGTGCGTCAGAGTGTATTTTCCAGCCCCCCGACGCATCACGACTTGAAGACTCCACCTCGACATGTCAAAGCAAGGTTGAGCTTCGCTGAGAGCATCACTGTCCAAAGTTCACGCACGAACACCCTTTACCATTTTTCTTAATTTCTATGCATCATTAATGCTTAAGAGAGAGAAAAAAAAAAGAGAATATTTAATAAATGAGGGTACTCTTGTAAAAAAATAACTAATACACCACAAACTTGTGGGAACGTTCAAATAGCGGAAGGACCGTTAAATTTAATGTAATCTCTACTTGGTATTTTGAGATTTCCGATTGAAAGATACATGAGTGACTGTGAAAACATGGGATGCATTAGAAAGATAAAAAGCTATATTGCCCTGCCCCTAAAGGTTCTTACGTATACAAGAAAAAAGTTGGTTGAGCTTACACATTTCTCAGTAAATCATACCAACATAAAAAAGTGATATCAATCTTTATAATATGTGGTTAAGATGAACTTTAATGCAAAATGAAAAAAGGAAAAGAAAACATTGAATGGTCCAGGATCAAGAAAGTGACATGAGGGAACATTTTCAGTAGAATCATGTTCACCAATATTTTCAGTAGCAGTACATTTGGGGAAAACAGACAGCGCTTGTAAACCGCCCAATAAAGAAGATTCTGTGAAATATGAAGTAGTGCTTATCATGCTACATTTTTTTTTTGGGTTTAGATCGACTAGGGCATCCATCAAGCACAACAATAATTAATAATGTCACCGTGGATGCTCGTGCTAAACTGACTAACCATGAAAACTGTTCCATTTTCATAGTGAGAATCGAACTTCCGACTTTATGGTTAAAGAACGAGGTGAATGCACTAGATGCCACATATTAGAGGCTTTGAATAGGAAAAAATTAAGATGCTGTTCTGTTCTGCAATTTCCCCCTCCTCATCACCTCTGATTTTAGCATCATGAGTAAGGCTGACATGGAGAAAGCCATTTGTTGCTTTCAAAAAATGCGTTGCGGTTCGAGTCCTCCAAGTCCAATCCAAGCACTTTGTATCTGAATCAGAAAAGCAAACTAGGTTCCTTTTTCTAACAAAAAAGTGGGTTTGGCTCTTCATTGTATGTGGTCAATTATTGGCAGTTTGACACACCTGATGAGTAGACTAGACAGTGAACAATAGCCATGCAGCTCTTCTTTAATTTGATGCTTCTATGTCTTCGAATTCATAAGGAATATGATTCATATACATCCTTATAATCAGACATTTAAGATACATTTAGAGTGAAAATAATAATAATTAATGTGATATACGTAAGATAAAGAGACAGGGAGAAAGTTGAGAAGTCTATTAGGTGTCTGCAATGTTTTTATATTTAAGTATTGTTGAAAATATAATATAAATCATTCAGAATCCTTTATCCAACAATTTATTTTGAGATAATTAGTTATTGATATTATACTAGAGTCTCAATTAGTAAGTGGTGTGTAGAGTTCGATTTTTACTGCCCCAATTTTCTAATAAAAACAATTGAATTTCACCATATGGTAGGTGAGTCTGCGCATATTCATACTTCAAGGCTAAGTGGACCCTTGATTGTATATCTTTATTATATATTTTATCAAACTCCCATTTTTTAGCTACATCAGTGCTACTAGCTCTAGAGGTGATGATTCTCTTCCAATATGTACGAACTATCTTGACTATATCTTTAGTCAATGTAAAACTTTTTAGCACATCCGCTCACGTTCAGACTTGACATATGGAGCGTGTACATATGCGGGTAGCTCATGTACGGGTGGTCTCCACTAAGAAGATCTATGATAGATTCTGATACCATATTAGAAATCGAGATGTCTAACTTTACCCCTTAAACTAGTTTAAAAGGCTTAACCATATCTCTAGTTAATGTGAGACTTCTCAACAAGTATTATTACTCGGTCCATAATGGATAAAAAAACTCTAATTAGGGTGTATTTACTTATCCATTTATATAAGTTTTTACATGCAATTTAAGATAAATATGAACTTAACTCTATAACTTAATATGAACTTAACTCTTGTTATAGATTGAGTTAAAAGTCTATTTATATTGCATTCAAGTATTCAAAACACACACTTAAACAATCGGGCTTTTTGCAAATGGGAATCAACCAATCCACCAAATTGGCTGCATTTTCCTTCTCTAGAAAATCATGTGGAAACTGGTGATAAGGGTCATTCTCAAAAACAGGTAAGTGGCCAAATATTGAAAAATGCATTTTTGACTATTTGGGGTGCCTTAGAGGTACCTCATAAGAACAGAGCCCTACACCGCGGTATACCTTATCTCAATGAGTTATCTTTCATAAAAAGGATTGGAGACTCTTCGATCCATATTGATTTTCCAACCACTTGTTGCTTTGATCACATTTTTGTTTTAATTCTAATTAATATGGCTTTGATCACATTTTTGTTTTAATTTTAATTAATATGGCTTTGCAGAATATATCCTTCAAATTAGACAGTGTGTATTTAGATATCAGTTAAGTACAACGTGAACGAACTTATTTTAATTCATAAGAAGAGATTCCAATTTTTACTTCAAAGTAAATGCTAAGATGTTCGCACCCGTGCTGATAAGTATCCAAACATATATCGTCCGGATCCCTCATAAATATTATTATGAAAAGGAAATGGGAACGAAGGTCTTGGCTCTTAGCTCACACCCTTGTACGCATGAGGAAGGTATCAGGGATTCTTTTAACTTCATGGAACAGGACAGTGCAGAAAGTTGTATATATAGTCCAAGAAATTCATCATCTACAAAAGAAACGTAATCTTCCCGTCACCTTCTTAAGATATTTGCTTATCCAATAAAAACCTTCTTAAGATATTTGCATTTAGTACTACCAAAGCTTTAATTTATAGCAATTTTCACAGCAAGAATCATAAGACTTTCCACAATATTTCGTTGTGCTTTAAGAAGTTGCATAACCTCGTGAGCTAACAGAATGTCATCCGAAAAGGACCGCAGATCATAAGAAGTTCTATTTGATCTTGGATATTGGTTGTATTCATAACTGGCTCCAAAATTATTTTGTAACCACTTGCACATAATGTTAGAAGTCCCACATTGACTAGAGATATGACCAATCAAGTGTTTTTAAAAGTAGAGCAACTCCCAACTCTTAAGTTAGCTTTTGTGGTTGAGTTAGACCTCCCATTTTCTAATATGATGTTCATTTCATGCTCCAGATGTCCAACCCTGGGCGTGCGGGGGTGTGTTAGGAAGTCTCACATTGACTAGAGATATGACCAGAGATATTTTGTGGAGAACATGTGTTTTTGGGAAAAATGAATTTATACTCTTTGTTTTTACATCACATTTAAACTTATCTAAATATGATTGTGATCGAAAAAGATAAGATAGATGTGACCAGAAATGTGATAGAAAAAGAGAAAATAAAAAGAAACACTACAAAAAAAAATGTGTTTTATCGATGACCAAAAGCCGTGGTAATGCCAAAAAATTGTTGGTAACTCGGAATTACCGACAACAAACGAACAGCCTAAAAACCTTCGTTATTTCACTCGTCAATAATTTTTTCAGACGGCTTGGAAAAAGCCGTTGGTAAGTTACCGATGGACACTGCCGTTGGTAGGTTACCAACGAATACATTAATCGTTAATTGCTCGACGGAAATTCCTTCAGTAATTTACTGACGGGTTTTGGTCACCAGCTATCGACGGTAAAAACCGTCAATATTTTTCAAGTTTACCGACAACAGCGACCGTCGCCAAAAGCCATCGGTAATGTATGATTTTTTTTACATGAATTCCTACATATTACATCATCAATCCTCATCATCATCATAATCATCATCATTACCATTATCATTTCCATAAACTTGATAAGGTGTATCCAAATCAGCAACAGTGTTTGAAGGAGATCCACAAGCAGTAAGCAAAGTAGAATGAAGCGACAAAGCAGTACGTTGAACAATATTGGGAGGAGAAGGCTGTAGCGAACTACCAGCGGAAGTAGGCTGAAGACTGGATGTAACTGCTTCAAGTTTAGCATCGTTAGCATTTGCCCGTCGCATCCAGTCCATGAAGCGTGAGAAGATATCAAACTGCATACCCATTTCTTGCATTCGTTGTTCCTGCGCATCTTTCATCGCCTCCATTTGTTGCTGAATCTGCTCCTCAATCTGTCATTGGAGTTCAGACTTCTCCTTCTCCATTTGTTCACGAAGTGTAGCATTCTCCCTCTCCAACCTCATCACAGTCTCTTGTAACTCTGGATTTACCTGCAAACCAGAAACATAAGACTACTGCGAGGTCGTGGACTCCTGACTGAGGGAATGATCACTACCACCGAGCCCATATCGTGCGGCCATGTAAACAACACCATATATCCGTCCCTTCCGCTTCCCCCCACTTGCTTCCATCCACAATTGATTACGAGTTGTTGAATCAACCTCTGACCCCCACCCTCTAAACTTTGAGACTCATTCTCTCTAAATTTGCCTTCATAATCACTCTTAAATGACAAATAAAATATAAGTAACATATTATACAAATAATTGCATGTAAGATTTGAATTATAAATTAAACATACCCATGTTTTTCTGGACATATTATACAAATAATTACATGTAAGATGTTGAATTATAAATTAAAAGCTTAATTGCAACTTTGGTCCCCTACTTACACACTTTCCACGATTTTGGTCCCAAAAAAAAAAACCACGATTTTGATCCCCCACGAATGCTTCCGTTAGCAACTTTGGTCTTTCGTCTAAGATTTAACGGTTTCTGGCAAAAAACTTAATAAAAAATTTTAAGAAATAGGAATCCAGAAACATGATGAATGTTCATCAATGTTCATCACCTTCATTTCAATCTTATTAAAAAACCCAAAACTCGCTCAGAATTCATTGAAAACAACAACTGATCCCAAATTTTCTCAATCCTGAACAAATAATTTAAAACCTAACAATTAATCCACAACTCAAAACCAACAATTAACCCCAGAATTGTTGTAGCAAAAAAATTAATCCTCTTCTTCCTCTTCATCTCTTAAACCCTAAAAAAAATCTCTTCCTCTCCTCTCAAACCTCCACAGCCGCCGCCCCTCAACCACTCCTCTTCTCCTCACCATCCAAACACAAACCATCCCACTGATTCACCTCTATCATCTGCTCCCTCCTCTCATCTTTGAAAATCCACAACCATCGAACCTCTGCCGCCACCTCTCTTCTCCTCTCCCTCCTATCATCGCCACTTCTGGGTTGTTGTGTTTGGTGGAAGTGGGGATGGGTTTCCTGGGGGAGTAGACGATGGGGGAGTAGATGATGAGTGTTTCTGGGTCCATCATCTACTCCCCCCATCGTCTACTCCCTCATCATCGTGCAACCCGTTTTCTCAAAAGCCAAAAGGGTTGGCCAGAAACAGCCATGAAGGCGGCGGAGGAGGTCGACGACGACCGATCGTCAAATTTCTTTGGGGTTTTTGATGCGGATATTGTGGGGATTCGATTGGTGTTGATGGTTCCTTCACAGGGCTCACAATCTCGTTGGAAAAGAGGAGAGAAGGCGGCGGTGGCGGCGGGGAAAAAGAGGAAGGAGATGACAGGTGCAGTGGTGAGTGATTGTTTGTTTTCTTTTTTGTGTAAGATGTTTGATTCTGAGTTGGTTTGAGGAGGGGTTTTTTTTGTTTTGGTTTTTTCTGGGTTTTATGTTGAAGATGATGAAGAAGATGTTTGAAGATATTAGAAGAAGATGAAGAATGTTCTAGATTTTTAATTTTTTTTTGTCCAGAAAACGTTAGATTTCTAACGGAAAGAGGACGAAAGACCAAAGTTTCTAACGGAGGCATTTGTGGGGGACTAAAATTGTGGTTTTTTTGTTAGAGACCAAAATCGTGGAAAGTGTTTAAGTGGGGGACCCAAATTGCAATTAAGCCTAAATTAAACATACCCATGTTTTTCTAGCTCTTGGGTCAACCCACTTCTTATCAGCCCTGTGCCAATGTGTACACTTGAAGATCTCTCCTAAACTTATTGCTCTACCCAACTCTTTCACCCGAAATACCATTAACAATGTGTTTAAAGAAACATTAAACAAATATGAAGCAAATTTATTACAAATCGTCGTCCCTTCTCAAGTGTTGAAATAGAGCCACCCGTGTGAAGTGACTCTCCTTTTTCAATGTCGCAAAAGACTATTCCAAGCACTTTAACCTATCCACCTTGGTCTCTTTCCCGCTTTTCTTGCAGAACTAAGCATATCAGACAATCGATTTGTGCATTTGTGCTCAAAATTCTTTTTGACTTCTTACTCATCCTGAGCAAGCCACCGAACATGTCCCTGTAAATTAATACATACAAAATTAGTATTCAAAATATTAATAACACGTAAAAAAAAAAACTCTTGTTCAAAGCACATACTCTGAATGCTTCAAGCTAGTTATCATGAGTGTTTTAGCACTTTTTCACATTATTATAAGTTCTAATACCTTCCCGATATTGTGACTGAATCACAACAGTAATGGCATTAGCATCAAAACGTCCGGGCAAAAAACTACAAAAAAATATTTTGTAATCAACATTTAATTTACATTTAAATAAAAAATTATTGTGATATCTATTATTTAAAAAACTAATATACCCAACAGCCTCTAGAAAGATCATTTTTAATCCTTTCATCTAAGACAACTTCATTTGAATGACGATGATTACTATTGATTTCTCTCTCGAGCTCAAGAGAATCCCAATTTTCTTCAGTGTCACTGATGTAAATGCCATCCAATGAACAAAATGGATCAGCGTGTGTTGGAAGTCTGTTATCTGTGGGCGTCATTGGACTTCGTCTAGCTGAAGCCATAAATGCACTTGGTGGAATGAATTGGATACATTTGGTGTTAGAACAGGTGACGATGGCAAGATGGATTGTCCGCTAAGTGCAGCACAAATAGAAGAATTCCTACGTCTAGACTTCTTCTTCTTAGAAGAAGTATCATAATTCACAGGACTCTTCCCACGCCTAGGGTCACAACCATCGGAAGGATGACATAACGACATCTATTAAATTTTGATCAATTTAATAATTAGATGCATATAAAACATAATGACTAGCCGGAGACAATAACGATAAAATGAATTGCTAGTTCTAATATTTATATATGTTGAAATAAATTGTAATTTACTAACCTCGTGTTTAAAAAAAATTGGAATCTTTGATAACAATCTGTAACATTAGAACATTAAGAATTAAAAGCTACAAACTGCAAGTAAAAGTAAATGAAACCAAAGCAAAAATGAGAATCACTAAAAAACACTTACAAATTAAAAACCTCTACACCTCTTCACAATTCACGTTCACAAGCTTGTGTGAATGTTATGTTGACCCTTGTTTATATAGGTTACTGACGGTTTTTACCGTCGGTAATAGCAACGGCTAACGAGAAGGTTTATATATGCTATCAACGGTTATATATGTCGGTAATTTTGACGTTTTTGTCCATCGTAATGAAATTTTAAAACTGACTTCGAGCGCGAGTTTTCACCCACTAAGTTTACCGACAGAAAAGGACCATTAGTAATGAAATTTTAGAATACACTTTAAGCGGGAGATTCCAGGCGCTATATTACTGATGGTACATGCTGTCAGTAATATTGGCACCAATATTTTCCCGATTGAATCAACTGATTACAGGCAGTTTAAACTGTCAATAAAAAAATTTTACGGGTCAAAATTTTTTGTTCACGTGTTTCGGCATTGCGGCCGTTGCTAAATTGCCGCGGTAATACGAGACTTTTTCTTGTAGTGAAAAAGAGATAAGGGTAAATGAGAGTGAAAAAATATGGTGCGATGAAAATCACCTCTCTAATCTTTAGGAGTTGGTGAATGGATAGACCTTTACTTTCTTAGTTCTGTAATTCAATGGAGGAAGGTTTTTCCAAATTATGACTTTACATCCAAAGATGCATAGAAGGCAGAGAAATTGAAAAAGATACAAAACTATAAGAAAACTAGAAAAGTATGAGATTCCGAAGGTGAAAAAAAAAGAAAAACCGTGACAAACCAATGAAAAAGAAAGAGAAAATCAGAGAGAAACCAATGGGCACCTAGAAAGGATCCTTTCCTGTATGCTTACAGCTTATATGCTTTATTGGACACTTTAAGAATTTCTGGCAAAGGCACCTTCATATTTAACATAAATATTTCACTAGTCTTTTTCCATGAGCCCAGGATATTTCCACGCACATAAGTGATTAATCTTCTTGTTATTCTTGTTATGGATGTTTACTCAAAGCGTAAACAATTGAACACAAAATGCACTATAATTTTAGTGTGTTTTTACATTTTAGTGGAAGGGTTTTGAGAATTATGATCCTCTCATGTCTTGTAACATGGTCATATGGAATTTCTATATTTATTTCTCTTCTCATAAATCTTTAGAGTATCTCACATATTTAATTGAAATTTAATTCCTCTAAATTAAGCGAACTTGGTTTAAAAAGTAAAGTAAGTTATCATGTCATTAATAGTAATTAGCTGATTTGAAAAGTCAATAAATACAGCTTATTAGACGATTAAATACGTTAAATCTAAGATTAGAGACTAACCGGAAGTGATTCACACCTATAGTGAATCAAATTCATTTGCTCATCGTTTAGCAAAACAAATGTGTGAAAAACAAAATATCCTCTAAGCACGGTAGATTATGTGTAATACGTCCTTATAGTTTACCTATTTGAGAATGATGTTCTAAAACGTTACTATTCTAATGAAATGGAGTCATTCAGTTTTCTCAAAAAAAATTACCATGCATTGTACAAATAATTCCAAAACTTTAAACTCAAATCAAGATATAAAAAGATATTTCATTTTCAAAATCTTATATCCTTTTTCAACAATATTTTATTTCCTTGAGATAACCTTCTTGTTCAGATTTTTATTTCAAATAGATAACTAGTAATTAAAAATTGAGAATGGTGATATTATTTCATTACAATTGAGAATGAAGACTCAAAATTTAAACAAAATAATAATAGTAATAATAAATAAAGATAGATGAATTTAATCCAAAAGTAAAATAAGAATGCTATATCATGTTATTTCAGAACGAGAGAATTCAAATTCCTTGATTCAAATTATGAAACCATCATATCGTATAGTGAATTGGAATTAATGTTTCTGGGTGGGAGCGAAAAAGAAAATATTTTCTAAACTACTGCACTTCAGAAGGCAAACAAAATCATAAGGTTGGTAGCAACTCCTTTTCAATAAAAAAAAGGTTGGTAACAATTTTTAGAGAAAACTATTTTTTAATGAAAAAATCATTTTTTTAAATTTTAAAATGTTTGTTTCAGTTTTTTAAAAAATAATTATTTAAAAAAAACTGAAAACATATTATTTAGAAAAACTACTTTAATTAACTTATAAAAAACTTTTTTTTTTGAAACTAACTTATAAAAAAACTTATTATCATACATTGTGATAAATCGGAGAGAATATTAAAAAAAATGATTTTAATTAGTCTAATCAAACACAAATCAGCTTATATTTTTTTTAAAATCTCTAAAAATTAATTTTTTTAGACAATTAAAAATCTTCATTATTTTTTAATCTGCTTCTTGATCCCTAAAGAAAAATGGCTCTCACAGTTATTTTAGTGATATACTTCTTCTTGATTTTTAATTTATCTAAAATTGTGTGTAGCATTTTAAAATTTAAATAAATATTGTTTTTGTAGTTCAAAGAGACTCCACTATAAAACTCACACAACGTTTTACCGAATTCCTTGGACGAAGAAAGGAAGAGATTGGAAGGAGAAACAGAACACTCTCCTCTGAATCAGAGTCTCTGTTTCAAGCTTTGATTTTTTTTGAAGATGTCGCTACTCTCAGATCTTATCAACCTTAACCTCTCCGACACCACCGAGAAAGTCATCGCCGAATACATATGGTTCCTCTCTCTCTCTCTCTCTCTCGCTCTCTCTTCTCCCTTTCACATTCATGTCCTCTGTTTTCCTCTGCATGTAAGTGAAGCATTGAACAATGTAATGCCTCTATTTCTTGGTTTTCACATGGATTTACGTGTGAAGGGACATTCCCTTTGATGATTCCCGTAATGGGTGTAATTTAGTTTTGTTCATCTTCCATTTAATGGACCACACATTGCGCTCTATTGGTTTCTGTATCTCTCTCTTCCCCTGTTTTGGTTGTTTTCTCTGCTTCATCTACGTGAATGGGGGTGTCTTTGCTGTGATATGTTATACACCTTAGATTATGCACTTATTCTTTCAAAGGATGTATCTCAATAAGAATGATTTGGCTTCGGTATGTTCTTGTTGCCATAAATCTAACAATATTGTTTTGAGGATGAAGAATAGCATTTTCCCTTGTTGTTTGTGTGTTTGTTGCTTATGTGTGGTTTGATTTTCGTTTATACACTCACTTGTTTTTTCAATATGGTTTTCTATACCTTGTAAACTCATACCTCCTTTTATTTTCATTATGATAGGATCGGTGGATCTGGTTTGGACATGAGGAGCAAAGCAAGGGTAGTTTTACTTCACAATTCTACAACCAAAACTAATAGTAGAAAATTGCAAATTTTTTCTTTGGTCAATTTTAGAAATTTTCAAACAGTATTATGGTCTCAAAGTTATTAAAAGTATACTTTCAAGAAGTTTTTTGGTTGAATATATTGCATGCTTGGATCGAATAATTCTCAAACCTAGAAGCTACACACATAAACAAGTGTTTCCAAACATGCATTGTATCATCCATCCTTCCTTTAGGTCTACATCAGTTTTGTTAATCGCGGATGGCGAGTCATGGCGGAATGCCAAAATCCTGCCATACATGACAAATAATGCAGAATATGGCGGAAAATAGTGGAAATGGCGGCCACATGGCAGGATATCGGCCAATGGCGGTGAGCCAAAAAACCGCCATGAGAAACTGCCATGGCAGAGATTTATAACACTGGTCAATATATAACTTAAAATTTATTATTATTTAAAACTGCATGGCTCATTTATGTGAGGAACTTTTCATAGATCCTTAAGATGTAAGGAAAAGTATGGATTAATTTTAACTAATGAATATACAAAATTATTTTGGATATAGACTCTCCCAGGACCAGTTGATGACCCTTCAAAGCTTCCCAAGTGGAACTATGATGGTTCCAGCACTGGTCAAGCTACTGGAGAAGATAGTGAAGTGATCTTACAGTAAGCATCTTTTACTAATCCCACCTCATCATATATTTTGAGCATAATCTTTTATTTGGATAAATGTTGAATTAATATGAAAATACATTCATCTCAATTCATAAGAAAAATTTCTTCTACTTTTTTAACGTCCATTAACATTCAAAAATACTCTTAGGAGTTAGGAGGACTAATACCATTTTCCAAACTTTTCTCTCTAATTTTGTGTATCTTAATCAAATACAACAGCCCACAAGCAATTTTCAAGGATCCATTCAGGAGGGGTAACAATATCCTGGTATGTTTCTTCTTCCCTGCTATTTTATTTTTACCAAGTACACTTTTTTTCAGTTAGAGGGAAACTTGTTTCCTTTGTGTAATCATCTCATGTTTCTGAATTGTAATTGATTATAGGTTATGTGTGATTCTTACACTCCTTCTGGGGAACCCATTCCCACAAACAAGAGACATGCTGCTGCAAAGATATTCAGCCACCCTGATGTTGTTGCTGAAGAACCCTGGTGACTAGTGCTGCTGCATTGCTGATTCTGTGCATGTTTGGAAACTGCTTTGAAAATAAGGTGAAGCAAAATTCATGGTGGATAGGTTGTTTCTGTCCACCATGACTTTAGCTTCAGAGTGGTTTTCGAACAAGTTTCCAAACATGACTGTGATGATTATTTTCATTGACTAAACATTGCTGCATGATCTCCAAATAGGTATGGCATTGAGCAGGAATACACCTTGTTGCAGAATCATATCCAATGGCCTCTTGGATGGCCTGTTGGTGGATTTCCTGGCGCACAGGTGAAAAATTGTTTTGAAATCTTTTGAATTGGTTTCTGTCATTGGTATAATTTTCTGTGTACAATTTTTTTTGTTAGATTCGGAAAGATAAAACACACAAGACTACACAAACAAGTCTTCATAAATAAGAGAAATGACATTGGAAGGAGGAAACTTCCTAACACTAGCATACAACTTGTCTGATATGTCAAACTTTGAGAATTCAATTTACTTAAAAACTGTTCTGTGTTTTTAAATTTGTAAATTTGTTAACAGCATGATGATAAGTATATTTTTAATGAAGGGTGATTAACTTCTCAAGCTAATTCAAACATCTATTGTTTTTTTGTGGCTGGCTTGTAGTCTTGTGATTTCTTCTGCAGATTAGTTTTGTCTTGTTTTGATCTTGACACATTGCCTATGATGGCATGACTGGATCAATTTCTCTTTCCTCATAATCAATTCTAATACGCAGAAGCTACTCACATATTCTTCACCCCATAATTGATTTTGCCTTTAAAATCAATTGTAGAACGATTACTGAACATGCACTAAGTATATGTTTTCATCTTTGCTCAACAGGGACCATACTATTGTGGTAATGGTGCTGACAAGGCTTTTGGGCGTGACATTGTTAACGCACATTATAAAGCATGTCTTTATGCTGGCATTAACATCAGTGGAATCAATGCAGAAGTGATGCCAGGCCAGGTAAATTGGAACATTCTGTGTTCTAATTTTCACTTTCACCAATCACTACCCTTCATGTTACATACACATTATTTAAATATTTTAGTGTACTTTAGTAATCCCTTTGTAATGATCTGTAGTGGGAATTCCAAGTTGGTCCATCTCTTGGCATCTCTGCTGGTGATGAGATTTGGGTTGCTCGTTACCTTTTGGAGGTAGGCACTACATCACCGTCAATTTAATTTAGCGTAGCGCTCTAAGAGCTCACCACTATCCGCTATTTTCTGCTTTGAGGGCTCGATCATAGCAAATTTTTGGCCTTCCGCGATCCGCAATTCACAATGCTGACTGCAATTAACATCTCTGTTTGTCTTTACAGAGGATTGCTGAGGCTGCTGGGGTGGTGCTTTCCTTAGACCCTAAACCAATTCAGGTGGATAATCATCAACAGGTTTTGGATTTTGTTACCTACTATTGTTTGGTTTAAATGAGAGAAAGGGGGATAAGAGATTTTAATTGAAGGAAGAAGGTAGAGAAGGAGAAGAAAGTAACCTTCATTGGAGAGGAAAAATAAAAATACATGTACTATTTTGCATTTTCCAAGATAGAAGATAAGGAAATGAAGATACTTTGACTAATATGATTTGGACTAATGAAAATATACAAAATCCAGTGTGTGTTTGAATTTTTGTGAGTAAATATTGAAAGCATTTTCAATGGATGTCCATATCTCATAATGAATTGAAATAAAAATGCTTTTAAGTGAATATAATGATACACTGATCAGTAGTTTGGAAGTTGAAAAAGTAACCAAAATGGTTATTTTAGTCATGAAAATTCATAATCAAGAATAGTTTTCACCCCTGTCTGAATCTCCAACTCTAGGTGAAGCAAAACTGGGAAAGAGAATCTCTACCTAGTCATGTTCACTCCCCTCCTTGCTTCATTTTGTTCCATTCCCACACAAGTATATTAGAGTTTACACTCACTTCTTTATTTTCATCAAAATCAAAAAATTCACATTGGATTTAGAGATAATTAGGCTCGAATTGATGACTTCCACCATGTCAAGGTGGTACTCAACCACTGAGTTATACCCCTGGCCCTGCACCCATCGGGAGATAGAACTGACTAATTTGATTACACAAGATTTCTAGTAAACTTAGGATGGAGTTATTTAACAATTTGGTAATTTAGATAGATATGTGTGTACAAATACAACTATTGAATTGAATTTGGTTTGATGATATTGACTTATGTCATTTGAATTGGCTTCTCATTAACCAGGGTGATTGGAATGGTGCTGGTGCTCACGCAAATTACAGGTAATCATAGTTTGCTTAAACTTAAATGTCACTTTGCTTCAGTGCTCGATATTGACAAGTTGATGATAATGTTGCAGCACCAAGTCCATGAGAAATGATGGTGGCTATGAAGTGATAAAAAGTGCAATTGCCAAGTTAGAGAAGAGGCACAAGGAGCACATTGCTGCTTATGGAGAAGGCAACGAGCGTCGTCTCACAGGCAAACATGAGACAGCTGACATCAACACCTTCTTATGGGTAAACAAAATAAGCATGTTCCTTAAAAGATTTTTTTCCTTATCCAAAATATTAGAATCCTCTCTCTCATGCGCATACTTCACATGACACTCTCATGTTAAAAATAACATTTGTGTCGGTCGGTCTCTGTTTTCATATAAATTAAATATGCAAGACACTCACACTAAGTTCGACATGAGAGGACCTTAGGGGTTGTGTTTGATTACTGTTTTGTAAATTAGTTTTCAATTTTTTAAAAACAGAAAAATGTAAAAACTTGTTTGATATGAATAGTTTTAAAAAAAACCTGTTTTTAAAAAACCGTTCTTATTTCCGGTTTTTAAAATTGAAATCCTAAAATATTTTGAGATTTTTTTTTCTATAATTTGTTTCTAGTTTTTGAAGTTACTAGTCTTTTTAGTTTTTGAAAACATATATATAGTTCAAACATCTTTTTTTCTTTTGAAAAAAAACGCTTTTAAAAATTGTTTCTGAAATGGTTTTTAAATTCAGAAAATTGAGAAGTGAATCAAACGAGCCCCTAATCTCCCATTTTGTGTGCAAAAGAATCAAAACTTTGATTTTCATGGTTGAGACAAGTTCCTTAGTTTAAAATATGGATTGTTGTGTGTATGCAGGGTGTTGCAAACCGTGGTGCTTCTGTGAGGGTAGGCAGGGAGACTGAGAAAGCAGGCAAAGGGTATTTTGAGGACAGGAGGCCAGCTTCTAACATGGATCCTTATGTGGTCACTTCCATGATTGCAGAGACAACCATTCTCTGGAAACCATGAGCACCCTCAATCACTCCATCATCATCACTGTTGCTTCTAGTTATAATACTTCTGTTTTTTTCAGTTAGAATTAGTCTTGTTTTGTCTCATGTGTTGATGTTTAAGGACTTCTTTGTTGGTGTTACGTGCTACTATCAGTTAAGTGTGTTGCTTCATTAGTGTCCTGTGTTTACAATAATATAATGGCCATGAAGTAATAACAATGTTAGACTGAAATTAACCTAGTTCAATAAATACCAACAGTACTTTGCATTCCTCTTTTATATCACTGTTTCTCCTTTTTCTTTTTCTTTTTGTGTGATTCATCTTTGGTACCATGTACTAGGGTTGTCTTAGATTGCTACTTGGTACTTTATTTTATGAAGCATTTAACAAATTGTCTTCTACCTCAAGTTCTCAGGTTTGCAATGGATTGTCCACAAATTTAAGTTTCCTTAAAACTGATTCCAACTCTTAAGCGTGATTCATAAAGTGCCACAACTTATGTTTTATACTTAAATTTCAAAATCAAACTAAGGAACCATGTTTCCTCTCTAATGATGCTTCCAATACTCCCACTAATCCCAATCATCTACCATGTTTCCTCCCAAATTACAAAAGATTATAATATGAAGCTCATTCATGCTTAAACTAAAACAATATAGAATAGTCGTCATTTGAAGAGTGACCGGTTACGGGATGATTTACACCAAATAGATTAAAAACCAAAGCTCATTCATACTTAATCCAATTCCGACCAGAAAATAAATTAATAAATAAATTAAAACAAAGCTCATTCATACATCACGGTGGAGGGTGGCATAGAGAGATGAACTTTAGCTAGCATCAGTCAAACCAACGCTAATCCTTTCGCTGAGTAAATGGTTTGAATTCCATTTCGATTAGCTTTGGTTAAGTTAACGCAAAACTTCTTTTCGCGTAGCATCGACTAAACTCACTCAAATATTAAATCACGTTACGTCTTTATTTTTATATTTACGTGCTGATAGTTATTAACATGGGTGTCTTGACGCTACGAGCAACAACTATGTTTGATTTTTTGTTGGTGAGGGCCAAGCCCGGTTTACCTCTTGTCGCAACCGGGGCCGCGGCGGGACGGCGCGTAAAAAGAATATGTATCAACAGAGTCGCCACCAATATTATTTTAATGGGAAACATTGGAAAACCCAAGAAATAATGGTCAACGAGACCAGAGCGGGTTCGGGAGTCGATTACGTATAGGGAAGGTATTAGCACCCTAAAACGCCCGTCTAAAAGACGGTACCCCTAATTAACTGTGCATAAGAAATTAGCTTTCGAAATATTTGTTTCACCCCTAAAGAGAAAAAAGAAGTTGATTACTTGTTTTGATTAAGAAAAAAAAGATTATTTATGAAATTGGCTTGACGGTTGTTGATATCCGCTCCTACGTATCCCCTGGTGCAATGGAGAATTCAAAGCCACGTAGTTCTCGATTTTTTTGTATTTTTGAAAGGCTTGAGAAAAAGCTTGGATTTGAGAGGGAACCTTAGAGAAGGTTAATATTAGGGTGCCTGTCGGGAATTGACTCCCGGCCTACGTATCCTCTGTGAAGAGGCGTCAAGGCTACGTAGTTCTGAAGGAGAGGTTTGATAATTTTTGTGTTTTTCATATTTTATTATTTTGTATTTTTTATCTGATTAATTTGCAAAGAGCCTGGTTTGAGATGATAACCTTTAAGAAGGTGGAGTTGATAAGAGGGAAGCTTGAAGAAGCTGAGATTTGATTTGAGAGACTTGAAGAAGTCGAGGTTTGATTAGAAAGGCTGGAAGAAGCCGGAATTGAAATGGAAGACTTGAAGAAGCCGGAACTTGAGATTTTCGCGAAGAATATATTTTTTGAGATTTTTGTATATTTGAATGTTTTTTAGTTTTTTAGAATTTGATTGTTCATGCTACCAAGTGGGTAGTCAGAGAAACTTTACGAGGTAAGTGATAGAAATTGTATTCCGTTACCGTCGTTTACTTATTCGAGAAAAGATTTTTATTCATTTTAATTTTGAAAATCCATGCTACCAAATGGGTAGTCGGTGATTTCAATAAGATAATAGGTAGAAGTGCTACTCTATTATCATCGATGATATTGATTAAAAAAAGTTATTATTTTTGGATTTTTTATATTTGTCTTCAATTATAATCAAAGAAAAATAAAATTGCTGGGCCAAATCCAGTATAGTTCTTTGTTGTTATTTTTGGAACAGAAGGAGAGTTAATGGGCCTGGTCCAATTCTAAGCATTGCCCAGCAAAATTAAACAGCCCACACCTCTTTTCTTTTCCCCTTTGGAACTGACATGGTTAGAGAGGGAGGAAGAAGGATCTGGAAACAGGGGAGTGGTGAGAGAAGAGGGAGAAAACAGAGAGAAGAAGCGGCGGCGAGAGGAAGAATGGAGCACGACGGCGCCGGAGCTTCGGTGGCGAGGCGCGGTGGTGACCGATGACGGTGGCTGGTGCGACGATGTCATGCGAGGAGCGAGGCGGTGGCGAGAGGGGGAAACAGAGGGGAAGAGCGTGAGAGAAGAAGGAGAAGCGATGGAAGAACAGAGGCGAAGTCGAGAGCGGCGCGGCGAGGCCGGCGGCACGACGCGACGGCGGAGGAACGACGTTGGGAATCGATGGTGGCGCGGTGGCTAGCGAGATGGCTGGCGGTAGCCGTAAGGCTTGGGGTTGATTGAAGGTAGCTGAGATGGTCAATGTTCTGGTTGTTGGTGACTGTTTCATTCTTTCCTCTATCCTCTCTGTTTTGATTGTATTTGGGGTTTTGGATATTGGGTTTGTGATACCGGTTGTGGATTCTGGCAGAGTGTATTTTTGTTAATCTTTAATGTATTATGCACCTCTTGGATATACAAATTTCAATGGATTGATTAGTTGAAAATAAACTTGTATTTGGTTCATTTGCTTTATGGTACACAGGTTTATAGATGATTCATTTCAACAGGCAAACTCTAATATCAAGAGAACAATATCAAAGTTTAGCATGGCAGCATCTAATTCAGATTAAGTGCAAACAATCAGAGATTAGGAAGAAGGAGGTTACTTGGTTGATGCAAACTGCTTTCCCTCTTCTCCTTATTTCCTTCTATTTTCTTCTCCCTCTCCCTTCGTGTGTTGCTGATTTGCGACTCTGGAGTGAGGTAAAATCCTCCTGTGTGTGCTTCTGGTGCTGCAACATTTTGTTCTTCTTTATTTTGGGCAGATTAGAGGTGATTTAGGTGGATGCTTTTGATGACCAGGGCGTTTTTTAGAAGATGTAAGGAAGTTAATGGAGGTTTGGTGTGAGTGTTACGGATGGAGGTGAAGAACTAAGGAGATGAAGAAGGGTCAGCAGCTGAATAAAATGAATCAATGAAGGAGGTAGAAGCTGTGATAGCCCCCTTTTCTACATGGCTTGCTAAGTCCCACATGGGAGAAAAATGATATTTTTCTTAACATTCAGTCCCCTTTTCTTCTGCGTGAATCTTCTATTTTATCCTGAATCTTTCCTTTGGCTTTTCCTTTTTTCCATTCTTCTGATGTGATCCTCCCCTGACATTGAAATTTCTTGAGCCTTGTATCATGCTTGATTCATGGAGATCTCTACCTATTTTGGTATCACTTGAGGGAAATAACAATCCATTTTTGGCCAAAGTGATGATGAAAGCTAAGTTAGCACACAAACTCTGCAAAAAAATTCTGCACAAGCATCCCATACTCAATGTTTCTTTTCTTCCTTTTTTTCAAACTAATTCCCTTAGTCTGGTTTGGTTTGCTACCCATTTTAGTTTCTGTTCTCTTCTTCTTTTTGTTAATTTTTACTTGGTCACTTACGTGACCTTTCTTGTTTCTGTTTTTTTGTTTTTTTATTTTTTATTATTTTTTACTTGAAAAATAATAATAGTAATAATAATAATAATAATAGTAATAATAATAATGATATAAAGGGGTAGGACAAAATTGGATGTTCACACCTCTCATCTAACTTTGAGTCACCATATTTGATAATTTTAAAAATACATTCACTAAAGTCAGTTACACATTTAAACTCATATTTATTTCAATCCAACTCAATAGTCACTTTTCTATTGGTCAAACATTATTTTAATATTCACTTAGTTGTATTACACCCTTAAACTCAAATTCACCTCCACGTAACTCAATTATTACCATTTTTAGTAGCTACATAATTTGAATGTGTTTTTAACTAATACTAGTATCCAAACAAGATTTATTTATTAAACTTACATTAAAAATAAAAGTATCGGATCATAAATCATATTACATCAAACTCAAATTGAGTCAAACTCGGTGTTGCAAACCCACACTGCCTCAAACACCATTTTGTAATATGCTTGTAGTGTCATGAAAATGGCTCATCATCCGGCGTTGACAAGTGAGAAGATTTTATAGTTTTCGTAGGTAGAACAAATTAATCCCGTGCATGTGGGTCTAGTATCCTTGTCCAAAATAAATGATACTATTAATTTCTAACTCTACCGACCTACTGGCTCGCAGCAATCCACAACTCAAGAAAGTCACATACTCCTGCTTTTCCTAAACACTTGACGTGTTCAAAAACAACATATATAGAAACAAACCTACTTTCTTTAGAGGCGTGTTAACTCTCAAATTCACTAGTTTGGATTGGTGCTACCAAGTGGGAAGTGATGCGAAATTTTTAAGTTTTGTTGTTTTGATAGATTAATGAAGGATGGAATGAGGTGGGAAGGAGTGGAATGGATATCATCCAATTCCAATCTCATTGAATCTCATCATTATTCTTCTCACCCAATTTGGGAGTTACGGAGTGGGATTATAAAATACTCAAACAATGAAGTGGGATTTTCATTCCGCTCCACTTCATTCCGCTCCATTATATCTCATCTCACTCCTCTCTACCATCAATGCAAACATACCCTAAAGATAAGTAATTATAAAAATTTGATAAATTATCATTTTAAATTAGCTTTTGGAATAGATATCATCAAAATTTTAATACAATATCAAAGTCGATCCTAATGCATGCATTATTCGGTTGCCTGGTCCATTAAGTTTGAAATTAAAAAATTAAGTTTGAAATTAAAAAGTTGACCTGAACGCTCCATCAATGTGGTCATTGAGATAGGACATTTCTCATGGATATAGAGTTTGTGATATATACCCTCCATATGTCCAATCAATTAAAGACAGTGTTGTCTAATGTGAACTACCAATTAAGTAATGCACCGTGCGTCACTAGCTTTTGGTTAATAAGATCGCGCCAAGTGTCCAGGTAAATAACCGGTAACCGGTTCTACAGGTTATTTTATTTTTATAATTTATTATAATTTTAATTTGCTAATTACTATAAACCCCTTTCTCTCTGTTAATCTTCTTTTTATAATTCATTTTTACTCATTTTTTATTTTTAAAAAAGGTAAAAATGTAATTAACTAATTATTATTATTTTAAACTTTTTTAAATATCAGGTAAAAAAGCCTGCTGTAGCAAGTCATTTAGAGTGGTGCACGATGCACCACTTAGCGTGCAAGTGCACCCTAAAAGCCACCTTAAAGTATCATGTTAACTACTAATGAAATACTTATAAATTAAATGATATTTTCTCATTTGTGAGTTAGCTTTTGAGTAGAATTAGATTCAACCTAGATTCTCATAAGAAATTTAAATAAGAAGTGAGATAGAAATGAAAGACTGAAAGACATAAACATAAACCTGATGTGATTTAATATGAAAAGGATACTAAAGAGAAAAATGAGAGATGTATTAATTATAAGAAAACTGAGTTTGTCTAACCAAAGAATCTTATCCTAGGTGCATCATGAAGTGAGTAAGACAAACTAAGAAAAAAAAAGTGATTAATTGCTTTCAATATTATTGCATTGCGTGGAACTTAATTTTCCCACACATTCTTATGCTATATCTCATGGCTTCCAAGCTCTCGTTTCTCACAGAGAGAAACAAGCACAAACAAAGCACCGACGAACTAGCCTTGGTGAAAGCTGCTGCATGGGCATGGTACCAACACGGTTCAGGCTCTGAAGGAAAATTCACGAGTAGTACTGAGTTTGATGCTTCTTCAAGGACTCGTCATATTCCACCAAGGCCTTCTCGTTACAAGTTAGAAGCAGGGAGATTAATGGCTAATAAGGAAGCAAAAAAAGGATCATCATCATCATCATCCCCCAAGGAAAAATCTCTTCTTGATGCATATGAAGTTCAAAGCATTTCAAGGCACCTGAATAGCCTTATAATAGAGTCGTCTGACCATAAGAAACGTGTCAATAGTGAAGCCATTAACTCTAGTGTGGGTAGAAAGAAGGAGAAGAAGAAGGAGAAGACGAGAAAAGGGTTTTGGCTAAGGCATGGTGCTGTTTGTGGGAGAGAGGAAGATGCGGTTAATCCCATTGCTTTGAGAGATGGCCATCGCCAATCAGTTAAGCTGGTCAAGTTACCCATCTCGCGTGGTGCGTTGTGATTTGATTTCCAATGCTAGAGGCTTTTGGTATGGGATGTTTTAACTGCATATACTTTGTTGTCATTGTAGAATTATATATGTTGTGGTTAAACATGTATACTTAAACAAAATGTTAGCTAATCCAGCATATCTATATTTGTAGATCAAGTTTCATAACAAGAGAATGATATGATTTTAGTTAGGGATGACAAGTGTTGATCAAGTATATATGATCATGCATGCATATGTTTGTCCAAAATACTAAGCATATATGTGAAAAGAAATCATAGGGGTCTTGGATCTATAACAACAAACATATTTTGTTTGAAGATCAAAATTCTCACTAAATCACGAAATGTATCTGCATCAAATCTCACTCACAATCACCATATATTATTTAATTTAATTTGTAATTAAATAGTCACAGATTTAATTTACTATTTCATACCTAGAATAGCGCAAGCTAATTAAGGAAAAGATTTTTTTAATCCTACTATAAACATATATTTCCTTGTTAAATGAAAGTATTGATTACACAATTCAAAATTCTATTCTTTATGATATCAAGAGCTTCCCTATGGAAAGACGTAAATCGATCTCATGGCTGCCTCCCCTCTCAATATCATTCACGGATTCTCCCTCCTTCAAATGGAGAATTACAAACCCTTTTCTTAGATCTTGCAAATAGTGCATGCTTGACTCAATACTTCTGCTTCAGGATAGAACGATCTAATGCTTGAAATAAATAGTTCCTTGCCTTCAAGTATTTTAATTTCTGATCATCAATACTCTTTCGTTGTGCATCTGTAAGAATTGCTCATTCCACTACTACTACTACTGGAATCTCATTTTCCACCAGACCCAATACTCCTTTGAACGAAAACAATTCTCCATAAGCATCGTCTAGTGATAAAATGCCCTTCAAACTTTAGTATTGGGATATTACTCGAAAAAAAAGTCACTTGACTAATATATAACCTTACACATGGTTCAAAGATTATCACAATGGTCTAGACTTTGATTTACATCATTTGGGAAGGGAGAAATGGGCTGGTTTTTTTAAAACAGAGGCTTCATCAGGACTGTCTTCTTAGTACTCGTGTTTCAGCGCTGATCCCTAGTCTTGTTTTAGCTCTGTTTGCAGCCATGGATCCGGGTAGCACTTTGAGTTGGTGTCGTCCTTCTTTGGGTGTTATCAAAATCAAATTTGATGCATCATGGAAGGAGAACCCTCTTGCTGGTTTTGCTATGGTAGCTCGGAATGGAGCGGCATAAATTATGGCTTCAGCAACTTTGTTCGACTTCCCAAGCCTCTCTCCTTTGCTTGATGAAGGGTCTTGCCTTAGTTGGGTGTTGTCCTTCACGGTGGAGTTTGGGTTATGTCGGGTTTGTTTAGAAACGAATTGCCTACAGTTGTTACACTCGTGGAAGAGAACAAGTCTTATTCACGATTGTCGTAGTTTTATTTCAGCTTTTGATTATTTTGATTTTTCTTTTGTTAGACAAATCGGTAATATTGTGGCTAATTGTTTAGCTTTGGAATGCTCCCACCTTATATCATGAGGTTTGGGTGAAGGAGGTTCCCGTGGCTGTCCAATTTGTAAACTCTGATGTATTGACTTCTTTACCCCCTCCTATTTAATTTATGAGGAAGTTTTCATAAGAAAACCTTACACATGAACTGAAAATCTGAAATAAAAAACAACCCACACTTACAACTAGAGGTGTCTAGCGGTGGGGTTCGGGCAGTTTTGGCCCAAATAGCCCAAACCGGCCGGACCGACTCACACTAATGAAGGACCCATAGCCGACTGCTGGAAAGTCTGGTTTGAGTCGGGTATTGGGCGGGTGTGGGCCTCCATCGGGTCTTTTTTATTTGATCCAATTTTTGCTATTTTTTGTTCCGAATGTTTAATTGTATATAGATTAAGTATGCACTTCCAAAAACAAAGTTGATAAAGTTATAATTAAACATACAATCCAGAAACAAATAATTAGAACACTAAAAATAAAAGGTTATGGTGATCTTCTCTAGTTAAAAGTAAAAAAAAAAAATACTGGGAGATAAATTACATTGATTACTTGTAATTATTGAATACAAATTTGAAGAGCTGGAGAAAAATTAAAATCATGATGAACATTTTTCTTAAATAAATGCTTATTTTAAGAAATAAAAAGCAAAATTGGCAGGATGGTGAGCACTAAACAGTAGGGTTGTCCACCAACCGTCCAACTTTAATAGGAATGTGGCTTGTTCATCTTCATTCCGTTCAAGGAGTTGCTTACTGCGCATTAGCAACCTCCCAAACAGAATGAAGATGAACAAACATATCTGAACAGGGTTGAGTCTGAAAATTGTTTCCATCTACAGTACACAAAATAAAAAAACCATTATCAGTCTGAAAAATCAATAACCATACTCCAGATCAAAGCAAAACATAAATAATCTAACAAAGCAAAACATAAATAATCTAACAAATCAACAAAGTAAGGAACAACACATCCAAGGCAAAAAACAACAGATCGAATTTCGTTCTGATTCTGAGTGGGAAAGAGTGATGCTAGGGTTCCATTTGAGAGAATGGAAGAAGAGAGGAGAAGAGGAGGTGGCGGTTTTGGGTTGAAAGGAGGAGAGGATGGTGGGGCGAGGAGGAAAAGGAGAGCAGCGACGGTTTCGGGTTGACAGGAGGAGAGGATGGTGGTGTGAGGAGGAGAAGGAGAGCAGCGACAGCTAGGGTTGACAGGAGGAGAGGATGGTGGTGTGTGGAGGAGAAAGAGAGCAGCGATGACTAGGGTTTCCGAAAGACGAAGATTGAAGGGTGTGTGTGAATGACAGAATGTGAATGAGATAATAAATAATGTGATAGAGCTTGATCCGTGTTAGAAGCAACAACATCCGTTGATAGAGCTTGATCTGACGGTGTGGAACGCGTGAAGAAAAACATAACATTTTTTATTAATTTCGCATTGGTCCCACAAGCACTGATGTTACGCATTTTTGTTCGTTACGCTTTTTTTTGGCACAAAACTTAGTGGACTCAGTGGACTGGACTGGACCCAAGTAGAAGTGGGCTCATTATTTTCTTTTATATGTATATATAACAGGTTCGGTTGGGCGGTCGGTTCAAAGACCAAACCGAACTCGACCGACAACAACTATTCCAACCATTTTTTTTGGGTAGGTTGGACCCGCTAACCGACCCAAACCACCCATTTGGACAAAAAAACTTCAGTTGGGCCGGTTTTTGGTCGGGCCGCGGGTTGGTGGACACCCCTACTTACAACTCACTACTAATGTTTCTTATTAACATGACAGACTAATTCAAAGGAAATAAATTGGGAAATAAATACTCCTAAAAACAGGGGAAACAATGAAACATAAACAGACTAACTAACACACACATCACAGACATGGCCATGACCCTGAAACTCAAACTCAAACTCCGAACTACAAAACCCCATCATCACCTTCTCCGTTCTGCTTCTGCTTCTACTCGTGGCAACATCTCCTCCTGGTACAACACTCCACCTCATCCCTCCAAACACCATGAAATTCTCTGCACAATCTCAGAAGCCATCAACACCGTCCACAGTTCCCAAATCCCTCTTGATTACTCTCGCGACCCGACCATTCGACGCATCCTCCGTTCCCTCACGCCCCTTCTCGTCACCAAACTCATCAACCTCAACCCTCTCTCTCTCCCACCTTCCTCCATCTTCTCCTTCTTCAACTGGCTCGCTACTCGCCCTCCCTTTCGCCACACTCTTCAATCCTGCTGCGCCATGGCCCACTTCCTCTGCGACCACAGAATGCTCCCTGAAGCACACTCCCTCCTCTGTTTCCTCGTTTCCCGGAAGGGGCACCGCTCTGCTTCTTCCCTCTTCTCTTCCTTTCTCCAAACAATGCCCACCCGTCAATCCGTGCTCGTCTTCGATGTTTTGATCTCTGCTTACACCGATTCCGGGTTCGTAGACGACGCTGTTCAGTGTCTCCGGTTGGTTAGGAAGCACAACTTGCAAATACCTCTTCGTGCCTGCGAGAATCTGCTTCGTCACGTGATGAAGTTGAAACCACCAGGGCCTTCTTGGGAGTTTTATTTGGAGATTTTGGAATCTGGGTATCCCCCAAAAGTTTATCTTTTCAACGTTTTGATGCATGGGTTCTGTAAAGTTGGTGATGTTAGGAGTGCCCGGTTGGTGTTTGATGAAATTCCCAAGAGGGGTGTGCGTCCTACACCTGTCAGTTTCAATACTTTGATCAGTGGGTACTGTAAATCGGGGAATGTGGAGGAGGGTTTCAGGTTGAAGCGTGCTATGGAGAGTGTGAGAATCTTTCCTGATGTTTTCACTTTTAGTGCTTTGATCAATGGGTTGTGTAAAGAAAGTAGGTCAGATGAGGCGAACCATTTGTTTGATGAAATGTGCACGAGGGGCTTGGTCCCCAATGGTGTTACTTTCACCACTTTGATTGATGGGCAATGCAAAGATGGGAAGGTTGATTTAGCCTTGAAAAAATTTCAGATAATGCTGGCTCAGGGTATTAGACCTGACTTGGTCACGTACAACGCACTGATCAATGGGCTTTGCAAGGTTGGAGATTTGAAAGAAGCCAGGAAGCTCTTGAATGAGATGAGTGCAAGTGGTTTGAAGCCTGACAAGATCACCTTCACAACTCTAATGGATGGATGTTGCAAGGATGGTGATATGGAATCAGCATTGGATCTCAAGAAGAGAATGGTTGAAGAAGGGATTGAGCTTGATGATGTAGCTTTCACCACACTTATCTCTGGACTATGTAAAGATGGAAGAGTTCGTGATGCAGAAAGAATGTTGAGAGATATGCTGAGTGCTGGCTTCAAACCCGATGACCCAACGTATACCATGGTTATTGATTGCTTTTGTAAAAGCGGTGATGTTAAGATGGGATTCAACTTACTCAAGGAAATGCAAAGTGATGGACATGTACCGGGTGTTATCACATATAACGCCCTAATGAATGGACTGTGCAAACAAGGTCAGATGAAAAATGCAAAAATGCTTTTAGATGCAATGCTTAATTTGGGGGTGGTTCCAAATGATATTACGTTTAACATTTTACTAGACGGTCATTGCAAGCATGGAAGCTCTGTTGATTTTGACATATTTAGTTGTGAGAAAGGACTTGTTACAGATTATGCTACATATACAGCACTTGTTAATGAATCTAGAAAAACTTCAAAAGATCGCCTGAAGAGATGATTGGTACGGAACGTCTTCTTAGCTGAACTACAGTAGATGCTGGCAGATAGAATAGAATAGAATACATTTAAAATCTCATTGTCTCAAGATCCATGATTGCTTTCGTAGATTGCTGAAAATATTGTGTAGAAAGGCAAGAGGAGCTTCCATGTGAAAAGTTATTTTGATGTTCAAACCAA
This sequence comes from Acmispon strigosus, assembly GCA_030819835.1. Taxonomy (NCBI): domain Eukaryota; kingdom Viridiplantae; phylum Streptophyta; class Magnoliopsida; order Fabales; family Fabaceae; genus Acmispon; species Acmispon strigosus. The sequence goes on along the minus strand of JAUAMA010000005.1, from coordinate 41,349,674 downwards.
TGCCATCGTGGAACGCCAGATGTCTTCATTCTTTGCAACAAGACAATATTTATTGGAGATTAGGACTACATATTTAGTGGACGCTACTACTGCCAAATGAGGTTCTTTTGTATGCTTCTGTGATCCCTTATAGATAAAGCAACTTGGCTGCTATTGTCAATGCTGGAAGCTAAAGATTGGGTAGCTAGCTAGCTAGCTTTGAGCTACCCTCGATGATTCAGTTGCATCTAAAATGGCTTCCTAACTGACAGATATGGATGCCCAAGTTGATTCTTAAAGGAAGTGCTTTGATGGCAATTGCCAAATTGCTGATAAATATGCAGCAGTGAACCAGCATGTTGCTTGGGGCCAAAGATAAGGGTAACAAGCTAACAGTGAGGGAAGAGCGGATGGGTAGCTCACATGGTTGAGTTAAGAGTAATTGTAGGTGAAGGGCTAGGTTCGAACCCTGAGGAGGGATAGTTTGGAGATTCATTTTTTAACAACTAACATTTGCCTATAAAAAAAAATTAACAGTGAGGGATTTTGATTCCCTGCAATCAAGAAAATCCTACCTTCACAAAGCCAATGAATCTCAGCTGTTGGATTAAAGATTGGTTACTTCATATATTTTACAAAGATCTGACGGCAAATATAAGAATAAAAATTGAGTCATTCATTCTTAATCAAACTACTCAGATTCTTTGTCTGCATGAATGCAAGAATTATTTCACTGCAGGGAATCCAAATTAAACGGGTAGCTACCAAAATGGCTTCCTAACTACTTGATATGGATACCCAAGTGGGTTCTTTAAATGAAGTATATTGATGGCAAACGCGAAATTTGTGATGGATATGCATAACTGAGCAACATGTTTTTGCTACATGGATGCTATATATGGAGGAATGTACCCTTAATAAGAGCTTGTGATATTTTTCTAAACTCAGCAATTTTGGAAGCGCTTGTGCATCCTTTAAAATTTCTAGTTGGAAGTGGGAGATTATTTGAAGGAGAAGTGATTAATCACAATATTTTGCTGAATTGGGATTATGTCATTAGATTAATGATGAATTATACCCCGTGTCCTTTTTTTTTTACATGTCCTATCATATGGGATCAAACCCCTACCTATGCAATATTAGAGGCGTTGATATTGGTACCACCCTCATAGCTATTAGCGTCATTGTTTAACATCTCACCACTCCCTTTAGCACTTGTCTCTTTCCTCATACCCATTGTTTAACATCTCACCACCCCCTTCATCAACTACCTCCTTACTCCCTCACACCTACCATCTCCTTCTTCCTTCATTCTCAAATTCACCATCTCCAACGTGTTGCTGATCCTGCCGCTGCCTAAAATCGCCATCGACTGCTGCTGCTTCTGCTCGCCGTCACTATCTCCAACCTCCATCCCAACCTTGGGCGTTCAATTCTGTGGAGGTAAGTACGTCGAATTCGTCGCCCTTTTTTTATCGCTGCTGCGATCTTTCGCAGTTTAAAACTGCGTATGATCGCAGTTTTAAACTGCGAAAGGTACGCAGCTTAAACTGGGGGTCGCCTGACAAATTAATTTCTTTTAGAGTAGGTCCAAGGAATTCTGAGGAGGCTGATAGGCCAAAGGCTATTGCTGCTGGGGAAATTTATGTTGATTTAACGAGAGCTTTTACTACTGATAAGGTATATATTTAACCATGGTTACATATATTTTACAATCATATATAGTTGAATTTATTGACCATGACCAATGTCTTGTTGGGTGTAGATATTTAAATCTCGGGATGAGCTTATTGACTGGGCTAGGAATATAGGCAAGGAAAATGGGTTTGTTGTTGTCACCGCAAAGTCTGCTGATGGGAGCCTTACAAGGAAGTCAATTTTGACCTTAGGATGTGAGTGGGGTGGTAAATACAAGTAGTACAAGAAGGTGTTGAAGCGCAAGGGCATGGGAACTAGAAAATGTGGGTGTCCTTTCAAGTTAAGAATGAGACCTTGGAAGTTGGACGGAGGTTGGAGGTTGAAGGTGTTACGTGGAAAACACAATCATGAAAGAGCTGAGAATTGGTCATGCTTATGTTGGTCGACTAACAAGTGAAGAAAAGGCGATGGTTGAAAAAATGGTTGACAACAAGGTTAGTCCACGTAACATGCTACTTTCATTGAAGAATGTCAATCCTGGTAATTTGACTATCATCAAGAAAATATACAATGAAAGTCAAGCCTTCATTAAATCAAAGAGGGTCATTTAACAGAAATTCAACACCTCATGAAATTGTTAGAAGGAGACAAGTATGCACATTGGAGCAGGGTTGAAGGTACATCCATTGTGGTTGAATCACTTTTCTGGTCACATCCACATGTTGTTCAGTTGTTTAGTCAGTTTCCTACAGTTTTCCTCATTGATAGTACCTACAGAACCAACAAGTATAGTATACCCTTACTAGAAATGGTAAGTGTGACATCTATACGGACCTTACATTCACAATAGTTTTTGCATACATGTCCAATGAGTGTATAGATGAAGTGACATGGGCACTTAATAGATTGAGGGGGTTGATATTGAAGGAGGACAGCATACCTTAATGAATGTTGTTGATAAAGTATTCCCTACCTCTACACATTTGTTTTGCACATTCCACATTGTGAAGAATGTGCGGGCTAAGTGCAAGTTATATGTCCGTCCTACGAAGCTTTGGGAAGAAGTGTTAGACGCTTGAGACAGCTTGATGTATTATGCAACTAAGGAGGAGTATGTGGCACATTTGGATTTTGTGCGTGGACTTACGGGTGAGTTGTCTGAATTTATGAACTATGTGAACACTACTTGGTTTCCTCATAAGCACAAGTTTATCAAGTTTGCAATCGATTCAGCCATGCATATAGGGAACACAACAACGAACAGGTACTATTTTTATGCACATTGTAGTTTGTGTCTTAATTGAATTTGGTATTTTACATGTTCATACCTATAATATTTTGCATTGCATAGAGTTGAGGGGGCACATTCAAAGTTGAAGCTGTTGCTAAGAGATAACAAATGTGACTTATAAACTGCTTGGAGTGTGATGAATAAGCTAACCATCCTGCAGCACACCAGGATAGTGGTTTTTTTTTTAGCAAAGTTTATTCATCATTGAGCACAGATTCAAAATGAGTTGTTATGACAAATTGCGGGGATTTATGTAAAAAAACACTTAAATTAATTGCAAAGGAGAAGGTGCGAGTTGGAAGCTGGGGATGTATTCTCAAAAAAAAAAAAAACACATGGTTTACCTTGTTCATGCGAGCTAATGAGGTACACTTCCATTTCACCTATGTCAGATCATCACCATTGGAGGAGACTATCAACAACCCCTACAGATTTGGAGTCTGAACCTATATTGGGATTTAGTATCCATCATGAATTTGATATTATATCACGTATGTTTGAAGAATATGATGTAGCAAAGAAGCAATCTATAAGAGAGAAGCATAACGAGATTGCATTTCCAGATCAAACATCCATGTGTCCTCCTCTTGACAAAATTAAAACAAATGGAGGAATCAGAGGCAAAGGCAAAGGCAAAGCCAAAAGCAAAGCCAAAAAGGTATCACCAAAATTCAACCAAATGTGACCCTTCTTTGTGGGAGCATGTAGATATATTTATGCACTCCATTCATAGTAGCAACTCAAGTCTTCCCTCCATTCAAACGCCTAAGTCCATTAGCCTTCCCTCCATTTAGATGCCTAAGGCAGGTAACACCTCCCTTTTGAAAGCCAGGGAAATGACCCAGAAAAAGCACTCCATGGATTACATTGGTGAAATACCAAAATTCTTTCATCCTTATGTTGTTAACATTGTGGATGTCAAGGACGACGGTAATTGTGAATTTAGGCATGTTGCCTCATTCATGAGATTGGGTGAAAACATGTGGGCTCATGTTCGAAATTATTGATAAAAGAGCTTGAAACTCATTATTCAATATGAAACACTTTACGAGTCAAGGAAAAAGTTTTAGAAAGTACTTAATGCTCTGCATGTTCTTCCAATGGAAATTATCACTTCTGACAAGTGGATGTCCATCCTTGATATGGGCTATCTAATTGCCACAAGGTTTCAGGTTGTTTTTGTGACCTTGTCGCATAAGGGATGCAGTACATTTTTACCTCTTACTGGTCTGCCACCTCATGCACTTGATCAGAAAGTCATAGTTGTTGGGCATGTCAACAACAGTCACCGGGTGCAGGTATACATTTCTTACAATGTCATTTTTGTTTTAATTAACAATCAATTTTGAACAATGTCAAAAACTATCATCGCATAACTTGTAGGTGCACTTGCAGAATGGATTGCCTATGCCAGCTATTGCTCCACGATGGCGTCATCATCGTGCTCCAGAAGCTCATAAGTGGGAGACACCCTGTTTGGCCCGCATGGCTCAATTCCAACAATATCTTCTTGAACTAAATTTAAACACCATCTCTGATTGTATTGATCTTATAAAGATTAAAAGAACATTACTTTGTTTCATGGCATTCATTTGTTGTAATAATGCTCTACATTACTAAACTATGTTAAGACTTCTCATAAATCTAATTCAACGGTTGTTTGTGTTTAATTGTGTTGTTAGGTTTCTATTAATAATGCAAAAAATGTGTTATGTCAATTCTGTTTATCAGAACGCAGTTTAAACTACGGCACTAGTTACATATGTTACGTATTTTGTAACTTCGAAAAATAAACATTTCCGCAGTTACAAACTACAGGTAGAAGGCTATTTACGGGTTTTTACAAAGTTGGGATGGAGCCAATAGCTATGAGGGTGGCACCAATAGAAATGCCTCAACATTAGAATTTAGAAGAAACACCAAACAATACTAGAGTTGCAATTTTGATCCACATTCACAATATTATGGACTTGTGATGATTCTCAAGTTTGAAGCAAATCATTTCCTAGATCCATCTTTTTTTTCTGGGCCAGCTAGATATTTCCTTCTTTTCTTTGTAAACCTACAAGGATTGTTTTTGGTGATTCACAATTTAAATGTAAAAATTCATAAGAGATTCCCCTAGCTCAAGTCATAGTGTCCAACCTTGGAGCCTAACAATACCCGCTTTTAAACGTTTAGCTTAGAAAACCTAACAAAGCTTAGAAAGTTTCTCAAACTGTGTCCAGCCGCCACCCCCTTTGGGGCTCCTCCCCCATTGGGGAGTTTTCCTCCTCCTCCGTGGAGGTTTCTCCTGCTTTTAGGTAGGTTCCTGTCCCACAATAGGTGGGTCTTCTTCCACATTAGGTGGATTTTCTACCCAGTAAGTGGGTTTGTTTCTCTGTTTAGATTGTTATCCTCCTTTTTGTTGGTATCATCTGTCCATCTCCACCACTGGTTGTTGTCGCCGTCACTGTACAGCAACATCCACGCCTCCACCGTCGTTTTCATGCCTCCACCGCCGCATGGGTCTCACTCGCGTCCTCCGCTGCTGTGACCTCCATCGTTATCCACTCCTCATATTCAAAGGCTAGATTTGTTCAAAGTTTGGCTCTAATCGACAATTTTCCACCTCCTTCCTCCTCAGGTTTCTTTCTTGCTGTCTCCACCGGTGCCACGATTGCGGTTTATGCCACCAACCACCCGCTGCGGCTTCCATTGCTCATGATGGCACATCCCTGGTCTTATCTCTCGTTCATCCAGATCTATTGCGGGTTTGTCCCCTATTCTAGAGGTGTTGTGCACCTTTTTGTTGATGGCCTTGTAAACGACAGAGACAGCAAGGTTGAAGAAGTGACATTTAAAACTTCATTATCAAATTTTAACTTCTATATGTAGCAGATTCTTTGTTGAGTTGAGCTTTGGAGATGCAGCTATTCCGCCACCGATTCTACCACCTCTGTTACATGGTTGGCTAGGGTTTAAGGCTAGGTTTAGCTGACCCATCTTTCATGGGCTTAGTGCTTTAGGCCGCTTGGGGTGTCCTTGTTAGTAGTCTTGCTACTTCTCTCCGTGTATCAACAGGCCTTAGATATGTAATACTTATGTGTTGGCTCTGTAGAAAAGGCTGATTTTATTGTGACCTTGGGTCACTTGTTTAGGCCATGCCCTTTCAATGAAGTAACCTTCTTTAACCAAAAAAAAAAGTCATGGTGTCCAACCAAGTTCTGGGACTATGTGAACTTGAACCTAAATTTCCTGGTCGGTTCGCAAGCATTTGAACTTCATTTGTAATGCAGAAAGAAAATTACATAAAAATCATAGCCGCTAGTAACATGCATCATTGCACATACAGCTAGTAGTAGCAGTAATGAATCGGAGGCACGAGGCTAAGGTTGGGCGTCCTTACTCAAGAATCATTCCAATAACCTTATCTAATGCTGAAGTCCAAATTAAATACTCCCTCCATCCCTAATTGTAAGACCCCTTAGAGAAATTTTGGTGTTCCTTAATATAAGAACCTTACTAATTTCGTGAAAAAGTTATTATCTTTTTTCATATTTACTCATTGCATTTATTAAAAGAGAGCGAGAAAATATTAAAGAGATAGTGTGATACAATTAATATAATGGAGAAAGAGTTAAGGGTAAATCTAGAAGATTTATAACTTATATAAAAACTAATGCATTAGTTAGCCTCATTACGTGTTTTCTTAATAAACGTAATTACCCCCATGAGGTCTTATAATTATCGACGGAGGGAGTATTTACTTTTCCATTCAATCCTAGTTGTAAGTTGTGTTATGGTCTTACATTGATAAGAAATATAGCTAACTAAGTTAGCTAATTTTTAAGTAAGAGTTAGGCGATCTAAATTCTAAAATGATATCATAGTGTATTATAAATCCATTTATTAGACATCAACAAATTTCATGTAAATTTCATGTTTTAGACATCTAACCTTGGGTGAGGGGTGTGTTAAGTTCTTATGTTAGAGTTTTGACTTTTTTTATCGGTCAAATTTCTCTTTCAGAGATTGATTCCTAGACCTTTCCTTCCCAGCCCATATGTCTCACAACTCTTACCACTTAATCTATCATTTAAAAATGAGTTCTGAACTAAATAAATGAGCTACTTTTTTAGAGTATACTAGTTTGTACTAATCCAAATTTTCATTGAAATTTGAATTGTTCTCGTTACCCCTACCCTACCCGGCTCCTGAATGTTTTGCCAATAAAGTCAGCACCTTCAGACATTGGAAACTTGAATCGACATAAATCTGAAAATAATATCCGCTAATGCTTTTGTGGCACCTGCCAACCTCCCATAGAGTCACTGTTAATTCTGATGTAACCTTCTCTCTATCCCTTCCTTAATTATTGTTCCATGTAGTCATGATTTTAAACTGTTTGATAAGGGGTTTAATTTACCATTGTCAGTGTCCATAATTATCAGATCATTTAAAAACATTTTTTTTAAGATAAGTGTTTTTCTTCGGAGTTAATTTTATTCGAATCAAGAACATTTACATTGTGATGGGACTAACTCTCCTAACATAGGTTATTTCTATTTATAAAACTTGAACTCAAAAACATGTTTAAGAAGAATCAAGCGTGTACAACTTTTTAAAAACATATTTAGCATCCCTTAATATTTAAGATTTTCTACTATAAAAAAAATAGATTCAGTGCATAATTTGGGAGCACAATCATTTTCCATATATACGTATTTTATTTATTATGTTTTTGTAATTTCAAAATATTGATTATCGTTAGTTAATTCTTTTCACTTTACGCAATAAATTAATTAAAGTTAAGTGTGGAAAATTGTATAATTTTTTTTTTTCAAAATCAATACATTAATTAGTCTCATCATATATTTTCTTAATAAGCGTAATTGTTTGAAGATGGTCTTATAATTAAAGATAGAGAGAATAGTAGTAATAATCTAAGCGGAAATTGCACTCACCTCCCTTGAGGTTTGTCATTATTGAACTGATCTCTCTTCTATTTTGCAAAATGTATTGACCTCCCCTCCTACATATATCATTTATAATAATAAAGGGTGATGTGTGTTATGATAATAAATCTTAGGGGATGATGGTGCAATAATAATAAATCTCAGAGGAGGTTAGTGCAATGTTCCTAACAAAGTAATGGTGGAGTAATATCAAATAATAGAAAGGATCAGCCACTGCAAAATTAATAAAGCTAAGAGGAATTATTATAGAAAGGATCAGTCAGTGCAATTTGCCTATAAATTAAATGAGTATATGAGAAAAGTGTGAAAAATAAAAGTTATAAGAAAAGTGAGTAAGATAATAGTTATGAAAAAGGGGGAAATGTAAAATAAATCTTTTTTTTTGTTACATGGAGGGGACCAACCCGGAGCACAAAACTAAGCGCTAGACCCAAACGACGAAGAAGGAAACCCGAAGCCTAAGTCTAAACTAAGAAGACGGTGACAATCACCAAAGGGGGATGAAAGGACATGAACCTCAAATGGAAAGCGGAGAGCTGCTGTAGCTAGCTAATCTGCTACAGAGTTACAATGCCTCGGAGCAAAACTAAACCCGATATTCCCATGGAAAGACACCCCTAGGGGTGTTCATAACCGATCCAATCCAATAAAATTTAAAAAACCGATCCAAAGAAACCGAAATCCAATTAAACTGAAAACCGAACAGATCCAAAATTGAGAAAACTGATATTTTTTGTCGGATTGGATCGGATTTCATATTTGTTTTTCAAAACCGAACCAATTCAATCCAAACCGAATGTTTACAAATATAGATAATTTTATTTGTACGTATATCATATCATTCATACTTACATATTTACGTTCTTATATGTTCATATAATTATTATATGACACGTACTTATTTATGAAGATATATTTAGGTAAATAGAGTTTCAAGTAATAATTTGAAAAATATGCATCAAAGTAAACATATATTTAAGAAATATGTCAAATACTATGCAGGGTTAACTTTTTTAATCTTCTTATTTTAGAGGTAATGAGTCAAGAATGGTAAATGTGGTATTAAATCGTGATATATGAAGGACCAAAAGTGCTATTAACACTAATTTATTTTATCAGTTTCAAAAAGAGAGCTTAATCCTAACGTCATGTATTGGTTACCTGTACTTTTATCTAGCCAAAAAAATATCCCACCAAGGTTACTAATTACCAAATAACAGGAACACTCCCGTTTGCATCTTGGTGTCAAGCATCTTGCTTGCATAGCAAAGAGATCAGGAAGCGCAGGAGCAGAAAGTATAGCTACTTTTAAATTGGGTATTGCTAAATAAAATGGGTATAATTGTAAACTTATGATTTTATAAAAGAGTGAAATTCTGATCTCATTCCATACCCCATATTGGGGGAAGCAAAATGATAGGATTGAATGATATTTGAGGGTATTTATTTTACTCATTCTCATCTCATCTCATCTCACATATCATTAATCTATCGAAACAACAAAATTTTAAAATGTCACATCCCATCTGATCCCACTAACCCAAACATAGCCTATATCTCTCAAGAAAATCACAAAAATAGCTCCTCCAAACTCCCAAAAAATACTTCATTCAATAAAATTTTGAAAATAGCTTCTTCATGTCTTTCATAATTAAATTTGGGCTTCTTCCAGCTTTTCACAGTTAAGTTTCAAGCTTCTTCAAGCTTTCCAAGTGTATTCTAATAACTATGTAGCCCTGGCCTCTCTTCAATAAAATATGAGACTAAGAATCAATTCCCATAAAGCACCCCAAATCAAAATCTGTTTAAACCAGGTTAAAAAACTTATCGGGCTACATTCATAAATAACCGTTTTTCCCTTTATTTATAAAATGCTTAAATATGTTTGATGTTCCTAACATTTTAAAGAGAATCAATCTAAGTCCTTGAAAAAATAATTTGTAAAATATCATCCCTAACAAAAAAAAAAATCAAATTAAGTTCTTTTAATCAATTTTGACTAGTCAACTGTCTTTGTGGCACGAATTTTACCCAGTCATCGCCTAGATGGAATTTTTATTTAATTTTTAATCTGCCACATATTCACCTTCATTCTCATCATCTTCCCCCTTCTCCTTCCTCCTTCATCTCAAACCTAGAAACTTCAACAAAATCCAAAAGCTTTTCCACCCTTCCCATGAACATCATACAATCCTAAAAAAAAAACAAAGTAAAAAGTAAGATTTGAGGATGAAGGAGGAAGGACCGAAGGAGGAAGGAGAAGGGGGAAGAGGACGAGGATGAGGATGAAAATGAATATGTGGCAGATTAAAAATTAAATAAAAATTTCATCTAGGCGATGACTGGGTAAAATTCGTGCCACAAAGACAGTTGACTAATCAAAATTTGTCAAAAGGACTTGATTTGATTAAACTTTTTTTTTTTGTTAGGGATGACATTTTGCAAAATATTTTTTCAGGAACCTAAATTGATTCCCTTTCAAATGTTAAGGACCCGAACATATTTTTCAGGGTCACAATACTAGTTATAGTATATATTTTATCATCCCATATTTATTATTATTGTTAACAGTAAATAATTCAAATAGAAAAAGGAAATGAAAATCGAGATATACTTCACTTAAGTAAATTCAACCACTATACAAGCAAGGGAAAGGCAAACATTCATAACAAAAATGGTCTTTTCCACCCATTTCTTTCCATTTAGTCCTTGTTTGAAAGACATGAAAATAAAGAGAAGAGAAAACTTAAATGAGAAAACACATTTTTATAGATATTTTCTCTTTTTTGGTTTAGAAGAAAAGGTGGAGAGAAAATGTTGTTTGAAGAGAGACCCACAAAAAAGGTTTTCTCTTGGAGTTATGAGAAAACATGAGGATGAGGGGTATTTTGTAGATTTGACCAAAATACCCCTAATTTCACAATTTAGAATAATATAAAAAAATATAATAAATAATACTAAATAATAATAAATGTTAGTAATAGATAATAATAATTTTAATAGTATTTCTTAAATTATATTTTTTTGTTAAAAAAATTATTATCATATTTAATTTATAATTAAGGACATTGATGTCATTTTAGAAACATATTCTTTTATTTTATCTTACTTTGTTTTTCACTTTCTCTTTAACCAAATGACCTAAATATCATTTTATTTTCTACTCTCTTTTCTTTTCTCTTTTCTCTTTTTTCGTTTTTTTTCTCTTACTTTTCTTTTCTCTACCAAACATACCCACATAGTTTTTTCTTTCCACCCTTACTTTTGAAGCAACCAAAGGACATAAAGGATTTTGGGATTTGTGTTTTCTTTCCCTCACCGATCTTTCCTCTCTCTTTCTCTCAAAACAAACAGACCCATATAGGGTGAAAAGAAAAGTAAGTAGTAAAAGCTAGTTTTTATCGTCAACTAATTAAACGACACACGTTTTTCCCCATCATGTGAATGATGTGATTGTCGGGAATTATGTGGTAGCGTTTTAATCCTTTTCCATGAGTCTCACTTCTGTGGACCCCACTCCATTGCCATTTGCCACGACCACAACTACAACCACAGCAGCTTCTTCTGCTGACAAGGCAATGTGTCTTTTCTTGTGATGTTTTTTTGTCTTTTTTTCTTAATTTTCTTTCACCATTTTAAAGTCTTCTTGGCCTCGTAGTTAAGATTAGTTAAAAAGTCTAATCTACTATTAAAGTTAAGTGACCTCTTTAATCAGTTCAGTCTTATTCAATCATCTCTATATACTTCAACTCTTCAACCTGGGTCCGCGGTAACTGTCTTCATAAAGACATACATTTCTTCATAATTCTCTAATTTGGGTGCACTGTTTCTTGCACTAGTGAATAGTATGTTTCTCGAATAAATAAACTATGTTATCATTTAGGTGGGGCAATTGTTGTCAAACCCATTAGAAGCATCTTAAAAAAACACCAACTCCCTCTTGCTTTGTTTGCTTTAAGCTAACATTTTTTAAAATATAGCTTAAATAAACATAAGTTAACCGATTGAAAGCCATGTTTAATCAACCAAAAAAATGTTAAGAATCTCCAAAAGGTTTGCAAACATCCATATTATAAAAATAAAGAGATTAATTATGATGCACCGATAATGATGTAAAAGCTTTTTACACAGTTATACAATCGTTATGTTATATATGATTATATTCTTAAAAAGTAACATTCATCTATTATTTTAATAAAATAATACTAATTTATTTTTTAATGTGGTGAAATTTAACTTTATATAAAGAAGATTACACACAGAGAAATTAAATTCTATTATAAATCTCCCATAACAACTACCACACTCATGACTTTATAGTATATTTAAGAGCTCTTCAAAAAAATTCCATTTTAAAATAAGAGGAGAACATTACACCTAATTTGGCATCTCCTTTCAACCTTATCTTTATAGCAAACTGAAATTAATAATAGAGGTAATTACACTCATCTTCTTAAGTTTTATCAATATTGCACTAAAGTGTGTTTCTTTATTAAGCCAAACAGATTGATTTTTCCTTTTTTATATATCATTTTAATAACAGACTAGTGATGATATTATATTTATAAAACCTAAAGGAGGTAAGTGGGATAATTATAAACGTATGGGAGGTTAGCACAATGGTCCTAATAAAATAAGTGTGATTATATAGTGTCTTGTTAAATAGTAGAGAAAATGTTTAAGGGTGGCAATATAGGCTAGACTCGTTTGGCCTGCTTTTTTGACGGGTTGGATTGGAAAATTCAACCCAAATACCCACTTCAAAAACCCATTTTTTGGCGGGTTTTGGCGGGCCGGGGCGGGCTGGCTCAGCAGGCCTGCCTTGTTGTTTTACTTAATTTTTGTTATCTAACTAAACAGAAAAAATTCAGTCCATTGTCCACCAATCACTCCTCTCTTTCGATCTGTAATGCGATTTTGTCCTTGCTTCCTATCCTAGTTTGAGCTGCTTATGGTTAAGCGATTTCATATTTCAGTTTGATATCAAGTTCCTTGTTCTTCTCAATCTGATCTCGCCCTATTTTGCAGATTATGGAACTTGATTGCTAGTGCATGAAGCTAGAAGGTATCAAGGACTAATGAAAGAAGCAAGGTCTGAATTATTATTCATGTGATTACTTTCTGAAAAGAGAAAAAATTTCAGTACAAAAACTTTAATTGTGAAGGCTAGGTGTTTGTTTTAAACCTGAAAGAAACCCCAGTCTCTACAAGATGAGTCCATATTTTCTAATTCAAGTCCTATAGCTTCTCTGTGAATTAATTTTTTGAGGTTGATAGCTTGTTCAGTTGTTTGCACTAAGTTCTATAGTTTATTCTCCATATACCAAAAGTGGGAACCCAACCTAACCCGTATTTTAACATGTCGGATCTGACCCGCCCCACCAGCCCATATTACTACCGCTAAAATTGTTAGTGTAATAAAAATAAACCTTACGGGACATCAATGCAATTTGACCTTAATAAATTTTTATTAACACTGCAATCTAAACGGAAGATGTGATTGCTAAAAATACAAGATCGGAGGAAAAGATATATTGGAGAGAGATGAATGCGAATGAATCAAAATATGAAGAAATTGAAGGCATAATTTTATTGGTTTCATATTGTCTAATCAAGAATATATATAAAAAGATCAATTCAAATTAATGTGCATGATTTCATGATAGCCCTTGACGTATTGTCCTTTTGGAATGGTCCAAAACGATTGACGTTTACCGCGCCACCCGTAGACTGTTGTTCAATGAGCATCATTGACATCCACGCATGTGTGCTGTTTAAAAAACGACATCTGCCTAACTTCTGACAGTAACCTGCACCCGCACACACGCAATCATCACCTCTCTCTACTTCGCTCTTCTACTGCAATCAGCCTCACCGAATCCAACCCTGCGCCCCACCAGATCAAACTCCACCCATAGATTCTGCTGATGCACGTTACCAATGATGTTACTAGCCGCACCCAATCTCTCTGACCTCCCGATTCCAACGCAGTGGACCCCACCTCCCACATCAGCAAGCAACCTTTCTTTTGGAATCACGATCTCCACGCCTTTCTCGAACTCGAACGCCATGTCCCCCACCAACCGTCCGATCTCAATGCCGTCGCCGTCGAAACACATGTCAGCAACACCACCGTACACGTACCCCTTCTTCAACCTGGGCCCCACCAGTCTCACAACCTCCTCCCGCACCCTATTATAAGCCTCGTCGACAAGCAAAGTAAGTTCGGATCCGGAGTCAATCATGGTTTGACCCGACCCGCTTGCGTCGGGTCTGAAAACGGTAGGTGGAATGTTGAGTCTCTTTGCACCGATTCTTATTCCTTCCATTGGGACAGTGTAGGCTAGCGGGTCTAGATTCGGCATGCGTTGACTTTGAGTGAAAGTCAACATCGAAACGTATTTGAACCGGGTCGAATCCGGGTTGTTCCCGAGGTAGAAAGTTCCGGGTACGGGTTGGGGTTTTCTGACGGGGACACAGTACGAGAATTTTGGGATTTTTGTCTGGGAAGGGAAGGAAAGGCGGCCGAGGTTCATTCCCAAAATGCCCCTGTTGTCGCTGGAGGCTCTGGCGCAGCCGAGGATGAGGGGAGGGGTAGTTTGGGAAGCGGAGGTGGTGATTTTTTCTCTGACGAGATTGCCCTCGGCTAAGGTGCCGTCGGCGTAGAAGAAGGAGTAGTGGCAGAGGCGGTTGGGGTCGCAGGTGGTGGGGAGGGTAAAATCGGGAACGCGGGGTTTGCAGACAGGGTGGGTGCAGGGGAGGGTGGAGAAGGAAGAAGACAGAGCAGGGTCGAACGACGACGTCGTTGACGGCGGCGCCGTTTTGGTTGGTTTGTTGTTGTTCTTGTTGTTGTTGCACTGAATCCACGAGAGTTGGCTACCGGTGTCAAGCACCATTTGTTGCGGCTGCGGTGGTGTTCCGGTTGGGAGGGTCACCACCAGAGCCATGTTGGAATATGTGAAGGAAGAAGAAGAAGAAGAAGAGAGGATTCTGAGTTTGGAATTTGAAGGAGAAGAAGGGTTCTCTGTGGAGAGTGGAACAAGGGTGAGAGGGAAAGAGAGTGAGTTGTTGACATGGTTGAGTATGGCGGAGGAGGTAGTGAAGAGAAAGAAAGGTAACAGAAGCATGCAGAGTTTTGAGAGTGAAACAGGGGAAGAGAAAGCCATTGCAAAACAGAGAACAGAGATATTTGCTTTTTTGTTTTATTATTGGGAAGAGTGTGGGTGTGGAGTGGCAAGGTGTTGTGGGTTTGTATTTATATAGCCATAGCCAAGTCAAAACTTGAAGTGAAAAAAAGGAACGTATATTGTTTGATTGTCATCCTTATAAAGTATAATCAATTCTAATCGGGTAATTTTTTTTTTTATGTACATAATGTTTCCTAATGATCTTATAAAATTAATTTGAGACGTAATATCAGTTATTATACGTAGAAGGTTGTGATTTAATTTATATGCAAGGTATGTGCAAAGATTTTTTTAAAGATATCTAATCATATCATACCATAATTTCCTTTTTAATTAATTTATAATTTGATATATAGAGTATAGTGAATCTAATTAAATGTCTGCAATTAAATAAATTATATCGAGAAGATCATGATTTGATTCATATGCACGGACAGTGCATGCCATATTTTTTTAATAAGTTTATGATGTGACACAAAAGTAATTGTAATTAAATCTCCTTGATATTTTGAGTAATAAAATTAATTATATGGAGAAAATAATGATTTAATTATATCAAATTATACAGAGAAAATCTACCTACTTAACATATTTTTAGAGTATCAAAAAATTAGTATGATGGCTATCAGCGGTAAAATATTTTAGAAAAAAAAAAAGACATTTGATTACGGAGATTAATACTCATGCAATGTTAGTGTAAAATCTTTTTACGCTGACATCCGATCATAACTCTTAAATATTTATCATATTATAATCTATTTTTATAATTAATTAAACAGATTTTGAAATTAATTATCTCATTATTTGGGTAAACTTCTCTTATAGTGCATGAGTATTTATTATATGGGGTGCTGATAGACATCCAATTATAGCATATTAATTTATGAGTTGACAGAATAATAATTTTAGTTATGTGTCTAATTAATTTGGGTGATATATAGAGAAAATACCGACTTAATTTATATGTACAGGCCGTATAAAGACATCTAAATATATCATGCCATGTTTTTTAATTAATTTATAATTTGACAAATAGTAATTTTTTTTTGTTATGAGACAAATAGTAATTTAAATATCTATGTTTTTTTAAGGAATGTTTATAGTTAATTTGAGTCAACGATCTAATTTATATGCACGGTAAATTCATATAATTACAGTTTTCTAAAACTATTTTTTTTTAAATTGAAAAATTTAAAAATCTGCTTGACACAACCTTTTTTAAAAACGGTTCTTGTTTTCAGTTTTACAAATTAAAATACTAAAATAGATAAAAGTTTTTTTCAGTTTCCGTTTTTAGTTTTTAAATTTCAATTTTTTAAATGTTAGAAAACACCACATTCAATAATTTTTTTTATGTTTTTCTTTTAGAAAATAGTTTTCAAAATTAATTTTTAAAAACTTTTTTAAATACAGTTTTCAGAATCTGCACTATACAATTTTTTAAGTATTTTCAAATATGGGAGAATAGTAATTATAGTTAATAGTAATTCTAATTTATGATATAGGAGAATAGTAATTCTAATTTACATCTAAGACGTCTTATACTTTTTCATATTTTCAATGCATAACGATTAAAGTGTTTATGTTATGGACATAATCAATTATAATAAGTTTTTGCTGAAAAAGGTGAATACACATATCACTTCAACTTCAATCCTACTAATACAATTCTATCTAAAATTGATTCTAGCAATACTAATAATTAATCTAAACACGTACCAAACGGCAAAAGAAGCAAGTTCAACCCCAAAATAAGAACGCGTTTTCTTTAGTTGAGTGGGCGTACCTTCTGAATTCTTTAGCAAAAACAGTGTGCAGGTCCTGCTTCACGTCCATATCTTATCTTAGAGTTCTTAGAATTGAGTTTCTGTAAGTAAGAACTATCATTAAAGCAAAGTGAGGTGATATTTCTTGTTAAGAAGTGAAAGTAATATCTTTTAAATAAGAACTCACTTCTTACTCTAAAAAACAAATTTTTTTCTCTCATTTAACAAAGTGTTCATCAATATAAGGTAGTATGAGACCAGGTAAATAGTGCTAAGAACTGGAAGTAAGAACTCGCCAGTAGAGCGAAATCTACATCAATTCTTAAGAACTGTTTTGGATGCTATACGTGACAAATGAGGCTCACGTAAATAGTGCTAAGAGCTCATGGTGTTAACTAATCTAATCAAGATTCTCTTTCTCTTTCTGATGGAGTCGCCACCCCTTGTTTAATTGATGAAGCGTAATGGATTTTATTTCATTTTTGTGTTGGGTACTTGTCCTCTTCTCTGCATCCAATCTTTCTTTCTTTATTACACTTGTTGACTAATGAAGTGTGACGTGTTTACATGTAAGCCTTGGTTACCAGGCAAATGATTGATTTCAAATTTAGTAATGGTATAGTAAAGCAAATTTCACTAAACTTCAAAACCACGAGAAAGTTTATTGGAAAGAAAGCGATGTGAGGTTACTTACCTGATAAACTACAAGTTTCTTTATTTCAATCTCTGGAAGGTGTTATATAATTATGGCACTCGTTGTTTCTTTTATTCTTTAATACATATGGAAAGTATATGTGGTTGGTTGGTTGAAGGATGCTTTATTCTCCATCCTTACCTTAACGAAAAAGTTGAGTTTGAGTGAGAAGTATATTACTTTTTATTGCACTTACATATCTCGTAGCTGCTAAATATATGAGAATAGGGATGGAAATAGGTCAGGTCACTGACAGACTAGATTAAATTACTAAACAGATAAGGTCAAGGCTTTTTTAAAAGTTTATTTAGTTAAAAAGGTCAGATTTGAGCCACTTAGAAAGCCTTGTAAACTTAATTTGCCGTCCTATTTAAGTAAATATTAATTTATTATGCTATTCATTTAATTTTGAATTTTTATTATAATATATTTTTTGAAATCTTTATTATAGTATTTTAAAACTAAATAGTTGTTGAATTATTTACATGATTAAATATGTTAGACTATATAATGAATTAACCATATAAACTTCTTTAGAAAACAGCTATACCTATTTACTTTGAATTGGACCATATAATTATATTATTGTATTTTAGCTCACTAGTCTATAAGTTTATTGACATTTTACAATTAAATTTTTCGGTTTACTTGAATGTATTGCAATAAAAGAAACTTTTAAATAGGCTATCAGGCCAGGCCAGACTTTTAAACAGATCAGGTTCAGGCCTAAAAAAAAGCCTATAACAGACAACAGGTCAGGCTTAAGCCTTGAATTTTTTAAGCAGGTCAAGCCTGTTTAAGCAAAGTCTAGCAAAGCCCAGCCTACTTCCACCCCTATATGAGACTAATATGTTCAAGTCTTCAAGGTCACATTAGGTAGATATGTGTTTCCCAACAAATCTTTCTCCATACACATTGCTCAAAGATCGAATTATAGACTAAATAGTTAAGAAAATTATCAACTAACTATGCTTGACTTTGTTGGTAAGCTAGAAGTATATTATTGACCTAAGGAAACAGGAGTTCAAAATCAAACGCATTAATATTTTTAATGTAATTAGTTTAATTTCACTTTTGGTTCCCAGGTGATTTTAGTCTCCAAAATTTTGTTTAGCAGATTTAGTGCATCAACTTTTAAATCGTTGCAAATTAAGTCCTCATATCATTATTACTCTACTAATAACTTAAATTCTTATTTTTTTAAAAAAAATCACAAACCAAACCGAAATAATCATTGCATGTCATTCCCATCAAAACCCACTAATCAAAATATTAAATTTTAATAAGAAAATAAAAAAAATTGATTAACCTCTTCCAACCCTAATCTCATTTCATTTAAAATCCTTTAAATTTAACATTTTTTTTTTATTTTTAAACTTTTAAATTCGTATCATATATAAAATCCATCATAAACACTAAAATATTTAAAAAATAAAGATTTAATGATTGTATACATATGAGAATTGAGAGAGGAACTAAATTTGCTTAATTTTAAAAGTAGAAGAACTTAATTAGCTCGAAAAAACTAAGAGGACCAAAATCACACATAGTCTAAAAAACCACACATAGTCTAAACTAAGGGACCAAAAATGCTAATTAATTCATAATAAGTAAGCATAATACTTCATTCGTTTCTTTTTATAAGAATCAAACTAACTTTGCACACTCCTTAAGAAATTTAGGTAGTATAGTTTTTTGTATTAAATTTGTTCTCAAATGTTGTTGAATTTCCAAAATTGTCCTTAACATACTTATTTTTAATTTTTTTTCATCATTAGTGCAATTCCATATTTCCAGAATTGAATAAGGGTAAAAATGTGAAAAAATAATTAATATGGCACAAAGTCTTATGTTGTTCTTATAAAAATGAACAACCTCCACCCCTCTTTTGACTTTTATAAAAAGGAACGGAGGGAGTACATGGATCATAACTTAGCTTCAAGCCTATTCAACTCAGTTCTTTTTCCTTCTTTCTTGCTAATAGGGCAAGCACCAAGGAGTGACCTTTTCATCATGTTTCAATCTGAATTGAGATAATATGCTTGCTCCATCTTCCATAGAAAAAAAATAAACAAACCATACAAATTTTACTAGAGTAATTTGCCGCATGCAATTGAACACAAACAACTAATAACAAAATGTTATAATAGGGTTTGAAAATGTAGAAAGACAGTTGTTGTCAATACACGTCAAGCCTGACCCGTCACGAGTAGGGAAAACCGGGTTAGGTAAACCCAACTCGCATTAGAAGAGTTAGAAATGGTTGAACCTGACTTGACCCTCCGGGTTGGCTTGTTTGTTTGAGAGAAAAAAAAACTAAACAATTGTGAAATTAGAAAAAATATTGAAACCAACAAAGTCAAGCACAGTTGATAGATAATTGAACTTTTTAAACATTTAGTCCAGGGTTCGATCCATGAGCGGTGTGTATGAAAAAGGATTTGTTGGAAAATATCTACCCACTTAATGTGATCACCGAGCCTTAAGGAGATTAGTCTCATGGTTACCGACCGTGGGAATATCTTATGAAACCAAAAAAATCTACTTATAACAAATTCAGTGTGATGAAAAAATGTTAAAAATGTTATAACATAGCCCAAATGTGTAAAGTGCAAACCAAATATCTAAATCCACCATGATTTAATAACAATATAACACATTGCACCATTCACCGTGTGCGAATTAAAATTGAATTAAAATTCAAACTCCAAATCTGATCGAGGTTCCGTTGTCCCAGTTAGCAACATTAAATGAGCCGGGTTAGACTAGCTCGAGGTCTGTTTGAGTTGTATTTTAACCACCCAACTCACCTATGAGCGAGTTGGATTGGGTTGACCCACAGGTTGAAACTCAAATTGATAGAGACTCATAAGAATTCCAAATATTTTCTTCCTAAGAAATATAACACATTATCCTTACTCATTGTCAGTCCTAAAACATATTATAGAGCAATAAAAGCAAAGCCTATTAGACATACAAAACTGCACCAGGGAAAGAGACATGTTATCTCACAAGCCAAAGTCAAGTTCAGCTCGTTTCAACACAGTAGTCACTCTATTGTAAAACTCTGGTTCTTTTTCCTTTATGTCATCCAATGTCCGCGACTCATGCTCATCCACCTGAGTAGACAAAGAACATCATCTTATACCTCTAGTCAACGTGAGGCTTCTCAACACATGAATAGAATTCTCAAGACAAAATGAAGCTTTTGTCCAATATGATGAAGTTACTAAATTACCTCTTTGAATTTCAGAAGAATCAAATTTGATATAGATGCTGGTTTTGCGCTGTCCCACCTTAACATGAAGAAAAAGAACGTAAAGAATAAATGAGAAAAAATTCCATTGATAATAGAAAGAAAAGAATGTTATGTAACCAAATGGAGTAACTTGAAAATTACAAATATCTAAACGACCAAAAACCACCCTTTACCTTACAAGCATTAATTCATTAATTGATCGCCACATTCCTCGTCCAACATCTTTCACAAACTGCTCCCTAGCACTTCTTCCATGCCATAATTCTTTAACTATATACATCACTTCTTCAACATCTACCTATAAAGCAGAAAATAAGATGATAGTGAAAGAAAGTTCAATCTCAGTATTTGTCATTCATTAATAAGACAACTACATATATGCCAACACACCACAAAAGCTTTCATGTGAAATTTAATCTCTGCACTATATATTATGTCAATACAAAGAGGTCACCTTAGGGCTTCTTTTAGCCGTGCTTTTTAAAGGTCTGCTGATCATGCCTTTCATGCATAATACAAGAGATAAATTTTTTGGTCAATTGAACTATGTGCCAAACTGATTTATCACTCTAACTTCACTTTACCTGTATTATAAATCGAAGCAAATTTCCAGTTGATTTAATATGAAATTTCACAAATGTCCCTCACAAACCTTAATGCACGGATAAATGTAATGCAACTACTTGACAGAAATTACTCTAAAGGACCATCTGAAAGTAATTTTTGTCTCCTATGATGAAATTTGGTCATGACTCATGGTTGAAAGGGTGATATAGGTCTGTTAACATTTTTTATTTTTGTCAAAGCATTACTACCATATGTGTATCACAAAATTTCTAGTCCACCATTAATTTTGAAATCTGAAAACAGGGTTAACACTTCACATTGCAAAAGGTCACATTAAGTTGGAAGGAATGTGTTTAGTAATTTGTATGAATCAAGGGGTAATGTGCAATAAGATGAATAAACCAGGGGGGAAGATGCAACTTATCCTAAATTGCTTTAAAAGAAAGCTCTTGAAAAGGTCAAGATACCACTTTTACCCAACAGGGAAGCTGCAATGAAACAAAAAGTCAACTGGTAGACTTCATACCTGCACTTGCATGGATGTTCCGTACAATGACTCCTCGTGCTCGACAAGGCGTTGATGAAGTGTATGGTAATGATCCATGTCAAAATTGACTATAGGTTCATTTTGGACATTCAATCCTGCTAAGTTCGTCAAAACATAGGAAGCCATGAATTGTCCAAATATTGCAGGGATGGTGCCTAGCACAGGTATGATACGGACCCTAAAACCTGGAACTACCTGTCAAGAGGACCAAGAAGTCAATGCATAGCCAGTACCACAAAACGGTATGATAAGAAATGAGCAACAAGCTTTGCAGAAAAGAAAAAAATAGACCAAATGTTTATAATTAAAAAGTAATATATTTCATAGATAAATGAATTGCAAGTTCCCATCCAGCATTTTACTATAGCAAGTATACAAAGAACTCACTGGGAGGAGGAACAGATAGTGATCACAAAGTGAAGAATGGAAAAGATGTCTACTAACTATATTATTGAATGATCACAAAATAGATAGTACTAGTAGTAGTCAGTGTATGAATTAGACTAACAAAATCAATAAACTCACCTGGTAGTCTGAAGGGTTTTCCTCTTCTCCACTTGGACCCTTAAATGGAAGTAGCTTAATTTTGGGTTTCTCTAAAGAAAACACAACTGGGATGCCGCCTTCAATGCCATGATCTTTCCTCAAACGATGTCTTACCTACATAGGTATTATTCCAGTACGAATTACATGCCTACTAATAACAAGAAAAAATTAAGAACGCGAAAAATCATAGTTGAGAGATGAAATCAATCAGTTCTGAACTAACTGCCACCTAGCTGGAATTTGTGGACACACAAATGAAGTGAGTCCCTTATCCAAAGAATATTGACAATACATTTTAAAATGTAAAATAGAAAGAAGTATAACATTTGCTTTAGCATTCCAAATTTGTCTTTATTAGTAGACGGACAAATTCCTGCATTTTATTACTTCTGTAAAATTTGTCAATAACTGAAGCATAGATTAATAGATTTCCTCCTTCAATTGTTCACTTTTATGGTGTCCAAACAAGGATTAAACTTCAAGTTTATGACATGACTTTTCTTTTGCTGACAATCGCTTATCAAATAGTGATATCTGTGAAAGATTGAACCCACGTACATGTAAAAATCAAAATTCAAAAGAACCCAGCGATATAATAGATGCTCAATATGTGTAAAAATGTTTATCCAACGTAGGCTTGAAATAACATGAAATTAATGATATAAAGGCAATGCATAATAGCAATTAAAGTAGAAGATGAACAGCGATTAATGGCAAGGAACAGTTTAACTAGGCCTCCAAAATTGATTGGGATGGATTTTGAGATCAAGTATAAGCATGCCTGAGACAATGGAATAGTTGATGACTCGATACCCGCAAGACATATGCTGCCCCGCCAGTGGCAGTTCATGGGTCTAGATAGAAAGCCGGATTGCTTACCTGGGTTGTATGTCACTAGGCAACAGGTTGCCACATAAGGGAAGATTGGTCCTACTACAGAACTCCAAAAAGGTACACTAATTTGAATTCCACAATCCTACTGTTGGTATACATTTCAGATTTTTTTGCACTTACAAGAGAATCTCAGCCTAATTTACTGGGAAGGAATGAAGAAAGATATCTAGCAGTTTGTTGCAGGTTGTGATGTGTGTCATAGAAACAAACATCAGACATTAGCCCTTGCCAGACTTTTGCAACCACTCACCATCCCCATGCAGAGGACAGCCTTAGTCCACTTGAGGCAGCAAAATCTTGTATGGTAGAGACCCATCTCTCCTTAAGGGACTATATCCCCTCTGATGTTAGGGACTGAACCAGTTAGTGATGAGGGCACAGGCAGATAAGAATAGTAGAGAGTTACAAGCTCGGTGGCTAGGCCTTTCGTAAGTTGCAGCAGTCTTATAAACTCCAGCCCTTAGCCAAGAACATGAAGGCTAATGAGAATTTAAGACCAAGGTTTTATAGTCCATTTCAAATTGTGAGCATAGGACTGGTTGCCTACCAACTCCAGTTGCCTGCTGATGGTCGTATCCACCTAGTGCTCCATGTCTCTGCTCAAAATGGCCATTTCTCCAGAGATGTTCTGCAGTCTTACCCCCTTTACTGTTGGAGTACCTCAAATTGAAGATGCACCCAGTTTCTGCCCTAGCTGTCCAAGACAACACTTATGGGGGTTTTCTGAAGTCTTAATCTACTGGTAGGACCTTCCAGACTTCTATAATTCCCGAGAATTGTTCCCTAAAATCCCGGGGTTTTTCGTGACTTTCACCTCGAGGGAAAGATGAAACTTTTGAGGGGAGGATATTGTTAGACCCCCGATTCAGAAGGCATACATTGGGAGAAATAAAAGGAGAGGTCACTGGGCCAATAAGGCCAACTTCTGTTCTGTCAGGTAAAGTAGTGAAAGTTAGTTAATTATGGTCAGTCACAGAACTATTAGTTAGAAGTCATGTAAATTTGGTGTAGACAGGATAGGAAGGATATGAAGTGATACTGACAAAGGAATAGGGATTAGGGAGGTATTTTTGGTAGTTGGAAAATTGTTGAGAGAATCGGACTCTCAAATTACAGATTTGAGGCAGTAATAATTGCATTCCTTTGTTCCAGTTACTCGTGTTGTTCCTAAAGTCACCAAAGAAAGGCCAAGAATATCATATTTTTAAAGTAGTTAAGATGCTCAAAGCTGATCGTTTAAAATATATTTGTCAATCTTGGCGCACAGAATTGCAACTTCTTATAAGCATTTGCGTTTAAATTTAAATTTGCGCATGATGCGGAAAGGCAATACTATTGTGTACATTCAGGATAATCACGATTTTAGGAAGTACATCTATAGGAGGGAGGGAGTGGTGTTAAACTACCATAGCAACTAATACATATGGTTTATGTTCGACAGTACAGAACACAATAAAAAAGGAAGCAAGTAAAGGAACATTACAGATCGAGATAATGGATCATTAGTTGACTCTCTTAAATCAGCAATGCGTATTCTCGTTGGATCAGCTCTTGCACCAGCCCCAGTAGCAGATAGAACCTTCAAACCCCTACGCACACATGCTGCAAGAAGTGCCACCTATTACATATGACAAAAGCGATCAAAAAGTTTAAATCTATAATAACCACATATTTGAATATGAATGATTGTTATAAGGAGCATAGGAGTAAACATGGTTTTTATCAAGTCTTCCATGCTAGCCAAGTCATATTGGCATATATACAAAATATAAACTATCCCACATGCAATACTCATATATGCTATGCATCTTAAAATTTTGCATTTTGAGGCTTAGAAGCTAAAGAACAGAAAATTAAAAGACAATATACAAGAACCATCAGCAACAAAGAACAGCTCTAACAACAGGCGGGTGCAGTATGTGTATGTGATATGATAGAAGCGTTGCATTAACCCACAAGGCTATAACGATAAAGTGAAATAAGGAGTACTATTTAGTGCAGAGGGTACCTTTGTATCAATGTTATCAATACAGTCAAGAACAAAGTCAGGGTGGCCTGAGAGAATTTCTTCTTCAGTAGATGAATCGTATAACAGCACTTTAGCATCTATTTGGCACTCAGGAAAGATGGACAAGAAATGCTCCTTAAGGCACTGAGCTTTTGAGATGCCAACATCTGCTCTTGTCGCAACAGCGTGTCGATTTAGTGATGAAAGAGAAACCTTCTCATTTAATAAATAAATAAGTACTGATATCGTATGGAATGCAGATAAAATTCTAAAGCTAGGTTAATATGACACCAAAATTTGTAATTACTTTCTCTTCTTATTCATTTGCTTTACCAAATCATACTCAATAATATTGCTCATAAGCAGGCTTGAGGTTCTTTGGTTTGTAATGCCATGCACTCTGGTAAATAACAACAAAGGCTTGTAAAACCGATCTTGATGTGATTGTGATTGGAAAAACTCTTAGCATACTATTCATGATAACTGAAAAGAAAAGAACCAAGTCACATAAAATCATTTCCAATCAACTCTTCAGTTGTTACTATCTTAAACTATATACATTTATATATTCCAACACCTATATCTGTTATAATTTCCTGTACTATTTAAGGCAAGTAAAGTACAGGATTTCCAGCCAAAATGAAGAAAGAAGCTCCAAGCAACATTAAGAGACATGACATTTGTGCTTCACAATGTAAGACAATAATTTTTTTCCTGTTAGTCAGAGGCATAAAAATCTTCAACCATGAGACTTTAGGAGAGCCAAAACTTTTATGCAATACCATTGGGGGAGATTTAGACATAAAGAGTTTGAGATTCCCATTATAATATAGTAATGTACAAACTGACAGGCAGGAAAGAAACACAAAAAACACATAAAAAGGTGGACAACAATGAAGAATAATTAAACATTAGAAAGGGGAAAATCAGTCGAAGAAAAACCTGGTCAAAGTCCACAAGAAGAAGCTTGCCAATCCCTGACCTCAAAAGCATAGAAGCAGCATGGCTACCAACCCCTCCAAGACCAATGACCACAACATATGATGCAGTCACTCTCTGCTGAGACTCAAAGCCAAAAAACTGAATGTTCCTATTCATAGCATAAACATTCCACACAAAAAAAAATGCTCGGTTAGCAGAAAGCCAAGAAAAGATAGATATATCAAGAAAGGGCGACCCATGTACACCTAACAGAGATTCATTTCTTGATTGAAAACGCAGTAAGAAGAAATCTAAAGAAAGCATTTCGGTATGGTAGGTGAAGTGTTGGTAGTCCCAAAATCAAAGACAAGAAAACTTCCCCCAGGCCCAACAACCAAAATACAAAGCTCTAAAATGCAAAACTTATGCAATACCAAAAATCTATTTATCAAAGTATTAAAAAAATATTATGTCTTCAAAAATTGAATCAGTATAATAACATTCCGTTAGCTATCCAAGATGGTTGGAAAACACATGAATTGTAGACATGTATTGTTCATGATATACAAGGTGGAAATCTTTCATGCCGTGACCAGCCTAAATTAAATGTCAAGACACAGACCCATACAGCAATTTATGATATTTGATGTATGTATGCTAGAACTGTCCTACACGAAGAAAGAGCTTGAGGTTCAAGTAGAAACAAGATTGCAGGTGCTTGGAGCACATTTTACCAATTAATCAACAGCATGAAACACATTTACTTTCAAAATTAATTTCTTTACAGAAAATGTCAAATCAATTGGCAACAACACACAATACCTAGTCAACTGCTCGGAAACAATCTCATCGTTCAGAAGATCTTCACTAACCACTACATCATTCTTCTTTCCAGCAATAGTGCCTCCGTCAATACCTGTATGAGACACAAAGTCCAACACTTACAAGGATACACAGAACAGCAGTCTCATTAACTTTATGATGTGAAAGTAGGATTTCGGCAGACACTCATTAGTCACATAACACAAATTGTTTACAATCAACAACACATTAACAGTCTTCGTTAACATATGTGCATGATTCTGCAGCAAAAGGGAAGGACGTAAGCTACAACATGTGGTAACACTCTGTGCCTTCAACCCTCTGATAACCTCATAAAACAATTTAATAGGATTACCGATACTACAAGCACTAACTTAGAGAAATTCTTTTATGCAATCTGAGTTTTTTTTTTCCCTTTCTTTCCTTTCATTTGATAATTCTATCAGTGAGAGTACAGCATCATACATGGAAGGAAACACATCAATATGGTTGACTATGCCACATATTCAGATTCACCTTGCAACTACACCCTTAAGATCCAAATATTAATATATGCAAAATGTCAGCATTTAGAACTCACGCATTGTCAAATTCAAAATGTCAGCATTTAGTCCTCTTCTTCAACCCACTGGCTTACAAAATTCCATACTAATTACTTATTGCAAATAACATTAACACAACCCAAATGGCTCTTCCTTCTTCTTCTTCAAAATACCCCCCCCCCCGGTCTCTAATTCCTTCACGCCATTCCCCACAATTCACTCCTGTGAGTAGCGTAGTTACTTAAAGACATGATTTTTACCTTCTCACGGTGCTCTATGGTAAGAAATTAACAATTTTATTATTATTTTCCATTGTTGACAATGTTGCAGATGCAGGAGGAGCATGAATTTAATTATGGGTATATTCAATTTTCATAAGCAAAGATTTTAAATTTAGGCACAGATTAACGGCACCATTCAATGCAGAAATGCAAAGAATCATAACAAAAGAAATGGACTCAAGTTGGTTACACCATTAGCTATTCACTTCTCAGCTAAGTAGATGTTTGGTTTCACGATTCGCACAGAATCGTAAGCAAAGTTTGCTCGGAAACTCAAACTTGTAACTTCTAAATTAAGTGATTCTACGACAATTTCACGGTGGAACCAAAGGTACTATAAATTTCAGGCCACTTACCATTAAATTTGGCAGTAGCATTCTCATTGCATAGCCGCACACCTTTTCTGCAAACACCCCAACACACCATTCAAAAAACAATAAGGCTAATACATAAAAGCGTGTAAAAGTTGAAAGATGGTTCAAGTGATATGATCGAAGAAGAGAAGAAGTCACTGACTTTTGGATTTGAAGAAGCCTGAGAAGAAAGAAGGTGGAAAGAGACCCCAAAAGGGCACCACCTCCGACCAATGCCAAATATTTGCCTCTCTCCATGTTCTGCTTGTTTGTTTCCCACCCAAACAGTGATTTTGATCGGAGGTTGTCCAGTTCAGTTGGATTGTGTTTCTGTGTGGCGGTCTCGGGTACAAATGGGACAGGGTCGACACAGGTCTAACTCGATTAAGGTTAAGGTCATTTTTTTGAAGGCATGCTCATTTTGTTTTACCCATATAATAATTAAATTGGATATAATTAAGTTTTATAGAAAGCCTAATTGCAGAACTAAATCAAAGCAAAAATGAAATGAAGAGAAATTTGATTGAAAATAAATGTTCTGAAAAATTCGGAAGAAAATCTTTTACATGAACTTTATGTAGCGTTTGTCGTATACAATAGATGTAGGTTTTTAAAAATATTGATATCAGATGAAGAATAAAGTGATTGCATTTGTTGGGATACTCAGTAAAATTCAAGAGATGAAGAAGAACGAGACATTTTTTACTAGTTGTTGTATAGTTTGTTGGTCAATTTGTGTAACATAGTTTATGAAGTGGGACTTGGTTTTAGGGTTTGGTAGTTGGTGCTTTGCTGTTTGGATGATCAAATGTAAATGATGTATGTAATCCTAGTTTCAATGAAATGAAAATCATTTGGTTTACAAAACTTTGTAATGTTTGAATGATTAGATTTTTTTTTTAAAGCAGAATGATTGGATTATCGAAGTACATGTGTTTACTTTGATTTATGGTAGACAAATGAGAATTTAAGTTGCAATTTGGGGACCGGATTTGAGTCATCTTAGGTTTTTTAGTGAAAACTTTTAAGTCTCGATCTTGTGATGGACAAAACCAATTTTTTAAAAAATTGTGATTATATTTGTTCTCTTTCTTGTATATTTATTTATTCACATAGAAATTCTATTTATTCAAATATACTTTTATAAATAAGTATGTGTGATATAATAAATATATAAATCTATAAAGCAGGTTTTGCCACCCAAAAATCAGCAAAGGTTAGCCTTCTACAATAGAGTGTATAATTTCACATAAGTTAAAAAAATTTAGCAATGTCACATTTTTTATAATTAAAAGTGAGTAGAAATCTAAACTAGAACACCATTACTCTCATGAATCAAACATAAGTGTTCTGACCGGATATCCGGTCAGCGGACAGCCCACCGGTCAACCCCCAACCCTCTCACTCGGCACAGCCCGGCTACCGTGACCTCCAAACGAACGGGCCCCTCGCCCGCCTGACCGGTTTCCCTGACCGGACAAAGGACGATCAGGGGATTAGCTGGAGACAGCTGGAGCCCCTGACAACCCTTGGGGCAAACAACTGGGTGTCAGGAGGCTTCCCCCTATAAAACCCAGCCTCATTATCGCACAAGGTACACACACTTTTCCTAAGAACGACTCCTCTCTCGAGAAGATCACTGACTTGAGCGTCGGAGTGTTCTTGCAGGTACACCACCCGGCCGATTGAAGGAAGATCCCTAGATCGCCCGCGTTGCCGCCGCAGCAGTAGTCGGGAGAGCCACCCTTCATACTCCAATCACCCCCATTCCGGGTGGCCGTTCGGTTTGTATCGAACAATAAGGAACCGGTTCAACTTCTAACAAATTTATACATATTACTTATATTACTTCAAGAAGCCAGACTTAAGCAACATTAAAAGTGATTTATTCCAAATTCCAAGTGTCTATTATCTGATGGTTTAAATTAGTCAAATGATAGAGTCATTGGTTAATGTTATGAGTCCTCTAGTTACTTCATAGCTGCTCCACCATGCAGCAGCTGCAGAGAATCCATTATCTGGTTTTCTGATTCTTCTTCCTCTCTCTCACAAAGAAGTGTGAAGCGCATTCGGTATCTTGAAAGAGGCAATAGAGGCTACGGATATAGCATGAGGTCACGGCGGCGCCGGTAAAAGGGGAGGGCATTCGCGTGATTGAGAGGTGAAAAGAAATTGTTATCTTCGCAGCCTATCACTGAGAGCATCAACAAAGCTTCCTATTGCTAACCCTATAAGTGGTAGTCCTTCCTCTCAAGCAACCTCCTTCAGCTTCTGCGCCAACCTCCTTCAGCTTAGCAATAATAGTTTCCGCATCAAATCTGGTTACACCTTTCTTCAAAATTGTTGGCACTTTGTCCACCAAATTCGTGGCTTCATTCAACCACAAGCTGGTAACCCTCATCTCACCTCTTCGATCACCTTCATCTTGTCCTTAGCAGCAAAAGAATTAAGCTTCATAGCAATATCTATTGGCTCCTTCACCCTCTGGTACCTGTGTTCCATCTTATCAAGATATATTAATTGGGATAGTGCTAGACTATTGTATCCATGACAAGAACCAATTGTTTTTCTTGACGAGTTCCGTCTATAGATAGAGTTGAACAATATGAATATCGCCACAGACAATATAGAGTGGAACCAATGGTTTTTCTTATCAAGATATATTAATTGGGATAGGCAGGTTTTCTCTAGTAAATACCATAATAACTAGTTTCAGATTAAGGAAACAAAATTAGACACATCACATAAATGGTAATATATATATATATATATATATATATATATATATATATATATATATATATATGATGTATCATATGAGAAAGATGTTTTTATATGAGAAAGTAAGAATAAATTATGATTGTTAGATCTAATCATGAATAGTCAAGATTAAAACAACTTAGTAGTCACATGACTACTTAAAAATGTCATGTGACTTTTTAATAGCAAGTTAGACTAAGCTTATCAGATAACAAATTGGGTTCAAATAGAGAGCATCGAACAAATTGATTATCAGCAATTCTAATAGAGAGCACCAAACCCTAATCCGAAAAAGGGTTCAGATAACAAATTGAATGAAATTCCTCCTTCATACCTCGGTGAAGGTTGCGGTCACAAGGGCAAAGAGGTGCTCTTGCTTCCTCTAGCTTCTGTTCATTTTCCGTTACAATTGGGCCTCCTCCGACCTTCACTGAAAAACACTAGTCAGTACAAAAATCAAAGATGAGAGGGAAACGAGAAAGAGGATGGAGAAATGGAAGAGAGCGTCGCATCGTACAGTGAGAGGAAATGGAGAGAAAGAGCTCCGATGGAGAAAGTTAAGGAGAAACAGAGCGGAGAGACGACGCCGTGGAAGGGACAGACGACGGTTGTGGTCGCCGTGGAGAGAACGATGTCGCCGTCGCAGGGGAGAGGACGAGACACTGTCGACGGTAAACAGATAAGGTCGTGGGGGTTGTGGGTGGGCGATAGGACCGTGGCGGTTGTGGGTTGACGGTTTTGGAGAAAGGAATTGAAGGAGGGAAATAAAATGTATAGTTCGCAGGTGTGAAAAAAATCTGGTCAAACCGCCATAAAGTACTTCAATTTTGCCGACGGTTGGCAAAACCGCCGTAACATTAATAATTAAACCGCCGTAAAAAATCTGGTCATTTTTTTGAAGGCATGCTCATTTTGTTTTACCCATATAATAATTAAATTGGATATTATTAAGTTTTATAGAAAGCCTAATTGCAGAACTAAATCAAAGCAAAAATGAAATGAAGAGAAAATTGATTGAAAATAAATGTTCCAAAAAATTCGGAAGAAAATCTTTTACATGAACTTTATGTAGCGTTTGTCGTATACAATAGATGTAGGTTTTTAAAAATATTGATATCAGATGAAGAATAAAGTGATTGCATTTGTTGGGATACTCAATAAAATTCAAGAGATGAAGAAAAACAAGACTTTTTTACTAATTGTTGTATAGTTAGTTGGTCAATTTGTGTAACATAGTTTATGAAGTCGGACTTGGTTTTAGGGTTTGGTAGTTGGTGCTTTACTGTTTGGATGATCAAATGTAAATGATGTATGTAATCCTAGTTTCAATGAAATGAAAATCATTTGGTTCACAAAACTTTGTAATGTTTGAATGATTGGATTTTTTTTTAAAGCAAAAAGATTGGATTATCGAAGTACATGTGCTTATTTTGATTTATGGTAGACAAATATGAATTTAAGTTGCAATTTAGGGACCGGATTTTAGTCATCTTAGGTTTTTTTAGTGAAAACTTTTAAGCCACGATCTTGTGATGGACAAAACCAATTTTTTAAAAAATTGTGATTATATTTATTCTCTTTCTTGTATATTTATTTATTCACATAGAAACTCTATTTATTTAAATATACTTTTATAAATAAGTATGTGTCATATAATAAATATATAAATCTATAAGGATGTAAATATGTAAGTATGAATGGTATGATATATATATATATATATATATATATATATATATATATATATATATATTTGCATATGTTCATTTGTAATGAGTTGGTTCGGTTTTTTTGAAAATTAAATCTAAAATTTAATCTAGTCCAATAAAAAATTTGATTTTTCATTTTCTAGTTTGTCGATTTTCAATTTGATTGGATCGCAATTTTTTAGTTTTAGACCGGTTATAAACATTTCCTACAGGTATTTCTTTAAATTTGTTGGCAATTTTTAAACAAAGGGAATGTACAATATTAATTCACGGTGGAGGAAGAAACAATGATCATAAACATGAAAATAGAATGGCATAGTCATGACAATATATAGTTTGGTGAGGAAATTTGTAGGTAATTTTGCATTTATAACATTAAAAATTTAAACATTTAGAAAATCAATTTAAAGATAATAACATAATTTTTTTCATTGACAATAATTTTCACGACTTCTCCACTTCCTAATACGTGAGTGAGAAGCGGCTAAGAGGGCAGCTCCAATACCAGAGCCATCAGTAGTATGGTGAAGGACAAAGGTCTCAGCTACCTCATCTCCCAGCAACGCCTTGAATGTACTCTCCAAACAAGTTCTGAACTTTGTGTAGTGCTCAAAGAGCCCTCCATCTAAGGCTATCACTGACTTTTGCTTCTCCTCCTCAACTTGAACTGTGTCTCTTCCTAGTTTCTTGACGATTCCCAAAATACCCGCAGCAGCAAGACAAGCTCCACGGCTAGCTACGATGTCACAGAGTTGCACAACAATCCTCCTCATTTCCAGAGATGTATGAGATATGTCCAACACATCCTTCAATTTGTTGCCAACAAGCTTTAAATCTGGAGTTGTGTCATGGTGCATGGAAGACATGTCGGGTGTCCTAAGCATGAAAGGAACCTTCAACTTGGGGGGCACACTGTCTCCAAAAAAGTCAGCCTCTTGAGCCATCTTCAACAAGACTCTCCTTACGATTTCCCCCAAATACATACCCGAAATCAGTTTTTCAAAAATCTGCTCTCCAGGGTTTAAGCTCTCAGCATCTAGAGCTTGATCATATTCTGTTAAAGGAAGATGTGAGGATTGGAAACTACCCCACTCCATATTTATAACCATATCATCATGTGCATGTTCTACGTATGCTGCATTTGTCCCAGTACCAAGAATCACAGCTGCAATGACATTCTGATTGTAGAATCTACCTGCAGCTAATGTTCCAACTGTATCATTAACTAGCGCGACAACCCGCATATCCAGGCCAATTTTTTCCAAGGACTTGGTTAATTCTCCCACCACATCTGCACCTATTGCATCTTCAATATTGAAACCCTTAGTCCACTTGATTAGATTCCCAGATGCAATTGATGTTTGCTTCACTGGGAATGAGAATGTAAAACCCAATTCTCTTTGCCTGCTGCAATGAAAACCTTGATCAGGTTCTGAATTAACAAACTTTGCAACAGCTGCTGCTATGAAATCAAATAGTCCATCTGAAGAACCAGTCATCAAATGAGGAGGAATAGAAACTTGTTCAAATTCTTGGCCAATCACACCTTTCTGATCTTTCCCACCTAAATGTACACGAATGACACGGAAGTTTGTGCCACCAAGATCTAGAGCATAATAGAGTCCTCCTTCATCACCAGTTGGGAGATTTTCGACATAGCTCATCAACATGCCGAGCTTGCTGCTGCTGCTGCTGCCACCTTCAAATGCAGCGAGACCCGCTTGCATCTCAACATTCATGTCATCACCTACTTGTCTCAGCTTCTCAATTGTGGTTCCACACTTTTGCTCAAACTCCTTTAGAATAGCCACTGCACGACCCAGCTTCCTCCTCATGCGGTGGCGCACCACCAGCTCCGCCGCAACCGAAGATCCCACCGCCAACTGCCCCATGACTCCTACAAAGTTGCAAACTTTATCCTCCGATTAAGAAACCCAGGATTGGATAACACCGAAATTTGATGGTTAAACTCAAAAGTTCTCGCTCATGTGCTTGCAGGTGAGGAAAATACAGTATTTAAACAACAACCCCTTATCTGTTACTCCATTCAAAAAAAAGATAATAGTTTTGACAATCATATCTCTAATTTGATTCAATATAAAACAATATCAAAATCCACATTGTTACGTAATAAAAAAAATCTATTTTATTTAAATTTTAAAATAACAGTTATAATAATAATATTTTAAAACTGAAAAGATATATAAATAATAAATCTTAAAATAATAACGTAATTTTAACAATAATATATTGATTTCAATTCAAAATAGAACAGTATTTGCACCAAAAATAGAACAATATCTCAAAATCCAAATCTTTTCTAGCTATGACAATATAAAATTTGATTGGACCTACTATATCCCAAAATTTGAACTGATTTCTATTAAAAAGTTGATAACTATATTATGAAAAGATTTAGAAAAATTACCTGCATTATTTTCGGTCAAAAGTTATCTGCTCTCTTAAATTATATCTCATATCAAATCACATGGCTTTATATTGCAAAGTCCAATTTTATCTTGAAAAATTTGAAAATGATATATGATATCAACGAAATCGTCATATTATATTAATAGTAATTCTAATCGTTATCATCATGTTCTTTTGAATTTTTTTTAACGTAAAATGCCTTATTAAATCAAGAAAGAGTTGTCTACAAAAAGAGCTTGAAGGACAGAAGTTGGTGGATCATCCCACCAAAAACCAGATGGAAATTTAGAGGCTATAGAAGCCAAATTGTGTGTAGCACCATTGGATCATCATGTTCTTTTTAATTAAAGGAAAATGGTAATTAGGGCCTGTTTAGTGGTCAGATAGGATAAAGAGTTGGATAATAACACGATACGATAAGAGCATAATAGGCTCTTATGCTATCCTGCATTTGAGGTGGACAAAATATTGTTAGGATACGATACAAACAATGAAAAATAATCAAACTTCCCTTTAAAATAAAAAATACATAACATTTTTTAAAATTTAATTTTCTAAATATGTTTAAAAAAAAGTGATTATTCTATTAAATTTAATTATCTTTACAATTTTATAAATGAGTCTATGTTTTAATAATATTAACTAAAATTAAATTAATTCGGCTATTTTAATTTTTTTGAAAGGAGTCTATTTTAATTAAAATTATTATATATGTAACTAATAGGTTTTAACTTAGTAGGGGTAAGTGGTCAACACTTAAAATAAATTAAATTTTTAAAA
The DNA here is from genome assembly GCA_030819835.1 of Acmispon strigosus. Lineage (NCBI taxonomy): Eukaryota > Viridiplantae > Streptophyta > Magnoliopsida > Fabales > Fabaceae > Acmispon > Acmispon strigosus. Next base: position 41,313,742 of record JAUAMA010000005.1, on the reverse strand, counting down.
ATTATTAAAAGATATTATTCTATCAAACTTAATTTATATTTAAATTATTATTTATAATCATATAAGTAGAGAAATAATTTTAAATGATAGATTACAATAATATAAAATTAGTCTATATTTACTATTAAAAAATTAATATTTATATGTGAGTAGCCTATTTTATTGTCGGCAAAAAATTATTTTGTGTATTTTTATTATAATATAAATAACGAAAAATAATGTTAACTAAGTAGTAGTGAGTGATAATGAAAATTTTATTATTTTATATGAGTAAATCCAATATTTTCGCCATTTATAAATCAGTTTATTTTTTAATTAAATTTATAAGCAACTAAATAATTTTAACTTAACAATAACAATTAGTAATTGATAAGTAATAAAATTAATATATTATTAAAGTCAAAAAGATATATTTATTAATTAATATTATTATAAATTATATAAAATATAAATATTGAAATTAATTTTGAGTTACAGTAATAATCAAAACAAAAAATTGATATTATATCCTGTCAGCATAATTTCTATCTCAGCTCTCCCTTCAAAATAACTTTTACACATGATGAACATGATAGGATAAGGGACAAGATAGTGTTATTCTATCTTGCTGACGCAACAAACAACAGAATACAACAGGATAGAATTACTGTTATGCTATCCTATCATGTCTGCTTATCTTATCCACCAAACGAGCCTTTAAAATACCTCTAATCAGTGACGGATCCAGGAATTTAAGTATGAGGGGCAATATGCACATACATTTGTAACATAAAAAATATAACATAGTACTATTAAAAATTTGAAAGTACATCATAATTGTTCCCTATGAGTTTTCATATTTTGAAAACTCTGTACTATCTTTTCATTCTCAACATTATCAAATACATATTTCTCTATAAAAGTAACTAAACAATCACTAGGAAGATTTTCTGAGTCAAACTCTAAAAATCTTTTTTTAAAGATTGGACCTAACGTTTTTTTGAGTTCTTGAGGTTGAGGGGAAGATGCTTGAGAAGATGCTTGCTCTTGCTCTAAACTTTTTCTTTTGAAATATTTTTTCATTGCTGGATAAAGTTAAAGAAAAAACGAAAATTGTTAATATTAACACCAATCTACAATCTGGATTATTGGGACAGTATTAACATAATATATTAACAGAACAATCTCTAATTGGAACTACAACAATCTCAATTCTCATACACCTATAAACCTGCAATCACAATACCAACATAAAAATAAACAGCTGCTTAATATTTATTCCTCCAATAACACATATAGCTTTATCTCCAACAGACCTATAGGTGTATTGTTGAGCTTAACTTGAGTATATTAGAGGAGCCATCATTGAATGTTCTGGTATACCAAGTAATGGTCCAGCAACATGCATCAATTGTTATATGTTATATGTTATGGTAAAACCCTGTGGGATTCCATCGCGGCTCAAAGGCATCGAGCAACACAGGGGTTAGAATTAATAATTGCCCACCAAAATCTGTTACCTTTCAATTCAATGATGGCAATCCAACCAATTCATTTCACAATTCATTTCAGTCCAACCAATTCATTTCAGTATTTCACATTTCAAAGTAATTCAAACACCAATCAATTCATTTCACAATTTATTACCTAACCTTGCTGGATAACTGGATTGAAGCAAAAAGGGAGAAGCAGAAATGCAGAATCAAATTACCTTGCTTGCTGTAATGCTGTTGCTGGATTGAAGCAGAAATGGGAAAGAAGGTTTGAAGTAGAGCAGAGCAGGTGGAGAAGAGGAGGCCGCGGACTGGCGGAGGAGGCCGCGCGATGCGGCAGCGCAAGCGAAGGATGGAGGACGGAGGAGCAGGCCCGACGCGGCGGCGCGAGCGAGGACGAGGACGGGAGGAGGCCGTGCGACGCGGCGGCGCGAGCGAGGATGGAGGACAGGAGGAGGCCGCGCGACGCTGCGGCGTGAGCCAACGACTGCACGGACTCGTTTTCGTGGAGGCAGAACTGCACGGACTCGTTTTCGTGGAGGCAGCAGCCAGCAAGGAGGGAAGAAAGAGGAACCAGGAAAAAGAAAGAGGAAGAAAGAGAAAGCTAGGGTTTGGAAATTGGAAAGGTAAATAAAAATAACTATATTATATTATTACTATTAGTATTAATTTTTTTTTATTAAACTTATGTGGGGCCCCCCACTCCTATGAGTGCATCCGTCTCTGCCTCTAATAATGGGAACAAGAGAAACACGAACAAAATGTGATTGATAATATGATATAAAAGAAAAAAAATAGCATAAATATGATATCTGAAGTGGATCTTGTCTTGAAATTGTAATTTTTTTTTTAGGAGAAATTGTAATCCTTGATAATTAGCAAGTTGATTTTGTTTGAAAAATCTACTGAGTAGTTTGTTTTTCATCTTGTTATCTATCTATTGAGGGCTTACTTGTAATTTAGTTAGGTTGAATGTGAAAGTCTTCTGATTCAAGGGAGGACTTGAGTTTCTTTCACTTCAGAGTGTCTGATGATGTCATTCTTAAATTTCAATGCAATAGCTCTTAACTGAAAAACAAACTTGCAATGAGTCTTTTGTCACCATGGAACAGAGGCGAGATAGGATCAGCGCCTTACCGGATGATATATTGTGCTAGATACTCCCTTTACTCCAAACCAAAGTGGCATGCGCCACCACTGTTCTTTCCAAGTGGTGGGTCCCACTCTACTACTCACTCACCACCCTCCACTTTGAAGACGAAGAAGATGAAGCTGATGTGCCACCAAGCGTTGAAGCCTGCCTTCGATTTCGTCGCTTCGTGGACACATTCATGATGTCCCAGAACCACTCCCATTAAAACATTTCGCCTCACGTGTCACTCTAAACTCTGGGGTGAAGTCATTGCACCCCTCAACGCTGATGAATGGGTGGAAGCCGCAAAATGACGTCGTGAGTGCTTTTGCCCAATTTTCTCAGGGTTGAGGGGTGAAGTCATTGCACCCCTCAACGCTGATGAATGGGTGGAAGCCGCAAAATGACGTCGTGAGTGCTTTTGCCCAATTTTCTCAGGGTTGAGAATGGTATAACATTCAGCACAGCACTGGGGTCGACAAACACCCTTGACATCAGCTTTCCATTGATGTGAGCACTGACAAATAAAGGTTTGAGATGCTTTGCCATCTATTTTGTAGGTTTATATAATGGTATTACCGCTTCGAGAGTAGATACCAAGGACGCCCATTCAGATTCATCTACCATGACATCTCCTTCCAGTGCAGTAGCTTTCCCTTGGACTGAAGCAAACTCCTGGGCAATTATCCCTACTGCTACTACATCAAGGAGGTCATTCCCCTAGAGGAAAGCTTCCAAATCCTCATCAGTTAAGGAAAATCCCAAATCCAAATTCAAATCCAATCCTTCTTCTCCCCATTGTGGAGATAGAAGGGTCTGAACCCTTGGACTGAAACTGCTTTGGGCGGATTACCCCATCTCTGGTAAGAATATAGCTTGTTGGGAAACCACTATTTCCCCTGTCGAGGCAGGCTCTTGCGCTTTAGGAGGCGCAACAACCATAGTTACTCCAGTCAAAATGGGTTCCTTGATCTTAGGAACGAGATCAGTAATCTCCCTCGACTCTTTAGTCAAAGTGGGTTCCTTGCTGATCCTTCAAGAGTAAATCAAAGATCTGTTCAGCCCGAGTGATATCAAAGAGATATTCCTCTCAGTTATCCATTTTCTTACCCTTAGTAGGTCTCGGTGCATGACAGGTGTAAGGTTTCCCCTGTAAGAGTTCCGTGGCCATTACTTCCCCATAGGGATCCACAACCGCCTCCTCTATTGCCTCATCATCTATGATAGAGATGAGGTGAGTCCCTCTGCTTGTTCCGTATAAGTATTTTGCTTCCTTCTCTTTGATGAAGGAGTCGATGCGTGAGGCTTTTGATGCCAATTGGGTCAGATCACTGTACTCTTGGGCACTAAGCCTATCTGCAATCTGAGGATGCATATTTTTTGTGATCATATGCGCATAATCATACTCGGGAAACTGCACAGGGCATCGACTCTTCAACTTCTTGAACATTTCAAGATATTCAACAACCGATTCGTCGGATCTTTGACAAGTAGCCATTAAATCAACAAACGAAATATCAGGGCAAGGACTGTAGAACCTATCATGTAAACTCCTTTCCATTTCTATCCAGTTCTGAATGGAATTGGGAGGCAAGGAGGAGTACCAACTGAATGTTGCCCCTGTTAACGACAAGGGGAACATTTACAGTTTGTAAAACTCATTCTGATTCACCTCTCCACATTGGGCTGTGAATCGGCCAATGTGTTCCATCATGGACTTATCATCCTTGCTTGAGGAAGTAGTAAAGTCTAGGACTTTAAAACCTCTCGGCCATAGGACAGTCTTGTCCACCCATTCAGGGTACGACATCTGGTAGACAGGTCTATCTATGGGCCGCGGATGAACGCCAAAATATCGCTGCATAGCTTTAGCAATCATGTTGGGGTCAATGAAATTTGGTCCCCTGGGTTCTCCTGTGCTAGGAGGATTTCCCTGTTGTCCAAATCCTTGAACTGGTGGTGGTATGGGCACTGGTCTCGGCTGAGTTGGTGGTGTCTGATAGTGAACAGTCGGTTGCGCTAGCTGCTCATAATAAGGTTGCTCAAGCACTCCTCCAGATCCAGTTTTGCAAGTAGGGATCCACTACTGGTTGTTATCTCTCCCAGTCCACTGAGACACGTTGGGCCAAACGGGTTCGGCTAACAATGATGGTGGCTGGACAAAGGAACCTCCTCCAGCGTGGAAAGTAATTTGTGGAGACAAATTCGGCTGTGGGAAACTGCCGATTCTGACACCTTCTCCATGCCTTGCTATGGAAACTTTTCCATACTGAAGGGAAGTCGTGTGGGGTAGAAAATCCGGCCCCCACCGTTGCACATCCTCCTTGGCAAAGTGCATCTCGTTGTGCACCATGGGTTTGACGATTTCGGCCTAGTTCTTAGAGACTTGAGTGATGATATCGTTAATCCCCAAGTCGATCTGCTGCCGAATGGAGAAAGTTGTGGTAACCATGCTCGGTCGTTCTCTTCATTTACTGTCTCAATGACTTCAATGTAAGGAGAAATATTTGTTGCGGTTATCGCCGAAATGGCGTGGCCAGCAGGATCCGTGGCAGGTTCTGTTTGTACTGGCATTGTAGTGGAGGTAGAAGCGGTGCCAGCGAGCGAGGTACAACTACTACTGACTCTGCGATTGCTTGAAGACTCCATTTTCTTTCAAGACCTCAATTGCATACGCCAATTTAGGTCATGAGTACGTGATGGAAATCGTCCAATAGCGAGAGTGGTCCCAATGGGCGTGCCAATTTATTGGTTAACAAATAGATTTGGTCAATTAAGAAATGGACTCGGTCGTTCTAAAAGCAGTGTGGTCGGCTGGGAAACCAACTATGATTCTGTAATCAAGCGATTGCTCGAGGAAGGGACTTTGTTCCTCAATATGGATTCCTAAGATACTCCAAAAAGATCTTAGTGCCTCGTTATTATAGGATGTTGAAATAGGACTTTACCTATGAACTAAGGTCTACTCCTAAGGAATGTAAAAGGCTGAAAAGCAGCAACGAAAATAAAGGCTAAAAGCTGTAAATCGGCTGAAAGGTAAATTGCAGAAGGCAATAAAGAATTTGAATGGTTGAAAAGTAAAGTGGTGAAAAGTAAAATAAAGATAAAATGCGGGAAATTTGTAGATTTTGATTGATTGATTGTGTGTTTATACAAATGACCCTTCCTCTATTTATAAAGGCAAATCGGCTAACTACTTGGCAGTTGGAAGGAACATGCGACACCCCACGTTCTTCGATCAGTACAAGTGCTTATAAAATCGTGGGGTATCATCGTTCCCTCTTTCCTAGTCATCCTTGAGGATTTTTTTAGCCGTTCCTCATTGCATCGGCTAGCTCACAACCATTTTCTCCTATTTTCGCGATAACGAGCCCACTAACTACTTTTGCACGTGGAAAGCTTCTAGAAACCTGATGACTCATCCTACTTGAAGCCTAAGTTTCTGCATCTTCCCTGAATCTTGTCCTTGTATACTCGATTCACATTGTTCGATTACTCATGCTACCAATTGGCTAAACCCACTCGAATCGGCTGATGTTGTTCGACCATGCTATCCAATCGACTCGGGTGACCCTTTGGCTCCATACTAGCCGTTACAGATTTTTAGGTGCCAACAATGCCATATTATTTTATTTATGTATTCTTTTTATAGTATATGATAAAAATATAAACCAAAATCTTTTTTATAAATAATATAAAAGAATATCATCTGTTAGTGAATTAATAATAACTAAAATTAATAGTGATAAAAATAATTTCTATGAAATTATTTTATTTACCTGTTTTTTATTGTATGACAAAAATATATAAAAAAGTTCTTCAAAATGAATTAAATGAAAAGGTTTATTAATATATTAATTTTTAATGGGGGTATTTAAGTCATTTGAGAAATTTATTACTTTCTTTCCTTTTGTTTTTCCTTCCATATTCTCTCATTTTAAAAAACCATCTCACTTTCTTTTCTACTCCTTTCCTTTCTCTTTCTTCCCTTCTCCTTTTCTTTCTTTATACTCTCATTTCAAACCAAACATAGCATAAAAGATATATATATATATATATAATATATATATATAGGGGGCGTATCTAATGAGAGCGATTGAACGCTCTCATCTCTCATAATAAACATCGCTCTCACTTAATACGCTCCATATATATACATATATATATATATATATTTTTTCGTTGTTTCACCTTTTTAGCAGATATATTATATTAATTTTTTTAACTTATTATATTCTTTGATATTCGTCTGCAGATCATGATATTTGTTTTATTTTCCAGTGCATACTGCCACAATTAAATATAAAGCTGATCATGAACATGATATTCGTGTGAATCAGATCTTCAGTAAAAAAAATTATAGTATTGTCTGCCACACAGTTTATGAGGTGGTTGTTGCAATGTAAAATCAAATTCAACTCTGAATTAATAATTAAGGAAGATGTTTGTCCCAATATGGCAAAATCAATCTGTTGCTGCTTGCTAGCACTTCTTCCATATATGGTTTATCAGCAAACTCCATTCATGGGGCCATACATCCACTCTTGATGTTTTATGCTCGTATGGGTTTAAAATTTTTAATAGCAATGGGGACTCAACATTTCTGACCATATATTAATTTCCATTATTTTTCAGTCTTGTTTCATAACCTAACTTTCTTTCTTCTGGCATATTTATGCTTTGTGCAGGTCATGCTAATTAATTAATATAATTAGTGATGTCATTAAGCAAAAACTCAAATTAAGAAAACATTCATCCATCCGGAAAAACCACACATTCTTGTTTGCCCTTTTACAATATAATAATAAGGGTCATTTTGAGGAGTGCTCTTAATTACTAGAATCATCTTAGTTTTGCTGCCTTTTAGTTTATCTTCAATTTCAATTTCCACCCAAGTTTATCCTTAAGGGGTTGTTTCTGAATTAGTTTTTGAGGTTTTGAGTGAAATGAATAGAAAAGCATATTTTTAATTTTCGGAAATGTAGTATTTAATTTTTTTGCTGCTTCGGAAAATTAATAAATAGTATTAATTTCATTTTTTTCTCTCTCGTTTGCTCTCGTTTTCAGAACTGGGGTTCTAGTGGGTGGCGTCCATGCCGTCCTCCTTGCGCAGCGACAAACCCTTCCCCTATCTCTCCTGCTTTGTTTTCACCTTCTCCTCTTCTCACAACCTCCATCTTTCCCTTGGCCTTCCTCCTCCTATGCGATCTTATTTTTTTCATTCTATCTCGGTCGTTGCTCGGATCTTTTTCGCTCGTTCATTCGAATTCATGGCAGCAAGCTCGTTTTTTGTCTTGAGATTCGTGGTTATGATCTACTTCTGCTCGGATCACATTCATTTTTGGCGGTTTCGTGGTGGTTATGTCCTGGGCGGCGGCAGACCCTTCTCGTTGGTGTTCTCTCTTGGCGACAACGGTGGTCTAGTCTGTGGCAAGGACGACCGGAGGTATTAGCATAGTGGTTGCCTAGGTTTTGTGGGTGTGGATGGTTTTCCTCCTCCAGCACACTTCTCTGGGGGTGGTGGTTGATTTGTAGCCTTGGTGAGGCAGGGCAAATGTGTGTGTGGTGTGTCAGATTCTCAAGTTTCGTTGGGTTTGAGAAGCTTGGTGTTTGCGGCTATTTGATTGGTTCTAGCGGCGTTCCGTTCTGCTCTTTTAGCTTCTAGTCAGGTGAGACGGGTAAACCCGAGTCGTTGTTGAGTTAGGGTTTCCAAGTTTTCCGTTTATGTATCGTTTGTCTCTTGCTCGACGTGCCTCTCGTTGTTCCTGATTCATCGCCACTCTTTTCTACCTCTTTTACTTCTAGTGTTCACTAACGCTGCTCTTTGGTTTGGCATTTCTTCTCTTGGGTTTTTAGCTTCTCCATGCCACCATGGTTTGTATATCCCGTTTTTGGATGATCTCTTATGCTGTTTCTCTTATGTTGTTGGAGGCCTAGGTTTTTTAGTTGCTCCCTTATTGGTGGATTTTTTGCAGGTGTTTTGCTTGAGGGTTACCGATCGAGGTGTTTTTTGACTCTTTGTTGTAGTGGGTGGGTTTTTATCTACATGCTCTTGTTGGCTTGGTCACTGTATTCTTCTTGGGAAGGGTTGTATCTCAACATTCTATATATCAATATATTTTATATTTAAAAAATAATATTAGTTTGAGGATTTTTAAAAATAAAATCTATGAAATGATAAATCAGCATCAATAGAACATACTAATAGCTTATTTACTATTGTAACAACGACAAAAAAACTTATTTATTATAAAAAATATTATGTGAATCTTCTAATTTGAAAAAAAACATGTTCTCCTCTTCCTTTCCCTCCAAAACTAATTCAGGAGTAACCCCTAAATTTCAGTAAAAAATGGCCATTTCTTAACTTAAAATTGATAACAAATAAGATTTTTTAAATTACATGACTCTTAAACATGAAATATATAATTAATTAACATTAGTGAGTTAAGTTTATTAAACAATCTATATCACAATATATATGGTACTAGAAGTGAATTTCCGTATACCGTACCCAACAGTTAAGAGATTAATCATTTTAAGGTTCGGAAATCATATTAAGTGGGTAGGTCTTTCTAAACAAATTCTTTTTCATGCACACGACTTAGAGTCTCACAAATCAAACCATCGATTAAATGTGTAAAGAGTGTTATTGTCTACCAATTGTACCGTGACTTGCCGAAGATAGTGCTTTATTTGCAAAATGTATAAAGTGTAAGTACCTAATAAAGCAACATACACTTTTCTTATTAGGTTTACGTTCAAGTAATTAAGCTTGAATGCTGAGCCCCAGGGTCCATAGTCATGATCCATAATCATGTATAGCAGCATATATGCACTTAATTACTTATAGCAGAACAAATATCAGGCATTAATTAAGCAGCCAAAACAAACAAGCAAACTATAATCCAAATCAAATTACGTACACAGGCTTCAGTGGCGAAGGCACTACTAATAATACATGCAGTGTGGATAGTGGAAATGTTCAAGTGGGGACGGTGTACCTAAATTTCCTTTGAGAAAGCAAATTATATAGTAACTAAGAACACGTGGTTTGTACGTGGAGTACTTGTGAATAAGTGGTTCCAAATACTCTTATGTAGACCTTTTCCACATGTATGTACATTAGTACACTAAATTCTGTTGACCATTAATGAGTTAATTAGTTTATTAAGCCAAGTACTTAACCAAAAATGGATATTAATTTAGTTTATATGATCTGAATCTCGCATATATATGGGGCAGCTTTTTGTCCGAAGATCTGTGGTCTTAATTTGTTGAAGCACACAAACATGTCATCATCAACTGAAAAGTTCACCTTTAGTTACATTACTTTTAGTTATCTATTCTTAGATTAGGTTTTAAGCACACCTTGTGCTTATCATTAATACATTTGGCTTACCAAAAAAAATCTTAATTAGGATAAATTTCTGCAATTTTTTCCATATAATCCATTCCTCCCCGAAATGTATACTATGTAATACGAATTTGTTCATTTTCATATACTTTTGAATTAGCTATGACAATCTAAGATTAATTTTGGTATAATATTTCAGAAAATGTGCGTACTGCTAATTCATTGTCTCTCATAATTAATCACCCGGATTTAACCAAATAACATGTGGATTATATGTTTGATTCCCCTTAAATAAGGTTTCAGATTTGAGTCATGTGCATGTATAGAAAAAATCACGTTGGGAGAGTTAGCCCAACCAGAATGATGTGAATGTTCCTGATTGGAACCGAATTGCAACCGGTGAAGGATACTCGTAAAAAAAAGGATATAAACAGCTTATTTATAGCGCTACTGTATTCATATTTAAGTTTAACTTTTTTTTAAAACGGAGCGAAATATAATAAGCAACAAGGTGAGGCCGTAAATGCCTGAACATCATCTTGGATTAAGGAATCGAGCTCCGCCAACTTTCTCAATCCAAACATAAAAACCATGCGAAAATGAAAGTTTAGCCAAACCATCTGCTAGAGAGTTATCAGAACGACGAACAAAAAAAAATCCACAAAATCAAAAGATATAGCTAATTCCCGACAAACCCGGATAATAGAAGATAAGTATGAACGACCCTCAGAGGGACTCTTCCAAGTATTAAATAAAAGCATGCAATGGTCTCAAAGCAAACCCGCCGGAAGCAAAGCTCAGAAGTCAAGGAGAGAGACTACTGAAAGGACAACCTCCGCAAGCACAAGGTAAAAGGCCTTGACGGCAGCCGACGAAGCTGAAGCAAGAACCTCACCGATGTGGGTCTCAGACAACAAAGCCAAAACATGGTGGACTTGAGGCAGAAACAAAAGCATCAAAATTGACCTTCACCACCTCTGAAGGAGGTCGTGACCAAACCAAAGAAAGCTCCCTAAAAGGAAGCCGAGATAAAGGAGAAGCCGCCACCAAGAAGGGGGGAGAGAGGAAGCATGCCGGAGGAGGGCATTGAGGGATGCTGCAGGCAGGGGCGTATCCAGGATTTTTCTAGTTGGGGGCTAAAATAAAATATTAAAAATATGTCAATTGATATTATTTTTACTTTAGATAAATTTTTTATTTAAAAACAATTTTCTGCTCTTTCACAGTACTAAATTTATCTATTGTTGTATCAATAGGATAAGATCTTTTCAGCAATTTATCTATCAATATATACAACTAATAAATTTCTAAGAAGATCATCTTCAATCTTGTTGTGAAGCCGAGCCTTATCACTTTCATTCCAGAAGAAGCTCGCTCTATAGATATTGTTGAAACCGAAAGTGTCAAAACAAGATGTACCAATCTATCATCAAGAGGAAATATTGTTGTTTTTGCAGTTTCAACTAACCCCTGGTAAAATTCGAATATACTGGACATTTTTTCTAAATTAAGATCTCGGAAAACATATGAACGATATGATAGTAATAAAATCACACAAGAAAGGGGGGTTTGAATTGTGTGTGCGACTTTTGTAAAGTTTTTCGCAAAATACTCGTTATAAGTTCGAAAACGTTTAAAGAAAAGTGCAGCGGAAATAAACTTAGAACTTAAAGAGTAAAGCACACAAGATATTTATCCTGGTTCACCCCCAAAACCGATAGGGCTACGTCCAGTCCTTGGCTATACCAAGATTTTCCACTATTTCAACAAAATAGTACAAGTGTTCTCAGGGACTTCTCCCAGTATTCTGAGGACTACTCCTTTACAAGTTTTCTCAGGACTTCTCCTTTATCTCTCAAGTATTCGACAGGACTTCTCCCAGTTCTTTTTCAAGAAGGTTTGTTTTCTACAGAGATCTCTTCACAAAGAGTGGGTAGAAACTATGAGGTTCTAGATTCAGAGATGATATACAAGTTGATTCTCTGAAGGGCTTGTGTGAGAAGAATAAGAGTTTTCACTCTATAGAGGTTTCACACTAGTTGGCGACTAAACTCAGAAAATAGGAAGGCTAAAGTTACTGAGTGTTGTTGGCTAAAGCTTGTTCAAATTGTAAACTGACTTGAAGGATTTGAATGCTTTGATAGTGTGTAAGTCGCCAAGTTGAAAGTGATGCAGAGGCCACTATTTATATCTTCAGTAGGATGATAACTGGATGTGCTGATGAAGATCTTCAAGAATAGTTTCGTTGAGTCTTTGCTTGATTGTGAGTAACAGATACTTCTGCATATGTTGCTTGATGAAGTCTGTCAAGTGAAGAACATTTCTTCAACTGATAGAGAGTGAGATCGTCTGGCAATGCTTTTTCTTCTGGTTCTCAGAGGCAGCAATTAATGCATGTGTATTACAACTAATATGGCAATTAATGCTCTGACCAGAAGATTTGGATTCGGCCGTTGAGGAGATACGATGATCAGAGGATATCACCGTTAATTCAGCAAAAGCAGCTTGAACTAAGGAATGTCAGAGAATTTGAATCTTCAAGGTATATGGCGCTTAATTCCGTCTCTTTCACCATTAATGCTCTGATCCACCAAGAGGTGCATGACAACTCATCTTCAGTTTGAGCGAACGATCTCTTCTCAGCAAATTCTTTTTGTACCAGTTCTCCAATCATTGCTCTTTAGTCAACCCATGTGTTTGACAAGGATTGAACCGGACAGACTTTGCAGGCGGACGAACTTTTACTCTGGAGGCAGACTCAATTCTCATAGCCGGACGGACATTTCATTTGCTTTTTGATAATGTTTGCAGCATGGCTTCCATTCATAAGTGTCCCTGAATATAAAATTCTTCAAGGAAAGTTAGTGACACTTAGCGAAATTGTTATTTATCAAAATAGGTTAATTCATTTAAATATTTTACTCTAACACGATAATGTCTTGGCTGAAACGGAAAAATCTTTTTGTCCAGCTCGGGAAAATCATCTATGTAAAATTTCTCTACAAGCTTACAGATTTTCTCATTATCAAATGTTTTAAAATTTTGCTTAGGGTCTAAAGCTTAACTAAGTATAAGAAGTTATATTACCTCTGCATTAAATCTTCTATTTAATTTAGATAGTTGCAAATCAATTGCAAAATAAAATATATCTATTCTACAATGATGTTGCAAGTCTCCATCTTGTCTCTTATGACGACCATTCCCCATAAAATAAGGGGTTTTCATGTCAGAAACTTCAACTTGATGAGCATCACAAAATGATATAGTACTCTCTAATAGTAGCTTCCAACCATAGTTGAAGTGGATGGGAAAAACAATGAATGTAATAAGCATACTTACATTCTAGAAAATATACAAAATCATTGGAGGATGGACTAAGAAAAATAAAAAGTTCAATATAAAAATACATATAGTCAGCAAAAACCTAAAATTATTGGGGGGAGTCGTGGCCCTTGCCTACAGGCTGGCCGTGAAATAACATGTTGTTCCAGTCCCCAAGTAGAATACATCAACTATAGAAGAGTACATCTGTGACAGCCGGGGCTGACAAAGGCGAGGAGTGATCGTCGGTGCAGTGAGGCACGGACAGGGAGCAGCTCCTGGCAGGCTTCTAGGCGAACGGACACATGACTGAACCGATCCCGCACCCGAATGAGAGGTATTCTAAGACTGTAGAGGCATAAGATTATACAGTTGAGGAGGCATATAAGACTTGATTTGTACTACTCATAACAACAAGATGCATCTCCTTTTTGGGAGTCCAACTCATAAAAACTCCAAGATTAAGTGTGCTTGCCTTGGAGCAATATTGGAATGGATGAACTTCTGCCCAAATCAATATGGACATGCGGATAAAAAAAATGATAGTACAAATTATTTAACATCAATTACATCTCCATATAATTTTTTATTTTTATAATTTAACTAGTATTTGTGACTCGTGCGATGCACGAGGGAAATTCATTTTTTTTATATTGTGTGTTTTTTTTTCAATTTAAACTTTATTTTTTAAAAATTATATTTGTATTAAAAGGAAAAAATTTATATCAGAAATATGTATTTTGTAAGTTTTTTTTGTCATAAATGTGCTTTTTTTTTTATCGAAGCGCTATTATTTTATGAATGTGTTTGGTTTTATTTTGTCGAAGAGTTTTTTTTGTGATAAGTGTCTTTGTTATTTTAATTCTATTGTTTGTCTTTGTTTATATAAATGATGGCTTGTTATATATATATATAACAATTTGATAGTGCATTACAGAGAGATGAAATAACATATATGAGCTGATAATTGATTGCCGAAAAATTCTTTATTATTTTCCAACTGAAATAATTACATTGAGAATAACACTGAGAATAATGATTGTCTTATCGAATTCCCTGTAAAAAAAGAAAATAAATAGAGACAAATAATAGTTAGCTTAATGGATTTTATAATAAAATATTGTTATTGAAAATAATAATACAATATTCACATGGAGGACAGAATTTACAACTACTATTGTTGTTCCTCATTTCCTGTAAAGAAAAACATAAAATATTAGTTTATATGAGTTAAACTTGACTAATTGGATTGAAATGTTATTTATATTTATGTATTTAAAGATGTAAAGAACTTACTCATATGACATTGCGAAAGTACTCTGAGAATTGTTGCTATCACTGTCGCAAATGAGGATTTTTAATCTTGTACAATTTGTAAATCTGAAGAATGTTACATATAGTAGACCATGTGAAAATACTGATTTTGGCAAATATAAATCGACATTTTACTATGATTGTCCTTGACTTTTATTTATTTTCATGACAAAAGAGTGTTATAGGAAACTGTCTCCTTTGAAATTTAAAAGGGAGTCTCCTATCAGATGGAGTTAATGATAATCTTAGTATGTACGCTCTTTGTCCAGCATTTGATCCAGATATAAAATTTGCTTCCAATACATACGTCCCAATTCGAGTGATGATTAGATGTGTACCATTACACATTCCAGCTGATTGATCGATGTTTCTTAGGAGCATTACTGGAATACCAATTTATAGCCTTAATTGATGATTAGGTAAGCCTGAAGAGTTTATTATGTTCAAAACTCAGGTGTGTGAACATCATCTTAGTGTCATAATTATTGTCTGATGCACATGTACTATCAACAATCTCATTAGTAAGGGCTAAAATAGCATGATGATGAAAAAATGTGGATTTTTATAATTTTTTAGGAAAGATGGATAAGTAGACTGAACTTTAGAAGCCATTGGTTGACCTGAATTTGGAAGTAAAAATTTGTGAGGGATGTCCAGGCTAGTTTCATAATCTATTTGTTCACCTATGTTTCCGTCCCCTATGCTTAAATCCACTTTGCAATTTTTTTTAGCTCTGCAACTTCAATGGTTATGCTTCCATTTTGGAGATGATATTTTTGGTTAATGAAAGTACTTGAGAATGTTTTTAAAGATAAGTACGAAAAATTGTCAGTAACAAAGTATTTAAATAAATTAATATTTTTGTTGATAAAATATGTTTTCCAATGGGATAAACTTTATTTAGCTTGATAATGACTTTTTAATTGAAAATTATTACTATGCGGAAAAATATTAAAGTACATGACAATGATCTCATAGATAAGAAACATTAATAGTGGCACGGATAATATCTTGTCTTTTACCTTTAAGCACAACTGGTAAAATTTGTCTAACGTTTCCAGCTAACACAATAACTTTTCCTCTGAAAGGTTTCTTGATGTTGTTATTATTAATAAATCTCATAATATCTCTAAGTGTCTTATCTACGGCTTCAAAACAATGCTTATGAGTCATGAGTGCTTCGTCCCATATAATGACTTTAGCTTTGATAATCAATGTTGTCAATGGACTACCTTGTTTGATATTTCAGGTAGAATCCTCATCAACATTAATAGAAATACAAAACTTAGAGTGTGTTGTTCGACCATGTGGAATGAGAAAACCTACAATTCCACTTAATGCAAAGGTTAAAACGATTTCTCCTTTGGATATTATAGTTGCTGCAAATGTTCTCCAAATAAATGTTTTCCATGTTCCTCCATAACAATTGAGAAAAAATAACCCCCCTTTGTTGTGATTAATTGTTGGCATGGTGGTGTCATAAAAAAAAATTCTGTTATGATATCATGTTCGATAGAAGATGCACATGCTCTATGGTTAGAGCTTGCCTATCATAACACAATTCATCCATAATAAGTTTACTTTGAGAAGCTGATATTGTGGACCTATCAATTTGACGCATATGAGGGATGTCAGCTACTGACCTATTGTTGCTTTTCAATAAAGAGTCTATTTCTGCAAATGCCAACTTTAATTTTTTATTTCCTCCTCAGTAAGCTTTAAATATGCAACAACATTATAAGTAGTAGTGTTAGAAAAAGTGCGTTATAAATTTAATTCGGAATAGTTTTATTTTTATATAAGTTTTGATTTAAAATGTAGTCACATCTTCTATGCATGAGAAGTCTTTGTCTATGCATAATACCATCACTTAAATGGTCTCAGACTTTTCACAAACATATTATGCTCTTGAAACCTGATATGATAACAATAAAATAGCAAAATGTCTTCTAAGATAGTATGTAATATCCCAATGTAAGGTTTCTTTAATGTCACCAATGTATTCTTTATCATCTTCAAGCAAGCCCATAACATAGCACTCGTCCTTGAAGGTTTCATATGTAACTCCACACACTCTTCTTATTTGCGGAAATGGTGTAGGCCGCTTTGTAAAATCTAGCAATAACCTTAGATAATTTAGTTCTCTTCTCCATTCCCATTAATTATTTTTTGAGTGAAATCATATTCAATATTAAATGACTTAATAGCACTTTTGGTCCCTCACCTTTTACGATTTTGCATTTTTGGTCCCTATAGGAATTTATTAGCCTATAGTGTCCCTCACCTTTACAAGAAATTGCACTTTTAGTTTTCCGTTAAACTTTCGTCAAAAACTTAATGTTAGAAGCTTATGTGGCAATAATTAAGTGATGTGGCACGGTGAACAAAAGTGAGGGACTAGAAATGCAACAAATTTCTTCATCCTAGAAGACCATAACTCTATGCGTATTCATCTTCCTCCTGATAATCATCTTCATCTTTAGAAAATCATACCCTATTCTTCAACCAAACCTAAACCCACCCCCAACACCTACTGTGGGTTTTGTGCGTCTAAATTCATTGTGTCTCCTAAGGAATTATCTAACTCATATGAACATTCAAGAGAATATGATGGGTTCTAAATCAATGCTGAAGATCAAAACTAACGAACGACCATGATTGATCTGCTATGAATTAATCTACAAATCACAGAAAAATTCATGGTGAAAAGTACATCCATGAGCCATAGTTTATTGAATGACAGTTTTACCCTCCAGGCTGCCAAACTTCTTTATAAATGGAAATGAAAACAAAACAAACAAATTAGAATACTCTTTCATCGATTAAGAGCAGTTCAATACTATTAGCAATTCAAGAACTTTTAAAGTCTCTTGTTTCCCAGAAATTAAGCACACAGACTTTAATCTGTCATTCGATCTTTCCAGCAACAATGTCAGATATGTTGTTCAAAGATCGGGATATCCTGTATTACAAAAAGATGAGAAACTGGTAAACAAGACTAAGAAAGTTAGACATTATTTATTAACTAATCCAACTATGAAAAAACCTAAAAACCCGTCTTTGTATACCATGAAATATTAGGGAGATTCAATGATACATGGAAACCACCCAATATAAAGTATGATGGAATCAAAGAGAAAATCATTATAAAATCTAATAGCAAGTTATAACACATTTAGACATTCTAAGCTAGCACACCAATACTAAACCCCTTGAGAATATGTACCTGCAAAATTAAATGGTTTAACCTTTTCAATAACCAAAGCAAATACCTCAACAAAAAGTATGTGAAGTGCACATTTTGAATGAACATTGTTACTAATTTATATAGTTGTAAGGAAAAGAGTTAGTGATGAGTTTTTTTTATTGAGTGATGTAATATTTAATATTAAATCTACCACATTCAAATTTTAAGGATATATATTAATATTAATTATTATTTAATTATTAATTCAATAAATAAAAATTAATTATGTTTGCCCTATGGTTTTACATAACTCATGTGAATTAAATAGTAATAAATTTATGGCTTAATAGCACTTTTAGTCCCCCACTTATCACGATTTGACACTTTTGGTCCCTAACAAAAAAATTAGCCTAAATGGTCCCTCACTTTGACAAACGACAGCAGTTTTAGTCCCCGTCACTATTCCGTCCAATATTTAACGGTTTTCTGAAGAAGAAGAAAATAAGAAAAAATAAAAAAATATAAACGCAGAAGCTCATTATCTTCATCTTCTACTTTATCATCATCTTCAACATCTTCAAAGAAAAACCCAACAATCATCTTCCCCAAAATTTCTTCTATGGCAAAATAGCTTTCAGTTGTGATTGGAACAAATCACCAAGAGCTCCCCAAGCATCCATCTGGTACAGCAATCAAATTATAAACACCTGGTCACCTTCATTATGAAAAACTGAAACAGAAGAAATTAGAAACGGGGAAGAAGGTCTGGGAAGTACAACATCAATGTGCAGAAAAGAGATGTGGTGAGGCACTTCCCCTATATTCATCTCCATTTTCAACTTCATCACCATCTTTCCCACTTACCCAATTTCAGAAACCCTAAATTTTCATCATGAACCAAATTTGAAATCAAACCCTATCAGATCTGGTGAGGCAAAACAGAGATTTGGTTTGGTTGGTTGAGTTTTGGCTTTGCGGTGGGAGCCTAAGAGAGAACGAGGGAGAGCGAGAGAGAACCTGTGTGTGCGTTTGTGAACTTCTCCACCGTTCCTCTTCAAATCACAACAACAATCGACCCAAGACCCAACCTTTTCCCAATCGCACCGCCGTTCCTCGCCGTCACAACCACGACCGTGCACCGCCGTTCCTCGCCGACCATCATGCGACCTCATCTCTGTTTACTTAGACTCTCTCTCGATCTCACTGTCTCTGTGTGTTTCTCTCACAATTTTGAAGAGAAGGTGGATGTGAAGAGGGGGGGTTTTGGGTGCTGGGTTTCGACGGGGAGGAAGAGATTTCTGGAGTTGGGTAGAGAGAGTGAGGATTTGGTAGTCTCAGAAATTCTGGGTTTTTTTATTTTAGTTTTATATTTTTTTTCAAAAACCGTTAAATATTAGATGGAAAACTCAAAAAACGTTAGTTTTTTAACGGAACAGTGACGGAGGACTAAAACTGCTGTCGTTTGTCAAAGTAAGGGACCATCTAGGCTAATTTTTTTTGTTAGGGACCAAAAGTGTCAAATCGTAATAAGTGAGGGACTAAAAGTGCTATTAAGCCTAAATTTATTTAAAATAAGAGATAATGGAAAAATTATTCATTTCCTAACTCATGAAAATTTAAGAGAATATGATGAGTTTCAAATCAATAGTCAAGATCAAAACTAACGAAACGATCATGATTAATCTCCTATAAATTAATCTACACGATTACAAAAAAGTTCATAATAAAAAACACATATGAGTCATGATTTATTGAATAACTGTTTTGCCTTCTAAGTTGTCAAACTTCTTTTTTATATAATATATAGATATAGATTCTTTTTTATATAATATATAGATATAGATTATGATAGGGTAAATTACTGAATTTTAATTTGATTGCTATAAAAAATTTATTTCCGTAGGCATACTCGTTGGACAACATGCTAAACCAATGTCATAGATGACTAGCTGTCCTAAAAAACATAAAAGAAACCGATAAAGTCCGCAGTGAATATCTGCATAATTTATACAGTGACAACTCATTATTAATTACGACACAGCTAGCTTTATTTTGATTGAAAATGTCTTTCATGCTTAGATTAGACATTATTAAATCAGGTGAGTTGATGTAATGATTCAACCATTTGTTAATTAAGGGAGTAGAATTGATTCTCGACTCAAATTAATAGCAGTCTCTTACCGTTTAGTACATTAATTGTAATGAGAGATTAGTTTAATGGTCAATGATAAATAAACTGTTGCTTAAGAAAAAAAATTGACACAATTAATTAGTATATACCTGCAGTTTGCAAACATTGAACAAGTGGTGGAGGCGTAGATCGAGGACAATCTTCTGTTAATACACGCACACTTGTTTATCAGCCGCTGTCTTCGATTGCTCGTACGTCACCAACTGTCAAGTGACAACCTTAGTCCATATCAAGTTATCAACCGTGACAAAGCGAATGCATAAAATATTTGTCCAGTAACATCAACAGATTTTTATTTTACAGTAAACATCAAAGTAAACATCAAAGTATTATTAATGAAGCAAATTATGATGGATTTTCCCCCAAAGTTATCTGGATCGTCAGATCGATTTATTGGGTCAACAAAAACCTATTATAAATTCATATATTCGAAAAATATCATTTACCATTTGTGCTAGTTAAAAATAGATTATGAGTTCCACTATACATGAATTAGTTGTCCAACATTTTGATTTTACACAAATATAATTGATATCATGTGTGTTGGTGTGTGTATATATGTGTCACAGCTGTATTTAGTTTTATTTTAAAATACAGTTTAAACAAAATGATCACATCGGTCATACTATTATTTATTTTTACACTGTGTATTAATTACATTTTATGTTTGAAATATTTTGCAGCATTTTTAAAAATTTGCAGATACCCCATAATTGACATATGTTGGAATCAAATCACAATAATGAGTCAAATAATGGCGAGTTTGAGTAGTTTGCATATGATTTATGCCACAATTATATATGTAGTTCATGTGGTGGTGGTAGTTTGAGGCATTCCAGTGTTTTATTTTTTATTTTTAAACTGAGGCATTCCAGTGTTGAATCCCCGCAACATGGAGCAAATTAATACGCTCTTAATTATGTCATTACCACCGCCATATATAAAAATAAAATAAAATAAAATAAAAAGAACGGTATTAACTATTTTTAAATGAATTGTTTAAATTACGAAATATTTACCTTTTAAGTAAAATCACCTTAATTACTGTGGCTCAATAATATACTATTTAATTTACATGTATCTTAGAATATTTAAGCTGACATATATCAAAACATTATTGAACCACCTAAGACTATGATGATTTTATTTAATATTTATCTTGATTTTTTGGATAATTTTTTTAAATTGTTTTGCTTCATCAAATAAACCCAAATAGTTATAAGAATAAGGGAACTAATCCCATCTTTCTATCAGTTCAAAAAAAAATCACATCTTTCTATCTATTTTTATATTTAATTTAGTTAATTATAATATGTTAAAACGGTGAAATCTAATTAGATGTGTATATTTACGTATATAATTATTGAACTAAATAAAAAACTGAATTAAACACATAATTACATTTTCAAATGTAAGAAAAAAACATATAATTACGATAGTCAATTTTTTTCGTTTGATAGATATCGTCAAATATTCAGGATATGTCCCTCCAGCAAATATTATTTTCGAGATTTGAACTTCTACTTTTATTTTTATTGCTTATTACTGGACTAATATTTTGTTGGTATAATTACAATAGTCAATCTACTTAACTTATCGTTCTTTAAATAAAAACTTTCCGCTAATCATTTGTCAAATTAAATTAATTAACTAATTATTAAGACATTCTGCCTGTATATATTTAATCATGAATTCATCAATTATTTTAACATATTTTTCTAATTAAAATAATGACTATATATATTGACTATATATTGCGACATCCAGCTGAAATCTTAGTCATCATGTCTATCAACTACATCCATATTGAGTTAATATATACCTTCATCCTTAAAACTGGCAACTTTATTTGGTCTGATCCCTACTCATATGCATGAATTAGTCCCTGAATATATAAATTTATTTGCAAATTCATCCTTCCATCAAAATCTAATTAACATGCATTTTGCATATATATTTGCATGTGTATATGAGTCATCAGACAAGACCATGTAGATTACACGTAAGTATAGTTAGTGCCTTCCTTCTGCTGTTCCAGTATACATAGTTTTTTTTTTGGTACATTCCAATATACATAGTTAACATTAATTTATGGAAAGAATTAATTTGTGAAGACATAAAATAGACTTGTGAAGAAAAATACCCTTTTTTCGCATTTACAAAAGATATTTTCAGATTCGAACTCATACTCTTATTTAGAGGGACCTAAAATGTCTATGAGCAGCACAATCTTGAGAAGAAAATTACCTTTTTTCTAATTTGTTTCATATAAGTTTTGGTAATTTAAGTTCGATTTCAATCACCACTACAAATGAGGAGATGCCTCCAAGAATACATGTTGTTTACAAACACATTTACAGATTGATCATCATCACAATACACAACTTTTATATCAGCATCATTAGGAAGCTATCACACACATTTTTTGAGTGGAAATGATCCGTCCTTATCATCGAGCCAAAGCAAAAAGTATAATATTTTTCTTAACAATGGGTCTATTTTTTTTTTTTAGTTACACAATGGGTCTAATTTGAGTAGTATTAATTAATTTATAATTTATTTTTGTTAGGCCGAAAACTCCCTTTATTTATTTTAATTTCCGCGTGGGGCTTTGCTCCTGTGAAGGTATAAAATGGAGTCCCCGCCGGAAGCTTTTTTCGTCCAACAACATCGCCCTCCCTTTCATAACCGCCGTTTCACAAAATCTTCACAAAACCCAAACCTCGCCTCAACAAGAAAGAAGAATCTCGTGAGCCAAACCACCTTTTTCACATTTTTCCACTTCCCAGATTCAGAGATTCTCCTCCTCTCATTAACTCGTGGCTCTCAGCAAACTCGCGATTATTCGTAACAACTTGTTAATTAATGCCGCAACCGTTTTACAAACACCCCAACACGACGTCGTAGAGCGATCGATCGCAGATTCAGAAAATAGAAATCTAAAAACCGATCGCGCACTAGAAAGGCGAAATGAGCGGGGATAAGAGGGTGAAGGTGGTGGAGACGACGGAGGAGCAGGCGGCGGCGGCGGACGAGAGGATGAGGAGGACGCAAACGACGACGACGGCGGCGGCGACGTCGTGTTCGATATCTGGTTCTTCTAGCTCTTCGACGACGTCGTCTTCGGATGAGAGAGAATACGAGGTGCACGACTTGCATGAACGGTTGAAATCGTCGAGAGGGAGCAGGTTCGATCTGATAGAGAAAGAGTTGGGTCTCTCCACTTGGAGGAGGAAGTTCAGCAGCCAAGCGCTCCTTAATGAAATCAGAGGCTTCTCCAGAGACTTCGTTATCCATCCTGATAACAGGTACGACTTTGATTCAATTAAGTTAACTCCTCCATTAATTCCTCTTGCTCTTAATTACGTTTGCTTAATTTAATTTGGAGAGTAATTAACTAATTACTGATTGGGTTGGACACTATTTTAGTTACTTAGTTACTAACCACTTCAGAGCTACAAATCTCAAATTAAAAATTCATTGACTAGTTTCCTGCCACTTAGTGCGGTGAAAAATTTGTTTCAAATTAATTTGAAATATTTGATTAATAAAAAACTTAATTACTAGCGTGAACATTCAAT
This sequence comes from Acmispon strigosus, assembly GCA_030819835.1. NCBI lineage: Eukaryota > Viridiplantae > Streptophyta > Magnoliopsida > Fabales > Fabaceae > Acmispon > Acmispon strigosus. Next base: position 41,290,187 of record JAUAMA010000005.1, on the reverse strand, counting down.
TTTTTTTTGCTAAAAGTGGGAAAAATAGTTAATAAGTTTTTTATTAGATTAAAAATGGGGTGGGGTATGATATTTTGTGACATGTGTTTTATTTGGGTTGGCTAGTCGTGTGGTGTTTTTCGTTAGTTGGTTGTGACTTGCTTTGGCTTTTCGTGGATTTGAAATGGCGGCAAGTTTGAAAGAAGGGCCACTCACTCCATACGTGGCATGGGTGATGGTTTTGTTTTGTGGGCTCCGCAGTTCATGTGATGAGATCGCTGTTTTGATCTGTTTTTGGCATTACTTGGAAGCCTATCTTAGTAAATCTTTAGTAGTGGTGGTATTTGACCTTTGGATCTTCTTCTAATAATATATTAAGCTAAAGGGTAAACTTAAAAAACATCATTTTAATCATATAATATATGTTATAAGGATAAATATTTTTGCTACATGCTTAATTAAGGTCTCAAGTCATGTTATTTTCTATAGAAAATACCTGTAAGAAAAAAATATAAGTATTTTTAGTTTTTATCAAGACACACTAAAATTATTTTCTTAATCTATTCAGAATTCTTATCGCATTACATTATATAAATTTTAGTTTTATTTCATTTTTATTGTTTAAAATTTGGTGTGGGTGTGATCAAGATTAGGGGTGACAATATGGGTTGGCGGGGCGGGCCAGGCCCGACCCGTCAAAAGCCTGCCAAAATGCGGGGCGGGTTGGGTTGGTCCACATTTGGTATATGGGTTGAAAGTCTCAACCCAACCTACATTTTGGCGGGCTAACCCGCCAAAATTCAATGTAGTGGGAAAAAAAAGTAATTATGAGAAGAAAGCACAAACCAACAAAGTTCTTCATTCTCACAAATTGCAAAAATACACAAATAACGCAAGTTACAAGCCACAACTCATAATTGTCTCTTAAGACAACAAAAGCAAGCACAAATGACGAACCAACAAAGTGTGGAGGAGACGAGAGCGTCGCGGAGGATATGAGAGCGTGGTGGTCGGTGCAGGAGAGAGGAGAGCGCGAAGCGGCCAACTGAAGTCTATAGAAACTCAAATCCTCACTTTGGAAAGCCTCGTCCCTCACACTAAAGTCTATAGTTGTGTACTGATTTTTTTCAATTTTGATTTTTTTCTCTTTAGTTAAATAAAAAAAAGCAAAAAAAAAGATAAGTGGCCCGGCGGGCCGGCCCGCCTTAACCCGCCAAAGCCCGCCATAAAAATGGGTTTCTAAAATGGGTTACAAGTGGGTATTTGGGTTGAAAATTTCAACTTAACCCGCCAAAAATGGCGGGCCAAATGGGCCAGCCTAGCAGGCCTAGCCCATATTACCACCCCTAATCAAGATCTTCTCAATCGCAAGAAAATTTAATCATGTTAAATTTCACTGTATTGTCATTAATTTAATTTTCTTTTATTTCTTTAATTATTAAACACAGGGTGAGATGATGGAACTTGACATTGTCAAAAGAAAAAAAGTTACAATTAAAAGGATCATGTATACTTATTATCATAGGTGGGTTTTATTTAAAACATTCCATGAAACCTCATCACTATTCCACCAAATACAACCTCATTCACCTTGATATTTATAAGCTTGTAGTCGTCGATTATGACTTGCCACCTAAAACTAAATGATTACTAAGTGTGTGTTTGTATTAAACTTTTCCACATATGAGCGAAAATGCTCCCCTCCAATATTTTCAAGATCTATTTATTGACAAGCTAAATGTGACAATCCTGATAAACGTAACTTCATTGCATTGTTTGCTTCAAGGAAAATTGAAGGAATGATTGGAGAGGAACGAAATCACAATTCTCAAAATCTATTCCATTTCCACCGTTTGGTGATAGTGGAAAGTAGAGTGGATTAAGAAAAAAAGAGGGAGGCCCACAAAAATAGGCTTCCACTCTTTTTGGAGCGTTCGTCAATTATTGGGGGATGAGGCTGATAATGCTATATTTGGGCCTTTGGTTGTACTGGGCTCTGAGCCTTGCTTTGGGCTCCGCCTCTATCAATGAATGATTATTAACAAAAAGAAATATCAATTACCAATCCTTATACATAAATTCAAGTTATGTCTCCGAATAATAGCTAAGTGGTAAGAGTTGGAAACATATGGGTTGGGGAGGGGAAGTTCTAAGGATAAATTTATGGAAGGAGAATTTAAATATTTAAAAAAAAAAAATTCAGGTTCTACTTCTGAAATGATATCTATAAATGTTTTATATTTTGCACAGTTTCTTTTTCTGTGTTACATATTTTTAAAAAAATTCTATTAAATTTATATATTTTAAGATTTTCCCATTAAAATTCAATTTTTTAATTAACTTGAAGAATAAGGAATATTACCATCATAAAAATGATATTTTATTATTTATATCAACTTTTAATACGTCACAAATATTTCAAGTTGTCATATTTTATATCAATTTATTTTTATCATTGACAATTGGTTTTATTAATTAATATTTTGTATTGTAATTTTTATTTTCATATATTTAATTATTTATATATATGCTTAGTGGTATTTGCTAATTTAGGTGTACTGAAAAGATGACCAATAATGTGTTAGTCTAGTGGTATGTGAATTAAACTCCATGAGAATGAAGATACAAATTCAAAACTCTGAAAAAGCCATATTTTAGGAGGGACTATCACAGTTTTTCGAATAAGATTAATCTTGCTCTCAAAGAGGGCAGTGACACTCGTTAAAGGGAAAAAAAGTTGTATGAAGTGTTTAATTTGCTATTAAATGTTTGGTAGACAACCACACCCAAATTAGAAGGAGAGAGAAAGGAGTAAAATGTTAGATGTGATGTATGATGTGATATGATAATAAAAAAAAAGATAAAGAAAAAAATATGGTGTGTATGAGTGTTGCTACTATTGCGTGTTTATCATTCTGGATTGTATAATCAATTCTCATCGAAGTTAGGATAAGTCTTTGGTCACACTCCTTACCCAGCTACACCAGGGAGAGAAATGAAGAAAAGAGAAATAAATGAGTGGTATGATAAAGGATATAATCTAAAAAGAAGAAAGAGATAAGAAAAGAAAGTGACAATGAAAAAGAAAGTGAGTAAAAATGAAATGGAAGAGAAAAATGAGTGTGATGAATCAAAACTCAAAACCCTTGAAGTTATTACCTTTTGGAGTAGAAGAAAAATCAATTTTCACAAATATATCATGGAATATTACTATTTACTTGATCTTTTTTATATTGAATATATATATTTTAAACCTTCCCTAGTATTTAATAAGAAATTTTAAGAAACTTAACCAAACATATACATAAACCGGAATGTATATTATGAGAATAACTTTTTTATGTGAGAATAATAAGAATAAATTGTAATCATTACATTTAATAATTTTTTTATGTTTTTTATTTGTTACTAATAACTTTTTTATGTGATAATAATAAAATTAAAATGTTAAGTCATATGACTTTTTAAAAATGAAATTTTTAAGTTGTAACGTGATTATTAATTAAGTTTAATTTTGATGCGCGGACAGTGTAAATAAGCTTTACACACGCATTCAATTAGAATCAATCAATTTGCTAGGTATAATTAAATTTGAATCTAAAATTATTTTAAATGAAAAATAGAGAGACGTGATTAAATGCATTAATAAACTTTTTACACTGTCACTACATCATAATTAAACTCTAATTAATCATCCTTTTAAAAAAGCAAGATTAAAACGTTTATGTTACATATTCCCCCATGTTTGCTTTGTTAAAGAAAATATAGAAGTGCATTGTTATCAAGCAGAGCATGGAAGTAATCAAATGCATGAAATACTGTTTTGGAGATAAATTCAGTCAACATTCCTACCGGTTCAGCTCATACTAGTTAGCTCTTCATATACTACTCTATCTCCTAAGAGAAGTATTGATAAATGCTTTGCTTCAAATAAGGAAAGACTAAATTGTTTCATGCTGATATTGATGGGCACTGCAGTTTGTACCGGGCATGGGTGAAATTCATTGTGTTATGGGCAGTGTACTCATCCTTCTTCACCCCAATGGAGTTTGGATTCTTTCGTGGTCTTCCAGAGAATCTCTTCATACTGGACATCATTGGACAGATAGCTTTTCTTGTGGACATTGTTTTGCGTTTCTTTGTTGCTTACAGAGACAGCCAAACCTATCGTATGGTCTACAAGCGAACCCCTATTGCTCTGCGGTAAATTTCTTTTCTTTTATTATTCCCTCCTTCCTAATTATGTTCTTCTTCTTGCCATGATTCAAATGCTTATTATTCTATCCACTTTTATGGTTTTTTGGTGTAGATAATTTTTAATTGATTTGTGGCTTACTTGTTTCTTTTCATGCAGGTATCTAAAATCTAGTTTTATCTTTGACTTTCTTGGATGCATGCCCTGGGACCTCATTTACAAGGTTCAACTTCTTCCAGATAAACCCAAATTTCTTGAGTACCTATATTGCTTACCCTGAAGAATTGTTTTGACTGTCTATAACTTACGATTCTAAATCTTAACCATAACCAAAGTCTTATCTCCCTAGGTGTGATCAGCTATATGGATCACAAATCTGTATTTAAGATATCAGCGAGTTTTACTTTAGCCCCTAAAGACTTGCACAATCTTCCTCTTTTATCCGGATTTAGGACCGGCTATGCAAAAGCATAGACAGAGTTAACTTATGAGTTATGATTTTTAACATTGGTTTACTTGCCTGCTTAATCCAGCTATCGAATTGAGTCTGTAATTACATTGGTTTAGAATAATGTAGGCTGTGGCCTGTGTTTTTGGGACATGGCCTGTTGAGACGAAGATAGGAAAATATTACACTAACAGCTTAACAGCTTTTAGCAATTTCTTTATAACTGAAATTTTTTAGTTCATGGAGTTTACACTAACCACTAGGATTACATTTGAACAGGCTTGTGGACGCAGAGAGGGAGTGAGGTACCTTTTATGGATCAGATTATTTCGGGTGCAGAAAGTTGTGGATTTTTTCCGCAAGTTGGAGAAGGATATACGTATCAATTACATAATTACTCGGATTGTGAAACTCTTGGTAGTTGAACTCTACTGCACCCACACAGCAGCTTGCATTTTCTACTATTTGGCTACTACACTACCTGAATCCCAAGAGGGGTATACATGGATAGGAAGCTTAAAGCTTGGTGACTATAGTTATTCAAAGTTCAGAGAAATTGATCTATGGAAGCGCTACACGACATCTTTATACTTTGCTATTGTTACAATGGCTACTGTTGGTAGGTTTTCTTTTTTTTTTTTTTTTGGTTACAAGTAGGTTTTCTTATTTAATTCACAGAGAAAAATGAATTTTCATTTTGTTGGTCATAGTTATCGTAAATATTTACATAGCCGGTAGCCAACTGACAAATCTTCTAGTGATGGATCAATGAGTGTTTTCCTCTAGCACTTTTAATTGGACAAAAACAATATCTAAGTAAAGGATTAGAGGAAGTCAGAAGAAAATTTTAGGAGAAACTATTAACGATTTTACTCTAAAATGGATTTAGTGAAAATTTGGTTGGTGTTAGAGCCTAATTGGATGATTTAATCCCTCCAATCAACTCTACTAGTAGGATAAGTCTTAATTGTCTTGATTGGTCATTTGTAGTGACAGAATTCTAAAGATAAACATGTCATGGTCGCTTGAGATTCAATCCTTTGAAAATAACAGAACTCAGCTAATGTTTCTTCACTGATTTCGAGCTTATTGGATCTTATCTACTAGAAATTAGAAAATGCACAAGATATGCTCCAATAAGTTCTGTTTGGCTTGCATCCAATTAGGTTCTGTATCTCAAAAGCAACAGTTGTTTTGATTTATGAGATAACTGACCTGGTGAGCCATATCAACACAAATTGAAAGGATAAAAAAGAACATTTTATGAACCTTAGCTCATATCTGAGACATTTGTTACCTTGTCAGCATATGTTAAAGTTTTCTAGGTTAGTAATGAATGAATGAACTGATAGTTGCCAGAACCTCTTCTATGAGTTTCTGGATTCATTGATCATATTTGGTAGTAAATTTATTTGACTTTCTAGATCCGAATATTTTTTCATAGATCTCTATATTTTAGATTGCTTCCCAAAATATATATCTTGTCTCCCTTGAAAGCTCTTCTGAATGAATCATGTTTGTTACTTTCTTTTCTTCCACAGGCTATGGAGATATACACGCAGTAAATTTGAGGGAGATGATATTCATAATGATATATGTTTCGTTTGACATGATTCTCGGTGCGTACTTGATTGGTAACATGACAGCTTTGATAGTGAAGGGATCAAAGACTGAAAAGTACAGGGACAAGATGACAGATATTCTGAAATATATGAACAGAAATAGACTTGGAAGGGATATCCGTGAACAAATTAAAGGCCATGTGCGCTTACAGTACGAGAGCAGATACACTGATGCTGCTGTCCTTCATGAAATTCCCATTTCTATTCGAGCTAAGGTAATAAAAGAGAGAAGAGGGTTTGAACCTCATTTATGGTCTGAGTTACAAAAGTCATCACTGTAGGTAGTCTTCAGTTTTTCTGCCTTTGTAGGTATTTTTGTAACGGTCGAATTACCTTTTGCAGATATCCCAAACATTGTATTTGCCTTACATTGAAAAGGTTTATCTTTTTAAAGGCTGCTCTTCTGAATTCATCAATCAGATTGTAAGTAATAATTTTCCCATTGCATAGCATATCAATATGAAATTGGTAATCATATTATCTGTATTTTAGATGTGCAAAGCTATCTTTTCCTTTTAGGGACAAGATATAGTAACTGGACATATGCTGTTCTTTTCCTTCACATGTTTACCCGTTAACTGAATTGCCACATTTTCTTTGAAGATTGAACATCGTGTTGATTAACATGACCTCTTCTGCAGAATGAATAATATTAGAGGCGCCTTTTTCAATGAAAGTTTCTTTGCCGTCCATTGTTTAAGTGATAATGATTTATATTCCCTTGACCCTTGATCTTCTTCAGGTTATTAAGCTCCATGAGGAATTCTTTCTTCCCGGGGAAGTTATAATGGAGCAAGGAAATGTTGTAGATCAACTATATTTTGTCTGTCACGGTCTACTGGTATGGTTTTATATCTTCGCAACCACTTCTGCTATTGTTCAATTTCTATTTTTTCTCCTACAAGGTTTTTGATATTTTTAGTTATAGCTTCTTAGCAATTTGAAATTTTGAATTATGAACATGCTGGCTGTTGCATTGCTGAAATTTCGTACTTCTCTATGCTATATTACCTTAAGAAAAACTATTTACCAGAACAGTAGCTCTCACAATCTAATAGATGTGTTTCATCATATCTTCAGTAGCTCATAAGATAGTATGAATTCTAGAACTGCCTTGAAAACTTTCCATATAAGATGAATTTTACTTTTTTTATTGAAGAGGCTGTTTCTGTGCAGGAGGAAGTAGGCATAGGTGAAGATGGGTCTGAAGAAACTGCTTCACTTCTACAACCTAACTGTTCATTTGGAGAAATATCTATTCTTTGCAACATTCCTCAGCCATATACTGTTCGCGTCTGTGAACTCTGTAGAGTCCTGAGGCTTGATAAACAATCATTTACAAACATCTTAGATATATATTTTTATGATGGAAAGAAAGTATTGGGCAACCTTTTAGAGGTAATAATGTTATCCTCCCTCTTTAGTAGAGTATCTGACATGAATCAATAATGCATTACACTTCTCTGTAGTTGAACATGGCATGGATGCAACAAGTTTCACATTTTAGGATTCTATAATTTATTAATTTCTGATCATGAGACAACTAAATATTTCATATTTTATAGGGAAAAGAGTCTCTTCGGGGCAAGCAATTGGAGTCGGACATCACATTTCATATTGGAAAGCTAGAATCTGAACTTGCTTTGAAGGTCAATAGAGCAGCTTTTGATGGGGATCTGTATCAGCTAAAAGGTTTGATTCGAGCAGGAGCTGATCCTAACAAGACAGATTATGATGGAAGATCACCTTTGGTGAGGAGCTTGAAACTTCTTAAGATATCTTGATTGCTTTCTCTTCATCTATGATATTGCTTGGAATTAACAGTTATGCTTGTAATTAAGGATTCTGTCATGAAAATGCTTGCCTGGTTTTTTTGTTTTTCCTATAGCATCTTGCGGCATGTAGAGGATATGAAGATGTTACACTTTTCCTTATTCAAGAACGTGTAGACATCAACATCAAAGGTAAATTGCCTAGCCAAATACTCATTATTGCTGCGCGACATTTTAAATTTTGGCTGACTCAAACATCTTTGATGTGGTAATTTTACAGATAACTTCGGGAACACGCCCTTACTTGAAGCAGTTAAGAATGGACATGATCAGGTTGCTTCTTTACTTGTAAGAGAAGGGGCCGCTATGAAGATAGAAAACGCTGGTAGTTTTCTATGTACAGCAGTTGCAAGGGGAGATTCAGATTATCTTAAAAGGCTTCTATCTAATGGGATGGATCCAAACTTGAAAGACTATGATTACCGAACCCCACTTCATGTTGCAGCAGCTGAAGGTTTATTCTTCATGACAAAGTTGCTCTTAGAAGCCGGAGCTAGCGTTTTTACCAAAGACAGGTACTGATTTAGTCATACACATCTATTACCAATGAAATATAATGTTCTCTTTTCTTTTCCATGTTGTCCCAGATTTCAAATATCAACTGAACTCTTAAGAATATAATATGTTTGATAGTTTCTTTCCTTTTCATATTATTACTCTAAAAGCCCCATAACTTGTTTCTATCTGCAAAACAGATGGGGAAATACTCCTCTTGATGAAGCCCGGATGTGTGGAAATAAGAATCTGATCAAGCTACTGGAAGATGCAAAATCCGCTCATTTGTCAGAATTCCCTTGTTCCCCCCATGAATTAATAGGTACTAGCATGCTTCAAATTCAATAGCCTTCTTTTATTCTTAAGAGATGATAGGAAATGCAATAGAATTAGAATTTGATATATAGCAAATTCACACAGAGCAGCTCCTGCATTCTTAAATGAAAATTCCCTAGAATTTTATGAACATGTTGTCATGTTCAATTTTAAACTAAATAATAAACTTAGTCCCTTGGTCATATTTTAATGTTTAAGCAATTATATGATGGTTTGCATCTAGTTCCATCACTTGCATCTGAAACCAGCAAGTGAAATAAAATAAAAACCGATATGACTTGCACTTCCTTTTGTTATGTTTGATAACTCAAATCTTATTTTCATGTACCATTTTCAGATAAAAAGCATCCAAGGAACTGCACAGTGTTCCCTTTCCACCCATGGGATCCAAAAGAACAGAGAAGAAATGGAATTGTATTATGGGTTCCTCACACCATTGAGGAACTAATCAAAGCAGCATCAGAACAGATAGGATTTTCTAGTGATTTATGTATTTTATCAGAAGAGGCTGGTAAAATTACTGATGTGGACATGATTAAGGATGGCCAGAAGCTGTATTTAGTCCATGAAACGCATTAGGCTGTCATATTATGGCTCTTATACAACCATATAATAAAGGTGGCTTCTTTTGATGTGTTTTCACTCTAGAAATGAGCACATTATTTGATCTTATTAGCGGTATAGTAGGTGGTTTATCCTGTCAAATTATATACACGAGGAATTGAAGTACAAAATGATGCAAGATATCAAAACAAGATTGGATTGTAAGCATCACTCCCTTATGAACTAAATTTTCAAAAGAGACTCATTAAGTTCTCACTCGTTAAACCATCAATCTGCAGATGATTAAAATGGCAAAGTCCTCACTGATTTAATCATAAGTATACAGAGAATATGAATGATGACGTCCTCACTGATTAAACCATCAGTATTCTGAGGATCACAATACAGAGGATTGCCATGGTACTCTTAAGCAGTATTATTGGCTGGACACATCTAACACTTTGTAATTAACTCTTAAAGTAAGAAACTTAAATTTAGTAATTCAAAGAAGGAAAAACTTAAACTCTATCAATTTGAAAGAAACCAATAATTCTATGGAATAACTTTAAATGCATTTAAAAATTAAAACATGATGGAAACACTATGGAATAACTTTAGCCAATGTGAGATAGAGTTAGGGGAGCCATTTGGACGACATTTCGACTTTACAACTATGTCATCACCGTAGCGTAGGGATAATTTCACCAAATGAAACCCTAAACGATGTACTTTACATGATGGGTACTGTTGTGATAGTCGACCGAGGTTGTACCTCCTAGCCGACTTCATACTCCCACGGTAGACTTCTAGCATATGAGGGGCGACACCAGACCTGGCTGGAAGGAAGCCGACCTTGCCAAAACCTGGGCCCACCGACCTCGCGAAAGGCGCCTGATGGGCCGGAGTCCCTAGTTGAAAGCGACGTCCACCCCATTTGACCCGACAAAAGCATACCAAGATGATGTCGCAGCCTGACAAAGCCTAAAGGTTCGCCTGATCAAGCCATCCACAACCGTTAGATCACCTGTCAGCAATAGTGCATGGACGGCTGGTGATCCCGTCACGAAAACTTACCTCCGGAGCCCAGCCCAATTCCCTCAAGGCACTCCACTATAAATAGAGGATGCATATCCTCAAACAAAGTAAGTTCTCTGATTCCCAACTTTCATGTGAGCTTTCCCTCCATCACCACCGCTGACATAAGCGTCGGAGTGTCCTTGTAGGTACCACTGGAGGAGCTTGGCAGTCGGTCAAACACCAGAACCAACACTCATCAGACCCGAAACTCTTCTCTCGTCCAATCTTCCCACCCTCAACATCAACTCGAAAATCAGCACTGCCAAATCTTCACTGTCCCAGGCCGAGACCCAAGACTTGGATTGGATTTGGGTTATTCCAAATCACGTACAGTAGGGAGTTTTGAAACCATGGCCATGCAAGCTCGCGCCATGGTGGAAACCCAAGGAGGTTCACATGCTCATGGTGGGCCATTTTTTTCCCACCAAATGAGGTCTTGGTGATGGGGAAAGTGAAAATGATGAAAAGGCTAGAGTTTCATTCCAATGTTCATGAACTAGTGGCTAAGGGGGCTATTTTTTTTAATCAGTGATCTAGTTTTTCCCGTCCATCATAAACAAAGCCTTAATTTAGAGGTTTAAATGAGTAGTAATAGTAGTAGTTATTTTTTTACGGGAATAATAATAGTAGTTGTTGAAAAGTTAAAATGTTTTTTTTAAATGACTTTCATTAAATCAAGCAGAAGCTACAGAAGCAACATCATCTGAGATCACAGAATTGCCAATGCCTGAACGTCCCTCTTCAACCCAAACAAGGTTGCTAAAGGAGGGAGCCTTGCGGGCAAGGAAGTCAGCCACACAACTACCAGTTCTCCTAACAAAACAAAAATCAAAACCAGCAAACCTAGAAGCAAAAACCTTACAATCAGAAAGCAAGGAACCAACATAAGAGGTGTCAAATCAAGACTTCCTCCACCTCTCCACCAAGACGAGGCAATCTGACTCAATATAGATACGTTGAAACCCCAACTCGGATGCAAGTCGGACCGCCCATCTGAAGGCCACCACCTTCGCCAACTCCGGAGAAGACATGACCACTGGGTAAGCCGTCGCCACAACCATGATGTCCCCCCTAAAATCGCGAGCCACAACCAAGATCAGCCATCCTCATCGTTGGGAAAGCAACATCAAAATTCAGCTTGATCGTGCCACAAGCTGGCCTCCTCCACACGACAAGGAGAACTCGAGCGGTAGAAGGGAAACTGTCGCATCATCACTACCAGGAAACAAGGAAGTCGCTCGCAGAAGCAACCCCTCCCACCCGCATCCTCTGCCATCAAAGAGCAACAAATTCCAACGCTCCCAAACACTATACATAATCGTGATAAAGAGGCCGATAAAGTGCTTATCACCACCCTAGGCAATCGAAGATAGACTACCTGGATAGTATCCGAGTCTGCAACCCGAATGCTCAAAGGAGAAGCAAACCAAGCACGCCTCACCTCACTACACAAGAGAAGAGCATGCGAAGCTGTTTCCTTAGCCTCACCGCAACCCCGACAACACACATAAACGTGCATCCCACACCTCGCTAGCTGGGAGGAAACCGGAAGAATGTCGAGCCTGGCCCGCCACGCCACCTCTCTGCATCGAGGTAACGAAGCAGCTGTCCAAAGGTCCTGCCATTTACCCGAAGGCAAGCCCCTTCCCCTCGAAGAAGAGGGTTCATTAGTAAGAACTTGACTTCTAAGACAATCGTAACCAGTACGTGTCGAATAAATACCATCAGTCGAGAAAGGTCAAACAAGTTGGTCTCGACAAGGAAAAAATGGTAACAGAACAGCCATAACATGGCTGACAGACTGAGGATGGAGAATAAACTCCATTATATTAAAATGTAACATCTTGGAATTTCCCTTAAACTTTTTTTTAGTAAAAATGCATATGGACGTTAGCATTAGACTTCCAGAAATTTTTATTTAATTATGTCTAAGAATGAGGTGATAAATTTTAGTATTTTATTGTTTTCTTCTAATTCAGCACAGTGAATAGTGATTAAAAGAATAGAGAAAACACCAACACTGACTTAGTTTCAGTTATAAAGATGGGTCATTTCTTTTCAGAAGATTGTGTGTTTCAAATCTCGCTACGGATGTGAGGAACGTGTTGTTGAACAATATATAAGTACATCTGAAAGTGACCAGAGGTCCCGAAGACATACCCTGACTGGAACTGAACCCACCGAACAATTTACTACCTCCGGTCCTATTTATAAGAACCAAATGAGAGATTTACTTTGGTTCTATTTATAAGAACCAACTTGAATTTTGTGGTGCATTAATTACTTTTTGACCATAATACTCTTATTTAATTGAACTTTTTCTCTCTTTTTGCTCTCCTAAACATTAATTATGCATAGAAATTAAGAAAAGTAAGTTAAGGACAACTTTAGAAGTTCAATATTAATTGAAAGTAAATTTAATATACTTAACAACTTAAACTAAATTTCTTAAGGATATGAATTAATTTTTTAATTCGTATAAATAGAACCAGACTTGTTGCCGCATCAGCTTAGTCCAGTTTCTCACTGCATTGATTAGAAATTCAAAAGAACAATCCCCAAAGTGTAATACCATTTATGCCCCCAACCGCAATTCAATTCCTACATCGCGCGCAAATCATCTAACAGAAATCAGTTTTGGTTACCCTTTCAGTTAACCCCTCTTTCACTCTCTGCGTGTGTTTCTGTGCTCTGTGCATGGAACCTGCACGCGAGAGGGAGAGCGAGACCAGAGATATTCAAAGCTGCTATCTTTTCCAACAACGCCGGAGACCCACCATGTCGTTCTCCGTGATCGAACACTGCAAGAAGCGAAAACGAGTGCCCAAGATTTACCGCTTGCACTCTTTCGGCGACCCTGGTTGCCCCATTGCGACTTCGGGTCCTTTCCGCGATAACGTTCGGTTCTTTCTTCAAGAAGCTGGGGAACTCGAAGACTACACCGTTTTGGGTAACCCCCTTTGGTGCACCCTTCTCATCCACGCCAAGACCAACCTCATGGCTCCGTTCTACACGCTTGAGGAGAACGTCTGCAACTCCTCGAATCCCTTCTGCGATCACTGCCGCTGCGTAGGTTCGTCAAAAAAATTCGATCTTTACCACTTGGGGTTAGTTCTGTTTATGATTCTTGATCTGGGTCGGTTCAATTTGCATGAAATTCGATTTTTTGGCTTGTTTTATGAACTGGGTATAGTTGAATTTTGCGTCTTTTTTCAATAGTCGTCTAGAGGGTTTTTGTGATTACGGGCTTTGTATATGGGTCGTGCTTTTGTTAGTGATGAACGCTGATATGGGTATAGTTGAATTTTGCGTCTTTCTTACTACTCCCGCAAAGGATTTTGTGATTTAGGTCTTCGTTTATGGGTCGTGATTTTGTTAGTGATGCGAGCTGATATGGGTTGTTTTGTGTTGATTTAACTGGTGATTTGTGAAAAGGGTTCGTTTCGTTTTCCAAGAATCTTTATTTGTCATCTGCGTGGATTTTTGTTATTATGATTCAGGTCCCTATTGTAGAAACTGAAATGGGTTGTTATTGACGCTGATGGCCATGTGAATGATAGGTTGGAGTGGCCATTTTGTATCGAAGAGAAGGTACCATTTTATTATCCCAATGGATAACGGGTGGCATAAACCCTTAGGTGAGGGTGCTCTTGATAATCATGGTCATCTCTTGCATGGGGTGATTCATTGCAATGGGTATGGCCATTTGGTCTGTCTTAATGGCATTGAAGGGGGATCCAAAGTTCTCAGTGGGAGAGAAATCATGGACCTTTGGGACAGGATCTGCACTAGTCTTGGAGTAAGGTAATGAAACAAGTACTTGATCCTAGTTTAGTTATTGCATTTCTGGAATGAAGAGTCAATTTTTTAGTTGCTAATTTCTCTGTATGGCAGGAAGATGGCTGTGGAAGATGCGTCAAGGAAGAGGTCTATGGATCTTCGCTTACTTCATGGAGTTGCTTATGGGCACTCCTGGTTTGGGAGGTGGGGCTATCGATTTTGTCGTGGAAGCTTTGGGGTGACAGAGCAAAACTACTGTCAGGCAATTGAAACTCTTGGCTCTTTGGAGCTTGATGAGATTGTAAAAGATTTGAGTAAGACAAAGTTTCATAAAGAAATCAAACAAATGGTTCGCTGCTATAGAGATATGAGTGAAAGCCAGATTATCACAATGAGGGATCTTCTCAGATTTATGCTCACTGTCAAGTCTCGTGCTCCTGTGTCAAAGATAACAGTCACTTCTGCTTCTGCTACTTCTTCTTCTTCTTCTTCCGCATTCATCTCAAGAAACTCGACCAAACACCGACTTTCAAACAGACCAATTCCCATGAAGGAAAAATCTGGGAAGTATAAGAAGTTCAGCACTGCAGTGGCTAACATGGATAGCAGGTGGCCCACAAAGAGACTAGAGTTTGCTGCTCAAGTGATTGTGGATGCACTGAGAGAGTCAGGTTCTGGTGGGATGACAAGGCAAGATGTGAGAGATGCAGCTAGGCTCCACATTGGCGACACAGGCTTACTTGACTATGTGCTGAAATCAATGAACAATGTCATTGTTGGAAACTATGTTGTTCGCCGCATGGTGAATTCATCAACAAGGATCCTGGAGTATACCATTCATGAGCTTGGCAAGAAGGGATTCAAAGCCCCTGAAGTGGAACCTCCTGAGGTAATGGCTCTTGTAGACCCCAAAGTCGAGTCATCTTGGGAGCCTGGTAATGATGTTTATAGTGATGTAGCTTATCTCTACAAGAATGTGGTTTTGGGGTACCCAAATTCAGAGACTGTAGACTTGGCAGTTCAGACAATTCTTGATAGCAGGCACTTTGTGAAGGAGTGGCCATTAAGGGATGAAATGGAGCAGGTTTTGACATTCATTTGCTGTTTGAAACTGAATTTTGTTAATAAGTCTGAGCTGAAAGGGGTACCTTGTGGTGAGATTGTAGTGGTTCCACTTCATGCAACTGTTGGAGATTTGAAGCAAGCTGCAGAGGCTGCTCTGAGGGACACTTATTGCATTGCAGACAAGCTTATAGTGACAGACATCGCAGAGTTTATGGGTGTGAGTGATGAGGAAGTGCTATTTGGACTAGTTCAATCAGGGATGGAACTTTGTGTGAGGGGAATTAGCATAGATTTGTGCACACCGTTGAAGTATCAGGGCGGGTCGGATAACTGGAAGGTGAGATGTGAATGTGGAGCACAAGATGATGATGGGGAGAGAATGGTGGCTTGTGACATTTGTGAGGTGTGGCAGCATACAAGGTGTTCTGGCATAGATGATTCTGAGACAGTGCCACCACTTTTTGTGTGTTCTGGCTGTTGCGATTCGCTTGTACCCCCAAGGATTGATTCTGGCTATGATATGGATCGTGCTGATGTTTTTCTCATTTCAACTGAGCCAACCCATCTTCTGGAGTATGGCTACTGAATGCTTGAGTACTAGTGCCAAAACTTGTTAGTTAGGTCACTAGTTTCTGTTCTCATTTCATTTGTTTGTTTCCATATATCTTGTAAATGTACTTACTTGAAATTTTCATTATCAATTTTTTTTGGATGATATGAAAGTTTCAATCTTGTAAAGGAAAACAAAACAAGAAAATAGAAGGAATAATACTTCAATTGTATTGGCACCTCTTCTTCAATTGTTTACATATAATCTTGTAAATGTTTCTGTCCAAAAATAAAATCTTGTAAATGTACTTCTTGAAGTGCTCATGTTTGGCGGGTTATTGAAAGTTCATTATCATTTTGTTTGGATGATATGAAAATTTCAATCTTGTAAAGGAAAACAAATTCAGAAAGTAGAAGCAACAATACTTCAATTGTATTGACACCTCTTCCTCCCATCTCTACCTCTCTCCTCTTAAGAACTTAGATTAATCACTGTCGTTTGGGAAAGCTTTTATTTTATACTGTTGTGTTTCTCCCTGTTTTCTCCCTCCCTTCCATTAGCTCTAAACTTCTTAAACTTGATGTTATTTTGGCAAATGATGTCTTTTCTTGGTGGAGGCAAAGGTGTCCTAAAAGAACCTTCTTTTTACTCTTGGGAGTTGAGAGAGATCATGTCAAGATACAATAATATGGATACTTGGTGAAATCTTTGTGAAAGGAGGGGTATTTACAAGTATTTAATAACAGAAATGCTAATTGTTACAATAATATCTGAGCTTTTTCCAGGGGAAAATGAATGTTCTTACCGAAGAATTTTGGCATAAGCCATGTGGTTTGTTGAATGAATGTCTAATTTATTATAAGTTTTTTCTTTTTTCATTAGTCATCCATAGGGCTAGGAATGGCATGAGCGCGGGGCGGGGGCTGACAGTGCTTCCCTGCATCCCTTCCCATCCCAGCCCCGTTGTGGGGTGAATTTTAACCCATCCTCGGTCCTCACGAGAACCCGGACATGTTGTTAAAAGTTTTGAGAAGTAAAATTAAATATATAAAATATAATAAAATTAAAAACCACATGTCACAAAGCACTTACATAAAATTCAATTCAAACATATAACAAAGTTTAAATAATATTAATTGAAATTCATCACACAATATCTAAAGTATACAAGCTAAAAACTTTGAAATGTGAAGTCCAACATTCAAACCATCCAAAATGTAAAGTTTAAAACTCTAAATTTATAGGGCAAGGACCTCGCGGGCAAGGATTGTGATCCTTATCCCCATCTCCGAATTTGTCCCACGAGGATTTTCATCTTCATCTCCATCCTAGCAGGAAAAAATCCCCCAGGTCGGTGCCCCAAATAGGTCATCCTCGCAGGAAACCGTATCTTCAAGTATGTTTGAATGGAAGCAGTTAGAGGGACAAAGAAAAGTTTTCAATTTAACAAAATTAGATATGGTCATAAATCTTTTTGAAAAATAAAGAACATGAACTAAGAAATTATTGGAAGATTATATGATAATTTAATTTTGTTCCTCCCGTTTTAAAACGTTTATAAATAAGAACAAGAATGTATACATAAAAGAAAAAAGTTTTCTTCACCTCATCACAAAAAAAATTGTAGTTTTGAATTGAATCATAATGAAGAATAAAAATATAAATTGATTAAAACATCCCATCCATTATATGTACACATTATTTAAATGGACATCGACAAATCCAAATGGATTTTTTAATTAACACTAATATCGATCAATTATATATCTAATTCACTAGTTCATCATATGGGACCGTATTTCAAAAAAGATGTAGTATCATATGTATGGCATTATTGGATACCTTTGTCATAAGCATATATAGTGAACAAAAACAATTCATGTCTGTTGTTGTTTCAAAATAGTGAGGCGTTCAAGATGTTGCAGTAGCTTGGAGTGTTCCTGCATTAGCTTTGAAGCTTGTTGCTGTTGTTCCACTAATGGATGCATCAACATTGACTTCTAACTTTGTCATCGTCAGGGAGCAATCATATATCATTATTCAATTGAGATTTCCAGAAGGATGTTCGTTAGGAAAATAATCCGCATACACTTATATAAGTGCATGCATCTAGGTGTCATAGAGGTAGAAAAGAAAGATAGAGAAAATGAGATATGATAGAAAAAAAATGGTTCACATCCATGTTTAGGTGGAATAGATGGAGGGAGGAGAGAGAAAAAAAAGAGATAGTCTCAATGGTGATGTGATCGGAAAAGAAGTGAATGAAAAGGAAAAGAAAAAAAAAATAGAGAGAGGTGGATGGGTTGAATGAATCATAGTTGGATGAGGTATGTGGTTTGATGGAAATGGAAGGGAAAAAGAATGGAGTGTAGAGAAATCAGATTATAACCTCCCCCATCCCCAACCTCAGAAAAGACTACAAATAATATAACAAAAAATCCATATAGTAATATAAAAGAACATGATAATAATGAAGTACAAGCAAAAAAAAAAAACAGAATCCAGAGCTTCATTAAAAAAATGACCAGAATCCAGAATGTTTCAAGATCTTGAGGCTCTTAGAAGAAGGGAGCTCTGTGGGGTGTTCCCTTTCTTCTCCTTTTCCGCTTCGAGGGTTCAGCAGTTTTCCTCTTTTTTTTCTTCACAGGAGGAGGATTTGGGGGTTCAGAGGTTTCCTCCTCTTTTTTTACCTTAGGAGGAGCCTGGATGGAAATGAAGGGAGGAACTGATTTATCACGCTTCCTTGAAACAGCTTTCACCTGGAAGTTCAGATCATAAAAGTCAGAAAATACTAACTACAGAGTTCATTTTAATGGTTGTGGTTGTCAAATCAAAGTCAGCACCTTGCAAGAAATGGAGCAGTAGCGATACAGATCAGGTTCAGTCAACCTTCTGTTGCAGATGTTGCACGACGCCTCGCCATTTGATGCTGAACCAGCGTGGGGGAGAGGACTCAGAGGAATCACCAGTCGCTTGTTGCTCTTGTAGGGCTGCAACCAAAGAGGAATCAAATTGTTAGGACCCAATTGCAAGGTATGGGACTTGAGTTCCACATTGGAAGTATAAGATTCTAATGTGGGGTTTATAAGGCCTTGGGCTCTCCAACTTCAGCAGCTAGCTTTTGTGGTGTGGTTCTCTCCAGGTTCTTATCACAAATCCAGACACATAGTGAAGAGGGCAATGTTATATACTCCTTGTACTACTATATAAAGAATATATTAAATGAAAAAAAATGCAATTGATATCATGGAAATTTAGGAAATATAAAAAGCATTGAATATTTTCTCTATACAGTAGTAGGAGGATTTAGAATTATTCTAGTAAAGAGCTTCATTAAGAAGATTGAATTATTTACACCCACTATTTAAATCTTTTTAGGCATACATAACAGCAGAAAGGAGTGTAAGGGGGTATGAAAGATATATGCCACTCAGATAGCTAAAGTTAATTTTGGATTTTCTAGTTATCAGTAAAGAATGCAACATTTACTAGTTTTTTCATCATTTGATTTATATATATGATTTGAACATTTATTTTCTGATAGTCACCCACTGAGGTTTCTATTAGCTGAGATGACATGCAAGCAGGGCAATGACAAATAATGAGACCCTGCAGGAGAATATTAGCTAGAACTCCTAGCATACAACTAGTTATATATTTAGTGATTATCCAAAGTTGTATTATATCTATGTCACAAACTTTTCATGCCACAACTATGTTGATATAAGTTATTTATAATCATTGATCTCACATCTATTTCCAAGGTCAAATAACATAAACAGAATGAAATCCTTTATAAAGCAATGACAATAGTCACTGAGCCCAAATTAATCAAGTTATGCTACGAAAGAGTACCCAACAGCACAACAAAAAGAAAAAGGTAATTCAATTAAATCAATTTCAAGTACATATAACCTATTTTCTAGTTGCATTTCACAAGAAATACAATCAAGAATCTCCTACAATGCTCCATGTGAATTTAAGCAACTAATATTAGATCAGTAAATATATTAACAAAAAGCCCACAAATTTGCACTGAATCACATAAATTTTAAATGCTCTATCGAAAATATTCAGTCACAAACTTTTGATAAAGATATAATAATATCTTACCTGGATTTGCGAGCAGTCAATATACTTTTCCATAGCAGAAAGGGAGACAACATCTTTGTAAACATGTCTATAGACTTTCAGTATCTTGTGATGGCGATGGGTACCTGCTGCTAAGCAAAATTGGCAAGCTGACAGATCGCAGTCTATGCAGTATTTATTTAACTCATTCCTCCGAATTCGATGATCAGTACAGAAGTCAAAGAAAGTTTTGTCCAGAAAATCCTCAAGCCACTTTGGCTTGCTGACAGCCACTTGCTTATCCTACAAAATAAACCATAATGAAGTTAAGCTTATTGAAGTTACAAGGAAAAAAATGACCGTCTCATCATTGTTTATCCTTCTTTCTATGCATGCGTTCAAACCAACTTTGTCCCTTCTCTATGCCTTTTTTCACCATTGGGATAGTAAAAAGCAAGTACATATGAGCCAATACAAATATAGGTAATCTATTGCTTCTAAATCATAGGTTAACCAAAAATGATCCGGGCATTTACTACTGCTACATGTTTGTTCTGTCAATATCTTTTCCATGGGATCTTGAATGATATTAAATGCCAGGGCTCCAAGTGGTTTACTTCAGAAGACAGGAACTGTATCTAACTAAATAATTAACTTTGCTAACAGGGTGAATTGAAAAGGGATTATTTCAATTTAAAAGTTTACTTATCTTACATCAAACAGAATCGACCATCAAATATTATTGCGAGCAGAACCAAGACCAACATGATAAAAGCTATAAGATTTTCAAGGACACAATATGGTGGCAATAGTTTATTCCATGGAACAAATTTAACATGTTAAAATATAAAAAAAATGTAGCAACCCAGAAGATAAAGATCAGGTTCAATGTAATCTATATGACAGAGTAGCATATGATTAAACATGCTTTTTTGAAAATTTAAATTTGGCCAATGCTTGAGTGTTCCTAGTTCAAATGCAGCAAAAGATAAACTGTAACCAAAGTTAAATAATAAAAAGTTTGTTTGGTATTACATTTCAGCCAGATGTATGAAAATTGGTCTCAACTCACAAATTAAGAATTCTTACAGTTTTGTCATCTCTAACATTCATTTACAGGATTTTTTTACTTTTTTCTAACTTAATCTTGATTTACGAAGCATTTAAAACTAGAAACCAAATCTTCAGTGTTTTGGTGATTCCAAAACACTTCTTTGACTATTAATTAAAATTAAAATACCAATAGAGGACTGATTTTGTTCTCCTTTTTTGTGGTTACAAGCAGGCAGAAAATGGTTACAAGCAGGCAGAAAACAGTGTGTGCTATTCTTAAGGAAACAAATCAACCATGAACAATGAATTCACCTAGAGTGTAAAAGAGGTAATCCCTATTAAATTAAAAATTTGTCTTCTCATGGTAATCTATCTACAGAATAACAGAAATCTTTGGGAAAAAATAAATGTAAAAAGAATGACTAAGAAACCAAGGAGAATTAAGCCTTTGCTAAATACTGCTCAATTCAACATGTAAGAAATATACAAAACAAAATTTTCTGGTCACATTACCTTTTTCATTTTTCTGGAGGAAGAAGCACTCATCTTTCCCTCCTGTAAAATAAAATTGAAAATTAGGTTTATATTTCAGAATGAAAAGATGATTATGGAGAAATTACAGCTTCAATTGGACGAATCTGGCTAATGGACGAGAAGCAAATGAAAAGGGGAGAAAAGGTAAACCTAGACAGCCGCCGTTCTAATATGATGCTCGTTTTCTGACCTAGGATGAGTTCATATACTAGGTGAACAAAGACAAATTAATTCAGTGAAGACTACGCGGATGAAACAGAATTCAAGCGTTTTCAGTCAACTTTTTTTCTTATTCAGTAGTAACATGACTCGAAAACAATTGTCACCAGCGATTTCTTTTTCACCTTTATGACCCTAATTTCTATCCTTCCTTAGAAAGACATTTTAAAATCCAGAAGAAGCCATTTCACTGATGTAAATATTTGTTAAGGTAGAGAGTAAAAGGACAAAAGGTAAATAAATCTGAATGTAACCTCCAAATGGGACAATCGGTAATGTCACGAACTAATTACCGCAAAAGTTTTACCTAAGTGAAGACACGTGAATGGTTTCATATTATATTCTAATACGCCCCCTCACACAAGAGCTCATTGTTCTTGACGCATGGACAATGCTAAGGCTCATCTACCATGTGTCAAAATTCAACTTTTTTATTAGAATAATGGGGGCAACAAGGATCGAACTCTAGACCACTTAGTCATAGAGGCTCTAATACCATGTCATGATCAACTATCCCAAAAGCTCAAGTTTTTGGGTAAATGATACATGAATGATTATCATAAGAGGCCAACGGAAAGCATACCTTATTTGTTCAAAACACACACACAACACACACACTCTGAACTTCAGTTTTTATCAGTAAAGTATCAGTGAACTGAAATAGACTACTAAGCGCCCGTTTGGTTTGGCGTTGTCATCGGCGCACACACCCCAATACATCAATAGAGAAGCAAAACTTTGCCACGTTGACTCAAGCGTGGATCGGCATTGAGCTCATCGTCAAACCAAACAGACACCTAAGTCTCTCTAACCACAAAGACACAAACCTTGACAGACAATTTTTCCATTTTTTCAAAAAGACCATGAATTTCCAATAAGATGGCAATTATTTAATCAGCTACTAACTGCTCACATTAAATTTTTCTGTATGCCTAGCAATAGCATCCATTAAAGCTTGCAACGTGTATTAGTTCACACATCAGTATTATTGCTCATGTTCTAGCTGTTCTTCTCAGACTTGTTCTTCCAATTGAACATTTATATGCCAATCTATCACTACTACCCACCGTATGCATTCTGCTTATACAAATTGAAACAAAGATACAAACTTTACAAATGGGATTTACCTTGCAAACACGCACCCACCAGAAAACGTGGGTAAATTTTGACAAGAAACGCCATTATCAGGAAGAACCAGCGGTGCATCAAGCTTATGCGTAGCAGGTGCACTGTAAGTGGACATTAGATGCAAAAGGAAACGTTTGAACGAAGAAGAGACAAGGGGACAAGGGTTTTCTCTTCTCTGGGACAAGTCTCGACTTTTTTTTTTTTGGTCAATGGACAAGTCTCAAGGTCTTGTTTCTGTTTCAGTGAACCAGGAACAAGGTCAACTTTTTTTTTCTCTTTCTTTTGGAATTTCTTTTTGGTGAAGTCCAGTATATTTTTTTTTGGTGAAGTCTTTCTTTTGGATGCAAACCAATTCATTGATTCCTTTCTATTTTCTTTTGAACCAAAAGGATGATGCGTGATAGATGAAGAAACTCCTCTGGTTTATGTTAGTATGGGCCAGCCCACATTCATCTATCTTTCTGAAGATTTTGTCACAAAAAAAATTCAGTGAAAGTTTATCACTATACTTGCATCATGAAGATTTAATTAATTTAGTTTATGTTTATTTTTTTGGTACAATCATAATAGAAATGGAAAAAAGAAAAACAAGAAAAAACAACCCAAAGGCAACTACAGCCCGGGGATAACTGATTCCCACAGCATACGTTACGAGGAAAGGAACGAGCTCACTAGCGGGATCCTGAAGAAGCACAAACTCTTGAGCTTTGACTAGCTCCAGCCTTGGCCAAAAACATATTTCCTTCCCTCAACGTATGTATAATCCTCACATCCTAGTGCCTATGAAGCATGCCCCTAATGTTTGCAATAAGCATTGCATGCACATGATACACTGATGGAGACTTCTCAATCAGAGATACCGCATGTAAAGAGTCTAAATAGCAAACCACCAACCTGGTAATATTTAAAAACTCTTCTAAAACTTATATTAATATTTATTGGTCATTATAATTTTTGACTTTTAATAAAATATTTTATTTATGTGGTTTATTTTTTTTTTTTTTAGTCATACTCTAAATAATGCAATATAGTGAAAGAGTTGTCTAAATTATCCAAGATTTACTTTAGGTAAAATCATCCTAATTTAGGTGATCTAATAATATATTATCATATGTGTCTAGTTCATTATACATGTTAAAACATTATTGGACCACTTAAGAATTGCATGGGTGGTGGAGGGCTATTGAGAGGTGATGAGGGGGGATGGCATGTTGGCTTTGATAATTTTGATGTTAGAGGATTCGCGATGTGTTCAGAGGAACAAGCAATGCCTAATGGTCTCTCATTGGCGTGGAATAGAGGTTTCACGAAACGTTGTGTACGAGGTGGATTGCGGGGACCTAATGTCCTCGCTCGAGGATGAGGATAATATGAAGTTTTTTTCCTATTGTTAATGATATTAGGAAGCTGTTGAGAAATAATTGTACAGTAGTCACAACCCCGTATCGAGCGTGGTTGCAACATGGCAACTGGTTGGCTTGTGCGATTGGGTGCCTCGTTCCCCTCCTTTGGCATTTGGGTGTTTGAAATTCCTACTGTTGAGTTTGAGATCCTCTTGTTGAGGGACTCATTTTCTGTTTCTTAGTTATCTTCCATATTCTATACTATTTTCCAATGAATAAAAAAAAGACTATTCTCAAGTTAATTAAAAAAGAAAAACTGAGACACAAATAGAGATTAGACAAATTCACTGCCTTCCTTGCATCTCAAAATACACATGACCAGTAAAGAGTAACTTTTCTAATAGGAAAAAGAGCATTTAGGAACAGTTTGGTGATGAAAATGAGAAAGAAAAAAAAAATCACCAAGAATTCTTGGATGGCTTCTCCAACAAAGCAGAGAGGTACATTTCCTGACTCTCAGGCCCCTTATCAAGCTTCCTCCCAACAACCCACTTGACCTTCTTGAACCCAACACTCTCAATCATGGGCCCATAAACATCCCCCAACTGATCTCCAACACAAAAGAAATGGTCCAACCAAAAAAGCCCACCGGGCCTCAATACCCGGTAGACATCAAATAGTAGAAAATGAAGCAGCTTCTCCGGAATCCAGTTACTCAGAACATGCATCGAGTGAACAATGTCTAACGTGTTATCAAAAAACGGAAGCCTCTGAAACAGGTTCAGGTAAAGAGGCACAACCCCTCTAGAGGCTATGAAATTGTTGAAAGGCCCGTTCAAGTTCAACGACGTCGTTAGGATGGTCACGTTTCGGTCCCTCATCCGAATTGCGAAGGTGGCGACGCCGCCGCCGATGTCCAACCCGATCCGGATCGAACCGCGTTTTCGGGTTTTCAGGACGTCGTCGATGCTGAAATCGAGGCCGTTGGATTTAGGGCTCGTCCATCGGTGCTTCTCGCGGCCGTTGAGGTCGAAGCAGTCTTTGCAGTCGTCGAAGCCTTTTTGGGTTCGGCTTCGGTCGATGAGGCACTGGTAGGATTTGCAGGTGTATGCGGTCCACACGACGGAGGAGTCGGAAGGGGTGGTCCAGAAGCTGGCAGGGATGGGCGCCGGCGGTGGGAAGTTTCGCGGTGCCGCCGGGCGGCAGCGGCGGCGGGGGAGAGGGTCGCAGCCGCGGAGGAGGAGCTTCTGGGAGAGGAGCTCGTCGTCCGGGCAGGAGCCGTTGACGGAGTACGTCATGAACCGGCGGAGGTCGGCTGGGAAGAGGGTGCAGGCGCCGCCTGCGGGGGCGTGGACGCTGTTGGAGTCGAAGTTTCTGTTGTAGCCGAGCGGGAGCCGCTGCGCTGACGTGGCGGCGAGGAATTCCGGTGGTAGGGGTAGCGTTTCATCCTCACCGGCGGCGGTAGCGTCTGCGATGGTTGTGTCGACAGCATCTGCGACGTCGGCGTCAGCGATTATGCAATTGGAGGAATAGAAGATGGAGGAGAAGTAGAGGGTTAGGAGGTTTGTGAATAGGAGGAGGGAAATGAAGAGGAGATTGGAACTGAGGGGTTTTGGCTTAGCGTTGCTGCTAGGGGAACCCATGTTTATTGGCTTGTTCCTTTGTTTTTGAGTTTCATTGAGGTAACTTAGCTATGAAGATTTCCATTTTTATGCTTGAATTTGAGGATTTATGAATTAAGAATATCATTGTGAAAGATTCCTTAATTTCTTTGGTAGTATAGTACTATTGTTTGGTATGCACTAAGTTGAGACAGATCATAGGAAGTTTTGACCTTGAAGATCATATATTATGTTATAGTTCTGACTTTATGAGAAGTGGGGTTTGTGGAAACTAGAAAGTCAACACTAAGGTGAGCTTGATTTTATGTTATGCTTCTTGTATTTTGTGTATTACCATGAGTCTAAAGGTTCGAGCCTTGGAATAAACCTATTGTAAAAGTGTAATGTGTTTTTTACATTTGATCCACAAAATGCATCCGGTCATTCTTTGAACCTCACGCTTATAGCACTAGCCTCATCCCTCCTTAAATTTTGATTTTGTGGGGAAGGTTTGAGCTGATTGTGATTGTGAGTCTCTTGAGGCTCATGAAAGTGTTATTTCTGCAATATGAGTCCTAAGATCTGAAAACTGAAATTTGATTTAATTTGATATAGTTGGACTGCCAATTGCATTTGATATGATATAGTTGTACTGCAAATTGCACATACTATAGGACGTGCATGCTAGACCCCTATGGCCGTAGAAAGGAAGGATACATTTCTGCTTAAGACCCGGCAAGAACCCACATGCTGCATGATACATATATCATTGACTTCTGTAAACAAGTTTTGAGAATCCTTCAATCCTTATGCTATATAGATAAATTAGGTTTGCATTGCACATAAATTCTTTCTTCAAATACAATTTTGTTTTACCAAATGGAGGGCACGATCTAAGAGCCCGTGTAGGAATACTAAAAAGGTGGCTATTATATATCATAGTTAATATATTATTATCAACTTGTGTCTTGTTAAGTAATTTAAATAATTTAATTAAGCTTATTTTAATATTGTCTTTAAATTCTTTTCCTTTTATTAGTCGAAAATTCACCTCAAGTTAAGTGAGATCCACGTGAATTTTAACCTATAAAAAATAATGTTAAAACTAAAGTGTTAAAATAAATGTTGTTAGTGTTCCTCCTAAAATAATTCTACTCTATTAGAGTTAGGTGACCTGTTTAGAATTTTAATTGTATAGGATCATATAGTATTTTTAATGTTTGAGAAAGTATGTAATTTTTAAGAAAAAACAAACTTGCACATAAAAGTAAATAGAAAAGCGACAGATGCAATATTTTAAACTATGCTCACTGTTACTAAAAAGGAGACAGGGAAAATGGTTACTGCAGAAAAAACTATTCAAAAATACAAATTGTGAGCATCTTGTGTTACTTGCCAATTGTCATCCATGTAAATAACTCGATTCTAAAAAAAAGTATTATTATGTTGAGTGGTCAAGAGTCACCACTCTTTGGCACTTCCTTCGTTCCTATGAGCCACCGGCTGAGAAGCGACTTTGTATTTTGCGAGTGTCTCCGCTACTTGGTGAGCGATACCACCAGAAGTAATTCTTCTCTTTTTGTTCTCACTTCTCATGTGTAAACATTTATATGAGTTATGATTCATAGACATCTTTTAGGTGTAGACACCTAGAGAAAGAAAGAAAGAGAAGAGACAAAAATAGTGAATGTAATATATGATTGATATGATAAGAAGAAAGAGATAAAAAGAAAAATGAAGGTGTTTATGGGTGCTTTTATGAATCATATTTTTGCATTTATATATGTCGATGATATACAGCAGTTGTAGGTTTTTCTCCTCATTTATCAAGAAGTTGAATATTATATATGTTTGCTCTCAAAGATATTGGAAGCTCTACATTACTTCCGGGGAGTAGAAGTATGCAGAGATGCATGGCATTTACCTCAAGCAAACAAGATATATTTGTGGTCTTCTAAAGAAATTCAATTTAGAGCAAGTCTCCTCCTGTCCTACTCCCATGGTGACTGGCGGATCTCTGTGAGAAGGTTGAGTTTGATGAAAAATTCTAGACTATATAGAAGAGTAATTGGTGCATTGTAATATCTGACTAATTCAAGACTTGATATATCCTATTACGTTAATCAACTCACTCAATAATGCAAGCTCCTACTGCAGTTCATTATTAGTTTGCTTTTCAGAATCTCAAGTGATCTTCCTTAAACTCTACAACGGAGTGCAGCAGAATGAACGATGGTGTTGCTGGTTCCTTGTCGTAAACGGGTACCTGTAGAAAATACTTCGACGTTCAAGTCATGGTCCCTTGTGCAAGGAGAGAATCTCAAGGTCTCAATTGAACTCTTACGAATGTTAGAATGAATAGCATGTTACGTAAATGAATGATATAACATGTATTTATAGGCTCGGAGTCCATGGCGATTGGCTTCGTATCGTCATGCTTTGTCTGCGGTGTCACAACTAAGGTCGCGGCGATACGACGCAAAGAATAAATAAATATATATATATATAAATAAATAAAGAGTCGCCACCAATTTTAAGGGAAATTGAAACCCGTGAATTAAACAATTAAGTTAAAACCGGTCTGCGTTTAGAGTCATGAATTCAGGAGTCGGTTACGCGTGGGGAAGGTGTTAGCACCCCACAACTCCCGTTAGAACGGTACTTTTTAGTTGATTTTGCAAAAATTATTAAAAGACTTATTTTACTTAAAAAGAAGATTTTTTATTATTTTTAAGATTTTTTATTTACAAAGAAAAGAAAAGAAAAATATTTTATTTTATCTAGCCTAATAATTTGTGAACTTAGTCATATGTACTCCGTTTTAATAGGAAGATCAAGACTACGTAGTTCTAACAATTAATGGGTGAATTTGATCATCATATGTTTGTGATTTTCTTGAAAGATATTTTTTGTATTTTATGAGATTTTTGCATGCTTTTGAATGTTTATTTTAAAGTCGTTCATGCTACCAAATAGGTAGTCACAGAAACTATACGAGGTAAATGATAGAAATATTATTCCATTACTGTCGTTGACTTATTTGAGAAAAGATAGTTGTTCGTTTTTTAATTTTGGGAACCCGTGCTACCAAATACATAGTCAATGATTTTAATGAAATAATGGGTATAAATGCTATATATTGCTTAAAAACTGTTATCATTTTTGGATTATAAGTGAAAGATTTTTTTGATTTTTTTTATAACCAAGACTAAACACATATTTTTGCAAAGAGATAATCTAAACAAATATTTTATGGTGTGAGAAACAAATATTTACAATGCAACAACACATAGTGGAACTATCTAAGGGCATACGTATCAGATATTTACAGTGACTATCATATCAATTAACTAACTAATGAGTATAGATTGATCGACCAACATTATTTAACTAGAAAGTAAAAAAGGACTAAAAAACAAAGACAAAACTAAAGACAATCATGTTGGCTTCTCATAGTATAGACAAAAAATGACAAACGGGCTAGTCTAATGGATGAAGGTGAAACGATGGCTATGAAAACAAAGAAGAATGGAGCATGGTGGACATGGCTTTCTCTGGGAAAGGAAATTTTTTGAAGAGAATTATGATACTTCTCACTGTTCGGTTCTCCCCCCTTTTCTTCTCTGTTAGCTCCCTTTTTATGCATGCTCAAACTCTGGGAAAGGTCATTGATGCAGGAAATTAAATTCAAAATACCAAGAATACCAACATTGTGGCGTGGCAATCTTATTGCCAAGTCCTAGCTTCTAATACAATTCTTTACTTAAGGTCCAAACATGTAGAAGTGGATGTTCAGTAATTAAATATACACATTCATTATAACTAATGAAATCATTGATTATCAACTTAATTTCTATCTGGCCCTAGATCTAATTATTTTTAACACAGTTAGTTTGCGCCAATTTGGATTAGAATGAGATCCATAGTTATATAACCAAAAAAGGAATGAGATCCATAGTTGTATAGCATTATAGATAGAGAGCATTTTTTAGCAATGAGGTTTGTATTGTTTTTTAAAGTAACAGATGTTTGTAGTTTGTACAAATCTATATTTATAAACTCTTCACACCTTCACATAGATAAACTTATATGGCTACTTTTAAATGGAAAGAAAACTCGGATGGTCTTTTTTTTTGGGACCACTGTGGTCCCAAAATTATTTTAGACAATGAATTAAAGTTATTTTGGACAATGTCTTTTCCTCTCCTCCTATCTTCTCTCTCACCCCAATCTTGATCAACAATCAGTCCACTACCACCACCACCACCGTCATCTCTTCTCCAACTGCTGCATCCACAACCACCACTCAGCTCCCACCCAACCACCTCCCAACACCACCATCACCAAACACCTCCCAACACCACCATTGAAATCCCCAAATTAGAAGAACCTAGATCTTACCTATCTCTACCACTTTGGTTTGGATCTGCACCATTGAACCAAAGTGGTGTTTACTTCCTGAGTTGCGATTTATTTTACTGAACCAGTGTAGCAGTTCTCCATTTAGTTTAGTTTTCATTTCGCCACTTTGAGGTGCTTAGGATTTAGCTATCGAACAATCCTCATTTCCCTACTCGAACAGCTGCTCCTTGCTACTTTGTTGCACCACCTTCGTCATTCAGCTCCCCGGTGAGCGGCTGTTGTGTGACGGTTCTTTACACCACCATCACCAAACACCTCCCAACACCACCACCAAAATCCCCAAACTAGAGGAACCTAGATCTGAGTTATCTCCACCACTTTGGTTTAAATCTGCACCAGTGAACCCAGAGAAACAACTCGGGTTTCCTCAAAACGTTTTTCTAACCGAAAAAGATGGCTCGCGGTGGTTCACGGCGGCGACGGTGGCCGGATCACCATGGTGGTACCTTGGAAAGAAGTGCAAAGAAAAAAAATCATTTTCTTATGTTGGGGCCATTTACATTTTTACCAATTTACCTCTAATTCAATCATAACCACCCATCTAAGGAATATTCATAGATTCCATGATCTAACGGTTTAAAAGTATAAGAACGATCGTGGTTAAAAAAAAAAAAAAGATTATCCTAGTTTCCAGCCTTTTAAATGATTAAATTGTGCACATACATTCCTTGCAGGGTTTTTTTTGTAATAAATTTGGGCCATTGCAGTGGTTTTTAATTATTAGTTTGAAGGAAGATAGTGGGCTAGGCCGAAAACTTTTGTCTCGATTACATTAGCTTTCGGAAAGGCCTGTAAAATCAGGTCAAGCATAAGCACGTGTACTGTTGTCCTATTTTGACCATCATTAATAATATTCTCAGTCAATATATGCATCCAAGTTGGACTGACAGAATGTTTGGACCAGCATAAATTCTTAAATAGTTACTTAGGAAAAAAGTTACTCTCCATAATTGATTTTGACTTTAAATCAATTGTACAAGAGTTTCCAAATCACACAGTTTATGTTGGAAGACTCTTCTGCAATTGATTCTAAAAAACAAAACTAGTATATTCAGGAGAAAAGCTATTACTTCTAAATTCTAAGTAAAAAAAAGAAACTGATCAAAAAAAAAATGCGGCAAGTCAATGTTGGTTATCATTTTCCATATTGTGCCGGTTTGTACTGTATTTCAATCTGAATATTACTATTGCTCTGCGCATGTAACTTGATCTCCAAGCTCTTGCCTTGGCTTGTGTTGTTCAGGACCGAAACAAAAAAACACATGTTTTTTATTTGAACCCAAATCGCACAAACATAAAAGAGCTTATAAGTCAAACTTGGGTTTTGCCTTGGTAAAAGATAGAGCTTACTTGGGTTTTGCCTTGGTAAAAGATAGAGCTTACGTGCACAAGATTAGATCAAGCGTGTTTCTATTACTCATTTCGGTGAATTAGCTTATTTGGAAACCTACAATGCTAAGACAGGACTTTTATTAAATCAAAACAAAGTGTGCATTTGCAATCAGAAATCTTAGATTAATGTAACTTTATCAATTCTTTGTGGGTGCTTTCAGAATTCCTTACATAACTTAAGATCCATGTTTCCACCGAGACTATTGTGGTTTTGAATTTGTGAATTGTACGAATAAAAGAAAAAGAAAGAAAGAAATACAAGCTTTTAAGTTTTAACATCTCTGTATGTCTCAAATCCAAGTTTCAGAAGAATGAATTTCAAAGCTTCAATTGAATGTTAGAGCTACAATTTGTATCCTTTGTATGTGTCTGTGTATCTTTGTACAGGAATGTATTCTTTTCTGTTCCTATAATAATATGACAAAAAGTGAAAACAAATCTCATCGTCTTGGATCCAATTAAAAGGGTTTCTTAAGGTGCTTGAAATCCAAAGAAGAATCAACACACTCCGCTTTGCTTCTGTAACCATTCAACAATTTCAACAACTCAGTAGCCTTATCCTTTGTGCTCTCTCCACAACCCACCTGAAGAAGAACAAGGAGTTTCTGAAACACCCCTACTTGAAGCGCCTCAATCAAAACTCCTTCTTCAGTCTTATCAAAAAGCTTCCAAAGAATAGAGACAGCAAAACTAGAACTCAACTCAGACACCCTCAAAAGCTTCTTAATCACAAGAGGCAAAGTCAAAGCATTTCCCTTCGCGATTTCCCTCCCTTGCTTGATGTCACAAACGCAATCCAACACCCCCAGAGCCTTCTCACATATCCCTCTTTCAGCATCAACAAGAACCACCTCCAACAAGAGTGAAACCAAACCCAGTTCCACAAATCTTCTTGTGATCACCTCTCTGTTGTTCTCTGATGAAGAAACCAAGTGGAAAATTATTGACAAACAAGCTTTGGTAGCAGAAGCCCCAATTGGGTCCTTAATCATGTTTACCAAACCTTCAACAATCCCTTGAGCTTTTGCCAAAGTCCTCACAGGCATTTCCTTGAGCACCTGAGCTGCATTCTGCTTTGTGGAGATTTGTCCATCATTCAAGAACAGAATCATGCTACTCATTGAAGCAGAAGACCCCAACAGGTACTTTCCCTCTTCAGAAACAGGGCGCATCCATGTCAACACCGCCAGAATCTCTTCCAGAACAAGAAAATTCTTCCCAATACCCCCACGTGAGAAAGAATCAAAAGCACTAGCCAGTGCAACAGAAGCACCATTACCCACTATACATCTCTTGTTCCTCTCACTCTCTTTCCCCCAAGTTTTGATTTTTCTCACCAACTCCCTCCCTCTGTTCTCATCCCCGTTTTCCGCAGCAGACATGATCTTCTTGCACGTATCGGAAACCTCGTAGGGGGTGACCGGAATCCGAGGAGTGGGGATCCTCTCGACGCCGTAAGAACGGTGCTCCACGCACCATTCCTGAATCACCCTTCGGAGAGCGTGGTTGGGAATCACGTCGAAGCTCGTCAACGCGGTTTTCGTGACGGGGCAAACGCGATTCCCTGCTTCGATCCACTTCTCGATGCTGTCCCTGTCGTAGGTGATCCCTGTGGAGATCGTGACAGGGTCTTTCATCAGGTCGAGGGAAACAGGGCACTGGAAATGGGTGGGGATCGCAATCTCCACCTCTAAATCGTCGCAGTTCAGGTCTTTTCCCTTCCGGGCACGGCGGAAGACTCTTCCTTTGGTCCATGATAAAACCATTTTTGGTGTTCTTTTGCTGCAACAATTATAAGCCTGAAACTGAAACTGAAACAGAACACAAGAAGAATGAACCAACCTTGTTGATTGTTCTGTTCTGTTTTGCTGTTTTGGGTAGCTAGATTGAATTGTCTTGTGTTGTGTGTAGTGGAAGAATTTGATGAAGGAAACAAGACTGTGTGGTTTGTTTATATAATAGGGGAGAGGTGCTTGTGAGTTGTGAAGCACACGGGTCAAAGCTTTAGCTCTAGCTTTGGTAAGGAATAGTTTATAAAGAATGTTTCAAACTATGTAAAAAATTATGATAGAAATAAAGTGGTTTATTTATTATTAAATTCCACTTACAATTTCAATTCAACGTAGTAAGGGTAAAAGTGAGACTTGTACGAATTAAACACAACAACCACTTTTTAGTACTACGACCGGTAGTCATTAGATAAAGTAATTTCTTTTAAGTGTATTTTTTAATTGAGTGTCCACCATGGAGAACATGGGTTAATTTTTTTATTGTGAATCGCTCATACTAAACGATAAACGACTAATCACAAAAATACACTTAATTCTGGTAAGGATCATCAAATCTTTAACCATCTTTAATCTCATGGTTAAAGGATAACATGAGTTAGTCAGCGTACCATACTCCACCTCGTGATTCAGTGTTGGTTTTTGTTTGTTTGTGTGTGTGTGCGCCGAACTATTATTGTTTGAACGTTGAACGTTGAAAATTTGAAGGAGTCTAAGAGGGAGAAACTCACTCTGGGCTCGAGGTTTTCAAAATGAAGAAGGAGGACTATGATTGAAGAATAATTAATTTAAGGAAAATAGAGTAATATGGTTTTAGAGCATAAAAAAACAAGTGGTGGTTGATTTTGTACTAATATGACGGTTGAAAGTTTGAACGGTGAGGGATGTGAGCTGACTGGGACTGAGTCAGATGCAAGGTGTGATGACTACCATTCCAATCCATTTGCATGGCCTCAACCGTCAACATACACAATTTCGGTACATTTTACACTCACTTTTTTCATTTCAATATTTTTATGTCTTTTTCTTTTTGACTCATATCACTTACTACTCAATGCGGAACCATGTTAAAGTTAATATAATAAAATCTTATTTTTTATTCATGTTGAATTAAACATAATAAATTCTAAAATTTGGATTTACTGTTGTTGAATATTTCTAAATTCAACTCTAGTCATTGCTTCACAAACATCAAATTACGATCCTACGACTTATATTACAAAAGAGTCTTTTTTTTACAAGAGGAAAACATATTAAAAGAGTCTGATTATATAATATAAATATGATTTTAAATACTAACCATTTGATCAAATGTTTAAAAATAGTGACTATAACGAATTTAGAGAGATGTAAACCTAATCTCTACGGTTACATATCCCTAAATCCTACCTTCTTCGTTGATACTTGAGATATGTGAAATAACATTTGTATTTATACTTGATACCAATATTATCAGTATGATTGTATGAACATACACATATATCTCATTTTCTTTCTTTGTGGCTCTAGCCTAGGTGAAGGTGAAAATGAGGTTTCAAACATATTATTAGTGAAACCTATCTGTAGTTGCAAATTGGCACCAATGAATTAAGTCCATTAATGCGCATGCCTATTGCGTGTGTATTTATACCAAACCAATCGGGTGGGAAACATGGGTAGGTATTTGTACAGTTTTTTAATCCTTGTATCCAACTCTACTAGCTACCAAATACAAGTGTATTCAACCATGCGGTGTAGATGAATAAGTGCTTAATTTACGATAAGCAAATTGGTTAGTGAATGGTGAGTTTTTAGATTTTGGTTCAACTCAACGTTGGCTTACATTGAAGTTAACATAGTTGTTTGGCACTCGAAAGTATGTAACGTCTATTTTAATAACCGAAAAGACAAGCTAGCCATAGTATAGGGAATGTTGTTGGCATGCTAGCCGAAACTATGAGTATATCTCTCTCATATATCTCATTTTCTTTCGGATTAACCTGATGAACTCGATGATTCAAACCAAACCAATGCAATTGGTTTAAGTTTGTTTCGTAAAAAAATTTCCTTCACCATCAACCCGAACCAAACCAATTGCAATCGTTTCGATTCTCAGATTTATTTTTTCAAACCCGATCACCCGACTATTTTTCTCATATTTTAAAAAATTATATTTAAACCTTTTAAAATTTATTTTTATTTATAAATCTTTTCTATTCTTATCTTTTAAAATTATTTTTATTTAGTCACCTTGATCGACTGTATACTTAGTACCATATTAAAAAAGGACTATGAGTTTCATCAAGTTATAATTGTTAAAAATTAATATTGTTTGAAACCGATATCAACATTTAGAATTGATTTAACTATTATGTAAGAAACTCTTTTTACTTGTAGTGACATAAAAATATTATATATGAAGACAAAAAAATTAATATAATAATTAATTTTTTATATACAAACCCGATGGCTAGAAAAAACCAACTTGATTTCATTTGGATCGTTTCCTTCGGATTTTTTGAAATAATTAAATAACAAAACCAATTAAAATTTAATTTGTATATATTCCATTTTACCTCAAACCCAGCCAAATCCAACCCTTGGACACCCCTAATTAGATAGAGTTATTTAAAGTGGGAAATTTCAATACTCTTATTATATTGAGTAATCAAGCAACCTCTCTCACAAAGAGATATATCTCACTTGTTTCCATTTTAAAAATTAGAAAAGAAAAACTAACCATAAAAGGAAATGTGATTATATTGTAAGGGTTATAGAATATATTGTAAAATCATTTCATGAATTCACTACTTAAGTGAGATAAAACTCTCTCTAATATTTTTTATATATTTATAAAAATTTAATCATAGATTTTTCTCTATGAAATTAAAACTCAACCCATTGTCATTTGAAGTAGCAATTTTACTTCAATACAATAATTAAAAATTATAAAAATAGACATTAAAAAGATTCATAGGAAGTGTTTTTAGAATTTGCTTTAACTTATCCTGATATTTTATTTTCATTAGAACTTTGTTGCAAATTTATGCTTTTTGATTTCCCAATAGGTTCATCTAAATTTTGCTGTGAATTTATTTCTTACGGTTTTCGCTGTACCTTTCCTAAAGATTATCTTTCAAATTTATTCAATGAGAATTATTCTACTAATTTTGTCCTTGCAGAATTTTTTTTGTATATTTTCCTATGAACTTTCCTATGAATATTTTCCTGCAAGTTTTTCTACATTTATACTAGGGAATTTTGATGAATTTTCCTATAGATTTTAAGTATTTCTCACTAATTGTAAATATATCATATGAATAAAACTACATTAAAATTTCCTAGGAATTTTCAACTCAAAAATGAAAGAACTGATCACTGAAAAAAATCCCCAAGAAATATTAGTTTCTTAAGAAAATTTTGTAAAAATCATAGGAAGTTGTACTTGCAGACATACTGCAAAATTTGATAACATTATATTTTCTTGAAAATTTATGTCATTATTCTACAACATTCCTAGGGAAGTTCCTATGAAATTAATTTTTAATATTTTCCTATGATTTTTTCCTGAGGATTACAAATTTATTTCATCACTTTAGCCCCTTCAATTTTTTCCATGAATCTTCTTTGACATTTTCATACAAATTTCTTTTTCATATTTCCCATTGTTTTTTCTATAGAATTTTCTATGGACTCATTTCCCACAAATACCTACAACCCAATTAGTTTTATGGAGATTTAATTTGTCGATGGATTTTCTGGGAAATTCATAGAAATTTATTGTTTGGATATTTTTTGAGTGGAGTTTTTTTCATACACGAAACTCAAACCTAAAATCAGGAATCAAACATGTATCTCTATCCGATCATTTATTTTATCAAATTCATTAAATTAATTTTAAGTATTTTTCTTAAACTATTGTCCATAAGTAATGTTGTCATGAAGTAAATTCAATATTTAATTTTTAATTATGCATAAGTAGTTTTACATTTAATAATGAAATTAAATATCAACATAAATATTATTAAGTGCATAGTTTCACTAGCAAATAGTTAACTAACGCTATCATTAATATTTACTATATATTAGCATTTGTGATGAATAATTAGGGAATGTATCTTATGAGAAATATATTTTTATATGAGAATATAAGAATAAATCACAACTGTTAGATCTAATCATGAATGGTTGTGGTTAAATCATGAAGTTATGTGACTTTTTAAAAAAGTCATATGATATTTTTAAGTGGTCATGTGACTACTAAATTGTTTTAATCTTAACCATTCATGATCTTATTTAACGGTTGGATTTATTCTTAATTTCTCATATAAAAACATCTTTCTCATAAAATACATCTCTAATAATTAATATAAAAAATAAAAAAACATCATTCAATATTTTATACTACATTTGTTCCATGATGTTTGTTGTTTAAGGTTATGATATAAATAGTAAGAAGACAACTATTAATATTACTATTTGACTAAAATACCCTTATTTATACTATTCTAGTAACAAAAAATAATAAATGCTACTTTTAACAAGGAATAATGTGTTGGCTAGAGAAAAGTTGTAGTATTGAATATTGATTAATAGAAAAAGTAATAGGTGAGACAAAATTCAATAAATGAGGGTATAAACAAAACAAAAAAAATGTCATGGCTTTCTAGAATAACAAACATTTTTTAAAAATTTGAGAGGCTAAAACAACAAACATTCCGAAATGCGGGTAATACTCATACGTCCCTAATTATAAGACCCTTTAGAAACATAGATATCCCTTTATATAAGACCCCTTTCTAGATTCTAGAAATATTTATTACTCTTTTTCCTAGTATACCTCTTGTATTTATTATACTTTTGTACTCCCTCTGTTTCAAAATAACTATCCAAAAAGAGAAGGAACACGCATATTAAGAAATGTAATTAATGTTGATAATTTTTTAAAATATATCATTTGTTTTACTATTTTGACCTTTAAAGTGTATTGTATCTCTTTTAATTTATTGTTCTTATAGGGGCATTATATGGAAAAACATCAATTAATGCTCTCTTAGAATTCTAAGTGGACATTTATTATGAAACAATTTTTTTTCTCTATAAGTGAACAGTTATTTTGAAACTGATGGAGTAATTCCAAAATTTGATTACCACTAATAATTAATTTTTTTTCACACTACTGAATATATTAATTAAAGATAAATGTGGAAGATTGTATAAACAATTTTAAAATCAATGCACTAATTGACTTCATTACATGTTTTTTTTAAAAACGTAATTGACTTAACAAGACCTTATAACTAGGGACAATGCTTCATTTAATACTTTCTTATTAATGTTATTTATTACAGCAATAAATATTTGACTTATAAATTGAATGAAGGAAATAAATATTTTAAAATATTTAATATGTTATATTTAATAAATATGATATTTAATGATTTTAGAAACTGTAAATATTAAATTATTTATAATAAATATTTTTATGATATTCATATATTATGTTTAACTAATTTAGTATTGAATATTATTATTATTTGAGTTTATTCTATATATTTATTACATATATATTCTCGTCGGCCCAAAAGACCATTAGGCCCAATACCGTTCACGGTGATTCGTAGATTTCACAACTAAGTGGATACCATGTTGACCATCTGAGATGGCCAAAACTAATTTATTCCATCGAACAGTCAGCCGAGCAGATCTAAGCAGACACATTTATAAGACCATTACAAGGTTGCTTATGAGCATTCATCATCTTGCAAGACATACATAAAGGCCCAATAGTTTAAGAAAGAGTACCAAAATCTATCCTTCAGTAAGAATAGCTTCAAGTTCTATCAAACGTAAATAACTGGATTAGGTGTGTGTGTGTGTGTGCGCGCGTGCGTGCGCCACTTATAACTCATACTATCACTCAAACTGTATTTTCTTCTTAAGATGATTAATGAACGCATGATATGGTTATGAAAAAAAAATGAACACATGATATAATCTAACATAAGATTAACAACCAACAATCCACAATACAAATGGAGGCATTCTCACACGTATCCGGTTTCAATTCCAGATATGGGATCACTTTCAAACTAAGTGTCCATGTTTTCTCATCACGATGGGAAGTCTAAGTCTCTTAAATCAATGACCCAACATAACGTCTTTATACGAGTCCGGGTCCACCAGTCCAATAGCACGACGAAAACATCTTTATCAGAGTCTGAGTTCATCATCATCATCAAGCTCACCCTTCGCCGAGGGTACAAGATACATGCTCATCTCCGAGACTACTCCTTTTTTAGCGTTCGAGATCCAACTTCATCTTCAACTAGACTTTCTTTCTTCAGCCACCGCCTAGCAACTTTCCTCTCAGGTATCTCCCTTTTTTCTTTTGAAAACATCTCTTATGATCCTTATCGAACGAAGGTCTTACATTATAAAAGGTAGAGTATGCATTAGTTTATAAAAAGGTTCGATGAATTCATTTAGGTACGTTATGATTTTTCATTCATAAACCTTAGGGTACGTTTGTTCCATTTAAAAAGCTTTGGTGGTACATACTTTTGAAAACATCAATTAAATTTATTTTAAACAAACCCTCTCCCTATATCCCTAGAATACCACACTGCTTCCTTAAAGACATCTATATCATGGTAGGTCACCGCAAAGGCTCCACCTGTAGCCGATACTCTCTTATAATGATAAGAGAGAAATAAGAAGGCAGGGCCTACACCTTTTATTGGTCACCTCAAAGGAGTGAAAAAAAGTTTAAATGTGGTGACTATTTTTGTGTTTTTATAGTTTTATTCTAATTTAACATTTTAATAATAATATAAAAATTAGAGTAAATTACACTCTACTGCAACTTATGGAATTACAGGGGGTTTTCTACTAATTGGAACCCTCCCTTCACCAATCCCATGGGAGTTGAGGTTTCTCTACATGATACTAAACTCAAACTTACACTCCACCCCTTTTACATCGAGTAGCACTACTTTAAAAATATATTGTTACGAAAATTTGTGACGGATATAAATATGTAGCTAATCTATAAAAATTTAGCTGTCAATTCTCGTGAAAATATCAAATTATTTTTTAATGTTTAACTTTGGATTTAGTGACCGGATTTTTCATAACTAAAATATTCGTCATTAATTCTTCACCAATTTTTTAGTTACGAATTTTGGGATAAAATTTTCTCCCATTAAATATGTCCATCACTGAAGTCATCACAAAATATGAATAATAATTTTTTAAACAATATCGGTGACAGAGATTTTCCATTACTATTGTGACCTGTCACTTTTTTCGTCATTAAAATTGTGGCCCACCATTGCCCGTCACTAACATGTTTTTGAATTTAAATTATTTATTTTGTATACTACTAGAAAAGATCAAATTTCCTACTAATTTTCTGCCAGAACTTTTCCTTACAATTTTCATAAAATGATTTCTACTATTCCGGTGTTCGCAAAGAATAAAATGTTTTCTATTTAAATTAACTAAATAATTTAAATTTGATGAAAAGTAAAATTGAATCTTGAATTTTTTAATTATAAAATATATAATAAAAAATTAAGATACTCATAAATATTTCATTCTTCATTTCTTCTATCAGAAATTTCGTAACTTAATAAGTAGCTAAAATATTGGTGAGAAAATGAATGATTAATAGTTTAGTGACGAAAAATTCTGTCACTAAGTCGCATGTTAACCACCAAAAAAAGTTTGTGATATTTTCATGAGAACTCGCAGCATATGTTTGTAGGCATTAGCTAGGGATTCATATGCGTCACAATATTTTTGTAGTAGTGCTACATGATATAAATGAGGTGGTGTGTAATATTAGAGTAAGTTTGGAGTTTAGTGTCATATAAGGAAACCTCTATGTAGTGGAGAATTTACTCTAAAATTACAAAGTTAGGGGTAAAAAGTTTTTTCATGTGAACAACTTAAAATCAACGTCATTTTTCTCTTGTCATTCTGTCATATCGAACAACATGCAAACTCTACTATCTTTTTCACCTATTTCTCTCTACTCATCTTCTTTCTTATCTTCTCACTTTTTTTCCTCAACCAAACTGTGTGAAAGTCCATCACATTCACCCATCTAAAGCTATAATTTTGGTCATCTCTTCTCAGTCCAATAAGTGATATGAAAGTCTAAATGACCTAATAGTCCATGATCCAAACAAGAAAGTATGAAAATGTTATAAAAAATTGGCTCAATGACAAAAAAATAAATAAATATAACTATCAACTAAATATTCAACCAAATCATGGGTATCTAGCCACAAGTTCCTACTGAAGGAGCACAAGCCCACAAATACGACATGATAGGTTCTGCTTGAATACAACCATAGACAAAACAAGTCCAACAAGGCCAATCCAATTGAACTTGAGGGAGAGTGTTGAAAAAAAAAAGCACCACGTGAAATAGAATAAAGGAACTACAATAGTTTATAACATTGAGTGTTCTAGGTCCAAATACCTTAAGATTTTTCACCACACACCACACAAAAATATAATCTAAAGTATATGTATTATCTAAATATATATTAAGAATTATAATCTTATCATGTCAACTTTTAATCTTTAGTTTACTTTTAATTTTGTTTGATTCTGAAAATTTATTTTTTTAAAATTTATTAGACATGTTTATATTAGAAATATAGGTGAATGGTTTAATAATTGTTTTGTGGTATAGATGATGTTAATTTCTAATTTTTTCGTTTTTTTAATTTTTACTACAGTTCTATTTTAAAAAGGGGTTGGCTAAATGACCCCATGATTAATTGGGGTCATTCAACCCTATGTTCATATGGACCAATAAGTTTGTGTTATTTATTTTATTTATTTCTATATTATTTTTTAATTTTAATTATGGGACAATCTTATTGGTCCACATGAGCATGGGGTTGAATGACCCCAATTAATCATGGGATCATTTAGCCAACCTCTTTTAAAAAAAATTATTTTAAAATAATATGACTACATGTAAAGGGTGACTCATGCCTACTTTTTTAAAAATATAATAATTTTAATTCTATAATGCTTTATTTTAATAATCTCAACTACTTATATTTGCTTATGTAATAATTCATTCAAAACACTTTAGTTTTGTATAAGTTTTTCCAATGTGTACATTCAAACACAAGTAACGTGTTGAATTTAAACGTTTATGACATAAGTTTTTATATGATAAACGCTTATTGCATAAGTGTTTAAAAATTGTTTATCCAAACATAATCTTAGCATTTTTTAAGAATTTTTTGTGAAAGTATTTCTCCGTGAAAAAACAAATATTATGTTAATTTGAATAAAGAATATTCACATTTTAGTAGCACTAGCTAGTTTTTCTAGTGCATGTTATTTTCTATAAACAAACTTGATCTTAAGAGTTTGTAGAAGAGAAATCAAGCATGTAGTTGAACCAATCACACAATGATGTGTTTTAAGAGTATAAAAATGAACAATATCTAATTAGTTTGACTGCTTGGCATGCGGATATTACGTTGCAATTCACGTTGATGCTAATATATTATATAATATTCTTTGATTAGTTGTTTGTTGCTCCTACTTTAGTTGAACTTTGACTTAACCGTACCGGGCTACCACAGACGCACAGTCCCACTACGTAAGCACTTTAGGTGAACTGTGACACCATCTCCAAATTTAAATCTAAAGCAATTCTTTAAAATTGGGGTAGATTTTGTTTCACGAGTTTTTGTCTTGAGTTCATAGCACTATTCCTCTGGTCCCACGACACTTTATATTTATATTTTTTTAAAAGCAAAAGGATATATTAATATAAAATAGAAGGCCAAAAAACCGGTAGTAACCAGACATAGGAAAAGTTTCCCACCCGCCACTAAGGAAGTAGGGGTAAAGAATCAGCAACTCCAACCAAAAAGGGAATATATAAGACCCAAACCAAAGCAAAACTACCCTATACAGCACACAACCAAGCACCCCAAAAAGCAAACACCCCCACACAAAAAAGAACCATCCCTACGAAGATCTACGCTCCATGATTTGAGCCACTATCTGGTTCACTGCAACATCATCAGAGAAAAAAAAAAAAAAAACAGCCACCTGCTTACTCACCGAAATGGCACGCCTCGCCCTCGTCATAACACCCGGAGGCACTAGACTCAGTCTACAAAAGCATAGATTGGCGCCCATCGATTCCTTCACCATTCGCCACAACCTCCGCTTGCGAATTGGAGAGGGAATAATTAACATGGATACTCAACTCCTGACTCCTGGACTCATTCTTTCTAGGCCGCCCCCGAGCCCTCTTCTCCCCATGCCCTCGATCCCTATCTGCAATGTCTGCTGCCATCTTTGATCCGCCTATACCAACCCATTTTTTAGGTCACCCCCGTCTCCTAGGTACCTGCAAGTCCAACCCCTCTTTGACTCCGCTCTCCTCCGCCCCAAAGCTGTCGTCGCTCCTAGTAGAAAGAAAACAGAGTTGAGGAGAAGCCCCACCGGAAGTAGCCTCCAGAGCACAAGGGTTCCCCCCCTCGGTAGAGCCAGCCACCCAGAGACCAATTTTGAGGAAAAGAAATTCGAAGGGAGTTCTCTCTCCTGAATAGCCCCCCTTGTCAATTCCCATAACCAAAGCCACCTTTTGAGAAGCAGAGGCAACGGTCTTCCCCACAAGAGCCTCCTTCCACGAGCAATGACGCCCAACACCACCAGCCTTCCCACGAAACTTGATCCTGGACAAATCAGCCACCACCTCAAGTGGACCCTCGCGCGAGAAGACCGTGCCACCGAACACTGCAGAACGTCCCTGGGGAACCTTGCCGGCGCCATCGAAAGGAACGCCCCACCCACCTTAAGGCCATCCAGAGCATCGATTGTAGAGCAGGCCTACTTCTTAGAGAAAAAGCAGACGAACCCGAAACGGAATCGCCGCCCAAACTTACGCTTCCGTTGGATGAACACATTCGGAATCCTACCAAAAAGAGAGAACATGCCGCGAATATGGTGGTATACAATCTCCTCCTCGATACTGTCAACAAAAAGGGTAGAGCAGCGGTAGGTTTGTCGCAAGCCTGAAGCGCAGCGACCACCTCTGCCTCAGATTCCTTTTTGTCCACCGAACCAGAATCCACCATCATCGTCGAAATTAGACCACCTAACCCATCCGCCGGCTCTTCCTCTTCCGCATCGCCTCCTTCATTCGCCAATCCACGAGCTAATCCATCCCCGACTGCCGCCGAGCTTGTTTGGGTTAGGGA
Organism: Acmispon strigosus; assembly: GCA_030819835.1. Lineage (NCBI taxonomy): Eukaryota > Viridiplantae > Streptophyta > Magnoliopsida > Fabales > Fabaceae > Acmispon > Acmispon strigosus. The sequence continues at coordinate 41,245,484 of JAUAMA010000005.1, read as the reverse complement.
AACCCTAGCAGAGCAAAGGGGCTCCATCTGTCGAGGCGAGGTGATGAACGATGCTTGCGGTGAGGAGAAAGGAAAGTGGTTCTGTTGTGAGGAGAAGAGGAAATGTTATTTATATTTTTTATTTCCACGTAAATTAAATTTAAATATTAATTAAGTATTTAAATTAAATATTAATTTAACTTGCATATAGAATAAATTGGCATATTTTTTTAAAATAAAAAATAAATAGAAATACATTGCATTTTATATAAATAAAGACAAAAGGAAATACATATCAACGGAAAATAAATAATAATACATTTTAAATGAAATACATAAGATGAAAATTAAATTTCATTATTCTTATTTCCAAAACGCTCCCAAATATGCTCACCTAGTCTGCTTGAAGTTGTCGATGGGTTTGTCTTTCACCCATTTCACCTCTTCTTTGAAAATATGTTGCAAAACTGGGAATAGGGCCTAATATAATTAAAAATGGTCAAATGGACATGGTAAGTTAAAAAATAAATAGAAATATGTTACATTTTATATAACTAAAGATGAAAGGAAATACATATCAACGGAAAATAAATAATAATACATTTTAAATGAAATACATAAGATGAAAATTAAATTTCATTATTCTCATTTCCAAAACGCTCCCAAATATGCTCTAGCAAGTCTTCTTGAAGTTGTTGATGGGTTTGTCTTTCACCCATTTCGCCTCTTCTTTGAAAATATGTTGCAAAACTTAGAATAAGACCATTAGTTACTTCGGTGCTTAAGACGTAATTATCTACCTGTTCATAATCAAAATTACCTGCGTACCCCTTGCGCTCGTCTTCAACGATCATGTTATGCAATATGATGCATGCATGCATTATTTGCTTCATCGTATTCACATGCGAAGAGTGTGATGGACCACGAATAAATTGGCATTGCTTCTCCTATCCACTTTGGCTCATCTTTCAACAACCTCCATACATGCTCGTTATTGAAAGTTTTACCTTGAGATTGACGAAACAAAGCACGTGCATCAGCGATGTAATCATTTTCTGAGTCCCCACTTTTTGGAGGATTGCTAGCTTCCTTGTAGCTTCCAAAAAATGCGCTCACTTCTTTACTCATTCGATGAAAGTGAGGGCTCAATTGCCCCATGCTCCTCTTCCTCATGCCCATCTTCCGATACTTATTAAAATTCTCTGTAATTCGCAACCAAAATGCTTCTAACTTTTGGTTAGTTCCCACGATCGGATACAGTGAAATGTTGAGATAGCTCTAAATAAGTAATGTATCTTCCTGAACATCAAAGGCGTCACACATTTTTTTATAACTATTTCCTGGGCCTTCTTTGGTGGAGAAGTTGGCCTCTTCAGACTCAGAGGTATGCTTCAATTGTGTTTCAGGTACATTCTCCTCGTTGTCACTAATTTGAGGCCTACACAAGTTTGGTGGTGGTGGTGGTGAATACATAAAATGATATGGACTTTGAGAATTGTCAACGAATTGATGTGGATGGTTTTGAAAATAGTTTGGTGTTGGTCGAAACAACAGATATTGTGGATTTGGAGAATTTTGATCAGTAGGAGGTTGTTGGTTATTTAGGAAATTCCCATACATTTGTCAATGAGGATCCATTGGGGAAGGGAAAAAAAACTAGATCAAGGGGTTTAGTACTAGGAGAAGAATGAAATTGTGGAAGTAAAATTGTTGTGTCAGCAAATTGCAAAGAGTGTGCTATTTATAGTGTAAAATTACACATTTTTGGATTTTTTGGTTCAATTTTGCCAACAAAAAGACAAAAAAAACGGCTATTTTTTCTTCTTCTGAAATATCCCACAAAACAACCAAAAAAAAAAAAAAACAGCCCAAAACAGCAAAGAAAACAAAAAAAATGGCTCTTTTTTTTTAAACTGAGCTCAACAGAAAAATTACAACCGGCCCAACCAGTCATATCCAACCCAAACGGGCAGAAAACCGACTGATTCGGTCATCACCTTTTATTCTTCTCCTCTCATCAAATCCATCGCTCTTCCTCTCTTCTTTCAAAGAAACCCTGGCCACTTTTTCTCTCCACCTCCCTCTCTTCGCCGCCACGCCTCCTCTACGTCTCCCTCTCTTCGTCACCACGTTCCTGCTCTCCCTCTCTTCTCCACCCCACCGCGTTTCCTTACCCTCTCCTTCTCAACCGAACCTTCACTCTCCCTCTCTGATTTCATGTTTCAGCCTTGCCCCCACCGTAAAATCGAAGAAAACCACCGGATCGGAGATGGATCAGAGCCTCCCACCACTGGATCCCTTCCTCCCACCACCAGAGCCTCCAATGTCGCCGTTCGTGTCCCCGTCGCTGTCGATGTCGCCGGCGGATCTCATCTCCTTCCACTATTTATGTTGTAACCCTCCCCCTTTTTTGTAATTACTTTTCATCTTATTTTGTAAATTACCGGTGATGTTTGTTGTAATTACTGGTTTGTGGTTCTGTTCATCTTCAATTTGAGATTTATTTTTACTGGTTTCTGATTCTGTTCATCTTCCTCCTATTTTTTTCCTCTTCAGATCAATTTTCCCATTTTTTTTAACTGATTTTAGTTGTTGAATGAGAGAAAAAATTATTTTTTAATGTAAGAAGTGAATAGAGAAGAGTTCTTGAACAAGAAGTTTTTGCTTTCAATTCTCGGCAAGAACTGCCACATCAGCGCTTGCTCCAATGGGTGATAGAATTGGCTCCAAGAACTAGCATTGGAGATGCTCTAAACAGCTTAGACTAAAAAATGTGTATAGCTACTCTCTTGCATATTTTCCTATTGGTTCTTTAAACATCAAGTCTATATATGAAATGTCCATTCAGTGTTGATGCATTAAATTATTGTTTTAAAGTTGTTCTTCCGGGGTAAAACTAGGAAGTATACTTCAATTTCTACTGTGAAGCGTGGCCAAAAGTGGCTCAAAGTGTCGGCATCTATGGGGCGGAGTTAAATGGGAGTCAGGAAGGAATGGTCTTGCTATCTCCTAGAAGACGGGGTCGACCCAAAAAACGGGCTGGGGCAAGTGGTCCGAAGGGGGCAGCTGGTCTAACAGTTTGCTTGCATGGGGTCGGGGAGAAGAGAGCGCGGGGTCGGCCCAGGAAGTCGATGCCCTGAAGTTCTTTTATGTGCAGCCTTGATGCTTCTTCTCCCTCCAAGTCTCAAGCTGAGGCCCTAGCGGTCGGTGAAGGAGTCGGCAGTCATCCTTCTGTTCCTATTCCGGCTGAGGCCCAAGTGCCTCTAGGGGTTTTGACGAGAGCGAGACGCGCCGTTTCAGTGGGTAAGCAGGTGGGTGTTGTTTTTGCCTGTCCTGATGAAGTTGCTGTGAATCAGATTACCGCGCAAATCTTGGATCGAAGAGGATCGTAGGGCCGGTTGTTTGCTTTTTAGGGTGTTGGTTTTTTGTATAGGGTGTTGTTGTTTTGGGTGGGTTTTTGTATATTCCTTTTTTGTTTTGGTGTTGCTGCTCCTTTGCGATTTTTGTGGCGGGTAGGCAGCTCATCTTTTGTTTGCCTTTGGAGTTGATTTTTGGCGGCCTCTTCATTATTAATATATAATTCTACTTTCTAAAAAAAAGTGGCTCAAAGTGCGCGGTGGTGCTAGTCCTCGATGTGAAGAGAGGTACTTGCAAAAAATACTAGCTCCGACAAATTTATTTTAAAAATGCCTTTTCCAAAAATACATATTTACAAATGATGGTGGTTCACTTACATCATAAACAAGTTTTATATTCATTAAAAAAAATTATAAACACTAATCAATCCAACCCTTAAAACTGATATTTTTAGACTTAAGGAAATTTTTATTTTAATATTTAGCAAATGTTGTTAAACAACTAAATATGAGAAGAGTCACTTTGAATGAGTGATTTACCACCCATTTACAAAAGTCTACTTTAGTATCAAGTATTTTTCAAACCTTGTTAAGTATTTTCGACTTAAATAATAAATAAAGACATAATTAACTTTACCTCATTATAATTCGTGGATTTTAAACTTAAAAGAATTCGTGGATTTTCAACTTATAGAATTAAATCCATGAGCGTTTGATAGGCCCGAGTGAGGTTATTTTTTTAATGGAACTGAATAAATATATTAATTAAGAATAGGGTTAGAGACCAATACACTATGCTACAAAGCAGCTAAAATTTCTTGAGGAACATTCTCAATCCAGTAAAAAGATAGCGTAGTAAAGGATAATTTGACAAGAGAGTCCGCAACCGCATTGCCTTCTAGCCTAACAAAAGAAACATTCAGAAAATCAAAATGACAAGAAAAGGAACGACAATCCCTGATAATAGAAAATAGATAAGAACCACCAGGTTTTGGACGACGCCAAAGATCATAGAGCTTCAGACAATCAGTCTCGAACATGACCCTTCTGAAACCCAAGTCAATAGCGGTGGAGATCGCCCAGCAGAAACACAGAGCTTCAGCGATGATTGGGGACGAGACCATGATGGTAGCAACAGTTGCCGAAGCTAGAACCTCACCCTCAAAGTTCCGGGCCACCATCCCAAAACCAACCAATGTCGAGTCCCGAAGAGTTGCATCAAAGTTAAGCTTAAAAGTACTTCGAGGCGGTTGAGTCCAACTAGACAGCAACACCGTAGTCTGACGGGGAGTTGGATGCAAATCTGGAGCCCCAAGAAAAGAAGCCACACGGTCAACCATAACAGGTTTTGGAGTCCGCCGCTGCCGGAAGACAATCTGATTTCTCTCGAGAGGGGGGTTAAAACCATTAAATCCTAAAAAAAATACATATTCAAAAAAGAAATACATATTAAAAAATTCTGCGGAATGAAGAAGGATGATAAGTGTGTATGTTTTTTTTGTTAGATGATAAATGTGTATTTGTATTAAAGTTAGAATGAAAAAAATGACTTTAGCATAAGGATAGAGTTACTTCAACTTTTTCTCTTGGAAAATGTTGGAGTACAACTATACAAGTGGGAATAAAAAGAAATTTCCCACTAAATAGAAAAGTAAGGGTGGAGCAATATATAAGAGAAGTAAAATGATCACTCGCTCATTTCTTAAGGTTCTGTGATGAAATAAAACATGTGAATGATATTTAAATCACTTATGCTCTTAACCTAATATATAAGTGATCCCCAATGCATCTCATGCCCAACAGGAACTCATAAGTGATCTCCAACGCATCTCATGCCCAACAGGAACTAAAAAATCCAATACAATACCAGGACACAAAGCCTAACGGCTCAAGATCCCAAAAAGAAAGAAGAATGGGCTCAATGAAGAAAATAGGCACAATACAACAAAAAAGAAGGAGCAAGCCTATAAGACACCCTAGACTCAAGACAAAAAAGAGTACAAGTCAACACATGACATATGAGGTTCCGTTTGAATACAATCCTGACAAGCAAGTCATAACCCTTCTTCCACTCAAGTCCACAGACGACCTCTAGGTTCCGTCGTACAAGCCTAGGCAGCAACAACAAAAATCAATCAAGTAAGTTAGACTTGCAGGAGAGTATTGAAAAAAAAAAAATATGAATAAGTTGATCACACTTAAAGGAGAGTGTTGGACTACAACTTTTATACAAGTGTGAATAAAAAGAAATTTTGTATTGAATGGAAAAATAAGGGTTGAGCAGTATATAAATAAAATGATTTACTCACTAATAGACTTATAATCTTAACCTAATATGGATATGGAAATGACCCTGGCCCATCTCCTTGTAAATCAAAAAGTCCAATAGAAAGTTGTGTGAAAACCAGTTAACTTTAGAGCAAATGGTTTTTCAAACATAACTTAAACTGTGTTCTTTTCACATAATTGCATCCTTCAGACTTTTAAAACAACTATATATTGTAATTCAACTTTTCAATTGGTGTATAGACTGTTTGGTTGATCTCTTTATCAGTAATACTTGAAAGGGTAAACAAAAATAAAGGTTATGTAGGATTTATGAAAAAGTTTAATGCTACTAATAAGTCACCTTAAATTAATACAAATTATAGCTGTCGTAGTATAAATTATACGGTATATCTGACTATTTCTACTCTTAAGTATGAATGCTTAAGTCATACTTCTTAACCCTCCATTTACTTTTAATGACCAAGATTATTTCTTGATTAATCAATGTATTTCAAAAATTAGTTAATAACCTACAAAATTGCTGCTGTATAGAGATACAGAGAACATATTCAGTTGCAGAGGATCCAAATTATACAAAGTTTATTATTTATGTAGTTTTCAAACTAATCAATCCAAATTGTATTTCTAAATATTATAATGATTTCCAACTCTTACGTTTTAATTAACTTCAAAAGCTAGAAAAGATAGATAACTGCGCTCCTTAAGCATTTAGTTCAAGATTTGATCCTTAAACTACGTGTATAAAGAAAGAATCATTAGGAAAAGTTCACTCATTTAATATGATTTATGAGTCTCAAGGTGATTAGTTTTGTGACTGACCGTGAGATACTCGGAAAACGAAAAAATAAGACTATAAAAGATCTTCAATTTGTTGATATGCTTTCCACTTTTAATAATGTTAAAAAGATAAGAATACAGTGAGTAATGGGAGCCAGTTGGAAAGGGTAACATATCATCTGGCTTAACTTGCGCTTGCATCTTTGACGTAGGGTCACTTTTTCCACAACAAATATTATTTGATTCCTTCTTCAACTACTTCCTTACCTGTCTATTTTGTCGAGTTCACAAATCCATGCTCATCCAAAACTGGTTGGTACAAGTTGCAACTTGCTCCTCCATTTCAAAGTTGTTCTGTATTGACCCTCATGTGTCATTTACATGCATGTAATACAACTTGCAACTCATTGGTTCAACAGAGTGTTTAGTTCTATAATAATTGAATTGATCAAACTAGAACTAAAGCTACGAAGCAGAAGTTCTATAGCATGTTTAGTTCAACCTCTCTTTCATCAGAATCAATTCTAAAATTAAGAAGCTACTCATAGGGAAACATCTATGGTACTCCTGTAGTACCTAGTACCTACTCACAGAAGCTTCTCCTCATAATTAATTCTACCTTTAGAATCAATTGTAAAAGGGTTTCTGAACATGCACTAAACATATTTGATTTACACACCTCAAAACTAGCTGAAAGGGGGAAAACATGAATGTAAGATGAAAACCAAATCCTCTGCTGAGAATCTCTTCTCAGTCTGTCAGCTAAACTCCTGAACTAGAGCTAAAGAGAGTATAAGATTAATCATGGAAGAGAACTACACCATGAAAAATGATAAACAAGTTCACACTGAAAAACCAGCAAGATACATGGAGAATGCACATACACACACACACCTTAGAAACCACCTTACAAATATTTACAACCAAGCATGATCATCTACCATCTGCTGATGTGAAAGAATCAGCAAATCCATACGGGCGGGTTGGTATACTTGTCTGCGTGTTATCCAAGCTGGGAAGAAGTGAAGAAGAAGATGATTCCAGGTGACTCGCCCCTTCATAAGCCTGCCACTTCTTAAGCGCTTGTGGTAAAGACATGTCAAGGTCAATACCATATATATCTTCAGAATTCTGATCAGATGGTTTCCATAGTTCTGCAAGAGAAGAAAGCACATTAACAGCATGGCCCATGTCAGGCCTTTGATATGGCTCCCTCGCACAGCAGTGGCCAGCTAACTCTGCCACGGTGTGAACACTAGCAAGTGTTTCCTCATTGATCTCAATCGAGGGATCAATGGCCTTGCAGAACGAAGCCTTATCCAGGTACATTCTGCGGAACCATGTTACAAGGTGCATGCTATCCTCAGGTTGGGTTTCATCAAGCGCTTTTCTACCAGTTAACAACTCCATCAATATCACCCCAAAGCTGAACACATCAACTTTAGTTGTCACACGGCCTGTAACTGTAATAAGATAGCAATTTGCATGGCAATTTTAGAGATGTTTTTCCACAAATCATTGAACATCTAAGAAAGATTAAATACAAGCATTCAGAATTTTTATACCAACAAGCAAAAAAATCAGGTAACAAGGAATGCCTGAGAAGTGAAATGAATACCCTCAGTCATTTTTATGAATTGATTACAAATGACTTGGTTGCACTAGTTACATTCCTAACTTTCTAGTGACTACCATGATGATGTTGCAATAAAGGGTTTTACCCAACTTTCTTAGTCATGTAGCTACTAGCTAACATTCAAACCAAACCAATATCTTAAATGCAAGCACTACTTAAAAAATGGTGTAGCTGACAAATAACTAGTGAGATGAAGGAGAGTTAAGATTAAAAATACCTGCATATTCTGGTGCCAGATACCCAAAAGTTCCTGCAAGTCTTGTTTCAAAGGAAGCTTTTCCTTCTGGAGCAAGACGCACAAGACCAAAATCTGCAACCTTTGCCCTCATATCATCTCCAAGGAGAATGTTTGACGGCTTTAAGTCTCTGTGTATAAAGCTTTGATGGGCTAAGCCATGGAGGTACTCAACAGCCCTTGCCACATCTAAGGCAATGATCAATCTCCTATTCCACTCCAATGGTTCCAGTCCTTCCTCTGGCCAGTTAAAAAGATGCCTACTTAGTGTTCCCTGAGGCATGTACTCATACACAAGAAGCTTCTCATTCCCATCCAAGCAGTAACCAAGAAGAGCAACAAGATGCCGGTGTCGGACCTTTGTCAAAACAGCAATTTCAGACTTAAATTCTACTTCACCCTTCCCTGCTATTAACCCGGACTCCATTCTTTTCACCGCAATTCTTGTGCCATCATGGAGTTCACCTTTGTAAACTGTTCCAAAGCCTCCTCGTCCCAATATATTTTTCTCACTAAAATTGTTAGTGACATTCCTCAGGACTTGGATAGAAATGACCATGTTTCCTGCCTCAACCATTTGAATATCTCCGGCCTCACTGCCCACGGTGTGGGTTTCACTAGCACCGCCAACACTGACACTTGAACCTGCAACTGTTATCTTCACATTTTCATTATCTGATCCAGAATGCCGAGGGTGAACGACTAGTGTATTTGGGCTCTGGACCCTGCTTAGCTTTTTCTTTCGCGTCATCCTAACCAAGCAGAAAACCAAGAAACCAATCAAAGAAAGCGCAAATACAGCCCCAATCACAGCAAACACAATTACTCCTACATGGGAAGAAGACTTTTTGCCACTATTTCCAGAATTCCCATCATTTTCTCCTTTTGTGCCTCCCTTCGCATCAGGAACTGTTGGAGACAGCGGACCCTGAGGGGATTGACTGCTTTTATCCTTCCCCAAATCATTATTCCCACTTGTGGTGACAACTATATCACTCCTAAAACTCGGTTTCTTCCCATAGAGCTGATTGTTTGCAACATTCAACTGAGTAAGCACAGGCAAAGTAGTAAGCTCCTCTGGGATTGGACCAGTGAGATTATTATCAGCAAGAACAAGTTTTTGCAGTGATTTGAGCTTGGCAAAATCTGGGGATATCATACCAGTAAGACCCATCTTCTGAAAATTGACAACAGTAATATTCCCTTCACTACAAGAAATCCCAACCCAATCAACACAAGGATTGTTCCCCTTCCAACTCTCAGCAAACCTCTTAGGATAACCCATGAGCCCAACAACAGAAAGAAGAACCTGCACCTGGGGATCACAATCACCAGGACTCGGCAAGCAAAAGCTATTGGAATCCTTAATATTATCCACCCCAACCCCATCACCAAACACCGGCATTGGACCCTGAAACAAGTTATTAGTCAAGTTCACACCTTTGAGCGATTTGAGGCTCACCAATGAACTTGGAACAGGACCAGTGAGGGAGTTATCCCTCAAGTTCAAAACCTCCAAACTTTTCAACCCTGAAAAATCCGGCAAAGGACCACTAAAAGCATTGGTCTGCAACCAAACCTCTTTCAAAGAAGTCATGTTCTGCAAAACATCAACAGACCCATCAAGCTTTCCCTCACTCTTCTGGCCATTCAACCACAGAGACTCAATCTGCGACCCGGAAAAGCTCGAGGGCAACCCACCCTCGAGATTATTGAAGGCTAGGTGCAAAAGGGTCAACCCAGGAAACACATCAGACCCAAAGAAATCAGGTATCTTACCCTTGATGTTAGCAGAGTTAGCAGAGAAGTTCTGAAGCGCCGAAGCGTTTTTCAAACTCGGAGGAATCTCCCAAGGCTCGAAGGGGTTGTCGTCGATGCCGACGGAAACGAGCTGCGTCATGCCCGCGAAGATGTCGGCGGGGACGGCGGTGAAGCCGTTGCTGCTGATGAGAAGTTCTTGCAGGGAGCTCAACCCGTTGAGGCTCGGAAGCGGACCCGAGATGTTGTTCACTTGGAGCTCCAGCACCTGCAACTCCGAGAGGCTCTGGAGGCTTTCCGGCAGCGTGCCGCGGAGATTTTGGCGCCCGATTTGGATCCGGGTCACCCGTTTGCCGTCGGAGCAGGCCACGAATTTCCACTTGCAGGGGTCCGGGTCGGACCACCCGAAATTTTCCGGCGGGTTGAGATTCTTCTTGAGAGCTTGCATTACTGAAGCATCGTCTTGAGAGCTTGCGAAAACGATGAGGGAGAAGAACCCAGATAGGAAAATTGCGAAAGTTTGGAGCTTTATGAAGTGGGTATCGTTCTTGAGCTTCATCTGGTTCTCTTTTTCTTGCTATTTTTGACAAGCAAAACCTTGTTGTAGTTGTTCTTCAATTGTCTGCAACAGAGAATGGGAGTAGGGAAGGTGATGCAGCAGAGCAGTGCATAGAAGAGAGGAGTAACGCACATGCAGCTGGGGCCCACGTATCTCAAAGCCCGGGCTGATGGGCTGTCATGAATGGGTGTAATTCTCATATGTGAACCGGTGGACCACCTTCGTGGCAGCTTTAAAATTTTTTTGGTTAAATATGTTTTTGGTCCCTGAAATAAGAGCGACATTTGTGTTTTGTCTCTCGCTGGCGTAAATGTGGACTTTAATCCCCAGACCATGAGAAATAGTTGGTTTTAGTCCCTGTCGCCGGCGTGGTCAACGCCGTAACTACGTTTTGCCCCTATGGCACTGCCACGTCAATTAATGAAGAACACGTGGAAAATAAATTTGTTTTTTTCAATTTTTTTACTTAATTCTTAATTAAACCAAACAAATCAAATAATCCTTAATCCTTAAAATTAGCTCTTTAATTAACCCAGAAAATGAACATAAAAAGAAGGAACCAGATCCACAACGCATCCGCTCTTCTTCTTCCTCATTTTCATCTCTTTTCTTCAACCTCTTCTCGAAAAATTAGGGTTCTTCCCTATGTTCAGGTCGTCCCCAAAATAGACATCTTCTTCGCCCATTCGTTGCACTCTCTGCATATTCTCGACCTTGATTTTGTCTTCTTCCGTCTAAATCTCCCCTTTCCGCCATGTCAGCCTCTTCGACGTCTTCTGCTTCGCGTTTTTCTGCAAGGTCAAGCGTCATAGTACGACGCGCGATGGTGCGGCAGGGGTGTGTTATTGTGGAGAAAACCTTGTGTTGTTGACTTCCCACACTGCTTCGAACCCAGATAGAGAATTCTGGCACTGCAGAAATCATCAGTTGCCAAATGACTGTGGTTTCTTCTTGTGGGATGTTGATGATATATTGGTTGTTCAGATTGGAGAAAAAGAAGGAATTGGAGGACACAGAGAAGAAATTGGAGGACAGCAACATAAGACTGGAAGACATCAACTCGAAATTATAGGATATGAAGAAGAAGATTGCCAATCTTGATAGGAAAGTTGAGTGTGAAATGAAGTAGAATATGGCTCATTTCATAGCTCAGGTGCCTTGGGTGCTGCTAATAGGTTTTTTCTTCTTGTGAAGGGTAAATTGAGTGCATAGGTTTCATTGTATGTCCATAGGGGTAGTTAGATTGTGTTATAAAGGGCAAAGGCTTATTTCAGATGCACCTGACCTGCTGAATTTATGACAAGTTATGAAAGTTGTTGTGGGAAAATGTATGTTGCCTTATCTTTGCTAAGCACTTTAATGCTGCCTCTGATTTCATGACTTTTGTGAATTATGATGACATATTAAATTACACTAAAAAAACTCAAAACTTGGTTTTGAATTCATAATAGGTTTTCAACTCCTTTGTGAATAAGAATTGCATAAGAAATGGTTGAAAAATTTCAGCTAAAAAACAAAGAAAATATGATAATGTTGAGTTTGGCTCATCGTATGCTTGCATTGTTTGCATGCATCGTTTGCAGCACACAACACTATTTGCAGCACGCAACACTATTTGCAGCACACATGCACCGTTTGCAGCATAGTGCCGCATTGTTTGCATGTACCGTTTGCATGCCCTAATATCAGTTCTCAGTGTCATTCTACTCTTATTTATCTCAAGTTACTCTGTGCAATCCAAGTGTTATTGCTAACAGATAATTCGAAATGACAAGCTCCATATTGATATATTCAAAGTGGCCTTTGTGGTCCACAACAGTAAACAAGACAATAAGTTCACATGTGCAAAATACTAAACTATGTTCATAGAGACACCAAATTCAGTGGTCCACAACAATCAAAATACTCAAAAGACACCCATGTGCATAGACTAAACTATTACAAAATACTCAAAAGGAATCTTTCATAAGGTCCACACAAAAGTAACCCAACCCTATCCCATCTTCATTAGTTAGAGATCCACAAAGGGTCCTTCTTCAACAGCCGAAAGTTGAAATGGTCCTCCTTCATCAGCAACAACATCATCAGTGTTGACCACTGGATCTTCAACTACAACAATATCAGGGTCATTCAAATTGCAAGGGGCCTCCATGTTTTCAGCTGGGGGTGTATGGAGTCTGCCCATGATATCTTCATACTTCTCCCTCACCTCTAAAGGTATATCTTCATATGACAAATGTTGCTGCAAATGAAGAATGAAATTATCAGCACAAGTCTAATATAAACATGTTACTTACTTAGAGATCTTTACATTTATAAGCTAACCCTCTGAGTAGTTTGGTTTCCTTGTATGACTTGACTTGCCTCTACAGCTTGCTGTGATGATGAAGATGGTTGTGTACTTGTGTGATTAGCTCGATTCACAACTGGGTTCTTGCAAATTCTAGAATTGTGACCAAACTCTCCACATCTGCTACATCTGGGCCTAATAACACCTCTGCTTAACCTGGATGAATCATCCTCATGAGGGTCCCTCCTTCTTAGCTTTTTAGGCCTTCTAGGCCCCTTCTTACACAGTGGAGGAAGGATTTATAGATATTCTGATTCAGGCCATAGTTTTTGAGGAGTGATCCCATGTGCATATGTTGCCATATATGCTTCCCTTTTATAGTACCATAACACAAAGTCTTCTGGGTTTGACCACTACAAGTTATAGCTGCAACAGCATGCCTGCATGGAATTCCAACCAACTCCCAAAAGTTGCAAGTGCATGCTCTCTTGTTCAGATCCACAATGAACCCATAAGTTGAGATAACATGCTTAACCTCATAAAGACCCTCTCCATAGCATTGAGGCATCCACAGTCCACTCATTTTAGTCTCCCAAGACAACCTTTTTAGAGGTTTTGTCATCACTTATCATATATATTTGGCAAACTTTTCATTCAGAGTAGCAAACATTCCCATTAGATAAGTCCTGATCCAGTCAAACATTGTAAGAACAGGCTTGTCCCTAGCGAACAGAATTATTGCATTGAACGACTCAGATAGGCTATTTGATAGCCAAATCCGCAAGTGCACGGTTGATTATCGAGTAGTATAAAAGATTATTGTTCTCCACAGGGATAGGTGTTTCAAAGTCTAATTTTAATTTGTTTAGAACTAGTGCAGAAAAATAAATTGGTTTGTTTTGAATTTGGTTTGAGTAAGAACTCGGAAGAGCAATTAGCAATGAAAATATAATAATAAAAATTAAGAACTTGGGTTGTATAAAAAGCTTATAAATTATGCTTTTAGAATCAATTCTATATCTGAAGTTTAAGAAAGAAATTCATGATGTTCTAACCTAGTTTCTTTACAGGTTAATTCCTTAAACATGCAAAGCTTTCTTCTAAATTACTAAGTCTAATTCATTAGCTTTTTAGTTAATTTAAGAAGAAGATGAGTTCTATATTCAGGCCAACATAAACAAAGCCTATCCTAATACCTTAGTGATATGCAAAATGTTCTTCCAATTCCTATTTCCCTTATTACTTAACAATTGCCATTGATAAAGAAATAAGATGTAACACTTGTGTACAACAAGATAGATGAAGAACAAGGAATTGAAACATGAAATGCATTTTATTCAAATATAAAGAAGAAGCTTAAAACACACTTATAAGCTCAAAACAACCCAAGAACTTAAGAATAACTTAGCCAAGCATGGCTAAGAGAGACATTGTATTAACCTGGACTAGGAGCTCAAGAAAGGCTTCCCACAATTCTCAAGAAATAATGCTCTAAGGAAGAAAGAAAGTATAGCTCTTGTATTCTGATGTCTTTTTCAAGTGAAGCATGCAATCCTATTTATAACATTTTCTGACTGCATCCAAGCGCTTGAGCGCTGGAATCCCAACGCTTGAGCGCTGGGTTTATTGATACCAAACGTAGGCAAACAGGGACCCAACGCATGAGCGTTGGCCCTTCCAACGCTTGGGCGTTGGAATTAATTACAAGAATGTGACAAGTTAGGGGCTCAACGCATGAGCGTTGACCCTTCCAATGCTTGGGCGTTGGGTCAATTAAAACACTGGGCTTCAAGTCAGAGTGCCAACGCATGAGTGTTGGGCTTCCAATGCTTGAGCGTTGGCACGGTTGATGTTTGCACTTCTTAGCTGTTTTGTTCTTCAAGGTGGTGGAGTTGGTGGCCATTGATGGCTTTTATTGGCCTCATTTTTGTCCCCTCTTAACTCTGAAACAACCATTGCCATCAATCCTCCACTCAAACCCGTTTTCCCATGTGCTCAATTGAAATTGGTACTTCCTCTTCCAGCTTTTGACTTTTGGTCCTTTATTTGCTGAGACTTCACTTTTGGTCCTTTATTTGCTGAGACTTCACTTTTGGTCCTTCCCCTTTTGAAGTTTACAATTTTGGCCCTTCCTTTCCTGAAGTTTACAATTTGGTCCCTGGACAAAATGACTATTTCTACCAGCGTTTCTAAAAGACTAAAATACTTACAAAAATTCCTAAAATTATATTATATAAATAAAGTTTAAAAATGAAATAAAAGCTAATCTATATCAAAATGCAAAAATAAATATAAAATCTTAATAAAATGTACAAAAATCTATATGAGACTCAATAAAATAAAATAAAAAAAAATAAAAATAAAAAGACCCTAAAATTATCATACAAAATCTAGTCATCATTATTCATCAGCACATCACACTTAGGATAGTAAGTGAAAGCATGCTTACACTAAGACCTTGGTGGTAAAGCCATCAATGAATTGTAAGCTTCCTCATTTGCATCTTTGAGCTCCATCATTTTCTCATGCCATAGCTGAGGGTAAGTGGCATTTGCTGCTGCCATCATAAGGTCCCTTAGACTACTCCTCCACCATACTTCTTTTTGAAGTTAGCATACAGGTGTCTTAAGTAGTATCTATGCTCAACTCTTGGAATTAGCTCATTAATCACAGTTATTAGCCCCTGAAAACACAATAGACACAGTAAACATCATATGTATTTATTTTGGATTTTGACATCTAATATAAGTTGTACAATTTGCATGACATACATTTTGCTGATCAGAAATGAAGATCCATCTTTTATCATTGCTAATGTCCACTAATAGAAGTTCAAGAAACCACTTACAACTTTCTTTGCATTCAAAAACCACAGCAAAGGCCAGTGGAAAGTACTGGTCATTTGGGTCTCTGGCAACATCACATAACAAAATTCCACCAAATTGTGTCTTTAAATGACACCCATCCAAGCTAATAAAAGGCCTACAGCTAGCCACAAAACCTTTTGCATCCCTCTAGACACATGTAGAACCTACCAAATCTAGCAGGCTCACTACCAATAGCAGAAGGGTCAAAATGAAACTTACTGGTATTTTTGGGAGATACTCTCTTCAATTTTGCACTAAACCTAGGCAACATGTTGTATTGTTTACTTGCATCACCCTCAACTATCTCCATTGCCAACTGTTTTGCCCTCCATGCTCTCCAATTTATGATCCCAGTGCTATACTCAACCCTTATGTCATCAACAATTTTAGATGATTTTACCTTTCTTCTATTTCTAATTTTGTCAACCATCTTAGATGAAACTCATTTGGTTGGTGCAGTTTTGTTGTTGATGACTCTGCCACATTTATGTTCTCCATTCAAAGTCTTGATGCTGAAAGTCTGTTCCCTCCTACCTTGCTACATAGAATCACAAAATCACAAGTGTCTTTCTTGCATACAGCCCTGCATCTGACTCCATCATTTTTCACAAATGTGATTTGTCTCCCATTAAGCACAAAATGCTCTCTAACTGCACCCTTAAACTGTTGTAGTGAGGTAAACTTCATTTCGACTCTGAACTTGAACTTTGTTCTCATGTCCTCCTCGTTATACTGTGGAAATATTTTTTTGCATCTACCACCTTCATCCTCTTCACCACTACAATCACTGATAAGTTCCTCACTATCCCATCCATCTTCCATCTCATGGTCTCCTTCAAACCCAGTTTCATCATGACATTGCTGACCATGAGCTTCATCAAAAGTACCCTTTGCCATATGCCTTAAATGCTCATTTAACAAAGATTCAGCCACTCCAATAGTGGGGTTTTGAAACCCATCATCACAATCATTTTCCCTATCTTCTTCACTATCACTGAAGTGGACATCCTTGGTGGGAATTTCATCATCACAAACACTTTCAGAGCTCTCACTATCATGTTCATGAATTTCTTCTTCACCACCTGACTCATCACTGGATAGCAACAATAAAGGCACTCTACCATTGATCTTCTTTGAAGGTCCCCCAGTGGATAATATCCAGTTTGACCTCTTAACTGGTGTGTAGAAGTCTTCTTCTTGGGATTATAAATCTTCTTTGGAAGCATATCAGAAACAATTGTCTTCTTAGATGGAGGCTTGGAAGGCTTATTTGCCCCATGCTTTGGAACATGCTTCTTGGCACGGACATTAAGGACATCACCACCACTTGACTGTCCTTCACTGCTTGGAGGTATCACAACCAATGGGGTATGTGTCAACTCATACAGCTCATGCTCCACAAACAAGTCTACATCAACCCTATTATTAACACCATAAGATCCCAGTACCATTGTATCATTTCCACTCAACACGGGTCTGAAAATGTGATCCTGAACATCCTCTCTTGTTCTCCACCACATCTTGAACTTTCCAACAGTATAGCCCGAGTCTTTGACAACATCAACACACTCAAAAAATCTCCAGTTGTCAAGATCAATTCCATGCTGAACATAGATACGACCTCATTTGAAATTCATGTATGACTCGTACACACAAACCCCCAAATGATGCACAATCAGATTGAAAGGCATCCTACATGAACAACATGAAAATTACTCATAATCACATCATATGAACAACATGGAAAATCATATGAAGCACAGGAAAATCTCTCAATATCAAACCATATGGGTACTTTATCAAAATCAAATTAATTTCAAAATCAATAAACCTAGGACCACCAATCCACTGCCATGAAACCTGAAATGTATACCAATAACCCAAATTCCCACGATCAGAAACC
Source organism: Acmispon strigosus (assembly GCA_030819835.1). Lineage (NCBI taxonomy): Eukaryota > Viridiplantae > Streptophyta > Magnoliopsida > Fabales > Fabaceae > Acmispon > Acmispon strigosus. The sequence goes on along the minus strand of JAUAMA010000005.1, from coordinate 41,227,835 downwards.
CTAAAACATGAAATGTTAACCAATACCCAACTCAAAATCAACTGTAACAAGCCAAATGCAAGCAAAGATATGCCTGATAGTTTGTTATCTCTCATTAGTTCTTTGCCTCGTCTCAGTTCTTTCTGAATGGAAGGGAGAAGAACTATTCAACCACGAGCGGAGAATGGGAAGGAGAACGAGTCCTGCGTCGTCTACGAGCTTTCACTGCTATTCTTCGACCTGTTGCTACTGTTTCCCAGTTCTTCGTCCTTTTTCATCCAGTTCGTCGTCTACGAATTGTTGATTTGTTTGATTGTTTAGTGTTGTAGATGGAAAATTGATGTTTCATTGGTGAGACTACCTAACTTCCAATAATTTTAAGGATTAAAGATTATTTGATTTGTTTGGTCCCATGGTTTTTATTCTCTTAAATTGAGAAAAAAAATTCACGTTAAAAAATTTCTATGTCCCTATTTTATTTTATTACCTCTACAGTTGTCACCGTTGGAAGTTGGGTGAAAAAGGGTTTAGGTAGGTTTTAGACAATCATAGTTAAATAAAATTAAAGCATCGGAAAACATGCCCTGGCTATAATGTTTCATTATATTCTTATGAAATAGTTTGATATTTGTCAAAAAATAAAAAAAGATCACCACACCACGTACGGTCTAGTCCACCAAATCAAATCTTAGTCATCCTATTTATACCTGCTAATAAATTTTTTTTAAATCACCTACTAATATATTACTAAGATGTTATTTGTTTGAGATTAGTAATATGATGTTTTATTATTAATGGTGCGTTACGTCATGATTTGCTTGATGCCATGCAGTTTACATTTTTCTTATTGTTTGTTAATGTAAATTTGGTGATGACTTGCATCATTTGTAACAATTAAGGATTCTTTTGGAGATCTCGTGCAAGCTAAACAATGCTCCTAATTTAGGGATAATGAGAATAAAAACTTTAAGTCAGAGCTACTGTTTGACCGGGATGAGATCGACCAATTTAGGGGTCTATAAACTATGGAGAAATAACTGTAACTAATTATTAATTTTGTATTCAGAATCAATATTACAGTCGATCTTGGCCAACACAAACGTTCAAATTTTCTACGTCATATATAGTGCTAGCCAAATTGATACAATTTAAAGTTAGCTTATACGATTAACGCTAATTTTATGAATTTGCATAGATAGAGGGAAGCATTTATAACTTTTTCAATTATACACGTGGAGAGTTTCGGAGAGAAAAAAATAAAAAAAGAATTTAAGTAAAATAAGGCTTGTTTAGAGGTGGACATTTAAACATTGTTTTCCAGGAGTTATTATTAAGTTGACATGTAGGACTGATTGGAGATTGCTTTGTTAGTATGTATGATTGTTACGTGGTGGTAATAATTAGAAGCAACGCACATTCAAAATTTGGATTTAATTTATATCCATTGATTGATAGTGTAAAATTTTTGCACATTGATTTAATTATATCACTCAATTTTCTCTTTTAATTACACACAGTTACATGGTTAGTGCATAGTTTTTTTTTTGTTGAAACAAAGAAACTAAAAAAAACCCGAGTTTTTTAACCAAACTACAAATTAAACCAAATTGTTTTGAACTAAGCCCAGCCCATATACATATTGTTTTAAGGAAAGAGTGATACTATATGACACACTAAAATACATATATGCACACTTTTTTGCACACCATTTTAATAGACCATCACAATGAGTTAAAATATAAGGGATGTGAGAAACACATAAATAACATAACATACATCTAACATATAAATATGTTATTATTTGGTACATCAAATAGATACACACTATGCACTCGTAGTGTATATATATATATATATATTTTTTAAAAACTCTCGTAGTGTATATTTAATATAACATGTTTATGTGTTTCTCTCCTCCTTTATATTTTAATTCATTTTGATTGGTCTATTGAAATAGTGTATAAATGTGTGCATGTTTTTTAGTGTGTCATATAATATCACTCTTGTTTTAATATGACGCCTTTAAGTTTTTAAAATTCGAGTAACCATATGAAAAAATATTTTTTATCCCTTGTTTTTACTTGACCCGTTATTTAATTATCGCTGAAACCCTAACCCTCGAATCGTGAGACCCAAATCTAAGGGTATGTTTAGTATAGAGAAGAAAAGTAACAGAAAGGAAAATGAAAAAAATAAAGAGAAAAGAAAGATTGTAAAAAATGAGATTATTTTTAAGTTGTTTGATTGAATAGAAAGTGAAAAGAAAATTAAGACTAAAGAAAAATGTATATATTCGAAATGACATAAACATCCATAAGTAAAGATTAAATAGGATAATTACTAAAAAAAATATAGTTTTTAAAAACATTTTATTATTTATTAGTTTTATTATTTTTATTTATTGATATTAAGTGTTATTAGTAATACTTTTTTTATCATGATTATAAATATAAAAGTGAGGGTACAATAGACTTTTAGCATGAAAAAGTTACATGTTCTACTTTTTCTCACATATGAGCGAATAAGGCCGCATATAAGGTGCAATACGCTTCAAGTATTGCATCGTACCTGAAGTGATTCTGGCCAATCGCCTAACGCCACATGTCCTGTTCAACCTGTTGCAACCGGTTTAGCAGGTTAATATTATTTTAACTGAAGTAGGTAAATGACAGTGATACCCTCGCAATTATTTACCAGAGCAGACCCAAAAAAATTAAACTTAATCATTATCACCTTCATCCTCTAACAACAAAAACCCAGAAAATGAAATTTGTTCATGAACATTCTATCATCATCTTCATATCTCCAACAACATTCAAGAGAAAACCCAGGTAATGAACACCCAGCCAGCCAGCCACCTCCTGCTAACATGCGCCACCCTAACCCACACCCAACCACCACCCAACCCCAACCCCATCGCAACCTTCTTCCCCAAACAGAACCTAAAAACCAACTCCAGATCGAAAGGAAACAGAGAAAGAGGAGGAAGAACCAAAGCCCACGACCAAACCAACTTCAGATCTACCAGATCTCCCACCTGAACCACCGTTGAAACACCACTTATCGCCCTTTATCCCTGCCTCCAACCACCGTTGAAATACCACCGCCTGATTTCGCCACCACCCAACCCCAACCCGGCGGCGTGGAGTTGGTTTAGGAATTAGGAGAGCGAGGAAGCGAAGGAGAAGGAAGCAAAGGAGAAGGAGATCGAGGAAGAGGAAGGGCGACGTGAAGGCGCGGCGGGGCGTGGCGGCTGAAACTCGAGAGGAAGCGAGGGAGAAGGAGATCGAGGAAGAGGAAGGGCGACAGTGAGAGGGGTAGTGAGGAGCAGCTGTTAGAGGAAGAGGAAGGGCTGAAATGAAAATTGATTTAGGAATTAGGGTTTTTTTTTAAAAATTTCAGAATTAAAATTTTAAATTAAAATTTTAAAAAACATTAATAATAAAAAAAATGGTAGAACTGGTTAGTGAAAACATGTGAGGGGCAGATCTGGTATTTCAACCTATTTTCTTTTTTATTTTATTTTAATTCAGAATCAAAAAACCTGCTATTGGAGGTAAAATGTTGTCTTGCACGGTGCAAGACATGACCTGCTCTTGCACCATATACACCACCGAGCGAATAAATACCTCAAAGGGTGGGACCAAATAAATTGTGAGTATGATATATGATGTGATGTATTTGGAAGAAAGAGATAAAAATAAAAAAGATGTCATAAAGTATTATCCTATTTAGTGGTTTGTGAATCATTCTTTGGTTGGTTGTGTGTGATGTTTGAGAGCCATAAAATCTGAAGCCAGGAGAGAAACCCATCGAGTTTGCGGAGAGGTACGTAATCCTCCTAATCTCGATTGTTTGTGACGAAATTGTGTGTATTTTGTTTCAATTATGCAGTGTTAAATCAGACCTTCAACAAGATCAGATGCCACCTTACACCTGAACATCAACACGGACTACAGGTGAGACAGAAAACTTGATAGTTTGAATTGGGTGTGCATCATCTTCCTTCTCATTTCTCAATGTAGCATTCTGGGTGATAAATTAAGGTGTAATAGGAGACTGAGTTTGAATGAGGTATTTACTTTAAAGTGCATCTAGATTCTAGAGTATGTTGATTGGATCAAGAAACAGTATTTAAATCTAAGAGGATAGTGTCTATAGGCCATATTTAAGTAACTTGATATTTATGTATTGCATATATACATGTTACTTCTGCTTTTTTAAAGTAATTGTTTAGTCCCACAATGAATATTACAGTGTTCCCACCTCACCTCTCCTTGGCTAACAAGTACCATTGAACTCAACATTATATGGAGAACAATTAGTAACATTTTTTAAAACAGAAATCTTATGATATGGTTATACCTTTAATAGAGTGGTGAGTTTTGAGTGGCTTTAGGATTGTGTCCTAATGTTTCTAATATATTTGCAACAATAAGATTGTGCAATGCCATATGAAGCATTATTGAAGGATAGTACTATCCATTTAAATTGAAATATCTAAGGCCTTTCCTAGAATGTGTTGCAGTGTAAGCTTTTGATATGCAGTGCGGCAGTGAGGAATAACCAAGTTTTTGATGATGGTGTTTCCTGAAAAAATCAAAATGATTTTAGAGAATGTAGGTACTAGTGCTGTGGCGTATACAGGCGACCATAGCAAGTAGGTGCAGTGTTCATGCAGTGCCACTAACGATGACTGCGGTGATACCTCGTGAGTAGCATCGCATGAACATTGTATCAACTTTCTATGGTCCCATGTATATGCCACAATAGTAGAATCTACATTCTCTAAAATCACTTCGAATTTACCAGGAAACACACCGCAATCAAACAGGTAAATGTCTTGCATGTTTTCTGGTTGAAATTCTTCCAGATCAATGAACCCCACCACTCTAGTAGAAATTGAATGGACTTCCCTTAACTGTGCCTATATATACCAATTCTCCACATGTAAGGGTGATTGGAATCTCTAAAATGTCAATATTAGGTGGTAAGTTCACTCCAATTAACTCCATTTCACAAAACACACGTAAATGTGGTGAAAGACTTTCGGGGCCCGTTTAGTGGTAAAGATAAGATAAGAACAGGATATGATAAATGATTGGATAAGCACAGGATATGATAAGAACAGGATAGACTCTTATCCTATCCTGCGTTTGAGGTGGATAGGATATTGATAGGATATGATACAAATAAAGAAAAATGTATCAAATTTTCCTTGAAATAAAAAATACACAATATTTTTTAAAATTTAATTTTCTAAATAGTTTTTTTTAAAAAGTGACTATTCTATTAAATTTAATTTTTTTACATTTTTATAAATAACTTATTTTTAATATTAACTAAAATAAAATTAATTTGTATTAATTCAGTTATTTTAATTTTTTGAAGGGAGTCTATTTTAATTAAAATTATTATACATGTAACCAATGGATTTTAACTTAGTAGGGGTAAGTGATTAATGATAAAAATTATTAAAAGATATTATTCTTTCAAAAATATTTTATATTTAAATTATTAATTATAATTATATAAGTAGAGAAATAATTTTAAATAATATCATATGATAATATAAATTAAATCTATATTTACTATTAAAAAATTAATATATATATATATATATATATATATATATATGTGTGAGTAACCTATTTTATTATTAGTGAAGAATTACTTTGTGTATTTTTATTATAATATAAATAACGAAAAATAATGTTAACTAAGTAGTAGTAAGTGATAATGAAAATTTAATTATTTTATATGAGTAAATCCAATATTTTCACCATTTATAAATAAGTTTATTTTTTAATTAAATTTATCAGTAACTAAATTATTTAACTTAACTATAACAATTAGTAATTGATAAGTAATAAAATTAATATTTTATTAAAATCAAAAATTTATATTTATTAATTAATATTATTATAAATTATATAAAATATAAATATTGAAATTAATTTTGGGTCATGGTAATAAACAAACAAAAAACTGATATTCTATCCTGTCAGGATAATTTCTATCCTAGCTCCCCCCTCAGGATAACTTTTACACATGATGGACAGGATAGGATAAGGGACAGGATAGTGTTATCCTATCCTGCTGACGCAACAAACAACAGATAACAGCAGGATATGATTACTATCCTATCCTGTCTCTGTTTATCCTGTCCACCAAACGGGCCCTCAGTTCATAGTATTTCTCAGAGAAAAACCTTCTGTCAGAATTCTCGATGCACGATGTAGCATTTTTCACTAACTCAGATGAGTTCAGACTTAGGCACTTTTCTGTAGAGTAACTATATCAGCAATTTGTACACATAGACTGAGCATATGATTGTAGAGATCCCTTATTGTCCTGATTTGAGTTTCAGTGGTACTTCCTCTTCCTCTGCAATTCCTAATCATTTCACCTATTTTATAATGTGAAATGAACTGTTACAAGACCTTCATACTGGAAGGTCATGTAACAGGAAGGTGACAGAAGAGTAAAATAAGAGCCTGATAGAATATCTAACCACTTTACTAACCTCTAATTTCTATTTAACAATAAGCAAAACTAATTAACAGAAATAAAACTCTTTAAGCAACTATTTACAAAGTATAACTAAACTATTTGGTATTAGTAACTTGACAATTTCATTCAAGATTTTTCTGAACTGTGTTATTTTTCCTAGACACTGTGCTGCTCTTTTTTTCAATATGTTGATAAATTTTTAACTTGTTCTTTTTAAAACAATGAATTTTCCTTTTAAATCTTTTCTTTTGTTTCCATTTCTACATCCAAACAAAACATATATTTTGTGAGACTTCTTTTAGTTTCAACACTCTCAAGTCCAACTATATTATTCTTGTTGGACTTGTTTTGCCTAGAGTTTCTACTCAAATGGAACATCAGAGACCGTGTGTGTGAGCTTGTATTCTTTTTGTCTGAAAATGACTTGATTTTTAGTTGATAGCTGATAGTTTTTTATATTGAGACCAATCACATTTTTGTCGCCTTTTTATGTTATTTTAGGGTTTTTTTTGTGTGGATCATGCATAGTTAGGCCATATCACTTGTTGGACTTAAAAGCGTGAGTCCAAAATATAACTCTTGGTTGGGGTGAGTGTGATGAGTTAAGTGTGAGTATGGTTGGGTACAAAAATGCTTTTAAGACGTGTTGGACTTCCAACATTCGGATTTATAAACTGTGGTTTTGTTTTAACATATCTCATTTACTTTATTCATGTTAACATAATCTTTGCATCTCTTTCTTTTACTCTTTTCTCTCCTTTAAAAAAAGTAAAGGTAAGAGTGAAATATTTCTATGATTTAGTTTGTTCTTTATTTTTTATCTTGAGATAAGCATCTGACATTGTTAAAATTCTCATTAAGCATATTTGAAGGTTTAAATGAAAAATTAACACATATAACTTTATCAAATGCCCATGTGAAATAAAATCATAGGTCCAATGTCTTACGCCATGTAAGAATAAAAATTAATAATTAAGGTAATATCAAATATTACCGAACTATATTTGTTATATGATTATACCAGATTTACACTTGATTTTTTCCAAGCTTGTTACATCCTATGCGTATATACATGAGACACATCTCATGTACATACTATATATTTAACCTTAACTTGACTTGAACGTCTGAGTGTTTTGTAGCTAATCACCTCTAGTTTCCACCTAATCATTGGATACAAGAAGAAAAAGACCTTTCATGAGGAACATCCCAGAACACAAGTCACAAAACCCTTGTCAATGTCATCAACCAGATTTGGTAATTCTACACCTAGATACTGACACTCTCTGTGGGGAATGTTAAATTATAATCTCATCAAACTCAACCACAATGACTTCTACAAGGAAACGAGGAAACCATACCCCATCGCGATAGGGGAACACAGTTATGATCAACGAAGAGAAAGTTAACCGGTATGATGATCACGTGGAGGTAGAGTTGAACCAGTACCCCTTCACCACGACAATAGCCTCCAGAGAACGAAGCCGCAAGCATCACCCTTGATCATTGTGACGACCTCATCAGAGTGTTGGCCGAACAGCAGAGACCTACCAAGGACTTCACATTCCCTAAACTCACATTTTGCAAGAACACCAAGAGTCTTTGCGTGCATTCCTATCCAAATTCTATTATGAAGCCACCGTGATTCTGACCGTATTTCTAGACATTATGTTGCACATTGTAGTTGAATCCATGAAGAAGGGATCCTCGTTTCCTTGGTTGGTCGTGGACCCCAAACAATAATTGAGTTCAAAGAAAGGTTGTTAAAGTTTATCAACAAGGAGGACTATCTTGTTAAGTACCTAAAAATTCTGAAGAGAAAATGAGACGAATGAGGTAACATGCAAATGAGAGACAATGAAGATTTAGTGAGAATTTGAAATCAAAGCGAGAAACCGTTAGTAAAAACCATATGTCAATCCTCCAAAGATTTAGAAAATCAACCTAGTGAGAAAGTGCAACTTTACACTGCATGTTGCTCTAGTACTGAAATGAAATCAATACAGAAAATTCAACTAGCAGAGAGAAAGGAAATGTTGTATTACAGGTAAGCATAGAAAATAAAAATAAAATTAGACGAGAAGAAATAAAGAATGAATATATTTAGGAGTATTTACTTTTCATTATATATTTTATAATAAAAAATTCAAGATTTTATTTTTTTTCATCAAATTTAAATTATTAAGTTAATTTAAATAGAAATTATTTCATGAAAAATGTAAAGAATTTTTTTGATTAAAAAGTAGCAGAAAATTTGTAATTTTCTAGTAGTATACAAAACAAATAAATTAAAGTTAAAAGCATGTTAGTGACCAGTACCGATGCATAGTGATGGAAGTAGGCCAGCCGTCGATAGGGGCCTACGGCCTAGCCTATATCAGATCCAGGCCAATCCAGGCCAAATTACTAAATAGATAAGGTCAAGGTTTTTTTTAAAAGCCTATTTAGTTAAAAAGGTTAGACTTGTGCCACTCAGAAAGCCTTGTAAGCCTAACGGGCCGTCCTATTTAAGTAAATATTAATTTATTTTGTTATTCATATTATTTTGAATTTTTATTATAATATATTTTTTGAAATCTTTATTATAGTATCTTAAAACTAAATAGTTGTTGACTTATTTATATGATTAAATATGTTAGACTATATAAAGAATTAACAACTTCTTTAAAAAATGACTATATGTATTTACTTTAAATTGGACCATATAATGATACTATTGTATTTTAGCTCACTAGTCTATAAGTTTGTTGACATTTCACAATTAAATTTTTCGGTCTACTTGAATGTATTGCAATAAAACAAGCTTTTATATAGGCTATCAGGCCAGACCAGACTTTCAAACAGATCAGACTCATGCCTAAAAAAAGCCTATGACAAACAATAGGCCAGGCTTAGGCCTTGAATTTTTTAAGTAGGTCAAGCCTATTTAAGCTAAATCTAGCAAAATCCAGCTTACTTCCACCCAGCATCACAAATTTTATGATGAAAAAAGTGACGGGTTACAGTACTAGGGAAAAATGCGTCGTTGATACTGTATGGAAAATTATTATTCATATTTTGCGACAGTCCACTGATAGACATATTTATTGAGAGAAAAATTCTACCACGAAATTCGTTACTAAATGAGTAGCTAACATATTGTTGAGGAAATTAATGATCGGTACTTTAGTGACAGAAAGTTTTGTCACTAAATCCGATGTTAAGAATTAAAAATAGTTATGATGTTTTAATGACAATTCGTAGCTAAATTTGTAATTAAGTATATGCTACATATTTATATCCGTCACAAAATTATGTTTTTCTTGTAGTGCTACTTGATATAAATGGGGTGGAGTATAACATTTGAGTAAGTTTGGATTTTAGTGTGATATGGAAAAACTTCAAAATAGTTGAGTGTAAACCAAAAGGCGGAAGTTCTTTCCATCAAGACTAGGTTTTGATTCTCAACAAAAGGAGTTTTTATTGTCCAAGTCACATCAGTTACTGACGCTCTATCAATAATCAAGTATCTCGTACTTACTGGTGGATAAATTTGTCAGATATTTACCACCGACTTTTCCATCGGAAGTTTCCTATTAACAGTGAGATTAAAAGAAATGAGAGATAGAAATAGAATTGAGTTGCATGTACGCATCATATTCATAACTTTTTGGAGAATATGAGGTTACTTAAAAGAAAAATAGGTAGAGTACTCGAGCCAAGAAGTATTCAATTTCAATACATGTTTCCCTTATAATCTTGCAAGGAATAATGCTTCCACCGTCTTGTGCTGTTGTTCTGGCCACATAAATATCTGCATTATTTTTAATTGGTCTTACTACCATTAGCGCTTGCTTGCTCATGAACTCCATCATGTTATGATTCCACCCAATCGTAAGAATCACTGGTGGGTTCATTACAGAAAAGTTAGTTAAACACTATAGTAGCTTACTAGGCAAGCTCTCCAATTGATTGGAATCCTGAACATGTGTTTGACAGTAATTAATTTGGATATAGAAAAAGGTTTGATCATGAATACTTATCAAAATTCAGCATATGCGACTAATCTTTGTCTCTGGTGGACTCTAACTAATCACCACTCACTAGATGTTTATATGGTAAACAATTATAAAGTAAGAAAGCATGAGAATATATTAAAAAGTCACCAACCAAGTGGAGGAATTTGCTTTATATAATATGTCAGTTGAGAGGTAATTATCTCTGGAGTTATTATATGTATTATTTTCTGTACTGCAATGCTAATACCAATGCTGATTAAGCTATGCATTTAGAGTTTAGACTTTATAATAACATATATGAACTACCGGTATATTAATTTGTTTAAATGGTACATGTTTGATTTCACAAACAAAATATGAGTTCAAGTATTATATAAGGAAAAAGTTCCGTTGGAAGATCTAGTTTCATTTCTGACTAAAACAAAATTGTGAAATTCTGATCTTAGAAAATACAAACAAATGTGGATTGGGAGTGTGGTGGGGGACCAATTTAAGCAAGTTATGGAGGTTAATTAAGGTGGTGAGGAGCGGCGTCTTGGGAGCTGCAAAACATGGACTTGTCTCAAACTGCCATGACCAAAAGGTATAGTATCACTTGGTCACGTGCCATTTATGTGATAGAGTAAAAGCAAGCAAACAGAATAATATAGATAGATAGATAGATAGATATAGCTAGACATGATTCATTAAATTGTGTTGTCTTTGCCACTGTCTTATACTTCTGTTTCTATTAGTTTCCAGAGAAAAAGTACTGTTCTATTGTATTGTTTATTGCTTTCTTAATCTTCTATTTCCTGAACAAAATTTTGATTGGACTAAAACCAGAGTATCAAACAGAGTCTAGGTTGCATTGCATTCCTCATGAATTTTTTAATTAGTTCTTTATGTTATCACTCTCTGATCTAGTTGAGAAAATCACTAATTTGCTTTGGACATGTGCTTAGGCTTAATGGCCTAATTAGTAGGTATAGCCCTAGCCTAGATATTCTTTTTAGTACAGAAAGTGTATAGAAAATTTGCTTTGATTTGAGAAGCATATAGGCCCTTCTTTCTCCACTACACTCAGCTACTTTCTCTCTGTCCTTTTGGGTGTTAAAAGACTAATCCCCTTTGAACATGTGCTTAAGCTTCTAATGCCCCATTAAAATATAAATATTTATTTAACTTTGGCTTGTTCAACCCAAAAGCATGATGCATTATCCAATTTTCTGAAGATATGTATTCTTCATAAAGCACTTTTTGTAAGATAGGTATTGTTCTTTAAAATCCCTGCCTTGTCAGCCCTTTAGACAAGTGCTTCTCTAATATTCTTTCTCCATTTATAATGAATTTCCCTCTAATTTTAAGTATTATTCTTCGGCCAATGCATGGTTGGTGCTTTGAACATAACAATTAATGAAGCATAATGGCAGGGTAAACATATGAATTTTCCAAAATTGTTCTTACCTTTAGGCGAGTTTAACTTATCTATCACTAGATCAATACAATGTTCATTACATGAGTGTGTATGTTTGGTTTTTTATTTTCCTAAAGCAAATGAAAAAACACATATTTCAATATATAAATGGAGAAACGATTTATGACACATTCAACTTTAATGTAAGAGTTCAACTAAAATTCAATTAGAGAGTGGTGAGAACGACACGTTGGATTTTATTAAGATATTCTTGCTTTGAAGAAGAACTCCTGAAGCAGGGAGAGCTGTTTTCATGCATGCTTAAAGATAGCACTTCAGTTGTTTTTTCCCAGCTTGAAGTAATTTAATCTTACAGGGACAACTTTAAAGTGAACTGATCACTATTTTTCTTTTTATGGCAAGTGATTGATCACTAATTTATTAACAACCAATTAATTCAGAGTATCAGAGAAATATCATTTTAACCTAACTAATCCGTACACGAAGGGATTAAGATGGATAAGCATGTATTCCTCTTCAATTTTGTTCTTTGAGAAATTGAACTATTTGCATCTCTGGTTATTGTGTGGTGGTAGTAGGCTGAATGCTTTGGATACAGTGGAGATGACCACGGCACGATGAGGAACAGTGGGGGTGTACTTGCAAAATACACTTCAACACTCAAGTCAACTTCTAGATTAAAGAAAGAATATCAAAGTTTAAGAAGAACAAAGAGTTAGTAAAACGAGTAATGCCTAGTAAATGTATAACCAAACCTGTATTTATAGGCATGGTAACAATAGTTTTTGTGACTTGAGGTATTTCGGAAGTCTTGATGAAGATCTTCTGAGATGATGGCTATCTTTAGATAACCTTGTGATGTTTTGTTAAGTGTGTCGGCCGCATCTGATGTTCCTTAACTTAGTCATCTCGGCCAACCTACACGGTGCTCACTTGGTTGTAAGACTTTTGGGTTGACTGTTGCTATTGAGCCTCGTTGCGATTTGGCCGGTCAGAACAGGTGCCCCCAGCTTTCCTAATACCTTCTTTACCTTTAAGAATGTCTCGAGTATCAATTTGACAACTTCCAATTTTAATCCTTGATTGAAAATCATTCTTTCTTATTTCCCTAATGGCTTAGTTGTCTCCGAACTTCTTCATGGAGAAATCCACTCCTTGCTTTTGTTGTTGGAGAGGAGAAATCAATTTTTCTTCCGTTTAAACATACTCTACGGATTGAGAACAAAATTCTTTTATATTGATTTAAAAATCCTTTTCAAAGATGCACAGAACGATATTCCACGCAGCACTACATCAGACACTAATTCCAGAATCTCTTTGGTTCCTAATCCTGGAGGTATAGGTACCTCTTTGTGAAAGCGAGGAAGAAAGTCACCAGGTGATTCATTTTCTTGCTAATTCAGGTTTTCAGTGAAATACATTTTTTCAAACTAATGTTTTCGCATGGTAAACTCCAACTGTCCCAATTTAGAAAATCCTGAATGAAAAGTTGAGAGAACTTCCAATCTTTGGTAAAAAATGCTAGAAGAGATTTGAGCTAACGTAAGACATTTCCCTTCAAATTTTACAAAAAAGCTCTACACGCTAATGCGTCTGTGATGTTAGCATCCATGATTCCCATGCCTTCCAAACACGAGGTGAAAATATCCACTCACTCTGTTGGATCGACCTTCCCAAAAAATGATTCTACGTTGATTTGCTCTAACAAACCTTTACCTAGCCCTAAGCTCTACAGGCTAGTGCTAGGTTTGAAGCTCGAGTTTCTTCTAAGAAAGGTACTTATATGGCACCTTCAAACTTCAACATGGAGAATGAATTGTAGTCATGAAATATCCTGATCCAGCTTGGTAGTGTCATGACATTTATGTTAAGTCTAAATGTAGATACCTAAAAATTCCTTAAGTATGTTTTGATGATAAAAATGCATAAGATATAAGGATGTCAAGTAAGAAAGTACTTAACAATAATGTTTTGAAATTTCTGGAATAAATTCATTCAAGCACTACAATTTCAAGAGATCAAGTAGCTTCGTCTAATCAAAGTCATGAAGATTTTGTTTCACTTTGGAGCAAACATCGTCTAACCTTATAAGTGAAGACCTCATTTGAAGAATTGAAGACTTCTTCGTCTAATTTACGAAGTCTACTGCGTGTAAGGTATGCATCATCTAACAAGTACACTGATGACATATACCAAGTACAAGTCAGAGACTGATGGTGCATTTACCACTAGGTTCTGAAAAGTGAAATTTTTCTTATTCATTTTATATTGGACAAAGAACCTACTTTGAAGGTCAGCCATGAACTAAGCACAAAATGGAAAATAATTTCTAGAAGGATACATTATTGTTTGACACATTATCGTTGGAGTCCCACTCGTGACAAAATATGAACCAACTATGCTGTTGTGGTGAAGTAACGGGGTCAACTCGGTCGTTATGAACCAGGGCGATGAGATTTACCTTGTACATGTCGGTAATTTTGACACATGATGGAGGAAGAGGAAAACAAAGTAGAGGATAACATAGAAAGTTCTCTCTTGTGGCACATTATGGGCTCTTTTGGAACTCATTCCCTCCATTGGCTTTATGGCTTGTGATGGTGCTGGTTTTATCTCTTATTTCATTGTGCGTGATGCAGGTACATTCGAATCAGAGTGTACTAGTGTTGTCATGCCCGAAGTTGATGTTTTAGTGGAGGTTACGTTGATATTGACGTCGAAATCATCGTGTTGTTACTAATGAGGTGCCTTTAGATGTTGTATATGGATCTGCATGTTCGTAGTTTACTTTGATAGGATTGGTGTGATCCTGGCGTAGGTTTCTTTTCGTTGATTTCGTTGTAGGCGTTGTATTTTGTCTTTTGTCGGGAGGACTTGTTCTCGACACCTTGTTCATTTAAAAAAAACTTTTGCTTTTGAAAAAAACAATTTCTAGAAGGATACATTTTGCACCTCCATTTTTGGCAAAGATCAAACCAAGGCAGCAACATGAAGATCTCAAGTACACATTAAGTGTCATATGCATTAAATCCTTCACCAGTAGCCATTTGAAGCTTGGAGACCGGGAGATGCCCTAAGCCTAATTTTCCAACAACCATATTTTCTAGAGGAACTATATAAAGGGAACTTGAAGAAATATTGAAGACTAGTTCTCTGATTGCAATATTCTCTCACATGAGCGTTCTTGATTGTTTAAGTCTTTCACCCTTTCATTGTAATACTCTCAGTGTGCAACTTCCAACTCAAACACTTAGCAAAAACAAAAGAGTACTTAAGCTTACATTTTCTACTATCATCTCTTAGAGCGAACTCAAAGTAGAAAACCCGCTCACACTTTAGCTAAGTTGTGAAACTCGAAGAGGCTTGGAAGAAATAATACTTGTGTAAGGAGAAGTCTTTAAAATATAATAATACACGTGTAAGGAGAAGTCCTTAAAATACTTGTAAGAGGAAAAGTCTTGTAAAATACTTAATTGATTTTAGTGAATAATCTTGGTAGGAGATCAAAGATTGGACGTAGCTCAAGAGTTAAGGGTGAGCCAGGATAAGATTTCTTGTGTGCTTTTCTTATCTTTTATCTTTGTTATGTACTTTTGCATGGTTACCACTGCTACTAACAAAGAGTTTTTTAAGAAAATATTTTATAAAGAACTTAAATTTATTGATTTAGTTTGCAAAAGTTTTTAAACACAATTTAACCCTCCTTCTTGTGTTACGTTGTTGTATTTCACTTTTCATTGCGAAGGGAATTGAATACATAGTTTTGTCAATTCCCGATAGACAATGCTAAATTTTCTTCCAGAAATTGAACTACGTGCCCCTCTTATCTTTGCATGGTGGTAGTATGTTGAATTCTCTAGATGCGGTGGAGTTGACCACATCGGAGCACGGTGAGGAACGACAGGGGGTGTACTTGAAAAAGACAATTCGACGCTCAAATAAACTTCTAGATCAGAGAGAGAATCTCAAAGTTTAAGAAGGACAAAGAGTTTGCAAAATGAGTAATGTCTTAGTAAATGTACAACTAAACTTGTATTTATAGGCATAACGACCACGCTTTATGTGATTTGAGGTCTTTAGGAAGCATTGATGATCAGTTTTTCGAGATGTTGATTATCTTTAGATAAAATTGTGATGTTTCATAGTGTTGTCGGCATCCGCACGTCAATACTCGAAAGGGATGTTCCTTGACTTAGTTATCTCGACTAATCTACACGTGCTCACTGAGATGCTATGTGCCTTATGACCATTTGGGCCAGCCGTAACAAATTTTAATTTTAATAGTATGTGTATATTGTAATTTGTTACGAAGAAATGTATTTTTGTCGTGTAGTTATATAACTATATAGTGTTAAAAGTTGAAAATTTAATTAATATGTTTTACCTAGACATTTAATTAAATATATTTTTATCATTATGTTGAAACGTAGTTCATATATGATTGAACGTTTTTATAAAACTTGAAATATTAATAGTTTTAAACTCATCATATATATTACCCAAAAAATTTAAAATAAAAACTCATCATATATCATATATACATGTTTTTTTTTTATATATCAATTTTACCTATTTTTCTTTTTATTTTTTTCTTCTATTTTATTACGTCACTTATCATATCACACATTTTTTTTAATTCCTATACTTTTCTAGAGATAAAGAGGTCAAAAGATGTAAAAGCAACATTTTCCTTTTTAGACACAAGGTTACTCTATGATTTTTAACATGGTATAAAACAATTTCAATTTTTAAACACTCAAAAGTAAAGCCACAAACATACCCTCAAATTCTCTCTTTATTTTAATATTTTTATCACATGAAATCTAACAAGCTGTATATAGAGTGTCTATACTGTTATGTCTCAACATATTATATATAGCTCCTGTTACTTAGCTACAAAACAGTTTCCTTTTTTTAAATTAATCTCAGAGTACTTATCCTAAAATTGAGGTGGTTCGTTGACATCTGCTAAACATAGAAGTGTGTGAAAAGTGGAAACAGTGTTGTGTTTGTATGGATTTATTTTACCAACAAGTTAGAAAAATAAAACAAGGGCAATGAAACAACCACAAGCTGTCTTGTTTCTCAAAGCATATCCATGTATTATAGCCTTTTATGGATATTCCAGAAAACTCTGTTTTTTGATTATTTTTCTAAATTCTTTATTCCATTGGAGTACCGTTGTGAGTGTATCCGTACAATAAATCCCATGTTAGATCCATTAATAATATAACAGTGCCTGCCAGATTTTTTTTTTTTTGACAGCTAGCAGTTATATATTGGGTTAAAATAATATAAAAAAAATATTTGTTAAAATAAGGTAGATTCAATAATATTTGTCAAAATGAAATTGTTTGTGCAAGTAGGACATGATATGGTCTGAGTTGTTGAAATAAGTCTCACGTGAGGCTTATTCAAACATGTCTAATACTAGGCCCGTTATAATAGAATAACTTTCACGAGGAGAGAAAAGTTGTCTAATGAGACGAGACTGGACCAGAGGCACGCTTGATCATATCTTGAGCTACAAAACTCATATTTGGACGCGTTTTGAAGCCACACGAAGCTAATTTAAAGGGCTTCAACTTCCAAGTGGGTTCAGAGAAGGTCCTACAAAAGATAGAACTCTAATGGTGAGATGGGCTCGCGACTCGAGGTCACAGCAACATCGCCTCATAAATGAAGTATTCCACCAAATTCCGAGTGGGTTTGTAGCCCTTAAGTTAGCTTCGTGTGGCTTCAAACTACAACTGATTCTGAGTTATGTAGCTTAAGATATGATCAAGCATGTCTGATCTTGCCGAGTCTCGTTCATCATACAACTTTTCTCTCTCCTCATGAAAGTCTGTACATATTTTGTCCTATTATAACGAGTCTAATATTAGGTGTGTTCCTACTTCGCACAAACAACCCCATTTTGACAAATATTTTTGAATTCACCCTATTTTGACAAATATTTTTTAATTTTGTATTATTTAAAATAACCTTATATATTATTATACTTGGCACCAAAACAGGAATTATATAGTTTGGTCCCCGTATACTCTTTTTTCTTAAACAAGGCATCTCACCATTGATAGTTGTGAGACTAATCTCTCACCACATGGCTAGCGCACTAAGCGGTAGTGGTTAACTAATGAATTTTTTCCATTCATAAAAGTTGGGATTCAAACACTTGTTTAATGAATTGAGGGTTGGCCCAGATGATAGTTCCATGATATTTCTCTTGGAGCATATAAACTTTTTTTTCATCTATTCTTTAATTATTTATTTAATACTCTATACATCTTTTTACTTATCATTAATTTTAAAGGTAATTTTTAAACTGTTAATTATTAGTATATTTACCATACAAGTTCACTTGTAAAAAAAAACCATACAAATTCATAATGAATTTTAATGACATCTTTTCTAGGATAAGAATTTTGCATAGGAAATATAAGAGTTGAAAAAATAATAATTTTAGACCATAAAAAATATGTGCAAATGTAATAAATTTCTCTCCCAAAACATTAAGAGTTACGTAATAAATTATTTTTACCGAAAAAAACTTGTGAGAATAATAAAAAATTATATTTAACAATAAATATATACATTTAAATACCAAAAATTAAAATAAAAAAATAGAAGCTAATACCAAAAAATATTTTTATTTACGTATCAAAAATTTATTTTGACCATCCCAATATTTTCCTCCAAGCTCTGCCACTGGCTGAATTATTATGTCATCCCAGTTGATTACATTGTATACATATAATTGATGTTACCTCTAACCACATTTTAGTTTCTGATAGAAAATGTTTAAATGCATATCAAATAAACAATGTATTTTTCCTGTGGTCTTACTTTTTGGATATAAAACTAATCATTATTGGAAGTGCCAAAGCTATTTTGCTTTCATGTAAATCCAAACAATTGATTAACACAATAAAAAAGCTTATCAAATATCAACAACAGAAACTAAGCGTGTTTGTCGTTAGAATCATTTTTCTTTTGTGGGTAGCCACATGATAATTTATGCTCAGAATAACTAAAATTGTTAAATATATATTTGAAGAAACAGCAAAAACAGCTTTCCCTTTCATGAAAATTATGTAGGATTATGAATGAGGATATTGTTAGATAGTTTGCCATGATGGATTAATTTGTGAGACCCATTTGTTCCTGCTCGTGCTCACAACTCACAAGCACTGGGATATGATGACGAACTCGCGTGGAAGAAATTAAAGGGGCGGTTAAATGTTGGATTTATGGCCATGATCATGATGCCTCTATAATTTCGTGCGTGGAATAATGGACCATCCCATTAGCTTCTAAAACCTCTCATGTTGTTAATGATGGAGATTGAAGGACATGGAAACCCTCCAATCTCTTTCCTGTGATGGGTTCATCTTGACCACTTGGTTTCCTATATCCTATGTAATGGCTCAAATTGTTATCCTTTTCTCAGATGAAGAACCATATACCTTCCGAGATAAAGAACCATATATGTCCAAATTCTATTTTGACTTTGAGTATATACCCACATGAGGGATAATTTGATCCGGGTAAAATTGTTCAACTCTAGCATGTCTGGTTTTATGGTGAAATACTCTAGACTCAATTCTGGTTACTAAAAGTCTAAAACTCTTAGCTTTTTAAGTGTTTGTTTGTTTAAAAGTTGAAAAAAATAAAAACACATTTCTCAACTCATCTCTTTGGTTCCATTCACTTTTTTACATTGGAATGATGCAAATGTGTTTTTAGGGTGAAACTAACTGCAAACCAAATACTTTATGAGTAAACATGTATGGATTTCGCGCAAATCCTGTACTATAAGAATCTGCTATTTTAACGTCTAAATTTAGCGTCGGTGCAAGAATGTGCTATTTTAACATTCAAATTTAGTGTCGGCCACAACACCAACGTTAAATTTGACAAGTTTATGTTGGCTAAATTGCCGAAAAGTTGACACAAACTACAAAACAAATCACTTAAAGTTGGCGTCAGCTTGATCGACGCTGATTAGCATTGGCGTTGCATCATTTAGCGTCGATTGAGACGAGCGCAAAAATCACCGACCAACTTAGTGTCCGCCCGCAGACAACTGGCAATGGCTAAGGATTGATGCTACACTCATTGACTAGATTAGCGTCGGCTAAAACCGACACTAACTCCGCATATGTGCAACTCACTTCATGGGCAAGAAAGTTAGTGTTGGCTTGGCCGATGCTAATAACTATAGATTTCTCCGCCCAGGATTCCTTATGCACCCATCCCTTGTCAAAAGTTCGCATCTCATAAACCCTAACCTCTACATCTCCTCCTCTACCCTTATAAACAGTCACAACCCCGCGCTGCCACAGACGATGCTTTATCGTCAACCTCCCTCGCCGCCATGCGCTACCACACACGTCTTCCCCCGCTCTCACATCTCCCCCCTCACAAAGCATCACCTCCGCCACCATGTCTGTTGCCACTCATCCATCTGTCCCCCCCCCTCCACTATCATATATGTCCCCTCCGCCAACACTTGATCCCCCTCTCCACCACCAGATCGGCTTCCATCCACCAGAATGTCTACC
The DNA here is from genome assembly GCA_030819835.1 of Acmispon strigosus. Lineage (NCBI taxonomy): Eukaryota > Viridiplantae > Streptophyta > Magnoliopsida > Fabales > Fabaceae > Acmispon > Acmispon strigosus. The sequence goes on along the minus strand of JAUAMA010000005.1, from coordinate 41,207,364 downwards.
CCTCCCAAAACTACACCAAATCGGTCATTCCCTCACCTCATTCTCTCGTTCGGTCGCCTCTTCCACCGGTGCCTCCCCGACCGATCTATCTCCCTACCGTGGTCGTTGCCGCTAATCGGCCTCCATCGCTACTGTCATTTCTGGTGTTGCCTCCACTGATCCTCTGCCCTACCGTCGTGGGTGGCTTCACTTCAGATGCCTCCTTGTCGCTGCCATAGCCTCCATTTCCACAGTCCCCGTTGATGTCGTGCTTTTTCTACCACGACTGTCACAGCTGCCATCACTTCAGGCAACATGTGGTCGTTGCCATAATGTCTGTGCCACCTTCTTAGCTGCCACGATCTCCACCGGTGTCATCTCCTTGGCTAGTGGTCGTTGCCATAGTTTCCGGTGTCACGGACTTCGTCGTTGCCGCCTTCACATTTGGTGTCAACAACATACTCCAAATGATTTCCCTAGAAATGGACAACTTCGGGCTAGTGTAGTGTTAGAAATTTATTTTATAATATTGTCTTAGGATATATAAGTATTAGGAGATGTGATAGTTATACCTTAGTTGAGCAACGTAGGTTGAGTTGTTGCTATAGGTTGAGTTGAATGTTGAAATCTTTTAACTTCATTATTAAGATGATGATTATTAATGTATGACGTTTATTGTAATATAACTTATGACATGCTAAAAAATTGAGATAATGGTGTCGTGTATTGCGAAACATGTGGAATACAAAACTTGACAACATGCTAATGCCTTTGTGACTATTTTAAAGAATCTATTTCTATTGCCATACATTTAGATCATTTCAATAATTTTTTTTCTTCAGTTTCACATGTTTCACAATGCACATGACACCATTATTTCATTTTTTTACAAAATTTTCTTGGTTAGCGTCGGTTAGAGAACTCTAATTGACACACGACTCTAATGTGGCAATTATAGAGTCGTTCTATACGACCGACGCTATATGGAATGCAGTTAGCGTCGACCTTTTGGCCGAGTCAATGAGTTAGTTTTGACCATTTTAATATCCGTTCTGACATCGACGCTAAATTGATATTATATCAATTTTAGCATCGATGTAGTGTTGAAACTAAACATTCATAACGCTAATGAACGTTTTTGTTTTTCTTGTTGTGGTGAAAGTAAACATCCACAACTTTTGCATGCTTTAGTTGCTGTCTTCTATACATTTTAAATTTTTATCTTGAAGTTGAAAGAAAAGGGAAGGACCAACAAGAAAATTTGCAAGGACTGTGAGGATGGAAAAAGAAAAAAGAGGTCACAGAATTCACAAAAATATAAAACGGTTGGTGGGGGTCTATTATTTATGGTGAGTGGAGTTGTTATGAAACAAATGATGTTCTATCATAGTACATACCATGAACAATATATACTTTAGTTTGAATATGATGAAGAGAGTAGTTATGCCCGACGTGATAGATGGAACCAAATATGAAACTTTGACAGCTGACCCCATGCATTGTGGAGTTATATGAAACACTTTTGAAGTGGGAGAGAGAGAGAGAAAGAAAGAGAGAGGCTAGAGAATCTTTGGTGGGAATAATGACTACACTGTTGTTGCCTTGTTTTTTTCTTCCTCATACTATGTAGTGTGTACCACCCACTTGTAGTTTGAACTTTGCAAGTGAAGAAAACAGTTAATTTGTTGAAGTAAAAATAATTATTTCATACCACTAATTTTTATTCAATATTTCAACTTTATTCAAATAGACAACATTCATATTTGGATTGGCCTAACCATTCCGTTCCAGGGTGAGTTTTTTAATATATAAAAGACTTAAAATTGACACCTTACTTTTAAGAGAAATTAAACATGTAATACTTGAATCAACAATTTTAAATTTGAGGAATATGTTGTGATAAAAAATGATGTGAAAAATTATAATTCTTCTTAAAAATGCCCAAAATTGCAAAAAAGTAAAAATGAGTTACAACCATATCCTCTCACTCTTTCTCTCTTTTTCTCTCTTTTTATATATCCCAGAACCCCTTTTACTCCTCTGACTTCTCTGTTCCCTAACACTCCTTTGTTACCAGTTCTTTCCCATAATCAAACATCAATATCTTCTCTTTCTCTCTCTCCATTAACTCCTTTACTTTTTATTCCTTTTTAGTTAAAACTTCTTAATTAAACAAATATGCAAGTTCTCATGTTACCTTGTATTAGTCTTTCAGAAGCATTGAAAACCTGAGGACCAGTTTTGTCCTCTCATAATCAGTCATAGCAAGAAAAAGCAGCACTTGAAACAGATGTCTCCAATTCCAAAGCAGTTTTTAGGGTGATTTTCAGAAGCAAGCCACTTTCACTTGATCTTGAAATTAGAGAGGGTATGCACTATGCAGTACTCTTCACTGCCATCTATGTACTTAACTACTGTCCACAGGTTGTCTTCTTCTTATTATTCATGTTTTCCACTTTTCCTTGTCTTAGAGCCTTTCTTGGTTTTCAGAAAAGTTGGAATCTCAGAGTAAAGGAAATGGTTTTTGGATTTTACCTTCAAACTTCTCATCATCCCATCAGTGCACCCTTGAGCCATCAACAAACTCTGCCTCTCTTGCCAAGGATCCAAAGTATTTTTTGTCTCTAAAACATCCCAGTAAGCTTTTCTTTGGAGTTAAACTGTGTGTTTGCTCATGTAGAATGAAAATCCTGTGAGATTGTGTCCTGAAATTTGCAAGAAAGAATATGAAACAAAACAAGTATCTGCATGCAATTATTTGTTTAGGAAGTGTTGAAGTTGTTAACTCTCCATATTTATGTCTAAGTTTTTTTCTGTCTTCTGTGCTGAAATGGTGATGTCTCTATCACTTTTTATCTCTAAACCTTGACTTGTAATTAATCACTTGCAAAATGATAGAGTTCAAGTTTAACTTGGGGCTGCCTTCTCTCTCTCTAGGTAAGGGACTGAGCTGCACTTAATTATGGAGTTCATGAGTCTTCCAAGTCATGTGGATCTTGGAAATATATGATCTGAAAGATTCTCAATACAAGATTCCTTATTGATTTCAGATCAGATATTAGTAGGTCACTCATTAGTGTAAAAAAATGACAGGATTTTGATTACTTATATCATTACTTAGGCCATGACAAAATATGAAAATATCATATAATTGTTAACTAATTGTTCATGAACTTCATGACATGCCTCCTTGATACTTTTTTCCACTTCTTAACTTGCCAAAGAGTAGGCAAACATAGCAAGTATATTGTATATATGAAGATACAGTCAGGAATAGTTCCTCACTAAAGGTGCTCAACTGTATTCTCCTTACAATGTTTGACCTTAAATTCAATAATACATTTGTATGTTGGATGATTTTGAATGTTTCACATTCAGAAATCAGCACTCTTGTTTGCATAATTTCAAACAATCTATCTTGAAACATGACTCATGTCAGGACATGTACTAAGTCATCTGATCCTGGTAGCTGACACTACCTGGTGGAAAATTACTTTAGTTGTTGTTGTTGTTATAAGTCTGAAATGTTGGTTCTCCCAGCAATAGAAGAAGAGGAAATCTTGTTTATGAAATACTTAATTTGACAGGACTAATTGGGTTTCACAGAGCTTGGCATAAAGCATAGATTGTTTGTGTCTAGGAACCTTTCACAGCATCAAACACCAATATAAATGATTAGCTCAAGAATTTCTAGTTTTGATTATTGCTAAATATGAACTAATGGGTTATCATGTCTTACCTATTTGCAGGATGAGATAAATCTTCCACTGCTAGCTCTGAAATAGATCTTATATTCTAACTTAAGCACAGCTATATCATGAAACCAAACATTGATCTTGAAGTGGAAGCCTATGCAGAATATGAATCTGATGTTACCAGCCAAGTAGCTTCTTCCAATGTATCAATTCAAGAAACCTCTTTAGATCCTTGCAGTGACTACAGCCTCACTAACTCTTCCAACATCACAAATCCATCATCAGGTGATGATGTTTCACTTGACTTAACTCTCAACTTCAAGAACAATGAGTTAGGGGCAAAAACAGCAACAGACACAATAGGAGGATTCTCAAGCACTTGTGAGAGTAGCAATATTGAACCTATAGCAGCAACCATTCCAAGAGTCTTCTCTTGCAATTACTGTCAGAGAAAGTTCTTCAGCTCTCAGGCTCTTGGGGGACACCAGAATGCACACAAGAGGGAGAGAACACTAGCCAAAAGGGCCATGAGAATGGGTTTCTTCTCTGAAAGGTATGCAAGTCTAGCATCTCTCCCTCTTCATGGTTCTTTCAGGTCCTTAGGGATAAAAGCACACTCCTCACTGCACCATGGTTTCTCACCACCAACAATGAGGCCTAATACTCCTACTGAGGTTAAAAACAATGCAAAATTTGAGCAAGGATATCTTGGCCTTCCAATTTTCTTGGAGGATGATGAGTCAGATTTGCTTTGGCCTGGTAGTTTCCGCCAGGTTGCAGCAGAAACAGGTGATAATAGCCATCAGAATTTCATACTCACTGGAAGTTCAGGTTTGAGTTTCACTGAGGTGAATCCACCTTTAGAGATAGAGAACTCAACACCAGATTTGACACTGAAGCTTTGAAGGAGGAATTTGGATTCTCTACTGTCAAAAACTTCCTAAATTCGTGCAGTCATAAAACTTGAGCCGTTCGATCAAGATCAACATCTCAATTCTTAAGCTAATATCTACCGATCAATGATCAATTATATGGTGAAATATATGAGCCGACCGATTAAGATCTAATAGTGTAGATTTCTTAACTGCATGAATGTAGGATTGCAGAGAATTGAGTTGTCTGCTTTAATGTTATATTCTTGTATAGTAATCGCATGTTTGGATCAACTTCTATTTCTTCAGAATCAATTCTAGCATCCGGAAGCTACTCATGACAGATGTATCTCCTCATAATTGATTTTGCTTTTAAAATCAATTGTAGGGTGATTTCCAAATATCTACTAAGACATGTATGCAAGGGGCCATGATTGCAAGATTGGTTACCACACTTGTTAGATTTTCTTTTACTTTCATTTTTCAGATTTCTGATCTTAGGAGTCCTTGCTTTGTTATTTTTCCCTTTATGTTTCTCAATGTATTAAGAGCTCTTGGAGGACCATTTTGGAGCATGTGTTTGCCATATAAGTTATGTAATGTATGTTTTCCTTGCCTTTGGCTTCTATTATGGATTATATTGATGACCTACAAAGTATAAACTCATCTTGTTAGACCAGTATCTGGCTTCTTTAGTTACTTAGGAATGGAAAGTTAACCACGAATATTTTGCAGCTATCATATTGAAGGTGGTCCATGCTATTTCTTTTGACTAGTGAAAATCCACTCTGAACATGGTTTTATGTGGCCATTAAAGACAAGGCATATTGGCTTTTCATAACGTTGTACCAAGCCAAGAAAGATCAAACATGCCAAGTAGGAAGTAGAAAAGAGAATGCTTAGGAACCACATAAAATTTCAATCACATTTTGGACAGAATTTGAGTTGGATGAATCATAACCTGCACAATGAAGTGCCTGATGGGCAGCCTTGTTGACAGTTGACACTTAAGGCTTTTTTGTCCCATTTTTAGGTCATGCCACTTAACCACCAAGAGAAAGAATAATTTGTCTCTTCTATTCTTTTGTTTTATTGGATATAAAATGGAAAGACTATTTATGAATTCAAAATGATTAATGTACCGCATAACAGTCGTCCACACAGACACCCGACAATTTGGTAGATAAATGAATATAAAGATAATGAAATAATGAATGGATAAAATAGCAAATTGTGTGTAAAAATCACAACTCTCTAGTATCTCTCCTCAATTTGCATATAGCTCAAAAAGTGTGGCCCCCATTTTAATTCTCTCACTCTCCAATATCTCTCCGCTCTACCAAATACAATTGTTCACCCTCTCTCACATGTAACTCTCTCTTTGGTAATGCTCTCTCTCTCTCTCAAAAGTCTCCTCAGCCAAACAATATGTTAAGCTTCAAATTCTTTAAAAAATAAAAGAACTTTATTCTTTTATTTTTTCATTATACAAAAAATAATTAAATCTTATCCAAATATATCTTAATTATTTTAAAGGAATTGAGCTTTGTGTTTAATTTTCTTAATAAAAAAACTCATCATATCATTTGGAAACCCTAACATGCAGTAGCAACTTCCTCCCTTTTCTCCCTTTATGTGAACCCACACACCTCTACTAGCTTGCTCCAGCTGCCCCTCTTAGGGGCTTCTCCCCTTGATGGGCCTTGTATCCCTAGATTAGATGTGGGATTTTTTTCCTTGAATAAGGATAGTTATAAATATTCCACAATAAGCATGATACATATTTTGATACGATACAAATTATTGAGACGGCAAAACTTATCGTAATGTGAATTTAAAATAAACCTTAATCTCAATTTGTATCTTCAATTTAAGAGCTGAATCTTACAATTCAAAGTTATGTGTGCATGTTGCACTTTAGTTTAACCGTGACGCGTGACCAGTATACGTTTTTAGTGTGGATTTTTAAAGTTTTTTACAAAAAAATTCCTTAGATAGCTTACTAATATTTCTCCAAAATACCGACGTTACATTCTTAGAAAAATCAAACCCTACTTTGGTCCTCATTGACATTTCTAGCTCACCAAAGAAACATGTCTCCTTTGATCTGATATGTTCCCTGTGCTTCTCGACACTTCTCTTCATCTACTAATGTGTTTCCTGTTATGATTTTTGTTGACTACTATTGTGCAATTTTTATTATTGATGCTGGCTAGTGAAGACCTTGGAGATGATGAATGATTCAATTAGTTAGATTTTGATTATTTACTAGGATCAATTATAAGGAGCAGGAAAATAATTTGCATTTTGTCATCATATTGATGTTGGGGGAGGGGTGAATACTTTAACTTTGTGCAAACACCCACTATTTTTTTTCAATTATTTTGATTTATGGCTTGAATCTTGAATTATTCTAAGATTTATTGTATGATATATCAGTTTATGTTTAAATTTGTAACTTGATTTCTTTGTATCATGTATCTTTACGATACATAAAAAAATCAATTCAAGATTCGGAAAATTGGTCTTATAGATCACAATTCGAATCTTGTTTCAATAACCATATCTACTCATACTATGTGGATCATCCCCTTCTTAGTGAGAGTTTTGTTTTCTTTCTCCCTTAATCACAACCCTCCCCATCTCTTCCAGCTTTCTCCTTACCCTCCATGCTTCATGCTCTCAACCTTTCTTTTCACGTTTTTTCTCTCACATTCTTTTCACCCTTTTTTACTTTGTTGGAACTTTTTCTTGCAGATTTGTTGTTTTTTTTGTCAACCTACGAGGCTTAATATTTCATGGCCCAAAAGACCCAAAACAGTACATAGTGGGAGCCAATACAAATCAGTTACCAAAAATATAATAAATAATCAAAATGAATGGGCTATAGGCCCAGAAATTAGTTGTTGATTGTGATGGGTGGTTGCTGTATTTAGGTACTTCACTCCGCTCATCATTGGTTACCAAAACTAATTATCCGCTCATCATTAATAATTATATGGGGAAAAAGTAAACTAGTTCCTAACGTTTAGGTTACACTCGATTTAGTATCTGACGTTAAAAAAAGCATTTAACTCCTTAAATTTTATAAAGTGTGTTGGATACCTCTGCTCATGAAATAGCATCTTTAGCTTATGTTTTCCCCTCCAATTTGTGGTGGAATAATCCCCCAAACTCTGTTGGCGTTACGGCACCAAACACTACTTGAAGTTATTATTTATATTTATATGTGAAATTCAAGTGTTGTCTAAAATAAATAAAAAATGTGAAATCTTTCACACCAAATCACATTTTTTCCACACATATATAGGTATTTGTGTATTTTGTGACAAGTTATCGACATTTTTTAAATAATGAAATAATTTTTAACATGGAATTAAAAAAGTACTATATGCCTCCAAAAGCCATTTGTTAAGTTAGATTGTGATCGTGTTCCAAACAGATTAATATTTGTAAGAAAAAAAAGTACTATCACACCAAGCAATAAAAAAACTGGGAAATAATACTAAAGTGTTGGTCCGGTAATAGACAAGCTAAATCTCCATAAGAGTGATATTCGCAAGATTGAATTTGAGAAAGTTATTTGTTGAGATTAACCACCACCATATTTCGAAGAGGTTAACACTTGTCAAAGACAAAAAAAAGAAAAAAACTTCACAAATAATTACCCATGAACTCCAGCACACTTAGTAGATAGATGAACTCCTTAAGCATTTAGTCCAAGATTTTATCTCTATACAGTGTGTATAGAAAAAGATTTATCGGGAGAAGTTTGCTCACTTAACATATAATACAATTAAACAGAAATGAGAGAACGCTAAACATAGTCCTTTAGGTAAGCTGCATTGTTGGTTGTCCTTTTGGGCTTGGTGGATGTTGGGCCGCTACCACATACCTTGGAAAAAAACTTCACAAATAATTAATGACATGGTTAATTTAAACTCATATTATTCTACAGAGTTGATGAAAAATGTTAAACAAACAATACACTTGTGCAAGACGAAGCGCCACGCGTTACGTGGACAAATCGCGTGCCCCGTTATCATGATGTGTCACAATCTGATCATAACAAATAATAAAATAACGAGTCACGACTAAAACGAGGGACACATCCCAGACACCCCCAGCTAACAACAGTGTCTCACTCTCTTTTTCATTTGTGACTGCTTTGAAGTTTTCTTTCTCTCTATCCTCCATCCAATATCAGTTCAGTTCGATCTGAAGCTGCAAAATGGCGGAGAAGCCAAACGGAGAAGCAGTGAAGCTCGACTATGAGAAGAAGAAGAAGAATACAAAGGAAAACCTCTACGACGTCGTTTACCGTCTCGTCTCCGAACCCGCTTACACTGCAGCTCATCTGCACCGGATCAAGACCTCCCTCTCTCCTCTCATCCCGGAAGCTTCTAGAAACTCCGCTCGCCGCCTTCTCCTCTGGTCTCGTCAAGGCTCTCCGCTCCGCCCACTCCTTCTAATCTCTGTTAGTCACTCTCTCTCTCTTCACTTCAATCTCGGAAAACTCGTGTCTGTACTATATTATATTATTTCCCATAATCCTAAATGTGCTGCGTAATTAGTCGAATTATTACTTATAGACTAATTTGATCCTCTTAGGGAGGGATTAATCCAAAAATTTAAATTAATTTGATCTTTTAGAATAATTTTAAGTCAATTGTTAAGACTTAAGAGTACTAGTTAAGGAATGATAGAAAACCTTTCTGGAAAGTACATTGGTTTTGTAGAGAAACACAGGTTGTGTTTGGGTAAATAGCTTAATTAAGTGCTTGTATAAGTTAATTTGTGAAACTTATTGAAATAAGCTGAGAATAAGTTATGAATAAGCATAAACCATTATTCATAAACTAAAACTAAGTTATAAACCCTTATTCATAAATTAAAACTAAGTTCATAATAGCTTATAGCTAGATCATAAGCTATTTACATAAGCTCTTCCAAACACTTGCAGGAGCGCTTGTTTTATAAAATAAGCTATAGGTAGACTTGTGCGTTTGGTTAAACAACTTAATTAATCGGTTTTTGCAATAGGCGCTTATCGTATAAACGCTTATTTATAAGCTAATTTGTGAAACTTGTTGAAGTAAACTGAGAATAGCTAATGGATAAACATAAGCCCTTATTCATAAATTAATCTGAACAGTTCATGAAAATAAAATCAAAACAGTTTATAGATAGGTAATAAGCTATTTACATAAACTCTCTGAAACACTTGCAGAAGCACTTGTGTTATAAAATAAGTTCAAATAAAAGCTCAAAACGGGGACTTATAACATCACTTTGACCTAATCTATGAGATTATCTTCATAACAAATGTGGGACTTATGAATCACACTTGACTATCTCTTTCATATTGTTGCAGATTGGGACAGTTGCTCTTGTTGCTTTGACAGGACTTCTTGCATTTATACTTTTCCTTCTGGTAGCGACTGTAAATGCCATCATTGTCTCACTTCTCATATCTTTGGCCGTTGCTGGAGGGTTTTTGGCTCTTTTCTTTGCTTGCGTGGCAGCTATATATGTAGGAGCACTATCAGTAACCTTGTTTGCTATTACAACAGTTGCGTTTTGGGCAATTGTGGCTATTGTGATAATTACAGGTAACAAACTGTTTGGCAACCTTATTATTTTTTCTCTACATGCCAGTTATGCATTTCAGGTCTATTTTGTTTCCTATTAAATTGTTATGAAGATTTTGCTGCTTTGTGTTGATTGGAGTAGAGCTAGACATATATGTTTTAACTAGATCTACATCTAAATAGGACTTTTATATAAACTAAGACTCTGAATTTCAATTGAACTGCTTTCTTCTGTTGAAATAGGAATACTGACTTTATGTCAGATCAATGATTGTGCTAGTTTGTAGTCCTACCAAGTGTATACACACTCTTCTACTCATTGCAAGCATGGAAATGTTTTGCAGAAGTGTCTACACCCAAGATAGTATGAGAGAGAAAAGAAAGAGAAGAGAGAGAAGTAATAGATGTGGTACATAATTTGGTCCGATAGGAAGAGAATGATGGAAAAAAAATAGGGAATATGTGTGATATCAATACTTTTGGGGTGTATGTGAGTGTCATTCTGTTGAGGTGTGTTTAAAAATCAGAATTGGTACATGATTATTGAATGTTGTCATTTTGGCATGTAATGTACACTAGTAGTAGTTCTAGACATATCTTCTTGACAAAGATATCCTGGTTGATTGAGTTATATGCTAATTGTTTGAATGCTGAAGTGTGCAAGTTAAAATAGTTGCTACAGATCAAAACTGCTTGATGGACTCCTTACTGATCCCAAGTCAACCAAATTATAGCATGCAGATGCTAGCCACTGTAGAGATTCCTTTCAGCTCTAAAATCTAAGACCATGCTTTACGTTTTCTAGGACAGATTATTATATAACGTTGCCCTTTTATTTTCTCTTTTTTCTGTGGACTAACACTCTGATGTTGCCTGGACATGAAATTATACGAGCCAGGATGGATTGGATTCTTGTATACTGTGTGGTTCGTAACTAGAAAGAGCATCGGATTTGCCAAAAACTCATTGTGCGTGACTGGCTCTGCAATTTCAACTTACTCTGCTGCTTGGGGAACCCGCAACCTTGTACACAGAGATTCTGATTAGGTGCTGATCACATATAGAAAGCTTATGTGCAATTCTTTAGTTTCATGTGCATGTTTTGAAATGGTGCATTAAGAAACCTTCTATTGACTGGAAGAGCGTCTTATTCCTAGAACTCACTCACGGTTTGGTTACAATGGCTGTGATTATGTTGTGTACTTATGAGCTAATAGCAGTGTTTATAAAAAATGTCCATTGTATGTAATGTGTTTCAATTTCCAAGTTGGAATAACCAGTGTCTTTTCCTTGTTAGCCTACGTTAGTCACTAGTTTTGTACAACTTAAAGCATACCATTTAATTACACTTCTGTGGTTTATAATGTGTTGTAATTTCTGCATTGTAAGAACAAGTGTGTACATGCGATGTTAAGTGCAGCTAATCATCACATAATTGAGAAATCAATAACAGTGTAGTATCCTTCTACAACATGGCATTTGGTTCTAACATTTATCAAAAGTAAAACATTAATTTATGCTATATGTCATTTTGGGTTTTGGTGTCTGCATTATCACTATCTAAAATGGTGCAGAGTTCAAGATAGGATAGCATTGTTTCGAATACTATGGATATCTTGAGCAGTTTTAACTGCTTGTATTGATCGGAATTAATAACACACAGAACCAACCTAAGGGGGAGTTAGACATCCCAATTCTAATATGCTAGTTGTTCTTCAACACACCACAAGAAAATAGTTTCCCTAACATTAAGCATTTCCGTTAACAAGATAAATCTATGGTTTCAAAATCTATTGGATGTCACCTTAAAATCTCATAGATCAAATTCAGCCCAAGATAAAAAAAAAAAACTTACTTATTTATTGGGCCGTTGACAAAGAAAACCTTATTCACATAATTTTTGAACCCAGAGCACAAATATATAAAACAATGGGTTAATGGTATGGTAGGTCCCTGTGTTTGTACCCAAGTTTGCGATAGGTCCCTCGCCGAATTTTTTTTTGATATAAGTCCCTTAGTTTGCACCAAGTTTGGGTTTAGTCCTCGCCGGAGACTGGAGCTCCGGCAAGTGCTTACGTGGACTGCTGACTGTATTAATAGCGCTGACGTGGATTTTTTTAATTATTTTTGAAATTCCAAATATTTAAATTCATTTTAAATTTAAAACCCCTAAACTATTTTAAATCTTAAATTAACCCCTAAACCCTCAATCCCTAATTCAATTCAATTCTGAAATACTAAAAAAACCCTTCTTCTTCTTCTTCCCCTTCTTCTTCTTCTTCTTCTTCTATTCCTGTAATTTCTGGGTTTGTGTTTTTCTTCCTCTTCTTCTATTTCCCTCTCTCTCTCAAATGTGGAAAAAGGGGAGAATCCCGTTGAACTTGAAATTGATTTTGACTCTCTGAAACGAAATGAAATGCTTTTGCTCTTTGTTGTGCCGTTTTTCCTTTTTAGCTCACAATGTCTAATTCGTTGTTCATTTCACAGTTGCTGTTTTTGGTAATTCGGCTGCTGAGCTTTTTCACCGTTATCACAAGGGACCAAAAATAGTATTAGGTTTTATTTTAGCTCTCTTTTTCCTTTCACAGTAACTTGCTTTGCTTATAAACTACAATTTTCATGATTGCAACTCACAGTTTTTAGGTTTAGAATTGAGAGCATTTCTTAGAAGCAGTTTTTATTTTGGTAATAGAATTGAACTTGGAATTGGATATGAAAAGTGATATTTTGCATTGTTTGGTGTTGGTGATTGATTATTATACATATGCTTGATTTCTGGAACATTTATTTGATGTGCAGCGACTTATTAGTTCATGGCAAGGTCAAGGCAAAAGTTAACAAACCAGGATTCATCACTGTCACCTACTGCTGCGAGATCGAGGGAGTCGGATGGTCCATCTAGATGGGCAGACTACCTTGGACCTGATGTGAATTCTCCGCTCGTGGAATTTGTTTCATGATGGACAGTCCAGGGAATAGAAGAAGAGGAAGAAGAAGAAGAAAAACCCAGAAATTAGAGGAATAGAAGAAGAAGAAAAACAAAAACCCAGAAATTACAGGAATAGAAGAAGAAGAAGAAGAAGAAGAAGAAGAAGAAGAAGGGTTTTTTTAGTGTTTTAGAATTGAATTGAATTAGGGATTGGGGGTTTAGGGGTTAATTTAAGATTTAGAATAGTTTAGGGGTTTTAAATTTAAAATGAATTTAAATATTTGGAATTTCAAAAATAATTAAAAAAATCCACATCAGCACTATTAATACAGTCAGCAGTCCGCGTAAGCACCTGCCGGAGTTCCGGTCTCCGGCGAGGACTAAACCCAAACTTGGTGCAAACTAAGGGACTTATATCAAATTTTTTTCCGGCGAGGGACCTATCGCAAACTTGGGTACAAACACAGGGACCTACCATACCATTAACCCTAAAACAATCAAGAGGACCGAAAAAATAAAGGAATGAACCCTAATTCCAAATTCAAACATAGGAACCCTCAAATTTACTCGAATCACCCAAACGAACCCTAACATGTTAATTATAAGTGTCATATTCAGACAGCTCTAGTTCCTCCCTAGACTCCACCTCCTCCTTCCTCTCACGCTTGTCCGATCTCAAAACCTCCATCGAGTCTCACCTTGCCCAGCCTGAGTCATCACTTTCGATCCTTCTCGGCTCAAAGTGCACTTCCACAACTTCTCTGAATCGATCACTAATTCTGATGGCCAAGGTTTGCTTTATCCGCTGTCAATCTTGACTTACGAGCAAATAGAACACATTTTAGGAGTATCAATACCGTTACATGAATTGTAAATGGTCTAATTCTTCTTTTGATGATTGATTCAACCTCTGATAAAAAAGATATGGGGATGTTGAAGGGAGGGCCCACATTGGTAGAAAGAAACCCGTAGCTCCTTAGGGTTATCCTGCACTTGGAAGAACGAAAACCAAGATTTTCTTTATCTGGTATCAATCTTGAGCTACGAGCAATTAGAATACCTTTTAGGAGTATCAATACCGTCACAACAGCTTGATGCACTATCTCCCTTTAACTCTTTGAGTGAAATGCGACAAAAGGAGCGAAAATCCATGGACATAAGAAGTCCAATGGGAGCAATACTAGAAGTAACAATCCATAAAAAATACCAATATCGAAATCAGATAAAACAAAATAATTAGAAGACCTTTGTCCTATCCATAAGACAATGGATGGTTTTCCTTTTTATTTTTTACTAAATTGTTTATACCAACCTTAAAAGAGGATTTTTTTTCCTGATAATAATGTTTTTTTAGTTTCAATTGGGGGCTCTCCCTTCACCACCCCAATTGGGGTGGTATATGGGGCTCATAACGACTCCTCTTACTACATGACGCTTACTTAGCCAACATTTCGATCCGGATGACAAGAGTCCAGTAGCCGAAAGTATCACTAGCTTATGCTCTGACCTGAGTAGCATTGGGCACGTGGAGTCTCGTGTGAATCAGCAAGGACCATTTCAATTCTTATCATTTATAAACATTGCCTTGCTATTAAATTCACGTTTATGGTGGAAAAGTTTGAAGAGAGACATGACATGAAAGATTTTTTTATGTTGCATATTTAACTAGGGAGATGGATTTAGTGGACCTTACAGTTTCTTTATAATCAATTTAAGTTTAATGTGGAAATGTTGATCGCATAGTTAAACTAGTTTTGTCTCATTTTCTGAAGCAAGTATTTGTGATTGGAAATGATTTTTAGACCCCAGCATAGTATAGCTACCCAGGGGACATATTCTTTAGTGCTGATTTTTGACCACCGCAAAACGCTAAACAACTTCCTGCCAATTTTCCTTCAATTTTTTCTTGTGAAAGAAAGGTGATGGGCTACTTCCACTTGAAACCCGTTCTGATTCAATACTTGCTCCATTATCTAAGTTACATTCTGATGCCCCTTAAGTTGTTTTTCCTGGTTCTCTCCACTAGGAGGTCGGCATTGTGGTTTCTATTGACCAATTCATTTCCACTTGGAGGCTGATTTCAAACCTTCTCTATGGGCTCTTCTTGAACTTTTCTTAGGGGTTGTCCCAAAAGGTCATTTCGAGGGCGGTTCTATTCCACCCCTATTTTGACTTTTTGTTGCGTGATCATATCATACAGAGGTGCTCTGAAGACATCAGTGGTTTTCCCCATCTATGTGGCCAACATCTCATAACTGTTATTAATGGTCTAGATCCAAGAGAGTAAACATCATGCCAATTTGTTGGTTAAGTGTGTGGACCATCTCATGGTAACTCTAATTCATTTGTTTTCGTAAGGAATTGAGAGTCGTGGTCATAATTGTGTTCGAAGGTCCTCTTGGTCCAAAGGGCACGAAGGACCCCATCCTGTTATTCTAAGTTTGGCCATGATTTACATGTCCCAGGCCCCAGGGAGCCTAACTCATGGTGGGTATGGCCATGATGACCACATTCGGGTTCGTATATATAGCATGAGGCATTCCCATGCTTGGAATATTCGAATACAAGGGGTTCAAATAGAAGACCGGAGGTGGAAGCCTTGAGGGCCCAAACCGAGGCATTCCTAGTATTTTGAATCTCTGACTTGAGTTGAATCCCACATTTACAAGAACTTCATCCACTATTGGGGTAGTTGCTAAGGACGTGGATTGTGGGGGCGTCTGGGCGAATGCAACTCCTTTAGGCGGTTGTTCCACATTTGTTGTGGTTGCGTGTGGAATTGCTAATCCTCTCGTTCATCGTTGGGATACGTCAACCACTTCTCAAACGCATAAACTAGCACCAAATGTTAGATATAAAAAGAAGTACCACTGGGCGTGTAAATTTGTTCACACGCGAAAACTACACATGCAAATAAATGGATCCACAGAGTAATCTAGGACTTAGATCAAGTCTTTAAACGTGGGTTCTTTATATTTGGTGGTTTACAAGCAATGAAAATGCGTCAATTGTATGAGGTGTAGTTTCTAAATATGGTTAAATGTTAAAACAATTAAAACAACAAGTTATTTGAAATCAAGGCTCCGGTGAACCAAGTTTTATGGTTTTGAACAAAGTTTTGATTTTGTAACAACACTAATTAGAAACGAAAAATAGAAAGAACTGAAAGATATACAAATGCTAAATAAACAGAAGTAACTAAACATAAAGAAAATTTAATTAAATAAAGAAAACGAAGAGTGGAAGGAAATCTTTTACGGCGGCTGTGTGTCATATGTTACAGCTGTAGGCTTTTAGAGTGCGAGTATCAGATATCTAACCCTTTTTCTGAGTTTAACTTACAAACTAATCCTATGGACAAGAATGGAAACAAATGGAACCGCATAATTTAAGTCATTCCTTTGGCTTAACTCATGATGCTCCAAACTCATATCTTCGATCTTCGCTAACCGTCTCGAGGCGAGACTTGTCCTTACATCTAGTAACTGTTATGATCGAGGGTACGTGGTGTTGGTGCGCAAAACTCCTGGACCGTGGGATCGTGGGGTGTGAATCATGGTGTACTTCCATCTTGCCTTTGAACTTCTTTGATATTCTTCCTCGGATTCACTCTTTCAATGCTGACTGATTTCTCTTAGCTCCATGCAAATTTTTTGCCTAAGTGTTACAACTTCTTGACCGAGCCTTTTTCAAATTTTATGACTTCTTGAATATGACTTGGCTCGACTTGGGCTTTCTCGAGACTCCATCATAACTCAGTTAGATTTACTACCCTCTCCTGGTTAGGACCTCATGCAGTACGTTGTACTCAAGGCCCTTCTTAACCTCTTTAGGACTCGGACAATAACACACCTTATCCCTTTTTCCTCGACATAGAACTCCTCCTTCTCATCTTATTAACACGTTTTCAAGAAATTATAGCCTTATTGATATAACTTGATTGATGCATCTATCGTTTTATTTCGCCCTTAATTGAGGAGTAACAATGTTCTCATCGTGGGACACTATTTGTTATTTGTACCAAATTTGATGAATGATTACATAAGCAATTAAGAAGAGGGGAAAGAAAAAATGGGGGAGGGGGGGGGGGGGGGGGGGGGCGAATGATAACTATTTCATCAAAATGAGAAGTTTTCAATTCATATATTCCCTCTAGTTTCCAAACATTCATTCCCATCCTTTCCCTCTCCTCTTGGTGGTTCTTCTACATTTGCAATAGAACCTGGTAGGTACAATTCTCTCTTTGTTCCCTCATCCCCACTAAGAAATAATGACAAAAATATGAACAAAATTGTTCATGAACTGAAAAAAAAAACTACCAAAGGAACTAATTAGCTAGAACTAGGGCTTTTCGTCTTCTCCTCGCTTCACTTTATATATCTAAATACCACCACCTCTACATTCACCATGCATGGGTTATAAATGATATGGAAAATAAAAAGGCAATAAAGGGAACCAATCAAAATTAGGCTCGTTCTTTGCCATTCCAATCTGGTCTGCCTAAAGTAAACTCCAAGCTTGGATTCTTGTACTCCAAATTAGAACATGGCAGCAAACTGTTCTTGGGTTGGGTTGAATCACACTCCTGGAGGGTTATTTGTTATTGTTATGATGACTTCATATATAAGGAAACAACCACTTGCAAACAAGAAAAAAAAAAGATGACTAGAAAAACAAATAAAGTAAGTACCTGAATTTGATGTCCTGCTGATATTGGTTGTGAATGTAGAATAGGAGGTCTAAGACCGTCTATGTTGTTAGAAGTAGTTCGTAGCCATGGCTCCCCACAGCTATTCAAAAGAAAAATGCAATTGGATTAGCTCCATTACTTTCTATACCTACCAAATTATATAGCAACTATTTGTTGTATGCAGTACATATGAAAGTCCACTAGATATATGCTTTGTGCCAAACTAGACTAAAGGTAAAATACACAGACACTACAAATACTCGACTAAATTTTCACTTTTCTTTTTCTTGCTAACTGTGATTTTTGAACGAGTTTCGAAACATGCACCATTACCATTCGACATGGTTATGATTGTTTCTTTTTCTTATAATCAATTTTGAAACTCAAAAACTGATTTAGAATTGAAGGATTTTCAGTGATGCATTGGATTATTAAGGATATATGTAGAAACATATATAAATCAAGGTCCAAAGAAAAGAAAAAGTGCATGAAGCTGCGGGTGGCTTGCTTTTACCCTTAATTATTAACGTTTGATTATGTCTTGCAGCTTTCCTTTGTCATATGCAAAATATCGCTAAGAGATATATATATATATATATACAAAGGAAAGAAAACAACCAAACACAAGTAAAGCAAAAGCTGACACAAGCAACCTTTTCATTCTTCATAAAAAAGAAGAATGCGTTGGACGTGGGTTTGTGTTGATATCCAAGAGATACCATGCAAAGGCAAAAAGCAAATAAAAGCACAATCATAAACATGTACGTCTATAGAAGCTGCAGACACAATAAAAACATAAACTAATTTATGCTCTCCATGATATAGTGTGTGTTTAGATCCTAATTAAGTGAAAGTAAATGGAAATTATTTCAACTCATCGATAAGAAGAGTTCCGTTAAATGCCAACTTTTGTGTGCACTGCTGTTAATGAGTATACAAATATAGCTATAAAATAGGAACTTGTAACTGTACCTGGAAGAGTTACTCCATAGAGTAGTTGTGGTGGGAAAGTGTTCCATATCTTGCTGCATTGCTCGATCTGTTCCACCTCTTTGGTCTGGGAATTGACTCAAACGGGTGCCTCGGTCAACGGTGCCACTCATCGGAGACAATTCATCTTCTCCAGATCCATCTGAATGGCCTGCAATCAAAAGCTCTTATAAATATATCATATCTGCATAATGCATGCATCCTCATAGTTTATAAAATTCATTTTGGACTAATTTGGAGTCTTGTTCACATGAAAGGCCTTATAAAAGAGTTTGCAGTTTTGTGTTAGTACATGTTTGCAAATTTTTATATAAATGATTCTGAAATCAAAATCAATTTTATGGAGAAACTAATCTAATATAGCTTCGAGATTTCAGAATTGACTCTAATAAATAAAAAACCGATTCAAATGCTATTCATGTATAAGAGAATAACTTTAACTACAGGATAAAATGAAGGGTCTAAGAAGCGCAAGTCAGGTAAGTGAATTATTTTTTAAATCCTTTTTGAAGTAATATCAAAATACTCTCTATGTTCATGGAAAAGATAAAAATGAAAAAAAAAATTACCTGAAGAAGCAGCAGGCTTGTCAGTGGTCTTCACAGTTCGGTACATCTGCAAAGAAAGTCATACACAAAATAAGACATTTCATAAATCAAGGTTTTTCCATGCTTGGGAGAACACCATTAATTAGTATATGCATGTGTGAATGTGACAAAACAAAATATTCATTAAAATAATCAAAGAATATAAAACTAATTCCGATTCAGATCCCATTTTGTTCTCACACACCCTCCCTCTCTTTGTGGAGGTTCATATATCTCAAAATACTATTGAAAAAGTTAATATTTGCTACGTTAAGTTATACATAAATTAGTTAATCAGGATTTTAACACATTAATTTCAACATAAATCTACGTTAAATTTAACGGAAAGAGGTTGATGTTTTATGTTAACATAAATCTACGTGGATTAGTTATACTCTAAAGTGGCTTGGCTTCTGGGATTGTCATGGTTGCTTCTTTCATTAATCACGAGGTTGATGTTTGATGAGGTTGTAATATTATTGGAAAATGATGATGTTTTTTGTCTGTTCTCTCTCTCTCTTTGAAAGCAAGTGCAAGAGTTGAGTTGTTTGTCTGGTCTTCTCAGGCGTTTAAAAGCTTCCTACATATACAGCTGACTGCAGACTTTAATTTCATCCACTCCCACATTCATTCATTCATTCACTGCTTTCTTTCTTTCTTCATCGATTACCGTGTCAGTTTGATAGACCAAGACCACCCCCCACATGATGAACATATATGACACAAATAGAGAGATAAGATAGAGAGAGAGAGAGTTAAAAACAAACCTGCAAATGGCTTTTGACATGAGCTAATGTGAGATCCTTCACATCCATGAGCTCAAGAACTGACTTTGGAGTTGCTCCTAAAATTCACCATCCAAATACATCAACTAAAGTCACCACTATACAGTTAATTCTAAATCCAAATCAACTATGTAGAAAAACTTTGGAAATTTATTCGAATATCATGATAAAGCCTAAGCCATAGCCGATAGAAGCAATTTCCTTTTTTTTTATTTACCATGATTTTGGTTTCAATGTGATTTTCGAATAAATTTCTAAACATGCAGAGTAGGTTCTGGTGGGGGCAGATTTGATTCTAAGAATCCAAAGATTGTATCAGAACATAATCTCATTCATTAATTAAAGAAAATTAAAGAAGAAGATACACAACAAATTAACATAAATTAAGTTGAGAGAAAAAAAAGGGGGAAAATCTTTACTTTCATGGCCACCAAGAAGCTCAACAGCATGAACGAATCGAGCATGGAGGGTGGTTGTCCACCGCATTCTCGGCGCTCTCATGCTCCTTTTGGTGGGAAGCTTAGGCAAAAACCTGGATCTCATAAACCCAGAAGAAGCCTGATCAGAAGAAGGACCAACCCCATGTAGTAGTGAATGATGGTGCAACTGGTTAGATCTGAAAACTTCACCAGAAATTAGACCATTCACCCTTGATGCTGCAGAAAGGTAGGGTGATGGTGAAGAAGAAGAAGAAGAAGAAGGGATGTGATTGTATAAGCACATCTTGTGATGAAGAAGATGTTGATCCTTGTCTAAGTAAGGGAATGAACGGTTGTGATACACCGGGATCCCCTTGATTGGCCTCAAACCTTCTGATGAAACTCCATAGTTCATTCCATTCAAGGGAGTGGTAACTGTAGTAGCAGAACTATTGTTCCTGTTGGTGTGATGGTGAAGATGGTGGAAATGGGTTAGGCTTGGATGATAAGGAGGGTTATTGTGTTGTTTTTCCTCTTGAGTTGTTGTTGTTGTTGCTCCTCCACCTGTGAAATTTCTTCCTAGAGAGAGCTCTGTATGTGCTTGAGACACATTCCTTGAAGGGAAATTTTGGGCTGAAATATTGTGAGAATCATAATTGGTGTTGTTGTGGCTTGGAGGGCTTATGTGAAGAGAAAGATCAGGGGAAGAAGTAGTTGAAGTGGGTTCAATAAAAACCCCCTCCAAGGTCATCTTCTTTAGAGGCTAGGCTTGTTGGTTGCAAAAGAAAATGAAATAGCTTCTTTTTCTTTGTTAAATTCAGGTTTTTGGTGGTGAAGAGAAACAAAGCAATTAAAGTGCAATGTTTACAGAAGCCTTTCTCTATCTCTCTTTTGGTTTGTTTTCTTATACAAGTCTTTCCCAGGAAAAGAATCTAGAAAGCTTGCACAACCACTTTGAGATGTTGGAAACTTGAAGAGAAGAAGAAGCTTAAAAGGAACAACACCGACTCTTACTTACCAAACAAAAAACAGACATGCTAAAGAGATCATTGAGAATATGATGAGAGAGAGAGAGAGAGAGAGACAGGTAAGAGATGAGGTACAGTTAAGCAGTGAGGTAGAAGGGAATGATGAAGTTTCAAGAGGGAACAGAAAAGAAAGAAAATAAAAAAATTGAGAGAGGTTTGGGAAGGAAGGAAAAAGAGATGGATTTGGGTTTGGGTTTTGTTATATCTCAGAAAATGACACTAGAAAGAAGAAGATAACATAACATAACAGCACAGACACAAGCACAAGGTTTCTCTCTGTCTCTCTATAGTCAAAACCCACAAAATAGGGTCACTTTGGATTTCCCTTCAGCGGAGTCCACGGGATAAAAAATATATGTTAGAAAGAGAAACACACTCTCATGTGTGATTCCTTTTCCCCCACTCTCTTCGCTACCACCATATCTCTTTTCTCCACCATCAGATAAAGAAATAGAAAACAGTGATTAATGTGATCAGAAAATAACAGAAATAGGAAAAAATGAGTGAGAATGTGATGTAAGAGAAATATGAACATGAATATATAATTACTCCTGAGAAAAAGATTTGTTACTAGACCCATCAAAAAGTGTAGACATTCATGGTGAAAAAAAGAAAAAAAATAATAGATGTAATATATAAATTGATGTAATAAAAAATAAGAGATAAAGAAAAAATCATGTTATATAGTGAAAAAAAATTATTCGAATTATAAATATACACATTTTTGTATGACTAATTTTCTGGACAAAAAATTTTCATTTGCATTCAAGCATTATTGAAAACAAAGATATACCAGATGACCCAACCAAACATTTATGGTAAATGGAGGAGAAATGCAAACAAAACATATAAAAGTATATATTCGCTGAAGTAAATGCATAGATGAATGGTCTTCTCTTTCTTGCTTAAATGGGAATGCTAAACTACAGAACAGTATTTTCTTTATTATTGTCACGAATTTTTAAATTCCCAGAGCATATTGGATTTTAATAATGTTCCATGCATGTATGTACTATAAAATGAAATGAACACACAAGAGTGATTGACTTAACAAAGAGTGAGAGAGACCCACACAGAGGATTTTTTGTTGGCTTTCCCATTTACATGTACCTAATGCTGATTGATTTAAAACCCCTGCATTGAAAATTATATTATACATTATTTTCATTGACTATTGGAGCCATTTGTTTTTACTTTTCTGTCAAGAAACAACAAAAGACTTTCATCTCCATGTTTAACTCAGACATATCTCGTTTCTTTTGGATGTGATTAATTGTAATTCAAAAGCTAAATATATTTAATGAATTTATTAATATTTTTATACAAAACTTTAAAAAATGACGTTATGAAACGAAAAAATATTCTAATTTCATGATTGATTTATTGGTTTGCTGCAACAGAAGAACCATAACCATGCAGTTGTCGTTTCTACATTGGTGTATGTCTTTCCACCAAATATTTCCACCAAAATTATTTGGGTTCATAAAGAATATGAAAGTGGCGTAATAATTATGAGCATATGTGGATTCTAAATTTTGTTCTCAGACAGATATAGAAGTGGAGGAATGCAACAGATGGGGGCGTTTGACAAATGCAACTACGACTTGGGTGAACCCAAGCCATGGGAAGGAGAAGGTTTATATGGATGGTAGCTGTGAATGATGGTAGCAATGATGTTTGGGATCGTTGGCTTTGGCACATCATTCTCACACT
Organism: Acmispon strigosus; assembly: GCA_030819835.1. Taxonomy (NCBI): domain Eukaryota; kingdom Viridiplantae; phylum Streptophyta; class Magnoliopsida; order Fabales; family Fabaceae; genus Acmispon; species Acmispon strigosus. Next base: position 41,184,086 of record JAUAMA010000005.1, on the reverse strand, counting down.
ACAATGAAATTACATATTACCGACAGCCAAAAGCCGATAACACCCGAAAACTGTTGGTAATGTACTTTTTTTCACGATTCATCTTTATGGTTTCCGTCTCTAATTAAAAGATTTTGTTTTGGTCTCTACCATGTACCTTTTATGGGTTTAGTCTCTATTTTTATATATAACTTTGGTTTTTGACCCCGCTTTATAATTTTCCACGGCTAAGTGATGGTGTGGTTAATAGAGAATCACGTCATCATTCTCAAGTTTGTAGAGTAATCTCATGTGACATATGTTGCTTCCTAATCGGATCTAATGACTAGCTCTTTTATAAGAAAATATTTCACTCTTAAAAGTTATTGTATTTCAATCTCTAAGAATTTTTTTTTGTTAAATGTGGTAGCTATTATATCCGACTTGACAATAAAATACGTTAAATAAGATTACTCTAAACATGGGACAATTATGGTATGACCATCTGTTGTTGGTATTATAAAGTGGTGACTAGAACCAAAGTTATATATAAACTTAGTACCTTGAGATTAAGTATTGTGCCAAAATCTGACCTCATTCCCTTCTCTTATTTTCATAGTCACTCCTTGATCAAACTAAAACTTATTTGGGTTCATAAAGCATACTTTAAGTATTTCTTTCCACCAAAACGATGTCATCCCAATCACCTCTTCTCGTCCCCCTACCGGAGGAATAAGGCATTTCACCCGAAACATTGTACGTCAAAGACTTTCTTTCTGATGAAGCAGTCTCCAACGCCAATTGTTCAGCAAATCCTTGCTAAGAAAATCGAAATCTTTAATTCCTAGACCTCCAAGCTCCTTCAGTCCACAAAGTTTTTCCATTAAATTTTGCAGATTTTACTTTCCTTTGTAAGGTAAAGACTCTCCAAACCCTGCCATACTTCTAGAAGATCTTCCATGTGTCTTTTTCTTCAAAATTGTCCGGAGAGTGGGAGAAAAAGAAGGAGGATATGTTGCCCTTCACCTTCTGATCTCTGGCTGGCGAGCTCCCTTACTTCCACTGAAATCCTTAGGTTTCCCACACCTCATTGGGTCTCTTCAAGTTTAAAGACGGATTCGGGTTTAAAAATTGTCTCGATCAATATTTCGGGTCGGGTAAAAGATAAGACAAACCCGTCATAACCCGTCTCATGAACACCCCTAGTTAAAAGAGTGTTAAGGTTTCCAAATCCTTGGCTAAATCCAAGATTTATCATGTAAACATTATACCCCTTTCGTCCCTAATTATAAAACTCTTTAAAGAATTTTTACTGTTTCTTAATATCATACCCCTACTAATTTCACGAAAAAGTTATTTTTTTTCATATTTACTCATTGCATTTATTAAGAGAGGGTCGGATAACATTAAAGAGGTAGTGAAATACAATTAATACAATGAATAAAGAGTTAACGGTAAATATGGAAGATTGTACTCCCTCCGTCCCTAATTATAAGCTAACATTGACATTTATATGGTGTTACTAAATATAAGCTAACTTACCAAAAGTTAATTTCTTTTTTCATATTTGCCCATGTATTTATTGATAGTGGAACACAATTAATACTATAATGATTGAAATTTTTTATCTTAAATATGGACAAATAGGGAAGATTGTACAAATTTTTTTAAAATCAATGCATCACGTAACCTTATCATTTATTTTCTTAATAAGCGTCAATTTTACAATATTAGTTTATAATTAGGGACGGAGGAAGTATGATTTTTTTTTAAAACTAATGCATTAATTATTCCTTCTATTCTTTAATATCTGTCACTTTAAGGTTGTGACAGATGTATTAAAGAGTAACATTAATGTTCTTAATTATATCAAAATACTATCTAACTTCTTAATATAATATTTTATCACTCTTACTATTCAATTTTTATATCACAATCAAATTAATGGTAACAATTATATAAGAATAAAAAGAGTAGTTAGTTTCATTAATAAGTGTAATTATCTCTTTATGATTTTATAATTAGGAATGAAGGAGTAGGAGCTTAAGTGTTATATCGGGAAGTAACCCTTTCCTTTAATTGCTGTGCTGACACCGTAGATGACAAACCATGGTCTTGGAGTAATTAATATATGGAGTAGTTCGTGTAGCAGCTACGTTACCAACCCAAGGCAAGGAGAGCACTAATTCAGAGGCACTGTTTGCGGTTCATTAAATGCACAAATTGCCCACAGTCAATGCCACTTTTCTGCTTAGACTCTTTCTCCTAATTCGCTTCCATTTATTCTCTTTGCCGAGCAATTTTTATGTGGCACAGCTAATTAAAACTTCTAACCTCAAGGTTTGGTATACTTGTTAACTCATTTCGTCCACTAGTTATGAGATCGGAAGTTTGATCACCTCTATTGAAATGAAATGCAATTTATGGTTAACCACTCACTTACTACAAGTACTTGCGACGAGAGGATTAGTTACCGCGGGATGCTTTAAGCAAAAAAAAAAAAATTACAAATTCAAAATAGTAGTAATCTCTCCATTTCTTATTAACTGTACACAAAAAGAAGAAACACGGTTAGAGATAAGTATCATTTGCTGTTGGAGATACGCGGTATCGACCACAAAATCGTCTGGGATCGTCTGCCGTATTGACTGACAAATGAAAACATTTTCTGGTCCTATATAGTCTGATAAGGATCATATGCATCTTAAAGCAATGGATCATTTGCCAAACTATATCATCTGACCAAATGTATCGTCTGACCAGTACTAGCCAGCTGTAACCAGTTATCTAGTAGTACTAGCAATCCTAGAATATCTAGGATCTTATTTTTATATTTATTATTATTGTTTATGTTTCACAATGTAATAGCTGACATCGGTCTATCCGCCGACTAGTCTAAATTCACTATATATAAATACAGAGCTTGTAACATTGAATAATTAGAATAAAAGAGCAAAATAATAAGAATAGAAAGTTCATTCACGCATCTTTGATTTCTCAAGTTTTTCCTTTTCTTCAAGAACACTTTTGTTCTTAACAAACACATATTAAGAAATGTAACTAATTTTGTAAATTTTTAAAAAATGCATTATTCATTTTCTTATTTTATCCTTTAAAATGTATTTTATTTCTAAATAAATATTTTTTTTCAAATGGACAGTTAATAAGGAATGAAGAGAGTACTACTATTTTAGAATCACGTTAAAATAAGTTTTGATTATTTATTATTCTCACTGTTTCAAAGTAACTGTCAGAAAAAAATTATTTCATAATAACTGTCAACTTAAATTTCAACGAAGCTTTAATTTAAGTTTTTCCATATAATGTTTTTATGAGAACAATGGAAGAGAGATGAAAACACAAATTTAAGTTAAAAAATACTCCCTCCGTTTCTTAATAACCGTTACCTTAAGGTTTTGCACATATATTAAAGAATTGTATTAATGCTCTTATTTTTATTAAAGTTACTACCTAACTTCCTAACATACCCTTTATCTCTCTTCTTAGTTTTGACTTTTTAATTTCCTATCACCATTAAACTAAGGGTAGAATTGGTAAAACATAATTAATACTCTCTTGAAATTGTAAAAGTGACAAATAATTAGAAATAAAAATAAGATTAAAATAATGACAAATATATAGAAATAGAAGGAATAAAACAACTAATATATTTTTAAAAGCTAATAATATTAATTACATTTTCTATTATGCGTATTTCTTTTTTTTGCACAGTTATTTTAAATCTGATGAAGTATTTTAATATAAATGAGTTTTAAATAGTTGAAGTTATACCCTGACTAGATCTAACTACCAATCAGACAACGCGTGCGTATATCATCTATTTATTTTTTAAAGGAATCATCTATTTAATTCTAATGTTGCGTGAGATAGAATTTCCCGAAGAAAAAATGTACCTAATTGATTGAATTTAATAGCTATAAGCATCACAATCATTTAGATATAACATTAACATCAAATTTTTATTCAAAAAAAAAAAAAAAAACATTAACATCAAATTATAGTAAGAAATTTATATCTACTAAATCAATATTTCTAAATGAGCTAATTCTGTCTTATAAAACAACTAATAAATTCTGTTGAACTAGATCAGATTTTGAGTTCCATGGATAATCATTTTGTCATCAACAAGGTGGTAATGTTATAATCATGATTAACAAATTTGGTAACTTATCTCCAGTAGTTAAAATATATTGAAACTCTAAACTTAATAGGTAAATGGTTGAAACTTCACAATAGGAGTGCGGGTGGAAAATTATTAGAATGGGATGGCTGAGTATGGCTCATTATATTGGTCTCATCTGGTATTGATACTAGGTCCAATTTTGGCCGGACTTAGGTCCTGGTCTGGTATTGATACTAGGTTCTTGTCTGGCTGGAGACTCTAGGAGATCGTCTGGCTTGGAGCTGTTGAGATCGTCAGCAGAGTTCGTCTGCAACTGACACGTAAGAGTTCGTCTACATGGAGCTGTTAGGCCTCGTTTGGTTAGAGTTATTAAGTGGTCAGTTGAAGACAGTTAATGAGCACTTACTCCGTAATATCCGTGTAATCTAGAATTTGATTGGTTGGCAGGATTGTGTTAGGATTGCGTTAGAATATAATTAATATACTGTCGTTTAGCATTATATCCTAGTATAAATATGTTGTAACACTAGAACCCTAATGTTCGTTCTTACTGTTGAATGAAACGGTGCTATAGCTGTCTATAGCCGCAGACGTAGACAAAAGTTGGTCGAACTGCGTGAACAAAGATTTATGTGTGCTTTCGATCTCTTTCTCTCTTAAAGTTTCTCTGTGCGATTCAGGTGTCTGAGACCAACAATTGGTATCAGAGCTATAATGGTTGCTGGAAGTGCTAAGTTCGACGTTGAAAAGTTCAATGGAACAGGAAACTTCGGTTTATGGCAACGCAGAGTCAAGGATTTGTTGGCTCAACAAGGATTGCAAAAGGCGCAAAGAGAGGAGAAACCAACAGGGATGCTAGACATAGATTAGTTGGAGATGCAAGAGAAGGCTGCTGGATTGATTCGTCTCTGTGTTTCTGACAAGGTGATGTTTCATATCGCGGACCTCAAGACTCCAAAGGCCGTTTGGGACAAGTTAGAGAGCCAATATTAGTCCTAACTCCTAAACATTGATGAACAAGCTAATTGCAAAGCAGAGGCATTAGTGAGTCATTATCAATTTGGAGGGAGTGCAACTAAAGACCCTCGTGCCTATATGGAGAGATTCACTAGACAATGTACCTCCGGGCAGGAGATTAACTTGGACATTATCCGGATGATACAATTTCTCTTTTCTCTGAGGGATGCTGCTAAAGATTGGTTGAGGTCACAACCTCAACGGAGCATTGTTTCATGGGAGGACTTGGTTGAGAAGTTTGTCACCAAATTCTTTCCTTCCACTCGCATTAGGAGGTTGAAACAAGAGATTAATTCTTTTGTCCAGATGAAGTCTGAGAATTTGTATGATGCATGGGAGCGTTTTAATGCTCTCTTAAGGAAATGTCCAGGTCACAATATCTCTACGGCATATCAGGTAGAAAAGTTTTATTCATCACTTAATGATTACACTAGAGATAAATTGGACGTTGTAACCACAGGCGGAGTGATCTATAAATGATTTATGCACATTATTTGTGATATGATAGGCTTAATTACATTATTTTTATATATTATTTAGGTAACCTAACTTAGCTCTAACCTCTTACACTCTTTTTTTTGGATAAGCCAAATGCATTAACTAAGCACAAGGGGTGCTTGGTAACTCATGTACATAAATACAAGCAAGGAGTAAGAAGAACTAACACCAACTGTGACATAACATAGGCATAGCTAAAGGCCCAACTACTAACTAAAAGACAGTACAAACTCCCCTCTCAAAGAAGTACTACACTTCACAACCCCCTGAGAACTAACAAACATAGCAGTTCCAAAAAAATCAAATAACCCCCTACCAATTAACTTAGCTCGCAGCAAAAGAAGAGGAGCTTTACTGCGATAGGGATTTAAACTAAAGATGTTGTATATTAAAGCTGAATACGATTCCAAAACACTCACCAAATAAATGCCTTGACATTCGACGTCTCAGAGATGCTCCATAGCTTCCGCCATCCTCCTTCATCCATATCCACTTATCCTCTTCACAAGCCTTAGTTGACTAGAATACAAGGCTATCATCATACTTTGCACCCGTTCAACATCACAATCACGCAAGTCTCTTATCCATGAGAACCTCCAATGCCATTTCCCATCCTTTTCCTTCACTGTGTGATCCTTCTGAGCTGAAATTCGAAACAGCCTATTAAATTTCTTGGACAGCACTTCCCCCCACAACCATGGTTCATGCCAAAATTGCACCACTTCACCTTCACCCAGCTTCCTCTCCACGTTATCATCAAACCATCCAGAACCAGATTCTTGCCAGCACTCATCCACCTAGTCCTTCCACCAAGTAGACAGGAGCCTAGGAGATTGCACCAAGCTCCCTTCCCACGGAATATCATATTTGGCTCTAATCACCTTACTACTTAGACACTTGCAATCTGTCATAAGTTTCCACCGCGACTTCCCCAAAATAGCTTTATTAAACATTCTCCAATCTCTCAGTCCTAAGCTTCCTGCTGCTTTTGGCTTACAAATTGTATCCCATTTCAGTTTTTTATTTCTATATGACTTCCTAAACTTCTAGTCAATTCTCGGGTTTTCAATCTTCTCTTATATGAAGACCTGAGGGGTTCTGTTCTTAGTTAAATATTTCATATTTTTATTAAAGTTGATTTTCATTCTTTACCCGATGCTTGAATATGCTTTAAGTTTATACCGGTTGAATTTTAAAGTTATATTCCGTTTTAACTATTCATCTAAGCGAGTTGAATCGGTTAAGGGATTTTTTAACTGATGAGACGGTGAAGTGATTGTGAATTATGTTCTCCAAAGAACGTAAATCTCTAACATCGATCGGTTGTTAGATTTGAGGCGAGTGCTCTTTTCGTAACTTGAACGAATCGAATATTGGACGATTGTCTAGTAGAGAATCTGGAGTCACTCAAAGACTTTAATAGGAAGGGAAATTAATCTTTTGTGACCAAGGGCGGTTTGATGCAATTGAATGATTAAAACCTGAGGATTGATGCTTTCTCATCTGATTCTTAAGTCTTCTTTACCTTCTACTTAATATTCTCTGCAAACAATTAACCATACCCTTAGACTAGATAGCAACCTAAGGGCGGGTTGAATTAGGTTTGTAGAATTATTATCAAACTACAATGCAAACATCAAACTCAAAACGTAACGAAAGCGTATTAAGAAAACTTAGAATGATTCACAAGTATGCTAATAAAAGGAAATGCCGAAAGCGTATTAAGAAAACTTCAACCACCGAAGGCTACGTTCAGTCCTCCTTTCTGATTCGGAGATTTTCCACTATGTAAATGATGTCCAGCACCAACCCTCTCAAGAACACCCTCAAGAAAGCATACCACTTTCCCGTTACACAGCACTCACCGAACCCTACGGTGGACTCTGAATCACCCCGATCCAAAGTATGTTTTCTCTATCATCAAAGCCTATGGTGATTTTCACCAAACACTATAGTGGACCAAGAATCAAACCAATTCAAGATGAAGAAGAATATTTTACAATGGCTTAGAAATTCTCTACCCAATCTAGAAGATAGAGTCCTTATCAAGATTGTTATTCAGAACTCTAATACTTAAGGGCTTATGATTTTGGTTTTTCAAAATTTGGACAGCATAAGACCATGAATATAGTTTTTGTGAAATAACTTAAAAATCATGTAAGTTTGTAATCTAAAAGTTGTTGTTCAAATTTTGAGTTTCAGGAAGTATTTATAGACTCTAGAGAGTTATCATGAACCATTGCAACCCTCTTTGTTTTTCTTTTTTTTTTTACCCTAATTTCGATTAATACTTCTCCAAGTCCTTGTGAGAACGATCTTGGTGTCTCAACATCTTGTACTGCACTCTTTTGAAAAACTACCTTAACATGCACTCACGACAGTGCATTTGTCAAATTGGCGCGATTGTCGGGGACTTTGTTGTTTATTTGTTGTTGTTAGATATTTTTGTTTTCTTTTTCTTTCTTGTTTTTTTAGATTTGTCATTTATTAGGATTTCATAATTTTAGGATTTGCTATCTATTTGGATATTCTATGTATTAGGATTTAATTTTTTCTTTTCTGATTTGCCATTTATTAGAGTTTGATATTTTTAGGATTTGCTATCAATTAGAATTATTTATCTATCTGGATTATACTTCATCCATATGGATGAAGCATTTCATGATTAATGAAAGCGGAGTGGAATACGAGCTTTTTTTAATAAAATAATTTATTAATATATTAATTATTACAAATCTATCAATTAACATTATAAAAAGTCTTTTTCCTATTGCTATACATGTAAACAGTTTTAATAAATTAAGATATGTCATCGATATAAGAAGTCACTTCCATTCAATAAAATATATATAACAACAAATATAATTATTTTCCAGTGCTTCAAAATGAAAAAAAATATATAATTATTGACTATACATGTCTACCATAAAAAAATATACATATCACTTAAAACATATTATAAGATAAATCATTTCATACACCAATATATATGATAACTTACTAAATTAGTCATGCATAAATAATATTCATATTAGCATAACTACACATATTCACACAAACATAACAAAATACAAAAAATTATAAAATACTAACCAATATAATGCGTGAAACTGTGGTCATTCTTGATACAAATCCAAATAAAAATTATAAATTAACAGAAAATAAAAAAAATTAAAGAAAAACAAAAAAATGAAAGATAGACAAGAGATGAAAAAAGAGAAGTTTGATGAAAGTGATCCTCGAAGCTGCTATATATAGGTTACCAGCTTCCAACATTGTTGTAAGCTATATAACGGTTTAATTACCGATGACTTTTGGTTGACGGTAAATGGGCGGCATAATAATTTTTTCAAACAAACCGCCAAAATAGGTGTGAAAATGGCCGGTCGAGTTACTGACAGTCAAAAACTGTTGGAATTGACTGGTGAAATCACCAACGGTCCCTAACCATCGCTAGGAAATTTACCGCGAACATTTCGCGCCCCAAAATCTCTTTCCTCCATGCTTCCCACCAAATAGCGATGGATAAAGTCGTCCTTGCATTACCGACGGCCAAACTGTCGATAATGTACGAAATTACCGACGATTTTCTGGCACTCGATAATTAACCGTCAGTGATTCGGAGAATTCTTGTAGTGTTGGGTGAGAATAAACAAATGGAATAAGATTAAAATTTGGTTGAGGAGGATGAGACGGAGAAGGGGAAGATCTAGCTTCTTTGAGTGTTCTTGGTTGGAAAACCAAAGGTAAAAATTCAATTGATGCAAATTAACAAGGGTGTTTTTTCGCATCAAACACTATCCTAATCTGAGTGGAGACATAGTTTCTCTTATACCTATATTTTCTTTTAGCGACTATCTTAATTTTGCCTAAAGATTTCAAAATAGTTGTTGGCTTATTGCATTTCATACATATAAAATCATGAATTTGTTAAATATATTATATTAATTTTCTTATTATTAGTTCAAATATCTCCATTTTTTCTGAGGTGGAATATTGTTAAAAAAAAATTGAATTCATATAAATGAACTCTTTGGTACTAATTAAACTAGTAGAGCTGCTTTGCTTTCTTATGAATAAAAAAAATTTAAACTAGTAGATCTGCTCTAGTAAGACAATTATACCACTGACAGTAAAATTTTCAAAGTACTATCAAGTGAGTTTTAACCATATATACTTCTAAATTCTACAGGGACTGAACATTTTCTCATTTATGATGGAAAGCAACTGTTGATAGAGTGAAACCATTAATTGTGTAAGGAATTGACTTTCTCTATGACAGAGATTATACAGAGAAACACAGTCTCATGAACAAGAACAAAATAGAAATGCAAGTAACCCAATATTAATATTGGTCCCTCATGTGAAGCATTAATGATGAATTATAGAAATGTGTGACAAACACAATCTTCCAAATTAAAGAAAGGGGAATTTCTTTTACCATGAACTAAATTTGAAGCCACAGGTGAAAATAATTAACTGCTATAAGAATGTAGTAGCAACTATGGAAATAAATGGTTACAAAGCAAAGCATTCAGAGAACATCAAAGCTGGTTTGACTGTCTGTTTAATAGGGAGAGAAATTATGAACAACCTCCACCTGCCAAGTTGTCCATTATTAAGGGTATTTAGAACTTTTCAGCAATAATTGGAGTGATGGTAGAAAAATAAGGGTCAAAAAACAGAGAAAGAAAAACAGATTTGCTGCAAAATGATTTGGTTTGATGAAGGAATAAATATATGTGTCGGAAGGAGCTAGATAGGAATTATGTGAGACTAAAGATATATAAAGATAGCTGAGAAGGCAAAGTTCTTATTGCTTTCTAGCTTGTGTTATTATATGTATTAAATTTAAAAAGACAAACAAGGAATAGGAAACGAAAGGAGGAAGAAGGATTTTATATAGATTTTCCTTTTAAAATTGATAAAAAGCTAGATTCCCGGAGGTCATGTGTGAGCAAGAGAAAGTGCAGAAATTTTATTTTTAAGATATCTCTGCATTAATTACTTATCCCACCAAATTCGTAGATCAACTCACACGGGGCTCTTATAGCTTAAGCAAAGATCTCAGGTTTGAGTCTTTATAAATGCAGCAGTATTAAAACTTGATAGAGAGAGTTTTGTCGTTCATAGTAATCTATCCGACTGAACTTGTAGCTTCATATTATGATGTTCGGGTGTAATTAAATGGGGGTATCATGTATGTGTTTATGTTCCTTTCTTAGATTGTGAGCGAGACAAAGAGAGAATATATTGGGGAATGAAAGTCTCCTATGATTCTGCTAGACCTACCTTTTGACGCTTTCAATTTTGGATTCCAAACTAACATGATATATTATTATACACATTTAGAGAGAAATATTCCATCCAAAACCAATCCAAATCGCTCCAATATTGTATTCTGGTTCTTCATCCAATCCAGTATATATTAACACTCGTGAATCAAATGTCTAAAGCACATGCATATTATGAATATATGCATTGGTGTACACCAAATTTTTTGCCACACCACAGCACTCGAGTTTGTGACGGTTTCTAACCCCTGTAAACTGCATTGATGTTAAGGACAATTCACTTCAACTGCTATGTTGTAATTGCTTTTAAATCCCTTATGATTCAATTGTAGTAAAGTATAGGTTTATCGTATTCACATAAAATTGTGACATTAATGTTCTTCAACAATTTTAGAACTCAATTGATGGAATTGAAAATATTTTGATTTGATTTGTAGCAAACATAAAAATAAATAAAAGCAAATAAAATGATAGAAATAGAACAAGTATGATGGGATTAGACTTCATTGATGAACCTTGCATTACAGTGATTCTAATACATAATATGTTCAAGCATATACGATTCATCTATACCAGTTCAACCTTACATTATCGACGTCTTGCATGAGTGAATAGCAATAACTATCTAATCATAAACACTTATGTCTTACATGATTAAGAAAGAAAGTTAGCAGAAAATTTAGGTGTTTAAGTAACTAACAAACCTAATTGTATTTGTATCACTTTGAAGTTTTCTTGACCGCCCTACTCGCTTAAGCGAGCTTAGTTTCGCTTAAGCAAGACCTAAATCCTCCAAGGTGAGTTTTCTCCACTTTTGATGCTCCTTTAAGTGTTCGATCCTCTTGTCTTCTTCCTAATCATATTCCTAATAAAAAATTAGGGATTAGACAATGATCTCCTAACCTAAACTTAAATATTTAATGAATACTCAATTGAGGATTAAATGATAAATAATTGAATCTAAATCAAATAAGTGTCAATAAATGATACTGAAAAATACGTAAAACTAGCACTTATAAATTGTAGCAGTCAGAAACTGCCACAAACTCAGGTTTTGCAGATGTGACTAGAAATATGGTGTTTACCAATTGTTTTTGTAATAATTACGGTCTAGGTCTTCAATTACATAATTAACGTATAGAGGCTCTATACGTAAATTATACAATTGTCATACATTCATGTTTAGTTTGTCACGGTCAAAAAGAAAATACTTAGTTCGTCTCATTTTCATATTTTTTTTTCTTTTTCTTTCTCTTTCACATCATTTATAATAGTATTTATAAATCCTTTTTCTTCAAGTCTTATCTGATAAAGTAGAGGTGTGAATAGATTTTTCCTAATTTATATTAGTTTTTAAGCCCCACCTCTGCCGTATAATAGGCTTATGTCATTGGAAAAATGTTGAAGGATAATCCATGAATGAGATGTGGTAAATGCAATAAATAAATAAATGATGTAACAGAAAAAAGAGAAGAACCTCTACCGAGTTAGTTCGGTTTCAGAACGTACGTATTTATATTTCGAAAAACAGAAGGAAACTCCGACCTGCCGGATTCGAACCAGCGACCTAAGGATATCAGCATGAAACCAAACTACAGTCCTCCGCTCTACCAACTGAGCTAAGGTCGGCTTGTTGATAATCTTTATTGCTAATTTTAAATATTCATGTCGGATGAATTCAATTTTTTAAAGAAACCTGAATTCGAAAATCTGATTTGGTTTCTCCACCTGAACTTGTTTTTATTAATTCAACGTTATTGATAGTGACATTTAAAAAAAAAAAAAACGTTATTGATAATGCTTGAAATATGTGTTAATCTAAAGATGATACTCCACTTTGTTCCTTACATATATTAAGTAATTATATTAATGTTCTTGCTTATATCAAAATTACTACCTAACTTTCTAACATACCATTTATCTCTCTTCTTGATTTTGAATATTTAATTTCCTATCACCATTACTTTAAGAGTAGAATTGGTAAAACATAATTAATATTCTCTTGAAATTGTAAAAGTAACAAATAATTAGAAATAAAAACAAGATTAAAATAGTGATAAATATATAGGAACGGAGGGAGTACAGGATTGTTGCTTCAGTGTGCTCCCCGAAATGCTTCTAGATGAAGCTGGAAATTCCTGAGGTTCTTGGATATATATATATATATATATATATATATATATATATATATATATATATATATATATATATGATAGGTTCAGCATAGTTAGTAGATAGATGAGTTCTTTAAATATCTAGTCGATGGTTCGAACTTTAGGCGGTGTGTATGGAGAAGAATTTGTTGAGAAATGTTTACCCACTTAATATAATCTCAGAGGCTTGAGAGAATTGACCTTAGGGCAGTCAAATGTGGAGATACCTTGATAAAAACAAAATATTCGTGTTTATAACAATTTATTAATAAAAACATTCATTTGGTTTGATTCAAAAAAATTCCAAAGGTTTTATCAATGAATTCATACCAATGAAAGAGATAGAGGGGAGTGAGAGATAGGTTTTTAAATTGCAATTCATAATAGCAATAGTGGCTGCAACGTAATGAATTTTGGAGCGCCGCACCCGCATCATGATACATCAACCTACATATGTTTCCAATTTTAAATTGCGTCATATTCACAATCGTGTCCGTAATTTAAAACCTTATAGGAGCGCGTGGGAAAGAGATATCAAAGTCTACTTTTGCTATGAGGTGTAAGGACTAAGGAATTGGAAAGAAAATGAAATGGGGTCCAAAATTTCATCCCATTGAAAAACGAATATATTGAAGGAGAAAGGCCACCCTCCAAAGAATGTACCTTGCTGTGTCCAACCCCTACATAATGCCCAGCCTAACCACCCATCAATCACAGAATTTCGTCCACTATCTCTTTGCCCTTGCACAAAATTTATAACACGTCCAAATTATGGCCCCATTATAATGTATGCTTGTCCTTTCCCAATTCTTTTTTTGCCAGTAGTTAATTCTCATGACTATATTCAACCAAAATTGGAAATATCAAATTAAAAAGTTAGAGGTGTGGAGATGTGTCAAATTCAGTAACATTCACGCGCTTGAGGAGATAGAGATGAAAGAAAAATTGCAGTGATATGATGATGAATTGGCAAAATCAACAAATTGGTATAGAGAAGTCACAGGCATCAGACATTAATTCAAATTGAGTCTTGGAACAAAGTTGTACAACTTGAAGTTGACATACCATGAAATAGTTAAGTTATTAATAGTGTTTTATATTCATTTTCATCACATTTATACTCTCTACATCAACATTTACTCTTTCATCATAGCCAATTCTTACACTTAAAAGGTAGTATGTTTGGGTGTGTATTTAACACACTCCAAAGCACATTATTTTTAAAGCTGCATATTGTAGCTTATCATTCAATGTAGCTATATGTGCACCCATGTAATGCATGTTTAAAAACTCTCTTGCTATTAATTTTAAAATTAAAAACAATTCTGAAAATAAACTTAAATGAGTAATTTATAAATGTCAGATATGATTTTAATTGAGAAAAAAGTTTATCTAAATATGGTTTAGAAAAATTTCTCCTCATAATTAATTTTACATTTTATAATCACAGAAAATAATTGATTCACTATCAGTATAATTTTTTTTTACACAAACATTCTTGATTCCTTCTACATCAGAAACCTATTCTTATTATAGTTAAAATTATAAAAAAAATAGTTATTCGGTCAACATGCATATTCATTAATCTCTTATAATCAATTATAAAATGAATTTTCAACCTTACCCTAGGTAAAAATATAATGAAAAGAGAAAAATAATAATACATGGAAAAAATTTTAAAAAGTGTGAAAATCATATAAAAATCTCCACAGATACAAATAAAGTTGAGCACAATAGGTGGTGATGATGTGATGGACTGGGAGTATTGGGAGGGGAGTGATAACTGGTAATAGGCCCCTTTGTTGAAGAGAGAACATAAATGCAAATGGTCAGAAGGAAACAGTACTTTTCAGGCAGCACACAGAAAAGAGAGTCCTGATGTGAAAGGTGAAGAAATGATTTTGTAATCGATTGCTTTATGATTGATGAACATTGTAAAAGTATGCATTTGACTGTGAAAGGGAAAAAAGTATAGTAAAAAGTCCCTCTTTGAAAAAACAAAAGCTTTTTTTCATTTTAGCTTTTACTTTTCAACTGACAAGTCAAGAAACCTGATCGTGATCAGAGAGAGGAGAACTTTTAATTATGAGGTTATGATGAACACATGATCAAGAATGTAGAGCATGCATGGCTTCTTCAATTCCTTGGCGTGATTATGTGCAGTACTCTTTGTCCTCTGCTGATAAAGGAGAAGGATAGATTGGTGGGCTTTCTTCATGTGAAGCCTAGACCTAAGACCTAGGAAATGAATTTTCACTATTTTGTCATAAAATCGGGAGATTTTTTTTGATAAGTTAAAAATTATATTAAAATAGGGTATAAGGGATATTCCAACCCTTAATACAAAAACAGAGAAAAGCGATGAAAAGCAAAGAAACAGAACAACATCAGAAAAACTCCAATACTTCTAGTATTGATCTACCCGTCATGGGAGATTATTCATGAAAAATTAAAAAGATAAGTATGAAATGTAACATATCATCGAGTGATTTTAAAAATTTTATATAGATTAAATATTTCTCTACATAATTAAGAAATATTTAAGTAATCATATCTAATGATAAAAGTTATAACAACATCTTTGATCATACAACAACAAAATATCTTAGTTTTCTAATACCAGTATGATATATTTTTACTATTAAATTCTCATAATGTCCATTCACTCATAAGATTATTCAAAAAAATTATGAAAAAAGTATTGGAATTATATTAGTTTTTACATGAAAATATTTTCTTGTAAAATGTTCATCCCAATGAAGTTTTTTAACATATAACTTAAACATAAATAAAAATAGACTATATATATATATATCTACTCCTAAAATGATTTAAGAAATTATGAAAAAATACTTAATTAATATTTAAGAAAATTTCATTAGTTTTAACATGAAGGTATTTTTATGTGGCATGTTACTCCCGGTGAGCATTTTTACCTTGTAATTTAAACAAATAGATATATACTACATATGTATTAATGTTTCTAATACGACATACTTTAACTATCAAATTATCATACTTTTATAAATATATATTCCTAAAAATGTTAAGTAATGAGAAAAGTACTTAATATAATAATTTTTCCATATTAGTACTTTCATGTAAAATATTCATCCTCGTGAAAGCTCTTTACCCTATAATTTAAACATGATTTTTATATTAGTTTTAATATATTTTTCTTTCAATTTACATATAAAATTATTTCTTTGTAAAATATACCTACCCATGAGAGCATATTACACTGTAATTTAAACATAAATTAGTACTTAATATAGTAATTTTTCAATATTAGCACTTTGTGTAAAATATCCCTCCCTGTGAGAGCTCTTTACCCTGTAATTTAAACATGTTTTTTATTCTATTAGTTTTAAATGAAAATATTCTCATGTAAATTGTACATCGTGGGGTTTTTTTAACATATAATTTAAACATAAATAAATATATTATGTATATATGTATGTATATTTACTCCTAAAATGACTTAAGAAATTATGAAAAAATATTGAAATTATATCTAAGAAAATCCCATTAGGCTTAACATAATGAATTTTTTTGTAGTGTGTTCCTCCGCATGAGGAATTTCTGAACATGTACCAAAACTTTGAAGTAACAAATAATAAGGAAATGAGAAAATAATAATCTTAAAGTTCAAATCCTTAAATTTTCAATAAAATTTATAAAACAATGCACATTCATGAGGATTATTAATAGGCTTAAATCCACTTTTCATCAGTGAAGTATCGCGATTGTGCGATTCAACTTCCTGATCTTCAAATTAGGCATTTGGGTCCTAATATTTTTTTTTGTGAAAATCAAGTTCCTTTGTCAACTTGTTATCTAATTTTTAACGAAATTTACTTATGTAGCACTACTATTTACACTGCCTTAACCTATGTTTACACCATTTTGCTAATTATACTACTTGTTATCACACATTAGTAAATAAAAAATTAAAAAAGAAAAGAAATAAAACAATTTAATTAAAAAACCAAATTAAAATATAACTAAATATAACTTAAAAAACTCTAATTGAAATTCATCTTCTTCCCCCAATCTGATCTGAACCCAAACCACCACCACTCTCTTCTCAACCCACTATCTTTTTCTTATCCCTCATATCTGAACCTACAAAATGTTTTTCACCGTTACAAAATCCACATCCACAAAATCCCGATTCGGATTTCCCATCTTAGCCATCACAAATGCCCATACCACCATCACCATTACGAGATCCCGATTTCTTCTTCAAGCGAGGTAGCTGGTTCGCTGATTCGGAGGAAGAAGGGAAAGAGCAGTATCATTCAGATCTACGATGGCGTTTGGTTGTTGTTGTGGTGCTTCTGGTTAAGGGTTTGGTGGTGATTGGGGGTTCAGTTGCGACAGTGGTGGGTGGTGGTGGTGGGATGGAGGAGGAGGAGGAGGAGAGTGGGTTGGTGATGCTGTAGTGGTGGTGGTGGTGCGGTAGCGGTGATTGCGATTCTAGTTTTCCCCTTCATTGCTGGGTTTCTTCCCAACCCACACCTAGGGTCACAACCCAGTTGGGACTTCAAGGGTTGAAGGAGGAAAGGTGTGGGCTTTGAGCCTTTGAAGCATTTGGGTTTGGTGAGAATGAAAAGATAAGTTCTTCAAGTTTTCTCTGGGTTTGCGATTCTGGGTTTGATGTTATAGTTGTGAAGTTGCGATTGTTGGATACAAATTTTGCATTCTCAAAATTATAATTATAATTATAATTGTGCTTCACTGTGCTTGAACCAGGGATTTGAAGGAATTTAGTAGAGATAAGATGGAGGAACTTGGGGGGTTGTTGGTTGTTATTGGAAGTAGTTTGGATCCTGTTTAATCTTCTCTTGTCTTTATTGGGTTGTAGTTAACCCAATTATGTATTATAGTGTTTGGTTGTACCCAGCTTCTGAGGATTAGAGTTTGATGTTTTGGGTTTTGTTGAAGATGATG
Organism: Acmispon strigosus; assembly: GCA_030819835.1. Classification (NCBI taxonomy): domain Eukaryota; kingdom Viridiplantae; phylum Streptophyta; class Magnoliopsida; order Fabales; family Fabaceae; genus Acmispon; species Acmispon strigosus. Next base: position 41,166,069 of record JAUAMA010000005.1, on the reverse strand, counting down.
CATGAGATGGTGAAGATTTTTTTTTTTTCATCCTGATAAGCAGATGGTAAAGATGATGAGAGTGAAGATGAAAAAGGGCCCAAAATTGGGTAAAATGGGCCTGAAACTAACCGTAACCGATAGATGCATGCTCAGCCCTACTTTCTAGGTAGGACTAAAATGTTGAAGAAATCTAAAGCTTCTGGAGCTGAACCTAACTTAAAAGAAGCACATTCTAGTCTTTGGAGCAAAAGAAGAAACGATGGGATGGTCTAGTTCGTAGTTAGATCTCAACACAACAAATATAATTGAACTTTGAGCGAGCTTCCGTGTTAATTTGATTCTATGGTTAAACATCATAAATTATTTTTATAAAACAAGCTAAGTCTCCAAGAAGAGAGCTTTCTTTTAACTTTCTCAATAATATAGTAAAAATCTCTTCTCCCCATTCTACCATTCACCAAAGGAAAGCCTGCACAAAAGGAATGGGAGAAAGACGTTGAAAACGAGCTTTTCTACCGCATCCATCCTTCTCAAACACAGAGTCTTTGACTTACTAAATGCACTCGCAAACACTGATTTTTACAAAGCAACAAAATATCATCAGCAAAAAATAAATAGAAGATATTTTGACCTGAATAGGTGTTCACTTAATATACACAAGTTTTTTACTTGTGTAACTTTACACAACTTATTTTGACCCACTACAAGGGGGTTACTAGGTAATATCAAAACAAAAATTTAAATAATATATCCTTAAAAACACCAAATTAATTTATCCCCAAAAACATTAGATCTGCCACCAGCACTAGATCTTCTTTTAACTCACAATCACCACCACCGCCACAACCAGAAGAAAAAGTTGAAGTTGGATCTGAGCTCCCCTGCGGATGGCATACACGATCTCCTCATGGAATCCACCTCGTGGCCTTCACAATCGCCACCACCGCGAAAACCGCCACAACCACGGGCGCGCGGGTGGGCTTCGGAGCGGTTGAAGGCGTAGTAGGTGGAGTCGTCGGAGAAAAGAAAGGAAGAAGGATCGTGTGAGGGAATTTGGGTTTGCAGCTCAGAGTCTCCACCCTTTGCCTCACTCTCCCTCTCCGATCTCGTTCTCTCTCAGCCGCGTCTTGTCTCTGCCCTTTAACTTTTGGCATCATATTGTTTTTCAACAAGATTGATGAAAGACTGAACTTGGTGTTGCACTTCTCCTTTGTTTTTCAGTAACACAATCCAAGTATATCTGCTATAATCATCTACTATAGTCAGAAAATATTTGTGTTTATGAATTGTTTCTACTGGAAAAGGACCCCAAATATCCATGTGTAACAATTCTAACATTCACCTTCGAAATCCTCGTATGGCTTAAAAGCCAAAGAGTCATCTCGACCTAAATCGTCTGTTTCGATATAGGCAACCTTCTCCTTCTTAGGCAACTTACTGTTTTTTACTTTCTCTTGCCTAAGACATTCAACTTGCCTTATCCTATCAGCTAGTTGCGCCATATCTCTAATGTGTTGAGTGTCGATCTTCTTTCTTATTGATAATCTAGGCCACCAGCGGCAAGTTCGACTAACTCGTGTTCAGGGACCTGCATGAAGCACTTAGATTTCATCTGTCAGAACTTGCCAAAATAGTCATCGGTCGATTCCGACGCTCCCTCTTAATACTTGCTAGTTCCTTGAGACTAACCTTAGATTCTCCTCTAAAGTATTGTCATGAAAAACCCTTTCCAATTGGTTCCAATTAAAAATAGAATTCAGTGGTAAAGTTGTGAACCAAGTGAAAGTGTTTTTAGTCAAGGAACTAGGAAAGTATTTCATCTTCGAATACTTGTTATTTGCCAAATCCCCAACCTCGATCTGGTATCTGGAAATATGCTTGACCATGGATTCCTTGATGTCCCTTGAGAACTTAGTAAATTTGGGGACTTTCCATCCCCTTGGAAGTTCTATTTGAAGGACAATCTCAGGGAACGCCGAAATAAAATGGGGTCTATTTGCATACCCCACGTTAAATCCGTGTTGATTCAACAATTGCTCCATGATGTGTGCAATATTTTGTTGCCCCCAAAATTATTCTGTCGAATCCTTTCTAATATTTGGTCAGCATTGTGATTTCGGTTAACCAGAACCACGTTTCCCTCATTTCGACCAGGGTTAACTACATCTACAGGCTTGTTATGTGGCACCTGTTGATTGGCCTGAACCTCCATCACATTTTGAGGATGGTTAGGAGGAAGCACATTTCGACCAGCCTGAGCGATTTGCTCGACTATGGGGTCAGGTGTGCCGAAGACATCGGTAATTCAACCTAACTGTGCAGTTAGTTGTTGGTAGGTAACCGTGGTGTCTCAAATAATGATATTAAAGACGGTACCAACTTGTTGGGTCAAAGTATTGACCAACTCATGGTTACTATCATTTATTTGTTTCCTCAATGCATTCATGGGATTGTTCGTCAAGGTAATCAGGGATCCATCTAACAAAGACCCTGAAGGCCCAACATTTTTAACCAAGTTTGCCCCTAACCCAGATGCTAGAAACTGGTTCCGAGGGGAACTAATCGAGACCAAGTTTTCAGATTACATGGAGGGATAGGTTCATATCCCCTGCATCAAATACGCAAGCATCCCATAAGGCTTATTTCCTAAACCTTGAGGGTTTCTCGTACTGGTCCAAAACCCTGGTTGGACCACACCAACAACGACGTGTTATATTGCAGGTGTTGTAGGACTTAGAATAGGAATTAGGGCAGGAACTTGATTCAAAATCGAGCCCGTCGAATACTGGGGCGGTGCCTGAGTGGGAACCAGCCCGGTCGATGCAGGAAAAGAAAACTTGAGTCAAAATTGGCCCAGTCAAAATCGATGGCACATTTTGACTTTCCGGTGCATTTCTGTTAGCCATGCCCGGTCCAGAACTAGTCTCAATCCTCGGGGGATTGGTACCATCATTGGCATTCGTCGAACAGTCTCCATTTGAATTCCCTCCAGGGGGACTATTGACGTTGGAACCACCATTTGGGCCAGGGTGAGACTCGGGCGATTGATTGCCTCTTGAACGATTGGTCATACTAATGTGCCTACCACTTCGCAAAATCATACACTTTGACAATTAGGAAAAAGAAATTTTCAAAAACACGGCACTAGGTAAAATTTCAAGTGAAAAAGGTCCCACTCGGTGTGCCAATTTGTTTACTCATATTGTTGGTAAACTAGAAATCCAAATTGTAATAAAAGAGACTGAATTTTGATATTCTTTGAGTTATTTTTACTGAAATTACAATACCTAATTTAAAGCAAAATAATTAATTAAGTCATAATCCAGTGAAAGGTTCGACCAGTTTTAATAGAAAATGAAATTGTAAAGAAAAGATTTGAAATACGCTAAAGCAAACATTAAAGATGAACAAAATTGTGTTATTAACAAATGATCTAGTTTCGCTTAATTACATACTTTAACTCTCAATTTGTTGTTTACCTCGATTGCTTGAATGTGTAGCAAGATAAGAGTATTTCGAGTAATATGTTGCGACTTGCGAACCCTTTTTCCAAACCCGACATCTTCTATTTATAGGCTAAATATCCTAACTACTAGCAACTGTCGTGCAACTTGGACTCTACATTTGTCTTGATTATTATCCTGAAACTCCTCATGTCTTGAAAGCTTCAACCGTTTAAAACCACCAAAAAACCATCGGTCGAAATGAATCTGATTTGGACGAAATAAACGTTTTTGATTTCTGGCCTAAGTCTAAACTTGGCTTTCGACCAAAACATTTCACTTAAATCAGACGAACAAGTTAGTCAAAATGATATACCAATAATCATTCAACCAAAAAAAGACTTTGTGAAAATCTCAGGCCAGAAAAATCATCTAGGCGATTCAACGCAAGAATTCAACGTCTTGAAGTTGAACTCAAAATATATATATGTACATTGTTATAATCCTTGGTCGAAGAACTGGTCGAATTCACTTTGGCATATTATAATGCTAGCCAAATCTATTTGTACTCCATCAACATATAATTTCGACTAAGAACAACACCAAATTTCGACCAATATATAATTGACAGTAATTTGGCAACAAGATAGAAACTGTACCGAAATATATGCCATGCATTTACATACACCAAATCTCAATGCTTAGTTACCAGAATAATTAAATTTTGGTATTAACAATAACTTTGGTATTAACAATAACAAAGATTGTGATTACTCAATGCTCTAACTTGAAAACTTGAGGTTGAAGGAACTTTGCATTACTTCACTTCACTGTTTTCTTAATAGAAGCACCACTCAATATTTCAATGTAGTAACCACTCGAATGCAAATTTTAAGAGCATCAACAACGATGTTCTCTAAAACCATCTGCAGAAATATCAAGACAGGACTACTCTAGAAACTAATGAAGATTGATAAGTTGACTCCTTTGAATTTGAACCCTTCTTTTAGTATTACTTTTGACCAAATCCTCCAAAAATAGTACTAGTCCTGCATGTTTAAACTAAACGTTTTCACAACAAGGGTTCTCAGATACACCTCCTAACACTGCACTTGCTGCAGAATACACCTCACAAAAATTAACCCAACATTTGCTTCTGGTTTCAGCCAATTCATGAACCTGAATTCGAACGTACTTAGTTTTACAGTTGAAATCCCCGTAATCACTTTCAGAGAAAGGTCACAAATTGTAACTTCTGAGGTTGTGGAGCTTACAATTACGCCAATCCAAACATGTTATTGAACAACATAATTTTAATTTCCTTTTTCTTTTCACCAATCAAATCAAGGTACTTTGAAAAAAAAAAAAAAAGGATAGGAACTGGCAGCCATCATGAAGAGAGTACTGAATTATTAATAGCATGTTTGGATTATCTTATTTTTCCCCATAATCAATTCTGTTACCTAAAAGCTACTCAAATGAGCTTCTTCTCATATTTGATTTCCAAACATTACTTATTTGACTCTTGCAAGTTGCATCATATGTATCTGCATTCAGCACCACTATGAAAAGTAGAAGAATTCTTGTTGTAAAAGCTAAGACATGATTGAGAACCATCAACATGTATTAAGCATATTCACAATCACCCACCACCAGCAACATAGAAGTTATTGTTAGAATCTTCAAACATGGATCAAAATTCCCTGTCCTGGACTTTGAAACAATAACTTTCAGCAACGAAGCTCATGTTATCAGTGACTACCTCTCTAGTACTACAGTTACACACACTTCAAATTCATATTGAAGAAAAGATTGCAAAATTTAAGTTAAATGGGGGAAAAATGAAAACTTTGACTTACAAAGCGAAACCCTTCAAGTACTCAGGGTCACGCTTGGCCCTCTCTTGAAACTTGATGAACCACCGATCCAATATATCCATCGGAACAATCAACTTCGACCCATCGACGCCGCAGAAGGATTGCATGAAATTGAACAAATTTTCGCCCACCTTCATGGCCAACCGTTCGATCCGCTTCTCGCCGGCGACATCGAGCGACGGCAGCGTCGCGAGATCCTCCACCGACACCCCGATCTTCGCCGAGAGCGGCTGCGCGTCGGCCGTCAGCTGCGGCGGCTGTCCGGTCCCTGCCCCGGGCTCCGGCCACGGGAGGGAGAGGACGGCGGAGGGGCGGGCGATTGTGACGGCGCCGCAGAAGACGAAGGGCGACCCTGGAGACTGGACGTAGACGGCGAGGGCCTTCTCCGGCGGGAGCGTGAAGCCGTTGAGGAGGAAGATGCAGACCTCGGTGACCTGGTCGTACGCCTCACCTGCGCACGTTAGAGGGGAGCACGAGAGTTAGTGCATATTTGATTTGACATTCGAGCCAACGCAAACATAGCGCAAACATAATTTTAACGTATCTCCGAACTAGTTGGAATTTGTGGCACGTTGAGTTTAACATGAATAAATTAAAAACATGATTTTGAAAGAGGCAATTAGGTTGAGATGAAAGAAATGTGAGGTTTTGGGGTACTTACCTACGAAGGTGTTCATGTCGAGGACCCAATGGAAGGTGTCGATTTGAGCGAAGGTTGAGATGTCGATGGGGAAGCTTCGGTTTGGGAAAACCACTCCGAACATTTTGAGCAGGTTCTGTTGTTTGTGCTGATGGAATTAGAATTTGGAAGTGTTTCTTCTCAATTGTGCAGTGCAGGTGTAAAGGGAAAGAAAGAAAGAAAGATCCAGCGTGCGTGGTCTAGAAGATTCTTGGTATACGTGGGGGTATGTCCGTATTTTCATGTTCGTGTTGGAACAAACTAGATTCTTGTTCATCATAGAATCCGATTTTCATGAGTTCTAGCATTTGGTTCGAGCGGAGGGGTTTGAGGTTAAGGGTATCTTTGGGACTATATAAAAGAAAAGTAGGAAAAAAGAAAATGAAATGAAAGAATGAGAAAAGAAAAATAGATGATTCATATTTTTTTTTATTAGGAAAAGTAATTCATATTTTATTTGGTTAGATAGAAAGTGGAAAGAAATGTGAGAAAAAGAAAAATATACGTTTATAAAATGACATGGTGGTTATCCGGATTTTTGATAAACAAACATGAATCTAAAAGCAATTTAAGGACTGAATTCAAAGTTCTTTTTGGGTTCTTTATGTGAAAACGTTTAAGTGCCGTTTTCGGGTTTTTGATGAAGAACGGTACAATATTTTTCAAGGAGGAAGAACAGAGATGAAGGAGAATGGTAGAAGATCGCAGAATAGGAAATCTAAAAGGGAAAAGGAAGATAAAAGGAAGAAAATTATCAAAATGAAAAGAGAAATAAAAAAGGCAAAGGAAATTGCATTGAATTAAAAGGTGAGAATCACAAGACTGTCTGAGTTTTCTTTGTAGCATTTGTCTCTCATAGACAAATTGACATTTTTAGAGAGTTTTGAGTAGCTATGTGAGTCTAACTTTTTCCTAGTTACAACCTACTATATATAATGCTTGGAATAAAACTGTTAACACAATCCTACGGTAAATATTCAAACGTAAAACTAACTTCCTATTCTAGGCCCTAGATTTCCAACAACTTCCAGTAACTTCCAATTTGCTTGAATTTGAATTCTAACTGCCATCTTCAGTTTTGCTCCACTGTCTTGGTTGAAAAAAATGGTTCTGAATGTTGTTAAAATATTGGTCGAAGTAACCATTCTCGTATAAATGAATTCATAACATTTCAACCACCTTTTGAAAGCTTCGAACATAAATATAGCATAATCATTCATTGGCATCACTATGCCAAACTCTATCATTTTTTAATACATTGGAAATACTAGCATCAAATTATATTTGATCATTTGAATGATCAATATACATGTTCTAATATCCATCACGTCATGAATATCACCATAATCAATTAACATGTATATCTTGATCTAGAATTTAGAAGAGGTTCACCATGGCACATTATATAATAATAGCCAAATCTATCAGTGCTTTATCGACATTTTTTTTAAAATGGATAGATTATTATTAAAAGGCAAGCGCAAAGGCTAGAACATCCGCATGCAAGACTTCATCAATGTCGGGAGGCCCCTCCTCAACCCAAACATGGTTGTCATAGGAGGGGGCTTGGCGAGTGAGGAAGTCTACAACAACATTACCAATTCGTCTGACAAAACATAAATCAAAAGAAACAAAACGAGAGGCCAAAGCATTACAATCAAATAAGACAACCCCAAATAAGAAAAACAATTAGAAGACTTCTTCCAATGCTCAAACAACGCAAGACAATCTGTTTCCGCACAAATGCGAGAGAACCCGAGCTCCACAGCAAGCCGCAAAGCCCACCGTAAAGCCACTGCTTCAGCTATCTCCGGAGATGTCGCCGCCACTGGATACGCCGTCGTCGAGGCCATAATCTCCCCACTGGAGTTATGGGCAACACAACCAAGAACTGCCATGTTATTCTGCGGGCCAGCAACATCAATATTAAGCTTGATCACCCCACAGTCTGGTTTTCCCCACACGTCCGGCAGAACCATCGACGGAGACACCACCAGGGGAGAAGAATCAAGAGGAAGAAGCATCGCCGCTCGCAAGAGAAGGCTCTCCCACGTTGATCTCTGCCCTTCAAACAATAGCTTGTTGCGCCTCTCCCAAGCACAATAAAGCTTCGTAATGAACATACATGTCACCTTGTTATCACCCACTTGAGCAACTCGTTGGAACACTTCCCACAAGCAATCAATCTCACAAAAGCGAAATCCAAGAGGGGATGCGAACCAAGCACGTCTCACCTCGCCACAAAATAGTAACGCATGAGAAACCATCTCGTCGTCTGCACCACAGTCGTGTCAACCACCGTCAAGCTCCATCCCTCGCCGCTTCAACTGCGATGCCACCGGGAGAACATCATTAAAGGCACACTAACCCACATCTGGGCAATGAGGAAGAGCCTCCGCCACCCAGAATTTTTTCCACAAGGATGTAGGCAATCCCGATGACCGAGAGGTGGAGGATACAAGGGCCAAACACTATTGTCTTAAGAAAAAATAACCTGTTTTTGTTGTATAAGAACCATCCGACATGAAGGGCCATGAAAGGCAGTCACGTTGAGGAACAATAGGCAAAGGAAATGCCAAGATCTCTAACACAGTTGATGGGTGAAAAATAAAATTCAGCAAAGGTTAGTTCCACGAAGAAGGACCAGATCCCAACATAAAATTTGAGACTTTGGTGATACCCAAGTCTGTTATTAAATCCTCATGGTAAAGGAGAGAGGCTCCACTTGGTAGCCATCGATGCTCCTGATACCCAAATCGCAAGTGCACGATTCAATATCGCGTAATAAAAAGATCGAACCCAAGGGATAGGTTTCCTATTATTATAATATTTAGTACTTGTGCAGAAAATTTAAAAGATGAGTATTTGATGTTGGTTTTTATAGCAAGCAAGAACAATAGCATAAAATAATAAAGAGATAAATATGATGAAGATTAAGTCCTTGGGTTGATTGACATAGAATATAAAATATGCTAGCAAGTATCTACTTAATTTCTAAATTATAAATCCAAGTTCAAGGTGCTATAGCCTATTATATCTACAAGTTAATCTCTTACACATTGTAGAACTTTCTTTTTAATTACTAAACCCAATTTCTTGCAATCTAGTTAACTAAAGAAGAAGATGAAGATAGAGTTCCGGCCAACACAAAGCTACGTCTTTCCTAATCTCTTAGCGAAATATACTTATAGCCTTTTTTAATCCTAGGTCCCTTACTACTTACCAATTCTCATTCGTATAAGCAATAAGCAAAAACACTTGTGATCATCAAGATAGAATTATGAACAAGGAAATAAAACAAGAACTGGATATATTATTCAGAAAGGTAGAAACAATACTAAAACATAAATTATAAACTAAAACAACCCAAGAAACTTAAAAAGAATTAGCCAAGCATGGCTAAAAGAGTCATCGAATTACCCTGGATAGGAGCTCAAGTATGGCTTCCCACAATTCCTAGGAACAATGATCTTTAAGGAGGAAAGAAGAACACTTGTTGTATTCTGAATAGGTGTGTCTTACAAGTGAAGAAAAGCTCACTATTTATAGCAAAAACCTGACCTCCAGCGCTTGGGCGCTGGCATTCCCAACGCTTGGGCGCTGGGAAGCATTAAAATCCAACGTGCAGAAATAGGCCCAGCGCTTGAGCGCTGGCTTCCAACGCTTCAGCGCTGGGTGCAACCTCTGACTCACATCCTAGTCAGAGGTCCAGCGCTTGAGCGTTGGGTCTTCCAACGCTGCAGCGCTGGGACGAACACTGGCAGCTTTTTCTTGGATTCCTTTCTTCTTCAATGGTGGAATTGATTGGCTTAATTAGGCTCATTCAGCCCCTAATAAGTTCTGAAACTCCTTCCTTCCACCATTAATCCTTCAAACCTTATTTTACATGTGCTCAAATCAAAGAGAGTTGCTTCACATTCTTCAATTCACTTCAAGTCCTCTCTTTGTTAGAACTTTAATTCTGGCCCTTTGACTCCTTCAAACTTCACTTTTCATCCTCCACTCTTGAACCTTTACACTTTGATCCTTGATTTCCTGAAACTTTACAAATCGGTCCCTGGACAAAAATGATAACTATACCAGCTTTTCCTAAAAATATAAAATAGCTATAAAAATTCCTAAAAATATAAAATAAAGTTAGAAAAACAAATAAAAGCTAATCTATATGCAGAATGCAAAATAAATATAAAATCTATGTAAAAATACTAAAAATCCTATATGTGACTCAAAAATAATAAAATAAAAAGACTAAAAACAACCTAAAATTATCATATAAAATCCACTCATCAGCTCCCAAGGGTTAATAGTATTACCATCACCCACCATTCACAAACCATCATCGACACAAATCCGACTAGATCGTAAGATACTAGTCCAAGCATAGCTTGGCTAGTAACCCTTCTTAGCCGTTAGGAGTTCACCATGCGGGAAATAAACTCCCTTGAACACCTTAGCAAGCAAAGACTCCGGAGAAGAGTGAATCTGCCATCAATTTTTCCCACAAACGCCAAATTAAAATACTTGAAGTCACGGGAGCCAAGGCCCCCATCTGATTTGGAGCAACACAACTTGTCCCATTTGATCCAATGCATTGGGCGACGGGAAACATCACCGCCCTAGAAAAACCTGCTGATCATGCTCTCAATTTGGTTGCACAACCCATCTGGTAAAATGAAGCATGACATAATGTATAAGGAGATAGCTTGCGCCACCGCCTTGATAAGAACCTCAGCCCCGCTCTAGAGAGGAAACGTTCCTTCCACCCTTTGACCTTCTTCCAGACTCTATCTTTGATAAAATTAAAGATTTGGGTCTTTGACTTACCAATAATGGTTGGGAGACCCAGGTATCTATCATAACTCTCGACTGCCTTTACACACAACAACTTCTTAAGCTCATCAAAACAAGTATCCGACACATTTTGGCTACACGAGAGCATCAATTTGCCAAAGTTTATCATCTTTCCAGAGGCTCTTTCATAAGAGACAAGGATATTTTTAATGCAAACAACATCATCAACTGTGGCTCGTCCAAAGACAATATTGTCATTTGCAAACAACAAGTGAGAGACAACAGGAGCATTTCTAGCAATTTTAATCCCATGAAGATCAGAACAAGAAACAGCTTTATTAATCAAAGCAAAAAGAACTTCTCCACACATAATAAAGAGGTATGGGGAGAGGGGGTCCCCTTCACACTCAACCCGCACTTGGGTGCGAAGCGGGCCTGGGGTTTCCATTCAGCATAATTGAAAAGCTACCCATCGTCACACAACTCATTATCAAAGAGACCATAGGGATTGGAAATCCCATTTGACGTAAAACACTTTCAAGGAAAGACCATTCGACACAGTCATAAGCTTTTGACATGTCGAGTTTAAGAGCCATAACACCATGGCGGTCGTTAACCTTTTTGTCATATAGTGAAAACATTCACATGCTATTAAAGCACTATCAGTAATCAATCGTCCCAGCACAAAAGCGCTTTGGGCGTCACAAATAATATCGGGAAAAATAGTCTTAATCATATTTGCCAATGTATTCGTAATTATTTTAAAATAACGTTACAAAGGTTGATAGGCCTAAAATGGCTAGCATGCATAGGTTTATTTATTTATTTTGGGAATCAAGAATAGAAGCGTCTGATTAATCGTACCTAGAGAAACGTGGCCATGCAAAATATGCAAACAAAAATTTGACACATCATCCCCCACCACACTCCAGGACTTCTGATAGAACAAGGCCGGGAGGGCGTCCACCCCTGGGGCTTTCGTCGGGTGTATCTGAAATAGGACCGCTTCCGCATCGTCCCTAGTGAAAGGAGTAGACAAGAGCTGAATGTGAGCTGGCGTAAGCCTGCCAGCCACCAGAGAAGTAAGAGATTTGAATCCCACATGATTGGAGGATGAAAACAGACCGCCAAAATAGGCACCCAACACTCTCGCTATATCCTTATCATCCTCAAAGGTTCTCCTATTGTCATCTTCCAATTCCTCAATAAGATTACGTTTTCGGCTTTTAGAGGCCTTCTTAAGAAAGATTCTCATGTTTTTATCTCGATGAGTCAGCCAAGAAGCCCGAAAACGCCGAGCCTACCAAATCTCCTCTTGCGCCAAAAGAGTATCAAGCTCCCTCTCGGTCTTCTGGATCTCCGAGACCACCTGCTCAGTTTGGTCTTGCTTTTGCAAATCCTGAATCACAGAAGTAACCTGTTCTATCTTCTTTTCCAATTCACCAAACTTTTTGTTGACCCCAAGAATCTAGAGCTACCCCAACCTCCATCAACTTCTCTAACACATGTGGTCTCGTATGAGGCTAGAAACTAGAGACCACCTCTGAGCATTCATCTTCGTGTTGGAGACATACTTCTTCAAAGCGGAACCTACGTTCCCTTCTCTTGCATTTTTTCTGTTTGCGCGCCCTGCAAGTCAACAAGACCGGATTGTTATCAAGTTGATGCCAAGAGAGATGAGTCACCTGGGTAACTGGCCACAAGGAAAGCCAACTATCATTTGTCAGAGCAAAATCCAACCTTTCTTGGATGGTGTGGGGCCTACTTCTCTTATTAGACCAAGTGTACCTCAAACTAGAAAAACCAACATCAAACAAGCCACAATCCGAGCAAACTTGGTTGACAGTTTGAAGATGTAAAAGATTGACAGAGTCCCCACCAAGTTTTTCAGACGGGTTAAGAAGATAATTAAAATCGCCAATGCATAGCCATAGCACCTGCATTTTGTCTCGCTCATTAGGATGTCCAAGTGAAAATAAAATATGGTGAATAGAGGCATGATCACCTCAACATTAATTCCTTCTCTCCAAAAGAGACACAAGCCACTGGCTCGAGAATTACCCGACCCAGCGCACTGCACAAGAAATATATTAGATAAACCTCCAAATCCGCGGAAACGCGACATCTCCAAAGAGTACCTACGAGTCTCCATAGCAAAAAACACATCGGGAACTTTCGAACGAAGAAGCTTCGTCAAAGTAAGAACTGCCCTCGGGAGTTCCAAGATAAGATCCTCACTCTATCAACATTTAATTTCCACTAACTTTGTCAACACGATATTTCGACCATATTTTTTAGCAGATAATTTACTATCTTTGTTTTATTGGTTGAAGTTAATTAGAAATTTACATCAGAATAAAATTTTGGTGTTAACACATATATATCCCTAAATAAAAAACTCTAGCAAATGAAAAAAAAAACTCTTTAATTAATCTCCTACCATTTAATAGGCTGCTGATAATAATTGGATAAAAGATTAGTTTTACAATTATCATTAGCAAAAAAAGAAAAAGAAAAAGGAAAGTGTTTACATCCCTAGCAAATGGTTTTTCTCTGCAATTTCATAAACCTAACACGGTCAAGATTGTTAAGGACTAATTGGTGCTGGTGCGGGGTGCCTCCCATTTGCTGAACCTGTACTATATACTTCACCCTTGCCTTCGCCGTTGTTTTCCTTGAACCTCCATTTCTTCTTCCAATTTTGCTCGCGGCTCTGCGACCACACCACAAACATGTCATGTGCAGATAAATTCTTTGTAAGTTCTTCTTTTTCTTCTTTGTCTTCTTCAAACTTTGTCACCAACACAAAACCTCTTTTGGGTCAGTTACCACCGCTGAATGCGAGGTGGGTCTGTCCTCCTCTTAGTTGTTGCCATTCAAAGACTCTACCTTTACCCCCAAAATCTTCGTCCTCCACAAACGGTAGCAAGAAGAAGAAGAAGAAGAAGTATGGGGGTGTGTTGCCTTCGATTTTGAGGTCATTGGAGTTGGCTGGTGATGTTGCAGAAGCCCTTGATTCCTTTGGTGAGAATCTGGGTCCAAAAGAAATCACAGTTATTCTCAAGGAACAGTGTAGCTGGGAACGTGTTGTGAGGGTTTTTGAGTGGTTTAAGTCTCAGAAAGGTTATGCCCCCAATGTAATTCACTATAATGTCGTGCTTAGAGCTCTGGGTAGAGCTCAGCAATGGGACCAGTTGAGGCTTTGTTGGATAGAGATGGCCAAAAACAGTGTTTTGCCCACAAACAACACTTACAGCATGCTCGTGGATGTGTATGGCAAAGCGGGTCTTGTGAAAGAAGCTCTTTTGTGGATTAAGCACATGAGGATGAGAGGGTTTTTCCCTGATGAGGTCACCATGAGTACTGTTGTTAAGGTCTTGAAGAATGTGGGTGAGTTTGATAGGGCGGATAGGTTTTACAAGGATTGGTGTGCTGGGAAGGTTGAGTTAGATGATCTTGATTTGGATTCTTTAACTGTTACTAGTACTACCAATGGCTCGAGAACAGTACCTATTAGTTTCAAGCATTTTCTTTCCACTGAGCTCTTTAAGACAGGTGGGAGAAATCCTGCTTCTAATACTATGGCTTCATTGAATGCAGAGAATGCTCCCCAGAAACCACGGCTCGCTTCCACTTACAATACCCTGATAGATTTGTATGGCAAGGCCGGGCGGCTGAAAGACGCCGCTGATGTCTTTGCCGAGATGTTGAAATCTGGAGTGGCTGTGGATACATACACTTTTAACACTATGATCTTTATTTCTGGAAGTAATGGTAACATGTTGGAAGCTGAATCTTTGCTTGGTAAAATGGAAGAGAAGGGTATATCTCCCGATACAAAAACTTATAACATTTTTTTATCTTTGTATGCTAAAGCTGGGAATATTGATGCCGCTCGTTGTTATTATAGAAGGATTAGAGAGGTTGGGCTCTTCCCAGATGTTGTAACTTACAGAGCTCTTCTTGGTGCTTTATGCGCAAAGAACATGGTTCCAGATGTGGAAACTTTAATTGATGAAATGGAGAAATCTTTTGTTTCTGTTGATGAACATTCTCTTCCCGGTATTGTCAAGATGTATATTAATGAAGGGGCTCTTGATAAAGCAAATGACTTGCTGCGTAAGTTTCAGATGAATAGGGAACCATCATCAATTATATGTGCTGCTATTATGGATGCTTTTGCTGATAAGGGACTCTGGGCTGAGGCGGAGAATGTGTTTTATAGGGAAAGGGACATGGCTGGACAGGCAAGGGACATCTTAGAGTACAATGTCATGATCAAAGCATATGGCAAATCAAAACTTTATGACAAAGCTATTTCTCTCTTCAAGGAGATGAAAAATTACGGGACTTGGCCTATTGATAGCACTTATAATTCTCTTATTCAGATGTTATCTGGTGCTGATTTAGTAGACCAAGCATGGGACCTCATAGTTGAAATGCAAGAAATGGGGTTTAAGCCACATTGTCAAACTTTTTCTGCTGTTATTGGATGCTATGCTCGTCTAGGTCAGCTGTCTGATGCAGTCAGTGTGTATCAGGAAATGCTAAGGGCTGGAGTAAAACCAAATGAGGTTGTCTATGGATCCATAATAGATGGATTTGCAGAGCATGGTAGTCTTGAAGAGGCACTTAAATACTTCCACGTGATGGAAGAATCTGGATTATCAGCAAATTTAGTTGTCTTAACAGCTCTATTAAAGTCATATTGTAAAGATGGAAACTTAGAAGGAGCAAAGGACATCTACCAGAAGATGCAGAACATGGAAGGAGGTCTTGATTTAGTTGCATGTAATAGTATGATTACTCTCTTTGCAGATCTTGGCTTGGTATCTGAAGCCAAGTTGGCTTTTGAAAATTTGAAAGAAATGGGCTGGGCAGATTGTATTTCATATGGAACAATGATGTATCTTTATAAAGATGTGGGCCTGATTGATGAGGCCATCGAGTTAGCAGAGGAGATGAAACTGTCAGGTTTACTGAGGGATTGTGTTTCATATAACAAGGTACTGGTGTGTTATGCTGCTAATAGGCAATTTTACGAGTGTGGTGAATTAATACATGAAATGATATCTCAGAAGCTCTTGCCAAACGATGGAACTTTTAAAGTGTTATTCACTATATTGAAGAAGGGAGGGTTTCCTATTGAAGCAGCGGAACAGTTAGAGTCATCTTACCAGGAGGGGAAACCTTATGCTCGACAAGCAACCTTCACTGCTTTGTACTCCTTAGTTGGTATGCATACTTTGGCACTTGAATCTGCTCAAACTTTCATAGAGTCTGAGGTTGATCTTGACTCTTACGCCTATAATGTGGCAATCTATGCATATGGTTCAGCTGGTGATATTGGCAAGGCCTTGAATTTATATATGAAAATGAGGGATAAGCATGTGGAACCAGACCTTGTAACTCATATAAATCTGGTTATTTGTTATGGAAAAGCTGGCATGGTTGAAGGTGTGAAACGGGTATATAGCCAATTAGATTATGGAGAGATCGAGCCGAGTGAGTCTTTGTTCAAGGCTATTATAGTTGCCTATAAAATCTGCAATAGAAAGGACCTCTCTGAGTTAGTTAGCCAAGAAATGAAATCCACATTCAACTCAGAAGATTCTGAAATTGAAAGTGAAACTGAAGATGTCATTGGAAGTGAAGCTGAGTATGAAATGGACAGTGAAGCTGAATATGACCATCATTCTCATGAAGCTTATTCAGGTCTGTAAAATCCCCGGTTGTTTGTATATTAGGAGAGATAAGTTTTTATATGTATATAGTATACTGTATAAATGTGGGTGGGATTTCTTTGCACATCAAAACTGTATATATGGTGGCAGTAATTTAAATTTAATCATATTAAGAAAAAAGTTATATCTTCTTACTTAGTACATGTGAGTGAAAAAGGATTTTCTTTATCTTCGTAACTTTTAACCGTGCACATATATGATAAATATGAAAAGACTGACACAGTCTGGCAGAAAACTTATCACCAAAACTTACAAATAATGAAGCATCTTTTTTCTCAGCCTGAAACTGCTCAGGCCTACAAGCATTAGCCCGCAAAGCCACAATCCACTGCTGCCAATGTTATTCCTGGCCTATTTGATAAGAATATCTGACATTTTTCAAAACTGCTGTCCAAAAAAAGACACAAAGAGAACATTTTACCATACAACCTTGGCAGGGTAGGTTTGTTTTTTAAATATACTATAGATTATAGATCATAGGTAACCCCTTCCTTTGATAGTTATTAGCTAGCTAGTTGCTTAGTTGGTTAGTTTAGGAAGAAAGTTAGAGAGTGAGAGATGAAATGTTATAAGAGGGACTTCATCTTTGTGATCAGCATTGTAATTTTAGGATTTTGCCCCTCTATAGTGGGGGAATCACTTCAATGGTTGTGATTGCGATCAAATATTTGCACATATATAACAAACTATGGTGTTCTTTAAATTCCAACCATTGATTGATTTCTCAATCAATGATTGTGATAACTTACTTTACATTCTAAGGGTCCGTTTGGTGGTCAGGATAAGATAAGAGTAGGATAGGATAAAGAGTTGGATAACGACATGATAAGATAAGAGCATGACAGACTCTTATCCTATCATGTGTTTGAGGTGAACAAGATAATGATAAGATATGATATAAACATTGGAAAATGTATTAACTTTCCCTTTAAATAAAACTACATAATTTTTTTTAAAAATTATTTTTCTAAATACTTTTTCAAAAAATTTATTATTCTACTAATTTAATTTTTTTTACATTTTTATAAATGAGCATTTAAATATTATCTAAAATTAAATTAATTTTTATTAATTAGCCAATTTTAATTTTTTTCAAGGGATATAGGTAACCAATGAGTTTTAACTTAGTAGGAGTAAGTGGTAAACAATAAAAATTAATTAATTTTTTTTAGATTATTAAAAGATATTATTCTTTCAAAACTACTTTACTTTAAATTATTAATTATTATTTTTTAAGTCAAGAAATAATTTTAAATAATAGCAGATGATAATAGAAAATTAGTCTATATTTTATTAATAAATCCATATTTATATGTGAGTAGTCTATTTTACGGTTAGTGAATAATTATTTTGTTTATTGTTATTGTAATGAAAAATAATGTTAAATAAGTAGAAGAAAGTGATAATGAAAATTTTATTATTTTATAGGAGTAAATCCAATATGTCACCATTTATAAATTAGTTCATTTTTTAATTAAATTTATGAGTAACTAAATAGTTTTAACTTAGCAATAACAACTAGTAATTGATAAATAATAAAATTAATATATTATTAAAATTAATATATATTTATTGATTAATATTGTTATAAATTATATAAAATATAAATATTAAAATTAATTTTGGATTAGAGTACCAAAAGAATTGAAAACTGCTATCCTATCCTATCATGATAAATTCTAACCCAGCTCCCCCTTTATGATAACTTTTACACATAATGGATATGATAGAATAAAGGACATGATGGTGTTATCTTATCCTGGTGGGATAAGATTACTGTTGTCCTATCCTGTCTGCTTATCCTGTCCACCAAACGGGCGCTAAAGTGACTCACTCACTTAGAAGAGCAAAATCCGTAATTGTAACCTTCGGAGAGAGTTGAGTCTCTCTAACACCCAGTAACCATTCTTGTAACCTTTTTTTTTGGTAGACTCCACTCTTGTAGCTTTACTTCAATAAACTCAGTCTTTCTTCTTCTTTAGTGCACGTTCATATCAATAGACTTCCTTGTTTTGATGCATCACTTGTACTCTTCAAGTTGTACTTTATCTTTTCTTTTTGAACACTTACCCCCTCCACCAAATTATTTTATAGTGATATTTAAAAAAAAAAAAGTACTTTTGTTCTTTCTGCTTACTTCCCATTCCATAAGTTTTCTCACTGAAATCTGAACTACTTAGTTTATGTCTGTTTCTGAGCCTTCCAGTAGAGTAAAAATATGTATTTGACATGAATTTGGTTTAACCTCGGAATTTTGAGTAACCAAAAGAAATCTGACTTTGGTTTAGATTAAATATCTTTTAAACTTATGAATAATTTACAGGTTTGTTTATGTGATCCAACACCAAACTTCCTCAAATATTAGACCTGACACCATTTGAAGTACACGGAAAGTTTAACAGCTGTTGATGAAATATGTGGACTAGTTTCATTAAACACTCGCTACTTCTAAATTAAAGTCTAATCTAACCCCATGTAGTCAAAATACATAATGTCATAACCATAGTTACTGACCTACTTTAGGCTGGAAAAGAGAAGAGCAAAAGTCACTAGTTACTCACCATTAAAAGATTATGGTAAGGGATAAATCTTCAAAAAAGAAACCTAAAAGCCTTAATAACAAAAGAGAAAACGAATAGAGAAAAACCAGGGGCCAGGGAGAGAAGAACAACCAAGAGCAAGGTGCAAGAAGCCAAGAACCAGGAAGAATAAAGAGATTCAGAGGGACAACACTCACTCTGATGCAAACAAAACGAAGCAGGAGCAAGGTCCAGCGGCAGCGACTTCTCCCTCCCTCAGGTTTGTGCGTGAATGTTCTTCCTAGGGTTCCAACAATGGTAGAGAACCCGATTCTATGGGTGTGTTGAAGAAAAATTTGAAGCAAAAAACTCAAAAGACCCCATTCCAATTTGGGGATTTAGGTCAAAATCAGAACCTTCATGGACTCGCAAACTCGCTCAGGACTCGCGAGTCTACCTGAGTCTACTCGAGTTTGCTCGAGTCAAGGAAATTTTGAGTTTGCTAGCGAGTTGACTCGATTTTGGCACCTAGAATCGTAGACTACTCGGACAAGTCTACGAGTTAACTCGTGAGTTTGACAACACTGGTTTTCAAGCCTCTGGTTTTGGATTATTTTCAATAAAAAGATAGTTGTTAAAAATTAGAGTATATGAAAATTATCTCATAATATTTGCTTTGTATGAATAAAGCCTTTTTGGATTGTAAATTTATGTGTCTGGCTTATTTTATATGTTTACATTACTTGTCACTTACAGCATCCATAACTTTTTTTCTTGTTTTATTGAATGACAGGTAACGTCAGCATTTGATGGAACTCAAATATCAATTTGGAAGAACCACATGGAGCAAAAGGTATAGTTAACCCATTAAATAACTTATTTGGGGTTATAGAGTTTGTTTCACGTCAGTTTGCATTCCAAGCTTTAATGTTGTTCTATATATTTACTTATAAAGAAGTTGTTTGTGTTTCACCTGCAAATGGAAAATCATAATTTCTACTCTCCTATTAGAAAGGCGCTAGTTGTCATGTGTCAACTTCCATATACTTATGCGAAATTCTAATTATCCTCGATATTCTTCATTAAATTATATATATTGATGAAGTTTTCTTAATGTAAATTTTTTAGTTTTTGTATTTTCGTAGTAGATAGTATTTCTGTCAACTGCATTATCATATGTTGATTACTTGACTTGGAATTCTTCTTTGCATGTATATTTCCTTAGTCCTTCAATCATCTCATTGATATTCCTTAACACCTACCAAATTTTCTAAAGATGTATAAACCACCCACCTATAATGTTCTTTGCTAAATTGACTGTCTTGCTAGTCGTTAGTTTCTTTGCATTGATATTTCCATGTTAACTCATTCTAAGGAGTTGTGCTTTATTTAGCATTCACTGTCTTTAAGACATACATTTGAAGATTGATGAAGAAAGTTTTCATAATTTTGAAATGAAAAATAATCAAGCAAGTAACCAAACCAGTTTAAATGCTAGTGCATTCCATCATATTACTATTCTAAAGGTGCAGAGATGCTGATATTGAATATAAAAATTTATTACGTATCTGACTTTGTAGGTTGTTTGGATCGTGTATAAAACCTCATTGGATAACTATAGATGTTTGAACTTGTGGCATATGAGTTTATTTCAGCCAATGATACACCAGAAAGGGATCCAACAGCCTGGTATGGACTTTGGCATATTTGCTGAAAATATGTTGTACTTTTGGTTCTTTTTATTGCTATTGTTATATGTTATATTATTAATTAATTAGTAGTTGAGCTACTCGGGGCCTTATCTTATACCATTTCCTGACCTACTAAGCTTCATTGCTCCATTACAGTAATGTAAGTGCTTCTCCTTCTAGAGATGAATAACCTTGAAATTTTAGTGTGAATTTAATCCATTGCTAATTCAAAACTCATTACACTATTAATTACAAGAAAGTGTCAGTTGACTATAGTAACTTGATATTTACTTACAACAAAAGCTTTTAACTGCATTTTAGAAAAATGGCCTAATATAGTTTTATTAGCAGTAAAAAACTTATTATGCTGCCAGTCGATCAAAATCAAATCATTAAAAATAATATGGAAGCCTAACCAAGCTGAGCAAGTTGTGCTTGTCCATCTTCTGATGCTCTATCTGTTAGCAACCATATGCACTTGCTGTTGACTATTAGTAGTGTGTTTGTTTCAAGTTATGTAAGCACACTCCCAGGAATCTACATGTTGGAATTGGATATTCCCATGTTTGTTATCAGATTATAAAACATATTCCCTGGCATATAACATTCCTATGGAGAAAAAATAACCATTTCATTCCCGTGAAAGGGGTTTGGATTCCATGATTTCATTCCCACAAGAGAGGTTAGAAAAAATAACTGCCACACTCATGACTTTATTCTCATGTTAACCAAACACTATTTTTTCCCTAAAACTCTGGGATATCATTCTCATCATTATATTTCTACGGAAGTTATACTTGCATTTGTATAACTTGAAACAAATGAGGTATTAATTTTTTTATGGAATATTGCTAACCTGAAGATCAATTGTAGGTTTCCTAGCTTGGATGTGGAAACCTAGAAATGTGTGAAGAGTTGCATAAGGATGGAACAACCAACATAACATGCATTGACCTTTCTACCGTTGCAGGCGTACAACATGCAAAAACAGTTACCTTCCATGGGATTTAAAGGTTAGCTTGCTTAATGATTGCTTTACTTTTTGCATATGGCACATTGAAAAGCATTCACAGGGTTTAAGCTGATTGCACAATTATCTCAATAACTTTTGGCCAGGTTTCAAGAATGAACTGTTAGTTTTGACTCCTTAACAGCTTTTGGTGTTATTATGATACCTGTGGTGCAACCAATGGCCTTTGATTATAGCTTTGGTCTGTTGCTTCCATATAAGAAAGATAAAAAGGTGACTAAGGAACTCGCCTGAGCCGCATCTGCTGGTGAACCATCATCAGAAGGTTGATAAACCGAGCGCATCAGAGCTTTGAGCTCGGATAACGTAGAGGAAACAGTAATAGTGGAAAAGAGAGAACAAGGTTTGAGAACTCTTTCCAATTTCATTCATTTTGAATATTCTGTGTATGCTTTATGTATTATAGATTGAACTAGCTTGGTGAGATAACAGAGAAAGCTCTGGAATATTCCATGGGAGGTTAGCCTTAACTGAATCTGTTAGAGAATTCAGCTGAGCTGTTACAACTGACTCAACTATTGGAGCTGAACTAAACCCTATATGATACATGTTGAGTCCAAGCACACTCCAAAAATGTTAGAGGAGAATTATTTCTCATGAAGCATGAGACCAAGGAATTATTGGAGGTTTGTGAATACTTTCTAAGATGGCTAGCTGAAAATTATGAGGAGGAATGACAATAGATGCTTGTAAGAAAATTTAATTCTTTCTTGGAGTGATATGCTACTGGTTTTTGCAGCATTTTCTCACCTTAGAAATCTTGTGAATAAGTCTATTTATACTTTATTGTAAAAAAATTCAGATTATTATACGTTAAAATCATATTTACTGACATTTTTTTTTATTTTTTATTTTTAGTTTTAATCTAGTTATTGTAGTATTTTTTCTGCTGTTTTATTCGTGAGTCATTGCTGCCCCACACTTGATTTCATGTTTGATACATTCTCTAAATTAAAAATTGTTAACAAATGTATAATTTTACCGGTTCAAACTCTGCTGAAATTCAAGCACTGTGTTTATAAATGTATAAGAAACTTGGCGTTGTTTCCTTTGCTCTTTCATGTTCGAGCTATGGTACTGATTTTGAGGTTTAATATGCTCTTAAATATTGAAAGGAATAGCTGAATAAATTCTGTAAACAAGTGATTATGCTGCAGATTTCTTCATTGGAGCTCACATTAAGTAATCTTAAATACCTAGTCATGCATGTATCTGAAATTTTAACTTTCAGAAGCAAATTTTTTTACACTTTCGGAACTTAAACTTCTGGAAGCAAAATTTTTACATTTCTAGAAATTGAAATTTCAAAAGTAAAAATTAATAGCTTTCAAAACTTAAACTTCTTGAAGCATAAATTATGGAAGTGAAAATTTTGAAAGTAAAAAAATAGCTTTCAGAAATTATGGAAGTGTTAAATTTCTTCTTGTACTTTTGAAACTTCAACTTAACTTTTATTCAAAACCTGAACTTTCAGACATAAGTAACTTTACACTTTTGGAACTTAAACTTCCAGGCAAAATAGTTGCTCTTTCAAAAATTTAAATTCCATAACTAAAATAGTTTTCGGAACTTGAACTTCTAGAAGCGTAACATTTTTATCCTTGGGAACTACACTTTCAAAACTTTGACTTTTGAAAGTAAAAGATTTGAACTTCCTAAAGTAAAAAGTTTTACACTTGGTGAAGTTATATTTTTCTAATAAGAACAAGTTTTGTGTTATGCAATCTTGCATAAGGGTGGAGTGAATCGACTATTGGTAATTTCGATTTTTTTTAAAGTTCATTTTTTGGTTTTCTGAATAATAAAAAATCATTTACATGGAGTTTTTTCTTGCACAAATCAAATTTAACCTCATCTTTTTCTCTCACTCCGTCAACCTCATTTTCTTGCGGGAAAAAGCAGTGGTGGACGGGTGGTGGCGGAAATTTTATTAATCTGGAAGTTAAAAAAAACCAGCCCATGGGTCAAATAACCCTGGGTCAAATGACCCTGGTGTAAAGTTGCACGACCAAAAAATTGTGCTTATTAGGGGACCTGCATTGGAATTCTGAAAATATAAAAATTTCAATTCCAAAAAATAAAATTTAAGAATTGTGCAGGCATATTTTTGGAAAAAAAATTTGGGGTGTGCAAATTTTAATCTTGAGGTTTGCAAAAAGTGATGAGGAATATAATGTGGTATTTTTCATGTGAATTATGATTCATAGATATTTTTTAGATGTAGATATCAGAGGGAGAAAAGAAGAGATAAGAGATAAATAGTGAAAGTAATATATGATTGATGCGATAAAAAGAAACAAATAGAAAAAAAATTGAAGATGTTTATAGGTATTTACATGTGTTTTTGAATATTTTTGTTTTGATGTGTACGTGAGCCGGTCGGGTGCGGCCGGTTCAGTCCAGATAAGACATATTCGGGTTTATACCTGAAGTCAAGACGACGGACACATTGGATTTCTCTTTCTCTTTCTACGCGTTGCGTTCAGCATCAGGAGCTAGGGTTCGTAATCCCTTTCTGTGTTCTACCCACTACTCTTACCAATTGGTGCGTTTTCCGTAACTCGCTTTTCTGTGCTTCCCTTCTTTCTCCACCTTTTGCCTCTGCATCACCACCTTGTTCCTTTGAAAAATCCCAAATTTCAAATTCTCCATAAAGGGGATTTCTTTTCTTTGCTTCTAGGGTTCTTCACGCGCCTCTTCCTTTTGATTTCCTTTCACGTCTTGTAGATGGTTTCAATTTCAATTAACTTGCTGATTTCATTCATTTAGTTTTTCTTATCTTAGTGAATTATTCGCGGAATTGTTGGTAGTAGTACTAAAGCTTGGTCTCTTTGAACGGCTTTATTTGAAATTTTAATCAATTATGTTAAGTTTGAGGGAAAAAACCCCTCTTTTTACGTTTATGTTTTTTCAAGCGCTTCCATTTTCCCTTATTTGTTATAATTTTTGCAGCAAATGAGCTTTCTGCTTTGAAAATAAGTAAATTTTTCTCTCTTTTTAATAGGTGTGCAGATGGTTGAAATCAAATTATAGGCTTTTTTTTTTTTTTAATTTCCTGCTCGTTTCATTCACTTTACTGTTATTCCATCATTATAATTGTTATTTTGAATTTTGACACTCTTATTTTCTCTTTTGCTGCAGGAATGGGATTTTGACATCATATTGGTGCTGAAAGTTGATATTTTGAAATTGTAACTTTGAGAGTAGTAACATATTTTGCGACCCATCATGGAGATACAGACTTCTGGCAGGCCAATTGAGTCCTTGCTAGAAAAAGTTCTTTGCATGAATATTCTGTCATCTGATTACTTCAAGGAGCTCTATCGCTTAAAAACATACCATGAAGTTATTGACGAGATCTACAATCAAGTTGATCACGTGGAACCATGGATGACGGGGAATTGTCGCGGTCCTTCAACTTCTTTCTGTCTTCTTTACAAGTTCTTTACGATGAAGCTCACTGTCAAACAAATGCATGGGCTATTGAAACACCCTGATTCTCCTTACATAAGAGCGGTATGTAGAGGTTCCCGGAAATGTATAGGGGACTTTTCTGGTTTGTTTTTGGTTTAAGTGATGAAAACATTGTGCGTTAATTGTGGTGTGTGTGTTTGTGCATGTAGTTTTTGTTGGTTTATGTATGAATGTCTTTTTCACAGTTTTATAGTTGTAGGATCTGGTGAGTTCATACTTACCTTCATAATCGACCATCTTGTGGGTCAAGAGAAGATTAATCCTCATGACTCATGAGACAATTTGATTTGATTGTATATGATTCACTTGTTTGTTGTATAGTATATTATAAATTATTATAATTGAGTCTGAGCTGATTGTGTTGGTGGGTTTGTTGAATTGTCAAATGAAGGTAGTAAAAATCAGGAGATAGGAGATAGATCATAGGATCATATGTTTCCATGATTTTTGCAATGGTCCGATTCCATCTCTGCCTTTTTACTTATAATTTTCACGATGTTAGGAATGCACTAACTTGCATCTTGTATCTCTTGATCTCAAGTTTTATTTAATGAGACAATGGATGGTTTAGTTGTATTCTGTTTGGCATCATAATAAGAGGTTTTCTTCTGTTTGTTTTTCTACCTTTTTAAAAATATTTAAGCCTGTGTCAAGATTCTTCTATTTCCTATCTGTTTATCTTATGCTTTGCATTGATTCATTTTATTGTTTATAGGTTGGTTTTCTCTATCTGAGATACGTTGCTGATCCAAAGACTCTGTGGAGCTGGTTTGAACCATATGTAAAAGATGACGAGGTATGAGGATATGGTTATTATCTTTATAGCCCCGGAAGTCTATCGTCCAATGACATTTATTAGGTTCTTGATCTATTGTCTCTTTCTTCTTACTTTGATCTGATAATTCTATTTGATTTTTTCTTTATTTGAATTAAAATAAATTGATTGTTGCCTTTTTACATTTAGATGTACTTCCCCTATGACTCAAATTTGATTTTATCTACAAGGATTTTGATCAAGGTGCTGGAACCTTGATGTCACACCTTATTTATTTATTTTTTGTTGTCATATTCTATTTTCTACTTGGCTAACCACTATTTATATTGTTGCTTGATATGGAACTATGCAATTAGCATGTCTTGTCAATATGATTTGTGTGCCAAATGTGGCTTTAAACAAATATATCAAGATTTTTTTATATTTTATATTTTGTCTTTATACGGTCCTTTTCTAAGAATAATAGCTACTTGATTGGGTTTCAGTTTTCTTGAATTGTTATCTATTCTTGGAATACCATCTGGAGCTGCTTCCATACATAATATGCAAGTTATTATTCTTATTAAATTGTGATTCTGTATTGCAGGAATTTTCTCCTGGATCTAATGGACGAATGACTACAATGGGCGTATATATCCGTGATTTGCTCCTTGGACAGGTCTGTTATTAGAATATATCTGGTTATTAGAGCATGCTTCTCAGTTTAACCTCTTTGAACTCATGCTTTCGTTTTGCTTGTAGACAATTAAATGCATTTACATGATAAGAGCATATTAAACCCTGACCCCTTGATATAGAGATTTTTAGATGTCATGCCATACAAGGGCAATGGGAAAAAATCATTTGACTCAAGTGCTGACTTTAAACTTAGAGTTCTGTGTTCAGAGCTCTCCAACCAGAACCCAGATGCATTCCAAGATTGCAAATGCAGATACGTTCCTCCTCATCTCATAATTTGGAGTAACAGTCTGAGGTGCTTTCAGTATCTTTGGTCATGAACATTTTACACCTACCAGTCATTTCTGATTAGTACTAGTTCAAAACTATCTTCCTTTTTTCTTTCCCGACTTTTTTTATTGTCATGTTTCTAAGATCACTATACTCTAGTTTCCAGTTAAAGAGTGAGATTTTTTTCATATAGTTGTTTTAGAGTATGACTTATTTTGGTCGCTGAAAGTCTGAAGTTATCAATTAATTCTGTTAAGATTAGCTTGATCCCTCAAAATGTGAATCCCCAGTACTTTAGCTCCTCCATGAGTCTGCACATTAGTATATCTGAACTTGAGGGATCAAATTGCTAGACATAGGGAGATTGCGAGACTGAGAAAAGAGTATAAAGTTAGAGGGGAAAAAAGAAGTGTTTCTGTTATTGAAAATTAATAATCAAGGAGAATTTAAAACGAGTATATCTTTCAGGGATCAACATGAGATTTTTCCTGTCATATCATCTTCATTGTCCTTCTGAGGTTTAGCTGATATTTGTCCTTCATATCATCAATTTTATAGTTTTGTCTCCCCCGCAAATTTTATCACTAGTTGATTGTTTGCGATGATTACTTTCTTTTGCATAATGCTTGCTAGGTAAATCCAGTTCTCTCTTTCTCACCTTCAGCACTTGTGTCTGCAGTTGAAATATGTTTTAAGTCTTGGGAGCTGTATTTATTCCTGTTTGTTCAATTAGTCTTTTATTCTTTTAGGGTTAGCCTATATGAAGCTTAATTTCTTTGAGATCTCAGAAAGATTTAGGCAAGAGTGGTGAATGATTTATTTCTAATTGCAATCTGTCTTCAATAATTTTAACATAATAAAAAATACTTTGTAAAGTTTGCTGGCATGGCAATATTATCAATGGATACATACACTAACTACTATTATGTAATATGCAGCTGTCCATCCGGTAACATGGGAGGTTCATTGTCAAATGTCTTTCTTAAACATAAAGTTTTTGCATGTACTTTTATACTTTATTAGTTGACATGTTCCTTGTTCTAAGGTCTAGATGGGAGAGGTAGTTTGAAGTTCTCTGTAATGACGGCTTGTTGGATTGTGAGTTTTGGTTCATTTGAATTTTGTTATTTCTGCCAATGAATTTATAATTGATCTTTAAGTTTATACGTGTATATAACTTGTGCACAATTTTATTTTTCCTATTCTTTCTATTTTTCTTTAGTAGTTTGTATTCAATCAATGCTACTTACTGTTTCTTTGGGTTAAGTTGTTGCAACCTCTTCATGGCAGTTGTCACATTTGTGTTCCATTTGTTGATTTTTTATGATATCAGTTACTTTGTGCAAAAAAATGTTCACTGGCAGTTCAATGCGGTACTGCCCAAATTTGTTGAGTCCTTACATTCTTGATAATATAACTTTACTGGTAGGAAAGCACATTGATGATTCTGTTTTGCTGTTGCAGTACTACTTCGATACACTCTTTCCTCGCATCCCAGTTCCTGTAATGCGGCAGATTGTGTCTAACCTGGAAAAGTTGAAGCTTCCTACTACACATGCTGGTACAACAGGGGAAACCACCCGTCACGGTTCTGATGACACTGCACGTAGACCACCTTCTGTGAAAGCTGCCCTTTCAGTCTCTTTTGGTCAGCGGGCTCCCCATCGTGCCTCCACAAGGGATTCTTCACCTATCCGTCGTACAATACCTCCAGCTCCTCTTGAAAGAAATGGCAGTGATGATGTAAGAAGGTCTCCAAGTAGTCGCCGCAGCCAGAGCCGTGAATATCCTGATAGGGATAGGGAGCGAGTTCGGTCACAGTCCAGGGACCGGGACCGGGACCGGGACCGTGAAAGGGACAGGGATCGTGATAGATATAATGACCAAGATAGGAACAGGGACCGGGATAGGGACAGAGAGCGAGACCGTGATAGATACAGGGATCGTGACCACGAGAGGGATTATGAGAGAGACAGAATTAGGAGGGATAAGGAGCGGGAAAGAGAGAGTGGGCGGAGTTATGATTATGATAGGAGGTCTAGGTACTCAGATAGAGAAAGTAGCCGGGATTATGACCAAAGCAGCGGCAATGGTAGTAAACACTATCATAGTAGGAGCAGAAGCCGGAGTAGAAGTAGGAGCCGGAGTCGGAGCCAAGCTGGTACTGCACGGTTTGAATCACGTTCTAGTCCACAGGGAGATGGAAGTAAGAAGACTACAGCATCCAGTAATCTAGCCAAACTAAAAGATATGTATGGAGATGTAAGTGATAATAAAGGGGATGCCAACATGGAAAGAGTTCCGAGAAGGGATAGTGGAGGCGAAGAGGTTATTAGACTTGGTGGTTCTTCGTGGAAGTATTGAGAGATATCAAGGATTGCTTGTATCAGATATTGGATAATTTTTACCAAAAAAAGCATATTGGATCTTCCCCTGATGCATTGCTATCTATATTAGCATATATAGATACTGTTGTATACCAAAATTTATTCCTGGTGCATTGAATTTCATGCTTTGTAATCGCAATTTAAGACCAAGGATGGATCTATGTTCCTAAACTACCATGCTTCCTTCAACTGATTAGTTCAAACCAAATATTTTTTGAGTTCTCTCACAGCTTGTTGATTGAAGGGTGTTTCTTGCAGCGCGCTTTAGGATAAAAATTGATTGCGATATTCAGATGTCATTATACTGTGCTTACATTAGGACAAATGCCATTGATTGGAAAGTATTGATACTAATTTGGATCAATTTTAGGGTATATCATATGAAAATCGTTAGTTGCTTTTTTTTTTTGGGATAAATAAGCATAAAATAATAGAAGAATCTACTCCAATTTAGCGAACATTGCATGGCGTTTGCTTTCTTCAAGTTCCTGCTAATGATTCTGTAATTGATCTATAAGTTTATACGTATAATTGCATTTTGTTATTTCTGCATATGAATAGAGAATTAACAGTATATCTCCCCAGAAGAAAAATAAATTGTACATAATTAATAGAAGGGTACAAAAGAATCCTTTGATCAATTAGGTTGCAAATAATACAATGCTGGAAGCCTAAAGCTATCTTAAAAATGAAATGCAAAAAGTTTCTCTTCTAGCAAAAAGTTTCTCTTCTATATTTCCAAGAAAAGAATTTTGTGAGCTATATTACTGTCATGTATGTTTTATACTATCAGACTATGATATCTAACTATCTGATGGAGTAATAGAAATCTGAGATTCAACAATTGTGTGAAGCACCTTAGCCTTTCAATTTTCTCCTCTTATCTGTCTTTGGTAAACCATTTGCAAAGTGAACTGAGGACATATGCTTTTGTATCACTACAACAAGGAAAAGAAAGCATCTTGTAGATCAATGCTTCTGGCTATTCACACTTGAGAGAACAATATATATGACGAACAAAGATCAACGAAGCCCGGAAACCCACAGTTCCAAGCATCAGAAAGAAACCATAGCAAATGCATGCCATGTAGCCAAAAAAGAAAGATGTTTGCATAAAACCAGACATATCAGATCTTGCATGGTAGTAATACATGCAGTACCCATATATGAACAAGCCAGTTGATCCACCACAAAGGAAAGACCTGAAAATATTATGCCAAAGGTGAATAAGTTAGAGAATTGGGGAACTTGAAATACAAGGCAAAATAGTGATGAGCTCTTGATGTTGCATACCTCCACCACCATTCATGATCCTCAGCAGCAAGCTGAAAGTATGTCAATGCTACAGTGATGAAGGCAGTGACAATCAAGAGGATGATGAAAACAATGAACAAAATGCTGTATATGGTGTAAATCTGGTGACCCCACACACTAGCAAATATGTAGTAGAGTTCAATGTAAATGGCACTGAATGGAAGAAACCCTGCCATAGCCATTTGAGCAAGAGTTCTTCGGTACCAAGGTAGTTGTGGGATCTCTCTGGGATACTTGTTGGTGTGACAAGAAGCTTGAAAGTCTGATCTGCTATTCTTACCAGCAATCCCACCCAGAACTAGTAAAGGTGAGGTTACAAGAGTCCATATGAGGAAAATAACCACAATTGTTCCAAATGGTAGTGCTGCAGTGGAGTTATAGGCAAGTGCAACAGTATTGAGAAAGCAGAATGTCAAGAACAAAGGTCCAGAGAATAGGCTCCCAGTCAGCACCAAAATTTTCATCTGGTAAGCAACAAAACTTGATCAGTGTGCTTCATTTAGGCTTGTGCTTTCTGCAGTGTACTTTCAAATTTCAATTGTGGTAACTCTAAAGCAAAGGCAACTTAAGTGTGTGTTTGGTTTTCCCTTGGGAACCTCAAAGTCAATTATGATAGCATAAAATCAATTTTGAATGACAATATAGATGTTTGGGAGTCATTTTGGAGAATTGAATTCAGTTTCATAGTCAATTATGTTAGAAGTTAGAGAGTAGGTTCGACGATGAACATAATGAATTCTGAGATTTTACAACTAAATTTCACAACAATACCCTCAAAAATATCTTTTTTCATGAATGTGTCCAAACAAAAATCACTTCACTTTTACTATAATAAATTTTTTCAAAATCAATTTTATCCAAAGTCAATTGTGACAACATGGATCCAAACACGCACTTATAGTGCATGTCTGAAAAATCATTTTACAGTTGATTCTAAAGTCAAAGTCAATTATGGGGAGAAATTTTTGAGAGTAGCTTTTGGGTGTCAGAATTGATTATGAGGAAAGAGAAACTGTTCCAAACATGCTTTATTCAAACATATTCCTTGACTATCAGTTTACCTTATCAGAACATTGACTAGAAAGTAAAATAAGTACAACATAGTTTAGGATTTTCATCAAGAATCTGTTTGATCCACATGTGCCGAGTTATGAGGTTTCAAAGCCAGTAAATTAGACAATATACTGCTATCATAAAGAAATTATACCCGTTTGGATGCAAACCAAATAGAACTTATTGGAGCTTATTTAGTGCATTTTCTAGTAGATAAGCTCCAATAAGCTTGTATCCAAACAAGAATAGGAACACTTAAAAAAGTAGAATGTGGAGCACATATATGCTGTCTAAGGTGGGGGAATGTACCCAGTTTTTTCCTTCAATCATGTAATAGAAAGAAGACGCAGAGTAGCCAGCAATGCCAGATGTTAGTGCATATATGATAACCAGTGCAGTAAACAGAGCTCCCCTGTTGTATGGATAGAAAACACCAACTAGAGCTAGCATAAATATGAAGACTGCACTGAAAATGGTAGCAAATATACATGGTTACAAAGGAGCTGAACAATACAAGGCCAAGACAGGAAACAACACATTTGAAAGATAAGGACTTGAGAGGTTAACTCACTCACAGTGTAAATAGCTGGGTGCCTGTTCCAAGTGCTGCTGCAAACAAAGACTTGTATCTTGGGTACCTGAACACATCACCATGAATATACTTCCATCCACTCTCTTCCTGTTCATCAAGTGCCTCCTCATCAGGAGCAAACCTGCCAAATTTGGAATAGTGGCTGCTATAAGTTCCACAAACTAAAAAGTTAAGCCCTAGTTGGAAGAGCTTATTTAAATTTATTTTATAACATAAATACTTATGCAAATGTTTGGCAGAGATTATGTAAATAGCTTATGACCTATCTATAAGCTGTTCTGAACTTATTTTCATAAGCTGCTCAGATTAGCATATGATTAAGTACTTATACCTACCTATAACTTATTTTGAGTTTATTTCAATAAGTTCTTCAAATTAACTTATGAATAAATTCTTATGTGATAAATGCTTATAAGTCATAAGCTGATTTCCTAAATGCAACCCTAAATCTATGAGAATAGACAGTGCTGAGATGAGTGAAAGAGAATGATTCTCTTACTTAACAAAATCATTCTTGAGCACACGCAAGAGAATTATGGCAAGGAACCCAGTCAAGAGGATAACAGTCACACATGAGTTAATAATAGAAAACCAGTGGATTTCCAAGTGGTGTGACAATGAGGATGTCTGTGAGTACTTCTCAAGCCTCTTCTCAAATGGAATATCTGTCTGAGTCCATTTGGCAGAATATGTGAAGTCCACATTGACTTCTCTATCTTCTGTCAGGTCCACAACTGCATTTGGATCATTTCGAATGAAAACATCGATGATCCGATCCTTATTGTGCAGGATCTCAAAGTGGACATGCTTGAAAAGATAGACTGAAGTAGCCACAGTTGGTTCATCTTTGTCATCACTGTCAAATCTTCCAAGGAAACCCCAAATTGGTAAGTCATCATAGTACATCTGGTAAAAATAGTCCTTCAAGACAGCAAATCTGAGTTGAGCAACCTCTTTTCTTGTCAGCCTCTTTCTGCAGATGCTCTCAGGTTCTTTATCAATTTGGAAATCCAGTTTGTATGGAGCAACAACTAGTCTATCCCCATTCAAAACTTCACCAAGAGCCTCTTTCTTTTCTTCCACATTAGCTGCAACCAACAAATTTTGGAAACAAAGACAATAGAAGGCAATGAAGGTTTTAAAAAGAATGATCCTGGTTGACTAACCTGGTGAGCAAAAGGGAAGGTCATAGTATCTGTATGTCTCACTGTGGCATTACAACGAATAAAGGAAGCACAATGAGAATAAGGAAGAAATTCATGATTAGTTAATATCCATTCTTATACATAGAATTCAATGTAAAATATCTAAAAAGAATAAGGGATTTAGATTATTATCTAATGTAGAATTCAAGAATTCTTTCAGCAAAATAGAAATGTAAAATGTAAGAAAAGTGGTCTGTGATAAAATGGCAGAGGTTATAAAAATCCAGATGGGGTGCATTACAGCATAACTTGATTGTCAAGGTAAGTCCTATTTAGAGCATCGCTAGGATTCCTTCCAAATTTCCATTGAACACTATCTACAATTTGACATTGAAGCAGAGAAAACAAATATATCTGATTTTGAGTTTTTACAGTGAAATTGAAAGTACAAATTATCACAACTGATATCTCAGCTTCCAAGTCACAATCATTTCCTTTTCATACAGCTTGAAGGATTCAATCCGTTCATCTTAGCAATAGCACAGGTTCAAAATCCACACCATAAGATTACGTGGTTATTGAATGTTCATCACATGTAAATCAGAACATTACTTTCCATATTTCAGAGGAAATCTCATTCGTGAATTTCTTTCTTTCTTTCTAATATCATTTCAGGAACATTGGGATTGAATTGGTGAAAGTGGGAGATTGAAAATCTGACCTGGGATTGTGAAAGGGTCCCACCTTGTTGGCATAAAAAGGGACCGAATCTCCTTCTTTGTAACGATGATCTGATGCATCAGATGTGACATGGCTTATGCAGCAGCACAGGATCACAATGGCACCACCCAAACATGCCCTTAACATTTTCACGGCTTCTTCCTATGCATGGGAAGAAGATGAAGAAGAAGAAGAAGGAGTTTCCACGTTACTTCCTCCAAACAAAAGGAACAAGAAAAAAAGTAGAAAAGATTTGAATCAAAATTTGTCTGAATATTTTACAAGGTGAAGAAGATTGATGGATGTTGTCTAAGGAGTTGAAAATGAATCATCTGTGTTGGTGAATGGTCATGAATGAGGACAAAGACAAATGGCACAATCACATCATGCCTTGACTCTTGTGCTTTCAACATGTTGGTATTTATATGTAGGAGTCTCCACTTCTGTGTCACTCATCTAGATTTGAGGATAAATATTTTAATTAATCAACAGTACATGATCATTTATTAACTGTTACTTTTATAGGGAACAATTCTAAATTAATTAAATATTTTTCAACACATTTTATAATAGGATCTGTATCATATGACTTTATTAATACATGGCCTTAGTTGGAGACTATTTTTTATAGGGTCATATCTGTGTTTTTTTCAATACAATTTCATCAATACAATTTTTTCTTGTTACTTGAGGAAAAATGAATACAACCATTTATATACACTTCTAGACGCACTTTTCATTATTGGTATATTAAAAAAAATTATCTTTGCCTCATAAATTGATCATTTTTATAAAAGCGCATCACATTTTATTTTTAAAATAGACTAGTCACTTAAATATCTTGAAATTTGAAAGAACATACTCTCAACTCAAATATGATTATCTTAAGTGAAAAATACATGTCTTGAAAAAAAATTGTTATTAACCTTTCTCTTTTTATTATTAGCTAACATTTATGAGTTTTTCTTAATTAGACGGCTCTCAATCCATATTCAATATGCTCACTCTTTATTTGGTGGCAAATAAAATATTTTTAACATATTTTATATTATTAAATAAAGTTAATATAGGTCCATCGAATTATATGTTTTTACTTAATTATGTGTATCTCATTTTTTAGGAATCACTTGTTTTTCACCTAATAATAAAGAATATATAAAATAGTACATCATTAGCATTTCCAATCATGATTAAGGTTAACTTGGAAATTTATCTAGTGTAATCAATAACTGGCTCATTATCTAACAGCTTCTGTCTAAAGAAAATATGAGTATTGTGTAATGATTCCCTTCGATTCAAAAGCTTTTCGCTTTCTTTTTTTCAAAGTATAAAGTTGGTTTTCTTACATTATGAGTGTGAGTGAATCAGGTAATACTACACCTATATATTGAATGTTGAATACTTAATTGGTCGAGAGTACATTTCAAAGTTCATGTTTCACACATAAAAAATAATTGATAAACATCACAATAGTGATGACATCCCAACACCTATAATTTATGGCTGTTAAAAAATACCAAGAACTGCAAAATTTATATAAACTCCAGTTAAGATGTCCCACACTGTTGTGATATTTATACATTAGCAGTTCACACATAGTTATGTAAAACTTTCAATTTAAATATATATTTACATCATAGAATAATGTACTACTTGGAGTCTTTGGACATTTTCCTTTGAGAGAATAATCCTTGTTTGACTTGGACCAGCTCTTTTCGCCAGTCTATGTGTGTATGGAAATAGACCAAATTGGTTGGCTGAAGAGGAAGAACCAATTTTTTTTCTTAAAAAAGTATACTTTTTAAAAAAAGTATATTTAATGGGTCGAAAGAAGAGTAAAAAATAGTATAAATATTCAAATTGCATTTTGTTTTCATTTATGTGAAGAATCACCCATTTCCATGCCATATGAATAGTTTTATAGGAGTGTAATATAAGTTGATTTATACTTTCAATCACATTATATTTTCATGACTTAATACGTTTTTGGCATCCCTAAATATGATGGTTTTGGATTGGAGCTTATATGCTTATGGTCCTTAATAGACTTATTTTTTTTTACTTTTGGTCCCTCCAAAAAATTTCTATCAATTTATGTCCTTTTAAAATTTTAACTTTTGATTTTAGTACATGCTATTAGTGAAAAACCGTTAAGTGCTTTGGTGGCTGACGGTCATCCCAATTAACAACATCATGTGAGTGTCATGTCACATGATGGCCGACATAGGTAGGGTGACAACTAGGATGTTTCCACAATCATTTTCGGGCACTTATTTGTCCTATGTGCTTCAATTACGTATCACATTGACCCTCAATTGAGTAGTTTAGTAAATATTTAGGTTTATGATAGAATTTCTGTTAATTTTTAGTCCACTCCCTAAATTTAGTGTAGGAATGAAGTTTGAAGAGAAGCCATGAAAGATCCAACGCAAAGGAAGCATCAAAAAGCCGAGGAAACCCATTTGTGAAGGAAAGTTCTTGATTAAGTGAGACCTAAGCTCTCTTAACCAAGTTAGAGGTTCTAAGGAAGCAAAGGCAGTGATGATCTCGCTTAAGCCAAGCCTGAATGGGATAGTTTGGCTTAGAGTTCAATTAAGCGAACTTGTTCCAGAGAAGAGTTTTCTTGAGCAAGTGCACCTCGCTTAAGCAAGGTGATGCTCACTTAAGCGAACTTGGATTTTTCATAGCTAAGTAAGGTCTTGCTTAGGCAAGACTGGTGCTCGCCTAAGCAGAGTAAGGCGGCCAAATTCTCTTTAAATAGGAAGAATCAGATGCTTTGGCAAAAGAATTGAACATAACATGGATCTCTTGGCACATCTTGAGGAGAGGAGAACTAGAGAACTCAATTTTGGAGCCAGAGAGAAACTAGATACATTCCTGAGAAATCATACATATCTGTTTTATCTTCTTAGGTTCCTTATCTATTCATTTTTAGCTCTCACGGAAACAGAGAACTAATTCTCTTCTTGCTGGGCTTAGATGTAAGTACTTGACTATGATGTTTTTCTTTTGATTCAGTTTAATATATATATATATATATATCTTGTTCTATTCATTGATTCAATGATTTATTTAATTCTTCATGTCATGTTTTGGTTTGTGCACCTAAAACATGTTGGTTGATTCGAAATGTGAATGGAAACTAAATATATATGAATTTGAAATAGAATACATCACATAACTAGATTGATATCTATGAACATATGTAGCACGGTAGTCAATCAATCAGAACATCTAAACTTAAAAGACAACGATCCTCGTTAATCATTCAAAGAATAGATGCTTAGCAAAAAAAGTTGTATTTATCCTCTCATTAGGAATTATTGATGATAGGTGGAATTGGTGTAGATGAATCATATGCATAGGAAAAATATATATGTTGAATCAATTAAATAATGATAAGTTAAGTAGTGAAATCTAACCACAACGATTTTCCTATGTTGTTGACAACTTAAATTTATTCTTTAATTTGTTAAGTTTGAATCAATCAAACAACCACTTCAAATCATTGTTAAAATTCTATTGTTTAAGTAGTTAGACAAAAGCATGACATTGTATTAATAACTCCCTGCGGATATAAAAACCTAAATGCAATTTTGTGAAGAAGGGAATATGTCATTACTATTTTCTTTGCTCCACCCGCTGGCGTGATTAAACTGAGCCTCACTTCTCGATGCTGATGAACATTAGGTGGTGTACCTAAGTTAAGAGGAATCTCAGTGATAAATGCGCCTTTGTTTTGGTAACTGGCTGGGATTACCGGTTGATCTTGTGTGCCGACAGTTGGGAAAGAAAGTGATAGGCCTCGTGGCTGGGCTCAAATTCAATAGTAAATTTAAGGTAGTTATTGATTGGTTTGTTTTTCCGGAGTGGTAGCCATTTCCCACCTTCTCTCCAAATTCTCTGCTTTTAATGGCTTTCTTGTCTTTGTGGCATTAGTGCTCTGTATGGTTCAATTAAGCAATGTGTGTCTGTATGGCTCAGTTAAGCAATTAGTGTATAGAAGCTCACGAGCAAATATATTGGAGATATAATTTATACCAGCACATGTCAGCAAGTTCAGCTGACTTGGCAGGTTAATGAAATGTTCAAGGCACTGAGTTTGGTAAAAAAGAGCAAGGCAAATGATAGGAAGGTATGAGAACTACTTGAAAAGATACTTGGCTTTTATTCAAAACTTGTCAATGTCTTCTAAAACAGCCTTATATATTTGCTTCTATTTCATGCTTATGATTGAGGTGAATCTTAAACTTCCTTCCCTGCATTTTCTAATAGGGGAGTTGCTATACAAGCACAATATTCCCTATCTCAGTCTCTCTAATAGGCGCCTGCACCTTCACATGTTGAAGTTGCAGTTTAGTCTGGTGTTTCCCTTGTTTATGCCCTTGAGGTGATAAAAATTTACTTTTTTCTCAGACCTTATTGCTGCTACTCTAAGAATGACATTTAATTATTTGTACAGGGTTGAGATTTTTTTAGGGGGTCCCTGACTTGGTCATCCATTCAGTTATATAGGGATAAAAAAGACTTCATATCTGTTTATAATATTGCTTGTTTTCAGCATTATTCTAGTTGTCTTGCTCAAACATTAATATGCTGGTGTATGAGAATAGTCAATAGAATCATTTATTTTTGGAGACAGGTTTTTACACAAATGTTCTAGTGTGATTTCTTTAATGAACAAAGTAGTGTGTGTGTGTTTTAATATGGCTTTGTTTTTAACTAGATTTATAACACTTGTACTGTGGTTTCTATCTGTTTTGCCAGCAGTAATTTTTTACTTCTTATGTCTTGTTGTCCATCCAAGTTCCCACAGTCAACTTGTTGCATAAGGGCTTGATGGGTTTCTTTGTTTAAGTCCTCATTGTCATATGATGGATAAATTAAGTTGTCTCTATATGATGGATTTCTGTGTCTTATGTTTTATTTTGAAATTTGGTTCTGAGTCCTGAAATTTTCAATTTGTTTGAAGTGGACTTACAATTTATAGTCTTAATCCAGGATCTAAGTATGATGTATTTGTTTACTGAGATAGCAGTAGATTAGAACCGATATTGAAAAGATAGAAAGTTAGAAACTGATAATCTAGATGCTAGAATTTGTGAAGATATTCGATGGAGATTTAATATCCAATTTAATAGTTCTTATTTTTCAATGCTTGTTCATTAGAGGTATTATGACTAAGCAAAGTATTTGACCACTCTTCTTATAGCTGGAACCTGCTTATATTTTTAAAAAAACTTGTTTCATTGAAGTTGTAATTTTTTTAGCTTTTCTTATGTGCTCTGTGTATGAATATTCATTGCACAAGCTTTTTCAGGTGAAATGGTGAAGCAAGAAGCTGTCCAAACTTTCAAGCATTCTTTATGATGTGCATCCAGTTGTGTGTGTGTGTGTCTGGTATTTTTTCTTGTCTTGTTGGTACTTTTATTTCATTCAATTCTTTTTTGCATAGCTTTCATATGTGGATCTACATATCTAGTAATCTAATGCGATTATCCTTTCTCATCTTCCATGCTAGTTTTTTCCCACAGATTGGCTCGTTTATGTCTTATATATTGGGTTAGCATGCTGATATAGTCCATTCTTTAAACTTTTAAATTCTTGGCAAATGTTTCAGGAGCTTCATTGTGCTTGATCTACACTCAACAAAGTTTGATCCCGTGACGCTCGTAACAGTAGCGTTTTACCTATCACTGCAGATACACATTTTGAGGTCACGAATGGATAAAAAACCGTCATAAAATGCTGTTTTTCTTGTAGTGGAAGTAGATCGTGGAAAAGGGTTGGGGTGGATAGGGTTTTACGATAGTTTCACTTGTTTTTTATCTTAACCCTTCAATATTTTATTAATTTATCTAAAGGCTGTGGTTGTGATTCACGGCTGATTACCAAAGTTGGTGGTGTAGGTTATATGACACCCACATTTCTTTATATCTTGCTCTTTTTATTTTTCACATGTTCACATTTCTCTCCTCACTTCCCATCACACTCTGATTCTGTAAGGATGTAACATCGAAGAGTTTGTGTATACATAGATGTTAGAAAAAACAGTTAAATGTTAACAGTTTAGTTTTATACAATGATCAAAACTGTAATAAGGCACTTGAAACTCATGTTCAAATCCTAATTAATAATAGAAATTTATTTATTTAATTTCACGATAAATCAATCCATCCAATTTTTCACTGCTAAAAATTCAAAATTTCATTTGGTATTGGTCACCATCAAACCTTAGTCAGATTCTCAACAACTAGGAAGGCAAGTTGTGAAGACACTTTCCTAGCTTTTCTCTTTCTATTCTAATAATAATAACAAAAGAACCTTTAACAAAGTAGACTTTAGCAGCATTATTATAACTCTTTCTTCTCTTAATACTTTACATCTGCTCTTTTTTTAAATAAAAAATAACAATGATTTCAAGAAGAAGAATTTTCCCAGTGTTTTTTCTAGCAATGTCTTATTTGTCAGCTAATAAATTAAAGACAGCTGAATAGGCAGAATAAGACAGGACATGGCACAACTTGGCATACACTTGTTATTTTTCTATGTTGTAAACTGTTGGGAAAGCAATGTTCACTGTCTTTGTGCCTTTCACCTTTATGCTATATTCCAAAGTCCAAACCACCTTTGTCATCACCATAACTTTTCATTCAAGCAAGAGACTTATCTTCAAGGAACAAATCAAACTCCATTTGATTCCTTTCTACTAGCTCTTTCAGGAACATTCTTCTCCTATTCATTCCAAAACCAGCAACTTAGCCACCAGCTATAAAAAGAAACTCAACCTTGCCAGTATCATCATTCATCATTCATCAGTCAAAGATGGCAAAGGCTCGCACAGTTGGAATTGCCATGGATTTCTCTCCTACCAGCAAATTAGCCCTTCGGTGGGCTGTTGACAATCTCATCAACAAAGGTGATCAAATTATCATCATCAATGTTGAGCCTCCCAATGCTGATCACACCAGAAAGGAGCTTTTTGAGGAAAATGGTTCCCGTTAGTGCCCTCTTTCCCTTTCCTCTTCTTTTGATGATATATGTTGTACATATTATAAGATAAATGGATACAAACAGGCATTAGCACTCATTTTTAGCTATCACTTTGAGACAAAAAGTAACCAAAGTCTTCTCATAAATTGAGATGAAAGTCTGTTCATGTTGCCTGGTTTCCAAACACAAGCTAATTAATCTCAGAAGACACTGGTTAAAAATTAAAATTGAAACTTTTTTATTAGAATTTGTAGTTTTCTAAGTTACTAATACATTAAAATTTGCATCTTTCAAACTGTGCCTTAAAGACAGTAGTTAGTAGGAAGCTGTGTTTATGCATGACATGTTCTTTGTTTTGTTTGGTTATGTTTGTTTGCAGCTTTGGTGCCTCTGGAGGAATTGAAGGAGACAAACTTCACAAAGCAGTATGGGATTGCTAGGGATCCTGAAGTCATAGATATCCTTGACACTGCCTCCAAGACTAAAGGGGTATTTATGTTGCTTCTAATCTGTTATTTTCTTATGAAGTTGCTATAGGAACAACATGGTGTGATAAACACAAACATGGTAAATTTGAGTGTGTTTTTGTTGGTGTTTTGAAGCAGGCAAAGGCAGTGGCAAAGGTGTACTGGGGAGATCCAAGGGAAAAGTTGTGCAATGCTGTGGAAGATCTTCATCTGGACTCTTTGGTTGTTGGAAGCAGGGGACTAGGTCCCATTAAAAGGTACCAAGCATCCACTATCTTATTTCAAAATACTACTTTGTTATGTCTCATTTAACAGATAATTTGAACAAGTAACATTTTTTGTTTCAGGGTGTTGTTGGGCAGTGTAAGCAATCATGTGGTGACAAATGCTTCTTGCCCAGTCACAGTGGTTAAGGGAAAGTAACCTTCCGATTGTGAATCATAGGTGTGATGAAATGAAAGTACTACATCTACATGTACCCTTTAAAATGCTTTCTTTGCCTTGAGTAATTGAAAATTTGGTTTTGTATCTTAGTATTGGTAATCATCATTACTTTATCTCTTTGTTACATATATGTATATGTATATGTATCTCGTGATGATGGGTAGGGTTTTGTCATATTGCTCGCTATTTAATAAACTGTGTTGTTGGATTGAATCAGATCATAATAAAATTGCAGAACATTAGTCATTAGTGACATGTTGATGCTGAATATTAATAAGAACTGAATGGAGCATCATAATAATCAATATTGCTTATTGATTATTCGTGACTTATCTTTCTCATTCTCCAACAATTATTGGTTCGACCTTCTCCTCTTACTCTTGTGTTTCAATTCCTATTGTATACAATAGACAATAGACAACTCATGCTAACCCACTGGAAGATGGAAAACCTCAACAGACAACTCACTTCACATGTCCGCATTTTTTCAATGTCCAGAGACGTTGAAAATTCTCAAAACAAATGATGACCTACAACTCCTTTATAAACTAAACCCCACGACCGGACCATGCAGCGAGGACCCTTGCTACTTCTCGACATTCGTTACTGAATGCCAGAGTTAGG
The DNA here is from genome assembly GCA_030819835.1 of Acmispon strigosus. NCBI lineage: Eukaryota > Viridiplantae > Streptophyta > Magnoliopsida > Fabales > Fabaceae > Acmispon > Acmispon strigosus. The sequence continues at coordinate 41,123,377 of JAUAMA010000005.1, read as the reverse complement.
GGAATATTGTTCCGGGGGTTGATCCAATCATCCATTTCTTGTACCTTTCTACATTCATCACTGAATGCTAGAGCTAGGGGATACTATTTCGGGGGTCGATACGGTCGTCTCATCTCCAATCAATCTTACCCCTGATCAAACTCATTTCCTATCACTACTATAAAATTGTCTTTTTACCACGTCCTTGTTACCACGATTAAGTGCGGGACCATGATAAAAAAGGGGTTACGAGATCTGTTACCATGGTTCCGTGTAGTAACTGAGTTGCTCTATTACCACAGTTGTATTTCACTCGTGGTAACTAACATCGTTTTTATTATTTTTTTAAATAACATTGTCTATTACCACGGTTGTTAGGGGAACCGTGGTAATAGGTTTTATTATTTTTTAAATTAACATTTTATATTACCACAGTTGTTAGGAGAACCGTTGTAATAGAGTTATAATAAAAAATATTATCTCAACTCACCATCTCGAAATTAAGGTGCTGTGCATGTTTTCCCCCAAACTCTTTCTCTATGCGCTCCAAAACCCTAGCATGTTCGAAAATACCATCTCCACATCCTTGCACCGCAAATCCTTGTTCGAATCTAGGCTCTCCTCCACATCAAGCCTCTTTTTTCTCCTCAAACAGCAGCAACATTGCTCGAAAACTCTTTCTCCTCGACCACCAACATTCTCCACATCAAGCCTCCGTCAAGCGTCGTTCGGTGACAACGTTCTCCACCGCGCTCTACCCTTGCCGTGCTTGCTTTCGTCAGCCCGCGTCAAGCGTCGTTCGGTGACGGCATTATCCACCACGCTCTGTCCTTGCTGTGCTTGCTTCCGTTAGCCTTCGTCAAGCGTCGTTCGGTGACAGCGTTCTCCACCGAGCTCTGCCCTTGCCGTGCTTGCTTCCGTCAGCCTCCGTCAAGCGCTGTTCAATGACGGCATTCTCCACCGCGCTGTTCTGTGACGCCGTTCGTGAATCCATCTCTTTGATTTCATAAATCCCTCTCTCGCCGCTCGTAATTCATCATCTGAGGTATGTATTCTCATTCTCTCTATTTTCCACAAATACCTTTTGCATGATGGATATTAGGGATAGTGAAGAATGGTTGGTGGAAGTTGTGTAGAGAAGCAACAGGATTGTGGGTTCAAACTATGTTTCTCTCTCAACTTTTTAACGAGCTTCATTTTTCTTTTCTTTCATGGTTTTTGTATAGATTAAGTGGCTTATCACCGATTATGTTTTCAGAAACACAATCGACATCTATTTTCCCTCTTTTTGTACATCTTGTATCAGTTATTGTTTGATTCTGGCTTCCGTTCTGAATGCATGTTTCACATGGTGGTTCCTTTTCAGATCTCTTAGATCCTTTGCTACATGCGGAGGGGGAGAAAAAGACTGAGGAGAGAAAAGCTCAGATGAGAAGAAAAAAGAGGTGATTCCTTTGCAATTTCTTTCTTTTTATCCTGGAAGCTTCATAGCAGCAGTTTTGTTAAACTACTTCTTCTTGTTATTGTTTTATTTCTCCTTTTGTTGATGATACATCCTCACATTTGCTATGAACTTCTTCTGTTTGATTTCTCTAGTGCAGTCACAAGGAAGATGAAAAGGTGGTCAGTAGAGTTCCACAATTCAAGAGGAAGAAATAGCTTCTGGAGGTGTTGTTAAGGAAAAGACTACTTTTGGTAAAATGGACTGCTTTGAAATGATGTGATTGCTTAGTTTATTTTATAAATATAGCTTTAATTTCTTGCACCCTCAGGTTAAAAGGTATTGGGAAAAAAATGCAGCTAGGTCCCTTTCAAAAGCATAGAGTGGTTTGTTTAAAAGTTGATATGTAAAATGCAGTGTTTTATAAGAGTATCACTATGTGAACCTATCCAATGTTTTATATTGGTAAGAGCATCACTATGTCAACCATCAACCATATATTCACGTACTCAGGCATTACTAAGAGTATCAATATGTCAACCATATACTAAGACTCATTGTTTGAATGAAGGAATAGTATGTTAATGTATATGTCTAATGCTTTGCTTTATTTCCACAGGATCTGCTCACCTAGTTTTCTGAATCTGCTAATGAAGATGCCCTATCCAAAAAGATGGATTTTCCCAATGCTTCATATCCCTGATGTTTTTCATTGTTTTTTCAGTTTTGCAGCCATGATGAGTGCTTTCACAGAGAAGGACTTATGTGTCTTGGTGAACCAGAGAAGGACATAAAGGCAGGTACTTTCATGGCTAATGTTAGAAAGAATTGAATTCACTGAAATATTAGATTCATAGTAGTTATTGAATTGAAGGATTTAGATCATCCATTGTTGTATTTTGCTTTTCTTTTTTTTCAATGAAAAGATATGATCATTTTAGTTCAATCCTTTCGTCAAGAACCAATGTAATCTGCGTGGTCCAGTCATGGATCTCTTTCAATGAAATAAGCCCCGCGGGGTCTTTGCAACATGTTTTCATTTGTTTTGTTAGTCATCTATCTATGGTTCTTAATTATAATTCTCACTGTTTGTAATCCATCACATTATTCTATGTCTAAATAAATGTAACTATGCCTGAGCATTAACTTAGTTTTGGCATTGCTTTAATCAGACTAAAAATAAAGTACCAAAATTGTATCTCATTATGACACATTTGCCTCCTGTTTCTAAAGTAGCTCCATTTTCTAGCTCTATTGAATGAACTGGACCAGCGGCACAACCATCAAGAAACACACAGGCTAAAGTCACTGTCTACTTCTTTATGTCCAATATGACTGGGTTTGTAGCTTATCTTCTGCTCTGAGTGATGCAGGCTTCCCATTTGAAACACAAATGAAAAACTTTATTATGCTGGCATAAGCCTTTGCTAATTAGCCTAGCATTTGATATATTGTTGTTGTAATTGGAAGCTTATTGTTGATGTTACTCTTTTATGAGGCTAATATTTTAAAAACACTAGACTTTAGTGAGCAGAAGGACCAGGATTCCTTGAGATAACTATTTTGATGCTTACTAGGAAGGGAGAGTTATCATGTGATATTGCTTTCTCAGTCTGTTTACTTTTACCATTTTCCATCTATTTTTCAGTTTTGGCTACATGGATGTCTTTACCTTATTTTTACATGTGAGAAAAGTAGTGTTAGTTTCTGTCCTTGCTTTTTGCTCGTCTCTCTTATGGGTTGGGTGTTTTGTCAAACCATGAAAAACTATGTTTTTACAGGACTGTTTGTCAGCATTTGAGCCTTCTATATCTATATTCAAGGACTGTGTTTCTCAAGAGCCATACTATAAAATTATGGAATAGAGCTTTTGGATATGTAGCTTTTGGTTATTACTATGGTCTATGTCTCTATGGTTCCAAGTTTTGAATATGAGAATTTTGCTTGTATATGTCTCTATTGCTAGTTATATACTAATTCTAAATTATTAGTAATGTTTGGTAAGGTATTTAAAGTTTAGATTTGACCATTCTTTTAGTTTACAAACAGTGTTGTGTGTATTGCAAATATGTTGTTTTTTTTTTAGAAGTAGACCTATTACCACGGTTCCAGTAAGAACAGTGGTAACAGAGAAACAAAATTACCACAGTTCCTAATAGAGGTATGATATTACCACGGTTCCGCCTTCAGCCGTGGTAACAGAGGTATGATATTACCACGGTTCCGCCTTCAACCATGGTAATAGAGGTATGATATTATCACAGTTCCGCCTTTAACCGTGGTAATTGATCTATTACCACGCCGAATAATACCACGGTTGAACCGTGGTAACTGGCCGCAGGGAACCGTGGTTATAGGGCGAATCTGTAGTAGTGTATCAAGCCCTTACCGATCAAGCCCTCTCCAATCAAGCCCCTTTTTGGTCAAGCTCGTGTCAAGACTTAACAACTGAGGACGTTTATCTCACTTCTTCACGTCCCATCAAGAGTCCCCTTTCTAGCCTAAGGTGTAGACACAAAGCTCAAAACTGCAAGCAAAGCGTACCTTTTGATATGAACCCTCCAATGCCTGCGAGCGATAGTGGATTGAATGACCAACTAAGAATGGATGTACTAAACACTCATTACTTCGTTGGTATCGCCAACTCTCTTACTCATATAAAAGGCAAGGCCTAAGATACCACCAGGTACACCTGCCTAAAACCCCTGCCTCTTACTTTGCCATCAGAGTGTCCTCGCAGAGACCCCTCCCAAACTCAACCGACGAAGGACCATCATGGAAGCTCCTCACCACTCTATTCTGCACCGATCATCATCTCCAGAGCGCCACCATTCCTCTTCAATCTACATTGCTCGTAGTGCTTTCCCTATATATTAACACCTAAGATATTAAACACGTGATATTGAGCACTGACCACCATATAAAAGCATCTCTGTTTTATAAAAGAAAACCATTGAACAGGCTAAGTCCACTTGATTATAAGGGAGTCGGTAGGCGGGTGGTAGGTACGTCTAGGTGCGGTGGTCTTCTATCGTTCCTGGGCCCGGGAGGGGGTCCTGCAAAAACACTCCGATGCTAAAGTCAGGGATCGGTGTCAGAGGATTTATCCGAGAGAGTGTAGAGTGGTAAGATGTGTGTACCTTATGGTTCGAGGGGATCTCCTTTATATAGGGGACTAGGAGAGGCACGACCTTCGAGGACAGCTGGTGGTGACTTGACCAGTGGATCTCCCTGGGCCGTAGGATTCTCAGACGTGTCAGGTTGATCGGGCGGTCCAAGTTGGTCCTGGATCGACACTCTCTCTAGAGCGGCTCCATGGTGGGACCGGTGATTAGATGGCTGAAGGTGGTTCCTCGGTTAGAGTGATTGTAACTTCTCGAGTTCAGACGACAGGGTTGATGGCATTTGCACGGTCGACAGGGTTGATGGTATGGGCTTGGGTTGTTCCGAGAGGGTTGTAGAACTTAGTAGACTTACTCCCGGAACAACCATGATATTGTTTAAGGTGAATGACATATGGGGAATTTTGTTCGTATCTAGGCTGATGTGAAAACAAAAAAATCAATTCACGTGGATGTGAAAGCTCTGTCTTGAAGCTTCTACCACAAATTCGAGTCTAGCAGTTCACCCAAACATGTTACTAACTACGTTTTATCCATTTGAACGCAATTTTGGGGTGATGGGCGTGAATCCAAACACCACCTTAATTTTAATAAACTACTTGTAGGCTATAACTGCCTCAAAAATTGGGTATCTTCATAGAATAACATAATTGATGAATTATTGCCATAAAACAAAAAGAGAATTATTGCACCAACTACTAACATTTGAAAATAATTGACCAATTTTGGTCTAGTGCTACATTTTCAGCATATTCAAACAATTAACCACCATTATTGTCCCTCTTACACCTTAGCAAGAATATATAAAAGGCATTTCCAGCCACCAAGGTACCACATCGCTGCAGAGTTTGCTACCCTAAATACCCATTTTGTACACTAACCAATTAATTTAATTTTTTAGTTTCATAAACAATGAAAATACTAACATTTTCACTAGTTATGTTATCATTTCCTTCGTAAATTTTGTAGAATACAAAGCAAACATAACACTAACTAATCATTCATTGCAGTAGTAGTAATTTTTTACAATCATTATATATTGTAACTAAAAACACATAATTTAAAAGCAACATTATAAATAAAACTGTACAAATACTCATAAACTATTGCTAAATGCTAATGAAACTACACCTAGATGGACATTACAAGTTATCTCTAACATAAAGCATGTATTATTTTCAACAACCGCCACCTCCACCACATCCACCTCCATATCCTCCACTGCCACCACCACCACATCCACCTCCATATCCTCCACCAACACTGCCACCGCCACCGCCACTAGCACCACATCCACCTCCCCCTCTACTGCCACCGGCACCACCTCCACCGCCACCAGCTCTGACTTTTGGGGTTGAGGTCTTGTGTTGTTGATCATCACCACCTTGGAATCCCCCACTGCAAAATAAGCCCATATTTCTTATGTTATGGTTTGAGTACTCTCATATTCCTTCCTGCACCCTTTATATACAGAATTCTGATACATGGTTTAGTCAACCAACAACTTTACGCGAAAACGCATTATGAAGTTCTATGCATTTAATACATATAAGTTTTTAATTATGACCAGCCATGCTCTTTGGCTTGGTTGTTGAGGTTTAATGCTAGTTCATGAGATAATCCAAGCCACTAATCCTATTTAATTTTCATCATGCCCATCATCTTATAGGTTTGGGGATAAGGTGCTATTCTTCAGGTTATTTCCCTCCCTTTATTTATGTTCGAATTATCTACTGCTATATAATTACATTTTATTGGATTTTCATTTTATTATTTCAATCACTAAGATGATTGTGTCTATTACATATATTGAATTTTCGTACTCTAGGCTATTATATATATATATATATATATATATATATATATATATATATATATATATATATATATTTAATGCTTTAACATTTAGTAATGAATTGAAGTGGTTGGCAACATAGATTTTAGGTATGCTCAAACTTGCTGATGTATAATATGATGGCAATGTGTACAATGCAAAAGCTCAATCCATATGAGATGATTTTGTCTCAATCATAGAGATATGTTTCTCTATTGTTTTAATTTGTTGCTTTGCATTTAGTGCTTCTCATATGTATATCAAATTTCTACTTGCAAATCTGGAATATTGCCTCTGCTCCAAATTTACCAAAATATACATATGCTGTTTCATTTCAAATATACTTCATGGATTGGCTCGGATAACAGACAGTTGAAGACCAAATTTCATCAGATTATCACTCACAATGAACTCAAATTTAATTCCATTTGCTTTGTTACAGAGAAATAGCTCTTTAAAGGAAGGCCCGGAATGTTCTAACTTGAACAAAAAAAGCTGTGATGACAGGAATGTTAAAAGGAAACAGTTGGAACTTGGAAGTAGTAATCCGTGAGATTTCAAGAAGAATAATTTTCCCAGTTCTTTTCTAGCAATGTCTATAGAAAGCAATGTCCACTGAGTTGTGCCTTTAACCTGCTTTATGCCTTATTCCAAATCACATTTGTCCTGAAATTCAAACAAGAGACTTATCTTCAAGGAACAAATCAAACTCCATCTGATTCCTTTCTCTACTAGCTCTTTCAGGAACATTCTTCTCCTATTCATTCCAAAACCAGCAACTTAGCCGCTAAATTATATAACAATTACCCTGAACCTAAACACCAACTATAAAAAGAAACTCAACTTTTTCAGTTCTTGCCAGTATCATCATTCATCATTCATCAGTCAAAGATGGCAAAGGCAGGCTCGCACAGTTGGAATTGCCACGGGCTTCTCTCCTACCAGCAAATTAGCCCTTCGATGGGCCATTGATAATCTCATCAACAAAGGTGATCAAATCATCAAATGTCTCATGTGATATATTGAATAATTAATTAAAGGGATAAATTATTAGATATTTAAATTAAAGAATGTGTCTCTTAAATAAAAAGTTGTAACTCATTACATGAAAGGACATAACTCTTGGAAAAGAGTCTATATATAGTGCTTGATAGAAGCACCATATGTATACTTTAAACATTGTCCCTATCTCTACCAATGAAAGATTGTCTCTATATTTTCCATCACTAAAAGCAAGAGCTTCTCAATTGCAAGAAGAACATTCTACAGAACATCAAAGAGGATTAACTACAAACATGGATAGAGTCTAGTACTCATAACCATTCTCATATGTGATGACTATGAATTCTTAAGATCTTTTTCTTATGCTTTCAATGATTAAGTTTACATGTGGTATCAGAGCATGTGAGTTAGAGAATTTATAGTTTTTCTTTAATGATGTTTTTATCCTTGAATGATGTTTTAAAATTGTTCTTGAATGCTTTGAGACTTTTGAATGATGATGATGATTTCTGCTGCATGAGTCATTGAATTGAATGATGATTAACGTTTGTTTTAAAATGTCACTGGTTTGAGTGTGTATAATGATAGAGCATTTGGATGTTGTTTCTGGATTTCATGATTGTTCAGAGTGTTAGCAAAAACACCCGGATTGCACAAGTAACTAAGGAGAAATAAAGGTAGAAAGAATACAGGAATCTTTGTTCACACAGTTCGGTCAATTGTGTCTACTTCTACGGCTATAGAGTAGCTATAACTCCTTTCTTATTCAGAATAGCTTTTAGGGTTACAGTGTTACAACATATATAAGGATTATAATGATCCAAATATTACAAGACAATATCCCATTAAAACCCTATCACAATCCCCCAACAAATCAGATCCCAAAATAAACAGATATCGACTTAAAACAGAAATAGCAAAAAAGTCATCAGATTTTACGGAGTCCTAACGCCAAAGCGTTGGCATTCTGCCTAGACGCACGAGGTCCCAGCGCTAATGTGCTGGAATGCCAGCGCCAATGCGCTGGCATTCTACCTCGACACCTTTGATTGCCTTCGTTCCCAACGCCAATGCACTAGGAAGCCAACACCCATGCGCTGGCTCTCTGCCTTGGCACCTCTACTGATCATGATTCCCTGCGCCAATGTGCTGGGATTGCCAGCCCCCATGCGCTGGCACTTTGTCCAATGAGCCAAACTCAACAATCTCCACCTTGGTGAATTCTCGAACCCTTGTGAAGATCAACTGCTTCCTATCAGAATCTCGACTTCCGGGATTGTGCTTCTCTTCTGTTTAACACCGTGAAACGTGTAACAAATCCAAGCAGTGCTTGAACTTGTCACTGATGGCTGACTTGGTCAACATATTAGTTGCATTCTTAGAAGTATGAACCTTCTCAAGTCGTATCTGTCCTGACACAAGCAACTCTCTGATCTTGTGAAATCACACATCAATGTGTTTTGTCCTCGCATTATGCACCTGATTATGTGCCAAGAAAATGGCACTCTGACTGTCACAATGCAACTGAACTCCACCTTGCTCAACACCCAACTCTTTCACTAACCCTGTAAGCCACAATGCCTCTTTTGTTGCTTCAGCTACAGCCATGTACTCAGCTTCACTTGTGGACATAGCCACTATGGATTGAACTGTCGACTTTCCGCAAATCGGTCCACCGGCCAAAGTAAAAACGTACCCTGTTGTAGACCTCATATTGTCGATGTCACCTGCATAGTCATAATCAACATATCCAACAACTCTTGGATCGCCTTGTTCACTACTAAACATAATACCATGATCTGGTGTACCCTTCAAGTACCTGAGTATCCACTTGACTGCCTCCCAATGACGCTTCCCTGGTTTGGACGTAAACTTGCAGACTTGGCTCACAGCTTGTGCCAAATCTGGTCTAGTGTAGACCATAGCATACATTAAACAACCAACTGCACTAGCATAAGGAACCTTTGATATATACTCGACTTCTTCATCTGCCTTCGGACACTGTTCCACTGAGATCTTAAAGTGATTCGCCAATGGAGTGCTCACAGGCTTTGAATTGCTCATGTCAAATCTGTCTATCACACCTTCAACATAGCTTTTCTGAGAGAGGCACAGTTTCCTAACTCCTCTATCCCTGCGAATTTCCATCCTAAGAATCTTCTTAGAATCTCCTAAGTCCTTCATATCAAACTCCTTACCCAACTTGGTCTTCATCTCATTTACATCATGTAAATGATTAGCGGCAATTAGCATACCATCCACATACAGTAACAAGAAAATATTAGGGACATCATGAAGGCTCCTTACATAGACACAGCCATCGTAATCACACCTCCTGTAGCCTATCTGCAGCATGTATGAACCAAAGTGCTTGTACCACTATTTTGGAGACTCTTTTAAGCCATACAAAGACCTCTTCAACTTACACACCAATTTGTCATGTACGTAATCAATGAATCCCTTTGGTTGTTGTATGTAAATTTGCTCCTCAAGATTACCGTGAAGAAACGTCGTTTTCACATCCATCTGTTGTAGGTGCATGTCTCGGCTGGCTACCAAGGTCAACACTGCACTGATAGAAGTATATCTGATGACCGAGAAGAAGATCTCATCATAATCAATCCACTTCTGTTGTGAATATCCTTTTGCTACTAAACGAGCCTTGAACTTTTCCTCTTCATTTTCTTTTACTGTTGGCTTCTTCTTGTACACCCACTTGCAACCAAAGACTCTCTTCCCCTGAGAAAGATGAACTAGATCGCATGTCTAATTCTGAATTGTGAGACTATTTTGAATTTCCAAATTGTTCGGATCAAATTTCGGAGACATCGCAAGCAATCCCCAGAAGGAAACACGAGAAAAACACCTTGAGGAAAAGAAATTGAAAGAAAACAAAATTATGAGTTAGTATATATTTGATTTAAAAGGTGACCATAGGAAAAAATAAAAACATATTAAGGGATACAATGTTGGGCAAAAACTTATTTGTTAAGTGTACCCCTTCACGCTTAGTCAATTTATGGAGACTGAAGAGCATTAGCACCACTCTCTTGTTAACACAAAAACAACAATTGTTCCATCACTAGGTAAGTTTGAACCTTGATAATCTAGAAGTTTACCCTTCTCACTATGTCATGAAGTGCAGGCAGTGAGCTTATAAAAATGGAGAAGTTACATAGGATTAAAACATTTGACTTTTCGTATTTTTTACCATATTATTCCCTAAATTTCTAATAATTTGTATTTCATTAAATCAAATTACTCACGCATTAGTTTTGGTATGCATATCATCATTATGATTTATGAAGACTTCCAACATAACGACCACATATACAAATTTATGCCTTATTTTTCATCTGGTTTTGATTTATTCACATTGATTTATTCCTCTTCATCTCATTCACTCATTTTTTCTTCTTATTTCTCATTAATTTTTCATATATCACATATCATATCTCTTATTTATCTTTATTTTTCAATGTGAATATAGTATGAAGATAAAAAAAATGGTTCTCTAAACAAATTGCAATGGGTGTAGGAGTGCACGTGCCCGCTACCCGCTTCCCATTTCTACCTAACATTTCTATGAACCTCACAAATGTAAATTAGGTTGGACTGTGTTAAATATAAATCAGAGTAATAAATTAATGGAACATGAAGTTTTTACAAGGATTATATTAACTATAGTTACTTCACATATTTTTATGTAATTAAAATTTGAAGATTTTTCTTTTAAATAACTTATTTAATTTACATAAAATAGATGACCAAATAAATTTTATCAGGAGAATGTGTCAATCGGGTTCAAATTATGGATGAAACAAAAAAATGGTGTGATGGAAAAAGCAAATTGGGTGGGTTAGTTCAGGACATGAATATCCTCACTCGTGAGTCAATGGCAGGCAACTAATCCCAGAGAGACTTGCCTTTGGTGGGGGATAAGTTACTTAAATGTGTATGGGTCAATCACATCTAAAACAAGTGGTTGAGGGTTCGAATCTCAACTTTTATGAATGAAAAAAAACTCTTAAGGAAGCACCATACCGCTTAGTGCGCTAACTATGGATGAATGGTTAGTCTCAAAACAGCCGGTCGTGAAATACCTTAGTCAAAACTAAAAAATAAATTCATTCAATTAGTGCTACTATTACAACCGGAATCCGTCATGCCTTAAAAATCACACTTAAATGTGTAGACTTCTACTAACAAATTTTTCACACAATTTAGAGATTGAATCAAACTCTCAACTAAATGTTTAACAAATCTAACCATCTATCATACTAAATTAGCTGGTAAAACTTTTGATTTTTGGAAGTATTGGCTTTTACTAATTTTTAAACTTCAAATCAAATGCAGCTGCTAGCGTTTGAAAAATAATTGACCAATTTTGGTCTAGTGATACATTTTCTGCACTCAATTATTTCAAACAATTACTACCCTTTGTCCCTTCTTATCAATAAATAAAGTATTTTGATATCTACATATTTCACGTTCTTTTTCATTTTATTTTCACTTATTTTTCTTTTTATTTTTTTATATTTTATATCAAATCACATATTATATCATTCATTTCTCTCTTATTTCTTTCTATTTATCTTAAGCGGGACGTGGAATTGAATTGAGAAGATAACTTTTTTACATAAATAAAAGGCATTTTCAGCTACATGCAGAGTGTGCTGCTGCCCTAAATACCCCATTCATTCAGTACCCTATTCCCATTCCCGCCACCTACCACCACCTCGCAGTATCCAACGGCAATCAGCCCTTCCCCTCCCGTTCTCAAAATCAACGATATGATTCTTGGTCGTGCTCTTCAAAACTCCGCCGGAAACTGGTGCTCGCGTCGAGAGATCACATTGGCGTTGGACTCACTCGTACGCTGAAAAGGGAAGGGGTACGCTTTCATCATTTTCAATTTTATTGTATTTTTAATTATTATTATTATTTTGATAAATAATGAAAATACTAACATTTACACTAGTTATATCATATCATTTCCTTAATTCATATATAAATTTTTAAGAACAAAAACCAAACATTTCTAACAATAATCATATCATTCATCGTTGTAGTAGTAGTAGTAATTTTTTTACAATATCATTGTTTAAACACATTAATTAAAAGCAGCATTATAGTTAAAACTACTGACCAAACACGCCTAAAACAATTGCTGAATACTAATTAAACTACACTGATCAGATGAACATTACTATAATTCATCTCAAACTTAAAGCATCTACTTGTTATTTTCAACAACCACCACCCCCACCTCCGCATCCTCCTCCACCACCGCAGCCACCACCACCACCACATCCACCACCCCAACCATGATGATGATGATAACTTGTGTCTGTGAACGGTGCCGTGGTGGTTGCGGGAGTCATCACAACCAAGTCACCGTCTTTGGCTCTGGCTTTTGGGGTTTTACACTGCTTCCCTGCTTGTGATCCTCCACTGCTTTTGCAATCGGACTCTTCTTTTGAGCAAAAACATCCCATTTCTTATGCTATTGTTTTCACTACTTTTCAGTCTCAGATTGATTCTTGCGCTGCACCCTTTATATATACATGGTTTAGTGAGTCAAGAAAACATATTAGTATCAAGTTCTAAAAAACTAACAGAATTCTATAGTTATGCTGAGTTGGTTTGGTTGTTGGCTATATTTATTTCTATGGAGTCTGTTAGTAAGAAAAACACTTTAGATTGGACAGAGTAACCTAGGAGAAATAAGTGTAGAGAAAATACAGAAATTTTTGTTCAGACAGTTCGACCAATTTATTTACATCTGCGGCTATAAAGTAGCTATAGCTCCTTTCTTATTCATGAATGATAGCTTTTTGCCTCTTGTTTCTACTCTCTATCTCTATTGTTTGATTTTCTCAATATCTTTCCCTGTGCTCTGTAGGTCTTGTTTTGGGAATGCTATTTAATTTCCATCATGCCCATCATCTCATAGGTTTGGGGGATAGTGGTGCTAGCTATTCCTAGGTAATTATTTCCCTCCCTTTGATTATGTTTGAATTTTCTATTGCTATACAAATACATTTTATTGGATTTTCATTTAAGTATTCCAATCACTAAGATGATTGTGTCTGTTACATATATTATATTGGATTTTCTTACAGTAGACTATTACATATATATATATATATATATATATATATATATATATATATATATATATATATATATATTGGATTCTCTTACAGTAGACTATTATATATATATATATATATATATATATATATATATATATATATATATATATAATGCTTTAACATTTAGTAATGAGTTGAATGGTCTCCAGAGGTTGGCAACATAGATTTTAGGTATGTTCAACCTTTCAAACTTTCAGATGTATAATATGATGCTAATGTGTACAATGCAAGAGTTCAATCTATATGAGATGATTGTGTCTCTTGTTAGACTCGCGAGTCAACTCAATGACTTGTATGAGTCACCAAATCCACCTATCCAAAATGCATCGACTCGCTGTGTGACTCATTTTTGGAGATGATTCGGGCTGACTCGGCGTGACTCGCTCAAACTCGATTGACTCGCGAGTCATGTCTTTTTTTTTTAAATTCTAAAACCTAATTTCTGCCCCATTTCCTCACATTCTCTGCAACACGCTCTTCGCTCAACCTCTGCCTTCTTCCCTAAGCTGCATCGTCGCCTCATTCTGACGCCTAGGACTATCGCGCCACTGTCGAAGTCCGACGCGCCACTGCTGCAGTCTGTCGCGTGGTGCCTTCACGCGGCTGCTGAAGTCTTCACGCCGATCTCTACTTTGGTAAGGTTTTCTTCCTTCCTTCCTTCCTCATGGTTTCTTCTTCTTCTTCTTCTCCTTCCTTGCTTCTTATTTCTTCTCCGTCCTTGCTTCTTATTTCTTCTCTGTTGAAGTATTCATTTTTTTTTATAAGCAAAATTTGCATTAAAGAGGAGTATTAGGGGTACTCCAACCCTTAATACAGAGGAAGAAAAGAAAAAAGAGAAGAAGAAAAGAGAGGAAACAGAATTCAGTACAAATAACAACATTGCAATCTACCTAACAAGAAAGCGTATAAAATAAACCCACTGCCATCTCAGTGCCAGAGCATAAAAGCATAAAATTGTGGGGCTATTAGCACCTCCATTCAACAATGTCAAAGTAACAGTGGCAGAGCAAGAAAATATGAGAATAATGGCACCTCCATTAATATTGTTTCCATCGCATCTAGCGCATCTTCTTCCTGTTAATCAACTTCTGCGTTCCTCCAATAATGGCTTTGTGTTTGCACAGCAGCAACATGAGACAGAATCCAATAATGGACAAGATTAACTTAGAAATGTAATGCACAACACAATAAACAGCCCATCGGCCTTTGCTTCTTCCTGTTGAAGTCTTCATTGCTTAATTGTTCTGCTTCATACTTCTGCTTCATCCACCATTGGTTATCATCTTTCCTATTTGTTGTCTTCTTCATCTTACTTCTAAAATTGTTCAGAAATTCTGATCCTAAGTTTTTGATAATGTGTGGGGCAGTGGCTTCAACCAACACTGGCATTGCTGCATCAAATGCCTCTACAGGAAGAAAGAATTACCCTAGAAGAATAACTGGCACTGACATTTGGTTATGTACTTTGCTTTGGCACTTATAGTGTGGTATTTGATTAAATGTCTCTTTGATGGTCATATAAGTTATATTTGTTCATTATGACAGGTTTTATCAAGTATTTTTTTCATTTTTGATTGACTCTTACGAATCTACAAATCAACTTGACGAGTCGAGTCTACCTACCCAAAACGAGTCTGCTTAGACTCACGAGTCTGACAACCTTGGTCTCAATCACAGAAATAATGATCTTTATTTGAATTTGTCGCTTTGCATTTAGTGCTTCTCATATGTATATCAAATTTCTACTTGCAAATCTGGAATATTGCCTCTGCTTCCAATTTACCTTAATATGCATATGCTGTTCCATTCCAAATATACTTAATGGTTTGGCTCGGATAACAGACAGCTGAAGACCAAATTTCCTCATATTATCACTCACAGTGAAATCAAATTTGATTCCATTTGCTTTGTTCCTGAGGAAATAGCTCATCAAGGGAAGGTCCAACATGTTCTAACTTGAACAAAAAATAAAGTTGTGAGGGTGACAGGAATGTTAAAAGGGAGCAGTTGGAAGTAATCTGTGAGATTTCAAGAAGAAAATTTTTCCCAGTTCTTATCTAGCAATGTCTTTCTCCTGTCACAGGACATGGCACAACATGGCACACACTTGATATTTTTATATGTAGTGAACTGTTTGGAAAGCAATGTTCACTGTCTTTGTGCCTTTCACCTTTATGCCATATTCCAAACTCTCAAACTAGTTAGGTGATGAAGTATATCATTAATTTCCTTAATTCATTCATATATAAATTTTGAAGAATAATAAAAAGCAAACATATATAACAATAATCACTCATAGTAGTAGTACTTTTTTACAAAACACATCAATTAAAAGCAACATTATAAATAAAAATACTGACCAAACTCTCAAACTATTGCTGAATACTAATAAAGCTACTCTGAGATGGACATAACTTTAATTTATCTCAAACTTAAAGCATGTATTATTATACATAAGATAGTGGCAAAAAAACTAGCAAAGACACTATCTTATGTATACAATCAATGAGCGAGGTAGGGCTGAAAGTGTGTGATTGGATTGAATCAAATCCTTTTTTAATCTATCTAGGCTTGAATCAAATCTTTGGATGAAAGGTTTGGTTACATTTGAGAAATTATAATAAGTGCCAAACATGGGTGAGATTGCTGATCATAACCAGCAGCCTCCAAACCTTCTAATCTATGTGTTGTGCTAAAAAAAGGACAATTGACAGAAGAAAACACAAATAAGATGAAGCAAATTGCGAAAACTTTCTGGGTCAAGACACTTAGATTTGTTTGGATCGACGCACTTACTTGGGCTTGCTAATAATAAAATTTGGCCTAGGTGTAAATGCAAATCCAATTCTATCGGCTAAACAGGCTAAAGATGAGTTCTATTCTAGTTTGTATTTCTTACTTCGGATAAAAAAAGAAGTTTAAATTCTCACAATTGCAGAAATCATTGGATTGTATTCACTTTCTTCAAAATAATGCAATTTATGATAAAACATTGCAGAAAAATTAATTGAATGGAAAATAGCCATTGAATTGTCAAACTGTAGAGAATCCATGTCCGTAGAAGTTAGTATTGTTAAGACCTTTTCTCATACTTAATTTGTCTTTAGATGTGTTTTCACAATGCATTTCCAGATAAGTTTTTTTTTTTTAAACGTTCCTCATATTAAAATGAAATAAGAATGCCAAAGAGGCAATTATATCATTCTGCAAGGAAATGTTAAGTACGGAGGTGCTTCTTCAACCCAAACCATATTGGGAAAAGTAGAATAGTTCTTGGCTAAGTGATCGGCCACAGAATTTCATGTACAACGAACAAACAAAAAATTAACAGAACGAAGACATGAGACTAAGTCTCTACAATCTCTAACAATTGAAACCAAGTAAGATGAGCCTGGCATTAACTTATGCTAAGCATCATAGAGGTGCAAGCAATCAGTCTCAAGACACACTTTTTGGAACTATAGTTCAGCTGTCGTAGATTACCTGGCTTCTGCAATAAACAGTGTGAGAAAGACAAAACAAACAAAACATGGCATGTTGTTTCTGGTGCAGCTGAGCAGAAAGGGCAGCACTCGTCGCAGTGAGGAAGGGATGAAGAGAACCATAATGTCGATGAAGAGGGTTGCTCACGAATTCGCCGCTGACGGATGAAAGAATGACCAACCTTGGTATGATACTGTCCATAACTTGTGGAGGGCCAAAACAACGTAACTCATCTTGTTGGGCTACTACAGTCAAAGGGATCTGCAAAATCTCTCTAATTGAAGATGGTAGAAATGAAGAAAAACCAACCTTGGTATTATACACTTCCACCTTAGATATATGAAGAAAAAAAAATTGAGAAATATGATGGGTGATCTGGTAAAAATAGAAATGAAGGATATGAAAATGGTAGAAATGAGATGGAAAAGAAGGTGATATGTGAATGAATCATGATAAATTTGTATAAGAGTGAGTATTATATATGATTTATATCGTAAATGTATTTTTCAAAAGTTTTGGGAGGCCACCTTTTGGCATCAAACAACAAGGTATAAGGGAAATACACCGACTTATACACTTTGGCTAAGAGAAAATCTAGATTTATTTAAGTCCTTCACCAATTTTCTTCCACTAAAACTGTGTTAAAGGCTTTAAAGTCCCTAAAACTAATGCCCCCATCGACCTTAGACCGACACAGAGTATCCCATTTGAGCTAGTGAATCCCTTGACGTGAGACATCCCCACTCAATAAAATTTGCATGTCATTTGTTCAATTTCTACACGTAAAAAATATAACAAGACATAACATATGATGAAATTGCTTGTGCCACGGCTTTAATTAGTACTTCCCTTCCCGGATAGGAGAGGAACCATTCCTTCCAGCCCTCCACTTTCTTCCACACTCTATCTTTGACTAAATTAAATATCTAGATTTTAGACTCACCAATAATATTCTAATTTAATGAATACATACAGGCCTCTTAGGATTAAATAAAACATAATTAAGACTCGACCACAATTAAAAACAAATAGAAGGTATTATTAGAATTGGATCGGAATCAGGAATTTGAGTAATTTACTAGAGGTAATAAATTTAATGGGTTGTTATGCTCGTAAGTGGATTCTCAATGAGGAGACGGATTCTCACTGTGTTTGATGTCTTGAAGCTTCGATCTTTTACTTGGTGTCTTCCTCCCACGACTACTCACTTCATGGAAATGGGAGGATTGGTGAGTGATGACTATGGTAATTGGCTTCGTGGATATTATTTCGGGATGCATGGTGGAGACCTACTAAGAGTAGAGATAGCAACACTTAAATTTGGAATTCAGATGCTATAGAGTCTAATACTTTGTTTAGTATAGAGAAGAAAAGTAAGAGAAAAGAAAAGAAAAAGAAAGAAAGAAAAATGAAAGAAAGAGGGTAGAAAATGAGATGATTTTTAGTTGGTTTGAATTGATAGAAAAATGAAGACAAAATGAGAAAGAAGATGGAATAAAAAATATTTATTACATATAGTTATTGCTTTGCCCTTTATATTATAAAATACTCCCTCCGTTCCTTAATAACTGTCACTTTAAGATTTTGCACATATATTAAGGAATTGTATTAATGTTATTGTTTTTATCTAAGTTGCTACCTAATTTCCTAACATACCCTTTATCTTTCTTCTTAATTTAGATTCTTTATTTTCCTATCACCATTAATTAAATGGTATAATTGGTAAAACATAATTAATACTCTCTTGAACTTTGTAAAGTGACAGTTAATTAGGAACAGAAAATGGATAAAAATAGTGACACTTAATTAGAAACGGAGGGAGTATGTGAAATAAAGTACAGGAAAAAGTGTCATATGCGCAGGATATAATTGGAAAGGACTTTTACACTCAGTTTTCTTGCCACTTGAAGCTAGAAATTTTTTTTGGACCCCACAACTTATCTTCTTTTTCTTATGTGTTTTCCATGCTAAACCAAATGGGAGAAAATGTATTTTTCTCATTGTTTTCTCATCCCCAGTTTTCTTTCTTCATGTTTTCTCTAGTTTCCAACCCACCATAAATTTTAAGTAGGCCATTTGTGAGACCGGTTGACTTGAGGTCGTTGAAACCTTAAAGGATGATTGGTATCATTTTTATGAATTGACAAATGAGTTTGTTGATCTTCATCATCTCCTATCTCAGGATTGGGAGGTGTGCTTGCAACATAATATCCATATAGATGCCAATGAACCTGCAAATAGTTTGGTTGGTATGGGAGCTCGACTTCAATGTGCGTATATAGAGCTTAAGCATGCCCCTGGTAGGATAGAGTCTTTGTTGTTGCGAGACATTTTTTGTCTTTAGTTTTGTCACTTTATTTTTCCTATTCATAAAAAAAAAATTAAACATCACTACGCAGGACCCCACCTCAAGTCACACCATCCATTCACGTAATAATTTCCTAAATAGGCCAAGTTAAATAGTTCTTTGAAAATCAAAATTCTGAGCACATTTTCAATTTCCAAGCAACTGAAATCAAAATTTGGTAGTATAAATTTCAGAATATCTTCCAGACACGTAATGATTGGTACAACTTTTTACGTTGTATGCTCCGTAAATTGAAGTCTTCAAAATTGGACACAAATAATAACCAAATTTTCTAAAATTTGGTATTCAATTTTAACATATAGAAATTTACAATTAAATAGTAAAAATACAACTACTGAAATCTTAAAATCAGGTAGTTATATTTTTGTTACCTGATTTTAAATTCAGGATGTATATTGAGTTGAAATTCAACTACCGGTGTTTTATTTCCGGAATGATAATTTTAGATTGCAATTTCCATATTTCTGAAAGTAGTGTAAAATAAAATACAACTACTAAAATTTAAAATTAGGAAATTCTATACTTTTATATTTCTGAAGATGAGATTCTGTACTTTCATGTTTCAGGAAATGATTGTTTTTCTGGATATTGAATATTTGAGGATAGAAAGTATTTGACTTTTTGTAATTTCTTACTGTATTATTCTCTACATTTGTAATAACTTTTATATTTCATTGAATTAAATTACGCATGCATTAATTGTGGTGAGCATGTCATTATGAAGAAGACTTCCCCACGCCTTAGGGGATGGGATGTTTATAAAGTCCGAAGATGAAGGTTGAAGATTGGATGAGGAAAAATATTAAGAGATTGCGTGGAGGGCTAAGCCAGCCTCTGTCAAAGTCAATTAAAACATATATATAAGCAATCAAATTAAATGAGAGTATATGTTTGAAGATATCTATGTAAATATTTTATTTATTTATTGGCTCCTAAGTAAGTGGTTATGAGTTTGACTCTAAACTCATTGTGAATGGAAAAATAAGAGAAAAAATGAACTTAGTTTTAAATTAAAGATAGGAAAATGTTGAGGAGATTGCTCCGAGACACGAGAGGGCACGAACAATTGCTATTGATTAATCAGTCATTTTTGCAGACAAACAATACTATGATTTCCGCAACATAACCAATTGTATTCATCCACATGTTTCGTGCCTCCCTCATGCTTAGGTCGTAACAAATAGCACTCATGTTAAAGATAGTTTTCAATAATAATATCACAATATAATTTAAAAGTAATCACATTAATTATAACACTATAAAAAGTCTACATATATACATATTAAAATGATTAATCTACACTTATAAAGTGTGGTAAAGATAATTGTTTCCCAGTAAAAAAATGGTAAGGATTACAAATAAAAATGATATTGTAAATTACTTAATTCATCTTAATATGTCCTAAAACTCATTTGTAAATATACATATCATTACATTATTTTATATACATCAAATATGTAAAAATTATAATTATCTTACTATTTGTTGAAAATTTTCTGGTGCATTGCACGGGTAACGGGCACTATCCTAGTATTCCTAATCCACCCAGTTTACTATCGTATTTTAAGCCAATTTAATGTATGGTATCTAAAATGAGCTGGCTCTATTAATAAAGGTTATGTGTAAGATGAGTCAGCATTAATATTTTCTCAATAATATTTATAAAAATATACTTAATATTATTTATTTAATTAATTACAAACACATCCTTTCGCTTATTAATAATTAGAGTTTACCAATCAGTAATTCTATAAGTGAAGAGACCATTCCAAGTTAATAGTTCATGTACTATGTTCTTCATCCCCTTTTCTCTGAAGCATCGCCATTTTCCGAAGGAAAGGAACTTGGAGCGGTGGACATATATGGCTAGGCAGAAATTCTGTTGTTTTCAGGGAAGGGAAGGGGTTTTTCATATGCAGGGAAATTTTTTGAGCAGATCCAATTCAAGTCATTGGTTTGGCCAACAACAAAGGGTCATAGCAAAGACCTCAAACCAATGCCCAACAATTGAAGCCTAAGAACCTTAATCCTAAAAACTTCAAATACTTCAGCTAAAATTAGATATTTACTCATTGTGGTAACTTTTAACCATTTTTATTTTATTAAGGTTCCTGACCATTTAACTAATTTGCCAAAAATTCCCTCTACCTTTTTAAGGAAAATGCGAAAAATTATAACTTGAATTACCATTTCGGGTATCACACCCAAAAAAAAATCTGGGTACCACAGAATTCGCCATAAATTAATGGAAATTTTTAGCAATAGCCAGGGCGTATCGAGAGGGGCAAGCATGGGTCACCCCCCAAGTTTTTTTTTCTGACTATATGTATTTTTATATAAAATTTGTTTCTCTTAGGAGAAACAACTATTACACAGTGTTTAACATTTTGTGATAATCATTAGTTTAACATTTCTTGTTTCAACAACACCTACATAAATTTATTCAGTTTATATATTGAGAGAGAAATTACTGAGAAGACTATTGTTGATACGATAATAGATGAATTTAGTATTATGAAAGAACGAAGATTTGTATTTAAATAATTTATTATTTAAAGTTTATATAATATTTATTGACAAAAAAATTAGCATTTTATTTCATCCCTCAACAAGAAAATCTTTGATACGCCACTGGCAATAGCATTCACAAAATTTGAACAATTTTTTTGTAAGAATTGAGATGAGAAAGTTTGTTCATATTCGATTACTTGCAACAACAAAATTAGAGTATTGATTCATTCATACTTTACTTTTTCTTCAATCTCATTTCCACTCATTTCCTCTTCTTATCTCTAACTCTTCTATTCATATCACATCATCTATCATACTCATTTCTTCCTTATCTCATAAGGTAGATGTGTGTATGGAGTATCAACGAAACATTATTAAAAATCACACTCAATTACTATTCAAACATGTTAAAAATGAGTTTGTCTATATGACTCTAGGTGAAGTTTTAGTTCACTACTACAGAATTACCCTATAACCATAGTCCTTGGCAGTCTGTTACCACGGTTAAACCGTGGTATTGCTCAGTGTAGTAATAGATCAATTACCACGATTGAAGGCAGAACCGTGGTAATATCATACCTCTGTAATACTCAGTCCAAAGAGAAACCGTGGTAATATCAGGCCTCTGTTACCACGGATCAAGAAGAAACGTGGTAATATCACACATCTGTTACCACAGTTCAAGGCAGAACCGTGGTAATATCACTTCCTATTACCACGGTTAAACATTGAACAGTGGTAATAGGTCTATTTTTATTTTTATTTTTATTTTTATTTTATTTTTTTCTTCTACTCTCACATTAATTGTGCAAATAAAAAAACAGTCTATTGCAATACATACAACATTCTGTCTAAACTGCAACTATGGTCAAATCTAAACTTTAAATACAAAACTACCCAACATTCAGCAAGCTTCTATCGGGTTATGGAGATGTCATGATTCAACACTTTTCCGACGAAGCCTCTGTTGTGGTCGAAGGACAAGGAAGACTAGTAAGTCAGGATAAGTTCGGGGTACGAAGGCTCATCAAAGGCATCACACAATGTGAACATACGTGTGTGATGCAGAGCATTGGTGCAAGGAATTTGATACTGCTATAGTTTTGGGAAATTGATGGTAAAAGGAAGGCAGAAGCTACGGTTTGCCATTTTTGTTTTTATGGAAGAAGGATCACAGAAGCAGAGGATACAGGGAAGATGATGGAGTGATGGATGGAGAACAGATGAGAGATACTTCTGGAATTTATAAGCAAACGAGGGAATTTGAGGGGTGAAGAGGAGGGCGATTAAGAGGATGTGTTGAGAATTGTGAAACTTATGGGAAGTGTAACCGCTGAAAAGTTGCAGAGTAAAGAGGGAAGTAGTTTAGAAGTTTTAATTGCGCATGCTGGAGAATTTAAGAAGACACTTTTAGTGGGAGGAGAGATGAAGCATTTAAGAATACAAAACAGAGTGGAAGAGAGTGGAAGAGATTTTCTAGACTATGGAGAGGAAGGAAATTAAATGATAACTATAAGGACTAGATAGAGGAGAGGCATCTTGAAGCTCTTGAGCTCCGGGAAAGCCTTCATTAACCAAATTATCTAGATCAAAGAACACTAGTTCACAGATATTTTGAGAGAAACTCATGATAGAAAAAAAAAACCTAGAAGTATTGAACAACAACAAAAATCTTCAAAAGCAAACCCTAGAAGTAGAAGCAGGTCAAGAGGACTCACGAGTGAGGAAGAGAAGAGCGGCCAGAGGAGAAGACGGGAACAACGACGCACGAAGATCTAAACGGCGTGACAGAACGGCTGCGAGCAACAGCGCGATTGCGGAGAGAATGAGTGTCGGTGATGAGGTGCAGTGGCAAGTGTCGGTGACGAGGTTGAAGAGCGATGGAGTCACGACAGAGAAAGGGGAAGACAAATGGGTTTTCTCCAAACAAGGGTTTCCTAGCTAGCACTGTTCAACACGGAATCATAGTAATAAAGCTCGTAACCTCTTTTTACCATAGTTCCACACGGAACCGTGGTAACAGAAGCGTGGTAAAAAGGTAATTCTATAGCAGTGGTTCAAATATATATTTCATTCTCATGAGAATATAAGATACTCATTTAACCCAAACTTCACGTATAGTCATTTTAGACAACCCTTGTCTTGCAAGAACAAAAGACATTTTCAGCTACCACATCGCTGCAGAGTGTGGTACCCTGAATACCCATAACCAATCATAACCAATTAAAGTGTGTCATGTCGTTATCAAAGGCATTTATGTCACCAAATAGCAATCCCACGCGACACTATTCTAATCTACGCCTAATCTAAGAATCTAGGTGCTGGTGTCTGAACAAGCATTATAGCTCTTCATACCCTCCGCTGTACCGTACGTACGCAAATAAGGAGATCTTGAATCTTGATGTCGTTGTGGAGATTCTATTCTGGAGATGTTATAAAATATTAATGATTGTTTTTCATTTTATTATATTTATGAAATATATTGTTTTTAATTTATTTGTTTGATAAACAAATGAAAATATCATTTACTAGTTATTATGTTATGTATATCATTTCCTTCATTAAGAATAAAAAGCAAACATAGTATAAACGTAACTATTGGTGAATATTAAAACTAAACTGATCAGATAGACATTTTAACTTATCTCAAACTCAAAGTTTTATTTTTATTTTTAGAAAGCAAAAATTTTATTAGATAGAAATAGGCCTATAGTACAAACAACACATAGCACCATGTGCATAATCCCCCCAATATTACAAAGCAGAATCAGAAACCAACCCGGCCCCTTAACCTATTGGGCAAATGACCTTGGAATAAAAAACCTATGGTGCACACTTAGAGAATTACTTCGAACGGAGGAATTCGTAACACCAAGCAATATCCACAAGGTTCAATATCAGAAGAGAAAGACGAAAAAAGGAGGGGTTGCCGCCGCGCCAGAAGGGAGGAGGCGCGACGGCCACCCAAAACAAAGCTGCACTGAGAGAAAATTAAGAGAGATAAATTTTTCAGAGAGAAATTCAAAGTTACGAATTATTTTCAACAACCGCCACCGCCACCGCCACCGCCACCACATCCACCACCACCGCCGCCACCGCCACCGCCACCACCACATCCACCGCCACCGCCACCCCAACCCCATCCACCTCCACCATGATGATGATGATGATGATGCTGAGAATGAGCTGTGGTCGATGATGCAGCAGTCATCACAGCGAAATTACCGTCACCTGCTCTGGCTTTTGGGGTTTTAGGGTGTTGTTGAGCATTAGATTTTGTACTTGTATGCTTACTCTCCAAACAGCCCATATTTTTTGGGTTCAGGATTGATTCTTAATTTCTTGCACGCTGCACCCTTTATTTATATACATGGTTTAGTCATTACCAACTTTACACGTAAGCCTTTATGAAAGTTCTATGCAATTAATACATAGAGTTTGGATGAGGTACGTTAATTGGTTGACGTTGAGCACAATTCTGACCATTTCTATTTAATTGGTTAAATTATGAGTGTGACTCATATAATTAAATAGATTCCTTATGGATTTTTTCGACTAATCAAGAGAGTGGTAAAAAAGTGACGCACTTTTTCTACATTTTCCAATTTTTAATTAATCGATTAAAATTTATGTAAATCAACACACCAAATTGTAATTGGGGCCATATAGTTTAGATGATATAAGAAAAAGTGTTTGAGAGTGTTGTGGGATATTTCTATTGTTTGAATATATGGGATGGAAATTCACCTAGTCCGTCTCTATCTTTAGATATTTGGTTTAGTCACGAGCTGAAGCAAATTGTGGAAACTTCCTGGGTCAACAAACATATATTGTTTTGGTCAACGAACTTACTTGGGCTTGCAAATCATAAGATTTGGCCCATATGCGAATGCAAGCCCATTTTTATTAGCTAGACAGGGTAAAAATGAGTTCTACTTTATACTCCTTATTTCGGAAAAGAATTGTTATTATGTGAATCAATTTCTCTTTGGGCTAGCTTAGTTAATCGTTTTAGACATGATAGTATAGCCTTATATAATATATTATGAGATTATTTATTATTTGGTGCTAACATTGTATTTTATATAGACCATCAATCCACATTTATATATTAAAATGGTGGATGTAGGAAAACTGTGTGTATTTTAAAAGTTCGTCTCACATTGACAATTTGACAAGCCTTCTAAAAGTTTATGTAGCAAACTTCACTTTGTGGTGGTAAAGAGCCTTGAAAGGAAGTTGGCCTCATGCCCATGAGATTGGGCTTTGTTGGCCCATTGCAGTGTGAATTTGTGGGTTCACCCCGCGCACGATATATGGGTCTTGCTAGCATTTTTCTGAACCTATTTTTCTTTTTTTCAACTTCCATAGAAAACTTGTTTTTCATTCACAAAGCTCTTCCCTATTGTCGCAACCGGAGTCGCGGCGACGGTGCAAACAGTCCCACGAGCGGCGACTCCGGCCTCAAAGAAAGATGGTGATGGTCCTAGAGAGGGACACTGATATGTTGGCAATAGAATATGAAAACTGAAATATGTGAATGACTTCCATTTTATTAACAAAGAAAAAAGCGAATAAGCTTTACATCAGAATAGCACTAACCCACTTACCCTATAAAATAGGACCACACACAAGATACTTACTTAGCCACTAAACCAAATAACTGCTATTCCTAAAACTCAGTCAAAAGAAACTAACTAGTTCCCTGAATATCAGGGATTTATTGAGATAGTGGTAACTAACCACTTAACATTCAAATAAAACAAACCATATGCTTCTGTTCTAAAGTCTTTAACCCACCAAAACTAAGATGGCCATAGCGAAAATTCCATAGCCATTCCTTCTCTTTTAATCTTGCAGAAAGACATGATTGAGTATTGTCTTGGAGATTCAAAGGAAACATTCTATTGGCTGTCATGTTGGCTTGAGCTATCAAGCCCAACTTTTCATCTTCGATTCTACAAACTCCATGTTGGCTGTCATGTTGGTTTGAATGCCAACTTTTCCTTTTCCCATGACAGAAACAGTGGAGTTATCTCCAAACTTGACAGTGCTGCGATATGATTCATCCAAGTCAACGAATGCCTTCTTATCCCCACTCATATGGTTGCTACAACCAGTGTCTAAATACCACATGTTTTGTTGAGTTTCTTCCTTCACGTGACACACCATTAACCTCTTCCTCTCTTTCTGCAAAGTTAGACTTCTCTCCACTTTGACTTCTCAAATTTGTTCTACATTCTAACTTATAATGGCCAAACTTGCTACATCTGTAGCATTCAATATTGGACTTGTTCACTGACCTTGTTGAGTGATGGCCTCCACGTCCTCTTCCTCTTCCTTGGAAATGACTTTCTTGATGCTGATAATTCTGTTGTTGGTTCCCACGATCAGAATTGTTTCTACCTCCTCTTCCTCGATATCTTCCTCCACCTCGTCCTCTATCAACTCCACTAGGTGTGGAGTGATTTTCTGATATGGCCTTCAATGCTTGCTCTTCCTTCTCCTACTGGTTAATTTTCTGCTCATGAACCAATAATGAACTTTGCAATTCATCAATTGAAAGTTCATCAACATCATTAGCTTCTTCAATCGAACAAACAACAAAATTAAATTTTGGTGTCAAAGATCGAAGAATCTTTTCAACAATGGTGACATCCCCTGTCTTGTCGCCATGGATCAGCATCTTGCTGACAATAGCCATCGTTCTTGAAAAGTAATATGAAATTGACTCCCCTGATGGTGGTGGAAGGCGTGGTTATGATGTGGTGGTGGTGGAAGCCACGACGGCCATGATGGTGGTGGAAGGCATTGGAGAAGAAGGGAAGAAAAAATTATGGGGCATGATTATTCATTTATTCTCCTAATACAATACATAAATTTTTTTAAAAAAATTTATTATCCCGTTGACAATCTACAATAGTGGGTCAAATGGCCCTTGAACAAGGTTGCACAACAAAAAAATTATGCACATTAAGGAGCTAAGTTTGAGCCTTGATAATCTAGAACGCCACCCTTCTCACTGCCTTTTGAATGGACAAATATATATGTCATGAAGTGCAGGAACTTTTTAAAGTTGGAGCACTTGTACATTCAAAAGGTAGTAAGAGATAGTTATGGATTATCAGGGATAAAACTTATTTATTGGAAGAATAAATGCTTCTTTTAACAATTGAAGTTGTGCTAATGTTCTTCATAATCTAACTGGCATGAGAAAGATAGGTTTGGACTTTGTAGTTGAAATGGAGGAAGAACGAAGGGTGAACTAGGATAGAGGAAAAGAGAGAAGATAGAAGGAGAAAGGGAAGGAAGTACCAATTTCTTTTTTGGTGCTCCACATATATCCTCCAGAGCTATTTATGTTTGAGTCGAGAATTTCTACATTATAATGAGACTAACTCTTCCAACATATGTTTTTACTATTCACAAGACTCGAACTTGAAACACTATTTAAGGGGAATCAGTCATGTGTTACCTAAACCAACTACACTTTAGTGAAAGGGACAACCAATTTTATATGAAGAATTTTAATTTTTTCATAAATCTATTTTCATAATTTTCAGTGAGTTGCTTCGGTACTCTCTTAAAATGAGAGGGTTTGGGACAATTCATTATTTAGAGTATTAGGGACTAAATTGCAAATAAAAATTTTGTCTTAAAGAAATCATGAAATTTTAAGCCTAGAGGGTATGAAAGCCCTCCATTTTTTCTAAGGTCATTTAGACAACTCCATTTCAATTGGACTTGTCTAAATGACCTAAGAAAAAGCTTGGCTTAAATCACTCTAGTTTTAGGTGGACCAATGATATTTAAGGTAAGTGGAATTTCTAACCCTCTTATCTTAAATATCATTGGCCCACCTAAAACTAGGGTGATTTAGCCCAATTTTTTTCTGGGGAATTCTCCCATGCCACCCCCTTAGAAGATGCAGCGATGCATCTCGTATGTGGACCAATAAATACATGACATGTGTGCTTTTTTAAACATGTCATCAGTTTGACTAATAACTTTCATTATTATGACTTTTGGTCCTTCTATTTATATCTATTTTCATTTTCAATCTCAGCCTTTGTTTTTTAAAATTGAAATTCATTTTCAAATTCACAACTCGTAACATTTATTTTCACAAATCAAATTTCTAATTTTATTAACTAAATTGATTATCTTATTCCAGTCTATCTGTTCATCTTCTTCCCAAAACCACCTGAGTTCACCTTCTTCCCAATCCATCGAAAAAGAAACCACGAGAGATTCACAGTCGTTCCGATTTTCGTCCTATACATTTGCCTCTCTTCGTCGTCTTCTTGCGTAAGATAAGGCACCAGCAGTTCGCTCCCAAAATGCAACCCTATTCCTACATTCGTGAATCTTAATCCGCCGCTGCCAACCCTAATCCCGCCGCCGTCAACCCTAATCCTCCATTCCATAATCGTAATCGTGAAGCCACGCGGTTCGTTCACTGACTCGTTCTCCTTTGCTCTCAGCCCCGCCGTCGCGACTTGAAGTTCGAACCCTAATATTTCTTCGTCTCTTCTTTAACCTACGCAGCCGCAGACACTCATCATTCAACTTCAAACGTCAACCACTAACTCACCACGACCAACAACAAGGTGGGTATAGTTCTAATATTTTGTTTCTTATTGTTATTAGACATAATATTTCTGGTGGTCATTTGAGTTTCAGTTATATGAATTATGTAAGTGTTGCTTGTTGTAAGTGATTAAAGCAAGTTATTAGTAGTGATTGTTAGGATGCACAAATTCAAGGAAAATTATGGTTTTATGTTAGTGTTGATTGTTGTAAGTGATTGAAGCAAGTTGTTAGTAATGATTGTAAGGATGCACAATTTCAAGGAATGTTATTGGTTTATATTAGTGATGGTTGTTGTAAGTGATTTAAGCAAGTTATTAGTAGTGATTGTAAGGATGCACAAATTGAAGCAAAGATATTGTTCACAATTTAGCAGCCCTTGGGGGAAAGGCATGAAGTTATTAGTTTCAGTGAAATTTTATGCAAGCAAAGTTATTTGCCCCACAATTGTGCAAAATTCTTGTGTTTGATACAAAAATGTGTTCTGATTCTGATTTATATGTTGTAATAAAATGTTCAAATATGTTGTTTAATAAGTTGATTTTATGTAGTCTATGGAGAATTCATCATCTTCTTCTGCTTCAAAATCCTCATTGCCGTCATCACGGGGGGGCAAAAGTATACTCTGCTACTGTTGTGTCCCAGCCACTATCCGCCCTGCTAAGACTGCAAAAAACCCAGGCAGGTGGTTCTGTGGCTGTGGGAAATATGACGGTTACTCCGGTCACTGCGATTTCTTTGTTTGGTGTGATGAGACAAGTCCAGGCTTAATTAAGCTCTTCAATGGTTTAATTCTGAAAAACAATGAATTGATGGGTGAAGTCGAAGTTCAAACAGCAAAAGTTTTGGCCTTGGAGAAAGAACTGCATTCAACCAACGGGAACTTGGAGTCAACCAACAAGATTTTGGAATCAACCGTGCAAACTGTGTACTCACTTAGGGGGCAATTTAGAATAAGTATGTGTTGTTTTGTTGTGTTGGTGTGTGTACTGTGTTGCCGTATGTTGTAAGGAAACTATGGTGAATCAAGCAATTTTACCTTTCAATGGTATGTACTGCAGTTTGCTCGAATTAGTGCCCACTTCATAACCTCAATTTTGAATATGTTAACCTCAATTTGTTTGATTAACACCACAATTCTTGTTATCCAACAAGCAATTCAGTTCATGCTCTGGTCTTCCTCACAAAGGTCCCACTTATTATTAATTTTATCTAAGAGCCATTGTAATAAGGCTCATACGGCCACAGGCAATCATAAACAATATTTGAGCTACTCTGCACCTTATTGTTACTTAAACATGCTTCTTGAATTTTAAGTAAGCCAATTTTTGTTAATAGTTTGGGAATATGGTGTGGTCTTTATATGCTCGTTGTGGTCTTTTTACAAGGAACTTGAAATGATAAGTGCCAAAGAAGATGCAAACAAATGAAAATGAAAAATGGAATTCGGCTAAAGTAAGTTGAAGGGGTAAACCATATGTATTACTAAGCCAAATGTTGGTAAGTCTTGAGAACAAGCTCTCTCAAGTGAGCAAATATTACACCAACAAAGTTAAACTTAGAATTTTTGAGAACAAACTATCTAACTAAAGTGAGCAACTATTACATCAACAAAGATCAAAGATAAAGACAAAATTGTTGAGAACAAGCTCTCTCAAGTGAGCAAATATACTCCTACGTATCCAAGAAATGCTTGTTGAATATCCAACGACTAACTTTTCTGCTCCATCTTTCTTTCAATAGCCAAAACTGGTAATCTGCACAAGCAACATTATGTACAAACAAAACAACAGCAATACCAAATATTACGCAGCATACAATTAAATATAAAACAAGCATAGCAAACACAGTATTCATCCAATCCAAACCAAGCCAAATTCAGCAATAAAATTTTGGTGCACACACACCATTTGTCCCCTGTCCATAGAAAACTATGTATCCCTGCAAACCAACCAAAATATGAAACACCTAAACAAAACAATCTTTGGTGCATACGCACCATTTGTCCAAATACTTAAATAAAAAAACATTGGTGCACACACACCATTTGTCCAAATAATTAAACCCTTCATGACCAAATTCTACCAAACAAGTAATAAGTTCAACAATTCTTCTTCTTAGGGTAATCATTCCAGTGCTTGAAAGCCGCAGCTATGACATTATTTGCAATTTGATTGTGCCCTTTTAGAACCAAGTCCAACGCTATCTTCATCCTTGCGTCATTCCCGACCTATATTTTTTGTATAAAATTTGATTATCAGTTAATGACTTCCCCTATATTGCAGTATTAAAGTGAGTGTTGTAAATAAAATAACATACACTTACCACAAATCTGGTATTCATCAGCCCAGTAATCATCGGTCATCCACGTTATGACCCACACACCGCAATCATTTCTGTAATATGATAACAAGGTCATTAAGTTCAGATTAATAGATTATAATAATTTAATTTTCAAAAGTCTATTTTCTTACGATCCCGGTGGCTGTTCGCCAAGATTTTTGGGGGTGAATGCTTCGAATTCGAAAAGAACGGGCTTGTTTTTGCAGGCATCAAAAGCTGGCAGCATGAAGCATTCATCCAAGAAAATTGCCTGCGTTATAAGTGATTGTTAGATTTTGCATACTTATGAAGTGGACAAAATAATGAAATGGATTCTTACCACTTTAAGGACAGCTCTCTTCCTATGGACTGTTCTTGACGAACACGGAAGAGGGTCGAGGATTGCCACTTTACGGTTGTGAACTTCAAACACAGCGAGGTACCAATGTGTATTATCATCATTCATTGGAACATAAATCTGCATACATTAGGGACAAATATTGTTAGAAAATGAACCTCGCTATGCATGAGTTTGCATGAATACAAGAAATTTCTACCTTTTCCACTCTGTCGAGGTCTCCCATAAAGCTTTCCCTGTACCAGTTAAGTATGGTTTCTTTCCTTGATGCGACGGGCGGTTGCGTTGCATATTGCTGTAATTTAAAAGAATTGTTAATAAAAACATAAATGATGCCGATTAGTAAAGGTTAATGACCATAATTTAGAATAAATTAGTGGTTAGGAGTGCTGATTACCGCAAACAAGGTGGGTAAGTACCACCGGGACCTATGGTTAAAAAGTTCACTTTCCAAGTGTGTTATCATGCTAACAGCAAGGTTCATGACCTGGAAATGCAAAAACATGAGGCATCTGCATTAGAAATACCATGCCAGAATAGCAAAACCAAAATTTTAAGGGTTGTAAGAATCAGTAATCTTACCTCCATATCCACCCATCCCATGGGGCGGAGTGACTTGAGGGTTTGTCGATCTGCATGAAAATAAGAAGCTTTGACGAGTGTCTCCTTCCTGCAACACCCACAGCATAATGAATAATAAGCACAGCGACAACTCACTTGAACAAAAGATATGTAGGGCTAAAAGTTAAGTTAAGATACCTATCAAGCCCGGATATGGTGCTGTCCGCAAAGATAAACGCTGCAACTGCAGCCTGCACTTGGTTCATAAGAAATGTGTGGGAAGGTCTATACACCACCGGGAGCCACTGGACAATACAGCACAACTAATTAGTTTTACAACATGACAACATTTAACATCGAAAGAGAAGGCAGTTAGAGAACCAATTAAAATGCTCACCTCAGGTACTCTTATCCCCTCGGTCAATCCAAAATTAATCCCAGTTAGCGGCTGAAAGTTAGTGTATTCAGAGGCATTTTCTAACGTGAAATTCAGCTTCTTCACAGAGTTTGGGTGGTTCTGGGGCGTATTGCAGTCTTTGGACTTGAAACATGGGGCTGTAAAGGAGCCTCTGCGTTCCTTGCTTGATGGGGTAACTTTAGGGCTCTGTTGAAACACAACTTTGACAAGTGTGTTCACAACTTCCCTGATAACTTCCACCGCTTCTTTCACTTCAGCCATGTCTCTGTTGAGATTGTTGTGGACCGGTGATTCAACTGTTGGTTCGTCTATCTGCCTTGGTGCACTGAAATACAAGATAAAACTCATCAACAAGACCAAGTTGAAATACAGAAACCCACAACATTAGGGGTGGAAGATGGTTCAACCTGGACGAAATCTCTATGAAGATGTCATTTTTTTCTTTTTCTCCAGGAGAGGTCTTCGTCCGTTTTTTAGGGTTTCGGGCCTTGGTTCCCTTCGCAGCACCTCCCATGATTATCCTCTTCAATTGGATGGTAGAAACTTGTTTCAGGCTTGTGTTGACAATGTCTAGATTTCTCTAGCATATATAGGGCTACCATTACGAACGATGGGGATGATGAAACGTCGAAAAAGAAGAGAAGATGAGGAGGCGAGTGGAGGTTTCCACCTCTGGGTTTCGTGTTCGTCTTGATGGAAGAAGACATTATGATTGAGTGTGCTTCAATCGAAGACGGCGCAGAAGCTGAAGCAGGAGGGTTATGTCCCTCGAGAGTATGGGTATTGGATTCGGTGTTGTCAATGTGTACCGAAATAAGATGGGCCTGTGTGATTTCAGCCGTTGGATCGACCATACACGGCTAAGAGGATGACAGTATATGGAATCCATGTAGTACTTACTAGTAGGGGATTAGAATTGCTCAACACATGAGTGGTATTTTAATTATATTTAAGATTTTTCTAATATATATTTTTTTTTATAACACTCACTCACTTAAGAATTTTTTTTCTAAGAATCACTTATCTCAAGGTTACTAAGAATCACTTAAGTCAAGGTTACTAAGAATCACGTAAGTCAAGGTTATTAAGAATCACTTAAGGCAAAGTTACTAAGAATCACTTAAGGCAAAGTTACTAAGTATGACCTAAGTCGTACATACTAAGAATGACCTAAGTCAAGAATTGTAAGAATCACTTAAGTCAACGTTTGTAAGAATCACTTAAGTCAACGTTACTAAGAATCACTTAAGGCAAAGTTACTAAGAATGACCTAAGTCAAGATTTGTAAGAATCACTTAAGTCGTAGTTACTAAGAATCACTTAAGTCAACGTTACTAAGAATCACTTAAGGCAAAGTTACTAAGAATGACCTAAGTCAAGATTTGTAAGAATCACTTAAGTCAACGTTACTAAGAATCACTTAAGGCAAAGTTACTAAGAATGATCTAAGTCAAGATTTGTAAGAATCACTTAAGGCAAAGTTACTAAGAATCACTTAAGTCAACGTTACTAAGAATCACTTAAGGCAAAGTTACTAAGAATGACCTAAGTCAAGATTTGTAAGAATCACTTAAGTCAACGTTACTAAGAATCACTTAAGGCAAAGTTACTAAGAATGACCTAAGTCAAGATTTGTAAGAATCACTTAAGGCAAAGTTACTAAGAATCACTTAAGGCAAAGTTACTAAGAATCACTTAAGGCAAAGTTACTAAGAATGACCTAAGTCAAGATTTGTAAGAATCACTTAAGTCGTAGTTACTAAGAATCACTTAAGGCAAAGTTACTAAGAATCACTTAAGGCAAAGTTACTAAGAATGACCTAAGTCAAGATTTGTAAGAATCACTTAAGTCGTAGTTACTAAGAATCACTTAAGTCAACGTTACTAAGAATCACTTAAGGCAAAGTTACTAAGAATGACCTAAGTCAAGATTTGTAAGAATCACTTAAGTCAACGTTACTAAGAATCACTTAAGGCAAAGTTACTAAGAATGACCTAAGTCAAGATTTGTAAGAATCACTTAAGTCGTAGTTACTAAGAATCACTTAAGTCAACGTTACTAAGAATCACTTAAGGCAAAGTTACTAAGAATGACCTAAGTCAAGATTTGTAAGAATCACTTAAGTCAACGTTACTAAGAATCACTTAAGGCAAAGTTACTAAGAATGACCTAAGTCAAGATTTGTAAGAATCACTTAAGGCAAAGTTACTAAGAATCACTTAAGTCAACGTTACTAAGAATCACTTAAGGCAAAGTTACTAAGAATGACCTAAGTCAAGAATTGTAAGAATCACTTAAGTCAACGTTACTAAGAATCACTTAAGTTAACGTTACTAAGAATCACTTAAGGCAAAGTTACTAAGAATGACCTAAGTCAAGATTTGTAAGAATCACTTAAGTCGTAGTTACTAAGAATCACTTAAGTCAACGTTACTAAGAATCACTTAAGGCAAAGTTACTAAGAATGACCTAAGTCAAGATTTGTAAGAATCACTTAAGGCAAAGTTACTAAGAATCACTTAAGTCAACGTTACTAAGAATCACTTAAGGCAAAGTTACTAAGAATGACCTAAGTCAAGATTTGTAAGAATCACTTAAGTCAACGTTACTAAGAATCACTTAAGGCAAAGTTACTAAGAATCACTTAAGGCAAAGTTACTAAGAATGACCTAAGTCAAGATTTGTAAGAATCACTTAAGTCGTAGTTACTAAGAATCACTTAAGTCAACGTTACTAAGAATCACTTAAGGCAAAGTTACTAAGAATGACCTAAGTCAAGATTTGTAAGAATCACTTAAGTCAACGTTACTAAGAATCACTTAAGGCAAAGTTACTAAGAATGACCTAAGTCAAGATTTGTAAGAATCACTTAAGGCAAAGTTACTAAGAATCACTTAAGTCAACGTTACTAAGAATGACCTAAGTCGTACATACTAAGAATGACCCAAGTCAAGGTTACTAAGAATCACTTAAGTCGTAGTTACGAAGTGACCTAAGTCGTACGTACTAATAATGACCTAAGTTAAGATTACTGAGTATTACTTTAGTCGTAGTTACCAAGAATCACTTAAATTCAAGGTTACTAAGAATAACTTATCTCGTAGTCACTAAGGGTGACCTAATGCAAGGTTACTAAGAATCACTTATGACAAGAAGTTACTAAGAAGTTACTAAGAATCACTTATCTCGTACTTAATAAGAACTACGAATCACTTAAGTATTCTCAATAGGAAATTTGTATATACCAAGTATAATTAAAAGAAAAAAAAAATACTCAATTTTTTGCACGGCCCAAGACTGAAAAGGAAGCTTGACGTGAGTGGTGATTGATTGGATGTGTCAGTCAGGGAAATCATGAAGCCTACTCTGTTCACACGGCCCAAGACTGAAGACACAGCACTAATGATGAAGGAAAAATGAAAGGTTAGGACGTGGACGGTTTCTTCTTCTCCATTCTTCATTGTGTAAACGTTGGTGCAGGAAATCAGGAAATAAAGTAAAGAAAATTAAACGTTTCGCTTTCCTTTCGAAACTGAACCCCCTTCTTCTCCGTTGTCCCTCTACTCAGAATCCCTCTTTCTTCCCCACAAAACCTGAAGGTTGTGGTCTACATTGTCTCTCTGCGCTTTTCTTTCCCTCTATCCCTCAAAAAAACCTGAAGTTCGTGGTTTTTCATTGCACAAATACAAGGTGAGTCCATTTTTCTTCTTCGTGTAACTTCATACATAGCTTCACTCAACATATTATTGCTTCGTGTTTTGATTTTTTTTATGTAATTTATAGGAACGTATATTGATTTACAAGGAGTATTTGTAGTTAACATTTCATATTTTGATTTAAGGTAAATGGCTCGTTGTGGTAGTAGCCGAGGAGTGTATGGTGGGATTGTTGTTACCATCCCAATAGACATTGAATCGGTAGGCTCGCTATGTGTTAGTTTATCCTATTTGTAATTGATTTGCATGTGTACTGTTGTGAATGCTAATGGAACCTTCCATTGATATGAATAATCGTTACAGGAGCACTTGGTTATTCCTACAAACTTTTATAAGACAAATAAGGCTAAAATAGGATCGATGGTTGAGTTAACTGACCCTATGGGCAACTGCATATCTATTCAAGTAATGGTGGGGGGTAATGGTGCCGTTCTATGGGATGCTGTCCCTAAGTTAAGTCAGTTTTACGGTTTAAAAAAAAACCATTCTATGGTGCTTGATCTGAAGGCCCCAAACAGCTTTTGAATGGAGATTTTTGATGAGGACTTGGAACAAATCAAATATCCTATCCCTAGGACTGAAGTGCCTCAATCTGCTCATGCAGTGCCTACTGCCATACTCTGGAATACCGATTGGAACAATCATACACCGACCTTGCGTTTTTCCAAGACTGTGACAACATCTATTGCTAGAGGAAACCAGACCTTGGTAAGCATTTCAAGATACAAAAAGTTTCATTTGCTGAATTTTCTATTTGCAGTCTAATGATTATGGTTTTTTTCATTCTTTTACAAGCCTCTACCACGCCAATTTGTTCGTGACTGCCTTCATCCAAATTATGAAACAATTCTCGTAAGGAGTGAGGCGAAAACTTATAAGTGCAGTGCCCTATGGAGGAATCGAGGTGCTGAGTCTGGTGATTGTCATCTTGGGTCTGGGTGGTACCATTTCGTGAAGGACAACCGTTTGGCTAAGGGTGACAAACTGCACTTCAAAGCTGAAAATGGATTTAACAACGTTATTTTCGTTCGGATTGAACGTCTTATGAGAAATGCTTGACAATATAATTTCGTTTCAAATTGTACTTACTAAAAGTTTACTTGAATGTGGATTTGCAATGTAAATAACTGGATGGTGCATCTTCCTTAGTTGAATGGTGCATTGCATATTGCTTTTATTGAATCTCCTAGTTTTATTGTGTACAATTTTTCTTGGTTGAATGGTCCATTGCATATTGCCTTTTTTTTCAAGAGTTGTATTCATTCTGTTTTTTTCAGGAGTTGTATTCATTCTCTTAGGTTCCCAGCAGCACCAGTGCAACACACAGCTCAATTTCCATGCCCTCATCCAATGTATTACCCCAATGGATTTAACATGTTTCCCCAATTTCCCCCCACGCAGTATTTTACACCCACATCCTCAATTTTCTGCATACCCAGCATGTAGGATTAGTCAGTTTATGGGTGTTATAAAGGAGGTTGAGAGGATGGCAAACATGGGAAATAATAAGTAGTATGGGTTAGAAGACGAGTTATGATATGTATGTATACTGACAAATTTTTGTTATTTTTGTTAGTGTTTGAGTTGTTGTTTTATACCCTTTTCATTTCCTTGCTGTGCTACAAATCTTCCGTTGAAGTTCTTTGATGTTGTGGAGATTGCATGAAATGAAGTGTGTTGATAATTACCATAGAAGGTTAAGTAAGAAGATTTTGTGTTGAAAAGAACTCTACATCTCAATATACTGTGGGAAAACCTTACATCTTAAATTTTCATAAAAAATAAAATTTGACAATACAGGTCAATATACCATGTAAAAACTTCATGTTGCAATTTTTCAAAAAAAAAATAACATTACATTCTAACACACCATATGAAGATTTCACATATCAAAATGCACCATTTGAGAACTTCAACCCTCAAATTTTTGTTATAATAAAAACACTACATTTAAATACATATTATGAAGATTTCACATATCAAAATGCACCATTTGATAACTTCAACCCTCAAAAAAATTTTTTTATAAAAAAAAACACTACATTGAAATGCATCACTTGAATACTTCAAATCACATGTCAATTTTTCAAAGAAAATAAACTCTACATCCCAATGCACCGTACGATTTCAATACACTAAGATAAAATTTTACAATTCAATATGCCCTAATTTTTCAGAGTAGGTAATTTCTCTTTATTTAAAAGTTATGTGTAATTATCACTACAATTCTACAAACACATATCACCCCGACAAGAAATAAACTAACCAGTTTGCAATGCACTGGATAAAAATTTGAAGGTATCATCCATCAATCCCATCCGAACAAAAAAACCAAAATGATAAGGACGAAAATACATGCTTATAGCAGCCCAAACACATATCATCAATCACAAACATTAATCCAAGAAATTAAACAGAACAATTGAACAGAACCATTATCAAAAGCTAAATATTAAGCAGAATCAGAACCATTGTCAGAAATTTAAAATTGTTGCAATAAAGCAACCGTACCAACAGAAACCATTGTCATTTGTAAATTTAAAATTAAACTGAAATAGAAACTTATAAATCATTGTCTGGAAGAGGCGGTGGATTCAAATTCACTTCTCCTTCTCTTACGCTGCTCCATGTCCCGAATAAGCTGGCTGATTTCTGGGAAGTCATCAGTTGAGGATGAAGGGGAAGTTTCGGCTGCAACAGCCGCATCCTGGGCAGCTCCTCCTCCAGCATCAGCGCGAACACGGGGAGTTCCAACAACCGCATCCCGTCCAGCATCATTCCCCCCAGCAGCATTCCCCCCAGCAGCATTCCCCCCAGCAGCATTCCCCCCAGCATCATCAGCAGCATTCTGATCGGCAGCAGCAGCATCAACATCATCATCACAATCATCATCATCATCCTCGTCATCATCATCGTCATCGTCCCCACCACCAGCAGCAGCACCCTCCTTTGAAGGGATCACAATTCCGTGTCTTTCAAGGAATTTCCTTGTAATCACAGTGCATGTGTCCCGAGCGAAGTGGCTAAAGGCAAAGGGACACGCAACCATACCCTGCAAGATCTTTGTCAGTAAAAATCCATAAGGAATTGCATACGTTGTATTTGCCATCACCCGACGCAGGTGCTTATGGACAATATCAACAGGGTCGATGGGGAGTTTTTTCAGAGTGTGATAGATGATGAAAACATCGTTATCAAGGACGTAGGTGTGTAGGCTGATCCTGGGGCAGAAGACACTCAAGATAAGCACGTGGATGAGCTTTGCTTCTCGGGTGAGATTGCTGGCCCTGGTGGCATCCTCTCTAGAAATAAACTCTCTGCCGAACACCGTTTTGTTGATGTCCCGCTGGTCCAATTCGAGGTTCCACCCAATTGTGTATTGGGAGCCTTCTGCTTCTGCCTCCAGCAGCCCACACAGCCGTTGATGGTTGAAGGTCAATAAATAGTCAAGCACTTGCCCTGAGAACCCTGATTGTGCATCAAACGTCACACCTCCCCAGAACTCCTTGATAATCTCCGGATAATTTGACGTGTAAGCAGCACTGTTGATGCAATTGAGAGGAGATGTTAGAAGATGATCAGCGCCTGGAAGATTCCACTCCATTAGGTCTTCGAAGTCGTAGCACAGATGTTTGCAGATAGCTCTGGCCATTTCGCAATGGTAACTGAAAGGTGTAATGAAGGAGAAGTTAGTAAACGGCTCCACAGAAAGTATATATCATCAATAGAAGGCAATGGCAGTTGTGGGGAGTTATATAATGGGGAGTTGTGTGCAAAAACGTGCATTTGGTGGTTTATCGTGGGTAGTTTTGGGTAGTTCTTCATTGACATTTTCTTTGAAAATGGGCCAACAAGGGAGCTATAATGGGGTATGGGAAGCACAACAACCGAACATGCAGTTTACACGTAAAAACAACATACACACGAGGCACCCACGACTGAAATACAGGACAAGGACAAACAGTTTAAACACCCACCACCATCATATCACAGAACATATGAATTATGTCAATCTTTAAACATAAGATATTGTACGAACATATCACATAACTTGCAGTTTAAACATAAGCGGCCCATCGTATGAAAGAACACATGAAAATAATCAAGTATTACATCTTAATTGGGTATAATTAAACATTGCATGGATATTCAACGGTGCAAAGGAAGCAGCAACGACAATGCAATAAAGGGATAGGGAAAACCTGGTGTGGATGGCTGTCTCTTCAAATTGCTGGTCTCGCCGGATTCCCTTTAGACTTGAGTAAAGTTTTAGAAACTTGAGTAGGGGTTTACAAATTTTTTGTGGAGCCATATATATGTGGAGTTATGTAGCCAATATCGCAGAAAATGGAAGACGGATGGACGTAGTTCGTATTCGTTGGCCTGGCTGGACGAGCTTGCCGATGAAGCGTGCGCTGCCATTGAACTGCGAGGGCCATTAAACGCTGTCCAAAACCATACATTTTCCAAGCGTTGCAATGATGACCTCTGCACATATTAATGATTAATCATTAATGAACAGGTAGGGAGGGAGAGAGAGAGTAGGAAAAGGCTTAGGAAAATGAATAGTCTCTGCTCTCTCGTATCGAAGAAAAATGATGGAGAGGTTTTTGGTTGCAGCATCAGGCATCGTAACATATAATATGTTAAATATATTTAACGAACAGCAATTTTCAGAAGTTGTTAGCTTAGATCAATGGAACGTGCACATGCACATGTGAAGGAGGGCTCGGGTTCGATTCTGATCAACGGCCTCCTAGTTTTTACAATTTTTTTTGGTTATTTCCATTTCCTTTTACACGTTGATTTTTTATTTCTTGTAAATATTAATTATAAAATAGCATGTCCTTGTGATTGCATATTTTAAGTAAGTAAAATACATTTTGTTTTTTACCATGACACAAAATTAATTACAATATTTTTATTTTTATTAAAAATTAATTAGAAAATTAAATTTTACAAAATATTATGTATTTTTTATTTGAAGGAAAATTTGATACATTTTTCATTATTTACATCATATGCAACCAATATCCCGTCCACCCCAAACGTCTTGGATTGTCTGTCACTATGAGCACTTGGATCGTTGGGATTAACTGTTTACGCTTAGTGAAAATCAATTTGCTTCAAGTGATTCAATTTTAAATTTAGTGAAAAGTGGACAATATTCCCAAGTATCCAGCAAAAAATAGCTTTGGTTCTTCAGTAATTTAACATCGGTTTTTGGTTTTTTGGTTTAAATTATAATTTAAACTTTAAATTATGGTGAAGTCATTTATTTAAATTAAAATGAAGTCATTTATTTATGTAAAGATCAGAAAAAATTTAAAATATACTTATGGAGGGAAACAAAAACACATTGGTGCAACATTATATGGAAGGCACCTATCTGGAGTTCGAACACCTGATGATGGGAATAGGGGTTTCGTAGGCTTTATTGGAGCGAGGTCTGCAGGTGGTGATTAATGCTGCTTTCTTACACTCAACCTCATCCCTGTGAACTCCAATGGCACTCTCCTCGAACTTCGAACCCACACTTACCCCAGATATATTACCTCAATTAATTGCTATGTTTTATCCAACAAACCCTAGGAAACAATACAGAAACCCTGAGGATTGTAAGCCACTATGACGAAGAAAGGCGAGAATCCTGTACGCCGAAGCCAGAGGAAGCGAGGTCGACCAGCCTTGGAATCAAACTCTGTCACTTCTCCGGAAGTAAACAACAATAGTCCGAACATGAACAAATCTTTCGTTGTCATCTCTTCAAAGTAACACACCCCCCCATACATCAAACAAATCTTTACTTTCCTTGAATTTGGCGACATATCTAACTCACACCTCCGTTTTTGAATGCAGTAACACCGATTCATACTTCCATGTCAAGATGGATCCTCCACCGGCAATTAACGAAATGCTACATGTTAAAAAGCAGGTAACATTTCGTTGTGTTAGTCATTCAATCTGTGTATGTTGTTGAGACAATATTATACTTTCTTAATTGCCTTGCTTTTTTTATATAAGGGGTGTAACGTGGATGACAGGCTTAATGCAATGGAGGCGAGTATACAGCAAGTGATGCAAAGTGTAGGATGGTTGACACAGACACTCATAAACCAATCAACAAAGACACCTGTGACCCCTGAACTCACTGCTTCGCCATCAGCGAATGCTGCGGTTGATCAAATTTTGAAGAAGTTTGGTCAACCTTGTGATAAAGGGACACCAATTGAGAACCCTGAAAAGCATACCATGAATGCTGGAACCCCCGAAGAGATGACACCAATTACTGAGAACCCCAACGCACTTGTTAGGAAATTG
Organism: Acmispon strigosus; assembly: GCA_030819835.1. Lineage (NCBI taxonomy): Eukaryota > Viridiplantae > Streptophyta > Magnoliopsida > Fabales > Fabaceae > Acmispon > Acmispon strigosus. The sequence goes on along the minus strand of JAUAMA010000005.1, from coordinate 41,080,192 downwards.
TTCACCACACCCAAGACAGTACTTCCAGATTTTGTTCCACCAGTACGTCTAACTGAGTTTAAGTTGATCTTACAATTGACAATTAATGTTACCCTAACAACTTTATTGTTATGTGTTATGCAGTTCTTGAAGAAAATCTTCACCCCAGAGGCTACCCTCCTAATACCATACCCTGAGATCGCTGTTGCATTGTACATCTTCAAGAAGTCAAATAAGGAGGACAGTGCCTGGTAAGTGAAAGATACGTCTCTATTTTGTCTAAATCCATTTTAAACTCCTCATATCGATTGCATTTATATCCAGTAAATAATATGCCCCTAATATGTATTGCTTACACTCAACACAGGAAAGAGATGTTAGTAAGGTCTGAAATCCCCATTATAGACGGAACCAGAGGCATGCTGCAGTCACTGAGACCAAAGGAAGCAGTGGGACAAGATGTCATTAACATGCTTGTCTGCCTGCTTACAGCAACTGAGAAGGCGCGTATGAAAAATCCACCGTACTGGTTTTTTCCTACAACTTTTTCTGTAATACCCTAAGTCTCCTTTTTATTTAATTTTCATTTTATCTTACACCCTATCCAGTGAAACCCAAGTAACTGAAATTTAAATTGTGTGGTCCCTGCGTGTGGTGGTTTATATTGTAGCAAGCTGTATTAAGATGGAATACACACCCAGATACTATGAAGAGGTCTAATCAGAAACATTTCATGGGTTCCATTGATCTGGTCAGACAGGTAATTGTATAGTTTTGACATCTTTATCGGAAGGCATCCAATGGATACCCAAAACATTTCATCTGATACCTTTGCTTTATCATGCTTGGCTTACTTGATTTGTCCCCAATTAGGTATTCATACCTGTTAATGATGATAACAAACACTGGTATCTGTTGGTGGTTGATTTTACGAAGCAACAAGTTAAATACCTTGACAGCTGCCCAGACGAAAACAGAATGGCGGCCAGGATCAGACAAACCAAACTGCTGGTGTGTTACTATTTTCGTTAACCATGGTGGATTGTTTTATGAACAAGTGTTTTTTAGTAAATTTAACTCCAGTAGTAAAATTTTATTTTATTCCATTTGCATTTTAACTGCTTGGTGTTGCTTTTTTCTAATCAGACAATATACTTGGATGAGCTGCTGCAAGACGTCTCATTCTATGATTTCGAGCTCACCCCCAAACCAGTTGTCTCGTCATTCAAACTTGTCATACCTGAAGAAGTTCGTGTTGAAAAGCCTGACTCGTAAGTTATCACCATTTTAGCTTGCTGCTAGTTTAGCTGATAATTTAAATCAACTCCTAACCAAATGTGCTACAGAAATGACTGTGGAGTTTGGGTTGCAACTTGGATGGAAAGAGGGGAAGTCAATAAATACGACAACATTGAGGTGACAAACAAATTTGTCAATTTGGGCTGCCAATTGTTTGTGTGACATACACATTTTAGATCATCTGCTAATTGGTGGACGGATTATTTGCAGGTTAGTAACTACACAAGGCTGAGCCTAGCTGCAAAAATTGGACTACATTCATACAACCTGCTGCAAGGAATGGTCTTGACGAAGTCACTTGATTACTATCACAGGTTGCTTGAAGCTGATAAGAAGAAGAAGGCCGTCCCTCGGACATGCTGAGATTGATTACATGATTTGGTATCTCTTAAGTTCTGGCTTTTTAACCTAATGAATTGTACTGTGCACAATAGAGGCATAAGCCTCTTTATTTTGGTTGTGGAGATTTTGGTTGTTGGATATTTTTCGTGGTCAGGTGAGAGTGGGATCCTCTTGTGTTTTTGACCCCTCTTTTGTTTTGTTTTTTAGGTAGTGGTTGTTGGATAGCTTTATCAGGTAGGCATCAACTAGTTCACTGAACTTATAACTTGCCCCACATTTATCATTCTTATAACCCAGTTTCACACGAATTGCAACGGTGTGATCAAGTGTTAGGTACATTAAATGAATTTGACAGCAAAAACGTGGTAAATGAGTACTGGAAAGCATTTTCCCATGATATTGGATGTTTAATGCATGCCGCCCCTGATTGTATTTTTACGTTCAACTTTCTTGAAGATCGCGTGTACAGAAGCTTGAAATTGATTACGAAACTGGTATCAAGACGCACGATCGTGGGTGGTAAAGGGAAGATGCAAGGCCACGTTTGATAACTGGATGATCGTGCGGTTGAAGGGAAACCGTCAACTGATATTTACTGCGCGCCGCCCACCTAAATTGCAGTGCTAATTGAATGTGAAGGGAAAAACATCATGAATCTGTTACTTTCTCTACTTATGTTACACGAATTCAATACACCACCCAATCATATCCCATATGCTATATAAGGTTGGCTTACAGAATTGAATCTTTCATACCCATCTTTGTCAAGAAAAATCAGGTTCCAGAAGCATATAACCTGATCCCAGGAAAATCAGGTTTCATGAAAAACAGGTTCCAACTCCTTGTCGACGTTGGTGCTGTAGTTCTATGGAATCGATTCCAGGATCCTCCCACGTAACCTGATTCATGTCAAAGCCAATAAGTACATGCACTGCTTGACAAGATCTGTCGTCCTACCGAGTTCGATTTGGTCTAAATAGTCGTGCTGGAATACAGGGAACATGCCGTACTCCCCACACAGCGCGGGACGCAAACAATTTCAAAACAGGTGAGAAGCAGTAGCTGACAAACAATTTTATGCTATATGGTGTAGCATCTTCTTATTAGTCAGCCCCCGCAGCTCAAATGTTTTGAAATTGTTTTCATCCCGCGCTATGTGGGGAGTACGGCATTTTCCCTGTATACCAGCATGACTATTTAGACCAAAATCGAACTCAGTAGGATGACAGATCTTATCAAGCAGTATATGTCAAGTCAGTACATGTTAAGAATTATGGAACTCTCAATTCATTTCTTTTTCTTTGAAATTTATTTCCTTTTCTTTGTAATTTATTTCTCTTTCTTTGTAATATTATCCCAGCCTATTGAAATATTAAAGTCATCAGTGCTCCAATTTATGCTTTATTTCTGGCTCTACTTATTTTTTCTAATTTTAGCTTTGCATTGTTGTATTTATTTAGTGAAGAAGTGACTTATGACAATTTAGCTTTTTTAGTGTTGGATTTCAATTTATTTTTGTTGACATCTTATCACTGATGGATCCTCTTTTTCTTTTAGGATAAACTAAACTCATGTGTAAGTGCCCACTGGTGCTGGAAAATGCCTTTATTTGTTTATACATTTATTTATTATTTATTTAGAATGAATAATTCAAGTGAAAAGTAGACAAAGAAAAGACTAAGAATACAGACCAACGGTGCTGGAAAGTAAACTAAACAGTAGAGGAAGGGTCACGGACACGGAATGGTGCATTGCATATTGCATCGTATATTACTACAACATTCTTTTTTGTTGACCAATTTTCATACCATCATTGTAAAAGTCCTTGCACCTTTACAACCCAAGCACATTGGCATGGCATTATTAGAGATAACTAATAATTTGAACAAGATTTTAAAATATAGAAATTAATTTGTTACTGCTTAACTCAAGCACCTTCACGCATAACTCAATTTTTTGGTTGCATTTACTTGTATTAACTTGTTTTTTTGTTACTAAGAATAATAACTCAATATGTAAACAATTAACAATATAAAAATAAAATCAAAAAACATACCAACTTCATAGAAACACAGAATTCTTAATAAACAAAGAGAACTACATTTTGAAATTAAAAATAAAATAAAAAATAACAACAACATAAAATAAGCAATTCAATTGTATCTGTCCTCCACAGTCCACGGGTAAACCAACTCGCGCATCCCGGGGAAGTAAATCCTCATTACAAAACGGTCCGGAGTGATCATTTGGAAATGCAGGTGGATTGGGGGTTCAAGATTGTAACGAAGTCTCAGCATTCTTGTAAGATCGTGTGTCAAAAATCCACGACCGCTCCCAAACACCAATCCGGCATCTGAATGAGTGCCCATTCGGGTCTTGTATAGCGATGGATGTCCCAAAGGAGTCGTGCCATGTATTCCAGAAGTTCGTCGGTATGTACAGTGAACCACACTATTAAGAAGAAACAAAACGTATAAGAGAAAGAGAAACAATGGTTATAGTGTTGAGAAAAAAAATGGGAGGCGCAGACAGTAAAGGAATGATAAACCACAACACTGCAAAATGTATACTCACCCCAGGTTGAGTCCATTCAACCCGGAACTGGCGACATTCGCTTCCCCATCCATAGCCAGCCATTTCTTCTGAAGGGATTAATTCGCTCAAGAACAACTTCAAAGAGGGAATAGTATTGGATGAACACAGAAGTCATTTTAATGCCCTATTTATAGTGTAACTGGGTGAGAGTGTATGCCTGTTCAGATGCATTGAATGGGTACTCTTCCATTTATGAGTACTGGTTTACGAAGGGGTGGGACTTTATTTTCATGAAGCATCTCCATGTAAAGGTAAGTGGAACAGTAGGAGGTGAGGAAAAGAAAAAGCTGTCGTCGCGAAAGAACGCGCCCATTAATGCTGGTTGGTCGGCGCACACACCACCATCAATAGGGCGGCGCAGATTTGACCAGCACCGTTGATTCCTCCCTCAACCCTGAAGTGTGTTGCAGAATCAATAACTGACTTATTATTATTAGTAATTTTTTTTTTTTAAGCTGACAACCTTTAGCTATTGTTGTTTGTTGCGTTGTTACTTTTTTTTTTGGCTAAAATCCTTGGCAATAACATAATGGGCCTGGATAAAAAACAATAGTCCATTACTTTTTTGCTGAACCAATATTTTTTGCTGTACTAATATTTTTGCTTGACCGGCCTCTATACAATCACTTTTTATTGCTTAACTAATTTTTTTTTTTGGGTACGTAGAGAATATTGCTTAAATCAAGCCAAATTAATAATCAACAACAACAATCAAACTTCTGAATCCTGTGGTAAAATAGTAATTGTAAATTGCATTTAAGTGAAATTCAACAACACAAGTCACTATTCTGAATCTTTACAAGAAATTTAGGAATATACACAGCATCACATTTACAATTGAAACAAGCTTAAAAGCTTCATTTTAAGGTTCAAATGACTTCCAATAAGCTTGCCCAGATATCACGTTAAATTCACTTCGTCACAACATCACATTTATTTGTCCCTTTTCTTACTCGGGGCCTTCTTCGCCACTTCATGCTGGCTGTGATTAAAACCACCACCAGCCTGACCACCTTGACAAGCAGTCCGAATCTGTTAAAAGGGAAATGTAATTGTTATGTTGAAAACAAAAAACAAATTTAATTTGGTTTTTTAGTATGAACATCAAAATAATCAATGTATACCAAACCTGAGGATTCTGGGGCATCACGGGCAGTATACCATAATAAGGTTGCATTGGCATGCAATGAGGTTGATTGCCATAACCATATGTCATGTTATTCTGTGGTCGGGGAATCCACTGGCCAAAAACCTGTGGGAAGTTGGTATGTGCTGGCATAAAATTATCAATTCCAAACGGGGTCATGTTCGGGGGTAGCGTTCCTAACAGAGGAGGCGGCATGACACGGGATGCAGGATGGCCTCTACCAGTACAAGCATTAGATTCGGTTTCCTATCAAAATGAATGAACAATTGAATTGACATGTTGAACATATTAATCTAAAAATTACACATCATCATCAACAACTTACTGGCTCCATTGTTGAATGTTGTGGGGATAGAACACGCTCCTCGTTACGGCATTGTGCACGCTGCATACTAACAGATGCTTGAGTGGGGTTCTCCTAAGTTACCAACCATAATAACCAGATTTTAACCACAATATACACAAAACTAATGGAACTATATTATTGAGACAATGCAATTCATCATTACGCACTAACCGTCTCATCCGCTCGTTTTAGCGTTGAACTATCAGGCCTTGGATTCTTCAGATTGGAACGACGAAGACTCTGCAAGCAAATAACAAATTAATTCTTCAAACAACTCATGTAGGTGGAGTTACAGATAAATACTCAGTTTTAACAGCAAAAATTTAACACCAAACCTTTACCTTAGAGACTGAATTAGTACGCTTACTCGTGCGCTCGGTATACTTCGAAACACTTTGGTCAACTTCAGTGCATTCTTGCTCACTACCCGTCTCCTCTACAGTATCAACTTTCTTTTTACATGTAGTTCTTGTGTGCCCCAATCTGTGGCAATTTGAACATCTCACTGTTCGCCTGCCCCTCGCTCGCTTCTTTGCTGGAGCGCCTTTCGACGCAACCACATTGGGGTCACGAATACCGTCAACGCCATCAACAAAAGTATCAACTGTACAACCCATCTTCTTCTTATACCTTGCAGTCAACTTCAGAATATCAGTTCTCAATTGACTGAACAACGAATTGTTTTCTGAACCAATAACACAAAGGTTGTTGCACGCTGCAGCTAAAGCACCAAAACGGGCTGTTTTCATAACTTCAAATTCCACTTCACCAGATGGAGTTCCCGACATAAATTCAGCTTTTGCGTCCTTCCTCCACCGATTTGCAACAAGGGTTGTTGGAATTTCTTCCACGTCCTCATGTTTCAACGCATAAAAAATATGACTGCACGGAATGGCACGAGACTCAAATAGACGACACTGACATGAAAACTGAAAGTCTTTGGTGTTGAAAGATACTTCAACTATACGGTTTGGCCTTGAGTACTTACTCAACCTGAATCTAACATTGTCTCCATCCTCTGTTCTATCCACAAAATTCAGTGGAGCCACGCACTCAAGCTCATGTCTGACCTCTTTAAAAAATTTTCGCGTGAAGACCTTCGCAGCATCGCTCTCAAATTTGTATAGTTGGTTAAGGCACACGGGTTCTGTATAAAGAGACTTGTAATCAGCAGCCAACTCGTTGTGCCTGTATCCCCTTAAAGCCAGCTCAATATTGTGCATGAACTCCACAAGACTATTTCTTTTGTTTACATAGGGCTTTATACGGGCATTAATAGCTTCAAACCGCGAGGTCGTGCGTATACCAGCAAAAAACTGATCACGGAGGTAAGCAGTGGCCCAAGTTGTCCTTTTCTCGTAAATGGCTTTAACCCATTTGTCATCTTGGAGACCATGTTTGGCAACCATTTCCATCCAAAATTCCTCAAAATCGTCAATTGTAAAATGTGAATATAGCGCTTTCTCGAAGTCATCCAAAAAAGGCTTGTTCTTCACATGATCTTGTGCATTCTTGAACAGGTGTCAGGCACATAGTCGGTGTGATGCATTTGGAAACACTTGCCTAATAGCCTCCTTCATACAAGGATCTCCGTCTGTCACAACAGATTTGGGGTGTTTGCCACACATTGCTTCCAGGAAAGTCTCCAAAACCCAGACATATGTATCTATTTTCTCATCACCAACAAGAGCACAAGCAAATATTACTGTCATTGAATGATGATTACATCCGGAAAAGATAACAAGTGGTTGGTTATATTTTGTCTTACCATATGTGCTGTCAAAGGCCAAAACATCCCCGAAGCACTGGAAATCTGCTCTACTAACACCATCTGCCCATAAGAGGTTTTTCATTCTGTTGTCCTCGGTGGTGGTGTATTTTGAAAAAAACATGGGATCTGTATCAGCCTTAGTTCTCAAAAAAGTTAGAGCACCTTTGGCATCCCCACCTTTTAATTTTTGATTTCTCTGCCTATTAACGTAGTTGTACAGGTCCTCTTTCAAGAAGTTCATCCCTGAGAATCCCCCTTTCTGGGCCGCCATGTAGCCCATGATGTGACAAGTTCTAACACCGGATGAATGCAGGCTATCCACCTGAGCTTTATCCGCATCAGTCATTGTACGGTAAGCGTCAATCACAGGAACATATTTGGACGGAGTAAGTTCATGGTTGTGATCCACCACAAACGACACCACCTTCCATTTCGACGATTCGTACACATAACGTATCCTCAGCTTAGCTCGACATTTTGTTCGAGTTAGGGCTCTGTGATCTCTTTGCCTGTCCCTAATAAAGTACTTCTTTTCCCTCAAGCCCTCTCTATTGCATACAAATTGACGCATTATGACTTTGCCGTATGCATCTCGTGCCCGCACATCCTTTCTCACCACAAATCCAAGCCCTTTAGCATAAGCGCAGTACCAATTGTAAGCATTGACATCACTGGTAAACTTTAACCTTCTTATTTCTTCAGCTGTCATGTTTAATAAGCTTTTGAATGGTAATTCACATTCATCAGAATCTACATCTGTGTCTTCACTGCCATCCCCTTCACTATGATCCCCTTCACTTTCAAACCTTTCACCTTTGTCCTCCTCCTCATGGAGTCCTTCATCAAGATTTCTCTTTAGCTCCCCGTCATCCTCCGATGAAGCCATATGCACCCTTTCGCGGTCAACAAATTAATTCGACTGCTTCCTACAATGAACGCTCTTCCTTCACCTAACAATTAAACTAAAATACATAACAAAACTTAACTTGCAAGAAGAGCAACAAAAGCAACTACAAAGGTTTTCCAAACCATTTAACAAACAGTTGGTGTGCAAAGAAACTATGACATCAAGAACCCTTAACAAGACAACAAAAGAGATTCAGCCAAATAACAAAACCCAATAAACACTTTTCCATAAAAGCAGGGTTTTTTTATACCTTTGGTTCCTTAAGATTCAGCCAACGAAAGCTTTTATGGAAGCGCTTGCACGTCATTGATGAAGCACATTGTCATAGCAATTTTCCACGCGCCAAAGGGAACGGTGTCGTACACGATTGAAGTACAAGATGATCGTCGAGTCGACAATGTGGTTACGATGGAAAGGGTTTCGAAGCTTCAAAGGAACCAAACTGGTAGTTGGGGAAGAAGCTGAATGGAACCCTTCTATTACGCACGACGGCGAGAAAGAGAAGCGGATGGGCAGGACGACGATCGATACGACGTGGGGAACGCCGGTGGTTTAGCTTTCGACGACACGGATGCGAACTCGAGCTCCGGTGCAAAGGGTTTGGGGAGAAGATGAACTCAGGTGGTTTGGGAAGAAGATGAGCTCAGTTTGTTGGGGAAGAAGATGAACAGATACAGGAAGAACTGAAGTGAGATAATCAATTTAGTTAATAAAATTTGAATTCTGATTTGTGAAAATAATTGTTATGAGTTTTGAAATTGAAAATGAATTTTTATTTTAAAAATTAAAGGATGGGACTGAAAATGGTAATAGATATAAATAAAAGGGTCAAAAGTCAGAATAATGAAAGTTATTAGTCAAACTGCTGACGTGTTTAGAATACACACATGTCATGTATTTATTGGTCCACTTAAGAGATGCATTGCTGCATCTTAACTAAGAAGTGGCGTGGGAGAGTTACCCTTTTTTTCTAAAGTCTTTTAGACAACTTCATTTTAATAACATAAATTCATGTTTTTATTTGGAGGAACGTGTTTTCCTCTACTTTAATCTTATTTTGTATGAAACCTGAAGAAAATATAACTCCCAAACATAGAGTAGTCCAATAAAATTTAAGGTTTAATTGTATTTTTAATCCCCTTAAATTTTACTATTGTGATTTTTATCCTACTAGATTTTTTAAGCTAATCAAGTTTGTCTACTTTTTAAGTTAAGTGAAATTGTTGATTCTCTCAATTTTCATATACATAGAATTACTAAATCTTTATTGTCCCCAATTATTTTATGTTAATGATGAATTTGATATATGATATTTAAAAGTTAAAAGTTAGTGAATTTTAATAAATTTTGAATGATTTATAGGATATGATAAAAACAATGTAGGTTGATAAGTAGAGACGAACTCTGATCCTGCATTGTCTCTTCAATAATACAAAGGACCCGTTTGGGAAAATAGCTTAATTAAGCGCTTATGACCATAAGCGCTTATAGCATAAGCGCTTATTAATAAACTCTTTTAAGATATTTATTATAATGAATTGAAAATAAGCTATATATAAGCATAAGCTCTTTTTCATCAGCTACTTTGAATAGCTTATGAAAATAAGCTCAAAACAGCTTATAGGTAGGTCATAAGCTATTTATATAAGCTCCCCCAAATGCTTGCATAATTGCTTATGCTATAATATAAGCTCAAATAAACTCTTCCAAACGGGGCCAAAATGCCATCAAATATTTAATTAGATATTATTAAAATTAATCTTAGTCATTGATTATAAAAATTAATGGTCAAAATTATGCAGGAAAGAGGTAGTAGAGAAGCTTGTTGGAGAGGATCCAAATTCGAGGTTATAATAACAAAAATTAATATAATATAGTAAGAAAAAATATTAAAAATGAAAAAATAATCACAACTTCAAAAAATATTAAAGTAAGTAAAACAAGATCCTTAACTTCTTCTTTTCTTATTTTCTTTACAATATAAATGAATCAAAATATAAAAGAATTATTAAATCTTGGTCTATTGGGCTGGCCTTCCCAGGTCCATCGGTGGTGGTCCATCATTTGGTGGGTTAAAAAGGACAAACTAAAAGTGGGTTATTGGGTGCTCAACATAGCCCACCAAAAAGATGGTGGGTTAAACCAGCTACCTCCAAAGGCCCAAATTTATTTTGCTACTCTTATATATATGAACGGGTCTAGATCCTTTCAATTAATTATAAAAACACTTGATTATGTCAAGTTTCACCATGAAATCATTAATTGATATTTTATATTTCTTTAATTATTAAACATATAAAAATCCATAGTTAGATGATGAAACTTGATATAATTAAGTTTTTTTACAATATATAGAGAATCAATTTCCTATATGGGCATATATGAGATGAAAGTTGGTGGTTTTTCTATATTTGTTCTTTAATTTCATGAGAAATACACAATAAAATCTTTTGAATACATTCTTTAATACATTTCATGTGATTGTTTTTTTTATTAAAAAAAAGCAATTGCAATTTATAATAAGTGAGAGAAAAATATTGATTATTTTAAAAATAAACTAATCATAGAGCTTGTGTGTGAGAGTGTGTTCATTACACTATACATATTTATATAGTTGGGAGTGAAAATATCTTTTGATACTAAAACAATCGTCTATTCCTATTCTTTATATGATCAAACAAAGGAACAAAGTATCTATATATGTTATTATTTTTCTTACATTTCTTATTTATTTGTATTATATATATCAAACAATCTATACTAACTCTATTTCATTTTTCCTTTACTATATTCTCTCTATTATTTATCTTCTCTCTTTTAGAGTGGACTATTTTTGGGTCATGATAAGGTAAACTATGCATAATAGTATCCAGATGTACAACAATATAGATAGAACTGATGTGTCATGTTTTATGGTTTATTAATGATTATGAAATTGCACCTAGAACTTGTACGGTTGGAATCAGAAACAATTTGTAAGCATGTATTTAATGACAATTTACTAAACACCAGGAGGGAAAATTGCAAATAATACTCAATCCGTTACTTAATAACTGTCACTTTAAGGTTTTGCACACATATTAATAAATTGTATTAATGTTCTTGTTTCTATCAAAGTTACTACCTAACTTCCTAACATACCTTTTATCTTTCTTCTTAATTAGACTCTTTAATTTCCTATCACCATTAATTGAAGGGTAGAATTGGTAAAACATAATTAATTCTCTCTTGAACTTTGTAAAGTGACAAATAATTAGGAACGGAAAAATGATAAAAATAGTGACACTTAAATAGGAACAGAGGGAGTACCTTACTTCATGATTAAAGACCACTAGGAAGATGATGACATTGAGGATGATTAGGTAATATTGGATATGGGCCAGCTTGCCCTTAACCAAGCTATAAAATAAAGCAATAATGATTGTTAGAAATACAATTTGTGGGAAATATCGATTAGAAATACATTTTTGTAAAAGTTAAAAATCACCACAAATATTTATGTCAAATAGATATATGTAACAATAAGTATTTCTATCTATCTATCATTAACCAAAATAAAGGGCACAACTTAGATGGTGGGGTGTGAAGCTCAAGTCTAGTTGTTGGTTGTTCCAACTCACAAGTAGTACCAAGTACTAATTCAAGAGTTTTGGCACCTCCTTCTACCTCTTCCATGAATTTTGGCACCTCCTACATTTTATATGTCATGGTCCAATCCCCCACATCTTTACTTCTCATACATAAGAACAGTCTCAAACTTGAACAGTTGTTCATAGATTATAGGATTGCAATTGGTGTACGCCTTTTTGTGGTGGATATCATCGACACATGCAATTCATGATGATTTTTTATCGAACCATAAATTGCAACATTTATTTTGCTTATAAACTACAAGTGTTAATGATATCTGTTACAAAATGGTATCCATCAATCCTTTTCTTATAATAGTGAGTTATGATCTCAGATGGATTTCATTTACAAGAATCATAATCACAAAGGAATAATTAATCCATCACCATTTTCAAATAAGGTGTCAATCTCAAGTGGATTAAGGTTAAAGATATTCAATCCATTTATAATGGGTCCCCAATGAAATTTGTTTTTTGTTCATCTCAACTAGCTAGATGCCAAACAGTCAATGGAGTCTTTTGGTTCCTTCCACGTTTTGCACAGTAAAATGTGCAATTTAACTTTCCTAGGTGTCAAAAGTATTAAAATGAAAATAAAACAGATACATAAAAATTAAAGAGAGGTGATTTTTTTCACACTACTCTTTTTTTTTGGAACTACCATTTAAGTAATGCGCCATGCACTGCCGTCTCTCATGACCAATGAGATCGCGCTAAATATCCAGGTGAGATACTGGAAATCGGTTCTACAAGTTAATTAATTTTTATAATTTATTACAATTTTAATTTGTTCATTACCATAAAGCTCTTTTTAATGTTTTTCTCCTCTTTCTCAGACATTTTTTAAGTGAAAGAAGGGGTAAAAATGATATTGACTAATTATTATTATTTTCATTTTTTTAAAAATCAGGTAAAAAAACCTATCGTAACATGTCAATTAGAGTGGTGCATGATGCACCACTTAGGGTGCAAGTGCAGTGTAGAAGCCACCCTCACTCCACAATTAAAATATGTCTTTCTTTGTAAAAAAATGTCTTTCTTAAATCATGTTTGTTTACCGTTTTTTTCAAAACTGTTTTATGCTTTTAAATATTGAAAGATAAAAATATTTGTTTATTCATAACCTGTTTTCAAAAACTGTTTTATTCGCAACTTTTGGAAATTATTTTCTGTTTTTAAAAATTGAAAATTGAAAAATTTAAAACTTGTTTGCGATAACGTATTTTCAAAAACTGATTTTTAAAAACAATTCTTATTTTCAATTTATAAAACTATAATAAGAAGATGTTTTCTAATTCTATTTTTACTTTTCAAATTAAAATTTTTACAACGTTGAAAAATATCTCATTCAAATAATTTTTTCTTTTTAAAAATTGTTTTTAAAAATTGTTTTTGAAAACAATTTTAAAGTTCAAAAAACTAAAATAGTAATCAAACAAGTTAGTTTAACCAAGTGAGTTGGTGTAGCGGTTTAGCACAAGACAAAAAAAAAAAACAAGTTAGTTCTTTTTAGTTTTTAAAAACTAAAATTTCAAAACATCTCTCATTCAAATAATTTTTTCCTTTTGAAAAGTGGATTTTAAAAATTGTTTCTAAAAATTATTTTTAAATCCATAAAACTAAAACAGAAATAAATAAACTCTTAATTTCATATGTCAACATTTATCTTTTATTATCATTACATTTATATTTATGAGAATTATAAATATATAAAGTGTAATAGAAAGACCTTTAATTTGTGACAGTTTTTTACCCGCACAAATTACAGAGTTTATTAAAACTAAATTTTGTAATTTGTGACGGTGTATCTTATAAAAAATGGTGTTCACGCATCAATATAATTTTCATAGAAGTAAGTGTGACCCACTTACTATTGAAAAATGAAAAATCATGGTATTTAGTGCAAATCAAAATCAGAAATAGGACCAATCTCATCTCTTTCCCCCTCATATGAGATTGGTGTATTTCGGGAATAGGTGAGGTGAACTTTCCAATGAAGTAACCTAATTGTCAAAAAAGGCATAAAGTTTGAGTAGAAGCTTGGTAAAGTGATACTAAAAAGCTTGGCTCCATTTAAATACCTTTCTAAGTCGTTGTAGTGGGAAAGAGCATCTTATCTATACTACTAGTACTACTATAACATAAACAATGATGATAGCATTGAAAATTAGACTCTGGACTCTTCCAATACAAATTATTTATTATAACGGTTCATTTGTCTCGTGTTATTATGATATTGTTTGAAACAACGTTCCGTGCACATCACATCAATTCTCAATGTAGCTACCATAAGGTTTTCAAATAAATATTGATGTACACTTAAAGAGTGTATACCACTAGAGAGAGAGAGAAAGAGAGAAAAAATAAGTGATAAGTGTGATGTATAATATAATGTAATTGGAAGAAAGAGATAAAAAGAAAAAAAATGGTGTCTAAAGTTGTCTATATTATTTGCACATACATGAATCATTGTTGGTATGTTTCCTTAAACCACTGATTATGAAATAACGAATCATTGTCAAACGACTCAAAATGAAAACATCGATTTCCAATGAAATGGAATAACTAAAGGAAGAAAAAGTAGCATAAAAAACAAAGAGCTACTTCGTTTCAGATTCCACGATTGTATCCCTGTAAATTTAAAAGCATGAAAGATATATAAAGTCTTTTTTCTACCTTTATTCCTTTCTACTTCGATGGTGTTTGATGACAGGAATCTGGGCAACATTCTACTGCAAGCTATGCTAAAAGAGATAACAAATGCTAGAAATCACACTTCAATTTATTTCTGAATATTTAAATAAGGTCATGATTAGAAATTTTAGAATAATAACCTTTTATAACCACTCTTTGATCGATAATTGGCAGACTCAAAAATTTTAACAGAATAGTCACAAAATTTATAATTCTTCAAAAGAAAACATAGTCACCCACCCATAGTTACAAAACTGTTTTTTTTTTGAATGTCATAGTTACCAAACTGTTAGACAGATAGAGTGAGAGAGAGAGAATCCATCAGCTGAAAACAAAAACTTTATGAATTTTGTTGCTAAAGCACAGCACACCCAAGGTGTTAACCCAATGTTTTTTTCTTAGATAATATAAATTATATTTTATAGATATATAAAAAAATTCAAAACACAATTAATATAATAAACTTAGGATTAAATATGATTTTGGTCTCTGTAACTTTATGGTCAGCTAGATTTAGTCCCTCGTCCGGGAAAA
The DNA here is from genome assembly GCA_030819835.1 of Acmispon strigosus. NCBI lineage: Eukaryota > Viridiplantae > Streptophyta > Magnoliopsida > Fabales > Fabaceae > Acmispon > Acmispon strigosus. The sequence continues at coordinate 41,064,949 of JAUAMA010000005.1, read as the reverse complement.
GTTTCATTTACTCCCTAAAATTAGAGAATTGTTGGGTTTTTGTTCTCGCCTGAATATAAACTCACGTGAAATATCTATGTGCCCAATGATCTTTACGTGGCATTGTTCTTATCATTTTTGAAGCCGACGTGGCTAACACATGGATTATGCATAGTTAAAAATTTACTTAATTAAAAATAAATAATAATAATAATAATTTATTAAAAATACAAAGGTCCAAATTTTTTAATTCTTACTTCCTAATCCTTACCAATCTCAACCTTCTTCACCACTCAAGCATCTTCCTCATCTCCAAATTTCTCTATAGAATTTTCTTCATCTGCAAATAAACTTTTTCTCCTTCGAATCGAAACCTTAAAATAATTTGACTCCACCCCTAAATATAAATTTTTTTAATCTCTAATTTCGTCCCAAAATTCATCCCGAGTTTTTAACCCGGCTTAACGCAACTACTTCCTACTCCCATTCTCCAGATCCATCATCCTCTCCATGGAATTCCCTCCATTCCTCTCCTTCCTCTCCCATGAACTACCACCACCAATCCAATAAACATTAACCTCTTCCTCTCCACGCCTAACCCCATACCCCCCAAGTCTCAATGTCGTCGTCAATTTGATCTCTGGAGACCCAATCAGTGTTTTAAAACTCGGTCTGGTGATCGACTCGGCCGAGGTACTGGGTCAATGGGTCACTGGTCGGACCGAGGGGCCACTGGTCGGACCGGTTGACTCGGTGTATATTAAAAAATATAAAAAAATTCAATGCTAAAAATAAAAGAATGCTTATAAAAATAACTTTCATTGTACCTCTACCGTCTCTAGCTACCAAAATTGAAACAAACAAATATTTCCCCCACAATAGCTGGATATAGACTAATGAAGAATTTTCAAAGCTTTGGATATAGATATTTTAAATTGAATTGATAGTTTTGGCTTTTATTTTAGTCTTTTCTTAAATATGTATTGATTAAATATTTAAATTTGTAATCAATAAAAATTTAAAGTATTAAATATTTCATCCATGTATCGTAATATAAATAATATTAATATTTTTTAAATTCATATTAAAAATAATATTATTCATTTTTTAATTTTTTAGTCAGTTTAAAAATATAAATAATAAAAGACATGATTAATCACTAATGATATTGTGGTGTAATGGTAATAGTGTTACTTTTCTATTTCAAGGTCCTGTGTTCAACTCCTTCTTGCACCACTTTTTAAAAATAAATAATTGCTGGGCTTGTCAAATTGGGCTTACACCCATTATCAACATACTTAAGGAAAAAAAAATCGGTTTAAAAAAAAAGTTCAGAAACAAAAAAAAACCAAAACAAAAAAAAAAAAAGAGAAAAGGGGTGACTCGCCGGTTCAACCAAAACCGGCCGAGTCACCGGTTTAGCCTTGAACCGGCCGGGCCGTACCGATTCGCTTGCAGAACCGGACTGATGAGTAACCCAGACCGGCCATGATACCGGTTCCCGGTCAGACCGGTTGGACCGGCCGGTCCAGTCCGGTTTTTAAAACACTGGACCCAATCGTGTTAGGCAGGAAATCTACTATTATTATTGTTTCATATTTTAAATTTTATTATTTAGAAATATGATTATTACGATTATTGTAATTATTTATATTCCTATTTTAGGTTGTGATAAAGGTTTTTTCCTAGTTGTACTGTTTTTAGCTAAACCTTTATGATTCAATCATAGTAAAGCAGGTACAAATTAATCGTCCTCAATGATTGTGTGGATATTAGTTTCATCCGTTAAATATTGACTTGAGCGGATAGAAAGATAGTTTAATAAAATTGTTTTTGTGATTTTTAAATATAAAGAAAGCAGTAAAATAAGGTTACATAGATAACAAAGAAGATGTATTCAGAAATGCATTTACTGAATCCTCTAAATTGTTTTCAACTCAAACACTTTTGTAAATGTTCATTTCATATATGATGTCGAGATCTATCCACCTAATTATCCCTAGCTTAGGTGAACCTATTAGTTGGAATTCTTAGACGTAATCTTTTACCATCTAGAAAACCCAAAAGGAAAAATACAACTCAAATCCTCTCTCAAATACATTCCCAATGACCGATCTATCATAAGACAAGGTATCGAACTTGCAAAAAGCAGAGGAAAAACTGAAATGAAACACACACACACACATATGCCTCAAGCCAAAGAATGTTCAAGAAAATAGTACATGGCTGAAAAATAAACTATAATCAACACAACCGAGAATCACACACAAGTAGATCCTTCAGAAGTAGTGACACTAAAAACAAAAGACTATGAGTGAGTTATCATATGAGTGAACCACCGCATTGTTTTGCTGTTCGTTTTCGTGAAAATCAGAGAAGATAGCCATGGCAAGACCCACATCAAATTGCAAGACTTTTCTGCTTTAATATTTTTTTTAAACACTAGCCCGCGGGCTAACCCGCACAACGGCGGGGCGGGGGTGGACCACAAAAAAATAGGCTTATTTAACTGCAAGCCTACGCGGGGCGGGGCGGGCCGGACTGCGTACCAGCAACTCTTTTCTATCTCTGTTCCCCACTCCAGTGCAAAGTGCGTTCCCCACTGCAGTGCAAAGTGCAAACATCATACAAATCAAATGATTTGGAAATCTGAATGAACATCGAAGATGCTTCTTCGGCGAACAGCCACCGCGCTTTTACTCTCAAATAGTGTGGCCGCTCAACCACTCCGCCGCCACCTCAGCACCAACCCCGTTTCTCCGGTGAACCCAGACGAGCTCCTCCGCGTGTGCACCGTCCTCTACCAGCAGCATAACTCGCCCGAGCCAAGACTCCAATCAAAACTCGCCGCCTGCGAGTTCCCACTCACCCATGAGTTCTTCCTACAGGTATGCAACAAATTCCCCTATTCATGGCGACCCGTTCACCGCTTCTTCCTCTACACGCAACAACACCCCTCTTTCACCCACACCCCTGTCTCCTTCAACAAGATGCTCGATGTTGTTGGAAAGTCCCGGAACATCGACCTCTTCTGGGAAATTATCGTCGACATCGCGCGTCGTCGTTTCGCCAATGACAGGACCTTTGTGATTGCGTTGAGGACATTGGGTGGTGCCAGGGAGCTGAAAAAGTGCGTGGAGGTCTTCCATCTGATGAATTCCAATGGTTATGGTTACAACCTGGGGACATTGAATAAGGTAGTTGAGGCAATGTGTGGGTGCAAGCTTGTTGAGGAAGCCAAGTTTGTTATTTTCAAGATGAAAGAGTGGGTTAAGCCTGATGGGGTGATTTACAAGCATTTGATTAGAGGGTTCTGTGATCATGGTGATTTGATTGAGGCTTCAAAGATTTGGAATTTGATGGCTGATGAAGGGTTTGAGCCTGATGTTGATGCTGTTGAGAAAATGATGGAGACCCTTTTCAAGGTTAATCAGCATGGTGAGGCTTTGAAGCTCTTTCAGACAATGAGGTTGAAGAGGATGGATGAACTTGGCCTTTCAACTTATAGGCTGGTGATTAAGTGGATGTGTAAGAAGGGGATGATGTCCCAAGCACAGGAGGTGTTTGAGGAAATGCGCGAGAGGGGTATTCAGATTGATAACTTGACATTGGGATCTGTTGTGTATGGGCTTCTAGCAAAGCATAGGGTTGGAGAGGCTTATCAAATTGTAGACAAGATTGGTGTGCTGGATATAAGTGTCTATCATGGATTGATAAAAGGGCTTCTGAAGCGGCTTCTGAAGCTGAGAAGGGCGAGTGAAGCGACTCAGGTGTTTAGGGAGATGATAAAGAGAGGTTGTGAACCGACTATGCATACCTACATAATGCTGTTGCAGGGTCATTTGGGGAGGAGAGGAAGGAAGGGGTCTGATCCTCTTATCAATTTCGACACTATTTTTGTGGGTGGTTTGGTGAAAGCAGGAAAGTCAAGAGAATACATTAAGTATGTGGAGAGGGTGATGAACAGAGGAATGGAGGTGCCAAGGTTTGATTATAATAAGTTTTTGCACTACTTTTCAAATGAGGAAGGTGTGTTGATGTTTGAGGAGATGGCGAAAAAGTTGAGAGAAGTATGGTTGGTTGATTTGGCAGACGTTCTTGAGAGATATGGGCAGAAAATGGCTACTAGAGATAGGAGAAGGAACAGATGTCTAATACCTGAAGATACTAATAATGACTGATAAACAGGCTATGTATATCTAAAGGCTATGGAAATTGATAAAAAAACCAAAGTTTAATTGAAATGGAGCAGAAGATTGATGAAACATCAATATCTTTTAACTTAGTGGTGATGGAGGAAGCTAGCTTGCAAGAAAAACATGATTAAGGTATATAACTCTTAAAAGTTGTATATCTATGTTATATATTGGTTATTCAGTGTCCTATACAAGCTTCTACTTTCTCCTTCTCTTCAGTTGTAGATGATGCTAATATGTTTCATTTTACCCCAACTTACATCGCGTGCAAATCTTCATATCATAGAATTTAGTTATATGGCTGATTTAAGATTTTGTGTGCATAACTTGTTCTGAAATCCCTCCTAGTTTCAGAAGGCAAACTGCCATTTTATTATAGTAATGATGATGCTTATCTTATTATTTTTTCCTTCCAGTGAATCTGGGAGTGAGGGACCATTTTTGTGAGGTTATGTGACTTGGGTGTCTCTCTTTTCATTGCCTAGATTTTGAAGACCCTTTTTGAGATCATATTGTTTGAAGACTGTGGCAACCAATAGAGTCTGAGCAGGCCAATGTTGAGCTTGATACTCATTAATGAGCAGGTAAATGGACCTTATAAATCCTTTTTCTATTCTCATTAAGTTCACTGCTAGCAGTTATTATGCTAGATGCTCCAACTTGAAGTTGAGAGTTAGTATATCAGATATATATTTACTTTTCAACTAAAATTAGTGGTCCATTTTAATTTTTACTTGTTGAATCGTCCTGTAATTTACCCTGGACACAGTATAAATATATGCACATATAGACTGATTAGTCACACAGTGCAAGGCCTACTCCATTTGATTCTTATTTGGCATTTCTCAAACTGGGAGTTTTCATTTACCTGCAGATATTTTATGATTTAAAAGCTCAAATCTTGTCATCACAGGTATTTTGCTTCTCACACTAACTTCAAAGTTGGATTATAGAATTTTAATAGTTGTTTTGTGATCTGGATTACAGATCAGGTAAAATAGTGATGTTGAGGATGTGTGTGAGTGAGTGCATCCTGTCATTTGAGTTTTTCATAGTAGAAAGTAGATATGATCATATGAATATCCTAGATATATTTCACTAATCGGCCCCTCACTTTTCTCTCTTCACATATATCTTGTCATATGAAAAACTCACATGAGAGGGTTCAGGGTGACTGTTGATAATACAAGTAATTAATTTACTTGACATTGCATCAAAATAGTATCAATAACTTGCTAATAATGGTTCTGCTTTTTGTAACTGTTATAATATCTTACATGTAATTGGGTTGTTGGAACCTGTGTTTATGTTTTTACTTTTCCACCACGTATATGTTTTAAAACTCAGGCTCGTTATTTTTTGCAGCCAATGGATCAGCATTGTTTTGATAAGCTTATGGCAGATGTTACCCTAAGCTTAGATTCAAAAACCAGGGATAAGTTTACTCAAAACCTCACCATATTTCGGCATGAATTCCGTGCCAAATAATTCAAACGAATATAGAGTAAAATAGGGAAATAATCTGCTGGTGGCATCCTGGAATCCTATCATGGAAGAAGCAACTCTTGCGATTTCTTCATTTTGGTCTTATGTGAAAGAAATGTATTCTTTGTAATTATGATTCATGTAGTCGAATATTTGTGTATTAACCGACTTCATTAGTAACATTTTGTCTTTTTTTAGAAGGGGCGGGTGGACTTGTAGAAATTTATCTTGCCTTATGGATTTTGTTTTTACTCCCGTAGTACTTCTCCCCTCTGTAAAACATGGCACATTGTGAGAGAAATAGAGAATGATGTGTAATGAGTCTATTTTCTCCTTACCTTGCTGATTTGATATTCTATTGTTATTAACTAAATGTATGTTATCCTAATGTCAGTTAAATATTGCTTGTTTTGTAATTAAAGAGTACCCTGAGTTTAGATTCAGATTGTTTTTTCATTTTCGCCCACTCTACTGTAGTATCTCTGGAACTAAGGTTCAGGTCCTGAGTTATGGCTCGAGATAGAGGGAAGGAATGCACACTTTTATCTCATTGTCTTTTTGTACACGTTTTATCTCTCCTTTGGTTGTAACTTTCCTGATTCTCATGTAACTCGATTAAAGATATGTATTTATTTTCTATTTTTTTGTGAGAAACTAAATCCCTTGCTAGCTTCCAACATGTGGGGAGTGCAAGCTTCCAGCACATGTGTCCTTTGGAATTGGCCTAAGATGCCTTCTTTTTCTCTCTTGTCTCGAACGATTTTCTATTCAAATCCAAAGGCTAGTGGATGAGGGTTTATGACACCTTATTTATATTATTAAGGAAGATATTGGTATATCATGTTTCTTTTTGCGGGTGATAACATGATGCGCTCCTATTTTGTCGAGCTACAAAGAAACATATGTGACTGATTCTAGATACTTTAAATTTTTTTTGTAGCATGTCTGGTATAAAAGTGAATCTAGAGAAGTCTGGGATGTTGTGACTTAGCACCGGTTGTTATACTTCGTTCCTCTCGTATGCATCGTGCACCTGATAGGTATGGATTAGAGCCTACTTCTCTTACTGCTACTTTATCTTACACATCTATCCCTACATGTTATTCATAGTATACTAAGGACATCTGTTGGGTGAAAGAAATGCAAGAAGAGCTCTAGGCACTTCAGGAAAAATTCACTTAAGACATTTTTCATTGTCTGTCGGGTGTTAAACTCATTGGTTGCAAATGGGCGTACTCTGTGAAGTTGAACTCTGATGATTCCCTCAGTCGTTACAAAGCCTAGTTGGTGGCTTAAGGCAACAAAAAAGAATATGGGGCTGATTATGATGAGACATTTGCACCTATGGCCAAATCCGTATCATCCTTTCTATTTCTGCCTCCAACGCCTGGTCACTTCACCAAATGGATGTGAAAAATGTCTTTATTTATAGTGACTTGGCCGAAGACATTTATATGACTCTTCCTCCATCCCTCTTTTCTTCCTCAACAGGTGTGTGCAAACTCAAGCAGTCTCTCTATGGTCTGAAACGAGCTCTTCGCGCATGGTTTCACAAATTCCGGTCTACCCTTCTTGGTTTCTCATTCACACAGAGTCATTATGGTTCCTCTTTATTCATTCATCAGACATCAACTGGCATTGCTTCTCCTCATTTATGTTGATGACATAGTTATTACAGGCTTTGATCAGTCATCCATCCACCAACTTAAACAACAACTTCAGGCTTCTTTTCATATGAAATATCTTGGTTGTCTTCACTACTTCTTAGGTCTTGAGGTTCATTCAAACCCACAGGGCATCTTTCTCCATCAACATAAGTATACCGAGGATCTAATTTCTCTGGCTAGACTTCAATCTGCAGTTCCTGTGGATACTCCTCTCAAAGTAAAAATGTCAAATATCATATTGATGAAGGTGACCTTCTGCCTGATCCTTTGGTATATCGTCAGTTGGTGCTGAGTCTTAATTACTTAACCATTACATGTCCAAGTATTTCCTTTGCTGTCCAACAAGTTAGTCAGTTCATGCATGCCCCTCGTCATCTTCACATAGTTGTTGTTCGTCGCATAATTTGCTGTCTACATGGTACCTCTCATCGGGGTCTCTTCTTTTCGACTCGTACGTTGCTCAAATTTCTTGCTTATAGTGATGCAGATTGGGATGGTTGTCCTGACTCTCAAACATCTGTCTCTGGTTGGTGCATGTTTCTTGGTCCTGCATTGATTTCTTGGAAAAGTAAACAGCAAGTTCAAGTTTCCAAGTCCTTCACTGAGTCTGAATATCATGCTATGCCTACAGCTTGTTTCGAGATAATTTGGCTTCGTGGCTTGCTGGGTGAACTTGGACTCCCTCAGCATGATGCGACCTCTCTTTATGCAGACAACACTAGTGCTATTCAAATTGATATCAATCTCATTTTTCATGAGTGTACTAAACATATCGTGGTGGACTGTCATTCCATTCGTGAGGCTTTTGATGATCGTGTTATTTCTCTTCCCCATGTCACCTCCCAACTCCAACTTGCAGACATCATCACGAAAGTTGTTCCTCATTCTCGTCATCGGCTTCTACTCATCAAATTGATGCTCCTTGACTAACCGCACCAATTTGAGGGATGTTAGGCAGGAAATCTGCTATTATTATTGTTTCCTGGCTTCCTGCCAGGGAATAATTTGACAAATCGAACCACAACTCCTCTACACTGCAATCTCCACATTGTTGACTTGTGAGATTGGATTAAAAAGTGTTGAGAGAATAGCTTATTGTCACGGCTAGTTTTTACATTTTATATTTATTGAAAATTCGATTCTCATTAGCTTCAATTCGTGAATACAGAGAATCAGAATACCCTTATTAACACGTGAAAAGCTATAGCTCCCAATGAAATGAAGTAAAGACTAAAGAGGATAACATATTTATATTTCTGGAATATAATAAAACACGCAGAAAAGAGTGGCGAGTGCACATGTTCTTGACAGAGAGAGCCCTTGGCCTCAGGCAAGAATTTGTCTTCAGTTGAACACATTCATACGCAAAGCCACACTACACTTTATTTATATAGCTTAGTCATGCTCACTTAAATCATAATTTCATATTCATAATGATTAAACATAATTAATAATTAATTATCTTACCAACAACTCAATCGAACAGTACCATAACCTAGGTAGTCATAGTCTTATAGACATAAATAATGTCATCTCTATTACAATTGGACTAATGCCTAATTCTCTAAAATCTAGAATTATCATCATCACCTAATATATATTTTAATTAGCAAAATAATGTTTTTTAATATTTTAAGACATATATTAGGATTTTTATTTCTTAATCGAGGTTCTGGTATTAGGGTATACATTTTCAGTAGTAACTTTTATACTTGCACTTTTCTCTTTGCTTTCTCACTAATCCAAAGAATTCCTTTATAACATCTTTCTAGAAAATCTGTTCATAAGGTTGCTGATCACAAAAGTAGTAGTAAAGACGTTACCTCTATTATTAAGTACGGAAAAAAGGCTAACACACCACCATAATCTTAAAGTGTAATAATTGTGCATTTTAAAAATTATTCACAAAATCTTATCTTCGCAAAAAGAAATTATTTATAAAATCTTAAATCACAATCTTTATAAGTACAGTCTAAAAAGTTTGTACTACTACAAGGAAAGAGGAATAAACATGTAATGTAATACTACAAGCAAAGATGAATAAACATGTAATGTAATGTAGATTTATTTTTACACTAACATGATTTGATATGTACTATTAGAATTTGAAAGATCTAACTCAATCCAAAAATTATTGAAGATTGTCATCTCAGATATAAAAATTATCTTGACTAGTCAATGTGAGACTTATCAACATATTTTAAGGTATTAACACAGATGTTAGAGTCTGTCAAGTTGAGTTTAAGGTGGGTGTTAATATCAAAATTTTGAATTCGAAGAAAACGGTAAAGACACTTGTCATTGAGACACCAGATGAAGAAAATGGTTATTTCAGTGTCAAGTTTTAAAGATATGATCCAAGTCCCAAATTACTCTTTAGATCCATTTGTTTGCATGTGCAATTTTCACACATAATAATGGATAAATAAGTAGAACTTTATCACGTCAAATTCAACATAAGTTCATGTTAAAATCAATGAAAATCTAAACAAACAAACAAGTAATCATGGTTAATTTTATGTGTATGAAAAAAGTACTCTTAAGAGAGATTTTCAGCTTAATGTGGGAGGATATAATATATGAAGCAAAAAGAGAAGAGAATTAAAGAGCCGTGTGAAATTAAAAATCCCAGAATTCAATATAAACTTACAATATAGTTAGTGCACAAGACAATTAAAAAAAGGCAAAGAAAGAAAAATATTTATTTGTAAGATAAGAACTGAGAAGAGAGTATATGGAAATAACCGTTGTGAGAGAGTGGACACGTGTCACCATAATGAGCCTACCTGTCATCTTCAGTTTCCCATGGGATTCTCTGCCACTTCGTGCCATCGCTCGTTGTCTGTCTTGTTCGGTCTCGTTTCCTTCACCCATCTGCTGCAAAACACAACCAACAATTCTCTCTCTCTCTCTCTCTCTCTACCCGTGAATCTTTCTTTCACGCTTCCTTCTCTATCGTTTTCAGTGGATGAATTCATTCGTAACAAACAAAAACAAATTCACCAATTGAATCAACACACACATACAAACATAAACACAAAACACTTTTACTTCCACTGTAACTACTACTCCCACTTCTTCACTCTTTTCCTTCCCCCAATGTCGCTTCTTTCTTTCATCCATGTCTTCTTCACCTTCTTCTTCTTCTTCTCTGTTACGGCTGTGGAATTTGACTTCGGCACATTGACCCTCAGCAGTCTCAAGCTTCTCGGCGATGCCCATTTGAACAACGGCACCGTCAGCCTCACCCGCGACCTCGCCGTCCCCTTCTCCGGCGCCGGTCAGGCACTTTACTCTCGTCCGGTCAGATTCCGCCAACCGGGTACCCGCATTCCGGCGAGCTTCACCACCTTCTTCTCGTTCTCGGTTACCAACCTCAACCCCTCCTCCATCGGCGGCGGCCTCGCCTTTGTTATCTCCCCTGACGACGAAACAGTTGGAGCCGCCGGTGGGAACCTCGGCCTCGCCGCCGGCGAGGCCGAGGGTTACGTGGCCGTGGAGTTTGATACCCTGATGGACGTGGAGTTCAAGGACATTAACGGGAACCATGTTGGGGTGGACCTCAACAGTGTGGTTTCGACCCAAGCTGGTGACTTGGATTCCATTGGGATCGATCTCAAGAGCGGCGACACCGTGAACGCGTGGATCGAGTTCGATGGATCCATTCAGGGGTTGAACGTTTGGGTCTCGTACTCCAATCTGAAGCCGAAAGATCCCATTTTGTCGATGAATCTTGACATGGGTCAGTACCTGAACGATTTCATGTATGTGGGTTTCTCTGGTTCAACGCAGGGTAGCACAGAGACTCACCGGGTGGAGTGGTGGAGTTTCAGCTCCTCATTCGGATCGGGTTCTTCCACGGCGCCGCCGCCTCCGCCGGCGGTTAGTTTGATGAATACGACGGCGAATTCAGTGAGGTCGCCGCCTCCTTCTCTGGCTCCAAATTCATCGAATGAGGAGCGAAAGGAGAGCAAGTCTTCTTGCCACAATGGGCTCTGCAAGAAAAGTTTGGGAGCGGTTGCTGGGGTTGTCACTGCTGGGGCTTTCGTTATGGCTTTGTTTGCTGGTTCGTTGTTTTGGGTTTATTCTAAGAAGATGAAGCGTGTGAACAGGTCTGATTCCTTTGGATCAGAGATCATCAAAATGCCGAAGCAGTTTAGCTACAAGGAGCTCAGGACTGCTACCAAGTGCTTCAATGCGAATAAGATAATTGGTCACGGTGCTTTTGGGACTGTGTATAAGGGAATTTTGCCTGAGAATGGGGAAATTGTTGCTGTGAAGAGATGCAGCCATAGTAGTCAGGGAAAGAATGAGTTTCTATCTGAGTTATCCATAATTGGAAGCCTCAGGCACCGGAACCTTGTTCGTCTCCAAGGATGGTGCCATGAGAAAGGCGAGATTTTGCTGGTGTATGATTTGATGCCTAATGGGAGTTTAGACAAGGCTTTGTTTGAGGCTAGAATACCCCTCCCTTGGTCTCATAGGCGCAAGATTTTGTTAGGCGTGGCTTCTGCATTGGCCTACTTGCATCAAGAGTGTGAAAATCAGGTAATTCACAGAGATATTAAGACTAGTAACATAATGTTAGATGAAGGGTTCAATGCCCGTTTGGGGGATTTTGGATTGGCGAGGCAAACTGAGCACGACAAGTCTCCGGACGCCACGGTGGCGGCCGGAACAATGGGGTACCTGGCACCGGAGTATCTCCTCACAGGTAAAGCTACAGAGAAAACCGATGTGTTCAGTTATGGTGCGGTGGTGCTTGAGGTGGCTAGTGGGAGAAGGCCTATAGAGAAAGATTCTGCTGGGGCTGGGAAAGATAGGGTGAGAAGTAACTTGGTAGAATGGGTTTGGAATTTGCACAGGGAAGGGAAATTGGTAATGGCAGCTGATCCAAGGCTTGAGGGTGAGTTTGATGAGGGGGAAATGAGAAGGGTTCTCTTGGTTGGTTTAGCTTGCTCTCATCCTGATCCATTGGTTAGACCTACTATGAGGGGTGTGGTTCAGATGCTGGTGGGTGAGGCTGATGTGCCTATTGTCCCAAGAACCAAGCCTTCTACCAGTTTGAGTACCTCACACTCTCACCTCTTACTGAGCTTGCAAGATAGTGTATCTGACTGTGATGGTATAATCACCATCTCTACCTCTTCATCAGAGAACAGCTTCAATGGTGGAGATATTGTCTGATGGAATCTTTGGTTTGGACCAGGCCATTTTTAATTATTGACTCTTAGTGTAAATAGAGAGAGATATCAGATATGTATCATTTTTTCATGTATGTAAGTAAATTACAATAACATGCAAAATTAAGAGTCCTGAGAAAGCAATTTTGGGGTGTATTCAATTCTGCCTCTGGTGCTCATAATTCATGGCAGAGTTGTGTTCTGGTGTACACATTTTGGCACAAATATATTCTAGTGGTTCATCTGATGCTATTTTCAGCAATGCAAGAATGCTAAGTGAAGGTTATGGAACTTTACATAGATCATTGTTGTAGTTCTAATTGATGCCCTAGTTGTATAGGGCAAGTTCGAATTAAGTTAATGATGCTAAGCATGCTTTCTTTGGAGAATTTGAATTGAGTTACCATGGTATAATAAAGAGACAAATTTCTCTGAAGCCTTCTCCTTTTTCCTTCTCCCATGGCATTCCAGGTTTTGCATCTTACACTTGTAAAAAGTAAATCATATATTTATGTGTATGTGGTCCTATTTTTTCTGTTTTGGTATCATATATATCAGTGCTTGTTTTAGCATACAGTCACTGCATTAATGTCTTTCTAGTATTATTTCTACAATTTGCTAAAAGCAATTTTTGAATTTTAGGGATGAATGGTGAGTATTTAAAAGCTCTTTTCTATTTATCTCCAAAGATTGTCAAATGTCAATGTATGGAGACTGTTTACACATGGACCACTTTAAAATATTTGAATCCACGCGTGATATCCATCTGACCTTCATTAATATTTTCCTGTCTCAACATTTTATAGTTCAGAATTTGTATCTCCTACTCAGGTTCCGCTCTATTCCCTTCTACATTCTGCAATTAAATAAAGTTATTGAACTCTTAAGATAATGGCCTCAGCTTCTCATAAAGTTTTCAACTATTGAAACTGGGGAAATGGATTCTTCTATTTTTCTAGCTGTTATGTCAATTACCATATTAAGTGGGAAAATAGTATCGTTTCTTATCTCCTACATTCTCACAACTAAGTTTTATAAATTTTGTGATTAGAATGGTAGTGGTGGTCCTGGATATAATAAAAGGTGTTTGTTTCTTAATTTTCTTGATACATGGAGGGTGTCAGCACTGCGTTATGTTGTCGCAAAAACTGCTAGTCTATCAATTTTTTTACTCATACCTTGTCCTTTTTGTTAGGATAGACAACTAGAACTTCAGGATAGTTACCTCTGCTTCTTCCCTTCTGCTTATCTACTCGGCCATACTTATATATCTTTCAAAATAAAGCAAAATAAATTCCTTATGTTTGTTTGTTTGTGTTCCCCTTTTCTTAAAAAAAAAAAGGAAGTTATAGTGAGAGGCTGAGAGCTTTGGTAATCTAGTTTACAGGAAAGTACGATGAACTTTTGTTAGACTGTTAATTGACTTAGTGTGTGTTTTGGACTAGTGTTTGTCACAATTGATTTTGGTAAAATTGATTATAGTAAAAGTGAGTTGAAATGAAGCGATTTATGTTGGGATACCTTTATGGAAAAATGACTTTTGTTTGGTAATGTGAAATTCATTTGTACAATCTTAGAATTGATTATGGTCAACGTAGAAGCTACTCTCTCTAGCTTCCACAGAATTGTTTCTGGGTCTGGAATCAATTCTCCAGAATGACTCCCAAACATCAATGTGATCACATTTCGTTTTTATCATCTTTGTTTCCTGGCCTCAGACTGCAAGATGTTCTCACCCTGTTTCAACAGAGAGAAAATTAGTGAGATGATGACTTCTAGTGAATGGACTTCTCTTCTCTTTGTAATTTATTATGGTTGAGGACAACATGAGTCGCAAGTGTTTAATGTATTACCGGTCCGTTTCTGCGGATTGATTGTGAATTCCATAGCTATGTTAATCTACAGTTTAGATTTCCTACTGTCCTCCAGAACAACTGCTGGTGATAACTCATCCCTTATGGTGCTCTTTCTGTACATGTCTGTGATAACATTTTTACTCCCTAACATTCATCTTTCTTGCAAATTTTTTATGGTGCCATAAGAACTTTATTTTAGATTTTGTACATGCAGCGAGTAATGTCGTCTAGTTTACTTTAACGTATCATCATGATGTTCAATAAACCACAAATAGGTACTGAATTTTCTGGCATGAGCATAATATCTTTTAGATGCAACCAATCAAAAGCTTTTAAAAAAATATTATAATCACTTCAGTATGAGTTTTGATACCATTTTTATTATTATTTTAATTTATCTTGAGCTTTCGATTGGTTATATCTATACTCTAGAGTCTAGACATTGTGCTCTTGATCAAAATATCAGTTGATAGAAGTTAATACAGTTGCTATGATTTTAGCCTTATCAAATAGCTCTTATCAGTTAATCTCTTCTGTTATCAGTGTTCTAATACTTAGATGAGGATCTAGCATGAGTATACATCTATCCATGAAGGCGTTTTCATCAGGTTAGTTAATACTTAATTCACATACAGACACATCTTACTTTCAATTTCTTTGGAAATTTTTTGTCTTAAAAGGAAAATGCAAGTGGTTTCACAATTTTTTACCAATTGCTATCTGTTCTATAATCTGTCATCTCATTTCCATCTCAAAAATTTGTTTCTCCTGCAAACTGTACCATTTTGTCACAACTATGCCTCTTATAAGACCAGCAACATTGGGATGCCCTGAGTATCTGGTGTGAAATTTTGCAGTCTAAAAGGGCTGCAGAAATTGAAGTTCTTGAAAGATTTAAGTTCTTCTTGGAAGAAATTATTTGCGTGTTAAATCACTTGGCATTTTTTATTATAGTTGAGGTTGGGTAAAATTACACAGGAGACAGGCAGTAGAGAAACTTGTTGGAGAAGATCCAAACACTTATTTTGATAATTAGAAAATTTAATCAATTTTTCTGGAATATAAGAATCGCCTGCATTGAGTAACACTTATGTAGGATATGTGTCAAAAATATATAAACTCACCCTTGCGGATCCGGTTTCCCTGCAGTTAGGTGTTCTTAAATTCACTGTAGTCACAGCTTCATAAATGTCTGATCAAAATCGATCGATTATGGAGTCATGACTGCGGTGAATTTAGGAAAATTCAACTGCTGGGAATCCAAATTCCAGCCTTGCATGGTTAAACATAATGTCAAAATTATCTAAAGCAAGGCTCTAACAGACGAGGTTCGTCTTCTTCTTCTTGTTCTCCATCACAAATTTCTTCCAAACTGAAGTGATTTCCCTCTGAGTCTCCAGGTCACTCTTCTTAGCAACCACCACTTTGTGGCCTTCACCGTCATCAGCTTCTTCTCCAGTAATAGTAACCGTGCTGCTAGTGACCACCCTTGCAGGGAGAAGATCAAGCTCGTGCAGCACTTTGGTGATATCAATCACAAGACGCTCCGCGAGGGTGCGCGAAAAGTCCTCCCTGATCACAACACGGAGCACTGTCACGTGTTCTGCATCTGGGGGCATGGTGTATGCTGGCACTATCCAACCATAGCGCCTCAGATAGTCTGAGACTTGGAACTCGGTGAAGTTGCTGTGGTCCTTTAAAGTGAATGCCACCAATGGTACACCCTCATCTTTGGATACAATGTCAAATCTACCTGTTTTATCTAGACCTTCCTTGAGTACCACCATGTTGTCTTTGCAGTTTTCCATCACATTTCTGTATCCCTGCAAACCCAATTAGTACAGAAGGAATTATAGCATCAGGTTTTAGAAAAATGTCCATTTAAGTAGCATCATGTTACTTAGTGCATGTCTGGGTCAACCTCATCAAATTGATTCTGGTAAAATTGATTGTGGTAAAAGTAAGTTGAAAGTGAAGTAATTTATGTTTCAATACATTTATGAGAAATGTGATTTCTATAGGGCAATGTTGTAAAATCTCACAACAGATTATATCCACACTGTAGAAGCTAGGTTTTGTAACTTCATCCCATAATTAATTTTGCAGTTAGAATCGCATGTTTGAAAATCCTTCTAGAATTGATTCTAAAGCCAAAATCAATCCTGGAATGAAGCTTATGTGCGTAGTTTTTAGGTGTTAGAGTTGATTATGAAGAAAGAGAAGCTGATCTAAATACACTAATAGTGTGTTTGGTTTTAAGTTTTCATTGCTGGAATCCCGTATGTCCCGAACCACCTAAAACATTTTTGGTTGTCCATACGAGATTCTGCCGGTTCCATAATCTGATCAAACACCTACTCAATTGTAAAAGAAAACATCCAAACACATAAAAATTAATTTTGATATGAAGAATCAATTTTGATGTTCACAAATTGGCTTCCAAAAACCTTCAAGGTTTACTTTTTTGAATGTCATTTGTGAGTTTAGAGCAGCACCACATTGATTATAAATGAATGTCTTAATACCTCATGACCCAAACGAATTAGCTGGTAGTACTGAGCAATGACTTGGCTAGAACCTGCATTGTGCATTGCATGATGGAAATCAGTATAATCATGTATAAAGTGAGAGTAACATTCTTGTCTATATATTCCAGTTACCTTTGGAGAAGTTGAGGGTGAAGGTAGGTTGATCAGCTCCAAGATAGTTAATGTGGAAGATGAGTTCCTCAGGAAGGTCTTCCTTGCTTCTCCAAATGACCCAACCAATTCCAGCATAGACAAGACCATATTTGTGTCCACTAACATTGATGCTCTTCACTTGTGGCAAACGGAAATCCCACTCAAGCTCTGGATAGAGAAATGGAGCAATGAATCCACCACTTGCTGCATCTACATGAATTGGAGTGTCCCATCTGCCAAAGGATTTCACATGTCAATCCAAGTATACACATTAATTAAACTTGTAGTATGTTTCGATCAACTTTATTTTCATCAGAATCAATATTGAAATTCAGAAGTTACTCACAAAAGCTTCTCCCGTGGATTGATTCTCGCTTCAAAATCAATTATTGAGGAGTTTTGGTGGAAGCTCAATAAAGAGTATATTAATGTTAGGCCAAAAAGGGCAATTAATAGGCCCAAATGGTTTTTTTTGTCAACATAGGCCCAAATTGTTAAATGACTTTATTTGAGATTTTTGTTTGTAGGCTCAGCCCATTATTTAGTATATTCCCTTAAAGAACAGGCTAGTGTCACTTGTAAGCCCTGTTTAGTTCTAGGTTTCCTTTTAGCCCTAGTATAAGTACTATTTTTTCTGCATAAGGAATGTTACCCAGAATTTGAATAAAATCTTCGATTCTGAGAAAAAATAAGTTGATTCAATTATACTATGAGAGAAAGAGAAGCAGATACCCAGTTTCATTATTTTTCTCCACTAGGAGATCGTTTAAGCGCTTGACATCTTCAAACTCTCCGTTGAGTGTGGAGCCAAGGATAGCAGCAACACAAATGGTGTTCTCATCCACCATTTCCACAGCCTTTTCAGGGTCCATTACATAGTAATCATCACGCAGCTTAACCTCTTTCAACTCCACCTCAAAGTACCTTGCAAATTTCTCCCAGCAAACCTTCACACAAGCACAATTAAATGAATTAATTAAAATTTGATTAATGACTTCTAAGTGCATGTTTATAAATACTTTTACAGTTGATTCTAAAGTCAAAACCAATTTAAGGGATAAGTTTATGTGAGTAGCTTCTGGGTGAAGAAATTAAGCTTATCCATACAAGAGCAAGAATGTTTGTGTGATTGTGTACGTACCTGAACATTGGCACCAGTGACAATGTTGGGATTGTCAACAGGTTTTCCTTCAGCTCTCCTTTTGTTTTGCCACTTCCTCTTGAATGCCAATCCAGCCAACATGATGGCCTCTGAAGAGCCCACAGTGCCAACACCAACTGCAGGTTCTGACTCTTCAAGTGGTGCATTGAAAAGATGAGCTATCATGTTAACACAACGATTCTGCAATGCACACAAGTTAGAATGGTAAGTCACACCAATACACATAACACATGTAGTTTGAAAAGTCATTGATTTTATATACACTGTCATTTGAACATATAGGTAAATTACATTGTTATGCTATTGATAGAAAACTAGAACTCATGTATCTAACCAAATGAAAATTTCTGATTTGATGAGATGATAATAGTAATAATGGTAAATGAGTAGTGTATGCATGTATGAGATAGATAGAGTTGCCTGGAGTTCAGTGGTGACAGGGTATTCATCCATGTCAACGTAGTTTTTGTTAATGGAAGCCATGATGAGCTTGTCACATTCAGGCTCCATCCACGTCGTCACGAACGACGCCAGGTTCAGCCTCGGATTCCCATCCAGCATCAGCTCGTCGTTTATGATCTGGTACGCTGCTTCCTTCGGGATCGAATGCTCCGCCATCTTGAACCTAATTCACATCATGATCATGATCATGATCAAGGCCAAGCAATCAATCATATTATAACTTGATTATTAGTTAATTAATGTGTTATGCATCTTGATAATCATGATCATGTTGTGTTGCATCAGAAATGTCACATACATTATATACTTTTTTGTGTAAATGTTTATAAATTTTGATAAGATCCCACATTCTGTGTGTTCTTGAATTCAACAATGCCGATCTATCTTAAACTCAAACTGATCAACATGAAAATGTTTTGATAATAGATCTACAGCGATAGTGATAGAATTGTGATAATGGAATGAATGAATGGTACCTGGGAAGTGCGGTGCGGACGTAACGGGAGGCGAAGGTTGAATGGACGGAGACGTCCATCTCGGAGGCGGTTTTGGAGAGAACCATGATCAGATCACGGTGGTGGATATGGAGTTTGGAGATATAAAATTGGTGTTTGTTTACAGAGAAATTAAGAGATAGAGAATTGTGTTTGTACGTGTGTGTACAAGTAAGTTTATAAGTTTGGGGGGTGAGGAGAGGAGTTAGGGACTTAAATAGAGTGGGTGATGAAGTCTTGTGTAAGAAAGGAATTTACGTAGTTGATTGTGGAACAAATCAAACATAAGAGCTTCATTGGAAAAGTAACATTTGGTTAGAAATATAATCATGTAATTATACATTCACACCTTATTTTCTTTTTTATTTTAATTAAATTAATTTTTCTTTTTATCTCTCCCTGCATTTAATGTCTCATCACATATCATATTGTTTTTTTTTCTCTATTTCCCCTTCTTATTTATTAAGGTGGAGCTGAAAAAGAAGTGTTAACACAACATTATTATTCAGTTTCAAAAAAAAAAAACACAACATTATTCAATCATTTAATGTGTCATTTAACTAATACCTTAAACTTTTGAAATAATTGATTCATAAAATTAATATTATCTCTTAGTTGATTTGTTATACTAATAAATTTGTAAATAAATATATTCTTATATCTATTTACAAATAGACTTAAGCAGCTCGCGATGGGACCCATCAGCGGGGTTGGAAGCAGCCTCCGTCCTTTGTTTATGCGTCTATGTTTCTTGACACGTTGAGTAGCTAGTTTGCTTTTCATTTTCCTCTTGTAACAAAAAAAAAAAGACTTATCTACCAATTTGTCGAATTTATTTGTAAATATACTTATCAATTATTAGACACTTATCTACCAATTTGTCGTTCGTGAATTACTGAGTATTATATATATATATATATATATATATATATATATATATATATATCAACAAAATACAAATTTTAGTTTCTCTACCCATGACATGAAATCAGAGCCTCCTTACCGCTCTCAATTGTGATAACCCTTAATTGTGGTAATAAAAAAATTCAATTTCAGCGTATAGTAAATGAGTCTGTGTATTATTACGCTTGTTTCTGGACACATTTCCTCAAATACTAGCATGCTATAGTATACTACGCGTACCAATTTGGAATCCCAGATCTTGATTGTTTTCATTCGCCAACAGAATGGTCTATTTGTATTCCTTAGGAAATTTGTTTGCTTCTTTTATAAAAGCTAGATGGCAAGTATTAAATAGGACAAAACTTAAATTGTACTATTAAGAAACAACAATTATATTGGTTGAAGAACCACAATCAGTGCAGACGATGCAGCAAACGATAGAAAAGACGATGCACCAGCAAACGATGCTTGTGAACGATGCTGGCATTCATGCATGCATGCATGAAAACTCCACGTTCAGAATCTTCAAGTCCTTGTCAATTTGGCATATGATTTCGGCCAATATTGTCAACACCAAATTTCGACTAAGAAATTAAACTTAGCACAACTTATTATCTTTAGTTTCTTGATATTTCGACCAAGAAAATATTCTAGTATTAACATCTAGTCCACTAGTTTTACGTTTGAATAGCAAAACGTCTTTGTACAACTTGTACGTCCCACTCTTTTCGCACCCCAGCGTCACAAATTGCTTTCTGAATTGACCTCCATTATCATACCTGGTGATTACAACAACAAAGTTGTTTTCTTTCCCGACATTTTGAGTCCAACCACAAAGATCATCACGAGGTTCAAATATTTGTACTAGTAAAAAAATGTCAATTTACCTAAAAATTGGATATGCTAAAACTACAAAATTGAGACAAAAAAGTTAACTAATCAGTCATAAATATATCTGTACAATTCACGCTTATACATGGAACCCCTCTACTGGGATAACCATGTTAATGGTTTGCATGTTCATCATTCAGAAACATGTCTACTTCCTCAAACCTAACAATGTACATAATGTTGCTTGCTAATCACACAGACACTATCACAAATTGTGGTGAAACTGCAGGATTTTAACTAACGAGTTTTATAAACCCAAACGTGTTTCTCTATACCAAGTTCTTTAAATCCAAAATGTTTTTGTTTCTTCACTTGCTGAATTTTAGAACCTGGAACGTGTTTTTGTTTCCAACTTTACGGGTTTTGTAACCCGGAAAAAATATTGCATACCGAGTTTTAAACATAGAAGCATTTTGTGTTACCGAATTTTAAATCTAGAACCAAAACATATTGTCGGGTTTTAAAACCCGGTACAATTTCAATTACAATTCATCAATTGGAATGGGAATTAGAAGACGGGAAAAATACGAACCAGGAACTTGAAAACCCAGAAACTCAGATATGCACCAACTCCAAAATGTGTCTAGCAGAGAACGAGAGGAAGAGATCATTGAGTGAGGAGAGGGCGTGACGAGGTAAAATACTAAGTGGGGAAGGAAGAATGCAATATTTTGGGGAGGGTGTGAGTGAATGAGGAAGAAGATGAGTGAGTGAGGAGAGGTGTGGTGGTGTGGGTGGGGTGAGTAAATGATTTTTTTTTAAATGGAGGGGTATTTTGGGATTTTTTCAATTTTAGGAGGTAGGGGGAATTTGATGGGTGGGGTTGGAAAATCATCACCTAACTCTCAAATTTCCTCTAGTTTGGATTCTACGGTAATTGATGAGTAATATATCACCAAAATAATTATTTCTTAGTTCCTTTTATTCAATCTAATATTCTCTCCGTTCTTATTTATAAGACCCTCATAAGATAATTACGCTTATTAAGAAAACATGTAACGAGACCGATTAATGTCTTGATTTAATACAAAACTTTATTATCTTTCTTTTTTAGCCTTAATCATTGCATTAAGAGAGATGAAATTAAAAGTGGGTGAGAACCAAAATAATTAATACAAGGGGTGTATTTAGAAAAAAAACTAATTACTTTTACTAAAAACTAGTAGGGGGTCTTATATTTAGGGACAACAAAATTTGTCTCGGGGGTCTTATAAAAAGAAACGGAGGGAGCATTATTAATTTATTTGCTCAATATATTAAATTTAAAATGTTGGAGTATTAAAGATGAAAAAAAAATATGCAAGGACTAAAAATAAAAATGAGGTATATTATAGGGACCAAAATCTATTTTAAGCCAATAAATAATAAATAAGAGAAAATTAGTGATGCTTACATTCATGCATGTATAAAACTAAAATCCCTAACTTCTAATTCGCTATCTCATTTTCACGAGTTTCTCTTTAGCGCCTCTCCTTCGGCCGCAATCCTGATTGAAGGGATTATTCTTCACTTCATGGTTAGCTTCTACCTCTTAGATGTTTTCGTTCTTCAAATTTATTTGGCTTATTAACACATGCTCATCATTTTCATGTAGCTTTTCTTTTTAGATTTTGATTGACGAATCAAGAAGATTTTATGGATTTGTCTCAGATGTGCGGGAAAAGGTTAGTAGAGAAATTTTTCTTCCATGTTCTTATTCGTTTTATTTTTTTAATTTCTTTAAAACCTATCCTGACCAATTTGGAATCATATTAGATCGATTCAAATTTTGATGTCAAAATGATATCAAACTCAATTGAATTGTCATTCTTTGAATTCAACTTGTGTGAAACCCTAGCTACGTATTTCAAGTCTCACGATTGTAATAATGAGTGAACAAATTTGTTTTATTTTCCAGTCAATTATCTTCACTTTTTTCACTAAATTATAGGATCAAACTTTTTATGGTACTTCCACAGTTCATTTATCAAAATGAATTTGTTTGCTCATCAACATCTCACAATCCCCATCCCTACAATTAGTGTCCTAATCTCATATAAAATTAGTCCTTCAAATTTCAATGTTTAATTGAAAAATGTGTTGAGTTGGCCCTGTAACTTTAAGAAGAAAAACACAAAAAGAAAGAAACCATTTTTTTTCATTTAGCGTATGATATTTATATAATATAATTCTCTCTATATTGTTTTTTATATTTATTTTTCTTGTTGCACCGCAGCGTGGCCATGAATGTAATAGAGAAAGTTGATGAACAAAAAAGTCAACAACTTGGGCTTTCTTTTGTTGATCTTCCACCCGCCATCACTACCCTCATTCTGCTAAGACTTCCCATTAAGTACATTATGGTTTGTAAATCTGTCTGCAAAAGTCTGAACAATCTTATCTCAGACCCACAATTTGCCAAATTACACTTTAAGCAGGCGTCGATTGGTTTCATGATTCGGACCAATTATCTAACCCAACCGTCAATGTTTATGCACCTTCTTGAGTATGAGCCTGAAAAGTTTGATAACAGTGATGACGATCAATGTTGTTACTGTGAGGATGACTTTACCAAATTAGAATGCAACAACCATGTAAAGCTTGAGCTTAAATTCAAGCTTCCTGCTCATTGTGGAAAATTAATTTTGGAAAAAAGGAATGGGAGTACCGGTAGAAGAAGGATTTATACTAATTACGAGCCTAAATATGAGAAGCTTGATGTCGTGAATTCTTGTAATGGTTTTCTTTGCTTGAGTGACTGCGCCATGGAATATTTTGTTGTATGCAACCCAGTTACAGGTGAGCTCATCAGACTTCCAGAAGCTACCAAAATGGACGAAACTAAATATTCGCGCCAACTTGTATATCCTGGTTTTGGTTTCAATCCCAAAACTAATGAATATAAGGTTCTGAGAATATTGGAGAGATTTCGAAATTTTCGGAATCCCAAGCGTATTATGATTGTTGATATTCACACTCTAGGAACATCAAAATGGAGGAATGTTGAAGTTAATCTTAAGAATATCTCCTGGCTTTTCTTTCCTACTTATGTGAATGGGGCATTTCATTGGATAAACTATCATGATAACAAATGGTCATCATTATTGTGTTTCAACTTTGAAAGGGAGAGGTTCCGTCATTACCCTACTCCTCCTGATGTATTCAATCAAGTAAACGATGTTACAAATCATATCACCATGGGAGACTTAGGGGGATTTCTATACTTATGTGATTCATCTTCTCTGGATACTTCTATTACGATGTGGATTATGAAGGAATGTGGTATTGGAAAATCATGGACTAAGGTTTTCAGTATTGATACAATGGACACAAAGTGTTGGCCTTATGGTGGTTTTTATTGGCCAGTAAAACACTTTAATAATGGTGCTGCTGTGTTGATGTGTCATTCCTCCAATTTATTTATCCATTATGAACCCAAAAAGCATGTATTCAAATGCTTTAAGGTACGTGGGACAAAGTCACAAAGGTTGGAGATAATTCCGCATGTTCCTAGTTTCATCTCATTGAAGGCTGCTGTGAATGGAGATAATATCAGGCTGTTGGATGTTGAATCACGGTAAGGAACCAAATCTTATTAATTTATTCACTAATTGAATTTGATGATATTTTTAGAACCATAACTACTATGATATTATGAAACATAAGACAAGTATTAAATGGAACATATGTATGTGAGTTTCCTATGTTTGATTCTTTTATTTTAAGTTCTTTTTTTAGCACATGTTTTGTTTGAGAGGTTGGGGAAGAGAAGAATGTTATTATGTTTGGATATTATTACTTAAGGTTATAACTTATAACTCATCAATCAAATATTTATACATTTATACTATTATGTGAAATTGTTTATAAATGTTATGCTTCTTTTTGGTTTAAAGTGGTACAAATACACTCTTTTAAATGCACTCTCTAACACATTTCGTGTGATTAGTTTTTTTTAAGTCAACATATTTGCTTCATTTAAAAAAAGTGTGTTGACTCTTTCAGAAAATAAACCAATCACATAGAGTTTGTTGGAGAGAGCTTTTAAAATAGTGTGTTGGTAGTATTTCTCTTTTGTTTTTCTTTATTATCTACAATATTTATTCGAATCTTCCTCTTCTAGTTTATGTAGAAAAAATGGGTGAATATAAACTGGTGTTGATAATTATATCTTATGAATTTTCTTATTGTAAGGCAATAGACTAATACCATGTTTAAGAATAAAAGCAGATGCTTTAAAATATCCTAATCTCTATATTTTGACACTATTCACTAATATTAGTATCATTTTATATAGGTCTACAAATTTTAAATTGGTTGAAGAAAATGAAGCTCTTTTCTTAGCTAAAGTGATCCCTGAAGTGGATGAAGAGTACACCTCTTGATAAGTAATTCTCATGCGGTAAGCTTATATATTGTATTGCAAGATTTGATTCGGCTACTTTTTAATTTATGGTTTCATAAAAGTGACTTATTGTGTTATTTGTATTGGGATGAGAAAAACAAAATGAGTATTGTTTAGTCTTTTCATGTTTCCTAGTGACCTTTCATGCTTTACTACGTCTTTTGTGCGTGCATTGATTCTCTTAAACATGCTCTCACTAAAAATGGTTTCAAAATATCTACGTATGTAACGAAATGAACCATGCCTTTTGACTTTTGTGTGGAATTTGATATAATTTAAACAAAAAATTAATAATACACTATAGCATGTATTTTTGCATGGGTTAAATATGTTTTTAGACCCTGACTTATACACTTGAATCTAAAATAGTTCCTGAAAAAAAATTCTAATATTTCGTCCCTGAAAAATTTTGTTTGATTTGAAATAGTCTTTATGACGTCGTAAAGCTTACATGACAAAAATTTTACCCTATCACAATCCACATAGTATTCCACGTGGTGTTTTTCAAGTTTGTTTTAGTCCCTAGAAAAATTCTTTCATCAAAATTAGTCTTTCTCCCATTTAGCTAGCCCCCAAGTCATCAAGTGACAGAAATTTAAATTTTTGAAAATACGGATGACTGTGGTTGTCGGTAAAGTCATCGGTAACTGATATCTAAAAATATTTTGAGCCCGCCAATTTATCTGCAGGCAAAAATTTCAACTTTTGAAATTACCGACGGCCACGGATGTCAATAAAGTCGTTCGTAATTTGGCGGTAGCCAATCTCACAAAAAAATTATTTACCATGTCCACAATAACATCATTTTAAAAAAAAAACACGTCACCATAGGTCAAACAGTGAGTAACAATGAGATTTTGCGATGGTTCTCAGGCAGTCAGTATTAAAGTGTTTCTTGTAGTGATTATATTAGCATAGATGTGTGATAGCAAACCACAAGTGTACGGTGGTTACCAAAATAGTATAAAAGATATCGTCTCCTCAGGGATAGGTGTTTTTAAAATCTAAAATTAAATTGTTTAGAACTTAATGCAGAAAATGTAAAAGGTTTGTTTTTTTTTTAAACAGGTTTAAGTTTAGAACTTGAAATAACAATTCGCAAAGGAAAAACAATGATAAAAATTAAGAACTTGGGCTGATTAAATAGCTTATAGTGTATGCTCATAGAATCAATTTTATACCTGAAGTTTAGTGCAAGAAAACATGATGTACTAGCCTAGTTCCTTTACAAGTTAATTCCTTAAACATGCAAAGCTTCCTTCTAAATTACTAAGTCTAATTCCTCAGAGTTTTAGTTAATTTTAAGAAGAAGATGAAGATAGTATTCTGGTCAACATAAACAAAGCCTATCCTAATGCCTTAATGATATGCAAAAGTTCTTTCAAATCCTATTTCCCTTATTACTTAACAATTACCATTGAATTAAGAAATAAGCAAAAGCACTTGTGTACAGCAAGATGAAATTAAGAACAAGAAAATGAAACATGAAAAGCACTTTATTCAGATATAAGAAAGAAACTTAAAACATAACTATAAGCTAAAACACAACCCAAGAACTTGAAAAGAACTTAGCCAAGCATGGCTAAGGGAGACATTATATTAACCTGGACTAGGAGCTCAAGAATGGCTTCCCACAATTCTCAGGAAATAATGCTCTAAAGGAAGAAAGAAAGAATCACTTATTGTGTTATGGTGTGTCTAACAAAGGCAAAATGCAGTCCTATTTATAGTGTTCAGACTGCCTTCCAGCGCTTGAGCGCTGAGATCCCAACGCTTGAGCGCTGGGATTTATTTATTACAGACGTTGCAAACAGAGACCAACGCTTGAGCGTTGGCCTTCCAATGCTTGGGCGTTGGGATGAACTGCACACTGGGATCCTAGTCAGAGTGCCAACGCTTGAGCGTTGGCCTTCCAACGCTTGAGCGTTGGCACGCCTGCTGATTGCTCTTCTTGCTGTTTTGTTCTTCATCATGGTAGTGGGTTTTGAATGCCTTCAATGACCTCCACTTTGTCTCCTTTTAATTTCTGAAACAGCAAATTCTCTTTACTCCTCCACTCAAGCTCTTTTCCCATGTGCTCAAATAAAAATGGTGCTTCCTCTTCCAACTCTTCACTTTTGGTCATTTATTTGCTGAGACTTCACTTCTAGTCCTCCCTCTTTTGAACTTTTCATTTCTTGCCCTTTCTTTCCTGAAGTTTACACTTTAGTCCCTGGATAAAAATGACTATTTCTACCAGCTTTTCTAAAAGACTAAAATACTTACAAAAATTCCTAAAAATATAAAAATAAAGTTTAAAAACCAAATAAAAGCTAATCTATATGCAAATGAAAAATATATAGAAAATCTAAATAAAAAAGAATAAAAACCTATATGAAACTTGAATAAAAAGAAAATAAAAAGACTAAAAAAACCCTAAAAACATCATATAAAATCTAGTCATCAATGTGTACTGAACAAGAAATGAAACAAACTTCACCATCCTAAGTACAATAATAGAATCAAAATTGGTATGAAGGGGAAGAAGAAACCTACTTCAAAGCCATGGCCTTCCGGAGGAGCTTACCCCTTCCTCCATGGAACCCCAACAGTAGCCTCGAAGAGCCCAGCCTCTTCCCCCAACCTTACAAGAGACTCAAACCTAAAAATACAACTTATATTTATAAAAGTGTTTCTTTCTGTGAGCAACAACGTACTTGCGCTATAACCTCCCAATGCAGCACCGTTGTAACACATGTTGCATTCAACTCAAACATTTTCTCATATGTCCAACCATTCGGAATAAAAAACATATGTTATGAACATTATATTAAAATTTCCGCTTCATTCAACAGTGATCGTATACGGTGTAACAATTCTCAAGTGACAACCCTGAAGCTTTCAAGCATTGAGAGTATTAATGTTGCAGAGTTTAGTTGCCATCCTGCAAGAAAATCACAAAAATAGGTAAAATTCATCTTTAACAGCACAAGCATACCTAAATTATTAAAATAGTTAAAATGAAGTAAAACTAGATGAAAACCAACGATAAAAGCTAAACACTAAGAGGAACCACCCTAAAAAAACTCAAAAAATATGTTATAACATCTTGTCCTCAAGTACAAAAGCTCAACTCTAGCTTGTCCTTAAGCAGACACTTAGGCTATGAAGCACTAAAAACATTCTCACATAAGCAATCAATGAATCACTACTACAGAATTGCCTTTTTACCACGCCTCTGTTACCACAATTTTGTGTCGGACCGTGGTAAAATTGTGCCCGGATCTCTGTTACCACGGTTCCGTGTCGAAGCGCGGTAGCTGAGGTTCTCTATTACCACAGTTCATTGCCACCTGTGGTAACTGACATAGTTTTATTATTTTTTAATTAAAAAATACTATTACCACGGTTACACGGTAAACCGTGGTAATAGAGTTTTTTTTATCCGACATTGTCTATTACCACGGTTGTCAAGGGACCGTGGTAATAGTTATTATTTTATTAAAAATATGGTCATTTTCGACTACCCCCTGTTCTAGCAATAGGAAACTCTTCTCTCGAGAAAATCCTTTTGTCTTCCCGCTTCTCTATCTCGACTCCATCGATCTTCAACATCGTCACTGCCACTCGACATTCCTTCCTTCTGCACCTCATTACCTCGGCTCCTTGCCGCCTGTCGCTGCATGTCATCACCGGCGCTCATTCTCTCTACATTCGCTCTATAACTACTTTGCTCGTCGCGACTAATCATTCTCTTACTCGCGACCTCCCTCTTTGTGTGCTCACTAAGCTCGTTCCTCCTGCTACTCAGCTCGCTCATCTTGCTTCCACACCTCACTTGTGAGTCCTCTTGACTTGCTTCTTCTTCTAGGGTTTTCTTTCTTTTTAAGATTTTTGTTGTTGCTCAGTACCTTTGTTTGGCGTTTTAATTTTTGTGGTAGTTAAGGAGCTTATCTGTTTGATAATTACCAATTCTTATGCCTTTGCTGTTGTTGTTCAGTACATTTTGTGGAATGTGTATTCTGTTGAAGATTTTTGTTGTTGTTCAGTAAATTTCGTGGAATATATGTGTACTCTATTTTGTGAGGTCATGTTCGATTGTAAGGATTATGTGAGGATACTAATTAGTAGCTTTTTATTTAACGGTAGCTACTAATGTCCCGAATATTACATATTTTACAATAACATAACATGAATTTTAGAAACCCGGCTAGAATATGAACCTTCCCCTCTGAATTTTAAGAGGTTCATATTTGTAGACATTAACATATGTTGATCTGGTACGTATGGATCATAAATGGATGTTTGCTAATCGCTTATCCGATGAATATGCGGCCAGAGTGGAAAAAATCCCAATAGCATGTTATGCCCCTGTTTACATTGTTGTCATGGTCTTAGAGTTAACCCACTTGAATTGGAAGGACATCTAATCCGCGATGGAATTGATAAGAACTATATGCGTTGGACAAATCATGGTGAGCCCAGATTTGATTCTAGCGATGCAACATATACTCTGGGATGTGCCTTAGTTGATATGGAGAAAGAT
Organism: Acmispon strigosus; assembly: GCA_030819835.1. Lineage (NCBI taxonomy): Eukaryota > Viridiplantae > Streptophyta > Magnoliopsida > Fabales > Fabaceae > Acmispon > Acmispon strigosus. Next base: position 41,035,081 of record JAUAMA010000005.1, on the reverse strand, counting down.
GAATGTGAGGGTGACTGTATTGATGAATTAGCGGAGGCGGTGGAAGATGATCTTCGTGATTGTCCTGAAATGTTCGAGAGGTTGAAAACTGATGCGAAGACGCCTCTTTATGAAGGATGCTCTAAATTCACAAGATTGTCTGCAGTCTTAAAGTTGCACAACCTGAAAGCTAACAATTGATGGACCGATAAGAGCTTCACCTACCTACTTTCTCTCTTAAAAGATATGCTTCTGGAGGAGAACGTTCTTCCCGGTCGAACATATGAAGCTAAGCAAATGCTTTCATCTATTGGAATGAGTTATGAGAGGATTCATGCATGTCCTAATGATTGTATTTTATTTCGTAATGAATATGCATCTCTGGAGACATGTCCTAAATGTAAATCTCCACATATAAGAAGGAAAAATCAGGTCCCTTAAAGGTGTTATGGTATTTCCCCATAATACCCAGATTTAGGCGCATGTACCATAGTGTTGAAATTGCAAAACACCTGACATGACATAAAGATAGAGGGGATGGTGATGGAATGCTTCGACACCCGGCAGATTCTCCCCAGTGGAAAAAAAATTGATGCGGACTATCCCAAATTCGGCAAAGAGGACAGAAACCTACGCCTTGCATTGTATACTAATGGAATAAATCCACATAGCCTTCAGAGTAGCACCCACAATACATGGCCGGTGATACTAGTGATCTACAACCTACCTCTTTCGCTTTATATGAAGCGTAAGTATATGATGTTATCTATGTTAATTTTGGGCCTCAGCAACCTGGAAATGATATAGACATATACTTGGCCCCTCTAATTGAAGATCTGAAGATTATGGGATATAGGTGTAGAGGTGTATGATGGGTTAAGGGAAGAAACTTTTAGGCTGAGGGCAATGTTGTATGGTACGATCAATGATTTTCTGACATATGACAATTTGTCGAGATATATTGTAAAAGGAAAGCTTGCATGCCCTATATGTGAAGATGGTACAGCTTCAATACGATTAGAACATTCTAAGAAGACTGTTTTCCTACAACATCATAGATTCTTGCATACAAAACATCGTTATCGGGGCTGGTCAAAAGCTTTCAATGGAAATATAGAAGAAGGTGGAGCTCCCAAGCCATTGAAGGGTGCTGATTTGTTTGCCAATGTGAAGAACTTGAGGTGTACATTCGGCAAGACTTTCAAAAATCAAATTCCTAAAAGTGGTTGGAAGAAAAAGTCAATTTTCTTTGAGTTGCCATATTGGGAGTCACTCTATGTGAGACATTTTATTGATGTGATGCATGTTGAGAAGAATGTTTTTGAAAGTGTTGTTGGTACTTTGCTAAATGTGTCAGGCAAGTATAAAGATAGCATCAATTCAAGGTTTGAAGAAGGGAAATGTACGTATCTCCCTCCAGCAGCCTATACTCTAAGCAGGAAAGAGAAACTTACTTTGTGCAAGTTTCTTAGTGGTGTTAAGGTTCTACAGGGGTACTCTTCAAATATTAAGAACCTGGTATCAATGAAATACCTTAAGTTAAAGGGTTTGAAGACTCATGATTGTCATATTCTTATGGAGAACTTGCTACCGGTGGCTATACGCTCCAATTTGCCCAAAAAAGTGCGAGGTACCTTAACAAGATTGTGTCTCTTCTTCAAGGCTATTTGCAGCACCCTTATAAGTTGACAGCATTGTAGACAGAAATTGTTACAACTTTGTGTGAGCTTGAGATGTACTTTCCACCTTCATTCTTTGATATAGTGGTTCATATAACCATTCACTTGGTTAGAGAGATAAATTTGTGCGGGCCAACTTATATGAGATGGATGTACCATTTTGAACATTACATGAAGAGTTTAAAAGGTTATGTAAAAAACCAAAGCAGGCCAGAGGGGTGTATGGTTGAACGGTACTTAGTAGAAGAAGCTGTTGAATTTTGTAATGAATACCTGTCCAATGTGGATTCCATTGGGCTTCCAAAGTCTCGTCACACAGGAAGAATAGAAGGGAAAATGGTTGTTTAAATGTGAGATAGTAACCATTCAGACCAAAGAATGGCAACAAGCTCACTTGTTTGTTTTAGATAATGCGGATGAGGTTGGGCAATATGTTGACATGAACAAGGATGAGATTAAGAGGTTGAACCCTAATAGGTCTTAAAATTGGTTAGCAAAGGAGAACAACAGGACTTTTATCCCCATGGCTAAAGGATCACGTTTATCAGGAGTGGAAAGAAGATCCTACCTCTGTTCAGACATATTGAAATGGTTGTTGACGGGTTTGAGTATACATGCCTTTTCTTACAACGGCTATGTAATTAATGGTTATACATTTTACACGGAAGCCCAAGATCATCGGAGTACAATGCAAAACAGTGGTGTGACTCTTGTTGCTAGAGCTATACATGTCTCAGCGCCAAATATAGAAACCCCATATATGCAGACATGTCATACTTTGGGCACATATAGGAGCTGGATTACACAACATTCCGGGTTCTTGTGTTTGGTTGTAAGTGGGTTGACAGTAACTCTGGAGTTCAGATTGATGACTCAGGGTTCATTCAGGTAGATTTTTATAGGCTGGGGTCCAAGGATGATCCATTTATTTTGGCATCCAAGCAGAGCAAGTATTTTATGTCCCTAATCCCGCTGACAATAAAAGGTCCATTGTTCTTTTATCAAACAAGGCGCATTTCAACATCGATGATGGACAAGACCTTCATGGAGAAAATGCTATTGAGGATGACCCATTCTTCGGGATACAACAACTAATCGACCCTAATTCAGATGAAGATGATTGTTTGTACGCCCGAGATGTTCATGAAGAGGGAACTTGGATGAATATAACATTCCATGAAAAATAGGAAAAACACGTATGCGCCATTTGAAACAGAAGAGGAAAAGAACTAGTAAAACAAGTTACAGAAGTATGCATTTTTTTATAATGACTGTATGTGTAGATATATTTCATATGTATGTAACATTATTGTATTTGTCTCTTACACTTTTGACATGTTGTTTCAAGAAAATGGATCCTTCACTACAAGGCAGTGGTGAGATTGGTGGGAACAGGACAATTGTTAGAATCAAATAATTTAATGAAGTATTATATTTTGATAAATAACAATTTCGCTAAGTATTGATCTTGTCAAAAATAGAATTCTTAACTTCTCAATGTTTATCATGCTCAGGAACATCCTTCTACTTGGAAAAAGCACTGCATGGACCTCTACAAAGAATTATCAAAAGCAGATGTTCAAGTTAACGATAGTAGAAGAATTCGTCCGGCTACAGCCTTTGAGAATCAGTCCGCCAGCTGACAACGTCTGCCTCAGAGAGTCCGTCCGGATATGGTAAACGTCTGGTCACTCAGTCATTAGGTTCATCTGAAGGAAAGAACATCTAAATTCTAGACAAAATGTTTGGTTGACTAGTGCAAAAGAAAAATCAGGAGGTGATCGTTTTCTCAACCCAGGATGAGCTGTCAAGCACCACTTGTCTCTTCAGAGCATTAATGGCTAAAAGGACAGAATTAAGCTCTTTATTCCTTGCAAATTCAAATCTTCTGACATTCCTTAATTCAAGCTGCTTTTGCGGAATCAGCGGCGAGCCTTTCTGATCATCGTATCTCCTCAACGTTCAAATTCAAATCTTCTGATCAGAGCATTAATGGCTCCCTTAACTGGAATGCATGAGCATTAATTACATAAGTTATAGCTCAAGGCAAAATGCATTGAAGAACCAGACGATATCATCCTCCGTCATTAAAGAAGATGCATTGCAGAGTGCATTTATTGAAGCAGAAGATGCAGAAGTATCTGTTACTCACAATAAAGGAGAAATTCAAACGAAAATATCTTCAGATCTTCAGCAAAGGTCCCATTGATCATCATACTAAAGATCTAAATAGAGGACTTGGCACCAGATTCAACTTGGCGACTTTTACACGATCAAAGCATTCAAACTTTCTAAGTTTATCATCTGCGATCCAATCTCTCTAAGCCAAACACTCAGCAGTCTCAACTTATTCATTATCTGAGTTCAGTCGCCAACTAGTGTGAAGATCTTCACAGAGTGCTACTCTTATCCTCTGTCACACAAAGCCCTTTAGAGAATCAACTTGTTTATTCTCTTTGTAATTCGTTCTTCATATTGTCTACCCACTCTTACCGAAGAGATTTTGTAGAAACCAATTCTTCTTGAAAAAGAATTGGGAGGAGTCATGTCCAACACTCGAAAAGGAGAAGTCCTGCTAGAATACTTGTAAAGGAGTAGTTCTCAAAATATTGGGAGAAATCCTTGAGAACACTTGTACTATTTTGATAAAATAGTGAAAATCTTGGTTAAGCCAAGGACTGGACGTAGCCCTACCGATTAAGGGGGTGAACCATGATAAACATCTTGTGTGCCTTATTGTTCAGTTTTAGAATAATTTTCGCTGCACTCTTTAACAAACATTTTCGAACTTATAACTGCTGTTTTTCGAAAAAGAAGTTAAAAATCACACACAATTCAAACCCCCATTTCTTGTGTGGTGTTATTACTATCAACAATCAGGCGCGGTTATGTGTTAGACTCCTACGATCAGGACCAACTCAATGTAATTAAAGAAGAGTGGGTTGGTTATATGTTAGACAAGTTTATAATTGTTGACGGCTAAAATGTGTATAGGAGGTCTGTACATATTTGATTGGTTGTACATATTATATATATTGTTTGTACATTATGTTGTAAGGTTTGTTTCCATTGCATTGCGGGTCATGGTTATAATTTGTTTACTGTTTGAATTGCATGTCTCTGATTATACGTAGAAAAAAAAACCACATATTATCACAGTTCATAAAAGAACACGGTTCATAAAGTAGTAGCAAATGTAAAAAAAAAAAAAAAAAAAAAAAAAAAAAAAAAAAAAAACTTATTACCACGGTTCTTATGAACCGTGATAACAGAGGGACAAATTACACGTATGATATTACCACAGTTCTGCCTTGAACCATGGTAATTTATCTATTACTTCAACGGCTGATACCACGGTTTAACCGTGATAAAAAACTGCCCAAAACCGTAGTAATATGAGAATTTTAGAGTAGTAATCATAATTAAATAAGGAACAGATCAATAAAACAATGAAACTGCTCTAATGAACAACCTAATATAATCGTTGGATCCTGTTTTGATCGATCTTGTCGCCGCTTCTTTTACCTTGTTGGAGGACTCAGATTGGTTGGGCCTCTGTTCTGTTCATATCCTTTTCATGTAGTGTTCGAGTGTTTTCTTGTTCGTTCTTTGTTGGTGTCCTTAGGGGCTCTTTGTGCATTCAAGGTGTTTATGGTTTTTTTTATAGTTTTTGGGTTTTTGATGACCTGCTTTGTTAGTTAGGTCACTGTACTCATATGGAGAGAGAGAGGTTCTTTCTCAACATTCTATATATATCAATATAATTGAACTTTCTTAAAAAAAATCTAAGTATAATTAACAACGTAAAAAATCTAATATAATCAACATATTATAAAAATGAAAAATCTATTTTCATATTCAAACACTCAATTTGTTACATTTGGCATAAAGTTTGTAATTTCAAAAAGGTGATACAGCATTGGGCACTCGCTCTTCTTTTATAAAGTGCGGAAATGAATCACCAATTTTTGGCAATTTGCAGGCTGCAAACTATATCGGGATAGAACTCCCTAATGTGAGTCAAGTAACTCCTTTTAGAGGAGTTACACCCCATTGACAAACGAGCCCTCGCTCTAGAGTCTAGACATAGAATTCAATGTTCAAATGAGTGCGTTCGGACGCATACATAAAAGAAGAAAAACGGAATGCACCAGAAGGCCCCAAGAGTCACTACTGGTCTTGCTATACAAGTAATTCAGTACGTTCTTCACCTTCTGCCACCGAGGGGTACCGTCAACGGCCCCTGGTAAAAGGGAAAAGAGATAATAGTTAGTTCAAACTTCAGGTGATATATATAAATCAAACTATATGTACACATTATTCTCACCGCTGAGGGCCTTTACTAGGATGTGATAATATTTTAATGTCGATATGAAACTGAAAAAAACAGCTTTCACAGCAAAACCTGGTAACAGAAAATGCAAAACAAGGGGGAAAATTCAGTCTGCAAGTTCTAGCATTTATTCTCCTCTTTATGAGAAATACTTGCATAAATATAGTGCTCTCACCCAATGCTTCCAAGTTGGATGCATGTTTGGATGTGTGTTGGACAAACTATTGTAGTTTGAGTTCATGTGATTTTGAAGTCTAAACATGTACTCCAAATGTGCAACCAAACATGCACGCGCAAGGTTTATGCAAGTATTTTTTACTAGGGACACCATTTTTGGGTAAGAAAAAAGTAACAAGTGAGTTTGGTTTAGATTCTCTTCCAAAAGAATTAAGTGTAAGCGTTAGATAAAGTTTAGGTATAGGAATAACATTATTGGAACATATATATAGCAGCAGTTAACTCTGTAACTGACTATCAAGACAAGCATTCATGTAGATCTCAGAGATGGCAAGGAAACTTACAAAAGTTTGTCCTGGGTATTTTATACGATTCACCGTCTAACTTTGGACAAAGACCATTATACACAGCGAATTTGGTATAAATTAGCAACCTGATGAGCCGTGAGACATCCATCTTTCTAATGGTCGACCTTAACAGAGCACTATAATGAAAAAAGAAAAATATATTAAGCACATGAAGAAAATTCTCAGTACCAAATAACGCAAGCACGAACTCTGTTTCTTACTCTACACGCATTATGGCGATAAAATCTGGGGGCAGAGAATCCATGAATGAAGATAAGTCTTCAAACACCAGAGATTTCAATTCGTGTTTTATAGTCTCTTTTTCCTCGATTGACATTTCAAAACCATATTTGCTGCAAATCACATGAAAAAGCTCCATCATATTTTTGTTATGCAAGGAAAAAATAGATTGGAGTAAAAATTACAAAAGAGAAGAGAATAAGATACCGCCCAATCCAAAAAAATAACACAGCATAGAATACAAAAGACTCGTTAACACAAGAAAGTTCTTTCATATTTATGCATATATCTGTCAAGGAGTTCCCTGCAATAAACCACAGGCTGAGAACCAAAGAAAGGTCAATAATGCACTCATGTACCACAGCAAATGTGGAGGATCGTGCTTCCTCCTTCAGTATATTCAAGCATTCTGCTCCAACAAAATCACCATAAACATATCTAGCACTTTGCAATTTTTCCATAAATACTCTCTTTTTTTCCCCATTCTTTCTCATAACTTACAAAGATTATTATACTTCTGAAACAAGTTCCTTGGATATTAACAAAAAAAATCTAGATGTCAATTGAATTTAATCAATGAATGGGGCTCCTAACGCAATAGGGAAGATCCGATGTAGGAAACTACTTTTTTTCTCCCTCTCTTTCAAAACATCAAATAGCTCTTTTTCCTCTTTCAATACTTTGAATAGAAAACAAAAGAAGCCAACTGTACAACTCGATAGCTTCTTAAATTTCCCAATGTTTTCTGCCGACAATCACTGCACTTAGATGCAACTAAGGTGCTGCTTATCATAATCATGTCATGCACAATTTTCTTTTCTGATAACAATCAGGCACTTCAACCTATAGCTTCTTAAATTTCCCAATGTTCTCTGCTGACAACCACTGCACTTAAATACAACTAAGGTGCTGCTTATCATAATCATGTCATGCACAATTTATTTTCTGATAACAATCAGGCACCTCAACCTATCACACTTCTTCTGTCCTTGACATCAGCCTTTTAACGGGAAAATTTCATACAATCATTGAGATACTGAGCTTAATTTGGAATGTTTTCCCACTTTGGGCTTCATTTATCTGATATTTGACATTCCCTGCCATAAATTACAAAAAAAAAAATTATAATAGTTTTGAGTTTTAACAGCCACACAAAAGTCCCTGACTACTTATAAGTTATAACTAGTATTAGTAGTCCTTGACTATTTACCACTATAAATTCAATAAAAAGAGAGTCAGGGAATATACACCTGTTAAGGGAATTAGCCCTGGATGCCCCAGGCTTGAACAGGCCTTCCATAGATGATATGCATGTTAGATAAAAATAAAAAATAAAAAATACACAATACAAAGGCAGATCAAACCAATAACCAATTGCAGTGGTTTGTATTTTACAGTTGTAATTAGTATTCCACCAAATAAGTGTACCCCAAAATAAAGAACTATAATCTTCAAAATGAACTTTTTTTTTTTTCAAAATGCAAACTAAAAGCATATGCATCAATGTTCAAAGAGTTAAGAGGGAACCTTTCAATAGTTTTTCCAGTAAAAATGATGGGTAAATATCTAGAATACTTCCCAGCACCAAATCGCTCACCAAGCAACATTATTTTCTTTGAGTCCTTGAGAATCAAAGCTTCCCATAAGTGGCAAAAATCTTTTCTAAATTCTTCATCCAACTCCATGTAGACTGCATGATCTAGTAGAACTGCAAAATGATGTTTCGCTGGGGCTCAATTCTTCCGGTCTTCTAAGTTTCAAAGATTAGAGAAAAAATCATCTCAAATACAAAAGTACATACCCAAGGAGAAGCCATTTTGGCCTTCAGGAGAAACTAGTATATTACCAGGGTGTGGATCACCATGTATGTAACCATGTACAAATATCATTTCAGCAAACATCTCAATCAGTGACCTTGCTACCTTCAGTAATAGGTTTTGAATGCATCAGTTAAGTATGTTATCACGAAATACTAAGTAGGACAAACTGAATGAGACTTGTAGTGTCTCTATTCATTACAATGTGTACAGCATAATCAACCAATTGCCAATGTTCCACCATAATACAAGATAAATACATCCACCATACTGAATATAGAAACACAATTTACATTAGTTCAACAAAGCTGTGATGAGTCAACCTTTTCTGGATCGACCCCAATCTGATTCAGAAAGTCCAAGTCATCAATCTGAAAATTAATAAGCTTCTTATTAATAGAACGTAAGATGCATAAATCTAAAGCATAGCACAGCTTGAATTATCAACATTGATACAAGCACACACACAAGTAACAATATAAAATTGACCATGCAAAACTGATTTTGTTAAGTAATAAATGCACAAATCAGTGGGTTTGGCTTATTCTTCTACCCAGTGTTAGCAAAATCCTAAAATCCCACGATTTTACGCTTCTGCACCCCTGTTCCGAGCTGATTGGATTGCATAATCTTTTTGCCGTGGGATCTGGTAGGATCTTAAATACAGATCGTAAGATCCTATGATTTTACGCTTCTGCACCCCATGTACCGAGCTGAATCAGTTGTGTAATCTCTTTCCCGTGGAATCTGGTCAGAGCTTCTGACAGGGGCTGAAAGTTTTTCCCTCTGTTGGTGAAAACTTGGTCACTCTTACTGGACATTTATTGTTTTCTTTTCTTCTTTTGTTTTCTTTTTTTTACTTTCATGTTAGCATACACCTTGTGGCTATGGATTTAGTTTATGACTTATTTGGGTGTTAATCTTATAAATTTTTATTTCAACTTTAGTTTAATGATAGGATTTACATGATATTTCTCTATCTATGCTATTATATATATATATATATATATATATATATATATATAAGAATAATTTTACATTTATGGTAGAAATTTACGATCTTGCGCCCCCTCTCTGATCCCATGTAGAATCTCGATTTTCACAACATTGCTTCTACAGTTCTACCTATGAGAATATTTTTACTGACATATGCAGAAGTTTCTGTTATCTGAGAAGAGTACCAAACAACTTCAATGATGCAGTTTTTCTTCTACTTAAGGAGCCAGCAATAGGTAACACATTAAGTATTTTGGACAATATCTATTGGGTAGCTAAGAAATACTAATGATGCATAATGCAACCGCCTCATTTTGTATAGGCCTCGTGTGTGATCCTCAATAACATCTTCAAGGGAGACAGACAAAGTGGTTATATTATCAAAGATAGGGTCAGGATGGTTGAATTAACTTTTGAAAACTAAAATCACCTAATGGAGAACCCTATGAATCTAGTGGGCTCAATGTGGATGTGAATGTCAAGCATTCAAGTGGGAGAGAATGTAACACCCAAGTCCCGCATCAAAGAGACAAAGCATAAGCTATAAAGTTTATATATGGCTTCAGGAGTCAGCTACAAGTAATTTGGGCTTAAGCATATTTGTGTCAAATGTAATTGGCTTGATGCCTCCTCTGTTTCTATTCTCTTCTATATATAATACAATTACATTTATAAGTAATAATGACTAATTAACTCTATTTCCTAAGTTGTACAACCTAAATTAGGAAGTCTAATTCAATACATTCAATTAGGAATATTCCAGATTCTATTTTCTGATTTCTCAAAAACATAAAATAGGAAACAACCATAAATGACAGATATCCTCATTGACATCCCCCCTCAAATTGATGCGGTTTGTCAAGAAGCATCAATTTGCTAAGGAGAAACTGGTGACGGGGACGAGGAACCGCTTTAGTGAAGATATCTGCAAGCTGAAGCTGCGAGGAGACATGAGGAAATGAGATAACATGATCATCAAGAGCCTCACGAATGGAGTGACAATCCACTTCAATATGCTTAGTGCGCTCGTGAAAAACTGGATTAGTAGCAATCTGAATAGCGCTCGTGTTGTCAGCATGGAGAGGCGTAGCATTGGTTTGAGGGAGTCCGAGTTCAGCCATTAAACCACGAAGCCAAGTTATTTCAGAGCAAGCAGTGGACATAGCTCGATATTCAGATTCAGTGGAGGATTTGGAAACTCGGGCTTGCTTTTTGCTCTTCCAAGATATTAAGGCAGGACCTAAGAACATGCACCAACCGGACACCGACCTTCGTGTATCAGCACATCCTGCCCAATCGGCATCACTATAGGCAAGCAAAGTCAGAGATGTATTGGCCGGAAAAAACAATCCCCAATGAGAAGTTCCTTTTAAATAGCGAATGATGCGGGGAACAGCAGCCAAGTGAAGATGACGAGGAGTGTGCATGAATTGACTAACTTGTTGCACTGCAAAGGAAATATCCGGACGGGTAATAGTCAAATAGTTAAGACTTCCCAACAATTGACGATACAATAAAGGATCAGGCAAAAGATCACCCTCATCACGATGATATCTGACATTAGCTTCAAGAGGAGTATCTACAGGGACAGCAGACTGAAGACCAGCCAAAGAAACTAAGTCCTCAGTATACTTGTGCTGATTGAGAAAAATACCTTTGGAGTCAGAATGTGTCAATGAGGATATCTGTCATTTATGGTTGTTTCCTATTTTATGTTTTTGAGAAATCAGAAAATAGAATCTGGAATATTCCTAATTGAATGCATTGAATTAGACTTCCTAATTTAGGTTGTACAACTTAGGAAATAGAGTTAATTAGTCATTATTACTTGTAAATGTAATTGTATTATATATAGAAGAGAATAGAAACAGAGGAGGCATCAAGCCAATTACATTTGACATGGTATCACGAGTCTGATTCTGGTTTTGTAGATTGGTAATCTTGGTTTTCTAGTTCGTTTTGTGCTGCTGTAGCGCATTCTAGATTGCTTGGTTTCTCATGGCTTCAGAAAAGCCTTTCGATAACTTCTGTGTCCGCTTTACGGGCAAAAATTATGGAGCTTGGGAGTTTCAGTTCCAAATGTTTGTGAAAGGGAAAGGCCTTTGGGACAACCATGTACATAAGTCTACTGCTCCGACAGACAAAACTTGGGCATCCTTTGTTTGCCACGCCGCCAATGCCGTTTTGTCTGTCGGAGCAGTAGACTTATGTACATGGTCGTCCCAAAGGCCTTTCCCTATCACAAACATTTGGAACTGAAACTCCCAAGCTCCATAATTTTTGCCCGTAAAGTGGACACAGAAGTTATCGAAAGGCTTTTCTGAAGCCATAAGAAACCAAGCAATCTAGTATGCGCTACCGCAGCACAAAACGAACTAGAAAACCAAGATTACCAATCTACAAAACCAGAATCAGACTCGTGATACCATGTCAAATGTAATTGGCTTGATGCCTCCTCTGTTTCTATTCTCTTCTATATATAATACAATTACATTTACAAGTAATAATGACTAATTAACTCTATTTCCTAAGTTGTACAACCTAAATTAGGAAGTCTAATTCAATACATTCAATTAGGAATATTCCAGATTCTATTTTCTGATTTCTCAAAAACATAAAATAGGAAACAACCATAAATGACAGATATCCTCATTGACAATTTGAACCTTAAGTTTGAGCCCATTCAACTTGTGTCATCACAGAATAACTCTTTTCATAAGCAATATGAAGCTATGAATAGAATATAATCAGCCAAATATGAAACAAAGAGTGGACAAAGCTAAATTAGCATTTTACGCTACATTTAAGATGAACAAGAGATCATCCATATAAGAATCTTAAAAAATTCAGGAGAGTTTTCAGGGTATCTGACCAAATGAGGATGGAGAAGATATGTACTAGATTAAATTGATGAGAGAATAAGGGAGAAATGAAAATGGCTGGTGCTTCATGCTTAACTTATCGTAAGAAAGTTAAACGTAGCTGCAGATATTGAAAAGTCTTATCTGAGAACTAACATACTAATCACATTTTTCCTAAAATAATCATTTACTGAAATGATTGATAAATCGTACCTTGCATCCCGTATAAAACTGCATGGTTAAGACTCGGCTTGTTGTCAACTCCTGTGTGCATATTAATATGATGGTAAGTTGGAAAGTAGTATAATAAATACTAAATAGAAAGTCCACAGGAGGAATAAAAACGATCTACGTTATCATACCCAGAACACATGAGGAATCCTGACCATTTTGTTGTTTCTGAAATTCTGCGCTGCTCTCTCAGAATTCCTTGCCTCCTTAACAAAATCTGCAGGGAAGAATCCAGGAATACATCTCATTCATTCAATCACTTCAAATGAAGACCGAGAAGGCTGACTTAAAAACACAAAAATAATTTTTGAAAAATTGAATGTTTCATTGGATCAACTAACGTCAAGGCTACCTATCCTTAATTACATCTTTAGAATAAATACTGAACAATAACCAATGGCTAGAGCTGAATGTTGACCGCTTCAAAGACAAAAAGAAAAAAAGCTCAATCCTCAATGTCACAAATGAGAATGTTAACTTAAACTACACGATAACCAATGGCTGGAACTGAATGCTGAGTGCTTCAAAGCCAACAACAAAGTAAGCTCAATGTCACAGATGAGAATGTTACACTGAATGAGTAATTACACAAGACAAGATAGGAATAAAATCGGATCACTAGAGAGAAAGTTAGAGTAGTTTCTATTGTAAAACATGATGAGTCTCGTTTATGGTCATTTGAGAATGTGTGATGGATCATGGAGAAGTCGGAGGATAATCAAGTAGTTAGAGGTAGGGAGATAAAGATAATTAAGTCAAATCATTAAGAGAGATTTAGAGGTATAGAACCTGTCTTTAAATTTAATATAAGACAGGGCATTATGGTGTCGTCTGATCCATGTGACCGACCCCAACTAATGGGAAAAGGCTTCGTTGTTTTTTTGTAACCAATGGCTGGAACATGAGCACGTAGTGCAATTGTATAGGAGTTCTAATGCTAAAAAGTCCACGGCTGGCCAGCTGGTATGCCCTAATGTCGGACATAAAGGAAAATAAAATGTAACGAAAACATTGATAGCATGCATTTAGTACAGAAAGCAACAGTCTGTTATATTTACTACTGACCAAGTTCGGAAGACATGGACTTGGCAAACGCTAATGGTAGCCACTCAAGCCTGTATTGAGGATATAACTGCAACCAAAGGATGCAATCTTAAAGAAACACCAACTAAAGAGTTTGTAATGGTATTTCGATAAAAACAAGGGAAAAAAAGAGAGAATAGGGGCAGCATAGAGTTCAACTTCAACCCACAATTAGACATTAAATTTATAAAATCTTCTGAAATGAATATTACAAGTTACTCACTATGTTTATCTTTCTTTTTTATTCCCTTTCATAAAAAAAAGGGATTTATCAAGAAAAAAAGGGTACAAAATAGGAGGAAAAGGCTTGGGTAGTACTGGAGTTACATTACACGAATTACAACACGAATTTATTGCCTTTCATAAAGAACCTACAATTAGAAAAGATGCTACACTGGAAAGAACAGATAAAGTACATCAGCTCAAAAGACCAACCCAGTACCTTTGCTATAAAGGATAAATATTCAGGAATCTTGCTCCAGCCAGATATACCACATTCCAGTACTACCCAAGCCTTTTTAGTTTTAAAACTAAAAATACACCCTTGAATATGTGCAGTCACGTAATAGTAAGCATTTTGTACTATTTGGCATGAAACGAAACCATAGATATTTTAATTTAGACAGTGTTAAAGGAAACACTTCTCATTTAAAAATGACGATTGCTGCTGAATGTATCCAGTGACCTATATAATAATTATTTTCAGAACTTCTCTTAAAGATCAAATTCAGAAGATAGTAAACAAACAATCCTAACTCATTTTTTTTTGTGTTGAAACTTACCATTTTCAACGCTAAACTAAATTTTCAAACAGGTACTTACATTTTTTCTGTGTGCTTACTGATCTTACATTTTATTTTTCTAATTATAATTACTAGTACCCATTTAATAATGATGAATACTTCTCTCGAGTGACGAGTTTATTATCAAAACAATGTATGCCACTATCTAATCATCTTGTATATTAGTTGAACTTGAAACTTCTCCACAAAATATCAGCACTACGAACATAAAATATAATTTTCATGAATGTGAGAATTATTTATAAGGTGGGACACTTTGTTGGGTTCTATATTCAGCTAGATTTAATGGCTATGAGAACCTAGGTATTTCATTAATCTTATCTATTCTAGCAATTTCCAGTTAGATGAGAGATAATTCTTGTTAGTCCTACAATTAGTTCTTGAAGAATAGCGCCGCGCCTCACAATAGCAGCCGTAGCGGCACGAATAGCGGCAGATCGCGGCCAATCGCAGGAAATAGTGGCGCTATATGGACGAAGGGTGAAATGACTCAAAGCCCTTGGTTTTAAACTGTAAGGGGACCCTTTTTAGGGGAACTTTAAGACTTTCTAGGGCCATTTTAGGTCAAACTTAAAAGAATGAAGCTTCATTCTTCATTCAGAATTGCTAATCACACCGTCTCTGCCCTCTTCTTACTACTTCTCACTTTGCCCTCTCACCTTGGAGCTCCAACGACCACCCCCCTTCTCCGGCGACTGCCCTTCACCGGCAACCACCCATTAGTGCTAGAAGATGATAATGGATGATTTCTTATAGAGCTAGGAGCCTAGGAAGTAGGAACTCTTATTTCAATGTTGATGTTCATGTTTTGCTCTTTAAGCCTTAGAGGCTTGAACATATTTTTAGTTTTTACCTTGCTTTTGAGTGGTTTTTAGTTGTATTATTGTTCAAGACTCATGACTTTTATTGCTATTATGAATGTTATGAATTTTAGGTAATATATGACATTTTTTGGTACTTATATGTATATGGTATTAAACTATTAATTATATATAAAAATATGAATATCAGCCATCCCGCTATGCGCTATCCCACTTTCAGGGCCGCCTGCTACGCGTCGCTATCCAGGATTGACTACTATGAGTTCTTCGCTATTGTTCTAGATTGATCAACACGGAATCTTTCGATTATCACACGAAGATGATTCAACGCTCAGATAATGTTTACATTAACAAATTTCCATTCGGTTCGCTTAGGTCTACTTTTTTATTCCCATCCTTTTTCAATCAACATAATATAATGACCATTGTTTCAGACGTTTAAAAATGTAAAAGTACAATAATTTACAGCATAAACTCTTTAATATGTTTCTTACATAAGAGCTGTCAAGAGTAAGAAGCTAAGAGCATACCCATGAAATAGTTTTTGACAGGAAATGCATTGTTCTTGTATCAAAATTCATCTGCTGCTCTATCCAAGGGTATTGCACCTAGTTACCAGTAAGGAAAATGATTTTACATTCAAGAAGTGGTATTCCAAATGTAGCTTACCTCAATTCAAAGTTGTACTAGCTAGAAGCATCACTTGGAACCAAATGACAGACTTGTTTACTTAATAGTGACAGTAGTAAAAATATTTAAACAATTTCCTGTCCATGCGACATTATGCACATATACAACCACATGATCAGCGAAATAACATCTTCTAATTAGAATTATTATCAGATTATTATCAAGTAGCAAAATAACAACAACAGTTTAGTGAAAGGATGGCAGTAAGTAGAAAATTCACAAAACCGATCATACTCCAGTCTTTTTATTTTTGTAAATTGAAAAAAGTATTTGATATCCTGTTGGCACTTGGCAGCCATAAGGGATTCAGGAAACAACTGACATACACAGACAAACCTTGATTGCTACTTCATGTCCACTTTTCAGCACTGCGTGGTGAACTTGAGCAATAGATGCAGCGGCTGTAGGTTGTTCATCAATTGACAAAAACCTAAGTAATGGAGTTCACATAAGTACAAAAAGTAACATTAAAAAAGAAGATGACTAAAATTTAAGTTTTAACTTCCGGGAAAAAGAATGAGTTAACACAGTGATTTAAGGGTGGGGAATGTGTCTCAGTAGTCTCAAAGGCCTGTCCAATTCAAGCTATAAAATTGGCTAATGCATTGTTCAGTGTTCATCCTCTAACCCAAAGAACTATTATGTGAGGAGGCTAATAAACCCTAAATCCTAAACTTCAAACAAAGTCTTTGAGCTTGTTTAGCCACTTTAGATTAACTTACATCTCAGAGAAATTAGGTCCAAGATTATCCTTCAACACTTCCTCAACAACTTTATAAGGAAGAGGAGCAACCTAAGTCATCAAGATATTCCAATTAGCAAGATAAGCAGTAAAAAATCGAAGGAATTCTGAGCTTTGCATGGACACATTGAGCCATACCTGGTCCTGTAACGCGGACAAAGTTGAAGAGTACTCTCTCGGAAGCACTTTCTGCGCAGCTACGAACTGTCCAGCCTTCACATAAAACCCTTTGTTGGCTTCGCATAACCTGAGAAACCTCTCGGCGGAGCGTAAATGAACCTGAAGAGCACCAAAACACGATAACCACTCAGCACCAAATCGAAGGTTGAAAACGCCGAAAACGAGTTGCAGAAAAACCTGGGAAATCGCTTGGCGATACTGATCGGAGTGGCGGTGAAGGCCGCGCAGCGAGAACTCGTAGTCGACGACGGTGGAAGCGACCTGAAAGATTGAAGAAAAGGAGGTGAGGAGTTAAACGAGGAGGAAAAACACGAGCTGCGAGAAGAAAATGGAGAGATTCGAGATCGAATCGATTACCGCGGAGACGGCGCGAGCGGTTCGCACGAGGCCGTGGATTTCGGCTCCGATTTTGTCGGCGGAGAATGCGGCGAGAGAGGAGAGCTCGTTGGCGTTGGCGGCGGCGGAAGCGGTTGCTGTTGCGGTTAGGAGCAAAAGCGCGGTTGTGCGTTTGGCGGGAAAGTTGAAAGGTTTAGGCACCATTTCATGGGAGGGTTTATCGGTGTTTGGGCTTCGGATTACAATGACGAAGGTCAAAGGCAGAGGCTATCTTCTTGGGAGCTTCAATTGCGCGGTTGCATTATGGTCCTTGTATATAAACTTTGCACGGTGTTAGAATCATGCTCTCTCTCCAAGCATCCATTTCTGCATCATTCCATTTATGTTTAAATCTAGAATTTTTATTTCTAAGATTTTAAATCCGAAAAATTTTATATTTAAATCTCAAAATACGAAGAAGTACCAAAACTTGATGTTGGGGTGGCAAATTAACACCCAACTTTACACCATGGTGCCTAGACATAATTTGAATTTTGTGATTCTCAAAGTTTTTCATTCATCTACCCACGGGGTGGATTTGAAGGTTCTAGGAACTCCGATTAAATATACGGAAAAATTTGAAAATGTAAATTGAATTTCAATTTTTCTATTGTTTTATTTTCTTGGTTTTGATTTTAATGAGAATATGCCCATGGTTTTATGAAAATGTACATATGCCCAAACAAACCTCTCTACCATAATTTAAAACTCCTTCATTATTTTGGAAATAAGCACCATGACGGGTGGTCCTGCGCTAGTGGTCTTTATGTATGTTAATCATATTATGGTTATAGGGACAACCCATGCCCACGGCCTTGGATAACAAACTCATAATAAAAAGCCCCTACAAACTAGTACTAAAAATTAAGACTCACTCCTTTTTTTTTAAATAAGCATCCTATTTTTATCGTAAAGGGTTGTCCAATGCTAGTGTACTTATTTATGTTAATCATATTATGGTCACAATGACAACTCATGCCCACATTGCCTACTTGAAAAAGCCTTGGATTCAAAATCAAAGATCTCATTATGATGACGTATATTAAGGTTTAGGTTAGCGTCAAGTTATAGGGTTTAGGTCGAGGAAGGGTCAAATTTTAGGGTAAGGTCAACGTCAGGTGGGATCTAGGGTTTGGGTCAGCGTCAGATTTAGGAATCAGGTCGATGTCATGTCGAATTTAGAGTTTTGATCGGCATTAGGTCGGATTCAAGGTTTAGGTTACATTAGTTGGGTTAGATTTAGAGTCTAGGTTAGCACTTAAGGATTAAAATTTTAGGAACAGGAGACTAAGAGGGAGAGGGGAGAGAGTTTTTACAAATTATAAGACCCTTTGACTGGCCCTAGCCCACTAGGCTTTTAGGTGCTTTTAGCCCTATGGACTTTTCTTGTGCGGGACTTTTTAGCCAGAACGCACATGAGCTAGGGGTGGTGGGTCAAATTAGCAGCTCTATGTATATACTTTCTCATAATAGAGATAACTAAATCACCAAAATGCATAGCACTCAGCCAATGCAAGTTCCCACCCTAGATAAATGAACAAAATGTGGACTATTGAGTTGCAAATGTGTTATTACAAAAAGAACAACAAATTGTCGAATGGAGGTGGATCAACCCAGGTACATATTGATGCTTGGTACGTTATATCTTATCTCTTATTCCATACAATCAACCGACATGACATTATCCATGCTTTTCGTATCCTAAGTCATTTATGCATAACATGCAATTCATAGGTGAAATTGATAGAGCTTTTGTGTTGAAAAGAAAGTGATCATAGGTGATAGATTTCTGGACTTCAAAATCATTTTAGGCTAGCTTATGATTTCATAGACTTTGAAATTAAGAAATGAAAGAGGCTAACTACTTGAACGATAGAATGATCAAGATCATTAATTTGCAATAACGAAAAGTACGATAACTTGCTTTAAGCGCGCATTTAGGCAGGTGCTGTTTAAACATGCCAAATAAAATCAACAGAAAGGGAACAACTTAATGGAAAAGTTCAAATTAATCAGTTCAAACAAATATGGGGAACCAACCAGCCATCCCTTGCATTCCCACCCAACACACAAATGTAGGAAAAGGGGTTAAGGACAGATGCTTCTTTTCCCTTTCTTATTTCCTGTGACAGTGCGCACGATCCCTTTTCAGCTCTTTTCTCTCCTGTCTGAAATTGCCTCCAAAAAACAAAGAAACAAACCAAAATTAAGGAATAAACAATGAGATGGGATATGATTATAGTATCTATAGCCAACTATCATCTGTGTACCACAACGAAAGAAAATACATTTACGCAAGAAAATTCATATATTATAGTATCATATATGAAGGGAACTACATAGCAGCCTACCTAAAACCATCACTTTATGCAGAAAGCTTTGCCTTAAGCTCGGCTGCCACAGCATCGATGAACTCCTCAGTGTTCAAATAATGCTCCCTTGAAAGCCTAGTTGAAGAATTATATAGTAAAAGTTTATTAATATTATCAAGTAGAGAAGCAGATGCAATTGGTAAATGTTGAAACAATGCAACAATGAGAAGTAACGTACTTGGATCCATGAATAATAAGTGCCAAATCCTTGGTCATTTTCCCAGCCTCCACTACTCCGATGCAAGCTGCCTCTAGCTTATCAGTGAAATCTGAGAGTTTAGCATTGTCATCGAGTTTAGCCCTGACAAGAAAGAAACATTTAATTCCCAATTTATATCAAAATATTATAAGCAAAAGTTTCTATTACATTGGGTAGCTTGGCATTCAACTATGGAAATTACAAAGTACTGTATATAATATACCTGTGAGCTAGACCTCTAGTCCAAGCAAAGATGGATGCTATGCTGTTTGTGCTGGTTTCCCCACCCTTCTGGTGAACCCTAAAATGACGGGTGACTGTGCCATGGGCTGCTTCTGATTCAATAGTCTTTCCATCAGGGCAAACCTGAACACGTCCCATGATTCAATTAGTATCCACACGCATAGACTAAGTTCCAAGGCCAATAAAGCCCTTACCACAGAGTGGAACTTTATGATTTATTGCAAAGGAATTTAGTAAATTCAATTTAATGAGTGGATAGAAAGTCTGCTTGAATTCATTAAATCATTCACAAGAATGGTTGATTTCATTCTTAAAGAGTCATTGCAACAACTGAGAGAAAAGATTTTCCATAAATGTGGATAAGAATAAAATTCCCACAAAGTATGTTCAGGGACTTGGAATAACACCTACCAGTACAGAGGTCATCAAACCCAATGATCCAAAACCTATGAAAGTTTGAATAGGTATTAGTTAACGAGGAAAAGGAATCCATGCATCTGACATTGCAAAAAGCAAGTGATTAATAAACAAGCACATCAGACAAACCTTGAGCTAAGAAATCACTCTGGACATCTCCATCATAGTTTTTGCATGCCCATACATAACCTCCTTCACTCTTAAGTGCATATGCCACCATATCATCAATGAGCCGATGCTCATACCTTTCAAAGACACCAGATAAATGTAAACAATAATATAATATCAATAATCATCTCAAAACAAAAAGTACTCATTCACTCACCAGATACCAGCAGCCTCATACTTCGATTTCCATTCTGCCTCATAAACTTCTTGGAATATGTCCTTGAATCTTTAACCAATAAATGAACTTAGTTAAACAGGGGATCAATGTAGTGAAGTTTTTTGTTTAGAATACATAAAATAATAAGCTAATAATAAAATGCATACCTTCCATCATATTTCTTAAGAATTGTATTTTTGGTGCTAAGATAAAGTGGCCATTTTTTCTCATAAGCAGTTGCCATGGAAGCCTCAGCAAAAGAACGAATAGACTACATGTCAAAGAATAAATAGTTCAGTAACTAGCAGAATTCACTGCAATCTATCTAATCAAACTAATAGAAGACACTGCAGAATCAACCTCATCAGTGTTGTACATAGCCAATGAAACACCTCCTTGACCGGTGAAGTTATAAACCTCCAATTCAGTCTGCTCACCTTGGCCTTCTGGAACTACAAGAATAGAAGAATTCATAAAAATAATATCTAGTTACCTACAAATATACTGAAAAAGACCAAGTCCATAAAGAAGGTATGGAATCTCATTGTCAGGTTGAGTGAGCACAAGTTAGCTTAATAACCCTAAGTAATGAAATCTCAAGAAGACGTCTAGAATGAAGAAAGATGTATATACCAAATACCAGCTTCAGCTTTCCAGCTCCTTTAATTACTGAGTCAGTGGCCCGATATTGGTCACCAAAAGCATGTCTTCCAATGCATATTGCCTTTGTCCAACCTGACAGTGTTGAGAGAGATATTTACACACCTCCGTTCATCAAGGAATAATTAAAAAGAAAATTTCAATATAAGTACCAGGAACAAGGCGAGGGACGTTTTTGCAAAGAATTGGTTCTCTGAAGACAGTCCCTGGAATTTTTTTAAACAAACAATTAGAAGCCAATAATGTTCTTACTCATATACGGCTTATTAGCTACCACTGAAAGACCAGAATATATAAATTGACTGCTATTTAACATTAGCAAGTAATAATCAAGTAAACTAAGTTAGCATACCATTCAAAATATTCCTAATTGTCCCATTTGGACTCCTCCACATTTGCTTCAGGCCAAACTCCTTCACACGAGCTTCATCTGTAAATTATAACACTAGTATAAGCTCTGACAAAATCTATTGCTGAGTGTAAAATTATGATGCAGCAATTTAATCATTATAATTCATAAACAATCAATAAATAGGATATCCCATATTTCTTACTTATGAAATGTATATGTATTCATACAAGCACATATGAACGTGAAAACTAAAACAATATTTTAGAATCTGACAACAATACCTGGAGTGATAGTTGCACACTTGATTGCTACATTATATCTGCATAGAAGTGCAGCCGTTAGAGAATCAAGGATAAAAATTATACAACAGAACATCTATAATAAGAATAAGCATATTATAAGAGAATGAGAGAAACGTACTTAAGAGTTGCTTCTGCACTTTCAACTGTAACTTTATCATCGGTCTCATCACGATAAGGAAGGCCTAGGTCAAAATACTTGATGTCCAACTCCAAGAAGGGCAAAATGAGCTATCCCATAAGAGAATGAGAGAAATATATTACATTACGATTATAAGCCTTTTCCACAGGAAAATGAAACTAACAATCAAAGTAAAGAGCAGATGATGATAAATCACCTTATCCTTGATTGACTTCCAGATAACTCGAGTCATTTCATCTCCTGCAATGCAGTACCGATATATAATCCATGTTAGAAGCAAGTTGAAGAATTTCCCAGCAGGATAAACACAATCACCAAGGAAACGAATGTGACAGAAGTTGAAACTTCAAGTTATTTAGTGAAGAAGTTCTAGTATTTTAGTATCCCATAATTACACTTGCACCCTTCCTTGAAAAATTACACCTCACACCTCACACCCTTTTTTAAAATGAAATTCCACGTACCACATATCTCCGTAATTGCCAAGTAGGAATCATACACAAAGTCGCCTTAAAAGTTAAAAATGAATAAAAAAAAGGGAGGCAGGTATAATTTTCTACACAGAAACTGTAATTCATGCTAAGCTCAAGAGACATCAGTGCATTAAGCTATTATTAGTACAAACCACAAAACCTCAGAAAGCATGATTTCAAATCAAACTAGCTACAGTTCTCACTCCATCTACTCTTCCAGAAAGCATGTTCAGTACTTCAGCGAATCAAAATGGCAATGCGCTTCCTTGTAAACTCAATTTTTAGATATACTTTTACCACAATTAAGTGCATGTTTGGAAAAAAAAAAGTATTGTAATTGATTCTAAAGCTAGAATCAAACTCGGGAGAAGCTGTTTATGTGAGTAGTTCGGGTTCCAGAATTGATTCTCATGAAAGAGAAGTTAATCCAAAATGCTATACATTTTAATTCTTTTTTCACCGGAAAACGATTCTTCTACAACAAGAGCACGGATCGAATATTTCAAATACACGAAACAAAATTTACAACAGTAACATGATTCGATGAAATGGTTGTGCATAAGAAAACAAATATCCAAAAATAACTCCATAAACCTCAACACAAAAACAAAAAATTAATTAAAAAAATGAAATAAGACAGGGAGACAAAGCGATTGATTTTTTAGTTTTTCACTTGACGCGACGTATCCGATGATATGAAAAAACAGTACAGAGTGAGGTCCACCAGAAAATATCAGAATCAAAATATCTAATCGCAGCAAAACAGAAGAAGCAGATAATTCAGCACACGAAAAAAACTAAACTAGAAAAAGAAAATTGAAGAGAACAAATCGATATGATCGAAGATGAAGCATGAGAAAAGAAGAGATCAGATCGGAAGGTGAAGAGAGAGATTTGACGCACCGTCCATCTCGACGATGGGGTTGGCGACCTTGATCTTCTCGAAACCCATCGTTTCTGAGTCTGATCTGAACAGAGATGCGTTGGAAGGAGGAAGAAGAGGAATGGTAGGTGAGAAAGGAGTGAAGCGAGCACGAGAGGAAGAGTGTGAATAGTTGAGGTGGTGGTGCTCTATTTATCGAGGAGTAGTTACCCCAAGCAACGTTTTTCTGAATATTCAACCACTTTCTCAACAATTATTATTATTATTTTGAAAACAACAATTATTATTATTATTGAAATATATCCAAACATGTGCTGTTCTTTGCCCTTGAAAGATCTTCCAATTACATCATTTCCACATCCCTTCATATTCATGCACTTTTTATAATTGTGATTACTGATTAGTATTTTATTATAGTATATTTTTTACATTATAATTATAATCCCGCATAAGATTACATTGATGTTCATAGAGAAAACGATAGCGTAAACGATGGGGGTAGGTGATGGGAGAGCAAACGATAGCGTAAACGTGGAAACAATACAATTTATCGTTTATTCCATCATTTACACTAATATCGCACATACAAGTGCGATTTTACTGCAAAATTCTCACTTATAGGTGCGATACACATCGATTTAATTATAAAAAAAATTAAAATACCAATTCGCACTTAAGTTTGACTAGAGAGGAAAAATCG
This sequence comes from Acmispon strigosus, assembly GCA_030819835.1. Lineage (NCBI taxonomy): Eukaryota > Viridiplantae > Streptophyta > Magnoliopsida > Fabales > Fabaceae > Acmispon > Acmispon strigosus. The sequence continues at coordinate 41,010,662 of JAUAMA010000005.1, read as the reverse complement.
CACTTGCAAGTGCAATATTTTTACGGATCGGGAAAGTCGCACTTCTTCCTCCTACTTCGTCCCTCTCTCGATCCTCATCTCTTCTTCCTCCTACTTCTGTTTCTATTTCTTCACCACTCCCATGCCACCACACCTTCTTCTTCTTCTTCTTCTTCGATCACACCAAAGCCTCCACACCCACAAATCCCCATCTTCTTCTACCTTTAGATTCAGTTATGTTGAAATGTGATTGGGGTGAAGAATGGCTCTGGTATGGTGAATAACAGTTGCAGGAGAGGGCTTTGTTGGAGAGGAGGATCGACGATGACGATATGAGTGATGAAGATGAGAGGCTCGGTAATGGAGTAGGGAAGAAGAGAGGCGGCGAGAAAAACAGAGAAAGAATGGTGAAGATGGTGAAAATGGGTATAAAAGATAGGTAAGTAATAAAATTTGTTTTTAAATGTAACTTAATAATTGCACCATTAATGAGGATGGTGGGAAACATACTGGGGATGACATTAAACATAACTCATAAGATGGTGAAGATGGGTATAAAGGATAAGTAAGTAATAAAATTTATTTTTAAAAGTAATTTGGTAATTACACCATTAATGAGGATGGTGGGAAACACAGTGGCGATGACATTAAACATAACACCCTAAGTTTATTAGTAATTAAATAATTTTAAATTAACAATAGCAATTACTAGTAATTGATAAGTAATAAAATTAATATTTTATTAAAATAAAAAATCTATAATTGTTAATTAATATTATTATAAATTATATAAAATATAAATATTGATATTGATTTTGCGTATAAAAAAAAATTAATATCTTATTTTGTCAGGATAAATTTTATCATAGCTTCCATTATGATAATTTTTACATATGATAGGATAAGAGATAAAATAGTATTATCCTATTCTACTGGCACAACAAACAATAGATTACAATATGATAGAATTACTGTGAACTTATCATGTCCGGGAAAATGTGATTTCATATGTAATCCAATTTCCATAGCATAGGCAAAGTTCTAAAATTAGAGACAGAACCCCGATGATGGCGAAAGTGTAAAATAAAATGGAGAATTATGGCAAATAAAATGAGGATAACGAAAGACACGAAGACAAAGTGAGTATCCGAGGTATATTAAATTTGGTCAGCCATGATGTCGTGTTATCCAATTTCTTCCGTAGCAAACACAATCACGACTCAGCTGCCCCTTTAGAATTAGTTCTACCTAACTCCGAAGAAAAAAACTCAAGGTTATTATTAATTTAAATTTTGTTAATAAACGAACAATGAAAGTCAGAAAGAAATCTCATTAGTATCAAAGACCATCAAAGGTTAAATGTGTGTTTGGATAATAATGAAGTGCAATATTAACGATTTTCATCTCAATTTACAAGAAGAAATTAAGTCACATTTTATTTTAAAGTAAGTGTTAATTTCTATTTGCATAAATGTTCAATGAATATCTAAACTTATGTTAGAATGTTAAAGTTGCAAGTAACGCTACTTCATATTCAATAGGAAGATATCTAACGGGTGTTGGTCGTAATGATGAAAAATGGTTATTTGAACTCTTAAGTCAAGTGCTTAATCCTTACGAGCCATACTTTTAGGAAGACTTTTGACCTTCACTGCATTCGGGTCGATATTACAAGAGCAATTTAATATAAAAAGATTTAATAGGAAGATAAACATCCTATTGGCTCAAATTTCTTGGCTATTTATCTTTCTTCCTCCTCTATCTCTTGCTTTAAACATCCTGTTGGCCACAATTGAAAGAGCACATTATATCAATTTTTTATAGTGAATAGGAATTTCATCATACATCTGTTTGTTCTGCCCTTTTCACAAAGAGGAAGAGGAATTTCAACAATTCTCTTCTCTTGATCTTTCATCTTCTTCATCACTCATCCTTTGTAACTTCTGATTTTCAAAATCTAAAATGTTCTGTAAAATGGAAATAAGAAGAGAACCCAAAACAAAAGAAATCCAGAAACCCAAAATGAAAAAAAAAAAAAAAACCAGATTTCCAAAATCTTCCCAAATATTATGGCGAGAGACACCATCGTCGGCCATAGGCTGCGGCGCTCAAATCTCCATGATTCGAGGAGGTCCGTCGAGGGTGGCCGTCAATCACGTTCTGAAGCGTTTGGGAAAAAGTGTGAGAAAATGGGAGAGTTGGATCTAGAAGGAGAAGAAAGGGTTGGTGGGATGAGTTGCCTCTTTGATGGGTTTGAGAGGACTGTTTGGGTTCTTGCTGGATTATGATTCGCAAGGCCTCAATTATGGCAGGTCTAGTGGCGGCGGTGGTGGTTGTGGCGGTGGTGTGAGGGAAGAAGATGAAGATTGCGTTAAAGAAAATGAACAAGAGTTGTACTTATTAGGTAAATCCTATAAATCGAACTCTCGATTTCAAATGTTCGCGCAAATAGTTTCTCATCTCTTTGAGCACAAGTGTCTTAGGTGGCGTTTGGAAATAGAACAGAAATGAAATGAAACAGAATAAAATAGTGCATAACAGGACAGAACAGGACAATAATATTTTATACACCGCATTTTGTAATTGCATCATAGAAAGAACAGAACCATTGAATAGCATTAATTTTTTCTTTTTGATAAAACGAAGATAGTAACAATATTTTATTTTTCAAAAAAACAATATTTTTTTTTATATATTATTTCATACAAATTAATATGTAAAAATTAAAAGTAAGGAAATAAAAAAAATGGCGTAACATCACTCTCAGGTTCATATACGAGTGTTGTGTTTGGTGTCACCCAAATTTGGTGTGGTGCCACCTTCATAAAGTAAAAAGACAATTTTACCCCTATAAAAAAAACTAATTCCTTATGTATTCTTCTTCTTCCTATTACCTTCAATCACCATTCTTCGTTACCACAATCCTTTTCCTCTTCTCCGCACCATCCCCTTTATCTTCTCACTACCATCCTCTTCATCTTCTCACCACCATTCTCACCACCATCACCATTTTCTTCATTACCCGCCATCTCTCACATTCCCTAATACAAAGTTTTTATTGAGAAAAGGCAAACATTAATTTCATTTCTACAGTTGATGGTTCTGGGAAACTAGTCAGTAGCCCGTGCAATGCACATGTATTTTTAATATTTAATTTGCAACATTTTTTTTAGTTGATGTTATAAAGTTAATAAATATATAACATATGTCAACATTTTTAAATATGCGTAAAATCACATGATATATTAAAGTAAATACATCTCTAAATTAATAAAACCAAAGTAGACACAATGACTAATATTAAAATTATTCATCTAAAGTTCATGTCATACCAAAACCAAACAATGTAATTAAATTTTAATAAAAGAAATAGAAAAACATCCAACAAATACTTATGTAGCAATAGTCTTAACACAATGAAGATCTTATTTCACTTCTCTATATTGACACGTTTTAACTCCTTAGTTGAGGAAGCTTGTGAAGATCTTATTTCACTTCTCTATCTCAACACGTTTTAACCATAGTTCAAAAGTTATTTTTCATAATAAAGAAAGTTAATATAAGTCTGATAAGAAATGAAGAAGTTATGGTCGTTTGAAGATAAGGATGCAATGCTTTCAGTAGATGATGGAAGGAGGAAGAGTAGACAATGGAAGGAGGAATGATTTTGACGATGGAAGGAGGAAGAGTAGACGATGGAAGGAGGAAAGGTTTAGGTGATGGAAGGAGGAAGGAGTAGACGATGGAAGGAGGAATGATTTAGACGATGGAAAGAGGAATGGTTTAGACGATGGAAGGAGGAATGGTTTAGACGAAGGAAGGAGTGATAGGGGTTGAACACCAAGGAAACTCAGAATTTGGAAGGTTTAATCTCTTCACCGATTAAACTATCACCAGAACACTTGAGAGAGGATTGGGAAACAAGAGTAGAGCACCACAATAGGAGGAAAAGAATCGACCCACAACGGCACCAAGGTTCAGCAGCACCTCAAGGAAAACAGCTCTAGAGTTCTGGATTCTTAGAAAGTTCTTTGTGTGGGAGGACCAAGGTGATGATCACAACACTTAAAACTTGAAAGTTTCAGCAATGAGAAGGGAGAGAGGACGCCCCTAGCCACTTATTTTCAGAGTAAAAACTGACTTTTTGGTTTTCAAAGCTCATCAAGGCAAAGACAAAGCATTAACTTCCGTAACCTCTCTTTTATGCATAATTGGTTTTTAAAATTCAAAGGAATCCTAGTACAAATGTTTGGTTCAGTTTTTCAGCACCAAAATGAGGGAGAGGAGCCGCCCATCATCATCATCTTTAGCCTTTATTATCTTTCAAAAACCATCAAAGCTTTAGACAAACCATTAACCACCATTATTCCTCCTTAAACCTAATTTCAATGCTCCATTAACCCTCACCATTCTAATTTCTAATTTGAATGCAGAAACCACAAGCCACACAAAATTCTGAAATAAAAATGAAACCTTCCTCGTCAAGGTTCGAACCTATACCATGTAACCGAAACACCGATATCTTAATCGCTAAGCCAACGTCATTCTTGTTGTAACTCAAGCAAAATTATTTAGACGTTCCTCAAGGTAAGTAACCATATTCCAAACAAGGATTTAATAGCTCAAGGCTAACATTTCATTAATTAGCTCAAGGGTTAATTTACAAATAAATGGAGTCCAAGGACTAGAAAACAATTACAAATAAGTTCAGGGACTAAACTGAAATTATAATAAATTAGGGGTCTTACAATCGGTGAGCAGGGATGGTTTATATTGTTCCCCTTGGCTCCGTGAACGAGGAGGAATGTAATTGTGTTCTCTTGGCTGTGTAAATAATTGAGTTCCCTTGGCTCCGTGAGCAAGAGGAACATATTGAATACCCTTGGCTCCGTGAGCAAGGAGGTATATAATTGAGTACCCTTGGCTCCGTGAGCAATGGGGAATGTATTTGAGATTTCCTTGGCTATGTGAGCAAGAGGAATGTATTCCAAGTTCCCTTGGCTCCGTGAGCAAGAGGAATGTATTCGTTCTCTTGAAGCCAAGAGCAAAGTGATATTTAATATTTCTTGGCTCCGTGAGCAAGAAGAGGCCTAAATGTTTTACCTTGACTCCCTGAGCAAGGGGGTACACCCTGAGTTTCCTTGGCCTGTGTGCGAGGATAATTTTGAGAACTGACTTGGTCTCGTGGACAAGTTATGCTTTGGCTCCGTGAGCAAAGTCATGAGAGTCTATGTTTGAGCATTATTATTGTTGTTGTTGTTGATGGAATGGTGTATCATGTTGCTTGTTTATTTTTAGCACATTTATATTGAATCGTTCCCTAATGAAATTGCATTGAATGCTTCTCACCCCTATGTCATATGTTGTTTTTCCTATTCCTTCTCTGCGTATGAATAGCAGTCAATGACGACATGAAAATGGAACGCTGAGGGGCTAGAGCAAGGAGATGGGCGAGCTGATTAGCTACTAATAAGAACAACTAGCTTGTAGATGTTAACGTGTTGGTTATCTTGTTTTTGGCTGTCTGTTAGTACCCTATATTATAAATAAAGGCTATGAACCTTTTATCAGCTCGTTGTGGCCGACTTGTGGGATCCGACTTATGTCTTTTCCTTTATGTGGTGTTTACTATGTTGTGGTTGAAATACGTTTGTGATGTAATGAACCTTAACTGATGCATATGTATAATTAAGTTGATGTTTATACTCAAAGTTTGGTTCTTAATTAGTTGCAAGAAATTTTTAGGTTGCTTAAATCATGACATATGAATAACCTAGTAGCAATCATGTTGTATGTGGGAAATGGATGAGTCGAGTAGTCACACTTACGTCCCGGTAGGTTTTGTCTTAAAAACATGACAAACACATAACATAACACATATGTCATGTTCGGACTTGTCTACCAAACGCAACCTTAATTAGTATATGGAAATTTGTTCCAAAACTACTATGAAGATAAAAATGGTTGTGATGGGAAGCAAAATGTAAGAAAAGTTATATTTATCTCCCAAGACTTTGGCTTTACCATACTGTTCCAAACATGCACTTTTTCAACTTCTTTTGCTTAGTGGAATGTGAACGTTCATTCAAATTTATATGAAGAGATATTTATATGAAGAGATCTTTTACCTTTTTAAACATAACACATATATGAGATATTCAAACATGACACATATATGAGATATTCAAACATAACCTTAGACATGGGTGTGGGCCCCAAGAATAAAGAGTGTCCTTTAGCTTGTTGCTAAAGATGCAAATTTGGTTCTTACTAAGGAAAAGAAGGAATAGAAATATGGGAATAAAAAAAAGCAATAGAAATATTACTACTGATGCTCTTTGTCCTCTATGACATCATTTGTAACAACTTTGACATTATTTGAACAACTTTGACATCACTTGTAAATATTTGACACATCCAAATGACATCTCATCCACCCTCAAAACAAATTGTTAGAAGTTAATACTTTATAGTTTATACCATCGAGTCCCTTTCCTGCTATTTTATACCAGAGATTTATATTTGAATTAACCGATTTCATCACTTAATTCTCTGAATAGTCAAGTTTTCCACATCATATATTTGAATTAACCGACTTCATTACTTAATCTAATTCTCTGAATAGTCAAGTTTTCCACATCATATATTTGAATTAACCGATTTCATTACTTAATCTGATTCTCTGAATAGTAAAGTTTTCCACATCATATAATGACAAATCTATCATCAAATGCCTTATATCTTTACTGTTACATTTTAAAGCCAATAATGACATGAAAATAGCTTTCTAAAATTCAACATTTCTTAATGAAGCTATCTAAAGTATAAAAAAATAAACAAATCCGCATACCATTATTTGATTTGATTTGACAAATGGATAGCAAGAACATAAAAGACTTCATCTAAATTTTTCATTTTTGTTTTCCCTTCATAAACTTTTCAAAATAACTGGTAAGTTTCATCTTCAAGCAACATGATTGTAGTAAGCTTCCACACAATTTTTTACACCATACTAATATACAGTAGCATCAGTACTCAAAATCTAACCAGACCAAGGAAAAAATAGTCAATTTACAAAAGAAAATGGTCAGAATGGTCAATATTCCTCTTTTCAGCTACTTTTATGATCAAACAATTGGTTCCATACTTGTATTACGGTTCTGTCTTTTGTTTTAGTACAATCAACATCTAGTGAAGCACATAATCTTGGTCATAGACTCAGTTTCAATAAGCAACTAAAAAACTAGGATTGGAGTGTGTAGTTTAATCTAAATTGTGAGCAACAAAGAAGACTCACACAAGATGTATTTTCTCAAATAAGTAAGAAATGGTAAGTTGTGTCTCTTAACTAGTACCCTGATAGATGTTTGTCCAGAAATGCTTTTGCTAGATTACTGAAGCTCACACTGACTTCTTCAGCTGCAGCATACCTCTTGATGACATCAATAACTTCGGGCTTTAAAACCTCTTTCTTGTTAGATTCATCACAGACATAATAAAGTGCCCCGAGTGCATAATTTACCTAATAGCAGGTAAATGCATTGGATGTTTATCAATGTGTAACGAGATGTTTTATGGAAATAAATCAACTTAAGAATGTACAGATAATATACGAAACATTATTTACTCTGTAATTATCAGAAGCAATGATGAGAATGCAGTGAAAGTAATGTGAGTTTAGTAATCATAAGGGGTATAATTAAAACTGCATGTTCTGAGAAATCAAAAAATAGAAAATAGAAAGGCAAGCATGAAAATGTTTCTTTATAATCGACACAATCCTTTTGAATATATTCTTTAGCAATAAGGCGGGCTTTAAAGACCCACTTCTAGCCAACTCGTTTAGCACCCTCCGGAAATTCCATGATGTCCCAACTTTTTCTTCCATGGATTTTAACATCTTTTATGGCATCAATTCATTTGTTCGACTCAATACTATTTATGGCTTGTGAAAACGAAACTAGATCAGCATCAATTCCAAAGTCTTATTCTTGCAAATAAATCTCATAGTAGCTTGGAATAGATGACTTTCTTTCTCTGAGATATTCTCAAAGGTACTTCTAAAGATTCATTTCTTTGAGACCTTTATGGGTTAGTTTCTTCATTCGGGGTGTTATTATTCAAATGTTGTTCATTGTTGTCAGAATTTTCTACAACTGTTAGAAACATTTGCAAATTGCAATGACTATGGACGAAGGAACCCAAAAGTAAAGAAACCATGGTCTTAATTTCCTTTATGTCCATATTTTGTCGTTCCTCACTCCCACTAACCTCGCCATTTTTAAAGAATTTTGCATTAGCAACTTTTACAATTCTTGGGCTATGGTTAGGAAATAAAAGATATACCCTTTAGATTTCTTTGAGTAGCCATGAAGCAACCACTTACCATTCAAGAATCTAACTTCTTTCCAGTGGATATGAACTCTTGCTAATGCTGGACAACTCCAAATACACAGGTGCCTTCAACTAGGTTTCCTGTTAGTATAACTAAAAGGAATTTTAGGAACTGCTTTATTAGGAACCCTGTTTAACAAATACACAACAATCTTTAATACATACATCCACAAGAATTTGGTAAAGAACAATTACTCATCATACTTTAAACCATATCCATCAATGTTCTATTACGCCTTTCTGCCACACCATTTTGTTGTATTGCATATGGCATTGTGCATTACGCACGAATGCATGCCTTTCTATTAGTTTTGTAAATAAATCAGGATAGTCTTATTTCATCATGTTCTCTATAATATTCACGTCGAATCTTCGACTTCATTGATATAGACATCAAGAGCATTAACTGTCATTAAGAAAATAGACATACTCATAACGTGAAAAATCATCGATAAAGGTGATAAAATACCGTTCTCCACCAAAAGATGGAGTGTCAAAAAGTCTGCATACATCGGTGTGTGTAATTTCAAGAAGTTGGTTGCTCCTTGTGGCGCCTTTTTTGTGTGGTTGGTTTGCTTTCCCTTAATGCAATCCACACACAAACCAAGATTAGTAAAATCTAGATTTGAAAGAATCTCATTCTTTACTAATCTTTCCTTGGATGTAACCCGAGCGTTTATTCCACAAGTATGCATAACTTTCATTAAACATTTACGCTTAATTCCAATACTCTGATCCTCAATAAGTTAGGATTCAAAAAATTGATCATGAAGTTTCAATCTATATAAACCATCAATAAGAATACCATATTCAACAAGAGTTCTTACATAAGTTGAAACAATCATGTCCAATATTAAAAACATAACCACAATTGTTCAACTTTGAATTAGAAATTAAGTTCCATGACATATAAGGTACATAAAGAGTAGGTCCAAATGATGGTTAGTGTCTAGGATCAAACGTTAAGTCCCAATGCCTTCGGTTGGAGAGTTTCCCAAATAGAGAAACATCTTACTTTGAAGCAAATAAAATTCACTTGCTAATACACTGATGGCTCCACTCACGACCATAAAGTTTGATGGATCGAGGAGCATGCAAGAACATACCATTGATATTACTAAATTACAGCACGATTAAAGTCATTGGGCATGGGAGTAAATGACTCTTTTTTGGCTCAATACTTCAATTTAGTCAAAACTTATTGCCTTCTGAGTAGGGAGCTTTCCAGATCAACTAAAACACTGTGAATGACAAGTGAGATATTAACGAATTGGTTGGAATGTTGATTCAGGAGGAGAACAAACTTGAGAATTTAAAGGGTTATTTTATTAACTTGGTTCAAGGAGCTGGCAAAGCATTGAAGCCAAAAGCCAAGAATTTTAAGAAGAAATGACATGTTAATGGCAAGGCGTGCCATTTTTGTAAGAAGGAATGACACATCCAAAAAGATTGCCCTAGGCGTAAAATTTGGTTCGAAAAGAAAGGTACTTGTGAAACATATGTATGTACTTTCGAATCAAATTTATATGATGTACCGAACAATTCTTGGTGGCTTGATTCTGGTGCCACCACTCATGTTTCTAATGTAATGTAAAAATTCCTTACGATGCAAACCACAAGCCAAAGTATGATGTTTCTCTATAAGGGAAACCGTACGAAGGTTACAATTGAAGGCATTGAGACTCATCGTTTGATCCTAGATACTGGACATCATATGGACCAGATTAGTACACTTTATGTATCTTCTATGTCTAGGAACTTAGTTTCTACTCCAAAGGTGGATAATTGTGGACTTGTGGTTATGCTTTCAATGTTGAACATAGTTGATTGAATTTATGTAACAATTCTAAACATATTGGTTATAGTAGTCTTATTGATGATTTATATAGATTGAAACTTCATGATCAATTTCAGAATCCTTACTTATTGAGCATCAAAGTATTGGAATTAAGCGTAACATGCTTAAGGAAAGCTCTGCATACTTGTGGCATACACGCTTGAGTAACATATCTAAGGAAAGAATAATAAAGAATGAGATTCTAACAAATCTAGATTTTACTGATCTTGGTTTGTGTGTGGATTGTATTAAGGGAAAGCAAATCGGACACACCAAGAAAGACTCCACAAGGAGCAACTAGCTTCTTGAAATTATACACACTAGTGTATGTGGACCTTTTGAGACTCCATCTTTTGATGGAGAGACATTTTATCACCTTTATTGATGATTTTTCACGCTATGGCTATGTCCATTTGCTTAAGGAAATGTCTCTTGAGGTCTACATCAATGAAGTTAAGAGACAATTAGACAAGAAACTGAAAGTCGTAAGATGCCATAGAGGTGGAGACAATTATGGAAAACGTGATGCAATAGGACAATGTCCTGGTTCATTTGAAAACTTTTAGAAAGACATGGCAGTCATGTGCAATACACAATGCCATATACACCAGAACAAAATGGTATGGTAGAAAGGCGTAATAGAACATTGACGGATATGGTTAGAAGTACCATGAGTAATTATTCTACACACAAATTATTGTGGGTGCATGTATTAGAGACTGCTATGTCTTTGTTAAAAAGTGTTCCTACTACAACAGGTCCTAAAACTCCTTTGAGTTGTATACTGACAAAAAACCTAGGTTAAGGCACCTACATGTTTGAGGTTTTCCAGGCAAAGCAAGAGTATATGATCCACATGAAAAGAAGTTAGATTCTCGAATAGTAAGTGGCTCCTTCATTGGATACCTAGAGATATCAAAAGAGTAATCTTTTATTGTCTTAACCATAGCCTAAGAGTTGTAGAAAGCTGATGCAAAATTGTGAGTTCAGTAATGTGAGTTCAGTAATTATAAGGGATATAATTAAAATAGAAGGCTCTCAGAAATAAACAAAAAAAGGAAAATAGAAAGCTAAGCATGTTTTAAATAATTAAATTTCATATAAAAATCAGATGTTTTTTTCAGATATAAGAGGGTTAAGAAAGATGAAGTAACAAACATAAGTCATGCATGCACATAACTTAAGCTAGAGGGGAAAATGGTATCGAAAAGCAATTTATCTAACTATTCATGGTTTAGCAATCCTTTTAGGCTAGAGGCTCTAGGGTCTCTGTATCTTATGAGCCAAACATAATCATGAACGAACAAAGGAAAACAATGTCAATAATCAAGTTCATATTCTTACAGTGTTCTTGACTGGGCTTGATAAACATTGAATGATAAGAGGTATCCCATCAACCTTAGTTACAGTTGCAGCATTAGCTGGATCTGCAAAAAATTGCTACTTATTTTTATTATTTAAAAGATAACTAATCAAGTAGAGGTGTAGAAAGTAGAAACCATGATATTATGAAAGATATAACAGCCAGAATTACCAGCACAAGAATTGCAGATTCCTCCAATACCGAATTCTATTAGCTTCTCATTGGGTTCAGTTATGCAGTCAAGGAAAAGTTCCAAAACATTGAGCTGCAATGTTAAACAAGGGCCCCTTAGTTCATTGTGTGCAGTTTTCTTGCCTTGTAAATGAAGTTGATGGGTCCATACCTGACGCAAGAAGTTATAATTGTAAGGATCATAGGCGAAGTTGGCCAAATTCGCCAAAATCTTCTCTTTTGTTTCTGAGAAGCACAATAAACACCAGCAAACTATGAGATAGTAAAAAAATAAACGATCTACAAACAAGGTACTCGAAAGAGTGCTTCATTCAGGCAATATTAATTTACAGAAACAGTCTACCATCCTCAGATGTATTCTGAAACTGAGTCACCAGTTCCTGAAAGAAAAGTTATCCATCTTAGGTTCTCATATGAAACCAAATCATTGCAACACATAAAACACAATGGTATTTTATTAAATTACAAAAAAGTTGTCATTACAGTTGGAGAGAGAGAAGGGGGGAGGGGAAGAAGAAGAAAAAGAAGCACCTGAATGTATTGCAATCTGGGAGTTCCATATTTTCCTGTTCGCTCTTGTTGCCTCTGGTCATTGGTGAACATGTATGCTGTTTTGTAGTCTTGTCAATAGAAGTGAACACTGAAAGTTGATTGATTGATTTAGGGCATTGAATATATATATTATACCCTAATATTCAGATATACCAAACAATAATAAGAACAACAAAAACTGAGCAAAAGTTCATAAGTGGGAATTTTTGTTTATAAGGGAACTCTAGAACTCAGATAGAGGACCAAGTTATCAATATGGAGCAAGAACAACAAAATATACAAGAAAAAGAAAAAAGAAAACCACTGAATATATGGCAGTAGGCTGAATAATAATCAATACTGTAACTATTCTAGTATTCTACTAATATATAGTTATTTTTTTCAGAAAAAAGGGCAAAGAGGAAGAGGGGATGGCAGTTCTGCAAGACACCAATGTGCGAAGCAAGATTGATGCAGGTATAGGTGGCAAAGTGGGTCAATCAGCACCACCCCAAAATCAACCCACCTAAAAAGGGCCTGGATAGGTTGACCAATTTTACACATAGCTCATTTTTCTCTTGATTTTTTTTTCTATAAAGAATAGTTTTAAATTTAAAATACCGGGCATTGCCAGTTATGTTCAATGGTAAATCCTGATGGTTCACGGATAAACAGTATGATTGCTAGTTCACCCAATGTCAAAAAATTCAAGTTAGTTAATGGTTGAATCATTTAAACCTGAACATATCGTAAAGTATAAATTTATATGCCATTGGGATGAATTTTGAGTTGATACTTTTAGATAGTGCTTCAACTTCGGCGGATGACATATCTAACCAAAAAGAATAATGCACTCCAGTTCCATGGGAGTTAGGGGGAAGGGAAATAATGTGCAAAAGTAGGGTGAAAGTGAACCAGCAGTGAAAGCCTCACCAAGACAAATTGGAAAGTTTTTGTCCTTAGATGTTTACCAAGGTAACAAAATAAAACCCGGGTGAAGCCATTGAAGTTCAAAAACAAAAAGCAATGGCCATCTGGGCCGAAGGGTGGCGGTTTCTTTCTAAGCTTCACAGCAATGCTATTACAGTGTTGTTAATCGCGGAGAATAGCGGAAAGCCAAAACCCGCCATGTCAAGCTCTCAGGGCGAAAAAATAGCTGTAAATAGCGGTGAGCCCTCAAAGTGCTACGCTACATAGCGCTGCTATATCGGCTATTTGACAATACTGTAAACTCAGACTAGTTATCGACTTGTAAAGTGATGGGTCAATGAGTCACTAGTTGCAACGGTTGACTGTGTGTATATTAAAAAATTCTGAAAAATTTATAACTGTAGGTATATATAGTTATTTTGATGAAGTTAGGAGACCTTGATCAAGCAGAAAAATATGTGTACTTTCAATAAAATCAACATTGTATGCATAAGGTCCAATGAAATCAATCTAAGTTATGGCTGCCTTTGACAGGAGAAGTGGCGGTCCTAATTAAACTAGTGATCAGTTATGTGTGCATCACAGTGTAAGAAAGTGGGAATCATTGTTGAGTCGTGGTGACAGCAACATAGTGAAGAAATTGGGACTAGAGAAAAAAGCATTAAGGCAGAAGCAAAAGCCCTAAACTTTGATAGCAAAAATTGTTGCTTTCATTGCATTCTCTCGGGTATAAATAAAAGGGGCTTCGAATTCGAAAGATCATGAACACAGCCATAACCAATATTAAATCTCATAATCACCACCTACGATTTGGGGATTGCAGCGAACATGTGCGGTGAAAACACGCGGTGGCCGACGGGAACGGGGTGAAGGAGTGCGGTGATAGCGGAAGCAGAGATAGGGGCGGTACCTCGCTGCAATGCGATATCCCGGACGGCGCCGTGAACTAGTGATGCGACAAATTTTGCCGAAGCAGACCGAACTGATATTGCATTCTAGCTCGGAGAAGAAAGCGGCGAAAGTGAGGGTTTTGGAGAGAGCGGAGAATCCTAAGCCCAAAATCGCGACGCCGCCGAGAGAGAGTGGGGTTTTAGTTTGACGGTGGGGAGTGGTAGAGGGAGGAGACGGTGGCGATGGTGAGTGAGGTGGGTGGTTGAAACAGGGAAATGCTGATTGCATTTTTAGGGAACTACACTCCACCGTTTAATTTCATTAAAAATAATGAACGGTTGTGATTTACCACATGATTTACAGTTAGTGTTTATTTTATGAAGAAAGAATATTCAGTTCCAAATAACCCTCAATACTTCATTAATTATTGATTGAGAATACAATATTTATAGATTAGATTTCAATAGCTTTCCTAGTCAACTATTAACTTTAAACAATAAATTCTATATAATTTTAACCTAATCTATCATAACATCCGATCCTAACAAAACTATCTCTAACAAAATATATCCTGATAAATATCTCTTAATAAATATCTCGACACGTCTTACCCGGTTGAGTGCCTTCTCATTCATCTTACTAGGGATAGAAAAATGAGCAAGCGTACTATTTAAGGAATAGCCCACATTTAGTAATTGTCGCAATGTGCCTGTTGGGTCTTATGTTGCATGTACGTATAATTTTATTAATATTTAGTTTACAAGTATACATCTAATAATTAAATTAAATAATTAATTTAAAAAATGGCAAAAAATTGATCCGGGTTTTAGAAACTACAATTCCCAATTAAATGCAAAAACATACCACCATACGCATGGATTAACGGGCATCAGGCATCACGATGGACACCGGATGTTCACGAAAAATACCCAAACAGACAAGTAGGTAAGTTAACGAAATGCACTATGATTCATTCTTGTAAGTTGTACATGTCTTTACCTTGAGGGAGGACTATAATATAATCATGAGCCTTATCGTAATAACAACTTGATCAATTACAATTATGCGGGAGGAAAATCATACATTACAATTATTTAGGGTTGAAGGTATTGAGCAATCAAACCCAAGGTGGAATGTGGGCCAAACAATCACATTAATATTGTCGGGTCAATCATTTAGCAAATACAGAGACGACTCGTGGACTACCATAGAATCAACCCAACACGCCAACCGTCCAAAAATATATGATGTACTAAGAATATATCCGATAAACTTTTCATACTAGCATAAGTTCTCATCAAACTAGTAACAATAAATATGACACAGTATTTGGCCGGCGTCCCCAAAATGCATTGACATCCTGTCCGGTAGTCTAAAGGTGTTTTCTCTCCGTTCTACCATTTTTTCACAAAAATAAAGTTGACAAAACAATTGAAAATAGAATGAAAGAAAATATGTGAGGTGGATGAGTCAAAATTTTGACAAATCATGAACTCACATTCATCTAGTAGATCATAAAATACAACGACTGAGATTTCAAAGAAGTATAGAACTAATCCAAAGATTTTATCTACCGCAGTTCCCATCATCTTGAGACAGTTGGTTAACTTAGGGTGTATTTGAATTGATGTCCAGGACGAGATGTGTTGGAGTGAGATATTTTTACGTTCTGTTGTTCAGGTGTGTTAGTAAAGGATGGATGGGGTGGAAAGGAGTGGGATGGATAGTATCCCATCCCATTAAACCCCTTCATTTTGCTCCCCCAATTTGAGGGGTATGGGATGGAGCAAGAACTCCACTCTTTCAAATAATTACTAATTTACAATTATACCCATTTATTAATTTATTATCTTGTTCCTGCACCTCTTTCCTTCTTCCTAAAATAAGGTTTCGCTCTTCCTGTGCGCTGCCAGTTTAGATGTTTCGTTCTTTCTATAATACTGTTGCACTCTTCCTAAGGTTTTGAACAAGTAAAAAAACCTGCAGCTAAATACATTGAATTTGTGTTCGCAAATTGAAGAACATGAATATAGTGCTTTACTTATTTATAGTATATATAGGATACAGTGATTAAATTTTTTATTTTATTGTACATCGGATATAATAGTGCTTAATTTGTTGATACATGATAAAAATGAGAAATAGAAGTTGATACTGCAAAACTTAAACTAGAGTTTTTTTTGTTGTTGTAGAAAGATGAGTGAATGACAAATATCAATTGGATTATCTGACAAGATAATAAACACGAAGAAAATAAAAAAAAATAAGAAAGGAAATGAGCTGGATGAGTTGGGAATATGATTTGAAAATTATGTTTGAGGAATTATAGGTATAAACCAAAAGAAATTAAAAAACATATAATAAAGGGTAATTTATGAATAAAAAATTATAATTGGTTCCGCTCCATCCGTTATCCAAACAATGGACTGGTATTTTGTTCCGTCCTATCATAAAATATCCTAACAAATGAAGTTTTCATCTAGAGCAACCATAAACAGAACAATAGGTTTGCAAAGCGGTCAAAGCCAAAAACACAATAACCCCCAGAACTTTGAAGGCCATCCCAGAAGTCACATACATGTCCAAGAACCTCTTTAGCTTCTGGGGACGCTCGAACTTGGCGTTGACTCTCCTAATCACTTGTTCCAACTTTGGAGTATTTGTAGGCCTACCTGGTTCACTCATCCCTCAGAAAAGTTGGTTCACGACTTGTTCACTTAGCTGGGTGTGAATGATTTCACCAAAACACCACCCCGTCAATTGTGGTAAATGAAGTTTGAGATCAAATTTAAGAATTTGCTAGAAAGCCTCACCATTTGTCTCACTAATACAATTTGAGATCAAATTTAATTACTCGAGTGTCGAACAGCAATTGCACAAAGTGCTAACGTTGCTTCTACAAGTCAATATATAATTTTTTTCTAAATAGAGACAACGATTAATAGACCAGGGTACTCAGAAAGAAGGCACAACACTGACAATAATAATACTTGTTTGTTTGAGTCCTCAGATTCATTGTAACAAAAACCATTGTTATCCAAAATGGCATGAAAACCAATATAAAAGGGGAGGAACTCATGACCCACCTGGTCATACATTTTTGTTCTAAACAGCATCAGCATCACAAAACCAGCAAAAGCTCCATACTCTCTCAACAAAAAGCGCCTTCTTATTTTCTTTTCCTATCAAACTTGGAATAATACATAGTTAAAGCAACACAACACAAGACTATCAAGATTGTATACGGCCTCATACACATATGAACACTCTTTATCTTCCACAATCCTCACAGGTCCTCTGGGCCATTAATTTCCTGCGCATGACAATTCAAGCTTTAGGCCTAATAATTAGTATGACAACGTCGCGCTGATAAAGAAAATCCATGAGTAGTTAAATACCTTGTTCACAATTTCAGCTCCGTCAGGAATTTCCAGCTTTACACCAGGTTTTGCTACTATACTGACTTTCCCCTGTTAAAGCACCAGAAAAACAAAAGATATTAATGTGAATTTTTTTTACTAATCTTACCACTTTGGATTGGAATATTAAAAAGCTCGCCAGAATAGTTCTAGGCCAGTTTGGACATCAATAAAATAAGGTTTTAAGGTAGATTGTGACCAATCCTTCATGAACAATAGGGACAGTTTACTTA
Organism: Acmispon strigosus; assembly: GCA_030819835.1. NCBI lineage: Eukaryota > Viridiplantae > Streptophyta > Magnoliopsida > Fabales > Fabaceae > Acmispon > Acmispon strigosus. Next base: position 40,992,893 of record JAUAMA010000005.1, on the reverse strand, counting down.
TCATGAATTAAAAGTATTACGAGTTAAACCAGGATACCTGAAAACTATAGGGATTCATAGTCTCGTACTCAATGATATTATGATAAGGAGTGCAAAACAAATAAGGAAAATACAGGGACAGAAGCCAAAATAAACTTTACAGGGACCAAAACCCAAATTGGTGGAAATTTGAGACCATATTGATATCCAACTACTCTGAGTAGCTGGATGATGGACGTGGACCCATTAAGGGAAAAAACACTTCAAGAAGACTAAATTCAAGACTTTACTAAAAGAAAAACAAACTCTTTTTTCTACTTAGACAAAGGAATTTGTAACTAAGATTTACTTTAAACCGAAAATAATTACCTGAATTATTAGCTGACTATATATCCAGAGTTACTTATACCAAAATACTAGAAAAAAAATTGGACTTCAAAGAAGATTTGATAAACGAAAATTTCAACTGTATGTGGCCACTATTTCAAGATTTTGTTTTCATGCAACGAAAAATAGAAAAACAATTCAAAGCTCACATAGTAATGAAATGACACTTCGACATCAACCATACATTGGGAAATCTTTAAAAGCTTATTATGATCTTGCATTTTTATATGTCGGTCAAAGAACTGGGGAAAAATTGAGAGAAACTATAACAACTATGATCAGTAATACTGGTGTCAGTAAGAATTATTATTCTCTAATCCATAAAGTAACCTGACAATATATTGGGGGCTGAAGTTTAATATAATAATTTGAGAAATATTCAGTCGTAAAACTTTAATACCTTGAGGATGACACCAGCTCCAAACCATACATCGCCAGCCACTTTTAGACTGTCAAGCTCAATAATGCTAGGGATTGATTTGAAACGGCTCAAGAAGTTGCCAACCTGTGAAAAAGATTCAGAAAATTAGTATTATAGCCATCATCTAACACGAAATATAGTTTTGTTAACATCATCCCTAAGCTGAGGATAAGAAATTAGAGGGACATTGGGAACAAAAGGATTAAATGCATTTCTGTATTTTTTATATAATAACTTAACAAAACCGCACAAAGTAACCAGTAATACAGATATTAACCTTCTTAAATTCTGGCCCAAGTTCAATAGAAGGGTTTTCAGGATTTGCCCTAGCCTTGTTCCGATTGACAAATCCAGCTTCCAAAGTGTAGAGGTCAGACTGTAAAACAAGATAGCCAATTAAGTCAAATAAGACTGGAATCAATTTCCAAGCAAGATTTCATGTTTTGTATCAGAAAAGCTTATAACCTGGACAAGAAGCAAATCTGATGTTGCTTTCACTGGAAGGAATCGGGATCGCGGAACATTAATCCCAATAGCCTTGTCAAAGAACTGATAAAAAATACATGAAATCAATACCACTAGATGAAAGTTACAGCATTAATAACACTATTATTATGTGAATAAAAGTTTAGTACCCTAATTGCTGCACCAGCTGCAGTTTCCAGCTGAAGAACTTTTACTCCATCAACTTCCTGCATCCCCAGATTTTGTCAGCAACTTTGCTACCGAATATCAATTGCCCAACAACTTACCAACAACAGAGCACCCCCACACCCACACCCCTTAAAAGAAAATAAGGACAGGTAGGGTATCAATTGAAAATGAATCAATTTGAACCTTTGGATTGGGAATAATCTCCATCTTAAGAGCATCAGCTTCAGCAAGCCTCTTAATTGCGTTTAAGTTCACCCACCTGTAGATCATCATCAATACCTACTCATGCATATATAATCTAAAACAATAGGGCATTAGCCAGCAAAACTTACAAATTATTCGTGTTGAAAATTTTGAACTTCTCTATTGACTTGAACTCACTAACCTGCATAAACGACAGCACTATATGTAAATGGAATAATTAGAAAATTTTCCCTGGTCTTCCCAAACTTAAGGCTTATCATCATCTTTTATAAATCCAGCTACCATAAAGTGCATTGAAGAAATGCAGAAGTATGTATTGTCACTTAACTTCATAAACACCATAGTCGTCCAAAAGTATGTACTGTCACTTAACTTCATAAACATTAACTATCATCCATGTGACTTGGATAAATTTAGATAATCAAATTTTAACAGTTCTTAATTATAATTCATACTATCAACAGTTACCATCTGCTTGTAAAGCAACAGATGTCATGCAATTGCATTGACATATGAAATCCTTATCTTTTATACTGGACTTTACATAACATTAGGTACTAAAGTAACACCCGACATAGTATATTGCCATCTAGTAAACGATAAACCTTGAAATATTTTCAAGAAAAAGAGATATTGTACAACTTCAATGAAAATAACAAAAAGAAACATGATTTATACTTTTTCAAGCAAGTCAATCCCCTCTTAGTCAGTGTATATGCTTAACCATTATCCTTATTCTTAGTAGCATTATATTCACATAAAGTAATTAATTAAATTATTTAAAACAGTTGCCAACAGTTGGGAGGAGGAACGACCCAAAATATGAGATAGATTTAGAAGCTTACATGTTCATCTGGGACTTGTGCAATTTCCAAAAGCTGCATTAAAGAATCAAAGGCAAATGTTTCAATACCAATGTTCTTCTTAAGATTATATTGATCTTAATTTCTAATTTCTTCCGAGTGATGGAAATCAAAGAGAGGGAGAGAGAAGGATAACTTTTGAACTCTGGGTGGATTTTATTTTAATTATTAATTTTTTGAGATAAAAACTGTGGATAGAATATATTAGACAAATGCAAGTTTAAAAAGAGAGATTAGAAAATTTGCTATAATCAGAGAACTGAACTAAAAACATAAAATCTTGGTTGAAAAAAAATTAAATCAGCAAAATTACATGCCTGAACCCTTCCTTCATAAGAAATCAAAGTGCCACCCTTTACATCAGCCAATGTTTTGGGAGTCACCTACATAATAAACACAGAAAATAAATTGAAATTATTTGAAGTCGAAAAATAAAAGGAAGTTGTTTTATAATAACCATCTTTTCTGACCTCCATGCAGTATTCATTCTTGTTCTCGATCAAATGATTTAGGATTTCTAAATTGATGCGTTAAGTACACAGTTGGACCTAAAGGTGTACTTGCTAAATTAATTGAAAAGAAAGAAAGAACGAATGAAACTTAAATAAGGATACTCAAGTCAACTATAGCTCCCAAGTTATCCGAATTGGCAACAAAGACATACTCTTTACCCTGTAAAAACAAATGGGAAAAGGAAAAAAATAGTGCTGATAATGATTATAAAAAAATAAAAATAGACAGTCCAACTACAAAAAAGTTGAGCTCTACAGCCAACCTGGGATAATAGTGCATCAAGTTTTCCACTGTTCAATAATGATGGGAAGACATCCCCATGGCCAGGAGGGTACCTGTGCACAGTAATTATTCATGTCAAAACTTGGAATCTATTAGCAGATAAGCTCAAGGGTAGTTTCAATTGGCTTGAGCACTTTTCTGATTAAAAACAACATAAAGCATAGGTTACCACTTCCAACATAACCATAAATTAATGTTTATTGGGTATCAGACAATATTAACATGATATTACTTTTTAACCATGACACTAGCAAAACTCACACTTATGCCCGCATGTAACATTTGGCCCAAAAAGTTCAACTGTTCAAGGAATGCCAAATTCAAAGTACGAATACTTCTCCGACTAAGGAAGGCCAATTACATCCAGACCAATTACCTCCAACATGGCAGATACATGGGGTTTAAGTGTTGGACACAAGTCATGAATTACCAGAAACAACAGACTCTGTTGGATGAACCTCAAAAGGTGCATAATTGCGAACAAGAGAATTCGGTTCCCATAACCCGCCACTTATCCAAAAGGTAGAGAAATAAAGAAGAATTGACCATATATCTACAAAAGAAATCCATCAGGATATGTGTTGCCTAAACAATAATGTGTGTTTGAAGACCCATCTTTGAAAGAAGAATACAGTTGCAATTTGAATGACAACCAGATAACACTGAGCAAACACTAAAAACATATCCATAAATGGATGTTGTTTCACAAATATTGAAAGCAATTGGCATGGAAGAAATTCATATATTAACATTGATGGGTCCTAGGGTCCAAGTACTCTAAGCTATTTTTTTCTCATATCTTAATTATTATGTACCATTTTATAAGTGTTAACTCAGAAAAAGACAGAAGAAAGACAGAAATGATGTCATACCACCCATCCTTGTCAGTGCGCCCTTTGGAAGGCAATGGCAAAAAGTCATCAACAACCAATCGAGGATATTGGCTCTGCATGAATTCAAATAGTGCAGCAAATCAAACCAAGAAATTAAAAGCTCAAAATCCAAAAAATCGATATTAATAGAACAAAAAAATTCAAGTTACAACAAACCTGGTTAAAAGTATGAATCTCAATATTTGAGTTTTTGTATTTCTCAACAATCTACAAACAGTTAAATAGTCAATTTCCATGCCAATTTGAGTTATGATTCTACTCAGCAGGGGGGGGGGGGTAAAGGTAAATGACAATTACCGTTTGAGTGTCATCATGAGTGTTGAATGAGTTCATCAAAAGCAAAGGAACGTTGCTTCCATATTTGGAATTGAGATTCTGCACCGATTTAAGTTATCAGAGGAAAGTCCAAACTCGGGGAGGGAATATAAAAATCGAGCAAAAGAAGGACAAAAAAATAACCTCAATTTGGATGACAATCAAATCTAGAAATGTCAACCCATCGCGAACTTCAATGACGGATCTGCATTTGATATACACACAAATTAAGACTTGCATACTAAAACAAGTCGCCAAAAATGCTGATTTCAAGACAAAGACAACTTTTATCCAGTACAAGCCATCAAATTAATTTACTATTCAGCTATTCTCCATACTCCATAGCTTATACATTCAATATGTTGAAAAATAGTTTACATATGATTTTTCCAACAAAAAAAAGGAGGCACATGGTTTGCTTTGAAATAAAATGGCATAAACACACCTCCTACATGCATGCATCTAATAGCTATCAAGTTGAAACAAACAGGACATTAACAATCAATTAATTCAAAATTCAGACGCATGATCTTAATCTTAATCTTAAATCTTACATCTTTAACCGAATTTCTAGCCATAACAATAATAAATCAGATCAGGATCAGGCATAAGCATACTTTGGACCAGTGCAACCCATGGTTGTCCCCAAGCCTCCATTAAGCTTCAACACCACAAGCTTGTCCAAAAGATTCTTTACCTCTGAAGCACCTGCACCGATTTCGCCTCAGGTAAATACACTGAACTCCATCACAACATCAAATCAACCAAAAAAACAAAAAGGTTCATTACCATCGGGAGTTGGCGCCAAAGTGTCGTAAGGCACAACCACTTCATCAGTAGGAGTCTGGATCTTACTCCATTCAACATGCTGAGCTTCACCACTGCAACAAATTCAAAAAGACAAAGCTGATATGAAGAAAGAATGAATTAATAACAATATAAACAAAGCGTAGCTCGAATCAGCGATTCACCTGAGATAGCGAGAAACAAGGTTGATGAATCCGTTTTTCTCATTCTCACTGCAAGGAACAATACACAGATCAGATTCCGATCAGAGATCAGGAAAACCTCCACGGTTTTCGCGCGCGGTAGAGAGAGTGGTCGGAGAGATTGGAAACAGAACGAAATGGTTGGAAGTAAGAAAATGCGATACCTGATTTGGTTCAAGCCGGCAACGGCGGATTTGAGATTGGAGAGCTTATCGGTGGCGGTAGCGGTAGCCATTGCGGTGGTGGAAGGTTTGAGAGAAGAGAAGGTGGGGAAGGAGGTGATGAGTGTGTGATGGAAGAGAGTGTGGTGCTTGATGCCAAAATATAAACGCTCGTGTTAATTTGGAGGAATGAAGAATGGAGAGAGCTAGTAGTTATATTATATTATATGTTCGGCAAAAGAGAACTAATATTTATTTCCATTTATTTCGGTGGTTCAGAAAGATATATTCATTTCCATTATATTTTATAATGCTAAAAAATAATTAATTTGTTATTATAATTTTATGCTTACATAATGAGACTAATTTCTCAAAATTGATGATCACGTGCATAAATGTCTTCCTAAAAATCCATTTTCATACATACCGCTCAAATTATCTACTAACTGTAATAAATTTTATTATTCATAATTATACTTTTAATTCCTTGTAAGTTATGATTTTAGTTTCTTTAGTATTTTAAGTAAATTAAGTATTTCAATTTTCAATCATTACAATTGACTTCATCCATATTTTTATTTTACTTAAATATTTATAAATTGAATTAATTAAATTATTTTAAACTTTTTCACACTAAGAAATTACTAATTAAAATATTAAATTTCACTCAAAATTACGCTCATTTGAATAAAAATTTGAACTTTTTAAGCATACAAAATGAAAATAAATTAAATTATTTAATTTTAGAAGTAGAAAAAAGTTGATTATTTAAAAAAAAATATGACCAAAATCACATATACTCAAAACTAGGAAGATAAAAAAATACAATCAAGCCTATTTTTTCAAATATATCCTTTATTATGTAGAAAAAAATTAAATAGATAAAAGAAACAAGTTAATTAACATAAAACATAAAAAGTTATAATAAAAAATCAGAAATTAGGTTTTATGAAACTAAAATATTAATCATATTTATTACAACCATTGTTTAGGGAATTAGGACAATATATTTATTACAACTTTAACCAAAATGAGATGGTGTAGGAATAGGATCTTTTGGACAGAATATGCTTTGTAATGTTCCCTAGTAGCAAATAAATATCATCCACGTGGCACACCGCTCGAGTCTGATCCAATCGTGGAAAAGAGTGGCGCGTCTTTCACGCAAGGTCGCGAGCAAGAAGGTAAGAAAATTTGTGCTGTTGAGCCCATTGGTTTCCTTTTGTTTTTTGTCTTTTCAGTAGGAATCTGGGGATTTTCAGTTGGGTCTGTGGGCTTCTTATGTTTTTATATGAGAATTTAAGAATAAATTATGACTGCTAGATAATTGAGTTTCTTTCGATTTTGCAATGACATAATTTCTTGGATTCATGTTTGATTTTTGAAGAAGCTGCCCTGATGTGCACCAGATATGATTTTACTCCCAGGCAGGCAGAATAAAATGCAGTGTTCTTAAACATTATTTAAGGCTTGAAAATCTACATATAAAACTCAAATTCATGTTTGAGACTCAAATTCACTTTTGAAAAGCAGTGCCAAACTCACAGTCTCTTATTCTTTTTTATCTACAATTCTTGGCTTACCCCCTCCGATCCTCACCTTTTTCCTCATCACTTATTCATGCTCTAGAGGCCCCAGATATTTAATCCTTTTTCCCCTACTCACATGCACATATCTTCCTATTTAAATTTCATAATAATAAAAATAATAACACCATTTAGTTAATTATTATGCATTTATTTTTAAATTTCATAGTAATAAAAGAACAACACTATATATGTATTTATTTTATAATTTTCATGAAACTTTAAATAATAATAATTTTGAAGTATAAAAGCAATAGATTTTTTTAATATGATAAAGTAACGGGGGAAATTTTATTAAAATTTTAAGAATAAAAGAATTATAAATTACGAAATAAAAATAAAAAAATTACTTAAAATAGAAGTTAATTAAAAAAATACATTATTTAACAAATAACTCTATTTTTTGTCTCTCAAGGTACCGATTCTCACTGTCGTGAGACATAAGATTAATCTCTTCAAACCTTAGATTAAATTAAGTGAGTAAGTTTCTCTCAATAAATCATTCTTCATATGCACATCGTAAAGTAAACATCACGGTTATTAATTGAGTTCTTATCTTAATTTTTTCAAAATAGATAATCATAATTAATGATTATAATGACTCTGAAATTCATTTTAGAAGAGTCAAATCTTGTCTAAAAGGTTGAACTTGTGAGTCCAATTATCTACCTTTACTAACCGTGTGATTTCGAATAAATCTATTTTAATCAAATAAACTTTTATATATTGGTTAACACCTTGATGAGAGTCCCATATTATCCACAACAGTCTCAATATTAGTTTCCGCTCAATAAGAAAGCGCACCGAAATCTTAGAGCATCTCTAATGGTGAGATCTTATTTTGGTGTCTTAAACATTTCCGATGGGTTTATACTCCCACATAGAATTTAAGACACCCATAAGATCCCACTGTACATTTCGCTCCAGTGGTTGGGATCTTATTTTACTTTTAGTTCAACCCACAATACGTAATATATTTATATTATTTATTTCCACCTAATATTAAATTAAATTAAACTAATAATTCTATACAAACACATAATTAATAATTAAAAAATATAATATAATTAAATATCAATTAGATAGGAAATACATAATTAAATTTTAACATGATATTATTTAATTGAATATGAAAGGAAATACATATAATTGAAAAATAAATGACAATACATTTTAAATGAACCACTGGAGAGAAAAACAATAATATTTTATTTAAGATCTTACTTCAAAAGAGGAACCGGCTAAGACACCAAAATAAGATCTCAAGCCATATCACCCGTCTCTAATAGGTGAGATTTTATAAGAACTGGAAATTATTTTAATATTTCACTTTTAAATTTTCATTTTGTAGATATTAGACAAGTGAGAGACAGAAGGGACCGCAACGACACGTGTGGACTGGTGGAGGACCTGTTTCTACATGAGCCACAAGATTTCATCAACTTCTCGAGATTTCAATGAAGAAAACGAAATTGAAAAATTTGTTCAACGACAAAACAATATTCAACACCTAGCACGTTCTCCTTGCACTTTTGTTTAATTTTTGTCCACCTTCACAACAGTCTCTTTCTCACCTCGCTTTTATATCTATCTACTCTCTGCTTCTCCTGAAACCTCAAACTACTATTTCTTTTCTCTAAACCTCTAAGGCTCTGTTTCACATTGGAGTGAGGAGATGATGTTTTCAGCTTTTGATCAACTCGGAGCTTAGAGTTTTCATGGTTGAAAAGCTGGTGTCTTGTTAGTTTTCTCTGTTTTATCCTGAGAAACTATCTAGTATAGATTCTAATCTTCTAGTGGAGGTGGAGAGAAAAGACTGAATTTTTATGTTTTTGTTCTACTATTGAAAAAGTTGTAGAAAGGAAGATAGATTCTACTATTTATCCTGTGACAGTGGTCAATTGAAGGCTTAAACTAGTAAGAAAGTTTGGCTCTGTTGGGAGGGAGGACTCAGAAGAAGATTCTCACCTTTGGATTCTGCTTCCATGGCTATTCAAGTATGTAACTATGAGCTTGTCCTCTGTTTTTGTTTTACCCTCAATTCTGTGAGGGACCTGAGATTGCATTGGTTTTGATTTTATTTGTTCATATGTTTTGCTCTAATTTCCAGCTAAATATTCCAATTTAGGTAGGATATTTTTTGTCTTATTATGAGAATTAAAAGAGAGAGAGAGAGAGAGGTAGAACTATATTGGTTATGTTCTGCTGCATGTCTTCTTGTGAAGTGATTGTTCATTTGTGGTGAATGATTTTTTGTGGATAAATCCTTTTTGTTTATGATTTAAGTCTACTTCACTTTTCTATATAAGAAAATATTCATTTTCTCCCTAATTATTATATCATATTTATTTGTTAATTGAATTGGATGCAGGGTCAAAATGGAGTTACTAGATCACAGGGTGGCCTTCCAATTGGAAATGGGGTATCTTTAAATTCTGGACTGCAATATGTAACAAGTATTGAAAATCTAGATGATCATTGTGAAAATGAAACCTTGAAGGTTCTCCCTGGATTCTTATGCATTTGTGGTATTTTATAAACTTCGATTTTTTGCATTTGTACCATGTTTTAATCAATTTTCTATCTACTTCCATAGGCAAGGAAACCATATACTATAACTAAGCAGAGAGAAAGGTGGACAGATAAAGAACATGGGAATTTCCTTGAAGCTTTGAAGTTGTATGGCCGAGCTTGGCCACGGATTGAAGGTATATTAGTTTAGAACTTTCATATCTTATGCAAGTTTGCCATAAAATTTCTAGAAAAATTAAAGAATGGTCTGAGTTTTTGGATCGTTCATATTCACCACAGAACATGTTGGTACAAAGACTGCTGTTCAGATTCGAAGTCACGCTCAGAAAGTTTTCACTAAGGTCTATTGCTTTTTCAGCACCCATCACCTACCATATTATTAATATGTCATAAGTCATATATTAATAGCATGTTTGGATCAACTTATTTTTTCTCAGAATCATTTTTTTTACATAAGCTTCTACACATAATTGATTCTGGCTTTAGAATCAATTGTAGAAGGATTTCCAAACATGCTATAAGTTGAAGTTGTGATGACCCTAGGAGATGCAAAGTGCAAACTCCCTTGAGGTTGAATTGAATCATTGAAGCCTCTTTAAATTCACTCATCCTATGTCTTAACTTCATGGCAGATTCTTAGAGGCTCTAATGGGAATAACACAACCTTGGTGGAGTCCATTGAAATTCCACCTCCAAGACCAAAACGAAAGCCAAGTCATCCTTACCCGCGTAAACTAGTAGAGATCCTAATCACAGAACAACCACTGAGGTCTCAAATGTTTCAATCTCCTAAGTCATCAGATTTTTGTCAAGAAAACAAAATACCCAAGTCAGAGTTATCTGTAATTGTCTCAGAAACCTTTGGTTCTTCTGATTCAGATACTCCAACTGGAAGTTTTTCCCCAGTCTCATCCTATAGTGGTATCATTACTAGTAGTTTTCCACCTGTTGAGCTTAAAACTTCATGTGAGGAAGACAAGTCCCCACCATTAGATGGACTAAATGGCGGTACACCTTATAATAAGCAACCACTTGTGGTACTTCTTAAATCCTAACCTATTTCGTTTTCTTGATTACAATATCATCATGAGAATATTTTTAAGTGCATGTTTGGAAATTCTTCTACAATTGATTCTGAAGGGAAAATCAATTCTGGGTAGAAGCTTATAATGTTAGTAGCTTCAAAGTGTCAGAATTGATTTTGAGGAGAAAGAAGTTGATCCAAACATGCCATAAGAAAATAGTAAATATTTTATATTCTCATGTTTGATCTTGAATGTCTAGGAACTTGCACATTTCTCCAAGGACAATGTTTGTAGCAAAGATGATGCAAGAGAAGAATCATCTGTTTGTACTTTCAAACTGTTCGGGACAACTCTGCTGGTAACAGATACCTGCAAACATTCTTCTCCAACATTGGAGACAATTAAACCAATACCTGCCATGTACCTCATGCAACTTCAGAGTGGATGTTCAGAAATTGCAACTATTGTTCCTTGGTGGACTCTTTCCCACAAGGAGCCTGCGGAGGGGAAATATCCATATGCTAATCTTGGAGAATGTGAAGATAAAGAAGTTCAAAAGGAAGGATCTTGGGCTGGTTCTAGCAGTAGTTCAGTCCATGATGGAGAGAATAATGAGAGATCAGATGATCAAACCAAGAGTCAAGTGCATTACCTTGTTGACCACACCACACCAAGTGAAGTTTCAGCTATATCTGAGTTCAGAGTGAGATCTAAAACCTGTGGGAAAGGGTTTGTGCCATATAAAAGGTGTGTGGCAAAGAGAGAGAATCAGTGCTCAACAGTAACAGATGAGAAGAGGGAAGAACAATGACTATTCTTATAAGTTCCCTTCCAATGGGATTTTTCTTCAAACAGATAGCATGTGTGTTCGGTTTCACGTTGAAATGCTCTGGAATTACTTTGGGTTCGAAGCTACAAGTCTCAACTTTTGACTAAACGGGACTTGAATTATGTGCAAATTGTGAAACAAAACATGCTAGTAAGAAAGTAGGTGGATGACCTGGTGTGAAAATAGAGAAAATGGAGCTGAAAGTTTTGACATTTCTACTGCTTGGAAAGCCCCCATTTCCTACATATTGAGCTTCAAGATGTATTTCATCAAATTCTTTCTCCCACCTATAGTGAATTATCCAATGTTTTTCCTCTTTAGCTTTTCTTTACTAATTGTCTTTATAAGTAACATTTCTGTAAAGCTTTATTAGCATAACTGTTCCTATGTCACATATTTCTGCTCAAACACAGTCTAAAGCATATGGCAAAACAGTATAGGGTTAGAATTGGAACCCCTTCACCCAATTCTAAACCCCAAGGTATTTTTAAAAATACCAATAATACCCATTTCCGGATTTTAAAAGCCGGAATGTAGGTTGTACAATAGTACTACCGGGAGATATAACCCGGTAGTTTAGGTTTTTAGCTCCGTTTTACTGGGATATATATCCCGGAACTTGGTCGGCATTTCAGGATTTACAACCCTGAAGCGGAATTGCAGTATATATAATACTGAACTTCATTTTCTTCACCATTCTCACCCCCTTTATTCTCCATTCTTCTTCATTCTTCATTCTTCTCGTCCTCCCAGCCAACAAGTCATGCATCTTCACTAGCACGTGCATGTTTTTTCAAATTTGTTATTTATGTTATATATGTTACAAGGCTGTTTTTGAATAACACAGGAACATTTTCCAAATTTCGGGTTTTAAAACCCGGAATTTGGTTCTTTCAAACAACATTCCGGGATTTATATCCCGGAATATACATTTACTTTGCAGTTGTTTTCTGGGATATAAAACCCGAAAAACAATAACATTGCATTCCGGGATATAAAAACCGGAAGCAATAGTGTAGTGAAACACTTACACATGTTTTACAACTTAAATAACTATTCCAAATTGTATATCCCAGAAACTAATACCTTTCCGGAATTACTGTTCCCGGAACCCATTCATTTGGGTCATCCGGATTTTATAAAACCGGTAGGAGTGAACATACCTTTCGGGTTTACAAATCCTGAAAGGCACCTATTGTCACTAAAATTTATTCCGGGTTTTATAACACGGAACAAATTGGAAAAATTCCATTTCGAGATATATAAACCGGAACACAAGTCATCAACCATATTCCGGGAAACCAAAATCGGAAGTTTATCACCATACGTTCCGGGTTTGAAAATCTCATAACGAAAAAAGAAAAAGGGTATTTAGAACATTTACTACACAAAATTGAAGTGCAAAATTAAGTGTTGGGTGAGTGTTAAATCTAACACCCAAACAAACAGTATAACGATTGACAATACACTACTCATAAAATGGTCACTTTTATGATTATTATTACTGCCTTATTACTCAGTTGTCTTTGTCAAAGACTTATCCTCTTATCGTGGGGCACATGTAGTATGAATTATGAAGAAAGTAGATAGTGTTGGCTAGTTGAGGGAGACTTGATAGATATCTCATGTATTATCCATAAAGACTGCACCCGAATATATCTAATGATATGTAGTATGAATGTAATTTGTATGAGCTAGGTTATAAAATTTTACATTTTATAAAATTTTACATTTCATTATGTTTATGTTGCTATATTATTTATAAATGTAGTAACATATGAGATGTTAAATTTATCGAATAATATAGCAACATACCATTGAATGATAGTCTTCTTGTCGGTCCAAATGCTTACATGGCTTAACATCATTAAACTAGTTGATTAGGACGATCAAACTATTTAAATTCGTCGTAGTAAGGTTGAACACTCTCGTAACTAACTATTTTAGCCTATATAAATACATGCTTGATTACATTGTAAGCTAAGTATAGTTTATATTGCTCTTCTAAATGTAGAGAATTTCCTCTTTGACTCACAGCTGACTTAAGCATTGGAGTACCATTTGTAGGTACCTCGCCGTCGTGGATTCTCATTGCACCCCGTGATCTCAGCCCTCACACCACTGTGCACCACCACAATCAAACGAATAATTATTTTGCTTAGATTTTGGAAGAGCATATAGCTTAACAAATTTTTTATACTCATAATGCATTATAGTTTTTTTTGTTACATCAATGCTAAAATAAAAAGAAGAAAAAAAGGATTAGTAGCAAATTAGCCCCTAAAAAAAGAGGCGCCACGGTAATCCTCAAACAAGAATGAAACAACACTAGTTGGAGGATCATCATGAATCCCCAAGTTCCTAGTGTCCCTCGCTCCGTCTTTAGCCAGGAAATCTGCCACTGCATTACCTTCTCAAAGCATATGTTGCAAGGACACATGACAATCCTGCAAAAGAAGCCTACAGATTGAACTGAGGGTAGTCGCATATGATGAAATTTAGGGGCACCCCCTTAAGGAGGCAAATAACCAAGATCGAATCAATATGAACAACAACACGATGAAACCCAGCTCCTAACAAATTTGTAACCCATGAAGAATTGTAAGAAGCTCCGCTTTTAGGGTTTCAGATACTCCAATGAAGCCAGAGTAACCAAGAACTCAAACGCAAATATCATTCCGAACAACACCCCCAAAACCAGCCCTACCCGAATTCTCGAAGGAGACTATGCATATTCAAGGTCACCAAACCCACCGAAGGAGCCTGCCAAGAGACCCATCACAGACATGACAGTCCCAACACACCCATACCACCACAATCTAGGACATGATTCACAATGGCGGCTCGATGGAGGACAAGCTGTCAAGGCTCTTCTAGCACACCATCAAACACAAAGGAACAACGACATCTCCATAGAAACCAAGCATGAAACAGAAGGTTAGCAAATCTATGGTGAGGAAACGAACCCAGCCAACCAGCAAAGGAAGTCGCAGTTTCACTCTGGCTGCTAAACAAACCCAACGCACCGAAACCTCCAATGCTCCAACACAATCCTTTAAGCAGTGGAGCAGTGTCTCAACATGACTACCACAAATCTTGCAACTAAGGAAGCAGTGCACAGAGCGGAAGAACATCACAAGTACCTCGTTGAAACTAATCTTTAATGCGAACCTACGTGTCTGAGATATAACATATAGAACCTGTAAACAAAGAGGACCATGACCAATCCAATCATCAAACCAAAAAGATAAGCCACCACAACCAACTCTCCAATGCAATATAGTTAAACTCATATAATTTACAAGAATTTGCATCAAAATCATTTTTATGGTACGAACGGGTGGTTGATTCAAGAGCAATATCTCGAGCTCAAGTATTATGTATGAAAGGAGAATTATCTACATGCAGAGATGATACTTTGTTCGATAAAAAATCGTGTTTGTGATGAGATTAATAAATTTCCGCGATCAATTGACAAATAATTTTAATTCTCAAAATTAATTTTAAGATAAATAATTATGTTACCATTTATCCAAACACATACTAAAATTGTCCCAAAATAAAGTAAAGAAACATAGAATGATCATGCACTAATGAACTAAAACCTTTTCCAATGTATTAAATTGTTTTCGCAATTCTGACCCGGGTGTGGCGAATGTCAAATATTTTTCCAAATATGAGGTCATGAGAATCGAACTTTTAACTTAGAAGTTTAAACAATCACATTTTACCATTGCGACAGAGACACCGGTTGGTATCTTATTCAATAACCTAGTCAAGTTGAGTCCACTATTCAGACTTGGTCTGAGTTTTACAGAAACATGGTTTTCAAAGTGTAAATCAAACCAGTAATCAATCATGAACCATGAATCAACAGTAAACAAAGGCAAATATTTAAAAAAATGTAAAAAAGCAAAAGCACAGTGCAATTGTCGGTTTCAAATAAAGTAAAGTATAGCAAAGTAGCAACCCATCATAATCCATCACTGTCTCTTCTCGTGCCACTGATCTCTCTGTTTGTTCTCACTTGCTTTTCTCTACTACGTCGGAGAAATGTCACTTGCTACTGCGTTTTTCTTCACACTATCCATTTCCATCCTCTTCACAACGGTCACTTCTCACTACTCCTTCTCTTCATCTTCCAACCCTCCAGAATCTTCTTCTTCTACCTCCTCATGGTCTTCACTTTCCGAATGGCGATCTGCACGCGCCACCTACTACGCGGCGGCGGATCCGCGCGACGCGGTGGGCGGCGCGTGCGGGTACGGCGACCTCTTGAAGGCGGGATACGGCATGGCCACGGCGGGGCTCAGCGAGACGCTGTTCGAGCGGGGGCGGATCTGCGGCGCGTGCTTCGAGCTCCGCTGCGTGGAGGACAGCCGGTGGTGTTTACCCGGGACGAGCATCATCGTCACCGCCACGAACTTCTGCGCCCCGAACTACGGGTTCACGTCGGAGGGAGGGGGCCACTGTAACCCTCCCAATAACCACTTCGTTCTCCCCATTGAAGCCTTTGAGAAGATCGCTATCTGGAAGGCCGGGAACATGCCCCTCCAGTATCGCAGGTACTTTTCTTGCTCATAGTTGCATGCTGCAATGGTAGCTCCCTGCTTAGGTGATTAAATTCAATAACCATGTTTTGATTCGTTTTTGAATGGAGATTTGTTTTCTTAAAGAAAATCACGAACTGTGTCGAGAAAAAGTAAGGTAATCCTGAATATAGGAAATAGTTGAAGACTAGCAATTGAAGCTCAGGCTTGAGTTATAAACAAGCCAACTTTGAAGTTGAAATTTTTTCAAGTAGAGGGTTTAGCTTAGCTAGTTTATAGGTTGATTATTTTGTTTCTTTTTATCTATTATCTTATTAAAGTATTTTTAAGTTTATTAATTTAGTATTTAAAAAACATTTTCATGTTATAAGATGGAAGTTTAAATAGGAAGAGAAACAGAGCAAGAGATTATTTAAATATGGAAGTTAATTTGATCATATAATTATTGTTGTCAGTAACTGTGTTTTAGTGTCAAGTACAAGTATAGAAAGCAAGTGCTGCTTGCTGCACTATAATTTGTGCACTTATCTGAAATTAACTACAACCTCTATTGGTAAACAAAATGTTTTCATCAGTTAGTTCACAACTTGAAAGGGTGTGAAAGGATATATAGGCACAAACAATGCTTAGTTGGTTGAATATAAGGTTGATAAGTTTGGTTGTTTAAAGGAACACAAGAATGTCTCTATTTTGATTTTAGATTGGGGTTGATGTCAATTAGTTCTCTATATGGAGAAAAAAGGAATCTGCAACAGGGTAACAGCATAGTTTTCAAGCTGCAAATTTGAAATTTGAAATACTAGTTGTAGTATAGAAGATTCACGAAGTGGCAGAAATGGCTTTCATGATACTATGTAGGCTTTTAACAAAGTTCGTAAGAGTTCTGGATGTCTAATCCATATCCCAAGTTTTGTGGAATTTATTTGTCATTGCCATCTTATTTGGTGCGTAGCTTTTTCTCTTTGGACATATCAAGAGCTTAAATTCTGAAAAAGCTTTTCAGATAAGCTTGCTTTTCTAATACCATTATACTAATGAAATTTAAGTGTAAGGGGAGTGTCATAGTGACTGAATTGAACCAGAGGAAATTAGGAGAACGGTCAGTTTATTTATGTCAGAAGAGCTCAATGAAAATATCTTTCCCCGCCTCAATTATGAATATGTAGCTAGCTAGCAGCTAATGAGAATAATGGCATGATAAACTTCTCCCAACAAAGTTTGGGGTACATTACGGAGTGCAGTTAGTATTGGCAATCGCCAAAAGATGTTTGGTGCATTCTTGGAGAAAAATAAGAAGGAAACAGTGTGTTATTATGTTAATAACTAAATGATGTATTTTCCATGGTTTTATTACAAACCACTAGTAAAGGAACTTGTAAGTGTAGGTAAATACTTCCACAAAAATCCTTATTCTACATTTACTTACAAAAATGATGATAACTATAAAAGCCTTTTTTAACTAAGTGGAGTTACTATGCAGATCACATGGCACCTTAATGCTCTATCATGAATCTTGTTTAATGATACTATTTAAATCCAAATTATTCTTAATGGTTTGACTTATAGCTTTTTATTTATGTACATTTGCTTTAAAGATCTGAAATCAACTAGAGATATGACAAAAGTAGTCCTTATAAAGGCTTGGTCAATCCTCACTTCTTGAGGTAGCTTTTGGGGCTAAGCCCAACCGAGATTTAAGATGGCATCAAAACGTATCCTAGATATGATTTTGAGCCCAAAACTTAACCCGCCTTCATTGCGGATGTCAAAAGAACCATAGCTACCATCATTACGGCTAGGGTGGGTGTGTTAATATCCCACATTGACTAGAGGTATGACCAAAGTAGTCCTTATTAAGGCTCCCAAATTCTAAGGGTCTCTCTCCGCCTAACTTCCAATTTATCTCAAGAGATATGGGCAAAGCAACACTTCTAAAGGCTCCCAAAATCTAGGACTTTGTCTCTTATCTTCCAAAATTTTACTTCTTGTAGTCTTTTCTACGCCTGCTCAAACCATATAAGGCAGGACATCACTAGTTTTTTCACAATAGTGCTTCCCCCGACTATCTCTCTTATGCTTTTATTTCTCATCTTATCTAGTTCTATGTGATTACTCATTGATTCTAACATTCTTACCTCTGCAACATTGAGCTTACTTGTTGAGGTGAGAATCTTTTGATAGATGAGTGGGTACCCAATATAAGTAAAAAACTAATAGATTGCACTAGGAAGTTAGAAACTAGTTTTCTCATAGTACTATTTATTCTGAATGTTGTGTTCTGCTTGGTGCAGGATAAACTGCAGAAGGGAAGGGGGAATCCGATTTACAGTCACTGGTTCTGGTATCTTCATTTCAGTGCTGATTAGCAATGTTGCTGGACACGGAGACATAGCAGCAGTGAAGGTTAAGGGTTCAAGAACTGGTTGGCTTCAAATGGGTCGGAATTGGGGTCAAAACTGGCATATAAATGCGTTACTACAGAATCAACCTCTTTCATTTGAGGTTACTAACAGTGATGGGAAAACAGTAACGTCTTACAATGTAGCTCCCAAGGATTGGAGCTTTGGACAAACCTTTGAAGGCAAGCAATTCGAGACTTAGAAGCATAATGAAGAAAGCTTGTTTTCAAGGGACCTAACTCCTTCCCATTCATAATCCAATTTTTTTTTACCTCAATAGTGATAGAAGGTAGTGGTTTTCTTTTACCTTTAAATTCTTTTGGTTTTGTAGGAGAATGTAGATAGCAAATGATTTGGTGGTTTGCAAGGTTGTCTTTGTGACAGTGTATCTTTCCATTTTATTATCTTAGGAGGTTATTGTATGAAAATATATCTTGTGGGTCAACCAACCCCAAAGAATCAAGTGCTATGATGCTCTTATTAGGACGTATCATCCTACTAACTTCACTTGCAAGTTGTCTTCAATATTACTACATCATCCAACCCCCATTAACGATATAACCCAGCATATTATATTATATAATGGTATATATGATAGATTTCTACTGATTCACTGAAATTGTAATCGAAATCCTAGCACCGGATGCATATATTTGGGTGAAACTTACGTGTAGAATTTGGATGTGTCTTTACTATGTTTTTCCATGTTTGCAACGCTTTTTATTTCACTGCTAGTCAGTTGTTACTTGTTAGCCTGTTATTTTTCCACTATCTGCCTTCTACAGCTGAAAACTTAAGCACTGAACATTCATTTTCCTTTTCGTTGTTAATTCTTGGAGCACCTTTTTTCATTGTCAATAATGCATCAATTAAAGCCTTAAAAGACAGACTAGTGGCACTTACATAATAAGAGTGATACACTACAGATTCAAACATTACAAAACAACACACTCAATATCTAGGTACAACCTAGATAACAAATAGAGAATAAGAACTATGCAAAAAACCCTAATTCCATAACTGGTATTATGGTCTGGTTGCTGGATCCAAGCTAATGACTATTGAGTGAAATTTTGTTTGTTCTTTTTTACCTTTTTTTTTTTTGGCCCAACCAACTCTGCCGGTCGGCAGAATGTGCGACGGTGCAGGGTAGAAGGTGGGGGAGTGGTGATGGGAGAGAAAAGGTGGAGATGGTGACCGGGGGAAAGCAAAATAGGTGTCTTCAGGTTGCTAAAAAAACTGAAAAAAGGAAAGGCAAAATGTGGCTTGTGTAATGAGAGATGAAGGAGGGGAGGATGTGGTGGAGGTGGGAGAAGGGTGAGGTGGAGTTCTACGTTTGCTTTTACCCATACTTCAAAATGCAAAACTACCACATTTGTTGTGTTATCCCTTAATAAACAAAATGAATGATGGTATTTGTTTGGACAATCAATTTTAACAAGGAAGTGTATTTGCTGAGAAGATTTTAAAAGTAAGACAATTTTATATGAAATTTCTAGCTAAAAGAAGGGATTTATAGTTTCATCCTTTTTAAGGAAATTCTAAAACATCACTTCACAAACTCTCCCATTCACAAGATTAGCATGGATGCTCATCCAATTTCTCAAATATGTATCCATACAAAATGTTTTCTAAATAACAATGATTAAGATGCTAAAATTTAAGTTCATGAATTGATCCACCCAAACAATAGGAGGTTAAGAAAAAATTCATCAATTGACAAGTATACACTGAGGCAAAAGTGCAAAGTGATATAAACTAATGACACCATATCCAAATGATGTTTGACATCAAGATACTACCTGAATGGCAGAGCTATAAAGCCCTAGCCCTGAGGTGCAGCAATATTTTGCTAGGTCAACAAAAAGAAAACCATAATTAGCCTCCAATGGACTATATTGATCCATGAAAAGAGCACACAATGATTTCATGGTTGACCTCAGTTATCATTTAATCTACTCTACAATAACACATCTCATGAAAACGAGTCAGGAAATGAAATAGCAAACAGAAACTATCAAACATTATCATGCAACAACAATCTAGCTAGTTGTTAGCCTAGAGGATATTCATAGAAAGAAATTCGGAATGAATCCCAATTAAATTGATTAGAAGCATGTATGAACTGTTTGTACAGAAACTAGACTTTCCAACTTTTGTGACCAATTCATGAGCTGTTAGCATACAATGGAACATACAAAAAGAGAGAATAAAAAAGAATTTCAAATGTGATTTGCTATAAAAATCACTCTAAAACTAAGTGAATATATAAGACCCTATAGAAGCCTGGCAAAAATTTTGCAAGCTATGATGAAAGGACTCACTCAACTTCTATCAATCAAAATCGTTGGAGTATCCTACTGTATATATCCCCCCACCACAGAGGGAACTAAGCACATCTAAAGAGGGAATCAGTGCTACAAACTTCAGAGCTTCTGATGAGATTCTATAAGCAATGCATTGAACATGATGTGAAGCCCAGCTTCATAAACAGCTCCATCATAATGCATCCCATCATCTGTACATTTGATGCCACAATTCCAACTCAGTGACCCTATATCCAATAGTTGAAGAGGACCACCAAACTGCCTCAAGATGCTGCTTTTCTGAACCTCTCTCTCATACTCATCTCGCATTAGACCATTCATCTTCACCCTCTTCTCCAGTGTATTCAACATGGAGTTTATCAAAGTTGGCATCCCAAGCCAGAATAAATGTGGAGACCTGACAGATACAGAACCAGTCACAGGTTCATCCATGCCAAATTCTGGTGAGACAGGTAACAATGATGTCACAGAACTCCTCAACAACCTTAACAAGAAACCATAATCCGAAGCATTGGTCATATGCAGCATGTGCCACAAACCAGAACCCATCACCAAGAGATCTGGGTAAACATGGTTGTGCTTGAACTCCATCACTAAATCAGTCAAATTGGAAGGATAAGGTGCCCAAATGAAATCCAATTTCATCCCCATTTCATCAACCACAATGTGATAATTGCTATGCCTCTTAAACAAAGCGCCTTTAACGGATTCCACACGCTCCGAATCCAGAACCAAACCCAGCAACGAAAGTGTAAAGATTCGAGCTTGGGAATCCCCTGCCACCATAACCCAAGACCCATTAAGCAATTCCGCTACATCATGCCGTTTCAGCCTCTGAAAATCACAGGAGTCCACAGAACTCGATGCCCTCCAAGACCAAAACTTGTCGTAGTTCACAGAATTGTTATTCGAATAAGGATCGAAATCCTTGCTGGGCCTAACCTCCCAGGCGATTTCGTGAAGCAAGGAGACACAAGAATCACGATCATCCACAACAACATCAACAGAGGAAGAGGAGGTAGAAACGGATGTGATGAAATCAGAGACTGAAGGGAAATAAGGGGTGAGGTGGACACCAACTGCGAGAGTGATGAAGAGTGCGCCACTGAAGAAGAGAACCTTGTTGCGGCTGAGGTGCCAACCCGCCATGCCCATCGGAACAAACAGCACCACGCACGCCGCCAACAACCCCAACTGCACCGCCCCTAACATCGCCACACCCCAGATCCCTCTTCCACTCACATCTACCTCAAAGTCCTCTGAATCACCAGAAAGATGGGATTTTGAACACGATGGGGTTGCAGTTTTTTCTGGGGTTGATGCAACCCGTGAAGGAAAAACTCAAAAACCTGAGATCTGAAGGAAAAAACAAAACTTTTCTTTACACAGGGAAAAAGGGGTCAGAGTGAAAGTTGGTGGGGAGATTTATGAATGGCTTGTGATCAAAGGTATTTTTTTTTAATATTTGGCAAACGTGGTGGTGGTGATGATGGGAACGTGGTAACAGCAGCAGAAGAAGAAGGATTCAATTGGAAACAGAAAATGCAAGAAGGAATCGTTTGATCTTACAACACCACGGCGTCGGATTCAAAACCGGTGCCAATGATTATCAGTGTTGTACAGTTGTTGGTTGTCATTTTGCATCTTTTACTTTGGTCTAGGAATTGGTACTCTGAACACCTATTTTAAAACCTCACTTTATTATAATAAAAGTAATAGTTATTTCTATTTTTGTTTAAGTTCCGGATTTTTAAATTTTGGAACAAATATTGATGTTGATATTAGGTTTTATATCTCAGAACACGTTCTGAATTTCTTGATATCGGGTTTCAATTCCAGAATGTAATTAAATTAATATTGACATTTTTCGAGGAATTGAAAACCCAGTAAGGTTTATACAAATTGAGTTTTAAAATCTGAAATGTAAAACAAACCTTATGTTCCAGATTTTGAAATCCCGGAATACAAAATAAAATAAGTTCCGGGAAATTAAATCACAGAATGTTATTTAGTTTCCGGGTTCTAGAACCCGGAATTTAATAGGAAAAAAATGAAGAATTATGTTAAAATGAAAGATTATGTTGAAACCTGTCCAAAATCAAAAGACTATGCTAGAACCATACAAACATTTCAAAACATGATATCCACTTGATAATCGAAGTTGCATTATAATGGTTGTTCAAATCAAAACATAACAATACTAATTACATGTCTAATAATCCAAAATTACAAACATAAGCAACAACCAACTAGGTCATTGGATGTCGATGTGGATGCTCATCCCCTACTCTTCTTCTGATACACGAAGCTGAACATGGTCCTCTGCCTAGCGAAGTCCAATGCTCTTTGCAATGCAACTCTGCTGGGTCCCTTAATAGGAGGTGCAGCTAGAGACTGTATCAACCACTCCATTCTCCCCAAGATAGCCTGAAAGAATGCAATATAGAATGTTAGTGAATTATGAAAGAAAAAACTTAATTAATAACACCGAGATGTCACCCAAATAATGAACTGCTACACTAACATTCTCACGACAACACTCTGGGACAAGGCATGGATGTGAATGTCGTGAAAACCATGACATGTAATCGGGGGTTGTCTCAGCTGGAAAAGAAACCTGAACCCCTAAAGGGATGACTCGATCAATGAATGCATGGAACGTGACATCTATTCTTTAGCGGAGGGAGGTGGGGCAGGGGGTGCTCGGGGGACTGTCTAGATGTGACCGAACTGGCGGAGGACCCCTCTTCGGAATGTAAGGTTGCCTAGCATCTGGTCCATGTATGTAACCAAAATAAAGTGACACCTCCTGTCGTGGTCGATGGTCTCTTTGACCGGCGCAGGGGGTCCAAATGACAAAGTGGGAATCCATGTCATCCAGATGTTCTCTCCGCACGCGAACAAGAGCAGTCCCCATCTTGCCACATCTTCACCTGGCCGCTTTAGGCTGATCCTTTGTGTAACCCTGCACTGGGTGTCTGTAGAAGATGCTGGTCGGGAAATGCTCATAAATACAGGCCTGCAGGAGTGAGGTGTATCAACTAAGCTGCTTTGTCTTGTGGTGGCTCGCGATCGCTAGCTGATCATGTAATACGGCCAGCGCCATGGCTCCCCAAGTTTAAATGCCCACCTCATTAAGGTCCTCAAATGCAGTCAAGTAGGTCATGCTGCTAAAATTATGACTCTTGTTGGCGAACAACGTCACGCCAACAAGATGTAGCAGGTATAGTCGAGCAGCATGGTCCCATCGACTGCCTGAAAGCATATAAACATTAAGCGTTAGATATCGTAGACTTATCATGCAGAAATCAATAACATTGGAAAATCATACCTGCAACTGCCCCTGTATAATGCTGGGCGAGCCATGAGAACCTAAGATTAAACTCCCTGGTCTGCCCAAACTCCCCCCGCACATCCTCTTGCCCAGCACCTAACAACCTCTCACATGCCTCTAACGCCCTAGCCTCGTCGATCACCGGCAGCAAGAAGACCTTCCCAACACTGGTATGTGAAGCAAATAGGACACGTCATCTAGAGTGACTGTCATCTCCCTAAATGGCATGTGGAAGAAAGATGTCTCCGGGTGCCACCTTTCTACAAAAGAAGAAATGAGCCCATTGTCCATCATATTGTAAGAACACGAGACAAGGGGATAGAAAGTGGCCGGCTGCACTATTTCAAGCACCTTAGGCACATTCTCACAATTCAGATTCGTCAATGGTTAATTATTAATATTTTTTCATATGAGTATATTAATAATAAACAGTTTATTCTTAATAGCATCTCATGTAAATTTATACATTTTAAAAGACTTAAATAATTACAATACATATATACAGATTTTTATTATCTAAAACTATTTTTATTAAAAACACGTAACAACATTAGAGTTAATATTAAACAACATACACAATCATTCAAAGTAATTTCTAAAATATATATTTTCAAAAAGTATTTAACCATTGACTGATTTTAATATTTAATATATTTATTTTATGTACAAGATATTAATTTGTATAATTTTATCTTTTTTCCAATTTGATGTCAATAATTTATATTTTAACTACTTCTTATATTTAAGTTTTAGTTATATGTATAAAAAGCTTTATAATTAATATACAAATAAAAATGAAAAACGACAATAAACAAGTTTATAAATGTTATTACTTAATGTAAGTAGTTGAAGAGCTTTTGATATTACAATTTTTTATCCGTTGTAGTTTTATTATTAAATATATTTATTACAAAAAGTTTTTATTGCTTAAATGTATTTTAATATAGAGATATACTATTTTTATTGTTTAACGTATTTAATGCAAAAAATCAAGTTTTTTCTACATTCAAATTTATCTAGTAAAAATCACGAGAGAGTAATTTCAATTTAAGCAATAACAATAATAAGTAAATAAATAAATAACATCGTAGAAAAAAGAAGGGAGCTAGAAGTGGCACCCCATAGACCCAATTTGAAATTCCAACCAATTTTTTCAAATCCCAAAAATACTCCTATTTGTAAATAACCCAACACCCCACCCGTTACCTCTCCCAATGTGATGTCGTAGTGTTCCAGGTTCTATATGAAGATGGGAATGACGTCGTTATTCTTCCGCCCAAGCAAAACAATGGGAATGCCCATACCTAGAACGTATAAAAGTATATGAAGATCAACTACAACAATAAAGAAGAAGTGACAGTTGTAGCACTATGGGGTCCGGGCATTGAGTAGACATAACCCAAGATTGATGATTTGTAATATTTGATCTATTGTAGTTGACATTATCTAATATATGATCTATCTGAGCATGTATTATTATAGACATTGTTTAATATTTGATCAATTTCAATTATAGTGGTTACTGTCATGTTACATGACTGATTTCTACGATTAAACCAAATACCGTGTTTTAGAACTCGGAATACAATTCATTCAAACTGCATTCCGGGATTTAGAACCCGAAATACACATTTCCATTTGAGTTAATTTCGAGGATATTATTCTCGGAGAACTAGGAAATTGAATTTCAGGAATTATAAACCCGTAATCTATTTGAATATGAGTGCGGGGATTTCAAAATCCAATAGCTATACTGTGGGGGAACCACTTTAACGTTTTTTTTAATTTTTCCTGATACACTCCGCGATATAGAACCCATAAGCTAAACCGAGATTTATATTCCCATAAAAAAAATGGTTATGCATATTGAAATTTAGAAACTGACCTATAACATTCATAATACCTTCTGGATTACAAAAGACGGAACTTGCATCAATTAACTCAAGTCGTAAATTGGATGAGTACCGTGGTAAATCTAACTCCAAAGAAAGAGAACAAGCAAGGTAAGCAAGAGATTCTGTCTAGGATTGGAGAAGTGTCATCAACGACTACAGAGAAAGAGAGCGAGAGAGGGGTGTGGCGTTGCGATCTTGAAGAGAAGAGAAGAGAAGAGAAGAGATGAGTGAAGCGCAAAAGTACGTGTGGGAAGGGGCCATCCCTCTCCAGATTCACCTCCACGAATCTGAAGTCACCACTCTACCTCCTCCTCCACCCGCCCTCGTAACCCTCTTCTTCCTTTTTCTTTCCATGTCTTGCTTACCACTTCAAGTTCAATTTTTTTCATCGTTTAAAACATGGGGTTCTTGTATCAACCTGAAAGTTTTTGCCTTTTTCGCAAACTAGTGCTACCTGCTGTTCATATCGCACATATTTTTTTGTAACAATTTCATTATCTCTATGTTATTAATTGTGATAAAACAAATAATTTTCATAGGTACATTAGATGTAACTATGATGATTTTAGTGAATAGGTGTTGCTTTAATTGGAACTTATATTGAACTTTGTGGTTTCAGGTCTTAGCCCCTCGGATAGGGTACTTGCCTTTGTTGATTTCTCTGTTGAAGCCTCACTTCAGCAGTACACTTCCCCCTGGACAAGACACCATTTGGTTTGAGTACAAAGGACTGCCTCTCAAGTGGTATTGTATAACTTTCTTACTATATATATGCTTTCTTGTTTTTCTGTTTGATTGGTGTAGAGACCGGGCATCCTTCTAGGGTTAGAGATATAAGAATGAATAGTAACCTTTCATAATGTTAGTAGCAATTTACCCTGAAACTCCCTTCACTGATTTTAGGAACATTTTATGGTTGTTATACTTATGCTACCTTCTTGTTTTTCAATTGTCAAATTGCACATACTACTTATTTTCGCAACAAGAAACGCATCTGCAGCAGCAACAATATCCTTCATAGAAATTTACAATTTTCAACATTAACATTTATTCTTTCATGAATCATACAGGTATATACCAACCGGAGTTCTTTTTGATCTTTTATGTGTGGAGCCAGAAAGGCCGTGGAATTTAACAGTAAGAACTTGCCAATTTTATTTTGATTTCCTCTTTAGTTAATTTGTTTTTGTACCTTACTGATATTGATGTTTCAAAATGAAGTCTTTATTGAAATTTGGGGTGAAATTTTTTTTTTATTAAAAGTTCATCTTGTTGTGCTGTTTCTTTTGCACAAGTTTTCTCTGAATTGGCTCGTTTAGATATCAAACGCATGAACTGGAATTAGTTTCTGAGATATTACATGTTTAAGTATCATAAAGTCTTTGTTCCATAATGTGAATATCTGATGAATATAGCTCTATATCCCATGGAGGCTTCTGTGTGAATTTCTTCCCTCTTCTTATGGAAATCATCTCTCCACATGCACAGTAATATTCAGTCTCTGTGCCGTCTGACTTGTAGGTTCACTTTAGAGGATATCCAAGTAATTTGTTGCTTCCATGTGAAGGTGAAGACAGCGTTAAGTGGAGCTTTATTAACTCACTGAAAGAGGTCAGTTGTGTCATTTCTTCTTTGTATTCATCTGTGTTTATGATGTTACTTGTTTGATTAACAACATGATACCTCATTCCTGTTCAACTTCCCAAAGAAGATTGCTATGCACTATGCTTTAATAGTGCTTGCTTGTATGAATCTTTAAACTGATCTCATTTGAGTTCTTTACATGGGTTATTGGTTTATGATAGTAAGGAAATTATGATGCCAATGGCTAGGATTATGGTTTCAGATGGATAACTGTAGTGGAACTTGGTTGGTATAAGGTGTATTGAGGGTATGCTAAGGGCAATGGTGGTTTGCTAGAAAATAATGATGCTCATGGTCCAAGTCAGTGGATGTTTTGCTGCTTCAAATTGTACTTAAGTAATAAAAGTTGGATTGATGGGTTTTTCTGAATATTCTAGCAAAAACCTAGTATTGCTTTGAAATAAGGGGCTCTGTTACAGAGTCTATGATGTTTCCAAATCTCCCATATTTTGGTACTCCTGGTATTATTACTGCTTCTTGATATTCATCTATGATAAAGTTAAATAAAATATTCCGAGGGACATCTTTGAAACTCGGTAGTCAGTTCATCACCTTCATATGCTTCCCTAAAGTGTTTTCTTCCTTATGCTATGTACTTTTAATCAACTCCGTTGAATAGGATCATTACTTCCATGGCAACTAGTACAACACAGGCCCAAATGATTTTTGAAAATTTTCTTTGCTAGTCTAAAATTATGACTCCTTGCTAAAGCCTGTACGTCTCTCAACTAGCCACCTCTTGGAAATTCTTTAAAGAATAAAATCCTAAATCCCTATTCATACAAGTTGTCATTGGATTCTCTAACCATGTGTATGTAACTCCACTTTTCATAATTTGGCGTAGTATAATAATGGATTCAGATACCTTTGTGGTAATTGGTAAATTATGAAAACTGGAGTTACATACACATGGTTAGAGATCTGAATTATGAAAACTGGAGTTACATACACATGGTTAGAGATCTGAATTATGAAAACTGGAGTTACATACACATGGTTAGAGATCTGAATTATGATAGTCTTTAGTTTTCTTTTTCCTTTATTCTTTTCACTTCCCAAGTACAATGCTTCTGATAGACCCAAAAGGAGTATTAATAAACCCAAATATTTGAAAGATTATATCTAATTAATTTTAGTTAATTATGATATAATACTTTTGGTTATTTTGGTTTATTGATTTAGTTTGTTGCTAGATTCAGTTGCTTTCTAGATTCAGTTTCAGCATTTTGATTTTCTGTTTCCTTTAGTTATCTCCTAGGGTTGTTATTAGTTTGTTACTTTCTGTTATCTTTATCTTCTAGGACTAGTTGTTGCTTTCATATTTCTATAAATTGTACTTTCCTTTCATTGAATAAATCATCAGAAAATTGAGCATTGCTCTACCAATTGACTTGTCTCTAACTCTTGCCTAATCTCTAACCCCGTTCTTGATAGTCTCCTTCCTAGAGCCTATCAATTGGTGCTTTCATTGTGTTCTCACCCGCCTCTCCAAACACCGCACTAATTTCTCATGCCTCCACACTAACTCCACCATGTATTCACCATATTTATCTGTTCTCCATGCACCACATCACTACCCATACAATTATCCTTCACCCCATCCATATTCATCTCCTCTATATTACCCACACCATAACCCACCAACTTCATCCGTTCAACCGCACAAGATCAAGGATACCTTGGAACTTCCCTTCTTCAATGGAGAAAACCCAGGTTTTTGGCTCTTGGCAGCTGGCCTATTCTTCCTTCGAAATCCTTGCCCATGGGAAACGCGTGTGCCAATCATAGCACTGCATCTCAGAGGAAAGACCCTTAGGTGGTTTCGATTGAACCACACTCAGATCCACAACTGGGATGAATTCAAAAACGCACTGAAGTTAGAGTTTGGCACAAGAAAATCCAATCATAGCTCTCCCTTGCTTGTCAGTAGGACCGCATCGCCCAACCGTTCCCCATTTTCCCACGCCTCTCCTGCACGTGCTTTTGGGCCTCTCGTTCCACTAACGGTTCCGTTTTCTCCTGTCGACGGCCCCGCGGCTCGCCAGCCTTCCCCGCGTCACTTAGCGTTCGCCCACGTGATAGGCACCGGGATGGTGGCTATCAAGAACAAGTTAGGAAATTAGAGAGAATTAAAGAGAACAGTCAAATTGTGAGCAAGCTCAATTTTCTGATGATTTATTCAATGAAAGGAAAGTACAATTTATAGAAATATGAAAGCAACAACTAGTCCTAGAAGATAAAGATAATAGAAAGTAACAAACTAATAACAACCCTAGGAGATAACTAAAGGAAACAAAAAATCAAAATGCTGAAACTGAATCTAGAAAGCAACTGAATCTAGCAACAAACTAAATCAATAAACCAAAATAACCAAAAGTATTATATCATAATTAACTAAAATTAATTAGATATAATCTTTCAAATATTTGGGTTTATTAATACTCCTTTTGGGTCTATCAGCTTCATGGCTTAGCTCAAGTCTAATGGGATGAGATAATCCCGTAGTGCGACTGAGAAACCCCCAAAGGCTGGGAGTATTGAACAACCTTTCTGTGAAATGCTTCAGTAGGTGTAAACATGTAGTATTTTTCTGAATACATCAATACATTATACTGTTATTACTCCAAGGGTGGTTTTCTTCATTTAGAAATATTTATAGGTCTGTTGGTGCCCTTTTTTTCAGAATTACTTTTTGCAAAAACTGTGATGTTATTCTGATGGCTAAATATGAGAGATTTCAAACTTAAACGTTCTTATTTTCACGTCCCATAACTGAATTTTAAATTTTTCTGCAGGCTGCATATGTTATAAATGGTAATTGCAAGAATATCATGAACATGTCTCAACCTGATCAGGTTGAGCTCTGGGGCTCTGTTTTGAATGGTACGATTGTTAATTGTTTGATATTAAAGCTGATACTTAGTAGATCATTAATCTTTTATTTTGTTCTTCTGTGAGTTTCCCTGAAGTGATTTCATGTTCTGCAAGTAAAAACTTAAAAGAACCCCCCATCCAGGTGGTCAAGGAGGTGTGATTTTTACTTGATTTCAGTAAAGTAGAATGTTGGTAGACCCTCAGTTACTTAGGTGAATATTAGGCAAAATCAGGGTGAATATAGAGGAGTAGGACCTGAGTCAGTTTCTGTTAGTGATATGTAATTGACGGGAATCTCTAAATTGGTTAGAGTGAAAGGAGCGAAAATAACAGAATAAAAGAGGGTTAGGTTTCCAGGGTATGACATATTGTGAGTTGTAGGGGTTGGTGCCAAGTTACTCTAGTTCCTGGAATTGAGATAGATCTTCATCTTTGATTTTCATTGAAACCATATCTCTAGGATCTGCTACCACTTCAATTTAGACTCTGAGACATGAGAATATCAATACAAATCTTCATCCATGCCTGTGATTGCAGCTGCTATACTGAATTGGCCGTAAAACCCCTATTTGCCCACCATCACCGCTGCTTGCTGATGATGTTTCCAGCCAAGCATGGTGTTTTCAGGTCAAACCAGGGCACACGTACTTCTCAGCTCTGCATGTGCTCTGTTTGGTCGATTCTTCACTCATACCCTCAAATCATCTTTCAGTTTTTAGTCATATCTTCTGAGTAGGAGAGAGGTATGTGCCCTTTCTCTACCTCTGTTCTGTTGCTAATCCTCCTTTTTCCCCGGTGTTTCTGTTCTACCTGCCTTTGGGTTCTGCTTGAATTGTTTTTTTGACTTAATTGGCCACCCTTCACATCCTTTACAGCCATAGCATCATCCGGTTAGAGACTTAAATGTGTCTGATTCCTTGATTTCTTTTGTTATTTGATTCCTCAACTCTTTTGTTGTTCACTTGTGTTAAGCTTAGGGATTATGTCTTTTGACTATTAATTATGGATGTCCTTTTTTGGTCATTTATACATGTGCTGTAAAAATTGTTTGACTTGTATCTACAGTCTTGAATATAGCAGCCATCCCACTAAAACGGTTTTGGAGTTGGCTGCACTGGGATGCTGTGTGGGAATAAAACTTTTCCTGTTTGTTCACATTTCTGGTCCAGTTCCTATTATAGATTTAATATAATACAATTATTTTCTAAGTCGAAGTGGCTGCATTGGCCATTTAGTTACTGACCCTAAGATGATGCTTAAGGTCAGTAAATCATGTACATCTGCAGTATTTATGATTTATAGGCCCTCCTAATAATTATGGTTTGGAGTCAATGTGATGTTAGCAAGGGTGTTCATAAATTTATGTTGCAAAGCTTATTCCTCAAGAGACAGCTTCATATTTATTCTATAAATAGTTATTGTGAATCAATACCTGTTATTGTTTTATAGCCTTGTCGTCTCAATGGATTGCTTGATGCATACTTATTCCCTTTTAGTTTGTTGTGGCGGATGAAGCAGGGAAATCCAAACTGCATAAAATAGAGAAAGCAGGATAGGTCATGAATATAATGTGTGTTATTTTAGAATTGAACCCAATATTATCACTTATTAAAGCTTGAGCTTGGTTCGTTTGGATCCTAGGGTGAAGTTCAGTGAAACTCAAACTTGTTTTGATTTGTGAGCAGGCCGAGCTCAAGTTGAGTATCTAATCATATACATCTTTATCAAACACACAGATTAAAAATGTAGAAGTTTGGTTTTTGATTCAAGGGACTCAAGAAGAGACATACATTACAACTACAAGTACCTTTCCCAGAATAGAAACAATTGTTTGCCTAAACCAAATAATGTATGATATATGGATCAATTTGCTTATCTAGGACTTCTGTTAACACTTTTTGCATAGCAGGTAACTTGGAATCCTATCGACGGGTGTCTTCTAAGCTTAAGCTTGTAACTTTTGAAGACGAATATACAGAAAATATCAATTCAGTCTTGCCCAAGTCTCAAAGTACTGGGGATACTGATGCTGCTGGACAAGTGAAGACTGGTGAGCAATATAAACTAGTTTCTTAACCAATTGCTTGCTTTTTTTTCTTTCTCCTTTTCTTTTATGGACCATTTCATGTCTTCCCCATCCTTTCCGATGATATTTTCTTCTTTTATCTGAAAGGGTAATTCTTGTTATATAAATTCAAATTTTCTACCACAGGAGGGGAGCCTCTTCCCACCTTAAGAATCTCCCAAACATTTACAAGCACATTAAACTGATTCTGAGTGACTTGTGGGCTCTGAGCAAGCCCTTTTAACAAGGATGGGGCCAAAAACATACTTCAGCCATATTTCTATGATCAATTGACTGGACAAGTCAAAGTGAATCAAAACAAAATGAGAAAAGCAAAGATAAAGGGCATATCGCTAAATAAGCTTCTTGTGGAATATAATTTTCATTTATGTGACTATAGGTTGGTGTTGAGTTTAGATTGATTTTATGGCATTTTGCAGATTTTTTTGGGTTTGACAATGACTCTGACTAGTAGTGCTGAGGGATGATGGGACTAATATAATTTTACTTTTAGAAGGTCTTAGGATGTAAAGAGAAAGGAAAAATTAGTTAGGGGCTTCTATAGTAGTTAGGGCTGTTGTAGTAGTTAGTTAGTAGGTACTAGAAAGGGGTTACTTAGATATATAAAAGGGGGATGAGAGATTGGTAAGTATCTATTCAGTCTTTAGATTTAGAAAACAGAGCAGTGGGTCGGTTGTAAGGGGTTACCCTTGGAGAAGATTACTTTCCTATTTTCTTTGAATTATGAGACCTTAAATGCTTCTTGTCTGTGGGGTTTTTCTCTTCTATCCTTTTCCTTCCTTCTCAACATTCACCAATAAAACTTGGTGATTTATAGATGGTTCAAATGCATTCCTCATCATATAAAGTTTTTCCTTTTTGTACAAACAATGATTTGGGTATACTTCTGACGTTTGTGACATGAATGTGTCATGTAGGCACTTTTTCCCTTTCTTATTTTTTGTTGTTAACATCAATCTTTTGTTAGGTCGGATACCTGTTCGTTTATACGTATGGACTGCCAATGAGGAGTTTGATGATTTTGAAGATGCTCCTCAAATTGATAATTGGGACAAAGTCTCGTATATCAATCGACCTGTTGAGACTTACAACGAAGATGGTAAGTCATGGCTTGTCGACCTTTAAATTTATTGTCTTCCTTGTTTGACTTATTTTTCTTTCATGTGAAGTTGCATAAGGTAAAAGTAGCAGTCATCCATGTTTTTTCTTCCACCTAAAGCTCTCAATTCTCATTTTCTTTCTGAATATTTGGGGTTTTTATGAGGACTTTGGAATATGAAACAATTTTTGAAGGTTTAAAAAGCCAGAAATTTTTGTGGAAGGATGTTGCAGGATGTGTGGTTAGATATGAAGTAACTGAAATTTTGTTTTTTTTTTTAAATGTGAATTTGATGTTTTGGTTGGTAATTTTGAGTGAAAGGAAGTATAAAATGATTTAATTAATTCAATTTGTGAAGATTTTAAGGAGAAAAAGAGAATTTGAAAGTGTTTGAGGGACTTAAATTGCAACATTAAAAAATTGAGGAACTTATTTGGCCTAAATAATTATTAGGGGACCAAAATCACGCACTGACTATAGTAAAAAGGATTAAAACACAATCGAACCTATTCCATCACATGTTTTTGATAAATGATGTGGGAGTTTAAATAAATTTATACTTGATGCACACCTAGTGGTTAGGCATTACTTGCATTGCCCACTCCTCTTTTTTTGCTTAAATTACTTGTAATTAATAGCAGGATTTATATTATTTTGTTGTTAGCATAATCTTTATTTTCCTGCAATTTAACTGATATGTCCGTTATATCTATTGCATGTAGGTAAATTCTTTAGCTTAAATGACGCGGTTAGAAGACTATTGCCTGAGTTTTTTCTGGGAAGTTCCTTTGTTAATGAAGGAGATACAAACATCAACCAAACTACTGGAGAAGAGGGAGAAAATTCATCTGAACCGGGGTCATCTTGCCACACCCCACTTGAGACTGCAGAAATCAAGTTTGTACGCATTCAAGGGATAGAACCAATTTTGGAGATACCTTTTTCTTGGGTGGTTAACAACTTAATGAATCCTGAGTATTTTCTTCACATGTGTGTTTGCTTGAAAGTTTCAGAAGCTAGTGCTGTGCAATAGGGATAAATTCAATTGAGTTGGCCTTAGATTTTCTGGTAAATTCCAAGTTGTGATTCTTTTGTATATAAATGTACAGAATGGTTTCACATTGTATTCATTTCATGATTCGTTTTCTATTTTACACTGCAAAGTCTAATATATGTTAACAGATTTTTTTTTTCTTGTGAATCTTGTGAAGGGTGGTCTGTACAAAATTTTGGTTTGTCAGATTGTTCAGTAAATAAGCCAAGAATGTCTTTTAATTGCTAATCATTTATCATCATGCTTTGATACTATTATTCATCTTGCTTTGATTGGATGAATATACATTGCAAATATGGTGATATAATATGTGTGAGGTCTAAGGAGGGACTGAACCCACTTTGTGGATCTAATAGAAACAACTTTATCTTGCATTTTTGAAAGAGGCTTATTGCACGGCATTCAAAATAATTTATGGACAAACTCTTAAGACAACGTTTGGCAAAATTTTGAAAGTTTCCCTAAAAATTATTCAAATAAAAACATGCTCTCAGTATCTTTCAAATATCTCTAAATCAGTTATTTTAGATGCTAAGATTCAATATTTGGTTTAGGGGGAAACTAGTTTTACAGTTTCTGGATTCAGGGACTAGGACAAGAAAGGGGACTCGTGGGTAGAAAGAAGTAATGAATTTAGATTTGAGTGGTAATAGCATATTGCCCTATTAAGAGTTATTTTGAAGCTGCAAAATTTTAACTGACACATAAGCATGGAAATTTCAATAAGAAACCAGATACTTGCACATATTTTTAACCAAATTGTATTTCACTTAAAGAATGAACAAAAAGTTGTAGGTTGGTGAAAGATTAATTTGGATTCATCGTCATGAATAATAACAAATATATGACAACCTACCATTTGGCCGGCCATTTGTTAATTTATGTACTCTTACCCATGTCATGCCAAACTATAAGGCTTCAAAACCATAGCACAGAAATTGGCACTTAGCCACTAACAAGATTGTAGTAACATTGTGAAGGATGACACAAAAAGAACACAAGTAGGCTTCGTAGTTTCCAAGATTTCATGTAAACTAGACTCTCCTATAAATTTCATCTTGTCTCACATTTCCCAATCATCACAGAAAAAGCAAGCACAAAAAGGTTAACACCAAACTACTAAAGCTTAACATGTCAAAGGGAGACAATGTTGTTGTTTTGGACTTTTGGGCTAGCCCCTTTTGCGCTAGAGTGAAAATTGCTTTGGAAGAGAAAGAGGTTCCCTATGTGGGAAGTGAAGAGGACTTGTTTGGAGGCAAGAGTGAACTTCTGCTGAAGTCAAATCCTATTCATCAGAAAGTTCCTGTGCTGTTGCACAATGATAAACCTGTCACTGAGTCTGCTATCATTGTTAGCTACATTGATGAGGTCTGGCCTTCCAACTCACTGCTTCCAACTGATGCATATGCTCGTGCCCAAGCCAGATTCTGGGCTGACTTCATTGACAAGAAGGTAGGTTCTCATTCTTATAGCATGCTTGGATCAGCTTATTTTTCCTTATCAGAATCAATTCTACCACCTAAAAACTACTCATTGAAGTTTCTCATAATTGATTTTGACTTAAGAAACAATTATACGTGAATTTCAAAATATGCACTTAATGTCTAAAAGCTACCTTAAATATTAAATTCTTATGTTTTAAAACAGAGTACTATTCTTTCAAATCTAATATGCTTTGGGACCCTCTTACACAATTTTGTGTTGACATTTTGGTAGATTTTAAATTTATGCTCAATATCTTCAGTTAACTTAGGATGATGTGCTTTGTGGATTTGGTTCTTTGAAATGTTAAGTACACTCAGATGTTTTAGTGTTATTAGTAACAATAAGAAATTTAAAACTTCCTCAGATGTCATTTGTTACTTAATATTGATCACACTAAATAAAATTGATTTTCTTCCGAAGTTTATTATGACAAGTTTTGTATAGAATTGTCATCCATAGTTATTTTGGTTTACAAAAGATTGGAATGTCATATATGTTAGGCACAGGATTGCCCTTACATATAAACCAAAAAGTAATTAGAGACTAAGGATGCGTTCACACGTTTATAACAATAAGTGTTTATGGCATAAATATTTATTCATAAGCTAATATGAGCAGTATATGAAAATAAGTTCAAAACAACTTATGTCATAAGTTATTTACCTAAGTTTTTTCTAAATATTTGCATATGTTGTATGATAAGCTCAAATAACTCTTCCAAACAAGATGTAAAGTGATGTTTAGATTTATACATGCATGTAATGATTTTGGATGGTTACTTTGTATGGAAGATATTTGATGGGGGCAGGAGTATCTGGGCAAGCAATGGAGAAGAGAGGGAAGTGGCCACAAAGGACTTCCTTGAAGTTTTAAAGCATCTGGAGGAAGCTCTAGGGGAGAAAGAGTACTTTAGTGGTACTGGTGATGCCTTTGGTTATGTGGACATCATAGCTATTGCTCATTCAGCATGGTTTTTGGCATATGAGAAGCTTGGGGACTTCAAAGTTGAAGATCATTCCCCAAAAATCTCTGCTTGGATTAAGAGGTGCTTGGAAAGGAAATCTGTCAACAAAGTTCTTCCAGACCCAGAAAAGGTCTACCAGTTTGTCCTTCATTTCAGGAAGATGTCAGGGCTTGATTAATCAATGAGATTAAATTAAGCATGCCCTAATTTGCCTCATTGCAGTGAAGGAATGGTGTTAATTTGTTTCTTGTTTTTTATTGTATTGTGTTAGAACTTGCTGGTTTGGATTTTCAGTATTCACCAGAGGGCTAGAAACTACAAGAATAAAGGAAATAAGGAAATAGGAATCACCTCTGCCCTCTGGGATTGCTATTGCTTTTCAATTGTAAGGGGTATGATAACAAATCAACCATCTTCTAGCATTTGAATTCCATAAAATAATGTTCCCTTTTCTCTTATAATTAAGTGCATGTTTGGAACACTGTTGCAAAATTGCATATAATTGAAAAACTGCTTATACACAACATAAACTATTGTGAGTTGCTTCTTAGTTAATATGAAATTCGTTATTCTAGCTAAGACTCAGGCATTGATTGATATTTTTTCAACTAAATGTGAATAAATGACGGCACTTTTCAAATATTAATTAATGATTGTAATTAAACACATACTTAACCTTTAACTTATGTTCGTCCTAATAGTTGCAAATCGACTATATTGAAAGGGAAAAACTTCTATACATTACTCCGGGATGCGTAGGGATGAAAATAGGCCAGACCAGATATTGTGCGACCCAAGCCTGGCTTGCATTCTAATTTCATGGCCTATGACTTGTTATAGGCCAAATTCTAAGGCCTGATCTATGGCCAGTCATAGGTCTAGGTTGACCTGACCTATAAGCCTATTTACAAGCTTACTTAACAGATAGACTCTTAAAGAGACCAATGGGCCAATGGACTAATAAGCCAGTGAACTATTAGGTTTTTCTACAAAATATTCAGAGTTTTATAATTTTAATTAACATAATATACAATATTTATATATATTACTAAGAAAAAATAATACTATGAAAACACGTCAGGCCAAATAATTTTTTTAATAGCCTTGGCTTAGCTTTTT
This sequence comes from Acmispon strigosus, assembly GCA_030819835.1. Lineage (NCBI taxonomy): Eukaryota > Viridiplantae > Streptophyta > Magnoliopsida > Fabales > Fabaceae > Acmispon > Acmispon strigosus. Next base: position 40,954,430 of record JAUAMA010000005.1, on the reverse strand, counting down.
TAGCTAATTAGACTTTTTAAAAAATCTAGGCTTGACATTTTTTATAAATGGACTAGACCAGACCTTTAACGGGTTAAGCTATGAGTCCCTTAACTGGTTCTTTGTAGGGATGACAATTTCCACCTGAGGATGAGGATCCTCATGGGATTGCCCCATTACGGATTAAGTTATCAAGCCTATAACATAAATTTCATTATATGTTATATGAATTTTGTTATATATATTTGTATTGATTTTGATGTGGTTGCGTTGTCACTTGTGGCTATTAAATTTATTACATAAACTTATGAATTATATATATTTAATTTAAATTTGTAGTGAAATGTTTAGAGTCCTGGTGGGGAGGTTGGGAACGGGGATGGAGCAAAAATTCACCTCGTTATAAGGAATGGGATGGGGCAGGGATAGAGAAGAGATGCGGGGATGGGGAGCGGGAATGCCCTCCTCGCCCCCGCTTCGCACGCGGGTCGGGAATAACCACTAACCAGTCAAGGTTGAACCTTCATAAATAAAAGTTGTCACTAGAAATCAACATTCCACATGAAGAGAAGAAAATAAAATTGATGAGGGAATAAAGGTTTTATTAGAGAATGAATGAATGGCATGCAAAACAAATGTGAAAGGATCGTTATTAGTTATGAATAGCATAGCCGCCATAGTTGGTTTGTTACTGTTTCCTCACGTCACTTTCATACCCTTCTTTGGAATATTAGCAAGTGAAAGATTCCATGATTCGTGCTGCCACGTGGATGAGACCATAATCCAAGAAAAGAACAAGCGAGAAGCATATAAATATAAATATATAGGATCAAATGGATGCGGAAAAGAGAAGAGACATATATATTAATTAGTAATTAGTAATAGGAATTAATTCAGGCTTGATTTCAAAGATATCAGGAATCCACCCATTTGATCAAAAAAACAAATGAAAAGTACTAAAGAGAAAACAAAGATAAAGAGACACAATGAGAATGAGAATGAGGGTGGCACACACTTGATAACTTTTTCTTTCCATGCACCAACCTTCTCTCTCTTGTTCTCTTTTTGTCCTCTTTATCAAAACCCCAAGCAAACCCCACATTCCACCCCTCTCCTCTCTTCTTGCTCTCACCTCCTCCCTTTCTTTCATTTTCTCTCCCTTTGGATCTTCTTCTTCCCTCAGGTCTCTCTTTCTCTCTCAAATATTACATAATACATTAATGTTGTACTTATATATATACATATGTGTGAGTTTGCTTGACTTGTGAATATGTATTAGAAAAAAAAGTTTGTGTATCTCTTTTAAGTTACTAATATGTATAGTTATTTTTGGATGATTTTATTGGGAGTTCTATGTTCATAATTGGTTCCGTGGACCATGTTCAAAATTAGTTTATTCATGAATCATGTTTTTATAACTAACCTTCAGTATAAATTATTTACGATATGCTCTTGATGTATTAAAATTAAATTATAGAATTTTTTTTTTTAACTTGTGAATCGTGTTTTTCTTAGTCCACGATAGACAAAGCCTTATTTTATGTATGCATGGCAGGTTTGATTTGAATAATTTGGTGCTTGTTGTGACAGCTAGGTGCTATTGATATCTATTAAGAGGAAGAAGGAGATCCAATCCAAAGTATATGGCACCTGTTTCATTGCCTCCTGGTTTCAGGTTCCACCCTACTGATGAAGAACTTGTTGCATATTACCTAAAGAGGAAGATTAATGGCCGTAGGATTGAGTTGGAGATCATACCTGAAGTTGATCTCTATAAGTGTGAACCATGGGACTTGCCAGGTATATGTATATATAATTAGAAGCTTATCAACATATTTTTCTCATTTTCTCATGCATATATATATGGATATCTTTGTGTTTTTTCTGGTAAATAATTATTTCTCCACTGAGAAATTATACAAGTGATTGAAAAGGCTAGATCTAAAGATTGCATGTGCCTTTGTCTTATATTAGTTGCTTTTAAAAATTGATATTGTTTCAACTTTCAACTACAACTGATGTTATTTTAACATCATGTTGATAACTAAAGACCTCAGTTTTTTATTTTCTCTCTTTATTAATTAATTGGTAAATCATTACTCCATAATGAATTTGTAAAACTTAATAGGAACGATGACAGTATCTTTAAAAAGTAAACACGACACGCGCTTCTTTAGGATCTTGTCTTTATTCAGTGATGATGAAACACATACTTGCTTTCTTGGTCAAGTATATTTCTATACTTTAATTAACATAAAATATCTATGTGATTTAGACTAATCTTTGTAGCTTGGAAAGGATTGTACTTAAGATTTCCCTTCACCTTTAGGGTCCCTATTTGTGACCGTCCAGATTACTAATGAGACAACAGTAGATTCCCAAGTCAAAAAAGAGTGAAGTAAAGAAAAGGATTACATTGACTACAAGATTTATAATTCACATATTACATGGTTCCATGCATGCACATGCATATATATAGATGCATTTCTTATTCTCCCAATTACAATTACTTTTTCCCGGTTTATTTGCTTTTACTCTCCCAACGAATTTGACGTGGAAACATGGTGATTAGTTAGACGAAACCAAACAATGACATATATATGGGAAAAACTAAATAGAAAATTAAAATAATTATCATTTGCCACTTAAGGTAGCTAGCATACATTTGTTATTCGGATTCATGCAGTTAGGGAAATCCTGAACTCACACGTTTAAGTAATTTGAGTTGTTTGATTAAGATCGAACAACTCACATAAAGCCAAAAATGAGCTGTGTGTGTTTGTTCTTTAAGGATTTTTCTAACTTTGGTGAATCCAGATTCTTGTTAACTTAAGAAGCTTTTAAGCATTGTAAGAACTACAAATTCTAGCATCACAATGGAGTAAATATGCAGCAATTGGTTACTTAGGAAACAGTTGCATATTAGCTAAGAAATTAGAGACACTTTTTCCCTATCTAATCAATAGTGCACCATTCATCACATGAATACTAGACATACCTAGTAATTAACCAATTTGAAGCATTTTCTGGTATGATTACAGGAAAGTCATTGTTGCCGGGAAAAGATATGGAGTGGTATTTCTTCAGCCCTCGTGATAGGAAGTACCCAAATGGATCAAGAACCAACCGTGCAACAAAATCTGGGTATTGGAAGGCCACAGGGAAGGATAGAAAAGTAAATTCACTAGCTCGAGCCGTGGGAATGAAGAAAACACTTGTTTATTACAGAGGAAGAGCACCTCATGGCTGTCGCACAAATTGGGTCATGCATGAATATCGCCTTGATGAGACGGAATGTGAAACCCCTTCAGGCTTGCAGGTTTACACCTCTATTAATTAATATAACACTTGCATCAACTTAGTGTTAGTTTGACCGACTTTAATCAAACCGACTTTTTTTCTGAGTTGGTTAGTATCAGCTTAACTGATGCTAAGTCGGTGTTAAAATGACATTTGCATCGGTCTTTGATGCATAATTGGATCTTTTTTTAGCCGATATTACTAACAAGATCTATAAAGATTTTCATTTTCAAATTCTTCACACTGATTACTTTCTTTCTATTTGGGAATATATGATTTCAGGATGCATATGCTCTTTGCCGTATTATCAAGAAGAATGAAGTGATTGCACCAAAAGTTGGGGGGTACTGTGCTAACATAACCAGACATGCCAACCAGATAACAAGCGATCAATCATCAAGCATTGAGTTATACTCTGAAGGAAGGGTTGAAGATTTAGATAGCTCAAACTATTTGATTCCAATTGATAGTTGCTCACCCCACAACATGGGATATGAGTCTTCTCTCAATGTCAATAGTGGGACAAGTGATCATGGGAAATGGCCAACCTTCTCATCAGAAGACTCATTATTTAGTCTTCCAACTTCTTCCTTTCCTAATTATGGAGCCATAACATACCCTCCATCCAAGGTAAACTGTTAAGTCCCACATTAAGTATGGTAAATGAAGAACTTATAAACGAGATGAGAATGCTCACCTCTAAGCTAGCTTTTACAATAGAGTTACAACTGGTCTAAGTTCTAATATAGTATCAGAGTCAATTACATCAATTGCTGAGCCACCGTTAAAATTGACATGACCCTTGGATACCTCATGATGGGGATAAGGGCATTGACTTGACTCGCCTGGTAGATATCCATGATGGAGATATAAGCATTCCGATGAATATGAAGTTTGGGATGTCCATGCAACAAATGTCCAGTAGTGGAGTTAGACTTAGATCGATTTCTAATACAAACAAAAAAATCTTTGGACAAATATTTGATTATAAAACCAAGAACTGAAATTTAAATGTTTAACATTCATTTTACATGTGATTTGATTTGCAGGTGGATATAGCACTAGAGTGTGCAAGGATGCAACATAGGTTTACTCTGCCTCCTTTGGAGGTGGAGAACCCTCAAGCTGGAACCTCTGAGATGAAGATAACACAGACATCTGGTGCCATGCAAAGAACTGAAACTGATATCCTGCAGGAAATTCTTTCAGTTGCTCATGCTTCTCAGGATTTGATGAATAACCAGTCCAGCTACTACTCACAAGCATGGGGTGGCAATGAAAATTATGCTTCTCATGAAAGTGATTTTTCTTTCATGGCTGGAACTACCTATAATCACATAAATGATATGAGCTCCATGAGCTATGTTGACAAAACATGGGAAGATTCAAACACAAGATCGATAGAGATTGGTGATGTGGGTGAGGAATTTAAGGCAGGGAGGATGGTAGAGAATTTAAGATGGGTTGGAATGTCAAGAGAAGATTTGGAAAAGGTATACTAATGCTACTTTTTCAAGTTTCATTAGTATAGCTCATTTCATTAGTATATAAATAGTAGCTCATTTAAGATTTTATTCTAATGTTAAAACTACATTGGTTGAAGGCCAAGGCCCAAAAATGGATTTGATGTTAACAGAAAATTGAACTTTATCACTTAATAGATTGAGAATACTAGTATTGATAATTAGTAATGATTAAATCTATATGATTGTTCTGCCAAATTGGACAGATGGAAGAACAAAAAATTGTTCCAATTGAGGATATTTCAAGCTTCCAAACAATCAGGGAAGAAAATGAGGTGCAAGGTACTAAAAAGTCACATCATACATTGGAACAATTGTTAGTTTTGATCATGTTAATGTGACCTTTAAGCTAATCTTTCAGTACCTGAACAAAACTAACAAACTGTTTTTATTTACATCAGAATCTGAGCAACAAAATAGCAACAAGGAACGCAATGATACTGACATCAATGTTTTCTCATTAGGCTTCATCAATGATGGTGACCCCAATGAGAATTTCATAGAAGATGGTAATATGGATGATGATTACTCAAGTTCTCCAAGCTTTGAGGTTGTTGAGGAAATAAAGGTGAGTCACGGAATGTTTATATCGACTGGTCAAGTAGCCATGACATTCTTTCACCAACTAGCTCCTTCACAGACCCTCAAAGTGCACCTCAATCCAGTAGTGATGGAAAAAAATAAACATTTTGTAGAAAATGCAGAGGCGCTGATGATGATAGTGGAGAACAAAGGGTCCTTGTTTTGGAAGTTTAAGAGCTATGTTATTGGGAAGCTAATGAAGTCATCAAGGACAATATCAAGTGTGGTTGCATTTGTCTTTGCACTTCTGTTGATGAATTGTGTTTATTTGAAGGAAGAAGTGGAAACTTGGAAACCAGAACCTGAGCATATGAAAGATATATCCCATGTTAGTGCTACCACCATAAAGAGAATGAATCAATCATCTGAGATAATCAAATGGAGTGGTTCAAAAGAGGTTTGGTTTGTTGGAGTCAAAAGTGAGAAAGGTTTAAGTGCTTTCATGAAGAAAATTGGCATTTTCCTCACTATATCTTTAGCTCTTTGCACCATGTGGGCTAACCACATCATAGTTAACCCTTGATCTCCTAGTTCATTTGTTTTTGTCTCTAACTTAAGGAGTTTTAGTTTGAGAAGTCTGAAATTGTGCTTCTCTGAGTTACCTAGGACACTGATATATCCATATACTGATTATATTTTAGTTTGACAGTTATTTGATTAAGACATAATTGTACTCAATCATATTAATAGAAACGTTTACTTTTAATTCACCTGTGAACTATACCTGAAGAGTCCAAGGCAGGAAACTTCCATGTATGTGCTTGTGAACTAAACCTGAAGGGTGAAGGAATTTCATTCACTTGGTCCTTTGATTCATCATACATTAATGATTAACCTATGTTAGAGAAGTGTACCGTCTACTGTGAAGAGATACGCAGAATCGTCTGCGGTATCGTCTGATATAACATTCTATCATTTGATCCTATCGTCTAAATAAGATCATCTACATAAGGAAGAATCGTCTGAGCAGCTGCAACGTCTGATCTGAAACATCGTCTGAGTTAGTGCGTGACAGCGGTAGCCAGAAATCTGTCATAATAGCAATCCCGGAATAGCCGGGATTCTACCTTATCTTCTCTTGTATTTATTATTGTTTATTGTAGTTTACATTCCCTTGTAACAATTGACATCGGGATATCCAGAACGGTTATTTAGATTTCAGTATTGTCTTAACTTTTCACTCTGTATAAATACAAAGTTTGTAATCGTGAATAATTAGGATGGAAATACACAAAAAACTTGGATTCAGAGTGTCTTCAATTCCTTAATCCTTTATTTTATTTTTCCTTCAAAACGTTCTTAACAACCTCTGAAAGGCATAAGCAAGTCAAATATCTTCCCATAACGATGAAGCCAACGACTATGTGCGTGTTTGTTTTGGCATTAAAGCCTACGTAAACGTGATTTCATATATTTTGAAACACTTAAAATTTGTCACGTTGAGTTTACCGTAAATCAAAGAAATAAAATTTTGACATGTTGGCTTCAACATGAATTTACATTGAATTTAACAGAAATCCATATGCACAAACGAACTCTTCGGCGACATACCAAAAATTAATTATACAATTGCCAATTGTTACGGTACGTTTGTAGCACTCAACTTGCAAAAGGTTATACGCCAAGTGTCTCAACATTTAAATAGCACACAGTTGGAACAAAATAGCCAAGCTAAAGCATAAATATATTCATTGTCTCCAAATATCATGAGAAGGAAAAAGTATATTCAAAATACACAAAGTCACAACCAATACCAAAAATAATAAAAGAATATAAAGACTAGAGCCAAGCAAGCTTCTTCAATTTCTTTGTTCTTGGAACAAGACAGGTCACAAACTTTGTAGTAAGTTACACTATTGGTTACTTATACATAGTATGAACTCAACTAAATAAATTACAAGTCCACCTATTTGAAAACATAGTAAAATGAAAATAAGCTTGAACAAGTCACTGTTATGCGCTGCCACGGTGCCAGTGCCACAGAGGATAGTCAACAAAGTTTGCGTGACCACTCTCAGGTAAGGATGAGATGGGTTTATGATCCAGAGAAATTGAGAATATTGTCGGATAAGTGATTTGCTAAGAAAATTATGTTAAAAATTCCAAAGCGCTTTTATTTACTACAAAGTTAAACATCACTCCTTTAGCTGAATAGTCGTCATATTACATCAAATTAGTTACCGTCAAATTACCGACAATAAAGGTTGTCGGTATACAGAATTGATTGCCTAGACTGTCTGTAACTTGATTGTATTTCTAAATTTTAGTTGTTAATTAAGGTCGGTAACCTATAAATTGGCATTCGCATGACATTTTCCTAATGGTTCTTTCTCCTTCTTCTTCTTCTTTCTCTCATACATTTTCTTTTCAAACTTCCTTTATTTTTGTTTCATTCATCTTTAATTTATATTTTTTATAGTATAATTAGTAATATTAAACATGTATAATTTGAAATGTATGAAATTGTTAATAGTGAGTTTGAATGGATGAAAAAGACTCATTTTATTGTGCTGGAAATATCACTTTTGTGGAAGGAACTTCCACGAGTGTGACATCTACACCAGTAAAAGAAGAAGTCTTTTTGTGCAAACAAATTTGTTAGTAGCGCACCCACAATTATATCTGTTGGTAATTATCGACGGTCTAGACCGTTTGTAATTACTGACGGAATTTTTTTACTAATGGAGATTTTGGACCGTCGAAGAGTAGATAGAAAAATTCAATTAGCGACGAACTTTGGTAATTACCGTCGGCTCATGGTTGTCGATAATTAGCGATTTTCTCGTAGTGAGATCCCAAAAACATGGAAATTAGAAGGCAATGTAAAGTAGGGAATCACACGATCGATGAGGCAAAAGTCCATACGGAAGAAGGACACAAGCAGACGCGTCACTTGGCGACTAGTATACATGAAAGAAAAGAAATGAACAACAACGCTAGAGGTCAGAACAATGGGGGAGTTGTGCCAAAGCAAGATAAGCCTGATTGGCAGAATCAAAGAAGCCAAGGAAAAAAGGGAAAATATGTTCACTTGTAACCACTTAGGCTCATTGTAATAGTGGCTAAGGTTTCTCCCCCACTTAGCTCTAACACTACTTTTGTGAACAAATAGTTACAATTGTAACTACAAGGTCGAGCAACGACTTGTGTTTTATATTTTAATTTTTTTTTGTTACAGGAGGAAGAAGTTTTATATTTTAATTGATAATAATAATAGTATTATTAACAATAATAATAAATATGAAAAAAGAAAATTAGACAGGCAAAATTGTATTTAGGTGAAATTAAAATAAAAGAAACGTTAAATTGGGCAGGAAATGTCATTGACAGAAAATCCCCTTCAGGCTACTTCACCTTTGCGAGAGGAGACTTAGTTACATGTAGAAGCAAGAAGTAAAAGGTGGTAGCACTATCTAGTGCTGAATCTGAATTTAGAGGTACAACTAAAGGTCTTCTTGAGCTTGCATGGCTTAGAGGACTACTAACAGAGTTTTGATTTGGTCTTATATTTCAAATAAATTTATTTTATGACAATAAGACAACTATCGACATGTTTCACAATCATGTCCAACATGATCATACAAAGCACTCTTTGTATCTATCTTTGTTTTATGAAAGTTAGTTGAGACTATACATTGCTCCATATTCATTATAAATTCCCTCACACATTTTTATTGATCACATAAAAGCAGTTGTTGTACAGCAACAATTACAGAGCTTCTTCATTTAATGAATAACAAAAAAAAAATATAAATAGTTATATACACCAAAGAAATTTCAATAACAAGCATGATGAGAAGTCTCCATTAAGCTCCAAGCAACCTGAAAGGAAACAAGTTTCTTTTTTGAGTAAGTTGTTACACAGCTAAAAATCATGAACTAACAAGCACTATGTATTCAATCTAACCTTCTCAATGAGGACTGTGAACGTCTGGTGCTGCAAACCAATAAGAAGATGATAAAGAAAAGAGATGTTAGCTTAGATCATGTGGCAAACCATTTCTTAACTAAACAAAGGTGTATACTGACAAAGAAATAAAGAAATTAGCAATTGACCAATTTAAAGTATGCCAAAGATATAAATCCCACAAGGGGAAAGACGCTAATGAAGGTATTCAACATTTAATTTAATTAACTTCAATCTTTTTCAAATTAAGATCCTCTTGTGTTGAATTTCACCTAAAACTTGTGTCTCTCTCCTCATATATATTAAATAAGTTGGACCCGATGGATATTTAAATAGAGAAAAACACATAATATATTATCATGTGACGTGACATGAGAGGATTCAAATCCATTTTTCTCGCTAAAGAAATGATTATTACTCGAGCGGCTTACCTCGACCCTTGTTTACTCGGCTGCTTGGTCACTGGTTGCTGAGGTTCTTCACTTGGAACACGTACAGTCTTCACCTGTGACATTGACATATCAGAAGTGTAAACCTTTCCAGAAACTCACTATGCAATAATTGGTTTATGTGAACAAAAAAACCAAACATAGACTAACCAAGTTCTTAAATATGAGGTTGTAGAACAGTTGGATGTATCTCTGCTTTGCCTCTTTTTGCTCCTTATTCACTACCCCCCAGAAGGTATACATGTTTCCCATATTCACCAACTTGTTTGCATAGATCTTCCATGTATAGCTTTAACAAAAAGGCATGAACAAGTTTAGAATTCAATTTTTCACTGATGCTCTACAAAAGGGTATTGCCTCTATGCATCAAAGGTGTAACATAAATGTTAAATAATGACTATATGGATAAAAATCTTGTGTCTCATTTCTTGTCCCATTTACCTGTCTCACGAGTAAAAGTTTGACATGTCAAGCTTTTATTGGCGGGACACGAGAATGAGAGAAGTACTTTTTAATTGACATGACAAATATTTATTGGCGGGACAGGAAAATGAGACAGGAAACCGGGACCGACGATCTTGATCCAGACTATAATAGTTCTAAGCTAAGAAGTGATATGATATTTTAGTTACCATTCATATATGCGCTGCAATCCAGCTGCAGAAATCACGTTCCAGTATGATTGATCTGCTTTGCATTTTTCAAAGAAATCAGCAATTTTGTTGCTTGATTCATCTCCATTGAGAGGGTCAATGTGGAAGCCAGAGACCCCATCAACAATGATTTCTGCTGGACCTCCTTGGTTGGTAGCAAAAGTGGGCAAGCCACAGTTCATTGCTTCAATGACAGTCAACCCAAATGCTTCATACAAAGCAGGCTGCACAAAAGCTCCCTTTGTGTCAGCAATGCAGCGGTAGAGCTCGCCGTTGCGGTATCGATTAGTCTGTGCAGCAATCCATCTGAATTGGCCCTTCAGTTGGTACTTTTCAATTAAATCATGCATCTTTTTTATCTCTGCCACTTCTTCCCTATCTTTTGATTTTGAAGGGTCAAAGAAACCTCCAACTATGATAAGGTTCACCAAGTTTCTCAGCCTCTTGTTCTTGCCATACCATTCGACTAACCCGGTTAAGTTCTTCACAACATCAAGCCTTGCCATTGAGAAGATGATTGGCTTCCTCCTATCTGCTATATATCCACTGTTTCCATAGTAGTTTCAGAGATGAAAATCAATCATTTGGAAGAAGGTAGTAGTTCATACATATAACTTAACATTGACCATACAAGAATGAAAGCTAAGTCACTCACATGTGCTCATTGTTATCCACTTTATTAAAGAGAAGGTCTTCAATGGCAGGTTGAAATTGAGTGAGTCTTTTATCTTTCTCTGTGTAAGGGAAATAGATAGACTGGTCAGCCCCAGGAGCAGCTATGTTGAACTTGGGATCAAACACATTTATCCCTGAAACAACCCTACAAAGCCCTGGGAGAGTGAATGCAGCATGACTTTCATATTGTCCAGGTCTTTCTTTGCTGCAGAAGTGAAATTTCAAAATTAGTTTTCATATTTTTTTATGTTGTGTCATAGCCGGTCCGAAGCTCAGATATAGGAGGAAGGTTGTGTTAACGTAAAACTGGCCACGTCTTTAATATGGATAAATCGATCTATATAGCCGACCTCACTGATAAGACTTATGTAAAGCAAGTTTTAAATTTTTTTGTGCTCATTTATGCATGTTAAGGATATTTGAGCAAACCTTCCAGCAATTTCTTGGTATGTGCTGGTTATGATGAAATCAGATGCATTCATTGCAACTGTATCAGCCATGAATTGACATGAGAAGTGATACTTGGGGTCCAACTCTTTCCACTTGACATCTGAGTCTTCATACTTGGTTTTCTCTAAAGCATGTGCTATAGTTCCCTGGTTTTCAATCACTCCAGGGAATTAATACATGTGGCAAAAATGTGGAAAGGAAAACTAATATAGAGAAAGGGATAGAGATAGTAACCTGAGTTATCCTAAGTTTTCTAGCCATTAGAGATGCCACCAAATTTCCATCAGTGTAATTTCCAATAACAAGATCTGGTTTCCCTTCCATGAGGTCCAAGATCTGGGCTGTTGCATCCTATTAATATGAACCAAAGTACTGGTCATGAAAAATGTTTACAAAGTGGACAAAAGAAATGTATTGCCTGAAGAACCTTGAAGCAGGTATATATACCTGAGTAAACCTCTCAAGATAGGGATAAATATCAAAGCGCGAAACCCAATGGCGAAGAATTCCTTTTTCTGTCTTGAAGGGCACACGTAGAATGTGGGAGTACTTGGTATCATTGATTGGTTCTAGCTCTTGGTGGCACTTGGTTCCTCTAGCATCAGGAATGAGCCTTGTTACCTGTGAAGGTCAAAAATATACTCATTCACATGATTCTATAGTAAGTTGTATCATGTATGTAGAAATAGATCATTCATTTGCTTGAAACTCACCACAAGAATTTGAGGCTTCACATTTAGTCCTTGTTGCTTAATTCTGAGAAGTAACTCTGCTTCCAGAGCCTTGACTTGGTCTAATATGTAAACTACCTGTTGATTTGGAATGGAGTTTTAGTATAGTCATCTCATGATTAATAACTTCAACCTTTTTTTCTTTTTAATATAAATAGTAGTTAGTAGGAAAAAGTTTTGAAATAATAGAAACAACAAAATGATATAATATTGCCAAATTACTTGTTCCTTATAATTAAATTAGTTGTTCCTTATAGTTGGAATTTTACCTGGCCACCTGTGTCAGGCAAGCCAAGAACATCTGCTTGCCCAAAATAACCATGAACTGAGAAAATCACTACTTTGAATATTGTGGGAATTCTGCTGAAAAAGTTATCCAGGTTCACTGGGTCTGGTGCTTGGAGTACTTCTGATAGGGTTCTCATTGTCTCCTTCACTCTTCCTGCAGTGTCTCCCCATCCTCTCTCAAACCCCCACTCTTTAAGCCTGTCAATTAATAGCACGTTTGGATCAACTTATTTTTTTTAGAGCCAATTCTGAAACTCATGCTATTCACATAAGTTTTTCCCCATAATTGATTTTGTCTTTAGAATAAATTATAGAAAGATTTCCAAACTTGCACTAAATTGGCTTTGGGTTACAACTAGCACCATTGAGGGCCTCTAGTAGAAAAATAACAAACTTCTTTACCTTAGCTCAAATTCCTGATATGAAGTGTCTTTGGGAAGTACTGAGAGGAATGCATCAGCCACTATCAGTGCATTCTGAAGATTTGCAGCTGAGCTCAAGGTTTCATTTATCATCAGGCTCTGCCAGTGTAGATGACAAAAAGAGAAATGAATATTGAGAAATGTGTATAACTTTTGTGTTGGTAAGTTGTTTTTGAACTTAGTCTCATGTTCTTCCACTTACTTCTCCCTGATGATTTATTGTTAACAAGTAGTCCACTATAGCCTGTGTTTTGGCCAATTTCCCACTTAACCTTTGAGTTAAGAACTTTGAAACAAATTGTAGTCCATTTCCAATTGAAGAAGGCAGTGTTAATTGAGGAATCCCAATGTCAAATGCTCCAAAGTCTGCTTCAAATGCATTTTCATCGTTTGCCCTGCAATATAGACCCCAAGTTAAGCACCAAAACCAAAGTGAAATGAAGGTCTTGTTGGTAAGAATGGATTAGAGTCCTGCACAGATCTTCATGTGGTATGGTACAAAGTACAAACTACCAAGTTTGAAATTTTTCACTAATATCTTTTTTACCTCACATTTATTATATACCTCACTTCTTCTCACAGTCAGAATTGATTCTGAGAAAAGAGAAGCTGATTTAAGCATACTATAAACACCTTATTTTACTGTTGTATATGTATTACTAATGAATAAAATGCAAATAAGGAAAGGTGGATACTGAGAAAAGTTGTTGATTAGAAAGTTACTGAAATAGTAAATCCAAGACAGGTTTGAATATGAGAAGAAATTAATGACACACCATTTTTCATCATACACTCTTTCCTTGATTTTGAGGTAGTCAGTGGGGGTGATAGCCTCAACAGAGAGGTCCTCAGAGTTCACACGTACGAATTCCCAAACTCCTGGACTAGGCCTTACTCCAAAGGCAACATGTGGTGGATCAACAACAGCTTCCTGCAAGTTTGATGTGCACATAAGCTTTTGAGATAATTGGTTCATGACACAGTATCAAGGTCTCTATGACTATGTGGTCTAGTGTTTGATATTTCTTGACCCCATTATTCTAATTAAAAGTTGAGTTTTAGCACATGGTATGTGGAATGCGCATTGTTAAAATGTTTAAGCTTTTGGAATAATTGATTCCCGATCATCCATAGTCTAATTGTATGTCACATTTTTGCATTCATAATTGATGTTATCAATAAAAGAAAAAAAGAACCTGTGTTGAGCACAATATGAAACCAAGAGTGCTCTCCAAAACTTGGTTTCTCTCAGTTTGATCATCTATAGCTCGTTCCATTTCTTCCATCAAATGATGAAGTTTCATGATCCTTCTCCCCTTCTCAAGGTACTTAGCAAAGCACTTCTTCATGTGGTACCGGCTCTGCCGCAATGCATCCGGCATGTTTTCTGCTATAGAGTCTGTGCGCATTAAGGCTGGTGAAGAAGCCATTTAGAGAAAGAGATAGTAAAAGAAGAAGAAGAAAAAGGTTGGTTAAGGTTTTGAAACTCAGAAAAGGTAAGATGGTTGTGAAATGAAATGTGTCTCAATTTATAAGTGTGGCTATTTGTGTTTGTATCATAGTGGAAAAATAATGTTCTGGCTTGTATAACGTGAATGGAAGAGTTGGATAAGGAATAGTTGCTGAGGGAAGGAAAGGAAAGGAATTTGCATGTTTGAGAAGAGATTCAATGTTGTGAAAGCAAAGCAAGGTGTGAATATTATTTATATCAAGGAATCTTGGTATTCTTGTGGATGGCCATGAGAAAAAGAACATAGAAAGATTCCATTACATGGCATTTGCTTTCTGTTTTGGGGAATGAAAGGGAATGTTATTTACCAAGTCATAGTCTACCACGTGTGGATTATGTTCATAAGTTAAAGGGAGAGAAAACAAAGCCTTGTGCTTAGCTTTGTAAGTAAAAGCAAGGAAGTTTTTTCATGATTTTGTTTAACTTCCCTATATTTGGAGATTTATGGAGAAAGAAATAAAGCTTTTTTTCTTTTATGGAAAGAAATAAAGCTATATACGCATTTATCCGTCTTTTGTTTTACAAAAATAAGTAAAAATAAAAAAAAAACCTTGTTTTAATTGCACAATAGTTGAATAATAAATACATTGACATAGCATTTGGTAGCACAAAGGAACAGGATAAAACAAAACAAGAACGAGACAGAACAAGATGAATCAGGACAATATTATTTTGTGTGTTGTGTTTATTAACTCCAAGTAATTAGAACAAAACCACAATTTTAATTGCATATATAACCTTGCATGTTTAATATTTGATTGAGTATGAATAATTGAACTATATATAATGTTAGTTTGTCATTGCTTATTTCATGATATTTTTAAGCTAATTCAAAAAAAGTAATCACTTATATATTTTTAAACTCTTTGTGTATGCTTTCAGAAAAAAAAATAATAAGAAATCTGATTATTTCTTTAAGCTATTTATAGTAACTTTTGAAAAAATAATCAATTTATTTAAGTAATTTTTTGAAAAGAAAAAAATCATTTATGTTTGTCTACAAATATAATAAGTGTTTTTCACTTTAAGAAGTGATTATAAAAGGTTTGGATACAAAACTATAAAAGCGTTTTTTATATAGAAGTGATTTTAAACTGTTTGTCATTGCTTATTTCGTGATATAATCACTTATATATTAATCACTGATTTTAAACTGTTTGGATACAAAACTGTAAAATTGTTTTTATTTACATAAAAATGAGTTTAAACCGTTTGTCATTGCTTATTTCATAATATATTCACTTAGTTTAAATTTTTTTTTTACTTATATAAGCAAAAGATTTCAAGTAAATTAGGTGCATTTTTTGCTGCATAAAAGTTTTAAGAGAGTCTTTTGTTATATTCTCTTCCGTTCCACCATTATGCAGGGAATCAAAGTGTCCCGTTCCTGAAACTTTATGTTCAGTTTCGTTTCATCTTAAAAACATGACAAACACAAAATGGAACTCTCATGTCTTGTTCCATTCTTATCCCACATGCATGTCTACCAAAAGCTAACAAAATGAATTACTTAAGTTTAATTCATCATACTAACAAGGTATTGATCTAATGGTAGACAAGTTAGATCCCCATAAGTATGAGGTCGCAAGAGCTAACATCAGGAAAATTATTTGTTTGGATGGACAGTCACTCCATCTTGAATAAGTTAACACTTGTCAGGGAAAAAAAAAGAAATGAGTTATGTAACATCACATAATTCTGGGAAAAGTAGAACGTTGCTAATCTTGAGTAGACATGAGCGACCTCGACGTTACCGTCCATGGCGGAAAACAGCCCTCGACCTCGTCGCAGTGTAGTTTGAGAAGATTACCTTCTGTTTTCCTTGAATGAAGAAGAAGATGCGGCCTTGGGAGTTAACGCACATATTAGATAAGTCATAAGCTCCTTATAAGTTAAACGCTTCTCGAAAAAGTTACTTATTTCTATTTTATGTTATAAAAAATAAATTATTTAAAATTTTAGAGTTTTGTTACAAATTGTGTTTAGCCCAACTTTACCTTGAAAGTAAAAAGAAGTTGAACCAAACATTACCTAAAGAGTGTGCAAAAGAGCTGTACTTTTTAAATTTTAGAATTTTTTTTGGTCGATCATTTTAGAATTTAATAAAATATTAAAAAATAAATAGGATGTGTTATTAGATTTTGTTTTTGGGTCGAAGGATGTGTTATTAGTTCAATAAGCCCAAGTTGGCCAACTATCTTGACTTTGGACTTAACCAATTGGGCTAATCCCGCTTTTCGCTGCTTTTATATGCAATCGAGAAGCTTCTCCCAACCTCAAATTAGGGTTTCGCAATCCCTTTATAAACAGCTCCACCTTCACTCTGCATATTCAGGTTCAAACAATGTTTCAATTACTCATTCTAATGCGTCGCATCTCGTAGGCACTGCGTATTTTTCTTTCTTATGTTTTCTTTTTCATCTTTTTAGGGTTTTCTTTTTCAAATCATACACAACTTAGAGCGAAATTTGTGGTTGAATTCAGGTAGTTGTTTTTATTGTTGTTGCAGAGATGGAAGTGATGATTTTTTCCCCAGATGATCGACGCTGAACATAACCGTGCGATTTTTCTCTTTTGAGAAACCAAGCCAATAAATCTGATCCATCTCTATATTTACAACATTATCATATTGTTTTTTGTATTTTCGTTAATACACACTGGTCATGTTTAATTTTTTCATTACAAGCTTTGGAGAATAAATTGAGAATTGAAGTTCTTGACAATATAGTTTTGGAAATTTGGATGACACTTTGAATCTGCTATATTTCTTTCAACGCCACTATCGCAATCACCATCATATCAATATAGATCTTCTAGGTGTGTGAAGCTTTTGGGAAATGATGCTAAAGATTTTAAACAGAGGCTTTGGCTTTGCTGAGTTACTAGTATTTGCACGTCAGTCTGATCCCAAACCTTCATGTCTACCACTGCTTTTTAGTTTAAGACTTAAATACATTTTGAGTCTCTTGTTTTTTGTTTTTATTCTTAGGAAATTTTTATTTTATTTTTAGTACTTCAAAAATTAGATGTGTTAGTTTTTAGTCTAGTTGTTTTAGTTGTTTTTATTTGAATTGGATGAAAAACAATTAATAAGTGTTAAAAACAAAATATCTAATTTTTAAAGAATTAAAAATAAGAAAAAATCTTAGGGTTGTAAATATGTGTTTGCAGGGATTAAAAATGTAATTAAATCTAAATTTTACTATTTTTATTTTAGGAAAGATTCGAATCTTCACATGAATAATTATACTTTTTTATTCAGACTTTATTATTTTAGTTAAATTACACATTTATATATATGCTTTCTTGGGACATTACTGGGAGGTTGGGAGAGTGTGAAATTACTCTCTGGCTGATTGGTATGTGGAAGGTTTTATGCAAACACAATAATTCAAACTAATGCAAAAGCAGCTATTATGCTGTTAAATGAGAAAAGCATTGAATGGCAGGTAATTGAATCCAAGGAGCTCGATGGTGATGGAGAAGAACAATCATCCCTGTTCTCTTGGGGGAACACAACAATATAATTAACAAATGAGTAGTGACAAACTATGAAAACAACTGAAACACCAAATTCAACAAACTATGACAACCCAAAACATAAAATTCAGACAATTCACACAAATATTATAATGTAGAAAATCTTCCCAAATATGAGAAGTAAAAATCATGAGCATTATCTAGTCAATCAGACTTCAACATGCTGAAATCTAACATGATCAAATGTAACACAATTGCTCTCTACAATCAGTTAAACAATAAAGCTACCAAGTAATGTTCTGAAATTCTGCTTGGATTTAAGCTGATAAGACAGCCATATTTTTAGATGGAAGAAGGAACATGAAAAATAGGATTTCTAATATTTACTATGGTAATGTTTTTATGCCACTTCCATTAATTTTTATGCCATCCCACATTTTTTCCCAAAGTACCCTTAATTTAAAAAAACCCTACCACCCCATTACTCTCTAATTTGTTGACGTTTTGTTTGAGATACATACCGCATTCGAAAGTGCGGTATGTATTATTATACCACACTTATAAAGTGTGAATTTTAGTTTCTTTTTTAATGTTTTTTACTAGTCATCCTAGAGGCTTTGTTTAAGGTGTTTCTCATTGCTTCGGCTAGCTCTTTAGCTGCTTCTCCTATATTCGGGGGCTTTGAGCTCCATCCTGGTATTTTAGCAAGTGGAAAGCTTCTAGAAACTTCTCGAATATTCTCCTTTGAGCCTAAGTTTTTGCACCTTCCCTTGATCTTGTCCCAATAGGTATCGTCCATTCTAGTCGTTCTGGATAGCGCCAATCGGCTATCCTTTCTTCTCGGTAATCCCTTGCTTCGGCTCTCTTGCTCAATCGACCAAAGTATCATTTCGGCTACTCAACTAGCCGTTTTGGGTTTTTAGGTGCTAACAAATATATATATATACACACACACATAAAAAAATATGTATTTGGTTTGGTTCAACCAATGACTCATTAACCTAGTGTTATGAGTGAGTTTAATATCATGATTCAGTCAATGATTGATATGAGTTTAATAAAACTACTACAAAGCTTACAAATAAAGAAGATGAAAATACCCAAAACAAAGTTATTGCGCGAGGCGAGACTGATTCTCATACTCTAGAATTTGCTCGACGACCCGAACAGTCATAATGAAGAACCATGCGCTTGAAAACTACTATCAAAGTTTTAGCTTGATTCAACGGTGAATGACGCATGAAAGAATGATTTACTGAGACTGCTCTACTTGTCGCTAAAAATAATTCTCTTCTATCTCTTAGAGGCTGTGAATTTTCTCTAAAGAATTACTACACTTGGCTGCCCTAATATGGACTTTTACTAAGACATTCGTGAGGTGATGTGTGCTTGAAATTTTGGGTCATACTCGACATATAAAGGGAGCCTAGCCCAATAAATTTCCCCTGACAGCTATGTTGAGATGACTAAAATTTCAAACCCACTTCATCTCATTCATAACTTAGTAGAATAAGTTTAGGACAATCATATGTAGTCATTTTTTAGAGAAATTAGCAGCCTTTGTGAAAGTGACGAGAAAAACTATATTAGTAATAGATAGAGACCTCTCAGTAATTCAACCTTTCTTAAGTAGTTCACTGGTGGATCGGGCTGAATATTTGACAGTAGCTTTCATATGCATGGTTCTACATTCAGATTATTCGAATAATCAAGAAAAGAAACCGGTCTCACAAAGTAGCTCTATTTTGTGTATTTTCATTTTAGTTCTCATTTTAGTTGTTTGGCTAGTTGTAGAGCATGATTTCTATTATATTTTAAGACACACTTTCACTTATATTTTTATCGTAGTGGAGCTTGATTAATTGATTTGTCTATGTGGTTTTTAATTTTTATATTGAGAAGATTTTCCATGTTAAAGTCTTGGGGTCAATTGTCTAAATTTGATGTTTTAGTTGCTATCGTAGTTTGTTATTTCTCTTCACAAGTTCTTGTGAGTTGGGTGATTTTATTCTACTGTGTCTGTTGCATTGTGTTTGTGGTACTGTACTCTTGTGTACCCTTAACAAGGCTCTTTGGTTTTGGGCTATTTGACTTGCTTAAATGGTGGAGGCAGATACAAATATAATTATTTGTTTGAATTACACCAATTATCACTTTATGAAGGGGAAAATGAAGGATTTGCTATTTGTTAAGAATTTTCATCTTCTTGTGTTTGCTACTTAGAATCTGTAATCAAATTCTGAAGAGAAATGGAATTTTGAACACAAGCAGGTTTGTGATTTTGTTCGACGGTGCCTAGAAGACAATGATTATAATCACATTGGTAATGAGACAAACACATAATCCTTATTGGAGAAGATTGAATATTTGTATGCTTTGGAATCAAGGGAATAATAAATTACTCTCTTCGTTTCTTAGTATCTGTCACTTTAAGGTTGTGGCACATGTATTAAGAAGTAAATTAATGTTCTTGTTTATATCAAAATTACTACATAACTTCCTAATATATTCTTTACCACTCTTCTCAATTTTGACTATCCAACTTTTCTATCACCATTAAATTAAGGGTACAATTGGTAAAACATCATAAATACCCTCTTAAAATTGCAAAAGTGACAAATAAATAGGAACAAAAAACAGACTAAAATAGTTACAGTTATATAGGAACGGAGGGAGTATATTTGTTGACAACAGACTAAAATAGTTACAGTTATATAGGAACGGAGGGAGTATATTTGTTGACTTTTGGTCGTCGGTAACAATGAAAAAATCATCATTATCGTTATTTTCCGATGGCCAACCGACGACTTAAAATTTATCGGTATTGACCTTGAGTCCTCGACGATAATTATTACCGACGTTTTAATATGAGTCGTTAACTTTTCGACACCCAAAGTCATCAATAAAATACGTCTATGATTGTTGGTAGTTATTGATGTCTTTGATCGTTGGTTATTTACTGGTGGCTTTGACCGTTGGTGAATCAGCGACAGACATAGTTGTCGATAAGTTAATGAGGACCTAAGTCATCGATAGTTTCAAAAGGCTCAACAATTGGAAATGACTGTCGGTAAGGAGACTTTTTTTAATTAAGAATGATCTCCCTAAAAGTTTATACATTATCATCATCATAGGCTTGTCCATAATTATGATAGGGGTAATCAGGACCATCAATAGCAACACGTGAAGAAGATCCAACAATATCAGGTGGAGTAGGCTGAGTCGGAGCAGCAGCTGGAGTGCGACGAAGAAAAGCAGCTACTAGAGTAGGCTCAAGAACAGAGAACAGAGTAGGTTCAAGAGCAGCAGATGGAGTAGGCTGAACTATAGCAGCGGGTGGAGTAGGCCGAAAAGTAACAACAACTCTCTCAAGATTAACATTTTGATGATTCATGGCATGCATCCATTAAGTCGTTTTTGTTAAGGCTGTAAAATTTGTAGACATTTCATGCAACCACTCATCCTGCCGAACCCTTATCGCCTCCATCTCAACCTGCATTTAGGTCTTCTCCTGCTCTAGCTTCTCTTGAAGTGGAGTCTTCTCCTTCTCCATCTACTCTCAAAGTGCAACATTCTCCTCTCCAACATCATCATTGTCTCATGAAATTTTGGGGTAATTTGTGAACCTGGAACCTGAGACGACTACGAGGCTCATGATTCTTGAGTAAGGGAGTGGGCATCATTGATTTAAAAAGGAAAAAAAATACTCTCAGACATTGGCAAACAGCTCCAAATTGCAGTTGCATAAGATTAGCTTTCCTATTTTTCCAATTTCAGCCTTTTCCAGTAAAATAACATCCTTTCTCTCCCTTCTTCCAATTAGTAAGTAACTACAATCTCAAGAAAGAAATGCAACATCAGAGCACACTATTCCATCCAAGAATTCAGTATTTCATTACAATAAGAGATACAATCAACAAGGACTTTCTTGTACCTAATCCTCCATTGGACAGCTAATCTCCACCTATCCATGGACCTTCTTGCTTTTCTAGATAAAAGTGTATCTGTAAAACCACGGGCATCCTTCATATCATGAGCTTCTAAGAAGGTATAAACCTCATCCCTGGAAGACATGAGTTTTGTGAACTCCATGAAAAAACAAAAATCTTGACTATCCATTGCATTCAAGAGCAAGGTATCTTCTTCAATAGATGTTGGCAGATTCTTCAAGACAGCCTCACAGGTTTTTGATAGACATTTCATAATAAATTTTTCATTCTCAGCAGAGAGTTGAGAGCCAGAATAGGCAAGATGTCCAACCGACCGCCTTTTATTTCGAGGGGTTGCCCACAACCGCAATGCAGCTAGTAGTGCAAAGGAAGGCTTCCCATTATGATGGATATAGAGTGATTCCTTAGACCATGAAGTGGAAGAATATATAGCAGGTTCCAAAGGGATAAAAATCTTGTCATTTGGATTTTCTGGTAAGAGAAACCCATAGTGCTCGAGAAGCTCCAAATTTGTGTAAGTTCCATAGCATAATAAAACCTGGTAATAAAACATGGTAATTTATAATTCACTATTTTGTAAACAATGGAAAGAAGGTAGAGTGAAAATAGCCACGAAAATATTCAAATTTGTGTAAGCTCCAGGTACAACATCCTGGCAAAGTTTCCCAGTCTATATTCAGGAGACAAACAACAAGTAATGCTTTGTTTCTACAACTTCAGCTCAAGGTAGGATTCATGATAAATTATATTTATTGAAAATATAAATTTGTAATATTCTGATGCTAAATTTGATATGCAGAGTTGCAGACCTAACAGCTATTATATTTCCAGCTGCATATTCTAAATATAAGCTTGTCCTCTATGTGCGTTTGGATATTAGCTAAGTGCAATATGAATGGACTTTCATCCCAATCCATAACTGGATAAGACAAATTGAAATATAGAAAAACAAAATGGTGCTAAAAAAAATTTTATTAACAGTAACACACCTCTGCCATAGTCATGTATTGAGCCTGATGTTGAGCTGAAGGTGTGACGGTTTAAAAATCTGACTCGAAAATGAAATTTTAGTTAAACTAAAGTTGGACTCGATTAAACATCTCCAATAAGGGTTGGTTCAACTAGCAAGTCTTAGTTGTGTTCCTCCAAGTTCCAAAACTAATAACATATCCTAACCTTAAAATGAGGTAGCCTCCCCTCTCCCTAAACTTCTCTTCAATGAAAAATAATAACAAGATACTATAAAGCATCGCTGCTACCAAACACAATCCTAAGATCACTTTACATCTAAAGAATAAATTGGAGTTGAGGACAAGAAATTCAAACAAGAGAAAGACAGTATAGTGAAAATATATATGAAAAATGGAAAATAAATATATACTTTAACCATATAACATAAAGCAGAAAGCAGACAGATACCCAACTTATATGTTAAAATTTTCAAGAATTGTGCAATACCTGATCTCCTTTCTTGTAATTTTCCCTAGCATAAAAGCAATATGCATTAGCATCTTCCTCAAACCCACCATCTGTTAATCTCTGAGAATGAGAATCAACCGGCTCTGCATCTACCATTATATCCTCTTCCTTTGGTAAGGCATCAACATGGAGTGGAGAGTTAGATGGCAAATGCTCTACATCCTCGATATCAGATGGCTCCTCTCCAGGTGCATCATAATTAAATAAGTCACCCACAGGGCATAAACAACCAGCTTCATCCCATGGTATATGCAATGTCCTGGAAGATATCTAGAATTTTGAAAAACTAAATGTTATTAAATGATTGAGAAAGAGTGTGATTTGTGATTTACACGGAATTAATACAAATATGCTGTCTAATATGTATAAAAGGCCAGGTTTCTAACCGTTGCAGCAGCCCAAACCCAAGCCTTGAATGATAAAATCCGGGGCTTAAACATGAGATCCTCCATCAAAGCACGAGCTTCTTTCCACTCAGACTTGGCTTTTAGTACAGCTTTTTCCGTGACCCACATAGCCTCATCAACCTAAGAATCACATTATAGAGATTATTTCTAACATAAGGTACAAATGAAATGCTGATAAATACCATATTAGTTGAGATGCTATAATCTAACCTAATGAGATAAATTAAAATTTCTAACAGAAACTGAACTTGCAGAGCATGTTTCTCAAATTCACCAAACATGGCTAGCACGTCATAGCTGTGCGGCAAATGCATGAGGTATGGGTGCCACCTCGAAGTCTTCCCTTTACCCATTTCATACAACAAGCAAACGATCAATATCTGCATTATACACAAACTTAGAAGTAAGTATAAAAGATTCAAATGTATAAAAGACTTAATTATAAGAACCAATGCAGAATAATAATAATTCTACAACAATGACTAAACCATATCCAAATTAGTGTGTCCAGAGCTCAATTCAGCCATGCCTACAATAATTCTAAATTTCCAATACAATGTTTGGTTTGGTTCAACAACCAAATAAAGGTAATAAAACTAATGGTTTTGGGCCCAGCTTGAATTGGCTTATAGCTTATGAGGGCTTTTCGATAAAAACTATTTGGAGATATTTTTACAATTGGTTATAGAGCCAAAATCAATTCAGGGGAGAAGCTTTTGTGAGTAGCTTCTAGGTGCTAGAATTGATTATGAGAAAAAAAAGTTGACTCAAACCTATTATAAGTTAATAGGTACTAATGGAGACGTCAGAATTGAGGTGCAGAAATTGATTTTCACTAATGCAAAAGCTATTATTTAGAAGAACCACAACTATTCAATATCATTTTAACTTTTCTTTTGTACAAGTGCTTGTAAAGAAGTTTATCTAAACTGGCTCCTAGTGCATTTTCACAAAACAGCAACAGAATTACCACACTTAAGAAATCCAGTTAAGAATGAAACCTGAACTGAAGAGAGTGAAGAGTGCTTATTGACAGAAAGGCATAGCTTTTTATCTTCCATAACACTCTCTCTAGTCATCAAAGCAGATTTTGGAACTCTCAGAATAATCTCTCCCCTCCTCAGGTCTCTCACAGCACCCAAACCTCTACTGCAGCATTCTCCAAATAATACACCAAAAAGGGTAGAATCAGTAGTAAATACAGAAGAAGAGTCAATTTAGATTATTATCATTAGCTTTGATTGATTAACCCACCCAGTTAGAAGAAATTCATTCATTCAGTCAGTGTGTGATAAAATGAAACTATAATAACGAAATTAAATGAGATTTAGTGAGTACCCGCCAGAGTGAGGAAAGAGAGAGACACATAAAGAATGGCCCAAACAGGAGGGAGAATGTTGAGGTTGGTAATGGTCGGTGACGGTGGTGTTTGTTGAGTCTGATATTCCAAGCTGAGATGCCCATGTTAAGAACCTTTCAAGGCTTCCTTCTTCTTGCTCCATCTTCTTCTTACAAGATCCCTTAACCTAACCCTAACTAGTTCTTTCAGAACAAAAACAAACTATAATTCTCTTAAAACCCAATTTTTTAGGATTATAATAATGTTTGACTGGTACTCTATACAAATATTTCACTCACATCAGTTTTTCTACCTTCAAAACACTTGAAAAATCAAGTAGCAAGGATAAAGAGAGAAAACAAATTATTTCTTTTTATCATGAAAAATAACGATATAATAAGTGTATATATAAAAGGGTAATATGAGATAATAAGGGCTGAATAGTTGATTTCAATCTGAATTTTTTTAAATTATTTTATGGATCTCTTTTTTTCATGATTGGTTATAAAGCTCTGATAATCTTACTGGGTTATTTTAATTTATAAGCTCTTTTTTTTTGTCACTTAATTTATAAGCTCTGATCATTAATATTTGGGCCTGTGTGAACCTTGTTCAGAACAGTCCATGTATGTTTTTCCATCTTGCAAAGGAGATTGTTCAAAAAAGGGTTAAATGAACGTAGTTATTCTCAGCCCATAATGGACTTTATTGTTCTCACACTTTTACTTATCTCTATAATCGACCAAAATTATCTATTTAATACGAAAAACTTACTTTTATTTAAATAAAAGAGTGCAAAACTATTTTAATCATAGTGATGGGTTTCTCTCTTTAGATGAGAGATAAATAAAATAGTAATTGCAAATAAATGAAGGTACACAGAACTTAAAGGAAATGATGAAAGGAAGAAATGAAAAAAAAGGAGAAAAGAATAGTTTGACTCTTTTGTTTACCCCTAATTGAAGTTCTTTTAAGGCATGTTTGGGGTACTTTTAACTTCTTTGTTTAATGTTATTATTTTGCACTAAGTTGTTTTTTTATTATCAATTCAATGTTTTATGTTGGTTGTGGTTGGTTTGTCATTGTTCTAGCCTTGTTTTGTTCATGAAAGTATTGTTGTTAATTTTTTCCATATTTCTTTGCTTACTTTTTTTCGCATAATTAGTTGTTCCCGCGACAATCATCTAGGATTCGACTTAACTTATAACAATCTCAATTATTAGTGTGTTTGGATTCACGTTTGGAGAGGCCGAACGTAGATTTAACAATCCAAAAACAACTATCTCTTGCTTCTGGAAACGTGATTTCAACCCAAACGTGGTTCAAACCGGTTCTTCCAAACATGCACTAATGGAAGTTGAGTACAGCTCACATAACTAGTGATTTCCTGTATTTGTGTAACATTTGATTCAGGAGTTGTATTGTAGTAGTTATATATATAAAACTGGTCTGGTAGAGCTAAAGCTAATTTTTCACAAGAGTCTTTCATAATGGTTATCTTTAAATTTTCAAAGTTGTTTAAATATGGTATTTATAATTTTATTTTGTTGGTACTTTTCTTAAAAATATCAATTCACTGATTAGCGTGACAGTTTTAAAACAATAAAAGTAATTGAGTCACCAAAAAGTGAAAATCTATTTAATGAGCAGTATAAATGAACAATATCGATATTAGATATCAAATTTATTCAAGATAAGATAATCATACCTACCTGTTTTTCTTTCCTTTTGGAAAAAAAAAAGATAATCATACCTACCATGAAAGGGAATTTCAATTCCTCCAACTAGTGGTCCTTAGCAATGAGAAAGAACGAACCATTAACCATCAAGTGTGCTGTATTTATTAGCTCACATCATCTCTTAACTATGAGGTTGGGGTTTGGTTATCACTTATGGAAATGAAGCGCATTGCGTAATCAACTGTTTAGTGTGGACATCACGATAAGGAGATCAGTCTCTGCCATCGGTGGTGGGCACTTTTTTTTTTCAAGTATCCCACAACAGACAGTTATATAAGTAGTTTATCATCTCATTGTTAGCACAATCAGTAGTATAAAACTGATCAATTAATATTTTTCATTTATAAAAGTTTAAATTCAAACCGTCAATAATTTATTAAAAAATGAATTGTTAAACCACTACGTGAACCCACAAAATTTGTAATACAAGTGCATAGCAATTAGGACAAATAATCACAATGCTATCATACCGTGCCACCGAGCAGTTTTTAATTCAAGTTTGGACCTGTTTTGACTCTCCCTTCTTTCCTCACCTCAACACAAAATAAAGTAAGGATTGGGACATCTTGACTAATTGTTTAATCATGACTATCAGTGTACCCTATCTTATAGTATAAACTAAATTCTGAACCCTCTATACCTACCTTTTCCATTAAACAAATGGGTAATGAGATCTGAATCAAAAGCACCAAGACTAGGTTAAGGTTAGTTAGTTAATCACAAATATCCTGAATTACCAAAAATTTTAAAAATTGAATTTGACCCAACCGAAGGCAATGTAGTTATTATTACGTACTAACAAACGTTAATAGCACTCACATTGTTTTAGAAAGTAGGGTATTCACCATTAACAATAGTGATTAATTTCCTTGTTGCACATATTTACACTAAACGGTGAATAAATGATTACAAAACATACTTAAATTCTATGATTAATGATCAAACTCTCAACTCCATAATTAAAAAATGAGGTGAGCGACTATTATATCTAACCATGTGATTTAACAACAATGATTTTTTATATGTGCATCAAAGTATTTCACAGTCAGTAGTTATAAAACTAATTTTTATAAGATTATGAGACGACATTAAGTGAATATGCCTCTCTAACGAGTTATTATTTATATCCACCGCTGAAAAATTGAAAAATGAAATAAATATTTAAGAAGCTCGGGCGTTTAGTGAGACTCAGTTTAATGATATGGCGTTTAGAGGGCAGTGAGTTGAACCTGGACCCGTAAAGAAAAAAGTGGCTGAGGCTGTTCCCTAAAATAGTCAAATGGCACTACAGCACCATGAGATCCACACATGGTGCAAAGTGGCTACGTGTCAAACATGAGGGTGCAGTTAACGTGTGGCCATTTTGCCGAACTCTTTTTTTATTCATGTTCATCTTACTACAAATTTAAAAAGGGAATGTGGGTCCCACACCTTTTATCAGGAAATCCGAGTATCGGTTTTGTAGTGAATGAGAAGAGGCCACGTGTTGGTTCGCACCGAAGCTGTGTGATAAGGTTATCCTCCGGTGATTGGATGACGTGTTGTCCTTGTTGGATTGCCCTTTTTTCTTGGCGCACTTTCTGGCTGCACCTGCCGTCATTCCCGGGTCGTGTCCGATTCGCACTCTCCCGGGTCTGGATCACCTAAATCAAATAATTCAAAAGGATTTTGTTCATGAGCTTAATAACACTAAATTCGATATCTATATAAAATTGTCTACACGTTAGTATTTCACAATAATTTTTGTGCAAAATATATTATGAGAAAATAGTTAATGTACTCTTAATTGATCCTATGTAATATTAAATATCAGTGTAAAGAAGTGAGAACAATGCATATGTATTAATCTATTTATTATATGTCAATGTGAAAGTCTTCACACTAACATTGAAGTGAGAATACTTTTTGACCTTAAACATTTAAATTTGAGTATTAATATGAAATAAGTCGGCATGATAATTTTACTCCTTTAAATAAGCCAACTCGATTCGACATGACCTTCAATGTGATTTCAAATACTATTTTGGCCAACCCAAATGACTATCAAGCCCAAAACTATCCCGAACAACCCAAAGAAAATGATCATGTGAACGTTGTATTGATCACAACTAAAGCAAGATTAAAATGTTTACCTCGTCCAGCAATTAGCCGAGTAAAATAAATCCGACACAATTATTAAAGGTTGCTCAAGCATAGTCAAGTGTCTATGAAGTCTTCCCATAAGGTTTCACTAAGGCCCAATGTCCCAATTACATGTCACAATGTGCTCAATAAGTTCATGTTTGGTCGTTTAATTACATCAGAATTATTCATTTTGCTATATAATTATTCTTCTAAGGTTTTGAGTTTTTTTTTTCTCTTTGCTCATACGTTGCGCCGAAGTGCCTTTACAGGTACCTTCGCTGCCATGCCTAACGATGCACCATTGTGCTAGAAAAATCATCTAGAACTGTGCACCACCACCAGAGATAGAGAAAATTCCCCTGCTCAAATTTAGGAAAGCTAAATACAATGACTCTCACATCAAAATACTAACAATTGAGATAATGTAATGTTATTTTACTAATTTATGTGCATGTTTGGATACAAAGTGAAAAACTAACCACAAAATATGACATGGTGGTTGTTCACCTCATTTCTTAACCATAAGTTGAGGGTTCGATCCTTACCCATGAA
The DNA here is from genome assembly GCA_030819835.1 of Acmispon strigosus. Lineage (NCBI taxonomy): Eukaryota > Viridiplantae > Streptophyta > Magnoliopsida > Fabales > Fabaceae > Acmispon > Acmispon strigosus. The sequence goes on along the minus strand of JAUAMA010000005.1, from coordinate 40,924,891 downwards.
AATGAAACACATTTCATGATTTATCGTTTACCGCTTCGTACGACTATTCGCAGCAAGAAAAATAGTCAATATTGTTAACGACGGATACCCTCACCTAAAAAAGTGAATACACTAAACAAAAAGATTATTCAATTAATGTTGGAAGTCAATTTTTTAACTCTTTTTGAATTTATGTTAGATGAATGTAAAAGCACATTCGTAATATCCATCAAATATATTTCTTTCGGTGAATGTTCATTGAAAATCGTGATCCTAATTAATAGAGATACCAAATATTATTTTAAATTGAAAATCAAACATGCTTAAATATTTACTTGAAGTAACGTTTCCCAAACAACACCTTATGTTCTTAGTTTTATTTTCAATTTATTTATGTTTATTTATACATTTTTTTGTTACATAAGGAAATAAAACAAACAACAAGACACAAACTAAGCTAACGCGTTACGCATCAGACACATGTTTGAGACGCTTGTATCGCCAACGCATCCGCCACTGTTATACATAATTAAATAGTTTTATTTTATTTACATTTTCATGAATTAAAAAACGCCAAGTACAACAAAATTGTATTTTTTTATAAATTATTAAAAATCGAAAACAAAATTACCCGAAAATTAGCTGTGAGGCGCATTCACATCCAGGTAAGGAATACAGGGGTTGGGTAAACCCGACCCATTCCAAGTGGGTGGGGAGCAGAGTGGAGGATGACATAAAGCAACATGGAACTGAAACGGAAGTAAAACCCAGAACCAGACAATTACACATTGATGAATGATGATCAAATCCCATAACAGAATATAAAAAGCATTTTCTCATACAAAAGGGTCAATTTTTGTTGTTAAAAAGTGACAAAATAAAGAATTCTTAGAACCAGGGTCTCTGGAAGAGTGGAGAGCTTGGTGGGTCACATAGTGAAGGAAGGCAAAGGAAAAATTGCTCTTTCTATAATGGCCGTTGTTAGTTTTTGCTCCATGATGTTGATGCCTCCAACCACATGTTCAATTAATGGGAACCTCTTGTGAGTGGGTCAAAGCAATAACAAGGTGGGTACTTCTTGTTTCTTTCTTATGACATGCTATTTCATCTTAAGTGGTTGGGTTTTCGTGTGGCTTTGAGAATTTCACATTGATAAGTTTAGCCGACTTCATTGTTTCACTGTGTTTGCTAATTCGGTGCTGGGATTTTATGATTGTGTCACTGCAACTCTTTTATTTTCTTGATTACTCTTGATATTTTGAAATGCCCATTATGTGAGTTCTTGTTGTATCTGATAAAAATGCTTTCTTTTTTAATTTGAAGTTGAAGGGACTGTGGTACTCAATATGATGCCTGTTTTTGTTCAATCACAGATAACTTGCTGGAATTTTTTTCCCAAGCCTTTACCTGTGTTGTCAACTGGGTTTCTTTTGATTGAAGAAAGCTTAGTGGTTGTTTGAATTTCAAGGATTGATATTTGAGGAAAAGGAGTTCAAGAAGGAAAAGGATAAGCACAAGAAGAAGGTTTCTGAAACCAAAGAGTTCAGTCATGTCTGTGACATTATTTTGGGCTGCCTCCTACCCTAACTTAGAGGTTTCCAACTCCACTGGGATACTTGATTCTATCCGAGATGTGAAGCACTTAGATTCTTCGAAGTCCATGTCGCGAAATTTTAGGTCAATTAGAACAAAGAAGGATAGGAAAGGCAGATGGAGGTTTTGCTCTTTGAGTACTGATATGAAGTATGCATGTGTTGGTCAGTCTGGTTTACAGAGTGCTGGTAACTTCCCTCTGATATCGAATGTGCTGGCGAACCCGGCAGCGGCAGAAGTGGCTGTTTCATCAGAACAGAAGGTCTATGATGTGGTGCTGAAGCAGGCATCTTTGATTAAGAGGAAGCTGAGCTCCGCCGGCGAACCTGGGGTGAAACCAAATATTTTTCTGCCTGGGAATTTGAGCTTGTTGAGTGAAGCTTATGACCGTTGTGGAGAAATTTGTGCAGAATATGCCAAAACATTTTACTTGGGTTAGCTTTCTATTATCTTTCCTTCAAGTGAGGATGTTAACTTTAGATTCAATTTGGGTTTTTGTAGCATGCTTTCAGTTCAACTTACATGGCATTTTGTGTTCCAGGAACTCTCCTAATGACTCCGGAAAGGAGAAGAGCTATCTGGGCAATTTATGGTGAGTGATCATGCTCTTATTAGGATCTCTATCTGTCTCTAGATTATCATCTTTTTTTTCATTTTAAGAAAATAAATATTAGTTTTCATTATGATCAGGATTTAAGACATAACTAGACTGCAAATGGAATCCACTGTAAAATTATTACCATAGTTGGACTCAAAACCAGAAAATAAATTAAGAAGACATTTCCTAAGCTGTGGTACTGGTAATGCTTAGGGACTTAGAAGTCAAAGAGAATCTGGTTGTGCTCTATGATGTGTGTTGGTTGAACATCCCCACCTCCATTCGCGTCATTCTGAGGCAAAAAAAGCCAACGAGCGAATGTGTGTTTACGTTTTTTCCACTTTCAATCAAACACACACTATATTGCCAGATACTATGTAGCTTTTGTTTGCTGGATGTGCAACACTGCTCTAATATCAAGTAATGTCTATTTCCCTGATCAATCAAATGCTTCTGCCTTTTCAGTGTGGTGTAGGAGAACAGATGAGCTTGTTGATGGACCTAATGCATCACATATTACACCAACTGCTCTGGACAGGTGGGAATCAAGATTGGAAGAACTTTTCCAAGGTCGTCCATTTGATATGCTTGATGCTGCTGTATCAGATACAGTTGCCAAATTTCCTGTTGATATCCAGGTATTGATCTATTTTATTGACCAAATGAGATATTGGCAGGCACATAACTGTTAATTTTTTAAGAGTACTGCTTTATGGTATAATATGTATTATGTGTAATTTGAAAAACAACCAGAGGTAAAAGATCTTTCAGTTCATTACTTTCTATTAATACATGTTTTTCCCTTCATATTCTTGTGTTCTCTTCAAGACATTCCTTCATTTTAAGTAGCCTTTGATGAGACAGACCTCTACTTGCTCCTAATTCTTTCGTTAGTGCAGTGATCTGATCCACATTTTACCTTACCATGAATGCCTTTATAGAGAGTAGGCGGAAAAATCTGCAGTACATGGAGTCCTAAATTTTTACTATGCTTTTGTCCAAATAAGAGTTCTTTACTCCTCATGATACCAACCTGTTTGACTCTTAATTTGAATTCCATAATAAAGCTCAATTCCAAGTCATTGGGGAAAATTGCCTGATACCCTTTTAATGAGCCTTATACTTATTAAGTAGGGCCAGTGAGTGATGAAAGCACCCTGTGAACTTATTAATTTGTGGTATTATGCTGTTTGAATTTTTCTAAAAAATTCACTACCTGTATTTTTTATAAATATCTTGTAAACGTTCTTCTTGTGCCTGTATCTTGATTTTGTGAAACCTTCAATTATGTTTGGTTACTTATAATATGCTTGTGAATTTGATATGTTCACCTTCAATGTCAGAGGACTTGTTTTCCTTATCCTTTACCGTTGTCCATGCAGCCATTTAAAGATATGATAGAAGGAATGAGAATGGATCTTAGGAAGTCAAGATACAAAAACTTTGATGAACTATATCTCTATTGTTACTATGTTGCTGGAACAGTTGGTTTAATGAGTGTTCCGATCATGGGCATTTCATCGGATTCACAGGCCTCGACAGAGAGTGTATACAATGCTGCCTTGGCCCTCGGAATTGCAAATCAACTAACCAACATCCTTAGAGATGTTGGAGAGGAGTAAGTCCAGAATTACTGATTTTTTAAGTCATAATTTTTTTTATGAAAAAAGTACTGGATTTTGTTTCACTCTAAGTCTAAGATCAGGATTATAATGGACTAAAAGATGTTGGTTTTTTTCTCTGTTGATGGTTTCTAAAATGACCTTGCATTTCATTTTAACTCCACCTTTCTTATCAAATGCTCAATTTTCAACAGTGCCAGCAGAGGAAGAGTGTATCTACCACAAGATGAGTTGGCTCATGCAGGGCTTTCGGAAGATGACATATTTGCCGGCAAGGTGACCGACAAGTGGAGGAACTTCATGAAGAGCCAAATTAAAAGGGCAAGAATGTTTTTTGATGAGGCAGAAAAGGGAGTGTTGGAGCTCAATAAAGCTAGCAGATGGCCGGTAAGAAATGCATTCATTTATCACTGTACTAAACCTTTTAACTTGCCAATATGATGATTGATGACAGTGTAATGATGAATGTCAAAGATGAGTTTAAATGTTGATCAGTGCATGTATGCCATTAGTTCTTGAGGGTTACCCTCATGTTTTGAAGTAAGAATACATGTCTTCCTATGAAGATTAAGGTAGTTGTAGAACACGCAAAACAAGTTACTCATGTACACCTGAGCTCAGGGGTCGAACTATGTACACTAAAAATAGGGCAGTAGTCCCTAAGAGAGAAAAAAATCCTTAATAAAAAAGTATTCAAATGTTGTATTTGTTTCTTTGAAATTCTTATATTGCATCATTTAATTAGTCTTTGTTAATTTTGCAGAATGTGTTAATTTTTCGCTCCCCTTATCCTTTTTTTTTTCTTTCTAATTTCATGTTTGAGCTCATGAAAAAAAGTCAAGAACATACAACACAAGTCATTGACTTAGTCTGTGTTTGGAAACTCAATAGATTTTCACATTGCAGAAGTGATTTTGAGTGAAGCTACACTTTTGGAAATACAATTGAATGCATGTTTGGATGCACGGTGGAAAACCAAGGTGAAACCAAAAACACGGTGGACAGAAGCAACTTCCCTTAGCTCTAGCGACTATCCACCATGATTTTGACCTCGTCGTGGTTTTCCACCATGTTGTCAAACATGCACTGATTCTAAAGCTTCTGTTTGAGTAACTTCTGAGTTTCAGAATTGATTATGAGGAAACAAAAATTGATCCTAATAAGCTAGTAGCTTTTGTGAGGGAAGAGTTGTTTTTGAAAAGTTTAGACATTAAACCAAATAAACTACTATTAGTATTAGGCTAACTTCTATGCAGGGCCCTTTGTTCTTTTTATCCATTATTTAACTCTCACATGTGAACACCAAAATGGTGTTGTGGCTGTTGCAGGTATTGGCGTCCTTGCTTTTGTATCGCCAGATATTGGATGAGATTGAAGCTAATGATTACAACAATTTCACTAAGAGGGCTTATGTGAGTAAAGCCAAGAAATTACTTTCCTTACCAGCTGCCTATGCTAGAACTATGGTTGCCCCATCAAGAAAGTTATCTCATGTAATAAAGGCATAGAATCCTACACCATATAAAGTTATGTAGAAAAATGGAGGACAAACAAAAATGAAAAGCACAATTTGTATATATAAGCTTGTACTTGTTATCATCCACTAGTTGTAATTATATTTGTTTTTTTCAGCTTAAAAAGTGCTCTAATAAATTATCGGCCTCGTCCATTCTGTTAAATTATTCAGAATGACTCACTTCTTATTATTAGAATGTCAAGGGCTGCTCTAGGGGTTTGAATGCCGGGGTCATAACCTGGGGAGGATTTTTCCTAACAACTACAGCTGTGTTTTTCCTAGTAACATGTTAGGATTCTCAGTTAAACACTAAGAAAAATATCAATTTCAAATGCAAAGGAACCAAACATGTATTTGTATGTAAAAACTTGTATTGATTCTAAAAAGAGTAAACATTTCTAAAAGATACTAAAAAGAGTAACTTTCATGTGTTACTTATATTTGACATCATATGCAAAGGAAAACCTTTTGCATCCAGATTTACCTCGTTAATGTTAACTAAAACCCGTGTCATGCATGAATGAGTCAGTGAGAATTATGAAAGAATTTACTCTTATCCTTGTGACGGTCCTCAATATTCACGAGGTCCTCCCACACCACTCATTACTCTTGATTGAGGGAGTTAAGGGTGGGAATGATGGATGTGTCCGCTTTTGTGTGTCTGTAATTAACCTAAACCCAATCCAAGTCCAGGGACTAGGCCTGGGACGGTGAAGATCTGGCAGTGCTGAGGACCGAGTTGATGTTGAGGGTGGGAAGACTGGATGTGAGAAGAGTGTCGAGTTTAGTGAATGTCGGTTCTACTATCAGATCCGCTGCCAAGCTCCTCCAGTGGTACATGCGAGGACACTCCGACGCTCAAGTCAGTAGTGGTGAAGGAGGGGAAGCTCACATGAAAGTTGGGAGTCAGAGAACTTACCTTATGTGAGGATCTGCATCCTCTATTTATAGTGGAGTGCCTTGAGGGAGTTAGGCTGGGCTCCGGAGGTAGGTTGCCGCGACGTGATCGCTAGCAGTCCGCTCACTGTTGCTGACAGATGATCTAACGGTGGTTGATGGCTTGATCAGGTGAACATTTAGGCTTTGCCAGGCCGCGATGTCATCTAGGTCTGCTTTTGTCAGGTCAAAGGGGATCAATGTCCCTTTCAACCGGGGACTCCGGCGCATCTGGCACCTTGCCGCTGGATCACGAGGTCAATGGGCCCAGGTGTCGGTCTGGTCGGCTTTCTTCCATCTAGGACTGATGTCGTCCCTTATATGGTATAAGTTGGTCGTGGGAGTATGAAGTTAGCCAGGTGGTACAAACCTGGCCGACTATCACAACAGTAATTAAGTTCAAGTTCATTAAAAGTACATTCACTTCAATAATATATGAGATACGAAACTATCAAAAGCACATTCAAATTGCATCGGAATGTGCGTCAAAATAAATACAATACTCTTGTATTAGAGTGAAATCTATATAGGGAGTAAAACTACTTCTTTTGTTCCTATATATTTATCACTCTAAGGTTTTGGCACACATATTAAAAAGTAGTATTAATGTTCTTGTATTTTGTAAAAGTTATTTATAACTTCATAATATATCATTTATCTCTTTTATTAATTTTGACTCTTCAATTTTCCTTTCACCATTAAGAATTTATTAAGATAAGAGTATAATTGGTAAAACATAATGAACGCTTTCGTGAAATTGCAAAAGCTACAGGTAAATGGAACAGGAGGGAGTAAAATACTAAAATTATAACCCGGACACTGACTAGGGGTGCACTAGGAACAGGAGATCTAAGAGGAGAAACTGATGCACCGTATGTACAAAATTAATGGTAAAGTTTCTAAACCACCGGATATATTAATAAAAAAATTAACATACAAGATTAATACAATGGTTAGATTGTGATTTATGAAAATTATATTCCTCCCTCACCATGCTTCTTCCCCAACACATCAAATCTCCATAGCTAGCACCCACGTCTCCTCCACTGTTTGCTCATTCGCCGCCAAAGAATCATGTCTCCTTCGTCGGGAAAGCATCACGTCTCTTCCGTCTCAGAGTTAGAGGATGAGGAGGTGAGTTGGCAATGGAAGAGGTCGTCATTAACTTCGCCCGCTGCGCCATCGACGTAGCTTTCATCCTCCTGTGTCCCTATCGGGTGTCGACCATATCTTCATCTTCTTGAACGACAAGAGATCCGACAACTCCGCGAACGCCAAACAGTTTCAATCTGTTCAAAAAAATGTTCTGAAAACTAAATTAGGCCAGCTAGTCTGAATGAATAACGGTTTGATGACCAGTTCAATTAGCTGAAAAACCGACAAATTTAAGAACCGGCCAGAATCAGTTTAAATCTGATTAAGAACCAATAATGAAAATCAGATTGAACGGGATAACTTTTATTTTATTATTAATTATTAATTTTTTAACCCTTATTTCATATAAAATATATAAGATCAATAACTTATAATAATTTGAAATTCAATTAGTCGAAATTTATTAATATATTGTGTAAATACATTACAATATTACATAGTACCTCCGTCCCTAATTATAAGATTTTTTGAGAAATTTTTGTATCCCTTAATATAAGACCCCTTACTAATTTCAAGAAAAAAGTTATTATCTTTTTCCATATTTGCTCATTGCATTTATTAAAAGAGAGTGAGATAACATTAAAGAGATATTGAGATACGGTTAATACAATGAAGAAAGAGTTAAGGGTAAATATGGAATATTGTAGAACTTTTTTCTAAAAACAATGGATTAATTAGTCTCATTACATGTTTTCTTAATAAGCGTAATTGTCTCCTTGAAGTCTTATAATTAAGGACAGAGGGAGTATTATTTAATTACAATCGGATTGACCACAGTTTGATTATCGAAACTTAAACCAGTGTCTCGACCGGTTCAGTGATCGATCCACCTTTTAAAACATTGGTCCAATCCCTCCTAAGCTCCTGACCTCACCTCCTCCGTCAACTCCCTCATTTCTCTCCCCCTTCCCTCCCCTTACCCCCAAAATCCCCACTCCAAAAACAACAACTCCAACAACCCCTTTGCCGTTGCGCGATCTCAGAGGCATGGCAGACGGCTTCTGCGCCGCATAGTGAAAGAGGGTTGTTGTGGTAATGGTCAAGGGTGGGGAGGTAGAGGCCATAGAGGAGGGGAGGAAGGAGAGGACGACGAGGCAAAGGGGGGGGGGTCGAAGGAGAAGGTGTTGTACAACCATATGAGGTCAAAGTCGGAGGTGGGGAGAGAAAATGAGACAACGAAATAGGTGGCGAAGCCGGAGGGAGTGGGAGTGGGAGTGAGCCATGGATGGTAGGGGTGAGAAGGAGGACGTTAGGCGGAATCCCACCATGATGAATAGAAAATGAGATTTGTATTTTGAAGAGTTTTTGCCATTAGTGCAGGATGCACCACTAAAATCCACCTTATAATTGTGCAATGTCATTGATTAAAGTCTTTTGTTTTTCAATATACTATTATTAGATAGAAGGAAAGAAAGATAAATATAATACAATTCAAAAACTTAAAATGAATTTTGGGAAACATTTTTCCATGTCTTGATTGGCTGAAATGAAAACATGAGGAATTAGCTTAAGGTGCATGAACGAACACAATCCAGGGTGATAATCATATGGGCTATGTCCAAATTGAACTACCAATATATCGGAGAAAAAATAATACTACCAACATGTTGAACTCCCAGTAAAATGAAAAAGTACATTCTGCCAATTTCATTTGTCCAGTCGTGTGTAGCAATAGATGGGATAAAATATAAATTAAATTGTCTTAATTGTACAATTTGAACATCTGGCCTATTAGCTCAGCTGGTTAGAGCGTCGTGCTAATAACGCGAAGGTCGCAGGTTCGAGACCTGCATGGGCCATTTTATTTTTAAATCTGATTTAAGTGAATCTGTGATTCGTATTTTAAACAAATTTTATATATTTATGCAATTTGAATAACTGATCTATTGGCTCATCTGATTTGAGCATTGTACATTCAAGGTCAAGGTTACAGGTTCGATACCTGGATTAGCTACTTTATTTTTTCCCCTGATTTTATAATGATGTAAAGATATAATTGAGATAAAATAATCAACTACTAAGTATGCTACTAATTTGATTCATATCTACAAATGAAAACATAAGTAGACAAAAATGTACCGGAATGCAAAATTCCTGAAATTCACATTCATATTGTTTTACTTAGTGGTTCAATATATAAGGTTCATTGTGCACACATTTTGTGAAAAAGAGTCTTTCTGTAATCTTAACTGAGTTTTGATCAATAAATAAGATTTGTTGCCCACTATTTGATTTCTGCTGCCCAATATTTATGCTCTTTAATATCTTGTATTTTGTGAAGTCGTCCCTATAAATACTAAGCTTACTTCTCATGGTGAGAGATACAATCTACAACCTTCATTCTTTTCCCTTTCTCCTTTCCTGGGCATATGTCACGCTAGTTCCGTGACCTGATTTATCACCGGAAGAAACTATTTAATTTTGGGAGAGTGTTTGGATAATGCCAGAATAAAACTCTTGAGAGTTGAATCTAATTTGCTGCCCGGTCCACAATCTTCTACATGTTGGTGCTCTATCATGTTGGTGCTCTATCAGAAACTGTTAGTGTGTTCGTTTGTTCATCCTCTTCTTCTCCAACACCCCTCACGGTGGGTGCTCGCACTAAATGACTGGCCACGAAATGCCCTTCATTTCTATATGTGAGAATCGAATCACCGACCTTATGATTAAGAGACAAAGTAAGCTAACTATTAGGTCACACACCTTTGAGCTTAACCTCCCTTACTTACATTATGCTCACAAAATCAGTTGATGCAATTACTTTGACACATTTATTGATTAAGTATAACTAGTTTACATAGGCAAAGATGTTGGAAAATAAAATTGGTAAAATTACTTTAGCACAGTCCATTTAATACTTTGAGCAAGTAAAAGTAACAATGGTTTGGAAATAAATAGAGGTGCGGGTGACGTGGCAGAAGATGAGCCATGATTCATGAAGTTCAAGGTTGGCGACGCGATTTGATGTAGTCTTGAAGAGCTTTGAGCTGCTCCTCAGAAGGGGGTGTTTGGTTGTTCTTGATGGATCTGTGCACGTCGTACGTTGTTGCCGCCAACACCAGAACCCTGTTAGTGTTTGGTTGCGTTGATCAGTGATCACCAACAATATTCAACACAAAATTAATTGAATTGAATCGAAGTGATAGTGAATACATAGATAGTAGTAGTATAGTGGAATTTGAAAACGTACCCGGAAGCGAAAACTATAATTTGGCGTGGAAACACGTGTTTGCCAAAGATCCTCATCGTTTTTTAGCTTCTGTTTCCGGTGACTCTGTGCTTCCCGAAACACAGACCAACTAATTTTGAAAAGCATTTCTCTCATTTTTTGAGACTTTTATTGAGTCTTTTGGTTTGGGCTGAATATGGATGGATCCAAGGTCTTTAAGGCTTCAACTTTATGAATCAACCGGACTCCTCTTTGCTTCATCAACTCCCAATTTTTGTTCTTTGACAAAAACAACTTCAACTTTTAGTTTTGTAAATCAGGTTTTAGTTTTTTGTGGTTTTTTACTTTTTAGTTTTAAAAAGTGGTTGTCAATTTTATAAACTCACAAGTCATCACTATTGTAAGATAGATGTTGGTGGTCGTGGAGGTGGGAGTGGCTGCAGTGGTGGTAGCAGTGGGAGGTGTTGGGGGTGGTGGTGGAGGGATGCGGTGGTGCATGGTGGTGATGGCGGCGGTGGTGGTAGAGGGAGGAGGTGGTGTTGTTTGGTGGTTGTGGTGGTGGCAATGGAGGGTAGTGGTGGTAGAAACATTGACGATTGTATTGACAATGGGTGGCTGTCGTTGTGGCCATGATTGGTGGCGGTGGCGGTGGCAGTGGGTGGTGGTTGTTGTGGCGGCGGTGATGGTGGCGGTGATGGCAGTTGATGATGGTAATGACAGTGGCAATGGTATTGACGATGGGTGGTGGCAGTGGTTTCGACTGTGGTTGGTGGTACTGGTGGTGGTCACAAATGCTATGGTTGTGGAGGTGGGCCAGGGAGGTTGCTTTGTTGATGGTGGTGGTAATGGCGGTGCGGATCGTGGTGGTGGCAGTGACAACGGTAGTTGTGGCAGCAGTGGTGGTAGAGGGGGAGGGTGGTTGTAGTGGAAGTGAGTTGTATGTTCTTGAATCCAAAAACCATAGTTACAAGACCATATTTTGTGGTTTTCAAGATTAGGGTGAAACCATTTTTAAGTAAAAAATCATTTCAACTCCATTTTTATCGAATATGTTTTGTTTTCGAAATTGCATTTGAAAACTAAAAACTCACAACCACCCCCAAACGGGCCCTTACATACTTAAGATAGTTTTTCGGTACATCCTCATCTTCTAGATTTTGTGTGTTCAAGTATCTAAAAAAAACAAAAGGAAGTTCAAGTATCTAAAAAAAAACAAAAGGAAAAAACAAACTATTCTCTAAAGGAACTCTATTCCTCTGAGCTTTCTAAGAAAAAACTCTATAGCTTCCTTGGTGGATGTCCAAATTTTTGTCTCATCTATGTCTCAGATAGTCTGTGGGCAATGCTGCATGATACATAGAGCCAACCAAAGAGAATTTTCTTCATGGGCTTTAATCTTCAGATTAAGAGAACGCCAAATGGGTACAGAGAATTTAAGTCCTTAATCTTCCAAATCCAAGTTAATCCAAAGTTTCTCTTGATTAGAGGCAGAATGCAATTTTTAGTTCAATGAATACTTGGAATATCCTATATATCTTTGACAAAGGGACTATAAATCTATAATACAAGCATCCTATATATCTTTGACAAAGGGACTATAAATCTATAATACAAGCATCAAAAGAGCTATTACGGGAAACAAAGACGCCATTTATCAGACAAAGGAAACGGATACTCAGTGAACACATTTTCCAAAGAAAAGGTTTTTGGGGGTGGATGCAATGAGTAGCAAATATTGTTAAGAAACATAAGCAACAATCCTCTCCCATGAGATTTTCATGTAAAAATCTTCAAATTTATTTCTTTTTCTAATATAATAAAAGATTCTCATAAGACCGCCGACATATTCGGCATTTAGAAAACGAGATAAAAATGCAGAAACTCCACATACTGCCATGTCAAAATCTGACATGAAAATACCCAATCTTGCCAGTAAGCTTAACTTCAAGTATTTCACCTATATTCGAAGGACCCCAAAAGAAAGAAAAAAACCATTACACAACAAATCAAGGGATACAAAGTACAGATTCAAGTGATTTATTTTGCACCAACAAGCTGTATTATATAATTCGCATCCATATCTAGGCAGCACATAAACTTGCTGGAGCTGCACATAATCAAAGTGTGTAGAGTATATACAAACCAAAGAAAACAGGTTTAACTACTGGGGTTATACAGGATAAGTAATCATGAACAACATGATGCAGCTTGAGATCCTGCAGCAGGTCTATCAACAAGAACCATCCCTGCTGGGTTTTGTGCAGGCTGTGCCCTTGGTAACCTCTTGGCTGTTTACATAAGAAATTGCAAGTCAAACAACGTATATTTTAGAATATGATCTCAGAATATCTTGAAAGATTTCACAGTATATGTGCATATCTTCACAACATATTCTAAAGATATTAAGAGAGGATCCTAGTGAAACCTCAATCTGCGTGAGTGTTTCACTATTTTGAAATGACATTATTTATTACACATCAATATCAATGTTAAAAAATCATCTTATATTTTAGTAGGATTCATTTTCTCTACCTAAGCACTGTAATTTAAGCAGTATACAAAATTCAACAGTTTATGACATGAAAGAAGTACAATTGAACCATAACACAGTAAAATAAAAACCATATACAAAACTCTTGCATTTGCAAGGAAGAGTAAGTGAACTAAGTCGTACATGTTAGACCTGAAAACTCATCAACTAATCTGTTTGCTCATGAATTCTTGGTCAAATGTCATTCATAGAAAAGCTATATATGTCGAGAAAACAGGAAAACCACATTCATTTGGTGCAATTCAATTGAAGATTCAGATGCCCATCCTTTGATTCAGCAATACCGGACTAGGAATAATGAAGTCATTTGGTTCACAAACAATTTATTAAATCAGTAGTGAAGACCATAGAAATCTCTGTTGAATTAAAGCAAATTTGGGACAGATATTTCCTCAAAGGGAGTGTTTCCGTCCTTCCTTCTCCTTAGACTGACTTAAATCATGTTCTCCTTTATTTGATTTATTCTCATGCAATTGAATTAAAATAAAGAAAAGCATTATTAATCATCCTTGTTAAAAAGCCTTAAGTAGACATAATAGGAGAAGACTCGTACCTATTTCATAAAATACATCATTGACATTGGCAGCAGTTTTTGCTGAGGTCTCCATGAAAAACAGACCGTTGTCCTCAGCATATACACGTGCTTCCTGCATTTGACGAGAGTCATAGCTGATAAGTTGGTTTCCAAAAAATGAAAACTACTAATAATAAAAGAAGAAAGTGGACATGCTTTTAAGTAACAGTAGGTTACACTTTACAGCATCTTCTATGATGGAAATGAAGTTCGAGGATATAGGATGAAAAATTAGCAAGGTACAAACAACTATTTAATGTTGAAGCTAAAGACAGAATCACTCTAGATAAACCTTTCTAAGTTAAGCTTATTTTATTTTTATTTTAAGAGAACACGAATATCAAAGACTTGGTAATGAGATAATGTCAAACACTATAACACTTACTTCAGCGGTCACTTTCCTCTTATCTTCCAAGTCAGATTTGTTGCCAGCAAAGGCCACGACCATATTAGGATTCCCTGCAACAACACCAAAATGATTGCATTATTTGAGAATCCAATCTATTTAACTATAGCCGCTACAAACCCTGCACTAACAAAAGATAGGGAAGTTTAAAACAAGAATTTATCTATTATTTCTTCGGCTATGTTTGACAAAACTAGCTGAAAGCTAAAAAGCTAGCTTCTAGCTAAAAGAAGCTAGCTTAAAGTTGTTAAGAAAACTGATTGAATTAGAAGTGTTTGGTAGAACCAGTAGTTGAGTTAGCTAAAATGTATGGCCAAACACTTTTTATTTAGACTGCAGGTCATTGAGAGCTGAGTCTTCTGATAACATGTACAAAGGATGTAGCTAAATATTTACAATAAACCATTAAATATCATAGGTAAATTGTTCAATAAATTCAAAGTACAATGGGTGTTTCTGCAAATGGAACTGGAAATCTGCCTAACTGTTCACAATTCTCCCATGCATTAATCATTCTCACATCATCATATGTATCAGATAACCAAATCCGGGCTATTATAAAACATGATTTTAGTTTCATTGAACAATTTATATTATTCCAATAGTCAAGTTCATGAAACACAGAAAAAAAAAATCACAAAAGGAATATTTAAAATATGGTCAAGATTGCTTTACAAATAGTTTGTATCAGAAGTTTATAAAGGCTTCATAAATAGTTCGATTTTCCTTTTAGAATATATAATTTTATTTTTCCTAAAAGGAGCATAAGAAACTTCAGAATCAATCAGCAAATACCTTGCTTCTGAAGCTCTTGGACCCACTTCTTAGCTCTTGTAAATGAATCCTGTGAATGAAAGATAGAAATAATCATATAAAATCACAGTAAATAGCTAAATATAAATAGTTAAAATATTACAACACGGTCTCTCAAACCTAAAGAAAGGAAAATGAATATGCAGATCAGAAGATTGAATGAATTCTTTCATATTAATATATTCCTAACACTCATCAGTTTCAATTAGTGATAGATTATATTATTTTTTTTGGTAAGCCAAAATTGCATTGATAGGGAGCACAAGGGGTGCCCCAACCCATTATATGGAATGAGTGGGCCTTGTGTGTACAATAAGAAGAACAATTGTTCTGGAATATCTTGTTGAAAGTCTTTGGGTAGAAAATCACAATCATGTATTCCATCATAAGGAGCAACCACTGAACCACATGAACAGTTGAAATTATCTTGCAATATAAGTGTTAGAATTGGTCATGAACTGGAACTCATCACTTTTAAGGCTCTAGACTGGAATTGCTAACTCTGTAGCCTGAGTTATGTTTATCTTGATTCCTTTTTAAATTATCCTCTAGGATTAGTAAGAAATGCAGTAAAAGAGGCACTTGTTCATCCCCATACTCAAAACAGTAAAGCTTGACCTCAATAGCATAAGATTTACAATTTCCATTGTAATTTTGAGACTAATCAGAAAGTGTAAACAAAAACAGGAAGCAAAATTTTCATATTATAATGTTAGTATACACAGATAGTCAAATTATATTTAATATTACAGATCTAAACAGGTAATCAGAAATAATAAAAACCAAAAATATCATACTGAGCTAGTAATGTCATAAACAATGATAGCAGCAGCAGCGCCTCTGTAGTACATGGGAGCCAAGCTATGGTATCTCTCTTGTCCTGCTGTGTCCCAAATCTCAAATTTCACTGTGGCATCATTTACTGCCAGTGTCTGTGAAAAGAATGCTGCCCCTATTGTTGATTCCTGTCTCCCAAATAGATCATATAAATTCAGCGACATAATATCCACATATTTGTACCTAGCAATAAATAACCGCTCTAAGAACCCATAGCCATTGATGTCAATTGTCAACACTACCATAAACAGAAGAAATAATCTCTGTCTCTCTCCACACCAACCCTACCCATACTTTTTATGGGGTATCAAGGGAAATTAACCATCTTTCTCTCATAAGTACAAGTACCCAAGTGCATTGTTAACATCTATGTTGCACAGATATGGGTACGAGGTACGAGATTTAAAAAAAAAAAAAAGGTAATACGTTTGTGTGTGTGTGTAAACGTTAAGGAGATTATATTTTTTCAGAAAGCCAACAAGGCAACAACATATCTTCACAATAAAACAAAATATACATTGTTGTCAGGGTTGTCAATCTCGGATAGCGGCACGTAGCGGCCAACCACAAAAACACTATTGCGGTATAGCGTATAGCAAGATGACCGCTATGAAGATTTTTTTGTATAGTCTATAAAATATAACTATATACATATAAATGGTAAAAAATACTCAAAATTTATGGCACTCATATTTAACATTAAAAAGCCATAGGTGACTTAAACAAAACATACTAGTACCAACAGAAGTCAAGGTAACCAAGAAGTCTCTACTTCCTAAATTTAGTGTCTAAAACCATGAAAGTTCAATATCACTTCCTCCTCAATCAGACCATTTTCAGTATGTTCCCAAAGCAAAAACCTTGAACTACCTCCTCAAAATGCCCTAACATGAATTTTCTGTGGGTTGTTTTTGGGTTTTCATCAGTTCCGACAAACAGCGAACAAATAGTGCCGCCATGGATGCTATTTCCTCCGTTTTAGCGGCTGCAATAGCCACTGCACTGAACTGCAGCGCTGCGCAACAATTAGGAGCAGCCAAGGGCCGCCACGCACCGCTACGGCGCTATAGTACGCTATTGACAAGCCTGATTGTAGTCGAAACTCCAAATAACAGAGCATCGGAGAATGAAAACTTGTGTACGAATCAAGAAAGGAAACATGAATTAAGTAACTTATCCGCCATCACCCAGGAATGAGCGAGATAGAGCATTGATGCAGAATTGCAGATTCGTGACACAGGTAGGGTGTCGAGGTTTTATACGTGTGTTGTATGGTTAGGGATTTCATTTTTGTATGCATAAAAATGAAATAAAAATTGAAACAAAAAATGTAGTTTCGGTTAATGTGTTCCCAAGAAGTACGCAAACAGTACCCATTTTTTTCTTTGAAAAATTATTTCAGTATGTACCTTATACATGTTTACAAGTACCCTATGAGTATTGGGTACATACGCGGAACATATACGACAACCAAAATGAAGTAACCGTGCTTCAGAGGTTAGCATTTACTAGCTGCTTATTACATTATTGGACTTCGAATCATTTATTGTGAAATCAACATTCAAATAAATGTTGGATAATTCGGTACAGCAACTCCCAATTTTAAGGAAAGTTTCTAATGTAGTAAGAGACATTCAGTCCACTTTAAGCATAACACATTGACTGCATAACAATATATGTTAGTAGGTCAAATTGAAGATATCATAATAAAATTGAAACCAAATCTAAAAAGTCAAGAGTATTACACAATGCATACTAAAAACTTATTTCCCCCCATTTTAAGCTCCAAAACGGCAAAAAAATAATTCTCACAAGTCACTACCATCTTATCTTGTTCAAAGTGGAAATTTTCGTCAAATTGGGGTGGACTACTTTGTTTTCAGCTGGAAATTCTCTATTTTTCTCCCTCCAACATAAACAGCAGAACCCCATTTTCTATTCGGTCAGCAGCGAAACAAAGCAAAAGGGGCTAAAAACAAATTCCATTCCTCAAGTAGCATAAAATACTATAAATTCAAGAAGCAACAATACTTGTTCCCCACGAACTACGCATGATTCGGATTCCCCTGAAATATTCTCGTTACAGCTAAAAACCTAGGAAAATTATCCGCATACATTCGAATTCGGTAACAGCGAATTGAACAGAGAAATCGAGAGGGAGAGGAAATAACCTGGAATTCAAGGAATTGACCCTTGACAAAACGCAAAACGAGGCTGGATTTTCCAGTACCCATATCCCCGAGGAGAACCTGAGAGATTCAAGTCATCAAAATTAGTATTTGAAAGGATGTTATTGTGAGTCAAACGCGAAATCGATATGAAGACAGAAAAAAAAAAGGGAATTGAGAACAGTGAGAGAGACCAATTTGGCATTAAGATTGTTGTGCCCGATCGTAGCCATGGACGATCGGAAGGGAAGGAAGGAAGGAGAGAAGCTTCTAGAAGAAGAAATTGGAAATCGAAAGATGATGAAGGACGAAGAAGAAGATGAAGGACGAAGAAAAAAACAGTCCCTCTCACAATTTTATTGCTTTGCTTGCGTGTAAACACTAAACACGCTTTTGAACTTTACCATAACCCTTTACCCGTGGGATTCACCGGGAATATTCAAAGTGATTTCATTTAATAATTTTTATAGATTTTGAATTTATCAAATTTAACAATTTAATTAACCCACATTTAGAGTGTTAACCAATTCCCCAGCTTGATAGTTTATATGTGAATTACCTTAATATAAATAAATATTATTTGTCTTGGTGTAAAAAAAATTAAATATCCTTTTTGTTTTAATTATTATTTGTCAACGACATTGACTTGATCGAGTTTACCAGTTCTAAAGCACATCCAATCTAAAGTTAGGCTTGACTCAGTTAGGTGGCCGAGTCCCAGTTCAATCGGTCCGACTGGGCGAACCGAGTTTTAAAACTATGCTTGGGACGGAAAAGCTAAATTTGCACAAGTTAAGATGCAATATAGGAATTACGCATATTACCGATAGTCAAAAATCGTTGGTACTCCTTATAAACCGTATGTAACAATGGTTTACCACGACCACTAATCCGACGCTAAAATGCTCGTTGTTAATATTCACCGATGGTTTTAAGCAAGCTGTTAGCCATTACGGGTGACATTATCCGTTGCTAAATCACCGACAAGCAAAGTTGTGATAAACTTGCGACAGTTATAACCGTTGGTATTTACCCGTCGGTAACATGCCAATATTTTTGACAAAGGAAAAACAACTTTTTATACCGGGTATAATATATTAATTTATAAAAATTATGTACATATATTAATAGATTTTTTTTTAATTATCATTTGGTAGATTTATTGGAAGTAATATAATAATAATTTATTTTATTAAAAAGGCTTCTTGTTCCAATTTGCTTTCATTATTTATGAAATGTTTCGTCCAACATGGATGAAGCATTCCTTGTTCATTAAATACTTTATCCATCACGGGTGAAGCATTTCATGGATAATGAAATTGAAGTGGAACACATAACTTTTTTACTAAAATAGTTCATTAACATTTTACTTCGCACAAATCTACTAAGTGACATTCCAAAATGTATTTTTTCAATTGCAATACTTGTAAAAAATTCCAATAAACTAAAATATTATACTTAATATAAGAAGTTACTTCCGTTCAATAAAAAATATACAACAACAAATATAATAACTGATATACATGTTTACCATAAAAAACTATACTTGTCATTTAAAACACAATGCAAGATTAATCAATTGATAAAATAATATATATGAGGACATACTAATTTAATCACACACAATGAATATACAGATTGACAAAGCTATATACATATTCACACAAACATAAAAAAATACAAGAAAGTATAAAATACTAACCTATATAATGCGTGAAACTTTTGATCATTCTTGAAACAAATACTACAAAACTAAATAAAATTATAAAATTAATATATAATAATAAAACTTAAATAACAAATCAAAAAATAAAGATAAATAATAAATAATTATAAGGTAAAGACAAGAAATGAAAAAAGAGAAGTCTGGAGCCGCTATATATAGGTTATCGACGATCATGCCGTCGGTAATACCGCCGGTAACCTATACAAAGAAAAGTTTATCGGCGGCCCACTTTGTCGAGGAAATGAGCGGCAAAAAATAACGCTTCAAATAAAAACCGGGAAAATGTTCGTCAAAATGGATGGAGGAATTACCGGCGGTCTTATCCACCAGAAATCTCGTAAGAACCTATTGGTGTAATTATCGACAGTTAATGCCAACACAAAAATCGTCAATAAGTTTCTCGGCAAGAGTTTTGCGCGGAAATTTTTTTCCCTCCACCCTTCCCTCCAATTAGCGACAACCGTCGCTATTTTTTTTTAAACGTGGATTTTTTTACCGACAATCACGCCTTCAGTAAATACCAAAATTTCTGACAGTATTATGGCCGTCGCTAATAAACCATGTTAATTTCATGTTTTCTTGTAGTGACGAAGGCCTTGTGTCTAGTTCAAAGATGAAGCCCATCTGAGGCAAAATGCCACGATTAAGGAGCACTTGCCCACGATCAGACAGTTGCACGCTTCAAAGATCACGAACCCACTTTCTCAATAGTTACCAGATTCAAAATCACAAGGAGCTAGAATGACACAGTGTTGAGGAATTCGAAGCCTTGTAACTTATTTTGAGCTTCAAAAGTTATGTCAAATGCCAGGCTTCACGACCACACAAAGCTTATGAAAAAATATCACATTCCATCCTTTCTCCAGCTTTCTTATTTTAAACTAAATCGTACTTTATTTTATTTTTTATTTAGTTTTTACATAGTCTTTGTTAATTCTTTGTTTTCCTCACCCTTAACACCCCTTAAGTTGTTGAATATTTCATTTAACGTTTTGATCTTAGTTACCGGAACTCAGATTTGAGTTATCACCAAATAATTAGGTATTTACTTAATATGCCACTATTACCGAACCTTGCATTTTTCATTCTTTGTAAACTATCGAACGAGTCCACAATACTGAACTCTATCCAAGTCCCAAATTGCTCTTGGAATACATTTGTTTGGATGTGAAAAAGCACACCTAAACACTATAATAGCAAATTAGCTACTCCAAATAACCTGGAGCTATTAATTTTCCTAAAAAGAAAGAAGAAAACATCTCAACTTTTTGTCCCTTTCAAACAAACAAAGCAGTTTGATTAGGAATGGTGCTGGAACTAGTAGATCTATGAGGTGGGATTTGAGGCCTGCTACCAGTGAAGTTACCACTGCCCCTTTCTGCAGTACTCGCTGAATAGCATGAACCCCTTGAACCTGCTGAATGCAATTTCCTCCTAAAAATAGCACTAGGAGTACTGCACTTTGCTCTTTGGGTCTCATAATCCATTTTGCCTCCATAGCTTCTGCAAGACTTCAGCTTCTTGTTGTATGGTTTCTCTGGCTTCACAAGATCCTCCAAGCTACTCACTTTTGCTAATGAAGTGAAAGATTGTGCCTTCCCCTGGTAATACTTTGAAAGCCCCCTCCTAATAACCATTACACAAGGACACAAACTTAAGAAAAATGCAAAAATCCACAAAAAATAACTTAATTGTAGCAAGTTCGAGTCAGTTTATTTTTTCCCAAAACCAATTCTGATATCGAAAAGTTAATCACATCAAAATTGATTTTAACTTTGGAATTAATTGTAAAGAAGCATCTCAAAGATGCAGAAAATGAATGAAACTTACTTAATGGGAAGTTGTTGAATCAAAGAAGACATGTCACTGAAAGGGTCATGTCCAAGATGATCATCACCTGATGATGAAGAACCAGGAGGGGATGTAACTTCTTCAAATGAATCAGACTCCAAAGATGATCCACTTGAAATTCCAGACTCAGAAGAACAAGAAATGGAACCAACGGGATCACACTCATTAACTGCTTCAACACCTTTGTTATTAGCTTCAACAATAGTATCCATCTCTAATAAACCTTGTTTCTTCAAGCACCCTATTTATGCTTCATAAATTTTTCTCTTTCTTTCAAACCATTCAACAACAAGCAACAATTTTTATCTGGCTAGAACTCGAACACATATGATATGACACACCAACTTTTCTCTGTTTTAAAAGCTCTGCTTTAAATGGAATCACAAGTATTTGTGTCGATGAATAGAAAGACTTGGATGATTTATAAGCAAGGAATGGATAAGAATCATGATTTTTTATTTATTTATCATAAATAATGTTCTATAGGATAAAAATAGTAGGATTCGGTTTTATCCGAATTTGATATTTCTTGTCCCCTTAAACCGGAACTTCCTCTCTCTTCTCCATGAAATCTAACTTTGGACGAACTCAAAATTTTTTATTAATAAGGAAAAGTCTAAATGACCTAAGGAAAAACTTAAACTCTTAGGTGAACTTATAACCTTTAAGATAAATGGACTAGAAATTTCATATTTATTTATTTATCTTAAATATCATTATTCCACCTAGAACAAGGGTTGTGTGACCAAGTTCAAGGTGATTGCTTACGTGAAATGTGATATGTGAAGTTGACAAGTACTTCGGATAAGGGTGAAGTGTTTTGTATTTGTATCCCATGCAGTAATGTAGTTACAACTACAAGTCGATCATATCTTCAACAAAGAAAATCACTTTCTGTGATAAGTGACTCGTGAATGAATGAATTCTGGACGCTGCCACTCTTGGTTATTTATTCAATTGTTTAGTTGTAAAAGACATTATAAAAATAATTTAATTTTTGTTCAGTACTAGTATTATTTATAAATTTATTTTTCTCACTAATTAAGCTCCATATTATAAAATTTATTGTTTCAATATATAATGGTCTAATTGATTCAACCAATGACCCACTATTTCGATTAGTGGTTTATTAACACAGCACCTCAATTAAGTGTATCATCGGCCGAAACATTTAATTGTTTTTTCATTTTCCTTTTTTAGTCTGATGTTTCGATTTTAGTTTCACGATGAGATGACATGACAAATTTAATTAGATAATTATGTAAACTTATTAAATTTATAATACGCACAGCAAATATCTTACGGCCCATTCGGTATGTCCTATAATGTCAAACATGATAGTGTTATGTCTGATAACATTATGATGATAAAAATTTAATTAATGTTATCCAGCGTTTGGTAATATATTGTATAACTTATCATATTGTTTAAATTGATACAATTATATATTTGGTGGGTGGTGGTGGTGGTGGTGGCAGTGGTGGTAGTGGTGGTTGTGGTAGTGGAGGATGGTAGTTCTGCCGGTGGTGGTGGTGGCGATATTGTAGGGCAGTGAAGAAGGGTGGTGGTTGTGGCGGTAGTGGTGGCAGTGGCAGTAATGGTGAGTAATGGCAGTAAAGCATCAAGGTATAGACGGTGGCGAGGGTGGTAATGGAGTTGGTAGTGGTGGTGTTGTAAGGCGGTGGTGGGGCAGTGGCAGAGACAAATGGTGGTAGTGGTGGCAGTGGTGGTGGCGTTGGCAGTGCCAAAGGGTGGTGGTGGTGATGATGGCAATGGTCGCGCGTATTGGTGGTGGAGATGGTGGTGGGGGTGGTGACGACGGTAGCGGCGTGGCGGCAGTGGTTGAAGGTGGTTATGGCAGTAGATTAAATATTTTCAAGTAGTTTATATGTCACAATCTTAACCGGTCTTATCTCACCTCTACTCCGAATAATATCTATTGATTGCTTTGTCTCATTAACATCTCAAACATATATAAAGCATGTTAGTTATTGTCTTGGTTTGAATTATAAGTAGATGCTAGATGAAATTTTTAGGATTTAGTGAAAAGTAGCCATAATTTAGCTGTGAATTAGCTACAAGATTGCTATGAATTTCAATAGTATTTTGCCGCCAATTAGCTGCTAAATAGCTCGAAGTTCTCACAGTTGTATAGCTAGGAGAGTATAAATCGTAACCAGATTTGGCTATGGTTTAAATCTGGAAATAGCTAGGATATTATTTTGATTTGCTACCGTTTAATTGCTAAATATTTGGAGGCTAATCAGCCTCTCATTTCATGCTACCAAATGTTTGGCGGCCAAATACTAGTGTTTTTGTAGCTAAACGGGATTTGCTAGCAAATTGCTAGGAATGGTTTGGAAGCTAATTTCCAAATTTCTTGTAGTGACATGCCTCCAATCACGTCTCTCCTTTTTCAATTTAAAATAACTTTTAATTCAAATTTAATTATATAGATTCTAATTGAATGCATGTGTAAAACTTCTTTACAGCATCAATGCATCAAAATTAAACTCATAATATAAATACCAAATTAACAATCAATAAACTCATAACGTAAAAAAAGTGAAGGAGATAAAAAGCTTCATAAAAAAAGTGTGTATATCGATTTATTAACTATCTTTCTATTACTTAATTTAATTACATATTATTCCGTCAAAAAAATTACATATTATTACTAAACTATCAAACAAAAGGACACACGTTTTCCTCTTGTAACTTAAATGAAAAAAAATGACACACATTTATGGCTGTTCTCAACTTTTTTTTTTGTTGAAATGATGCTTTTAGTCGCCATCACCCATTATTAAAAATGGACCTACCCAAGGCATGTGACCTAATTACAGGAACGGATCAATGTTGTTGAACTTCTCAATGCATTGATCTATCTATATATGTTGCAGCACAAGGAGAGTAGTCATATCAATAATTAAGCATCCATTTTAGGTCTTAAATTTTGAGAAATACAAACATATAAATATTGAGACATTTAAAAAACACCTCATTTTTTTCCTATTCATTTCTCCTATCATATATTACATTCATTATTTTTTTTTTCTTTTTCACTCTAGATATATCAATAAATCATTTCCCATAAATTTCTATCCACAAGCTTCGGCCCATACTTACCCATATATCCACGCAATGCGAGAGCTTAATTGCGGGTCTCCGTCGTAGAAACAAGCACATTAATTAAATTTTTAGGGGATGACGTGGCACTGTGAGAGCTTCATGGGTCATGGCCATATATTGCAGAAACAATGTATGGTGTGAGCTTTCTATGAGATTGAGACCTACACCAAAAACAATGTGAGATTGAGACCTAAGATTTAGGTCAAGATTTATTTAAGAAAACTTCAACGATAATAAATCTGACATATAATTATTTATAAAATAGAATATATATATATATTTATTATCGGTTGAAATTGAATTAAAACATGATCAGGAGCTTGGATATAAGGAGATTTATGTGTTTCAGAACGTATGAATGTGGTAGATACCTTCCATATTAATATAAATTCGTCAACGTTTTGGGTGAGGGATACGGTCTTAAGGGTCAAAGCTATTTTTATTTGGGGTTGGCAATTCCAGATTGATTATATCTCGAAAATGAGGTATAATGCGATTGATTTCTTAATTTGACAAGCTTGTATGGAGGGCTCTCCGCACCGTGTTTAGAGGTTTCCTCCCTCTCATGTTATTGAGGCCTTGTGCCTTGATGTGCTTCCTTAGTTTTTGCTGTGCTCTTTAGTCTTTCTCTTATAAAAAAATTATGATTTTCCTACAATTTCTCCAATACTTAAAAGAAAATATTTATTTTAACTGTTTCTCTAATAAAATGAAAGACTTTTTCAACTATTTCTCCTATATAAAAGGAAATATTGAAACAATAAATAAATAAATAAAAACTGTACTTACTCCACATATTTAGAAATCTTCTATATTTAAAATAATATTTGATTTATCTTAACACCCTCACACAAGTTGGTGCATATATCCCAAACTTGAATAAAAGCTAAATGTCAAATAAGGTCTCAAATTAGGCATTTGACTCTAGTCTCCGCTCATTTACCTACTCGGATAACAGAGATATGATTATAATATTTTTATGGCAACAAGCGGAATAGGGAATGGGTCATTTCACATCCCTAATTTGCCTTACAATATAACAGTGATTTGTGAGTGTTCTCTTCAGCATACACCACCTTATAATATAACATAGTCATTTTCCACTCCTACTCCACTTCTTTTGAGCACTGATATGATCCTCCTTAATGTTTGTAATCTTGACGACATCCCTTTGTCCTTGTAACGCCTCGACTCTCACAAGGGTTATTGTCGTAAATATGAAACAAAATTAAAGAATAACAAAGCAACAGAGAAATTTGAACCAAGAAAACCATTAAATAAAAATGCACAAAGGACAAATATTCAAGATATGAAGATAAGAAAGAAAATTATATCTCACTTTCCAAGCCAACACGCAGGAAGACTTCTAGAACAGTGCAACCCTAATAAGTGCCAAGTAATAAGGACAAGATACGGTGCATACTCGATCAACGAACAAACCCTAAACACACTATGGATTAGGACCCCGTGATACTCTACATTTAGCTTTCTGACGCTCCAACTCTCGCTCACGCTCCAAGCATATCCTAGCACGCTGCACTCTCCACTATCGCTCCCTACTAAGCCAACGATCAATCGACTCAGTATCGCTCTCCAAGGTACTAGTGAACTCCTGACGATTAGCGCCACTAGCAGCATGCCTTTACATCTCGTCATCGAACAGACATATCAAGTCTAACAAAGGTCGTGGTGGAATAGTAATAGTCATAGATCCACTATAATAGTGCACGTCTACAACATGTCCATAGCGATCTCTTTGTACAGTCCGCATCCAACCACGATATGTCAACATTCATGAAACTCGACTAAAGCTCCAAGCCGACATGTCCTCATGATCAAGTAGATATACCTCCTCGCATCTCGGGAACGGAATCCCTCGAAACACTCCAGTCCTCATCATCTGGCGTTAAGCGCCCACACAAAAAGCATTCAAACAAGCAAGGGTCAACTCCAAATAATGACTCCACAAATATTCAACATGTGAGCATATATCAGTATAAATAAGCAAGATATCAACAAGGTAACAACACGGTAAGTCAACAATATCTTACGGAATAAACCTAGGGTTAGTCTAGGTATGCAATGCTCAGTACCCAATTGTACAAAAAAAACTATGTTCCGGACATTTAACGTCAGCCACTAAGGAATGACGGGACGACCACAGCTCCTCGACGAAAAGAAGGACAACAAGGCTGTTTGCAAGGTCAGCCACTTAACAAGAATGACCACCAAACGAGAACGGGTTGAACCCAAAACCAGGAACAATTCACAGTCGGACAACAACGAATGGGTGAACCAAAAGATGCATAAGCCAGGATGTTAGTAAACCATCTAAAAAATGAACCGTCCAATGATGTCCAAAACATATCCAACGACAAGAATATAAAAACAATACCAACAAAATAGCATGGTATGATAACATCAATAGTAACAATTAATAGCATCAAGCATATAAATAAATATTCTCAAGCAATAGCATGTGATAACACTTAGGCAATAAATCAAGTAATCACATAATCAAATATTTCACATATCATATGAACATAAAAGCATCAATAAATCAAGCATATGATATCAACAAGCACAAAGTAATCACATAGCACAATCGCACACATACACTTCTAAGGACTAAGTTACTCTTACCTTGGCCTATTCCAAGCGTATAACCAATCAAAAAATGAAGTCCTTCAAATAGAACCTTTAAAATATTGTGCATAAACTTTACATAATTAGTCTACATACTTTGCATGCAAAGCCATGCAAAATTATTTAATTCTTTTTATTTATTTTCCCCAACAACCGAGGACTTAATATATTAATCTCAAATATATTCACTCTGTGAAGAAGACCTCTTCCTTTACTTTGACTGAAGTTTTGATGACGACAACACACATCACAAAAAGAAGAAAAGAAGACTTAAAGGAGCCGGCTTACAAACTTCAAGTTCATAAATTAATGTTATAGTTTTAGTTTAAGTCTTGTTACTTAGTGTGCTATGTTTTATTAAGGTCACATTGCATATGAAGGCTCATAAATAATTAACTAATTGAGTATAACATGTTTTTACAATTAAAACAAAGTAGAAACACTCAATTAGGCTTTAAAATTTAATAAACTGAATTCTGGACTCAGTGTAATTGATTACAAGCTTTGAGAAATCAATTACCACACATGGCAGTAATCGATTACCACAAATCAAGTAATCGATTACATGTTTGAATTTGGTATTTGAACTACAACGACTAGCAGCGTAATCGATTACCCACTTGCTACAATCGATTACCATGTCAGTAGATGTGTCTTTTATGAATCAATGCATTCTTAAACGTTGGGAAAGCATTGCAATGGTTCATGGACGACCTCTAGTGCCTATAAATAGTCCAACGATGCTCTGAGTTCTAATCACAATTTTCATAATCATAGAGCAATCAATCTGAGCAATTAAACTCTTATTTCAAAAGAACACTCATGTAATTCAACTGTTAAAAACTCAGAAAAATTTTGAGCCTTCATTGTGATTGTCTGGAGCATACAAACTAAGACCAATCCATTTAGATTGAAGGATTGTTCAACCATTGTAAAATCCTCTTCATCCACCATAGTGTTTGGGGTTAGTGGAAAAGGTCCTTTGAATCGGTTTGATTCAAAGTCCACCATAGTGTTCAGTGAAAGGTCTGTAATCAGAAAGTGGTTTGCTCTTTGAGGGTTGATAGGTCTTCTTAAGATCCTTGGTGCAAACATCGGTAAGAACACTTGATCAATCAGAAAGTGATGTGCTTTCGGGAGGATTGATAGGCTTTCTTAGGGTCCTTGGCATAAGCATCTGTAAGAACACTTGATCAATAGTGTCCCAAATCAGAACGGGGGACTGGACGTAGCCTTTTGTGGTTTGAAGGTGAACCAGGATACATCGCTGTGTGATTCTCTTATCCCTAAACTTTTACTTTATGCAATTTACATTTTCGCTGCATACTCGTTTATTAATTGCGAATCTTTCAAAGTAAAAGTTATCATTTTTGAATTGGGATTAATAAGCCGAAAATCGTAAAAACTTAATTCACCACCCTCTTAAGTTGCCATATGGACTTACACACTCTAATTATTTTAAAAAATTATTCCTCCTACTATATGTAGTCATGCTATATATTCTCTTTAAATAAAATCTCTAATTAACAACCAAATAATTCTTCTAAAGATTTTTAAACTATAACATAATCAAAATAATTATTAAACTCAGAAAATACACTCCCTTAGTCATAAAGATAATTAGAAAATCTTATCTCCTATAACTTATTCATTCACACATATATACATAATTTTTAGGGATTATCAAGTAACTGGTCCCTGTGTTTGTACCCATATCTGACCTAGGTCCCTCGCCGGAAAAATCTTTGCATATGGTCCCTGTGTTTGCTAAATGTCTGAGCTAGGTCCTCACCGGTGACCGGAGCTCAGACCAGTGATTATGTGGCATGCTGACAAGATAAATGAGAAACATGTGGAAATGACACGTCACAAAATAAAAAATAAAAAATAATTAAATAAATTGAAATTACTAACATGACCCTAATATAACACAATGCAAAATCAAAATCCCTAAATCCCCAAATGTTAAAACACTGTTTCTTTCAAATCCTCAAATTCTCCCTTTTCTGGAAATCGATTCTTCTGCTTCCCCTCTTCAGTACGTGCGTTTCGTCTTCCCCCAAGCAACGAGTCTTCTCCTCATCTTAGTTGATTGACGCTCTCCAGTCCACATCCAACACGAAATCTCTACAACAATTTCAACCTCTTTCACATCATTCACAATTCTAAAACAATTGACATTGAAAATGAAAACACCAAAAAACTCCATTTCACCAGAAGAAGCAGAAGCTTGTTCAGAGGGAATTCAATTGGAACTTTGAACTAAACTGAAAAAAACTCACCTGCCCATGAAGATGCCCATATAGCAGCACCCACCACCAAGAAGTAAAATGCATACTGCAAAAAACAATTCACAATTTCACATTCACCTCCAAAATCTCAATTACAAAAGCTTTCAACTTTGAACAATTTCCTTCATTTCTACTATCACCTACCTTCACAACTTCCTGGGTCATCTTGTCCACGTTGTTAGCATTGGAACCAAAAGAGTTCACAAGATCCGCGAAGAACTGAAGAAACAGAGGCAAAGAACGCAGCAGCAAGATGAAGAACGCAGCAGCAAGAGCACGAAAGGAATGAAGATGATTTTGGGGATTTTGGGGGTTTAGGGTTTGTTGTTTTAGTGGGGTTATTATTGTAACTTCAAATGTTTTATTAATTCAATTTATTTTAATTTCTGAGTTGTAAATTCCACATATGCATCACTTATCTTGTCAGCATGCCACGTAATCAGTGGTCTGAGCTCCGGTCACCGGCGAGGACCTACTTAAAACTAATTACAAACACAGGGACCTTTTGCTAAGATTTTTCCGATGAGGGACCTAGATCAAATCCGGGCACAAACACAGGGACCACTTACTTGACAATCCCTAATTTTTATTCATATTTTCTTCAAAGAAACTGCACTATTTATCTTATGAAATAATTCCCTTTTATTTAGAAAAATATTCTATACTTACTAGACATTACTGTACAAATTATTCCCTCCACCTTTCTGAACCATGCGCATATATACATATTTATTTATGTATTTTCTAGAAAAAACTGCACTTTAATTAATCCAATAAATTATACCAACATTAATTTTAGTTTTAAAATTAACACCTTAAATTCAGAAATTGTTCTCTCCCCATATATATATAATTTTATTTTTCAAAACTACATTAGGATTATCTCTTAATCAAAGATACCTATTCAAACCCAAGATTTAATGACTTCCTCTTGTAACCAAAAAAATAAAACCCAAGATTTAATAATAAACTAATAAATTTTCAAAAATTAAACATTCTCCCTAATTAACTTAAAATTTTCGGCCATACATAATATATAATATTTATCTCACTCTACTATTTTAAAAACATATCTTGGAAATAAAACTATATCCTTAATTTATTTAATTCAAATTATATCACCTTTTAAAAGATATAACAAACTAATATAGTTCATAGGCTTAATAACACTTTTGGTCCCTCACTTATCACGATTTGACAGTTTTGGTCCTTAATAAAAAAAATTAGCCTAAATGGTCCCTCACTTTGTCAAACGAAGTCCCCCGTCACTATTCCGTTAGAAAATTAACGTTTTCCGTTTCCTATCTAATATTTAATAGATTTTGAAAAAAAAATAAAAAATAAAAAAAAAACCCAAATATGGGTCGTTCAACCGCCACCACCCCCACTACACTAAATCACTACCACCATCATCTTCACCTTGTATGTTAAAAGATTTTTCTTCAGAACCCCAATCTTCATCTATTTCTCATCTTCATCTCTTTCTCCATAACCCCAATCCTTTTCCTCTCCTTGCGCCGCCACTACACTCCTTCACCTGAACCACCTTCACTCCCTACCAACGTCGCCACCACCTTCTCTTCCTCGCCCACACCCATAATATCCCATCCTCTTAAAGACCTTCTCCCCTTTCGATCTAAACAAAAAACACTAGATCTGAAAGTGTGGGTGAAGCAGAGATCGAGAAAGAGAGCAGAGATCGAGAGAGAGCAGAGATCGAAGGAATTAGGTGAAGCCGCTAGACATGACGGTCTTCGCGGTGGAGGGAGTGAAGACGCAGCGGCGTGGTTCGTCAGTGGCGGGGATGGCGATGGAGGAGATTGGGGTTGTCGACTTGGCTTCAATAGAAGTAAGGAGAAGGCACAAGGGGAGACGAGAGGAATAGGCAAGATTTGCGTCGAGAGGGAGCGCGGAAAAACCCTAGCGGCGCACTAAGGAGAGCCTTCGCGAGAGAGAGTGAACTGATTCATCATCACCACTTGTTGTTCGCATATGGGAATATTTCCTTCTTGTTCGCATATGGGGATATTTTTGCTCTATTTGAATGTAGATCATCCCCTTCTAGTAAAATTTCAATGTCCAACAAGGTTTGTGTTCAATTTTGTCTTCTTTTAGATCAATTATGCACCAAATGTCAAGTGCAGCCAGCTTTATATTTCTTTAGAAATGGAATTGCCGCTTTTAATTTTGTCCATTGTGGTATCTCTACAACATAAAGCTTGTATCTGAGTTTGGCCCCTGTACCTGCACTATCCTCGAGCTCTAAACATTTGATGAGGTTGCTGTTTTTTCCATATCAAAGGGTAGGTGATTGGGATTGGAGCTGCTAATTTATCCTAAATGGAGTTATTCTTGAAGTTACTTGTGGACGAGTGTGTCACTGCGACATGATTTCACAGACCTGGAGAGTTGTATTAAAAGGTTAGGTCTGATATCAATAGTGGGACTTTAAGCATTGGTTCATATTTTGATCCTATAAAAGTGGCTTAAGCAACTATGCTACTTAGTCTTTGTGATCTGTTGCAATTTGTCAAGTTTTTCTAATATGCTTGATCTGGATTATTTCCTCTCTTTTTGTATATGGGTTTATTCATTCATCAATATACACATTTTGCCTGGAGAAAGAGATGAAGCTAAGAAAGAGATGAAGCTAAGAAAGAGATGAAGATTGGGTTAAGGAGAAAGATATTTTTGTTACAATTTTTTTTTCAAAATTTTTAACAGAAAACGTTAGTTTTTTAACAGAATAGTGGCGGGGGACCAAAACTGCTGTCGTTTGACAAAGTGAGGGACCATGTAGGCTAATTTTTTTTGTTAGGGACCAAAAGTGTCAAATCGTGATAAGTGGGGGGGACAAAAAGTGCTATTAAGCCTAGTTCATATGAATTCAAACTCAAATTCAAATTCAATTTTAAAACTGAATTTAAATTCAAAATCTATCTCAATATTTTCTTATCACATCAAATTCTAATAATTAATTATGAAGATAACAACCATAATATGAAGTTAACAAAAAAACTTAAAACCCTAGCCCTAACACCCCTTGGCCGCAGCACACACATACAACCAAGGGGAGATTTTCAATTTTTTTCCAAGATCAAACCACTCTATATTCTCCATGATTTTACGAGTTCTATGATGATCATGATGAACATAACAAACTAAAACCATAATCTTCACATATAATAATTCCTAAAACCCAACCTTAGTGAGAAAATACTAGCAAAACTCCTACTACATGTTTCTAATAGAAAGGATGGATCTACCAACCTTAAGAGTAAAGAATTGTTTGAATAAAGTAAGAACACGAAGAACGCTTAAAGATCGATGAACAACTCTTCGAAATTTCTCTTTTCCACTTCACGAACGAAGATCGCCATGTCAAAAAAAGAGAAACTCGAACAACAAGGGGAAGAAGTCTCAAGAACACGAACTAAGAACAAGTGAGAACTCTCCAAATGAAGGAGAATAATCTCAAAATTTTAGAGAGGGAACTAAAATACCCTTAGACTTTTTCTAGGGTCTTACAGTCCTCGTTTGCATACTGCGCATCCCAACTCGACCGACATCCCAAACTACTTTTCCTTGTCAGGCTCCTAGATCATGGCCATACAAATTGCCACAACATTTTCCTTTTACTACATGCATTGGTTAATGTGTAGCTGGCGTGCATGTTGACAATGCCAACATCTTTGCCTCTAGCTCAACCTCAAACGTCTGACAGTGGGGGAATGGTGCCACATGTCCTAGAGAAATTCTCCCTTTGGATATTGAAGAAGGTTCTCAGGAGGAAGATGGTGGTGTGACACTGTCTCATGAGGGAGAAATCAAAATTATGCCTGTCGATATTGTTAAAGCACATGATCAGATTAGTAAATATGGTTCTCGACGTCTTGGGTTCTATACATTTAAGTCTTGCTTCTATTATATAGTAAGTAAATAGGATTCCTAGAAAATAGAAATCAAGCTAATTTGTACTGAGAGAACATGACTTTGAAACTTTTTAAATAGGGTTAATGGTTTAATAGGTCCCTGTAGTTGCACCAAGATTTGTCTTTGGTTCCTTGCCGGAAAAAAGTTTGCAACAGGTCCTGTAGTTGCACCAAGTTTGCTATAAGTCTCTGCCGGAGATCGGAGCTCCGACAAGTGCATATGTGGCAGGCTGACTGTATTAATGAAGATGATGTGGAATTTATTTAATTTAATTGGAAAACAGGTCAGAAAATTAGAAAATCCTAAATCCCCAAATTAGAGTATATTTATGCTCTCTTCCAGGTTTGTTTCTCTAGAATCAAGGTATTATAAACGAGTTAATACCTTCACATAATGACGTCGTTCTAATACCGACAAAATAATTATCTTGCATGAAAGTACTTGCCCATGAAGACTTCATTTCATACAGCCTCTTCACCCAATTGTTTTCAGATAGACCATATTTCTTAATCAATTTTTTCCATTTCTCTTCAAACCTGGCTGGGGTTAAATTTCCATAAATAAATAAATTGAATTCATTTGATAACTTCGAATCATAAAGATTATCCACACAATTTTGATGAGTGCGCCATGAACATAGCCTATGTGTGGTAGTAGGCTACACATCCTTAATAGCTTGCCTCATTACACCATCCCCGCCTATAACCACAACCTTCAGATGCTTGTCAAACATTGCTTTAGTGAATTTTTCCAAAACCCATTTGTATATCTCATATTTCTCATCATGCACAACTACAACCCCAAAGATTTTTGTCTCCTATGACGGTTATACCCACAAAAAATAACCAAAGGTTATTGTACTTGCTCTTACTGTATGTACTGCCAAATGCAATCACATCCCAGAATATGTTGTAATCAAGTCGACTAGTCTCATCACACCAAAACAAGTCTTTCAGATTACCATTAAAGTTTTGTTGTACTTGAAGGAAAAAAAGTGGGTTTGTGTCAGCCTTGCCCTGCAAGTAGGTAAGTGCAACAACTGAATCACCATTTTGCACTCTTCACCCTTCCCCTATCTATGTGGTTGGACAAGTCATTTTTTCGTGAAACTTGTCAACTAATGACCACGTTTTTTTGCCCAACATCACCCTCATAATGTTGTAGTTCCTAGCACCATATAACTTAAGACTTACAACTTGAGCTTTGTTTCCATCATTCATGTGCCGATATGACAGAAATAGGTGAACTTGTTCAGTTGGTGTTAAATCACGAATGTGAACATCATCAAAATAGATAACTCTCCACTTACCTGTCATATAATCATCACGAAATCAAATTCTAATAAAACATTCGACTCTAGTAATAGGCTTCAATTTTTTTAAGAGTTCCTCATTCTTGAGGTGCTTCTCGTGTCTCAAACCATCTCTATTACACGCACACTGTCCTGTCACTTTATGCCCTTCACCATTGGCATACAAATCATCTAACCTCGTAGCAAACCCACGGAGGCGAGCATAAGTTTATTAAAACTGACATGCCTCCTCCGAAGAAGAAAAAATATTCCTCGAATATCATTTGCAGTCAACTCAATTATCTTTTTAGTGTATTCCCTATCTAAATTGCATTACCACCATTGCGTTTACATTCACACCATTCTCATATGCATTGCTAGCATCTACATTGCCAGCATCCCCATTTCTGTTGCCACTATTCTCATATGGATTTCCAGCATATCATTTGCATTGCCATGATCCTCATTTCCGTTGCCACCATTCTCATCTGCATTGCCAGCATTATCGCTTGCATTGTCAGCATCCTCAACTGCATTTCCAGAATTGTCATTTGCATTGCCATCCTTCTCATGTGCATCCCCATCTTCATTATTCATATTATCATTCTCAATACCAATCACATCCAAATCATCAAACAGGTTAAACCGGCCTCTTTTACATTGATTGGCCATTTCACCAGATCTGATTGCAGGAACCACATTGAACAACACACATTTATCACTGCCCTATATGGTTAACAAGTGATCCAAAGCAACAATATCTAAATAACATCACTAATTTCACAATTACTCCTACAAAATCCAAGACAAATAAACAAGAAAAAAAGAAGTTGTTGCAGAGGTACTAACCACAGTACAGAACTTTGTCATATTACCCACAACGGTGCCAACCCTACATTTTCTATCGAACCAAAACCAGAACTCCAACCAACAACCCAAACAGAAAACGTAGCGGAAAAATCAACGAACTTGATTATTGGCAAAATCTTCCAAAGGGAGATACAGACGCCTTACAACGAAATTGTTGGAACCCTAAAACCAAAACACCAACCCAGAAACAAACGCACCACCAGAATAGGTGAACTACATCAATGGTGAACGCAGGACCGAGAATCACAAACCCAGACACAAACACAACAAACAAATCACCCAACTCAAGCAATGGTGAACGAAAACTCGCACACCTCGAGCCTAGATAAGAACGCCTCAAATAGTGATTGGAGAAATTGAAAGGAGATGGATGTGTAATCCCTCTCAACCATGAACCTTAATTAATCTTTCACCAAAAGAGTGAGTTAATCCATGCTAAGTTTTTTCAACTCAATTAGGGGCTACAATTGAAAACAATTGAGTTATGGGACAATTTTATGATTACAAATAGTTTTTAAGGTGTAAAAATATGACTGGTCCAACTCATTTCCGTACTAAAAAAATTCTCGTACCAAAAATTTGGCCATTATAAAATAATGTGCTAATTAAGTGCTAAAATTAATCTACAAAGTCTTTTTTGACTTGTTAACTAATTTTTTTTGTCCATTGTAAACAAATCAGCATTGATAACTTAATTTTTCGTATAACGATGGACAAATACAACTTCCTTTAACGTTTACTTCTATCTACCGTAATTTTAACTTCTTTTTCAAACATGTGCATTTTTTTGTCGAGGTAAATAAAAATAAAGGAAAAAGATGTGATCCCACTTGAATTGCACTCACACTTGAGAGATATAGGAAGAAGAGAAATGTTAGCAATAATATTTTTCTAATAATTTTTTTATCGGGCAAAATTCATGTAAAATTCACTTAATTATATGGTCTCACTCTCAATTTAGTGAAATCTACATAAATTTTAATAAATTAAAAATGTTGGAGAAAGAGTGCCACAAATAGTGTTGTTAGCCCTCTTACGAGAAGAGAGAAGAGAAGATTCAGACATGTAAGATATGATATATTATATAATTAAAAAAAAAAAGGTAAAAAGTGAAATTGGAGAAAAGGTAGTCTGTGAAAGGAATGAGAACTGAAAAATAAAGCATGTTATTACACATTACATTACTGTCCATGGATTAAAGTTGATGATAGGTCGCCTTCCAAAATTTATTAATGACACATCACACAACCATCACTTTATGATGTCACGTTCAGGTACCCTTTTTCTCTTTTTTATTTGATGAAAACCCGATGGATATGGAAATATGGAAAGAGAGGATGGATGCCTCGAAACTTGATTGACAGAATGGGCAAAGGCTTAGTTATGCTATGCTGATTGCTGACAACAAAGCAAGAAAGGAAAATAAAAATGTTATTGTTTCAGTAGCTATCTAGAAAGAGAATAAATATGTAATAAATATTGTTAACTTTTAAAAATATATATTTTATTTTTTCATTTTAATTTTAAAGTATATTTATATCTCTCCTCATTTATTATTTTTATAGGGACGTTATATGGAAAAATATTAATTAATGATTTCTTGAAATTTTAAGTGGATAGTTATTATGGAACAATTTTTTTCTCCCTTAGAGTATTTTCAATGGTGAGATTTTATTTTGATGTCTTAAAGATTTCTGTTGGGTCCATACTGCCACATAGGCTTGAAGACACCCATAAGATTTCATTGCACATTTCACTCCGGTGGTTGAGATCTTATTTTACTTTTGGTTGGA
The DNA here is from genome assembly GCA_030819835.1 of Acmispon strigosus. Taxonomy (NCBI): domain Eukaryota; kingdom Viridiplantae; phylum Streptophyta; class Magnoliopsida; order Fabales; family Fabaceae; genus Acmispon; species Acmispon strigosus. Next base: position 40,887,441 of record JAUAMA010000005.1, on the reverse strand, counting down.
CCCACAATACACAATATATTTATATTATTTATTTCCTCCTAATATTAAATTAAATTAAACTAATAATTCTATACAAACATAATTAATAATTAAAATAGATATAATATAATTAAATATCAATTAGATAGGAAATACATAATTAAAGTTCAACAATATATTATTTAATTAAAAATGAAAGGAAATACATATTATTGAAAAATAAATTACAATACATTTTAAATAAAATATATAATATTTCATAATATTAAGGAGGTTGAATGAGAGAGAAACAATATTGTTTTATTTAAGATCCCACTTTGAAAGAGGAACCGGCTAAGACATCAAAATAAGATCTCAAGTCATATCACCTCTCTCCAATGGGTGAGATTTTATAAGATTCAGATCTTATTTTAAGATCTCAATTTAAAATCCCCATTGAAGATGCTCTTAGAGCATCTCCAATGGAGAGCTTAAGGTGGGATCTTATTTTAAGATCCACATCTTATAAGATCTGAACCATTGGAGATGTGTGACCTGGAGTGAGATTTTAAAAAAATGTCTGGTTCCTTTTCAAAAAGTGGGATCTTAACTATAATATTATATTTTCTCTCTCCTACCACCACAATCAACCACCAGAAACAGAAATCAGAGGGAAGGAAGAGATGAAATAATCAGAAAAATATGGCAATATGGCGCGATAGATTACAAACAGATTAAAAATACAATAAAAAAATACATATATGAAAAAATGGGTTCAAAACCCTCCGGCGGCCGTGACGGAGAGGCGACGAGAAGCGATGCGGTGGCTTGGGAGAAGGAGGAGCTGCGGCGGCGTGGGAGGAAGAAGGGGCTGCGGCCGCGTGGGAGAAGGAGGCCGCGTGGGAGAAGGAGGCCATGGGAGAAGGAGGTCGCGTGGGAGAAGGAGGCCGCGTGGGAGAAGGAGAGGCTGCGGCGGCCGCGTGGGAGAAGGAGATGGGAGAAGGGAGATGAATGGCTGCAAGTTAGGGTTTGGAGAAAAAAAAGAATTTATAGTGGATGACCTGATAACCTGTCCAACAGGTTGAGTAAATAAACGTTGTGCCATGAGGAACCGGCTGGGCCGGTCATCTTATAACCGTTGAGCTGTTTTTCAAAAAAAAAAGTCATTTTTTGTCTTTTTCTCGACGGGCTGATTGTTTTTGGCCCAGTTTTACTTTTTTTTTTCTGCACAAAATACCTTAATCACACTATAAATAACTTTTTTAATTATTAATTATATTTGTATAGAATTATTAACTTAATTAAATTTAATAGTAGGTGGAAATAAATAATATAAATATATTATGTATTGTGGGTCCAGTTAAAAGTAAAATAAGATCCCAACCACTGGAGCGAAATGTGTTGTGAGATCTTATGAGTGTCTTAAATCTATGTGGCAGTATGAGCCCACCAGAAATGATTAAGATACCAAAATAACATCTCAAAATAAGATCTCAATTGGAGATGCTCTTAGTGAACAAATTTTAACTTCTTGAAAGTTGAGGGTTGTTCTACCATTATTAAGACTATTTACGTTATATCTCTAACTAATGCAAGATTTCTAACACATGCTCTCATATTCAGGGCTGAACATTTAGGGTATGAAATATGCAGGACTTGACATATGCAGGGTGACCAAAATACGAGAGATATCCACCAACTAATGCATTTAGGATAACCTCTTATACTATATTAAAATTTAAAAGATATAATACAATTACAAAAGTTAGTTTGAGAGTTGATGTTGATCTACTCTTATCATTTTCAAGACTATTTTCATATATCTAACTAACAGTGCAATGTTTAATTTTACATTAGAATACGTAAATGCAAATGTGATTCCACATATTTCTTAACATCAATAAAAAAAACTTAGAATTACACGAATTAAATAAAATATGATTTTGATATATTAACGTCAAAATGAAAGTGGCATCTACTCTTATCTATACTTGAATTGTCATGTTACCTTTGGAATGCGTAGCTTCCCTTAATAATTAATGACATAACGGGGCATTCAATGCTATCTACCCCGAGTGGTTGGCCTTAGTCTCGTGTATATGACAGTGATGAAAATTGAGACAGTTCCAAGTTCCTGTTAACCAAAACCAGAACAATTATGGAGAAGGGAAACGTTGTTGAAGCAGCAACAACAACAACAACAACAAGATCTTCCATTCAGATGGAGCATGCTGATGAGGAAATAGGAGGCAACGCCAGCGTCCTCCGCATTGTGGAGACGTTCCTGCGTTTGTTTCCAATTGGTCTGTGTGTAACTGCCCTTGTCATTATGCTTAAGAACTCTCAGGAAAACGAGTATGGCTCTCTTGTCTACACTGACCTTAGTGCTTTCAGGTAACAATCAATGCCATTTTTCTGTTTAAAATTCCATTTATAACCATGAAATTGCCCCTCATTGCATGTTTGGATCTGCATGGTATATAAACTGGAAGCGATTCTGCTTGATACAAGCTAGCTAGGGGCAATAGCTTCTCTTTTTAAGTTTGGTTTCACCATATATGGTTCCATGGAGAAGTATTCTGGACTTACTTCAGAGTTTGAGTTTGACAAATGTAATTTCACGTATTTTAATGCACTAATTGAAAAATTAGAATTTGGTGTGCTGCCTTCAACGCTGATACACATTGAGTTCGATGAGAATCTAAACAAGCACTTAATTGCCGACCATAGCGCATATTTGGGTACCGGTGAAAAACAACGATGAAACCAAAATTGGTGAACCTGATTGACAAAAGCTAGAGGAAATCGTCTTCTTTCACCGTAATTTTGGTTTTATCTTAAATTTTTACCGCGGATATAAACATGCACTAATAATATGTTTAAATCAAAATCTCAGCACATAGTACATAAACTTCTTACTAAAATTAACTTTGATTTTGGTTTTAGAATCATGAGTTGCTTCAGTAGTTTAAAACTGATTGTGAGGAAAAAAATCTCATCCAAAAAATACTATAAGTGATTTTGAGGTGTGCTTGTGGTTTGTGAAGTATGAAATTTGTCTGTGCACTATTCACAAATCAAAATCTCTTGTTTTGGTATCTGGATTTTGTAATATCTTGTAGGTATTTGGTGCATGCAAATGGCATTTGTGCCGGCTATTCATTATTCTCAGCAGTCATCGTTGCTTTGCCCCGCCCCTCCACCATGCCAAGAGCTTGGACTTTCTTTGTGCTTGACCAGGTCATTTAATTTCTCTTTTTCTTTCTTAAATTTTCTGCATGATTTATGACAGGTTGTGTTAGTTCGAGTTCTTAAATGTTTTTAAACAAATCTGAACCATATTGATTCGATTAAAATCATATTAATTTTATTTGGGTTATCAGGTTGAAATATAAATGATCATTAAGTTTTGAGATTTTATCTGCATATGTTATCCCTTTTATTTATAAATTTTGACTTTAATAGTTCCTTGTTCTTCAAAAATATTATGCAGTGGTCAAGTCATTTCTAAACTTACAAGCTCTAGTGGAAAGCTACAAGTTCTATCACATAGAGTTACAAGTTAAACTTGATAAATTATAAGCAATGTACCAATATACCACTTTTATTCATTTTATGAAGTTCTCCAATCATATAATGGAAGATCCTCTCTGGTACTTTCCAACATGTCACAATCCAAAATCTTGACAATTAATTTTCCATACGTCCAATTGAAAAATTTGAATTGGTGGGGTATTATGGGTTTATTATATGGGTGCAACTAGAGACTTCAAAGTATGGATGAGATTATCCCAATAGAGGATAGAAGGAAAATGTTGGGTCCCAATGAGTGTGGATACCCGGTAAGAAAGAAAGAGAAGAGAGAAAAATAATAAATTTAATATATAATGTGATGTGAAAAGAAGTGAAAGATAAAGATAAAAATAGAATTTATAAATGGTGTATGCACTGTTTGGTGTCTACTTATCGTAAGTAGGGACACACACACTAAGTAGACACCAAACATGATGCACCAGGAGTGAAAATTTATAAATGGTGTATGCACTGTTTGGTGTCTATATATATATATATATGATGTATTATATGAGGAAAATGTTTTTATATGAGAAAGTAAGAATAAATCATGATCATTAGATATAATCATAAATGGTCAAAAATCATGTGAATTTATTTTTTTATATATATATATATATATATATATATATATATAATGTAAGGGAAATCAGGAGTGAAAATTCTTATGTTTAAAGGAAGTGCTAAGACAAGTTTGCCAATTCATGTATCATGCAACAAAATATCAACAGCATGGGAACTTTAAGAGCTAAACATATTTTTCCATTTGTGGTTGCAGTTGCTAACATACATAATCCTGGCTGCTGGAGCTTTGTCAATGGAGCTGCTGTACCTGACTGAGAAGGGAGACCCTCCAGCTGCATGGAGTTCAGCTTGTGGGTATTATGGTCCATTTTGTCACAAGGCCACTGCATCAATAGCTATCACATTTGTTGCTGTCATTTGCTATGTTGTGCTTTCTCTCATTTCTTCCTACAAGCTCTTCAGCAAGTATGATGCACCAGCACCACCAATGAGCAGCTCCAATAACAATAACAAGGGCATTGCTATTGCTGCTTTCAATGGTTAACCCAGAACTTTGTGCTTGTGATGTTAAGGTTGTGTGCTGGTGAACAGTAATACACAGCTATGTATATGAAGTTGCTTTGGTCTGGACTTGGTTAGACATGCTTATGGTTGGATAAACACAAACTTGAAGTGCTTCTAACCTAATAGCATGTTTGGTTCAGATTTAACTTTTAAGAATCACTTATTCCACCATAAAGATTACTAGAAGTAGCTTCTTCTAGAATCATTTCTTATCCAGCATGAAAATCTATCGAATTTACACACAAACATTAAACATCAGCAGCAAGCTCTTTGTTGCAATGTCTACTATGTTTGGTTATCTAATTGGTAAATTGGGGAGGGAAACATATTAAAATGGAACATATATAAAATAGTGGAATTGGACGAATAAAATGAAATTTACATTTCTTATGATATATAGAATGAAGAAAATTATTTGTTCCATCTTGATTCCTCCAAATCGAAGAAAAATATAGGAATTAAATGAAATTGATCTAATTGAATGTAATTTAGCAGGATTAAAACTGGCTCAGAATGGCAAATTATTGGGATTCATATCCAAAGACCCCTCTGAAACTTAAAACTTGTCCTTATTGTAATATAAAAAGCCTACCTAGAAAATTTAACATTGAGAACTGAGAACACATTCTGAAACTACATTATTCATTCATACTCTTGGGCTTATTTTATTTAATAATTCATCAAACGACAAATTGTCAAAAGGGTCTGACAGAAAGAAAAGTACAAGTAACAACCAAATCAGAGGCTAGCAGGCTGATTGAGTAGAGTCCATCCAAATGAAAGTGTGCACAGCATAAGCCCCAGTACCGCCAGAAAATTATATTTCCTGCAAGCATATTGAATTATTGATCAATTACACATCAATAGTTTCACAAAAATATCAAATAATATAGTAGCAGTAGATTCAAACCTCTTTAGTCATTACCACACAAAAATCAAACAATTATGGTTCATTATTGATTTCAAATCAATCACTTGATTATTCACACCATCTTTTTATTTCTTATGGGCGAAATTCACATTTTTAAATCTTTAGTGTATGTATAGAAAACTCAAAATCAATTCTGATTTCTGAAGTCAAACCATTATGAGTAGAAGCTTATGTGAAGCTTCTAAGCTTATGTGAAGAGCTTCTGTCAGAATAGAGAATAAATTCTAAAGAGAGAAAGAAAAACTGAACCAAACATAGAATTATACTATAAAAAACAAAAGAATATGTGAAAAGCAAAAGGAAGAGAGCGAACCCAATAGTGAGACGTTTCTGGGGATCGCCAGTGGCATAGCCTGTGAAGTAGAAATATCTAGAAACGGTATAAAGTACTCCAAGGGCAGCACAAATGGAAGGGTGCTTCAACCCTCCCAAAATCATCAGCATGAAGAAGATGGGCATTGTTTCCAGAGAGTTCTGGTGCCCTCTCTGCACTCATCAAAACAAACACATACAAAAAACATTAACCACCCAATGGAAAACTGACAAAAGAAAGACAAAAATAAGGCTAACAATACCCTCCCTACAATCATATTTTCAACACACTTTTTCTTATTATTGGAAATTGGAAATGGATGAAATTCACATGGTTGGATCAGCTTATTTTTCTGCAGAATTAATTCTGTTATTTAGAAGTTAGAAGCTACTCACATAAGCTTCTATAAGAATTGATTCGAACTTTAAAATCAATTGTTTTAGGATTTCTGAACATGCTATAAGTCTTATTAAAATCACAGAAATCTCAATTTTACTCTTCCTTGGTGGATATACTTAAGTGAATTTCACTTAAAGGTGAAAAACCACGTGAAAAACCACGCCACCACGGTGAACAGTAACACCTGACAAAAGAACTTTCCTTAGTTTTTGTCACCGTCTTGATTTTGCAAAATGTATCCAAGCAGCATGCAATTACTAACAGGATTTTTTTTGCAAAATGTATATCAAAAAGCAAAAAGATTAATAAAATGTCAAAAAATTTCAGGCTTGAGGTAGAGAAAGGGACCTGAACACAGTTGAAGAGTTTGGCATCTTTGTTTTCGGATTCCAAAGCGTAAAGGGTCGGATAGAAAACCTTGTACCTGTGGGGAATTTCAACAAACACCTTGTAAACAAAATCACCCATGTCTAGGAATTGAAAAAAAGGAGGGTAAACAAAAGCAATTACTTCTTGCGAGCCTTGCCGACTTGAAAGGACATGTAGAAATTGAGAAAGCAGTAGAGAACGAGAACGATGGCCACAAAGCCGTAACCTTTTGGCAGCAATTCCGTGACCGCGGCCATTTTTCGTTGTGAATGGGTGAATCTGATGAGAGAAATGAAGCAGATGATATATATATAGGCTCGATAGGCTCGATTCGACGTTGACTATTGATTGTTTTATTTTTTTTTAATGGTAGAGATCATAAAATATGTTCTTCTGGGTTCTGGGTGCTTCTTCTCCAAGGCAAAAGCGCATCTAGCGACGTGTTGGGTTACGTATGAGTTTTGTCGCTCAATTTTTTAGTTTTTTTTATTATAGATTTATGCTATGTTTGGATGAATGATGAATTTTAGAAGGAAGTGTGGTGTAAGTTGGTCAGTTTCGGGCTCAAATACTTAAAACCGAACCAAACCGGCCAGTGAGAAAGTTGACTCAATTTCGACCGCTAACGGGGTCGGTTAGTGTCGGTTTCGAATTTTGCGGATTACGATTGACACGAGTGAGTTCAGTCGGTTTTGGGCTTATGTTGGACCTGACTTAGTTTTTATGTTTGACCAGATTCTACAGCCCAAAAATTAATATTTATAACATTCAAAACTTAAAAAAAATGAACATTCAAAACTTCAAATCCAAACAATCAAAGCCACCCTTTAAATCCATACTTTAAACTTAAAGTGAGATAATAATCAATCCTGCGGTTTAAAGTGAGATAATAAACTCACCACACAATAAATCAGCTCCACGAACTTCATTTGCAACAACTGGCTAGTTAATTGGATGGTCTCCACTGCCTCCGGTTGTCTGTTCCGAAACTGTGTTTGGTAGATTCTGACTAGGCTACTCCATGACTGTCCTATATCACAAATAAAACAAACAAGTTAATAAAAGTGAATAAAAAATGAAAGCACGGTTCAACTTTACAAATCTGAACGTGAATAATAGAAACACAATTTGTTAAAAGTTAAACAAAGGAATCAATACTTGTCATTAACCACTTCAGAAAACTAAGAGTTATTTTCTGCAAAACAAAGGAATAATAGAAATGATCAAGTTTGAGACTATTCAGCAAGAGTAATAAGTGATAAAATCTGCAACAATCAAGTTGAACCTGTTTTTATAAGTTACAGTTTTTTTGTTTTAGCTAAATTGTAAATTATTTTATCAATGATTTTAGATGATATTCAGCGTCTGTCTATGTGATAAATACATGCTATATAGAACTTCTGATATTCAGCTTCTTGCTAAATAACAAGTCCCACTTATTTCAAACAAACAATGATATATAGATAAAGCCCATCTATTGTATCTTTGTTACTAGCCGGAGATCATATTAACCACTAGCATTTTCCAAGTTAGGGAATATATGGAAAAAGGATTTTGTCAAATTATCATGAACAAAGACATATGTTTAGAAGCTATATTGCAGCAAAGATGCTCGAAATCATCTATGAATATAAGGTAATTTAAATATCATATTACACAGGTTCAGTGTTCTACAAAAATAAACATAAAAGGACCAACTTTTAATTGTTAGAATAAGTTTCTATTAGTTATTTAATTTTGTCAACTTGAACAAAAACAAGTAGTGGACAAGCACATGACAAATGTCAGATCAAAGCAGTGTCACTAACACCACATATGCAAATATGCAATACAAATTTCACATAATGAACCAAGAAAGGAGTAAGAGGAAGGAAAAAAATGTGGCCAACTTCAACAACATTAATTCATTTTCAACCTTCCAATAGTACAGTACAATTAGAAGCTTTTAATTTTATTTCCTAATAAGAAACGGAAGGAAAAAAAAAGTCAAGAATAAGAAATTCAGTGTGTTTAGATTCTATTGATCAACTCAACAACGATACACATTAAAACTGACATTGAGATTGTTTGCTATCAGACATTTTGGAAATCTTAAAATCTCAGTGTTACGATTATTGAAATGTATTGTAGTATTCTCATTTTTTACATTAGTTTTCAAAGGAAGTAAACATTTTCACTATGTTTGTTTAAATAATAGTGAAAATGGAGGGAAACAGAAAAAGAGAGAGAGGAAGGTAACAACGACTCACCACTGAAGAAAAAGAGGCTTAGCCTTCACGACGATTACGACTTTCCTGGGCAAGGTCTCGCTGCGGGTGCGGCTCAACGACAGCGGCCTTCGCGACTACGACGGCCTATGCGATGACGGCGACCTTCACGACGACAGCGGCAACTTGCAAGTGAGGTGACTGCACATGAGTTTCCTACATAGCTAGGGTTTTTTCAGTTCAACACAAGTGAGTGAGAGAGAGAGAGAGAGAAGGAGCTAAAAGACCGGGTTTCAACTCATGGAGTGGCTGCGATGTGATCAGTGGCGGACGGAGAACTTAGAGTTGGGTGGTGCCAATATGAACCAACATAATTTTTCTATAAAAAGTAGGTGAAACTAATAAGTAATTTTATACAAAGTGAGTGAAACCAACAAACAATTTTATACAAAATGAATGAAACCAACATGTCCCCCCTTGGCTCCGCCATTGGATGTGATAGTGGGCTACTGGGCACTGTAAATATGTTGAAAAGTGCTGCCAATACAATCTTTCAAACACACTATTTCTAACACACCACACTATTGGTCCATCTTTTAAAATGTCAACATATTTTTCTCAATTACTAAAAATTATGTTGACTTTAGAAGAAAAAAAACAATCACACATAATGTGTTCAAAAAAGTGTATCGGAAAGCATTTCTGTATTTGGTTCATGAATGAAAAAGGGAAAAGTAATAGCCTCATGATTTGAACTTTTCCTCTCACACATACGTAGAATACGAGTGCACAGGGGCCAGATAGATCCAACAAACTCAATCCAATCCAAGGTAAAACCATTGTTCGTTCGGGTGCACGGGTCCGTCTAATATTTTTCTTGCCAACCCGACCTTATTTGTTCGGGTCTCGGGTTCAAAAAAAATGGAACCTAACCAACCCAAGTCCAGATCTATGACTAAGCTCATTGGGGCCTAACCTTACCCTGGTCATTGTTCACAACTCCACACATTCATTTGAAGCCTTCACGTTTAGAAATCAAACTCTCAAACAACTAAACCCACCTGGTCAGGTCACACACAATACCCGCAAGTCCAACCCTTCACTTGGTAACGATGGCCACTGCAATCAACGAGCCTCATCATGAACCTTATCTCCAAGCACCTCTACGCCCTTTGCAAGAAGCAATATTGCATCACCACCATGGAAGGGTCCTTCACTTGGGTAAAGCCCTTGACCGCATAACAAGATGAAGTCCTTCGGTCCAAACCCTCCGTCTTCGCCATCCTTTCCCCTCCGCTTCTGATTTCTGAATGTTGTTCTTTGATAAATGTTTTTGTCAAACTCCATTATGAAGAAGTGTTTTTTTATATCATAAGGTGGTGCATGTGTAATGTGTTATAACCACTTCTATTTGTTGGTTATATGGTTGTCTAATGTCTTTCCTCAGGCTTTGGAATCTTGGCCAGCAACGTTGCTGGCATTCTTATGCAGTTCATAGAGATTATGTTTGGCCTCTTGCATGATCTTCAGCATTTAGTAATGTTTATGGTGGTAGAGACCTTTTGAAGTGTCGTTTTCTTTAAAAAATAAAAGGAGTTAATATTGTGGTTTGAATTTTCGCGAGTCTCATTGTTTTATGATGTCTAACTATTCTGTTTAATAGGTGAAGCACTGAATCTCATCTTCTGATGCATTATTCTTTTATTTATCCAGTTATACTTGACAGAATTACAAACTAGAGAGAGATTTTCTTTTCACTGACAAACACCCTTCTTTAACTGGCTTTGCTTGTTAGTAGAATATGGATTGCATCAACGAATTCTTCAGTTCATACACGACGTGCTGAAGGAAGAAAATTTGTCATACCCAAGAGCAATTTGTCATGGCAATTCTTTTTTAGATGGAAATTTGTCATACCCAAGAGCAAGAGTGTCACTAGAAGAGGAAGAAGAGGTAGAAGCAGAATGAACTTTTTGGTGGTACAGAGAAGCAGAATGATGGAGGCGATGTTTTTGCCTGGTTTTGTTAAAAAAACAATTTGATTCGTTTTATTCACGTGTGACGCGCGCTTACTCATCAAGCCACGTCAATTAATGATGGTCCTCACAATGACTTAATCAATTGACGGAAAGTGGTGGAGGGACTATTTTACCACATGACGATAACGAAAGGGACATTGACCACTTGAAAAAAAAATAAGGGGACCGACTTCGCACATATACCATACGTTGAGATCAAAACTGCATTTAAGTCTTAAAACTATATTTAAGATCAAATATTACTAAAACTTATATATTTACAAACTTAATCAATTGAGCGATAATTTGGATGATAATTCACATGTTTAAAATAAATAAGGGTTAACTCTATTATGAAAATTTAGGAAAATTTGGCATTTACCATTTTGCTCATCTATTGTGTCCGTGTGATGATCAGGGAAGCCTGCATGACATCTCAACCGAAGCGTCAAGTGACGTGGTGGTCGGTCTATGAGGATGCAACTAGAAAGAAAGGCTGAGGGTTGTATGTTATTTTTTTTTTCTCATTCTGATTCAGATTTTTTGTGTGTTACTTTCTTCTAGATTTTTATTTCTTGTTAATTTGTAATTTTCTCCAATTTTCTTTTTACATTCAAATTTGCTAATTTTCTTTCTGATTTTAGTAGGGGTACCCAAATGGGTTGGTTTGGCGGGATTATTGGCTTAAATCGAATCCAAACCAATCAAAATTGTTTGGGTTGGTTTGGATTGGATTTCAAGTGTTTTTATCTTTGGGCCGAATTGAACCAAACCGACGATGTTCGGGATGGATCAGATTGCTATTAAAATAATAATAAATCTGGAATATCAAACAAAAAACATGAAAAAATTTATTAAAAATTGAAAAAAACCACAAGAAATTGGTAAATATAGCATATGTCACAATAGCATGAAAATGACAAAAAAATTGTACCAAGTAGTATGAAATAATACTCTTTAGTGTATTTTTTTTTCTAGTGGGAAAAATATTGAATAAAATATTATTATATATTTGAGTATCAGGTTAGTTCAAATGGATGTTTCCCAAACTTGATAACTGAACCGGAGTTGGTCGGATTGCATGTAAATCCATCTGATTAGACTCGCTTTTCCAATTCAATCCACACTTTTGCTATCAGATCAGATTGGATTGGGTGGGTTGTTCGGAACAATCTCACCCATGTGCACCCCTACATTTTAGGTTTGAACCCGACTCAAACTATTTATGTGAATTTCCTAGTTTTTACTTTTTTTATGAATTTTAGATTTTTTTACTATTTTTATTTGGAACTGAATACCTGATCCGAACGAACCTGATCATTATCTTTTCGGTTCGACATAAGAAAAACGTGAAATCCGATTTGAACCGGCCTGAAACCTTTGATTGTTTCAAATCTTATTTGGTCAAGAATCGTGTGCCATGGAAAAGTTTACGGAGGTAGGAAAATTGTGAAAGGACTTATATGACATTTATTTATCAATTTTCTTATATTTATGTTTTATTATATTTTAATAAAAATAATAAAATAAAAACATAGTAAATGAGATTTTTTTATGTAGGAAAGAGAATAAATGGCTAATGCAAGAAAGAGAAAGAAAATGATTTTCATCATAAAACCTTGTTTTTTAAACTCTGTAACAAAAAAAGAAAAACTCTTTCGAGTGCCACCTAACTTGCTTCAATAGTAAAAAGAATAAAGTATATATGATTGCTTAGTGATATAATACTCTCATACTCTTTGAAGTGCCAACTAACTTGCTCTCTGGGGAAAAAAAACTAATTCTTTATTTTGGTATGTTTCTCTCATTGTTTAAAAAACCAGATTGGACAGGCCGGTTCGACCGTGAACCAGTATGGTGACCGATTCGGTCACATGGAAAACCAGTTGATTCAGGAACCGGACTGAACTGATAAACAACCGGCTGTATCGACCCAAAACCGTTATTAAACCAATGTTGAAAATCGGTTTAAACTAGGCAATATTTATTTTTTTTCTTTTTTTCATTTTAAAAATATTTTTAACCATTTATTATTTATTTTTATCATAGAAATTATATAAGATGAACAATCTATAATAATTTATAATTTAATTAGTCTAAATTTCTTAAATATATTGTGTAAATATATTACATATTATGATAAATAATTGACTTAAATATGTTTTGGGTTCCTGTAATATTGAAGTACTTTGGTATAGGCCCTTGTAATTTTGTTTTTTGAAAAAAGCCCTTAAAGGTAAAATAATAGAGTGACTTTAATCCCTGCCATTACAAAAAATGTTAATCTCCTAACGGAAGGTGTCGTGGCAAGACTTTTGAAATCTTTGTTAAGACTTACCACTAGGCTGAATCAAATCTTTGTTAAGACTTACCACTAGGCTGAATCAAATCTTTGTTATTTTAGTTCAAGGTTTTGTATTTATTTAAGACTTTTGAAAAAAACTTACGTCTGCAACGTACATCTGCACTGCACAGTGATAAAAAACAAGCAACAAGTGAACAAATTCATCTTCCTCTTCTTCTTCTTCTCCCTCCCTGTCCTCTTCTTCTCTTTGTCATCCTTCTCTTTACCTCGACCCAATTATGTGGTGGCTCTTGTTATTGATGTGGAATCTGGGCTCGAATTTTGGTAGGGGAAGGGATTGGTATGGAGGAAAGAGGAAGGAGGAAGAAGAAAGCCTTGTGCTAGATATAGAAAAGGTTCACATTGTGGAGGAGGGTTTTATGATGTTTTTTTGTGTTTGGGTGTGGTTGCGGTAGCCTTGGGACGGGGAAAGACTGCTAGGGTTTGGTCTTGTGGGTTGGGTGGCTATGATTATGAAGATGAAGATTTTGGAAAAGATCCAATACTTCATGCAGCTAAGTGGTAAGGGTTGTGTGATTTTATCTCAAGGTCTAGTGTTTGAATATGTGGAGAGATCATTTTGGATTTTTAACATTTTCTCTATGTGCTTACTTGACATGGCCTGATGATGTGGCTTGCCAAGTCACCCTCCGTTAGGAGGCTAATTTTTTTTTGTATCGGCAGCGACTAAAGTCACACTATTATTTTACCTTTAAGGACTTTTTTCAAAAAAAGATAATATTTAGAAAGCCTATACCAAAGTACCTCAATATTACAGAAACTCAACATATTTAAGTCTAAATAATAATAAAATATTATTTAATTACTACTTACTCAACTATGGTTCGACCTCGGTTGAACCTCTAAACCTTAAACCGACACCATCACCCGTTCAGTGATCAGTCGGAGTTTTCTAAACAGGTTTCTATTCCCTCACCTCTTCTCCTCCCTCCTACCCCGTCACATTCCCTTCTCTGCCCAGTTTCCTTTAATTTGACTAGATGCCACGCTTAATTATAATTATATTAATACATATTTATTACCCACCAGCAGTATTGCACAATTCCTGAAGCGCCATAGTTGAATTTCAATTGAATTGATGCATGATAAGATAACGAAGAGTTGTACAAGTCGAGAAAACAGTGCATCATGCATCTATCTTTTCATTTCCAACTAAACTACCTCATGCATGCGCCTTATTTACTATGTAACTGCTGTTCCTCTAATTAAGTCCCACCTTTATTAATTATAAAAATAGCCTCACTCATGCACTACTAGTAATAATTACGAAGCTTATATTTAAGACAAATTTTACTGGATTAATTACCATCCGTTTTTTTCTTTAGTTGCCATGTTTTGTGTGTACGTACATGAGAAGTTGCTTTTATTTTTGGTCTTTAAAATGACTTAATTAATTTCCACCACGAGACCGATTTTTATTCATAAAGGGTTCTTGAAGTGTGTTGAATGTACTTGAACAGTTTAGTTCCTTAAGTGCATTGGTACTCTATATCTTTCTTCGTGTTATATATATGGTTTAGTCACTAGTGTATGAAAGTGAAGTGAGTGATTTTGTTTTCTAATTGTTGCATTATTATATAGTTGAGGAAGAATGGAGAAGACTCGTAATGCAAGGGAGGAGGACATTCTCAAAGTGGGCCTCTTGGATATCTTGTTTTCATGGACTCTTGACAAAGTTCTCAACGAAAATCTTCTTAAAGACAAGGTGCTTAATTTAACCCCTCACTAATCTCTTGAAAAACCTGTGTCAAAATCTCCATACCATTCAACTTGTTCTCAGATTCTCTACTTTATATTGTTACTGTTTTTGTTACCATGATTGAAACTGAATATTAAACTGTGTAAGATATAGGACTATTGTATGACCTTCACAATGTTGCAGAGAATTTTGTTTTATTTAAGATCTCAAACTCCTAATATTTCCTTAATATGCTAACACTGATGCATTTTGGTTCAATAGAGGGAGAGCAAAGGAGGAGAACGAGAAATAACTTTGCCAAATTTACTTTTTATATCTTTATTTTTAGAACGCAGATTTAGATTTTAAAATATGATTAGGGATATTTTATTATATGATTTATTTTCCTTACAAACTCTAATTTTAGGGAAATGTTTTCAATACTCTAATAGAATATACTTCCTTATTTAAAAGCAAGACATCCGACATGCATGTTACATTTTTTTTTTATCATTTTTTAAAATTCAAGTTAAATAATAATTGTCAAATTGTAAGAGTGGATAAGTAATGCGTAACTACATGAGTACTCAAACCTTGTTCCAATTTTAGAGAGTAGTCACACTGCCACACTTGAGTGAGGAGAAACTTTTACCCCTTCATAAAAAATCTCTCCCCCTCCAACCAAATGTGTAAGATGTCACTAGCAATCAATTCTATCATTCTCTTTCTTTTTCATAGTTTAATAGAAAACTAATATTAGAAGATTAATTTCTCTCGATAAAGTAGGAAAGAGATGTCTCATTTACCGTTATAACAAATAAAATAATGTCATATCAGTATATGAATATGACATTTGTAACTTTAGCAATCTCATTGACAGGGATGACAAACGATGATGATCCTTATGTTGCTTGTATAATTTGTTTTCATTAGTGAGAAACAACATAGATTATGGATTTGCTTAATGTGGGTTGATTATGTTTTTATTGGTCGGAAAATCAAAATTGTAACCATTTGTGAATTTTTTTCCTCTCAGGTTAAAAAGATACCAGAGACATTCAAGTCTACAAAAGATTATGTGAACTCCTTTATTCCTGCACTGATCGAGGAAACTCACAGTGATCTATCTTCGAACTTAATGGCTATGTCTCGAGCACCTTTTTGTGAAATCATGAGTGTTGAAAGAGACAGAAAGAGCTTCGAGCTTCCGAAAGCCCTGTTCTATCAGATAGTGTTGAAGAGCAAAACTGTTGAAGTGGCAGAAGATATTGGAAATTATGAGCCTGAGTCTGGGGATATCATTGCGTTGACAGAAAAAAGGCCTAAAAACGTTTATGACTTGAAAAAGCCAGAAAGTAACTATCATATCGCTTATGTCCTTGGGCCAAAAGATGATGAGATCCTTGTTCTATCATCCAAACCCATAAAGATGGATATTGAGTTTGGATTGATTAATGATAAGAAAAAGAAATTCTATGCAATTTACCTTTTGAACCTGACAACAAATGTTCGTATTTGGAAAGGCTTGAACTTACAGTTGGAAACTGAAAATATGAGCATCATTAGAAAGGTGTTGCAGCCTGATTTGAATGTAAGAACCACTATATCTTTATTCAGCCTGTTATATACATATATACAGATTCCTAGTGCCCTTCAGACATACGCATTTGAGCCGCAAAGGTGTATGTCCGAAGGTGTCACCGGAAATAATATGTCTGTCAATCATTTTTTGTTTCCATTATTAAATTTAAATGTCATACTGTGAGTTGCAAATGGCATGTTTATGTTCAATCCATGGATGTATATATGAAAGAAACCATGCATGGATGCTTATTTTTCTATAATTCTCTCTCTGCAGTTAATTGTGAATGTAACATGCTCTAAACTTCGCAGGGTGGAGAAGACTGTCAAATTTGCCCGTCTGGTGAAAGTTTACAAGCTTCTTTCAACATACAAGACATGATTCGTACTCAGAATCTGAATAAATCCCAGGAAGATGCTGTCTTAAGATGTGTTAATATGATAAGTTGCAGGCATAACAACATTAAGCTTATATGGGGCCCTCCAGGGACAGGGAAAACAAAGACAGTTGCATGCTTATTATTTTCTCTACTTAAGTTAAAAGCCAGAACACTAATTTGTGCTCCAACCAACACTGCAGTTTTGGAAGTTGCATCTCGGTTGCACAGTTTAGTTTCAGGTTCAAATGCGCATAAAACATATGGGATGGGTAACATAGTGCTATTTGGTAACAAATCAAGAATGAAAGTGGATTCTTACCAATACCTAGGAGATGTGTTTCTTGATTATCGTGTACAAGGTCTTATGAAGTACTTTTCTGCATCCACCGGTTGGAATCAAATCTTTGAATCAATGATCCAGTTGCTTGAGGGCCCTAGAAAACAATATTTATTGTATGAGAAAGAGATAGGTATCATGTCATTAGAAGAATTTTGTATGACAGAAGATAGTAATATAGTTTCTGCGTATCGTGCATACAAGAGAAGTGTGGGGAATGATGATTCAGTGACGTTTGAAGTATTTGTGCAGAAAAAACGTGAAGAAATAGCAGAAAAATACAAGTTAGATCAAGATGCTAAGAAGAATAGTATGATGACAATGGAGGGTTTTGTAAAGAAGAAATTCAGGGAATTCAGTGAGAACCTCAACCGCTTCATGCAAACCTTGAGTACCCACCTACCGACATCTTTCATTTCACTTGAAACTGTGAAGCAAATGTCAAGAGTTCAGGATTTGCTAAGTTCTATTAAAATTTCCTTGAACCAAGCCAATTTCAAGCAAATTCACTATGATAGTGATGAAGAAAACATTCTGCTTTGCCTCGGATGGACAGGATTTAAAAGACATGAGTGCCTTAGCTTGCTAAATTCAATTCCTAAGTCAATTTCTCTTCCTGAATTTAAATGGAGAGTTGAAGCTGAAATTTTTTGCTTGTCTAATGCATGCATAATTTTATGCACAGCATCAAGTTCTATTAAACTGTACTCAGAAGGGATGAGCCCAGTGCAATTTTTAGTAATTGATGAAGCAGCTCAACTTAAAGAGTGTGAGTCAGCAATTCCTTTACAGCTTCCAGGTCTCCGTAATTGCGTCCTAGTAGGTGATGAGAGTCAGCTTCCTGCATTTGTGAAAAGCAGGGTAAGTACTTAATTTGAGCATTGCCTTTATTTGTTATTTGAATTGTGGAATTTTTTGCTATGACGAAAGATAGTTATCTAACATGCTTAAAATCATTAAATTTTTAGATTGCAGACAAGGCTTTGTTTGGAAGGAGTATGTTTGAGAGGCTTGTACTTTTAGGATACAAGAAGGATATGCTTAATGTTCAGTACAGAATGCATCCAACCATTAGCTTATTCCCTTGCAAAGAGTTTTATGGTGAAGAACTTTCTGATGCCCCCACTGTCAGGGAAGACAGCTATAGTAAAACTTTCCTTGAAGGAGAAATGTTTGGTTCTTATTCTTTTATTCACATAGGCAAGGGAAAAGAGCAATTCGGCCGTGAACATAGCTTGAAGAACCAGGTTGAATCAGCAGTTATTTCTGAGATAATTGGAAGACTTAAAAAAGGTTTTCTCTTTTTTCTTCTTGTGTGGGGTTAATAAGAAATCTTCAGCTTTAGTATGCATTCATATTGGTAACATTGTTTTATTTTGTCTTGCCAGAGTTTATGAGGACAAGGGAGAAAATTAGCATAGGAATCATATCCCCATATAATTCCCAAGTTTATGAAATCCAAGAGAAAGTGAAGCAACACATTTCAGTTTCTGATCAAGATTTCTCTCTTAGTGTTCGTTCTGTTGATGGTTTTCAAGGTGGTGAACAAGACATCATCATAATTTCAACTGTGAGGTCTAATGGGGGAGGAAAAGTGGGTTTTCTCTCCAACAGACAAAGAGCAAATGTGGCTATGACCAGGGCTAGGTATGTGTGATATGTGATGTTCATTTTTGTGATGCTGCAGCTTCCAAGTTGATTGAAAAATGGGCATGTTTTTATGCAGATATAGCCTTTGGATATTAGGAAATGCAGCAACATTGATGAGCAGTGACTCAGTGTGGAGAAAGGTAGTTCTTGATGCTAAGAGAAGAGATTGTTACCATACGGCCGATGAGGACAAGAAACTGGCTCAGGTTATTGAGGATGTTGTGTTTGAGCTTGAACTATTGGAGGAATCTGAGTCGATGTTTAAGAAACTCAATCTAGGGGAGAAGACTTCCAGGTACTTAGAACCACAATTCCACAGCTCTTCACATGTATTCATATAAAAATTAATTAATAACTACTTACACAATTTCATATGAAATAAAGTTAACTTTTAATCACTTCTCTTAATCATATGGTGCCCCCTATGTTTATCAAAGTATTTCCTTGCATTTGTTAGTTTGGTGGGTAAAAATAACTTGATATTTGTCTAATAGCATGTTCGGATCCACTTTTAATCATCTCATAATCATACTTCTACTTTCATAAAAGCTACTTCTAATAGTTTTTTTTTTTCCAGAATCACTTCTTCAAACCTCGAAACCTACTGGATCTTCAAACATGTACTAATTTATGGAGTTTGTTTTTGGCAGGCCACGGAAAGCAAGGAAGTAATGCTTAATGCTCTCTGCTGAACTTGAAGTGAAGAGGTGTAAAGACTTAAGACCACTATGGACATACAATCCTAAGGAGCTTTTATTAAATTTTAAATCTCTTCCCAATGATCTGAGAAAGATATGTTACCATTTTGCAATTTAGTAAATATAATTCCTCCTTTCAAGGATTTCGTTTTTCATAATTTTGCAATATAAACTACCATAAGCATACCTGCACTCTACATTGACGATTTCAAGGAAATTTGATTTATCCACCTAATTGTACTAACTACTATTTTATTTATGAATCTAAATAAACTTCGTACGACAAGAACCTTGGAAAACTGTAACTGTAATTATCAAGAAATTGTTTGAAGGTCCTATAAAGAAATAGCGAAATATTTGACGAGGAAAATAGATGAAGATGAGCATTAGATTTGAGAAGGAGTTGTAGAACGATCACAAAAGGTTTAAGTATCACCTGGAATGTATCACAGAATTGTAAGTTCGAGATTCGAATCTATCAACTTGTGAGTGGAATGATTCTGAAATAAGATTCCGAGCTGAAGACGAATGAATCAATGTGGAACTATTGAAGTGAAGATTCTACGGCTGCAAGTGAATTAGGGATTTGAAGCGCTGAATCTTTCATGTCTTGGTGAAAAGAACAGAGAAAAGCAAATGAACACTGAGTCTGAGAAGATGAACACTTTCACAAAACCCCCAGTTTGGAAAATAACCTTACTAAAAAGTGATTTTTTTTTACTTTAAAAACGTCTTTATTTATTTTTACTTAAAGTGTAATTTTTTTTGTAGTGCTAGGTTAGAGTTTTTTTTATTTGATTAAAAAAAAATTCGAGTTTTATTCATATTTAATTGTTTATCGCTCACGTTTGAAAACTCTTGTTTTAAAATTTTCACCATTTAAATATTTTAATTTTAATTTAACCGTCACTTATTTAAAAAGCATTTTTTGTGCAAGATTAAAAGAAAAGGACAAACTCCAAACTAACAACTCCCAAAGGAACATCCAAGAAATCGGTTGATCTTGTCTCGCTCCAAACTTGGCTAGAAAGTCCGCACAAATGTAACACACTCCCGAGATATGAACCGTCTTCACCTGCACATTCCTGCTCAAAAGTTAAAACCTCTTTAATATTCCAAAACAGACCAACATACACATGCATGATTGAAGGATTTCCACCATTAATCAACCTAACTGCATCTAGAAAAAATCAATTTGACATATAACCTGCTTGAAGGCCAACTCCCACGCCAAGATAGATCCTTTGGAGCTCCAAGTGCAAAATGTCGCAGAATTCAAGTCTGCTGGACTAGCCTGAGGCAACCAGCCTTAAGCAAGGTTAGTCCCCACGGCAAGCAAGGGCACATGACCTAGGTGGGTCCCCATCCCATTATGAGCTTGGGCTGATTAGGGGGCACAAAGCCCAATAAGAGGTACCGAAGGGTCCAGCTGTAATAGGTTTAGGTTTTTTTGGATATTTGCCCCACTATAAAAGGCAAGTACCTTCTCTATTCAATGCATATTCTCACTTATGAAAAATATACTCTAAATAGGCGACAACCCTAGATCTGAGGACCCTAAGATCCTCGGAACCCTAGTGTTATCCTATCCTGCTGGCGCAACAAACAACATATTACAAGAGGATAAGATTACTGCTATCCTATCATGTCTGTTTATCCTGTTCACCAAACGAACCCTTCATGTTAAATATTTTATTATTATGGTAAACAATTGAAATATTTTATGAGAAATTATCATCTAAAGTTAGCACAAGATGTGGCGTGGTGGTTAGCTCACTTCGTCCATCGATCATACAGAAATAGGTTTCGGTCCTAACCTACGAGAGTGAAGCGCAAATTGTCGCCAATTGTTTACCACTAAGTGGCTAATTCTCACGACGAGGTTTCGACATGACAACAACAGGTATAAGAAGTTATAAAAATAAACCATTCCACACATAATAACTTTAGTTTATCCAAAGTTAGCCGTGCTTTATACAGGTTAATCCAGCTTAGGTTAATCCAGCTAGTATAATAACAACGAAGGGTATATAAACGAGGACTCTTTCTTGTGGAATTTCTGATGAGTATAGGAACAGGGTCGGGTTGAATGCGATACGAGGCTCCAGTTAATGGCAAAGCGGGTCACGGTTGCGGATTTTCTTTTATCATTTTCGGAACCGTGATATGAGAATGATGATGGGTTGGTTAATTTTTTGAAACCAAACATCTGCTTTTTTATTTGCCAATTGTGATCAATGCAATGATATACTAGTTGTAAAGTTCTCAATACATCTTCTCAAATTTGTTATTTCGAAAGTTTTTATTTATTTCAAGTTTTATCATTTAAAAAAAAGTTGTAAAGGATGATGTTATATTATAATTTTAGAGTTATTTTCATAAATAAGTACTAATTTTTGCTTTAACTTTATCTTATCTAATAATTAAATTTTAAATATCGTTACGGTAGGTGGTTTTGTTAATTCGTCTTCTTAGTAATAATGAATAAATCTTCCCGTCAAAAAAATATGAATAAATCTTAACTTTTATTTTTATTAAATATAAAACATTAATTTGTTTTTTTTATAAAGTCCCCCCTCTCTTAATTAATTAATTAAAATCTAATATAATTCCAAAATTAAAAAAAATGCATTCAATAGTTTGAATTTGACTAGAACGTGTGATATACAGACTCTGGTTCTTTAATTATGGCAGAAAGGGCACAGAGGATTTTGTAATGGTAGCTAACAAATGAAGTTTAGTTGTGCAGCAACAGCTAGCGAAGCTATAAGAACTGAATTTAAATAGGATTAAGATAAGCCATAAAAGTCCATAATCCTCACTTGCATGAGTAGATGCAGTGATGACAATTGACAAAGGAACCTAAAGTTCTACTGATATCAATAGTAGAAATGGTGTGATTAACAGAATCACATTGTTGTTAGTGTTTGTTTATAAACACACATTTATCTTGAAAATAATTAGAGCTTATTCTCAAAAGGTACTAGATGACTTATGATCAGAAATGCAAATGTACTATGTTCAATCAAGTAAAAAACAAAATTCTGTTTGAATTTCATCATCAGAGATATGGTATTCTAAAATATTAAACGTGACAGAAACCTTGACCTTCCAGTGACGTTCAGTTAAATAAACACGTAAAAGCGAACAATCACATAAATTTTAAAAGCAAAACATAATTACGACATCAATTAACCGAAAAGTAGTTATTGTAACCGGGCTTTATAACTAAAATAAATCTACGGCTAGAAAGTATAAAATCTAAACTGAATTGGACTAATCTAAAAATTGAAAATCCTAACAAACTGCCTCCACGGCAAGCCTCTTAGTAATGTCTCCACAAGACGTTGGCCCAAATGTTTTCTCTGAAACGTCAATTGAACATGAATTTTTGCCAACACATGCCTACAAAACAAAAATACCAACACATCAAAATCATTATCATGTTCATAATCATTCATCATCATTCAAACAACAAAAACAATAAGAGTCAATCAATACTTACGCTTTGAACAATGGACAATGCGTTTTTCTTGCTTTGGCAACTTCCATTGGTGAACGCTCCACACACACCTCGTGGATCACCAAAACTTGCAAATTTGATTGCAGAGATTGGTCTTCCTTGGCAAGACAGCTCCAAGGTCTTGTTCTCATGTGCATTTCCACACGCTGTTCCAACAACAACTGTTTCAAACTTCACCAGTGATGGGTTCCCACCAATCTCCTCAAACAAAACCAGAGTATTTGCACCATCTTGGTGAATGAAAGAGCGAGGAACATGGTACCTAAATCATTCAAACATAAACATAAACGTTATTAACTGTATGTTTGAATACACGGTGAAAAAACCAGTGCGATCACACAACTTACCATCTCTGCGAGGGTTGTCCACAATTGGAAACACATTTTTTGTCACTGTATTCGCCACGATAATCACAAGGTTCATCACTACAGCCATCTTCACCAGCATTGTAACTAGGCCAAATGCGACCAAGATTTTGACCATTCACCCAAGCATAGCCTTTTCCCATTCCTTGCAAATCCACCACCACAGGGTCTGACCCCAATGGAGCTTTGAAAGTAGTCTTCAAATCATAAACACATCAACATATTAGTTTGAGTAACGATTCGCATAGTGGAGACACACGATTTACAAAAAGAAAATGATGATTACCTTGTACCAAGTGAACTTCCTGTTTGTGGGTAATTGTTTTGATTCCCATTTGGAAAGAGAAGCAAAAGGTGAGTCATCAGTGAAGAATTTGTTGTCCCAGCCATGCAAACCAACCTTGTGTGACCATTTATGTGAGGATAAATCTTTGATGATGGTCTCATCTCCATTTTTACTGATCAGCTCAACAGGCCCAACAAGACCAGCATGCCATTTATCATAAAATCCCCCATAGTTCTGAATTCCAGAGAATAAACATATTATCAGAGGAATTGGAACAAAAATTATTATCTATCATTGTGCAAATTTAATCATTATGTGTGATATACCTGAAGACCAACTGTGACACTAAGAAGGCTGATAACATTCTTTCCAAGTCTGAGCTTAATCTTTGTCTCAAATTTATCATTGTGAATCCCATATGTGGCCCAATGAGAGCCTATAATGGAAATCATGTTATTAAAATGCTGAAAATAAAACTAAAGTGTAGTTAATTTTACATAATGTTATCTGGTGTCTGAAATATTACCAATATGTTCTCCATTGACAAATGCATAAATTACATGGCCGCTACCATTGATCCTAAGAGACATGTCAGGACTCCATACTGGATCATCTTTGTTGAGATAAACTCTATCATAATGAAAAATGAAAACACAAATTTTGTTATCACTTATGAACATTATGTAAGAAAAAACTATAATGGATAGGATGATTATTGGTTACCTTGTAATGTACCAAAGATAGTCACTAGCATCATTAGCAGCATCTTTTTGATCTAGAAGTTTGTTCACAGTGGTATTTCCATGGATATTAACTTTTCCATGAAGAGCATCATGAATATACTCAGGTCTCCACACCCACTTCAAAGATTTTGGCTCATCTTCAGCTTTACTTTTCACTTTAGTCATTATAGAGGTTTGGACATTCACCTAATTAAGAAAATAGAAACTATAAATTAGTAACAGAATCATTGATCATAATGAACAAAATTAGTATTGGATTATGGGTTTCTACTAAAAAAGATTATACCTTGGCAGTGTTATACTCTTCAGTTTGACATTCAGAAAGAAGACTAACAGACCAAGCAGGAACTGTAAAATTCTTTCCTCTAAATGTTATAGTGGCATCAGTGGTGGTGTTGGTGTTGCTCAAGAAGCAGCTTGATGATTCATTTGTAGCATACACAGTGGCCTAAAATTCCAATGCATATATCATGTTAAATGTCCTCAATAATCCTTGAGAAAAAAACTTAATAATCAAATTTGTGGAATTCAATTATTCCAATCACTTACCTTAACAGAATTGTTAAAACTAATCTCTGAAACATTTCCATTTGTAAGAGTTTCCTCCATTGACTTCAAAACCCTATGAAGTTCTTTGAGGTGACCCCATTTTGGCTGAGCAATGTTGCCTGCAAATATTAATAATAAATCAAAGATTCATTCAAGGATGAAGAGGTGGCATTTTAATTAAATAGGAAAATATATAAATCTTATTCTAAATACTTGAATTACAATAAATGTAATTACCATATTCATCAAGAGGAGCATCATAGTCATATGATGTGGTAATGTATGGACCACCTGCTGTTCTCCCAAAATTAGTCCCACCATGATACTGAACCAAAATTTATACGCACATGTAAGAAGAAACATATCAATTTCTTATTAATAAAGAACTAAGAACTAACAAATGATGATTAATAATTTTATTAAACTGTGAATTGTTTACCATATAATAATTTTGGAATGTTCCTCCGGTTTGGAAAAATCTAGCCACAGCATAGGCAACATCTTCAGCAGTTCTGTGTGGATCTTTTCCACCCCAATTCTTAAACCTTCAATTAATAAAAAAGAAAATATACACAAAAATATAAAACCTAACAACAAAGCCATGAAGCTAAAACTAAGTTTCTTTTCATCTGAAAAATAACAAATATTTAGAGACATACCAGCCTACCCAATTTTCAGTCCACATTTTAGGACTGTTTGGATTATTGGGCTTAAAGTCGTGACAGTACCAACCGTTGCAAGTATTGATCTAATATGAAAAACGTAAAATTATTAGTTCACATATTAATTGCATGACAATATTTTTTCAACTATATAGTATAACATGAATTTGATGTATATAAAAATTAAACTCATATAATATAAAACACATACCATTGGTTGAGGAGCATCTTCTTGCTGACACATAATTCATGGTATCCCAATGTTAAAGGACTCAGCCATTTTGGCGCACCAATTTATGTAAGTTTTTCCAGCATCACCATAATTCGAAATCACATTCCCATATTCATTTTCAATCTAACATTATCGACCAATTCATTAGCAAAGAGAAAAACAAAAATTAAATTAAACCATCTATGGGGAAAATTCTGAAAGTACCTGAGCAAGAATTATGGGACCACCTTGAGAAGCAAAAAGCTTCTCCTTTTTCACCATATCCACGATCAATGTAGTGAAATTTTGCATTTCATTCTAAAATAACAAAATCAAATAAAAACCAGCAATAAAATATTTTGGATGGAAAAAAACCTCAACAATGTATAAACACTATTAACATTACCATGAATACTCTATTGGCCGTGCGAATCTCAACACCAGGTAGATTGTGAACCCACACAGGAATCCCTCTAAAATGATACCAAAAAATCAATTGAAATTTTTATAAAATTAATGATAGAAATAAACACTATTAATTAAATATCGTACCCATAATTCCATTCAGCACAGACATAGGGACCAATGCGAAGAACGGCATAAAGTCCAGATTCTTGAATAGTCTTGAGAAATTTGATGAGATCATTGTTACCAGTGAAATCATACTCACGACGAGCAGGTTCATGTGAATCCCAGAAAACATATGTTTCAATTGCATCTAAACCTCCTTCTTTAGATTTTCGGATTAAATCCGGCCACATCTATGATTCAAAATTAAAATGTGATAAAAAAATAGTGTTACATAAGCATATATACAAATTAATAATAAAATGAAGTGATGATTATTATATATATATATATATATATATATATATATATATATATATATATATATATATGTATGTATATACCTCAGGTGTGCTTCTAGGGTAATGGATTGATCCTGAGATGAGAACTCTACGCTTGCCATCAATTTTGATGGCTCTTCCATCATGAGAAACTTCATAAGCATTGATGAATATCGGAAAGCTAACAAGGCAAAAAAGTGCTAGAGAGAAGAAGTTCTTTGCATTCACCATATTGGCTTGTGGCTTGAAAGTGAGTGAAAAATCTAATTGGCCCCTCTTATATTTATAGTTTACACGAAGTAGTTGTACTTCAATTCAAAAAGGTGTTATTTGATTTTAAGTAGATTGAGTTGTTAAAGATTACTATCTCTTAACTAAAACAGAATAAAAAGTCTTTATCTTATCCAAAAACTCTAGGTGTGTTTGATTGTGTTTTCGATTTTTTTGTTTTCAAAATTGTTTTCTAAAATAGTTTTTAAGAACTACTTTTTAGAACAATAAAAGAAAAAAACTTGTTTGGTAATATGATTTTAAAAACATTTTTAAAAATAAAAAAATAAAAAACCTTTACTTTCTAATTACTTTTAATTACAATAATGTCATTAATGAAATGAAAGAAAACAACATGTTTTTCGTCCCTTGGTTGTTTCTGAAACAAAAGCTGAAAATAAAAAACAAAAACAACTTTTTTCTATTTTGATTTTTCTGTTTTAAAAACAAAAAAATAGGAAACTGTTTTTAAATTAATTTTAAGAAAACATCTTAACCAAACAAGTTTTTTTTTAATTTTATAAAAGAGAAAACTGTTTTTAAAAACAGAAATCAAACATGTATATCTTTTAATTAGTTTCTCCTTTTAGTGCTGTGCAATTCAAAATGGTTTTTTTTTTTATATCATTTAGCATGAACCAGGTAGATTGATTTTTAGTTAAAGATAGATTTCCACTTTTTAAACAAAACCGTAAAAAAACAGCTTTATCTTATTATACTAGAAATATATATAGGACTACATGGTAATTGTTGGAAAATAGTTGGGGTTCAATCACACTTCAACTCAATTATCCAAATAAAAAAATAGGAATATATGTATTTAATATGTAAAAATATAATCTAAATTAAAGTTCAAATTATTTCCATAATTAACAAGGTGTAAAGTGTACAAACTAATTAATACAAATAGATATGATTTCATAACAATAAGTTGTTGTTTTTTATGAAACCATAACAATATGTTGTTACGTCAATGATTGGTATATTCTGCTCAATTTTAAAAATAATTAAAAAGAGGATTTCTGTGAAAAATAGTAGTTTTAGAATGCCTACCACTTGATTTGAAGTGATTCTGGGAAAAATTACTTCAGTAAATTTTTAAGGGAAGAAGTGATGAAGTAAAAACAACTTCTGATGGGGGTACATGACATCCATCTTACACTTTTTGTAGTCAAACTTTTATATTAAAACATATAATACTGAATGTTGAAGCAAAAGAATTTTGCAAGTTATAGAGATTCTAAACCTCCTCTTGTTCTAACTTGACTTATTACTTACACTGTATATAGCCATTACACACTTTTTACAGTGTTGGTATACTGAAATTGCTTGAAAGATTTAACGTGTGTTTGGATATTAGTTGAGTGAAATGTGAACAGAGTTTATAAGAATCACTTATGTTTAAATATCATGTACTTTAAGGTAAAAAGAGTTTATAATACGTGATTTCACTATGTTTGGATATTAGTTGAACACGCCCGAAAATTACTACCATATCACTTATGTTCATAAGAAAAAAAATGAATACACTGATGAGATCACTATATTGTCATCTGAGGACATGGAGATTGATGGTAAAACTGACTTGAGGAGCAAGAAAGCACAAAAGCTTTGTGCTGTCTTTCTTATGAACATGACAACAAATATAAGAATTTGGAAAGCCTTGAACTGTGTGTTGGAGGGTGCAGACATGAACATTGTTCAGAAAATGCTGCAAGCTGATGCAAAGGTAAGAATCACCAAATCAATTTAGTCATGATAAGCTTCTCTGTTAATGAAGGAAAATGCTATAATGCTCATTATACATTTTACAAACATTATCTTTTGAATACCGTTAGATTACATTTAATGCATGAGATCTTGTTTAGAAACGTTCATGCATTGTCTTTTTTAAGTGAGTATTGATTATGAGGTTCCTTAACGGAGAAGCAAACATACACTAATTAAGTTGTTACTCAAACACAATCTTATTCTTTCTTGTGAGATTTTTCCTTAAAAGTTAAAAGTAATGGTCGGAAGCAAGGTATTTAAAACTTAAAAGTTATCTTCTATTTTTGTTGTGTGAGATTTTGATTCTGGCTATTAAAGATTATTTGTCTAATATGCTTAAAAGAATCAAATTTTAGATTTCTGACAGGGCTGAGTTTGGAAGAAGCTTGTTTCCCAGTTTGAACAAGATTGTCTCATGTAAAAGATAAATGTATTGGATGAAATAAATTCAAAATATTTTGAGTTTGTAATGGTAATTATACAACAATATATAAAAAGTGATGAAGTTACTAAGTGTATAAAATAGACAATTATATATAAAAGTGATTGATTGAGGGTATTCAAAAAGAATGTGTTGTTGGTGAAAATAACTCTGAATTATTTTTAACCCTTGGATTAGTGGCATTGCTAGTTTCAGAAACTGATATTTGCTTAATTGTATTTATAGAAATCCAAGGAAATCAAGGCGATGATGGTGAACAAGGATGGTTGATTACTGCATTGCCTGGGGTTGTGAAGACTGAAGACAATGAAAGCAGGGTTGTGTTGTGTATGCTAAAAAACCAAATTAAATTCTATGGACATGGAATCCTGGAGGTGTTTATTACATTGTATTTTTTGGGCTCCAACCACTGAAACTATGACTTCTTGTCATTAAACATTCCAATTTGTTGTTACAGTGGCTATTTTTGTGCTCTAATACATCTCATTAAGAGTTTAATTAAAGATAAAATATGTTGAAAATCACATCAATGTTTTACTTAAATTTCCATGGATTAAACATATGTGCACTCGCAGTGTAAACTTTGTTTACAATAAACATTTAATTGAATTCCACAAAATCAGAAAATAAATTTTTGTTTTAATTAAAATTTAAAGCAAATGTGTCTTGTTCTTACTGTTTCACACAATTAAAACTCAATTTCCATAAGCAAAAATTATTGGAATAGAGGACCCGTGCAAATTTCCCTATTGACTTTCAGTTGGGACGACGCAACATTTAAGAGCCTTACCACTCCACTAGCCGGAACACAAGGTACTGATAAGTGTCAAATGTTCATAGTTTTAACATTTTTTAGGCACTTATTGTGTATTTTAAATGTAAAAACCCCCCAGAAATGTAGATTTTGCAAAGGAATGAAGAAATGTTGTTAATCATGGCTTATAATGTACATTCCTGGTATTTTTTATGCTTCTTAATTGTTTCAGGACCAAGAAAGCAAGTAAAAGCAGGATTGGATTGAAGACAAATGAAGAAATGAAGCACTGGGCGCTAAGCGCCCAGCAACATAAGGGAATGAAGCTATTGGGCGCTAAGCGCCCCTCTTGGGCGCTAAGCTCCCCCTGCTCCATGATCTATTTAAAGACACTCTTTCTTCACTCTGAAGCAATTTCTTACACGACTAGAAAGAGAAAGAGAGAGTTGAGAGAGAGAGAAGAGTGTCGGGCACCTTTGGGAAGCTTGGAAACACGCCGGAGTTGTGGATTCACGCCGCGACGCCGCCGTTCATCTTGTTTTCTGTAATTTCTCTTGTAAGCTAGCTTGCATCCATGTCTATGGATAGCTAAGCCTTTTTTTGTTGGATATTGGTGTAGTACTTTGACTGGAATGAATCTTTGTTAATTATATGTATATCTTCTATCTTTGATTTCAATGAAAAGGTTTTGTTCTTAATGCTTGTGTTAGTTTGATCGCCTATAACATGATTCTGGAATTGATTTTGTATGTGGAAGCTACAATGTTGAATCTGACATAAACCATTTCATCTAAGTGAAGCTAATCTTCTAGGAATAGCGTTAGATCACTAAGTCTCTTAACACCGGAGTTTATACGGCTTGCTTTGATTAATTGTCCGAGGAATCGATAATTAGGAAAGTAACCTAACGATCTTCTCATACTAGGAATATGTGAGTTAGTTAAGAACTAGTGGGGAGGAAATCAGAGGTTTTAAGTGATTGTATGCATTGAACTAATTGATTCAGGATAGTTGAAGGGCGAAACCGACGTCCAACAGCTTTCCCAATCTGTTTAACAACCATAATCATTTATTGCTTGTTATTTTCATGCTTGATACAATTATCTTTTATAAACAAACATCACAAATTTGTGTTATTGCTTATTTAATTGAACGAGATAATGACATTTGTAAATGTATCTCTTTATGGATCGATAACACCCGTACTATACTACAATTGAACCTTAAAAGAGGTTTGAGCGTAGCGCAAGTATAGGTTTTTATTAGAAGTTTGAAAAACCCTTTTAACAGGCATCCCAAAATTAACGGCCTAGTGTAGAGTTGTACCACTAGGTCATCCTTAGGTCACCTCATCTATAAAGTTCTGCCTTAGGTATCTCAAACATCCACACCGGGTGCACACCGGTCTCTCACTATGGAATTTGCCACGCGATCCTACTCCTTGTGCCTCCTGTCTCAATGCATATGAACTATGACAAACAATTTCACAAATAAAGAAATCCTCTCCCCCTTATTTTCTTTGCTTGATCTGACCACTAGGGTCGTCTTATCACATATCCCAGGCTCAATATACTCTGACTAGCTATTACGGGGACAAAGACATCATAACTCTTACCAACTTACATTGGAGAACTTTATCAAAGGTCGACCTCAAGCCTTATCCTCAGAATCCCTAAACTCTTAATAAATGGCTCATAACTTTCCTCATACGGGAAAACA
The DNA here is from genome assembly GCA_030819835.1 of Acmispon strigosus. Classification (NCBI taxonomy): domain Eukaryota; kingdom Viridiplantae; phylum Streptophyta; class Magnoliopsida; order Fabales; family Fabaceae; genus Acmispon; species Acmispon strigosus. The sequence goes on along the minus strand of JAUAMA010000005.1, from coordinate 40,855,753 downwards.
TGCCAAAACCTTAATGCAATCAATCTAGTGATTATCTTAATTAGGTTCAATTACCCTATATGCATAAATCCTTTATAAATGCACTTGCCAAAACAACCATTCCTTAACGAGTGATTCCTCGACTCAGGTCACTTGATGCCAAACATATATCTCAAGATCTCACCTTCCCTTTTTCCTCATATGTGCACCAGATGGAATCACCATTCTCAATTCAATAAATGCATCAATCAACAAGCAGAGCATTTCACAGTAAACATGTTAATCACAAATCATACATATTCCATGCCATAGTTCAACCAATAACATATTCATCAAATTAATTTTCACTTTATCAAGCCATGCTTTAAAAAACAAGTAGTTCATTCCAAACAGCATACGTCACATTCTCAGCATTATTCACACAGTAACAACTTAACACTCAACAACAGTTTGTCAATCAACAAGCATCAGTAAAATGTTCAATTGCCAGCCAACTATCTATCTGGCATATTTCAATATAAATCCCTTTATGCTTTATCAGCCCGTAACTCCCCTTACTTGGTGGTTCCTGAATCAAAGTGGGGTTTCCCTCGAGCTGCTAGTCTTCTGCATCAAAACAAATATCATTATTTATAATTGCTATATTTAATTACTCAAATAATTATTTACTTAATATTCAGAAATTATTTTAATTATGGATTTATTATTAATTTTCTAAGCCAATATTTGTTTTTCTTTAAATAAGGCCTATAAGTCATTTTCTTTGGGAAAACACTTATCCAAAATCACTTTTCAGCTTTTCCACAATTTGACTTCACCAACAGATTCCTCTTTTTTTTTATCACAGTTAGCCCTATTTCCACTTCTTAATCACTTCCAAAGCTTAGTTAAGTTTCAATTCAAAGTTGCTCAATATCTCAAATACCACTTGTTTGAGCTTTTACCCTAGAATCACTTCTAAATACACCATTTCCTCAACATTACAGAGCTCTGAAACACAGGTCAAAAGTGTTCCAAGCCTTAGTGACCTGGGTTCATCCCCTCCATGAGAAGGACGATGAACGCAAGAAGGTGATAGAAAGTTCCATCCTTTTCTAGCTCAAATCTATCCTAGATTTTCACATGCAAATGCTCTATCGTGTTCTACAAGTTTCCAGAAGTGCAATGAACGGTTCAAACGACTTTGATCATGGAGAAAACGACATGCATGGGGTTTTAGGATCGAAACCCTAATAGAAGAATTTACTACAAAAACTCATAATTTCGTGAAACAAAAGTGATATTCGAGTTCAGGACAAGATGTAGAACAAGAAACTACAAATAAAACTGAGCTCTACGAATTTTTCAACCAACCTCGCCTGAGATGTCGGTGGTTGACAGAGGCGATTGGAGCTAAGACCAGGAATAAGAATCTTCCTCTCATTGCTAGAAGTCCAGTGGCGGTGGTCTCGTAGCTAAAAGCCCCCCCGTTTGGGAGAAATGTGGAGTTGCAGGTCTTGGTCTCATTGGGAAATTTAACTAGTTTCTGGGTTTCTCTTCATGGCTCCATTCCTTCACGTTTCTCTCTAGTTTTCAAGCCCATATCAATAATACAGAGCTCGAGCAACACATTGGAACATAAATGAGATGATTTGGTTGAGTGAAGAGGGAGAAAGAAGATGATGAAGATAATGATCAACGATGATGGTGGGGGGAGAGAGAGAGAGAGAGAGAGAGATCAGAGCTTCTCTCTCTAACTGGAGTCTCAGAACATGAAAATGAAGTGCAGAGCACTATTTTGCAGTGTCTCAAGCTTTATATAAGCATGGTTGAGATAATTTTGAGTGAGATCAAGTTTTGTCTCACAATGTGACTTTGCACCACTTAAAACTCATCAAATGTCATCATGGTGCATAGTTTTCTTGTCTAGGATTCATGAAGATTCAGTTAGAAGGTTGAGAGTAAGAAAGCCAGAATAAAACTCATGATGATATGAGGTATGTTGATTCGAGAGGGCTGTTGGGTCAATTCAAATTCTAGTCCCTCTAAAATTTCTTCTTCGCACTTTAGTACTTCTTTTGATTTCTAATTCCTAATAAGATTAATAAGAGTTATTGTAACTATGAGATGATAATTTTAAGATTAATGAGGTGTCACCATCTCATAAATTTTTTTAAACAATTTATATACTATTAATATTAGTTTTATTTTATTTCTTTTCCACCCCAATCATACAAACACATAGTTATGCATATTTTATATATCACTTTTTCTTAATTATCTCTTAGTAGTAATATAAGCCAGTAGGTGTGTAACGCCCCAATTTATGGTTAGAGGTCACGTAATAAATAAGCAGAAATATTTCTTCAAAACCTCTAAAAAACAACTCAGGTTTTCAAAACAGAACGCCTCTCAATATTTAGAATAATATTCAACCCATAACTAAGTTAAATTAAACATTACAAGAATCAAGAAGTAAATAAATAGTACGGTTGCACCAACAAAGTGCCAGTTGTTTAAAACAACGGAAAAATACAACAAATAATTTTTCCTCAAGATCTAGGGTTAACTCAAAAGACAAGAAATAATTAACAACAGTATTGATAAAACAAACAGTAATTATAAACAGCAATAGAGGCAAGAATTACAGAAACAACAACAATAAAATATTCATGAATTCTCATTTAGAGTATCACACAACCATGCTTGTTAGTCCTCAATAGCTATATGCATAACTATGGCCAGAATTTTACCCAAACAAGGCCAGGACGATCACGTGGGACAAACGATCCATCACATCGCCCTAGGGAGATCCCACTGGACAAACTACCGTCACATCAACCTTAAACATCCTATATAATGCATATGCTATGACAAATAATTATCAACATCAATGAACCAACAGTTCAAACCTCCTCTTAGTCATAGTATTATCATATGCAAATATAGTCATTCCAACATAGAAATCATTATCATCATGTTATATCAATATAACTCAACTCAATTCACTAAACCTCGACAACATGTGAATCGTATATATCATGCTACAGCACCAACATCACGTCCAAAATAATTCAAAAGGCAAGGCACAACCAAAAATCCTCCAAACCAATCCACAACACATCACAAACCGTTAAGGCATTCTTCATCGAGTTATCCTTACCGTCGAACGGGTTGCATACACTTAATCTCCAACCTTGCAAGAAAAACACACACACACACACACATAACAATTAACAACCATTGGAAGGATGGAAATCGTCTTCAATAGGTTCTAAAAAACAACACAACAATTCTGGCTAGACAGGGGCCCAACGCATGTGTGGTGGAATGCCAGCACTCATGCGCTGACACCCTGTCATGCCCAGGGAAGGAAATAGTCCCAACGCATGTGCACCCGAGGATCCAGCACTCATGCGCTAGCTCCCTGCCTTCCCTAGCGCTTGAGCGCTCAGGTAGCTTGAGCGCTAGCTCCCTACCAAGGAGCCCAGAAACAGCAGTTTTCATGGAAAATTCATTTTAAACTCTACTTTTTCAAAATCAAGGTTTTCCCATGGACAAATCTAATTATATAACCGATTAAAGGACAGGTTTCTTTCAAAACTCAAGAGTTTCCAAAGCACACGATTGGTGTGAAAAAGAAGATATCAAGGGTTCCAACAACAAAGAAAAATGAAAGAGACCAACCTTGCTTGGCTTGTTTGATCAGGTAGGAGTAAACCACAGCCCTTGTTCTTCAATGATGGAGGGGAAAACTCGAGTAGGTTGAGGTAGAATGTGTTGGAAACATACCAAGTTAGAACTCTAGGAAGAGAGGAAGGAAATGAACACAAAAGAAATTAGAACTAGAAGAGTATGCATAATCTACCGAAGAACCAACACCAAACACTCTTGGAGAAGATTGGAAGGGCAAAACTTGACCACCAATGAAGGAAGAGGGGTGACACAACAACAACAATTGTTCATAAAATTTTAGCACTTGAGAGTAGGGTTAATACTTGGGAATGAAAGAAAACAAGAGTGAAACCACCATAAATAGTGATATGAAAATCCGAGCCTCAAGAATAGAGAGAGTCGACCAACACCCACCATTACTCAGCATTATTCATCATCAAAACCCATTAAACCCAAGACCAAGTCATTAAACCCCATCAAGTCACTTAATTCCCATTCAGATTCAGATTTCAAAATCAATTAAAAGTTCAACCAATGGCTAATTTTGAATTTCTGAATAGTCTAAGGACTAAATTATAATTATTAAAATTCAAGAGACCAAATTACAATTATAACAAATTGAGGGTCTTACAGATACTCATAACATATTTAAGTCTAAATAATAATAAAATATTATTTAATTACTACTGACTCAACTATGGTTCGATCTCAGTTGAACCTCTAAACCTTGAACTGACACCATCACCGGTACAGTGATCAGTCAAGTTTTCTAAACAAAGGTTTCTATTTCCTTCTTCCCCTACCTCCTTCTCCTTCTCCTTCTCCTCCTCCCCCTCCTACCCCGTCACATTCCCTTCTGCCCATTTTCCTTGAATTTGACTAGATGCCAGGCTTAATTATATTTATACATATTTATTACGCACAATTCCTGATGCGCCATAGTTGAATTTCAATTGAATTGATGCATGATAAGATAACGAAGAGTTGTACAAGTCGAGAAAACAGTGCATCATGCATCTATCTTTTCATTTCCAACTAAACTACCTCATGCATGCGCCTTATTTACTAAGTATATAATGCTGTTCCTCTAATTAAGTGCCGCCTTTATTAATTATAAAAATTTATTAGTTTCGGTAATATATGTACTTGAACTGTTTAGTTCCTTAAGTGCATTGGTAGTCTATATCTTTCTTCGTGTTATATATATGGTTCAGTCACTAGTGTATGAAAGTGAAGTGAGTGATTTTGTTTTCTAATTGTTGCATTATTATATAGTTGAGGAAGAATGGAGAAGACTCGTAATGCAAGGGAGGAGGACATTCTCAAAGTGGGCCTCTTGGATATCTTGTTTTCATGGACTCTTGACAAAGTTCTCAACGAAAATCTTCTTAAAGACAAGGTGCTTAATTTTACCCCTCACTAATCTCTTGAAAAACCTGTGTCAAAATCTCCATACCATTCAACTTGTTCTCAGATTCTCTACTTTATATTGTTACTGTTTTTGTTACCATGATTGAAACTGAATATTAAACTGTGTAAGATATAGGACTATTGTATGACCTTCACAATGTTGCAGAGAATTTTGTTTTATTTAAGATCTCAAACTCCTAATATTTCCTTAATATGCCAACACTGATGCATTTTGGTTCAATAAAGGGAGAGGAAAGGAGGAGAACGAGAAATAACTTTACCAAATTTACTTTTTATATCTTTATTTTTAGAACGCAGATTTAGATTTTAAAATATGATTAGGGATATTTTATTATATGATTTATTTTCCTTACAAACTCCAATTTTAGGGAATTTTTAGGGAATTTTTTTCAATACTCTAATAGTACATACTCCCTTATTTTAAAGCAAGACATCCGACATGCATGTTACATTTTTTTTTATCATTTTTTAAAATTCAAGTTAAATAATAATTGTCAAATTGTAAGAGTAGATAAGTAATGTGTTACTACATGAGTAAGATGTCACTAGCAATCAATTCTATCATTCTCTTTCTTTTTCATAGTTTAATAGAAAATTAATATTAGAAGATTAATTTCTCTCTATAAAGGGATGTCTTATTTACTGTTATAACAAATAAAATTATGTCATATCAATTAAAAGTACATGAATATGACCCTATAGAAATAATCTTTTATGTTGCTTGTATAATTTGTTTTCATTAGTGAGAAACAACATAGATTATGGATTTGCTTAATGTGGGTTGATTATGTTTATATTGGTCGGAAAATCAAAATTGAAACAGCTTGTGAATTTTTTTTCCCCACAGGTTAAAAAGATACCAGAGACATTCAAGTCTACAGAAGATTATGTGAACTCCTTTATTCCTGCACTGATCGAGGAAACTCACAGTGATCTATCTTCGAACTTAATGGCTATGTCTCGAGCACCTTTTTGTGAAATCAAGAGTGTTGAAAGAGACAGAAAGAGCTTCAAGCTTCCGAAAGCCCTGTTCTATCAGATAGTGTTGAAGAGCAAAACTGATGAAGTGGCAGAAGATATTGGAAATTATGAGCCTAAGTCTGGGGATATCATTGCGTTGACAGAAAAAAGACCCAAAAACGTTTATGACTTGAAAAAGCCAGAAAGTAACTATCACATCGCTTATGTTCTAGGGCCAAAACATGATAAGATCCTTGTTCTATCATCCAAACCCATAAAGAAGGATATTGAGTTTGGATTGATGAAGGATAAGAAAAAGAAATTCTATGCAATTTACCTTTTGAACCTGACAACAAATGTTCGTATTTGGAAAGGCTTGAACTTACAGTTGGAAGCTCAAAATATGAGCATCATTAGAAAGGTGTTGCAGCCTAATTTGAATGTAAGAGCCACTACATCTTTATTCAGCCTGTTATATACATATATACAGATTCCTAGTGCCCTTCAGACATACGCATTTGCGCTGCAAAGATGTATGTCCGAAGGTGTCACCGGAAATAATGTCTGTCAATCATTTTTCGTTTCCATTATTAAATGTCATACTGTGAGTTGCAACTTGTAAAATTATGGTTTAGTTTTCCTACATAGGAAATTACTTTGAAGTGACATGCATTTTGTATTGCAAATGGCATGTTTATGTTCAATCCATGGATGAATATATGAAAGAAACGATGCATGGATGCTTATTTTTCTATAATTCTCTCTCTGCAGTTAATTGTGAATGTAACATGCTCTATACTTCGCAGGGTGGAGAAAACTGTCGAATTTGCCCGTCTGGTGAAAGTTTACAAGCTTCTTTCAACATACAAGACATGATTCGTACTCAGAATCGAATAAATCCCAGGAAGATGCTATCTTAAGATGTGTTAATATGATAAGTTGCAGGCATAACAACATTAAGCTTATATGGGGCCCTCCAGGGACAGGGAAAACAAAGACAGTTGCATGCTTATTATTTTCTCTACTTAAGTTAAAAGCCAGAACACTAATTTGTGCTCCAACCAACACTGCAGTTTTGGAAGTGGCATCTCGGTTGCACAGTTTAGTTTCAGGTTCGAATGTGCATAAAACATATGGGATGGGTAACATAGTGCTATTTGGTAACAAATCAAGAATGAAAGTGGATTCTTATCAATACCTGGGAGATGTGTTTCTTGATTATCGAGTAGAAGGTCTTATGAAGTACTTTTCTGCATCCACCGGTTGGAATCAAATCTTTGAATCAATGATCCAGTTGCTCGAGGGCCCTAGAAAACAATATTTATTGCATGAGAAAGAGATAGGTATCATGTCATTAGCAGAAAAATACAAGTTAGATCAAGATGCAAAGAAGAAAAGTATGATGAAAATGGAGGGTTTTGTAAAGAAGAAATTCAGGGAATTTAGTGAGAACCTCAACCGCTTCATGCAAACCTTGTGTACCCACCTACCAACATCTTTCATTTCACTTCGAACTGTGGAGCAAATGTTAAGAGTTCAGGATTTGCTAAGTTCTCTTAAAATTTCCTTGAACCAAGCCAATTTCAAGCAAATTCACAATGATAGTGATGAAGAAAACATTCTGCTTTGCCTCGGATGGACAGTATTCAAAAGACATGAGTGCCTTAGCTTGCTAAATTCAATTCCTAAGTCAATTTCTCTTCCTGAATTTAAATCGAGAGTTGAAGCTGAAAATTTTTGCTTGTCAAATGCATGCATAATTTTATGCACAGCATCAAGTTCTATTAAACTGTACTCAGAAGGGATGACCCCAGTGCAATTTATAGTAATTGATGAAGCAGCTCAACTTAAAGAATGTGAGTCAGCAATTCCTTTACAGCTTCCTGGTCTCGGTAATTGCGTCTTAATAGGTGATGAGAGACAGCTTCCTGCATTTGTGAAAAGCAGGGTAAGTTCTTAATTTGAGCATTGCCTTTATTTGTTATTTGAATTGTGGAATTTTTTGCTATGATGAAAGATAGTTATCTAACATGCTTAGAATCATTAAATTTTTAGATTGCAGACAAGGCTTTGTTTGGAAGGAGTTTGTTTGAGAGGCTTGTACTTTTAGGATACAAAAAGGATATGCTTAATGTTCAGTACAGAATGCATCCAGCCATTAGCCTATTCCCTTGCAAAGAGTTTTATGGTGAAAAACTTTCTGATGCCCCCACTGTCAGGGAAGACAGCTATAGTAAAACTTTCCTTGAAGGAGAAATGTTTGGTTCTTATTCTTTTATTCACATAGGCAAGGGAAAGGAGCAATTCGGCCCTGAACACAGCTTGAAGAACCAGGTTGAAGCAGCAGTTATTGCTGAGATAATTGGAAGACTTAAAAAAGGTTGATTTCTCTTTTTTCTTCTTGTGTGGGTTAATAAGAAATCTTCAGCTTTAGTATGCATTCATATTGGTAACATTGTTTTACTTTGTCTTGCCAGAGTTTATGAGGACAAGGGAGAAAATTAGCATAGGAATCATATCTCCATATAATTCCCAAGTTTATGAAATCCAAAAGAAAGTGAAGCAACACATTTCAGTTTATGATCAAGATTTCTCTGTTAGTGTTCGTTCTGTTGATGGTTTTCAAGGTGGTGAACAAGACATCATCATAATTTCAACTGTGAGGTCTAATGGGGGAGGAAAAGTGGGTTTTCTCTCCAACAGACAAAGAGCAAATGTGGCTATAACCAGGGCCAGGTATGTGTGATATGTGATGTTCATTTTTGTGATGCTGCAGCTTCCAAGTTGATTGAAAAATGGGTATGTTTTTGTGCAGATATAGCCTTTGGATATTAGGAAATGCAGAAACATTGATGAGCAGTGACTCAGTGTGGAGAAAGGTAGTTCTTGATGCTAAGAGAAGAGATTGTTACCATACGGCCGATGAGGACAAGAAACTGGCTCGGGTTATTGAGGATGTTGCGTTTGAGCTTGAACCATTTGAGGAATCTGAGTCGATGTTTAAGAAACTCAATCTAGGGGAGAAGACTTCCGGTTCCAGGTACTTGGAACCACAATTCCACAGCTCTTCATATGTATTCATATAAAAATTAATTAATAACAACTTACACAATTTCATATGAAATAAAGTTAATTTTCAATCACTTCTCTTAATCAAATGGTGCCCCCTATGTTTATCAAAGTATTTCCTTGCATTTGTTAGTTTGGTGGGTAAAAATAACTTGATATTTGTCTAATAGCATGTTCGGATCCACTTTTAATCATCTCATAATCACACTTCTACTTTCATAAAAGCTGCTTCTAATAGTTTTTTTTTTCCAGGATCACTTCTTCAAACGTTGAAACCAACTGGATCTTCAAATTTGTGGAGTTTGTTTTTGGCTGGCCATGGAAAGCAATGAAGTAATGCATAATGCTCTCTGCTGAACTTGATGTGAAGAGGTGTAAAGACTTAAGACCACTATGGACTTACAATCCTAAGGAGCTTTTATTAAATTTTAAATCTTTTCCCAATGAACTGAAGGTTTTCGTTTTTCATAATTATGCCATATAAACTACCATAAACATACCTGCACTCTACATAGACGATTTCAAGGAAATTTGATTTATCCACCTAATTTTACTAACTACTATTTTATTTATGAATCTAAATAGACTTCATACTACAATAACCTTCGAAAACTGTAATTGTAATTAACAAGAAATTGTTTGAAGGTCCTATAAAGAAATAGCGAAATATTTGACGAGGAAAATAGACAAATATTTAGAAATGCTAAATAAAGAGAAGATCATCTTCTGAAGATGAGCATTAGATTTGAGAAGGAGTTGTAGAACGATCACAAAAGGTTTAAGGATCACCTGGAATGTATCACAGAATTGTAAGTTCGAGATTCGAATCTATCAACTTGTGAGTGGAATGATTCTGAAAGAAGATTCAGAGCTGAAGACGAATGAATCAAATTGGAATGTTGAAGTGAAGATTCTACGGCTGCAAGTGAATTAGGGATTTGAAGCGCTGAATCTTTCTTGTCTTGGTGAAAAGAACAGAGAAAAACAAATGAAGACACTGAGTCTGAGAAGATGAACACTTTCACAAAAACCCCTGTTTGGAAAATAACCTTACTAAAAAGTGATTTTTTTACTTTAAAAACGTCTTTATTTATTTTTACTTACGTGTAACTTTTTTTGTAGTGCTTGATTAGAGTTTTTTTTATTTGATTAAAAAAAAAGATTCTTGTTTTATTCATATTTAATTGTTTACCGCTCACATTTGAAAACTTTTGTTTTAAAATTTTCACCATTTAAATATATTTTAATTTTAATTTAAGCGTTCCTTATTTAAAAAGCATTTTTTGTGCAAGATTAAAAGAAAAGGACAAACTCCAAACTAACAACTCCCAAAGGAACATCCAAGAAATCGGTTGATCTTGTCTCGCTCCAAACTTGGCTAGAAAGTCCGCACAAATGTAACACACTCTCAAGATATGGACTGTCTTCACCAGCACATTCCTGCTTAAAAGTTAAAACCTCTTTAATATCCCAAAATAGACCAACAAACACATGCATGATTGAAGGATTTCCACCATTAATCAACCTAACTACATCCAGAAAAAATCAGTTTGACATATAACCTGCTTGAAGGCCAACTCCCACGCCAAGATAGACCCTTTGGAGCTCCAAGTGCAAAATGTCGCAGAATTCAAGTCTGCTGGACTAGCCTGAGGCGACCAGCCTTAAGCAAGGTTAGTCCCCACGACAAGCAAGGGCACAAGACCTAGGTGGGTCCCCATCCCATTATGAGCTTGGGCTGATTAGGGGGCACAAAGCCCAATAAGGGGTACCAAAGGGTCCAGCTATAATAGGTTTAGGGTTTTTTGGATACTTGCCCCACTATAAAAGGCAAGTACCTTTTCTATTCAATGCATGTTCTCACTTCTGAAAAATATACTCTAAATAGGTGACAACCCTAGATCTAAGGACCCTAAGATCCTCGGAACCCTAACAGTATAGTCTAAAACAATACAACTACGAAAAAAAACCTTTATCAATAACTCTCATATGTGTTAAGCTTCGCAACTCCAGTAGGAGGTGGAGTCACGTTGTTGTCATGTAAAGATCATAATATTGCGATGTTGGAAGAGACAAAAAGCGCACAAAGTCATCATGCTCATGACAAATTCTTCTCCAAACAGCCTGAAGTGACCAAGGCTGCTCTTCAAATGTTATATTATACCACCATTTCCACACACTCCATAAAACTAAGACAAATTTAATACTATTAAGGCCTCTCGAACAGCTGCTAATCCAATCAGTAAGGACCGAAAGTTGGAAGTTGGCCCAAGAGAGAGCTCTCATTCGACCCAAGTTTATAAATATATATGGCTAGCTAAATGGTTTTAAAATTAATATCAGAAATAAAATGAAGATATTAATTACGTATCGCTAAGTAGAATTATTTTAAAAGTAAATTACAATTTTAATTCATGAAATATTACTTAATGGTTATATATTATGTAGGTTTATGGAAACATTAAATGGAAAAAAAATTAATAAATGAAATTCAAATCTTGAAATTGAATATTATAAATAAATAAATCCTTCAAATTGAAGTTCGTTTTACGGTAAAATTGAAGTTTTTTTTAATAAAACCTGCGAAATATATTAAGAAGAAATAGTAGGCACAGAGGACAAAACATCAGCAGCCGCCAAGGGGACAACAGCCAATTGAATTTCCTCCACCTAAACTATAGCTGAATAAATAGAGGAATTCCTAGTCAAAAAGTCTGCTACTGCGATAACAGAGCGTTTAACAAAAGAAAGCGATGCAACAGAAAAACTATTAAAAAGAAAACAACAATCTCGTATAAGTGAAGCCAAGTAGGAGTTACCATCAGCACCCTTCATCCACCACTAGAAGAGTTGAAGGCAATCAGTTTCAAAACACACATGAGTAAAACCCAGCTCAAGCACCAAAACAACAGCCCAGCGAAAGCAAGAGCTAGCAGGGAAGACAATGCTGCTGGAGGAGATGACAATGCAGCAGCCAACACCATCCCTTCCCAATCTCTAGCCACCATCTCAAAACCAAGGGTGCCTCCACGTCTCAGAGAAGCATCAAAATTGAGCTTTGTAACTCCTCGCATTGGCCTGATCCACCTCACGCTAAGCTCCACAGCAGGGCGGCCTCGCACCACAATGTCTGGCGGCCTTGCATGCAACTCTGTAGCCCGCTTCATAACCCTCGAACAGTCCCAAGGAACCTGCTGAAAAATCTCACCATTTTTGGCCTCCCACAAAGCATAAAATGACGCTTGCACTAAGACAACAACATAGGATCCGGCTGATGCATAATCTCCATCAAGAACTCATGAACCGTGGCAAAAGAAACCGCCCTCACCGAAATAGAGGACCAGAACTGCTTAGCTGCTGCACAAGAGTGGAACAGATGATCAATGGTCTCCATATCAGCACCACACCAAACACAAGCTGGGTCAAGATCAACAGCCCGGCGAAAAAAAGCCTCCTTCACTGGTAAGTAGTGCATGATCGCTCTACAGGTCACCTCTTTATACCTCGGCTGAGAAGGGGCTGCCTAGAATTTTTTCCAATCTGATGCAGCAAATCTTGGCAAGGAAGAAGAAGAAGAAGCCTCTGCAGTAGACAAAAAATGATGAATAAAGTTATATCCCAATTTTGAGCTATAGTTACCATCAGTTGCCTGTGGCCAAAACAGGCTATCCTGCTCCCCATTGAAAGGTAAGGGAATAGCTAAAATGCACTGTGCAGTGGCTGAGAGAAGATTTCTTCAATTTCCTCTTGCTTCCAACACCTGTTACTTGGATCAATTAAATCTGCCACTTTAACAATACCAAGTTGAGACACAAACTCCTCACGATAATTCCGCGGACAACCATTCAAAAGTCAATTATCAAGTAAAACTCGAACCTGCATTCCATTACCAATTCTCCATTGAGCTACTTTCTCAAAAATCCAAGTTGTTCTCAAAATGCTAGACCAAGCAAAGCTCGGTCTATACTCCCGTTTGGCTTCCATGATGGTGCAATGGGGAAAATAAACCGCTTTAAACACTTTAGCCAATAGAGATTCCAGGTTAGTGTAAACCCGCCACCAATTTTTGGCCACCAAGGCCTCATTAAAATATTAAAAAACTCTAAATCCCAGGCCACCATCACATTTGTTATGGCAAAGGTTGCTCCATTTAGTCCAATGAAGTCCATGGCGGGACACGTCACCACCCCAGAAAAATCTGGAAATCATGCTGTCAATATCTGCACACAGACCATCGGGTAAAATAAAACAAGACATTACATATGATGAAATTGCTTGAGCTACATATTTAATTAATATTTCACGACCTGCTCGGGAGAGCAACCTATCCTTCCACCCTTTTAATTTTTTTAAAAACTCTTTCCTTTACAAAATTGAAAATTTGAGTTTTAGACTTACCAATGATAATAGGCAAACACAAATACTTGTCAAAGCTTTCCACGACCTTTACTCCCAATAGTTGTTTAAGCTCATAAAATCTGGTAATCGGCACATTTTAGCTTACCGAAAGCATTGACTTATCTGGATTAATCACCTGTCCTGAAGCTCGCTCATAGGTAGCCAGAAAGTTCACCACACTCTCCACTTCCTAAGCAGTAGCTCGAGCAAATAGAATACTATCGTCTGCAAAAAGCAAATGAGATATAACAAGCGCAGACCTAGAAATCTTAACTCCATGTATAACAAAGGAAGAAATAGATTTTTTAATAAGAGCTGAGAACACTTCACTACAAAGGATAAAAAGATAAGAAGAGAGGGGGTCCCCTTACCTTAATCCCCTGCTTGTGATAATAGGAGGCTGAGGTTCCCATTCAACATAATTGAAAAACTCACTAATGAAACACGGTTCATAATCATAATCAGATTATTCACATGAACCAACCATTTGTTCATATATTGTCATTTCCCATTATGAGAACATCTAGCAATTTCCCCTAATATTTGTACTTCATGTAAGTCTTTCTAATTTCCTTCAATTAAATGCCACGTTTACTTTATATATTTATTACCCACTACTAGTAGTATTAGTCACACTCACACAACTATCTGGCCGTAATTCAAATCATATATGAAAACGAAAAGGGGTGGTAGAAGTCGAAGAAACAATTATGGTGCATGTGTTGAGAATCTAAACCGTTCTTCAATTTTGCCATTTTTTAAAATTAATTAGTATAACCATTCTTCATTTTTGTCATCTTTCAATGTATCACGTGTACTTGAAACGTTGAACAAAACCTGTATTTAAACTGTTAATTAGTTCCTCAATTAACTGGATCCATTCTCTATAAGTATCTTTGTGTTTTGGATTCAAGTGTATGGAGTGAAGACAAGCGACTTATATTGTTATTCTTAATTTTTTCATTATAGTTTTGAAGAGGTGAATATTTGGCAAGGAGCGAAGGATGAAGAAGACTTATAATGCAAAGAGGAAGGATGAGAAGAGTTCTAGCCTTTTAGGTTTTGTCTTTTCTTGGACTCTCAAGGATGCTCTGGATGAAAATCTGTACAAAGACAAGGTTCTTTTCCCCTTCCAACACTCAACGAAAATACACACTTGCATCATGAAAAATCTTTCAAAAACTCACTAATGTTTGACCATGTTTTTAGACTCATTATGTTATAGCTATTTTTGTTACTATGTTTGAAGTTATGAAGAAAACAAATTTTAGAATGGCAGACACCCTATGAGTGTACCAAGTTTGAGAAACCAAGAGAAAATAGAAAAATATTATCTAATGTGATAACAAGTGAAAGATGAAGAGTTAAAGGGTTGAAAATATAATCTAAATTAAAGTTCAAATTATTTCCATAATTAACAAGGTATAAAGTGTACAAACTAATTAATACAAATAGATATTAAAAAATAATAAAAAAGAGGGTCTACTCTTTCTACACAAGCTATTGTTTTTGTTTGCATCAGTGCTTCTCCAAATAGTGGCGCTCTGAAGACTAACACCGTCACCATGTTATACATACATGTGTTTTGGTAACCAGAGATGTTGAAGTCCCACATTGGCTAGAGATATGGCCAATCAAGAGTTTATAAAGGTATGGTAAACCTCAACTCTTAAGCGCTTTTGTGGTTGAGTTAGGCCTCCCAATTTTCTAATATGGTATCAGAGCCTATCCTAGATCCGTTTGTCAGCAGATGTCCAGTCCTGCAAACTTCACGTTCCAGATGTCCAATCAAGACTTTATAAGTTTATGGTAAACCTCAACTCTAAAGCTAGCTTTTGTGGTTGAGTTAGGCCTCCCAATTTTCTAATAAGAGAGAAGGGGAATGGTATTTCACTTTTTTTGTGGTTTATCTTGCAAGTTTTTATCTTTATTATTTCGTGATTTTTCCATTGTTGTCTAGAAGTTAAGTTCTGAACAATTTCAAAATTCTTCAATAGAGTGTGAGAATAGTGTTGTCAAAAATTCTTTAACCAGTTCATAAAGTTGAAATTTTTGTTTTTGTGTAATTTTTTTCGTTATGCTGCAGATGATTGATCTGCATTGACTTGGTGTCTTTGACTAAAACAGGAGTAGAACACACACACAAAAGTTTAAAACTTTCACTATCTGAGAAGACATTTGGTTTCACTTCTACTAGCTTCTTCTAGAATCACTTTCCCCCAAAATGTGAAGACCGACAGAGTTTTTTTATCTAGAAATCAGGTAGATTTTTATGTGCATGTTTGAAAAATCTATGAGAATCACATCCACCATAATAATGGTGTATTTTGAAAACTACAAATAGTAGTTTTAGAATCCCTACCACTTGATTTGCAGTGATTTGCATCCCTAATACGTGATTTGAAGTGATTCTGTGAAAAATTACTTCAGTAAATTTTTGAGGGAAGAAGCAATGAAGTAAAAACAGCTTCTGATGGTGGTACATTAGAACATATAATACTAATGTTGAAGCAAAGAATTTTGCAAGTTATTCTAAACCTCCTCTTGTTCTAACTTGATTTATTACTTAACACTGCATATAGCCATTACACACACTTTTTGTACTGTTGGTATATTTAGCTGTGACGTTTTATTTAGGTAAAGTTGCTTTATTAATGATTCATGATATCATTTTTTCACTTTCATCATTGATATGTAAATGTGATGAAGATGTTGAGAAGCTGTGGAAGATATTGCTTGTGTCACTGATTGATTTAGAGTTGAGGAAAAAAAAGTGATAAGCAGCAAGGATGCAGAATTGTCAAACCACAGGGGAAAATCTTCAGGATGACTTGTTTGATTTAGTATTCTCTTGGACACTTGAGGGTGCTCTCAATGAAAATCTTTTCAAATACATTGGAAAGCACATTTATCATTCCATTTAAGCAAATTTGTATTCCCTTTTTCAAAATTTTAAATTGAAAATTACTGTTAGATCTTACAAGCTTATTAGCTTTGTGTGTCACTTTTGTTGCTTGTCAAATGATTATGCTTATCAATGAGGAAAATAGATTTGAAATTGCTTGAAAGATTTAATGTGTGTTTGGATATCAGTTGAGTGCAACGTGAACAGAACTTTTTACCTTACAGTACATGATCACGTCAGTCTACCCACCCTTGTCCTTATAGATATCCAAACATCCTTAAGTGCTAGTATTTTTCTAATTTTCCTATGCCTGCTCTTGAATTTTCTGTTGTGGAATATGTGAAACATAATTGTATCAAGCTCAAATTTGTAGAGCCATCTAAGTCCTTGTGAAGGGTAGCTTGAAACATTGTTGTTTTCTTGCAGATACCGAAGATACCGAAAACATTCAGGTCAATAGGACATTACATGAATTCATTCATTCCTGCATTGATTGAAGAAA
This sequence comes from Acmispon strigosus, assembly GCA_030819835.1. Lineage (NCBI taxonomy): Eukaryota > Viridiplantae > Streptophyta > Magnoliopsida > Fabales > Fabaceae > Acmispon > Acmispon strigosus. The sequence goes on along the minus strand of JAUAMA010000005.1, from coordinate 40,838,855 downwards.
CACACAGTGATCTGTATGACGGCTTGATAACTGTGTCACAAGCTCCTTTTTGTGAAATCATGACAATTGAACCACCCAGGAACCCCATGGACTTGTTCTATAAGATAATATTGAAGAGCACCACAGATGATGTGAAAGGTGTAAGAAAATATATACCTGAGGTTGGAGATATCTTCGCATTTACAACGATTCGACCGAGAAGCGTAGAGGACTTGAGCACGCCCGAAAATCACTACCGTATCGCTTATGTTCATAAGAAAAATGATGAATACCCTGATGAGATCACTATATTGTCATCCGAGGACACGGAGATTGATGCTAAAACTGACTTGAGGAGCAAGAAAGCACAAAAGCTTTGTGCTGTCTTTCTTATGAACATGACAACAAATATAAGAATTTGGAAAGCCTTGAACTGTGTGTTGGAGGGTGCAGACATGAACATTGTTCAGAAAATGCTGCAAGCTGATGCAAAGGTAAGAATCACCAAATCAATTTAGTCATGATAAGCTTCTCTGTTAATGAAGGAAAATGCTATAATGCTCATTATACATTTTACAAACATTATCTTTTGAATACCGTTAGATAACATTTAATGCATGAGAACTTGTTTCGAAACGTTCATGCATTGTCTTCTTTAAGAGATTGTTGATTCTGACGTTCCTCAACGGAGAAGCAAACATACACTAATTAAGTTGTTACTCAAACACAATCTTATTCTTCTTGTGAGATTTTTCCTTACACTAGAAAGATAGTGATAAAAAAATTGTTTCATGTTTGCATTATATTCTACAGAGTGGAGAAAACTGTCCCATTTGCTTGTCTGGACAAAATCATAATGGAGCCTATTCTCAAGTACAAAACATAATCAGAGCACAGAATCTGAATGAATCTCAAAAAGATGCTGTTTTAAGCTGTTTTACAATGAGAAAATGTCATCATAGTAGTGACCCCATAAAACTTATATGGGGTCCTCCAGGGACAGGCAAAACAAAAACAATTGCTTCTTTGTTGTTTTGCCTTCTGAAGTCAAGAATCAGAACACTGACATGTGCTCCAAGTAATACTGCAGTGTTGACAGTAGCATCTCGCCTTCACAGTATAGTTACGGATTCACAAGAATATGATACATATGGTCTTGGTGATGTAGTTCTATTTGGCAATGCTGAAAGAATGAAAATAGATAGTCATAAGAGTCTTAAGGAAGTGTTTCTGGATCTTAGAGTGAAGGATTTGTTGCAATGTTTTCTTCCACTGACTGGATGGAAACATTACCTGGAATCAATGATCAAGTTACTAAAAGATCCCAAAGAGCAATATGTTATTTATAATAACCGCGATGTGAATGTTGATCTGATGTCATTAGAAGAATTTGCCAAGCAAAGTTGTCCTATTCTAGAAGCTGTATATAATTCATACAAGAAGCGTGGTAAGAGTCACGTTCCTATCACATTGAAGGAATTTGTGATGAAGAAATATGATTATATTGTGGAGCAATACCAGATCTATGAAGATGAGAAAAAGTTAAATGCAGGCATGACTGTGGAGGAATTTGTTAGGCAGAGATTCGGTTTCATCGGAGCAAAGCTCAAGATACTCATGCGAAGCTTGTACACGCACCTACCAACATCTTTCATTCCATTTTGGGTGGTGAAGAAAATGTATAGAGCCCTGGACTTGCTAAAATCTCTTGAAATTTCGTTGCGGCAAACAAAGTCCATTCAACCTCTTCATGATAGTGAAGATGGACAAAAACACTTTAAATGGTTAAGCTCCAACAAAGACAAGCTACTTAGCTCCCTGATTTCACTTTCTAGGTGGATTAAGCTTCCCAACCTTACAAGCAAATATGGCATATCAGAATTTTGTTTGAGTAATGCATGCCTAGTCTTTTGTACAGCATCAAGTTCTTCTAAATTGTACAGAAACGGAATGACAAAAGTGCAATTCTTAGTTATTGATGAAGCAGCACAGCTAAAAGAATGTGAATCAAACATTCCATTACAGCTACCAGGCCTCCGTAGTTGTGTCCTCATAGGTGATGAGAAACAGCTGCCAGCAATGGTCAGAAGCAAGGTATTTAAAACTTAAAAGTTATCTTCTATTTTTGTTGTGTGAGATTTTGATTCTGGCTATTAAAGATTATTTGTCTAATATGCTTAGAAGAATCAAATTTTAGATTTCTGATAGGGCTGAGTTTGGAAGAAGCTTGTTCTACAGGCTGGTATCTTTGGGATACAAGAGGCATATGCTTAATGTTCAATATAGAATGCATCCATCCATTAGCATGTTCCCAAGTAAGGAGTTTTATAATGGGAAACTTTTTGATTCTCCCAATGTCAGAGATTTATACTATGATAAGCATTTCCTAGAAGGGAAAATGTATGCTTCATACTCTTTTATAAACATATCAAAGGGTAAAGAGCAGTCTAATCATGACCACAGTTTAAAGAACATGGTTGAGGCTGCTGCTATCGCCGAGATTATTGGAAACCTTAAGAAGGGTAATTTCTCTTTCTCCTTCTCTTGAGTCAATTAGTGCATGTTTGAAAACTCATTCCAAAGCTACGGTGAAGCTGAAATCATGATGGATAGACGCAAGTTCCCTTAGCTTTTGCTTCTGTCCACCTTGATTTTAGATTCATCGTGGTTTTCAAGTTTCCAAACATGCACTTAGTGTTAGTTAATCACGTCTATTGTCCTGCATTGACAGTTCTTGAATAAAGATATTTTCAGCTCCAGGATATGACTTGTATGTTCTTTTTCTTGCTAGAGTGTGTGAGGACAAGAAAGAAACTGAGCATAGGGATCATATCTCCTTATAAGGCTCAAGTTTCGGAAATCCAAGAGAGAGTTAAGCAGCACGTTTCAGCTTATGATACCTACTTCACTGTTAGTGTTCGTTCTGTTGATGGATTTCAAGGTGGCGAAGAAGATTTAATTATAATTTCCACTGTGAGATCTAATGCGAGTGGAAATGTGGGTTTTCTTTCCAATAGACAAAGAGCAAATGTGGCTATAACAAGGGCTAGGTACGTTGTGCAAATTATGTTCATGATATCATGTTTCTTTTGAGTTTTGAGAATGTGATTTTCTTTGGTGCAGACATTGCCTTTGGATATTAGGAAATGCAGCAACTTTAGTCAACAGTGGCTCAGTGTGGAGAAAGTTAGTTCTTGATGCTAAGAAAAGAGACTGTTTCCATAATGCTTATGAGGACAAGAAGTTGGCTAAGGCTATTGAGTATGCCTTGTTTGAGATGGAACTACTGGATGAATCTGCATCACCATTTCAGAAACTAAGCCTAAGGGACAAGCCAGAAACAACTGCTAATTCCTCTAGGTAAGTGAAGCCGTGACACATTTTTCAGATATTCATTTTAATTGTATAAGTAAAGTCTCGAATTCGATTCTTGTATATGTTAAAAATCTTGCTGGGAGAGGCCCCTCCAGGGTGTATACAACAATATATAAAAAGTGATGAAGTTACTAAGGTAGTGTTTGGCCCAACTTTTTTTTGACTTTTAAGTTGCTTTTAAGATAAGTTGGGCCAAACACAATTGTGTATAAGATCTTAAAAAATAAATTACTTTTAAGTTACTTTTTTTTTTACCTACAAAATGTTGAAAAGTAACTTTTAAGTAAAAAGTTAATTGAGGAAGTTTTTTTCTAATAAGTTACTTTTTTCACTTCCTACCGCCCCGGCCACCACCTCCTTCGGCCACCACCACCACCTTCGACCACCACCGCCTCCAGCCACCACTGCCTCCGACCACCACTGCCGCCTCCGACCACCACTGCCGCCTCCGACAACCACCGCCGCCTCCGACCACCACCGCCACCTCCGACCACCGCCGCCACCTCCGACCACCGCCGCCACCTCCGACCACCATTGCCACCTCCGACCACCACCACCGCCTCCGGCCACCACCACCACCGCCCCGGCCACCACCACCGCCTCCGGCCACCACCACCGCCTCCGACCACCACCACCACCATCGGCCACCACCACCGCCTCTGGCCACCACCACTGCCTCCGGCCACCAAACAACTTCTAACTTAAAAGTAACTTTTAAGTTAAAAAAAATAAAAACTGGCAAACAGCTTTTGCCTTTTTGTTTAAAATCTTATTGTGAGCTTTAACTTAAAAGTAACTTTTAAGTTAAAAAATAGATGGGCCAAATGCTACCTAAGTGTATAAAATAGACAATTATACATAAAAGTGATTGATTGAGGGTATTCAAAAAGAATGTGTTATTGGTGAAAATAACTCTGAATTATTTTTAACCCTTGGATTAGTGGCATTGCTAGTTTCAGAAACTGATATTTGCTTAATTGTATTTATAGAAATCCAAGGAAATCAAGGCGATGATGATGAACAAGGATGGTTGATTACTGCATTGCTTGGGGGTTGTGAAGACTGAAGACAATGAAAGCAGGGTTGTGTTGTGTATGCTAAAAAATCAAATTAAATACTATGGACATGGAATCCAGGAGGTGTTTATTACATTGTATATTTTGGGCTCCAACCACTGAAACTATGACTTGTCATTAAACATTCCAATTTGTTGTTACAGTGGCTATTTTTGTGCTCTAATACATCTCATTAAGAGTTTAATTAAAGATAAAATATGTTGAAAATCACATCAATGTTTTACTTAAATTTCCATGGATTAAACATATGTGCACTCGCAGTCTAAACTTTGTTTACAACAGACATTTAATTGAATTTCACAAAATCAGAAAATAAATTTTTGTTTTAATTAAAATTTAAAGCAAATGTGTCTTATTCTTTTTATGTGGCATATTGTGATTTATTGTTAATGTAAAACTGTTTCACACAATTAAAACTCAATTTCCATAAGCAAAAATTATGATTAGAGGATCCGTGGAAATTTCCATAAACAAAACTATTGGTTCATCTAATATTGAATTGAATTATTATTTAGATGTTCTGTTTGAGCATTTGTACCACTAAAAATATAATATCCATAAAAAGCGTGGACGGCAGGATTCGAACCTGCGCGGGCAAAGCCCACATGATTTCTAGTCATGCCCGATAACCACTCCGGCACGTCCACTTTGTTGAACATCAGAATGCATATAAAGTATTTGTCTTTGGCTTTGGTATAGTAAATCCCTTATTAGGAATCTAATTTGAAGGTGAAAAATTCTTTAATCATATAATCATAAAAAAAATTCCTTCATGATAGATCTAAATTTTAAGTCAACCTTTCTCTGAATGTAGAAATTTTTATTCATAAGTAGATAAGAATTAAGAAATAATCATTCTCAATTGGACAAAGAAAGCCAAAAAATGACATAAAAACAGATCTGTCATACCCAGGGAAACAAACTTTCACTATTGGATAAAGAAATTAAAAGAAAAATAGCTGGTACCCTATAAAACAATCTTTAAAAACTTCTGCAATGAAATTCAGATGTTAAATGATATGAATGAATAATTGGGCTGCTAGAAACCGATTTTTCAGGTGTGGTGTGGGGACCCATCCCGACTCCTCCGCATGAATCCCCACATCTAATGCTTCCCTCAATCCTTATTTCTCTTTCTTTTACCTTCGTAATAAATCTACACCCGTTTTTTTTCTTCTTCTCGATCATCTATGTTCCCTAATCCATTTCTACTTATCCATTACCATTTCACTTCATCTTTTTTTCCTCATACTTCATTTATATTCACCTCATCCTCTCTGTTTTTCTCACTTCTCATGCTCATGAAATACGTTAAGAACTCATTTTCTTCTCTCAGTTAACCTTTTTTTTTTTTCCGTCTATAATACGCCATCCATACATCGCAAGCATACATATATCACACATTATAAAAAAAAGGCCCAAAAGAAAGGTTGACCACTGCCAACCCACAACCATAGTCAGAGTACATTAATATCAGTTATACAGTCATCTACAAAACAAAGTTAGAATCAAACAACAGTCATCCAACATCATAACAGAAGTAGTCAACTGTCACCAACACCATCAGACTCACCACCCTGAGTACCCTGATCCCCCTCCTCGTCCTTCGGTGTAGCCTCTCTAATGATATGAATCCTCGCCATCTGGTGTAATTTAGATCTGTACACTCTGGCATCTACTCTAATCCTCCAAGGGGCAGGGACTCTCTTTCTAGCTGCCGTCATTCGTCGAGGACCATTTCTAGCAGGCACTAGTGCAATTAGTGGAACCTCGAACATGGGTTAAGGCTGTGACACATGAATCTGAGGTGGTGGAGGCGGTGCTACATCTTGATACAAGTGAGGTACAAGATAATAAGGTGGAAAGTAGAAAGCAAAAGAACGTGGCATAGAAACTAGATACCCTGGAAGCATGGAACTCGACTGTCCATACCAGAAAATAGACATACCAACATATCTACATAATTATGTGGTTGATTCTACCTCCCAAACCTCAGGAACTATAAAATTAGCCAAGATACTAGGAGGTAGAGTAATACCTCAGGGTCCGCTATTGTCTGGAAAAATAGATGTAAGGGTGAGGTACAAAGCTATAAAGCATAAACAGACGTATAAAGAAACAAGACGGATATCAAGTCCGGCCAAACAATCAAACTAATTCATCGAGCGTCACACAAACAAGTTTCAATTATGCAATGCATGTCATCTTGTCTTGTGCCATCACCCTTCAATAGAAGAGCAAGTCATCCACTCTTCTCATATATAAAATGAGTGTTGGGCCCATTAGCTATACTCAACCAACTCACTTCGGAACGCCACTCGGGAACATAGGTTTTAGCACTGACCCACTCCTTTTACCGAGCAACGATTACCCTATTAGCTTTCAGTTGGGACGACGCAACATTCCAGAGCCTTACCACTCCACTAGCCGGAACACAAGGCATCCCAAAATCAACGGCCTAGTGTAGAGTTGTACCACTGGGTCATCCTCAAGTCACCTCATCTCTAAATTTCTGCCTTAAGTATCTCATGCATCCACATCGGTTGCACACCTATCTCTCACTATGGAATTTTCCGCGCGATCCTACTCCTTGTGCCTCCTGTCTCAATGCATATGAACTATGGCAAACAATTTCACAAATAAAGAAATCATCTCCCTCTTTTTTCTTTGCTTGATCTAACCACTACGGTCATCTTATCACATATCCCAGGCTCAATATACTCTGACTAGCCATTACGGGGATAAAGACATCATAACTCTTACCAACTTACATTAAATAAATTTATCAAAGGTCAACCTCAAGCCTTATCCTCAGAATCCCTAAACTCGTAATAAATGGCTCATAACTTTCCTCATTCGGGAAAACACGCCAAAACCTTAATGCAATCAATCTAGTGATTATCTTAATTAGGTTCAATTACCCTATATGCATAAATCCTTTATAAATGCACTTGCCAAAATAACCATTCCTTAACGAGTGATTCCTCGACTCAGGTCTCTTGATGACAAACATATATCTCATGATCTCACCTTCCCTTTTCCTCATCTGTCCACCAGATGGAATCACCATTCTCAATTCAATAAATGCATCAATCAACAAGTAGAGCATTTCACAGTAAACATGTTAATCACAAAATCATACATATCCCATGCCATAGTTCAACCAATAATATATTCATCAAATTAATTTTCACTTTATCAAGCCATGCTTTAAAAAACAAGCAGTTCATTTCAAACAACATACGTCACATTCTCAGCATTATTCACACAATAACAACTTAACACTCAACAACAGTTTATCAATCAACAAACATTAGTAAAAAGTTCAATTGCCAGCCAACTATCTATCTGGCATATTTCAATATAAAGCCCTTTATGCTCTACCAGCCCGTAACTCCTCTTACTTGGTGGTTCCTGAATCAAAGCAGGGTTTCCCTCGAGCTGCAAGTCTTCTGCATCAAAGCAGATATCATTATTTATAGTTGCTATATTTAATTACTCAAATAATTATTTACTTAATATTCAGAAATTATTTCAATTAGGGATTTATTATTAATTTTCTAAGGCCATATTTATTTTTCTTTAAATAAGTCCTAGAATCTATTTTCTTTGGAAAAACATTTATCCAAAATCACCTTTCAGCTTTTCCACAATCTGACTTCACCAACAGATTCCTCATATTTTTCTGATCACAGTTAGCCTTATTTCCACTTCTTAATCACTTCTGAAGCTTAGTTAAGTTTCAATTCAAAGTTGACAAATATCTCAAATACCACTTGTTTGAGCTTTTACCCTAGAATCACTTCTAAATATACCATTTCCTCAACATTATAGACCTCAGAAACATGGGTCAAAAGTGTTCCAAGCCTTAGTGACCTTGGTTCATCCCCTCCATGAGAAGGACGATGAACCCGAGAAGGTGATGGAAAGTTCCATCCTTTTCTAGCTCAAATCTGTCCTAGATTTTCACATGCAAATACTTTATCGTGTTCTACAAGTTTCCAGAAGTGCAATGAAGGGTTCAAACGACTTTGATCATGGAGAAAATGACATGCACTAAGTTCTAGAAATTTTTCAACCAACCTCGCCTGAGAAGACGGTGGTTGACAGAAGCGATTCGAGCTAAGACCAGGAACAATAATCTTCCTCTCATTGCCAAAAGTCCAGTGGCGGTGGTCTCGTAGTTAAAAGCTCCCCCATTTGGGAGAAAAGTGGAGTTGCAGGTCTTGGTCTCACCAAGAAATTTAACCAGTTTCTGGGTTTCTCTTCATGGCTCCATTCCTTCACGTTTCTCTCTAGTTTTCAAGCCCATATCAATAATACAAAGCTCCAGTAACACAATGGAACATAAGCGAGATGATTTGGTTGAGTGAAGAGAGAGAACGAAGATGATGAAGATGGTGATTGATGATGAAGGTGGGGAGAGAGAGAGAGTTCAAAGCTTCTCTCTCTAACTGAAGTCTCAGAACATGAAAATGAAGTAGAGAGCACTGTTATGCAGTGTCTCAAGCTTTATATAAGCATGGTTGAGATAATTTTGAGTGAGATCAAGTTTTGTCTCATAATGTGATTTTGCACCACCTAAAACTCATCAAATGCCATCATGGTGCATAGTTTTCTTGTCTAGGATTCATGAAGATTCAGTGTAGAAGGTTGAGAGTAGGAAAGTCAAAAGAAAACTCATGATGATATGAGGTACCGTGATGTGAGAGGGTTGTTGGGCCAATTCAAATTCTAATCCCTCTAAATTTCTTCTTCACACTTTAGTACTTCTTTTGATTTCTAATTCCTAATAAGATTAATAAGAGTGATTGTAACTATGAGATGATAATTCTAAAATTAATGAGATGTCACCATCTCATTAATTTTTTTAAATAATTTATATACTATTAATATTAGTTTTAATTTATTTCTTTTTCACCCCAATCATACAAACACATAGTTATGCATATTTTATATATCACTTTTCCTTATTTATCTCTTAGTAGTAATATAAGCTAGTAGATGTTAGTTATACCGCCGTCGTTAAAAGCCAACGATTTTTTGCCATCGGTAATTATCGAAGGCTTCGTCTATTTGTTTACCGATAAGCCGTTTACCGACGATGATTCTAACGGTTTTTATATTTACTGACAACTTTTGATTGACAAGTTCTCTGTCACAACCAGAACGGGGCAGGCCAAAATAGGGGAGACTAGTGGGCCGCATACCCCTAATCCAAGTTGCCACTTTTAGGTTGGTTGCCCACCACGCTGAGCCCAATTTACCGTCCTATAGTATGGCCGTGTGCGTATGTCTATCAATCAATAATGTTTTTCTTTGTAATCAAATAACTCATTTTACAATTCATGTTTGATAAAAAGTTTCAATTTACTTTAAAGGACTTCCAGCAAATGAAATAATTTCATGTGTGTTTTTATTTCCATTAAGTTGGTCAAAACAAGTTCGCATAAGAGACATGTAAAAATACAATTAGGCCCTTCTTCCCTCCAATTTTGACATATTCATTCACACATCACTATTTCTTCTATTTTATTGCTACTTATGTTTTTACCTCTCTTCTTTTTTATCAAATAAGTTTTCTCATTTTTTTTCTTATTCTCGTAAGGTGGATTGAATTTGAAGTGTATATGAAACTTTATTTATAACATTCATCTAAACGAACTCTAGAAAGGGAAACAGAGAGAAAGGGAGAGGATTCGAATTCTACTCCCATGGCGTCACGCGTGACACTCTCCAAAATCTTAATAAAACAAAAAGCATTCTCTTCTACGGAGTTGACTCACAACTTCGATCATTCAGAACAAGAAAACTCAGAGGTTGTCCTTTGTCCCGCGAAATCGACCATCACTCCCATAAGCAGATACAATGATTCAGAAAAAGGTTCTTCTACTTTGCGGCGACTACATGGAAGACTCTGAGGTATCATCACACGCGCTCATTCATTCTCCTTCATCAATCGCTTCTCACTGCATTTCGTATTTTTCTTCCATGTGTGTTGCAGGCCATGCTTCCATTTCAAGCCTTGCAAGCCTTCGGCGTCTCCGTCGACGCCGTTTGCCCCGGGAAAAAATCCGGCGACCTCTGCCGCACCTCCGTTCATCAGATTTCCGGCCAGGTCACTGCCACATAGCAAATGCTTCTATTTAGAAATTTAAGTTTTTTTGGTTTCTGGGTTTGTCTCATTTCTGATAAAGTTTTAATTTTTCATTTTTTCACGATCTGGGTGTTGCTGATTCGATGGTTTCAGACATCTTCCGAGACCCGAGGTCACAACTTCAAGCTCAATGCGACGTTTGATGAAGTTGAAGCCGAAAACTATGATGGGTTGGTGATACCGGGTGGGAGGGCGGCTGAGTATCTTGCTCACATTCCAAGTGTTGTGAAACTGGTGAAGGAGTTTTCGATTTCTGAGAAGCCAATTGCTGCTATTTGTCATGGTCCTTTGATTCTTGCAGCTGCAGGGGTAATCGAAGGTCGCAAGTGCACTGCGTTTCCTACCATTGGACCTGTGGTTATTGCAGCTGGGGCTCATTGGGTAGAACCTGAAAACTATGCATCAATGGTTGTTGATGGTAATCTTATAACTGGAGTTACTTATGTAGGGCATCCGGAGTTTATTCAGCACATTTTGAAGGCATTAGGAGTCAGCATAAGTGGCTCCAACAAAAAGGTCTTGTTTCTTTGTGGGGTAAGTTGAGTGCAATTTGATGTAGTTTAGCATGGTGTTATTTGGAGGGGCTGCATAAGTGGCTGCAAACAATGAACTATTGCTGGACCCTGGAAATTGTTAAGTTATATAGTGTTGAAAGTGAAGTGATTTATGTTTGGATACATTTATGAAAATAAGGATTTTTGTAGGGTAATGCTGTGAAATCCAGTTTTAAAATCTCATAATTGATTATGTTCAACGTAGAATCTACTCTCTCTAGCTTCTACATAAATTTGATTTTGGGTCGAAACCAATTCTCTAAGATGACTCACAAACACTTATTGTCATACCAAAGTGATTTCAATTTTACTCAATGAGAATTGATTTGAGGTTCGCAATTAGGAACCGAACACACACGGATATCACGTTTGGATTAGCATATTTTTTTCTCAGAATCAATTATTGCACCCAGAAGCTACTCACAATTGCTTCTCCGTGAATTGATTCCGGCTTTAGAATCAATTGTAGAAGGATTTCCAAACATGCTATGAGTGGGTTTTGTTCTTATGGTAAATATTTCTTAGAGTTTCTTTTGGGGTATTCTCCCAAAAATGAAAGGGAAGATGAACTAATGTTTTGTGTTTCATACTTTATGAAGGCTTTTGCTGGTATATCATGTTTCGTCCATACAAAAATGTAAAGCCTTTTAGCATTGATGAAAGTTCAACATTTTCAAATTGCAGGATTACATGGAAGATTATGAGGTGACAGTTCCTTTTCAGTCTCTTCAGGCTTTAGGATGCCAGGTTGATGCAGTTTCCCCCAAAAAGAAGTCTGGTGACATCTGCCGAACTGCTATTCATGATTTTGAAGGTGATCAAACTTACAGTGAGAAACCAGGGTATGATTTTACTTTGAATGCTGACTATGATGGGTTGAACCCCTCTAGCTATGATGCTCTTGTCATCCCTGGTGGTCGATCCCCTGCATATTTGGCATTGAATCAGTCAGTTATTGCTTTGGTGAAACATTTCATGGAGAGCATGAAACCAGTTGCATCTATCTCCCACGGGCAGAAGATCTTAGCCGCCGCCAATGTTCTTAAGGTATAATTGTCATTGATTTACTACAAAGATATTTTGTGTTCATTAGTTTGTGTAGTATTGACTGCTGAGGTATAATGTTCTAGACTAAGCTCAAATTATCTTATGAATAAGCGCTTATACGATAAGCTGTTATTGCCATAAACACTTAATTAAGTTGTTTACCCAAACACAGTTTAACTGCAGCTCTTAGTGGGAGGAAAAAAGGGGTGGAACTATGGTTCTAACCTATGCCCTTCCCTTGTCTATTTACAATTGATGAAGATTATTGCAATGGTCTTTAAATGATAATTATCAGCTAGGTTCATGTCATGGATGCCCCTGGATTTTGTTGATTCTAAAAGTCAGAGGATGTTTAGATCTTAGGAAAGTGGGACATTTTGCCAGTTTAAAGAGCAACAATCAAAATTGCATTAGATTAGGCAAAATTGAAGTTGTCTTTAATATGGATTGGTAAAAAGAAGTAAAATAGCTTATGTACTTTAATGTCTTGATTTGTTTAAGGAAAAGTAACTGTCTAGACAAGTGGGGGATAGGATTTAAAGTTGAAATTGAATGGTATCATTTGAAATTCTTAATGGAATACGGGCCCCATTGTTCAAGTTAGAGGATGCATGGTACATGTCTATGTAACACCATCACCTTACTGAAACTCCTAACAACTTATGTTGAATTTGCTCCTTAAACAATGCCTCTGGGGCCTTAATAATTTTGCTGTCTTTGAAAAGTGTGACAGAGCTTTCTAGTGTATTTGACTTAAGTTTAGTTAAATTTGAGAATTATATTATGTGATGAAGAGTGCCAGCATCATACTATTAGTATTTTGGACGGATTATGATATTCTCATGTGAAAATTTTCTCATGTTGAAATTTTGTGTCTATCATTATCTTCATAAATTTAAAGCGTTTCACATATATCTATTTAATGCATACATGTGAAAAGAGAGATAAACACAATTTCAACATGATTTTAGAAATTTTTTACATGAGAGGATCATCATCCCTTTTGAACACTTGATTGGTTTATTTTTTTTAAAAAAAGTCAACAAATTTGCCTCACTTTTTAAAAAACATATTAACTTTTTAAAAATTAAACAAAAAACATGAAGTGTGTTAATGAATGTGTTTATAAGAGTGTTCTGCTAGATTTCCCATTTTGTGATTCTTAAGATAGCCAATTTGTGGAAAATATTATAACAATTTTTTTTTGAATTTTTCTAATACATTCTTTATTATTTTTTTATAGAAAAAGGATGATCATGTTATAGTCATAACATTTGGGGGAAAAAAACAATTCATTCTGCCCCATTTTATCTCTACTACTAATTAATAGAGCATATTATTTCCCATTTACACTTCTTAGAAACAACCCTTAATTTATGTTTATCTGATAAATCACTAAACAGGATATAGTACAAGTGTATTTCAATAATTAAGAGATTACAAAATAAATTGTTTATTTACTACACTCTTGTCATGTCATTTTGCATTGACAGGGAAAGAAATGTACTGCTTATCCTGCTGTGAAGTTACATGTGGTCCTGTCAGGAGCAACATGGCTGGAACCTGATCCAATACACCGTTGCTTCACTGATGGCAATTTGGTCACTGGAGCTGCATGGCCAGGGCATCCTGAATTCATATCTCAGTTGATGGTTCTACTTGGGATTCAAGTATCTTGCTAGTTCTTCTTTGTAATTTAATGCACTAACTGTGGATGTATGTAACAGATGAAATCATTAATGCGCATTATTGTGTGAGCCTTGAGGGGCTTCGTGTGTGTGGCTGAGAACAAAAAAAGCAACATATAATTATTAGGTGCTCGTGTAGTTCAATTGGTAAGAGGTGGTCCTCATACCTATGAGACCCTTCAAATAATATTTATAAAGAGATACAGTGTTTTATTTGACACTGTCACGTATGAGATGATTATAATCTGTCTTAATATGCTTAGCTATCTTCGTCGTATCTTTGGACATCAATCAAGATTCTTTCATGTGTAAACTTTCATATTTTGTCATGTTGAAGTTTTGTGTCTATGTCCATCTTAATATGTGCAGAGGGGGATCTATGTATGCCAATATGTCCATCAACGGCGAGTACCTCTAAAAGGCACTTCAGCACTCAAGTCATATTAGAGAGTGTTTATAGTATATATAGGAAGATCACTAGAACATAGAGAGTCTACCTTTGTTTATTGTTCTAACTAGTATGTCATTGTCTTCCTCATTTTCATATGGCTTCAAGGTAGTAACCAAATGGTACGTTATGTGGCCTAATTGAGCGTCCATTTGGTGCAACCACCTGAACATAGTTCAAACTGCCTAATTAACTTGGTTTAGCCTCCTTAAAAGACAAGTTTAACTCTGGTATTTTCATCGTCTATTTGGACCTAAACTCATTGACGACTAACTAATTTGGGCCTTGTGCCTCTGGGCGAACTAACCATGTGTCAGCCTATAATAACTTATCTTCACATCTTAGGACATGTAGTTTAGGGCATTTCTATTGGTGTCATCCGATAGTTATTCATGTCATCCCAAAAATGCGGAAAATACGTGAGTACTCTTCGGTAAAGTTATTTTTTTTCTGCCCGCAATTACAAATTGCGTTTAAGGTCACCAATAATCACCTTCATCTGGATTCGCCAACGATCCTAGTTTTTGCCATCGAGAATGGGGAGATGGGAGATTTGCAGGGAAATTTTCATTATTCTGACCTATCTTTCTTGTTCACCTTCTTGGACCTTAGAGAAAACAGAGCAAACGATGGAGAGCAAGCGATAGAGAGAGGACGATGAGGTCGCAGTTTAAACTTCGTGCCTACCCAATTTGTAACTGCGTAACGTCCACACTTTAAACTACGTCTAAGAACACGATCCAGGAAAAAAATTTGCGGAAAAACCAGAAAGGAAATGGGGGAGGGAGGATGCGACGGCGAGGCAGAGCAAGTGACGGCGACAGAGGATGCGGTGGACCAACAGCGGCGGTGGGTCTATTGTCAAAACAGAAATGGGGAAGGGAAGGGGAAATGGGGAAGTCAGAACAATAATGGGGAAGAAGAAGAAGAAGAAGAGATTTTTTGAGGAGGGAAAGTGGGGTGGTGGGAAGTTGGGTTTTTTTTTAAAGGCTATTTTTAATTTTTCAAAAAGTTAAGATGGCGCCAATAGTCGTCGGGGTGACGCTAATAGCAACGCCATGTAGTTTAAGCCTCATATGATTTTTTTTTTTACATCAGAAAATTAAGCCTCATATGACTTAAGTAAAATGAAGGGGTTAACTAAAAAAATATAATTTAGGATATGCTCAGTTTCTATTTTCATTTTTTGTTTCTAGTTTTAATTTTAATTACATAACTGTTATCTTGTTTTCATTTCATTTTTAATTTTCATAAGTTTTGTAGATATGTAAAATAGAAAATAGAACATAAGAAATAAAATGATTTATTTGGTTTACAGTATCGTCAACTGCTTCAAGTTCCGGGTTTAGGGCTAAAAACCTTTGAAAATAAGAAATAAAATGAAACCAAAACAATGTGACAATTTTATAATTAAAAGCAAAATCATAAATTGAAAATAGAAACAAATTAAATCTTTAATTGCTCAAATTTTCAGGCATATAGATATACTTTTTTATAAGCCAACAACTTGAGATGAAAAAAGTACCCTAACTCTATGTACAAGACTAACATATTAGGCAAAGAAAATGATATATATATTAATCAATAAAAGAAAATGCAAAATCACGGAGTCTACACTAAAGTCAAGATTAAGTTACGATATGAACTCTTTTCAAGATAAATGAAATATATAAATTACTATTTCTAAAAATAATATTATTATTCATCCACTAAACACTTCAAACACCCGCAAACCGAAAGATGAGAAGTTTCTTGGAAAACTTGCCATAGAAAAGCCCAATAGCTTGTGAATAATTAGCTTGACAATCAACATGGAGTGTTGTAAAGACATCGAGCCATCTAAGACAATGTTGTCAAACAAAGTGAGAAACTTAGCAAGTGAACAAATGAGAGCAGGTTTCATAACCACCATTTTAGATGAGTAAATAATCGAACATTGGATTCTAAGATAACCCCTATTCTAAGAAAATTATCTCTAATATGCAACATTCAATGATAAACACGCTAACCGAAAACAGAAACCTTGGGATGTACAACATGAGATCATACCAACTTTAGAAACGCATTATCCACACTACCAAAGTTCTACTGCAGAAACACGTACATAAACTAATCAAGGTGAGAAGCCAAATAAAATATCAGCTTTCCAACACCACTGATCACTAACACCCTGGGTAGGAAAACTTCGATTGATAGCCTGAAGCAATGAAATAGTTAAATGTTTTTCCCATTCAAATAGCTCATTTCTCCACATAAGATCTCACCTCCAAACACAATTCCCATTCCTTCCCATCTCTCCAACCAAATTTTTTGTACGCAGAATGTTTTTATCTATCAAATGTTCACAAAAAATAATATATCTTACATTTATTCTCTTTTGTAGTGCTAACTTAGATAAACAGGATACCTATAGATATCATATAACATCAAAATTTTTTATTGTCTATTCTTATTTCTTTGAGATCAAATTGGAATAGAGCCTTAAGTTTCAAAACATATATACTAATCTCTTGCTTTTTAAGTCTTCCCATTTTGATTGTAACTTTGAAGTTCAAATATCTTTGAAATCTTAGACTTTCACCTCTTTATTTTTGAACCATTTCTTTTTCCAGCTCAACTTCCAATTCAATAAAGTTTAGGAATCAAATAATTTTCAAAATATTTTCTAGACTCGCAGCTACACTTTCCACTCACTAACTGGAGCCTTCTTTCTACACTAACACTCAAATAAATTGACAGGACAAATCACAAGTCGACACGTATAAATCCGAGACTTCTACTATCCATAAAAATATTCATTAGATAATTATTAAGCAATTCACATGCTCAACACACTCATTACTTTGGAATTTGCTCTCAAATTTTCAGCCTAGACGGTTCATAAAAGATAGTGAAGCATATGTTATCATGACACCAAAATCAAACCCAAAAAGGTGTCGCATGTAAATGAAAACACATCATAGTAAAAAAAAGGTTGTTTTCAAGGGTCCAGGAGCATTCAAAAGGATCACATGATAATTCTTAGTAGCAAAGTTTTCTGTCGAAGTTAGCAAATCCAATGTGATGACCTTAGTCTCTGTTAGTCTGATAGATTCAAAGTAAGTGTATGACGCTCTTGTTTAAATAATTCCTGAGATAAATCTTAGTCAATTCAGTTGACAAGAATAAACCACTTCTTTTAAAATAAATTTGTGTTTAAGGGCTGTTAGTGAATGTGAGGACTATAAAAACAAATGATCTATAAATACTTTTATAAAAGACTCTAGTACTGACCGAAACTGAATCCACTCAAACTTTTTATTCAACAAAAAAAAAAGTAATTCTTATCTATTAACTATATATTAATCCAAATTAATAAAAGAAATTATTTTGATCAACTATTATTTTATTATATCAATTTTTTAATGAATTACGATTTACGATTCATGCCAATTTACTTCTTGTACCAACACCAAAGGGGGCGTTTGTTACGCGGCATGGAATCAGATTCCCGGGAATGCTGAGATCGGGAGTGGACATTCCCACGTTTGTTACAAGTTTAATAATTCACATTCCCGGGTATCAATCATTCCCAGGAATGGAATAACCGCCAACTTTCCCTTCATTTCATTCCCATCAATTGGGTTGGGAATGCAAGATTCCCATGGGAAATGAATTATTTTAAATATGACTTTTCACTTTCTTCACAATCTCTCATATTTTTCTATTTTTAAAATTTTAAAATTAAATTAATTTAAGCACATTCCCAGGAATACTAAATACTTACCAAACATATGTAAAAAACTTACCTAGGAATAAGATTCCCAGTAATCTCATTCCTTGGAATGTTATTCCTGAGATTGTAATCTCAAACCATGAAACAAACTCCCCCAAAGATGAAAGAATAGGGACCGTTACATGTATAGTGTGCTTAAATTGACGTGGACACATAATTTATACACTTTATTATCTCACCGTCAATAATTATGAGACTAATTTATTGAGGCTCTGAGATCATTTTAAATGAGTAGA
This sequence comes from Acmispon strigosus, assembly GCA_030819835.1. Lineage (NCBI taxonomy): Eukaryota > Viridiplantae > Streptophyta > Magnoliopsida > Fabales > Fabaceae > Acmispon > Acmispon strigosus. Next base: position 40,820,520 of record JAUAMA010000005.1, on the reverse strand, counting down.
TTTCTCCTAATAAATATTTCTCCATACGCATCACCCAAAAATTAAACTATAAATTAAATGTGCGCTTAAAAAGCACAACTATTTACAAAATATGCTGCATCTTCTTGTTATAATTCATACTCCCTCCGTCCCAAAATATAGGGTCTTGTTCAGACAATCACGCTTATTAACAAAACATGTAATAAGTTAATTAATATGTTGGTTTTGTTATTTTCTATACAAATATTCCAAATTTACCCCTATTTAAAGTTAGTTGGGAATATGAAAGAAGTAATTAGTAAAGGTAGTAATTAAAATTTTGAAATTTAAAATATAATGAATGCAAGGAGTAAAAAAGAAAAAACTTTTTTTTTTCCTGAAATCTAGAAGGGGGTCTTATAATTTAGGACACCAAATTTGTCTCTAAAGGGTCTTATAATTTTGGACGGGGAGTATATTATAAGCTATACGTTACAACTTTTCTTTATAAGTGATTGTTATGTAAATTTACAATCAAGAACTAAACACGTTACATTGCATTTTCCCGGTCAACAAGCTAGAGGTAATTGCGAACAAATCAAATTAGGCTTACATTGTGTGAGTAGTTTTTCGATGCTAAGTTATCTTGTGAAAATCTTTTAAATTAGAGAAAAATCATAGTAATTGTCTATACAGACGGTCATAGATGAAATACTATATGAAATTGTTGCAACACATATATTTTACTATTAACCGCTTTATGTCCTCATTTTATTCACTTTACATCAAGGCTTTTATTAGTCGAATGATTTTTAACATGTCATTTCGACTAATGTGTTCGTCTAAGTTAGATGGAACATTTTGGTCGAAAATCAGATCCAGACTTAGCTAGAAGACAGAATAGTTCGTTTCAACTAATCTTGATAGATGGAAGATCCTTTTTGACCGATGATTTAGAGCGTTTGAAACTTGCAAGACGCGTGGAGGACAAAAATAGTAATGAAAAACACGTGTAAAGTCCAGATTACACGACCGTTATGGGCAGTTGGATACTTGGCCTATAAATATAAGATGTCGAGTTCAGAAAGAAGGTTCGCAACAAATTGCTCGAAGCACTCCTACATTGCTAAACATCCAAGCAACTAAGATTAAACAGCAAATTGAGAGTTCAGAGTATGTAATTGAGCGAAACAGAATACTTTAATAACAATGCAATTTTATTCTTCTTCAATGTCTTCTTTAATGCATTTCTAATCTTTTCTTTACAACTCTCTTTTACGTGAAATTGGTCGAATCATTTACTGGATTGTGACTTAATTAGTTGTTTTATTTTACATTTGGCATTGTAATTTCATTTAAAAGAACGCAAAGATGATCAAAATCTAGCCTTTTTATCACAATTTAGATTTCTAACTGTTTACAAAAAATACAAGTAAACAAATTGGCACGCCTAGTGGGACACTTTTTACTTGAAATTTCACCCAGTGCCGTGTTTTCAAAAAACTTTTTCTTGAAGTGTATTATTTTACGAAGTGGTAGGCACGTTAGCACGACCAACGGTTCAAGAAGCAATCAGTCACCAGGGTCTCACCCTGGCCCAAAAGGTGGTTCGAACGCCAACAATCCCCCTAGAGGGAATTCTAATGAAGATCGTTCAACAAATAGTAATGCTGGCACCATCCCCCAGGGGATGGAGACTAGTTCTGGACCAGGGGTGGTTATTACAACTGCAGTAGAGAGTCAAAATATGCCACCAATTTCGACTGGGCCAATTTTGACTCAAGTTCCACTTCCGGCATCAACCGGGTCGACCCCTATTCAGGCACCACGCCCGTTCCAGACGGGCCCAAATTTTGACTCCAATTATGGCCCTGATTCCTATTCCGAGTCCTACAACGCCTACAATATCATAGGCTATGTTTGTTGGCAATCTCTCATATTAGTGGGCTGTGTTATTAATTTTTTTTCCTTTTTAGACCTGGCTCGGTCGGTTGACAGCCAAATCCGATTTCGACTGAATCAAACCGCCCAAAACCATTTTTTTTAAATTGAACCACCTGAGATCTCAATCGAACCAACCGGTTTAACAGAAAACCGATTCAGTTTAGGCGAGTTCAGTCGGATCGGATGATCTTGGACAGCACTAGTAAATACCACCGTGAAACCTCACTACAACTCATGGTAAAGTGGGATAAAATTATTGTAAAAATGTCTAAACATCAAAGTTTTTCTCGTGTTTGTTTTTTTCTCATTTTAGAACTTAGAATTGGACACGATATCTATTCATAACGATGAATTAAATTAAGGGCTAGAAAGCTGGGCTATTACTGTTTGTACGTGGGTTGAAAGCTTAGCAAATTAGGTAGTGGGTACAGGTTCTTATCTCATCACTTCGGTGCATGTTACTTGTTGGGGAGGAAGGACAATAGCAATTAAATTTTATACGTAGAGAGAGTTTCTTAATTTGTTAGCAACATTCTATTCAATGATACTATCATAGTACTGAATCACTTTAAATTAAAGAAAATAATCTATTAAAAAGGTTCAACATTTAGGCCCTGTTTGGAAGAGCTTATATAAGCTTAACTTATAGTATAAGTGCTTATGCAAGCGTTTGGGAGAGCTTATGTAAATAGCTTATAACCTATCTATAAGCTGTTTTGAGCTTATTTTCATAAGCTATTCAGAGTAGCTTATGAAAAAGAGCTTATGCTTATATATAACTTATTTTCAGTTCATTACAATAAATATCTTAAAAGAGCTTATTAATAAGCGCTTATGCTATAAGCGCTTATGGTCATAAGCGCTTAATTAAGCTGTTTTCCCAAACGGGCCCTTAATCCTATCATCAACAAGACATTTTAACAACCATTTATATTGGAATTGAGAGTTTTTTCTTTAGTTTAAAAAAAAAAGTTTTTTCTTTCACCAGTTTTATGAATTCCAACACCTTAAAAGTCGAGGCAGGTTTATGGTAGAGTATGTTAAGAATTAGTCAAATTATGGGTGTGTTTGATTGTGTTTTCGATTTTTTTGTTTTCAAAATTGTTTTCTAAAATAGTTTTTAAGAACTACTTTTTAGAACAATAAAAGAAAAAAACTTGTTTGCTAATATGATTTTAAAAACATTTTTGAAAATAAAAAAATAAAAAAACCCTTACTTTCTAATTTCTTTTAGGCTTAATAGCACTTTTGGTCCCTCACTTATCACGACATAACACTTTTGGTCCCTAACAAAAAAAATTAGCCATTTTCGTCTCTAACGTTTACATACAGTTGCACATTCAGTTTTCCATCCAACTCCGTTAAGGATTTAACGGTTTGTGGGTTAAAAAGAAAAAGGAACTGAGGATCTTCATCACCTTCAACCATATTCATATCATCTTCAACATTAAACTCCAAAAATCCAGGAAAAAAATAAAATTACCCACTCTCCCCACCACTACTTCAATCCTTATTGAATCTGATTTTCTCCCTCTCTCTTTCTCACTGTTGTTTCTTCTTCTCCCTTCCATCTTCTTTTTTATTCCTTCTTTCCTTCTTCTCCCTCAACTGAATAGGCCACCACCCCATGGCCACTGAGCACCACGAAGCACCACCATCACGGGACACCAACCTTCACCTTCCTCCTCGCATTGCCTGCACGGCGAGCCACCACGAGCTCCCTGTGCGATTTTCAACGTGACATCGCCGTCACCTTCTCTCTTAGATCTCGGTGAATCTACAGGCCCTTTGGAGAAACCAGCAGCACCATTGGAATCCCCTTGAGGTCCGCAACAAAACCCCCTAAACGGATCATCGTTACGCCGCCGTGGACCGCCACCACCGCCAGCTTCGACGGTGTTTTCCAGCCATCTCCAGCCTTCTTTCACTACGAGACCCCCACTGTCAGAATCCTCTTCGGGTCGGAGTCAAAACCCCACGGACCGTTCGTTGCTCCGTCGTGCGTCGCTGTGGGGAGGCGATTTCCGGCAACCTAGCTCTGGCGCGGCGTGGTGGATCCCGGTGGCGGTGGAGTGAAGCGGCGGCTTTGACGGTGGGATTCACATAGCGATTCAGCACCACCCGGAGTTTTGCTCAAGATTAAGCCCTTGGCAAGCATGCTTGTGACCACACCCTCTGCCTTCCGTAAATCAGATTCAGCACCGCCTAGAGTTTTGCTCTCGGTTTCCTGATAAACATTCACAGTTGTCACGCAAAAACAATCTAGTTACTTAAGCAAAATAAGTAGAGGATCTTTAAAAAGCTTACAGATGATGCCAAGGCAGCAAGGGAAGCTTGTAATCTGGATCCAGAGTTAGGCTAACTTGCAAATCAACTATTGTTGCTCCTTGATATATTGAAACTCTGGTTAGTTTTTATATGATTATAAGCTATATAACCAGAGTTTTGTGGCTATGAATGAATTGATGAATGAGTAAGATTGTGAATGAATTGATGAATGAATAAGATTGTGAATGAATCGATGAAGATGTTTATTTTTTGGGTTTTTTAAGTTTTTGATTATGCAGAAAGAAGAATAAGATGAAGATGATGAACACATTCATTAGTGTTTCTGAATTTTTATTTTTTTTGTTTTTTAATTAATTTTAAAGGAATATTCCATTAAAATTTGGATGGACTTGGATGGAAAATTAAATGTGCAACTGTCCCTAAACGTTAGGGACGAAAATGGCTAAATTTTTTTTGTTAAGGACCAAAAGTGCTATGTCGTGATTAGTGAGGGACCAAAAGTGCTATTAAGCCTTTCTTTTAATTACAATAATGTCATTAATGAAACAAAGCTGAAAATAAAAAACAAAAACAACTTTTTTTTGTTTTGGTTTTTCTGTTTTAAAAACAAAAAAACAGGAAACTGTTTTTAAATTAATTTTAAGAAAACATCTTAACCAAACAAGTTTTTTTGTTTTTTAATTTTATAAAACAGAAAACTGTTTTTAAAAATAGAAATATATTTTATATGTATTAAAATTAACTTACATATAAACTTTTTAATTTGTGAATCATATTTTTATTACTCCACATTAGACAAAGACTAAAAGTTAAGTAAGAATATGCTGTACAGGAAAGTACTTTTTCTCACATCTTTGTTTAATTTGATGGTTTTCTGTTTTTAAAAACAGTTTTCTGTTTTATAAAATTAAAAAACAAAAAAACTTGTTTGGTTAAGATGTTTTCTTAAAATTAATTTAAAAACAGTTTTCTATTTTTTTGTTTTTAAAACAGAAAAACCAAAATAGAAAAAAGTTGTTTTTGTTTTTATTTTCAGCTTTTGTTTCAGAAATAACCAAGACACGGAAAACATGTTGTTTTCTTTCATTTCATTAATGGTATTATGTAATTAAAAGGAATTAAAAAGTAAGGGTTTTTTATTTTTTTATTTTCAAAAATGTTTTTAAAATCATATTACCAAACAAGTTTTTTTCTTTTATTGTTCTAAAAAGTAGTTCTTAAAAACTATTTTAAAAAACAATTTTAAAAACAAAAAAATCGAAAACACAATCAAACACACCCTAAGTTGCTGGTTCAAGTGATTTATTTTTTAATGACATTGGAGGATGATAGGATGGGGATCGATTTTTTCTTATCATTGAGACTATCAGAGAGTTGATTCACAGGACGGTTTTTGTTAGCTGTGAAAAGTACTTGGACAGAAATTGGGAAAAAGAACCACAATCACCAAGTGATGGATTCGGCTTTTTCTGATATTATTTATGCTAGTTCTTATTACAAAGAGATGAAAACTACATCTAACTATAACTGCTTAACTGACCAAAAGTTAAGCTAACTAACCTGACTTACTTAGCTAACTAAACTAGTCAACCTAACTCAACACTAATGGTTAAAGAACTAGTCTAACTAGATAAATACAAGAGCAATAATCCTATTGACATTTAAAGGATTCATCGTGATTGTAACTCAACGATAGATTGCCCTGCACATTTGAGTGCCCTTTCCTCTTTTTCGCAAACTGATATTTTAGAAGTTCTTCTTATTGAGTTAGAGCCTCTTTTGTTAAAAGACTCTTTTAGTGCTCTTTAGTTTTTTCTTGTTGTTTTCAGATAAAAAAATTATATAACATTAAGGTGGAAACTAGGGCGGTCATTTTTCCTTGGGAACACCATAGTCCCCGTACTTTTAAACCGTTAGATATGAAATCTAGGAATGCTCCTTATATGGGTGGTTAGGATTGAATTAGAGGTAAAAGGGTAAAATTGTAAATGCCCCAACATAAAAACTGTGATTCTCTCTCTCTCTCTCCCTTCTCTCTTCGTTTGTCGTTTCTTCATCTTCCATTTTTTCTTCTTCCTCCTTCCCTCCCTCAACAGAACCGATCGATCACCACCACTGCACCTCAGCAAACCATCACCACAAGCCCCACCACCGTCGTTCCTCACCAAGGACGAACCACCACCGTCTATTCCGAAGAACGCACCACCGCCAACTTCTCACTTTGAATATGGTGGAACAACGAGCATAGTGGAGAAACCACCACCACCATCGTACTCCTCTCGTTGTCCACAACAAAACCCTCTGTTTAGACTGTTCCGCCGTTGTGCGTCGCTGCCACTGCCGCCTGCAACTCCGTTTTCTGGCCAGCACCGGCCACGTTAGGGAAGATGAGTGCCTCCATGAGGACCCCTGTCGCGAGGAGGACAAGAACCACCGATCAATTTTTCCTCTAACCACACCGCTATTGGCTATTGGTTTGGATTGGGGTGAGAGGGAGAAGGTAGGGGAAGAGAAAAAGACATTGTCCAAAATAACTCTGGGACCACGGTGGTCCCAGAAAAGGTCTGCCCTAATTTCCATCACAACTTTAACTATCATTAAATATATAAAGTTTCGGATTCGAGTCTTAATTATAAAAAGACTCTATTAAAAGAGGTAGTCCAATTAGAATTAGAATTTTTTTTACTCGAATAGATTATTAGCTCATGTGGAAAAATTTGTTTTTGAAAAAAAAACTTAACATATAAAAATCTGGAATACAGGAACTTTTATTTTCAATAATCTTTTTCCTTTTATTCTGTCGTTATCTTTAATGTAAACGATAAGACATATGACATTATGAAGTACAAGACCTTGATATGTCTGTTTAAATATTTTAATCTGTTGATGCCGTGGGAAAATCTGGAACAATGTCAAAACAAAATACTACTAATCATGAATTAGAAAGAACGCACTAATTTGTTGACCAACAAGATCAACTTAATCATGTCTCATACAGCCACGACAACTTTTATTTTCACCACGCTTGGTCTTGTAATTTCCGCTGTTTAATCTCTACAGGTAACATGTAACAAAAGTTACCCTTAAAATTCACTGTTTGTGTGCACACTAGCAAACAGATTGAAATAATAGTTAAGATTAAAAGTGAGTAAGTGGTTACATAATCTAAATCACTTTTTAAGCTCAATTGCTTATGTACTCTACCCGTACTTTATTATAAAAACAAAATTGAAAGTCTCTATCAATAAAAAACAAAATTGAAAGTGCATTTGGTCCTTTATATAAGAACCAACTTAAAGTTAGTGGTGAATTAATTATATTTTTATAAGAATAACTTTATTTAATTGAGTTTTTTCTCTCTTTCCACTTACAAAAGAATTAATGATACATAGAAACTAAGAAAGATGAGTTATGGGTAATTTTAAAAAGTTGATATAAATTGAAAATAAATTTAATGCTACTAATTACACGGGGGCGTATCAAGTGAGAGAAACGCTTATTATGAGATATGATAGGATTAAATCGTGACCGTACAATCATACATGAGTGATTGTGATTAAAAAGGGTTTAGTAGTCACATGACTTTTTAAAAAAGTCACATTACTACATGTTTTAATCTTAACTATTCATGGTTAGATCAATGGTCATGATTTAATCCTCTCATTTCTCATAATAAGCACTCATCTCACTTGATACACTCTCCTAATTACATTAACTATATATCTTAAAGGACGTGAAACAATAATTTGGTTCTTATAAAATGGAGAGTATATTTAAATGAGTTTAATAACTATGCATCGATAGCGTACTAAAACTTTACACAAACATTTATTTAAGATTCATTACTTCCTCGCATCAAGCTCATGCCAACCTAGCCAAGATTTTTTTTAAAGCATATTTAGTTAAAAAAAAGTCACGCTTAGGTCACTCAAAAAACCTTATAAGTCTAATAAGCCTATTATTTAAATAAATATAATTAGTATACATTTATTTATTATTTTTACATTAGATTTTTATCGTAACATTTAAAAACTAGATATTTATTGACTTTATTTATATTTAAGTTTGATAGACTATATAATTATTTAATCATATAAACCTCTTTCGAAAGGGACTAATGACATTTACTTTGACTCAGACGATAGAGTCCTATTAATATATTTTAGTTCATTAGCTTATAAGTTTGCTGACATTTTACAAATAGATTTGTTGATCTACTCGAATGTCTTATAATAAAACAGGTATTTAAATACGCTATCATATCAAAAAAATTAATAGATCAGACTTAGACCTAAAAAAAATCTACTATAGATAAAAAGCTGAACTAATACCTTAAATTTAATTTTTAAGTAAGACATACATATTTAAACAAAATCTAACTTATTTCCACCAGCTACTCAAATCACATTATAAGTAAATTAAATTTGGTTGACTTTCTTACATAACACAAACTATATATTTAATTCAATTCAACCCGAGAAAATTGGTCCCTCCTCAACCGATTCGATTTGATTTTTTTTCAATCTATATAGTAATTCGATTTGATATTATAATTAAACATGACAAATTGAAATTTGTTTGACACAATAATACCAATAACTATTTTGACAATAAATTCTATATATTTATCAGATTTTTTACTTATTGTATATGGAGCCGACCATTAAGACTCAGAGATCATTTTCGTTAACGTTTTTCCAATAAATTATTTTTCATACGCATGACCTAGGAATCTAATCATGAACTATATGTTTAAATAGTCTAACTATCTATCAACTATACAATATATTTTTTAATAATACAACTATGCTATAATACCTTGTTACTATATAATTATTAGATTGGACCGACAGAATAATTCTTTCATACAGTTGGATAAATTAAATTGACCCTACCAAATCTCTAATTTGGATCGAGTTAGCCATATGTTCACCGTCTAAAATAATTGTGATGTTGGTTATGTAGTTAATATTATTCAATTGCAACCTCATTTCCCTGGAATTTATATATAGAATGAGCCAATGAGGAGGATATGATGTCGGCTAAGTATACGTTCAAAACATTTTTTCACAATATTTAGAAACTTTCAGATTGAGCAAATTTAATATAGAGTTGTTCTAATTTAAGCAGGGTTGAGTTTAAGTCGTTTTGAATACAATTACACTAAATATTTGGCGGAAGAATTTTACTGTGGTTCTACTTAATTCAAACATAATTTAACCGTGCCATCTATTTGTAGCAAGATGAAATCAATTTTTATCCAAATAAGTGGCCCAAAGAATTGTCTTAAATACATAATATTTCAAACATTATTTCTGATTAATACAGGAGGCTAGAAATATGATATTGCCTTATTCATTTGATAGAGTACATAAATACAAATGCAAACAGAAATGATCAAGAGTTGATTGGTAAATGGAAATGTTTTGGCTCTCATTATCTAACGATCCCCCTGTTATCACCACAATTTCAGATTTGAGAGTGTCCTGATTTTGAAGCGAGGAATCGAAGATCAAGCAATTGCTGCCCGGCGAATGCTTCAACAAGGGTTGAAGGCCTGGAATAAATACCAAGGGGAGACTCTAAAAATGCTAAGTGCAGCTGAGCTTGAGAGAGAAGTTTGCTCGAAATGATAAAAGGTTTCGAGAATGCATGCAGTTCCAACACTTAGACAAATTCCGTTAAGACGTATGGTGAAAGTCACACTAAGGGAACTAAGGCACATGAGGGATTCAAGTCCAAGGTTGTGACTAGGGACTTCTGCATCTAGAACCCACGATCTCACGCATTTGGAAGCTTTGCGCGCCAAAAATCACACGATCATGTTTACCCGAATGTGGGTACTGGGAACCAAGTCTATGTGGGAAAGGAAGTTTGAGACAAGAGCTCAAAGGGAAGCAAGGCATGTCGAGAGAACGACTTAGATTAGATAGTTTCTTTCAAGTGTCATCTAGACCGTAGGATTAGTTAGTTCATTTGAGTTCAAGTACTATAAATAGGACAATATAACTTGGAATCGGGGTTGGACACTAGCATACTAACACTCTACACGTCCACAAGTCAATCACACAGATAAAGGCTACACGAGTTAATGTATTAGAGTTTCATCCACCCTTTTTCATTTTCTTTCATTTAATTAATGCAATTTCTCTTTCATTTACTTGCTTTTATGCATTTCTTTATCGTTTTTGCGTTAATTTCATGCTTTCTTTAAGTGCTTTCATTTACTTTTCATGCACTTTTACTTTTAGTTCTCATCTTTTCTAGTTGTTACTTTCTTTCTAAGTTTTATTTCGAAACGCAAATCTTGGTTCACTGAAACCTTGATTTCCTATAAGTTATAACCGGCTAACTTAGTTTTGTCACTTAAAACCTTTTTGAAACCCGAGTTTAGTTTCATTGAAACCTCGATTCTCTAAGTTATCACAGGATAATTTGGTTGTTTTTATCTTTTCAAGTGAAGAACATTTTCAAAAATCTAAGTCTCAGATGCATCAGAGTCTGAACTTCACGAGTTATCACTGGATAACTACGTGGTTTTCTAACTTGTTTTTTATAGAACTTAACACTTTGAACCACTTTCAAACTTAATGCATATGATAACTAATGAACCATCAAATTAAAAGATCCCACACCCTAGGATCTAATTTAAGTCCTAATTTCTCGTTGAATTCATTTATTTGTGCAGGAAACATCGGACGCAATTTCCCCGCATAACCCCCTCCCTCTAATGACAAGCAATGGAAGAAACTCTTATGAATATGGCGGAGATAATTGTTTTGGGCAATGGAAGAGTTTGTTCTTAAGTGTTAATGTCTAAAAGATTGAATTAACATGTCGGGTCTATTTGGTATGTTGTATAGTATAAAATATGAGAGTATAAGGCCTGATAGTATTAAGCATAATACTACCCAGCGTTTGGTCATACATTATATAACTTATATGATTTAAATCATTACAACCCTATGTTTGATGAAGTATTGAATAATGATAGATAGTATAAAAATCGTATATTGTAACAAAAATCTCTTTAACTAAAAATGCATTACTTTTTATATTTGGTGGTGGCGGCGGCTGCGTTGTAGGGCGGAGGTGACAACAGTGGTGGTGGTGATGGTGGTGGCGGGAGTGTTGTAGGGCGGTGGTGATGATAGTGGTGGTGGTGGTGGTGGAGGATGGTGGTGATGATAGTGGTAGTGGCGGTAGCAGAGGTGATGACGGAGACAGTGGTGGTGGCCATGGTGGTGGCGGCAGTGGCGGTGGATTAAATATTTCAAGTAATTTATACGACGTCATAATCTAATCAGGCCTTATTCCACATCTGTAGGATGCATTAAATAATCTACCTTTTTAATTTATGAGAGTGAGTTGATCGATACACTTATACAATATAATGTTTGCACCAATCAATGGATAAACTCATAATATATTCTATAAGCTTATACTATTATGCCTAAAAAGACATACCAAATGTATACTAAAATGAGGCAACACCCCAAGTCCAATATATGAATGTCTCTTGAACATAATGGACTTAAGGTAAGACCCCACAATACATACCTAACCTTCAAATTAATAAGACTCCCAAGAGGAAATTTACAAACTTATTTTTGGCCTTTTATATACATTCATCTTGGGTTGCTCATGAGTTCTCTAGAAAGATTGTCAAAGCCTTTCATAGAAGGTGGTATAAACTATAAACCGTGACAGTCACGTAGGTGGATATATCAAGTGGGTCTCTACACCACCACCTAAATAATAGGCTATGTATCTGATAGCCAAATCCGCAAGTGCACGGATGGTTACCGTGTAATAAAAAGATCGAACCCAAGGGATAGGTGCCTTCTTATTAAATTATTTAGAACTTAAACAGAAAATATAAAGGTTGAAGATGGTATGTTGTAGAACAAGAACTAAACATAAAATAAACAGAAAATAACGATGATGGAAATTAAGCTCTTGGGTTGAATTACTTAACTTTTAAAACATGCTAGCAAACCTCTACCTTATTTCTGAATTTTAAAACCAAGTTCATGATGCTATAGCCTAGTATATCTACAAGTTAATCTCTTACACATTGTAGAACTTTCTTTCTAATTACTAAACCCAATTTCTTGCAATTTAGTTAACTAAAGAAGAAGATGAAGATGAATTTCAGGCCAACATAAAGCTACGTCTATCCTAATTTCTTAGCGATATATACTTATAGCATTTTTTAATTCCTATTTCCCTTACTACTTACCAATTCTCATTCGTATAAGTAATAAGCAAGAACTCTTATGCGCATTAAGAGGAAATGAAGAACAAGGAAATAAAACATGAATTGGAAATATTATTCAGAAGAGTAGAAGAAAGCTAAAACATAAATAAAAGCTAAAACAACCCAAGAAACTTAAAAGAATTAGCCAAACATGGCTAATAGAAACATCGAATTACCCTGGACTAGGAGCTCAAGTATGGCTTCCCACAATTCTCAGGAACAATGCTCTAAAGGGAGAAAGAAGAACACTTGTTGTGTTCTGAAGAGGTGTGTCTTACAAGTGAAGAAAAGCTCCCTATTTATAGCAAAAACCTAACTTCCGGCGCTTGATCGCTGGCATTCCCAACGCTTGGGCGTTGGGATGCATTAAAAACCAACGTGCAGAAATAGGCCCAGCGCTTGAGCGCTGGCTTCCAACGCTCCAGCACTGAGTGCAACCTCTGACTCACATCCTAGTCAGAGGTCCAGCGCTTGAGCGTTGGGACTTCCAACGCTTGAGCGCTGGCACGAACACTGACAGCTTCTTCTTGGATTCCTTTCTTCTTCAATGGTGGAATTGATTGGCTTAATTAGGCTCATTCAGCCCCTAATAAGTTTTGAAACTCCTTCCTTCCACCATCAATCCTTCAAACCTTATTTTACATGTGCTCAAATCAAAGAGAGTTGCTTCACATTCTTCAATTTCACTTTAAGTCCTCTCTTTGTTAGAACTTCAATTCTGGCCCTTTGACTCCTTCAAACTTCACTTTTCATCCTCCGCTCTTGAACCTTTACACTTTGATCCTTTATTTCCTGAAACTTTACAATTCGGTCCCTGGACAAAAATGATAACTATACCAGCTTTCCTAAAAATATAAAATAACTATAAAAATTCCTAAAAATATAAAATAAAGCTAGAAAAACAAATAAAAGCTAATCTATATGCAGAATTCAAAATAAATATAAAATCTAAATAAAAATCCTATATGTGACTCAAAAATAATAAAATAAAAAGACTAAAAACATCATATAATATCATGTCATCAGTATCTATTGAGAGTTGTATAGGTGTGACAAACTCATGTATTATGTCATTTTCCTCTCAGCTATCTCATTTTGTTGCGGCGTGTAAGGTGCGACGAACTTATGTATTATGTCGTTTTTCTCACAAAACATTTTCAAAGTGGTTGTGTTATATTCGCCACTCTTATTTGGTCTTAACATTTTTATTTTAATATTCAATTGGTTTTCTACCTTAGTCTTATATTAACAAATACAGTCTCAACTTCATTTTTAGATCTCAATAGATAAACCTCTACTCATTGTGTTCTTAAAATCCGCTAGATCATAATGTACGAGTTCAAGAAAAACAATTTGTCTATTAGCTACTCATTTGAAGGGTGTCTTAGCATGTTTAGCATCTACACACACATGACATTTAAAAGCAAAATCCTCTTTTACAGAAGGCAACAAGTTCATACCATGCAAACATTATATAGACCCTATATATCCTAGTCACCCATGCCAAAGATCAAGCGAGCCAAAAAAACGTAAGTATTACATGTTTTATTATTCAATCCTTCTCGTTTGGAGCTAGGTTGGGGCTTTCTTTGTCTAGACTCATTCCTGTGATCTTTGAATTCATTTCTGCCTCTTTGATGTTTTATCCACATCTTTTTGAACCTCATGTTGAAGAGTTCTTCTTCACTATCAGTGTGATCTGATGATGTTTATGCTTCTTCAAACGATGCTTCTATGTTTATAGCTTTGGAGCTTTTGGCTTTAAATGCTATGGATTTGCTCTTCTTGCTCTCACCATACTCTGCCAAATCGATCTCGTGAACCTTCAGAGATCTCAAAAGATCTTCCATTTTTAAGGTGGTAAGATCCTTGGCCTCTTGAATGGCTGTGACCTTCGGTCTCCATTTGGCTGAGAGACATCTCAGTATCTTCGTTACCAGGTTAAGATTGTTGTAACTTCGTCCCAGATTTCTCAGTCTGTTGATGATGATTTGGAACCGTGATAACATGTCATCGATGGACTCATCTTCTTTCATTTTAAACGCCTCATACTGAGCAACCAACATGCTTATCCGTGTGTGTTTGACGTTGGATGCTCCTTCATGCGCCATTTCCAAAGTGTCCAAAATCTCATTTGCTGTTTCGAGACTATCTAGTTTGTCATGCTCTGTTTTTCTTAAAGCACGTGTGGGGAACAACTTGGCTTTCGATTTCAATTTATTTTTAACTCGTTGTTCGTCAATCCATTGAGCCCTCGGAATAGGTTCACCTGTATTATTTTTAGGCACATAACTACCAAGCTCAACAATATCCCAAATTTTATAGTTAGTAGATTCAATAAATAATTGCATATGCATTTTCTAATAAGGATAGTTTGAGCCATCGAAGAATGGTGGCCTGTTTGTTTCTGCACCTGTTGGGAATGTGTTGACCTCCATGGATCTTTACTCTGCACCTGTGAAGGTGTTAGTTTCGCAGAGCCAAAGCTCTGATACCAAATGATAAAATAAGAACAAACACAAGAAGGGGGGGGTTGAATTATGTTCGTATAAATACTTGCTTTTCTAAAACTAAATATATTTTCAAAACCATTTCATAAATGACGTGCAACTTTCATGATCTAATTATCATAATCGAAAATTGGTGATTTTATTTTAGGGAGATGTTTGCACATTTAACGAATAAATCAACATGTTGGCAAAATCTTGCTTTAAAATAGGCTAGTTAGTAGCAATAGAAAATTAATGATAAAACCGTAAAATAAATAAATAAAGGTGAATTGAATATAATTGGTAACATCATCAAACAATAAATATTATATAAAAAACACAATCATAAATTACATGATTTAAATTTGTAACAAATAATTTTACATGATTTAAATTTATAACAAATAATTATTTGAATTCTTTAATCATCGCAAATCATGATTTAAATTCGGAAAACTGATTTGATAGAGGGAGAAATTGTTGAGTTGATAAAGTGACACGTGTCAACATATAAGGTGAGTCTTTGTTTTAAGAGTGGGTGATGTTTGAGATTGAGGACTCACAATTAGTAGATACAATAGTAGATTATATGATTTATCTAGATACGATTTGGTCATATGACCTGCCCGTCTGCTTTAATTCTTATATTTGTTCGGACATTTTGCCGAATGTTTCTTAATGAATTCATTTTAATGTAAAAAAAGGATAATCATCATATTGGTCCCTGTGTTTGGGTTGCCGTCTGAGATAGGTCCCTCCCCAGAAAATTCTTAGCAAAAGGTCCCTTTATTTGCACAATGTCTGAAATTGGTCATTGCCGGAGCCCGAAGCTTCGACGAGAGTGTTGAGTGGCAGGACAGAGATGACGTGGCATTATCCACGTTATTTTAATTAAATTTTAAATGATATGGATAATTAATAACTAAAATTAAATTAAATTTATTAATCAAAAATAAAAATTTCAAAAAATCATTAATTCATTAAAATTAACACAAACACTAATTCGTACAATTCTTCATCAATTCACACAATTCTTCATCAGCTCTTCATCTTTTTTCATCTTCTTCATATATTTTCATATGCCTTCATAATTCTTCCATTCTCAAACTCAATCAAAATATTAAACATAAAAACTGAATCTTCTCATTTTTAAACACTAATTCACACAATCACTCATCAACTCATTTATATGTTCAGAACGCAGCCAACCTTCCTGAATCTTCTCTCAGACACGCTTCTCTCTCTCAGTCCACACTGCTCACCAAAACCTCACCATATCCCTCTTCCCTCTTCCCTTTTTCCTCTGGCCTCAGCCCACCGCCACCATATCCCTCTTCCCTCAGTCCACTGTGTCGCCTCACCTCGCTGTGCCATTGTATCGTTGTTTCTCATCTCCACCGAACCACCCATTGGTCTCTCCTCCTCGTGCCGCCATCTTCTACTTGAGGTCCCCGCGCGACCGTCCATTCTCCTTTATGGATTTGGATCTACGATGGGAAGAAGCAAACGATGAAGGTGAAACCCAAATCGGGAAGAGGAAAGGTGAAACGATATGGATCTGGTTCGTCTTCGCAGAGAGAGAGAGAGAGAGAGTTTGCGGTGACTTCTTCTTCTTCTTCTTCTTCTTCTTCTTAATGGAGTTTTTGCTCGAGAGGTTGGTTGCGATTTGTGGGGGTTGCGGTGGTTGGTGTGTTGGATCAGAAGGTGAGGTTTTTTTTTGAAGATGTTGTTGGGGTTTTTGGGTTTCTGAAGGAGGAGAAGGATGAGGGTGGGCGATTGGGTTTGCAATGGGGGTGGGGGATTGGGTTTTCTTTTTCGTGTTTTCTCTTTTCTGATTACACGATTCTCTCTCTGAGTGCTGTTAGCCAAATCCGCAAGTGTACGAAGGATATCGAAGTAATATAAAAGATTTTCGTCTCCACAAGGATTGGTTTAACTTAAAATCAGTTTCTTAGAGTTGGAAAAAGAAAATAATTTTTAGGTTGATTTTGAGAGAATAAATGGTGTAAGCAATTCTAATAAAAATAGCACTTGGGTAATAGCCTCACTTAACCAAACTATGTTTTCCACAATCAGATAACTATATGAATTTAGAAATCAATTTCATGGTGATTTAGCCTAGAATTTCTACTTGTTAATGCCTTAATCAAATAGACTTTCAATTTCAATTACCAAACCTAAAACCTTAGTATTTAGTTAATTTAATTGAAGCATTAGAATTCTTATTTCCGGCCATCACAATTGATTCCCACCCTTATACCTAAGTGGCGGATTAACCGATTTATCTAATCACATTTCCCTTAATTCCTACCAATTACCATTGTGCAGAAATAAGCAAAGTACTTGCGTCGACTTCAAGTAAAATAAGCATGGGGAAAAGATACATGGAAAGATAACTTCATTCACATAGGGCAACAAAAAGTTTAGAACATAACTAATAAAAGATTCACTATACAACCCAAATGTAAAAGAACTTAGCCAAACATGGCTAAGGAAAACATAAATAAAAATGAAATGCGAAACCTGAATCAAAAAGGCCTCTTACACTTCAGGAACCAAGCTAGAACAGAATACAAGACAATAGATGATGGGAAAGGATATATCCATCACTCTAATACAAAGTTCCTATTTATAATAAAATCTGGCTGCATCCCAACGCTCAAGCATTGGCTTGCCAACGCCTTGGCGTTGGGAATAAAATGTTCCAGGCCCAAACAGAATGCCAACGCTCGAATGTTGGCCTCGTCTGCTGCTTCAATGCCTTGGCTGTTTTATTTTTCTTTCTTGATGAGGCTTCATGGCCATCAATGGCCTTCATGTGACCTCTTTCTTGTCCCCCTTAAACTCTGAAACAACCCATTCTTCAATCATTCATTCATTCATGACCTTAATTCACATGTGTTAAACAAGGTTGAAGCAAGGGTCCTTCATCTTCTTCCTTCAATTTCAGTCCTTCAACTACTGTTAATTGCAGCTAGGTCCCCACAAGTATGCTCAATTTAACCAGATTCCTAAAAAGGACTAAAACCTTATAAAAACACCTAAAAAGGGACTCAAAATGACTAAAAACCAAATAAAAGCTAAATTAGATGCACTTGCACAAATTAAAAGAAAATCCTAACAAAATGAATAAAAATCTATATGAGACTCAATAAAAACAAAACAAAATGAAGTAAAAAACCCTAAAAACATCATATAAAATCCAGTCATCGATCACATTTTCCCTTTTGCGATTTCATCTCATCTTTCTTAGATTGTGGTTTTGGGTTCTGTGTTGTGGGTGGTGTTGGAAAGTTTGGGGTTTGGTGGTTGATAGTGAAGAGAGGTGGTGATAAATAGATTTGACTTCTGTTGTTAGCTTGATTACTTTCATCTCCTTTTTCTGATTTTTGGGGTTGTTGGTTACAATGGTCGAAGTTCCCAGATCGAGACCAAAGATTTGGATTCAAAGATTTGAGACTTGTGGGGTTTCAGGTTTGTGGGAAGACGAAGAAGAGGTTCTGGATTTTATGGGTTTTCAAGTTTTGGGTTCATAGTGAGATGTTGAAGAAGAGGACGATGAAGATGTTGAAGATGAATGCAGATGATGAAGAACGTGTTTAAGTTTATGAATTTCTTCAATTTTAAAAAATTTGTAATTTTTTAGATTTCATTTAATAATTTTAATTATAAATTATACATTTGGAAATTAACATTTAATTAAAAATGATGTGTATAATGACACGTCATTTCTGTCCTGCCACTTAGCACTTACTTCTGGGTTCCGGCGAGAACCAATTTCAGTCAGTGTGCAAACATAGAGATCTTTTACTAAATTTTTTTCAGGTAATGACCTACCTCCAACAACGATCTATATACAAGGACAAATATGATGATTATAAAAAACATTAATCACAGTTTTATTCACTGTTATTCTGAGCCAATTGAACTGAATCTATGCATAAAATCCAACAATCAATTCACAAACCATTCACTTTCATTTCGCAAGAGTCTCACACACAACAACACATCAAGAATCAATAATTGTGAGACAAATTCGAGTTTCTTTCACATCTTCTCTTCTTTCACTTTAGTTTGGTGTCACTGCTACACCATAAATTATTGTAAAAGGAATTTCAGAATTCATTGAACTATTCATTCCTATTATCTGAATGTTAGGATTTGAATGCAAATTGAAGGAGAGAGAAAGTAAAATATGGTAGGTATACACATTGCCATCAATGACTCTATTTGCTTTTAACTTTTTCTTGCTACTTATTACGCCTCACACACATAGTCTCAACCCTGCCCATCCATTTGCCGATTTGCGTGGCACACTTTCTCTCTCTCATATTCATTTTCATTGTCTCTCAATTTTTTTTACTAGTAAAAGTAATGTTAATATCATCTTACAAAATATACAATTAATCTAAAATTAAATGTGTTTGATAACCAATGCATTTTCGTACCGAAATTGATTACTCACCCCACACTCAATGCACTACACAATAGATAGATGACTAAATAATGAGTTTTCTAATTCATGACCGTTGAAAGTGAAATCTCAACCACTTACTTAAGAGATAAAATATAGAATTACTTTAAAAAATTTAAAATAAGTAAAAAAATTGTGTGAGCATACAACAATATTTTTGGTATTAATTAAGGTGTCATCATATCCGACACCCGTAAGACTAATTTCTTCCATTCATAAGAGTTGAAATTGAACGTACTTAAGAGATGAAGTGTCGAACCACTACACCGACCCACAACATTATTCAATACATGCGTCTTTCCGACAAGTCAAATTTAACAAAAATATTTTGGTTTATTTAAGTCATATAAAAAAAATATATTAAAAATTATAATAGTCTTAAATCATTCAATAATATGTCAAGATGTGTTATAAGTTAGACATATATTAAAATATTATTAGTCATAAAAATTAGAGTGATTTTTACTATTGAAAATCATAGTTGATTTATTATAAAACTAGAAATTGAGAGTTGATAATCGAATTAGACCCAAAATGATGAATTAACAAAAATTTATTCTCTCTCTCAAATCTTAATAAATATTTTAAATTTTCTTTAAAAAAAACCATTTATTACCTTTATTATTATTCATGGCAATATTTTTCTCCCAAAATACTCCGTACTCTGACAACGACCACTGAAGGATGGTGGCACATGCCTGCTGTCACATCAGGTCCCAACCAACGGTCAAGACTCCCACGTACGGATGATCCAACGGCTGTCCTTCGTCCTCTCGGACACACTCTCTCTCTTCTGAACCCTGTCCAGCTTGGTCGGGACCCCCCTTATATATGGCAAAAGACCCTTCTTTATCTCTCTCTCTCTCTCTTTTCACTGTGTGTTTCAAACCCAAAAATCCTCACTTGGGTCTCAATCCGAAAGTGATAGGCCACAAAAGAGGGCCTTTACTTCAACACACTCACTTGAGTTGTGCCTGCTTCCATTCATATACACTTTGATATTCTTCCTCTCTTTCCTCTTCTGTTCCTTTCAATGGCGATCTCGAATAACGTGCCACCTTTCTTGCTGTTGTTGGTCTTCTTGCAGCTTGGTTCCAATTGGGTTTTGCTCCTTGCTCAACAGGCTCATGGGTTGTTTGCTTGATACTCTGCACAACAAAAGGCCCTGTTTTTTCTGCTTCCACTTGTTTTTCTCAGCTTGTTCCCATTCCAGCTACCACCCCTTTTGGAGGGCAGGGTCGTTTTTCGTTTCTGGGTTGTTCTGCTTTTTTCTCTCTGCTTTGGTGGGGTTCTGAGTTCTTCCCTCATCATGCTGTGCTTCCTGGATCCCTTCCTCATGGTTCTGGATTCTGTTTGATTTTTTAAGGTTGGGTCTTTTTTTGTTTTTGTGGGCATGGAGTGCATTGGCAAGTGGGAGGGAGGTACAGGGGAATGCAATTATGGTTTTGAGGAAATTGAGGATGGGGGCTCTGAGCTAGGGTTCCATGTGTTTGTGTGATTGCTCAGTACTTTGTCTTCTAAAGGAGGAAAAAAGGGTAAAGCTTTGCTATGAAGCTTTCAACATCAGGGATGGGTCAGCAGGGACATGAAGGTATCCATTATCCACTCCATTTTCTCTTTTATGTCTTTCCTTCTCTCTTAAAAAAAATTCGGACCCTATTCTGAGCTATTGGCTGGGGTGAGCACCGCATTATGTGTCCCTTTCATAGCTCCTTTTGTGTTTTGCTTCAAAATCCTAATGAGTGTTCTTTCCTTTTAAAAAAAAAGACTTTCTTTAATTTGTGGAGATAATTTGATGTGTATTTGATGGTAGGAGGGGAGAAGAAGTGCTTGAATTCTGAGCTATGGCATGCATGCGCGGGTCCCTTGGTGTCCCTACCTACTGCAGGGACTCGTGTGGTTTACTTCCCTCAGGGTCATAGCGAGCAGGTGCTTTTTTACTATGCCCCTACTGTATTGCTGGTTGTTTCAATTTATAGCATGATTGGATCAACTTCTCTTTCACCAGAATCAATTCTGAAACCCTCAGAAGCTACTCAAAGAATCTTCTTCTCAGAATTGATTCTATTATTTCTAGCTTCTAGCTTCTAGCTTCTAGCTTCATATTCATTTATAGAAGAGTTTCTAAACATATATTTAGTGTAGTTTGCATGCTATGTAGGATGCATAACTTTTTCTAGCAGATTTGGGATTGAAAGCAATTCAATCTAGTTACATGTGGTAGAATTTTTTTTGATTGGAAATTGAACTGAATATGTATTGAACAATGATTCTAGGTTTCTGCCACAACTAACAGAGAAATTGATGGACACATACCCAATTACCCGAGCTTGCCGCCTCAGTTGATTTGCCAACTTCACAATCTTACGATGCATGTGGGTATTATATCTTTTATGTAGTTATGAATCTTATGACAGTTGAATTACTTATACCTCCCATTTAAGTAGACTCAGTCAACTGGAGCATGTGTTAATTTTCAGGCAGATGTTGAAACAGATGAAGTGTATGCTCAAATGACACTTCAGCCGTTGACTCCGGTATCCTTTTGTTCTTTGACAACTTGGTTTATTTGCATTGTGTGTGTTTATTGTTTCTGGAATTGAAAATGTGTTTGGTATTGTGCTGTAGCAAGAGCAGAAAGATACATTCCTTCCTATGGAATTGGGCATTCCAAGTAAGCAGCCCTCAAATTATTTTTGCAAGACATTAACGGCAAGTGACACCAGCACACATGGAGGGTTCTCTGTTCCTCGACGTGCAGCTGAGAAAGTTTTCCCTCCACTGGTAATGTCCATGTTTTTCTTTGGTGTTTCATTCTGGTTTGATATAGATATAGTTCTCTTCTATTTGGACTGTCCAGGATTTCTCACAGCAACCACCTGCGCAAGAACTAATTGCTAGGGATCTCCATGATGTTGAGTGGAAGTTTCGACATATTTTTCGGGGTAAGATTCTCACCTTGATTCTGTTTTTATTATCTTGTTATTTTACAAGTCGAGTTTCATTATGTTCAATAGGATTATGATTAGACTACTATTTTTTGGAATATGATGGTCTTCTATGTTATACTTTCACACGTGTAGACTTTCCCTTGACACCTCATGTAACAAAAAAAACTAGCATTATGTGAAGATTGAAATCTCTGCTGTATGCTAAAGTAGTAGTTAACAGGGATGAAACATACTTGTAGGTTGTGGCATTAGCTTAAATAAATCTTGTGGTATGATTGGCTCTTTTTCCTGTCTCCATAGTTACTCTTAATCAGTACTTAAATAATTTGATTTTATGTTTTGCACTTTTTCAACTTTTAAACATTTATTATATTTGAGCCTGTGTTTCTCCCTGGGAAAACCCCAATTCATTAGTTCTTCAAGTCGATAGGCTTGTTGTTCGATTTATGGGTAGCTTTTGAGTGGTTTGTGACGTTCCTGTGAGTGATACTGGTATTTCTAAGGTAGAAATACAGACAGCCTTGCAGCCTGGTAGTGATGTAGGTGGTGGTATGCTAACGCCTCCGGGCTGATGAGTATGTAGGGGGTGTGTGGCTGTGTTTTTGGTTGGGTTGCTGTTGCTCTTTTGGGTGTTGTTCAATGGTTTTTTTTTTATGTTGGATGATTTTATGTATTGTAGTGCAGCCGTGGTTCAGCAAAGGCTGTGAGCTATGTTGTCAAAAACATGTTTTTAATATTGAGTTGTAGCATTACTATGACTTGTGACTCTCATGCATTTCTATTGAAGTTTAATCAGATGATAGTCATGATTTAGGATATTTTGCTTATCTATGTCATTTTACATTCACACATATGTTTGAATATGGTTTTATATTTTAGGTAGCGTCTTATATACAGCTTGTGTTTTGTGCATCTAACCCTCTAGGTAGGATTGTTATCCTGACCAAGGTTGTCAAACCTGCGAGTCTATGGGTAGGTAGACTCAACTTGTCGAGTTGACTTGTAAGGGTCTACCAAAAATGAAAAAAATACTTAATAAAACCTGTCATGGTCATATTAATGCAAAGTTCAACCAACCACAATAATAGAGTGTAATATTACTTAGTACATCTCTTAAAGCATACATAAATAACACCGAAGTACCAAACCATAAGTTCTTCGAGTAATAAAGAGAGCTGAAAATTAAAACAAGAGTGGACAATTCATAATATTTAAACTTCAAACTCTCAAAATTATATATATATATATATATATATATATATATATATATATATATTAAAAGCTAGCTGGTAATAAAAAGAATCTAGTACTAAAACGTAACTCTCCTTACTCCCAAGTATTCTCATTAATTTGCTACCTTATGCAAGTAAGGAATAAACAAAGAAGATTTCTAAAAGAAGAAAACTAACCTGAAGGCAAACAAATGGTCCAAGAGGCCCAACCATCAGTGGAACCCTAAAACTAAAAAATGAAGGCTCGAGTCTGATGCAAACACCAAGAGAACACTCACTCTGATGCGAACACCACGAAGCAGTAGCAAGGTCCGGCGGGGGTGATGACTTCGAGCCGTGGCGACGACTCCCAACGGTGGGGCTGACGGGCTCCCAGCGGTGGCGATGTCTCCCTTCCTCAGTTGTGTGACCATTTTTTTCTTAGGGTTCGAACAATGGGAGAATAACCCGATTAGTGGTGTTTGAAGAAGTATTTGAAGCAAAAAACTCAAATTACCCCCTTCCAATTCGGGGATTTAGGTCAAAATCAGAATCTTCACAGACTTGCAAACTCGCCCTGGACTCGCGATTCTGTGCGAGTCTACCCCAGTATGCTTTAGTCAAGGAAATTTTGAGTTTGCCAGCGAGTTCACTCGATTTTGGGACCTAGAATCGTAGACTCGTACGGACTCGTCAGACGAGTCTAGAAGTTGACTCGTGAGTTTGACAACACTGATCTTGACTACCTTGATCTCTTTCTTATAGATTAAGATTTTCAATTGTAAAGTGGGGTTGCTAAAATCTTTAGGCAGCTAACCAAGGCACCTTACTATTCACTTTTGTTTTGCTTATCTTTAACAATTTGAAGATCTGGAAAACCTTAGTATTTGGTCTATACATCAGATATGTATAGGCGTATAGCTTAGTACTTATAAGATATTTTATTCTATAGCTTTTATGAAATTTGTGGATGTTTATTGCAAATCCATTAGCTTCAAAATTTCTTGTATCTCAAGTTATCAGCCAGCTCATTTTTAGCTGATCTTAAGATCCTGACCATTTAGTGCTGTCATATGTTATATCAAATGTCAAATCTCAATTCAAGTGTTGTGAACAAATTATTGAGAGGTCCCACATTGACTTGAGACATGGCCAATTCCTTATAAAGGGTAGAGCAACCCTCACCTCGAAGCTAGCTTTTGGGGTAGAGTTAGGCCTAACCCAAATTCTTAGATAGTATCAGAGCCTATCATAGATCCGTTTACTGCTAATATATGTGAGTCACCTCCAGATGTCCAACCCTCAGCATGAGGGGGGTGTGTTGATAAGTCCCACATTGACTAGAGATATGACCAAATAAGTCTATCAAAGGTTGAGCAACCCTCACGCTTTTGGGGTAGAGTTAAGCCTAACCCAAATTCTAAGGCAAATGATGCATTGAAGTGATCTTCAGGGGTACATCCCATGAGGATCATGAATAATGCAAGGTTAAGTGATCTGAACATGGATTGTGACCAAATTGACAGGCTTAAGCTTAATAAGAGTAAGAGACTTTGTAGTAAAAAAATATAACGCAAGTGTAAGAGATTACAAGTCTTTTGGGGCCACTTTGGTGGTAAACCCCGTAGTTTGAATTAGTGCTAGCTGATATTTAGTGTTACATATCTGTTTGTATTAGACTATTAGTAACTGTTGGTAAGAGAGTTAGCAAGTCAGCTGGGCGGCTGTGATAATTAGAGAAATTTGGCATGTTGCGAATAAATAAGAAGAGGGGTTGGAAGGGAGAGTTATCTAGTCATTTGTTAGAGCACTGGGGGAGTCTTTGGGCATTGGGAGGTGCAAACCCTCGAAGATCTGCTGTAGATGTCTGTTCTGATCTGTAATCAAGGGAATTCTTCCCTATATTTCCTTGATGAAATATAAGTTCCTATCACAATTTTTTCACTACTTTATTGAAGAAGGTATAAACAACTTCAGAATTATTTGAATCTGAATTTTATCCAGTAGGAAATGAAACCTTTCTTTCAGGGAAGTCTATCTTCGGTCATATATAAAAGGGATTGTTTCAAATCCTTATGGAGTAAAAGATCTGTCCATATACAAAACAAACCAAAAGAATTGATTTTCCTCTGTTCAAGCTGCATTATCTTTCACAAAATGTCCAGCAAGCTTCTAAGTCACACAAATTGAATCGCAGATAGATTTTTTTTTGCAAACACATTGTCATAACATATACATCCAATGATGCTGCTATATCTTATATTGGCTCAGCTGCATATACTGTTATTTAAAACTTGAAAACTAGACATTTTATAAGCATTGAAGCAAGCTAAAATTATCATTCAAAAAGGAGCAGCAGCTTCTGAAAAGGACGTCCCAGAGTTAGGTCTTTGTCAATCATCTTACTATATTTGGCACTCTGTGATTTGTAAGATCCAAGAAAAGAGATGAGCTATCTGATGTAATAACTATTAACTACTTACTTTCAAATGATCCTTTTGGTTTCCTACATCTCTTTTAACTTACTACAGCGAATTTTCCCTTTTATTTTTTCTGGTTCCAATGTCAGTCTTTACGTAAAGAAAAAGCATCAAACACTTGGTGCATTTTTTTAGAAATTTGAGCGTGCGCGTCTGAGTCATTATTAATCACTTATATTTGAGACTGTTAACGTGGTTGTATCTTGTGCACAACTTGATATGTCTATTTGCTTCCTTATCATTTCAGGACAGCCAAAGCGACACCTTCTTACAACAGGGTGGAGTGTATTTGTTAGTGCCAAAAGACTTGTGGCTGGAGATTCTGTGCTTTTCATTTGGTATTTGTTTCCTTTTACATCTTTTGTCTACCTTGTCTTCCCCTTCGATGCTGCAAACTGCTTGCCTAACCCTTTTATATGTATATGTTTTGTTAGGAATGAAAAGAACCAGCTCCTTTTGGGAATACGTCGTGCCAATCGGCCACAAACTGTTATGCCATCATCAGTTCTATCCAGTGATAGTATGCACATTGGGCTTCTTGCAGCTGCTGCCCATGCTGCTGCTACTAATAGCTGTTTTACAGTGTTCTATAATCCAAGGTTGTGTGTGTTATCTGAATTACCTGTTCTCATACTTATTGATATGAAAATGTCATGCTTCTTTTGACACTTACTTCGTGGACAGGGCTAGTCCATCTGAGTTTGTCATACCACTTGCAAAATATATCAAAGCTGTGTACCATACACGCGTTTCTGTTGGTATGCGTTTCAGGATGCTTTTTGAGACTGAAGAATCAAGTGTTCGCAGGTACATTGTTGCTATAATTACTTTTTATGAAGCATATGTTGATTTCTGTAATTGTAGACATTTCCTAAACTTCTTAGATCAGTCAAAATTATATACTGCAAGGGTTGTCAGTTATATTTATAAATGTGTATGACAGAAGCCGGACTTTCTAAAATAGCTTATGGATAATATAATTATAGGGCATCTGCATCTATTCTGTCTAAGTAGGCAAGTTTATTGATAACTGGAATTATGATTGTAAAATAGATCTACCAGGCCCCAGGGTAATTCGAAATAGATCAACTGCTTAATTTTTTATCTGCTTTAAAATTTGGGAGTTAAGAGAAAAATAAGTTAGCAGCTGCTAGCTGAAGGTAGTTGAAACCAACTGCTAGTCTGGAACTGTACTTTTTCCTGTGCCTACATATTTTGATTTCTAAGCCCCTCCCTGTCCTCCAACCCCCAAAAAGCTTAGCCATGGAAATTTAGGAAGAGATATTATTCTTTGATAGTGTGGCACTGGCACCATACTTTTATATGTGTACTTACTTATACACATCACCTTTATTTTGCAGGTACATGGGTACAATAACTGGCATAAGCGACCTGGATTCTGTTCGTTGGCCGAATTCTCATTGGCGGTCTGTTAAGGTAAATAATCTTTAATACATAAGATTAGGTAGCTGTTTATATGAAAATGCCTCTTTGCAATTATAATTTATAAACATCAGACTATTAGAGGAGGAACCTTAGTATGACAGTAAGATTGTTTGGGACTGTGTGTTCTTTTTGTGAAATAGCCTCTCTAGTGCTCTACTCACAGGAAAAAGTGAATATGTAAAACTCTCCTAAGGCCCTAACGCGTCAGTGGTAGGAACCTCATGGTCTGTTCTATGGATTGTGTAAGGAGGAAGAATATTCTCAATGTTTTAACCATATTTGATAAGTGAACTTTTCAAGACTACTTTAAATTTATTAGCCTGTTTCATATAGTTTATTGTTGTATTCCCTTGTCCCATCAAGCCATGAGGTTCCTTGCAATGTGTTTAGAGTACTGCCTGTATCTTTTTTGTTAGCATAACCTGTGATTCAGCCGAGTGCATAATATTCAAAATTGATACCTGTGTGGTCCCCATGCCAGAAAAACTCAAATCTGCAACTATTAAAATCTGATACAAGAGCTAATTCATCTTACATTGTTTTTTGTTTCTGCTGCCATATTATTAATGATGTCTAGTTGTCTACATAAACAAAAGATAATAGGTGTGATCACTATAACAATATTCCGTGTGATTGTGTTGAGAGATAGTGATAGTCTGGTAGGGTTTTAATAGGTTCTGGGTTTCATAATTTGTATTCCATTCCTTAGATATGTCTTGGCAAATTTCTTTCAATTTGAAAGGAGATCTTAACCTGGCATCTGAGTCATCTTTTATTTTTTAATTACATTGTTTTGTCCATTGTGCATAGGTTGGTTGGGATGAATCAACAGCAGGAGAAAGACAGCCGCGGGTATCATTATGGGAAATTGAGCCTTTAACAACATTTCCAATGTATCCATCACTATTCCCCCTCAGACTGAAACGGCCATGGTATCCTGGCACTTCTTCTTTTAATGGTACATGTTTTTCTCATTACTGTTATTTCATCTGCTTATCTTCATTCTAATTGTTATCTACATTGTATAATCAGTGCTAAGATGACACTAATGGTATGATTGGATGAAAGAAATTTTTTTTTTCTCAATTTTGAATTGAAGACAAAAGTTGAGAATATTTTTCAATTGTTTTCATATTAAATTATTTATAGTTCTCCCTTGCTTTTCCTTTCATCCAAAAAAGGAAATTTTCAAATTTTCTAATATTCCCCCTTTCCTGTCTATTTTCCTTCTCATCATCCATTACTGTAATTGTTTAACAATTGTTAATATTGAATATTGAACACTTATGTTTGCCAGCAATTAATGATAAATCAAATTTGAGCTTGCCACATGAGACTTTCTATTGTTCATATTTCACCCATTTGTCATGTCCAAAACACAAGAGAATTTAATTTCCTTGTGTTCATCTACATTTAATTGCCCCATTATCTCCTACTCTCTCATTATGATGAGCGGTGTGGCACACTTCTTTTGTCTCCTTTATTTACGAAGGATCTTGTTACAGATGGCAGAGATGAAGCAACTAATGGGCTAATGTGGCTGAGAGGTGGACCTGGTGACCAAGGCCTCAATTCCCTGAATTTTCAAGGTGCTGGTTTGTTGCCCTGGATGCAGCAGAGACTTGATCCATCTTTGCTTGGAAATGATCATAATTCGCAATATCAAGCTATGTTGGCAGCTGGTTTGCAGAATCTAGGGAGTGGAGATCTCTTGAGGCAGCAAATGTTGAATTTTCAACAGCCTTTCAATTATCTTCAACAATCAGGAGACCCCAATTCTCCTTTGCAGCTTCAGCAACAGCAAGCAATGCAGCAATCTGCATCTTCTAATATCATGCAGCCACAAGGCCAAGTACTGGAGAACCTGTCTCAGAACCTCCTACAGAAATCACACAATAATCGAGATGACCAAACACAGCAGCAGCAGCAGCAGCAGCAGCAACTCACTTATCAGGATTCGCTTTTAATTCAGGGTGATCAACTTCATCAGAGGCAACACTCTAGTTTGCCTTCACCATCATATTCAAAGCCAGGTTTCATAGATTCAAGTGTAAAGTTTGCTGCTTCAGTTTCGCCAGGACAGACCATGCTTAGTTCACTTTGTACTGAAGGGAGTGGCAATCTCTTGAATTTATCGAGAAGTGGTCAGTCTATGCCGACTGAACAGTTACCTCAACAATCATGGGCCCCGAAGTATGCACCTTTGCAGGTCAATGCCTTTGGCAACTCAATATCACACGGGCAGTATTCTGGAAAAGATTCTGCAATGGTGACACCACATATTAACTCAGATACCCAAAATTCTATTCTTTTTGGTGTCAATATTGACTCATCTGGCCTTCTGCTCCCTACCACCGTCCCTCGTTATACTAATGCATCAGCAGATACTGATGCACCGACAATGCCGTTAGGGGAGTCTGGATTCCAGGGTCCTTTATATCCTTGCATGCAAGATTCATTAGAGTTGTTGCAAAGTGCAGGGCAAGTTGACCCCCAAAACCAGACGCGGACATTTGTCAAGGTCTGAGTCCTGCATATTTGTCTTCGCTGCAGCTTTCTGAGCCCTTCTTTTATTTCATATGATGGTTTAATTTTCTCTTTTCACACAGGTATACAAATCAGGTTCGGTAGGGCGCTCACTCGACATCTCGCGGTTCAGCAGTTATCATGAGCTGCGAGAGGAGTTGGGTCAGATGTTTGGAATTGAGGGTAAATTAGAAGACCCTCTTAGATCAGGCTGGCAGCTTGTATTCGTCGACCGGGAGAATGATGTTCTTCTCCTTGGAGACGATCCGTGGGAGTAAGTACAACTTCAAATTAAGCATTACCTTTTTGGTTTTGTGGTGGCTTTGAAAAAAATTTGTTTTTGAGACGATCCTTGGTGACTGAATTTTATTTGGTTATCTTTTTTGTTTTGAAAAATCAGTTTTACATTCAGGGGAATTTATTTTAAGAGAAAGTGGAATTTTTTAACTTTTCTGTTAACAAGAATTGATTCTTGGTGTAGGACCTCAGAATAATACATAACAGTTTTTACCCTTCCGATATAAGTCTATTTTACCATTCAAACAAAATCAAATGTCATTCCTAAGCATAAATAAACTATTCTAATAAAATTCTTCTCGCATCATTTCTTTCAAATCAGTCCAACCATAATTAAGACAAACCAACCCATGATAGAGCATTATCTTAGTTTTGAAAACCAGACTGAATTGGTGAGTCCAAATGGTTTGAACCAAGAACCGGTCAAGTGTCCGGGCCATTTAATCGAAAAAAAGGCTAATTGTAGTACTGGTAAAACTGGTTAAGGGGTCAAACATCGGTTAGAGCTGGTAAGCTTTAATTGTTTAAATTTTGAAAAGTTATAATGACTTACAATTACATATTTTTATTATGTATAATTTCATTATTATTTTGTATTATATTTTAATAAAATTTAATTTGTCTTAATTTCCTAATAGTTGATTACTTAATAGTAAAACTATATATTTAATTAACATGGTTCGACCACAAACCCTGAATCAGTTAGAGATTCAATCATGGTTTTTAAAACAAGTAAAGCATGCTCTAGTTATTTATTTCACTTGGTTAAATTTATGTTAACATTGTTTATTGTTGTGTTGATTACATATTCTAGATCATTCGTCAATAATGTTTGGTACATCAAAATACTCTCACCTGAAGATATTCAGAAAATGGGAGAACAAGCAGTAGAATCCCATGGTCCAAGTTCTGGACAAAGGATGAGTAGCACCGGTGCAGAATCTCATGACATGGTTTCTGGACTAGGCTCACTTGAGTACTGAGATAATTTCAAAATGTACTCCTTCTGATCCCACGTTGAAGATTACTACTACTACTACTACTACATGTTTATTACTTCTGTTTGAGAACACTAGCATATCTGAATATAATTCTGTATTGTTCTGTTCCCACTTTCACCATCCTTATTATGTGTAAAAGGATTATTGAGATTTTCAGGTAAAAGACACATGATGACAAACTTAGGACTACCTTGTGTGCCAATTTGTAACTTGTGTACTGAAAAAGTTAGAAATACAGTGTTACTGTTATTTGTAGAATTTGATTAACCCCTTGCATGAACTGTACAGTATTTACCATTTCTTAAGGATACAGGGTCTCTCATTTTGCGCCCTTTGCTTTTCGTGTGTATGTTTTAGTAATAATCTAACATGTTAGCTACTTGTAATTTCAGCTTATCATTACACTCATCTCCCTCTCATTTCAAAAATATACACGGCTCTTCCTTAACAGATAAATATATATTATATATTATACTTTAGTTTATTTTAATACAAATGACTTTGCTATATCGTATGACATCCCTGTGCAAGTTGGATTGGATATGTCAAACAACGTGTTCTTATGTAGATAGGGTTTCTCAACAATTGAGTGTCTTTAATTATGCAATGTTTATCCATCGTTAATTTTTTCTATTATGCTAAATAGTAATTATCAGGTGTCTTTTACCCTTCATAGGAGTCTGGCTGAAGAGATCCCCTCTCACCATATTGATTCAGTATGTGTAGTTTTTTCCTACTTTGATTAAACAAGCTATTGTTTATTCTTTCCTTCATGTGATTCGTATTATGCGAACAGCACCTGTGATCTCACTTGTTTGAAGATGACTATTATCTTTGCCGGAGCAACTCTTTAGGAAGTTGAGTGCGTCAAGAGCATTCTTGCTTCTTATGAATGAGCTTCTAGTCAGATCATCAACCTTGACAGATTCATGCTCTCTGTTCCCAAAATGTGCCAGGTACCAGATTCAATGAGCTTACACAGCTTTTGGCGGCTCAGGCGGTGGTGTGTTATGATAAGTATTTGGGTCTTTTGGTTATCATTGGCAAATCAAAAACTCAGATATTTAATTTTGTTAAGGAGACAAGTTTATTTTGTTAAGGAGACAAGTTTGGAAGAAGCGTAAAGGGTGGAAGGAGAAATCTTCTAAACCGGGCGGGGAGGGAAGTCTTAATTAAGCTATAGTGACTCAAGCAATTCTGACTTACATCATGTCTTGCTTTGCTTTACCACATAGCATTTTCTCACAAATAGAAGACATAGTAAGTTCTATTTGAGTGGTGATATTTCTCATAGGATTCATGGGCTTTTAATACTACTCTTTTATGAAAAAAACTAGTGGAGGATTTTGACTCTCCCTTATTCCTTACTCGTTGAGTTGCATATTCCTAACAGGTAAGATGTTCTTCCTATTTCATGGTGCCATCTGATTGATGGAGTTTTTAAATAAATTTTGATGCTTGTGTCAACTCTTAGTGTAGCGGGTTTTAGTTTGGTGGCGTGCGATCATTTGGGTGATGTGCTGGAAACAACTACTGAATCTTTGTTCGAAGTTTAGTCGCCTGTTTTAGCTAAGGCACTTTGTTTCTGTTGCGTGTTGTCTTTGGCTATAGATTTTTATTTTCGCTTGGTGTGTTTTGAGACTGATTGCTTACTGTTGGTTGGGCTTTGGTGGAAGTCCCCGTCTGATAGTTCTTACCTTAGCACAATTGCTACAGATTGTCATGATCTTTCTCAAGACTTTGAGTTTATTGATCTTTCTTTTGTTCGTCGGAATGCAATAGTGTCGCAGATTTATTGGCTAAGGAGTCTTTCTCCTTCTCCTACCCCAACTCTTTTGGTTGACAAGGTTCCTTCGGGTCTTTTCTCTTTTATTCAAACACGTGTATTGGCCTCAGGGCCTTTTTCATCTTCATAACCAATGAAATCATTTTTGAAAGATAATGTTACTTTCATAAAAATAAAAATAAAAGTTCGTCAAATCTCAGCTAAATGTAAAATTTTAGAATTAAGTTATCACATTTCACAAAATGGTTTATGATAACATCCATAAGCGGTCTATCAAGTAGATGGAACTATTTCTATTTTTTTAATAACTAAACATTGAATTTGACAATGTGAATATAAATTTTACACAAATATCAAATCATATTTGAATAAGGATCCTCTTCTCCTTTAAAAAGAAAAAAAATCCTCTCCCACAATTGTTTCCTCTGCAACAAAATCTCAACCCTTAATATTTATACTAAAAGGCCATGATTGGTTTGAAGTGAGAGAATAATTAATTGCTTCATTGTTTAACTTATATTTTCACACTGCTGCACCATGAAGCAGCTGGAGACAGTCCAAATTCATCACATTTCACTATCTTGCTACTAGCATAATTATTAATTCTTTGTGAAAAATATTAAAATTATAAGAATCTAGAATACAATTTAACCTAAATTATTCGATATAAAACATATCCAAACATCAATCCTGTAAAGCATTACAAATCTATTATGTCTGTATCCAAAGTCAGATAGCAAAGAAACACATTCCATACAATATAATTTAATTGCTGAGTAATGTTTATATCCAAATGACAAATAAGTTATGAAGGACATCTTCCACTTAAAGAAAACAACACATAAGTCAATAGTAGATATTGGAGGGAGCTGTGGTACTTGACTTGTATACATATAACAAACAAGGAATTAAAGACACTCATACAAGCTTAACATCCTATATAACTGTTTGTCCAACTAGCTTCAATCTTCCTTGGTCATCTCAGCTGTCTTCTCTGGTTCAACTATCTTCTCTGGTTCATCAGGTGAAGCTACAAGCCTTTCAACTGGAACATAAGACACATCGCGGCGCAGTCCAATATCAGAAACCAATCTGCTAACACAGTAAAAGCCATAACCAACCAATGCTAAACCACCAAAACTGGTGGTCATGAAACGAAGTGGTGTAGAAACAACAGCACTAGCAGCAGCCAAGCAAGATGCCGCTTGCCCACTCCGGCCGACGCTGATGCTTGTATTCACAAGCAAACCTGTCTTGCAGTAGATTGCAAAGTCTTCACAGTTATTCTTGAAAATGTTGTAGCCACCAAATCCATTTTCAAGAAGAAACGAAGCGCGGTGAAGGACATCTTCAGAGGGATCGGAAGCCTTGAGGGTGCAGGTACCGCCTCGAGTTTTGGCCAGAAAAAGTGCTGGTGATACATCATACTCGAATAGGTATAGATTACCACCACAAAGAAAACAATCCAAACAGGAAGAGATCACCCCATCAGTCTTAGATTGGTCACCGCATTTTGGGCATGGGTTGTCAGCATCATGAGAGGGAGATGAACTGACAAGGAGACGATCCAATACGGTTCCTGTTCCAATTTCTTGCCCTGCTCCCCTGGTAAAGTGTATCACCATTCCATCACCAACATATATTCCTGGAATTTCATTCAAAAGCAGTTGACAAAACCAAAATGACAATTTCAGAACCATAAATAAAAAATAAACAGAAACACGTTCTCAGCCCTTTTCAAGCTTCCCCAAATCTCAATATGGAAAAGGACACGCAGCAATATCAATGGATTTTACTATGCATGAATCAGGTGAAATGTTCATAATCCTACAATTCTTGTGTATGATATCTTTCTTGTCCTCAAGTTCTCTTTATAGATAGAGTGTAAGTTTCGCTTCACTCCCCCTGTGAAGAAAGAGCAACACATACATACAGAGATCTCCAGCCTATGATTTCTCAAACCCACCAATCAGTCCTTCCACAAAAAAGTAACTGGCCTTACGAAGGATTCAACGTCAAAATTATTTGTCCTCACCGATGTTCAATAGATTCCTTAACATCAATAGATTACATAATCCATGCAGCTAGTAGTGTTAGTTTCCAAACTAATCATACATCAAATACAACATTGACCAGTATTAATAACTAAACAAAGTTTAAGTGTATAACTAATATTATATGCTTGTTTGTCCATATGTAGAAATCTTGAAATTTGAAAGTCCTACTACCCAATAGCTCCATCATATTAAGAAACAAAAGCATAATATAACTACAAAGACTGAAAGATTCGCCCATAACTGACGACAACACGAATAAATCCCACACAGTTCATCTAATTATCTAACATACATCTAAGAGTGGCGACATTGATTTTAAAAAACTTAGAATTAGAGCTCTAAAATGTAGAACATGCGACTAGATCACAACAATATACACATTAGTATATGATTTCCTTGAGATTCCAAGGCTTATTTGGTCAAGATACTAAGTTTCAAGCCACATCCAAGTGGCCCCTAGGGTAAAAATAAAGACAGTCAACAATAAATTTCATTTCAATAACAGTTAACTTTCTAAATATTGGACATAACTAGAATGGGAGGCCTTGTTAAAGGAGGTAATGGCCAAACTTATCGACTTAAAAAGTTAGAATTAAACAAGAGCACTAGGGCCTAGGATAAAATAGAGTTGGTGGGTTTATGCACCAGCTTCTTCTCATATTAAAACAGAAATTTTCATGCAGATTCACAGGTGCTCGACTGCTCAGTGGTGAACAATGATAAGTGCCATCAATGCCTTACAATTCCACAAACCAAATTTACAGTACAATCCTTAGCCATAAGGAATGTCATTCAAGAGGTTAGCAAGCAGAGTATGATTTGAACTTTGAATCTCAAACCTGTAGGCCTTGGCTCAGACTCCCAAAATCTACTTAGTATAAAAATTGTTATCTCTTAGTGATCGGGTAGTTTCCTAGCGAGGTAAGAGTAAAGACCAAAACTACAAGCTGCAAGGTGCCTACACAAGTCTTATCATTTTTCTATCTCCTTTATACAGGACAGCAGCCTAGAATTACAGGAAACCACCATGAGATCACATGAATAAACCACCAGAAAACAAAAATCAACTCTCTCCAACTGAAATTTGGGGACATGTACAAGTTCAAGCATACAATAATTACTATTTATGTCTCAGGACTCTGATGGTTTAATTTATGGTAAATTTTGCTTGATTCAGGAACATCGATTGATGAATAGTTAAGCAACTAAGGTTGATTCAATTCAATAATAGCTGTGTTGCTTCAGCACACTGAATAAATCTCAACCCCACAACCACTTGAAAATTTGCCAATGCAACAGCAAAATGGTGAAAGCAAAACGAAACAGTTCTTACTTCTTACCGCCACTAACTAACTTAAAAAATACGCACTGGGCCTGAAAGTTGATTATGAACCAAACCTGAATAATACCAACGATTTAACAAAAAAAGAAAAAGTAAAATGAAAAAAAAAAAAAACCCAGAAACTGTTGCGGTTATGCAAATACAAGAGCAATTGATGAACACCCAGAAAGCAAAACCGAAAAAAGATGATAACTTTAAAAAGAAGGAAGAGGAAGATACCGTGATGCGCGTAGATGTAAGCCTGTCTCCAAGAGTAAATGTGATCACCAGGGTTGAGTTGTTCCCGATCGATCTTGTTGGAAAGCACTCCCATTTCTCTCTTTCACAGAGACAGTGGAAATGGGCTTTCCTTCGAGTTTAAGGTAAAGAGAAGAAGAAGAAGAAGAAGAAGAAGAGAATCAAAAGGATATATTCGGCGACATACGATACGAGGAGCGATGGGATGGGACTGTTTTTGTAATTAAATTTTCGTAACGCTTTTGTTAACCTCAATCTTAAGCTTGACTTTAACTTTAAGCATTTAAAAAATAAATAAAAAATCATTAGAAAGAAAAATATTTTTTACACATTTATATTTTTTATATAATAAATTGTTTTTGTCAATGGAAATACTTTATTTTTTGTATTCTTAAAACCAATTATAAAAAGTAAAAACTCATGTTAACTAATTTTTTAATTATTTCTCCTTACATTTATTTTTATCTTTCTATTTGATTACCCGCGTAAAATATTAAGAAATATAATTAATATTTTCATTTCTATAAAAAAAAATATAGCTTTAACATTTTTATATTCCTTGCATTTTTTAACTTATCAGTATTAGATAATATAATAAAGAGTATAATTAAATAATAATATTAATACTATTTTTAACCTTTAAGAGGATAATTAAATAAAATATTTTTCTTCCAAAATATTTTAAAAAGAAGCCAAAACAGTATTGTTTACTTGCTTTTAGAATTAAGTTCTCAATCAAAACAAATAATAGATGCTCTTCATTGCCTTAGAGATCGCACAACTCTAGGAAAGTTTGGCTTAAAATGAGTGCGTTAAACTAGCCCAATTTCCGGCTTCGGATGTATCTACATGGATTATTAGTTTTGCACGGAGTTTAGTTAGCCTGAAGTTCATTGCAGACTCGTGGGGTGCTTGGAAATCGGGGAATAACATGGTTTTTGAGGATCACTCTTGGTCACCAGAGGAAGTTTGGAGGAAGATTTATCACGTGCACGATGATTTTGTGCGGGTGTTATCTTCTCCATCCTCGCACCAAGATGGTTATTTCATGTTGAAATCGTGGTCTCTCCCTCCAGGTGGCACAGTAAAACTTAACACGGGAGACAGCTACAAGGTGAGTGTAAAGTGCATGGGTTGGGGTGGTTTTGCTTGGGATGAGCATGACAAGTAGATATGTGGATTCCAAGAATCCAAGGTAGGAGGAAATTCGCTCATTTCATAGGCCAATGCGTTGCGTGAAGGACTCTCCCTTGTCTGGAACTGCGAGTATAGGAATGTTATATGTGACGTAGACTTTTCAGAGTTTCTTTTTTCACTTGAGGATCCAGAGAGTTTGAGATTCCTTCTAGTGCTTGATAACATAAATTTGTTGCGTGGTAGAAATTGGAATATCAACCTTCACTTGATTCCCAGAGAACTGTAATGTACCAACTGATTTTTTAGCTAGATTAGAAAGTCACATGACTATCTAGGCCCCATTCTATTAGATGTTCACCAACCAGGGCTAGAGACTCTTCTCATGAAATACTCTCTACTAGGCCTGTAGTTTTTGTTTTCTTTTGTCTTATTTCTGAAGTGTCAAAAAATATTTAAAAGGCCTTTTTGTTTGCAGTTTTAAAATTGTTTTATATTTAAAAATTTAAAAAAATAAAAATTTATATGTCATAACTTGTTTTTAAAAAAAAATAAAAAAAGTTTTTACTTTTTCAATTTTAAAGCTAAAATCTCAAAACGTTTATTGTTTCTAATTTTTAGTTTTCTTATTACAATTTTTTTAACGTTATAAAACATCTCATTTTTTGGTACAACATCTCATTTAGCTGGTTTTTTTTTTCTTTTGAAAAATATTTTTAAAATATAAAACTAAAACAAAAATCAAACAAGCTCAAAATCTCTCGAGTTGGATTTTCTTTAAATTTTAATGTAGTTATTAGAGCATCTCCAATGGAGATTTAAAAGTGGGATCTTAAAATAAGATTTGGATTTTATCAGATGGGATGACATAGTTTGGGATTTTATTTTGGTGTCTTAGCTGGTTCCTCTTTTAAAGTGGGATCTTAACTAAAATACTGTTGTTTCTCTCTCATACAACACAATCAACCAACAAAAACAGAAATGAGAGGGAAGGAAGAACATAACACAGATGAAATAACCAAAACAATATGGCAGAATCAAATACATTTGGGAAGAAAATTTAAAAAATTACATTTCAATTTACAGCCAATACAAATACAATAAAAATTACATATAAAAAAAAAAACAAAATAGGTTAAGAACCTTCCAGCGGCCGTGAAGGAGAGGGAGAGAGCAACGAATCAGAAGCAGGGCGGCGAAGAGGGGAGAAAGAAGGGTGAAGCGGGAACGGCGGCGGTTGAAAGATGAAGGAGAAGCAGGTGCGGCGGCGAACTAGAAGCACGACGGCGGTGAGGAGGGATTTCAGGGAGAGGGGAGAAAGAAGGGTGAAGCAGGAAGGGCGGCGGTTGAAAGATGGAGGAGAAGCAGGGCGGCGGCGGCGAGGAACAAGATGGAGTGTGGCGGCTGGGATGAAGAAGGGAGAAGAATGATGAACCTGCTAGGGTTTGGGGGGAAAATAATTTATATAGTAGGTGACTTGTTGACCGGTTCAGCGGGTTGATGGAATAGACGTTGGGCCATGAGGCCAACCGGCTGGGCCGGTCGGTCATCTTAAGGCCGTTTGGGCCATTTTTAAAGAAAAAATAGCCTTTTTTTTTCATTTTCTGCAGGGCTTCCGATTTTTTGGCCCAACTTAACTTTTTTTTCACAACAAAACACATTAATTACACTATAATATGCATTTCCTTTCATTTTTAATTAAATAATATCATGTTGAACTTTAATTATATATTTCCTATCTAATTGATATTTAATTATATGATACCTTTTAATTATTAATTATGTTTGTATAGAATTATTTGTTTAATTTAATTCAATATTAGGTAAAAATAAATAATATAAATATATTGTGTACTGTGAGTCCAACAAAAAGTAAAATAATATCTCAACTACTGGAGCGAAATGTGGAGTGGATCTTATAAGTGTCTTAAATCCTACGTGGCAATATGAACCCACCAAAAATATTTAAGACACACAAATAAGATCCCACCACCAGAGATGTTCTTAGTTAGTGGTGGTGACTTCCGTTAGATGGTACTCTCAAAATAGCTGCTGTAAGACCCTCTATTTTTAGTATTTATATTTTTGGTCCATTAGTTTGGATTAATTATGTTTTGATCCCTGAACTACTTAGTAGCTCCAAGTTGGTCCTTAGTTGACCGTTTGATTGACTTTATTATTATTGTAATGAGCTTTGTGTTAGTTGAATTCTTTTGTATTTATCTGGAAATTTTGGAAGAATATATATGAATTATTTTTTTAAACTGTTAGAAATATGTCTTCTAGTGTGAGTATTTTGGGTTAAACTATTTTAGAAACTTATATTAAATATATATATATATATTATATTAAAGAAATGTTTTATTATATATATGTTAATACGTATTTGTTTAAAAAGAAAAAGGAAAAAGGAAAATAATACTATATATATAACACAGACTCTCGTATTTGTTTAAAAAGAAGAAGGAAAAGGAAAAAGAAAATAATAATATATATATATAACACAGACTCTGATATATTTATTTAAATATACTTTGTTTTTGTTAGTTTTTGGTTGAGATCATATTTTGAACACAAAATTGTATTTTATCTTATCATAAAATTAAGTAGATTTGATTTGAAAATTAAGATGAGCATATTACCTATTTTTATGTGATATACTAATAGCTATTTTTCTCTATTTTAATTAATTATAGTTTTGTTTTGGGAAGTTTATATATATATATATAATTATTAGAATAAGAAAAATAAAAATAATATACAAGCCGAAGCCGTGTATGGTGATATATATATATTAAATTCTGTTTTATAAATTGGTTATTTAGATTATTAACCTAGTTAAATTATACTAGATTGTATTTTATTCTATTAAGATTGAGCATGAATTTTGAAACTAAGATATGGATTTTGATTAAGAGATTGAGGAGGAAAAAACTGAAATAACCTATTTCTTCTTTAATAACAAATTCAACTCTCTCTCTACTGACCACAAAAACCCTTTATTCCTCT
This sequence comes from Acmispon strigosus, assembly GCA_030819835.1. Lineage (NCBI taxonomy): Eukaryota > Viridiplantae > Streptophyta > Magnoliopsida > Fabales > Fabaceae > Acmispon > Acmispon strigosus. Next base: position 40,779,629 of record JAUAMA010000005.1, on the reverse strand, counting down.
TTTTCTCTCACTCCTCCCAAGTGTAGCCGCTTTTCCTCTCACGCCGCCAAACTACTCTTCGTCCTCTTCCCTCTTGTAGCAGCAACCAGCACCGCCACCCTCTCCAATCACACTGCTCCTCTCAACGCTGAACCACCACCGCTCCTCTCAGCCACCACCATCGACCTTGGTGTCGCTCGTTCTACCTGAACCGCCGGCATCATCACCGTTCCGTTTTTGCCGCTATCGCCAAGCTCGCACTGCTGCTATTCGTTTCTCTCCCACGTCGCTGCTGATTTCACCCCTCTGTTCAAAGCGCGCTCCCTTCCTTTGTTCGCCGTCATTCTCGCCGTCGTTGTTCCGCCGCTGTCAAGCTCGCACCGCAGCGCCGCGTCACCGGATTTTGACCCAGTGCTGCCGTCGCACCTCTGTCCTTGCCGCCGCAATGCACCTCGGCGTTGCAGGTCCATTTCGTTCATAAAAGCTTTCCCCTTCCCCTCTCCTCCAATCGGTTAGTTTTTATCTTCTTCCTCCCTATATTCTTCTGATTCTGATATGGGTTTCATTATTGTGGGTTGTTCGTTCTTCCTTCTTTACTAGTTTTGCTGCTTCACCCCTGTTTGTTGGTTTCTGCTCTCTTGTTAAAAATAATATTAGATTTCAAAATATCTTGGCTACATTGTAATTAAATTTCTTACTACTCACGGGTTCTTGATCCAAGGCTGCGTAAATACTATTTTATAATGATGTTGTGAAAGAATTTCATGAATGGATGGCCACTAAGTAGAACCTTCATAAGTCGGCACCATTTTCCTTTAAAAATACATGCTATGTGCATTATGTTATTAGACTGGACACAGAATCATGCCTAAGCAGGACAAGTACAAAATATTTAGGAAAGTTAAAGTATTTTATTTGGTCTAATACTCCAAAGTAAGATGTGCTATGAATTACTTTTATACATATATTGACATGTTTTAATTAATCAAAAGTTGCAGTTAGCTTAATGTAATTATAGGAAATTGTTAGTGATTTTATGGTTATGCATGACCTTATCTCAAGAACTTGGATTGTGAAAGGAGATGAACATTTTAATATTTACTGGAATCCTAATCTGGTGAACTACATGATTATATATATCGCGTGGGAACAAGCTACCAGAGTATCTTGCCAAAGAGGAGGAAGCTTTTCTTTTGGAAGAGTGTGTTAGTGAGGCCAAGAGATTAGCGATGACGGTTGGAAGTGGAGCCGGTGCGTTTCTGCACTAGAAAGTAAGGGTAACTCTGGGTCTAGATAGAGTCAGTTGTGTTTACCATGATTTTATTTCTGTGAATTATTTTGTTTATGAGGATGAAATTGTTGGTATTGTGATGCTTGAAATTGAGAATTGTTTACATGATATATTGAAGATGATTATATTGTGTATGGGGTGTGCTATGACTGATGTTTTGTGTGGACTGTTGGTCCATAAGGATCATGAATTTTGCATAGTCATAGCATGTGCATCGTATATATATATATATTGGGTTGATGTGGCGGTATTTTGTTCCGCGTGATCAACTGAGGATTTTAAGGTTGATGTGACGGATCTTTGTCCCGTGAGATCGACCGAGGGCAATGTGGTGGATCGTTGTCCCACGTGATTGTCCTGACCCGGTTAGGGTGAATTAGGGCAATGTGGTGGATCGTTGTCCCACGTGATTGTCTTGGCCCGTGAAGGGTGACGTTTTGGGCCCGAGAAGGGTGAGGTAATGGCCATATAAATATAACTATAAGCATATAGATATGGAGGGCATTTGCACATCTTAATTGATTTTATGATGTAGAAGAAAATTATTGTGTTGATGTTCTCGTTCTGTTCTTGATGGATTGCCGTGTTATGGTCTTGTGATGTTTTATATCACAATTGATAATATTGTTGTTGTTAATTATTTTATTCCCTTTCAACATGCTGTTTGGTATTTGTTGTTTGTTCTCGAGTTAACCCTTTCTGTTTGTGTTTGGGCGCTTAACGCCAGAAAATAGACAGGGTGTTGATCGTCGTCTTTTGAAGAAGCTTTACGAAATCAGAGTGCGCAGCGGAATCGTGGAAGAAGTTTGAAGAAGACGATTGATGTCTTAAGTTTTTTCGCTATTTTAATTTATTTTATTTTTGGGCTCGCTGTTGAGCAATTTTTCTTGTTGTAATATTTTCCGCGTAGTAATTATTATTTATGGGGAAAATTATTACTTATATTATTTTTAAGTAATTAAGAGAGACGAAAACCTTTTAAGAAAATGAGTTGTTTTTCTGAGAGGTTTTAATTTCCGCGTAATTACTATGTGACCCTCAATCCAAAATTGGGGCGTTACAGCTGCTACCATAAGTCACTGAAAATACCGAGGTAATTAAAGCTAATTTACAAAATGGATGGGATCCACATTAGCTTGAATATCTCTTCTCTCCGTGCGACAATCGAACAAGGAGAGATTGAGTATCTCCACCCCAGCTCTCTCTCTCTCGAAGCCAATTTCCAGATGAAGAGAAGAACGACAAAAAAATCAAAATCGGTGAAGAATTGGATATAGAAATCAAGTAAGAAAAGGGTTTGTGGTGCTAATGGAGGTTTCAAATTGTGTATTTGTCTGTAGCAGCTGCACCTACAAATTTAAAATAAAACGGAGTTGCAACCAATATTTATTTAGTCAGGAAAAACATTGGAAAACTCCATTATAATTTTTTTTTGAAAACCTAGTTAAAATTGATAGTCGATTCGTGCAAAGGAATGATGGAGGATTAACCCCCACAACACCTAGTACATATGTAAATGAGCAAAATTTAATAGCTTTGAAAATATTTGTTTCGACTTCCTTTTCGGTGGGTTTATTTTCAATCGGAAAGAGCAACGGAAAAACAGTGTTCCAATGGGATGAAGACTCTGGGAAGTTCGGGCTTCAGCGGAGGTTGAAGCCTTTCAAAGGGAGAAGAGGATGGGGGACTGGAAAGAAGGGTTCCACGAGATGCTTTTGGGGGTGGTGGTGGTTCCAGTCCACGGTGGTGGCACTTTGCGGTGCAGGCTTGGCGAAGGTAGAACGGTACGACAAGATCCAGTTTGGTGAGAAAGTGGTCGCCGTAAGGGGTCGCCATCACAACGGCGATGCTGTAGCAGTTGGGGAACTCGGTTGAGAGACTCAAAGCCTTTGAAGAGGAGTGTTGAGGGGTGAGATGTTGATGAACTCGCGCCATGGGCAAGGATTGGCGGTGAGGTTGGAGGTCGATAGTTGTGGTGGCTGTTGGGTTGTGGTGGTGGAGATGGTGTCGTAGCCACCAGTGGTAGCGGCCTGCATTAGAGACGATTAAATCTGGAAATTTAGCACGTACCTACGCCTCGACCTGACGGTCTTCTCAGCACCTATATCTCTCATTGCTCTTGGATGCTTGCTTTGTAATTAGATATGGAAATAGTGCACTAGCTACACCACCGGACTATTAATCACCACTCCTCAACCGTCAATTCAATTCAATTCAATTCAAACAAATGCTGGTTTTTGTTTCTTTACACTAATGGAAATATTTTTTTTATCTTCTCTCTCATCTATCTATGATAATAGATTTTTATAATAAGCTAATTAAAGTAACTTTTCAAAATAATATGTTTTCATTTTTAAAAAAATAATGACTTTTTGAAAAGCTGAAACAAACATCTTAAAATTTTAAAATAATAATTTTTTTAATTAAAAAAAGAATTTTTTTTCTCAAAATAAGATGAAACAAACGCACTCAAAATTGCGCAAATTTGATTGATTATTACATCTTTTATTTTGAAAGGAAGTGAATGCAAGGAAGTGATTATTACTTGACTGTAGAGCTGTCAATACGGGCAAGCTCGGCCCCATATGGGTTGGTCCGTCACGGGTTGGGTTAGAGAAACCTGTTTTTATACGAGCCAAGAAAATATGAACCCAACCCGGCTCGCAGGCTGGCTCGCGGGTTGGCTGGTTTGCCCGTTTTGGCAATAGAAAAATAAAAAATCTAAAAATTGAGAAATTCAATTAAAAAAATGTTGAAAAAGTAATAAAAATTCATATTAAAAAACTCAAGATGCAAGAAAATCACTCTCTTTACAGACTCACCTCACGATACATTTAGTGGCCCAACCCAAGATATAAGAAAATCAGCCCAATTTTTTTTTTATTGTCTAACCCGCGGGTTAAACGAGCCAGGTTGTGCTAACCCGTATTCTAAACGGGTTGTGATTTAATCAGCCCAATCCGCCTCAGGCTGGGTTGGGCTGAGTTCGGACCAACTCACGGGTTGAAATCCATATTGACAGCTTTACTTGACTGAGAGGAAGTGAATGTTTCATTATATTATTTTAAATTCTCAATAATAATTTTGCGAGGGTACCAAGCAAGATCCATATGATTATTACTTCACTGTAAGGAAGTGAATGTTTAATTATATTTTTTAATTCTCAGTAATAAAATCTAGTCCTTGCGAAAGTAATAGAAGTCTCATAAATTTTTTCTTCGGTAGATAAAAGTATCTTAATTTTTTTATACAATGATGACACATTAAGTTAATAATTAGTCTTCTTTAATAAGATTACGGGCCACTTAAAATGTGGAAGTTTGAGAGGTCTATTTTCACCGTAAAATAAAATAAAGTATTCTATTGGTTTCTGCTACATTAAAATTTACTTTTATTTTAATTAGAATTAAAAAATGCAATCATTTGATCCTATAAAGGTGTTGATTTAGCCCAAGGCCCTAAGGCGAGCCCACCAAGCCCTGTATTATGATCCTAACTTTGGCCCACCAAACCTTGTGTTATACCTCTAATTTTTGCGGTCCACCAAGCCCCAAAGCTTTTTTTCCCTGACCCATTACAACCAAGTGAAGATGTGGGTTAGGAAAGGGTTAGCCCATACCCTATCATTTAATAGTTGACCAAAATATGGAAAAGAAATAGTTGACTGAAAAATGTGATTACATTATTTAGATTTTCATTATTTTTTAAATGTATTTTAAAATTAAATTGACAAAAAAAAGTAACTCCAAAATGTTACCCCTGAACCCTATTATTGAATTAACTCGACTCCGACCCGACTTACCTGACGCTGACTCGCCCTGAACCTTAAAATCATCCCTAAATCTTAAAATCAGATATAACCCACGAGTTTGGGTCCTCTAAGGTGAGTCCACTCACTTTACAGCGTAAAGTGAGCATCACAACCATTGATTGTGATTACTTACTTAAAAAAATCAATAAAATAATTCAGTCAGTGGTTGTGATACTTACTTTAGATGAGCCAAACCCATAACCCTAAACCCGACATGAAACCTAAAGTAGACTCAAAACCCTACAAACGACCCAAAACCCAAAACCTGACTTGAACCATAAATTCAGCCGTAAATACAACCCGCACATTTAGTTTGCCTGACTTGTCGACGACCTGCCCGAATTTGCGCCGAACTGACTGACCCACAGCCGACCCGCCAAAAATGATGCTAACTTGCTCGACTCGTTGTCAACTCTCGATGTCGACTCTCCCTGAACCCTATAATCGGTTGTAAACCCTGAAATCAACCCAAACCCTAAAACTGACCTAAACCCTAAAATCAGCCATAAATCCAACCTGACCATTTTACCTGCCCAACTCATTGATCCGCTCGACACTGACTTGCCCAACCCAATGTTGCCCCGCTCGACCTTGCGCTAAACCGCCTGACTCAACGCCTAAATGCCGAACTCGATGTTAACCTGCTCGACCCGACAGAGACCTGCTTGACGTGATGTTGAGTCGTCCAACGCCTGATGAAAGAATTTTTACTACTTTACTTTTCCTACTTCCAAATCTCTTTCAAGACAAGTGGTAGTATAGTAAGGGTTTTCGTCGTCCTTTGGGAATTGGAAATACAATGCCGCTCTACGATTAAGTTACTTAAACAATGAAGTTGTTTGATTGTTCAAATTTAAAGGAAAGTATATATAACCATGCAAATATAAGGGAAGCGATAATTGAAACGGTTTTAAAACAGGTTTAGAAAATTGTTGGGATTCGGTTCATACTTCAAATCTCATGTATCCTTTGATTTAATACATACAACCTATTATATTTTTGATTCCCTCTCACCAGTTCTTAACTAACTCATCTATGTCTAGCATGAGAAGATCATCGTTTCACTTTCCTAAAATCGATGTCTCGCATAATCAACAAAACAATCTGTAATAGATTCGGGTGTTAAAAGACTAACAAACCTAATTCTATGTCTAGCAATTAGGATTATTAGATAATATAACCTGGGTCCGATTTAAATATGTAACTTTCACTCACACATCAAACCTAAGATCAAGTTCTAGGTGATGAAGCCAAAACAAACATTAAACTCAAGATCATATCACTGAAATCAAGAAATATAATGGATTCATATACAAAGAACTAATATGGAATAATATAAAGGTGAAACTCAAATCAATTTTTTTGTACTTTTCCTCTTTTATATTTATAAAAAAAAGCCGGGACAAACACTAGTATCCACACTTACGATGCAAGACATGCCTTTTGTACTTGTGTAGTGTGATCAACCGTGTAGGTAGTTAATCGTGTGTTAATCGTGTGCCATGGTGGCATAGCGATTAACCTTGGTTCAGTTTCCTTGACCATAGTTTCTAACAACTTAGCTATGTAGTTAGCTCGTTTGTTAAAAAATGGAAGTCATGATCTGATCTTGATAGTAATCCTATACTTAATTGCCCTAGTAATCCAATCTGATTGGCATTAACCATGTAATCGTTTGAATCAACCAGAATTTTATTGCCTCGTGTTGTTGATGCTCTCTTGGTTTGTTATATAACGCAGAAAATAACAATATTTTGGCTTTTTAATAATGTTATATTAAAATTTTCATTTCATGCATTTTTCTAGATAAAAATAGTCATTTTTTTTTGTTTGAAACTGATAGATAAAAATAGGGCTAGTTTAGGGGTCCAAATATGATAAAAGCAGGAAATGATAAAGAGTTGGATAAAAACAGGATATGATAAGAGTAGGATATGATAAGAGCATGATAGACTTATTAATTATTAATATATAAGTCGAGAAATAATTTAAAATAATAGCAGATGATAATAGAAAATTAGTCTATATTTACTATTATTAAATTAATATTTATATGAGAGTAGTCTATTTTACTGTTAGTGAATCTTTATTTTATTTATTATTATTATTATTATATATAACAAAAATAATGTTAATTAAGTAGTAGCAAGTGATAATGAATAATTTTATTATTTTATATGAGTAAATCCAATATTTTCACCATTTGTAAATTAGTTCATTTTTTATTTAAATTTATACGTAATTAAATAATTTAACTTAGCAATAACAACTAGTAATTGAGAAATAATAAAACTAATATATTATTAAAATTAAAATTTTATATTTATCAATAAATATTATTATAGATTATATGAAATGTAAATATTGAAATGAATTTGAGGTTAGGGTACTAAAAAAACTATTATTCTATTATGTCATAATAAGTTCTAACCCATCTCCTTCCTCTAAATAATTTTTATATATGATGGTCATAACATGATAAGAGATAGAATTATGTTATGTTATTCTACTAGCGTAACAAACAACAAATTATAATATGATATGATTATGTGTGTGTTTGGATCAAAGTTGGCCAGAATTGAGTTTGGCCAGAATTGAGTCTGGTAAACGTGATTTAGGTGACGTGATTTATGTTTGGAAACATTTACCCAGAATTGATTTTTGTAACAGAATTTCGTTTGGGTAATTTTGATTAGAATTGATTTTGATTATATGTAATGACCAAAATGGGTATGAATATTTTAATCATTATAGAAGTATTGAAACAATTTTTTAAACTTTATATTAATGAGAATCAATTTAAAATATAACTTAAAAAGTACAATAAGAAATACAAATTATAGTGCAATACAATTTAAAAATAACTACAATACTAGTTAGTGTTCTTGAACATTACAATTTGATCTCTTATGGAGTCTCGTATCTGATCCATTTCTGGTGATGAAGTACTGGTAAAACCTGAGGAAGATTCTAAGTTAACATCAGCATGATGATCTTGATCATCAGTCTCAATTAACAAGTTCTCATCTTCATAGCGATTGAAATCAATATTCATCTCAGCATGTCTCCTAATAAAGTTATGTATAGCCATTGTTGCACAGACAATTTGAACTTGTGTTTCAAATTTGAACTTAGGCATTTTCCGCAGAATTGCAAACCTATTCTTCCAAACACCAAATGTTCTTTCTATTGTGCACCTCAAGCTTGAGTGATAATAGTTAAATAACTCATTGTGATTTGAAAAACCAGATTGACGCCTAAAATCAGGAAGATGATAACGTTCACATCTATAGGGTCCAAGGTAGCCTTTTGGCGTTGGGTATCCGGAATCTACCAAGTAATATTTACCTGAAAATATGAAAACGTCAACATGATTTTTCTTGAAAAGTAGCAAATTATTTAGAACCATACAAAGGAACTGACCAGTAGGAGGATGCGGGAAGTTCATGGTAGGATTTGTGACAGCTTGGTCAAAAACACGAGCATCATGAGCAGTGCCCTCCCATCCAGGTAACACAAAAGTAAAGCACATGTTCCAATCACATATAGCCATTATATTTTGAGTGGGATAACCTTTTCTTCCAATAAATTTTGCTTGTTCACTAGGAGAAACCACACATTGAACATGTGTACCATCAATTGCTCCTATTGCATTCTTGAAAAATGGCCAATAACGTCGATCACTTCGAATTTTTGTTTGGCTATCTCGAAACATAGGATCGTGTGGCCTAATGTATGCAATTGATAACTTCACGCAAGCGGTTAGTACATTATGAAAATGTCTACTCACAGTCTCTCCCGAGTGTTGAAACATTTCTTGAGTCATTCTATTACTTACCCCATGACCGACAATGTTTAGGAATATTTCAACCATCTGAATAGTAGGAAAGCACCACCAAGATAATGGAAAACATGGGAATCAAATTAATAACACAGAACTACTGCAGATACTGGCCACTGAGAGTAACACTTTTGTTTCAATGGAGTGCATTATTATGTTTCACACAACTCACATTGCATACATACAAAATCTCAGTGCACATAAAGGATATTTGACAGTGCTGTGTTTAAAGATATAGCTTCTGAGAATAGGGATAAACTGACCCCAACATTTCGAAAAAGGAAAAATCAGCAGGGGTCCATCAACTGTCTCAAAGCTTGAAGATGAAGCATGTTCTTGTATGAATGTGTGGTGCTAATAAAAGGTGAGGTAAAAACTTACCTTGACACACACCAGCAGCAAATGAGCCACACCAATAGCAACCTTCACAGCAAAAAAAGCTTTACAAACCAAGAAATGAAGGAAGGAAGTAAAGAAACACAATAGATACAAGGGCTGACACTAAATTCGGTTGGTGAGTGTTAGTTGAACCAAATAAGTTAGTTGGTGGAATTTAAGTTAATTTTTAACTATACCAATACCTTAACTCAGCAATCAGGAAAGTAGAAAAGAAAAATAGGAAGAGCATTAACTGCCAATATCACAACCACCTAACAATTATAGAACTACTCAATTCTACTGCAATATACTTTAAGAACTCAAGATGTGAAGTTACAAATACTCCACACGCAGTACCTGATCTCAGCTTTCCAAATAAACAGAATAGCCTTAAACTAGTTATATACTACCCAAAGACCTTGAATAGCCTTAAAACATAGCTCTGCACCCCCAATATTACAGGAAAATTCCCCCAAATCAATCACTCCAGCAAATAATTGAGAAAAAGATCCAATTACACATCAAAGGAAAATTCAAACCAAGATCAATAAATGGAACCCCGTGAGAAGAAAATGAAGAAATAAAGATGAAGCTGGAAACCAGAAGCAGTTTCTGCAATTCATTGGCGCAACCAGAAACAAGGAAGATGAAGAGAAGGAGCAAGGAAGAGGGGTATACCTGGAAACCCAGCAGCAACAACATTCAAGACGCGATTTCGAAATAACGGAGAAGCAGGCTCTACAGAAGCTGGAAATCAGAAGCAGTTTCTGCAATTCCTTGGCCGAACCCATCTCAACCAGAAACAAGGAAGATGAAGAGAAGGAGCAAGGAAGAGGGGTATACATGGAAACCCAGCACCAGCAACATGCAGACGCGATTATCGCTGAACGGAGAAGCAGGTTTGGATCGATTCTTCCAGACGCGGATTGAAATCCAAGACGCGATTCACACACACGTTTCCCAAACGTCGCCGCCGGCAGCGTAATCGCGTTTGGGGTTCCAAACGCGATTTTGGTGTGGATTCAACGCGTTCCCAAACAAAGACTATATTATTTTGTTTTATACATCAAACGGGCTTATAGTCTTTGCACATTACAGATAGAATGAATAGTTAAGTTTGAGATTTCGGCTGGATCTTTTTCTCTTCGGCCGTCCAAAGTTGAATTTAGATCAACTTGTCATTAGTTTAAAAGAAAAAAGTCTACGCTATATAGTTAAAAAGAAAAAAGTCTTTGCTAAAGTTGACAATTAACCAAATATATATGGAAATATTTTTCGTAAACAAAATCCTCTAAGACTGGTCTACTAACTGGGCGCGTTATTATTATTATTGTTATTATTATTATTATTATTATTATTATTATTATTATTATTATTATTATTATTATTATTATTCAATTGACTTACTCTAACTGCAACAAAGCTCTAGCTTTCCTCTTATGGATTTGTCCAAGTTGAAGCATACAATCGATTAGCTCATTTGACGTTTTCTGTTGACAATATGGATTTGTCCAAGTTCAAACATACTCCATCATTTTATTTCTACTGATTTAACTCAATAATCAAATGATTTTTTTTTTTTGAAAAAATATAATATATATTAACCTTGACATGTGTAAACTTGTTTGGAAAATTGTGCCTGTATGTTTAATAAATAATTTTTCCGAGTTCAATCTTATAATCTCATTATTATTGGGTTATAACTTACCTAATAGACCACCACGTTAAAATTATATCTGATGTTATATCATGCAAGTCAACTTAACAACTTTAGAAAAAAAATCAAATTTCACATAATCAAATATAATCAAAATCAGTTTAAATCCAATCAATTTTTTTAGTTTAAATATATTTTTAGTTCCAAGAATATATGTTGTTTTTATTTTTCGTTCTTAGGCAAAAAAAAATTAATTTTTAGTCATTTGAAAATTACATATGTTGTTTTAAGTTTTTGCTAGTTATTTTTTCATCCATTTAAATCAGGGATTTTACAATTTGAAAAAAATTGGTTGAACTCAATTTCACCAATTGTAGAACAGATCTAAGTGCGTGTGAGAATGTTTTCATATCTAAATTAGACGAAAACACAACTAGTAAGAACTATAAAATAATATATAATTTTTGAAGGACTAAATTCCCTAAAGATGAAAAAAAAAACAGCATATTTTACTACTGAGAATAAAAATATATATAAGCCTTAGTTTTTTCATTTTCATTTGATGCAGGTACTTTTATTTTGGTGAAGCGGCAAAGAAAAGAAACTATCTGATTACGGTGGGAATCGGAAGATGTCTCAGTATTTGCTATGGCGTGATAATGTTAAGTATACAATTAAATCTATCTTTTCTTTTGATAAATATTTAAAAATTCCACTTGTTTATTTAAATTACGGGTATAATTGATAAAATGTAATCAATACTTTCTTAAAATTATAAAAATGATAAATAAATAAAAATAAAAATAATTTTAAAATGGTGACAAATAATGAGGAATAGAGGGAATATAAATAGAAAGATAAACGCAATATTAAAATAATGGAAGATGAAAGTTTCATCTGAGTAATAGTAGTACCCAATAAATAAATAAGTAGGATGGAGATGTGGGCATGAAATGACTTTTGATTTGAATCGATGTAAGCACATTCAAATAATATTTAATGTGAAAGCTGCTGTTAACGCTGCTACACCTTTTACTTTATTATAATTTGCTTGTTCTTATAGGATTGGTAGTGCCTTCATTGCGGAACTTTTGACGTTTCAATCCGGTTTGAAGCTAGTATGAGACTTGAGCTTCCGGGAAATAGTCTGTTATATGGATTGCAAGGATATTGTGGAGATTTTGAGTCAGAACACGGACACTCGATCCTTTTGGCAACGAGATACTATTGATTCTATTCGAGCTATGTTGGTTGAGTACTGGAAGGTCCAATTCTCCTATGTTTCACGTGATCGAAATGCGGTGGCGGATGCGTTGGCAAGACAAGCTTATCATTCAGAGTGTCCGATGCGTGTTTGGAAGGATCCTCCGTCCTCTGTGATTCTACTTTTGTGCAAAGATGCAGCAGTCTAGTGGTTTTTTTTATTTTATTTCTTTATGTAACTCAAAAAAAATGGTGATAGGAAAATTGAAAAATTATATTTAATAAGAGAGATAAGAGGTATATAAGAAAGTTATAAAACAATTTTATTAAAATCAAGAGCATTAATATATTTTTTAATTCATGGGAGAAATTTTCAAATTCCACGTAATAAGATACATTAAAATTTTGATTTTAACGACATAATAATGAAGTGAGATTGTGTCTATAAATAATGAGTGATTAGATGAGGGAAGTGCATACCAGAAGATCAATTATATCTGTGTAGATGGAGTCGTTTCTTGTTGGATCTTGTCCTAATAACGCATTTTCAATCACCACTGGTATATATCTGTTTTGTTTCACCCTCTTCCATTATTTCATCTATTTTCTGAGGGCATTTTTCATTACAAAATCATTTGCTGACTAATAATTAAGAGGAATCATTGGTAATTGAAGGTGGAAATCTCTTGTGGAGTAAGCATCGCGCCAACACCAACAAGAACATTTACCATGCAAGTATGTCTCACTTATCTCCCTTCTCCTTTATCTAGTAAGTAGTAAATTAAGTGGTGTCTCACCATCCACCATAATTGTCATTGTCGCCGCCACCACACCATATTCTACCACCACCACCCTCCTTATCCACCACTCTCAACCACCACCACCAACCTCCACCACTACTACAACCATCACCACTGCCACTTCAACCACCATCACCACCCACCCCACAGACACCTTCACCACTACTTCCACCGCCATCACTATTGCCACCTTTTTAAATAATATTATTTCAACCTTATAAGCTAATGAAAGTAGCTTTTCTAAATAATACTATATTAACCTTTTTAAATAATGAATTTGTTTTAAAGCTAAAACTTTTATTTAAATGATAAAATCTTGAGAACAATCTCTCTGGTAAGAAATATGTTAAGGCCAAAGCCAACCACCAAATAAAGTCCAAACAACTTTGGGATTAACTAGAATTAAAATTCCCTGCCCAAGACAAATAGAATTTATAAACGACCTAAGCCCAGCCACATGTAAAAATACCTGAAACATCTACAAGGATTAATGCAAATCACCGCAAAGACGTGGTAATTCTTTAAAAAATAGTAGTAAATGTTACCTTTGATGTCATTTGGATCATATGGGTATGTAGCATTTGTTAACTTCAAACATATGCAAGTAGATTTATTTAAAAAAAAACTATTTAAAACGCAATGTCATAGTGATATTATGCCCACTTGCATGCAGCACCTACATTCAAATACCCTCTTCCGATCTCATTCAGATTCGATTCCTGAAGCATGCATTATGACTTCTAGTGAAGCCCTCCACTGCTTCATCTTCAGAACACTCGAAGACCACTAAATGGATTTTTTCTCAATTAAAAAGAAAACTTTAAAAAGAATGAGGGATATATATATATTATTTTGTTTTGCCTGACCATTGATATAACATCCTAACATTTGGTGATCTAGGTTCTTATATACCAAAACTTTCACAGCACAAAAGGAAAACTCAAGAATATGCTATTTTGAGGTCATGGTCTCCGAGTTTGAACAATCGTTACAAATTCACTGAAGGACTATCTACAAATCAAGAGCACGATAGGAAATATGCTTTAAAAGCATCTACTGAATCTGAACCTTATGCGTCTGATCCTGAAAGCATTTGGGTCTCTGTCAAAAATTTATTGGTTGCTTCCTACAAGTTTTCTAATCCATACGCATATACCCTTATTTCAAGAGTAAGTTCAAACTTTTCTAGAACTATTCTCATAAATAATCATCAATTGTTATGGTTATTAATTAATTAATACTATTTTATGAACAATTTTTTTGTATTAGAGTATTATTTTAAAGCTTTTAAAAGAGCTAACTTTATTTGTGTTTGTGTAGGTATTAAACACAATTTCTATATCTCTCCTTGCCGTGGAGAAATCATCAGATATATCTCCAGTATTTTTCATGGGTTTGTTGAAGGTGAAAAACCAGTTATGATGCTTCTCTTTAATAGAAAATTTGCAACATTCCTGTTAACTTTATTTCTAATTTTTAATTTTTTTTCATTGTTTCAGGTTCTCATACTACCCACGTTTATCGAAATTTATCTTAATGGTGTTAATCAATTGAATGATATTGAAATAGACAAGGTATGAAACTTGTTATTAGAGATAAATAATATGGACCAAGAATAAAAAAACAAAGAATAATTTTTTTTTGTTCTTTGAGCTTCTGCATTATTCAACTAAAAAAAATATACTCCCCCGTCCTTTTTTATAAAAGCTAAACAACTATTGCACACCCTTAAGAAAATTAGTTAAGGTGATTGTTAGCATCTCAATTTACATCAACTTTTCAAAATTGTCCCAACTTACTTTTTAAAATTTCTATTGATCATTAATGCATTACATAGTGGAAAGAGAGAGAAAATCTAATTAAACAAGGGTAAATTTGTCAAAAAATAATTAATGCACTACAAATTTCAAGTCAGTTCTTATAAAAAGGAACACAACACTTCTCAATTTAACTCTTATTGCAAAGCATATAAAGACGAAGAGTATATATGAGTATTTTCTCACATGCAAATATTTGAGTAGTTTTTATTATTTTGACCTCCAATCTTTGGTTTACTAAGTCTCCCCAATTATTGTAGCCTTTATTGTGGTTGAGAAAATAAGCAACATTTCTAGCTTACAAACTATTATTAAGAATTACCATCCATATGAGTTGTGTTACTATATTTTACTGCAGATAAACAAGCCGTATCTTCCATTGCCGTCTGGGGAACTATCCTATACAAGTGGTGTCGTTATTACTGCATCTTCATTGATTTTGGTACCATATAGATTCACCCTTTTCTACAATGATATGCTTTTTAATGATGTGCTTCCTTGAGAGTGTACATGAAGGCTGATTATTTTATTCTTTTACAGGGTTTTTGCCTTGCTTGGATGATTGGTTCCCAGCCATTGATTTGGAATGTTTCACTAACTTTTTTGTTGTGGTCTGCTTATTCAATCGATGTGAGTTATTTTGAACTATATATGGAATTCATTTTTCCATCATTGTTTTTGAGACACTATTACTTAAAGTTTATGAAAGGAAGATAAAGAATAACAGTTGGAGTTGACTCCATATGATTTAGGGGGTATAGATTCAAAAGTCAAAACACAGAATTAACCTCTTGCAATATATCATAATAACAAAAACTCGATCACAAAGATGAAAGAATATTGTTTTCATAGAATATTGTTTTCATAGAATATTGCAAGGGTGTGCGGGTGGCCCTTCGGGGGTGATCCTCTCGCTCCCGGAGTTTGGCCTTGTAGTCAGCGCTATAAAACGGTTTGGTTCTGATGCTTTCTCCTTTAGTCAATATACTGTGTTCATTCGCGTTTCCTCAATGCCGAGATGAGGCTCTGTTTTTGTTGGGTTTGTGCAACTCTTGTCGCCGCATCTAGGTCCCCAATAGATGCCTCTTCTCGTTGGTTGTTTGACTGCCCATTGGGTCATAGGTTCGCAATTCAGCTTATCCTGAAGTGCTTTGTATTTACCCATATGTTGCTGCCTTGTATAGAGTTTTATGGGGCGCGAGCTTAGTTTTAGATTTTGCTTTGTAGCATTAAGGGGACTATTCTCACATAATTAGGTGATTTTGTATTATAAACCATTTTCTATCTAACAAAAGTTTCTACTTTCTAAAAAAAATCTATAGCTTGGGGTCCAAAATTACTATAATGATCAAATAGGTTAGGACCCGTATCCGTAGAAAAAATGGTCTTATTTCCTAGCTAATAGGTTCTTGAAATTTTGATTGAACATCTTCAAGTAGAACAATTGTAATCTTCCTAAAATATTGTAACTAGAGATACTAAAGAATTAGTCATCACTAGAAGAATATGTACGCATCCATATTCTATTGATAGCCGAACAAGTAGCATATTTAAAGATGTTGAGATAAGGTTAACCTTTAAAACCCATAATAGTTTTTGATGTTAATCAGATATCCCATAACTGGTAGTCGTGAGACTAATCTCTCACTCCACTGTCACCACATATGTGGTAGGAGACTGACAAATGAATTTTGTACATTCACAATAGTTAAGATTCAACCCCCAAACAACTAACTTAAAAAAAAAGTCTTAATGAAACGGTAAAACATTATAATGTGACTAAGCTCACATTTTGAAGTTAGTTCTGAAAATAACATCTTATATAAAAAAGAGCATAATAGTTTGAAGTATGATGAATTCCACTCCCTATTTAACCCATAACTTGATTCATATAAAAATGAAATGCATGTGTATTTTTTGTTGAGCAGTTGACCAATTATTTCCACGTATACCATATAATATTGATTTTAATCAACCCATGTTTGAGGCTACAAGAAAAAAAATTGTATGTTCAAATATAGATATTAACCGACTATTTCAAAGGTTAAAACTATGAAATAAAAAAAATGAAATAAAAATACATGAATGATTTTAAGTTACATTTCTAATACATGCCTTCAAGAAAAATTTATTTAGACTTGAAGTAGTACAATGCATTCGTTCATTTAACTTGTGATAAAATTCAACTATCAATTAATTTGAAGACAAGGCACAAGAATTAAATTATAGACATTTGGTCATAGGGTATTTGATATGGTGATACCGTGATACCATATCATGAATCAACTGCTTCAAAACTATAATTTTGTGTTTTGGTGAGTTATTTTAAAATTTCAGATATTATTTAAGGCTAACAATTAAAATGAAACATTTTAATAACTATTACTTTTGGAAAAAAATTGACTAAGGAGATGCATTGATCATTTAATTGTTTTTTAAGCTTTTTCTCGAGATAGAGAATTTTCAAAATACCTCTTTAGAGGGTGGAATTTCAAAGTATTTTATTTTTGGTTAAAACTTTATCTTATAAAAGTACTCAATATGTTCAAAATTACATTATTTTATATCCGAATAAGATATTTTACATTAATAATTTAAAATCCCTCAAACAAATACATTTTAAAATTCACAACTCAAATACAAAATAAGCTAGTAGACTAGAGGAAGATACATGAATATTTTTTGACAAAGCCACTTAAAAGTTTTTGATATTAATAGTAATGTTCTTATTTTTTCAGGTGCCTCTTTTGAGATGGAAGAAACATCCATTACTTACAGCAACAATTTTTCTTTCTTCCTGGGGATTTCTTTTGCCAATTACATATTTCCTTCACATGCAGGTTTTTTTCCTATAACTAATTGCATTTCTTTTAAGATCTCCACTTCTAGATGAGTATGAATTGTATTTGATGCACACAACAATTATAAAATCCAATTCTTACGTTTTTACCGTAGGTTTTGTTGAGTTCATGATCAAATATTTGAAACCATAATTGGAATGGAATCATGAGATATAAGGGCTAGAGAAGGACCTTTACTTCCATTGCTCTTATTCTTAGATTTAAATTTACATTATATATGCCAGTTATAGATATATATATCACCCTCGAATAATGGAGAGCTTGTAACTAACAAAGGAAAATTTTAAAATAATTACATGCATCAATATGTATTAATATTTTTCCATCCAACCAATATATCTTCTTGAGGAAGTGAAATATTTTTTTGTGCTTCCATTGTCCAGACTTTTGTGTTCAAAAGGCCAGCTATCTTTCCAAGATCACTGATTTTTGTTCTTGTATTCTCGTGCTTCTACATTTTAGGTTTATCATTCTTGAAGGTAAACACCTTTCTTTTCTCTCAAAACATACACATTTGCTTCAACATTAAACTTTTGGTTCAATATGTGAACTTTAATACAACCTTTTTACTTGATATAAATAGGATATACCTGACATCGAAGGAGATAAAGCATATGGCATCAGCTCTTTTTCACTCCGTTTCGGCCCAAAACGAGTATGTCATTCTTCAAATATACTTCTTCCGTCCTTAATTATAAGCTAACATTGTAAAATTCACGTTTATTAAGAAAATAAATGATAAAGGTAGTTGATGCATTGGTTTTGAAAAAAAGTGTACAATCTTCCTTATTTACCCCTATTTAAGATTAAATTTTTCATTCATTATAGCATTGAAAAACCAATAAATGTAAGGGCAAATATAGAAAGAGAAATTAGCTTTTGTTAAATTAACTTATATTTAATGACACCATATAGGTGTGAATGTTAGCTTATAATTAGAGACGGAGGAAGTAGCATCTAAGTAGAATGGTCTCTTCTCTCATATATATTTTTTAGAAAAGATAAATATTATTGATAATAGAAATATGTTGGTACAAAGAGTACAGAGGAAAAGGATCCTCAAAATACAGCAAAAGAGAACCAGCAAGCATTGGCATGCATAAAAAATGAACACAAGAAAACAGCCCCACTAAAAGTGCCCGCCACATGCTACAAACTAGCAAACAAAACAAAAACAGAATGTACACGCCTCTGCTCCAATTAAATTAACCAATCCATCCCAGCAGAAGGAGAATTCACGAGCAGCATCAACAATCCCATGGAATTGCTTCACTTCTTCTGGACACTAGTAGACCCAAGACAACCCCAAAAGTCACAAGCCACTGGGAAGGACACTTCTGCAGCAGACGGAGACTAACAACCAGTTCCAAGCAATTGCATAATGATGCCACCCTCAAAACTCAAACACCTAAAGCCAGGTATAAAGCTACTACCAATAGCACCATCACCATATAGAGATACCCTAGTATCTGTCAATTTGCATCAACTGCACCTTAATTCTCCTATGTGCAGCACTAGCAGAGTAAGAAAAACCAAAATAGCGGCCACCAAATTCAGTTCATCAAATTTGACCTGCTTCATAGCTATTGCTGATTGAAAAATTTTCAACACACATTCATGAACAGCCGGTCCAGTCCAAGTACCATAGACTAAAGCTCTAAACCAGATGTATGATTATGCAGCAGCAAAGCACAAAATTCCATTATGCACACAATTCTCACAGTGGCGACTCCTGTTCGTGGCCCAGTTTCGCAAGGCAATCGGCCACACTATTTGCCTATCTGAATATATGTGAAATCCCGAAACAATTCATTTCAATCAATAAAAGGTCTATCATGTTGAGGTCATTCAACAGCTTCCAAGGGCGATAGTTTTTCCCGTGAACCCAACCAACCGCTAGCATTGAATCACTCTCAACTAATACATTATGATTCTGAAAATGCTTGCAGAATAATAGAGCTTTAAGAATGGCTTTTACCTCAGCTTCGTATGCCCAGCCAATCCCTATCGCCGTGGAGAACATGGCTTTGATGTCAACTTCAAAATCTCTTATCACTCCGCCGATGCTGTAAGCCCCCGGCATTCCACGTGCTGAGGGGACACCATTTGCAACGTCTGGGAATAGCGACAGCCTTGGATTACATTGAGGGCTGAGGATTTCCAAAGGGTTATTAGACCCCCCGCAGAGCCTTCAGAGGGAACAAACTCGCACAGCATCCCCAGCGAATTAGCCCAGCATTCAATCAACTTCCTTCTGTCGGCCTTAAGTTTGGTTTCTTGTCCGGTTTGACTTTACGAAGAGACTTCTTAATCACCATTCTTTTCGTCGATTTGCCCATACCCCTAACATTCCATTCTCTTCTCTCATATATATATATATATATATCCTTGTGTTATCCCTAATAAATATTTGTCAGGTATTCTGGATTTGTGTTTCCTTTCTTGAAATTGCTTTTGGAGTTGGCATCTTGATGGGAGCAACATCTTCTTACTTATGGAGTAAAATTATCACGGTAATATGCTTATTTACATGTACAAGTTACAGTTATATTGTATTTGTGTTGTCTTCCAATATGAGATTTGCTTTGTACGTAGGATAAGGGTGTAATTTGGATTAATATTTGTTACCATTTATAAGAAATGTCTTATATTATCTTTATTTCATCATAAGTAATTTAGATTTTAGAGCAACTTATTAGATTATCTCTTACAATTATCTTTCTTTTTTTATTGTATAAACTGATTTAATTTGTTTCTTATTTAATTTTGATAAGGATAGTAGTTTATTCTTAATATAATGGAAATTCCTTTTCATATCTTTTGTATAAACTGATCTCTTGGCTAGCACATGATCACCTCTGTTATATATAGAATATTTTGACTTTTTGTAACTTTATTATAATATCAATTGTAAAATTAATCTTTAAAGGAGGCAATTAAGGTTGACGTAATTGAATATATAATTGTTTAAATTTTGTAGCAATGTTTGAACTTTATTTGGTTCTAATGTGTTAGGTTCTTGGATACGCCGTTCTTGCTTCAGTTCTTGGGTACCATGCAAAATCTGTGGATTTGAGAAACAATTCTTCCACATTCTCCTTCTATAAGCTTAGCTGGAAGGTAATCGCCAATCTTAGAGAGTGTTTACCATTTGAGGAGTTCAAAATCAAGAATATTATTTGTTTAAAAGAAATAACTATTACTCGTTCTGTTCCTTTTTATAAGAGATAAATTGAGAGATGTCAATGACCTTTTTATAAAAACCGACTTGAAATTTGTAGTGCATTAATTATTTTTTGACAAACTTACTCTTACATAATTTGATTTTCTCTCTCTTTTCACCGTGTAATGCATTAATGACCAATAGAAATTTTTAAAAGTAAGTTGGGGCAATTTTGGAAAATTGATATTAATTAGAACAAATTAAATGTTAACAACCACTTTAATTACTTTTCTTAAGGGGTGTGCAATGGTTGTTTGGCTCTTATAAAAAGGAACGGAGGGAGTAAATTACTTTCCCCTATTTTGAGAATTAAGGTTATTTAATTTCTAGGCACATCTATATTCCAACTGAAATACAAAATTGGGTTAAATTGCCAAAAGTGAAGTTATTTTTATGAACATAAGTTTATTTTCTGGTGATAGATTTCAAATTGTTTAAAGCGTAGGACAAAGTGAGAAATGAATTATCGTCAATTTATCTGTATATTTATTTTCAAATTATCTACATTAACTTCTTTGTCTTTTCTTTGATAGAATTAAATATGATTATTTAATTTGTGACATCTTGTTTTTTTTCTTACAGCTATTATGTGCACATAGCTTACTTATACCTTTTGTTAGATGAGGATGAGGATGGGCTAGCAAAGTTGACTTAAGAATACGTTTTGCCTAAGCTGTGTTCACAGACCAGCTTTGAGTCTGTATATTAGTTCAATGTTTTTAATTGCATTTAGGAATGGAGAATAATTTCTTTAAGTTTATGATGTATTTTTCTTTATTTATATAATTGATCTCTGTAATGGTTTTTAGTATGTTTTGTAAGGATAATTTGTTATTTACTGATTAAGATTTTCCTAATTAAATGTATCATTGTAATTATATCTCAACCACTCAATGGTCAACAAAGGAGGGCAACCTAACAAATATCTCAACCAAAAAGAGGGACCCAAAACCTCCACAACGCAGAAAAACAAAGCCCACCAAAAAGCCCAAACAAACACATGCCCCAAACAAAAACTAAAAGAAACTGCACAAACAGAAGGCTCTCAATAGCCATAAAAATAAGCACCTATATCAACACCACTAGAAATCCAGTGATTTATTGGCTTCTATGCCATGGTTTTTAACAATGTTCTGTATAATTAAATTTTATGTTTTTTTCAATTTTTTTATATTTTATCTAGGAATAATATAAAGGTGAAACTCAAATCAATTTTTTTTTTTTGTACTTTTCCTCTTTTATATTTATAAAAAAAATCCGGGACAAAGACTAGTATCCACACTTATGGTGCAAGACATACCTTTTGTACTTGTGTAGTGTGATCAACCGTGTAGGTAGTTAATCGTGTGCCATGGTGGCATAGCGGTTAACCTTGGTTCATTGACCATAGTTTCTAACAACTTAGCTTTGGAGTTAGCTCATTTGTTAAAAAATGGAAGGCATGCTCTGACCTTGATAGTAATCATATACTTAGTTGCCATAGTAATTGATTGGCATTAACCATGTAATCGTTTGAATCAACCAGAATTATATTGGGTCGTGTTGTTGATGCTCTCTTGGTTTGTTATATAATGCAGAAAATAACAATAATTTAGCTTTTTAATAATATTATATTAAAATTTTCATTTCATGCATTTTTCTAGATAAATATAGTTATTTTTTGTTTTGTTTCAAACTGATAGATAAATATAGGGCTAGTTCGGTGGTCCAAATATGATAAAAGTATTAAAGGATAAAGAGTTGGATAAAAACCGAATATGATAAGAGCATGATATGATAAGAGCACGATAGACTAATTAATTATTAATATATAAGTTGAGAAATAATTTAAAATAATAGCACATGATAATAGAAAATTAGTCTATATTTACTATTATTAAACTAATATTTATATGTGAGTAGTCTATTTTACTCTTAATGAATCTTTATTTGGTCTATTATTATTATTATAATATATAACAAAAATAATGTTAACTAAGTAGTAGCAAGTGATAATGAACAATTTTATTATTTTATATGAGTAAACCCAATATTTTCACTATTTATAAATTAGTTTGTTTTTTATTTAAATTTATGAGTAATTAAATAATTTTAACTTAGCAATAACAACTAGTAATTGATAAATAATAAAAATAATATATTATTAAAATCAAAATTTTATATTTATCAATAAATATTATTATAGATTATATGAAATATAAATATTGAAATAAATTTAATGTTAGGGTACTAAAAAAACTATTATTCTAAAAAAAACTATTATTCTATTATGTCATAATAAGTTCTAACTCATTTCCTTCCTGTAAATAACTTTTATATATGATGGACAGAACATAATAAGAGATAAAATTATATTATCTTATTCTACTAGCGCAACAAACAATAAATTATAATATAATTTAATTATATTATTTTATTCTATCTATATAGTGTTTGCACATTACGGATAGAGTGAATAATTATTTTTGAGATTTCAGCTGGATCTTTTTCTCTTCGGCCGTCCAAAGTTGAATTTAGATCAACTTGTCATTAGTTTAAAAGAAAAAAATCTATGCTAAAATTGACAATTAACCAAATATATATGGAAATATTTTTCGTAAACAAAATCTATGCTAAAAGAAACTATCTGATTACGGTGGGAATTGGAAGATGTCTCAGTTTTGCTATTACGTGATAATGTTAAGTATACAATTAAGTCTAATCTTTTCTTTTCATAAATATTTAAAAATTTCACTTGTTTATTTAAATTATGGGTATAATTGGTACTCCCCGTTTCTTTTTATAAGAGCTAAACAACTATTGGACACCCCTTAAGAAAAGTAGTTAAGGTGGTTGTTAGTATTTAATTTGTTCTTAATTTACATCAACTTTCCAAAATTGCCCCAACTTACTTTTTAAAATTTCTATTGATCATTAATGCATTACATAGTGGAAAGAGAGAGAAAGTCTAATTAAGTAAGGACAAGTTTGTCAAAAATAATTAATGCATTATAAATTTTAGGCTTAATAGCACTTTTGGTCCCTCACTTATCACGATTTTACACTTTTGGTCCCTAACAAAAAAATTTAGCCCTTTTCGTCCCTAACGTTTACAGAAAGTTGCACTTTTGATTTTCCATCCATTTCAGTTAAAAATCTAACGGTTTTTTTATTAAAAAATTAATAAAAAACAAAAACAAAAATGAAAACCCAGAATTTTAAAACCCAGAATTTCTTCATCTAGTCCAAGCAACTTCTTCATCATTCTAATCTAAAAACCCAGAATTTTTTCCCCCTTCTACCAACATCAAGTAACATTTGCAAAAAGAAAGAGGGAATGAGCTTCAAAAAATCAGCAAAACACAAGAACTCAAGAAATCTAGAACTCAAAAAACCAGAACTCAAAATATTTGTGTTATGCTTCTGAAACTAAACAAGGAAAAGAAGCAAAACACCAGAACTCAAAAAATCACCAAGAGCCACTCTCTTTCTCTTTCAAAGTGAAACCCCAGAACTCAAAAATCACAAAAGATTCAACCTTTATGTTTGTATGATAGGCACATGCAGTGAGTCACGAATTGAAACAGAAAATTGAAAGGAGAGAAATGAGAAAGTTAGGGTTTTCAAGAAAGGGGATGGATTGAAGGCAGAGAGAACAACGACGAGCTGATGAAGGGAGAACGACGACGGCGAGGAGAAGAAGAACGTCGTCCTCTCGCGTCGTCGCGCCGCCGCGCCCTTACCGCCGTCGATCCGTCAAGCCGTCGCGCTGTCGCATCGTCCTTCTTCTCGTTCTCCCTCTCTGTCTCGATCTCCTTCTTCTCCTTCTTTTCGTTCTTCTCGTTCTCCCTCTGGAGGATAAAAGGAAGGATGCGGTGGTTGGAGGAATCAGAGGCTTGGAAGGGTGACGATTGGGATGGATTTCGTGGTGGCTGAAGAGGGTTGGTGTGGTGGTGGTGGTGATTTTGGTGAGGTCTGATTTAGGGATTTGATTTAGGGCTTTGATTTAGGGATTTGATGGAGATGGTGATTTTGAAGATGATGAATTAGGAATTTTTTGGGAAATAAATGTTTCTAATGGAGAGGTGATTTTGGTGAGGTCTGATTTAGGGATTTGATGGAGATGGTGATTTTGAAGATGATGAATTAGGAATTTTTTGGGAAATAAATGTTTCTGATTTTATATTTTTATATTTTAAATTAATTTTAAAGGAATATTCTGTTAGATTCTTAACAGATATGGATGGAAAATCAAAAGTGCAACTTTCTGTAAATGTTAGGGACGAAAATGGCTAATGTTTTTTGTTAGGGACTAAAAGTGTCAAATCGTGATAAGTGAGGGATCAAAAGTGCTATTAAGCCTAAATTTTAAGTCAGTTCTTATAAAAAAGGAACACAACACTTCTCAATTTAGCTCTTATAAAAAGGAACGGATGGAGTAAAATATAATCAATACTTTCTTAAAATTATAAAAATGATAAATAAATAAAAATAAAAATAATCTTAAAATGATGGTGACAAATAATAAGGAATAGAGGGAATATAAATAGAAAGACAAACACAAAATACTAAAATAATGGAAAATGGAAGTTTCATCTTAGTGATAGTAGTACCCAACAAATAAATAAGTAGGATGGAGAAGTGTGCACGAAATGGCTTTTGATTTGAATCGATAAGTACATTAAAATCACATTTAATGTGAAAGTTGTCCTAAACGCAACTACACCTTTTACTTTATAATTTTAAAAGAGTATTAATTATATTTATCAATTGTATTTTTAATTTAATAGTGATAGAAAAATTGAAAAATTATATTTAATAAGAGAGATAAGAGGTATATATAAGAAAGTTATAAGACAATTTTATTAAAAACAAGAGCTTTAGTATATTTTTTAATTCATATGTCAAAACCTTAATGGGGGAAATTTTCAAATTGCACGAAATGAGATACATTAAAATTTTGATTTTAACGACATAATAATAGTTATGAAGTGAAATTGTGTCTATAAATAATGAGTGATTAGATGAGGGAAGTGCATACCAGAACCAGAAGATCAATTATATCTGTGTAGATGGAGTCGTTTCTTGTTGGATCTTGTCCTAATAACGCACTTTCAATCACCACTGGTATATTAATATATCTATGTTTTGTTTCACCCTCTTCCATTATTTCATTTATTTTCTGAGGGCATTTTTCATTACAAAATCATTTGCTGACTAATAATTAAGAGGAATCATTGGTAATTGAAGGTGGAAATCTCTTGTGGAGTAAGCATCGCGCCAACAAGAACATTTACTATGCAAGTATGTCTCACTTATCTCCCTTTTCCTTTCTCTAGTAAGTAGTAAAATAAGTGGTGGATCAATTAATTAGCTACAAAGTAATACTCATACTTCTACCGACACTCATATTTACTATTTTTTACGGATATTTAGACATATCAAACCTAATACCCATCTCAAGAGTATTTTACCCTACCTATTGGGTATTTTTTTCAGGTACATAATGTGTTTAAGACTCATTGCCCACTAAAAAAGATTGGATGTTGAGTGTGTTTGCTTCATCTTTATTCTTAAAAAAATCCCTTTTTAAATTAAACTTTTAACTTTTAAGATGTTCGTTTGTTTATGCTTTCTTTAAAAAACCATTAATTTAAAAAAAAAAAACTGAAATCAATGAAAAAAATCATAATTTTGAAAAGCTATTTTGATTAGCTTATCCGAAAAATTAATTATAATAGATGAGAGAGAAGATAAAAAAATGATTTTAATTAGTGTAACAAAAATAAATCAGTTTATAATTTTCTTAAAAATCTCTAAAAAACAATCTCTTTTTCATATAGTTAAAGTTCATTTTTTTAATAGTTTCCCTCTTAACTTTGATACTACCGGGTTCCAGAACACTAGCCTCGACGGGCTCCCACCCACAGGTAATCCCACATAGATGAAGGGAAGGGTCATTACTTTGCAATTAAATATACTTGCCAATCTTTGGGTCAAACAACAATCAACAGATATCCCCGCTACCTTACTCTTGTGGAAATTTACCTTCAGACCCGAAGCCAACTTGAAGCACTTGAGTATACCTTTTAGTACTTGAACGTTCTGCACCGTTGCTTCCCCGATGAAGAGTGTATCATTTGCAAATTGCAACATTGCAACTTCTACCTCGTTATCCTCGCCTAGACTATATCCCCTGAATTTATTGAGATGTAACGCCTTTTTTAGAAGACCATTTAAACCCTCTGCTACTATAAGGTAGAGGAATGGCGCCATCGGATCCCCTTGGCGAAGCCCTCTCTCCATCTGAAACTCCTCGCACGGGCTACCATTTACTAGGACAGATATCCTGGTGGTTTCCAAGCATCCTTTCACCCACTGTATCCACCTATCATGGAAGTTCATACGCTTCAGCATGTAGAAGAGGAATTCCCACCGCATTGAGTCATAGGCCTTCTCAAAATCGACCTTGAAAGCTAATGTTTTCTTCCTGTTTCTCTTGGCATCATGTACGATTTCATTTGCAATAACAATGTTGTCCAGCATGCTTCTTCCCCCAAGGAAAGCGGACTGCTCCTCAGATATCACCTTCTGGAGCACTCTTTTGAGCCTGATTGCCAATATCTTAGCAACAATTTTGTACATGCATCCAACCAAAGTGATCGGCCTGTAGTCGTTTAACCCTTGCGGTGAGGAAGGTTTTGGAATAAGAGTGATGAATGAGGAGTTGCTCCCTCGTGGCCACACACCATGTGAATGAAAGTCCGTAAGAAGTCTAAGCAGGTCGTTGGAAAACAAGTGCCAAAATTATTTTATAAATTTGAAATTGAATCTATCTGGCCCCGGGCACTTGTCGTCATCGCACTCCTACACAGCCTCTTTGATTTCTGCCATGTCGAACTCAGCACATAACATCGTATTGTCATCCATGGATAAGGTCCTGAAGGGAACACCGTCAAGGGTTGCCGATAGCCAAGTCTCCTCCTTAAATCTTTTCTCAAAGAAGTCTTTTACTTCCTTCTTCACTTCATTTGGTTGCTCGACCCAGTTTCCATCAATTTCCAGCCCCACTAGGTTGTTGAGTTTCCTTCTCCAATTTACACAAATATGAAAGAATTTAGAGTTGCAATCACCTTCCTGGATCCATCTAATTCTAGACTTTTGGTGTAGTAGTGATTCATTGAGGGTAGTAGCTACCTTCCATAGCTCATCCGGTATCTCCTTTCTTCTTAGAATCTCTGCCTAAGAAAAGATAAAGGCTTCCATTTCATGATCTTTTGTTTTTTATGTACAACTTTTGTTATTTGGTCAATTTTTCATTACCAAATTATTTGCTGACTAATACTCGGAACTATTGCTAATTGAAGGTATTGTCATACTGTACGGGGTCTAAAACTGTTTTTATTTTTTTCTGTTCTTTATGACACTGATGTTACATTTCAATATTTGGTGTTGTAGGTCCTTATGCACCTCAAGCTTCTCAAAAAAAAGGGAACCCTAATAAAGAATATAAACTTTTGAGGTTTCATCAGCCAAGTTTAAACCATCATTTTAAATGCATTGAAAGAGGGTATGCATATCAAGAATGCAATAAAAAATATCTAGTGAAAGCAGCCTCTACAGAAGATTTCGAGTCCGAACCTCATCCTTTTGATTCCAAAAACACTTCGGACTCTGTCAAAGACTTCTTAATTTCTCTCTACATGTTTTGCAATCCATACCCAATTTTGGTCCGGGTAAGTTAGAAATCCTCAAATGGTTGATGAGGTTAAATCACTCCGTGAGGGGTTGTCAAACTCACTCATGAGGTAATTATTTAACTTCATCCCGTCAATCAATATAATTTGTTTACATAAATTTAGTAAAACATGTATAAATTCTTAACTCGCTTATCTTAAATGGGGTTAATTACTCCATGGGGTTGCTTATATTTAAAAGCAATTCATTTTTATGAAGTGCTTTTTTGAAGTTTAGTAATATTTTGAATGACTTAAAAAACTTCCATTATTTGTGTTGGGTAGACAACAAGCGCGATTTCTACATCTCTCCTTGCAGTGGAGACATTATCAGATATCTCTCCACATTTTTTTACTGGTTTATTGCAGGTGAAGCCTCAAATACATTGTATCTTTCTAAGTACCCAATTGCTTCATTCCCTTCAATTTCATTAATACTTCTCGTTCGAGTTTTTTAAAATGTTTCAGGTTATCGTGGCTTCCATATTTATGGCTATTTATGTTGGTGGCCTGAATCAATTATTTGATTTTGAAATAGATAAGGTATATATGAAACTTATTATTAAAAATAAACTATGTATCAATAATAAATTACTCTTTTGCATCTTTGAAATATTTTATTATTTCAGTAAAAAAATACGTACTGAAATAAAAGGATTCTAATTTGGGTAGATTATATGACTTTGACCTATTTGACGAGGTTGAGAAAACACACCACCTTTTATAACTTTTCATATGGGATGTCTCATTATTGATTGTGTTACATGTTTCACTGCAGATAAACAAGCCATATCTTCCATTAGCATCTGGGAAATTATCCTTTACAACTGGTGTCATTATTGTCATATCTTGTTTACTTCTGGTATTCACACCTTCCTAAAATATTTTTCAAGATAAGCTTTATTAACTATAAATAAAATGAGGCTTATTGTATTGTGATCCTTTACAGAGTTTTTCGATTGGCTGGATCTCAGGTTCTTGGCCATTGATTTGGTCTCTTCTCTCTACTTGTGTTGTGTGGACTGCTTATTCAGTCAACGTGAGTTATTTTGAATTGAATATAAACCTCATTTTCATCATGTAAAAGGTTATAAGAGAGGGAAGCCATGGCGCAAATGTTTATGTTTCTGTCATCTGGCTTTGGTTGAGTTCAAATTATGGAATCATCTTTTTAAAAAAAATAAGAAATTAAAACTAAGAAATTGAATTAATATATGTTTTAATTAATTTGATTTGTGAAGTATTTTTCTTGAATAAATAATAGACATTGGACACTTAATCTCAAACTAAAAGCTTATGCTTGAGAAGAATTTTTCATTTCATATTTTTTTTATGTTTTTTATTTGAACTTTAATAAATCATTTTATACTATTTTATTTGAAATCCCCTTAACGAGTATCTAAATAGATCAACTTATCAAAATTCATTACTTAATACAAATAAAGCTATTAGATAAAGATACTTGAATGATCTCGAGAAAAAACACTCATAAATAAATGCTCATTTTGAAAAGAAAAGAAGTAATTATTTAATGTTGATAACAGAGTTTTGAAATTTTCCAGGCCCCCTTATTAAGATGGAAGGGACATCCAGTTTCTGCAGCAATGTCCATTGTTGCTACTTGGGCAGCTATATTTCCAATTTTAGATTTCCTTCATATGCAGGTTTTGTCTTTTAACGAACTATGTTCTTATCTTATACATGTTTAGTTCTAGATGAGCCTAAATTAGCTTTTGGAGAAAGATACTTAAACGCTGAAAAAGTGACAACATACCGTTGGGTTTTTGACTGCCACTTAAATGAATGTCGATAGTATGTAAATTTTATTGCAGCGGTTTGAGTTTCGCGATCGTTAGCATTTATGGTACATAACAATATTAATGTATTACTCATTCCGTCCCAAATTATAAGGACTTGTTCAGACAATCACGTTTATTAACAAAACATGTAATAAGCTAATTAATATCTTAGTTTTTTTATTTTTTATACAAATCTTCCATATATGCTCCTATATTAGTAGTGAATATTTTGGGAAATATGAAAGAGAAGTAATTAGTATGGGTGATAATTAAAGTTTTGGAATTTAAAATATAATGAATGCAAGGGGTAAAAAAGGAAAAAATGTTTTCAGTTTCTGATTTAGTTTTTAAATTTCAATTTTTTAAATGTTGGAAAACATCTCATTCAACAGTTTTTTTTTCTGCTTTTCTTTTGAAAAACAGTTTTCAAAAATAGTTTTTAAATACAGTTTTCAAAAATTGCAATCAAACAGGCTATTAATTTTTTTTTTTTCTGAAATCTAAATGAAGTCTTATAATTTAGGGCACTAAGTTTGTTTCTAAAAAATCTTATAATTTGAGATTGAGGGAGTATATTATACTGATATAGTTATTAGGTATGGGTATGATTTTAAAATTCAAAGTACGAGTGTGCTCATACGTATGCCTTTCTATGTGTGTAAAATATCAATATTAATAAACAAAATATTAAATAAAATGATACTACATTTTCAATAAGTTAATAAAACACCACATAATAAAACACCACATAGGTGTCGAGCAGCTTGTTTGGTTCCCTTACCGGTTGAGCTTGTTGCTGTTTTTCGATTTCGATAGGAACTTTCTGGATAGTCGATTGGGGTTCTATTGTTTGCTAGCACGGTTGTGTGTTGTTGGGGTCTTCGTGGTTCTTTTGGGGAGGTTTTGCTATTGTGGCTGAGTTTTTCTAGCAGTTGATTAGGTTACTACACCCATGGTAAGAGGGGTTGTTTCTCACCTTTCTTATTTCTTAATATATATCATTGATCTTTCTAAAAAAAATAAAACACCACATCCATTGTTCTCTAAATTAGTAACTATTGGAGAAGTACATATTTTCATGTGAAAACACTAAAGAATTGTTGGATTCAATATCAACTCTTTTAGACCACCTATTAGAACTACATCATGAGGTATACATGAGAAATTGAAGAAAAACTAAATTGTAGAGAGAAGAATGAGATTCACTTTTATTGATGTGAGTCTCACATGTGTATTTCCCTGAAAATTTAACGTACTATGCCAACTGTAGCTGTCACACATGAATAACAAAATTAAAGCCTGTAACTAGCTATGAATAAGTTTCAAATAGTTACATGCATATTTCAAGCTATCAGTGTTGAGATCGACCACCCTCAATTCACATTGATGTATTTTTCACCATATAATCTTAGGAGTGGTATATTCTATAATAAACCTTCCATAATATTAATTAAATTGAAAAAATGAAAGAAAGAAATTAGTTTTAATTTTTAACAATATAATAGCGTTAGTTCATGTTTAACATATACGTCTTACCCACGAAGCAATATTGTGCAGACTTTTGTGTTCAAGAGGCCAACTATCTTTCCAAGATCACTGATTTTTGTTATTGTATTCATGAGTTTATACGGCCTAAGTATAGCATTGTTGAAGGTAAATACCTCTATTTTCTTGGAATATACATTTGTTTCCAACATATGTATAACTAATGCAAAGGTTTTATTGGATCTATATAGGATGTACCTGATATCGAAGGAGATACAAAATTTGGCATTTATTCTTTTGCAGCAAGTTTTGGTAAAAAACGAGTATGTTCATAACAACCCAACACAGGGGATTTTTCCCTTCCTATATATCCCTTATTGTCTCTAAATATTCTTTTTCAGGTGTTCTGGTTTTGTGTTTCCCTTCTTGAATTGGCTTTTGGAGTTGCCCTTTTGGTGGGAGCAACATCTTCTTACCTATGGAGTAAAGTTGCCATGGTAATATGCTTATTAAAGAAATATACCAGATGTTTATCCCTTGAATTAATAAACAAATATTTCCCTAGAAAAGTTTTATCGGTGGCTTAAAAGATTACAACTTTATAATCTTGGTTGTAGTGCCAATGGTAAAAATTGATCTTTAAAGGATGAGCTCTCTAAATCATCCATGAGAATAACTTATGATAAAATACGGGTCAACACAAGAAGGGGGTTGAATTGTGTGCTTAAAAAAACTTGTCTGTCTAAAACACTTATATGATTTTCAAAATCTTTTTCATAAGCTTTTAAAATACTAACAGTGAAAGATAGAGTAAGCAGCAAAATTAAATAAGTTACAGCTTAAATGATGCAAATAATAAAGCAGTAAAACAGTAAAGCAAAGTCCTTTGTTCCTACAGCTATGAATAAAATGTCTTCAACCATATCAGCACCAGTATTATGATTGCAACAACAACGAAGAAGTAAATTGGCATCAATTCTAATGGTAACAATATTCCACTTACTAGTGCCCGCGTAACCAGTACTGCCAAAGGGTGGTTCCAACAATAGCCTTCATTCACACCTTCATAGCCAATAATCAACCGAGCACTGCAAAAACACCACCCTTAAATTCAGCCATCAACAGTTGTTCTACTACCCCAAAACAATTATAATTGTACTCCCACAGCACGCATCAGAACCATAATCGTCTGTTGCTGCATCGTTTGCTATATAACCTTCTGCTGCTGCATCGTCTGCTATCAAACCGTCTGCTGTTGCATCGTTTGCTATCAAACCGTCTGCTGAGGTTGGATCATCTACAATGTCATCGTCTGTGGCTCTAAGGACGGTATAGGAGAGGCAGACGATGCTCTAGCAGCAGACTGTGTGCTTTGAGCCACAGACGATGGCATTGTAAACGATCCAACCTTAGCAGTAGCAGACGTTATGAATAGTGGCTTGGTAGACGGTGTAGCTCTTAGACATTTTCTTCTTTCTTTTTCTCCTCCCCATTCAATCCCCACTCACTCTAAATTTCCTAATTGACATAAAGGAACCTCATTTTAGTAGTTTGATCTCGAATTCGAAAAGAGGGGAAAAAGAACTTCTAGAAAAGCCCATCCTTTTTCGAAAGAGACGTTGCCGGAGTTAACGGTGGTGGCGGCGGCAGGCGGCGGCGATGCGACCAGACGGAGAACAGAGTGGTGGGTTTTGTTGCTGGCGTGGTGGTGGTTTTGAGGCACCCAAAATAGAGAAGGGAGCAAGCCTTATGAGTTAACCTTGGAGGAGGGTGGTGGTTAACCATGGTGAAGGGGTGGTGCTGCAAACAAGGAGGCGGTGATCTCGGTCATGGGACAATGGTGGATTGCTTTGTGGTGGTGATGTGTTGTTGTGAGGAAAAAGAGAAAAAGAAGAAAGAAAAATGGAGAGGAGAAGAAGAAAGAAGAAAATGTGAAAGAAGAAGAAAAACTATTGGGTCGTGGCTCCCTCTTGGAAGTCGCATAATGGGCTGCGGCTTCGAGCTTACATGGCAAAACAATATCTTGCTAAATTTTTTTAGAACATATATCAATATTATTTTTTTGCAATATTAAAAAAAACCTATAATCTTGTTTAAAATTTCCAACAACATTTGATACTTATTTAATGCCAATGTGTCAGGTTTTGGGAAATGTTATTCTTGCTTCAACTGTCTGGTACCGTGCGAAATCTGTAGATTTGGGAAGCAAAGCTTCCATGGCATCATTCTATGTGCTTATCTGGAAGGTAATCATTTACCTTAAAGACCATTTACAATTTAAGAAATTCAATATCAAGTTTATTTTTTAAAAGAAATAGGTATCCGATTACTTTTCACAGGTTTTGAGAAATAAGGTTGTTTGATTTATTATTACTTTCTAATTCCAATTGAAATACAAAACACAGGAGTACATTAGCTATATATTTATTTTCAATTTTTTTCTCTAAGTCTTTAAAATATTTCCTTACATAAGGTGGAACATGATGTGTTCAATTTTTTTGCAGATATTATTTGCAGCGTACTTGCTCATACCTTTAGCTAGATAAGGAATGCACAGGCAAAGTCAACTTGAGAATTAGTTTTGTTTAGGTGGTGTTCCCCATCCATGAGTCTGTACATTAGTTTTAAATTTTCAGTGAAGAATTAAATAATTCTTTTAGGATTGGTATTAGTGTGTTCTTATAAGTGCTTTCTTTTCATTGGTTTTTGCTAATGCTCTTAAAATAAATTTAAAACTAAGGAACTCATGCTTTAAGCATTATTATTACTACTTTCTTTCTTATAATTTCTTGGCACTCTCATAGCTCTTGATTTCATCTTTTGCATGCAATATAAGTTGGTCAATTATTTGTTGTGAGCCATAACTTGAAGAAGTTGGTACTAAGCACACATTCATCAACAATAACTATACAAGTTAATGGCGTCAATGGTATAATTATGGAGTTTAATTATTATGCAATGATCAGTCATATAAATAAAATTATAACTGCGGAACGCCACCTTCATGCCCCCATGAGCATCCCCTTCCTCACCATTAATTAACCACCTAAAACTGTCAGATCACGCGGTGGACCAGGAAATGGACGGCCACACGGTGCCATTTTTGGTTCCTCTGGACGAGTCGTGGGGGTGATATGTTTTACTCGATTGAGTTTTGGATTCCATTAGTTTCGACCAAATTTTAAGTTACTCCACTTGGTCAAAAGATATGTTTTTGATATTCGACTAAAGACATTTTTGGTCGAAGTCCAAGTTCATATAGAAAACGAATCTAAATTAGACAAGTGTAAGATTCATTTCGACCAAAAACTTGGCATGTAAGGAGGTTACTCTTCGACGGAAGTTTAAGGTAGTTAAATCAAGCAGGAGGCGTGGAGAACAGAGAAGCAAACTCGAGACAGGTGTAAAGCTCAAGGGATTTGTTTGTTGCAAGCAGTTAAGAACTTAGCCTATAAATAGAGGAAGTCAGGCACAAAATCGGGGTTCGTTCGCCTATTCGCAAAACATCACTTAAACGTCATTACACTCCTCCACGTCCGACGACTGCGACATACAGCAAATGAGAGTTAGAACGTACGTGATTGAGCAGAACCGATCAACCACATTTCAAACTTATGCAAATTTATGCTTTCAGCATTTCAATTCAATGCAAATTTATGCTTTCAGTTTGATGCAATTTCCTCTTTTCTTCAACTTTTACTATTTTTTTGAAGCATTTACATTCAGTCTTCTTTTAAAGTCACTTTTACACAATTCAGTCGAACACTTTCGACGAATTTCCCTTTTCCACTCCATTTTACACTTAGAGCACCGGTCATTTCAAACCCTTGCATTCTAGAAGAGGATCAGAATCCAGCATCTTTATTAACATTTGGATTTCCTTGTGGATTTACCTGTTTTTACCAAAAATCAGAGTAAACAAATTGACACGCCCGGTGGGACCAAGAGACATGTTTTCATTTGAAATCTTGCCCAGTGCCTTAATTTTCAAAATTACTTTTCTGATTTAGGAAAGTGTATGATATTATGGAGTGGTAAATTTGTTAGTATGATCAACCGTTCTAGAGGAAATCAATCTCTAGGGTCTCACGCTGAACGCAGTAATGCCTCTAATGGTAATGGAGAACGTTCGATTATAGGGAGAATGTCTTCTTAAGAGGATGAAAATGGTGTTGAAAGAGCCATTTACTACCTAAGTAGAATTTTAAATGGTGCAGAAAGTAGGTATAGCTTATTTGAAAAGTTGTGCTCGTGCTTGTACTTTTCATTTGTGAAATTGAAGTATTATATAAAATCAGCCGATGTTATCGTCTATTCTCACTTTGATGTTGTTAAGCATATGTTATCGAAACCTATATTACATAGCCGAATCGGAAAATGGGCTTTGGCGTTATCTGAATATTCTTTGAAGTACGCACCTTTGAAATCGATGAAAGGCCAAGTGGTGGAGGATTTCTTGGTCGAGCATTCTTTAGTCGAAATGCAAGAAATGTCGGTTAACCTTAAGCCTTGAAAACTCTTATTTGATGGGTCAAAACATCAGAAATGGACAGGAATAGGGATCTTAATTATTTCTCCCCAAAATATTCCTACAAGGTTTAAGTTTAAAATTCAAGGCGTTTGCTCGAATAACAAAGCCGAATATAAAACACTGATCGCTGGTTTAGAAATGTTGCTCGTTTTAGGAGCAAAAACGGTTGAAATTAAAGGTGATTTGGAACTTGTAATTAAACAGTTGACTAAAGAATATAAATGCATAAATGATAATATGATGAGGTATTTCGTAAAAGTTTCTATTTGCTAACTAATTTCGATGAAGTCGAAATACAACATGTGCCAAGAGTCAAAAACCAAGAAGCCAATGAGTTGGCCCAAATTGCCTCTAGCTACAAAGTTTCGAGGAAGAAATTAAAAGAGCTGATAAAAATTAGAGCAAAGCTAGTTCAAAATCAATAATTTGAAGTTTTAGTGATCGAAAATTTATTTCCTAATGATTGGAGGAAGCCCATAGTGGATTATTTACAAAATCCTAACTTACCTTTTGATCGAAAGGTGAAATATAGGGCTTTAAGTTATGTCATTATGGGTAATGAATTGTTTAAAAAGAATGCTCTTAGAACTTTGTTGAGATGTCTTAGTGAAGACGAAGCTCTAATTGCGGTTTCGCAAGTACATGGCAGATCGTGCAGTGCTCATCAGGTCGGCCACCAGATGAAGTGGTTATTATTTTGACAAGGTGTCTATTGGCCAACTATGTTGAAGGATTGTATTGAATATGCTAAATCTTGTCAGACTTGTCAAAAGCATGCGGAAATTCAACATTCCGTCGAGCAAACTACATTCAATCGTTAGACCTTGGCCCTTTAGAGGTTGGGCTCTTGATTTGATTGGCGAAATCAATCCTTCTTCATCTAAAGGTCACAAATACATTATTGTGGCTATTGATTATTTTACTAAATGGGTCGAAGCAATCCCTTTGAGGATAGTGACTCAAGATGGCGTGATTGGATTCGTGCAAAAACACATTGTGTCTCGTTTTGGAATTCTTGAGACTTTGACAACTGATTAAGGGTCAGTATTTGTTGGTAAAAAAGTAGTCAAATTCGCTAATGAGTTGGGGTTTAAATTAATGACTTCCACCCCATATTATGCCCAAGCGAATGGTCAAGTCGAAGCAGCCAACAAAAATATTATTGGTTTAATAAAAGGCATATAGACCAAAAACCAAAAGGTTAGCATAAAACTTTAGACCAATTTTTGTGGGCTTACCGAACTTCTCCTAGCTACATGAACATCTCCATTTGAACTAACCTACGGGCATGAAGTTGTGTTGCTGGTTGAGATTTATTTGCAATCAGCCCGTGTGCAAAGACAAATGGAGATTCCCGTTGAACATTATTGGGATATGATGTTAGACGAATTGATTGATTTAGATGAAGAAAGACTTTCAGCTTTGGATTCCATCATACGTCAAAAGGAAAAAGTGAGTAAGGCCTATAACAAGAAGGTTAAGTTGAAAGCTTTTATTGTTGGTGATTTGGTTTGGAAAGTCATTTTGCCTATGGATAAGAAAGATGGAACTTATGGTAAGTGGTCTCCAAGTTGGTAAGGATCTTTCAAAATTACAAAAGTATTTTTAGGTAATGCATACTCGATTCAAGAAATCGATGTGGATCGACGAACTCTTAGCATAAACAGAAAATACTTAAAGAAATATAAACTAGCGGTACACGAAATCAAGATAAAGTAACCACCACAAAGATCGGTGGATAAAACAATCGAATTATAAAGCTGCCATAGCAACTAAGCTGTTTGAAGTGGCTATTGTTTGAGAAGTTAAAATTCGATTACAAAATAAAGGGAAAACGGTTTAGTCCTAATTTGAGAAAAACTATCTCGACTTTCCCTCGAGTCATAGCCGCCGTTTTTTCTTCTTCAACGGTGATGTTGCTAATTATGTGCTCTCTTTAGCATCAGGTAATGCGTGGGAAGTTATTTTATCTTTTTGAACTACCAGTCTTGGTGTTTTTTCCCACAACATTCCAATCACCAGAGAATCATTTTCCTTGAGAGAAGCTTTGGGTGAAGTTTTTCCTCCAATGGCATTTGCCTCAACAATCTTGGGTTCTTCCGCTTTAGTTGGTTGTTGGATATATTTTGCTACTAACTCCAGATCACCAAGCTCAACTTTCTGGTTGGCTCATAACTTGGCAAGGTGTTCTCATGTTGTCGGACCAATCAACTGTTTCTTCTCTAGGACAGGTGATTCGGAAGCCATGAAAGTAAAGATATGAAAATGAAAAACTTCGTGTATTGGAGCAGAAAATGAAGGAGATTAAGCAGAGGAAAAAGTTGTGGTGAAGAGAAAGGTGAGGAGCATTTCTGTTTATAAGAAAAGAAGAGGCAAGTGAAAGGGTTTTCTTGTGATCGGATTGATGGAATTGAAAACCCATTTAAAAATGATTATATTTCCATCATTTCTTGGGTCACGTGAGCTAAAGCCTTGGAAACTCAATACCCATCATTGCCTATGTACTAGCATAGTGGGCTATTAATTGCTCCACTATCATGATTAACCCATCAGGCTTTAACTGCCAATTAAATAAAGAATAATTAAATTTATCTTTTGTTTATTTGGTTAAAATATCATGCTTCTCAAAAAAGGAGTTCATTGAAGCATAATATTTTGGGGGCATCTGTTAGCTTGGGATTTTTTTCCAAGTCTTAACTTGGTCGAAAGTCACTCGACAACTAGTTTCGACCAAATTCCAAGTTACTCCACCTATCAAAAAATATGCTTTTGATATTCGACTAAAGACATTTTTGGTCAAAGTCCAAGTTCATATAGAAAACGAGTCTAAATTAGACAAGTGCAAGATTCGTTTCGACCAAAAGCTTGGCATGTAAGGAGGTTACTCTTCGACGGATGTTTTGGGCAGTTAAATCAAGCAAGACGCGTGGAGAACAAAGAAGCAAACTTGAGACATGCGTAAAGCTCAAGGGATTTGTCCATTGCAAGTAGTTAAGAACTTAGCCTATAAATAGAGGAAGCCAGGCACAGAATTGGGGTTCGTTCGCCTTTTCGCAACACATCACTTAAACGTCATTACACTCCTCCACTTCTACACGTCCAACGATTGCGACGTACAGAAAATGAGAGTTGGAATGTACGTGATTGAGCGAAACCGATCAACCACATTTCAAGCTTATGCAAATTTATGCTTTCAACATTTCAATTCAATGAAAATTTATGCTTTCAGTTTAATACAATTTCCTCTTTTCTTCAACTTTTATTGTTTTTTGAAGCATTTACATTCAGTCCTCTTTTAAAGTCACTTTTACCCAATTAAGTCGAACACTTTCGACGAATTTACCTTTTCCACTCTATTTTACACTTAAAGCACCGGTCATTTCAAACCCTTGAATTCCATAAGAGGACCAGAATCCAACCTCTTTATCAACATTTGGATTTTCTTATGGATTTACCTGTTTTTACCAAAAATCTGAGTAACAGATGGATCTACGGTCACCAGTGTCTCCTGCCCAATCAGAGTCACAAAATGCCGTGAGCGTAAGTTTGGGTGCACGAGTAAGGTGGAGACCATGACTCATAGTTCCTTTGAGGCAATGAAGGACACGTTTCAAGGCTTGCATGCGGTGATCTTGAGCCGCTTGCAAGTGTTGAGACAACTTGTTTAAGACAACTGGTGAGACTCAAATATTGAAGAGATCCAACAAGCTTGCGGTACAAGGTGACATCACAAGTGGAAGCATTAGACTTAGGGACAAGTCAGCAAGTTGTCGCCATTAGAGTCCCGATAGGTTTGGCATCACTCATTGAATCTATGGCCAAAATATCTCGTATATAATGATGCTGAGTGAGAAACAACCCTCCTGTGGGAGTGGGAATAAGTTCAACGCCAAGGAAGTGACTTGGATATTCAAGATCTTTAAGAGAGAATTTCTTCACCAAATCCTGTTGAAAGGTGCAGAGAAAGCTATTGTTGTTTTTTGGGAGAAGAAGATCATCCACATAAACAAGAAAATAAGCCATTACATTATCCTTGAGACAAATGAATAAGCAAGTATCAGATCTTGAGTTGGTGAACCCATAACTAATCAAAAAATGCTTCAATTCATGAAACCAAGCACGAGGTGCTTGTTTGAGTCCATAAAGAGCCTGTTTAACTTACAAACATGATCTGGAAAGCTTGGATGTATGAACCCGGTGGTTGAGCCATGTAAACATTCTCAGACAGGGTGTCATGGAGAAAGGCATTGTTGACATCCATTTAGTTTGATTTACCACCCTCGAGAGAGAGCAACACATAGGACCAATTTTATTGTCTGAGGTTTGATCACTGGACTGAAGGTGTTAGTGAAGTCAATTCCAGGACGTTGATGAAATCCTTTGGAACCAAGATAAAGATAAAGAAAAAGTGAAAGAAGAGAGGGCTCCATCAATACAATGGTAAGTTTTATGGAACCAAGAAAAAACCAAGCCCTGCTACCAAACTATTGGCTTAAAGATTCCACCAGAAATAAGGGGCTCTAACACCATTTCAATCTCTAAAAAAAGGCACTGTTATGGGAGAACCCAAAAACCCACAAGCTAACTTGGAAATAAACATAAAACGCGCCTTGTATCCACTCGCAGGGATATCATTGAGCACAGCTTGGGTCTTGAACAAGCAGCATCCCACGTCCCAAAAGCACCAAAAATTAACTCCAGAAGACCAACCCAGCATTATCAGAAAACACGCCAAAGGCTTTTAAAAGCAAACTCTCAGCGCCCTTGACCACATAAATTTCCAGTTTCGTGCCTTGTAACGTGAAATTGAGCCATCTGTGTTTCTCTTTAGTCGGAAGACCCATTTGTTTCCAATGATATTAAAATTTGGTTGAGATGGCACAAGTGTCCATGTACGATTCTTCATCAGTGCGGTGAATTCATCTGACATAACTTGTCTCCATTCTGAACTCTTTAATGTTTGTGTTACACATGTGGGTTCCGAAGGGGTTGGAAGAGGGTACTTAGAAACTGTATTGAGTTGTTTCAGTTTGAAAGTTCCAGCCTTTGCACGGGTTATCATGGGATGAGTAGAAGAGGGAGATGAAGGTTTAGGGGGTGATGCTGTTGTGGCTTGAGTTGAGAACCTTGTGTACAAACTTGAATCATGGCTTGTGTTAGATGAGGTGTTTATTAAACTGGGGGAAGGTGAATCAGTGGAAGAGGCACGGTTGGTGAGTGGTTTTGTTCACGTGTAAAGATGACATTAAATTAGGAGGAGGAGGTGGGAAATTAATCATTGGGTTTTGGTATGTTATGGGTGGATGGTTTTGTGTGGAAATTGGAGTACTTTGGGGTGAATGAGAAGTTGGAATAAGGCTGGGGTCAAATGCATGATATTTGGAGAAAATGATGGGTTGGGATTTGGTTGTGATTCACGTGGGTTTTGAGAGTTTGAATGTATTCCATCCGTTTCTTTTTATAAGAGATAAATTGAGAGATGTTATAATCCTTTTTATAAGAACTGACTTGAAATTTGTAGTGCATTCATTATTTTTTTGACAAACTTACATTTACGTAGTTTGATTTTCTCTCTCTTTACACTATGTAATGCATTAATGATCAATAGAAATTTTAAAAAGTAAGTTGGGGCAATTTTAGAAAGTTGATGTAAATTGAGAACAAATTAAATGCTAACAACCACTTTAACTATTTTTCTTAAGGGGTGTGCATTGATTTTCCACTAAGAATTTAAAAACAAGGAAAATGGTAGAGACATCGGATTTTAATTTAATAGGGTATAAGCAGACATACTTGGAGAAGTGATCAACGAACAACACATAATAAGAAAATCCATTTATTGATTGAACAAGGGCAGGGCCCCAAACATCAGAAAATACAATCTCCAATGGATGAGTACTACGCAGACTAGACTTAGAAAAAGGTAGCTTGTGACTTTTATTAGAGAGACAATCAAAATAGGAACTACTGGAACGAGTAAATTGAATGTTGTTGGACTTGAGGACATGGGTCAAAGTTCGATGAGCAAGATGACTAAAACGGTGGTGCCACATGTGAAGAGGAGAGTGGGATCGGACATAGGATATTTGTGGGAATGTGGTAGAAGGAAGCTTGTACACATTGTTCTCATTCAAACCGCGTAGCGGAATTGCCCATGTTCTCAGAGCCTTCACCTCAAAATTCTAAGGAAAAAATTCAACAGAAACATTATTAGCTTGGCAAAGTTGTGAAACAGGTATAAGGTTTTCTGTGATAGTGGGGACATGTAAAACATATGAGAGACGGAGAGAACGAGTGGGTGTGGGAATTGTGGTGGAACCAACATGTTTAATAGGAAGTTTCTTAACATTAGCAACCACGAGTTGATTAGTGCTAGCACAACCATCTTTAATGGAGAGAGCAAACAGACCACTAGTGATGTGATGAGATGCTCCTAAGTCTAGCAGCCAGTAGGTGGAGATCGATGGAGGACTGCGCATCCTAGTTGCTGTAGGGTCAGATTGTTTGGGAGGGTGCCCAGTAATCTTGTAACAGTTTTTAGCCGAGTGACCTCTCTTCTCACGGAACTGGCAGATAACATGGGACTCCGAGGTGGGGATCTTCTTTGTAGAAGGAGAAGCACCATGAGAGTTGTTCCTGGAGCGGCCATGAGGGCCACGACAATTTGAAAAATTGGCAGTGATAGGAGGAGCGGCGTGGAGACGATCTTCACGTCGAAGGAAAATCTCAAAATCAACCAATTTGTCATAGAGCTCATCAAAGGTGATAGGAGAATCATGAGCTCGAATGGAGGCAACGAATGCACGGAAGGAGGGACCAAGGTTGTTAAGGGCATGAATAAAAAGTCCAAATTGTTAATGGGATGACCAAT
This sequence comes from Acmispon strigosus, assembly GCA_030819835.1. Taxonomy (NCBI): domain Eukaryota; kingdom Viridiplantae; phylum Streptophyta; class Magnoliopsida; order Fabales; family Fabaceae; genus Acmispon; species Acmispon strigosus. The sequence goes on along the minus strand of JAUAMA010000005.1, from coordinate 40,736,367 downwards.
AAGAGCCAGCTCATCACCAATTGAACGAATGGAGTGTAGATAATCACTCACGGGTGAAGTGCCCTTTGTGATCGTGCTCAAGCATTCCTTAAGGGACATAATACACGAGCGAGATCTGATAGAGTAAGCCTGATGGAGCTTGTTCTAAGCCTGGCCAGACTTATTAGCGGAAGACATGATGGTACGTGCATAAGCATCACAAGAGCCAAGGAGTGCAAGATACAAGAATTGATTCTGATGTACCTAGTGAGAGTATGCAGGATTGGCAATAGCGTTGTTGCCTTCACCAATGGTAGCGACAGGATATGGAGTGGCACCAGTGATGTAACCTTCAAGGTCGCGAGCAACAAGAAGATATCAAAATTGTTTATACCACACAGGATAATTGGTGGCATTGAGTTTGATTGGGAGGTTGGTAGCAGTGTTAAACTCAATAAGAGAAGCAGGGTGAAAGGAGGCCATGAGGATCAAAAGGCTAGTGAAGCTATATGGCTTCTGATACCAGAAAGAAAATGCAAAAGCTTTATGTTTTTATTATTGTGTAAGATACAAGTCGTACACATATATATACAAATGATGAGGTCAATTTGAATTTGGAAATACAAATGAAACAATCTCCTAATAAATGAGATTAATTTGAATTTTGAATTACAAATGATTAAAAGGAAACAATCTCCTAATAATGAGATATAATGACTAATTAAGTCAATGCACCAACACATTCAACATTTGGTGTTGTAGGATGTTATGTACCGAAAGCTTCACAAAACAAAAGGAACATTCAAGACAAGCATATTATTTTGAGGTTCTCTTAGAGAGGTTTCAACCATTATTACAAATGCATTAATAGAGGGTCTATATATCAAATGCATTAATAGAGGGTCTATATATCAAGAATGCAATAAAGAATATGATGTTAAAGCAACCCCTGGACCATCTTTTGAATCCGAGCCTCGTGCTACTCATTCCAACAATATTTTGGGCTCCCTGAAAATTTCTTGGTTGCTTTCTATAAGTTTTCCACTCCATATGCAACTATTGCTACTTTGCTAGGGTAAGTTCAAATTTTCTAGAATTATGCTAAAAAATAATCCTTAAGTAATATTTTTATTACTTAATTTATTATAAGTATGTAATTCTTATTTGATTATACTAATATTTTGAATGTCTTAAAATGACTAATTTTACCTGTGTTTTTCCACACATTAAGCACAATATCTGCTCTCTCCTTGCCGTGGAAAAAGTATCTAATTTATCTCCGCTATTTTTTACTAGCATATTGAAAGTGAGACCCAAAATACCTTGTTTCTTTTACTGAACATGGTTGATCCTGTGGCGGCGACCAAGACGTTGGTGGATGGTGATGGTGTGTGAAAACCTCCATCATCCTGAGATAAGGTTGTCGGGGGTGCTTCAGCAAGCGCAGGGAGCAAGTTAGTTGATCTGATTGCAGAGGAACTGGTTCGGGTTGAATTTCCGGATAATAACCGCCTTATGCCATGGGTGGTTGTTGAGCAAGCTGTGGTGGAGAAGCAGAGTGCACATGGAAGGACGTTGTCATCGTAAAGCTGCTTGGAAAGAATCTAGGGTTCAACCTCATGCGTAGAAGTTACTAGCTATGTGGAAACCTAGTGGCGTTTTGGAATTGATTGACGTTGATCATGGTTTTTCTCTCGTCAAATTTCAGAATGATTGGGATCAAACCTAGGCTCTTCAAGGGGGTTTGTGGATGATCTTCGAACATTATCTTGCGGTGGCTCCGTGGAATATCAATTTTGTGTCATCTTCGTCCATTTTCTAGGCTTGAATATGGTCTTCTTTGATGAGGACTTTTTGTTAGCGTTATCCCGGGCCAGCGGTACACCGGTGAAGGTGGACAATTTAACGTTTCAAGCCTCTCGTGGCAAGTACGTGAGGGTGCGTGTTGAGATTTATCTCTGGAAGTTGGTGATCGGGATAGTCTGGTTTCAGGACCACTATTTTTATGTTGAATATGAGGGTCTTCATATTCTTTATGATTGTTGTTGGTGTTATGGGAATCTTAGCCGTAATCTCACTAGACCTATTGTTGCATCTAAGGTCATAACTGCGCCACTGGCAATAGCACTAGCGCCTCCAACGAAGGAGGGAGACGATAAAGCATTGAATGGAAACCCTAAGGTCCCATTTGGTGGGCAAGACAGGATAGGATAGGATACTTATCCTATTTTGTTTTAATCCAGTGTTTGGTGACTCAATAAGATAGGATAGCTTATCCTTTAATCCTATCCTATCCTACCTCTTTAGTTCATTTTCTTATCCTAGGGGGGGACATGGGATAGAAAGGGACCAGATAGGATTAGAAATTATTTCCGTATCAGCCCTTCTGCTTTCCTCTTCACAAACCCTATCTCACTTTCACAATCCTTGCTGTTCTGCCGGCCGCCGCCGAGCTCGTCGTCACGGACGTCAGCGCCGTCGTTCGCCTTTCGTACCCGTCGTAGGTTTGTCGTGGCCTGTTTCTTCTTCTTCTTCTTCTTCTTCTTCTTCTTCTTCTTCTTCTTCTTCTTCTTCTTCTTCTTCTTCTTCTTCTTCTTCTTCTTCTTCTTCTTCTTCTTCTTCTTCTTCTTCTTCTTCTTTCTTCTAGTAACCAGTTTTCGACTTCCCCTTTGTCATTCGTTGTTTCCATTTCTGTTCAATTTTCGATTTCCCCCTTTGTAATTCGTTTTTTCCATTTCTGTTCAATTTTTTATTTCCCCCTTTGTCACTTTCTTCTATCAAATTTTCCATAAATTATTGTTACTGCTATCTTTGTAATTTCTTTCCCTTATTTGTCCTAATTTCTGCTAGACAGATTTCCTCCCTAATTTGTTTATGTTGTTATATCATTTTTTCATTATTTATTTATGACAGATATGGACATGTTAATATAGCTAGTTTATATTTAAAAATGGCCAAGCAATGAATGGAACATGTGAGAGCAGAGGAAGTAGAATATAAGAGCTATATTATTGGACATTGTTGAATAAATAAACTGATGAAATGAGAGGGTTATTACCTATCAATAGGATCAGCAAAGGTGGAGAGAAAGGTATAATAAGATAAGCATCTCATCTTAGGTAAAGGAATAAAAAGAAAATAGAAAGGGAAGTTATTGCAGAGCATTTCAGCAAAGTCAAGTAATTAAACATGCTTACTGTTTAAACTATGAACAACCATAAGACAGTCAATAGATTGCTTAACTAAATCCCCTATATTTAAGTTTGCTTAACTAATTAGTTGTGCCACTGATTTCATCCTATATGCTATTTTTGACAAATAACTTCTGACTTGAGGGTTCTTGGTGCATTATTTGATATGAAGAAAAGAAACAAGAAGTGAACTAAAGATAAACTCATGAGTTACTTTATTAACATGATGTTGTACAATTTGGGCCACTTTCCAAGACATTAGGCTTGGTTATGTTAACAAAGCCTCAAATACTCCCATCCATATTCACAAGGGCTCTTTCTATGATTCTTGCACGTTCTTAGTCTGGTCATCACTCACCAAATTTTAAGCGATGCTATTTATTTATATCTAAGATGGCTTTGATTTTGATTTGTAAATAATTTGAGATTCTCAGGACAAATGGACAGTGTCATAGATCGCATCACATATGAAAAATGGAGCAGGTTTTGTATTCATGAGAAATTAGAATCCTCTCACAGGTGTGAATTTTCTAAACTTGGCTCAGATAGTCATATCCAAAGTTAAATCCATGACAGGTAAAATTGGAGCAACATTTAAATCACACATGACATGATGATCAGTGTTTAAAATCCAAAGTTATTTTTCTGCAATACATGGTGAACAAGCCTAATGTCTTGGAAAGTGGCCCAAATTGTACAACATCATGTTAATAAAGTAATTTGTGTTGTGTTTGCATTTTAATAAAGTAATTTGTGTTGTGTTTGCATTTTTGTGGATGCTGGAATAACATTGTCTGACACCGTAGAAGCCTTTGAGATGGTAAAATCTGAAGGGGTTTCATTTTTAGTAGATATGTTTGTACTTTGAGTGACTAAAATTTTCTCTAGTTGCATGATTTAATGCGTATTTGCCTCTATGCTGCCATGTGATGAAAAAAATCAATTGTTGGAAGCTTGGCACTTGTAGAATGAGTTAGGATACTGTAACTATTAGTTTGTCATTTTTAAACTTGCCATAGTTGATGTTTTGATAACAGGAGTAGATATGAATCAAAAGCAGCGTCGAATGTTAACATATTTGATCATGGAAACTACATTTTATCAAATGGTGGGGATTTGTTTTGCCATTGCAATGACAATTAGTTCTTCTGCACAATGTTTTTATGAAAATAATTGTCTTAGGCAGCAACCTACTAGTGGAGAAGGTTTAAGACGAGACTTATTATAGAGGTTGATCAACCGAGATGATGTGACAAGTATTGATCAACTTCGCATGGATATTAGGTTCTTTAATTTGTTATGTGTTCTCCTTCGTAATGAAGGTAAATTGAAAGAGGACAGATTAGTTAGTGTCGAGGAACAAGTGGCCATGTTTCTACACATCTTGGCACATCATTCAAAGAATCGCGTCATTAAGTTTTTATTTAAGCGGTCTGGAGAAACGATAAGTAGATATTTTAATAAGGTGTTGAATAGTGTTGTAAGAGTGCATGAATCACTACTTAGAGCACCAAATCATGTATTGGAAGATTGCTTAGATGAAAGATGGAAATGGTTTAAGGTATGGTGTTAGCCTATTGTGTTTAATAGTTGTGTATTATTCTTTTTAAGATATTCAATTTATATTTGGATTTTTTATATAGAATTGTCTTGGGGCACTAGATGGAACACACATTGAAGTTAATGTTTCAGCAATTGATAAACCAAGATATCGTAATAGAAAAGGAGATATATCCACCAATGTGTTGGGTGTATGTGCTAGAGATATGAGGTTTATATATGTGTTACCCGGATGGGAAGGATCTGCATCAGACTCAAGGATATTACGAGATGTCATTTCTAGGACGAACGGTTTAAAAGTTCCAATAGGTAAAAACATTGCATATTGCAAAGTGGATATGACTTTAATTTGAGCAATGGAAATATGTAAAATTGACACGTATTTTATTATAGGGAATTATTATCTTGTGGATGTTGGGTATGCGAACGCTGAAGGATTTCTGGCTCCATACAGAGGTTACCGCTACCATCGCAGTGAGTGGAGACGTGGATACACTCCACAATGTAAAGAATAACTCTTCAATATGAGACACTCTATGGCTAGAAACGTGATAGAGAGAACTTTTGGATTGTTAAAAATGCAATGGACTATACTTAGAAGTCGGTCTTTTTATCCACTCAAAATACAAAACCGCATAATAATTGCTCGTTGCCTCTTGCACAATTTTATTAGAAGAGAAATGTCCATCAACCCATTAGAAGCGCAGTTGAATTTGAAATTTGAAGCACAACTACACAATGAGGATGTGGCACATCATGATCATATTAGTACAATTGAGACAACTGAGGAGTGGTCAGCATGGAGAGACAATTTAGCTACACAAATGTGGAATGAATGGGTTGCTACTAGAAATATGAATTAGGACATGTGTTTGTTTGTATTATTCTCGTTGTTGTTTTTCTAATTTTGGTTTGTGTATTTCCATAAGGAACTAAGACCTCTAGTTGTTTGTATTTGTTGCACTACATTCTGAAATTTGAGCTATTGTGTTGGTCAATGATATAATTCTGTCTTGATTATTTTTCTGCAATATATTGAATAAATATGCTTGTATTGAGATAGGAATGGAATCCGAGAGCATCATGCAGCAACATAACAAGAGAAAGAGAGATCGTAGACAATGGTCTAATGATGAGGATGAAGCATTCTTAGATATCTTGGTTGAAGCTGTTAACCAAGGTCAAAGATATGAAAATGGACAATTCAAAGCACACACTTTGAGAGTGGCTGAGACAAAATTAGAGAAGTTTCCTGGCTGTGGTATTAAGGTGAAACCACACATTGAATCTGTAATGAAGAGGTTAAGGGGAGTTTATAATGTAGTTTATGATATGCTGAATCAAAGTGGATTTGGTTGGGATGATGAGAAGAAAATGATTATGGTGGATAGTGAAGATGTGTGGAATGAGTTTATAAAGGTTAGTGTTTATAATTTTTTCTTATTGATCAATTCTTTTCTTTCACTTCCTCTTTATTATAAATTAAATGTTTTTCATTTTTGGGTTGTTTTTAGAGTCATCCGAATGCGAAAGATTATAGGAATGCACGTATTCCACTTCTTGAAAAGCTTGCTTATGCCTTTGGAAAAGACCGTGCTACTGGTAAAATATCTTGTTCTCCTGCTGATGTTGTTGAGGAATTGGATAAGGAAGAAAAAAATGATCATGAAGCTGTTAGAGTGAATTTGACCACATCATCATCTGTTAATCAATCACAATGCAAAAGAGATGAAGATGTGGAAAGTCAATCAAGGAAAAGAAAAAGAGGAGCAGATTTGATTGCTAATAGTTTATCTGAGCTACGAAACACTCATGGAAAGTGGCTTGAATTAAGCTCTAGAAGATTAGCCGAGGCTATTAATTGTCTCAAAGTTGAAAAGACATGTTTGATGATTCTAGGGGTGTCATGGATGAGCTACTGAAGATGGATTTAACAGATCAAGAGCGTTATGCAGCTGGAGATAAAATAATATCTATGCCTCATCGTTTGCACATGTTTTGGGGTTGTCATGGAGAGGTTCGTCTGAAGTTTGTGAAGTCATTGTTGTTGTTGTTTTGACTAGTTTCTGTGGAAAATACACCATTTTGTTGGATGGTGTTTATGTTATTTTGCTTTGTTTATGAGCATATGACTTTGCTTCTCTATTACATTTTGAGAATACACTATTTTGTTGGACGGTGTTTATGTTATTTTGCTTTGTTTATGCTACTTCTAAGGAGCATATGACTTTGTTTCTCTATTACATTTGGAGAATACAATATTTTAATGAGTGATGTTTATGTTATTTGAGTTTGTTTATATTATTTCTAGAAAGCACATGAATATGATTCGCTGTAATATTCGATTTTATTTACCTTATTTATAAGGAGAAATTGGTTTTAGTTCTCTATTATATTTAAAAGAGTGGAATTTCAAATTTTTCTATTTTATTTTTAATAGAGTCACTACTAAAGTACCCTTTATGAAAAAAATTAAAATATTTCAAAATTATTTATGTCATAAAAATAATTAAAAAACATTTTTATAAATATAATTTTAGATATTAATTTTTTTAATGTGTAAAATATAATTTTAGAAAAATATACATTTAATTTAAATTAAAGGGTAATTCTGTCATTTGAATAATTATGTATCATATCCTGTTGTTATCCAGTGCACATCAAACACAGGATATAATAACGCCAGATAGGATAAGAGTCTATACTGCTCCTATCAAATCCTGTTGTAAGCCAGCTTTCATATCCTATCCTATCCTATCCTGACCACCAAACATACCCTATTTGCCGGTCAAACATGTACTTTCTCTTCCAAATTCCAGTAAAAAGTAATTAAATTTTTTAACTTTGATTAACTTAGGATTCATCTTTAGCCATTAACAGTGAAAATATGATATATTTATCAAAACATGAGAGGTTGTGTATTTTCTGTGTGCTCTTTAATTTCAACGATGACCTACAGAAATCAACATCAATGATCACTCACATACATTATTATTATTATTACTAAGTTGGATTTACATGTGCGAAGCACAGGTAACTTTGGATAAATTAAAATTATTGTGTGTGAAATGATTTTTTTTTTTTATAACTTCTTATACATGTTGTTGTGAGGTCGTCAATAGTGACCAATACTGTAGCCGTGAGAAATAGTTACTTAGATCAAACTGAGCATCAGGCTGCTTCCTGTTAGATGATCTCTATAGTTGTGCAACTCTGACCACTATCTTCCAGAAATGATGTAGCAGGAAATAATTTAGAAGTATGCAATAGTTCTCACGATTGATTTTTTAGTTTATTCTTTTAAAACGGTATAGCAGAGAAATCGTAGTGGTACAATTTATAGCATCAAGTGAGGAGACTAATTGTTAATAAAAATTCATATTTCAAAAAAATATCTTAAGATTGTATGTTAACTATTTCCTATTAAAATTTGGTTAAAATTTTTGTATTAATTAGTTATGATTCATTCCTTATTTTAAAATTTGGTTAAATATTTAGTATTAATTAGTTAGGATTCGTTCCTTATTTAACATTTGTAATCAATATCAATTTTTGTTCCTATTAAAATTTGGTATTAATTAGTTATGATTCGTTTCTTATTTAACATTTGTAATAAATTTTATAAATATTAATTATTTAAAAGATATTGTTTAAAAAAATTTTAAGATTGTAATTAATTATGATTCATTCCTTATTTAACATTTGTAATAAATTTTATAAATATTAATTATTTAAAAGATTTTTTTTAATCTTAAGATTGTATGTTAACTATTTCCTATTAAAATTTGGTTAAAAATTTGATATTAATTAATCATGATTCGTTCCTTATTTAATATTTGTTATAAATTTTATAAATATTAATTATTTAGGGTAGGGTCTTAATGGGTAGGTCAAAGTGGGGATAGTTAGGATTTATACCTTATTTTAGTGGGCAGGTAGGTATAAGTCTTCTTTTATATAATAACTAGTTGGATTTACCTGTGCAAGGCACAAGTAACTTTGGATAAAGTAAAATTATTGTGTGTGAAATGATATATTTTTATAATTTCTTATACATGTTGTTGTGAGGTCAACAATAGTGACCAATATTGTAGCCGTGAGAAATAGTTTCTTAATAGTAAACGGTTGGCGTCAATTTGCGCTTAACTCACATGGGCAAGGATCGAAACCCCCTTCTGCATGATCGAGGGATAAATTTAGCTAACTACCACGCCACATCTTGTGCTAAATTTAGATGTTATTTTGTCATGTTGATTCCTCGATTATTGGTATAAGAATATTTACCCTGAAGTGCGCCGTCCTCTCTCTGGGCAAAAACAGTGCAGCAAACCCCTCGAGGTAAAATTAATGACAATATCACATCTCGATCTAATGGATGCCGATAGAGTGTTCCATACAAATGTTTTAGCTGTTCCTCCATACCCATACAGGAAGAAAAAACCGCGATTCCAATTGTTTACTATAATAATAAAATATTTGACATGAAGAGTTTAAAATGAAAAAAATTATCAAATATTATTTATAAATTATACTATTAATATATTAAATTTGGGCAAACTCTCTCACATGTGTGATTTTAACAACTCTTTCATATAAGTAAAACTACTATAGTTTAGGTGGTCTAATAATATTTAGACTTGCAAAATTCTATCTTATGATACATATCAAAATATATTGGTGACCTAAGAGGCTAAGATTAAAGTGAGTTTGCCAAATATTTACCTTGAGTGATTTAGACAATCTCATAAGTAATTGTTGTAAAAGAATTTCTATTGTTTGACCATGGTAGGAATTATATATATTATATGTTTGATTCAAATTATGAAAGTAAGTTTTTATTTTTATGGTAGAAAATAAAAACAAATCTCTTTTATTGCTAAAAAAAACTAAAACTTTCTCACTGCAAACAGAGGAGATAAAAGATAAGTGACTTTTGGTATCTATACCGTTAAATATGTAAAGACGGTATATTTGGAAACTGATAAAAAAGTAAAAAATTACAATTTATTTCCACCGCCTAATTCTGCCTCTTCATCGATATCCATTACCTGCTGGCTCCACCCTCGCATCACACCTCTCCAACGCCCTCTCTCTCAGGAACGAACACGCTCGTTCCCTTCTTCAGGTAGCCGCTTCTTTCGGTCACTTCCATATATGAATGCTTGTGCGAGACTCGCTCAGGGGGTGATCAAGTTTAATTTTGGTGTTTCATGTCTGAATGCAAACATTGCTAGTTTGGGGTGTGTGGCGAGATCATAGCGTCGATGACAAATTTTCCCGTTGTTGTTTTCTCTTCGAAGATGGCTGAGGCTATTGATTTTCGGTGGTCCCTGAGATTAGCTATCAATTGTTTTTCAGTCGTATCTATGTTGAGACCGATCGCTTGTCGTTGGTGGAAAAGTGGAAGAAACCTTTGATGTCCTCGTCTTATTTGCATTCTATTTATTTGCATTATATTTTGTTGGATTGTAAGAATTTAGTTTTGTCTTTTTCTATTTTTGAGTTTGATTTTGTCCGCCAATCTGGGAATTGTGTTCCGGACTTCCTCTCTCGTCATGCTCTCTCTTTTATCAATCGTGTTTGGGTGGAAGAGGGGCCTCCGGGGTCTGGGATTAACTAATTTATTATGATTCCTTTTGAATTACTAAGTATAAATGCTTTGATTATTTGATCCCAAATCGCAGAAATACTAATTAATATATTAAACTAAAAATCTTCTATTCAGTTTTATATCATATTTTTTAAATTGTTAATAACAATAGGATGCATCAATACTATCATTTGACACCAACTTTTGAAAATTAACAGATGGATATTTTTTTTTGAATTCTAAATATTTTCCAGAACAAACAGTTCCTTTATTTTGTAAATATTTATGTGGGACCATATTAATCACGTTATAATGTCTTTAGATCCAAATTTAGTTTATAACGTGGTTAAAAACGATTTTGTCGAATTTCATTTATAATTACTTTTTAATATTAATTGGTTCAAAATATCGTGTCGTTCTACAGAAAAATAAATTAGACGACACTAATAAAACGGTTTTCCCATGGCGCTAAAGAGAACAAAATCGTTCTAAAAGAAATTAAATAATTTACAAAGGTATACACACATACCCTTAGCGTCAACAATGGTAATTTACTACATACACTTGTTGCTCATTCAAAAAATAAATTTAATTAACTTAAATTAAAAATTAGTTCTCATTTGAATAATTTTCATTATTCATATGTGTCCTTAGAGTGATGATAGATATTCATCTTCTAAACCCTACTACAAAATATGGAGAAGATAAATATTACAATTGAGATAAAAAGAGAACCAAAAAAATTATTGTAACATTAGAATTAATCAAAACTAAAACGAATTGAAGAATTCAAACATAATAACGCTGACATGATCCATTTCCTCGTGACGAGATTTGAGTTTGCTGATCCTTTAAAAGTAGAGGAACTCCTTGCCTCTCTCTCTTGTGGAAGAGCGTGCTTCCCATCCCCTTCATCTCCTATACCTACAAAATTGAGGATAATGCGAATATTGCAATAAAGATTAAAAGAGAACCAAATAAAAAATAGATAAAATTGCAACATGTGAAGGAATCAAAACTAAAACAAATTGAATGAATAGAACGCGGTAACGCGTGCAGAATAGAAAAACAAAGTTTGTAAGAATGAACAGATTGCTTACACAGAGATTTATACTTTGAAACTCACCACCATAGAAAAATAATTTAGAAGTATGCAGTAGTTTTCACGATTGATTTTTGGGTTTATTCTTTTAAAACGATATAGGAGAGAAACCAATTTATAGCATCAAGTGAGGAGACTAATTGTTAATAAAAATTCATATTTCAAAAAAAAAAATTAATTTGCTATTAATTAGTTATGATTCGTTCCGTATTTTAAAATTTGATTAAATATTTGGTATTAATTAGTTATGGTTCGTTCCTTATTTAACATTTGTAATCAATATCAAATTTTGTTCCTATTGAAATTTGATATTAATTAGTTATGATTCGTTCCTTATTTAACATTTGTAATAAATTTTATAAATATTAATTATTTAAAAAATATTTTTTTTAAGAATCTTAAGATTTGGTTAAAAATTTGATATTAATCAGACTAATTGTTAATAAAAATTCATATTTCAAAAAAAAAATATTTAATGTGGTATTAATTAGTTATGATTCGTTCCTTATTTCAAAATTTAGTTAAATATTTGGTATTAATTAGTTAGGCTTCGTTCCTTATTTAACATTTGTAATCAATATCAATTTTTGTTCCTATTAAAATTTGGTATTAATTAGTTATGATTCATTCATTATTTAACATTGTAATAAATTTTATAAATATTAATTATTTAAAAAATATTTTTTTAAAAAATCTTAAGATTTGGTTAAAAATTTGATATTAATTAGTCATGATTCGTTCCTTATTTAATGTTTAGGGTAGGATCTTAGTGGGTAGGTCTTAATGGGGGTAGTTAGAATTTATACGTTATTTTAGTGGGTAGGTGAGTATAAACCTTCTTTTATATAATATATAGATGTATATAGATTATTATTATTATTATTATTATTATTATTATTATTATTATTAAGTAGCTCCCCGAAGATAGCCAAGCATTATTTATGATATTTTGCCAGTTGCAGCAAGTTGTAAACTTTTAAACACATATTTTTTATTACATTTTGTTGACTTGGAAGCATTTTCTTTTAAATATTACTCCCTCCGTTTCTAATTAACTGTCACTTTAAGGTTTTGCACATATATTAAGGAATTGTATTAATGTTCTTGTTTTTATCAAAGTTACTACCTAACTTCCTAATATACCCTTTATCTTTCTTCTTAATTTAGACTCTTTAATTTCCCATCACCATTAATTAAAGGGTATAATTGGTAAAACATAATTAATACTCCCTTGAACTTTGTAAAGTGACAGTTAATTAGGAACAGAAAATGGATAAAAATAGTGACACTTAATTAGGAACGGAGGGAGTATTTACCTACGAGATTATGGGCATCCGAAATTGGCATGTAATATACCTCAGCGAGAAGTTGGAAATAGGCACGTTTAGAAAAGTCAGCCCGAGCTGTAACACATTTTAATATCATTACTTCTTCTTTTAGTGAGCTCAAAGTAACCACTGTCAAGCGAGCTCCCCGAGTTGTTGTCAGAATATTGAGAAATTAAAAAAGAGAATTCAATGTCAATGATCAGTAACATACATTATCATTATTATTATTGTTAACTTCACGCGTTGTTTATTTTTTATAGTAGCTCCCCGAAGACAGCCAAGCATTATTTATGATATTTTGTCGGTTGCAGCAAGTTGTAAACTTTTAAATACATATTTTTTATTACATTTTGTTGACTTGGAACCATTTGCTTTTAAATATTATTTACCTACCAGATTTTGAGCATCCGAAATCGGCATGCAATACGATACCTCAGCAAGAAGTTGGAAATTGGCAGGTTTTGAAAAACTCTGGCAGAATAGTTGAGGGATGAGTAGATACAGCGCTCACAATCGGATGGAATATCCATCATATAGATGCTTTTATTTATATCTTCTTCATCGCAGTGAGCTTTCCAGAATTCAGTGTATGTGTAACATTCGTTCTCACTATTGAGGAGTTCAGCAAGTTTCCCTCTGGTAAGGGAAAACTCATAACCCATCACTGTTGCAACAAAGTCTCGGTTGCGTACAAATGTTAAGGAGGACCAGAAGGCGAAGACGAGGTCTGGGTACATTGACTCATTAGAGGCATCACACAATGCTCGGAATGGTGTGTTACGCAGAGAATTGGTGCTGAGAACTTGATAGCGTTCTAGTTCAGGGAAATTTACGGTATAAGGAAGACAAATTTCAAAACCGTTTGTCATTTCTGTTTTTAATGAATAATAATGAACACAAAAAAGGAAGGATGCATGGAAGATGGAGTATTGGATGGAGAATTGAGAAAACATTCTGAAATTTATAAGCAAACGAAGAAAGTGAAACGGTGTGAATAAGAGCAACGGTCATGACTGTTCAGAGGCGTAGAGTAAAGAGATGTATTGGGAAGGAGAACCAGAGTGACTGTTTAGAAGAACGAAACCACGCATGCTGGAGAAACCGCACTGGGAAGCATTTATGAAGAGACAATGAAGTGGGTAGCAAGACAAGCATTTACGACAGAAACGGCGCACACTTCTTGTGCTCCGGGAAAACAAAACCCTAGTGGCTAGTGATAATAATAAAACCACACAAGAAAGGGGGGGGGGTTTGAATTGTGTGTGTGGTTTTTAAGCTTCTTTTCGCGAAATAACAGTTATAAGTTCAAAAACGTTTGTTAAATAAGTGCAGCGGAAATAATCCTACAACTGAACAATAAAGCACACACGATGTTTATCTTGGTTCACCCCCTTAATCGACAGGGCTACGTCCAATCCTTGGCTTAACCAAGATTTCCACTATTTGATCAAAATAGTACAAGTGTTCTCAGGGACTTCTCCCAGTATTCTTAGAACTACTCCTTTACAAGTATTCTAGCAGGACTTCTCCTTTTTCGAGTGTTAGACAGGACTCCTCCCAGTTCTTTTACAAGAAGACTTGGTTTCTACAAAATCTCTTCAGTAAAAGTGGGTAGAAAATGTGAAGAACAGGATTCAGAGATAATGAACAGGTTTGTTCTCTAAAGGGCTTGTGAGAGAAAGGATAAGAGTTTTTCACTCTGTAAAGAACTTCACATTGGTTGGCGACAATACTCAGATAATAGATAAGTTGAGATTGCTGAGTGTTTTGGCTTAGAGTTGTTTGATCGTAGATAATCAACTTGGAAAGTTTGAATGCTTTGACTGTGTAAAAGTCGCCAAGTTGAAACTAATGCTAAGTCCACTATTTATATCTTTAGTAGGATGTTTACTGGAAGCTTTGCTGAAGATCTTCAAAATAGTTCCGTTTGAATTTCTGCTCAAATGTGAGTAACGTACACTTCTGCATCTGCTGCTGCAATCTGCCAGATAATTAATGTTTCTTCAACGACGGAAGTCGATATCGTCTGGTGGTGCATTTTACCTTGAGCCATGGCTTCTGCAATTAATGCTCATGCCTTACAGCTAATGGAGTAATTAATGTTCTGACCAGAATATTTGAATTTGACCATTGGGGAGATACGATGATCAGAAAGCATTGCCGCTAATTCAATAAAATCAGCTTGAATTAGGAATGTCAGAGGATTTGAATCTTCAGGGAATGAGGCGCTTAATTCTGTCCCTTTCGCCATTAATGCTCTGAAGAGCCAAGAGGTGCTTGACAACTCATCTTTAGGTTGAACAAACGATTACCTCCTGATATTACTTTTTGCACGAGTCTTCAAATATTGCTTTAGTCAACCCAACATTCTTCGTATATAAATACACCCAGTGACTGATCAACTAGACGTTCATCATAGGCGGACGGACTCTCTCAGTTGGCAGACTAATTCACAGAGGCAGTGACCGGACGGATTTCTCCACTATCCATTACTTGAATATCTGCTTTTGATAATGCTTTGTCAAGGTCCACGCAGTGTATTTCCAAGTAAACAAATATTCCTGATCATGAAAACTGTTAAGAAGTTAGCAACACTTATCGAAATTGTTATTTATCAAAATATAGTAACTCATTAAATTATTTGATTCTAACAACTAGTACTGAACAACAACAACAACAACAACAACAATATTCAAAACAAAACCCTAGGACTAGAAGTATGTCAAGAGGACCCACCAGTGAGGGAGAGAAGAGCAGCCAACCGGAGAAGACGGGAACGGCGAGGCACGAAGATGGAGATGAGCCTGGCGCCGACGAGCATGCATAGCAGCGGTGGTGCCATTGCGAAGAGAAGGAGGGCCGGTGATGAGGTGCAACGGCCAAGAACGGCGGTCATGAGGTGCAGCGGCCAAGAACGACGGTCACGGATGCAACAGAGAAAGAGTTCACATATGGGTTTTCGATCTGAAAACTAGGGTTTTCAGGTTAACATAACAACATTTTAATAATAAATAAAACCTATCACCACGGTTCGCCTTAGAAACGGGTTAATAGACATATTTTATTACCCCGGTTCTGCTTGCAACCATGGTAATAGTCCTTTATTATTAAAAATAATAATAAAAACAATCTCTGTTACCACGGTTGACACGGAACCGAGGTAATAGAGAACATCAGTTACCTCGGTTCAACACGGAACCGTGGTAACTGAGCTCCGGGCACCATTTACCCTCGGTCCAAGATTAAACCGGGGTAACAGGGGCGAGGTAAAAAGGCAAATCTGTAGTAGTGCATCACACCAAAACAAGTTCAATAGATTTCCTTCTGGAGATTTATTGTACCTGAAGAAAAATAGTGGGTTATTGTCACATTTTCCCTGTAAAAATGATAGTGCAACAACAACATCAACATCTTTCACCCTTTGCCTTTTTTCCTTGTCTAGGTGGTTGGCCAAGTCCTTGCTGGTAAAACCTACCAACTCATGCCCACCTTTCTGACCCAACATAACCTCCATAATGTTGCGGGTTTTGACACCACATAACTTCATACCATCAGCTTGAGCTTTGTCTCCATCGCTCATGTTCTGGAATTTAGGAATCAAGTGAACATGCTGAGATGATGTTAATTCGTGACTGTGATTATCATAAAAAAAATACAACTTTCCACCGATTACTACTAGTATCACGACGAAAAAGAAATCTGGCAAGACAGCCAACTCTTGATAAATGCTTCGGTTGATTAACTCGGTCTATTCTATGCATATGCTTCTGATGTCTTACACTAGCCCTATTGCACACCACCTGACGTGAGACAATGTTTCCCTCGGAATCCTTATTCACATCATCTTTCCTCGGAGCGAACCCACAAAGACGGGCATATTTAGAATAATATTCAACTGCTTCCTCCTCCGAACAGAAATCCATTCCTCTAATGTCATCCGCGGACGATGAAATTATCCTTTTCACAAATTCCTCATCTATATCATTATTTCCTTCATTGTCATGTCCAATTTCATCAGCCACACCCCCATTGTCATCATTATCAGCTTCATTATCCCCTGCATTCCCATCTTTCTGATTGTCATTCACCACATTCTCATGCTCATTAGTCATTCCCATCATTACAACGCTCATTCCCATATTTCTGATTATCATTCACCACATTCTCATGCTCAATCCCATCATTACAACGCTCATTCCCATCTTTCTCATGCTCAGTCCAAATTCCAGTATCAAGACTATCTTTGTCATTAACAGTGAACAGCTCATCATCAAACAGATTAACCCAGTAATCTGCATCTGAATTACCCATATAACCAAATCTGAAAACCATTCAAAAACACATGTTCATCACGTTACTAGCTACCACACACAGTTACTAACCAAACACAGAAAGATATTGATTCAAAATCACTCCATATGAACTATCGTGGGAACAATTTTAAGCAAATAACATAACACACTTACCAGATAAAATTGCATATTGAACCAATCTGGATGCAAGTGTGAAGACGAGAATCGCTCTTCCTACCTACACTTGCACACTCTGAATTGAAAAGAGACGAATGGTAAGATTCCTTCGTAAACCAACCAAGATGAGAAATAGAACACAGTAGTGGACAGTGAGTCAGGACTTGCCAAGTGAGAACTCTGAGCCTTCTTCAGAACGCTGGGTTAATGGCGAAGAGGGGAGGATCGACCATGCTCTGGCTTGCAGGAACTCACTGTGAGGCAACAGCAGCGGCGGCAGGGACTCAAACGGAGACAGAGGGGCTAAGAGCAGAAATGGGGTGGTGTCTATCTCTCTTTTCACACGAGAGGATCCAAATCCAAATAAAAAAGAGGTACCACATAAAATGGCATTTTATCAAATCACTCATTATTTCTTTTTTCTTTCTAAACTATAACTTATTGCTTGCTTATTGTTCAACACTTTTTCCTTGAGATCTGCACGGTGAAGCTTAAACCGTTGGATCATCGGAAACCTTAAATGGAATGAATCTATAAATTGTGACCTAGATTAAGTGAATTTTCACAACTCCTCAACTCAACTTGTTCCTCAATCTGCATAAGCTTAAGAAATATAATGGAACCTGAACTCCTGCTAGTGTATTTTTCCCTTTTAGCATCTGTTTACTACTTTCTTTTCCTCCCTTATTTGCACCACCAACGCCACTTTCCTCCATGTCCTCGTCAGTTGAGGCTTCCAATCATTGGCCACATGCACCTTTTGAATCCCCTTCTTCACCAATCCCTCCACCGCCTATCCCTCCGAGATGGGCCTGATGATCTCTTGTCTCTCTATTTAGGTTCCCGTCTCTGTGTTTTCACTTCCTCCACTCGCCTCGCTAAGCAACTCCTTCAAGACAACGAGATTTCCTTTAACTGTCGCATTGACACTGCCGTCGTGAAACGCCTCACTTACGATTCTTCTCTGGCGTTTGCGCCCTTCGGAGATTACTGGCGGTTCATCAAGAAACTAACCATGAACGAGCTTCTAGGGCAACGTGGCATCAACAAATTCCAGCGCTTCCGGGCCCAAGAGACTGGTAACTTGCTAAGGCTTTTGGCCGAGAAAGCCCAAGCTGGTGAGGCTGTTAACATCACTGCGGAGTTGCTTAAGCTCACCAACAACCTTATTTCTAGGATGTTGTTGGGGGAAACAGAGGAAGCCAGAGATGTGGTGCGTGATGCCACCAAGATCATTGGGGAGTTTAATGTTTCTGATGTCATTTGGTTGTTTAAGAAAGTGGATTTTCAGGGCTTTGGGAAACGGGTGGAGGATGTGTATCACAGGTTCGATGCGTTGGTAGAAAGGATTATTTGCAAGCGTGAGGAGATGAGGAAAAATAAACAGATGGAGGAAAGTTTGAGCAGTACTGAGGGTGATCATCATTTCAGAGACTTTCTTGATATTTTGATTGATTGTGCTGAGGATGAGAGCTCCGCGGTGAAAATTGAAAGAATTCATATTAAGGCCTTAGTTATGGTAAATTCAAATTTCTATCTCAATACCTATCTTATATATATTAATCTACTACATGATTTAACTCAACTTTTGACTATAGTCATATACACAACCGGTCACGTAAATAATTTTATATTATTATTTCTAATATGTCTTAATCTGAAATTTAACTTTTTCATTAGAATAGAAGAATTGAAAGCGACGGATCTATCAAATATTAAAATTTAAAGTTCCACTAGCTTAGGATTTCTTTAGAAAAAAAGTATATATAGATATGAGTCGTATGACGACGTAGCAAAATATTACTTTATGGTAAATAAATAAAATTAATAGTTTTTTACCGTTCTTTCTTATTAATTAATTAGCTAAATGCTAATTATGTAAAAAATTCAATATTTGTTTTTAAATATTTCATTTTCCGTTCCTTTTAAGGGGATGTAAAAGCACATGAATAACTAATGCATGGAAATTCATTACCTTTAAATGGCTGGCATGGTTTTTGTAGGATTTCTTCACTGCAGGAACAGATACTACAGCAATTGCAGTAGAGTGGGCATTATTAGAGCTCATGAACAACCCTTTGTTACTCCAAAAAGCTCAAGAAGAGATTCATAATGTAGTAGGGAAAAGTAGAGTTATTGAGGAATCTGATTGTCCAAATCTTCCTTATCTCCAAGCCATTGTAAAGGAAACATTTCGTTTGCACCCACCTGTGCCTTTGGTTACTAGAAGATGTGTGGCAGATTGCAAGATTGAAAATTATGTCATCCCAAAAGACTCAATAATCTTTGTGAATGCTTGGTCCATTGCAAGAGACCCAAACAATTGGGAAAACCCTTTGGAGTTTCGTCCTGAGAGATTCCTAAAGCATGGTGAAGGGGGTTCAATAGATGTGAGGGGCCAGCATTTTCAACTTTTGCCATTTGGGTCTGGAAGGAGAATGTGCCCTGCGGTTTCTTGGGCTAAGCAGCAGGTGCCAGCACTGCTTGGAGCTATCATTCAGTGCTTTGACTTTCATGTTGTGGATCCCGAAGGTAAGGTTTTGAAGGGTCTCATTGATATGGATGAAAGACCTGGATTGACTGCTCCAGCGGCTCAAAACCTCGTGTGTGTTGCTGTTCAAACGATCCAAGGTCGACCGATTGAAATGTTTGGATGTTGATTCATCTTTTGAATCGGTCAATGGGGATTTTAAACTGACCTTATAAAATCTTATCATTGAAGAGATGTGACATGGTTTGAAATCTTATTTTAGTATTTTTGGTATTTTATTTAAAATGTATTGTCATTTATTTTTCAATAATATGTATTTCCTTTCATTTTCAATTAAATAATACCATGTTGAACTTTAAATAATATCTTTTTTAATTATTATTAGTTTAACTTAATTTAATATTTGGTGGAAATAAATAATATAAATATA
The DNA here is from genome assembly GCA_030819835.1 of Acmispon strigosus. Taxonomy (NCBI): domain Eukaryota; kingdom Viridiplantae; phylum Streptophyta; class Magnoliopsida; order Fabales; family Fabaceae; genus Acmispon; species Acmispon strigosus. The sequence continues at coordinate 40,716,227 of JAUAMA010000005.1, read as the reverse complement.
TTGTCATTGTGGGTCCAAATAAAAGTAAAATAAGATCTCAACCACTGGAGCGAAATATGCAGTGTGATCTTATGGGTGTCATAAATCCTATGTGGCAGTATAGACCCACCAGAAATTTTTAAGACACCAAAATAAGATCCCACCATTGGAGATTCCCTTAAAAGATACCAATGCGATGCACGAGTCCAGATTTTATTTTTAAAGTTTAGAATCCTCTATAGCAAAATAAACTATAACATTAACTACTATAGAATTGTCATTTTACTACGGTTCCGAGCAGCATATTACCACGGTTAATCCGTGGAATTGCTCGGCGTAGTAATAGATCAATTACCATGGTTGAAGGCGGAACCATGGTAATATTATACCTCTGTAATACTCGGTTGAAGGCAGAACCGTGATAATATCATGCCTCTGTTACCACGGTTTAAGGAGGAACCGTGGTAAAATCACACTCTGTTACCACAGTTCAAGGCGAAACCGTGGTAATATGTTTGGTTTTTTTTTTTACCTCTGTTACCACGGTTCCTGTATAAACCGTGGTAATATACTATAATATTCACTACTACATGTAACGACCGTGCCTAAAAATTTAAGTTCAATGAACAGAGTCGCCACCAGTGTTTTTTATTTAAGGGAAAACATCGGAAAAGCCTTTTGAAATTATTTTATTTACAAAACTTGGGTTCGGAGGTCTATTTATGCGTAGGGAAGGGTGGAGGACGAACCTCCACAGCACCCCTAGTGCACCCATCTTAAGACGGTTACCAAAAGTTGTTTATGCATGTGTTAAATTTTATGAAAACGTTGAAAAACCCCAAAACAAAAAGAATTTTTTTTTTAGCCTGGTAGGTGCGACCCTAGGCCTGCATACTTCTTTTCGTTAGGGAGATCAAGGCTTACACAGTTCTTAAATAAAATTTTGGTTTGCTTGTCATTTTTTAATTTTTGAAATGATTAAAGACCTGTCTCGTAGTAATGCGAGAGGAGCTTTTAAAAACATGTTTTGTTTGTTTTTTTTAGGAGAGAAGGGCGAGTAGTAATGCGAGAGCGGCGTTTTGAAAATATGCTTTATTTTAAAGAAAAGCGACAAGTCTCGTAGTAATGCGAGAGTGTCTCTAATCGATTTTTTTTTCAGACGAGAAGATCGTCCCACAATAATGTGAGAGTGTCACTAATCAATTTTATTTATTTTTATTTTAATCGAGAAAGTCCTATTGACCGTCCCACAGTAAAATGGGAGTGTCACTAAGCAAAGGGCCGGGTTAATTTTAAATTAATGGTGTAGGAGCTAGACAGTCTCACAGTAATGTGAGAGTATCATTAAGCAACGAGTTGAATTTAAATTACTAGACAGTCTCACAGTAATGTGAGAGTGTTCGTAAACAACGAGCTGATTTTAAATTAATCGCGTAGGAGCTAGTGTGAGAGTATCACTAAGCAACGGGTTGATTTTAAATTACTAGACAGTCTCACAGTAATGCGAGTGTCCCTAAACAATAGGCTGATTTTAAATTAATCGCGTAGGAGCTAGACAGTCTCACAGTAATGTGAGAGTATCCCTAAAAAATCGTTAAATCTATTTTAAACAAAAATAAACTATGATAGTCCCGCAGTAATACGAAAGTACCGTTAGTCAAATATCTCGTTTTCATTATATACAACAAAATTAACAAATAGTTAGCACCAGTTAGTGGTTAGTAACAAATAGTTAGTGAATAATCAGTAGAACAAACAGGACGGTCCCCTCAGCTACATTTACACAACTAAAATAGCATGCTTAGAATTGATTTTAGCGGTCAGAATTGATTTTAGCACAAAATTACACAACCAAAACAATATGTTTAGAATTGATTTTAGCACAGGTCATAATTGAAATAGCATGGCAGAATCAACGCATAATTGAAATAACATGTCGGAATTGATTTTAGCATGTCTGAACTGATTTTTAGCATGTCAGAAATGATTTTAGCATGAAGCACAACCGAAATGTTGTGTAATCCAGTTCCCATATGTGTTGAATTACCCCAAAGTATGACATGTCTGCATATATGGGGTTTCTCTTTGGCGCTAGAGACATGCATAGCTCTAGCAACAAGAGCCACACCACTGTTTTTCATTGTACTCCGATCATCTTGGGCTTCCGTATTAAATGTATAACCATTAATTACATACCTATTGTAAGAAAAGGCATGTATACCCGAACCCTTTGGCAACCATTTCAATCTCTCTGAAATAGAGGTAGGATCTTCTTTCCACTCCTTAGAAACATGATCCTTTAGCCATTTTATAAAAGTCCTATTGTGCTCCTTTGCTAACCAATTTTCAGACCCATTGGGGTTCAATCTCTTAATCTCATCCTTGTGTTTTTCAACATATGGCCCAACCTTGGCAGCATTGAGCAAAACATATAAGTGAGCTTGTTGCCATTCTTTGGTTTGTATGGTTACTATCTCACTTTTAAACAACCCTTCCCCTTCTATTCTTCCTGTGTGACAAGACTTTGGAAGCCCAATGGAATCAACATTGGACAGGTATTCGGTACATAATTCAATAGCTTCTTCTACTAAGTACCGTTCAACCATACACCCCTCTGGCCTGCTTTGGTTTTTTACATAACCTCTTAAAATCTTCATGTAACATTCAAAATGGTACAACCATCTCATATAAGTTGGTTTGCACATTTGTATCTCTCTAACCAAGTGAATGGTTAGATGAACCATTATATCAAATAATGAAAGTGAAAAGTACATCTCAAGCTCACATAAAGTTGTAGCAATTTCTCTTTGCAATGTTGTCAACTTCGAAGGGTCAATCACTTTGCTGCAAATAGCCTTAAAGAAGAGACACAATCTTGTTAAGGTATCTCGCACTTTTTTGGGCAAAATGGAGCGTATGGCCACTAGTAGCAAGTTCTCCATAAGAATATGACAATCATGAGTCTTTAATCCCTTTAACTTAAGTTCTTTCATTGATACGAAGTTCTTAACATTTGAAGAGTACCACTTGCACAAAGCAATTTTCTCTTTCCTGCATAGAGTATAGGCTACTGGAGGCAGGTATGTACGTTTTACCTTCTTCACTGGTCTTAATTATTTTCTTATGCTCATGCTAACCAAATCAAGTCTTGCATTGATGCTATCTTTAGACTTGCTTGGCACATTTAGTAAAGTACCAACAACACTTTCAAGAACATTCTTCTCAACATGCATCACATCAAGAAAATAATAAGTTGTGCTAAGTCTAAATTCTTAGTCGGAATATGGTGTTGGCAAAATTGGTCAAAATATTTTGACCAATTTCAACTGTACTGTTTTTATTATTAATTCAACCAAGTATATTTTAATCTACTAAGTGGATTGAATGGCATAACATATGCCATGATAATATTTTAATCGGCCAAGTGGATTGAATTGAATTGAATAGCATAAGATATGCCATGATAATATTTTAATCTACCAAGTGAATTTCGTCTAAGTTTTTTGCAATATACCATACCATTTTTCGACCCATGGTTTCGAGGAAATATGGAGAGCATTGGAAGAAATTAATAAGGCTACTCCAAGATGAATTCAAATTCAAGCAAGACATGAAGAGTTACCAGAAGTGGTTATTGGAAGTTACTGAAAGTTATTGGTAGTTTAGTTGGTTTATTTTAAAATAGACATGTGTCTATTAGGTGGAAAGGGTAGTTATCAGGAAACTTGGTCTATAAATATGACCTCCCATTGTAAAAATAGGTAGATTCACACATTCATGCTCTACAAACTCTGAAAGCCAACGCGTCCGACGACTGTGACAATACGGCAATTACGAGACCACGAGTACGATTGTTGTGTTTCTCACTCTTATATTCAATGTAATTTACTTCTGCCATTTTGATTTCTTTCTTTACTTTGGTTTGTCTTTTCCTTTTAATTTCTTCTCTATTTTGAATTCAGTTTTACTTTCCTTTCCTTTAATCTATTGTTGTTCTACTTCATCTTCTTTCTTAAACTTTGAAGAACATTGTTCTGTTCTTCATTCAAAACCCGGAAATGACAATTAAACATTTTCACACAAAGAACCCGAAAATGACTTTGAATCCAGTCCTCTAACTATTTTTGGATTCGGCTCATTTACCAAAAATCAGCGTAAACACTCCTAATATGGAAAACTCGAAGAAAATTGACTTTTTCTTCCAACCACTTTTAGGAACTTGTTTTTTGAAAGTCTTGCCGAATGCACACCTCAAGTTATTCACCCTTGCAAACAGATCAGCACTCTTCAATGGCTTGGGAGCTCTATCTTCTTCTATATTTCCATTGAAAGCTTTTGACCAGCCCCAATAACGATGTCTTGTATGCAAGAATCTACGATGTTATGGGAAAACATTCTTTTTACAATGTTCTAATCGCATTGAAGCTGTACCATGTTCACATATAGGGCATGCAAGCTTTCCTTTTACACTATATCCCGACAAATTTCCATATGCCGAAAAAAAATTGATCTAACCAAACAACATTGCCCTCAGCCTGAAAGTTTCTTCCCTTGACCCATTATACACCTCTACACCTACATCCCATAATTTCTTCAGATCTTCAATTAGAGGAGCCAAGTATATGTCTATGTCATTTTCGGCTTGCTGAGGCCCAAAAATTAACATAGATAACATCATATACTTGCGCTTCATACAAAGCAAAGGAGGTAGGTTATAGATCACTAGTATCACCGGCCATGTACTGTGGGTGCTACTCTGAAGGTTATGTGGATTTATTCCATCAGTAGACAATGCAAGGCGTAGGTTTCTTTCCTCTTTGCCAAATTCGGGATAGTCCGAATCAATTTTTTTCCATTAGGGAGAATCTGCCGGTGTCGAAGCATTCCATCACCTTCCCCTTTATCTTTATGCCATGTCAGGTGTTTCGCAACTTCAGCACTACGGTACATGCGCCTAAATCTGGGTATTATGGGGAAATACCATAACACCTTTAAAGGACTTGATTTTCCTTCTTATATCATGGAGCTTTACATTTAGAACATGCCGTCAGAGATACAAAAGCATTTGTTTAGCCTCGTATGTTTGACCGGGAAGAACGTTCTCCTCTGGAAGCATATCTTTTAAGAGAGAAAGTAAGTCAGTGAAGCTCTTATCAATCCATCCATTGCCAGCTTTCAAGTTGTACAACTTTAAGACCGCAGACAATCTTGTTAATTTAGAGCATCCTTCATAAAGAGGCGTCTTCGCATCAATTTTCAACCTCTCAAACATTTCAGTACAATCACAAAGATCCTCTTCTATCGCCTCAGCTATTTCATCAACATGGTCACCCTCACATGCATCTTTCTCCATATAAAATGAGGCAGATCCCAGAGTATCCGTTGCATCGCTAGAATCAAATCTGGACTCACCATGATTTGTCCAACGTATATAGTTCTTATCAATTCCATTGTAAATTAGATGTCCTTCCAATTCATGTGGATTAACTCGAATACCATGACAACAATCTAAACAGGGGCATAAGATGCTATTAGGATTCTTTGTGCGTTGAACCGCGAAGGAAACAAACTCTTTCATTCTGGCCGCATATTCATCGGATAAGCGATTACCAAACTTACGATCCATACGTACCTGATCAATAGATGTTAATGTCTACATGCAATTACAACATCCTCAAAGTCTAGTACGTCCTACTAAAATTCAGAGGGGGAGATTCCTATTCTAGCCGGAATTCTAAAATTCAGGTTATGTTATTGTAAATTACGTAATATTCAGGAGATTAGAAGCTACCATTAAATAAAAAGCTACCAGATAGTATTCTCACAGAATCCTTACAATCTAACATGACTCACAAAACAGAATACACATTCCACAAAATGTACTGAACAACAACAAGAATCTTCAACAGAATACACATTCCACAAAATGTACTGAACAACAACAACAAAAGCATGAGAACTGGTAATTATCACATAGATAAGTTCCTTAAATTCCACAAAAATTAAAACTCCAAGCAAAGTTACTGAACAACAACAACAAAAAATTTCAAAAGAAAACCCTAGAAGTAGAAGCAGATCAAGAGGACTCACGAGTGAAGTGTGAAAGAAAGAGGAACGAGCTGAGTAGCAGGAGGAATGAGTTGAGTGAGCACACAGAGAGGAAGGCCGCGAGCAAGAAAAGGATTGGCCGCAATGAGCTTGCAAAGCAGTGGCAGAGCGATTGCAGAGAGAACAAGTGTCAGTGATGAGGTGCAGCGGCAAGGAGCGGCGGTAATGAGGTGCAGCGGCATGGAGTGCCGAGTGGCGGTGACGAGGTTGAAGAGCGATGGAGTCGCGACAGATAAAGGGAAGACAAATGAGTTTTCTCGAAACAAAGGTTTCTTATAGCTATAACAGGGGGAAATCAAAAAACTTAAGCACCTATTACCACGGTTGTCTTAATAACCGTGGTAAATCACCAATTTTTTAATAAAATAATACTTATTACCACGGTTCGCCCGACAACTGTGGTAATAGAAAATGTTAATTAAAAAAATAATAAAATCTATTACCACGGTTAGCGTAACATCCATGGTAATAGATAATGTTAATTAAAAAATAATGAAACCTATTACCACGGTTCCCGTAGCAACCGTGATAACAGACAATGTTAATTAAAAGAGCAACTGTGGTAATAGGCAGTGTTAATTAAAAAAAATATCTCAGTTATCACGGTTACCATACAACTGTGGTAATAGAGCACATCAGTTACCACGGTTCAACACGGAACCGTGGTAACAGAGCTCGTAACCTCTTTTTACCACGGTCTGACACGAAACCGTGGCAACATGGGCTTGGTAAAAAGGCAATTCTATAATAGTGATTAACTTATATAGTTATAATTATGGTTAAATATATTTTTGTCCCCGTTAAATATTAATTTTGGCCTTTCTTTAAATTTGTTATTGGTTTAAATTCTCGTAATCTCTTCAAAATGCACCAAGTCATCACTAAAATAGATTGAGGGATAAAAACATGATCATTTTCATAAATAATGGAGATTTAAAATCAAAAATAAAATTAAAGAGAGGACAAAATCAATATTTCACCATTTTAGAGAGACCAAAGATATATTTAACCCTTACAATTATAGGATATGTTTTTGGTCCCTGACTTATACACCATAATCTAAAATGGTCCCTATAAAAAATTTACATAGTTTTTAGTCCCTGAAAATTATTGTTTGATTTGAAATAGTCCTCATGACATCATAGAACATTTTTGGAATACTATTTACCCACTCACACACCCACGTGGTAATCCTAGTCAGATATACGTGTCAACGTGTAATTTTCACATCAGTTTTAGTCCTTCAATATTCTCTTTCATCAAATTTAGTCCTTCTCAATTTTCCCCTCTTCTTCCTCTTCCTCTTCCTCCCGTCTCTTCAAACCTCTCCCTCCTCTCCTCATTAGAGAAGCTGACAACCACCATGTCCAACCCTCTATGTTAATCACACGCCATCACCTTCACCTACATAAAACAATCCTTCCTTAACAACTCCCACTTCCCTTTACAAAAGTACCCTGCTGAATCTATTATTAAGAATAATGATCAAGGGTACTTTTGTAAAAGGAAGTGGGAGTTGTTGAGGAAGGATGGTTATATGAAGGTAAATGTGATGGCGTGTGATTATCATGGAAGGTTGGACATGGTGGTTTTAGGCTTCTCTTATGAGGAAAGGAGGGAGAGGTTTGGGGAGAGAGGAGGAAGAGGAAGAGGAAGAAGAGGGGGAGTTGAGAAGGACTAAAACTGATGTGAAAATTACAGGACACCTATATATGACTAGGATTGCCACGTGGACGTGTGACTGGGTAAAAAATATTTCAAAAATGTTTTATGACGTCATAAGGACTATTTTCAATCAAACAAAAAATTTCAGGGACTAAAAACTATGTACATTTTTTATAGGGACCATTTTAAACTATAGTGTAAAAGTCAAGGACCAAAAACATATTTAACTCATAATTATGTAATGAGATTTCTATATATTATTCGACTCGGAAGTACTCATAATTGATATTTGGGACCATATGAATTTTTCATACATTTTATCAAAATTGTAAGTGTATTACAGTAGAGAAATAAATTTTGGAATTCAAACTAAGCTATTTCATTTCTCTCATCCCTAACTGTAAGAAGCCCACTACTCCTCAAGATTTTAGACCACTAAGTCTATGTAAGGTCATTATGACGATTGTCACAAAAGCTATGGCAAATTGGTTGAAAGGGATTCTCTCTAAACTTATTGACCTGGCTCAAAGTGTTTTAGTCCCCGGAAGACTTATCACTGATAATGCATTAATAGCTCTAGAATTTTTTCACTGGTTGAAGAAAAAGAAGAAAGGTAAAAAGGGGATGATGGCTTTGAAGCTTGACATGGCCAAGGCCTATGATAGGATGTAATGGTCTTTCCTCAAAGATGTTTTAGCTCAGATGGAGTTCCAGGATAGGTTTGCAAGGATGATTATGGATTGTGTGTCCACTATTTCTTATCAGTTGTTGCTTAATGGTTTTCCTTGTGAGAAGATCTTTCCCACTAAAGATTTGTGTTAGGGGGACCCTATTTCCCATACTTATTTATTCTTTGCTCTAATTCTCTATCTGGTTTGTTCAGCTCCAAGGTTCAGGTGGGATCAATTCTTGGGCTGAAGATAGCTAGAGGGACTCCTACTATCTCACATCTTCTGTTTGCTGATGATTGTTTGCTATTTGCTAGAGCTTCAGTTCATGAGCCTAACTCACTTTCTCATCTACTCCTGGATTATGAGAGAACTTCTGGTCAATTGGTTAACTTGGGGAAATCTGAGATTTCATTTAGTCGAAATGTGCACGTTGATGTTAGAAATTTGATCCAACAACAGATGGGGGTTAAGGCTGTTGAAGCTCACTCCAAGTACCTTGGCCTTCCTACTATCTTTGGGAGATCCAAGAAGGTAGTGTTCTCTATTATTGAGAATAGAATGTGGAAGAAAGTCAAAGGTTGCAACAAGAAGAAGCTCTCAAGTGCGGATAAGGAGGTTTTGCTGAAGTCCATAGCTCAAGCCATCCCAACTTATGTCATGAGTTGTTTTAAATTACCTGAGGGGTGTATTTATTCTCTTAAAGGCATGATGGCTAGATTCTGGTAGGGTAGCAATGTGAAAGAGAAAGGGATCCATTGGTTAAGTTAGGAGAAACTTAAGAAGCCAAAAGTTTAAGGTGGACTGGGTTTAGGTTTGTTTGGAGCTTTAGTGAAGCTATGTTAGGAAAGCAATGCTGGAGAATAGTTCAAAGGGAGCTGGTTGCTCAGATTTTCAGAAGCAGATATTTTCCTAAATCATCTTTATTAGATGAAACATTGAGAACATGTTTTTTGAAAATTAAAAAGGCATCAAGACAGGATAAATATAATAATAGTATACTTCTAGCTTTATAAGATAGCTCTTTCTTGTGATGTGTCCTAGACCATGTACTTCTAAGTTAGAATTAGAGCTTTTTTTATTCAGAGTCTATGATTATAACTGTTAGAAATGCGTAACTGAACAACACTAAACAGTAGAGGTAAAATAGAGTGAAAACAGAGAGAGAGAAAGGTAAAATGAAATTTGAATAGTATTTACTATTATGTGTATTCTACGACTATTTTGATTGAGCGAGAGAACGACATTTATAAACGTAGCTCCTTGTGGATCGATAACACCCCTACTATACTACAATTGAATCGTAAAAGAGGTTTGAGCGTAGCGCAAGTATAGGTTTTTATTAGAAGTGTGAAAAACCCTTTTAACACTCCGACGGTGGATGTTGAAGAAGTAGTTGACGACGTCAATAACATGGAAGAAAGGGGCCCAAATGTGAAGTCTAATGACCATATTACGAATGCAAGTTCCGGTAATGCGTCATCATCTGTTGTTCGGGTAGATTGTACAGAAGTATTCACAACTGGTAAGGTGCATATTTCTGTTGCGCTTAATAAGCATCATACAAATATTGGATTGTATGTGTAACCGTTCTTGTTGCTTGCAGAAATTCCTTAATCGCCATGAACTATTCGATAGGGCTCAGTTGGTGGGGAAGGAGAATGGATTTGTTGTTGTTACCGCCAAGTCTGATTATGGGAGCCTCAAAAGAAAGGAACTTCTCACGTTAGGATGCGAGCGGGGTGGGAAATACAAACCATACAAGGGAAAACTGACGAAGAGGAGCACCGGAACAAGAAAATGTGACTGTCCATTTAAGCTAAGAGGAAGACCCAGAAAAGATGAAGGGTGTTGGCGGCTCAAGATGTTATGTGGAGTTCATAACCATGCAAGAGCACAGTCGTTGGTTGGTCACGCATATGCTGGAAAATTGACTTCTACGGAAAAACAGTTGGTCGAAGATATAGTAGACAACAGGGTTAAACCAAGTCACATGCTCGTTTCTTTGAAGGATAAGAATCCTGAGAATTTAACAACAATTCAACAAGTTTACAATGCATGTGGACGGTACAGGAGGACAAAGAGGGGTTCTCTAACAGAGATGCAGCACTTGATGCATTTATTGGAACGGGAAAAATATGTTTATTGGCATCAGATTGATGACGAAACTCAGATTATTCAAGTTATATTTTGGTCACATTCGGATGGCATCGAGCTGTTTAATTTATATCCTACTGTTGTGCTCATAGATAGTACAAAAAAAACCAACAGGTATGGCTTACCACTTCTTGAAATGGTTGGTGTCACATCAACATACATTACCTTCACTATAGGATTTTCTTATATGTCCTCTGAACGGACACATGATGTTGTATGGGCCTTGACAAAACTGAAGGGATTGATTGTTAAGGAAGATAGCTTGCCTAGTGTCATTGTGACTGATAAAGACCTTGCACTGATGGCAGCTGTAGAAGAAGTTTTCCCAACAGCCAAACACTTGCTGTGCAGGTTCTGTATTTCAAAGAATGTAAGTGCATAGTGCAAGTTATATTGCCAACCGAAAACAGTGTGGGATGACATCATGGAAGCATGGCAAGATATCATGGATTCTGAGTCCGAAGAGGAGTATGATATTCATCTAAGGACCATGCAAATTTTATGTGAATCTTTTACTCAGTTGAATTCGTATGTTCAGAAAACTTGGTTGACAGATCATAGGCAAAAGTGTGTAAAGTGCTGGATTGATTCGGCCATGCATCTTGGGAACACGACAACCAACAGGTATAGCCCACTTCATGTTTATTTTAATGTTTATAGCTTGGCTTAAAATATAGTTATGTTATAACTATTGTACGGCAATGCATCGCAGGGTTGAGGGTGCTAATGCAAGGCTGAAGCATTTGCTTGAGAATAGCAAGGGTGATATGTGTTATTGCTGGGATGCCATGAACAAGCTAACTATACTGCAACATGCAAAGATAATGTCATCTTTTGAGCATAGTATATTCATCAAGGATCACAAATTCAGAGGTTACTTCTACAAGAATTTGATTGGTTTTGTGTCAAAGAAGGCTCTTGAACTGCTTGCGAAAGAGAAAACTAGAATGAGCAGGGTGGGGGTTGATAGTTCTTCATGTAGTTGCAGACTAAGAAGTACCCATGGGTTACCTTGTGCTTGTGAGCTTGCAAGGTACACTTGTGTGCCTTTGGGGACCATCCATCATATCTGGAGAAGACTGAAAAATGCACTTGAACGTGCGAAATTAAAAACACAACAACTCGCACTCAACAGTGCGAAAAAAAAGAAAAAAAAACACTCAACATTACACAAACACACTCATCAGTGCGAAATCGTCATCCAAACCTTACACGCACTTAACATGTGCGAAAAAGAAAATGTCACAACAAAAACGCACACGCTAAGTGCGAATGCTTCAACCTAACCAAAACGCAGTAAAAAAGTGCGAAATAAGTCTCATCAAAACCCTAAAAACGCAGTTAACATGTGCGAAATTTAAGAATACACAACATATTCGCACATGTTAAGTGCGAAATCAAACAAAAAATTCATAAAAACGCACATATAAGGTGCGAAATGAAAACGGAAATGAAGAAGCATATCGTGAACGGCGATTCAGTACGAAAAACGGGATAAAACCAAAAAGACAACAAGAACGAGATCACATACCTCTATCGGTGGCGGTAGAGCAACAAGAAGATCACAAAGAGAGTGGGTGGCGCAAATAGGTGGCGAGAGTGGGCGGCAAGAGCAGAAACGAGAAAGGAGAAGAATGGGGAAGTTAGCATAGGGGGTGGTGGGAGGAAACAATAGTAGATGGGTAATTTTTTTTTACTGTAGGGGTATTTTAGAGATATAAGAAATGGGGGATGGCAAATGAATCAATATGGGTGGCACCAAAACTGATACCCTTTTTTTAATTACACAACTAGTATAAATCGCCTCTATTTTTTTCTTTTTGAAAACACCACCGCTAGTGGCGAAACCTTTTTTTCAAATTTTTCATTAGTGACGGAAACAAATCTGTCACAAAATTGTAGTACATAATATGAAAGAAATTAGTGACGGAATCTGGGGTGAGAAGTTTTCCATCAGTCCCAAAGAATAATTCCATCACTAAATTATTTTCTATTATTCACTAGGATTTTGTGACGGACTAAACATCATCGCAATGAATGTTTGGTTGCTAAATAGTCTGCGACGGAAACCTTCTCTCTCCACATTCCGTCACTACATCCTTTTGTATTATAAACTAGGAGTTTGTGACAAATTTGTTTTCATCACTAACGAAGAGAGTAAAAAAAATAAAAAGAGGTGTTGCCACTAGCAGTGGCGACTTCAAAAGAAAAAAAAAAGGTATCACCACTTTAAGTGACAATTTATACTAATTAGGTAATTAAAAAAATGTACACTACTTTTGGTAAATAAATTTAGAAATAGCATATACAAAGTGTCTTTACATGAAAGATGAGTATTTTAATATATTGTTCTCTCTTCTCTTACTCTTCTTTTTTTCTCATACAAATCAATTTACACTCTTTAATTTTCTCCTCCTTCTTATCTTCTCTTTTCTTGTTCTCTTTTTCCCACAACCAAATAAAGTTTTATTCATGGATCATTGGACCAAGTCAAGTCAATTACGAAATCGATCTTAACTATTCAATTTGTTATATTGTGTCCGATTTAGGGTATCGTTTATGAATTGACTAAATTTTTAACTCTTTAGACATTGGAACTTTATCCATATAATCTAAGAATTTGCCAGTCAAACATGTACTTTCTCTTCCAAATTCCAGTAAAAAGTAATTAATTTTTTTAACTTTGATTAACTTAGGATTCATCTTTAGCCATTAACAGTGAAAATATGATATATTTATCAAAACATGAGAGGTTGCGTATTTTCTGTGTGCTCTTTAATTTCAACGATGACCTACAGAAATCAACATCGATGATCACTCACATACATTATTATTATTATTATTATTATTATTATTATTATTATTATTATTATTATTATTATTATTATTATTATTATCAACTTGTTTATTTTTTATAGTAAGCTCAAGGTAGCCAATAACTAGGACTAGTTCTCTCGCCGAAGAAAGCCAAGCATTATTAATATTTATTGCAGCTAGTTGTGAACTTTTAAATACATATTTTTTATTACATTTTGTTGACTTGGAATCTATTTTTAAATATTTACCTACCGGATTTCGAGCATCTGAAATCGCCATGCAATACGATACCTCAGCAAGCAAGAAGTTGGAAATCGGCAGCTTTTAAAAAGTCAACACGAGCAGTAACACATTTGGATATCATTACTTCTTCTTTGAGTGAGCTCGGAGTCCTCACTACCAATAACAATGATTAATTCCTTTTTTTTTTTGGTTACACAAGGAAACAAGATTAATTACTCTTTAAAGGTGATCACACTAGGAAAAGATAGATATATAAGCAAAATTTATAGGCTAAATTATAAGCGTGCATGTGTTAGAGAAGTGCATCGTCTGTGGTATCGTATGATACAACATTCTGTCACTTGATTCTATCGTCTGAGTAAGATCATCTACATAAGGAAGCATCGTCTGATCAGCTACAACGTCTGCCCAGAAGTATTCTTTGAGCAGAATCTTGCCAGCTGTAGCCAGTTATCTTGTCATACTAGCAATCCTAGAATATCCGAGATTTTATCTTGTATTTATTATTGTTTATGATTCTCAATGTAATAGTTGAAATAGTTGACCTCGGAATATCCGTCATTATCTTTGTATAAATACAGAGCTTGTAACCTTGAATAAATGAGGAATTGAAGTGCAAAATAACAATAAGGATTTACACATTCCATCTCTTGCATCTTCAATTTCTCAATTCTTTCTAGAACCGACTTCGATTCTTAACATGGTATCAGAGCCAGTCTGGTCCATGGTTTCCTTTTTTTCGTTCTTTTCTTCCATGGCCGAAGCTCCGCCTTCGTGTCAAGCTTTACCCTTACCTTTACTTTTATTTAATTTTTCGACGCTGAGACTCATGGTCAGAGGGGTAACACCTGTTAACGTTCCTCTGAACTCAAGCCATTGCAGCCGTAAGGCCTCTGAGACTCAGGTGATGGAGCAAAACTCAACAACATTCGAGGTTCCCACTAAAGTACAAGCCCAGTCAATACATCCTCGGGCTGGCATGGAAAAGATCATCCTGAAGTGCATTTCCGCTTATAAAATAAAAATATGTCAATAATGCAGTTCTGGAAGATCTGGGAAACAGATTGTATCTTTCTTTATGTGCTTCAAACAACATCCCTTCCCACCCCTTCGCTCCGAGTACACGCATCCATGTCAAAGGGGCACAAATGTTCTTAGCATAATATTCAACTCCTATCAGTCTGATCACGATCTTGTATCTAGGATCAACAAGGACAGGTAAGGGTGGATGCCACATCATGTTGCAGTTCTGAAGGATCAAACTCAAAGTATATGCGTCCTACATTGAGTTTGCGGGGAGATGTTAGAGAAGTGTATCGTTTGTGGTATTGTCTGATACAACATTCTGTTACTTAATCCTATCGTCTGAGTAGAATCATCTACATAAGGAAGCATCGTATGATTAGCTACAACGTCAGCCCAAAAGTATCGTCTGAGCAGAATCTTGCCAGCTGTAGCCAGTTATCTTATCGTACTAGTAATCCCGGAATATCCGGGATCTTATCTTGTATTTATTATTCTTTATGATTCCCAATGTTATAGTTGCAATAGTTGACCTCGGAACATCCGTCGTCATCTCTGTATAAATACAGAGCTTGTAACCTTGAATAAATGAGGAATTGAAGTGCAGAATAACAATAAGGATTTACACATTCCATCTCTTGCATCTTCGATTTCTCAATTCTTTCTCGAATCGACTTTGATTCTTAACAGCTAGAGATGGCAGAAAAACCTATACCCGTCGGTACCCGACCCGACCCGAATTTACGGGTAAAACCCGTTCTGTTTGGGTTTGAGTTTGGGTTTTACCCGATTCTAAAAGTACTGTTCGGGTTCGGATTTGGGTATGGTGAAACCCGAACCAGAGCCCTACCCGAAACTGGAATATATATATATATATATATATATATATATATATATTAGTAGTGATTTCTAGGTTTCATGGGTAGAGCTTAGGTGCCAAGAACAATCGATCTAACAACATGCAGGGAGAAATCTTGATAAATCTTTATGAATCTCAAGGTTAGAAATTTCTAGGTAGGGCTCATAGTGCTTGATTTCATCCTTTTCTGTTAAATCTGTGATGGATAGAATGTTAAATGTTTCAAACATAGAGTCATGATGTTTAATATGGAATTTTGAATTGACTTCTAGAGTCATTTTTTAAATCATTATGAAGATGTTGCTGCTACTGCGTTAGTAATCGGGTACTGGTATGGGTCGGGTTTTGGGTTTTTTATGGTTTCTCTTTATTTATCACGGGTATGGGTTCGGGTACGGGGAACCCCCAAACCCAACGGGTTCGGGTTCGGGTTCGGGTACGGGGAACCCCCAAACCCAACGGGTTCGGGTTCGGGTATGGCTTTTCTACCCGAACAGGGTTTGGGTTCGGGTATATGATTTCGGGTTCGGGTTCGGGGTCGGGTATGGTTAAACCCGCACCCGACCCTACCAATTGCCATCCCTATTAACAGCATGCTAGCTAGCCCTGTTAAAAAAAACCGGTTCTATGAACCGAGCTATAACCGAATTGTATCCATATCTAAAAATGCCTAAATTATAAAGAATCAGTTTTATGTTATCCATTTTATAAACTGTCCACCAATTTGGATATAAAACCGGTTTATCCGAACCATAACCAAATTTCAATTTTTTAATTTTTATCTCTAAAAACTAAATCAAAACTAATTTTCTAAATCCTAATTTAAATGTTACGACTTCATTTCAAGTTTTCAAAAGATAAACCCTTAATTTCTTCTACCAAACAAAAAATAAACTCTAAATTCTCAAATTCTCAAATTGTGAGATTCAACCATTGATTAAACTATTGCTGTTGGTGGATTCTCGGTCTTTGCTTGGTTGTCCTTTTTTTATTCTTTCAATGTTTACTATTTTTAGAAAGATAAGACTGGAGATATTTTTTATTTTGACAATTTCTTGCTAATTTCTCAATCGACTTTTCCAAACAGACATTGCCGTAGATTCTGGTAGCACCACTTGACTTTTTGGTTTTGTCTTTTCTGACTGATATTTTACCGGATAAAATATATTTTTAGTTGATATAAAATAGTTCATATTTGATTAGTTCATATTTGCGCTAGATTCTGTTTATAATAAAATATTAGTTAAAATCAATTTCAACTAGTAAGTAACCCGTGCAATGCACGGGTGTGTTTAATATTTAATTTGCAATATTTTTTTAGTTTATGTCGTAAAGCTAATAAATATATGACATATCTCAACATTTTTAAACACGCGTAAGATCAGATGATATATTGAAGTCTTCAATTGATAAAACCAAAGTAGACACAATGACTAATATTAAAATTGTTCATCTAAAGTTGGAGAAATTTGATTTGATAGAGGAAGAAATTGTTGGGTTGATAAAGTGACACGTGTCGACATATAAGAGAATCTTTTTTTTAAGAGTTGCTGAGGTTTGAGATTGAGGACTCACAATTAGTAGATACAGTAGTAGATTTAAGTGCACGTTTTATTATAATTGATTCACTGAATATTTATATCAATTATTATCAATTTAAAATTATTTATGTATTTCAAAAACTCATTTTTGGTAGATATGTAAAAAACTGTTTTCAGTTGTCAAATATTTCTTAATTAAAACTTTTGTATATTTTACAAAAACCAATTTACAAAACAATTGAAATTTTTTTAAAACCAAATTAATATTATTTTAAAATTATATCCGGTTTAAAACTGGTTTTTAACCATAACCACTTTTTAAAACCAGTTTGTAACCATAACCACTTTTTCGAAGTGGTTTGGTTCTAAAAACCAAATTCTAAAACTGGATATGAAATGAATATGGTTTGGTTTTTAAAATAACCTAACCATGAGCACCCATAATGCTAGCGTGTTTGAAATTCGCAATAACAATATATACAATTCAAACTAACCCTAACAAATTAAGTGAGTTTGCGTATTAGTTCAGCACTTCATAATCCCTTTAGTAAATGGTCGGAGGTTTGATTCTCAACTCTTATAAATAACAAATCTCATTAACCAATTTAAGAACCAAGGGTTCTCGAAGAAAAGGAAAATTTGAGAAGTCGAAAGAAACTAAAGGTACTTTCTATTCTAATTAATTCACGTTACAAGCTCTGTATTTATACAGAGGGAAAACAAACAAATAGACAAGATCCCGGGTATTCCGGGTCAACATAAACAGTGGGTCATCTATCACTAATTGACAGCCGACACCTATCACACATGGTCAACATAACCGAAAGGTCACCAGTCACACATTGACAGCTAACATGACTTAACTGACCAGACGATACACTTATACAAACGATTCAACTAGGCAGACGATGCTGCCATACAGACAATAGAATACTAACATAGCAGACGATACAAACAATAAGTAACAGACAATACAGACGATAAATACTAGACGATACTACATTTATCTAACAGCAGACTATACTGCATTTCTCTAATAGCCCCCCTCAAACTCAAGGTGGGTAAAAAGGAGTAGCCTTTGCAAACACATTGAGTTTGATCTTCATTGCTGCAAAGTGTTGACTTCATGACCCTACTTGTAACAGAGTTGGCGCAGAACAGAGGAGCGTCCACCATGTTCACGATAATCACCAAACGAGCCATTTGATCTGGGTCAACTCAGAGAAACCTCGATTTACATATGGTGGATCATCAGTGGTGTGCACGACACGATTCTGGACAGGTGAATCATTATTCATTATCATAGTTGGCTTGAGCAGACAGGAGGCAGAGCGGTAGGCGATAATAAAGAAAGCAACTAAGTAAATGGTGATGAAGCTAGCTTGATCCAGGTTGTGTAAAGTGGATTTTCAACAGACTTCTCACGACCACTATCCGTCAAAAGCGAGGTAGGATTACTAGTTCTAAAAGAAACTTTTCTAAACTATGTTGGTGAACAACACCTTCTACGTGTCGAACCCATGAACGAAAATATGTTTCACAAGTGTGATTGAAACGACATATAAAAGGCAAGGCAAAGATAAAATCTGAGCTTTTGTCAAAGCGAAGAAAGGAAAAAAAATCACGGATCAGACTAGCTCTGATTCCATGTTAAGTGATAGCCATTATGCAAGTGTACAGATTGTACCGAAGTGATATAAAAGATATCATCTTCACAGGGATTGGTTTGACTTGAATTCGGTTTTTTGGAGTTTGAAAAGAGAAAATATATTTTTAGTTTGATTTTGGAAATTAAAGAAAAGCATAAAAACAGAAATAATTGGTTGATAAAAACAAGTACTTGGGTTGGATTTCACCGGTGGCGGAACTAAACTTAAATATATAGAGGGGCCAATACGTGTAAGAATTATTTTTAACAAACTAAATGACGCTCTCTCAATATATGTAAGAATTATTTGCTTCCGCATTTCTAACATATATGTGTCTCCAATGGTCCAAATGATAAATATGTATTGACATATAAATCTCCCACACATAATGAAATCGATATATGAAGATAAGAGAGATAAATGAAAGATATGAAGTTGAATGTGATAATAAAGGTAGAGAGAGATGAGAAGAAAAATAAGTGAAAATGAGATAAAAGATAAAGTTTAGTATGCATGGATCACAACTCATAATAAATTAACAATTATAATATGAATTAAAAGTTTTTTTCTTAAGAAATTTTTTTTGCAACTTTGATATATTCACATTTTTTTCTTTACCCATGTGATAGGGTCAGATCCTGTGAACAAGAAACTATTCTATTATTCTGCAACCTTCTTCTTCGTTCAACTTTCAAGCAACTATGGTATAACCTTCCCACTACCACAATAAGTCATCTTTCATACCTTGATTTCTTCTCTGTCTCTTATCCAAATTGAAACTATACATGAACGAAACTCAAGATTAGAGATGATAAAAATATTTTTTTTTAATAACTTTGCATAAAAATCGCTTGAACCATAACCTTCCTATTTTTGTTAGTTTTTTATAAAAAATTGGGAGGGCCATGGCCACCTTATACCTCCAAGTAGTTCCGCCGGTGGGTTTCATGACCTCTAGCTAAGCTATTCAGAATCAATTCTATATATGAAATTCAGAACATGTTCTTAGGTGTTCTAGCCTAGAGTTTCTACTTGTTAATACCTTAATCAAATAGAACTTCCAATTCAATTTCTAATCCTAATACCTTAGTGATTAGTTAATCAAATTGAAGATGAATTGCAAGTTCATGCAACACTAACAATGTCTACCCTTATACCTAAGTTGCATACAATCATTCATTTTATTCTCATTTCCCTTAATTCCTACCAATTACTATTGCATAAGAATTAAGCATGAAGACTTGTGTACAGCAAGAAAATATTAAAACATGGAATAGAATCAAAGAACTTGAACTTTTATTCATATATAAATAGAAACCTAAAGCATAATTCTAAGGTAGATTCACTACAACCCAAATACTAGAAAGCTTAGCCAAGCATGGCTAAGAAAGACATGATAAAAACCTAAATTGAGAGCTCAAAGAAGGCTTCCCACACCTCAGGTATTTCTCAGCAAAGTATATTACAAAGTATCAAATGTTATCCAAGTGCGTTCACAAAATAAACAAAGCAGTCTATTTATAGACTTTCCCAGACTGCGTCCCAGCGCTCAGGCGTTGGAATCCCAACGCTTAGGCCTTAGGTTTAAGTGCCACCAGACGAGGCCAAACAGGGGCTCAACGCATGAGCATTGCCCCTTCCAACGCTTGGGCGTTGGAATTAAATTAAAATTGGACACAAGTCAGGGGCTCAACGCATGAGCGTTGGCCCTCCAACGCTTGAGTGTTGGAATTATAATAATTTTGGAACCCAAGTCAGGCTTCCCAACGCTCAAGCGTTGGACACACCCGATGCTTCATTGTCTTGCCTCTCTTCTCTTCTTTCTTTGATGGGTCTTGATTACCATCAATGCTCATCATGTGGCTACTTCTTGTCTCTAAAACGGCTGAATAACATCAATTCTCCCTTCAATTCCTTTTTCCCACATGTTTAAACAACAAGAATAATTGATGCTTCTTCTTCTTCATTTAATTTCAGCCACTATTCTCCCTTTAATTACATCAAGATCCCCACAAATGTTCCTTAAATTGAACAGGTTCCTAACAAGGACTAAACTATAATAAAAACCACTCAAAATGACTAAAAATAAAATAACAACTAAACTATGTGCAAATGCAAAATAAAACCTATATGTGACTCAAGTAAAATGAAAGAAAATAAAATAAAAAGAAAGTAAAAAGACCAAAATACCCCCAGTCATCACACCACTGTACCCAACGACAGCTTGTCCTCAAGCATAAAATACTTAAAGAAAGTTTGTCCTCAAGCTCAGAACAAATCACTCTAGCTAGCAAACACAACACATGATACATATTTCAATAAAAACAAGGCTAGTTGAAAACATGCAAGTCTGGGAAGCAAGAAATAATCAGCTCATGAATATACAAATGAAATGAAACTAATATGCCTGTCATTCAAATCAAAACCAAACAGGTACAATAATGCAACTTGGAGAGACTATCAAGGGTTGAAATTTGACCAAGGGTTCAGAAACAGGTATGGAATTGAAAAACTTGGCAACTCTAATGGCTCAGACTCATACTCATGTCTCATGTTAGGTGATTCCCTTTTCAGAACAAGAGCTTAAGTAATTACATCAGATAAGTTCTCTCTAATTTTTTTTTTTTGAATAAAGTAGTGGAATGTATGGGATGAATGAATTGAATTTTACTACCCTCATACTCTTTCTCACTCCACCACTTCATTATATTTTTTTTCTCTTTTTTTTTCCTAAGGCACATACCTGAGTTTTTTATATATATATTTTTTCAGAGAGAATCCTAACATACATGGCTCTAACATCACAATTTTTCCATGAAGCAACAACTCATAAACAATTCCAATAGTAAGCTCCAAAGAAATAGACTCAAGGCTCAACAAGGGATACTAAGGAAAAATGATACAAATCGATAAACAAGTTCGGAGTTCTCAAAACTTCCTAAAATCTCTCTCAAAGTAACAAATATGCAAAAATCCAGTCAACATGTAACACAAGGCAGATAAGTACAAGCACAAGTAATACATAGTTCACTCTAAGCACTCAGAAAAGATAGGGTAAGTGTACCATTTTTAGAACTCAAAAACATGATTAATTTAGTACTCAATAATCAAGGATCTATTCGCAACCCCTAACAACATGCAACTCTACCCAGTAAAAAAAACAGATGTATCATTTTTTCCAAAACACTAGCAAGGGTGAAACTACTTGAGAGTTAAGCAAACATGGCATGATAAACAGGAGTAAAAATAACTGACTCAATTTATCCTACATGCAAGACTCAAATTCTAAAAATTAAAATCTAAACAAATCTAAAAAAGAAAAGAAAAATAAAAACTAAAAAGAAAATAAAACTCTACACTGGTCAAGTTCAGGTATTCATGGGATCTTCCTCATCACCAGCTCCTCCAGAACCTGTTTCCAGCTTTGCCAACCTGCCCTTTTACTCAAAAAGAAATAAAACAAAATAACTGAAACCAAAAAACAAGCTAATATTGACCTGCCCGAGCCTCGACGCATGAGCATTGGGGTGCCAACGCGTAGACGTTGGTGATACCCAAGAGGCTGGGATTCCAGGGGCTCAACGCATGAGCGTTGGCCCCTCCAACGCTTGAGCGTTGGATTTATGAAATCCTGGGAAGCTTGGCAGGGGCTCAACGCATGAGCGTTGAGCCTCCAATGCCTGGGCGTTGGTGTTCCTGCAACTGTTTATTCAACACACAAAAATAAAAGATGCACTTAGGTTGTCTCCCAAGAAGCTCAGTGTTAGACTTTTCTCATTAATCAATTTTCAACCGGGGTCTATTAAAAAATTCATTACAACCCGCAAATCATACAAATTTTGGCACAAAAACATCATGGTGCCAAATGAATTTTCAGCCAACAAGGCAGCAATAATCAAATTACAAATGGAAGGGTAAGAAAATTTTCCCGTTCTTGTTCTTTGCCTTGCTCTTCTGAACCTATGACATAGGTTCTTTGTCCTTGAGGTTCTTCTTCCTCCACCTCCAATTTGTCTTCAAAGACAAATTCTACAATAGAGGTTTCTTTCACCTCCTCTCTTTCAACCACAGGTTAAACCACTGGCTGCCTCCGCAAAACATAGGCTATCCTTCCCTGTAAAGAAACTAAAGCTTCACATTCTTGCAATCGATTGGGCAAAGATCCGTTAACGCGCTTACATTTCAATTCAGCATAATGCTCATCAATTAAATTGAAAGCATCTCGCTTCTTCTTCTCATACTCTTTTTCAAGTTCAGCTCGGATCTTTGCCACCCTTTGCTCAAATGTTTGAGCCATAGTTGTGTCTTGTATAAACTCAGCAAACAAGGATTAGAAGAACCAATTTAAAACAGCAGAAAATCAGAAAAATGAGGCTATGGTTATACAAAGGAACGAAACCAGAAAAATGAGGCTTTTTTACATTCATAGTCCACTTTTTAAGAATACTTACTGTTATAGTGCAACTTTAATTTTAATTACTAAAATGGTATAAATTGCCACTCTAAGTGGCGATACCATTTTTTTATTTTTAAAATTGCAACAGATAGTGGCGAAACCTTTTTTTTTTTTTACTTTCTTTGTTGGTGATGGAAACAAATCCGTCACAAAATCCTAGCACGTAATATAAAAAGAATTAATGACGGATTCAATAAAGAGTAAATTTCCGTCGCAAAGTATTTAGCGACGAAATTTAATTTGTTACAAAATCCTAGTGGAAAATAGAAAATGACTAGTGACAGAATTTTGAGAATTTTTCCGTCACAAAATGTTAGCGAAAGAATGTTGTTTTTGATAGAAAATTTCTCTTTACACATTCGTCACTAACTCTTTATATATCATATAATAGGATTTTGTGGCGGATTTGTTTCCGTCACTAGAAAGAAAAGTAAAAAAAAAGGTGCCGCCACTGTCAGCGGCACTTCATAGAAAAAGAGGTAGCGCCACTATAAGTAGTGATTTATACTATTTTGGTAATTTAAAAAAAAATTACACTATTATAGTAAATATTTGGTCACGCCATGCATGTAAAAAGGGCGAAAAATGAA
This sequence comes from Acmispon strigosus, assembly GCA_030819835.1. Classification (NCBI taxonomy): domain Eukaryota; kingdom Viridiplantae; phylum Streptophyta; class Magnoliopsida; order Fabales; family Fabaceae; genus Acmispon; species Acmispon strigosus. Next base: position 40,692,472 of record JAUAMA010000005.1, on the reverse strand, counting down.
TATAAGGTAAGAGAAAAATTGACACATTAAAATTAACAGTTACTAGGTAAAAAAGGTAGCATAAAAAGTTTGGTTTTTGGACATGTATAGTGCACTTTTAAAAAATATTTACTAAAGTATTGTACATTTTTTTTAATTACACAACTAGTATAAATTGCCACTTAGAGTGGCGATACCTTTTTTATTTTTGAAATCACCACCGCTAGTTGCGAAACCTTTTTTGTTAAATTTCTCATTAGTGACGGAAACAAATCTGTCACAAAATTTTAGTACATAATATGAAAGAAATTAGTGACGGAATGTGGGGTGAGAAGTATTCCATCAGTCGCAAAGAATAATTCCGTCACTAAATTATTTTCTATTATTCACTAGGATTTTGTGACAGACTAAACATCGTCGCAATGAATGTTCGGATGCTAAATAGTCTGCGACGGAAAGCTTCTCTCTCCACATTCCGTCACTACATCCTTTTGTATTATAAACTAGGAGTTTGTGACAGATTTGTTTTCGTCACTAATAAAGAGAGTAAATAAATAAAAAGAGGTCTTGCCACTAGCAATGGCGACTTCAAAAGAGAAAAAAGGGTATCACCACTCTAAGTGGCGATTTATACTAATTATGTAATTAAAAAAAAGTACACTTCTTTAGTACATTTTTTAAAAAAGTATACTAGCATGTACAAAAACTGAATAAAATGTCTTTACTATTTTAATATATTGTTCTCTCTTTTCTTACTCTTTCTTCTTTTTTTCTCACACAAATCAACTTACACTCGTTAATTTTATTCCTATTTTCTCTCTACTCATGTTCAATCTTCTTATCTTCTCTCTTCTCGATCTCTTTTTCTTGCAACCAAATACAGTTTTATATATTCATGGGATCATTGGACCAAGTCATCAAGTCAATTACGAAATAATCTTAACTATTCATTTGTTATATTGTGTCCGATTTAGGATATCGTTTTTGAATTGATTAAATTTTTAACTCTTTAGACATTGGAACTTTATCCATATCCATAGTAGCTTCTTTCCGGTTTAATCTAAGAATTTGCCAGTCAAACATGTACTTTCTCTTCCAAATTCCAGTAAAAAGTAATTAAGTTTTTTAACTTTGATTAACTTAGGATTCATCTTTAGCCATTAACGTGAAAATATGATATATTTATCAAAACATGAGAGGTTGTGTATTTTCTGTGTGCTCTTTAATTTCAACGATGACCTACAGAAATCAACATCAATGATCACTCACATACATTATTATTATTATTATTATTATTATTATTATTATTATTATTATTATTATTATTATTATTATTATTATTATTATTATTATAGTAAGCTCAAGGTAGCCAATAACTAGGACTAGTTCTCTCGCCGAAGAAAGCCAAGCAATATAATATTTATTGCAGCTAGTTGTGAAGTTTTGAATACATATTTTTTATTACATTTTGTTGACTTGGAAACATTTTCTTTAAATATTTACCTACCGGAGAAATAGGCATTGCAGCAACCGATACCTCAGCAAGAAGTTGGAAATCGGCGGCTTTTGAAAAGTCAACCCGAGCGATAACACATTTGTATATCATTTCCACTACCGATAAAAATGATTAATTCTTCTTTTAAAGAAATCGCTTTTAGTGGTAAATGACTGTTTATAAAATGCACTTCATTTAACGATCGAGTCCTCGACCTAATATTTAAGAGAAGAAATGAGTTAATCACTACACTAATTTTCTAGCTAAATTTGGTATGTCGATCATTACATTACCTATTTTATTCTTGAATGATTCGATTTTGTAGCATGCATTGTATCCATACATTATTAGAAAAAGTCTTGTATCATTTAAAATTAGACCGCCGTCAGAGATCGTCCAGCGTTACGCAAATGTGCCACCCCGTAACGCAAACCCACGTCTTCATACCCATTTAGTTGCAGCTTGCTGCGGTTTTGGATGTATATGACTGAATCAATCAATAAAGCTACAACTAGTGAATGGGCTTGTTAGTATTACTTTCAGAAACTACACATGAGATCATGGATGAGGTCAACAATTCATCTTCTCTTTATTAACGTGAAAAAAAAACACGAAATAAAGGATTTCAATCATGATACTAGTGGGACATAAAAATAAAAAAACACACGGACACAACATAAAGAGAGGAAGAGAGAATTTCTTGGAATGCAAGTTTTCTGAATTCATGATACTACTTTTTTGGTAATAAATTCATGATCGATATCTTACATTAATGCATATGTTCAGCTCTTATTATAGATACTAAGTAATACTCCATCCGTTCCTCTTTATAAGAACTACATAAAGCTTCGTGTCTATTAATTATTTTTTCACATTTTTACCTCTATTCAATTCTGGAAATATGAAATTGCATTAATGATGGAAAGAGATTAAAGAGAAATATGTTAAGGACAATTTTAGAAATTCAACAACATTTAAGAACAAATTTAATTTAATGCAAAAAACTATACTACCTAACTTTCTTAAGGGGTGTGCAAAGTTGGTTTAGCTCTTATAAAAAGGAAAAACTTATGATAATTAACTTCAAGGGGTTGGTTTAGTGGAGAATGACAGGGTTTCGTACCAAAGAGATCGTACGTTTGAATTCTTTTGGGGTGAGGTAAATATAAATCTTTTGTAAGTATTCTTTGAGCTTGCTTGCTTTCCCCATCTTGAACTAAAGAAGCATCTTTTTGCCCTAAATGTTTTGCAAAAAGAAAAACAAAAAAGCTTTTGATAATGCATTCTTTAAATTGTGTAACGTGTATTGACCGGAAGCATTAGTCTACACATGGTGCGGTGATGAAGTAAAATGTAGTCTATATAAATCATGACTCATTATTAGTTTTGGAACAGCACAGCAGACAATATATTCGTGTTCTTGCAGTGCATCATACAACGTTGTTGGTTGGTTCTGTGTATCTACATGGAGACATTTCTTATTAGATCAGTTCCTAATAATGCATCTTCAATCACCACTGGTACTTAAATATGTCTCCTTTATCATTACTCTCTTCTCCAATTTCAGCCAACTTTTCATTACAAAATTGTTTGGTAACTAATTCGAGAAACTATTGGCAATTGAAGGTGGAAATCTTTGGCGGTGTAAACATGGCGCCAAGAATATATGCTATGCAAGTATGTTTTACTTTTCAACTACTTGAGCATTTTAGTCATTCAATATTTTTTTTTTTCTGTTTTGATTCATTTTAAAGCAATTTTTGTGTGTGTTGTGCATGGCACTGCTCTGAATTTGGTACTATAGGTTCATATGCACCAAAAGCTACCTCAAGGAACACTGAAAAAGAATATAAATTTTTGAGGTTTCATCAGCCAAATTTAAACAAATGCATAAAAAGACAGGTTACATATCAAGAATGCAACAAAAGTTATGTTGTGAAAGCAGCCTCTTCACAATCTTTTGAACCCGAGCATCATGCCTCTGATTCCAAAAATAGTTTGGACTCTCTCAAAAAGTTATTGGTGGCTGTCTACATGTTTTCAAGTCCATACGCAATTGTTGCCAGAGTAAGTTCTAACTTTTTTCTAGAATTAGTGTTAGAAATAAGAGAAATGCTATATGTGACGAAAGATTTGAGAGTCGAATTTTATGACTTGGTTATATTATGAGTTGGACGGAAATCACAGAGGTATTATGTGAGAATATAATTTTTATTGAATTGAAAATCAATGGCCACAAATGATTCGTGAGATTCGTTAAAAGAGTTTTCGAGCTATACATGATTTTCCTAGAAATAATCCTCAAATGACGTGGTTTATAATTAATATACCGAAATCAATTCATTTGTATATGTGCATTATTTTATTTTTTTAATTTTAGTAACATCTTGTTTGTGTTTGGGCAGACACTAAGCACGATTTCTGCATCGCTCCTTGCAGTGAAGACATTATCCGATATATCTCCATTGTTTTTTACTGGTTTATTGCAGGTGAATCCTCAAATATGTTATCGTTTTTTAAAATAGTCAATTGAATCTCTACCTTCAAATTCATTAGTACTTATTTGAGTCTTTTGAATGTATCAGGCTTTGGTACCTTTCCTATTTATGGATATTTATGTTGCTGGTGTGAATCAAGTATTTGACATTGAAATAGACAAGGTATGGTCCTACTATTAAAAATAAATAATATATATGCATGCATCATAATTCTTTTTTGTGTCTTTTGGGCTTTTGAATTATTCAAGTAAAACATTATGATATATAGTGAAAAAAATTGGTTTGTTTTTCTTAATTTTAAAACAAATAAAGACTATGTGTACACAAAAATATTTGCTTACATGCAACAGTTTGAAGGGTTTGTGTGATTTAATTAGACCACTATTTTTTTTTTTATAAACCAAAGAAATGAATTAAGGGTGCTCCAACCTTTAATACAACAGATGAGAAAAAAATAAAGATATTAAAACATTGAACAATAATACCTATTACCACCCAACTGTGCTAGAGTTGAAACAAGCTATCTAGGAAACAGTAACACTCAGCCCCCTCGTCTTCTCTCTATCCTCCTCTTCTCAAAAAAAGTCTTTTACTCCCTTCTTAACTCTACCGATTGATCCACCCACCTTCCCTCAAATTCAAACCCATCTTAGGTATTTTTCCACCTTCTCCAATTAACATATGAATAAAAGAAACTTGAATTCTAATCTCCTTCGTGGATCCATTTAAACCTTGATTTTGGGCATAATGATGGCCCTCCAATACTCAACCATTTAATCCTTTTTTATTTTATCTCGGTCTCATTAAGACACTCCTCTATATTTTTCCTATCAAGGTCAGCCATCTTTTTCACAATCTCCTTTCTCATTCTGTTTACATCCCCAAATACCTCCTTATTCCAAACCTTCAAATTTGCTTTCTAGAGTTTGAGTTTCTCAAATTGTGGATCGTGGACTCAGCAATCAAAAGTCCTAAAAGGTTTTGAACCCCAATCAAGACCAAAACATCTCAACAATACAAAAAAATGGTCCAGCTTATTCATGGAATTCCCGTTAGTTTGGAACCAAGTAAATCTTTTCCCCGTTAGAGAGATATCAAACAATGGGGTTGGCTAAATGACCCCATGATTAATTGGGGTCATTCGACCCCATGTTTACATTGACCAATAAGATTGTGTCATTTATTTTATTTATTTTCATATTATTTTTTAACTTTAATTATGGGACAATCTTATTGGTCCATTTGAACATGTGGTTAAATGACCTCAATTAATCATAGGGTCATTTAGCCAACCCCTCAATCAAACAATTCCATGTTCTGAATAAAAAATTAAATTCTTTCATTTCCCTTCTTCCTCGAGAAATCCCATCAAAAGATCCACTCATTTCCTCTAAGTTCCTTACCGCATTGAAGAGGTATGCTCTTTTATTTGAGGAGGTTGAGAAAAGATGCAAACTCTTATAGCTTACTACATGAACATCATGTTATATGTGTTGTCTTATGATTGATTCGTTTTACATGTTTTATTGCAGATAAATAAGCCATATCTTCCGCTGGCATCCGGGGAATTATCCTTTTCAACCAGTGTCATTATTGTTGCATCTTGTTTAATTCTGGTGCCATATAATTCATCCCTTTTGAGTTTGACATTGATATTTTTTAAGATTAGCTTTATTCACTATAAAAAGCGGCTTATTGTTTTTCTCTTCTCATTTACAGAGTTTGTCATTTGGCTGGATCACAGGTTCTTGGCCATTAATTTGGTATCTTATCTCGATTTCTGCATTGTGGACTGCATATTCAGCCAACGTGAGTTCTTTTGAGTTGCATCTAACTTCTTTTTCGAAGCTTATAACGTTTTAAGTTATAATTAATATGTGAAACTAGTAAGTAGTTATGCAATACATGGTTAGATAATTAGCATTGAAATATTATGAATTTATTCATAATTATTAAGTTGCATAATTTTAAAATAAAATAATATCATAACAATCAGTGATCTTGAAATTACTAGCTAGGTAATGTTGCTTACAAGACCAAAAAAAAAGTGATTAGAAATATGAAAGAAAATACTTTAAATTGATCGAAAGAATATTATGGACTCCAAGGTTATTAGCAAAACATGGAAATATGACAAATGTGTTGGAAGGTGATAGAAGTGTTTTGAATTTTTTTTTTCAGGTTCCCCTATTAAGATGGAAGGGAAATCCAGTGCTTGCAGCCTTGACCATTTTTGCTTCTTGGGCAGTTGTATTTCCAGTTTGTAGTTTCCTTCACATGCAGGTTCTCTCCTATAACTAATTGTGTTTTTACTGACCTATAGCATGCATTAGCTTCACATGCATACCATATAGCCCTATGAGAAGGAAGGAATTGGTTTTAAGGTATTCTTGGATTTCTAATTCATGTGTAACAATCAATGTCCAGACTTTTGTATTCAAGAGACCAGCTGTATTTCCAAGATCGTTGAATTTCTTTGTCGCGTTCATGAGCTTTTACAGTGTAGTTCTGGCATTGTTGAAGGTAAATTAAGGCCTCTACTTTTGGAACAATTGTGTATTTCCAACATCAAACTTTTGGTTTGTTATGTAAACTTTTTATTGGATTTATATAGGATATACCTGACGTCGAAGGAGATAAAAAGTTTGGCATCCAATCTTTTGCAGTACGTTTCGGTCAAAAGCGGGTATGTGCATGTTTGAAAAATGCTGTCTGAATCCACGTTTACGTCAGATTCACGATTTCAGAAACAAGAAATAGTTGTTTTTTGATTCTTAGATCCACGTTTGACCTCTCCAAACGTGAAGCCATAGTAAAAAGTACTAAAATATTTGGTTATGCACTCCTTTATATCCCTTAGTTGTCACTAACTATAATACTTTGTCAGGTATTTTGGATTTGTGTTTTTCTTCTTGAAATGGCTTTCGCAACCGGCGCCACGATGGGAGCAACATCTTCTTTTCTATGGAGTAAAATTGCATTGGTAATATGCTTATTATTTTTATATAGGTCAATTATAATTGTGTTGTATCCTTCATCCACTTAAGAATTTATTTATTTGTATTTGAAAATGAGATGTGATTTTGATTAATATTCCATATATAAGATTTCGATAGCCTACTAAGAAATTTAGAGTGAATTAAAATTTCTCAGAATTTCTTATATATATATTAATTGGGATTTATTTACTTTCTTAATTATAATTAGAGTCAAATCTTAGTGTAATGGAAGTCAACTTTATTATAAAGTATTGCAACTTTAGAATTTTGATTGTAGTGTAAAAGGTGAAAATTTATATTTAAAGGAGGCATTCTTTTACAAGAAAGCTTAGATCATGGGAAATTTATCTATCTATCTATATAATTGAATATAAACTTGTCTATACTTTCAAGAAACGTTTAAAACTTATTTGATGTCAATGTGTTAGGTTTTGGGAAATGCGGTTCTTGCTTCTATTGCCTGGTACCGTGCCAAATCTGTTGATTTGGAAAGCAAAGCTTCCATGGCATCCTACTATATGCTTAGCTGGAAGGTGAGGAGTTTGATATCAAGAATATTATTTTTTTTATAATTATTCAATTTTTTTCTTTCTTTTGAGAAATAAGGTTGCTTAATTTCCAGTTTCTTCCTAATTTCAGTTGAAATACAAAAATTAGCATTACATTAGCTAAAGTGAACTTTTTTAGGGAATATATGAATATCTGATTAATTAAGCTGAACTTGTTTTAGTTAGTGGAACATGATCGATCTTATGTGTTGGTGTCTATTTGCAGCTATTGTTCGGAGCGTACTTTCTCATGCCACTAGCGAGATGAAGATGCAGAGGGAAAATCAACTTGTCTTTTGAATGTTGCTCACTTTATTTTATTTTACTTTTAGTCTAAGGTGTGTTTATTTTACGACATAAAAAAGTTACAAGATTTAGGATCTCTTTTTTAAGAAAATAATTCATACACACCCAAATTCCTTCTCCACCCAATAAAATATAACAATAAAAGAGAGATAAATGAGAAATATGATGAGTGATATATGACCGGAAAAGGTTTGAGCAAGTCAAAATGGAGTGGAAGAGAGTGTTGGTGTAAATGATGGTATTTATTGCAATGAATTGTGGAAACGCAAAAGTTTTTTTTAACTGAGAGGTTCAATATTTTCTTAATCTGCTAATATCGCCTGAGCTTGCAAATTCTATTGCAACCTTTGTGTGTGTATTTCGTTTATTTTGGTTGAAGGCTTATTTATAACAACCAATTCTTGTGTTATCCTTAATCTAGATCTTTATAAAGAAATAACACAACACTCAGTTTGATATTATTTTTTCAACACTCTTTTTTATTGGTTAAAATTCATGTAAGATCCACTAAATTAAGTAGGTCCCAATTCAAATCCGGTGGGACGCACTACAAAAAGCACTAATTAATGCTAAGAAGGAAAAAGTTCACGCTAACATCAATTTAGCGTTGACTTAGAGATGACGTCATGACTCATATTAAATGGTTTAATTTGAATCTCACTATTTATTATCGGCCAAGAGACCGACGCTTCACTTAGCACTCCAGCCATGAAAAAATCATAAAAATTAGTTTTCATTTATAGACCGATTACAAATAGCATGGGCTAGACCAACAGTATGTACAACATAAAAAATCAAACATTTCATGTCGGCCTTGGCCGACGCTAACATTATCTGTTAGTGCAATATTGATGATAAGTTACAATCATTTGCTCAAATCTCACAAGAACATGATTTGGTCGCTCTCATGTAGGGTAAATGGTACCTTAATTTGGAGTTACTATAATTAGTATCTCCAAGTTAGGGACTCTTTTTGGCGTGCACGAGACCAACAACTTAAGGACCCCAAATTGTTAACAAATGATGCAACTCATCACAAAATTTACATTTATAGCCAACAAGATAAAGGTAATCTAAATAAAGAAGATTAGGACTAATTTTATCCATCACAATAAAGCATTATCACAATCTCAAAAAAATTCAAACAAGTTGTGGTTTAATAGCATCATATCAATATTTTAGTAGGTATAAATAAATAGGACCACTGAGATCTAGTGCGTAATGATGTGAAGGTGTAGAGTCTTTCCCCGAGCTTTATCTATATAAGACTCATTGATTTTCAACACTACTAACCTACGCCTATCAATGTCACTGACATTGTAAAATAACATTCATAATTTTTTTTATCTTCAAAGTTTGACCCTTACCACTTCCACAAAAAATCAATATATCATCCGCGAAATAAAGGTGGTTTAGTTTAATCTCCTCTCCAAACTCCAGCCCCACAACAATTTTTTTTGTTAAGAACTTGTTAGTAAAAAAGATAATTCATTAACATAAAGATTAAAGAGATAAGTCCATAGAGGGACGAGGGTCACCTAAGCGTTCTCTAGAACTGTTATTGTTGTAGTGAAAATATAGCTAAATGGTGGATGCAACGGTAGTGTATTGAAAAATACTCATTTGAATTATTTTTTGTTTTGGACAAAAACATTGTACTGAAGGTGAAGCCAAAATGAAAGGCCCAACGAGAGTGAATGAAAGGCAATAATTATGCAATTAACTAGAAAAAATCTTGAGAAATCTCATAATTTCATGATGCAACCTTAGGAAAAGTTTGGGTTAAAAGATTCTAATTCAATGTTTATAAGTGATATTTAAAATAAACGGACTAAATATTTCATATTTTATTTATTTATAAATAATCTTATTGATCTATTAAGGTGATAAAGTTATTTTCATGGACCATTTAGACAACCTACACAAATAATGACATGACTTATTGGTGGCTCATTCCTTACGAATCTACCACAAGACTCACTTGACAAAATCTGCATTAAAAACAAAAAAAACTGATATTCCAATTCTTAAGATTCCATATTTTGCTAAGGAAATTATTTTTAAACATCTATTTTTTATTATAAGGCTAATCTCATGTATTAAATTTTTAATTTTATCAACGAGTCGTTAGTTCAAGTGACACATGCTTGATTCATCTTAAGTAAAATCTTGGATTCCATCTTGTGAATGGAGAAAACCCCCTCTGAGACTCAATATGGCGTGGATGTTTCTGGCTCAAACAGAATTGTATCTTGTGGAGATAAGTAATGAAAAGGTTTTAGCTTAATAGCACTTTTGGTCCCTCACTTATCACAATTTGACACTTTTTGTCCCTAACAAAAAAATTAGCCTAAATGGTCTCTCACTTTGACAAACGACAGCAGTTTTAGTCCCCCGTTACTATTCCGTCCAATATTTAACGGTTTCCGTAAAAAATTAACAAAAAAAATTTGTAAAAAAAAATCTTAGAAACCCTTCATCTTCATCCCCTTCATTATCTGCTCCATAAAAAAACCCAGAAGTACCCAAAAAATATGAATGTTCATGCTCTAGAATATTCCCTGATCTTCCATGCATTTATGCTACTGCATCTTGTCATCACAAATCAAAATCATTCTCCCATAGCACTAAAAACAAAAACCCACTTTTCCTTCCAGCAAGACACTAGAACTTTGAATAAGAAAGTGGGAAAATAGAAACAGGATCATAAGCCTACTTGATCTGTAACAATAGCACATAAAAAACAGAAAAACCTTTAGAAACCCAAATTAATTTGACATTTCACCCAGAACAAAGTTGATCAATGAACATGAACATCATCGAAATTTAACTCCAAACCCAAAATCAATAACAACAGAACAAAAAACTAAGAGAGACTAACAATGGGGATGTCTTTGATGCTGAGGTGAGGAAAGGGGTCGGTGGTGCAGACATGAACAGGGGCAAGTGGAGCACCCAATACACCAAGCAACAATCTCAGATCGGACTTTTTGCATGCGGAAGCGGAAGAAGACGAAGACGAAGAAGGAGAAGGAGAAGCAGATCAAGATTGAGAGAAGAGGGAGAAAACAGATCGAGATCGAGAGAGAGAGGGGGAGGACGGCACGGCGGGGTGAGGAACCGCGACGGCGGCAGAACTGCGACGGCACGGTGATGCGACGACGGCGGCAGAACCGCTCTTCCTCTGTTTCTCCCTCTCGTCTCACGCTCTCCCTCTGCTTCTCCCTCTTTCACGCTCTCCCTCTGTTTTCTCCCTTTTCTTTCACTCTCTCTCTCGCCACTTCTTCTCTTTCTCTCACCCCTCTTTTGCTCTGTTTTTTATCTGTTCCTCTTCCTTTATTTTATTTAGTTGTTTCTCATTTTTCCATTTTTCCTCTTTTCTATGATAACTGTACTAAAGGTTATTCTTCTGGATTTTTTTTTTTAATGTTGAAGGTGATGATGAAGATGGTTGAATATAATGATGAACATTCATATTTTTTAGGTTTTTCTGGTTTTTTTATGGAGAAGATGATGAAGAGGATGAAGATGAAGGGTTTCTAAGAGCAACTCCAACGCTGGTTCCTTAAACCAGCTGGAGCTTGTATGCTCTGTTCCTTATTTCTTGAAGCCCTTGGAGTAGAATGACATGGCAGCACAGTTCCTTAAAATTAAAGCAGAGTTCCTTGCACAAGGAACTCTGCTTTATGGTTCCTTAAATTAAAATATTGTTCTTTCTCTCTCATTCATCTCACATTCATCAACCACAAATCAGTTAAAATTAGAGGGAATTGAAGAAGGAGAAGAACAGAACAAGGAGAAGAACAAGATGCAGAACATCAATGGAAATTTTATTAAACCAAAAAACCAACAAATTACAGAACACAAGAATTAAAAATAAATAATAAAATTTATACAGAACCATAAAAAATTCAAAACGGAAAAGCACCCCAAAAGTGGGTTGCATGTTGGCTTGGAACTTCCGATCTGGTGGTGGTGTGCTCCGATCCGGTGGCTGGAGCTTCGATCCGGGTGGTGGCTTCGGCGGCTGAGGGCGCGGCGGACGGAGTCGGTGCCGTGGTGGGTTGGTGGTGCTGCGATGGTGTTTGGAAAGGGAGAAGAGAGACTGTGTGACGGCGGCGGACGGAGGCGGTGAGGTGGTGGGTGGTGGTGCTGCGTTAGGGTTTGTTAAAGGAGAAGAGAGGAAGAAGAGAGGTGGCGGCGGGTGATAGAAGAAGGGGGGCGGCGGCGGGTGAGAGAAGAAGGGGGGCGGCGGCTGCGTGTGTGGGATTAGGGTTTGAAGAAGAGAGAAAAGTGAGAGTGAAGAAGATGAGAAGACAACAGAAAATGAAAAAAAAGGAAACAAAAGAATATAAATGGGGTGACCGACTCGGCCGGTTTCCTTCACCCATTATGACCGGCTGGAGCCGGTTTCTGGCCGTTGGCCCAGATTTGACCGGCCCAGCAGGTCTTTTTTTTTATTTTTCTTTTCTTTTCCTGACAGCCCAACGGTTAGTTTTTTTTTTTTCAGAACAAAAGGCAGATTGGGCCAGACAGAAAATGGTTTTTACCCAATTTTAATTTTGTTGAATTTTAATTAAAATATTATTGTTATTAGTATTAATTAAATTAATATTTAAATTAGAATGTTGAATTAAATTTTAAATTTAAATAATAATTAGGTGGAAATAAAAATTATAAATATATGTGGTACTGTGGGACCCAACAAAAAGTAAAATAAGGAACCATGGTTGGAGTAAAATCTGCTAAAGTTCCTTATGAGAGAGCTTAATCCTACGTGGCAGTTCGGGCCCACCAAAAAGCAGAATAAGGAACCTAGTAGGGGAGTAGGGATGGAGTTGCTCTAAGAGTTTATTTTTACAATTTTTTTTTAATTTTTGATGGAAACCGTTAAATATTGGACGGAATAGTGATTGAGGACTAAAATTGCTGTCGTTTGTCAAAGTGAGGAACCATTTAAACTAATTTTTTTATTAAGAACCAACAGTATCAAATCGTGATAAGTGATTGACTAAAAGTACTATTAAGCCAAAGGTTTTAAAGTGTGAAAAAAACAATTCTTTTCTTCCTTGTCAACCAAAGCAATTCTCTTTGTTAAGATCACTTTGGTCTAAATTGGGCTTTCTGTGTTAAATCCAACCGTACACCCGGCCCTGTCCATCCCTAGGCACCAATTATGACACCTATCCTCCCCTAATTGCCTATCACCCCATAATGACGGCCATTCATATTGCGCGTGTCACCTGTATTCTCTGTCTCTTATCACCAACCTTCATAAACTTATTCAAAAACTCATCAACTTCATTTAGGAGGTGCACATGCAGTGGGTAGAGAAAATCCAAGAATTAGTAAATGTCTATTCATTGGTTTTTTTATTGGCGGATGCTATTGAGTAGATATGACCAATATAATATTCCCTCCGTCCTAAATTATAGGATCATTTTCAAATAATCACGCCTATTAAGAAAACATGTAATAAGCTAATTAATATGTTGGTTTTGTTACTTTTTATACAAATCTTCCAAATATGCCCCTATTTTAAAAAAATTGGTAATTGTTAATATAAGTATAAGATATACCAAAAGTTAGTTGGGAATATGAAAGAAATAATTAGTAGAAGTGGCAATTAAAGTTTTGGAATTTAAAATATAATGAATGTAAGGGGTAAAAAATGAAAAGCTTATTTTTTTTCCTGAAATCTAAAAGGGGTCTTATAATTTGGGACACCGAATTTATCTATAAAGGGTCTTATAATTTGGGACGGAGGGAGTATATACGAAGAAAATCTCACCTTTAATCCAGCTTTAAGAGTAGAAATAGGTTTTTCAAATTCTAATATAGTATATGAGGCTATCATAGATCGTGTATTAGATCACCGCCACTCATAAATATCTTTTTTTATAAACTTTATGTTTTAAATTTTCAACTCTGAACGTGGAGGAACGTGTTAAAGTCCAAAATTAACTAAATATATTATAAGATATATAACTCTTATATATGAAAGACGATTCTCACTCCTAAACTAGTTTTTGGAATTTAGTCAAGTCTTTCAAATTCTAATGATACATGATGAAATAAAATATTTCATATTTTATTGTTCTATGAGAAGAATAAGAATGGCATGATGAGAAGAGCCAACAATTTCAGGTAGTGGCATGATCGAAGGGGGAAAGGAGAGGGAAGGACAATGTCATGAGTTGCAACCATACATCATTTATTAGGCTAATGCACGGTACCCTGCAGCTTTTTAATGTAAATATGAAAACCTTACCATAGTTTATAAAGGCATTGTACCCAAACTCAATGAGGTCATCATCAAATTAACTCTCATTTTAATGGAAATAGAGTGGAGTGAAGAGATGATCTAGGAAGAAAAAAAGAGAAAATATAAGAAATGTGATAAATAATGTGGTAAAAAAAAGAAATAGATAAATAATGAAGATAGAAATGAAGTGAGAGTTTGAATGAATTATAATTATAACTCTAAAACTAAACCTAACCAGCCATAAAGACTATCCGTTTGCGAGCTTGGCACTTCATACTTACATTATTTTCTCGTGTCAGTTGTCACCTATCCCCTCTCTTTGATTTATAGCCAAATTGCATCTTATAATTTATTCAAACACCGCTATGTATGACTTCATTCCCCACCGTGAGTCTCTAGCTTCTCCCTTTCGTGAGATACGCAGAGCATAAAATCTGTTGGAGACTTAGTGTGATAACATGATGGCTTTAAAATTTTGGAGCTGCAAAGCCCACATTTCTCTCAACGGAAGAACACCTTTCCTTTCATGCTCACCGTCGTATAAAAACCAGAAAATGATAACAAACCAAACACACAACGAATCAAAGAGCAAGTCAATTGAACTTGAACTCCTGAAACCAAGCCCAGCAAACTCTTCACCTCTCACCCCACTCCGCTTCTTGGACACCGCCGCCACCGTTCACGGCGATACCGCTTCCATTATCTACAATTACACAACCTACACTTGGTCACAAACCCGCCTCAAGTGCCTCCAGCTCGCGTCCGCCATATCCTCCCTCGGAATTCGCCGCGGAAATGTGGTATCGGTCATTGCCCCCAACACCCCCGCCATGTACGAGCTCCAATTCGCCGTCCCCTTCACTGGTGCAATCCTCAACAACATCAACACCCGGCTCGACGCCCGCACCGTCTCGGTCATCCTCCGCCACGCTGAGTCCAAGCTCATCTTCGTGGACTGCGCCTCATGCGATCTCGTCCTCCAAGCCATGTCCCTATTCCCCCACCACGAACAACGCCCACTCCTTGTCCTCATTGATGGACTTATTCTTGTTGGACCTACTCTTCCGTAAAATTAGTTTTTAATTTAACAGTTGCTAGTTTTTCTCTCTTTAGTTAGTAACGTTCCTATTATTCAGGTCCTAATTATTCTGTTAGTTAGTAACGTTCCTTTCATTTGTAAAGGCTATTTAAGCCAAGTTCTTCTTTGAATAAAATATGAAGTGATTTCATCTCTCAGCAAATATTGAGTTTGTATCTTAGTGTGTGAACACAAGTTTTAACAATTGGTATCAGAGCTTCACCAAGAAGCCTGATCCAGAGAGTGAGAAAAATGTCAAATGAAGGACAAAACTTGTTGAGTATTCCTAAGTTTGATGGTGATTACGATCACTGGAGTATGCTGATGGAGAATTTACTTCGTTCCAAGGAGTGGTGGCATCTCATTGATCCAGGATACGTCGCGTTGGGCGCAGATGCAGTGGAGAGTGATGCGGAGCAGAAGGCAAGAGCAGATCTGAAACTAAAAGATCTGAAAGTCAAAAATTATCTATTCGCAGCCATAGATAAGAGCATTCTGAAGACAATCCTGCAGAAAGACACATCTGCACAACTGTGGGAATCAATGAAAAAGAAATATCAAGGAAGCAAGAGGGTACAAAGAGCCCAATTGCAAGCTCTCAGAAGAGAATTTGAAATCCTGGAAATGAAAGAAGGAGAAACCATTGTGGAATATTTTTCCAGAGTCATGACGGTAGCAAACAACATGCGCAACAATGGAGAGGCAATGCAAGACGTTCAAATTGTGGAGAAAATTCTGCGGACTCTCACCGAGAGGTTCAATTACATAGTTGTCTCGATAGAAGAATCAAATGACACAAGTTGCCTCTCAGTCGATGAACTTCAAAGTTCACTCATTGTCCATGAACAAAAGTTCCGAAGAAGGATCTATGAAGAAGAGCAGGTGCTTAAAGTGACTCAAGAGGAGAGAAGCGGAAGAGGAAGAGGCAGAAGCACGTCTGGAGGATATCGAGGACGGGGTCGAGGGAGACCATCACCAGCTTACAAAGCAGCAATAGAGTGCTTCAAGTGTCACAAAAAGGGACACTTTCAATACGAATGTCCAGACTGGGAAGGAAGGGCCAATTTTGCTGAATTGGAGCATGAAGATGAGTTGTTACTCATGGCATACGTTGAAGAAAAAAAAGCAACAAGAGAAGAAATATGGTTTTTGGACTCCGGATGTAGCAATCACATGAGTGGAAATAAGGAGTGGTTTACAGACTTGAATGAGGACTTCAAGCAAACAGTGAAATTGGGAAATGACAGTCGTATTGCAGTAACGGGAATAGGAAGTGTGCGGTTATGTGTAAACGACATCGTTCAGGTAATTACCAATGTCTATTATATTCCTGAACTAAAGAATAATTTATTAAGTATTGGGCAGTTACAAGAAAAGGGGCTCACTGTATTGATTCAGAATGACACTTGCAAAGTGTTTCATCCTAGTAGAGGACTAATCATGCATTCAGATATGAGTGGAAATAGAATGTTCTATTTCTTGGCGAAGATGGTGTCAGCTCTACCTAAATGTATGCAAGTTGAAGCTGATGATGAATCAAGACTATGGCACTCACGGTTTGGACATCTCAACTACAAGGGACTCAGAACTCTTGCATATCGAGGAATGGTTGAAGGGCTGCCTACTGTGAAAACTCCACAGAAGCTGTGCACACATTGTCTCGTCGGGAAGCAGCACCGAGATCCCATTCCTAAAAGAAATCACTGGAGAGCAACACACAAATTGCAGCTTGTTCACTCAGACATTTGTGGTCCTATTAGCCCATCTTCCAACAGCAATAAGAGGTATATCCTAAGTTTTATTGATGACTTTACACGTAAAATTTGGATATACCTTTTAAATCAGAAATCAGAAGCATTGGAGGCCTTCAAAGGATTCAAAACATGGGCTGAAAAGGAGGCTGGAACAAGTATCAAGTGTTTGAGAACGGATAGAGGAGGCGAGTATAACTCAAAGGAATTTACAGAATTTTGCAGCACTCATGGGATCACTCGACAACTAACGGCAGCATACACTCCCCAACAAAATGGTGTTGCTGAGCGGAAGAACCGGACAATCATGAACATGGTGCGCTCCATGTTGTCTGAGAAACAAATGCCAAAGGAATTCTGGGCTGAAGCGGCAAATTGGTCGAGTCACATTCTTAATAGATGTCCAACAACAGCTCTTGAAAACATGACTCCACAAGAAGCATGGACTGGCTGCAAACCAAGAGTGGATCACTTCCGAGTATTCGGATGTCTTGCTCATGTACATGTTCCAAATCAGAAAAGGACAAAGCTAGATGACAAAAGTAAAGCACACATTTTTCTTGGTGTGAGCAAGGAGTCCAAAGCATACAAACTCTTTGATCCTATTACTAAGAAAATAACAATCAGCAGAGATGCAAAATTTGAAGAAAATGCATGCTGGAAGTGGGAACAAAGCAAAGGAGAAGTGCAATCAGATGTACTGGACTGGGAAGATAAAAATTCAGATGCTAACAAAGAGTTAGAGTTAGCAGAAGACTCTGATTCTAACAATACAGGTAACACAATCTCACAAACAGGAGGAAACTCCTCCACAACCTCATCGGGTGGAAGCGAACCAAACTCGCCTAAAGGAAGATCCCGAAGAGCTCCTGCATGGATGTCAGAATACACAACCGGAGAAGGACTTTCAGAGGAGGAAGAAGAAGCAATGATGATGATAACAGAAGAAGATCCAGTCACATACAATGAAGCTGTGAAATACAAAAAATGGAGAGATGCGATGGCTAAAGAGATTGATTCGATAGAAAAAAATGGCACGTGGAGACTCACAACCTTGCCGAGCGGAGTCAAAGCTATTGGGGTTAAATGGGTTTTTAAAACCAAGCTTAACGAGCATGGTACTGTAGAGAAGCACAAAGCTAGGTTGGTGGCCAAAGGATATGCGCAACAATATGGGATTGACTACACAGAGGTGTTTGCTCCGGTGGCTCGTCTTGATACAATAAGACTTATTCTGGCAACTGCAGCTCAAAACAAGTGGGAAGTTTACCAGTTAGATGTCAAGAGTGCATTCCTTCAAGGAGAACTAAAGGAAGAGGTGTACGTACAACAACCTACTGGCTTTGAGAAGAAGGGAGAAGAAGAAAAGGTATATAAGCTAAATAAAGCTCTATACGGACTGAAACAGGCTCCGCGAGCATGGTACAGTCGCATAGAATCCTACTTCGTTCGAGAGGGCTTCGAAAGGTGTGCTTCTGAACATACCCTCTTTACAAAAGAAAAGGAGGGAGGTAAAATCCTAATTGTCAGTCTTTATGTTGATGATTTGATTTATACTGGTAATAATAAAAGTATTTGTGAGGAATTTAAGATGTCAATGATGCATGAATTTGACATGTCTGATTTGGGAAAGATGAGCTATTTTCTTGGCATAGAAATTATACAGAATTTGAAGGGAATATTCATGTGTCAAAGAAAGTATGCGAGGGAAGTGCTGGCAAGGTTTGGCATGTCTGATAGCAAACCAGTTGGAAATCCTATTGTGCCGGGCACAAGGCTTTCCAAGGATGAGAAGGGAACCAAGATCGATTCAACCATGTTCAAGCAAGTTGTTGGAAGCTTGATGTACTTGACAGCAACAAGACCAGACATTATGTTTGGAGTGAGTTTGATTAGCAGATATATGTCATCTCCAACTGAGGAACATTGGTGTGCAACAAAGAGGATATTAAGATACATCAATGGCACAATTGAAATGGGAATTCTTTACAAAGGAGAAAGCATCACAGAATTGGTGGCATACACGGACAGCGACTTTGCAGGAGATCTTAATGACAGGAAAAGTACTTCTGGTTTTGTATTTCTTCTTGCAGGAGGTGCAGTTTCTTGGGCATCAAAGAAGCAGCCTGTGGTTACATTATCTACCACTGAAGCCGAGTACATTGCCGCGGCTTCTTGCGCATGTCAATACATTTGGCTTATGAGGTTACTCGAAAAACTTGGGCATAAAGGAGAAGAAGGTAGCATAATGTACTGTGATAACAGTTCAACAATACAATTGTCAAAGCATCCTGTGTTCCATGGCAAGAGTAAACACATAGATGTGAAGTTTCATTTTTTGAGAGACTTGGTGAATGAAGGAACTGTGAAATTGAAGTACTGTAATACCCAGAATCAAATTGCAGACGTTATGACAAAACCATTGAAGAAAGAACAATTTATCAAGCTACGAGAGATGCTGGGACTGATGTTTGCAATAGAAGTAAGCTGATTTACATACAGTATTCAGCTTAAAGGAGGGATTGATGGACTTATTCTTGTTGGACCTACTCTTCCGTAAAATTAGTTTTTAATTTAACAGTTGCTAGTTTTTCTCTCTTTAGTTAGTAACGTTCCTATTATTCAGGTCCTAATTATTCTGTTAGTTAGTAACGTTCCTTTCATTTGTAAAGGCTATTTAAGCCAAGTTCTTCTTTGAATAAAATATGAAGTGATTTCATCTCTCAGCAAATATTGAGTTTGTATCTTAGTGTGTGAACACAAGTTTTAACACTCATCACGGATGACACGGTGGATTCTTCACACAGTACAGTTGATTTCATCGACACGTACGAGGGCTTAATCACTAAGGGTGACCCTGATTTCAAGTGGGTCCCGCCGAAATCCGAGTGGGACCCGATGGTGCTCAACTACACTTCTGGAACCACGTCGTCCCCAAAAGGTGTCATTCACTGCCACAGGGGAGCGTTCATCAAAACCGTTGACGCGCTGATTGATTGGCCGGTTCCAAAGAACCCGGTTTACCTCTGGACGCTTCCGATGTTCCACGCTAACGGGTGGAGCTTCCCATGGGGGATGGCGGCCGTCGGGGGAACCAACGTTTGCATGCGCAAGTTTGACGTAGGGATCGTTTACGACCTCATCACGCGCCACAGCGTGACTCACATGTGCGGCGCGCCTGTGGTTCTCAACATGCTAACTAACTCCAACAAACCGTTAGATAAACCGGTAAAGATACTGACGGCGGGGGCACCGCCGCCAGCCGCTGTGCTGTTCCGCACAGAGTCGCTGGGGTTCGAGGTTAGCCATGGGTACGGGCTGACAGAGACGGCCGGGCTAGTGGTGTCGTGCGCGTGGAAGGAGAAGTGGGACCATTTGCCAGCGACAGACAGGGCGCGTCTGAAGGCACGTCAAGGCGTGAGGACCATCGGGATGGAGGAGGTTGATGTGGTGGGTCTCACGGGTGAGAGTGTGAGACGAGATGGGGTGACCATGGGTGAGGTGGTTATGAGAGGAGGGTGTGTCATGTTAGGGTACTTTAAAGACCTCGAAGGAACTGCGAGATGTTTTAGGAACGATTGGTTCTACACAGGCGATGTTGGAGTGATGCATGAGGATGGATATTTGGAGATTAAAGACAGGTTCAAGGACGTGATTATTAGCGGCGGGGAAAACTTGAGCAGTGTCGAGGTGGAATCGGTGTTGTACGCCCACCCGTCAGTGAATGAGGCAGCAGTGGTGGCGAGGGCCGATGAGTTCTGGGGTGAGACGCCGTGCGCGTTTTTGAGCTTAAAGGAAGGGTTGGAGGAGAAAGTGACGGAGGAGGATATAGTTGAGTATTGTAGGAAGAACATGCCGCATTTTATGGTTCCTAGGATGGTAATTTTTATGGAGGAGCTTCCGAAGACCTCGACAGGAAAGATTCAGAAGTTTCTGTTGAGACAAATTGTGAAGGACATGGACGACTCACAAAGAGTCTAATGTGATTACGGAATAATAGTGTCGTGTATTAGATGTATGGCAAGCGTTGTGATTTAAACAGCAATCATGCCCCTCCTTTATTAGTCAATGTAATGCTGCATAGTGTAATGTTGTTGCCATATCATGTGTTTGACTATTCAAACTTAAGTTTTGTCAGTTACTAATTGTAGTCCTTTGACCTTTTTCATTTACATTTTATTCCCAACATTATTTATATTGTTAATTTATTTTATAATTTAGAAAACACAAATATATTTTAACAAATGAAAGTGAATTAGTGTTTTTTAAACCAGGGCCCTTGTTCATCTTCTCTGTAGAAGTTGTCGGCGCTGCCTCCAGCTTCCTCTGTTCACGAATGTGACGTTCACAGCCACTGCCGTCGCAAGGTAAGGTGCGCCGTTACTCACTCCCTATTCGTCTGTCATTGATCGATGATCTTGTCCTAATCAGTGAAGCTGGTGAAGGACAATGCCTCAAACCCCAAACTGTGGTTGTTCATCGGAATAAGAGTCGTCGGCGTCGTCGTTCTCACAGAGATTCGTTGGAGGAAGAAGAAGAAGACCGAAAAAGAAGACTTTGGTGCTTTTGTTCAGCGTTTTGAGCTTCTCCCCTTCCCTAACCAAACCCAAATGCTCTCTACTCTAACCTTTGTCGTCAAAGACATGTTCATTTCGTTTCGTTCACCTTTTCGATTCCATTTCGATTCAATTATAGGTTTTTGGATGTATTGGTTATTGTTTATGGCAAATTTGATGTGAAGGGCTACGTTACTGGTTTGGGGGACCCTGATTGGGAGAGGACACACGAGGAGGCTGGCGACACGACCACTGTCATCACTGCTCTGCTCGCCAATGGTGCTACTTGTGTTGGCAACACTGTCATGGATGAATTCTCTTTTGGGCAATTTTCTGATGAACTCAATGATTTTTCTTTTATTCGCTATTAATATCATATCTGGATTGGTGGTGGTGACACACTATCATTTGTCATGGTCACATTGTATCAATTTTGTACACGAAGATCAGGTTGTATTTGACAATTCTCGAGTGTTTGGGTTGGCATTGATGTTTGTGAAGAAGACCTCTCCTTCACTTTGATTGAGTTTTGATGAAGACAAGGTACATTACCAAAAGAAGAAAAAGGTGAAGACCAGAATGAACCATTCAAGATTTAGCTAAGGTTCTAAGTTTTTGTTTTAAGTCTTTTACCTTAGTATAGTTTGCTTTATGGTTATATTACATTTAAAGGCTAATAAGTAATCAACTAATTAAGTATAACTTGTTCTCAAAGTTACAAATAAGTAGAAGCACTTAACTAGGGTTTATACTACTACAAAAACACTCTTTTGGGACGGAAAAATCCGTTGCACAATAGTTGAAATTTCTGTCCCAAAATTATTTTGGGACGGAATTTGTGACAAAATAATTTCGTCGCATTTTTTATCGTCGCAAATTTTTTGGGACTGAATATATTACTTCATCGCGAGTTTGGGACGGAAATAATGATGTAATTTGTGACGATTTGCATATTTTTGTCCCTAAATTATGACAGAATTTAAATTCCGTCCCAAAACAAAAAAAATATTTTTAATAACATTTGTGACAGAAAATTAATGCTAACTCCGTCACAAATTGGGACGAAATAATTAAATATTTGCGTTCCCAAAAGTTGGCGCCATCCTTCCCTCCAAAATAAATTTCGTAGTTGGGACGGAATTTTATGTTCTGTCGCCAATTTGTGACAAATTGCATAATTCTGTCCCTAAATTGTGACAGAATTCCAACTCCGTCCCAAAACAAAAATAGATATTTTGATAAAATTTGCGATAGAAATTTATTGATGACTCCATCACAAATAGGGATGGAATAATTAAATATTTGCATCCCCAAAAGTTGGCGCCATCCTTCCCTCCAAAACGAATTTCGTAGTTGGGACGGAATTTTATATTTCGTCACCAATTTGTGACAATTTGCATATTTCCGTCCCTAAATTGTACAGAATTCCAATTCCGTCCCAAAACAAAAACATATATTTTTAATAAAATTTGCGATAGAAATTTATTGATGACTCCGTCACAAATTGGGATCGAATAATTAAATATTTGCGTCCCCAAAAGTTGGCGTCATCCTTCCCTCCAAAACGAATTTCGTAGTTGGGATGGAATTTTATAGTTCGTCACCAATTTGTGACGATTTGCATATTTCCGTCCCTAAACTGTGTCAGAATTCCAATTCCGTCCCAAAATGTTGAATTAATTTTTCAAAATATCTTTGCGACGATAAAGTGTCGCTAATTTTGTCCTAACTTAGTTATTTTGGGACGGAAAATTTTTCTGTCGCAAAATTCCGTCCTAAATTGAGTGTTTTCTAGTAAATATCAAGAAGTTAAGTTTTAAACTTATAGAAATCGATTACGAGCTTATAGTAATCGATTATGAGATGAATGTAATCGATTACATCATTGTCAGTAATCGATTACTGGGTTGTCTTTGGAACTTTGAATATAACGGTTAGTTTGGGTAATCGATTACCACGTTCTAGTAATCAATTACACTGATCAACAGATGCAAATTTTCATGAACCAGTGTGTTCTTAAACATTGGAAACCCTTTGATATGGTTCATGAAGAGTCACTAGTGCCTATAAATACTTGCTTGATGTTCAGAAATGTACAACAACTTTCATTAATCTTTGAAACATTATTCTGAGAAAATTTTCACAAATCTCATAAGAAAACTTATGTTGTTCAATTTTTAGAACTCAGAATAAACTTGAGCCTTTGATTGTGATTGCCTGAAAGCATTCTGTCTAAGTTCAATCCATCATATGTTTGAAGGATTGATCAGCCTGTAAAATCTTCTTCATCTCATCATTCAGTTTGAGTGATATCACCATAGTGTATGGTGAGGATTTGTGCTATCAGAAAGTGGTGTGCTTTCTGAGTGATAGGAGTTCATAGAGTGCTTGGTGTAAGACTTGTAAGGATTCTTGATCATAGTGAAAAATCCCTGAATCAGAACGGGGGACTGGACGTAGCCTTCGATGGTTGAAGGTGAACCAGGATAAAATCGTTGCGTGATCTTCTTATCCCTTACCTTTTACTTTTCGCACTTTACATTATCCCCTCTTAGGTTGCTATCTGAAGTTACAATGTTTTGAATTTTAATATAGTTAGTATGAATTGCACATCTGCTTCATTTGGTTGATGAGAGGAAGGAGGGAGGATGCAAAGATAATATGAAACCATAAGGCTACCTCTTCAACCAAAGCAGATGTAAGATTCACATTTTGAATTCATTCATTGTTCTTAAAGCTGGTTTATAGGATACACTACTACAGATTTGCCATATAACCACGGTTCCCCGAGGCCAATTACCATGGTTGAACCGTGGTATTGCTTGGCGTCATAATAGATCAATTACCACGATTCAAGGCGGAACTGTGGTAATTGGAGCTCCTGTTACCACGGTTGCAGGCACCAACCATGGTAATATGGTTTTTCTTTTACCACGGTCCAACACAGAACCGTGGTAATATAGCTATCATTTTACCACAGTTCAACAAGAAACCGTAGTAATATCACTTTCCTATTGCCACGGTTAAATATTGAACCGTGGTAATAGGTCTATTTTTTTCTTCTATTTTCACCTTAATTATGCAAATAAAAAAATAGTCTATTGCAATAAATACAACATTGTGTCTAAAGGAAGACTTATTAAAAGAGAGGCACAACAGTACAACGACTCAAAATCTAAGCAAACAATTAGCAAGTTATAGAAGACCCCATGCTTTTTTAATTAAGAATCTTAAGAGAAAGGCTAAGACAGACATGAAATAGCCCAACCTAAATAGTCCCTTTCATAGAAATAGTTAATGCACTTAATATTCTTTTCCTCTTCCGATTCAAACTAACCAATAGAAAACAGGTAAATGAATCTAACTCCTAATACATGAAATTTAATACATTTCATGCAAATTTTAAGATAACAACCCCATCAATTCATGTCATGGCTCTTAGTCATAATCATAAGAGATTAAGAAGACTTACGAATACAAAGCTATGGCTCTGTGAATGACATAGGAGCATTGTTGAACTTGGTGTGAAGCCTTCAATCATCACATTCTCTAATTGCTTTGTCGATCTCCATATTGACAAATGAACACAAAATTTGTGCAAAAAAAAAAAAAAGAACAAAAAGTTTAAGAAAAATAGGAAAATACACAAAGTTCAAAGTGTAATATAACATTCGTCGAACATTATATAGCACATAATAATTAATCAGTTTACACCTTCCATTCTATAAGGGTTTTTCATTAGTTAACATTTATTTGAAATGAACATGTATCCTTTTTCTTTGCCCAACATGTCCTTCGAGAGTTTATAGTTTATACCAAGAAAATACTATACTATAGCCATAAGCATGCAGTAGCTAGCTAGTTTCATATACACCTTACCAATGAGAGATAAAAATCTAATCATGGTAACTTGAGCTACCAAACCCTATGTTAGGTTTTCTTTCACCAAAAATATTCCTTGAGGACATTATGCTTCACAACCAAACCTGACTTAGGGAGAAAACCACTGAAGTAACAACCAAAAGTGTTCAACTTTAGCAATAACAGCATCAACATTTACATGTTCATTAAGAAATGTTTCTACTATTACTCTTGGGATAGCAGTGAACAAAACTCTATACCCTGCAGAAGCCATAACCTCATAAGCCTGAAGGTTGAGGTTCTCCATGTAAAACTTCAACAAAACTACCCTTGCACCCATTTCCATGACCTTGAGCTTCAATTTGCCAAGATAGAGGATCTTCAAACAAAAATCAGAAATGCAAATTCAAATTAGTAATTCCTTCATTCTTCATAAAAGAATTTTACATTACTGCCAGCTCTTCAACCTGAAGCCAAAGTGGCACAGTGAAGCAAAAGTCATTTGGGGGTTTGTCTCTGTCAACAGAGTGAAGTGAAATTAGTGAGAAAAGGAAGAGAATTCTCATTGAGAGAGATTAAGGGAAAGCAAAGGGAGGAATCGACAACTGACGGAGAGATGAGAGAAGATCGGATTGGTTGGTCGCAAGCCTTGACAATCCTCGTTCTCGACAACATCAACAACAACGACAGAGGGAAATGCAAAGGCCTAGAGACAACATTCACAAACTGAATCAGAAAATTAGAAGTACTTTA
This sequence comes from Acmispon strigosus, assembly GCA_030819835.1. Taxonomy (NCBI): domain Eukaryota; kingdom Viridiplantae; phylum Streptophyta; class Magnoliopsida; order Fabales; family Fabaceae; genus Acmispon; species Acmispon strigosus. The sequence goes on along the minus strand of JAUAMA010000005.1, from coordinate 40,666,383 downwards.
CACTAAATCTAAAAGGATTAAGACTCCTCAAGTACATAAAAGGATTAACTCTTCGTCTTCGGAGACTACGGTTTCGTCCAGGAACACGTCTTCGTCCACGAACTCCTCTTCCTGAGACAAGGCACTACTAGAGGCGAAGTACATGGCGAGGAGATCTCCTCACAGCGCGTCGTTCTGCGGCTCTGGTTCTACGATGACGATGCCTGCAACGTCGTTTCTCTCAAGCCTAAGACGGTTCTGGTCGACGGCGTGAGCCGCGAGGAGGAGGACGAGGAGGTCGGCGGCATGAGCTGGGGTCGGTGGAGTCTAGGTTTTTGGGGACGGAGAAGGATGAATTTAGGGTGGTGGGTGAAAATGGTAGAAAGGTTTTCGGGTTTACTAAACTCTATTACCACGGTTCATAATACCAACCGTGGTAATAGGTAATTGTTCTGTAAAAAAATATTTATTTTTGCTCAGTTACCACGGAAACCATACGACCGTGGTAATAGAGCAACTCAGTTACCACGGTTCCACACGGAATCGTGGTTACAGAGCTCGTAACCCCTTTTTACCACGGTTCCACACTTAACAATTGTAATAGGGGCATGGTAAAAAGACAATTTTGTAGTAGTGATAATATATTTCTCTTTACCCGTATTTTAATTTCTCACTAAAATAAAGTCTATACACAGTCCTCTTCCTTATTATACCTGATTGAAAATCTTATTTGGTGGTGTAATGAGTTTCACTTTGCTGGCATTCAGTACTATGGTTGTTGTTGTGATCTACACATTAAGATAGTTACATAAATTTCAGGACTCCAAGCTCCTAGCTTATTTTTGTGATCTCTTTCATATACTGTTGCAGCATGGCTTGTTGTGCATAGTTTGTCTGATCCCATAACAGGCTTTTGGACACACACAAAGTGCAGTCATCTTATGCTTATGAAAACTATTTGCTTGAACTTTCAGTCTCAAGTATATGGATGTGAACTTGGTAAAATGTTGTGATTTTGTAGGTACTAATACTACAGGATGTGTTAGAATACCAACGGTTGGGGATAGGATCACTCTATTGTAGCTCATGGACAGACGAAAGTGCAAAGCTAATGCGTGAAGGTTCTTATGTAGAATAGGAAAGTTTCTATTGAATATGAATTATGTACTCTTGTTGAATACGCACTATTGAACTTCAATAGTTGCACAATGACGTAACAAGTTTTGATTGCAATAAAATGAGACTTTGAAATCCAATCCTTTTTTTAACTTTAGTACTTGAAGCTGCAAACTTTTAAAGAAGCTACCCTTCTCAATGTGCCTGCTGCATGTGGCAGATAAGACTCTACATGGTTGCTTCAAAAAGTTTCTCTCCAAACTTTGGCTTTGGAGAGTTTTCATAATCAGTTTACGATTTCTCGAGTTCCTCATCTTTTATAATCTCAATTTCCCTGCACTCTGAACTGCAAAATGCTTTGTCACCCCTGTAAGATTATCAAAAGAAGCCAATGCTTGAATCAAATCAATCCATCAAAGAAAGAAATATATAAGTGAATGTTTAGAAATCTTTCAAAAATTTATTCTGAAGCCAAAATCAATTCTAGAGAAAAGCTTCTTGGTTTTAGAATTAATTATTGATTCTGAAGACAAAATCAATTCTAGAGAGAAGTTGAACCAAACATGTTATATATAAGTCAAAATTGAAGAGGTGAAGCAATGCTAACTAAACTCACCCATAGATGTAAATATCATTTCCTTTTTCCAGCTTCTTGTTGCAGTGGTGGCAGAAGCTTAGTTTGCTAGACATTGGAATAACGCTGATGTGTAAAACTAGGAATCCGAGAGACACTGTCAAACAGAGGTAGGGGTGGGAATAGGCTAGACCAGGCTATGCTTTGCGTAAATAGGTCTAACCTATTTAAAAAATTTAAGGCTTAAGTCTGGCTTGTGGCCTATCATAGACTTTTTATTTTGCTTGGGCCTGACTTTTTTGAAAGCCTGATCTGGCCCGAAGCCTATCTATAGGCCTATTTTCACATAAGGCCTTTAAATAGGCCAACAAGCCTACATCTAAATAGACCAACATCTAAGCAGACCAACAAACCTACCTCTAAATAGACCAACTATGTTTGTCAATCGACAAGTTTCAAAAAGGTAAAATTAAATTTTCTACAAATACCAAAACTGATGACAGGTTGGATGGATGTAAATTGAAATTTAATATTTTGATTTATTTGTATATTTTATTAAACTAATATATTAAATTAAAAAAGCTAATAAACAGGCCGGCCTGATAGGCTTAATAGGCTTTTTATAAGCCTAAGCCTGAACTATTTAGCTAGGCTTTTTAAAAAACTTGAGCCTAGCCTTTAGATTAAACAGGCCAGGCCAGACCAGACTTTAAATAGGCCAGGCCATAGGCCCCTGTTGGCCAATTCCCACCCCCTATACAGAGGTAATACTTATTATTGTTAAAACTCAACTTCCTAGTAACTTAAAGCAAATTACAGGCAAAAAAATGTTCATACAATTTGCTTAATCTTTTTCAACTTAATCCTTTATAATATCCAACCGGATGAAGTTAACTGGTTCCACTGCAAAGCAACACATAGCTTTTTCAAAGCACCAAGTTGTATAGGTATGCTTCTAGTGAACTGATTATGACAAAGCAGCAAATCAAGTGAAAACTGAAAAATAAGCACACTGCCAACTTTGAAAACCCAATGAAGCATTTTTCCTGATACTGGAAGAAAGGAGAAGATAGAAAGAGTTACCTGCATTTTGATGATCACAAAAAGCAACCTCTGTCTCAAAAAACTTAAGAGAATCCATTGAAACTAATATTTCAAGCGCCCTCTTAAACAGTAAAAATAGCCATTATGATTAAATATTTGAAATTGAAAAAACAACATTGGAGAAAAATGATTGAAGAACCCAGGAACCGCATGAAAGTTGCTAACTTTAATATTTTTGTAATAGCAAAGTGAAAGAGCAGGAAATATAGTAGTTCTTTTTGGTGAGATAGCAAGAAAAAAATGCAGTTTGAATAAAATGAAATTAAAGAAGAAACGCAGGAAGAGTTAGCAAGAAAGATCATTGACAAATAAGAATGACATAGAATGAAAGCTTAGATAGTCTAAGTGTATTCTGAGAGAACTTTGTCAATAAAAATAATCTGGTCAGGATAAATTATAAGAAGTTGTAAGAAGCAGATCATTGACTTGAAATTTACATATCAGCAGGGGTATGAAACTAAAACACATATACATATCAGCATAAGGAATTTTAGAGGCAAACACATCTCAACTTTTTCCAGCTACAAAACACATTAAACTAGCATAACATCCCTAAAAAAGGGTGTAAAGAGAAACAAAATGGACAAAGCAAAAGCCATTCATGAAAACCTTACCCCAAAGCCACCAACCAATCTGAGAGACAGAGATGCATCATCTTTCTCTTCTTCTCTTCAGTAGAATCTGATTGTTTCAACATGAACTGTTCATCAAATACAACGTCTCTGCTATGAATTGACTTCTTCAAAGCTGGATCCCACAACTTGAACCCCTTCACACCCTTGGTGAAACCAAGAAAAATACACTTCTTGGATTTGGGATCCAATTTGGATCGCTCATCACTGGATATATGCACATAAGCTGGACACTCAAAAATTCTCAAATTTTCTAAATTGATGGGATTACGTGTTCAGACCTCCTCTGCAACTTTTCCATCCAATAAAGCTCTCGGAGACCTGTTGAATAGATAACATGCCATGTTCATTGCCTCTGCCTAAAAACATTTAGACAGTCCTGCCTGCAAGCGAATGCATCTTGTCTTCTCTGTGAGAGATCGATTCATCCTCTCAGCAACACAATTCTGCTGAGGTGTCTTCTTAACTGAATAATGCCTCTGGATCCCGTATTCCTAACAAAACTTCTTGAACTTTACATCAGTGTATTATGTCCAGTTATCTGATGCAGATACTTGATTTACCTCCCTGACTTTCCACCTCAGCCTTCCACGGTCTGAACTTTTTGAAAACTTCATATTTGTACTTCATGAAAAACACCCAAATTTTTTGAGAAAAATTATCAATAAATGTAACAAAGTACCTGGAACCTCCAATGGAAGCCTCCCTAGTAGGCCCCCACACATCTGAATGAACATAATCAAGGATTCCCTTTGTTTCGTGTTTCCTGGTCTTGAAACGAACACAACATTGTTTGCTTAATACGCGATACTTACACAAGTTCATGTTACAGCTTCGAACACCATTCAAAAGATCTCTCTTATGAAGTGCCATCATCCCATTCTCACTGAGATGACCCAGACGCATGTGCTAGAGCCTAGTTGCATCATTATCAGTTTTAACTGATGCAATATCACCTATAACGGTGCTCCCCAACAAGCAGTAAATATTCCCTGCAGTACGCTTTGCAGCCATCACTGTCAATGCACCTTTGCAAACTTCCAGGGTATCTTTACCTCCACCAGAATGGAAAGAGTAACTATTCTCCTGTAGAGTACCCAAAGAAATCAGATTCTTCCTCAGATCTGGAACATACCTCACATTACCCAAAATGCGCGAGCCACCATGATCCATAGCAATTTTGATTTATCCGATGCCGGTAATATCACATGTTTTGTCATCACCTAAATAGACAAATCCAAAACTGCCCGCCTTGAATGAACTGAACCACTCCCGGTGCGACGCCATATGGTAAGAGCATCCAGAATCAAGAATCCACTCATCTGTACATTTGCCGGATGAAACACTAAGCATATCTCCTTCACTTCCGAAATCATCAGTTTGAGCCACGTTTGCAGAACTAGAAGGATTCGGACAATCCTTCTTCCAGTGACCAACCTGCTTGCAGTTAAAACACTATATTGTCTTCCTCTACTTGGATTTAGAACACTTCTTCTTCCTTGTAGACTTACCCTTGTTCCTTCCACGATCTTGACCTCCCTTTGCAAACAGACCTTCACCTTGACTTCCCTCCTCTACATTTTGTCTCCTTTGAGAGTGAGACAAGAGTGTAGACATGATGGCATCAATATACAAAATCTACTTCCTTCTGTTTCTTACTTCCTCCGTTTTCATCTTTCTTTTTTTTATTACTCTCAGTGAGTGTGTGTGGTGTTGATTCTGTATTCTTGGCCACTGCCCAGGCAAGCTTGTGTTATCAACACTCTAGAGAACCTCTTGGTTCTAACATTGTGATCTTCAAAAGAAAAAGTAAATTGCAGCGGTTTTGTTTTGTTGCAATTTACGGCAGTTTAACCGCGATTTTATACAGTAATGGTGGTTTCAGTACACTGCCGTAATTGCATGCGCCATTCAATTATAATGGCGGTTTTTGGGAAAGCGCCGTTACATCCGCCGTAATTTAGTTTGTACAAAACGGTGGTTTTAGCCGCCGTAATATGCAGTTTGCAAAAAACTTCATGTGTTTGTATAAACGGCAGTTTAAGCCTCCGTAATATGCAGTTTGTAAAAAAAATTCATGTGTTGTATAAAACGACAGTTTTAACCGCCGTAATTCACGGTTTGTATAAAACGGCAGTACAAACCGCTAAAATATGCACTGATAATTTTTTTTAAGAACTGTGACGGATGATACACATTTGAATAATTAGACACATAGTAGGATAATTTGGTCCACCAAAGGACAATATACCCAACTTTTGATTTTGAAGGTTCTCATTCATTAATTAAAATAACTTGTATTCGTCCAACATTCTAGAATAAAACTTCAGTATCTTTTGAAATCTTTTGCTAACATTCTAAGAATATGCCATTCAAAATACATAATTAAGAGATCAATGGAGGGAAGCAGACCAGAAGGGAGATTCAGCTGCAAATTATTATGCACAATTAGAATTTGATTATTAAGTCCAATAACATAAAATTAGTGACAAAAAGAACATACGGGATAATTGTTAAGCCAACAAATTATAACACTAAATAATTTAGATAGAATTGCACTCACTGGCACATCATTGATATGGTCATTTGTATAACTCGCTACATCAAAAGAAATACTGAAGTTATATAGAGAAAGCCAATGTTCGTTTTGATTTGTTAGTAGAGTTCTTTCATATTAGTACATGACAACAAATCCTTTTTTACATGACAGCTTTCTATTCATAGCCTAAACCTTTGACTGCATTAGTTCAGTTGGTTCTTTAACATGATAGCAAATCCCTTTTTACCTATGTGTTTTGATTCTTTCTGCCTTCGTTCTTCATGATTCGTGGACAGAGTTTGAGTTAAGAAGCATGTTAGATAGAAAAAAAAAGTCTGAGCCTACACATAATAGCTTACTTTAAGGGTTTGTTGGTTCCTTAACATTTCTAGTAATACAGTATGATTTATGAAGGATAGACAGTGAACTTACCTATTATGTACTCAAGGAGTGATCCATTTGGTACATGTTCATAGACTAATATTCTAGCCCCATCTCGTTCTGATCAAGACATAATTAGGCTGTGTTAGCATAAAATTGTGTCTGAATAACTCATAAGAATTCTTATACATTTAAATACAAGCTACCAAAGCAACTATGCTTTTGCTGGGATACGGATCCTCTCATTTGAGGATTTCACATGACCATGTCATGTGATAAATCTAGTCCCTTCATTCCTTTTAATGAAATCTGATGGTCCTTATTTCCTAACTCATGTTACCCTATCATGTACCTCCACAACACATATCCAATTGAAATTCTCAAAACCTCAATTTTTCCCCCTTCTGGTTGGTTCTCGCTCTCTCTCTCACGATGCTGCAATATTATAAGCTTAAAAATTCATATTGTAGACATGGTTTTATGAAGTAAACGAACAGCAGTACTCCACCAAACAAATGATGCATTGATAAATCACAATTTGTCCACAGAAGCACTAAAAGGTAATTACAAAGTTTTACTCTCCCCCCCCCCCCCTTTCTAACACACAAAACACATTTACTTCAATTTTTTTTGAATGGAGCAAAGGGGCTAATTGCAGAACAGGGGCAGCGTGGGGAAGAAGAACTGAGGTGGGCCGCGAGCAGAGCAGGTGTTGGACAAACGGTGGTCATCTCGCCGGTGATGGAGGCGGTGCGAGATGGTGCAGAACGGCGAGAGGGGCAGCGTTGAGGTTGCAGAGAAAGAAGAAAAAAAATAGGGGTTTAATTGTGTTTGTGTTGTTTGGGGTACATGGTAGTGTAGCATAGACCACAAAAAATCAGGACCGTTGGATTTCATTAAAAGACTTGAATGGACCAGATTAGCCACATGACCATGTCATGTGAATCCCTCAAAGGAGGGGATCCGAATCCGTGAATCCCTCCAAGGAGGGGATCTGAATCCGCTTTTGCTGTGAATATAATTTTAGAACATCAACTAAGATCAGTTTTTTTAACTCATTTAAGCACAAAAATCAGCATCAATTGACTTGATGCAAATAAACTTTTCAATGAGCAATATTTACAAGTCATTGAAGTACATAATCTTAGCAACTACAATAGTTACTCCTGATAGAAATTTTCTTTTATCTGTCCAAATATATCAGCTAACAAAATAATTAAGCTTCTAAAATTGTGTACTTGGGCTTCGTTTGGCCCAGCTTTTTTCTGACTTAAAAGCTACTTTTAAGTAAAAGTTAAAAATAAGAGCTTTTAAAAAGAAGAAGAAGCTGTTTGTCAGTTTTCAGTTTTTTATAACTTAAAAATCTACTTTTAAGTTAAAAGTTGTTTGGTAAAACTGTTTTAAAAAAGTTTCATATATGGCGGCGGGGGCGGTGGCGGCGGCGGCGTGGTGGCGTGGGGGGCGTCGGCGGTGGCGGTGCGGTGGCGGTGGTGCGGTGGCGGTGGCGGCGGTGGCTTGAGGGGGCGGTGGTACGGTGGCGGCGATGGCGGTGGCGGTGGCGGCAGTGGCGTGAGGGGGAGACGGCAGCGGCGGCCGCAGTGGTGTGGTGGCGGCGGTGCGGTGGCGGCGGCGGTGGCGGTGGTGGCGGTGGTGGTGGTGGCGGTGGCAACGATGGCGTGGGGGGCGGTGGGGTGATTTATTCATCCCTTTCACTTTCTCTTGGATTTGCTGAAGGTAACATGATTTATTCATCCCTTTTCATCTTTGATTTGCTTACATTATCCGTTCAGGCATCGTTTTGATTAGTTAGGTTTTTGGTGAGATAATTAGTGTCTGATTTTTCTATCAATTGCTTTGTGTCATGTTATGGTTTGTGTTTGTTTTTCTTCCATTTGGTTGCTCGATCTAAAGAGCTACTCCAAAATCAAAAGACTAAATGTTTATGTATTTTGCAGCGAGGCTTTCATTTTAGCTTCCATCTCTTAAAATTAAACTCGCATGCTTAAGGGAGCAGCCATTAAGGATCTTGCCTTCGGTGAACGAAAGACCAACTACGTAGAAGATAATGCCATCTTGACTGGAGGTATCAAGTCATAAGGAGCCTCATCTCTTTGAGCTGCTAAAAGAAAAGTTGGGGTCTGGCCACAAAGTAGAGCATCAGAAATGAAAGAAATCAATGAAACTGAATCACTTCCAAGTGATTGGCCTTGAAATCGATTCAACCCTCTGAAAGGGCTAGAATCTGCGAAAACAATAAAAAATTTAGCGAATTGAAGCGAAGACCTATGAGAGCACTAAAGAGAACAATCTCATAGTGCCACAATATTAATGATCATTACGACGTTCGTAGAACCGCCATAGTTTACAAAAAAAAATTGTAGTGTGATCTAGGCCTCAATTTGCATTTACATATTAGAATTTTCACATGGATGCTATTACGGAATAAAATGATACACTACAAGAAAATACCATACTACCGACGGATAGAATGCCGAAATGCGAACAATTTTTTATTAATGACGGTTATTCACGAAACTTTTGGCGCTAATATTACCAACGACATATACCGTCGGTAATATGGTCTGAAATTGCTCCAACTCGTTTTTGCGCACGAAAATTACCAACGGTTCAAGTCGTCGATAAACTTGGCGTGTGAAAACACCCGCTTAAAGTGAATTCTAAAATTTCATTATCGATGGTCTATAGTAATGTTGAACTTAACGGCCAAAAACTCGCGCTCAAAGTGAATTTAAAAATTTCGTTACCGCCAGTAAATTACCGACGGATTGAACCGTCGATTGCCTATAAGCCTTCTCCTTAGCCATCACTTTTACCAACGGATTATCGAAGGTTCCAACCGACGGTAACCTATATAAGTCGGTTCAGTATAACATTCACCAAGCTTGCTGAACGTAAAGATTGAAGGATTTTTGTAGATCTTTAATTTGTAAATGTTTTTTTTGGTGATTCTCATTTTTTATTTGATTTCATTAATTTTTATTTACAATTTGTATTTTCTAATTCTGAATGTTTAAATGTTACGGCTTGCTTATCAAGGATTCTATTTTTTTTACAATACGAGGTTAATAAATTACAAATTATTTAAACATAAATATGTAGGACTAGCAATTTTACTTTATCATTATTGTCGTTGGTTATTCATTAGGTTTTATATGTATTTAATTGTTAAATTTATCAAAATTTAATAAATGATGTCACGCGATCCTTTTGATGGTCGCGATCCTAGGCACGAGAAGAGTCCTACAAATTATGACACTTCTTGTAAGAAAAACAAGTCTGGACACATGAATTCTTCGGTTAGTGCATGTCGCTGTTAGCGGACAACCCACCCTGTCATCGTCATGTATTTTGACACCAAATGTATCTCAATTCATTCTACAAAGTGCATTTATGGCTTCAGCTAGACGAAGTTCGATGGCACCCACAGACCGCAGACTTCCAGCACATGCTGAACCATTTCGTTCATTGGACGGAATTCACAACAGTGACAATGAAAGTTGGGATTCTGCTAAGCTCGATAGAGAAATCAATAGTGATCTTCGCCATTCAAAGAAAGTTGCCTTAGATGAAAGGGGTAAAAAATGATTTTTCCAAAGGCTAGCGGGTATTTTAGTTTTTTTAAATAATACATATCAAAATATTTTTTTTTATTTAAATGTAAATCAATTGTTGATTGCAAAATATTTTTTGTAGTTTTTTGCCTTGACGTATTGCTGTTAATCAGTCACAATATCGGGAGGGTATAAGAACTTATAATGATGCGAAAAAGTGTGAGACCACTCGTGATAACTGGTTTGAGGCATTCAGAGTATGTACTACGAGCAAAAGTTTGATTTTTTACGTGCTATTATAATATTTTGAATACTAAGTTTGTACTCCCTCTGTTTCAAAATAACTGTCCACTTAGAGAGAATAATTATGTTTCATAATAACTGTCTATTTAGAATTCTAAAAGAGTATTAATTAATGTTTTTCCATATAAAGCCCCTAAAAAGATAATAAATGAGGAGAGATAATAATCATTATAAAGGTTATAATAGGAAAACAAGTAATATATTTTAAAAAGTTATCAATATTAATTGCACTTCTTAATATGCGTGTTCCTTCTCTTTTTGAATAGTTATTTTGAAACAGAGGGAAACAAACTGCGGTTAAGAAAACAGGGCAAAAGTCCATTCAAGAAAATTATTAATGCTTCATAAATTTCAATTCTAAAATTAGGGTTCATGAAATTAGGGAAAACACCTTCCATAGAGAATCATAAAATTTACAACCATCTCTGATTCCAATTGTTATACTTTTCTAGGTTTTCATCATACAGAAAACTAAAACATGATCTTTGAATTTTATGAGTGTCACATACTTTAATACAATAAAGAATAGAATCACTTATCTGGATCCATTCTTGCGGTTGTTGAAAATTTATTGAACATTTTCTCTCCTCTTTGCATTCCTTTGCCCGTACTTCCTTGATGGTGAAGAGAATGATAATGCTACAGTGAAAAAGACTTTCCTTCAGTTTTCGTTCATAATATCATAAGTGATATTCTTTTATCTCTTTAAATCACTCGTCTCTGTCACTTATTTAATGATCTTTTATCTTTAATAACCACTCACTTTTAAAATGAAAAGGAGAGAGAATTTAAACTCCCAATTAACTTTATCTCTTTAATTGCTAACAATCATCACATTAAGCGTACCTTTATAAAAATTAGTGTTATAAGTTACATAAGTCACATTAAATTATTAAATAATTCAACAATAGGTAGAGAAGAATGAAAAATGAAAGATATAATTACATGTGATGCAATAAAAACATAAGAAAGAGATAAGAAAAATATCAGTGTAGAAATAAATTGTAAAAGAAGTTGAGTGTGAATGTATCAAGTTGGAATTCAAGCTAGCAATATCTCAAGAATAACATATTCTTAGGTGTAAACCCGTAATATAAAGAGGTAAAAAGATATGTGATAGATGCAACATTAAATGTGATTCGACCAGAAACACAGTTAAAGTGTACCCCTTTTATTGTTAGATAACTCAATGCTAACATTAGAAAGAGAAGTCAACCATTAGAGAACTACATCATGAAACGTAACCTCAATATAATATACTACTAAAATCATAGAAGGGTGTTGTTATCAGAGAGGTTCATCAGCAAACGCAACGTCCAATCTAATATAATACGTCATATATTGCAAATATTTTTGGGACACTCTCTCTTCTAGTGATAACATACTTGTACTATATAACGATATATTTTTTATTCCTATCTTTAGTGTTTTATACTCATAGAATGTTTACCCATCTTTATTGCTTTGAACTTGGGCTGGCATATTTAAGTATTGTTAACACTTCATCACTTCACACCCTTAAAAAGGATATATGAATACATGATGTGAAATAAGTGATATAACCTGTGTTTAGAGAAATTGGAGTGTAAATATAACAAGAATATCTCATGCGTTATTTCCATCTACCCTCTCTTTGTCTTATCTTATCATGGCCAACCTTACATTGCATATATAATTTATCCAAACACCTCAATCAGATGGCTATATAGACCACTACCACTGTTTTTGTATCCTAGTTCTGTTTGATTAAAACCCTACCAAGTCAATGGAACATTTGAAACCAAGTCCACCAAACTCTTCTCCTCTCACCCCACTCGGCTTCCTGGACAGGGCAGCAACCGTTTACGGCGACGCTCCGTCCGTCATCTACAACGCCACCACCTACACTTGGTCCCAAACCCGCCGCCGCTGCCTTCAAATCGCCTCCGCCATCTCCTCCCTCGGGATCCGCCGTGGCGATGTCGTCTCCGTCGTCGCCCCCAACATCCCCGCCATGTACGAGCTCCACTTCGCCGTCCCCTTCGCCGGCGCCATCCTCAACACCATCAACACCCGCCTCGACGCCCGCACAGTCTCCGTCATCCTCCGCCACGCCGAATCGAAACTCATCTTCGTCGATTGCGCCTCACGCGACCTCATCCTCCAAGCCCTGTCCCTCTTCCCTCCCAATCAACGCCACCACAATCCACGTCTCATCCTCATCACCGACGATACCGTGGAAACCTCACCCTCACCCTCAATCAATTTCATCGACAGTTATGAGAGCCTAATCGCGAAGGGAGATCCAAATTTCAGGTGGGTCATGCCCGAATCCGAGTGGGACCCGATGCTGCTGAATTACACTTCCGGAACGACGTCGTCTCCGAAAGGGGTCGTTCACTGCCATAGAGGTTCGTTCATCATGACCGTTGACACGCTGGTTGACTGGGCGGTTCCGAAGAACCCGGTTTACCTCTGGACGCTGCCGATGTTCCACGCGAACGGGTGGACCTTCCCGTGGGGGATCGCGGCCGTGGGAGGCACCAACATCTGCGTGCGCAAGTTCGACGGGGGGAACGTCTTCGAACTCATCACGCGCCACGGCGTGACTCACATGTGCGGCGCTCCGGTGGTTCTCAACATGCTAACCAACTCCCCCAAGCCGTTAGAGAAACCGGTTCAGATCATGACCGCCGGAGCTCCGCCGCCGGCCGCCGTGCTCTTCCGGACGGAGTCGCTGGGGTTCGCCGTCAGCCACGGGTACGGGCTAACGGAGACCGGCGGGCTGGTGGTGACATGCGCGTGGAAGCAGAAGTGGAACCGTCTCCCCGCGACGGAGAGGGCGCGTCTGAAAGCGCGTCAGGGCGTGAGAACTATTGGAATGACTTCGATTGATGTGGTGGGTCCCACGGGTGAAAGCGTGAGAAACGATGGGGTGACCTTGGGTGAGGTTGTTATAAGGGGAGGGTCTCTTATGCTAGGGTACCTTAAGGACCCTGAGGGTACCGCGAATTGTTTCAAGAACGGTTGGTTCTACACGGGCGATGTGGGAGTGATGCATGAGGACGGGTATTTAGAGATTAAGGACAGGTCTAAGGACGTGATTATTAGCGGCGGCGAGAATCTGAGCAGCGTGGAGGTGGAGTCAGTGCTCTACGGCCACCCGGCGGTGAACGAGGCGGCAGTGGTGGCGAGGGCGGATGAGTTCTGGGGGGAGACGCCGTGCGCGTTTGTGAGCTTGAAGGAAGGGTTGAAAGAGAAAGTGACGGAGAAAGAGGTGGTTGAGTATTGCCGGAAGAACATGCCGCACTATATGGTGCCTAAGACGGTGGTTTTCAAGGAGGAGCTGCCGAAGACTTCCACCGGGAAGATTCAGAAGTTTGTACTGAGGCAGATTGCGAAGGACATGGGACCACTGACGCAGAGTCGAATGTGAATTTCTGCGTGGGGACAGGTTTTAGCGAGATCCATATCCAAATGAGTTGATTACTATGAATTTGTGGACACGTGTCTTGGTTGGGCCATTTGCTCGTGTTCTGTCGTGTGATGCCAGTATTGCAGATAGTGGGAAGATTAAAGTCAATATGACCTTTCTTTTTCTAATATAATGTTCTATGACAGTAAAATTTATCATTGGACATAAAAAGAAGGTTATATTGTTATATAACCACCCTTCCTCTTTACAAGAGCTAAATAATGGGTGTTTCTTTATTTTTATAAGAATTATATAAGGTTTTGTGTCATATTAATTATTTTTCACATTTTTACTCTTATTCAATTCTTTCTGGAAATATAGAATTGCATTAATGATAGAAATAGATAAAAAGAAATATATTAAGGACAATTTTAAAAATTCAACAACATTTGAGAATAAATTTAATGCAAAAAATTATACTATCTAACTTTCATAAGAAGTATGCAAAGTTGGTTTAACTCTTATAAAAAGGAACAGAGGGAGTAATAAAAAATATTAATCACACTTTTGGAGCAATATTTCACATTTGTGTGATAGTACTTTTTAATGTTTAAAAGTTTTTGACGTTTGCAAATAAAATACTCTTCGTGTCCATCTTTGCTAGTCAACTAATAGAACACTCATTTAATTAATAAATAAAAAATACAATTTATTAAATAATTAATAAAACAAATGAATTGAAAAATATAAAAATAATTTTATACTAGAAATTCACCCCAACGTCTTCTAATCTTCTTATCAGCATCATCATGTTCATCTTCATCATCATCTTCAGCATATTCATCATCGTCTCCAACATCTCCATCGTCATCTTCTCAACAAACATGAATTTCATTCAAGAAAGGAAAAAACATGAATTGTTTTCAACACTTCTCTGCAACACAGATCACGCTGAGCCCATAAAACCCCAATCAAAAACCACCATCCAACCCTGAAACAACATAGGAACCATAAACTACCATCCAAACCAGAAACCATCGCATCCCGCTCCTTCATCTTCTTCATCTTCAAACAACCCTTCACCGCCCCTATCCTCCACCAACAACAACCCTACACCACAAATCTAACAACACTACACTCATATCCAAAAAAAAAATCAGAAGAAAAAGCATGAAAAAAACCCCATAAAACTTATATGCACTCATCACTCGTCTTCATTTCCCTAGATCTGTAACAACCATATGAGAACTCAAATTCAGTGAAAGATGAAGAATAAGGATCCTCTCAAGCAGCAAGTTCCCTCATTCTCTCTACTACAACTTTTTTAGCCATAGGATTTATCTAACAACTCACATTTATCAAACATTAAGATAAGTGATTTTACAAAAGAGGAAAACGCAACAAACCTACTCCATGCTCTCTATGCGAAAAGAAAGAGAAGCCCCGAAAAAAGATTTGGCCCTTTTGACGGTCACATGGTTGAACGAATGGTCACCGAATCACTGAAGCCGATGCGAACCGTCTTTTCTCTAATGTGCCCTACCCCAACTTTAATTAATGTTGTTGAGTTTAAAATGGATAATGTTCCTAAGTGCCGCCATAGGCACTTACCCCGTCGATCAGACCCCCTACATCCGATCAAGAGACAAATCTGGTGATCGAGACTTGCGACAGTGTCCGACCAACTCCTTCATACCAGACTCAGGATGCTTACTTCCACCAATTGGACCACTGCGACGACTAGGATAGTAGACGGCCAGTCGAGACGAGCACTAGTAGCCGACCAATACCCCTAATGCCAAAACGACTCACTGTGGAACAACTGTGTAGACTGTCACTATCCATAGCCCCGTCACCTACTCTTCCTGCTACGCTGACACCCTTCTAGATCTGCGGGCCTGATGGTGACAGGCACTCTCTATATAAGCCCAACTCCTTCACTTCTCAAAGGTGCACACACCCTAACTTCGCATAACACCTTCCACCCATAGTATCTGACCTTGGCATCGGAGTGTCTTTGCAGGATCCCTCCGGGACGACCGCCACGAGGAAGACAACAGCCGACCACACATCAACCACCATCGAAAGCACCGCAACCCCTTTGATAAACCCTATTCCTGAGGGAATGACCAGATTGTTCCGTTCCGATAACATCCCCAATTCCACATTTATTCGCCGGCTATGCTATTTCATTTCGATGGGTGCAGAGGAGGACATCGACGACGAAGAAAAAGTGGGAGTATATGACGAGAGGAAGATGAAGCTATTGGGGACGTGACCGTGGTAGTAATGGTGGTCAAGGTGGAAGTGCTAGTTGTGCCCCTACCGGAAAAGACGATGGTCAGATGCCGACGAAGCTGCAGGGGCTTTGCTGGGATGTTGACACCGCAGGTGTCGTGTCATGTCTCTACCGGAGAAGAAGGTGGCTTGGAGTGGAGGCACACTTCCCCTTTATTCTCTCTTCTTTCTCTCCCATTTTCTTTGTATTGCTTCTCGTTTTATTTTTGAAAGTGCATTGCTTCTCTAAACAAAAATGGAATGTGATAATGAATCAAAACTCCATTTTTACACAATTATGAGGTCGAGACATGTTTAAGCAAACATGCGATCATGATGAAAAAAGTGTACACTAAAGTATAATCATCTTATTTTTTGAAGGCACTGAATAAAGCTCTTAAGTGATTGGTGAATGATTCAAAATACTTTTTATGTTTCTATTTTATAATTATTTTTAAGAAAACTATTTAAGATATAAAGAAACTAACATAATTTTTATATAAAATAAAAATATAAAACATTAGATCCTTAGTTCTCTACAATTTATGAGTTTTAAGAAAATAATAGTATAAAGTTTCCTTATTTTTTTGTTCTCGTCACTAATTTCAATCGTTCTAACACTAGGGGCTTAGGGTTAGGTCTAGCCATTTTTGGTAAGAATGAAGAACATCCTTATCACCTCTTGGATCTTACCTTTTATAGTGGGGCAAAAATCTTAACTCTACATCTATTATAAGTTGGGCCTAGACAAGATGTAGCCCATAAATACTTATATTAATAAAGACATACAATAAATCCCCCGGCGGGCGCCTATCTCAACTAGACAACCCTCGGTCTCGCAAAGATCTCCCCTCTGTCAGGTTCGCGTCACAATACCCGCCAAAAAGGGTATGGCTAAGAAACCCGTTGATAACGCCTCCACAACTTCTCGTTATATGCCCTGATATACGACGACTCACCTCACAACTGCTTACCTCTTATGGGTCTGATCTAGAAAGGCATGTTCCTATGATGGGCCGCCCCATTCCAGTCTAGTTTTTAAATATTTTAACCACATTTTTAGTTTCCCAAGGTATCCCCATAGCCAGCAACCATGGGGGAATCTCTTGAGACTCTCAGATCACGTTAAGTAGGTATGTCTCTCCCAACAAGTGTTTCTCCATATGCACCACTCAGGGATTGAACCTTGGACTAGATGCTTAAGGAGTCCAACTATTTACAAGCTGTGCTACACCTTGTTGGTATTTTAACCACATTTTAAATATGTTCAATGTGACTAATATTTTTTAAAAGCAGCAAAGCAAAGACGTTTTACGTAACCGACAAGGTAAATTTCAGTTGGTAGATAACTGAGTTTGATCTCTAGCCGGTGTGTATGCAAAAAAAATTGTTGAAATCTAGCCGGTGTGTATGCAAAAAAAATTGTTGAAAGAGACTGTTTATTTAATGTGATCTCAAAGTCTCGTGGCAATTACTTTTATAACTTCCAATTATGGGATACTTTAGTACAATATAAAAACGCTTTACTTATAAAATGAATTTCATATATTTTTTCTTTATTTTTTATAAATAATTTTGTTGGTCCATTAAGGTGAGGTAAAATTACCATCATACCTAATGAAGTGTTCGCAACCGATTAGGCACTGACATGTATGCATTTACCAACTAGACAAGGACACAAGCATGCAAAGTACGGCCATGAACAAGTACAACCTCATCAAAGAAGTCGATCGCAAAAAAGAATCATATTTCTTGGAAGTCACAAAATCACAAGACTTATTTAATGTCACGACAATCAAAAGATCACAATAGTTAAATAATTTCCCGACAAGGAGTGCATCGTAACATCTCAATCAAGTACAAGAAGCCACTATCTCAAACAATCACAGGATGCGAGTGATTCCCTCCTTTCTTTAATGATTGTCATTTTAAGGTTTTGCATATATATTAAAAAATTATATTAATATTATTGTTTTTATCAAAGTTACTACTTAACTTCCTAATATATCCTTAATCTTTCTTCTTAGTTTAAACTCTTTAATTTCCTATCACCATTAATTGAAGGGTAGAATTGGTAAAACATAATTAACACTCTTTTAAACTTTGTAAAGTGACATATAATTAGAAAAAAAAATAGTAACACTTAAATAGGAACGGAAGGAGTATTTGATACATATTTAATTTTCTTTGAGCAAAATTTTGGTTTAGAGTTATTTAAGTGATATATATTTAATTTTTAAGAGGTCAATTTAACACTTCCAACAACCAATTCAGCATCTTTCTTTAATGTAGTAAAATACTCCCATCGTCCTAAATTATAAGACTTTTTAGAGACAAACTTAGTGTTCCAAATTATAAGACCCCTTATAGATTTCAGAAAATAATAATAAGTTTTTCCTTTTTTACTCCTTTCATTCATTACATTTTCAATTCCAAAACAGAATCAATAACATTGAAGCGAGAGTTTTAAATAGGGGCATATATGGAAGATTTGTACAAAAAATAACAAAACCAAGATATTAATTAGCTTATTACATGTTTTCTTAATAAACGTGATTGTCTGAACATGTCTTTATAATTTGGGACACAGGGAGTACTAAATACCCCCACTTAAGTCACTATTGGGTTTTGAAAACCCAAAAAGTATGACAACTTAATATTTTGGTAATTAAAACTCGTACCGTTACTCAGACCGTTTTCTTCCAAGATCTGCAAGGTTTTCGCCTCTGAGAAAATTTGTTGCAAGGTACCATTCCTTAAAGCTTTGGTGAAGAAAAATTTAGAAAAGCAATTTTCAAAATTTTTAGATGTTTTCAAGAAACTTTAAATCAATATTCCTTTTTCTGAAGCTTTAGAGCAAATGTCTACCTATGCTAAGTTTATGAAAGGTATTTTGTCTAGGAGGAGGAAATTGAGTGAGGTTGACGAAACAATTATGATGACAAAAGAATGCAGTGCTATTTTGCAGAGAAAATTCCCCCAAAAGTTGAAAGATCTGAGGAGTTTTACCTTACCTGTTGATATTGAAGGTTTGCCTATTGATATTGAAGGTTTGCCTGTAGCTAAGGCGATGTGTGACTTGGGGGCCAGCATCACTATGTTTGAAAGACTTGACATAGGGGAGGCTACCCCTACTAGAATTTCCTTGCAGCTTGCAGATAGATCAGTGAAGACTCCCTATGGGATGTCTGATGATGTGTTGGTAAGACTAGACAAGTTTGTCTTCCCTATTGACTTTGTGATTTTGGACATGGAGGAGGACTCTAAAGTCCCTGATTTCGAGGATACCCTTTTTGGCTACTGGTAATGCAAAGATAAATGTTGCCAAGAGTCTCCTATCTATGAAAGTTGGTGAAGAGAATGTAAGGTTTTTTGTTTTTTAATATTTGAAGCATCCTAACTTTGAGGATGTATTTAAATGTGAAGTGGTGGATGAATTTGCATGTGAAGAACTTGTTAGACTCTCTAGGAAATACCCTTTAGAAGCAATAATCATGGAGTGGTTAGAATTGGGTTGTTGAAAGATGATGTTGTTGAAACTGTTCATCATTTGGGATCTCTTCCATCTTTTTCTTTGGAAAATATTTGGAAAGAAGAATTAAGAAGGGATGAAGAGATTCCAAATCAAGAGAAGAAAGTTGAGCTGAAACCTTTACCTTCCACACTCAAATATGCTTTTCTTGAGGAATGTGAAGCAAAACCTGTGATTTTGAGTAACTATCTTTCTCCTCTGGAGGAAGAAAAAGTTTTGAGAGTTTTGAGGGAATACAAGTCAGCTCTAGGTTGGACTATTAGTGATATCAAGGGTATAAGCCCTGCTTTTGGTATGCATAAAATTCTTTTGGAAAATGAATATAAACCAGTGGTTCAACCTTAGAGAAAACTTAACCCAGCTATGAAAGAAGTGGTAAGGAAAGAAATGATTAAGTTGCTTGATGCGGGTATTATATACCCAATTTCTAATAGTGAATTGGTGAGTCTCGGTCAAGTGGTTCCCAAGAATGGGGAATCGTTGTTCTAGCTAATGAGAACAATGAACTGATCCCCACTAGGTAAGTGACAGAGTGGAGAGTATGTATTGATTACCGGAGGCTGAGTTCAGCCACCCGGAAGGATCATTTTACCTTACCTTTTATTGATCAAATGCTTGACATGTTAGCTAGGCACAAGTACTATTGTTTTCTGGATGACTATTCCGGATACAATCAAATTGCGATTTCCCATGAGGACAAAGAGAAGACAGCTTTTATTTCCCATGAGGACCACAAGTACTATTGTGTTCACCGGCCCCTTTTATTTCATTAGTCGTGGCTTTCGGCCTTTTAGTAAAAAAGTTCTTGAAACTTGTCTTCGATTAGTGTTGTTTCAAGTGGTTACTCGCTGTGGTCGGTCTTCGACTGCTAAGGGTGTGCTTGGGCTCCACCTAAACTGTTGAGAAACAGTTTGAGTGACGCTGTCGAGGATGCGCTCGGACTCGACCCATGACTGTTGACAGGCAGTTTGGGGGAGCTGTCGTCGAAGTGTTCGGACTCAACCTATGACTACTGAAAAGCAGTTTAAGGGAGGAGTTGTCGCTGAAGTGCTCGGACTCGACCTATGACTGCTGAAAAGCAACTTAAGGGAGGAGCTGCCCCCAAAGTGATTGGACTCGACCTATGACTGCTGAAAAACAGTTTAAGGGAGGAGTTTTCGTTGAAGTGCTCGAGCCTTCTTCGAGCTACGAGGATGTACTCGTGTGCATTCCTTCCGAGTAAGTGCTCGGGTCTTCCGAGTAAGTTCTCGGGTCTTCTGCAAGCTACGAGGATGTACTCGTGTGCGCTCCTTCCGAGTAAGTGCTCAGGTCTTCTGCGAGCTACGAGGATGTACTCGTGTGTGCTCCTTCCGAGTAAGTGCTCGGGTCTTCTGCGAGCTACGAGGATGTATTCGTGTGCACTCCTTCCAAGTAAGTGCTCGAGTGTTCACGAGGGGTTCTTAGTCGTTGATGCCGAGAAGTGATATTTGAGCTTTTTAAGTGTTTTCATTAATTGATGGTGTTACAAAATGTTTTCCCCTCCAGCCGCGTAGGCAGTGGGTTTCCTGCACATGCTTAATTGAAAGATAAACTTAAACAAAAAAGGTGAAGGCTTGAATTCCTTCTCGAGTCGGTACCTCTTACAACTAGTTAATTCGTCTCACGTTGGTTGGTCGCTTTCCTCCTTTCTTCAAGCCAGTCAGGGTTCCCAACTATAAAGGCGGCATTTCTTTGCTTGTCGAACCTTTCAGCCTTGGCACTTGGCTCTCCTATTTCGGATGGGATTACTTCCTCAGTCCCGTCGTCGGTCTTCGCACCTCTCCCCGCGTCGGGCATCCCAGTAGTCGCCGCGGCAGATATCCCTCCTGTTCGGATAGCTTCCCCTCTGGTTGTCTCTTTCTCTCCATTGGTTGTCGTCTCTCGACCGTGTCTGGTTTCAGTAGGGGCTCCGCAGCCGGCGATGGCTGGGTGCGCAAAGCTTGTTTGAATTCACGTACCTCTTTAGGAGACCTCCTCGGATGAGCTCCTCTATCTTGCTCTTCAGGGTCCGGCACTCGGCGGTAGAGTGGTCGTGCCCGGCATGATAATCATAGAACACGGAACCGCTCGGCTTCTTTTGGTCTCTCAAGGGTGATGGCCTTTCCTTGAGATCCGAGTGTTGGTTCTCCCGAAAGATGTGAGACAGTGAGGTGTTGAGAGGGGAGTACTTGTCAAAACGTTTGTTGAAGCTGCGCGGATCGGCCGGCTCTTTTCTTGCAGTGGTAAGTGGTGCCATATTGGGCACGTTATTTGGAGGTGGTCCTGAGGGGATTGTCTGGGCAATCTCCTTCACAAGCTTCCGAGCTACCTCGCTGTCCTCCTTTTTCAAGAATTTCTCTGACCGGGTGACAAACTACTGCATTGTAGTTGGCTTATTTTTGTCTAGGGAAGATAGTAGACAGCTGGGTTCTAGGAGGCCCTTCTGAACGAGTTGTGGTTGCATTTGTTCCTGTAGATTGGTCACTCGGCTAGCCTCGTCATAAAACCTAGTGAGGTAGCTACGGATAGGTTCTGTGGGTCCCTGTTTAATTAGATCTAAAGTCTGAGTGGTCCTCATTAGTTGTTAGGCGGTGGCGTAGCGTCTCAAGAACTGTTGGGTCAGATCATTCCAACGTTTGATGGACCCCGTGGAGAGGGACTGGGACCAGGCCATCGAGTTCTCCCCGAGGATAAGCAGGAAACACCGGCACACGAGGAGCTCATCGGTACTAGCACACTGCATGGAGCCCAAATAAAAAGTTGAGGTGGATTTAGGGGTCGGTGGTCCTAGCGTACGAGTGTGCGAAAAAAGGGGTCGGACGAAGCCTCGGGGCCAGGGTCTTAGGATGATTTCCGGAGCGAAGGGGCCATGTACCAAAGGGGAGGCCAAAGTGACCGGGGGAGGTGCTGGCCTGTCCTCACGGTCACGGTTTGAGGGCTCGTTCCCCTACCTGAGGATCTGGACGGATCCTTCGTCATGGAACACGGGTGATCGATCATTGCTCTAGCTGGCTTCTGCCTGAGCCATGCCCCTTTCTGATTGGAGCTGGTCACGTTGCTGTTCAAGCTGTCAGATTTGGGACTGCATCTGTTGCACGAGGGCGAGGGATTTTGCGTCGAGCGGTTAGGTCTCTCGTCCGTCTTGGGTGCGTCTCTGTTCCATTGCGATTTCCCGTTGATTGAGTTGTTCCAACGTCAACATGGAGTTTCATGGAGGGACTGTCAGGTCCGGCGGGGAGGGAGCGTGCGGAGGATTGCGTTTCGCTGCTATAGCGTCGCGCTGGGCTTGGTTGGCCGTCCTGGTTTTCCGGACGGCGACATCTTCCGCCTGCACAGAAGCAGTTTGTGCTTTGGAACGTAGGGGATTCCCTCCTCCGTCCAGGGACTTTACATGTCCCTCTAGGTGGACGGTCTTTTGGAGTGGTGCTGCTTTGAGGTCTTGGCTTTTCCCATGGTAGCGAAGGTTGAGGTTTTACCAATCCCCACAGACGG
This sequence comes from Acmispon strigosus, assembly GCA_030819835.1. Classification (NCBI taxonomy): domain Eukaryota; kingdom Viridiplantae; phylum Streptophyta; class Magnoliopsida; order Fabales; family Fabaceae; genus Acmispon; species Acmispon strigosus. The sequence continues at coordinate 40,643,491 of JAUAMA010000005.1, read as the reverse complement.
CGTCAAATGAACAAACTAGGTCTGCTCGGACCACCGCACACAGTGATTGAGGAGAGGTGGGGGAGGTAGGTTGATGCTAGGTCGCGTTGGGTGGAGGTTGTCTTCGTGGGAGGTGGTCGTCGTCCGTCGTCCTCGTGGCCGGGAGGGGTCCCTGCGAGAACACTCTAACACTCAAGTTACATGCGCAATTTAAAGGGAGAATAAGGGTATCAGATATTGTGTACCTTATGGTTTAGTGAATCCTCCTTATATAGAGGTTTGGAGGTGGCACAACCCTCGAGGTCGTCCAATGATGACCTTGCCAGAGGATCGCTCCAGACCGTTGGATCTTCTGCCACGTCCAGGGGATCGGACGACCAGAGCCGGTCCTGGGTTGGTGCGCCTATGAAGGTGTTTACCGTGATTTTTGGTAAACCATAGGTAAATGACAAAGAAATCCAAATGTTTATGAAGAGGCTGGATTTTATCCTCTTTGGGTCCTTTAGTGAAAACGTTTAAGTGCCGTTTCCGAAATTTGATGAAGAACAGAAGAATGTTCTTCAAAGTTGAAGAGAGGAGATGAAGTAGAATAGAAAAGATGAAGAAGAAAGGGAAAGTAAAACTAAATTCAAAAGAGAAAATAAATCAAAAGGAAAAGACAAGCCAAAATGGCAAAAGAAATTGCATTGAAATTAAAGGTGAGAAACACAACAATCGTGCTCGTGACCTCATAATTGCCGTATTGTCGCAACCCGGACGTGTTGGCTTTCAGAGCTTGTAAAGCGTAAATGTGTGAATCTGATTATTTCCTAGTTACAACCTACTATTTATAATATTTGAAATAAAACCGCTAACATGATCCTACGGTTGAAATTCAAACATAAAAAATAACTCCCTAATCTAGAGCCAAACACTTGACATAGTTACAAATTAACTTTGTCACCTAATAAACACATGTCTATTTTAAAATAAGCTAACTACCAATAACTTTCACTAACTTCCAATAACCGCTTTCGGCAGTTATTGTATGGTTGGCTCTTGATCTCTTCATCACTTGCTTGGCTCCTTCCGTTCTATTTTGGTAGAAACACTATTAGTTACAATTTTACCAACACTTGGTGCCTTTAGTTCGATCAAAAAGTATGGCCTTGATGTGAACTTCAACCAAGCAGCTTTTCATTTTTCAACCAATATAATGAATTGATAATAATTTGGCATCAAGTTACATATTGGTCGAAACAGTATCATATGCCATTCAATCCAAACACCATTCATCCATTAAAATATTATTATGGCATGTCTTATGCCATCCAATAGTATCACCACGTAAACATATAATTAACCACACACTGATATATATTTTCAAATATAGAATGTAGATAGCTAATCACCAAATTGTTGAACCAGTTTAACACATGATTTCGACTAATATCATCAACGTCATATTTTGACTAAGAGATTAAACTTAGCACAACTAATTATTTTTGGTCTCCTGGTATTTCGACCAAGATAAAATTCTGATATTAACAAAAGGTAGCCTAATGAAGGGACAACTGACGTGTCATGCAAGAGCGATAGCCGGCCGGTGTGAGTGCCAGGGCCTCTCGACATGTCACCGTCAGGTCTAGGGAGAGCGGGCATTGACCTAGTCGGCCATGGTTCGTCGGGGACCCTCCTGTCCGCCTCGCGGTTACCTGACGCGGGTTTGGAAGGATTACTCTTAGAACAATACTCCTGTTTAAAGAGTTTGCCAAATCCATATCATATTTGCAATCTTGATCGATACTTCTGCAGTAGGTTTTGATGAAGAAATAACCTTAAGTCCAACTTCTTCACTGTTTCAACTCTATCCTCTGTCAGAATATTCATCAGAATATTGTGCAATTAAAGCCCCTGAATAAGGGGATCAAATCAGGAAAAATTAAAGGAGATCAGCATAATTAGGGTGAAAATATTCTGGCTTTATTATTCATTATTATGTATTATTTGTTACTAGAATAAGTACGACAGTTGTACTATAAATAAGGCTCCCTATGTACAATGAAAAATATAACAAAGAATGGTTTTTCATCTCCTATACTTTGTGCCTATTATTTCAATATGGTATCAAAGCAGTGTTCTCTGATTCTGGATCACCCATCTTACTTTTTCTTTTTGTCTTCAATCTAAACAACCAAAACCGTGTCTGAGGCAGATGATACCTCAGCACTAATACACAAAAAAATCCAGAACAGTCAGTGGCAATATCCATCCCAGAATCACTCTTAGCGGCGTTGTTACGAAACAGTCTTGGAGCACAACCTTCGACAACCAATTCCGAGAATCTGTCCCTTGGAATCAAGCTCAGTGGAGACAATTATCCACTATGGGCGACCTTGATGAAGAAGGCCATAGGAGGCAGAGGAATGAGTGCCCATATCACTGGAGAATCTGCAGCGCCGGCAAAAACAGATTCCCGTCATATACAATAGGAACAAGATGATCAGTGCGTATTTACCTGGTTGATTCAGAACATTGAATCACATCTGGTGAATAATGTCTCGCAATACCCAACCGCCAAAAATCTATGGGATGGGCTAGGTGTGACATATGGTGCTGGAATTGATTCTTTGCAGGTTTTCAATCTCCATAGGAGAGCCAACACACTGAGACAAGGTGGTGATACCTTGGAAGATTGCTGGAACAAATTGCAAAGCCTCTGGATAGCAATTGACAGACGAGACCCAAATCAGATGCAATGTCTTGCGAACATTCAAATTTACAATAAAAAAATTCAAGAACAAAGATTATTTCAGTTACTAACTGCTATTGATGACAGGTTTGAACCAGTAAAAAGAGATATTTTAAAACAGGATCCACTCCCCTCAGCCGAAACCGCTTACGCCACTATACGGCGGGAGGTCGCCAGGCTCCACATTCTGAAAGCGGCAACCTCAGAGGTCGACTCATCATCGGGGATTGGTGTCGGTCTAAGTGCCAGAAACACAGGAGAACGGAGCAGTAGAGAAGGACAGGCGGGCGGCAAGGCGAAATCTCGATCAGAACGAAACAAGGAAGACAAATCCAAATTAGTGTGCACCCACTGCGGAATGAAGAAGCACACAAAGGAGACATGCTTCAGGATTGTTGGATACCCAGAGTGGTGGGACGAGAATCATAAAACCGGAGGAAACCGAGGCAAAGCCGCCGTTGCCGCCGTTGCCGCCGCTATCCCTCCCAGCTCCGACGCCGTCGCTGCTGTTGCTGCACTAAGACATGGACTTCACGTCGACCACCATGGAAGAGGAGAAGAAAACGACGTTGAAGGGAAAACAGGAAAGAAGAACGCTGCCTCTGTAGAAAACGGCGCAGCAACACACCCTAGAGGTAATGGGTTTGGGTATAATAACCCTAGCCCATCTATTTTGAATCCCAAATTTTTTCCTCCTGATTGCTTTGCCTCTGTGGATGCTGAAAGTGATATTGGGCCATCTTACTCCAAGGAAAATATTGAAAATATTAAAATTAAAATTTCCAAAGCCCAATCTGCTGCCAACAGGTGTAATAGAAAATCATCAAATTGGATTTTTTATTGTGGAGCTACAGATACTATGACTTATGATCCTCAAGATTTTTTAAATTTATCCACATCATCCAAGACACATATTGAGACTGCTAGTGGAGAGCTTGTCACTGTACAAGGAGGAGGCCCTATTGTTTTCTCTGATAAAATGAAATTGAATAATTGCCTATATGTCCCATCTTTGTCTTCAAAGTTACTGTCAATCAGTCAAGTGACCAAGGAACTTCACTGCGTGGTGCTAATGTATCCAAATTTTTGTCTCTTGCAGGACATTCTTACGAAGGAGATCATTGGGCGTGGTACTGATTGCGAAGGTCTCTACTATGTTGATGAAGTGGTTCACCCGGGACATGCCATGCTTGCTCACGGAACGGTTGACGGACAACTTTGGCTGTGGCACCGACGTCTGGGTCACCCCTCTTTAGGGTACCTCAAGCTTTTGTTTCCTAGTCTTTTTTCAAATAAATCCACTTCTATGAAGTGTGAAACTTGTATTCGTGCTAAAAGTCATCGTGTTTCTTTTCCACAAAATAATAGTAGAGTTGATTCAGTTTTTTCTTTAATCCACTCTGATGTCTGGGGTCCCGCTCCAAATTCCAATACCATCCGTTTTCAGTATTTTGTATTATTTGTGGATGACTTTTCTCGCATGACTTGGATATATTTTTTAAAACATAAATCAGAAGTACCCGAAAAATTTATCATGCTTTACAAAATGGTCCAAACCTAATTCTAAAAGAAAATCCAAATCCTCCACTCAGACAATGGTGGTGAGTTTGTAAATCAGTCTATGCGAGTTTTCTTCCAAGAGAATGGTCTGGTCCATCAAACTTCATGTCCTAACACACCTCAACAAAATGGTGTAGCTGAACGTAAGAATCGGATCTTACTTGAAATGACTCGTGCCCTGATGCTTGACTCCCAAGTTCCCACCTCTTTTTGGCCAGAAGCTTTAGCCACCTCAGCCTACCTCATTAACCGTTTACCTACCCAAATTCTTAACCACAGCACTCCTCTCCAATCCCTATCTACCCAAGTCACGATCCCATATATCCTAACCTTACCCCCCCGAGTCTTTGGATGCTCAGTGTTTGTCCACGTTCCAAAAACTGACCGAACCAAACTTGATCCTTGTGCCGTAAAATGTGTGTTTGTGGGTTATGCCATGCACCAAAAAGGGTATCGGTGCTACAATCCTTCCACTCATCGCATTCATGTCACTATGGATTGTGACTTCTTGGAATCTGAATTTTACTATCACCAACTTACCGTTCAGGGGGAGAGCACCAATGAGCCACTAAGTTGGATAAACCAAAGTTGTTCTGAAACTGTTCCAAAAGATCAGGTAGATGGAGCCAATGAACTAGTCACTACCAATGTAGTAGAGACTAACATGCCAGTACACACAACCAATGCTCAGAATTCGGAGGGTGTCCAACATGAGGTAAATGAATCTAACTCTGGAGATTTGTCACTTTCCTTAATTAATGTCACTACTCATGATGACAGCATAGCCCTTGAATCAGAAGATCAAGAGGAGTATGTCTTACCCCCAAGGAGAAATAGAGGAGTACCTCCTAATCGGTATTCACCTGAGCGAGTATCTCGTGCTTTGAGATATCCAGTAAATACAACCAGGGGGAGGGTTGGTGAGATAGCTAAGGCATTCTCGACTACTCTTCTCTCAGATGAAATTCCAAAAACAGCTCGGGAAGCAAGTAAGAAGATTGAATGGCAAGAAGCAATGAATATAGAGATGAGAGCTCTTGAAAAAAATGGCACATGGGAAAAATGCACACTGCCAGCAGGAAAAAAGCCAGTTGGGTGCAAATGGGTCTTTGCAGTCAAGTATAAAGCTGATGGAACCATTGAAAGATACAAAGCCAGATTGGTAGCAAAAGGGTACACACAAACATATGGCATTGACTACTCAGAAACTTTCTCTCCGGTTGCTAAAATTGACACCATCCGGGTGTTATTCTCAGTAGCAGCAAATGAAGATTGGCCGCTTCACCAATTTGATGTTAAGAATGCTTTTCTACATGGAGACTTGAAAGAAGAAGTGTATATGGAGGCTCCACCTGGATTCTCAAATGGCTTCCACGGAGAGGAAGTTTGCAGGTTAAGAAAGGCCCTATATGGACTCAAACAATCTCCACGTGCATGGTTCGGGAGGTTCACTATGGCTATGAAGCGATATGGATACAAACAGAGCAATGCCGATCATACTCTCTTTCTCAAAAGGAGGGGAGACTTGGTTACTTGTCTAATTATATATGTTGATGACATGATCATAACAGGGAGTGATGAAGAAGAGATCTCTCATCTCCGGAAGAACCTTTTCACAGAATTTGAAATGAAAGACCTTGGGGGACTGAAATATTTCCTAGGGATTGAAGTTCTCCGATCAAGAGAGGGGATTTATATCTCCCAACGAAAATATATATTAGACTTACTGGCTGAGACTGGTATGGTGGATTGTAAACCGAGTGATTCTCCGATAATGGTAAATCACAAACTCAAGATTGTTGAGGGAACTGGGTCAGCAGATAGGGAGAAGTATCAGAGGTTGGTAGGAAAACTAATTTATCTGGCTCACACTAGACCAGACATTGCGTATGCTGTCGGAGTGGTAAGCCAGTTTATGCATCACCCACAGGTAGAACACATGGAAGCAGCCATGAGGATCGTTCGATACCTTAAAGGTACTCCAGGAAGGGGTATCATTTTTAGGAAGAATGAACATCTGAAGTCTAAACATTGAGGCCTATACTGATGCTGATTGGGCTGGGAATCCGAATAATAGACGATCTACTGCCGGATATTTCACTCTAGTTGGAGGAAACCTGGTTACATGGAGAAGTAAGAAACAAAAGGTGGTTGCACTCTCCAGTGCAGAAGCAGAGTTCAGGGGCATAGTAAAAGGGATAACAGAAATCATCTGGGTGAAGAAACTGATGAATGAGATTGGGTTTCCAACAAAATTCCCAACTCAACTTCGGTGTGACAACAAGGCAGCAATTAGCATCTCAGAAAACCCTGTTCAGCATGATAGAACAAAGCATGTCGAAGTAGATCGACACTTCATGAAGGAGAAGATTGAAGATGGTACTGTTGAACTTCCTTTTGTACGATCTGAAGACCAACTGGCAGATGCCCTCACAAAGGCAGTAACAGGAAGGGTCCTAGAAACGGTGTTACACAAGTTAAGCATTGGAGATCCCACTGCTCAACTTGAGGGGGAGTGTCAGAATATTCATCAGAACATTGTGCAATTAAAGCCCCTGAATAAGGGGATCAAATCAGGAGAAATTAAAGGAGATCAGCATAATTAGGGAGCAAATATTCTGGCTTTATTATTCATTATGTATTATTTGTTACTAGAATAAGTACGACAGTTGTACTATAAATAAGGCTCCCTATGTACAATGAAAAATATAACAAAGAATGGTTTTTCATCTCCTATACTTTGTGCCTATTATTTCAATATCCTCCTCAACCCAAGAGGACAAGGTGGCGTCACCACCACTGCAGAAATAGAGTTTAGGGTTTCGGTTGACAGATACAAAAGGGATGAACGACGTTAATATGTATCAAATCTAATGAGAATCTTACTTGCAATTTTAAATGATGAAAGTGTAATATTGTGTGGTGAAAAAAAAATCCATTGAATGAATCAAACTACTCTCACTGAACTTCAATAAAGATGGTCCGCCGATCTATCACATCAGAACTTATTGCATATCTTATCTTCCCTTTCGTATCGAATTTTTCAGTACGCAGAAACCTCAAGGTTTAAATGTAATGTACCCCTACTCCTAACACTGCCTGAATAACCAGGACAAACACTTATTGCATTAGCATTCCTTCATCAATCACCACACATGATATAATATCATAATATCACTGGACTCAGCATTGCACTGCACTAACTAGCCTTTAATTTCCATTTACGATGGACAAGCTAATAAGCCCAAAACCTGCAAACTCAGCACCTCTTACCCCACTCACGTTTTTGGAGAGAGCAGCGATCGTCTACGGCGACTGCACTTCCATCATCTACAACCGCACCACCTACGTTTTTGGGAAACCACGAACGAGTTCAGTGCATCTCCAATGGAGATTTAAAAGTGGGATCTTAAAATAAGATCTGGATTTTATAAAATCTCACCCATTGGAGAGGGGTGACCTGGCTTGAGATCTTATTTTAGTGTCTTGGTTGGTTCCTCTTTTAAAGTGGTATCTTAAGTAAAATAATATTGTTTCTCTCTCGTACAAACAACAATCAACCAACAGAAAGCAACTTCAAGCAGACTTGTTTGAGCATATTTGGGAGCGTTTTGGGAATGAGAATGATGAAAATTAATTATTATGAAATTTTATGTATTTTATTTAAAATGTAATGTCATTTGTTTTTCAATAATATGTATTTGCTTTCATTTTCAATTAAATAATATCATCTTAAACTTTAATTATGTATTTTTTATCTAATTGATATTTAATTATATTATATCTTTTTTAATTATTAATTATGTTTGTATAGAATTATTACTGTAATTTAATTTAATATTAGGTGGAAATAAATAATATAAATATATTGTGTATTGTGGGTCCAACTAAAAGTAAAATAAGATCCCAACCACTGGAGCGAAATGTGCAGTGGGATCTTATGTGTGTCTTAAATCCTATGTGACAGTATGGACCAGAAGTGTTTAAGATACCAAAATAAGATCTCACCATTGGAGATGCTCTCATATGAGTTAATGAGTAATGAAACATGAATTTCCCAATTTTGTTTAGTAGTTTTAGTCTCTCGAAAATATATTTCTTAACTTTTAATTCCTGAAAATATACATGGTTATCTTTTATTAGTTCTTGTCATTAACATTTGCTTATGTGACACATGAATGATAACTTGCTCATCTTATATCTTATATGGTTTTTTTATATTTGATGTGGCATTTACGTGTTACACATTATGATTTGAAGACAATTATTTATTATACAATCTGATTTGAAATTCCATCGAGATTTATGTGGTTGTTACTTGCGCAACCTACGTGGTACTGAATTGGGTTAGTGAGGGGTCTAACAATGCCAAATCGGATAAAAAAAATTAATTAAGAAGGGCGAGTTACACTTCTGTGAGCCGCAAAAGCAATACTTAATGACAAGGACTAAAAAAATAACAATGTGTATTTTCAAGGATTTAAAACTAAGAAATATTTTTTAGGGACTAACATTAACATTTACTATATTTGTAGGGACCAAAAACATATTTAAACCTACTTTTATTTTGTATAATTCTAGTTTCTAAAAAAAATCAGGAGAATAGGAAACAAATTAACCTTAATTCTCGTAGGATCAGCCGGGAAGTGGCATTGTTGGACGATTGGTGTTCTGGGAAATACCCTCCCCGGACACAAGAACTCCCTCCAAACGAGAAACCCCACCATACCGGGGGGTTCTCGGTACTGGCCCCTCGGCTAGGTCATAGCAGGACACTCCTCGGGTCTTATAACACTCATGAACCCCACTTAGAGACAACTGTCTCGAAACGTTGACGCCGCCAAATGTCCATGGTCTTTGTCACCAGGCTACCTTAGCAGGCGTGCCTCCACAGGCTTTGTGAAACACCCTCGAGGTAATCTACACCGCTAGATCCCTGACCACAACAAATGATCCCACAACCATGGTTGAAATTAGGACAGGGCCATCATCACATCCTCGAGGAACAAACCTGCCTCAAGCCCTATATAAGGAAGGTTCTCCAAGCATCTAAGGTACACACTTCTTACCCCATATCCTGAACTCACTCTCAAACTCTTCATCCTCTAACTTTGGCATCGGAGTACCTTCGCAAGGACCCTTTCCGGGCTTGGAGACGGCGGCTGACCACCGTCCAACCGTTACCCATCATCCAGAGAGCTGACTCTGAAAAGTTGACTCTGAAAAGTTGACTCTGAAAAGTTGGCTTTGAAAAGTTGTGCTTGATTTATGGAATGTCAGAGTGTTTGCAGATACGAGGAATATAATACTTATTATATCCCTATCTTGAATCTGCTGCAAACAATGCTTCATTAAATGCTTCGACGAGGTAGATTTGCCTTTGTTGCTTGAAGCATTGACGGACGAATTCTTTAGCACTTAGGCGGACATACTCTTCTGGCGGACGCACTCTTCAACGAGTTGTCAGACGTACTCCATAGGCAGATGTATTCTTTTAAAGTGTTTCCAGACGTACTCTCCTTCTTTGTTTTTCTTCAACATCCTACTTTTGATAATGTTTTCAAAAGATATGCAGACGTTCTCCATATAGATAGATGTTCCCGAAATGTGAAATATTTCAAAGTATTAGAAATTTTTTATCTATCAATATTAAACCTTAGATAAAATTGTTATTTATCAAAATATATTTAAAATATGAAATCGTTTGAATCTAACAGAGAGATTGCTCTAATAACCTGCTTCATCAAAACCCACAACACAAAAATTCTTAAAACAACTAAAAAAAATCAAAAAGATTGTTTCTTTATTCGTATCTATTCATGCTCTGGCCATGGCTCTGTTTTCTTGCATCATGCATGGGAATGGAGAAATGGAGATAAAATTCAAAATTTGATTGTTTTAACCTGGCGAGAGTTGAGGGGTGATGTGTTGGTGAGAATTGAAAGAGGAAGTGATGTTTGATGCGGCGGAGAAGTAGCTTTCGATGCCGGAAGTTTTGATTTCTTGTGTTTGATTGATGCAATTGGAGATTTAGGGTCTGGAGTAGTAAATTAGAATTGGATTTAATTTAGGGATTTAAGCCTAAATTGTTTAAATTACGTGGATTTTTTTATTAATTCTACATAGGATTCATTAATCCAGTCACCAGGCCATGTAGGCTCTCATCGGAGCTCCGGTCTCCGGGGAGGGACCTAATTTAGACACTTGCCAAACAGAGGGACCTTTTCCCTAGTATTTTCCGAGGAGGGACCAAATTGCTCCGGCGACACAAACACAGGGACCAATATGATGCATATCCTTTTTTTTATTAATTCCACGTAAGATTCATTAATCCAATCACCAGGCCATGTAGGCTCTCACCGAAGCTTCGGTCTCCGAGGAGGGATCTAGTTTAGACACTTGACAAATAGAGGGGCATTTTCCCTAATATTTTTCAGGGAGGGACCAAATTGCTCCGGCGACACAAACACAGGACCAATATCATGGTTATCCCTAAAAATAATTTCATATATCTTGAAGTCATGCGACCAATAACTCAGCCATCTATTCCCATGAAATAGAACCTTTGACCCATACGGTGCGTACTAGGGGTGTTCATAACCGATCCAATCCAATCAAAACCGAAAAACCGATCCAAAAAAACCGAAATCCAATTAAACCGAAAACCGAATGGATCCAAAATCGAGAAAACCGAATATTTTTGTCGGATTGGATCGGATTTCGGATTTGTTTTTCAAAACCGAACCAATCCAATCCAAACCGAATGTTTACAAATATATATAATTTTATTTGTAAATATATCATATAATTCATACTTACATTTTTCCGTTCTTGTAAGTTTATATAATTATTATATGATACGTAATTATTTATGAATATATATTTGGCTAAATAGAGTTTTAAGTAATAATTTGAAAAATATGCATCAAAGTAAACATATATTTAAAAAATATGTCATCTATGCAGGATTAACTTTTCTTCTTCTTCTTATTTTAGAGATACTGAGCCAAGAATGACGAATATGAAATTTTTTTTGAGACTTTTGGTTCGTCTTTATTTTTTATTTTAAGCTCTCATCGTTTAGGCTTGTAATGTGACGTTATAGGATTCAAATTAATTTTTATTTCTTCATTGATTTTGATATTTAAAATGTCTTTAAAAAACCGAAATCCAATCCAATCCAAACCGATAAAAATTGGATCGGATTGGTTCGGATCTAAAAAAAGAAAAAAACCGATTGGATGATGAAGTGACAAAACCGAAGTGATTGGATCGGATGACTTTTCCCCTCAAAACCGAACCAATCCAGACCGCGAACACCCCTAGTGCGTACCTTGTTGAAAATAGAAAGACCATTAAGGTACCCCAGCATGCGTTTCAAACTTGCACATTGAAGATTGATTTTAACTAAGAACCACTGTAGTATCTTATTCAAAATCTGTGCTTGAAATATAATTCTTAAGACATGACAATTAAAGTCAATACAGTCTGGCAAGTCTAAATCATAATTTGCACTTCTAACACATGGTCAATGTATCGATTTCAATGAAGCAATTATTTCAGACTTAAACTCTGAAGAAAGCTAAGAAACAAAATGAACTGGTGATCCAAGGTTTCACATACTCATAGCCAGAAAGAAAAAATTGCTATATTTGATTAACAGAAGACCATGAGATGCAATGTGTTAAGCACCCAAATGAAACAATCAATCAGAACTGGAACTGCATCTCAGGAGCATATTCAAGGGCTTCAAGGTGAGCAGCCATGGCCTTGTTCATCGGTGGCGGGCCGCAACGCAATATCTGAAAATCCTCAGGGAACATGTCTAATCATTGGTCTTCCTTTTACAATGATTATAAGCAAAATAAAAAATAACAGCATCAATTTGGATAAATAGGTAAAATAATGAAAACAATTACCTTAACATCATGTGCTGGAGAAGGTAAATGGGCTTCAATCATCTCCTTTGATACAAATCCAACGCCTCCATTCCATACTTCCGGAGGCTGGAGATTAAACAATATTCAAGGGAGTAACATCAAAACATATGATCATTTAGTCATAATGGATTGTTAAGAATGATAGTTTAGCGTTAAGGAAGAAGAAAAAGAGAGAAACTGAACTTATAAGCAAATATATAAAGTGATGTTATGAAGACAAAAAAATTCTATGGCCACTCCACAAACAAAGCAAACGCAACAAATGCAAAAGACCAAGAAAAAGTTCTGCATGCCTCAGTAACTAACCTGATTCAACACATAGTATATTTTGAAGCTATCAGGGTAGTTAGTAGCAAGACCATCAAGCTCTTCCTGCACATGCATATAAGTGAATTTCCATTAGGCATTGACCACTGAGAGGCACTTATGATGCAAACTTAAAATTCTATGATAGCATTGACATAAGAAAATGAGTTAAGGATAGAAAATATGACAGTTGAGGATAGTATAATTGTCTCTACAGGGAAACAGATCTTAAATTCTTTTACACTTAAATCCTCAATAATAGGTTTCGGTAATATTAGCACTTCGAGGGAACTCACAAAGCCGCCACCATGAGTGTGATAGTTCCTCTACACTATAGCCAAAAGATGTATGGAAGAATTATATTCTCTTGTGGCAAGAATCAAGATAGGAAGTTGCAATAACAGTTTGTAAACTCTCCCAGAGGCAAGAATGCAGGAGGGAGAGACACAAACAGTAACTTTAAACATTAGCAAACTGACTTCGGCATTTTGGGATAGCTATTACATACTGTCAACCTGCAAAATTAATTCTAGTGTCACAAAAAGATCATCATCTGAAAGTTGCAATTCACTACAAGATCATTACAACACTATAAACAACAAAAGCCTTATCCCACGAAGTGAATTTACTACAAGATCATTAACTGAATAAGTTAAGTGGGGCATGCCATGTAATGAACACAGATCCAGCATAGTGCATTTTCAATCTCTCAGTTTGCCAAACAGTGTACATAAGATCATAGAACTTAAGCAAAGGATTAATTGAATTAAGTGTGAAGTTTGAAAATTCTTACATTAAGTGAAAAATATCATATATCAAGCAAATAATAAGTGCTAACAGTTCACCTTCAAAAGAATGTCCTCATATGTAACATTGGCATAGATAAGATGCACCTTGGTCCTGTCATTCTGGTTTTCTAATATAGCTCTAGCAACCTTGAGGCACAACAAGCAAACAAAATAATAACACTTAGAAGTTAGAACTTCATGAAAGAATTTTCCTCTTAAAGATGAATAAAAGAAAAGCATTTATCTTAATGATATACTTGGAACATTGGAGTGATTCCTGACCCTCCAGCAAGCATTCCGAATGCTCTAACATCACCAGGTTGGTACTTGAAACGTCCCTGGAATCAATTATGGCTTAAAACCCAAGTATCCAAATAAAAACTTTCATTTGGTATTAAACACTATGAATTTCAAAAAGCATGTATAGGGAAACGAAAACATGACTTTCATAGAGGAAATGATGATTAAAAAACAGATCATTGCTAAGTCAAAGAAGGAAAAGCTAGGCCAGCATGTTATAAAATTGAATAATAGAAAATTATTGTTAAAAAAATGCGACAAGAATAGTTACACAAACAGATCTTCTCCTTGGGCTTAGACATTTAACATGATTTTGACTTGTGGCAGTAGTAAATCCACCATCTCTCAAAAGCTAAACTAAAATAAGATATCCCAAAAACTAGAAATTATTAAGATAATCATGCTTGCCACAAGACTAAACTTGAACAGGAATAAAGAGTCAAAGCTATGAAGAGAATTAAGAGAATGGGAAACCCTTAAAACTTTTTGTATAAATGAGTACTAAAAGCATATACCTTGGGTCCTTTTACAGCAAGGTAGTCACCAACACGCATCTCACGGAAGTGATGTGACATCCTTCCTTGTGGGTACATCTAAAAAAGGCATATTTTAGACAGACAACCAAGTAACTAATGAACAAAATGAAGAATAATGCACATAAGGTAAAAGCATAAGGATAAAGTCAATTAATTATGAATATACCTTAATAACTAGCTCAAAATGTCCAACATCAGAATCCAAAGTTGTAGGGGTATATGGTTTGGTAACCTCTTCGCCTTGAGCATCCTTACCCCTGTTTGTAAATAAGTTTTTTCACCATATGACAACGAAACATTGATAAAGAAACAAAAAAATTAAGGAATAAACTCTATTATACTTGATAGCTACTTCTACAATTCAGCATTTGCAATAGACATTCTCAATCAGCATTAAGATAACATAGTGAGCAGATACAAAATTAAACACAAAATTATGCTGAACTATTTACAATGACAGGGAAAAAAATAGATCAGGCAACAGAACCTGCAACTTATGTGTTGCCCAATTGGAAGACCCAAAACAGAAGTAGGTTTTGGGAGTGCAAATGTGAACTTTGCAACATTATGACTCAGCTGTGCTTTCTTGACAAGTTTAAACTCCTTGAAGTTCTCAGGGTCCAAGACAACTGTAAGAATAGGATGACTTGAATGAAGTCAATAAACCCTTCAACCAGATACATAACAGCCAAATTTGACAAGATAACAGGAAAAATAATTCTGAGAAACCTAATCACCAAAGACTGAGTGCATTGAGTTTTACATTATCTCAAGCTGCCATCAAGCTTCACTTCAGTTACACTGAATTAACTATGAACCCTTTCTTAACCCATAAGGTCTACTCTTCATAGCATTAAACAATGCTAAATAAGTGACTTAAGTTATTATGTACCAAAACACCTTTCAATAAAATAAATCTCCATCATTCACATCAAATTCTCATAAGAATTGAACAAAAGCATGTTGGGTAAAGACCCAGAATTAAAAATCCCCAAAAAATGACAAGTCATCGGGAGTATGGCGCCTTATGCGCGCAATCAAAGCAAAATCAAAGAATTACAAAATGGGCAAAACATGAAGTTGAAAAAGATCAAACCTTTGGGCTTCTTAGATGAATAGAGGTAGAAAGCACCAACCCCAACAGCTACAATAGCCACAGTGACACCCACAATTATCTGATTTTCTGGTATCTGCAAAAAATCCATTGTTTTTGAATAATGGTTGAAGAGGAAGTTGGGTTTGAGTGTGATGGGTAGATGGAATAGAAAAACCGGTGATGAAGGAAATGGAGAATATAAGAAGAGAAAAGGGGTGTGGAATAGAATGGTAGGTGAGAAGAGTGAGCTATTGGAGGAAGGGATGATGGCCGGTGACGGTGAGGCCGTGAGGGAGAAGCAGAACGATTGATGGCCGGTGACGGTGAGGCCGTGAGGGAGAAGCAGGACGATTGATGGCCGGTGACGGTGAGTCCGTGAGGGAGAAACAGCCACGGCAGGGAGGGAGAAGCAGAACGAAGAAGAAAAGGAAGATCGAGAAACGAGAAAGAAGAAATAGAAACGAAGAAGAAAAGGGAGAAGCTGAAGCTCTGCTGCTCGAACTGGGGATTAGCTTTGCTTGAGCTGCCAAAAAATATTTTTTTGGTGACTCGCCGGTCTAACCGAGACCTGGCCGAGTCACGGGTCTGACCATTGAACTGGATAGGTCATACCGGTTTAATTCAGTTCGTTTGCAGAATCGATTCAATGAGCAATCCAGACCGGTCATGGCACCGGTTTCCGGTCGAATCGGCCAGTTCGGTCCGGTTTTTGAAACACTGGTTTTGACCAATGTTCGCAGAACCGAAAGAGACATCAAACCATTCGAGCTATTGGTTCACGGTTTTTATGGTTCAACTAAGGTTGAACCGTGGTCGAACCGATTGTAATTAAATAACATTTTTAATTATGAGTATAATACCTAATTAGTTAAATATATATATATATATATATATATATATATATATAATTATATACATAAAATAGGTGTTGCAGTCCAAGGCCTGACCCAAGGTGAGAGAGAGGTGGAAAAAAAGAGCCCACTCCAAATATCCATTTAAAAAAAAAAACAGACCTAACCCATTTCCCTCTTCTCCTTTCCATCAACGCTAGCAGCCACCTCCTTCTTCTCTCTCTGCCATTTCTGAAAACTCTTGTGGTCCTCCTTCCTGTACTCAATCGCCACCCCTAATCTTCTCCTCCTTCACCGAACCAAAAGCGCAAATCCAAAATTGCAAAGGTTGAGACAAATTCAAGAAAAACACCATGGCAACCTTCTTCATCAAATTCCAAACAAATCAAAAAGGGTAAATAGTCAAAATACACTTCACCTGAGGTTGAGACACAGAAGAAGGTTGAGAATCCATAGAACTCAGAAACAGAGGGAAGGCGTGCGACAGTGAGGGAAGCGTGCGACAACGTGCGATGGTGAGGGAAGGTTTAGAATCACATGCGACGGTGAGGGAAGGTTGAGAATCACGTGCGACGGGTGAGGGAAGAGGAAAGGCGTGCTACGGCAGCCTGCGAGAAGAGAGCAGCGGCGGGAATAAGGGGGAAGAGAGGAGTTAGGTACTTATGTTTTGAAGTTTTTAATTTTTTTTTACTGCATGCATAAAACGACGTTGTTTTGCATAAACCGGGTGACCCGGATTATTGCCAATTTTTACCAGGTTTTCCGGTTCAGGCCCGGTTTTACCGGTTCAATCCTGGTTCAGCAGAGCACCGGTCTTGTGCACGAACCGGACCGGCCTGACCTTCGATTCCTGGTTTTTTCAATCGAACCGGTCGGTCTGGTCCGGTTCTGTATCATTGGTTTTGACTCTTGAGAGGATTTTGAAATAACATAGGTTTTATTCATGGGTTAAATATTCTTCATGAAGAAATTTGAGGAAGGTGAACAAAGTTGATTCTAGAAATTTAATGAAGAAATTATAAATCTAATTTTAAATTAACCTGATTAATTAGGATTTAAAAAGTTTAATTAGTTTTTTTAAATCAACTTCATTAAAATTAGAAAAAGTTTAGTATTAATAAAGATTAGGTTAATTTTAAATTTAAATGAAAAAGAAAAAAATCCACGTGTGTTTCACAAATTGACGTGGCAGTGCCACGGGATAAAACGGTGCCCGAGGTAGGGAATAAAACCAACAATTTTTCATAATCGGGGAGGAAAATCCACCTTTATATCGGCGATGGACGAAAATTAAATGTCGCTTATTTATATAGTTTAGATAAAAAACATATTTAACCCAAAATTAAAATGAAGCGGTTGCATAATAAATATAAATATAAAGGATGTCGTTTTATCTTGAAACTTGATTGGCCTACGCCGTTTCATACGGCAACCAAACGGCCCTAAAGTTCTTCGTCTCCTCCACCTTTCTCATCACTCTAGAGTTTACCAAGAAGAATCATCATGGTGTGGGGACTCTTCCCTGTCGATCCTCTTTCAGGTACTCGTTCGTGTTGAACAAGAATTAGAGCTCATGGATACTGTTGATGTTACGTTTCGATTCTTTTGTTGGGTTATAGCACTGTGATGATGTCTGTGTTAGCATACTACTATTGTCGCGCCAAGAATTTTCATTTCTAAAAATTCATGTGACAGGTGAAGATAATTACTACATTTTCAAAACTGGGGTTTACAAAGTTGGTCGCAAAGGTACTGTAACTTCAACTTATTGTTTGTATAAACTGTTTGATGATTAATTAATCAACTTCAGCTTATTGACTTTCATTACTGACACTTCATACTTATTTCTTTTTATCCGACAAATCGAAAAAAAGAAACATGTGTCAGGCTCATGAGTGGTTTTTTACATCCCTCTAACATGTCCCCATCATTCTAAAGCCTTTGGGGCTTGATGCTTGGACAATGTAGAGGGAAACTCAACCCTTGTGCTGAATTTACAATTTGTTTAGAATCAGGGTGGTAAAGGTCGAATTCCTGACGACTTGATTAAACAGACCGTTATACCGTATCGAAGACCAACCTGGGAATCATATTAGTCTCAGGCACTTTGTACCATTAGTTAAAGCCAGATTTAGCTCCTCTAACGTGAGTGAGGCATTTTCTCTCATTTTAGAGGGTAAATGTTAGACACGTTAATTAGGGTGGGTTAGTGAGAGAGGCATGTGGCCTATAAATAAAGGCTTTAGAGTGAGAATTAGTATCTTTGGATTCATTTGGGTTTGGGATTTAGGGAGAGTGGCTGAGTCTCTCCAATTAGTCAGCAATACATCCAATTCCTATCAGTAAAGTAAGTCATCACAACTGTTGATTGAGAAATTAATGGTTAGAGTCTTAGGAGCTATTTGCGAGTTAGTTTTTGGAGGGAAAAGCTTGGGAAGGCATATTTTTATTTTTCAAATTAGATGATTTACATTATATTTTTTATAATAAATAAGCTATTAGTTAGTATGTTGTGTTTATGCTAATTTACCATTTCATAGTTTTTTTAAATCATCAAATTAGATACTATTTACTTGAAAAATAAAAATATGCCCTCCCAAGCCTTTCCCTCCAAAAACCTCGGAAAACTAACTCACAAACAACCCCTTAGAGATTTAAAGAACTTCATAGTTTGTTATACATGTGTAGTATATGATCACAATCCTAACCGTTGATTTCTCAATTAACAGTTATAATTGTTTACTTTATTTTCTGAAGTGACTTTCTCACTTTAGAGAAGCCAAATACATTTTAGCCATGTCTGTCATTTTCACGATTTAGGAACAATAGCAGAATCTTTAGTTAAAAGACTGGCGAGGTCCAAGCTAATTAACTGAAGAAAAAACAAAAATACAAAAATTAGTTTAAAAGCTTATAGTCTTTTGTTCTTATCTTGTTGGTGACATTAATGGTAGTAGCAATCTAATACACTCATGTTTAGTGCTAATTTTTGCTTCATAATGTAGTGATTCCCTTATTCAAGTTTTTTAATATGCAAACATGTCATGGATTGGTTTGTTCCTACAAAACTACGGGAAATGCTTTTGAAGTTTTTTTCCCCATATAATCATCATTGTTGATTATTGGTGTTATGAATATCATGACAATATTTTATAAGAACTTGTTACTATCGACTTACAGGTTGCGATGTGATCATCACTAAAGATAAAGGGGTTTCTCGAGTTCATGCAGAAATAATTGTTAATGCAATGAACATGTCTCATCGTTCAGCATGTATACATATAAGAGATTGCTCCAAGTATGGTACATTTATTACCAAGAACGTTGGGCCCAAGCAAAAAGTTCATGAGCTGCCAAACAAAGAAACAGAATTACAGGATGGTGACCTTGTTTCTTTTGGCACTGGTAGTGCCACCTACAAGTATATTAACTACCATTTGACTATTTTCAATATGGTTTTTTGTTCCTTCTTTTGTACCACTCAGTTTTAATTCTTAAAAAATGTTGTAGTGTATTTCTAGTCTAGGCTTTTATAGGTCGGGGCAGCCTTATGATATTTGTCTATCTTTCACTTATGTGCTCATAAACACCTGAATTTAATCTTGACAGGTTTTGCCATGTCCCCCTCAATATTTTCATATGCTCGTCGGGTAAAGTGGATCGATCTCTTAAAGAGAAAATTTCATCAATTGGTCAGTGGGAAAAAACCTGTGATAGTTCTTCAGTTCTTATAATTCATGACCACATGCTTTCAAATTGGTTTAACAGATGTAGTTACTTGCATAGTAGTCAAAGTTGCGATTCAAAATTATGCTGGGTGATTAAAATCGCATCTGTAATTGTTTTCTGGCTTAATCACAAGTTTAACTGCATAATCGCACCATAGCTGCACCATAATCGCATTAATCGCCCCACAAAGTGTTTTCATTTGTTATTTATGCTATTTTATATGCATATATATGAATTTATATGCATATATGTATATATTACTATTAATCTTTCGATCATCATTTTACGATTAACACCCCCTTCCTGATTAAAGTCATAATCCTGATTTTGACTACTATGGTTACTTGCACATGATATTGCATGTTAGTGGTGCTAGTGGTGCAGTTTGATAATATCCAATGCTTAGTATTTGGTAATTTCAATTTTCAACAAATATTAATAATAATGGGCAATTAGGCATAGCTAGAAACTAATCAATATGTTAGTAAGGAATTGGAATTTGCATCTTTGACAATGACTTGGTAATTTGTCTTTTTTTTATGTAAATTGAAATTATGACATGTTCAGAGAAATCCTAGGCCACTCTGCTTATCTTATTACATGGGCTTTGTTAGACTCTATTTGTTCAGAAAAATCCTAGGCCACTGAAATTGTGACACATTAGTAATTTAGTATACCTTTATTTTCCTTTTCTCTTTAAACAAGAAATGTGTTTTGCTTGAAGCATGAGACTATTGTCTTCATGTGAGTAATAATACCAATTTGTTCTTTCAATTTAGGTGCTAGTATTACTCATACCTTAGGTGAAGAGTGCACATATGTGCTGGTAGATCAACTCATGCCTTTGAAGAAGGAACTTGTTGATGCTGTTGTGGCCAAACAATCTTGTGTTCTCAAAACATGGCTTGAGGTATAGAAGCATTCAGTGTTCTGTGTGATTATTTTGGGTTTTCAACTTTCATTTTTATTTAGTTTATTACAATCAAGTAATTGTCGATTTTTGTATTCATAGTTTGATGACAAGAAAGTAGTTGCTTACATTTCATTTTCATATATTATATTGCTGTTGATGTTCTATTATTTTATGCATCTGAGTAAAATGTTTTTATCTGACAAAGCTTTGTTTTTCTGCAAGAGCTTATGTAAAAGTAGGGTTAATTGTATGGATATAGTCATAGAGCTGAAAACGTTTTTTACAGTATATATGCACTATAATATATTCAGATCCTTTTTACCTTCCTAGATTGTGGGAATAATTTGCTATGCATCAACTCAGAATTTCCAAGTTACAAGCATAATCATAATTTTTCATGTAGCTTGTGGACCCTGTACATGAAATAAGAATCACATGATCTGATGATCTCCTCTATTCTAAAGATAAGAGTCATGCACTTTGAGTCTGGGACATAATACACATTCACTAGTTATTTTGTGTTTGTTACAGTGTTGTTAATTGCGGATGGCGTGTCATGGCGGACAGCCGAAATCCCGCCATACATGATTAATAATGGTGGAATATCGGCCATGGCGGAAAGCCAAAAAACCCGCCATAGTGGATATTTGATAACACTGGTTCATTAGCAGTGTATATCCTGAATTGTATGCCATAATTCGCATTCTCAGTTCTGACTCATTAAAGATAATGTAATAGGCAGTCCAACAAGATGGTTATGAGTATGTGGAGGACGAAAGTCCTAGACCTTACGAAGTCTATTTTAGAAGAAACTAGGAGGGAAGTTTTGTGTGTATTTCTATATGTACGATGTAGCATTTATTTTTAGTGGGTAGCTTTCTTGTGTGTTTGAGCAATTAGAACTCTCCTGTGTTTTGTGTTGCTTTACCTGGTTTAATCCTGAATTTCTATCCATAAAATTGTCTGTGTGCGCAAATTCGCACGTCTAACATAATGCTAATGCGCTCTTAAGATTAAAGTGATAGAGGTTATTTATCATAACAACTCATCAAACATAATCATATTATCTAATTTATAGTCTCAAAGCATGAGGGTTAAGTACAGGATTTAGTCTAGAACAAGTAGAGAATTTTCTGCTCATGTTGAATGATAGAGTTAGTCCCAGGCCTATTATTAGGAAAGTTTATCAGAGGAGGGCCAAGGCTAAGGATAAGGGAACGGGAGTGGTTGGACAATTATATCACATGTGAAAATAGAAGTAGTTAGAGATGTTATTGACTTTGAGTCACATGTGTAAATAGAGGTAGTTAGAGTTACTGAGGAGTTAGCAGTTAGTAACTGACCTTCCTTTAAAGGGAAGGGTTGTTGGTCAGTTCTGGTCATTCTGTGGAATCACCATTGTTGTCGAAGAGTCCTGGCCTCTCGAATGCCAGCTTATACAGTTGTACAGTGTCCTACTATTGCATAAAACAGTTTACCTTTTCTGTTCCTCTATCCCCATCTCCTTTGATACCTATCATTGAAGGTATAAGTTCTGACTGTTTGTTCCCTGTATAGGTTTTCTCACAAAAGAGCATTAGCACTGAAATTCCTAGCTATCACACGTAAGTACTACTTCAACTTTGGAATTTGGTTGAACTAGTTTTATATTCCATGAGCCTGACACCAGTTAGAGTAACTAAAGAATCTTTCTCTGTCTTCTTTCTCTTTTCTATCTCTTCCTCCTCAAGCAGATATTTTCCAACAGTATCAGTTGAAGGAGCATCTGTCAAAGTTGCTGATGCCAAAACCCGTGAAAACTGCTTGAAAGGATATACGTTTGTGTTGGGATCTGTGCATTTGGTATTTGTTTTCGGGTCTATTATACTCACTCTGAAACTGAACTTAAGTATTACGATTACTAGCTGATTTTTATGTTTTTCAGATTTCCATTTTCAAACAATATGCTGGTAAAATTTGTGTACTTCATTCCGGGAAATTTGGTTTGAATGCTACTCATAAATATGCAGGAATAGACATGACAGTGTTTCTGAAACTATAAGATGAGAACATCTTGATACTTTTTTAGCATAGCTCATCCTGACAATATATTTATCATATTCTTTTCCCTGTTTACAGTATAAATTCGGGGATCAGCTAAAGTCTTTATTGGAAGTAGCTGGTGCTAAAATAATTTCGATTGAAGAGTTTTGTACTACTAGCCAAGTATGTATTCCATTTGTTTCATTCTATTTACGCGTTATATATATTACAAGGTAAGTACTCGACTATGAAAGTGAATAAGTTGGTCGGCTCTTTTTTATTCTTACAACATCTTAAATGTTTATTTACATGCTATTCTTTATGCTTTAAATATAAATTTGAAATAAAATATTCAGCAATAGCTTATTTCTTATCCTTAATAATTTTTAAGATTACTGCTCAAAAAACATTAATTTCTTTTCAGACCTCTTTCCCTGTATGGTATTAATCCGAGTCAGAAAGATAGTTGTCAAAGAATAGCAAAAGATTTAAAAGTTTCCGGCTTTCGCTTGAAAAATCTGATTTCTTATATTACTTACATATGAGATGAATTTGCAGGTGGGTTATCATTTTTTACATGAAGTTATGTACTATTGTATGGTAATTCTCATTTATATTTTGTAGGGTTCAGATTATGGAGATGATAATCGTGTAGTTTGTGTCATCCCAGGAGGACCGGCATGCAAGTCTGATGTCTTCAATAAATTAAGTTCCTTGCTTAGAGTGGATGAGACAGATATAATATGTGCTGCTTTCAGCGGACAGCTAGATCTGTCTGTTCTGAAATCACCATGCAGTAAGTGCTCTCTATATCTGAAGTACTATTTTAGCACTGTCCGACTTTTTTTTTCCTCCCCATAAATGAGTAACCTAAATCTTACTTCTTTTTTTGCTTACCTGGTTGACTGCTTAAAATATGGCTTTGTGAATTGCAAGGAAAACCTCATTTGACCTTTGTCCACTCTGCTTCAACCCCCCACCCCCAACAAAAATAATATGAAAACCATGACATTTGACAGGTTAATCTTGTGAAAGTTAACTGTCCAAGTAGGTAATAGGTGGTTTTTGCATCATACAAATAGCCATCTCATTAACTGATCAACTAACTAATAACAATAAGTACTTTGAAATTGCAATTGTTGTCCTTCAGATGTTTACACCTTTGTTTCCTGTTGAATTAAAAATGTGAGACTCTGAAATTGCACATCATGGGGATAAAATTAAGTAAAGGAGGGAGTTTTTGTCAAATGAAGGTTTACAGAGTATTTCAGGTTCTCTGGAACTAATGATAAGTTCTGGTTTCTGATTGCTGTTTTATGCATCCAAAAGCTTCAATTGTGTGGCAGAACGTACCTTTCATTCTTTTATGGTATTACTGTCAAATGTGAACTGTCTATAACAAACCAATAATTTATTGATACAGTTAAGTTCAGCTCCAAGCTCATTTTTTATGATTTGATTAAAAGTTTGACTGTGGTCTCGTTATTTTGGAGAGAGGGAGTTGAATACGAATATAAATTATGATTTGATTAGAAGTTTTAATTTATATTCTCAGGTGTAGCTTCTCTGCAAGGTGTTTTCTCAATCAAGATTTCCTCTCACTGAAACCAAGTAACGAACAATAACACATTTGTAGATGTAATGATATGGGCACTTTGAAATACCAGAATAGATTTCTGAAAAGCTGGAAGAAAATCACCTCAGGACTGAGCATATACATATGATTGCATCTCATAAAAGATTAAACATGACAAAATCTGAAAATAAATATCTAGTTAAGGGAGTAAATATGCTAACTCAATAGAGAGATTTTATTTTTAAAATCCCCAATTTGTGGGCATGTAAAATGAGCATATTATCACAGGTAAATCAGCATGTTATCTCAACTGTGGCACATGTTCCTTTTGTTATGAATTGAGAGTCCCGATAGAAGGAGCTACTTGAAAGATTGGGACGATTGTTGACGCATTGGTTCAATAATTTTAGAATATTTTGTCAATATATTTCTCACTTTAAATTTTAAACTCTATGCTTAGTGATGAATTCTGCGCTTAGTGTGATGCAATAACAAGCTCTATGTACATTGCAGTACTTGTTTCATCATCATGCTCTACAGACGAGACAGTTGTTGCAGATTCAGACACTGAAGTTGAAACAGCAACATCAGCCCACGCCAGTGAGGCACTCTGTGATGACAATAATGTAAAACATGTAGAAACAAAAGAATCAGATTCAGGTGATGATTCCCGCACTTTGGATAAGAGAAAATACGAGAGAACGGAGGCATCTGTGGATGATGTTTCTACCAGATTGCATGAGATAAAAGATGCAAAAGCAGAAACAGTCTTGGATGGTGTTTCTGTCAGATCAGATACGCATGTAACCAGCTTCAAGGATGGTAGTGGTGGTATCAAAATAAAGAAAGACAAGGTTGATGATTATGAAAATGGATATTCAGTTATTGTTTACAGCCAAGATTTAGTTGTTCGAGATATAAAGATACTTACGAACACAAGTACTGCACCAAACAGCAGCGTTCCAAATTTTAAACGCTTTAGAAAGGTGTGGTTATGGTACCATATTTCTTGCTTATCATTTAAATACTTATCATGTGTTGTAGCTGAATCTGAAACCAAACACATTTTGCTTATTTTAATTGAATTTATGCTGGGGCTTGTTTAACTTCTGGGTTCAAACATACCTGATTGCTTCATGCAAATTCAGTCCTTAAATTTTAACGTAGATAGCTTATGTCACAGTTCATGAAAGACATGCCTAACTAGTGCAGTTTTCTTTGCAATGGAATTGCAGGGACAAACTCAATCTGGTAATAGTTTCGACAATCTTGTTCCATATGCAAAATATCCATATAAGTAAGTAAGGATAATATTAAGTATAATAATTTCTGCATGTTATTTCAAATGAAATCTGGTTATCTTTACACCATTCCTTCACTCCTAGTAATTGGTTATGTTGTGTTCCATTTGTTTCTAAACTAGGGATTCTGGCTCTGGGAATGATGAGATGGCTGAGCATGTGAAGGAGGAGAAGAGGCGAAAGCAAACAGAAGCTTTGTCAGATGACCTATTTAATAATGAGAAGGTGAGTCTAATACTCTCCACTACCCCCCCAAAAGAGAGAGAGAGAGAGGTCAGATCCATTTTGGCATATTGAGTATATACCTTAACTTTTTACATTTGTCCCGCTCCAGGCAAGAAAGCGAGGCACAGCTGGACGAGGCACAGCTGGATCTCTTCAGGGCATTCTTATTTCATGAAGGTAAACCACATTTTCGATTCTATTTTTATTTCTTACAAAATATTGATGAAACTATAAATTAGTATATATCTCGTGTTTCCAAGTTACAAAGTGTTGTTTTAGTCAGTAACATGACTAGTGTTTGATGTGACTAATGCAGAAAGTCTAACCTATTGTTGTAAGGGTGGTGCTCTTATTTCATGAAGGTAAAACCTCTTTCAATATTTTTATATTTCTTCCAAGTTTAAAATACGGATGCAACTTTAAATTACTGAAAATCATTTTGTACCTCCCAGGTTAGCAAAATAATGTTTTAAGAGTAACTTGGAAAATGTTTAATGTGATAAATGCTTGAAAGTAGAAACTACAATCTATTGTCACTGTGCAGAGGAAAGAAGAAAGATATTTTACATTACTGAGTTAGAACCTAAAAGAAAGCTTCGTTCACTTTTTGGTTTAATGTACTATTTAAGTTTGGATACCGGTTGAGTGAATTGGAACGGACATTCATCCCAATTCAAAAGAAGAGTTTCGTTCACTTTTTGTCTCAAAGCAAGTGTTAACGTCTGTTTGTACAACGGGTATCCCAACATAGTTATGTTGCATCTATGCCTTATCCAAAAAACAGAATAGGAATGTTTATAAACATCCCAAAAATGTGTAAAACAGAAGAGTTGATCTGTAATTATGTCAATTTGTCCTTTTGTTCCATAGTTTTATTTAGTCTTTTCATCTATTCCATATATATGATGTAGTTGTTTGATGATAATATTTCATTCCATGTTTTGCAGTTAATTTTCTAAGAAAAAGTGGGCATGGAGGTATGCTATAGTAGCGAGCTTTCTATAACGATATATACATTGAACATAGTGCGCATTTCCCAATTGCTGGTTTAAGTTCACAGTTTTGTGTTTTGATGGAGAATCGGAAGAGGGTTATTGGCCTTTATATGGTGACATTCTTGCTGATGCTCTTTGAGAGAACGCTTGAGGGATCTATCTAGTTTCCCTTGCTGCATATCTTTCTCTTGGATATGGATATAGTAAATTCTGGATAATGCCGAGTGTAAAGGTTTCTGGCATTGAAGTGTTAATGTAATTCACATCTCCCCAGTTAAAGTAGTATGGTAAATCATATTTATTCTCTTCCAATCTCAGACAGAACCTATTATTTCATTTTTATGATTCTTCTACCAAGAATGGGTAATTCAAGTAGTACATATTTGCTTTTCATTTAACACTTGAAATATGTTGAAAAAATATAACATTATTGCTTGAATAGAAAAAACACTAGGTAATTACAATTTGTAGAGACTAGACTATCTAAATAAAGAAATAAGCAAATCTATACGCAATTTCTTAATAAGAGAATCTAATCTATCTAAATCTATCTCCTAGCTTAATAGATACTAATCTAAAATAGAGAAACAAATATTATCTCTATTTCTATAACTAATAATAAACTCAATTTTAATAAGAGATATTCAACACTTCAAGCTAAAACTTAGTTAGCTTTAAGCTTGTAACAAATCTATCTCACAAGATATATCTTAATAATGAGGGTCTTGATGAAAGTCTGAATTGAATAGGTCAACATTTTGGACTTCTGTTAAATTCATGGGCCCACAAAATACAACTTCTCATACTTGATGCGGCTGAGATTGATGCAAGTCAAAACTAATTCTTCTTAGTGTCAATGGTCAACTGAGCCAGCGAACTAGGGCGAAAAACCAACAACAATATGCCCAAAAACAAAATAAGGTTGAAGCAACAACTAACCAGTAGAAACCACACAGAAAAGCATTTGAGGTCGATCGATTGATGGCTTCTAAGATAAAAGCCTTAAACCCATAAAACCAAAAATCGAGACAGAAACATACGAAGACGACGTACCAGTTGTCACCTTCAAAACCTGATTGCATAAAGTCAGTCAAGATCATTGTAATAAGAGCATCTCGAACCATGAGACGCAAACTAAAAACTCAAGCAGCGAGAAACGTCACAGGCGATGAGAAAACACAGCAAACACACCAAACAGGGCACAGGAAGAGGAAGACCGAGCCATCACAACGGTGGCGCCACAACACATCAAAATAGGACCAAAGCAAAGGACCCAAAAACCAAACGTCTTTAACAGTAAGCAACGAAGGCTGATATGGACAAAATAATGCTTGATACAGCATGAGGAGAGGGACAAAACAACCCCCAACGAGGATCACCAACGGAGGAGAGAGAAACACTCCAAAAACAGCAAACTAGGAGTAAATCTCAAATCTAGAGCACCACATACCTCAAACTGAAAAATAAATGGCGGATCCAGAACCGCAAGATGAAGGCGAGCGTGTCGCAAGAAGCAGCGGACAAAACAGAGCTTGGACGCGCCGCCACGCATCGGTGAGATGGGCAACGCAAGAGCTCACACGTAGGGAATAAGGAGGCGCGTGAGGGCGCGTGCGGAGAAATTCGACGGTGTTGCTTTGGGGAAAAAGTAGATCGGTGAACGACGGTTCTAATAGTGGTGTTTATGGTTTGATTCGTGCAACTTTGAAAACAGGCGGTGGAAGGATGTTGGCAGTGGCTGCCAAGAACGTAATAAAGGGTCACTAGGGTTCCAAGAGAAAGGGAACCATTACTTATCAAGAACGGGTCACTAGTGTTCCATAAGAGTTGAAACTTGACCAAGAAGAGAACGAAACCGTAAGAAAACGGTTAGTATTAACGAGCGCAGAAGTAAAGGACAAGGAAAAATAAATCCAAAAAGATTTGGAAAGTCCCCAGGAAGGAGGAGGAGAAAGCCCTTGTGAGGGGAGAGGAGCCCCCTCACAGCAATAAACTCAATAATAAGAGATATTCAATTTTAATAAGAGATATTCAACACTTCAAGCTAAAACTTAGTTAGCTTTAAGCTTGTAACAAATCTATCTCACAAGATATATCTTAATAATGAGGGTCTTGATGAAAGTCTGAATTGAATAGGTCAACATTTTGGACTTCTGTTAAATTCATGGGCCCACAAAATACAACTTCTCATACTTGATGCGGCTGAGATTGATGCAAGTCAAAACTAATTCTTCTTAGTGTCAATGGTCAACTGAGCCAGCGAACTAGGGCGAAAAACCAACAACAATATGCCCAAAAACAAAATAAGGTTGAAGCAACAACTAACCAGCAGAAACCACACAGAAAAGCATTTGAGGTCGATCGATTGATGGCTTCTAAGATAAAAGCCTTAAACCCATAAAACCAAAAATCGAGACAGAAACATACGAAGACGACGTACCAGTTGTCACCTTCAAAACCTGATTGCATAAAGTCAGTCAAGATCATTGTAATAAGAGCATCTCGAACCATGAGACGCAAACTAAAAACTCAAGCAGCGAGAAACGTCACAGGCGATGAGAAAACACAGCAAACACACCAAACAGGGCACAGGAAGAGGAAGACCGAGCCATCACAACGGTGGCGCCACAACACATCAAAATAGGACCAAAGCAAAGGACCCAAAAACCAAACGTCTTTAACAGTAAGCAACGAAGGCTGATATGGACAAAATAATGCTTGATACAGCATGAGGAGAGGGACAAAACAACCCCCAACGAGGATCACCAACGGAGGAGAGAGAAACACTCCAAAAACAGCAAACTAGGAGTAAATCTCAAATCTAGAGCACCACATACCTCAAACTAAAAAATAAATGGCGGATCCAGAACCGCAAGATGAAGGCGAGCGTGTCGCAAGAAGCAGCGGACAAAACAGAGCTTGGACGCGCCGCCACGCACCGGTGAGATGGGCAACGCAAGAGCTCACACGTAGGGAATAAGGAGGCGCGTGAGGGCGCGTGCGGAGAAATTCGACGGTGTTGCTTTGGGGAAAAAGTATATCGGTGAACGACGGTTTTAATAGTGGTGTTTATGGTTTGATTCGTGCAACTTTGAAAACAGGCGGTGGAAGGATGTTGGCAGTGGCTGCCAAGAACGTAATAAAGGGTCACTAGGGTTCCAAGAGAAAGGGAACCATTACTTATCAAGAACGGGTCACTAGTGTTCCATAAGAGTTGAAACTTGACCAAGAAGAGAACGAAACCGTAAGAAAACGGTTAGTATTAACGAGCGCAGAAGTAAAGGACAAGGAAAAATAAATCCAAAAAGATTTGGAAAGTCCCCAGGAAGGAGGAGGAGAAAGCCCTTGTGAGGGGAGAGGAGCCCCCTCACAGCAGTTGTGCAAATAAGATCGAAACTTACTCTGATACCAACTTGAAATATGGAGAAAGTATAATATTATTTCTTGAATAGAAAAACACTAGGTAGTTACAATTTATAAAGACTAGACTATTGGAAATAAGTAAATCTATACACAATCTCCTAATAAGAGAACAAATCTCTTCTAATCTATCTAAATCTATCTCGTATCTTAATAGATACTAATCTAAAATAGAGAAATAAATCTTATTTTTATTTCTAAAATTAGTAACAAACTCAACTTTAATAAGAGATATTCAACAACCTCTTAAAAGAGCTAGTTCCATCAAGATATAGATGTTCACTACTTGAATTGAATTGTGTGCATATTACTCTTACTCTTGATAAAAAAGTGGTTTTATTTTTGCGTGTACAAGAGATGAAGAGGACAACACCGTAGTTAAAGCGAAAATATTGGTAACAGAAGTGAGACTATTGATTCTATTGTGAACAAAAACATAAATGGCAAATGGATTATATTTATAGATATGCATTTTGCTATCATTTTCAATCTAATGATGCACTGATCCAACGAATAAAGAACTGCGAATGGGTACTTACCGTAATAGTTTTTTTTTGGGGGGGCTTGATAGCATTTTTGTCTCTCACTCGTCACCATTTGACACTTGGTTCCTAACAAAAAAATACTAGCCTAAATGGTCCTCACTTTGACAAACGGCAGCAGTTTTAGTCCCCATCACCATTCTATTAAAAATTAACGTTTTCTATATATAAAAAAATTATCAGTTTTTAGAAGAAGAAAAAAACCATTTTTACTTTTCACTTCCCTTCCTTCTCCTTTCTCTTACCGCCCCTCCCTGTTTGTCTCCGGCGAGCCGCACTACCGTCCGAGCCACCGCTCCACCACCTCAATGTTGATCTTGACCACGTCGTCGTTGGATTTTGGCATCGGGCAGTGAAAGGAAACATTTTTCTGCCAATAGTTACATGGATGAATTAACCCTTAGGTTGGGGCTGGGGTCCAATTGTCGACATTAGAAGCATGTTGCCTGCAGTCACAGAGGGGGCAGGGTCATTGCATTGAGGTGCTAATCAGTGTTTGAGCTTATTTTGTTGTGCGAAAGGAAGATCGCCCTCTGCCCTTGGCTAAAGTTGTTTTTGCGATTTTTCGTGATTCACCTATATGCTTGGTTCCTCATCTGGAATGATTACAAGGTTAATATGTTAGTTACCAATTTTGCATTCGGATCTTGCAATTTGGATAAATGGGTATTTGTTCACTCTAAAAAAATTAGCTTCTTCTGTTTCATCTCGCTTTCAGATCTTAAAATGCCATAACTTATTCATATCACCATTGTTCTGTGTAATAAAAATATTACGAACTGCAAAGCTTTTATTGTTGTTTTAGTCCAGATCCGTTTACTGGATACATGTGTTTTTTTAGATTATGTGCATGATCTGGGTAAGATGATACTGCGTGTTCTTGATTCTGGGATTTGAGGAGACCTGATTTTCCTGAGTTTGATAACAAACATTACTTGGTCATGGTGGTGGACGCGGAGGAAGCACTGGCGGGTGGAGGAGGTGGAGGGAGAGTTTTGGTGGTGTAGTGTAGGAAAGGATATTCTAGTAAGGAGGTGGTTGCTTGAAGTTGGAGTGGTGGTTGAGGTTCAAGAGGAGGTGGTTGCTCCCATAGAGGTGATGGTGGTGGACCCGGAGGAAGCACTGGCGGGTGGAGGAGGCGGAGGGAGAGTTTTGGTGGTGTAGTGTAGGAAAGGATATTCTAGTAAATTAATATTTTTTTCCAAAAATTTACAGAAAATGTTAATTTTTAATGGAATAGTGACGGAAGACTAAAACTGATGACGTTTGTCAAAGTGAGAGACCATTTAGGCTAATTACTTTTGTTAGGGTCTAAAAGTGTCAAATCATGATAAGTGAGGGAACAAAAGTGTTATTAAGCCTTTTTTTTAATGGACCTACCGTAATTGTTGAACTTATCTTTTTAGAGTTTTTTTTTTTATGCACTATAGTAAAAAAAATTACATTGTCATTCAATTATTGTATATCATTTAAGACTAGTAATTATTTTTCTTTTTTATTTTATAATTAATTTAAAATTTTAATTTCTAATGTGGGAGAAATTAATTGGATGTATGTGTAAAGAAAATTTACAATAACAGTACATAGAAATTAAATTCATCTTTTTAATGTTTTAGACTTCTTCAATTGGTTTTTTTTTTTCTATCGAATTCCGTATTAATTTTACATATACCGTGACTAGATCCCCTCTTGGTTTTCCTCCTGTAAAAAAAAATCCCCCTTGGAGTAATTATAAATATACAATTCTTACGTTTTTTTGTATCAAGATAATTACCGTCTCCGGTTGATGATCCAAGTCATGAGAAAAAGAATGTGAGGATGTACTTATCTTTTTTCGACCCAAAAAAAAAAACTGGAGATTTTTCTATGTTAAGATAACGTGGTATTTTAATTTTAATTTAAATTTAAATCAACTAAGCTTATTTGCTTACTTTAAAGCTCATTTCGATGGGTTTTTTTTTTTAATAATGTCAAAATAAATAGGGAAATATGGTACAAAAACGAAAAATTAGAGGACTATGGCTGTTTTGACCAAGTTGGCAGCTTAGGTGGCCTGAAGGGGGGAGTCGCAACCCTTTAAGCGACTCTCAAGAGGGAGTCGCAGGGCTTTATGTGACTCCTAGGAGTCGTAGGGCTTTATGTGATTCCCTGCCCCAGGAGTCACAGGCCAGCGTGCGATTTCTGACAGTATATATCACCTGCTTCCACATCTTTTCCATTACAGAAACCGTTGACTTTGCTTCATTTTCCACTCTAAACATCAAATCCTGGACCCGAAACCTCTGCGATGGATCAACAAATTGTCTTTGTGTACTACAATGGTAGGGCTTACGAATGCGAGCAAGGCGTTATGTTTGAAAGTGAGACAAATGTCATATATCTAAAACGAGACATTTCTTTCCAACGTTTGAAGAGGAGAATTCATGAGAAGTTACAACTCAGAAGTAATCAGGTTATTTCGAGCGTTACGTATAGATTTTTGGCTTCAGATAACCCTATTTTGTAGAAGTCTTCAGATATGTGATACTGAAGATGTCAGTATCATGATGGACACTTTTAGCCAACAATCATCGATGAGAATGCTGGAGTTGTACGTTGATATTGCCGAGGCCGGAGGTTCGTCAATACCAGTGTCAGCGTATCCGATGGATACGCAACAAATGTTGTCGGATGAAGGGGTTAGGCATGTTGAGGAGGCTGTTGTTGATGCCGTTAATTTGGCTGGAGGTTCGTCAATACCAGAGTCTGTGAATTTTGGAAACACCGTTAATTTAGCGAATGATATTGACAATGTCGACACTGACAATATGGATCCTCAAGTTAACCATTCAGGGGATGAAGTGGGTGAAGACGATAGATTGCTTGAAGGAGGTTCATCAGACTCAGACATAGAGACTGATTTGGGTGGTAATACAGGATCTCAGATAGCACATACTCATCTTCCTATTGCATTGCCTGTACCGGTGAACGTATACTCTGAAACCCAAGGTATGTACATTCTCAATAGCACTTCAGTCCGTCAATTTATGTAATGTCGTTGGTTCATTGAATCTTTTTGTTTAGGTGTCTCAAACTCCACCCCTTTCTGGAATACCTCATCCCGCTATACATATGTTAATTGGGACCACCCAAATGAAGAAACCGACTTTTCCCTAATCTGGTTGTGCATGAGTCATGGCAAGTGGGTGAAGAATTATATGAAGGTTTACGTTTCAAAACCAAGGTAAATGCTCAGACGGCCATGAAACACTACTGCATAAAAAAAGAATCATACATACGTTGTGCAGGAATCTTGCACTAGATATTTTAGCGCAAAGTGTCCAAATTCAGCAAATGGCTCTTAGTGGCTGTGAAAACCGGGTCCCATGCTCAGGCTGCGAAAATCATTACTAGGAAGTGGCTGAAAGTTTGGCTTGAGATTGGTGCATTTATGTCTGCAATTGGGCTTTTTGAAGCACAATTAAGCAACAATGCTTACCAGATTTTGCCATTTTGGGCATGGCAGAGATAGGGATTTTACCTAAATTTTGCGGAGTTCGGTCTAAGTGGTCCAATACCCCTTGGTTGGGCATTTTGGTATCTAGTTTGATATCAATTGGAGTTTCTTTCGGCTATTCAGTTTTCCTGAAAGAATCATTTCCCTACAACCAACTATTCATCTCATACTTGTCCAAGAGTTCATTAGACCAACAATTCATCATTATAATTTATTTTCGAGTAAACCATCATTTTGGTCCTTAAAAGATCACACTTATAGCAGTTTGGTCCTCATACTAATTTTTTTCTTTAAGTTAGTCCCTAAAAGATTTGTCGTTAGTCAATTTGGTCCCTGAAAAAAATTTCTGTCAGGTCCCTAAATAAAAGTGAAAAAGATTTTTCCATCAATTCATCATTATAATTTATTTTCTTCATTTTATTTTTACATAAGCATATAAAAAAGTGCTCTATAATTTGTTAGTTAATACTAATGTGTGTCAAGATCGAGAGAATAAAAGTTTAATAGTATTTGGTATTAAGCATCTAAGTATGAGTTTAATTTCTGAATTTATGTGTATGAAAAAACACTATTAAGAAGGATTTCCACTTTAGTACTCGACAGTGTTTAAAAAGATTAGTTTCTTATTTATAGGGTGAGAGGATATTATGAGAAAAAAAGAACATATGGAAAAAATATGTTATATATGTAATATGTAAGAGGTGGCTGAGAAATCAGAATCATAATAAGTATATAGCTCAAAGTGCTGCTGGAAAGAAAAAGAAAAATCCCTGTGAAAATAAATCTCAATCAGAGACCATGAAACAAATGAATAAGCTTATCCTGCTATAATGTATATGCACTGATCAATAAATTCAAAGCCTAAACCTGAACTTGCAACTACTACTCCTAATCCTAATGGAACTATTATCACTAAGGCTATCCACCACAATCCTGCACCTAACCCTGAAAGTGATTCTGAACAGCTTCAGCTTCCCAAGCTTAATCCTCACAGGCTGTTTAGCCTTCAGATGAAGTGGAACACTCCCAGTTTGTTGTAGCTGTTGCTGCAACATACTCTGCAACCCTGTTGCATCCTCTGTTTGCCCTGAAAGAGGAATACTAAGCACTGTGGTGTTTCTATGACCCTGGTAGAATTTAGGCATAGACCCTTCACACAATTTTGTGTCATTGTACCAAGCACTTATATGGCTCCCACCTCTGTAGTAAATCCCAATTTTCTTGTTAGGGTTTCTGGCAGTGATTGTCACATTGAAAGTAACAGAGAGGCTATTGTTGTTGGAAAGATCAAATTGGGTGACTCTGAGTTCATCCACTGAATATTTTGGGATTTTGGGTCTGAAGGCAAGGAATAGGATCCCAACTGTGATGCCAATTGCTACAATCAGAATCAGCAATATGCTTAGTGTCCAGCAGAAGAATCTGCAGCAGCAGCTTCTTTTATTCTTTGGTGGCTTGGATTGCATCAAAGGCAAAGTTCTTTGAGGAGGATGAGGAGGAGGAACATTCTCTGGATCACCATTTTCTGATTTAGACATGTTCCTTGGGACCAAAGGTGCTGAAGGTTGCTGCTGTGGTGCCTCCACATCTTGGACAGGGTGAATTTTCTGATGATCTGACATTTTTGTTGGGTTCTGAAAAGTGAAAATCTGAGGGAGGAAGGAAAAAAATGGTAATTTGATGCAAATGGGAGATGCTGTTGTTTGGTTTCTTGCTAGACTGAATGAATATATAGAAAGGTTTGAAGGGTTGAATATAGTTGAAGTTTCCTTTTGTTGACTTGAATATGGGAAAGTTGTATACTACATTTATTAGGATGAGTCATGAGTATTGTTCTCAATCACATGTCATAAGAAAGAAGGCACCAAAATATTCAATATTTGTGTCTTCTTAGAAACGAGATGTAAAGCCGCCTAAGTTTCTTTTCTCTTGTTTAGTCTTTGCTTTTCCATTCCGGGTCTGGTCTCGTGCCTATCAGCATGACGTACTATATTCATGCTTTCAATTTGAGTATTGGATTTTTCATCTCATGAATAAGATTTTACACTCTTCCATTTTTATATTCTGAGATTTAAATCTCAAAAATTTTGTTTTTGACTTACACGATTTAAATTCTGAAATAGAATGGGATGCAGAAATGGGTTATTTAGTGTTAATTCTAACCCTCTTTCAATTTTACTTTTATTCTTCACTTTTGATTAATTCATAACAACTTTTCATATTTCTCTCTCTCTTTTTATTATATTACTCATAAAATGATCGGTGAACAACACATTTCTGACGACACTCACAACATCGGTAGTTTGTGGCAGTTCCTGACAACTATAAATTGCATAATTATATATAAAAAAAAAACCTTATAACGGTTTAGAAATTGCTACAAATTATAGGTGTGGCAGGTGTGGCGCAAAATATGTTGTACACTAATTATGATTGATATTACTCATCATATCTCCCATTTATTTTTCTTCTATTCATATTTTTTATTTTTTTAAACTAAATATCTCTTTTATTAGAGTGTAGTTGGAACCAGTTCAACAAAAAAAAAAAGAGTGTAGTTGGAACGTGTGTGAATATAATTTTGCTTTCCTTTTTTTAGATGAAATGACAAGAATGATATGCTTTCCAGATATTCTGTTTTATTTGGACAATTCAAATACTCAACCATAAAAAAATATTGACCGTGTTCTTTTCTCTGTGTCATGTATTTCGTGTATGTTATGGTATATGCTTTATTATTATAAAAATAATAAAAGAAAATGTTGTTAAGTGAGATTGTGTTGTTAGTCTATTCACGGGTCTTTTATATGTACACCTTTTCCTTGCACGTTTTGTTTTATTTTAGAAAAGAAAGACGGAGAAAAGTTTTTTTAAAATAGATGTGAGCAGTTATATAGGAGAATGAGTATTAATATATTGTTTATAGATTAATTATAGTAGAAGTATCAATAAAATAATTAGTCTTTAAAAAAATTATTTCTAAAACATAATCATTTTAATAATATATTGGCTGAATTACATTTTTTTATCATAATTGATAAAACTAATGGAGGTAAGTTCAATTTGCCCTTTTTAATAAAACTCAAGTCTCATAAATAATTGCTCTGAACTCGTTAGTTTATAAGCCATTTGAATGAAAGGAGTAGCCTTGCAATCAAAGTGTTTTTCAGTTCTTTTTACAAGAGGAAATCTGAATAATAAACAAAACTAAGTAAAAGCGTTTAAATACAACAACGCATAAACTGAAGGTAGATATTGCCTTCACACACGATGTTGAGTTCCCGCCCTAGCCGCCTGCCTCGCAAAGAAGTCAGCTGCATTATTCTTTTCCCGCTGAACATGGATGAACATGGATCAAGGAAACATTTCAATTTCTCGCCAACTAAGAAAGCGAACCTCCAAAATTAAGTCATGTTCCCAGTACGAGTTAATATCCAGAGGTGCTTGGAGCACGCACACCACCTCCAAGCAATCTGAAGCACAAACAACATGGCGAGTACCAAGATTACAAACAAGGAAGAGACCCACCCCACCATCCAAATCATAAATTATTATTTTTCATAAATTAATCCCTAATTCCGTTGGCCAATATCTTGGATGCTACTTTTCTTTTTCTCTTAGTTTTTGGAGGGGAATTCGCCTTCTTTTATATTCGTTAAAATTTAATCATAATAAATTTAGCTTTCATCGTGTGGAGAACTCACCGATAATTTGGTGAGTAGGTTAGCAAACTCATATAAACATTTGAAAAATATAGAAACTTGTTTAAATTTTTTTTTTTAATTTCTGAAGGTAAACCCTTTAATCGGTAGCAATAGATTAATCCTTCGAAATATCACATTAAATGAGTATGTTTTTCGTAACAAATCTTCTCTATACACACCGTCTAAATATCAAACCGTGGATTAAATATTTAAGAAATCCAACTACATATTAACTGTGTTAGACTTTATTCGTACTTGTTAAAATAGTTAAAACTTGTAAAAATTATCGCATGCACTCTAATCTTAATTAATGAAAGTGTCTATTAGATTGACACCTTATACAATTTTAACCCTATATAAATAATTGACACTTTATTATAATAAATGATTTCCATATCAATTAATTCATCATCTAAAACATTTTATCCTAACAACTAATTCTGTGTTAACTTCAACCATAAGTTCAAGCGTTCATGTGTGTTTGTGTGTTTAGTTTCACGTTTTAAAATATTAAATGTAAATCTAGCAATTCAGAAACAGTTATTTTTTCTTCTGGAAATATGAATATGTTCCAAATATGAATAGTAAGTGAATTTTTCAAATATCCACGAAGTCTCAACAGTGCATACATCACGTTTCGCTAACAGGTAAAACGTTTCCATTCACATTGACACAAGCAAGTTCTAGTTTGGAAGCTTCCTTGCGTATTTTCATGTGTTCCTTTTTCTTCCATGCGCGCTTAAGAGTTAAGACGTGTCTGCTCAAAACACCAAGTCATTGCCTTCATTAGTATTAAATATTATAGTGAAATGCATGCACAATTAAAGGATGCACTTAGAGATTCTTTTATCTTTATTTTAATTTAATAGTATTTTGACTTACCTAATCCTGAAGTTGAAGCTACAGGCCCCGTGATCTCATGGCTGCTATCATAGTACCTTTGAAACTGCTAATAGAATGTCAAAGATAAAAAAAAATTAAAAGAATTCAATTTTTGTATGAAAAAGCTACAAAAATAAAGTTAATTAGACAATATATAAATATTAAGATTCTTTTCTTATTAAGATGTGAGTAAATAAAATAACACCTATATTTTTTTTACCTCTCTCTTCCTATCGCCTTACATTACATGATATGATATGTTCATGTAATGTAAGGTTGCTCATTTTTTTCTCGCTTTCCAATTTGGACCGGCGGCTGAAGTACCCTCTATTTGATTACTCATCTCAATTCTCTTAAGTCAGATTACTCTCCTCTTTTGCTTTGGTTACAAGAGACCCCGAGAGCTAACACTTATCGGCGTTCTTTTCGTATGCTTGCTACTTGGATGATGCATCCTACTTTTGATGTTTGGATTCGACAATCTTGGAATCCAGGTATAGAATGGAAGGATGCAATTTCTATTCTTCAGGAGGATTTGAAAATATAAAATAAGGAGATGTTTTGGAATAATTTTGAAAGGAAGAAGACTCTCTTTCGTCATCTGAATGGCATCACCAATAAACTGGTTGATGGCCCAAACAACTATATCTAGAAGAATTACAAAGGGAGCTTTGGGTTGAATATGAGGATGTTCATAGACAAAAAGAGCTCTTGTGGTTTTAGAAGTCGATGAGTAATTGACTAATTGGCTAGTCTATGGGGATAGAAATATCCAGTATTTTCATGTGTCCACTATTTTAGGAAGGAGGAAGAAGCATGTGTCACTATTGCGGATGAGGATGGAAGTTGGGTCCAAAATCCAAAGCAACTTGAGCACATGGCTACCTCTTTTTTCAGGTGCTTGTATTTTGAGGAGGGGATGTTTGTTCTGTTGTGCTTGTCTGGTTGCTTCCCGCGCTTGAGTGAGGCACATTTGAGATTTCTTGGTAGCTCTGTGACGACGGAGGAAATTAGGCGTGCAGTTTTCAACATTGGTGGCTATAAGGCTCCAGGTAAGGATGGTTTCCAAGCCCTTTTTTATCAGAGATAATGGAAAGTTGTGGGCCCTAGATTGTGTTACTTGATCAAATCCATTTTTATTTATCCTAATGAAGTTTCCAGCTTGAGTGATGCATTTATTACACTTATACCGAAAGTGAATCAAGCCTCTCTTCTGAAACACTTTTGACCTATTAGCCTATGTAATGTATCCTATAAGCTGGTCGCGAAGATTCTTGCTTCTAGATTGAGGAGCAACAAAGAAGTTTTAATTTGGGGCGTACTAGTAGTGATAATATTATGATGACACAGGAAATAATTCATTCCATGAATATGAAGAAAAGGAATAGAGGGTGGATGACGATAAAGATAGATTTTGAGAATTGTTAATGACATCATAGTCGATGTTGGTTTTCTGGATACTTTAATTAATCTGGTGATGGAGTGCATCTCCTCTACTCGGATGCAGTTGCTTTTAGAATGGTGAAGCCTTAGACCCATTTGTTCCAAAAAGAGGCATCAGGCAAGGTGATCCTATCTTCTCTTACTTTTTTATGCTTTCTATGAAAAACTTAAAATGCTAAATGTGTTCTGGATTTTAATTTTCATAACATAATTTAAACATGAGTATTTTTGGAGGAAATTACTAGTTGTTGGTGTAGTGTGTTTTGGGGTGTGGGCCTGTGGAGGGTGTGTCTATAAACTCCCTCACAATAAAAGGCCTCAGTACCAAGCCCAAAAAGCTGGACCAAAATCTTCGTTAGGCACCATGCTTTTTATTTCCTAACTATATGCTGCGGTTGACAAAAAAAAACATGATAGACGTTTCAAAAAATTTCAATTGAAATTTTTACGAATTAAACATAATGTATGATTGACCCAAAAAAAAAAAACATAACTGTGATTATGATTTCTATTAATTTTATTCAACTTTTTTCATTTTATAAAAGTAAAGTATAAA
Organism: Acmispon strigosus; assembly: GCA_030819835.1. Taxonomy (NCBI): domain Eukaryota; kingdom Viridiplantae; phylum Streptophyta; class Magnoliopsida; order Fabales; family Fabaceae; genus Acmispon; species Acmispon strigosus. The sequence continues at coordinate 40,602,600 of JAUAMA010000005.1, read as the reverse complement.
GAGATGTTCTAAACATTCATAACTAAAAGTAATATCAATGCTCATTTTGAATAATAACATGAAGCTACAACTGGTTTCAGATTTAGGGTTTAACTCTCACTTCCTCATAGGTCGAGGGCTCGAATCTGCTGGCCTCCCTACCATCTCACTTCTCTCCGTTCTATAATTTTTCCAAAAAAAAAACATGAAATGAATGTGTATGGATACACGCTAAAAAACTAAGTAATTTGTGGTTATCTACTCTGATTTTAACTTAATCGTGATTTTCCATCATATATCCAATTCTAAACATGCGCGAAGTTATTTATGTCAAACTTCACCTATTATCAAAATATAGAATATCTCAGTTACTCTTTGTTATGCTTCATCACTCTTTATATCAAAATATAGAATATCAAAGTTACTCTTTGTTATGTTTCATCACCTATTATCAAAATATAGAATATCTCAGTTACTTAGTTAGTAGGTTATATTGAAATATGCAGAGATAAAATAAGAAATATGATTATAAGCAGTAAAATGATTGATTCATAGAAAGGAAGAGCTTTTATCATTTGTAGGTTATAGGATTCTTGCAATTTTCATTGGAAACCTTTTATCATTTGTGTTTACCTTAGATGAGTTAATCAGATGGAGTTTCAAATTGATTGATTCATAGAAAGGAAGAGCATAACACAGAACTGAAGTAAGAATCACAAAAAGTGTTCATGGACAGAATATGGAAAATGGCAAAGATGAGGATCATCTTGTGAATTGGCCTTAACTAAATTACAGAAACAGTTGCAAGCATGCAACTTCAAACAGAAGAAATGTCAAACTCATTGAGTATTACAAGATACAACAGGAAGGTCTCATTTCACATATCATCATCACATCTATTAGCATGTTTAGATTCACATTCAGACTAGGAGTACCTTCTCCAAGAATCAATTCTCCTTCCCACGTGAGAATCAACCGCGTATCCAAACAAGAACTATTATGTTGATGCAGAAGCTGTGACCACATGTAACGTGTTCTGAAGACCCTTGTTGGAACCAAGCCTTCCACGCCCTATCCCACCGCTATGCTGATGATCACAGTCTCTCTTTTCGCTGTTCAATGTCTTCTTCCTCCTTGCTTCAATCATATCAGATGACAACAAACTACCACCACCCAAGCCTAAGGGACATTTCTGACCGTCCTCTCTCGAGTTGTTCAATCTTGAAGTCCAGCAATCAGTTGAGTCTGCAGAATTGGGTTCCCATGAAGAAGAGGAAACCCCCCAGTGCTGTTGGCCACTACTAACACTGAAACTGTTGCTTCCCGAAGACTCTTGGTCCTCCATGTCTAGTGATCCACCCCTCTTCACTGTCACATACTTGTGCAAGCTTGGCTCCATCACATCATCACTCACAACTACCTCAGATTCTACAAAAGGGGACTTGTTATCTGCCACCACCCTCTTCCCATTGTGGCCATTCCTCTTATCCTCAGAGAAGGTACCAGAGAAATTGGAGCTGGTGGTGGAGTTGAGATCAGCAACAGCTTCAAGGATGGAGCAAGCTTTGGTGAGACAAGCTGGGAGAGAAACAGAAGGCTGTTGTTGTGTGTTCTTTTGGTGGAAGTTATGGATGTCTTCAAGCAGTAAGGAGGTGTAGGTCAGTGGAGGATTCAATAGAGTTTCAGGATTGATGTCCAAGTCTCTAGATCTCCTAGAAGATCTGCTTCTTGTTAAAGTCTGAGATGGCACCACCACTGTCTTCACAACAGCATTATCAGGCAGTGAAGACAGTAGTTTGATCTCTTCCTCTTGGCTCTCCTTGGCCTTGCAATTTCCTACTACACCCTTCTCCAATGCAACTCTATTGCTGGTCCTGTTTCTACTGTTGTCATTCATATCAATGTTTGGTTTCTGCAATGGGAATGGCAAAATATCATCACCGCATCAAATATCATCATCGTCACATCAATGATCAACCACATAACAATAACACAACAGAATTCCAGTGAACAGAGAAACACAGGAGAAATTAAGGCTGCATTTGGGTGAATACATTAATTAAGGGTTTATCGCATAAACTTATTAAGATAAGCTCAAAATAAATTAGGCATGCATAAGGCACTTGTTCATGAGCCAATAAGTATAAGTAGGTCGTAAGTTATTCTCAAACACTTCGTAAACGATTAAGTTCAATTAAGCTCTTCCAATTATGTAAGCACTTAATCATAAGCAAATAAGTAGGTCATAAATTATTTATACTTTCAAACACTCACATAAATGCTTATGCTATATGATCATTCAAACACTTAAATAAATTCTTATGCTGTATGAAGAGCTCAAAACTCTTCCAAATGGGGCTAAGTGATTACCTGATTAGCTTCTGCTTCAGTCTCCTTCTTGGGTTTGTGTTGCACCTTTGTGCTGCCATTGGTGTTTGATTGTGGGTAAGCAAGTGAGTTAGGATCAACCTCACTCAGAGGGTTTCTTCTGTAAGGAGAATGTTCTGCTTTCCTTGCAGAGTTGTTGCGGCTAAGAGAAGGTTGCTGCTGCTGATTCTCACCCAATACTTTTCCATTTGCTGCATTCCCATTTGCTCTTGCAGGGGACTGAGAACGTGGTGATGCTGCACCCCTTCCATCACCAACATTTCTCTTAACCGTGATCCTCTTGATCTCTCCTCCACCACCATTGTTGCTCTTATCCATGACCAGCGATGAAACAGTAGCAGGAACAGACACCAATTTCCCAGGCCTAGAAGCTGTGTTGTTGTTATTGTTGTTGTTGCTTCCATTGGCAGAGGATGTTGTTGTGGTCTCAGAAGTTCTTCTCCCAGGAGATCTACTCACTCTCCTCTCTCTGCTGCTGGAACGTTGATTCTGCTGATCCCTTTCCCTGCTTGGGGTTCTTCTCCTCCCCTGAGAAGACGAAGAAGGTCTCGGCGATTGGCGGTGCCGCTGGCGGTGCTGGTGGTGGCGTTTCTCTTCAGCAACCGCATCATACTCCTCACTGTTGTCACTGCCATTGGCTCTCTTTGGGTCATCTTCAGCAGAGACCGCATCGTTGTCACAGTGATCAAAATCGAAACTTCTCTTGGAACCAGAGTACTTTCTCCCACCTGAAGCAGCAGAGGAAGAAGCTGCTCTGCCAGAAGAGCTTCTGCTGAGCCTCCCACACTGAATGAGAATCGCATCCACCTCTTCTTTGGTGCAGCTTGACGTCCTCACACCCATGTTTGGTGTGGATGGTGCAACTGCAACCTTGTTTTTCCCCATTGATTCAGCTTCAGATGAAGCCAACCCACTACCTGATTGTGCTGGCAGATTCTTCTGAGGACTGCAAGGTTGGATCTTGGAGTTTCTCTCCCTGTCATCATGGCTCTTCCTGTGTTTGATGATGAAAATCTCCTTTTTCAATTGACCTTCATCTTCTTTTAGAGCTTCTGTGTCTTGTTTCTCTGGCAGTGTCTTCTTGTTCTTCAGGGACACCACTTCTGGTTTGGAAAGGGTGACAGTGACACCATTCTCAGAATTCTTCTGCTGAGGTGGGGCTATGGAAATTGAGTTGGCTCCAGCAATGGGTGGTGGTGGTGGTGGTGGTGAGGGGGTAGAGGAAGAACCTTTCTTCTTACTCAAACATGCACCCATGGTGCTTGTGCAATTGCCTGAACAAAACAAGTTAGAGAAAAAGGAAGAAGCAGTAGGGGCTATCTCAGTCACAGAGCAAAAGGGGTTTTAAGGAAATTTGAATTTCAATTAGAAAGGTTGTTGATGGGAATGGGAACGTTTTCCAAGAAGCATTGTTTATGAAATAAATTTTGAATCTTTCAGATTTATTTAATGAGGTGGACAGAGAGAAGAGAAATTCAAATTTGGTCATTTTGACAAACAGGCGGGGTGTATTGCAACATGAGATCCGTTAGAGAGTCATGTTGATGCGGTAATGTTGCTTTGTTATCTGACCCAGCTGACCCCACTCAAGTCCACTAGCTTAAATTTCATAAAAATAATTTTTACAAGGTGTCGCACTCAACAGTTACAGTTACGAGACTCATTCTTTGAGTTTCAGAGATTACTTTAAGTCAGGTAAATGTTTCTCAACAAATGTTTCTCTATATGCAATACCCAAGTATCGAATTTTTGAGTAAATATTTAAGAAGTTTAATTATTTATCAATTATATTACACATTATTGGTAAATTTCAAACTTTATAGTATTTATATTAAATAATAAAAGGATGTGCAAGCATTTTCTGTTGTTCCAAGTATCGAATAATTTGGATTTTGCAGCATTTTCTGTTTGTCTGACCTACATATTCTGTCAGGATTCAAATTTGTACAACGGCTAATTTTGTTTGGATCAACAAAAGTAAACTTCAAAAAGTCCTAGCGTTTTACATTGGTAAAAAGACCAGCAACGGCTATATGCGCTTGGAATTTCGGATTCTTGTTATTCCAAGAGAATTTGGCCTTCAATTAGAATGTTACACTCACTAACATGGAAAGAATTTACCACCATGATGCATCTTTCTTTGTAGTGTAGTAGCATGTTAAATTGAATTTTGGATAGGCCACTTGTGCATGAAAAAAGCCTAGACTCTAAACAACCAACTACAACTAAGACTAAGCTTGGATTAATGGAGCATATTAAAATGGAATAGTTTTTTATAACTTTTTATTCTTATATCACTCATACTTTAAAAAATTTAATATTAAATATATAATATAGATAGAGGCAGAAATATAATTTTAGAATTTTAGTAGTTATATAAGTGCTTTTATTTCATCCCCTTCCATCTAAATTGAGGGTTTGAAAATCAAAGGTAACTAATAGAATTTTCAGCATTTTTGTCCTTGCACCTTTGAAGGTACTCTAGCAAAGTCTCTCCAGCATGAGGATACACTTCTTGCATCTCCTCATCAAATTCTTCGACTTCATTTACTTTAGGAACTTTGACAACTCCAACAGTGCATATTGTCGTGGGCTCGACAAAATTGGTGTTTTGGACCTACAGCGGATCAGAGTCGATCTTCATATTCGATTTTTCCTTGGTCTCGAAAACCAATCTTCCGTCTTGGATTGCAGCTTGGACCAAATCTCTGAACTTAGGACACTGATTAGTCCATTGGCCAAAATATTTATGATATTTACAAAACCTTCGACATTTCATTTGATCAAGAGAATGAACCTTTTGATCAGGAGGAATGTCTATTTGGTCATCTTTTACCAAGATGTCATAAATAGCCTCACATTTAGTGATGTCAAAATTATAAATTTTGACAGGAAACTTCGAATTTTGAGGCACATCATTATTAGTCGGTCTCCACTTATTAGGCATTAACATTTTACAAACATAAGGGGGACCCTCCTTGAGTTCAGCTAATTGGACATCGTGGCACTCGAAATCCTCATAAGGCTCGAAAGTTACAGGGTCATCTCGACCCATATCTCTTGTTTCGATATATGCAACTTTTTCTTTCTTAGGCAATTTGCTATTTTTCAATTTTTCTTGCCTAAGGAACTCAACTTGTCTTATTCTATCGGCTAACTGTGCCAAATCTCTTATGTGTTAAGTATCAATCTTTTTCCTGATACCAGTGGCTAATTCGACCAACTCGTGTTTGGGAACTTGCATGAAGCATTTCGACTTCATGTGTCAGAACCTGCCTAAATAGTCATCGACGAATTCCGATACTCCCCTTTTAACACTTGCAAGTTCTTTGAGACTGGCTTTAGACTCACCTCTAAAGTATTGATCATGGAAGACTCGTTCCAATTGGTTCCAAATCAAAATAGAATTTGGTGGTAGAGTTGTGAACCAAGGGAAAGCGTTCTTCGTCAAAGAACTAGGAAAATATTTCATTTTCAAATATTCATTGTTTGCTAGATCTCCAGCTTCGACTTGATATCTAGCAATATGTTTGACCGTGGATTCTTCGACGTCTCCTAAGAATTTAGTGAATTTGGGAACTTTCCATCCCCTTGGAAGTTCAGTTTGAAGGACAATCTCAGGAAATGCCGAAACAAAGTGGGGTCTATTAGCGTATCCCACATTGAATCCATGTTGATTCAACAATTGCTCCACTATGTGTGCAACGTTCTGTTGCCCCCAAAAATTATTTTGTCGGACTCTTTCTAATATTAGGGTGGCGTTCTGGTTTCGATTAACAAAAACTGGGTTGCCTATATTTCAACCAAGATTGGCTTGGTTTAAAGGATCATTAAGGGGGACCTGTTGATTGGGTCAAACCTCCAACACTTGGGATTGGTTAGGAGGAGGCGCTTGTCGACCAGCCTGAGCAGTCTGTTCGACTATAGGGTCAGGTGCGCTGAAGACATCTGCAATTCAACCCAATTGCGTAGTCAATTATTGATAGGCAAGTGTAGTGTCTCTAATCATAGGATTTAAAACTGTACCAATTTTCTGAGTCAACGTATTGACTAACTCATGGTTACTATCGTCCATTTGTTGCCTAAGTACGTTCATAGTATTGTTAGTCAAAGCAAATGGGGATCCATCCAAAACTGAAACTGGAGGCCATTGATTTCTCAATCCGTTTGCCCTGATCCCAATGCCAAGAATTGATTTCCCAGGGAACTCGTCAAAACCAAATTGTCATAATACATAGAGGGATAGGTTCCTATCCCTTGCATCAACGATACAGGCATTCCATAAGGATGATTCACTATGTTTTGGGGATTCCTCATATTATTCCAGGAACCCAGTTGAACTATGCCAACAACAGCCTATGGCATAGCATGAGTTGTCAAACTTGGAATAGGAATCGGGGCCGGAACTTGTGGTAAGATTGGCCATGTTGTGTACAAATTTGGCGCCTGTATTGAGATTGACCCAACAAACACTGGAGGAAAAGGTTGAGTCAAATTTGGACCAGTTGAAACCGGTGGTACGTTTTGACTCTCTAGAGCAGTTGTAACTGCCATGTCTGGATTGGAACTTGTTTCAATCCTTGGAGGATTAATACTATCGTTAGTATTAATCAAACGCTCTCCATTACCATTAGAGGCATTTCCAGGTTCAGCGTGAGACCCTAGAGATTGATTACCTCTAGAAAGGTTGGTCATTCTAACAAATTTACCACTCCGTAATATCATACACTTCTTAAATTACAAAAGTAATTTTAAAAAACTAAGGCACTGGGCAAGATTTTGAATGAAAACATGTCTTCAGTCCCACCGGGCGTGCCAATTTGTTTACTGTGATTTTTGGTAAAATCAAGTAAATCCACAAGTGAATCCAAATGTTGATAAAGATGTTGGATCTGATTTTTGGTAAAATCAAGTAAATCCACAAGTGAATCCAACTGTTGATAAAGAGGCTGGATCCTTATCCTCTTCCGGACGTAAGGACTTGAAATGACCAGTGCTTCAAGTGTAAAATGAAGTGGAAAAAATGAAATTCGTCGAAAGCATTCGACTGAATTGGGTAAAGAAGAGTTTAAAAGAAAACTAAATGTAAATGGTTCAAAAAGCAAGAAAAGTTGAAGAAAAAGGGAAAATGCATCAAACTAAAAGCATAAATTTGCATTGAATTGAAAGTGCTAAAAGCATAAATTTGTAGAAGTTTTAAAGGGTTGTGGTTGCTCAGTTTCGCTTAATCACGTACGTTCTAACTCTTAATTTGTAGCAGTGGGCGAGTGTAATGACGTTTAAGGGATGTGTTGCGAAGCGGTGAGCGAACCCCGATTTTGTGCCTGGCTTCTTCTATTTATAGGATAAGTTTTTAACTGCTTGCGATGGACAAATTCTCTGAACTTTACACGTGTCTCGAGTCTGCTTCTCTGTTCACCACGCGTCCTGCTTGATGTAACTGCCCAAAAACTTCCGTCGAAGAATAACTTCCTTGGATGCCAAACTTTTAGTCGAAATAAACCTTACAACTATCTGCTAAAGATTCATTTTCAATATGGATTCGACTTCGACCAAAAATATCTTTCTTGTCTTTAGTCAAATATCAAAAGTATATTCCCTAACCAAGTAGAGTAACTTGGAATTTAGGTCAAAACCAATTATCGAGTGACTTTCGACCAAGTTGAGACTTAGAAAAAAATCACAAGTTAACAATGAGTCATCTCATTTATAACGTAATCAACACTTACCATTTATCTAATATAAAACTTCTTACGCATACTTAAATTCTCAATAACAATGTTTTAAGTGAATTAATACAAAATAGATATGATTGTAATGTGTCTTTTTAGAGCTTTATTATTGTGTTGTTTAGTTTAATTCTTTTTAGCCGCAACTCTGTTCGATTTGACTACCCATAAATCATTACTTTGAACAAAAACAAAAGTAATGATTTATTTTAAGGAATCCATAACAAAAAAGAAATTCGTATAAGTGGCCATCCAAATAAGCGAAAAGTACATTTTCTCTTTTCTGTATTCATTTTCTCATATAAACTCTCTCTCTCTCTAGGGGTGTTTATTTCTTTATTTTTCATTTTCTTCTTTTATGCTTTCTAAAGCAAAAACAGCAATATTTTATTTTTTGGTTAACACCGACCGTTTGTTTAAAAATATCATGAAGATTCCTTCTGGAATAGTAAGTAGCACAAAGCCACATCATAGTAAGTAGTAACATCATATATGATAAGGTTTGAACTTGAAATAATTTATGGAGATTCCTTGCCAGATTTTTGTCTTTATAAAACTCGAACATACAGTCACACTAAAAACAAATAAGATGTGTCTGTCACTGTGACTCATTCACTAACCTACTTGCAAATTGCAATAATAAACAAAAAGAAATGTGTACTTGGAAAATGAAGTTATTTATATTTAAAAAAATTATGCAAACAAGTAGTTTTTTTAGATTAATGTGTAAAAATGTTGTATATTAACATTCAATCACATTATCCTACATAAGAGAAGCGTTTCCATTTTCTTCTTAAATTTAATTAAAATGAAAATAAAGTTCTTTTTTTATTCATAAAAAAAAAGATAAAAATAAGATTCTAATATAATAGAAATCAATTAAACGCATAAAAGAAAATTTTACAATTGCCCACCAACAATTTTCATTACTTTTTTATAAAAAAATATTATGATATCTTACATTGAATTGTACTAGCTTAAGTAGAGGTTTTGGGTTCGAGTTGCCCCCATAATGGTCATATCTAGCTTGAAATTATGAAAGGAGTTAAATGAAAAAAATTGATTATATTAATAACTAAAAATTAAATTTATAATTTTGATGTAAAATTAAGGATTTTTTTAAACAAAATTTAAATTTTTAATATGCATCGTCACCGTAAATAATTTTTACACAGACAATTAATGATGAGTTGCCCAATCAGTAAATATGATTTTAATTTAATTAAAATAAAAAATAACATAATTACTTTTAAATATGCGACATTTATGTTTTACACAAATTGTAAATATTAGATGTTTGTGTAAAAAAGTTTTACACTTAGGTGCACAACTATTAAAGTCTAAAATCAATTTGAAAGTTAAAACCAATTATAAAATAACACAATCTAACATCTAAAAATTAAATTGTATTTTTCTGACACAAAAATTTGCTCAAAATAGTTATTACTAGTATGGATAATGTCATGATCCAAAACTATAGAGCGGGCCCCACTCTCACGGTTTTGTGAGATCTGAGGAACGATTCAAGTGTGTGTTTTCAGTGTTCTTTAACTTCAACCATTCTATTCGGACGCCGCTCTCACTCTCACCCTCACCCATCAACCCTCGATTCGCTTTCTGGTACTCTCTCTTTTTCTCTCCATCAATTTTCACTCTTCCGTTTTTCTTCTACTTCTTGCTTTTTTCATGCACAATCTTCTATTCCAGTCTATTTTCCTATGATCTTTGCATCGTTCTTTGTTTGAGTACTGTGGCACTTGGATTTGCATGGTTGATAAATGAAAGATCTGAACTTTTGAGCTCTGACACGGAAAAATCTGACTGCAGAATCAGGTTGATGTGTTCTTTTGGATGATCATAAAGTCTATGGGTCCACTATTAGCTGCCTGAATTTAATTTATAGAGATAAAATCAGGGTTTTGAAATGAAAAAATGAAGGGTTTTTTGTGATTTGATTTGGGATTATTGCTGTTGTGTTGATGCTGATGTGTGTGGGGTTCTGGTGTGTGGTGATGAACTAACTTGATTATTTTGGTTTCTGGGGACCAGTTTGGTTAATCCGAACTTGATATTATCCATTAATTAATGATCAGAGAAAGCACTCTGTATAAAAAGGAGAGGAGTGAAAGATGGCTTTTTTTTCAATTAATTAGGAAATAGGAAATTAGGAATCCATAGATTCTGCTTCTGTTCATATTCGTTTTTGTTTTATATTTTTGACATCTTTTTAGCTTCTGATACTTGTCACTTGGAGGTGATGTTCTCTTGCATACCTCACTTTTTCAGTTTGAGTTTTTTCTTATTGAAGTAAATCAACTGATTTGTTAGATTGAGTCAATTGGACCAGAGATTCACTTTCATCTCCTTTTGCACTTGGAAATATTGTTACTTGTGGGAATCTATGTGGTTTATAGTATTTTTTAGCCATTTCTAGGACTTCATGAACCGGGTTATTAGCTGTACAATCTTTTGAAATGCTAGTACTTAACTAATTGGTTTTAGTCTCGCTCTTTCTCTCTCCTGTTGATAGCCACATGTTGCTCTGAGCTTCATATAAAAAGATATAAATTTGACTCAAGCCTTAACTAGAAGCAAGTCGGATGCAACCTTAACTATTAGACAACTGATTGTGGTGGAGACCACTAGGTGAAACAGATTCATATACTGGGTTTTTTAGCACCTGCATGATTTTTATTTTTATTTTTGAAAATTGGTGCAATCTAGCTTTTTCCAATCTGATATTGCAATGTTGGTCAAATTTTATTTTGAGTTCATTAGCACAATATTTTTTTTTGGGGATTGATGGGGGGTATGCAGTATCAGAATCTAATTTTAGTATTAGATTATGTGGCTACAAAACCATTTCTATTTCATAGTGAATTGACTGATATGCCTATATTTGGTTCCTGAGCACCGTGTGCAATTCTTTGTAGAGCTCAAAGCTCATCACTTTTTCTCCCATGAATATATGCATTCATAGACATAATCTATTTACATTACTGTATAATGAATTCTAAGAGGGACTATCTGGTTATTAGACAGCTAAAATGCAAGGAGGAATGAGAACATTTTTCTCTCACGGGAATGTCATTAAAAATGCTGTTTTGCAACAAGTTCGCATGGTGAACCCCCTACTGAAGCCAGCTGCCTTTTCAAGATTCGAGTCTGTTGCACCTGCTCGTATTGAGGAGCATGGTTTTGAGAGCACTACAGTTTCAGACATCTTGAAAGCAAAAGGTAAAGGTGAAGATGGCTCCTGGCTTTGGTGCACCACAGAGGATACTGTTTATGATGCTGTTAAATCGGTAATGCATATTTGATTTTATTGTAATTTCTTATGCAAAAATGTTAAAGGTGCTTACACGGGATTGATGTATTTCACTAAATTGATATCCACTGCAGATGACCCAGAACAATGTTGGAGCACTGGTTGTCGTGAAACCTGCTGAGGAGAAGTCAATTGCAGGAATTATAACAGAAAGAGGTACCTGATAGGAATGCAAGCTTCTTTTTTTGGGAGTACTGTTATATGTTGTCTAATGGATTAATTACTTGTATTTTACAAGATGTTGACTTGTGTTTGTTCTTTTTTCTTTTTCAGAAAGAAAAAAAATTAACCTTCTCTATTAACTCTGCTGACCAAATCATATTGAAATTGATTTAGAATATGTAATTGGATCAAGAACATTGGAGATAAATGAATGGTATAATTGAGTTAATGATGCTAGGGACTAATTTGTATGAGTCCTTTAATCTAAAGGAAGTTAAAAGAGACTTTTCCTCTTAAAACTAAGTGGTGTGTATGAAAAGAATTTCTGTGAGGAATTAAAATGTGAATGTGAAATATCTTTAAAACATGAAAATGCACAGTAGTGAACCAAAACTTTCTGTTATAGAAAAAAAAAGATAGGGGAGCTAATTTATCTCTTTCATCCCTTGGTCACTCATAACCTTGCCTCCTAAGTCTTTAAGTCCTATAATTCCTTAAAGACACTTAATGACTTAGAGAGAAAGGCTTTTGGTAAGAATTAGATCAACTGTACTTTATTTTTTGCACATTAAGCCGTTGAGCAAAATATGGATGGTGTTGCAATCACAAGAAAAACGAGATTGTCATGATTGACACAGTTCACACTTTGTCAATACTGGAAAGATAGCAAAAGGATAGGTGATGTTCACTCAGTGTTGCTTTTGGCATTTATGAATGTGCATCATGTGCTGTAAAGACCTGTGTGTGTATACATTGATGAGACCAAATGATTTATATTGAAGAAGCAATTGTCTAACTAGCTAAGTGTCCAGCAAATGAAATAGCTTTATATTGTGGAGGATGATTGTATAGTTTATCAGAATATTCTTGGATGCTATTAAATGGTAGTGTCTATGCAGATTACATTTCTCACTGGGTCATTTATGTTCATCTTTTTATGACATCTTGTTGTCCAGATTACCTGAGGAAGATCATCGTGCAGGGAAGATCATCCAAGTCCACCAAGGTTGGAGATATTATGACTGAAGAGGTATGACCGTAGTACTTGTTTTATAGGGAAACATCTTTTGTATGTCTGCATTTTGTGATATATAAATTAAGAGAATCAAACGGTTCCCTTAGTTATAGCATGTTTCAGTCAGCTTCTTTTTTCTCAAAATCAATATTGACTCACAAAAGCTTCTCCTCAGAATTGATTTTTGCTTTAAAATAAATTGTAGAAGAATTTCCGAACATGCAGTTATTGATGCCCCAGACCAATTGGGAAGCATTATTTGTGTGTGGTATAATTTGAATGCAAAATTCAGCAGTCGTAGTCGTAGGTGCTGCTAGTTGAGCAGGGCACTAGTACGTAGGGGTAACATTGAAATCTCTAACAGATTTGCATATTGGCAATTTCACCATTCATGATACTTTTCTTAAAATTTCGATGTGGTGGCTGCAGAACAAACTTATCACCGTCTCCCCAGATACCAGAGTTCTACGAGCAATGCAACTGATGACTGGTATTTGTTTATGAGCTTTTTGCTCCTTTAAGAAGGAGAGATTAAATGATATCAAATAACCTGCCATAAGCTTGTAACTCATGTTTTTCTCATATTTTGGTTTCAGATAACAGAATCAGACACATTCCTGTCATTGATGGAAAGGGGATGCTAGGCATGGTGTCTATTGGGGATGTGGTTCGTGCTGTTGTCAGCGAGCATCGTCAGGAGCTTGACCGCTTGAATGCTTTTATACAGGGGGGTTATTAGTCTATAAGATGATATTGATGAAAACACCCTGAAGGGCTCTCAAGCTGAGTTTGATCATGTAATAAGCTTGAGTGCTTGTAAATATGTTTTGGTCTGAGACCGTCTTGTTTGCTGTTCGGATTTCAGTTTTATGAACATCATTAACTCATGGAGTAGCATGTTAATAATAACAACTGGATGCAGGTTGAATGTCTGTTCTATTCTGCACTTTTGTTGCTTTACATTGAGCTTTTAATTTCCTCGGTTTGCAAATGATGGCTTTTGTGTTGCAAGCTATGTGACTATGAAACAATTCAAAATGCTTCAAAGTACTCCTACTATCATTTTAAAAGAGTACCTGTGTGTATAAATGTTGGGTGAATGTAAATCAGTTTTTACCACATTCAACCTCTCACATCGAAGGATAACTGAGTTGGGAAGGGGTAGGTTCAAGAATTAATCCTGGAAGAGAAAGTTAAATGTCTTGTGATGTACTAAAAAAGAACCTCTCAGCTGTCAGGTTTTATACCTTCGAATACGGGTTTTTTGCTTCAAAAGGACGATTGGCTCCCTCACTGGCCGAAAAACAAACAGAGTCGTAACATTAGGGCCACACAATTTTATTTAGATAAAAAATAAATAAACTCACTTTTTAAGATTAGTTACTTTAAACTTTGTTTAGAAGAGTTTATTTGAATTTATTTTATAGTATAAATGCTTATGCAAGTGTTTGAGAGAGCTTATATAAATAACTTATGACATACATATAAGTTGTTTTGAGTTTATTTTCATAATCTATTCAGAGTAGTTTATGAAAAAGAGCTTATGTTTATATATAACTTATTTTTAATTTATTTTAATAAATTTCTTAAAATAGCTTATTAATAAGAGGTTATGCGTTTACGGTCATAAACGCTTAATTTAACTATTTTTACAAATATATAGTAATTTTGCAATCTAGGCACTTTCTCCACTCATCTCTTGAAAGTAGACAATATGTCTTTATCATGCCCTTGTCTAGCAAGCATGGGTTGAACCAAACGTATGTCTTCATCATGTCTTTTTCTAGCAAGCATGGGTTCTAGAGATTCACGAGCTTAAAAATACTATTTACTATATACATGCATTGAATAAATTTTTCTCAAATTATCCTCATACTACTTATTTTTTTGGAAGTGAGTTTCTTTTTGTAAATTCGATGACTTGAACTTTGAATATAAATTTAAATCTAGAATTTCAATATTTGGAAGTAAAAAATATTTACACTTTAATACATTGAAATTCCTGAAGTAGAATCCAAAAGAAAAATTAGGGCCTTTTCAAAATTTTCAAATTCAGATAACGTGTGTTTTTATGTTATGTTTTTATTTTCACCACCACTGTCAATCTTCATCACCATTGCCACTGTCATCACCTCCATCGCCGCACCACCAACCTCCACCACCACTTCCATTGTCACTGTTGCCACCACCTTCCTGCCACTACCATGTCGTCGTCGTTATCACTGTTGCCGCTACCACCATCACCACCGTTGTCGCTATCGCCGCCACCACTATCCACCTCCACCATTACTGTTATTCACCTCACTACTTTCAATCAAAATGACTTTATTTATATTCTATTTTAATCATATTTTATAAAACATTTTCAAACAAAATATTTTAAAAATATCAACAAAATATAATTTCAGCTTTATTTTCAGTTTTCTTTAAAAATGAAAATAGGAAATAGGAAAATCAAATAACCCGTTGGGTTTCCAGAAATTCAAGTAAAAAAAGGTTAAATATGTTTTGAACTTCTATAAAATAAGGGTGAATTGGATTTAGTCCTTTTAAAGAATTCATAAATTTTAGTCCCCAACATTTGTGAAATATGTGAAGTCAGTCATTGTCGTTCATTTTTTGGTGGTTTAAACCGCCAGTAACTTATTTTATGACGATTTTTAACCGCTGTTAATGCAAAAAAACGGCAAATAACTCATTTTATAGCAGTTTTTAGCCACTGCCAATGCAAAAAAACCGCCACAAAATGAACGAAAGACTAACTTCACATATTTCATAAATGTTAAGGACTAAAAACTATAAAAAAATTTAGAGGGATTAAATCAATTCACTCTTATTTTATAAGGACTAAAAACATATTTAAGCAAAAAAATATTATACTTTTACTTCCGAAAATTCAATACCTGAGTTTTTTGTTGTTGTCAAAATACCTGAAAGTTTAAAAATTTTTACTTTAAAACTTGAAATACCAAAATTATAAGCGGGATCGAAAAGGCAATACCATTGTTTTCTGATGTAATAAAAAGAAAAGAAAAAAAAAAAAGCAATACCCAACATTGACTTGTGAGTTGGGTTAATTGGACCGTGTTGCGAATCTATTATTTGAACTTATCCTTGACCATGTGGCCTTCTTATCTTTCGTCAAACCGTGGTGGATAATTAGTGTTCTTTTTTTTAAAAAAATTGATAACGTGGATAATTAGTGTTTTTTTTTTTCTGAAACTGATAATTAGTGTTAAACTTAGCCGAATTGGAGCGTGTGTCTTATTGGACCCACGAGCTTGGGTAAATCCATTTATATTTATTATTTTGGGGAAAACAATAATCTTTTATTAAGATGCAATGATATCTTCGAGTAGATAATACCCACGAGCTTTAGTCATGAAATTCGCACACGCATTAACTTCTCTTAAAGAATGAACAACCCTGAAATTCCATTGCCCATGGACCATGTCCCTGATGTTAGCAATAAGCACCGCATGCACATGAAAATGCAACGGAGGCTTCTCAACTAGAGACACTGCATGCAGAGAATCAGAGTAGCAAACCACAAGTTTGATGTAGTTGTTTGATACTTATCTATTCTTTGTGAATTTTATTAATATAAATCATGTTCTTAGTCTATGATTTTGTGGTTTTCTCTTGATCTTCATGCTATCTCTTAGAATGATCACCTAGGGTATTTTGCATGATTTGACTTGTGACCGGACGCTACAACGTTTTGGGTCCGAACTAGAGTTAATCACCTAATAATCCTAATTGCTAGACATAGAGTTAGGTTTGTTAGTCACTTAAACGCGTAAACTTCATGATAACTATCTTTCTTAATCATGTGAGACATCAATGTTTAGGATTAGAGAGTTATTGCTATCAACTCATGCGAGACATCCATGAAGTATGATTGAGCTGGTGTAGATGAATCATATGCTTAGGTTTGGTTTGTATTTGAATCACTAGAATGAAAATGGTCAATCAATGAAGTCAAATCCCAACAAGCTTATCATCCTTGTTGTTTCTCCATCAATTTACTTGTTTTCATTTATATTTCCATGTATAAACAATCAATCTCTTGTGAAACCATCATTTAAGTTTATTAACTATTGAAAGACATAAGTATTACGCCTCTCAGAGGACGACAAAATCCGTATCTACTTACTACGATTGAATCTTAAGGGTTTAGTTCCAAAGTAGTACAAGCTAAGAAAAAACCTTTATCAAATTTGGCGCTGCGAGAGAGATCAAAGTTGGAATCAAGGAACTTGACTTGGGCGCGGGCAGCTTCAAAGCCCATGCAAACTGAGTGGCGCTCTGCCTCTCGTAATTTTTTAGAAGCTTGTCATGGGAGGACTTCAACTCTTCATAAGAAGCCTTCATTTCATCGAGGGCTTAGCGGGCAGCTTCTTTCTGAGACAAGAGCTTCTAGTTGACTACTTTCTCCTTACCAAGACTACCTTCGAGAAGGCGGACTTGGGTTCGGGCGCTCATCAGATCAGCAGCAGAAGACTCCGCCTCTTTTTTCACCTTTTCACAGTTCTGCACTACTTCAGCAAGGCTGTCTTTGAGGCGGGCAGAGCGCTCCTCTAACTTCTCTATTTTATTTTGATACACCAACCACTCTTGGTAAAAAATATGCAGGTTAGGACCAAAGCTCCCCATGATGTTGGCGGCCTCTAGCAGCTTCCCAATGGCTTGGGAGAGGCAAGCTTCGCCACCCATATTATGAAAATTCTCGCTAGAATTCTCAAAGAAGAAGGCCTTAATGAAACTCAGACCATCAAAATCTCTTCCCCATACATCAAACTTGATGGGGGGGGGGGGGAAGGCAGCAGGCGCGACGCTTGAAGATTCACGAAAGGGGGGGGGGGAGGCAGCAGGCGCGACGCTTGAAGATTCACGAAAGGGGGTGGCTGAACCGCCATGACGAGCAAAGGGTGTCGGGACGCCCCAACGCCCGCTACAGGAGGGACAACTTGAGAAGTTTGAGAGGGAGGGGCTAGGAAGACTTCGACAGCCTAATCCATGGCGCTAGTGAGAGAAATGGGAATCCTTGTTCTTCTTGGACCGCTTGTGAGGGCGGCTGTCAGAAGGGCGGGAATCACCATGGTGCTTTGAGCTCTGTTTGGTGAGCCATCCCTTTGAAGGCTCCTCATGATGCTTGAAGCTTCTTTTTTAGGGATAGGACTCTTGAGGATCACCCTGATTCTGGGCAGCCTCCTTCAACTTCTTTTGTGCCAAGAGCTTCTTTATCTTGGTGGATTGGGCGGCCAGAAGTTGGGACATAGCGTCACGGGAAACAGAGTTTGAAATCTTAGCTACAAAACAAACAATGATGTAAGAACAAAAAGCAGACAAACAAAGAAAAAAATGAAAACATAAAAGGAGCACTTACAAAAAATTTGGGAGACGCGCCCTTTTTTAGCAGCATCAATAACGGCGTCCCCATTAATTTGGTTAATAGACTTTATGAAATAAGCAAGTCTCATCTCGTCAACAGTGAGATGATCGGTTTCAACTTCCACAATTTTACTTGGTCCAATAGAAGGGGAAGAGGGCGGAGCCCTTATTATTAGTAAAAAGAATGGGAATGTCAAGGGTATACAAGACTTTGAAGAATTTCCTTTTCCAGTGCTTGTAGTTGCTTCGGTAAAGGGTGAATTTTGAAAAGCCACTCTTGGAGTAAAGGGCGATCCAGGGCCAAGACTTTGAGGTTGAGATCCAATAAAAATAAAAGAAAATAGTGTAAGTGGGGCGAACGCCCAGATGTTCGCATAAAATTACGAAACACCTAAGGAAACTCCAGGTGTTCGACAATAGTTGGCAGGGGGCGACCTTTAGAAAGGAAATACATTCACATATGAAGGGAGAGAATGGGAGTTTGATACCAAGATAAAAAAAAAGATAACCATAGACACTAAAAAAGTGAGAGCCCCCATTGGGCGAGGGCGAGCGGCAAACTGATTCCTTCTCGCAATAGGGGACGACTCAGAGTTGCTTGTCTGAGCCATCACGGGTAAAGTTTATGACATTCGAGCAAAGGTTTTCCAGTGAAGCTTGGCTCAGCCAAATGCTGTAGGCGGTGCTTTCTAAGGTTTCAGGTCGCTCAATGATGGGGTCAGGAAGAGAATTCCAAGTGTTACGAGCAAAAGTAGTGGGGGAAGGAGGTGGAGAGGGCGGGGCATTCGGATTCGAGGGCCCGCCCTTAGGTGCAAAAAGTGAAGATGTAGGTTGGTTTACTACCATGACGGTATTCAACGAGGGATTTGATTCATCGGAGAAGGAAAAGGAACCTATTTGAACCCTAGGTTTCTTGCCTCTAGGATCAGAAGACATGGCACAAAGAGGAAAATAAAGCACAAAGATTAAGAAAAGGAGGAAGTAGCACTCACCAGGGGCGGCGAAACTGACGAAAGAGGAGAAAAAAGCACGGCGGAGGAGAAAGCACAGTGCCAAGAGAGTTGGGGAAGCAGAAGCCAGGGAATACTGTTGAGGTTGGAAAGGTAGAAATGAGGGAAGAAGAGGGGTTCAAATAGAGGAGGGGGAAGAAACTGAAAAGACGTGATGATTGCGTGACAAATTTAAATGAATTCAGGTGAAATGACATGATTTCCTAGGGCAAGGTGAAATGACATGCATTAAATTTGGGCCTCATGATTACGACGCGTCACTCAAGCGACGTGATGATTGAGGGTTTAGGGTTTCGAGGCAACGTGTCAAGGGAGTAACGATTAGTGTGGTTGGATCAACAAAGACCCCAAGCCACGTGCACTCGCCAGACTTGCTGATGGGATCGCCCTGGCACACTAGTCGAAATCGCCAGTTGGAGGGCGAGCCCGAGGTAAGATGGCGGGGGCGTTCACAGGCATACTGCGCCTTCATGCTTCAGGCACGGTGTCTTGTGGGCTGGATGCAAAGTAAGATGAAAGGGGGATATTATTCATTTCGAAGTGTTACACCCTTCTTACGCCATGTTGGCAACCTATATGTGTTAAAATATTCATTACACCATGTTGGCGACTTATATGCTTTATGGTGTTCTTTAGTGAGCCGTCTGGGCATTACTTCTGCCAAAGAGACCGCCCTTGCACATTGGTTGAAACCACCAGTTGAAGGGCGGTCCTCAAGGCGAACAATGGGGGACATTTAAGACATAATGCTTTCATACTTCAGGCACGATGTCTTGTGGGCTTATGGACCGGGAGGACTGCCTGGTCTCGAGGTGACCACCCTCTCAGACATTCACTTAAGGGCGAGCAAAGTACACGACGTAAGGAGCTGGTTGACCACCCCTTGGGGTACATCGTCGGGGCCCACATAGCAAAGGAGGACGCACAAAATCATAGGATGTATCCCTTTTTATAGTTAGTATTTTTTGTATGGGTTTTTGGGCCAATAATTAATAGGCCAAAAATGTTCATTTTTATAAAAATTAAGGTTTGTCGGCTTCCTTATAAATAGGGGTGATGCATTGAAAAATATGAACTTTTTCTAACTCATTTAATACAAGAGATTTCATTTCTA
The DNA here is from genome assembly GCA_030819835.1 of Acmispon strigosus. Lineage (NCBI taxonomy): Eukaryota > Viridiplantae > Streptophyta > Magnoliopsida > Fabales > Fabaceae > Acmispon > Acmispon strigosus. Next base: position 40,582,481 of record JAUAMA010000005.1, on the reverse strand, counting down.
CATTTATTCATCTATTCTCTTAGAGTTTAGTGCTAGTACTTCTAGTATTTTAGCTTGCGCTATAAAATATTAAAAAAATGATAGCATTACTTGTATCATAAACAACATATAAAGTTGAACATCTAAGATGAAAAGAATGAACCCTGCAGCTTGGAATCCACCTTTGCTATTGGCACATGCACCTACTTGGAATTTTGAGCATCCACTTTCTTGGCCCGACGAAATTCAGCAATTTTTAACAAGTAAAGCATCAACTTTTCTTTAATTGTGCTCTCAGCACTGACTTAAAATTAATCAAAAGGTACTACAAAAGGGGCCAAAACACAAAACGAAGAACCGGGTTTGTTTTCTTCTTCCTTTCTTTCTTTTTCAAATTTCAACGAAAGAGTAAAAACCGAGTACATGTCGCGTTGGTTTCTCTTCCCTACAACATAGTATCTATCTCCCTTTCAAAGGACGAGAATGGTAGCTATTCACACGGGAACGTGACTTGTGGTTGTGAGTGTAGTAGTAGCTTCGTCAACAACGAGTGCTACTGCGCATGCTTTGGGTTTGATTTCCCAAATTTAGATTTAATTCCCTTCGCCTCTCTTTCTTTCTTTCCTCTTTTTATTCCTCTCATTTTAAAGTTTTGATTTTTCGTCACAATAAATGCACACGCCTTGAAAAGTTGCTACCTTTGAGCATTTTAGTCACCATGGCTCGAAAGAGGGGAAATTGAAAGATGGGTTGTTGTTACATTGGATTTTCATGGTGATAGCAGCACTTGGTAGCGTTTATTTTGTGTTTTTGCACATAAAGTTTTGATTTTTTTTCTGGGTTTTGAAAATGTGGAGTAGGTGGTGGTATTGCGGTGGCGGTGTAGGGTTATTGAGGCAAAGGGCATATAGCGTTTTCAATGGAAGTCATGGTTATGGGGGAAAGCTTCATCCTTTTGATCCTTTTTTGTTGGGTTTGAGGGATTTTGCAGTGGAATGTGGTGGTGGTGGTGGTGGAAGGAGAGGAGGGGTTGCTTCTTTCTCAATTGTTGTGATGAACCAATTAAAAAGGGGTGTGTCTTCTTCAACTACGGTTTTGTCACCTGATGGCGGTAAATCCGATTCATCAGAGAATGAAGGTGCTGCTGCTAGCAATGGTAATAATGGAACAGAAGATGATTCTATATCGTTTTCTGAAGCTAAGAAGCTTATGCGATTGGTGAACGTGGAATCTCTCAAGGTGAAGCTTGGTATGGAAGGGAAGGAGGTTATTGCCTACAGTGAGCTTCTTGAAGCGTGTGAGAGCATGGGTGTTGCCAGGAATCAAGAGGAGGCTTCTGCATTCGCCAAGGTTCTGGATGAGGCTGGGGTTATCCTTCTCTTCCGGGATAAGGTCTATCTGCATCCTGATAAGGTGAGTGTTAAATATTTGATTTCCTCTTTCCTTATTATTGCATGTTTGGAAACTCTTCAATTGATTCTGACGGCATAATTAATTCTGAGTAGCTAATTCAAACACGCTATTAGTGCATGTTTGGAAACTCCTCTACAATTGATTCTGAAGGCGTAATCAATTATGAGGAGAGGCTAATATGAGTAGTTTTCGGGTTTCAGAATTGATTCTGATAAAAGAGAAACTAATCCAAACGTCATCCTCTTGACTTGTTATGTGTGCTTGGAATAAATCTCAATTTCTTTCTGTGGGGCTCACCTACCCCCATATACTGCCCATTTTCGATTTTGAATATGCTTTGTTGGTGACTTGGTTCATACCTGTTTGAACAATAGTCCTGCAGGTGGTCCAGGTCTTGCGAGTTTTGTTACACTTAGATTGAAATTTTGAAAATTAGTGAAACAAAATTGTCTCCAATATCATACAATATGGATCTTGAGTGTTGTCAATTTCCCAAATCACTTCTTTTTAACTTCTTTAACACATAACCCACGTATATCCATGATAAGACTTGTATTTATGATGGGCCCCCACTGAAAGTTTGTCATAAGAAACGCTGGCACAGGAAGGACAAAAAGGGTAGTGAGGTGGAGCTAATGGGGGGTTAGTATAGTTTGTCAGTATCGTTTGTTGGTGTCATCTGTTAGTATAGTTTATTAGTATCGTTTGTTAGTATAATTTGCTAGTATCGTCTGTTGCTATCGTTGTTTGCCAGTATCGTTTGTTAGTATCGTCTATTGGTATCGTTTGTTATGCCAACTGGTTTGTCAGAATTCCGTTGGGAATGTTGGGAGTGAGCCAGACAAAGGGGACATGTGGTTGGAAGTGAGTGGGGGAGGAAGATTTGGGGAATCAGGGACGCAGGAGTGAATAAAAGGTGAGGGGAGTAGTGAGTGCAGGGCAGGTAATGATTGGGTGGTCAGGGAAGGCAATTGTGCCAGGGCAGAGAATCCTTTCTCTGTATTATTCTCTTTTTTTCTGTTTCGTCTCAGTTTCCATTGTAATTCCTCTAAAGAGCTCAGAGTAAATCTAGGTTCCACAGTTATTTGAATATATATATACATATTTCCAGTTCTTCTTCCCTCATAGTCCAGGATCTATCAATTTATAGTCTAGATTTATACCAGCCATTTGCACATTAAAAATAGAGTTAAATAACACCACACTTTGTTAATAACTTTTACACACATTCAATTAGATTTCACCATCTTACCTTCTCATAATTGAATTGAAATTAAGTGATTAGATGTACATATATGACATTTGGTTTGTTCAAATATGGAGGCCTGACTTATATAACCGTTGGCTATATAAATGACATTCATGTCTAAATGGTTCTTGTAGAGACCATATATCACAGGCCACAATTCTTTGACTTTAATTTATTTTTGTTTTTACACAAAAACACTCAACAGTGAGTTTATTCAGTTGTTCATGCATGATTTATCACCATTTATATTTTTCTTCCTACAATAATTTCATGAATCTCCTACTTTTTCTTGATTGAGCAGTCTCTATGTTCTAAAGCAGTCTCCTAGTATTGGTGTTCTTCCTATAGAATACTGATTTAGATTCTTCATGCAGAATTTCAACAGCATCCATAGCCACACATAGCCAAAGGACATGAATCCTTCCCCCTTCCCTTTGTTTTCGTAGTTTTGATACAGATATAACCTTTTTTCTTTACCTACTTGAGAGGAGAACAAAGTTAAATTAGAAAAATGAAATTTTCTTCTTCATACTTCATGTTTTTCTACCTGTCAGTTGTCACTCTAGCTTGCCTTGTTAGAATCAAGTATATAATTCTTTCAGTATCCCAATGCTTCTTTAGTACTTTTTGTCAAAATTCTTATGGGAAATTGTGTTAGGCCATGTAAACAGGGCCTCAGGGGAAGTGCTTTGTCCTTTGGTCCATGATGATGAGTGTTCCTGTTACCTTTATCTAAAAACTCCACCGATTATTTGCCCATAGTCTGTCTGTCTTAGAATATCTACAAAACATCTCAATATCCTTATGTCTTAGAATATCTTAGAAACTCTTATAGGATTTTTAGAATGTAATATGAAATCAATTAGTTGTCAAATTGGAAAGGCAATTAATACAGGTTATGAAAGCTATTATTTCCTTATTTCATATGACAAGAAGACGTCATCAAGTTCTGTTTCCTTTTATTATTTTCTTGTTTGCAATGTCCTAGAATTAAAAGACCATGATTTTTTTTCCTGAAATAGTCTTTCCTGAACATGTAAGTGGTGCAAATAGTCAATCCTAACACTCTATTAATAATACTAAACTAATGCTTGACCTAATCATAATATATAGGAATAGGACCGCTGAGTTCTTGATTTGTAACACTGGCTTTCATTCCATATCCATATAATATTCTTATTTTGAGTATTCCATTTCTTTTACTATTTTTCTACCTAAATTTGTAATTTCAACGTGTGACTAGATTTGTCTCTGAACATCCTCATTAGTTTGAAGGTGTGTCTAGATTTGTCTTTGAACATCCTCTCTAGTTTGGCATTGCAACATAAACTAAGGAGAGATACTTGAAATTTTGAAGTAGTTTTCATAAATACTTTTGATGCTTTTAATCATGGGTATGTTTCTAGAACATGATTATATATACTTGCCACACTTTTTCAAACTAAAGCCATTGTGGGGCTTAGTTGATTGGTAACAGAAAATATTAGTAGCTATGCAGCTATTCTATTTCAGAACTATTGGGTGTGCTTTGCAGCCTACCATCCATTTGCATGTTTTGATAACTTATTTTTCCTTAGAATCAATTCTATTACCCAAATGCTACTCTCAGAAGCTTCTATCCAGAATTGATTTTGACTTTAGAATCAATTGTAAAAGGATTTTCAAACATGCACCGATAGGCTGACCAAGATATAATCTTGACTGCTGAATCAAGCATCCTGTTTTGCTTATATAAACCCCTTAATGAAATGATATTAACAAGAGTATACACTTACTTTGAACTAGTAACATTGAATTCAGCTGTCTTTGTGAATAAGGGTTGGTTCAAGCTAGCTTATTCCTTTTTGTGTTGTGTGTTCAGGTGGTGGACCTGGTTAGAAGAGCGGTTCCAATGGCACTGACTGCCGAGAGTGACCCTGTGAGGGAGGAGTTTAGGAATCTGCAGGACAAAAAGGAAGAGATTGATGTGCTGGCGCATAAGCAGGTCCGGCGCATCCTGTGGTCTGGACTAGGGTTTGGTGTCGTCACTGTTGGTCTCTTCTTCAGGCTTACATTCTGGGAATTCTCATGGGATGTAATGGAACCTATTGCATTTTTTACCACAACTACTGGCTTAGTCATTGGCTATGCCTACTTTTTGTTTACCTCCAGAGACCCTACTTACCAAGACTTGATGAAGAGGCTCTTTCTTTCAAGGCAGAGGAAGCTTAATAGGAGGTACAATTTTGATGTTGACAGGTTCAAGGAACTCCAGTGCAAGTGTAAAACACCTTTAGATGCCAAAACCATTTTGAAAAATCGCATTGGGGTTGAACTTGATCTGGAAGATGCCTTGCACAGGGATTAACATTTTTCAGGTGGTTTTATATTTTTTTACATTTTTTTTCTTTATAAAAATCTCTTAGTATTGTTTGGAGATCTTTCTACAATTGATTATGAAGCAACAATCAGTTCTGGGAATAAGCTTATGTGAGAAGCTTCTTGAGTGCTAGAAACTGATGCAAAGATACTATTGGAGTTAACCTTGTTCCCCTCTGTTTTCACCTTGGTGGGGAGAAACTTATTCTAACTTTTGTTCCAGCTTTAAGGACCACCAATTTTTTTCCTTACTCTCTAGGCTGCCTACTATTTATAATATGTACTTGTAATTTTACAGATGAAAGCACATTACATACTCTTACTCTTACAAAACACATTGTTATTCTACTAGTCATATGTGCAAGTTCCTCCATGGCTCCATCAATCAAGCCTTATAAGGTTTGGTTTATCGTTTTTTAACTTTTTTCATGCTATCCACCATGGTGGGAGAGTGGAGACTCGAATCTTTTAGCTCCAATGGCATTCAATTGGCAACTAATAAGAAAAATTAATGAGAGAAAATATTAGGCCCCTTTTGGGGTTTTTGGTTTTATATTTTGAATTTTTAAAAAATAAAAACTAGTTTCAGTTTTATCAATCCAGTTTTAATTTTTTGTGGTTACAATTTTGAAATAATTGTTAACAACTTTATAAGTCCACAAGAGTCATCACAATTATCAACTTTGTAAATTCACAATAATGGGTGATAGTTGTGGTAGTAGAGGTCGATGTTACCTAATGATGGTGGGGATGGTTGCAACGACGGTGGTGGAGGTGACGACGATGACAGTGGTGGTGTTGTGGTGGCAGTGAAGGTGCCAACATCAATTGTAATGGCTGCGACGGTGGAGGTGGTTGTGGTGGCAATGGAGGTAGTGGTGGTCGTGGAGGTGAATGTTACTTGGTGGCGGCGATGATGGTGGTGGTGGCAGCAGTGGTGGTGTTAGTGGTCATGGCAGCGATGATAGTCTTGGAGGTGACGTTGGCGGTGGACGCGGGAGAGGTGGTGGTGGGGTGGCGACAACAATGGTGGTTGAGGTGGTGGAGGTAGTGGCGGTGGAGGTGACAACGACAATGGGGGTGGCGACGGTGGAGGTGGAAGTGGTGGTGTTGGAGGGTTGTGGTAGAGGTGGAGGTAGCGGTGGTGGTGGAGGGTAGTGGTGACAGTGACAGTGGTGGAGGGCGGTGGCAGTGGAGGTGGTGGCGAGGGTGTAGATAGTGGTGGTGGTGGTGGAAGGTAGCGGTGGCAGTGACAAAGTCAGTGGTAGAGGGTGGTGGTGGTGGCAGTGGTGGCGATGACAGTGGTGGAGGGTGGTGGCGATGGAGGGTGGGGGTGGCAGTGTTGGTGGTCGTGGTGGCCATGGAGGTGGTGGTGGAGGGTGGTGGCGGTGATTGTTACATGTTATTGAAACTATAAACCATAATCACAAAACTATATTCTGTGGTTTTGAAAATTACGCTAAAATAGTTTTGAAATTAGGTAAAAAACAATTTCAGCACCGTTTTTGCCGAACACATTTTGTTTTCAAATTTACATTTGAAAATTGAAAATTGAAAACATACAACAACACCAAACGGGCCCTTTAAATTACAATAAATATGTGTTGTTAATTTACATAGTTGAAAGTGTAGGTTGAGAAATAAAAAAATATTCAAAATGTAAGATTATGTATAATTAATTTAAGGGTTAAATACGTTTTTCCTCCCTAAATTTTTAGCGATTTTAGTTTTCGTCTCTCACCGGAGTAACTTTAGGAATAGGCCCCCAGACTATAGGAAATAGTTGGTTTTCATCCCTGCCCGAGTGGTGGCATTGACCGTCGTGGCTATGTGTCACAGCGGAGCCTACGTGGCAACGCCACGTCATTTAACGAAATCAGGTGGGAGAAAATAGTTTTTATTTATATTTTAATTTTTAATTAATAGTAAACTTCAATTAATGACCACCCAATTAAACTTTTTCCTTTAATTAATCAAACAACAATGTAAATAAAAGGACAAAACCAGAACCCACATGTCAATCTTCTTCTTCGGTATCTTCTTCTCCAAAATTAGGGTTCTTCAAATTCTTAAACTCATCCCCAAATTCTTCATCCCATCCCCAAATTCTTTATCTTCTACCCCAATTCGTTGCACGCTCTGCACATCCCCATACTCAGAAGCCTTGATCTCATCGATCTCATCTTCTTCCCCATATTCTTCTTCCCTACAAAACTCACGTTTTCCACCATGATAGGGGCTTCGTCGTCTTCTGGTTCGCGTTCTTCTGCTAGCGTCTCCATGCACATGGAATGGTGCGGCGTGGATTGTGTCATTGTGGAGAAATGCCTGTTTATCTGACTTCGCACACTGTTACGAGCCTAGATAGAGATTTCTAGCATTGCAAAAATCATCATTTATCAAATGATTATGGTTTTTTCCTGTGGGATGATGAAGCTGGATTGGATCGTGCATAAAGGGAATATTTAACTCAACTCATCAAAACCTTACATGAGTTGGAGGACACTTAGAGGAATTTGGAGGACAGCAAGAGGAAATTGGAGGATATGAATATGAAGAATGTCAAACTCCAAAGGAAGATTGAGTGTGAAATGAAGAAGAAGAAGAACATGGCTCTTGTCACAGCTCTGTTGTCTTGGGTAGTGCTAATAAGGCTTTTCTTCTTAGGAAAGTTGAATTGAGTGTAAAAGGTTTAAGGGATTGTGTATGTGGGTAGTTAGTTTGGATACGAGGAAAGTTATTGTGTTGTAAAATCTCTTGTCTCATTTGAGATGTACCTTACCTGCAGAATTAATGAGAAGTTATGATAGTTTTGTGAGAAAACTTGTTTGCTTTATTTCACTTTAATGTTGCTTATGTATTCATGACTTTTGTGACTTCTAAATCATCATCTCCAAATGACATAACAAATGCTACAAAATAAATTAATGAGAAGCTATGATAGTTTTTGTGAGAAAACTAGTCTGCTTTATTTCACTTTAATGTTGTTGGGTCTATATGAAGAATGAAATATAAGCATAGATCTAGTATTTTCATACCATAATTATAGATATGTGAAATATTTGATTACCTTTTGAGTAGTTTGTGTGCCATCTATGACTTGACTTCCCTCTGTAGCAGTATGTGAAGATGAAGATGGGTGAGAAGTTGGGTTCACCATTGAGTTCTTCCAGCTCCTAGAATTGTGCCCAAACTGTCCACATCTACTGCATTTGTGTCTAGCTACACCTCTGTTTAACCTTGATGCACATGTGTCTTCATGAGGGTCCCTCCTTCGTAGCTTCTTAGGCCTTTCAGGCCCCTTCTTGTACAGTGGAGGAAGATTGGTGGATATTCTTATTTTTTTATGCATTTATTGGAGTGATCCCATGTGCATATGTAGTTTTATATGCTTCCCCCCTATAGTATAAGTGGACAAAGTCTTCTAGGTTCTTACCACTACATGAAATAGCAGCAACAACATGCCTACATGGGATGCCTGTCAACTCCCAAAAGTTGCAAGTGCATGTCTTCTTCTTCAAATCCACTATGAAACCATCACTTGAGATAGCACGCTTAACCTCATAAAGTCTTGTCCACGACATTGTGGCAGCCACATTCCACTTTTTTTTATCTCCCAAGCTAACATTTTCAAAAGTTTTGGAAACACATTTCCTTTGTATTTCTCAAATTTTCGTTCAAAGTATCAAACCTCCCCATTAAGTAAGTTCTGATCCAGTCAAACATGGTTAGAACTGGCTTGTCCCTAGCCAAGAGAATTGTTGCATTTAAGGACTCTAATAGGTTATTCATTAGCACGTCACACTTGGGATAGTAAGTGAAGGCATGCTTGCTCCAAGACCTGGGTGGTAGATTCATCAATGAATTATAAGCTTCCTCGTTAACAACTTTGAGCTTTATCATCTTCTCATGCAATAGTTTGTGGTAAGTGGGCTTTGCTACCGCCATCATGAGATTCCTTATCACTACTCCACCTCTATATTTCTTCTTGAAGTTAGCATATAGGTGTCTTAAGCAGTATCTATGCTCAACTCCTAGAATAAGCTCATTAATCACAATCACTAACCCTTGACAAGACAAGAAAACAAGTTGGTGAGTAATTAGTAATGTGTATATATAAATGGGATTTCTAATTGAACTACAATGTGTAATGACATAACTTGCTGGTCACATATGAAGATCCATCTACTTTCTTTAACAATATCAAGCAGGATCAGTTCAAGGAACCACTTCCAACTTTCTTCGCATTCAGACTATACAATTGCAAAGGCCAGTGGAAAGTACTAGTCGTTTGGGTCTTTGGTAAAGCACACAAGAGAATTCCACCAAACTGTGTTTTCAAATGACACCCATCCAAACCAATAAAAGGCCTATAGCCAGCCACAAACCCTTTTTTGCATCCTTCCAGACACATGTAGAACGAGCCAAATCTAGGTGGCACACTCCCACCTGCAGGACAGTCTGAATGAAACATGCAGGTATTTCAGGAGACACCCTCTGCAATTCAGAACTGAACCTATACAACAGGTTATATTGTTTGCTTGCATCACCCTCAACAATCTCCATGGCCAATTGTCTAGCTTTCCATGCTCTCCAAGGTGAGATCCCACTGCTAAACTCAACCTTGATGTCATCAACAATTTCATTCAGTTTAACCTTCCTTGTAATTCTCACTTTGTCAACCAACTTAGAGGGAACCCATTTGGATAATGCAGTTTTGTTGTTAAAAATTCTGCCACAACTATGATTTCCATTCAAAGTCTTAACATTGAAAGTCTTCTTCCCTCCCACCTTACTACACAACATTACAAACTCACACTTCCTCTTGCAAACAACCATACCTCTATCTTTGTCATTTTTCACAAAATTGATTTCCCTCCATTAAGCACAAAATTCTCTCTAACAGCCTCCTTAAACTGTTGAAGTGAGGTGAACTCCACTCCCACCCTGAACTTGAATTATGCACTTATGTCTTCTTGATGATACATGGGGTATTTTTTGTAGCTGGCACCATCAGCCTCATCACCATTAGACACGATGATTAGATCCTCATTGTCCCACTCATCTTCCATTTCATGGTCTCTATGAAACCTAGTTTCATCACCCTGTACATCCACCCCATGTCCTGATTGCTGACCATGAGCTCGCACAACAGCTACTTCTTCCTCATTATCCACTGGAACATCATGTCCTTCAAAGGTACCCTCTGCCGTCTTCCTTGATTTCTCATTTAACAGAGCTTCAGCCACTCCAAAAGTGGGGTTTTGGAGCCCATCATCACGATCAATTTCCCTCACTTCTTCATTGTCACTGAAGTGGACACCTTTGCTATATTCTTCACCATCAGAGCTATCTCCATCAGCTTCATTGCCATCCCCAGCTTGTTCCTCAACCCTCTCTGCATCACGCTCCCTCCCATGAACAAGTTCTTCCTCAACCCTTTCTTCATCAGTATCACCAAGTTAAATTTTCTCCACAGTGACTTCTTCACCACTAGATTCATCACTGGACAGCAACAAGACAAACACTCTACCTTTGTTCTTCTTGGAAGGTCCCAAAGTAGACATTATCCTATTTGACCTCCTCACAGGCTGTGTCGCAAGCCTCTTCTTGGGAGTAGAACTCTTCTTTGTAGGCTAAACAGTTTGTGTAACAGTCCTCTTTGGTGGAGAAGGCTTCATAGATGGAGGCTTGAAAGACTTATTTGACACAAACTGTGGATCAAGCTTCTTATATGGAGGCTTGGAAGGCTTTTTTGGCACATACTTTGGAGCAGGCTTCTTAGGTGGGATTTTAATTCCTTTTCCAACATTGGATGTCCTTCACTACTTGGAGGGATCACAACAAGTGGGGTATGAGACAACTCATACAGATCATGCTCCACAAACAAATCCACATCCACCTTGTTATTAAAAGCATAGGATCCAAGTAGCATTGCATTATGTCATACAATACGAGTCTGAAGATGTGATCCTCAACATAGTCTTGTGTCCTCCACCATATTTTGAACTTTCTTATAGTATGCCCTAGGTCTTTAACAACATCAACACATTCAAAATAGTTCCAGTTGTCAAGGTCAATTCATGTATGGCTCATAAACACATACCCCCAAATGTTGCACAATCATATTGAAAGACATCCTACACACAAAAATTCAAAAAATTCTAAGAAACAAATGAAGAACAGTCGCATGAAATGAAATGATGAACAATCTCACACAACTTTCATTATCGCCTTCAGACCCTGTTAGAGATAAGAATCGTCTGTTGTTGGAGATGCGGAGTATCAAACACAACATCGTTTGGGATCGTCTGCTGTATTAACTGACAAAGGAAACATCAACTGATCCTATCGTCTGATAAGGATCATCTGCATCTTGAAGCAATGGATCATCTGCTAAGCTATATCGTCTGGCCAGTACTGTGCCAATTGTAATCAGTTATCTAGTAGTACTAGCAATTCCAGAATATTCGGGATCTTATCTTTATATTTATTATTTTTTATGTTTCCCAATATAATAGTTGACCTCGGTCTATCCGCATTCACTCTGTATAAATACAGAGCTTGTAACCTTGAATAATTAGAATAAAATATACGAATAATAAGAATACAAAGAACATTTGCGTATCTTCGATTTCTCAAGTTTTCATTTTTCTTCAAGAACCCTTGGTTCTTAACATGGTATCAGAACCAGACTGATCTATGGTTTTTTCTTCTTCTTTCTTTTCTCCCATGGCAGAAGCTCCTCCTTCGTGTCAAACTTTATCCTTTTCTTTATCTACTTTATCACATGTTTTTATACTGAAACTCAAGAGCAGAGGGCTAACACCTGTTGATGTTCCTTTGGGCTCAAGCTTTATGCTTTATCCTTCTATGATTTACCTGTTTTCTTTATTTACCTTTTCGACGCTGAGACTCATGAACAGAGGGTTCACACCTGTTAATATTCCTCTGAGCTCAAGCCACTGCAGCCGTAAGGCCTCTGAGACTCAGACGAAGGAGCACAAGTCATTGACCTTTGAGGTTCCCGCTGAAGGACATGCCCAGGCAAACAAAACAAAAATATGCATTTTCTTTCATCTAGTGAAGCAAATCTAGTGGATCTGGCAAAGTAGACCGAATCATCTTCCATGTAATTCATTTCTAGCACCATGTGCCAACCCTTCGCTCCGAGTACAAGCATCAATGTCAAAGGAGTGAAACTATTCCTAGCATTATATTGCCACTCTTGCTCGTGATGACTGCAAGAGACGTACAAGCTAGAAAATTGCAGCTAAAAAGGCCAAACTCAACGTGTTTTCGAAGGCTGTCTTCCTTCTCACCCACATTGAGTTTGCGGCGGGGATGTTAGAGATAAGTATCGACTGCTATTGGAGATGCGCAGTATCGAATACAACATTATCTGGGATCGTCTATTGTATTGACTGACAAAGCAAAGCATCAACTGATCTTATCGTCTAATAAATACAGAGCTTGTGACCTTGAATAATTAGAATAGAAGACACGAATAATAAGAATACAAGAATATTTACGTATCTTTAATTTCTCACATTTTCCTTTTTCTTCAAGAACCCTTGGTTCTTAACAGACCCCAAAACAAACAAAAAAATCCTTAACGAAAATAAGAACCACAAAATGTAAACCCAAAAAGAAAATCAAAAACCCTAAAATACGAAATGTAAAATCAAAACCCAAAGTCGGAAATGAGACAAACAATTTCATCCACTCCGCAAACCCTAATCCCATTGAGGTAGAGACGAGACCATTTCATTATAGTGAAATAAGAAAGGAACAAAAAAAGAAGAAGAGAAGAAGTGTAGTACCTCAAGTTCTTCGTGTTCTTTTCATGCAATGATAAACCAGAATGAAGAGAAGCCCGATGCCTTTCGTCTTCAACCTCTCGCTCCCGTTGTTCTTCGTGTTCTCTGCCTTCTTCTTTGGTTCTAGCAAATGGATGAGATAGGGATAACAAATGGAAGCAATGTGATGAATGATATGATGTTTAGAGTTACTAATTTGATTAAAGGTTTTCAATTTTGATTTTACGGTTTCATATATAATAAAAAGGTTTACTATTAATTAGGAAAAATCAAAGTATAAATAAAAACTAATATTTTTCCATTTGGTTTCATTAAATGACGTGACGTGACACATAGGTACGACGGTCAACCCTACCACTTCGGCAGAGACTCAACCCTACCACTCTGGCAGAGATGAAAATCAACTATTTCCCATAGTCTGGAGGCCTATTCCTAAAGTTACTTCGGCGAGGGACGAAAACCAAAATTCGACGAAAGTTCAAGGACCAAAAACGTATTTAACCCTTAATTTAAAAATTGAGAAAATATGATATATATATAAAATAAATGTATATGTATATATATTTATAAATGTATATGTTATGAAAATATTAAGAAGGAGTATTATTGGACAGCAATAAAATAGTTGTTTTTGATATTTTATTTCCATTTAAAATATAAGTAAAATTAAGTTAGTTCTAAGTATGTCATATTAAAATTGACCTTCTTTTGAAAAAAAAAGGCATAAATTGGGAATCAATACACAAATAGGAGGGAGTTTGGTTAGAAATAAAGAGGATAAAATATTTTTTTGCTCTCACTATTTATCACCACAAATAAGAATCATCTCCGGCAGCAAGATTTCTACATCTCTTTTCTGTTTTTTTTTTCTTCTTATCATTAGGTTCATCTTACGACTTAAATTTTCCAGACTTAAAAAAAGTGTTGGTTCAAATTAACTTGGTTTTGGGATAATCGTGTGAATCGAACGTAAAATTTCCTTAAACAAATGATCATCGAGGAATGTACTTTGTTCATCAATGCAGGTTTCTAAGACACTTGAACAAGCCCTTATTTATTGCTATTGAGATATGAGGTTAAAGGTATTTGAGTACTAACCTGGTAAGGGCAAAAATGGCTAATGAAATAATTGAAATGACTCAGTGAATAAGCATAAAGCTCAAAGTAAATGACTAAAAGGGATAAATAAAGGTTGGAATGAGTAAAAATAAAAGGGAAAATAACTCAAAGTATGAGAAATTTTTATTTTGATAGATGATTGTGATTGTTTTTACAAATAACTATTTCCCTATTTATAGGGATAGTTTCAGCTACCTACAACAGTTATCAGGCCCTTAAGACTAAATTACATCCTAGTTCTGTGTAATCCACTAAAGATCATGGTTTTTTTTGTCTCTCACTCCTAGTTAGCTTGTTAAGAACGTTGTAAATGTGCATTCTTGAAAGGGGAAAATAAAAGAAGGGTTGAGGAATCGAAGACACTCTGAATCCAAGGTTCTTGTGTATTTTCTATCCTGTTTATTAACGATTACAAACTCTGTATTTATACAGAGTGAAAACTAAGATGATACTGAAATCTAAATGACCATTCCGGATTTCCCGAGGTCAACTGTTACATTGGGAATGTAACTTAAAATAAACAATAATAAATACAATATAAGACAAGGTAGAATCCCGACTAATCTGGGATTGCCATTATTACAAGATAACATGCACTACAACTGGCGTGCACTCGGATGACATGTCTAGTCAGACGATTATCTTGGCTTGGACAGATGATCTATTGTTCCAACATCAGAAGATCTCCAACAGACAATCGGTCAGACGATGCATTCTGTTATTGATATTCTTTACAAATCACAGACGATGCTGTGACTGTTTCTGCACGCCTCCAAAAGGAGACGATTCTTATCTCTAACACTCCTCGCAAGCTCAACTGGGTCTAGAAGGAAGAAGGCTTTCGAAAACACACGGTTGAACTTGACCTCGATAGCTGCAACTTGGTTGCTTCTCTATCCTTGGTAGGCATCACTAACAAGGAAGGAAATATAATGCCAGGAAAAGTTGCACTCCTTTGACATTGATGCTTGTACTCAGAGCAGAGGCTTGGGGCATGACGCTAGAAATGAAGAACATGGAAGATGAATCGGACTCCTTGGCCAGATCCACCAGATCTGAAGCAACATGTGTAGGAAAATATACATATTTTTGGGTTTTGGGTGCCTGGGCGTGTCCTGCGGTGGGAGGCTCCTTCAGGGACTTGCTCTCTACCATCTAGGGCTTAGAGGCCGTACGACTATAGTTGCATGAGTTCTAAGAAACTTCGACATGAGTTACCCCTCTGTTCATGAATCTCAGCGGCGGAGAAGATAAATTTGCAGAAAAGGATAAAGCTTGAGTTCAGAGGAACGTCGACAGGAGTTACCCCTCTGTTCATGAATCTTAGCTGGAGATAGGGGTGAAAGCTATCTAAAGAAAAGGATAAAGCTTGGCACGAAGACAGATCTTTTGCCATGGGAGAAAAAAACGAAGAAAAAGGAACCATGGATTCAGATTGGCTCTAATACCATGTTAAGAACGTTGTAAAGGTGCGTTCTTGAAAGGGAAAAATAAAAGAAGAGTTGAGGAATCGAAGACACTCTGAATCCAAGGTTCTTGTGTATTTTCTATCCTGTTTATTAATGATTACAAACTTTGTATTTATATAGAGTGAAAACTAAGACGATATTGAAATCTAAATGACCGTTCCGGATATCCTGATGTCAACTGTTACATCCTCTAGCCTTTAAAAACCCAGCCACATCTTCTCTTCTTCAATCCTTTCATTTTTTTTCCAAACAACAATAACTCATTCATCATTATGTCGTACCACAACGATTCACAAAATTGTGACTACTCCTATGGAAGCGATGGTTCTATCAACTCTTCTTCCTCTTACTATATGGAAGAAACTTCTAAGATTACCACCAAAGTTATGGAAAGTAAGCAGAAAACGGCTACACCCTCAATAATGTTGGGCCACCCTTAGAAACTCTGCAAGCAATACTGGAAAGAGAACTACTCGTGGGTGTTATGGAGTTGGTGGCCACCCGTCACAAGGAATTCTTTTAACAACAAGGAGAATTCATCACAGCTTTGGGTGTATGGCCCCAAGAGGTACCGATGCCTGTCAAGATCGAAGGGAACAAGTGCATTAGTCTTCGAAGCAGCATAAGTTCCGTTGATTCCTGTGTGACTACCGCCTAGAGAAAATTTATAGTGGCATCTTACACCATCAATAACTTTAGATAGAAAATATTTTTTTGTCAATTCAATCGTTCATCATCTCCATTATTTTTACTGAATTTTGAAAAAATTTAAAATCAAATTGATCACCTCCTATAAGATCACCTACTAAATTTTAGAAATACTTATTCTTCTTTTTCGTATATACCTCTTGTATTTATTAATTTTCTTAATCCCAAAATTTTGATTATTACCCACTATTAATTCTCTTACATATTACTGATTATAGAAATAGTGTGATACAATTATTAAAGAATATTGTTTTAAATAATGGTAAATGTGATTTTTTTTTAATTTTCTTTGAAAGCAATACAATAATTCATTTTATTATGTTTTATTAATAAACGTAAAAAGTACTTTGTAGTTTGTAATTAATTCAAGATGCAGTAGTAGAATATACAATGTTATAAGAAAAGATAAATGAAAAAAAATGTATATTGGATGTATTTTGCTGTAGTGTTGTGTAAACAATTTAAAATCAAAATTGAATAATTTAGCGTCAGAAAAAAGTTGGATAATTTTTTTAGTGGCAATTTTAAAAAATTATAGTGTTGTGTAAACAATTTAAAATCAAAATTGAATAATTTAGCGTCAAAAAAAAGTTGGATAATTTTTTTAGTGGCAATTTTAAAAAATTATTAAAGGCAACGTGATGAATTTCTGATGACCGGACCTTTGACCTTTCGGTTCTAGTGGGAGATGAGTAGAAACTAGGGGTGTTCACGGTCTGGATTGGTTCGGTTTTGAGGGGAAAAGTCATCCGATCCAATCACTTCGGTTTTGTCACTTCATCATCCAATCGGTTTTTTTCTTTTTTTAGATCCGAACCAATCCGATCCAATTTTTATCGGTTTGGATTGGATTGGATTTCGGTTTTTTAAAGACATTTTAAATATCAAAATCAATGAAGAAATAAAAATTAATTTGAATCCTATAACGTCACATTACAAGCCTAAACGATGAGAGCTTAAAATAAAAAATAAAGACGAACCAAAAGTCTCAAAAAAAATTTCACATTCGTCATTCTTGGCTCAGTACCTCTAAAATAAGAAGAAGAAGAAAAGTTAATCCTGCATAGATGACATATTTTTTAAATATATGTTTACTTTGATGCATATTTTTCAAATTATTACTTAAAACTCTATTTAGCCAAATATATATTCATAAATAATTACGTATCATATAATAATTATATAAACTTACAAGAACGGAAAAATGTAAGTATGAATTATATGATATATTTACAAATAAAATTATATATATTTGTAAACATTCGGTTTGGATTGGATTGGTTCGGTTTTGAAAAACAAATCCGAAATCCGATCCAATCCGACAAAAATATTCGGTTTTCTCGATTTTGGATCCATTCGGTTTTCGGTTTAATTGGATTTCGGTTTTTTTGGATCGGTTTTTCGGTTTTGATTGGATTGGATCGGTTATGAACACCCCTAGTAGAAACTAGTAAGTGGGAAAACCGTTAAACCGAAGTTTATATAAAATAAAAAATAAAAACAATATGCGGTGAGCGTGGATCGAACACGCGACCTTCAGATCTTCAGTCTGACGCTCTCCCAACTGAGCTATCCCCGCAACTGATGATATAAGTCTGTGTTGTATATACCTATTCGTAAAATTATCACCATTCTGAATCATATGCGGACCAGAAAAGTAAATCAAAGCTCTATTCAATTCTTTTCTTTCCTTTCCTTTCCCGTCCTTATCTTGTGTGTTTTTTTTACTTTTTTTTACCGCGGTTGACTTTTGACTCTACTGTCTACCGCGAGCAAGCAAAGTACGAAAGGGGGAAAAGAAAAATGGAAAACTGGTTGCTGAGTATTTGGATTTTGCTGCTAATGGTTTGAAATTGGAGGGAGAGGTGAAAAAAAGGGGTTACTGTACTTTACTTTGCAGAAGAAGGAGAAGAAGAAGATCTGCGCCGGTGGTGATGGAGGCGGTGGCGGAGGGGCTTTGGGGTTTGGCGGAGCACCACGAGAAGAAAGGTGAAATTGCGAAAGCAGTCAAGTGTCTGGAAGCCATTTGTCAGAGCGAGGTCTCATTCTTCCCCATCGTCGAGGTCAAGACTCGCCTTCGCATCGCCACTCTCCTCCTCCACTATTCCCACAACGTCAACCACGCCAAGTCTCACCTCGAACGCTCCGTTAGTCTCTCTATCTCTCTCCGTCTCTCTCTTCATTTCGTGAATTTCAAAATCTTTCTTCCTCCGATCCACAACGTGACAAATTCTAGCTTCTCTGTTGTTAGTGTCTTGAGATATGTGCACGGAATCCTCCTTAGTTAACATTTCTTCTTCTCTCTCTTTTCAGCAATTGCTTTTGAAGTCGATACCTTCATGCTTCGAATTGAAGTGCCGAGCGTACAGCTTGCTCAGCCAGTGCTACCAGCTCGTCGGCGCTATTCCTCCGCAGAAGCAAGTGCTGCACAAGGGCCTCGAGCTCACCGCTTCTGCTGGATACGAGTGCGTCACTGCTTCGCTTCTTGCTCAACAATACCTTTGGCACTTCTTTTATTATTTTATAGATCTTGTTTTAGAATTTAGAATTTAGAATTTTACAAGGTTTTATGTTACATAAATCTAACAGTGAGTTGTTGAATTGGTCATTCTAAATTTGTAGGTTTATTAGCCTTAGTTTTGTACGAGTAAATATTAGTGTGTTTGGTTTAACTTTTGAAAATCAATTTTGGATCCAAAATCAATTTTAGCCAGAAGCTCTAATGTGTAGCTTTTGATTAGAAGTGTGTTGGCTTTTGTGCCCACAACTCAACCAAACTCAAACTATGATGTATTGGCTGCTTTGGACTTGGAGCTTTATCAGAAGTAGAACTTAGAAGAAGATAGTATGATAGCACTCGATAAGAGTTAAAGAAATGAATGTAGTGTTTGTTGAGAGGATAAGCAAGGTCTGAGTTTGAGGAAGTGAGAAACTGTGTAGAACATTTGGGATTCTGAAACTGATTTTTAATGTTGTTGCTGTTATTATTATTATTATTTCCCTCCTTCTTTATACCTTGTCATTTCTCCCTCTGAAACTAACTAACTGTTTCGACTAACTTACAAAGACTGGCCCACTTTTTAATTGGAGTTGTGCTAACTCAGTGCCAGTAGGTAATAAATAAGAGCTCTATACTTCATTGATCAATCGTAACAAGCTTGGTGCATACACGTTTCAGCTTGAGGGGTAGTTTAATGAAGTAGGATGTAAATACTAAATGGTAATTATTACATGTTGTAGACATATTCTGTGTATTTTCAGCCACAAACCTACCTTTTACTTTTAACACGAGGGCATGTCTTTGATATATGTCACAGATGTTCGATATTCGCTATGATGAATAGCTGGAAAGCTAACCTTTTTTTTCTTCTAAAAATCCTGGGCAAGTGACATTATGAATTATTTACCTTGTTGTCAATAACTATATTAATGTATTGTATGCTAATTTTAGTAACTAATGCTGCTTCTATTACATATTCATAGTTTCCAGTTTATTTTCTTGAAGGATTTCAATGAAGCTGTGGTCTTGCAACTTCAATTCACAGCTTGCGAATGCTTTGTCTATTGAAGGAGACTACCGGGGTTCACTCTCTGCCTTAGAGTGTGGATATGCCTGTGCTACTGAAGTATGCTACCCAGAGTTGCAGGTACAATGTCAAAGATTACAAGAAAAGAGATGTTCTTTGTTCCTTCTTTACTTTTGTCCGCCAATTTATTAATGAATTGAATTCTTGCCACTAATAGGTGGAGCTTTCTGGAAGCTTATTGTCTTCTACCTTTTGTACCAAAAATCCTAAAATCACTTTTTTTGTACAACTAATGTTAAATAAAGTTAAAACTACATTAAAATTTTAGAATATAAACTCTCAAATATTCCAGCCGTTATTGTCTTTCCCCTTATTCTTAAGTCCTCACTTTCATCTCCTTAAACTGCCTCCGTTATCAAGCTTTTTGCTTCTTTTTACAGAGGTCTTTAGTCTCTAGTATGATATTATTGGCATTAACCTGTGTAATATATTGTTTATAACAATGGACCAGATGTTTTTTGCCACATCAATACTGCATGTCCATCTCATGCAATGGGACGGTGATGATTTGGTTGAGCAGGCTGTTAATAAATGCAATGAGATTTGGGAGTCAATTGAGCCAGATAAAGTGAGTGCAACTATTCTTTAGCTTCTTGCTTTTGTTTATGTAAATGATGTACGCTCACAAACACATGCATGCTTTCAACTAAACTGTACCATGATTCCTTTTTACTTTGGTCTAATGTTTTTCCCCTTGCTTCCACACACTCCTCAGAGAAAACAATGCCCTGGCTTACTCTTTTACAATGAATTATTGCACATATTCTATCGACTGCGGCTATGTGATTACAAGAACGCTGCACCCCATGTAGACAATCTGGATGCTGCCATGAGGACTAATATGCAGCAAACACAACAAATACAAGAGCTAGTGAAG
Source organism: Acmispon strigosus (assembly GCA_030819835.1). Taxonomy (NCBI): domain Eukaryota; kingdom Viridiplantae; phylum Streptophyta; class Magnoliopsida; order Fabales; family Fabaceae; genus Acmispon; species Acmispon strigosus. The sequence goes on along the minus strand of JAUAMA010000005.1, from coordinate 40,561,902 downwards.
GAGCTCAATGCTTTAGATCAAAGTCTCTCCAGATCTGACCTTCACCACAGGGATAGAGCAGCACTATCTAAAAAGCAAGCAATGATTCAAGAGCAGCTGAAAAACATGACTGGATTGAGTCCAATTGATCTGGAATCTCTGGAACCAGTATACTTTGGGAATGCCAGAAGGTCAATAGGAGATAAGCTTCAGTTAGCACCTCCTCCTATTGATGGTGAATGGCTTCCTAAAAGCGCTGTCTATGCATTAGTTGATCTTATAGTTGTTATATTTGGGCGCCCGAAAGGACTTTTTAAGGAGTGTGGAAAGCGCATAAATTCTGGGATGCGTATTGTTCAAGGTTGTGTAATTTTTGCATGTGCTTGTTGTAATTTTTTCTTCCTCTTTGGGCTTTGGTCTCAATTTATTGCTTCGCATATAAAAGCAAATAATTGGATAGCAAGTACAAATACTGCTAATTTTGAATGAAAAATAGTAATTGCTTGTTATGGTATGTCAAACAACTGTGTATAAATAAGCTGTCCACATATACAGTGTGATCTTTGGTCTTGAATGAACTATACCTTTTTATATGCGTTTCCTCTTTCTATCACTGTTACCAGATATTCTATTAGTCATAAAATGTCCTTTTTATTGGTCCCTTGGCTTTAATGTCTAATATATTTGTCAAACAACAACTGATTAAAAGCATCACTCCTTTGAATTATTTGTTCTGAAAGCATTATTAATGAGTTGAATTGTTTATGCTCACACAAATGCATTTCCATTCATATCATTGCTGTTATGCATTGCTTTGGAGATTAAATAATCCTTGCCACTTTGGACTGATTTTCCCTTTGAAAATAATATTTCTTCCATGCAGATGAGTTACTGAAGCTTGGAATTACTGATGGTGTCAGAGGTGAGATTCATTATTTTTATCTTGCCTACAAACAAGGGTTCATTATGCAACCTTTTTGAACTTTCTCTTTTAGCAGAAGTGGACTTACAACACTCCTCCATCTGGATGGCTGGAGTTTACTTGATGCTACTAATACAGTTCCTTGAAAACAAAGTGGCCATGGAGCTCACAAGAGCAGAGTTTGTTGAAGCACAAGAGGTTGGTTATGTTCCTATTGTATTTTTTGTCAGCTCTAAGGATGATAAGATGTGATAGCTTGCATTTTATTCCATAAAGTTTTAAATCTCAGTTAGTAATTCACCTTACTAGCTGGCTCGCTTGTGGTGATATTTTTCTCATACTAGTTGATTTATAAAGTTGGCGGTTACTTTGCATCCCATAATGCTCCAGATTTGAAACCATTGATGAGAATCTCTGCAATTTTCAGGCTTTGATACAGATGAAAAATTGGTTCATGCGGTTTCCAACTATATTACAGGCATGTGAATGCATCATTGAGATGCTTAGAGGCCAATATGCTCATTCTGTTGGCTGTTATAATGAAGCTGCTTTTCATTATATTCAAGCAGTAAAGGTATATATTAGATTTGTCTGTAACGAGATATGATATAATAGTAGTTATAAAGTGCACTCTCTGTTTTGGTAATTGTGACGCAATATACATTCGTACAGTAGTTTGAATGCTAGAGGCCATATTTATGGTTTTCTGTTTAGAGATTTATTAAAAGTTGTTAGTCAGAATAACTTCATAGTAATCCAGAAATAACTACATATTTCTGTGCAGCTTACAGAGAGTAAATCAATGCAAACTATGTGCCAAGTTTATGCAGCTGTTTCATATATCTGCATTGGTGATGCAGAATCTTCTACACAGGTGGAGCAGTATCTCTGCTGCAAGTTGAATTGGTCTATGTACCATGTTTTAAGTACTCAATTCCATAGACTATATCTTTTGACCAAATCATAGATTACCTGCAGGCACTTGATTTAATTGGGCCAGTTTATGGAGTAATGGATTCTTTTGTTGGAGTCAGAGAGAAAACAGGAGTTCTTTTTGCTTATGGTCTTTTATTGATGAATCAACAGGATCTACAAGAATCAAGGTTAGTTTTGAGCTAATTTTTGTTCAATCAGGTTGTTTCTCTGGGTATGAATGTCAAATTTATATTTTATTCAGTGTGTCAGAATATTTCTTCATTTATTTGATAGGAAATGATTTAAACAACAACTGGATTGAGTTTACCTGCAGACATAAACTACTTGTAATAGAAAATATGTCGAATTGTCAATGTACTTTCCATTGTGTCTGCATCACAAATATCTTTCTTCAATTCATGAATGATAGTGTGCTTGGATTAGCTTATTATGTGTTCAAAATAGCATATCATATAAAGCTTTTTAAGATAGCTACTTTTTAAAAAAAAAAAAGAAGCAAAAACCAAACTTTAAAAACAAGTTTGCATATGCAAAATGCAATTAAAGATCAGAAGGTGAAAAAAATAATAATTACAAAGTTTGTGAGCTTGAAGAGATATACAACCCAGGGTTTAGGAAGCCCGACCTGACTGAGCAGTTTAACATGGAATATGTTGAACTGGCATTCTATGTGGTCCAGTTAATACTCATAATTTTTTTTAGCTAAACATTCTAGGAAATTACTAAAATTGGCTCCCGTAGTCCGATCAAATAATTTGAACCGGCTGGAGATGGTGGAAGTTTTGCTGCTTAATTGGCTCCTCCATTCCATTCCCTCAAACGACTTGCAGCCCAATTTTGATGTCCGTTTCCTGCAAGCCATTTGGCTTTTTCAAGTTTTGCTAATCCACTTGTCAACAGTCAACACTTATTTCATCATGTGATGAGAATGTCCACCATTAAGCCAAACTTGCTTTATCCTGTATGTTTTCTCAACGATTTTTTTTTTTTAATAAATTTTCTTTAGCTATGTATCCATATGAAAGAATATACTTATATTTATTTGTTAATATAGTTTTGCTTTATATTATTTCAGACCCCAAGTTGAAATATTGGCCCTTGACTTTAAACTTGGATACAGTCATACAAAGTTACAAACAATAGTAGCAGTTGCTGTGCCTTTTTTTAATAAAAAGCCAATGTCTGTTATAGTTTCATGTTTCTTTAAATGATTGTCATATAGTACATTTGACTGTTATTTGGACCTTAAAATTAAGTAATATCAAGAATTTACCTCACATGCAACTGAATAGTTACATTCATTCCCATACATAATTTCTCTTTCTTCCTCCTTCCTCTAAGTTGCAACTTTTTTGCAGAAATCGCCTGGCAAGGGGATTGCAGCTGACGCATACTTATTTGGGGAACCTTCAACTTGTTTCGCAATATTTGACAATCCTTGGCAGTTTGGCCCTTGCGCTGCAGGACACAGCACAAGCGCGGGAGATATTGAAATCGTCTTTGACCTTGGCAAAAAAGCTTTATGATATTCCTACTCAGATCTGGGTGCTGTCTGTTTTGACAGGTACTTCTCTAAGATTGTAGTTTGTGATTGTAATAAATCTCCCATTATGACTTTCAGTAGTGTATTACAGCTTACAAATAGCACTATTTTATTCTTGTCTGAGTATGAGACAACCTTCAGAATGTCTTGCAGATTCGTGTTTTTTTTTTTGTGGTTTAATGATAAACCTTGTTTAAGGGTGGCTGGTATGGAAAGTCGGGCCCTTTCTCCCCGAGCTGTATGGATTGACTGTCTAACTATACAACAGCCTTTTACCTTTTTGAGTGTTACTTTGTGTGGTAATTCTAGGTCAGCCTCTTCTTGGGATCCTGTTATCCAAATGATTTGTGAAAAGGTTTGATAGATGCAATGGTTCATTTTTTTCCTGTGATCAGGTCACCTTGATTCAGTCTTGTTCATGAAGTAATCCTTTCTTTTACCTCTATTTACTTTGCACGGGGGTTTGCGGAGAGGATAAATGATATTGCAAGGGCCTTCTTTTGTGTTTGTGTTGATCATAATAGAACAGACCATCGGTGAGTTGGGAGATTTGTTATAAGGTTCCTGGAATTTTGGTGTCTAAGAAATCTGCCATGCGAGGTTAATCTACAGATGGTTCTTGGACCTGCATTCTTTATACCCCTAATTCGTTTTACACTATTCGCCTATAAATTGATTCTGTTCTTGGCATGTTTCTGGTGTTTGTTGTAACAATCTCTGATTTACTATACCTACTTTCTCTTCTTGATCCCATTCAGCCTTCTCTAATCATGCCAGTACTTTAGTAGTTCAAATATCTTAAATTTTGGACTATGACCTAACTCAACCCCGAAAGCTAGCTTATAAGGTGAAGATTGTCAAGTCTTTATGACTATTTTAGCTATATCTCTAGTCAATATTGGATTTTAACCCCTATACTAGGGATTTGATAGCAATTCTCCAATATCGCAGAACAAGATGATATACGATGAGATAGAATACACCCGCCTCACGCCCAATACTGAACATCTACAGTGTTGAAATTGTAGAATTGATTTAAGTAGATTTGATTTTGCAGGATTGATATAAGTTGATTTGATTCTTGGACACTGGGAAAGTCGAGGGGCTTGTTTGATTTCATTGAGATAGCTACGAGGGCTAGTTGATTCTTGGACACGGCTGTGTTCCATAATCAGATCTAAGATTAGACTTTAGAGCATTTTCTTGTGAGTTTGATTTTGCAGGAATGATATAAGTCGATTTGATTCTTGGATACTGGGAAAGCCGAGGGGCTTGTTTGATTTCATTGACATAGCTACGAGGGCTAGTTGATTCTTGGACATGGCCGTGTTCCAAAATCAGATCTAAGATTAGACTTTAGAGCATTTTCTTGTGAGTTATAGGGTAGAGAATAAGAAATGTAGTTTATTTGCATCTGTTATCTATTTGGTATATTTAATTGGATGTTCAAACTTCAGAAGAATTTACCCTTGTGGATTTTTTTGAACATATTACTCTTAATTTTGACCATCTATGCATGGTTTTTGTGGTTAATATTTACTTATTTCACTTTCATAAAATTAAATCTCTTACTCGATACATCCTATAGATAGATAAATAATTAGATAGATAGTTGAGACCAAGGCCCAAGGATGCATTGTCATCTAGGGCTATCTTTGTATTAATATTCTTTCTTGTATCTTGTGCTTTTTTTATGTACTCTCTTTGCATTTATTGTCCTTAGTTGTATTCTCTTCATTTCTTTCTTGTAAGATTTCTTTTTATTGAAAAAGAGTTCATCTTACGAATATACTTTGATCTTGCAGCTTTATATAAAGATTTAGGGGAAAGGGGAAATGAGATGGAGAATGCGGAGTATCAGACAAAAAAATTGAAAGATTTGCAGAAGCGACTTGCTGATGCAAATGCTTCCATCTATCATCTTGAAATAGTAAGCTAGTTTGACAAAAAAAGTACTATGCCATATGTGTTTGGATCTAAAGTTAATTATTGTTTGTTTTACCATTTTGATTAACAGATTGACAAAGTAAGATTTGAAGTTAACCAACTGCATGAGTTGGACGGCAAGCGCGCTATGGCAGACCCAACTATGGGAGTCAATCTTGATATCCCCGAATCTATTGGTCTGTCAGCACCCTTACCTGCTCCGTCATCTTCAAGGCTAGTTGATATAGACACTGGAAGACATAGAAAACGGAGATCTTAGTATATTTCTCATGAAGGTGAACCCAGGAATTTAGTGTTTTTCTCATGCAGGTGAACCCAGTATATTATTTTGAATTAAGTACAGGAATTATTTGAAGTTCCAAGAGGGTTGAAGAGATAATTGGTTTCCATCTCACCGCTTGTCAGCAAGGCTGTCTATCATGTGCATCCCTGTTAGAGATTCTGTACAGTTAGTTATGATGTTACTCATAAGTTATATGATAAAATAGATGGTAGTACTCACCTGTTAACATTAGAATAGGCTTTTTGTATCAAAGAGTTTTGTAGAATAGGTTTTATAAGGTAGTTCAGTTAGGATTTCTTGTGTTCGATTCAGCTGTTTATAGCATTTATTTCAAATTCCCAGAACTCAATTTGCTGTCTTATTTAGAGGTGTCAAAGTTTTAGTGAAATAGAATTTGATGTATAAGTTTGAATGAAATGTTTGTCCTCTGACAAAAATATGTATTTTATCTTTGATTTGTATCCTGTTGCTGTTCTTTTTCAGTGCTGTAGTGTTATGCAATATGGTGTGTCTGAAGCTGAGATGTTTATATTCGATATTTGGAAGGTTGGAAATACAAGGATTATGGCTTCGGTCATTCATCCTTTGGTATTTGGTGAGAGTTCTTCAAATATCTAACCAACTAGTGATGGGAAACACCACCTTGCTAGGGAGAGTATCTCTGCTTCTGATGAGCTTAAGATTAATGTAAAAAATGAATCCTTGTAAAACCTCAGCAACAGTCAGTGTAGAGAATAACAGAGCTGCTTTAAGAGTTCGGATACAATCTTTTGGAATTTGGAAAGGAGGAGGAAAAAAGGAGTTGTATAAGTTACCCCATAGGGTTATTTAACCCCATTTTAGTGGACCAGTAGATCATTTGTAAAAAATTCATTGAAAATTTATAAAATTTCTAATTCATTTATCTTAAGCATCATTAGTCCGTCTGGGATGAGGTTGGATAAGTTAGACAACTCCTAAAAAATTTATGTTGAGAAAGTATCTTATAATTTAATAATCTTTTAGAACAGAAGAAACTAAATAATAGATTATGATGAAATTTAGGGTTTGTTTGGTTTTGAAAATTCTTTTTTATTGTAACTTATGCTTATAAATTATCGTTTTATTTTCATTTTATTTCCTGTTTTTAAATATTTGTATAGAAACCATAAAGATTCTTGAAAATGAAACAATAAAAATGATGTTAGATATTTACGATTAAAAGTAAATAAAATTAAAATAAAAAGCGTGTTCTTAAACTAAATAGGCTTGTCAATGTCTTATTTCTTCATTAATTTTCAACAATATTATATATTTATATTGATTTAAAACTTTTACCCTCCATTCCTTTTTAAAAAATCAAAACCTATCATTCAATTTTTGTTTGACTGAGAAGGAAATGACACGAAAAAATGGATAGGTATGAGAAAATGAAGTGAAATATATTTTTTGGTTTGCTCTTTTTCTGTTTTCATTTTCAAAGAAAATAGAAAATAAAGCTGAAAACATATTTGGTTGATTGAGAAACAATTTAACAAATCATCTCACTTTCCCTTCTCTTTCTTTCTTTTCTTCTACTCTTCTTTCCTCTTACTTTCTTTCCCAACCAAACATAGCCTATGCAAGTCTGCACAACTCAATTTGAATAACACGTGTAGACAGAAAGTGAATGAACTTGGCTGAGAGAAAGGGAAAGGGGAAAACGCAAACCTTTTCTCTATGTACTTGTTTTCTTCGTCCCTTACCTTCAATTTCAATTCGCCTTTTAAAATTTAAACCACTACAATTCATATAACACACCCAAATAATCTGATTAGGGTTTTGTTTTGAAATTTCCCAAATCTGAGAAAAATTCTTCGCTTCACAGACCCATTTGCAGAAGAGCTCTGAAAAGAGTAAAAAGCTGCGAACTTTGAGTCTCTGAGAAATGCTTGCCGCTGCTGCTTCTGCCTCTAGGCACCTTCTTCAACGCGATGCCAGACCCACCAATCGAGTGCGATCGCTTCTAAGTGGTTCTGCCATTACCACCAGCTACCAATTTCGCAGTGCAAGAGGCTGTGGTCACAGTTACGATTGCGGTTACAGTTATGGAACCAGTTTGAGTAACCGTCAATCCAGAACATGCCCAAGTTTACTTTTTTCTGTAAAGGGGTTTCTCTCTGATTCATCTTCTTCTTCTGGAAGAGTAACAAGACCTTACTTACTACAACCTGTTCGTTCAAATGCTTAACTTTATTTCTTTCGATTTTTTTTTTTCGGTATAATTGCTTGTGATTGGTTCCAATTCAATGGCATTGATACTGATTATGGTTGGGGAATTGCGTGGAGCAGAGTTCAACGGTAGATGGGCGAGGATTTTTCTCAACTTCTTCAACTAAAACTGATGATGGAAGCCAAAGCCAAAAGTCTGCTTCATCCGTTGCGAAATCACTTTCGGGGGGACAAATTTCTGATACGAAGATCATTCGTACACTTGCCAGTTACCTGTGGATGAAAGATAATCCGGAATTTCGGTTTCGTGTTGTTGCTGCATTGTTTTTACTTGTTGGGGCTAAGGTTAGTGACCTGGTTAATTAGTTTTTGGAAAGAAAATTTTTCCACACCCCTTTTTTTGGGTGGAAAAGAGGTGTAGTAGAGAGGTAGCAAAAAAGAGTAAGGGAGGAGAGGGAAAGTGAGGATGTCATAGGAGATGTGATGGAAGAGAGATAGGAAGAAAGATAAGGTGGAATATAGCTTGAGAGAAAAGGATTGTGGAAAGTTCAGAGTTGTTACTTATTCATTGTGTTGTGTTGTGGTTAACTTGCTGATGCTGATCACTGATTCTTTTACTTTATCTTTCAGGTTTTGAATGTTCAGGTCCCTTTCTTATTTAAGCTTGCAGTTGATTGGTTGACGAATGCAACAGGCAATGCTGGTGCTCTTGCTTCAAATTCCACTGGGATAGCTCTTTTTGCTACCCCTGTGGCGGTGTTAATTGGATATGGGATTGCACGTTCAGGAGCATCTGCTTTCAATGGTATTTAATAATGAAGTGATTACTATGATACTTGTTTTGTCCTCCTGTTGAAGCTAGTCATGGAGTTACAAGGCTTTGTAATTTTAAATTCTAGGCTTCTTAAAGGATGCACTTCTTTTATCTACACTTAATGCCCATAGGATCCATATCTATGTTAGTGATTTAACTTCCACTTTTTTTCTTTTGGATAAACAAAAGGTAAATAAGTATTATTGAGGAGAAGAAGTCTAAGAGCCAGGTATGGTATATCCTTTAAGAGCTAAAATGAACTAATGTAAAACACGCAAACAAAAGAAAAGAAACAGCGGAAATAGGAGGGCGCACACTGCCCAAAGCCTGTCCAGATTGGATATGGCAATACCCTTGAAACAACCATGAGCAGAATAGTATAGAGTATGGGAAAGAAATACCTTTAAGGATGTCAAGCCTCAAATAGTTTGTGAGCAGTCTTAGCTCATCACCGGCCCTAGCTGCTAGTCTCCTCTGTTAGACATTTGCATTATGTCCTTGATGCAGTTACTTTTATGTATGTTTCTTTGAAAAGAGGCTTAGTTTTTGTGATCCATTTTGTTAATTTTTATTTTTTGGATTCAACTAATTTTGGCAGAACTGCGGAATGCATTATTTTCTAAGGTAGCACTCCGAACAATTCGATTGGTATCAAGAAAGGTATGCTGCTTCCGTGGTTTCAGTGTATCTGACAGGGAAAAATATTTTCAGTTCATATGTTTGTTTCAATAAGTTACACACTTTCTTAGATTATATTCCTCTTTTCATTTCTATTAGTTTGATGTTTGTTCCCCTCCTTTTCATAATCATACCTTGGTTGTTTGATGTTTAAAATATTCAATTTATGTTAGTATCTGACTGTTGCAGGTCTTCTCACATTTGCATGAGCTTGACCTTCGGTATCATCTAAGGTAGGTATGGCTTAATCTATAAGGAGAGATTAAGTTACATTGGTGTAAAACTTTAGTAGTCATACACCATTCATTAACCTTTTACCTTATGATTGTATTCTAAAATCTACATTTGGATTGAAAGTTATTGTCATATACAACATATCTATGAAATCTTACATCAATTCAAAATTACATAATTCGTCATTGAGTAGACATCAAGATTAACATAATAGTAGACATTTTGAAAGACATGAATATGAGAACCATACTAAAGTCTTACGCCTATGTAAGATTTCTATAGAACTAAATGGATAAGGGCACACAGTGTATTTTTTAAGTATAGGTGGGAGCCCCTTGGGGGCTTCCCTAGGGTACTCCACGTAATTGAGGAAAAGAAAATAAGCCAGCACCAGGGTTGACTGACGTAGGGAGTTTATGGTTGGTGAGGAGACTTTTAGAATTTGTGACGAGTCGAGAGTGCTAGACAGAAAGCTGGAGAGCCTTCAATATACCAGTGTAACTCAAGAGTTTGATTATCTTTTAATATCTACTTCAAGAAAGTTTAGAAAATTCAGACTGAGTACTATGTCATTCTTCGTAGTATAGAACTATGGTTTACCTTTATTTTCAGGCTGGCATGGGCTTTAACTTTTAACTGTTGTCAAATGATCATGACCAATGTTTTTAATTGTAGACTTGCATGGTGCTACGACCTTGCAACCTCGCCGAGTTGCTTGTGTAATCGCTCCGCTGTGGAATCGGGTCAAATTGCTTATTCAGGTTGTGAAACTGTGAAATCATGTGCAACATTGCAATTTTGGAAAGTGTACTTTTGGGTATGATTTTGCATCTGGTTCAAAATACCAAAAAGTTATAGGGGTTTCTTCTCTTCAATTGATCTCACCCATTCTACATCGTTATGACCTTGTTCATCTTCGTCCCAACAAGCCCTCACTCTTTGTAGTCTCATTCATTTGACACTTTGAGTCTTCCACCCGCATGCTTCGACCTCTTTCATTCTCCGGTCTCACGATGCTTCCCTCTCTTCGACACTTTGAGTTGCAATAGAGGTAGAAGCTTTAGTTCTCTCAGGTCAAGCCCTCCCCTCCATGTTCTCTTTCTAAGTTCTGAGTGTGGCTAAGCTTTGGTTCTCTCAAGTTAAGCACTTCCCTCTTTGTTCTCTGTTTTTGAGTTCTAAGTGTGAGTAAGCTTTGATTTTCTCAAATCAAGCACCTCTCTTTATTCTCTGTTTGAGGAATATGACTGAGCGTCTTTCTTTTGCAATTGTATCTGGTGGTGTTAGTGGTAGTGTTGGGGCAGGTGTCAGTGGCACTGCGACAGGATTGAGGGTGGTTGAAGTAGAAATACTCCTGTCTTTGTGTGGAGGAAGACCTAGTTTTTAAAAAATGCTCTTGGAGGATGCGAAATAAATCTAATGTAAATACTGTTAGGAAGTGATATTGGGGGGAGTATACACTGAAACATCGTTTGGCTAGATCAAAGATAAATACTTGTGTTGGTGTCCTTGATGATGTTAAGAAGGAAATGCATGACATTTTTCTTGGATTGCCAGATATACTACTACAAAAGGCTGGTGGTGGTGGAGTTCTTGGGGGTGAATCTCTAAATGAGGTTGGGAGAAGGAAAAGGCATGAAGTGGAAAGTTTGGCAGCTCTTTTCAAGAGAAGGGGTGTAAGTTCTCAAGCTACAATCAACAGTTCCAAGAAAAGCATGAAGGAGGGGGCAAATCTAGAGGTTGTTTTTTTGTGTACAACAGTGCAATATCTTTTAATGTGAACAGTGAAGAACTCCTGAGGGTAGGAACTACAGCTGTTTGAATTGCTTGTGCAAAATAGAGAGGGATAGTTGCAGTTATTTCAGACCACAAAGAGTGGGACCTTGGACGAAGATTCAGCCACTATCACGTTGAGGACAAGGTGAACCTTTAGGGGAGGAATATTGTTGGGTTTCGGTTAGTTAATTTTTATGAGGATAAGTATCTAAAAAGAAGAAATAAGGATGGTTATAGATATTTTTAAATATATTAATATATTAATTGAAATATGTTGGGGGACAAGTGTGACTAAAGAAGTCCCACATTTGATATTAAAGCAAGGGTTCCCACATTTGATATTAAAGCAAGGGTTATTAGTATATAAGTGAAAGGACCCACTCACCCATTGCCTTAAGCTTTTGTGGTGAAAGTATCTGGATGATGTCCAGTTCAGTAATGCTATTAACCCAATGTGGATGTGATCTCTTCAACCTATCTTGCTCTCCGCTCAATAGTAACTTAAATTCTAATATGGCATCACAGCCTAAAATGCCTAACGGCTCATGATAAATAAAAGGGATGGGCTCATCATAAAAGAAACATAAAAGTCATAGGCCTTGGACTCCGACGAATTAGTATCAAAAATGTAGTCACACTTGAAGGGGGTGCGTTGAAGTTCGAGTGTGACTAAAGAAGTCCCACATTGGATAGAAAAGCAAATTTTCAATATTATATTAGTGAAAGACTCACTCACCGGTTGCCTTAAAGGTTTTGTGGTGAATATATGTGGATGATGTCCAAATCTCTAATACTATTAAACCAATGTGGATGTTATCTCCTCAACCTATCTCGCTCTCCGCTCAACAGTAACTTAAATTCTAATTAGATAGAATAATTAAAGATATTATTCAATGTAATACTTAGATGTTTATTATAGAAGTATATAAAAAAAAGAATGAAGGATGTTAGATACTGTTGAATATAGTAATTTGGATGGAATTATTGAAGATATTGTTCAATGTAGTAATTAGGACTGAATAATTCTGGAATAGAATTATTATAAGTAAATCTTGTTAATTATAGTAATTTGTAAATAATCATTCCAGAGTTATGAGTAGATATTATTGAATATTGTAATTAGGAAAAATAATCTATAATGAAATTAGTATGATGGGAAGAGGAGAGTGAAACTATCTATTTATTTGTGAGAGAATCTGAGGCCTTTGGGCAAGGTGGTGCAGATTCTCATTGATCTGAGGACTTTGTACTCCGGCTTCATAGAATTCAGGTTACGCCTAACTCTAGCCCAAAAGCTAGCTCAGGGGTGAGGATTGCTCTACGCTCTATAAAGACTACTTTGGTCATATCTCTAGTCAATGTGTGACCTTTAACCCTTGCTTTGAGAATGCCGACCATTCATCACTGCGGACTCTTCGTAAACTGATTTAAATGTGAACTTGTATTGGGTGAACAATCAAAGCTATGATAGATTCACCTCTAGTTATGCTTCTCTCTTTCTTCCTTATGACTAAAACTCTACATTGCTGTTCCAATGTGTATGATTCTTACCTAGTTGTTGTTTTTCTAGTCGAGAAACTGGTGGATTAAGTCGAATAATTGATCGTGGTAGCCGTGCAATAAATTTCATTCTCTCCTCTATGGTGTTCAATGTTGCACCCACCATATTAGAGGTACGCCTCAGTTACTCTGTTGTTGCTTTGCTCTATGATGTATTCTCCCTATGTTGGTCAGTATTAAGCGCATAAGACATTAAGCAGTAGCTGCATTTTCACCTTTGATTTTACTTTAATGAATTGAAAATTATTTTGTCATCCCAACTCTTGCTTTTTTGTTCTTGAACAACGTCAGCAGATTTAACATGTATCCATCCAGATATCTATGGTATCAGGTATACTGGCTTACAAGTTTGGAGCTCCTTTTGCCTGGATTACTTCCCTATCAGTGGCTGCTTATGTTATTTTTACACTGACTATCACACAGGTACAATGCCTTCAACAGTTAAACTTATCTAAATATCTAATGCATTTAGGTTTGTAATGGTTTGATAATTTCATATTTTCATTGCTGTTCTTGTCAGTGATATGTTACTGCCATTGTGGAAGACTTCACATATTTCGTATTTTGTATTTTTAGCCATTTGGTTTGTGGAGTTTAAAATGGTCAGGATCCTGGTATGCAAAGTTAGGACATTCTTTTAGCCCTTGAATTTTGGACAGTGGAGTGAGATTGGTTAAAAAGGGAAATCCCTTTAAAAGGACCATTGTTCACTAAATTGAAGCTAATGCTAAAGTCTTATCCCAAATTAGCTGCTGAGCCAAAAAAACATATGTAAAATAATGAATTTTATGCTCCAACCAATTGCACCTAGTAGTGGTCTGGATTGCACATTGCCATGAAAAGTTAACATTTTTTTGTCTTTACTACTGCCGAAAGCACTTAATAAATTTTTGAAAATTTCCAATTTTGTCTTGTATGAAATAAAGTTTCAGTTCTCAAAAACAATATTTGTCACTGGTCAACTGATATGGTAGGATAAATGGAATTTAGTATGATAAATGGACCAGCTGAAAATTCATTGTAGATTGGGTTATTAGGGTGTCACATTCATTTACTCTTTTATTTCCTGTCTTTTTCAGTGGAGGACTAAATTCAGGAAAGCCATGAATAAGGCTGATAATGATGCCACTACTAGGGCTGTTGATTCACTTATTAATTATGAGGTGAGCATTTCAGTCACTAATGCCTGTGTTTTGAGTTATTTATGCTGTTTAATGTTATCTTTATTTTGTTGTTTTTGTCACAATCAAAAGAAGTTGAAAGGAATGATCTGTATACTATCCACTAAGTCAGATTTGTACATAAGTAATTTACGATTTATAGGTTTTTATCCTGATAAAAGGAAAATACCCAACAATTCTGTCCTAAAATAGTGGTAGTTGCATTATTTATAACACTTACTTTTAAACTGGTGAACTGATATCTGTTGTCCTCAACTTGCTAGCAAGGTTCTGGAAGTGCTCAGTTGATAACCCTCTAGTTAATAAATCGACCAGTGTCAAAAAGGAATATTTGCTGTTGTTATCAAACCGCTATCTAATATCTTCTTAATAAAGTCAGTCTTTTGAATGTGTTTTCTCCTGTGATGTTAAACTAGATTTGAGCAATGCTCATACATGATTTATTGTCACAAAACAATTTTATAGGATCTTCATACTTTATCTTCCAAGTCATCTAATACAACCTTCATCCATAATAGTTCACAGACTTCTTGCGGATAACTTGAGTTTCAACTGCATTATGTTTCTTACTCCTCCATGTTACCAAATTTCCTCTTGAAAACATACAATAATCTGATGTTATCTTGTATCAGTACAACTGATTCTAACTAAACATTATTACATCCGATACTATATCATATATTCTAATAGTCCCCCCTCACACTCGGAGGTTGAATGGTGTACTTGTAAGCAACCCTGAGTTTGTCCTTGAGAAACTGAAAGTGAGTGAAAGAAAGAGGCTTTGTCTGAATATGATCAGTAGAAGGAATATGATCTACATGAAGTTTGTTAGAGTTGAAGTTACGCTTATAACTGAAGCCACATCTTTAAATCCTTTGTAATTATTCATTCTAGATCAGTGAAAGAATCTCTCATATTTCTGCTCATATCAAATCTCAATAATACAGCATTAATACACAACAGTTCTGTCCTAAAGTATTGCTACTTACATTATTTTCAACAGTCACCACTGTATGATGATTTTTTTTTGGTCTTCTTTTACAGACTGTCAAATATTTCAATAATGAAGTTTATGAAGCTGATAATTATGACAAGTACCTAGAGAGTAAGTAATTGATCTTGTGGCCATTGGCCAAGTAGAGTTTGAGATATTTTAAATAGCATAGTTGAAAAGCTTGGGTAAGCAAAGCGATACATCTCCTTTTCTATAATTTAACATATTTGCTATTGGACTGAAAATGTCATGCTATCAAGCAATAAATAGTAACTGGTATATGCAGATTCTGTACAACTTAATTTATCTTTTAAATTAAAAGTATTAATAATGCTGTTGGCCATTATTTTGTATAATGAGAATCAGATTGTAGTTTCTTGGTGTGTCTCAGATTTTCTTGTAAGTTGATTTTCACTAAAAAAATGCTCTACCTTCAAATACAATTATCTTGTGTAGAAAAATGAATAAGTCAGTTCAAAGTACATTTTGAAACCAAGCTATACTTTTTCATGTCTCACCAGTGGCGTGTAAAGGTGAATTCACTGTGCGCGTGTTACATTTTTTAAATGAAATATAGGAATTCGTTATGCTTAAAAAATGTGTTAAGATAAAATCAGAATGAGAAAAAAGAGAGTCAGATTTTAAGAAGATGAACAAATCTGTATTTTTCATTATTATTTTGATTTACAAGCGACCTCACTTAGTGGGATAAGACTTTTATTGTTGTTGTATTTTTATTTACAAGATGGAGCTCTTATATAGAAGAGCTGAATGAATTGCTTACAAGAGAAGCTAACTAATCTGTTAGGAAACTACATTAACTACCTCAGATAATTTCAACTATGCACAGCTGGCTATACATCGGGCATAACAGATTGATACAACTTCCACAGCTGGCTTTGCAGCTGGCATAGCAGAATGAAACCAAGCTTACAAGCCTGTCGATCATATATACACTAACATTTCCCCTCAAACTCAAGGTGGTATGACAAATGAAAATTTGTCAATCACACTGAGGCAGGTTGTCTAACTTCATCTAGGCTTTTTCTCATATCTTAGTCTAATTTGTCAACCACTTTGTCTAATTTGCTGGTAATACTTTAGTTCTTATCTTCTAATATCTTATTTCATCAACAGAAAAACAACTACGGCAGGTTGTCTGTTAGGATTCTAGATATAGTTTATTTAAGAAGATATGCTTTATTTTAGGAGTTGATATTTTGTTTATGGGTGGGATATCTTTTAGTTAGTATATATCTTTTGTATTTCTTGGGGGTTAAGTTTATCTTATTAGGATTAGTTTATTATAAATAGGAGTGCCCTCCTTAGGTTAGGGCAAGCAATTGACTATTGAGTTAGTAAGGTTTTTACCTTGTGAAGGGGTTTCCCTTGTAAAAGGAGGTTTTCCTTCTTTGGGTTTCTATTATTATTAATAGATTCATTTTTATCTTATTTTTCAGTCTTATATATTCAGAGTACCAAAAATATTCCCTTTTGTTGTTAGGATTTTTTCCAATCCTAACAATTGGTCCGACCTGGCCTCCTATACTCTGCTTCTACCGCTGCTGAAATCCAGCCACAAACACATTGCCGGTCGTTCCAGCCACCACCACGTACCACTGCTGCCATTGTTAGGATTCTAGATATAGTTTATTTAGGAAGATATGTTTTATTTTAGGAGCTGATATTTTGTTTTTGGGTGGTATATCTTTTAGTTAGTATATATCTTTTGTATTTCTTGGGGGTTAAGTTTATCTTATTAGGATTAGTTTATTATAAATAGGAGTACCCTCCTTAGGTTAGGGCAAGCAATTGACTATTGAGTTAGGAGTACCCTCCTTTAACCTTGTGAAGGGATTTCCCTTGTAAAAGGAGGTTTTTCTTCTTTGGGTTTCTATTATTATTAATAGATTCATTTTCATCTTATTTTCCAGTCTTAAGTATTCAGAAAAATACCAAAAATATTCCCTTTTGTTGTTAGGATTTTTTCCGATCCTAACATTGTCTAATTTCATTTAGGCTTTTTTTCAGTTTTTTTTGTATAATTGACTGCTGGTGCTTCTGTGTTTTGTAATCTTATTGTACAGGGTATGAGGGTGCTGCTCTGAAAACCCAACGCAGTCTTGCTTTGTTGAACTTTGGTCAAAATATCATATTTAGTACTGCTCTTTCAACAGCAATGGTGCTGTGTTCTCATGGGATCATGGATGGCACGATGACTGTTGGTGATTTGGTAAAGTTTCATCAGATTGAATTCTATGTTCTGGGTTTGGGCAGCTTTGCTGCATTAGTGTTTCTATTTTTTCTTAAATGTTTTATTTTTTATTTTGCATTAAGGAGGGTCCCTTATCCTTACACCTCTTTGTAATTATCTTCTCTGCCTTAGTGAATGTTTTTTTTTTAAATATTAACATAAAGTATAATTTGTTATATCCATACTTAATAAATATGATCTGAATTATAATCTAAATTCAATGTACAGGTGATGGTGAATGGGCTTCTCTTCCAACTATCTCTACCTCTCAATTTTCTTGGTAGTGTTTATCGCGAGACTATACAGAGTTTAGTTGACATGAAATCCATGTTTCAGTTACTTGAGGTATGGTACTTCAAAAAGTTTTCTTGCCCTTACATTCTTAAAGTGTATTGTTGATTATGAAATTTTTCTTCCACCTCAGAATGTGCTTGTGTGCGAGTATTTAGTATATTAGACAAATACTATCGTATGAGTTTAAGATGTAGATTACTAGGCTTTTTGATGGCATGGTTAATTGCCTCTTATTTCAATTAGTATTTTTTCTTCCTTATTTCTATATTTAATGTTGAATATTCTACGTGGTTTTGTTCTTTCTAGTAATGAAATTTCTGTATTCTTCTACGAGTCATTTCATAAGAAGTATTTTTTCCGTAACCATGTTCATAATCTCTGCTCTGAATTCACAAAAATTGAACAATACGGGAATATTAGTCACTGTTTATTCTGATAGACATATTGGTTAGATATATACAAGGCAGACTAGATAGAATAGGAAACACTTGTTAGATCCTATGGTTTTCAGGATTTCAGAATAGGAAATACATGTTAAATGTTCCTAACTCTAGAAACAAAGTCTGTTAAAGAACATAAAGTATTTCCTAGTATAGACAGCAGAATCAGATAAGTTCAGTGTCAGATTATGGTTTTCCTCATGTATTGTGACCTTTATTTGTTCAAAGATATGTTTTCTATGCATGGGATCGTGATTCGTGATTACCAGCAATTTTTGCTACCTGCTTGATTTTTTGATATTGCAAGTTTCTTTTTTCTATAATAGTAATAATAGTAATTATTATTATCACAGGAAAGAGCCGACATCAGGGATAAAGACAACGCAAAGCCTTTGAGATTTAATGGGGGGACGATCCAATTTGAGAATGTACATTTTAGGTGCATGGTGTTCTCTTTACTACATAATGTGCTATCATTCATGTAGATTGACTTTTGGCTAACAACATATATCTTGATATTAATACATGAATTTCAAGCCCAAGTGTGTAACACATGAATTCCAACACTCCCCGGCATGCTTGAGCGTATAAGGTTCTTGTAGTTTGTGGATTGCAATGTTCACCACAAAAATTAAGGTTCCAATTACACCCTAGATGGATTACAAGAACGAGAACAATCAAGTGAACTTAAAGGGACCTTTACTACGAGCTGGTCTATCATTCTAGTCTCCATGATTTTGAAAGCTTTGACTAAAATGTGAGCCTGGAAATCAGTGATAACTTTTCTTAGATTTTGGGCTGAACCTAACTTCACGCCTAAAGTTAGCTCGTAAAGTGAGGATTTCCCATCCTTTATAAGAACTACTTTGGTCATGTTTTTAGTCAATGTGGGATCTTAACACACTACCTCATGGCTTGGGCTAGACATTTGGAGAATATGATGGTTTTTTTGGGAATGCCATGTAGCTCGATTGATTTTATCGATTATTATTGAGATATCTGCAGCCTGCAGGGTTAGATTGAATTCATTAGTTTCTCTCCTTAAATAGCTGTAGGTCAAAGATTTCTTGGGTAGCCAGAACGAGTTAGGTTGACTATTGAATTTGAACATGATGGCTCAATAACAAATTTAGGATATGTTATGATACTATCTTAGAATTAGGGGTGAGTGAGTCTAACTCAACCCAAAAGTTAGCTCATCGGTTGAGGATTGTTCATTCCTTGTAAGTCTACTTTGGCCATATTTCTAGTGTGGTACCTTAATAACTTTTAAGGTGTAAATTATGCAGCTTGGAGAGATGAGATGATTATATGTGAATTTAACATTATATCATAATAATTTCTTTGGAATATATTTTTATGTTTGCGATATAAATCATGAACGTTCCATTACTTAAAGAGTCTTTTCTTTTGTGTTTTTTTAAGGATTTTTAATGGAAAGGAGAACAAAACTTGTTGAAGTGTGTAGTCTGTTATTATTTGGTGTGTTGTGTTGGAGTGGAAGACCACATATTCAAGGGTCTGAATTTGCTCCAAAATTTACTTTACAGTTTTTTGGGCGTATATTTGCTGCTCTACTTATGGTTGTTTGAACTTTAAGGGTGTTTCATGTTTGCTATGTAGAGAGATTGATCAGCCTTCTAAACTCTAGACTCTTTTTCCATTTAGTTCTTTTGATGTTCTGTTTTGGAAGATATGTTATCCTTAGATGTTCTTTACTCTTTTCCCTGTGGTAAAGTTCTTTTTCCTTAAAACCTATCACATGCTAATAATTTTACAGTTTTTTTATACTTATGGATTTGGATCAGTAGTTGATTTTATGTGGAGAATGGAGATATTTTAACATATTTTTTCTACAAGTAATTATATGGATATGCCTTGTTTGTAAACTTTTCTGTGAGAACCTGGATGGAGAGTTAGTTTCGTACGTGCTTATTTGTAATATCTAAGCAATAACTAAAATACCCTCATTCATTTTTTCTAGAAAATAAAAACACCAGTGGCACGTACTGATATCAAATTTGTTAAATCTTTTTAACAAGTTACAGAATAGGTGGCATGGAAATTTGTATTGGATAAAATAGAAATTTTGGACCTCTACTACAATGCTAACATGCTGATCCAATATAGCTTTGAGTTTTGACTAATATTATTGTGATTGTATGTTGATGCATGCTATCACTTCAGTTATCTCACAGAAAGAAAGATACTAGATGGAATATCACTTGTTGTGCCAGCTGGTAAAAGTGTTGCGATTGTTGGGACTAGTGGAAGTGGTAAGGTTCAACATGATGAAATTCTTTATTTTCTTAAATTCATTTATTTTCAAAGTTGTCCGTTTAATTGTGTTTTTGTGCTACCTATGGTTGGACAGGAATAATGGAATTTCCTGGGATAGATTTTCACTTTTATCACCTGTGATGAATCAACTAACCCAAAGTTGTCCATTTAATTGTGTTTTCCTGCTACCTATCATTAACAAGTATCGAACTCTAGGCCACTTAGTCATAGAGGCTTTGATACTAAGCTGTTGGGTGAAGACACATGAATGGTTTTATATTATACTTCTAACATCATTGTTTTGTGAATGATTTCCTCTAGGATAATTAACAGTGGCCGGAGTGGCAGCTATCATGCTGCTGTGCTCCGTTCCCAAATGCACATGGCAAAGTATTTCACTATTGCAATTTGAAATACTTCCCTGGCACTGGATTGCTGCTCAAGTAGTATCTGCTATTCCCAGATTCAGCCAGAGCCATTTCCATCTGGCTACTACAGATATTCTTCTGTTTTCTTAGCTCTTAAATAGGGAAACTAATTGTTCACTGAGAAGAATTTGATGTTCTCATCACTAAGGCTTCGCACCAACCACCATAGCATTTTGTACACATCTAAAACGCCTAACACTTCTTCCAGACAACTATTTGTGTGCTTAAACAGCATTTGGTTAGGTGGCTTCGATTTTCACTCCGACGTAGTTTCCAGTCACTGTATTTAATTTCCCAACTACTGGTTATTGTCATTTCCTTTCCTACTTTTAGTATCAATCATGCCACATTCCTTTCCTTCCAATGTCAGTGTTGTACATAATTTTTAGGAATTTAACCCTGCCATTGAATTTGGAAGGTGCTGATTTGCTGGATGAAAACCTTTCAGATCCATTCGCCCATCTAGGCATTTTTTCAGCTGCCTTCAGCATGGCACGTGACCAGATCAAATCACTCATTCTGGCTGATTCCACTCACGTGTAGTGGGTCTGTCTGCTCCAGTGGCGAAACTTCATAATCATCCTAAATTTTGTGGCACAGAAACTTGATAGGAAAAAAGTACTTGCTTGATTTATTGTGAGATGACAACAACCCCTCCATAAGTAGTAGCTGGTGCATTCTTGAGTCATCTGCTTTAAGTTCTGCCTTTTAATGCTGATATTCTGGTAGTTTATTAACTACAGTGAAAAGAATAAATAAGTTGTGCCACTTGTTTGCTCCATATTTTTCTATAGAAAATTCATCTGCAGCTTCAGTTACTGTTTCAGCTTTTTTGGGTCTCTTTCTGTAATAATGGACACTAAAATTGCAATTTATTAACTTCCATGCATGAACCATCCCTCTCTTGAGGCTATCTAATTAATTGTTGCCGTCTGAAGGTGTCTCCAGCCATTTCAACAATATCATTCGTTCTAGGATATGATCTCAATTTATTTACTTCGAGAACTCAGTGCACTGTATTTTGAAATTTTAGCTGTCAATTATGCTTTATCTCAGCTATAGCTACTAGCTAGTTGGGGGAATATTTCATAATTGCTGCATAGCCAACCTGATTTGAACAGAGCCGTCCTTTTTTAAAGGGTTTCAGAATGGTTTTAAAGTTTAATATCCCTTAGTGTTTGTATGATGTACTGACTTCCTAAACATGAAATGCCTCTGTTTTCAAATATGGTCTACTGTTGTATTTTATGGCCTGTGAACATTCTCTTCTCTATAATTTGTTATTTTCTGACATGATTCAAATGTGTACATGATTGACAGGAAAATCAACCATTCTAAGATTGATATTCAGGTTTTTCGATCCTCATTCTGGAAGTGTAAGAAATGAAACAATGAGTCTACTCTATAGTGAGTTATTGCCATGCTATATGTAACATTAAGTGTTATCCTGTCTCATTTGGATTGAGAGGTGCTAGGTTCTATATTTCATGTGCTGTATGACTGTAAATGTATGTTATAGACTTCAATAATTGTTGAAGTTAAAGGGATAGTATTTTGGTTTAGAAGGAGGCAAAGTAATTTAGAATAATCAAAGTACATTATATTGCTATGAATGATATGTTGGATGTTATTGTGAAAGGAAAAACATTAATCCTTTTTGACACTAATACTAGACTCTTAATCCTAAATATATGAGGAAGAAAGTCAATGAAATATAGGAAAATATGGAAATCAATCCTAAAAGTTAATCTAAGTTACTGTAAATTATTCTAAAACTTGACAACCTCTAACATTTATTCACTAATAATATGACAATTACACGCTCTAATATTTATAGACTATGGGACGTGAATCTTAATAAATGATAATCAAAATAGTCCTAATAATTACACAATATGTATAGGAAAAAGAGACTTCGCTAGAATGGTCATCAACAGGAAATTTCCTAGCAAACATACTATATAACACATGAAGAACTAAAACTTGCTCAATTTCATCAAGTACAACATGGTGAAGCTTCAAACCACAAGAGAACTAAAGAGACCCATAATATTGTCCGTAAAACTCATGCTGGTGTGCATTACAACTATTAAGAATTCATTGTTGAGTTGTCTTATCAATTAGGGTAGGAGAATAACCATTGTTATGAGCATGACTCATAACAGGAGGATAATACAAATCACGACTAATTCATCATTAAGACATTATTGTATGACTCATTCGTAAAAAATAAGTCACTAATTATCTTTAATGAAAAAAAGTAAAACCAGATGATTTAAGGATAGAGAATAGGACAACATTGGGCACTAGATTTCATCTAGGATAGCCTAGGCCCAATTTATTCTTAGATACTAGGGCCTAACTACATCTAGGTTAAATGGGGCTAGATTGCATCTAAGAGATATTTAAAGACGAAATTCAATTGGAAAATTTTGGGCCAAACTACATTTGGATAGCTAGGGAAAACATCGTCTAGGCTAGTCAGGCCCTGCATTTGAGATTCTGGGAGGCTTCCTGAAGGATTACAATGTCTCACATGAATACTACTATAGTAAGGGTTCCAATGTTATAGAGCCCAATTACGTTGTTTGATTCATGTAACTGACCCTGTTAAGTGACTAATATAAAGCTTGGTGGTTGTTGTCAATTGTCATTAGGATAGCCATTGCTTTCCTCTCAAATTCTCATTTACAACTTGTACTTTACAGGTAAAGATTGATGGTCAAGATATTCGGGACGTAACCCTTGAGAGTCTGCGGAAGTCTATTGGTGTTGTTCCACAAGATACTGTAAGTTGGACAGTGCGTGTATCCTGAGAATTGTTCATTGCCCATGCTGGCTCTTGCAAGTTGTAAAGCCTGAGTGTTTATGTGCAGGTACTTTTCAATGATACAATTTTTCACAATATTCATTATGGTCGACTTTCAGCAACAAAAGAGGAGGTAACTTCTGTTTCTGTATTCACTTTGCGAATTTTCATTACGAGGTTCCAAGTTATTCTTAGCTCATTACTCTAGACGTGCAGGTCTATGAAGCTGCTCGACAAGCTGCAATTCATGATACAATCATGAGTTTTCCCGATAAATATTCAACAGTTGTGGGAGAACGAGGGCTCAAGGTGATAGAAATCCCCATTTATTTGAGATCATATTTTATTTTTTTAATGCTTTTGGATGATCTTTTGTTTAGGGTAAAATATATGAAAGTGCAATGTAGATTTATAGATAAAATCCAATGCCATTAACATATATGGTGGTAGAATGAAATTTAATATAAAACTGATCCAACATATGCTTTATCATATACTGTTGACATCCCATATTGGCAGAGCTTATAATGTTTTAGACAATACTCACTTCATGAGCTATCTTTAAGGGTTCAGTTAGACCTTGACCGGAATTCGAGTATGGTATCAAAGTCTGTCATAGATTCGATATTAGGCCACTCACAACTGTACAAATATAACCTGGTTCTACAAATTTCCCAGCACAATCAACCTAGTCTTGTGGCTTAACCAGTGCGATAAAATAATCAGTCCTACAATCCGCACGCTCTAGATGTCCAGTCATGAGAAAATGGAAATTCTCACCTCAGGAGCTAGCTTTTGACCAAGAGTTAGACTGGCTAACCCATATATATACATATATATTTATATATATATATATGTATATAGACACAGTCTCAGAGTCTTATATGTGAGGCATTCTCAAGCCAAAAACAAACTCCCATGATAACCACAAGGGTTTTAAGATTTTGTTAATCATTTTGAATTTAAAACATTTTGTCATAAATATGTTATTGTTTTCTAATTCAAATAAAACTATTCGATTGTGCAAATCTTATTGTTGGAAGATTTTGATATTGAACTTTTGTCAAATGCAAAATATTATTGTTATAATTATACTATATCTTCAAATTCAAATCAAATTGTCATGAACCAATTATCTAAAAGTTTTAAGTTGTCGAGTGAAGACACAAATAGTTTTATATTATATTTCTAACACGCTGCTTACACAAGAGCCCATTGGGCATCCATGATGTAAGCTTCGTCATCGGGTACCCAATTGCATAGGCCCATGTACTTTATGTTGAATTCAACTTTTTATTAGAATAATGAGACAACAAGGATCGAATTCTTGATCACTTGGTTATAGAGGCTATGATACAATGTCAAAAACCAACTATCCCAAAAGCTTAAGCTGGTGGTGGTGGGTGTATAAACATGAATACTGTTATCTTATATTTCTAACATAGATCATATTCAACTTTGCGAATCTTATTATTGCAGGACTCTGATTTCAATATTGAGTCAAATTTAAAATGTTATTGTTATGATTATGATTTTGTATTCAGATTCAAATATTTTATTTTAAATGATAACAAATTCAAACTTGTCCCTCTGCTTAAAATCAATCGTTACATCCGGTGCATTGCATGAGCTAAAATACTAGTGTGCATAACTGATATTTATTATAAATATGACCCTGTTTTTTATTTATTTTTATGTAATGAAGAAAATCAAGTTACGATATCACTCGAATTTTCATGGACTGGCTTTTTCTGACAGTTAAGTGGCGGTGAGAAACAACGGGTTGCTCTAGCTCGTGCATTCTTAAAATCACCTGCAATATTGTGAGTACTCTGGTCATATACTGTGTGCTGTGTGGTTATTTAACCTGAAAAATTACAAATGTAAAGGAGCTTTATGATCTGATTAGTGAGTGATTATAGATGCTGAGTTTTACTTCTTTCTTGTCAAAGACTGAATCTGACTATACCTATTATGATGATTGAATCACATTTCATCAGGAAAACAAGTTACCTATTAGAAACTATATACATGTGTATGTCCAGTTCAACATTTCTCTTATTAAGGGGTTAATTGAGGCAGTTATGACTGTAATTGATATTGTACAAAGATAAACTTATGCATGTGCACACTTATTAGTTACAGAATCCCAGCTATTTTCTCTATTTAGAAGATGACATCACTGTATGACCAAATAGTTAAGAATTTGATTCTTTCCTCATATTTCATAAACAAATTAAACTTCATCACAATGTGAAGTAGGCATGTGTGTTAAAGGGCTCTTGTGTGAGGGGGTATGTTAGATATATAAAGTCGTCCCTTGCTAATGCACTATATATACAGTTATTTTGTGCATTTTCGTGGAGTGGAAAGCTCTGCATTTTTAACAATCTTCAATTTTCACTGGCCCTGCTTTGGAATAGCATTATGTAATTTATGTTTTTATAGTGCTCAAGTAATGGCTTTTTACCAACATGTAGATAGATTTGACAACCTTGATACATTTTCTTGAGGTGTTTTAGTGGCTTGTTTCTGTTGTGGAGGATATTATGATTATCCCCACAGTAGTAGTATTTTTCCTATATTCTCCTAATATTGTTTTCTTTTTTCTATTGAAAAAGCAGAAAGCAACTCTCATCTATCGACTTATCAATTTCTGTGACAATCAATGGAAACCTCATCTGAAAATATTTTTGTATTTCTCAAGATGATTCGTGAAATATTTATATTCAACATGGAGGAAATTTGAAAATATGGCAGTTATTTGTAGAAAATAACTGATGGTTGTTCTATTTTTAGGGATATATCTGATTTTAGGGTGGTTAATTAGAGTAGTTGTTGTTGTCATCACTTATCAGATATATCCCTATTACTGTATTATGCTATTTGTGTTAAATTAGAGTTAATACATATTTCAGCAGTTTATTTCTGGTACTCTGTCACATGCGCACGCACGTATTTCTGGTGTCCCTATATTGTAATTGCTTGCCCTTGTCGTTGTGCTGTCTTCTCTTAGGTTGTGTGATGAAGCAACAAGTGCTCTTGACAGCACTACAGAAGCAGAGATTTTAAGTGCATTAAAGTCACTAGGGAATGATCGAACTTCCATATTCATTGCTCACAGGCTTACTACTGCAATGCAGTGTGATGAGGTAAGCTTTCTCTATCTAGGTACATCTCCAGAGTTTCCTAGATTTTATATGAATGTCTAGCTATAGTTTACATATTTATGATACTTATTAGTTATTACAAAATTTACATGAAGTTTGCATAAATTGCTCCAGAATCCAGTTAACTGATTTTGTCTCCAGTAGTGATCTATCTGTAAGGACAACACATGGTCACTGTAAACCTACTATCAATATGTCTCATTTCATAACAGTAGATTTAGGACAACATATGGTCACTGTAAACCAAACTATCAATAAGTCTCATTTCATGACAGTAGATTTATGATTAACTATTCTAGTTGGTTAAAACATCCTTGTAATTAACGTTTTATTATACCTGTTATGTGTATTCTCTTGACAATTATAATACTCATATCAAAAGAGGTTTTTTTGTCTATTTTCAGATCATTGTTTTGGAAAATGGAAAAGTGGTTGAGCAAGGACCACATGAAGCGCTCTTAGAAAATGCCGGAAGATATGCACAGCTATGGGGCCAGCAAAATAACACAGTCGATGCAATTGACACAGCCATCAAAATGGGAGCATAAAATAATAAATTTATCCCTTCTCTTCATAAGGGGAAAAAATGCATAATACAATGTTAATAGCGCATGTATTTAATGAAAATTTTGAAATTCACTGATACCTATCCAGCTATAAGTTCTCTCTATCTACCAAAAAAAAGCTATAAGTTCTCTCTAGCCTGTTGATCATTTCATATTGTTCTCTAGACCAATTAATACATATAGATCATAGTCAAACAGTAAGGAGCATCAATTTGATAACTTCTCTCTGCACCAGGGAAAATGTGTTCATGGTGTTCCATGGGGCATACCTGTTGGAGATGAATGAGGCTGGATGAGCTTTATGTGTCGGCAAGAGTTTGTATTACTGGAACTTGATTATTTGCTGTAAGGCATGTACTATTTCATAAACTAAAGCACTTTTAAGTAACTAGAAGTGCTTTCTTGTATATGATGTGCTTGAGCAAGTAACAGGAATTGCTTTTATTGTAGCTCATTTTTTGATTATTGAAAGAGGCATAGCTCAGTAATCTAATTCTAGAACTAAGCTGATTGTTTTCTTACCTTGTGAAGCAGCGCTCAGTACACCAGTCTCAAGGAAAGCAACTCAGTCCAGACTGAACTCAGAAAATTAAACAGTAATTTGGATGAAAAGTTAATTGTCATATTGCAAGTTCTTCTAACAAACGAAAGAGTAAAAGAATTAAAATAAGACACTAACAAGCAACAGTCTTGTAAAATAGAGCTAAAGTAAGGCGCACCGGAACTAGACTTCAACCAAGCATTGAATAAAACTTGCAATCCATCTCAAAATCCACCAAATGGAAATAGAGATCCTTAGCTGTGACAAGAGCCCCATGAAAACATAATGCGTCCATAATGAGAGGGAAAGTAGCATGCACCAGGGACAACAACCGGCAGCAAGGGAAAAGTTGTGTTGGAATTCACCTTCGCTTTGCCATTCGATGGACGAACCACGAACAACCTAAGATGCAATCCTAGCTAGGACAACAGTACCAAACTGCAAGCACAAAGGGACTGACATCTGATTCAAGCGCAACAACAGCGAATCGAGGGTAGTCAGCTTACATTCAAACAATAGCCTATTATGCCTCTCCCAAAGCATGTAGAAACCGGAGAACAGGATCTACACTGCGTTGTTATCAACATGTTTGAAGAAACGCAGTTGTAACTCAACAATTGTCAAGTTCAGGATATCCAACAAACATAAACTCAATGTGGATGCAAACCAGAAGAGTCTCGCTTCATAATAGTAGAGGAAAGCATGCTCCACCAATTCTAGCTCCGTAACACAAAGTGGACACAAGTGATTGACAATCAACCCATGCGATTCAACCCTTGCTCGCGCCGGCACCACAACTTTGTACATTCACCAAACCAATTCCTTCCACCGAGGGAGAGCCTTGGCCTTCCAAAGGTACGAGGCAACGAAGACGCAGAAGAAGTGGAGGCCTCCTGTTGGAACTATTGATGGGCCAAATAGTAGTAACTTGACTTGGTAGTGTAGTTTCCATCCTTACAATGGCCAAAGAACAACATCCTTTGTAAATAGAGAGAAAGAGGTATGGGAACAAAATATTCGAAAACACAAGGTGAAGAAACAAAATTTAACATCATCATGACCCACGAATGGGATCCAAAACCAATTAAATCAGAAATATATTGCACATTCATCTCGAAGGTAGTTTGAGCTCCTAATAAAATAGGACAAATAGATGAGATCCAATTATCATGCCATACATACACCTGAGAACCATCTCCAATCCTCCAACAGTATTCCTTTTTAAGCATCCACCTTGTTTGGAATATGCAAGACCACACAAAACTTGGTCTATGCCCCTTCGTTGCTTCCCTCATAGAGAACATCGAGGAAAATAACCGCCCTAAACATTTGTCCAAGAAGAGAGATTGGACAATTCAAGAGCGGCCACCAATTCTTAGCCAACTAAGCATCCATGAAAGCCTTAAAGTCTCTAAAGCCAAGGCTCCCCTCCATTTTCAGAACACAAAGCTTTGACCACTTCAACCAATGCATCCCTCTCTTGGAGGCATCCCCACTCCAATAAAATTTACCAATTATCCCCTCAATCCGAGAATATAGGCTAAGGGGTAAAGAGAAACTAGACATAACATAAGAAGGGGATAGCATGAGCCACCGCTTTAATACTGAGCCTAGAGAGAAACCTCTGCTTCCAACCTTTGAACTTCTTCCAAACTCCCTCCTTAACAAAACTAAAATTATAGGTCTTCAATTTACCAATAATGGTGGGAAGCCCTAATTTTTTTTTCATAAATCTCCACTATCTTTACACTCAATAGCTAAGTCAGCTCGTTACATCTAGTACTAGGAACATTTCGGCTACACGAGAGTTGTGACTTGTCAAGATTAGTTTTCTGACCACAAGCTTGCTCAAAAGTAGAAAGAATCTCAGAGATACACATCGCCTCTTGAATATTAGCTCGGACAAAAATAATAATGCCATACACGAGTAGTAAAATGAGAGATCACCAGAGCACTCTGAGCAAACTTAATCCCATGAAGGGACAAAGAAGCCATAGTCTGGTAGAGCATAGCGGAAAAAACCTCCCAACATAAAATGAACAAATAAGGAAAGAGAGGATCCATTTGTTGCAAGTACTGCTAAGAACGAAACTCCTGTTGAGGTTGCCCATTTAATACAATAGAGAGGCTCACAGTAGACACACACTGCATTACCAAAGAGACCATATGGCTGAGGAAAACTTGTATGAACCATAATGCTTTGGAGAAAAGGGCGACTCCACCCCTACCATACGCCTTAGACATGTCCAGCTTCAATGCCGTCAATCCTTTCCTACTGAAACCTTTTTCATATAATGAAAACACTCAAAGGCAATTAGGAACAAAAGCACAAAAGCACAATGAGTCTCACAAATAGTATCAAGTTTGATTATCACTAATAATTAATTCTCTTCAATGCTACTCAATACATTAATTAAAGGTAAATGTGAAATATTGAATAAACTTTTTTAAAACTAATACATTAATTAGCTTCATCACATATTTTTTAATGAGCGTAATTGTCTGAAGAAAGTATTATACTTAGGACGACGGGACTATATTAATAAATTTTATTCATTTTTACTTTTTCACTTAATATACAATTAAAATGATATCATCTTTCATGATTAGTATTATTATGTTGAGTTGGTTCTAATATATTTAACAGATTAAAAGAGTGAGTTTCAAAAAAAAAAACAGATTAAAAGAGTGAGTTTCAAAAAAAAAAACAGATTAAAAGAGTGAAAACTTGGTTCATACTCCGTAATCATAAGAAGAGAAAGAAACTCGGTACCTATTACAAATTTCCATTTTCTTTTCACTTTTCAGTTCCCATCTAGTCGGGGTTCATATGAATCTCCGCATGTCTGCTCAACTCAATTTGAATAATGTATGCAAAAAAACTAAGCAGATGTTGACAGAAAGTGAAATGGGAAACGCAATTCAGTTAAATCAGAGAAAAGTCCTTCGCTTTTTCGATCCATTTGCAGAAGAGCACTGAAAACTTTGGATCTCTGAGAAATGCTTGCAGCTGCTGCTTCTGCTTCTAGGCACCTTCTTCAACGCGATGCCAGACTCAACAATCGAGTTCGATCGCTTCTAAGTGCTTCTGGCATCACCACCAGCTACCCATTTCGCAGTAGAAGCGGTTACGGTTACAGTTACGGATCCAGTTTGAGTAACCGCCAATCCAGAACATGCCCAAGTTTGCTTTTTTCTGTAAAGGGGTTTCTCTCTGATGATTCATCATCTTCTTATGGCAGAGTAACCAGACCTCACTTACTGCAACCTGTTCGTTCAAATGCTTTGCTTACTTTCTTTCATTCGAATTTTGTTTGGGATGATTGTTTGTGATTGGTTCCAATTCAATGGCTTTGATGCTGATTGTGGTTGGGGGAATTGTGTGGAGCAGAGTTCAACGGTAGATGGGCGAGGATTTTTCTCAACTTCTTCAACTAAAACTGATGTTGGAAGCCAGAGCCAAAAGGCTGCTTCAACCGTTGCTAAATCACCTTCAGGGGGACAAGTTGCAGATACGAAGATCATTCGTACACTTGCCAGTTACCTGTGGATGAAAGATAACCTGGAACTTCGGTTTCGGGTTGTTGCTGCATTGTTTTTACTTGTTGGGGCTAAGGTTAGTGACCTGGTTAATTTGTACGTTTGAATTTCCGTAGAACTCAACGTAGATCTACGTTGAAGCCAACATGTCAAAATTACGCTTCTATCCACGTTAAACCCAACGTGACAAATTGTAGCTTATCCATTGGTGCCTTGAGGTACGTGAAATCGCGTTGGTGTTGACTTTAACCCCAAAACAAACATGCACTTATTGGAAAGAAATTTTTTCGACACCCTATTTTTTGGGTGGAAAAGAGGCGTAGGAGAGAGATAGCAAAATAGAGAAAAGGAGGAGAGGGAAAGGGAAAGGGAGGATGTGATGGAAGAGAGATAGGAAGAAAGATAAGGTGGACTATAGGTGTGAGAGAAAAGGATTGTGGAAAGTTCAGACTTCAGAGTTGTTACTTACTCATTGTGTTGTGTTGTGGTTAACTTGCTGATGCTGGTACCTGTTTTTTGCTGCGCAATGTGGATGTTCATACTCTCTTTTACTTTATCTTTCAGGTTTTGAATGTTCAGGTCCCTTTCTTATTCAAGCTGGCAGTTGATTGGTTGACGAATGCAACAGGCAATGCTGGTGCTCTTGCTTCAAATTACACTGGGATGGCTCTTTTTGCTACCCCTGTGGCGGTGTTAGTTGGATATGGGATTGCTCGTTCAGGAGCTTCTGCTTTCAACGGTATTTTTCAATGAAGTGATTGCAATGATACTTGTTTTGTCCTCCTGTTGAAGCTGGTCATGGAGTTAGCAGGATTTGTAATTCTAAATTCTAGGCTTCTAAAAGGAAGTACTTCTTGAATCTACGTCTTCTTCCCATAGGATCCATATCTATGTTAATGATTTAAACGTCCACTCTTTTTTTCTTTTATATAAACAAAAGGTAAATAAGTATTACTAAAGAGAAGAAGTCTAAGAGGCTAAGAGCCAGGTTGGGTATATCCTTTAAGAGCTAAAATGAACTAATCTAAAACACAAAAACAAAAAAAAAGAAACAGTGGAAATATGAGGAACCACGCTGCCCAAACCCTCTTCAGATTGGACATGGTAGTACCCTTGAAATTTGAAACAACAATGGGCAGAATAGTATAAAGAATGGGAAAGAAATACCTTTAAGGATGTCAAACCTCAAATAGTTTGTGAGTAGTCTTAGCTCATCATCGGCCCTAGCTGCTAGTGTCATCTATCAGACATTTGCATTATGTCCTTGATGCAGTTACTTTTATGTCTGTTTCTTTTAAAAGAGACTTAGTTTTCACAATCCATTTTGTTAATTTTTTATTTTTTTGATTCAACTAATTATGGCAGAACTGCGGACTGCATTATTTTCTAAGGTAGCACTGCGAACAATTCGTTTGGTATCAAGAAAGGTATGCTGCTTTCATGGTTTCAGTGTATCTGAGAGGAAAAATATTTCCAGTTCATATGTTTGTGTCAATAAGTTACGCAGTTTTTAGATTATATCCTTCTTTCAATTTCAATCTGTTTGAGTGTTTATTCCCCACCTTTTCACAACATACCTTGGTTGTAGGATGATAAAAATAGTCAATTTATCTTAGTATATGACTGTTGCAGGTCTTCTCACATTTGCATGAGCTTGACCTTCGGTATCATCTAAGGTATGGGTTTTGTATTAATATATGTATGTATGTATCTATAAGGAGGGATAAAGTTACGTTGGTGTAAAACTTTAGTAGTCGTACACCATTCATTAACTTTTGACCATATGATTGTATCCTAAAATCCACCTTTGGATTGAATGTTACTGTCATATACATCATATCTACAAAATATTTTATCAATTCAAATTTTTTTAATTCATCATTGAGATACATCAGGATGAACGTCATAGTAGACATTTTGAAATATATGAAAATGAGAACCATTTGATCATAAACTTATTGTTGTTTAAATTTTGCCAGATTTGACACAAATAAGGTGATGAATAGTTATAATTGAACGGTTGGATCAACAAAAATCATATTCTATGTAAAGTTATTGATGGTGGAAGGTTACTAAAATCTTACAACTATGTAAGACTTCTATAGAACTAAATGGATATGTGCACACGGTGTATTTTTAAGTATCGGTGGGAGGCCCTTGGGGGTTTCATATGGATACTCTGTGTAATTCAGGAAAAGAAAATAAGCAAACACCAGGGTTTACTGACGTAGGAAGTTTATGGTTGGTGAAGAGTCTCTTCAGTGAAGAGACTTTTAGAATTTGTGAGGAGTCAAGAATGCTAGACAAAAGGCTAAAGAGCCTCCAATAGTAACCGTATCTTTAGTATGTATACCAATGCAACTCAAGAGTTTGATCATCTTTTAAATCTACTTCAAGAAAGTTTAGAAAATTCAGACTGAGTACTATCATTCTTCGTAGTATAGAACTATAGTTTACCTTTACTTTGGGGTGGAATGGGTTTTAACTTGTAACTGTTGTCAAATGATCATGACCAATGTTTTTAATCAGAGACTTGCAAGGTTCTATGACCCTGCAACCTCCAAGTGAGCCGAGTTGCTTGCGTAGTTTCTCCGCCGTGGAATCGGGTGAAATCGCTTATTCGGGTCGTGAAACTGTGAAATCGTGTGCAACATTGCAATCTTTGAAAGCTTGGGTTTTCGGGTATGATTTGCATCTGGTTCAAAATATCCAAAAATTACAGGGGTTTTCCCCCTTAATCGATCTTACCCGTTCTAAATCCTTCATGACCTTGTTCATCTTCATCCCAACAAGCCCTCACTCTCTCAGTCCTCTCTCTCTAGTCTCGTTCATTCATTCTTTGTTTGACATTTCAAATTTTCCACCCTCAGGGTTCAACCTCTTTCATTCTCAGGTCTCATGATGCTTCCCTCTCTTCGACACTTTGAGTTACAATAGAGGTAGAACTGGAGAAGCTTTGCTTCTCTCAAGTCAAGCACCTCCCTCCATGTTCTCTGTTCCTAAGTTCTCAGTGTGGCTAAGCTTTTGTTCTCTCAAGTTAAGCACTTCCCTCTTTGTTCTCTGTTTTTGAGTTCTAAGTGTGACTTAGCTTTGGTTCCCTCAAGTCAAGCACCTCCCTTTGTTCTCTGTTTGACTTTGAATGTGACTGAGCGTCTTTCTTTTGCAATTGGATCAGGTTGTGTTAGTGGTAGTGTTGGGGCAGGTGGCAGTGGCACTGCCAAAGGCATTGAGGGTGGTTGAAGTAGAAATCCTCCAGTCTCTGTGCGGAGGAAGTCATAGAATTTTAAAAATGCTCCTGGAGAGACTAATGCGGTCTAGAATCATGGAGTCTCAGTTGATGGGGATGCGAAATAAATCAAATGTAAATACTGTTAGAAAGTGATATTGGGGGGGCGGGGGTAGTATAGACTGAAATATCCTTTGGCAAGATCGAAGATAAATTTGGGAGCTTGCGTTAGTGTCCTTGATGGTGTGAAGAAGGAAATGTATGGCATTGTTCTTGGATTGCAAGATATACTACTACAAAAGGCTGGTGGTGGTGGAGTTCTTGGTGGTGAATCTCTAAATTTGATGTCCCAAATTATAAGACCCCTTCTAGATTTCAGAAAAAAGATAATAAGTTTTTCTTTTTTTACCCCTTGCATTCATTATATTTTCAATTTCAAAACTTTAATTATCACCTGTTAGGATACAACATATGTAATATGCATTGTTTGTAATGTAGCTTCTGTTTGGGTTCTGGTCTGGTACACCAGACCAGAGTCTTGTCTGTTTGGGTTCTGGTCTGGTGGGTTCTCGTCTGGTACACCAGACCAGAGTCTCGTCTGTTTGGGTCTGGTCTGGTGGGTTCTCGTCTGGTAAATCATACCAGAGTCTCGTCTGAGTCTGCGTCAGTTATGGGATTTGTTATTAGTTCAGTTGCTGGTAGTTACAACTTGGTTAGTCTGTTAGAACTATAGTTAAAAGTAACTCAACTATAGTTAGTGTGTTATGACAGCTGAGTTAGTTAGCTGAGTCGGTTAGGAATAGTTGCTTATATAAGCTCTTTTGTACTGTACAATAATCATCAAAATAGGATTATCAATATCACCTCTACTAATTAGCTTTAAATAGGGGCATATATGAGAGATTTATACAAAAAGTAACAAAACCAAGATATTAATTAGCTTATTACATGTTTTCTTAATAAGCGTGATTGACTGAATAGGTCCTTATAATTTGGGACGGAGGGAGTAGTGATTAGGATAGAATTATTAAAGATATTGTTCCATATAGTAAATTGAAGTGAATAATTCTTGAACAGAATTATTATAAGTAAATCTTGTTAAATATAGTAATTACTAAAAAATCATTCCAGAGTTATAACTTATAAGTAGATATTATTAAATACTGCAATTAGGAAAAATCAATCTATAGTGAAATTAGTATTATTAGGAATAGGAAAAAAAAAAAAGAATTAGGAAAATATAGTATGTTATAAATAACTGAAGGGAAGAGAGTGAAACTATCCGTGTTCGAGGCCTTAGGGCAAGGTGATGCAGATCTCATTGATCTGCAGTGCTGTAATATGGGGAGGTTTTCCCTATTATTTCTGGTAAAATACCATGCTATTTTAAGAACTTTGTACTCCGGCTTCTTAGAGTTCAGGTTAGGCCTAGCTCTAGCCTAAAAGCTAGCTCAGGCCTCAGAGGTTAGGATTGCTCTACCTCCTTATAAAGACTACTTTAGTCATCTCTAGTCAATGTGAGACCTTAACACTGCTTCGAAAATGCCGGCCATTCATTACTGGGGACTTCGTAAACTGATCTAAATATGATCTTGTATTGACTGAATGATCAAAGCTATGATAGGTTCACCTCTAGTTATGCTTCTCTCTTTCTGCACTATTACTAAAACTCTACATTGCTGTTTCAATGTGTATGATTCTTACCTAGTTATTGTTTTTCTAGTCGAGAAACTGGTGCATTAAGTCGAATAATTGATCGAGGTAGCCGTTCAATAAATTTCATTCTGTCCTCTATGGTGTTCAACATAGCACCCACCATATTAGAGGTACGCCTCAGTTACTTTCTTGTTGCTTAGCTCTATGATGTATTCTCCCTATGTTGGTCATTATTAAGCACATATGAATATAAGCAGTAGCCGCATTTTTACGTTTGATTTTACTTTAATGAATTGAAAATTATTTTGTCATCCCAACTCTTGCTTCTTTGTTCTTGAACATTCTGAGCAGATTTAACATATATCCATCCAGATATCTATGGTATCAGGCATACTGGCCTACAACTTTGGAGCTCCTTTTGCCTGGATTACTTCCGTATCAGTTGCTGCTTATGTTATTTTTACACTAACTATCACACAGGTACTATCCCTTTAACAGTTAAACTTATCTAAATATGTAATATATTTATGTTTGGAATGGTTCGATAACTTCTTATTTTCATTGTTGTTCTTGTCAGTCATACGTTACTGTTGGAGTACAAGTGTGACTAAAGAAGTCCCACATTGGATAAGAAAGCAAGGGTTCTAGTATATAAGTGTAAGGACCCACTGACCCATTGCCTTTAGGTTTTGTGGTGAAAGTATGTGGATGCTGTCCAAATCACTAATGCTGTTAACCCAATTCCCAACCTATCTCGCTCTCTGCTCAATAGTAACTTAAATTCTAATATGGTATCAGAGTCAAAAGTGCCTAACGGCTCATGATCCATAAAAAAGGCTCAAATAAGAAAAAAAGTAAGGGTTCTAGTATATAAGTATAAGGACCCACTCACCCATTGCCTTTAGGTTTTGCGGTGAAAGTATGTGGATGTTGTCCAAATCACTAATGCTGTTAACCCAATCCCCAATCCATCTCGCTCTCCGCCCAACAATAACTTGAATTCTAATACGGTATCAGGGCCGAAAGTGCCTAACGGCTGATGATCTTAAAAAAAGAGAGGCTCAAATAAGAAAAAAAGGAAAAAAGAAGAAGCAAGTCATATAGGCCTTTGAGGCTCAAGTTAAGACAAAGGAGCACAAGTCCAACGACCTCTGAGGTTCCACTTGAGTACAAGCCCAGACAAAAGCAAGCCGTAAAGCCTCTGAGACTCAGACGAAGGAGCACAAGTCCATCGACCTTTGATGTTCTGTTGGATTACAAGCCTAGGCAAAGTAAGCCGTAAGGCATCTGAGACTTGAACGAAGGAGTACAAGCCCAGGCAAGAAAAAAAATAAAGTCACACTTGAAGGGGGACTGTTGGAGTACAAGCGTGACTCAAGAAGTCCCACATTGAATAGGAAAATAAGGGTTCAATAGTATATAAGTGTAAGGATCCACTCACCCATTGCCTTAAGGTTTTGTGGTGAACGAATGTGGATGATGTCCAAATCACTAAGGCTATTAACCCAATCCCAACCTATCTAGCTTTCCGCTCAACAGTAACTTAAATTCTTATACATACTTTACATTATTTTGGATTTTGTACTTTTAGCCATTTGATTTGTGAGGTTAAAATGGTCAGGATCCTGGTATGCAAAGTTAGGACATTTTTTTAGCCCTTGAATTTTGGACAGAGGAGCTAGATTGGTTAAAAAAGGGTAATCCCTTTAAAAGGACCATTATACACCAAATTGAACCTAATGGTAGTCTGATCCCAAATCAGCTGCTGAGCCAAACAACGTTGTAAAATAATGAATTTTATTGTCCAACCAATTGCACCTATTAGTGGCCTGTGCCTAGATAATTTAACCTTTTTGTCTTTACTTCTACCAAAACCACTTAATAAATTTTAGAAAATTTCCAATTTCGTCTTGTATGAAATAAGGTTTCAGTTCTCAGTAACAAACAATATTTGTTACAGGTCAACTGATATGGTAGGATATATGGACTTTAGTATGATAAGTGGACCAGTTGAAAATCCATTATAGATTGGGTTATTAGGGTGTCACATTCATATAATCTTACATTTCCTGTCTTTTTCAGTGGAGGACTAAATTCAGGAAAGCCATGAATAAGGCTGATAATGATGCTAGTACAAGGGCCATTGATTCACTTATTAATTATGAGGTGAGCATTTCAGTCACTATGTAATGATTTATTTCTGCTGTGTAATGTTATCTTTATTTTGTTGTTTTTGTCACAATCAAAAGAAACTGAAAGGAATAATTCTGGATACTATTCACTAAATCAAACTTTTCCGTAAGTAATTTACGATGGATAGGTTTTTGTGCTTTTAAAAGAGAAAATGCCCAAAATTCTGTCCTAAAATAGTGCTAGTTGCATTATTTATAACACTTCCTTTCAAACTGGTGAACGGATCTGTTGTCCTCAGCTTGCTAATAAGGTTCTGTAAGTACTCAGTTGATAACCCTCTAGTTAATAAATGGACTAGTGCCCAAAAGTAACATTTGCTGTTGTTAACAAACCACTATGTAATTTCTTCTTAATAAAGTCAGTATTTTTCAATGTGTTTTGTCCTGCGCTGCGATGTTAAACTAGATTTGAGAAATGCTCAGATGATTTATTGTCACAAAACAATTTTATAAGATCTTCATACATTATCTTCCAAGTCATCCAATAGAACCCTCATCCATACTAGTTCACAGACTTCTTGCGGATAACTTGAGATTCAGCTTTTGCACTTGACTGATCAACTACATTATGTTTCTGTCTCCTCCATGTTACCAAATTTCCACCTGAAAACATACAATAATCTGATTTTGATCTTTTATCAGTGATTTAACCTAACAGTCTTAGAGAAAAAGTCCAGTATAATTGATTCTAACTAAACATTTTTACATATAAGACTACATCATCTATCCTAATAGTCCCCCCTCAAACTCAGAGGCTGAATGGTGTTCTTTGTCAGCAACCCTGAGTTCGTCCTTGAGAATCTGAAAGCGAGTGAGAGAAAGAGGCTTTGTCTGAATATGACCAGTAGAAGGAATATGATCTACATGAAGTTTGTTAAAGTTGTAGTTATGCTTTTAACTGAAGCCTCACCTATAAATACTTTGCAATTGTTCATTCTAGATCAATGAAACATTCTCTCATATTTCTGCTCATATCAAATCTCAATAATTCAGCATGAATACTCAACAATTGAGTCCTAAAATACCGCTATTTACATTATATACAACAGTCACTTCTCTATGATGAATTTTTTGGTTCTTCTTTTACAGACTGTCAAATTTTTCAATAATGAAGTTTATGAAGCTGATAATTATGACAAGTACCTTGAGAGTAAGTAATTGATCCTGTGGACATTGGCCAAGTAGAGTTTGAGTTCTTTTAAATAGCATAGTTGGAAAGCTTGGGTAAGCAAAGCGATGCGTTTCCTTTCCTATGATTTTATTACACCTATATTGCTGCTGGAATGAAAATATCTTGCTATCACACAATACATAGTAACTAGTATATGTTGATTCTGTACAAATTAATTTATCTTTTTAATTAAAAATATTAATAATGCTGTTGGCCATATTTTTCTATAATGAGAATCAGATATTAGTTTTTTGGTATCTCGGATTTTCTTTTGTAAGTTGATTTTCACTAAAAAATGCTGTACCTTAAAATACAAATTTCTTCTTGTGTAGACAAATTAATAAGTTAGTTCAAAGTACATTTTGAAACCAAGCTATACGTTTTCATATGTCTCATAAGTGGCGTGCAAAGATGAATTCACTGTGCTTGTGTTGCATTTTTTTAATGAAATTTAGAAATTCATTATGGATAAAAAATATAAAATGTGTTTAGATAAAATCAGAATAAGAAGAGAGAGAGAATCAGATTTTGAGAAGATGAACAAATCTGCATTTTTCATTATTATTCTGATTTACAAGATGTAGCTCTTTTATAGAAGAGCCGAATGAATTGCTTACAAGAGAAGCTAACTAATCTGTTATGAAACTACATTTACTACCTCTAACAGATATTTCAACTATGCACAGCTGGCTATACAGCTGGCATAAGAGACTGATACAATTTGGAAAGCTGGCTATACGGCTGGCACAACAGAATGATACAAAGCTTACAAGCTAGTCTGACATAACAGTAGATCATATATACACTAACATTCCCCTCGAACTCAAGGTGGAATGTCAAATGAAAATTTGTCAATCACATTGTGGCAGGTTATCTAATTCCATCTAGGCTTTTACTCATATCTTAGTCTAATTTGATAACCACTGTCTAATTTGCTGTTGATACTTTAGTTTTTATCTTCTAATATCTTAGTTTATCAACAGAAAAACAAGTATGACAGGTTGTCTAATTTCATTTAGGATTTTTCTCCTTTTTTTTTTGTATAATTAACTGCTGGTGCTTCTGTGTTTTGTAATCTTTTTGTAGGGTACGAAGGTGCTGCTCTGAAAACCCAACGCAGTCTTGCTTTGTTAAACTTTGGTCAAAATATTATATTTAGCACTGCTCTTTCAACAGCAATGGTGCTGTGTTCTTATAGGATCATGGATGGCACGATGACTATTGGTGATTTGGTAAAGTTTCATCAGATTAAATTCTATGTTCTGGGTTTGGGTAGCTTTGCTGCACTGATGTTTCTATTTGTTCTTAAATGTTTTCCTTTTTCTTATACATTAAGGAGGGTCCCTTATCCTCACAAGTCACACCGTTTTGTAATCACCTTCGCTGTCTTAGTGAATGTTTTCTTTTTTAAAAATATTAAAATAAATTATAAATTGATGTATGATGTATCCATACTTGTTAATAAACATGATCTGAGATATAATATAAATTCAATGTACAGGTGATGGTGAATGGGCTTCTCTTCCAACTATCTCTTCCTCTCAATTTTCTTGGTGGTGTTTATGCTGAGACTATACAGAGTTTAGTTGACATGAAATCCATGTTTCAGTTACTTGAGGTATGGAACTTCAAAAAATTAACTTGCACTTATGGAATTCTTCTTCCTTCTCAGAATGTACTTGTGTGTGTGAGTATAGTTGACAAATACTATTGTATATGAGTTTAAGATGTAGATTACTAGACTTCTTTGTGGCATGTGTAATTTCCTCTTATTTCAATTAGTATTATTTCTTTCTTATTTTTATGTTTAAAATGTTGAATATTCTAGGTGATTCTGTTCTTTCAAGTTATGAAATTTCAATATTATTCTGTGCTTCACTGAGTAGTTTTGTAAGAAGCAGTTTCTCTGTAACTATGTTCGTAGTCTCTGTGTTCACAAAAATTGAATAATAAGATAATATTATTCACTGTTTATTCTGATACAGATATTGGTTAGATATATACAAGTCAGACTAGGTAGAATAAGAAATACACGTTAGATCCCATGATTTTCAGGATTCTATCGGACTGGGAGATACAATTAAATGTTCGTAACTCTACAAGCAAAATCTGTGTCAGAACATAAAATATTTCCTAGTATAGACAGCAGAATCAGATAAGTTCAGTGTCAGATTACGGTTTTCCAGATGCATTTTGACCTTTATTTGTCCAAAGATATGGTGTCTATGCATGAGATTGTGATTACCAGCAATTTTTGCAACCTGCTTGATTTTGTGATATTGCAAGTTTCTTTTTTCTATAATTATTATTGTTATTATTACAGGAAAGAGCCGACATCAGGGATAAAGACAACGCAAAGCCTCTGAGATTTAATGGGGGGAAGATCCAATTTGAGAATGTTCATTTTAGGTGCTTGATGGTCTCTTTACTACATAATGTGCTATCATTCATGTAGATTGACTTTGGGCTCACAACATATATCGTGTACTAACACATGAATTTCAAGCCAAGTCTCTAACACATGAATTCCAACTCTCCCCCTCATGCTTGAGCGTATAAGGTTCCAGTAGTTTGTGAATTGCAATGTTCACCACTAAA
Source organism: Acmispon strigosus (assembly GCA_030819835.1). Classification (NCBI taxonomy): domain Eukaryota; kingdom Viridiplantae; phylum Streptophyta; class Magnoliopsida; order Fabales; family Fabaceae; genus Acmispon; species Acmispon strigosus. Next base: position 40,519,703 of record JAUAMA010000005.1, on the reverse strand, counting down.
ATTAAGGTTCCGATTACACCCTAGATGGATTACTAGAACGAGAGCAATCAAGTGAACTTAAAGGGACCTTAAGTACTAGCTGATCTATCATTCTAGTCCCCATGATATTTAAAGCTTTGACTAAAATGTGAGCCTGGAAATGAGTGAGAACTTTATGTAGTATTTGGGCTGAGCCTAACTTCACTCCTTAAGTTGGCTCGTAAAGTGAGGATATGTCGTCCTTTATGATAAGGACTACTTTTGTCATAACTTTAGTCAATGTGGGATCTTAACACCCTACCTCATGGCTAGGGCTAGACTTGGAGAATAGATTATTTTTTTGGGAATGCCATGAGGCTCGATTGATTTTTTTGGTTTCTTATTTTGAGATATTTGCAGGGTTAGATTGAGTTCATTAATTTCCCTCCTTAAATAGCCGTGGGTCAAATTGATTTCTCGGGTAGCCACAAGTTAGGTTGACTCTTGAACTGGAACATGATGGCTCAATAAAAAATTAGGATAGGTTATGACTTATGATACTATTTTAGAATTTGGGGTGGGTCGAACTCAACCTGAAATGTTAGCTCATAGGTTGAGGATTGTTCATTCTTTATAAGGACTACTTTGGCCATATTTCTAATGTAGTATCTTAACAACATTTAAGGTGTCAATTACGCAGCGTGGAGAGATGAGTATAAATCATGAATGTTTGCGATATATTTTTTATGTTTTGGAATATATTTTTATGTTTGCGATATAAATCATGAATGTTTCATTACTTTAAGAGTTGTTTATTTTGTGTCTTTTAAAGATTTCCAATTAAAAGGAGAACAAAACTTGTTGAAGTGTGTAGTCTGTTATTATTTGGTGTGGTGTTAAAGTGGAAGGCCACATATTCAAGGGTCTCAATCATAGTTATCAGTATCTTACGATACGTACGATACATATTCTTGTGCCAGCGATACATATCGCAGTGTGAATCTAAAATGTATCTGAAACTCATTTTGTATCTCCGATTCGAGAGCTGAATCTTACCATTTACGAGTCACTGTTGAATCTTACGATCCAAAGTTGCATGCATGTTGAACTTTAGTTCAGTCGTGTTGCGTGACCAGTATAGCTTTCTACTTGGTCTGCCACCACCTCTCTTGTTTATCACACCTTGGTGGTCCCTTCCCTTCCTTATTCTATTTCTACTTGGTACAGTTTCAACCTTTTAATGATTCAATTGTTTGAATTATATTATGATTATTCACTAGGATCTAAGTATTAGCAAAGTAATTTGCATTTTGTCATTTATTGATGTTTTTGGAGGGGTTGAACACTTGAACTTTGTGTTCCAGCAACTATTTTTCTTCTTAGGGCTAGGATCTTTGATTATTTTGAAGTATATTTATATATTAGTTTGTTGTTATTCAATTTATGACTTTTTTTTTTGTATTTGTATCTTATGATACATTAAAAGATACGATTCACAATTCAAAAATTAGGGTCTTCCGATTCACGATACGAATCTCAATTTGATAGACCCTCAATTTACTCACTTTATAGTTTTTTTGATATTTGCTGCCCTCCTTGTGGTTGTTTCAACTTTGAAGGGTGTTTCATGTTTGTTATTCAGAGAGATTGATCAGCCTTCTACGCTCTTAACTCTTTTTCCATTTAGTTCTTTTCATGTTCTGTTTTGGAAGCCATCTTATCCTTAGATGTGCTTTAATTCTTTTCTCTGGTAAAATTCATTTTCCTTAAAAAATATCATATGCTAATAATTTTATAGTTTTTTATTCTGATGCATTTGGATGGATAGAGGATTTGGTATGTGGAGATATGTAAAATATTTTTCTACAAGTAATTATATGAATATGCCTCGTATGTAAACTTTTCAGTGAAAACCTGGATGAAGAGTTAGTTCGGTACGTGCTTATTTGTAAGATCTAAGCAATAATTAAAATACCCTCATTCATTTTTCTAGAAAATAAAAATACCAGTCGGTCGTACTGGTTAATATTAACTTTGTTTAATCTTTTTAACAAGTTACAGAATAGGTGGCATGGAAATTTGTGCTGGATAAAATATAAAATTTACACCTCTACAATGCTAACATGCTGATCAAATATAACTTTTTCAGCTATGAGCCTATGACTAATATTATTATGATTGTATATTGATGCATGCTATCACTTCAGTTATCTCACAGAAAGAAAGATACTTGATGGAATATCACTTGTTGTGCCAGCTGGTAAAAGTGTTGCAATTGTTGGGACTAGTGGAAGTGGTAAGGTTCAACATGATGAAATTCTTTATTTTTTTAAATTCCTTTGTTTTCAAAGTTGTCCCTTTAATTTTGTTTTCCTGCTACCTATGGTTGGACAGGAAAAATGGAATTTCCCGGGATAGATTTTCACCTTTAGCACTTGTCATGAACCAACTATTCCAAAAGCTTAAGCTGTTGGGTGAAGACACATGAATGGTTTTATATTACACTTCTAACACAGCCCCTCATGCAAGAGCCTATTGGGCTTGAAGTGTGGAGTCTGGACAATGCACAAACCCACCTCCATAGTGCTGACTGAAATTCAACTTTTAACTAGAATAAACTGGCGGTATTAGGAATCAAATTCTAGACCAGTTAGTCATAGAGACTGATACCATATCATGAACTAACTATCCCAAAAGCTTAAGTTGTTGGGCGAAGACACATAAGTGATTTTATATTATACATCTAACATCACTGTTTTGCGAATGATTTCCTCTAGGGTAATTAACAGTTGCTGGAGTTGCAGCTATCATGCTGCTGCGCTCCATTCCCAAATGCACATGGCAAAGTATTTCTCTAATGCAATGTGAAATACTACCCTAGCTCTGGGTTACTGCTCAATTAGCAGCTGCTATTCCGTTATTCAGCCAGACCATTTCCATCTGGCCACTACAGAGCTTCTTCTGTTTTCTTAGCTCTTAAACTGGGAAACTAATTGTTCATTGAGAATATTTTGATGTTCCCATCACTGGGCATTGCTCCAAACACCATAGCCCCTGTTCACATCTAAAATGGGCAGCACTTTTTCCAGACTACTACTATTTGTATGTTTACACAACACTTGGTTAAGTGGCTTCTATTTTCACTCCGACGTAGTTTCCAGTTGCTGTATTTAATTTCCCAACTTCTGGTAATTGTCATTTCCTTTCCTACATTTAGTATCAATCCAGTCATTCCACACAGTACAATTTTTTTAGGAATTTAACCCTGCCATTGACTTTAGAACGTGCTGATCTGCTAGACCACAAACTCATCCGCCCCTGGGTCCAACTAATTTTTTCTACTTGTTTGCTTCATAATGGACACTATAAATACATTGAGGCTGCCAAAAGGCCAATTGAGTGGCAGGTGGATGATCATGGGTTACCCATGCATGAACCACCCCTCTCTTGAGGCTTTTCTAATTAACTGTTGCTGCGTAACGGTGTGTCTCCAGCCATTTCAACAATACCATTCGTTCTAGGATATGATCTCAATTTGTTTATTATTGAGAATCCAATCACTGCACTATATTTTGAAATTTTAGCTATTAAATATTCTCTATCTTAGCCATAGCGTCTAGCTAGTTGGGTGAATATTTCATAATTTCCGCATTGCCAGCCTTATTTGAACAGGGCCTTCCTTTTTAAAGGGTTTCCCAATGGTATTGGAGTTTAATATCCTTTAGTGCTTGTAGGATGTACTGACTTCTAAAACATGAAATGCCTTTGTTTTCAAATATAAATATGCTCTGCTGTTGTATTTTCTGACTTGTGAACATTCTCTTCTCTACAATTCATGTTGACTTCTAACATGATTCAAATGTGTACATGATTGACAGGAAAATCAACCATTCTTAGATTGCTATTCAGGTTTTTCGATCCTCATTCTGGAAATGTAAGAAATGAAACAATGAGTCTACTCTATAGTGAGTTTAAGCTATATTGCCATGCTATGCTATATGTAACATCAAGTGTTATCCTGTCTCATTTGCACTCAGAGGTGCTTGTTTCTTTAACTTGTGTGCTGTATGGCTCTAAATGTGTGTTTTCTTTTTGTTACAAAATTTCTGTTTATAGAATAATAAAATATCATATTGATATGAATGATATGTTGGATGTTATTGCGAAAGGCAAAGAACTAATCTCTTTTTAAACTAATACTAGACTCTTAATACTAATTAAGTGAGGAAGGAAATTCATGAAACGTAAGGAAATCAATCCTAAAAATTAATCTAAGTTACCGTAAATTACTCTAAGACTTGACAATTGAGTGATTAGTATTTTAATCACAGATAATGTGCAAATTACAAGCTCTAATACTTATAGACTAAGTTACGTAAATCTCAATAAATGATAATCAAATAAAATTCTGTCCTAATAATTACACAATATGCATAGGAAAAAGAGACTTTGCTAGAATGGTCATCAATGCAAATTTCCTAGCAAGCATATTATAACACATTAAGAACTAAAACTTATTCAAATTCATCAAGTACAACATGGTGAAGCTTCAAACCACAAGAGAGCTAAGGAGACCCTCAAAGTTGCAACTAAAACTAATGCTGGTGTGCATTACCATTGTTATGACTCATAACAGGAGCATAATACGAATCACGACTAAGAGTCACTAGAGTTCTTTCATGAGAAGACCTAACACCAGATGATTTAAGGATAGAGAATAGTACAACATTAAGCGCTAGACTTCATCTTGGATAACCTAGTCCCAATTTCATCTTAGATGCTAGGGCCAAACTACACTGTTAAGAACCTAGGGTTCTTGAGAAAAACTGAAACTGAAACTTCTGTTATTATTCTTGATAATGAATACAAGAGAACAGAGTGATGTTTACAAGATTGCTTGCTGAACAAGCTAACAGCTTCTAACAAACTATGATAGCTGTCATAACTGAACAACTGTCATAACTAACTCTATTAGCTGACACACTAACTTGTGCGCAGCAATGTATGCTAACTCTACCCTATATCTCTAATAGCCCCCCTCAAACTCAAGGTGGGAGGGAAAGAGTCAGCTTTCTCAATCACATTGAGTTTGGCCTTCAATGCTTCAAAGTTGAGTGGAGACAAGGCTTTTGTGAAGATATTAGCTAACGGATCTTGGCCAGGGACATGATAGACCAGCAATGACTTGTTTTGAACCTTTTCTCTAACAAAAGAAATGTCCAACTCCATGTGCTTTGTTCTTGTATGAACAACTTGATTATGGGTGAGTACCACAACACCCATATTATCACAGTAGACCCTGGGAACTTGAAAAGGAACATGCAGCTCCTGAAGAAGGGACTGTATCTGCAGCAACTCTGCTGTGGTATTTGCCAAACTTCTATACTCAGCCTCTGTGCTGGACTTGGCAACTTGGGTCTGCTTCTTTGAGCTCCAAGACACCAGATTTGGACCAAAGAAAACACAGGAGCCTGAGGTAGACCTTCGATCATCAAGGTCTGAACCCCGGTCAGCATCACAATAGGCCACTAATGGGATTGGAGAAGCCTGGGAACAAGGTCTGAGCAGCAAACCATGTGAGATTGTACCCTTAAGGTACCTCAGAATCCGTTTGACAGCCTTCCAATGATCATCTAGTAGTTGACTCATAAATTGACACACCTTGTTGACTGCATAGCTTATCTCTGGCCTGGTGAGGGTGGCATACTGTAGGGCTCCAACAACAGATCTGTAATGTGTGGGATCAGAGTAGTAATTTGCCCCATACTTGCTGAGTTGGGCCCCACTGAGCATAGGTGTAGGCTGGCCTTTGGCTGTGGCCATATCTTCCTTGTCAAGAAGATCACCAATATATTTGGTCTGAGTGAGAAGAAGAGAGCCGTCCTGCAAATGCTTAGGAGTCTAGTAATTATCATAATTAGTTTCCCTATGTCATTAGGAGCAGGAGTCCAATATTCGTATAAATCAGGGTTAGTTTTTTTGTCTTTTGTATCATATCTCATATCAAATGAAGTCTTTATTCTTTATCCTTCCTTATCTAAAACCCTCTAACTTAAATAACTATAATGGAGTTGTTGATTTTAGGGAAATCGGCAACAAAGTTTTGACGGGATTTGTCATAGAGGATTGTATCACTCTTGTTAATGTATAGTAGTTAGTTTGTGGTTTGGGCCCTTAAAGGCCCACCTATAACATGTATGTATATATATAAGTTAGAACTTATCAAGTAAAGATACAAATTAATGAAATATTTTCAGATTCTATCATCTCTTCCAATTCAAAATGATATCTAGAGCCCTTATCTAGGGTGCTAGTGGTGCTTCTTTTCCTGGCTACTTTCCGGCGACTTTTTTGGAAATTCGCCGGGAAAAGAAGCACCACCAATACCCTAGATAAGGGTTCTAGATACCATGTTGAGTTGGAAGAGATGTGAGAATCTGAAAATATTTCACTAATCTGTATCTTTACATGATAAGTTCTTATCTATATATATACATGTTAGAAGTGGGCCTTTAAGGGCCCAAACCACAAACTAACTACTATACATTAACAACTTTGATACCATCTTGACGTTACATGGTTAGTCTTTAACGTCTAGAGGGAGGACAAGGAATACTCAGAATATAAGACTACATTCATATTGATATGAATGGTATATGAGATGTTATCTAGAAAGCATGGATGCAGCATTGGACATGGATAGGACGTGACACTGACATGAGGACATAACAACTTCTAAAAATTATGGGACACAATATAATAGTAATATAACACATAAAATTAGTAAAGTCAATACAAAAACACATGAAGTAAAAGAGGGAGGCAATATTCTAGAAGTTAGAATGAGGCATTATATACATACTTCAGTGCTAATTGAAGTGTCTGACACGAATAATGTCTTACACTACTTACTATACTAAGGATTACAACGTGATAGAGCCCAAATATGTTGTTTGATTCGTGTAACTAACCCTGTTAAGTGACTAATATAAAGCTCGATTGTTGTTATCAATTGTCATTAGAATAGCCATTGCTTTTCTCTTAAATTCTCATTCACAGTTGTACTTCACAGATAACGATTGATGGTCAAGATATTCGGGAGGTAACCCTTGAGAGTCTGCGGAAGTCTATTGGTGTTGTTCCACAAGATACTGTAAGTTGGAAAAATACATGTATCCCTAGAATTGTTCATTGGTCATGTTGGATTTTGCAAGTTGTGAAAGCCTGAGTGATTATGTGCAGGTACTTTTCAATGATACAATTTTTCACAATATTCATTATGGTAGACTTTCAGCCACAAAAGAGGAGGTAACTTCCGTTTTCCTTATTAACTTTGCGAATTTTCATTACAAGTTATTCTTAGCTCATTACTCTAGACGTGCAGGTCTATGAGGCTGCTCGGCAAGCTTCTATTCATGATACAATCATGAGTTTTCCTGAGAAATATTCAACAGTTGTGGGAGAACGAGGGCTCAAGGTGATAGAAATCCCCATTCATCATATTTTATTTTTTAATGCTTTTGGATGATCTTTTGTTTAGGGTAAGAAGATATGTAGAATTGCAAATCTCAAGTCAAGTCACCGGAACAGGCACTGGCAATGTAGATTTATACATAAAACCCAATGTCATTAACATATATGATGACATGAAATTTAATATTAAACTAACCCAAAGTTGTTTAGTGAAGACACAAATAGTTTTATATTATATTTCTAACGCGCCCCTCATACATAATCTATTGTATTCATGATGTAAGCTTCCCCACTGGGTACCCGATTGGCTCTTGTGTGGATAATGCATAGGCCCACTTACTTCGTGTTGAATTCAACTTTTTATTAGAATAATGAGGCAACAAGGGTCGAATTTTAGACCACTTAGTTATAGAGACTATGATACAATGTAAAAAACCAACTATCCCAAAAGCTTAACTTGGTGGGTATATACAAATAAATAGTTTTACATTATATTTCTAACATAAACCCTATTCAAATTTGCACATCTTATTATTGGAGGACTTTGATTTCAATATTAAGTCAAATTTAAAACATTATTGTTATAATTATGATATTGTATTCAGATTCTAATCAAATCCTATTTTACTGTAAATTATAACTAATTCAAACTTGTCCCGTTACTCTCAGTGCATTGCATAAGCTAAAATACTAGTATGTATAACTGATATTCATTGATTTCTATTGTCCTGTATGTAGATTTTGATCCCCTGGTGGTACCAAGGGAAATATGACCCTTTTTTTATGCACTGATGAAATTACAAATTTACAATATCACTCAATTTTTCATGAAGTGGCTTTCTTTGACAGTTAAGTGGTGGTGAGAAACAACGGGTTTCCCTAGCTCGTGCGTTCTTAAAGTCACCTGCAATATTGTGAGTACTCTGTTCATATACTATATACTTTTTTGTCAAAGATTCAATCTGGCCAGACCTATTGTGATGATTGAATCACATTTCATCAGGGAAAAAAGTTATCTATTAGGAATTATATAAATGTGTATGTCCAGTTCAATATTTCTCTAACTAAGGTATAAATTTAGGCAGTAATAACTGTAATTGATATTGTACCAAGATAAACATACGCATGTGTACACTGATTAGTTACAGAATTCCAGCTATTTTCTCCATTTAGAAGATGACCAAATAGTTAAGAATTTGATCCTTTCCTCAATTTTCATAAACAAATGAAACTTTATCACAATGTGAAATAGGCATGTCACATGTGTGTTAAAGGGCTCTTATGTGCGGGGTATGTTAGACATATATAATTGTCCCTTGGCAATGCACTATATATACAGTTATTTGGTGCATTTTCTTGGAGCCAAAAGCTCTGCATTTTTAACAATGTTCATTTTTCAGTGAACTGGCTTTGGAACAGGATTATGTAATTTATTTATTTTTAGCGTTCAACTAATGGCTGTTTGAAGCGAATCACTTTTACCAACATGTAGATAGATTTCGCAACCTTGAAACATTGTATTTAGGTGTTTTTATGCCTTGTTTCTGTTGTGGAGGATATTATCCCCACCATAGTTTTATTTTTATTCTATTTTCCTGAAAAAAAAAATTCTTCTTTCTATTGAAAAAGCAGAAAGTTACTCTCATCTATCCACTTATCACTTTTTGTGACAATCAATGGAAATCTCATCTGAAAATATTTGCGTATTTCTCAAGATGATTTGTAAAATATTTATATTCAACATGGAGGAAATCTGAAAATATTCGGCAGTTGTTTGTAGCAAATAACTGATGGTTGTTCTGTTTTTAGGGATATATCTGATTTTAGGGTGGTTAATTAGAGTAGTTGTCATTGTTAGTAGATGATGGGTAGAGAGTTTTCTATGTTGGAGACTTTTGCCTATTGCTGTATTGTATGCTATTTGTGTTCTGTAATACATATTTCAGCCATTTATTTCTGGTACATATTTCTGTTCATATGCGCACAAGCGTACTTTTTCCAATACAGGTAGCCAATATAGAATACTAAATATTTCTGGTGTTCCAATATTGTAACTGCTTGCCCTTGTCTCTGTTCTGACTTCTCTTAGGTTGTGTGATGAAGCTACAAGTGCTCTTGACAGCACTACAGAAGCAGAGATTTTAAGTGCATTAAAATCGCTAGCAAATGATCGAACTTCCATATTCATTGCTCACAGGCTTACCACTGCAATGCAGTGTAATGAGGTAAGCTTTCTCTTTCTAGGTTTTTGTCCTTACTACAAAATTTACATGAAGTTTGCATAAGTTGCTCCAGAATCCAGTAAACTGATTTTGTCTCCAGTAGTAATCTATAATATGTCAGGACAACTCATCGGTACTGTGAACCAAGACACTATCAATAAGTCTCAATTCATAACAGTAGATTTATGATTAACCATTCGAGTTGGATAAAAAATCCTCGTAATTAACGTTTATTATACGTGGTACGTGTCTTCTCTTGACAAATCTATGACTTATATCAAAGGAGTTTTTTTTTTTTGTCAATGTTCAGATCATTGTTTTGGAAAATGGAAAAGTTGTTGAGCAAGGACCACATGAAGCGCTCTTAGCTAATACAGGAAGATATGCACAGCTTTGGGGCCAGCAAAATAAGACAGTTGATGCAGTTGACACAGCCATCAAAATTGGAGCATAAAAGAATAAGTTTATCCCTTTCTCTTCATAAGGGGAAAAATGCATACTACATATGTTAATAGCACATGTATTTTATGACAGTTTTGAAATTCACTGATACCTATCCAGCAATAAGTTCTCTATATGTACTAAAAAAAGCTATAAGTTCTCTCTAGCCTGTTGATCCATTATCATACTGTTCACTAGACCAATAAATGCATATGGATCATATGTTGGGTCAGGCAGCAGGGAACATCAATTTGACAACTTCTCTCTGCACCCGGGAAAATGTGTTCTTGGTGTTCCAAGGGACATACCAGTTTCAGATTAATGAGGCTGGATGAGCTTTATGTGCGAGCAAGAGTTTGTATTATTGGAACTAGATTATTTGTTGTAAGGCATGTATTATTGCATAAATTAAAGCACTTTTAAGTAACTAGAAGTGCTTTCTTGTATATGAAGTGCTTGAGCTAGTAACAGAATTTGCTTTTATTGTAGCTGATTTTATAATTATTGAAGAGAGGCATAGTTCAGTAATCTAATTCCAGGGCTAAGCGGATTGTTTTCTTACCTAGTAACAGAATTAGAGCAGTATCATCTTTTATGATTAGTCCCGTTACTATTCTGTTGAGCTGATTCTGATTACCTTTATTTTGTAGGTATTTAGTTTTCTTCATATCCGTATTTTTGTGATTCTAGCTACTATCAGCACAATCCATTATATGTTGTCATCATGAGTTTGGATTCTTCGTTATTTGGTTGCAAGGCGTTCGTTGTTGTCAACTTGGCCTCTTTATAGATAGCAGGAGCAGAATGTGACATGGTAATATGTCTCATAAGGTAATCAGACGATCTTATTGTTGGGGTTATTGACTCCTCTTGTTTTTTTTATGCCCGTATTTGACATTCGGATATATTGGTAGTCATATCTTGCTTGACACCTTGTTTGGTCTTCTGGTTGTTAGATTCACTCACTTATTTAACTCTATTTATAGGGTGTGTATGAGAGCTGTCTTTTTTGTTTCAGGATTTTGTTTTACATTGAGCATCGATTTCTCTTTTTCGGTGTTCTTGTTTGGTTGCTGTTGGTTTACTATAGTTTCATCCCTTTTTATTTTTGGATGTATCATTGCTGGTTTTTCATTCTAGTTCACCATTTACGTTTGTTTGCTAAATCAACTATCATGTGGCAATCCTCAAGAATCAATATTCCTTTGCAAAATAATCAATCAAGTGTCCTTTATTTTTTCTTTTTTCAAAGGATACTTTTGTAAAAAGCTTAAAGTTACATAAAATATAACATAGGTGAGTGTTAGAATATAAAAAGACATCTTATAATATCTTTGATCATATCTTAGAGTAATTTAAGATAGTTTAGATTATTCTTTAGGATTGGTTATTTATTTTAATTTGTTCCCTTTTTTAATTAGGATTACGAGTTATATTTTCCTTGACAAGAATAAGTGTTTATCATTACTATAAGTAAGAAGTGTTTTGTTATTTTGTAAGATCAAACTCTATATAAACTATATGCTTTGTAGCTCCAAAGGATCATTCCAACCAAGGATTTCAATTTTGTTGTTGTGGGTTATCAAGATTCACGCCATTTTTTAGCATTCTTCAGAATCAATCAATCTTTAAATACCTTGATACTCACTTGCAATTGGTTTTGGATTATTGAAATTGGTGATTTTTTTGTTGTTGTTGTTGTTAATTTGAATATAAAAGTGATCGTGATTTGGCTTTCTTTGAAATTATTCACCATGTGTTTCACGAATGCCTATGTAAAAAGGGGGGTTTTCAGATTCGTGATATTCTTTGAGCCAAAATATCATTATAGGTCACGAAGGTATTTCCCATCCAAATTGTAAAAGTCAAAATTAATGAGTGAGAAATTCAATTTCTTTCGATTTAATATGAAGTTAATGTATTTTTGCTTAATTTGGTACATATCTTGAATTTTAGGGAATTTGATTTAAATTCAAAAGAGGTTTAGTTAGTTTAAGGCTCCTTTAATGAGTTTTTTCTGAATTTTGAAATCTCTGTCAAATGAGCTTAGGATGGAAAGATTCTTCCAAATCCAAGTGAACTCTCTTCTTCATCTTGACTTTTCTTTACATTTTATCATGCACTTCTAAATATTTCTAGTATTAGGTGTAATTGATATTTATTCTTAATGTTGCTATGATGTAGTTCAATTTTTTAGATTGATTGTTGTGTCAAGATTGAAATTGTCCATTATCAATGCTAGTTTGTGTTTGATCTTAAAGTAGCAGTAACATAGGGATATGTCATGTTTAACTTGGACATGAATTTGTTTCTACGTTAATTGTCCATTATCAATGCTAGTTTGTGCTAGAATCAATGAGGGAAACCCAAGAGGCTTAGTTGTTTTTTGTTTTTTGATGAAGTCTCAGAAAATATAAACTTATGGATTTCATAATATATGATCCTGACAATGTCCACTATATAATCCATCATGATACTGTAAATAAGGTAACTCTTGCTCATTGGTGTATCAGAGGTATGGTTTGAGGGAGCAACGTTTGCCATCATGAAGTTGGTACAAATCCAAGTGATGGTCTTCATGATGGACCTCTTGATCTTCATTGGCCTCCCATGAGAATTAGGCAGTTAACATTGGCCCTCAATACATAGTAGCTCAACCACCTCTGTGTCACTAAATCCCATGGTATCAATATAGAGCCTGAAAAAATCACAAAGCTCATGCTCTCCTAGAGTCAAAGGAGTGCTCAGAAAATCATTGACAGAATCCATATCATAGGGCATAAAACATTTTTGGCCATGTCAGGCTAAAATGACCCAACCTCCTTTTACAATCTCCTCATAAACTTCACTGTATTCATTTGGCTCAATGTCTACCTCACTTCTTCAATGAAGAGTCTTGTCTCAATTTCCATGAACCTGCTTTGCTTTGTGGAGTTCCTGAATATTGATCTCATTCTCATAGCTGCTGCCCTTTCTTTTCTTACTTAAAAGTGGCCTCTTGGGTGGTTGATTTTCTTGGAGGCATCATGCAAAACAAACAAGGATAATCACAAGTTAGTACAAGGTTTATGCAGAAAATAACACAAATAAGGCCAGGTTATAGGGGGAAAATCGCTTAGCAAATTTGACCCAGAATGACAATGTTAGATTCTGGCTAAATTTTCTTAGTGAGACCAAGGCTCGCTTAGCGAATGCTTGGTAGCGTGTCTTCTTTGCCTAGTTCAAAACATGTCATTCATGTATTCCCATAAACATTTGACATTCATGGTTTGTCTCTACTCATATGAATCATGTATTTTAACCCATGAATCATTCATAATTTGCATATGTCGATGAACAATTTATGAGGAATGTCATCTCTCATGAATCACTGCATTGTCATTTACACAAATTATCAAGCACATGGGGTTCACGATTTTTCCAAAAACTATTTACATCCAAAAGTACTAACAATTTCGAAACCCCCATTCAGTTAAGCGATTATCTACACTGAATAACCCTTTATGAACCATGACTTAAAGAGAAACATATTCAATTCAAAGCAACAATCTATCACTCAAAAAAACCCTCAAATTGAATGTATCCTTTGACATGCTCAAATCATGATAATCTCCAAAGTACATTCCTGTACACGAAAGAGCATCACACTCACATTTTATTCAACAGTGCGTTCAAAGTCCATCAAATTCAAGAGCATCTCATTTAGGGTTCACATTGTGCTTTCCATGAATAATCACAACCCACATTCTTAATGAACAACTGTTCAACCTAAATTTCATTTGCACAACTTATCATGTAAGGAACATGGATATCCAGCAAAGGATCCCAAACGTAGTAGACAGAAGAATTGGAGTATTGATTCCAATAGTCGATCATGATTACAAAAGATGGTAAAATGATACAATGAGAGTTCTATTTATAAGGTAACCAAAGTAGTAACTAACTAGTAGCTCACTAGATCTAATATCCCCGCAAGCTGTAAGTGGTAAGAGTACATCTAGCTTGAAAACATAACTATCCAGAAAGAGCAATCTGATACAAGGTACATGACTAGATAATTCAAGCACCAAAGATGACAAGTCTTTATCTCTGAATTGCACTGGTGCTCCCTGCTGCTACTTCTTCTAGAGTTGTACAATGTGTCTCATCAGGGGATGCTTCATCTTGTAATGAAATTATTTTGTTGATTAAATCCAAGAGCTACAAGAAGTGACTGAGCAGCATACCTAAAGGCATTTAAGGCAATTTCCAAGACTTTCATCACATGAGAAATGTGTTGTGAAAATACTTTCATGATATAACTTCTCAAGATCATAAGGAAACCTGCTATCTGACAGAATCCCATCTTGAAAATTCTTCAAGTTAAAATCCCCTTGGATTAGCCTTTCCTTCACAAAAGCACACACATAGAAGAGGGGCTTGCAAATTGTAAATGCTGTGAATCGTTTGTTCCGAATTTCCAAAAGATGGAAAGGGGTAGAAAAAGCAGTAAACCAATTTAAAGATATGAACAAAGTATTGTAGCATATTCAATCTTCGATGAACTGAAAAATTAAGCTGCCATTCAATTAGGACCTTGTTATTCAAATCAAACTCATACTTATTCATAGTTCCATAATGTCATGAAAGTATGATGGTCACAAATATAGCCAAAAGATCAACTAGATATCAATATCCCCTCTCTATAGGTTTCGCACAAACACCTTGTGAGCAACACAAAAATCCATCAGAATCAAATACAAGTCTCTTGAAGAACTTTCCTATCTTTGCAGCATTTCTACAAACACCTTGAATGCAGTTCCAATATCCACCAAGATCAAACAATATTATCAAATCATTCAGCCAACCAAAAACAATACTCCTTAATCCTAGCAAAGACTTCATGAACCGTTGAACTTGTTTGATCAAAAGAGGATTTTCTTTGTTCTGAAAAATTACCTCTGTGATGAGTGTGCATTTGACACAGAAGCGAGTGCGAACCGCGATGGCAACAAGCGGCACGGCGTCGGCAACAGGCTAAACTTCGACAACATCAAGTGGCACGACTTCGGCAAAAAGCGGCATGACGACGGTAACAGGCTGAACAGTGACAACAACAAGTGGCGCGACGTCGGCGACAAGTGACACGACGAGTGGTGAAGAATTCGTGTGCGAATGTGTTGCGAAATCCAACGATAGTGAAGAAATTGGAGAATAAATGAAATCTTCTCTCGAACTGTGATCGAAGTGATGTTGATCAAAGAAACCCTCGCCGAAATTACCGAAAGTGAAAGGCTCCATTGTCGGTTTCCACGCCGAAACCTAGGAATCTTTATCGGCGAAGAAAGAAAGACTCGAATCATCAACAATCTTCTCAGAAACTGAATCATCAACGGCAGAATCAAAGAATGCAGGGGAAGAAGGAATCAGAGAACGCAAGACAAAATCTGTATCTTCAAAAACTTCAGGCTCCGGTGTGTGAAACTCCATGGCTGAATCAGAGATTGTAGCTTCGTCCAAAGAAGAGGAATCAGAGAAAATCTCCTCAGGTGCTATATGCTCTGTTGCTGGATCAGAAATTGTCGAAGAAGAAAACTCGTCTCCAAGATTGATCAGATCCGAGAAGGTGAAGGACGAGTAGAGGGGCTGGCAGCGGTGCGACGTGAACGTTAGAACTTCTGACGATGAGAAGGTCGGAGATAGCGATCGTAGCACGACGGCAGCAAAAGCGGCGGTGAGCTCCACTGTTGGAGCTCTGATACCATGTGAAAAACATGTATATCCAGTAAAGTATCTCGAACATAGTAGACAAAAGAATTGGAGTATTGATTCCAATAGTCAATCATAATTACAAAAGATGGTAAAATGATACAATGAGAGTTCTATTTATAAGGTAACCAAAGTAGTAACTAACTAGTAGCTCATTAGTTCTAATAATTTTTTTTTTTGAAAAACGCTCACTAGTTCTAATATAACAACCCCATAATCAACTCCAATCATCAAACAAACAATTGAGTAAATAAGAAGTAAAGAATTGACACTTACTTGATGATTGAAATAGACTGACATGGGTGCAGATTTTTGAAATTGTGAAGAACATATACGGAGTGGGAATGTGAGGTCGTGGGTTTTTGAAAGTGAAGAAGAGGAGATATGTTTTAGGGAATGTGGGGAAGGGCACTTTACAATTTGATTCATTAAAAGAATCAAATTCATTTTTAAACTTGTTTAGCGAATCAAGCTCAGTATCATTTTCAAACTTGTTTCAAACTCCTTTGCTCAGCGAGCCACATGCTCGCTTAGCGAGGTTGTTCTCGCTTAGAGAAATCAAGGCAGTGTCTCCCTCTTTCAATTTCTAAACATGCTCGCTTAGAGAATCCCATTACTGCTTAGTGAATTATACAGAAAAAGCCTCATTTATCAATAAAAAAAAACAGGGGAAATTGGGGGAGTTTTTATAATGTTTTTCTATGTATGCATTTTTATACCTCCAAAACACTTACCTTCCCACCTCTGTTTTCTTACCAATCGATCTAAGTTATGCCTAGTACTATGCTTAACCCGTGAAACATCTAACTATGCTTTATTAACTTAATTTCACATGATCCAAAACAAAACATACTTAAAATTCAAATAAAAAATAAAAACGTCAAACACATATATGAAACAATCCATAATGTTGGGTTGCACCAATCCATTCATATCCACTTCATCTCCATTATTTCCAAGACTGTGTCCTTGGGTTTGCTCCGGTCTGCATTCACCAATTCGACAAGGCCCTCGTCCACCACCTCTCATGCCTCTGTTACGAGCCTGTATCAATCAAAGTAAATGATAACCACGAGATCTGGAAAGTGTTCTACCAAATCCCAAAGGCAGCGCCAATATTCATGTTTAGTAAACGAATGAGCTAACCAAGTCGGAACTCAAACGAAAGTAGGAAATAAGACCTAGCTGCTATTGTATAATAATCCAGTGAACATGTCAATTACAAATGAACCTTTTCCTTTTATAGTTGAAAACTGTAAAACTCTAAACCCAGTCCGTAATTGGACTCCTGGGCCTCATAAAATTACGGCCAAGAGTCATTACATATTGTTAACTATACTTAGCCCGCCTTAACGGGGTCAAAGCCCTAAAACAAGGAACTGGCTCCCCATGCGTGTGAGAGACTCGCTAGGAATGAAGGTCCCTAAAAGGGTTTTGAGGGTCTTCAGAGCCTCTCGAGTTCATTTGGATTGCCCCCATATAACCCATTAGACTAGGAAGGCTGGAAAGGCACTTTCCTGGCTCTAACGCAGTTCGCCAACTATGCCTTAATCACTGAGTGCTCGCCTTTGGATTAGCTTTCGGGAATCCTTTGCCCACCACAACCATGGGTCATTTAGTGAGGGATTGCCCTTCTCAAGCACTATCTAAGCGAGTCTTTCATTTGGAAGTCTTTGACCAGTCCAATCTCAATATTACTTGTGCGATAGAGTTCACATGCTCTTAGGCGCGTTTAGACTACGCCAATGTTCATGTTTAGTAAACAAATGGGCTAACCAAGTTGGAACCCTAACGAAAGTAGGAACTACGACCTAGCTGCTATTGTATAATAATACGGTAAACATTTTCCTTTTATAGTTGAAAGCTCTAAAACTCTAAATTCAGTCCTTAATTGGACTCCTAGGCCTCATAAAATTACGACCAAGAGTCATACTGTTAACTATACTTAGCATGCCTTAACGGGGTCAAAGCCCTAAAACAAGGAACTGGCTCCCCATGCGTGTGAGAGACTTGCTATGAATGAAGGTCCCTAAAAGGGTTTTGAGGGTCGTCAGAGCCTCTCAATATCATTTGGATCGCCCCCACATAACTCATTAGTCTAGGAAGGCCAGAAAGTCACTTTCCTGGATCTAACGCAGTTCGTCAACTATGCCATAATCACTGAGGGCTTACCTTTGGATTAGTTTCCGGGAATCCTTTGCTCACCACAACCATGGGTCATTTAGTGAGGGATTGTCCTTCTCAGGCGAGTCTTTCATCTGGGAAGTCTCTTACCAGTCCAATCTCAATATTACTTGTGCGATAGAGTACACATGCTCCTAGGCGCGCAAACTCATTAATAATTATTTCTTTGGGTATTAATTCCCATTTAATACAATTTGGAACTTTTTGAATTTTTTATTCATTATATAATTGTCCAAGTTACGTTTCATGTTACTTTTGAAGCTATCCTTGACAATCGTATCTGGAATTACGTAAGCCCATAGTAAATGCCAATAAATCACTCATATTAACTGCATTCCCATAGAGAATTTTTAGGTTAAAATGTCGTAGATTTCTTATTCATTGAGCAATATAAATTTCACTAGAGTTGAAACATTTCATAAAAAGTTAAGAGGTGGTTTGATCTCCAATTATTTCAACTAGGAGATTTGGTAAATTTCTCACTTTCTTATTTGCTTGAGATTTGAATTGGTGTTTTTTATGCATTGTTTTTAATGGGATCTCATTCATCTGCTTGTCCAGGTTCATCGTGTCAAATTATCATGGGTATGTATTCCTTCATCGACATTTATTTTCTTCCCAATCCTTCTTTTCATGCCTGATATTAGAACTCATAGTTGTTCAATTTACTTGAATTATATTACTCTCCCTCCAAAATCCTCTTACTTTACGATCCCCATTAAAAATGGCTCCTTCCCCTCTCATTTCATCTTCTAAATCTACTATCAACAATTTTTTTTATCTCATACCATCTCTTTTATCCACTACAAAACTATTTAATATAAAAAAGACGCACATTGATTGATTTTTTTGCTGAATCTTATTTAGGTTAATGGAAAGAAAATTATTTGGATGATACATCTCATAAGAAGTTCAAAAGAGTAGGAAAAAAAGTTTTTTAATTAATGAGTATCAGATCTTGAAAATCAATTTTCTCAGGTGGTATTTTCATGTGATCACGATTGTAAATTTTACGTTAATTTTGTGTCCCTTTCAAATTTCCAAATCCTACCAAAGGAGAGATTTATGCAAAACTTGTTCATGCAAATTCATATAAAAAATCACTAAATTTTGTCTCTAAAATGGTAGATATTGGTATATTTACTAATTTACAGTCTATTTATTAGCAGAGTAACAATAGAGAGACTGAGAAAAAAGTTGAGAGAGTGAGAAGAGAGAGAAATAGAGGACAGAGGAGAAAAACGACCGTGATTAGTTAGGTTTGATAACGTTGGAAAAAGAAGAGATGGAAGACATGTGGACCTTATCGCTTTTTGGACTCGCCACAAATCGGAGAGAGAAGTGTGAGAGGATTGCGTTTTATTTTTTAATTTCCAAATTTATCCTTACTTGTAAATATCTATATATTTATTACATATATAATATAAAATTTCAAAAAGCATATTAGGAATTTTCGTAAATAAATACAATAAATAAACATGTGTTCATATTAAGATTTAAATATGTGTTTAAGTGCGTTATTACCAAGATTTAAATATACATACGTGTACACACGTCACACGCCTTCAATTTTTAATTTTTTATTAATTGTTTTCTTGGTTTTCATATGCTTATAATCTCACTCTCCTTTTTCATTTTTACGTGAAGAAGAGCTTCTCGTTGACATTCCCCCTCTTGAGTTGCTATCTTGTCTTACCTTTTATTAATTTACCTTATTAATTTAACTCAATTAGATTATATCATTCTCTTGTTTTCATAACAAAAAAATCATTACAAGATTTAACTTGATTTCTATTCTTAAAAACTTTCAATTTTATAGTTTTATTTTTGATATGTGCTTTAAAACTTTGTACGAAATAAATTATATTTAACATCAATAAATTAAAAGCAATACTTTTCTCTAGTCTAAAGAAGTTAGTTTAGGGTGGATTTTTTTTTTTGTTACAAGTTTAGGGTGGATTTTAGTCTCTAGTTGTTTCTCATTTACATTTTAGTCTCTATATTTTATTTTTTTCTCATCAAATATAGGTATATATAGATTTGTGATTTTATGATTTATTTTGCCCAAGTATAATTTTGAGTATCTTATTTGTTTTAAGATTTACTTTTCAATGTGATATATTACACATAGAATGAACAAAACATGCTAGTGTTAACGTATATCTTGATGAATCTATACATAGGGTCTGAAAAGAAAAAGGGAATTGTGATACAAGAACTAGATCATAATGAAAGGCGGAGGAGTGCTCGGATTGTTGCTCTTGAAGAAAGAAGGGAGAAGGGGAAGGAAAGGATGAATAACTCACTCAACACTGAAACTTGTAACAAAGGAAAAAGAAAAGTAGGCCAAGAACCCATATCTCATTATGAAGAGCAACATTTTCCCACCAATAAGGAACAAAGTTACATAACACATCATCAACTTGCTTCATCAACTCAGGTTTCATGTTTTTCATTCTTCTCATTCTCCTAATGAAAAAAAAAAAGGAAAATGCAAAATAGATACAACTACATTGAATCTTATAATAGATACAACTACATGCTCTATGTATTTTATTTGTTTATTGATGTTCTCTTCCATTCTAAAGCCGATGCAGGAAGGACATCAAATCCTTAAGAGTGCAAGTACTTCAACAATAAACAGTAAGCTTGTTATTTGATTATCATATCACATTGTAGAGTAAGAGTAAATAATGCAAAATTTAAACAGTTGTCAACCATTATCCGCCTTAAGCTAACATATTGCAGCGGTTTCACTAGAACCGTTGCAGTTTTCCTGCCTCTAAGTACACATTTTCATGTGGTGTTGTCAACCATTATTGGTGAAATTTTCCATTGACAGTGACTAATTTCTTTTAAACTACATATTGCTTCGTGCAGTGTCATCATCTCTTAATGGGATGCCTAAAAAGCACATGCTTGAAAATATCCTTGATGTATTGCAGAGGTGAGAACAATGTGTGAATTTCATTTTAATTGGATAAGAAATGAGTCATTTTATTGTCTTCCAAAATTTAAACCTCAAAGGGTTCTTTGCATGAATGATTAGTTTGTGGTTAATTTAAATGTGCAGTAATGACCCAGAGCAGTTGTTTGCAGAACCAATTAGTATTCCTGTTGTAAGTTAATGCCTTTTGAAAATATCTACATTATTTCTTGTTGTTCGACTATTGAGCTTTACTTTTGTTGGATTATTAATTTTTGAAGGGAGATGATGATTGCTACATACTTGCGATGTATCCCACAGACTTTGCTACACTGAGGGAAAAACTTCATTACAACATGTATAAAAGCATGAAACAATTCAAGGTATAAAAATCATCGTATTCTCAATTCTATCATCGTCTTCCATTTCCTAATTTTTCACACATATATATAGTATTGTTCGTTTTAAACGCCTAAAGACTACTACATATTGTAATTTAACCTCAAATTATTTGAACAGTTTGATGCGTAATATTAAAAATGACTTAGAAATAGAATATATAGACAAATTTCCTAGCTAATCTATCTCAACAATAGCTTTCAAACTCAATCTCAAATATTATTTTCAAAACTAATCTTATCTAGCACATGATAATACTTATCATATCTTATCATAATAAGACATATCTCATATCTAGTATTATCTCATCATAGTAAAACATATCTCATATATCAACATTCCCCTCTCAAATTGGAGGGTATAGATTATATGCATACTTCTTAAGGACTTAGTGAAAATATTAGCAAGTTGATCCTTTGATGTTTTGATGATGCCACAAATAAAGTTTTCTACAACAAAACGGCAGCCAAATTATATATGTTTTTTGTACTCTGAAAGGTTGGATTGGAGGAAATGTGCAAAATGCACATTAGCTCACATGAATTTTTTTTTCTTCGAAGAACATTGAGAACAACCTCAATTTTAGACTCTATTGCAGCTAACATAACAATTGCCTTATCTTGCAAAAACAATTGCCTTAAAAAATGGCTACTCACTGTTATTGCAGTTTTCAAAAACATTTTCAACTGAATTTTCATCTCTTCCAATAATGTACAGGATGATGTGTATCTACTCTGTTCCAATGGCATGAATGTTAATCCAGTAAAATCAAGACGCTACCTAGTGGTATGACCAGATAAATAGAAAGTCTTATTCTGTGTATTGTAGTTTACTATTATGATAAATTCTCAAATATATCTAAATTTTGTTCAACATGACCTCTTTTAGGCTGAAGCTCTATATACAGTCGCAAGAAACATTTTTGATATTCTAGGTGACTCTAGAGAATTTCACTTGGAATGTTTACCAAATAATAGCTCCACTGCAGCCCCAAGTAGAAAGACAAATGGTCGTGAACCAAGATCCACAGGGCATGCAAGGTTTCGTCACAACTTTGATGGTAAGAAATTTTATTCCTCTCTTGACCTTCATATAGTTCTATTCTAATGTTATTTGACTCCATCTTGTAATAAATAATACTTGCCTCATAGTGTTCATTCTAAATTGTTAACAAAATTGCTTATTCTAACAATATTCGAGCCAAGTATTCCCAATTGGACTCATATTGAAGCAATATATATTTGTCTCTCTAATATACTTTTTATATCACTCTTTACTGTTAAATAAAATCCATGTGATCTCATTAGATAAGGAGTATGTCCAAGCAAATATGGAGCGGAACCCATATAGCTTAGTGAATTCCATATGAATTTCATGTAATAATAAAACATGTATGCAAAAGCAAGTGTTAAAAGATGTTATATGTCATTCCTAGTGGTCAATAATATAGAAGTTAATGAATGGTACCCTGAAAACAATCTAGTTAATTACATTTTATTATGCCAATGTTGATTTGCACACATTGTTGAGGGCAACAAGTAATATATATGACTCTTGAGGTTGTGTATATTTTCCTATCTTGATGGTTCTTGAGTAAGAAAGACAAAGATAAAAAAAAAATTAATCATATCAAACTAGGAGAGGAGAGGGAAAAAAACCTCTATCCATCACAACCAAACAATTAAAATCTATGTGTGGTGTTTGCTGCACTCATTTTACTATTCCCGTGTTTGCTGAAGTCTTATAATTTCATTTTGATTTAAACAATTTTCTTCTATCCTTTCTTGACACAGGTAAAAACATTGTGGAGGACTTGAATTCTCCCAAACCAAATCTTCAAGTAAGTTTTTTTTCCCTCCCTCACAATATTCAAGTTATTTATCTCTATGAATGTTAGGATAATTGCATTGTTTAAGACTCCTCAAAAAAAAATTGTAAAGACTTATTACAATTCTAAAAGATGAGTTAGACCAATTTTTGAAAGATAAATTAGCTACTCCAAAAGTTTACTGTGCATCCCAAATTTTGAAAGTCACATGGAAAAACAAAACCCATTTCAAGCATGAATTTGATGGTGCATATTAAGTTGCGTTTAGAAAATCCCAAATCATGATTTGGACAATATAATTGAATCCTGTAACTTTGACCTTAACCATAATTTGGGTATTCAAAATGCACATATGTCTTGTTTTATCTCTCCATAATCCATATGTAGTTTCCTGTTTTATTTCTTTACCATTTAACTGAAATCTCAAATTCACATTTTTTATTTAAAGTTAAACCCTAGTATCACTAATCCTTGAATTGGAAAACTGGCTTTGCAGTTGAACAAACATTTTGGGCAAAGTTCTAACAGTGGAGAACTTGGACCAGTAGATCAAAGCATAGCTGACAAAAGAGTAAAAGATCTCAAATTTGGGCAAATTTTCCAAGGTGATGCTTCAACATCAAACTTGGCCAATGTTGTGGACACTCAGGTTAGTCAACCAACACCTCAAAGAGATGCAGGAAAAAGCCAAAAAGAAGCTGAAAGGTTTGAGCAACTTCTGAACAGAGAAACTCCAATGCCAAACCTCCATGCTCCTGCATTGGAATTGCCAATAGTTCAAACAGTTGCAGCTGAAAAACATGACACTCTACAAGTTCAGCAACTTTCCTCCATTGGTGAGCCTCCAACTCTAAACCTCTTTCCAGAAGCACAAACAATCACTCCTCATCAATTAGTACCTCAAACAGATGCAGCCAGAGGAGTCAACACTTTGCTGCTTCCAAACCTCAGCAACAATGTTCCAAATCAATCAAGTGTCTATAAGCCAAAGCCACTACACCCTCCGCTATGCTCATTGAACCAAAGGGCTACAGCTAATCTAGACATGAATCTGGGAGCACAATCTTTTGTGCCTTCACAAGGTTCAGGCTTTTCAAGATGGGTGAATGTGAGTTCAGATAAATCCCTAAATCGTGCAAATTTACAAGGTAGTACTAGAGCACCTATTATGACTTATGCTGACTTGCAGATGCAGCTTGGAGTGATGAACCCTATGGGCCCATTTCCCATGTGGAAGGCCAAGTCAAAATCAAATCTTGCAGAGGAACCCTCAAGCAGCAACCAAATGGAGGAGGAGACAGTGATAGGAAATGCAGGACAACCAGAAAGGGAGGAAGAGAGTGATGAGGAGGAGCTAGACTTGGAGCTTAAACTCTGAGTTTGGCAGAAAAATTCTCTACTGGTTTATTGGATTAAGAGGATTACTGTAATTGAAGTTAATTTACTTTGCAATTTTATAGACAATTGTTGATGCATGTCGATGCAAAGAATGCTTCATGTGAAGTTTTTTTTCAGGAAATTTGATCTAAACGAATAAGATTGAAAATTTACCTCTCGCTGCAACGGAACCAGCTCCATGCACCGCCATGGCTGGAAATCACAGTCTTCATTCTCCTTCTGGTTCTAGTTCTATCTATTCCCCTCTCCCTTACTCTCTCTCTCTCTCCTCAACGGCGCTGAACACTCTTACTCCTTATGACTAGAAGCTTCAGTAGTTTTTTTGGTTACAGAAGCTTCAGTAGTTTATTAGAATAAATTAGTATGATGTTTTATTGAAAAGTTTAACGGTTAAAAAATAAATAAAAAAATTAGATCCTTCATCTTGGTTATATGAAGAATTTGGATCTTTAATTACTTTTCTAATAAAATCTGATTGTTAGTTTTATTTCTTATATAATTTTAATTTTCTCCCCTCATACATTCATTAAGGGCTCAGATTTCATCAAAAAAAAAATTATATACTCAGATTTTCATATAACATGGTCATATGACATGAGAGGATCCAAATCTAAAAAAATACTCTTTCAATCTTTAAAATCTTTTCAACAAAATCACCTAAAAATATATCACTTGAATAATTTTCATAATAAATTATCTAGTCTTAATTGCATTTTTTTCACTTGATTTATACTATGTGTGATTTTTTGAGATAATCAAGTCCCTCTACTTTTAAAATTAAGCAAATTAATGAAAACAGAGAATGAAAACTAGAAACTGAATTTGATTGTATTGTATATATTTTGCCAAATGATTATGGTGTGAGACTATACTATATATAGTATTACAGAGAAGCTTGTTCACCAAGCAACTGCACTAACAACTGCACTTGCAGTCCTTAACAGAATGACAGACTGTCCTAACAGAATGACAGTTGTACTAACAAACCCCTAACCGTGACTGTTGCCACAGCTACTAACTCATAACCGAGTATCTACTTTACTATACTCTAATACACCCCCGCAAACTCAATGTACCACAGTAAGTGAGAACTTGTTTGTGACATTGAGCTTGTCCCTCAGAGTTTCAAACCGAGTGGTGGATAAAGCTTTGGTAAAAATGTCAATTGGCTGATCAAGAGAGGGTATATGACAAACAGCCAAAGTCTTGTTGATGACCTTTTCTCGAACAAAAAAGATATCAAGTTCCATGTGTTTGGTTCAATTATGCAGCACTGGATTATGGGTTAGAGCCATTGTGCTCATGTTATCGCAGTAAATCTTGGGAGATTGAAAAGGGATTTTTAGCTCTGTGAGAAAGACTGCACCCATAAGAGCTATGTTGCTGTGTTTGCTAGGCTCATGTATTCAGCCTCAATGCTGGAACGAGCAACAAGAGACTGTTTCTTAGAACTACAGGAAATCAGATTAGGACCATAGTAGACACAAAATCCTAAGGTGGAGCGCTTGTCATCTGGATCAGCACCCCAATCTGCATCACAGAATGCCACAAGAGAGGGGGGATTCTTGAGAGAACAAGTCAAAAAGGTTTGAGTATAAGCCCATGATGAAGAGTGCCTTTGAGATACATAAGAACCCTCTTTAAAGCTTTCCAGTGCTCTTCTAGAGGCTGACTCATGAACTGACAGACTTTATTTACTGCAAAAGTAATTTCTGGTCTGGTTAAGGTTGCATATTGCAATGCACCCACCACTGACCTGTAGAGAGTTGGGTTCTCAAAATAATTTGCTCCATGTTTAGTCAAATTAGCACTACTTATCATTGGAGTAGAATTCCCTTAGCTTCTGTCATATCATCCCTGTCCAGTAGATCAGTAATGTATTTGGACTGGGTCAAAAGCAAAGAACCATTCTGCATATGTTGAACCTGAACTCCTAGAAAATAGTCCCGTTTACCCAACTGTTTGAGAGGGAATTCTGTATTAAGCTTGTCTGTAATCTGCTAAATGAGAGGTAAAGAAGTTCCAGTGATGATGACTTCAGTCACCGGTACATGACGGGAAGGCGTAAGTCGCGTGAACATTTAGAAGGGAAGTTTACCGATGGTACGTCGTTGATAAACTTCCAAATGTTTTAATGGTTTATGTAAGACCCTCAATTTTTGATAATTTTCACTTTGGTCCCTCGAGTTGTAATGTTTACATTTTGGACCCTGAAGTTTGTATTGTTTATGTTTTGGTCCCTGAACTATTTTATAGTTCATGGTTTGGTCCCTGTTAGACATTTTGTTTGAAATAGATTCTATTTGATTATCCTACTCGAATTTGAGACGAGGATAAAAAAAATCTTCGCACATTGATTGCTAGATTTGGTTTGATAATTGATTATTTTCTGAGATATCCTTGATTTGGTGAAGATTGTGTTTCTGTTATCTACCTATATGATTTTATTCGAATTTAAGAGATAAAAAGGGGTTGATACTTCTGATTTTGGAAGAGATATATTTTCTGAATAAAAATTGGTTTTGAAATCATATCTATTAAGTAGTTATGATTTAGATTTTTCTATTAAATAGGGAAGATAAGTTTCTGTTTTAAACCGCTATCACTTAGAGTTGTTAGGGAAAGATTTGATAGAGATTCTGTTCTGAATTAGATGAGGAAATCTGAAACCAAATCCTTCTTTTCTCTAGGGTTTGAACCACTCTATATATGTGGTGGCTGCCCATTGTTGTTCTTCATCCAAACACAAAACCATAACTCTCTCAAGTGCTGAAAATTCCGTTAGTGCTGCTATTGCTGCTGCATCCTCTTTCTTTCTCTTGAGAATCAAACCTTCCTTCCTTCTTGTTGTTGTGGTGGTTGAAACTCTCTTCCTTCATTGGAGAATCAAAAATCCTTCTTCCTCTCGTTGTTGTTTGCTCGAGTATCCTTCTCTTTTTGGAAAGACCAAGACGTTCTCTTCCCTCTTTTCCGAGAATTAGCGGTGAGTAATCCTTATTCTAAAATTCATTTCGAGTGGTGATCATTGAATCATGATTCAGGGATAAATCCTAATTCTATTCTGTCCTTTTGTTTCTCGTTCGTTTCAAGGGTTCTGTCATCAAAGGTTTTCGTCGTTGCTGTAATCCAGTGATTATCGTTGTTTGAGTTCGAGGAGGACAAGCGTATTCTTTTCCTTTGATCAATCTAAACTCGGGTTGGTTCATCTCTCGTTGTCCTTGTGATGGTAATTCGTTTTGTTGTTGAGACGTCGTTCCATGAATTGAACCTCATCAAACTCTTGTACCTTCTTATTCGAGCTACCTTTGTGTTTAAAGAACCTTATGTTTTTCAGAAACTTTCCCTTTCCAATTGATTTCCTATGTATTTTAGCCATGGAATAATCTTGTCTTCGAAAAATTGGGCTTTAAAATCAATTCTGTATCAAAAACTGTTGTTTTCTGGGCTCCATGCAGGGAGCCAGCGCCTGGGCTCTAGCCTCCCAACGCCATGGCGCTGGGATTCTGCCACTGCACGTTTGACTAAACAGGGAGTCAACGCTAGGGCGCTGGCATCCCAGCGCATGGGCGCTGGGCCCTTGTCAGCTAGTTTCTGTTTTCGTTTTAATTGCTTAAAAATTCTTTTGGGGGTTGTTTTCCACCTTGTTTCAATGATTATTGATTGTTGTTCATCCTTTTATCTTACTCAAGTGGGAGAACACATTTATGCAACTTAATCGACTGTAAGGGTAACTCAGTACTAGAGTCGATTCAGTTGTGTTTTATGGTGCAATTCCCTTTGGGAATTTTTACTTGTCTGGATTTTATTGGATTTGTGTTTCATGCTTGAAACTGAAATATACTGTTATAACGTGAATTATTGAGTGATGATGTTTCACATGAATTATAACATGTTGGTGAAAATTGAGAATTTGTGATATTGAAGTTAACATGTGCTTATACTATGACTGATGAGGAATTTGTGTGAATTGTTGGTTCATGATGTTGATAATATTTTTGTCATAGCATATGCACTATGTAGGTTATTTAAGATTGATGTGACGAAACTTTGTCCTGTGGGATCAATCTAGGGCAATGTGGTGGATCTTTGTCCCACGTGATTGTCCTACCCCTGTTTGGGAAAATCTTGGCCATAGTTATGCATGTAGTTATTCAAGACTAACTTGTATGTTTGTTAAAGGATTGATTGAAATATTTGAAAGCTGAAATTACTGTATTTACTATTGTATATTAGTTCTATTTTTGCTGTTGGTAATTAATCATGTATGTGTTGTCTGTTTTATTGTGGCTATTGTTTCACTGTTACTGTTTAATAAAAATTCTGCTGTTGCTGTTACTGTTTTGAATTGTTGTTCTGTTTCTGTTTTAAATTATCACATTGTCGATAATATTTTTTGTATTTTTTGGAGTTAACCATTTCTGTTTGCTTGTTTGTTGTTTAGGCGCTTAACGCCATAGATGAACAGCGCGATGATTTAAATGAAGAATAAATTGTGGCCAGCTTAAGAAGAAGAAAGTGAAGATTCGAAGATCTTGAAGCATGATAATTTTTCGTTGTTTTTCTCTTAAAATGACTTAGCACAAATGTGGTGCAGATACAGTTTAGGCCGTCGCTAACTTAATGTTTTTACAGGTTAGCGACGACTTTACCGATAGTTTAAGCCGTTGGTAACTTATATGTAGAGACTTGAATGTCACTTTCTTCACACCTCACTTCTCTCGTCTTCTCTTCTTGAAGGTGAAAAAATTAAATAAAAATTTCATGTAGGATAATTGAGATGATGTGGAGGTGATGACTAAGTAAAATTTCATGTTGACTAGTCAAAATTGATCAAAAAGGACTTAATTTGATTAAAAAACATTTGTTAGGTATGCCATTTTGAAAATTAGTTTTTTAGGGACTTGGATTGATTCCCTTTCTAATGTTAGGGGCCCAAAACATATTTAAGCCTACTAACAAACTAGATATAATAGTCGTTCATTGCACGGCTTTTTTTCAATATATATTCAACATTATATAAAAATTATTATAGTTTAAATAAATAAATATAAAATTGTTTTTAATTATAAAATATAATGAAATAAAAATAATTGTGTTACGTCATTTATGCTTGGTGCTCCATTCAATGAGTTAGAGCATCTTATGTTAAGAGGCTCTATTTCTATTCTGTAGTTTGATCTTAGTATTGTAGTTTTTCGAAGAACAAAAACAAAAAACATTTCATAAATAGTATTAGAGTTTTCTTTGTATAGATAATTAATTTTACTCAAATTTAATAATTATCATTGAAGTAAATTTAACAATTTTAATAATTTAATTATTTAATAATATAAAAATCATTAAGTGAATTTGAAATATTTTAAACTAGTAATAAGTTTTTAATATTATCAAATAAGTTATAATAGCATGATTTTTATAATTTTTATCAACAATAAATTAATTTTAACTTTTACAAATATAATAAGTTCTAACTTTAATAACGTAAAATATTATTTAGTAAATTTAAATTTATTCAACTTTGGTGATAATTATTTTCCTCTATTATTCTAAATAGAATATATATTGTGTATATTATATACATTTGAAAAGACCTAAATAATTAATATATATATATATTAATCTATTTAAAATTGTTTGTAAAATAACACAGAACAACATCATGGTCAATATTAAAAACATACATAATCATTTAAAAATTAAAAATAATTTTTAAAATATATATATTCCCAAAAGGCATTTCACTATTGACTGATTTCAATATTTAATATATTTATTTCATATAAAAGATATTAATTTGTAAAAGTTTAATTTTTTTCTCTACTTGAGATTGATAATTAAGATTTTAACTACTTCTTATTTTTAATCTTTTAGTTATATGTATAAGAATATTTAAATTAATATAAAAATAATAATGAAAATGACAATAAATAATTTATTAATATTGCAACTAATGGAAAAAACAAATCAATTTTTAAGTTTATAAAGGTTATTTTTTAATTTAGGGGTTTTAGCAACATAAAAATTAATGTAGATAGCGTCAGAGAAAGCTGGTAATCGAATAAGTTTGAATAACTTTTGACAATACAACTTTTTTCAGTTTTTAATTTTATAATTAATATATTTATTACAAAGTAAATTTGTAATTGCTTAATGTATTTTAATATTAAGGTAGGAACTTAATGTATTTAATGCAAAAGTTCAATTAGTGAGTTTTATATATATATATATATATCTATATATATATATATATATATATATATATATATATATATATATATATATATATATATATATGTTAACTTAGAACAGAATAATATATATAATTATCAAATATATTAATTTCACATAATCATTATTATACTATTAAAGATAGGCAAATATAAATAAAACTCTACTAACCTCAATGCTGTCTCAAACTTTGTACACATGTCTCACAATGCTGCCAATACTACAAAATGAAAAAATAAATTCAAAAAACAATTAAGAAATTACTAAATATTGTATAAAAATTCTAAACAAAAAAATAAAAGTAAAAAAATGAGAGAACAGATGAGAGTAGGTGTAACGCCCCAATTTCTAGTTAGGGGTCACATAGCAATTATGCGGAAATATTTCATAAAACATCTCTAAAAAACAATTCATATTTTAAAAACAGTAATGTCACTCAATATTTATATAATATAATAATCCCATAATTTATTAAACAGCGTATAAAAACTAATAATAAATTTTGCACCAACATCGTGCTAAGTCATTTTAAAGTAACTAAACAGCGGAAATAAAATATTTCTTCAAGATCTTCCAAATCTTCTAGTCGTTTCTGACGTCTCCTTTAAGCTTGTATCAAAACTACCCTTCATGTAAATCCTCACGCTGATTAACTATGACGTTAAGCGCCCAAACAACAAATAGAATAGGTTAACTCTTTAAAATGCATCCACAAAATGAAGCACTGTTGCTCTGCTAGGATTTCACCTCCTAAATCAGACCTAGCGACAGAGGAAGGAGGTTCCGCTCTTGGGGCGGCGGACGAAGGTGATGGAGAGGAAGACGACGAGTTGATAGACGGCTTCGACGGCTAGTTTCAGAGAGTGGTGGCGGGTTCCGGTCCGGTGGTTTCAGTGGAGATCGATGAAACTCAATCGTGCATTGCGGCGTCAGAAGGGCGCGATGCAGAAGAGGGGGAGATGGCGGTAGAAGGAGGTGACGAGGAGAAAGAAGAGACGCCGGCTGACTTCGTTGGCCAGATTTAGAGGTTGCAGGTGGGTGAAGCGGTAGATCGCAAAGCAGAACGCGAAGCAGAGGTGGTCGAAGAGTCCCTGCCTTGTGTCGCGGTGCCAGTAGAGCGCGAAGCAGAAGAGGAGTTGACGGCGGTTGGGTCAGTCGACCCGTTTATGGTAGTTCTGGTGGGTTTTGTTTCGATGGAGCAAGAGAAGGATGTTGCATTCCAGGCCGGCGACGTTTCACGACGAGATTGCTCTACCCTCTTTGTGGATGGCATCGGGGAGGCGATTGGTTACCATCATATTAGAGGTCTTTTTTCTCTCTTCGGTAGATTTTTGAATGTATTCATTCAACGAAAATGAAAATTTGGGAGGCGATTTCGATTTGGCTTCGTCCGCTTCTTCTCCAAGAAGCAGGCCATTTCTGCTATTGGTGCTCTGGACGGTCTTAAGGTGGGTGGGGCTTTGCTGTTGGTGGCGTGAAGGCATCAGCTAGGTATCCCAGGGACGGTCCGCAGTCCCCGATGGTGTAGAGTACTCGCATTGATGGTCCTTCTGGGATGGTGGTTGAAACAAACATGGTTACTGGGAAGGCTGGCGGTGCGGCGCGGCTCTGCTCGTGGAAGGAGCATCTTGTGGGGAAGATCTCTGTTTTTGTTTCTCATGAGGTGGCCTTGATTTAGGGTACTGACAAGGGTGGCTATATCGGGGAAAGAATCCCCGTTGATTTTCTTTTTCCCGAGATTAGTCCCTTAGTGGCTGGTTCTTCTGAGGGGAGGATTCCCTGCGAGACGGAGCTTTTTGCCTGCGAGACCTCGTCTCGGCTTTGTTCTCTTCTTCCTGAAAGTGACGGCATCTTCGGGGCGGAGTTAAACGGGAGTCAGGAAGGAATGGTCTTGCAGTCTCCTAGAAGACGGGGTCGTCCCAAAAAACGGGCTAGGGTAGGTGGTCCTAAGGGGGCAGCTGGTCCAACAGTTTGATTGCGTGGGTCCAGGGAGAAGAGAGCTCGGGGTTGGCCCAGGAAGTCGGTGCCCTGCAGTTCTCTACTGCGTAGCCTTGATGCTTCTTCCCCCTCCAAGTCTCAAGCCGAGGGCTTGGCGGTCGGTCCTTCTGTTCCTTTTCCGAGTGAGTCCCTAGTGCCTCCAGGGGTTCTGACGAGAGCGAGACGCGCCATTTCGGTGGGTAAGCATGTGGGTGTTGCTTTTTCCTGTCCTGATAAAGTTGCTACGAACCAGATTGCGGCGCAAATCTTGGACCGAAGAAGTTCATAGGGCCGGTTGTTTGCTATTTGGGATGCTGGTTTTATTTGTATTGGGTGTTGTTGTTTTGGGTGGGTCTTTGTATATTCCCTTTTTGTTTGGCGTAGCTGTTCCTTTCCTGTATTTGTGGCGGGTGGGCAGCTCCTCTTCTGTTTGGCTTCTGCCGTTGTTTTTTGGCGGCCTCTTCATTATTAATATATAATTCTGCTTTCAAAAAAGAACTCTTTAAAATACAACACACATAATTATCAATAATTGTGATAATTAAAAACAGAAGCAGTAATTGTAAAACAGCAACAACAACAAGCCAAAGATATCGAAACAGCATCAGTATTACAGGAACAGAGACAACAATAGTACTATTTTACAGAACAACAACAATAAACCGAAAATAGGAAACGATATTAATTTTAAAACAGGAACATCAGTTTACAACAGCAGCAAGAATAATTCTTCAAAAAACCAGTAGTAATTACATCAGTATACAATGTTCAAGTATCTCAATGAATTTACCACACAATCATGCTTGTTAGTCCTCAATAGTTATATGCATAACTATGACAATAATTTTACCCAAACGGGGCCAAGATGATCACGTGGGACAAACTACCACCACATCGCCCTAGAAAGATCCCACGACACAAAGTATCGTCACATCAACCTTAAACAATCCTACATAATGCAAATGTTATAACAATAATCATCAATCATCAAGTGAACCAACAGTTCATAACATCCCTTTAGTCATAGTATAAACATACGTTAGTATCATCAATTCAATTCCTCAATCCACAACATGTTATAATCATGTGAAAATAGAATTCAATAGAAAATCTCAGCATCAATAACATGCTTCCACAATACACACAAACAACTATTCTGGCCAAACAGGGCACCAACCCGTGTGCGCTGGGATGCCAGCGCCAATGCGCTGCCACCCTGCCGGGCCCAGGGAAAAGCATCCCCTAGCGCATATGCACCCGGGAGCCTAGCGCCAATGCGCTGGCTCTCTGCCTTTCCAGCGCATGTGCGCCCGGGTAGCCAGCGCCCAACGCGTTAGCTCCCTGTCAAGGAGCCCAGAACACGAATTTTTCACAAAATTAGCTTTTAAAACTCAACTTTTTGCAATCAAGGTTTTCCATAGACAAAAACAAGTGAAGTGTTCAATTAGAAAAGGAAGGTTTTTCTCCAAAAACAAAAGAGATTCTAATGCACAAGGTTGCTTGAATAAGAAGATAGCAAAGGTTCTAGGAAAAACATTTAACACAATGTCTCTATGAAACATCCAACACAACGAAAAGTGAGAGGGACCAACCTTGAGCAAATGATCAAGGTCCCGAACTCGAGAAAATGATCATTTAGTGATTACGGAAAACGTCTGGAACCCTTCGATGATGGAACCCTTGTAGTGAAAAGAGAAAGGAAAGGATTAGAAGGAATTCAGAACAAGGTCCAAGCAATCTTAAACTCTTGACAAAATTCAGAACAAGAATCACTCACCTTAATTCTTGGAAGGAAAAGAGAAAGTGGAATGCCTTTGATCTTCCAAGGTGGGAAGAAAACTCGAGCAGCAGCAAGAATAGGGAAAAAAATTTGATTCTCCAAAGGGAAAAAGGAAGGAACTCGACGATAGCAGCAAGGATAGGAAGGTTTTAGCACTTGAGAGCTAGGGTTTACCACTTGAGATGAAAAACAACAAATGATCAACCACCACATATAGTGGTTCGAACTTTAGGAGGAAAATGAGGGATTTGTTATAGATTTTTCTCCTTAATTTTGATTAGAATTTTCCATCAAATCTTTCTCTTAACAACTTTAAGTGATAACGTTTAAAACAGAAACGAATCTACCCGATTAAAGGATATTCTGAATAGAGACCACTTAATAGCTATTATTCCAAACCAAAAATTCAGAATTTATCTTCCCAAAATTCAGAGATAATATCTCTTCTTTATTTCCCTTATCTTCGCACAAAACAAGAAAAACAAAAAAACAAAAAACAAAATCTACACTAGATATTCAGAAAAATAATCAATCAACAACCAAGACTAATCACCAAATATTCGAAGATATTATTCTATCCTCGAATTCAAACTCAATGAAATAACAGAAACAGAATCAGTACAAGTCAACAAAGCCAAAAAGGTTAACAAGGACCAAACCGTAAACTATAAAATAGTTCAGGGATCAAAACATAAATACACAAAAATTGAGGGTCTTACAGTAGGCATGAATGAAAGTGATAGACAATGCTGCTCTACATAGGTTGGCAACGGTTCATGTTGTCACTAAGACCGTCGGTAACCTATATAAGAGCTAATTTACCGACAGTTTAAGTTGTAGATAAAACCATTGGTAAATGGGCGATGCAATGAATTATTCAAAAGAAGCCACAAAAATTGTCATAAAAATGGTCAGTGGACTTACCAAACGACTGGACTGTAAAAAAAACTGTCAAAACTAGTTGGTGAATTTACCAACGACCCAAATCATTGGAAGATTCCATCAAAATATTTCCTGCCAACATTTCATGCCCAAAACCATGCTTCCCACCAATTATTGTCGGTTAAAGCCATTAATAATATTTTATTTCCCCTAGAGAGATCACATTACCGACAAATAAGTCATTGATAATTATCCATATTACCAACGGTTGCATGACTGTCGGTAATTAACCGTCGCTAATGCCCAAATTCTTGTAGTGGTGGTGATTGGGAACATATATATGACTATGGAACTTAGGTGAATGAGGTTAGTTGTATCTTCACGAAGGGCGTAAAGAATTAGTGGTTTAGGGTCTTTCCACTGATGAAGCACTTTCATCCCCAGCGAAGTTTTTTTTTTGTTTAATGTAGTTTATTTCCGACATCCAAAAACTTCTAGTAATATAGCGACGACTTTGCACGTTACTAAATTACCGACAGATTTAGCCGTTGTTCAAATAATAGCGGCCAAAGTCGTCGCAATATTACCGACGACTTTTCAAAAATTGTTGATAACATTTTATATTGAGGTCAATACCTACAACTTTTAAGTTGTTGGTTTGTCGTCGGCAAACCTACATCGCCAACGACTTTTAGGGTTATCGAATGCTTTTGACCATCGTTAATTAATGTTTTTCTTGTAGTTTTTGATCGCTTGAATACTAATTTTACTTAAGAATTGATTCTTACTTTATCCAATCCAGTAGGAAATGATATCTTATTCTTAAAAAAAATTACTTGATGATTACCCGATACACTATAGAATGTAGAATGTTGTGAATTTTATTCCTAAATTTCAGCCTAACCTCCTATTGAGATCACCCCCAACAAGAAGAAAATCAATTTATGTTTTATATATTCTTAAAGATTATATTAAAATTTGTGGGGGTTACCTGGTGACTTATGTAGTCATAATGACAGTATTCACCAGCATACCCATTAATAATTATGCCTTTGGGCGAAAATTTCAATCTAATATAATTTGGAAAATTTTTTATTCATTAAATAGTAGTCCAAATTGCGATTTCACATTATTTTGAACGTATCCTTGACAATAATATCTGGAATCTGGTAATATCATTTTAAATGCTAAGAAATCACTTATTTTGACTCTACGACCACAACTGTCCAAATTGTGATTCGCATTATTTTATATCTATCCCTGACAATAATATCTGGAATCTCGTAATATCTTTTTAAATGCAAAGAAATTAGTTATATTTACTCCACTATCATAGATAAATTTTAGGTTAAAATGTGGTAGATTTCTGATTCATTGAACAATAAAAGTTTCGTTAAAGTTGAAACGTTTCATGAATTCATAAGAGGTGGTTTGATCTCCAATTATTTCAACCAGAAAATTTGGTAAAGTTCTTACTCTTTCATCTGTTTGAGACTTGAAGTGATGTTACTTATGCCTTGTTGTTAATGGGTTCTCATTTAACTGTTTATTCAGGTTCATATTGCCAACTTGTTATGGGTATGTATACATTCATCAACATCTTTTATTCCTCATCATTCTTTTTGTGGGTGATATCAAAAACCATAATTTTTCAATTTACTTGAATTATGTAATTCCCCCAAAATCCTCTTCCCCAATGTTCCTTGGTTAAAAATGTCTCTTTTCCCTCTCATTTGATCTTGAGTCTCCGGCAAAAAGTATATATTTGATCACATATCACATATCACAATATTTGTGCCATTAAAATAATAGTTGTTCATGTCTTTATTCCACTCCAAAACTATTTTATAAAAAAAATTGTGCTTAAAGACATGAATATAAATACATGTAATGGATTATTTATGAAGGATATGTGTAACTTAAGATATCATTATACTTTAAATTAAATCAATTGTGGTTATATGTTTTATAGGAACCTTATCCAAAACAAAAAATTACATTCTAAAAACTAATTCACGTAATTAAAAATTTTATTCCAGAAACTAGTTATTAAAATGTAAAATTTTACGGAAGGCGTTTTTCTAACTTGATTTTCACCATAGATTTTGTTGTGCCTTAAGTGTGTACCATTTAGTTTTGTTCTATTAGATCCTACAAATTAGTTTCCGGAATGTGAATGTATTTTTTTACATTTTAGAAATTAGGTTCCGAAATTATTGGGTCTGTTTGATTACAGTTTTTAAAAATTATTTTCTATTTTTAAAAACTGAAAAATTTAGAACCTGCTTGGCACAACCTGTTTTTGAAAACTGTTTTCGAAATAAGTTCCTATTTTCTGTTTTAAAAACTAAAATACCAGAACTAGGGCCTGTTTGATTGTAGTTTTTGAAAATTGTATTTAAAAAGAGTTTTTAGAAACTGTTTTTGAAAACTGTTTTACAAAATAAAAGCAGAAAAAAAACTGTTGAATAAGACGTTTTCCAACATTTAAAAAATTGAAATTTGAAAACTAAAAACAGAAACTGAAAACATTTTTGAGCTGTTCTGGTATTTTAGTTTTTAAAACTGAAAATAAGAACTGTTTTCAAAAACAGTTTTCAAAAACAGGTTTTTAATTTTTTCAGTTTTTAAAAACAGAAAACGGTTTTTAAAAACTGTAATCAAACAGGCTCTCAAATCTCAATATAAACACATGCATATTTATTGGAGGTATTTATGAAACAATACTTGCACAGTGTTTATAAATCTGCTTGGCAAAACCTGTTTTTGAAAACTGTTTTTGAAAACAGTTCTTATTTTCAGTTTTAAAAACTAAAATACCAGAACAGCTAAAAGATGTTTTCAGTTTCTGTTTTTAAATTTCAGTTTTTAAATGTTGGAAAACATCTCATTCAACGGTTTTTTTTTTTCTGCTTTTATTTTGAAAAACAGTTTTCAAAAACTGCAATCAAATGCGTTTGAGTGCATCATTATTGAAACCTGAGTATAAATACATGTAAATACATTCAATTTTTAATTTCAAATTAATTTTTTGAGGTTTTCTTAGGTTTAAAATAAGGCTCACATCCCCCCCCCCCAATTTAACCCAATTAAGTGTCTATCCTGATTTTTAAAAAAAAGTGTCTATACAATTAATTGATTTGACCTTATGTTTGTTCTTAAAAATACACTATTTTACAGTTTTTTTAGCTATGTATTTTCAAACTTTGTCAAATAGGAATAATATATAACATTAAAAAAAATTAAGGTGTATTTTAGCCTCTAGTTATTTATCATTTAAATTATGATCTCTATATTTTTTCTGTCGGATATAGGCCTCTATACTTTTATGATTTATTTTGTCCTAGTGTAACTTTGAGTATCTTGTTGTTATATGATTTATTTTTCAATGTGATGATTTATATATTACACATGTGTTACATAAAGAAAGTATGAAATAGAGAGATGTCAAGGCATATCTTGATGTAGTCTACAAATAAAAATGCAATTGTGATACTAGAACCAGAGCAAAATGGAAGGAGGAGGAGTAGCAGGAGGACTACTGCTATTGATGAAACAAGGGAGAAAGGGAAGGACAGCAAGGAATTGAAAAGGAAGAATGACTCAATCAACCCTGAAAATTGTAACAAAGGAAAAGAAAAAGTAGGTCATGACTTCATATCTGATTATGATGAGCAACATTCTCCAAGCAAGAAGAAGGGAAAAACTTACATAACACATCATCAACTGGTCCTACCAACTCAGGTTTGAAGTTTTTCAATAGTGGTTGATATGTAAATGTAATTGAATTTGACTACTTTAAATTAAATTATTCTCTTAAAAATGAACAGTAAAAAGTGTATTAGAAAAGTAATGATTAAGATTTTTATTTCATGCAATGGTTAGTTTAATAATGATAACATGAATCATGTACTTAAAGATGAATGTCACTTTTTGGACATCAAAATATAAACACTCCATCTATATTGATTTTTCACAGACTAATTTTTGTTGCATCAATTATATATTCGTTGTTCCTTTCTAGCAAATTTTATTTCAATATTATTCAGTCTCTTCCTAGTAAAAAAAGCTTGAAGTCACACATCTATTTTTGCCAGTCATAAACTC
Organism: Acmispon strigosus; assembly: GCA_030819835.1. Taxonomy (NCBI): domain Eukaryota; kingdom Viridiplantae; phylum Streptophyta; class Magnoliopsida; order Fabales; family Fabaceae; genus Acmispon; species Acmispon strigosus. The sequence goes on along the minus strand of JAUAMA010000005.1, from coordinate 40,480,152 downwards.
ATAATAGATACAATTATATGCATTTTGTTTTATTTATTTATTCACTTTCTCTTCCATTCTAAAGTCTATGCAGGAAGGGCAAGAATTCCTTAAGAATGCAAGTACTTCATCAAAAAATGGTAAGCTCGTTGTTTGATAATTAAATCACATATGTAGTCTTTGCTTTCTTTTCCTCGTTGCACCAACAAAAAAGAATACTATTTCATTAAGGGAAAGTTTTGCTCTTAGGGCCACTAACCCATATTTAATCTACTTAGTTTCTCCATGCTGTGCATCCTGCCACTTCTTATTGGCCATTATTGGTGAAGTTATCCCCTAATAGTGACTAATTTTTGTAAATTACATACTGTATCATGCAGTGTCCTCATCTCTCAATGGTATGCCTGAAAAGCACATGCTTGAAAGTACTCTTGATGATACACCGCAGAGGTGAGAGCCATGTGTTTATTTATTTTTAAATGGCTAAGAAACATGTGATTTTATTATCTGACAACATATAAACCTTGAAGGGTTTTTCCCATAATGTTTAGTGTGTGGTTAATTCAAATGTGCAGGAATGACCCAGAGGGCTTGTTCTCAGCGCCAAATAATATTCCTGATGTAAGTTGCTGCATTTTGAAGATCTACATTATTAATTGTTGTTTGTATATTGAGCTTTGCTGATGTTGGTTTATTCTTAATTTTTACAGGGAGATGATGATTGCTGCATAATTGAGAGACAAGTCTGGGAACTTGCTGTGCCAAGAGAGAAGCTCCAACAAAATGATTGCTACATAATTGAGAGACAAGTCTGGGAACTTGCTGTGCCAAGAGAGAAGCTCCAACAAAATATGCATAGGAGCATGGAACAATTCAAGGTATAAAAATCATTAAATTTTAAATTACACTGCCTTCCATTTCCTACTTTTTCATAAATATAAATATTTCAGAAGAATTTTGTTCATTTTAAACACCTAAGGACTCTATATTATACTTGAAACTTAAAGCATTTGGATTGTTTGGGTGGAGGAAATTTCGTTGACAATTGTCTCTTAGTCTTTGGTGACCGCTAATGTTTTGACTTTTAAGCCCACTATTTCTTCTTAATATATTTCACAGGATTTATTCAAAAAGATTTCTAACTCTAGCAATCTCAAACATTACTATAAAATTATTAAATTAATAATATCCAGTACATGCAGCGGGAGAGCCACAGGGGGCCATAGCCCCCAAGGTTTTAATTTATTTTTATTATAGTAATATTATAATTAATGTATATTTGTATATAAAAAGGACTTGTAGATGCGTGACACCTCTCTTATTTTATGGTTTCATCTAATTCACCGACTATCACTTTAATTTCTTTATAAAAATGTTTTATTTCACTTCATGCTACTTATGGTCTTAAGTATTGATCAAATTTGATTATTTTTTATTTTAATTGTGATGATGTTAATTACTTACATATTTTATTTATATATTTCTATTGGTTTATGATATTGTCGTATAGTTTGAGGCTAAATAATTTGATTTACTATTGCATATGACCAGTTATCCTCTATGGTAGAGTGTTAAACTTTAACATGACATTATGAGAAAAAATTAATTAGAATGGTAAAAATGAAAATGTTAAAACCATAATTAACTACTCAAAGCTTAATGTACATCCAAATTTAAAAGTTCCATGGAAAAACAAAACCAATTTCATGCCTGAACTTATTGGTGTATATTTTGTTGTGTTTAGAAAATCCCAAACCATGATTTGGACAAAAATTTGTATCATGTAACTTCTACATGAACCATGATTTGGGTATCCAAAATGCACACATGTCTAGGTTTCACTCTCTCCATATGTAGTTGCTTGTTTTGTTTCTTTACCATTTTACTAAAACCTCAATTTCATATTTTTAACTTCAAAATTGAACACCAATGGTAATCTGACTTTGCAGTTGAACACAAATGTTGGTGGCTACAGTAAGAGTCTTAAGCGTTATAGAGCAGAACTGAGACCAGCAGCTCAAAATAGAGCTTCCAAAAGACTAAAAAATCCCAAATTTAGTCAAATTTCAACATCAAACTTGGCCAATGTTGTGGACACTCAGATTAGTCAACCAACACCTCAAAGAGATGCAAGCAAAAGCCTAGAAGAAGCTGAAAGTATTCAACAACTTTTGAACAGAGAAACTCAAGCACCAAGCCTCCATGCTCCTGCATTGGAATTGCCAATAGTTCAAACAGTTGCAGCCACAAAACCTGTAACTATAAAAGTTGAGCAACTTTCCTACACTGGTGAGTCTCCAACTCTTAATTTCCTTCCAAATGTTTCAGAAACACAAATAATCACTCCTCATCAATTAGTGCCTCTAACAGGTGCAGCCACAATATCCAAACCTTTGCTACTTCCAGAAGCAGCACCAAACCTCATCAGTCACAATGTTTTTGGCTCTCAACCTGCTCCATATGCATCAACACAACCTGGTGTTAGCATCAGAGAAAATGCTTCCAAGGAAAAAAGAGTCAATGAAGAACATGAAGACTGGTGTTCTTGCTATACTTGTGTCTTGAGAAAAAGCTGTAACAGGAGGGAAAATGAGCCTAACCAACAAGGAACCATGAACATCAGATATCCCTTCAAGGGTAAAGTGGTTGCACTAAATGGGAATTCTTCTTCTTTTCTTCAAGGGTCTTCTTCTCAACCAGGTGCTACCCAAAATGAGGTTTTGAATATAGGTGGTTATACACAGATTAACACCTCTGCTTCGTTAGAAAGGTTTAAGAAACTAGACAGACATGAGCATTCAAAATTAGCTCCAACTTTAAGAGATGGTGCAAGTTCTAGCAACCACATGCAGCATGGGCCAATGTTAAGACACAACCTCCCAGGGAAATCTATTTTGCCTTCTCAAGGTTCAAGCTTTTCAAACTGGAATGGTATATACAGTGGCAGCACCTCAAGTAAGCATGCTGATTTGCCAGGCTTGATCAGTCCAACAATAAAGAACATCTCTTACCAATCTCGAGGCACAGTGCTGGGCCAAGCCACACAAAATAGTAGTGCCTCTATTATGACTTACACTGACTTGCAGAAGCGGCTTGGGGTGATGAACCCTATGGGTCCATTACCGATGCAAAAGCGCTCAAGCAGCACTGAAATGGGGAAGGAGGTGGTGACAAGAAATGCAGAACAGGCAGAAGAGGAGGAAGAGGATGGTGATGAGGAGCTAGACTTGGAACTTAAACTCTGAGTTTGGTTGATGATTTCTTTACTGGTTTATTGAATAAAGGCGAACTCAAAGCCTAATGGATTTAGCATAGATTAGTTTTACATTTCTGCATTTTATATTTAATTTGCTTGCTCTACATGGTTTAAGTTGGAACTACTCCTATCTGATTAGCCTACAACTATGAAATTTGTGCTTTCTTGTTGAATAACTTTGCCCTTTTTAATCAGTCATTGGTGGTAAACTTTGATACTCTTAAAGGCCATGTTGGATATCCAATTCTAGGGATGCACACACCAATTTTGTTACTAGCTACTATGATATGAAAGCCAAAAATCCAGTATGTTAAGTTCTCTGAGCTGCAAATAGCAGATAGCAGTGAGCCATCAGAGCGCTACGCTACAGCACCACTATATCGGCTATCTGACAGCACCACACAGAAAGTTTAATCCTAGTGAGTTCCAGTTTCACATCAGCACTACAGAGGTGATGAAATAACCTCAGTATTGAAGTTGTTTTGAAACTGTGTTGAAATTGTTTTGAATTGAAGGAAATGAGTTTCAGAGAACACTACAAACCCACCGATGAAAGTAACCTCTTAGAGACTACTAGTATGGTAGATAGAATTTCAGAGAATACATATAAAATACATTAAAGAGAGTAAATGATTAAAATAATCTATACAATATTTAACATAAACAATTAGACTTATGCTCGAAGTTGGTGAATTTATATTTGTCAATCAAATTAGATCTCATATTAGGTAGTTTAGGAACTAATTCATCTAATGGAATACACATTCAAAACCTAATTTGATGAATAAAATGACATTAAAAAAAGGGGAATGGAAGATGATCAAAGCGACAAGGGTGAATAAAGGGTTTGGGCGTTACCTGAAGAAGTCATGAAATCTCTATTGTGCGTATTATCGACGCGAGAGGAAGGTTAGCGTGAACCTCAGTACGTATCAGAAGGTTCTGGCCTCCAAGGGGAGGGGGCCCAGGGGAGGGTGGGGGCCCCCCTTAGGTGGAGGGCTGGGGGAGGGTGGGGGCCCCTGGGGGGAGGCCTCCTCCCTGGGGGGAGAGGGGGCCAGGGCCTCCCGAGGGGGCCAGGGGAGGGGCGAGGGCCCCCCCTGGGTGGAGGGCCGGGGGAGGGTGGGGGCCCCGGGCGGGAGGGCCCCCGGGGGGAGGCTTCCTCCCAGGGGGGAGCGGGGCCCGGGGGGTGGCCGAGGGCCCCTGGTGGGAGAGGGGCCCGAGGCCTCCCGAGGGGGCCAGGGGAGGGGCGAGGGGGAGGGGGCCTAGAGGGCCTCCAAGAGGGGGCTCCCTGGGGTGGGCCCCCCCTTGGTGGAGGGGAGGGTGGGGGCCCCGGGCGGGAGGCCTCCTCCCGGGGGGAGGCCTCCTCCCTGGGGGGAGAGGGGCCCGGGGCCTCCCGAAGGGGCCAGGGGAGGGGCGAGGGCCCCGGGGGAGGGGGCCTAGAGGGCCTCCAAGGGGAGGGGGCTCCCAGGGGAGGGGCCCCCCTGGGTGGAGGGCTTGGGGAGGGTGGGGGCCCCCCCTGGGTGGAGGGCTTGGGGAGGGTGGGGGCCCCGGGAGGGAGGGTGGGGGCCCCGGGCGGGAGGGCCCCCGGGGGGAGGCTTCCTCCCTGGGGGGAGAGGGGCCCGGGGCCTCCCGAGGGGGCCAGGGTGGGGGCCCCGGGCGTGGGGAGGGCCCCCGGGGGGGCTCGGGGGGTGCCTCCTCCCGGGGTGGGGGCCCCTCTCCACGCTCGGGAGGTCAGGAGGGCCCCCGTGGCCGGGGGAGGGGGCCTAGTGGGCTTCCAAGGGGAGGTGGCCTAGAGGGCCTCCAAGGGGAGGGGGCTCCCAGGGGAGGGCCGGGGGAGGGTGGGGGCCCCGGGCGAGAGGGCCCATGTGGGGAGGCCTCCTCCTTGGGGGGAGAGGGGCCCGGGGCCTCCCGAGGGGGCCAGGGGAGGGGCGAGGGCCCCATGGGAGGGGGGCTCCCAGGGGAGGGCCCCCCCTAGGTGGAGGGCCGGGGGAGGGTGGGGCCCCCGGGCGGGAGGCCCCCGGGGGGAGGCTTCCTCCCTGGGGGGAGAGGGGCCCGGGGGGAGGCCTCTTCCCTGGGGGGATAGGGGCCCGAGGCCTCCTGAGGGGGTCAGGGGAGGGGCGAGGGCCCCGAGGGAAGGGGCCCCCCTGGGTGGAGGGCCGAGGGAGGGTGGGGGCCCCGGGCGGGAGGGCCACCGGGGGGAGGCTTCCTCCCTGGGGGGAGAGGGGCCCGAGGCCTCCCGAGGGGGCCTAGAGGGCCTCCAAGGGGAGGGGGCTCCCAGGGGAGTGGCCCCCCCTGGGTGGAGGGCCGGTGGAGGGTGGGGGCCCCGGGCGGGAGGCCTCCTCCCTGGGGGAGAGGGGCCCGAGGCCTCCCGAGGGGGCCAGGGGAGGGGCGAGGGTGGGGGCCCCGGGCGTGGGGAGGACCCCTGGGGGGCTCGGGGGGAGCCTCCTCCCGGGGTGGGGCCCCTCTCCACGTTCGGGAGGTCAGGAGGGCCCCCGTGGCCGGGGGAGGGGGCCTAGTGGGCCACCAAGGGGAGGGGGCCCAGGGGAGGGTGGGGGGGGCCCCGGGTGTGGGGAGGGCCCCTGGGGCCGGGGCAGGGGGCTCAGGGTGGGCGTCCTAGGGGCCGGGGGTCCAAGGGAGGGCCGTCCTGGGTGGAGGGGCGCGTTGGGGGAGGGGGCGGGGGGCTCGTGGGGAGGGCTCCTCCCTAGGTGGAGGGTCTAGGGGGGAGGGCCCGAGGGGCATCGTAGGGGAGGGAGGGAGGAGGGGGCGGGGGAGGTCGGGGGGATCCCTCCCTAGGGAGCACTGTGAGGCCCCCTAGGGGGAGGGTGAGGGGCCCGCCCGCCCTGGGGAGCACTGTGAGGCCCCCTAGGGGGGAGGGGGCCCTCCCCCGGGGGGGAGGGGGCCCCTGGGGGAAGTCGAGGGACCTGGGGGAGGGGAGGAGCGTGCGGCCCCTCGGCCAATTTGCTTGTACTGGTGCGTGGTAACTTTGAGCATCCTCAGGATTCCATGTATGCAATTATTGTTGAAAACCATTTTCAAAAATCAATTTGTTCTTCAGGGTTTATTAAAACTTTCATAAATTTTCAAACAATAATTTTATATTATATCCAGATTAGTTATATCCTAATTTACATTGAGTTAATTTACATTAATATTGATTATAAAATTAATTTTCACTGTTTAAATAAATTTTTGGAAACTGCATGTTAAAATAAATATAGTCTCTTTATAATTTAAATTATTTTTCTAAACTACGAAATTAATTAATTTTTTAACAATTTTTAAATAAATGATTTCATTAATCAACGAGGAATATCTTCATTTATACAGTGTTAATTTACATTAAATTTTATTATAAAAATATTTTTTATTATTCACTTAAATAATTTCATTATGATTCATATTATTTTGCTTAAAAAATAATTTTTTGTTACAAAAGGAAGACGCTTAAAAAAAATTACTGTTTCAACGGGTAATTAACTATGCTAAGTGAAATTATAATTTTGGTAAAATTCTTGCATAATAATTTTTTTATTGTATATAGATCAGTTATATTTTTATTTATACAAAGTTATAAAATTAATTTTTCAATGTTTAAGTAAATTAAGTATTTTTCTTAAGTATCAAATTATTTTTTCACAATTATTTGATAAATAATGTCTTTGATCAACGGGGAAAAATATCAATGCTAATAAAAATTAAAATTTCTTACATAATGAATTTTTGTATTATAGAAAAGAGTCTAAAAAAAATTATCGGCACGTAAAAAATTTCTCAGTAGCTATACTATAAATTAAGCTCAAATATTATGTATACTTTTAATATATATATATATATAATATTTTGTAATTTCTTTATTTACAGAAAGTCTATTTATATTTAATTATAAATTATTTATTAAATAAAGTTTTTACAAAAAATCAAACGCAGTCGATCGACCGCGACCTGTGCAACTGCACGGGTTCCTTACTAGTTTCTCTAAAGTCTAAAACTTAAGGGATGTTCATCATGTGACATCATCCTAATAAAATAAATTATGTAAAACATAGACACATGATAAAGGACTGGGATAACATAAAATGATATAATAACTCTAGTCGATAGTCAGTAGTCCAATAGATGTAAAGTAATATAAACTTTGATGTTAGGTTGAATTAGCATGCTACCAAAATGTTAAATCTTTACATTCTTTATTACTAAATTGGTGTGTATGTAACGCTCATTAAACGCTATAATAGAAGGGTTCTCGACTTCTTATACATAATTAGTCCTTTTTAGCAGGTTTGTAAGATTTTAAGATAGCAATGCCACCAACATATTTCTAATGTTTTTTTTTTTTTTGGGTACAAATTTCTAGTGTATTGTTAAATAAAAATCATGTGAATTTCATCATTAAAAATGACTCTCACGTGATTTAATGGGTTTAATAATAAGAATGTAAACAGCATCCTAAAATATATAGATAAAATTATTAAATAGAATGTATTATTAACTTTTAAACAATAACAAAATTATACTCTCACGCGCTACATGGTTCAAGCTTGGATCTTGGTATTGGGCATGGAGGTGTGATCCGCTCAAACTGTATGAAGTATGGATTTGATTCTACTAGCCACTAGGCCATCCTTTTGGTGTGCTCTATTCAGCCCAATTTTCTCTATCCAATTACACCATACTTATATGAATAAGATCTATTTGATATAGGCTGGGTTTGTTGACCCAAAAAAAAGGGATGCAATGCACTATGTTCAAATTGGAGGAAAAGAGAATATTTTTCTAAAGTGATAATTAGGTTAGACGATGAAGTTGTCGAAAGACGTGAGTTTTTCACTCTTGAATGCGTGAGAGGAGTGAAGCACCACCTCAAAGGTGCGGCGGTACTTGCTTCCACTCATCATATTTTAGCAGGCGCGACGCTTCAGGACCTGGACCTCGCTTTTAAGGTAACTTGCGTCACATGATCTTTGAGAGCAGCAGAAGATCTAATGGTTCATGGTGAAGCAAGTACAAGATCATCATCACAATCCTCGAAGGGCACACAACTTTGCCCCTCCTATAAAAGGGCAAACCAACCGGACTCTTGAGGTACACACTTCTAATTCCAAATTTTAAATCTCCTCCCTTACACTTTCACCTCTTACTTTGATATCATAGTGTTTTTACAGGGACTCCTTTTGGACTCAGAGATGGAAACGATGACCGACCACCCTCCCGCCATCAGCAACCGGATCTCGGAAGAAGCTTCAGGCCCGCTCTTTCCGTCCTCACGTCACAAAACATCGTTCGCGATGATCTGAGTAGGCTTAGTCCGTTCAGATTTCAATTAAAATCCTAATTCAAACTAGCACGTTGAGATCCATATATCAAATTTCATTTATTCACTTTATTCATTTATTATAATTTTTTTATTTTGACTATGTTAACATTTTGCCCGTACATTGTGTTGTGTGGACTAAGGTATATTTAAGTTTCTTCAATAAATTAACAATATGAATGATAATTATCTTTTATAAATTTATTGCATTTTTAAATAGTTATTTGTCCAGTAATTTCTCCAAGAGAAATAAGTTTTTTGGCGTAATAAATAAGTTGTAAGTTGTAACATTTATAAACAATAATTAATTTTAGATTTTATTTTTTATTTTATTCATAGTTACTGGAAACAGCAAAAATAGTTTAGCTTTGGAATTAAGGTTAATCACTCTATCTCTGTGACTACTGACTAGGGTGTTGGGTTGGTTTTTTTTCCATAGCTTTGTTTGGCATTGGTGTTTGTCATTGTAAATATTTTCTTTCTTGAATAAAGTTGCGCCTTCTATAAAAATATATTAGAAAACTAAAGCGTAAGAGACGAGAATATTATAATCAAATTCAAATAAATTTAAATTTATTTAATTCATTTTTAATCTATTAAAGTTATAAATTATTATAATTTGAACAGTTAAAAGTACTTCATCGTTGATAATAAAACATAAAACATAAAAAGAAAACATAATAAAATTATTTCATTGCAGCTTTTTATTCATTATAAATATGATTTCGTTATAAATAAAACATAAAAACAATATATATTAATATAACTCGTGCTTTAAAAAAATTAATATAAATTATTTGATAATATTAAAAATATATTACTTGATTTTACATATTTTAAATTCAACTATTGACTTTTTGTATGCTTACAAATAAAATTATTAAGTTATTAAAATTAATTAAATACTAATTATTAATTGTAAATTTTAAGTAAACAAATTTTGGTAAAAATATAATTGGTAAACAAAGTTTGGGCAATATTATATAAAGATAACTCTATTACTGTTTTTTTGAAATGTTTCAATACAATTTTTATATTCATAATTAGAATTTATTTTAATTATATATTTATTTAAATTGTAATAATTTTTAAAAAAATTAAAATATTGTAAATAAACCCGTACAATGCACGGGTGTTATACTCTTCTTTTCTATTTGTTATTACGTGACTTAGTTATGTATTTATGATTCAACCTTGCTATATGGTACCGGTACGATAACTTGAAGCACGGAAGTGAGACGAAAACAGGACCAACGAATGAGATAATTCCATGAAAAAAAAAAAAACTTAACTAGTCGTGCTTCTTCATCTATCATATGTTGTACTATAAAGCTTTATCCTTTATGATTTGGATGTATCTATTATAGATTTAAGTTAGTATTAATTAACTATATCAATATGTCATTATTAGATTATTAATTAAATTAGTATTTTTAAGTTAAAAAGGGTTTGAAACATAATATTAAGGTGCAGATACATTTTATAGTTTTAAGCCTACTTACTATTATATTTTTATGTAAGGCTTCTGATACTATCTTTAATTGAGTATAAAATCTTATTAAAAAGTTCATTAATTTATACAAAAGTTTTTATGCATCGGCCTTTTTATATCCCACTCAATGTCTTTGTGCCACGGCCTCATGATCCCTCTTATCCTCCTTCTTTTCAGAGGTCTAGCCCTGTTGTTGCTAGTAGGACTGTTTCATGGATTCGTGCCTCAGAAAGGCGACGCTTAGGATTAGGGATACCTAAAAAAAAGTGAGAATTTAATGATAGCTAAAGAGTATCCGAAGACGTTCCACCAGGGGACCTTCTCATGCCAGGGTGCCACCTCTGAAGGGCGATTATGACCTAGATGTGGAAGTAAAGGAGGAGGCTGGGGAGAGGAAAAAGTAGGATGTACGACCATATTTCCTTCCCTTTTTGTGTATTTTGTTGATTACAAATTCACCTTTTTTTTACATGAGACCTTACTATATTTGCATACTATACCATGCTACTGATAAGTGATGGTTGTATACATATTCTCCCTGTTGTGCATATGTTTATACTCGTTGTTTTTAACTTGAAAAGTAGAAGAACACCTTGAATTATTTTTAGTTTGGTTATTTTGTAGTAAAAAATTATAATGTGTTGTTAGATTTGGGGTCTCTTACTTATTTCTTCTCAATTGAGTTGCAGAGGAAATCTAGCGGGATGAGCTTTGGTAGAGAGCAAGGCAATCAAATTAGGAGCTTATACTCATGTTGCTGATGTAACCCAGCGGGTCTTTCAAACGATCGCAAGTATTACGCTCTGACATTCTCGCCAATGGCAAGCGAGGTCGATATATAAACAAAGATGTGAGTAGTAATGTTCTGGTCTGGTAGGGATAAAGGTGTGAGAGGAATTTGAGTACGTGATGTTTAACGAAAAGAGTCCTTAACGAAGTTGACAATTGACATGCCTAGCTAGACATGTAAATGTTGTTTAATTATTAATTTATCCATGTGTTGATAAACTTTTAATTGAAAAATACCCATAACATCCACTTCAACTTCATTTAAAAACCCGGAGGTGCCACTATAACATTCCCCGGACATGCCAAAAACTTTTTTTAGTAAGGGACAAAAATTATAACTCACTATATTTAGAGGGACTGAAAAACACTATTTTAATTTTTATTTTATTTACACATGTTATATCATTTCTTATTTTGAAATCTTAAATGAATTTGAGTGTAATTTTGTTTTGTTGAAAGAATTAGTGTAATTAGAAATAGTAAAAAAGTGTGTGAAAAGCAAAGTTATTGTTTTTTTGGTAAGTAAAAGTACGGGGCCGAGGCCCAATGTAACAAAGTACCCACATAGAGACTAAGACGGAGCGGGGGAGCATTAAAATTAGGGTTAAATATGTTTTTGGTCCCTGTACTTTGAGCGAGATTTAGTTTTAGTCCCTCGCTGGCGTAAAGGTGGATTTTAGGCCTCAGACTTTATTTTTTGTTTGGTTTTCGTCCCTGCCGGAGTCTGTCGTTGACCGCCGTGCCTACGTGTCACGATAGTACTTACGTGACATAGGCCACGTAATTTAGTAAATACAGCTGGAATTTTGTTTTTTTACATATTTATTAAATAAAAAACGAAAAAAAGAAAAAAATAAAGAAAATAAAGGGGGAAAGAAATCAGAAGGTTGAAATCCACCAAATCATGTAACCAAAAAAAAGAAGGTTGAAATCTGTTGATGCCACAATTGAAAGCAAAACAAAGTGAAATCCATCGAAGCTCAAAATTCTCGTGCATCAACCCACTAATCAAATTCAATGTACATGAATGGATGCAAGAAAAAGGGAAATAGAGCATGAAGCAAGCAGTAGAGGAAGTTCACCTCGTTGGGCAGCACGCAGTGGAAGCAAAGCAGCGAAAGAGCATCCGCAGCAAAAGAAATTGAAGCATTGTGGGCTTCGGCATCTCCTTCTTCTTCTGCTTCATCTCTCGCTCTCTCACATCCCCTATTTTATCTAGAGAGAGAAAGAGAAAATCGTTGGACGTTTTCTTCAATACCCACAAAGAAACAATTTGCGATTTCTGGGTTTCTAGGGTTGGGGTTGTGGGTTTTTGGGGTTGTGGTGGGTTGATTTTGGGTTTTTGGGGGTTGGGGTTGCTCTGATTCTGATTTTCCTTTTATTATCATGAGGATCTACTTGTTCAAGTTTCTTTTGAGTTTGTTCATGATTGTGTTATGCATTTATGGGTTTGCTCATAAGTTTTTGGGTTTGTTCATGAATTTGTTATGATTTTCTGGGTTTTTAGATGAAGGAGATGATTGAAGAAGATGAATGTTCATAAGAAGAAGAAGAAGAAGAAGAAGAAGAAGAAGAAGAAGAAGAAGAAGAAGAAGAAGAAGAAGAAGAAGAAGAAGAAGAAGAAGATGATGATGATGATTGCAGGTGGTGGTGGTGGTTTGGGAAGAAGAAGAAGAAGAAGATGAAGAAGAAGAAGAGGAAGAACCTTCTGATTTCCCCTTTCTTTTTTTTTCTTTTTTATTTAATAAATATGTAAAAAAAAACTCCAGCTATATTTACTAAATGATGTGGCTTATGCCACGTAAGCACCGCAGTGACACGTAGGCACGACGGTCAACGACAGACTCCGACTGGGACGAAAACCAAACAAAAAAGAAAGTCTGAGGACTAAAATCCACCTTTACGCCGGCGAGGGACTAAAACCAAATCTCGCTCAAAGTACAGGGACCAAAAACATATTTAACCCTTAAAATTATGGATCCTTCACTCACTATTATCACATAATAAAGTTGCTAGTGAGTGTGCACACCTCTCGTCTCTGTCATTATGCACATTTACCAAAGGATTTTGACCGTCGTTAGATTCAGATATTATATTAAGCGAGTTAGTAACCATGCATTGCCTGTACTTCCAAGAAATTGAATCCAGATTTTAGGAGAGTTTAACTATTTACCAATTATACAAAGACTTATTAGTAACCCTACATTCTTGTGAGATATGCTTAATGACCCTTTAATTCTTGAAACACCATGAAAAATCAGTACCACCACCCTTTAATTCATCATATCAAACATTAAAATGGGTGTGTATTTAGGGAAATACTACCAAGTTGCTGAAAAACTAGAAAAAGAAATTATTTTCTCATGTAAAAAAACTAGAAAAAAGGTGAAATTTTTTAAGGATAAAATTTAGATACCACTTACATTAATTTGTAGTGTTTATTTATTTAATAATTGGGTTTAAATATGATTTTAGTCCTTGTAAAATATGAATGAATAAGATTTGATTGTTATAAAAAAAATTATAGCTTTTAATCCTTACAATTTACTTTGTGGCGATTTTTGTGCATTAGTAACGGTTTTTAACCGTCACAAAATGAGTTTGGTGGAAGCTAAAACCAGCACAGAATGCATCACAATGACTAAATTCACATATTTCATTAATGTTAGGGGATAAAAACTATGAATTTTTTTAATGGACTAAATTTAATTCACCCCTATTTTTCAGAAACTAAAACATATTAAACCCATAATTATTTTATAACTTTTCTTGAATTTAAACTTTTTAACACGTATCTCATGTTATAAATGGAGAAAAATAAAGACTTCACTTAAGAAATTGTACTCAAGTTTTCTCCACTTTTTAACACACTTAACAAAACATATTACCACTTAATATTAAGGTAATTTTTTTTTCTGACTACAGTTATTCTTTACAAGACTGAGTTAAATCAAAGATTTACCACTGAACTAACCATCACAGGCATATTTGTACAAATATAATTGTAAAATACTAAAAATAAGAAAATCTCACCAATGCATACAATTACATTTGTCTTTTTTTTTTCTTCGAAACACAATTACGTTTGTCATTCTGACTAGTTGTAGCTTTCATAATTACATGAACTATGAACATCTCACTTGAAGCTGTGTAACACTACTACTACTACTACTCCTATCACTCTGTTTCGATTGGCGTTTAAGAAGTCAAACGAACATTGCGTTTAGAGAAACACTGTTTTGAAGTTTTCTGTTGCCGTTTGGACATGTGTTTGCAAAAACGCAAAAATGTTAAAAGTCATTAAAACCATGTTCAAATGGAAGCTAAGAATTAGAGCGTTGGGTGTTAGGAAAATCACGTTACACAAATATTCATCTGTTAAACCGCAAAATGTTAAAAGTCATTCAAACAATATTTATTTTCTTCAAGTCACGTTTGTTAAAAATTATCCAAATATAAATTACATTTATTCAAATATAATTTTACTTAATATTACATTTGAAAAATTACAATAATTCAAACATCACGTTTCCAAAGCCAATCCAATTAGGAACTGTATACATATACATGTGTAGATGAACTTATTTTTTTCTCAACTTCAATTTTGATATTCAAAAATTATTACAGAAGACTCTCTTCAAAATTAATTTAGATTTTAAAATCAAGTGTAAAAGGGTTTTAAAAAGTGCACTATAATGCACAAACCCATATAAATTAATGGATCTCCAGCACAGCCAACTGAAAAATTAATTGAATTGTCCATATGTTACAGGTCTATGAGGCTATACCCAGAGCTTGAATCAGAATTCACAGAACTTAGCTGTCACTAAATCACCTACCTTTACAAGACATACAAAAGCTCAGTGGGAAACACCACAAGAAATAAAGCCTCATCAATTCGCCCTATCTGCATTGCATTCTTACCTTAATCCTCATACCCTTGTTCTTCCAATTGGAAAGTATAAAATAGCAGATTTATCACATATCATGTCACTATAACAATATTAATTAGCCATGTTACAAATCTAAGTTTTAAAACCAATACATTTACTGTGTTACTAAGGATATACCAATTATTTTAGAAGATTGAGTTTTTAATTTCCGTTGCCGGTGTGTGAGCACTCTGTTAGTGGATGATTAGTAAGTATTGTTTATGGTTACGGAGTCATGTCTTAGCCCCTTCTAGTAACCGGAAGTGAACCAACCCAATTTTTTTAAAGAAAAAACTGAGTTTTAAAACCTATAAACGTGATTATATTGAAAGAAAAAACAAGAATAAAGAGATTGTAGATGCACCGTTGACCATAAGAAATTGAAATTGATCTAACGGTGAAGTCAGGAGTTTGCACAGTGAAAATTGTACTAGGAGGAAAGGGATGTGTGTTTTTCGAATGTAATAGTGGGAAGAGGGAACTGAAAAACAACAACATTGAATTGAAGTAACCCAGAACATGAATTGACAAGTGAGGTAGATATCACACTTGTGGAATAAGCAGAGAGAAAGAAAGAAACAAGTAAGGAGGACACAGTTATTAGAATTTTTCATAGAAATTCTAAATAAGAGAGAGAGAGAGAGAGACAAGGAACCCAATAATTGTAGGGGCTGTGGCTTTTTGTCCCTCAGCCAGAACCAACAACAGTGAATGTGTATTGTTTTGAGAGCGACACTATTTATATGTTCTGATCTCTTTGGCTAATTGGCCTTGCATATAAACCACCTTGCCCTAATGCATGTGAATGTGATGTGGACATTCATCCATGACATTAACTAGGTGTTGGGATGATCATCGTGGTGGAATGGAAAATATTTTATTCACACCAATTCCACTGATTTGGCTTCACTACGGTCACTTCCTCCTAAAGTTATTCTAATCGTTGTTTCATAGTCGTTTGATCAAAATTGTGCAATTTAAATTTAAAATCAGCTTTCACATGTATTATGGGCCACTTTAATTTAAACTATCTGATTTTGATCAAACAGTTATGGAGCAATGACTACCGTGAATTTAAGGAAATTCAAAGGCAGCAAGTCGATGTTCCCAATTCCACATTCACTGTTAGATTAAATTAAAAGAAAGAGAAGTAATAAATATGATAACCGCCATGATAAGAAAAAAAGAAAGTGATGAGAAAAAAATGAAAATGAATGAAAAAGAAAAGGGGGTGTGAATATTGTTGGAGAGTATGAATTTGTGAAAATGAATTCTCAACTCTTTCTATTTATACAAGTGCAATACAAAGTCAATATCAAGAAGAAAGAATTAACTAACTTGAATCAAAAGCTAACAAACTTAACCGATTAAGTAGTCACTCTAACTAACCATAACTAACATAATAATTAAAGTTGCAAACTAATAAATATATCAAAGTTGGTGGCGGTATTGATTTTTAATAAAATTGGTTTTAGTAAAATTAATCAAAATAAAAATGAGTTGAAGATAGAGTAGTTTGTATCCATCAAGATAAGGCATAATAATGTGTTAGAATAGAATAGGTGCATCTGAAGTGCGTAACAAGAATTTCATATTTTATGGCTATAGAGATTCTAGATTTGCTTAGAATCAAGAATTCACTGTATGTAAAACCAAATTGGTTTCTTTTTGCTTATTAAATCATTGATAATAAGCACATTTTTTAGGCTAGCAAGTTGGAACAGACTTTTATTTAGTGGGTGGGTGACTTTTTCCGTTCATTTGTGTGATGTACTATTAATAAGAGTAATGAATGTAACCACACAAAAAAAACTGTAACAAAAAGAAATACTCCCTCCGTCCTAAATTATAGGGTCATTTTCAGACAATCACGTCTATTAAGAAAACATGTAATAAGCTAATTAATATGTTGGTTTTGTTACTTTTTATACAAATCTTTCAAATATGCCCCTATTTAAAAAAAATCTGAAAATTGTTAATGTAAGTATTGGATATATCAAAAGTTGGTCGGGAATATGAAAGAAGTAATTAGTAGATGTGATAATTAAAGTTTTGGAATTTAAAATATAATGAATGGAAAGGGTAAAAAAGCAAAAGCTTATTTTTTTTCACCCTAAAATCTAGAAATGGTTTTATAATTTGAGACACCGAGTTTGTGTCTAAAGGGTCTTATAATTTGAGACGGAGGGAGTAGTAAGTACGAGACTTTAACACTCATGAGGCCTTAAACTAAACATCTCCTGGGTGGAGATCACAAACTTTATTAGTATGCCTTTACTCGCATGATTGGATATCGGGCGTCAAGACTCTTATCTCCATCACGAGATGTCTGCATTAGATCAATTCTTAAATTTTAAATTTTGATATATGCTCCTATAATAGATCAATAGCATATTAAAATTTAGGCTTAAATACAATTTTACTCCCCACAAAATATGTGGTTTTTTTTTTTTTTTTCCTGAGAACTTTTTTTCTTGTTTTTAGTCCTCCAAAAATTACATGTTTTGTTTTTAGTCATTGCTAATCGTTTTTTCATCCAATTCAGATCTGAAAACATTTTAACGCGTGCTTATGTTTTTGTGGAACTTGTTCGTCTTCAGTGAACACTTCATTTTTCTTGTTTATGCTTCTGGGGTTAAAGCTTTTTGTTATTTGGAGTTGATTATTATTTGTAATTTAAAAAAATTACACGTATGACTCATTAAATCGGTTAGCGTGACATGTCAGCGCTCACCGGAGCTCCAGACTCCGACAGGGACTAAAAATAATGATTGTCAATCGTAGGGGCTAATAAAATACATTTTTCTATATAGAGACTAATCGCCAACTTCACTACAATTGCATGGGTGGTGCATGAATGGGAAGATGGTGATAGATGTGACAGTGATGGAAGAGGGTAACGACGATGTGGGTGAAGGCAGCGTGGGGGTGGAGATGGTGAAGGCAGCGTGGGGGTGGAGATGTGGCCGATGGGAAGAACGTGAGGGTGGGGCGTCAGAGGAAGAGAGGTTAGAAGTTAGAAGTAGGGTTTGAGAGATAAGGGAGAAAAGAAAAAAGAAGGCTTATAATGGGGGCGGGGCAGAGAAACCAATAACAGGTAGCGTCGACTTTGCTGATGCTAACCGTAAATAAGCGCTGCTTGGGGCTCGGTGCCGTGTTAAAGCTGGTCAAAGCCGAAGCTATACCTCGGGAACCATGCAATGAAACCGTACACTTAAAACTTTGCATCGGCTCAATTCATCGGCAAAAGTTTAGAAACTAAATTTACCAAAAATGTTAGTTTTATGACAAAAGATTGCATAACTTAGTTGCTAGTAAGAAAAAAATCTAGTTGGATTTTGTGGCGGTCTCAGTGCGGCAGTTGTTCTAGTAATTGGTCAAAACCGCCACAGATTGATTGCAGACGCTCGTAACAACATCGTTTTCACAGCCACCTCTAGTATACATTTCGCAGCGATTTAAACTGCCGCTAAATGTTGTTTGTCTAGTAGTATATATATATATAATTTTGTAACACATATAAATTTAGAAAGATATTTTTATGTATACTTTTCCAATATTTTCTATTATTACATAGTCCCCCTATTATTATATATCTTTCACTATTTTGATTTTTTTCTGTTCTTATTTATCTGTCACTTTTATAATTTCAAGCGAGCATTGATTAATTCTTTCCTATTGTACCCTTAACTTAATGGTGATGAGAAAATTGATGAGTCAGAATTAATAATAGAGATAAATGGTACTCTCTCCGTCTCTAATTATAAGCTAACATTGACACTGACACCTATATGGTATCACTAAATATAAGCTAACTCAACAAAAACTAATTTTTCTTTCCATATTTGCCCTTGCATTTATTGGTTTTTCAATACTATAATGATTGAAAAGTTTAATCTTAAATAGGGGTGAATAGGGAAGATTGTACAATTTTTTTTGAAACGAATGCATCAACTAACTTTATCATTTATTTTCTTAATAAGCGTGAATTTTACAATGTTAGTTTATAATTAGGGACGGAGAGAATATATTAGGAAGTTAGGTAATAATTTTGATAGAAACAATAACATTTATATTATTCCTTAATATATTTGTTAAAGCCTTAAAGTGACATACATTAAGGAACATAGAAATTAGTTAAAACGTTTCAACCGTAAATTACAAATATTTTTGGATGTGTAAATATTTTTAATAAGTGCTTTGTTTTGTTTTTTTAGTTCCGCCATTTTTTATGAAACCAAAATGTATTTTTGATGAGCTTTATATCATGTTCCATTTCAATTTAAAAATATAAACGTGGAATATAACCCGTAAGTCTTACTCTATCTCCTTCAAACGATCTACCAAACAATACATTTACTCCTCTAAACTAAGAAATGCAATTTGGTTAAGAAAAAGAAATCAATGCACTCTTAAATAGCATCACATAAGCACATTAAATTGTACCACGGAAACATAAGCACAAGTAAATAGTCTTAAATAGCAATAAACAAGCACTCTTAAATACTTTAAATAGCATCTCATATGGACATTTAAATTTCACCACAAACACATAAGCACAATTAAATAATCTTAAATAGCATCAATTAAGCACTCTTAAATAATGTCATGTTGCTTTTGACTTTACATAGGGGAAAATAGTGTAACAAAAAAAAAGATAGGGGAAAATAGATGGTTTTTTTTACAAGAGGAAAATGAAAAACAAACTAGCTACACTCAGCGCGTCAAGGAAAATAAATGGTTTGTAATAACAACAATTTGTGGACCATTTAAAAAATCAGTTTACCAATGAACTAACCATATGTTCCTTATGTAATTTTTTTTTAACTGCATATGTTCCTTATGTATTAAAATTAAGGGATAACTATCATATTGGCTCGTATTTATGTCGCTGGAGCAATTTGGTCCCTTCTCGTAAAATACTAGGGAAAATGTTCCTCTATTTGTCAAATGTCTAAACTAGATCTCTCCCCGTAGATTGGAGCTTCGGTAAGGACCTACATGACCTGATGACTGGATTAACGAATCCTACGTGAAATTAATTAAAAATAAACCCATAAAAGAAAACAGAAACCCAAAATCATGTTCATCTTCATCATCATCTTGAACATCTTCTTCATCATCATCATGTATAACACCATCATCATCTCTAGCACCTGCTTCATCATCATCATCCCAAAAACCCAGATTTCAATACAAAAAAAGAACTTAATTTTTTTTGGCTTAAATGCACTTTCTGCCCCTTAAAATACACATTTTTGCGAAACGTACCCTCGAGTATTTCTGGCACATAGTGTACCCCCTTCAATTTCACATGTGCAGCGTTTATCCTTCTGTCAGTCTGCTGTTAAAAATCGGACGAAAGTGCTAACGTGGCATAACACGTCATTAAATAAATTTTAGAACTTAAAAAATGGGTGAAGAATATTCGAACACGAAACTAAAAAGTAACAAAACACCACTTTTAACAGTTAAGCTACACAATAAATTATTAATAACATCAACAAAATTTTATTTATATCATTAATCATACCGTCTTGGTCTTCTTCAGTGCAATTTATGTCGTACTAACCACTGCCATTCATCACTATTATATGTCCATACCATGATCTTCTTTGAGAAAACGTATCTATCGATCATATGTATGCTCTCTAAGTTGCAAAAAATGAAAAAAGCATAACCTTCATTGAAATAATGAAGAATAAGAGGAATTAAGAGAAACAAACCAATGAGAGTACAGTGGTAGATTTGGACGATAGTGGACCACTTTAGGCTAAACCATCCCCATACAACTGCAAATGCCTTGAGGGGGAACATCAAAAGTGGTTAATTCCTAGTTGCGCCTGAAACCCGAAATGGGATAACTAATGTACTGTGCCTCAAGAAAAGATATACATAGATTAAAAGGTTAAATAAACTTGTGATCCATGTCTACGACAAAAAGTGAGAATTTTCATCATCAATTATATGATCTTGAGATGAGAAACGAGTCTGGAAGGTCGAGACTTACCAAAATCTCAATTCTGGAGATTTTCCGGCGGAAAGGTTAGACGGAGAAGAAGGTGGCTTGTAGCGCCGCCGCCGCGGCGCTGTCACTGGAGCAGAAACAGGATGTTGTTTCGTCATTTTGGAGTATAGAAATATGATTTTCGTGGAGATTTGAGGTTCGCCATGTGATGGAAATTGTGGAAATTTCTGGGTTTATGGGATGATGGTGATGAAGTAGATGTTAGAGATGATGATGGTGTTATAGATGATGATGATGATGAAGAACTCAGAGTTTCTGGATTCCTGGGTTTATTTTTAATTAATTCCACGTAGGATTCATTAATTCAGTCATTAGGCCATGTAAGCCCTCACCGGAGCTCCGGTCTTCAGGGAGGGACCTAGTTTAGACACTTGACAAACAGAGGGACCTTTTCCCTAGTATTTTTCGAGAAAGGACCAAATTGCTCCGGTGACACAAATACAAGGACCAATATAACGGTTATCCCTAAAATTAATTTACAATTAAGTTGTTTTAATTTATGAAACTAACTTTTCTACATCGATGTGTAGTCAAAGCCTTGTAATATGGCTTTGTCTAGAGTCCACCTCATGTTTTGAATGGGGTAAACATGCATAAAATTTGAAACCATGTAAAATAAGGTTTGTAACTTGAAAAATAATACTCCCTCATTCCCAAATTATAAGACCCTTTAGAGATAAACTCGGTGTCCCAAATTATAAGACCCCTTCTAGATTTTAGGAAAAAATAAATAAACTTTTCATTTTTTACCCCTTGCATTCATTATATTTTAAATTCCAAAACTTTAATTACCAACTCTACTAATTACTTCTTTCATATTCCCAACCAACTTTTGGTATATCTAATACTTACATTAATAATTTCTAGATTTTTTTAAATAGAGACATATTTGGAATATTAGTATAAAAAGTAACAAAACCAACATATTAATTAGCTTATTACATGTTTTCTTAATAGGCGTGATCATCTGAAAAGAACCCTATAATTTGGGACGGAGGGAGTATAATTTAAATATCTTGATGAAATCCAAACCCCTATGTTAGTCTTTGGGTAAAGTTAAACCCATCACAAATTCCAATGCACACATCACTTCCAAAGGAAAGAGGTGCGTGACACCAGAAGCTCTGTGTCATTGTCTGAACTAACAGTTATCAAGCTCTTCATTGGCTTCAACACCTAACAGGAGAAGCCATGAGAGCTGAATTGGCAGCAACCAAAAACCACTATTGTCCAATGCACATGCTGCAGTGTCATCCACATTGGGCCTTTTTCTTTTTGAGCCATTGGTGAACTAAATACTTATTTGCTTTACTCTGTCCTTGTTCCATAGGTGTGGAATGCAAAACCAGCCCACCAACCATGCTGATTGGTCCTTCCATTTCAGCTTTCTCAAATAAATCTTAGTAATTGCAATTGCAAAAGGCTTTCTGAGACCACTTGCATTTGTCAAAATCTCTCTGTTACATACCATGCACACTCATGTGGAGAAGATTCAGCACTGCTTTTAAGTGGAATATAAACAATTAGCATGCAAAATCAGATTCACTTTGGACCACTATTCATGAGCTAGCATCAGGAGCTGCAGAGTTAAATATGCACATAAACTGTACTTGTTATATTATATATTATTGCATTAAAGCTCAAAAGAGGTTAATTTTTTTATGAGCTATGATTTCTTCCAAGAACATGATTTGGCAAATGGGTTTTTAACACGTGCCATGCAGGGCATGATAAAAAAAGAAAATGACAAATACCTTCAAAACCTGAAGATTAGTGGTCCTGCAATAGAATGACATCAACATGGAACAAAATAATTAGAAAATATATATATAGCAGATTCTAATGGACAAAGGGTACATCAAATTCTAATTTAAACGAACTTTATGATTTAATACAAACATAGTCCAATCACATGTCCATTTATGAAAATATCTAGTACAAAACAAATTGGTAAAATGTGAGAGATCCAGTTCAAGTGTACTCACATCTCGAACTCTTCAAGTACCTGGGCTAGTTTTACTTCAGAGTCAGACACATGCAATTGCAAACATAGAAAATAATATCATGCCCTTTTGGAAGTATATAGAAAAAGAAGAGAACCGTTTTGCTGTAATTTATCATGAATTAAAATCAACTGTATATCACCTTTCCAAGGAAAATATAACATGTCAACAACAAAATTGACTAAAATTGTAAGGACGCATCTCTCTTAAAAGATTGTGTGTTTAACTTCTGTTAGAGATATAAGGGCTATGTTGATGAACGATATATAAGTACATTTGTAAGCGGCTATATATATCTTGGAGACATGCTCTGGCACCGAACCCACCTAAATTTGTCTAAATCGAAAAAAATATAACATGTCAAAAAAAATTATTTAAAGTAACATTTGTTTACTAAGATGTTAAATTTTCTAGCCGGTCGAAGTAGTTAAAAATAGTTATTTAAACTCTTAAGTTAAAAGTTCAATTCTAGGAGCTGCACCGTTGAAAAAATCTTTTAACCTTTACCATGTCCAGTTGGAATTGCTATAGTGATTAGGGGAAAAAAAATATATTTCTACTGAAACGTTAATTATGTTTTTATTAAGAAAGTAGAAGGGAAATGTATTTTCAACTTATTTTGTCATGTCATATGATTGGACTAAATCCAACCAATTACTCAAACAAGTGTTAGTTAGGAGACGGTGAATGCTTCGTGAGTGGAACGAGATTCTGCCATTCTTCATGTTGCCGAGGTCTGGTTGGAATCACCTAATGGTTGTAAACACCCCATTTTGACGTAGTTTTTGTTAATTTAGTAGTTTTTTAGCTAAAAATTAAAATAAGTAAAAATGCAAAAAAATCCATAAAAAATGAGAAAATCTAGAAAAATTACAAAAATAGATAATTTCAAAAATGCAAAAAATAATGATATTTGGTTAGTTCCATTTTAGTTATATTTTAGTTAGTTTAGATATTTTAGCTTCTTTAATGTAGGAAATTAAAAGAGTTTATTTGATGGAGTGTTGACTCATTGGCCATTAGATTAAATAATGATATTCTCTCTTTTTATTTGGACATTTTATTTGATGGTTGTTGGACATTTTATTTCGTGTTTACTGTTGGTGAATCTCCCTTTCTCCCCCTCTGAATCACTGATGCTTTGAACTTCTTGTTTCTGATTATGTCTTGGACTCTTGGAATGTTTTTTTTCATTGCTGACTTCTGTTGCTTCATCATCTGTATTTGGGTGTTATGAATGAGTTTTCTCTACTTTTTCATTATTTTGCTATCGGGCTATATCTGAGTTGTTGGCTCTGCGTTTTTGTTTCCTTTTCCATTTTGATGTGCATTCCCCTGCTCTGCTTTGAAGATATATATTGCACCTCATAGTTTTGTTTAAGTCCACTCTGTTTAGTGCTTATCATGAACTGTGTGTTATCTCCATTATGAATATTTGTTTGGCAGCTATTTATACTATGTTTGATGGGTCCTGATTGTTCTTGTTTGGGAGTTAAAAATGTATTTCTGCTACAAAAATGGGATCTTGATTGGGTTCTAGCCTTACTGACATCTTTGTTGAGAACATAAAAATGAAATCTTTGATAAAAATGGTTCTTGATGGTTGAAACTTATTTAAATTTGGCTCATTTATTAATTATTTTTTAGGGTAAATGGTTTACTAGGTCCCTGTAGTTGCACTAAAATTTGTGTTTGGTTCCTCGCCATAAAAAAGTTTGCAATAGGTCTCTGTAGTAGCACAAAGTTTGCTATAAGTCCCTGCCGGAGACCGGAGCTCCGGTGAGTGCATATGTGGCAGGGTGACTTTATAAATGAAGATGATGTGGAATTTATATTTTTTATGGGAAAACAGGTCAGAAAAATAGAAAACCTTCAATCCCTAAATTAACCCTCCATTAATCTCAAATCCCTAAATTAACACTTCATTAACTCAAAATCCCTAAATTCCTAAATCATTGTTCTTCATCCTCCTCCTCCATCTCTACCTGCTCCTTCATCTTCACCCCCTTTCTTTCTCCCAATCTCAAATTCTTCCAGTAAAGAGATTAAAAAAGAAAACTGCCACCCAAAGGATCAAGAAAAGATCATGGTGCAGGAAAAAACAAAAACAGAGAATACAAAAGAGGCCAAGGAGCATGGCCAGCACAGCAAGAAAAACAGAGAAAAGAAAAAGATAGCAACAGAGACGAGGGTTCAAACGAAGGGGTGGGAACATCCAAGGCAAACAGTGGAGCGAAACAATAATTATTGTTCTACTTCCTCTCTTCTTCCTTCTTTCTCTTTTCCTGTTTCTGCTCTGGTTCTCTTTTCTTTCTTTCTTCTTCTTCTTCTTCCTTCTACTTCCTTACGTGCAGAACATGAACAGGAAGGGGCTGGATTTATTTTTGCCTTGCTTCTTGATTTTTCAAGTGGAAGAATTTGAGACTAGGAGAAAGAAAGGGGGTGCTGGAACTTTGAGAGCATGAGAAACCAAGAAGATGAACAATAGTGAAGATGAAGGAGCAGGTGAAGATGAATGAGGATGATGAAGAACAATAATTTAGGAATTTAGGGATTTTAGGATTAATGGAGTGTTAATTTAGAGATTTGGGATCAATGAAGGGTTAATTTAGGGATTTAGGGATTTAGGGTTTTCTATTTTTCTGACCTGTTTTCCCATTAAAAATATAAATTCCACATCATCTTCATTTATACGGTCACCCTGCCACATATGCACTCACCGGAGCTCCGGTCTCCGACAGGGACTTATAGCAAACTTGATGCAACTACAGGGACCTATTGCAAACTTTTTCCGACGAGGGATCAAATACAATTTTTGGTGCAACTACAGGGACCTAGTAAACCATTAACCCTATTTTTTATTACCATGTATCACGCCGTCCCTTGGTTTTGTCCTAATTCCATATTGATGATGATGCTCTTGTTCTTAATGGATTGGACTTATTTCTATCTTACAGGATGATGTTTTTGCTCATGGAGATTTTAATTTAATGTTCTTGTTATGATAATCCATGTATTGATTTGTTCACGTTTTATTATGATTATCATGGCTTGGGATTAATTGGTGTTCTAATCTCACTGACAAGTGTCAGTGCGCTTGATGGGAATGTTTGCGAAGTTAATTATTCTTACTGGATGTTTGTTGTATGAAGTAAGCTAAAGTAGTTTCATACGATCTTGCTCTTTTCGTCTCATTCGAATTTTGCGGCATGTTTGAACTGTTTTTAAGGCTTAATCGTTTCTAAAAGCGCTTGGCGTTTCTCTTCTTATTGTGCAATTATTACTCGACAATGTTGTTTACAATGCGCACCGATTTATTTTTGCGTTTCAATTTTAATCCTTTAGGAAATACATAAGCAGGATTACACCTAACTTGTATGCGTGAGTGAAGTCACATCCGATTGCACTCCAAATCCTTTTTTAAAGCGACAAATACCTTAGTAACGCGATTCAATTCTCTTTGATTATTGAGGAAATACATGAGTAGGATCACACTTGACTTGTATGCATGAGTAGAATTTCATCTGACTTGCACCCTAAGTCGTTTAAAGGCAAATGTTCTAATGCGTAATCCAACCTTTTTTTGGCTAAAGGGAAGTACATGAGCAGAATCACATCTAATTTGTACGCATGAACGAAACGTTATTCGTCTTGCGCCCTTTTTTTAAAAGGAAGGACAAATAAATTCAATTAAAATTTGAGAACTACGTAAACTTTGACGTCCTTTCGGAGGGTTCGTAGGACGGGTTAGGTCTCAACATATGCCAAAAAAAAAATTATAAACTTTTCTCTTTATTTATCTTTTTTTAAATAAAACTATAAATCTTAACTAAGTTAATGGGGATTAACACGCGGTACTTAATATTTTGTGACTACTCGACGTATTTTGCGATCACTGGTATGTACGTGTCTCAAAAATCGGATGATGACTAATATTAGTGGTTAGTTTGAGATAAAACTGAATTATAGGTTTAGTTGACGGTCGGAACAGTAGTCTTCTAGCTCTGAGCATGACCGAGGGTGACAGTTGGTCAACCATGGTTGTTTATCGAAACAGTAATACCGTAACTTCGAGCATGACTGAAAGTGGCGGACGAGCTACCATGGTTGTTTGCCGAAACATCATACTACGATGCATGTTATAAAGGATATATATCAAATAACTTTATCTCCCCGTTCAAAAAAAAAATTAAAACTTTATCTCCAACCTTGATTCTCACTCATTTTCTTTTTCTTTTAAACACAAAAAAAAAAAGTGATTTCTCTCTTGTCTGTGGACATGGCCGTAATGGGGATTATGGGATGTCATCCAAGCTTTTTACTTTTTTAAATGCTTTTAAGGGAAATAAGTCAAATTTTTGTGGTGTGCACAACCTGACCAAGTAGTTCTAAAAATAATTGGGAAAATGTAGGAATACCCTTGTCTTCAACCTTTGTCCTTCCCGACCCAAGGATTTTCAGTCACCGCTGTATGGCCGCGGTGGTCTGTCAGACCCACTGCCTGCGACACTCTCGACTTCAGAGCCGCCAACAACCACCAGCATTCCTCCTTCGGTCCTCTCCCACCACCATATTATGAACCATTCTTAGTGGTGCACGCATGAACCACTTGGTCAGGTGGTGCACACCATAACCCCTCATTTTTTAATGGTGTGTGTGGTAAAGGCAGAAAATCTCTCTACTGCTCTGTTTAGATGTAGAGTTGAAAGCAAGAGGACTGAATATTATAAGAAAAATGAATGTAAATGAAAAATATGGTAATTTTAAAGTTGTTTGGATTGATAAAAAAAAAAGGAAAAGTGAGAATAGTGTTTACACAATTACTGTTGTACCCTTTATTATTATAATAGTACATATTAATATTATTTAGTTTCAACTAATATGCTAATTTTATTTGCACATGTTATATTATTTCACGCAAACCGAGGCTGCTACCACTGCCTTTGCGCGTTTTCTTTGCTGATCTGCAGGGAAAATAAATCTGGTACTGTAGTTCCTTCATTTTCAACTCCCCTTTATTTTCCTTGCTCATCCAAACGTATAAAAAGCTATTTTCCACTTATTATTCAACCTACCAACTTCCTTCCCTCCTCACAAATTACACTCAAACAAATAGAGTGCAAGTGTTCGGCTTCTAAAAATCCAACTTTAAATTTAGATATTCAAACCGTAATTTTTTACCACTGAGACTCACAGTTTAATAAAAAAAATTCCAATACAACTATGGAAAATAAGTTGAATTTGAAAGTTGTATTGGAAAAAGTAAACACTAGTGAACTTTTATGATATAGACGTCACTCATGTCAAACAAATTAAAGTGGGGCGTTATAGCTCCAAGTTCCAACCTGTTGGTAGAGCCTAGCTAGCATAGTCAATGTCGTCCAGAAGATTGATCAATACTCTTTCATTTATTTATTGAAATTCACGTAGGTCTCACTGAATCGGATATGTAATCCACATTTTTAGTGAACTATACCTAAATTTCAACCAATATATGAGATAATATTAGAAAGTTGAGTATTACTATGGGAAAATCCACGGTTATGATATATTTTCACGTACCTGAAAAATGACACATCAAAATGAGGCAAAGGAAATGTGTTGGAATCAAGCATGATCATACTATTGCTTCATGCTTGTGTTTTCATGTCGCCAAAGTTTGCTTTTGTTGATGTTTCGGAGTAAAGTGACCATAGTGACACACACTACAATAATCAATGTTAGTTACCACCTGAGATAATGATATATACAAATTAAACCAGGACTTTGTTCTATCATAACTGGCATTAATACACACAAATGAGAACAATTTAGCAAATTAATAGTTAGCTTATATAGGTAGGTCCACCTTGTTCATGTACCTGCTAACTACCTTATCAAAGAGAGGCCATCAATTGAGCAATTTCCATAAAATATTCACACCTACTTTGCTTATACCAAAACCATCTCATTGTGTGCTATAAACCTTTATCAAACTGGCATCACATCATCATAAGAAGATAACAAGGAAGTTGCAGGGAAACAACACATCAACAACTCATGTTTTTTCAATGTGATATTACACTTTGGCTAGTGCATAGGGAACATTGCGCCACAAATTTTACAGGGATGTAACTCAAATTGCCAACACCAAACAAGAAGTCATGACATGAGGATCAATGATGAATTCATCAAATGCATCCATCTAGGTAAGTAAAGAACAAAATGACAGAATCAGCTCTCTACCAATAATTAATACTAATATAATAAAATAACTTAAAAAGATTATTCTAGCAATCCATAAGAACATAATGAATTTGAACAGTTTTTTCAGAGCAAAAAGCTGGTTGCTAGATGAAATGGAACGTGGTATGTTTGTATACTTGTTAATACCCGTGCAAATTTGCACGAACATTAGCATTGCACTCAATTCAAGACAATAAGTTAACCGAAGTCATCTTATGGATTAATGAAAGTCTGTTCACGTTAAACTCAAGAGACATCCAAAGACACGAATTCACTAAAATGGAGGCATATTTACCCAAAAAAATCCAGAAAGAACCTAAGAAGGAAAAGAGTAAGCAATAGGAAGGTAAGATGATATTATTATCATTATAAAAGGGAGCTCCCTTCAGTCCAAGCAAAGACAAGAAAAGGAAGAAATTTATCTCCCGCATCATTCACACATTCACAATAGCATATCATGATGCCTGATCTATTGTGTTTGAATGAATGAGTCAGCAGCTAATTCAAACCCCTTACCCATCCATAAATGGATGGAAGGAAGCTCCCTTGCACAAATCCTAATTTTGCATCTTTCAATATATAAATACAAACCCAATTAAAGTTAATTGGGTTGAAAAGGAACTAATATTATAACAGCAGGAACATTAATGTAATATTTTAACAGATCTAACATTAGAAAATCAAAATGAGACAATATTCAAAGAAAATTGTAAAATTCTTCAGACTGCAAGACATCAAGTGAAATCACTAAATTATGCATTAACTCAAACCCTCCCCATTTCAAATATGTTGGTAAATTAGGAAGTAATATAGTTTGGTCAAAATGCTATCAAATCTGCAACTCTTATGTAATTGGCTTTCCAAAAATTTGAAGAAGAATTTCAAATAATTAAAGAACCCTAAACCTAATAAAGTCTTAAAACTACCAAACCAAAGGAAACAAAAATTGGAAATAGGACATAAGATATTCTCAGAGACATTTTGCTTCTCCAAAAAGAGAACAGTGTGCCCTTCCAAGTTCTAACCCTTAAATTATCATGCAGAATTCAATAATATATCACCTTATGACATGAACAAGAGATTCTTTCTTCAATTTTAACACATATGTGCCATGTAAAATTGATAAGAAGGAAAATTAAAAGATCTACTTAACTATTTGGTAGAATGGAAAAACAAGGATTTAAGTCAAATTAACATCATATACTTACAGCTTTAATTTACCATTTTCATAAGCACCACCATGAATAATCCGAAGCTTCAATTAAAGCACTATTTCCAAAACAAATCAAAACAAAGGTTAGCGAAGATCATCTTTTTCTTTTCCAAGTAAGGTAACTCTTTTTGCAGAAACTAGAGCACTGTTTTTCTTTCTTGTTTCTTCTTTCTTACATCAAGCTTCTCCTTTCTCACAGACACACTCTTTCTCTCTCTCTCTCTCTCCCTCAAACTGAAAGAGACACTTACCACACATACATAAAATCCAACCGATCTGTACTACTGCTTAAGTAGTGCAAAGAAAAGAAGAAGAAGAGATAGTGGATTGAAAGGTGGGGTTCTCGATTCTCTCTCATCTTTTGTGCCATCGCTTCACTCAACTATAGTAGTGCTCTATTTTATATACAACAATCGTTCATTCATAGACCCTCAAATGAAAGAGAGTGCACTTACCTCATAATACTTTTTTTCCCTCTACCTGTTTCTTCGGTTATATTGCATTTTATATGACACTTATCATTTAAATCTTTTCTCTTCTTAATTTTCTCATTTTTCTCGGGTGACCTATATCATTTGGTTATATACCTATCTTTATTCTTTTCCATAAGACTCTTCGGTCACCATCTCTCTGGAGGTATAAATTTTGATATCTTTTTCATATAGAAAGGATGTTTAGTGTGGTTTTTAGCATACATAAATATTTGCGGTGGCTAAAAACTACGTAAAAGTATATGTATGTTGGATGTAATGTTTTAAAACTTGGCTGATAATCAACTCGGTTAAAGTACCGGATTAATAGGTCATTGATCCAGTAAGTTTGACTTAGATCAGTTAACTTAATGTATTAATATTAATATATAAACATATATTAAATATCACTGTTAAAAAATATAATATATTTCAATCAATAATTATATTATATAGTTACTACTTTATAATGATGTCACTGGTTGTGACATATTTGTAATGCAATCAATTAAATAACATTTTATAATATAATGTAAAATATAGTAATGTAATAATTTAATGTAACATATAATAACATACTAACTTTATTTAAATGTTAATTATAATAAAAATGCTAACATTTCAAGGAGGCAAGCAAAGAAGAAAGAGTATTTAGAAAATGAGTTCACTTGATTTACAACTTATTCTCAACCAATATACTCTTATAAGGTGGAAAAAATATTTAAGATGACCATAAAAGATATTACTTACTAGTGTCTTAGTCAAGAAATCTACCCGTTAAAATCCTAGCCTTAATGTCTTAAGTCCTAATGATCGTAAAAGGAGAATTATAGCACAAACTTATTTGATGAGAAAAAAAGAAAAAAGAGAGAAGAAAAAAAGAAAAAAAGAAAGCAGAGAAAAAAAATAAGAAGAGAAGAAGAAAAAACGGAAAAAGCAAACAGAAAAGAAAAGTGGGCTGGCTGGCCCAGGAAAAAAAAAACAAGAAGAAGCAGAAGCCAAAAAGAGAGAGGGAAGACAAAAAAAAAGCTGCAGAAAACCCTAACCATAATTCTATTGCTATAAGTACTCCCCCACCACACTATTCATTCACTGACCATCAACTCTCAACTCTCAACCCTAACTCCCTCTCTCTCATACGCTCCTCCCCTCATTTCAGCAGAGCCGCACCTCCTCTCTCCCTCCATACTCCAAAAACCCTAGCCTCTTCCTTCCTACTCCCGCCATCGTCACCACCGTCTACTTCTCACCGCACCGCCATCGCTCCTCTCCACCCTCATCCCGTCAACATCCACCAAGCCTGTCACCGCCGCCGCTGCTTCTTCCTCTCGTGGAGTTCCGCCGCTGCCCTCCTCCTTCATCTCCACGACGCCGCCTCCAACACCGCCACCCAGCGCTCTCGAAGACCTCCGTTGCAGAATCGCTTGGCCCTCCATTTCGCTGCTGTTTTCTGCTTCCTCTTCATCTTTTTGGTTGGTGTCCTTTGTCTTTCGTATTTCTGTTAGTCTCTGAATCTTCTGTTTCTGAATCTTGGTCGTATTTTTTTTGCTAGAGAACTGTTCTGTGTAGCCGAATATTTTTTTCCTGTGATTATTTCATGATATTGTTACGCAACTTGTATGGATTCAGCTCCTCCTCATGTTTGTTGTGTGCATGATCTTTAGAATATGTATTCTGCGTGGTTCGTTGTTCGGCAGTAAAAAAATTGAACCTTGATGATTTCTTGATAAAGTTTGGTTGTTGATGATAAAAATGAACTTTGATATTAAAGAAAACCAAATCAGTGATTTTAGCTTCATGATAAAGTTTGATTCTTGATTATAGAGAGTTAGTCTCGATTCTGTTTTGATGATAAAAATGACCTTTTTTTTTTTTTTACTAAAGCATAAAGTTTGGTTAGTGAAGATTGGCATTTTATATAGGCGTCACATGTTGCTAGGAGCTTCACTTACGCAATTCCGAAACATCATATTAAAAAATGAAGTAGAGTCAAATAGAAAGAACCAGATCCTTCTCGATGATGAGTTGTCAAGTTGTTAAATGCTTTATTTATCAAATTTCATAGAAACACATTGCTGTGTTGTTATCTGTTTTGATTAGTTTATGTATATGTGCTGATAAAGAATTATTTAAGCGATAATGAACTCTCTCACACACATGAACGTTCACATACCTATTGGGTTTTGATTTATACCAATTTGCATTTCATGCACATTCACTTTATTTTCATATTTTTCTCTTCTTTTCCTATGCGTTACTCATTATTTCTTTTATTTCTATCTTCTATTCTCACCTCTCGTTAGGTGAGAGTTAAAATAAGATCTGAATCAACTTTTTCAATACGTGTTTCATGAGTTAATAGTCCTACACTAACAATACAAAGTTTTATGCATTTTGATTATCCTGTGATTATTTCATGATATTGTTACGCAACTTGTATGAATTCAGCTCCTTTTCATGTTTGTTG
Source organism: Acmispon strigosus (assembly GCA_030819835.1). Taxonomy (NCBI): domain Eukaryota; kingdom Viridiplantae; phylum Streptophyta; class Magnoliopsida; order Fabales; family Fabaceae; genus Acmispon; species Acmispon strigosus. The sequence goes on along the minus strand of JAUAMA010000005.1, from coordinate 40,446,987 downwards.
TGTGCATGATTTTTAGAATATGTATTCTGCGTGGTTCGTTGTTCGGCAGTAAAAAAATTGAACCTTGATGATGGCTTGATAAAGTTTGGTTTTTGATGATAAAAATGAACTTTGATATTAAAGAAAACCAAATCAGTGATTTTAGCTTCATGATAAAGTTTGATCCTTGATTATAGAGAGTTAGTCTCGATTCTGTTTTGATGATAAAAATGACCTTTTTTTTTTTACTAAAGCATAAAGTTTGGTTCTTGATGAAATTTGAATCTTGATCTTTGTTTTTGTTTCTGAATAATGAAAAAATTGCTTCTTGGTTATGAGAATCACGGCTGAATGAAAAAGGTTGGTTCTTGATGGTAAAAATGCTTCTTGGTGATAAAAAAATGGCTCTTTAATTTGCTCTCTGAAAACTGAATCGTGTTAGCTTCATGTTAAAATTGAATCTTGATGATAAAGGTTGGTTCATGTTGATAAAAAATGGGTCTTTGGCAAATTCTTTGAACCGGCAAATAAAACAGCTTCATAATGATAAAAACAGTTCTCTTGCAAAGGGTGTTTCTTGATAGTAAAAGTGATCCTTGATGATAATCTCAGCAGTGGTTGTTATTGCAAAGTTCTCTTGCAAAGTTCTCTCTGGAAATTATTTTCTCTCTAATTTACCTTTTTGGTTGTTTTAATCTCAGCAGTGATATCTTTTTTATTGACCTTAGCTTCAATCTTTTACAAGGTCACATACTTAAGAGCTTGTTAAATCCTTCAAACGTATTTAATCATAGACTGTTTTATAATTATGGACTGTTTGTTGTGTCTGTGTGTATCTGCTTGGATTCTTCGTTGTCTGGATTCTGCTTCATTGTGATTTTGTGGCATATCAGCAAATTGATTCAATTTTCATAGGATCTGTGTTCCTGCATAAGTGCATTTAGAAGTCTATTCTAATGAACTGGAGTTTTTCCTTGCAAGTATTGAATTGACTTATTTTGTCCTTCATGTGTCTCAAAAATGTCCTGCATATCATGAAAGCACTGGCAAGCCATCCATCCACAACACAGATTTTGATAGAAGATAATTCTCTTCAGCTCCTTTTTCAAATTTCAGCGCCTTTACTATCATTGCCATGTTTTCTTTATAGAAAATATTGGAATATAAAAGTTCTAAAATTATGTTTGGTGACCTTGTATTTAGTGTAGCTGTTATGTTCTGGTGCTTGGATATAAATAAGCATCGATGAAGGTGAAAATGGTTATATTATATGAAAATGTTGTGATTTAAATGACCGTTAACTTATAGAGTTAAATTGGAAACATTCTTGGTGATGAAAGGATCTTTGAACTTTTTGGTTGATTCACTTTGTTGTCCAAAAGACTTAAAGTATTTTACTAAAATATGAATGGTGTTTTCAGTTGAAGGTGAAAAAGTTGCCTCATTTTTCCATGAAATATGGACTGCATCTTGCTAATTGGAGTTTGTTAATTGACTTTCCATCAGCATTTCTATTAGGAGCTGTTGACAGAAAACACGCTTTTTTATTTCTATATGACATCTGTTGTTTATTTTGATGAATCTCACTTTAATTAATATAGCAGATCTTGGTCTGCAATATTCTTGCTCATCACTGTTTAAGTGGATTAGGTTTATTGTTTAGTCTGGTAACCACTTGGGGTAGCTTTAACAATTAAACCTGGTATTGACTTTTTAATGCTTCATTGATGCAGGGAGCTTGGAGTTCTCGTGGCTTTTTTGGCAGCAAAGGAGTTGTGCCTGCAATTATCTCCTTGGCATAGCATTTTAGCTCTTAATCGTTTTGTTTTTGTTGCATGCCCTGAAATTGTTAGGTTTCTGTCTTAGTCTTTAATAGTCTTAGTCTTTAATTAATAATCTGATGGGTCGTTGTCTCTGTATTTTTTTATATTGTATGTCATTTTTTAGCACTTATTTTGTCTTATTTTGTATAAGTCATTTTTTAGCCGTTATTTTGTCTTATTTTGTATATTTCATTTTTTTGCGATTAATACATATGTTGTATCAATGTTAAAAAAAAAAATGACTAGAGTATACAACAGTAACATTAAAGTATGTATAGCTAAAATGATTGAAGTTCAATCTTAATTACCATGCACAATAACCCACTAACTGAAACTGCAGAATCTGGAAAATTCTATATCTGATAAATATTTTTAGTTTCAAATATTTTAATTTGTTTCCATATTTGATTGAAGACTAGTACCATGTACCACATCATAATGCATATCAATTTAATGTCCTGTTGTTTAGAGACTCTATTCATTCTAAGCCTTTAATTAAGCATCTGACAATGTGTCATTTTTTTCGATTAGTACAAATTGCGATTAATAATATTGTATCAATGTAGAAAAAAAGTTTACTACAGTATATTAAAAAATTGAAATATGTATTGCTAGGTGTTATTATAAGTTAAAATATTTTAATTAGTATATTAAAAAATTGAAATATGTATTGCTAGGTGTTATTATAAGATAAAATATTTTAACGATAAAGTATTATGAAATTGTGTTTTATAAAAAGATAAAGAGGTTATGATAAAATATCATGGTGTTTAATAAAAAAACAAAATAGGTAGGGGGAGTGGGGGCCTCCTAGGGGCCGGGGGTCTAGGGGAGGGCCCTCAGGGCGGGTGCGGGGGGGGGGGGGGGGGGGGCTCGGCATGTGGAGGGCCCCGGGAAGGGGGGAGGGGACCTAGAGGGCCTCCAAAGGGGAGGGGAGGGGCGAGGGCCCCGGGGGAGGGGGCCTAAAGGGCCTTCAAGGGGAGGGGGCTCCCAGAGGAGGGCCCCCTCTGGGTGGAGGGTGGGGGCCCGGGAGGGCCCTCGGGGGGAGAGGGGCCCAGGGCCTCCCGAGGGGGCCAGGGGAGGGGCGAGGGCCTCAGGGGAGGGGGCTTAGAGGGCCTCCAAGGGGAAGGGGCTCCCAGGGGAGGGCCCCCATGGGTGGAGGGCCGGGGGAGGGTGGGGGCCCCGGGCGGGAGGGCCTTAGGGGGGAGGCCTCCTCCCTGGGGGGAGAGGGGCCCAGGGCCTCCCGAGGGGGCCAAGGGAAGGGCGAGGGCCCCGGGCGGGAGGGCCCCCCTGGGTGGAGGGCCGGGGGAGGGTGGGGGCCCCGGGCGGGAGGGCCTCAGGGGGGAGGCCTCCTCCCTGGGGGGAGAGGGGCCCAGGGCCTCCCGAGGGGGCCAAGGGAGGGGCGAGGGCCCAGGGGGAGGGGGCCTAGAGGGCCTCCAAGGGGAGGGGGCTCCCAGGGGAGGGCCCCCCCTGGGTGGAGGGCCGGGGGAGGGTGGGGGCCCCGGGCGTGAGGTCCCCATAGGGGAGGCCTCCTCCCTGGGGGGAGAGGGGACTGGGGGGAGGCCTCTTCCCTGGGGGAGGGGGGCCCGGGGCCTCCCGAGGGGGCCAGGGGAGGGGGCCTAAAGGGCCTCCAAGGGGAGGGGGCTCCCAGGGGAGGGCCCCCCTTGGGTGGAGGGCCGGGGGAGCCCCGGGCGGGAGGGCCCCCGGGGGGAGGCCTCCTCCCTGGGGGGAGAGGGGCCCAGGGCCTCCTGAGGGAGCCAAGGGAGGGGCGAGGGCCCCGGGGAGGGGGCTCCCAGGGGAGGGCCCCCCCTGGGTGGAGGGCCGTGGGAGGGTGGGGGGCCCCGGGCGTGAGGGCCCCATAGGGGAGGCCTCCTCCCTGGGGGGAGAGGGGCCCAAGGCCTCCTGAGGGGGCCAGGGGAGGGGCGAGGGACCCGGGGGAGGGGGCCTAGAGGGCCTCCAAGGGGAGGGGGCTCCCAGGGGAGGGCCCCCCCTGGGCGGGAGGGCCCCCCAGGGGGAGGCCTCCTCCCTGGGGGGTGAGGGGCCCGGGGGAGGCCCGAGGGGGCCAGGGGAGGGGCGAGGGGGCCTAGAGGGCCTCCAAGGGGAGGGGGCTCCCAGGGGAGGGCCGGGGGAGGGTGGGGCCCCGTGCGGGAGGGCCCCCGGGGGGAGGCCTCCTCCCTGGGGGGAGAGGGGCCCGGGGCCTCCTGAGGGGGCCTAGAGGGCCTCCAAGGGGAGGGGGCTCCCAGGGGAGGGCCCCCCCCTGGGTGGAGGGCCGGGGGAGGGTGGGGGCCCCGGGCGCGAGGGCCCCATAGGGGAGGCCTCCTCCCTGGGGGAGAGGGGACCCGGGGGAGGCCTCCTCCCTGGGGGGAGGGGGGCCCGGGGCCTCCCGAGGGGGCCAGGGGAGGGGGCCTAAAGGGCCTCCAAGGGGAGGGGGCGGGGGAGGGTGGGGGCCCCGGGCGGGAGGGCCTCAGGGGGGAGGCCTCCTCCCTGGGGGGAGAGGGGCCCAGGGCCTCCCAAGGGGGCCAAGGGAGGGGCGAGGGCCCAGGGGGAGGGGGCCTAGAGGGCCTCCAAGGGGAGGGGGCTCCCAGGGGAGGGCCCCCCCTGGGTGGAGGGCCGGGGGAGGGTGGGGGCCCCGGGCGTGAGGGCCCCATAGGGGAGGCCTCCTCCCTGGGGGGAGAGGGGACTGGGGGGAGGCCTCCTCCCTGGGGGAGGGGGGCCCGGGGCCTCCCGTGGGGGCCAGGGGAGGGGGCCTAAAGGGCCTCCAAGGGGAGGGGGCTCCCAGGGGAGGGCCCCCCTTGGGTGGAGGGCCGGGGGAGCCCCGGGCGGGAGGGCCCCCGGGGGGAGGCCTCCTCCCTGGGGGGAGAGGGGCCCAGGGCCTCCTGAGGGGGCCAAGGGAGGGGCGAGGGCCCCGGGGAGGGGGGCTCCCAGGGGAGGGCCCCCCCTGGGTGGAGGGCCGTGGGAGGGTGGGGGCCCCGGGCGTGAGGGCCCCATAGGGGAGGCCTCCTCCCTGGGGGGAGAGGGGACCGGGGGGAGGCCTCCTCCTTGGGGGGAGAGAGGCCCGGGGCCTCCCGAGGGGGCCAGGGGAGGGGCGAGGGCCCCGGGGGGAGGGGGCCTAGAGGGCCTCCAAGGGGAGGGGAGCCCCCCCTGGGCGGGAGGGTGGGGGCCCCGGGCGGGAGGGCCCCCGGGGGGAGGCCTCCTCCCTGGGGGGAGAGGGGCCCAAGGCCTCCTGGGGCCAGGGGAGGGGCGAGGGGCCCGGGGGAGGGGGCCTAGAGGGCCTCCAAGGGGAGGGGGCTCCCAGGGGAGGGCCCCCCCTGGGCGGGGGGGCCCCCAGGGGGAGGCCTCCTCCCTGGGGGGTGAGGGGCCCGGGGGAGGCCCGAGGGGGCCAGGGGAGGGGCGAGGGGGCCTAGAGGGCCTCCAAGGGGAGGGGGCTCCCAGGGGAGGGCCGGGGGAGGGTGGGGCCCCGTGCGGGAGGGCCCCCGGGGGGAGGCCTCCTCCCTGGGGGGAGAGGGGCCCGGGGCCTCCTGAGGGGGCCTAGAGGGCCTCCAAGGGGAGGGGGCTCCCAGGGGAGGGCCCCCCCTGGGTGGAGGGCCGGGGGAGGGTGGGCCCCATAGGGGAGGCCTCCTCCCTGGGGGAGAGGGGACCCGGGGGAGGCCTCGTCCCTGGGGGGAGGGGGGCCCGGGGCCTCCCGAGGGGGCCAGGGGAGGGGGCCTAAAGGGCCTCCAAGGGGAGGGGGCGGGGGAGGGTGGGGGCCCCGGGCGGGAGGGCCTCAGGGGGGAGGCCTCCTCCCTGGGGGGAGAGGGGCCCAGGGCCTCCCGAGGGGGCCAAGGGAGGGGCGAGGGCCCAGGGGGAGGGGGCCTAGAGGGCCTCCAAGGGGAGGGGGCTCCCAGGGGAGGGCCCCCCCTGGGTGGAGGGCCGGGGGAGGGTGGGGGCCCCGGGCGTGAGGGCCCCATAGGGGAGGCCTCCTCCCTGGGGGGGAGAGGGGACTGGGGGGAGGCCTCCTCCCTGGGGGAGGGGGGCCCGGGGCCTCCCGTGGGGGCCAGGGGAGGGGGCCTAAAGGGCCTCCAAGGGGAGGGGGCTCCCAGGGGAGGGCCCCCCTTGGGTGGAGGGCCGGGGGAGCCCCGGGCGGGAGGGCCCCCGGGGGGAGGCCTCCTCCCTGGGGGGAGAGGGGCCCAGGGCCTCCTGAGGGGGCCAAGGGAGGGGCGAGGGCCCCGGGGAGGGGGCTCCCAGGGGAGGGCCCCCCCTGGGTGGAGGGCCGTGGGAGGGTGGGGGCCCCGGGCGTGAGGGCCCCATAGGGGAGGCCTCCGGAGGCCTCCTCCTTGGGGGGAGAGAGGCCCGGGGCCTCCCGAGGGGGCCAGGGGAGGGGCGAGGGCCCCGGGGGAGGGGGCCTAGAGGGCCTCCAAGGGGAGGGGAGCCCCCCCTGGGCGGGAGGGTGGGGGCCCCGGGCGGGAGGGCCCCCGGGGGGAGGCCTCCTCCCTGGGGGGAGAGGGGCCCAAGGCCTCCTGAGGGGGCCAGGGGAGGGGCGAGGGACCCGGGGGAGGGGGCCTAGAGGGCCTCCAAGGGGAGGGGGCTCCCAGGGGAGGGCCCCCCCTGGGCGGGGGGGGCCCCCAGGGGGAGGCCTCCTCCCTGGGGGGTGAGGGGCCCGGGGGAGGCCCGAGGGGGCCAGGGGAGGGGCGAGGGCCCCGGGGGAGGGGCCTCCCGAGGGGGCCAGGGGAGGGGCCAGGGGGCCTAGAGGGCCTCCAAGGGGAGGGGGCTCCCAGGGGAGGGCCGGGGGAGGGTGGGGCCCCGTGCGGGAGGGCCCCCGGGGGGAGGCCTCCTCCCTGGGGGGAGAGGGGCCCGGGGCCTCCGGAGGGGGCCTAGAGGGCCTCCAAGGGGAGGGGGCTCCCTGGGGAGGGCCCCCCCTAGGTGGAGGGCCGGGGGAGGGTGGGGGCCCCGGGGCCTCCCGAGGGGGCCAGTGGAGGGGCGAGGGTGGGGGGCCCGGGCGTGGGGAGGGCCCCCTGGGGGCTCGGGGGGAGCCTCCTCCCGGGGTGTGGCCTAGTGGGCCTCCAAGGGGAGGGGGCCCAGGGGAGGGTGGGGGGGCCCCGGGCGTGGGGAGGGCCCTTGGGGGGAGGGGAGGAGCGTGCAGCCCCTCGGCCAATTGCTTGTACCGGTGCGTGGTAACTTTGAGCATCCTCAGGATTCCATGTATGCAATTATTTTTGAAAACCATTTTCAAAAATCAATTTGTTCTTCAGGGTTTATTAAAACTTTCATAAATTTTCAAACAATAATTTTATATTATATCAAGATTAGTTATATCCCCATTTACATTGAGTTAATTTACATTAATATTGATTATAAAATTAATTTTCACTGTTTAAATAAATTTTTGGAAACTGCATGTTAAAATAAATATAGTCTCTTTATAATTTAAATTATTTTTCTAAACTAAGAAATTAATTAATTTTTTAAAAATTTTTAAATAAATGATTTCATTAATCAACGAGGAATATCTTCATTTATACAGTGTTAATTTACATTAAATTTTATTACAAAAATAATTTTTATTATTCACTTAAATAATTTCATTATGATTCAGATTATTTTGCTTAAAAAATAATTTTTTGTTACAAAAGGAAGACGCTTAAAAAAAATTACTGTTTCAATGGGTAATTAACTATGCTAAGTGAAATTATTATTTTGGTAAAATTCTTGCATAATAATTTTTTTATTGTATATAGTTCAGTTATATTTTTATTTATACAAAGTTATAAAATTAATTTTTCAATGTTTAAAGTAAATTAAATATTTTTCTTAAGTATCAAATTATTTTTTCACAATTATTTGATAAATAATGTCTTTGATCAACGGGGAAAAATATCAATGCTAATAAAAATTAAAATTTCTTACATAATGAATTTTTGTATTATAGAAAAGAGTCTAAAAAAAATTATCGGCACGTAAAAAATTTCTCAGTAGCTATACTATAAATTAAGCTCAAATATTATGTATACTTATAATATTTTGTAATTTCTTTATCTACAGAAAGTCTATTTATATTTAATTATAAATTATTTATTAAATAAAGTTTTTACAAAAAATCAAACGCAGTCGATCGACCGCGACCTGTGCAACTGCACGGGTTCCTTACTAGTTTCTCTAAAGTCTAAAACTTAAGGGATGTTCATCATGTGACATCATCCTAATAAAATAAATTATGTAAAACATAGACACATGATAAAGGACTGGGATAACATAAAATGATATAATAACTCTAGTCGATAGTCAGTAGTCCAATAGATGTAAAGTAATATAAACTTTGATGTTAGGTTGAATTAGCATGCTACCAAAATGTTAAATCTTTACATTCTTTATTACTAAATTGGTGTGTATGTAACGCTCATTAAACGCTATAATAGAAGGGTTCTCGACTTCTTATACATAATTAGTCCTTTTTAGCAGGTTTGTAAGATTTTAAGATAGCAATGCCACCAACATATTTCTAATGTTTTTTTTTTTGGGTACAAATTTCTAATGTATTGTTACATAAAAATCATGTGAATTTCATCATTAAAAATGACTCTCACGTGATTTAATGGGTTTAATAATAAGAATGTAAACAGCATCCTAAAATATATAGATAAAATTATTAAATAGAATGTATTATTAACTTTTAAACAATAACAAAATTATACTCTCATGCGCTACATGGTTCAAGCTTGGATCTTGGTATTGGGCATGGAGGTGTGATCCGCTCAAACTGTATGAAGTATGGATTTGATTCTACTAGCCACTAGGCCATCCTTTTGGTGTGCTCTATTCAGCCCAATTTTCTCTATCCAATTACACCATACTTATATGAATAAGATATATTTGATATAGGCTGGGTTTGTTGACCCAAAAAAAAGGGATGCAATGCACTATGTTCAAATTGGAGGAAAAGAGAATATTTTTCTATTGTGATAATTAGGTTAGACGATGAAGTTGTCGAAATACATGAGTTTTTCACTCTTGAATGCGTGAGAGGAGTGAAGCACTACCTCAAAGGTGCAGCGGTACTTGCTTCCACTCATCATATTTTAGCAGGCGCGACGCTTCAGGACCTGGACCTCGCTTTTAAGGTAACTTGCGTCACATGATCTCTGAGAGCAGCAGAAGATCTAATGGTTCATGGTGAAGCAAGTACAAGATCATCATCACAATCCTCGAAGGGCACACAACTTTGCCCCTCCTATAAAAGGGCAAACCAACCGGACTCTTGAGGTACACACTTCTAATTCCAAATTTTAAATCTCCTCCCTTACACTTTCACCTCTTACTTTGATATCATAGTGTTTTTACAGGGACTCCTTTTGGACTCAGAGATGGAAACGATGACCGACCACCCTCCCGCCATCAGCAACCGGATCTCGGAAGAAGCTTCAGGCCCGCTCTTTCCGTCCTCACGTCATAAAACATCGTTCGCGATGATCTGAGTAGCCTTAGTTCGTTCAGATTTCAATTAAAATCCTAATTCAAACTAGCACGTTGAGATCCATATATCAAATTTCATTTATTCACTTTATTCATTTATTATAATTTTTTTATTTTGACTATGTTAACATTTTGCCCGTACATTGTGTTGTGTGGACTAAGGTATATTTAAGTTTCTTCAATAAATTAACAATATGAATGATAATTATCTTTTATAAATTTATTGCATTTTTAAATAGTTATTTGTCCAGTAATTTCTCCAAGAGAAATAAGTTTTTTGGCGTAATAAATAAGTTGTAAGTTGTAACATTTATAAACAATAATTAATTTTAGATTTTATTTTTTATTTTATTCATAGTTACTGGAAACAGCAAAAATAGTTTAGCTTTGGAATTAAGGTTAATCACTCTATCTCTGTGACTACTGACTAGGGTGTTGGGTTGGTTTTTTTTCCATAGCTTTGTTTGGCTTTGGTGTTTGTCATTGTAAATATTTTCTTTCTTGAATAAAGTTGCGCCTTCTATAAAAATATATTAGAAAACTAAAGCATAAGAGACGAGAATATTATAATCAAATTCAAATAAATTTAAATTTATTTAATTCATTTTTAATCTATTAAAGTTATAAATTATTATAATTTGAACAGTTAAAAGTACTTCATTGTTGATAATAAAACATAAAACATAAAAAGAAAACATAATAAAAGTATTTCATTGCAGCTTTTTATTCATTATAAATATGATTTCGTTATAAATAAAACATAAAAACAATATATATTAATATAACTCGTGCTTTAAAAAAACTAATATAAATTATTTGATAATATTAAAAATATATTACTTGATTTTACATATTTTAAATTCAACTATTGACTTTTTGTATGCTTACAAATAAAATTATTAAGTTATTAAAATTAATTAAATACTAATTATTAATTGTAAATTTTAAGTAAACAAATTTTGGTAAAAATATAATTGGTAAACAAAATTTGGGCAATATTATATAAAGATAACTCTATTACTGTTTTTTTGAAATGTTTCAATACAATTTTTATATTCATAATTAGAATTTATTTTAATTATATATTTATTTAAATTGTAATAATTTTTAAAAAAATTAAAATATTGTAAATAAACCTGTACAATGCACGGGTGTTATACTCTTCTTTTCTATTTGTTATTACGTGACTTAGTTATGTATTTATGATTCAACCTTGCTATATGGTACCGGTACGATAACTTGAAGCACGAAAGTGAGACGAAAACAGGACCAACCAATGAGATAATTCCATGAAAAAAAAAAACTTAACTAGTCGTGCTTCTTCGTCTATCATATGTTGTACTATAAAGCTTTATCCTTTATGATTTGGATGTATCTATTATAGATTTAAGTTAGTATTAATTAACTATATCAATATGTCATTATTAGATTATTAATTAAATTAGTATTTTTAAGTTAAAAAGGGTTTGAAACATAATATTAAGGTGCAGATACATTTTATAGTTTTAAGCCTACTTACTATTATATTTTTATGTAAGGCTTCTGATACTATCTTTAACTGAGTATAAAATCTTATTAAAAAGTTCATTAATTTATACAAAAGTTTTTATGCATCGGCCTTTTTATATCCCACTCAATGTCTTTGTGCCACGGCCTCATGATCCCTCTTATCCTCCTTCTTTTCAGAGGTCTAGCCCTGTTGTTGCTAGTAGGACTGTTTCATGGATTCGTGCCTCAGAAAGGCGACGCTTAGGATTAGGGATACCTAAAAAAAAGTGAGAATTTAATGATAGCTAAAGAGTATCCGAAGACGTTCCACCAGGGGACCTTCTCATGCCAGGGTGCCACCTCTGAAGGACGATTATGACCTAGATGTGGAAGTAAAGGAGGAGGCTGGGGAGAGGAAAAAGTAGGATGTACGACCATATTTCCTTCCCTTTTTGTGTATTTTGTTGATTACAAATTCACCTTTTTTTTACATGAGACCTTACTATATTTGCATAGTATACCATGCTACTGATAAGTGATGGTTGTATACATATTCTCCCTGTTGTGCATATGTTTATACTCGTTGTTTTTAACTTGAAAAGTAGAAGAACACCTTGAATTATTTTTAGTTTGGTTATTTTGTAGTAAAAAATTATAATGTGTTGTTAGATTTGGGGTCTCTTACTTATTCTTCTCAATTGAGTTGCAGAAGAAATCTAGCGGGATGAGCTTTGGTAGAGAGCAAGGCAATCAAATTAGGAGCTTATACTCATGTTGCTGATGTAACCCAGCGGGTCTTTCAAACGATCGCAAGTATTACGCTCTGACATTCTCGCCAATGGCAAGCGAGGTCGATATATAAACAAAGATGTGAGTAGTAATGTTCTGGTCTGGTAGGGATAAAGGTGTGAGAGGAATTTGAGTACGTGATGTTTAACGAAAAGAGTCCTTAACGAAGTTGACAATTGACATGCCTAGCTAGACATGTAAATGTTGTTTAATTATTAATTTATCCATGTGTTGATAAACTTTTAATTGAAAAATACCCATAACATCCACTTCAACTTCATTAAAAAACCCGGAGGTGCCACTATAACATTCCCCGGACATGCCAAAAACGTTTTTTAGTAAGGGACAAAAATTATAACTCACTATATTTAGAGGGACCGAAAAACACTATTTTACTTTTTATTTTATTTACACATGTTATATCATTTCTTATTTTGAAATCTTAAATGAATTTGAGTGTAATTTTGTTTTGTTGAAAGAATTAGTGTAATTAGAAATAGTAAAAAAGTGTGTGAAAAGCAAAGTTGTTGTTTTTTTGGTAAGTAAAAGTACGGGGCCGAGGCCCAATGTAACAAAGTACCCACATAGAGACTAAGACGGAGCGGGGGAGCATTAAAATTAGGGTTAAATATGTTTTTGGTCCCTGTACTTTGAGCGAGATTTAGTTTTAGTCCCTCGCTGGCGTAAAGGTGGATTTTAGGCCTCAGACTTTATTTTTTGTTTGGTTTTCGTTCCTGCCGGAGTCTGTCGTTGACCGCCGTGCCTACGTGTCACGACAGTACTTACGTGACATAGGCCACGTAATTTAGTAAATACAGCTGGAATTTTGTTTTTTTACATATTTATTAAATAAAAAACGAAAAAAAGAAAAAAAAAAGAAAACAAAGGGGGAAAGAAATCAGAAGGTTGAAATCCACCAAATCATGTAACCAAAAAAAAAGGTTGAAATCTGTTGATGCCACAATTGAAAGCAAAACAAAGTGAAATCCATCGAAGCTCAAAATCCTCGTGCATCAACCCACTAATCAAATTCAATGTACATGAATGGATGCAAGAAAAAGGGAAATAGAGCATGAAGCAAGCAGCAGAGGAATAGATCAGGTTAACTTAGTGTATTAATATATAAACATATATTAAATATCCACTGTTAAAAAAATATAATATATTTCAATCAATAATTATATTATATAGTTACTACTTTATAATAATGTCATTATAAGTAATTTATTGTGACATATTTGTAATGCAATCAATTAAATAACATTTTATAATATAATGTAAAATATAGTAATGTAATAATTTAATGTAACATATAATAACATACTAACTTTATTTAAATGTTAATTATAATAAAAATGTTAACATTTCAATTACAACTTGAAATAAGAAAGGTATTTAGAAAATGAGTTTACTTGATTTACAACTTATTCTCAACCAGTATACTCTTATAAGGTGGAAAAAATATTTAAGATGACGATAAAAGATATTACTTACTAATGTCTTAGTCAAGAAATCTACCTGTCGAAATCCTAGCCTTAATGCCTTAAGTCCTAATGATCATTAAAGGAGAATTATAGCACAAACTTACTTGATGAGACATTCTTAAGCTTTGTTTATAACCTAAAAAGTTCATGTCCTAGTGGATAGAATCTATATCCTTCACTTAAAATATCCTAATAGTTCCTACCTAGATAATCCTATCCTAGTGGTGAGTATCCTGACTAGTCACTCAGTTTATACCTCATTTCCTACTCAAGATATTCATACATAGGGGTCAGCGTCTCGTATTGTGACTTATAAAATCTCAACCTATTCTAAGATAATCCTTTCATAGGATGACTGATGCAAGGGTGGTTCATCTCATAAATTAGATTCACACAAACTTCTTAATTGTCATGTAAATCCTAAGAATCACTTTATAGCTAATAGATACATGAACACACAAAAAGAATCAACAAACCTAAGACAAAGTTGATTTCCCTTTCTATGAACTAAGCATACATCAATCCATATAAATTTTTCAATATATTTATGAATCAATGTAAACCCTTGAATTCATTAATCGGCCAATAGAAGCATTTAGCGTAAAAAGAAACACCAAATAATGAAAATTCATCATTATAATTATATCAATATGTATTTAACAAAAAGTAGAATCAAATTACATCATCCCAAATATAAAAATATAAAAATAGAGTCAAAACACAAAAAGGTGAAGAAAGGAAATATGAACCCAAGATAGAATGAAACAATGGCCGTTTGGAGAAGCTGTCACCTTCGTTCATGGTGCGCTGACGCCGGCCTCCAAGGGCCCAACCTTCCTCTCCACCAAGCAAGTTCATTCGCTGCTCTAGTGTGTCTTCCAATACTGTTTAATAGGTTTAGAATGAGAAAATATCCCCTAAAATTCGCAAAAACCGAGCTTATATATGAAGCTAACAACTTTAGCCTCTTTTAGTAAAATGACAGGTGCAGACTCGTTAACCATCAGATCAGGCTGAATTTTTCATATGTTGTTCACAACATGTTGATCTCCAATTTGAGTGGTCGGATCGTCAAACAGATGTCTTTTCTATGATAAACTTCCCTCACAAGATACAGCCACGTCCTTGAGTGAAATCTATCTTTGATCTTCTTTTCAAATAACTTTATCTTCTAAATCTACATCCAATATTCTTTTGATCTCCTCACCCTTTACCAAAACAAAAAACAAACCATAAAGATATCTAACAAATAAAATCCTAAAAATCCCAATAATGTAGATTGTGATTAAAAATACTTAAAAACACTAATGATGACTCAATAAATAAAATAAAACAAGATAAAAAAAGGTAACAACCTTAAGTGAAAACTTATCAACTCTAATAAAATCAAATAAAAATCCTAACAAAATTTAGAAAATAAATAAACTAAATAAAAATAGAGAAAATCTACCAAATCCAACCAAAATAAAATAAAGTCTATAAAAATCCTAAGCTCTCCTAAAAACACAAAAATGCATGAAATAATCCTTAAGTGCCCTAAAATGATGAAAATACCTTAATTAATCAATGAAACTATATGCAAAATAACTAGAAAACAACCCTAAATCTCGGGCCATCAACTGGGATTCACCCTTCCATTCTGAAACACATCGACCACCATATGATGTAGATCATGTCCCAGTATGTGCAAGTACTGCGTATAGAAGAATGCTTGAAATCCATCTGCCCCTGAAGCTTTGAAGGATTTCGTAGACATAACAACATGTTGCGTTCTTCAAAGGATACTGGGCAAACTAAATCAACCCTATCTGAAACAGAAATAGATGGGGTCATGTTTTCCAAAATATAATTCTTGCAAACTTGTGTATCAATAGAAAAAGAGGTTAGTGAAGTTTTTTATTGCTTCCTTCTGAAGCACCTCCGGCTCAAAGAACCACAGATCATGTCCAACAAACAGGTCATGAATATTTTTCCTTTCCAGTTGAACCATTATTTAGGTATAAAAGAATTTGGTGTTGCGGTCTCCAAATCTAAACCATTTTTCTCTATAATTTTGGAACAACATCAACTCCTCTTGCATGAGAATGTTCTCATATTCCTCCCTTAAATATTTTTCCAAACGCAAAACAGACTCAGTTTCCCACCAATCCAATTCCTATTGTATGCCTTGCAACTGCATCACAAATCTTTTCTTCCTCGTGTAAATGGTGCCAAAGGTTTCTTTATTGAACACTAAGGAAGCAACATTCATATTTTTTTTTTCCCACCAAAGAGCTAGGCGGTTTCTCCCACGTGTCACACACCAAGGGCTCGAAAGCTGGATGAGTTGCCTAAGCTGCATGGAAACTAAAAGGATGTGCATGACGATCTCATGTATCTACATCACAACAAACCATAAGCGAGAAATGATCAGAGTAGACTCGATGCGGGTGCTCCACATAGGCCTCCGAAAAGAAGTGTCTCCAAGACAAGTCCCCCAAATCTATGTCTAGGCGCTTCGCTGTAATTCTCCTCCCATCCCATCGTTTTAGCCAAGTGAATTTGTTTCCTGTTTCTCCCAGGTCAATTAGTTCTCACTCTGCCACCATGTTCAGCATATGCAAAGCTCGAGCTTCATTGAACTCTCCTCCCACTACTTCAGAGGGCCAAGGTTCGAAAATAAGTTGACAAAGGCTTGTCAGATACGACCAAAGTTCTTGTCTCTTGTTTGGGTTAGGACTCGCATAAACAACAGAACACACCCAAGTCCACACACCACAATAAATGGCCTGGTGGTAGACAACTTGAGGATGAACGCCAAGTGTTTGTCTGAAAGTTCTTGCAATAGGAGCTAGTATCCAGATACTTCTACGGTATCCCAACACTTCAAAAGCCCTACATAATTCATAACCCATTCCCCTCCATAAGGACAACACTTCGTCAAAATGACAATGGGTCTCAAAAGCTGCAAAAATAGAAGTTTGAAAAGTTTAATAAGGTCCTCCACCCTTCTTTGGCCACGATCACCTACTCCTCCATGAATATTCCAAGGAATAATACTTATATTTTTTCTATCCATAAACAAGGTTTAGGAGCCAGGGTCGCCCAAAATAGGCTCAACACATCCGGTTTGGGTCGAGAGCCCTAAGACTCCACCTGGATCGAAAGGTGTTCCACCACCAAAAGCCAGTGTCTTCTTGTTTAACGGTGAGCATTGTTGTGCATGGTCCTCATCAAGGATCTCATATCTATTATCTTCTTTGTGTTTGAGATTCATTGTTGTTCGAACCCCGTCCTCCTTAACGTAAATTTTCTTGCCTCCAAACATCCGCACAACCATGTCGTTGATGTTGGATGTGGTATTTTTTGGTTTAGGGTTAGTTGTCATGGCTCCTCCAATTTGCAGAGCTGTGCGGCACACCATATCTCCATTTTTGGAAGTTTCATTTCTAATCTTCTTCTATCCATTTGAAACTGACAAGAAGTAATTATCATATTTTGCATTAACTCCTGCATCAAATTGCATATAAATATTAACATATAATTTAGTTGTTCCTGGCATGGGATCCAACACATTAAACTTGTTTCCTTTCTTAGCTCCTTTGTTCTTCTCCATATTTTTTATTTGATTTAAAGGAGCATTTATTTGCTCTTTTGAATTCAAGTTCTTTCTACGTTTGTCCACCACCAACCAATCCCCATGAGATATTCCTGGGAATTTAATTTGGATAACTTTTGATTGTGGAATTTCTCCTTCAATCATTGCCTTGTCCCCTGGTGAATTAATTGCTTCTAGGGTTGATGTCGCCTTCGATGTCGTCTCAGCTACCCTAGCCGCCTCCTCACCCTTGCTTCCTTTTGGAGCCGCCACCTTGGTCTGTTTTGGTGCACAATTCTTGACCGGGAAAGTGGTACAGTTGCAAGCAATAAGTCCATAGAATCCAACGTTAAACACAAGAGTTGGAGTCCCTACGACTGGCTCGTTGAGATCAATTTCGATATGTGAAAATTTTCCCTTTCCGCATATCCACCATGTTTATATCAACCTTGATGGGAATCCTAACTGTGGTGGCCAAAGTACACAAAATAATTTTGTCATGTAATTGAAACCTAGACTTGGAATGCGAATCCAGACCAACGTCATGCTAATCTTTGAATCTTCTGTTATGAAGTCCGGCGTCCAAGGCTTCACTGACAAATAATGATCGTAAATGAGTTAGGGTGCACCTCACATAGCATTCTCTTTGTATGTATCATTCTCCAACTTGACTAGAAATTAGCCATAATGAATATCGCGCACTTCGAATCCACCTGACAATTTCCACAATGTTCTTATCTTCTCACATAATGCATCATAACTAATGTGCTTCCCTAGAAACTTCACCAAAAGGCAATCCTCCCATAAATTTCATATTTCCTCGTAAGCCATATCATCGATAGAAAAAGAAGGGAAAAAACGATTCCCCTCCACCAACTCCAATTTCATGACCCCCTCCTTAACAAGGTTGAGGATTTTCTTTGGCCCAACCTTCGTCGAACCAAGCACTTTCTCCTTGAACGTAGCCTTTTTCCTAGAGGCTTTTCCGCCGGCCGTGGAGTGTTTGCTGTAGCATTCACAATGTCCCTCTCAACCTCCATTGCTCATGTTTGAACCAAATTTTAATTAAATTAGCCAATTTGTTTTTATTAAATGAACAAAATACTTAATTTGTTCTTAGTTCAACTAACGGATTCAGGGTCGTGGATAAGGCAAGACCAAATAGGCCATAGCCTTTGGCCCCTAAAAAATTAGTACCTATATAGTATATATTACTGAAACTTGAGACAGGTAATAGAACAATGAAAAATGAGGTCATATAATATAAATATTTTTATGATAACCGAAAATCTCATTTTATACATATTAGATCGCACATTTATCTGAATAATCTTTTCGTATTGAGTGTTTTTTATACATATTAGATTAATCAATTAATTCTATTAAGACAAATATTTTTACAATATGAGACAATTTTTAGTTTTTTATTTGATTCCAAAAAAATTAAAGGGGGGATGAATTGAAAAAATATTGTATTAATCTTGCAAAAAAATTAAAGTTTAATAAATATTCTGACATTGATGGTTTTGATTTATTTTCAGAATTGAAAGTACTAAGAGAAGTGTTAACAAAAGAAATTAACACTACGATATAAGTATTGAGTTATATAAAAACTTTAGATTCTTTTCCAAATGTATATATTCGCTATAGAATTTTATTGATAATCATTATGCCGGTTGCTACTACTTAAAGAAGTTTTTCAAAATTAAAATTGCTTAAATCATATCTAAGGTCAACAATGTTGAAAGATAGATTAAATGAATTACCTATTTTATCTATTGAAAATGAAATGTTAGAATTGTTTGATTATAAAACTGATAAATAATTTTACAGCTGAAAAAACTAGAAAATTAATATAAAAATTGATAATTTATATGATATATTAAGTCTTTTTAAAATTCTTGTGAAAAGAAAGTTATGTTTAACATTTTCATCTTAGACTCAAAATATTATGAGTATTATTGATTCAATTTAATGTATTTAGTAGGAATAAGAAAAGGTCAAATACATACTAACAGATATTGACTAGATTAATGAATAATTATGTTTTTTAAACATTAATAAGTACACATAGATCATTTTAACAATGTCAATTATTAGTTATATATGTTGACTACAATGATAAAACTCATATTGGCATCTTGAGGTTATTCTCACCCCCATTATTTTCATCACTCTCTTTCATTGATTAATGCTTTAATTCTAGGTAAAATCTTTAATTTTCATAAACTCTCTTTCAAAAAAGGACTTTCTTTTTAGGAAGTCAAATACAGGACGTTGACACGTAATTGTTGCATTGACTAACTTGGGCTTGCCATTAAGTTTCTGCTTCATTTTAGCAGCTCAGGTGCTTCATATGCTTTGCAGTGTGAACCCCCTAATTTGTATCATTTTTTCTCCTTTTTCTCCCCACCCCCACTTTTCATTAAAGACATTTCCTTTTTCTAATAGATAATAATTGTCCTTTGCCAATTTTATTTATTTATTTATGACTCTTCAAACCTAATTAAATATCTTCCCCTCCCTTCTATTTCCATGTATGTCATGTTTTATCCCAATATTTTTTTTAATTAGGTTTAGTCACACTATAGGGATTAATTATTGAATATTTAAATATCTTTAAAATTGCGTAAATTTGTTACTTTTTTTTTCCATCCATTTCTTTCTCTTTATTCCTCATAATAAAGGATTATCCTTTTCTCATATCTCCTTGAATTTCAAACCCCAAACTAACTAGGTAACAATTTCCAAGATTTGCTTTTGAGCCCTTCATATATATACCAACTAACTAGTGCCTTGAATATATGGTGTGCATTCTCGAATTGGTGTTTATTTTTTCAAACCCTTTCTCAATCATTTTAGTCTACCCTTCATTTATTAACATCTTCTATATACATAACAGAATGTTGACGAATTAATTGCCACAGTTTGACCCTGGAACTCTTTCCATTTTCCCCAATGCTGCATCCTTTATATGGCTTAAGAGATTAGGAAATTCTTCTCTAATTAATTATAAAGTCAAAACCAATTCTACGGAGAAACTATGTAAGTGACTTTTGATTGCCAGAATTGATTATAAGGAAAAAGAAGTTAATCCAAACATCTACTAAGCGGCAGTGTGTAGTTTAAAAGTAAGTGAGTCCTTGTCTCTAATTGTACCAATGAGATGGATAGAACAACCACTTTTTGTGTGCTTCTTCTTCTCTCATTGCCACTCCTTGTTGCGCTTTCAAGTCCTCAGCCCCCACCTGATCATGTTGTCTCAGCTCGCTTTCTGGATTCTCATCTTCAAGATTTTGCCTTTAAGGCACTTTCAAAGACAAGAACTGGGGTGCCTTATGATGCTCAAGTACCCACTAACCTAACAGGAATTAAAGTTTCAGGGATGAGGCTCAGGAGTGGAAGTTTGAGGACCAGAGGTGTCTCAAAGTTGAAAGAATTTGAGATCCCACATGGGGTAGTTGAAATGCCTTATGTGGAGAGGCTTGTGTTGGTGTACCACAACTTAGGTAATTGGACTGAATTTTTTTACCCTTTACCTGGTTATTCATATTTAGCTCCTGTTATAGGCCTCTTAGCCTATAGTGGTGTCAATTTATCTGCTTCAGGGTTACCTGAATTGGATATAAGAGCTTCTGAGAAGCCAATTTTGGTTAAGTTCCATGATATGAAATCAACACCATTTGGGTCATTAGCAAAATGTGTGTATTTTGATTTGCATGGTTCAGTGCAATTTGACACACTATCACATGGAAATGTTTGTTCAGCAATTCAACAAGGGCACTTCTCTGTAGTTGTGGAATCAAATGCACCATCACCATCACCAGTAGCATCACCGGCTCCGGCTCCGGCTCTGGCTCCGGCTCCTGGTGATGGTGTTGGTGGGGAAATTGGGAGAAAGAAGTTCAAGTGGAAGATTGTGGTGCCATGTTTGATTGGTGGGATTGTGTTGTTGGGTTTGTTGATCGGTAAAATTAGAAGAGCCAAACAAAGGGCAAAGATAAGGCAGTTGGAATTGACTGCTGAGAGAAGTGAAACTTTGCAGATGGCTTCCTTTGGTAAATGCAAAGTACCAATTGCTGTAGGGATTCGTACAACACCAATGCTAGAAAATGATTATGTTCCTTAGATTTAATACCATATATGTGGATCAACTTATTTATACTCAATGAGTTTTAGAATTTGAACAAAAATTTCTCCCTATAATTAATTTTGTTATATCGATGTTCTCTGCCTGTATTCTGAATTTTTGTTCATAAATAATTCAAATGAGCAATCCCATGTTGAATGTTCAGTTCTATTTTAGTTGTTTTGATTTACAATAATGATACGTAAATATTTAAAAGTTTTCAATCTACCATTTAAAATAATTAAAAGTGCGTATGTCTGAATATGTCGGGTTCTAAGTGTATGTCCAGCTTATTTGCATCTGATTTGCAACATCAGATTATAATGTAATCCGAAAAAAAATCATGCTAATTCTTCTAATAATTTTTCTGATTATTAAATGTAAAAAGTATTGAATCAATTATCAACGTTAAGAATGTATCATGTTTTGGATTTAACCAAAAGTTTTATTTTATTCTTTATATATAATTTTTTTGGTCAAAAAAACGATGTTGTTTTGATAACGAGTCTGGCCCAACGAAATTAAATCAGACCAAGCTACAACTACGAGGTCAAGACCATAGGCATTAGGCACTTGATATGCAATAAAAAGAAAACATCATGAGCATTTATTTGTGCTGGGAAAAAAGCTCGAATCTACAGGGCCCAAATGAAAGTATTTATATTACCAATTTACCATATATGTTTAATTTTTTGTTAACAAACATGGATCAGCAATATGAGTCTGCAGCAAGCTGGTCTCCTTCTGTATCCTCTCTAGGTCTGCATTTAGATTCTCTAGGAGGGTTGAAATTTCTTCTTGCTCCTTGATATCGGCTAACCTCTGCTCCTCTACTTTGCCAAATTGGGCAATGTAAGCATTCTTTTGGTCTTGAAGGGTCGCGAGTCAATTCCATATTTGCTTGACTTCTCTCCTTTCTTTCGTGGATAATACGGTTCCACTGAAAGTATGTTGTATCGAGGGTTTCCAACCGCAAAATAACAATCGGTAGGTGAGAAGGAAGCTCCAGCCCAATATGCGGCCCACAAGTTCAGCATTATGGGCAAAAGGATCATCTCCAAACCATAAAGGACCTCCATGTTTTTCTTGGTATGGATAAAATTTGGAGGGATTGGACAGATCCATTCTGGCAAGGGTGTCGTCTACTATAAACAAAGACCTAGTAGCCAAAGGACATAGCCAAAGAATCCCCATATATCGACGCGTCTCCTTCTGCCCGAAGTTTTGAAGAAGGGTTCAGTCCCATTTCGTGGAAATACATCATTGTCCAAACTCCAAAGTTGAAGGAACCATAAGGGACCGCCGCAGCTCTGGAGGATTGATTTCCTCCGATCTTCAAAATGTCCAAAAGATTGAACACACATTTGTAGAGAAGGGAAAGAAAGAGGCCAATGAGAATTCCTGACCGGAGGTTATGGGAGTCACAAAATGGCATATTTCAGCCATGACGACAGTAGCACAAGAGCAAACGAAAAATATATGCAAAGCCAGTAAAGGAGGAAAGTTTGGTGTTGTGAGTTTGATACATGCCCTTGCTTCTTTGAGTTGGCCGCTAAGAAGGATGGGCAAGAGGTCCTTCCATGGTTAACTTTAATGCCTAATTAAGAAGGTTCCCCATAGAAATTACTCACCAAAAGAGGTAAGTTCCTTTCCTTCAACTGCCAAACCTAAGATAGTCGTCACATCCCGTAAAGTGGACATCATGGTAGAAGAGAATTTAAAGTCGTTGACTGCCGCAGACCAAAAGTTGATGAAGCCTAAAAGCAGTTGAGGGTTGTAGGGAATATCACACTTTGAAAGCATGATCATGTCAAAAATTCCCCATTCCTTCCAGGGGCATCTTTGAATAAGGCAACTCGATTCACACATGCACCATATCTTGGAGTACTTTGACTAACTGACCACCCTCTAAAACTTTTAGGGAAGGGGGCTAAATGGTACCAATCATTGGTTATTAGCGGAAGAAACCCCTCTAGGGAAATGAAACCATCAGGCATCAAGGAAATTTCTTCTTTTCTTTGGGCATGAGAACCCAGGAGGTACCTATGACTATTGATCTCAAAAGGAGTCAACACGTGGACATGGGAGGTAGCGGAAGACCCCACAGCTTCAAAAAAATTCTGAACTTGTTCCTTCACCGGGGAAGATGTGCTGAAAGGATATGATTGAAAAATGGGAGAAAGATTTTGGTGACTGTAGAATAGTTGAGGGTCTGGGATTCACCATTGTCAGGACATGGTGAAGACGATTGAAACGTTTAAATAAAGTAGGTTGGTGGAGGATTGAAGATTTCACGCAATAGAAAATATCGAGTGAGAAGTAAAAATTCGAGAGTCAAGTACAGAGGGTATATATAAGTTGAACGGTAACATTTTCCTCGGAAAGTTAAAACGAATAATTACATTTTGACTTCAGCACGTAACATTTAAAATTGAGAATGCAGGGGGCAATGTGTTGGCACGCAAAAAAATTCCTTAACGGCTATGAAGGTAGCCAAAAAGATGGGTTGGCCGAAGCAATTAGATATTTGTTGGTTAAGTATGGCTAAACTAGACGTTTAGAGAAAAATTAAGCATCTGGACAGAATTCGTGGGCAAGTACTGCAGCCTAGGTTCCAAAATTAAAATATTTGCAAGATTATACTTAGAATTTACAGTTTATCACGTGAAATATTGGATATTAGTCATTTCCTATAAAATAGGGGTGGTTATTACACCTTAAGAGTCGAGCGACACAAGGAAGACCGGTCTTCCAAGCTGACTACGAGTAGAAGACATTAACACCCTACGATTATATTGGCTTGTATCAGACTTAGGGCATAAGTTAGTGGCTAGATGTCTGCACAGCGGTTATAGTCAGTCAAATTCACCCTATGAACAGGAAGAGAGTTATTTGTGCAGAAGATAATCAAATCATCAACCACACATACAAATTTCTCTCATTCACTAAAGGAAAAACAAAAATTACCGACGGTCACAAAGCCATCAGTAAATGTCTCAGACGGCTAGGCCGCCAGAAATGAATTTTCTTACAAAAATTTAAAAAAGGTGTAAGCTGCTGGTAAGTTGGTGGGAAAATTTAGCGCGTTCATTACCAACAGGCACTAGTGTCAGTAGTATGACGGAACATTTTGCACTATATTATCGATAGTTTATATTATTTCGATTTGGTTTTTCAAACATCGTTGGATGGGACAATTGGTCATTAGATGATCGACGAAAAATACCGTCCATAAGTTATAAAAGGGCGACAAGAAGCCATCGCTAATTACCGACAGCAAAATCCATCGGTAACCTATATAGTTCGCCTGCACCATTTCTTCACTATTTTCTTCTTCTCAAAGACATAAGTCTCCAACAAGTAAGTTTTGTCTTATTCTTTTTAATGTTTTATTTTGTTTATAGTTTTAGTTTTTTATTGTATTGTAGATTAGATTAGTGTTGTTGGTTAATTATACTGTATTATCTTGTTTAAAAATTCCAGTATACGGAAATTAATTGTTTAATTTTAATGGAGTAGTATATTATATTTATATTTAATAACTGACGTTTGAATTAAAACAGATGTCTTCGGGGGTGTCTAGAAGACAACTAACTGTGAGCGAATTATTTACCGACGGGAAAACGTCATTACCAACGGCTTTTAGTACTTACCGACGGTTTTTAGCTATCGGTAATCTGCTATTTTCTTGTAGTGATTTCTCTATTTATTTTTCTTAGCTCTTTACTTATTTAAGCTCTTTATTTATTCTTTTCAGCCTCTACTTCAAGTTTTATGCTTTATCATTTAGTTGTTTCAGTTATTTATTAGTCGTTTTTTCTATTATCTTAATTACATTAATTTAATTACCTCGTCTTCAACCCCTCAATAACAATTATCAAGAGTTTTTTAAAGTGTCTTAAGAACCTGCATTGAGATAAAAGTCTCTTGTAACCGCTTGTTTAAGAAATCATTACGTTAGTTTCTTAACTGACTCACACGACAATCCCTAGAGCTAAATTTATTTGAATCAACAAATATTAAAAGAATTGTTTACAAATTTAGTAAAACTGTATAATAGTGCGAAGTAATTAAAAACACACCCACAGAGGGAGTTGTACCTATGATTCTCATAATTGTGACCTACCCTGGCCTGTGGCTTTATTTGCTCCAGGAAGTTCTCGTACCTGGCCCAACATGCACATTGCCATTCATTTTCTGCAAGCACACCTCACAATCTCAGGAATCCTATGCCTCCCTCTGTCTTACCCTCTTCTCCTCTTCCCTCTGTCCTATGGCTTGATTATTTGAAAATTATATTATAATTAACATGACATATGTAGATTGTTACAATGTCTCCTATTATTATAAAATAGAAAGGAAAGGAAAGGAAAGGAAATGTATTTCTAACCTTACCTTCTTGGCATTAAATTTAGTTGAAGCCAAGATGACAACAAATTTAAGAATAATGATACCTAGTAATAAAATATGCCTGTATTTATTATTCTTCTCAATGTCTCACCTAAGGATCTGACTTCCTCTAAGGTGCAACAGAATCACTTTTTTAAAATAAATATACAATAATTATTATAATTTTTTGACATATATATTAAAAAATCCCTATATGCATTGATCTTAATTACCATTTTTTATACATGAATAATGAGATTAATAGCATAAGTTGACAATGTAATTTCTTTTTTACACATATATCTATGGTAAAATTTAGTTAGATGTTTCTGTAAAATTTACACTATTATTGAAATTACAGATAATGGGCTTAATTCATGCACGATTAACATTGAATTTAAATAAAACTTTTATCTCTACATTGTTAGGATGATTCCCTAGTAATGAAGCCCATAAAGTTTTTTCAATTAAAAGAGAATTGATTTGGTAGGTCAGTGAGTTGGTTTGAGTAAGACAAAAATGGGGGTGACAGGTTGTTTTAGAAACAAATGGCATACCCTTAATAGGTATGGCATTTCAAACAAATGCAAGCAAGTTGGTTTTGGTATCAATAATAGTGGACACTAAGCTGTCAAGATTAATAGTTGTCAAAATATCATTAACTTAATTGTATTCCCCCTTTCTTTGATATTCTGTATTTGCTAAGGACAGAGGAGGGTATGAAGCTGGAGTCTTTTGTTTTGGGGGTTGTTGTTGGGATAGTTCTTTCTCACTGGTGGATGTAAATGACCAAGTAAAACTTTGAGAGAGAAATTTCAAGAGGAGGGATTGTCATAATTTAGGAATTTGATTCTTTAAAAAAGTTACATGATATTTTTTCACTGTTCACGTGATCAAAAAATAACTTTAAAATTTTGATAGTTTATGATTAAATCTAACGATCACGATTTATTCTATCATTCTCAATGAAGGTCAAGATTTATTCAAATAATCTACCTGCTTATGTTGTGGAACCAGTGACCTTGACCCACCTTGGTTGTTGTTGTTGTGGTCTCTTTGCTTGTTCTTTGTAAATGATTGGAACTAATTCATCTCCACACATTCTTATTGAAGCGTACAAGAATGGTTTAGCATTTTAATTAGCTTATCTAGTTAATAAGTCTCATAGTCACATTACTGAAGGAGTGGCTTCTATGCCTTCAGCTCTTGAATTGAAATGAACATTTAAGAGCTTTATTTGACTATCTCTCTCTATATATAAAATATTTATTTAAAAAAGAAACTACTCATTGATATATCTGTTTGTTAAAGTAAAACATTATTACATCCAACGGGTTGTGGTTAAAAGTAGCGATTTGAACCCTTAAGTTGAACCACTTGAATTAAAATTGTGAGAGAAATTTAAAATTCTTATTTTTTGCATACAATGATATAATACTGCATGTGCAACAGAAGTCAACAAAACAACAATCAAAACAACTCTTGAGAGAGGTAGATAGAGAGACATAATCCTTCAAGGCTAGCTTTTACTACTAAGCTGCATAAGGTGGCCCTCCATCTATATTTCTAGTTTTGTCCCTTCCTTTTCTTCCATTACCCTCTCTTTTTTCCTCTCAAACACAGGTGAGGTGAGGTGAGGAGATTCAGTGTTTTTGTCACAGGATCTTTGAGACCAGAACCCTTTCTTCTCTCTTACTTCCTTTGAATTCTTTCAAGTCTTTCTGGGGAACCTTATTTTCCAGAATTGATGTCTGGTTTGTACAATCAAATTTCCTCACCTGCAACAGCAAGGGCCAATTCACCAAATATAAACATCAGAAGCAATTTTAATGTTGATAGGTACATGGATAGGAGGGGGGTGATTCTTTTTCTTCTATTTATTATGAAAATTTTGATTTTTCAGTAACCTATATACAAGGTGTCAGAACTTCAATTAACTCATGCTCTTATCTATGTTTCCTATAGTCAGTACTTAACAGAGCTGTTAGAAGAACACCAGAAACTTAGACCTTTCATGCAAGTTCTACCCTTATGTACCAGACTCTTAAATCAAGGTATGCTATTCTAATTCTATATATTCAAGGTTTCTCTGTTGCTGAGAATTTCTCACTTTTTATTTCACATGAATTGGGTACTTGGACTAGTATCTCATTTCTCATTTCTCTTAAGGATTACTGCCTCTTTTGAAATGCTCTAAATTTTCAAAGTTATGATTTTCTCACTGGGTTGAAGTTTAGTAGGATTTCATTTCAGTTTACTGGTAAATGCATACCTATATGTCATTACTAATAATTGCTAAAGGAATTACAAGTGTATATTGTTAAATAACAAACAAGGATTAGTCTCCTATATACGTGATAAAAGCAAAGCAAGAACCTTTCTACATGATTATTAGCATGTTCGGAAATCCTTCTATAGTTGATTCTAAAGCCATTAAAATCAATTATGGGAAGAAGCTCTGAGTAGCCTCTGGGTGGCACAGTTGATTCTGAGGAAAAATAAGTTGATCCGAACATGCTATATATAGAGTTCTTATCTGTTGATGAATTCATGAAAGAGAAACTCTGCATTCTCTTCAAACAAATTTTAAAAATGTTTCTTTCACCAAAGGTATCTCCACTAAAGGAAAATAAATTAATCAGGCATCATTATTTGACTATGCTGAGAAAACTTCAACTGATAAGCTTTATTATTATTGCTTGCTAGAACATTCTGTTTTCATAGTAAAGTTTATGTCTATAACTGTGCTTATGTTAAGTATCACCTTGTTATCAGAGATCCTAAGGGTTTCTGGAAAGAATGGATTGATTCAGAACCAAGGGTTTAGTGATTATGACAGAGTGCAGTTCGGAAGCCACAATCCTAGTCCTTTGCCTTCTTTAGACACATCAACAAATTTTACTGGTTGGAATGGCCTTTCACATAAAGTAAGTCTTTTTCTTCTTTTTATTTTTTGTGTATGCTCTGTAGACTATACTTCTATTCAATGGATCATTTTCTTTTTCAAGGTCAATCTATACACCATCAATGTATTGTTGTAAAAAACTCTATTTCTTAGCCCATAAAAAGTCCAGGCACTTAATACTAGCATGTTTGGAGAAACTTTTTTTTCCTCAGAATCACTTCTGAAATCCAAAAGCTACTCACAAAAGTTTTCCCCATAGTCGATTCTGGCTTTAAAATCAATTGTAGAAGGATTTCCAAACAAAGCAGTACAACCTGAATTCTTTCTATCATGTACCAATACTCCTCTTCCATTAAGTTTTTCATCCTTTATCTCTTTTTCACTGTAAATGCTTCAGTCATTTCATTTGCTAAGAGGTTAAGTCCAATCTTACATCAGAGGTTAGCTGGTGTACAGGGACTAAATGTGGATTGGCAAACAACGCCATCGATCCCAAGTTCTCCCATTGCGAAGAGGATATTGCGCTTGGACATTCCGAGTGATAGCTATCCAAATGTAAGATATGCAAAACATTTTTTCAACACATTTTGCTACAACTTTACTAAGGTTCATATCATGTTCCTAATAGTATTATGATGTTCTACTGAGATTTGTTTCACTAAGAAGCCTAGCTTAAATTTCAGTTCAATTTTGTTGGGAGGCTTCTTGGCCCTAGGGGTAATTCACTGAAGCGAGTCGAGGCTACCACTGGTTGCCGTGTATTTATCAGAGGGAAAGGTTCAATAAAAGACCCAGATAAGGTATCATTTCTTCCTTAGTTTATTTGTTGCAACTTGAACCTAATTTAATGTGATACAACAATAACAACAACAACAACAAAATCAATTTTCTACTAGAATCTAATATAGTGTCGTAGCTGTCAGTGTATCGTCCTTTCAATTTGTTGATATGCTGTTTGGAAATCATTATACAATTTATTTTGAAGCTAAAATCATTCTGAGGAGAAGCTTCTGTGAAGCTTCTGTGATGAGTAGCTTTTGAGTTTTGAAAATGATTCTGGGGAAAGAGAAATTAATGTAGTCCAAACAAACACGCTAATTATCCTTTATTTTTATCTTCCACAACAAATATTGTTAGTAATTTTAACTGTTAACTTACTCTTCCTTTTGTAATATAAAGGAAGAGGTCTTAAGGGGAAAGCCAGGCTATGAGCACCTGAATGAACCACTGCACGTTTTGATTGAGGCTGAATTACCTGTCAGTGTTGTTGATATAAGGCTGAGGCAAGCACAAGAAATCATCGAAAATCTACTCAAACCTGTGGTATCTCTCTTTAACTCATCTCAAAACATCACCTATAACATCTTTTGTTTCTACTCTTTAGTCTTTACACTTGAAGCATGGTTCATTATTACATGGAAAGTTATGCAAGATGTTGCTAATTATATTGTTTTTCTTCCATGGAATCCTGTTATGGAAAGTTCCCACTTAGCACATTTGGATCAGCTTATTTTTCCTCAAAATCAATTTTGATACCTAGAAGCTAATCAGACACGCTTTTCCCAGCATAGGTTTTGGCTTTAGAGTCAACTATAGAAGAATTTCCAAACATGCACTATACTTGGTACGCTGACAATTGCAGTTAAAAAAGAAATCCTTATCAGTGGAATTTACCACCTTCCACTCTTCTTTTGTTACTTAAAAGCAATCAATCCACTGTTCAGTATTTACTTTCTACAACATGCTAATAAATGAACTGTGAAAGAGGGCAACAGATGGAAAGTAGTTTTCTTTTGAGCCAAATGTTCCACTAGTATTTGCAAGTTAATTAAGTCACTTAGCAAAGCCAAAATGAAATAAGGTAAATTCTTGTGTTGTGAAGTATTTCTGATTCTCCTCTATTTTCTTGTGCAGGATGAGACACAGGACTTCTACAAGAGGCAACAACTAAGAGAACTTGCCATGCTCAATTCCAATTTTAGAGAAGAGAGCCCTCAACTGAGTGGTAGTCTCTCTCCATTCACCTCTAATGAAATAAAAAGGGCCAAAACTGACCAATAGTGTTTCTACTTTCTACATTGAGAAGAACTGTTGCCTTTGATGTTTCCTCCTGCGTGTAAATTCTGTGTAGCTGCAATGAGAACACCTTGGTGATGTGAAGCAGGGGGAATACATATTTTTTGCCACAGTCAAATGCATTACAATTTACAGCATGTTTGGATCATCCTTTTTTTATTTAGAATCAATTCTAAAATCCAGAAGCTGCTCACGGAAGCTTCTCCCAAGAATTGATTCTGACTTTAAAATACATGCATTCAGTAGACTTGTAAAATAGCAAAACTGTTACTACTATAATATTTTGACCGGTTGATCAGTTTATCTGTTGTATTGTAATCTGTATAAAAACCACAGTGCTTGCTTGGACTTGTAAACTGAAAGTTGTTTGTTAATCATTCATAATAGTATGGAAAAGATTAAAATAAGTGTTTGATATCAGAAATTTGCTTTACCAAACACAATAACACTATATGCTTTGAGGCCATATCTTGAGGATAATGTGTGATGGTAGGGCCTTTGAGGTTAATGTTGATGTTGATGAGCCAAGTTAATAATCTTGTTTTGGCTTGACTAGTTAATGATTGTATGTGTAAAGTGGGGGCTATTCTAGATTTCTTTTGTCTACTGTGGGGCCATCATGTTGCTAGTCATCACCAGTTTCTCCATTCTTCTTCCCAACCCCATTTTCCCAATAAAGATAAGCTTAAAGTCTATTTTGTGACTAATGGTCTAATCTAAATAATAAAGGTGATCTGATGTATTATCATTATTATACTGTTATTCTTTTAGTTGTTGACAGTTACAACGTAAGACTATTCAGGCACTATGTATCCAAATCTGTTGCTGCTTCCAACCATATGAAGTTCATCTAATTTGGAATAGTACAGCTCCAGGTATGGCTTGTAGAAGAGACAAAGATCAATGGTCTAAGGTTATCAGACGCTACTAAGAGGTGTACCCGAGGAAGAAAAATCTCTACATTGGTGAAAAATATGGTGAAAAATCTCTACAGGTACTAAATCTTAGGGCTCACTTGGTGGACATGATAAGCAGATAGGATGAGAATGTCTCTTATCATATCTTGTCCATCATGTGTAAAAGTTATGAGCTGCGATACAAATTATACTAACAGGATAGATATCAGTTTTTTTTGTTTATTACTGCAACTTAAAAATTAATTTCAATATTTATATTTTATATAATTTATAAAAATACTAATTAATAAATATAATTTTTTTATTTTAATATTATATTAATTTCAATACTTATCAATTACTAGTTGTTATTGTTAAGTTGGTTATTTAGTTGCTTATAAATTTAATTAAAAAATAAACTGATTTATAAATGGTGAAAATATTGAATTTACTAATATAAAATAATAAAATTTTCACTATCACTTACTACTACATAGTTAACATTAGTTTTTGTTATTTATATCATAATAAAAATATACAAAATAATTCTTCACTAACAATAAAATAGGCTACTCACATATAAATATTAATTTTCTAATAGTAAATATAGACTAATTTTATATTATCATATGCTATTATTTAAAATTATTTCTCTACTTATATAATTATAATTAATAATTTAAATATAAATTAATTTTGAAAGAATAATATCTTTTAATAATTTTCAAAATTTTAATTAATTTTTATTGTTGATCACTTACCCCTATTAAGTTAAAACTCATTGGTTACATATATAATAATTTTAATTAAAATAGACTCCCTTTAAAAAAATTAAAATAGCCGAATTAATTTAATTTTAGTTAATATTAAAACATAGACTCATTTATAAAAATGTAAAAATAATTAAATTTAATAGAATAATCAAATTTTTTTAAACTATTTAGAAAATTAAATTTTAAAAAATATTATGTATTTTTTTATTTTAAAGGAAAATTTGATATATTTTTCTTTGTTTGTATCATATATTATCAATATCATGTCCACCCCAAACGTATGATAGGATAGGATCATATCCCGCTCTTATCCTATCCTACCTATATCCAACCATTTATCATATCGTGATTTTATCCTATCCTGACCACCAAACAAGCTCGTAAAGTAAAGAGATAGGAATTCAAAGGAAGACAAGGAGCGAAATGATCAAGCACATTTGCCGTTTGGAAAGAGGAAAGTCAGTAGAGTTTCTAATATCCTCCCCCACCAAGCACCTTAAGTATTTAAAAATACGAAAGAGTTCGAACAATTATAAAAACACAATTTGATAGCGTTTTCTTAGCATATGTTGTTTACCAAAATTTACTAAGCTTCACATATCAAACTTTTTTTTTTATGTCAATGACATGTCAAGCCGATATGCCAAACTAGGGGATTCTATTTCGTAGCTAAAAAGCCCAGAGGCCCAAGCATTTCAACCCGCCCAAAGCACGAGAAGTTGTCTCAATTTCAACTTTACATATCAGACACATTGGGTTTACATTCATACTGCAAAGACGGAGGGTGCCCCTAACCGGGACTATGCCCAAACAAGCACGCCAGGCTAGTTCTTTGCATGTTAGGAGTGTGGAAATGTATTTGGAAAATTAATGCATTTCCCTTTAATCCTGGATATTGGAATATGTTACTTAAATGGGTGAGGGAATAGAATGTTTTTAGGGATCATTAGAGGGAATGGTATCAGTTTGAGGAAACGCCTAGATGGAAAAAGAAATTGAGTTAAAATTATTAGAGGAAAGTGGAAAAGGTTTTGAGAAAAGAATTATAATAATTATGTATAAAGGTTTAGTACTAATTATATTAATTATTAACTTTTTTAATATTTAGTGCGAATTTAAATTAAATTCATGCGGCAATAACTGTATCACACATCGCAACGGCCTAAAACCTTTACTTGATCAATGCTTCACATACAAGAAAGAAAGGGCTTCTTGTTATTTAAAAGTGCTTTAATTTATGCAATAGTACTTGCCCTTACAACAAATAATCTAGTTCCAATAATACAAACTTTTGCTGACACATAAAGCTCATTCATTCCAAATTAGTAAAATAAAACTTTAATTATGACTACTTTTTTTGAAATATTCCTCATTAATAGTGTTTTGGCTTACTTATACCAAATCCACTATAGTCTCTAATTTGAGTTTGCCTTTGCTAAACCAAACATACATACCCAATAATCCAAATTCTTTTTCAATTCAAAACAACTTCTAAACACACAATACTTTTTTTTTTTAAACCTAAACACACAATACTTAAAAACCCTTCAATACTAATGTCATCCATAAAAAGGGGAAAGGGTCATGTCTTCAAACAACTCAGAGTTTGAGATCCAAGTCTAGCTCCTCATCATCACCATTCTCCTCCTCCTCTTCTGGTTGCTCTGCATTTTTCATTACCACCTCCTCCATTTCTCTGTTGCTTGATGGGCCTGCTGCAAGATCTAATGGTGATTTGGGCTTCCACATGGGAAATGGGCCCATAGGGTTCACCACACCAAGCTGCATCTGCAAATCAGCATAAGTCATAATAGGTGCTCTACCTTGCAAATTTGCACCATTTAGGGATTTTTCTGAATTCACAAAAGATTGTGCTCCAAGATTCATGTCTGGCATAGCAGGAGCCCTTTGGTTCAAAGAGCTTAACAGAGGGTGTAGTGGCTTTGGCTTATTAACAAGTGAATGAAGTGATTGATTTGATTCACTCAAGCCAGACACAAAGGGTGCTTTATTAGTCTCTGGTTGCTGCTTTGGCTGAGACCCTGTGAGTCTTGCCCAGATACTCTGCATGTCGCTCCTAGAAATTTCATACCTTCGGTTCTGTTGTTTCAGAAAGCTTTCTAACTTTTCAATACTCTGGCGTTCTTCATGGAGTCTCTTTGACTTGGAAGAATTTCCTCTGATGCTAACACCAGGACCAGGTTGTGGCTGAGTGCTGCTGATGAGATTTGGTGTTGCTGGAGTTCCAACATTGGGAAGTTGCAAAGCTTTGATTTTTGCGGCTGCATCATCTGTTACAGGTACAAATTGATTAGGAATGATTATTTTTGTTTTTCAAACATTTGGAAGAAAGTTTAGAGTTGAAGACTCACCAGTGGAGGAAAGTTGCACACCAACTGTTTGAACTATTGGCAATTCCAATGCAGGAGTATTTAGGTTTATTATTTGAGCTTTTCTGTTCAAAAGTTTCTGAAACCGAAATCTTTCAGCTTCTTGGCTTTTGGCTACATCTCTTTGAGGTGTTGGTTGACTAATATGAGTTTCCACAGCATTGGCAAGGTTTGATAATGAAGTACCACCATTGTGAATTTGACTAAAGTTTAGTCTTTTGGCAGCTATGTTTTGATCTGCGGTTCCCATGTCTACACTGCAGCGCTTGAGGCTATCATTGTAGCAACCAGCATTCTTGTTCAACTGCAAAGCCAGTTCAAAAATATGGAAATTGATGTGAAAACTAGACATGTGTGCATTTGAATACCCAAATAAATTATGGTTCAAGTAAAAGTTACAGGATGGTTGTTTTGGGATTTTCTTAACAGAAAGCTAAATGTGCACCAATTAGTTCATGCATGAAATGGGTATTGTTTTTCCATGTGTCTTTCAAGATTTGGGATGCACACTGAGCTTAAGTGTAGTTAATTATGCTTTCACAAATTTGTCAAGTTTTTTGAGTAGTCTAAAACAATGCAGTTATCCTAACATTCATAGTGATAACTCACTTAAATGTAGTGAGGGAGAAAAGAAAAAACTTACTTCAAGGTTTGGGCTGGGACCATTCAATTCTTCTGCAATGTTTTTGGCTGTGTCAAGAAAGGATAGAAGAAAATTGTTTAAATCAAATAAGAAATTATCAGACTTTGGAAAATATGGTAATAGTAAAATGAGTACAGCAAACATCATACAAATAAGAATGAGAATAATAAAATGAGTACAACAAATTATTAGGTTTGGGCTGGCTCCTTTTCTTTTTTTCTTTTCTTTTCATTGAAGTTACCAACATGCAGTTTTGTTATCAATTTAGAATGAAACACTAAGAGGAAAATATTATTTATACAAGACAGAGCCAAATAACATTAGAATAGAACTATATGAAGATTATGCATTGAACAAAGTTTAGGGTTTAGGGAAATCCCTTACCAGCAAATTCACGACGAAACCTTGCATGCCCTGTAGATCTTGGTGGACAACCTTGTAGCTTTCCCCTTGGGGCTGCAGGGGAGCTCTTTTTTGGGCAAATATTTCAATTGAAATTGTTAGGGAGGAACAATAAATATTAAATTGGTGCAAGCAAAAATAGTCAGTGAAAAATCAGCATAAATGGAGTGTAGATATCTTTTGGCATAAAAAAGTGGCATGCATCATTAAGTGTGAAACTAACTACTAACATTTGATTTTTTTAGTTTATTATATATTATATATATATATATATATATATATATATATATATATATATATATATGTGTGTGTGTGTGTGTGTATGCATGAAATAACAAACTAACTACTAATTATTCACATTTTTTCCATATAAGAATGAGAACAATGAAAAACATGAAACCTGAGTTGATGAGACCAGCTGATGAAGTGTTCTATCATTTGGTCCCTTCTTGGTTGGAGAATATTGCTCAACAGAATCAATTATGATGTCATGACTTACTTTCTCTTTTGCCTTGTTACAATTTTCAGGGTTGGCTGGGTTATTCTCTTTTTCTGATTCCCTGCTTTCCTTCCCTTTCTCCCTTTTTTCTTCAAGAGCTATAATTGTGCTACTACTCCTTCCATTTTGCTCAGGAACTTGTATCACCATTGCATTTTTCTTTCTAGACCCTACATATACCATGATATACCTTAACACCTCTATGTTTTATACATTCTATATGTAATACATGTAATGTAGAATCTATCACATTGGAAAAATGAATCATGCAACTATATGATACTCAAAATTATACTTGGGATAAATAAATCATGAAATCATAAAGTTATATTTGCAACAAGAAAAATAGACACCAAAATCAAAACGAGAAGCAAGTAGAGACTTAAATTTTTAAAATAGAGAAAGGTGTTGCCTTTAATTTAATTAATGTTTTATATAATATGTACGAACATTTAAAATATACAGTTAAAAAGGTTAATATTTAACTCTATGTATATTTTTAAGAATAAAAAACAGGTTAAATCATGTTATTAATTTATTTTTTTAAAAGAGAAGGATATATAATTAATTGGTTTAAATCAAAAGAATTAAAATCGTGAAAGGAGCAGTATTCCTTATGTAACCAAAAAAAAATATTATAAACACAAAAAAACACCTATAAAAATTAATAAAATTGAAGGCTCGTGCGTGCACATGTAGTGTAGATACGATCAAACGCCTATTCAAGACTTAATATGAACACGTGCATATTTATTGTAAGTATTTATGAAAACTCCTAATATGCTTTAGAAAAATTAAAATATATTCATGAAAATGAGTAGATTTAAAAAATAAAAATAAAATAAAAATAAGGGGGAACAATAGTAAATAAAAGTACCCAATCAGTTATACATGCTTGTGAGTCCTTACTCAAGAGGATAATATTAGATTTTTAAAAAGGCCCAAACTTGTATCTAAATGAGTAAGAGTGTGTTTGAAAACACCAAAAACCACATTCACTTTGCCTACGAAAGCCAAATTTGGCTTTCCAATTCAAAAAACGTGGAAGCAACAAATTAGCCCTTTTCAATTGAGAGGAACTTCAATTTTTATCACTTAAGAATATGTTTGAAAAAAAAATGGAGAAGGATATTATTTTTTAAAGTAATAAAAAAAAAACAGCTACGAGTTCTGATATGACCCACAAAAAGGTCTTGGAAGAAAAACAGATGTTGATGAAGGCATACATACCCATGACAAGTTGGCAAGATGAACCTGGATAAACAATTGAAAGAGAACCCATTAACAACAAGGCACAAAAAAACATCACTTCAAGTCTCAAGCAAATGAAAGAGTGAGAAATTTACCAGTTCTCCTAGTCCAAATAATTGGAGATCAAAGCACCTCTTGCAAATTCACCAAATGTTTCAATTCTAATGAAACTTTTATTGTTCAATGAATAAAAAATCTACCACATTTTATACTAAAAATTCTCTGTGGTAGTGGAGTTATTCTGAGTTGTCTCTTAATGAGATTATGATATTCCAGATATGATTATCAGGGATATGTTGAAAGTAACATGAAACGTAATTTGGACAACTATTTCATGAATAAAAAAATTCAAAAGGTTTTAAAGTAGATTAAATGAAAAGTAATACATCAAGGTGTAGTATTAATGAGCATGTTGGAGCCATACTGTAATTATGAATACGACAAACTTTCCAGATAACTTACACAAAAATCAATATAGTCCTCGAAAATATACAAAACTTAAATTGTTTTCCCTCATGCAGGGGTGATCGCGCACTACAAAAAATGCTTATTACCGACGTTCAAAAACCACCAGTCAAGAAACTTTGTTGAAAGATTGCCGACAGCCAAAAACCGTATTAGGCTCGTTGGTAATTTTACCGACGATTTAAGTCATTGGTACTTTACTGACTATTTTTACCGATGGCCTTGAACTTTGGTAATCTCTGTGTATTTTTTATCAAACGAAAAATGACGTTTTACATTGGGAATGACATGTTAGTTTACCTAAATTATCTACATGTACAATAATAGGAAAAATACTTCTGAGAATGTGATCAATGTAAGACCCTCTATTTCTGTAAATTGCATTTTGATCCTTAAACTATTGTAATTGTGTTTTAGCCCTTGAGGCTTATGATATTATGATTTGATTCCTTGAGTATGTTTGATATTGAAATATGACCATTGGTTGAAAATAATTATTTTGGTTGGTTTCTAACAAGTTGAGCTTTGGTTTAGTGGTTGAAACTTGAGTATTCCCCCTACGGGGCGAGGGATCGAATCCTGACGACTGGATAACCGCGTAATATTTTGTTTGATATGATGAGAATTTGAAATTTATGTGGATATAACATGTATATGTGTTAAGAGAAAATTAAAAGTAATTGACATATGGTAACATGACTATATTGAGTTATGGTGTGAACCGTTGGTTCATGAGATTGGTAATTATTTGAGTGATATCATATGCATTACTTAGGTTTGTTTAGGCTCTGATGTTGGCCATAGATATGCATGTAGAGATCTTAGGGAAGATTTACATAATAAAATATAAAAAAAATTAACTTATATAGGATGTATTGTTCTGTTCGTTGATTTTTTATTTATTTATATTGTTTGTTTTATGCAAACAGTATGTACGTATATGTATTTTTGAATTAATTTATTTATTTAATTTCTCATTTGTTTTATTAGTGCATTTAATAATTGCTGATTATTGTGGAATGATATCATTATTTGTCTTCGAAGTTAACTCTTTGCTGCTTGTGTGTATGTTGGTTGGGCGCTTAACGCCACAGAGGAACGGCGTGAAGCATAGATTGAAGAGGCAAGGTGGGGCGAGGAAGTGAAGATGAAGTTGAGAAGATGAATTGGAATTTTGTTTCGATTTCAAATACTTAGATGAATTTTTATGTTATTGATACTTTATTTTATTTTCCGTTAGATTTTATATTAACTATGTGATTATACTTGTTAAATATTTATTTGAGTGACGAACTTGAATTTTAAAAAAAATGAGAGACCCTTTTGAGAGGTTTTACGAAACTTATTTCCGCGTAATTATAGTGTGATCCCTCAATTCAAAATTGGGGTGTTACAATCAAATTTATTTGTAGAGAACACCAATCTTGACAACTGAGTCTGCCAACAAAGCCTCATGCTCCACTTGGCTTTCATTGATCCTGTAACTCTTAAGATATCATCCTCAATGTAAGCATCAAAGCCACTTTCGTTTAATAAAAAATTACTCCTATGAATATAATTACTAATTATACAAGTAATATATTAACAATATTTTAAACTTAAAATGATTCTATAAAATTGTAACAATACATCATCATAAATATAAATTCCATACTTTTATTTGCTTGATTTCCCTCCTCGAATAATCACTTGTTTAGCGAATCATTGCATTGATTTTTTAGTCGACTCACACGGTAGTCTATATACCTAAATTTATTTGAACCAACAATAAGAAAGAAATAAGAAAGAAGACCAAAGTTTAACTTGGGAGCGGTTAAAAAATTACATTATTGATTAAATGTAGGATCAAGAGATATTTCTCGAATCAAACACCATAATTCCTTAAGAAATGAATTTGTAAATAGCTTTATTTCATTTTGGTAAATAGATTATTTTTATAAGGAAAAAATAAATTAGTCTCCTCAAGTTAGACTTTGACCTTTAAAATGGTGTATTTGGAGGTATGACTTCCCTAAGACTCACTTTAGAAGGTAAAGTAAGCATCACAATCATTGATTGAGTTATTTTATTAATTTTATGAAGCTTGGTAATAACTATTAATAGCTATGAGATGCTGACTTTATCCTATAAAGTGAGTGTAAGTGAGTACGGTCCGTTAAAGGAGTTAGATACGAAATTCCTAGACT
Source organism: Acmispon strigosus (assembly GCA_030819835.1). Classification (NCBI taxonomy): domain Eukaryota; kingdom Viridiplantae; phylum Streptophyta; class Magnoliopsida; order Fabales; family Fabaceae; genus Acmispon; species Acmispon strigosus. The sequence continues at coordinate 40,407,397 of JAUAMA010000005.1, read as the reverse complement.
ACTCTTGTTTATTACTAATGGCTCCCTCTCCTTATTTTTGCTTTATTTTACTTCATGCAATTTTTTCTATTATGTACTATATATATTATATAAAATATTAATCACTTATTATTTAATAATTTATTTCTAATGTCACTTAATTTTTATACACTTTTCATGTAGATATTAAATAATTTTTTCTTTTATTTGTTATTATATTTAAGTATAGTTAGTTTTAACACTACAGTGACTAGTAACATAAATGAAAAGGTTTTCGCAACTATCAATTGTATGACGAATGAAATATTGGATGATTATTAGAATTATTTTAGTTTTTGAGAAAAAAGGCTTTTTTACTCACAGCATTATTGGACCAGGCCCAAAACACTTAATAAGTCCAACTCTCATAATTACTTCAACATTCAACAATATCTAGTCACAAATTGTGCATGACAACCTACAAATTTAATCTATTCCAAAACTATCATAGTTTCTGTTTTTTTTTTTCAATGACGCACTATAAAAACAAATATGATAATCATTACTATAATGATTACAACGGAAATTAAATTTCACAACAATAAATAAATTATTTCAAAAAAAATTGTTGACATCATATTAAATAAATGGCTTTTAGTTTTTGAACAAATAATAATTTTTTTTTTGAATGGGAACAAATAATAACTAAACATTATACTGTGTACAACAAAATAATATGACTGTGTACAACAAACTTAATTCGTCAATAAAATTGCAAATTTTTAAAATAGGAAATATGAGTGTCAAAGCCGCACATATCAATTTAGTAAATATGTATTCACAATGCAAAATTTAAATCACTAACATTCAATCATTATCTTTATTATATTAACATTCTATTCAAATTAAATTAAATTAAAAATTTAGATGTGGCACAAAAGGAAAATTAACTTTTTTATAGTAAACCGTATGTTCAATTTTTTTTTAACTATATACACATATGTATCAAAATTATTTTATTATCTAATGTTATAATTAGCTTCTAATAATGCTTAAATATATTACTTTCCAGACAAACATTCCTTACTTTGGAAGTGTTTGACCCGACTTTTTTATGACTTTTAAGTTACTTTTAAGCTAAAGCAGGGCCAAACACGTTTGTTGAAAAAGTTCTAAAATTTTAAATAACTTATTTTTATAACATAAAATAGAAATAAGTAACTTTTTAGAAAAAGTTAGAGAGAAGAAATTTTTACTTAAAAGTAACTTATTATTATTATGACCACCACCACCCACCCCATCATCGCTGCCCCGCTGCCGCCACCACTAGAGGTGGCAAAATGGGTTTGACCCGCTGGGTCAACCTATTTGGCCCGCCTTTTTTGGTGGGTTGGGTTGAGACTTTCAATCCAAATATTAAAAGTGGATCAGCCCAACCCAACCCGCATTTTGACGGGTTAATAGCGGGTTGGCCCATTCCTCCCCGCCAACCCATATTTCCGCTCCTAATGGTGATGAAGATTTCAAAGTTGATGGTGGTAGTGGTAATGGAAAAAAGGATGCATCTTCTTCTAAGAGAGTATCTAATGTTTCGAACTAAGACCTTCAGAACTTAAAAGCTTTGAACTAAGGCTATGTTATTGTGAGATTGTTGGACTTTGATTTGTGCTTTTGTTGTTTTAAAAGACATTTATGAGTTGTGATGATTGTGAATTTTTGCAACTTGAGTTGGTTATGAATTTCTGGTTTTTATTCTTAGTGTAATTGTGGAATTGATTCTTAGTGTGGAATTACGTTGAGTTTTTTATTGTTTATTATTATCTAGTTGAGATGAATCAAAACTCAATGACAAGACCAACATATAACAAAGAAATAGGGAGCAACCACATCTTCTTGTTTAATTCAATGTTGGTAGTGTTGTTAACTGTTCATTTTGACATTTTTTCTCATTGCACAAAGAAATGAGAGCAACATTTTTAGCTTTTTCCTCATTGCATAACCTATTTTTTTCCCCACTAAATTCTTAAAGTGGGCTACCCGCCAAAATATGGGTTGGGTTGGAACTTTCAACACAAATGCTAAAAGTGGGTTAGCCCAACCCAACCCGTATTTTGGCGGGCCAATGGAGGGTCGGGCCGGGCCCGCCCCGCCAATCCATATTGCCACCCTTAGCCGCCACCGCCCCCTCACGCCACCGGCCGCCCCCTCCCCCCCGCGCTGCCGCCGCCACCGCCATATATGAAACTTTTTTAAAACAGTTTTACCAAACAACTTTTAACTTAAAAGTAGCTTTTTAAGTTTAAAAAATTGAAAATGACAAACAACTTCTTCTTCCTTTTAAAAGCTCTTATTTTTAACTTTAACTTAAAAATAGCTTTTAAGTCAGAAAAAAGCTGGCCAAACGAAACCTTCTTCACCTTATTAAATAAAACATTAAAAGGATAAATCAATAAGAATCATAAAAGAGAGCCAAGTTTAAAACCAAATAATATAAGTATCCATCGGTCCGCAACACTTAACCATGAGATAACAATATTTTATCAAAGGTTGGCCTTACCATGTACCATCGATACATGCAGGAATTTTCCCTTGTGAATTCTCCCTCCGTTCCTATTTATTTTTTATTTTTAATTATTTGTCACTTTACAAGTTCAATAGAGCATTGATTATATTTTACGGATTGTACCCTTAATTTAACGGTGATAGGAAAATCGAAAAGTCAAAATTAAAAAGAGACATAAAAGGTATATTAGGAAGTTAAGTAGTAATTTTAATAGAAACAAAAACATTAATGTTATTTCTTAATGACTTAATAGCACTTTTGGTCCCTCACTTATCACGATTTGACACTAAATGATCCCTCACTTTGTCAAACGATGACAGTTTTAGTCTTCCGTCACTATTCCGTTAAAAATTAACGTTTTCTGTTAACAGTTTTTGGAAAAAAAATTAATAAAATAGATAAACACCAAACCCATCAATGTAGCCATCAATTGCAACCTCTTTCTTCTTCGTCCAAATCCTCGCGAACTGCACAAAGCTCAATTGCAGCCTCTTTCTTCTTTCTCCAACCCTCGCTTCAGCCCATGTTTAATCACAATGGTTCCATGATCTTTCTGGACATATCTCACAACATGTTTGGTCCTCTGCCCAAGGAAATCGGGGAAATGTACTATCTCTATATATTGAATTTGGGTCACAACAACATTTCTGATAACATTCCTCAAGAGCTTGGGAGGGTGAAGAATCTCAACATTCTTGATCTCTCCCTTAATTTCCTGCGTTCTGCTTCTGTTCCTCATTCTTCTCCTTCGACCTGCTTATGCGAATTGATAATGGCTAAGTCTTCTTCATCGTTAATGTTTCTTCTTCTTCATCCATATCTTCTTCCTCATCATCCATTTTCAGATTGAATCTAAAACCCTAAGATCGAAACCCAAATCTTCAAGATCTACCACATCATCCATTTGCAGTGGGTAAGGGTTTCGATTTTCTCTTGAAGATGAAGACGTGGTGAGGAGGCTGAATCTGAATCTGGTTTGGGTCTTTCATTTTCACTTTCACGTTCCTGGGTTGTTTCTTCTCTATCATGGGTTGTTTCATTCCTGATTCAACTCTGTTTTTATTCCTGTGATTTCTCTCACTTGTGAAGCTTCGCTTCAACTCCTTATTAGAGGAAGAAGAACCTCCTTCATTGAATGATTTCCCACTCCTTGGTATCATGGAGACTGATTTCTGAAACACCATTGGCGGAGGAGGTGGAGGTGGAGGAGGGTAGGCCTTGTAAAACCCCTTCTTCCTTAACAAGTCCTATGTATTCTTAACAACTGATTCTGAAGAAAAAGACGGTAAAGGAGTGAATTTTGGTGAAGCAGACACGGAACTTGATCTGGATGAACACAAAAAAAAAAAAATATACATATTAGAGTTTTTTGTTAATTTTTTTTTGTTAAATTTTAACTGAAAACGTTAATTTTTAATGGAATAGTAATGAAAGACCAAAACTGCTGTCATCTGATAAAGTGAGGGATCATTTTAGCTAATTCTTTTTGTTAGGGGACAAAAATGTTATTAAGTTTTTGCAAAACCTCTAAGTCTTAGTTATAAAAAAACGGAGGGAATAGTAGATAACAGGGGCCAAAAGTACTCCTGCGTTGCAATTAGGGTTCATCTCTCTTCTTCATTTCGCATTCGCTCATTGTTGGTGAAAAGCATAGCTTTTTGGGATCGAAGATGCGGAAACAGATTGTGCCTGTGAAATCCGTGGTCTATGCTCTCTCCCCTTTCCAGCAGAAGATCATGGGCGGTCTCTGGAAGGATCTCCCCACCAAGATTCACCACAAGGTCTCCGAGAATTGGATCAGCGCCATCCTCTTGGTCGGTCCTGTTGTCGGCACATACGCGTAATTTTCTCCAGATCCATTTTCCCTCTCTGTTTTTTTATTTATTTTCTCGGGTTATGAATTATTCAGATTGATCTCCTAGTGATTTAACCAAGCCTTTATTTAATCTTTTTTTTATATGGAACATTTTTTTAATCTGAGGTTCGAAATTCTTCGGAAAGGGCGAAATCTATTTGAATAAATACTAAATTGAACAATATTGTGTGGAACGATTCCTCTGTTGTTGCCTGCTAAGGAGGTTCTATACAGAGAGAAAAGTGAAATTTGATTTGATGGCTGAAACTTGATTGTGATGGGTTGCAATTACATATAGAGATTGGTCAGCTTGAGCTAGCCTTAACAGAATGTAACAAACTTCCCTAACTGTATCAGCTGGAGCTAACTAAGTCTCACTGCTCTATGAGGATTAGGTTTTATACATTAATTGTATCTTAGTCTATATACCCTTTAGACCTATAATATACTTGATTCTATTCAGTTTGATATGCTGAGACTTGCTATTAGAATTACTCATGTTGTTAGTTTTAGTTTAGTTAGTAGTTTACAATTCTGTTTTAGTTTGTTAAAAGTAGTTTCAATTCTGTTTTAGTTTGTTAAGAGAAGTTACATTTTTCAGCCTCTATATAAGGCTTGTAATACTCATATTGTGGAACTAATGAAAATCACAATGTAGCTTTTACAATTCTGTTATGGTATTAGAGCAAATTTTGCTCTGCTCTGCTGCAACTCTGATTCAGCTTCTCCAATCTCATTTTGATTCCTACGCTACTTCTGCATCGATTGCTCTCTGGTGTTTCAATTGGCTTCTTTTGGATCTAGATTCTTTGATCGGTTTCTTCCTTTTCGCCCAATCTCTGATTGACGCTTCCTTCAGATTATGTATCTGGTTCATGTTTGCGATCTGTTTGCGATTTCAGAATCGCGTTTTACGATCAGGCTGTGTTCACATCTGACTTCGATTCCTTCATCATTTCTGGCTTCCATTGCTTCAGATTCTTGATTGAAGCTTTGCTCATCGTCAATTTCTAGAAGAGTTTCTCTGATTTGTTCGCGATCAATTCGCTATTTCAGGTTCTCATTGGTTCATGATTTCTGTCTTCTGCGTCGCGATTTCGCATCTTCTTTGCCTCGCGATTTCAGATTTCTGCATGGCGATTTCATACCTCTGCTTCAGAGTTTCTAAATCTCTGATCTTCATGCTTCTGTTTTGGTGTTTTGCTTCACCAATTTGGTGTTTCTTGTTAACGATCCTCCTATGTTCGTCACTGCAGCAGTCGTTGATCCTCCTATGTTCGGCACTGCGTTGCTTTCTGGTTTATCCTCTCCGTGCCACCCGCGGTAGAGTTCTTTTGCCGTCGACATCCTCCTATGTTCGTCACTGCATTTGTTTTCTTTCACACCGCTGCCTATGTAAGTGTGATTTCATTCTTTCTTACGGCTTCATCGATCCTTCTATGTTCATCATTGAAGCTGTGATTTTGATGCCACTGCCTATGTATGTGGTAATTTCATTGGATTCTTCTGTTTCGGTTTTGATTTCATCTTCACTTGTTTTGCTGCCGCAGACGATTGTCGATTGTTCATCCTTCTCATCAGCTCGTTGCTGAGTTGTAGGTGTTGCCTACTATCTGTTTGTCAATATGTCATAAAGGAAAAATGATGATTTTCTCTGTTTTATCATTCAGTCTTAGAGTTGTATACAAACTATTTGTAACAATGTTTCACAGAAAGGAGTAGAGTGCGCTTCTATGCCTTCTATGATGATTACTTCTGTTTTAGATATGCCTTCTCGAGATCCAGTTTCAGAGATATCAATTTCAGAGATACCACTGCCTATTTCTTGGCTTGCATACAACTTGTTGGTGAAAAGGACTGTGAGATAGGACATCTCCTTGAGCTGATTGTGTTTAAAGGTTTGAGCTGCTCACAAGGTGTTTGTGAAAACTCCCCTTTGAAACTTGTGTTTGATCAAGATGATTTTTTGCTGCATATTCTGGTCTCACATCCTTTGCATTTGTGTATGCTCACTTGGAATTGAGTCTGGAACCGAGAAATGCAATTCTAGATTTATTGCTGAAGGTGTATTGATCACTTGTTCTGGATGAAAGGATAATCTCATTACAAGCTGCATTTTTAGATGCACTATCCTATAGCAGCCCAAGCTGCAGTTTCATATGGAAAGAGTACTTATATGTTTTTCACAGATTAACGGCAAATATCTGTTTTGATGGAAAATATGGTGGAAGAATGGGTCACCAGGTACTAAATCTTAGGGCCCATTTGGCGGACATGATAAGCAGATAGGATAGGAATGTCCATCATGTGTAAAAGTTATAGGTTGGGATACAAATTATCCTAATAGGATAGGATATCAGTTTTTTTTTGGTTTATTACTGTAACTCAAAAATTAATTTTAATATTTATATTTTATATAATTTATAAAAACACTAATTAATAAATATAATTTTTTTATTTTAATATTATATTAATTTCAATACTTACCAATTACTAGTTGTTATTGTTAAGTTAGTTATTTAGTTGCTTATAAATTTAATTAAAATAGACTCCCTTTAAAAAAATTAAAATAGCCGAATTAATTTAATTTTAGTTAATATTAAAACATAGACTCATTTACAAAAATGTAAAAATAATTAAATTTAATAGAATAATTACTTTTTTTAAAAAACTATTTAGAAAATTAAATTTTAAAAAATATTATGTATTTTTTTATTTTAAAGGGAAATTTGATACATTTTTCTTTGTTCCTGTCCATCCTAAACGCATGATAGGATAAGATGATATCTTGCTCTTATCATATCCTGCCTATATCTAACCATTTATCTCTTATCCTATCGTGACCACCAAACAGGCCCGTAAAGTAAAGGGATAGGAATTCAAAGGGAGACACGGAGCGAAATGATCAAGCACTTTTGCCGTTTGGAAAGAGGAAAGTAAGTAGAGTTTCTAATATCCTCCCCCCAAAAGGCACCTTAAGAATTTAAAAATACGAAAGAGTTCGAACAATTATGAAAATTAGAGTGAGACCCGAAACAGCAAAAGTAACCATCATGGGAAAAATGATTTGTGACATGCAATCATTTGAAAATGCATTTTCATTATTTACAACACTTCGGATGCAAGCCGGGAGGACTCAAAGTCTTTATGAAATTGACAAGGTCTAGCAACAACTCGAGGACAATAAAAAACAACAAAAACACAATTTGATAGTGTTTTCTTAGCATATGTTGTTTACCAAAATATACTAAGCTTGACATATCAAACTTTTTTTTCATGTCAAGCTAGGGGATTCTATTTCATAGCTAAAAAGCCCAGAGGCCCAAGCATTTCAACCCGCCCAAAGCATGAGAAGTTGTCTCAATTTCAACTTTACATATCGGACATATTGGGTTTACATTCATACCGCAAAGACGGAGGGTGCCCCTAACCGGGACTATGCCCAAACAAGCACGGCAGGCTAGTTCTTTACATGTTAGGAGTGTGGAAATGCATTTGGAAAATTAATGCATTTCCCTTTAATTCTGGATATTAGGATATGTTACTCATGCAATAGTACTTGCCCTTACAACAAATAATCTAGTTCCAATAATACAAACTTTTGCTGACACATAAAGCTCATTCATCCCAAATTAGTAAAATAAAGCTTTAATTATGACTATTTTTTTTGAAATATTCCTCATTAATAGTGTTTTGGCTTACTTATACCAAATCCACTATAGTCTCTAATTTGAGTTTGCCTTTGGTAAACCAAACATACATACCCAAAATTTTTTCAATTCAAAACAACTTCTAAACACAAAATACTTAAAAACCCTTCAAAACTAATGTCATCCATAAAAAGGGAAAGGGTCATGTCTTCAAACAACTCAGAGTTTAAGATCCAAGTCTAGCTCCTCATCATCACCATTCTCCTCCTCCTCTTCTGGTTGCTCTGCATTTTTCATCACCACCTCCTCCATTTCTTCTGGTTGCTCTGCATTTTTCATCACCACCTCCTCCATTTCTCTGTTGCTTGATGGGCCTGCTGCAAGATCTGATGGTGATTTGGGCTTCCACATGGGAAATGGGCCCATAGGGTTCACCACACCAAGCTGCATCTGCAAATCAGCATAAGTCATAATAGGTGCTCTACCTTGCAAATTTGCACCATTTAGGGATTTTTCTGGATTCACAAAAGATTGTGCTCCAAGATTCATGTCTGGAATAGCAGGAGCCCTTTGGTTCAAAGAGCTTAACAGAGGGTGTAGTGGCTTTGGCTTATAAACAAGTGATTGATTTGATTCACTCAAGCCAGACACAAAGGGTGCTTTATTAGTCTCTGGTTGCTGCTTTGGCTGAGACCCTGTGAGTCTAGCCCAGATACTCTGCATGTCGCTCCTAGAAATTTCATACCTTCGGTTCTGTTGTTTCAGAAAGCTTTCTAACTTTTCAATACTCTGGCGTTCTTCATGGACTCTTTTCGACTTGGAAGAATTTCCTCTGATGCTAACACCAGGACCAGGTTGTGGCTGAGTGCTGCTGATGAGATTTGGTGTTGCTGGAGTTCCAACATTGGGAAGTTGCAAAGCTTTGATTTTTGCGGCTGCATCATCTGTTACAGGTACAAATTGATTAGGAATGATTATTTTTGTTTTTCAAACATTTGGAAGAAAGTTTAGAGTTGAAGACTCACCAGTGGAGGAAAGTTGCACACCAACTGTTTGAACTATTGGCAATTCCAATGCAGGAGTATTTAGGTTTATTATTTGAGCTTTTCTGTTCAAAAGTTTCTGAAACCGAAATCTTTCAGCTTCTTGGCTTTTGGCTACATCTCTTTGAGGTGTTGGTTGACTAATATGAGTTTCCACAGCATTGGCAAGGTTTGATAATGAAGTACCACCATTGTGAATTTGACTAAAGTTTAGTCTTTTGGCAGCTATGTTTTGATCTGCGGTTCCCATGTCTACACTGCAGCGCTTGAGGCTATCATTGTAGCAACCAGCATTCTTGTTCAACTGCAAAGCCAGTTCAAAAATATGGAAATTGATGTGAAAACTAGACATGTGTGCATTTGAATACCCAAATAAATTATGGTTCAAGTAAAAGTTACAGGATGGTTGTTTTGGGATTTTCTTAACAGAAAGCTAAATGTGCACCAATTAGTTCATGCATGAAATGGGTATTGTTTTTCCATGTGTCTTTCAAGATTTGGGATGCACACTGAGCTTAAGTGTAGTTAATTATGCTTTCACAAATTTGTCAAGTTTTTTGAGTAGTCTAAAACAATGCAGTTATCCTAACATTCATAGTGATAACTCACTTAAATGTAGTGAGGGAGAAAAGAAAAAACTTACTTCAAGGTTTGGGCTGGGACCATTCAATTCTTCTGCAATGTTTTTGGCTGTGTCAAGAAAGGATAGAAGAAAATTGTTTAAATCAAATAAGAAATTATCAGACTTTGGAAAATATGGTAATAGTAAAATGAGTACAGCTAACATCATACAAAAAAGAATGAGAATAATAAAATGAGTACAACAAATTATTAGGTTTGGGCTGGCTCCTTTTCTTTTCATTGAAGTTACCAACATGCAATTTTGTTATCAATTTAGAATGAAACACAAAGAGGAAAATATTATTTATACAAGACAGAGCCAAATAACATTAGAATAGAACTATATGAAGATTATGCATTGAACAAAGTTTAGGATTTAGGGTTTAGGGAAATTCCTTACCAGCAAATTCGCGACGAAACCTTGCATGCCCTGTAGATCTTGGTGGACAACCTTGTAGCTTTCCTCTTGGGGCTGCAGGGGAGCTCTTTTTTGGGCAAATATTTCAATTGAAATTGTTAGGAAGGAACAATAAATATTAAATTGGTGCAAGCAAAAATAGGCAGTGAAAAATCAGTATAAATGGAGTGTAGATATCTTTTGGCATAAAAAAGTGACATGCATCATTAAGTGTGAAACTAACTACTAACATTTGATTTTTTTAGTTTATTATATATATATATATGTGTGTGTGTATGCATGAAATAACAAACTAACTACTAATATTCAAATTTTTTCCATATAAGAATGAGAATAATGAAAAACATGAAACCTGAGTTGATGAGACCAGCTGATGAAGTGTTCTATCATTTGGTCCCTTCTTGGTTGGAGAATATTGCTCAACAGAATCAATTATGATGTCATGACTTACTTTCTCTTTTGCCTTGTTACAATTTTCAGGGTTGGCTGGGTTATTCTCTTTTTCTGATTCCCTGCTTTCCTTCCCTTTCTCCCTTTTTTCTTCAAGAGCTATAATTGTGCTACTACTCCTTCCATTTTGCTCAGGAACTTGTATCACCATTGCATTTTTCTTTCTAGACCCTACATATATCATGATATACCTTAACACCTCTATGTTTTATACATTCTATATGTAATACATGTAATATAGAATCTATCACATTGGAAAAATGAATCATGCAACTATATGATACTCAAAATTATACTTGGGATAAATAAATCATGAAATCATAAAGTTATATGTGCAACAAGAAAAATAGACACCAAAATCAAAACGAGAAGCAAGTAGAGACTTAAATTTTTAAAATAGAGAAAAGTGTTGCCTTTAATTTATTAATGTTTTATATAATATGTACAAACATTTAAAATATACAGTTAAAAAGGTTAATATTTAACTCTATGTATATTTTTAAGAATAAAAAACAGGTTAAATCATGTTCTTAATTTATTTTTTTAAAAGAGAAGGATATATAATTAATTGGTTTAAATCAAAAGAATTAAAATCGTGAAAGGAGCAACAAAAAAATATATTATAAACACAAAAAAACACCTATAAAAAATAAAAAAATTGAAGGCGCGTGCACAGGTAGTGTAGACACGATCAAACGCATATTCAAGACTTAATATGAACACGTGCATATTTATTGTAAGTATTTATGAAAACTCCTAACATGCTTTAGAAAATTTTAAATATATTCATGAAAATGAGTAGATTTAAAAAATAAAAATAAAATAAAAATAAGGGGGAACAATAGTAAATAAAAGTACCCAATCAGTTGTACATGTTTGTGAGTCCTTACTCAAGAGGATAATATTAGATTTTTAAAAAGGCCCAAACTTGTATCTAAATGAGTAAGAGTGTGTTTGAAAACACCAAAACCCACATTCACTTTGCCTACGAAAGCCAAATTTGGCTTTCCAATTCAAAAAACGTGGAAGCAACAAATTAGCCCTTTTCAATTGAGAGGAACTTCAATTTTTATCACTTAAGAATATGTTTGGAAAAAAAATGGAGAAGCATATTATTTTTTAAAGTAATAAAAAAAAACAGCTATGAGGTCTGATATCACCCACAAAAAGGTCTTGGAAGAAAAACAGATGTTGATGAAGGCATACATACCCATGACAAGTTGGCAAGATGAACCTGGATAAACAATTGAAAGAGAACCCATTAACAACAAGGCACAAAAAAACATCAGTTCAAGTCTCAAGCAAATGAAAGAGTGAGAAATTTACCTGTTCTCCTAGTCCAAATAATTGGAGATCAAAGCACCTCTTGTAAATTCACCAAATGTTTCAATTCTAATGAAACTTTTATTGTTCAATGTATCAAAAATCTACCACATTTTATACTAAAAATTCTCTGTGGTAGTGGAGTTATTCTGAGTTGTCTCTTAATGAGATTATGATATTCCAGATATGATTATCAGGGATATGTTGAAAGTAACATGAAACGTAATTTGGACAACTATTTCATGAATAAAAAAATTCAAAAGGTTTTAAAGTAGATTAAATGAAAAGTAATACATCAAGGTGTAGTATTAATGAGCATGTTGGAGCCATACTGTAATTATGAATACGACAAACTTTCCAGATAACTTACACAAAAATCAATATAGTCCTCGAAAATATACAAAACTTAAATTGTTTTCCCTCATGTAGGGGTGATCGCACACTACAAAAAATGCTTATTACCGACGTTCAAAAACCACCCGTCAAGAAACTTTGTTGAAAGATTGCCGACAGCCAAAAACCGTATTAGGCTGGTTGGTAATTTTACCGACGATTTAAGTCATTGGTACTTTACTGACGATTTTTTCCGATGGCCTTGAACTTTGGTAATCTCCGTGTATTTTTTATCAAACGAAAAATGACGTCTTACATTGGGAATGACATGTTAGTTTACCTAAATTACCTACATGTACAATAATAGGAAAAATACTTCTCAGAATGTGATCAAATTTATTTGTAGAGAACACAAATCTTGATAACTGAGTCTGCCAACAAAGTTTCATGTTCCACTTGGCTTTCATTGATCTGTAACTCTTAAGATATCATCCTCAAAGTAAGCATCAATATAAGAAGCCACTTTCATTTAATAAAAAATTACTCCTATGAATATAATTACTAATTATACAAGTCATATATTAACAATATTCTAAACTTAAAATGATTCTATAAAATCATAATCATACGTCATCATAAATATAAATTCGATACTTTTATTTGCTTGGTTCCTCTCCTCGAATAATCACTTGTTTAGCGAATCATTGCATTGATTTTTTAGCCGACTCACACCGTAGTCATAGACCTAAATTTATTTGAACCAACAATAAGAAAGAACACCAAAGTTTAACTTGGGAGCGGTTTAAAAATTACCTTATTGATTAAATGTAGGATCAAGAGATATTTCTCGAATCAAACACCATACTTCCTTAAGAAATGAATTTGTAAATATCTTTATTTTATTTTATTTTGGTAAATAGATTATTTTTAAAAGGAAAAAATAAATTAGTCTCCTGAAGTTTGGGTCACGTGCGACTTAAACTCTGACCTTTAAAATGGTGTATTTAGGGGTATGGCTGTAAATCAAGTCTCATCCTTGGACTCGACTGAGGTTTTGATGAAGACAAACACATCACAAAAAGAAGAAAGACTTCAGAAAAGAAAAGGAAGACTTCAAGAAGACTTCAAGAAAGAAAGGAACAAAAAGAAGAAAGACTTCAAGAAGACTTCAGAAAAGGAAGGAAGACTTCAAGAAGACTTAAGAGAAGAAAGACTTCAAGAACCAGGCTCAGAACGTCAAGATCAATCGTCAAGGTTCTAAGTTTTAAGTAAGTCTTGTCAACTTAGTGTGCTATGCTTTATTAAGGTTTAATTGCATTAGAAGGCTCATGAAAGATCAACTAATTGAGTACGATATGTTCTCACAAGTTAAACTTGGTAGGAACACTCAATTAGGGTTTAAGATGGTTAAAACTGAGTTCTGGACTGTCTGTAATCGATTACAGATGTGTGTAATCGATTACAGGAAGTGTGTAATCGATTACCACAAGTGTGTAATCGATTACCAAGTTTGAAATTTGAATTCAAACTTCAACGGCATGGTGTAATCGATTACACTAACTGTTGTAATCGATTACCAGGTCGACAGATGTGTTATTTCATGAACCATTGTGTCTCAAACCGGTTGGGAAAGGTTATGTTGGTTCATGGACGACCTCTAGTGCCTATATAAAGTCCTTAGACACTCAGAAACATCAATGACTTGGTCCATAACTTTCATATTCATTAAAGTCATCATTCTGAGTTTCAGTTCTCTCATTTTCATAAGAACACTCATGATGTTCAACATTTGAGAAACTCAGAATGGAAGAGCCTTCATTGTAATTGCCTGGAGCATACAAACTAAGATCAATCCTTCTTGTCAAAAGGATTGAATCATGCATAGAAAAGGCATCTTCTTCTTCTTCTATTTGAATCATGTTGATTCTTTCACCGTAGTTTTCGGTGGTTGTAAAAAGGCCCTTTGAATCAGGTTTGATTCAAAGTCCATCGTGGTAATACGGTGTCATCAGAAAGTGGTTTGCTTTCTGAGGCATGATGGGTCCTCTTAGGGTCCTTGCCACAAGCATTGCTAAGAAGACTTGATCAATAAGAAGTGGGTTGCTTCAGGAAGATTGATAAGATATCTTAGGGTTCTTGGTGCAAGCATTCGTTAAGAGTACTCGATCATGGGAAATATTCACTGTGGAATTCAGTGGAGTGGTTCTTCAGAAAGTGGTAATCTTTCTGAGGGATTCTAACTTCACCGTGGTATTCGGTGAAGGGTTGTTTGATTGAAGGCGGGTTAGTCTTCAAGGTCTGAGGGTGGTTTGCCTTCAGGAACTGAAAGCGGTTTGCTTTCAGGGGCTGTTGAAAGTGGTTTACTTTCACAGGATATTGGTAGAAATTCTTGGGGTCCTTGGGTTAGGAACTTGTAAGTGATTTTTATCAATAGTGGAAAAATCCTCAAGGGGTTTCTTTGAGGGACTGGACGTAGCCTTCGGTGGATTGAAGGTGAACCAGGATAAAACTCTCTGTGTCATTTCCTTCATCCTTCATCTTTTACTTTCAAGCAATTACAATATTCCGCTGCAACAACGTTCTTACGTTACAACTCTAATTGCGCTGAAAGTCGTTTGGTACTACTACGCGAAAATCGGGGCAACTCTGATTCACCCCCCCTCTCAGGTTGCTATCTGTACTAACAATGGCTTCCCTAAGACTCATTTTAGAAGGTAAAGTAAGCATCACATTTATCGATTGAGTAATTTTATTGATTTTATAAAACTTGGTAATAACTATTAATGTCTATGATGCTTACTTTATCCTATAAAGTGAGTACAGTCACTTTAGAGGAGTTAAATACGAATTCCTAAACTACTCTTGTTTATTACTAATGGATCCCTCTCCTTATTTTTGCTTTATTTGACTTCATGCAATTTTTCTATCATGTACTATATATATTATATAAAATATTAATCACTTATTATTTAATAATTTATTTCTAATGTCACTTAGTTTTTATACACTTTTCATGTAGATATTAAATAATTTTTTTCTTTTATTTGTAATTGTATTTAAGTATAGAGTTAGTTTTAACGTTATAGTGACTACTAACTAGAGCTGTCAATATGGGTCCTGGCCCGCGGGTTGGCCCGGCCCAACCCGGCCCGAGGGCGGGTTGGGTTAGTTAAAACGTGGCCCGTTTATAATGCGGGCTAGACCAACCTGGCCCGTTTAACTCGTGGGTCAAACGGGCCAGCCCGTGGGTTGGTTTTTTTTTTTTTTTTGGTTCGGCCATGTTGAGGGTTGAAGTCTGAAGGGCCCAAGAAGCAAGGACAAGGGTCAACAATGTTGAACTTTTGGAGTGATTGTGTAATTGTGTTTGTATTGTTATTTAACAATGTTGGATGTGGATTTAGATATGCTCATATGCACAACAAAGTGTATAGTGCAATGAATTATGATCTTGTATCAGTAGGTTTAGAAAAGTGCATGTGTTGATTTTTTAATTGATTTTTTTTTAGATTTTTTAAATTTTTTCACTACGAAAACGGGCCAGCCCGCCAACCCGCGAGCCAGCCCGCGAGCCGGGTTGGATTGGTATTTTTCTAGCTCGTTTAAAAATGGGTTGCTCTGACCCAAGCCGTTTCCAGCCCAACCTGTCACGGGCCAGCTCGTATGGGACGGGCTGGCCCGTATTGACAGCTCTACTACTAACATAAATGAAAAGGTTTTCGCAACTATCAATTGTATGATGAATGAAATATTGGACGATTATTTGAACTAGTAAGTAACCCGTGCAATGCACGGGGTGTTTTTAATATTTAATTTGCAATATTTTTTTAATTAATGTTGTAAAGCTAATAAATATATGACATATGTCAACATTTTTAAACACGCGTAAGATCACATGATATATTGAAGTCCTCAATTGATAAAATCAAAGTAAACACAATGACTAATATTAAAATTGTTCATCTAAAGTTTATGTCATACCAAAATCAAACAACGTAATTAAGTTTTGATAGCAGAAATAGAAAAACATCCAACAAATACTTATGTAGCAATAGTCTTAACCCAATGAAGATCTTATTTCACTTCTCTATCTTGACACATTTTAATTCTTTAGTTGAGGAAGCTTGCGAAGATCTTATTTCACTTCTCTATCTCAACACGTTTTAACCATAGTTCAAAAGTTATTTTTCATAATAAAGAAAGTTAATATAAGACTGATAAGAAATGAAGATTTTATGGTCGTTTGAAGTTAAGGATGCAGTGTCATCATCAACACATTTGGAAGGAGGAAGCGTAGACAAAATTGTGGGGTATTTATTTCTTTTAAAAATTTATTATATTTAATTACATTTTAATATTATTGATTTCTTTAATTTTAAAAATTTGTGAGGTTAGATCAATACAAAATAAATTAAGCAAGCAATATAAATAAAGAAATAAGAAGAATATCTAAAGATTAAAATATTTTTCAATAAATAGGAAATAATTTTATGACACATTAGGCTAATATTGTTCTGTAAAGACAATTGACAATATCTGGATAAAGAGTAGGTAGCACTGAGGATAATTCACAATCGATAGAGCTGTAGACGGTACTTTCCTTGTCTTCAGACGATACTTCTATAGACAATATTTTCCTTGTCTTCAGACGATACTTCTCTAGACGGTACTTTTCTTGTCTTTAGACGATACTTCTCTAGAGTAGTCAGTGCTGCCGAGTAGACGATAGGGATAATTCCGCATTTTATTTCTTAGAGCTGACAATAGAGCTAATGAACTATTTCGGCCTTCTATTCCGGTCTTCTATTTAAATTTGTAATAAATAATTATTTGAATTCCTTAATTATCGCAAATCATGATTTAAATTCGGAAATTTGATTTGATAGAGGGAGAAATTGTTGGTTTGATAAAGTGACACGTGTCGACATATAAGAGAGTCTTTTTTTAAGAGTTGTTGAGGTTTGAGATTGAGGACTCACAATTAGTAGATACAGTAGTAGATTATTTTAGTTTTTGAGAATAAGGCTTTTTTACTCACAGCATTATTGGACCAGGCCCAAAACACTTAATGAGTCCAACTCTCATAACTACTTCAACAATATCTAGTCACAAATTGTGCATGACAACCTACAAATTTAAACTATTTCAAAATTATCATAGTTTCTATTTTTTGTTTTCAATGACGCACTATAAAAACAAATTTGATAATCATTACTATAATGATCACAACGGAAATTAATCTTCACAACAATAAATAAATTATTTAAAAAAAATTGACATCATATTAAATAAATGGCTTTTAGTTTTTGAACAAATAATAACTTTTTTTAATGGGAACAAACAATAACTAAACATTATGCTGTGTACAACAAAATAATATGACTGTGTACAACAAACTTAATTCTTCAATAAAATTGCAAATATTTAAAATAGGAAATATGAGTGTCAAAGCCGCACATAATATGTATTCACAGTGCAAAATTTAAATCACTAACATTCAATCATTATCTTTATTAACAACTATATTAACATTCTATTCAAATTAAATTAAATTAAAAATTTAGATGTGGCACAAAAGGAAAAATAAATTTTTTATAGTAAACATTATGTTGATTTTTTTTAACTATATACACATTATCATGTATAAAAATTATTTTATTATCTAATATTATAATTAGCTTCTAATAATGCTTAAATATATTACTTTCCAGACAAACAGTCCATACTTCTTCACCTTATTAAATAAAACATTAAAAGGATAAATCAATAACAATCATAAAAGAGAACCAAGTTTAAAACCAAATAATATAAGTATCCATCGCTCCGCAACTCTTAACCATGAGATAAAGCTATCAATATAAGTTATAACCCGCGGACCAGCTCGATCCAACCCGGCTCGTAGGAGGGTTGGGTTGGTTAAATTACAACCCAGATAAAATATGGGTCAGAATAACCCGACTCGTTTAACCCGTGGGTTTAGCGGGTAAAGCAAACCAACCCGCGGGTTAGGATAATTAAAAAAACAAAATTTTTTTAGGCCTTATTTTGTTTGAGAGTGAATCTACGGACTATAGTGCAACAAAAAAAAAAAATTCATCACATCACATCTAGATCTAGGGTTGGAACTTGGAAGGCTGAGAAGTAGAGATAATCAGAAAACGCAATTCGAAGGAATTGGAAGGCTGGAGCCGTGGAGCCTGGAAGACTGGAAGCGGAACCCACGACGGTGCGACCTGACGGAACTCACGCCGCTTCCCTCCGCGATGCTGCCGCCGCTTCTGTTGTGCAGTCTCTGCTCTTGTAGTTTTGGCTCAGCGCACGCATCGCACCTGCTCGGCGTTTTCATTTCTCAGCTTCCTGGGGTTTCATTTTCGAAAGCCCTTTGCTCGGAGTCCTCATCTGTTCATTTAGGTCTAAGGGTTGCTTTGTGTCCCAAACCACTAAACTTCAACAAGCAATATACAAAAGTACCGTCTTTACGCTTTCAGCGTTTCACTTTGCCAAATTTTCATTATTCGTTGATTTTCATCTTTGAATGACACTGGTTGATTTCAATATATATGTCTGCTTTCGTCACAATGTGCTTTGGTGCTTCTGGAATTTGATTCGATTTTGTTATGAGCTGGGACTGAGCTTGAGAAGTTGTTATATCTTATACTGCTTTCTGCGGTATGTGGAGTGATTTTTTAGATTTTTTTATTTATTCAACTCTACTTAAATGGGCAAGCCTGCCAACCCACGAGCCAGCCCGCGAGTCGAGTTGGGTTCATATTTTATTGGCTAGTTTAAAAATAGGTTACTCTAACCCAACCCGTATTGCACCCAACCTGTGACGGACCAGCCCATATGGGCCAGGCTGGCCCCTATTGACAGCTCTACCATGAGATAACAATATTTTATCAAAGGTTGGCCTTACCATGTACCACCGGTACATGCAGGAAGGAAATTTCCCTTGTGAATTCTTCCTTCATTCTTATTTAACTGTCACTATTTTTTTTTTAATTATCTCTTACTATACAAAGTTCAAGAAAACATTTGATCTTATTTTACCAATTATACCCTATATTTAATCCTCATACAAAGATTTAAAAGTCAAAAATTAAAAAGATACATAATAGCTATAGGGGCCAAAAAAAACTCCTGCGTTGCAATTAGGGTTCATCTCTCTTCTTCATTTCGCATTCGCTCATTGTTGGTGAAAAGCATAGCTTTTTGGGATCGAAGATGGGGAAACAGATTGTGCCTGTGAAATCCGTGGTCTATGCTCTCTCCCCTTTCCAGCAGAAGATCATGGGCGGTCTCTGGAAGGATCTCCCCACCAAGATTCACCACAAGGTCTCCGAGAATTGGATCAGCGCCATCCTCTTGGTCGGTCCTGTTGTCGGCACATACGCGTAATTTTCTCCAGATCCATT
Organism: Acmispon strigosus; assembly: GCA_030819835.1. Lineage (NCBI taxonomy): Eukaryota > Viridiplantae > Streptophyta > Magnoliopsida > Fabales > Fabaceae > Acmispon > Acmispon strigosus. The sequence goes on along the minus strand of JAUAMA010000005.1, from coordinate 40,387,771 downwards.
TTCCCTCTCTGTTTTTTTATTTATTTTCTCGGGTTATGAATTATTCAGATTGATCTCCTAGTGATTTAACCAAGCCTTGATTTAATCTTTTTTTTATACGGAACATTTTTTTAATCTGAGGTTCGAAATTCTTCGGAAAGGGCGAAATCTATTTGAATAAATACTAAATTGAACAATATTGTGTGGAACGATTCCTCTGTTGTTGCCTGCTAAGGAGGTTCTATACAGAGAGAAAAGTGAAATTTGATTTGATGGCTGAAACTTGATTGTGATGGGTTGCAATTACATATAGAGATTGGTCAGCTTGAGCTAGCCTTAACAGACTGTAACAAACTTCCCTAACTGTATCAGCTGGAGCTAACTAAGTCTCACTGCTCTATGAGGATTAGGTTTTATACATTAATTGTATCTTAGTCTATATACCCTTTAGACCTATAATATACTTGATTCTATTCAGTTTGATATGCTGAGACTTGCTATTAGAATTACTGATGTTGTTAGTTTTAGTTTAGTTAGTAGTTTACAATTCTGTTTTAGTTTGTTAAAAGTAGTTTCAATTCTGTTTTAGTTTGTTAAGAGAAGTTACATTTTTCAGCCTTTATATAAGGCTTGTAATACTCACTGTGGAAGTAATGAAAATCACAATGTAGCTTTTACAATTCTGTTACTTGCATAATGGCCTCTTTAGTTGTTGGTGGCATTTACAATTTTCTTTTAAGATTTGTATTTTACCATGTGGGAGGGAACATTGGCTCCTTCACTCTTTTTTTTTTCTTTTGGTTGAAGTTACCAACATCCAAAAGTTAAAAATTGCTTATGGACTTGGCAATTATGCATTGTCATATCATATCTTTGAGCACACTATCACAGTCTTGTTGTGTTTGTGTGATTGTCAGTAAAAGCACCGTAGGCTGGTTTTCTGAAGGGCCTTGCATCAATTTGATTGACTGGTTCTTCATTTCTCTCTTAATGTTTTCATTCCTGTTTTGTTGGTGTCATTTGACTTTGCTGGCATTGGTTGTTATGGAAACTATGGTTGAAGCCAATGCTAGTTTATACTTTATATACCTACATTTTGGCTCCGAGTGGGTGCAATACAAGGTTGTCAAGATCGATATCCTATGTACAATTGGAAGAGGAGTGTAAGCTCGTAAAACTTGAGATCTTAATTGAGGACTAAAATCCTACCTGAAACATAAAATTATATTCAAACTCACAAGTACATAACTTGAAATCACAACTAGAATTTAACTTAAAGCCCAAAAATATATAAATTACTACTCAAATTAAAATTAGGATTTATCATATAAAAGATATTATAAATTGTTCACTGCACATTAAACTAAGACATAGCTATAGCTCCCTGAAAACATTTCAGTCAAGGCTTTGTGGGTGCTCGCCCTAGGCTGAAGGATTGTGGTTTTTCGGTCTTTATGGGCCTTGACCCTGATATGTTATAAGAAATAATTGTGGGTGCTTCGATAAAATCATACCCACCGTGAAACATCCAGCTGCCCACGAGTTCACGACTCAGATGCAGGGCATCACCTTGATGAAGACCTGTGTAATAACCTCAAAGGGCACACTAGCACATTGTTACTGGCTTGCAGTATGACAGGAACAGCAGAGCAGCAACTCAGGTCAAACAGGAACAGAATTTTGGAGGTGTGATGAGGAAAAAGCTGAAAGGAGGGTTCTTTGACTTTAAGAGTGTGGGCTTGTGGTTTTTTTAGGAATATTGGGTTACTCTACCACTTAAGTGGCAGTCCAGATTCCAAAATTTGACTGATTTCGGTGATTTCATGAACTTGCCAGATTATCCTACAGTAGTATCACCAAACTGAGCTAGTGTGTATAATCAGGACTAGCACTCCTCACAAAAACATAAGATTATGCACAATCCAACAACTGTTATCTTAACAACCATGATGCTATATGTTACTATTAACAAAACCATTGTGCAAATTATATGGTACCTTAATATCAAGGATTGTATTGTTAGGAATATCAATTGAAGTAAGCACTATAGCTATCTTTCTCTTGCTTTCTTCTGTGTTAACTTTCATTTTATTAATGTGTGTGTGTGATCATGGGAATTCCTAATTAGTTACATATTCTATTTGGTTTTGGTACTCATTACTCACTTATCATTCTAGTACAAATTGTTGTGAACCAAATATCCTGAAAGTCTAAGTTCTGTGAAAACACGTTAGTGGCTTTACATTATACTTCTAAAACAAATCAAATCAGACCCTGTATGACATCAAGTTTTGTTGCAAAGTTTTTTATGTTACTGAATGGATCAAACTGTTACTTCCCTTCTTTCAAAAGATGTACCTTCTCTCAATGTTTTTCCTTACTTGAATTGGAACATTATGAAAGTTTTATTTATATTATAATTTGAAGGCATTTGTTTATGTTTTTATATTTCTCTATAATACATCCTATATTAGTATCCGTACATGCGTGTACATGCAACATAGGTGTGCTTGCTTGCTCATTTTTACTATTCCAAGTAACAATTGTATGTATTTAAAGATCGAATAAAGATGAATGAATCTAAGTTTAACTGAACATTTCACGAGGTAATTGTTTCCTTGAAATTAGTCTGTTAGCATAACAATTGTCATCTCGATGAAATCTCAGTGGGGGTTGTATGTCTAATTTGTCTCTCCTTGGATGCAGGTATGCTATGAACTACAAGGAAAATGAGAAGTTGTCTCACAGGTACTGAGCACGTTCGAGAATAGGTTGGATAATCTCCAAGTTTGTTGCCTTAATCTTGTTTAGCCGGTCAATAATGTGATGTTGAAACTGGCTTTCGCCCTTTGGTTTTGAGATATCTATGAGCTTGAGCCTTTTCAACTTGGACTGATTTTGTTGATAAGTTGTCTTCATTTTACTTACCTATACGTTTCATACAAGATAATTGATGTCTTGTTAATACTCAAGTGCCAAAATGCGTGAGTTGTCTTAATCATTTTAGTTATTTTGAATCATTCTCAAAATACCTCCAATTTTTTTTATGAATTTTATCACGCGGCGATATCTTTGTTCTAAAACATAAATCACTTTAATTCTATCAATATCTAAACCGGGTTGATATCATCCTAAAAATTGGATAAAATTGATCATTGGATTCTCATTCATTATTAGTTACACCACGATCAAGTATCATAGTCTAGATGTTTAATAGTTAATTAAATCCTTAAGCAGTGTGTTAATGATGTTTGATTGATAGGTAGACCCCTTTTTTCTTTGACGAAGGCAACTTTTTTGTTTATTGTTGTCTAAGTAAGTTGTTATTCTTGAGCAGACCCATTTAGAGTCCGACTAGTTCAGAATTTATTAGAATTCATATCGAAATAAATTGTCTTAGAGAGATGTATTTAAAGTTGTTAACAGAAAAAGTAAGTTTTAAGAATGGAATTAGTAAAATTGTCTTGAGTTTTCCCATGGGAAAACTCAACCACCAGATGGGGATGAGAAAACTCAACGGGGGAGCACATGCTGCATCCCTTTAAAGAAGGAAAGATGAAGGTTGAGTTTGTCAATGGCAATACGATGCTGTCGAAGATTGTGGTGCAGAAATTGGGTGATTGAAGACATGTGTGCACCATGGAAGGAAGCCCTAGTTGTTTGTCTGCTAGGGAAGAAATTGGGATTTAGAATAATGAAGTCGAAGCTTGCAAGCACATGGAGGCTAGCAGGTGATTTTGAACTGCTTGATGTGGGTAATGGATTCTTCATGATGAAGTTTGACATGGTAGAGGACAGACATGAATAAGGTTATTGGTGGAGGCCCGTGGATGATTTTTTATCAATACTTGGCGGTGTCAACATGGAGTGCAGAGTTCATCTCTCCGGCAGCGAAGGTGACAAGAATTCTAGCTTGGATTCGGATCGCGGGTCTAAATGTAGTCTTTTATGATGAAAGCTTCCTCATGTCAGTAGCTCAGGTGATTGGAAAGCCAATTCGAGTGGATATCAACACCTTAAGGGGCGACAGGGGGAGATTCGCCAGGATCTGTGTCGAGCTGGATTTAACCAAACCAGTGTATGGGAAGATTATGATTGAGGATTTGTAGTGTAACATAGAGTATGAGGGCTTGCACATTATCTGTACCCGATGCGGTTGTTACGGTCACCGTAGTAGAGAGTGCAACATGGCTAGTTTGTCGGAAGGACCAGAATTGACGCCAGAATCAGGGGATTCCCCACCTCACCTGGAGCAAGGACCGGGTCATATTATTGTATTTTAACTCACTAGTCTATAAGGTTGTTGACATTTTACAATTAAATTTTTTGGTCTACTTGAATTTATTGCAATAAAACAAGTTTTTAAATAGACTGCCAGGTCAGACCAGACTTTCAAACAGATCAGGCTCAGGCCTAAAAAAAAACTTATGACAGACAACCGACTCAAGCCTTGAATTTTTTAAGCATGTCAGACCTATATAAGCAAAGCCTAGCAAAGTCCAGCCTACTTTCGTAGGTCCTACTTGGAATGGAAACAGTTATTTAATAGGTCCTCTTTTACGTGGTTTGCTAACTATGAGTGATAAATTAGCCTCATATTACCGGTTATGATGATAATAGCTAAGTGAAGACTAGAAAAACTTACTTTTATTTTAAAAGCCCATGTCAGAAAAAACAAAAAAACAGTAGATGCATTACAAATTAACTCTTTACCTAAATATAAAAAATGTTTTTACAGTAAAGACATGTTAAATGAGTCAATCTTTCACCGTAACCAAGCAAGTATTTTATTATCATAAATTTGTTAGTTAGTCTAGGGTTCGATCACCGTCCGGTGTATATGAAAAATAATTTGTTAGGAAAGACTTGCTCACTTAATTTCAAACCTTGAAAGGATTAATCTCATAAGTGCCGGCCGTAAACATCCGGAAACTAAGAACATCTTAAATTTGTCAGTTATTTTAAAATGAAAATTTTCTCGGAATAAACTTAACAATAGTTTACTTATAAAATCACTTTAAAAGTCAGATAGCAGTGCTGCATGATACATGCTAGCTACTTGTGGCATGCTGCATGATGCAGCATCCTTGTTGGCAAAAACTCCAAATAAACCACAAATTTAGAAGAGAAATAGTTTTATTATTTAAATGGTATAATAAAGCGCAATCATACTTTTGGTGTAGCAGTGATAGATGGAGGGGAATTCGGGTTCAAGGCCTCTACTGGGGAACCAGAACTCTTATAACTTGCTTACAACCACTTTCTTATCCAAGTTGCCCCATAAGCTCCGTTCTTGCCTCGATTCTGAGTCTCCCTTTGACTTTAACCTTCATGTCTCCACCACCACCACCGGTTTAAGCCAAGGTACTTCTATATATCACTTTTTTCCATCACTTTCTTACTTCAAATAGTTGTGATATCAAGTGTGAGTTAGTCCCACACTGGAACGAAAAGAAAGTGTTGAACAATGCACCAATTGTCTTAATGTTTTGGGTGAAAGATGTGATGTTCAATCCATTTGTGATTTGCTCTTTAACTCAATGTGATGATCCCCTAAATTTTAAGCCTCTCACGGCCCAACACAAATGAAGCGAAAATTATGGTTTTCTTCCATGAGAATTAGTGTGTGTTTGTTTATCCATTACATTGGATGTGAATGTGCTTTTTTTTCAATCCAACAACTTTGATTTTGGAAAAACTGTTAGTGGAGGCCAAATTTCTTCAACTCATCCCATCAATCTAGATCCCATCAATTCTTTACTTTTTCATTGATATAAAAAATTGAAAATGGCACCAAATCCTTGTTTTTGGTCCAATATTTACTTGCTCAACATACTGCTTTGCATTGTGTTCTGTCATGAGTATGATCTGTACCCAAATCACACATCTTTTTTTGTTTTTATTTGAAGTAACATGTTTTAATATTTACAGGAGAGAAAGAATACTATGAAAGACAATTTGCTACTCTAAAATCATTTGAGGAAGTTGACTCCATAATGACCTCGGACTCCATTGATGAAGAAGACATTGAAAAACAGGCTCAACATGAACGAGCAATGAAGATTTCAAATTATGCAAATGCAGTTTTATTGGTATTAAAGGTAATATTTCATTAAATGTTTGTGCTCATTTATCAATGAAACTCCAAGGAGTTATTTTGACTTGAAGGCATGTTCTGAATATCTTCTAAAGTAGCCAACAAGTTCAAGCTCCATTAGTTATAAACCTATCTATTCTATCTATATAGGATTCACACAAATTAGTGAAATTTTCATATGAATCAGTTCATCATAAGCTTCCTTAATGTTCTTCTATCCTCATTTAATGTCTCATTTCATGTCCCACCAATCAACTCGTGTCATGTCATTTATAAACCACTCATGTAAGGTGGTTATAATTGTATATTCATACCTATATAATGAGACATTTTAATTGGTGGGGCATAAAAGGGGACACCAAGTGGGGATAGAGAATCTTCCTCTAGTTAAATAACAATATGAATATACATATTTAGATTTATGTGACAATAAGGACTGGATCAATGGCTGTTGCTGCCTCAACATTGGATTCTCTGCTTGACTTCATGGCTGGTGGCATACTTTGGTTCACTCACCTTGCAATGAAGAACATAAATATGTACAAATACCCAATTGGAAAGTTGAGGGTGCAGCCAGTGGGCATAATTGTCTTTGCAGCAGTTATGGCAACACTTGGTGTGTCTAACTGACTTTACCTCTTCCTTGCTTTCAATATTGTTCAGTTTTTGTTACTTAATGTCATTATGTGAAAGAATTTCCTTCTAATGGGAAGTGAATGCTACAAAACCTGTTTTCATACTGAAGCATAGCACTCTTTTGCCTCATAAAACTGATACTATACAACTTTTCTGTCATAATAGAATCTGAAAACTTGAATCTTATTTTGGACCACATTTAACCATACATTCAAATGTTTCCTGAATCTTGTATGATTTGGCTCAGTTGTACTATTTTTAAAATTGCTTATTTCAGTTCTTTTCAGTAGTCATAAACACGTTCTCTCTAAGAATTCAAAAGTATTCATATATATATAGATAAGGACCATAAGATCCATATTCTCAAATATTCTCTTAAAGGATAGGACATGCTCAAGGCAAGGCACAGATTCAATCGAAAACATAAAATAAATAGTTTACATTTAATCCATTTTTTCTATAGGTTTTCAGGTATTAATAACTGCTGTGGAACAACTAATTGAAAACAATCCTTCAGAGAAGATGTCTTTTGATCAACTAGCATGGTTGTACTCTATTATGGTATTTGCAACAGTGGTGAAGCTTGCACTCTGGCTTTACTGCAGAAGCTCAGGAAACAAGATTGTCCGCGCCTATGCGGATGTAAGGGTTCTTCTCTTGAAATTGCTTAATTAATTTAGTGCGTGTTTGAAAACTCATTCGAAAACAACGGTGAAGCAAAAATCATGGTAGACAGAAGCAACTTCCCTTAACTTTTGCTTTTGGTCACCGTTATTTTAGCTTCACTTGTGGTTTTCGATCCAGATGCAGTTCCACACCATCTCTTACAAATGCCAACATGCAGGATCACCACTTTGATGTTGTAACCAATGTGGTTGGACTAGTTGCAGCTGTTCTTGGTGATAGATTTTACTGGTGGATTGACCCAGTTGGTGCTATTTTACTTGCAATCTACACTATCAAAAATTGGTCTGCCACTGTCAGGGAAAATGCAGGTATGCCCTTATCAAATTTTTCAATTTTAAAATGATGAAAGAAGCACGCCTTTCAAACTATAAAATGATCATTGGTAGCAAGAAGTCTCAATAGCCATCTACCTAGTTTTTTGTTGGGAATTGGGATGATAATTCAACGTTTTCAAGAGGCATAAGCCATGTCTATCTAAATCCTACATTCACATAGTCAAGAAATTTGAGTCATTCAATCAAAATCAAATGGCTCATATTTTGTGTTTATCCGAGTTGTGCAATCTTGATGAAACCTACTAGCCGTATGATTTTGATCACACGGTTAAAAGTTACTTAAATGCATGAATTTAGGATTGACCTAACTGCAGCCAACCCAAATCTACCTTTTCATTTGCTCCTCGGAAGATGCATAAGACAGATCTCCAAAGACATAGAAAGGTGTTAAATGAGTAACGAGTACATGTTTAGAAATCATTCTGCAATTGATTCTAAAGCCAAAACCGATTCTAATGAAAAACCTATTTGAGTAGCTCATGGGTGTCAGAATTCATTTTGAGGACAAATAAGTTGATCCAAACATGCTATTAAAATGCCCTGATTTTAGTCTAGAAAATGGGGCAATGGTTTACTGGAACTGGTTAGCTTTGGGCTTCATTGTTTATAATGACCAGAAAAATAAAAGATAAAAGCTCTGTTGTATGTTAACAATGTTGTGTGCAAATCTTGATTCTAAGTTTCTAACAACACTGTATGGCGCAGTTTCACTTGTGGGACAATCTGCACCTCCTGAAGTTCTGCAGAAGCTGACTTATCTTGTCATAATGCACTCTCAAATTAAGCGCATCGATACTGTCCGCGCTTACTCATTTGGTGTTCTGTATTTTGTGGAGGTATGTATACAATTACAATTGAGTGCAATGTGAACGTACTTTCATATCAATTCACAAGAAAAGTTCAGCTTAATTTTTGTCTTGAACTGATTGCTAACGTTCGCTTGCAGTGGTATTAACGATTATAAAAACATAGCCTTGTACAGTTACCTACAAGCATAGCATGTCATGACAAATATAAGATGCCATACACCTTATACTTTTGATTCTATTGGTAACAGGTTGACATTGAACTAGCAGAGAATTTGCCTTTAAAAGAAGCACATAATATTGGAGAGAGCATACAGATAATGCTGGAGAAGCTTCCAGAAGTTGAGAGGGCATTTGTTCATCTGGATTTCGAATGTGATCACAAACCAGAGCACTCTGTTCTTACCAAACTGCCAGATACTCAGCCTTAAGTACAATTGAAGTCCATGCATGGATGACAAGTTAAACTTCTCTCTATAGCTCAGCCTTCATGTCATAGTTATTGGGGACCAAAAATAGAGGGGGGAAAAACACTTCTTATGGCTTGTTCATAAAGAACAAAAGATCAGTAGTATACAGTGTTAAAGTTGTATTTATATCTGGAAATCTCAACATCCTTCATAAGCAGACAAGGCAATGATGCTGTTGATATATGTTATCCATCCTTCCATCTATAAAGCACCAAAGAAGATACTTAGAGTTTAATTTGGAAGGCATTCAAAATAATTTCTTTGTGGGGAGGACATGAGGAAAAAATATTACTTATGTTAAATGGGAGTAGATATGCAAATTAAAGAATATGGAGGTTAACCACAAGATGTGGCGTGGTCAACTCGTTCCTTAGTTAAGAGTTCGACCCTCACCCATAAGAATGAAGTGCACTCGGCTCACACAAAAGAATATGGAGGTTTAGGCGTTTTAAAAGTACTGAAAAAAATGAGTTACGCTTTTGTGGGGAAAGTAGAGTTGGAGAGTATCAGGAGTAAAAACGGTGTGGTATAAGGTTTTTGAGGAATGTGAGATTATTAAAGGAGACATGAGAGAGAGAATTAAAAAAGGTTCAAGTTGGTGGAAAACACGTTTCAAAAAAAAAAAGTTGGTGGAAAACAATTTGGAGTTTTGATATGTTTGCATACCTTTACCATTTTTTTTATTGTAATTTCAACATAAGAGGCGCAAATATAAATGGTAGCTGTTTATTTTAAACTAATTTTTGAGGTGGCTTCTAGGGTGCACTTGCACCGTAAGTGGTGCACTGTGCACCACTCTAAATGACCTGCTACAGCAAGTTTTTTAATCTAATATTTAAAAAAATTAATAATAATAATTAGTTAATTACATTTTTACCTTTTTTTTAAAAAAAGGTTAAAAATAATTATAAAAAGAAGATTAACAGAGAGAAAAGGGTTTATAGTAATTAACAAATTAAAATTATAATAAATTATAAAAATAAAAAAAACATGTAGAACCGGTTACCGGTTACTTAACTGGACACTTGGCACGATCTTATTGGCCGAAAGCTGGTGGTATAGGGTGCACTACTTAATTGGTAGTTCACCTTAGACAACACCAATTTTTTTGATATCTTTTTTTGTTTACATTTGGAACTAAGTATTGCTGAAATTATCTTATACTATATAATAACTAGATAATAATTGATAATTCATCGAAAAAATATATAATAATAGATAATTTTTTTGAAACTAATAGATAATTAATATGAAAGCAATTTTTTATGAACCAATGAAAAAAACTAGGGAACATATAGGTTGAGGAGGAGAAGATCCAGAGATTTATTCCTAGAAGGGAAATTTGACTGATAAAAAAAAAAACAAAACATAATATGTTTGTTGTATTTACATTAAATAGCATATATCATATACTAAAATGAGATAAGATCAAATGACATATAGGTGTTAAAGTTATTTTGACACCAAATCTCATCCCTTAATTTTAATTAATCTATTGGTTGATATTTGCTAACCCAAACTGCTCACACGAGCTTCTCCAGTTGCTCCTTCACCAATATTGGGTTAGTTAAAAATGAGTCTAGTTGATTATATAGATGAGAGCTCTTAATACTGATGGGAGCTCTTTTGGTAACCTGGGGAGGGTGGGCTTTGCTGGTGTTATTGGTAACGCTTGTGGGATTTGGCAGGTTGGTTATTCCGGCTATGTTGGGGTTTCAGAGATTCTCCAGGCTGAGCTCCTTGTGGTGTTGCATGGATTACGTCTTTGTTGGGAGGTTGGGTATCGTTAGATTATGGTTCATACATATTCTACTTTAGTGATTTCCCTTATTCATCGGAGCACCCCTAAGTTACATCTGTATGCGTCCATAATAAGTTCAATTTAGTGTCTGTTGCAGAAGGATTGGACAGTTTCTTTGCATCATATTCTTTGTGAGGGGAATACGGTTGCAGATGTTCTTGCCAAGGATGGGGCGCGAGCGTCGCATAGATTGAAGTTGTTTCAGCATCCTCCTGATGGGGTTGTTTCTCTTTTGGCGAAAATCACACGGGCACCTTCTTCTTAAAGTGTTAGCTGTGTCTTCTCTTTTGGTTTCTTTTAGCATTCTGTATAAAAAAAGATAAGGGAGTAAAAACTAACTAGTGATGCCAACTTTTAATGCTATTAAAATTATCAATTTAATTTAAATTGCTTGTTATAAAAAAGTGTGAAATTACATCTAATAGACAATATAGACAATTTCATTTAAATTCCATTACTAGATTTGCCTTTTCCCATTCCTAATTGTGCATCCTTACCAATACCATCATGATTTTAGTATTAAATTAAAAAGGCGTATGCTTCCAAGTGTCGTCCTCTATTCCTGCGGCGTATTCAATAGGGCTGGGCAAAAAAATCGGCCCGACCCAAAATCGAAGAAAACCGGCCTTTTTGAAGCTGCTGGGTCGGGCCGGGTTGGAAAACGGGTTGGCGCGGTTCAGAAAACCGGCCAGACACGGGTCTGACCGGTCGGGTTCGATCCCGGTTCTTTTTCCCGTCGGAACCCGGTCCAACCCGTGATACTGGTTTTTTTTTCTTATCTCTTTTGGATTTTCAACCAATAGGAATTGAGGAGAATCCTCTTCAGCCAATCAGAAACGAGATAGGGTGGGCCCCCCTATCCCCACCTCCCTAAATCATCTCTCACTCTCTCATTTCTCACTCATGCTCTCACTTCTCCTCTCTCTCTGGCCAACCGCGTTCTGTCTCTTCCTCTTCTCCATGCCTTGGAAGCCGTCGGCCACCACCATCACCACCTCCGTCGCCATCATGGCGCGCCACCACCGTGCCTCCTCTTGGTCACCATCGCCGCCCTTGTGGCCTTCTTCTTCGCGTTTTGGAAACGCCGCCGTCGCACCTTCTCTCCTGTTTTCCGGCAACATCGCGACGCCGGTAGAGAAACCAGTAGCACCATCGTGCTCCCCTCGCCGTCCGCAACAAAACCCCTAATCTAATTTGACGAACCGCCGTTCCTTCCTCTGTCTTCACGTTATGCGTATTCTTCTATGGTTTCTGTGTTCTTCTTGTACATAAGTGTGGTTGATTTACTAGTTTCTAAATTGTAAATTCTATATCGTTTTGACGTCTTATGCTTGTGAAATGAAGTTGAATCAAGTTTTTTTCTTTGTTTGTAACATTATTCTCTCGTCTTCATCCTTTTTCATTCTCTCAAGTTGACAAATAAACAAGAACGTGTTTGTCTTAAAAACCCGCAGTAACCCGCCCGAACAAACCGCTATCCGAAGTTACCCGAGCCCGACATACCCGAAAATGTTCATGGTCGGAAATGGGCCAGTATTAGTCTAGGGCGGTTTTGGTCGGTTGGGCCAAAATGGGCCCGAACCGACCGAACCCGCCCGCTGCTCAGCCCTAGTATTCAGTAACATTTTTTTTATATGTAGCTAATGGATGCCCCAATTAGCTTTTCATGTTGTATTGTTTTCTAACTAATAAACTTCGTAACCTTCCTTCCAAAAATAGTCGGATACCATCAAAGCTAAGCATGTATGGTACGAATTTTATAAAACTAAAAATTCACTTGAATCTTGAACATAATATTCCATTTTTAAAATAAGATTTTTGTTGATGGCAAATTAATCAATATGAATTATGATCATGATTAATTAGGAATCAATTAAGTATATAATTACCTTCATTTGACATCTTTTACGTGTTTTACCCTTAATTTACATCTTAATTTACGTCCTTGGGCTTTAATAGACGTTATTACTATGATTCGAAATTTTGTAAAAATGTATTTGACCAAAAATCAGATTATATAAGTAATTCAATTAGTAAACAAATGATTAATGATGTAATTAATGACACAATTAACGCAATTAATGACATAATGATCATACTAATTTTAATGCGTTCAACTCTGATATTATGCACACTCAACTTCACAGGGATGTATATAATTGAGTTTTAGAAAAGATGTTTTCCACACACCCACATATTGATATGGTTGAATGGGGATGCAAAGTTGAAAACTGGACACGATATTGATAAGATTATCTCAGCAGAGATACTAGATCCTAATTTATATCCTTCTTTATATGCGATTGTGTCAAATTACATGATGCATGGTCCATGTGGCCTAGCCAACATGTCGTTCCTTTGGATGAAACAGGGTAAGTGTGAGAAATTTTCCTCCAAACCTTTTCAACCTTCAACTACAATTGATAATGAAGGATATCCCAAATGTAAAAGGAAGCAAACAGGGATTCATGTTGTAAAGAAGGGAATTGAGATGGACAATGGGTTTATTGCTCCTTACAACCCTGAGCTTCTCATGCGGTATCAGATGCACATCAATGTTGAGTATTGCTGCAAGTCAAATGCCATTACGTATCTGTTCAAGTACATTAACAAAGGTCCTGATCGAGTATCTGTCCAAATTTCCAATCGAAATAAGGATGGAGATCCATATGGTGTTGTGGATGAGATAAAACAATACTATGACTGCAGGTATTTGTCTCCCTGTGAAGCAGTGTGACGAATTTTTGTATATAAAATACATAAAAGATGGACATCAGTTAAGAAGCTTAGATTTCATCTTCCTGATGAACAGTCCATTCTATTTAGGGAATATGAAAGAATTGATAACGTTGTGGACAGATACAGAGATTTGAATATAATGTTTCTTGCTTAGTTTGAAGCAAATAAATAATTTGAACTTGGCAGGGATTTCACCTATACGCAATTTCTAGAAATGTTTGTTTCTGATAAGAAAAATAAAATGTGGAAAGATAGGAAGAAGGGTTTTTCAATTGGGCGGTTTTTATTCCTCCTGGATTTGGAGAGCTCTTCAACCTACGACTCATACTCACAATACAGAAAGGGTTGCTACTAATGATACCCATGAGCAAACCAGAAGAAGTTTGGAAAGCCACATGGGAATTGTTGTCTGACGGACTGCTATATGAACGACAAAGGTGCCTTAGACTACCAGTTTTTATCTCAAATTTACCTTTTAACGTTTTTTTGTTTCATATTACGTAGTTAATTATTTAGTTGTTAATTTAAATGCATTAGTTTCGTGTGACTTTATTAATATTTAATGCATTTTGAAATGTTTCCTTCTAAATGAAAAAGGAAACATCTTAAATTAATATGTGTAATAATGTTAAATGCGTTATATAGTTTTGAAATATTTCATTTTTAACCAACATTATATAGTTGACTTCTTTTGTTTAAAAATAAGTGAGAAACATGAAGTTGGGCCGATATAAGGAGTGGACAGCTATTGGTGGTAAACTGGACACAGGCAGCGGTAACATAAATTTTGAAAATCAAATTGCCACCTTTCGGAATTCGGATTCGGTCCCTCTCTCAGACACCTTTCTCACTCCACTAACAAGGCCAAGGGTTTCTTGCTTCTTCTTCAGCTCCTTTATTATTATTATAGGTAATAATTACAACCCCATTTTTCTTCTTTGTGCTGGATTCTTCAACTTCTCTTTGTTTACTTCATCTGTCTCATCAGTTACAGTGCTAGAGGTATAAAAAACTCATCTTGTTCAACGCAGAATATGTAAAACCAATTTTTTGAAATCAACCAGCTTTTTCACAACAAATGGAAATGGGAAAATGAAAAAAGATGCAGCTTTCGTTGAAAAGCATTTCACATTTGTCATTTCAATCGAGAATAGTTAATGGGTGTGTGTGCTGCTTCATTTGCTGCAAATAATTGCATTTTATCTTGTTCCTCCAAATATGCATCTATATATGGGAAACTTAACATCAAATCATATCGTTCTAGGCACTAGAAGATGGCAAAGGGTTGCACAACCAACACCTACGAAGAGGCGAGGAAGCAAAGACTTGAAGAAAACAAGAAGAGGTTTCAGGTAATCAGCACTTTGTTACACCTGATACTTATAATATTTATCATTAATCACGGTTCTTTTAGCTTTGTTTATATAAAAGCTTAAACTTTGTGGGTAGCAAGCATATATGCATTTGGAAAAGCTAGAGACTTTCTTCATGTTGGTTGAAATGTAACTTCACTTTTTTGCTTTCAAGGATTTGGGAATTTCAAGGATCTCAAAAAAATTGACTGAAATTGCAAGCTCTGCGAAGAAAACCCCCAGAACCCCGGTAAACTTGTATTAGGTTTTGTTTTGTTTTACTCTGAAGAAACAGCATTTGATTTGACTCATTTCTCCCTCTTTCCTTGTGCAGCCTCGTCTTCCGAAATTGAAATCAAAGACTGATGGTGTAGTGGAACCTAGGCGCTCTTCTCGTGTGCGAAACCCAGTTTCTTCATACCGTGAAGATGTACGTAATATTGTCTTTCAAAGTTCAAACTATCATAATGCAAAGAATAAGAAAAAGAAGCTGAAGAAAGAGGAATGAATCAGCTTGGGTTGGATAATACTAATAGGATATCTAAATCTAATAGCATGTTAGGAGACTTAAACCTTGAAGCAAAATCAATTTTTAGTGAAGTAATGATGGAGAAGCTAATCCTAGTAGCTTCAGTTGAGCATAATTGATTTTGAGCGAGTTAAGCACAGATTACATGCTACAAAGCCAGTATGATTGGACCTAACATAAAAATATATACTAGGCATATGTGTTTGAATTTGTTTGTTCTTCTATATCTCTTTTTATAAAAGCTAAAGTTTGATAGTTTAGCAATCAAGGTTTGCTCTCCAGGGTTGAGTAGTTATTACTATTATTATTTTAAAGTCCTTGTTTCTTGTTTCTAAGATTCACTATTCTTTCAATTGTGATAGTCCAGCAGAAATGTCTACTTGACAGTGCATTCTTTCAATAACAGGTTGGCCTAGACCTTCCATCTTTGCGGAAGAGGTCTCGATCAAGACCATCATCATGGGAAAGGTGGTTAATGACATACTTAAGGACTTATCTATATGGCTAATTTTATACTAATAACATGTTTGTGGGACTCTCAGTTACGTTGCAAGGCCACTAGATGAAATCAAGGTAGCAACAGAAAGAGAAAGAATTCGTGCTCTGGACGCTGCAGAGGCACTCCAAATGAATTTACAGACTTCGTATCCATCATTCATCAAGTCAATGGTCCGGTCTCATGTTTATAGCTGTTTTTGGTTGGTAGGTTTCAGTTCAGAAAATCTTTCTCTATGATGGCCTGCACATACTTGCCTTGTGTTCTTTTATGTTTAGATTAAGTAAATGTACTTCCTAATATATTAATTTCATCTCTATTCTACTAGGGTCTTCCTTCTAAATTTTGTGAGGAATACCTTCCAAAAACTCTGTATGATATGATTTTAGAGGATGAAAATGGCTCAGAATACGAGGCTGTTTACATTGGAAAAAGAAGTGGGCTTAGTGGTGGCTGGAGAGCATTTGCATTGGATCATAAGCTGGACGATGGTGATGCACTTGTTTTTGAATTGGTTGAGGCAGCGAGATTTAAGGTAATCAATGTTATAAGTTCTCTTGTAACTCTCTTAACTTTTAGGGTTGTTATACTCGCCACCATATCATCATGGATTGAACAATAACTAAAACCAACTTGATGAAAATGTCAGCTTAAGGCAAAATAATGAATATTCTTTGTTACATGTCCATGGTTTTATGTTTGAGAAATGCACCATCAACATCAAGTTGGGGTTACTATGTATTGGATAAAGTAAAATTTAAGTTTGGGTTGTTAGAGGTTAACCAATGAAATTTGAATTAAAGAATTTTTGAGTTATTTATAACATCCACACTTAATTTGGAGTTTTTCTTGTGTCTGAAGGTTTTTTTTTTCGCAATATTCCAATCAGAGTTGAAAGTGATAGGAACATTTATTTTATTGTAAAGAATAGAGATAAATTGCCCAATTACAACTCTTACTGAACTTTGATGGCCTGCACCTTCCTTGTCACAATCACCAGCCTTTTCTAATTGTTGCTCTCCATCAATGCCCTTTCTTCGCATGTTTATCAGCCTTAGAATTGATCAGACAACTCATTCATCTTCCTTGCTGAACTATGGTAATGCAATGAGTGAGAGACCACCTCCACCCAAGATTCACAATCTATCATTTGATTTTTTCAAATTGTACCGAATGAGACTTCATTCTCCATCACTGAATCTTGGCTGTTGCATATTGTTCCTTCTTTGCTATATTTGACTTGATTCTTCATCCACCCTATCTGTTGTAATGTTTGTTTGTTAGTTTGTTTGGCTCTTCTTGGTTACACACTTACACATCATTGGTTTCTACTCCATCTTTGTGATTATGGTTCTTGATTTTTAAACCTCTATCTTTCCCTTTTGTTTTCTTGTTCCACAAATTCCACCAATTCCTCCCATCCATGTAAAAACCAAGATATCTTGAGCATTGCCCTATGAAAATCTTCCCTGGCCAACTGTAATTTCCCTTGCTTCCATTGCTTCCACGGCCAACTGTAATTTCCCTTCCTTCTTTTCTTTCAGGTCGAAGTCTTGCTTGAGGTGGACTAGCCACCCATGCATATCATTTCATTCAAAGATTGGGGTCCCTAAACGTCCTTGCTTGAGTTCCCCAGTTGGCAGACTTTGTTGGTAGAGTTACTAAGCTCAAGTATGGAAATAGTGAAATATTGTAATGCATCAATAGTAGATCTTGTAGGAAATTCAAGTGTGAGTTGGAGTCCCACTGGTTAAGTATGGGTGAGGTGAAGACTTTATAAGAGATGTGACCCATAAACCCAATGCCTTAGGGTTTTGAGTAAGGATGTGGCGTCGGGTTCTCTTGGTGTCTTGTTTCCTTGGCCCATGGGCTCCCCCGGTCTCCCCAACAGATCTGTATAAGGATGGATCAATAAATGGAGAGCTGGCAAATTTAGTGAGCTTAGGATAAGTGACTATAGGCGAGGAGAGGGGTTTGTAGTCCCATATGCGTCGCTGAGAGAAGATCCAAATATCTTTGCTTTGAGTTAGGAGAAGTGAACCATTAGAGAGGTGTTTGACTTCAATTCATAGGAAGTAGTCAAGGGTGCCAAATTGCTTGAGGGCAAAGACAGTGTTTGTTGCACATGCTTTCCATAATGAGGCAATTAAGGGGTGTTATGGGTATTTTCCTATATTACCAGCATTGAGGCCATGTATGTGTGTGTGATGACTGATGAATGATATGAGTTTCTTCCTTTGATATCTCTATTTTCTCCCCTGTTTCCCTCTGAGTTTTCTGTTGCAACAGTGTTCCTTGTTAAATGACTTGATATGGTGAATGGGATCAATCACATCATGGCAGTCAAAGCGGTGGTTAAGTGTTTGGCTTTGCTTAATGTAAATATTTAAGGCTGATAGGATCAATCAGATCATATCGTGCAGCTTTTGATGCTTATGTCTACTTCTCTTGTTATAATCTATAGAAACAATGTTAGTTTCTCAATCAAAATATGAAACTGCATTGTTTATAAGTTTAAATAATTTAACATGAAGTTAAATGCTCGAAAATGCTCCAATCACGCTTTTGTTTAGGTTGATACAAGAACTAGGATGGTATTGTTAAAAACAGGAAAAAGAAAAAGAAAGTACCTTCCCAGTATTCGATAGACCTGGACTCTGCTACACTAAAATTACTATCCAAATTATAAGTATCTCACTAGCTTCCTCTTTCCTATATATCTCCCTCATATTTATTCATGTCTCTCTCTCACATTTAACTGTTGCTACTGTTAATAACTCTCTGTGGCTCTAATCTTCCTCTTCCTATTGTCTACCCTCTTAATGGGTAATTTACTAACAAGCTACCCAATGTGTTTTTATGGACAGTATATTAGCAATAAATAATGAACCTAACATTGTATTACTGCAGATTTATATTTGTAAAGCGTTTCCAGATTCAGTTGAAGATGAAGTGGAGGATACTTTGGAGGAAGAAGGAACAACGAGAGCAACCAAAGCAAGAAAAGCAAAAAAAGCTGCTAGTAATGGTGAATCAGAATCTTTGAAGGAAGAAGGGAAAACAACGCGTGCAACCAAAAGGCAAAAAGCTGCAAGTAACGGCGAATCAGAATCAAACAAGGCAAAACAGACCATCATGTGTGAAACTAAGGAATTAGAGAATTCTGAGGATTATCTGTTAGAAAGTAGCATTGAAAATGAAGTCAAACCAGTTAAGATAACTAGATCTTCTCATAAAGAAATGAAAAAGAAATCTACACTGCCTGTTACTGCTGAATCAAAAGGGGAAGCACAAATTGAAGTTGTGAAAGCAAAGGCAGCTACAAAGCTGTCAAACAAGACAAGGAAGTCCAAAGAAGGCATTGCGGGTGAAATTGGTGACTCAGGTAATACTGAAAATAAAGTTGTCAAACCCAACCTGAGCCAGAAGAAAGATCTTGTTCAGAATGCTGATAGTGAGTTAAAGAAGGTTGAGCCAGTTGAACAAGCAAGTAAACCACCAAGGAAAAAACCAGCTGTGAAGCTTTTCAGAAAGAAAGTATAGGTTTGGACCTATTAACTGGTAAAGAAAATTGTCATGAAATGCAGATATGTATTTAAGGATGTGTGTTATTTAGGAAGCAGACAATATTTTGTGCTTGGATTTCTGCACTTTCATATCTGTTAGTGGACTGGATGTAGTATTGATACCTGAGAAGCAATGTATAAGCTTCTCTTTCCCCCTTATTAAAACTAATGTGTCTTGTTCGTGTGTAATTGTGATCCTTTCTAGTATAAGTTGTACTAGTTGGTCGAATTTACATTAATATACCTGAGAGTAATTGTATTACTGGACTTTAGTGCATCGCATAATTTTGTGTCCTACAGATTAGTGGAAGAGATAAAACTTCCCATGGAGCCAACCAAAGGGTATGTGGTGGAAGATGGCAATGGACACCGCCTTGGCAGCCAAGGAGTGTGCAGAAACCTAGAACTACAATTGAAGGTACTGCAAGATTTTTTCTTGTTTGACTTAGTAGGAGTGGATGTCATCTTGGGGTATCAATGGCTCCAATGTCTGGGTAAGTTCACAGCTCTTTGAGATATCACTTAATTGAGGTCCATAAGGATGGGGAAGTTATTGCTATCCGAGGAGATACTTCATTGTCTCGCACAGTGGCAACAGTGAAGGCCATTACTACGGAGTTGAGGTGTGAAGGGGATGCATTTTATGTGGAGTTGGGCATGATGAGCATGGTCTGTCTTGTGATTCCTAGAACAGGTTTGGTAGGGATATAAGAATTACTAAGGGAGCATTGGGACGTTTTCGTGGAATTTGTGACTTTACCGCCAGTACGCACTTGTGACCATGTTATGGAACTTCGAGAAGAGGCACTAAATATCAGGCCATAGAGACATTCCCATTGTCAGAAAGAGGAGATTGAGAAGTTTGTCTTGGACATGCTGGATGCAGGACTTATTCGCCCAAGCACAAGCCTATATTCAAGTCCGTTGATCCTGGTGAAGAAGAAGGATGGGAGTTTGCGTTTTTGTGTAGATTATCGAGCCCTCAACAACATCACAATACCCAAAAAGTTCCCCATTCCAGTCATTGAGGAACTCTTGGATGAGCTTGAAGGAGCTGCTATCTTCTCCAAATTGGACTTGAAATCTGGATATCACCAGATACGGATGCGTGAGGATGACATTCATAAGGCCGCCTTCCGTACTCATGAGGGTCACTACGAGTACTTGGTCATGCCGTTTGGGATCACTAACGCGCCATCTACATTTCAGGCTCTCATGAATTGGGTGTTCAGGCCGTATCTGCGCAAATCTGTTCTCATTTTCTTCGATGATATCCTTGTCTATAGTGCAGATCCAAGTGCCCACATTGGTCATTTGTGAGTGGTGTTTGACATTCTACGCACACATGTATTGAGGACTAACTTCAAGAAGTGTTGGTTTGGAGTTACAGAACTAGAATACTTGGGCCACATAATTTTAGACAAAGGGGTCATGGCAGATCCGTCCAAGGTGGCTGTTATGCAACAATGGCCTACCCCAAAAGATATAAAAGGCTTAAGGGGCTTTTTGGGGTTAATCGTCTACTACAAGATATTAGTACATAAGTATGGCATTTTAGCAAAACAACTTACCTAACTATTGAAGAAGAGCAATTTCAAGTGGTCTGAGGAAGCTCACAAGGCCTTTGAGCAACTCAAGGAAGCCATGATCAACCTACCTGTTTTAGCTATGCCTAATTTCAACTTACCTTTTGTCATTGAGACAGATGCATCAGGTCATGGTATCAGGGTTGTCCTTATGCAATAGGGAATACCCTTGGCTTTCATAAGCCAAGCATTGTCTGACAGAAACCAAGCTAGATCGGTTTATGAGCGGGAACTAATGGCAATTGTGTTTGCTACTCAGAAATGGAGACAATACCTTTTGTCCTATCATTTTATCATCAAAACTGACCAACAAAGCCTCAAATTCCTCTTGGAACAATGACTGTCGGTAGGGGAACAACTAAAGTGGGTCACCAAACTGTTGGGTTTTGATTTTGAAATACATTATAAATCAATTTCTGAAAATACGGTGGTAGACGCCTTGTCTCGGGTTATGGACTACAAAGTTATTTCTATGGCGAGTAATTCAGTTTTGGTGGAGTTAGCAGAGGAAATCTTAACTGATGAGTCCTTGAGGACCTTGATACAAGAGGTAGTGAAGGAACCAACAAAGCACCCTCAGCATAGTGTGTCTCAAGGCTGTTTATGGTATAATCAAAGGTTAGTTATTCCACAAAAATAATTTCGAATCCCTTTTATTCTTGTTGAGTTTCATGCCTCTCCTGGGGGGGGTCATTCTGGGGTTACCCGCACTTACAAACGCTTAGCAATGGTGTTCTTTTGGAATGGCATGAAGAGGGGTGTCAAGAAATTCGTGGTCGTTTGTGGGTTTTGCCAACAAAATAAGTTTTAGGCCCTAAAACCCGCAGGACTCCTTCAACCACTGCCTATTCCAGTCCATGTTTGGGAGGATGTGTCAATGGATTTTATTGGCGGCTTACTAAAGGAAAAAAGGGTAGATACTATGATGATGGTAGTGGATAGGCTGAGCAAATATACTAATTTCATTCCACTCCTTCATCCATACAGAGCCAAAAGATGTAACCACGATTTTCATCAAGGAGGTGGTGAGGTTTCATGGGTTTCTGGGGTCCATTGTGTCAGATAGGGACCGAGTGTTCATGATTGTCTTCTGGAAAGAAATCTTCAATATGGCAGGGACCAAGTTGAAATTTAGCTCTGCATACCATCCCCAAATGGATGGACAAACATAGGTAACTAAATGGGTGATATGGTTTACTTGAAGGCACAACCATATAGGCTTAAGTCTTTAACTCAACGAGTGAATGAGAAGTTGAGTCCAAGATTCTATGGCCCATTTCAAGTTGTAGAGAGGATCGAATCCGTGGCATACAAACTCCTCTTGCCTGACACAGCAAGGGTTCACCCTGTGTTTCATGTGTCTCAGCTTAAGAGAGATTTGCCAGTTGGGCACCCGTGTCAGGAGCTTCAACCATTTCTCACAGAGGAGTGGGAGCTACATTTTCTGCCGGAAGCAGTTTTGTCTGTCGGGAAGCGACTAAATGGCCAACTTGAGGTGTTGGTCAAATAGGCTCACTTAACATAGGATGACAACAAGGTTGTCAGACTCGTGAGTCTAAGCAGACTCGTTTTGGGTAGGTAGACTCGACTCATCGAGTTGACTCGTAGACTCGTAAGAGTCAATCGAAAATGAAAAAAAAAATACTATATAAAACATGTCATAATGAACAAATATAACATATGACCATCAAAGAGACATTTAATCAAATATACCACACCATAAGTGTCAAAACAAAGTACCACAACATTAAGTACCAAAAGTACATAACCAAAGTATCACAACAACAAACCAAAGTACATAAATAACTAAAAAGCAAGGTGCATCTACATTGTCAATTTGTCATCATCTTCATCAAGCTCCTCCATCATCTTCCATTACATGATCTTCATCTTCATATTCTCCTTCATCATCATTGTCATTATCTTCATCAAGCTCCTCATCATCAGATGAAAATGTTTCTTGAATTGCATCATCATTATCCAAATTCGAACTTCCAACCAAATCAACATTAACATCATCAAGAGGTCCAAGTCCAACTTCTTCTTCATCAACATTGACATCTTCTTCTCCTACCTTAGTTATCCACTCATCATCTGAAGCAATATCCTCAAAAGGGGAAGAAACACAGAAGTATGAAGCAGTGAAGATGAAGCAAAAGACATAAGAAGCAGTGAAGAGTGAAGACTTCAGCACAACACAGAAGAAATAAGAAGCAAGGAAGGAGAAGAAATAAGCATCAAGGAAGGAGAAGAGGAAGAAAAGATGGAGAAGGAATGAAGGAAGAGAACCTTACCAAAGTAGAGGAGAACGGCAAGCGTCGAAGGAAGAACGAGGAGTGGAAGGAAGAGCGACGAGTGATGGGGTTCGACGGTGGCGCGACGGGCTTCAACAGTGGCGTGACGGGCTTTGACGGCGGCAGCGCGGCTGAGAGAAGAGCGACGAGGGTCGAAGGAAGAGCGACGAGCGATGAAAGGGGAAGAAGAAGACTTCGTGGCGTAGAGGATTCTGATTTGTGAGGTAAGGGGTAGATGAAATTAGGTTAAAATTGGGTTTAATTTGGGGAAAAAACACTCGCCTCGGTGACTCGCCTTTAAACCCGCGAGTCAACCGAGTCTGACCGAGTCATGTCCTAAAGCAAGTCTATGTGCGAGTCGACCCTTTTTTCACATGTAGACTCGTAGTACGAGTCTACGAGTCAACCCGCGAGTCTGACAACACTGGATGACAGTACTTGGGAGCAGTATGATCTAGTTCAAGCAGCATTCCCTGATTTTCACCTTGAGGACAAGGTGATGCTCGTTGGGGAGGGTATTGTTGGTCCCTAATGAGAGTGTATGTAGGAAGTAGAGAAAAGAGAGGAGTAAATTAGGAAAAGAGGAAGAGAGAGGGGTAAATTAATATAAGGGGAAAGAGAGTGGGGGAGGTGACATGGAAATGAAGGGTATATGGGGTGAGAGAGAGAGAGAAGGGTAGGCATTATTTGGGTAGGTTTCAGGAGGCAATTTCTCCTGGGCAGAAATTCTTTCTTGAATCATATCTATTTTTTTTCTTCTTCCTAAACGTTTCTGCTTGTAATTCCCTAAAAGGCTCAGAGTTTCCTACTGAGCTCCCTTGAAATCCGAATATAGCAATATTTTTTTGCTGTTTCTGTCAGATCCTAACGGGGCACAACATTATGTGGGCAAAAATATTATGATTTTAATCACAGTGGAATCAATTTTTTTTTTTTCTAAATGTTTAAAATTTTATACTTGATGTGTTTTTTTTTATGAATTATAAGAAGTTATAAAGCTGGTGTAGACAGAGATCTAACATATTCCTGATATGATATTTAAGCAGAATCACCTGCTTAATGCTTGCAAGGGTTGATCAATTTAAAATATTATATAAGGAGCATTGCTTGCTAGCCATACAACTTTTTTTTCAATAAATTCTCATTTAATTTCAAGAGTCCCATTGAATCACACAATCACCATGCCGCCACCTCCCATTTGGTTAGTTCCACTCTCTAATTGGTGAGATACACTAAAAGTTCGTTTGATTTATCATTAGAAAGTATGAAAATGAAATTATAACACATTCTTGAGATGCTTTTTTGTTGTTGAAGTAGAAACTTGCTACTTTAACAAAATGTGCCTCTTGTAAGTATATTATTTTTTTATTTTCATACTTTCTAACGCTAAATTAAATGGACTCTACAAATAAAAGAGAACGTAGAAGAGAGTCTCTTGCTAGCTTTTATTATTTTTTAAACTACCTCAAATATTAAATTCACTTTCCAAATACTTTGAATATGGTATCACAATTTACTTTGTCAACTTGAAGTATAATGGTTGCACAAAATCAGTATAAGACGAGCTAGTCATAAAAAAATGAAAATAATTAATACCAAATTCATTATTTAAATTAATTACAGGTAATTGACATTCTCATATTGGATATACTAATCACAAGTTTTATCTTGGTTTGATGTTTGGTATATCTCCACTTACAAGGTCACTACTACCAGATACATCTCCTGAAATGAAAGAAGACTTTATAGTAGATGAAGGTTGTGAGGTGCATGTTGTTTGGAAATCAGACTCAGGCATCATACACCAAATGTTTTCAAGCTCTCTAACCACTTCTACCATGTTAGGTCGTTCATTTGGTGCATCTTTGCAACATTTTAAGGCCAAAATAAAAAACTTCTCCACATACTCAATAGGATAAGATCCCATACGTTCATCAAAAGTTGCAAGTATTCCAGCAGATTGGTATGCCACATTAACCTAAAAAAGTGTCAAGTAATGTATCATATTCATACCTCGGATATAGGGCATGGTTAAGGATCATTAAAAAAAATTTGTGCATAAAAAATCTTGATGATACAAACTATTTAGATATTACTTTATGTTAAAATTAAATATTGGTACGAAGTGTATTATGCACTATTTCCAGCACATTTATTAGTTGAAACTCGAGTGAGTCTCATTAAATTCGTAGTAGAACCATGTAAATAGTGAATCATAGCAATTATATTTTTTATTTTGTCTCAAATTAAGCTACATATTGGCAATTGATTTTTAGCAGTAGCTTAGCTTCTAATTTACTACTAACGATCTCATTAATTGATTATAATGATCTTATAAATAAGAGATCAAATTCACCACACAACTCCTCTCAATTGAATTTTTTTAAACAGTTGAACTTGACTCAACATATGTTAAATACTTAATGCTTGAATTTGTGATCACAAACATTGTTTCAAACAAAAAAATATACAAGTTTAAACTCGAAAAAAATGTGTCAAGAAAAGATAAGAACTATCGTTTTCTGAAAAATGGACAAAGCAGAATATTAAGGTGAAAACTAGAAGGTTTCGAATACACTGAACTTAATGACCTTGTTTTGAGTGTAGGAGGGGGTAAATCTTTCTATGGGGTGACATGGCTCAATTGGAAAAGTAACTTGAACTCATAAACTATAAGAAAGCAAAGGGTATATGATGCAACTAAATAAACAAGGAAACACAATTTCTCTTGGGTTTTTTCTGATAAATATGAAAATTGAAATTACAATTTTGTAACTTGGACTGCATTCTCACTTTCACTATTTACCCCAGCTTGATGCAATAATCAATTTTAGGAAGAGAGAACAAGACTTACCTGTCTAATAATATTTTCACCATGGACGATTGGTGGCCTTCCGGTCATAAGTTCCAAAAACACAACACCAAGACTATAAACATCACTCTTATCAGTGAACTTATGAGTTAAGAAGTACTCTGGATCAAGGTAACCCTATTTTTTAGAATAGTGAACAAACCATAGTGAGATCAAATAATTGAATAGGTAAATGAACCTTGCTAACATATAATAATTAGTTCCACTAAGCTACTCATGTATTAGAAACAACTTTTCTTTTTAATTTATCTATGGAAATATAGTGCATGTTATGAACTATTAACAGCATGGCAAACCTAAACAAGAGCATGATTTCTAACTTTTCATGTGTGCTCATTATACATGATTAAACATGGATAGAGAAAATCCTGATTTTTAAGCATAACAAATTCTTAATTAAAGACACATCTAGCCAAAGCTAGAACACTAAAACTACTAGCACAAAACCTTAGGAAAAGAGTAGAACAAATATGGAAATGGAATATCTTGTATTAAATGAGTCAAAAAAAAGTCTCTTCATTCAATTCATCACCCCTATTTATAGGGAAAGCTAGCAAACCCTAATTTTCGTAAAAAGGGTCTTTCTGGACCTATTAATCATTGGCCTAGAAACCCCTATAAAAATACTTACTACAAAAGGGGTGTATCCTATGATTCTGTGCATCCTCCTCTGCTACGTGGGCCCTGATGACATATTCCCCGGGACGGTCAACCAGCCCTGCATATCGTGCGTTTTGCTCACCCCTAAGTGAGGGTCCCAGAGGGGGTGGTCCCCCTGAGACAGGGCGGCCTGCCCAATCTACAAGCCCACAAGAAATCGTGTCTGAAGTATGAAGGCACTATGTCTCAAATGTCTTCCCTTTATTTGCCTTTGGGGACCGCCCTTCAATTGGCGGTTTCGACCAATGTGCAAGGGCTGCCTCTTTCGCTGACCGTAAAGTCAAGACGGCTTTCTGAAGAATTCCATAAAGCATATAAGTCGCAAACATGGCGTAATAAATACTTTAACTCATATAGGTCGCCAATCATGACTTAAAAACATGCAACACTTTAAAATAAATGGTACGCTCCTTTTGTATTTTGCTTCGCATCCAGCCCACAAGACATTGCGCCCTTAGTATGAAGGCGTAGCGTGTCTATGAACACCCTCGCCGACTCACCTAGGACTCGCCCTCCAACTGGCGGTTTTGACTAGTGTGCCAGGGCGATCCCATCAACAAGTCTAGCGTGTGCATGTGGCTCTGGGTCTTCATTAATTCAACCACTCGACCGTTATCTCCTTGAAACGTTGCCTCAGAACCATACACCCTCAATCATCACGTAGCTTGATTGACGTGCCGTAATCAAGAGTTTCGCATTTAATGCACGTCGTTTCACCTTGCCTTAGGCAATCATGCCTACCCACCCGCCTTTATGGGTTTTGCCTTGCAAATACCACATCTTCGTATCCAGGCTCCTCTATTTAAACCCCTGTTTCTTCTTCATTTCACTCCTTTTTCCTTCTCAAGACCTAAATCTTCTGCCTTGCTTCTGTCTTGCTTCTGCTTCTTAGAGCTTCCCTTCAGTCGTCCCCTTCCACCGTTGCGTCAGTTCTCCTCCCACTTTCTTGGTGAGTCCTCCCTTCTTCTTTGCCTTATTTCTCTGGTACAATGTCTTTCTCCGATCCTAAAGTCAAAATGCGTAGGGTTCATATTGGCCCTCTTTCCTTCTCTGACGAGTCCCCCTCCGGTGAGTCCAATTCCTTGTCGGATTGTGTTTTAGTAGTGTACCAATCTTCCTCCTCCATCTTCGCTCCTGAGGGCGGGCCTTGGAATCCAAGCGCCCCATCCTCTCCACCTTCTTCCCCTTCTACTTTTTCTAGAAACACTTGGAGCTTCTGGGCACTATCTTAAAATCATACTTTTGAGCAATCCTTTACTTGCTCACCATTTCTCGCACATGTTCTTCGCCATGAACCTCAAACAACATTATCAAATTGGCTAATAGCCCTTATCCATTGTCCTCTTCACTTGTCCCTTGAACCCTTGGCGATTTATGCTGCATCTCGATTGACAATATGGCGTTTGACCCATACGTCATTCTAAAAGGAGTTCCTCCCGTGCTCGACTGCTCTGTTGGATTATAGGCCCATATTACCACTAGAAGTTCATCCACCCATCGAACTTTAGCATCACCAAAACGCTTTTCCAACCCTGCTAGGATTACCTTTTTTGCAGATTCTGCCTGCTCATTTGCCAGCGGATGCTCCACTGATGTTACAAAGTTAAAAAAAAATTCTATCATTTTCTCATATTGAAAAGGACGCCTTTATTGGAAAAGAGAGAGGGAGTATATATATATAAATAATACAAAGTTCCATATGAACCCTTTAATAGAAAGGGGGAGATTTTTAAGTTCAAACGATAATAGAACAATTTTTAGGAAGACAACTATGATAGATAAAAAATTTCCTAAACTTTGTGTTTTATGTATTTCAGGAAATACTCTTATCGTCTCTATATATCAAGTGGAGCATTGTCTAATCAGAGGAAAAACCTCATCGTTTCATATCAAGAGAAGTCTCATTTACTCAAGCACATACGCCACTTCCCATTGGCTTTCTTTACCATGACCACATTGGATAGCCACGTAGGATACTGTATTTCTCGTATGAATCGCCCTTCCAACAACTTCTCTGTTTCTTGACAAACCGCCTTCTCCTTCTCCTCGCCCATCTTGCGCCTCACTTGTGCTATTGGCTTTGCTCCTGTGTTTACTGCCAACTGGTGACGAATGAGTTTTGAATCTATCCCTGGCACGTCCTTGACCATCCAGGAGAACAAATCTAGGTTTTCCTTCAAAATCTCCTCAAGCCGCCTCTTTTGTTCTGTTCACAGGTTTGTCCCTATCTTCAGCTGTCGCCCAGCTATGGCGAGTGCTTTTGTCTCTTATGTTGGTTGTGGATGTTCTACCCGCCCCTAATCTTTGGGATCAGGCACGCCCTCTCGTCCATGGCTAGCTCATAACACTTGTGTCCCTCTCTTGCAGCTTTTCTCTGTACACGCTCAGGCACTCGGTGTAGCATTTTGGGCGGTCCTTTGATCAACTCTAATGACTCCGATATTTCCATTCAAAATTGGATACTTCACTATTAGATGTTGTGTTGAAATTACTGCGCACAGCTTGTTCAACGTATCTCACCCTACCAAAACATTGTAGGGCGACGCACATGCCAATACCAAGAACTTTGCGGACAAAACTTGCATCCTGCCATCCTCCCCAAATACAGTCGGTGGTTCTACATATCGTCATACTAACACTTTTTCTCCTGTGAACCCCACCAAGGTTCCAGTATAAGGCTTTAAATCTCCCTCAACCAGCCCCAGCTTCGTAAATGCGTCCCCATAGATTATGTTTGTTGAGCTTCCTTGATCTAAGAGCACTTTCACCGTCACATAGTTGTTCACCCGTATCTTGACCACTATTGGGTCATTTTTGTATGGAACTATGT
This sequence comes from Acmispon strigosus, assembly GCA_030819835.1. Classification (NCBI taxonomy): domain Eukaryota; kingdom Viridiplantae; phylum Streptophyta; class Magnoliopsida; order Fabales; family Fabaceae; genus Acmispon; species Acmispon strigosus. The sequence continues at coordinate 40,358,036 of JAUAMA010000005.1, read as the reverse complement.
GGTCAAAGTCTTTAGATGTGAACACTATGTCAGGGTGTTGAAATCCTCCTCTCACTGAAAACATTGATTGAGACGCTCGTAAGAAATTTTAGTGCACCCTACTGCTCAAGCTCCCGCCCCCAAAACCCCCTGAAATTGAACATATGAACCTGGTTGGCGGGCCCACCTCTGACTCTGCCACAACAGGTGCTTTCTCGACCAAAGGTGCCTCCTCCGAAGCCAGAAGAGGTGGAGGCGGGGGCAACTCCTTTCTTACATAATTCCCTAGATGACCTGCCCTTATGAGCTTCCCAATCTCCTGCTTGAGTGACTAGCGGTCATTTGTGTCATGGCCCATGATTTTATGGTACTCACACCATTTGGATGCATCTACATTTGGTGGCGGTCTCTTGGATGGGGGCGGGTAGCGTACCAGGTTCGTTTGGCTGACATCACTGAATATGGTAGTGTAACTTGCTTTCAAGGGTGTTGTGGTTTCAGGTGGAAGATCTATCCTGTTCCAAACGCTCCTGTTTGCCTGGTTGTTGGGCGAGTAAGGCACTGCCCGTTGTTGCCTCGCCTGAAAAGGGCGCGTCTCCTGCTGTCTTGTACTAGTTTGTGTGTTTTGTGGTGCTGTCTGCCTGCCAATCCGACCTTGTGGGGCGACTGCTTTCGCCACTTGTCCTTCCCTAGCCTTCTTTGCTAAATCATTGTCTTCTATAAAAATAAATTCCTTTGTTGTCGCCCTAATCTCCTCCATGTCTTGAGCTAGTTTTCGACTCAGATAATCATTCAATGCGCCCGCCCTGAGTCTGTTCTTAGAACATTGCACACAGGCTGTTGGGTTTGAATCTTCCAGATGTACTGAAACTTTAGTGTACCTTGCCATATACTCTTTTAGAGTTTCTCCAGGTCCTTGAATCAATGTGTACAGGGCGGCCGCAGTTACCTTATGTGCCCGACTCGCTGAAAATTGAGTCAAAAACCTTGTTAACAAGTCTTTGAAATCTGTTATGCAGTAGGGCGGTTTTGCCGCAAACCAAGTCTTGGCGGTTGATTTAAACGTTGAAGGCAATAACCTACACTTGACAACATTTGTCGCCTCGCATATGACCATCTTCGTATTGAAGTATCGTAGATGATCAATTGGGTCTGTATCGCTCGAGTAAGTGTCCAACACCAAGGTCTGTAGGTGCTTTGGAATTTTAACCTCCGCTACTGCTGGGACGAACAGCTAGAAATCCATAATATTTTGCGCCTCCATGCGCCCTCCTTGGCGATAATCTCGCTGCTGGTGAAGGTATGTCAGTTGCGCCTGTAGGTGTTCATTCTGGCGCTGGATCGCTTGAACTTTGGCCAAGAGTTGTTGTGCCTCAGCCGCCGTCATCACCAGTGCTGGATCTGGTTGAACAGCAGGCTCCAGATTGGCCTCCACCGGCGGTTGCACTGGTGCCGATTGTACCTCCTGCTCTTGTTGTACTGGATCCTCCGCTTGTACTGTGTCGGGGTGACGTCCCCTCTGCCGCCATAAAGGCTGGTGGCCATGACGTCCTCCTCCTCTCCTTCCGCCACCTCTGTTCATTAGAAATGACATATCTTTTGGGTAGAAGTGCTTCGATCCCTGCTAGACGGCGCCAAAATGTTCTAGCCAACACTAAAACACTTGAATTACTAGCACAAAATCCTAGGAGAAGAGTAGAACAAATATGGAAATGGAATCTCTTATATTAAATGAGTCAAAAAAATGTTCCTTCATTCAATGCATCACCCCTATTTATAGGAAAAGCTAGCAAACATATTCCCCAGGGCGGTCAATCAGTCCTGCATATCGTGCGCTTTGCTTGCCCCTAAGTGAGGGTCCCAGAGGGGGCAGTCCCTCTGAGACAGGGTGGCCCGCCCGGTCCAGGTAATATATATATATATATAGAGGATGTATCTAGTGAGAAAGCTCTTCTTATACGAGAATGGTGAGAATAAATCGTGGCCGTTAGATCTAACAATGAGTGGTCATGATTAAAAGAAATAAGTGATCACATGACCACTTAAAAATGTCATGTGACTTTTTAAACAAGTCACGTGACTTATTTCTTTTAATCATGACCACTCATTGTTAGATCTAACGGCCACGATTTATTCTCACCATTCTCATATAAGAAGAGCTTTCTCACCAGATACATCCCCTATATATATATATATATATATATATATATATATATATATATATATATATATATATATATATATATATATATATATATATATATATATATATATCTAGCATAGAAGAATATCTAGCATAGAAGATTATTACCACATAGTAGACAAGCATAAATATTTCTAAATTTCCCCCTCCTTACCTAAAAGACCTATGCATATAAAAATCATAATGTAAGAGTTAATGACTTATTTGCACATATTCAAAACACTGATTATGCAAAGTTGTCAATAATAACATTTATTCCCCAAATCATGACATCATGATAATTGTTTAACTGTTGCTCAATTGTATAGTGATTCGAAGAGATTAGACAACCTTCTTAGGTTAATGCACTGTTCTTCATTTTTTTAATTTTTGTGGAAGAACCTCTCTTACTTTAATGAGATTTCATATCTCATTCTTAGTGCAAACATGTTCCATTTTTAACAAAAAAAAATATTTAGAAATCTTTCTATAATTGAATAAAATAAATAAGTTGATCCAAGCATGCTACAAATCCTTACCGGGGTCCCCTTTACCACAGTAGATACATGGCTAGGCAAATTGCCTTCAATATCTGAAACTGGGGCAAGTCTTGAAAGTCCAAAATCAGCCACTTTAGCCGTGAACCTAGAGTCCAATAATATGTTGGTGGCCTTGACATCTCGGTGGAATATTGGAGGATTAGCTTCTTTGTGCAGATAAAGAAGACCTTTAGCTGACCCTAAAGCAATCTCCAATCTCATGGCAAAACTAAGAGGTTCTTTTGAGTAAGCTGTCATAAAACATCAACTACACATTTACAAACAATACCCAAAACAAAGTTTATGAAATTAGATAGGCTCAAACCTTATAAAACCTAGTTTAGACCAACCTATTTTTACTCGTATGGGAGAACACAATATTTGTTATCTAATAATTCAATTGCCAGTGAAATGCAATTGGACACCAAGTCAATCAATGACACAGAAAATTAGACAATAACATAATAAGATGTACCAGCAATGTGATCCCTTAGTGTTCCATTTGGCATAAATTCATATACCAGCATCTGCAAGCACAAAATAGATGAAGAAAAATGAATCATTCATAAAAAAGATTACAGATTTAAAGGAGAATTAGAAACAAAATATTTTGAAAGGAGTTAGGGAGGAGAACAAAAGAAAAAGAATGAATTAGGGTTTATCTAATTTCCTAAGTTCTAGCTTACGAACTTTTTTGTCATAATTAAAGGTAAAAATGACTCTTCTTTCTTGAATGACTCAAAATATTAAATTTATGTAGGTGAATTTTTCCATGCATTTTTTTTTAAACTGAATAAATATATTAATCAAGAAACAGGGACAGAAGCCACTACATCGTGCTGCAGCAGTTAAAATCTCTTGAGGAGCATCCTCAACCCAGACAAAGGACAAAGTAGAGAAAAATAATTTGGCAAGGGAATCAGCAACCATATTGCCTTCCCGCCTAACAAAAGCAAGATCCATAAAATCAAAATGACAAGAAAAGGAACGACAATCCCTAATAATAGAAAAAAGATAAGAACCACCAGGTTTCGGGCGACGCCAAAGATCAAAAAGCTTCCGACAATCTGTCTCAAACATAACCCTCCTGAAGCCCAAATCAATATATTTTGAACATTAAAACAACATTTGATTTACCTGTTCACCCTTTTCATCGCAATATCCAATTAAGGACACAAGATTGCGATGATGTAGCCTTGACAACATTTGTATTTCAGTAAGAAACTCTCTTTCACCTTGCAACGAACCTTCTTGTGCACGCTTTATAGCAACTACACTTCCATCATGAAAAATACCCTTATAAACCTTCCCATATCCTCCTTGTCCAATTTGATTAGATTCAGTGAAATTATTGGTAGCTAGAGCTATCTCTTCATAAGTGAATGCTCTTACACCACCAATTTTCACTGAGATCCTTGATGCTGTGAAAAAATAGAAGTTTATCTCAACATGTATCCAATCAATTTTACCAATATGATATGGCTAGTAACTTAGTATCAATGAAGGATACTCACCATTACGCCTTCTAGGAAATGTGTGGTTGTCTTTGAAGCGTGTTCTTAATATAAGAATGGTAACAAGTGCAGATATTGTAACTGAACAAGCAATTACACCCAATACTATTCCAGCTAATGCACCTTTGCTTATACCAGAACTTGAAGATATGCCACCCACTGTGGCAATAATATAATATATGAATGAGTATTATAGCTCATGCTTTGTTATTAATAACATTCTAGCATGTATATATATTGTATGTTTATGGGACTTACCATCCTTGTAAGGATCCAAGAGATTGAAGTCTATAAGTTCATAAGGCCCAAACAAGTCACTCTCATGCATTTTCCATTCTCTGAACATTGTTCTGATCCGAACAACCTCACTTCTGTTATGAATATAAGATATTCTATTACCAACACTTAGAGGAAAAATCTTCAAGTGTATTCTCAATCGAGGCCCTTCTTCCCAAGAAAAACTATGGATGTTCAACTGATTATTTTTTATATCAAGACTATCTGTCAATAATCTCTCAAATGGTTCCAAATATGTACGAAAATCTGAAAACCCTGGACTTTTCAATCGATAGTCAACCAACAATGGAGCCACACAAATACACTCCACATTGTATTCATAAGGAGGGGGACATGGTTGACTGGGACATGTAACATTATTGAAGTTACCATTAATGTCATTGCCATTTCCAGATCCACAAAACTTAACTAAGGTGTTGTTGTTTGAGCATAAAGGATTTCCCTCAAGCCTGCAAAATGGTAATTTTCAAATGATAATGTTACAAGTTATCCATAAAAGAGAAATTAATTTATGTTAAAGCAAATGATCAAAAAGTTCCAACCCATTACTCTTATTTCAAAGTAAACAATAAAAATAAATTTAATATCATACAAGAGTGTGACATTTTGAGGAAGATTTGTACTGCCTGATATGCTTGTAAATTGATTATTTTGCATGTCCCTGCAAGATTACAAGCTTAAGTTAATTAAACAAAATTGAAAATTTCTATAACAGGGTGTCTTGCCTATGATATTTGTTTAGCAGAAAATACAAAACTATAACAAAAAACATAAGAATATAAGGGCCTGGTTGATTGCAGTTTTTGAAAACTGTATTTAAAAAGAGTTTTTAGAAACTGTTTTTTAAAATAAAAGAAAAAAAACGGTTGAATGAGATGTTTTCCAACATTTAAAAAATTGAAATTTGAAAACTAAAAACAGAAACTGAAAACATCTTTTAACTGTTCTGGTATTTTAGTTTTTAAAATTGAAAACAAGAACTGTTTTCAAAAACAGGTTTTGCCAAACAGATTTTTATATTTTTCAGTTTTTTAAAACAGAAAATAATTTTTAAAAACTGTAACCAAACATACCCTAAGATTCTTAAAGTTATATATAGATCACCGGCATCAACTCACACATATTGTCATTTAGTGCACCTCGCTCAGCTACCATCTTTTCTATAAAAAAAAAGGACACACATATATGCTCCCAAATCTCTTCACATGTATTAAATAGTTGAGATCTTTCAAATATTTATGAAGAGAGATATAGATATAATGTTTCACTTGACATTGTCACGTGACATGAGAGAATTCTAATCCACTCCCAAATTCACCTCTATATGAGAAAAATTATGTAAGAATTGTAGGTCTTACAAGTGAAGTGCTTTGGTTCCATTTAAAGTCTTGTTTTGCCAAAAATTTGAAGGAATATTGCCGCTCAATGAATTATGTGCAATTGACCTGTCATAAGGTAAGACATTTCTTGAAAAATTGTTGGATTTATAGCACAAGCTAAATTAAAAATATAAAAAGATGATTAAGAAAAACAAGGTGATCGACATTTAATATTTTTTTTTATAATATGCAGTACAACTTGACATAGAAAAAGAAGTGTGAAATAAAAGACAACTTACAATTTTTGAAGACGAGGAAGACTAGAAAAATAGGATGGAATATTTCCAGTAAGCTTGTTGTTTGATAAATCTCTGTGAACATCTCCAAAGGTTAAATATTAAAATAATATGAAGTATTATGAGCATTTTCCTCAACCACTTGACATGGGAGGGAAATATCCACATAGGAAATATAAATAATTGAATGTAATAATAAAGGGTTAATGGTTCATGAGATCTCTGAAGTTGTACCAAAATTTGTGTTTGGTCCCTCCTTAGAAAAATGACGTTTAGTGGCGGTCAAAAACAGCCAGTAATTGTAAAAAAACCGTCACTAATCGTCATTTTTCTGAGGAGGGACCAAATACAGATTTTGATACAACTTCAGGGACTAGTTGAACTATTAACCCAATAATAAATCATATTAGAAAAATGGACGTCCTTACATTGTTGTCATATTTTCAGAAAGCTTACTAGTAGGAATTGATTCGTTCAATTGATTGAAACTGAGATCGCTGTAATATATAAAAATGGTAGTCAGTAGAAAGAATTACAATCTGCTTTAGATTATATTTTAATATAGTGTAGATATATAAGGTGCAACCACTTCTCTTAGATATGCCGAAGCTACAACACTAGATCTATTAGAGCAAGAACCTTGAAATTACTAAGCAAGAAACGCAGAAAAGCTGTATGAAGTGTTTTTTTGCTTGAAAAGGTGGAGTTCCTTCATTCAATGCAACACCCCTATTTATAGGAAAAAGTGTTGAAACCCTACTTTTTATAATATAGGGCTTTCTGCGCTTCACAGAATCACAATCATTGGCCAATAATCCCGTATAATATATGCTTACTACAAAAAAGGGTTTATGATGCATGTAATTCCGCACACCCCGTGGTCATGTGTGCCTCGCTGACTTGTCAAACGGGAGGCGGTCAACCCAACCGTCCCATTACGCTCCTTAATCACCTTTGAGTAGGGTTCAAAAATGGGCGATCCACCCTGGTAAGGGAACCCTCCCAGTCCAATATATATATATATATATATATATATCAATACATAATTTAAGGTAAATGGAAATGAGATAATTAAACTTACAGATAACCAAGGTGTGGTATCATGCTTAAATCAGGAATTGGTCCTTTCAAGTTGCAATTTCTAAGGCTCCTAGTAGATCCAAATCATTAGTAACAATACACAAATAGGTATCCTCCAATTAAAAAAGTAAAAGTAGAGGAAATAATATACATATTGTTACAAATATAACTTGGAAATCATCTAAATGCAATAGTAGCATAGATTTATTCTAATGATTCATTTCCCATTGAATGTTATATAATATATAATATACTCTTCTGAAAGTAAGTTGAGGAGAACAAGTTACATTGAAATTGATTCAACCTATATGCAAGTTTGCGTTACTTTTCTCCAATAATGGTGTTCTCCTTAGCGACCATGTATCTTGTTAATATCCCACACAGACTACATATATGGGTAAAATAGTTTTTTATAATATTATTTATTATACGTAGGAAAAAATGTTCATAATTATATATTTTCTTAACATCCTTTTAAGCATTGTGGCAATGTTTTACTTCATCTATCATTGAAATTCTCATGTACAATAAATCATCAGGATATTTTATAAGGTACATATAAGTGGTGGAAGATTAGACAAATCCTAACTCACCAACACATTAAAGTAAAGGCTCTACCACCTCAAATCGACTTTTTAAATAAATAAGATAATTGCATACATGAGATTACACTTACAATTTCAATAACGTTGACATGTTCCCATAAGAATCTGGAATTCCATTTCCACTGAAGTTATTATTATCAAGTTGGCTGGAAGAAGAAATAACTAAATCACTTAATATTGTAAAAGCAACAAACATAAAAAAAGAATATTAAAACTCCACAATGATAAAATAACAGTTTATAACATAGAGTAAATTAAATACATAAAATAAAAGCATATATAATAAGTCATACAGTATTTTTAAGCTTCGCATCTCAGAGAACTCGGAGGGGATATATCCCGAAAAAATGTTATTGTCAAGAAGACTGCATATCAAATATAAATCTTGTCAACAACATAAAAACTTGATATTCAATGATTAAATAAAACTCAAAAAAATGATATTAATGTCTCAAATAATGTGATTGATGATATTTCATCACTAACTTACAGGTGAAGTAGACTTTGTAAGCGAGAAAGTTGTGGTGGGATTTGCCCACTAAGTGAATTATTATTCATGTGACTGCTCCATTAAAGGAAAAATATGAGGCGTTATTATGGTCTTCCAACATTGTAGGAAGAATGAAAAGGGTAGAGTAAAACAAATTCAAGTAAAGTAACAATTTTCAAATATGCATTAACCATTATAAATAACATACATGTGTCGAATGTTGTTCAGATTTGCAAATGATAAAGGTATAGGTCCTGTAATATTGTTTTGATCGATTTGTATTCTGTTCAGGACTGGAAGATATCCAAGCTCTTCTGGTAACTCACCTATCAATTGATTTCCATTCAAGAGCCTGAAAAATTTTTGTTTTAAAAGAAATAAAGTATAAACAATATGCCTCTTCATGTCATAATACTAGTAATCTATTCATGCAATCATTTATACATTATATTCTATAAAAACAAGTGTTTATGTTCAATTTATTTAATACATGATTCTATTTTTTGTCTTTGTCCCGGATATCTCCACTCATTCGAAAAACTCATTCGAAAAACTATAGTTGACCCTCTTAAGAAATGAATTTAATTACCGGAGTTTAAATTTGTGTTCTCACCCTTAATGGTATCTATATTACTTACCACTAAATCAATATCTTGCTGGTAAACATCATTTTGATTTGAATCAATGACAAGTTTTTTCATGTTTTAATGTAGGTATAATATATTACTCTGAATTACTATGTGATAAAACAACTAAGTTAAAGGCAATTTGTTTGTGGACCATGACAAAAACTACTTCATCTATGAACCATATTTTTACTTGCTGTGAAAAATAATATTTAGTATATATTATTATATGTTAAAATAATTTGCAAGAAATATATTTTTAAATTTTGAACCTGATTTTTTTACTCACAAAATCCTAAATTAAACCATCTGCTGGTGCCCAACGTACTGGCTAAAAGGGATTGATCAACTTACAAGAGTCTTAAAGTTTTGATATTGCCAATTTCCTTTGGTATACCCCCACTTATATTGTTCCACATAAAGCTCCTACAAAAAAATATAAATCAAAGAACATAGCAAAGGAAGAAGGTAAGTGAAATCTACAAATGATGTAAATATTTAAAAGAATCAAATTTACCATATTATTAAGCAAAAGGTGAATCTATAAATTTTGAAATTTAGAATGGTTCAAAAAAACACACACACACACACACACACACATATATATATATATATAATTGTTGCATTAGAAATATGAATGTAATTACATTCTTACAATATTTCAAGGTGAGATAAGCGACCCATCTCTGGTGCCAAAGTTCCGGACAGATTCATATTCAATAGTTGCCTATAGACAAAAATAAAAGCAAGAAAAAATGTGTTAAAAAAATTAGTTGTAAATATAAGTTTTTCTACCTTGTCAAAATACAATCAAGTGATGTACCGAAAAGCTATATACCTAAATCCTACATATAGTTAAAAGCAGCTTAAAAATGTTCTATTATGCTATGCACATTAATTAATATTAATTTTAAAATTTAAGTATGATTGATCAATTAGATAGATGACTTGAAATACAAAGAATAAGCTTTAATACAACGAACTCTAGGATGAAATACAAATATTATGCTTCAAGATGAGGAACTCTAAGATGGATCACTTTTCAATTTTGAAATAGTTATGAATTATCTATCAATTAACTAAGAATTAGTAACTACTAAATTAATTTCTAATTCCTAACTAAAGTATTTGAACAAGTTAAATATGTACCTCTTTTTGTGCATTATTTGTGTGTATGTTTTCTCACTTGTTTACTTTATTTTCTTGTGCATTCTAGATGGACCTCTTTAAGAAGAAATGTTGTCATCACAATCTTTTAAACACAATCTCTAACATACATAATGTAATTGGTTTATTTTTTAAAAGTCAACAAATTTCTTACTCCTTAAAAAGCGTGATAACTTTTTAAAAACTAACTTGATCACATTGATCACATTAAGAGTGTTGGAAAATATGTTTAAAAACGTGTGTTTCTAGCATTCCTGCTTCAAAATATGTTGAAAATGTCTACTAAACTAATTTATCTAGTGTAATTCATATTAGTTGAAATTCATTATTGGGCTCACAATAACTATTCTGAGTCATTATAGACCCTGACTAGAAGGATAAAAATACAAAACATCTAGACAAAAAATGGAAGCTTATACATGTCAACATAACTTTTAAACAAAGAAATGTAAAGTTGCACATTATCATACAATTTTTGAACATGTCGATAACCATCAGGTAATGTTGTATTGGAGCACAAAACCCCTTCCCAGTTGGATGTACATGGGTCTCCATGATTCCAGCTGCTCAAATTTCTATTAATATCAACCAAGCTTTCCTTTATGGTTCTCAATGCATCAACTGCATGCATGTCAATGTATATGAAACCATCATAACTTTAGAAAATTTCATTACCACATCATATATTCACTTCTATACATGCTATTAAAATATGCTTTCATCAAGTGATTCTATTCTAGTTTTAAAAACTCTTGTTATTCTTAATTTTTAATAGTTGATTTCATATCTTTATTGAAATAATAGGGAATATTTTCTTTATAGTCTTAATAGTATCTTATATTTTAATTTATATTTGAATATTATATTTAGTTTATTAACTATGCAATTATCTCTTATAAATTGAAAAATAGTGGTATAATGCATGTGTAGTTCCTCCTTAGCATTTTATTTTGGTATATTTTAGTTGCTTAATTAGTCTAAATAGGTAGTGTACCTATACTCCACTTCTGTCTATGTGTAATAAAGTTTACAACTTGGCTTTATCTATGGTAACTATATGAAAAACGGTGCCCCTAAAATTAGGTGTGAGATAGCTAACAAATTAGCAACCAAATTATATTTGAAGTTAATTTAAATCTATTTCACCTAATGTTTAAATGCTCCACCTATTAATGGATATTTTTATATAGGGAATCTATATTATTAGTTATTTTACATTGATACTCCCTCCGTTCCTTAATAACTGTCACTTTAAGGTTTTGCACATATATTAAGGAATTATATTAATGTTTTTGTTTCTATCAAAGTTACTACCTAACTTTCTAATATACCCTTTATCTTTCTTCTTAATTTAGACTCTTTAATTTCCTATCACCATTAATTGAAGGGTAGAATTGGTAAAACATAATTAATACTTTCTTGAACTTTGTAAAGTGACAAATAATTAGGAACAAAAAAAGATAAATATAGTGACACTTAAATAGGAACGGAGGGACTACACATGCATATTTGGATTGGGTGTTCTCCTTGAGGGTTGCTGAAGTGGTCCGGAGGCAGTGCTAGCGACGTTGTTTGCGTGTCTGGTCCCTTTTGTTTTGGTCGATTTTTGGTTTCACGCAATCCAAGGTAATACATTGGTCTTGAAGTATGCGACACCGAAGACGTGGAATCATGATGGACACATTTGCACAACAGACATTTATGCTCTTATTTCTTTAGGCTTTAGGTCTAAGCTCTATCTTGTTTGTTGGTTTCTGCATTTGGATCTTTTGGTTTCTAGGGATGGGATGTATCTCTATTTTACAGGTGTCGTGCAACTTGATAGCATCTCGTCCGGTTGAACCTGTCGCTGCTTTCTATTTCAAATGGGGACTTCTCCTAATGGTGTAGTCATTAGCGGTTGTTGGTTGGGTGTTATACCACGCTTGTATGCTTGTGGGGTATTTAGAGATTATTGGAGAGTGTTTGCTGTAGTGACTAGGTTTTTGTCAACTTTTTGTTAGCTTGATTACCGAATATGTTGAGAGAGGTTCTTTCTCAATATTATATATATATATATATATATATATAGGGAGCGTATCAAGTGAGAGCGATGTTTATTATGAGAGATGAGAGCGTTCAATCTTAGCCATTGGATCTACCATGAAGGGTCAAGATTAAAACAAAATGGCATGTGACTTTTTTAAAAAGTCATGTGACCACTAAACTACTTTTAATCTCAACCACTCATGAATGGTTGTACGGTCATGATTTAACGCTCTCATCTCTCATAATAAACATCGCTCTCACTTGATACGCCCCCTATATATATATATATATATATATATATATATATATATATATATTAAAGACATTTGGATATGTGATGAGGTATACTAATCCCCAATAAATAGCTTAGTTTAATTAGAACATTAATGCAGATTGAGATGTATATTGCTCACGGTCGGATTATTGGTATTTTTTATTGTAAACCAATTAATTAATTCCGGGCTAGTTAGAATCAATGAGTCAAAAATTTGTAAACTCAATAAACAACTCGATATGCTCAGGTTCATCACTATAGAAGCGTTTCGACTCATTCATCCAACATAAGTATTTGGTAACTAAACCGAACATGACAAACATAATGGAACAGAAAAGAACATGGCAATAATATTATGGCTTAAATATGTTTGGGGTCCCTGACATTTGAAAGGGAATCAATCTAGGTTCCTGAAAATATAATTTGAAATAATAGGTCCCTAACATTTATTTTTTAATCAAATCAAGGACAAATCCCAATTTAAGCTAATAAGTGATTCTAATTTACCCAGTCAGCAACCCACGTGTTAATAACATATCCCAGTCACCAATTTTTTAATTAACTTATTTATTTTAAATCCACCTCATCATTAATTATTTACTCCAATTATTTTTTACATTCACCCTAACCAAATTTGACATTCACGTTGAACCCTAAATGAATCCAGCAGAATCGCAGGTGGGCTGCTGCAGGGAAGGAGGAAGGAGCAGAGTCACAGAGGAGGAGGAAGGAGAATCGCAAAGAAGGAGAAGAATCGTAGGGTAGGAGGACGCAGAATTGCAAGGAAGGAGAAGGAGAAGGAGAAGGCTCGAACTCGCAGGGAAGGAGAAGGAGAAGAACCTAGGCTTTGAGGGAGAGAAGAGCTTCGAAGATGAAGACTCAAGACAACGAATCCACAAGCAAAAATAGGTTTGGAGGTAGCTCGAGGGCATACTGCAATCGACTTCCTTCTGTCCTGTGTTTCCTTCAATTCAGACGAAGAGTAGTTTCTCCCTTTTGAAAACAACGGCGTCGACGACGAAAGAGAGAACAATGGCGTCGACGATAGTGCAAGAACGACGTCGACGACGGACGACCACGGGGAGCAGAGCAGCAGCGACGATCACCACGAACAGGACAAGCCTTGGATTCAATTAGGGTTCAAGAGGTGAGTGAATGTAAATTTCGTAAGGGTGAATGTAAAAAGTAATTGGGGTAAATAATTAAGGATGAGGTGGATTTAAAATAAATTAATTAATTATAAAAAATGGTGAGTCTGATCTGTTATTAACACATGAGATGCTGACTGGGTAAATTAGAATCACTTATTAGCTTAAATTGGGATTTGTCCTTGATTTGATTAAAAAACATATGTTAGGGACCTATTTTTCCAAATTATTTTTTCAGGGACCTAGATTGATTCCCTTTCAAATGTCAGGAACCCCAAACATATTTAAGCGTAATATTATTTGTATTGTGTTTGGTAACTTCAAGTCAATGAAATATAACCATGAGTTATTTAATTACATATATAATCATGCATATTTAATATTTGATTAAACATACAAAATTGAACATAGAAGAATATATTTTACATATATAAATATATATAATTTTACAAAAATTATCATTAAAAGTTTAAAAAATATTACTAACATTTTAATTTATAATAATATATTAGCACTGAAATTATAAAAAGAGAAGTTGTTGATGCACTGTCCCTGTAAACTTTTTTTACACATGTATCCAATTGATTTTTTCCACCTAAGAAATTTATTTTTATTTTAATTAAAATTAAAAAATGTAACTGCTTGATCATATGTGACATGATGTGATTGGATGCAGTGTAAAAACAATTACATTAACGGTACATATTCATCAATCCCTCTTATGGATCTAATTTATATGAATTGACAGTGTAAAAAGTTTTATACATGTATCCAATAACATCTCTTCATTTCCATTTTTAATATTTTTAAATTTACATTTAATTATGACATGACAAATTGATGAATTCTAAATAAATGACGGTGTAAAACTTTTTACATTGTCAATGCATATAATTAAACTCAATATATATATATATATATATATATATATGTATGTATAATTTATTTTTATTATTATCTATTATTATATAAATAAGAGATTTCAAATATAATTAAGGGAGTATTTTTGCCTGTGTAAATTTTTTTTCCTCAGTTCCACCAATATTTTCCATAGAACCAAATGTAGCGTTTGGTGACAGAACATAACATAACAAGACATAACAGGATAATAATGTTCTGCGTAATATGTTTGGTAACTCCAAGTCATTATGACAGAACCATAAGTTTAAATTACATATATAACCTTGCATGTTTAAAAAATAATCACTTATTTTTAAGTTGTTTGTGGTATGCTTTTGATAAAACCAGAATTTGAAAAAAAATAGAATTTTTATTATTTTCTTAAACTATTTCTAGTAACTTTTGAAATAATTAATTATTTCTAATTATTTTTTAGCTCGTTTGTGTTTGCTTAAAAAATAAGTGGTTTTAAAGTTGAAAAGTAATTTGAAACCTATGGTAAAATTACCACCCGTAAAGCAATGGATAAAGTACATTACATAGCCTATTTTAGATATTAGAGACTATTTTAAGCAATTTTTTGAAAAGAAAAAAGTTGAATTATGTTTGTGTATAAATATAAAAAGTGATTTACGCGTACAAATACACTAGAAAGAATTGATTATTTCAAAAGCTACTAGAAATAGCTTAAGGAAATAATTAGATTTTTTCTTTTTTTTAAAAAAAAATCTTTTTTTATCAAAAGCATACACACGCAACTTGAAAAATACATAAGTGACTATTTTTTAATAAATAAGTGATTATATAACGAAATAAGTAATGTCAAACGAACCCTTTAAGTGAAAAACAATTTTTATATTTGTGCACAAATATGAATCAATTTCTGCTTTTAAAATAATCGCTTAAAAACAAAATTATTTTTTTATTCAACTTTAAAATCACTTATTTTTCAAGCACACAATGTTCATCAATATTTATATGCATAATTTGTTTATTAATTTTCTATTCTTATATAACTAAAATATTTCAAATATAAATTATGGGCATTTTTACTAAAATTTTAATAGAATGTTCTGTTATATTCTCTTCTATTCCACCATTTTAACGAAACCAGTGTCCCGTTCCAAGGCATGGATCGTCTCCATTGCAAAAAACTTGAGTGTCGAATTGCTTAATTTAACCATTGATTTAGTTTTCTCTCACTTCTTTAATTATTAAATACACATAAATCAATGATAAGATTAAGCAACTTGACTCTTAATTTTTTTTAAATGGACAGAATCCATACCTCCATTTCAAGAGTCTTATATCATGTATCGTTCCGTCTTAAAAACATGAGAAACACGGAACGAAGCGTGTACGTCTCCTTCCGTTCTCTTCCCACATGTTTACCAAACGCTACCTGGAGCCTTATGTCCATTTCATCTAAAAAAATATAATAAACACAAAATAAAACACTATATCATGTTTCCTCCCGTTTCAATATGTCTACCAAATGCTACCAAACTCACACCGTTTAATTTCGGTTCGGGTTGGATTGTTTGGATTGACCCAATCCATGAGAGCACTCCTAGCGTAGAATACCAAGGCTCATCAAGAGGGTTTGGAGAGAAACATACCTTCATTAGGATCAGTCTGAGCCGCAACCAACAGGAAATAGGAGCAGAACAAAAGGCAGAGAACAACTTCACACCTACAACCTTTTGGAAGATAAATCCCAAAGCAGAAATCACCTGGCATCCTAAATATCTCTCTTCAACTAATTAAGCCTGAAAATAACAAATCAATTATAAGAACTCCATATATGCTTCTAAGTTATAACTCCAAAATGCAATAGTACCCTTTTCAAAAGCAAGTCCCATGCATGCATATCTGTAAGTGCTAAAATGTCCTGCAGCATAATCAAACTGCATACAAGAAGAGAAGAATATATATTCTTACCTTACTTTCAATTTCTTCCGACCAGAAGATTTAGACACAAAGGGAAGAAAATAACCCACTTGCTGGAAGAACACAAGAATTCAAAGTCAAAATCCAAGAAGGTTATAATTAACTTGCATAAAACATATATTATAAGAGAAGTAATGCAACAAGCAATAGCACGCGCGTGGCGCGTGGGCTAGGACCACAGTACAAAAGGATCAGAGCTTCTGACCAGGTCGCCACAGTAACGGGGAAGTGCCGGTGTTGTTGTTCATCATCAACTTCGTCACCGTATAGCGGTTAACGGTTTTTTATTTTTCTTTTAAGCCAATCAAAAAAAAAGAGGGACAGTTTTTCCTCATTTTGAATATGTGGAATCAGATAGGAAGAGATAATGTAATTAAAGATCTAATGATATGTAACAAACTAGAGTTCCGCACTCTCTTACGCAGTTGGTTGAGTGTTTAAATCTCAAATCTTGCGAATGATAAAAGAAAAATTTCGTAGACAGTTTTCTACTACTTAATGCACTGATTGTGAGACCATGAATTAATCTCATAAGTAGGAACACCCAAAAAGATCTAATGATATGTTTAGTTAAAAGATGAGAATAGGTGAAAAGAAGCAAAGATAGAAGAAATAACTTTTCTTTTCATGAAGTAAAATTTTCGTCCATTCAGGTTGTAAAATATGAATAATATTTTTAATCATATAATTTACCTTCCTTTGAAATCCTTTCACTCCTTCCTTTCAGTTATGGAAATAAGCTATAATAGAGTTAGAAGGGATTTTAATTCCCTCTATACCCCCCTCTAAGTTTAAAATCATCTCCCTTCCTATTCTCCTTTTCATTTTTCTTCAAGGCTATGTTAAATTGTCAAGGTATAAGATGAAAGAGCATATCTAATAAACAGTTTTGATGCACAAACATAAATCAATTTTTTTTCTTTTCAAAAAAGTTGACCCTGGAGAGATCATGCCATGATATTAATTGAAGCAAATGTCCACCCTCTGTCCTTTTGTACGTTTCTTAATTTTTTTATTGAATGACAAATGTCGACCCACTTGTCTGATTTCAAAATAACATAAAATAACAACAAACGTCTCGTTAAAAATTAATAGTCAAAGGAAACTTGTTAGTTGGAAAATCAAAATCATAACGTAAAGGTTTTCAATAAAAATACCCAAGGGAAACAAATAATTTAACACACCTAATGTGAATTATCAATCAAGTTGCGTACTTTTTATTTTATTTGCTTTTAAAACCATATTTTATTTTGGTTGAATATTAGATATACTAATTTTTATTTTAGTTTCTTGTTAAATTGTGTTTCAAAATAACTTTTCAACATTTAACTTAACTTAAAATGAGAACCCAAATTTAACATACTAGTGTGAAACCCGTGTCATGCACACAGGTACTAATTCGTTATACCTTTCTTTCTTCTTAAAGTTTCATGTCTAATCAAATGTCAATACAATTAATTTGAATAAAAACTAGAAGAGAAATATATATTGAAATGATACAATAGATTTTATTAAAAATTCAATGAGTTACAATACGTAATATTGGAAAAAACTTCTTTGTATACTACATTTTTTATAAAGTTCATTTGTAAAGAACTTATATACTCCTCTTATTTTTTTCAAAACGATAACTCATATCTTTTCTCTCCCCATTTGTTCTTAAAACATATATAAACAAGAATTAGAGCAGTGAACATGTAACAGATATTAGAGCAGACGATAGCTTTATAAGCGATCACTTTGCGAATAAATATATGAATAAATATACTCCCCCTCTCTGTTCTACTAACGGATTTCTAATCACTCTCCCCCTATGTTCTTCTTTTTCTAGTCTTCTCTCCCCCTTTGTTAATTAATGTTTCTGATCATCTCTCCTCCTCCGTTAAACAGCTAAAAAAACATTCTCTCTTTGTCTCCCCCTAGATCAACTAGAAAAGGCATTTCTCCCTTCTCTCCCTTGTTCTGCCTTTTCTATTTTCTCAACTACGTATTTTTCTAATTTTTCTCTACTCTCCCCCTTTGTCAATTTTCTGCTTCTTTCTATTCTCCCCCTTTGTCAATTGCGTACTTTTTCTCTAATTCTCTCTCTTTGTCATTATCAAACAAAATAGATGCAATGCAAGTTAAATATGATATCAGAGCAAGTAGTATCAGAGCAGATGCAATTTGAGGAAATAGAGCATATGACAGAGCATATTCAACATATATGAATTAATAAAATAGAGATCAGAACAATTGTTGAATCGGCATAGTAAATATGTAAGAGAGATAGGGAAAATATAGTCTTAGTCTAATTGTGGGCTTTTGATCCTTGTAAGCTTTGTTGAGCTACTTCTTTAATCAAAGTGAAGCTGGTAGACGATAGACTTCATGTGACGTCATCCACGTTTAAACTTCACAATGGGTAGACGATAGGTAGAAGACGTTGCACTTAGAATGATTTGACGGTAATCGTATTGTTTGTGTCTCTGCCGTCTCCTGCATTCTGCCACTGTATGATGGTGACCAAAGTTGAACTCACCAAAACTGTCTGTAAAAAAAACAATAAAAATGATTTCCTTAAACTGTGATTATATTTATCAATCTTGAATAGAATGGAAAAAAATATTCATTAGCAAAAATTCTTTGAAAATATCACTCCAAATGTTTCAAAATATATGTTGCTTTAATTTTTGTTATATTTTTCAAAATATATATTGTTTTACAAACTTAAAGCATTTTATCTCGTGTTATGATTCATTAACACTATGCTTCCTCTCTCATCTCATTTCCACTCATTTTTCTTTCTTTCTTTCTTTGCATTTTATATCAAATCATTTGTCATGTCACTTATTTCTCTATTTTCACTCAATATATCTAGAGGTGGAGTTTGATTAGGAGTGTTAAAGTTTCATTTTCCATTTTATCTCATTTTCTTTCATTTATATTTAACCAATAACTATCATTTTTTTTTCTTTAAATAGTTCAATTAAATTATATCATCAATTAATAAACTTTTAAAGTGTATGCATGACCTTAGAAAAAAAGAAAATATCTTTTGACATGCTTATATATTATTTCATCTTTAATTTTAATATTGTAAGAATT
Organism: Acmispon strigosus; assembly: GCA_030819835.1. Taxonomy (NCBI): domain Eukaryota; kingdom Viridiplantae; phylum Streptophyta; class Magnoliopsida; order Fabales; family Fabaceae; genus Acmispon; species Acmispon strigosus. The sequence goes on along the minus strand of JAUAMA010000005.1, from coordinate 40,338,555 downwards.
AAAACTCTTAGGTAGACCCTAACATTGGTACTTTTCGAGTTTTCCTACTCTAATTGAGAATGAGACATGACCCGGACTTTAGACAGCTGGCTGACGTGGAGCATGTTTGTCCTAGTATGAGTTTGTGTTGTCGCTGTTGGATCCGTCACAAACTCATAGCCACTCGTATATTTGAGTGGCGGAAACACCACGAGAGCCCTACCTCCATAAACAACACATGCTCGTGCCGTGCATTTCCCTTTTCCATTTTCCATTCTCCCCTCCAATTAAGAATAAAGATTAGTGTACATTCATAAGATGTAGACCACTAGAAAGAAATAAGAATATAAGAGAGGTGTAATATATAATATGATGTAATTAAAAAAAAGAGATGGAGAAAAAAAATGGTGTCAGGAGGTGTCTACTATTTAAATATACACGAATCATTGCAATTAATTCATCACGTCCCATCCCCATTCCCCATCCATTGCATGTACAAACCCGACCATATTTAGGTTGTCTGCATTTCTTTTACAACTGCACCAAATCTCAGCCACAAAAAAATATTCTATTTTATGATATACTCCTAAATATTTATTAAAGTGCAAAAGTTTATGGCTTTTCGAACCAATTTTTAGAACACTTATTTTTATGATATACTATAGTTTTGGTCTATTTACTTTTAAAATAGCACGATTTTAATCTCTTGGGTGGACTATAGGTTAAGGAGAATGATGACATGGCTGACTAAAGTTCAAGTTTTAATTGTTCATAAAAAATTAAAATTATAGGTCTACATAAAGATAAACTTGAGAAATACTCAAATATTTATTATAAATAGGCTTCTAAATAAGTTCAAGCTTTTAAAAAATGCTATCAAACCTTGAAAAATCGGCATATATACCATACAAATAGATTAAACTCATATCTTATCTTTTAGTTTTTGGACAAACTCTTCTTAAATTAGTAGTAGTAGACAAAATTCAGAAAAAAAGGAGTAATCTAGCACAGTTTATGCTCATCCCCGATGGTGACACGTGGAGACATTAAAAATTGAACATAACATCAAGCTACTCAACAGTGACCGCAATTGATGGCTTTTGGTATGAATATTTTTCTTTACTATCACTTTTGATACACCATCCAGTGTAACGAGGACAAGGATTTGCCACAAAGCTTAAAAATCATGATCATGACAGCACAGCTCAAAGTGAAATCGTGTTTTGCTCAACTTGTCTCCCTCAGTGTATTCTATCATCTAACTGGTTTTTGATATCTTCACGGGAAAATACTTTTAGAATTATTCTTTGGCTATAATTAATTTTAGTTAGAAATGTTAAACATTGATTCAAAAAAATATCAGATAACCCAAACATGTTATTAAAGCTTAACATTTAAGCTCAAAATCACGAAAGGGTTATTATTTAGGAAGTAAAATGATAATGGAGTATAACAATAGTATGAGTGCACTTGAGTAAACTGCTAAATTAGCTTATCAGTCATAAGTCAATTGGATAAACTGAGCTGAAATAGATTATATTCATGTATAAGCATTCACCGAGACAAAAAAAAATGTATAAGCACATATTTATGAACTAATTTGAGTAACATATAAAAGTAAGCTTATAAATAAGTAATAAGTCATTTATATAAGTTGTTCCAAACATATAAGAAATTATGCCATAAAATCTCAAATAAGTTCTCATCTAAACAGCCCCTAAGTTATGGCAGAGTGGAATAACAGTAGAGTTATGTAATATGTCCTTTCCAGACAAATTCTGATTAAGGGTAAGTTGTAGCATTTTTATTCTAATTTTGTTACTTTTAAAGAACAAAAGAACTAAAAGAAATTATTCGGGGTGATTTTCCACCACCATTATACCATATAGCACCTCTTTATTATTATTATATCTAGCAAAGTGCAAAACTCTGAGGCCTCGCTTGGATTTTTTGCCTTGTTATGATGATCATTGACCTATAGACATTTCACAGTCAACAACATTCTATCAGGATTATTATTTCAATTGTTTTTTAAAATTATGTTGTTATTTTTCTTTTCATAAAAACCCCTTGTACTATAATTAGGCATACTTGATTGAACAAAGTGGGCCATTCCCAAACTACCATAAAGACAAGATAAACTATAAGAATCAATGACAAATATTGACTATAAAACCAATTCTGTGAAGTTAATAAACAGAAAATGAAGATTGAAGTAAAGGGAAAAGGCAAGATAAATCTAGTCAAAGAGGAAAAAAACAGTTGGCAGATGGAGATCGTGCTTGTAATAAGAGCCAGTGAAGCCAATATGAAATATCAATGCAGAATTCAACCAACCCTGGAAGCAGCTTGCATGGTAGGGAAGGGGAGTTTATGATGTAGTAACATGTTTGGTTTCACATTGAAATCTTTCTGAATCACTTCAAGTTTCATCAAAGCTACTCTAATTAACTTCTTTCAGAAGAAGCACTCCTACTCTTACCGTAAAAATCTAACAAGAGTCCAAACATGCACTAACTTAAAAGGATTCACTTGCCTCAAAAGTTAAGATGACAACAATTTGATAACATGTTTGGTTTCAGCCTGAAATATTTCTTAATCACTTCAACTTACATCAAAGCTACTCTAGTAATTCAGAAGCACTTTTACTCTTACCGTAAAATTCTAACGAGTGTCCAAACATGCACTAACTTCAAATGAATCACTTGCTTGAAAAGGTAAATACCAGCAATTTGATGAAAAAGAAAGCATGATCCACTGGGACCACATTGACAAACTCACAACTCATGCAGATAAACTCATAATAAAGATATGATTATGAAATGAATCTGCTGGGGTTAAAAATCTCCCTATAACAACCAAACCAACCATCACCATGTGAAGTATAAACCCACTGTTCCTCTCAAACCCCAAAACAAATTTAGGCCAAAAAGAAAACCAACTTCATCAGCTCAAGCTCATGGCAGCTTCCAACCCCAACAGACTCTCACTAGCCATGGAGAGAACAGGGCAATGGTAAACAGAACTTCACTCCCCTCTTCAACTTTTCACCCCATTTTTTTAATTAAATATTCTCCAATACATAATCTTATGAATCAATTTGTGACTTGCATTATTGCAGGGTTTTCTCTCAAGAAATCCCAAGTGATGTTATAGTTACAATTGGAGAAGCTGATTATTCACTCCACAAGGTACCAAATTATGCATAGCATGCAAGTTTTTGCAGTTATTTGCTATTGAAAAGGGTTCAGATTCTAATTAGAAATTGTTAACAGTTCATGCTGGTAGCAAAGAGCAACTACATCAGAAAGCTGATAATAGAAGCAGAGGAGAGCGATCTCACCAGAATAGACCTCTCGGACATACCCGGAGGCCAAGAAGCTTTTGAGAAAGCGGCCAAGTTCTGCTACGGCGTCAACTTCGAGATCACCGTCCACAACGTCGCCGCGCTGCACTGCGCCGCCGTGTTCCTACAGATGACTGATGAATACTGCGACGGCAACCTCGCCGGGAGAACGGAAGGCTTTCTCTCTCAGGTTGCCCTCACGAACCTCACCGGCGCCGTCGTCGTCCTCAACTCCTGCCAGCAGGTTGTCCCCGTCGCCGACGACATCAACCTCATCAACCGCTGCGTTGACGCCGTCAGCTCCAAGGCGTGTAACGAGGCCACCTTCCCCACCCGGTCGCCGCCGAACTGGTGGACAGAGGAGCTCGCCGTCCTCGACGTCAATTCGTTCGGGAAAGTCATCGCCGCCATGAAGCAGCGCGGCGCCAAGTACCTAACCCTAGCCGGAGCGCTGATAACATACACCGAACGCGCGCTCCGGGAGCTAGTACGGGACCAAACCGGCGGCGCCGGCGGAGGAATCAAGTCACCGGATCCCGGCGATTCCGAGTCGGAGCTACTGACCGAACGACGCGAGCTTCTGGAATCTATCGTCAGTCTCTTCCCGTCGGAGAAAACTGCTTTCCCGATCAACTTCCTCTGCTGCCTCCTACGGTGCGCGACCTACCTCCGCGCATCCAGCGCGTGCAAGCGCGAGCTCGAGAAGCGGATCTCGGAGATCCTGGAACACGTGATGGTTGACGACCTCATGGTGCTGTCGTTCACCTACGACGGCGAGAGGCTTCTGGATCTGGACAGCGTGCGGAGGATCATTTCCAACTTCATGGAGAAGCAGAAGAGTACGTCGGTGTTCAACGCCGGCGGCAGCTTCAGGGATGACTGCTCCGCCGCGACGCAGCGCGTGGCCAAAACCATCGACGCATACCTTGCCGAGATCGCCGCGTACGGCGAACTCGCCATCTCCAAGTTCAACGGCATCGCTGTTCTCGTCCCAAAAGGCGCGCGAAAACTCGACGACGATCTTTACCGCGCCGTGGATATCTACCTCAAGGTACGGAATAGCATACCCCTAGTTCGAAAACAGAACAACTACATAAAACGACACCGTTTAATTGAATTAACTTTTTTGGTACATTTGATATTATAATTTTTTTACATAATCGAATAAACTAGTGATGCATCATGCATGCTTGGATTATGACTAAATAAAAGTGCTTTACAAATAATAAATTTGGAAAAATTTTGCTAACTTGTAAATTTTTTTTTGGTGCATGCTGCTAAGTGCTAACTTATATTTGAACATTGCACAGTAATTTCATTAAGATTAAAAAATGGTCTCATTAAATTGAGTTATAGGTTGCAAATCATAATGAAAATAAGCTCTATGTGTGATTTAATTCTAGCTGATTTAATTTTGTATACTTATTTTGATTAAAATTAAGTTTAAAGTAGAGTTATTTAAATTTTAAAAAATTAGTTTGATTAAACTTTTGTTCTCCGAAATTTAGACAATATGTGAGTTTGTTCACATACTTTTTTCAAACTAATTATGTCACTCAACTTTTGAAAATAAGTAAATTTAGTCCCCCTTTAATTTGTATATAAAATCGTTTTTTTTTTTTTGTGCATCAAAGTATCTACGAGATTAATTCGCTCGAGACTCGACTTTGAGATAATTCATTCTTAAACCTTATTTTCTACTATATTATTTTGGTGTTTGTAATGGATTGATTGTATAAAATAATTTAGGAAGCTTAAAATTAATAAATTTTGTGAAAATTTGAAGAATTTTAGATGATGTGATATTAGGGTATAAAAATGAGAAGTTTGAGGTTTTTAATTTTAGGGGAATTTAATATTATAGTTGTTAGATTTTGAGTGAAAGAATGTTTTTAATGATTTAGTTCTGCCAAGTATAATAAAAGTTATGAAGGGACTTCACTATAACCAATTTAAAAATTAAAGGACTAGTCTTATTGAATAAGGGACCATAATCACACACATCAACTAGAGTAAAGGAATTAAAGTAAACTAAATTCAACACAAAAAGTAAATTCAACACAAAAAGTACTTTATATAAAAAATCTAATCAATCACGTTTACGCTCCAATTGTTAAAATTCAAACCTGTGCGCGCGTGATATTGCAGGTGCACCCGAACTTGGATGAGTTAGAGAAGGAGAAGGTGTGCAGCGTGATGGACCCGCTGAAACTGTCAAACGAGGCGCGTTTGCACGCATCGCAGAACAAACGTCTACCAGTGCAGGTCGTCCTTCACGCGCTGTACTACGATCAGCTGAAGATGCGGAGCGGCGCGGCGGAGGAACGGAGCACGGCGGTGGCGAGGGATCACCTGATGACGGACGTGTCGCTGGTGAGGGAGAACGAGGAGTTGCGATCGGAGGTGATGAGGATGAAGATGTACATTTCCGATATGAAGAAGAACGGTGGTGACGCAACGACGTCGTCGAAGAGCGAGGCGGCGTCAGTGTCTGCGAAAAAGCCCACGTTCTTCTCATCTGTGACTAAGAAACTGGGGAAGTTGAACCCGTTCAAGCACGTGTCCAAGGACACGTCTAATATTGATGATGGGCCTGGTGTGGACTTGACCAAGCCCAGAAGGAGAAGGTTTTCTATTTCCTAGATTGTTTTGTTTTGGGTCGTTGCTTGTTAGTACTTGATTTTATTATATGTATCTGTAAAAAAATATGAAAGTTGTAAGAAGCATATTGTTTTGGGTAATACCAAAGTTGCTGATTTAGTAGTAAGCAAACTAGAGTGATTTCGCAAGATTGAACATTAGAAAATTTGTTTGTTGAGAGAGATTGTTTTGTATGGTAGGGTTTGTTGATTAGGTTTCTAATTTCTTTTTTTTTTTCTCTGTTCTTTTTTTTTCGTATTTTTATGTTGTGTATTTATAGCATTCATTTTAAAGGGCGTTTATATTTACTATGCCCCAAAAGGGAAAAGGGGTGCATATAGATTTGGAGGAATTATGAGTATGACAATATGAATGATAATTTAAATGCAATGCTATAATTCTTCAAAACTTTTCATGTTATTGTGTCTTCATATGTTATTCCACTGAGTTGCATCTAAATATTGACTTTAAAGAAATTTTCTAAGCTTATAAGCTACGGTATGAAAGCTACACAACTTTGAATTTTTGAATTATGTATAGTTAAGTTCGAGTATCAATAGGTTGATTTCTGCCAACTGCACACCTGACCATAAGTTCTAGTTTTAAAACTCTCACATTCTCATAGGTTGAGAGTGTGTCTAGTAAAACTTCAGTTGGTAGGCAATCCTCCTAACACTCTTATTTAAGAGTGGGTCTCTGCTGATCTTCTCAGCATATCACTAGCGTCATATCCGATGGCCTAGAAATATTCTCTTTATTTTACCATTTTTGTCAAAAACAAAAGTTGATTTCTAAATCCGAAAAAAAAAAACTACTTTTATGCATTTAATTTGTAGACATAACTTGAAGAAAGTTTCATTTTCAGTTATTTAGACTTATAAGGTTTTTCTTAACAAATTTTTAAATTAAACTTTTAGAGATAGTTGTTTATAGGGTTATATATGCTTTTCCCCGGAACTTTTAGTCGCTGCTATTTTTCTGGAACTTATTTCCATCACCATGGAGCCAAGCTCCTTGCTAAGGCGCTAACAAAAAGTAAAATTACCTTCATTGGTTTGCCTCTTGCTACTATATGGGGAGACCAATATTGAAGCCTTTTGGGACCTAACCAAGGAAAGGGGAATGTTGAACCTGTATCATACAAGCAAGGGGAGGGGCACCTACTATATGATATCATATGGGTAACATTATGCAAAATAATGTGAAGGATCTAGAACTTCTAATGAACCAAATGAAAGGAGAATGCCCTCATTTTTAAATTTGGCTAGAAAAATGGGCCTTTTTTACATACAGAATCCAACTAAATGATTTGATGGGGTGGAATTCCAATTGATGAAACCAATATTTTGAAACAGATCAAAATCTAAGCTTTTAATGAATTTAGGTAAGGTGTAAGTCAACGTCAAAAGCAAGCTCATGAGCGAGTAGGAAGTAATACTGAAATGAACAAGGAAATGAACCTTCACATGCTTTGAGAACCCAAAAAAAGGTGAGTAAAAGGCAAAATTGTACATTTGTACTCAAAGCTGGTGTAGTAATAGAGGAAAGTGGTGGTAATGGTAATACATTTGTTTCAAACCAAAGCTCCCTCAAATAGTGCAACACGCTATATGTTTTAATTTCAAGATAAATTTAATTAGGTCTCTATAAAAAAAAAATTAACAATTGGTATCTAGATTTTTTTTTTTGTTTGCAATAGTTTAAATTGTCTACGTGTCATCAATTGTGACCGGTCAATTGTTCACGTGGCGAGCATAGTCAACTGAGGGATGATCACGTGGATTTTATATATCAATTTTAGTCCCTTAAGAAAATTAATCACACTTAGTCTTTCCTCTTCCACCTTCTTCCTCTTCTTCCTCTTCCTCCTTCTTCCTCTTACACCCTAGATTTCGACCACCCACCACAACCACTGTCATACTGACTCCTCCTCCTCTTCTTTTCTCACGAGAGCGGTGGGTGTGTCGCATAGAGGAAAAAGAGTGAAACCCAGAGCATTCAACAATGGTTATTGTTGAAACCAACATACCCAGTTGCTTTGATGTCTAGGTTATGATAAATAATTTTGTTACGAACAATTTTATACACCAATTGTTTACATGTAAAAATTACACATGCAAATAAATGTATCGAAAGAGCAATCTAGGACTTGGATAAGGTCTTCTGGAGTGAGTTATTAAGTTTAGTGATTTATAAGCAATGAGCTATGTGTTTGATGTGATTTTGAAACATGTTTTGTAACAAATATTATAAAAGATAAAGATCAAGTTATTTAGTGATAGCTCAGAAGATATGTGTTCTGGTGAACAGAGACGAAAACATTTCAAAAATTCAACTCCTTGAAGGGTGTTGAACAAGAAATTGAAAAAAAACAAAGAAGAAAGCAAAAGTCAAAGGAAATAAAGTGCAATTTGATTAAAAAGAAAGCTGAAAGATGACGGGAAGAGATCTTTTTACATAAACTCTTTATGGTCGTGTGTGTATTTGGTAGGCGTAGACTTTTCAGAGTATTAGTAGCTAAGATGTCTAACCCCTTTTCAGAGTTACAAGCTCTTATTTAGTAATTACAAAGTAACGACTGGTCTAATCCTACAAATAAGAATGAGAACTTAAATAAAATTGTCTAATCTAAGTCGTTCACTCAGCATGACCGTGATGCCTCGAACGAGGTGTCAAGTTTCGATCTTCAACATCACCTCGATCTGTCTCGTTATGCCTTCGAATCTTGTAACTGCTCAGATCGTGAGCTCGTGGCTTTTGTCGTGTGCAACTGTCTGATCGTAGATGAGTGCTTTTAGATCGTGACATCGTGCTTTGGATGTGCCCTATCTCGAACTGGATGCATCTTCGAACATTTCATGGATGCAGTACATTGACTTAACTTGGATAATTTAGCTTTTCATCTTAAGATGACCCTCGTACTCTGGCAAGAACCATTTAAACCTTCTATAATAAAAATATTAAGTGTGGATTCGAATTAGCCCACATTTCAACTATTCCTTGAACCACTTAAACAACCATCAATCGAATTCTTCCCTTGATTCTTTTAAAACTCTAGCCTCAGAGCAGCCTCTCCTCTTAATAAGGGTTCTTTTTTACTTAATTGAATTCAAAATTTTAGTATTAAATCAATCAAGTTACTTATCAACTAAGAACTAAATCATTAATATATATATATATATATATATATATATATATATATATATATTTAGTGTTTTTATGTTGTGTATTTGTAGCATAAAGGGCGTTTATATTTACTATGCACCAAAAGGGTAAAGGGTTGCATATAGATTTGGATGAGTTATGAGTATGGCAATATGAATGAGAATTCAAATACAATGCTCTAATTCTTCAAAACTTTTCATGCTACTGTGTCTTCATTGGTTATTCCACTAAGTTGCATCTTAATATTGACTTTAAAGAAATCTTCTAAGCTTGTAAGCTACGGTATGAAAGCTACACAACTTTGAATTTTTTAATTTACATTAGCGTGTGTATGGTCAAGTTCGAGTATCAATAGGTTGATTTCCGCCAACTGCACACTTGGTCACAAGTTCTAGTTTTAAAACTCTCACCTTCTCATAGGTCGAGAGTGCTTTCAGTAAAATTTCAGTTCGTAGGCAATCCTCCTGACACTCTTATCTAAGAGTGGGTCTCTACTGATCTTCTCAGCATGTCACTGACGCCATGTCTGATAATCTAGAAATATTCTCTTTGTTTTACCATTTTTGTCAAAAACAAAAGTTGATTTCCAAATCCCAACAAAAAAAAAAACTACTTTCATGCATTCAATTTGCAGACATAAGTCACATAACTTGAAGAAAGTTTCATGTTCTGTTATTTAGACTTATAAGGTTTTTCTTAACAAATTTTCACATTAAACTTTTAGAGATAGTTGTTTATAAGGTTATATATGTTTTTCCACATGTTTTTCATAAATTTTAATCGCTGCTATTTTTTGGAACTAATTTCACCCTAAATTTACTGGAACTAGAAACATATTTAACCATAATTTATATATTTGATGTCGTTTCTGATCAGACCCATACTTAATTATGCTAACCTTATCTCAACAACTCCTTTTTCTCTTTTTGGTCAAATCCACAGGACCACAGCTCTTTTGAATTTCACTTTCTTCTCACTTTAATTAGATTATGGCTCACGATTCACAACCTTAACAAAATTGGTAGCTCCTGTTACCCAGCTGAGTCCCACAACTGAAACATAATAATGCGCTTTCAATGTGTTTCAAGTTCAATATGCTTCATTCCATTGACAATTCAAACAAAACTAGTACAATTTCATTCTGCATGATAGGAAAATTCCGTTTGGTGTTGGCTCCTCTGGGGTACCATATATAGTTTTCATGTTTTTCTTTTCTCTGAAAAATTACAATAGGTATATCATTCCAATGTGTGCTTGTTGGCTGATCATTCATGGTTTTCTTTTTGTCTTGCACACCTAATTTGAGTTTTATGGACCCCATTTTTGTATTGTTTTTTTCTATTTGTAAATCATTAGTTAGTTATAGTTTATATATATTTTATGTGGTCATATAAAGAAATAAATGTGGAGATCTAGATCCAGAGATAGGTAGAAGCAGTTGGGGCTAAATAAAAAGTGAGAGTAGTTGGATGAAGATTTGTTTTACTTGCTATCTATCCTAATCAGTCATCATTCATGGAGCTTGTGCTTGTCTTATTCAGCATTGCCAACTGGTAAGTAATGCATTGTCTATTGTTAATTTATATTTTTTATTTGCATACTAAAGTTGAATCAGCTGATTTTAACCATTTATCAATTTTTTTCTTCTGCCTTCATTTGAATATACAAATTAAACTACTTTTGTGATACATTTTAAATTGGATTTGGTTGGAGATGCTAACTGATTAAAAAAATGGGTATACAATTTGTCCTTTGTTCTTGATTGAAATTCAAGCTTTCTTTCAAAAAAAAAAAAAATCAAGCACGGTTGGATCCTATGATTTGTTGGAATGAAAGTATAAAGATTTTTATTTACTATTTTATAACTAATTAACTTGGTGCAGCTTTGTCTCCGTTGAGGCGTCTAGTTTACGTTGGGCCATCTCTTTAACGCTAGAGCTAGGTTTCACCAAGGTTTGCTTTGAGACAGACTGTCTTCAGCTTTTTCAGTGGTGAAACAAGGGTGCAGATGAGAATTCTTATTTAGCTTCTATTATCCATGAATGTCGCTTTCTTTTCAAAAAAAAATCCACTGCTTCTTTTTCTTTTATTAGACGTTCAGGGAACTCTATTGCAGACTTTTTAACTAAGAATCCCTCCCTATGCCAACATGGTCTGGGTCGAGGATGTCCCTCTGGCTATTGTTCCATTAGTAAGCGATGATGTATTGACTTCGATGCATCATGTTTCGTAATCTATTGGATGACACGTTCAAAAAAATAAAATAAAAACTTCATGATTGTGTGGGTCCCTATGAGTTCAAGTCAGGATATTCTCTACTCCTTTATGTTAGCGGTTAATTCTAACGCCTCGGCTGATATGCCAACGGCTAGCCCTTACATTACGGCTAACTTGACTTTTCGACTACCTTTATACCTGTTGCAGTTTTTTTTGTGCCAACGATAACATTATAAAACAAAAGAAAGATAGAGTAATACTGACACCACTGTTCTAATGGGTCATTCAAGTGAATGTTTCTAAGGGGGGTGGCAGGGCACGACCCCCCAAATTTTTTTTTTCAATTATATGCATTTTTATATAAAAAATTATTTATTTTTAGTGCACACTCTTTATAGATTTTATTTTATTTCACCCCCACAACGATACGCCCAACAAGCGGAGCAAAGTGCATATATATGAGAATAAAATGTAAGTTCTCATGGATGGTTTTTGTTCTTGTTTAATTATCTCTTTAAGAATTTATTGCAACATTGATTTTCTCAGGTTCACTCCTTTCTATAACTGTATGAATAAAAAAAATTAAGGAGATGCGAATTTGTATAAATAGTGTAAACTGATAACAAGAAAACTAGAAATGTTTAAGTCAATTTCTCTAGGATCTATCTCAAAATGAAGAGGTTTCGTACCCTTTACACTTAATTTGTCATGATTTCTTCTATAACAATTTTTTACATTTAATGATAAACCCTAAATAATAAACTATTAAAGCGTTTCAAATTCTCTCATTTTGAAAGGATATTGGAGCAATACCTTATCCATTCTCAGGGTTCGAACCTTAACCATTCACCTACAATTATCTTTAGTTCACCCATGTGAGCTACTCAACCCCCAATGATCAGTTATGTGATAAAAGGCTAACACATGTTGACTTAGTTGGTAAGAACGGATAATGTGATGGTTGTGTTAGTGAGCGATTTGAAAATACCTTTATAAGCTATTAAAGATTCTGCAGACATGACTTGACTTGTAGTGGTGATCGGAGCCGAATTAACCTGAACTTTTTAGTCAAAATGTGATAAAAGAGAAGAAATAAATAGAAAGAAAAAATGATTTAAAGATGATGAAAAAGAAAAGTTGGTGTAAATGAATAAAAGGAAACCGCCCCACTTATTTTTCTACACATATCATGACTAATTGGATTTTCATGCGGGGCCATGTACCTTTCATCCCTTCTTTCCCTTTCAACCCGATCAATCCAATGGTAAGTAAGACTAAATCATAAATGCAAACTAAATGATTTCTGAAAGCGTTTAATCTTTTTCCATTATATTCCGTTGATTATCTTGAAATATATATAGGGACATTGGAGGGTCACTTTGACTTTTTTACAAGCAGTTTAAATTTCAATGGAAAGACTCCAGTTGATTAATCTTTCTGCAGCAACTATAAAAAAATAGTTTTTCTTCAAAAATATTATTATTATTATTTTAATACATCATAAATGTTATGCAAAAGAGAAGAAGAAAACGGTAATCTATTTACAACTGTAATATTAAAACAGTAACAACATTTAAGAGCATGAGCATCAGTAGTATTTTGGTGGATTGCTCACTCACAATATATGAAGAAAGAGTAGAGTTGCTCTACGGTTGCAGCAACATAGTTACTCCACGGTGGCAATTCAAAGTTACCGCAGAAAGCAACGAGAGAGAAAGTTTGATGTAAATAATATTTTTTTAACATGCTTAAATATGTTTGGGATCCTGAAATTATAAGAGAAATTAAATTGGGTCCCTTCAAAAAAAAATTTGAAATGTCATTTCTAACAAAAAAAAATTCAATCAAATTAAATCATTTTAACCAATTTTGACTAGTCAATAGTCTAGTGGCAAACCTAGTCAACTGAAGGTAGCTACTTTGACTTTTTTCACATCAATTTTAATCCGTGTAAATTTTTAAAATCATATTTCAGTCTATTCCCCCACCATCTTCTTCCTCTTTCACCTTCTTCCATTTTCCTCCGTAGCTAAAATCCTAAACCCAAAAATTTACATGAAACAAACAGTGTCTCCAACTTCAATAGAAAGCAAATGGCACAAATGTCACAGTGTCTCCAACTTCATCCTCTTCCTCTTCGTCTTCTTCTCCCCCCTTCTTCCTCGTTCATCCTCTTCCTCCTCTTCCCCCAACCAGTCGCCACCTCCTACCTCTTCTTCATACTCCCTTTACACAGTTCACAATTTACATAACCAGAGCACAATTACAGAAATTGAAGATCTGGCTTTCCAAAATCACAGGTCAAAACTCAGAACACCTTTCAAGTTTCAACGCAGATCTAGCTTTCCAAAATCTTGCCTTTGTCGCCACTGCGCGACCTTGAATCAGCCATCAATCGAAGCTCTTACCACCATCGAGACAACCTTCGATGTCCATCGCACGATCTTGTGCACCACCACACGCAACTTCCTTCTCTTCCTCGCGGGCTCCTTCCCCTATTTCTCTATCTCGCGTGAACCCTCCTCTTCTCTCGCGACCTCTCTTCTCTCTTTCAAGGATGGTTCCAGTTTCTTCAATAGAGAGGAGTCGATGTTTTGATCTTGTGGCTCGACATCGTCGAGGTCTCTATTCGTAGCGGCGATGTTGAGCTTTTTGTGGGCATGGTTTCTTTTTGCGATTTTGCTGATTTCGTTTTCCGATTTTGCTTCATGTTTTTCTTTTCCAGATCTATGTTGTGGCTGGGTGATAAATGCCAAATTGCTATTAGTTTTCTTATGTTTTTAATGGCATTTATCACTGTTTCTCATTATAAAATACCCTTTCTCTATGGAGTTTTTGGTTAAATAAGAGAGTAAAGTGATTCTAAGCTTTTAAATATATTTCTTGTGCTTTTGATGTGTCTTTCACATGTTTCAGGACCCAAAAGAGGCAAAGAATTGGAGAAAATATGAAGAAATAGGCTTGGAGGAGCGCCCGAGGCGCTAAGTGCCGCCCCGGGGCGCTGAGCGCCCTACGTTGAGGAGCAGACGCGTGCTGGCCGCTTAGCGCGGCACTTATGCGCTAAGCGCCCAGCGAGAAGGGACATTGGCATTGCTGGCCGCTTAGCGCGGCACTTATGCGCTAAGCGCTAAGCGCCAGCGTGGAAGAGAAGGGCGCTGAGCGCCTCTTCGATGGCGCTAGGCGCTGAAGCCCAAGCCCAGGGCCGTTGGGCGTCCGTCGGCGGCGCTAAGCGCCCCTGCGGCGCCCAGCATCTATAAAAACGTGATTTCTGGCCTATTTGGGATATTCTTTCAACCCTAGTCTCCTCCAAACACCCATTGGACGTGAGAGAGCTCTAATTTGAGAAGGAAAAGAGGATTTTCATCAACGGATGCTCGGATTCTTCATCGTCTCCTAAGTCCCTAATTGATTCTCCTTGTAAGCAAGCTAGTTTTCATCCTATGGATAACTAAGCTCTCTTTTAGTTGGATTTAGGCGTAGTATTTCATCTTGATAGGATTTTAATTAAACAGTTTTGTTCTTATTGCTTATGATTGCTTGATCACCTTTCATCTGATTTGGGATTAATTTTGTATGTGGAAGCTACCTTATTAATCTGACATAAATTGTTTAATCTAGGAGAAGCTAATTTGCTAGGAATAGCGTTAGATCACCTAGTTCCTTAACGCCTGCATATTTACAATTGTTTTGATTAATTGCCTGTGGAAGCGGTAATTAGGAAAGTAATTGAATCAACTTCTCATACTAGGAATAGGTGAGTTAGTTAAGAACTGGCGGGAATAAATTAAAGATTTTAAGTGATTGTAATCAAGAGTAAATAAATCCTGGATAGTGAAATATGAAACCATAATCCAACTGTTTTCCCAATCTGTTATTCTCTCAATTCGTTTCTTTCTTATTTTCATGCTCTTAAATACAAGTTTTTCCAAACAAACAACTCTTATTTCTTTTCTGCTTAACTTCTTAATTAAAGAAAGGCACTCTTACACATTTGCTCCCTGTGGATCGATAACACCCGTACTATACTGCAATTGAATCTTAAAAGAGGTTTGAGCGCAGCATAAGTATTGGTTTTTATTAAAAGAGGTAAAAACCCTTTTAACACTGGGCTTTGAGAGTGATGTTGATGGCAGCCTCCTTGTTACAACGACGGTGATGGAACCACTTGAATGTTCACCACCACCAATCGAGATCAAACCTCTCAATTGTTCTGATTCGCGACCTAGCTGCACGTTGTTCAGATTGTTGGGAGGGAGGTTAGAGTTTGGTTTGCAACATGATTTGGGTGAAGGTGAAGTGATTGGAGTCGATGGCGTTGTGGCTGCAGCGGTGATGTGAAGAGGACGGTGGTGATTTGAAGGTTCACCGCCATAAGTAGGAAATCGACGGCGAAGAAGAGGAAACATATTATTAATTATTATTAACAACTATAAATAATATTTATTTTCAAATTTTTAATTAATGGCTATAAATATTTACTTTATCCTTTTAGGTGACTTTAAAATTACTTTATGCGCACCCAATATTTAAAAAAAGAATCAAATTGCTAAAATACTCGTTAATAAACTTATTAGTTATATATTTTATTCACATCCTTATGTTTACAGTTTCAAAATTTCAAGTTCCAGATTTGAAATTCTTTTTTGCTTTCAAATGTAAATAAAATTAGCTTCTGGTACACTTCCACAACTAAAACTTCCAAAAGCAAAAACTTTTATACATCCCGTAGTTGAAAATTTGAAATTCTGGAATAAAAAAAAGGTTAGCTTTATGAACTTAAACTTCAGAAGCAAATTTTTTTTACACGTTCGAAAATTGAAAATTTGGAAAGTAAAAAATAGATTTCCAAAAATGTAATTTTTTTCTCATTAATTACTCTTCTCGAACTTGAACTTGCAGAAGATAAATAAAATTATTTTCCAAAGTTAAAATTTCGGAAGTAAAAAAATAGCATTAAGAACTTAAACTTCTGGAAACTATAAATTTAACATTTTTGGAGATTGAAATCTTGAACTCTTGAAAGTGTATTTATTTATTTTTTAATTTTTTTCTTCTGAGACTGAAACTTAAACTTCCAAAATTATAAAGTTAAGCATAAAATTTTTGTTAAGATATCTTAAATTGACTAAAGATAGGGTCAAAATAATCCTTATAAAAAGTAGAACAATCTTTACTCCTGCAACTAGTTTTGTGGTAGCATTAAATTTAACCCAAAATTCTGACATGCTACCGGAGACTATCATGTAGTATATGTTAATACTGCACCACCCATCCTTAAAAAAAAAAAAAAAAAAAACGCACCACCCATAACTAAGCCTCTTGCAATTTCCAGGCATATAAATGCTATGTTTCACATGTTCAGTCTCAAGTGTAGAGTGATTGTTAATGTCTCTCAGGTTGATAAGAGATAGACAAAAAAAAATCATTATAAAAGGTAGCACAGTCCTCGCTCTTAAACAAGCTAACTTTTGCTGTAAATTATGCCTAACCCAAAATTCCAAGAAAATGAATTTTCAGAAGTTAATTTCGGGAAGAAAAGACTTTAAGGTGTGTGAATAACAATTTGGGTTGTGCAAGAAATAATCCTCATTTTTAAATCACCTTATTTTGATTTAATATCTTCATTTATTCCTTGACGTTAACAAAATTAAAAACAAACCATAATAATATATCAACACTAAATAATATTTGCCATGCCACACTTGTTCATATAGCTTTCCATCGAATTAATCCTCTCAGTTGAATTGACACAATGTTTATCTCTTTTTATTAATATTTAAAGAGTTCACGTATTTAATACACAAGAAGAGAGAGGTAGACGCATAACTTTAACTTGAGAAAATGGATTCGACTCTTTTAATGTGAGTGAGCATCACAATCATTAATTGTAATTATCTACTTTAAAAAAATGAATAACATAATTGAATTAATAGTTGTGATACTCACTTTAACTTGTAAAGTGGGTGGAATCAGTGAGGATCCTAATCATTCCTATTAGGGGTGGGCATATGTCAGACCGCTCGTAGAGATTTATGGCCTAGCCTACAACGGACCCAGGCCAAGACACAGTTGTAAATAGACAAGACTTTGGTTTTTTTCAAAGCCTATTTAGTTCCATTTAAAAAGTCTTGTATGCCTAGCAGACTATCATATTTAAATAAAATGATTAATATAAATATATTTTATCATTGTTATTGCTGTTACGTTATAAATATATAGTACATTGATATTATATACTAATTTACATTTTCCTATATTTAAGCAACTTAATCTATATAATGATTCAAAGATATAAGTCTAATTAGAAATAAATTTATGACATATTTAAATACTTTAGTATGAAGTATGATTTTAAATAAGTTAAAGACTCATATACTCATTGTCACAAGGTTTTTGGCTAATATGTGGTGCCCATTATATAGTTCTCCTATCTTTGTGTTATTCCATTCATACTCTAACAGTAGTATCAAAACTGAATGTTCCATCGGGTTGAGTATTTAGTTTGGCGCTAGTTAATGATCCCATACTACTCGCCGCCTAGGCTTCTGCTTGAGAGAGAGGATGATGATAATACTCACTCTTAGCTTACACTTGATGGGGAGACCGTCAGAGATTTCAAATGTGAGATTAAGTCCCACATTGGTTAATAATGGATTAGTTCAAGACAGTATAAGTGTGAAGACCCGTGAACTCATAATCTCAATTTTTTGGGTCAAGATGTGGTATTAAATCAGTGTTATTTTTTCTCATCTTATCTCTTGAGCTCATTTTGAAGTTCTCTCTTTATGAAGTTCTCTCTTCTCGATCTTCCCATCATACACTAACATAAAAACATATGCTTGACCGGTCACAAGTCTCGAGTTTAACTCTCACATCTCGGTATGTTGAGAGTTTGAATCTCTTTATGCCCAATAAAATCTCAGTTAGTAGGCAGCTCTGCTCATGGAGATCCCTAATGCTCATACCCATGAGCAAACTTTAGCTGACCTCCCCAGCATGCCACTAGGGAGAGAAAATCATAGTGGACAATGAGTAAGGGAAATTTACGTTAGCTACCACCGTAATCGATTATTTCATTTTGAAAGAAACTATTTGTTCCTTCACTTTTACTTGATTTCAAAAATATGTGGATTTACTTGTGTTTTTTACACATGCAATAATTGGAGTGTGTGTTTGGTTCCATGTTTGAGAATTTTAGAATCAATTCTTATTGATCAATTTTTTTATGAGGTTTGTATAGATGTTTAGCCATCAACATGAAGAATTAATTTTAGTCTTAAAATCAATTATATGAGAAGTCAGAAAGATTAGCTTGCACAGTGCACATGAGCGCAGCTCATCTAAAGCGAGTGGACTCACTTTAAACGATAAAATGAGCATCACGGTCATTAATAGTGATTAACTATTTTGAAAAGGTCAATAAAAAACTCAATCAATGGTTGTGATGTTTACTTTACCATATAAAGTGTATGCTTACTTTAGAGTAGCTGAACCCCAGTGCACACAATCAATTAAGGGATCTTGCAATTTGATTTCACAACATTATCCTATAAAAATTACTTTTTTCATAAAACTCACTTTTACTATAATCAATTTTACCAAAATCAATTAACATAACGCTAATCTAAATCATCACTAATTTTTACTCCAACTTGATGTAGAGGCTTAATGCATCCACCTTAAATTCAGATACCTACTATGTCATGCAGCATGGTGAAGGCAAGATTGAATTAAATGTGGTGGCCCCAATACATTCAGCAGCAAAGTTAGGTACCAACAAATTTCTGGAACTCTAATAAAGACATTCACATGCCTCATCTTACCATCAGAAGTAGGGAATGAAGGCTCAAGATGGAAATGAAGAGGATGAAGGAGAAAGTGATAGCAAATCAAACACTTGTATTCAATTTCAAAATTGGCTTTTTCTCCTTAGGGATAAAACAAGCATTCAGAATGGGGAAAAGTCTTGCTTTTTTTCCCATTAAACACTTTGAGGTTTTTAAGAAAACAATAAAAGCACTTTTCACCTTGACCGTTTATAGACTAATTACAGTGTCATGGTCCTAGTAATTCAACTCTGACTTTTCACGTCTCTCTTTTTCATATATTTGAATTATCTCAGGTAAAATTTCTCTCATATGTGTCATTATTATGTGATAGTTTTGTTTCTATTTCTCTTCTATTTAATACATATATGTAAAGAGAAAGATAAATAAAAAATTCTCACACGATGGCACATAAGAAAATGTACGAATCTCTTTCTCATGGGTCAATAAAGATAGTGGTTACTGTGCATAGTGCAATTTGCTCAGCTGGCTACTCCATATTCTTTTAATCCTTTGCTTCCTTTTTGTTCCCTCTTTGCTAATTTGTTTTTTTCTTCATATCTCCAACTTTGAAAAAAGAAAGAAAGAAAAAGAGCTCACTTTCCTGAATCTTGAGCCTTTTTCTATTTTTTAATTTATGAAGTGGTTGTCTTCAGTTCTTGTTTGTAGCTACTAACTCAGAATCTCAAGCTTGAAAAATGCTCTCTAGTTTCATGCAAATTCTCTGGATTTGTGTGCTGCTGCTGTGAACATGAAAAGCACATGTAATTACTTGAAATTTTGGAGCACCCCATCAAGGTAGCATCTTCCATAGCTTCTTCAGTGACTGCATCTGTATACTGATACATGATTATGCTGCTTATGAGCTCTCCCATGAATCCTTGTGCTGCCTCTTTGCTTCCCTTCAGGTGATTACTCATTGAAAATTCTTGCCTTTTTTTGCCCTTGCATGCCAACTGGTACTAGTGATGAGCTTGCAGATCTGGGGTTTTTTCCAGTGATGTTCAATAATGCTGACTTCTAGTTTCTAAATCATGGTTCCCACATTGTGAATTTGGTTTCCAAATTTCAAGGATTTGCTTCAGAAGGATTTTTGGGCTTCCTTCTTGTGCTGGTGCTAAATGTTTTTCTTCTTGATGTGAGGTGCTAATTCTAAATGTTTGGAGCACTTGGGTTCTGTTTTATGTTTTTTTGTTTTGGTTTAGGATCTGAAGGTATCTGTGGAGAAGAATGATTTCTTTTTAGTTGGTCTCTTGCTAAAAAATTAATTGTTGAACAACTTTGACTGTTATTTGATCTATCAATTTCCTTCCTAATCCATTAAATTGGGTTAACTCATTCATACTATTCAATGTATAAATTTTAGTTCTGCTTTCGCCTTAATTAAAGGGGTCATGAGAAAGCTTACACTGGTTAGTGGTTGGTTAGGTTTAGAGAACTATCTATTTCTGAGCATTAACTGCAGAAAGGTACAATGTTAGTTCAAGTTATCAAACCCACTCTATATTCTAGGAAGTTTGAACAAAGCTAAAATTACCTACTCCTACAACTTAACTTTACAGAGAATATATCCTTGGATTCTTTTACTTTCCTCTTCAAACCGAATCATGGAATTGTTTATGACCTTTTGTAGTAAAGCTTGCTTTCTCTTAAAAATGGTTAATTTTTCAGCTAATATCTTATGTCTTCATATTTTGGAGGGGATTGGTTATTTGATAGACCAATAATTTTTCCTTTCATTTCCTTTCCCTTCCTGACCAAACTGTCTTAACATATTACTTTTGATAGTCATCTTCATCACTGCTTATTACTCTTTGTAATTGATTTGCAGCTATGGTTTAGGTATAGAAATATTTTAGTTCAACTGTAACTTGAGTAATCTCCTTTTTTTAGCATAATTCTAACTTCAAAGTTCATATTTTCCATCTCCAGTTATTGAAAACCTCCAAATGATACAGTTGTTTTCGCGAGATTTTTTCCTTCTCATTCCACCACTTATCCACCTAGTGGGAAAAGACTTTAGTTGTTTGTATTGTGGTTTTCTTTCACTTTTACCCTTAGTTACTCCAAACAAGGATTGTGACTGGTGTAGATAACATGTTCCTAGCACTAAGTTTAGGTTACTATTGTTCTGTTGTCAGTTATCACTATAAAGTTGAAGCTACATGAAGTGCGCTTTAAACTATTGTTTATGTTTCTGAATATTAAGTATTTTCTTTTAATTATGGAAATTTACTCCTCCATTATCTTTATGATGGTAGTGAAAATCTTACAAGTAAGCAAAAATAGATTGCAAGAGTTTAACCATTCCAAGGCTTACAACTGCATATATGTTTTTTTGTTGATGTGGATTCTTCTTTTAATTAACTGGAATTATTCTACTTATAATTTCTGAAAAGTTGTCATTATATTTCCACATTCTGAATTTGTGATAAAGTACTTCTTCATGCTAATCTATCCTCACTGTAATCGTGGCTATGGTGCTAAAACAGGAAAATATGAAGGATGGCAGAGGTTACTTTGAATTCAATTGTCAATATCTTATACCTTACAGTGAATAAACACCCCATGAAGTTCTACCGCCCTCGAATACACACTTTTCTCTTTGTCATCGTCATTCTTTCTCCCCTGGTTATTGCTGATCTAAGTTCTGATAAGCAAGCCCTTCTTGAATTTGCTGCTGCTGTCCCCCATCGTCGAAACCTTAAGTGGGAATCAGCTACTTCAATCTGTAAATCTTGGGTAGGCATCACTTGCAATCCAAATGGCACTCGTGTTGTTTCAGTCCGGCTCCCGGGAATTGGATTAGTAGGCACCATCCCAGCCAATACACTAAGCAAGCTTGACTCAGTCAAAACTATCAGCCTTCGCTCTAATCTACTCAGTGGAAGTCTACCTCCTGATATTACTTCTCTTCCTTCGCTGCAATATCTCTACCTTCAGCATAATAACCTTTCTGGTGATATACCTACCTCATTGTCAGCCCAGCTCAATGCCCTTGTTTTGTCGTACAATTCCTTCACCGGTGGTATTCCGAAGGCAATACAAAACTTAACACAACTAAGTAGATTGAGCCTTGAGAACAACTCCTTATCTGGGTCAATACCTGCACTTAATGTCACTAAGCTCAAGCATTTGAATTTAAGCTACAACCATTTCAATGGCTCTATCCCTGCAGCTCTTCAGGTTTTCCCAAATTCTTCATTTGAAGGGAACCCTCTACTATGTGGGTTACCTCTGAAGTCATGCTCTGCAGTCCCCCCTACATCTCCTGCTTCGACTCCACACCCATCGCCAACTCCTACAAGGCATAGCTCAAAAAATAAGCTGAGTAAGGTAGCCATCATTGCAATTGCTGTTGGTGGAGCTGTGCTGTTGTTTTTTGTAGCTCTTGTCATTTTCTTTTGCTGCTTAAAGAAAAAAGATGATGGAAGCTCCAGAGTAAGTAAAGCGAAGGGTCCCAGTGGTGGGAGGACTGAAAAGCCTAAAGAAGAGTTTGGAAGTGGGGTGCAAGAAGCTGAGAAAAACAAGCTTGTTTTCTTTGAGGGCTCCTCTTATAATTTTGATCTTGAAGATTTGCTGAGGGCTTCAGCTGAAGTTCTTGGAAAGGGTAGTTATGGTACTGCATATAAGGCTATCTTGGAGGAGTCAACAACAGTTGTGGTGAAAAGGTTGAAGGAAGTTGTAGTAGGCAAGAGGGAATTTGAACAGCAGATGGAGATTGTGGGAAGGATAGGACACCACCCGAATGTGCTTCCTCTTCGCGCTTATTATTATTCAAAAGATGAGAAGCTATTGGTTTATGACTATGTCCCAAATGGCAACCTCTCTTCCCACTTACATGGTATGCATTTCTGTTTCCCCTTGTTTCAGTTAGGACTAAAAAAATTGAACTTCTTTTCTTTTATTCAGCATTTGAGCTCAGCTCATATATATTATGCATGAACTTTTGTGTGTACACCATGTTTGACTTCATAATATTTGATTAGAAGAACAGAACCTACTATTGTTGAGTGAATGTAACAAGAATTTAATGGGCACATCAATTTCTGACATGTACACTTAATTCTAAAACTGTGATGGCAAAATATTGAAATAAGAACCATCCATTAGTCTCATGATTGGAAGTCCTTATGGATAATCTGATTTTCTAACTGTTGATGTAATTTATTTTATAGTATGTATACCTGAGTCAGCGCTTCACTTTCACTTAACTCGAATCTGAATTTGATGACAGGTAATAGAGCAGGTGGAAGAACTCTATTAGATTGGAACTCCAGAGTAAAAATCTCTCTTGGAATTGCCAGAGGAATTGCTCACCTACATTCAGTTGGTGGTCCAAAATTCACACATGGAAATATCAAAGCCTCAAATATCCTCCTCAAGCATGACAATGATGGCTGCATTTCTGATTTTGGCCTGACCCCGCTCATGAATGTTCCTGCAACCCCTTCTAGAGCTGCAGGTTATCGTGCTCCCGAGGTGATTGAAACCCGGAAGCACACTCATAAATCAGACGTGTACAGTTTTGGCGTGATCCTTCTGGAAATGCTTACAGGGAAAGCACCACAACAGTCTCCGGGACGTGATGACATGGTTGATCTCCCTAGGTGGGTCCAGTCTGTTGTTAGGGAGGAGTGGACAGCCGAGGTGTTCGACGTGGAGCTAATGAGGTACCAAAATATAGAAGAAGAAATGGTGCAAATGTTGCAAATCGGCATGGCATGTGTGGCGAAGGTTCCAGATATGAGACCAAGCATGGAGGAAGTAGTGAGAATGATAGAAGAGATCCGGCAATCTGACTCAGAGAACCGGCCATCTTCCGATGAGAACAGATCCAAGGACTTAAATGTTCCAACTCCATGATTAACCTTTTTTCTTGTGTTGAAAACACATTGAATTCAATGGTATATAAGAGTGCATGAAACATTTCAATCAGATGGAATTACTTTTGTATTGTTCAGTAGGAAGGCTTATTTTCTTGAAATTCTTATGTATTAAAGTTGTGAATTTGTGATTCAATTCATGATTTTCATTCAGGAACAATTCATTGATCTTTTTTAACTGTTATGCTAATTGATAACACCCTATGTGGAAAATCTCTGCAAAATCTTTGTGAAAATGATGCATGTATGTCTGATATATGAAAATGATAATTTCATTCTAATTATTTATGAACTTTGAGATGATAGAGTTAAAAATGGTCTTAATGTTTTAAGTTCCCAAGTAAATTATTATGAAAGCATCTTTTTCCAACTCCTCTAAAATGAGATACCAATCATGGAGTTATTTTATTGATTCTTTTAAAGTAGGCACTCACTATTACTAGTTATGATCATTTATTTTACTCTCTACAGTGAGGAGCCAAATCCGGCTCTGAACTTGTTACTAGATCATTTTTACTTGCTTACCAGTCGAAAATTTCCAACTGCAATGAGGTTTTTTCATTTGCTAAGTAAGTTGTTTCTAGTTTCTAGATAGATTGCCTTTTGATCTGTTCATGAACAAGAATTGTAATCTCTCACATTATCTATCATCTACCTCCCGAATTATCTTCCACCCAGACACTACCTTGATATGAAGTCTTCAAGTCCAAATTGCATCACTAAATTCATGCGTGTTTTCACCTGAATGCAAATAATTTGACTTCACATGCAGGCCTTCTTCCATCATTGTCCAATGTCATTGTCACATCCAAATTCATGTATTTTATTAACACAATCTCAACCCACGTGTTGATGCGTTGAAATGTGTGTTTCACATTTGCATTAACTTAACAAGTTTTGTGTGTTTGGTTTTCACTTACAAAAACACTTGAGTGCCTCTTAAATCACATCTCTATTTCCAATGCACCTCAATGTGAAATTAAGAATCCTAATTTTTAATAATAATAAACGTAAAACTAAAGAATCCTAGAGCAAAGTACTCCATATATTTATCAGATTAGTGCGCTGACTGTGAAATGAGAGATTAGATTCGCGCCTATTGGACGTGGAAATACCTTAATTAATACCAACAAAGTACTACAGATAATTTACAACAGCTTTGTAAACAATTTAACTTTCCATAACATAAACAAACTGGGTCAACAGATAAAGGGATAGCAGTCTGCATGAATAATTAAATCTCTTCTATTAAACACTTGCTTTTGATTTCTGCTTTTTTGTTCAATCTTTCAGCCTTATTACTCCCATGAAATTCCACAGCTGATGTCTTTTCTGCTCCCACAATAGCTGCCAAAGAAGACCAAGCTTCCTCTGGCTGCTCATGAACCCAACACATGATGAAATATATCTTCCTCTCTGCCATCTTATTGGCACTTCTAATCTCATCCCTTCTCAACCTTCTTGGCCTTCTTTCTGATTTGTTCTCCTTTCCCCCTTCTTGAACCAACCTATGCATATCACAAAGGGCACACACCAGAGCAGAACTTCCCAATGCAAGAAGGCTTATCACATCATCAACACCACCCAAACCAAATTGCAACCCACCCATGTGTCTGTAAGCTGGAGAGCATGTCTGCTCCAAGCAATGAGAGAGGGCTTCCATCAAAGTTTCTGGCTGTTCGCCACGACCCAACACTGAGGACACACTCAACACAACTGTAACTGATCCTAGAGGATCTGACCTCCAATCTCCGTTGTAGACGCGAAGAGTGAAGCAGTAGCTATATAAGATATCAACAAGGTGAACAGTTAAAAGTGGTGATGGCTCCTTTGAACTAAGCTTGTTTAGAGGAGGAAGTGGGGTTTCAGGGCCAGGAGGAATGTCACTGGATTCATCACTTCCAGTTTCATCTTGCAATTCCTGCTCTGATAGCAGTTGAACGAGTTGAGTTCCTTCCTTACTAAGACGGATTTTTCGGGCGGAAGGCTTTGACCACCATGGATCCCATGGTTTAATCATCTTGCTCAATTCCCCGCAAGCAATTGCTCTATGAAAACGTCTTTTCTCTTCAAGTGATAAATCGTCAAAACTGATTTCTTGTCCTGTAGGGAGATAAAAATCAAATCAGCCTTACCCAACTGTGAGATGGACATAAGCTTGTTTTACTGGCAGTGCAGAGCCAGAGCAGTTAGAATACACCAAAAATAAAGACTAAGCATTTGATAGGGACATACCAGACAGAATTTTCTCCATTGTCTCCTCGGATAAAGTTGAATCTGCAGAAGCTAAGAAAATAATCGGAGGGAGTATCAGTACATAGATCATGATAAAAATTACAACTGTAAAATAATCACCAAATAAGAGTACACTTCTATTGTGACAACTTATCATACAACTACGTTCATTGGATGACTAGCCATGCTGAGCTTCGGTAAACAGTAATTCTAAAATCCCCATTAATTCAATGCTTCATTGACTGTACATCAATCAGCAACTATGACTAGCCATCTTCTAAAAATTACCTCATTCACACAAACTACTAGTA
Organism: Acmispon strigosus; assembly: GCA_030819835.1. Classification (NCBI taxonomy): domain Eukaryota; kingdom Viridiplantae; phylum Streptophyta; class Magnoliopsida; order Fabales; family Fabaceae; genus Acmispon; species Acmispon strigosus. The sequence continues at coordinate 40,311,950 of JAUAMA010000005.1, read as the reverse complement.
GTCCTGTATGAACTAAAAAAACAAACAGATTTTTTCAATTTTCATCCATCAGCAACTATAAGTTGCCATCTTCTAAAAAATTAACTCACCCACACAAACAATTAGTAGTCCTATACCAAATAGCAAAAGCAAACAGATTTTTCCACTGCACAGAATATATATAAAAAGGTTACGGAGGAATTGTTCCAATTCACCTTCACAGTTTATCATTGTCCATTATGCAACAGAGAAAAATTGGAGATCAAGTCAAATGTGAATGACAATACCATGTGAGGAACCTTGAGAGGGAGTTTTTTCTCTAGGAGTCTATAATAATTATATGACTGGCACATAATTTTTCATGGAACAAATTGATTTTGGTTTTTGATAGAACCCAATGACATTGATTGAGCAATGTAGCCATCTCCCAACTCTTGGGACAAAGCTAGGTTGTAGTTGTCTATGTCGTTATCACAATAAGTAAAGACTAAGCTTCAAAGAAAATACAGAAACTAGATAATTTTACATGCAAAGATAAATATCAAACAAAAAGGACTGCAGTAAAAAACATTGAACCATATGGATGCAAAGTCAAAATATAGATAACTTACCATCCTCATCCATGCTATCCATTTCCTCTTCTGAATGAAATCTCTTCAGTATGTCCAACATTTTATGTTTAGCTTGTTCATCAGGCTGCATTTGCCGAAGCTCCTGAACTACATTTTCTTTCATGAATGATTCAGTACAACGAAGACCATGAGACTGTCAAAATTACAACAAAAGATGATCAAAATCACACCATTTTGTACTTTGTAAACAAACAAGAACCTAGGTCCAGAGTATCTATAGAAAAGGCATGTGAGAAACAACCATTTCGTAGAATCATAATATTCAATAAAAGCATAACCAAGGAAGCAGATTAAGGAGAAGAGAAAAACAAAACGCATCTGTAAACCAAAATAACATAATTAATCCTCTAGTTTCTAAATGTTCATAGTGAAAATTCCCAAATACTTAAACTAGTCTAAGAACACTAGTTCGTTCAATAAATGTACTCTCCAAAACATATATATATATATATATATATATATATATATATATATATACACTGTATATAGTATTGATCTTTGGGTTTTGAAATGGTTGTGCCACATAACATGATGGGAAATCCCACATAGAGCCTTGGAATACATTAATCAAACTTGTATAAAAAAAGGGCAGCCCGGTGCACAAGTGCTCCCGCATTCAAATCAACTTAAATGTAACTTTACTTACTTTATAACATTGGAGAGAACAGTATCGTGAATTACATCGAGGACATGTGTATTGGGAGAACTGCTTCTGGCATCTGTCCTTGTATGAAAAGGCAAAAAGAATATTAGTTTGATTAGTACTCTTACTAAAGAAATAAATCTGGGGGAAAATCTCAAAATAAAATTAATTTTCACTGCAAAGGCTGACACGACATATGACTCAAAGCAAGCGAATGATCCAAAACTTGAGGATCTATTGTTTTAGTTAATACATGTTATAAACTGGAACTGAAAATTGAAACTTCTCCGCATACACATGTTCAATGATAGAGTTAAGATTACTCTTGCATTTTAAGAGTTTTTACTATAACTAAACTATCCATCTCTTAAATTACCTCAAGAGAGTGACCAGAATCCCTTTGAACTAGCACTCAAAGTTTAGTTTCATTTTCAACTACTAAACTAAGTAAAGAGTAGTGCAGTTTTTATTACTGCATGACTCAAATATCAAGGTTAACCTCTGAAAACTTAGTAATAAACATAGGCAGATGTCAGCTCATCAGTCCTCATAAATTACACCTATAAGAGCAGCTCAGAGAAAACAGAGAATTATGTTTTTTTTTCCCTTCCTAAAAATGAAATTAGAAAAATAAGTAAAGAAAAATAGGGAAATGTTTTTTTTAAGTAAATTAAAAATCGAATACGTAAAAAAAACTAAGTTATAGATGAACATACACATGACAGATTATTCGAGCATGGTTGAGCAAGGGCGTAGAAGATTTGTCAGATGTAACTACAGAATCAGCCATAGTCCACACACTGGGGCCAACAAGTTGCTCTCCTTCAATTACTCAACTGCAATTATCTCCTTGAGAAATTAGCGCTTCAGCTCCAAAATGTCGGGTTCAAACGGCGAACTTTGGCATTTGATACTTCTGTATATTCAGATAAGATAACACAGGACCCAGTTCAAATTGATTCAGCACCCTTTCATGCTCAGTTGTGATATAGAAATCTGGAAAAATAAATAAATTACGCTGACAAGAAAGGGATAAAACAGAAAGGGAGAAAAAGGGATCAGGAAGCTCACCAGAACTGCACGACATAGGAGGGTCATTCTGCAAAACTGAAAAGGTGAGAAAACGCAGCGCAGAAACCAGTGTCCCACAAATACCCACGCAGAATGGTGAAGTTTTATTTTATACTATTTGAGAAGGGACTCCAGTCGGTCACCACTTTCGTCCTGCACTTGAAGTAAATAGGGCTTAAGTGTGTGTACTAGTTCTAGTTTGCAGGGTTCATGGTGGTTTCTCGAATGTGTTAGGATGGAACTTGATTATTTCGGCTACTTTTTAATCTTCACCGTTATATTATTATATTATATAAATAAATAAAAACCGATATAGATTTACTCTATGTTTGGATGGAAATATGAAAATAAGATATTAAGATGAAAAAATATAAAAATAATAATTTAAAAGGAAAAAAAGTGACATGATTTTTAAGTTATTTTGATTAAGAGGAAAAAATAATGAAAAAGTGAGAGTAATGAAAATGAGTGTGATTTATAATTTTTATTTTAACTTTTGATATAAAACTTATAAAAATATTTTTTTCATTTCTTATGGTATCCTACGGCCAACAGTTCCATACGTACCGCTGATGGATCAAACCCGTGGACTAGATGCTTAAGGTGTTCGTCATTATATATTATTTATACCCACGATTTCAATTTCGTCACAAAACAATTTAGTTACGGTAAAAATCTTTCGTAGGTATATCCTACCTATAGCCACGGTTAATACTGTGTCCGTCGGTATATGTTATCTATACCTACACTTTATGTTTCTGTCACTAAAAATGTCCATTGGTATATGGCAAATTTCTTGTAGTGCAAGAAGAGTATGGGCATTGGGGAAGAGTATGGGATTGGTCTTTGATGGCTCTGATCAGGAGGCAATTTAGGGGCTGATGCAGAATATGCAGGAATATTTATTCTAAATCGATATTTTTTGTGTTTGGAGGTGGGGTGAGGGGTGTGGTGCGTTATAGATGGGATCATTTCTATGGCAAGATCATAGCCTTAGGAGGAGAATAATAAAAGCTTCCTCCACATGCAAGGGACTTGCCAAAAGATAGTAATAGCAGCATAAAAATTATCTCATTGGAAAGACATTATTGTCTATTTCACGTCAATTTACCTTTGTATCAATTTTCCTCAATCAACTGAGTGGAGAATTAACAGGAGACTAGGAGACTGTTAGTGCACTATTTTCCTTCCGCACTCATTTTCATTCCCCTTCCAAGCACATAAAACAGCAATTTTCTTGTCCTTTTCCATACTTGCAAAATACCTTGAAACAAACATAGTATTAGTCAATACTACAGGAGGGTACTGGAGGAGAAGCAAAGGTAGCAGTAGAAGAAGAGCAACTGAACAAGTTAAGCCTGCTCAGACCACTGCGAGTGGTGGTTGAAGGGACACGGGAAGAAAAAGAGAGCGAAACAGCGAACCGAAATTGGAAATTATTGAAAGTTATTATGAACCGCATCGTTCTTTTTTTCTTTTTGTGAAGTAAGGTTCAATTTTTGTGATCAAGAAGCTGCTTTACTTATCAATGAACCCTTTTCAACCAACAAAGAAGGTAGAAGGTAGAGACACCATCAGGTCTTCAAAGAGTTTGAGACATTCATCAATTACAAAAAAAGAAACCCTTTCCATACTCCATCACTTCATATCAACCACATAAGAGATCAATATTGTGAGAAAGCATATGCAGTTTTAATTGAATCATGGATTATGGTTTGCAGGTAATGAGATATGGAGGCATTTTCTATCACAATTATCAGATCCAACGAAGCACAATAACACCATAGACATTCCAAAGCTAGCTTATCAGTCATCACGCAAGCCCATGGGCATTAATGAATTCAGCAACAATAATAATCATCCAAGAATAACAATCACCAAGGGTGTGAATTCACATGAGCAGAAAAACAGAATGAAATCAAAGATGAGAAAACAGTTTAAAAAATAATTAATACCAAACTAATAGACAACTGCTGCAGCGGAGGTTTGGCGGCGTTGTAAAAGCCTCGAACTGGTTCAGTGATACAGGGGGTTCGTGGAGGCACCGGAACGACACGGAGCGGCAGAAACAGCGGTGGTGGAATCCGACGGCTGCAACGGTGGTGGAAGAAGCCGACGGGGAAGGGGGCGTGCGAAGTTGCACGAGGAAGAGACGGTGACGGTGCTGCGACGGCGTGGTGAAGGAACGGAGAAACGGCGACGATCCAGTGACGGCGACGATCCAGTGACGGCGACGTAGGTGGCTGAGAGCGAGGTTAAAGGAGGTTCTGGAGCGAGTTCTAACGGCGATGGTGGGGACTGCAGGCTCCAAGATGTTGAAGGGGGGACGAAGGAGTGGTGCGGCGGCTAGGGTCTTAGGCTCGACGGTTGGAAGGAAGAGGAAGATCGAGGTTGAAGGAGATGACGGTGGCGAGGTCTGGTGTTGGAAGAAGAGGGGCGGCGGCCAGGAGAGAAAGTGGTTGAGCGTTGATGGTGGTGGTGAAGAGAAGAGGAGCGGCGGCCAGCAGGGAGAGAGGTTGAGCGTTGATGGTGGTGGTGAAGAGTGGCGGTGGCTGAATGAAGGTGAAGAATGTGAGGATTTGATGGAGGAGGTGTGTAGCGGCTACAAAGGTGAGGGAAGAGGAGTTAGGTTTTTTTTTTAGAGTGTGGGAGGAGAGAGGAAAAAAAGGCTGCTAGCTTATTTCTTTTTCTTTTTTGTTTGGAAGAAAGGAGTGAATAGGGAATAGGGATGTGTGGAATGAGTAGTGAATAATGGTGTGTGTTTCTCAAATGGATAATAACACTTTTAGTCTCTCACTTATCACGATTTGGTACTTTTGGTCTCTAACGAAAAAAAATTAGTCTAAATAGTCCCTTACTTTGTCAAACGACAGCAGTTTTAATCTCTCGTTACTGTTCCGTTAGTTAACATTTTCTATTAAAATATTTAACAGTTTTTGGAATAAAAAATAACATAGTGGACAAAAACCCAGAAAAGCCTAGATTCTACATCAACATCTTCATCATTCATCTTCATCTCCTTCAACATCATCATCCACAATTACACAAACCACAAAACTAGCAACCTCAACTCCAAAGCCTACCATAATGTGAAAAATGATCAATCGGGAATTGTCGTCTTTCATTTTTCTGAGTAAACCTTCAACATTCTAGAGTTTCAAAATTAACAAAATTCAAATTGACCCCACGATCGAGAATCAGAATGAGGTGAAATAAGGTTAAACAATAAATTTTTCTCAAAAAAAACAAATCAAAACCCCCATACATCGCAAATTTTCGCATAAAACTTGAAACTTTCCTTCACGACCTGTTAGATCGCAAACCCTAGATCACCAATTTGGGGAAGAACGAACCCTAGGTTGCAAATTTGGGGAAGAAAAGAAGAAGAAGGGCGGCGGCGGCTGTGTTGCCAGAGGAAAAGAAAAGAAATTCAATTTCTGTTGAGAGAGAAAGAGGAAAATAAGGGCAGCTGGGTTTTGGGATGTGAGTTATGAGAGAGTTGAATTTTCTATTTAAGAGGGAATAGGTTATTTCAGTTTTTCTTCTCTATCTCTTAACCAAAATTCATATATTAATTTTAAAAATCATGCTCAATTAACTAATTAATCCAATTAGCATATATAATAAGACAGAATTTAATATATATTTTAACTAGGTTCATAATCCAATTAACTAATTAATATATAATAAGACAGAATTTAACATATATATATATATATATTAGCATACACGGCTGGTTTATTATTATTTTCTTTTTTTTTTCTTTTTTTTCTAATAATCATATATATATATATAAACTTACCAAAACAAAATTATAACTAATTAAAATAGAGAAAAAAAACAGCTATCAATATATCACATAAAAATAGGTAATATACTCATCTTAATTTTCAAATCAAATCCCCTTAATTTTGTGATAAGATAAAATACAATTTGTGTTTAAAATATGATCTCAACCAAAAACTAACAAAAACAAAATATATTGAAATAAGTATATCAGATATGGCTGTTATATATATATATATATATATATATATATATATATATATATATATATATATATATATATATATATATATATATATATATATTATTTATCCTTTTTCCTTTAATAATAAAATAATTTTATAATAAAAGCATATATTCTATTACGTATATTTATATATTTAAAATATTTCTTTAATATTATATATATATATATATATTTAATATAGGTTTCTAAAATAGTTTAACCAAAATTCTCACACTAGAACTAGAAGATATGTTTTCTAGCAATTTAAAAATAATAATTCATATATATTCTTCCAAAATTTTCATGATAAATACAAAACAATTCAACAAACACAAAGCTCAAAGTCGATCAAAAGTCAGTCAAGGACCAAAACATAAATACTCCGCTTTCATCACATTCCTCAAGTGTGTGTCCTCCGGAAGTTGCTTCTCGTGCCTCCCCTGACAAAGCCACCCGCAATAGAGAAGTTCTAGTGGTGGTGATATTGTCGGTCGTACTGAGGTTTGTCTCGTCGATCATCAGTATGGTTGGCGCGTCAATCCCCTTGGCGGTCCTCGTGTCGGGCATCCCTGGGTTCGTCGCGGCGGTTATCTCTTCTTCTGTTTGGGTAGTTCCCCTTCCGGTCGTCTCTCCCTCTCCATCAGTCATTATCTTTTGATCGCGCCTGATTTCGGTAGGGGCTCCGCGATTGTCAACGGCTAGGCCGGTAGAGCTGGTTTGAATTTACGTACTTCTTCAGGTGACCTTCTCATATTAGCTCCTCAATCTTACTCTTTAAGGTCCGGCACTCGTCAGTGGGGTGGGCGGGCCCGACATGGTAATCGCAGTACGCAGAGCCACTCGTGTTCTTCGGGTTCTTCAAAGGAGGCAGTCGCTCCTTGAGATTTGTATGCTGGTTCTCCCGAAGAATCTGGGATAGTGAGGTGTTGAGAGGGGAGTAGTTGTTGAAACGCTTGTTGAAGTTGTGCGGGTCGGCAGGGCCCTTGCCCGCAACAGTAGGAGGTGCAACACTAGGTATGTTATTTTGAAGTGGTCCTAGTGGGATTGACTAGGCAATCTCCTTCACGAGCTTCCGGGCTACCTCGCTCTCTTCCTGATTCAAGAATTTTTCCGACCAGGTGACAAATTTCTACATCGTAGTCGATTTATTTTTGTCCAGGGAGGATAGTAAGCGGCTGGGCTCCAGGAAGCCCTGTTGCATGAGTTGTAGTTGCATCTGCTCTTGTAGATTAGGCACCCAGCTAGCCTCATCGTAGAATCTATTGAGGTAGCTGTGGAGAGGCTCGTTGGGCCCCTGTTTAACCAGGGCCAAAGTTTGAGTGGTCCTGGGTAGTTGTTTGGCAATGGCGTAGCGTCTCAAGATTTGTTGAGGTCGCTCGAGCAGTTGATGGATCCAGCGAGAAGAGACTGGAACCAAGCCATTGGGTTCTCCCTGAGGTTGAGTGGGAAACACCGACACATGAGGGACTCTTCGCCCCAGGACACTGCATGGAGCCCAAATATAAGTTGATGTGGATTTGGGGGTCGGTGGTTCCTGCGTATGGCTGCGCGAACAAGGTTCAGATGAAGCCCCAGGTCCAGGGTCGTTGGACGATTTTCGGGGAAAACGGGCCATGTACTGGAGGGGCGGCCAATGCGACTGGGGTGGCGCGGGCCTATCTGCATGGCCGCGAGCCAAGGGCTCGTTCCTCTGCCTGAGGATCTGTACAAATCCTTCATCACGGAGTGAGGGTGATTGATCGTTGCTCTAGCTAGCCTCTACCTGAGTTAGGTCTCTCTCCGATCGGAGGTGGTCGCGCTCCTGTTTGAGTTGTCAAATTTGGGACTACGTCTGTTGGATGAGGGCGAGGGATTCCGCGCCGAGGGGTTGGGCCTCCTGCTCGTCTTGTGTATGCCTTTGTTCCATGGCTATCACTCGCTGGTTGAGTTGTTCTAGTGTCAACCTGGCGGCCCGTGGGGGAATTGCCAAGCCTAGGGGAGTTGGTGCACGCAGAGGGTTCCGCCTTGTCGCCCCGGCGCTGAGCTGGGGGTGACCTGTCTGTCATTGGGCTTGGTTGGTCGCCCTGGTTACCCGGACGACAGCCTCTTCTCCTCGTTTAGAGGTAGTTCGAGCTTGAAAACAGAGGGAGCGTCCTCCTCCGTTAGAAGCATCAAAGTAGAAGCGGTCGTCATGCCATTGGGGAAATCCTAAGGTCACCTAATCCAAAAAGATGTCATAATGTACGCCATACAAACATGACATAAAAACAGTAAATATCCGGACTCATCAAAAGAGAACGGAACAATAACAACAATTGTTTGATTGAGCGGCTATCCTTCTCTAAGCCCTTAATACCCTCTCCACCCTCATCCATCTCGTTTGGGCTCCTCTCTACAATCACTAACACTCTGACAGTCTCAGAAGGTCCTCCATTGAATGAAGCTCTATATTCCCTAGCACCCTGCCATCTCCTCCCAGGAGACCAAACCTCCTTCCCACCACTCCTGATAAAGATAGGTCGGGTCCTAGGTGGGATAGGAGAAGATTGTACTGGGACAATGCATGAGGCCATAGTAGAGGTTGGTATATGTACTTGTGTAGGCATGGGCGGAGTAGGTGATGGTACCTCTTGAGTCCTGTGGTGCAAGGAAAAGTGATTCACCATGTACAGATTTAAGTCGAAGATTGGTAGGTAGAAGGAAGATATCAAGAGTAAATGTATAAGAAATTCACAAGTTACACTATTCACTTAACAATATCACCTAGGATGGATTAAGATAACAAATTATTTAATTTGATTTAATTTTTTTTAATAAAACCTGTGAAGTATATTAAGAAGAAATAGTGTTCTCAGATGCCCAAAAATATTATTGTTTTTTAAACTATTAATACTATTATTATTTTGGTGATAGAGTTTGTTAATTATTTCCTATTATTGTTAGGATTACTAGTATATGACGACATTATGTTATTTATACCATTGGTAATCTATATTTATTCTCTTTATCTCAACCATGGAAATAAAATAAAATAAAACGTCACGACGTTCATCTCACGCTATCATCCAATCCATTCCTTTCTGAAAATTCTAGAACCTCTCTTTGTTTCGTCGGTTCCCTTTCTTCTTCTTATTCTCCACCTTCTTCAACCCTCGCTGCCTCTCTCTTATCTGTTTTTCGCTGATTCATTGTCTCTGAATCCCTTGTTCCTCCACCTCCTCTGAGGTTCTGACCCAGGTCGGTTTTCTCCTTCTTTCGCTTTCTCTGTGCTGATTGAAATCGATTTTGCTGCCCCTTCCTTCTGTACAAATTAAAGTTCAAGTCTTTTTGGGTTCAATTTTGTTGATCGGTTTCTGGGTCTCACGATCTGTTGCAGATAACCTTTATTACGTTTCTCAGCTTTTTTTTTTTTTTTGTATTTATTTTGTTTCTGTTTTCTGAAGTTTAGCTATGGCGTCGAAGCGCATCTTGAAGGAGCTCAAGGATTTGCAGAAGGACCCTCCAACATCTTGCAGTGCGGGTGAGGTTCCTGATCCCTATGCCCCCCACCCCCTTTTTGTGTTGTATGAAAAGTAAATTTTTTAATTTTAATCTTTAAATTTCCAACTGTAGCAAACTGCGCCCCTGTATTAGCTTTTAGATTTCAAATTGGAGAGCTGATTTTAGACAAAAAAACATAGCTTTTAATATTTGCTTGTGTTTGTCTGGTTTTTTTTTTTTTTTTTTTTTACTAATATGGCAAAATGTGGGTAAGGCTGTTCTTGCCGTTGAATATTTTGTATGTGTGAATCATTTGTATATTTGTTGAAATTTGGCTCCTCTAAATGATGATGCACTTTAGAGAGAAAGGTGTATAGTTATATAATCATTGATTAGAAAATCAACGGCTAATATTGTAGTAAAATATATGCACATGTTTAACTAGTTATGTTTTTTTTTTATCAGCCAGTTTAACTAGTTATGTAATTTGTTTAAATTTGCTCTGGTGGTTTTCCTGTCTACACTTTTCCCTTTTGAGGTGTTGCACCCAAGCCCCGATTGTTTTATGAAGCTATATTTATCCAACAATTAAGCTACTTCATATGTATAAGCTGTTTGTTGTTTGAAATTAGTTATAGGGTCCTCTTACTTTTATATTTTACTAACTGAAATGTTTTTTTTAATACGTCAGGTCCTGTGGCTGAGGACATGTTTCACTGGCAAGCCACAATCATGGGACCTGCTGATAGCCCATATGCTGGTGGTGTTTTCCTAGTTTCAATTCATTTCCCTCCGGATTATCCTTTTAAGCCACCAAAGGTACCGCGGTATCCTACCTTTTTCCTGCATTAGTTGCTTGTATCATTCTTCTGATGTTGCATTAATGTTGAGGGTTGGTTTGCTATACATCCTGTCATTCAACTTGTCCTTCTTGGAGTTGTATCTGTGGAGTTCAAACTGCTTTCAAAAGCATTTTGTTTCAAAGATGATTGTGACTATGAACACAGCGTTCAGTGTGCTCAATTTTCAGTAATACTTGAGGTTTTATTGAGCTAGGTTCTTGACAACCTTTGCTCATATTGCTCAAACTGTTGCCAGGTTGACTGGTTTGAAACCAGGCTTGCATTAATGCAATTGCTAACAGTTCATTGTGAGTGCTCTTGGCTAGTTCTAGACTATGCGAAGGAGGACCTCCTTATTAAATTTACAGTGGATGTGGTGTAAGTTATGATTATACTTACATCTACTGGATTAAGGGATAGAAATACCTTTATTGGGTAACAATAGTGAACTATGGAGGTGCTAAAGGATTTAGAATGCTTGATTAGCTTCTTTTGAAGCAGTGCAGTTCTCTTCCTTGTTAAAGGAAAAAGTGAGTGTTGTTTGATACATATTATTGTACTAGTTTTTTTTTTTTTTTTTTCACTTGTTGTTGGTGTTTTCTGGATGGAGTTTCCTGGAAGGGTTTTGGGGCTGTTGTGGTTCATTTCTCCTTCTGATATGTTTGTTTTGTGGTTTCTATGGGTTTAGTTTGTTTTCCTTCAGCTTGTGCTTTGTTTTGAAGTATACCGTGCCTCTCTTGCATTTACCCTTTATTTCATATTTAATAATATTTCTCTTTTTCTGTCCAAAATACTAATACTAATAGCAACAAAAGCTTTTTCCGACCAGGCTAGGTCGGTCACAACTCACATGGATTATATGTTGTCAAAAAAAAAGTCTTCAAAGAGTTCATTTAGATCTAATTTCACATGGTGTTTTTCTTGTCTTGCATTACCTGTAGTTAATTGTTGCTTCTATTAGTTTTCACCTACCCCTCACATGGCCAAAAAATCATCTCAGGCAAAATTCTACCATCCTTTTCCCAATAGAAGCTACCTTAGTTTCTTTAATACATTTATTCTTGATCTTGTCCTGTGTGTTGGTGACCACTCATCCACTACATTATGATCTCTGCAAGACTTAGGTAATGCTCTTGTTACCATAAGACATTGGATCACAGGTAATACATGAAACATTTCTCCATTTCGTCTACCGAGCTCGAATCTTATAATTTCATCTCCCTCTACCCAAAGTTAATGTTTTTCATACTTAAAAGGATGGTCTCAACCCACAATATTCAGATGCCCAAAGATATAGGATTGGCATTGTATAATTTTCACATAAAGGGGATTAAGTTTGTGATGTGACTTTGCTGGCAATCTAGCAGTGGCTAACTTTTTAGCATTTCGTGTGCAGTAAACAAACATCTTAGGAGGTTAGTTGGTTGGCCTGTGATGCTAGCAGCTCATTCACGGTGGCTGGTGCCCTTAATTTTAAGGCTTGGTACTTTTTATTGGAGGTTTTACTTTTTGAGGAAAACACATGGGGAGAGTCCAATCAAGGCATCAACCTTAAATTAAGATTTTAGAGTAGGGAACTTGAGTCTTTATATGCGTTGGTTTTTTCATTCTTTCTCTGTACTAGGATAGAGAGATAACTTATATCTAGCTTTCTTCCTCTTTTGAATCAGTTAAAAACTTATAATTATTTGGATTTCTCAATTCATTCAAGGTGGACAGTCTACTAATGGATCCTTACCACTGATATTGCAGTTTTGGAATTACATTCCAATTTTGCTTTCAAATACTTTTTTATTTTGTTTTCATATGCAAATATACACGAGTACATGTGCACGATCTAACTTCCACATGTTGTGTTCTCAAATATTTCTAAGCATTAGATTCTTCATGGACAACGCAAAAGAATTTTTCTTCATGCAGAATATTGGTTTGCTATTGTTTTTATTAATCAAATGCCACTAAGTTTTTTTGCTTGAAAATAACCATAGGTAACGATTTCTTATATGTGAATTGCCATTCATCAAAATTTAGATATGGAGCGGCCTTAACACACGCCTCACACCCAAAGCCAGATCATCTGGAGCATGAAGTATGCAGACTTTATATTTTTATGGAAATTCCCTCATGCCCATGGGCTCAGATTGACTTATCAATATCTTTTGAACAGATTAATTTAATTTTCTTATGGAACTACTGCCGGCTAGGCTGATTCTTGAACTTAAACTTCAGCGGGTGGCCCATCATAGTTAGCCCAATAAATGATCTAGGATATAGGTTTTTATACTATCTTAAGATTTCAGCCTTGCCTAAATTCTATTAATGCTGACAGAGCCCTCAATTTGACTCTCTTGCTTGTTAGTTGAGATATAATTCTTCTTGTTCCTATGTGTGTTTTTATTTTTTATTTTTTATTTTTTATTTTTTATTTCCGTCCTTATTTACTGATCCTGTGTTATTCCAAGTTGTGATTTAATGTGCTATACGCTCAAATTACAATCAGGTTTTGTAGCTTTATTCTGTCAAAGACAAACTACTACTGTTTTACTTGTTGGGACTCAAGTTAGTAAATACTTTGAACTTCTTATGAGACTAAGTTTAAAATGCAGGTTGCATTTAGGACTAAGGTATTTCACCCAAACATCAACAGTAATGGCAGTATATGTCTGGACATTCTTAAAGAACAGTGGAGTCCAGCACTAACCATTTCCAAGGTTTGATTTCACTTTGCTTGTTTATCTTGACATTTAAATAATTTCGCATGAGGTTTGAGTTTGTAAGCTGCTTGCTGATCATCACTGGATGTAATTCCTGTATCGCTATGTGGTATCCCCATCCACCATGACTTACCCAAATTACTGCATGTGGCTATGCTGGTATAGTATATTTTCTGTTGGGTAATTGCTTGTGGGTGCTGAAATTAGAAAGTACAAGGGTGTTTGTGTGTTTGGTGCTTAATTGAATTGGAGTTTATGCTTAGATTAAGGGACAAAGCTTATTTCATTTTTGCAAAAATTATGTATGCATCATGTGTATGTTTACTCAGATTATTAAGGGATATGTCTTCTATGTTTTAAATGTATCTTTTGTTCACTTGTGTATCTTTCTTTTTTTTGAGATTTTTCGGAACATATCTTAGTTCTAGCAGACTTGAGATCCTACCACCAGAATTCTTAATTTATTGCTTACTGTTTAGGATTTATAATCATTGAAGTATTGTATGTGTCTATTCAAACTTCTGTAACTTTTGATCTCCTAACTTAAGCGATAGTTCTCATGTCACCTTGATCGGCAGATTTTACAAATCTAATTTTAGTTATTTAAGAACTGAAATTATAATGTGTTATTTTCTTTCACTCGAGCAGTATATTCTTTAACATTGTTGTGATTTATGCTTAAACCTGAATGGTGATACCTTTTGAAACTAATTCCACTATTTTTCAGGTCCTTCTGTCAATTTGCTCATTGTTGACGGACCCCAACCCCGATGATCCTCTTGTGCCTGAAATTGCACACATGTACAAGACTGACCGGCCCAAGTATGAAGCTACCGCTCGCAGCTGGACACAGAAGTATGCCATGGGATGAATGCACCTGCCTGAAAGCTGTTCAATGAAGAAGCAGCAATGTCATGATTTATGTAAAACAAAAGATATTTCGAATGAATTTGAATGAATGCTTTATTCTATTGTTAGTGGAACTCACTCAACAATGGTAAGGGACCTGGTTATCATTTGTGAATATTTCTTTGTGATGGAAGAAACGGTAATGTAATGTTGATGCAAACTTTTTGGTTGTTGATTTGATATTCCAAACGAGTAACTGAGTTATGCAAATTTGGCAATTGCTGCTTATTGATGTAAAAATTGAAACTTCGCTTTTTTAAAAAAATTGTTATTAGGGAAACCCAGTAGATGGGGGGATAGGTAAAGGCAATTTTCATGATCTATTGAGTTTTGTGTGATTTAATTTGTACTTTTATTGTAAATACTGAATGCGTGGTTTCACAGTAATATATTATGCTTATGCTTCAAGTTACAAGTACTAGTATTGATGTTGATATTGATATCTGATATTGACATCCAATACAGTCTGTTTCAACATGATTTTGATGGAGACAATTCAACTGCAAGCTTATTGCAGTAGTGAGGAGTTGGATTTGTCTTTGGGAAGGTTAAAGTTGAAACATTGTGCTTGGAAAAATCCATGTTGTGGGCATGTTCAATTATGAGGGTTATCAGTTTTAGTTTTACAATGATAGGGAAAACTGGTAAAAGTATTAATGATAGAAAGTGAGCTTGAGTTCCATAGGTAAAATTTTTGTCAAACACTTCCACATTCATTTTTATATGATAGGGATGGTGACAGAAGAGATAGGTTTAAATATTTTCTTCTGATCTTTCTTTTTTGAGTAATGGGATAATAACTTTGTATTTTTCTTGCCAAACTTTACAATCAAATTACAGAGAGCATTGAAAGCAGTTGAATGGTCGAGTTTGACTGAATTTAATATGCTGTGCTTTGGGAAAATGCATTCTGAAAAGTGGAGTAGCGTTGTTGCAGCTGGAGTGAGACACGTTTGCAGTGAGGTCATGACAAGAGGGTAGAAGAATTTAATTCAGAGTGGTTAATGCAAAAAAACAAAGAGTTGGAGGAAAGAAGTTGGCAAATATAAATACTAATAAGAAGGCAAGTCCCTTGGTTGACAAGCAAAAAATAAGGGAAAATGGGCCACTCATCTTCAAAGTTCCCAATTCACAACATACACAACACTACTAATGAATCTTATACACTTTAATTCCACTTGCACCTTAGAGTTAAATAGGTAGAGAAGAGGCAAAAATGAGTGATATACTTTATCCGTTCCTACGTAACTGCCATTATTTTGATCTATTTTTATTTCTTTGTCACTTTTACCATTTCAAAAAAATATTAATGATGTTTTGTCAATTGTACCATTAATTTAATTTAATGGTGATAGAAAAATTAAATAATCAAAATTGAGAAGAGTGATGAATGATATATTTTAAAGTTATGTTGTAATTTTGATAAAAATAAGAACATCAATGTTACTCCTTAATACACGTGTCACAACCCCAAAGTATACTCCCTCCATTCTTATATATATGTCACTATTTTAAGCTAGTTTTTATTTCTAATTATTTGCCACTTTTATAATTTCAAGAGATTATTAATTATGTTTTACCAACTCTACCCTTAAATTAATAGTGATAGGAAATTAAAGAGTATAAATTAAGAAAGATAAATGAGATGTTAGGAAGTTGGGTAGTAACTTTGATAAAAACAATAACATTAATACAATTTCTTAGTATATGTGCAAAACCTTAAAGTGACAGTTATTAAGAAACCAATAATGAGGAGTAATATATTAAGGAACAGATGAAGTAGTAAATAAGAAGAATAGAAAAAGATAAAATGAAAAAGTGAATGAAAATAGTATGATTGAGAAAATTAACGTGAATAAACCAGATAACATCTCATCACGTGTTTGACTATTTTGCAGGCCCATATTGCCTTTGCTTCTTCTTCAAGGAAAAACCTAACTAAATCTTTTGGGGTAGACCCATCATACGATGTTAACATTTCCATCTTTTTTAATTCACCAATACCTTTCCTCCTTCCATCTATAATCATAATCATGTAGCATAACAATAATAGTGTTTTGTTAACAGGTCTATTTCACAAACACCCCCAACCACACATGGCTCTTCAAAATGGTTTTCACAAGTTCATTAAGATTACCCTCACACTAGAAAGTACTTTCATTGAGATCTTCACAAATTATTATTCAGCTTTCCTATAAAACTTTTCTATATCATAAGCATAATCACACACTGACACAGGTGGAAAGAGGGCAAACATAAATATGCAAAAGGTTATCCCACTTTTGTAATTTTCTAAACGTTTAGATTAGCATTTATCATAATTGATTTTAGTAAAATTAATTTTGATAAAATTGATTATAGACTAGTGTGCCATTTGCTGCTTGTGACACAAATCACAACAGCACATTTGTTACATGTAAGCATAATTATTCTTGTTCCTAATGGCAAAACCTTTGTCTCTTAATTTCTGTTTTAGGAGGAAGTGTAGCAGAAGTAAGTGGGAAGGAGGGAAATAGTGTAGAAGTGGGGAAGGTGTTCTCTTGTTTGAGAAGATAGTGAGATTTATGTTAGAGACAAAATGAACTGTATGTTTAAATAGCAGTTGATTACAGCAAAAATGTACTTTCGTTTTAATTTTAATTAATAAAAAAATTGCATTCATTTATTTCTCTCAAACCTGTGCTAAAATCCATTTACATTATAGCATCACTCCAAAAGATAGTCTTTATCATTTATTTCAATTTCAATATCACCCCAACCATTGAAATTTGAGCAAGGGCGGTAATATGTGGGATTGTACATAAATGAATTTGGCTTATTAAAAATATTAAGGTTCTAAGTCTAACCCATAATTAGTAATAGGTTTTTTTTGGGTATGATCTGATGTTTTTGAAAGCCTAATTTCGCTTGAAGGATTATTTAAAGGTTCTTCTCATGATAATACTCGTTTACCTTTATCTTCTACATTGTCTAACTTCTAACTCCTTACTTCAAAAAAAACTGCTACCTTCTTTCTATATCAATTATGTTTGAATATTTGTTAGTGTCTATGTAAATAGATGTTTTTTTTTCCGTATCTTTTATGAGAGATAATCTTATTCGAGTCGGGAAGCTAACTCTTCCGACTGAGGTTTTTCCATTTACAAAACTCAAAATTAGACTTTACTTAAAGAAAATTATTCATATATCACTTAAACCAACCACTTGTTAGGAATGTAAATAGATGTAAGCATTCACTTTCAGGTAAAATTCTTTTTATAAATTATGATATCGGCCCGTATCTTAACACACATTTAACTGCACGTTTGGATTTTCATTTGGGCCCTAATGTGTTTTTGGAGAGTTTGTAATTTTGTGCCATAATGTTAGATGTTTTGAAAGAACATCCACCTGATCTGTTTGAGTTCCAAACTCACATTCAACTCAACTCAACTCAAATCTTTTTTTTACGTTCATTCAACCCACAATCAACTTATATAATTGCATAACTAACCTTCATTATTCTTATAGGTTTTTCACTATTACATTTTCTAGTAATTACACACATTCTAAAGTGCTTTTAGCTAATATTATATAAATAAGATTAATTTACCAAACTTATTTTTAAAATAAAGTATCCAAACATATATCAAATTACAATAAACTCTATTTTACAAATCCACATTGTCCCAAATTCTGTTCTACAAACCTCTCACCCCTTATTTTACCCATTTCCTCCTACATCTTTCCAGATCAAACCATATCTTGTACCATTACAGCAATCTTTATTTGTTGACCTTCAAGAAACTCAAAAGTAGTAGCACCACTATTCACTCTTACATGTAAAAGATGAATAAATGGATATAATAAAATTCATATAAACACAAAGGCTGTGTTTGGAACAGCAGAAAACACAAAGAAAAGAAAGTGATGGAAAGAAAAGTGGAGAAAACAGGATCTTTTCCTTGTTTGGTTCCTTTTGACCAAGGACGGAAAGAAAGAATCTAATGGGCCCCACAGCTTAAAACCAATCCCTTCAATTACAGCAGAATGAATGTGATTTATAAGAAGTGAACTATTTTACCCCTGTTTGCATTATCTTTCTATTGGTTGTTTTAAAAAGCAGTTAATTGTATACATCATTTTTATTGATAAATAAACAATATAACTGCACAAATTTATGAACCACGGAAATTACATGATAGATAATAATCATAATAATTATGCTGTGTTATTTTATTTTTATAATATAAGATAAAAATATAAAGAGAAAAACCATTTGAATTAAAGTTTGTAGTTTCAAAAAGAATTGAAGTTATTAAAATTAACAATGATAAAAATATAAATTCTTTATTTATCTATTACTTTCAATTGTAAGACAAAGTATATAAAAAATGTATCAAAATGATTTTCATGAAAATAATTTATTAATACATTAAATATTTAAAGGGTATTTATGTTATTTATAAATATACACTTTTTTTTCTCTTGAACTAAATAACCTAAATAATTTATCTCTATTTTCACTTTGTTTCTTTCCTCTCACTTTCTTTCCTCTTACTTTTCCTTCTACAACCAAACGGTTAATAGGCTGCCACTCTACTTTACTGACAATTTCTACTAAGGTATCAAATCAAGCAGTATTCTGAGGCGCGGGCAGACAAACGGTGCAGAAAAATTGTACTCAAAAGGGACTACTTGCAGCATGCATATGCAGGGCCATCATCAGTTGGACCAACCCAACAGTATCATTTTCTTTTTTCAAGGGTACAACATTCACCGTCCGAAGCAGTAACTAATTCTTAGTTTAGTGTTCCTTCTAAGCTTTAAACAACTGACATTTTACAAATCAAACTTTCAACCTCTTAATTAAGGGATGAAATTAATATAGATAATCATTTTTAGTACTAGTAGCTACAGTAATGAATTTGTTTTTGTTTTTTCTCTCACTGTCCTTGGTTACTGGACCGCGTCGGTAACTACCAAAAACACTAAGAAGCTAGAAAGCCACGCCCCAATTGCCCAATTTCAACGCTACTGAATTGAATTCTGGTTTCTGGAGAACAGCAACTGTGCTTTTCAGAAAAAACATGAATTTGCGTGGCCTCATCTTGACCAACGTGTAAAGCTAGGACGATTCTTTGGACCTCCCCCTAATTCTTAATTAGCTACTAATAAAATAGACTAAAGTGAATTATCATCACTACTACTAATAAAGTTCACAAGGATCACCACTGGCCCAAAAGGGAGCACGCCTTTCTTAATATCAAGCAATCAAATTACAAAAAAAATTAAAAAATTATTGAAGCTTTTGAAGAAGGTGATTGTATAGTTTATGAATTTTGGATAGTAAAAGGTGTCAGGGTTATGTTTTGTTCAGATCATCTTCTATTGTGGCTATGAAGGCAACTCCAATCCGGTTTATTTTGGCCCGGTCCGAGGCGTCTACTCGAGCACAATAAGGGTTGATTTTTAATTGACATGACATAATTATTTTTGCGAGACACGAAATAAAAAATCATTTTGGGAACATAGGATTAGTAAATGCGGTGAATATGAAAGGGGGCAGGAATATATGATAGCATGCCATATTGCCATGTGTGAGTGGAATGCTTACACGTACAAGTGGGATTATAGTTGAGAGAAACTTGGGGTTGGGACACCTCAACAAAGTACAGCTGGAACCTGCAAGATCAAAATTTTCTACTCCCGACAACGACACACTCACGATCCTCCACTCACTCGCTCACTCACTCACACTCTATCCATTTTCCCTTCACTCTCTTCTCCCCCAAACCCCACTTTCACGAGAAAATTATTTTTCTCAATCCTCCAAATGCATTATAAATTCTCTTTACTCTTTCCACCTTCATCTCGTTTTCTTCTCTCTCTCTCTCTCTCATCACTCTTACCTCTCTTCTTTCCCGCCAAAACCCCTCTCTGGTCTCCTTATATCTGCTCTTTTGTCAGTCTCAAAGGAACAACCAACCTTACTCTCTCTTTCTCTCACTCACGCTTTTTTTGTGTGTTTGTGTAATCTTCCAGTAAAAGTGGAGTGAGATTTTCTCAATATAACCAAGAGCATCTAAGCCATATTCTCCTCCATATCTCTCTTTCCCCCCTCTCAATTGGAATATATCTCTCTAGAGACCAAAAGCAAAAGTTGCAATTTCTTTTTGTTCTACCCATATCTTGGTTTCTTACTGCATCATCACCAGAAAAAAAGTTCCTAATTCCTTCAAGAATATCTACTTGTCCACTAGATCCACTTTTTTCCCCTCAACCTTCCAATTCCAAAGCATCTCCTTCCCACACCTTAAACCCTCCTTGATTCATGCACTCAAACACTGCAAAACCTTTCATTCTTTCCTCCCTCACTTCACTCAAACAACCTTGACACAAAATCATAAACAAAAGAAGCCCTAAAAAAAACTCCTTTTTCTTTTTTCTCCATAGAGGGAAATTTTAGACATGTCCGTACAGTCAACACTGAAGACCAAGAAGCTGAAGCTTGCAACCCCAAGTTCCAATTTTGAAGGCGACCCACCATGTAAAAGGAGGAAGAAAACCCAGAGGAAGCTTCGGATCACAGTCACCGACCATGACCTCACTGATTCCGACTCTTCCGGTGAAGACGAAGAGGGGAAAAATTACAACAAGAAAAGGATACAAAGAACCATCGACCTCCCCTTCACAGATACCCTTTCTTCTTCTTCCTCTTCTTCATCTCTTGCTTGCTCCTCTTCTTCCTCTGAAGAAAACCTCAGGAAGCCAGCAACACCCTCCGCAGCTGCAGCCACGCGCCGTGAGAAGAAGTTCCGCGGCGTCCGGCAGCGGAAGTGGGGCAAGTGGGCCGCCGAGATCCGCGACCCGAACCAAGGGAAGCGCCTCTGGCTGGGGACCTTCAATACGGCGGAGGAGGCCGCCATGAAGTACGATCAAGAGGCGGTGAAGCTGAAGGGACCCAACGCCGTCACCAACTTTCCGATTATGCTGACGGAGGAGCCGATGACGCTAACGGAGGAGCCGATGACGCTGACGGAGGAGCCAACGGCGGCTCTGCCGAGCTCCGACGGCGGCGCTGCGTTCTCCGACGTTCTTGCCTCGCCGACTTCCGTTTTGCCCTACGACTACGACTCGACGACGTCGTTCGACGGTTTCCGTTACGTCGACGTGGACGCGCTGGGGCTCTGCACTGACGTGCCGTTAACTCTGCCGGACGTGGGCGTTATGCTGACGTGTCACCCGAAGGAAGAAGCGTTCGAGGAGTTCAACCTCGACGAGTGGCCCTACTAAATACCTCAGGGGCATTTCCGTCCCTTCACTGAAAGAGTTCATGCACCGATTCAGTTAATTATAGTGTTGCGAAATACCGAAAGTGCCCCTGTCGTTGTTGAAGTTTAAAAGTTTTGATGTGGTGGAAGAGTGTAGAGAGTGTGCTAGTGGTACAAATACAATAGCGGCGAATTTTTTTTTTTCGTTTCGAAAATATTTGTCAGAACTTTATTATTTAATTTGTAAGTATTATGGAAAAGGCAAAAAAAAAAAAGGAAAAAAATATTGAAGTGTCTTGAGGAGTGCGTGAGAAATGAGAAGAAAGAAAGATGATATCGAAGCTGGATGGAATCTATTCTGTAACTTAATTTAATATTTATATATAGAAATGGACAATTATTAAATATAAAGAAATTTTGGTGTTGTTTTTTTTTTGGTTACATTGATCTTTTTTGGTCACAAAATTTTGGTGTTGTTTGAAGATTGATGGTTATTATTATACACGATTATGGGAAAGTTGACACGTCGGAAAGTTGTCTGCTGAATCCAAAAAATGATATTTGAATCATTCTATTTCTATTATTTGCTTTTTTTTTTTTAAAGATCTTTTATATATTTCGTTGGTAGCTAGCTTTATGCTTTATTATTTATTTATGCAATTAAAAAAACAATACTTATCTGCATGCGAGAATGAAATTGTTAGCACTTGGGGATTGCGAAAATCATATCAATCTTCTAAGATTAATTTTTGGGTTAATTGTGTGTTTAGACTCATATTTTTAATTTAAATATTAAATATTCAAATATGATGTAATTGTAGGGATTTATTGCTGTCTTTTTATTACTAGAAATCAAACACAAAAACGTATAAAAATAGAGAACAAACCATTAACTCTTAATTCTTTTATTTATCTTTCTTTTATCCAACTTGCATCTAGAACTCATTATTTCAATCTCATGGCTTATTGTATGAACAAAAAAGGTTATTGTTAGTGGAAATCTATTGGTAATTGGAGGGTACGATATGGATTTGTCAAGCCAAACAACAAATATCCTAAATCCATTATTTTAAGAAGAATAAACTGACAACGAAATGGGAATATGTGGTGTTTGGGAATTCAAACGGCTTGTTTAAAAAAACTCGTTCAAAATTTGAAAAATACAATATAGATCCCACTCAAAATACTCATTAAATTCAAATATAAAGTGTATCTTTGCTTTTGCGTCTAAAAGTGATGAGTTTATGTGATTTACGGATGTTTGTCAGCACTCGGCACAATAGGAATTGCATCGACATCAAATTCAAATATAAACATCATCATGTTTGCTTGTGCGTCTGAAAGTGATGAGATTTACGTAATTTACAGATGTTTATCGAGCATTCGCAACAATGTTTGCCTCTCTAAAAATATAATTGAGAAATACATGAAATGTATACTTTAACATCTAAATATTAAATTTACCTTAATCATCTTAAATCTATAATATGACTTCTATTTAAAATAATTATTACAAAATTATATTTTAGTTATTTTAAAAAATGTTTTTCTCGTATATTGTTGGGGCTGAAATTCACAAGATGGTGAAAGAGATGATGGTATTACGTTATTATAAATTTATAATGATACCCATTAAAGTATCGTTTAGCACATGTTTGAGATTCGTCAAAAAAGATTGTATGAGAAATTCACTCAAAGGAAGTTTCTATAAATAGGCTATTTTATCCATAGCCCCATGGTGCTAGAAGATTTTGTTGGTGAGAGGAGCACATCTCATTAATTTGATATTTGCCTAAAAATATTGGCTTGACCACTTGAGAAAAATCTTAACCATCAAGAATCTTCTTAATTTCCTATTAACATATTTTAAACAGATGAGTGTATTTGAGAGAATCCATCCCCACATACATCTAATTAAACTAAAGAACAATATTTTTTAGGTGTGGACAATGTACAAACTATTTACTTACGTGCTGAAATTCAACTTTTTATTAGAATAATTGGGGGCGATACACTGATACCATATCAAACAACTAATTATCTCAAGAACTAAAACTATTAGATAAGAGTCATATGAATGATTTTGTGTTATATTCTAACACATTAGTATTTTTTTTAATTTGTTTTACATTTGGAAGACTAATGCATTACTATTTAATATTTATATTTATGTTTAGTTTAGTTTACAAATATTAAATAATTGTATTATTAAACTAAATTTATATTTTACTGTTTAATTTGTATTATGGGATACCTGCTAATTAGTATTCATCCAAGTCGAATCATATTTCTCTTTAAAGCTTTAGCAAACAAATTTAACATTGACATCCAAACTACCATATATATATACATTATTACTTTTCTCTTATTCTAAGTCAATTCAACAATGATCTTAATCTATAACTGCATGGCTCCATAAATTTTGATATAGTGAAATGGAAAATCAGTAAAGTGACAAACCAATTTAGATAAAGAATACATGTTAATTTATTTACATCTTTAAGTAAGTTCAACATTTTGTCTCTTAAATAATTAAATAATTCAATGTTCGATTAAGAGAGTATCTTGGTTAAGATTAAAAAAAAATTATATCTTTATTATCTGTATAACCATGTAAAAGCATCTTATCCATGTTATTATTAATTAGTAATAAAAGCTTCAATTAATGAAAATAAATACTAGTATCATCTACTATATCTCATGAGTTCCTCACCAACACAAACATTATCATTGGCCTTTTCTCTTTGTTAAGATATCTGGATCTTGTCATCTTGATTGGACCACTTCAGCAAGATTATGTTCCAACTGGTTTTGTTGTTTTTTTCTTCACAGCAATCTGCAGTGATATTTGGCTCCCATGTTCCCATTTGCAGTTTTTACATGTGTGACAAGATCATGAGCCCAAATCTGAGTTTGATAAAGACAATGAACAAAAGTGGGGCCCATGAGCTCACAAATAGGTGGCTACTTAGTTAATTACAATAATAATGGTTGGGCCCCCAAGCTGCTTCATGCTTTTACATAGTGCCCTCTCAAATGGGCTTGGACCCCACCAATAAAGGGGTTACCGGCGGCTGAGGCCTCTCAATAGTTCACACTACTACTAACACACTAGAAATTTCAAAGGGAGAAGACCTTATCATAAAAAACAGAGTCAACTTTTTAGGTTTGTTAATACACTTCATCACTTGCACTATATTATTTGCATTTATCATGTGTTTGTCTGTCTTTCAATGAATCTGTTGACAATCATCTTTAATTTAACATCAAAGATATGAAACAAATTTCTTGCGTAGGGTTTGTGTGTTTGCTTCCTCCTCAAAAGCTAGTTTGTACTATTTTATCTTCTACTAAAAACATTTAAATAACTTGACTTAAGTAAATACTAATTTTTTTGTTTGTTTAAGTTAGTGTTGGCATGTTTTCCTACTAATGTATTTGTTATGTTCGGCTCTGCTCATTGGTCGGCTTGATATCCACTTGTGTCACCAACCCGGTCTTCAAATTTGGATAAGAAGGAGCAGCAAGGTCACATGCAAAAGAAACTATAATCCTTGAGCCAGTCTACAATCTAGGGGAAGCATAATAGTACATAGAAAGCGTGCATACCTTAATTAGGCTCATGACTCCATATATATTAGCAAGGTTTTATCATAGTAGTTTCTTTCCTTTTTCCAGAGAGTCTAAGATATTTAGGAAGTCATTTGAGGGGATGACAAAATTGAAATAAAATTCAACATATAGGATCACATATGTAATTATTAACATGTGTAGCCATTATTTATATAAGAATATATAAAGTGATATAATTTGAAATTAAGGACTTAAGGGTTTAGAATAATAGTTGTTATAAAATTAAATGTGCAGAGGCAGAAGTTATATTTTAATTTATTGATGGTTCAAATTGAAGTTATAACTTAAGTCTATAAATAAGAGCCACAGTCCCCAGATTGAAATGTCTTGAAAACTCGTCACTTTCCCTTTGTAAAGAACTTTTGAAAACTTCATATGTTAACAATTTGGAAGATCAGCACTCCAACCTCCATTAAATTTTGTGCTTCATCTTGCAATTATAAACAGTCCATGGATTCATTAGATACGCTTCCACATCTAAATTTTATTTTAAAGAATTGATATGGATTAATACTAAAGATTCTCCCTCTTTTTTTGTCTAATGAAGATTCTCCCTTATCTTATAGTTCACGAGTGGGTATCGCTAGTTGTCGACCTGACCCATGGTGAATGAGCATGTCTTTAGTGCGTTTTGGGCTGATTTTAGACGAGCAGTAAAGATTGGCCCCTTATAAAATTGCAATCCATCAATGGCAAGTGAATAGTTCGGATGATATCTCATGTTCGAGTCTTATTTATAAAATTAAAAAAAAACTACTAGATTTATGGTGTTAGTCCCCAAAAAATAAAATACCACATTTCTTACCACATATCAATATCTATTATACTCTCTCTGTTAATTTTTATAAGAACAAAACTAACTTTGCACACCCCTTAAGAAAGTTAGGTAGTATAGTTTTTTGAATTAAATTTGTTCTCAGTTGTTGAATTTTCAAAATTGTCCTTAACATACTTACTTTTAACCCATTTTCATAATTAATGCAATTTCATATTTCCAGAATTAAATAAGGGTAAAAATGTGAAAAATAATAATTAATATGACACAAAATCTTATGTGGTTCTTATAAAAAAGAACAACTTTCACCCACCTTTTCGCTCTTATAAAAAAGAACGGAGGAAATAGATATAGTCTCCTCCTTTTATTTTTTGTTATTATAGATAAAGTCTCAGCTTGTGAAGATTTCTTTAAGTAAATAATAATAATAATCAAGCAATGGGACCAAAAAATAAATCCCGAAATTAAAGATGTTGAAACATGATTTGGTGTGCCCCACGGTTGGTGACCAAACAGATACTAAGTTGAGAAAATACCAAACCCACCGCCCTATACACAGCAAGCCGCCTTCCACTATCTCTAATTAATTTCAACATTAATATTTTTTATTTACAAACCCTCTCCGTTTTTAATAACTGTCACTTTAAAATTTTATACATATATTAAGAGATTGTATTAATATTTTTATTTCTATCAAAACTACTACCTAACTTCCTAACATTCATTTTATTTTTTTTTCTTAATTTTGACTTTTTAATTTCCTATCACTATTTATTTAAGGGTAAAATTGATAAAATATAATTAATACTTTCTAAAATTATAAAAGCGACAAGTAATTAAAAATAAAAATAAGATTAAATAATGAAAAATATATAGGAATAAAGAATATTGAAAAACCAAGTGGGTTGGCGCAGTGGTTCAGCACTTTGTCCCTTAAGCAAATGGTTGGGGGTTCGAATCCCAACTCTTGTGAATGGAAAAAACTCATTGGCCAGCCCCCTACCGCTTCGTGCGCTGACCGTGGGGCGAAGAATTAGTCTCACGGCGACCGGCTGTGGGGATATCTTGGTCAAGACAAAAAAAGAATATTGAATTGTCTTAACGTAGGAATTAAGGGAAACTGTATCACAGTACTAGATTTAAAAAATCTGCATGATTAATTGTATCCAATAAATTGGCACTATTAAATGCTGACACACTGTTTTTGTCCTATAAGAACAATTCAAGTGGCTGCTTTTG
Source organism: Acmispon strigosus (assembly GCA_030819835.1). NCBI lineage: Eukaryota > Viridiplantae > Streptophyta > Magnoliopsida > Fabales > Fabaceae > Acmispon > Acmispon strigosus. Next base: position 40,284,789 of record JAUAMA010000005.1, on the reverse strand, counting down.
TTTTCATCATGATTTTTTTTTTGGCAGTAACCATGAATTAATTTCAGAACTTTTTCATTAACCATCTAGGTAACTTCAATCTTGGTTCTACTGTTTTCCTCTAAGGTACTTTAACAAGGACACGGTTAATATAGTACTTTGCAACTAAGGTCAATAATTTTCTATTCTTTTTTCTCCTTTGATACTTCAAGATTTTAGTCCCATACAAGACTTGACCCTTCAAACTTCTCATAAGCCTTTTAGGAGGGTGGCGAAAGAGACTTGTCTTCCTCACTCTATCTGTCACTTATTCGTGCATTATTACTATCTACCTAGGCCCAAAATCACATTTAGGTGTGCCACATAATTACCACTGTGGTGATATGTTTCTATGCTTTCCAACACTTTCATTGAGGGGAGACCCAGCAAGTATGGTGAATTGTACATTACTTTTAAATCTACGTTCCGCAACCGCAATTGCGGTCATAATTTAAATGATTTTAGAGTCTCTACATTAAAGAGCGAATGATCAACTTATTCCCTGATTGATTTTTCTGCTGACAAGTTATTATTTGATCATTCGAAAATCCTTAAATGTATAAAACATCGTTCAGGTTAGTACCTACTCCCAAGTCCCTACGATCAGGTTCGATCAACTAAAACGCGAGTCAAATTAGTTCCCGTAAAGACTTACTTAACTGAAGTTTTACACACATTTAGAAACTTTTATTCATACGTATTTATTTCTTTCGTGTATTAACTTGACAAACGGTAACAAAATCTTTAAGGAACCAAGTTGACCATTTCATCAAGTTTATATGGATTACTTTGAGGCTCTATAAAGGTCTCTCTCAGATTTGGCAATCCGAGTGTCTTACTAGTTACTAGGGGGTGCCTAACCTTTACCATGGAACAGAGAAATGAGTTACAAGTTGGATAGCAGAATCACATAAGGCAAAGGCTGGGTAGAGAAAAGAAGAAACAGAGTTGTTGTTTAGATATAAAAAGTGAGGAACATATTGATGGACTAGCCATCATATGTGTCGTATATAGTCAGTTAAATTCACATGGTGATAATTGCCATTCACTTGACAATGTGATACTCATGGGTGACTAGGAAACCCCACAGGGTATTTCTTTTCCAAATTAACTGCACCTGCATTAATAATGAGTTGCTGAGCATCAGTCATGAAAAAATGGTTTTATATTCATGAAAAAATGGTTTTATATTTATTTTTTGAAACCACATCAGTCAATTATATTTGAGGCGGGTATGAGCGTTATGGACGATTAACACAACCGTACTCATAGAGACCCCAATCTAAGATCTCTACTTAAATTAGAATAACACCACACTAGTTGGTCCATACTTAGTTTAACCAAATGTTTTATAACAAGCTGCATCATATAAGAGTTTATTAAATTTGAAGCATACTCACTTCATCCTGAAATTTAAATTTTTTATTTAAAGTTTGAATTTTACATCACTTAATCTTAGAAACTCTAATACCATAGCATGCATCAATTATTTAAAAAGTTTAAACACTTAAATAAAAATTCATGAATAATTTTATACTATATATTTACATGATATTTTTAAGAACATCTTAACCATGGACCATGGCAATCAGAATAGATACCGATTTCTATTTTGTGAGTTCACCTATCCTTGGCATTTGTTGCTGCTATAGCTCAATTTTTCTTTGGGTAGGAGTAATTCAAGGGCTCTCTAAAATTGAAATGAAGCACCTATTAAATTAAAGTATTAAACAAGCTGGATCGCTCTTGATTAGGAACTGTTATATGTGCAACTCAAGAATCTTTAAAATATATAGTATACTAAGCACAAACTATGAAAGATGAGAGGGAAACAGAGGAGAAAACACAACCTATTATTGGTATATATGGTCAATGATCTATGTGGAGTCAATTGGAAAAAAATTAAAATATTATTAAGCCTAAACTATGTAGTTTTTAACACTCAAAAAATCTGTAACGACTAGTTGGATGGCCGAAACGACATATTAGCCGTTGTGGAAAGTAACTGTTAGTATGTTAGCCAAAGAGTAGGGATTAGCCGCGTGACTCTAGGTTAAACGACTGAATTGGATTAAATGTATCGGGACAAGATTTAAGGGAAGGTAAAAAACTTGGGCATGAAGCGCAATATTCAAGGAGTTTCTAGAAGATTTTCACGTGCAAAAAATTATTGATGGGCTTGTTCCCGCGAAAAAAGGAGAAGCGGTTAAGGGCTAGCCGAAGCAAGGAGGGACGACTGAACAAAGCCTCCATGTTGACTAGGATAGAGAGGGAACCCAACACTCCCCACTACTTGTATATTCATGTAATGATCTGAAAACGTGGGGAGTGATAGGTGGGTTCCAATTGCCGAAGTTAGCTGAATTGCCTCTATAAATAGGGGAAGAGTTATTTGTAAATGACACACAACTCAACATCAATCAAATCTCACAGATTTCCCGCACTTACCTTTCCTTTATTTTCCAACACTTCACTTTCAGCACTTTACTTTCCTTTATCACTTTTCTACCTTTACTTGCAGTCGTTTAAAGCTTTCATCATTTACTTTGTTTACAATATTTAAGCCTTTTATTCCATTTTAGCTGTTCAGCTTAGTTCATAGCTATGTTCTAGTCACGCTTTCTCAGTACTGAGAACTAAGAGTTCTTTGGAGTGTCTTAGGAACCTACATTGAGGAACAAAGTCCCTTCCTTGAGTAATTGTTTAATTAGGGAATCAAACGTTGATTTTCCAACCGACCTACACGGCTTCCTGATCTCCAAAATCTATTTGTGAACCAACAAATTGGCATGCCCAGTGAGACTTCTCTCGCTATTGAACGGTTTTCATCACTTACTCACGTCCTAAATTGACGCATGCAATTGAGGTCTGGACGAAAAATGGAATCCTCAAGCAATCACAAAGCAAAGAGTAGCCATACCTCGCCCACTGGTATCGCTTCTACCACTACAGAGCCAGTACATTAAAGACCAACTATGAACTTTGCTGGCCTTTCCGTCTCCACGGCAGCAGCAGTAACAATCTCTCCTTATGTTGAAGTCATTGAGATAGCAACCGGAGAGAGAGACCCAAGCATGGCCACCACTACTTCCTTTATTCGGCAGCAAATCGACCTAGGCATTAACGACATTATCGCCCAAGTTTCCAAAAACTTGGCCAAAATCGTGAAGCCTATGGTGTATAACGAGATGCACTTTGCCAAGGAAGACTTGCAATGGAGGATGTCGGAATCACCACCTCACGTTGCTCAAAGTGTGTCCCCACTTGGGGGGAAAGCCGTCCAGGGATACCCTACCACTGCTCCCCTTCAATACGGGCAAGTTTCCATAGCAAGATGCAGATAGAGTGTCAGAATCGGTAGTTCGGAACAACCGAACCTGTCCCCGCAACCCACTCTGCTAACTGGAGGTAACTCCTTTATCCAACCACCACCGTTGGTAGCTGAGGCCACTTGGGCTAATGCGTCTTCGCGGGTGGGAAGGGAGAATGCCCAGCAGTGGACTCCGACATATAACACCGGGTTTGGAGAAATAACTAGTCAACATTACTACGAACAGGTGATTCAACCACCCGTTCAACACCAAGTTTCACCATCCCAACCAAGGCCAATTGTATAAATGGATAATTGATTATTGAAAGATATTTATCGTGTTTTTGTGTTTATGAGACTGAAAAAGGTAGTGCTAGGTGCTTTTTCCTTTGGTTTGCAAGTCATGCTTAAATGGTTTGTGGCATTTTGAACTTCATTTAATGTAATTTGTCATCACTTATGTTTTTGTTGTTATATCATTAGATTGAACTTTCAAACACATTGTGTTCTAAACATAGCTCCCTTCTAAAGTCAGTTTATATATATATTGTACCAAAATTCATTTTTTTAGGCAAAAACCATCATTTTTTAGGCCAAAAAGATTTTTTTTAAAAATCTTTGCGAGCCGCCCGCAAACTACACTACGCGGGGTGGGCTAGACTTTTCCAGCCCACATCTAATGCGGGCCAGACCGCCCCGCCTCCGCTTTAAGGCGGGGTGAGGTGCCCGCTTTGACACCCCTAGTTCTCATAGTCATGTTCTAGTCACAGTTTCTCAATAGTGAGAATTAAGTGCTCTTTGAAGTGTCTTAAAAACTTACATTAAGAAACATAGTCCATTGCTTGAGTAATTGTTTAATTAGAAAATCAGACGTTGGTTTTTGGTGTATAAAGAAAATCTAGTTCATTATAATTCTTCAAAGTCCAAGCTACATGAGAAACCAATACTCGCTTTGTTCTTTACCATACCAATTATTTTAAAATGTATATTAGTCTTGCACTACTCTTTTTGACTAGACTTGGTATTCTCTTTGGATTTGTGGAAGATAGAGCCTAAATACTTGTCAACAGAGAAATGTATGATTTATGAGGCTATTAACTATTGAAATAATGAACTAATTAATTAACACAAACGTTTTAACATTGCCAAAATATTATTAGAATGAAATTTTAAAAAAATTAAGGGAAAATTTGTGGAAGATAATAAGTTTATTAAATAATTTATAGGGAAATTTTGTGCTGCCTAGAATTTCTTTTGGATGTGATACTCGCATTAAGTGATTCAATAGATTATTATCATGTTTTTCAAGGTAAATGTTACATTTTCAGATTTTACTTTTATTGTCAATTAACTCCATCCCATAAAATTCATTTTTTAATGAAAAAAAAGAGCGGTGGAGACGAACGACTGTGGTGGAGATGCGTGTAAAATGACCATGGTTGTCGGTTGAATAAAGCCCAGAAAACACAACCCACAAATCTCACGTCCCTAAGAATGGAACGTTGCATTACTATGATAGAACAAAGTTGATTTTTTAACTGGTACATGAGTCTTTATTACTGAATCAACTCATTTTAGGTACCACACCTTGATCTGGCTTAAGGTACCATAGAAAACATTTAATTTATATATGATGATAATGTATGTGATTCAAAGGATCAAAGGGGCGTAGAAAATGTAGAAAGCAGTGGCATGGCACAGTTTTAACTTTTAAGTTTCAACGTCGACGCATCTGTGTCTGTTGCTCTCGCAGCTAGCCGTGGGGGCGTTCGTCGTGATTCTGCAGGAGTTTGTTGCGGTTCTCCAGCTAACTGGATTCTCCAGAAATTTAGGCGTCCAACCTGTTCGCAATTCTTTCTATGTTGAGCTTGTTGTGGTTCACTCAACAGTTGATGTGGTGGTTGGAATGGAGGTTCCACAAGTTACCATAGAAACTGATTCTCTAGAGGTTATTCACCTTCTTGGATCGTCTGATGTGAGCTCTCATCCGTTTGGAAACCTGACTATGTCCATTCTTCACTTGAAAGAGGAGCATGAGGATCTAGTTTTCCAACATATTCACCGCGAGGCGAATGTTCTTGCTGATTACATAGCCAAGAGTGGACTCAGATTTTCTTTTAGCTCTCATTGTGTAGACTCTTTGTTTGGTGAATGCCATAGGATCATCTTTGTTGATTTGCTTGGAAGTGCTCCATTAGTTGTTGTGTTGTTCCGTAATTTTTCTTTTTACTCGGGGTTTGCCCCTCATTGTAAAAAAAAAAAAACTTTTAAGTATCCATGCTAAAAAAACAAAAATGTTGTTCTAAAGTGAAACATGACTAAGTAGAAGTAGAAAAGTCTAGAGTCCATGCAGCTCCCTAGGTACCAAAAGTTGTGGTTATTTATCAATAATTTATAGTTACTTGCTGTTAATAAAGCCATCACGTGTTCTGAATAAGAGGAAACAGCTGGGAAGTGTGATGAGTTAATAAAGTGCATAGAAAAACAAAATCATGTATAGTAGTCATTCATATTATAAAAAAAAAGGTCTTTGATACTACTCTATAGCTTACAAGAAATCTCCCAACCTTTATCTTTGTCTTCAATGTTGTAAGACCCAATCTCTCTCAATGTTGTCCTGATTTCAGTTTTGGTCATCAGAATGCACAGTTTTGTTAGGTATTCACTAGTCAAATGTCAAGAAGAAAGTTGAAGACTGTCTCAGTGAACAAAACTTGTTGAATATGTACAATAAATGCATTGATGGGGATTAATCATGAGTTTTCCTTTCAAGATCCAATAGGGGAAGAAAATGAGTTAAATGGGACTTGGAAAGGAAGGGGGAGCTGAACCTAATATTGGACCTTTAATTCGGTTGAATTGGTCATAGTAGTCAAACAAATGTCTAATCCCAACTCCATAATCTGCATAACATGCTGATTTTGAAATTTGCTTATTTTATGGGTTTGCTCAATCTAGAATCTATAATAGATATTATAAGTTGGCATTAGTAATTAATAACCTGATATTGCGGAATATTGGATCTTTTGTAGTTGACCATTCCCAACCTTTGATGGGCCTGTTGATTGCAACTTCTCCCTACTTTTCCATGTTTGTACTGTATCGAACAAAAACTATAATACCAAAAAAAGAAAAAAACTATTAGAAGCACACATATTATCAATTAACAATATTCAATATTCAAAGGCTTAATTGCACTAAACTCATATAAAGTTATTATTATTATATTAATTTCTTCTCTATTATTTAACAAAACACTAACTATCTAGTTATTTTATTAGAAACATTACATTAACTTCCCTTGAGGTTTATTGTTATTACACTAACATATTATTTATTGTTATAATACTCATCACCCCTCTTTTGCAAACTACTCCCTCCGTTCTTAATTAAGTGTCACTATTTTTATCTATTTTCTGTTCCTAATTAACTGTCACTTTACAAAGTTCAAGAAAGTATTAATTATGTTTTACCAATTATACCCTTTAATTAATGGTGATAGGAAAATAAAGAGTCTAAATTAAGAAGAAAGATAAAGGGTATGTTAGGAAATTAGGTAGTAACTTTGATAAAAACAATAATATTAATACAATTCATTAATATATGTGTAAAACCTTAAAGTGACAGTTATTAAGGAACGGAGGGAGTAAAAGAGATGTCAATCTAATAATAATAAACCTCTGGGGAGGTGGATGCAATTTCCCCTATAGCAAAAGAAGTCATGTTGCCAAGCGAACGCTTTTAACCTAAGGTATAAATCTTTTTTTTTTGTCATAAAAAATGATAGAATGGAGAGAAAATACTTCTAACAACTGGGCAGATCTGCTTTAGTGACATGCCGAGCACGTCAATTGTGGCAAGTTGTCCCAACCCATATTGACACATGTATATATATCTTTAACTTTAATCAATATTGGATACTATCTTACAAGGGCAATTATATACTATTATAAAAAAATGGAACAATTGGCTGGGAAAGAAAATATGAACATGTCTATGGGTCAGAGGCTTCATGAGTAGAACAGGTTGGTACTGACGTACTGTATAAGAATAGTGAGGAGTTATACCTATAAAGATATCAACCGTCTATCATGGTTTAACTTTGTTTTTAAATTTAAATTTAAAACCTTTTATTAATTATTTTGCTCATGATTAATATTTTTAATATACATTTAAATTCTTCTTTTATAGTTTTAATTTTATAGAGTATACCCGATATCAAAATTTGTTATTTAAATTTTGGTTACTTTTTATCTTTTTTTTCGTTACAAATTTGTTATTTAAATTAATACTTACACTATTATTTTAAAATTATTTTAAATTCAATTTATATTATTTATTCATTTTTTAATAAAATTATTTTAATCTTTTGATTTTTTTCCTTTTTTAGTCTTTACTTTATTTTCTATGATCTTAATCATCACAACCATGATAATATTAAAATTTTAAATTTTATCTCACTTCCTCCCAATCAATATTGTCGGAAAGGGGTAAAAGATCGTAGATCGTAGGATGAAAATTTGGTCGTAAATCTTTTAAGATCCTACTAGGAATGCAAATATATACTTCATAAAATTCGCATACATGAAAATTCATATACATGAAGATAATAACTCATAAGTCGACGACGGTAGGGTAGGGTTTATGACTTGGTGTTGAACCGTTGATGGTTAGTCTTGAAGCTTGAGGGTTGAAACATGAAAGTCTCTTTCAGATAGGGTAAGGTTTTGCCATTTGAAGTTAGGTCAAAATTGACTAAATAGAAGATACTTATGCACTAAAAATGGGAAAGTCTAATTGTGAAAACTGTAGCCTTCAGGATCGCAACAATGTAATCCTTGCTCCATGAATCAGGATTAAAGATCGATCCAAACTCATTTCCGATCCAACAACCGATTCAGATCACTGGGGCTTCCACATATTGTAGAATCATAGGATCTTGGAATTCATATCGGGATCCTGACAATATTGCTCCTAACATATATTAAATCAAATTCCTAACAATTATTATTTAAATTAAATTTTAACTTATAATATTTCATATTTATATATTATGTTTTAAAAACTCTTCATTTTAAAAAATATAATTTAATATCTAAATATTAAATTTATTTATTACGATATAAATCTATAATAGAAGTTTTATTTAAAATAATTATTATAAAATTATATTCTAATATTTAAAAAATATTTTTCCATGCATTGTACCGACTAAAATACTTTTATTTTGACTTTTAGAATATACACTTATATTGCAAATAGTTTTAGACAAACAATTAATTAGGTTTCATCATATTGACACATCATAATTAAATAATTTTTTTAAAAAAAGTCCAAATAAATAAAATGGAGAGATGTGATTTGATATTTGATTGAATTTGTTTTTAAACAAGGGAAAATCGTACTTGTCTTCCTGAGTTTTGTCATTATTGCAATGACCTTCTCTTTATTTTACAAAATATATTGACTTCCTCTACTTTATATATCATTTAAAACAGCAGAAGAGTTATAATGATAAATCTTAGAGATGCCGGTGTCATATTGATAAATCTCAAAGGAGGTTGCTGTAATGTTCCTAATAAAGTTAGTGTAGTTAATATCTTATTAAATAATAGAGAGGAGACGAGTGCAACAAAAGTAAACTTCAAGCGGATGCACAATTTGCGCTTTAATCAATAGTGGAACTCTTTAAGGTAGCGTTTGACCCAGCTTGTTTTTAACTTAAAAGTTACTTTTAAGTTAAAACTCACAATAAGATCTTTAAAAAAAAGGCAAAAGCTGTTTGCCAATTTTCGTTTTTTTGTAACTTAAAAATTACTTTTAAGTTAACAGTTGTTTGGTAAAATATTTCTGAAAGTTTTTTTGGCGAGAGTGCTGCTGGAGAAGACAATCTAAGCGGCGGTGGTGGTGGTCGGAGGCGGTGGTGGTGGTTGGGGGCGATGGTGGTGGTCGGAGGCGGTGGTTGGGGGAGGTGGTGGTGGTCGGAGGCGATGGTGGTGGTTGGGGGTGGTGGTGGTGGCCGGAGGTGGCGGTGGTGATCGGGTGTGGTGGTGGTGGCCAGAGGCGGTGGTGGTAGCCGAAGGTGGTGGTGGTGGTCGGAGGCGGTGGTGGTGGCCAAAGGCGGTGGTGGTGGTGGTGTTCGGAGGCGGTGGTGGTGGTTGGAGGTGGCAGTGGTGATCGGAGGCGGTGGTGGTGGCCAGAGGCGGTGGTGGTGGTCGCGGACGGTGGTGGTGGTGGTCGGATGCAGTGGTGGTTGTCGGAGGCGGCGGCGACTGTGGTGGTCAGAGGTGGCGGTGATGGTCGAAGGCGTTGGTGATCGAAGGCGGTGGTGGTCGGAGGTGGCGGTGGTGGTGGCCAGAGGCGGTGGTGGTGGCCGAAGACGGTTGTGGCCGGAGCAGTGAGAAGTGAAAAAAGTAACTTATTAGAAAAAAGTTCCCTCAATTAACTTTTTACTTAAAAATTACTTTTCAACATTTTCTATGTAAAAAAAAAAACTTAAAAGTAACTTATTTTTTAAGATCTTATATAAAATTGCGTTTGAACCAACTTATTTTAAAAACAACTTAAAAGTAAAAAAAAGGTTGGGCCAAACATTACCTAATTTTAAAATGGTACTGAAGCGATTTTTTTATAAAAATACTAATGGTAAAAATGTGTGCAAGTTAAAATGAAAGCCCAAGCAATAAATTTGGGCTCAGAATAATCTACTAAGCCCAATATAAGCGTGCGCAACGAGCAAATCATTAAGGGCCAAAAACCCAATCCTGAACCGTTTCTCAAAAACCCTTCACTCACAGAAACGCTACCCTCTTTGTCTCAAAGGATTCGTTTCTCTTTGCACTCACTTCTCTGCGCATTCTCTGGTTTTTGCTGCTTCTGTTTCAGGTTTTCTATTTCGTTTCTCTCTTTTTTTTCCTCTCATGAAGTTTGCCCCAAATCGATGTTCCGCTGATTCTGTGTGCGTTTTCCACATTGCGATAAGATCGAATCATGTTTTCGTTTCTTTCTCCTGTAGCTTTAATTCATGTTTGATTTTGGTTATTTTAGGGTGAAACGAATTATTGTTTATATTCTTTTCAAAATGCTGTCATTTGGAAGCTTTTTGATCATAAGCTGTTTTGTACACACAATAAACTAAACCACACACACAGGGACAATTGTTATGTTTCCGACCTGGACTAGGGTTTTTGTAATATCTAGATGAGTGTTCATGTGCTGCTGGTGCAGGATTTGGTGATGTTCTTATCGTAGTTAGGAAGTAGCCTATGACTTTAAGGGATTAACACTTGGGGTTTTGATTTGTTATACTGGTGTTTTTATTTGATCTCGAGGCATGTTGATTTAGGTTGTAAATTTCCTAACACGTTCGATTATTTTTGAATATTCAACCAACCTCTTGTGTGTGTGTTATTATCCCAGTAATTTTGTTCCCTCTTTTAATTTTGATCTATAGCAATTGGGAGTTGGGACTTGTCCATAGAACAACAAAATTGTCATTGGTTTCTCTACAAGGGATGGTTTTACCAAAATTTATTATTGTAGGAAAACAATTTTAGCAAATTAATTAATTATCTTATATTTTATCCTCCTTTTTCCCTACTTTTTTTATTTTTCTATGTCTGTTCATAATCATCTAATTGTGTATTAATTTTATGTTCCTTGTGTTGCAGCAATCATGGCAGATGCGACACAAAATGATATAAAGGAGGAGGTTCCAGAAGTAAGTTGTTTTCCCCTTAATGGTCTATATTTTATAATTTAAAAAATGATTTCCCACTTTGTGAGTTTGTGTTTCCCTTCAGCTGGCATAATTGCTGTAAACTCAGGTTCCTAAGTATTTTTTTGTTTGTAAATTGACGGTATTCTAAATGCATGACATCTTGGTCAATGACCTCCTCGATTAGTTAGTACTTTAGTTTGTTCTAACGGTACCATCTTCGGATGCCTGAATCTCTAAATTGCAGATTGTACCACCATTTGATCCTACTAAGAAGAAGAAGAAGAAGAAAATCACAATTGTAGATCCCGCTGATGACTTAGTGGACAAATTGGCGGAGAAGACAGAAAACCTGTCAGGTTTGTAAAATTAATGGGCAACTCACTTCTTTGATTTTTATCTTCAATGCTCTCTGAAAGTTGTGCTTATGGTCTGTTGATTCTCATTATCTTTTGAACTGCAGTGTCTGATGGGGTTGAGACTGCATTTGCTGGTTTGAAAAAAAAGAAAAAGAAGGCTGTAAGTTATATTTACTCTTTCTGTCGTCATTCCAATGGAAAATTCTCTCTTTCGAGATCTGAGCCTCTTTGATTAAGGTAGTTTTTTGTTTGAAGCAATTTGATTCCTGAAGTTTGTTGTTTGATTATAGGTTGATATCGGTAACTTAAATGATGAGAGTGGAGATGCAATTGAAGACTTGGATGGTAAACAATTGAATTGCATGCATAAACATAGTGGGCTGTTTGTTTGTTCGTACTGCAAGTAATATCTTGAGGGAAGTTAACTGAATACTGAAAATTTGATTAAATTTATTGGCTTTGTTTTAGATCATGCTGAAGATGATGAAGGAGAAGCAGCTGCTTTGCAAATTCGTTATCCTTGGGAAGGTAGTGACCGAGATTATGAATATGAGGAGGTAAGCTTATTTAACATGCTTTCAATTGGTTTTCTGATCTCACTCGAAATTTCAGTAACAATGTCTTTTTTGTTCCACTTATCTTCCTCCGCTAGCTCTGAAAGTGTTTCTGAGCAGATTTTTCTTTTCATGGTTCTTTTGGCTCTCCCCTTCAATTCTCCATATAAGTTTAATATACTTTGCTCAGGGCCTTCTAACGGATGATATTTCTGACTCTTATGTGCTTGAGGTTTTTCAAATCTAAAAATGTCAGTTAATGATTTAGATGAGCCTTGGATTGTGCATTTATGTGTACTTCATCCAAATATCAAGAACTCTCACTCTCCTAGACTCCACTTTTAGATACAGAAATATCATCCAAAGCAATTTTAGTTCACTGTAGTGCGTTTTTATTTTCTTGTAAACTGCTTCTCCCCCACCAAAAAAACAAAACAAAAAAAGTTCTCTTGGATTCTCAATGCTTTTTGGTGCAGCTTCTTGGCAGGGTCTTCAACATTCTACGTGAGAACAATCCAGAACTCGCTGGTGATCGGCGGAGAACAGTTATGAGGCCTCCTCAAGTTCTTCGTGAGGGCACAAAGAAAACTGTGTTCGTAAATTTTATGGATCTATGCAAAACGTAAGTTGATATTTTATCTGACTTTTTCTTGCACACACTGACACATTTGTCCTCCAAAGACACTACCAGATTAATACTTCAAATTTTTTTGGTCATTGCAAATTTTGAGTCTGCAAAATGTATGTTGATGTTTTATCTGTGCTTCTCTCTCTCTCTCTCACACACACACACACACAAGTTCATCCTCCAAAGTTACATACATTACCACCATATTAACTCTTCAAAACATTTGGTCACCAAATTTGTAAGATTTAATTTGTTGTATATTCATCCTTTTATGTCACCATTTTAATCCTCCAAAAAGACAACTATGGTGACGTTTTAGATTTTGAGAGACTAATTTGGTATAGAATTTCAGAAGACTAAGTGGTGACATTCTAAAATGGTGGTTGGCTTTGGATGTCTAACTCTCTCTCTCTCTCTCTATATATATATATATACGCGTGGATGCATATAATGTGGGGGTGCGTTATATGCATCCTCCCACACACAGATCATAAATTTCCACTACAGTTGTTACCAAGGAATACTATTGAACTGGCGTATCTTAAAAACATAACAATTATCTGCAGTTTTCCTTTTGAAGCATTGTTATATATGTTAATGATTACATTTTCATGCATGAATGTTACTCCATATGAATATAAGCTTGTCCCTATGCATGATTGCCTGCTAAATAAAAATTTAAGACATTTTACTGACCTATTGTTTCAATTCAGCTAGTGATGATAATCTTCTGGTGATTTTTTATTCACTTGTCGAGTTTGTGTAATCCCCTGACATTTTTCTGCCTTCCAAAAACTGCTTTTTCAATAATGTACTGCAAATCAATCTTGTAGGATGCATCGGCAGCCAGACCATGTCATGGCTTTCTTGCTTGCTGAACTTGGTACAAGTGGGTCCCTAGATGGACAGCAGAGGTTGGTAGTGAAGGGAAGATTTGCACCAAAGAACTTCGAGGGAATTCTACGACGATACATCAGTAAGTATCAATTCTTTGTGGTGATAGTTATGGATTGTGTTGAATTATATATTCTCTACTTTTTTCCTTTTTTCTTTTTAATGAATTCAGGCTAGACTAACAGTAACTTTGTTAGATGCTATTAGCATATTGTTGTTGCATTGCTGTGTATTTGTGGCCATTGGTTGAAGTTGATATACTTTCTTTTTTCAGATGAATATGTCATTTGTCTGGGATGCAAGAGTCCAGACACTATTCTTTCAAAGGAGAACCGACTATTCTTTCTCCGTTGTGAGAAGGTGAATTTTCTTTGCTCCTTTGCCTGCGTCTCTTTTCTATCTTTTAGCTTTCAAGCGAGCTGTGTTTCCCTCCCCTTCCCCTCAATAAAAAAACCTCTTGAAGATAATGATTTCTTATATTATGTTTGTTTTAGTTATATCCTGTCTGAAGGTTGTCGATTTTTGGTAGTTTGTTCAATTTAAGGTCAAATAGTTTAGTAGTTTCTTTCTCCACTTCTAGAGTTGCTAATTGTCGTTTATATAGAGTAATGATTTCAAATGATTCAAAGTTGTTCCGATGCTGGATAATAGTACTGTGAAATGCAAATTTGTGTTGTAAGATAATTATATCAGGGACATTATACCATTCAATGTTCTATAATACTGGTTTTTATTACTTTCAGTGTGGATCAGGAAGATCAGTTGCTCCAATTAAGGCTGGTTTTGTTGCTCGTGTTGGCCGTAGGAATGCGGGGACATGATTTGGTCATGTATGGTTCAATGAATTTTGATTCATGTATGGTTCAATGTAACCCTTGCTCTCCAATTTTGAGTTTGTTTCGTTAATAGTATTTTTAAGGGGCAGAACAGTTATCGCCCCCCTCCTCCCTTCTTTTGGGTGCAAGTGTAATTCTTTTACTAGAAATGATAGTTGCTCATACTATTGGAAATTCTTAGGCCATTTAGGAAATAATTGGTACTGGAACTTGGAGTATCTTACAGGAGCAAGTGAATGTTGATTACTCTCAACTATTAGATGGCGTTTTTATGTGGTTTTTGCATTAATACGGTGAGAGAAAACACCATCTAAGATTTGAGAGTAATCTTACGTGAGTATCGAACTGTTGTTTTTGCATTACACTCTCATACTATGTGGGTCTGGGCATTGTTTATGCTTCAAGCCTAATTGCTATTGCGTAAGGGAGCATGCTACAAGTATTTATTTGAAAGAATTCAAACGTCAAGCTTTGGTTCATGATATTAAGATTTCAATTTGATACCAAAGATAATTTCTTCTAGCTGGTATTAAATGAATGGCAATGATGGAATGGGGGCAGATTACTATTTAATTATGAACAGTAAAGGGAAAATATGGAATGGGGTCTTTCCATGTACCACGAACTATACAACCTTGTCACTAATCATAGTGATATTTGTAGTGTTGATCTTCATATACAACCATATTTTTACCATAGCATCCCTATATGAGATATAGGAATAGAGAAAGTAATTCTATTTTTAATTAAAATTCTCTTTTCATTATTCGTATTATAACCTTGCCGAGAATAATCTAGAGTATCACCTCACTTTTTTTGTGTGTTTGAATACATATGGAACTGTAAAAAGGTACAACATCCACATCAATGTCCTTAATCCATTCCAACATAGCTGAGAAAGCTGTCACACAAATGTGGCAATGAAGGCTATTGTCATTAGTGTTGAAACTAGTGGCATATAAAATCTTCCGTACAACCTTAAGCCACTGTTAGGATCCGCCGTATAATTTGTGCTAAAACCTGCATAATCGGCAACACCAAAAGTTTAGTTTGGCAATTGTCCCTTATTTTTAACAATTACAAGGTTATACAATCTTTACCTTGAAGGTCAGTGCAGGCCTTGACAGTCATATTCTTGACAAACGAGACATGAGCTTTTGTGGCGAAATAGAAGTCTCTCTTGACATCTTGTATGCACTTCAACACCAATAAGGTGTGGTCATAGCAACCACCCTTTTGACAGAAGTTGTTGATCTCAGTGTTTGACACGTTCAGGTAACCGGAGAGTGATAGTGTTGTGTGTTGGCCCGTGCAAGCACTTGAAAACTACATGTTATTTTGTAATCAAGTTATGTTCATTATTGCTAATGAATTACAACATTAATAGCCATTAAGATAAAAAAAATTGGAAGTTAACAAAGGCACATATATAGGTGATTTAGCTGATTACATTCCTCATGCAGAAGTAAGCGCTCCTCCAACTCATATAAGGGCTTAGATTATCATTCATGGTCGGTTGAATTCTATCTGAAAGAAAGTAGGTACACAAAAAAAGTGTAAGTATTTCCCTCTTTATTTGATTTCAGAGTAGTGCTATCAACACTCACCTTAACACTCGTTTTGATTCTCTTTCAATGGTTGAAATTTATGTGAGTCCTACCTAAATTGGGCGTGGAACCATGTAATTTTGTGGATCACATATTGATTTCAATCAATAAAAGAAAGGGAGTTTCGTTTGGCGCCACCTCAATTGCGGGTGGCGCCACCCCTTTTTTAAAAAATTCCAAAATTACCTTTTTTCAAAAAAAAAAACTGTTGTTCCAATTTTTTTTTTTTACAAAAGTGGTTTTTTTTTTCCAAATCTCACCCCCACCCCCCTTCAACTCATCACCCTCCATTTCTCTCCCCCCATACATTTTCGTTTTACCCGGATAATGTAATGGACGAAAGGGACAAGTCATAACTTAAAGTGGGTTAACATAAGTGAAAGAAAAAATGGATTTCGGAGTTTTCGACGCGTTCTGGTTATTATTCGCACTTCAAGGTGCGAAGTATGTCTCAAATTCGCACCTCTAGGTGCGAATTTATGTTAGATTTGTTTTTTAACGCATTTTACTTGGGTCGCACCTTTACGTGCGATTTTGAGACAATTTCGCACCTCAGGGTGCGATTTCATGTTAAAAAAAACAGAGAAAAGATCTAAAAAAATTCAAAAAAAAACACCAAATAATTTTTAAAAATTATGGGACCACCACGGTTGGTCTAGTTGAAATATTTAGAAATTTATGGTGAAATAAAAAAATTTCAAAAATTCAAAAAAAATAGCAAACGATGGAATTTGGCTTCGGGACACCGGGCTTATGGCGAAACAATAAGCGTCCAATTACTTTTTTTTTCTCTTCAACTTTGTAGTTCAGCTTGTCGTCATCCGAGACTGTTAGAAATTTATTTTTCAGGGCCAAAAATATTAAAAAAATAATTTTAAATACTATTTCGCACCTATAAGTGCGATTTGGAGGCAAATTTCGCACTTGTAGGTGCGATACACTTTGAAAAAAATTAAAAAAAAATTAAAAATACAATTTCGCACCTATAAGTGCGATTTGGAGGCAAATTTTGCACCTACAAGTGCGATTACACTATTTGAAAAAATAAAAAAAATAATAAAATAATATTTCGCACCTATAAGTGCGATTTTTTTACAGATTTTAAAAAGTAACGAACGAAATAGAGAAGGGGAAGGAATGGGGTGAGATTTTGGAGAGAGGTGGTGGTGAAGATTAGTTTCGAAAGGGACTTGGGGTGAGAATGGTGGAGAGAAGAGGAAGAGGATGATGGTGAGAATGGTGTTGAGGAGATGAAGGGGGTGGTGGAGGGATGGTTGAGAGAAGAGGAAAAGGGGGTGGTGAGAAGAAAGTAGAAGATGAAGTAATTAGGAAGAAGAAGGGGATATGTTAGGATTTTTTTATTTTAAAAGGGGCAAAAACGTATTTTCGCACTTTAGGGGGTGGCGCCACCCGCAATTGGGGTGGCGCCAAACGAAACTCCCTAAAAGAAAATGCTGAAAAGAGAGTGCTAAAGTATTGGTTACATTTCTTTTTGATTCAAATTATGGTTTATAACTGCTCAGCGTATGTTTGGAAAACCTTATACGGTAAATTATAAAACCCGAATCTAGGGAGAATTGAGAAGTTTATGTGAGTAACTTTTTTGAGTTTTAAAATTGAGTTCGGGGAATAAAAATTAATCCAAGCATCAATCTCTTTGTGTAATTTTCTTAAAAGAGATATATAAGCACCAAAATGAAAATAAAATGGTAAGAATTAAAAGGGGTACTAACTTTCAGCATTGGCGTGGTTGAGTAGCATGGGGAAAAGTATCCCCAAAGAAAAGCAAATAAGGAAGCTGGTGTTGACAATCTTCATAGTTGATCAAATTAAAGACACTTAATATGACAATCTGTTTGTGAGTGGATTCTAGCTTTGCAGGATCTACACTTTGCTCATGAATGGGTGTATTTATTTATATGTTTTAGAGCAGCAAAACTTGTTGAGATTCAAACTAAGAAAATGGAGTCGTTTTGGGCATATGCTGAGAATATGGAATGAAGCATTTGATACAAACAAGGGCTCATTTTAAATTTTTGGAAACATAACAATGAAATGGAGAACAAAATTTTGGAGGATTCTGTCGGAAATAAAGAGGTGGAATACAATGATTGCATCGTCCGAGGCTAATTGGGTCAGTAACGTATATTAAAATTTACAATCTTTTTTTTTTAAAGTAATTTACAATTATACAAACGCAAATAACTAATGAAGAGTGGGAAAATGAAGTTCAAGAAAAAAAATTGAACAATGTCCTTGCGCATTAGGCAAAACAAACATATCTGTTCTATTTACAGGACATTGTGCCATGCATGATATTTTAAAATTATTTTTTGCCCACTAGTAATGAATTTAAACATGAAATTTAGACATATGAATAATGGGCACACCTTCCATCCAGCTAGTATTACACTGTGATGCTAAATCAATAAAAAAATGTTTGGTAAACAACTATGTGGTGTAGTATAGACACTTCAAGTGAAATAGGAAAAGAATAAAAATATGAATTAGATGTTAGATATATGATATGATGTGATAGAAAGAGATATAAAATGAAAAATAAGGATGTGCGGAAGTGTTGTTACTGCTAGTAGTTTATGAATCGGGACTAAAAATCAATTAAAGTATTATCTAATACAACTTTAAAACATTTATACTCGCTTTCTCTTCCATCTAATTCCACATTTTTTTTCTACTTCTCATTTGTTTTTCCACCACATCACCTTTTTCATATATCTCACTTGTCTCTCTTTTGTTTCTTTTACTACCCTTATACATAGACCACACAACAGTACATACCACTCTCATACACTAATTTTAATGGCGAATTTTGACATCACAAAGTTTTGTGGCGGTAAAAAACTGCTACAAAAGTAGGTATATGAGAACGCAATGTAATGTTATGTGGTAGGTTTATCTTTTTCATTTCTTTTAGCATGGTTGGATCAGGTTCTCTTCCAAACAAATACTATATCTTTTTAGGTCGAGGTGGAATTTGATTATGAATAAAACACTACTGTATCTATTATGAATGCTGAGTGAATCTCATGTATGTGATCCTGGTGAGTCTGTGTGCATTTTACATTTGCAGAACAACAAACTTCTATTATTTGAAAAGTAGTTTTATTGTGCGAACATGTCAACATTGAAATTTTTGGACAATAGAAACTTTGTCTTTAGTAGCGAGTTTCAGAAGACTGATAAGAAAGTTGACCTAAAAAACAATAAGATTTCACGAAATATAGACATTTTAAGGTAGACTTTTTAATTAGAATAGTAAAATTCCACGCAATGCGTAGCTACGCAAATTGCTTTTTAGACGACCACCATAAAGTTTGTTTGACTAGTCTTACACTTTGTTTGATTGAGGAGTGAAAAAGAGAAGGAGAAAATAAGTAGACAGAAATATAGTAGATTTGATAAATTGTTTGATATGGTAGAAAAAGAATGATTAGAAGAGAAAAAACTAATGGTCAAAAACACCATTTTATGAGAATTTATGACTGTCAATAAATGATAATTATGAAAAAAAAAAAAAAACAAAGAGCTACTCCTCTCTCCCTTTATTTTCATTTTGGGAAAACCCCAACAAGGTGTGAGACTCATCTTTCAACCTCTCTCTTGCCCCCTCCAAATAAGGCTGCTTCCCCTCCCTCTTCTCTATCTCTCTCCACTCTCTTTCTCACTTCACAAACTTCCCTCTACTAAAGAAAGTATTAGTATCCAGCATCAGAAGGTTCATTTGTACTTCAAGTCTGGAGTCTTGAGAAAGTTCTATAGAAAGTTTGGCCTAAAGGTTTACAGAACTTTGACCTTGCTTTTAAATAACATTTTCTTAGAAGATTCAACCAATCTCCCCATATAACAAATAATATGCATACTGAAAACATTTCACATAAGATTTTCTTCATCAAAACCTTTGGGTTCATCCATATTTAATAATCTGTTCATTTTTATGTTGACAACTCTTAAGTCGATTTTTTTGAGTATTAGTGCTTTTCTTATAGAATATGTTCTTTCAATGTTAGTTATAGATTTTAGAGAATTGTATCAGAACATTATATTCTATGAATATAGGAATGTACAAGAGCATTAAGATATAGAAGATTGTATTAGAGCTTATCAATCATGTTTTAGATCATTGAATCGGAGAAATATGATTCTCAAAATGTCAGAATGTTGTAATTATACGTATTCTAAGTATTAGAGCATAATGGCTATTAAAACATCCTTAAATACATTATAAGTATCAGAACCAATCATGGATTCTCTGTCAATGTGTCAAAGCACAGAATGAACCCACAAAATGATTGCGCTATTAATTTTTGGCACAATCTTATGTTCTATTATCACCATTTTAAGCCTCATGGACACTAAAAAAGAAGTGAAAACAAAAGAAAAATATCCAAAAAGGTAGGGTGTATGTAGTGTTTGATGAATTCGGATTTGTTAGAAAGAACTATGGTGGAAATATGTTGGTCAGATTTTGTATTCCTTTTTTTTTATCAGCTAATATTTTTTGTTTTTTTTTCCTATTTTTTTTGAAGAGGGGATGTCTTTTTATCCACTGCAGATTTTATATTCCTTCTTGAATGGTGATTTGCACAGTTAAACACAAATCAGCTTGTTTCTGCAGCACTTTCCATTGTTGTCTAAAACATATGTTCTTGTTTAGCCTCATAATTGAGCTAACCTTCTTTGTTCTCCTAATGCCTCAGCCCAATGCATAACATCCACATTGTGCTATGTTAAACTAGATAATAAAATTTTGCACCCTGATTAGGTTAATTAGTTGTAATTTTAAGCACGGGCTCAATCTAGTTTACTCCATTTTACTATAATTTTTTTTTAACAAATGAATGGTATGATTTCTCAATTTATGGGACCAACTTTGTAAAAAAGAAGCGGACTCTTCTTGCGACCCATTACTTGAACCAATTTGTCCATATGGAACCATTGCTTCAAAATCTAATTTGCCAAAATGATCATGATCGAGTGTCACTTGTATGTCATCTACATGTTGAGTTTTTGGGTTCCATTTCCTATGTGAAAGACTCACTTAATGCAAGCCCACTTGTCTCACTTAAGCAAGTGGTCGATTAGGCTAATAGAGGCAAGAGAAAAGTGAGAGAGAAGAGAAAAGAAATCTATTCCCGCTAGAACTCAGAGCAGCGACCGCAGATCTTCCACTGCGGTTTTGTTCATTGCCGGATTGGACTGAAATTTGGACAACAGGTTTGTCACTTCTGGTTCTTCAATCTGAACGGTTGGATGAGTGGGAAGTTGTATTAGGTGGGAGAAATCGCGTCCTGACAGCATCAGCGAAAATCTAGTTTTCTGGTTTTTTTTTATTCTCCATTTCATGCTTGTTGCCTTGTTCTTTGGCTAGTTGTTGAATACGATTTGTATTGTGATTTGAGACTCTCTTGTGCCCTTATTTTGATCATAGCAGAGCTTGATTGACTGACTTATACCCGTGGTTTTTACTTCTCACATTGAGAAGGTTTTTCACGTTCAAATTTCGGTATCTCTTTGTGTTTGTGATTTTTAGTTGTTGCGATTATTTGTTATTATTCCTCACAAATTCTTGCAAGTGGGAAAATTATTATTCGCTGCATATTGCTCTGTTTGAGTTGTTTTTTTTTTAAGACGAAATGTATATATATATATATATATATATATATATATATATATATATATATATATATATTTGAGAAATAATTCCTCTCAACATAGGTACGGTAACCAAGCTAACAGGAAATTGATAGAAGCTCAGCCACTACAGCAAAAACCTCTCAAAAACCTCTAAAAAACTTCACAAGAACTCAGACAGGCAAAACACGCCAAACCTCCCTAGTGTCTAAAACAACTAGGAAAGATCCCAATTTAAAGTCGAATAACAGCAACTTGATGCATGTATGCGACAAGGCAAAACACGCCAAACAACCTTGTTTGAGTTATTATTGTGTTAAATTTCCCATCACTACTTTAAACTACTTGAAAAGCTAGAAATGCATGTATTTTTAAGAACAAGAGTGTTGGCTAACTTCAATAGTGAATTCCTACAAAGTAATTCTTCTTTCCTTATATCTCATATTAGCAGGCAGCAGAACCATGTTGCACATTACTTAGCTTAAATAGCTTTTTTAATTACTGATGTTTTATGGATGAGTTAATTATTGGTGTCATCACCACACTTATTTATACCACCCGGTGCAAATTTACCGTACTTTTAAATTGTATATGTATATTTTTTTTACTGCAACTTAAACTGCGGTATGTATTTTTCATATCGCAACTTAAACTGCAGTATGCATTTAGGGATGGTGTTTAATTTTACCTATCGTAGGTGTGGTTGTGGGAAAACTTTTTGATGAAAATGGTATAATAGCTTTGGGAATGAGAACAATAATATCCTCTTTATGGAAATGCCCCTTAAAACATTATGAATGTAGTTATGAGTTATGACTGAATTTCTCTTTATTAATAATGGATTATGATTTTATCATTGAAAAAGAAGAATACAAATTTTTGAGCTCCCTCCACATGTGTTCTTTTTAAAGTAAAATTAGGAAGTTCTCCTCAATCTCTATGGTGGAGTAATGTTAAGTGTGGTTGAGAATGTGTGGCAGTGCTGGTGGTCCACAACGCAGGATTTCTGTAAAAATCACTTTGGCGTTCAAGTCCATGAGAGGGTAATTAGAGAATTCTTGAGTCTTAAAAAAATTCAAAATATACTAGAATGAATAACATGTTAAGGTAATGTTTGGCCCGACTTTTTTATGACTTTTAAGTTACTTTTAAGCTAAAGCAGGGCCAAACACATTTGTTGAAAAAGTTCAGTAGCTTTTAAGTAACTTATTTTTATAACATAAAATAGAAATAAGTAACTTTTTAGAAAAAGTTAGAGAGATGAGCTTTTTACTTAAAAGTAACTTATTATTATTATGACCACCACCACCACCCCACCGTCGCTGCCCCCGCTGCCGCCACCGCTACCGTCACCGCACCACCACCAACACCACGCCATCGCACCACCGCCACCATTGCCACCACGCCACCGCACTGCCACCGCCGCCGCCCCCCACGCCACCGCCATATATGAAACTTTTTTAAAACAGTTTTACCAAACAACTTTTAACTTAAAAGTAGCTTTTTAAGTTATAAAAAACTGAAAACTGACAAACAGCTTCTTATTCTTTTTAAAAACTCTTATTTTTAACTTTTACTTAAAAGTAGCTTTTAAGTGAGAAAAATGCTGGGCCAAACAAAACCTTAACGGTTACACTTATACCTGTACTTTTAGGCTTGAATTACATCGCCATTATCTCTGTAGGTCCAAGAAAAGTTCTTATGTAGGAGTTTCCGAGCACACACTTAACTCCAATCTTACTTTTTGCTCATCATATCTCAGCTTCTATGTAGCCACTCGAACACTGATTGGGAACGGGGACTTCGACATTCCTTTACTTATGACATTTACTTAAGTACAAATTATTTGGATGTGGTGAGATAATATTGGATCTTTTAAAATACTAGTCAATGTCCATGCCATCCTTATACAACATTATTGCGGTCTACTTTTCAACTCTGGCATGACGTGAAAAGTCGTAATTGTAAGTTCATGGGTAGCTTCCAACCAAACAGAAACAAGAAGAAAATCTGGATAACATCCTTGTTAGTTCTTCATCTATTTCATACTCTCAATTTTCATGTTCCTTTCAACATTCATAAGCTAATAATTCCCCATGGTTATGCTAACATTCTGGTTTTCTTTCTTCTTCTGGACAATTCTTCTATCAATATCAGGTACTTATTTATAAATTAATTAATTAATGGATGCATTAATTAAAGTTTTGGAGCTTAATTAGTTTTAATTAATTTGCAGGGGTTATTTCAGTGACATTCACCCTAGTCAACCAATGCAACTACACCGTGTGGCCAGCTTCATACACCACAATCGGGAACCAAACCCTCTCAACCACCGGCTTCGTCTTAAACTCCGGCGACTCCTCCACCGTCACGGCGCCGCCCCAATGGAACGGCCGATTCTGGGGCCGGACTCTCTGCTCCACGGACCGCGACACCGGGAACTTCTCCTGCGTCACTGGCGACTGCGGCACCGGGAAGGTCTCATGCGGCGGCAAGTCTGGCTCGCCGCCCGCCACGCTGATGGAGTTCGGTTTGAACAGCGTCAACAACCTCGATTTCTATGACGTCAGCTTGGTAGACGGTTACAACGTCCCGGTGGCGGTTACCCCGTCAAGGGGAAACTGCAACAGCACGGCGTGCCGTGCGGATCTGAACGCGGAGTGTCCGTCGGAGCTGAAAGTCACCGACGGGAAGGATCGAGCGGTGGTGGCGTGCCAGGGGCCTTGCACCGCGTTCAATTTGCAGGTTTTCTGCTGCGTCGGGGATCATTCAACTCCGGCGAATTGCGAGCCTAGTGTGTACGCCAACATATTCAAGAAGGCGTGCCCTCAGGCGTATAGCTACCCGTACGATGACACTGGGAACACGACGTTTACGTGTGCGAGTTCTGCAGATTACAACATCACGTTTTGTCCTTCTGCTTCCTCCAATGACACCAGGTTAGATAGTGTGCATTGAAAACCTTTCTATTATTGATTCTGAGAGAATCAATTCTGGGGAGAAGATTCATGATTTCATAATTGATTCTGATGAAAGAGAAGTCAATCCAACATCTCCTTCTTCAAAATCATTTCATAATTGATTCATGATCTCTCCCCAAAATTGATTTTGACGTCAATTTTGATAAGAGGCACTAATACATTTTTGGAGCCTATACTGTTTTGCTTAAAAGGACATAGGATCTCAATTGTTCAATTTTTTTGTATGGATAATAACATATTGACCACAAAACATATCATTATCACAGACTGGTTTTTTGGGAATGTCCAGAAATGGCAAAAACTTTGTTTAGATAATCTTTTATAGACAAGGTAACATGGTATAGTTAGAATGATATTGCTGAACACTTTGAACAATATCTTAGATCAATAACAAAAAAATGAAGGAACAAATAGAAACATATGGTCATAAATTTAAAAGAATAATAATATTGTTCACATTTTATGATTGCTTTCACAGATTTCACATTGAGGTTGTTTAATACATTTGAGCTTGAACATGAGGTTCCAATATTGATTTGCACTTAGATAGTTAACAGTTAACAGGGCACTTTCTACATTCTCAAAGGTTACTTACGGATTACTATTAATCTCCACAATATAATGCAGCTCAGGATCGCTGGACCAAAGTGTGAGTGTTGGTGTCTCATCCTCACTTACTGCTGGAAGTGAGACAACTCGGTGGCTTTCTCCATCAGGTGATTTTGCATTTGGGTTTTATCAACTTCCAAATGAGCTTTACTTGCTAGCTATATGGTATCAAAGCATAACCAATGGGAGCATCGTTTGGTATGCAAATGGAGACAACCCTGCTCCTAAAGGATCAAGGTTGGAACTAAATGACTCCCAAGGGTTAGTGCTCACCAGCCCTCAAGGTTCAGAGCTATGGAGATCATATTTCAGATCGGGTACAGTTTCCAGTGGTCTAATGAATGATACTGGGAATTTTCAGCTGCGGGACAAAGATTTTGTGGTATTATGGGACAGTTTCAGCAATCCTACTGACACATTGGTGCCTACTCAAGTTCTGGAGTTAAATGGCAATCTTTCTTCTCGACAAGGAGAGTTCAACTTCTCACGTGGAAGGTTCAAACTTCGTTTACAACAGGATGGGGATGTTGTACTCAATCTCATAAATTTGCCTAGCAACTACAGTTATGAGCCTTACTATAGCACAAGCACTGCTGATGCTAGCAATCAAACAAATTCTGGCCAAAGTTTGATATTTGACAAATCAGGGTTTTTGTACATACTGAAAAGAACTGGGGAGAAGTTTTATATTACAAATCCAAATGAGACAGTCTCAGCCAATGATTTCTATTACAAAGCAACACTCAATTATGATGGAGTTCTCACCATAGCCTATTACCCCAAGGATCCAAAAAATGGAACAAGCTGGGTTGTTGCAGACACTATACCAGAAAACATTTGTTTGTATTCTTCATTCACAGAAGGTGAAGGTGTTTGTGGGTTTAATAGCATCTGCACCATTAAAGAAGACCAAAGGCCAATGTGTACCTGCCCTAATGGATATTCTCTAATTGATTCCAGCAACATGTATGGTGGTTGTATACCAAATTTCCAAGTCATTTGTGAAGCCGGTGGGAAACGAGGTTCACAGGATGATCTATACACAATGATGGAATTGCCAAACACTGATTGGCCTAAATCTGATTATGAAACATTAAGTCCTTCTAGTCTACAAGAATGCAAGGAATCTTGTATGCAAGATTGCTTATGTGTGTTGGTTTCTTTCAACCAAAGTTCCTGCTGGAAGAAGAAGCTCCCACTCTCATATGGGAGGAAAGATCAGGGAGTAGAAGGAATTTCTGTTATGAAATTGATGAAAAATGATCCCCTCACCTCCTTCCCAAATGTGAAGAATGATCATGATACTTTGATCATTGTGATATCAGTTCTGTTTGGCACCTCTGTTTTTGTCATTTTAATGTTGCTTGGATCAATATGTTTTGGGTTCCCTTACAACCTCAAGAAGATCAAAAGAAAACGGACAAGGGCCAGCAAAGGTTTCTTCGAGAAAAATATGCGCAGTTTCACCTTCAAGGAAATTCAAGAAGCAACAAGCAACTTCAGAGAAGAATTGGGAAGGGGATCTTGTGGCATTGTCTACAAAGGAGTTATAGAGATGACTGGTGTAGCTGTTAAGAAATTAGACAAGTTGTTCCAAGACAGTGATAAGGAGTTTCAGACTGAAATGAATGTGATAGGCCAAACTCATCACAGGAACCTTGTTCGGCTTCTTGGATATTGCAATGAGGGACAGCACCGGATTTTGGTGTATGAGTTGATGAGCAATGGTACCTTAGCAAGCTTCCTTTTCACCCCTTTGAAACCGAACTGGAACCAACGAGTACACATTGCTCTTGGGATTGCAAGAGGTCTTGTTTACTTGCATGAGGAATGTTGCACCCAAATCATCCATTGTGACATTAAGCCGCAGAATATACTTCTTGATGATCATCACAATGCTAGGATTTCAGATTTCGGGTTAGCAAAGCGATTGTTGATCAATCAAAGCCGCACTGAAACTGGAATTAGAGGAACAAAAGGTTATGTGGCACCAGATTGGTTTAGAAGTGCACCGGTCACTGCTAAGGTTGATACTTACAGTTTTGGTGTATTATTATTAGAGATCATTTGTTGTAGAAAAAATGTAGAAAAGGATCTTGTTGATGAAGAAAAGGGGATTTTAAGTGACTGGGCGTATGATTGCTATAGGTCTAAAAGATTAGACATTCTTCTAGAAAATGATAGTGATGCAGCCATTGACACAAAGAGCTTCGAAAAGTTTGTCATGATTGCTATTTGGTGCATTCAAGAAGATCCCTTTCTTAGGCCAACAATGATGGAAGTTCTGCACATGCTTGAAGGAATTGTTGAAGTTCCGATTCCCCCAAGTCCCTACCTCTATGGTTCTGTGAGCTGCAATTGAAATTTGCTTCTTTACCGCCCTTCTTTCAGCACTGAAGGACAAAGACATCATCTCATTATTTGTAGATTAGAGAAACAAGTTATGAAAAGAGCACGTGAGATATCATTGATCTTGCTGAAGAGATTCAAGGCTCAAGTTTCAGAAATTAAAAGTATCATGTTAGAGAATACTGACAAGGTACATTGTTTAGGTTAGGACTTAGGAGTAAGAATTGGATCCCCCCCCCCCCCCCCCCCCCCCCCCCGATATTCAGTCATTTATTTTCATCATTCATTAATGTGTAACATATAATCCATTTGCATTTTTTATGTTGTGCTCTTTTGAAATAAAGTATGAATGTCAGGGGAGGGAGAGTTGGAGGGAATTTGATGCTATAAGGGTTGCTATGTTTCTCTGCAGCTAAATCACATTTAAAATTTAGAGAAGTGAAAAATGATTTAGTTAGTAAAAAAACTGATATAAAAAGGGGTTTATATACCTGCCTCTTATTGAACAAAAATTACAATGAGTCTTGACTAACTCTAAATGTACAGTAAGCATAACTAAGTAATTCTAACTTTGACTAACTCTAACAGTACAGTAAGTATAACTAAGTAATTCCAACTTGATGATTTATCATCCAATATTATTGCAATTTTTTGGGCTACGGCCAGGAAAAGTTGACTATACTCACTGTGTTCCTCCCACTTCAAAATAATTCAAGAAGTGATGATGTATTAAATAATGTGAAAGAAATACTTGGACACTTCATATATGCTTCTATACTTTCTTCTTCCTTACCCTGCCAGTTTTGTTGGTAGTGACATGCAACGATAGTTAAAGATTATACCTTTGAAGTATTTGCCCTCAATCAATTATTCACTACTGTTTGTGGACAATGGATTCCATCCCACTATTTAAATCTTTCAGTGACTAAGTTATAACCTGTTAAATTCTGTATAATCATTAATTTTTTTTGCTTCAACTATCCTTTTTGTGTGTTACCTTACCTGGACTTAGTTGGCTCATTTAGAGTTTTATTTAAGCTGGATGCATTGATTTCCATGTTATATCCACTTTGACATCTTTATTTTTATTATATGTGCTTTCATGCCGTTGATAACGGATAAATGTATCTATTCTTCCAGACAAAGACAGAGACATTGAGCTCACAGATCAGTTGAGTAAGGGTAGACAGTTTTTTTTCCCTTCAACTTCTAAAAATTAATTTGCATCCACTTTCTATTTCTATTTCTATTCCTTCTTATTTCCACTTGTTTTCTTTTTTTTTTCTTTTTCTATTCTTTTTTTATCGTATTTGTTCTGGTCGGCCCAAATGGTCGCTCGTCTAATCATCATACTAGTTGGCCTAAAGGACTCATAACTAAATGAACGCCAAACTGGTCGTCTAGGACGGACCAAGACGAAAACCATCACTCATTTAACCAACTAACTGAACAAAAAGTTAAATTGTAAGAATTATGTCGCGTTTGGGTAATCAACTTAACACAAACATTTATTTGATAAGTGCTTATCATATAAGAGCTTATGTAATAAGTACTTAAGTTTAATAAGCTAGTTGTGTTTAAATATACACATTCAAAAGAGCTTATATAAAATTAGAGTATTTGGATACATAAACACAAATACTTATAAGTAATTGTTATAAAAAGAATTGAAAGAAAAAGAAAAAAATACTAAAGACTAAAGAATTAAAAATTAGGTTAAATTCATCTGTATGTCCCTATAATTACTTTCGGTTTGTAATTAAATCTTTGTAATTTAAAACTTTTTAATCAAATCCTTATAGTTTTAATTTTTTTAATTAAATCCTTACCACTAATAACATTAAATGTTTTGTCAAGTATTTGCTAATATTATCCCTTCTCTTCTCAACCCATATGTCACCGGTTCTTACAACTTGAGCTATACTTCGGGGAACGTATTTGCTAATATAATATTACTAACACGAAAATGTTTATTTTTTATTTCCATCCTTTTCCTTTAATTTTTTGAATGTTATTTGTTTCCGAGTCCTTAAATCCTTGTTTTTTTTTTGTAGGTCTAGGTGAGGGGATTTTTAATTGTTCTACGGTTTATGTGTGATTTAAGCATATTTTTTTCATGTTTTATTTTCCGTTGACATCTAAAATTTATAAAATTAATTTTTTCTGCGTGTTTTTTCTTGTTTTACAGTTAAATTTTGTTATCGGTTAAAGCAATATATATGTATCATATATATATATATATATATGAAAAAGATATTTTTATATGAGAAAATGAGAATAAATCACGACCGTTAGATCTAATTATAAAACGATCAAAGGTTAAAATAATTTAATAGTTACATGACTACTTAAAAATGTCATGTTTAAATCTAACCATCATGATTTATTCACCCTCTTATGTAAAAACATCTTTCTCGTACATGTTTATTACTTTGGCAAAGAAGACTAACTAACTACCTTGGAAAATTTTATTAATCTTGCGGTATGTTTTTTTCCTGGCAAGAGTTAATTTTAGTTTGACATTTTATTTCAAATTATAAAATTTTATATAATAATTTCAGATCAAAGACAGTTGCAAGGATCTAATTGTAGTATTTAAAAACTATAAATGTTTAATTAAAAAGATTTAAACTTCAAGTTTAATTAAAAATGAATGAAATCAGAAGAACCTATAGATTAATTTAACCTAAAAATTATTACCATAAATATCTAAAAATAAATAATGAAATATTAGTTATTGTCCCCTTTTTTCAGTTGTATATATTTTTAAAAATAAAAAAATTGGAGAATCAAACTGTGATATAAATAAACTAATGTTCAAGTTAAATATTATAATGGCAAGTTTGCAACGATGGAGGTTGAGAGTGAGGGAGGGAATGTCATGAACAATAACACCACCAAGAAGAAGCCTTCGGAACCACCGGAGCCACCGCCGAGGAAACCCACGTTCAAGGAGAAAGTCATTGGCAACGCGAATACGCAACTGAATGAGGACGTTGATCTGGTGAACGCCGGCGTCATGTCTATGAGATTGTTGGATGATAATAGACTATTCCCAGTGTTTGACATGAACGACGAGGCCTACGCCCGGATATGTAAGCCATGGGAGGATTGCTTAGTGATCAAACTATTGGGAAAGCACATTGGGTGCACTGCCCTTTGTGAGAAGTTACGGTTAATGTGGAAACTGTAGGTTATGAGGTAAGATACATCCTCCATGGATATTTTCTGGTGAAGTTCGACGTTGATGCTGACAAGGAGAAGGTCATGTCAGGGGCTCCATGGTTGATTTATGATCATTACCTTGCTGTCAAGCCATGGACGAGTGACTTTGTTGCCGCTGATTCAAGGATCAGTACGACGCTCGTGTAGATCCTATCTCTGGATTGGGGTTCCAATTTTACGACAAGAGTATACTTCGAATGCTATCCAAGGCTGCAGGCACCCCCGTCAAAGTTGATATGCACACTACGAACATGCAGAAGGGATGTTACGCACGGGTATGTGTGGAGGTCGACCTAGCCAGACAGTGGTTGGCCGTCTGTGCCTTCGGGGATCTTGGTACAACATCAAGTATGAGGGGCTTCATCTTTTGTGTTCAACTTGCGAGTGCTATGGACATTTAACACGGAACTGTTCGGTGACTGCTGCTCCAAAGCAAAGTGCAGGGAACGATGATGCACAAGACACGGCGACAACGGCAACTGCACCAACAACGGTGGCCACGTCTGAAACCCTAGATAAGCAAACCCTAGGCGTGAATGATGTGGAAAACGGCGCAGAAAACCAGGAGATAATGGAAATAATATCAGGCGGGAATCATGGAGAAAATCCAGGAGAGAAATCAGCAACTGAAATCAAGAGGGCAATCACGTGTCCATATACATCCCATGGGCAGTGTCTTGTAGTGGACAAAAGAAGGAAGAATTCGAATTTTAAAAAGCAATTTAATGAGTCATTAATTTCGAATAAAGCAGCAGCTAAGAAGGTTGTGATATCAGGTGCTACAAATAAGGGAATTGAAAAAGGAAAGAAAGTTATTCCTTCGATTCTGCTTCCTTATACGTCTAATATTGATGTGCCTTATGATACCATATTTAATGTTGGAATAATTACATAAATAAGCAATAATTCTGCACCAGATTTGTTGGGAAGAAAAAGACACAGGAAAGAGACCTCCACTCTTGGTGAGATGAAGCGCTCATCTTTCACCTCTAATAACGGATCAACGCAGCAAACAACCAAGAAAACTGGCGAGGAAAAAACTTATACTTCGAAGGATGGTGCTTGTTCCATAATGAACATACAACACCAAGGAGGAAACAGATATACTGTCCTGCAAGATAACCATGACCAGCGACCATCATCTTCAATGGAGAAGGTCCTATCTTCCAATGGGCAGTCGTTTGATCCCGACAAAGCGAGCCTCAGGCACACTGAGGCGCACATGAGATATTAATATTGCGCCTTGGCAGCACTTGCTCTCCCATATTACTTATGGATTGTAAAAATATAAGTGTAATGGCTTGGAACATATGTGGTGGAGAAGGAGCTCGAGGTCAAAGGAGGGTGAGAGACCTTATTCAATCCTTTCACCCTTATATTTTCGCAGTGTTTGAGACCCATTGCCACTTTGATGGAGTGACACCTTTCTAGAGAGGAGTGGGGTATGAGCTTTGTGCCTCGTCGGAAGCTGTGGGGCATAGTGGGGGGATTTGGATTTTGGAGCCTATTGCATGACAATTTCGAATTCAATTGGTGGATTTCCACCCTCAAGTTGTCTCCGTGGCCATCTGTAGTGGGGCGAGGAATTGGGTTTGTTCTGTGGTTTATGCAAGTCCTAATCCGACAAGGAGACAAGACCTTTGGCTGTACTTGACAGCACTCAAGCGACGTGCGGCTGAACCTTGGCTAGTTATTGGTGACTTTAATGAAATTTGCTCGCCTACGGAAGTTGTTGGGGGGGGGGGAGGGGGAGTTTAGTGAAGCTCGAGCTATACACATGCTTAACATGATGGATGGTTGTGAACTAATTGACTTGGGTGCTACAAGGATCAAGTTCACGTGGGAGAGATGCCAGGATGGTAGAAGAACTACAAAAAAGAGACTAGATAGAGCTTTGGGTGATTTGGTATGGAGACACTTCTTTCTGGAAGCTTATGTGGAGCATTTGTCTCGGGTGTATTCGGATAATTTCCCGCTTTTGGTCCGTTGTGAGGTGGATAATGGTGACAGACAAGCTCGTCCTTTCCGCTTCCATGCGGCATGGGCTACACATCCATCCTTCGAACCCTTGGTACGTGACACGTGGGGGAAGCCGCCAAGCTCCATGGTTGGAAAATTGAAAAATATGCAGGAGGCGTCCCTTGTATTTAATCAAGAAACATTTGGGAGTATCCATAGAAGAAAGAAATGAGTTGAGAGATGCTTGCAGGGCATACAAGGGGAGTTGGAGGCAAGGGAGACAGGGTCTATTATACGACTAGAGAAAACATTGAGGGAGGAGTATGAACATATTCTCATACAGGAGGAGCTGATGTGGTTCCAAAAATCTCATGAAAAGTGGGTCCGCTTTGGGGGTCGGAACACGAGATTCTTTCATAAACAGACAATTGTCCGTAAAAAACGTAACAAAATTCATGGCATGTTTGTTGGAAATAGCTCTTGGTGCTCAGAGCCGGAAGTGCTTCAGGAGGAAGCTCAAATCTTTTTCACTAACCTCTTTTCTATTGATACTCATGTTTGTAGGAATTATTTTCTGGAGAATGAAATGCCAACCATCTCTGCGGTTGATAGGGCTGATTTGGTTCGCCCAATTTCCCTTGACGAGGTCCGGCACCGTGATGGACATCCACTCTTTCAAGGCACCGGGAGTTGATGGTTTCCAGGCTTTCTTTTACAAACAATACTAGCATATTTTGGGATCTGATCTTCATCGCATAGTGGAGGATGCGTTTCAAAATGGGAGAGTTGATCTTGAACTCCTTAAGACCTTGATTGTCCTTGTTCCGAAGGTGGAGGGCCGCTTCGTTTCAAAGATTTGCGGCCGATCAACCTTTGCAATGTGGCATATAAAGTGATAACTAAGGTGTTGGTCAATAGATTCAGACCCCTATTGGATGATCTTGTGGGACCTCTTCAGGGTAGCTTTATACCAGGGAGGGGGACTAAAGACAACATTATTGTAACCCAGGAGGTAATGCATACTATCCATACTAATAAAAAGGGTGGTGGTCTTGTGGCATTGAAAATTGATTTGGAGAAGGCCTATGATCGAGTAAGTTGGGATTTTTTGCGTCTCACTCTTCATGACTTTGGTTTTCCCCCTTCTATGGTGAATTTGATTATGTGGGGGGTTCAGTCGACAAGCATTTATATCTTATGGAATGGGTTGAAGCTCCCTCATTTTTCACCTCAGCGGGGCCTCCAGCAAGGGGATCTCCTGTCACCGTATCTCTTTGTCCTGTGTATGGAGAGGTTAGCAATTCAGATCCAAAAGCTTGTTAGGATTGGTGCTTGGCATCCGATCCATATTGCAAAAGAAAGTATTGGAATTTCTCACATTTTTTTTTGCAAATGATGTTTTATTATTTTGTCAAGCAAACAAGAACCAAACCCAGCTAGTGGCTAAAACTTTTGAATGATTTCTATCCTATATCTGGAATGAAAGTGAATAGCCCTCTGTTCCTTATTTTACTCATTCTATCCCCTATAATAATTTACTTTTACCTTAATTTCTATGATTCCAAAAACTCGTTACATTTAGTTGGTTGCAATATATTATAAGTTTTTTAGAAATCACCAATAACTTTCCTAAATTACCATTATATAATATTTTTCTTCATATTAATGTTCATTTATGTTTCAATGATACTCCCTCAGTCCACCACCATTAGTCACATTAGTATTATTGATAATACAACTTTATTAAAATACTTTTACTTAGTATTAGTTACGACACCCAGACAGACAACGGTTATGTTCCACCTTGCAAAGAAAATTTTACTTGATAGGGAAGAATGAAGTACACTGGTTCCACCTCGCATAGAAGAATGTACTTGTCCATGCTGTATTTTTCACCCACATATTTCACAACATTTTAGTGCATGTTTAGAAAATGGTACATTTCCACATTTGCAAAAGTAAGAAATAATTGTATTTAGATTATTGGATTCACGCTTAACCTCTCCAAACGTGAATCCAAACTTACCGTAACCGTAAGCCTTTTTTGTCTATTGTAACCATAACAAACAAATATGGACCCAATTTTTTTTTTCAAAATGGTCCAAGTTGAATCTGAAGAAACCATCTTTATCCAAGATAACCAAAACCCTTTCTTGGCTACACATTCTTCCCGGTCTTATCATCTCCACGGCCACCCACTCATTAATATGATGCTAATCTTCTCAAAATAGGAGAGTTTGGAACTTATAAGCTCATTATTTATAGTATAAATGATAAATTATAAAATTTCATTATAAAGAAGTCATGAAAAATTTAACTTAGAGAGTATAAAACCCCTCAATTTTTAGAGGATAATATAGAAATTGCCTTAAACTTTTTCCTAAAACAAATTGAACTCCCTCCTCCACTCGTTTTACATCATTATTATTGCAGTCAACTGGTCAACTAGCGAAGACTCATGATTGAATGTCTACCACGTAAATCAAGGAGTAAGTTCAGAAAAGAAGAAACTCTTCTACTTCTTCTTCATAGTCTCAATTTTCATTTTCCGTTCACAAATAACCTTATGCTCCTTCATTATACATAAGCTAATTCGATCGCTATGGTTCAGCTAACATGCTGGTTTTCTTTTTTGCTCTGCACACTTCTTTTATCTTTATCAGGTACTTATTTATAAATTAATTAATGGATGTATTAATTAAACACATTCAGTTTTGGACATTAATTTAATAACTTTTTTTTTATAAAACTTAATTTAATAATTTAGTTATAATTAATTGGCAGGGGTTATTTCAGTGACATTCACCCTAGTCAACCAATGCAACTACACCGTGTGGCCAGCTTCATACACCACAACCGGGAACCAAACCATCTCAACGACCGGCTTCGTCTTAAACTCCGGTGACTCCTCCACCGTCACGGCGCCGCCCCAATGGACCGGCCGATTCTGGGGCCGGACTCTCTGCTCCACGGACCGCGACACCGGGAACTTCTCCTGCGTCACTGGCGACTGCGGCACCGGGAAGGTCTCATGCGGCGGCAAGTCTGGCTCGCCGCCCGCCACGCTGATGGAGTTCGGTTGGAACAACGTCAGCAACCTCGATTTCGATTACTACTATGACATCAGCTTGGTAGACGGTTACAACGTCCCGGTGGCGGTTATTCCGTCAAGGGGAAACTGCAGCAGCACGGCGTGCCGTGCGGATCTGAACGCGGAGTGTCCGTCGGAGCTGAAAGTCACCGACGGGAAGGAGGGAGCGGTGGTGGCGTGCAAGGGGCCTTGCGATGGGAATAATTGTTCGAGTATGTACCGGAGCATATTCAAGATAGCGTGCCCGCAGGCGTATACCAGCACCGATGACAATGGGAAAGCGTTTGCGTGTGCATCTGCCGCAGATTACTACATCGCATTTTGTCCTCCACTTACCTCCGATAACATCAGGTTAGATATTTTCCGATCCTGAGACCACAATCAATTCTATAGAATCAATTCTCCTTGGTCAAAATCTATTCTAACAAACTGAAATGATGTTTGGCTACAACATTAAAGCAGAATCAACTATAGGGAATCAATTTCACTTGCCACAACTAATAGTTGCTTATGCCTTTAAAATAAAAGTATCTAAATATAACGTGCATCATTTTAATTTTAACTCATGTTTACAATATTTAATTATGTTTTAACTAATTTTAGTAGAATCAATTCTGCCTGATTCAAACACACACTCATGAACAGTTTTAATGAAAAAGGCCAAAAACTATGAGCATATCCAATTAAATATGCCTGATTTTGATCCTATTTAAGATAGGGGTAAATACTCCAAAGCGAAACAAGCTAGATCCTCTAAGGATGAGAATACAAGTTCGAATTTGAGGAAAGTCATTTGTTAGGAGAGACAACTACAATCTTCCGAACAAAAAATAAAATACTGCTACTATACCTAGAGGTTTCTACTTTTCACATTTTATGAATGCTTTCAAAGATTTCACAGTTTAGTACAATTCAGCTAGAACAAGAGGTCCCAACATTGATTTACACTTGGATAATTAACTGGGCACTTTCTAGTTTCTACCAACTCAGATTATTGATTTCTACAATTTAATGCAGCTTGGTATCGCTGGATAAAGGTGTGAGTGTTGGTGTCTCACTTACTGCTGGCAGTGGGACATACCGGTGGCTTTCTCCATCAGGTGATTTTGCATTTGGGTTTTATGAACTTCCAAATGAGCTTTTCTTGCTGGCTATATGGTATGAAAGCATAACCAATGGCTCCATCGTTTGGTATGCAAATGGAGACAACCCTGCTCCTAAACTATCAAGGTTGGAACTAAATGACTCTCACGGGTTAGTACTCACCACTCCTCAAGGTTCAGAGCTATGGAGATCATATTTCACATCAGGTACTGTTTCCAGTGGTCTAATGAATGATGCTGGAAATTTTCAGCTGCGAGACAAAGATTTTGTGGTATTATGGGACAGTTTCAGCAATCCTACTGACACATTAGTGCCTACTCAAGTTCTGAAGTTAAATGGCAATCTTTCTTCTCGGCAAGGCGAGTTCAACTTCTCACGTGGAAGGTTCAAACTTCGTCTACAACAGGATGGGAATCTTGTGTTCAACCTTATAAATTTGCCAAGCAACTACAGTTATGAGCCTTACAATAGCACACGCACTGCTGCTTTTAACAATCAAACAAATTCTGGCCAAAGTTTGATATTTGACAAATCAGGATTTTTGTACATATTGAGAAGAAGTGGGGAGAAGTTCTATCTCACTAATCCAAATGAGACAGTCTCAACCGATGGCTTCTATTACAAAGCAACGCTCAATTATGATGGAGTTCTCACCATAGCATATCACCCCAAAGATCCAAAAAATGGAACAAGCTGGGTTGTGGTTAAAACTAGACCAGAAAACATTTGTATGTATTCTACATTCACAGAAGGTGAAGGTGTTTGTGGGTTTAATAGCATCTGTACCATTAAAGAGGACCAAAGGCCAATGTGTACCTGCCCAGATGGATATTCTCCAATTGATTCCAGTAACATGTATGGTGGTTGCATACCAAATTTCCAAGTCATTTGTGAATCCGGTGGGAAACGAGGTTCACAGGATGATCTATATACTATGATGGAATTGCCAAACACTGATTGGCCTAAATCTGATTATGAAATATTAAGTCCTTCTACTCTACAAGAATGCAAGGAGTCTTGCATGCAAGATTGCTTATGTGTGTTGGTTTCTTTCAACCAAAGCTCCTGTTGGAAGAAGAAACTCCCACTCTCATATGGAAGGAAAGATCCGGGAGTAGAAGGAATTTCTGTCATGAAATTGATGAAAGATGATCCTATCACTTCCTTTCCAAACGTGAAGAATGATCATGATACTTTGATCATTGTGATATCAGTTCTGTTTGGCACCTCTGTTTTTGTCATTTTAATGTTGCTTGGATCAATATGTTTTGGGTTCCCTTACAACCTCAAGAAGATCAAAAGAAAATGGACCAAGACCAGCGAAGGTTTCTTCGAGAAAAATATGCGTAGTTTCACCTTCAAGGATATTCAAGAAGCAACAAGCAACTTCAGAGAAGAATTGGGAAGGGGATCTTGTGGTATTGTCTACAAAGGAGTTATAGAGATGACCGGTGTAGCTGTTAAGAAATTAGACAAGTTGTTCCAAGACAGTGATAAGGAGTTTCAGACTGAAATGAATGTGATAGGCCAAACTCATCACAGGAACCTCGTTCGGCTTCTTGGATATTGCAATGAGGGACAGCACCGGATTTTGGTGTATGAGTTGATGAGCAATGGTACCTTAGCAAGCTTCCTTTTCACCCCTTTGAAACCGAACTGGAACCAACGAGTACACATTGCTCTTGGGATTGCAAGAGGTCTTGTTTACTTGCATGAGGAATGTTGCACCCAAATCATCCATTGTGACATTAAGCCGCAGAATATACTTCTTGATGATCATCACAATGCTAGGATTTCAGATTTCGGGTTAGCAAAGCGATTATTGATCAATCAAAGTCGCACTGAAACTGGAATTAGGGGAACAAAAGGGTATGTTGCACCAGATTGGTTTAGGAGAGCACCGATCACTGCCAAGGTTGATACTTATAGTTTTGGTGTATTGTTGTTTGAGATCATTTGCTGCAGAAAAAATGTAGAAAAAGAGCCTGTTGATGATGAAAAGGGGATTTTAAGTGACTGGGCTTATGATTGCTATAGGTCTAAAAGATTACACATTCTTCTTGAAAATGATAGTGATGCAGCCATTGACATAAAGAGCTTTGAGAAGTTTGTCATGATTGCTATTTGGTGCATTCAAGAAGATCCCTTTCTTAGGCCAACCATGAAGGAAGTTTTGCACATGCTTGAAGGAATTGTTGAAGTTTCTATTCCCCCAAGTCCCTACCTCTATGGTTCTGTTAGTTGCAATTAAGTTTTGCCTCTTTTTACCTTCGTTCTTTCAACACTGAAGGAAAAATATATTCAGTCATTTATTTTCATTTTGCAATTATTGTACAACATATAATATGCTTCTATCCCTGTAAAACTTTAGTCATTGAATTAATTGCCAATCAATTTTTCACTACTGTTTGCGAAGAATGAATTCCATCCCACTATTTAAATCTTTCAATGACCAAGTTATAACCTGTTAAATTCTCTATAATCATTAATTTATTTAAGCTGAATTCATTGACTTAGTAGTCTTAATTGAAGTTTTATTTAAGCTGAATTCATTGATTGCAATGTAGAGCGATTGTAAAATGAACCTCAGTACTGGATCTCCGAATCGATGGGTAAACCGAAAGGATTTCACAGGTGCGATTTGGGTATCCATCGACGATTTGACGGAGCTTCAACTAGAAGAAAAGCTTCAATGGATATTCAGGGTAAAGGGATAACATGTTAAACAGGGTCAAAATAGGTAAAGAACTTTGTTTTTATTTTACTTTTTTTTTACAACAGGTTACATTTACCTCCAACTCCAATAACAGGTACTTTTTGCTCTTGCACCATACAAGACCCAATGTGTAAATGTGATGTGCACTTTGACATCTTTATTTAGTGTAAACTAGTCTCTCATGCCTTAGAAAAGCTTTAACTATACTCTTCTCCAAAGTTGTCAATACGGGTCAGTCCGACCCATATGGGCAGACTCATCACGGGGTTAGGGTGAAAACGGGCTGGGCCAGACGTTACCCATATCTTGACGACTCAAGAAAATATAACCTGGCCCAGCTCGCCACGAGTTGGCAGGCTTGCGAGCTAGCTAGTGGCTCGCATTAGGTGGAATAAATAAAAAAACCTAAAAATAGGGATATTGGATTAAAAAATGTTGAAAATGTTATAAAAAAATACTTATAAAATTTGGAACCATACAGCGTTCCCTAATTACAATGTTCGTCTCGTGTGCCTTCCATAAAGACTGGAACCAAGCTCCTTATATCTAATATGGATTAGAGTGTTTCCAATGATGATTAAGGTACCATCTCTTCTTCTTTTCGTTTAGCTCAATGCTTGTGTTGGTCTTTATTTGGCATTACCTAGAGCTTTGATTATTAGTTTTTACACAAGCCATGGTAATTGGTAACCATTGTGAGGAGTTGCTAGGAAAATCCTTTGTGAACCTTTTTTGAGCCTTATAATGAATGGAATTTTTCTTGGTTACAACCTTGAGCCTTAATTGGAAACAATTTCCTTCCCTTACTTTCTCAACTTAGGAGAGCATGCAAGATTGAATCTTGAGTGAAAAACAGTTGGGGGGAAACCAAATTGGTGGTAGAGGTACACAAATTTCTCAATTCAAGTTAAGAAAGAAAACAAAAGAAAGAAAAAGAGAATGAAATGGAAAAGAAAAGCAAAGAAAGAAAGAAAAGAGAATGCAAAGCTAAGAATTGAGAAATGGAAAAGAATAAACATGGTAAAATAGGGGGAAACAATAAAGAAAGGGGCAAGAACAACACATTTGCAAATCAAGAACAAGGGTAAGGAGAGTGAGTGATTTAGCTTGATTATGTATGCTCTCTTAGTTGTGAAAGTCTTTGATTCCGAAAAACCCAAGTTCTTTGAAAGCCTAGCCCCATTACAACCTTACAAAGACCTTAGAGATCTTGGATTGACCATGCAGTTTGATTGACTTGTGAGGCAGGTAGCAAAATTGAGTGAGTGATTCAGTTGCTGATTTTGAGTTAAACACTTACCTCTGAACTCTTGTCTATGAGTTTTTATCCTTGATTCTGAAAGTGATTAATTCAATTGATGTTTTGAACCCATGTGAGTTGATGCATCTTGATTATGATCAATAGTTGTGGACCTCATTTGATCTCTTTTGAAATTCTTGTGCTAATTGATTACTGAGGGATTTGTCATGACAGTTCTGAATTTATTGTGATTCTATCACCTTTGTGCATAAGTTGTTTGTGGAAAACCAACACCTTTTGTTTGAGGACAAATAAAGTCCTAAGTTGGGGGAGTTTGATAAGTGCCAAATTGTTATAGATTCAACCTTGTTTTAAAGGCACTTCTCATATGTTTTTAATGCAAATACCCCCTAGTTTTGTAAAGAATTGTGTTACAGTGAGAGAATATTGCAATCTTAGCTTGTAAAGATGTTTCTTGGTATTTTTTATTTGTTTTGGATGTTTCAGTGCCTAAAAAGATGCAAGGATTCAACAAAGAGCTGAGGAAACCAAGTTTTGGGCGCTAAGCGCCGCTACAGGGCGCTAATCGCCCAGCAAAAGGAGGAACCAAGCCATTATGGGCGCTAAGTGCCGCTATGGGCCGCTAAGCGCCCTAAACTAAGGAAGCAGGGCGCTAAGCGCCGCTATGGGGCGCTAAGCGCCTATAAAAAGGAAAAAAATGAAACGTTCTAGGCGCTAAGTGCCAGGCGGTGGCGCTAAGCGCCTTTCAGCACCTAAAACACTAAAAGGCTCACTTACTTCCACCTGAAGCATTCTACCATTTTGGAAACAGAAAAGGAAAGAGAAAAAGGAGAAGAGAGAGCTCGAGAGTGAAAGGAAGAAGAAGGGAGTCATCAACGGAAGCTCGAAACCTCGCCGGAGTCGTGGGTCATACACCGCAACATCGCCGTCATTCCTGTTTTCACTGATTCTCCTTGTAAGCTAGCTAGTATCCATTCTATGGATAACTAAGCTCTCTATTGTCGGATTTTAGGCATAGTATTTCGCTTTGAATGGATTGTAA
Source organism: Acmispon strigosus (assembly GCA_030819835.1). Taxonomy (NCBI): domain Eukaryota; kingdom Viridiplantae; phylum Streptophyta; class Magnoliopsida; order Fabales; family Fabaceae; genus Acmispon; species Acmispon strigosus. The sequence continues at coordinate 40,242,877 of JAUAMA010000005.1, read as the reverse complement.
TTGATTCTATGTTTATTTTCTATCTCTGAGTTCAATGAAAATGTTTTGTTCTTAATGCTTGTGTTAGTCTGATCATTTATCACATGATTTTGGATTTGATTTTGTATGTGGAAGTTACACTATTAAGTCTGACATAAACCATTTCATCTAGACGAAGCTAATCTGCTAGGAATAGCGTTAGATCACCTAGTCCCTAAACACCGGCGTTAATACAGCTTGCTTTGATTAATTGTATGTGGAAGCGATAATTAGGAAAGTAACCGAATCATCTTCTCATACTGGGAATAGGTGAGTTAGATAAGAACTGGTGGGGATGAATCAGAGATTTTAAGTGATTATTTGCAAAGAACTAAATCAATCCAGGATAGCGAAGTGCGAAACCGGAATCCAACTATTTTCCAAATCCGTTAATCACTTCAATCGCTATTGCTCTTGCTTTTATGTTTGTTATAACCATTATTACCAAACAAAACAATCTTTCTGAGTTCTTGCTTAATCAACCATTAAAAGAATGACATTTGTGACCGTAGTTCCCTGTGGATCGATTTTACCCGTGCTATACTGCAATCGAATCTTAAAAGAGGTTTGAACGCAGCGTAAGTATCAGTTTTTATTAAAAGTGTGAGAAATCCTTTTAACAGGTGGCAGAGAGGAAGAACAGGACTATAATGAACATGGTGCCATGCATGTTGATAGAAAAGGAGGTACCAAGAGAATTTTGGCTTGAAGCTGTGAATTGAGCTGTGTATGTTCAAAATAGAAGTCCCATTGTAGCTGTGAAGGATATGACACCTGAAGAGGGGTGGAGTGGAATAAAGCCTTCTGTCCACTTCTTTAGGATCTTTGGGTGCATTGCATATGCACATGTCCCAGAAAATCAGAGGAAGAAATTGGACAACAGAAGCATAAAATGTATTCTTTTGGGTGTGAGTGATGAGTCTAAAGCCTATAGACTCTATGACCCCATTTCCAAGAAGATAATCATAAGCAGGGATGTTATTTTTAGTGAATCAGAAGGTTGAGAATGGGATGACAATAAAAAGAAAGATATTGAAATTACTAATTTTGAGGAAGAAGAAAACACTGCTACTCATTCAGATGCTGTTGCCATTGCCACTCACCCAGAAACTACAACAGCCACTCAGACACAGTCACACAGGCTGAGATTTTACAAACACCAACTCGTGTTGTTCCACTATGTGGTAACAACAATATACAAGAGATTGAGGAACAAAGAGAAATGAGGAGTAAAAGGAACATTGTTCAACCAACCTGGTTAAAGGAGTTTGTGAGTGGTAAAGAATTGGATGACGAGGATTATAGTTTTTCAGTATTTGGTCCCACAACTGACCCTGACCCTACTTCTTTTCAAGAAGCTGTTAAAATTGAGCAATGGAGAAAAGCTATGGACTTAGAGATTGAGTCTATAGAAAGGAATAAAACTTGGGAGCTTGTTACTCTTCCGGAAGGAGTAAAAAGTATTGGAGTTAAGTGGATTTATAAGACCAAACTCAATTAAAAGGGAGAAGTGGAAAAGCATAAAGCTAGATTGGTTGCAAAGGGTTATGCCCAACAACAAGGAGTAGATTTTACTGAGGTATTTGCCCCAGATGCTAGATGGGATACAATCAGAACCATCTTATCTCTTGCTGCTATTAGAAGCTGGGAAGTATTTTAGCTTGATGTTAAGAGTGCTTTCCTACATGGGGATTTGGGAGAAATTATCTATGTGGATCAGCCACAAGGTTACCAAGTAAAAGGTGAGGAAAACAAGGTTTATAGGCTTAATAAAGCTTTATATGGCTTGAGACAGGCACCTAGATCCTGGTACAATAAGATAGACTCTTACTTTCAGCAGGAAAACTTCATCAAATGCCCCTCTGAACATACTCTATTTGTTAAACATGGAGAAAATGACAGTGTTCTTATTGTGAGTTTCTATGTGGATGATTTGATCTTCACGGGAAATAGGCAACTGATGTTTGTTGAATTTAAAGACTCTATGAAGAAAGAATTTGATATGACAGATTTGGGAAAGATGAGCTATTTTTTGGGAGTTGAAGTGTTGTAGAGTTCAGAAGGAATCTTTATTAGCCAAGGAAAATATGCCAGGGAAGTTTTGGACAGGTTTGGCATGAGTGGAAGCAAGCCTGTTAACAACCCAATTGTTCCTGGGACTAAGCTGAAGGTGCAAGAAACACACAAGAAAGGGGGGGTTTGAATTGTGTGGGTCGTTTTTGAAATTCTTTTGATTGTTTTAGACAATTGATTTCATGATCACTTAATAACGCTAATCTACACAACATAAACATATACATGCTTTGCAAATATAACATGACTGTAAATATAAAGCACACATAAATTTTATCCTGGTTCACCCCCATAATCGACAGGGCTACGTCCAGTCCTTGGCTTCACCAAGATTTTCACTATTTAAACAAATAGTACAAGTATTATCAGGGACTTCTCCCAACAAGTATTCTAAGGACTTCTCCTATCAAGTATTAGAAGGACTTCTCCTTACAAGTATTGTTAGGACTCTTCCTTACAAGTATTATCAGGACTTCTCCTTACGAGTATTATCAGGACTTCTCCTTACAAGTATTATACAGGACTTCTCCTAACACCTTTTTCAAGGGTTGGCTTCTCTATTTGGTTCTCTTCTTAGTAAGAGTGGATAGAGGAAATGAAGCTCGGTTTATACAGAGATGATAGGAGTTTAGGTTCTCTGTTTTTGGAGGGTGTGTGAGTTGGGAAAGATAAGAGTAATACTCTATGAATTTTTCTCACACAAGCTCATATACTCAGGCAGAGGTAGGCTTGAGGCATCCTGAGTATGAACCAAGGTTCCTTGGCTCTTGGGACAAACTTAGTTGGCGTATGGAGGTTTAAGTCTAAGTTGCCCAAGTGTTTCGGAGGCAGGATTTTCTATTTATATCTTCAGTTGCTTCTTCTTCTTCAGAACGAGAGAAAACCTGTCCGAAGTGCTTCTTCCTCTCTGAGCTGCACATAACGGCTAGTTCTGCATCTTTCAACAGGCGTAAGTCAATATCTGAGATTTCTCTGCAAGCGTAAGATATGATCTGAGAATCATCAATTCGTCTGGGTTGATGTCGTCTGGCTCCATGCTGAGCAAGTAGCTTCGAGCTATGTCTTCAGTATTTAATGCGTGGAGAAACAGTAGTGAAGCTTGCTTTGACCATTTTGCCCTAGTGCTTGCCAGCTAATATTCATTATGTGTTTTGGTCAGATATTTGAATTTCGACCGTTGAGAGTGTACGATGCTCATATATTCTTGCCGTTGATTCCGCAATGTCAGCTTGATTTGAGGGAAAGTAGAATATCAGTGGGACCAAGGAATATTGTATTAATTGTGTCCCTTTCTACTTTCTGCCGCAACCAGTATATTAATAAATGTGTAGTCGAGGAAGAAGTCTTTTGATCCATGAAGTAATTACTCCACATGAGGAAAATAATTTTTTTAATACTTCTGATAATCCTGATGTCCTTGAAAACCACATTTCTTGATCTCTTTTCCTTTGGGGCAATTGATACTTGAGCGGACGGATTCTTCCTTGTAGTTTGGCAGACGTAGTCTCCATTCAATGCTTGAAGTTCCGCTGCAGAGAGTTTGCATTGGCGGACGAACTTTCCTTCATTCAGTCTTTCTTAACTATTGGGATCTTCTTGTCTTGTAGATGACTGAATCTTTTCTTTTGGTTCCATTGAAGTTTTTCATCTGATAGAGTTGATTCACAACTACTTTTTGTGATGCTAGAGAAACTTCGAGGCTGAAGGTGTTTCTTCATAGATTATCCTGCCCTTTCAACTTTGACTAGAGCAGTCATCTTAAGTGGCAGACTGTTTTGTCTTCTTGAGATAGACTTTGACTTGAGCGAGCAGACTTTGATGAAGTGTCCTCAAGACAAAATGTTGGATGTTGTTGCCGCTTTAGCTTTCTTGATTCACCGGACTGTCTTATGCAAGAGTACTTTCCTTCGTATATCTTTGACATAGTGTTCTTCATGGTGACCGGACGAACACTCCTCTGATGGACTAGTATTCTTGATGATGCTTTGAAGTTTATTCAGTCCCTTTAGAAATAGTTATTCCTGCACATGAGAGTTTTCACTGTGTTAGGAAATCTAGTTTAAACGATATTGAGCCTTAAAGAAATTGTTGATTATCAAAACACAATTATTCATTTAATTGTTTGAATCTAACATAAGCTGTCTAAAAGAGGAAATGGACCTGAGATTGATGCAACTCAGTACAAACAGATGGTGGGGAGCCTAATGTACTTAACTGTTAGTAGGCCAGACTTGATGTATTTTGTTTGTCTTGTAAGCAGATACATGGAAAAGCCCACTGAGCAGCACCTGTTGGCAGTGAAGAGAATTATGAGGTACTTGAAGGGAACGGTTGATATGGGAATTCTCTACAAGAAGAATGGAAAAGAAAATTTAGTTGCATACACTGATAGTGATTATGCAGGAGACATTGATGATCGAAGAAACACCTCAAGCTATGTTTTCCTACTTGGCACGGGTTCTGTTGCTTGGTCTTCAAAGAAGCAAGCAGTGGTAAGTCTCTCTACCACTGAGGCTGAATTCATTGCAGCAGCATTGTGTGCTTGTTAATGCATCTGGCTAAGAAGAATTCTTTACAACCTTGGCCATGTTCAAGACGAGTGCTCAAGGATTTCCTGTGATAGCAGTTCAGCAATTAAGCTTTCAAGGAATCCAGTCATGCATGGGAGGAGCAAACACATAGATGTGAGGTATCATTTCTTGAGAGATCTGGTCAAAGATGGTAGGATTGAGCTGGTTCATTGTAACATAGAAGATCAGATTTCTGATAGAATGACAAAACCTCTGAAGGTTGAAACTTTTGTTAGGTTGAGAAGTGACCTGGGAATGTGCAAGCTAAATAATTAATTTGTGTGGTGTTTTGTGAGGGTTCAATTTAAGGGAGGATGTTAGAATAAACTGAATCAATATATTCTGGGTTTGGGCCTGTTTGAGATTGGGTTAGTCTGCTGTGTTTGGGCTAAGCCCAAATGTGTTGTTTGTTAGTAAGTCTGTTAGTGTGAGTTGTATAAAGTGTATTGAATCAATGGAATAACACAGAGAGAAAGATTGCAGATTCAGATTACGATCACTGTTTCTCTTCAGTTTCAATTCATAACTTCTACAGCTATCTAGTGTTACGCTCTATATTAGATTATGAATTGTTGGATTTTGTAACTTACAATCTTTTTAATATTGTGTTTATATTAATATAATCTTTCTGTTTAAAATAAATAAATAAAGCTAGAGATTTAAAAATTACTAATTCTTCTCATTTTCTTTTTACCAATAGTGATTCTAAAAATCGATAGTAAAAAGTGATAGTCATGTCATGCGAATTTGTTAGTTTACATTATTTATTTTTTTATCTTTTTCTCATTTTTTATATAAGTCAAGTATTTTTCTTTGGAATCAATCTTCTTTGAGCATGGAACATTCACTTCATGGTGAACTAACTCTCCGAGGAGGAATGGTAGGACGAGAGGCATTGTCTCTAATGAAACCGACATCACAAAATACGCTCCCTTTATGAGTGCCTATCAATATCATATTGTAGATTTCCTTTTTCTTTAGGCAATCAACCCAAAAAGGAGGAAAAGGATGATCCACATGTACACCACACACGAGAGACACTTGCATTGACATGATCAAAAGATGTTGGCTTTAACTCCAGCATAAATGAATAATTGATGCTACATGATGGTTTAGGGTTACTAATACTTTTATATTTTATAAATGGGTTAATGGTATGGTAGGTCCTTGTGTTTGTACCCAAGTTTACGATAGGTCCCTCGCCGGATTTTTTTTTGATATAAGTCCCTTAGTTTGCACCAAGTTTGGGTTTAGTCCTCGCTGGAGACCGGAGCTCCGACAAGTGCTTACGTGGACTGTTGACTGTATAAATAGCGCCGACGTGGATTTTTTTAATTATTTTTGAAATTCCAAATAATTAAATTCATTTTAAATTTAAAACCCCAAAACTATTCTAAATCATAAATTAACCCATAAACCCCCAATCCCTAAGGGAGTTGCGTTTGGCGCCCTCCCTATTGCGTCATACGCTCCCCCTTTAATGCGTCTTTTACCATTTTGCCCTTTAAAATTTAAAATATTACCATTTTACCCTTTTACCCTTTTAAATTTTAAAAATTAAATAAATATCATCATCTTCATCCTTTCACCATTCTCCCACCCCCCCTTCTCTCCATCCTTTCACAACCACATTCATCATCTTCCATCAACCACCTCCTTCATCTACTAACCATCAACATCCTTCCTCTTGTTTCCTCCTTGTCTACCATCGCCGGATATCATGGGTGGTATGCTCCTTCCCCTCGTTTCCTATTTTTTTGTTGCAATAAGTTTCGACTAGTTAAAATTCGCACCTTAAAGTGCGAAATTTGCCTCCAAATCGCACTTATAGGTGTGCGAACTAGTATTTTTTTAATTTTTTTAATTTTTCAAAGTGTATCGCACCTAAAAGTGCGAAATTTGCCTTCAAATCGCACTTATAGGTGCGAACTAGTATTTTTTAATTTTTTTAAATTTTTTTTAAAATTTTTTTAAAAGTGTATCGCACCTAAAAGTGCGAAATTTGCATCCAGATCGCACTTATAGGTGCGAACTAGTATTTTTTAATTATTTTTAAATTTTTAAATTATTATTTTTAATTTTTTAAAAGTGTATCGCACCTAAAAATGCGAAATTGGCCTCCATTTCACACTTATAGGTGCGAAATAGTATTTTTTAATTGTTTTAAAATTTTTTAAAATTTTTTAAAAGTGTATCGCACCTACGAGTGCGAAATTTGCCTCCAAATCGCACTTATAGGTGCGAAATAATATTTTAAATTATTTTTTTGTAATATACCTGGCCCTGAAAAAGAAATTTCTAACAGTCTCGGATGACGACGGGCTGAACTACAAAGTTGAACAGAAAAAAAAAAGTAATTGGACGCTTATGGCTTCGCCATAAGCTCGACGTCCCGAGCCCAAATTCGATCGTTTGCTATTTTTTTTAATTTTTGAAAATAAAATATTTCACCATAAATTTCTAAATATGTCAACTAGACTAGCTGTGGTGGTCCCATGATTTTTAAAAATCATTTGGCCATTTTTTTAATTTTTTTAGATGTTTTTAAATATGAAATCGCACTTCAAGGTGCGAAAATTGTCTCAAAATCGCATGTAAAGGTGCGACCAAATAAAATACATTAAAAAAAAAACATATATTCGCACTTGTAAGTGCGATTTTGAAGAATATTTCGCACTTACAAGTGCGAATATTAACCAGAACGCGTCCAAAACTTCGAAATCCATTTTTTCTTTCACTTGTGTTAACTCACTTTAGGTTATGGCTTGTTCCTTTCGTCCATTTCATTATCCGGGTAGAACAGAAAGGTATGGGGGGAGAGAAATGGTGAGGGTGATGAGTTGAAGGGAGTGGAGGTGAGGTTTTGAAAAAAAAAAACCATTTTTGGAGTTTTTTTTTTGTACAACTTTTTTTTTCAAGTCAGGGGCAATTTTGGAATTTTTGAAAATAGGGGGAGGCGTATGGCGCAATTGGGGGGGGGGGGCGCCAAACGCAACTCCCAATCCCTAATTCAATTCAATTCTGAAACTCTTCTTCTTCTTCTTCTTCTTCTTCTTCTTCTTCTTCTTCTTCTTCTTCTTCTTCTTCTTCTTCTTCTTCTTCTTCTTCTTCTTCTTCCTCTTCTTCTTCTTCTTCTTCTTCTTCAAAACACACATATCAGATATAATACATTAACACTAAATAGAAAAAATCAAAAATCAAAAACACTGCTGCAAAAAAGGATAGAAACAGACGTGAGATGAGAGAAAAAAGAGAAAGGGGATCGAGGGAAAGAGAGAAAACCGCGAGAGAGAGCGTGAGAGGAGGTGGCGGCGAGGAGCTTGATGACGGAGGAACGGCGGAGGCCAAAGAGTGGTGCGATAGAAACAGACGTGAGATGAGAGCAAAAAAGAGAAAGGGGATCGAGGGAGAGAGAGAAAACCGCGAGAGAGAGCGTGAAAGGAGGCGACGGCGAGGAGCTTGATGACGGAGGAACGGCGGCGGCCAGAGAGTGGTGCGCGAGGCGGCTCGACGGTGGTGCGGCCGGAGGAAGACGAGGTCGTGGTGGCGCCAGAGAGCTGGAACGATGGCGATGACAACGAGGAGCAGAAATTAGAGGAATAGAAGAAGAGGAAGAAGAAGATGAAGAAAAACCCAGAAATTAGAGGAACAGAAGAAGAGGAAGAAAAACAGAAACCCAGAAATTACAAGAAGAAGAAGAAGAAGAAGAAGAAGAAGAAGAAGAAGAAGAAGAAGAAGAAGAAGAAGAAGAAGAATGGTTTTTTTAGTGTTTCAGAATTGAATTGAATTAGGGATTGGGGGTTGAGTTAATTTAAGATTTAGAATAGTTTAGGGGTTTTAAATTTAAAATGAATTTAATTATTTGGAATTTCAAAAATAATTAAAAAAATCCACGTCACCGCTATTTATACGGTCAGCAGTCCACGTAAGCACTTGCCGGAGCTCCGGTCTCCGGCGAGGACTAACCCAAACTTGGTGCAAACTAAGAGACTTATATCAAAAAAAATTCCGGCGAGAGACCTATCGTAAACTTGGGTACAAACACAGGGACCTACCATACCATTAACCCTTTATAAATTATTAACTTTTTTAATAATTACTAAGTTTTCAAAAGCAAGTTTAAAATATGATTTTTTTTTCAAAGGAAAATATGATTTATTGATATATGAGAAAATGATTAATGCCCGTAAATGTAAGAGTGCGTTTGTTTCAGCTTATTTTTAGAGAAAATCACTTTTTTTAATGAAAAAATCATTTTTTTGAAATTTTAAAATGTTTGTTTCAACTTTTTAAAAAAATATTATTTTAAAAAAATCTGATTATTTGGAAAAGCTACTATAATTAGCTTATAAATAAATATTATGATACATTATGATAGGTAAGAGTGAAGATAAAAAAAATGATTTTAATTAATGTAAGCAAACACAAATCAGCTGATGATTTTTTCAAAATCTCTAAAAAATAATATATTTTTCTAAACAACTAAAATTCATTATTTTTTTAATTTGAAATAAGCACACTTTAAATTTATTTTACGCACGCATCTGATTCATTTTCACCGTATTAGGAATTTTTATTTTTATTTTAAATTAAATTAAAAATATTTATAACTGCTTGGTCGTAATTACAAATTAAAAGCATATCCATTAATCTATAAATATGTGTTGTATATAACTAACTCTTTTAACCATTGAATATCTTTCAAAAAAAAAAAACCATTGAATATCAATAGCACAAAAGTTAAATCTCACATTCAAGAAGCACAATGAGATAATATAGATGGGCTTTTATATGGGTTAGGTATTTGGAATGGGGGGCTACTTTTTGCACACCAACACACTTAATTTATTTTAATTCCAAAACGGCATTCAAATAAAAAGTGCATACTCCATTTTGCGCACCCATTAAATAAAAAGGTGTAAACCATAAAATTATTATTTACACACCTTTTGCGTAGTGATACAAGTCTAAATTGTATGATTTTTCCTATATTTTGAATATATTTTTGTGTGTAAATATTACATTACTTTTGCATAACTTAGGTATTTTATGAAAAATGTGCAATAGCCATGCCATAGGTAAAAAAAGAGAAAAATAGAGCAAAAAGTCAAGCTTAGAGTTCGAGCACAGAAGCACGTTTGTGAAGAAGGTAAAGCATTGTCGTGCATAATTAAATCATTGAAGCACGCCCATGCAATGTGCAAGCACATCCACTGGTTGTCAAGTTTAGCACGGCCGTGCATAGTCGCGCAACCAACACTATTTAAAGCCCTAGTTAATTTATATTTAAAGGGATATTCATAGGTCAGTGCTGAGAGATATATTGGATACCAGGGACAAAAATAAAGGACCAAAGTTTAAGATTCATAACAGAGCTGAAGATCATTGAGTGCTCTGGCAGAGGCATTGTGGGGATTTTTTCATGTCTTTTCTCTCTTTTTTGTATGATACTAGTTACTAGGATTATTGTGTATTCATATTTTATCATGAGCAGCTAAACATTCTCTCTAAAGGTTGTGATGTGAGAGATAATGTGAATTCCATTTTTTATATACTTCATTGTTTAGTTTCAGTTATGATAGGTTTTTCTTCTTTGTGCTTTATGTTATTGGGATGTAATTAACCATATACTTAGTGATTGATTTTCCCTTGGTGGGGATGATTAATTTACTGGACTGAGAGGAAATTAAGTGTAGTTAGTTGATAATAATTTACTCTTGCAGAGGTTTTAGAATTAGCTCTTTATGCTTCCAACTTATCCAAGAATAGATAGCTTCCCGCACTTCACACTTATTCATTCCATTCCGCCTGCATGATAGTTGCTGTTAGGTAGCATGTTTGGGTAGGTAGTTAGTATAGTCTGACGACATATTAACACTTTAAGGAATTTAGTTGACTTTCATAAGAATCATAAATAGAATATATAAATATGGGGATCTGATTCAATTATTATTACAAACTTAAGGCTTCTCTAATCTGAACTATTTTCTCATTTTAGTAGCTTTATTTAATTTCTTAAACAATCACAACCAATCAACAACTTTTCAATTGTCATAAAAATGAATCCACCCTTAGAAACCGCACGTTCATGCCTTAGTCCCAGGGGAACAATAAATGAGGCTTAGCTCCTATATTAATTTTTCATTATAGTGCACTTGATCTTTTGCGTGTGTGTTTGAAGCGCAATATGTTTATTCTTTATCGAATTTGGTCTCCATCTTTTCTTTCTTTTAGATAATTTTCAGTACTCTCTCCACCAAAGCTCGGGTTTCTGTTCACAACCTAATACTACTAAATCGTACTTTTTAAGTCGTCATATGATTAAATGTGAAAAATGTTGTTTTCCTTTATCACGAGTTTTTGTAGAGAACGAACGTGACAATTTTTTTCTCTAACGAAACTTGAACTTTCGGAAGTCCAAGTTTCAAAAGAGTAAATAAAAAAAAATACACTTCCGGAAGTTGAACACAAAAATTAGCCACTTTCGGGCGTGTATTTGTTTTTCACTTGTGAAACTTGAACTTCGGAAAGCTAAATTTTTGTGTTACGAAAGTTAAAATTCCAGAAGTACAAAACAAATACATTTCAGGAAGTTGAACTTTTAGAACACAAAAAATTAGCTTCTGGAAGTTGAACTTCGGTAACAGTATTTGTTTTGCACTTTTAGAATGTGAACTTCCATAAGCTAAATTTTTGTGTCCCGAAAGTTCAACTTGAGGTAGTGCAAAAGAAATACACTTCCCGAAATCAAAAAATTAGTTTCTAGAAGTTGAATTTGTGGAATGGTATTTGTTTTGCACTTCTAGAAGCTATGCTTTTGAATTTCGGAAGTTTGACTTACGGAAGTGCAAAACAAATATACTTTCAAAATTTGAACTCTTGAAACACAAAAATTCAGCTTCCGGAAGTTCAATTTGCGAACGTGTTTGAAGTCACTTAAGGGTTTGTAAATATTATTTTAGGCAAGAAATATTTTGGGTGTGCAAATATCATTTGAAGGGTGTGTGAAAAATCCCCTTGACAGTTTTAAACTGTAAAAAGGTTTCAGACTAAAAAAATACATTTTGAAAATTAAATTTTCAAAGGTACTTTATAGACTAACGGTTTAAAACTGCCACTAGTTGCGTGTTTGTAAAAATTGCATTATGGATATTAGCTTCTAGAATGTATTTTCTTATGTATGTGTAACTTGTGGCAATTTTAACCTATGAGAATTAAAATTAAATTCCAAAAAATTAGTTTACATAATGCAACCATGTCCTTCATTAGCTTCAAAGCACCCCCACCTTCTCTCTAGTGTAATTCGCCTCCAAACACTTCTTCATATCTTGGTTGTGCTAGCCTAACCCGTGGAGGAGGTGTTTGGGATTGATCCTTTGGTGGGATTGGTTGGTTGATCTTTAAACGATTGTTCTGACATACCTCCTTCGACTCGATTATTCATAGGTGTTCAAGGCTAAGTAGAATCTCTCCCAACCCATGGAGGAGTGTTAGGACAAACGGCCTCAACCCCTATAGGCATAGGCTGAGTCAAGGAGCTCCCTCTAGTGAGGAAGCTGTTCCGAGGAATCTGACTTGGATGTGGGAAGCCGATGCCTCTAAGGCACAGTTCTCATTGTAACATGAACCTATCCATTTCCAATGTTGTTTTTATTTTTATTTGGGTTAAATAGGTTTTTCGTCCCTGTACTTTGAGCGAGTTTTGGTTTTAGTCCCTCGCCGGCGTAAAGGTTGATATTAGGCCTCAGACTTAGTTTTTTGTTTGGTTTTAGTCCCTGCCTGAGTCTGCCGTTGACCGCCGTGCCTACGTGTCACGGCGGTGCTGACGTGGCATAAGCCACGTCAATTAATGAGGACACGTTTTTTTTTTTATATAATTTAATAATGAAGATTTAAAAAAAAAAAGGGGAAACAGGGGGTTTTGAAACGTTTCAATCGTGCCTCTAAACTTCATCTCCTCTTCGACCAAAACCCTCCATATTCTTCCCCAGCGCCCTGCTTCGTCTTCAACCTCTCCGTCGGCCGCCGTTTGCGCCGCCGTTGTCCTGGCCGCGGTGGAGGTGGTCGCGAGCGAGAGGGTCACGATGGCGAGAGGGAGAAACAGAGGGGGAGAGCGGAAGGAAGAAGAAGAAGGTCGAAACAGAGAGGAGAAGCGGGAGAGCGAGAGCGAGGTCGAGGTTGAGAGGGAAGGAGGCACGGCGGCGCGGTGGAGGTGGGCGCGAGCGAGAGGGTCACGATGGCGAGAGGGAAAAACAGAGGGTCACGATGCGGAAGGAAGAAGAAGAAGGTCGAAACAGAGAGGAGAAGCGGGAGAGCGAGAGCGAGGTTGAGAGGGAAGGAGGCACGGCGGCGCGGTGGAGGTGGGCGCGAGCGAGAGGGTCACGATGGCGAGAGGGAGAAACAGAGGGTCACGATGCGGAAGGAAGAAGAAGGGTTGCGATTTCTGGGTTTGCGATTTCTGAATCAGATCCCGTTTGCGATTTCTGGGTTTGTGATTTCTGAATCAGATCCCGTTTGCGATTTCTGGGTTGCGATTTCTGGGTTTTTGGGTTGTGGTGGGTTGATTCTGGGTTTTTGGGGGTTAGGGTTGCTCTGATTCTGATTTTCCTTTCTTATCATGAGGATCTACTTGTTCAAGTTTCTTTTGAGTTTGTTCATGATTGTGTGGGTTTGCTCATAAGTTTTTGGGTTTGTTCATGAATTTGCTATGATTTTCTGGGTTTTTAGATGAACGAGATGATTGAAGAAGATGAATCTTCATAAGGAGAAGAATAATGACCTTCTAAATCAATTTATGCTGTGAATCAATTTATGCAATTAATTAATTTGTAGATTCGGAGCTCTGGGTGGTTTGTATGGTGGAGGTGGAGGAAAGAAAAGAGAAGTTGGAGGTGGTTTGTATGGTGGAGGTGGTGGCTGGTGAGGAACCAGGAAGAAGATGAAGAAGATGAGGGATGGAGAAGAAGAACCAGTAACCAAGAGAAATTGATTCACAGAAAGTCAAATTATTAAAAAAAAAAAAAAAAAACGTGTCCTCATTAATTGACGTGGCTTATGCCACGTCAGCACCGCCGTGACACGTAGGCACGGCGGTCAACGGCAGACTCAGGCAGGGACTAAAACCAAACAAAAATCTAAGTCTGAGGCCTAATATCAACCTTTACGCCGGCGAGGGACTAAAACCAAATCTCGCTCAAAGTACAGGGACCAAAAACATATTTAACCCTTTTTATTTTTCCTTATGCGGCGGTTTCTCAACCGCCCCGAGAATTCCCTTATTTATTTTTTTATTTTTCATTGTGAAGTTCCCTTTTCTGTTTGTCCTTCTGCGAAAATCCTGATCAAGATTCCATTTCTCTTTGATCAGGATTTTCACATAACCTGAATATAGCTGAGTTTCCATTTCTGCAATTTCGTTTTCGATTCCATTTTCACTGTTACAGGAACCTTTGATTTTGTCTTCAATTTTCCCTTCTCACTCGATTTCGTTTTTGGTTTGTTTGGTTTTTCAACTTTCATGTTCAGGTTAGGGCAAATTGTACATATAAGAAGTGAAGAACCATGGATGCAGAATGAATTATAGTCTCCTCGCTAGTCACCACTACCACGGAAGCTTCACTCTAAGCTTTGCGGATCACTCTCTATTCATCGCTCTTCATTCTATTCAGGTGAGTTCTCGTTTTCCATTTTGCAATCTTCTTCGACAACTATTGAATCTCTCTCAACTTTTTTTATGCATCTTGCATCGTACCTTGAATCTCTTAGTTTATCTACTCTGTTGCAAGAAGTTGGTAGATTGTACTTAAACTGTTTGATAAAATGACTTAAAGAGGAACCAACTATATGCTTAAACTGTTCGATTGTGCTTAAACTTTTTTTTTAATGCATCTTTCATCGTACGTTGAATCTCTTAGTTTATCTACTTTGTTGCAAGAAGTTGGTAGATTGTGCTTAAATTGTTCGATAAAATGACTTAAAGAGGAACCAACTATATGCTTAAACTGTTCCACTGTGCTCAAACTTAAGTTATCCGGCTCTGTTGCTTTCTTTCATTTGATTCCTTCCTATTTCTGATTCTGCTTTGCAGGGTTGGACCGAGGAAAGGGCTATCCATAGCATGTGGCAAGGCTGATCTCAACTCATATGGTAATGCAGGTTCAGAGGTTTGTGGAGGGCACATTAATGGTCATTGATCAGCTTCTAGGAATTTCTTTTACTTTCTATTGTCTGCTTAGACTCTAGCGAGAGCACTGATCAGAATGGGCAGATAGCAGTGTTGATGGTTACTCAGCTGCTGCCGTTATAACAGTCCATGGAGGTTATTAAGCTTGAAAACATGGGATACTATAGGGTCGACATGACTATGCAAGTAAGTATTATTCCACAATGCCATTCTTTTCAACATATCTATTTCCATACCTCACAATAATCATGGAAAAATCACATAATTTTAACTGAGGGAATGCACTTCCATTAAAATTCACTAATATTATGTAGGTTAATTTTTCTCATTCGCTAACTAATCATCCCTGGCTTCTACTATATTCAATGAATAAGATGCGTCAAATGTCATGAATGGAATTGCATGTAGTTATAAGAATAGTCAGGAATTAAGGATCTTTGTATGAAGTTTGATTTTAATTGAATAGCTATAACACATGTGCCTGCATATAGTTCAGAAGGTTTAATCCAATGTTAAGTTTATAGCTAGCTGTGCTTGTTGCTGCACCTCTCATCAGCTTTGTAGTGAGTGGATGAGCATGCAGTTGGCACCAATGCAGAAGTTGTTTTTGCTCCAACTTAATTGCTTGCTTTAATTTTCCCTTGTTTGAGTAAGGATTCTGAATTCTGTCTTATATAAGATGCAGGATGCTGCTAGTCCAAACCGGACACTTGATCTTGCAACTGTTTAGAGGGTTTCATTAGCACTTTCTCCTTTGCGTTTTGGTTCTCTGAATGCTTTTTGCTTACCACCTGAGACTCGTTAGGCACAAAAGCTTGCTAGGTGGATCTGTAACAGCTATAGGGGTTTTTAAAACCTTAACTATGCATTACTGCAATTCATGATCTTATGTTGGAGTGGCGCTGTACATTCCATGCTTTTTCCTCAATTTTCTTGAATTACCAAGGAAGCATAGAGACAAACTGATAGTGTGTTTGGAAATTCTTCTATAATTGATTTTAAAGTCAAAATCAATTCAGGGAAGAAGCTACTGTGAGTAGCTAATCCAAACATGCTATTAGTTCTCTACTAAGTGTCCAATGTGTTTTAAATGTTGATGTTCTTTACAGGTTCTATCTAGTATCTAGGGGTAGAACTACTAAAGTGTGAAAGCAGTGAGTCCATTCTCAAATCCCTTTGGCATAACTCAGATGCAGTTCTCTGCTGCTCTTTAAAGGTAGTTTCTTTTACTATTTTCATTACGATAAGAATACTGTTCTCTTGCTTTATGTTAATTAATTTCATCTGTGATGTGCTACACAAATAGATGTGAATGTGATTTTTATAATAAAATTGACTTCAGTTTTATTTAACATCTTAATACGTTTCTATCATCGTAGCATTGCCTTCTGAACTCTAAAATGTCCAGTTCTCACAAAAGAAGTGAATGCATTAAATATATTGAACTCCATCACATGACATAAGAAATTTTTCTATTATGGGTGTTCTTATTGTACTAGACAGGTTGCTAAGTCCCAAGTCATGAGTATATATTCTTATTTAATGTCCCCTGTCTGTTAATTTAATTTTATTCTTTCCTTTTCTTCGTTCTTGCACAATGACACTATTTAAGAAAAGTATAACTTTATGTATATGATTTTTCTAGGCATTATCCGTTTTTACATTTGCAAATCAAGCCGGACTTGACATGCTTGAAACAACATCAGATCAATCACTAGATAATGTCATTGATGAAGCTGCACCATCATCACCCTAAGGTTTTACTTGTTCACATTACTCATTAGTTGTTTTATTTACATTCCACTTTAATTTGATAGAGGCTGTATGCAGGTAGTGAAAATTGTTTGAGAGTAATTCCCTGAGTTACAGCTTGAATATCCTGAAGAATGAAGCATTCAATAGCTTGTTTAGATCAATAAGTATGCCAAAGGAAGCATATGTAATGGTAACTATTATTTTTGTGGCGGTTTTAATCACCGCAAAGCGCGAGTGTATTTTTCTTTTACTTGTAATTTACGGCCGCGAAATGATCCGTTTTAATGGAGGCGGTTCAAACCGCCTCAAAGGGTTAAGACATTTTTTACATTTTCTGGGTATTTGTGGCGGTTTGAACCGCCTCCAAATGATCCTTACCTTTACAACGACTATTCCATCGGTTCATTTAAACCGCCATAGAAAACATCCCAACACTAGTAACAACGACTTGCGGCCGTTTAACCGCCGCAAAGCGTATCCACAACCGTCGCAAAATGCTCTTTTCTTTGTAGTGATTGGGGTTGTATCCTTCCTGAACTAGTTTCCCTAGGTGGGGGCATGGTTTACACAACATGAGATAGTGATTCATGTTGTCTCCTCTAGGACTCATCCCTAGAAAAATGTAGTTAATTATGGACCATGGTCTAACAATTTCAAGCTAGTTTTTATATAATTGGGAGATAATATTGTTTACTCCCATGTCAATTTGACGCTGTGTGAAGGAGGTGGTTGTTGTAATTGTTTAGATGAAATTGATCCACTCCATCATCAGCCATATAAAAAGATCTCGTGTAGGTGGTGATGATCGTTGCGACTACCGTATACACGATATTGGCTGCAACATCAGGCGTTGGTTCTGCAGTCATCGGTTGCATAATGGGGGAAGTTAAACCAGTCATAGGGATATAACTACTACTAGTCCTGTAATTGCTTATAGATTATAGTTTTTATGTAGATCTTAGTTGCATACCCCAACATATGTCATGGTTTGGAGATGAAAACTTCTCAATAACAATGTGAGTCCCTCTGGGCATGCCAATTTGTTGGTTCAAATAAATTAGGTTTAGGGCTAACCGTGTGAGTTAGCTGAGAAACCAATGCAACGATTCCCGGAACATACAATTACTCGAGGAAGGGACTATGTTCCTCAATATGGGTTCCTAAGACACTCTGAAAATTTCTTAATTGTTGCTATTGAGAGATGAAAATAAAGGCAGTTGCTAACTAAGTTAAGGAGAAAACGACTGGATAAATAACTAAATTGACTGAATTAATAAGAATAAAACTTAAAGTAAATGGCTTAAAGGAATAGATAAAAGATGGAATAAGTAAAAGGTAACAAGAAAAACAACTCAGAGTGCGGGAAAATTGTAATTTTTCAGTGATGATTGTGATGCATTTTTGTTACAAATAACCATTTCTCAATTTATAGGGAGAGTTTTGACTAACTACAATGGTTATCAGGCCTTAAACCTCTAACTCACATCCTAGTTATGTGCACTCCATTCAAGATTATTGGGTGTTTGTGCCTCTCACTCCTGGTCAGCTTAGAAGATTGGTCTTCTCTTGTGCTGGTCCCCACGCTTGTAATAGTTGCTCGTATAATTAAGGAAGGGTTTTATATCCAATTTCTCACGTGTTTAAACCTAGGTTCTGAATTAATACTTGAAAATATCCCCATCTCCAGATCCAGATCTATGCAAATGTCCATAATCCTGTCCAAATGCAAAGCTTCTTTATATTGGATGCATATCCTGCCTCGGCTGCGACAACCCTTCTCCAATCGACTCACTCTCAAATTGGCACATACACTACTAGTCATTATGAAATGACCAATATTTTGGTGCAAACAAATGTATTTATATATTATGGTGTGCATATTTTCATTGAAGTTAGACCTTGACTTAGTGATAATGCCTTTGTTTTGCAACATAAAGGTTGAGGTTTATACTCACTCTACCTAGACTTAGATTTTTTAATTTGCCACCTAAAATTTTTACGTATCCGCCAAGCATAGAGCCGTGTATAGATATTTTGGGGCCTAAAGCGAAAATATTAAAGTGACTTTCTTTTGATAAAAATCTTAGAGAGAATTTTTTAATATATCATATAAATTATCTTTTTTTTATATTATTTTTCTAATTTTTTAAGTTGTGAAATCATTTATCTAAGTTTTATAATCAAGCAATTCTAACATTTCACTTTCAATAGATAAAATAGATAATCAATTCAATCTATCTTATAACATTGTTGGCCTTAGATGTTGTTGGTGGTGGCTAAACGATTATGATTGTAGTGTGACAATTGTACTTGAAGCAACTCTACTTTCTATCTATTTTGTCCATTTATATTTGTATTGGGCTAAAGTACCCCTTCTACTTCTAATTTAATAAATATTGGCTTATAAAAAAAATACAAATATATTATTTATATGACCAGATTTTTCTTTATTCCATTATTTCTCTCAAGTCTCAGTAATATATATTATATATGTACTATTCTTTTTTTAGGGCCTAAGGATATTGCCTAAATTGCCTAGCATTGTCCACGCCCCTAGCCAAGTAGGATGCTGACTGTACACTTATAGGCCACATGGACATACTTATTCTAGTAAGTATATGCTAGTCACTTCCCTTTTGACATATAATTAAAACTATTGGTTTTTGCAATGTCAAAGGAAGCACAATCGCTCGTTTTAAAATATAAAGACATACTTCACACAATTGTGATATAGTATAGGGATCAAAAGTGTATTTTAACCTTAAAGTTATAGTGGTAATTAAGTGTTTTTAATTTTTAACTTCTTAATAAATGTATCTGTAACTACCAAAAGTCCAAGATTAGTAAAAAAAGATATTTGTAACTCATCATCAACTTGAAAGATTTTTGTTTCCATCGCAAAGAAAGAAAATGATGGAGGCCCGAAACCAAAGAAGAAAAAATAAATTGAAATTGGCAATTGCCGCGTGTAAGAGAGAGTTTAGAGAAATAATCTATAATTTAAGTGGCCGAAATGGACGGCAATATCACATTTACTGACATTAATGTCCTTAATACTCGTTTCCTAAATTATTGTTTGAACTTTCAACGCGGCAAGATGTGAAAACCAACAATAAATTAAAATTTAATAGGACCAACAAAGATGACTATGGAAAACGAATGTTGCTTCTCCTCCGCTATAGACCCTGTGCGATGCGTGTGTACCTATTAGGTTTAAAGCAATCTTGGAAGATTGGGGGAATGAGTCACAATCTCAAAAACCATTAACACAAATATTTTTTTTTATAGATTATGTTTGGCTCACGAGCTGTCTGTCTGAACTCAGCTTGAACCCGCTTTGGCAAGTAGCTAGGTTCGGTGAGTTGAGTCAAACTAACCTAGGATCTACGCGAGCCGGTATTTTTAACTAACTCAACCCACGCTGAGCTGAATTTGGCTGAGTTGGCTTGCGAGTTATAATTCAAATTGACAACTCTATATTTGTGAGAGTTTATCTAGACATGTTATGACTTACCAATAAACTGTTTTGAGTTTATTTTCATAAGCTTGTGAGATTAATTCACGAATAAGCGCTTATACTTACTTATAGTCTATTTTAAGCTTATTTTAATAAGTCTTAAATTATCTTATGAATAAGCGTTTATGTGATAACTATAAGTACTTAATTAAAGCGTTTATTCAAATACACTTTTAAGGGTTACAAAATAGTGATGTGTGAGTGAATTAAAGTTGAAATAATAAAGATGCTTGAAAATTAGCAAGAGAATATTAAAAGAGAACCAACCGCTATCACACGACATGTACACAATTGAGCTCTTTAAATTTATAATTTAGAATTTGATTTTTAAACAATATGTATGGAGAATAATTTGTTGAAATATGTTAAGCAACTAAATTTGAACTTAGAGCCGCATTGCTTACAAATGAAAGATACTCCGAGGGAAAAAATAATAATAAAGAATGGTAAAAGAGAAGAATGGAGGAGCGTGTGAATACCGAATAAGACGAAGAGTGGGAGTGGGATGTTATTGGACATTAAAATTGAAGATAGGTTTCCTTCCCGGGCAGTTCCTTTTCCATTATGGAGTACTTTCCTTTCCTTGCGGTCCCCACTAGCAATTTCAAACACCTCATTCAATTCATTATTAACACATTGACATTTGAGTTTGACAGATACACAACACAAACCCCTTCATTTTCATTTTCATTTTCAACCTCACACCACACTTGTTTAATAAATATCTCAATTTTCTCTCTATTCCCAGATCCATCGGAGCATCCGCACCTCACCTGCGTCCAAACACGCCTTTTCCTTTCTCTCAAAGTAAGCTCTTCCTCTTAATTTTCCTCTATTCTATTTCTATGTATTTTTCTTCTTGTTTGTTTTCTTGTGCTTGTGTTTGTGGTTGATGATGATCATCAACCAAAGGTTTTCATTTCATTTTTGTCTCCATTCACTGTCATCCTCATCCTCATCCACCGCAACCACAACCTCAACCTCAACCTTGTTTTCCTCTGTCCTAGGACACGCCACTTTTGGACTCTTCGATCAATCCAATTACACAAATACCTCAATCTCACCTGCGTATTTACAAATGAACCATCCAAATCCTCTCATTGTAGCTTTAATTTTTTCCATTTCATTTTTTTTTGGGAAAACTCTCCAATTGAGATAGATAATGGTTAATTCAACACTTGATTCCTTAAGTTTGTGAGTTGAAAATATTTGCTTCCTACCGCTTACGCTTAATGCACTTGCAGCGAAACAAATAATTAATTTGATGGTTATTATCTGTGAGATAATGACACCGAGAAAAAAATAATTAAAAATTTGTTCTTAAACATCATATTTTTAAGCTATTTTTTCTTATTTATCTCCATTTTTAACAATAAGACATTTTTTAGAATATGAGTGTTAAAAAGTGAGATGAATGGATTGATTTTGTTTTTGTCATAACTATTTTTAAATTTAAATGAATAAATTTGTTATCTTCGTTACGCAAATTATTTATTAGTTTATTTAAATTCAAAGAGATGATTGTGTGTGTAAACCAGTAACCACCACGTTAGTGAGCGGCGATTGCTCGGTACGACGCGTGGATTATTGCTGTTTCTGAGGCACAGCCAGTTGTCCCATGATTTTGGGGAAGAAATACAAATAAAATAAATTCAGTCAAATCTTTGGCTGTTCATTTATTTTTCATTTCTTTATAAAAATATATAAAGCACAATTGGTATTGGTAGACAGTTGGAGGTGTTTCTGTAGAAACATCTGTTAGTAAAGTCCTGCTTCGATCTCAACGGAGACTAGTCTAATGATTGCCGGTTGTGAGATATCTTTGAAGTAAAATAAAATTTCTTATAAAAATAAACATTATCTTGATATTTAAATTTGTCCGCGCGCAACTCATGGTTTTGATAATTTTTACTGCTTATCTTGGTCTTTTCACTATTTGCTGGACATGTTTGGTGAGGGTCCACAATCACATTGCTGTCATCTTAATTTTGTTTTGTTGTTATTCTTTTAAAATGATCTTGAGGGGTGCGTTATACTAACTATTTCATCAACTTTTGAATGCAGATTCTATTTGTGGTTCCTTTCTTGGGTATAGCGGAGTTTCACTTTCACCAGCTAGCTAGCACTTGTGCTGGCAACAAATGGCAGGCTCAGGGGTGAGTGTCATGGAACTTGAAGCATATTAGAAAAATCATGAGTTCATTTCATGCTTATAATGATTGTGAGTTCTTTTTTTCTTTCAGTATAACAAGCAAATGAAGAGGTTAGAATCAAGGAAGTCACATTCATGGTGGTGGGATAGTCACATCAGTCCCAAGAATTCTAAGTGGCTTTTAGATAATCTTGAAGGTAGGCAAACTACAATTGCAATGGTCTTGTAGCTAGTTATATATGTTTATTACTTTACTTGCCTTCTTAATTTCCTTGATTTCTCAGTAATACAATATCAAATTAAACACTATGTAAAAGTTGAGGTTACCATAATTATATTATATGTTATAATCATATTTCATTGCAATGTTGTCCTAAAAATTGACAAAATGGTGCTTAACCTCAGAGATGGACGGGAATGTGAAGCGAATGCTGAAGCTGATAGAAACGGATGCAGATTCATTTGCCAAAAGAGCTGAGATGTATTATCAGAGGAGGCCAGAATTGGTTGCACTAGTTGAGGATTTCTACCGCGGTTATCGGTCTCTAGCTGAACGCTACGATCTTTTGACCGGAGAATTGCGGAAGAATATACCCTCTGATCTCCAGTCCCATGGTTCAGGTATTTCAGACACTAGCTCTGAACCATCCTCCACTTTGCCGTCTCCAAAGAAAGCAGGCCGCCGTAAATCCGGCAACCGAGCTGCTGGGTTTGATTTCTTTCTTGGCTCTGGTGGAAATGGGTCTGATGCATACCAAAAAGATGGAGATGAGTCCTCTACTATGACAGACTCTGAGGAGGAATCTGATGATTCATCAGTTAACAATTATTCAGCTGTCTTCGGGAATGGTAGCGATCAGGGGATGAACCGAAAAATAGTGGAGTTGGAAGCCGAGCTCCGTGAGGTAAAAGGAAAGTTATGGATGCAGGAAGATGAACATTCAGAGGTTTCATCTAGGGGGGCAAGAACTGAAAATGCTGAAGATGTCTATGCTAAAATTAATGCGTATGAAAGAGAACTGATGTTTGTGAATGACAAGTTAAGGCTCTCAGAAGAAGAAATTTCTAAACTGAAGATTGAGCTTGGAAACTACAGACCCTTGGATTCAGAAAATATGGATTCTGGTGTTGAAATATTGTCGAGTAAAGAATACGTCAAGACAGGAGAGGAAGCCCTGGAAGACAAGGTGTTTGAGGTTGAAAGAAGCATTGATGTTGTGGATAAGGAAATGTTTGAGCCAAATAGTGATATTGAGACACTTGGGAATGAGCTTAGAATCACCAAAGAAAATCTCAAGGCTACGGAAACGCAAGTTGCTTCACTTAAATATGAGGCCAGTAAATCCTCTGAAAGAATTCAGCAGCTGCAGGATCAACTCGACTCGGCCAGAAAGGAAGCTGCCGCTTGGAAAACCAAATTCAACAGCGAGAAAAGAGAGAACACCAGACTCCAAGAAAGGCTCGTGAGGTTAAAGGCTAGCCTATCAGACCGCGATCATGAGATCAGGGATTTGAAAACAGCCGTGTCAGATGCGGAGCAGAAAATCTTCCCGGAGAAAGCTCAGATGAGGTCTGAAATGTCCAAGTTGCTGGAGGACCGGACTAATTTGCAAGAGCAGATCAGAGAATGGGAATGCCGCGGCCGTTCTTTCGAAGAGGAGATCAGAAACATACTTTCTGAAAAATTAGAGATGGAGGAGTCACTCAAGGGTGAAATTGAGCTGTTAAAGGCAGAAATTGAGCAGAGAGAGAACATTATAAAAGACCTCAATGTAAGTCTTGATGCTTTGAAACTAGAGAGAGATAATCTCATTGTAGAAATTGGTTCACTCAAGGAAGAAGTGAAATCCAGA
Organism: Acmispon strigosus; assembly: GCA_030819835.1. Lineage (NCBI taxonomy): Eukaryota > Viridiplantae > Streptophyta > Magnoliopsida > Fabales > Fabaceae > Acmispon > Acmispon strigosus. Next base: position 40,218,756 of record JAUAMA010000005.1, on the reverse strand, counting down.
GATGGCAGGATTGAAAACATGGACAGCCATTTGAACCAGCTGCACATGGAACATGTAAAACTGATTGCTGGGATGGAAGAGGCACATAGACAAGTGGAAGAACTCAAAGCCAAAACTAAGCAACTCGAGGAAGAGGTTGAGAGCCGAAAAACCGAAATCTTAGAAGCGGCAGAAGAGAAACGCGAGGCCATACGGCAGCTATGCTTCTCCTTGGAGCACTACAGAAATGGTTATGATATGCTTCGCCAACATTTTACGGGGCATAAGCGGGTACGGGTTCCCGTATTGGCTACCTGATTATGTGGTGGTTGGGTTGGCGGTAAGTTTTGACGTTCAACCTTAAAATCACAGTGGAGTAGAAGCTACTGAGTGTAGCTTCTGGAGGGAGAGAATTGAATCTGAGTTTCCAAAAACATGCTATAATATGTTTGAACAAGGTTTTGTATATTTTTGCAACCTTCATTTCTGGGTATCTTTCTTATGCGTTTTGGTTATGATGTATATGAGTCAAGATCATGAATGCTGAGAAGTGATAACCATGTTCTCATGGTTTATTTTGTACACTTTGGCTTGTTAGGTAATACATGTATGCAGTATGCTGATGCTAAGAGTCATCAGGTTCTTGTAAGAATCTATATATGCTAGAGAACCCTTGCTTGAGGGGTTATAGAAGAGATTGATAAATAGCTTAGATTGGTCTGATATATGTGAATGCTTGTGCAACGGTTGTTTGTTTGTTTTTTTTGTAATATTATGTTGCAAGTTGGCTTGTCTAGCATAGTGAATAGTACTGAATACAATCTTTTTGGTGAATGTATGTTCTTAAGGTTATTTTCTTTTTATGAATTGATTTGAGGTTGTACTAAATTGGAGACATTTGGAAAAAGAGGCTAAAATTTGGAGACTATGAATGACTTTGCTTGTAGAGTATTGGATTTGTGTTTGCAAATTTTTGAAGTGAGTTTTGTAGTAATTAACATTGATTTTCAGAGACATGAAAATTACTAAAAGTGATTCTAGTTATGAGGTTTATAATTTTAACAACTTTTGTACTTTCAAACTTCAAAAGTTATTTTAATTTATTAAAATAAAATCAATTTCTAATTCTTTGTTTGGTATTATTAAGGTATTCCTATTGTCATCAGCTATGCGATTAATTTTTTTGAGACTTGGAGTGGGTAGATAATCTTTTCGAGACTTGGAGTGGGTAGGACCGCTGAGATTTGTTGGTAAAATTATTTTTTAAAATATATTTATTAAATACAATTTAGTTTTGTTTAATATCAATAGTATAAACATACAAACAAAATAAAGCGTGGTGAATTTGCACAAAAAAGTTAAAGCGTGGTGAGTTTGCACCAGAAAATTTGCACCATGTTTGACAAAATTTGGTGTAACTAAAAATTGAGTTAAAAATTATCATAAAACATACATGTAATTCATGTCACTCGATATGAAAGTCTCCAACCACTATTTTTGGTTTCGTGTATACTACAATAAATGGGTAGGGTTCTCCACCGCCTAAAAGTTTAACCTGGATTATGTTATGTGCTAGACCTTGTGATCCAACCAACATGTTAATAAAGGGTTTAAACATTTTAGAGTTAAAAATATACATTAATTAAGTATATTACAATGTATCTAACAAGAGTATTGCAAACCTTTATTGATCATCATGGGAGAAATCACAATATGAATAGAGAAATTTAACAAATGGGGTTACTCTAATTTTACTTTTAAAGTCAGGAAAGTGTCCGAACTAAAAGAACACTTACAAAGACTTGTACAAAGGAGATTAATGAAGGTTCGAACCAACTACTCAAATTGCACTGGCGAAAAGAAACTAATTATACCTAACGTAATACTGTAAAAAGGAAAACTAATGTACCAACAAATATTAGAGGAACTACCATGAGGAATTGGGTTCCATAAAAAGCCAAGAGGATGGCTATCATGATCGGAACCAATAGCACTAATGGACCTAAATGTGCACCATCGCTGGTCACTGCTGGTGCTGGCCCCATAGTATCAAGTTCTGCATCATCACACTGTAACAAAATTATAAATAAACGTGAATTTTTAGAATGAAAATAATCATCATATTTAACATAACATAGAATATAGTTTTATGAAATGTAAGATCATTGCATGTTTTATTAAACTTTAGAGCATATATCATAGATACTACCTTCAATGGAGTCCTCGTAACCTCACAGCTTGCTATTGCTGTCAGCATGAAGAAACACTATAGCCGCGAGTTTTGCAGAAGCCATGACTTTGTTCTATCAAACAAGAAATCCAGAAGAACCTTATGAGAGAATGTGCGTGGTGTGTGTTAAGTGAATTCTAGTCTCTTATTTATATAGGATGAACTTTAGTGTTTTATTTTTTAGACAAATCGGAGTGCCTAATTTATAGAGATTTTTTTATGCTTCAGAAAATAAATGTAATAAAATTTTTGGTACATAAATATAATAACTTTAAAGTACAATCTAATTTATATATAATATATAGCAATTAAGTTATACAATTTTGAAAAATTTATATATATCAACATGTTTTTGTCAATTTTAACTACACTAATCCTAATAGATACATTCTGATATTTACTTCCACCAAAACTTACTCCCTCCGTTCCTTTTTATAAGAGTTAAATCAACTTTGCACACCCCTTAAGAAAGTTAGATAGTATAGTTTTTTGCATTAAATTTGTTGTCAAATGTTGTTGAATTTTCAAAATTATCCTTAACATATTTCTTTTTAATCTCTTTTCATCATTAATGCAATTTCATATTTTCAGAATTGAATAAGGGTAAAAATGTGAAAAAATAATTAATATGACACAAAGTCTTATGTGGTTCTTATAAAAAGGAACGATCAACACCCTTCATTTAACTCTTATAAAAAGGAACGAAGGGAGTATATTATTATTATTATTATTATTATTATTATTATTATTGTTATTACATAAATATAATAACTCTAGATGCTCCTTTTTGGAAGGATGCTATTAATGATGAAATGAATTCTCTTAAAGCTAACAAAACTTAGTTCTTAAGTGATCTTCCCCCTAGTTGTAAGAGTATTCGTTGCAAGTGAGTTTTTCGTAAAAAACTAAGGACCGATGACTCTATTGAGAAATATAAAGCTAGACTAGTTGTTTTTGGGTGTAATCAAGTGGAAGGTGTTGATTTATTTGATAGATATTCTCCTGTTTCTAAGATCAGCAAAACAACAATTTGTTGTTAGGGCATAGAGCCCAAGCGTTGGGTTCCAACGCCCAAGCGTTGGGTCTTTGTCTGGCAACACGAACCTAGGTAGAACCTCAACGCTCAGGCGTTGGGAGTCCAACGCCCATGCGTTGGCTCCCTGCCAAAAAGCCCAGAAACAATGTTTTTCATGGAAAAATTCATTCTAAACCCTACTTTTTAAAACCAAAGCTTTTCCATGACCAAAACTCATTATAGAATCGTTTAAAGACAATTTCTACTAAAAAACTCAAAGGATTTCCAAAACACCAAATCATATGAATAAGGAAGATAACAAGGATTTCAACCAAGAACAAAAGAAAAGACCTACCTTGCTTTGTTTGTATGATCAAGGGAAAATGAACCACAGCTCTAGACCTTCAATAGTTCAGAGGAAACTCGAGTATAATGAGGAAGGAAGTGTTGGAACCAAAACCAAATCAAAACCCTAGAAGAGAGGAAGGGATTGAATACACAAGAATTCAGAATTGAGAGAGTTTGATCAACTTACCAATGGACCAACCAACAAGAACTCTTGGAGGGGAAATAAAGCAACACTTAGCCTCAAAAGGGAGAGAGAAGGACGCAGTAGCAGCAACACAAGGTGTTTAGAGAGTTTTAGGTTTAAACACTTGGAATGAAGAAAAACAAGAGAAACACTACCACCTTAAAGTGATTAGAAAAATGCAGCCCCAAGAGAGAGAGGAGGGGGGTCGACCAACACCATAAAGGAGCATTACTCCTCATCAAATTCATTCAAAAACTCCAGACCAAGACTTAAAGCCTCATCATTCACATTATTCTCCATAAAAATCTGATTTCGCACATTAAGAGCCACATTAAGGCTGATTTTGAATTTGAATAGTCCAAGGACTATAATTTAATTAATCAAACTCAAAGGACCAAATTACAAATACAAAGATTTTAGAGACTAAAATGCAATTACAAGAAATTCAGGGACCAAAGTGCAAATACAAGAAATTGAGGGTCTTACATTAAAACTAGGGAAATATATGTTTTTGGTCCTTGAACTATGGGCGAGATTTGGTTTTCGTCCCTCACCGGCGTAAAGGTAGACTCTAGTCCCAAGACTATGAGAAATTGTTGTTTTTAGTCCCTGCCGCCGGCGTGGTCAACGTCAGAGCTCAGTTTTGCCCATGTGGCACTGCCACGTCAATTAATTAACACACGTGGATTTCTTTTTATTTTCATTTAAATTTAAAAAAAACTCAGAACCCAGAACCAATCTTCGACGTCTTCTTTCTTCTCTCTTCTTCCTTCTTTCTTCTTCTTCCTTCTCTTTTTTTCCTTCTCTCCTTCCTTTTCCTATTTCGTCTTCCTTCTTCGACATCTTCGTTCGTCCTCCGTCAGGAGCCCAGAAGCAGGCCACGAGGCACCACCGTCCCTGTCATCTCCTTCCTCTGTCCTCCTACGCGACTTCGTCAATGTCTCATTCTCCCTTCGTTTTCGACCGAACCAGTGGGCCAATGGAGTAACCATCATCACCAATGGAATCTCCACAACGTATGCATCAAAACCCCTAAAGAAATTTGACAATCGGTCGTCCTCAACCACAGCCGCTGCCGCCTTCATGGCTGTTTTTCGGCCAATCCTTTTAGCTTCTGATTAAACGGGTTGCATGACGATGATCCTTGTCACGAGGAGAAGAGGATCTGATGGTCCTTTGTCGTTCGCTGCCGCCGTCCTTTGCTCTTCTTGTTGCTGTTGCTTTCAATTTCTTCTTTTTTTGTTTTTGCAGCTTGGGTTGAAGGGGAAGATTGATCTGGGTATGATTCTTTGTTCCGATGTACAAGTCGAAGGACCCTAAGAGTAGAGATGATGGACATGGGTTGAATTCTTCATCTTCACGGTTGTGATTCTGAGTTGGAACTCTTGTTGATGCTATTGGATAGCAAAGAGGTTTGTGAAGGTTGAAAGGGGTGGAGCTGATGAAGGGTTTCTGAGTTTTGATTTTGAAATTTCATTTCGAATGAGTTTGAGTTTTGGCTTGCTCTTCTTGTTGTTGTTGCTTTCAATTTCAGTTTCATTTCTGAGTTTTGGTTTGAATTTCAGTTTCTGAGTTATGGCTTCTTGTTCTTATTGTTGCTTCGAATTTCAGTTTCGTACATGGTTTATGCTTTGAATTTTGGTTTCGAATAAAGTGAGGTTTCTGGGTTTTTGTTGTTGTTGTTGCTTTGAGTTTCTGGGTTTATTTTCTTGTTTCAGTTTATGAAATAGTTGAAGGTTGGGTGGTGAGGGTGATAAATTTCTGGGTTTGTTTGTTTTGAGTTAAAGGAGGATGTAGAATTCAGGAAACAAGATGATTCTTCTAAAAAAAAAATGGAGGTTGGTGTTTGATTTTTGATGTTTTATTTTTCTGGAAAAAAAAATAAGATTTTTGATGTTTTGGGTTGAAGGAAGAAGAAGAAGAAAGAAGCATCAAGGGAGACGTCGAAGATTGGTTCTAGGTTCTTTATTTTCAATTTAAATGAAAAATAAAAAAATTCCACGTGTATTAATTAATTGATGTGGCAGTGCCACGTGGGTAAAGCGGAGCTTCAGCGTTGACCACGCCGGCGGGAGAGACTAAAACCAACAATTTTTCATAGTATGAGGACTAGAGTCCACCTTTACGTCGGTGATGAAAAAAAAAATCAAATTTCGTTGATACATCAAGGACTGAAAACATATTTATCCCTTAAAACTAATGCCTCGGGGTTCGATTTTGTAACAACGGGAATTTAGTGAAAGAAAGCAATTACCTAATGAAATGAGATCAAAATGTAAAGTAATGTCACAACACCTAATAGAGGAATAAAGTAGGCGAAGAAATGGACGCCAAACACAGCCAAGAGGACGAAAATCAGTGGAAGCAATAACGCTACTGGACCTAAATCATCTGCACCATCGCTGGTCACTGCTGGTGCTGGCCCCATAGGATCAACTTGAGCATCATCACACTGTAACAAAATTATATATTTTTTCGAATGAAATTAATCATCATATTTAACATAGAATAGAATATAGTTTTATGAAATATAAGATCATTGCATGTTTTATTAAACTTTAGAGTATATATCATAGATACTACCTTCAACTTCAATGGAGTCCTCATAACCTCGCATCTTGCGATTGCTGTTATCATGAAGAAGGTTACAAACACCATAGCCGCGCGTTTTGCAAAAGCCATGGCTTTGTTCTATCAAACAAGACAATTCTATATTCTTGAACGAAATCGTAGTACCTAATTTAATAATTTATAGAGATTTTCTTCGACTTTAATATGTTCCTTTTATTTCCTGCTGGTTGTTTTCTATCGGGATATGATCATAGAAGGATTATTTTTTTCTTTCTTTACTTTTTTTATTACCCCTAATAAATATCACTTTAATGTTTTACATATATATTAAAGAATTGTGTTAATGTTCTTGTTTCTATCAAAATTACTACAACTTCCTAACATCCCCTTTATCTTTCTTCTTAATTTAGATTTTATAATTTCCTATCACCATTTATTTTAAGGTAGAATTTGATAAAATATAATTAATACTCTCTTGAAATTGTAAAAGTGACAAATAATTAGAAACAAAAACAAGATTAAAATAGTGACAGATATATAGGAACGGAGGGAGTATGAATTTGTATCGGTAATTGTGGGATTTTAATGTTAATTATTCACTACTATTACACGGATGTTGTTTAGGGTGAACTATCATTTAAGTAGTGCACCATGCACTGCCATTTTCTGGCCAATGAAATCGTGTCAAGTGTCCAGGTGAGAAACTTGGAAATCGGTTCTACAAATTATTTAGTTTTTATAATTTATTACAATTTCAATTTGCTCACTACCATAAAGTTCCTTTTAATGTCTATCTCCTCATTTCTCAGACTTTTTTTAGTGAAAGAAGAGGTAAAAATTATATTAACTAATTATTATTTTCAATTTTTTTAAAAAATAGGAGAAAAGACCTATTATAACAAACCATTTAGAGTGGTGCATAGTGCACCGGTTAAGGTACACTAAAAACCCACCCTATTTACACGCACCAATTCTAAACACATCCTTTTTCCATTAAAATGTGATGTTTTCGAGAAAAAAAAGTGATGTTTTAAATTTTCAATCGCGTTATAATTTTATGCGTTGTAATTTTGTTCTATATCACTTCTAGAGTTCAATCTAATTTTTCTCTCAATTTTTCAATGTATCTTCATCGCCATCAGTTATAAGAGTAATTTCCTCGTATTAAATAAGTATACCTCCCTCAACAAATAAGTCTTCATACTCACCACCTAAGAGTCAAATCCTAGACTACCAATTTGGTGGATTTTTTATTATTATTATTTTTGTTGAAATCAAAATTAAGATATTAATATTTAAAAAATCAACTATTCAAAAAATCAACCATTCAAATATTGACATTTAATATGATATCAAACTTTCCACATGTAACATAAAAAAATTATGATATCAAAGTTTTATAAAATAAAAATTAATATCTAATTAATTGAATATTTAATCATTTGATGCTTAATTTTTCAATAATTAAGAATAAACCATTTCAATTAATGCTCCATAATTCCTCCTTTACTGAGCTTTTTTAAGCATGGTCCTCTTTTAGCTTGAGATTTGGGTTATCGGCCCATAATTTGTGAGAGTGATTCTTTAGACGCTATTAAGCTCTTAGAGTCCCTTATTGTGTCTTCCAATTTAGGAACTCTTTTGGTGAACATCATTGATGTCTCTACTCAGTCATGGCGTGTCTTCTTCCATTATGTTTGGCGAGAAGCTAACGCATGTGCTGACAAGCTGGTCTCGTTGGATTTACATTTCCAATTGGCTTTACATAACTTAGTTCTTGCCTCCTGCGGAGTAAACGTCCTTTTTATTTTTTGATCGGCAGTTGGAATAGTGTAGTTTTCTTTTTCGATTTTTCATTTTTAATTTCTTTGTTTCAAAAAAAAATTTATCAGCAAGAATATTTAAAATGGAGCTCTATTTGTCTTGAAATTGGAGAGATTTTGAAAAGTGTTATGACACACCTTTGCCATCTCTCTCACATTTGGATCATCTTATGTGAAATTTCTCTCGTCATCATGTGAGAGTTTTGTTTGTATCTCTCACAAAACTCTCACATGATGACACATGAGAAAAATTTCAGATGATCCAAATCCCTCGCCTAACCCTATTGAGTTTTGAGCCAAATCTTGAGAGTGACTAGGTTAGGTGGTTGACAGTGAGTTGGTATTGTAAATTGGTAAATGCAAGAAGATTCGTGTTTGGGGCTATTGGTCTTAATCCTCGCCCTTCTGTTTCATATAGCAGATCAAAGAAAGGACATTTTCCAATTCCAATATGATGGTACTGTTGAACTTGCTGCCCGTGTAAACAAGGATAGTGCAATTGTTAAAGAGCTCAAAGGACAGGTTGATTTTCACTTCTAACCTCTCTAGTTCTTCATAATAATCTTAGTAAATTGTTTTCCACTTCAATTATATCATGGTTTGTTACCTCATAAGTTCGAAACTAAGGATTACATAATAAGTTAACACTTGTTGTTTGTTTGTTACAGAATAGTTAGGAAGGTTAGTATGTTTATTTGTTACAGAATAGTTAGGAAGGTTAGTATCCCAAATACCAAGGTTAGTAAACACTCCAACAAATTCCTCCCCTTAAACTGAAATGCTCATTGAGCATACAGTTTAATCTTTAAGTGATTGTACTCCCAATAGCTTCCTTAGTTTCACAAACTAGTCCAATTTTAATGGCTTTGTCATAATTTCTGCAACCTATTCTTGTGTTCCACAGAAAACTAACTTCCCCACTCCCTAATTTGAAAGATCACGTAAATAATGATATCTGAATTTCAATGTGTTTAGTCCTTTGATGGATCACAAGATTTTTTGAGAGCTTGATTGATGAACTGTTGTCACAAAGAATATCAATACACTCACTGTTTTCAACTCCAATTTGTTCAAGAACACCTTCATCCAAACACAGTGGCAAGCACATAAAGTTGCCACCACATATTCAGCTTTTGTAGAGGATAAGGTAACAATTGCTTGCTTCTTCGAACTCCAACGAACTGCTGCCTCACTTAGTAGAAAGACATACCCCAAAGTACTCTTTCCATCACCCACATCTATTGCATAATCACTGTTAGTATATGCCAAAAGCTTTGAAATAGTCCTTGTTCTATAAAACAAACCAAAATCCAAAGTACCTTTTAAATACCTTAAGGCTCTTTTAGCAATCTGCACATGTTCCTCCTTTGGATTAGCCATGTAAAATGAAATCAAACACACTACGTACATCATATATAGACGTGTAGTTGTAAGATACATTAAACTGCCTACCAATTGCTTGTACAAAGTTGGTTTGACATCTTCTCCACCTTTTCCTGACAATGCAGTTCCAGGAACTATGGGATTTTTGACAGAGATACAATTCCACATATTAAACCTTTCCAAAACTTCTCTTGCATATTTCTTTTGGCATAAGTGAATTCCATTTGCATTCTGACTTACTTCAACTCCAGGGAAGAACCTCATTTTACCAAGGTCTGTCATCTCAAATTATTTCTTCATTGACTGCTTAAATCTTGCACACAGTTCTTCATCATTCCCAGTATATATCAAGTCATCAACCTAAACACTTACCATGATTATTTTTCTTCTCTTCTCTTGATGAAAATAGTATGGTCATGACTACTCTTTGTAAATGTGTTAGCACGAAAATGTCATCCAAACACAGTGGGTCATGACAAATTGCACCAGACACACAAAAACCAGCTATAAAACTAGAAATAAATAATCTGCAACACTTAACGACACCCACTTCTAGCCAACCATGACCAAAATGCCACCATTCAAACAATATAGCACCAAAATAGGAGGAACCATAGCAAACACAAGGAGTAAATAATCAATACCCAACAACATATCACAGATAGGACAAAAATGGTGAGCACATGCCAACTTGAGTCTCTGCAACCTGCTTAATTGGTACATTGAAAAGAAAGTTGCAATACTATCTTAATTTGTACCCTCTATAGTCTTACTTTCAACAAATAAAGTTATAAACTTCCACGTCCTTATATCCATACAAGTATTCTTTAATCCCCCAAGCAACCGTTCAATTCAGGTACTAATTTTAAGAAACATCAGTTGAACAAAGGGAGCTAACAAACCTCAACCAAGAAGATGGAAAATGAGGAACAACTTCTAACGAAATCAAGCCAACTTGGAGGGAGCGGATTTTGTTGCAACAAGAAGAACAAGAGGAGCAGAAATTGAGGGAAATGTGTAACATTGAAAGGGGCAAAATCCCAATGTAGAGAAACCTAACGTTTGAATTTCATTAGGAATTAAACAAAGAACCCTAACCTTATTGTTTCAAGCTGAGAGATGACAAAAATTTAGTCTTCTAATCATTCAGCATCCTTCTAGAGTCACCACAGAGGAGAACGTAAGTGACAGGTTCCATAGAAGAGATGGGAAAGAAGGTTTCCATATAAAAGAACGAAACTTACCGGTGAGTAGATGTGATACAAAGTGGGGAGAGGACGCCGTGGAAGGGACGATCGTCGGTTGTGGACACTGTGGAAGGGGAGAGGACAAGATGCCGTGGAAGGGACACATAGAGGGTCGTGGGTTGTGGGCAACACAGTGAGGGTCATGGGTTGAGGGTTTTGGTGAAAGAAAGGAGGGAACTAAAATCTTGTTTGCGGGTGTACAATATTTTGGGTATTGAAGCTAAATTGAAAAAAAAATAAAAAATACTAGCGGTTCCAACCGCCGTAAGTTTAAAACACATACCGGCGGTTGGCAGTTCTCAACCGCCATAAAGTGCTACATTTTTGCTGGCGGTAGGCTCAACTGCCATAAGTTCATGCGTAAAATAAAGAAGCAACGATGGTTGCTTAAACTGCCGCTAAAAGCTCGCCGTAAAAATGTTTATTTAGTGTAGTGGACAGGGATCAAACATACTATTTACCATAATTTATGATTAAACAACCAGTAAAAAGATCAAACAAAAGGATATTGAATTTTTTTTCACAGGAAATAATAATTATTAAAATAAGAATACAAGTATTAGTTTACTATGAAAAAAAAAATTACAAATTAATAGGTTCCTGATTATTAAAATAAGAATACAAGTATTAGTTTACTATGAGAAAAGAATAATTTACAAATTAATAGGGTCCTAGAAGTTAAATTTTCTTTTTAAATAAGTCAAATAGATTAAAGTAAACACAAGGAGTGTTTGAAACCAATATACAAAGATTGATAACAAATTTTGAGAACAAATTTAAAAAAATAAGAGAAGGAGCTAGCCTTGAAGAGGCCTATTGATTTTCAAGCCTACAGCTCTTACATGATTATTGCCAACACAAAGGAAAAAAAAAAAAAACCTTTGTGTCCTAGAAGTTAAGTAGATATATAATGCACATGACTCATTTGTCTTCTTGCTTCCTAGAACTCTAGAAGTTAATTGAAAAACTATACTATGCACCCAAAATTATTATTTATGCACTAAAAGAAAACTGTACTTTATTGTCGTATTGAATCAACAAAATATAGGTGTATAAGTGTTTATGCAAGGTATCGACTGTCGTGTTGTTTCGCTCTCCTTCTCTTTTCTTTGCGCCAATGCGCATAAAAACCAAATAATTGCGAATGTGGTGCGAGAGGCATCGACGGTTCGCTAGTAGGATGTCGTTCCTCGTATCATTTCGCTTTCCTCTCTTGTTCAAATTAAATAAATGCGAATGTGATGCGAGTTATCGACTATTCGCTAGTAGGATATCGTTCTTTGTACCATTTTTGCTCTTTTAATATTTTTTCACAATCAATCAAAAGCATCAAAAGGTACCGTCTTCAACGGGCGCTGTGGGGTGCTAACACCTTCCTCACGCGTAACCGACTCCCGAACCTAGAGTTTTAGGTTTCACAGCCTATTTCTTTTTTCTTTTTAGGTTTTCTAGCGTTTTCCTCTTAAAAAACTTTAGTGGCAACTCTGTCTATTTTTAGCGCATCTCCCGCCGCGACCCCGGTTGCGAGCCACCTGCAACAAGAGGAGCTTGGACCCTTGATGAAGAAAATGAAAAGCTTGAGAGTGAGAGGGAGAGGAAGAAGCAGAACTGCTTCGGGTTATGTAATTCGGAAAGTGAAGAGGTAAATGGGTGGGGTGTGAGGTTAATTACAAATAGGGCTATTTTTTGGATTTTGATAAATTGGTTTGGTGTGTATGGGGTGTCAATTCTAACTCCCTTTTTATTTTCCCACTTTCCAGGTGTATTAGCTTTGTTGCAGACACAGCGGATAAATCTTCTATCAGTATCATCTCCCCTGACTCGTGAAGAAGAGTAAGGATTTTGTTTTTCTTCTTGGTGGAAATGGTGGAGAGGAGGAAGCCTCTGGTTCTCTGTTCCACCAAACAAGTCCTCAATTCCTTATTAGGATCTTCCACTTCCACTCCCCCAATCCACAACCATGATTCATTGCCCAATTTCCACTTATCTGCTGGGATTCTCCAATCCTCCAATCAACCCCAATTCCCTTCTTCTCTTGACCACTCTGCACTTCTCGGCCTCTCCACTTCTCTTCTCAAAAGGCTTTCTATAACTTCAGGCTCACCGGTAATCTCAACCAACCTCCTCCCTCAACTCAAACACCCCATCTATTAAATTACTAATTTTTCCCACTCCAAGTTTAAAAGTTTGAATCTTTTTTTGAATGTTCTTAGGTTTTGATCAAGAATGCTGAGATCAATATACAGAGAATTGCAGTGGCGATTGCTCTTGACCCTCCTGGCACCACCCCGGATATTGGGTCACCCTCTTCTTCTCGAGTCATGCTTGTTTTTCCTTGTTGTGATTTCCCTTGCAGTGGGTTGAATGATGAAGTTGCTTATTTATCTCCTCTATTAGCCTTTAATCTTAACTTGCACGTTACTTGCTTAAAGTCAATTTTGCGCCATGGGCAAGATGCTTTAGATTTTTATTTCAATCCTCAAGGTCAAAGGGGTGATAAGGATGATGATAAAAGCATTGAGGATTTTGTCATCAAGGTAGAATTGGCACCCCTTGGGCAACCTCCGAGAGTTGCCTCACTTTTAAGGGTTGCTTATGTGAAGATACCAGAATGTGGCATCCTTGAATCTATTAGATCAAGTTCACCTATTGAATCCCAAGAGCGTCAAGAGATGATCGACTCGGCGTTGCAAAAGTACTTTGAAGTGGATAGGTATTTGTCAAGTGGAGATGTTTTTGGGATTAACATTAGTTGGAACTGCAATTCCCCAATTTGCATTCCCTGCAACCAAAAATCACAAGGAAAAAAGGATGAACTTATCTATTTCAAGGTATATTAAACCTCTATCTTATTTACTAAACCTCAAAGAAACATGTCAGGTTTTTTTGCTAGAGTGTAACTTATGTCTTCAGGTCATTGCTATGGAACCATCAGATGAACCGGTTCTTCGTGTCAATAGAACCTTAACTGCTCTGGTGCTAGTAGGGAGTTCCCCATCTTCCCTTCCTCCAGATTTGTTAGTTGCTGGAAAGGAAGGGCCTGTGCCTTTGCAAAGGGACATAGTAAAGACATTGGCTTCAATACTTACACCAACTTTCTGTCCATCACCGCTTTCTTCCAAGTTTAGAGTTTCAGTTCTCTTGTATGGCTTAGCAGGTGTGTTCTATATTGTCAAGCTTTGTTTGCTAAAGAAATTGATATGTTTTTTTTCTAGTCTTCGTAATATTGTTTGTGATTTGGATCACCACTTGATGTCCTCAGTTGTTGTTTATTTAAAAATTCGTATATGGCTTGAAAGTGTCAAACAAATAGTGGTTCTGGATTGCATTCATGGTGCAGATTGTAATTCCTGAACAACAAAATTATGCAGGTTGTGGGAAAAGGACTGTCATTAGATATGTTGCTCGTCGACTGGGCTTGCATGTGGTGGAATATAACTGCCACGATCTACTGGCGTCTGACAAAACATCTGTTGCTCTAGCTCAAGCTTTCAAGACAGCTCGAAGGTTATATCTAGAATATTAAGAATGATAAGAAGACATATTTTGCCAGGAACTTCTTTCCTGTACAGTTTTTGTTTTGGCATGGGGAAGCACTCATACATACTTTGCTATAAGGATTGGAACATATAGTTTTGGTCATTTATTCACATTGCATTTTTCTGCCTAGTGGTTTTTCTCTCCACTAAACATTTATTAGATTTCAGGCTTTACTAGGGTTGCTTGTCTGACAAACTCAGAAGTTTAATGTTTTGGATATGTTTTCTCTCTTAGCTTATCGGATGATATTGTTACAGATACTCGCCAGTTATAATTCTTCTTCGTCATTTTGATGTTTTTCGAGATTCAAATTCGCCTGATGGTTCTCTAAATGATCAAAGAGGAAATACAGCTGAAGTTGCATCAGTCATTAGGAAATTCACTGAGCCAGTCAGTGAACGTGGTGATCGTAACTCCCTGGTGAAATCGAATGGTGAATTGGTAAGATCTAACGTATTTGAATTTTGCTATGACTATCACTATTCTTTGAACTTAACTTTTTTTCTTTTAATCATGTTTCTACTCATCAAAAATGTTATATCTTAGTTATTTTGCAAATCATAAAAAGAAGTGGACAAGCTAGACAATTAGTTAGTAAAAGTAGCAGTTTCTGTAATAGGAAAAAAATGTGATGGAAATAATTAGCCCTTGGAAACTTCAATAAATTGAGGCAACCTCTTTGCCGGAGATACAGGCTTCTAAATTTGACTGTTTCTTTCTAGGAAAAAGAATACTTCAATAAGAATAAGATACATCCTACAGAAAGTAGTCTTCAGTAATGTGAATAGTATATATAAAACCGTACATCGTTATGTCTTTTTTCATTAGGCCAGTCAAGGGGTAAATCCAAATCCAGATTGGCAAAAACTCAAAAACTAGAATTGCCTACTTTTTCTTTTTAATTAGAATTGCAAAGATATTTACATTTACAGCATGCTAGTAAAGGTGGAGAAGAATGCTGAAAAGCCAAGTGGGCATCAAGTCCTGTTGATTGCTGCTGCTGACAGCTCAGAAGGTCTACCTTCAACTATCAGACGCTGCTTTAGCCATGAAATAAGCATGGGGTCTTTAACTGAAGAGCAAAGGGCTG
This sequence comes from Acmispon strigosus, assembly GCA_030819835.1. Taxonomy (NCBI): domain Eukaryota; kingdom Viridiplantae; phylum Streptophyta; class Magnoliopsida; order Fabales; family Fabaceae; genus Acmispon; species Acmispon strigosus. The sequence continues at coordinate 40,203,346 of JAUAMA010000005.1, read as the reverse complement.
AGATGTTATCCCAGTCACTGCAGAGTGTTTCTGGACTCCTCTCTAATGTAAGTCAAATGGAGCTTCCTCTTGTGTCTGTAGTCTGTACCTTCTTTTGATGTATTTTGGGTTAATAAATTGACTATTAGCAGCACTTGTGATGACAATGGTCTCCCTATATTTGGAAAAGAAAAACTGACGTAAAAACTAATTCATGAAAAAAAAAAATCTTGATAAATAAGCTCCCTAAAGTTAGGGGGTGTGTGTAAGAGGTGGGGGCATGTGATTTGAATTTAAATCTTCTCCTCTCTTCTGAACTAAAAATATAACTATATTCTTTAATGATAAGGAAAAAATGCAATACCAAATGTAGGAAAATCCTTTGTTTATTAGTAAAGATATTCCTTGCAATATCTCTCAAATCATTATGTCTGGGACTGCTAGAGTTTGTGCTCCTGAATGCCCTGATAATTTCTGTTGAGTGTTTGACTCACGTTGTTGCTTCGCACAGACTGATTCAGAGGGTTTTGTAAAAGAAATAGTTGGACAGACATCTGGTTTCTTGCCCAGGGATATATGTGCTTTGGTTGCCGATGCTGGTGCCAACTTATTCCCCAGGAGCAATGCTGAAGTAGAGAAAGATGGACCTGAAGATGTAGATAGTTCTCTTACTTCTGAGGTGATTGAAGACAACAATTGGTCGAAAGTTTCACCTCGGGTTCCTGGGAAAGAAGACTTGATGAATGCTTTAGAAAGGTCAAAAAAGAGAAATGCATCTGCATTGGGCACTCCAAAGGTAAATTAAGCAGTCAGGCTTTTATGATGGTTTTCTCATCTGCTTTGGGCAGTATTCAAATTCCTGAATAATTTACATTGCTGAAAAGTGTATACGTTAGCATGTAACATGTTTTATGGAAGAAACAGTTCCTCGATGCAGGGAAATTTTTAAGAATGGATTTCTTTTGCAGGTTCCAAATGTGAAATGGGAAGATGTAGGTGGGCTTGAAGATGTCAAAAAATCCATCCTGGATACTGTTCAGGTGGACTTCTTGTATGACATAACTGTATTGATTGTTACTTTCCCCCTGGTTTGGAAGTGTAATTCTACCCTTTGATGGTTCTGTTTACTATATCTGACAATATGCCTGTCCCAGCAACCTGAAAATATATTTGGTAGACAAAGGAACTTGTTGTTATGATCTCATGGTACATTAGGTTGCTATATTTCATAAGCAGACTGAATCAAATTACATCCGATTGTCATATTTCATAAAAAAAAGATGCTGTTGGAGATTCAAATTTGAAATTTGAATGTAGTTCACTCCTAAAGTGTCATATCGAAACTATTAATACTAAATTATGTTAAAAAAAAATTAGATTGAATGGGCTGTTTCTACTATATCAACCTTTCCAAAAATGCATAGAATATCATCGGTTTTTCCTCATTGCTGCATATGTTGGCTCTTTCTCTTGAATCCCAAATAATATATACTAATCTATCAATACACTTTCTTTTTTAGAAAATTCTCCAAGCTTTTTTATTTGTTTTAATATTTATCTTTCTATCTCATATGTTGGATTGGTGATGCTATTTATTGTCTGTAAATTCTGAGTATCTGATTCATTATTGATTTCATATTTTAGTTGCCTCTCCTGCATAAAGATCTATTTGCATCTGGGTTACGCAAGCGGTCTGGTGTTCTTTTATATGGTCCCCCTGGAACTGGAAAAGTAACAACCACAATCTTCTACCTCAAGTTTTCTCCCTTTCTGTTACCCAGTTTTCTCATGTCCTTTCTTTTTTTAATTCATGTCAGACATTATTAGCAAAAGCTGTTGCTACAGAGTGCTCCTTAAATTTTCTTAGTGTGAAAGGTCCTGAACTGATCAACATGTACATAGGAGAGTCCGAGAAGAATGTTCGGGACATTTTCCAGAAGGTATAATAATATTTTGGTTATTTTGATCTAATTAATTTCTTAAGTTGAAATGAATATGTCTGTCTCTGTGTACTTGTCTATTTCCTGTGAACTAGACAGTTCTGAGAACAGATTTTGATAAAGTTAAATTCAATATAATCACAGGCCAGATCAGCACGTCCATGTGTCATCTTCTTTGATGAGCTTGATTCTCTTGCACCAGCTCGGGGTGCTTCTGGAGATTCTGGGGGTGTTATGGACAGAGTGGTTTCTCAGGTGATTTCCTCTTCTGAGCAAGACCCTTGCAGACTTTTTCTATGGGTTTCCTAATGTAATATATTTCCCGTTATTAGATGCTTGCAGAGATTGATGGCTTAAGCGATTCAACGCAGGTATTTTTATCCACTTGAATTATTTATCTTTTAGCAAACTACTTTGTTTCTGACAAGTGGCGTTTCTGTTGCTGGCTCGATAGGACCTATTTATTATAGGTGCAAGTAATAGACCAGATTTGATAGACCCAGCACTTCTGCGTCCTGGTCGATTTGATAAGCTGTTATATGTTGGAGTAAACTCAGATGCATCTTACAGAGAACGGTTCTCTGTCTGCTTTTCCAGCTATCTCTGTTGTGTATATATTATTGATTAAATGCTATTTTGCACCTCTCATTTTCACCTTTCACAGGGTTTTGAAAGCTCTTACACGAAAGTTTAAATTGCATGAGGATGTTTCACTTTACTCTATAGCGAAAAAATGTCCACCAAATTTCACCGGTGCGGACATGTACGCCTTGTGTGCAGATGCTTGGTTCCATGCTGCGAAGCGCAAGGTAAATCCTGCCAAGATCACTGTATCCCATGATTTCTGTGTGTACGTTTTATTTGACAATTAGGCCTGTTGTGGCATTTTAGATGACAGTGGACTATCAATTTATAGAGGAAATTGCAGCCTGTGTTTAGAGTGTACTTAACTTCATTGTTTTCTTATAGGTTTTGAGTGCAGAGCCAGAGTCATCCAGCAAAGACAATGAAGCTGATTCTGTTGTTGTTGAACACAATGATTTTGTCCAGGTAACTTAAATTTTTTATTGATATATTTGGTTACCGTCTGATTAAACACTAGCACTGAAGTTTAGAGTTATCAACTTTCCCATCAATTGCTTTCTCACCTGTTTCTAGTATCTAATTGTGTGGGTGAAATTTTATGAAACTTTCAGGTCTTAGTAGAGCTTCAGCCTTCCCTCTCCACGGCTGAGCTTAAGAAGTATGAGCTACTGAGAGATCAGTTTGAAGGCACCTCAAAATGAGTTCTATTATTATATATTCTTCTTTGAGAATCATTTTCATGCCCTCGTGACAGTTGTCATCTCTTGTAATTGACCAATAAACCAATAAGTGATCTTTTAGTGTAATAAAAGACATGTAATGATAGATATCATGAGTTATGAAATTAGTAGAGCATTTTAGCGATTAACAAGGAAAGGGCAGCACAACCCTCTAGCATGAAAGAGTATTAATGTTTTTGTTTTTATCAAAATTTCAGTACTATTAAACTTCCTAAGATATCATTTATCTCTCTTATTAATTCTTACTCTTCAAATTTTCTACCATAATTAAGTTAAGGGCATAATAGGTAAAACATAATTAATGATCTCTTAAAATTGTAAAAGTGACACATAAATAGGAACAACAAAAGGATCAATTAAGACTAGAAAACAAGTAACACATTAATTTTGGTAAACATTAAAGCCTTTGTGATAGTTTATGATATGATATATAAGTCTTTATGGCCAAAAGATCCGGAGTTTTCATTGTTGTTTACATGATGTTTTTTTATTTTATTTGATTTTGTCTACATTTCCTTTTTATTAGGCTTTCGACTGTGGCATGACCGGTAAATAGGCTTCCAACTGCAATAGTTTATAACATGATATTTGAGTCTTTATGATTGGGTTTAGGTCCACACCTACTCAAGTGAATAGATCACTATAACCTAACTATCATTATTATTATTCTTTTGCAAAATTATTGATATAAACAAAATTTGTAGATAGAGTTTGAGATTAGCATCTCCATATAATATTGGAAGATAAAAACTCGATCCTCTTTATGAACTGAGTTTGTATACTTATAAGAATATTAAAAGGCAAAATATTTTATTGTCTTTTAGCATCTCTCTCCCCCAGTTTTGAATGAATACCGTTGCGTTAGTACCGTGGTAAAGCAATACAGTTTTGAAACTCCTTTGATTTGTTTCAATCTCACTTTTACTCAGCACACTGAAACGCGTGGACATGACTCATCCCCACTTCATTTTCTCAAGCATCACAGGGTCACCTTTTTCTAATTTTCATCCTACAAGCAATATATTGTCATCCAAATTATCAATCTAATTTAGGGTTAACGATACCAACCTTGTTGAGGTTTTGGACATTAATTCTTCTTAGTTGAAAATTTAAGTTCACCTTCTTTAGTTATTTAAAGGGAAAATTGTGGACTACCACGCGCGTAAATCAAATTGCATAAGGTTATTCCTTCTGAAGTAAATGTAGTCTTTATGAATACAAGTGCGTTAAATCGTTGTAAGGAAAATTTTGTCACTCATAATAGTCATAGTCAGCTCGAACATAATTGAACCTGTGGTTCAAACAAAGAAAAGTTTAAGAAAAATTGTGATGAAATATATCTGACTTTGATAATTTAAAGTTGATTTGATAAGCTCCTTTAATAAAATTAAATGAGATATATCTGACTTTACATTTATATTTAATGAAGTGTTTCCATAATATTTAATGAGTTTTTCATTTAATGAAGTGTCAAATTTTTTAAATAAGGTAGCAACATATAATTAGATATATGGAGATGATAGTTTCAAGTATTTCCAATTTTTAGCAATGGCATTTTCTTTGACCCCTGACCTTTCGTGGGGTACAGTGACTTTAATATTTATGCACCAGCATCCCGTAATTATATACATGCACGTACCAAGTTTTCCAAGAAGATAGTTTCCTTTTTGTAATTATATACATAAGATTACCATGCAAGGAACACACAATAGATCACCCACATCTTCAATGGTAACCAACTATCCAAATTACTAAGTCTATTCACACAGCTCCACATTATAAACTTTATATACAATCCATATAAGCACTTTTGTCATACCATATGTGCCGAACTTTATGCCACTCTATTTCGGGTTTTTATCTTAGGAAGTTTCAGTTTTGGACGTTTCGCATGAACTTTTCTACTACGATCTTCCTGTTGAGGAGCATGGCGCTCTTTTTCTGGTTTCATCTTAGGAACTTCCAGTTTTGGACGTGTCGCGTGAACTTTTCTACTATGATCTTCCTGTTGAGGAGCATGCCACTTTATTTTGGATTTCATCTTTGGAACTTGCAGTGTTGGCCGTGTCGCATGAACATTTCTACTATGGTCTTCCTGTTGAGGAGCATGAAACATATGCAAGAACTTGTTCTGTCCCAAGGCAATTGCAACTCCTATTCCTAGGATCAGCAACATCAAGAATACTGATAGAGATATTTTCTTAACCTGCAAGCAAACATAATAGTTCTTTTGGCACTAGCAGATAGAAAAATCTAAACAATATAATATGCAAGGATGATACATAAATGGTAATTGTCAGTTTTTCTGTAAGTTAGTTGTTAGTTGAGATTTGGTTTATATTCATAGTTGGTTACTATCTGTGTATAAAAGTCAGCTTTGACACATGTAATTGCAAATTTCTTTTTCATTCTCTTCATGAATGAGAATTAAGCTTCAACTGAGCTTTCCTCTCTACCAGTTTAATATAGGATCAGTGGTATTTTTTCAAGCTTCCGTCCTCAAATCTTTCGCCTTATACTGAATTCTGTATTCTGAGCTTTGCTTTGAGTTCATTCCTAAATTTTGAGATTTTTTTTCTTCTTGCATCCATCATTGATAATCCCGATAGCCCCTTTTTTTCTTCACCCATCGGACAACTATGGGCTGAATCTTGTTTCCTAGCAGCTCAGTGGAGACAAGTATAGTTCTTTGGTGTGGTACAATCAAGATGGCACTGATAGTTCAGAACAAGCTGGGTTTTGAAGATGGCCCGATCTTGTTTCGGCTCCTGATGAATCAATAATACATTGTTTCATGCCTGGGAAATCAACAACAATATCATTGCTTCTTGGCTTCTGAACTCGATCCTAAAAAAAGAAGCAACAATCCCGGGAGGTTGCTTCATATAGAGCTCCTCCTCCAAGTCATCATGCAAGAAAGCATTTTTAATACCTAACTGAAATAAAGGTTTGTGCTTCTTAGCAGCTATAGCTAAAAAGAGATGAACCGAGGTCATCTTTGGCAATCCATTAGGGTCCCCAGCAAATGTCCCAGGAAGAGGTGGGATGAGTACCCATGTATGGTTATATTCTAAAGCCACCTCATGCAAGAGCCGTGGACTTAAAACATGGACAATTTATGTGTGTTCCTATTTTGCACTGAGATTCAACTTTTTATTAAAAGAATAGGAACAATATAGATTGAACTCTATACAAATTTTGTCATAGGCTCTCACCATGATACCAACTTGGAAGAGAAACTTACAGAATAATATGTACAAAAGGAATTCACCTTATTTATAGAGACCTATCCTTCTTAGTAATTTTCTATGATGGAGCTACATTATAGACTACAATACAAATCTGTCCTAACAAAAGGAGGCTAAGAAACAAATCTGTGCACAGATTAATAATAATACAGGAACTAGTACAATAATAATAAATCCCAACGATAAGATCCAGAAATGTGTTAAGATAATTAAAATATGATAAAAGAAGAAAATAAAAGTTCACAATTTCATTATCAGGTTGTAGCCATAAATTTGGGGAAACCTTATCCATAACCTTGCTTTTCTGAGCTCAAGATTAACCCTATATCGTAACATTTAACATTTTATTAGAAGAATGGGGACAACAAGGATTGAACTCTATGCCAATTTGACAAAGAAGCTCTCATAGTGATACCAACTGGGAAAAGTAATTTACTGTATAATATTTTCTGATATTCCCTGTACAAAAGGATTTTACCTCATCTATAGAGAGCATTATTAGTCCTTTTCTATAATAGATCTACATTATAGGCTGCAAATCTGTCCTAATAAAAGGAAACAAAGAAACAAATCTGTGCACAGAATAATAATAATACAGGAACCAGTATAATAATAATAATAATAATAATAATAATAATAATATGATCTAGAAATATGTTAAGATAAATAAAATATTACAAAATAAAATAAACTTCAAATTTTCATTATCAGCTTGTGGCTAAAAATTTGGGGAAATAAAATCTTATCCATAACCTTGCTTTTCTGAGGAAAATTGCTGTCAGCATGCTCAAGACTGTATCGTAACATTCCAATAATGGCAGATTCAGTCACTAGATCATCACATTCTGCAGAATAGATAAGCATTGTTAGACTTATGTGAACTTAATAACATCAAAGAATATTCAATGAAAGGGATGGTAATATAAATAGAAAGGTGCACCTGGGATGTCAAAAATTTGTGCTGTTGGAGGAATTCCCAATATGTTCCCCAAATGTGCACGGACACGAGCACGGTCAGAGAGTGATAGGAGATCACCGTGAGTTAAAACAAGTACAGGTTTGTCATCTGCCAGTAATAGGAATAACCTGTCAGATTGACTACTATTATGATCTCATAGAAATTGGGAAATGGATAAAAACACTAAAAAGGAAATGACCAATAAAAAGGAGAAAGAACTCTCTTCCAAGAGTTTCCCTATTCATACAAACTCCTTAATTTTCTCAAGGTTTCCATTCTACTATTTTTCCCCCTATTTATGCAGTTGAGTGAGTCTCCTCTAACTAACTAACTAACTACCCTACTTAATCCTTACTACTTCGACACACTTTATTCCACCCTTCTATCCATTGACTGTTAGAATTTTCTTCCTGTGCCCCTTTATCCTTTACACCTCACAATAGCTTATCTGTTTTTCCATCCCCGGACCCAACATATGCTGATTTCTCTCGTCCTTTCAATATTCTTGATCTCAGAGGGTGTGCCTTCACCATTTCTTCCTCACACTCGGTTCCCTGCATCTGCATCAATAGATGCAACATGTTGTTTAGCTCAGAAGCCTAGGACTCCATGAACCAGTAATCAATGATCATTGCTCATCTCTTTCAAGAGCAAATCCACATCCTCCAATTTTTCCCATGAGATCTAATGAGCCAGGACAATTTGTTACCAACCCAGGGAGAGAAATGAGAAATCAACAGAAACAACAAAAGGAAATTAATAATTTTATTAAACAACTGAGAATAGAAGAACGAGTTCTCCTCCAAGGGTTCCCCTTCATAACGGATTTTCCAGTTCTTTTAATTTTCTAAATGGCCTTTCCACAATTTTACCCTATGTTTCTAAGAGTCTCCCATCCAACTAACTAACTACCTACCTTAACTAATTCCAACTACTTTGATCCTCTTTCTTCTACCTTCTAAAAACTCTACAGAATTGTAATTTGGTCCAAGGACTATTTTTATTTAACATCAAAAGTAAACAGGAAACAGGATGTAGTCCTCAGTTCATAACTTTAAAGTGTAATCTGTGCAGAACAAGTGACTGTTGAATATCTACTGGCATTAAACAAAACTGTTAGTTGCTGATTGCAAGAAATAAAGGCATTGTATGTAAGCCTCCCAAGTGCCTGCTTGTATTTCACAATGTTTTTGCTTCTCGGTTTTTGAACTTTTAAACCAATGAAGATGAATTGCCAAAAAAATTAAATAAACTATAACATTTTATTTTGAAAATCATGCTAAACTTAAAATATCTATTCTCTTTTTTACTTATTTGAATTTTTTTTTACAATAATTTCATATTGATTTTATGTGTTGTATTATAGGGATGTCATGTCCAATAGTTCTTAAAATTGCTCTATGTATATACATGCAAAGGGAAAAGAAATAAAATGAAAACAGTTCTATGATTCTATCAAATTTATAAACGGGAAACACAGAAGCTTGCCTTGCAAATACCTTTAAATGACAGGGAGGGGCAATTGAAAGTGGATACAATTGTTTCAGTGTATTGCGTCTCCAAAGTATTCTCCATTGCATTCAGAACCGAAAGCCCATTAACAACATATATTACAAAATTAACTTTTCTGCTCTTGCTGGAAAAGAAACGTTTCCTGTAATCTTTACTCTTCAAACTTTTCCTCCATGTTTGATTATCAGTATTCCTAACAGGCAATTAGTAGATTTTGATATAATTATCGGAATATAAGTAACTTGGGAAGTTAAGTATATTAAATATTCAAACCTGACAATAAGCTCTCCATGACAAACACCTTTTGTCATCCAACTCTTCAGCATTCTATTATTCTCATTTGAATTATCAGACAAGCTACGTGTATCATATAGACAGATAGAAGTTGCCTCTCTTGGAATCATATACTCTCGAAGGAAATATGTTCCATCCCCAATAAGTGAATTATCTGCCATCAAAAGATAAAGTGAAAAATTATACATGATAATGTGTTGGAAATTTATTAGTGAGTTCAGTTAACAGTGATTTGATCTGATATACAACAATAGATTAAACAATTAAATGAAACTCCTTCATACTTCAAATTGCCATCAAAGATAAACTGCTAAAAGTTATACATGATACTTGTGCTCTTGCTGGTGCAAATTTGTCGTCCTCAAGCACCTTAGAGATTCTATTTATGAGACTACTTTTCCCAGATCCACTTGGACCGACCAAACTGAGGCATGTTGTCTTCGGAACATCATAATCACATAACTTCAAGCCACCAACCTTCTCAATCCATTCTCCAGGCCTATAGCTGTGACAACCAAACCACCATGTATGACATAATCAATATTGAAACTTAAAGGTTTCACATCAGACTCACAATAAACTTCCTTTAGTCTGCAACACACATACGCTCTCAAACAAACATTTGAAATTTAACGTTAGCATGAACTAGTACAACAAAGCAACTTCAATTACATACTTAAAGTTACGGATTACAAACTTTCATCAAATGAAGCATATAAGATAAGGGTGAGAAGAAGAATATAAGCAGAAGCCTTCATCCATGACATAGTAGGAAGCAGTGAAGCACAAAATGAGGCAGCCGATGTTTAAAAGCATTGCACGTACAGAGTTAACAATAGATATTAAAAACTAACAAATATCTAGGACCTACTCTGCTCTGATTCCGTTTTCAATTTTATTTCTCAGCAATGTTGTTTGAACTGAAAAACTCAACACTACGTAGTTGGCAATCATTAGGAACCAGAAACAAATGTGCATATAGGCATATAGTGAATAAAATTGTTGCTGCTCAGCTTATCATACATAATACAAGGAAAATAAAGAATCTGAATTTTATGCTTTTATACCAAAGTCCTATACTTCTTTTCTCAAGGAGTTTCAAAACAATAAAAAAAAACCACTGCGAACTCCTTGATTTGGCCTTTTTTACTCTGTTCCTCAATTAACTGCTCAGATATCAAGATTCCAAAGAGGATGCTATAAATTTAAAATTTTAAAATTAAAATTTCCAAATAATTAAAAGCCACTTCGAAAGTTTTGCTTTAGAACGTATATGGGTAAGTAGATTAAACAAATGAGTTGAGTTCAGTACCTCAAGATTTTTTCTTTTGCTTCTTTCAAATTCTTGCGGTCAATCTTCAATTCATCATAAGTTTGCAGTATTTCTTGGTAGATACAAAGCCTCTTCCTTTCATTGACTTCAAAATCAACCCTAGAAGAAGGCTCTGTACTTTCTTCACCAATTTCTTCCCAAACTAAGCCATTCTCCATATTCACTCTATTGTCTTCATATTGAAAAGCCGGATTATCCCTGAAACATAAGAAATCACGGATTCATCTGTGTCAGTGTGAAAATACTAATGTCAACCTAGTGATGATCAAAGAACAGTAGAACACCAATCTCAACCAAGTGATGATAAAAGAGGATACTGAAGTAAAGGAATCAACTTTAACCCTAGAACCATAAATGCAATCAACTTTATTATCAATGTAAATCTTCATCAGTCTTTGGAATATAGATACTAATTATAAATTATTGTGACTTATAATTGCTATCTGGACAGGACTTCGTGGAAAGAAAAGCCAATAACCAAAATTGTGGTCTAAATATATCAATATACATTTTTTAGAAATTCTCAACATTTATAAATAAGATGCTTAATAGCAATACATTCACAGTGTAAACAAGTTTTACAAAATCATCAAATCATATTTCAGCATCTTAATAAATATAAGATAAGATCCCGGATATTTCAGGATTGCTAGTACTACTAGATAACTGGCATCGTCTGGTCAGACGATATATCTTGGCTTGGCAGACGATAGGGTCAGACGATGCGCTCAAACATGTAGATGATCCTTATCCGACGATAGGGTGAGACGATGCGCTCTTTTGTCAGTCAATACCGCAGACGATCCAAGAGGATGGTGTGCTCGACTGCGCATCTCTGACAGGAGACAATAGTTATCTCTAACACTTACATATAATTAATCAATAGTTACAATACATTTATTTAAGGCATAAATATAATTGAAATCAAAGAAATATTTATAGTATGAACAAATTTGTAGCAGCAGCTGAACAAACTTTAGGAAATTCAAACAGTAAAAATAGCCAGTGATCAGACAATCAGTACCTGAGAGCAGGTTTGGAGTGAGAAGAAAGCAAGAGACAATCCTCCTCCAGAAAAGATTCTTCATATGTACCTAAGCGTTGGGATGGGGGTAATTTGGTCAAACACGAAGAACCCATGTTTCCTTCATGGAATTGAAGGGGGAAGGGAAAATAAAGGGTGGAAAAGCCATGTTTTGGCAAAGTTTATGGAATGAGAAAGGAAAAAGAAAATTACCTTGGGAAAAAATGGAGTCACGACGTCCTCCGCCCATGATGATGCTGTGGCTGGTTTGCTTATTCAATATTTTGGGAGTGAAGACAAATTCTTCTTCCTCTGTTTTCAAGCTAAGTCAGAACAAATAAATACTTCGCTGTAGTCTCATAAAACTTCCACCACAGGGCCAGGGGTTTAAGTGCTCTGTAAATACTAAATTCAATAACTTCGAAATTCAATAACTTCGATATATTGTTTCAATGATAGATGAATTATTTAATGGATTAATATTATTATTATTCGCGTTGCATATATATATATATATGACACTGTTTTTTTTTTTTTTTTGAAACTTATGACACTGTTAATATTAGGTTAAAGCACTTGGAACTATCATTTTATTCGATAACACAATATATAATAAAAAATCCATGATGATGATAAAAATTAAATGAGAAATTGCGTAAAAATAATATGAGGAGCGCTAGCAACACTCTTCTTGACATTCTTCTTTTAACACTTTCTTATTAATTAGTTAAAATTTATGTAGGTCTCACCATAATGGTAGTGAAACCTTATATTTTTGTAGATCCTACATGAACTTTAACCACTCAAAGAGAGTGTTAAAAAGTGAGTGTAACTACCAAAAGGTATAACACATGTTATTAATAGGTGAAGTCCTTAAGCATATAGTTCAAGGTTTGATCATTTGCCAGTGTGTATGGAGAAACATTTGTTAGGAAAGACCTACCCACTTAACGTGATCTCAAAATTTTGGGATATCAATTACATAACTGCCCAGCTATATAAATAGCTTGAGAAACGAAACAAAGTATAGCTAGTATTTTCAAATAATATACACCGTTTTGTCATTGTATGCAAAAGTTCTTCTTATTGGGCCTTTCGTGAATCAGCTTGGTGAGTGGTCCATATGTTATGGGGTTTGTGGAGTGCATGTTTGCTCATCATGTTTTGACTAGAGAGTGGCGTGTTATACTCTACCCAAATTAAACATACACATTGTAATTGCATGTGTTGGGGGCCTTATGTATTATTAGCTAGCTTCATGTTAGATGGCAGGATTTCATTGCCTGTCAGGTGCGAAGATGCTAGAGCAAGTTGAGGCAAGCATTTAGGAAAATGAAAAAGAGCGCAACAACATTTTATTTCTAATATTATTAAAAGGAAATTGGGTTTGGGATCATCTCATTGGACCCCAAACCACCCATTTTACCAGCAAAATTACATGTATACCTTTAAAAAACAAATTCCTTTCATCTATATCCCCATCACCCTTATTCCTCAATTCTCACGTACACCACCCTATCTCCTTCATTCTTCCATTCAACCTTACACCATACCCATCACCTTCATTCTTCCATTCAACCTTACACCATACACATCACTTTGTTACCAATTTCACTCCTTTCCCTCCATTCCAGCCACCCCACGTTGTTCTGTTATCACCACCATCCCTTTCCTCCAAAACCTTAATATTCATCATCCCTCTCACCACAACAACAATCTCAATCATACCCAATTCCATCGGTGTTGCATCCATCACTGTAGGAGGTGTATTGAAGCCATTTGTCGCAGCATTTGACAGGTACGTGGCCTTTCCTCTTCGATTCGTTTTTTGAACGTCCTCTGCAAAAAAATCGCACCTGTAAGTGCGACCACAGACATACCAGTCGCACATTGAAGTGCGACCGGAGGTCCTATCTGGGTCATTATGTTCGCACTTATAGGTGAGAACATAGTTTCAGTGTTCTCACTTATAGGTGCGATTAAACTGTAGTTGATTGTCAAACAGCTAGGCTGATGTTTTGTTGGAACAGGTCATAACATGGCAGAAGTGCATGAGTTGGACAAATCAAGTGGTGTAGGGAAAGAGCTAGTTGTCCATGTGAAGGCGGAAGATCAAGGTGGCAAAGACCCTGCAGGCACTGAACAGGGTGCAAACTGTACAGATCATTTTGACTGCACAGATGCATTTACGACTGAGAAGGTTCGTAATTGTGTTTTGCTTAATACGCTTTAAAGAAATGGCAGAAGTTTTACGTGTTTCCATTTTTTGCAGATATTCAAGGATCGACATGAGCTTGTTGACTGGGCTCGGTCAGTCGGGAGGGATAATGGTTTTGTCCTAGTAATTAAGAAGTCCGACTACGGAAGCTTGAAAAGGAAAGAATTTATGACGTTAGGGTGTGACCGTGGAGGGAAATACAAACCTTACAAGGGGAACCTCACGAGCAAGAGCACTGGTACAAGAAAATGTGACTGCCCTTTTAAGTTAAGAGGGAGACCGAGGAAGGATGATGGGTGTTGGAGGTTGAGGGTTCTGTGTGGAGCTCATAATCATGCAAGGGCACAGTCATTGGTGGGGCACGCACTTGCTGGTCGATTGTCCGTAGATGAAAAGCTCCTGTTAGCTGACATGGTTGATAATAGAGTTAAACCTGGGCAAATGTTGGCGGCATTGAAGGATAAGAATCCTGATAACCTGACAACGATTGACCAAATATATACCGCTAGCAAGAGGCACAAGAGAACAATGAGGGGTTCACTGACGGAGATGCAACACCTTATGCAATTGCTGGAACGTGACAAATATGCTTACTGGCATCAGAAAGATGAAGCAACTGACGTGGTCGAAGTTATATTCTGGGCACACCCTCGTGCGATTGAGCTGTTTAATCTTTTTCCTAATGTTGTGCTGGTTGACAGTACATACAAAACCAACAGGTACGGATTTCCCTTACTTGAATTGGTTGGTGTGACGTCGACAAACATGACGTTTAGTATCGGTTTTGCATATATGTCCACTAAAAAAGCTCACGATGTCGTATGGGCATTGAACCGACTGAAGGGGTTGATTGTTAAGGCCGAAAACATGCCTAGTGTGATTGTCATCCGACCTCAACCTCTTCTCGTGGTTGTAGAGCGCAAGCAAAGGCCTGTCAGGTATGCTGCGATCAACATAAGACCGCCACACCCTACCAGCAACGTGTGTGGCATAGCTCTTCAGAATTGAAAGGTTTGTCGGCCCACCTGGAAACGAGGTCAGTTTCTTGTCGGCTGCGTCAATCTTCTGCAAACGACACTTAAGCTCCTTCTTCCGACCGTCGCCACGGACCCCTACATCACCATCACCATTGCCACCGCCATCGCCATCAGTACCCTCTTCTGCAGCCACATCTACCTCCTCATCATCTACACTTTGCCCTTCCTGCTCATACTGGTCAATCAAATGCTCCTCTTCCTCATTACTCTCCTCACTGTATGAGGGCTCAACCATCATCGGGGCTTTTCCCCGTCTCCTACGATAAGATGCGTGGCCTCTACGCCAAATGTCTGCATTGTTGTGTGATTGGTCTGGTTCAGCCGGGGCACCAGTATGTCTAGTCCTTGCCATTTCTGTAAAAAGAATTTATCAACAAACAAGTATATAAATTCTAAAATCCCCAAACTTATGACCAAAAGAATTGTTTCACTGGATGTAAACTAAAAATAAACAATAAATAAATATTTAATTGAAAAACTCAGCAACAGAAAATATATATATATATATATATATATATATATATATATATATATATATATATATATATATATATGACTTATTCGCACTTGAATGTGCGAATCATCAGGACTGGGTGACCCTTGGTCGCACATGTAGGTGCGGCCACCAATTGTGGTCTGATTAACCTTTGGTCGCACTTATAGGTGCGACCACCACATATGGGTTCGCACCTACATGTGCGAATAATTTGCAGAACGTATAACCTAGGAAAAAAAAGACATAAGCCTCATCCAAATGTATTACCAAGCAAATGAAACCAAAAACAGACCCTAACAAACAAAACATTACAATTCCTAACACAGATTTGAAACCAAAAATACAGAAAATTAAGGGGAAGAATGATTACCTCCCCAAGTGGAAAAAGAGGAAAAGGGAAGATGCTCACACCACCGGGAACGATGGAGACCGCCGGCGACGAACTTGAAGGCCGCGAACGAAGACCGCGGACGAAGGGGAATGGGAGCAGGACGGAGGGTTTGAAGAACGCAGAGCAAAGGGAAGGGAAAGGAAAGTGGGTTAATTTTGGGGGTGGTGTGGGTAATGAGTGGGGTGGGTTAGTTGTGGTAGGTTTTTTTTTTTTTTTAAAAAAAGGGGTATAACTGGAATTTAGGAAATAAGGGGGTGGCTTGGGGTCCAATTGGGGTGGCCCCAGATCCAATTCCCTTATTAAAATTTATGTAGGTCTTATCAAATTAGAAGTGTAAATCATCTACATAAATTTTAACTAATTAAAAAGAGGGCTAGAAATGGAGTAGATTAGAGATACTTAACAAGCAGTAAGATCTACTACAATCGGTAAATATTCCCTACTCAATTTATCACGTTTTATTTATTTCGAAGTCAAGTGCCTTATCCGAACAAAAGTTTCAAAAACGCTTGGTTCTACTTGCTACAACCTTAACTTAACACACCTATTGTTTTCAATAAAAGAACTCGAGATTACACGAATCCAGTCCCCATAAAAAAACACACATTTTTTGTCATCCAACTCAGGCTGTCAGAAATGTGCTTTTTTTATAATTCTGCGATTTGTGGCGGTCATAAACCGCCACAATCTTCTTGAAGAGTGTGTGTTTTCTGCATTATAACAAACTGCAGCTGCACACAGTTCAATCCAAAGTTTCTCATCGTCTTCAACATTGTATGTCACGCTATTATGTTGGGGTTCGAGAGTCATCTACATAGCTCCCAAAGAAATTCTAGTTTCTTCAAATTTATGTAGCGTTTGGTAGACCTATTCAAATGAGACAGAACGATCCATATGCATTTTGTTTCGTGTTTATTATATTTTAAGATAGAACAGAACGAAATAAAAGAGCATGAAATACAATGAGGCAAAAACCAATTGACTAAGAGCAAGACGGCAGCCCTCATTTAGCAAGCAAGCAAGTTTGATGAAGGATTTGCTAACGGCCAAAGCACACAGGTTGAAAACATGGGCACACAGCCGATATGCTAAAAAATTAATATGCTCATCTTCGGTCACAAGACCGGAGATTTTTTAGGACACCATGACAAAAGGGTCGTGGGCTCCAAGCGTCGTTTTTGAAGAGAGGAGAGAAAAGTTAAATATATTACTAATGATGTAATATGATAACAAAAGAAGAGATATACATAAAAACATGGTGAATAAAAAAGTAAGAGTACTATTAAAGTGTTTAAAAATCAAAATTGTTCAATAATTCGATTATGGTTTTATGCAAAATACGGGGCCCGTATCAATATTTATGCTAAGGCTAATTATTATGCGCTTAGTATATATAGCTTAGGAATTGTTAAGTTTTTTTTTTTTTTTAGAAAACTAGGAATTGTTAAGTTGTGGTTAGAAAACAATGCTACTGCGCTCGGTTTATAATGTTTGGCCTGAAGTACTCATCTATATGTACACAATCTTTGTCATAGCCCCCTTTTCTAGATATAACTATAATGATCGTGTCATGTAGGGGTGTTCGCGGTTTGGATTGGTTCGATTTTGAGGGGAAAAGTCATCCGATCCAATCACTTCGTTTTTGTTACTTCATCATCCAATCGGTTTTTTTCTTTTTTTAGATCCGAACCAATCCGATCCAATTTTTATCGGTTTGGATTGGATTGGATTTCGGTTTTTTAAAGACATTCTAAATATCAAAATCAATGAAGAAATAAAAATTAATTTGAATCATATAAAGTCACATTACAAACCTAAACGATGAGAGTTTGGAATAAAAAATAAAGACGAACCAAAAGTCTTAAACAAATTTCCACATTCGTCATTCTTGGCTCAGTACCTCTAAAATTAGAAGAAGAAGAAGAAGAAAAGTTAATCCTGCATAGATGACATATTTTTTAAATATATGTTTAATTTTTTGCATATTTTTCAAATTATTACTTGAAACTCTATTTATCCAAATATATCTTCATAAATAATTACGTGTCATATAATAATTATATAAACTTACAAGGACGGAAAAATGTAAGTATGAATTATATGATATATTTACAAATAAAATTATATATATTTGTAAACATTCGGTTTGGATTGGATTGGTTCGGTTTTGAAAAACAAATCCGAAATCCGATCCAATCCGACAAAAATTTTCGGTTTTCTCGATTTTGGATCCATTCGGTTTTCGGTTTAATTGGATTTCGGTTTTATTGGATCGATTTTTCAGTTTTGATTGGATTGGATCGGTTATGAACACCCCTAGACCGTCATGCATGAACTTTGGGAGAGGAATATATATAGTGTAATACTTAACAAGTGAAGTTGATAGAAAATTAAAGGGCAAAAACAAATTCTAGTACTCCTTGTAGAAGGTCAGCGCGTTGCTCCAGAAAATCCAATGAATTCTAGCTTGTATTTTTAAGTGTTGAGTACCTCTTGTACTCACCAATAAATATTTAGTTTATTACATTTAGAAGGTCTATTAAAAAGATAGAGAATAAGTACATAATGATTTAGTACTTTGTCTTTTGAGTAAAATGTTGGAGGTTCAATTTCTAATTTTTATGAATTGAAAAAACTTATTGGCTAGCCTCATGAAGAAAGAGTGATAAAAACTTTTGACACTATTAATAAGTTGAGATAATTTCTTATTACTTAAAATGTAAAATATGATGGCTTTAAATAAGTTTTGACACAGAGGAGAACGTCAGTGACAGGTTCCATAGAAGAGATGGGAAAGAAGGTTTCCATAGAAAAGAACGAAACTTACCAGTGAGTAGATGTGAAACAGAGCGGGGAGAGGTCGTCATGGAAGGGACGATCGTCGGTTGTGGATACTGTGGAAGGGGAGAGGACAAGGATGTCGTGGAAGGGACACAGAGAGGGTCGTGGGTTGAGGGTTTTGGTGAAAGAAAGGAGGGAACTAAAATCTTGTTAGCGGGTGTACAATATTTTGGGTATTGAAGTTGAATTAAAAAAAAAAAAAAAAAAAAAACATACCGGCGGTTCCCAACCGCCGTAAAGTGCTACCTTTTTGCCGGCGGTAGGCTCAGCTGTCATAAGTTCACGCGTAAAGTAAAGAAGCAACGATGGTTACTTAAACCGCCGCTAAAAGCTCATTGTAAAATTATTTATTTAGTGTAGTGAACACGAACCAAACAGACCATTTATCATAATTTACAATTAAACAACCAGTAAAAAGATAATCAAACAAGAAGATATTGAATTTTTTCACAAGAAATAATGAGTATTAAAATAAGAATACAAGTATTAGTTTACTATGAAAAAATAATAATTTACAAATTAATAGCGTCCTGATTATTAAAATAAGAATACAAGTATTAGTTTACTATGGAAAAAAGAATAATTTACAAATTAATAGGGTTCTAGAAGTTAAATTTTGTTTTTAGATAAGCCAAATAGATTAAAACAAGCACAAGGATGTTTGAATTCCATATATAAAGATTGAGAACAAATTTAAAAAATAAGAGAAAGAGCTAGTCTTGAAGAGGCCTATTGATTTTCTACCCTACAGCTCTTACATGATTATTGCCGACACAAAGGAAAAAAATAAAAAAAAACCTTTGTGTCCTAGAAGTTAAGTAGATATGTAATGCAAATGACTCATTTGTTTTCTTGCTTCCTAGAATTTAATTGAAAAACTATACTATGCAAACAAAATTATTATTTATGCACTAAAAAAAACTGTATTTTATTGTCCGTGTTGAATCAACAAAATATAGCTTGGCTTGATGGTTAATGCTTTGCCTCACTTCTTTCATGCTAAAGGTTCGATTCCCACATGCTGTAATTGTTAACAAGCATAAACATTTTTTTCGCCTTCCTCATTAATCAAGTGATCACTAGTTCAACCATTGATTCGATAAGTTCTCACCGAACCATTTGCATAACTGATATGATGAGATGCTTGGGGTGGTGAAGTTACCGAGTCTTGGTCCAACCAATCGGTCCGAGCCAAATTTTAAAACAGTATATCACATTTTTTCTCACTCTGCGTATTCACGGGGATGTGTGTGATATTCTGACTCTGCGTATTCACAATGTATTGAAAAATTTTATATTCACACTTTTATCTCACATCTATCTTGAAATAAAAAAAGAAATATAAGAAAAATGTAATATATAATATGTGATGTTTTGAGAAAATAAAAATAGAATGAAAAAGTAACTAGAAATGAGATATCCAGAAGAGAAGAGAAAGAAGAAATAAAATTCACAAATGAGTGACATATAAGGTGTAGTAAGCAGTGACATATAAGGTGACGCGAGGGAATGCCATTTTTGTGTTTTATTGTCCAATGCGTACAGTAAGTATTTTTAAAACTGGAAAAAAAGTATGAGATAAACATCGAATGATTAAATTAAAAGAGAAAAATAGATAAAATATAAATGTGTAATTGGAGTGCTATTTTTTAAATGCAAATGGGTGGATGCGGCCAATTGGAGGAGGTGGCGCATGTAATGTAATATATGCAATGCAAGGCTTTTACTTTTTGATTGAGTTAAGTGCGACTTCGTGTCATTTTCTGTGGTAGTAGGTGAGCCAGCCACACACCTTACACTTTCACACATACATTCACTAGGCATAAAGGATAAGTATGTTGAAACTTGAAAGAAAGTGAATGTCTATAACTTCTTTTTATAATTTCACTCATCATTTGAATTTCATGTTTGTATTTTACTATTTTTTTTATTTTTTTTAAGAAATGTAACTCTTTCGGTGATGATTCTGTCTTGTAAAAAAAAAAACAGATACTAATGTCTTAATTTGGAAGAATTTATTTTCATAAATTATTTTAATCTAACCATTGATGTTAAAAGATGCACGTGTGAACTCATCCTTATGCTTAGACAATTACGTTGGGATCTTAAATTCACTGTTTAATTAATTTGATTATCATCTAGTTGACATCATTGACAAATTCTGAAAGCCGTTAAATTTAACAGAGTTCTTCTCTTTCCTCGGTCAGTGGTTTCTTATAATTATATTATATTTCAATTTTTATTTACCATCATTTTATTCTATTTCTCTGATTCATTCCACTGGTTGAAGTCAGACACTGTCCGTCCCTATTAATTTTAGTGTATCTTTGATATTTAGAAGATTCTTTTTCTTTTGAAACTGCTAAATCAGTTCAACTCAAAGGAGGATGAAAAACCATTACATCAAGATTGAGAAAAGAAGAGAGATTAGGTGGTCACTCCTCAATCTAGACAAATAAAAGAGAGCTCAACATTTTGAAAGTGAAAAAGTTAAATCACGACAATATCTCAAAATAGTGCATAAGTAAGAATTATATTGAAACCTCTTTCTCCAAGACTCATACAACACTTCGGTCTCAAAATAGTGCCTAAGTACGAACCGTGTATATTGAGCTCTTCACTTTTTCTTCCTTTCACGGATTTGTATCAACGAGAAAAGGGTTTTGTACAAGAAGGAGTTCTTTCAGGTGCTTGGGATTGTTGATGGCGCGCCTTTCTTGAATGATTTTATGGGTGAACTTGCTTTGCCCTTCCTTTACTGGTCGAAACGCATTACGACTTCCTTGCTGAGAACTATCTAGTTAGGGAAGATCAACTGTCCCTAACGAACTTATGGTTGAAGGAACTTTGGTGAGGATGGTGGCCAAGACGGGCGAGCCTCTTAGGTGTCGGGTACTTATCAATTCTCTTCCAAGAAATCAGGAAGACCTTGGTGAGAATTATGCATGCATTTTTCCTTCTCCTTCAATTTGTTTTCTTGCTTCTCTTCTTGTGTGTTTGTTTCCGAGAAGATGCCAGGATCAGCCACCAGGAAGCTCCGTCTGGGGCAGTTGAAGAAGCTTGTTGCCTCTTGCTCTGCTACTAATAAGATGAAAGTCGCCCTTTAGTTGGCCCATGTTGAAGGAAGTTATTCAAAGTGAATATTTGTCTCCTTCTGCCGTCGCTCACGGGGACATACCTCCTCGGAATGAGGTGGCTGTTATCAATGATAGTCCAGGTGCCACCGAGGAGGAAGAGGAGGAGGAAGCAGTGACCTGGCTTTTGTGTCTTTTTGGAGATCTGAGTGTTCTCTTTTTGAGGGGGTACTAAAGAAGTCAATATATTCCAGTTGTTTTGTGGTCAGTATGAATCATCCAAGTTAGCTTCCTGTGGGTTTGGTAAGCTTGATAAAAGCGTGACACTTCAAGTTAAAACTTTTAGGAGGCGACTCAGGGCGGATCACCTTTAAATCCTAACCTGGAAGCAAATTGGCCAATGGTCGAGGTTCTTCGTCCAAGCTATAGGTTTCTCGAAAAGGTCACGGGCTTTTTCGCTTAGGTTTAGGTTCATATCCTTGAAGCAAGTTATCCATCCTGGGCGTCCAAGATAGCTGAAGCTAATTATATTGCATTCAAGACTTCCTATTGTTTTCTTTGTGTCCTTGACCTACTTAGATTCCTAGGTTAGACAAGTTATTATTGTAGTAGTTCCTACCCACCTCTTGGTCCTCTTGGATGGAAATTATTTGGTTTTTATTGACGGGGAACTTCAATGTTAGCCTCTTGGTAGACAGGTAGGCGTCTAACGTGTTCAGCAAAGGTCAGCCCAAGATTACTTTATAAGTAATGGGGAAGTCGATTATGAGGGATTTGTAATTGATTGTTTTAGAGTTAAAGCGATCCTATAATGTCATTCAAGTCTCGTAATATCCCAAGGGATTGATGTGTACTACACCCAACCATATCAAATATTGGTCTACGAAAGGAATCACATGTTTTTTGGATAAACCCATTCGTCGGAAACAATTGCTGAAAATGAAATCAGCCGAGCTACCTTGGTCTACGAACACCATGCACACCTCAACGTTGGCTATCCGATTTTTGACCACTATCGAGTTGTCATGATCCCTGTGTATGCGGCTAAAGTATTTGCCACTGAATGCAGTCATCATATTCAGGGATTCTTCGTACTTGGGTTTGACGAACCTGTATGAGGAAACATACGTTACCTCTTTGAGGGATCTCATCTTGGCGTAGGTCAAAACTCCCACTCCTGCAAATCCTCTTGCGATCATCATGTTGACAACCCCATGGGAGAACTGATGTTCCTCCCCTATGTAAATTCAGAGACCATTGCCCTCTCTCCTCCCTTCTTGAGCTTGGGATTTTTGTTGTTTTTCTCTCTCACTTGGATCTTTTTCCTTTGACCTTGATCTCGAGTGAACGGGACCTTTGACATCCCATTTGGCCTCCTCCTCTAGGACTCGAGGTTTTTTAGCGTCAGAGGTTCTGGCCTGTCCTGCCTCCTACGTTGCGATCTTGGCAGATATATTGATCCAATTCTTCATTCTGATTAAGCCTCCGATGTAATCTAGAAGGCTTACACATGCACCAGTTGTGTGGCCATGTCCTTCATGGAAATGGAAATATTTTGTCATGTACGTTTGGTAGCAATGGAGGTGCTACTCGCTTGGGAACATTCACAAATTCTGCATTCAGAATCTCGCATATA
Source organism: Acmispon strigosus (assembly GCA_030819835.1). Taxonomy (NCBI): domain Eukaryota; kingdom Viridiplantae; phylum Streptophyta; class Magnoliopsida; order Fabales; family Fabaceae; genus Acmispon; species Acmispon strigosus. The sequence continues at coordinate 40,180,040 of JAUAMA010000005.1, read as the reverse complement.
TCTTGGAGGGGTTACCATTTAGATGGGTAGAACTCATATAGTGCAGTTTCAGGACCGTAGTGGTTACTCCTGCGTCAAGGGCCTGTGGACATTCGTTATCCGAGGTCTTATTATTATGCATTCCATACAATGTGTTATCGAATTCCCTTCTTTAGAGATTCTACTCTAATGTGAAACATATATGGTTAGGAAGTGGAGGTATCAGAGAGGCTTTATAGTTGAACCTGGAGAGGTACATATGAAGGGGCTCGTTGCTTCATTGCCTTATGTGAGCCAAGGAAGGGAAGTTCTGAAGAGACCTTACTACAAGAAAATAGCAAATTACCAACGATTTTTTACCGATGGCCACAGAACCATCGAAAAAATCTCTGATTACCGACAGAAGCGGTCAGACCTTGAACAGTGTTATGCTGGAATGGATTACCGACCGCCAAACCCGTCGGTAAACATATGATATGGTGGGAAAACTTGGCGCGTGAACATACCGACGGTATTATCTGTCGGTAATTTGGCCCCAAACGAAACTATCTTTCTGCCTTAATTGCACCTATATTTCTGACGGGTTTAACCGTTGGAAAGTCAAATTGCGTGCCTGGGATTTTTCTCACTCAATTTTTTTTTCAAAACCACTGTTAGTAATTGGTCATGCTTATTACAAACGGATTTAAACCTACGGAAATTCAGAACCTGGAAATTGGTAATTCGGGTTTATACAAGCTACCAACGGTAATTGTTGTCGATAACCCAAATACACCATCAGTAATATGTTACCGACGGAGTAAGACGTCGGTAAGCTATATATATTCGCAGCTGCAATGCATTTCTACAACTTTCCACATTGTTTAATATGTTTCTATTTTTCTTTTGTAGTGAGTCGAATTTGGCTTCTATTCTGGTTATGCTCTTGATAGAGGTTAGTCACTCTAATTTGTTTAATTTAATTTGAGAATATCGTAGTTAATTTGTTATTAATTTTAAACAGTACATGTAATTTAATGTTATTGAATATGCTATTAATTTTAGTATATGTTATCATAATTTCTTGTAACTAGATTCGCATGATTTTAATTAAAATATGAAATAGTAAGACAAAAAACTGAAACAAATAAGAAGCATTGGTGTGTTGTGATTAAGACAAGACCATTGGATCATTTGGATAACGAAGACACTAAAAATGACGTGCCAAACCAAGGTGAAGGAATTTCAAACGTAGAATCCATAACCCAAGTAGAGAGGATAAATGGGTAACACATCAACTGGTTTCGAAAGAGTTGATGGTGAACATGCAAAGGTAGCTGGAGCGGTGAAAGAGGATCAAGAAAAGGAGAGGGAAGAAGAGGAAGAGGAAGATGAAGATTAAGATTAAGATTGAGATGATTGTGGTTGGAAAATTTTATTGCTAAAAAATAATAATAATACCAACAGCCAAAACCGTCAAATATTTCAGTGCCAACACGAAGATTTCTACGGCCTTACCGATGGAATACACCGTAGGTAGGTTACTGACGACCCATACCGGCAGTATGGGCCGTCAGTAACCTACCTACTGTGTAGTCTGTCGGTAAATTATCGATGAATATTTATGCCGTTGGTCAAAATTTATCGACGACACTTTTAAGGATGAACTATAGCTCGTCGGTTGACCGTTGGTAATTCTTGATTATCGACGGTTTTTTAGCATTACTGACGACTTTTGGCCACCGATAAAACACATTTTTCTTGTAGTGTCTCTGTTGTTGATCCAGTGATGCTTGAATTGGGTAGATAGGTTACGTTATCTTATGATAGATCCGAGCGTCAAGGATTGGAACCATGTTAGGGAAACTTCTTGCAAGATTTGCGGAAACATCCATTTCACAAGAGGCTTTGAAGCTACTCATCTCAATTTCAAAAGCGTTGAGGTGCTCTTGAGGGTCAGTTACCACTGTGCAAGGTTCGAACGCACGTGGCTTCCGAAAGCTTCCTAAAAGTTGGATACCCGCCAAGGCTGGCAAGTAAGGAGTCAACAATGCAAGGGATTCATCATTTTCATCAAGACGCGAAATTTCTATCATGTTTCTTATGTGATAAACTGTAGGTGTTCAACAGATATTGTGGCTGATCGTAGGGGCCTCTTGAAGACTCCCTCAATTTTGGCGCATAGCTATATGCGCCACCTCTTGTATACACCTCAAAATGGCTATGTTGTCTGGCTGAACATGTGGATGTTTTTCTTGAGCGAAAAGCAAAGGTTGCGCCTGTACAATAGCGTGGGTGTTTTGGAGTAGCACAGGCTATACAAGGATATTGTTGGCTGGTTTAGGACCATATTTTTTTTAATTACGTTCTCTTTCACGTTGTAGTTGCTCTTTTAATGCTGCGATGAGTTCATCGCGAAGATTCATGGCGTTATGCACGACATCATTTTCGGAGGGTGGTTGAAGTTGCAGGAAGCAATTGATCAACCTCTTCTACATGATCACCTTTTTCCTGAATCTAATTTTCATCAATCGTGGCATGCACTCCTTCTTGGGAGGGAGTGCTGTTTCGTCGTTGCCTTCTTGTGTTCGCCATAGTAGAGATGGAGGAGCATGCAGTTATTGATTTCCCACTGGAGACGCCAATGTTCTGGTAAGGGATTACCAAACCTGAGTAAGGATGTATGGTTGTGTGGAAGAGTTGTTTCGTTGGACTGATTCTCTGTGGAAAGGACTTTGTCTTCTTGTATTCGACGATCACGTGGGAACTTGTAAGACACGCAGACGCTCAAGTTTGCAAAGTTGAGGGAGAAATAAGAATTAGGGTTAGAAGGTTATGTGTACCTGAGGAGTGTCCTCTGATGTCCATTTATATACTTAGGGTGTAACAAACCTAGAGGGGGTCATGTGAATATATGATAAGATATGTTAAGATATAAAAGAAACTATCCGGTAATAGTAGATATTATTTCAATTAGAAATCCTTATTCTCATATATGTATATGACACGTTAATATTAGGTCAAAGCACTTGTAGCTATCACTTTATTCAATAACAATATATATAATAAAAAATACATGATGATGATGATAAAAATTAAATGAGAAATTACATAAAAATAATATGAGGGGCGCTAGCAACACTCTTCTTGACATTCTCTTTTTAACATTTTCTTGTTAATTAGTAAAAATTTATGTAGGTCCCACCATAATGGTAGTGAGACCTTATATTTTTGTAGATCCTACATGAACTTTAACCACTCAAAGAGAGGGTTAAAAAGTGAGTGTAACTACCAAAAGGTATAACACATGTTATTAATAGGTGAAGTCCTTAAACATATAGTTCAAGGTTTGATCATTTGCCAGTGCGTATGAAGAAACATTTGTTAGGAAAGACCTACCCACTTAACGTGATCTCAAAATTTTGGGATATCAATAACATAACTGCCCAGCTATATAAATAGCTTGAGAAACGAAAGAAAGTATAGCTAGCATAATAATATACACCGTTTTGTCATTGTATGCAAAAGTTCTTCTTATTGGGCCTTTCGTGAATCAGCTTGGTGAGTGGTCCATATGTTATGGGGTTTGTGGAGTGCATGTTTGCTCATCATGTTTTGACTAGAGAGTGGCGTGTTATACTCTACACAAATTAAACATACAGCATTGTATTGTACGTCTTGAGATTGCACGTGATGGGGGCCTTATGTATTATTAGCTAGCTGCATGTTAGATGGCAGGAATTCATTGCCTGTCAAGTGTAAAGATGCTAGAGCAAGTTGAGGCGAGCATATAGGAACATTCAAATTGGTTGTGAAGTTCGCTTATATAAATTTTAACCAATTAAAAAGAGTGTTAAAAATAAAGTAGAGTAGAGATACTTAACAAGCAATAAGATCTACCACAGCCAGTAAATATTCCCTACTCATTTTATCATCTTTTATTTACTTAGAAGTCAATGCCTTATCTGAACAAAACGCCTCATTTTACTTGCTACAACCTTAACACACCTATTATTTTCAATAAAAGAACCCGAAAAACACATATTTTTTTGTTGTCCAACTTAGGTCGTCAGAAATGTGTTTTTTTATAACTCTGCGATTCGTGGTGGTCATAAACCGCCACAACCTTCTTGAAGAGTGTGTGTTTTCCGCATTATAACAAACTGCAGCTGCACACCGTTCAATCCAAAGTTTCTCATCGTCTTCAACATTGTATGTCACGCTATTATGTTGGGGTTCGAGAGTCATCTAGATAGCTCCCAAAGAAATTCTGGTTTCTTTAAATTTATGTAGTGTTTGGTAGACCTATTCAAATGAGACGGAACGATCCATATGCATTTTGTTTCATGTTTGTTATATTTTAAGATAGAACAGAACGAAATAAAAGAGCATGGAATACAATGAGGCCAAAACCAATTGACTAAGAGCAAGACGGCGGCCCTCATTTAGCAAGCAACCAAGTTTGATGAAGGATTTGCTAACGACCAAAGCACACCGGTTGAAAACATGGGCACACAGCCGGTATGCCAAAAAATTAATATGCTCATCTTCGGTCATAGGATCGGAGATTTTTTAGTACACCATGACAAAAGGGTTGTGGGCCGCAAGCGTCGTTTTTGAAAAGAGGAGAGAAAAGTTAAATATATTACTAATGATATAATATGATAAAAAAAATATGAGATACATAAAAAATGGTGAATAAAAAAGTAAGAGTATTATTAAAGTGTTTAAAAATCAAAATTGTTCAATAATTCGATTATGGTTTTATGCAAAATACGGGGCCCGTATCAATATTTATGCTAAGGCTAATTATTATGCGCTTAGTATATATAGCTTAGGAATTGTTAAGTTTTTTTTTTAGAAAACTAGGAATTGTTAAGTTGTGGCTAGAAAATAATGCTACTGCGCTTGGTTTATAATGTTTGGCCTCAAGTACTAATCTATATGTACACAATCTTTGTCATAGCCCCCTTTTCTAGATATACTCCCTCCGTTCATTTTTATACAAGTTAAATTATGAAGTGTTGTATTCCTTTTTATAAGAACTGACTTGAAATTTGTAGTGCATTAATTATTTTTTGACAAACTTACCCTTGCTTAATTAAATTTTCTCACTCTTTTCATTATGTAATGCATTAATAATTAATATTAATTTTAAAAAGTAAGTTAGGGCAATTTTAGAAAGTTGATGTAAATTAAGAACAAATTAAATGCTAACAACCACCTTAACTACTTTTCTTAAGGGGTGCGCAATAATTATTTGTCTCTTATAAAAAAGAACGGAGGGAGTAACTAAAATGATCGAGTCATGCATAAACTTTGGAGAGGAATATATATAGTGTAATACTTAACAAGTGAAGTTGGTAGAAAATTAAAGGGCAAAAACAAATTCTAGTATGACCTTTCCACAAAATTAAAGCGCGTTGCTCCACAAAATCCAAGTAAAGTTCCAATCAACTTGGCCTTTCCTGGTTGCTGTCGTGAAAACTATGGTTCTGTAGAATAGGTATGACCTCCCTAGGACTTTTGATGACTACTTGGTACGGAGAGAAGAGGATATTCATTCAAATGAACTGATAATTAGTGCTCAAGGCACTTGATACATGAATTGAATGAACATAATTTTGGCCAACTTCAAATTTGATTTATTAGACGGCAAATTATAGACGATTTTGTTACGATGGAAACTTTAAAGCGTTATTTAAAGTAATTTTAGAATTAAGTTAAATTTTTTTCAGTGAGCGACTGATTTTTCCGTCGCTAGAGTTGTGATGGACATTCCGTCTTAGTCGTGATGTGAGACTTCAAAAGTTTCAATTTGAGAATTAGCAACGGAATTTATCCGACACTTATTTGTGATGGAATCTTCAATCGCCATATTTTAAAACAATTTGATATAAAACCATACATTCGGGGAAAACACTTTCACTCTCAACTCTCTCGGACGTGAACTCTATCAATACATTTCCAACCCTAATTCCTAACCTTCTCTCACACTATGGTTTCGTTTATGTACCATCATTTCGCTCTGCCCTTGAGCACCTCTACGATGTCATTCCCCCTCTTCCCGTCACCTCTTTCATGGACTCCACCCCCACCCAACACTACCTCCTTGCATGCGACGTCTTCCTCTCCCCCCAAAACCTCTGTCTTCACCCTTTTTACCCCTCTCTCCTTTCTCCCTCCAGCACTCCTTTAACTTCAAAAAGATTTAGAGGCTCACTAATAACAAAAAGACAAAGAAAATCATTTTTAAATTTTGTTTCATTATACAACTCTTGAATGCTTCTTATATTTATTGTCCCTTCCCTTGAACTCCCATCGGAAAAAAAAGGGTTAATGAATTGAAGGAGTTGGTGAAGGAGTTAGGGTAGAAAAATCATTTGTTGCAACAATTTTTTTATAAATTTCTTGAAAATATGAGAAGAAATGATAAGTACCATCTTTTTCTCCCTATTCCAAACTTCATCTTTTACCTTCAAGCGTTTTGCTTTGATGGTCTCATTCTCAAAGTGAACATTCTATTCTTTGACACAAAATCCTTAGCAATCAAATTAAAATTTTGATCTCAAAGCCACAAGCAGTAATCTTTTTTAAGAACCTCATACCCCTTCTCAACAAGTTGTCCCAAAAATTAAAATGTAATTTTTAGTTTAGGAACATAATAAACATCCGTCATCAATCTATGAGTACCATTTTTAAATAAATTTAAATGACATGTTTCCCTTGAATTTGCACCTTGGAAGAATCACCAAAGGAAAAATTTCCTTTCTCACCAAGTTCCACAAATTTCTCTTTATAGACACACATGTGATTGCTTACTCTATTGTCAAGATATCATAAACACTCATCATCATTCTCCCCATTATTAAGTGCTAACAGCAATGTGACTCTTCATCTTCTGCTTTGTTACCAACAAGATCAGTTTTTTCTTCAACATTAGCTCCACACTCCCAAGCAAAATAACTATATTTGTGGCAATTAAAATACTCAAAATTAGATTTTTCATGCCTCCTTGTATTTGTCCTACCAAAATTTCCTCTACGTGGTTGATGTCTCCTATCATTACCATCAAAGTTATCGTGATCTCCTCTTCCTCCTCTTCCTTGGCCCTGCCCACGTCCTCTTCCATGACCAACGCCATATTTGACTTTTTTCTCTTATTTTCTTTGAAAGAAGCTTTGTCCTTGAGGACATGTTCCAAAGGCTCATCATGTCTCATTTTGAACTTACTTCATATGCTTGAAGTGAACTCTCACTATCAGAATTTGTTGATTTAGCGTCCAAATTAAGTATTGGCCATGACACCAATTCTAATTCTGAGACGTTTGTGTTAGCTACACCGATGCCAAACCGACGCAAACAGAAGGGAAAAAACTTAATTAAAATTTGTGTCAGCTGGACCGTCGGCATGTAGCGTCGGTGTTTTGACAAGTTAGCGACCGTTAACAGCGACGCTAAGATCACCGACCATTTTAGAGTCTGTTTTGGGGCAGTTAGCAGTGATTGTTGCACGACGCTAAGTCCACAGGCCTGTGTAGCAGCAGTTTCAGCTAATGCAAATCCTGCGTATAGACAAGCTAGGACATGGGCGGGAAATTTTGCGTCGGCTTCTCCGCCCAGCTTTCTTTATAAATTTCTCTCTACCAAAACAATACAAACCTTACCTTTCTCTATTCTCTTCCTCTGCCATCTCCCTTTACAGCCGCTCATCCTCTCCACCCTTACGCGCCTAGCTTAGCCTCACCATCACCCCCACCCTCACCATCGCTCCTCCCCCAAACCTTCCTTCTCCGCGCCTCAACATCAACTCTACCCTTATTGCTGCTCCTCCCCCAAACCCTCCTCTGTCGCGACGCGCCTCACCATCAGCCCCACCCTCACCATCGTTCCTCCCCCAAACCCTCCTCCGTCACGCCGTGCCTCACCATCACCCCCACCCTTACCATCGATCTTCCCCCAAACCCTCCTCTGTCGTGCCTCAGCATCACCCTCACCCTCACCGCCACTCCTCCCCGCACCCTCCTCCGCTACCATGAGCCACCCTCATCCCTCGTCCTCTGCCACTGTCACTGTCCCTTTCACTGCCTTGTTCCACCTCGTTTATCCTCCTCCACCACCCTTACCTTCTCCAGTAGCCACCATATCCGACTTTCTCTTCCTCTCCCTCTTTGATCGCCTCACCCCCGCCGCTCCATTGCTGCGTCGCCGCCTCTAACTTCGGTTTTCATCTTTGAATAACATGTCACTCATCATGTCATCTTTCATGTGACCTGACAAGTGATGTATGCGGCCACGTAAGAGCTCAACGGACATGCAAGCGCTCAACGAACACACAAGCATTTCGTCTAAGCTCACTCTCATATACGAGGGCTAAAATTAAATCCTATATTCATATGTACCAAATTGAAACTTAGGGACCAAATTAAAAAATTGATATAAATGTATGGACCAAAAACATGTTTAACCCAACATTTTTTTATTTTATTTTTATATTAACAAGGTGACACTATTCTTGCATAAAAAATTTCCGCCACCCACCAACCCCTCCTCACCTACTACAAGCAAAAGGGTATCGTGGACCGTTACACACCTATACTGTCTGCTCTTCCTCTCCTAACACCCCCTCAAAGTCAGCGTCATCTAACGCCACAAACAAACGTTCATTCTATAATCACACATAATCAACACGTGAACAAGTCCATTCAAAAAAAAAAATAACACTTGAACAAGTCAAACTCTCAAACCGTAGGTTGAAAATTTGAATGAAAGAGATTAGTGCAGGTGGGGAACTCAAATTAAGAATCTGATCATTTTTCTAATAATTCATTTTCATTCATTTTTTTCATCTCTGCAATTCATATTATATTATATATCATATAACTTATTTTTCTATTTTTTCATTTAATTTGTTTAAGTTAGAATGTAAATTGAGGTGTGAATATATATTTATTCACTCAAATTAGTTGTTCAGCTAACTTCTCGATTTCAGATCCAATATATTGATATTTTAAAAATGAATCAACATTAAAATACATAAAAAAAAAAAGAAAAAAAATCCAATTAACAAAATCAAGATCAAAGACACACCACCACGAAGCAAACCACAAACTCCACCTAACCCATGTCACCAAAAGCCTCTATAAAAACTTGACAACCCACTCCAACACTTTCAAGACAAAATCACCAATTCCATAACCAACTTGTCCAAAATTCACCAAAACCACCACCACCACCTCACAATGGATCTCCTCCTCATGGAGAAGACCCTCTTAGGTCTCTTCATCGCCGCCGTGGTCGCTATCGCCGTCTCAAAACTCCGCGGCAAGCGCTTCAAGCTCCCGCCAGGCCCCACCGCCGTGCCCATCTTCGGCAACTGGCTCCAGGTCGGCGACGACCTCAACCACCGCAACCTCACCGACCTCGCGAAGCGATTTGGCGACATCTTCCTTCTCCGAATGGGGCAGCGCAACCTCGTCGTCGTGTCCTCCCCTGAACTCGCGAAGGAGGTCCTCCACACTCAGGGGGTCGAATTCGGGTCCAGAACGCGAAACGTCGTCTTCGACATCTTCACCGGAAAAGGACAGGACATGGTGTTCACCGTCTACGGCGAGCACTGGCGGAAAATGCGGCGGATCATGACGGTGCCGTTCTTCACTAACAAGGTCGTCCAGCAGTACCGCTCCGGCTGGGAAGCAGAGGCGGCGAGCGTGGTGGAAGACGTCAAGCGCAACCCCGAAGCCGCCGCCGGCGGAATCGTGCTCCGGCGCCGGCTGCAGCTGATGATGTACAACAACATGTACAGGATCATGTTCGATCGGAGATTCGATAGCGAGGAGGATCCTCTGTTTCAGAAGCTGAAAGCGCTTAACGGAGAGAGAAGCCGCTTGGCGCAGAGCTTTGAGTACAACTATGGCGATTTCATTCCGATTCTGAGACCCTTTTTGAATGGGTACTTGAAGATTTGTAAGGAGGTGAAGGATCGAAGATTGCAGCTTTTCAAGGACTATTTCGTTGATGAGAGAAAGTAAGTGTTCAACTTTTCTCTGCTCTGTTTTTTCATCAGAATCCCATGTCTTCTTTTCTTTTTCTTCTGCTATTTTATCTCTTTCCCAAGATAGTTTGATTCACACTTTTTAAAGTCCTCCACACTTCAACCTCCTAAAATTAGAAAGCTTTTTTTTTTTTCTTTTTGGAAAGTAGGGATGTGTTTTTTTCTAGATTGTCTGTATTTGCATTCACTCTCGAAGAGTCAAACCTGAATTCAATAATTCAATTGCTTTCGCAAATGTGGGCAGGTTTGGATCTAGTCCAAACATGAATCTAGCCTCTTTCCGAATATGCATTTAGTGTAAATTCTAAATTCTTCTAGAATTGGAGATTCTAATAATCTTCAAAAAGTTGAGCAGTTTTGAGGTTTTTTCTTAACCGGAAAAACACTTTATTTAATTAAAAATTAAATATTGTAATTTTAAATTTATTTTTTTTAAATTTTAATTATTTATTTCAACCTTTTAAAAAATCATTATTTAGAAATTAAATTATTTGTAAAAACTACCTTAATTAACTTATTATAAAAATTTATTATTAAAATCTCTCGTAATAGACGAGAGAAGATGTGATTCTTATTAGTTTAATCATCCATATATCAATTTAATTTTTCTTAAAATCCTCTAAAAAATAAATTTTTTTCATCTGAAATAATTGCAATCTAATATTTCGCTCATAAAAAATGGCGGTTATATCTAATACTCCCTCCGTCCCAAATTATAGGGTCCTTTTCAGACAATTACGTCTATTAAGAAAACATGTAATAAGCTAATTAATATGTTGGTTTTGTTACTTTTTGTACAAATCTTTCAAATATGCCCCTATTTAAAAAATCTGGAAATTGTTAATGTAAGTATTGGATATACCAAAAGTTGGTTGGAAATATGAAAGAAGTAATTAGTAAAGGTGGTAATTAAAATTTTGGAATTTAAAATATAATGAATGCAAGGGGTAAAAAAGGAAAAGCTTATTTTTTTTTTCCTAAAATCTAGAAGGGGTCTTATAATTTGGGACACCAAGTTTGCCTCTAAAGGGTCTTATAATTTGGGACGGAGGGAGTAATTAATAAATACAATTGTCTTAATTAGATTGGTATGCTCTGTTTTTCTTTTTCCATGCTATCAATTGATATTTAATGTACTGCCATATCTAACACGATCCTAAATAATTTTGTTTTAACGCACACTCTTTCTGTTACGAAGTGTTGGATTGCCATGAAAAGATTGCTTGATTAGAATTGTGGCTAATAAGCTAAATTAAATGGTGATTAATGAATCAGGAAGCTTGGAAGCACCAAGATTAGCAGCAACCAAGGACTTAGTTGCGCTATTGATCACATTTTGGATGCGCAGAACAAGGGTGAGATCAACGAAGACAATGTTCTTTACATTGTTGAGAACATCAATGTTGCTGGTAAGAACAAAACTCATACCTATAACCTCATTAGTTCTCTAGTTTAATTTTTTTGCTATTTTTATTTTTTAGATAGCAATTTCTATTAAGAGGAATTAGAATTTCATATTGATGTGCCCAAACTATTTAATTTTTAGGGCTAAATATGTTTTTGGTCCCTTAAAATGTGAGTTATTGGTTTTTGTCCTTCTAAAATTCTTTCATTGGAATAAATCCTCAAATTTTAGAAATACATATGTTTGAGTCCTTAGAGGGATTAAAACCGATTTTCAAGAACTAAAAATATAAGTTTGAGAATTGAAAGTTACTAAAGTATGGTCCTTTTAAGTGTTAGTTCTTTCAGGACTCAAGCATATGTATTTTTAATATTTGAGGAAATATTTCAAAGAAAAATATGGTGGGATCAAAATCAATAATTTACTGTTTTGAAAGGACAAAAAACATATATAACTCTAATTTTTATATAGCGAATATTGTTGCAAAATGAGTAGGTTTGCTATAAGTAGAGATAGGGTTGGCATCTGGCCATATGGGTCAATTTAATGTTGTTCTGATATCAGTGTCATAACCGATGAGAAAAATACTTTTTGATACAAAAACTTATTATTACGCAATACTACACCTTTCATTAAAAAATTGTTTCTTAAAGGAGGAGATACATGTAGAAGTATTATATAAGAAATAAATAATGAATAAATAAGTGACTAAGGGAGTAGGTGAAGGCTTTTTTATTTTCAATAATAGTTATTAGTTGGAGGCTTCATCACCATATTGGGCCCATTCTTATCTCTTTTTCAACTTGTATATTGTGATGTGACCTTAAGAGGTAGTTGATTTATATGGGGGCATGCTCTACCATTTTTTATTCTTTGGTTTATATGCACTCAGAATTTTTTTCTTTTATATTGTTGGGGATTAGGTAGTTGGTAATGATGGCAACTAAATTTGGTTGCTGGAGCTACTGTTCCAGAAAGTCATAATGTTGATCATTTACTTGATTATTTTGACTTACATAAGAAGGAAAGGGAAGAAAAAATAATGTGGCTTTAAATCTTTCCTAACTGTAGTAACCAACATAGCAGGTCTAAGAATAAGGAAACTTAGCATGTTTGAATCACCTTCTCTTTCCTTTGAATCATTTCTGATTTATAGTCGATTTTAGTTTTAGAATCAATTCTAGAAGAATTTTGAACGACGCACTTAACATACATGTTTGTGTTATTGGTAACAGCAATTGAAACAACTCTATGGTCAATTGAGTGGGGCATTGCTGAGCTTGTGAACCACCCAGAGATCCAGCAGAAGTTGAGAGATGAGATTGAGAAAGTTCTTGGACCAGGGCACCAAGTGACTGAGCCAGATATCCAGAAACTCCCTTACCTGCAGGCAGTGGTGAAGGAGACACTCCGGCTTCGTATGGCGATCCCGCTCCTCGTCCCGCACATGAACCTTCACGACGCGAAGCTTGCAGGGTATGACATCCCAGCTGAGAGCAAGATACTGGTGAATGCTTGGTGGCTCGCCAACAACCCTGCAACTTGGAAGAAACCGGAGGAGTTTCGGCCTGAAAGGTTCTTCGAGGAGGAGTCTCATGTGGAGGCCAATGGGAATGACTTCAGGTACCTTCCTTTTGGTGTTGGTAGAAGGAGCTGCCCTGGAATCATTCTTGCATTGCCAATCCTCGCCATCACTTTGGGGCGTTTGGTCCAGAATTTCGAGCTCTTGCCGCCTCCGGGACAGAAAAAGCTTGACACCACTGAGAAAGGAGGGCAGTTTAGTTTGCACATACTAAAACACTCCACCATTGTTGCTAAGCCAGTTTCATATTAATCTTAAATTGCATAAATACTCTTTATTTCATTTTGTGGAATGCATGCATCAATGCTTGAAAATGTGGAAATGAATGTTGTTCAAAGGTCATATTGGTCTGCGAATGGATAGGTATTTAATGTTAATTCTGTGCTTGTCCCTTTGTAAATTTCTCTCAACTTGGAGTGATCATTATCAGATGATTTTTGTAATGGTTTTGTAATGAGTCTACGTTTTGTCCCTATGTTCTATTTTGTATCTTTTAGCAAAAGTCAAATTATTGGAATCAATGTAGATGACCGCTCGATTGATGAAACGGTTGTTATTATTAATAGTATTTCTAACATTTTCTATTTTTTAATTATTATTATAAAATATAAAGCAGGAGAGTATTTTGGTAAAACTTATAAAAATAAGTTGTCCGGACATTTTCTCTTCAAGTTAGCAAAGTAAACTTATGATGTGGGACCCATGCGATTTATCTCTATCTTTGGTAGTTTTCTATCATTCTAAATGAGAGAAAATTTATTAGAAAGCGTGTTTTCTCTGCGGTGGTTTTCTTTCTTCACAAAATCAATCCAACCAAACCATGCCTAAATGTACCATAGAGTTGAAATTTTTGAATCTATCATGTGGAGAAGGCCTCTTTTCCTATGGGAAAAGGCCTTAGAAAACCAATTAGTCTCTTTTGTTTCAAATTTCCCTTTTGGAAAAAATGAAATTGATTCTTGGTGTTGGAAGACTGAACATTTTGGAACATTCTCAGTCAAAAGTGCTTTTAATATTCTCTCTACTGCAAGAGTTCTTCCACGTCGGTGTGGTCTGAGCTACTGGAGACATGGTCCACAAGAGCTGGAAAAGGACGTCCGTGCAAGTCCTGAAACAGAGTCATGCCTATGGCCGAGTGTAGAGACAAGTTATACCAGTATTCAGCAAGGTGCAAAAAACGAAACCATACTTGTGGATTATCACCTGCAAAACAGCGAAGGTAAGTTTGTAAACCACGGTTCACAACTTCAGTTTGGCCATCAGTTTCGGGGTGGCAGGCGGTGCTAAAGCGCAACCTCGTCCCCTGAACTCGAAATATCTCTCGCTAGAATTGGCTAACAAAAATCTTGTCTCTGTCAGAACTAATAGAGCGAGAGACTTCGTGAAGACGACAGATCTTTGAGGCTAAGCGGTTGGCCAACAAGGAAGCAACGTAGTGAGGTGGGAGCCCTATGAAATGGTCGTATTTAGTGAGCCTGTCCAATATAACCCAGATTAATGTGTGGCCATGTGAGGGAGGTAAGCCGGTAATAAAGTCCATTGAAAGGTCCTCCTAAACTTGACTGGGACAAGGTAATGGCTGCAGCAAGCCTTGCTTCTTTGCTGGTAAATACTTGTTGAATTAACAAGCTGTGATTTTCTGATATAATTCTCTGTGTATTTTCTCAAGCCCGGCCATGAAAAAGAAGTTGATATTCGAGCAAGAGTTGGCTTAAGACCGGAATGACTAGCGGAAGGAGAGGAGTGATACTCAGCAAGAAACAAATCACAACCCCCAGGAATGTTCGGTATGTACATCTTACCTCTGAAAAATATAAGACCATGCTGGACTATATATGCTGAATCTGGACTTATCTGATCTATAAATTCTTTGCCCTCTACAGAAGCTGCGAATTGGCGCAGTTGTGAAACAATGTCTAGCATAGGAGAAGAGGCAGTTATTAAGAGTGTGGAATCGGTCTCATGGCACTTGGACAACGCATCTAGAACACGGTAAGAGGAGCAACATCAGTGGTGTAACGACGAATAAACCATCGATAGAAACCGGTAAGACCAAGGAAACTTCGTAATTGTGTGAGAGAGAGCGCTACCGGCTAGTCCAAAATGGCTTGAATTTTAGATGAATCCAGCTGCTCACCTATGGCTGAAATAATATCCCAAATAACCTTGGTCACCCCAAATTCACATTCATAAAATTTAGCATAGAACTGATTAGTGTGTAAAATCTCCAAAATCATGCGTAAATAATCCAAATGTGAATTTAAAGTAGGGCTATAAACCAAAATATCATAAAAAAAACTAGGACAAACCGTCAAAGATGTGGACGGAGTAGGTCGTTCATGGCTACCTGAAAAGTAGACAGAGCGTTTGTGAGGCCGAAAGCCATAACCATAAATTCGTAGTGTTCGTCAACCGTTCGAAAAGCCGTTTTATGGGTGTCCTACGGGGCGATCCGAATCTGGTGGAAACCAGAACGTAAATCTATTTTGGAGTAAAAGGCTACCCCACCAAGTTCATCTAGTAGCTCATCGATTGTGGGAATGGGGAATCTGTCCTTCATTGTGATGGTGTTTAAACTCCTGTAATCTACGCAGAATCTCCACGAACCATCTTTCTTGCGGATAACAAGGACTGGTCAGGGAAATGGGCTGGTGTTGGGAACAACTATCCCATCCCGCAACATGTCAGCTAGAATAGACAACTCACGGTTAATCTCCGGATGTAAGCCCGAAAGAAAACAATCGAGGAGGACTTTTGGAGAAAGATCAACCACTTGATTAGACACCCTTTCGAACCGGGCTTGGTATTTAGCAACAGTGGAAGTTTGCCTCAATTTGGATAATTCCTACTGATGATTTTCATAGGAGGACGGGCCAAAACGGATGGTGAGAGCCCTGGTGAAGGTCTCCCAAGATGTGAGTTGGCAATTATTGTACATCCATTTGTACCCGTTAAGAGCTTCCCCTTTCATAAAGAATGAAATACACTCCAATTAGTTCTTATGTGGAGTGGGATAAACATGGAAATATTGGTTAGCTTGGAAAAACCAGTTTAACGAGCCAGAATTGTCAAAAGCAGGTAACGTGAATTTTGGTGGGCGCGGGGTGTGAGGTTTTTGAGGGATGAGGAGTAGGGCATAAGGGAGGGGAGCCAAAGCATGTCGGATGTGAGGGGGATGAGAAAAAAGGAGGAGGTTGAGGGGGGATGGGTGGTGGTTGTAAATTGAGGGCGGAAACTTTATCGACCAAACCTTGGAGAGCGTCGGAGATAGCCGAGTGTGTAGCATCCACGTTGTGTTGCATCTCTTTTTGCCATCGGGATAACGAGGACAACTCCTCCACGATAGAGGAGACCATATCACCAACAATGGTGACGTCGTTGTTGGCCATGTCCAAGTGAGTGGGGGTTGAGATCAAGTTGAAAAGCATCAAATGATAGACACCGGTTGGTGACTATCACACAAGCACGTTAGGAAATTAGAAGGAAGTCAGAGCACATTAGTTTCGTAAGTAAGACTCAATTTTCTCAACAAACTAGATAATAAGTAGTAACAAACTAGATAACAACTCTCAACAACCTAACAAACAACTCTAAAAATAACAATTTAACAAACTAGGAAAGGAAATAGCTTAATAACCAAAAATATCTAATAAACAAATTGTTTGAATTGGAAAATGCTGAAACTAATTATATCTCATTTGAATTAGACAAAATCTTTTAACCAAACAGATTTGGTGATTATACGCTTGGGCTTTGTGAGCAACGGCCAATCAGAATGCTACAACTTTGAATCTTGTTCATCGGGAGTGGGATAGATCTGTCCACAAACCACACTTTGTTTTCTTTTTTTTTCAATTAAATGCATTGAATAATGTTTTGTTCATACTTGTATCACACTTACATCTATTGACACAATGAAGAAAATATAGAGCAATGAAAGATATGGTAAATAATATGATGAGAATAGAAGAAAGAAATATATAAAAAAAAATAAGTGAAAATAAAATAGAGATAAAGTGGGGTATGAATGAATCATATTACTCAAATGCATAGCATTGTGTTTATTGACTTGCTCATCCGTTTACAACGAGTATATGAGAATAATGGCACAAAATGGTAGTCAAAGAATAAAAGAGAACTTGAAGTTGAGAACCAAATAGAGACTATATAAAATGTATTAAGTTTTTATTTCCGACTTCCGAGAAATAAAAAACAAAAAAAGAGAGCTCAGATGTGTCACTTTTCGCCTGAAGAATCAAACGTGAGTGATAGACCCAACTATCACATTTGACACAAGCCTCATCATGGCTCTGTTTTGCACCAGCCGGGAATCGAACCCGGGTCTGTACCGTGGCAGGGTACTATTCTACCACTAGACCACTGGTGCTTGATGAACACTCACTCAAACAAATAATTTGAGATACTTTGAATTGACGGTGTTGTTTGCCTTGCTGCCACGTCATATGTTTTGGAGTTGATCAAATTATTTTGTCTCACTTGTGATTGTGAAACTTCCCGCACGGGATTTTCACTTGAAAATTGAAAATAAATGAGGGTTAATGGTTTACTGGGTCATGTAGTTGCACCAAGATTTGGAATAGGTCTCTGGCCGGAAAAAAGTTTGCAATAGGTCCCTGTAGTTGCATCAAGTTTGCAATAAATCCCCGCCGGAGACCGAAGCTCCGGTGAGTGCACATGTGGCAGGCTGACTGGGTTAATGAAGGTGACGTGGTTTTTTATTTATTTATTTAAATACAGGTCAGATTTTAAAAAAATAAAAACCCCTAATTAAATTAAAAAAAACCAAATCCCTAATTACCCATACATTATTCCCAAATCAATTACATTTCATTTAACCTAATTCTCAAATCAAATTCCCAAATCAACGTCATCATCTCGTTCATCACCTGCTTCCTCTGTTCTTCTTCATCCTTCTTATTTTTCTTCATCTTCCCAATCCATCATCTCCAGAAGAAAAAAAAAAAACCAACAACCACAATCCCCACATGGTTCCTCCACAATCCTCACCAAACCTCTCATTAGTTAGATAAAAAAAAACCAGAAATCAAAATCTCAAAATTAGAAAACCTAAAAATCAAAATCTCAAAAACCAAAAATCAAAATCTTCACAATCTCGTAACCACGTCGCGCCTTCGCCCATAGTACCGTCAATCTCGTACGCCACCTGGTTTGTCCTCCTCGCGCCATCGTCGCGCTCTCCCTCTTCCACTGCTTGGTCGCGAGCACCTCCCTTCAAAAGCCCCATCATCTTTTTCTCCGGATCGCGTTTCCGTCCCGCCCCTGGACCGCATCGCCACCATCGAGCCACCACGCGCCCGTTTCCTTCTACCGCGACTGTGCTGCCGTCCAGGACTCTGGTCCAGCCACCCCTGGATCTTCTTGCCGTCGTCAGCCTCTCTCTCTCTCTCTCTCTCCATCGCTCCTCTGCTTTCATCAATATGTCTTTCCCCTTTTGTTCATCTGATGTGTTTCAAGTATCAGTTTGTGTGTTCTGTTGGACTAATTAAATGAGGAAGAGAAGAGAGGTGGGAGGTCCGGTAGTTCTTGTGGAAGAGGAGTGGTGGCTGTGAGAAGAAGATGAAGGGCAAAGCCAGTTGTGGTGAATTAGGGTTCAATAAGGTGAAAGACTGATTTGGGAATTTTATTTGGGAATTAGGTTAAATGAAATGTAATTGATTTGGGAATAATGTATGGGTAATTAGGGATTTGGTTTTTTTTAATTTAATTAGGGGTTTTTATTTTTTTAAAATCTGACCTGTATTTAAATAAAAAAAAAACCACGTCACCTTCATTAACCCAGTCAGCCTGCCACATGTGTACTCACCGGAGCTCCGGTCTCCGGCGGGGACTTATTGCAAACTTGATGCAACTACAGGGACCTATTGCAAACTTTTTTCCGGCTAGGGACCTATTCCAAATCTTGGTGCAACTACAGGGACCCAGTAAACCATTAACCCATAAATGAGATTAGTAATCTCTTTTCCAAATTCACTCTTGTTTTCTCGTCTTTGATTTGACAAATTAACGATCCTTGTCTAAATTTCAGAAAATTAATTTTATAATATGGTCTTTTAACTTTTTAACAATTGCGTACACAAGCAAATGGATCTATACAGTAGTGATGAAACCGAATCATGGATTTTTTTATGGTTAAAAGAGATTTATTTGGAATTAAAGAAATTGAGAAGATAGAATAAGACATCTACCATTTCTTAAGGAATTGGATTTCTCACCCTACCCTCAAGATTTGACACCTCATTTAAATATTGTAAAAAACCAAAATACCCTCATTTGAGTTCCTTCTGGATTCTATAATCTCGGAAGTATTGATTTTAATCATACTCCGAGATATCAAAACCCGACCTGGTGTTACCGAACTCCTTATTGACGTGCTTTGTTGTGCACCAAGCAACTGAATACAAGCATCAACCGCCTGCTCTCGGCTGATCACCGGAAGTGAGAAGAATCTCCCTACAATAGGGAGGTGAAGCAAGCACGACACGTCATCCAAAGTGACGGTCATCTCCCCAAATGGCATGGCATGTGAAACGATAAAGTTTCAGGGTGCCACCTCTCCACGAATGTTGAAACAAGGCCCCTATCCATCATCGTGCGTGAACAAGCCACAAGTGGACATAATGTAGACCTCTCCACTATTAGAAGACATCAGGGTGCTCCTCAGAGCTCAACATCAACTTTGCCAACTTGTTCCCACAAGTGTCGATAGTTAGATCTCCTTTGTCATAGTAACCCTGAAAATATGTCCAAACATCAACATCAAACAACGTAGTAAAAATCTTGGTAAATGTGTTCAAACAAAATGAAACAACATGAAACAAAAGATGCATACCTAGATGGTCTTAAGATAAACATGTCACAAGAATGGTGCCACGTGATCGAGGTAGTGACTCATTAAGGAGAGATCAGTAGGACCTCCAGCGACAAACAAAAGGTGGCTCCTGTTGTAGAACCAGTGTAGCAGCATCTTCATTCGATGCACCCTCATCTGATGCAACAACATCCTATACAGGTTCATCCTGCCTCTGATCAACATCCACATGTACATGAAACTCCTGCTCATAAACCTCCTGCTACGATGGGTCGAAGGGTCCGACTCACTCACATCAGTGTTTTCAATCTAATGCGGTAAGCGACAGACGCCGCACATCATCAACACGTCCTCGTCCGAAGCCAAGACCACTTAGGATGCAACCTCCATCATCACGTCCCTGTCCCCACCCCCCGACCACCGAGGATACGACCACCGCCGTCACGTCCCCATCCCTGGCCACGACCACTTCCAGCCCCACGTGTCTTTACCTTCTATAAATAGATATAAATTAAAGCAATAAATTAAAAAAACTAAAGAAATACCAATTTTGGGTTTTAAAACGTAAACAAATTTAAAAATCATATAATGCATTCCAGGTTCTTAAACTCGGTACACAATTATTTGAAAAAAAACCTTCCGTGTTCTAGAACTCTGAACATAATAATATGCAAAAAGCTAGCATTCCGGGTTTTAGAACTTGGAAACATGTCCATAATTTTTTTACCAACTATTCTAATTTCTAAAACTCGGAAAGAAATTTCATTTTGCAAACCAACAAGTTCCATGTTCTAATTCCTAGAACACAATCAAACCAAAACATTTTAGCATTGTTTCTAGGATCTAAATCCTGGAATGTAAATATAACCACGTGTTTTCAAAACTCGAAACGATGAAGCTACGCTCTAATGGCGGAAGCCTCATCGAACCTATAACAGAGAGGGAGAGGGATAAAGGGTTGGTACCTGGACAATAAAGACAATGATGGTGAAGACGGTGAACGATGAAGGTGACAGTGAAGATGATATTGGTGAAGATGAATCAGGACTTCAGAATGGGGGGAAAGGGATGGGAAGGGAAAACTAGAAGAAGAAGAAGAAGAAGAAGAAGAAGAAGAAGAAGAAGAAGAAGGGAAATTGAAAGTGAAATGAGTGGGAAATAGGAATGTTTGGGGTTTATTAGGGTAGGGGTAAGAAGAAGAAGAAGAAGAAGGGAAATTGAAAGTGAAATGGGTGGGAAATGGAAATGTTTGGGGTTATAAGGGTGGAGGGTATTTTGAAAAAAAAGAAGAATAGGATGTAAACTCTTGAGGGTAGGGCGGGAAATCTGATTCCCTACTTCTTATTGGTCAGTTGCTGTTCATAAGAAATATTTCATCTCCACCATCCATTTTGTTTTCTTTGACAAACTTTTCATCTCCACCGTTCGTTTTCCTTCCAGCACATGCAGTGATTTTCTTTTCCCTCACAAATAGCACAAAATTACAACACTACCAGAATCAGACAATCCAACAATCGAGTCACAAACATAACACACAATGATAATATGCCCTTTATCATTCTGATAGATGACTTATACAAAACCTACCATGACAAGGTATTGTCTAACCCCCTTACCTCGGGTTCCAGAGCTATGGTCGAATTTGTGGTCTTGAACTTTCTTCTCTTCATTTTCCTTTATGCGATCATCATTATACTTCTCAACACAATACATATATGCAGACACAATGCATTATTAGATTGCTACTAATTATCCTTAAGCTCTTTGTTGTCATTACTTCTTTCCATGATTCGTATTATTATCAATGATCACATTTCCTCTTCCTTGATCTTCTTCATAATCAAGTACTCATCAAGTTATTAAATCTTTTAAGCCTATTGTCATTTCTCTTAACCTTGTACCAAATCCTTCTATCCTTTGCATTTTCCCTTCTTTTCCTTTCATTCATCAACCATTTCCTTAATCCTTCTCCCATTTCCATTCTTAATTATTAAGCTTAATCAAGATTATTCTTCTTAATTAATCATAATTAACTTAATTAACCTTGATTACTACTTATCCTACTTCGTCAAGGTACCTTTAGTATCTTCTTACAATTTTCAGAACCTAAACAATATCCCCATGTCCTCTTGCACTCAGCCTACACCATAAATATATCCTCAATCATTTCAACTTACTCTTCTCAAGCTAATTCTTCCATTCCTAGGGTTTTTTTCAAGCTTCTTCTCAACATGCAAGAAGCAAGAACTCAAACTTAGGGCTTTGTTTGATTCCAGCTTTAGTTTTCTGTATTTAAAAATAGTTTTTAGAAACTGTTTTTAAAAACTTCTTTTCAAAAGAAAAGAACTAAAAAACTATCTGAATGTGATGTTTTCCAATATTAAAAAAATTGTAATTTGAAAACTAAAAACATAAACATAAAACATCAATGAGCTTTTCTAGTATTTTAGTTTTAAAAATTGAATAATAATAATTGCTTTTGAAAATAGGTTGTGACAAACATGTTTTTAAAATTTTCAATTTTTGATAACAGAAACCAGTTTTCAAAAAATGCAATCAAATAGACCCTTGGTCTCCTGAGCTCATGTCTCTGGTTCAAAAGCTAACTAAACTAACATGCAATACTTTCTTTTAATATTTATGGGGTTAAAACACAAGAAACCATCACATTAAGCAAGCCCAATGATGGCCGAGAAAGTGGCAAGTTTATTCTCCCTGAACTACTACCATGGTGTTAAGAAGCAAAAACAATGATTTGGAAGCCAAGCACGACGAGAGAACAACATGCATGATATTTCCTTTATCTCATATATTTAGTGGGTCTAAATATGTTTTCCGTGTTTTAAACATGTTCAATGAGGTTGTAAATGTCTTTAGGAAGCTCAGAAACGTAGAAAAGACAATTCTGAATATTTTTCTTTGAATGCTCACCGGAGAAGATGAAGACGAAGGCGGAGCACAGTGGCACTAGCTCGCTATATTTGAAGGAAGGGTCAAGCCTTGTTTGCCTTAGCGAGAGGAAGAGATTGATGGTGGTGGTCGAAGCTACGGTGGTGGGAGGTCGTCGGAAAATCCAGTTGCAGGGTAGAGTACTCCTAGGAATCTAGGAAACATCACCGGAAACTTCAAACCCTCATCCTCTTCACCGCTTTCTTGCCTAAAACTTCCAAAAATCTACTCAGAATCACTCCTAGCCTTCCCAGAAATCCCTTACTACAAGAATTACTTAGAAATCACGAGAAGAAGAGATTCAAAGAGAATAAATGTGAGGGTAATAAGTTCAGGTTAGAGAGAAGTGAGATCTTATCACTCTACATTTCCCTTTCCAGACTCGTGTGTCAAGGTTTTGAAACGTCAAGTAAGCAGATAGCTAATATATATTGAGTTGGGCATTAATTAATGAGTGAAATCTTGGTTATTCTCCTCAAGCATATCACACCACCAATCCTTCTTCATGCAACTCGAAATCTTCTCCTAATGCGGTTGGTTAGGGTTTTAAGCAGCTTAGTTAATTGCTGGTCAAAGAGTTAATAACAATCTCTAATGATGAACAATGATTTTCAATCAAGCATAGTACATCGTCTTACCTGGTTGGTCGTGAGTTTAAATTGGACATGATTATGTTTCCAAAACTGAACAAAAGAGCTACTATATATGCTAAGGTTAGGGCTGATCATATAAACCGGCCCGGCCCAAAACCGAAAAACCGAGTTTTTAAGAGCTGTCGGGCCGGGTGGACGTTTTGGTCGGTTTGACTAGACGGGCTGAAGCGGGTCTACTCAGTCGGGTCCTGGTTCAAGTTTTAAATCCGTCGGAACCCGACCTAACCCGAGTTATGCATGATTTTTTTTGGGGTTAGGGCCGTAAGTGCATATTGGGCCCATGAAGCCAAACCCTGCAGCACCTCCGATCATCTTCTTCGTCGGTTCGATTGTCTTCGTCATCTCTTCGATCATCTCCTCCATCGCTCTGTTCGTCTTTGTTCACCATCGTCTCCGACGCCGCCTCCGACAAGTCTCGCGGCCCCTCCTCGTGAAGCCCGAATAAACATGCACCCACAGCCCTGACTCGGCCTGAAAGCTCCTCGAACAGGACTCAGATCGCAGTGTGTCTTCCTCTCCCATCTTAAAATTTTCCTCTATCAGCGGTTGTCATCGACGAACAATGACCAAGGAGGATAAGGAGAAGCCATGGCTCCAAGATCGCACATCTTCAAGCGCATGCACAACACTCCAAGATTGCACCTTTACTTATTTATTTCTTAATTTTGTAGTTTATGTTTAATCAGTGTTACCTTGTAGAATTGGCTCAGATTTATTTGTTGAGCTCTAATCCAATTTTGTTCAACCAGTCTCTTCTTCTTCTTCTTCTTTCTTGGCTGGAATGAAACGATCTGCAATTTTTTTTTTACATTTGGGTCAATCCGGCTCAACCCAACCGACCAAATCGACAACCCGCTGACTCGCACCCGAACTAATATGAGGCCCATTTCGATTGAGTGCGGGCCTATTTTTTTCTTCATTGGTTTCGTTCAAATTGGGCTTTTTGGGCCCGAATCCGACCGAACCCGACCGCTGCTCAGCTCTAGTTGAGATTGACTTGAGACAGTGTGAGGAATGAGAGTATTTTTCATCTCTCAGAGATCAGAACCATGTGACATGAGTTACCTGAATCTCATGTCACTGATCTCTTCTAGGTTAAGGCTAATATGAGGCAATGATATTCATCTCCAGAAAATTAATTTGAGCAATTTACTCACTTGTAAAAAATTCTATTGTTACGGACACTGCCATTACTGAGTGTTTAATGACAGAGTCAAGGGCAGGGACTAAAACTGAACTTACCATTCTTCAAAAATTATATACACATAAGCACACATTCTTGATGACTAGCCATAAGATAAATCTTCTCTATGTATTTTTTTCCGTCGTCAAGGTATCAAGCATAAGGCAGTTACTTTTGTAGAGGAAACACAAGATGTTACAATGAGGACCGTAGAAAAATGTTGATATTGAGACCGTGAATTCATTTTTCGATTGCAATTTAATATGATGGAGACAACTGTTAGATTGACAGTGATGAACAACTTAGTCTATGATATATACAGATAAAAGGCAAAACATGGAAATATAGTTTTATCTTTTAAATTTTATTTTTTAAATAATATTATATTGTAATAAAATCAAGGACGGGCTTAAGAACAAGGTTGTGGCGACAACAACACCACAAGGATTTTATTGTAGAATTTAAAAAATTTAAAGAGTTAAATACACACTTTTGAAAATAAGGACTAAATCGAATCTGTTCAATGACCTGGACGATTTTAAAAGCATTGACTTTTAGAGTTATTTAATTTAATTGACACTTATAATAGTTGAAAAAGTTTTCTCAGTTATTAATATCATCAAGATTTGTTTCTAAATTGTATGAATTATGTTTTGATGATTCTTTGGTCACTTTTATAGATAAAGAACAAATTTTATAATATTAAATATAATAAATAATTTTATAATTGTTTATAACATTTAAACTCATATTGACTTGTTCATATATATATATATATGAGATGTATCTTATGAAAAATGTTTATTTATATGAGATTGTAAGAATAAATTGTAATCGTTAGATCCAATCATGAATGATCATATTAAAACATTAAGTCTTGTGTCTTTTTTAAAAAGTTACATAATATTTTTTAAGTAATCACGTGACCATTTAATTATTTTATTTTTGATCATTAATAATTAAATAAAAAATTATAATTTATTCTTATTTTCTTTTATATAAATAGACAAGAGACATCCACATATATATATATATTATTATTATTATTATTATTATTATTATTATTATTATTATTATTATCTCTTATTAGAAGTGAGGTGAAATGGGCATTAACACAATTTTTTACTAAAGAAATATAATTGGAGTAAGGTAAGGAAAAATGTTAGATAGACATCAATAAATGTAAGCAATTGTATCTAGAGAAGAAGAAAAGATAAAGTATGATATTTGATGTGATGTGATAAGAAGTAAGAGATATAAAAGAAAATTGATTGTACATGTGTTTATATACTCTTTAAATTGTAAGATGAAATGTGGTTTCTACCGTTGTATATAATATTAACCCCGAAAGTATCAATAAGGTCTAGTATAACTAATATATAGTTAAACTTTTTAAGTATGTAGTTTAGGGCTCGATCCTTAGGTAGTGCATATGAGAAAGATTTATTGGGAGAGCCCTACTCATTTAGCAGGAGTGTTCGTGGGATGAGTTATGCTTGACTTTCACCCGATTCTAAATTTTGGTCAGGTCATTTTTTAAACCCAAACTCATCCTTAGACCCGAAGAAACCAATGATGTGTGGGTTTATGAAAAACCGGGCCACAAATTGATATATTTGAATTGGCCCGAAAGATAAATTGAATGAGAACTTCAGATCCCATAAGAAAATTATAAACACTTCTCAATATGTAAAAACACGAATTTTCAATCCTACTATCAATTATAAAAGAAACTACACATATATTAGGTTGTTTATACTAAATTTTGTATGGTATTCCAATCTAAGTGTACAATGAGATGTATTTCTAGTATGTGTGTTCATGGTACGAGTTGAGACGAATTGAGCTTATTTTTCAGTCGACCCCAAACCCTAAACATTGACTGGTCCGATGTTTAATTCATCATAGTACCTCACGAAAAAAAAACCCTGTGCTGGACGAGTGAGTCAACCTGGAAATGTAGTGCGTATCGTTTACGATTGCAGTGAAGTGAGAGCAGAAATCCTGTTAATAAGGTAAAGCGGTGTTGTGGTGTGTGTGTCTTCAAAGTATTATCGTGCATGCATTTTTTACACCCCTCTCTCTCTCTCTCTCTCTACCCTTGAGTTATATATTCTGCTCTGCATGCACTTTCTCTCTCTAAATTCACTCACCCTCCTCGATCACTCTCCTCACCGTAATCGCCGTTACTCTGTCGAATCCTGCAACTCTTTCACATTCCCCTTCCTTCTTTTCTCACCAGCGTTCCATCAATTAGCGTCAAAATCCTCTCTTTCTCGCTCTCTTTATGTGTTTGCATGGTTGCAGTTCATAGAAATCACGACGACGTTTTTTTTTTTCTGAAGGTTTGTTCTGTTCTGATATTTTTCTTGTTCTCACCGTAAAGTTTGATACTTTTGTGTGAGTGATGATCGAATCCATGCTTTTTCCCCTCTCGCCGTGGATTCTTCTCTGCTCTTGATTGAATTCGTGTTTTTCGTTATTTTGTTGATTTTTAGGGTTTAAGGGAGGTTTTGACTTGCTATGGATTTCAATTCAATGAGGGGTAAAGTTTGCATGAACGCTTCGTGCAAGGATGCCTCTGTCTCTGATCGTGAATGGAAGAAGGGGTGGTCTCTGAGAACTGGTGGATTCGCCAGACTCTGCAACAAATGCGGGTAAATTTGATTCCTTTACTTCTCTCCTTTGAGCTGAAAGTTCAGTCATTTTGATTTTTCGTCTTAATTTCAAAATATCATGATTTTGGTTTTTGACTTGATTCTTCTTCAATGTACTCTGCTGTGACTGTGATTTCAGAATCTCCTACTTCATCTCTCTGTTATGGGGGTGTGGTGTTGTGTTTCTCCTGGATAATTTTTTGGGCTTTGACTTGAGTCTTATGAGTTCAAATTGGATTAATAAGTTTCAACGCTTTTTCTTTGCTGGGGTTTCAACCAAGTCTTGTGTTTGGTTCTTCTGTTGGAGCCCCTAATCACTTCTAGGATGGAGCTGTAGGGTTTACTGTGCTTTGGATTGTCTCCAAAGTCCAAACACAGCATTAATGGGCATGGCTAATGTAATGTAATTGATTGCATTGTCGTCTCTGTTCTAACTGATAACAGTAATTGCATAATTCAAGAAAAAAAAATTGTAGTCCTTCCTCATTAGTTGATGCAAGCAAAGGAGCTGCTGCTCTCTAATAACATGTCAAACCAGTTTCTTTTTTTTTTCTTTGGTGGCTGAAAAGAAAAATGCTTTTTGAGAGAGATATTTCACCAATGTTGTTACCCACAACACATATACACACACACACGTATTATGTTTGTGTGTCGGGAATTTAAAGTGCGGTTGGGTTCACGGTTGTGTTGCAGAATGCGGCTGCAATTGCAGTTGCAATTCCTATGCGGGGACTCCGAAACCCTTTACATTGCAGCTGCAACTGGGATTGCGGACCGCAATTTGAAACTGATACCGTGGACTTTGCATGTCTAATTTACAGTTCACAGATTAAAGTGTAAGACAGTATGTTCGAAAGTATTAACCATTTTTATGCTATGTCTAAGCTTTTCAAATATCTTTGATCATCATGTTATGAATGGAAAAAATGAAATAGTTTTTCTTGGGATCAGGATCAATGTGGTTGACTTGTGTATTATTTGAGGGCTCACATATCCATGCGTTTTTTTATCCAAGTATTTGTATTTTATATAATCTAAGCAATTGATTTTTCTGTTATGATTTATCAACTGCACAATTTGCTCTTCGGAGCAGCTTTCATTTCAGAGGACCTTTTCTCCTAAGTTTTTGACTAATTCAAATGGAACCTAGTTTTAATTTTGCTGTCGAGAAGTTTCTAGGACATGCAGTGATGATCTACCTTTGCTCTTCTCCTCCCTCTTTTACACTTCGAATCCTGCCAAGCATATTTTCTGTTAATAATTCATTTATTGGTTCTATTTCCTGCTTGCAAATCCTTCATGTGTCACTTTTGCGATTTAGAACTGCCTATGAGAATTTGGTTTTCTGTGAGGAATTTCACCATCATGAAACTGGTTGGAGGAAATGCAACTATTGCACCAAGGTAAAATGATAAGATATTCTTCTATCTTTTTTGTTTTTGTTTCATTTCATTTCAAATCCTGTCTTCCTTAGACACTGAAGTCCAGTATTTGACTCCGTTTGCAGCTTATCCACTGTGGATGTATAGCATCGAGGTCTTTGTTTGAGTATCTTGATTTTGGCGGCATTGGTTGTGTTACCTGTTTAAAGGCTTCCCAACTTTATCAGGTAAGGTTAATCTGAATATTGGTTTCTGCATGATGATTCCAAGCCTAAAGTTTATTTCCTTAGCATTTAATTGTTTATTTCTTTAATGTTTTAGTTTTTCTCATATTATTGCTGCATTTTACTTTTTGGATCACACTTCTCTGATCATGTCTAATTTTATAAGGACCAATTAGATGTCACCTATAAATAAACGACAAATATAATATCAAATAAACCTTTTTATGAACACTTACTCTATTATAATTGGTCTCATTACTTGTTTATTTCTTGATTCGTTGTTGCTTTTGCCAGAGTTAGTTTTCTAATTATGTTCAACACATGTTTCTCCTGGCTTGCTTGTTCTTATTAGTTATTAGTGATTCCGGGCCTTTGTATCCTGTTACCACTTACCAGTTACTACATTATTTAACAATCCACTTAGGCATATTATGCTCTTTAGTTCTCTCCAGTGACACAGAAAATTCACTGATTCCTAGTATTAAATTTCTTATACAGATACAGGATACTGAAAATCCTTATGCATCAGTCAGATCAACCACAAATAATGAAAGTGATCGACATGCTGAACTTATTAATGGTAGAGCATTGGTGAATCGTGCTGGGGAAGGAAACCTTGTGCATTTGTGTAGAACTTCTGAAGCAAGTGAATCCAGCGGCTGGACTCAAGCGCAAAGAGATAACATACTCTCATCTATTGGTCAGAACAGCCAAGAATTTAAATTTCCGTTCAGGGAAGGGGATACAAGATTTTCAAATGTGCTGCAACAGTCTAGTAATTCATTAACATTTACATTAGAAAATAAAAGACCAACAAGGGAGTCTAAAAGTATGCATGAATTACTTTCAATGAGTGTTTCCATGGGAACCTCATCTGGAAATTGCGTCTTTCCTTCTGCCACAAATATTGCAGAAGGTAGACATGAGGGTAATGCTACTAAAGGACCTTCTCCCTTACATCAGGGGAAGACTTCTTACCCTATATTGCCTAAACCATCAATGACTGGGCTTACCACGAATCTTGAAAGAAATAAAGAAATGTTTTCTGCGGCACACCCCCCCCAGTCACCTGGTGAGTGGAGAGGCAAGAGTTTCTTACTTTCTCGGTACTGGCCCAAGATTACTGATCAAGAGCTGGAGAAATTGTGTGGGGAGTATCCTTTTTTATTTATTATTTTGGTCTATTCACATTCACATTAAACTGATACAAAGTTGATTCATCAGAAGTTTTCTTTAACGTTATTATCACAGTTTGAACTCTACAGTAGTGCCATTATTTGAGAAGGTATTGAGTGCCAGTGATGCAGGTCGAATTGGTCGTCTTGTTCTCCCAAAAGCCTGTGCTGAGGTATGGTTAGAATCTTATTAATTTGATTATCGTTTTATGTATACAGGATTCTTACAGCACTTATAACAACTTCACATATGATTTGCAGACTTATTTTCCTCCTATTGCGCAATCAGAAGGTATTCCTTTGCAGATGCAAGATGTAAAGGGGAATGAGTGGACATTTCAGTTCAGATTTTGGCCCAATAACAACAGTAGGATGTATGTACTGGAGGGTGTAACCCCTTGCATACAGTCTATGCAGCTCAGTGCTGGTGATACCGGTACACACCAATCAATCATATGAATTGCTGCAAATACCTATTTCCTTAACATTTCGCGCGTTTATTGAAATTCATTTGGCATCTGTTTCATGTCAACATGTTATCAAAAGTACATGTATTACTATTTTGATGGAAATGATTTTTTATTTTATTTCTTTGTTTGCAGCCATCACTACATATGGCCCCTAGATAAACTATGAGTTTTAGTCTTTATTATTGGGTTGCTCTATGGAGAAAATTCATGCCCTTATTGATTTGGCCCCTCGTATAGTATTTTGTTGTTTACTTTCTAGTGCGAACTGTATATATGCATGGTATTGGTAATATATTGCTGCAAATAGGTAGTTACTACTAATTAGTATGATCTTTTTGTTGCAGTGATATTTGGTCGGATAGATCCCGGGGGCAAAATTGTTATGGGTTTCAGAAGAGCATCAAAACCTATAGATACACAGGTTGTGATTAGATTTTCCACTGTACTATCTGTATCCTCATCTTTAGATAGTATGTCTATATTCTTCTCTTCTTTTGGTGAATATGATAGATGGTCATTATTGAAACAGGATGCCTCTACATCTGCTCATTCTAATGGCATTTCAACAAAGGAAACAACCTTTTCTGGTGCAACTGAGAATCTGCACCCAGGAAGTAGTTATCCTGATTTTCTCCACTCAGCGAAAGGGAACGAGAAACCTTACTCAAAGGGACATTCAGAACATCTATGTTTGGATACTGGAACTGCTGATGGGATTCAAACTGAAAGTTGTGAGGAGATGGTGAATAATGATTCTTTGCAGCAACCCGATTCAGTTTTAGAGAAGAGGACTCGCAATATTGGGCCTAAAACTAAGAGGTTGCGCATTCATTGTGAAGATGCTATGGAGTTGAGACTTACATGGGAAGAAGCACAAGAGCTGCTTTGTCCGCCACCTAGTGTTAAGCCAAGCATTGTAACAATTGAGGACCAAGAATTTGAAGAATATGATGTAAGTGTGACACTGTCAAAGATGTCCCATCTTTTTGTTTTATGGGTTTGGTTTTTCAAGGAAAATATGCAGTATCATTTTCCAATTTCTGTTACCTGGCTAATCTTTGTGACTTATGTTTCATTTCATTCAGGAACCCCCTGTTATTGGAAAGAGAACTATATTCAATGCCTGTCCATCCGGGTAAGATTATCTATATTGCATATTCAGCATTATATTAATTTCACTAGAAAGTCTTTACTGCATACTAGCAGTTCTATTTATTTGTCACTTTGATCATGCCTTCAAATTTGTTTAAACATATGACAACAGTTTGGTATTTTTCTGGATTAGATTTATTTTATGCATTGATGTTTCCATCTTCTGTTCAGTAAATTCATAATCCCTGCTTTAGCTTTAAAACCACAGTGCAGTCTCGGAAAAGAGTTTATGACTGCAGTTGTAGAAGGATCAATTATGACAGTCTGTATGAGATATGTAAACTATTACCCTTAAATTACATGCTTTTCTAATTTTTCCTTGGAACTCATAGGTAATTGATATTTTATTATTTTTGTAACTTAAGTGGATTTAATGAATTATCTAGAACAGAAGTTTTACTAGACCTTTTGTAATAGGCTATTTGAGAAAAAAAATTAGGTTTCTAATTTCTTCTAACATAAAGATCTCCAGTTTGTTTTTTGCGATGGATAATTGTGTCATAAAGTTTTATCTTTTATTAGCAAATTTGGAATTAAAATTAATCTTTTTGTTGTTAAAAGAAACTCAACTAGAATTTTCCATCTTTGTTCATAAGTCACTTTATTAAGAGGCTAAATATATCAATTTGTTAATTTGCTAGTACAATGAGTTGACGGCATAGTACGACAGATGAAAACCTAGTTAATTTGCTAGTCGTACTATGCCATCATCTTGTCGTCGTATTTGGATTTCAAATACTTGGCATAGTACTTAGCATATGGTCTTAATTCCTATTACGGACAATGGTTTTTCAGGCCTTTACATTCCACCCCGGAGCAGATGAGTACAAAGGAAGCAGAAAGTCTTCTCAGAATCAGCAAAGGTGTGATCCTTCGATCAATATTTTATATAAGCTCTATATCTGTCAGGTTTGTCATAACGTTGTTTGAGGTTGATGCTGCTGTACAACTGATTGAATGCTAAGTTTCTACATTCCTAAGCATTATCCAGATGTATGGATTGATGTCAGCACTGACATTCCATTAATTTTTTTTTATTGCTGTCTACATTTAGATTCCCAAAGCTGCTTCCATGAACATGGACATTGTTTGGCTTCATTTCTATGGGGTACTAAAAGAAGTCTTCTTTCTTCATGCCCTTTATTGGCTCCTTTGGTTGTAGAAATCTCCCTTGTCAGATTGCAAATTTTCTTCATAAATGAGTCCTTTAATGCTGTTACTTCATTCCTTATAGCATGTTCTAATCAACTTCTATTTCCTTAGAATCAATTTTGGTACCCAGAAACTACTCACGAAAGCTTCTCCCCATAATTGATTTTGACTTTCAAATCAATTTGTAGAATGATTTCCAAACACACTTAGTCTAGTTGATTGAGCTCTACTTTTGTATGCTATTGTCCTTGATAATTAGTTTCTTGACTTTTCTGGATGTGCCTGATCTTCACCAGGTTCTAAAAAGCGAAGAACTGTGGAGAAGGAGAAAAGTAAGCCTATCAAAGAGCACAAACCTTCGGGCTTAGGTGCTCTTTCCAGAGCAGCAGTTTCAGGAGATAATTCTGCTGACCCTGCAGAGCCACCACTTGGAGCCACCACCAAACACCCAAGGCACCGTCCTGGATGCACTTGCATTGTGTGCATCCAACCCCCGAGTGGGCAAGGGAGGCACGAACCTTCATGCACTTGTCGCGCTTGCGATACTGTGAGGCGCCGGTTCAAAACCATGGCAAGGCGGAAGAAGCAGCGATTAGAACCAGAAGCAGGTGCTTCCCAAGGAGGTAAAATTGATTACAGGGATGACTCAGATACCAGTGCTGCATCAAGAGAAGATACAGGTCACTTGGAGAATGAGGGAGGCCTAGGCAGAGGTTTGCTTGAGGTGGTTGAGCCTGGTGCTGGACAATTAGATTTGAATTGCCATCCCAATGATGATGAAGATATGCAAGTGGATACACAAAAGGCCTCAGCATGACTTGTCTTATTGAAGTAACTAATTATTCTGCAGGGGAATATATGAATGAAAATGGTCTAAAACGTGAATTTTGAACTTTAGATTATATACTCAGACTTAATCTTTATTTTAGAAGCAGGAAGGAAGAGACCAGGTTCACTGTCACATAAAAATATTTCTCAACAATCTTTCTATTATTTTTCTGCTTACTTGCACAGTAATTTTGCTCTCTTTTATATTTGAAGTATTTTTATTTTGTTTTTCAGGAAAGAGTGAGTCCGGACTAATTATGTGTTAATCACATATATACAAAAGAAGTGCATGTTTGGTTGTAAGACGAATGTTACGTCGACAAACATACGTGATTCTTTAACTAAAATCTTGAAAATCGAAAGTGTAATCAGTGGAGGGGGTTTGCCGGTTGGGGATGAGTTATTTTCTTAGATTGCATGAATTAAACGTTGCACCTAAAGCTATTGACAGTTGACCCTCTGACTCTACCAATTGAGCTATATTAGTATGTTAGTGTAATTTTCAGAAGAACAACATATACAGATACAAGCTGTTTGGGACATGATATCTAGCCAACATCTTAGCTTACCAATATGCACCTATGTTTTGGCCTTTTGATCTGATGATTGAGGAATGCACCAAAATGTTAAGCAATATATAATATGAGTTTAATTTTGATGCACTCAAAGTGTAAAAAAAATTTATACTGTTATTCAATCATTGTATGTCACTTATGACTAGTAGTTATATTTCTTTTTTATTTCAATTAAATTAAATCTTTAATATCTGATGTGGCGGAAATCAATTGCATGTGTGTGTAAAAAGAAATTACACTTGACACTACATTGAAATTAAATTCATAATATATTAGTATTATCATTTTATTTGTGTTTTATTCAGGGTGGTAAAAACACAAAGAGGTGTACAAGATAAACTATACCATGACATAAAAATCTAAATCAAGCAAACAAAACAGAATAATTTGGATAATTCATTGATTTGATTATTGAGAACCTTTAGCTTCTGCTAGAAAGTTTTTCGGCCCTCGCCTTCAGTGTCAGTAACCTTGGACACCTGCATGCCTAGACTAGCTATACAATGTTTGTTAGAGATCTGGATGGTACTATGAGCAGTAAAAGATTGAGCGTAAGCTTGGAAAAAGGGGCTGGGCTAGATAGATCGGGCTGGGTTGGGGGTATTCAACCCATCTAGCCTGCCAAACGCAGGACAGGTAGGTAAGGAAACTTTATGCATTGATGAGTGGCATAGTGTTTTTGTCGAACTAAAGCTAAGTAAACGTTAAAAAACTTTATGATAAAATTCATGTTAATG
The DNA here is from genome assembly GCA_030819835.1 of Acmispon strigosus. NCBI lineage: Eukaryota > Viridiplantae > Streptophyta > Magnoliopsida > Fabales > Fabaceae > Acmispon > Acmispon strigosus. Next base: position 40,145,054 of record JAUAMA010000005.1, on the reverse strand, counting down.
ATATCGCGAGGATGATTCACCGCCTTACATCAAAGAATAAAAGACGATGTTTTGACAAAGATATTACTGTGTTTTTTGTCTATGCTAAGATGTTGTCTGTTTACTTTGTTGCCTTTAACTTGAAGAGTTAGTTAGTTAGTGACATTTTGCTTGTGCTTAGTGAAGGTTGAGTTGTGGAAACCACCTTGAACAAAACTTTGAAGCACCAAGTAAAAGGTGATGGTAACACCCGGTTCAAGAGGTCGAGTCTTGAATGTTGTGATACTTATGAATGTTTTCTACTTCTGAATTTTGGCTTGAATTGACGCTTCTAAGTTTTATAAATGCCTATTATGATGATGTAAGCCTGCATCGTTATTTCTGTGAATTTCGTTGTGTCCCGGAAGTGATACTGGGTAATGTATGCTGGTTTTAATTTCTTGCACGCTTGCTGAAATTTCTAGTATGTTACGAGACAAATTATGAGAACCTTAAACCTCGCGATGGCTTAGGGTAGTTGATTTCCTGATGAGATGAATCATACGTTGAGTAGTGATAGAGTATCGAGTTTCATGCATAAAGGCTACGGAAGTTGAGAGGTCAACACTCCAAGCGACCATCCGTATGCCATGGACCGACAAGAGGATTGATATGATGGGTTACGCCATGGCGAGAGGTCGTACCTGAGAAGAGCCGACGTTTGCGGCAGTGCGTTGGCAGGCAAGTCAACCCACGGCGGAGTCACACACGAGGGTGTGGTAAGTGCGTCAAAACTAGTTTCTGCCCCGGATCAAGGAGTCGCAGTTGTCCCATCACAACCTAAGGGTAGTGGTGCGTTTTATCCGAATCATCGTATCAGCGAGGGTTGTTTGCATATAGTAGTTAAGACTAACTTTGGTGAAGCGAGAGGTTGCTATGAATTTAGAGATATTGAGATTAACTATCATGACTTAAATGTTTTCCTTTGTTATTGATATACATGATGATGCAATAACATGCTATTACCTTGATGATATATGTATTTGTTGTGAAACCTGTATTTGGAAGTTAACCCTCTTTGTGTGTTGTTTGCTGCTTGGGCGCCAATAGATGACAGGCACGAAGAGAGCACGAGAGTTGGTGTACAACATCGACTATGAGATGCTTGACAGGGACAAAACTTTCGAGTGGTCTCTTGACCCGGCCTCGCAGAAGCTGACATATACGGGTCGTGTGCGTAGGACGGTACACATGGATAAGGAGTTGATCGATGGGTCTACACTCGCTGGGTTGTTTCATTTCTCTCTTCCGCCAGTGGGAGCGGTGGACTTGAATGGTGAAGCTGCTGCTGTAGTGGAGCTAGAGAGGTCTCCAGTTCGTTATGAGACTCCAGAGCCGTCGGAGGAGGAGGAGCTGGACCTGGAGGAGGAAACACCTGAGGAGCAGACACTTCGCCTGGTAGAGGAGCACATGGAGGCTCGACTGAAGGATTTCTTCAATGAGATCCGAAGTTTGGTGATGGATGCTCTCGATAAGTGACCGCGTTGCTTTCCTATGTTTCCGTGCTACTATCTCTTTTCGTACTGTTCACTTTTATTGTGGGGGTTCCATGACGTTGAATTTCGAGCTCCTTTGGTATTTAATTTGTGGAACTATTTATCGAGTTATAATTACTTTTTCCGCTGGGTTTTATAACTAAGTTTAATTCCTTTTCGAGTATTGATAATTATTGCGAAAAAGAAAAAAAAATCCTCGGTATTTTGGCTAAGGATTATTGAACAGGTCACTAAGTGTATGCACGCCGGTTTAGAAAATCAAGGCGTTACAGATTGCAGTGGTGTATGAATTTGAGGGAAACAAGTGGGTTTCATTATTGGCTTTTAGAATTTGTTATCTCTTGTATCCGTTAGCATCCCAATTTGAGCCTTAGGTGGTGATTTAATTGGTATCCTTCTTTGGTGTGTTAGGTGATCCATAATTGAATTGCAATTACAGTATGTTTAAAAAATAATGTAGGCTTCTCTTCTTTATTGTGTGAAAATTGAAAATCTGAGGTAGGTGCCTCTTAAAAAAAAGAAAGAGAAAAACATAGAGAGAGTGTTGAAGTGAAAATGCTTTAATACTTTATCAGAAAAAAATGAGAAAGAAAATGCCCTAGTGAATTGAATTGATTTCTATGGTAAACTTTAGATAATAGGATTACTTCATTGAATTCGACACACCTTTGTGTTACATTTATTTATTTATTCTACCTTGTATTGCACCTTAAACCCCGTTACAACCTGGTGAGGTCTCTCTTGGTTACACACTGTTACTTTGCTGGATTTTGAGTTGATTGATAAACAGATTTGATGCATTGTGTTTGTATGGTTAGTGGATTATAAGTGTGAGAGTATAAGCTATTGTGAACTCTTATCTTTGTTTTCCTATTAATTCTCATTTACACTTACTAAAGCTCATTCACCCTACTAATTTGTCACTTTCAAGAACCAACTGAATGGACTCTTTTCATGCGTGTTGTGAGATTGTTGTCTTCCAGATCCACGACGGAGTTGCTCAGATCTACAATAGAGTTTCTCACATCTGGATGGTGGTCTACTTGACACATCTAAGCTGATCGATTGGGGGCCATATAAAGCGAATCAGCGGTGACGGCGACGCAGTCACACCAGAAAGGTTCGAACTTTAGGGCAGAGAGGGCGAAGAGCAACTTTGACGTGAAAGATGAAGTAGATCCTCAACCTCTACGGCGGAAAGGTTTGAGATTTTGGATGTACTCATGGAAAAATCTTCTATTATCTATTTGTTTTGAGTTGTTCCATTGTTCTGGGTTTTGGATTTATAGAACCATATATGTTCGATTTGAGCCATATATCTATTTGATTGTTCTTGGGTGTTTGAGAAAAGGGGATTGATGGCTCATTTGGTGGTGGTCAAGACCTTTGGTCATGGGGTATTTCGCCTGTGATGTGGTCCTAGACGGCAAGGTTCCGGCCAGCGGCGGCAGCAATGTTTGGTGGTGAAGGAGGAAAACCAAATGATCAATGTAGGGTGGTAGTGGTGGTGGTGGTCCCAAACCCACTAACCAACCAACTATCAAGGCCCAAGTGTCATATACATATTATATTTCAAATATATTTAAAATACATTTTACCAGTTAACCTGGTTTCCAATTCCCCTCCCTGGCATCTGTTGTGACCCTATTAGCCCTAACATGTATGGTATTGATGCAACACTTAATGCATAATGCACCTTAGGCAACACCATTAAACTAGGTTCTTCATTGATCTATATTATTTTGTTGGTACTATTAGGTTTCCCACACCACTTATTTGATGAAATGAAACAACTCTATATCTGATTGTTTGTCTTGTGGTCATCAATATTAATTTGATTATATATGAAAGTGTTGGAGTTATGTGTAAATAGAGATAATTGTTTGTCTTAGGATATGATAAGGAGTGTTTCTAATGGAAAAAGTTATGAATTGATATGGTGGTTGAAGTTTTGGTACGTAGTTGTCATGTGTTTTGATCTATTGTGTTAACTGATCAGGCCAATAATAATGTTTGATTGCGGTGCTTGTTTGGATCAGCAATGACAACTGTGTTTCTCGTGCTGAAATATGCTCAGTAGCTAATTCATGTGACAAACATTAGAATCTCATCTCATGCTGCAGATAACCGAATTGAACTAGTGGAACATGATCCAGCGCGTCCATTACTGATGATTCTTGGCCAAGCAATACAAGCATCTGAAGGATTGAGATATGTGTTTGGAGCGACCGGTGACACAACTGATCAACTGCTTGCTATTCATGACGTAACTAAAGTGGATAAAATGCATCAATTTTGAGAAACAATCATGAATTCTGGATCAGGCTCATCATTCAAGTTATTTTAGTGAAATGCAATTCTAAAGATATATGAAAGGAATGCGACAAGTATCACAGTTATTGCTGGAGAAGCTTTTAATGACTTTTGTCAATGTGTATTATTTTTCTTATGTCAAGTTTTGATTATATGTGATGTACTTAGAACTTGTGATTAATTTATTGAGATTGATATCTTATGTTGGCTCATTAATTATATTGATATGCTATTTTATTTTGATTGGTGCATTATTTTCCCATGTTGTGTACATTACCTTTAGCTTGTTGGTTGTGATTGTCAATGCAAATTTGTAGATGACTTATACCATTTGTTAACAGTTTTCAAAACCGTAAATTGGTGCTCTCGAGCATGCCACACATTGCTCCGGATGTGAAGATACTAATATAGTAACTTCTAGTTGGGGTAGTGTTTGGCCTGGTCGAGAGCGACCAGTTTATGATCCCATAAATTATGATTGAGTGGTACACGTCATCGTCACGTGTGGATTGACAATTCATGTTAGCATTGGCCAAGTCAATGGTAACTAGAGTCGGTCGTAGAAGCCGACTCTAAATAGTGTCGGCTTATACGATCGACTCTAGCATTTTTGAGTTTGCTCGACCAATGCCTCTAGCGGGTTTGTGTCGGCCAATGCCTCCAGTGGGTTCGCGTCGACTTTGAGTTGGTTGCATTGACTCTAACGCTTAGCGTTGATTATTTGGCTGACTCTCTGTGTTCGCTTCGACCTTTTAACGTCTGCCCCGACACCAACGCTAAGTGTTTTATAAGTGCTCTTTGAGTCTGGCAGTTTTCCCTACCTTAAACTAGGGCACCATCCCCTCACCCTAATTTTTTTTTTTAAAACAACAATGGCTGCAACCAACAAGAATCTTTGAATTCAATTCCCTCGTATCTAAAATATCTTAATTTTCGACCGGCCTTAGAAGACGAATGCTTTGCCATCATATATACTTTAATTTCATCTTTGTTTCCAACGTGACCCAATTATATTACAAGCCTTATCCCTTGTACCTTGTTCACCCTTCCTTCTATATATTCCATTCCTATCCCATAGTCTAGTCACATATTCTTAATTAACCGATAACTCTAATGGGTGATCACAAGAACAAGACTCTGCAGGAAAAACCAATGTTAATAGATCTTGAAACATTGTATCAAGGAATCCCAGATGAATCCGTCAACCTCACCTTTCAAGACCTAGCTAATGTGAAATCAGAGGAGAGAAAACCCACAACCACAATAATCACTTCTGAACCCACAAGAGCAGCAACACCACCTTTACCTTCTTCACACTCTCTAGCCAAAATACCTAGTCTTGATTTCAGTAGAGGCTTGCAAGCTACAAGTCAACGCCACCACCATCAACAACATCACCAGGATTTTGGTCATGGAGGTTCATATGGTGGCTCACCTCTGGGTCACTCTGGCCACGGCTTCAAAGGTCATCGAGGGAATCATCATAATCCTCCTTTTAGCCATGCAACTGGTGGTGCACAAAATCCTCCATCCAGGATTGAAGGGCGTGATCATTTAGGGTTTAGCATGAGCTATGATGACATGAGTGTGGCTTCCGGAAGAGGTGCTGGCGGTGGCGGTGGACGACGGCAACCTGGGATTCCTCACTCTAAGATTTGCACCATTTGCAACAGCTATGTTTATGTCTTCCGAACTAGATGTTTGGTACGTATAATATGCTCCTTATATACTGAAATTAATTTGTGATTTTTTTTTAACTTGTGAACCAAATTTTTTCTTGACAGACAAAACTTAAAGTATACATATATATTCATTATTATAAGAGAATGGTACTACTAATCTTAAACAAATTTCCATCCCTGAACTTCTTGCATAATAAACTTGTATTTTGTGAGTCTTAAGTTAAATTTTATATAAACCTTGTATAAAAAATTGATACATAGACAATGCAAGATGTATATATACTTGGATGGTGTTTGGGACTTTAAAGGCTATCATGTAATTTATATATATATATTTGGATGGTGTTTGTCCCTCAAGGATAGCTCAAGTTGCAAGAGCTGTAGACATATAGGTTGGGAGGAGTAGGTCTGGGGATCAATTCCTAGAAAAGAAATTTAAATGTTTTTAGATGTAATAAAAACTCTTTAATTTAGCTAATTACGATTTTTGTGCATGAAGGTATGCGGCAGGGCTTATTGCTGGCGATGCGTGCAAATAGGGATGGGAGAGATGATAGAAGGAAGGAAGTGTATAGAATGCCTTGGACTCAGATTCAGCCAAAGGTAATGATTTTATACATCCACTGCTTACTTGAAAAACAAAAGAAAAAGGTTCACATTTTATCATAATAAGATGAAAGAAGCATCAGATGAGTATAATCAGCTTCTTCGAAAGACATAATTAAAGAGTATGAAACTCCTTCAGTTTTGGAGGGGTACTCAAGAATTTGCCAATTATAAAATTTAATTTTGTAGTATTTACTTAAATTAATTAACATAAATAAATTATCAACATATTTTGAGTTCAGTATTGAGTCCTTGTTCCTTGATTATTTTTTGTTAGTCAAAGATTGGCTAATGATACAATTTCCACGTTCTGAGACGGCATGGTTTTGTTTGCCGTGCCATTAATTTGTCCTCATCTCAGTAAACTTAACTTCAGTGGACAACATAGAAATCATAATCAAAATTGCAGGCACAATCCTAGCCAAAGTAAATTAAGGACATACAAGCCTTTAACTTTGAATATATCCTTAATTTAATTGACCTATTCTAAAAGCAATTTTTAAATAACTTTGATAAAATTACGTTAGAACAACTACAACTAGGATGAAAGTAGGTCAGATTATCAACAAAGACCTATAACTTAGCCTATATCAGGTTCGGGTAGGACCAAGCCATATTCATAAATAAATAAAGTCAAATTTTTTTCAAAAGTTTATTTCGCTAAAAAGGCTAAGTTCAAACTATTTAATTTTTTTTTCTAATAAGCCCGTCTATTTAATTATATGTTTATTTTATTATTATATTGCTAAAATGTATTTTTACTATAATTTTTTAACTGATTATAATATTTTGAAATTATATGCTTGTTTACTTCTTTATAGATTCAAACTTGTTGACCTATGGGCTTAGGCCATCCAATGTATAAAAAAAACTTGTTAACCTATATATAATGATTCTTAAAAATAAACTTATAACATATACAAATATATTTCATTATAAGATATCATTTAAATAAGCTTTCAAATGTTAAGAAATTCAACATAACTTTTATTTTGACTGCAAGTCCAATATAACTTCTGTTATTCCCACTCATGCTGAATAGTTTCCTTTAGTTAGCTTCAAATATTTAGTCTTAGACCAAACAAATTGATTTGTGAAACAGGTACATAGATAGAGCAGGGAAGGTAGGGTGCTGCAGTTGGAGATATCCAGGGACATTAAAACAGGCTGAGCTCATATGTGCAGAGAAAGGGCCAAAGAGGAGCAGAAGATCATATGGTCATAATCACAGTGGGATGGTGGCAACCTCAACCTCAACATCAAAAACTCCTACTACTCATGCTCATGCTCATGCTCATGCTCATGCTATTGGTGGCAACAATGAACACTCTTTTGTCATGTCATCATCCTTTGTTGCAGCCTCTCCTCATCACCACCAGCTCCCATTTTAATAAACTAATAATTTTATTTATCCGATTAAGATTCATCATAAGAACTCCTCATGAGATATTCATTCTTGTATTATTTGTTTTGTTTTGTTTGACTTTTATTTGATGTCGTTCAACCCAAAAATTTGTTGATTTTTTCAAAGCTTCATAATATTTTCTTCTCCATTTCATTTTTTGCAAGTGATCTTTCCCCTGGTATATGAGCTACCAAAATATAAATGCTTCCCTAGTCATGATAATATCTATTATATATATTTATTACGTATTTCAAATTAACGGCAAGGGACATCAGTTAAAGTTGTGAAAATTATTCTAATTTTCATCGCCCAAATTTTTTATTAAAAGGCACAAGAGGTGTATTAATCCGTATACATCGAGCAAATTATAGACTTTTCAAACAATAAGAACTCACAACTCACTCAAAAAGGGCTCGGTTGGTATCACGTGTTAAACATGATAGTATAAACTTATATAATGCATTATGAGTTTATCCATTGTTTGGTGCTAACATTGTATTGTATAAGTTTATCCATCAATCAATTTTTATACATTAAAATGATGGATAAGGTTTAATAAGGTTGTCACGTATGAGTTACTTGAAATTATTTTACCCACTGCCACACCTACTACCACCACCCTCCACTAGTGTCACCACCAAATCCAATTCCACTACCACCCTCAGCTCCGCCTCCACCACCGCCATCGTCTCTACCACTAGGGCTGTCCGTCGGTCGGTTTCGGGCTCAAATATTTAAAACTGAACGAAACCGACCAGTGAGAAAGTTGGCCCAATTTCGGCCGGTAGCAAGGTCAGTTATTGTTGGTTTCGAATTTCGCGGGTTACGGTTTTGGCGGGTGGGCTTAGTCGGTTTTGGGTCCAGTTTTTACAGCCCAATAATTAATATTTATAACATTCAAAACACAGGAGAGACAAGATAAGGGCCCCAAGCCCTTCCAGGTGCTCAAATGTTGGTTCAAAGATCGTCGTTTCAGAGGTTTTGTGGAGAAAGAATGGGAGGTAGCGCCAGTGAATAAGTGGGGAGCCTATGTATTAAAAGAGAAGCTGAAAGTCCTTAAACATAAATTGAAGAAGAGGAATTGGGAGGTGTTCGGGGACTTGAAAAATTAGAGGCAACAACTGGTTATAAGAATTAATGACCTGGGCAAGGTGGCGGAGGAACGAGGCTTAACTCCAAATGAAATTCAGCTAAGAAATAATTAGGTGCAGAGTTTTAGCGGTTTGCAAATTTGAATTAGTCTCTAATGTGTTAGAAATCAAGGTTGAAGTGGTTGCAAGAATGGGACTCAAACTCGAGGTTTTTTCATGTGACAGTGAACTGGCGGAGAAGACAAAATTCCATTCCGGGCCTTAATTTAGGTGGTGTATGGCAAGATGATCCATATGTGGTGAAAAGAGGTGTTAGAGATTTTTTTGAGCAGAAATTCAAGGAGAATGAGTGGAATGCTCCTAAACTTGACGATGTCCAGTTTTTCTCTTTATCTGAGACTGATAATAATGTTTTGATTGTTGGTTTTGAGTTAGACGAAATCAAGGAGGCATTATGGGACTATGTTTGTGATAAGAGCCCAGGGCCCGATGGTTACAATTTCAAGTTCCTCAAAACATTTTGGAACTTATTAAACATAATTTCAAGCGGGTCCTAGATGATTTTTATTTGAATGGGGTATGTCTGCGAGGGACAAATTCATCTTTTATTTATTTGGTCCCTAAAATTGACTATCCTCAATCCTTGAATGACTTTTGTTCGATCTCTCTTGTGGGATGCATGTATAAGGTGGTCTCAAAAATCCTCGCTAAAAGGTTGGGGACTGTAATGCCCAAATTAATTGATGAAGTGCAAATTTGCTTTCATGGGGAGAAGGAGCTTGCTTGACAGTGTTTTAATTGCAAATGAAGTAGTCCATGAAGCGAAAAGTAGGAAATCTCCCGCCTTAATTTTTAAGGTGGACTATGAGAAGGCTTTACAATTCTATTTAATGGAACTTCCCACTTATATTCTTAGGGTAATTGGGTTTCCAGATAAATGGATTCATTGGGTAAAGGGTTGTCTTGAATCTGCTTCCGTTTCAGTGCTTGTGGATGGGAGTCCAGCAAAGGAGTTCAAGATGATGAGGGGGCTAAGATAGAGAGATGTGTTAGCACCGTTTCTTTTCCTTATCATTGCTGGGGGCTTGAATAGCCTTATGCAACAGGCGGTCAAGTTGGGTAAATTTTCTCCACATAAGGTGGGTCGTAGTAATTCGGTAAGCGTGTCGCTTTTACAGTTTGCGGATGACACCCTCTTTATATACTGAATGTATTGTTGTTAAAAGTGTTCTGCAATGCTTTGAATTAATATCTGGGCTAAAAGTTAATTTCTCTAAGATTAAGCTACTTAGCATTGCAGTTGATGAGGGAATTACTCGACGTTTTGCGGCGTTACTGAACTACAAAGTAATTTCAGTACCTTATATTTACTTGGGTCTACCTGCCGGGGGCAATCCATGTAGAATCACTTTCTGGGATCCTGTCATCTCTAATCTTCGCCAAAGGCTATCTAGGTGGAGGCGACGAAGCCCATCTTTTGGAGGAAGGGTTTTTCTTGTTGAGAGTGTCCTCTCCGCTCTTCCTTTGTATTTTATTTTTATGTTCCGAATGCCGGTTGGAGTTGTTACAACCTGCGGAAGCATTATGAGGAATTTCTTGTGGGGGGTGGAAGGGGAGAATAAAATTTCTTGGGTAAGTTGGCAGAGGGTATGTAGACCAAAGGAGCAGGGTGGTTTAGGGGTGAGAGAGTTGGGGAATTTCAATAAGGCCTTGCAGGGAAATTGAAGGTGGAGAGTGTTATTTGAGCGAGAGAGCTTATGGTGAAGAATATTGTTAGCGAAGTATGGTGAAGGTGTGCCACTTCATACTTCGATGTGGTGGAAGGATTTGCACTCTTTATGTTATGGTGAGGGGGAAGGTAGGTGGTTTAATGAAAGGTTCACAAGAGGATATGCGAAGGGAATGAGGTCTCTTTCTGTATGGATGATTGGTTGGGGGATGGGCATCTAAGAAACTCCTTTAATATTCTATTCTTTGCCTCTAAACAACAAAGTCATACAACTAAGGAGGTGGGTGAGTGGCATAATGGTGTATGGGTGTGACAGTTTGAATGGCAATCCCCTCTGAGTGCAGTAGAAGAGATCCCAAGAGTAGATTTGTTTAGGAAGATCAGTAGTTGTACTCCATCTTAGGGAAGGCTGGACTCATGGCGTTGGATTGCAGAACATATGGGTAATTATACAATCAAATCTGCATATGAACACATTCAGAGACCAGCAGTTGTCTTGAGGAATAACGCCTTCGAATTGTTGTGGTTTTTAAGGGCTCCTTCAAATATGTTGGCTCTAACCTGGAAAGTGTTAACTGATGGAGTGCAGTCTAAAGTTAATTTGAGACGTAGAGGTGTGGCTTTTGATGATGAACCGGTCAAGTTCTCCTTGTGCATGGCGGAAGAAGAAATCTCATGTCATTTGTTCTTCACTTGTCCGATAGTGTGGCAAGTCTAGATGAATATTTATGCTTGGTTTGGCTTTACCACTGTGTTTCCTTTGGATAGTCACTCCTATTTTCTACGGTTCTTTGGCGATGGTGCTTCACTAAAAATAAGGAAAAGGGCCTGGACAGTTTGGGTAGCGGCTTTGGCAAACATCTGGCATGGCATAAATTCTGTTTTATTCAGCGATGGAGTTTTTGATATTGCAAAAGTTGTGGATGCAGTTCAATACAAATCGTTGTCACAACTGGGGCTACAACGAGACGACGCTAACAAATCATTTAAAGGTAACATAGTTGCCACAAATGTTTTTAAGGGGATAACACTAGACAAACCAAAAAATAAACAAATAGCCTACGAAACCTAAAATCTAGGTCCAGTAGTTTATTACACGTGGAGAAGGAGTTAGCACTCTACAACGCCTATCATAAGACGATACCTAAGATTAATGATGTGATTTTCCTTAGCTTTCTAAGTTATTTATTTTACTCTAAACTAATATATCTTGCCTTTTTATTACTTATTATTATTTATTATTTCATGAATGGGGGAATTTTATTTTATATTTTTTTATTTAACTTGACGGTTGTTGATTCTTGCTCCTATGTATCTCCCAGTGCAATAGAGAACTCAAAGCTACATAGTTCTTATAGAATTTAAATTAGATTTTTAATTTGGGGTGTCTGGCGGGGTTGATAGCCGGTCCTATGTATTTCCAAAGAAAAATTAATGTTACGTAGTTCTTAAATTTTTATTATTTTGAAAAGAGTTTGGGTAAGGGAAACGTGTCTCCACTTGAAGAGTCGAGTCCTTGCACTTTAACTATTATTGGGAGTTATTCATGAAAGTCACATGCTTCCACCTTAAGAGTCGAGTCTTATCATTATATTATTTAAAAAATATGTCGTAAGAGACAGGTGTCTCCACTTGAAGAGCCGAGTCCGTACGACGCGTTCACATTTTAATTTGATTATTATTATTTAAGAAAAACATGTCATAAGAGATACACGCCTCCGCCTGAAGAGTCGAGTTCTTACGATACACTCACATTTTAATTTGATTATTATTATTTAAGAAAAACATGCCGTAAAAGACACGTGTCTCCACCTGAAGAGTCGAGTCCTTACAACGCGTTCACATTTTAATTTGATTATTATTATTTAAGAAAAATATGTCGTAAGAGACACATGCCTCCACCTGAAGAGCCGAGTCCTTAATTATGACGGGTTCACATTTTAATTTGATTATTATTATTTAAGAAAAATATGTCGTAAGAGATACATGCCTGCACCTGAAGAGCCGAGTCCTTATGCTGGTTTTTTATTGTTGTTTTCTACAAATTGCTTCCATCTGTATTAGCAATTATAATTTATCTTCTCTCTTCTATTTGTGTATTGGTTTAAGTACCCCTAATACTTCTTTTTCAATACATCTTTGGCTTATCAGAAAAAAAAAAACATTAACTCCCATTGTGCCATAAAATGCATTTTACAACGCCTATTTTAAAATGTTTGTTATCAGAACGCTTTAAAAAATTACATAAAACTCTAAATCGCTTTTATTAAAAGCACTTTCAAACATAAAATATTTTACAGTGTTTTATAGAATGAAAGTGTTTTAAATAATGATCTCTTAAAAAATAAAATATATACTTGTTGGCATTGAAACATTGGCTAATTTACAATGGTTAGAAACGTGTGAGCCGATGGATAAGTGAGCTTAGGCACATGTATAACTGATTCAAAGTAAGCAGTCGATATACGAGGATTTTGTATACGGACGAGATTTATGGACAAATACAGAAGTCTAAATTTGATGATGAAGATATTCTCAAATATAGATACAGATTCTTGGTTTAAACATGTGGAAACTGAAAATGGGACCAATCTTTAAATTTAGGGATTGTTGTTATAAGCAAGTGATCGAGCGATATAACGAAGTTCAGTCTTCTAAGCTAACTACGAGCGAAAGGCACGAACACCCAATGATTGGAAGTGTATTGTTAAAAAATAGAACGTGAATTAGTGGTTATAGACCTGATAACTGTTGTGGTCAGTTGGAACTTTCGTTATAAATTGGGAAATGGTTATTTGTAAAATATACAATCACATTCGTCGATCAAAATACAAATTTTTCGTACTCTCAGTTAGTTTTCCAGTTAATTTTATTCATTTAAGAATTTATTCCTTCATTTCATCCATTTAATTAAGTTTTATGCTTATTTACTTAGATGTTTCAGTTAGTTTATTAACCATTTTTCTCCTTACCTTATCTAGGACTCAACTACCTTCAACATTTACCTCTCAATAGCAATAACTCAGAGTTTTTTGGAGTGTCTTGGGAACCTGCATTGGGGAACAAAGTCCATGCCGCGAGTAATCGTTTATTTAGGGAATCATTACATTGATTTCTTATCCGACTTACACGGAAATCCCTAGACCTAATTTATTTGAACCAACAAATTGACGCACCTAGTGGGACCCACATTGATATTGAGAAGTTTCTATCTCCAAATCACGACCTATGTTTGCGCATGCAGCTGAGGTCTGAATGAAAAATGAAACCTACAAATAGTCGCAGGACAAGTAGCATTCGTACTCCTACGTCTAGCATTACTTATACCACTACGCAACCAATGAACGCAGTACCAATGCTAGACATTGTAGGTAATGTCGTATCAACATTAGCCGCAACGACCGGCTTATCTACATTGAAGTCCAGCACACAAATGATGATGATGGCAAGGAGCAAGGAAAGCCCACTACCACAACGACAACTTCCTCTATACAACACCAAATTGACATGGGTATCAACGATATAATTGCTAAAGTATCCATAAAATTAGTTGAAATTGTTAGGCCTATAATCCATAACGAGTTGCACTTCGTTAGGGATGAGTCACATATGAGACAATAGGAGTCACCATCCCATGTTGTGCAAACAATACCCCCACCAAGGGAATACATGTTCAAGAAGGAGTAATCCTAACCCCATTGCGGTATGGACAGGTTCAGATAGTAAGAAGGACAGAGGGTCTTCGAAGCATCGTTTTCCCACCGGCGAGCCAGGCTCCTCATAATACCTTACTCACTGTAGGGAATTCCCTAATGCAGCCCATGCCTATTGGGCTAATACCCACCATGAGTTGGTAGAGAGTCGACCTAAACATGGACCCAAGTGAACAATCAAGTTTATGGAAGTGTGCCTGAGCAACTATTCTATAAATAATAAATCCCACCAGCGACTCAGTTTCAGGTACCTCCTAAATCTACATCTCATCGGCTAATCAATCTAACTCAATTACGACTAGCTTTTTTTTCATATTGGCTCATTCTCAGATCGACTTACATGATTTCAACTGCTACGAAATGACCAATACTTTGACCTTAACACAGTTTTTTTCAATAAATGATTTTAGGGTCTATCTTATTCTATTTTCAGCACTACACCAATAGATTGTGGGTCTCAAGTTCCTATTTGAATATTAGTTTTTACTTTTTACGTTTGACTTTACAATCGTTTTAAGCCAAAAAAATCAAAGATAAAAAAATTAAATACTCAATTCGTGCTCGCCTTAAATTCTTCAACAACATACTTAAATATTGGAAAATCCTTTTCGTAGGTCAAAACATCAATTTATACAATGTATGGTGACATATCCAGGGACCTTCTCAACCGAGTCACATGATTGTGCATGTGGTGCTACATGGTGATTGAAAATGATGTGCAAAAGCTATTATATAATACTTTATACTTTATGACACAAATTAAATAACACTTTATTTATTTATTTTTACATCGGAAAATAAATAACACTTTATTATAATAACGATAAACGAATTACAACGCTTTTAAAACAAAAAATGTTGCGACACACTTCTTCTTTCTATTTTTTTTTATAGAAATTCTATCTCTCTTCTTTACCACTTGAGGCAAAATCATGTTCAAATAAAACAACCACCCCTTGAAATAAGCAATAAGATTAATTGTTCATCTATCTATATATTTATTGAAAGTACGTTTTAATTTAAATTTTATAAAAATCACATAAATTTTTAAAAGTAGAAATAAAAAAATTATTTTAATTTTTTTCCTTTGATAAAAGTTCGGGTGAGTTCGACTCCGATCACCACCATGAGTCAGAGTATGTCTACTTTTGACTGCTTACATATCATTCACTAATATAGTACTCACATCATCAACGAGATTCAAACACACAACCTTCTGAAAGGAAGTGGTTCGTCCTTATCAATTGAGTAAATATATGTTCTTCTTAATAACTTAAAAAGAAAGTTATTTAAAAGTCTCTAATATTTTCAGAATTCTCACTAAGTTTATTAACAATAGAAACTAATTTGTTAAATATTTCAAAATGTTATTTATAGTTTATTTTCTTTAACTTAATGAGTATAGCACTAATTGACATACTATTTCTTATTATATTATTTATTCTAAATAATTTTTAATTTCAGAATTGTCAGAAGCAGAGAAAAGAGAGAAGAAAGGTGGGCAAAGAGAAATGCATTTGGGTTGTGTTGTTGTGTGACACAAAAACTAGAAGAGGAATTGGGGTGAACACAGATGCAAGATCCACCTTCTACAAACCCCAATTCCAATCTCAATCCCAATCCTCACAATGCCAGCACCGCTTCCCAATTACCGCCGGCGCCGCCGTCAACGGCCGCTACTACCGCCGTCGCCCCATCATCGTCGTCTCTGTTCTCGCGCTCCGGCGGCAATGTCGGGTCTCACCACCGGAGGGCCCACTCGGAGGTCAGTTTCCGGCTGCCGGACGACATGATGGACCTTTCGCCGTCCGATCCGTTCACCGGCGGGTCGTCGACGGCGAGCCTGGACGAGATCGGTTCCGAGGACGACCTTTTCTCGACTTACATTGACATGGACAAGCTCGGAGGTTATGCCGGTGCTGGAAACGGAGCGGATCCGGGTGGGAACGGCGAGCCGGAGAAGAATCCGGCGAGGTCGAGGCACAGGCACAGTAGCTCCGTCGATGGTTCTTCTTCGTTTGGGGAGATTATGGACGCAAAGAAAGCTATGCCACCTGATAAGTTAGCTGAGCTATGGTCAATTGACCCCAAGCGTGCGAAGAGGTTTACATTTTCAATTTTGATCACAAAATGCATAAACTTTCAATTCTAATCTCAGTTTCGAGTTATTAGGTTTTGAATGTTTTGGTATTATCATGTGTAAATTCCTCGAAAATGGGGGGTCTTTCTCTGTTTTGAATTTTTCCTAACTGCTTTTGCAGGTTCAAATTAAATGTTTCTCTTTTAATTAGTTTATGAAATTAAAATAACATTGAGGCTTGTAGTGTGTGCTTGTGGTTTCAAAATTTTAGATGTGGCATTTTGATAATGTTTTCATAGCTGGTGGATGTCAGAAAAGTCTACCCTTTTATGTGATCATAGCTTGTTGCACAAACAATTTCTTAATCCCCTGAGTGCATGTTGAGTGCATGTTCGGGGACCTTTCTACTTTGAAGCCATAATCAATTATGAGGAAAAGCTTTTGTCAATTGATAACTAAGTAATTCTGGTAGCTTCTGAGTTTCAATTGATTCTGATGTAAGAGAAGTTGATCCAAACATGATATATATATATGATTTAACAATCTTATCAGTGAGGAGCAATGTAATTGTTGTGTCAATTAATAACTAAGTAATTTTATGAATAAATGGAGACCACTAAGAATATTTAAGATTACTGCAGTGGGAAAGTTTTATTCATTATTCTCATGGAATTGTTGTTGTTATGAATAGAATACTTGCAAATAGGCAATCTGCTGCTCGTTCGAAAGAGAGAAAGGCCCGCTATATACAAGAACTTGAGCGCAAAGTTCAGACCCTTCAGACTGAAGCCACTACTCTTTCAGCCCAACTGACACTATACCAGGTTTGTGTTGACATATATCTGAAAAAAAAAAATTAACACTTCTGAAAGTTCCATTTTACAGAGTAGCCCCTGTTTTGTTCATTGGATTTTCTGATGTAGCTTGGTGCAATAAACTCAACTTCATTTGCTGGGACTAGGTTTAATATGCTACTCCCGTTTTCTTCTCTCTGTGCATTTGATTTTTCTTATAACTTTGGCTTATTGTTGCCTTCAAATATTTTCCTTGAACCATTAACATATTCTTGTTTTTATTATTTTTAATTGCTAATATATTACATTAGGATGCAGTCTATTTGTATTCCTCTTCAGAAATTCCTATTTGTGTATGTAGAATTAGAGATAGAATTTTTTATAGAATCTTGTTAATCACTTTGGTAATTTGTGGTACACATAATGGGTGCTCTGTTTGTGAGGCTTCACCATGATTGACTTCAGTGTTTTCTTGTGGCTGAATAAGAATATGACTCAATCATTCATTGATTCTTTATAGAGGGATACAACTGGCCTGAGTAGTGAAAACACAGAGCTGAAGCTCCGTCTGCAAGCGATGGAGCAACAAGCACAGCTTCGCGATGGTAATCATTATCACTTTCTTACTAAAAATATGTACTCCACTGCTGTCATTTCTTTTTTTGAATGAAAAAGCTTTAAAATATGATTATGGTAATTAATCATACTGGAATTTGTTTATGATCTGGTGTAGCTCTCAATGAAGCATTGAAGAAGGAAGTTGAGAGGCTTAAGGTTGCTACTGGGGGGATAATGAGCCCCACTGAATCTTTTAATCTGGGAATGCACCAGATGCCATTTACAGAAACAAATTTCATTCCAATCCAATCACAATCAGGACCTTCTTGTTACCAGAACATCCAGTTTCCACCATTTGGTCACCCCCCATCTAGCATGCAAACTCATCAACTCCAACAAACAAATTCTCATCAATTTTCAGAAATATTGCAGAATGACCAGCTTGGTCGTTTTCAAGGACTTGACATTAGTAGCAAAGGATCGACTATCGTGAAGTCTGAAGGCCCCTCACTTTCTGCAAGTGAGAGTAGCTCTACATTTTGAAATCGACACAAACCACTTGACCTACTGACTCCTCCATGGCATTCATTGTTCATAGTGTTGACATCTAGTCGACTAATGAAGGTACCTACTTCATGAAATATTCGATTCAAATAGAGGATAAATTCTTAATTATTCTTTCTTAGGGATGCTGACCAAAAAGGGGAAGCACCCTTGGAGTTTTGTTGCAAAGTTCATATAAATCTTGTTGCAACATTGCATTTGGTTTTGCTTGGTGCTATGAATGTTGGGAATGAAAAGTCAATCTCATTGTATCTTTGTATTTTGGAATTGCATCCTCTATAGTCATTTGTATCATCATTTACGTGATAGCATGTAAACTATGTGATTTATTGTGTCTTTCACTTCATTGATATCCAAGTAAGATGGACTTAGGTTCTGCTGTAATGTCTAATTAGTAAGTTGTAGATTCAACTATAGTCTTTGTACTATGATATTATTCAAGAGTTTTTGTTATCCTCTTGTGTTAAGCTGCTTCTGAGATCGGACCTTTTTGAACATCTCACATTTCGGAGTTGCTCTCTGATTTAAAGAACTCAATTGGACGCATAAATTATTCAAAATTTATATCTTTGTAATTGAGCACTTCTGATCTTGACAAGTTTGTTTAAATACTATGAAATTGAAGATTTGTGTCAATCATCATTATCCAAGCTTCTAAATTCTAATGGCTGTTATTGAAACTCCTAAAAGATCATTTATTAAATTCCTGTATTTTATTTTTGGCTTTTCTGATCAGATACTGTTGTAAAATTTTGTACGATAATTTTAGGCCGAACTTGATAATTTATTTAGTATTTACGAAGTTCAAAACTGTATGTTGAGCACTCATCAAGCTTAATTTTGATGGAAGAGAGATCAATTTTTCCGTGTATGTTTGCATTAAGTTTGAAGGGGTCAAAAGTACTGAGTCCAATGGGGCTAGAGATCAATCTTTTCCATCCAACTCTCTCAATTCTTCTATCATCATATCACAACTTTTTTTTGGTCAAGGTGGATCAGTTTCATAAAAGAATGCTCAATATTGGCCCGAAGGTAGACAGAGGGGCTAGATGGACTTGGCCTGAATTACACTATTGTAATAGGGCAAGAAACACGATAGATATGGGGATCTAGCTAAAGTAACCCTCTGGCCCCAAAGTGAACTGGTAAGTACCTGCGACCAAAAAAAAAAAACTGGTAAGTACAACTAGATATGAACACAATTTAGGATTAGATGCGTTGACATCAGGTGTCGCCGCCAACCCTCGGTCCTGCCCCCATTAGATAGTCGATACCAATGAATCATTGCTACCATCTTCGAGACTTCGAGGTGAGATAGCATACCGAACGGAGAGAAAGCGGAGGAGGAACCTTCACTGCTCAAAGTACTCCTTTCATGGAACCTAGAATGTGGTATATGATATTGGTTAAGAAAGGGGCTTCTTTGTCTGGATAGATCTTGCACAGGCCGATTGGGTTGTGGGGGATCGCATAAGGAGGTGTTATTGAGGTTGCATACTTGGCCAAGATCCTGGCTAGGTCAAGGGGGAAAGTGACGAGGTACCATGCAAGGGGAAGGCTACCTTGATATGAATAATTGGTTAGTGAAGAAGAGATGGGTTATCTAGAGCTTTTGGATCCAGCACCATGGCGGAAGCAACGAGACTCCAATGTGTTGTGCGAGAAGTAGAGGAAAGGATCATGGCAGCAATCGATCCTTGTGTGGCTCGGCAATTGCGTGAGATGGAGCAACAGATGGAGTTTCAATTCGCGGGATATCAGGAAGCGATGCGTGGTTTAGGGTTGCAAATCTCAGATTTAAGGGTAAATCGAAGAACCGGAGGTGCGAATGAAGGTGAGCATCGTACTCCTACTCGTCTTACGCGATTGGATTTTTTGAGTTTTAGCAAAGATGATATTGGTTCGTGGATAGCCAAATGTGAGCGATTTTTCACCCCTGATAGAACACCAGAAGGTGAAAAAGTGATGATTGCTAATATAGCGTTGGATGAAGGATCGTTTTGATGGTTCTAGAATCTGGAACAGGGAAATGCTGGTCAACTTTTTTGGCGGCAATTTGTAGAGGCTTTGAAGGTGCGATTTGATTTGGAGTTCGATTCACCTTTAGAAGAACTCAAATGTTTGACCCAGGAAGGAAGCCTAGAGGAGTATCAAGAGGCATTTGACAAATTGGCTTGTCGTACATAATTGGCTGAGCCTCAGAAGTTACAATGCTATCTTGGAGGGTTGAATCCAAAACTTAATAATGGTGTTAAGCTGTTTGCTCCACGAGATTTGTTAGAAGCTACCTGTATTGTGAGATTGCAAGAAAGAAGCATTATGTTGCTACAGAAACGAGCACCAAGCTCTACTAATTTTGTTCCTTGGCAAAGTAGAAAAGGAGGAACTTCTTCTTTTGACAAGAAGGGTGAAAACTTGGAAAAGAAAACAATACCAGAAGGGGATCAAAAGGGAATTCTGGGCAAACCAGGCTATACCTTTTAGAAGAAGCTAACCCCTAAGGAGATGGATGAACATAGAACAAAGAATGTGTTTCTTCTGTCATGAGAAATTTTCACCTAATCATGACTACCCTCAAAGAAAGAAATTGCCGATTTTCTTAATGGAAGTAGAAGAGGATGATAGCTCAGTGGTAATTGATGAGACTGAGGAATTGGCATTCCTTGAAGTTGCAGAAGGTGCTCCTAGGTGTCCTTAAATTCCATTTAAGGGGACTCCTTATATCCTATGATGTGGATTACAGGATGGATTGGCAAGAAGCAGATTTTTATCCTCATTGATACATGCAACACCCATAACTTTGTCAATCAAAGATTGTGTCAAGCGGGCATTGGTCAATTGCAAACCCTTTATGTTGTTCAGGTAACAATGGCTGATGGTAGAGTTATTCTGGGCTAAGGTAAATGTGAAGGCATCAAGTGGAAAATGCAAAGGTATGAGTTCTAAGCTTCTGCTATTGCTATTCCTTTAGATAGTTATGATCTTATTTTGGGAATGCAGTGGTTGAGGCAATGGGTACATTTCTTGGGATTTTGCAAATTTGATAATGTAATTTTGAGTTGGAAAAACTAAAGTTCATTTAGTTGCTGATAAAATGAAGGACAATAAAGTAGTACCTGTTGCAAAATTGAATAAACTTCTGGTTGAAGAAAAGCATTGCTTAATGCTGCAATTGTTACCATGTTCTAATAACTTGGTTTGTTGTTTTGTTTTAACTGGAATGGAGGAGAGCTGTCAGTATGATGAAGTTAAAGAAGAGTTGCTGGTCGAGTACCAGGATGTGTTTGAAGAGCCAAAGCAACTACCACCCTTTAGGGACTTGCATGACGTGTTGGTGAAGTGGCTTATACCTTGCGGTTACCCCCTAATTGCAAGGTTCATCCCACATTTCATGTCTTTCTTTTGAAGGCGTGTATTGGTCCTTCTATTCCTTGTCGCATGTTGCCTGAGACGTGGAACAATTTGGATGTTGTTCGGGTCCCTCTTAAGATTCTGGATCGTCGTATGGTTCAGCGAAATCATCGAGCTGTTACTGAGGTGTTGGTTCAATGGGAGCATGAACCTGTTGAGGATGCTACTTGGGAATTGTTGTATGATTTGAAGTTGAAATTCTCAACGTTTGATGTTGTTGCTGCTCCTTGAGGACAAGGAGGAATTTAAGGGGAGGGATTTGATATGAACAATTGGTTAGTGAAGAAGAGATGGGTTAGCTAGTTTGGCGGGAAGTTAGTTGTAACTTTGTTAATGGTTAAATACCAGATTTGGTAGTTGTAATAGTCGGTTGTTGAATAATAGAATCTCATTCTTTATGAATTCACTTTCTCTTTCCCTTTCTTTCCCTATTCTCTCTCTTCTATCTCTTCCTTCCTTATCATACCTCTCTTGAGGAGATAAGCAACTCTATGAGCAGCTTCATTTTGACCTTGAGGGGCCTAGGTAAAACTCCCATAACCTAGGGATTTTGTGAGTTCATTGATATCTTCCACAATGTCACATTGATACAGAGTGGGCCAACGAGCTCATAGAGTAGGGGTAGCCCATATTGTGAACTTAGTTGATTTATTTAATGATGAATTATTTTTTTTATTCAATTAAAGGCCAATGGGCTAGCCTTGACTCAGAATTTGATGGGCTTTTTAATTGTGGGCATTTTGGTCCTGACCCATATCAATTATGAGTGGAAGATCCGATGCATAGAAATCCCTCATTCAAATTATACTAGTATAAAACCCATGAGCACGAGGAATTCATTCAATAATTTGTTAAGACAAATTAAGTAATTAATAAATTGATTATTTAAGTTGTTTGAATGTAATTTAAAGTAACATTTAATCAAACGATTTCAAGTAACATCCATTCTGAACCATGTTTTTATGTTTGGGGGTACTCATACAGGGTAACCATAAATTTTAGGATCTCCTGTGAATAAGTTATGCCTAATGCTTTCCTTACTTTAAGCTGTTCTGCCACACTTTGCAAGAGGTCAATCAAATCGCCAGTACAATTATCAACATACTACCTTAGGCTCTGCAGGGCAATATATTAGAGAACAGTGTTAAAGAGAACACAGTATCCATGTAATTTGACTTGAAGTCCCACCACTGATTCTGCATTCATCAATTGACCACATTAACTCTACGTCCATCAAAAAGCAAACCAGAATATTCAATTATCTATAAGAAGCCACACTGCTGCACAAGCACAAACTCAAATTATCAAGGGACTTGCTCATACGGTATAGGAGAGTAAAAAAAAAGTTCAACAGAGACCATAAGCGGTGGTTACATCTTTCCTCTGCATCACTGCCTCTTCCAACATCCCAACCCCATTATTGCCTAATGCCCAAAGGAAAGGGAACCAAGTACAAAATCATAGAACCCTTTTATAGATGTGAATAAATTTCAGACATTTTACCAAACAAAACATCAAGTAGAGACAATTGGCCCATAGATACCATATAATGGATTGAAATTATAATACAAACATGAAAAGCAGTCTTGATCCACATAAATAATAATAAAGAATCCATGTCTTCAATTCAGCTCATATGCATAAAAATAAAAGGAAAGGGGACACATGAAAAGCAAGTATATAATGAGTTTATAAACACAACCTGAATCATCATCAATTTCTTGTTTGATTCCAGCTAGATCTCTGAATAATTATT
Source organism: Acmispon strigosus (assembly GCA_030819835.1). Classification (NCBI taxonomy): domain Eukaryota; kingdom Viridiplantae; phylum Streptophyta; class Magnoliopsida; order Fabales; family Fabaceae; genus Acmispon; species Acmispon strigosus. The sequence continues at coordinate 40,121,838 of JAUAMA010000005.1, read as the reverse complement.
GAAAGTCAGTGAACTACAACAGGTCTAACACATAAAGTCTTATTTTTTCCTAAAACAATTCTTCAGATAATGAAGTTAAGACATAACAGATGACCAAATACCTGATAAGACATAAAAATGGAACAACTAAAAAATTTGTTAGTTTTCAAGAACCCAGAAAATGAAAAGAGCAAGTCGAACAGACAAATTCCTACTTCTTCCGGTTGTTTCAATCAGTAAAGGACAAATTCCTCACTACAGTGAGCTCAGCCATTGTATAAAGAAATAAAGATATAAAGGACAAACAGAGAAGTCAGCAAGTACAATCCAACTTATTATACTAATGCATCCTATTAATTAAACTACTTTTACCATACTTATTTCATATTTCAATTGCTTTGGCAGAGTCCTTGAAATTGGTAAACAAAATTTGGTAGATAATAATAAGTAGAGAAGAAAAATAACACTTATAGCTATCAAAATTCATTGATATACAATACACAAAAGCACATGAGAAGCAAAACATATTGCAAACACTTGGCAAAAAGTCCTACGCTCAACATTCTAATAGACAATGGTATATCCCTAATGAGAAGTGCTTAATCCAAACCTTGTCCATGTTACTAGGATTCTTTTTATCATTAAGGTTGAAATCGTCCAGTTACCAAGTTCCTTAATTCCAACTTACCACCTTCTATAACTTTCCTATCATCATTTTCACCCACTCACCCGACTATTTTCTATACAATATTTTCTACAAACAATGAGATGCTGCAAAAGCAACCCCACAATTTATCAAAAACAATTGCAAAACAAATATTTTTCCAGTGGCCACACCACACAAGTTTTCTTAAGTGGTATGTTAGTAGACCTCCTATTAAAAAGGTGTATGTAAGGCATAAGTTCAAAGGCCCAAGCAATTAGGTCAAATTTAGATGGTTAGTTGTGTTTAAATAGAATAAGAGTGACATTTTATTGTCATTGGTTTTGTTATTTTGGGTGTGGTTTGGGAGATTCTAGGCTCTCTAAGTCCTAGAGACGTTATTAGCAGTTATTACTTTGTTATTGTTGCTGTCTTTTGAAAATTCAAAATCTGTAACTGTTCTTGATCTATCAAGGCAGTAATCTATATTGAATAATAAAAGTTATTGGTCAGTTACACTTTCCATCAGTCACCATTTCTACCAGTTTCTATCATTGGTATCAGAGCCTTCACCATGTCTCTCAGCTGCAAACGAGCAGCGCGGATGGTGACGCCGGCATTGCAGTGTTCGCCCGGGACTAGTCGAAGGGGCTAGTGCACCGCCAACCTGCGTGGGCGCCAGGGCTGCGGAGCGTGGTGGGATGTTAGGACCCAATTGCAAGGTATGGGTCTTGAGTCCCACATTGGAAGTATGGGATTCTAATGTGGGGGTTTATAAGGCCTTGGGCTCTCCAACTACAACAACTAGCTTTTGTGGTGTGGTTCTCCCAAGGTTCTTATCAATTGGTATCAACCGAGCCGCAAATGCTCTCTCCCGTCGCATGACTTATGCAGCTATTTCTATGATTCATTTTGCTGATTTGAAGAGTGGGAGGCCGAGGTGATGCATGACAAGAAATTACAGGCCATTATTCATGATTTGATAACAGATGGTGCTAGTCATCCCAATTACTCTTTTGAGAATAGGAAGTTATTTTACAAAGGGAAATTGGTATTGCCTCGTAAGTCTTCCAAGATTCCAATTCTTTTACAAGAATATCATTCTTCCCCAATTGGTGGCCATTCCGGATTCTTTCGAACGTACAAAAAATTGGGAGCTTTGGTGTATTGGGAGGGCATGAAAAAGGATATTCAGCAGTTTGTGGCCTCCTGTGAAATCTGCCAACAAAATAAATAACAAACTTTGTCTCCTGCGGGTCTGTTGCAACCTCTTCCCATTCCTACTCAAGTTTGGAAGGACATTTCCATGGATTTTATTGAGGGCTTACCACGGAGTCATGGTAAAGACACTATCTTAGTGGTGGTGGACAGATTTACAAAGTATGCTCATTTCATACCTCTCAGCCACCCCTTCACGGCCAAATCAGTGGCTGAAGTCTTTGTTCAAGAAGTTGTACGTTTGCATGGATTCCCTGCCACCATTGTTTCTGACCGTGACAAACTTTTCCTAAGTCATTTTTGGAGTGAATTATTCAAATTAGCAGGAACCAAACTCAAGTTCAGTACAGCTTATCATACTCAAACGGATGGTCAAACAGAGGTGACTAATCGGTGTTTAGAAACTTACCTCAGATGCCTAATAGGTGCTAAACCTAGATTATGGGTTAAATGGTTAGGATGGGCTGAATTCTGGTTCAACTCAAATTACAACAGCTCCACAAGAACTACTCCTTTCAAAGCTTTGTATGCTCGGGATCCTCCTCAGTTGGTTAAAGGTACAACAATTCCTTCATCTGTGGAAGAGGTTAATAGGTTAACTGAAGAAAGAGACACCATTCTTCATGACCTTCGTTCTAATTTGTTGAAAGCTCAAGATCAAATGCGCACTCAAGCAAATAAACACAGGCGTGACGTTTCCTATGTTGTTGGTGATTGGGTTTATCTCAAAATTCAACCATATCGACTCAAATCTTTGGCTAAGCGCATTAATGAGAAGTTGAGTCCTCGTTTCTATGGCCCTTATAAAATTACCAAGATTATTGGACAGGTTGGTATCAATTGGATCTACCTCCGGAAGCTAGAATTCATCCTGCTTTTCATGTATCTCTGTTGAAAAAAGCTATAACTCCAACTGCAAATCTTCAACCATTACCACCTATGCTTTCCGAAGACTGGGAGCTGAAAGTGGAACCAGATTTTCTCAAAGATGTGCGCACTACTGCTGGTGGTCAAGTAGAATAACTCATCAATTGGAAGGATTTACCAGACTATGAGGCAACTTGGGAGTCTTATGATGTTATTAATACTCAGTTTCCACTCTTTCACCTTGAGGACAAGGTGAAACTTTGGGAGGGGAGTATTGTCAGTAGACCTCCTATTAAAAAGGTGTATGTAAGGCATAAGTTCAAAGGCCCAAGCAATTAGGCCCAATTTAGATGGTTAGTTGTGTTTAAATAGAATAAGAGTGACATTTTATTGTCATTGGTTTTGTTATTTTGGGTGTGGTTTGGGAGATTCTAGGCTCTCTAAGTCCTAGAGGCATTATTAGCAGCTATTGCTTTGTTATTGTTGCTGTCTTTTGAAAATTCAAAGTCTGTAACTGTTCTTGATCTATCAAGGCAGTAATCTATATTGAATAATAAAAGTTATTGGTCAGTTACACTTTCCATCAGTCACCATTTCTACCAGTTTCTATCATGGTAATTTTGTTCCTCCTCACAGAAGTCCACAATTTATAGAAAATGACCCCAACAAAGAAAACAAACAGACATAAACCAACCAAGTTTCAGTTAGTCAAAGGCAATGGAATTGAGTGTCTCGCCCTTAAATGTGTTTTCAGCTTATCCACGGTAGGTACTTTACTGAAACGGGTAAAGCTAGAAGCCAATTTAAATGGTGATTCTTGCAAATTATGATCACCCCCTTCCAGTTCATCAGAAATCTGTTTCAAAAGATAACTTTTAGCACCCTTTTTGAATTCACTAATTCTGCATTATAAACTGTCAACGGGAAACATATATATCAAGTTCAAACTCTAAAACTATTAAAACAAAAATAATATGATAATATCAAAATTAAAACTACACCCTAAAGAAAACAAACATATCAACCTATTTTGCAGTCCTTTTCAATTTCAATTCTCTGGTTTTCCTGTACAGTTACTTCTGATCATAACTTCAGACACTTGACATAAAACCTCAAGATCACCATTTTACTTACAATCAATGGAAGATAATCAAAAAATAAATGTGGAAAAAAAACTACCTGGCAGCAAGCATGTAACACTTAACAGAACAGCCTGTTGTCAAAGCAATGGACAGAGCTCTGGCAGCAAAGACGTAACACTTCTTCCCGCCCTTGGAGTCCAAATGAAGGCTCTGAATTTCAAAGCTAGTCAATCCTTCGAAAACCCCTAATTTGAGAAATGATCAGATGAGATTGATGAGAGTACCCTTTTACCCTGATGGATGATGACAGGGTAATCAGAGAGAGCGAGATAGAGGGTTTTTTTAGATGGAGTGTTGTCAAGGGAAGGGGACCGTCGGAAAAGATAAAACGACCCCAGAGAGCATCGGAATCGGCAGCGGAGCAGAAGACCTTAGAAAGGAGTCTGGTGGCATCTATCGGAGTGGTGCGACACAATACGGTAGCGATGCATTCTTCAAGTAACTCGCCGAAGCAGAGGAGACGATGTCGTTCCGGATAACTCTTCGCACATGCTCTCTGCAAAGCTTCTCCCTGCACATAAAGAATGTAGCAATCGCTTGAAATACTGGAAACAATGAGAAAGAAAAATAGGACGAATCAAGCAATATCCAAAGAATCCAGCAAGATCCCTGGATATAGGGGAAAGCTCGCTGGATTGATTTGTGTGTGTTGAGCTCAAATTGGTTCGGCGATCTAGGGTTTCATCAACAAGCGTCATGGAGGTCGATTTCCCGAAATCCTTGCTCAAGAAAGGGATGAATGGCGATTTCCCCTCCGGATATTTTTGGAACACGAAATAAGGTAGATTCACAAGGTACATGAAGAGAGCATTAGATTGCATTTGTTAGGCAAAGAAACTATTATGCCTATATATTTTTTGCAAAAAAGATGTTATAAATTAGAAGAAGAAGAAGAAGAAGTATTACTGATGTTTGCATCATTAAAGCACAATAATATTTGATTAGCCTTAATAGAGAGACGAAATAAATTCTAGCAATATCACAAACTTTTTCTATTGGTGGAACATCTTTAGAAGAAACCATTCCAACCCACTCGACTAACACAATTTTGAAACGGCATTCCATGATTTAAATCCCGGAAATTTCGCTTCCAAGATTTCAAATCTCCTAAAATTTTGCTTCTAGGATTTAAATCCCGGAATGTGAAAAGGGTGTAGAAATGGGTGCTTGGGGTATTAATTCTAACACCCAGTTTGAAACCCATTGCAGTTATTCAATAAAGAAGAATCAACAAAGCCATGACACCCAATCCTTAAAGAAAGCCACCTTTCATGTGAATTCCAAGCAGAAACAAAATATTTGACCCCAATGGTGCAACATAAATTTAGAAGAGTCCCTAAGGTCATTAAATCAAAGGATCTGAAAATTTTACAGTGAACCAAAATCCTAATCATCAACAATAATATTTTTCTTCCAAAACAATAATGTACTTAGGGAATTAAAGAACCAAGATTTTAGACAAAGAAGTTGGTCCTCAACATACTAGCTACATCTTCTTCGTTCTCCTGGGAAAAGTAGGTTCTTCGTTCTTCAACATACATACCTGCACATAAGGACGTAAATAATATAATATTGCTTCTAAACGAATGAAGGACGAAACAGATCCTCCGAACGTTGCCACTTGTTGTGTCTAGATGAAGAAGCAACAAACTTGAAGGTGGAATGAGAAAAGGAAACCTCTTGTTGCATCTAGATCCTTTAGGGAATAGGTGGCCGAACCGATGGTTCAACCAAAACCCTGAAATTATGGAGTTAATGACCTGATGGTTGCTTCAGAAGTACACCATAGCATCCGGTAAGGCTTCTTCGCGAACGCATGAGGCAAGGAGATATAATTTTGCAGCACAAATCCAGCGAGAGAAGCAATAGTTGTAAGAATGAATTTCCGGCCTAGATTTGTGCTAGTACCTTACGAAATTTTGCGAGTATCCATGAGAAAATGAACGACGATTCATGCATTTGGCTAAAAATGATATTTTTTGGATGGACTCACATCTACCCCAAATTTGTAAAGCAATAATACCGCGGAGTCCGGGCCAGCCTCAAAACTAGGATAGCGGGATCCTGGAAAGAGGGATGGTCGGGATAGTGAATTTTTGTCTATACTTTGTATAAATTTTACCATATATATACATACAAAATCAATGATAAATACATGATAGATCAGAGGAGAAGAGGGTCAAAGTGGGTAGAACAGGGGTGATGTTCATCGAAGAAAGGTTGGAGGTCCTGTCGTGGTGGTCTTCGACCGATTCAGGGTCGAAGAGACTAAAGGTGCAAAGATAGAATGAAGAGGGTCGAAGTGGGTAGATGAGAGGGAAAGATCGAACAAAATCAAAGTTCTAGGGTTTCTTACGTTGTGAAAACCCGGAAATACTCCTAAATAAAACCCCCAACATTTACATTTAGGGGGAATTTTTGGAAGACTATTATCCCGCGGCATTGCTAGGATTTTGTGGGTTTTCGACCGGGATCCCAGCCGGGATGGTCGGGACAACGAGAACTGGGTTGGGATGGGAAAATTCGTCCCAAGGCAAGGATGGGAAAGGACGGGAATCTGGGATCCCGCGGGATCCTACTGGAATTGAGAACTTCCTCAATGACCTAGCAATAGGTCGACAAAAAATTGAGAAGCCTTATCGCGTTCATGGGTCGACGATCTTTATATGTTAGAATGATAGGAATAAATCATGAATGACAGATTTAATCATGAATTAAACCATTAAGTCATGTGAATTTTTCAAAATGTCACTTGACACACAAAATTTTTAAGTGGTCACGTGACCACTAAGTAACTTTTAATCTTGACAATTCATGATTAGATTTAACAGTCATAATTCATTCATACCATTATCACATTAAAATAATATTTTGATAAGTTGCATTTGTAATATATATATATATATATATATATATATATATATATATATATATATATATATCAGAGTAGTCAATCGCGCGCGATTGCGCCGCTATAGCGGCGTCGCGTCGCGGCCCTTCCCCGCGACTGCTCTGAAATCGCATCGCACTTCGCCGTCGCGGCGCGAATCGCGCCTCAAATCGCGTCCAATCGCGCGAATCGCGGCGCTCCTGTGGCGCTCCATGTTGAAGATGAATGAAATTCGTGGAAAACCCCAAAGAGCCCTCAAAATCTTAAAATTAGGTTAAAATTTGAGGGTATTTTTGGTATTTCGCTCTCAATAAGTGAAAAGCGCGTTTCACTCATCTTCCTCTTGACCTACGACCTCAACCAGAAGTCCAGAACTATGGTCACTGTGCGACCTCCTTCAGCCACCGTCGGCCAGCACCCATGGCCACAGCCCGACCTCCGACAAGCACCGTCCAGCTTCCGGCGAGCCTTTCTCCGGTGACCACTGCCCCTGTTTCCCTTCGACCTCTGTTCTGTTCTGCGTTTTCTGGTTGCTTGCTCTGTTTTTTATCTTTCTATTCCTCTATTTTTCTTTCCTTTCTTTTCCTCCTTATCAGCATGACATCCTCCTCCTCCTCTCTTCTCTATCATTTCATAATGCTATGAATTTTAATTGATATTTATCACTTTTTAGTAAGTATATGTATATACTAATATACTATTAATTATATAAAATTATATATGAAAAATCAGAATAGCGTCCATCCCGCTATGCGCTATCCCACTTTTCGGGTCGGCCGCTACGCGCCGCTATCCGGGATTGACTACTCTGATATATATATATATATATATACATATATATATAATAGTGCATTAATATATCGGTACATTTGTGAGTGGTCTTGGTTCTATGAATTTGTTATGTTTTGGAAGTTCATATATTTATAGAACCAAGACCACTCACAAATTCGGTACAAATTTTAAATGAAAATTCCAACTCTAACAACTTTTAATTAGAATATATATTTATAGGCGACCACTAAGGTGGTCCCTTTTTTTGGGACCACCGTGTTTTAGGGGTAGATTAGACTTTACACCAAAGGGCATTTTAGGTCATTCATTCCTCCTTGTCCCAAATCTGAAACCGAAATGAATCTTGAAAAATGTAGCCTTGTCCATTGATTAGTAGCACTTCCGCCAGAATCTCCCATCATCGAATCGTTTAACTTTGATTTCTTTCTCAGAACCCAATTTGATTGGAAATCAGAGAAGGTGAAATAATAAAAGGGAAAACCAGAAGAAATGTGACAGTATACAATATGTCTGAAATCTATGGTCTGAAAGTGAGAATGAGTTTCATCCAATTATATATGATATCCTCCTCTCCTCTTCATCCAATTTGTCTCCTACACCACTAAATTCAACCCACCTCCTGGACTTGCAAAGTTTCATGAAAAAATACAACATTGTCCCAATAGAGGTTAAGAAAGCACTAGCCAAATAAAAATTTTAGGTAGCAACAGTGATCACATAAACCAAAAGCACAGAAGGAACCTGGCACATAAGTACCAGACCAAAAAATCTCAATGGAACGTCAAATGGCCTTTTCAATGTTGAACAAATGAGAATGGGTTTCAAACCCTTAAAGTTTCATTTTTTCTTCTGGTTTCGGGGTTTCTTTGGTTTCAATTTCTTCACCTAGATCTGGGTATGTTGAAGCTTGAATGAGAATCAATGGTTTGTTGCTGGGCGAAATCGATCTTGTTTCTGGAGAAATCATTGTTGGGTTGTTTCTGGGTTTTATAAGTTCTTTTTTACTAATCTTGTTCTTCTACCCATAATCCTTTTCCAGTTGCGTTTTGTGCCTTCTTGATTTTGCTTGTTTGGAGATGAAATTACTGTGTGGTTCTGGGCTGACCTGACAGTTTGGGTGTGAAGAAAATGAGAAATTGATGAAGATGAAGAAGATGAACTTTTTTTGTATGAAGAACATGATGAATTGACGAAGCAGATGAAGATGATTCAGTTTTATTTTATTTTTTAATTAATAAGAGAGGAGATATTAAATTTTTACCCTATTATCATCCTTTCAATCGTAGCCGTCTATGTAAAGAATATTACTATATTCCAAGATCTAACGGTATTTAATGGAGGACCACCGGTGATAACAAAAAAAAAGGGACCACCCTAGTGGGCACCTATATTTATATTAGTCTAATGATAAGATATCCTAATTAATAGCTATTATTCATGCTTATCCAATTTTTCAAGTACAGTTTAAATCCAAGATTTAAATCCAAGATTGCTTAGTCATATTGCAAATTAAAATATTAATATAATACCGACATTCCTATATTCTCCATTCATCGAAGGAAATATGTTATACAAGAAGTTATGGCGTGATAGTTTCTTACCATATATGTTGTGCCAACATTAAAATGCAACCATATTTGCTCCCAAGGCACGTGGTTAATTAATTAATGTTGTAAGACCAAGGGCTTAACCAAGAGTTCATTTAGGTCTATAAAAAAGAAGAGCTGAGCAGCTGAGTCACACAACTTCTTCCCAATTAATCCCCTGTTTTCTTTTGTGGGCAATACTATCATCATGGCTGAAAGAAAGTATGGTTCCATCAAAGTACTGTCAGTCAGGTTTTCTAGAGCATTTGCATCTTCCATGCTTAAACCATCTGGAACCGCCTGTGTCTGGAGACACTTGAACATGGAAAGGCTCGTCTCGGTCCTCTTAGTTTCACGCCTTTTCTTGTCCAGCTCCTCCCTGGCCTTCTGAACCAATTAATCCCCTGTTTTCTTTTGTGCGCAATACTATCATCATGGCTAGAAAGAAAGTGAATCTCTCATTCATACATGGGAACAAGCTGAGGAAGGCAACATATAAGAAGAGGACAAAAACCATGAACAAGGGCCTAGGTGAGATTCCAACCCTTTGTGGGACGGAGGCATGTCTTATAGCATACACAAATGATAATCCTGATCCACCGGTTGTTTGGCCCTCCGATAATCAGGTTCAAGAAGTTATACCAAATGACACTTTGGAAATTGGAGGGCCAAACAACCGGTTGATCAGGATTATCATTTGTGTACACTATAAGACATGCCTCCGTCCCACAAAGGGTTGGAATCTCACCTAGGCCCCTTGTTCATGGTTTTTGTCCTCTTCTTATATGTTGCCTTCCTTAGCTTGTTCCCATGTATGAATGAGAGATTCAGTTTCTTTCTAGCCATGATGATAGTATTGCGCACAAAAGAAAACAAGGGGTTAATTGGTTCAGAAGGCCAGGGAGGAGCTGGACAAGAAAAGGCGTGAAACTAAGAGGACCGAGACGAGCCTTTCCATGTTCAAGTGTCTCCAGACACAGGCGGTTCCAGATGGATTAAGCATGGAAGATGCAAATGCTCTAGAAAACCTGACTGACAGTACTTTGATGGAGATTAAGAAGCAGACGGAGAAATTACAGAGGGATGAAAAGGAGGCTAGTCAGAACCAAGCCAAAGTTGACGGTGATGCAGGAGCAACTAGGAACAAAGGGAAGGAACCGATTGTGAAGGATGACGAGGGTCTGTAAATGATCCTGAGCTACTTGGAAAACCATAATGAATTTTGACTAGATGGGAAGAAAGAGTCAGTGTCATTTGGTATTGTCAATTTCCAAAGTGTCTCTTAGCCAATTCCTTTGTTGCTTTTAAAATTATGATTAAGTTGGTTTTAAGAGTCCCCCACCCCAATTTTCAATTGTTGATGTTTTATTTCTTTTCCCTCTGTTAACCAATTATGTATGGTGATCTCTAATGTTCACCTTGTCATTTCCTAGTTTCATAATGAAGTGTTCGTTTTTGTTAGAGAATAATTACTTTTCAAATTATTTGTTTGGATGACAATTTGGCACGCAAAAATTTGGTCTATTTGGCTGGTAAGAAACAATTTGATTTTCAATTCTACGAGGCCATGTACTTCAAATGTCCTGCAATTAATCAAATTAAGATCATGGAGGTGGGTGAGGACAATGTGCAAGCAATTTTATCTATCTGTTGTTTGTTGGGAGTATCAAATTCTACTGTGTTTTTAGTACCATGAGAAGATGATGTCTGATTTGGAAGTATCAAATTTATGCTATAGCGATCCTCGACAACCCTAACGACATGGAAAGCGAAACAATCAGAGATGAGAGCACAAATTTGATTTTCTGACTTCTAATATCAATTGGAGAAGAATGCAACCAATACAAGGGATTGAATGCAACCAATCTGTAATAGATTTGATACTTCATCTAAATTTTAGATTATAAACTATGCTCTACAGTTCTAGCAACAAATTATTAAGCAACACTAAGTGTTTTTAGTAGCATTCAAAGGATATGGAAACAACTTACAAAATGCATAACTTGCATAATTGGATAGTTAGGAAATGTAAAATCGGATATGTTGTCAATGGATACTATAGTAATTTTTGCAGGTGACTTTTACTTGGTGGTTTCAGTGCCCACCTTTCAAAGAAAACACAAAAAACCAAAATGTTAGAGGAAACCCTAACCTTCACCATGAACCTCAATTGTCACCCACCTACGATCCAGATTCGCAAGAGACATACCTTCAAGTCACACACATAATCTGTAACATGAAAACAAATAATAAAGAGGAAAGGAGATGAGCAAGGGTTATTAGGTACCAACGGAAGAGAATAGAGAAGACCAAAAGAGAAAGGAGCGGTTCACCATGGCATATGGAGTTCGACGAAGGTGTTGTGGGTTTTGCCTTCATCGCTTCAACCTTCAGGGGGCCTTGTGGAACGAACGAGCGATGCTAGAGAACACGAGACACAGAGAGAACAACGAAACACTGGGAAGTGAGAGTGATGGGGCAAGCAAGGGATGAAGAGAGAGTGAGGTGAAGATTGAGGCGGTGAGATGGTGCAGCCGTGCAGATGAGGGAAGAGAGGTTTACGGTTTTTCTTCACTTTGATAGGAAATTCGGGGGAAGTGAATTGGAGAGCATGGAATAAACCGCGTGTCGTGAAATTCTTCAGAAATTATTATTATTAAGACTTAGCGGCGGTTTGAACCGCCGCAATCGAAAATCAAACGACGCTGTCACGTGCCTGAATCCTAGTTCAAAAGATTAGTGGTAGTAACACAAACCGCCGCTAAAAAAACGGCTGCTAAAAGCTGTAACTTTGTTTCTCCAATCTCTCTATTTGGTTGCCACACTTTGGATCCACATGAATTTAGGGTTAGGTTGTGTTTTTTTATTTGAGCCTAGTTCTCTTCTTAGTTTGTTTTTTAATTAGTTAGATTAATGGGCTGGGCCGAGTGGCCCAACAGGTGCTTATGTAGTCTTTAGATTGTAGTTGATTGTCAATTATAAAATATTCATTAGTAGGTTTTAATATGGATTCCCACAAAAAAAATTGTTGACACATATGATCAAAGTTTCTTCCATTTTTGAATAAGGAATTGTCGTATCTATGAGTTGATGGATTTACTGTGCTATTGCATTGCTGGTATGTCCATGTGCCCAAGCTTAACCGTTGGTGTTGGTTTTCGAAAGAGCTGTAGTAGAGATTGAGGCCAACAATTTCTTTTTTTTTTTAAAGTAGGATTATTATTATGTATTGCTTTCCCATCCTATTTCCTTTTATATGGAAATCACTTGTATTGGTGATTTCTTTTTGTGTATGGGTTTATGCACTCCTTTGTGCCTTATTAATAAGTTTGCTTATTAAAAAAAATTATCATAGTGATAAACAAAAGTAAACAAGGGAATTTTGCTAATATATACAATATAACCTCCTATTAATATTTAATTAAAATGATCATTAATAAAATAATAAATATATTTAAAAAAATTAACTTAAACAATAGTCAAGCAATTATCATTAGTACGGTTTTAAATAATTAATATATACATATATATGACAATATAATATTTAAAGATTTTTAACAAAAAAAATTAGTAAATAAATGTTGTAATTAGTACATTCAACCATGAATTTTTTTTGATAAATGAAAGTCCGGATGGGTATTCAACCATGAATTTTACTGATATAGATTATATAACCTCTCGCCATTCAAAAAAAAAAACATTATATAATCTAATTAATATTTAACTTACAGAATCATAAATATAAGAATAAATATATTTAATTTTTTTAACATAAACAATAATTGAGTAATAATTTTTTTCTTCATCGAAAAACTATAATTACGTAATATTATCATTAGCAGGATTTTAAATAATTAATAGTAATATTATATTATATTATATTATATTATATTATATTATATTATATTATATTATATTATATTATATTATATTATATTATATTATATTATATTATATTATATTATATTATATTATATTATATTATATTATTTCTTAACATGTTTATTATATGTAATATTTGTTAACAAATATTAGAAAAATAATTGAAAATTTTAAATATGGTACTTACTATTAATTCTCGTGTATTTGTGTACTATTTTTTGAAAAAATGTGAGGCAACATAAAAGAAAGAATTAAGTATGCCTTAAGTTTTAAAAAGTGGTTGATATAAAACCTTGTAGAGTTAATTACTCTATATATATATATAAAGGATGTATCTAGTGAGAAAGCTCTTCTTATATGAGAATGGTGAGAATAAATCGTGGCCGTTAGATCTAACAATGAGTGGTCATGACCACTTATTTCTTTTAATCATGACCACTTATTGTTAGATCTAACGGCCACGATTTATTCTCACCATTCTCATATAAGAAGAGCTTTCTCACTAGATACATCCTTTCTATATATATATATATGCATGCTTTTTACTTTTATCTAATTGTACCATGGTTGTTTAAAGAGTGCTTTAATTAAAGTTAAAATGTGATTTATTTGCCTTTTAATTTACTTTAATAAAATGCTGAAAGTGACATTTCCACCTTAAAAAGGCTAGACAAAGGTTATTAGAGGAAAAGCAAATCTTCTCCCTTCCATATATATCACAATTCAAGATTATTAGTACAAAAGCACATGTTTGATTTGTTTTAAGTGCACTTGAAAAATTAAGGGGATAGATGATGAAGGATTAAGGAGAAGATATTTTTGCTTGCTTGGTGGCTAAGTAGCCATTGGATAAGGATGAAGGGAACAAGGATAGTGACATTTTAGATTTAAGGGGACAAATCTATGATTTCTTTATTTTTAATCCTTTATAAAGTGATGCCTATTTCATGCATTAAGGTTGAGTAGTTTGTTGTAAATCTAATTTTCAATATATTCAAGTGGAGTTTTGTTAAAGTGTCTTCATAAATGTAATAGAGCATGCTTTGATTTATACAACCATATTTTTTTTTAAAGATGTTGAGTTTTGTGTTTGAAGTATGATTCTAGAGTTGGATTTTCACTATGAACCGTTAGGGAAAGTGATTCTCATCATCTTAATCTATATGCCCATATAATTTGTTTTGGCTTAATAGCACTTTTGGCCCTTCACCTTTCACGATTTGGCATTTCTGGTCCCTCTTGTAATTTATTAGCACCCAGCGTCCTTAACCTTTGAAGAAGTTGCATTTCTGGTTTTCCATCCAATTCCGTCAAAGATTTAACGGTTTCTGAATGAAAAATTAATTACAAATTAGAAGAAAAATGAAACCCCAGAATATTGTGAATATTCATCTTCTTCAAGCATGTTCTTCATCATTTTCATCCAAAATCCCAGAAAACATAAATACCCAGAAAAATCTTCATACAGTTCTTCATCATCTTCAAATATCTTCACCATGTTCTTCTAAAAAACTCAGAAAATAGCAGAGGTTCACCATCTTCATTCTAAACTTTCCATCCATAAACAACAACAACAACAACAACAACAGAACCTAGAACCTAACATCTTCAAAACTCAGTTTGTTTAGAAGGACACAAACTTAGTCGCATATCATCTTCAAAACCCAACAACAACAAAACCCCAAACTCCCCCAGAAAATTTCCCCCAAAACACTAACAACCAAGCTTAAACCCAAAACAACAACAACAACAACATCAAAACCCCAAACTCCCCCAGAAGATTTCCCCCAAAACAGCTCAAACCCAAAACAACAACAACAACAAGAAACCTAATCAGATCTACAACTTGAAGATGGGGGAACGAAGGTGAAAAAAGAGGTGCAGCGGTGGAGGCCGATTGGAGGAAGAGTGGTGGCCTTCCTTCTTCTCCTGCTCTCGATGGAGGAGAAACGCCGCGACGCCGCGTCTCAACCTCCCGCCGCCGTCGACTCGCCGGCATTAGAACCCTCACTAGGGCTCGTGAAATCCCTAGAAACCTCTCCTCCGCCTCGGCTCCGTCTCCATTTTCTGGGTTTTTCTCCTGTGGAAGAATGAAGCTTGAACGGCGATCGAAGGCGGCGGTTGACAGCGACCGATCATCAAATTTCTTTGGGGGTTTTGATGCGGACGTCGCGAGGATTTCAGTGGCGGTGGTGCCTTCTCTATTGGCCTAATGGTTTGGCCGCAAACGGAGGCAGAAGGCAACGACGACGTCGTCGCGTTTTTCAGAACAGAGGAAATGATGGTGGTCATTCTTCTTCCTATGGCTATGGTCTCCATTCTGGGATAGTGGTGGAGGGGTTCATGGTGGTGATGTTTTGCTGTGAGGAAAAAGAAGAAAGAAGAAAGAAAACGGAAGAAGAAGAAGAAGAAGAAGAAGAAGAAGAAGAAGAAGAAGAAGAAGAAGAAGAAGAAGAAGAAGAAGAAGAAAGGAACAAAACGACGAGGGAGAGGAAGAAGAGAATGTGAGAGAGAGAAGAAATCAGAAAATGAATTTGTATAATTAATTTTCTGATGTTTTTGGATTTTTTTAATTTTTTAATTAATTTTTTACGGAATATTCCGTTGAATCTTTGACGGAATTTAACGAAAAACCGAAACTTCAACTTCTTGTGAAAGTGAGGGACCTTGTATGCTAATAAATTCCAAAAGGGACCAGAAATACCAAATCGTGAAAGGGGAGGAACCAAAAGTGCTATTAAGCCATTTGTTTTTTAAGAAGTTGTTTTGTCTCAAAAAGTGATTTTGCACAAATGACTTATTTTGAAAAGTGCTTAGCATGAACCTAGCCTAAAATGGTGTGATAAACTAAATATGAAATTCTTTTTTGGAAAAGATATTTCTAGCCTATTAAAGCATAATGACCGAACCTTATGAGTGTGTAACGGTTTTGGGTTTTTTGATTTTCAACTTTGATTTGTTGGGTAGTGATGTTAAAAAGATGTTTGGAAGTGTTTGGTAAAATTTAAAGAATTTAATGGCTTAAAAATGATGAGGCCGAAACCATCATCCATGCTTTTAAGTGATTTTTTTGTTTGGAAAACTTGTTTGCATGTGTTAAAAATGAAAAAAATTGCTTTGAAAAATTTACTAAGGACTAAGTTTGAAGTTTTGCAAAATTTAGGGACTAAATCCTAAAGTTTGCAAAGAATAAGGATTGAAAATAGTATTTTTATAAGTCTAAGAACTTAAAATTATATTTTACAAAAGTTTGAGGACTAAAGTAGAAATATGGCAAAGTTTGAGGGCTAAACTATAATTCATTAAAGTTAAAGGACTTAAATTGTATTTTAAGAAAGTGTAAGAACTTCTCTATAAGTAATGAAAGATAAAGGATCTTTTTATAAATTTGGTTTCTTTTTATAATTATTAAGTAGAGTATGTAGTGTGCATATAGGCTTTAAGAAGTTAGTATTCTTAACTAAGGAGTTAAGTTAAGCTTGTTTAGAAATTAAATTTATAACGTATCTTATGTAAGGTAAGAGGCTTGAGTGCGAGTCTGAAATAGTTCGAGGTCCAGTGTATTAGCGGAGTTCGAACGAAAACCTTGAAAGCAAAACAACCAAGATAAGGGCACTTCAATGTTTGTTTGAATATCTATGTGTAAGATATGATAAATGATATATAACTATCTAATCATATCCTATATGTATATTATTTCTCCTACCAACATTATGCATTGTGTTTGGGGGTACTCATACAGGGTAACCATAAATTTTAGGATCTCCTGTGAATAAGTTATGCCTAATGCTTTCCTTACTTTAAGCTGTTCTGCCACACTTTGCAAGAGGTCAATCAAATCGCCAGTACAATTATCAACATACTACCTTAGGCTCTGCAGGGCAATATATTAGAGAACAGTGTTAAAGAGAACACAGTATCCATGTAATTTGACTTGAAGTCCCACCACTGATTCTGCATTCATCAATTGACCACATTAACTCTACGTCCATCAAAAAGCAAACCAGAATATTCAATTATCTATAAGAAGCCACACTGCTGCACAAGCACAAACTCAAATTATCAAGGGACTTGCTCATACGGTATAGGAGAGTAAAAAAAAAGTTCAACAGAGACCATAAGCGGTGGTTACATCTTTCCTCTGCATCACTGCCTCTTCCAACATCCCAACCCCATTATTGCCTAATGCCCAAAGGAAAGGGAACCAAGTACAAAATCATAGAACCCTTTTATAGATGTGAATAAATTCTGACATTTTACCAAACAAAACATCAAGTAGAGACAATTGGCCCATAGATAGCATATAATGGATTGAAATTATAATACAAACATGAAAAGCAGTCTTGATCCACATAAATAATAATAAAGAATCCATGTCTTCAATTCAGCTCATATGCATAAAAACAAAAGGAAAGGGGACACATGAAATGCAAGTATATAATGAGTTTATAAACACAACCTGAATCATCATCAATTTCTTGTTTGATTCCAGCTAGATCTCTGCATAATTATTGAAAGTCAGTGAACTACAACAGGTCTAACACATAAAGCCTTATTTTTTCCTAAAAAAAATTCTTCAGATAATGTAGTTATTAAGACATAACAGATGTTCAACCCTAGGCTAAGACCAAATACCTGATAAGACATAACAAATGGAACAACAACAAAATTTGTTAGTTTTCAAGAACCCAGAAAATGAAAAGAGCAAGTCGAACAGACAAATTCCTACTTCTTCCGGTTGTTTCAATCAGTAAAAGACAAATTTCTCACTACAGTGAGCTCAGCCATTGTATAAAGTTACTCTATTTACTTCTAGCCTGACACAAGCTCCTCAACCTCCACGCAGTTTGAAAAATCCAAATTCTGGAAACTAACCAATTGTGTTTTATATAAAAATGTATTGGCATGGCTTTGAATGCAGGTAACAAGAGACAAACCTCATCAGCACGACGTGAAGAACCCTCCCGAGCGCTCTACGCCTCGGTCGAGCCCCTCCCGAGCTCCTCCCTTAAACTGCTTCTCAGCAGTCATAGGTAGAGTCTGAGCACATCGGTGGCAACTCCTCCCTTAAACTGCTTCTCAGCAGTCATAGGTAGAGTTCGAGCACATCGGCGGCAGCTCCTCCCTTAAACTTCTTTTCAACAGTCATGGGTAGAGTCCGAGCACATCGGCGGCAGCTCCTCCCTTAAACTGCTTTTCAACAGTCATAGGTAGAGTCCGAACACATCGGCGAAAGCTCTTCCCTTAAACTACTCTCCAGTAGTCATAGGTAGAGTCCGAGCACATCCCCGGCGGCATAAGCCTCGGCATCCCCGAGCAGCTTTTCAACAGCACAAGCCTCGGCATCCCCGAGCAGCTTTTCAGCAGCATAAGCCTCGGCATCCCCGAGCAGCTCTTCAGTAGCGTAAGCCCTGGCACGATAGACAACATTTCAGCACTCCAGAAGAACTAAGTACATCCTCAAATTCAGAAAAATCGAGTACTTCCTCGGAGAGAGACTCCCTCACACTGCTTCTCAGCGGTCACAGGTCGAGTAAACTGAGTGCATCCTCGGATTCAGAAAAACCAAGTACTTCCTCGGAGCGAGACTCCCTCACACTGCTTCTCAGCGGTCATAGGTCGAGTAAACCGAGTGCATCCTCAGAGCCAGAAGAACCGAGTACATCCTCGGAGCTAGAGGAACCGAGTACATCCTCAGAACCAGAAGAATCGAGCACATCCTCATAGCTCAAAGAAGAACCGAGCACTTACTCGGAAGGAGTGCACACGAGTACATCCTCATGGCAGCGTAAGCCTCGGCACTCATAAGCCCGAGCAACATTTCAACAGCATAAGCCTCGGCATCCCCGAGAAGCATTTCAACAACATAAGCCTCGGCATCCCCGAGCAGTTCTTCAGCAGCGTAAGCCTCAACACTCATAAGCCCGAGCAGCATTTCAACAGCATAAGCCTCAGCATCCCCGAGAAATACTTCAGCGCGTCCCCTTGTGTTGCTTCTTTGGAACACATGGTTGAATTCCCCTCCCATGTGACCATTAAGAGCCAGCTTGGTCGACTACTTTTCCCATGTGTTGCTTCTCAGCAACACAGGGCTGGCCGCCACTCGTGTTTCTCAACAACGCACGATTGAGAAGTGTATCGAAGAACCCTCCTGAGCAGTCACAAGCCTTAGTCGAACGACGTATCGAAGAGCCCTCCCGAGCACGGTATGCCTCGGTCAAGCGAACAGATGTGATGAAACCTCCACAAGCAGCTGGAAGAAAAGTAATGATCCCCTCGAGAGGCACAACCCTCTGAGCGCCAAATCCCTCGTGTCGCTTTTTAGCACAATCGACCAACGGTTGATGCCTCCAGGAAGAGGAAATCCAAACACATACCTCTTGGCCCGCAACTTATTGTGACCCAGAGCTAGGGGGCTATACACCTCGGGGGGTAAGGCCGACCACCAGTGCTCAAAACTGTAGAATTCAGAGGTTTTCAAGATTGAGTGAGAGAGAGAGAGAGAAAGAGAAGTGAGAGAGAATAGAGAATGACAGAAATTGGGGAAAAATATTTTTTTTATTAACAAACTGTAATCTGAATGTAATCTACAAATACAATAGGTCTAGTCACCTATTTACAACTATTCTAATAAGCCCTTTGGGCTTTTATTACTTGGGCCACAAGTCTCAGTTATTTAACATATAAGTAACTGACTAACTAACTAACTAAACACAACAAACTGATTATTCCTAACAAAAACTGGAAATGCAAACGTCGGCTCCGTCGTCGATGAAGGCTATTAGGTTCATGGATCGGCCAGACTTTGGTCAATCGGGAAAGAGAATAACAATCCGAGCAAATTATTTTCGGTTGCAAGTTGCGAAACGTGATCTTCACCACTACGACGTGGCAACCACTCCTGAAATCACTTCGAAGAAGGTGGCCAGAGAGATCATAAGCCAGTTGATAAGCATGCACAAGGAGCCCGTGTGGAGGAATCACATTTCGCCTATCGATGAACGGAAAAACCTCTTCACGGCGAGGCCTTTGCCATTTTCATCGAAGGGTTCCGTGGTCACATCAGAAGGTGATAGGAAACGAGCCTCGACTTCTGGTTCCACTAAGTCAGTCCGACCAACTCGTCAACGATCAAGCTTCCGCTCCTTCGACCAAGACCCGGTTAGACCTCGCCCGACCACCCAATCATCGCCCACACCTTATAACTCTCGATATTCGTAACTGAATGCCAGAGCTGGGGGCTAATGTTCAGTGAATAATCTTCTCGGACCGACCAAAGGAGGAAATCCCCGTTGAGTGGCCACACACCAACCATAACATCTTATAACTCTCGGCATTCAGTTATGAATGTTAGAGCTAGGGGCTACTGTTCTGGGAGTAACCCTCTCGGCGCACGTACAACCCAAACACCCGAGGACTACCATCGAAAGTCACCCGGGCGGGGCGCTCGGACGGAAGGCCGCCGAACACACGCAACTGCCGAACGTCCGCAAACGTCCAATCACCGGCCGCACCTTACCAAGAAGATCTCCACCATCCAAGCATTTGTACCTAGCAGAGGATTTAACGGCTCAGAAGGAGGCAAGTACAAAGCCACCTCGCAAGCCCTCAGGGAGCATGCCAGCTTAGGACCTCTATATAAGGAGGATCCACTAAACCTCAAGGTACACAATCTCTCTCTCTCTCTCTCTCTCTCTCTCTCTCTCTCTCTCTCTCTCTCATAATCTCACTTTCCCTCAAAACCCCACGCCTCTAACTTGAGCCATGGAGCGTTCTCGAAGGGACCCCTCCCGGGCTCGACGGAAGACGGAGTGCCGCAAAGACCACCGCCTCGCCCGCCGGATTTTTGCCGTTCCTCCTCAACCAACACCTCTCGGGGTGATCTAACCGGCTTAGTCCGATCACTTCCGTTGTGAAAACCCGAAAATACTCCTAAATAAAACCCCCCAACATTTACATTTAGGGGGAATTTTTGGAAGACTATTATCTCGCGGCATCGCTGGGATTTTGTGGGATTTTGGCCTGGATCCCAGCCGGGATGGTCGGGACAACGAACTGGGTTGGGATGGGAAAATTCGTCCCAAGGCAAGGATGGGAAGGGACGGGAATCTGGGATCCCGCGGGATCCTACTGGAATTGAGAACTTCCTCAATGACCTAGCAATAGGTCGACAAAAAGTTGAGAAGCCTTATCGCATTCATGGGTCGACGATCTTTATATGTTAGAATGTAGAATGATATGAATAAATCATGAATGACAGGTTTAATCATGAATTAAACCATTAAGTCATGTGAAATTTTCAAAATGTCACTTGACACACGAAATTTGTAAGTGGTCACATGACCACTAAATAACTTTTAATCTTGACAATTTATGATTAGATTTAACAGTCATAATTCATTCGTACCATTATCACATTAAAATAATATTCTGATAAGTTGCATTTGTAATATATATATATATATATATATATATATATATATATATATATGTAATAGTGCATTAATATATTGGTACATTTGTGAGTGGTCTTGGTTCCATGAATTTGTTATGTTTTGGAAGTTCATAACTTTATTAATTAATATAACAAGTAAATGATATCACAAATATTAAATGAAAATTCCAACTCTAACAACTTTTAATTAGAATAAATATTTATAGGCGACCACTATGGTGGTCCCTTTTTTTTTGGGACCACCAGTGTTCCTGGCGTAGATTAGACTTTACACCAAAGGGAATTTTAGGTCATTCATTCCTCCTTGTCCCAGATCTAAAACTCAAATGAATCTTGAAAAATGTAGTCTTGTCCTTTGATTAGTAGCACTTCCGCCAGAATCTCCCATCATCGAATCGTTTAAATTTGATTTCTTTCTCAGAACCCAATTTGATTGGAAATCGGAAAAGGTGAAATAATAAAAGGGAAAACCAGAAGAAATGTGATAGTATACAAGATGTCTGAAATCTATGGCCTGAAAGTGAGAATGAGTTTCATCCAATTCTATATGATATCATCCTCTCCTCTTCATCCAATTTGTCTCCTACACCATTGAATTCAACCCACCTCCTGGACTTGCAAAGTTTCATGAAAAAATACAACATTATCCCAATAGAGGTTAAGAAAGCACTAGCCAAATAAAATTTTTAGGTAGCAACAGTGATCACATAAACCAAAAGCACAGAAGGAACCAGGCACATAAGGACCAGACCAAAAAATCTCAATAGAACCTCAAATGGCTTTTTCAATGTTGAACAAATGAGAATGGGTTTCAAACCCTTAAAGTTTCATTTTTTTTTTTCTGGTTTAGGGATTTCTTTAGTTTCTATTTCTCCACCTATATCTGGGCATGTTGAAGCTTGAATGAGAATCAGTGGGTTGTTGCTGGGTGAAATCGATCTTGTTTCTCGAGAAATCATTTTTGGGTTGTTTCTGGGGTTTTTAAGTTCTTATTTTTTACTGATCTTGTTCTTCTACCCATTATCCTTTTCCAGTTGCGTTTTTTGCCTTCTTGATTTTGCTTGTTTGGAGATGAAATTTTTGTGTGGTTCTGGGCCGATCTGGCAGTTTGGGTGTGAAGAAAATGAGAAATTGATGAAGATGAAGAAAATGAACTTTTTTTTGTATGAAGAACATGATGAATTGACGAAGAAGATGAAGATGAATCAGTTTTATTTTATTTTTTAATTAATAAGAGAGGAGATATTAAATTTTTACCCTATTATCATCATTTCAATCCGAGCCGTCTATGTAAAAAATATTCCTATACTCCAAGATCTAACGGTATTTAATGAGGACCACCAGTGATACCAAATAAAAGGGACCACCCTATATTTATATTAGTCTAATGATAAGATATCCTAATTAATAGCTATTATTCATGCTTATCCGGTTTTTCAAGTAAGGTTTAAATCCACATGATTGCTTAGTCATATTGCAAACTAAAATATTAGTATAATACCTACATTCCTATATTCTCCATTCATCGAAGGAAATATGTTATACGATAATTTATGGCATGATAGTTTCTTACCATATATGTTGTGCCAACATTAAAATGCAACCATATTTGCTACCAAGGCACGTGGTTAATTAACTAATGTTGTAAGACCAAGGGCTTAACCAAGAGTTCATTTAGGTCTATAAAAAAGAAGAGCTGAGCAGGTGAGTCACACAACACACAACTTCTTCCCAATTTATCCCCTGTTTTCTTTTGTGCGCAATACTATCATCATGGCTGAAAGAAAGTGAATCTCTCATTCATACATGGGAACAAGCTAAGGAAGGAAACATATAAGAAGAGGACAAAAACCATGAACAAGGGCCTAGGTGAGATTCCAACCCTTTGTGGGACGGAGACATGTCTTATAACGTACACAAATGATAATCCTGATCAACCGATTGTTTTGGCCCTCCGATAATCAGGTTCAAGAAATTATGCCAAATGACACTTTGGAAATTGGAGGGCTAAACAACCGGTTGATCAGGATTATCATTTGTGTACGCTATAAGACATGCCTCCGTCCCACAAAGGGTTGGTATCTCACCTAGGCCCTTGTTCATGGTTTTTGTCCTCTTCTTATATGTTGCCTTCCTCAGCTTGTTCCCATGTATGAATGAGACATTCACTTTCTTTCTAGCCATGATGATAGTATTGCGCACAAAAGAAAACGGGGGATTAATTGGTTCAGAAGGCCAAGGAGGAGTTGGACAAGAAAAGGCGTGAAACTAAGAGGACCGAGACGAGCCTTTCCATGTTCAAGTGTCTCCAGACACAGGCGGTTCCAGATGGTTTAAGCATGGAAGATGCAGATGCTCTAGAAAACCTGATTGACAGTACTTTGATGGAGATTAAGAAGCAGATGGAGAAATTACAGAGGGATCAAAAGGAGGCTAGTCAGAACTAAGCCAAAGTTGATGGTGATGCTGGAGTAGCTAGGAACAAAGGGAAGGAACCGATTGTGAAGGATGACGAGGGTCTGTAAATGATCCTGAGTTACTTGGAAAACCATAATGAATTTTGACTAAATGGGAAGAATGAGTCAGTGTCATTTGGTATTGTCAATTTCCAAAGTATCTCTTAGCCAATTCCTTTGTTGCTTTAAAAATTATGATTAAGTTGGTTTTAAGAGTCCCCCGCCCCAATTTTCGATTGTTGATGTTTAATTTCTTTTCCCTCTGTTAACCAATTATGTATGGTGATCTCTAATGTTCACCTTGTCATTTCCTAGTTTCATTATGAAGTGTTCGTTTTTGTTAGAGAATAATTACTTTTCAAATTATTTGTTTGGATGACAATTTGGCACGCAAAAATTTGGTTTATTTGGCTGGTAAGAAACAATTTGATTTTCAATTCTACAAGGCCATGCATGTACTTCAAATGTCCTTCAATTAATCAAATTAAGATCATGGAGGTGGGTGAGGACAATGTGCAAGTAATTTTATGTATTTGTTGTTTGTTGGGAGTATGGGTGTCAAATGGATGAGTTGGATGGATTTGGATTCACATTGTAATGGATGGGTCAAAACCATCCATTAACCCATTAATGACCCATTTTAGTTGCCTTATAAAATATCGAATCCATCCATGACTCATTTAAAAATATCCGTCCAACCCATCCATTAGTGAATTTTAATGGATGGATATCCAACCATCCATTAAAATCAGCCCCAAAACTCAAAAACTAGTCCGAAACCCAAAAAACGTCCCGAAGTCCAAAAAACAGTCTGCAACCCAAAAATTTGCTCGAAACTCAAAAATTGGCCCGGAACCCGAAAATCGACGCCGAAACCCAAAAATCAGCCTAAAACTAAAAAATCAGCCCGAAACACAAAAAACAACATGAAACCCAAAAATTGACCCAAAACTCAAAAATCAGTGCGAAACCCAAAGAGAGAAGACTCTTTTGAGTTTGATTTTAAATGAAAATATAGCATACATGAAGTTGTTTTGCAGATAAAAGAACATAATTGCAGGATAAACAACATATTTTATTATAACAATTATAAATTACCGCGTATTACAAAATACTACTCCAATCCATCCACTGGAAGACATCTTTGGATTCAGATAGGCAAAATTGTTAGTTCTAATTGTAGACAACAGCTCTAAGATTCATTGAAACACCTAATAAAAGAGCCACAACTACCAAAAAAATTGACAATTACAGCATATGCATAAAAAGGATTCAAGTTACTGAAAGACATTCACACAGAGAATAGGGTTGCCAGGAAAAAGTAATACAAAAGGAGTAGATTGCCTTTCATTCGAATCACATAACATGTGTGGAACGAACCATGCCCAGCATTATCAAAATAATGTTGCTAAGTATCACACCACACTACCGACCATTATCTGCATCACACTTCCAATGCTTTACTTCCATTCTTAAAACATCATCACATGCACGTCACCAAAAGATTAACATGAACAAAGATGACAATATCAAGAAAGAAAGAAATTTGTAACTCAGATTTCCTAAATAGCACATAAATCAAACCACAGACTTTTCTATTACAGTAGTTAAACATGCTGATTAGAATTCAAGAAAACACTTAAAATACTCATTGAGATGAAGATTAACAAGGTACAGAAACAACTTAAAAAATGCAGAACTTGATTGAGATGAAGATTAACAAGACGTAAAACAACTTGCAGAATTTCTTGCTCTATCACGTTTGCATTAAGGAATAAGGATTAACTTCTGGTGCGAGCAAATATCACGTGCACTTGCATAATTCCAAGCTATAATAAAAAAACACAGCACTGAATTGCAGTAAAACTACTAGCTATAAATATAAAATTAACAGCACCGAGTTGTAGTAAAACTACTAAAAACACAGCATTGAGATTAACATCCCTCATAGCCATGCTAATGTTGACAAACATGCATTTATCAGTTCTAGTACTCGGGGCTCACATGATTCTTCCTAGGAGCATTGTCATTGCATCAAGAATGGTGGAAAGCAAGGCACACTGTTACATGACACAAAACTAGTCAAACATCAACAATTTGGTGCTTTTTGGAGCACTCTCAAGTCTCCAAATGACTTGACACTTCTATCAACAGAATGGTTGTGTGTTTCATCACATAAAGGATGTAAATTGATTCTATAATAGAACTTGCTGAGTAAAATTTAACACATTCGCACACATTGCACATTATTGAGTAAAATTTCAACACATCTACAATACAACTTCTTCTAAACAGAAAACTCACTCACTTTTCAAAGAGAAAACACAACCCCCAACTAAAATTCAACCTCAACTAAGCTGAAAAATAAAAGAAGAATAAAATAAGTGATTACATTTAGTGTTACAAGTGCAAACTGAACAGAGCCTCAAACACAGTGTGCCATGTTGTGCCAAGAAACTGCAGTTTTGCACTTGTTCCTATGCGCCAAACAATAATGATACACAAACATAACTACAGTACCGACATATATTAACACCCCTCACACGTGGACGAAGTTGCTGAATCAGATACATGGTGGAGGGCCGAAAATGAAATTACAGAAAGTGTGGGGTGGGAATTTATAATGTAGGGAAAGATCAAAATTTAGGGGAAACAAAAAAGAGACTTCAGTTAGGGTTCCATTCTCACAACCTCTCTCGCTTCTTCACCCACGCTCTGCAAATCCGGCGGCCTCATCTCCCGCGACGGCCACTCTTCACTCCGGCGCCTCATCCTCCGCCGTGGGTTCCTCTCACGCATCCTCTCTCGGTTCTTCACCATGCTCTGCAAATCCACGACCCCTCATCTCTCGCGGCGGCCACTCCTCGCTCTGGCACTCATCCTCCGCCGTGGGTTCTGACGGCCACTCCACACCGGCGCCTCATCCAACTCCACAGTATTCCCCTTCGCCTCATCCACGATTCTGTTACAACCCCTTTCCCTTTCCCCTTCTTGTTTTTTCACTTTCTATTTGGTAACTCCCTTATGATATACTCTAATTTTTTCTTGTTCGTGGTTGATTACTTTACACCTGCCTGATTTGCTCTTTGGTTTCCTGTCTTGCTGTGTTATTACATGGTTTGTTGTTAATCGTTTTTGGAGTGGCTCGCTATGAATGCATGTTATACTCCTCCATGCCCTGTGGCTCTTTTCTCAGTAGGGAGAGAAGTGTTCCGAAGCTCTATTATCTATCAATATTATCTTCTATTAAAAAAACTCTATTTTCTGTTTTCCGAGCTCTATGTGCATTGTTTTACTTTGGATCACACTTTTCAGATTAAACTTCAAGACCAAAGTTATTTACTCTGAAAACTATTCTAAAAACAATGAATTAGAGAAGACACTACATTTTTATTTCTTATTTGGCCTTAAAATGTTTTTATCTTGGTTCTGATAATTTTACGTGTTTCTTAAACTTTTTCTTTAATCTAAAATACAATATGTGTAGATTTTGTGCTAGCTACTACTGAGTCTAGTTTGTGCAAAGAGGGGTTAAAGTAATTCTGATTTGTTAGGTTAGTTAGGCCAGTTAGGCAGTCAAAGAAACAAAACCAAAGCTTGCGGATTATATCTTGAGAATGTGATTTACTGTAATTTTCTTCACTGGGTTTAATATAATTGTCTCTCTATCTTTATCTCTATTTGTTTGGTTCTTATTTTTGGGACTCTTACTGATATGATTTACACAAAAGTCAAAAGTTTGAAGAATGTGATTGATTGTTGGTGTTTTTGGGTTGTCTTGAAGTAGATTTTCCTGGGATGATGAAATAGTTAAGAAGCTACCAGTTTGCTGCCCTTTAGGAATGCAAAGAATTAAAATTATAGTATTAAAAGTTTTGCCTTATGCTTTTCAGTTCTGTAAACTTTTGTTAGCACATATCTTTTGTAAAGATTTGGTCTTCCTCAAGTTACATGGGCTATTATCTCTTTTCAGAACTTTCTGTAATTGGTGTGTGGTTCCTAGGTTTGCTTTGATCCATCATAATGTTTTGTGAGACTGTGTTGCTGTTGTGTATTCTCATGAGGGTTGATACATAGTCATGTCCGAGAATATTGCTAATATGGGATTGTTATTGATGTCATCCCAACACCTAGTTATGTCATCCTAAAATAGTGAAAAATATGAAAATACCCTTAATGAAAAAAATCCCCACCCAACTCTCCACCACCCACCTTCACCATGTTCTCAAATAACCGCACTTTAAATTGCATAACAAATTACTCTTACTGCATGGGACTCTTACTGCATAACAATATGCTCAAAAGTATATGATTTACTAATATTTGTATATTGGCTTTTATACATCTGATGCATGCAGCCGAAGGTCATAATATATCCCATGATGTTGATCCACCTGAGCAACAATGATCAAACAATGATCAAATATGTACGCATAAAGTTCAACCTAGGAAACGCGTGGGCAGTGCGGTCTCCCGAACGCCTTGGACAACATATCATAGGAAAAGGAAGAAGATTTAATAATTTTGACCATGAGGACTATTATGCAGTGTGCTTTGAAGTTGTTATATCAATATGTGGTGCTTTCATCTGTTAACATGTGTAATTTGAGACTTTTGTCCATAAGTCTAGTTGTTAGGTTTATTTTTACCACCCATCCTAAATGTGTTAATGGAATTTACGTAAAATATATTCAACTGCTACTTTATGTGAAATATATTCAAATGCTACTTTTAGTTTTCTTGAAGTATTACTGCATATAAAATCTCAAGTGTACTTATTTATTAATCCTATACTCCTCCTATTCTATTTTATCGGGACATAAGAATAAATTTGAATCTCATACTCAGTTGGTAGTTCTGTTCAAAACAGTGGGTAATTCAGTGTAATATTTGGCCAACATTTTGGGAACATGCTACTTTTCATTATCTAAAAGTATAGCTGTATATTAAACCTCAAATTTACTTGATTACTAATTTTATACTCCTCTAATACTATCGTATTGTGTCAGAATAAATATGTACCAGATACTTAGTATAAAATTGTACACAAAATTTTGGGCAATTCAGCGTAATATTTGGCCAAACTTTTTGGAACATGCTAATTTTCATTTCCTTGAAGTATTACTACATGCAAAACCTCAAGTGGACTTATTTATGATTCATACACTTCTCTAATACTATCATATTGTGTCATAAGAATAAATATGTACCAAATACTTAGTAGAAAATTATACACAAAATTTTGGGCAATTCAGTGAAATATTTGGCCAAACCTTTTTGAACATGCTAATTTTCATTTCCTTGAAGTATTACTACATGTAAAACCTCAAGCGGACTTATTTATGATTCATGCACTTCTCTAATACTATCATATTGTGTCATAAGAATAAATATGTACCAGATACTTAGTGGAAAATTGTACACAATATTTTGGGCAGTTCAGTGTAATATTTGGCCAATTTTTTTGTAAAAATGCTACTTTTCATTTCTTTGAAGTATTAATGCATGTATAAACTCAAGTGGACTTATTTATGGTTCATACACTTCTCTAATACTTTCTTATTGGGCCATAAGAATAAATATGAAACTGGTACTTATTGGATAATGCTTCTCAAAATTTTGGGCAATTCATTGTAATATTTGGCCAAATTGTTTGGAACATGCTACTTTTCACTGTCTTGAAGTATTACACATGCAAAACCTCACCTCATGTGTACTTGCTTATGAATCAAACACTCCTCTAATACTACCTTATTGGGTCATAAGAATAAATACTCCTCTAATACTTATTGGATAATGCTACTCAAGTAGACTAAGATATGAACCTTACACTTCTCTAACATAAATTTATTGATGCATAAGAACAGAAACAAACCATATAGTCTGTGAGTAATTGTCCTCAAATATATGAGCAATACAGTATATTTTTTTGGCCAATTTTTTGTGGGAACATTATTTTTTTATTAACTTGGTGTACTAAAACTGAGTATGAAACATCAAGTGGACACATTTGTGAACCTTACACTTCTCTAACTTAACTTTATTGGTGCATAATCACATATACGAACCATATTCTTTATAAGTAATTGTGTTCCAATATATGAGCAATTCAGTGTATTGTTTGGCCAATATATTATTGCAACATTCTTTTTTCATTTTACTGAACTAAAACTGAGTATAAGACATCAAGGGGACTAATTTATGAACCTTACACTTCTCTAACACAACTTTATAGGACTTCAATCACAGATACGAATCATATACTTTGTGAGTAACATTGTTCAAAAATATGAGCAATTCAGTGTATTTTTTGGCCAATATATTGTGAGAACATTCTTTTTTCATTTTACTGAACTAAAAATCAATATGGGACCTCAAGGGGACTAATTTATGTACCTTGTACTTCTCTAACACAACTCTATAGGTGCATAATCACAGATACAAATCGTATACTTTCTGAGTAACATTGTTCAAATATATGAGCAATTCAGTGTATTTTTTGGCCAATATATTTTGGGAACATTGTTTTTTCATTATCTTGACCTATAACTGAGTCTGGAACCTCAAGTGAACTAATTAACGAACCTTACACTCCTCTAACACAACGTTATTGGTGCATAAGCACACATACAAACCATATCCTTTGTGAGTAATAATGTTCAAATATATGAGCAATTCAGTGTATTATTTGGCCAGTATATTGTGGGAACGTTCTTTTTTCATTATCTTAACTTATAACTGAGTATGGAACCTCAAGTGGACTAATTTGTGAATTTAACAACCCCTGACACTATGTTACTAGTACATGAGCATAGATATGAACCTTATCCTTAGTGGGTAGTTATGTTTAAATACTAGGGAAAATCATTGTATTACTTGGCCAATATATTGTGTACATGTTTTTTTTTCATTATCTTCAACTAAAACTGAGTATGAAACCATAAATGTACTCATTTATTAATCTTTAACTCCCCTGATTCTATTTTATGGGGACATAAGAATAAACTTGAACCTCATCCTTAGTGAGTAATGGTACTCAAAATTGTAGGCAATTTGGTGTAATATTTGGTCAATATATCAAAATTGTAGGCAATTTGGTGTAATATTTGGCTAATATATCAGGAACATGCATTATTTTGTTATCCTGAACTAAAACTGAGTATAAAATCTCAACCACTTTGCAAAGTGTAATAGGTGACCAATAAATCATGAACGAACTACTTTGCAATATTGTTGAAATAAAGTATTTCAGTGAACACTTCACTAAATATTTACATTAACATCCGACTCGTTCAGGAATTTATATATACATATATGCATCATTTTGCTAAGAGTTTATGATAAGCTTAATCTTATCATTATCAAAATATACTCCTATCTATTCCTATATACAGCTTTCACCTATCATTCTGTCCTTATAACTAGATAGCCAAAAAGTGCAGCACTTTTGTACAAAAAAAAACTTTTGCATTGTCTTTAGTTGTTGATGGGGGCATGACTATATTAAGACAACCCAAAATATGAGATTGCCGGTGACATTGTTTACAATAGTCATCCTTCCTTCGTAATTGCAACATGATGTCGACAAAACACCAAATTGTACATGATACTACTGATTCATAACTCTTGCATGTGACCTACAAGGACAAATACCAATTTATTACGTAACCATAAAATGAAAAATGACTATTTATTTTAAACACAGCACGAGAACCAAATAGTAAAACTGAGAATAGGTATGGCACATATTGACTGCCACCACCTTTGAAGTAAGGAATCTGAGATGCATTTGAGGTCACTTTTGAGTGATTGCTTACATTCTTGTTGAATGGACCCTACACAAACAAGTTTAATGTCATGTCAAACACAATGGCCTTGTCTTGATAGTCCTACATTGACAAAGAATTAAATAACGGATATAAGTTATCCTAACCATGCAAGTTACACTAAGCAGCCAGTATGCCCCTACAATTTTTGTTAAACTCGGCAAATCTAAATAATAAAGTCCAACTGATTTCAGAAGAAACAAATAAGTAATTCAACAGAGTTAACACAGTATTAACACGAATAAATAACATCATTATCAGCACCTTAATCAACATAAGAACACAAAAAGCATTATTAAGTTTTTTCATATTTAACAACAAAATTAGCAATTATTTTCTACCAAGTTGTAAAATAGTTACCATGTTCTTGCTTATTTCATTTGATCTTATCCGGCTCCACACTCTCACAGTTAATTCAGTCTCTGTAACCTGCAAATATGAGTAGCATTACTTAGAGGGGCAGCGGAAGCCTGAAAACAAAAAAGAAAGGAAAAGCACTTGGAAAGTCATAGCGGTGCCAACAATCCAAGAAGCAGCAGAGGACGCAAACAAGCAGAATAACCACAAACGCCAAGGCATGGAAGAGTATAACACCTCTTCAAAGCGGGCCACTCCCACAGAGTTTAACAACATAAACTACATACACTATTTTCATTTTATTAAACAAAAACATTGTTCTACCTTAAGCTAATGGCTTACAGACACCACCCCTGAATCTTGGGCATGAATTAAGGATTGTTCGTAGTAAGAGTCCCAAAAATAGGAACCAAACAAACAAAGGATAAAGATAGAGAGACAATTACATTAAACAAAGTGAGCCTTCTAATGGCACAAAAGAAAGCATGGAAGTTCAAACCGTGAAGCCCTTTTCAACCCAAAAGTAAGCTACTATATATTCTTGGTTCATAATGTGACTCAGTAGTAGCTAGCACAAGGTCCATGCATATTGTATTTTAAGAAACATGTAAAATTATGAAAGCCAACATAAAAACCTTTTAAGACCAAAGAAGAAACAGAACTGTAGTGTCTTCTATAATTCATTGTTAAAACTATAATTTTTGGAGTAAACTATTTCACTGCACAATCCAAGGGCAAGGTAAAGCCAAATAACTGTAGTCTTGAACAATCAAGTAAAAGCCACTTCCCACGCATCAAGACAGGAAGGGGAAAAGGAAATGGTTTAAAACAGCACCCATGACACACCATGTCCTAGAAAAAATTAGAGTATATCATAAGCGAGTCACCAAATAGAAAGTGAAACAACAAGTGTTGATCCCCTCACCGCAATCACACAAACCTACACACACTACTCCAAATTTAAACCTAAAATACTAAAATACTGAATGTATCATG
Organism: Acmispon strigosus; assembly: GCA_030819835.1. Classification (NCBI taxonomy): domain Eukaryota; kingdom Viridiplantae; phylum Streptophyta; class Magnoliopsida; order Fabales; family Fabaceae; genus Acmispon; species Acmispon strigosus. The sequence continues at coordinate 40,088,749 of JAUAMA010000005.1, read as the reverse complement.
ACCCTTATTTTAATTGAAAACCTTTTTTATGTCATCTCTAACTTAAAGGGTTGTGCTACACTCTCACTGTAAATCACAAAAGTGGTAGTTTTAAAAGGTTCTGCTAGATGGACATACACCGGCACGACACACATTTGACACGCGTAAATTAGTTTCGATAATGTACTTTTTTCAACTCTACACATTATTGGCTGTTTAAAATTGGCAGAAATTGCATGTGTCTGAGTGACTGTCTGCACTATACATACATACAAGAATTCAAAACTCAACATAATTTTATTATAGTAAACAATGACTTATTGGTCCAAATCAATCAAGAAGGCATAAATGAGCTACCCATCTTAATTCACAGTATAGATTTTTCGGGTTAAATTCTTAAAGTTGTGCTGGTAGCCTTGTCTCATCCATGTTGAAAGAGCATCCAACCAGAAAGTTACCTTTATTACACAGTCATGAAAATGGCTTGATGGCTTGGTATTTTTCCAAAAAAACAGATGATAGTCTTGGGTGTTAACACACAAATTGCATTGAACTACCAATGATTTTAACCTTGTAGGTTTGTACACAAACACACGCACAAACAAGAGGAAAAGCGTCAATCAAAGAGAGAAAAACAGGGAGAAAGGAAAGGGACCGAAAATCAGAGGTAATTGAAGTATGTTTGAGTTACCTTTGATTGTGAAGAGGCGGAAATGGGAGTGTCGTGGTGGAGGATGAGCGCCGGCGTGAGGAGTAGCCGTTAGAACCCACAGTGGAGAATGAGGCGCCAGAGTGAGGAGTGGCCGGTGATGGTGGATGAGGCGACGGAGTGAGTGGCGGAAGAGCGTGCGAGAGAGAGGTAGAGAGGAGGCGATGGTGGAGTGGAGCGAGAGAGAGCGAGGTTCTGGAGTTTCCCAACCAAATGCCTAATTTTGATCTGCACTTTCCCATCGAAATCCCTAAATTGTGATCTTTCCCTTAATTCCATTTTCCCCCCTCACTTTTTGCCACTTCATTTTCACCCCCCCCACCATGTATCTGATTCAGCTTTCTTACCCACGTGTAAGGGGTGTCCATAGTGGTCAGCACTGTAGTTATGTCCATATATCATTATTGTGCGCCAAAACATGGTTATTCCTCTTGCTGTAACTTTGTTTCTCCTTCTCTCTGTTTGGTTGGATCCACATGAATTTAGGGTTAGGTTGTGTTTTTTTATTTGGGCCTAGTTCTCTTCTTAGTTTGTTTTTTAATTAGTTAGATTAATGGGCTGGGCCGAGTGGCCCAACAGGTGCTTATGTAGTCTTTAGATTTTTGTTGATTGTCAATTATAAAATATTTATTAGTAGATTTTAATTTGGATTCCCAAAAAATATTGTTGAAACATATGATCAAAGTTTCTTCCATTTTGGAATAAGGAATTGTCGTATCTGTGAGTTGATGGATTTACTGTGCTATTGCATTGCTGGTATGTCCATGTGCCCAAGCTTAACAGTTGGTGTTGGTTTTTGAAGAGGTGTAGGATTGAGGCCAGCAATTTCTTTTTTTTATAAAGCAGGATGCTGATTTCTTTTTGTGTATGAGTTTGGGCACCCTTTGTGCCTTATTAATAAGTTTGTTTATTAAAAAAAAAAACTATCATAGTGATAATTGATAAACAAAAGTAAACGAGTGAATTTTACTAATATATACAATATAAACTCCTATTAATATGTAATTAAAATGATCATTAATAAAATAATAAATATATTTAAAAAAATTAACTTAAACAATAGTCAAGCAATTATCATTAGTACGATTTTAAATAATTAATATATATATATATATATATGACAATATAATATTTAAAGCTTTTTAGCCAAAAATTTAGTAAATAAATGTTGTAATTAATACATTCAACCATGAATTTTTTTTGATAAATTAAAGTCCGAATGGGTATTCAACCATGAATATTATATTATATTATATTATATTATATTATATTATATTATATTATATTATATTGTATCATATTATATTATATTATATTATATCATATTATATTGTACTATATTATATTATATTATATTATATTATATTATATTATTTCTTAACATGTTTATTATATGTAATATTTGTCAACAATATATTAGAAAAATAATTAAAAAATTTAAATATGTTATTAACTATTAACTCTCATGTATGTGTGTACTATTTATTGAAAAATGTGAGGAAACATAAAAGAAAGAATTAAGTATGCGTTAAGTTTTAAAAAGTGGTTGATATAAATCTTTTAGTTAATTACTCTATTTGATAACATGATATTAAAAAAAAATAAACTTAAAATATAGTTGATAAATATCTTAATCAATACATTCTTAAGTGAATTTTACTAATATAGATTTTATATAATTAATATATTTAATAATATATTATTTAACATTTTTTAACTGAAAAAATATAGTTAATGAATATATTTTTTTTTTTGGTTACATAATGAATATATTATTTAATACATTCTCAATTGAATTTTACTAATATATAATATAAATTCCCATTAAAATAACATTAATAAACCAATAAATATATTTTAAAAAATTAACTGAAAAATTGTTAAGAAATATTATCATTAGTTGTATTTTAAATAATTAATATATTTTTCAATATAATATTTAATTTTTCTTAACAGAAAATATAGTTATTTTAAATATCTTAATTAATATATTCTTAAGTGAACTTTAATACAATAGATAGATATCATTCACATATTATAAATTAATTTTCATTAACATAAAGTTTTAAAAATGGTGCAAGCCTTATATATTGATTATAGTATTAATTATGTTTTTATCCCTTTGTAAGACCCTATTTTAAATAAAGAAGTTTTATTTAAATGAATAGTTTATTTATTTTAATAAATAAATATATTACTTAAATTTTAGGCATATTAATATTATTTTTGATGACGTGATATATTAGACTCGTTTTAAAGAGTGAAAAATATTACATGTGACAGCATAACGTTCTATTTTGTATCAAGAATGAAACAAGAATGGTGATGAGATATATACATATGTATGAATATATATATGTGCATGTTTTTTACTTTTATCTAATTGCACCGTGGTTGTTTAAAGAGTGGTTTAATTAAAGTTAAAGTGTGATTTATTTGTCCTTTAGTTAACTTTAATAACATGCTGAAAGTGACATTTCCACCTTAAAAAGGCTAGATAAAGGTTATTAGAGGAAAATCAAATCTTCTCCCTTCCATATATATTACAATTCAAGATTATTAGTACAAAAGCACATGTTTGATTTGTTTTAAGTGCACTTGAAAAATTAAGGGGATAGATGATGAAGGATTAAAGAGAAGATATTTTTGCTTGCTTGGTGGCTAAGTAGCCATTGGATAAGGATGAAGGGAACAAGGATAGTGACATTTTAGATTTAAGGGGACAAATCCATGATTGCTTTATTTTTAATCCTTCATAAACTGTTAATGAAGATGTTGATGAGTGATTAAGAGAAGAAGCTTCTAATTTCTTGTTGATTAAGTAGATGAGTGGATAAGGATAATGGGACATGATAATGACCTAGGAATAATTAGGAAACAATATAGTACATTAGAGGCATAATATAGGGCATAATGGAAAACTTGTATTCCCCTCACCCCATATTATATATATATATATATATATGATGCGCACCATACACACCCTTGGTGTTTGAATTTTGCTTCTTTCATTGTTCTAAGTTCTAGCTAGTTTAGAGAGAGTAAGAGAGAAAAGAGAGAGAAGTTCCAAAGGTCTTTCTTCTTCCATTTCTTTCCCCTTTGGTCGAATCCTATACCTTTCCCAAACACCATCAATCTTTAATTTTTCTTCCTTCCTTCCTTCATGCAAAAGGTAAGATTTCCCATCCTCTTTCTATTGATAACTATTTCATGCATTAAGGTTGAGTAGTTTTTTTTATAAATCTAGCTTTCAATACATTCAAGTGGAGTTTTGTTAAAAGTGTCTTCATAAATGTAAGAGAGCATGCTTTGATCTATACAACCATATATTTCTTTTTTGAAAGATGTTGAGTTTTGTGTTTGAAGTATGATTCTAGAGTTGGATTTTCACTATGAACCTTTAGGGAAAATGATTCTCATCATCTTAATCTACATGCGCATATACTTTGCTTTTTAAGAAATTGTTTTGTCTCAAAAAGTGATTTTGTACAAATGGCTTATTTTGAAAAGTGCTTAGCATGGACCTAGCCTAAAATGGTGTCATAAACTAAATATGAATTTTTTTTTTGGAAAAGATATTTCCTAGCCTATTAAAGCATAATGACCGAACCTTATGAGTGTGTTAGGGCTTTGGGTTTTTTGACTTTCAACTTTAATTTGTTGGGTTGTGATGTTAAAAAGATGTTTGGAAGTGTTTGGTAAAATTTAAAGAATTTAATGGCTTAAAAATGATGAGGCCGAAACCATCATCCATGCCTTTGAGTGATTTTTTTTTTGTTTGGAAAAATTGTTTGGATGTGTTTAAAATGAAAAAAAAATGGCTTTGAAAAATAAAGTAGGGACTAAATTTGAAGTTTTGCAAAGTTTAGGGACTAAATCCTAAATTTTGCAAAGAATAGGGATTGAAAATAGTATTTTTAAAAGTCTAAGAACTTAAGTTTGAGGACTAAAGTAGAAATATGGAAAAGTTTGAGGGCTAAACTATAATTTATTAAAGTTAAAGGACTTAAATTGTATTTTAAGAAAGTGAAAGGCTTCTCTATAAATAATGAAAGTTAAATGATCTTTTATAAAGTTGGTTTCTTTTTATAATTATTAAGTTGAGCATGTAGTGTGCATATAGGCTTTAAGAAGTTAGTATCCTTAACTAAGGAGTTAAGTTAAGCTTGTTTAGAAATTAATTTTATAACGTATCTTATGTAAGGTACGAGGCTTGAGTGCGAGTCGGAGATAGTTCGAGGTCCGGTGTATTAGCGGAGTTCGGACGAGAACCTTGGAAGGAAAGCGGCCAAGATAAGGGCACTTCGATGTTTGAATATCGATATGTAGGATATGATAAATGATATATAACTATCTAATCATATCCTATATGTATATATGGTATAACGTAGGATGTGTTGGGAATATTGTTGTTGATGGCACTAAGTGAATATCCGATGTTTGTTGAATTGAATGTGGCACCTTTGTGTGTGTTGGAAATGACTGTTGAATGATAGCGATGATGCTTGAAATATGTTGTTTGATTATATAAATCATGTTATGTAGCTCATATGATGGGCAAGTAATACTGAAAGTATTACGTCGTACGATTGATAACATGTTGTTTGAATTGATAATTTTTTCCCCTGATTTTGTATGCTTGCGTTGTTGTTTATGTTCTTGATTCATTATTGAATATGTAAGCGGAGGGAAATGATTGTTGTCGGTTGGACTGGTAGTCCTTCGGTATTTTGATATGAAGGTTTTGCTTAGACCTGCCTAATGGTTTTGGAAAGAATAAGAAAAGATATTTCTATTTAAGAACCCAAACCGATGTTTCGGAAATATGTTTCAAAAAGAATCAAGTGCTTCCGAAAAGAAACGAATCTGTCCTAAGCTTTCATGAAAGAAAATCATAATGTACTATTGGCTAATCCACAATTCACTGGAGAAAAGCTTGAGTTGGAACAATTAGCTGAACGGCCTTATAAACAATCTCATAGAAGACTGAGCCAAGAAGCAAGGTGATTTAGTCTTGGAGTTTATGAAGAACGATTGAGATCTCATACTCAAGAAGTCCCACAGACAAAGCAGTTCAATCTTGGAAAGCAAAAGAACAACTCTCAGACTGAATCAAGAATACCGACATGGGAAACTTGAAGACAAGCCGTCATCACATCAAAAGCTTCAAGAGTCGTGTAGAATCAAGGTCCAACTTTCTTCTAAAAAGAAGTACATAGTTTCCTCAATCTAAACAGATGACTGAGCAAGTCTAAATCATCAAAAGGAAAAGATTACTGTTGAAGGACCTAACAGACGAAGCTCATTCACAAGAAGGTTTATCATAGCTCCTGTCGTCTGTATAAAGCTTGAGAAGACTACTCAAAAGACACTCAAGATCTCAAGCTAGACAATAGGTATCCCAACCTATTTTTCTAATAGACTATGAAGTCAGTTGGCTTGGAAATAATACTTGTAAGGAGGAGTCTCTGAGAATACTTGTAGGAAGAAGTCTCGTAGAATACTTGTAGAAGGAGTCCTTGATAATACTCGTTGTGATTAGTTGAAATCTTGGTGATAGCCAAGGGCTGGACGTAGCACACTGATCAAGGGTGAAACAGGATAAATCTCGTGAATCTTCTTCCTATGCTTTAACTCTGCCTTCAGTAACCATCGTCTATCTGTTGCAACTTTATTTAGAATACCGCACACGTGCAAATAACGCTAAGCTGATTCTTAAACGTTGCCAATCGCAAAGAGTTTTCATAGACACCGTCCAACCCCCCTTATTGTATTCCTTTGATTTCCCTCATGTGTTGCAATAATTGAAAGTCTCTTTAAAGGTTCCAAGAAATTGTATGTGGCACTAGCTTTGCATTTTTTGTGCTGCTATTTAGGAAAATTTCTTTCATTTTTTGTGCTGATATTTTGGGAGCTCCACAGTGGAAATCAACAAGAAATGGTGTTAGAAGTTCAGGACCAATGGTGGTAGCAATGTTTGTGTTTAAAACTATGAAAGGAAGGGATGGTTATGTATGAGTGGAGATATGGTGTAAGCATGTAATAGTGAGAGTGATCTATGAGCCTTATTAAAACACATCTGAGATGCCCATCTTTGTACTCCCATCATGAGAGAGTTGTTCTCAAACTAAATATTTAAATAAAAAATATTTAATGAAAATAAAAATCTTAGAGTGATAGGTCCATGCACTACAACAAACTATAGACACATAAGGTAGCACGCCCCAGAGCCTCAATTTATGCAAGGACTAAAACATGTTATTTTTGTACATGTAGGGACAAAATTTCTAGAATTTTCCAGCAAATTAGGAAGACCAAAACTTGCAAAATTTAGAGGGACGAAAAACAAATTTATCACTATTTTTAATTAGCTTATGCAAAACATATATGGAGTTTGATATATATATATATGAAACAAATTTAATTTTTATAATTTTAAAAATATTATTAAGTCATATTACACATTAAAAATGAACAACAAATTCTAAGATAAGGTTTAGTGAAACGAACAACACAAAACATGTCATAATATGATAACAATATTTTGTATACTGTAACTAGTAACTCCGAGGCATCATAACAAAACCATATACTTAATCAAATATATAACTCTCTCATGTTTAACATTTGATTGGGTATAAAAAATTGAGCTCAATGAAATATTATATATATATTTTCCAAAAATTATCATATGCAAGTCCAATTTTTTAAATATTTTAATTTTTAATAATATATATTAGCACTAAATTTAAAAAATACTTATAATTTTTAAGAAAATTCATAATTTTAATATTTAGTATTTTTTTTCTTCCAAAAAATTGTTAATATAGACACATAATAATTCTGTCACTAATATTGATCTATTTAGTGAATGTTAATGAATGTCTTTGAAACCATTCTAATGGTAACACCTCAAAACTATGATAAAATAAATTATTGTTAAAATAATAAATTAATGGCCATGTTTAAAAGATATTTACTTGTCACATTACCACTTAAAAAATTCATGTGGATTTTTAAATGACTTAACAATTTAATTTTTATTATTCAAGATTGGATCTAACAATCATGGTTTACTCCTACCGAATGCATTTTATGAGAACGATCTATTTATGTAAGAATGATAGGAATAAATCATGAACACTAGATTGAATCATGAATGATATTGATTAAAGCACAGCGTCATGTGAACTTTTCAAAATGTCACATGACAATTTTAAATATTAACTATTCATTATTATATCTATATGTCATAATTTATTCAGACCATTACCACATTAAAATAGTATTCTAATAAGTTACACCTACCATAAATATATATATATATATATATATATATATATACATATATATATAAAATTTAATTTTGCATTAATATATCAGTTATATATATAATAGCATATTTATATATCAATACCTTTGTCAATGGTCTTGGTTCAATGAATATGTTAAGATTTTGATGTTCATAACACTATTAATTAATATAAAAAATAAATAATACAAAAACTATTAATTAATATGGAAATTTTTAATTATAAATGTATCTGTTTGCTAGTTTAATGATAAGATATCCTAATAGATATTAGTCATACTTGTGTGATTTTTCAAATAATGCTTAGATAGCTATTAATGCATGCTTATCAGAGTTTTAAAATAGAGCTCAAATCCATTGAATTTCTTACTCATGTTGCAAATAAAAATTAAATATAATACGTACCTTCCTATATTCTCAATTCATAGAAGGAAATATATTATAAATAAATTTATAGTATGAAAATTTCTTGCCATATATGTTGTGCCAACATTAAAATGCAATATTCATATTTGTACTTATGACACGTGATTAATTACTTAATATTGTAACAACACGGGCTAAAAAAGAGCTCATTTAAAGAAGAGGTGAGAAGATGAATCACACAAAACAAAACTTCTTGCTACCTACTCATCTCTTATTTTCGTGTGTACTATATGGGTTCGTTTGGTGGTTAAGATAAGATAAGAACATGATAGGATAAATGATTGGATAAGCACAGGATATGATAAGACCAGGATATGATAAGGATTGGATAAGCAGGATAGACTCTTATCATATCCTGCGTTTGGGGTGGACAGGATATTGATAGGATATCATACAAATAATGAAAAATGTATCAAACTTTCCTTAAAATAAAAAATACATAATATTTTTTAAAATTTAATTTTCTAAATAGTTTTTTTAAAAAAGTGATTATTCTATTAAATTTAATTTTTTTTTACATTTTTATAAATAGCTTATTTTTAATATTAACTAAAATAAAATTAATGTTTTTTTAATTCGGCTATTTTAATTTTTTCGAAGGGAGTCTATTTTAATTAAAATTATTATATATGTAACAATTGGGTTTTAACTTACTAGGGGTAAGTGATTAATGATAAAAACTTGTGTTTTCTGAATTATATCAAGCTAGTAAACAAACATCGAATCCATGGATATTTGATCCCAAGTATTATTAAAAGATATTATTTTTTCAAAAATATTTATATTTAAATTATTAATTATAATTATATAAGTAGAGAAATAATTATAAATAATATCATATGATAATATAAAATTAGTCTATATTTACTATTAAAAAATTAATATATATATATATATGCGTGTCCGTGTGTGAGTAGCCTATTTTATTGTTAGTGAATAATTATTTTTTGTATTTTTATTATAATATTAATAATGAAAAATAATGTTAATTAAATAGTAATAAGTGATAAAGAAAATTTAATTATTTTATATGAGTATATCCAATATTTTCACCATTTATAAATAAGCTCATTTTTTAATTAAATTTATCAGTAACTAAATAACTTAACTTAACAATAACAATTAGTAATTGATAAGTAATAAAATTAATATTTTATAAAAATAAAAAATTATATTTATTAATTAATATTATTATAAATTATATAAAATATAAATATTGAAATTAATTTTGGGTCATGGTAATAAATAAATAAATAACTGATATCCTATCCTGTTAGGATAATTTATATCCTAGCTCCCCCTTCAGGATAACTTTTACAAATGATGGACATGATAGGATAAATGATAGGACAATGTTATCCTATCTTGCTGGCGCAACAAACAACATATAACAACAAGATATGATAAAATCATATCCTGTCTCTGTTTATCCTGTCCACCAAACGGGCTTTATAAGTCATAATTTATTCAAACCATTACCACATTAAAATAATATTGCATTGATATATCAGTAATATATATATATATATATATATATATTTAAAATTTAATTTTCTAAATAGTTTTTTTAAAAAGTGATTATTCTATTAAATTTAATTTTTTTACATTTTTATAAATAACTTATTTTTAATATTAACTAAAATAAAATTAATTTTTTTTAATTCGGCTATTTTAATTTTTTTGAAGGGAGTCTATTTTAATTAAAATTATCATATATGTAACAATTGGGTTTTAACTTACTAGGGGTAAGTGATTAATGATAAAAACTTGTGTTTTCTGAATTATATCAAGCTAGTAAACAAACATCGAATCCATGGATATTTGAACCCGAGTATTATTAAAAGATATTATTCTTTCAAAAATATTTATATTTAAATTATTAATTATAATTATATAAGTAGAGAAATAATTATAAATAATATTATAAGATAATATAAAATTAGTCTATATTTACTATTAAAAAATTAATATATATATATATATATATATGTGTGTGTGTGTGTGTGTGTGAGTAGCCTATTTTATTGTAAGTGAATAATTATTTTTTGTATTTTTATTATAATATAAATAATGAAAAATAATGTTAATTAAATAGTAATAAGTGATAACGAAAATTTAATTATTTTATATGAGTATATCCAATATTTTCACCATTTATAAATAAGCTTATATTCTAATTAAATTTATCAGTAACTAAATAACTTAACTTAACAATAACAATTAGTAATTGATAAGTAACAAAATTAATATTTTATTAAAATAAAAAAAAATATTTATTAATTAATATTATTATAAATTAGGCTTAAATGCACTTTTTACCCCTGATATATCACAAAGTTGCAAATCGTACCCCACCAAGTTTTTTGTCACCAAATGTACCCCTATGAATTTTGAGATGAGCACTTTATGCCCTTCCGTCAGTGTGCCGTTAAAAATTGGACGGAAGGGGTGACGTGGCGCTGACGTCATTAAATCAGTTTCACAATTTAGAAAAAGGGGCAGGAGAGATTCGAACACAGGACCAGGTAGTGACAAAACAAACTTTTTGCCAGTTGAGCTACACAAGCAATTAATAATATAATGAATAAAATTTAACTTATATCGTCTTTAATTTGTCAACCCCACCATCTTCTTCCCTCCCACCATCATCATATACACACACACATTGCAGCACCATGCTTCATAATTTCATGCTTGTTTACAAACTTCAATTGGAAACTTGTGCACAGTTTTTTTTTTATAAGCCAAAAATGTATTAAAAGGGACTACAAGGGGTACTCCAACCCATAATACACAGAAAAAGAAAGGTGAAGAAAGTGAAGAAAAGCAAAGAACAAAAAAGGTAACAGAGACAGAACAAAATCAGAACACTTCCCTACTGCTAGTTTTAATCGCGCAGTAACTACATCCCTTAATAGCAACAAGCAATAGCGTGGGAATAGCATTGCTAAGTTCTGCCATGCTGCTAAAAATAATTCTCACCCAGCATTTATCCCTCTCTGTTTCCAGCACCACAACCCAACAATTCACCAACTAAATATATGGCTCCAAAAAGTAACCTTGCTTCTAGACACCCTACAAATTCTGCAATAATCAATAATCATCCAAAATACACTAATCATCTCAACAATACGTAGTAGCAGAATAAAGGGTCTTGTCCCTGGTATTGTTACACAACATTGCAATCCAACAAAATTCTACACCCAAAAGCAACTCTGAAGAAGCAGCTACTGAATGTAAATAATTCCGATTCTCTTAGATTTTTTCGATTCTCTTAATATCTAGCATGCTTATAATTTCAGCATGCCTCCAAACACCATGCTTCATAATATCTAGCATGTTATTTTTTCGATTCTCTTAGATTATGGCCTTAAAGTTATGTTTTTCGTGTTCAATATCATGTGAATAAGCTAACAAATGGATCTGGGAAGAGAAAGAACCTAAAAAGCAAAGTTCTGGAAATTTTGCAGTCACAGTCCGCCGGAGAAGACGATCCGCGGCGGAGCTTGCGGCGGAGACCGTCACCGGCGGCGAGTTTATGGTTTGTATTTGTTCGCCCCTTCACCAGGAGCACGGTGGTGGTTGAAACGTCGTAATCTGAGGTTAGACGAGGGAGATAAACGCGATCGAAGCTCTTGATTTTCCGGCGACGTCATCTGAAAATTCAAGACAGCGGCGGTGAGGATGAGCAGAAGCCCAGAAACGCCTCAGAACCACCCAGAATTCTCCAAAAAAATCCAGAATTTATATTTAAGCTTGCATAAACGTGTTTCTGAGGTTTTTGAGAGGATTAGAGATAGCTTTATTCGAAGAACAGAAAATAAGAAAGATGAACAAGCTTACATAATTTGTTTTCTGTTTTTGTTGTGGCTTTCACCATGTTTCTTAGATTCTGGTGGTGATGAGGGAAGGGAAATGTTGTGGCAGTGGAATACACTGGCTGGACCAAGTTGTGAAGATGGGGCGTGTGTATATGATGGTGGTGGGAGGGAAGAAGATGGTGGGGTTGACAAATTAAAGACGATATAAGTTAAAGTTTATTCATTATATTGCCAATTTGTTGTGTAGCTCAACTGGCAAAAAGTGTGTTTTGCCATTACTTGGTCCTGTGTTCGAATCTTCCCCACCCATTTTTCTAAATTCTGAAACTAATTTAATGACGTCAGCGCCACGTCACCCCTTCCGTCCAATTTTTAACGGCACACTGACGGAAGGGCATAAAGTGCTCATCTCAAAATTCATAGGGGTACATTTGGTGACAAAAAACTTGGTGGGGTACGATTTGCAACTGTTTGAATTATTAGGGGCAGAAAGTGCATTTAAGCCTATAAATTATATAAAATATAAATATTGAAATTAATTTTGGGTCATGGTAATAAATAAATAAAAAACTGATATCCTATCCTGTCAGGATAATTTATATCCTAGCTCCCTCTTCAGGATAACTTTTACAAATGATGGACATGATAGGATAAATGATAGGACAATGTTATCCTATCTTGCTGGCGCAACAAACAACATATAACAACAAGATTTGATAAAATCATATCCTATCTCTGTTTATCCTGTCCACCAAACGGGCTTTATAAGTCATAATTTATTCAAACCATTACCACATTAAAATAATATTGCATTAATATATCAGTAATATATATATATATATATATATATATATATATATATATATATATATATATTTAAAATTTTATTTTCTAAATAGTTTTTTTAAAAAGTGATTATTCTATTAAATTTAATTTTTTTACATTTTTATAAATAACTTATTTTTAATATTAACTAAAATAAAATTAATTTTTTTTAATTTGGCTATTTTAATTTTTTTGAAGGGAGTCTATTTTAATTAAAATTATCATATATGTAACAATTGGGTTTTAACTTACTAGGGGTAAGTGATTAATGATAAAAACTTGTGTTTTCTGAATTATATCAAGCTAGTAAACAAACATCGAATCCATGGATATTTGAACCCGAGTATTATTAAAAGATATTATTCTTTCAAAAATATTTATATTTAAATTATTAATTATAATTATATAAGTAGAGAAATAATTATAAATAATATTATATGATAATATAAAATTAGTCTATATTTACTATTAAAAAATTAATATATATATATATATATATGTGTGTGTGTGTGTGTGTGTGTGTGTGAGTAGCCTATTTTATTGTAAGTGAATAATTATTTTTTGTATTTTTATTATAATATAAATAATGAAAAATAATGTTAATTAAATAGTAATAAGTGATAACGAAAATTTAATTATTTTATATGAGTATATCCAATATTTTCACCATTTATAAATAAGCTTATATTCTAATTAAATTTATCAGTAACTAAATAACTTAACTTAACAATAACAATTAGTAATTGATAAGTAACAAAATTAATATTTTATTAAAATAAAAAAATATATTTATTAATTAATATTATTATAAATTATATAAAATATAAATATTGAAATTAATTTTGGGTCATGGTAATAAATAAACAAAAAAACTGATATCCTATCTTGTCAGGATAATTTATAATCTAGCTCCCCCTTCAGGATAACTTATACAAATGATGGACATGATAGGATAAATGATAGGACAATGTTATCATATCTTGCTGGCGCAACAAACAACAGATAACAACAAGATATGATAAAATCATATCCTGTCTCTGTTTATCCTGTCCACCAAACGAGCTTTATAAGTCATAATTTATTCAAACCATTACCACATTAAAATAATATTGCATTAATATATCAGTAATATATATATATATATATATATATATATATATATATAAAATTTAATTTTTTAATTTTTTTTTTAAAAAGTGATTATTCTATTAAATTTAATTTTTTTACATTTTTATAAATAGCTTATTTTGAATATTAACTAAAATAAAATTAATTTTTTTAATTCGACTATTTTAATTTTTTCGAAGGGAGTCTATTTTAATTAAAATTATCATATATGTAACAATTGGGTTTTAACTTACTAGGGGTAAGTGATTAATGATAAAAACTTGTGTTTTCTGAATTATATCAAGCTAGTAAACAAACATCGAATCCATGGATATTTGAACCCGAGTATTATTAAAAGATATTATTTTTTCAAAAATATTTATATTTAAATTATTAATTATAATTATATAAGTAGAGAAATAATTATAAATAATATCATATGATAATATAAAATTAGTCTATATTTACTATTAAAAAATTAATATATATATATATATATATATATATATATATATATGCGTGTGTGTGTGAGTAGCCTATTTTATTGTTATTGAATAATTATTTTTTATATTTTTATTATAATATAAATAATGAAAAATAATGTTAATTAAATAATAAGGGATAACGAAAATTTAATTATTTTATGAGTATATCCAATATTTTCACCATTTATAAATAAGCTTATTTTTTAATTAAATTTATCAGTAACTAAATAACTTAACTTAACAATAACAATTAGTAATTGATAAGTAATAAAATTAATATTTTATTTAAAAAAATTATATTTATTAATTAATATTATTATAAATTATATAAAATATAAATATTGAAATTAATTTTGGGTCATGGTAATAAATAAATAAAAAACTGATATCTTATCCTGTCAGGATAATTTATATCCTAGCTCCCTCTTCAGGATAACTTTTACAAATGATGAACATGATTGGATAAATGATAGGACAGTGTTATCCTATCTTGCTGGCGGAACAAACAACATATAATAACAAGATTTGATAAAATCGTATCCTATCTTTGTTTATCCTGTCCACCAAACGGGCTTTATAAGTCATAATTTATTCAAACCATTACCACATTAAAATAATATTGCATTAATATATATATATATATATATATATATATATATATATATATATATATATATATATATAATAGTACATCAGTACATTTATGAGTGGTCTTGAATCTTGATTCAATGTATATGTTAAGATTTTAAAGTTGATAACTTTATTAATTAATATAACAAATAAATGATAAAAAAATTAAATGAGATTTCAAAATGTTAAAATTTTTAATTATAAATATATCTTTTGACTAGTTTAATGATAAGGTATACTGATAGCTATTAGTCATGCTTGTGTGATTTTTCAAATAATTTTTATATAGCTATTAATGCATGCTTATCAGAATTTTAAAATAGAGCTCAAATCCATTGAATTTCTAACTCATGTTTCAAATAAAAATTAAATATAATACTTTCTTTCCTATATTTTCCATTCATAGAAGGAAATATATTTATACATAAAAAATTCTTATCATATATGTTGTGAAAACATTAAAATGCAATCATATTTGTACTTAGGGCACGTGATTAATTAATTAATATTGTAACAACAAGGGCTCAAAAAAGAGCTCATTCAGGTCTATAAAAAAGAAGAGGCGAGAAAGTGAATCACACAAAACAAAACATCTTGCTCCCTAATCATCTCCTATTTTCTTTTCCTCTCTATACTATTGTCATGGCTAGAAAGAAAGTGATCCTCTCACTCATAGCCAAGAAGAGAGAGAGGGATGCAACGTACAAGAAGAGGACAAAAACCATGAAGAAGGGCGTGGGTGATATTACAACCCTTTGCGGGATAGAGGCATGTCTTATAGTGTATCCAAATAATACCGACACCCCGGTTCAGCCAGATGTTTGGCCATCTGGTGATAATCAGGTTCAAGAAGTGATAGCCCGGTTCAAAAACATGACTGTGCATCAACAACATAAAAACATGTTGAACCATGAAAGCCAATTGCAGAAAATGGTTCAAAAGGCCGAGGTGAAGCTGGAGAAGAAAAGGCGTGAAAATAAGAGGACCCAGACGAGCCTTTCCATGTTCAATTGTCTCAAGACACGGGAAGTTCCAGATGGTTTGAGCCTGGAAGATGCCAATGCTTTGGGAGAAATGATAAACAATACTTTGATGGAGATTGAGAAGCAGAGGGAGAAATTAAAAAGGGATGAAAAGGAGGCTCAAAAGAACCAAGCCAGAGTTATTGCTGATGTTGGAGCATCTGGGAGCAAAGGGAAAGAGCCCATTGTGGACGGTGATGATGATGGTCTGAAAATTGTCTAGAGTTACTTTGAAAACCAAAATAATGAAATTTGACGCTCGATAGGAATGAGTCAGATCCATTTGGAATTGTCTATGTCCAAAGTGTCCCTTGGCCAATTCCATTGTTCCTTTAAATAATTATGTTTAAGTTAGTTGTGAGAGTCCGCCCCCACCCCTGTTTTTGTTGATGTTCAATTTCATTTCCCTTTGTTAATCAATTATGTATGGTGATCTCTAGTGTTCTCCTTGTTTCATAATGAAGTGCCTGGTTTTGTTTAAGAATATTCACTTTTCAAATTATTTGTTTGAATGGTAATTTCGCAAATAACAATTTGGTCTATCTATCTGGTAATAAACAATTTTTTTTTCAATTCTACAAAGATTATCTGCTTCTAATATCTTTATTTTCATATAATTGAGACCACTGTGGTCGGTGAAAACAATGTGCAAGCAATTCTATCTACTCTTTGTTTGATGGGGACAATTCATACTTTGTGTTTTTCAGTAGCATTTGAAGATGATGTTTGAGTTAAATACTAAGATTTTGATCACATTTTTGAAGGCTTATTAGAGATTTTTTTTTATTTTAAATTTTAATGGAAATGGATTGGTATTCTTTCCCATTATACCACTGGGAGAAAAAGAGGCCTCTTACAAAATATGTCCAATGTTATTGTAAAACCCTGATTTAAGTTAAATAATTTAATTATTCGAAATACGTATTGGAATTCTTTCAAGCATAATTCGATGCCAATGAATATTCAGATTATTGGTGCAATGTTATGAAGCGACGGTTTATTGTAGAGCCGTGGTCTTAACTCGACCGACGTTCGAGCGGGAATAAGATTTTCTCATTATCCATGTGAAACCCTGGATATTATAAATGATTGTGTAGTTATTTAATTATCCGGACCCATGTAACGACTGAATTAAAGCTCTAGTAAATGTCATGACAAGTTGTGTTACTTATGAGAAGTTTTAACAACGACAGTCTACCGTAAGGAAGCCAATTGAACCTCGGTCGGCGTTCGAGGATGAATGAGTCTAAACACTTATCTATATGACGATTAGTGCGTAAATTCATGAAGATCGTCTGTAAGGTTGATGGGCTTTGATTTCAAAGCCTGGAAAAGTTTCGAGCACGCGGTAAAAGGTCAATTTAGGCCTTGGCGTGCCTAAACGGGGCAGTTTAAGACATTTCTAAAATCTTTGAACAAGATGTAATGTCTTAGAATATTGTAAGGAACCCGCCTATGATGAAAACTCATTTTCAATGAATAGTGATTTTAGGTCGGAAACAACTGAAATCTCGACAAAAATATTCTAGGATATTTTTGGCGATCCACGCCCGAGTTCGACGAGCGTCGGAGCTAAGACGAGAGAACGACCAATGATAGTTACAAAAAGGATTTTTGGGAGAATGTTCCCATAAAGGTTATTAGAGTTGGAAGTGATGGTTATGACATGATTAAATGAGTGGAAGTGAGATTAGTCCTTCAGTCTTATTCTAATGGAGATATTTTGCTCCAACCTTTTCCTTTCTTCCACTTTGGTCCCCAAAGGAAAGAGAATTAAAATTCTCCCCCCTTTTTCCTCCCTTGTGGCAGCAGGCAGCAGCCCACCACCTCCTTTTTAGGGTTTTATGGTTTTTTTAAGTTTTGGCTCATTATTGATAAGTTTTGAGCTTTTAGTGAGAGTTTAGAGAGATAAAGAGAAGAAAGAAGCTCACCATCCTCTCTTCTCCCCTTGTAGAGTCGAACCTCTTCCTTATCCCAACCACCAAGATTTCTTCTTTCTCTCTGCCTGCTTCTTTGGAGGAAAGTAAAGCCCTTGTTGAGATCTACCGTGGGATGGTTTCGACTTCTCAATCGGCTGATTCTCGGGTAACAAAACTCTCCGAAAGCAAACGTCATCGTAATTACCTTTCTTCTTGACCAAGTCTTCTATGATCAACTAATCCACTATGCCTATAAAATTAGTATTGATCAAAGACTGAGTGAGGTTATAATAGTGAACTCTAAAGCATATTCAACGTCTATCCAATCATCTGCCACCATGATCTACCAAAAGCACCTTCACAGAAGGCAAGAGAACTACTTCAAAACACACAATATAACTTGCCTAAGCCTAGACAGGCTTGCACAAGACTGCTTGAAGATAGAAGGAGTCCTCATAATACTCGAGAGCTAGGAGGAGCACTCATAATATTAAGGAATAAGGAAAAGTCCTCACAATGCTCGATTGATAGGAGGAGTCCTTATAATACTTGGTAAATAGGAAGAGTCCTTATAATACTTGCAGAGTCCTTATAATATTTGGTGAATTGGTGAGTAGGAGGAGTCCTTAGAATACTTGTAGAGGCTTTGGAAATAATATTATCATATAATATTATTTCTCTACTTATATAATTATAATTAATAATTTAAATATATATTATTTTTAAAAGAATAATATCTTTTAATAATTTTAAAAATTTTTGATTAATTTTAAAACCCATTGTAACATATATAATAATTTTAATTACAATAAACTTTCTTAAAAAAATTAAAATAGCTAAATTAATAAAAATATATTTTATTTTAATTAATATTAAAATATAAGCTCATTTTTAAATGTAAAATAAATAAATTTAATAGAATTCTCACTTTTTAAAAAAACTATTTAAAAAATTAAATTTTAAAAAATATTATGTATTTTTATTTAAAAAAATTAATAACTTTTTCATTATTTGTCATATCAGTCCACCTCAAACTTAAAAAGAAAACATGAAATCAGAAAGAAAAAAAATATTGAAACACAACACAAAAACAAGCAATAGGGAAAACAATCAACAATGCATCATATTAACAACTCAGAACAGATATCAGAATCGAGAAATATGCAAATTTTTCAGAAAATTTAACAATGGATGAGAAGGGGATAAGATACACAAACCAATAGAGAAAAATAAAGATGCAAAAGCTGCTAGATGGTGGTTGAATCGCGAACACAGAAAAATAGAGCAAACCCAGGGGGGTTTTGGCCAGCACGACGACAGCAGCGGCGTAACGAGGTGTAGTGGCGACAGCAGTGCTGAAGGCTTCGAACTGGCTCTAAAGGCGACAGAACCTCCTGTGGTTGGATGGTGACACTGTACGGTGGTCGTGGCTCCGCCGGTCAAGGCAGCTGGCAGGAGAAGCGCTCTGGTCACGATCCGAAGGGGAAAGGAGAGACGATGGAAGTCTCGAACAGAAGGACAGTGGCGATGGAGACGTCGATGGTTGTGTGGTGGTGAATGGAACTGCTGCGGGGAGTGGGAGCAACGGCGGTGGTGTGGAACGGAGAGGGAGGAGCAGCGACGGCCGCGCGAAGATAAAGAGGGAGGAGCAGCGGCGGCGGCAGGGCTTCAAGATGAAGAAGAGCAGGAACGGCAAGGTCACGAGCCAGGTGAACACATGATGGAAGAGGGTTTGGCGGTGGAGCGAAGGTTGGCGGTGGAGGATTCGGGGGTGAGTGGTGGCGACGCCGGCGCTGGATTAGTGAAAGAGAGGGGTGGCAGCGTTGGGCGGGAGAGAGGACTGGCGGCGCAGTGGGAGGTTGAGAGAAAGAGGGATTTAGGGTTTGGAAAGGAGAAGAGGAGGAGAAGCTGCAGCCGCTGGTGAATAGTGGTGTTGTTGGTTCTGTCCGAAAACCGAGGTGAAGAAATATACATAGTGCTAGAATTAGGGTTTTGGGGTAAGAAATTACTGAACTACCCCCAAGGTTTCTGATGAGGCCTTTAGTCTTTTTTTCCCGATTTTTTGATTTGTTTTGGACCAAGACTAAAAAAACAAAATTAAAAAGAAACTTATAAGTGGAGGGGTACAAAATAACATTAATAGATTATCTAAAAAGGAAATAATTAAACTAGAAACTATTTAATCTTTTTTTTGTGTGCATTTTATAGATTTTATAATTTTTATGGCTTTTTTAACATTTTTTAAAACACAACAAAAGAAATAAATTTAATAAAAGCGAATAAAATTGGGAGCTGACAAATACATAGAGCTTGGAGAAGTCGTTGAGAATACTTGCTAGGAGGAGTCCTTAAGAATACTTGATGTAAGGAGGAATCATCAGTATACTTGTTGAAGCCTGAAAAGGGTTGGAAATAATACTTGTATGGAGGAGTTCTTGAGAATACTTGTTGCTAGGAGAAGTCCTTAGAATACTTGTGGGGAGAAGTCTCGTAGAATACTTGTAGGAAGAGTCCTTGATAATACTCGTTGTGGTGAGTTGAAATCTTGGTGGTAACCAAGGACTGGACATAGCCCATTGATCAAGGATGAACCCGGATAAATCTCGTGTGTCTTCTTCTTATGCTTTAACTCTGTCTTCAGCAACCATTGTATATCCACTACAACTTTATTTAGAAGACCGCACATGTGCAAATAACGCTAAACAGATTATTAAACGTTGTCAATCGCGAAGATTTTTCACAGACACAGTGTAAGTACAGATAGCACCCTAAGAGGGGGGTGAATTAGGTTCTCACGATTTCCACCTTATTAAAATCGAGTTACTTTCAGTTTGATCAGAATCAGAATCATCAATTATGACAACAGCGGAAATGTAAATTGCTGAAAGTAAAAAGTAAGGGAAGAGAGAACCACACAAGGATTTTATCCTGGTTCACCTTCAAACCACAGAAGGCTACGTCCAGTCCCCGTTCTAACTCAGGGATTTTTCCACTATGATCAAGTAATCTTACAGATGCTTGCGCCAAGGACCATAAGAATATCTATCAATCTTTCCGAAAGCACACCACTTCCGATTGATCAAGCGTTCTTATCGATACTCGCGCCAAGGACCCTAAGAAGACCTATCAACCCTCAGAAAGCACACCACCTTCTGATGACACCGAACACTACGGTGGACTTTGAATCAAACCGATTCAAATGACCTTTTTCCACTACCACCAAACACTATGGTGAATGAATCAAACCGATTCAAGATGAAGAAGCTTTTGCTATGGCTGAACAATCCTTCTTTCTAATTGGATTGGTCTTAGTTTGTATGCTCCAGACAATTTACAATGAAGGCTCAATTATTTTGAGTTTCTTAAATGTTGAACAACATAAGTGTTCTTATGGAAATGAAAGAGCAATTACTCAGAATAATGTTTCTAATGAATATGAAAGTTGTTTTTATGTTCTGAGCATCAATGGAATTTTTATAGGCACTAGAGGTCATCCATGAACCATTGCAAAGCTTCCCAAATGACTTGGGATGCATTGGTTCATGAAACAATACATCTGGTCGTGCAAGTAATCGATTACATTAATAGGGTAATCGATCACGCTACTAGCCGTTGGAGTAACGTACCTATTTTCAAATGTGTAATCGATTACTTGGAGCTGTGTAATCGATTACACTAAGTCCATTTCTTAGTTTATTAAACTTTAAGTCCTAATTGAGTGTTTCTATCATATTTTAGTTATGAAATAGTGTTATACTCAATTAATCAATTGTCTATGAGCCTTCATAGATAAAATAACCTTAATAAAGCATAACACACTAAGTAAGAAGACTTACTAAGAGCTAGAACCCTGATAGTTGATCTTGAAGATTTGAGATGGTTCTTGAAGTCTTTCTTTTTCTTCTTTTTGTGATGTGCTTTGTCTTTATCAAAACTTCAGCCAGAGTCCAAGAGGAGACCTTCTTCACACAC
This sequence comes from Acmispon strigosus, assembly GCA_030819835.1. Lineage (NCBI taxonomy): Eukaryota > Viridiplantae > Streptophyta > Magnoliopsida > Fabales > Fabaceae > Acmispon > Acmispon strigosus. Next base: position 40,066,542 of record JAUAMA010000005.1, on the reverse strand, counting down.
AACCCAACCCACCTTCTTGTGTCCCTATGATATCCCTCATGTGTTTCTAGCATTGAAAGTTTCTTTAAAGGTTCCAAGGAAGGGTTGGTTATGTATGGATGGAGATAAACTCAGTATGGTGTAAGCATGTAATAGTGAGGGTGATCTATGAGCCTTATTAAAATAAATCTGAGTTGTCGTATTCCTTTCATGAGAGCGTTGTTCTCAAACTGAATATTTAAATAAAAAAATGTTTAATGAAAATAAAAACCTTAGAGTGATAGGTCCATGCACTACAACAAACTAGACACATAAGCTAGCACGACCCTAGAGCTTCAATTTATGCAAGGATTAAAACGTGATATTTTGTACATGTAGGGACAAAATTTATAATATTTTCTGGCCAAGTAGGAAAACCATAACTAGTTATATTTAGAGGGATCAAATACAAATTTATCATTATTTTTAATTAGGTTATCTAAACATATATGAAATTATATATATATATATATGAAATAAATTTAATTTTAATAATTTTGAAAATATTATTAAGTCATATAACACATTAAAAGTGAACAACAAATTCTAAGATAGCGTTTGGTGAATCGAACAGGACAAAACATAACGTAATAGGACAATAATATTTTGTATATTGTATTTAGTAACTCCAAGGCATCATAATAGAACCATATATTTCTTAAAGTATATAACTCTGTCATGTTTAACATTTGATTGAGTATAAAAAATTGAATTAATAAAATATTATATATAATTTTACAAAATTATCATATACAAGTTAAATTTTTCTAACTATTTAATTTGTAATAATATATTAGCAATAAATTTAAGAAAATACTTATAAATGTTAAAAAATTCAATATTTTGATTTTTAATATTTTTTTGTTATAAATAATTGTTAATAAAGTTGAACACATAATTATTTTGTAATTATTATTGATTTATAATAAAATTTATATTTATATGTTATTTTTATCATTTTATTATTAACATTATTATTATTATATAATTAAAGCTTTCAAATATAAACTAGGAGTATTTTTTACCGTGCAAAAATTTTAAGAGAGTATTTCATTCTGTTCTCCTTAGTTTCACCTTTACCGAGAGAACCAAAATGTCTCGCTGATAAGTCTTTTGTCATGTTATGTTTCATCTTAAAATATAAAAAATGGAACAGAACACATAAGTTTTGTTTTATCCAATTCAGACGTGTCTACCAAACACTACCAACATATTTTAATGAATGTCTTTGAAACCATTCTAATCGTAACACCTCAAATCTATGATAAAATAAATTTTTTTAGAGAACAAAAAGTCATTAAAAATCAAAAGATGATTACAACCCCGAAGGGAGGAAAAAGAAACCACAAACCACAAAACCAACGTAGACAAGACAAAACAGCCTACCCCCAGAGTACACAGAGAAAGAACAGTCAGAAAACAGAAAAAAGGCTTCCAACACCAAAAGGAAAACCAAAACGCCCACTGCCGACCAACAAAACAAACCAAGGACTCCTAAAGGCAAGCCGGCAGACATTCCTTCAGCTCCTCCTCACGACCACGAATAGCTTCCAAATCACTACCAGGGAATTCCAACCCCACTAATTTTCCGATAAGCCACACATTCTTAGCACGCGTAAAGTACCCACCAGATACATGATCCTCCAAAGAAAAACTTGAGGAGGAAAGATCTACATTATAAGAAGAAAGGCCAACCAGAGTGTGGACACAAGGGCTATCACTACCATCAACACCCTTTGATTTCTTTGGCTGACCACAGGACCTTCGAGGGCCCACCTTAGAAACTCGCCTATCCCCTAGCTTCTTCTTAGGACGACCTCGGAGCCTTAACAGAGTGAAATCGAGAAGCTCAACATCCCCCAACACCACCTCAGAATCAACCCCACCCTGACCCCAAGGTCAAGATCCTTGCTAACACTGATACTCTCCTTTGGGAGACCACACAACCTTATGGAAGGAGCCACCCAAGGGAACACAACAAGAGAAAAACCCGCTTCCGAAGGCATTGGAGAATCAACAACTGACGGCTCATTGCAGACGTTTGCAGCCGAGCAAGCCACTTGCGGCCGCGAAGGTGAAAATGGACGAGCAACACCCTCCACATCTAACGAACCAAAAGCGCTAGTGGAAAGAATAAAGAGATCAGAAATATACGTTCCTTCATCATCACAAAACACATCCCTTACTGCATTTAAAATCCAGCTAGATGCCCACAACATTTCAAAAACTCTAAAGCATAACTGCTTACATGGAAAGTTGTCTACCATTTCAAAAATAGGTCCCTTAAAAATAGCAACACCATTAATACCAACCGAAATAATAGGAGAAATTTTAAAAACCATTAATTTGTTTCCAACAAAATCATGTGGCATTAATGATAAATAATCTGTCTCTCTCCTCCCACTATACTGTAATCTCGATCTTTCGCCTTCCAACGGCACCAGAGAGACTCTAGAAAAAGCAATTCATCAGGACCTCTAGAGACCTCTTTAACTTCAACACACCGAGTTGAAGCTTTCGCTTTTGGAAATAGCATAACGTTAGGGATCCTTTGGTCCACAAGGCATCACCAACTCCTATCAACGAACATATCTTCCTCCGCAAAAGAGATTGATCTGGCTCTGTACTCCTTCGTCTTCCCAGACACAAATTCGGACCAAGATTTTGACCCCATGAGTGAGCCTTTTTCCTTTTTCTGCCATGACAGAGCACTGGTCCTCCTCGCCACCTTTGCCGTCATTTGAGGATCGCTGCGTCGCTGGATCAAACCTTTATCACTCAAACGAGGGAACTTGGCTGGAGTAACATACAAAAAGGAGACTCTTATCCTAACCCCTTCAAGATGTTTCAAAGTCGAACAATCATTCTCCTTAGACACATAACGAATGAAACCAAACCGAAACCTCCTCCTAGACTTCTGCCGCCGTTGAATGAATACGCTCTTCACCTTCCTATATTGCAGGAAAAGGTTCCTCACATGATGATACTCCACTGAACCCGATATTCCATCAATGAACGAAGTGTATCCAAAATGTGACAACCCACCTCCGTCACAAGGTACTCCGTCAGAGTCACCTTCTTGTTCCTTTTCTTTTTGGTGAAAGGGATTTTGATGATTAAAAAGAACAAAAGAGGTTTTTCTCTACCAACTACTATCAAATCTCTTTCAAGACTCAATCATAGTATAGTAACGGGTTTTTTCGTCTCCATAGGGATTGGGTTGATTTAAAATCGGTTCTTTAGAGTTTGAGAAAGTCAAAAGAAATATTTGTTTTGATTTTGGGAAAAGATATAGTATAAGAACAAAAAGCAATTCTGATAAAAATAGCACTTGGGTAATAGATTCACTTAACCAAATTATGTTTTCCACAATCGGATAACTATATGAATTTAGAAATCGATTTCATGGTGATTTAGCCTAGAATTTCTATTTGTTTATGCCATAATCAAATAGACTTTCAATTTCAATTACCAAAACTAATACCTTAGTGTTTAGCTAACCCAATTGAAGCATCAACATTCTTTAGTTCTGGCCATCACAATTGATTCCCGCCCTTACACCCAAGTGGCGGATTAACCGATTAATCTAATCCCATTTCCCTTAATTCCTACCAATAACCATTGTGTAGAAATAAGCAAAGTACTTGCGTCGACTTCAAGTAAAATAAGCATGGGGAAAAGATTCAAGAAAAGACAACTTTATTCACATAGAGCAACAGAAAGTTTAGAGCAAAACTTAGAAAAGATTCACATACTACCCGAATTCAAAAGAACTTAGCCTAACATGGCTAAGGAAAACATAATTAAAATAAAAAGAACAAACCTTGAAACAAGGGCTCTGAATGCCTCTTACAAGCTTCAAGAACAAGGCTACAAAGGAAGGAACTCAGGTTCCAGGGCTTAATACAAAAGAAAAGCCAAAAACCGAATTTATAGCCAATCTGCCAGCAAGCAAACGCTCAAGCGTTGGGTTTCAACGCTTGGGCGCTGGAAAAAGCATTGGATTCCCCTCTTCAGACAGAATGCCAACGCATGAACGTTGGGGTGCCAACGCTAAGGCGTTGGGAGCACGGCAGACTCCTCATTTTCTTGTTCTTAACCTTCTTTTTTGATTCCTTTCATCAATGCTTTGATGAGGCTTCATGGTGGCTTCAATAGGGTTTTGAAACAACTGAAGCAATCATTATCTTCATCAATTCTTCATTTTGGCATATGTTAAACAAGTTTGATGCTTCATCTCCTTATTCCCATAACCGTTCAGCCTTTAACCCTTTCCTCATCATCATTTCTTCATTATTCCTTCGTCAATTCTTATCATCAAGTCACCATGAACCACCTAATAATGACCAGAACTCTAACAAGGACTAAACTCTAATAAAACACAATTAAAAGGACTAAAACACAAAACTAACTAAATTATATGCAAATGCACAAATAAAGAGAAAACCCTAACAAAGTGAAATAAAGACTATATGAGACTCAATAAAATGAACTAAAAACAAGAGAAAAAGACCCTAAAAACATCATACGAATTCCAGTCATCACTTTTCACCCATTTCGTCATCATCGTTATGGCCTACCTCCGGAGCTTCTCCTTTCCGAGAGTATGCCGCCTTTGAGGCTAGGGCAGAAGAAACCCTAGCAGAGCTTTGTGGCATCTTCATGATGTGATTAAAATAAATTATTGTTAAAATCATAAAATTAATGTCCATCTTTATAAGATACTTAATTGTAACATTACCACTTAAAAAATCATGTGGCTTTTTATATGACTTAACATTTTAATCTTTATCATTCAAGATTAGATCTAACAGTCATGATTTACTCCTCCCGGATGCATCTTATGAGAACTATATTTTTATGTGAGAATAGTAAGAATAAATCATGAACATTAGATTGAATCATGAATGATATAGATTAAAGCATTACGTCATATGAACTTTTCAAAATGTCACATGACAATTTTAAGTGGTCACATGACCGCTAAGTAATTTTTAATCTTGACTATTCATTATTAGATCTATAAGTCATAATTTATTCCTACCATTACCACATTAAAATAATATTTAAATAAGTTACACCTACTATATATATATATATATCTAATATTGCATTAATATATCAATTATATATATATATATATATATATATATATATATATATATATATATATATATAAAATAGTACATTAATATATTGGTATCTTTGTGAGTGGTCTTGGTTCAATGAATATGATAAGATTTTGAAGTTCATAACTTTATTAATTAATATGATAAATAAATGATAAAAAAATATTAAATGAGAATTCAGAATATTACAATTTTTAATTATAAATATATCTTTTTACTAGTTTAAGGATAAGATATACTGATAGCTATTAGTCATGCTTGTGTGATTTTCTAAATAATGCTTAGATAGCTATTAATGTATGCTTATCAGAGTTTTGAAATAGAGCTCAAATTCATTGGATTTCTTACTCATGTTTCAAATAAAAATTAAATATAATACTTTCCTTTCTATATTCTCCATTCATAAAAGGAAATATATTATACATAAAAAATTTCTTGCCATATATGTTGTGCCAACATTAAAATGCAATCATATCTGTACTTAGGGCACGTGATTAATTAATTAATTAATGTTGTAACAGCAAGGGCTCAAAAAGGAGCTCATTTAGGTCTATAAAAAGAAGAGGTGAGAAAGTGAATCACACAAAACAAAAACAAAACTTCTTGCTCCCTAATCATCTTCTATTTTCTTTTCTTCTCTATACTATTGTCATGGCTAGGAAGAAAGTGATCCTCTCACTCGTAGCCAAGAAGAGAGAGAGGGACGCAGCATACAAGAAGAGGACGAAAACCATGAAGAAGGGTGTGGGTGATATTACAACCCTTTGCGGGATAGAGGCATGTCTTATAGTGTATCCAAATAATACCGACAGCCAGGTTCAGCCAGATGTTTGGCCATCTGGTGATAATCAGGTTCAAGAAGTGATAGCCCGGTTCAGAAACATGATTGTACATGAGCAGCAGAAAAACATGTTGAACCATGAAAGCCAATTGCAGAAAATGGTTCAAAAGGCCTGGGTGCAGCTGGAGAAGAAAAGGTGTGAAAATAAGAGGACCCGGACGAGCCTTTCCATGTTCAATTGTCTCAAGACACGAGAAGTTCCAGATGGTTTTAGCTTGGAAGATGCCAATGCTTTGGGAGAAATGATTGACAATACTTTGATGGAGATTGAGAAGCAGAGGGAGAAAGTAAAAAGGGATGAAAAGGAGGCTCATAAGAACCAAGCTAGCGTTATTGCTGATCTTGGAGCATCTGGGAGCAAAGGGAAAGAGCCAATGATGGACGACGATGATGATGGTCTGAAAATTCTCTTGAGTTACTTTGAAAAGCAAAATAATGAAATTTGATGCTCGCTAGGAATGAGTCGGATCCATTTGGTATTGTCTATTTCCAAAGTGTCCCTTGGCCAATTCCATTGTTCCTTTAAATAATTATGTTTAAGTTAGTTGTGAGAGTTCGCCCCCACCCAAGTTTTTGTTGATGTTCGATTTCATTTTGCTTTGTTAATCAATTATGTATGGTGATCTCTAGTGTTCTCCTTGTCTTTTCCTTGTTTCATAATGAAGTGCCTGGTTTTGTTTAAGAATATTCACTTTTCGAACTATTTGTTTTGACGGTAATTTCGCAAACAACAATTTGGTCTGTCTAGTTGGTAAGAAACAATTTTTTTTTTTCAATTCTGCGAAGATTATCTGCTTCTAATATCTTTTCATATAATTGAGACCACAGTGGTCGGTAAAAACAATGTGCAAGCAATTCTATCTACTTTTTGTTTGTCGGAGCAAATCATGCTTTGTGTTCTAAGTAGCATTTGAAGATGATGTTTGAGTTAAATACTTAGATTTCGATTAGATTTTTGAAGGCTTATTAAAGACTTTTTATTTATTATAAATTTTTCTGTATTCTTTAATTTTTTGACAGTGTTATCTTTGTTCATTATTTTGGTGCATCTTTTATTTTTTTAATAATATTTATTGGATTTGTCTAAATCACCTTAAGTAAATATTGAGTAAAATTATCTAGTCATAGGTGATCCAGTATATTTTGACACGTTTCTTAGAAAATTCCAACTCATAACGCATGTCAAAATACTACTAGGCCCCCTAAAACTAGATTGATTTTACTTCATATTTACTTTGATTGATTTAGACAACACCAAATTTATTTGGTAGGCTTTACAGAAATTATTTGTTTGATTTAGTTAACAATCATACGAGATTAGACATATTTTAACAAAATATGGGAGATAGGTATACTTGTTCCAAAACAAAAAAGCGCTTATATAACCCACTCTCACGTTATAATATAACCTAGAAACATCGAGATTGAGACTTAAAATGATAGTTTCCATGTTTTCATAATATTAAAGTTTTATGATTACGGCTGAAAAGCTTAACTGTGTGGTTCTAATGTATCCAACCTTTTGCCTTTTACAGGACATTCTTACGAAGGAGATCATTGGGCATGGTACTGAGCGAGGAGGTCTTTACTAGTTGACGAGGTGGTTCACCCAGGACATGCCATGCTTGCTCACGGAACAGTTGACAGGCAACTTTGGTTGTGGCACCGACGTCTTGGTCATCCATCTTTTGGGTATCTGAAGTTGTTATTTCCTAGTCCTTTTCCTAATAATTCCACTCATATGAAGTGTGAAACTTGCATTCTTGCTAAGAGTCATAGAGTTTCATTTCCTCCAAATAACACTAGAGTTGATTCTGTTTTTTCCCTTATTCATTCTGATGTCTGGGGCCCAGCTCTGAATTCTAATAAAAGTCAATTTCAGTAATTCGTTCTATTTGTTGATGGTTTTTCTCGCATGACTTGGATATACTTTAAGAAACATAATTCAGAAGTTCCTGAAAAATTCATTGCTTTTTACAAAATGATTCAGACTCAGTTTCAAAAACAAATCAAAGTTCTTCGTTCTGATAATGGTGGCGAATTTGTAAATCAGTCAATGCAAGTCTTTTTTCAGGAACATGGCCTTATACATCAAACTTCCTGCCCTCACACACCGCAACAAAATGGTGTGGCAGAACGCAAAAATCGGATTCTTCTTGAGATGACTCGGGCCTTACTTCTTGACTCCCATGTCCCATCCTCGTTTTGGCCTGAGGCTCTCGCTACTTCCTGCCCTCACGCACCGCAACAAAATGGTGTGGCAGAACGCAAAAATTGGATTCTTCTTGAGATGACTCGGGCCTTACTTCTTGACTCCCATGTCCCATCCTCGTTTTGGCCCGAGGCTCTCGCTACTTCCGCATATCTGGTTAACCGACTCCCTACAAAAATCCTCAACCATAAAACTCCCTTGCAAGCTCTAGCCACTCACACCACTATCCCTTCCATTTTAACCTTACCTCCCCATGTTTTTGGGTGCTCTGTTTTTGTTCATGTTCCTAAACCTGACCGTACCAGAAGGGGTATCGTTGCTATATCCCCGTGACTCGTCGCATCCATGTCACTATGGATTGTGATTTCTTGGAGTCTGAATTTTACTACCCTCAACTCAGTGGTCAGGGGGAGACCATTAGTGAACCACTAAGTTGGCTAAGTAATCTAAGTTGTTCCGATATTGTTCCAATAGAGCAGGTAGATGGAGCCACCGAACCTGCCAACGTTGAAGTAGTCAGGACTAATAGACCAGTAGACACAATCAATGTTCAAACTTTGGATGATGTCCAACAAGAGGTAAGTGAATCTCACTCTGATGACTTGTCACTTGATTTGAATAATATCACGTCTCATGATGACAGCTTAGTCCTGGAACTAGAGGAGCCAGAGACATGGACCCTACCTCCAAGGACAACAGAGATGTGCCTCCTAACAGATACTCTCCTGAGCATGTGTCATGTGTCTCCCGATATCCGGTACATGTAGCCAGAAGGAGAATTGCTGATACCGCCAAAGCATTTTCAGTCAAACTTCTCTCAGAGGATATTCCGAGAAATGCTCAAGAGGCAAAAAGGAAGGCGGAATGGCGAGAGGCAATGAACACAGAAATGGAAGCCCTTGTGAAAAATGGTACATGGGAGAAGTGTGTACTACCAGTTAGGAAGAAGCCAGTGTGATGCAAGTGGGTGTTCACCATCAAGTATACAGCAGATGGGAGCATTGAGCGGTACAAGGCAAGATTAGTTGCCAAAGGCTACACACAAACTTATGGCATTGATTATGCAGAAACTTTCATCTAGATGCTTGAAAGATCTCTCAGATGGCCATTCAATAAAACCAAAAATCTAGGCGTTGATACACATCTTAGAATGGTATTTATCAGCCTCAGAGGAAACCCATGGACCCCATCATGGATTGTAGGAAACTCCACCCAATGTCGTATGCTTTAGACATATCAAGTTTCAGCCCAACCACCCCTATTTTACCATATGTTTTCTTTCGCATGTAATGGAAGGAGTCAAATGCGATAAGTGCATTGTTTGTAATTAATCTACCTAGAACAAAAGCACTTTGAAAATGCATAACAATACGGGGAAGAAACTACTTTATTATGTTTCAATTGTCTTAGAAATGAGCTTACAGTAAACATTACACAAAGAAATTGCGCTGAACTCACTAGTATGCTTTGGTTTCTTGACTTTAGGAATTAGGTAGAAAAGTGTCACTATACCTCCGAACTCACTAGCATGCTTTGGTTTCTTGACTTTAGGAATTAGGTAGAAAAGTGTCACTATACCTCCTAGGGTCCACTCATCATTAAGCACTGCATTCACAATATCCTCCCCAATCACTGGCAAATACCTTTGATAAAAGAGAGACGGCAATCCATCCGGACCCGAAGCCACAATTGGCTTCTTCTCTTTTAAAGTTTCCCATACCTCCTCCCTAGTGAAATAAACACCCAACTTCCCTCTCATATCCTTAGTCACACGATCCTTCACAACCCTGGACAGAAGAGGAAAAAAGATCCTAAATAAAAAGAGCCATAACTTCTGCAATCTTCTCTTCCTTGTCTACTACAACTCCATCATTGCCTTGAATTTTTTGAACCCAATTTCTTTCCTTTCGCTGCAAAGCTTTATGGTGAAAAAAATTAGAATTTTTGACTCCATAATGTATCCACATCGCACGAGACCTCTAAGCCCACCACACCTCCTCACTTTGGAGAAGATCCTCCAAGCGAGTCTCTAGAATTCTCAACCTCTCGAGCACCCTTTCCTTCCCTTCCTTCCCCATAAGTCCCTCAATATCCTCCTTTATCTCTTTTATTTTTGAAGGAAGCTCCCCAAACCATTTCTTTGCCCAACGTGACAAGTCCCCCAAGCAGCGGTTAACCTTAGCATAAGGATCGTCGTTATTGTTCATCCATGCCTCCCCAACAACCTCATCGCAAGCATTATCTCGCAACCAAACCTTTTCAAACCTCTGAATTCTCCTCCTTCGACCAAACTGCATCTGTCTAGGTAAAAAGTCCATAGATAAAGCCATGTGGTTAGAGCGAAATCTTTCTAGATGATAAAATTTAGGGTTAATGGTTTGACTGGTCCCTGAGTTTGTATCAATGTTTGCGATATGTCCCTCGCCGGAAAAAAGTTTGATATAGGTCCTTCAGTTTGCACTAAATTTGTATTTAGTCCTCGCCGGAGACCGGAGCTCCGATAAGTGCAGATGTGGCTTGCTGACTGTATTAATGATGCTCACGTGGATTTGTTTTTTAATTTTTAGGGATGCCACGTAATAAAAAATCATTTTAAAATTAAAACCCCTAATTTATCTAAATCTAAAATTAAGCCCAAAACCCAAATGCCTAATTCAATTCTTAAATCTGAATTAGTAACCCAAAAATCAAAAATACATCGTGCAATCCCTAACTCCTCAATTTGGTGAGACTCTCTTCGTGGTTCTTCTTCTTCTTTTATTTCTCGTCTCCATCGTTTTTCTTCATTTATTCCTCGTCTCCATCGTTTTTGTCCAATTGGAACACTCTGGATTCAGATCCTTGTGACTGGAATAATACCTAAAGAATTGGGCATGTTGACATCTCTTAAGGTGATGGGTTTGGGAATGAATCAGTTATCAGGACCGGTTCCTCCAGAGCTAGGAAACTTGACCCAAGTTGTAAAAATGTAAAGTCAATATGCTCTTCTCAAATAATGAAAGTATTGACTCTTTAAATCGTGTCAGGGATTCATTTATATTCAGCTATATTTGCATTGTTGTAGAAACTTGCAGTCCAACGGGTTGACTGGTAGGCTACCTCCAGAGCTTGGAAATTTGATACACCTTCAAGAACTTCGGCTAGATATGAATAAACTTCAAGGACCTGTTCCTGCTGGTGGCAGTTCAAATCTTTCCTCTATTCTTGAAGAAGAAGAAGAAAAACGATGGAGACAATGAATATAAGAAGAAGAAAAACGAGACGAGGAATAAAAGAAGAAGAAGAACGACGAAGAGAATCTCAGCAAATTAAGGAGTTAGAGATTGCACGATATATTTTTGATTTTGGAGTTACTAATTTAGATTTAGAATTGAGTTAGAGATTCAGATTTTGGGGTTAATTTTAGATGGCTTAATAGCACTTTTGGTCCCTCACTTATCACGGTTTGACACTTTTGGTCCCTTACAAAAAAAATTAGCTTAAATGATCCCTAACAAATACAAACAGTTGCAACTTCAAATTTCCATCCATCTGCCGTTAGTCAACTAACGCCTCTGACTGACGTGGAAAAAATTAAAGGACGTGGCATGGTAGTAGGAGAGAGAAAGGGGCCTGATGCACAGCACGTGATATGTTGAAGGAAAAGAAAAACCTAATTTGGGAATTTTGGGGGCCAAAACACCTGAATCAAGAGAGGGCAGCGTGGAGAAGGGAGTAACGAGAGCGGCGGCGTTGGCGGCGAAGGGAGACGAGAGCGGCGGTGTTGGCGGAGAAGGGAGACGAGAGCGGCGGTGTTGGCGGAGAAGGGAGTCACGAGCGGCGGCGGTGGTGCATCAAGGTGTTGGAAACGACGACGCAGGCACGGCGGAGGGAGGCGCGTGTTCCTCCGCTCAATCGTGCTCGCCTCTGCCATCACCATGGTGGCTCTGCTCCGCGCCCCATCGGTGCCTCACCATGTCCTCACCCAAGAGCTTTTCCTCGATTTTCCTCTAGGGTTTCATGGTCGATGGCTTCGATTGCAGGGGTAACTACTACGATATCTTCTTCTCTATTTCTTCTCGATTGCAGGGACGGTTGGGGTTCGATGGGAGGTTTGAGGGTTCGACTTCTTCTGGTGTTGTGTTGTTGGATTTGTGGTGTATTGGGGATTTATGCTTCTTCTTCTCTATTTTGGGGATTTATGCTTTTGGGTTTTTTTTTTTGGATCTGGTGTTTTGTTGGATTTGTGGCGCAGGTATTTGTTTGATGATGAAGAAGAAGAAATTGATGGTGGCTGGAGCTTCAACGACTCTAGCATCTCGGACCTCGCATCCGTGACGACGAGGCTTAGCGGTGGAAGGGGGCAACATCGACTTCAAAACGGCATGGGCGATGTTCAAGACGTTGTTTATTGAAGATGATGATGAAGCAGATGTTGGAGATGATGATGGTGCTATAGATGATGATGAAGCAGATGTTCAAGAAAATGATGATGAAGAAGATGAGGTTTGGGTAAATAATGTATTTCTAGGTTTTCTGGGTTTTTGGGTTGAAAGATGAAGATGATGAAGATTAAAGAAGAACATGGAATTGCTGGGTTTGTATTGTTTTTTGTCACTTCAGATGTTGGGTTTGTATTTTTTTTAATTTATATGTTTTATTTATTTAAATTACTAATGTGTCATGGTCTTTCTCTCTCCCATGAGCGGCCACGTCACTTCTGTTAGGTCACATAAGCAAAAAACGTTAAGTTTGACTAACGGCAGATGGATGGAAAACTGAAATTGCAACCGTTTGTATTTGTTAGGGATCATTTAAGCTAATTTTTTTGTAAGGGACTAAAAGTGTCAACCCGTGATAAGTGAGGGACTAAAAGTGCTATTAAGCCATCTTAGATTTAGAAAGATTAGGGGTTTTAATTTTAAAATGATTTTTTATTATGTGGCATCCTAAAAAAATAAAAATAAAAATCCACATAAGCATCATTAATACATTCATCAAGCCACATTTGCACTTGCCGGAGCTCCGATCTCCGGTGAGGACTAAATACAAACTTGGTGCAAACTGAGGGATCTATATCAAATATTTTTCCGGCGAGGGACCTATCGCAAACATTGGTACAAACTCAGGGACCTGTCAAATCATTAACCCTAAAATTTAACTCATCAGGATATTTCAATCCAAGATGTTGAAGCGACCATCCTATCCAGCCGAGCCATGACAGTATGTGAGCCCTCTTGCCTGTTGCACTAGGTAAATTGATTCCCATCGTGCATGAGGTCTAACAAACCATAAGCATGCAAAGCCTCTCTGAAATTTTTCATCAACCCACGATTTGGATCAACGCCAACCCATTTTTTCAGATTCAGACCTAACCAAATTGAGATCACTGAAAAACATCCATTCGTGATAAACATGTTGCACTCCAAGGTCCCTAATGAGATCACATGTTAAGTGTTTATGTTGTGCCTCAGGATGGAATATACCCAAGTAGCTCGCCAGCTCTGTCCCCCGTCCCCCCCCTCCCCCCCACGGTGACTAAAACATCAATAAAGTTTAATGAATAAGATAATAAGCTAACCTCCACCCCATCTTTCTATAGTTGAGCCAAACCACTTGCCCTCTCTCTTCCATCCCCACAACAACTAATAGAGATAACATTTCTTATATCCTTGATGCCTCACGTCCTGTTCATTTCAAAATCCTTCTGCATTGTCTCCATGAGGAAGACGATAGACGGACATTGGGACCTGCATATTTCCTTAAGAGCTATAACTGAGTGAGGATTCCCAAGCCCCGATAGTTGTGGGCTATAGTTTTCACTGTTGTCGGTGGGGCTGCTGAAGAACCTCCACTGTTTGAAATAAGCGTAGTTTTTCCCCGCACCCCTACAAGCCTCTTCGCCCTCAACCTCCATAGGAACAGAGATCTCATCAAAATGCCTTTTATGAGCAATAGGAACTACAAGATGACACGCTGGTGTGACATCACGAGCCTATATTTTAAGTTTTACCCTTCCTTGTTTCTTGATTACAACGACACCCACTGAGTTGGACAGGGGTTCAGAGATTGCATCTGTCAAAGCATTGTCTTATACGATGTTCTTCAAAGTAACTTCCATTGAAGAAGGGATAAAAAGTTCCCCCACAACCGCAACAACTACAGGTTGAGAAGTCCTTCCAGTGCCCAACATCTTAGAGGTTTTCTGAGACAAATTGACCTGAATCACAGACAATACGACCTTCTCCACATTTGGAAATGGGTCCACACTTTCCCCCACAAACAACTCTGGTACACGTAGGTCCACTCCTAACCCTAAGTTCTCCTTTTGGCCAACAATAATAACACCCCCAGGTGGAGGAGATTTTTCTTTGACAAAATTATGCTTCTACTCTACTTCTGCGTATTATCCACTAGCACCTGGTTAATACTAGCTCTCGTTAGTAGGGGATTGTACTACCACCTCAGATTCTTGATGAACCGGCACTAAGTTTACATCAACTCTTGAGGCCATACAGACACTGCAATTATCACTACTCTAGGTACATATATTTCTTAGAGCCCATGGGTTTTCGTATGGGCTCCCTTGTCACCCACTTTCTCAATTCAAAAACCCTCAGGGTTGCACCATATATTTCTTAGGGCACTATAAAGAGAACCCTTTGTGGATTGGATTTTCAATCACCAGCCTACCCACCAAACTATTCTCACACCCACCCACGGCCTTCGCTTCGAAAAAAACTAAGGGAGTTTCCTCTTCCCCTCCCCCACACCATCACCGGACACCACAGAACCCCCACGTTCAGGCATTCAAGCTGACGTACGCAATAGGCAATACGCAGAGCGACAACGTAACCACGATCAAAACGGTGAAAGCACGATGAAAAACGTACGTCAAAAACCACTATACGCAATCCCCGCTGATAGAAACCCTAGTAAAGGGGGAAAACAATGCTAGGTTCTTTGTTTGTTCTTTAATTCCTTAGCGAACCCTAAACATTACTTTAGAAGGAATCAAGTATGAACTCTTTTTGAACCAACTACTCATTTGTACAACGACTTTTGAATGTCAACTGTTATGGTTTTCTTATCACATTTTTTATTATGTTATACAAAATAAATATAATATATATATAAATAAATTTATTTTAATAATTTTAAAAGTATTATTTAGTCATATAATATACTAAAATTAACAACAAATTCTAAAGATGGTATTGAATATCTTGAAGCGATTCTCGTGATAAGACCTAAAATTTATAATATAATGAATCATTATTAAAATAATAAATTTCCATATAGTTAAAAATAACATATATGAAAATCCGTTACATATACTTCTTATAGGATATAACTTTGTTTGATATAATTAATAGTATGAGACATAAAAAGTGGTATAGGACTTTATTTTTAATTTAACATTTTTATCGTTTTTTAACTAAATTAAGACAAATATAAAAGTTAAAATAAAAATATATATATTATTCAAACATAAAAATACAATAATATAATTATCATGCCACTGATTGACTACTTTGATTTCACATATGATTAAAAAATAAATATTTTTATTACTTTATAGAAATAAAACTTATATACCATGAATATATGTATGAATGAGAACCTCATAAAAGATTTTCTCATAGCCATAAAACATTCCTATCCAAGCCATATCCATTTCATTAAGTGGTTACTTAATTTCCAAAATTTATGGTTTGAATACAATTAATTTTCTGTTTTAATTTCCATCATTGACTCTCCATTGTTTAAAAAATTTATACATCAATTATGATTCGTGATTTATATAATGCAGTTATATTGGTATTCTACCCAACAAGTGGTTAGAATTTAACTTGCTTGATTCACCCTAAATAATGTCTCAAGTTGAATGAGTTAATTCTACTAAAATGTGATTTTTTTCTAAAGGAAAATATTTGTGGTCAAAAAAGTATAAAGATATTCTTATATATAATTAATAAAGTCAAGAAGGTCTTATCCTAGAATTAATTTAGGTCTCTTCAGGGTGAATATAAATAACTCATGTCTAGAGCTAGAAAATCACAAAGCAAATAACATTTCTCGAATTCTTGTTCCTCCTATTTTCTTTCATCCTCACTATCACCATGGTCAAGCCAATGAAGCCCATATTGAAGGCTGCAGCAAGAAAGGCAGCATTTTTGAAAAGGGTTTTAGGTGTTGTGAACACAAACTCCACTCCTGGGTACGTGGTAAGATTCACTTTTGTACCGATAACGGACGAGGAGAGGGACCTGATGGAGAAGATTGAGGAGAATAAAGAGATACTTGAGAAGCTCAAAGCTGAAACTAGGGAGAAAGGGGTCATTATTGGACTTCCTTAGACATTTGCTTTCATATTTTATCGTTTTGGCACAGTCCAATGTCTTGATTACATGTTGGGTCTTTATGTATGTCTGGGATGTTATGTCTTCCAATAATAAAATATATATGTAATAATATCAAAGGCTTTGGCTTTTGTTAAATCTTGGTGTATTGTTCTTGCTTGTTTTATATATGTTTTGATTATGGACACTTTTTTCCGTGATGCTTATTGCATAGGGTTCACATTATTATTTGATTTGTCTTAAAAAAAACATTATTATTTGATTAAAGAGGAGGGATCCATCGACTCCTGGAGCAATTAAAAAACGTACTCCCAATATTAACCCTTTATTTTTATTAGATTATAACCTAACAATCAATCACGTGACCCAATCTACTCCTTGATCCTTACGTTCCCTCAACGAGTTCTTCATGTTCTCGTTTCCGACTTCCCTAGCACCAAGCTTCAGCGTCTCTCCTCCTCGCCGAAGCCCACTCCACCGTCCTCTCCCACGAAAGAAAAAAACATGTCACATATTTGTAACAGGACCGGCGTTAATCTTGAGCAAATCGTTCAGGTAATTCACTATTATAAGAATTGTTATTTTATCACGCCACTATTATAAGAATCGTTTGCAAGCTCGTTGACGCCAAACTCGTCTCCGCCAATCAAGCCGTGATAGTCACACCGTTTCCGTCTTCGTGCGTCGCCGTTCCCGTCTTCTCCCTTTGGCTGCTCTTCTCTACCACACTCGTGAATACTCTTGATCTGCTTTTACTTCTAGGGTTTTGTTTTAAAGATTTTTGTTGTTGTTTAGTACTAGGGTTTTTTTTTTTTTAATCATGAGAAAGTTTCTCTCAAAATATCTAGGGCACCGATGATAGATATTGTTGGAATGATATCAAAAATCTCATAAGAAAGAGTTTAGATGTTGGAGATGCTGAAGCTGTTTTCAATTATTGAACGAAAGCAGGTTGAAAAACCTGACTTTTTCTTTCAAATCCAATGCAATGAAGATTCTCGAATGGTAAATTTTTGCTGGGTAGATGCTAGATCAAAGATTAGCATACCAAAAATTTGGTGATGTCATAATTTTTGATACCAAGTACAAATCTAACAAGTATAATATGCCTTTTGCTCCATTTACTGGATTGAATACTCACTATCAGTCAATTTTATTTGGTTGTGCTTAATTTAAAGATGAGACAAAGGCTTCTTTTACATGATTGTTTAAAACTTGGCTTCAGGAAATGGATGGGAAGAAGCTTGTATCTATCATAACTGATTAGGATTTTGCTATGAAGGCTGCTTTGGCAAAAGTATTTCCTGAAACTCGGCATCGCCTTTCCTGAAAAGTTAGCTCAAATATATCACAAAAAATTCATTTTCAAGCGAGACTTAAAAAGGTGCATTCAAGATTCATCTAGTATACAAAGTTTTGAAGAAGAATGGAATCGTTTAATGATTGAGTGTGGCTTAGGGGAAAATGAATGGCTGGAGGGGTTATATAAGATTAGAGAATCTTGGATTCCTATTTACAACAGAAGCACATTCTTTGCTGGGGTTTATGGATGGTTCGATTATGCAACCACTACCAGATGATCCACAATTTCGTGCTTTCTTCCTGGCTCATCAATTCAATCACAAAAGAAATCACTGCAAGCGTGATTTTATTCGAATACCATCGCAGAAATTTGGCTTGATCTGCAAACTCCCTTCGATCAGAGGAATGGACCTCGAGCTTTTCAGCTGAAGAAGAATCTTATGCAGTGCATGCAAGGAAATCTTCATGTTAGTCAATACTTCACAAAGATCAAGACTCTATGGGAGGAATTAGGTGAATAACGCCTTGTTCATCATTGTAATTGCGGTGGTGTTCAGCCTCTTATAATGCCTGGTAACAATCAAGGAAAGTTAAACTGAAAACAAAAACTTTACACTATACATATTTACATACATTCAAGAATGAAAGCTATCGTAATGCAATAAATATTGGCACACCTCCCCGGCAACGGCGCCAAATTTGATAAAGTTTTTTTTTTCTATTGTGCTACTTTTAGCTAAATATTTATGATTCAATCATAGTAAACCAGAAACGGGTTATGTTATCTTCTGAGAGTTGGAATACTTATGTCATTCAATATTTAACAAAATCTAATGATGGTTTCTCAATAGGTTGTTTGTTTAGAAATGATCATGAAAATATAAAGAAAGCAAATAAAAGAGTTGGCTTCACCAAGGTTGATAGTTTTGCTAGGATTAGAATTTCGTTGTCTAGCCTCTATGTTTTCTATTGATTCACATACAAATATTGTTCTATGCAATTGGTTCCTCTACCATTTCTTATCTTGCTACCCAGACCTCAGGCGTAGAAGATTCTCGACTCAGCTATATTAACTCTCAATCCCTTGATTGATTAACAATAGTGAGTAGCATGAAGCATGAATGTTTGAATAGACTAATGATCTAACCCTATCCCTAGACCTTAGAATCATTAGATGATGTTACCTAGTTCAGATTTAAATAGCCAGTTCCACCACCCTATCAAATCTAAATTCCTGTTATAGGTGATCAATCCAAAACAAGCATTAAGCACCAGGTAAAATCATTGAATCATGGAAAAAAAATATGATTAACTCTAGTTCGGACTCAAGAACATATAAGTTCCCTACACAAGTTCAAATCAATGAAAATATCCAAGGCGATCAATCTAAGATATACCATGAAGCATAAGAGAAAATCATTGATTCTTTAACATAGAAACATAGATTTTGCATTAAAGGAACTCAAATACATTACATGAGAATCAAAACACTAGTTCCAATCCCAACAAAAGAGAGTTTAGCTATCCATTTCCATGGATAACTTTACAATCATAAAAGAGGAGAAGAACTATGAAAAACCAAATTCATGATGCTTCCCCGACGATAAGTCCAGCTCCAAAGCCTTCTCTCTTGCCTCCTAAGCTTTCTCTCTTGTTTCTCTCTGTTTTTGTGTGAAGAGGAATAGAGAAAATGGCCAAACACCAGTTCAAAAAGCGGATCTCTAGCTTAAATAGAAAATTTTGCACTTGTTTGGCTTAAGCCTAATCAGATCTAGCTTAAGCCAAAAGATTACTTCAACCCAAGGTAACTTCTTTGGCTTAAGCACAACCAATATGGCTCAAGCCAGAAATCCAATCATCAGACCCGTGCTTCATGCTTCCCTGCCACTTTTTGGCTTAAGCCTGCCAAGCTTGGGCTTAAGCCAGATTTTCTAGAAAGTTTCCTTTCTTCCTGCCAAGTTTTGGCATAAGCTAGATCCACCAAACATGAATTTCTTTCTCTTTTTGGAGACTTTTTGGCTTGAATCCTGTTGCTTTTCATTAAGCTTCATACCTACACCAAAAATTAGGGATTAGTACCAAAATTTACATTTTTTGTTTATAAGCCAAAATGTATTCAAAAATAAGCACAAGGGGTGCTTAACCCGAATACAAATAAGATAGTGTCAAGAGCCATTCATACTAGACTAATTCAGTACACCAAGAGAAAGAACAGGGAATTACAGAAAAGAAAATTTATAGTTGAGAAAAGCTTGTCCTGCTTCAATTCCTGCCTCCCTTCACCTTTCCTTCCACACACACACATATATATGGTATATATAAATATATGCAGCTTCCCTTCACATGCCCTGCCACCCTGCCATAATATATCTACCTTTCAGCCCCCTTATTTGCCAGATATCAGAGACGCAGATCTTCTTCACCTTTAGATAAATTTTCATTTCCAATTGGTTGCTCCCACCAACACAGCGTATTATAGTATAAACAGGCCATCAACCTCCAAGAAAAATCCAGACCTGCAGAAGAAAATTCAACAGAAAACAACCTACACCAGCACTCAAAATAGAAGAATTCTTGATCCCACCTCAACTGCAAAGCGACATCCCAACTGCCTCAATTCAAAACTTCTCGTGAGAGCCTACACCAGCACTCCAAATAAGCAACCGCATAAAGGCGCAGACTTGCAGTTGCAAATAAACAAAGCAAGATTCCAATACCATTCAAGAATAACACAACCCATTGAAATCTTGGAACTACATACCCATCACCTACAAGCCTAACATTACAGAGCATCAATACAACTAAAGAGATTCATGATCCATTCAAACAACGAGAATTGAAATCCACGGAATTTAGATCTACACCAAAGCCAAGTCTTAACCTGGATAATATCTATGGCTCTTCCAACTTCAATATTCCCTTCCTTGAAAATAACTTTATTCCTCAAATTCCAGATAAAACTTACTGTTGCAACCCAAATTAAAGCAAGCACATTACCGATTTTCCTGGGGCCTGAGCAGTGTTGAAGGAAGTGAGCATGGCCTTCATTCGGGATTGCTAATGAAATACCCAGCCAAGAATAGACCCCCATCCAAATAGTCCATGCGACTCGGCAAGAAAAAAATAGATGAGAGGTTGATTCTGCTGACGAGGAGCACATCACACATGAGGAAGGTATATCTGCAGGAAGAGCATTTCTTTTCAAAAGATTGACCTTTGTTTGGATCCGGTCCAATAAGATTTTCCACGATAAACCCAATAAATTAGAGGGGGCCTTAATTGACCAGATTTTCCTAAATATTCCTCCACTCCCTTCAAGAACGTCTCCTTGTAGTATTGCATAGGCTGAACTCACTGAGAAAATTCCAGATTCCTCCTTAGGCCACTCCCAACGATCTGGCCTGCCCTCAATAAGTGAGACCCCATCAATCACACTCCTTAATTCAGCAAACATGCCCTGTTCCCTACCCATTAAATTCCTACGCCAAGTGAAATTCCAATTCCAATTTCCATTTATCCATCCACCCATTTCTTTAAAACAAGCCTGCTATTGTAGAGATAAATTAAAAAGACGCTGAAATCTCTCTTTGAAGATACCAATTCCACTCCAGTTATCCTCCCAGAATGAAAACTCATTTCCCTCCCCAACCTTTCTTCGAATAGAGGCATCGAACCATCCCCCTTCCTCCCCAGCAAAACAAACTGAGAAAAGGTCCCTCCACCAGGACGACGCCTTGGTATGATCAGAATTTTTATATTTAGCGATAAGTAGTTGACGCCACAAACAATTCTTCTTAGTTAAAAGCATCCATATCCATTTGCTTAATAGTGCCATGTTGAATAATCGAATATCCTTCACACCTAAACCACCATCCGCCTTGGGCCTGCAAACTTTCTCCCACTTTACCCAGGATATCTTCCCCTCACCCTCAACGCCACCCCAAAGGAAATTCCTTAAAATTTTGTTACATTCCCGCACTATCCCAAGGGGAATTTTAAAGAAAGAGAGGAAATATAGAGGGATGGAGGTAAGAACAGATTGAATTAGGCATAACCTACCTCCAAAAGACAAATGTTTTTGCTTCCACTTCGACAACCTCTTCTGCATGTTTTCTAGGACTGGGTTCCAGAATGAGAGTCTCCTCGGGTTTCCCCCTATCGGGAGTCCCAAGAAAGTGAAGGGAGTCTTCATACATCTGCAATTCAAAATGGCTGCATAGCTATTCAGAATCCCATTGTCTATATTTATTCCTGCTATCCGGCTTTTTGAGAAGTTAACTTTCAGTCCCGAAACCAGTTCGAAACAACGCAAAACACTTTTTATGAGATAGATATTTTGCAGTGACGCTTCCTCTATAAATAACGTGTCGTCGGCGAACTGCAGTAAGGATATATTTACCTGAGGGGCAGAATCAAAGCAGAAAGGAGAATATTTGCTCTTACTGACAGCTTCCCTCAACAAGCCACTAAGTCCTTCGACCACAATTAGGAATAAAAAGGGGGCAAGAGGATCCCCTTGCCTGACTCCTTTTTCTATACAGAACTCCTCTGACGGACTACCATTTACCAGAACAGATATTGATGAAGACTCCAAACACCCACGTATCCAAGTAACCCAATGCTCACTGAAATTCAGCCTCCTTAGCATGTACAGCAGAAAATCCCATTTGACAGTATCATATGCCTTCTCAAAGTCCACCTTCATTACCACTGTAGGTTTTCTTCTAAGTTTAGCTTCATGGATGACCTCGTTTGTGATGAGGACGCTGTCTAGCATGTTTTTGTTACCTACGAAAGCAAATTGGCTATTGTCAATTAATTTATGCATCACACCCTTCATTCTATTAGCTAGGATTTTCACCACAACTTTGTACATACAACGAACTAGTGATATCGGTCTGAAGTCGTTAAGGCCTTGAGGGTTTGATCCTTTAGGTATTAGAGCAATGAAGGAGGAATTAGATCCTCTAGGCCATACTCCATTACGGTGGAAATCGTCAACCATTTTCTGAAACTCAGGTTGTAAAGAGCTCTAAAAGGCTTTTATGAATTTGAAGTTATATCCGTCCGGCCCTGGGCTTTTATCCCCGCAACAATCCCACACTGCCTCCTTTACTTCTTCCCTTGTAAAAATAGCATCCAACCGTCCAGAGTCCTCCGCCTGAAGAGAGTTAAATGAAACCCCACCAAGTGTTGGAGAGTTCCATCTTTCTTCCTTGAACTTATTAACAAAAAAACTCTAATCTTCCCCTTTACCACTTGCGGGTCTTCACTCCAGACACCATCAACTATGAGCCCCGCTATATTGTTTCCTTTCCTTTTATAATTGACCATCGCATGAAAAAATTTGGTATTTGCATCGCCTTCTTTTACCCATTTTATTCTTGACTTCTGCCTCCATAGTGACTCATTACGAGTTAACACCCTCCATAGCTCAGCGCCAAGCATCTTCCTTTGCTCTATATCAGCCTCTAAGAGATTATTCTGTTCTGCCTTTTTATCCAGTGCATTAAGTTTTTGTACGATCTCCTCCCTTTTTCTATTCAGATCCCCGAACACCTCTGCATTCCACTTCTTTAACTTTTGTTTTAGTATCTTCAACTTTTCTTTCAACACAAATGCTCCCCATCCCTGCACTTGAATACCTTTCCACTCCTCTTCCATAAAACTGCTGAAACTTGGGTAAACCTACATATTTACTAAACTACTTAATTGAGGATTTAAATGTTGTATAATTAAAGCACAAAGGTAAGATAAGTGCCTAAAATGATATTGAAAAAGACGTAAAATTGGCACTTATCAGTCCTCCACCACATTTTGAATTTTCCTTTAGTATACCCCAAGTCTTTGATAACATCAACACATTCAAAATAGCTCATGTTTTCAAGATCAATTCCATGCTGAATATGGATACGACCTCCTCTGAAATTCATGTATATCTCGTAGGCACATATCCCCAAATGATGTACAATTAGATTGAAAGACATCCTACATTATAACATTCGAAAATTTCTCAGAATCAAATGAAGAACAATCGCACATAAAAACCCCTTAACGAAATGTAAACCGAAAACCCAATGCCCAAATCAAAAACCCTAAAACACGAAATGTAAACCAAAACCCTAATCCCACTGAGGCAGAGACGAGACCATTTCATTATCGTCGAGTAAGAAAGGAACATAGAAGAGAAGAGATGCCCGATAGTGTATTACCTCAGTTCTTCATCGTTCTTTGCCTACAACGATCAACTAGGACGAAAGACCAACCAGGATAGGAGAAGAGAAGAGAAGCCCGATGTCCTTCGTCTTCAACCTCTCGTTGTTCTTCGTGTTCTCCGCCTTCGTGATATATGGATAAGGGATGATATATGGATATGGATAGCAAATGGAACAATGTGATGAAAGATCTGATGTTTAGAGTTAGATTAAAAATGTTTAATATTAATTAGGAAAAATAAAAAAATTTAACAACTGAATTTTTTCCATATGGATTCATTAAATGATGTGGTTATGCCACGTAGGCTCCGCTGTGACACATAGACACGGTGGTCAACGACAGGGACGAAAACCAGCTATTTCTCATAGTCTGGGACCTTAAATCCCACATTTCGCCGGTGAGGAACGAAAACCAAAACTCGCTAAAAGTTCAAGGAAAAAACATATTTAACCCTACAATAATTTATTTTGGGGGTGGGGGAAAAAAAGAGGTCACAACATGATAAAATCATTTTTTTTTTGACGGAATAAAATCAAATAATTTTTTCCTTATAAATGGTTTTTCTTTTGTCCATATATGTTCTCATAAACAAATTTGTAAAAGAGGGGAAAAAACAGAGATAAGACACATTGTCCTTGTTTGGACCACAACCGAACCATTTGTGCCTTCGTTTACGTCGGCTTTGGCATTAGCATTGTAGCTGTAAGCATTCATGCGCCAACCAAATTGAATTCTTGTTGGTCACTGCATGTGACTCAATATCCGAAACATAGCATCAGCAAAACTATCCACTATGTGTATCTGCCCCATCCCATATGCAAAGATACCTTTAACTCAACATTTTGGAACTCTGTAAATATATAGAACAAAACAATGGATTCCTTCATGGTGAAGAAAAATTGAGAGTGTTATAAAATTGCGGCTCATGGCGTTATTCCATATCAAGTTTTTTGAAAAACCGCAATAGAAATCTTACTGTGTTGCGTTTTTGGCGTGGCGGTTAATGACGACTTTGGCAGACAGAGGTAAGGTGCGGACAGCTTTCGCAGTGGTCGCGAGCGAGAACGGGGCTTGGATCTGTTGAATCACAGCGTCGTAATAGCACGAGAGGGAAGAGAAATGAAAACCCTAGACAACCGAGGTGAAAACCCCAAATTGCGCTCATATTTAAACATTAGGTCAATCCTTTTAAGTGCATTTTGGGATTTTCTAATGAATTAATGAAACTTTACGTTTCATATATTTCATGAAACGTAGCCTTTCATACCATCATCTTCCTTCTTCAACCTAACGTGCGACCTCCACGAGGCCTAGCCACCAGCCGCCATGCCAGCCACCGTGAGACCTCCGACGAGCTCTAGCAAGCTTCCGATGACTTTGTCAGTGTCGTCTAGCCCCCTTCTTCCTTCTTCCTCTTTCTTCTCCTTCTTCCTTCTCCCTCCTCCTCCTTCTTCACCCGCCATGGTATATGGCGATTTTCTATTGTGGTTTTTTTTTTAAAACGCAATAAACCGCCACCCATCATTGATAACACCGCTCCTAATCTTTTTTCAAAATTAGTTTTATCTATTCCATAGTTTTAATTTCTTAACTAAGGTATTCCACAAACGGTAACTGTGGGACTAATTCTTTACTCCACTATCAGCGCGTTAACTATTAGAGGATTGGACATATCTATTCCATAGTTTATCCTCACGCACTGGGTGTCAAATGAACAAGCAGTAATCGAGTATGATATATGCTACAACTAATTTAGACATTATAATATAAAAAAGGTACCGAATATATTTCTGATTAAGCATATCAGTTAACTAACAATCAGTTTATTTTTTTCAACACACGCATGGATACCATAGGCCACGTGTCACTCCTAAGGTGCACAATTTATCCAGGACTCGAATTCTTAATAATTGCAACAGACTGGAGGCAAGGCTGTTTGTATTAAATTATGTATCAATCAAGCACTTTAATTATGTTCATGAACCGCATAGTTAATTAATGAGCATGCCCTTGTAGTCTTGTCTATGTGCCAAACTGCTAAAGCACATAGAAGATACTATGCTCCTTTAAGTGTTGAGAAAAGGGAGCATATATGATGGAAATGCTGGTTGCTGACCCTACTTTTGATTGCCCAGATAGACAGATACCCTTTCATGTGCTAGGATAAAATAAAGGTTATCTTCTTTAATTAAGTCTCTAACCCAAATTAATTTGTGAATAACAAGGTTTTGAATTGCAGTTTCAGTTGCGGTTCCGCTGCCACATCCTTGATGTTGCGGAAAATTGCGTACAAATACAGTTGGTGAGGCCACTATTGAGGTTGCGAACAATCCCTCGGATAAAGGGTTCACTGTGAAGGGCATGGTGCTTCCGGCGAGGGCGGAGAGGTGGTTGACGCTGTGCTTCCTCGTGGTAGTCGTCCCAGAGGGGGTCTCTGTAATGATACTTCGATGCCAAAGTCAGTGAGTTGGAGAGGAAGGACAATTAGTAAAGGAAAGTGTGAGTACCTTTTAGGGGTGAGGGTGTTGGGCTTTCATAGAGAATCATTGTCATTATCAGGTCCATGGATTTAGGAGTGTGTTAGGTTAGTTGCAGTAGGCTACAGGGCTAGAAATAGGGTGGGTGACAGCTGTCCTCCACCGCCTCCACTCTGGTAACATAGCCTCGATTGTCCGCAGTTGCGCTACCCGATCGTCTTACCAGGCTGGTCGGCTAATACGGGTGATCGGGTTCTCAGATTATACTTGGGTGCCATGTTAGTACCCGGGGTTGCAGGGCACGCACGGCGATCTACCGCTACTCCCGATCGGTGGGCTACAGTGATCGGTTGCCCCCACCGGTGGGTCTGGGTGGCTAAGGCGGTATATATGAACACCTCTAAAACTGTGATCTCATATGATCGCAAATTGGAGTCGTGGAACTTCATTTCACCCGGTTTGAAAAAGATTATTTAAACTTAATTATGTTATATCATAAAAGTTTATGTAATGCAAAGTTTATGTAAATGGTTTATGGGAGTGTGCTAACAGCATTTACTTTAACACTATATTTTCAACACCCAATCATCGATTGATTGAAGTGTATGTGGACTTGATTAAAATTGATGTGGAACCATCTTTTTAATGGACTTACATAAATTTTAATTGATCAATGAAATAATATTAGAAAGTGAGTGTTATTAGCATCTTTGAATAGTTTATGATCTATTTATAAGTTATTTTGAACTCATTTTCAAGCTTAGATTAACTAATGAACAAATACTTAAACCTACCTATAATCTATTTTGAGTTTATTTCAATAAGTTTCTTAAGCTGTTAAAGCTTATTGCGGGTATGCAGTAAAGGCTTAATTAATGTATTGCGGGTATGCAGTAAAGGCTTAATTAATGTATTTATTCATAACCATCCTTAAAATTATTACCAATTATAAAACACCAAGCACCGCCCTAAGCTCTTAACAATTTTGCAGAAGGAAAAGAGAGACAGATAAAAAGATAAAATCATGAAACAGTGGCTACATACAAAGAAAACATATGATATTGGCCTATAAAGCTAGGAAAAAAGATATATGGTTGGGCATGCATGTGCTGGGGTCTGGCCTACAAGTTTAGGGGTTGGGAATCCCAACAAGAACCAGCGCATGTGGACTTGATTTGTCACTTGTTCTATGGCTTTATGATAGAGAAAAAGCCCCACCTATGTGCAAATGTTAGTCACCAAGTTCTGCTTATAAATAGAGCCGCCCCCAAGTACATTCAACATCACAACATAGCAACCAAAACTGCAAATTGACCTGTCTGAAAAGGAAATTTCCAATGGCAATCCAAGTATCTTCTACAGCACTAGCTATTATTCTCATGTTTCTCTTCATTGACATGCACTTGCAAGGTGTAACTGCTGACTATGGCGGTTGGCAGGGTGGTCATGCCACTTTCTATGGAGGTGGTGATGCTACTGGCACAATGGGTGAGCTTAGCTTCTATCTTTGTACGCAATAATGCTTAGTTTGGTTATTCATGAATAGGGCTGTTGATAATATATAAACGAGTTTCTTTTACTCAGAATTAATTCTAACATACTGAAGTTACTTATAAAATGTCATGAAGTCTTACATTGTTTAGAGATATGACTAAATCAGTGTTTATAAAGGATAGAGCGATTCTCACATAGAGTTAGCTTTAGGGTAGAGCTAGACCTGGCCAACATCGTTTTTGGTATTATCAAAGCATCCCACAGCCGTCAACCATGAGACTAATCATTTCAAAACTCGGAGATTACATTATGTAGATAGGCTTCTCCCAACAAATGATTCATCAGCTAAATGTTTAAGAAATCCAGTTATCTACCAATTTTGTTGGGATTTTCCGATGGCCTAGCCGAATTCTAATATTGAAGCTTCATCTTAAAAACCAAAAATGCTTACTTGTGCTAATGTTTGATACATGCAGGTGGTGCATGTGGCTATGGGAATTTGTATGGTCAGGGATATGGAACTAACACTGCAGCTCTGAGCACAGCTTTGTTCAACAATGGCTTGAGCTGTGGGGCTTGTTATGAGATGAAGTGTGTTGATGAGCCAAGATGGTGCAGGCCGGGCACCATTGTTGTTACTGCCACAAACTTTTGTCCACCAAATTTTGCTTTGTCTAGCAATAATGGTGGTTGGTGCAACCCTCCTCTGCAGCACTTTGATATGGCAGAACCAGCCTACCTTCAAATTGCTCAATATAAAGCTGGAATTGTGCCTGTGGCATTTAGAAGGTACTTATAGCTCTCAATTTGGTCATGTTTTCAAGCTTAAAGCTTTTATTAATTCCCTTAATTAATGCTTTACAATTATGAACCATATTACGTGCGAGTATAAATTGAAGAGTAAAC
Organism: Acmispon strigosus; assembly: GCA_030819835.1. Lineage (NCBI taxonomy): Eukaryota > Viridiplantae > Streptophyta > Magnoliopsida > Fabales > Fabaceae > Acmispon > Acmispon strigosus. The sequence goes on along the minus strand of JAUAMA010000005.1, from coordinate 40,037,605 downwards.
CAATTTTTTTATCAACCCCCCCTTAATTTGAAACCTAATGAAAGTAAAGCACTTAATGGTCTTAATGAATCTGAGCTTGTGTGAAGTTTTTGAATAGTACATGCATTTTATCTTTCAAAATCATATTTCCTTCATTCTACTCATTTTATAACCCTCTGTTTCTCTATTCAAAAACATGACTAATCTCTTTCCTTTTAACTTTCAACTCTGTATCATGGGTTTTCCTTAAGATTGTCAAATTGGGGTATTGGCATCAAAATATTCAGGGAATGAATGTTTGGCACAAGGACATAGCACAAGGGACAGTTTGTTTTATTCTATTATCTTTGATTTCACCGAAAAAATCATAATAAAGATTGGTGTACACTAAAAGGGTGTAGACCACTAGAGAGACATAAGAAGAAATGAGAGATAAGTGATAAGTGTGATATATGATGGGAAGTGATTTGAAGAAAAAGATAGAAAAAAAAGTGTCTCGATATACTGTTTGATAAAGTAAAAGTGAATGAATCTATTTTAATAAATTGTAATGGAAGTCTGTTGAGATTCCGTGATATTCAAATACACATATTCTTGTAACATGTTTGCTTAAGACTACACAACACATTTAACAATTATCTAAAAGTGAAAAAAATTTCAAAACTTTTTCTGTTGTTGAGATCTTGCATATTTTTGTTCTAGTTTTCTACCAACTTGTGTATGTACTCACTCTATTCTATTATTTGGTGATGATGCATGGCAGAGTGTCTTGTGTGAAAAGGGGAGGAATAAGGTTCACAATCAATGGCCACTCTTACTTCAACCTGGTTTTGATCACCAACGTCGCGGGTGCAGGGGATGTCCATGCAGTTTCCATCAAAGGGTCCAGATCTGGCTGGCAACCCATGTCAAGGAACTGGGGCCAGAACTGGCAGAGTAACTCCTACCTCAATGGACAAACCCTCTCTTTTCAAGTAACTGCCGGTGACGGTAGAACCGTGACAAGCTTCAACGTGGCGCCAGCTAACTGGCAGTTTGGCCAGACCTTCCAAGGGGGTCAGTTTTAGACTTTGCAATGTGGGGTAGGTTAGTGGAAAAGTTTGTAGGTATTGATTGATTCATGAGTGAGCTCCAAAGTATTGGATTTGGAGGCATTGATTCTCATTCTTGTAGCTGTGTGATGATGATTCTTCAAAGTAGCTGAGGTGATTATGTTGTACACCCGCTAGAGATTTCATGTCATTAACCAAATCTCTTGTAATTACCTTGGTTCTTGTAGCTTCACCAAGAACTTTACTTACTTGTTTTGTTGATTGATATATTGTATTCTAATTAGTAATTAACTTTCAAGTTTGACATATTGCACTCATTTTTTTTCTTCATCTTAATTTCATTTTTTTTCTATTTCCGTTTTTTATCAATCAAACATCATATATTTCTCTCATTTTATTTCCGACAAAAGGAAAAAATTATTCAATTATTTAAATGAAAAATAATCCTCTCAAGAAGGGAGTACAAAATCTAATAGGCCCATAGATCAAACCTGTTACACATTGGCAAGGAATTAAAGTAAGAAACTCATGAACCTGCATCATTCCTTTCACACTTGGGCTTGTAAGCTTAGACAAGATCATTTCAAACAACAATGTTCATTGATAGTCCTACAAGACCAGGAGCCAATGTAAAGTCCTCATTCTCCATCCATCTAATCAAATCCCTCCTTTAGCAGGTTTTTTAGGGACACTAATAGATTACACAGGCCAAGAAAGGCCCAAGCCAGATAACCCAGTGCCCAATCCACAGTAAACCTCCAGCTTTTTTATTATCCAATTTTTTTTATATTTTTTCGAGGGGGGACGTTTTTTATATCCTCAATTCTTACTACTTGAGCTACCCTTTACAAACAGTAAGCCTCCATGAAGCATTGTTGGTCCAAAGCACCTTGGTGGGCACAAACACAATGTTGGACACAAACATTATCAATGTCATAGATCCAACTACCCCGTTGGCATCTCAATTCCTTGCATCTTTTCGACCCCAGTGGATGTTTTGGTCCTCCAGACGTGTCCAATTCCTTGTATCTTTTGGCTCAACACCCATTCCCCATGACCCTTATTCATAGATGCAAGAAAAGTGGCCCAACCTATAAAAAAACACAAGAAACCATAACACACTATTGACCCAAAAAAAGCATAACGTGCAGGTTGGTAGGTGAAGACCAACGGGATAAAGAAAGCCCTAATATGACTTAATTTGCTCTAAAATAATATTAATACCCATGTTTTATTTAAAAATAATAATTCTCACATATAGAAGTTGTTTACATGAGCTTCTCTAAGAATTGACGTTAATCTTAAATATTATAATGAAAGTAGGTCAGACTGTCGATAGAGATTTATGGCCTAGCCTACATCAAGCTTAGGTCAGGCCAGACCAAGTTATTAAATAAACAAGGTTAAGGTTTTTTTAAAAGTTTATCTAGTTGTTTCTAAAAAAATATATCTAGTTAAATAGGTTAGGCTTTGGCACCAAAAAAGCCTTGTAAACCTAACGACCAGCCTATTTAAATAAATATAAATATATTTTATTATTTTACATTGAATTTTTATTATAATATTTTAAAATTATATATACTTATTGATTTATTTATATGTTTAAACATGTTAGACTATATAATAATTTAACCATATAAACTTCTTTAGAAAAGAACTAATGACCTATTTAGTTGGACTTGGACGATATAATAAGATTAATATATTTTAGCTCATTAGCCTATAAGTTTTTTGACATGTTTACAAATAGATTTTTCACTCTACTTGAATGTCTATAATAAAACAAACATTTAAATGGGCTACCAGGTCAAGCTAGACTTTCAAGTAAATTAGACTCATGCCTAAAAAAAGTCGATGGCAGGTCACATGTCAGGTTTAAGCCTTGAATTTTTTAATCATGTATGGTCTATTAAAGCAAAGTTTAGCCTAGTCCGGCCTACTTCCACCCTTACTTAGATGCTATGAAGCATGAGTACGTTAAAATCTACTAATTAAGTATCCCGTATTTGTACTCAACACCGTACTTATATCAATGCATCTTAATTTAGATGTGATTTCACTGTGTGTTGTGAATGTTTGGATACGCAGTGAAAAATCAAAGTTTTTTCTAAATTATGAGGACAATTGCTTCTTTTTTTTTTGAAACAGCCAAAAATTAAATAATCAGGAACCACAGATGCAAGTGCATCCGAATACAACAAAGTAGCAATATCTGAAGGAGAATCTTCAACCCAAACACGGTTGTCAAAGGAGGAAGTCTTGCAGGCAAGCAAATCAGCAACACAATAACCATAACGTTTCACAAAAACAAAATCAAAAGATACAAACCTATGAGCCAAAGTCTGGCAATCCGGAAATATAGAACCAATAAAGGAGGAGCAAGAACGGAACCGCTTCCACTTCTCAAGCAGGGATAGGCAATCTGTCTCAATGTAGATACTAAAGAAGCCTAGCTCGGCTGCCAAACGAGCACACCATCGGAAAGTTATTGCCTCAGCCAGCTCGGGAGTCGACACCGCAATTGGATATGTTGTCGCCGCGACCAAGATCTCGCCTCTATGATTGCGGGCCACACACCCCAAACTCGCTACCATCGTCGGCGGGAAAGCTACATCAAAGTTTAATTTGACAATCCCTGAACTCGGCCTGCGCCAAACCTCTTGAAGAATGGCGCTCGACGAGTCTGAACCCAAGAGCAAGGACCCCGCCCGAAAGAGTAAGTCCTTCTAGTCATAAGGTCATCCCTCAAACCGCAAAAGGTTTTGACGCTCCCAGACACAATACAACAACGTAAGGAAATAACCAAGAGCCTGACTGTCACCACGTCGGGCCACCCTCAGAAACACGTCCAGAAAACTATCGGACTCGTCTATGCGAATGCTTAACAGAAAAGCGAACCAGGGCCTCCTGACCTTGCCGCAAAACAAAAGAGCATGTGACACTGACTCATCCGCCACCCCACAGCCTCGACAACCCACGTCGATGGGCACACTGCGACAAGCCAAGTGGGAGGCAACCAGAAAATTAAAATGTCCAGCAACGCCCTCCATGCCACATTCCGGCACCGAGGTAACGCAACAACAGTCCAGTGACACCTCCAGCTGGAAGTTGGTATATTGGCCCTCGAAGAGGAGGAGGGCTCATTAGCTAGTACCTTTTTGCGAAGGAACTCATAACCAGTCCTCGTAGAGTAAATACCATCAATCAAGAAAGGCCATATTAACTGGTCTAGATGAGGAAACATCGGCAAAGGAATCGCCATAACACGACAAATAGACCGAGGGTGCAAGATAAAATCCAACAAAGGTCAATTCCACTCACCCTCTGGATTGATCAGCTGGGACACTTTAGAAATACCCAACTCAGACACAAGGTCCTCGTGGTAAACAAGCGGTGACCCCGAGGGGATCCACTTATCACACCAGGAATTAATGGACTTGCCATCACCCACCATCCAAAGACCTCCATCCACGAAGATCTTCCCATAATGTAAGATGCTCGACCATCCATAGCTTGGTCGGTACCCTTTCTTGGCCATTTGCATAACACCATTAGGGAAATACACTCCCTTAAACACCCGGAAAAGTAACGAGTCAGGGCATGTATGTATGCGCCACCAGTTCTTCCCAACTAAAGCAAGATTAAACAAGCTAAAATCTCGAAATCCAAGCCCACCATCCAACTTGGACTGACACAGTCTATCCCATTTGAGCCAATGTAAAGAATGGCGGGACACATCCCCACCCCAGAAAAACTTACTTATCCCCTCAATTTGAGCGCATAAACCCTCCGGCAAGATAAAACAAGACATCACATAAGAGGGGATAGCCTGAACCACAGACTTGATCAGAACCTCTCTCCCAGCCCTGGAGAGAGAGCGTTCCTTCCAACCCTGAACCTTCTTCAGGACCCGATCCTTGACAAAGTTAAACACCTGAGTCTTCGATTTACCAATAATGGCAAGAAGCCCCAAGTACTTATCATAGCTCTCAACTGCCTTAACTTCCATCAGCTTCTTAAGCTCATCAAAATGATCGTCCGACACATTTCAGCTTACTGAGATGATTGTCTACCACCATGGCCACGAGTGGTCCTCTATCTGGTGGTTCATGAGCTGACCCAGACCCTTTCATGTCTGAGCTACTTGCTTCCATGTTTTCTTTGAAATGCACTCTACTGCCCTTCACCGGCATTAAGTTCATTGTCGACATTACCCCGCCACCAAGGTCATGAACAACATGATCTCCTATCTTCTTCAAGCCTGTGGTCACGTGTGTCTCCCCAGTACCAACAGTAGCAGGTCGCGGATTCTGCCCCTTGTTGCGAGCCACCGGTGTCACCGCCGTGGTGTCATCTTTTCCTTCTTCATACCGGCCACGCTTGGAGGCCATTGCTTTCTTCCTACTCGTTGGTCCAGATGCACTTCTTGCATGGAATTCAAACTTACCATTATTAGGTGGATTTTCCATAGAAGGAAATGTATCCAATGTTGCAAATCTATTATCATGAGAATTAAAATGACGAGAGCTTTTATCCTGGGCATTAAAGGCACGTGATTTTTCTCCATCAATTCTCTTTTTTGAAGTCAACTTTTTTTTTCTTTTATCAACTACTAACCATTCCCCGTGCGGAAATTGTGGCTTGCTTATCTCCTTAATAACAGCCCCTTGATTTCCTCCTAGAATAATGGAATTATCATTATCTTCATTAACAACATTCTCTAGGGTATTAAACGTAGGTGCTACGTGCATGGGCACCATGGCCGCCACCTCATGCACCACGAGGTGTCCCTCGCCTATTGCTCTTCCTGCTGGCGCCGGTTGTTGTTCTGGGATGACGCTACAGTTCCTCTTCAAGTGTCCATAGCAGTCGCAGGTTGAACAAAGAAGATGGAGGCCTTCGTATTCAACATTATACCACGTATCATCAAGGCAAATCATCCCCACAACTGGCTTGTTAAGATCTATCTCAACGCAGAAACGTGCAAACTTCCCTCTTTTCATGTCCACCGTATTCAGATCGACCTTTATTGGTGTCCCAACCGCAGAAGCCAACGTGCCCAGGATGCTTTCATCGTAATATTGAAATCCTAGCCCCGGTATCCTTATCCAGACCGATGTCGTGCTGATCTTTGAGTTCGCAGCTCTGAAATATGGTGTCCACGGCCTCACCAACAGATAATGCTCAAAAACAAGATACGATGCTCCGGTCATCACATTCTCCTTGTCAGACTCCATATCGAACTTGACAAGGAAGTATCCATAATGAATGTCTCGTACTTCATACCCTCCTGAGATCTTCCACAGTTGTTTCAGTTTTTCACACAAAGCAGTGTAGCCTATGTGTTTTCCAAGCAACTTGATCACAAGACAGTCTTCCCAAGGTTTACAAATCTTCTTGTATGCTTCGGGGTTCATAGAGAATCGAGGAAACAATCGATTATCATCCACCAACTCATGCTTCATGACGCCCTCCTGCACAAGGTTCACCACTTTCGTTACCCCAGGTTTTGTGATCCCGAGGACTTTCTCTTTGAACGTAGCCTTTCTTTCCGGTGGTTTGCCCCCCGCCGTCGTCGCACCGTCCGCCGTCATCACTCCCTCACTCTCAACTTCCATTTTTTAGTTTAATATGTATTTAGATTCCATTTGTTTAGGATTATAAGAAATATTTTTCGCTCATAAAAGAAGAAATTACTTTTTAGAAATTTCTATGGAAGACATAAATTATCTGTGAGTTTCGAGTAAAGATTTATTCACACTTAACTTTCTCTTATATCTCATTTTTACTTTTTTCTTCTTCTTATCTCTGTATTTTCTATCCTATCACGTATTCGGCTCTCTTCTCTTCATATTTTACTCAAGTGTATGTGTAATTAATATGTGAATAAACTATTATTCTTATTTGTGTTTAATTACACTAATAAAAAATACATTTTTATTTTGTCTCTCGTAATAGCTTTTTTAACAAGCTAATAAAATAGTTTATTCCAATAATCTACTTTTCAGCCTTTTTAATTTTAAATAATAATTCTTTTTAAAAGTTGAGACAAATACCTAAAATTTGAAAAAGAAAATTAATAAAAAAATTATTTAGAAAAACTGAAATAAACACACTCTAAATTATCCTACAAATGTTGTGCCTACAGATCTATTTTCTTTGGTAATATTGTTCTTGATAATTCCAACATATCTATATATTATATAAAGAAGAAGTTTGGCAACTTGGAGGGTAAAATGGTGATTCTATATATTATTACATATGGTTGAAATTTTTTTAGTGGTTACTTCTGTAATTGGATTTTTATTGAATAGAGAGTCAATCATAGCTGTTGATTGATTTTGATCTTGACTTTTGATATTATGAATTATTATCATTTAAGAGTTATATGGAAGTTAGAAAATTATAAACCTTAAAGATTGAATTTAAATTCAACCTCAAAGTGGCTAATGATGACACAAAAATAAAGTATTTAATCCATGAGACAAAAACATTTTCCACTTCTACAATTCCATTTACATGTGCTTACCATTATTATATAGAAGTTATAAAATAAAATTATTATTCTTAAGATAGTACTTTATTTTGTTCGTAAATTAAAAAAACTAAAACTAAATAAATTATATTTTAAAATTAAAAAGTATAAGAAAATTTGGTAATTTTTACATTAAAATGTCTTTAAAATACATATTGGTTATATATCTATTAATTAACATATTTAAAATTAAAAATATAATAATAAAAAGAGTGGTTTACAATTAAAAAAAGGAAAGTTTATTTAAATGTTATTAAAATAAGTCTTAATACTTCATATTGGTTATATATATTGACTAGCATATTTAAAATAAAAAATATAACCATACAAATAATGATCACATATTATAAACTAACTAGTTTGTGACCCGTGCGATGCACGGGGTACTAACTTTTAATATACTTCGAACTTTTAAAGTTTCATGCAGAAACAATGTCACGCGGAAACTATAATATAGCAGATTTAAATATATGGGTGGGTAGGGAAGGAGAAGGGAAAAGTACGAAAAATAGGGCAGGGCCTATATATATCATCTCATGTCTTATCTAATTCTCATATCGCATATCTCATCTCATATTTTACATCTTTTATCTCATCTCATGTTATTACTTATCTCATATCTCTAATCTCATCTCATATCTCATTTCTCTTATCTCATGTCTAATCTCATATCTTATATCTCATCTCATATCTATCAACTCTTATCTTATATCTCATTTCATGTTTCTTATCTCACATCTCTTATCTCATATCTCTTATCTCATCTTATATTTCTTACCTCATATCCTATATCTCTTATCTCATTTCTGGATTATCTCATATCCATCAGCCTATGTCTCATCGTTTATCTCATTTATCATCTCATCTCTTATCTCATATCTTATCTTTTATCTCATTTCCTATCTCATATCTCATATATCATATATCATATCTTATCTCATATCTAATCTCTTATCTCATTTCATTTCTCATATCTTATCTCTTATCTCTTATCTCTTATCTGATATCTGATATCTAATCTCTTATCTAATTTCTTATCTTTTATCTCATTTATCATCATATCTCTCATCTCATACCTTATCTCTCATCTCTTATCTTATATATTATCTTTCATCTCATTTCTCATGTCATATCTCATATTTCATCTCTTATCTCATCTCTTTATCTCATATCTAATCTCTAATCACATATTTCATTTCTCATATCTTATATGTTATCTCATATCTCTTATCTTATCTCATTTCTTATCTCTTATCTCATTTCTCATCTCATATCTCTTATCTCTTATCTCATATCTCATATTTCATATCTCATATCTCTTATCTTATCTCATATCTCATATCTCATATCTCATCTCATATCGCATCTCATATCTCATCTCATATCGCACTCACTTCTCTTATCTTATATCTTATTTCATATCTCATCTCTTATCTCATCTCATCTCATATCTCTCTATTATCTCATCTCATCTCACATATCTCATATCTCATCTCTTATCTCATACTCTTATCTCATATCTCTTATCTCATATCTCATCTCTTATTTCATCTCATATCTCATCTCACATCTAACCTCTTATTTTATATCTCATATCTCATATCTCATATCTCTTAACTCTTATCTCTTATCTCTTATCTCTTATCTCTTATCTCTTATCTCTTATCTCTTATCTCTTATCTCTTATCTCTTATCTCTTATCTCTTATCTCTTATCTCTTATCTCTTATCTCTTACCTCATATCTCATATCTCATATCTCATATCTCATATCTCTTATCTCTTATCTCTTATCTCTTATATCTTATCTCTTATCTCTTATGTCATATGTCATATCTCATATCTCATATCTCATATCTCATATCTCATATTTCATATCTCATAACTCGTCTCATATCTCTTAATCTCTTATCTCATATATCATCTCATATCTCATCTCATATCTCATCTCATATCCCATCTCTTATCTCGTCTCATATCTCATCTCATCTCATATCTCTTATCTCATATCTCATCTATTATCTCATATCTCATTTCTTATCTCATATCTCATCTCATCTCATATCTTATCTCATATCACATCTTATATCTCATCTCATATCTCATATCTCATATCTCATATCTCGTATCTAATCTCATATCTCTTATCACATATTTCATCTTATATCTTATCTCATACCTCATCTCATATCTCATCTCTTATCGCATCTAATATCTTATCTTTTATCTTATCTCGTATCTTATCTTATATTTCATCTCATATCTCATATCTCAAATCTCTTATCTCTTATCTCTTATCTCTTATCTCATATCTCATATCTCATCTCTTATCTCTTATCTCTTATCTCATATCTCTTATCTCATCTCATATCTCATCTCTTATCTCATATCTCATCTCATATCGCATCTCATATCTCATCTCATATCTCATTTCATATCTCATATCTCATCTCTTATCTCATCTCTAATCTCATCTCATATCTCATATCTCATATCTCATCTCATATTTCATCTCATATCTCATCTCTTATCTCATATCTCATCTCATATCCATATCTTATCTCATATCTCTTATCACATATATCATACTCATATCTTATCTCATATCTCATCTATTATCTCATATCTTATCTCATATCTCATATCTCATCTCATCTCATATCTCATCTCATATCTCATATCTCATCTCATCTCATCTCATATCTCATCTAATCTCATATTTCATATCTCATCTCATATTTCATCTCATATCTCATCTCATATCTCATATCTCATCTCATATCTCTTATCACATATATCATACTCATATCTTATCTCATATCTCATCTCTTATCTCATATTTTATCTCATATCTCATATCTCATCTCATCTCATCTCATATCTCATCTCATATCTCATATCTCATATCTCATCTCATATCTCATCTCATATCTCATATCGCATCTCATCTCATATTTCATATCTCATATCTCATATCTCATATCTCTTATCTCTTATCTCTTATCTCTTATCTCTTATCTCTTATCTCTTATCTCTTATCTCTTATCTCTTATCTCTTATCTCTTATCTCTTATCTCTTATCTCTTATCTCTTATCTCATACCTCATATCTCATATTTCATATCTCATATCTCTTATCTCATATCTCTTATCTCATATCTCATATCTATCTCTTATCTCATCTCATCTCATATCTCATCTCTTATCTCATCTCATATTTCATCTTATATCTCATCTCTCATCTCTTATCTCATCTCATATCTCATATCTTATCTCATATCTCTTATCACATATATCATACTCATATCTTATTTCATATCTCATCTCTTATCTCATATATTATCTCATATATCATATCTCATATCTCATCTCATCTCATCTCATATCTCATCTCATCTCATATTTCATATTTCATATTTCATATATCATATCTCTTATCTCTTATCTCTTATCTCTTATCTCTTATCTATTATCTCTTATCTCTTATCTCTTATCTCTTATCTCTTATCTATTATCTCTTATCTCTTATCTCTTATCTCTTATCTCTTATCTCTTATGTCATATCTCATACCTCATATCTCATATTTCATATCTCATATCTCTTATCTCATATCTCTTATCTCATATCTCATATCTATCTCTTATCTCATATCTCATATCTCATCTCTCATCTCATCTCATATCTCATCTCTTATCTCATCTCATATTTCATCTCATATCTCATCTCTCATCTCTTATCTCATCTCATATCTCATATCTTATCTCATATCTCTTATCACATATATCATACTCATATCTTATCTCATATCTCATCTCTTATCTCATATCTTATCTCATATATAATATCTCATATCTCATCTCATCTCATCTCATATCTCATATCTCATATCTCATATCTCATCTCATCTCATATCTCATATCTCATATCTCATATCTCATATCTCATATTTCTTATCTCTTATCTCTTATCTCTTATCTCTTATCTCTTATCTATTATCTCTTATCTCTTATCTCTTATGTCATATCTCATACCTCATATCTCATATTTCATATCTCATATCTCATATCTCATCTCATATCTCATATCTATCTCTTATCTCATATCTCATCTCTCATCTCATCTCATATCTCATCTCTTATCTCATCTCATATTTCATCTCATATCTCATCTCTTATCTCATATCTTATCTCATATCTCATCTCATAACTCTTATCACATATATCATACTCATATCTTATCTCATATCTCATCTCTTATCTTATATCTTATCTCATATATCGTATCTCATATCTCATCTCATCTCATCTCATCTCATATCTCATCTCATATCTCATATCTCATCTCATCTCATCTCATATCTCATATCTCATATCTCTTATCTCTTATCTCTTATCTCTTATCTCTTATCTCTTATCTCTTATCCCTTATCTCTTATCTCTTATGTCATATCTCATACCTCATATCTCATATTTCATATCTCATATTTCATCTTATATCTCTTATCTCATATCTCATATCTATCTCTTATCTTATATCTCATATCTCATCTCATATCTCATCTCATATCTCATCTCTTATCTCATCTCATATTTCATCTCATATCTCATCTCTTATCTCATATTTTATCTCAAATCTCATATCTCATCTCATAACTCTTATCACATATATCATACTCATATCTTATCTCATATCTCATCTCTTATCTCATATCTTATCTCATATATCATATCTCATATCTCATATCTCATCTCATCTCATCTCATCTCATCTCATATCTCATATCTCATATCATCTCATATCTCATATCTCATATCTCTTATCTCTTATCTCTTATCTCTTTTCTCTTATCTCTTATCTCTTATCTCTTATCTCTTATGTCATATCTCATACCTCATATCTCATATTTCATATCTCATATCTCATCTCATATCTCTTATCTCATATCTATCTCTTATATCATATCTCATATCTCATCTCATATCTCATCTCTCATCTCATCTCATATCTCATCTCTTATCTCATCTTATATCTCATCTCATGTCTCATATATCATCTCATATCTCATCTCTTATCTCATATATCATCTCATATCTTTTATCTCATATATCATCTTATATCTCATATCTTATCTCATATCTCATCTCTTATCTCTTCTCATATCTCATCTCGTATTTCATCTTATATCTCATATCTCTTATCTCATATCTCATCTTATATCTCCTTTCATATCTCATATCTCATCTCTTATCTCATCTCTTATCTCATATCTCATCTCTTATCTCATCTCATATCTTATTGCTATTTTAATATTTAATTGAAAAATATAGCTGGGCAAGCCGGGCTAATCAAATTCGGAAATAGTACTAAAAATAATTGTTTAGGGTAGAAAATAATTATTTAGGGTAGGGTCTTAGTTGATATGACATATTGGGGTAGGTGGAATTAAACTTTATTTTATACTCCCTCCGTCCCAAATTATAGGGTCCTTTTCAGAGAATCACGTCTATTAAGAAAACATGTAATAAACTAATTAATATGTTGGTTTTGTTACTTTTTATACAAATCTTCCAAATATGCCCCTATTTAAAAAAATCTGGAAATTGTTAATGTAAGTATTGGATATACCAAAAGTTGGTTGGGAATATGAAAGAAGTAATTAGTAGAGGTAGTAATTAAAGTTTTGGAATTTAAAATATAATGAATGCAAGGGGTAAAATAGGAAAAACTTTTTTTTTTCCTGAAATCTAGAAAAGGGTCTTATAATTTGAGACACCAAGTTTGTCTCTAAAGGGTCTTATAATTTGGGACGGAAGGAGTATTATATATAGATATTATTTAGGAGTTATATAGAAGTTAACAAATTTATAACCTTAATCATTGAATATAAATCTCACTTCAAAGTTTCTAATCCTGACACACAAAAATAAACAATTTAATTCAATTGGACGAAAACTTTCCACTTCTACAATTCTATATACATGTGATTACCATTATATATATAAGTTATAAAATAAAATAATTATTCTTAATATAATAAATCATTTAATTTTTAAATTAAAAAACATAAAATTCAATAATAAAATGTTTTAAATTTAACATTGTAAATTTAAAATAAAAAAGGAAAAGTGATAAAAAATATTATTAAAATATGTCTTAAAAATAGATATCTCCGTTATATATCTATTAATTAACATATTTAAAATAAAAAATTTAAAAATAAAAATAGTAGTTACATATTATGAATTAAAATGTTTGGGCTGGTTTTTTGGGTTTCCTTCTTGTTATTGTGTTTAGGGAGCTGCTTTTTATTTAGGGTTCTGTTTTGCCTTTTTTTATCTGTATTTTTTGGCTCCCTTTCTGCTTTTGTTGAGGTTGGCTGACCTTATACTTATTATATTTATATATATATATATGTATATATATATCATTGTGCTTTAAAAAAAATAATTAAAATCATTTAGAAGTTATATAGAAATTAAAAAATTAAAGATCTTAAAGATAACCCAAAAATAAAGAATTTAATCCGTGGGGAAAAACCTTTCCACTTCTGACTCCATTTCCATGTAATTACTATATAAAGAAGTGTGAGAAATGTGTGTGGAGCTGCAGCGAACTCTGAGTTCTTTTGCTCCTGTTCAAGGGAGGCCCGATTCATGGTGTTGGCTTGGTGTTTCTAGTGGCCAGTACACCGTGAAGTCAGCCATGATCGAATTCATGGGGTGGCTCCGGTTGCAGGTTTTTCTGCATTTTCTATGCTTTGGTCGATCCGGGCTCCATCGAATATGTTAGCTTTAGCTTGGAGGGTGTTGTTGGATCGGGTTCAGACCAAGGCTAATCTTAGAAGGAAGGGTGTGGTTTTTGATGCTGAATCTGAGAAATGTGCTTTGTGTTTGGTGGAAACTGAAACTACTAATCATTTGTTTTTCTCCTGTTATACTGTGTGGAAGGTGTGGATGGGTACTTATAGCTGGTGTGGAATTCAATCTGCTTTTCCTTCGGATTGTGAGTCTCATTTCTTGCAGCATCTTCAGGCGTGCAAGAAATGAAAGTTGCAGTTATTTTGTTTCAGTTATGCAGGGTTTTACTGTCATGTCATTTTTTCTTGCTTGGCTCTGCAGGTTCGGGTTTTATTTTGTTGAAGAGGTGAATGGATATTTGAAGGTTTGTAGGGGTCTGTGTCTGTTATAGCTTGAGATGATGAGGGGTAATGGGTATTGGTGTCAATTGGTTATTTTGCTGTGATTTTCATTCTCTGCGCAGGACCTGCTCAAGGTTTTTGTATAGAACCTTGTCTTTTCTTGCTTGGCCTTGTGAATTGTACTTTGGTTGTTAATGGGTTGTGCTCCCATTGAGAGTGAACTTAATGGCCTCTGAAAAAACTTTATTCACATAAAGTTTTTCTCAATCTAATATTGTCATCTAAATTTGACATTAGTTCTCAACCTTTCCAACCACAGAGCTTCTTCCAACAATACAAGTAAGTTTTTATATATCAATATTTACAAATTCAACATTACAAATTACAAATTACAATTTTTCTAAATCAAACCAATTCTATCATAGAATATCAAATCTTTTGAGCAATGAAACTTCTGCAAGTATTCAACAATCTAACATTACTAATGATATGTGCCAAATAAAAATTCATTGAATTTATTTTTTAGTTATTTCATGCCGATATTCAATTGACTATATTGTTGTTATATATAAATATTTATAGAAAATATTGGAGTAGATCATAACATACCGATACGTATCTCCTTGAAAAAGGCCTTATAATTGCAGTGTATTGCTCTAGGCTACTACTGCTAATTCTTCAAGAGGTACTGTTTCTTCTCTGCCACTCCTGCATTTCTGAAATTTATTTTTACATTTAGTTTGTAGCATATCCTTTATTTTCCATACTTTTATTTGTGGATATATAATTGCAGCGTACTGCTCTAGGCTATTGCTGCTACTTACCTTCAAAAGTTTCAACAAACCTGGCCAAAATTCTTGCTCACATGTTGTTTCCTTTCATTCTAGATTCATGTTTGAAGCACTTCTACTTCTTTAGCTTTATGATACTACTATTGAGCATCTCTCCATCTTTTTTATGAGATCATTGTCTATGGGCAAAACAGGTCATTTCAGTATGTGTAACGCCCTAATTTTTGGTCATGGGTCACATAGTAATTACACGGAAATAATTTAATAAACCGCTCGAAATAACTCTAAATTTTCAAAGGAATTTTCGACACTCAATATTTATTTAACTTAATAATATTCTCATAAATAAATAATTCAACGCATAATAAAATTAATAATAGTTTGCACCACAACGTGCTAAGTCATTTCAAAAATAAACCGTAGAATATAAAATACCTTCATGATCTTCGAGCCTCCTGTATTGTCTCCTTTAGCTAACCACAATTTAGTCTTCATTTAAGTCCTCACGCTTTACATCTATGGCGTTAAGCGCCCAAACAACAAACAAGCAAACAGAAATGGTTAACTCATAAAACAAATAACAAAAGTAACAAACGAACAACATGCGTAAATAATAAAAACAGTAGCAGCATTACTAAATACAGCAGCAGTAGAATATAAACAGAGAATAGATATATGATTAACAGCAGCAAAAACAAAATTAATAAACAGCAGTAAATACAGTAATTTCAACATTCAAATATTTCAATTAATTCTTGAACAAGCATGCAAGTTAGTCCTGAATAACTACATGCATAACTATGGCCAAGATTTTTCCAAACAGGGGCAAGACAATCACGTGGGACAAAGATCCACCACATTGCCCTAGATTGATCCAACGGGACAAAGCGTCGTCACATCAATCTTAAATAAACTTACGTAGTGCATATGCTATGACAAAGTAATTATCAACATCATGAACCAACAGTTTTCTCCAACAGTCATAATATAAGCAATATGTTAACAACAACAACATCACAAAATTCTCAATCCACATCAACATATTATAAATCATGTGAAAATGTCAACAATTCATGTTATAAATCATGTGGAGCATCATCACTCAATAAATCATGTTACAACCGAATATTTCAATTCAAAACATGTATCCCAAATCTAATAAAATCCAAAAATTAAAAATTACCCAAGGAAATTGCACAACAATCACAACTGACTAGATACTAGCACTGAGTTACCCTTATTGTCGGTTGGATTGCATAAACGTGTTCTCCCACCTAAGCAAGATAACATAATGAACAACAATCAACAATCATTGAAACAAGGGTGAAAAACAAACCCCCAAAAGGATTTTTAGGCAATTTAAACAAAAACAGAAAATTGGCTGACAAGGGCCCAACACCCATGCGCTGGGATTATTAGCTCATATATGCCACTTCATCTCCATACACTATCAAATTATTATATAAAAAATTAAACAATGCATCATTTATTTAAACAAGGACAAACGAAACAAATAAAAATAAAATACACATTCATCACAAAATAATTTAACGCTTTGACAATAAAAAAAAAAAACCACATTCATCACTCCTTTGTTTGAGAGCATTTACACGAGTTCGTTGAAAAGTCACTTTTGTCATCCCATTTCTCCTGCGACCAAGAACAAGCTCCAAAGAAGAAAAAAGGACTTCTCGAAAAAAATAAAGCTTCAAAAAAAAATTATCACAAAATAGCTATGATATAACTTTTTACCTTTTAATACATAAATTATCTTCAAAAAATAATGCAAAAAGTGGAAAATATATATAATAAACAAAAATAAAATTTTCACATGCACTGCACGGGTCAAATACTCGTATATTCACAAAACAAAAGTTCCCAACATCCATGCGGTGTAAGGTAATCACAATTCCTAAAAAAAGCCATGCTTCAACCTCATAAATCACTAAAAATCAAAATAGTGCATAAAAACAAATTGTCTCTTGAATTGGCCACATTTGATATGATAAATGTTTTACTTGCTTTTTCTTCACACTCCAGCCCAAATTTCGATCCATATATTATATGATTTCATCAAAATCAGAAATAAGAGCCACTGTTTTTTGACTCGGTTTCAATTCAAGTCTGGACTCCACAAAGAAGAGAAAGTCATTTTCCTTTCCCCCATTTTCCACCTTCCTCATTCTATCTATCTTCCTCCTTTTTCTTTGTTTTTCCGAGATACCCTATTTTAATTATTTGCACTTTACCCCCTCCGCTTTCCCTTTTTTCTCCTTTCGCCACCACCGTCTTCAAAAACCAACCTCGTTCCCCCCTTTCAGTTTCCCCTTCACGCGCCACCACCGCAATCGCTAGATTCTCACACCGAGTTTTCTCTCTCTGTGTTTTTGTCTTTTTCTTTCTCCTCTGCCAAACCCGGGATCCGATTCGGGATCCGGGTCGCCCCATTTCGGGTCTCGAATCATTATTCCCCCCACTCTCTGCGGGTGCGGGTCGTTGTCGTCATGGGCGATCTTCAGGTAAACGGCGTCATTTTCGGGGAGGATCGCCCTGGTTCCTCGTCGTCACCGCCGTCGCCGCCTCTCCCAGTTTCGAACCCCGATCCGTCGTCCGTCGCTGCTGAGGCTTGGTCCGCGGCAGAGGAAACCACAGGTGAGATTCTTCGCCGGATTCAGCCCAACCTCGCCTCCGACCGGAGAAGGAGGGAGGTCGTGGATTACGTCCAGAGACTGATCCGTTTCGGAGCTCGCTGTCAGGTGACGTCGGAATCTCTCTTTCGATTACCGTGGACACCGTCTCTTGCTTTTTTGTGATTGGTATCTATTCGTGTTTGAATTTCAGCGAAGCTTTTTTTGACGATTTGCGTTTTAGTATTTGATTATCGTGCCTTTTAATTTGCTTTTGCTATGTTTTTTTTTTTATGATAACGAAGACGTTGGGCTCTGTTTTGGTGTTGCCTGTATTTTGTGATAGTGCTTTGTCATCAGGGAAAGATGGTTGCTTTTGAACTTATTGAGACATTGGTGATTAACTTCACCATTAGGAATTTGTTTGCTCATAAGTTAGAAGAATAATATGTTGGCCGTCTCATAAGTTGAATATGTGTTTGGGAACTCAGTAGTTTACCTCATTAGAAGGAGAAGTAATTTTAGAAGATGCTACTGGGAGTAGTTTTTTTAGGGAAGAAGTGATTATAGAAGGTTTAATCGGGAATCCAAGCAGGCTCTAAAACCTGTGTTGTTAATCGCGGTTCGCGGAAAGCAAAAAATCCGCTATGTCAAGCCCTTAGAGCGGAAAATAGCAGACAATGGTGAGCCCTCACAGCGCTATAGCGCTGCGATATCCGCTATTTCACAACACTGTCTGAAACTGGTGATTACGTCAGCCGTCAGCGAAATATGAAATAAGATATTGTTGGTTGTGTTTTAGATGTAAATGTTGATGAGATTAGGGTGGAGCCGTGGGAGAGAGCCAAGCTTGATCAATCAAAAGCTCAGGATTATAATGGAACAATTACAGCAAGAGTTTTCATACATTTATTATTATTTCAATGTATCTTGAGCTTTTGATTGGACGTGTCTATAGACACTATCTTTGTATAAGAGTCATCCCCATGGAAGATATGGTGGATTCGAATAAACCAGTGATTTGAATAGGGAACAGAAGTCTGTTCAAGAGCCTTGCTTCTGTCCCCATCTTCTTGTCTAGGGTTTGGTATCCACAGTGAGTTGTCAAGCAATTTGTTAGCTGGTACCTATGTTCCATAGAATTATAAATATTTAGTGTGAAATCAACAAAATCAAATGCTTGACTTGACAGCTCCTGTTCTTGAATGAATGTGGAATCAGCTGATACTTGACAATACAAGTGTTTACTACATCGGTTTCAAACTGTCTGTTGTTTATGGATTTTGCATGAGGATTAAGAAAAACATTACATAGCCTTGATTATCACTACATTTGACTATACCCTCTGTTAAAATACTGAAAAGATTATCATCCCATTAATTTCCTCTCTCATTCATTTAATGGAGATATGCAGAGATATGAATAAAAATTGGAAAAAATAATAAATGTCTTTTTTATTTTATAAAGCCACATGTAAAATGAAACAGAAGTATTCACTAAATGACAAATATTTTGAAATGGAGTATTTATTTTCCGCATAAACCACCCGGTATCCGGTCATCATTTGTATGCCGCCTATTCCGGAGTCTTGATCTAGTCCCGGTTAAGGCTCTTCGTCCCACCCCCGTGTGTATTGTGCGGGGGTCGAACTTGAGAGCTATTCCCGCACACTTAGCCTGCGTTGCCAACTGAGCTACCCCTCATGGGTTATTCTGAAATGGAGTATAGTTCCTTGTTGTGGCATATATTTGGTTAACATATTCGTCTCATTAGTGTAGTTTTTCAACCTTTCATTTTATGGATTATCATTTGCAACGTGTAATCTTATATTCGACTTGAAAATGAGGCAATAATTGCCAAAAAAAGGATGTGACTCACTGAAAAAAGGCTTCAACATTAGGAAAAGAAGGAAGCAGTAAATTGTTTGACTATTTTGGATCAAGTTTCCTTATAAATTAGGATTATGAATAAGGGGCTAAAGGCATACCTCCATTGAATTATGAAGGCATGCCTAAAGGGCAATTGGTTTGTATCTCACTAGTACCTTGTGGCGCCTTTGATTTGTGCCACACTTTCTTGTTTTTATTCTAATCGTTTTGAATGAAATGAACATATCTCTGCCATATAAACTTAGACCTATGAAGCAGTAACTTTGATACGACACGAACACCGCTTACACACACACATATATATATCCACCTTCTCAAAATCAAGAAAAATTAGTCTATTTATAAATAAAACATAAAACAACTTCATATGTCTATGCCAATGAGCTTAAAAAAAACTAAGACTTATTTTACAAATTAAGCACTAAGACTCGAAAAGAAAGAGCTAATCTATCTAACAGTTTTCGCCTCTTTCTTGATCATCATCATTGAAAAAAAAAGACTCTAGCTCCGGTTCATCAAATAACAAATTAGAAACTTGAAGAATTACACTATCATCAAATGATCCAAACTCATCCCGCTATATCCCACATGTTAATTTGAAATGTAAAAGATATTTATTGTTTGACTTAAAATAATAATAATATAAGCATCCCACAAGTGTCCATCCAACAAGAGGAGTCGGCTTGAAGTGTCCGAGCCGAAGAAAAAAAGAATTTTGTCGGAGTCTGACACATGAAGTACGGGTGTCGGTTTGTGTCGGTGTCCGACACCGAGACACTATATTGAAGTTAGGTGTCCGTGCTTCAGTGAGACTGATGGTTTATTAATTTATTTCTTTGAAAGTGCTTATAAAGTTTTGTTCAGCAGATTGATGTCAGTGTTGTCAAATAGCGGATATTGCGGCGCTATAGCGCTCTGGCATAGCGCTTTGATGGCTCACCGCTATCCGCTGTTTGCCGATATTTTCCGCTCTGAGGGCTTGACAGCAGATTTTTGGCTTTCCGCTATATCCCGCGATCCGCGATTAACAACACTTTGATATGCAGATTTGCTGAATTTTTTTTCTTGAAAACAGGTAGTGATGATAGGATTCTTTCTAAGGCGGTATAACATCACTGATGTTAAATGTTTTTTGTTACAGGTCTTTCCATATGGGTCTGTTCCATTAAAAACATATCTTCCAGATGGAGATATTGATTTGACTGCACTCAGTCCTCAAAGCATTGAGGATGGCTTGGTATCTGATGTTCATGCTGTTCTCAGAGGAGAGGAAAACAATGAAGCTGCTGAATATGAAGTGAAGGATGTTCGTTTCATTGATGCAGAGGTTCTTTTCATCCTCTTCCTTGCTGCCTAATCAGAATTTGAATACAGTTTAGCTTAAAACCTTTTATGTCAAAGTAAACTAGAAATCAGGAGTTTTATGAGCCCGAAAATGTTTAATATGCATTTTCCCTTACTTTTATTTGGAAAGAGATATATTTTACTCTTCAAGATGTGTCCAGGCATTTGAAATGGCTTGATACCTTCTCTTCCCTTTGCCTCTGTTCCTTTTCCTGGAAGCAGGCAGTGTTAAGAATGTTATCTAATTTCTGTTTGTGCTTTGGGGATGGATCCTCTCTTGTGAAATATTCACATGACCTTATAATATGAAAAAAAGTAATATCTGTATTTCTCAATGAATGTTTCCAAACTTTTAGGGGACCGGGCCTCTTTAATTTCTATCATAGGGAGATACCGAGGTATATATAAAATTGTATGAGTTGTGCTTTTTGAGTGAGGGAGTAGTTCCTGTCAATTCTTGTTGATTTAAATTTCTTTTTCCTCCTATAATGTTGATAGGAAATTTCTTGCATTTGTGTAGACTTCGCCAAATTAATGTGCTAGGCTGATTCTGCTGAGCCAGTCTGCTCTTGGCTTAGTTTGTATATTCTTAACATCTAGAAGTAATGAAATCTTGTATTTACTGAATATGCTAGTGTCTTTGGTGCATTATTTGCTGTGTAATTTTCTTCTTTTTCTAATTTTCTGCGTTGATATTTCTATGTTTTCATATGCCGGGGGTTCTTTTTCTGCAGGTTAAGCTTGTCAAATGCCTTGTACAGAATATTGTTGTAGACATCTCTTTCAATCAGTTAGGAGGACTAAGTACATTATGTTTTCTTGAGAAGGTATTATTAAAGTGGCCTCTTAAGACCAACAATGTTTTGTATCATAACTTGTTTCGTATGTACTTTTCACTAAACATTCATTAAGCAGGATGATTCATCTTTTTAATCTTTTATTCATTTGTTTTCTATAATGGAAACAGCCTCCTGTGTAAAACACAAGGACGGCTGCGTACAATAGGCCAAATGTCAGACCCCTTCCCAGACCCCGCGCTTGTGGGAGCTTTGTGCACCGGGCTGCCCTCTTATACACACACACAGATATATATATACATATATATATATATATATTATTTATATTATCTGCAAATTTTTTGAAACAGTATGCCTTGTAGCATCTATATGCATCCACATGTGGTAGTTTGGAATTATTGTGCCTTATTGCAGTTCTGTTTGGCTCTTTCTTTTGTTGTATTTTTCTGTTTTCATTGTAACTGGTATGAACTGAATTCTACTTTTATGATTTGTAGGTTGATCGACTTGTTGCAAAGGATCATCTCTTCAAACGTAGTATTATCCTGATAAAAGCTTGGTGCTATTATGAGAGTCGTATTCTTGGTGCTCACCATGGGCTGATTTCAACATATGCTTTAGAAACACTGGTTCTGTATATTTTTCATCAATATCATGTATCCTTAGATGGTCCTCTAGCAGTAAGTTCTTCATTGAATCTACTTGAATCATACTTTTCAAAACAAAGAAAGAAAAGAAAATATGCATCCTATGATGCTGGTGATGCATCCTTTCAATAAGCATTAATGCACCCTGCCCCTTTTCCAGGTTCTCTACCGATTTTTGGACTACTTCAGCAAATTTGATTGGGACAATTATTGTGTTAGTTTGAAGGGACCAGTTGGCAAATCTTCTCTACCTGATATAGTAGGTATGCATTTTCTTTTTTGTATTTGTACCATCAAGTAGCTTTATGGTTGTTGATTTGTTGTTATAATTCTCTGTTTGTTGTGTGTAGCTGAGGTGCCAGAAAATGGGGGAAATACTCTGCTGACTGAAGAATTTATTAGAGGCTGTGTGGAATCATTTTCAGTACCTTCAAGAGGGATTGATTCAAATTTACGCGCATTTCCCCAGAAACATCTTAACATCATTGATCCATTAAAGGAAAACAACAATCTTGGTCGCAGTGTCAATAGAGGTATTTAGTGTTTTCCTTTTTAGTATGAGTGGCTATTGAATTGTGTTTTAATGTTGTGTGGCTAGGTTGCAATAGGATAATCTTTACGTAGTTTTAACTCTTATCTTCTTTTGAAGATTATTTATTTAAAGGATCCTTTTATGTGGGGAAGAATCTGTAATGTTGAATGTTTATCTTCCTTTTTTCAAGGCGATTTAATTATGAGATAATAGATGAATTTGAAAGTTACGTGTGAAGTAAGTGCAGCATGTACTTATTGATAGAAAATTCTTCTATAAAGCTGGGAAGGTGAGACTATAAATGATTAAATGGGTAATGTGGAGTCTTTATCCTTACAAGTTTGGTCCTTATTGACTTCAGAAAGAACTTGTCTAAATGTTGCTAATATGGACAAACATAAACATTCTTCCACATTCATCAATCAAAGGATACTATTTTAATCAGTTTTAGGTCAGATGGTCATGGTCAACAATTTGTATTTCTGTTATCCTCAAGTCATTATTTCATCAATCTTGTATTCCAGAGTATATACTAACTATCAAGGATGATAGATAGCTACTGCCATTTTTTAGGCCCAATGTCAATTGTGCTATTGCTATAGCTTCCAAGTAGCTTTTTTTCTTGGTACATTTGAAAGAGTCAATATCTCTGGCTCTCTGCATAGTGGCAACTTCAACTGAGCTGAAGGATTTACCGTTCACTCAAAATAAAAATAGAGCACCTAAAATGATCGGATAGTATGTTTCCAGAGACGTAAACGAGGAAGACCTTTAAAATAAGTTTTTGACTTACACCCCAGTTGCGTGAGCTCATTTTCTGGTTAGCAGTACTTCTCTACTAGAATAAGCACTTGCGAAGCATTTTGTGATTGGACTCGTATCTGTGTCAGTGTATAGTTGTTTTTACCACTAAACTGACCTTAATGAGTTTCCGAAATTTCAAAATGCTCATATTTCCTCACACGTACTTCATGAAATCTCCATTTGAATGACATTTAGTTTTGGACCACAATTATGACGAGTGAGCTTATGAAGCTCTACTTGAATAGGCACTTGTGTTGTTTATCCAACCGGACCTTGTTAAGCTCTACGCCAATAGTCTAGCTCTTCATTCTTTTGAAGTGTCCATGATCTAGTGTGATTTCCTTAGTGTGTAGGATACTGCTTCATTCTTTGTACCTAATCCTAATCCCTTTTTAACCAAGTCATTATTGGAATCTGACTTGATGCCTTTTAATCGCTCGTTGTTGCTCAGAAAGGCCATCTGAAAGCGCCAGTGGTAGACCAAATATTGTTTTCTTCCGCTTATGTTGACATGGGTATCGCACCTCCCCTGGATGACTTTTTGGAATGCATCGTTTTCTTTTGTAGATGCCATAAGGGCTGAAACTGTAGCAGTAGACAATTCTCCTCACAACAGTTCTAATGAAGGTACAACGTGCATTTGTATTTTAGTTCCTTTCAACTTGAAAGGACTTTCAATCCCAATACGGCTATGTCTGAAACTTTGGATTCAAGTTGAGATCAACTTGAAAGCACATTCATGCCAACAAAAGCAAGGAGTTCCTTTCACGCTTGCTCCCTTGGAATTCGTTTTTTTCATTGAAGTTGTCTCGTAACGTGTGTGAACTAAAAGCCAAACACACATGTAAACTTTTCTTCTACTTTCTTTCTTTCAATGCTTTTGAAGGTGTGAAAAGTTGGTTTGGAGATAAATGACTGAAATCCAAACACAGTTGTTAGAGAAAACGATAATTGGTAGAAGTTCAGTGCTTTAGAGATCTGTGATGCAAATCAGCATCTATTAGAATTTGATAAAACGAACATCAAGTTGTCTTTCATGATGTTTCTGCAGAATACGAACTGTTATATTTGCATGATAGTATTAGGTTTTAAATCTATTGTTGTTTAACATAATTGCTATGGTATGCTTAAATTAAGGTGATGAATAGTTCAATGGTTGGATTGACAAAAAAATATTTTCTATCTAAAGTATATGATGGTGTAAGAGATTAGTAGTGTAAGACACGGGTGTAAGTTTATCCCTCCTCATTATTTAATTATCTGCAACAATGCGGTGTTGCGGTTACTTTTCTCCATTCTCTTAAAAGAGTGCACCAACATAAATTAAAAACACATTAGTCTCCTCTTCCACTGTACTATGACTCAGTAGAGTCTACTTCCTTTACGAACATTACCTCTGCAGCACTGATGTGGCAGGTGTTCTTTGTTTATGCATGTGTTATGCAATATCCATGGACTATATAGAGAGAAGCATAAAAAATAGTGACATGGTGCCTTGATTTTATCTAATGATTATTTGTTCACTTTGTCAACTGTCCCATTATAATGGTGGCATTCATTTTTTTTTTCAGGCAGTTTCTATCGAATACGCAGTGCTTTTAAGTATGGTGCCCGTAAACTTGGCTGGATTCTTATGTTACCAGAAGATAGAATTGCAGACGAGCTTAATAGGTTCTTTGCAAACACTCTGGATAGGCATGGAAGCACTCAAGGGAATGAAGACAAGTTATTTTTGTGTTTATCGACTGGTTCCAAACTGGACAGGATACCTGGGAGTTATAAACTTGAAGACTCCAAGAATGCTGGCACATCTGGAGTCTTGGGTATTGCAAGCACTAATGGTTTGTCCTGCCTTTCCAATGGGAAAGTTGAAAATAGGATTTGTAGTGAAACAGCTGTAAATTCTGTCATTGATGATGAGAAAGAGAAGAATGGTATGGTAAGAAATTCTCGCAGATCACATACTGATGAAAAGAATACAGCATCCTATGGTGCAGCAGTTCCGAGAGATGCTGCTAATGTCCTTGAAACTAATTTCTTTCATAGTGATAAATGCACTACTAGCTCGTCTGGGGGCACTGATGCTTCGAAATCATTGTTGGACCTTGCTGGGGATTATGACAGTCACATTGGGAACCTACAATATGGCCACATGTGTAATGGTTATGCTGTCTCTCCAGTTGTGGTGCCTAGTCCTCCTAGGTCTCCAAAGTTTCATAATAGGAATCCATGGGAAACAGTTCGTCAATCTTTACAGATTAATCATGGCATTCATGCTCAGGCAAACTCAAATTGTGTTGTCGGACAACAACTTTACCTTGTAAATCATCCTACTCTACCAGTGACTGCTTTTGGTTCAGAGGAAAATAGAAAATTACGGGGAACAGGCGCTTACTTCCCTAATTTGGTATCTATACAGTTACTAAAATTGGATACACATACTTCTAAACTATTTAGATATATGAGTTTTTCAGTAATCCAGTCATCATCTAACTGTTAATCTTATAATTTTGCAGACCTCTCGTCCATTCAGGGATAGTAGACCAATGCCAGGAAGGGGAAGGGGTCAAGTACTGGGTACTCATGGGCATGTGCAGAGACACGCTCGCAACAATGGCTTCGCTCCAGCTCCACAAGAGTTGAATTTGCCAGTTGAAGGAAGTTTTGAACATGCTCTAGAAGGATATCCTGCTCATGGTAGTGCTAATGCCAGATCATTGGAAACTTATTTTTCTCAACCTTCCACATGGGGATCACGCCATGCTAATGGTTTCACTCATTCATCTGAGAAGCACGAGTCTGGCTCCCTGAGCCCGCAGCTTCATGGATCTCCAAGAACTGAAGTAAGCAATCAGCCAGACTCAGGCATTTCTACTTCTAGGGGCTCTGTGTCTAACATGGGGGTTGTGGCAGAGGAGATGCCTGATTCTTTGTCTGTAGTTGATCCCAAAAGGTAACATAATTTTTCTATTTATGTTTATTCATTGCTACAGACATCACATTTGAAGTTAAATCACTGGCAACTTTCTTTAGAGCTTAAGCACTATATGCACTCCAGTTTTCCTTTCCTTTAAGGGGGTATCTGTGGTTTGAGATTCAGGATTGATGTGCAAGCTTATCATTTGAAGAATGAAGATGACTTTCCTCCACTTTCCAGCTGAATGCAAGTGAAGGATGGTCAATATGGAATAGCACTAACAGTAATGGTCAATACATGGAAACTATTACGACATGCCTCCTTACAGCAGGTGCAACCAAAGGATGGCGATTTTGTAAGAATTAAGAAGTAAGAACTATGTGTATTTGCCTCAAAAATGAAGATAGCTTCAAACAACTCGGGGTTCGTCTAGAATGAACACACAGAAACGAGATTACCAAATAAGTAGAAAATTGCTGGGAGTAGCCATAGATGCTAACAAACTAGACTAAAGTAAACTA
The DNA here is from genome assembly GCA_030819835.1 of Acmispon strigosus. Taxonomy (NCBI): domain Eukaryota; kingdom Viridiplantae; phylum Streptophyta; class Magnoliopsida; order Fabales; family Fabaceae; genus Acmispon; species Acmispon strigosus. The sequence goes on along the minus strand of JAUAMA010000005.1, from coordinate 40,010,034 downwards.
GATTGAATGTTGTGTTATCCGTATTTCCTTTTTTGCTTGCTCAAGTTGGTATTTTGTACAAAATTGCATGTATATTCTGGTTTCTTTTTTCCTCGATGTAGGAGGCTCCTACATCCATTTTATTTTTCATGATTTAGAGATGTATATATCAGGTGATTTCCTGAAGCTGAGTTCATAGTTCTGCTCTGTTTGTAGTTTTAAAGTGTAAGCCAAAAAAAATTAGATATCTTATTGTATCCCATAACTTTCTTGTATTTTATTTAGTGGCTTCCTTGGCATTAGGGTGTTTGCCCATGACTTTATGTCCGGGCCTTACTTCATACATTTAGAATTGAAGAAAGGCTTCAATTCATATGTTGATTCTCTGTGAAGAGATGCAATTAGAGAAATATCGGTGATGCTCACAATTTTTCTGGCAATTTTCCGAATGCAACTTGTTGAACTTGGACAACCATTTCCAGTTTTTATAATGTGATTGATTGGGTGTGTGAATTGTTTTGAAATTAATAAATGGCCTAATTTTAACATTTCTTTGTTTTTGGGCGTGGCATCATCATAGTGTTGGACCTATAATTTTGTTAAGATCAGGAATAACTGAAAAGGTGGTTTGGTATTTGAGTGAAACGATATTGATAGCCTTGTTGGTGTTAAATTCACAAAGTTCAGAAATCTTAGTGGTTTGGTCAAGTTTGGACGGCTCAAATTTGAAGTTTATTTTTGCCGTCTGATCTTAATGACACATGCCGGTGGATATTAGTTGATTAGTTCAGATTCTTTGATTGTGTGAGTATATGATTGTTTTGACCGCAAAGAACTCAAATCTCAATATAGAAGAGTTGATATAAAGAATATCATTCTGGAAAAGAGATCCCATCAAGAAAACTCAAAATACAATCTAAATTGTTTTTTTAACTGTATATTTCAATATTGTGTGTGTATATATATATTTGCAAAGCACAACAATGACGTGGTTTGAGTGTCATTTAGCTTTGTTAGGGAAGGCTTAAGTGGAGATTTCATTCTTTGCTGTTCTTTTGACAAGCAATGCGCCTTCATTCAATTTATTTAAATTGAAATCGAAGTAATTTTTCCTCCCACTTTTGAGATATCTTACCCATTTTTCTTCATGACACGAGTATCTTTGGCTCGATTGAGCCTACTACAGCTAAAAGGATTGAAAATGGAAAAATAAGCATGATTCTTTAACATGATTGGATATTAGTTGCACACTTGTACCGTAGAGAACTACGTACTTGTACCAAAAAATAAATGGACTTGTAATCTAAGGAGCCTCGGCTTAAAATCTCACATTTTTATCATGTGAAATTTTTGTATTCATCAATGTCTTTTAAATGTAAATAAATGTTCATAGGAGTTTTTTTTTTTTTTTTTAGTCATAGTAATTTTCTTATTTAATATTAATAGAGAAATATAAACACATTTTACATGACATATAAACAAATTTATATGGAAAGATGTATTTTCATGACATGGTTGTTTAATTTTCTTAATCTTTTAACCACAACTAAAATGTTAGTTTTTGACACTTATATTTTGTATTTAGAATATGTTAAATATAGAACTAAGTTTTATGTGATAATTTCGTCTAATTTTCGACATTTGAACAAAGGGAGTTTGTTTGGAGTCATCCCGATTGGACCTGCTACCACATTTTTTTACTTAATTTCAAATATACCTCTAATATTAAAAAAAAACAGAAAAAACCATTCTACCTACCACCATCTCCAGCCCTTTCTTCTTCCTTCTTCTTCTCGCCGCAGCAACCGTTTCATCTGTTTCTTCTTCCTTTGTCAACCTGACAACTATTCTACTATGTTGTTTTGTTGTTGTGGGTTAAATGCATGTCGATTTGAGTTTTGGACCATGCCTTTCACGATTTCAGTTCCGGATCTAGTAATAAATTGCACTTAAATGTGCGATTTTCATCCCTAAGTCGCACTTTAAGGTGCGGTCAGGACAATACAATTGCGCCTTAAAGTGCGAACTATATAAAATAATCTATTTTATTTTGTATTATATTGGTCGTACTTTAACGTGCGGCCATGATGGAAAAATCGCATTTATAAGTGCGATTTTTTTGCAGATCGCGAAAAACTTAAAAAAAAGGACGTTAAATATAGGGGAAGGTTGGAAAAGGTGTGCGGAAATGCGAAGAAAATCCTCCAACAATAATGAGTAAGATGGAAATGGTGGTGGGTGTGATGGAAATAGTGGCGGGTGTGAGGGAGAAAATGATGAGTGAGTGAAGATGGTAGGAAGGGAATGAAGATGGTGGATGAGGTGGAGAATTAATGAAGAAAGGGGATGAAGATATTTAGGGGTGGTGAAGGGTCCAAATGGGTGACCCAAATCCAATACCCTTAAACAAATGGTAGCTCAATTTGCATTTTTCTAAGATTTTGTCAACCATGGTTCACTTTGAAAAGTCAAGCACCGTGATTCAGTAAAAATATAAGATGAAAATACAGAAGTTATTGTTTTTAATCTTACAAACTTACCCCTTCATCGTAAACCCACCCAAAACCCACCTCTTTGATTTTTGGAAAAAAATTATATCAAGTTTCTTATATCCATATAATGACATGTGTATAACTTTTTAAAATTTATCAGTAAATTCTTAAAGAATGTAATTTATATTTAGAAACAATATCCATTTGTCATCATTTGAATGGAGAACTTGATGAAAATGATGTAAAGAACTTGATGATTTTTCTGGCCAAAAATGGTTTCCATGAATGTAAGGAGAATACCACTGAAATCTGGATTGATTGGAATCAAGGTTGTGATGAGAAAGCAAGTCGAGTGGTCCTTGTGACTGTGGGTTCAAGATCTGTAGAAGGGTTAGGAGCCTTGGTTGCATAGAGCCTTACAGCATAGGCAAATTAGTGAAATATGAATTTTATTGTATGATACTAATAATTATAAAAAAAATTAGAATATTAATTAAAAGACCCATGTGTAACGTAATTAACAAAATTAAAGACCATCTAAATCTTACTTATAAAACATTACAAACTAAGCCATCTAGCTAAGTTTTAATAAACACAAGGTAATTATATATAAAGCATAATGAATTTTTTTTTTTGAACTAAGCATAATGAATTAAAGTGAAAAGAAGGGATTAGAGTATATGAACTTTACTTTTTGGTTCAGATTAAAATGTAACATGAAAAGGATAGACTTTTGAAATTTTTAGTTTTTCTTTATATTTAACATATATCAAATATATTACATGTATCCATGTGACCGATTTTATCGCCACATTTATAACCTATTTAATTGTGTAAGGAGAACCGTAAGCAACACTTACTTTAACATTACACTGTTTTATTAATTAGTTGAAATTTGTGCAAGACTCACAAATTAGGAGTGAGGTAAATAATTTTACTAAACCTACATGAACTTCAACTATTAATAAGAGGGTTAGAATCAGGGTTAGTAGCATTTTTCTTGTGTAATTGTTAATGCAAAAGACACTTTAAATATTATAGAATATACGATATATTATATATGTTTGAGTGAGTAATCATCAAGCACCAGTGGTCTAGTGGTAGAATAGTACCCTGCCACGGTACAGACCCGGGTTCGATTCCCGGCTGGTGCAAAACAGAGCCATGATGAGGATTGTGTCAAATGTGATAGTTGGGTCTATCACTCACATCTGATTCTTCAGGTGAAAAGGGACACATCTGAGCTCTCTTAGAAATTTTTTATTTTTTTATGTATTCTTTCTTTGGTTTTCTCAACTTCAAGATTTCTTTTATTCTAACCACCATCATTGGCATCCACAATAATAGAATCAATCATTCTCCAAAAGCACTGTTCTTAATTGAACACCATTATTTAGTATTCGTCATCATCGTTATCTTCTACAGTTACCCCATATACTCGTGTTGACCAAATGAGCAACTCAATAAACATCTAGACTGCAAGCTTGACCCCAAACATCATATCATATAAACCAATATCTCTTTATTTCGAGCTATTCCTAACATGTGTCCTTACCATCTAATGAAATCGTGAAACCAATTTTCAAATACTTATGTTATTTTCCAGTGTAAAAATGCACATTTTATTAACAGATTAAAATATGTCAGAGTAGCTTAGAAACACCTGCTTTTAATTTTACATGTTACAATAAGTACATTTTTCAACTTGTGAGGTTCAACACTAGCTACCCTTCAATTTCGCCATGATTTTTTCGTTGACTAGGATGACTAATTAAGTTCGGTTATTAGTTTTAAGATCACCCTAATTGGTCATCCACCACTTCTCTTATATGTGAAAAATACCAGTTTACTTTTTAAAAATTACTTTCTTTCCTTACTTATTTTTTCCCTTCTTCTTCCTCCACCAACCACCCCCTTCCTTCTTCATCATTTTGCCATGGATGTTTTCTCCAATCTCTCCTGCAGTTATCTTCCTCCACCATTTTGTCAATCCTTCTTGCAACATTTGCTGGTTTTGGTGTGGTTATGAGTGGAAGGTCTATTCTTGTGGGGTTTTTTAGATGGAGGAGGAGATTGCAAGCTTTATCGGAGCAGCAACTGATGCTTGTCAAACCGCAACCATACAAGTAAGACCATTTTTAATTTTTTTTAAAGTTGTTTACGAACTGAAAAAAAAAATTGCACTTAAAAGTGCGAAAATTGCATTTTAATTTTTTTAATTTTTTTTTTTCGCGAACTGAAAAATGTTGCACTTAAAAGTGCGAAAGTTGCTTTTATTTCGTAGTGTATTATAGGAATTAAGAAAGTGAGGGGATGGTGGGAGAACTAATGGGATGACCTTAAAACCAATTCCCTCAAATAACTCATGCTCCTTTTTTTTTCCACCTTATTTCTAACATGATCACCCCAGCCTTCTGGAAGTTAGGTAATATATAGATAGTAGGGGTGTACAGGATCCGGCCCTGTCCTTTGACTCGTCCCGGTTTATGTCCCTTAAACCCGCATCTCATGGGTTTCTTCAGATTTAGGATCGGGTTCGGGTTTAAATACTGAACCCGGTCGATATTTAGGGTCGGGTGGAAATCAAGTCCAAGCCGTCCCAAGCCGTCTCACAAACAACATTTACACACTAGCGTCAAAACATTGTTTTGTATACATTCATCATTAATAGTCAGGTTCCAAGTGAATAAAATTAGTATAGTGTTATGAAAAACTTCAATTTTATGTAGTTTCTTTCAGAATTTATTGATAGAATTAGAAATTAGGTTTTTAACAGAATGATATGTATTTATAATTTTTTGGTGATATTTGAAATTGACATTTTAATTAGACCTTTGGGCCAACCCGGACCCGTCCTTTTGTGGTCGGGTTTATATAAAATCCGCACCTCATTGGGTTTCTTCGGGTCTAGGGACGGATTCAGGTTTAAAAATTGACCCGATCAATATTTCGGGCTGGGTAAAAGTCAAGACAAACCCGTCCCATGAACACCCCTAATAGATAGGCCTAAGGAAAGCACAAAATTGATGACTTACTGAGTTATTGTCTTCTCAATCAAAATTTCACTTGTTTTTTTCTTACAAAAATCTCTGGGGGAAAATACCATATCAATTAATAAGTGTCTGATATTGTTATTCCATAAACACTAATGTGTGGTTTTTACTCTCAAATGAGCTGCTAGTAAGATACTCACCACTAGCCTTAGCCCAAATCAATTTTGAATTTTAACATACTTACACTCACTTTCTCGTCTATCTCAAATTCAGCTCATTTTAATCTTTCTATCTCTATTTTTTTCCTCATCACGCTTCCATGACACAGGAGCCTTCAAGACTTCTCATACGGGGACTTGGGATTCATTGGAAAACCCTAATCTTTGATGTGCAGGATGCAGATGGTGCTAGAGGCGAATATTGCACTCTGCCAAAAGCTAAAGCAGCAAAAGACCCAAACAACTCAACAACAGAAGCTTATGACATCAAAGTATGCACACTAGGAGTGCACATTGCAGAGTTGAGGGCTCAACGAGATGGTGATGGTCATGACGTTGATGTTGATGCTCCTCCTTTTCATACTTACAAAGAAGAGGAGAAGGTAATTATCATTAGTGTAAAAAAAAGTTTACTAGCGGTCTAAACTGTTGGTAATATGATGATCAAAGTCGCAGGTACCTTACCGACGATTTTGGTAGTGGGAAGTGTACCGACGACCAAACCGCCAGTAATTTTTGACAGCTTATGTGGTCGGTGAACTACCAATGACTTTCAAAAATCGTGGATATAAATTACCGACGGGCTCTATATCTATGAAAACCGAGTCGTCGAAAGATTGTAAAAGTATTCAATAATCGACAATTTAGTTCCCTCACCAATAGCTCTGGCCGTTGGTAACCAACGAATTTTTGTAGTGAGAGACAATGTCGTTCAAAGTACTAATGTGATCAAAGATTTTCATACCATCATCAATCCACTAATTATTGAACTGCTCATCAACAATCGATTTGAGTTGCCATTTGTCTGATATAACCCTTCGAGCTTCTCCTAGTGTTCCTTGGCTAATAACACATTCTGCACATTCGCAAGAATATTCTTTGCAAAACAAAGATGAATTGCACTTGTAGCCTTGAAATCTAGTTCCTCCATTTTCTCGCCATCCATGTTGGTAATGTTTCCTTTCAGAGCCTTGTGTAATCCTAATTGTATCGACACTTCCTTGACTTGTATTTTCCAAGGCAAAGTTGATTCTTCCATCAAACTTTTATATGTCAATATTCATAGCACTTGAATAACTTGACATTGCAGCTGTACGAGGACTGTAAACCGTGCACCGAGTAGGTACCTAAGAATGAAATGTGAATCACAATGAACACACTTAAATATCAAGTCTTTCTTAGCGAGAACCTTTCTAGAACATCACACAGTATCTCACACTTTTACAACACTTTCACAATATCACACTTCTTTTTTAATGTGGAAGATTAGACAATGCTGCAACCACATAGCATACTAAGAATGTAATATCTCATCGAACCCGATGCTTTTGATGCGACTGTTGAGAAATAGCTTCGCCAAAGAAATTAAACAATCACAATCAAAACACAAAAACATAACGTGGAAAACTCCAAAACCGAAGAAAAAATCACGACCGTTGTCCAAACTGAGTACCAAAGAATGAACACTATGTGAACATTTTTACAACACATAGACTTCTCTGAATCTAACCCAATTACCCTAGTACACCACACTCTCACAAAGAAAATATTCAAAGTAAGTCATATATATAAGCCTAAAGGGCTACTAATGGTACATCCTCCAACAGAGAACTTAGGTCTAATATATAGCATTGACCTCCCACAAGCCCTCTTGCTTTAACATCCTAGATAATGTGAGACTTCTTCAATAACCTTATTTTTTACCTTCTTTTTCATTAAACACCATGGCGATGTGGGACTTTCTCTACCATTACAACCAAACCCAACAAATAAAATCTGAGTTTAATTTTTATTTACACTGATACTCCGTGATAGAGATTAGTCGCTTGGGAAAGATGATATAGCCCATGACAGTCCCGAGCGTGTTTTCTGGTGTTGTTACAACTCAGTTATTTACGGATGGAAGCTGGTTGGAGCAGCAGGACCTGATGGGTGTAGGAGGCATGATCATCGATGCAGTAGATCATTGGCAACAAGGTTTCGCAGCGACATATGGTTGAGGGAATGCGTTCAAAGCTGAATTGATGGCGGTTCGAGATGGGTTGCGTCAAGCCAAGGAGTTTGGTATTCGATCGATCATGTGCAACACAGATTGTAAGGAGGTGGCTGACTTGTTGGTTCAGTGGGGAGACGTCAGTAATTATTGGGATCGTGATGTAATTCTAGCTATTCGGGAGATGCTGGGTTGGGATTGGAATGTTAAGTTCACTCACATTGATAGAGACCAGAATAGAATTGCAGATGCCTTAGCTACCCACGCTACACGTATGGGTCTTCCTATGAGCATGTGGAAGGCTCCTCCGTCGTATGTCATCTCGTTGCTTTGCGGGGAAGCCGTTACATTCCTTTTTTATTTTAATTAAAATAAAAATATAATTACTGATGTGACGGAATCAATTGAATATATGTGTAAATAAAATTTAGACGGACATTGCATCAACTTTTTTTCTCATAAATATTGGTACTTTTTTATCATTATTTTTATAAAATTTTGAAATTTAAATTTTTGAAATATCCATTCATTATAAATACACAAACACCAAAACTACACCAAATCCTCACTCCCCAAGTTCAATTCTTCTCATCTTGCTCTGTTTCTGCTCTACCAAGTTCTGTTAATTATTTTTGTTCTGTTTTTTGAGCTTCCCCTGTTTCACACACAAAAGATTACCATAAAGCGTGTCTGCAGATTCTTCAAGTTCCGTGCATTGGTTCTTCCCCTTTATCTACAACAAGTAAAAACCCTTCATGCTTCGTGAATGGCTTCTCATCTGCCATAATTCCCCTGCAAAATTCCTCAACCTAAGGGTATTGACAGGAACCTGTCACTTTCCAACTCAAATAGCATCCGCATATTCCTCTGTTCAATCAGTCACTGTAACCCTTTTCTCTGTAGCTTCCGTTTCCAAGTAGAACAAGAAAAATCAGATGATTGCACCAGATTACAACGACTTAACATGTAAAGATGTTAATAAGTTGAGCAAAACAATGCAGAATATTGACTAATGTAGGCTTTTCAGGTTGCTTATTGGGCTCTTCTCTTACGTAAACCATGAAGGTAAGCCTCGGATTTAGGATGCTACAATCTTGTAGAATACCCTAGAAATCGTTACGTCTCTTGTTTCCATTTTTTGTGCACAATAAAGTTTCTCAAATACCACCAAGCTGAGACAGGGTTGCTCTCATGATCATATAGGAGGTGATTGTTAACTGTTAAGTTGGGGCATATAGCTAAGAACCAGGCATGTTTTCCAAGAGGGAGAACAAGGAAGAAGAGCATCGTTATGTGGAAACCGACCCAACTGGTCGCTATGGCAGGGTAAGTTCCAAATCCCCTGTTTCTCTATGTTCTTTGTGGCATTTGTTATTATTCTTTGTTACATGAAGGGGAAAATGGGGATAAGTAGCTCACATGGTTGAGCTAAGGGTAATTGTAGGTGAGGAGGGATAATTTGTACTACCTTACTAACAAATTGTAGGTGAGGAGGGATAATTTGTACTAACTTACTAACAACTAATATTTGCCTATAAAAAAAAGTGCAAATAATCTAGACTTTTTGTCTCTTAGGCTTATAATTGATTTAGTGTATGTTTGCAAATCCTTTTACAATTTCTTCTATAGATAGAATCAGTTTTGGTGTGGGGAGAAGTTTGTAGCTTCTGGATTTCAAAATTGACTCTGAGGAAAGAGAAAGAGAAATTGATCCAAACATGCCATTAGTGTGACAAATTTTCTGTTTTCTTTGTAATTGATTAGTTTGAAGAGGTTCTGGGAAAAGGGGCAATGAAGACGGTATACAAAGCAATTGATGAGGTCCTTGGTATAGAGGTAGCATGGAACCAAGTTAGACTCCATGAGTTGCTTCACAACCCGGATAATTTGGAGCGCATTTACTCAGAGGTTCATCTCCTCAGTACCCTCAAGCACGAGTCCATCATACAACTTTATACCTCTTGGATTGATATTAATAACAAGGTCTTCAACTTTGTTACAGAAATGTTCACATCAGGGTCACTAAGAAAGTAACTTCCTTTTCATGCTATATGAAAATTAAATCTTGCAAATTTGATAACAATATGATCATGAGCTACTAGGATATTTTGACTATGGTCGCAATTGTCAAGCTTGAAGTTTAGATTGCAACTTTCTGGCTTGTTATCTGCTTGATGAAATTAATTTTGTGGCATGACAGATACCGAAAGAAATATGAGCGAGTCAGCATACAAGCAATTAAGAGTTGGGCTCGCCAAATTTTACAGGGTCTTGTTTATCTACATGGCCATGATCCACCTGTAATCCATAGGGACCTCAAATGTGATAACATATTTGTCAATGGCCATCTTGGACAAGTGAAAATTGGTGACCTGGGACTAGCTGCAATTCTCCACGGTTCCAATTCAGCTCACAGTGTTTTAGGTACTTACTTTGTTGCCAATGAGTGTTGCAGACTAGTAGGTACTGAAAAATTGCTATTTGTATTTATTGCCAGTCAAAATTTTCTTCCTTTTTGTGCTAGGAACCCCTGAGTTCATGGCACCAGAATTGTATGAGGAAGAATACAATGAACTTGCCGATGTGTACTCATTTGGCATGTGTGTACTGGAAATGATTACATCGGACTATCCATATAGTGAATGTTCTAATCCAGCACAGATCTACAAGAAAGTGACATCGGTAAATTTAGGTTCTGGTGTAAGTTTCAGAGTATAAGTACAGTTAGGTGTTTTATTTAAACTTTACATTTCATATTTTAGGGGAAGCTACCAATGGCGTTTTCCCGGATTGAAGACTCGGAGCCGCATAAGTTTATTGGAAAATGCCTAGTACCTGCAGCAAAGAGGCCTTCGGCAAAAGACTTGTTGCTTGACCCTTTTCTAGTGTCTGATGATGCATCATCAACAATGAAGTTTGATATTCAAAAGCCATTTTTGAATAACATTGAGATGGAGAAACTGCGATTGAGTGATGATTTTCCTAGGACTGAAATGAAAGTAGTAGGGAAGTTGAATCCTGAAGATGATACCATCTTTCTCAAAGTTCAAATTTCTGATAAGAATGGTATATAATCTTTACTTAGTGCACAATATCTAGTTGTTTCATTTTAAGGAACATTTTCGTTTATGTCTTGATATGCATGCTTCTTGCAATTTGACCACAAAATATCCACTTATGTTTTGTAAATGAGCTTCAATCTTTAAACGACTTGAGGTTCTTATTTTTTGTAAATTACTTCTTATGTTTGTATAAGCCTGCAAATCCTAGAAATTGAAGTAACAACAATTTTCTGCTGACTACTCCTGCAGGGTCTGTTAGGAATGTATTTTTTCCCTTTGACATTCTCAGTGATACTCCCAATGATGTTGCAATGGAGATGATAAAAGAATTGGAAATTTATGATTGGGATCCTTTTGAGATTGCAAGCATGATTGATAAAGAGATATCTGCTCTGCTACCACATAGAAAGCAAAGTAACAGTTCAGATACCTTCCACACATTCTGTTACCAAGATGATGATGGCGATGGTTGTCATCATCATTTCCCCTCGCTCTCTTCTTGTTCATCATTACAAGAACCAATACTAGATGGATATTATTGCCTCCATGGTATGTCTTCTTTGTGCATTCCCTCCTACTGCAATTGACATTTTAGTTAATTTTATTTTAGAAGTCTGAAGCTTAAGATTGTTGGCATGGTGTTATGAAATCCTACAAGTAGTATTAGAGAAAGGGAATATAATCCCTGATAATATGTTTTCATATCCACTTCTGCTCTCATTTCAATTTCATGTTTTCGATGGATATATAAGGAAATTGTTATGAAAAAAGCTAATACAGTTTAGCATAATCACCTTTTTGGTAAGGGCAATTGTTGGTTTAACTATTTTTAGTCTCTTTAGTAACATGACAAGCAGGGCCGGAACCAGAAAAATTGGTTAAGGGAGCTGAAAACTTAACATATCAAATAAGATCAACAATGAATAATTGAAGAATGTAGCATCAAAATTTGAATAGTATTTTATCAAGGATTTTTTTTTCTCTTGGGGGGCGATTTCCCCATTTGTAATGCATGTGGTTCTGTCCCTGATGACAAACTATTGTTCCAGATGATTTGCATGATGATACGAGTTCGCGATGCTCGTCACAAGGGACGTATTCCAACTTGAATTACTATTCTCTGGATGACCAGGAGTTCAATGTGGCTCCTATTAGAAAAGATAAACTTCACATCATAAAGAGCCACAAGGGAACAAGGTTTTCTCCAAGTGAAGACCTGATCCATGGAAACCAAGGTAAAGTTTCAGGAGGATCACAGAGTCCTTCTAGTTCTAGTGGTAAAAGTAAGATAATGAGAGACAATCACAGACTCACAAGGAACAGGTCATTAATTGATATGCACAGCCAATTACTACACCGATCACTGGTTGAGGAGGTAAACAAAAGAAGGTTATTTAAGACGGTTGGTGCTGTGGAAAACATTGGATTTCAGACACCTTATGATGTTTACACAAAAGAGTCACACCCTGTATGTGTTGCTTTAAATGAGAAAACTTCAAGAAGTGTCTTGGGATCAAAACTAAAGATATAAAAACATTTAGAAATGTTTGTCTCTTGCATATTGAAAATTATATAGATGAAATGTACATACCATTCAGTGTTCCTGAGAAAAAGATTCCCAACAAATGATTTAAAAGGAATGCTGATCTTAAAAGATGTCCACTAAGATATGCAAATAATTACACTGTTAGGCTCAAATGAATGTGATTATGTATATAAATGTTTTATTGCAATGAAACAAGTTTTCTCAAGGATGGTCTACTTTTCTTTATTATGTAGATGAAAGGATAAGTGGTGCTGCAAGTTAACCATAGTGATCAATTATTGATGTATTGCATGTGATAGTTGCTAAATCTGATTGAGCATCCAAACAACAATTCAGGGTGTCCATGTGCATAGTTTCCTGAGTAGAGTTGCTATAGTTTTTCCTTTTGCACTATTTCACACAGGAGGTTATAGCACCTAAAGGAAAAGCAAAAGATCATGAAATCATCAATTTTGATTCCAAAAGTGGCATCCTTTGTTTGACTATTTTAATCTATCTAAAGAATTTACTTATGGTAAAATTAGATTTATCATGGTGGACCCCATTTACGCCTATAATTGTAGATTTTCAGATTTGAATAAAACTATAATGCTTATTATCCCTTGATCTTGAAGCTTAATAATATTGGATCCCAGTGGAATGATGATGTTATTAATTAGAGTCTGTTCCTACAAGAGTAAACTTGTTATAAAGTATAAACACAATTTCAATGGATATATTGGGGTGACAGCTAAATTTTCTATGCTGCTTGAATTATGAAATACAAATTCATAAACTTCAGTTTCATAGGACTACAAACTGAGGTGGATTACAGCTAGCTAGGATCTGCAACTGTCTCTAGCAAATTTCTGAAAGAAACATGGCCTGAGATGTTTTACTGTATGAACTGTACAACTTGCTGGTATTCGTGGCAAAACCTTGTATTGAGGGAAACATCATTACTATGACGTTGACTAAGGAACACCTATGTCCAATACCAATTTTTCTTTCTCAACTTCTGGTTCCAGGTCAGCAGCTCGTAAAGCGGGCAATCACGGCGGTGCTCGGCAACATGGACGGGCGGAGCAGAGCGATGGAATACCTACAAGAGACACTCTGAAACTTAAGTTAAACTAGAGAACATGTTTAGAATATAAAAAAATCAATATAATGATTAGAATCAACCTTTACTTATCATCATGAACCATATATATGCTTCTCATCCGGTGTGCGTCTAGCCCATTGTGTTTGGGCCATAATCATTTGGGCCATAATCATTTGGGCCGGCCTAGTGAGTTTGAGTCAATTGGTCGGCCCAGAATTCCAAACTGAGTAATTTTTTTTACCAATTCCTACTACATTATGAAGACCTATCATTCAAGGTGCTTTTCATATGATCTGAAATGCAAAGTTGCAAAGCATCATCTACCGTTGTCTAGTTCCTTCAGTGTGTCCAACGTTCTGTTTGACAAAGTGGCTGACATTTTTTTTTCCAGGAATGCACACTGCCTTGACTCATATCATATCAAACATATTCTCTAATTGAAGTTGATACAACTTCCAACACCATTTTAACCTGATACAGGGCTCAATTTACAAACCCTTTTAATATTACTTGTTTTGCATCCTCTTGGATATAACTTGCTTAAATTTAATTCTACCTCAAAAGCTAGTTTAGGGGTGAGGATTGCTCTAACTTATATAAGATTTATTTAGTTATATCTCTAGTTCATGTGAGACTTGAACACACCCCATCACGTTAAGTGTCGAGCGTTGGATTTGTAAGAATAAACATCTGCAGATATCTCATATACGAGTGATCTCTAATAAACGGATATAATAGGCTATGATACCATCTAGGAATTCATGTTAATTCTTACTCTGCCTCAAAAATTAGTTTAGAGGAAAAGATTGTTCTACTCTATATAATAATTCATTGAGTCATATCTCTAGTCAAGGTAGCACTTTAACAATTGCTTATCAGATCATCTAGCCAGAGATTTTGAGTCATGAAATGGAGACTGGTATAGCAGTCCATAGAAAAATTATGAAGCAAGTAAGAATAGAAATTTATTCTTGACACCAGATTTCATGTTGCTCTGCATATTTCTTGACAAGACTATAAACATGCATTGGATAATAATATTAAAACCTTTACATTCTGAGTTGAGCCATGTCATACCAAATTTGCTCAAATGCTTTAACAATGAGATCATGGTATTCACTTGAATTCAAGGAAAGATAGCAGGCAAGCAAATCCTCCAAATCTTTTGATGCCTGGATCTTGTTCTCAACAATCATCTCCACCATTGACTCCTTGAAATCACTCTGTGGATCAAATGAGGACTTAACAACAGCGAATCCATCTGGAAATCCTGCACTCCTTGAATCTTTGCTTGCACCAGATGGCACACTCCTTCTTGCACAGCCTTGAGTTTTTCTGCTTCCCAGCCTTGGAGAATTTACTCTAAGCCTTATACCTGCAGCACTAGAATTTCTCTTTCTCCTTCTTTGAGTTCTTCTACCACTTTCCTCTTTGAGAATTTTGATAGAGAAAGACTGATCAATCTCTGATTCATTTGAACTTCTCAAATCAGTGGCTTCACTTACCTTATCATCAAACTCCACTGGCTTTGTCAATATTGGAGCTAGACCCATCTGTGAAATTGCATCTATCCCATCAAACTTTTGAGAATTTCCAAGGAAAGATTCATTTTGCATGTCAATGATGATGTCATTGGTGGAAGAACTAACTCTGCAGCTGCAATTAGAGGCTATTCCACTAAGCAAGTCCGGAACAGAAAAGCTATCAATATCAGACTCAGAATTAACACATTCTTGGAGATCAGATTCTGAAGAATTTTCAATGGAAGACACATCATAATCTAGTGACTGAACTTGATGTGAACTAGTCCAATCATCTGTGTGAACATAGTTGGAACTTGCATTGAAAACTGAGGGAGAAGGCTTGTAAATGGTTTTTCTCCTTGACCTTCTTTTGGATGAGGTCCTTCTTGGTGAATCAGTGAAAGGGATGTTCAAGTCTTTGGTGTGAAAGGGTTCAGTGGAGAAATAATGTGAATATCTTGGCAGTGACCTTTGGGATGATGTTGTTGTTGGTGAGGTAGCTTTGCTCTTCATCACATGAGAACCATTTTGCTTCCTTGATCTGCTCATGTCTTTTAGTTTGTAAAACCAAGCATTTGGTATCATATCTGAAAATTTGAACCTGTGGTTACCCATCAGAGATATCACTCAAGCACATAAAAAATCAATTTCAGTGCTTCTTTATAGTGATAGCTTAGACGTGTTCAAATTCATATGAGATGAAATGAAAGATGTATAAAACAATGAAGATGTATAAAACAGGAAAATATAAAGTTGAAGGTCCACCACAAAAGTCCTAGCATGAAAGCAAGGGGACCAAGTTTGTCTACCAAATGATTTTTTCTCATCATTGTTACCAGCAAACATGCACCAAGCTCTTACTGTTTCTAACTTTTTGGTATGTACCATGGCATCCCGCCCGACAGCCACGGAATTAATCCATTGAGGCTATGCGATCATATTAAGTGGGTAGGTTTCTCCTGACAATTCATTCTCCATACACACCGCTCAGTGATCAAACTCCTAACTAAATACTTAAAAGAGCTCAAATATCTACCAACTGTATTCATGCTTATCTAAGATATCAATCCCATTGTATTAAGTGTGATATAGTTGTGCAAGAAGAAACTTTCAGTAACATAAACTATTTATCTATGCAAAAGGTAATGCCAAGAAAACATTTGCTGGCTTAAAATCTTAGTAAAGATTTGTTTTTTTTAATAAGTTGATCCTTCTAGAAGTAACTCATTAGAACTACTCAACAACCAGTAGTGTGAAATTCAGAACCCTCAAGTATGTTAGTATAATCCTGTTAAAAAGTTGCATGGTAAAGGCATATATGGATCATAATTGTTTCGTTGTGACTCTTGGTTTTGGAGGTTGAAGTCTACACAATGACTAAAAGATAAAAGATATGCAACTTTAGCAGTATGAAATTGATTTATGCAACTAAAACTCAGGAACAAAATCACATATTAACTAAAGTAAAAGGTGAAAGAGAAACGTGATATAAAGCCCCAACCATATGTGAGATCCTGAAATGGGTCAGATTCATTTTATAGATTGAATGTAGGCAGTTTTATGTTAATTTTTTTAAGAGATCGATTCCACGGTTTCAATCAGTGATTTTAAAATCTGTTGAGCTGTGATTCACCCCACATATTAAGAAAAGTGAAGTGACCAAAATCATAATTAAGTTTAATTTATTAAAATTCCTTCACTCTTTATATATATTACTCCCTCCGTTCCAAAATATAAATCGTTTAAGGTTATATACGGGTATTAAGATTTCATCATTTAATAAATATGTTGACTGAAATACCCCCATTTAAAGTTAACTTATATTAATGAGAGAGAAAGATGATTAAATGATAGTTGTGACAGGTGAAAATCGAAGGTAGTAGGTGAAATATATACTATTAAATGAAAGTATAGAAAGAAGGAAGTAAGAAAAAATATTTTAGGTTTGCATAATAACATGTATTTTGGAACATAGTACAAATGACAAAACAATACTACTTCCATTCCTTATTAATTGTCCAGAAAGAGAAAAAGAACATATTAAGAAGTGCACTTAATTTTGTTAATTTTTATAAAAGTATTATTTATTTTCCTAATTTACCATTTATTGTTGTCACAAAAATATTACTTAAATTTTCATTAATTAATGTTGTTTTGAAATTCTAAATCAACAAATAAATACAAACAATTTTTTTCCTGAAAGTAAATAAAGAATAAGGAACAAAGGTTAGTATATATTTTGAAACGGAGGAGGGAGTATATGATAAGGTTAGTATATATTTATCCCTCCTATGTGATATACGTGTGTTTTAGCTATGCAACAAGACATAGACATTGCTCTGCATACCAACACTTTTGCTGGCAGCTGAAGGATTGAAATCCATGATCCGATTCTCCACGCTCTGTCTGGGATATAGATTTGACATTCAACAAAGTTATCATTGATTCAGCGCATTTACAGGTGCTGGTTCATTTATGCCCTAAATCTTGGCTTTATGAAGAATGATGCACTTCTTTGACTTTTTATCCTGAATCAGAATCCCCCACATGCCTCTGCCTAGTGCTGCCTCAACCCTCTCTCAAAGTATTAGATTCATTTATTCAGGTTTTTGTAAAGGGATATGGGTATACAGCCTGCCCTACACTTTAAGGCCCAAATGTATGTTAGAGAACCATGTAATGCCACATAAAAAATACACCTGAAGAAATTGTAACCCATGCAATTGTGGACCCATCCGGAAGGGATAATCATTTGCTCTCACCTTTCTCTACCATCCCCCTTATTACAAAAGATTAAAGTATCACTCTTGGCAATCAAAAATGAAATTGCCTTGAAATTGAGATGCTATGGGAAGAAAATATGATATATAAAATATTTGTATTAAAAAAATAGTGATACACTCAAATAGTGAGGCGTTTGCTAGTAGTTAATTACACACATTTAAAATTACATAAATACTCTCTAAATCTCTCAAATCTCTCTCGAGCTTCTTTTATTTCTCATCACTCTATTGTTTTCTCTTACTCTTGATCTGGTGTCTTAAACAATTCATTGCCTCACCTATTTATACTTGCTGCCAGGGACAAGTAGTTCAACTACCTACTTTTCATTTTGTCAAAGTAATATATGTGAAATAAATTTCTAAGCAATTAGATGAAGACAGTGCCAATCTTTTAAATCCAATAGTTGTGAATTTTACCACATGGCTACAACTAGTTTTCACATGAAAGCAAGTTTAGCTTTTCCAACTTCCTCCCTTAAACTTGGTTTCATCATTCGAAGCATGTTCTTCAACTTCAAGAATGAATTTACTATGAGTGGCTTAGTGAAAATGTCTGCTACTTGACTTTCTGAAGTGCAATACTCCACCATAATTTCTTTACCTCTGATCAAATCACGAATGTAGTGATGTTTGATGTCAAACATCAAACATCAAACACATATTCGTGGCCATCAAAAAACTGGATTCTTTGTCAGAGCAATTGTTGATTTGTTGTCGCAGAATATCTTTGTGGCACCATCTTGTTGGTGTTGCAACTCACTCAATAATCTTCCCAGCCAAACTGCTTGAGGAGCACAATTTGTTGCTGCAATGTATTTTTCCTCTGCTGTTGATAGAGCGGCTACTTTCTGTTTCTTGGAGGACCAAGAAAATACACCTGTACCAAGACGAAAAGCGTAACCCGAAGTACTTTTTTTCGAGTTTCAATTTCACCTGCCCAATTGTTGTCTGTGTATCCAATCAACTATGGCTTGTTAGAACTTGAATAAAGGATGCCCTCATCAATTGTACATTTGACATACCTCAAAATCCGCTTTGCAGCTTGCCAATGGGATTGTCTTGGAGAATCCATGAATCTACTTATGAGCCCAACTCCATAAACTATGTCAGGTCTTGTTGCTGTTAAGTACCTGAGGCTTCCCACTAACCTTCTAAAGTTAGTTGAGTTGACAAGATCACCACCGCTTTCCTTTTCAAGCTTTAATCTTTCTTCCACTTGATTTAGCATTGGTTTGCATGATTCCAGATTGAACTTCTTCATCACATCCGATGCATACTTCTTCTGTGAAATAAAAATTCCTTTATCTGTCTGCTTCACTTCAATGCCTAGAAAATATGACATTAGACCCATATCTGTCATCTCGAATTGTGTGGACATGCTCTCCTTGAATTTTGCTAGCAATTTGGGATTGTTACCAGTGATGAGCAGATCATCCACGTACAAGCAATGATAATATTTCCATCCTCTTTTGCTTTGACATACAGAGCATGCTCATATGGACTTCTGTGAAAGCCATTGTTGGTGAAATATGTGTCAATATGTGTGTACCAAGCTCTGGGCACCTGCTTTAATCCATATAGAGCTTTCTTCAACTTGTAGACCTTGTCTTCCTCTCCTTGTTGAAGATATCCTGGTGGTTGTTCTATGTAAACTTCTTCTTCGAGGACTCTGTTCAAGAAAGTAGACTTGACATTCATTTGAAAGATCTTCCATTGATTCTGGCCAGCGAGGGAAAGAATCATACGTACTGTGTCCATTCTAGCAACCGAAGCAAAAACTTCAAAATGATCAATGCCAGGTTTTTGTTTGTACCCTTTTGCCACTAGTCGTGCTTTGAAATGACCGACCTCTCCATTTGGATTGTACTTTGTTTTGTACACCCACTTGACTCCGATTGGCTTCTTTCCTTCTGGAAGTGTTGTTAACTCCCATGTGTCATTCTTCTCAATGGCATAAATTTCTTCATCCATTGCTTTAATCCAACAATCTTCATTGGTTGCTTCCTTACATGTCACATGATCACAATTAGCAACGAATGCATAGAAATTAACCTCTTCCTCCCTATCATCGGGATCATCATCTCTGCCAACTTCATAATCTTGCAAGTAAGGAGGTGGACGTCGTTCCCTTTGTGGATATCTACGAGTTGGTGAATCTGTTGTTGATTCAGCTAAAGGTTCATCAGCTTTGTCATCTACATCTTCATTTGTAGTAACTGGTGCAGGCAGCATTTCTTTTTCCTTCTCTGACCAGTCTCACGCTCCATCTTCATCAAAGGTAACATCCCTGCTGATGATCGCCTTTTGAGTCTCTGGATTGTACAATTTGTAGGCTTTTGTTTCTTCACTGTATCCTACAAAGATGCACTTTTCTGCCTTGTCATCAAGTTTCTTCCTTAGTTGCTCAGGTACATGTGCATAAGCAACACAACCAAAAACTTTCAAGTGACTGAGATTTGGCTTGTGCCCACTCCAAGCTTTTGATAGGACACCTATTTAGTACGTATACTGCACAAGCCACTATTTCGGCCCAAAAACTCTTGGGTAATTTCTTATAATGCAGCATGCTTTTCACCATATCCATGACAGTTTGGTTCTTCCTTTCTGCCACTCCATTTTGTTGAGGAGTGTATCTTGCAGTCATTTGATGCTTAACTCCCTTCTTTCTCAGGAAATCATCACAAACAATATACTTTGTTCCCCTATCAGTTTTTAAGGTTTTTAGAGTATAACCACTTCGCCTTTCAACATACGCCATGAAACTTTTGAGCGTATCACAAGCATCAGATTTATTCTTCAAGAAATAAACCCATGTCTTCCTACTAAAGTCATTAATGAAGGTAATAAAGTATTTATTACCTCCATTGGATGGAACCTCCATCAAGTGGTTTTGTAAATCTCCAGGAACGTCCTTTAGGAAAATGATCTCGATGCTTCTTGCCTACTACACAATCTAGTAACCCATTTTTTATTTGCAAGAAACTTGATGCTTTCAAAGTTGAAATGTCCAAGCTGCATGTGCCAAAACTAATTATCATCAACAACTACAGCATTGCAACACACATAAGCATCATACTGGATGTTCATTGGAAATAGACGATTCCTTGTCATGGTTGTCTTTGCTACCAAGCCCATCTTAGCATCACTTATGGTGCAACCTCTCTGGTTGAATTTTAAATCATAGCCTTTCTCAGCAAGTTTTCCCACACTCAGCAAATTCTGACATATATCAGGCACATAGAATACATCAGAAATATAATTCAAAGATCCACCCTTCAACCTGATAACAGTCTTCCCTTTTCCCAAAACTTCCAGCTTTGAGAGTGTGGAAGTTTTCATCTAAGTCGGGAAATAATTCCTTATTTCCGCTTAAATGATTACTGCAACATGTATCTAGCAACCACTGATTATCAATTTTATCAATAGCCGCAACCTGGTATGTTGTAAGCACCATCTTTGTTTCATCTTCAGCTTCTACAACTCGAGCATGACTTTCTCTAATATTCAATGTTTTAGTACGACATTCTCGAGTATAGTGACCATACATTTTACAGTTATGGCACTGAACATGAGGTTTGCATTCAGATTGAAAATGTCAATACTTTTAACACTTGTGACATTGAATATTAGATTTATTTTGAAATGAGCCATTACCTCGTGTGCCTTGGCCTGAGTCAGGTTGAGGATTCCTCCATCTTCCTTTCGAATTCTGCCCTCTTTGAAAATGGTTCGCCTTCCTTTGCACAGGTCCCTCGTTTCTCAGATTTGATTGAGCTTTTAAAGCTTGCTCAAATGTGCCACTTGACCTCTCGTTCATCCGCATCTCACGTGACTCCAAGGATGCTTGCAAATCATTTAGAGTCACTGTGGTAAGATCTTTTGCTTCTTCAATGGCTGCTACCACGTAATCAAATCAAGTTGAAAGTGTGCCCATAATTTTCTCCACAACTTCTTTCTCCTTTATGTCATCACCGTTGGATTTCATTTCGTTCACGAGCTTGTCTATTCGTGAAAAATAATCATGAACCCTTGCTCCATCAGCTCGTATTGGCGCTTTAAGCCCTGCAACCTCGTCTGTTTGACTGGGCCAACACCTTCATATGTTTTGAGCAAAATTTCCCCAGCCTTTTTTGCTGTTTTGGCATGGAAAATTTTCTCAAAGATAGACAGCTCCACAGATTGACATACCAATAATAAAGCTTTCCCGTTGAGCAAACAATCTTTCTCAACTTGTTGCTCATCAACTTTTCCTTTATCAGCATCAGTTGGTTTGGCAAAGCTTTCTTGATAATTTCACCATACCCGCTGGTTGTTAAACTCAGCTCCATCAACCGTTTCCACATGGAAAATTTTGATCTGCCATCGTACTTGAAGACGGTTTTTTGAACTTGACTTGCTCCTGAGATGGAACTTGCTGCCATTTTGATACAACAAGCTTTGATGCCAGATGTTGGAAATCAAAAATGAAATTGCCTTGAAATTGACATGCTATGGGAAGAAAATATGATACACAAAATATTTGTATTAAAGAAATAGTGATACACTCAAATACTTAGGTTTTTATTAGTAGCCAATTACACACACTCAAAATTACACAAATACTATCTAAATCTCTCAAAGCTCACTAGAGCTTCTTTTATTTCTCCTCACTCTATTGTTTTCTCTTGCTCTTGATCTGATGTCTTAAACAATTCATTGCCTCACCTATTTATACTTGCTTCCAAGGACAAGTAGTTCAACTACTACCTACTTTCATTTTGTCAAAGTAATATAGGTGAACTAAATTTCTAAGAAATTAGATGAAGACGGTGCCAATCTTTGAAATCCAATAGTTGTGAATTTGACCACATGGCTACAGCTAGTTTTCACATGAAAACAAGTTTAGCTTTTCCAACAATCACTAACTGTTTAAACTCTTCACCAACCCCTTATTTTACCTCTCGTGTTCCCCTTCTCATTTCAAATTCTCTTCTCCTTGATCTCCTTCAAGCTTCATGCTTCCTCTTCCTTTTCAATGCCATTACTTCTTGTGTTCTCTTCAACACCATCTGCGTCATTTGAGTTCCTCTTCATCTTTATTTATCTTCCTTCATTTTGTCTCCGTCTCTGTTTGAAAAGCCTGGAAGCTCGGCCATGGCGAAGTGATCAAGTAACACTTCCACAAACTAAAATCTGGTAGCTTAGTATTTTTATGTTACATGAACGTACCAATTCTAGTTTGCAAAAGCCAAATAGCTTACAGCCACAAACTAGAATGTGGTAATTTAATTAGGAATGAAAGCATAAGCTTATGTAATTAGGAAATTGCAAAATACGTAGTGAGAATGACTGGCGTAAATACCAATTTTTGAAACCTATAATGTAAATTTAGCTTTCGTGAATTAAATGACAAATAGTAAAAACCAAATTTAGGTATCAGATTCTAAAATACATAATCTTTTGTAACTTGAGGGTATTTTGATAGTTAAACAGTATGGTATGGTGTTGTTAGGTGTGGGGGTTACCTTAAGTTTTTCCGCAATCCTTATTATCCACAAGCAACTGAATTCCAATTTGGTTGTCCGTTGGGTTTAAGAAGAACCAAGTTTTGAAAAAGTGAATTGTTTAAGCTAACTTTCCTTTATCGAAACCCTAACAGAGAGGGAAGGATATCCTTGAGCAGTTTTCACCCCCCCTTTGGGGTCCTTTCCCTCTTTGGGGGTTCTCCCCTCTTTAGGTAGGCTTCTTCTTCTCCTTGGTAGGGTTTCTCCCCACAATAAGTGATTTTTCTACCACAATAAGTGATTTTTGTATCCAAATAAGTTAGTTTTCTTTTTCTTTTAGTGTGGGTTTTTTCTGTCTTCTTCCCTCCTCTACTGTCTTTGTGGCCATTACCAGAAACTATGCTTGCTGCCACGACCTCCAACCACTGCACATCGGCCACCACTTGCTGACGACGAAACACATTGTCAATGAAAAAGTCCTCGCGTTGGACTTAGTTGGAAAGTTAGATCTTTGAACACCACCCTCGACCAATACGCCACCATCCGCGACCATCAACTACCAGCCACCTCTCGCCACCTCCTCCAATGGCCACACATTTGGGCTTTGTCCAGGTTTTACTCTGAAGTATATAGCGAAATGATGATTAAAGTTTTTCTTCCATGAAGCTTAGTAGACCTACGTGACGCTAGTTTATCTCTATCAAGGCAAAATGAGCTTAAATTTAAATAAAGGAGATGGAGGTTTGAAGCATATGATCTTCCTTTTGTATTTTGGATTTCAATAGTGTACAGTTTTGGTTCTCTTTTTATTTTTCCTTTCTCTTTTTAGGTATTCCATGTTTAATGTTGGTTTAAAGCATACTAGCATGGGTTGTAATGTGTGTCTTTGTTGCTAGGGAATTGCTTTTGATGCCATCCCTACTTGTTCCTATGTCATCTCCTTTATTTCGTAAACTCCAAAACAACCTTAAATATAAAAAAGAAAAAACCTTTCTCTCACATCCAAATCTCCCTCACACACCACCCCTTCCTCCAAACCTCTATTTTTGCCAAACCTCAAAAATCTCTCTTTCCTTTCTCAAATCCCACCCCAATCTCCCTCCCTCATCTCTGTCGCACTCCCCACCATTCTCCATTTTCCTCCCCTGCGCTGCAACCCCCATTCTTATATTTTCCTCATTTCCGTTTTGCTTCTCTGTTCTCCTTCTGTTGATTTCCTTATTTCTGTTTTCGTCGTTTCCGTTTTGCTTTTGCCCATTCCTCGATCTGGAATTCCTAGATTGAGTAAAAATCACACTTGTACGTGCGATGGGTGTAATTGTTTTAAATATCTTTTTTTTTTACTATGCAGTGTTAAAATCGCACTTATAAGTGTGATTACAACACTTTGTTTTTTTTAACGTAAACCAGACAGATTCACACCTACAAGTGCGAAAAATCCTATTAAATCACACCTACAAGTGCGATTTTAGCACTTTGCTTTTTTTAAGTTTAACAATGCTATGGTCACACTTACAAGTGCAATTTTATGTATAAATTCTCACTTTACGTGCGAAAATATGGGTTAGGGGGGAAAAATAGAACGAAAAAGGAGAAACGGACCTTGAAAATAAGTGTGGATGTGTGAAGAACAACCCCCAAAGATAATGGGTGAGATAGAGAAGATGTGGGTGAGGTTGGTTTGAGGTTGGAAGAGGATAGTGATGAGGGAAGGCTAGGATTGATGAAGAAAAGGAAGATGATGGGTGGTTGTGAATATGAAGATTGAAGAGGAAAATGATGGTGATGGTGGTGAGAATGGTGATGAGGAAAGGAAGGTAGAAGATAGTGAAGATAATGTATAAAAGATAAGTAAGTAATAAAATTTGTTTTTAAGGGTAAATTAGTAATGGACCAATTAATGAGGGTAGCATAGGAACAAGTAGGGATGACATCAAAACCAATTCCCTTGTTACTATATTGTACTACTCTATTTAGCAATAGATTCTCTCCATTGCTAAGTGCCATTTGACTTAACTTATGCCTCATTTTATAAAATTTTTAAAAAATAATAACCAAACTGTTTTTTGTTTATAATTACACATGTTGGTTAGAAGAGGCCCCATTTATCGTTTTTTATGCAAAAAAAAATGTAATGTCTTTTGCACAATTCATCTTCCAAATACCACTACATCACCACATTATTAGTTATTATTCATGTCTTTTATTATTTATATTTTAAATCCATACATTAGATTTTTTTTATATTTTTTTAATATACATCGAGTTACCGGTCTTACTAGTGACCCCTCGGTCCGACCAATAACCCATTAACCCAGTACCTTATTTTGAACCAATCCATCTTCGTGATAACATCTACTTTTCAAAATCTTATAAATAGAATTGGGGCTATGCCCCTCCATGTAAAAAGAAAAACTTATAAATAGAATCTAAGAACACTTAGTAACAATATTAGAATTCCAATTTTAAAATCGTCGATCAAGTCTGTTTTGACAAGTGAACAATTTAAATAATGTCCAACATAGATTTATGATGAATCAAATTTTATAACTCACCAAAATAATTGGATCATATAAAACTATTAGCTTTTTAAGTCTTAGTTAAGCATTTTTCCTGTTTACAGCTCATTATTCCTTTTCAATATAGGTAATTTACACAACTTAGTTTTTTTACCCTAATTAAGTTTTTTTTTCTCTTCAATTTATAGCTCATTATTCTTTTCCGAGGTTCCCCCGTGAAAAGTAACCATTGTAGTTTTTTTTCCCTGTAATGACCATATGGAAATTTCACTTGTCTCATCTGCATCATATATTCTCTTTTTTGTGTACATCAGCAACAAAATTATAGAAATAAAATAAGAGGAGAGACAATAGTTAAGGCACTTCAAAAATTCCTTTTAGACACCAACTCCACTACCTCCAATAATCTCCCACCTAATTGATCGGTCCCTTTGGTATAAAAGTTTGAACATATTCTCAAATGACGAGCCCTTTGTTTAATTTTTTTCACAGAAGTTCAATTGAAATTATTTTTGAAAAATATGTGATTAAATAAGTTTTCTTTTGAGACAAGGTAAAACCGTGAGAAATCAGTTACAACAATTCTTAAAGAGCTCATAAGAAAATATTAAAAAACAAACACAAATTGTAATAATTAAGACTTTATTCAAATGCACTTATGTCAAATAAGGACATCTTCTATCATATTTCATGTCTCGTTTTCTTATTCCATCAATGAAAGTGTATCACATAAGTCAAAGAAACATGATGGGATGAGACAGTTACAAAATTACACGGATACATTTATGCTGATATGACAAAATTTTATTGAAGAAATAGATCGAATTGGAGACATAAGATTTTCATGCTTAAAATACATAATGTATCACATTATTTACACAAAATTTCCCCTTAGTTTTGTACATATTATCTTTAAAGTCATAATGGTACTATATTTTCAATTGAAGCTCTCCATAGTGCGTACCCTCACCTATGCGAGAGATTGATGATCTAACATAAAAGAGCAAATGATCAGTGTACATCTAAATAGTACAGATATCTTTAGACACTTTTTTTTTCTTTCATTTTTTTTTTCTAATTACATCACATCATATATCACACTTATCACTTATCTCTCATCTTTATCTCTCTCTAATGGTCTACATCATTTGGATGTCCACCAATCTTTATTCAAAATAAAATGTTTTTTAAAAATCATTGGTCACATACTCACATTAGACATGGTTCCCTTAACGCGTACATGTGAGTGGTAACCCATTCCTTCTATTGCCATCCCATTTCTATTCAATTCCATCACTCAAGACGTGAAACCCACACCTACCAACTTAGGCCTAGAGAACAAGCAGAACAACATATTAAAGACCTCCCAAAATCCTCTCAGCGCACCAATATACTTCCACTCTCTCTAACCAACATCATAGCCTCTCTCTCTCTCTCTCTCTCTCCAAATTACAACAACTTGGATTTCAACAAACATACACTCCTAGTACTTATCAGAAGCACCACCAAGTGCGTAGATAAACTGATGTAGGGTTGTTCTAATTTAAGCAGCGGTGTCAAATTTGAGTCCATGTGAATGTAGTTGCGTTAAATACTTGGCAGAGAGTTCTATTTGGCTCGAACACGATTATCTGAGTGTGGAGGATACTTGTGGTTTAAAAAAAAAAGCAACAAAGCCACCATCCTAAAAAAGTACTCAACTTTCTTCAACAACACTCTTTTACTTAACAGAGATGAAAGTGAAAGCATTGAGTGTCTTTAAATCCAAGCTTTTCAAGCCATGCAAGAAAATATTGCACTTTTTCAGATTTAAACCCAAGAAACCAGTGCATATAAGAGCTCTTAAATCCCGGTCTCACAAGTCCAAATTCAAGAAGCCAATGTCTTCTTTGTTATCAGTGTTTCGTTCCCCAAAGAAATCTAAAGACTTGGGCATGTTACAAGGGCTTAGGAGTCCCTCCAACATTTATGAAACTCCTCTGTTTCCATCACCTCTTACCCCAGCTTTTGTGAGTGCTAGCGCGGCAGAGTACAAAAGGGAAGGTTCGAGCCAAGAGGTGGAAGATGCATGCAAGAGTTTTGAGAACTATTTAGTGGAGATGATTGTGGAAGAAGGGAAGACAAAGGACTTGATGGATGTGGAAGAATTTCTATATTGCTGGAAGAACCTTAAGTGCCCTGTCTTCATTGATTTGGTTAGTAGATTCTATGGAGAGCTCTGCAAGGACTTGTTTTCTACAGATAGTGAGGAAGATGGCAGTTCCAAGTGATGGCCTAAGAAGTCAGCGTGAGAGTAATAGCATATTTGGATCAACTGTTTTTTCTTCAAAATCAATTCTGAAAACCAAAAGCTACTCAAAGTAGCACCAAATAGATTTATTTTTTTATTCATTGAATTATTCATCTTCACTTTTAAGGAAATAACACACTTTTCATTGAATTACTCCTAGCTTTGTCCTTCTCATTATATAGATCAAACTCCTGATTTGGTTTAAGACATTGAATTCAGATTTTGCTACTTTTGTCTTTCCGGCTACAACAAAGATTTGCATTGAGGTTAAACTCAGATTTAAGAGTTCTTGCATGTACTTGGCAATCAGAAAACAAGTCAGCAAACATGAAAGTAGCAGCATTTGACAATTTTGCAAATCTCAAATTACTCTATCCTACGCCCTTTGGAGTCCCAAAAATGATAGCATTTTAACAACCATGACAAAATACGAAACACATACGGAAATAACAGCTTCCAGTAACACAATATGTTCGTTTTTGTGTTATAGTAAAGCCCAACTCAAGTTTTAATATGATATTAAAATTTGTCTTAGATTCATTACTGGGTCACCCGTTAATTGACCGCCCTAGAAATATCCCATGATGGTGATAAGGGCATTGACCTGACCCGCCCACTAGATATCTCATAACGAGGATATGGGCATTCTGATGATGACCTCCATGCTCCATGTGTTTAGTCCCGAGCGTGATGGGTGGTAAGTCTCACATTGTCAGGAGATTTGACAAATGAAGTACAAGTAAATAGTAGGAAATCCTCATTTCTGAGCTGGCTTTTGATGTAGAACTAGTTATAGACCCAATTCTAATACAATACATATACATCATAGTAAATAAGCCCCATTCTAAAAGATATATACATCAACAGCAGTTTAATCACCCAATTATGTGTTATACATTACAGTGAAGGAATAATGATAATAAAAGATAGGGTTAAATATGTTTTTGGTCCCTATACTTTGAGCGAAATTTGGTTTTAGTCCCTCGCCGGCGTAAAGTTGGATTTTAGGCCCCAAACTTTCTTTTTTGTTTGGTTTTCGTCCCCGCCGGAGTTTGGTCAACGCCGCCGTGTCTATGTGTCGCGGCTGAGCTTACGTGGCAACGCCACGTCAACGCCACGTCAATTAATGAGGCCACGTGGAATTTCATTTTCTTTTTCCTTTATATTTTTTTATTTTAAATTATATTATTAATTATTAAAAAATTAAAACTGTTAATTAAAAAATTCTGAAGCCAATAATTAATTTAATTAACATAATCTTGATTAATTGCATCTTATGAACATCATCATCTTCAACATCTTCATCATCATCTCATCTTCAACCTTCTTCATCCTTCTCCTCCTCCTTCTTCTTCAAACAACAACTCTTCACCACCTTCATCCTCCAACAACAACCTGCAAATAGTTCCAGATTTGCAACAATCAAGGAACTTGCAGAAAACATACGCATACTTCCATGACCCAGAAAACAACAACCTCATACCTCATACTTCCATGAACCAGAAAACAACAACAACCCCACATCTTCAAAAATCAGAAAAATAACAACAACAACAACAACAACAACAACAACAACAACAACAACAACAAACCCCAGATCGGAGAGAAAAGGAAGAGGTCGAGAGAGAAAACCCAGAAACCCACCTCGCCGTTGCCGTTTAGTCCCAAGCCGCCGCCGTCGCCGCTGCCTAAAACCCAGAAACCCACCTCAAACCCCACCCACTTCAACCGAAAACCCAAACACAGAAACCCACCTCAAACCCCACCCTCCTCCTCCTCCTCCTCCTTCTAGCAACCCCGCATCGCGAGCCACCACCCCAAGCCACCAACAGACCTTAGAAATTTCAAAACCCCCAACCCAGATCCAGTCAAAGACAATGAAGCAGAGAAATCGAAGAAGATGAAGCAATGAACAAGAAGAAGAGGAGAAGAAGATGAAGAAGAAGAGGAGAAGAAGAAGAAGAAGAAGAAGAAGAAGAAGAAGAAGAAGAAGAATAGAAGATAACGATGGGAACGAGAGGAAGGAAGTGACGGAGACGAATGCGGACACGACGGCAGGGACGATAACACACGACGGCGGCGACGGCGAGGACGAATGGACACGACGGCGGCGACGACGCAGGGACGGCTGGACGGCGTCGATGGCTGCGGCAGTTTCGAGGGATGGGTCTCGAGCAGAACAATGGAAGAAGAAGGGTTTTCAAAAGGAAAGAAGAAGAAGGGTTTTCAAAAGGAAAGAGGAAGAAGATAGAGCAACGTGCTATGTTGTTCTGATTCCCCTTTTCCCTTTTTTTTTGTTTTTTTATATATTTATTAAATATTATTAGAAAAAAAATCCAGTTGTACTCATTAATTGACGTGGCATATGCCACGTAGGACCAGCCGTGACACGTAAACACAGCGGTCAACGGTGAACTCCGGCAGGGACTAAAACCAAAAAATAATCATAGTCTAAGGCCTAATATCCACCTTTACGCCGGCGAGGGACTAAAACCAAATCTCGCTATAAGTACAGGGACCAAAAACATATTTAACCCTAAAAGATATTACAGTATGATTAAATACAGATAAATTAGCAGTTCATTGGGGAGGAGGGGGATTAGAAAAAAGCCAAGAGGAATATGTTCCCCCATTCATGAAAGGCAGTTTTAGTTAAACAGCTATTTACAGTTTATAGGGAAAAAACAAAATACAGTGCAGTAAAGAAATTTAAGACCATGGTAACTAGTAGATATATCAGGTCTCTAACCAATAGGAAAATTACAAACATAGAGATGGTGGATTAAGGTTCTAGCATAACCTAGTAATAGCCATGGTTATCCTACTACCTAAGGTACCATACTACCATTAACCGAACTCTGGTACAAAAACTATGTGGTTTTGTTAGCTGAATTACCAATTAAAAGGGCTACCATTTAGCTTGAAGGATGCTGTGAGATATAAACTCGAGACCTCACCACAATCTGCCCAATTTTAAACCCAGGCATGATCATAAACTGGACTTTATAGGCGGCTTGTTCTTCGTCTGAAAGAATTGCACACTCCTTTTCTTCCTCAACAGATTCCATGTACAAGCTGGAGAACATGGTTCCTCTGCTCACAGAGAACAGGGTTGCATCAGGATCTGTTGAGACTGCAGATCCTAATAAAACCCAAACCCATTTTGCCATTTTTGCAAATAATTGATAGAATTCTGTTCTCGGGTGCTTGCCACTCATTACAAGTGTTCGGTGATCCAAACTGCCAAAGAATGACTCTTCCATTTTCGGATGAACCAGAAGAAGATATTTCGCTTGGCAAAATTTGGCAAAATCTGAATCTGGATTCTCCATCAGTGCATCAATTGGGTCATCAAACTTCACAATGTCACTCACATCACAAGATGCCAATGCAATCCCGTGAAACATTCTGCGCGCAATGTAGGCCTCAAAGGCATACTTCTTGTCACACCTTTTGGAATAAACAGCAGCATTCTCAATGGAGATTGCAGCCTTGTCAAGGTCCCAACCTGAAGCTTTCATCAAGCTAATCAACGGTTTTGCAAAATCATGGATGGACTTTGAAGCAGCCTTGAAGACATCCTGAAACTTAGTAACACTCGAAACACTCGCTTTCCTCTTCTCCAATCTAATCTGCTTGATCTTCTCTGCCATATTTTTATTTCCTATCTCCAAATCCACGAGCTCTTTCCGCAACCGGAGAATCTCAGAATCTCTGGCACTCTTACGAGATTTAAGCTTCCCCAGCAATGCCTCTCTGGCCAGAACTTCAGCCAGCAAGAGATTAGAACGTTCGGCATTGAACTGTGCTTTCCTGCATTGCATCTCCTTGTACTCGCGCCTGAACCTGCAGAGCTTCCCAAGCTCCGCGACAACGCGGTCATCAGCAGCAACAATCTTAAGCGGGTCGTAAGGGATGTGAGCTTGCTGAAGCTGAAGGTATGCCAATTTCAGAGCTGAAACAGCATCAAAAATCTTCTTCAAGAACTCAAAACCAGCAAAGGGATTCACTTCAATGGGGTGGGGATGGACTTTCTGGTCATAGCATTTGATCTCTTCACTCAGAGGAGCATCATTGCAAATGGGTCTGTGCAAGTGATGGAGATTGGGGGTTTCAGAAGAGAACACCCCAATGGATTTCAATTTACAAACTTTGGCAAACTTGCAAACCATTTCTGATATATTTGAGTTGGGTTTCGCAGGTTTAGTGTTTGGGCATTCCATGGTGTAAAGTTCAAACCTTTGAACTCACACAGATCAATCTAACAGTGACCCTTCATGATCCATGCTTCAACAAACAAGTAAGCAATTTGCAAAATCTTGCAAAAATCAAAACACTCAGAATACATTAAAACAAATTGGGGTTTTCGTAGCTAAGTTTCATCCACCCAATTACCCAGCCAGAACCAGGTAGTGGTAGCATGTAGCATCCCAGATTCAAAAATTACAAAAAAAGAAGAAGCAAAGATCAGATTTTTCCTCACTATTACTACTGAGAGAACAATGTCACAGTTCAACACTCAGCTAAGACTCATTATACATTCAAAGTTTCAATCTTTGCAATGCTAAAACACTAAAATACCAAAAAAGAATAAAACCCATTTGAGGGTTAGAGCAAAGTAACAATGTGTAGCCAAAATCTCACCGGAAAGTGAAGAAATGAGAAGTAGGACAACGTTGGAAGAAGCTCTGTTTGTTAGGGTTCAGTGCTGGTAATTGGCACCATCTTCTGACATTTGAAAGATTGAAACTTTTTTCATGCGTGTTTGTTTCTGTAACAGTAACACCGTGAAACGCGAGAAATTAATTATTAATTTTATTATTATATTATTATTGTTGTTGTTGTTTGGAGTGTTTGTTTGGGGGAAAAAGAGTTGAACTGGGAATCTCAATGAGTGTGTGCTTTTTCAAAAACTGAAATTTTGTTCTGAGATGCTGCTGACAGGAACACGCACAGTGTAGCCACAAAAGTGTGGTGGATTTTGAATTTTTGAAGAAAACGATGAATTGATTAATTAAAATATGGCACGCGAGATTGTTAGGACGTGTTTGGTTTCTTTCAAAATCGTGAATCCCCGTGCAGCAGTGTGAATTCTCGAAACTCAGTGCACGCGATCACAGCCGTTGAAATATTTGTGCGGGGGTTAGATACCAACACCGCGACGGCTTTTGTCTTGGATCCGCCTCCAAGGTCTATGCTTTCACGTGCTCTTGTCTTTTTTTTTTTTTTTTTTTAGGTTAAATACATCTTTAAGCGAATTTTAATTTTCGTCCACCGTTAAAGTAATTTTAGGAATAAGCTCTCAGCATATAGTAAATAGTTGGTTTTCATCTCTGTATGAGTGGTGGCGTGTGTAGATAGTGCTTATTTTGCATCAACTGGCATACGTGTCATGGCTACGTGTTAAATGAAGGTGATGTAGATTTTTTAATTAAATTTTATTTCACATGCAGATAGTAAATAATTAAATTATTATTATTAACTAAAATAAAATAAAATAAAAACTCTTCAACATCATCTTCCTCATCTTCATAATTATCAACACCTTCAATATCTTCATCACCATTTTTCATCATCTCCATCTTCATCTTCCTCATCCATCATAGTCAACATCTTCATTACCATTCTCGTCCCCACCCTCCCCAAATCTTAACCCTCCTCCCCTTCCCACCCAAAATCCAAAACCAGCAAATCCTTTTCTTCTTCTTAGCCTTTAATCATCAACATGCAAACCTCACGACTGCCACCAACCATCTCGTCGTGCCACCTTTGTCCCCGCCGAACCCACGTCGCTCTGAAGTCGTTATCGCTTTCCCTTCCAGACGCCAAGTCTCGTTGTCAAGGGTGAGAGGCCCCACTTGCTTTGTGGCGTCGTGCCATGCCGCGCCAAAGTCGCTGAAGCACCGACCGTCATCGATCTCCCTCTCGGTCCTCTGGTCACCATCGTGTCCGCAAACTCTCTTTCTCTCTCACGAATTCTCTTTATTTCTCGATCTTCTCTCGCACACTCTCTCTGCATCTCCTTCAGGGGTTTGGGGGTTGTGGCTGGGTAAGGGTGGCGGGAACCTAGGAATCTGTTTTTCTCTACTCAGATATGCATCACCTTCATCTCATTTCTCAATTTTGAGCTTCAATGTTGAACAATTGCTAGATCTGAACAAAAAAGGCACAAACTTTCTTCTGGGTTCTTCTTGATGAGGTATGGACTTTGGTTTGTGCGAACCTGGGATGCTCTCACAGTGTTCTTTTTTTATCTGTTTCAATTGAGTTTGGCACACCAACAAAGCTTGAATATTGCGGTGAAGGTTTTTTGGATTTTTTTTCTAGGTTTAGAATTTTGTTGTTGTTGTGAAACTCATATTCTCCCCCTCTTTTTTTACAGTGAACACAGAACCTGAAATTTGAAGAGAAGAATGAGAAAATGCATATAAGGAAGAGGACTTGCAGGGATGATGTAACACAGAGCTGCGACGGGGATGATGGTGCATCCAGCGAACGCGGCGGCGAACGTTCGGCATTGAACTGTGCTTTCCTGCATTATTGGTGTGCCCATTTCCTTAGACTCATCCATCTTGTACTTCTTGAGTAGATCTTTGATGTACTTAGTTTGGTGGATGTAAGTTCTACCCTTTTCTTGACGTATTTGTAGACCAATGTAGAACTTCAATTTTCTCATCATACTCATGTCAAATTCACTTTGCATAAGAGGAGAAAATTCCTTGCACAACTTTCCATTAGTAGCACCAAAAATAATATCATCAACATATAATTGTACTAAGATAAAGTCATTTGTAGATATTTTTCTAAAGAGATTATTGTCCACTTGTCCTCTTGCAAAGCCATTTTTCATGAGAACAGAACTTAGTCTATCATACCAAGCTCTAGGAGCCTGTTTTAGTCCATATAAAGCTTTTCTTAGTTTACAAACATGATTGGACATAATAGGTTCTTCAAAACCAGGAGGTTGTTTAACATAAACTGATAAATAATGTAACAACACAAGAAAGAGGAGTTGGAATTGTGTTCTTCTAAAAACTTGATTTTCAAAAGCAGATATAAGTTTTTATAAAACTTTTCGTAAATGTTAGGTAGCGGAAAATAAATAGAAATGTAAACAATAAAGCACACAGAGGATTTTATCCTGGTTCACCCCCTTAAATGATAGGGCTACGTCCAGTCCTTAGCTTAACCAAGATTTTCACTATTCACCAGAGTATTATGAAGGACTCCTCCTAGTACAAGTATTATCAAGGACTTCTCCTGGTACAAGTATTATCAAGGACTTCTCCTGGTACAAGTATTATCAAGGACTTCTCTTGGATTCTTTTTCAAGAAGGTTTTCTTCTACAAGTTCTCTTCTGTAAGAGTAGGGTAGAAAGATTTAAGCTCAGCTAACTCTAAGTATTTGGGTAGTGAATATGACACTTAAGAATATACTTTGAGTTTTGGAACAGAGAGGATTAGACGATAGGTTCTCTGTGATGTGTGAATAACTTGAGAGTGTTTGACTCTTAGGAATTTCTCACACTTGAAAGATTTTCACTCGAATTAGAAATCTTAGGATATCAGCGTTCTCTTCTTTGAATTCTTCAAATCCTCCTTTTATATCTTCACTTCAAGAATAGGGTTTATGAGGATAAGGTGGTGAAACATTGTGAGTCACTCATTTCTCCTTGATCGTTCATCAACGACTCTTTGCTTGCAATTAAAGCATTTGTCTTATTGTCTCTGCAAGCTTTCCTTAAACAATGACGCATTCAACAGTAGACTTCTGTTGCAGCGAATATTTTCCATTTTAAGGAAAGAGAAAGAATTGATCTGTTTTGTCTTATTGACAACGTTGTACTGCGTCTGGGAATATGTGACCGTTGACACTCTGACGCTTGTCACGTGATATGTACTGCATTTCCTTGGACGTGGCTTTGTAAGATGTAGACCATACTTGAGATATTTTCTTTAGCAATATAGTCTCTTTCTTTCCCTTAGACGATCCTTCTCTTATGTTCAGACGGTGCTTTTCTTTTCTTCTGATTAGGCAGTACTTGAGTGAACGAGTCTTCTCTAGATATTAGACAATGCATATAGACGAGACTTCTCTTGTCATATAGAAACGATAGAAGTATTTCCTGAAATACCTAAAGCACAAAGTTTGGGGAAATTTTTATCTATAATTGTTTTATTCTTAAAAAAATTGTTATCATTCAAAATATGATAAACGTTCTAAGATCATTTGAAATCAACATAAACTTCTTCAATAAAACCATTTAAAAAGACTCTTTTGACATCCATTTGATAAAGCTTAATAGAGTGTTGACAGGCAAAAGCAAGCATTACTCTAATAGCTTCTATTCTAGTAGAGTGTTGACAGGAAAAAGCAAGCATTACTCTAATAGAGTGTTGACAGGCAAAAGTTTCAGTATAGTCTATACCTTCCTGCTGATTGTAGCCTTGTGCTACCAATCTAGATTTGTTTCTAGTTACCTTACCATCTTCATCTACCTTATTTCGGAACACCCATTTGGTTCTAATGATAGTCTTTCAATGAGGTTTTGGAACAAGGGTCCAGACTTGACTTCTTTCAAATTGATTTAGTTCTTCCTGCATGGCCAAGATCCATCCTTCGATTTATAGATCTTGAGTGACATCCTTGGGTTCAATTTCAGAAATAAAGGCACAACTTTTGTATTACTAGAATAAGGATCTTGTTCTTATTCGTTCTTAAATGCTCCCAATTACTTGTTCTGGTGGATGATCTGTCTTGTATCTCCAGTCTCGTGGAAGATTCATCTCATTGGTGATGGTAATCTGTTCTGGAAAGGGATCATTAGACGATGTTTGAATCGTGGATGATGCTAGTTGGGAAGACAATATGCTCTTCCCAGACAATGTAGGTTTACCAGACGATGGATGTTTGTTGCCAATTGAAGCTCTAATACTTCCATTTAAATTCATATCTGCAAATTCCTCTTCAAGGCTTGCTAGATCATTGTTAGTAGTTCTATCATCAAATTTAATATTTATAGATTCTTCTACAATTAAAGTTCTTGAATTGTAAACTCTGAAAGCTTTAGAATGAGGTGAGTATCCAAGAAATATACCTTTATCAGGCTTTGAGTCAAACTTACCAAGATTGTCCTTAGTGTTCAGGATGAAGCATGGAAATCCAAAAGGATGGAAATAGGATATGTTAGGTCTCCTTCCTTTCCATAGTTCATATGGAGTCTTTTTAAGAATTGGCCTCATAATGATTGTATTTTGAATATAGCATGCATTGCGGACAACCTCAGCCCAAAGGTACTTTGGAAGAGATGTTTCACTCAGCATGGTCCTTGCCATTTCTTGCGGACCTATTTTTGCGTTCAGCTACTCCATTTAGTTGAGGAGTTCTTGGTGCCGAAACTTGGTGGGAAATACCATTTTCATCAGATAGTTTTTAAAACTCTTCATTTAGTCAATGCAGTAACCTTTCTCATTTTGGACTCTCTTGCAGAAAGATGAG
Organism: Acmispon strigosus; assembly: GCA_030819835.1. Taxonomy (NCBI): domain Eukaryota; kingdom Viridiplantae; phylum Streptophyta; class Magnoliopsida; order Fabales; family Fabaceae; genus Acmispon; species Acmispon strigosus. The sequence goes on along the minus strand of JAUAMA010000005.1, from coordinate 39,972,570 downwards.
AAAACTTTGAATGTATCGTCCTTATGACTTAGGAAGAATACCCAAGTAAATCTCGTGTAGTCGTTCTAGTAGGTCCAAACAAATCCATATGCAACATTTCCAGAGGTCTGGAAGTACTCACAACGTTCAAACACAAACAAATCTCTATAGAGTTTTTCTGTTTGCGTTTGACTCTAAGCGAAACTACTATGAGCTTTTACAGAGAAAGATGGATGAACATTTTTGGTTTCTCTAAGATGAAAATGAAAGACCAACTTTTGATGTTTGAGACGTTTGACACTTCAGAAAATTTTCACTTCCAATCTGTGTTCTATCTTCTAAATCTTCAGAGTCTTCCTTTTATATTGTTCTTGACTTGGCTGAGTTAACGTTAAAGCATTCTAGACTTTTCCGTAAGTTGACCGTTTGAAATAAACGGCTTTTTGTTCGAGCAATAAATGCGAAATTTAATGCTTTTGCCCTTTGATTTCCTTTGGTCAGAAGCAGATCCCAAAAGGTGATACATAAGACTTGTAGAGGTCTTGGGCTGAGAATCTTTCCTATTAGAGAAATAGTTGGTAGCTGATACTTGATGTGACAAGTTGGTGTTCTCCAACGTTTTACTCATTCTTTGTTCCTTGCCTTTTTCATTTTCAGAGAGTCGGTGAAGAGCTTTGAATATATGTGATTGTAGACACGTGTCTTCAGATTCTCTTTGCTTCTTGAACTAGGTGACATTGTCTTGGAAACTCATATAAGATTGATCTTCAGACTTAGTCTCATATGTAGACTATGGATTTCCTTGAACTGTAGATCTGCAGACGTTACATACAACAATAAACGATAGGAGTATAGAGATGATACATTTCCCTGAAAGAGTAAATCATTAAAGTTTAGAGATAATTTTGACTGACCTTTTTAGACGTTGTTATCGTTCGTTTGAACTTAACAGACTTGCACGAGCCCAATGTGTACTGCCCGCCGGGAGCTGTCCCTATTCATGTCGTCTCGTACTACGCCTGTCCAACATAATATTTATTAAAATTCAAGTTTCTAAATTAATTTTTTAAAAAGTGATTATTTTATTAAACTTAATTTTTTTACATTTTATAAATGAGTATATCCTTTAAAATTAACTAAAATTAAATTAACTTTTATTAATTAAACTTTTTTAAGGGAGTCTATTTTAATTAAAATTATATAGATAACTAATAGATTTTAGTGGCAAGGGATAAAAATAAAAATAGATTAAATTCAAAATATTATTAAAATTGTCATTTTTTCAAAATTACTTTATATCTAAATTATAAATTATTATATAGTTTAAAATAATATAAGATGATAATTGAAAATTAGTCCATATTTACTATTAATAAATCAGTATTTATAAGTGACTAGTATATTTTATTGTTAGTGAATAATTATTTTATTTATTTATATCACAATATAAATGAAAAAAATAATATTAACTAAGTAGTAGCAAGTGATAATGAAAATTTTATTATTTTATACGAATAAATCCAATATTTTCACTATTTATAAAATTAGTTTAATTTTTAGTTAAATTTATGAATATCTAAATAATTTTAACTTACCAATAACAAGTAATAATTGATAAATAATAAAATTATTATATTATTAAAAATTAATATTTTCATATTTAGTCATTAATATTATTATAAATCGTATAAAATATAAATATTGAAATAATTTAATTTGGTGTTAGGATACTCCAAAAGATTAGGAGACTTTTATCCTATCCCGTTAAGATAAGTTTTAACTCTACTCCCCTCAGGATAACTTTTATACATGATGAACATGATATGATAAGAGAGCAGATAATGTCATCTTATCCTGCTAGTGCAACAAACAACAAATTACAGCAGGATGTGATTACACTATCATATCATGTATGTTTATCCTGACCACAAAACGAGCTCTAAGGCATCAATGGAGAAGCTGAGATTTGCCATGTTGAGTTTAACGTAGATCGAAAAAGTAAGATTTTGACACGTTGTCTTTAACATGGATCCACGTTGAGTTCATCAACAATAATCTCAACGAGCACTAAAGTATCCCACAACCGGCAGCCATTAGATTAATCCTTTATAGGGCTCAAATATCACATTAAGTGGGTAAACATCTCGTAACAAATCATGCTTCATACATACAACTCAGGAAACCATCAACTAAATGTTTAAAGAGTTAAGCTATTTGCCATTTGTGTTAAACGTATTTGAATCGTATCATTGACATGACAATGTCAAGTGAAACATTTTGTCTATTTCTCTTTTCATAAATATTCAAAGGATCTTACATATTTAATGCATATGAAAAAAGAGATAGACACAAAAACTCCACATCAAAAAGCATGATAAAATTTTTACATGAGAGGATTTTGATCCTTGCCGGACCTTGTTAGTTATAAATTTAACAAATCACATATAATTTTTAATTATTCGTATAACCATTTTCATTAAATCAAATATTAACATATAATAACACTAGTTCACAATTTCACTTAACTCAACACCAAAAAAATTAAAAAAAATTCATTCATTTAACTCATAAACGTAATAATTTGTCATCAAATATCTATAATTCACATGCACCCAATATTTAACGTAGTATTCTATTCCCATAACATTATCTTTTCCATTTCATTCCCTTCATACATTTTTACATGTAATTCTAACATATTGACATAGTAATTAAGAAATAAAATTAATCATTTTGTATTTTTTATGGTTGTATGAGAGTCATCAGGCAAGTATTTGGGTATCGCTAGAGGATGGATTTGATCTAAATTCAGAACATAGCATTCTAATATGTTTGAGTTGGAAAATGCATTAAGCCCAAATTCATAATCAAGATAGGCCAAATGCAAATCCAGATCCAAGCTGAGGAAGTTTACATGAATATAGCAACAAATCATTAAAATTAAATCTTCCAGTGCCTCATATAAGAAAAAACATACCCTAGCAGACAATTTACTTTAGCCACTACCTCCTCCTCCCCTCCCCCCTCACCCCCACCCCCACCCCCACCCCCACCCCCACCTTATGGGATTTTTCCCTTCTACAAGTGAGAATTTTTCGATCCTTCTCATGTTTCTTAAAACTGGATAGGACTAGTCGGCTTGACTAGTCGATCTAGTAACTAGATCAGTGACCAATTCGGTACATTAAAAAAATCAAACTGAGGAAAAGTTTGTCAATAACCAAGAAATCAATAAAAAGCGGTGGCTAACCGGTTTGAACAACTTTAGTCTTGCAACACAATCGGTGGCTAACGGGTTGCCCCAAGGGCATGAATGAACCCATCATGTTGTTCTATGTTTGGTCATGATTAACATGTTCTAAGCCTCAAGGATCTTGACCCTCGGTAGGCATGGCCATTGTAGTCATACTCGGGTTCGAATAAATCGCTTGCTTCCTATTTTTGAGATATTCAAGAATAATGGATTCGAGAAGAAAGTTGGAGTGGGTACCCCCTGAGGGCATGTATCTAGCATTCCTAGTGTCTCGAATCTCTGGTTTGAATTAACCTCTGCATTCACAGGCAGGTCATCCACCATCTGGCTAACAACTGGAGACGGTGGTCAAAGGAGCGATACTGGGGGTAGCACGTCCACATTTGGAGGATGTGACTGCGTGTGACCATTAGCAACTCCAATGCAAGGTTGTTCCTCAGTGTGCTTAGAACTTCCTCCATTGTAAGGATTTGAAGAATTCCTATTTCGTTCATTAGCCATTGGAATGCGGTGTCCTTTTCTCAAACGCATAAACTAGCACTGAGATAAAGAAAGTGTCCCACTAGGTGTGCCAATTTGTTTACGTGTGAAAATTACACATGCAAACAAATGGATCAAATGGGAAATCTGAAACTTGGATTAGGTCCTCTAGTGTAGGTTTTGAAGTTCGATGGTTTATAAGCAATGAAGAATACATTGAGTGTTTGTGTAAGTGTGATTTCTGTGAAGAAGGTCTTGCTCCTGACCCTGGCTGTGGTTTTGATGACGACAAACTCATCAACAAAAAGAAGAAAAGAAGACTTCAAGGAATCAAGCACTCAAGTCCATCAATAGTCTAGAAGTCTTAGTATTAGGTGAGTTATGCTTCTAAAGGTTTATTAAAGCATAAAGGCTCTCAAAACACCTAATCTAATCAAGCTAAGTGTTTTCATAACTTAAAAGAAGTAGAAAACCTTAAGCAAGTCTCAAAGAATAAGTTTCTGGAAAATGGGCTTCTGCGTAATCGATTACACCAAGGCAAGTAATCGATTACTCCAGTCTTGTAATCGATTACATGTTTGAAATTCAAATTCAAACTGAAACGGTCACTTGTGTAATCGATTACACTAAGTATGGTAATCGATTACCAGAACGAAAAAGTGCATCTTTTCATGAACCATTGTGTCCCAAACCTTTTGAAAAGGGTTGTGATGGTTCAAGGACGTTTCCCTTGCCTATATAAAGACCATTTGAGTCCAGAAAACAGAACAACAACATAGAACACACAACACACACGAAATAGACACATTTCACATGAGAAAAACACATTAGGCCAAAGCTCTTTCAAAATTGGTTCATCTTTTAGAACCTAAATCTTTTGGAGCCTAAATTCTGAGTTCATGATCTTCATGTTTACAAGAACACATTAGTTGTTCATATCTTGAAGAACTCATAATTGTATTATGCTTAAAAGCCTTAAAGCATAATTTCTCATGTTCAATCCAATTGTGTGTTAAAGGATTGAAACAGCCAAGTGTAATATCTTCTTCATCTCTTTCTGTAAGATTGAGTTTTTCACCGTGGTATTCGGTGAAGGGTTGTTGTCACTGAAAGTGGTTTGCTTTCAGGGTTTTGATTGAAGACAAGTTTGTCTTCAAGGTCTGAGGGTGGTTTGCCTTCAGGAACTGAAAGTGGTTTGCTTTCAGGGGCTATTGAAAGCGGTTTGCTTTCACAGGATATTGGTAGAAGTTCTTGGGGTCCTTGGGTTAGGAACTTGTAAGAAATTCTTATCAATAGTGGAAAAATCCTCAAGGGGTTTTCTTGAGGGACTGGACGTAGTCTTCGGTGGATTGAAGGCGAACCAGGATAAATCTTGTGTGTGATTCTCTTTATCCTTCACATTTACTTTCAAGTATTGTTCATATCCGCTGCAATCACAACGATCAATTCGTGATCATCGTAAACTTGAAAGTAACGATCTCAATAAGGCGAAAATTGGGGCAACACTGATTCACCCCCCCCTCTCAGGTTGCTATCTGTTCTAACAATTGGTATCAGAGCGGAAGTTTAGGTAAGTTATTCCTAAGATCCGGGAAAAGATGGCATCCTCTTCCAATCATGGAACAAGTGAAGGACATAACATAAACAGGCCACCATTCTTCAATGGAGAACACTATGACTTCTGGAAAATCAAGATGAAGATATTCATAAAGTCATTAGACTCAGGAATATGGAAAGTCATTGAAGAAGGACCCTTTGTGCCTGTAACAACAAATGAAGAAGGAACTTCACAACCAAAACCAGAAATTACATGGAGTGAAGAAGAAAAGAAGAAGGTTCAACATGATCTCAAAGGAATGAATATTCTTACATCTGCTCTTGGCATGGATGAATTTTTCAGAGTATCAACATGCACTTCATCAAAAGAAATATGGGATACATTGATGGTGACTCATGAAGGAACAGATGAAGTCAAGAGATCAAAGATCAATACTCTATCTCAAGAATATGAAATGTTCAGAATGCTTCCAGGAGAAAAGGTATTAGACATGCAAAAACGATTCACTCATTTAATTAATCATTTGATTGCTCTTGGTAGACAATTTTCAAACAGTGACTTGAACATGAAAGTTCTAAGATCACTTACAAGAGTATGGCAACCAAAAGTAACAGCCATCTCAGAGAAGAAGAGTTTATCAAATATGTCTCTTGCAACTCTTTTTGGAAAACTTCAAGAACATGAGTTGGAATTGAATCGTTTAGAAGAGCATGAACAACATGAGAAGAAGTATCGATCAATTTCTCTAAAAGCAAAAGAAAGCATCAAAGAAGATTATGATGCAGATTCTGAAGAAGAAGACAATGGAAATCTAAATCTTCTAGTGAAGAACTTTGGAAAGTTTCTTAAAAAGAAAAATGTTAGATTTAACAACAATAAAGTCTTCCAAAGGAACAATGAGTCTTCTTCATCTCAAAAGATTACATGTTTCGAGTGTGGCAAACCGGGACATTTCAAGTCAGATTGTCCAAATCTTCAGAAGAAGAAACATGGTCTAAGAGAAAAATTCGAGAAAAGGGATCAACCTACTCGAAGAGCATATTTGGCTTGAGATGATAATGAAGTAAGTTCATCATCTGATTCTGATAAAGAAGAAGCACAAGTTGCTTTAATGGCCTCACATGATTCTGATGTTGAAGATTCCCAGGTTAGTGAGAATTCTATATCTTTTCATGATTTAAAGTTTACCATGGAAAATATGTTTAAAATATGTCAAGAATTTTCTAAAGTTAGCACTAGGCAAAATGAGTTAATTTCTTCCCTAGAAAGTAAATGTAGAAATTTACAAGAAGAACTAGATGTAGTAAAATCTAAGATAGACATTACTCACAAATGCACTAAGTGTAGTTCGTTAGAAGAAAAGATAGAAAATCTTCAACAAAGAGTAAATAACTTCAATAAAGGAAAACAGAAGTTAGATGATATTCTAAGTGTTCAAAGATATTCAAACAATAAGTCAGGTTTAGGATATACTTCTCATCCAAAGACAAAAGAAGTTAGGAAAACTATGTTTGTAAAACCAAACCATGTTTTAGGATCTTCTAGTAACAATAAAATTAATCCTGTTAGAAGCACAAACAATAGGAAGAACATTCAAAATAGACCTCCTAAGAAGATTCATCCCTCTCCTAGACAAACCTCCAGTTACAATCATTACTCTTGTACTTACTGTAACAAAATAGGACATACCCCTAGTAGATGCTACTACAAACATATAGGAGTACCAAATAGGGAGTACATTTGGGTTAGAAAGGATGTTAACTTAGAAGGACCCAAAACTTGTTGGGTTCCTAATACCCATGTCTGAACTTTGTCATGTAGGTGTGTATGAAAGCAGCAAAGGATCTATGGTATCTTGATAGTGGCTGCTCATCACACATGACAAGAGACAAAACCAAGTTTTTCTTTTCTTATACCTAGGGAAAAAGGTTTCGTCACATATGGTAACAATCAAAAGGGAAAAATACTCGGTATTGGAAGAATAGGCACACCCCCTCAAACAGTCATCGATAAAGTTCTTTACGTTGATGGTTTGATGCATAATCTTCTGAGTATTAGTCAACTATGTGATAAAGGTTTGAAAGTAGGTTTTATTAATGATATATGTGTTGTGAAAGATGTGAAAACTAAAGAAATTAAGTTTTCTGGATATAAAGTTAACAAAGTCTTCATGATCTCATTGGAAGAAATTCCACAAAATGTGAGATGCCTTTTGGCCAAGAATAATAGTGATTCATGGCTATGGCATAGAAGACTTGCACATATTCACATAGATCATTTAAACAAACTAGTCAAGCATGATCTAGTTGTTGGGCTTCCAAAGATAAAATTCGAGAAAGACAAGCTTTGTGATGCATGTCAAAAAGGGAAGCAAACCAGAACATCCTTCAAACCAAAGAACATAGTTTCGACCTCAAGACCCCTTCAATTGTTACATATGGATTTGTTCGGACCTTCTAGAACTAAAAGCCTCGGAGGTAATTTCTATGCACTTGTTATTGTTGATGATTTCTCTAGATTTACATGGACTTTATTTCTACCTCATAAGAATGAAGCCTTCAATGCATTCAAAAGATATGCAAGGCTAGTTCAAAATGAGAAGTCTTTAAAGATCTCTTCTATTAGAAGTGATCATGGTGGAGAATTTCAGAATCAACAATTCCAAGAATTATGTGATGAAAATGGAATATCACATAACTTCTCTACTCCGAGAACACCACAACAAAATGGTGTAGTAGAAAGGAAGAATAGGTTACTTGAAGAATTAGCAAGAACCATGCTAAGTGAATCTACTCTCCCTAAATACTTCTGGGCTGATGCTGTAAGTACTGCTTGCTATGTTTCCAATAGAGTTCTTATTAGACCTATCCTTAAGAAAACACCCTATGAACTCTACAAAGGAAGGAAACCAAATATCTCTCATCTACATGCTTTTGGATCAAAATGCTTTGTCTTGAATAATGGAAAGGAAAACCTTGGTAAGTTTGATGAAAAATCTGATGAAGGTATATTCCTTGGATATTCTCTAACAAGCAAAGCATATAGAGTCTTTAACAAGAAAACTCTATCCGTGGAAGAATCCATACATGTTACTTTTGATGAATCTAAATCTTCAATAGAAGATAAAGTCAATCTTCCAGATAATGAAGAAGATGACATCATTATAAATGAAGATTCTCAAAAGGATGGAGATCAGAATTCAATACAAGAAGAGCACATTGAAAGTAATACTTATCAACTTCCAAAAGAATGGAGAACCCATAGGGATCATCCAGTTGATAATATTATTGGTGATATCTCTAGAGGCGTTTCTACAAGGCTACGCTTGAATGATTCAGTTTTGAATATGGCCTTTGTCTCTCAGATAGAACCATCAAAAGTAAATGATGCTCTAGAGGATGAGTATTGGATTGTAGCAATGCAGGAAGAATCAAACCAATTTGAAAGGAATCAAGTTTGAGAACTTGCTCCTAAGCCCAGTGTCTAGAAAATCATAAGAAAAACAGTAGAAACAATAATAAAATGCTTCTCTAAGTATATGTTTATGCTAGTTTTTAGAAATTACCTAGTTAGATTCTGGATAAGTATAGACATTCATATATTCATAGTTATCTTCTTTAAATAGGCTTAAGATATATGATCTATAATACCACTAGAAATGCCTTAATATAAGCCTCTCTATAATTGCTTGAATGTTTCATATATGCTTGCTTGTCATAATTGATTTTGTGCTGAAATTTTTATATATGAACATGTGTTATATAGAACTTATAAAAATGTTCATGAAATCAATTATCTTAGGCTTATCAATTGATTACCTTTGTTTTTAGTCCTGTTGATTATTAAATTCCTCTGAGTAATCGATTACTCTAACTTCCATAATCGATTACATAGTTGAATTTTAGAAATTTCAAATTCTGGACTTCAGGTAATCGATTACATCAACTACTGTAATCGATTACTACTGCTATTTTGAATTTTATTCAAAATTCGAAAAGCGGTAATCGATTACACAACTTACTGTAATCGATTACCAAATCGATAATATAAGTTCTTTGGGTCAGAACACTTAATCGATTACACGGCTCTTCCTCTTTCTTCTTCCCTCGTCGCCGAATTGGTTATCTCCATCATTCTCTCTTGTCTCTTGCTCAAACTCAGAACAAATTAGTGGGTTTTGCTCAGTTTTTCCCTCTCCTTCCTCTCCATCCCTTCAAGTTGACAAATTCGGCCTTCCCCAGAAACCCCTTTCTCAAAACCCTAAAAATTTCAGTCTGAAAAATGGCCTCCTCTTCACGCCGACACCGCTCGAAGAACCTCACCATGAAAACTCTTGATCTTTCACGGCTTCTTGTCACAGAGGAGCAAAAGGACCGGTTTTTGGCTTACTTCTTGGAAAGACCCATCCTTCCTCCCAAGTATGCCGATGTCAACTCGTTCATCAATGCTGGATTCCTCTTCCCTTCTCTCCTTGATTTTCAAGGACTTGATGACTTCGTTGGCTTGTCGGGTACGTACTATCCTGAATTGGTTAAAGTATTTTATTTCAATTTGGTGAAAAGAGGTGGGAAAATCTGCTCATCAGTCAAGGGAATTGATATCTCATTGACTCAAGAACAATTGGGAACTCTTCTAAAAATTCCCTATGTTGGAGAACGATTAAGTCCTGAGAAAGCTTGTCCATGGGCTGATTATGACAAGAAATCTTTTTATTTATCCTTGTGTCGTTTTTCTGAGGAAGAAATTCTTTTGAAGAAGCAGCGGGCAGAAGCCAACCGCTCTAGGGATATCCTTGCTGTTGGATATCTTACTGTTGAAGATCGTCTGCTTCATTATTTGATTAGTTATGTTCTTCTTCCTCAATCCTCTAACCATGCCCAGATTAGTGATCTAGAGTTACAAATTATTTATGGGCTGAAACATAATGAACCCATTAACTGGGCTCATTTGGTTATGATACATATGTTGATACACAAGGATAGATCTGGTCCTCTTCCCTATGCTCCCATTATTACTCTCATTTTGAAGAATTTTGGAATTTCTACACAAGGGGAATATGCTCAGGTCATGGATACTAAAGCACAGAGGATTGATATGGAGATTCTGAACAAGATGGGGATCTTCAGGGATGTTGATGACACTTTCCGTCACAAGTCAGATTTGGGTCCTGATACCACTCAGGCTCCTGCCCCTGCTGCTTTCTATCCACCATCTTCTGAGGAAGGACCTTCATCCTCTATGCTTGGTGATGCCTCCACTCAACTCATTCTCTCTCATCTGGCCGATATGAGGACTCACTTTGATCAGAGGTTTGATCACATGGAAGGTCGGGTTGAATCCATGTACACTACTCTTCGTGCTGATATGGATCGTCTGAGTCTTCGTATTGATCGCATGGCTCCTTCTCCTCATGATTCCTTTGATTCCTCTGATGAATTTGACCTCTAGACTTGCTTATCTCTTTCATTGACTATTTGCTTTATGTGGTTTGTAATAGTTTAGATTATGACTAATTTCTGCACTGTTGGAAGTTTTGATGTTAACTTGCTATGTTTGGACTATTATGTTTTCGTCCTATTTTTCATATTTACCCCCATCCCCCATGCTTTATGTTTCAATATACTTGTATGTATGCCTGTACATTTTTTTTGGCCTTTTCTTCTTTTTGATGAAGTCAAAAGGGGGAGAAAGGTTCTGTGCTCTTAAAGATCATATGCAGGAATTCAACGAGTACATTAGAAAGGGGGAGAAATATCAGAAATACTAGATTCTATCAAATAGGGGGAGTTAAGCATCACGAATGCATAAATGATCTTCAAAGAGTCAAGTATGTGTTTGCCATCATCAAAAAGGGGGAGATTGTGAAGAAGGTCTTGCTCCTGACCCTGGCTGTGGTTTTGATGACGACAAACTCATCAACAAAAAGAAGAAAAGAAGACTTCAAGGAATCAAGCACTCAAGTCCATCAATAGTCTAGAAGTCTTAGTATTAGGTGAGTTATGCTTCTAAAGGTTTATTAAAGCATAAAGGCTCTCAAAACACCTAATCTAATCAAGCTAAGTGTTTTCATAACTTAAAAGAAGTAGAAAACCTTAAGCAAGTCTCAAAGAATAAGTTTCTGGAAAATGGGCTTCTGCTTAATCGATTACACCATTATGGTAATCGATTACACCAAGGCAAGTAATCGATTACTCCAGTCTTGTAATCGATTACATGTTTGAAATTCAAATTCAAACTGAAACGGTCACTTGTGTAATCGATTACACTAAGTATGGTAATCGATTACCAGAACGAAAAAGTGCATCTTTTCATGAACCATTGTGTCCCAAACCTTTTGAAAAGGGTTGTGATGGTTCAAGGACGTTTCCCTTGCCTATATAAAGACCATTTGAGTCCAGAAAACAGAACAACAACATAGAACACACAACACACACGAAATAAACACATTTCACATGAGAAAAACACATTAGGCCAAAGCTCTTTCAAAATTGGTTCATCTTTTAGAACCTAAATCTTCTGGAGCCTAAATTCTGAGTTCATGATCTTCATGTTTACAAGAACACATTAGTTGTTCATATCTTGAAGAACTCAGAATTGTATTATGCTTAAAAGCCTTAAAGCATAATTTCTCATGTTCAATCCAATTGTGTGTTAAAGGATTGAAACAGCCAAGTGTAATATCTTCTTCATCTCTTTCTGTAAGATTGAGTTTTTCACCGTGGTATTCGGTGAAGGGTTGTTGTCACTGAAAGTGGTTTGCTTTCAGGGTTTTGATTGAAGACAAGTTTGTCTTCAAGGTCTGAGGGTGGTTTGCCTTCAGGAACTGAAAGTGGTTTGCTTTCAGGGGCTGTTTAAAGCGGTTTGCTTTCACATGATATTGGTAGAAGTTCTTGGGGTCCTTGGGTTAGGAACTTGTAAGAAATTCTTATCAATAGTGGAAAAATCCTCAAGGGGTTTTCTTGAGGGACTGGACGTAGTCTTCGGTGGATTGAAGGCGAACCAGGATAAATCTTGTGTGTGATTCTCTTTATCCTTCACATTTACTTTCAAGTATTGTTCATATCCGCTGCAATCACAACGATCAATTCGTGATCATCGTAAACTTGAAAGTAACGATCTCAATAAGGCGAAAATTGGGGCAACACTGATTCACCCCCCCCTCTCAGGTTGCTATCTGTTCTAACAATTTCGAAACACCAAGTTATCTGTCAATAACTTGAAAAACCTGGGTTCCGCTGAACCCAGATTGAAAAGTTTGTGAAAGATTCACCACCATTATTATGATGAGGTTAAAAAGAAATAAGAGTTAAAAAGAAAACAAATAAAACTAAAGAAGAAAGTGAAATAATGTGAAATTTGATTGAAATTGTAAGTTGTAAAAAGGGTGGAAGGATATTCTTTATCTAAACTATGTGTGGGCATGTGTCGTATAAGGTAGACGTAGGTTTATACGGTTTGAGTATCAAAGATTGAACAACTTTCCAGTATTACAACTTACAAGGTCCTATTTATAGTATTTACATAAGAACTGCAAATCTAATCCAAGGACAAAAATAAAGATGAAGGAAACTACCTAATCTAAGTGATTCACTCAGCATAACTCTGAAGTCCTGATCTTGTGCCTTCAAATTCTTCAATCAACTATTCTTCACACCTTATGTCTTGCAACTGCTAAGAACATGGGTGTGTGGCCCTTGGTGAGTGCAACCGTCTGATCATGGGGTAGTGATTCATGATCGTGGCCACATGCTCCAGACTGGACTTGACTCAAATTCATTTCTTGCTCTTCGATGTCATTATTTGTTTTAACATGTTCCTCCTTTTAATCTTCTATCTCGAGCTCCACTTCTCATGCTGAATGAGATCTTTTGTGACTTAAGCAAAATGTTGTCTGAATGTGGATTTTTGTTATCTCTTCAACTAGGTCGTTCTCAGACTATTATGTATCTTGGATGCATTCGATCTTATATTTAACAATTATTCAGATCCCCAAGTTAACTTATTCTAACTTAGCCAAATTAAGCCTTCATCTTGGTCAAGGCTTTGTATAATATACTATGTCTTTGAATCAACATTTCATCTTGACCAATGTGGAATGTTGTATTCTCCTCTCTAAATCACATAGGAAGAATGTCATCCTTGATTCTTCTCAAAACTTAGCTCCAAAATAGCTGCTTTATCCATCTATTTTCTCGATAATAAGCTTTTCCTTTTCACTTACTTGAATTCTAAATTTTGATAATAATAGCTATACAAGTACTTTGGTTGAGAAAAGTAGTAGAGTACATAGGAGAGAAGAAAGAGGGAAGTCAGCCATTGTCATGGCAAACAACCATATTTTTCATAGTCAGATCAGACACATTAACATAAAGCACCGTTTCATTTGAAGTGTAAGAGGGAATGCGTAGGTTGGCATATCTAAAGACCATTTTTAATAACATTATTCCTTTGATATCTTGATCTCCATCACTTCTGTGGTCTCCAGTAAGATCACTACATGAATGTGACCATTTAGCATTCAAATTTAGCGTCAGCCACGATAGGGACACTAAATTTGGCTGATTTGCGTCAACTCAACCAAGACAAAGCCGGCGCAAAGATCTTAAAAAAAGTAAATGCTTAAAAATTGAGTCGACCGAGCTGACGCAATGTTGCATAGGCATAATGCCAATTTACATTGATTAAAGTCGCCTCCAAGGTCGACATCATGATATAAAGCGGTGGCTTAAGCGCGACGTTACTTTTGCCAATAAAATCTGCATTGGCGTCAGTTTATGGTTTCATTGCACGGTGCTTGAGGCCTAGCGTCATCTTTAATGGGGCAATGTGCCCCAAGAAACACATCTTTATGTTTAGCATTGGCCTAGCCGATGCTACGTGTAATTGGTTTCTTCGCCGCACCCCCATTATAAGTCTTCTTTTTCTTCTTTCCCTTATCTCTCAAACCCTATTTCTATCCTATCTTCCTTCGCTACCCCACCCTCACGCTCTTCCATTCGACACATCTCCACCCCCACTTGCCCTCACCCTCTTCCATCACTGTCACATACGCATTATCTCCCCCTTCATCCACCACCTGTGCTTGCCCTTCAAATATCTGTTGTCGGTTGATTGTCTCCACTCTCCGCTACCACAAACATCTTCCCCTTACCTCAGTCGTCATCTCTGCCCTCAGCCACCATGTTTGTTTCCGCCTATCCCTCCACCATTACTGTCACTTATGGTGCCCCCTCCACCGATCCTCAACGTGTATACCACGACCTCCACTAGTGTTGTATCTTCAAGTGTCATCTCGCCACTACCATAGCCTTTGTTGTCATGGTAGCTACCACTGTCGTGCATCTTCTGCTACAACTACCGCCACTACTGTCTCTTCTGGTGATGTCTGGGCGCTAACATAGTATCTGCCAAATTATCATTGCTTCTACGACCTCCACCACTTTCGTCTCCCCAATTATCGTCTGGTCGCCGCCTTAGTACTCGTTGCTATACGTTAGACGCTTGTCTTTATAATATTATCTTATAATATATTACTAGGATATGTGATACATGTTGAGTTGTTGTTATAGATTGATTTAAATGTTCAAATATTTTAGCTTTAATATTAAGATGATGATGTATGACCTTGATCATAATATAACTTATGAGTTGTAAATAAGATAAAATAACAGTGTCTTGTATTGTGAAATAGATAAAATTTGAGAAACTTATTGAAATACTCTAAGTGTATGTCAATAGGAATACACTTCTCACAATGAGTCTCTAGCATTAGCAGGTAATACAAACCTCGACAAGTATTTCCCAATAATTCCTTTAAGACTATTGCGAGAAGTATGTTCTTATTATTATAGGTTTAGAGCATTTTGATAAGTTTAAGATATTTTATCTGTTTCCGGATATAAAGCCACGTTATTTCATTATTTTTGCAAATTTTCTCTTGTTAGCGTCATCCGTAGCCGCCAAAAACACTTCCATCTTAGAGTTGGCCTATACGACCAATGCTAATTACGCACTGTTAGCCTCGGTCTGTGTTTTCGCTGATTTGCATCTAAAACTTTGCATCGGTCTTTCGGTCAACTCTAAGAGATAGCTTTGACCATTTTACTGTCCACCACGACACTGACACTAAACTGGTCATAGCAAATCAATTTTGACCCCATAATGTTGGTTTTTGGCCGACGCTAATTAGCGTTTTTTTTATCCCTTGCTAAGTTATTATTCCGAGGGATTAATTATAGGTCAAATTAGCAATAGGAATTTAGAGACAATTAACATACATGTAAACTTATATATGGTTTTTTTTTTTTGAACGAGCTTATATATATGGTTGAGCATATATTATGGCATGGACAGACTCATGTAACCGACCCCACCTAGTGTGTGTGCAACAAATGACAGAAAATCTGACAAGCTATCGAAGCTTTGAGCTATTGCTTGCAAATTGCAATGATCAAGTGTTCCACTAAAATTGTAGGCACAACTAGCCTGATATAACATGGCAATTGAATTTTTACTTCATCTATATATATATATAAGTAAATTAATACCAGCTCTCAAGGTCAAAATAATATAATATATATATATTGAGAAGAAAAGGAAGATTAACAATAATATTTGCACGGAAATTATCATAATGAAGGTGAAACTGAAAAACATGTTGATAGTCTAGAGACAAAAACCAGAACTTTGCATATGAAATTAATAAACATGCTTCGAAAACCAGTACAAGCCCATATCTTCAATTCCTAGAAGGAGTAAATTAATTCGTAGCACATGATAGAGAAAGCGATGAGAGAAGGATTCCTCTGTCAAAATCAAATGAATTCAGGGAAAATGAAAGAAGAAGGAAACTGTCAGCTTTATTCAAAGTTTGAATAATTGAGAAAATGAGGACCTTAAGGACAACTGCCTGCACATTTTAACCCTCACATTTCCTACATATCACTATCAAATCTCCAAGTGTGGTGGGACAAAGATCAATTTTGAGCTTGAAAAGTATGCGGTTTGAGGGAAACTGCTGGAGACAATGATATCTTGCTTTTAACAACGGGCCTCAATGATATCTTGCACATTGAAGGACCTTGCGTGACGGAGGCGGGAATTTGAGACTAGAGGTTAAGAACAAAGAATATGACATCGCTACAATAATTTATTGCAACTCACATACATATGTATGACATGTAAATAAATAAAATTGAAAAGCTTGAGGGCCTTGGCATAACAATTTCCCCCCGCTCTTCCCTTGCCTAGGCATAAGAACAAGAGAATGGTAACAAGCCAACAACTAAGTGTGTGTTTGTAAACCCTTCTATAATTGATTATTTGAAGTCAGAAATAATCCTAAGAAAGAAGTTTATTTGAATAGGTTATGAGTTTCATCATTGATTCTAATGAATCTAAACATGTTAAAAGTGTGTATCTGAATTGAAATTAAGAGTATTTTTCACTCATTTCAAGGCGTTAAAGGGTAAATGAGAAAAATTTGTTGAACTCTGAGTTGAAAGGTCTTTTTCTAACTTCTATATTAAATCTAATGATTCTTCAAACATATTTCTTCATATGTAATGTGAATCAGGTTTTAATCCAATTCACAAGAGGATTTTCATTTACTTTTTATTTTAAAGTGTGTGTCTGTCGTAAACGGATATTCAAACCATCAAGTTTTAAAGGTAGTGAGGACTTTTATTTTCACCACATGATATATGTTACTCCATCTACTTTTATTTTCGCCACATGATATATGTTACTCTATTAACCAAGACTCACTTAGATTCCCCAAAATATGTTAGATATTTGCTAAAGATTTATTTAGATATGAGTTAGCTATCTAAAGTTGATATAATAGATAATGGTTTGTTTTAGGTAGATAACATGTGTGTAGTGTTTTTACATAAATCATAGGGTGGTTAGATTTTGTTCTTAAAAGTGGTGAGATTACAAGATAAGTTATTGTTAGGATATATTTAAAATTGGTTAAGTGTTTAAATTTGAAAATATATATCTGTGTGTGCGCCTAAAAGGAGATAAAGTATTTTTTTAATTTTATGTTATGATGATGTCCTTGGTAAATAATTTTAAATTTAAGTTAATTATTTTATTTGATATAATTCAGTTATTTTAAATTTAAATATTGGTTTTGGTTAAAGACTGTTTAAGTTATAAAAATAAAATAAATCTTCCCTGTGTGCCGAATTTCATAGATAAAAGGGGCGTGGTTTTTTTTTTTTTTAATCTAATGGGATAATGGCATTTAAATATGAAATATATATAATCTATATATTTTTGGTTTTTGTAGTATATAAGGGAGTTGATATTTAAAATTCAAATATGGAATATTGTTGAGTTGTTAGAAATAATAATATTGTTAGATTAATAGTATGGGGTTAAATAAATACACAAATATATATATATATATATATATATATATATATATATATATTCGGTTTTATATATATAAGGATATGAAGGGTTTTTTTTATTGGAAAAAAATGTGTCTAGGATAACAATAATATAGCATGTACATGCATGCAAGTGTTATACGTAAATTGATTGTTTATTGTATTATTAAATATAATTAAAGGATCAATTTCTTCGGAGGATTCTCTTGTGGGTTTGAGTCAAGACCACTTACTAGGCAAGGTAAGGTTAACTCAGTCATTAGAATGTTTGCTTGTGTTGAATTCTTCCCGATACTTGTGGTTTATTTTCCTTATTTTTTGTGAATATAATTTCATTCAGCATATGTTAATTGTTATATGCTATGTGCTATCAAATGTGATCTTGACTTTATAAGTATGTTTCATCATGCCATTCCATCTTTGTTGAGAATATTATTATCCTTGTTGCCGAATAAGTATATAGTTGATGGTTGTTTGGCTAACATTATGGCATCTACATATTTTTTGTTCGACCGAGGGTCATTTGTGTGATTTTCGGTTCGATTAAGAATCATTCCTGTGCTTCTTGGTTCACCTGGTAGTTGTCATCCTGTTGTTCTTGCTTAATTGTCTGACCTTGCAAACGGCCTTATTGTCCCTCTCATCGTCTGAGGAGCCGTGGAGACCTGTCATTCCCAAGTGTTTGACGCTAATTATCCGGATCATGGTTTTAGTATGAAAGGCGTACTGTTCATACTTACCTATACTAACCCTAAGTCCCCCTTTGAAATATTGTTGATATCTTGTAATTTAACTTATTATATTGTCATAATATGCTTCACATATTGATTATATCTAAGAGTCATATTTCAAGTTAACCGTTGCACTATTTGTTGTATGCTTGTGTGGACGCCTAACGCTAAATGCAATTCGGTGTGTCTCGGGGAATTCCGTACTCGAGGAACGATGAGGTACACTTACTTGACTAGCATGACCTGAGCGCGTGGAGTTTCAGTCGCGTCGCACGCATGTCAACCTACAGCGGTTGGATTAGGGTCGTTAGATACGATGCTACGGACTTCCGGTAGATATGCTTTACTACGACGGTTCCATTAGCATCACGATTCCACCTCGACGCCTTTCGAATGAGATTTGTCGGTTCGACGATGAGATGGCTCAGAATGCTGCCCAATATCCACCCTTTCTCCGGAGCCGGATGATGTTTGGACCATGGATCGACAGTCGCACATAAAGCGTCAGTGGATGATGCAGAGAGTAGTGGAGCTCATGCGTCGTGAGGCGGAGTGGCACCGTCAGTCGGCTCGTCACAAGACTTCTAGGGTTCCGCATCGGTAAAGGGTCTGTTGGGGTTCTTATGATCGAGTTTGTTGGACTCACTTCATTTTCTTTTCAATCATTTGATTCTTCATCATCCTTGAAGTTTTACTCCTTGTGTGGAGGCTCTGGATGGTTGGTCTAGTTTCTACTTATTCATTTGTTCTTTTGAATAATTTTTGCCTTTTGACGGTTTTAATAATGGCCTCTTTTTCGGTTCAATTTTTTTATACCATTTATTGGTTTATTTATGGTTTTGATATTATGATTCTAACCCTCGAGAAATTGGGGCCTTACATTATGTTATCAAATATTTGGTTTTGACTCGCCAGAGCTTGGGGGTAGGTATACTATGCTAGGTTGCGTTATTGCTTGCTTAATTGTTTGTTTGCTTGTGACCTGGATCGGGCGAGTGCCTCCCCCCGGTGGTGGGCCATGAAGACTTATGAAGACACACTTCGCTTTCATACTTCAAGCTCGGTGTGTTGTGGGCTTGTGGACAGGGCGAGCGCTCCACGACAGTAAGAGGGCGACCAACATTAGTAAAGGGCGGCCTGGAGCGGCGACCCAGGGGCACATTTGTAATACATAGATATTGGGCCTGATCTTTGAGGCCCATAGGCTTAGTCTGAATTAAATGTAATTTATGGCCTTCCTCACTATAAATAGCCAGGGGAGGCTCATGTAAAAGGGGACCTGAATTATCTCTTGATATTCTAATAACACTTATTCTCTATGCTCTCTCAATACGAGAACATTTGTACAACATTCTATAGAGAAATGAGTCGCCTAAAGGAAGCGTCGGTTGGAATTACATGGCGAGTACTCTTTGAAGACAGACTTCACTTTCATACTTCAAGCTCGGTGTCTTGTGGGCTTGTGGACCGGGCGAGTGCCTCCCCCCAGTGGTGGGCCATGAAGACTTATGAAGACACACTTCGCTTTCATACTTCAAGCTCGGCGTCTTGTGGGCTTGTGGTCAGGGCGAGCGCCCCACGACAGTAAGAGGGCGACCAACATTAGTAAAGGGCGGCTTGGAGCGGCGACCCAGGGGCACATTTGTAATACATAAGATATTGGGCCTGATCTTTGAGGCCCATAGGCTTAGTCTGAATTAAATGTAATTTATGGCCTTCCTCCCTATAGATAGCTAGGGGAGGCTCATGTAAAAGGGGACCTGAATTATCTCTTGATATTTTAATAACACTTCTTCTCTATGCTCTCTCAATTCGAGAACAAAAGCTATCCATATCCATGGATAGCTAATTGGGATTTGATGTAGTTGTTTGATACTTATGTATTCTATGTGATTTTCCTTAATATAAATCATGTTCTTTGTCTATGATTTAGTGGTTTTCTCTTGATCTTCATGCTATATCTTTGATTGATCACCTATGGTATTTTACTTGATTCGACTTGTGAGCGAAAGCTACAACGTTTTGAGTCCTAACTAGAGTTAATCACCTAATAATCCTAATTGCTAGACATAGAAATAGGTTTGTTAGTCACTTAAACACCTAAACTTCATGATAACTATCTTTCTTAATCATGTGAGACATCAATGTTTAGGATTAGAGAGTTATTGTTATCCACTCACGCGAGACATCGATGAAGCAGGGTTGAATTGGTGTAGATGAATCATATGATTAGAATTAGTCCCAACAAACTTATCATAATTGTTGTTTCTCCGTAACTTTACTCGCTTTGATATTTATTTTTGTGTTCTTAAATAAACAACAACCAATCTCTTTGTTAATCATCATTTGAGTTTGTTAACTATTGAAAGGTATAAGTATTACACATCTCAAATGACGATAAAACTTGTTGCATTGCAATCATGTGAGACTGGGAATTCCATGTGAGAAATGAGAAGTGCAACGTGGGGGACATACAACTTTGGCAGTTACTAGTAATAGTGTTTTGTATTAGCAAATTTACATTTTCCGAAAAACTAAAAAATAAAATATCTTTTATTTTTACATTACCAAAATTGAAAAATTAATTTGTGTTTATCATAACCGTTAGTTTTTTTATGACTTATATATTTATAGTATTGTACAAGTTTGCTCTTCACTGATTCCTAAAAACTTCAGATTCTTTTCCAAATGTATATATTGCCTATGGAATTTCATTGACAATCCCTCTAACAGTTGCTACTGATGAAAGGTTTTTTCAAAATTAAAATTGCTTAAATCGTATCTAAGGTCAACAATGTTACAAGATTGATTGAATGAGTTAGCTATCTTATCTACTGAAAGCGAAATTTTAGAATTGTTTGATTATAGGGTTTAGAGTTAGCTATATTATGCCTATCTTAGAATAACTCTTACTGCAGCTAGTCCTTCCCTGCGGCGATGCTCTGCTAGGGTTTAACCAACCCTTCTTCCGTGGCGGCGATGACATTCTGGCCGGCGGCCAGCTCTCTTCCCTGCACCGCTCCTAGGCTTCTCCTTGTTGTTCGTCCTGCATTTCGCAAATCTACACTGTTCTGCATGCCGTCCCAGATCCTCCTTTCTGCTTTGCGTCTGAAGTTTCTATTTCAATCAATTTCTTTCGACCTACTTCTTGCGAAGTTCCAGCTCCATTGATCTGCATGGCGGCCTGTTCCATCGATTTGCTCCGTGCATCTAAGTCCTTTCCCTCTTATTCTGCTTCAATCTCTCCAACCCTTTCAGGCTCGGTGGCTGCGAATGGCGGATCTGGTCATGGGCTGGCAGTTGAAGGAGGTGAGGTGGCAGAGGATGAGCCGGCGGATGGTCTAGGTGATCCTTTTGATCTGGACGGTGTCTCAGCGGATAAAAGGGAATTCGTGGCTGAGGGGGATGCTTCTCTTCAAAATCGCGGCGACCCTCGCCGCTGCTGCTACACCGTTTTCATTGACGGCATCGAGGAGACGATCGGCTACCACCATATCCACGGCTTGTTTTCTCTTTTTGGTAGGATCTTGAATGTGTTCATACAGCGGAAACACAAAGTTAGACGCCGATACCGTTTCAGTTTCGTCCGTTTTTTCTCCAAGCATCAGGCTGTCTCTGCAACTGGTGCTCTGGATGGCCTCAAGGTGGGTGGGGCTTTTCTGTCGATGGCACCGACAAAGTTCCCCAGGGATTATCAGCATTGCTCTGCGTCGCGGTCTTCGCGCGACGAGGGTATGTCTCTGGTGGGGGCTGTTACTCCCGGGGTCAGAGTTCTTGGGGTGGTTGGCGGTTCTGGGCATCATCGTTCGTGGAAGGAGGCTCTTGTGGGGAAACATTCTGCTTCAGATGCTCAAGAGGTGGCTTTGGTTCTGGGATCTGACAAGGGGTTTTATTCTGGTGAAAGAACTCCCGTCCTATTTCTTTTTCCTGAAATTGGTGTCTAGGAGGAGATTCCTCCTATTCCTGAGGGTATTTCCAGAGGGGTTTCTTTACTCTCGGCTAGGAGCGTTGATTTTCGTGAGGCAGAGGAGGTTGGTGTCAAGGAGGGGTTGATTTTGCAGCCTCCCAGAAGACGTAGTCGTCCCAAGAAACTGGGGGGTTTAGGCGGTTCTAAGGTGGCATCAGACTCGGCAGATACGGCTCGAGGCCAAGTGGAGAAGAGGGCTCGGGGACGTCCCAAGAAGGAGAACTGTTGCCAGGAGATATGCAATCTTGCCAATTCCATTCCTTCCCGTTCTCTTGTGGAGGTCGTGGCGGGAGGCGATAAAAGCGAAGGAAACCTTTCCTCCTTTTTACCGTCCGAGTCTCTAGTGCCTCCGGGTGTTTTGACGAGAGCTAGGCGTGCCATTTCGATGGGAAAGCAAGTGGGTCTTTTTTTTATTATCCTGATGACGAGGCAGTTAATCAGATTGCGGCTCAAATTATGGAACGTAGAATTTTGTAGGAGCGGATTCTTTTTGTGCAGGTGTTACTTTGTGGGGTTATTCGTTTTGTGATTTATAGGTTGTTTCCTTTTGGTTGGAGTTGTGTATATTCCTTTTATGGTCTGAGGCGTTGACGTTGTCCCTCTCCTGTTTTGGAGGCCGGTTTTTTAGGCGGACGGGCAGCTCTCACTCCTTATTGTGGCGGCCTTTTTGTGGTTGTATATTCCATATTAATATGTCATTTTGCTTTCGAAAAAAAAAATGTTTGATTATAAACTCTGATAAATGATTTCGCAGCTCAAAAGGCTAGAAGAATATGAAAATTTTATAATATATACTCCCTCCGTTCCTTATTATAAGAGCCAAACAACTATTGCACACCCCTTAAGAAAAGTAGTTAAGGTGGTTGTTAGCATTTAATTTGTTCTCAATTTACATCAACTTTCCAAAATTGCCCCATCTTACTTTTTAAAATTTCTATTGATCATTAATGCATTACATAGTGAAAAGAGAGATAAAATCTAATTAAACAAAGGTAAGTTTGTCAAAAAATAATTAATGCACTACAAATTTCAAGTCAGTTCTTATAAAAAGGAACACAACACTTCTCAATTTAATTCTTATAAAAAGGAACGGAGGGAGTATGATATATTAAGTCTCTTTGAGATTTTTGTCAAAAGAAAGTCACTTATAAATTTTTATCCTAAGCCCCAAAATATCTATACACGACCCTGTGTGTGTGTATATATATCAATGATCAAACTGCTCAACTCTTTATAACAATGAAAAGCAATCAGCAGATAAAATTAGATAATTAGAATTTCAACATGAATTTGGCATGACTGTTGTGGGGCACGCGCTAAAGGGCCTTAAATACCGTTGACCTATACGACCAACGCTAAAATTTATAATTTAGCGTTGGCTGATGTTGCCGGCTAGTTGTGTTGACTTCGGGTCAGCAACACAAATATGATAATATTAGAAGAATTTGAGTTTAAGATTCACAATTCTGAAATGAATTTCATTTCGGTCTCTGTCCACATCACCAAGCCACGTGGAATCCCTCACATGCCAATGTGGGATGGCAATATTTGGCATTTAACGTAGCACGTGAAAGATTATAATAAAGTTGAATCGAATGAGACGATTAGACTAACCTGACAAACTGTTTGATGAATTTTTCAGGAATTTGTATATATTCATTTTAGGAGTCTTATTATGATCGACCTTAAAATTTTAGGACTAAATTCACTATTCAATTGGAATTTAATATATATTTTTTATTTGGAGAGAAATCGCAACTTAATTTAAACTAAACCGCTTCGTGCGCTGACCGTGGGGCGAAGGATTAGTCTCACGGCGACCAGCTGTGGGGATACCTTGGTCAATACCAAAAAAACTAAAGTTGCAAGATACATCATAGCCCCGGTTTTTTTAAATGACATTTTTTTAATAGACATATTTCTGGATATTATTTGATAACATTAACTTTTTTGTGATAGATTGAATGCCCACTTAAAAAATAATTAGTACTAATAACTCAGAACGATTGAATATTTAATCAAAAATAATTAAAATTAACTTCATTTATATTTAAAGGGAATTGGATTTGAGGCCACCCCAATTGGACCCCAAGCCACCCCCTTATTTCCTAAATTCCAGTTATACCCTTTTTATTTAAAAAAAAACCTAGCACAACTAACCCACCCCACTCATTACCCACACCACCCCCAAAATTAACCCACTTCTCTTTCCCTTCCCTTACCATCCGTCCTGCTCTGCGTTCTTCAAACCCTCCGTCCTGCTCCCATTCCCCTTCGTCCGCGGCCTTCGTTCGCAGTGGCAGTTCGTCGCCGGCGGTCTCCATCGTTCCCGGTGGTGTGAGCATAAAGACCCCCGGTCGCACCTATAAGTGAGAACACTGAAACTATGTTCTCACCTATAAGTGCGAACATAATAACCTAGATAGGACCTCCGGTCGCACTTCAATGTGCGACTGGTATATCTGTGGTCGCACTTACAGGTGCGATTTTTTTGCAGACGACGTTCAAAAAACGAATCGAAGAAGAAAGGCCACGTACCTGTCAATTACAGCGACAAATGGCTTCAATACACCTCCTACAGTGATGGATGCAACACCGATGGAATTGGGTATGATTGAGATTGTTGTTGTGGTGAGAGAGATGATGAATATTAAGGTTTTGGAGGAAGGGGATGGTGGTGATAACAGTACAACGTGGGGTGGAGTGAAATTGGTAACAAAGTGATGGGTATGGTGTAAGGTTGAATGGAAGAATGAAGGTGATGGGTATGGTGTAAGGTTGAATGGAAGAATGAAGGTGATAGGGTGGTGTACGTGAGAATTGGGGAATAAGGGTGATGGGGATATAGATGGAATGAATTTATTTTTTAAAGGTGTACATATAATTTTGCTGGTAAAAGGGGTGGTTTGGGGTCCAATGGGGTGGTCCCAAACCCAGTTCCCATATTTAAATATGAAAGTCTATGCTATGTGATCATGAGAAAAAAGTTGCTGATGTGGTTTGATGAGATTAAAGATTAAGCACAAAATAATATATTTTTACGCAAATTCACGAATAATTCAATGGTGGGAGCCCTCCACTTTATCAAAAAATTCAATGGTGGCAAAACACGTAAACACGTATATGCAAGTTTGAATAAGAAAATCTCTATAACTATAACATACTAGCTTTCCATTGGAGGCTGTTCTTATTTGTACTTTGACTTTTAGATAAACGCATGAAGGTGAATAACCTTCATTCACTTTTTCCATATCTATTAGTGTTAAAAACCGCAACATGCACGCGCGGATAATAGTACACAATAGTTTTTAGTACCAAGAAAGGTAAGAACTATCTTTAAGATATGATATTTACAAATTTTTTATCGATCAAATTTCGAGATTGATCCTTCATGACATTCATCCCTCAATTTTTCTCTCTCCAACTCATATGTCTTTTTGTTCTTACCACTTGAACTATCCTTCTAGAGATGATATTTACATTTAATTGTACTTATACAATGATACGCATTAGGGCTGTCCAGTGGTTAGTTTCTGACGGTTTTGGTTGGGTGAAGAACGACAAATGTCAGGCCCGCCACCGTCCACCCCCATGCTTCGGATTGTTCGGGTGCGAATTGTGTGGGTCGCGGTTAGCACGGGTGGGTTCATTCAGTTTAGACATCCGGAAGAAAAAAAGAATAGAAGAAGAGAGAAACAGAGAAGCCAAATCCATTCAATGTTTCCAACAATAGAAAATCTTAACATATGAGGAGAGAAATCAGATCCACTCAAAATTTACAAGTTTACAACAACAACAACAACAATAAAACCTTAACGTTCCATAAACTCCAACAAACAATCCAATACAAAGAACAGAGGCACGGATCTAGAGGCACAGAGGAATGATTTGGCGAAGCATGCGACGGAGGCAACGATCTAAGGAAGTGGAGCTTTCTGATCTGGAAAAGAGAGAAGTTGTGGTGGTGGATCGTGAGGTTCGTCGAGGAGAAGAGAGGAGAAGTGGTGGTGGCTCCTTCTATCGAGGAGAAAGACGAGAAGTGGTGGTGGTCGTCGTCGTTTTGTCGAGGAGAAAGAGGAAAAGACGAGAAGTGGTGGTGCTGGTGGAGTTCAGTCGATGAGAAGAGAGGAGAAATGGTGGGCCGGTGCGGTGGGGCGACAACTAAGGTTTGGGTTTGGGAGGCAGAGCAGAACGACTGATGGTTAGGGTTAGAAGGGATAGTGAGACTATTTATATGGTTATTGGGTCAGGGTTGGACTTGGGCCAGTCTAGAGTTTTCTTATAAACCTAGTTCGGTCGGTCTGGACTCTAAATCGAAACCGATCGGTCTAAACCATCCAGAACCGATTTTTTTCATCTGTTCCACCTGCTGACAGAAATGAACCGCTCGGTTCAGCAAAAAAAAGTCAATTTGAGTAGGTTCCGGTCGGGCCGGTTCAGTTTGGACACCCCTAATCCGCTTACAAATATCCAATCGATACATGCACTTTGTGATGATTTTTAGGCTGGGACTACGGCACATTAGTTGCGTATATTGTGTGGAAATCAAATCGAAGAGCTCTTTCGACAAATTCAAATTGTGTTGTTAACTGAGCTACGTACCCATCGTGCGTCGAGTGCCTATAAATCTAGGTGTTCAAATATTATTTTCCATTTTTATATGAAGATTTATATACTAAAACGAAAATATTTGATTAATTGTATCTTGTGTAGGTTTTGTTTGGAAATCCCATTCAACATTCAGTATTTCTATTGGTATATACCTTAAAATATAAACAATTTCGTTGGTATATTGATTAGTTTTAATTAATTCAATATTTTAGCTGGAGCATATGGACATAGCTTTTGTTAGGGTGGCAATAAATGAATTCATAAACTCACCATTCATCCAAAATTAAGACCCCATTTTAAAGAGTTTATTTTATGGCATAAGCGCTTATGCAAGTGTTTGATAGAGTTTATGTAAACAATTTATGACCTAACTATAAGCTATTTTGAGCTTATTTTCATAAGCTGTTATTTTGGATGGATAATGACCCTCCATAATATTTTAAAACTCATTTGATCATTTAGTTAAAATAAAAATATCCATTGGATTTTAAAAAAAATACGTGGATTAAGTGAATAATTTTTTACATAACATAAAAATTCAAAATCTCTTAACGGGTTAGGTTGACCTCAACGGGACAGGCCGACCTAAACCCGACCCTAAACTCTAAGCCCAACACCCTCAAGCCTCAAATCCAAACTAAATGGGCTGACCGAAATGAATGCCTTGGCAACCTAAACGACTCGCACTGACCAGAAAATGTCGAGTTGACATAAACGGATCAGACCTACTTGAATGGGCCAGTTGACGTGAACTCGTCGGGTGACCCCTTCCACTAAACCAGACATGAGTCGGTCGGCTGACGAGAACATGCTGGGCCGACCTGAACCCTAAACCCGACATGAACCTTTTGGGTCGGTCTGAACGAGCCTAATAGACATGAGCTAGTTTTCTTGACATAAACCTGACCCTAAACCCCAATCCCCAAGCCATATACTTGACTCTAAACCCTTACCTTTAAACACCCTAAACACACATGAACTAAATTGGTCAGGCAACATGAACTAGTCAAGCCCAACTAGCCAGGCGGAACCAAATGGCCTAGTTGACCTAAACCCTAAAATCGGGTCATCCTAAACCCTAAAACCAACCCTAAACCCAATCATAAACCAGGCCTGATGCAATCGGGCTGACCTAAACCAACAACTGACCCTAATCCCTAAACTCTTAATCCTAAACCCGAAAAGAACAAACCGAGCTGATCCAAACAAGCCTGACTGGCCTAAAACCTAAACTCAGGCTGGGCGAGTCACACTACAACATGGAATTACCGAAGGTTCCAAAAATACCGCTAAATCTCGCTATTAGTGACGACCAAACCGTCGGTAACGCGCTTTTTTTGTATTTTTTTTAACTTACCAACGAAAAAAGTCGTTGGTAATTTGGCAGTAATATTTTTTTTTGGCGGGATTAGTGATCGCTAAATTATCGAAGGAAAAAGTTGACGGTAACTTCAAAATTTGAAATTGTCGCCCACCAATAACTTGGCGGGCTTTTAAAAATTCTAGAAATTATTACCGACAGATTTACCAATGGAAAAAGTCGTCGGTAATTTCAAAAATTGAAATTGAAACCTACCAATAACTTGGCAGGCTTTAAAAAATTTGAAAATTTGTTACCAACGATTTTAGTGATGGAAAAATCCGTCAGTAATTTAGTGACCGAACAACCGTCGGTAATCTCAAAGTTTGGAATTGCCGCGTGCCGATGACTTTAAAAAAATCAAAATTAGTTACCGACAGCTTTAGCGACGACCAAAACCGTCGGTAACCTATAAATATTGCTAAAAATGTCGTCGGTAAATTACTGACGGATAAGACCGCTATAAATATGAGTTTGTAGACTATCTTACTCACACTTTATCCTCCTCCTCCTCCTCCTTCTTCTTCTTCTTCTTCTTCTTCTTCTTCTTCTTCTTCTTCTTCTTCTTCTTCTTCTTCTTCTTCTTCTTCTTCTTCTTCTTCTTCTTCTTTCTCACTTTCGTATAAATTATAAATAATGGTAATTTAACGACCACAAAATGCTCCTTTTGTTGCATATTAGAATGTCACCCAACATTTTTATTCGCAACAAAAGGAGTTTTTTTATGTAGACCAAATTAATCACCGATGAAAAAAGTCGACAGTAATTTAGCCATGTAAAAGACTGTCAGAGATTAGTGACGAGAAAAGTCGTCGGTAAGTTAGCAACAAAAACATCTGTCAGTAATTAACGAAAGAAAAAGTCGTTGGTAATTACTGATAGTTTTTTGAAAGTCGACGGAGAAATTACTAACGAGCCAAATAGAGATGGATTTTTGGTCGTCAGTTGGCCATCAACAATTAAGCATTACCGATGGTTTTTTTCGGCTTACCGACGGCTTTTGACCATCGATACTAAGCATTTTTCATGTGGTGTCAGGATCGAGTCAGGAGGCTCGGGAGAGTAAGCAACGGGTCCAGCTGGTGGGCATCAGGTCAGGCTGATCAACATCGGCGAGGATTCGGTCAAGTTGGCATACGTTCAATTAGGTTGTTGCCAGATCGTTCGGGTTGGCGCCGAGTCGTGCAGGTGGACACAAGTCAGTCGGGTTGGCGCTTGGTAGAGCTGGTCAGAGTCAGGCTTTGAGTGTTTGCGACGTGTCAGGAAAGTTGGTGTCAAGTAGGCCTATTGAGATGGGTAAGTTAGTGTCAATCAGTCAAGTCAACGTCAGGTCGAGCCGGTAAACATCAGACCGGGAAGGTTGAAGAGAATTTGGGCAAGTCGGTGGAGGTTGAAGCGCATCGGTGTAAGGTTATTCCGGTCATTACCATGTCTTACTATTCAGCTTCGGGTCAGGCAGGTTGGTTCCAGGTAGAATGGGTCAGCTTCAGGTCGAGTCAGCGCTTAGTCGAGCCAACCGACTTTAGGCTCGAAGTGTCTGTGATGGGTCAAGAAATTCAGCATCGAGTAGGGCGGGTTAGCTTCAGTTTAGGTGAATCGACGCTATGCAGGGTGTGAAGACATTGGGTCAGGCGGGTCGACGACAGGTCAGATGTGTCAGCACCGTGACAGGAGGGTCGGCTCAACATGTTCAGGGTTAATCTGTATTGTTACATCAGGTTTAAGATTAAAAGTTTATAGATAAAGGATTAGTGTCAGTTTTGGGGTTTAGGTTGGTCAGATTGGTTCAAGTCAAGTTAAAGTTAAAAGGTTTAAGATTTAGGGTTTAGGGTCAGTTTTAGGGTTTAGGTCGGTCTGACTGATTCAGGTCAGGTTTAGAGTTAAAAGTTGGGATTAGGGTTAGGGGCTGATTTTAGTGTTTAGGTCGGTCTGACTTGTTCGGCTCGACACGATTGGTTTTAGTCAGGTTTAGAGTTAAACGGTTACGAATTAGGGTTTAGGGTTTAGGTTGGCCCGATTGGTTCAAGTCGGGTTTAGGGTTAAATGTTTACACACTAGGGTTTATGGACGGCTTTAGGGTTTAGGTCAAACCAACCTGTTCGGGGCCGACCCGACTTTTTAGGTCGGGTTTAAGGTTAAAATTTTACGGATTAGGGTTAGGGTCAATTTTAGGGTTATGGTTAGCCCGATCCATTTGGTTTAGGTCGAGTTTAAGTTTAAAAGTTAGTTTAAAAGTCTTCACCGTCATCGCCATGCTAGAGGACTGTAATGACAACTTCATCACCTACTGCACGTTGTCGTTCTCTTCTAGCTCTTCCCGGTCCCTCTCATAACCTAACCAACCTCCATCGAGATCTTCCATCAAGCAACCCAGAACCATTATGCATACTTGCGCTCAATCCCCTTTTGTTATTTATTTGATTCACTCAGGATTGGAGCACCAAACATTAGTTGTTACTTTGATATTCAGTTTTTTTGTATTGGGTTGAAACTTAATTTAATTTTCAGGTTTCCAATGCTTAATATGATTTTGGATGTATTTTTTTGACTGGTGTATGGCGTCTCGCCCTACACTAGGGCTCTCTGGGGGATGGGGCGAGAGTCAGGTGTAGTTACAGGGCTTTCCAAGGTTGGGGTGCGACGTGAGCATGGGAATAGGGTGATGAAAGGCTACGCGTCTATGGGCCGAGCATGATAAAAGGCCTATGTACGTAATAGTTTAGAGACGATAAAAACCACAATGTAATAGATTTAGGTTAAGATTCTCCACTGTAAAAGGCTAGACCCAAGACTTAATGAATTATGATCTCTCTTTTACGTAAGGATGACGATTCTAACCCTAGATCTCAGCTCGACCCAGATCTGAGGATCCCTAGTTCTAAGGTACTCTAGGTCCGGAGACTTGGCGACATATGAGAAAATTTTGGATCTAGGAATATTGTTGTTTCAAGTTTCTCGATTTCTCTTTATTTGATCTGGTAATTTGATTGTTTTTCAATTCCTTGAATTAAATTTAGTGTCGATTTGACTTGTTCTCATTTGCTGTGTTATCTTTCTTGAATTAAATTTCAGTATCGATTTAGCCATTCTGAAGGTTTTGCTTTTGGTGTGGTAAGAGAGATCTTTACATCAATAATTGAAGTTTGGCCTCATTTGAAGGAGATGTGCAGTGAAGCTCTTCGATGGGTTTTGCCGCATGTGTGAGAGGAAGGGAGAGATGAGGTGGTGGCTTGAGTTGAGAGAGCCAATCTCGATCATGGGGAGGAGATAAAAAAATTGAGGTAAAAGAGGGTATTTTAGTTATTGTATTCATTTAATCTTATCTAATATTTTATTATTATATTAATGGTGATAAAACTATCATGCATAAATACATGACTTATTCACCATAAGTTGTAGCCTACACTATAATTTATATTAAATCCATCCAACTTATCCAGTTTTCACCGGATACAGAACTAGTTGAACAGAAATGGCGTAGTTGCCGTATAAATTGGTTTATTTGGCCTCTTTCAAACTCTTATACTATTGCTACCTACTTCAATTAATTAGTATTTACTTTGTTTAATTAGTATTGATTTTTTTCTCTATATATGATTAATTAGTATATATCAAACTTGTGTTTTTTACTATATCTCACAGATGGTCATGAGACTAATACTCTTTTAAAAAAAAAAGAATATTAATATTCTTAAGATTCAGAAATCATATTAAATGGGCGGATCTCTTCTAACAAATTTTTTTTTTCTATACACAACGTTTAGAGATTAAACTTTCAACCAAATGATTAAAGGGGTCAAATTATTTATCAATCATGTTGGACCTATAATAGTCTTTTTGTAGAGCTGGCTTTGCCCTAAATATGCATCGTCATACATGAGGGGTATATGGTGGTGCATGTTATTTTTAGAGTCAAGTGAAGACGAGAGGTCCCTCATTTTGAAATAGTCTACCCCAGATTTCAAAATCAAACCACTATACCTAATCAACGTAAGGGAACATTGCTATATGTGATCTTCTAATAGCTGTGTCGTGAATTGCTGTAAATGGTAAGTTGCACTTGCCACCAGACCATGACCAAATAATCGTCAATGTGAGAATAAAGATAGGCACTTGTGACATTGCATCCTGAGGGAGCATTTTTCCAAAAATTAGGAATGAAAATTGTTTAAAGATTAGGAAATCAGGTCAAACTCAATCAAGACTTGCCAAATTATAATTAATCCATTGTTGAAAAATTGCATCCAAAATTCATATCCAACCAGTCTGAAAGATGTGAAAAGAAAGTTAGAAAATTGAGTCCAGATATTAGTACTATGCAGTTGAAGATTCTCAAGCACAATGCAATTTAAGTGCAATTGAATTGCATAAGTGGTAACATAGGCCATACATAGAACACACAGATATATTCTCTGTCTAAGAATCCATCATTTTCTTAGGCAATATTTGTTCATAATTCTTGGTTTTGGAATAGGGTCCTGCGAATTGAACCACTCAAGAGTGGAGGACAACTAGACACCATTTTACTTGCGGATTTTACTTTGAATTTCCTTGTGGATATTCTTACAAATAAATTTCACAAAAAACATTCAAAAGAAAGTCCACAGGAAAACTTTAATCTAATCACTTTTGAAGAAATACTCGCATGAAAAATTTCAAAGCAAAATTCATAAGAAAAATTTGTGGAAAAAGCAACAGGAAATTACTTTACGGGAGTTTTGAATCGTCGCAAAATAATAACCACTAATATTTTGTCAAATAGATGTCAGTTGTCGCCTAGTGTAGGGTGGGACACAAATCATTTTTGTCTGGAATATGAGCTAATTGATGGACACTTTAAAGAGTCATTTTGATCGGTGTCCACGACAAGTTGACAAATTGGTGAGAGATAAATGGCTTGAGTATTGCTCGGGTCTTCATCTATACGTTTACCCAGGATTTGACTCGAGCGTTTGTGAGATACTGACGATAAACGTTTTATGTAGGTTTTTGACTGCCACAAAACTTGAACTCTTATATATATATATATATATATATACACGATTTTGACGGATTTAAATCACCACAAATTGTGGTGGATTTAGAATGTCAAAATCATTTTTTCTT
This sequence comes from Acmispon strigosus, assembly GCA_030819835.1. NCBI lineage: Eukaryota > Viridiplantae > Streptophyta > Magnoliopsida > Fabales > Fabaceae > Acmispon > Acmispon strigosus. Next base: position 39,939,127 of record JAUAMA010000005.1, on the reverse strand, counting down.
TGCATTTCGCATTTTTTCAAAAGACCACACCGCAAGACGCGTGTGTCACCTGAATATCCGTAAAAATATCCTCTATATATTTGCACTAATTCCAAGGCATAAAACCAACGAAATCAAATGAACGACTCCAATGAATGTACTCTTACTTTTTTCAACTAATAACATAAGCACACTTAACACAGGTACTTGACCGCAGGTACTAGGGGTGGAAATATGTCAAGGCAGGCCAGACTTTGTGCGGCCCAATCTCAGCATGTGGCCTAACATAGGCCAAATTGTAAGGCTTGAACTGGCCTTTCAGACGGTCTTACCTAGCCTACTAGCTTATTTTAAAAAAATGTCTTTTTAAAGAGGTCAATAGGTCAACATGCTAATTTTCATGTGCTAATAAGCCAATATGCTAATAGGTAATTTTACGAGGGAAATATATATGCTTTTTTACAAAAGAAAATTTATATCGTGAGTTATACAAAAATTAATTAAAATAGCATATTATATTAATTTATATTATTAATAAAAATAATATATGTAAACTGGCCGACCTACCCGGTAAAAAACATTTTTTTGATAACTTAGGCTCAACTTTATTAGCTAATCACTTTTTTTAATGGCAAAGGCTAGGGGTGGGCCCTTTTTTTTGAACCACTGGTGGACCCAATGTGACTTATGTAATTTCCTTCACCCCTAACCCTTTTCTTTTCCCTTTTACTGCCTCGATCCTAACCGAAGAAATCCAAGTCGTGTCACCTCCTCAACCAGAACCACCACATTGTGTCGTCGCCGGAGTTGGCAGTCATTGCGCTCTCTCCGCAACAAGCAACATCAAAGGGTCTTGAATCTTCGTGTCACACCACTGCGCCCTAGATCTTTCATCGCTTCGCCTTTGGGACTGCACAACCACCTACCCCTGCGGCCATGGTTGCCGTCACGAAAGGTGTTCTCCTCACCGCCATCGAAGAGTGCTGCAGCAGCCATCGCTTCCTTCTCTCATCAGTTTGCGGTAGTTCGTGGTGGAGATGCGATGGCGCTTTTGCCGGAGAAGATAGTAAATAGGGGATCCTCTTGTTTCGTGGCTAGGAGCGCAGTGGTGGTGTCTGTTTCCCCAAAAACTCAACGAGTTGACAACGAACTCCAGTCGGAGTTGCTCAACGTAAAATTCCCAGATCTGAATGGAATTTCGTTTTCGTGGTCTCTAGGTCATCTTCCTCTTTCTAGGACACGAATAATGTTACCTCGAGTCATTTTGGCTAAGATTGCGCGGAGCTGAGGTGGTGGCTCCATAAGAAGCTTCACCATAAAAATGGGAGGAGATAGTGGAGCTCTAGTGGTGTTCCTCCCTTCCACGGTGGTGGCCTTCGACCTTGCTTCTTGGTGGTGGTGGTTCGTCCAACATTAAGGGAAAAAAGATGAATTTTGTGAGGCTTGTTAAGCCTTCCTCATGAAGAAGAGAACGAGAACAAGAACGAGAGCATGGTGAGAGGATTCGGGGGAGAGAATTCAACAGAGTTGATATTGCATTTTAACCATTTTATCTCTAATTCAATCTTAATCAATCATATAAAAAATATCCATAGATTCCTAGATTTAATAGTGTTTAATTTGAGTCCACCGGTGGCACCTAAATAGGGCCCACCCTAGCCATTGCTTTTTTAAAAAAATCTAAAGCCTAACCTTCACACATAACCTCAATTTGAAAGTATAGCCGAGGCTTTTCTTGTAACTTCAAGTGTGGTTCCTCCGTGTGAGAGGTGGCCCACTTTCTAATCTACGTAGCTGCTTGAGCATAATGCAACAAGGTGTGCAGTACATTTTCAACGTCTTGTACTTTTTCCATTCCCAAAAAGTCTAAGTGGATACGCAGTGAACCAAAATATCGTATTTATGTGAATTGTTAATTAAAGTAGATTGACACAGTAGTTCAACATTTTGTTTGATTTGAGCTTTGATTTTCAACTTTTATACATGAAAAAAAATTTAGTCAATCTCCTACCACTTAATATATTGACTGCGGGCGAGAGAAATACCTAATTAACACCAAAAAAATATGAATTATTAAGTACATAATGAATCTTTTAATGCAAGTACCCAAATATTCCAAAGCCATAGGGGTTGAAAGTTGAAACTGCAGTTTAGACATAAAAATGGTTCAGCCTTTGTCAATTACTTTATTTTAATCCATCAAACAGAGAAACACGTTTAAGATCATTTGTGTCCTCTTATGATCTTATCTATAGCGGGATTAGTGAGTGGTTACCGTGTAATGCTGAACCAAGAATATATAGGCAGCATGAGATTTTATTGAAAAGATAAAGGCAATCCACATTTGGTTGTTGATCTAACATAATTACGTGAAAGTGGTTTCTGATTTTTAAAACAAGCACTTTTGATTTTAAGATAATTTGACGTAAGTGATTTTGGTCTTTCTGTTACATTGTCGTCAATGAAATAACAGAACTTGTTGATGTAGACTCATTAACCGACGTGACATTCTATCTCAGTCCGCCACATGAATAATTATTGAATAAATATATTATTAGTCATTAATGGGTCAACCTCTACCTTGATACCTCTACCTTGATAGAGTTCGGGTTGAGGTTGGATTGATTGCTAGCTATGATTTGCGGTCTAATTTTTGGCTTTAGGATTTTAGAGATGTCAATAAAATAGAAGGATTTGAAGATCTGGGTTGCTGCGATTTTTGTACAGATCCGGGATTTGCAGATTTGGGATTTGCTGCAATTTGGGGTTTGATTGTTGGATTGTTAGTGGGTTGAGAGATATGAAGAAAATAGGAGGATTTGGAGATCTAGATAGATCTTTGTAGGTCATAGTGATTCACAGTGTAGGTACCACTTCTTCTTCTTCTTCTTCTTCTTCTTCTTCTTCTTCTTCTTCTTCTTCTCCCCCTCCCCCTCCTCCTCCTCCTCTTCTTCTTCTTCTTCTAAAACACTCTCATATTGCGCCACTCATTAGAAGGAAAATGGGGGAGAAAGAAAAAAGAAAGAGAGATCCTGATAGAAAGAAACTTAGAAAAGAGAAGGAAAGAGAGAGCCGATTGTGGTGAGGTTCATAGCGGTTGTTGATGATAAAAGTGAGCTGGGAACACTTCAAGATGTGAATTTTTAGGGTTTGATTTTGTGGGCCTTTGATTTTGTAGGTTTGTTCTTTCAGATGTTTTGATTTTCTTGGGTTTGATTATTTCTGGATTTTTTTATGAAGATGAAGTTTCTGGATTTTTCTATATGAAAATGAAGATGAGGATGAAGATGAAGTTTAAGGGTATTATTATGAAGATGAAAATGAAGTTTCTGGGTTTGATTATTTGTTTTTTTTTGTTTTTTTTTTAATTACTGATGGGTCAAATGATTATACAAGTGGCATTTTGAGATGGGATGCAACGTCAAATAGCAAGTCCACATCAGCGAGTTCTGTTACTTCGTTGATGACAGAGAGACAGAAGGACCAAAACCGCTCACGTCAAATTACCTTAGGACCGAAAGCACTAGTTTTAAAAATCGGGGACCACTTTGACAAAATCGTGTTAGACAGGGACTAAATGTGGATTTAAGCCAAAGATAAACTATTGATGAAATGACGGTAGAAAAGAACATGAAAGATATAGTTAAAAGATGAAGCCAGTTAAAATTAATACTCTCTTCGTTCTTCATTAATTGTGCACTTAAAGAAAAAATATTGTTCCTATGAACTACCTCCGTTCCACAAAGATTGTTGTTTTAACATCTCTTAATTTTTTTTTTCCAAAATGTTAGTTGTTTAATAAAACCAAGACATTTTCTTCTAATTTTTTTCCATCTATACCCAAATTTAATGAATTTTGTCTCACTTGTCACCTTTCATATTAACCAATCAAAACTCTTCTCTATCTATTACATTCTTCTCTTTATAAGGTAGAATTTAATGGCTGCACATGGTACTAATAAAACACATTATAATGATCATCTCACTATTTGTGCTACAACCTTAAACAACAATCTTTGTGGAACTGAGGTAGTATCTGTCCACTTAGAGTTTCAAAGGAGCATTAGTTGATATTTTTTGAAATAATGTCGCTATGAGAATAATAAATGAAAAGAGATAAAATACATTATAAAGGGTAAAATTGAAAAAAAAAATACTTGTATAAAAATTAACACCATTTTTTACATTTCTTAATATGCGTTTTAAGGTTTAGGGTTTAGAGTTTATTGAAGGGTGTATTTATTATGTGTATATTTGGTTTCACGTTTAGAATTCTTATAATCAATTCTCTTTGATCAGAGTTAGTCAAAAATGAAATTTATAGATCATCATCATTCTTATTGATTAGAGAGAATTAATTTAGGTGCTTATATAAATATTGAATCATGATTCTCTAAATGTAAATTCTCTTAAGTTTCTTAGAGGTGCACATGGCCAGGTAAATCCGATCAATCCGTCAAATCCAACCCGATCTGATAACAAAAGTGTGGGTTGGATTGGGTGAACGAGTATAATCAGATGGATTTGCATGCAATCCAACTAAGTCTGATTCATATATCAGATTCGTTAATGCATACATCTCAACCAATCTGATACCTGTACATATAATAATATTTTATTTAATAATTCTTATATTGTCCGCCCGATCTAACTCGTCCATGACCAAGTTGGTTTGGATCGTATTCTAATTACAAAAATTCATGTAATCGGATCCAACCTGAACAGTTTTGACTGGTTTAGACTTTTTATAAGCTCTATGCCAACGAGTTTCACAAAAACTTACTAAGAGACGTCATTTTAAAAAGTAAGCACTTTGTTTATAAATAAAAGTATTAATTTATCTAACGTTTTTCGCCTCCTTCTTAATCATATTATTGAAAAGTATAGTTTGTTGCTCCAGTTTATTAAGTGATAAATTTGAAATTTCTTTCATGGTTTCACTTTAAAATCAAATAAATTTTTAAAATGATATAAGTGTCTTAGAGGTATTTAGCCAAGAAAAAGTGTCAGTACAAGTGCCCGAGCCGCAAACGAATATTTTTTTACTCACATCGCGAAGAGGTGTCGTACAGGTGTCGGTAGCATATCAGTGTCATGTCGGTGTCCAACAATAGACACTATATTTGAATGGTGTTTGTATCTTCAAAGACCACGTGAATCCAAAATCACAATAAACAACCACAAAAACTAAGAGGAATTATTTATCTGTTTCGTGATTTTGAGCCATGTGGTTTTCCACATTAACCACATTATATACGAACATGCCCCAATTTTAATCCTAAAATCAACTCCGCAAAGAAGTTAGAGAGCTGCTTTTGCATTTTGCTGTGAACATAATTCAACTCAACATATCGTAACAGAAATCAAATTTTCCATAAACATATCTTAACATTAATCACTTCACTTTCAACTCACTTTTAGCATAATCAATCTTACTAAAATCAATACTATCCAAAATTAATTCCAACAACGTTGATTCAAACATGCATATTGGCACCGGCCTAAACAAACGTTAGAACACACTCCAAGATAAAATGTTAATATAATTCCTCTTATAAATCGATATAAAAGTTGTTTCACATCACACTCAAATGTTTATCCAAACAACACTATCCAAACACGCATTGTAAGATTTGGCCAGTAGAACTGTGAGAACAAAACTATATACAGAAGGAGAAAAAAGGCAGAGGAAAACAGAGGAAGTGTGCCTAATGTTAGAGCAGGAAGCATCAGAGAGAGAGAGAGAGAGAGGGTTGGGGTTGTTTTAGTTTTTCTGGGTTTGGGAATCGTTGAAAGACAGAGAAGAAAGCCTGCAAGAGAATCCAAGACCTAAACATGGCAAAGCTTAGGAAGTGATGATCTGCATAGATTCACCTTTACTTTTCTTGCTTCTTTTAACCTCCCTAAACTAAGAGCACTGTGAAAAAAAACACACCTCTCTGCCACAACCCACACCCCCTCCATCAGATAAAGACGTACCACTAATTCCATCCAAAATTTCCCAACTTTCTCTTTGTCCACTCTACCCTTCATCTTTATCAGTTATCACACGCTGCACACTGAGACAAAAATAAAAGTGGTGAAAGAGTTGAAAAAAGGGTGTGGTTTTTACTCTTTTTATCTTTAGCTCAGACAAATTATATTTTTTCCTAAGTGTTAGGTATTTGTTTAGCTTGATACTTGCATGGAACGTGCAAGAGGTCAATGTTGCAAACCCTATTACTAGTTTTTATAGCTTGAAACAGACACTACTCTTCATAGGGTCATAGTTTGAGATAGAGTGTGTTTTTTTGTGTGTTTGTGTGTGTCAGACTCAGTCATATATCTACAAACCATCTTCCTAGTGGTGCTGCTTTTGGGGTTTTCAGAAGGACTTTTCTTCTTGTTCATGGAGAAGAAGAGAAAAACCAGTACTAGGCTTGTGAATAAAACCAAGCTTTGCATCTGCAGAGTCTTCTTCTTCCTTTTCACACTCTCAATTTGCACATGGATCTTCAGCAGTGCCACTGTCTCTGCCATTACATGTTTAGGTATGCAATTCTTCCTCACCCTTTAATTATAATTATTATTCAGGCCTTTCCACTTAACCCTATTATACCACTTCTATTAAGTAATTAAATTAATAGCATTATTGTCAAATTCACACCGCTTTCTTCATTGCAGATACTAGGTATCCTATATTTTTCAAAGCGGGTGTAGATTTTCAGGTATAGACTGGTCCCATTTTGTGTAAACAGCTTTCTGATTATTATTTTCTGTGACCTTGGCTTATCTCCAGTTATTGCATGTAGCATCATATTAAAAATTACAACACCAACACTTTTTTGTTTTTCTAATCAGGCTACCTAGGTCTAACTCTTAACAGTTGCATACTTGAGATTTAGATTTTATACTTTACAAACAACTTTTTTCAATTGAAGTTATATAACTTTTTGTTAATATTTTAAGTAAAAAGGGTTCTGTTTCATGGTTGTTGCTGTGTGCAAGTAAACTATGAAAGTGTGAAACTATCATATGCAACTGAAACAAGGCTTGGATGGTGACAGTCTCCAAAATTTCACTGTTCCCCACCTAGAGAGTTACACAGAAACAGCAGTACCCCAACAATGTGTACTCCTTCAATCAAAGTTATGTCACTAGCATGTTTGGTAATATTTCCCCGTATTTTTAAAATTTTTGGAGAAAAATATTATCAAATTAGTTGCAGTAAATATGAGAAGAGCAAGTATTAGAGGAGGAGTATTGACAATTTTTTCTTTCTAGTTTAGTACAGCTTATTTGATTCCTTGATCGCATATATGGAAAAAGATTTGTTAGGAGAGACATGTTTCATTTAATGTAATCTCTTAGCCTCAATGAGATTAGTCGCATGAGTGTCGGCTAGCGGGTCAAGAAAAAGTATTGACAAATTTTCCAGCGAGAGAACAAAAAAGTGGCTAAAATGCGCCAAAATATGTGCAGGGGTGTAATGGGACCCGCTGCATTGTGAGCCGTCAGATGCGTGGAGTCCACCGTGATTAAGCAACACACGTGGGTTGTGGTACCATGTGCCTCCTCCTTTGGCTCTACCGCTGTTCAATCAAGCCATGTACACCACCAGCGCACGTTAGAGTCAGGTAGGTTCACTCACTGTCTTGTTGGTTATGGCCACGAGTCTCGGTAACGTGCGCGTCCCGTGTACAGTGCTCTGCGCTTTCGCCGCAAACAAAACCACAGTTCTATTATAGCTTAATCATGTTTCCAGGGGCGCACGTTAGCATCTTCCTTTATACATAGCTGATTTGGCTATAGGCAACCCCACATTATCACATCCATATCGAGCTAGAACCTAGAGATTGGGAAAAAAAAAACTTAGATGCTTTCACACTATAGTTTCTCCTCCATTTAACTCATTTTTCTTGTGTTTCAACTTTTCTTTTTATTACATGATTTATCATATCACTCATTTATATATCTTCTCTTCATATGATATAATAATTTTTTCCAAAAATAAAATGTAAATATGAGCTGACACACCAAAATCTCACTCACACTTTTTTAAGATATAGAAGAGATAAAAAGAGAAAGACTCTGTGGGAATGAATCAGAAGAGAAATTATGGTGTTAATATATCAAAAAAGTTTTAATATATCAAATTATGGTGTTAATATATCAAAGTGTTAATATTTATTATATTATTTGATTATTTTTCAAGTTTAAATTATTATTATTAGGACATTATGATATAATTTGATGGAGTCATTGTTAGTGCTTGAAAGAATGAGTATGATAACATTGTTGATTCGTTATGATTTTTGGTCAGCAACCTAAGAAGGGAATTGGACAAGGCAAAAGTGAGGTCTCCATGGGTTGGGCAAGGAGGCTTCTAGGCGGACCTGGGTCATTTCCACCACGTTGCGCCGCCAAGTGTGGCAAATGTGCACCCTGCAGACCAGTTCACGTGCCGGTGCCGCCTGGGAATCCGGTGACCGCCGAATACTACCCAGAGGCTTGGAGATGCAAGTGTGGCAACAAGTTGTACATGCCCTGAAAACATATGTGTTTATAATTTTCTCTATCTATATGATGTCTTTTTGTTCAATCTAATATATAGTTCAATTTCTCTGCTTTAGCTTGTGGCGGATATATATTAATATTGGATATATGAAAATACAGTACAGAACTTGATTTGATATGAAATATATATGTATGATAATGTGAGTAGCAGTAAATTTATGTTGATACATTTGGCTTTTTCCTCAGTTTTTCTGTGAGTCTAATTTATTGAATTGTCTAATGCATTAAGTGGGGGAATCTGTGTAGACAAGTTCATTCAACTGGTCCATTTTGCAGTGTCAGTTCGTTTTTGGGTGCCAGAGTGGTGGTCTGATGAATCTGAAAGTGTTACTGACTCTTTTCTGCAGTTTGGAGCTTCTTTTAGTTTTATGCCTCTTGGCTAGCTAGATTTGTATATTTCATCAGATATTCTAATCTTGTACATCAACATATTGAAAATTTGAAGTGGTACTCAACAAAGTTCAAAAAATGTGGTTAGTGTAAGAACAAATCACAGACCGGGAAGGGGGATAGAACAGCCATGTTTAAAATATCTGGTTGGAAAATTGAATGCAAAAAGCCAAAAACACCACGTGAACCCCTTTGTTAAAAGACATGATGGATGAAAGGATATCATATATCATATATCAACACAATTAATATCGTTATACATATTGTAAAATAATTGTTATTTATATATCTATATTATCTTTTATAAAACTTTGCTTCTGGTATTTAACCTTCACCATCTTTCTTGATGAGTATTCATGAGTCATGACAATTCTGTATTTCATGAAAGTTCACAATACAGATTTTAACATTTTTCATAACCGAGCTATATGTTGGGCTGAGTTAAGAGCAAACTAAATTGGATACTACATTTTTCATCTAATGTGGTATCTAAATTTTAGTTTGTTGGTTTGCTCTTAGCTTAATGAGGAGATCTCTTAAAGTTTTAAAACATCTCGTACCACTACAGTGGTATTAGAGTTGATAGTTGGTTTGACTATGGTGATGACTTCTTGTATCGACAGTCTTCCTGACGATTTAGTAACTAAGCGTCGTGTTTCTTTGATGCAAAGCACTACAAGAATACGGTGATTTACCGATGGGCAAAAAGCCATTGGAAAGGAATTTTCGCAAAAAAAAATAAAAAAATGCATAAACGTCGGTAATCTGGCAGCGAATGTTTTTGCATCATTACTGATGATTTTTAAATTTTTTTGATTGAATTTGGGAATTTGTTTTGGTGGGACAATTGACCGCCAAATTACCGACAGATTTATCCGTCGGTAACCTGGAGAGAGCGACTAAGTCTAATCCATAAGAGGTAATTTTCACTCTATGACTATTATCTCTATAAAAGGAAACTGTCTCCATTGTTGTGTTTTATGTCTTCGTGTTTCATGTAGCTTGCTTTAGTTTTCTTCCTTTCCTAGAAAGAAGCATCATGAGCTACCCATCGAATTTATTTAGTTTATGGAGTAGCAAGAAGAACTCAATTTAAAAGGTTTAACCTATATACAGGTTCGCTAGCCTCTTAGCTTTCACAGGTCTCCATTCTCAAACCCTGTAGCCTACATCAAGTAGGTCTTACCTTCCTTTTTTATTTAATTTAGTTTATAATTTATATTTTTTATTGTGTTGTAGGTTAGATTTGCATTATGGATTGACTAATTATATTATCTTGTTTTAAGAGTTTTGTACCCGAAACTTTATGGTTTAGTTTTTATTGAGTAGTATATTTCATTTATATTTAATTCGAGTATCATATCGTTTGATATAATTGATCTTCAAAATTAAATAGATGTCTTCAAATAGTCCTCCTAGACGTACTAATATGAAGTAGAAAAAATCAGCAGATATGAGTAGATGGGAGGTTCGCAAACACTTACTTAAGTATGAGTATTATTTGACTTAATATTATTATATATTATTTTAATTGTGTAAAATATTTTGAGCCATCATTTTTTATTCTGTGAAATAGTCATGAAAATGTGTGGTCAACAACAATTAGAAATAGTTAGTCTTAGAGCAAGGTTTGCATCTCTTAAGGCACAAAAGGAGGATGAACAGAAAGAAGGGGACGACGATGAACAGAAAGACGACTAGCTGAAAAAAAGGAAAAAAAGAGGCTACCGACGGCTCAAACCATTGATAGTTACCCACGAAATTGATCATCGGTAATTACCGACGGTTACATCTATCGATGATTACCGATGGCTAAAAACTTTCGGTAACTACCGACGTTTGTGGGAAACTGTTGGTAATCAATTACTGACGAGCCAAATATTGAAGGCTTGGTGGCCTTCGGGAAAACGCCATTACCGACGATTCCGAACGAGGCTTACGACCTCTATTTATTCTTTTAGGATGCTCGCGCCCGCGAGGTATAGCGGCAAGTGACTTCTTGAAACTAGCCCCATTAGGAGAGGGTGGAATAGCCAAACATCCATCAAAGTCAGACGATCCCGCCACCCCAAATGTCGAAACAACCAAGGATGAGGAGCACAGACTCAAGAGCGGGAGAAGATGCAACCCACGCGAGACACCTTGTCTCCAAAAGAAGGAAGAGAGAATAGATTTTAGAAGTTTAAAGAGCTCAGGATCCCAAACCAGAAACGTCTTCTGCCTACCTTCAAAACCCAAAGATGGTACAAGAAGCCCAAGACCTCTGTGCTTCTCTCCAGCACCACCAGGGCGCTGCATTCGACTGAATCAAGCCCCTCCTCTGCTATGTCGCCATATGCAAACAAATATTCAATCACTTGAGCAAGATTTCTAAGACCCCAAATGGATATCTCCGAAAAGAGAACCTCCATCAGAATCCTTAGCCCCAAATTGCAAAAGCAATTTTTGATATATATATATATATATATATATATATATATATATATATATATATATATATATATATATATATATATATGAATATCGCAAAATTCGTTTTCTGCAGTATCGTGATTTACAAAAATGATGAGTAGACTTCATATATAACTCATTGTTAAAAGTTGTCAGACAAAAATTTAAAAATGTGAACAAACTATAACTTAGGAAGAATTGAGTGAAAGATAATGATATGGTTAACTTATTTTGCTGTTATATTCACATGTTGATTGAACCTCTAATCCTATAAACCTTTTTTTAGAATAATTCTGTGTCAATTGATTTTTAATCATATATAAAAATCAATCATATATACATACAAATTAAGATGTGAAGATTGAGATGGGAAAGCTATTCATATTAGTTATAATAAGGAAGCTTTTCAAATATGCTAGATAAAGTATTTTTAAAATTCAAACAGTTAATTTATAAGTCATTAATCAATTTTTAATCACAATTATTTACATTCTTTAATTTTATATTAAATGATCAAAGATCAATTCCTCACGTTTTACTTCTTCATGATCAAATAGAGTTTAGGGTTCCAAATAGCCATTTCCTGAAACTGACTGTAAACTACAAATCAAATTTGGAAGAAGAGAGCAATGAATAGTTCCAAAAGTAACTGAAGTGAAACGTCCAGATCATAAGCTTTGGATAGGTCAAAGATTTAGGCATGTAGGGCCAACGGTCAACCTTATGAAGGTGATGCTTCATTTATGGGACAAGGGAGTCTTTGGTGAGATCATTTGGTACTGAAAGTTCAAAGGAGAAGTCATGCTCAAATTTGGACACCACAGCAATCCTTTCTGCATTAGGGACTCTAGTTAAGTACAAATTGCCTACCTTATGCTGGTGTCCGAATTAAGGACAATAAAATTATATTGCGTATTAAAGTTATTTAATTCACATATTCATGATTATTTTAAATGGTACATGTTGATTTTTTTTAAGCAATGTCTTGAGGTTCAAGTCTTGTGCACCAAAAAAAAAATCTCATGCTACGAGAACTAACCTTAATAAGATGTGGGTGTTCTCAACTTAAGCAGAATTGTCTCCCGTAAAAGCATTTGTGCATAGACAAAAAAAAAAACATTTTGAAGAATAGTTTTAATTGTAAACAAATAATATGAACACTACAGGGAAAACGCTTGTTAGAGTCGGCGAAAAACTAGCACTTATAAGCCAAAAGTCGACACTATAGACATTTTAATGTCAACTTAACGTTGGCATCAGGGAACACGTTAAAATGGTCGAAACTAACTCATAGTGTCGGTTAATATGACTGACCCTAGATTTAGAGTTGGCTAAGCCGAGGCAACAAACCCCCTGCCTTCATAGACGTGATGGAAATATTAGTGTCGTTCGTATAGATCGACTCCAAAATTTGTCATGTAGCGTCGGCTCTGATTCTATTTCTATTTATTGAATATGTTAGCGTCGGCTACTGTGCGACGTTTGGACCAGATTCTTATTTTTTTCTTGTTAGCGTCGGTCATATGCCGACGCTAACTGTGGAAGCATTTGGCAGAGTTATCTGTTTTTTCATTTCTTTTTTTTATTGCAAACCTGTACAAATAGCATTTGTATAGCTATAATTGACCTTCAACATAGATAATCAATTCTAAATATTTGGAAAAGTAACTCAACAAGAAAGAAAGAAGAATACAGATTAATTAATAATATCAGATACCAAATCCAGAATAATATGGTTAACACAAGTCACATTAATTAAGAACAATATCTAGAACAAGTACGAGAAAAGTCCTACATATGGAGAAGGCGATAAGCGGGGGACCTGATTACCCATTGCTTGCTTGTCTTGCTCCACAACATAGTCCTTATGAACTTGTTTTAGAACCTGACCAGCGTCAGTGGATGCCATATGCGATCAACCTCCGAATGACAGGAACAAATCCACCTTGGCAATAACATATGCAGCTAAGCGTTTAGCCTCGACACCTGCAGCCCTTTGGTCAGCTGTAATAATCCTCTGACTCGTTGCAATAGTTATCTGTTGAGACATCACTAATTCACCGCTTAGGTGTGCAAATTCAGCTTCGAAACCCCGCCACCTTGCTAAGATTTCCTCATCCGCTCCAGCAGCAGCCGCATCGTGGAATGTTCGAGACTCTCTATTAAGTGAGGTAATACCCAACCTGATGTTGGCAGACAAGTCTCTTGTGTCGTGTAAACGACCATGAGTATTATCCCCCGCAACCTCCTGCCATAGATGAAGCTTGGTAGCTCCATCTACGGTGGAGGGGGTGACACTTGATCTCTCACCGAGTTGATTAGGGTGGAGCTCCTTTAGCTTCTAAAGATATTCAGCTTGAAATTAGAAAAAATTAAACAAGCTAGTTAAGAAATAAACATATATAAATAATAGAATGGCAAAAAAAACGTGATGAGCTACTTATGTATGGCGTCTCATATTGGTTCTCCGCCCATCCTCCACTCTTCCTGGTGTGTGTCTAGAGGAAAAGCTCGTCAGGAGTGGTTGACCGTTCATAATGAAAATGATCTATAAACAACTTTCAATTGGGGTTAGATTCATAATGAAAATAGAAATTGTCGCGTTAAAATCACACACGCATTTAAAGGTAAATGAACCCTATCGCTTAAGTAATATAGGATGGAAGTCCAGATATCGAACCCAAGGAACCAACTACAAATCTAACGTTGACGTCCAGAATTTAATAAGTCAAGTAGGCGAAAGTTTGGTGTTTGTGTGAGCAATTGTGAGAATAATGTAAGTAGATAAATGAGTGATCACGTGACAGATTGATGAGCCTTAGGAGTTACGTATGTAATTATTCCCTCTACCCTTGTTAGAGAAATATAGGATCGTCTGATCTACTCAACAATATATCGTCTGCCCGTCTCAGCATTCAATCGTCTAGATTGTATGTCGTCTGCCTAGCTGAATCGACTTCTTAATGCATCGTCTGATCAGTAGTCATGTCAGCCGTATAAGTTGACCATGCGTGATAAGTGTCAGCTCTCATTAATATGATTGTGACCCGCAGTTTATGTTGACCCGTAATATCTGGTATCTTGTCTGTTTGTCTGTTTTCTCTTTGTATAAATACAGAACTTGTAACAGTGAAATAATCAGAATAGAAAAATCAATTTACGTATCTTCGATTTCTCAAGTTTTCTCTTTTTCTCTAGAACCCTTGGTTCTTAACAACCCCCGATCCTAATTCATTTGTCAAGCCTTATGATAGCTAGTTCTACCTCTTAAGATATTAACGCACGTTAAGTTATTGTAAATTTCCTACCTGATTGCACTAGCTTGCAAGCAAGCTTCATTGCAAGTTGATCAATGAAATAGGCATGAAGAATGGAGAGGATATCTAAGGAATGTTTCACCATCCAATCATAGACTAACTTGAAACACACAAGGACTACCCAAAACCTCGATTAAGACTGAGTTAAGAAAGACCTTTATGTCCAATTGAATTATACTTTCGTGAATTAATCTCCCGATTAAGGCCAGATTACTATCTAGGATTAAGTTCTAATTGGCTAAATTAAAACAGACATTAAGAACAATAAAATAATTCAATCATAGCAAGAAATAATAACTGAATTAGAAACGGGGTTCACGTCAAGAACTACATCGTAATACTAAGTAAGAGTTTAGTTATGCATAATCTGAAATGAGTACATCAAAACATCATGAGGAATAGTTAACATCCAATACTGAGAAGAATAACTGTGAAGTTGTCTCCTCTGCAATGCTTCTCCTCATAGCAAGAGAGAAATGGATTCCCCTTCTACTGCAGGCTCGGTGATGTGTGGCCCTATCTTCAAAGATGGATTTGGAACTTTTCAATCATGTGCCTTTATGTAACTTAGAAATGTTCTTCACAGAGTTGTTCTCCCTTTTAGGTTAAGTTCTTTTCTTATTTATGGAGGGTCTAATGCGCCGACAAGCACAATCGTGTTGGCTTAGTAACACAATCGTGGCTGATATTAATTATTATCCCAGTTGTGCTCTTTGAAACACGGTGGTGGCACTCGACTTAGGTCAACACAGTCGTGGTCAAGGGATCACACGCCCATGTTGAAGCTCTGCGTAGAGTCTTCTCGAATTTGGCTCATTTTCTTAGTGTTTTCCGCTCTTTTCCACTTTTTTGCGCCTTCTACCTGTCTTAACACAGTTCTCCACAATTAACATGAGTTCTCAATGGAGAATTCTTAAGTCATAGATCATATAGTAGGAAAATCGCATGGTAAATCATGAAAATTATACACACATCAATCTCCACACACTTAGACTCTGCTTGTCCTCAAGTAAACTTAGACTACCAAAACTGTTTGCTCCCCCCAAGTCATGTTATGAGGAATTTTTATAAAATACAAGGGAAAGTAAAAAGGCATGCACAATGAGCGTTACTCCCTGATATAGAGTATACAAGATATAATCAACTTTCTTAGCACTCGTCTAGACATGTAACAAGTTAAGACAAACTTTCTCACTTACACTCAAGGGTGCTTGGTAAAATTTCGCTCAATCTATATAGCAAAGCACTCATGCATAGATCTGTAGATCAATCATCCTCAGAATGAACAAACAAGCATGAAAAGAGGAGAGAGCCCTTAAAAGGCTGTAATGGGGCTTTGGGGTGCAATGTAGGTAAGATACAAAATAACAGGATAACAATTGGCACAAAATTTCCTAGACCAGTGATTCTCCATCTTTTTTTTCACAAAGCTTATGTCTGCATCCACTCGACTATGTCTCTTCCCCTTTTTGATTCTTTTCCTCTTCATTTTTCCTTCTTTCCTTTTTATTCAAGGCATATACCTTAAGTATTGCTTTTTATGCAATTTCTCTTTTCTTTTTCTTTTTCAGGAGGGGCGTTGCTATTGGTGCTAACCTCATAGCTATTGGCGTCATCCCAACTTTGCAAAAACCCATAAATAACCTTCTGTCCATAGTTTGTAACTACGGAAATGTTTATTTTTCGTAGTTAAAAAATGCGGAACATACGTAACTAGTGACGCAATTTAAACCGTGTGTAGTCCGCAGTTTGAACTGCGTGTGGTCCTTAGTTTAAACTGCGTTCTGATAAACAGAATTGACATACACACATTTTTTGCATTATCAATAGAAACCTAACAACACAATTAAATACAAACAACCACCAAAATTGGATTTATGAGAAGTCTTAACATAGTTTAGTAATGTAGAGCATTATTACAACAAAGGAATGCCATGAAACAAAATAATGTTCTTTTAATCCTTACTAAGATCTATACAATCAGAGATGGTGTATAAATTTAGTTCAAGCAGATATTGTTGGTATTGAGCCATGCGGGCCAAAT
Organism: Acmispon strigosus; assembly: GCA_030819835.1. Classification (NCBI taxonomy): domain Eukaryota; kingdom Viridiplantae; phylum Streptophyta; class Magnoliopsida; order Fabales; family Fabaceae; genus Acmispon; species Acmispon strigosus. The sequence goes on along the minus strand of JAUAMA010000005.1, from coordinate 39,922,390 downwards.
AAGGTGTCTCCCACTCGTGAGCTTCTGGAGCACGATGATGACGCTATTGTGGAGCAGTAGCTAGCTGGTATAGGAAATTTATTCTGCAAGTGCACCTACAAGTTATGCAATGTTAGTTTTTGACATTGTTCAAAATTAATTGTTAATCAAAATAAAATTGACATTGTAAGAAATGTATACCTGCACCCAGTGACTGTTGTTGACATGCCCAACATCTATGACTTTCTGATTAAGTGCATGGGGTGGCGGACCAGTAAGAGGTAAAAATGTACTGCATCCCTTATGCAACAAGGTCACAAAAACAACATAAAACCTTGTGGCAATTAGATAGCCCATATCAGGGAATGAACATCCACTTGTCAAAATTTAATTAAAAATGACGTTGACCGCGTCAACACTTACCTGCCACTTAGCACCCTCGCCGGATCTTCGTCATCCGGTGAGGACTAAAACCAATACGTGCACAATCGCAGGAACAATAACCTAACTTTTTTCCGATGCGGGACGAATGCTAAAATTGCAGAACAACAAGTCTATTTTTTTTTATAGATTCTCAATAATAGATTGCTACAGTGTATGATTGCCATGGAATATGATAGCCCTACAAGTGGCACCATCTAAGTAAAATTATTATTCTAGATCTATGAGAATATATCTAAACTAAAACAATTCTTAAAAATTATACATCTATTTGGGATTTGCGTATATTTCTCTTGGGTCTTCAAGCTGCTGAAGTTTACTTGGCCCAAGATCTCTCTATCCATTTATTTCCGTCCATCTAAATTAAACTCATAAATTTTGACAAAAAGAAACTCATAAATTATTCTCTAAAAATAAATCCAACTTAATCTCCAAAAACTTGTGTGCGAGACGAACGAGAAGCCTCTATAAAGGTCAATGTCAACGAGGATAGGTGAAAAACATCTAAAAGTCTTAATATAATACTTTCCTACAGAAGGACGGCACCGACGTGGCAATATCTTATTGCACGAGTCAGCTTCATCTCCCCGTGATAAGTCGCCACGTGTGTGGCCTCAAAGTCTTGCCAATACAAAAATATCCCACAAAAAAATAGAATCACGGTCTTCATTTTTTCAACCCTCACGCGGTAAGGAAAAAGCTTAGCCACCTTATCTATCCTCTTTTACTTTTCTTTTTCTTTCCTCAAAACATGATTCGAATACCCAACATGGCACACGCAATTATCCTAATTTAATAAAATGTCTAGGCCAAGTGTTTGGTAATACAACTGTGTTATTAAGGAGAGCTTTATTGTCTTTAATAATTCTGCCCAATTTGGAATTGCAGAATTAATTTAATAAAAAAAAACATGATTCGAATAAATACCAGCCACCAACAGCTAGCATAGCATCCACACATTTTTTCCTTCCTAAAACTTCTGTAACAGTCAAACAATAAAAAAAACGCACGCAACGGGGAACAAAAGCATCTCTTCAAAGAAGCTTCGCAGATTCCGCTTCACATAGTTGCATTAAGTTGTCACCAGAACTGAACGAATCACTTCACATCACAAATTCACAGCAGCGAACAAGTTATCTTCTTGTTCACTGTTAACTAGTTGATTAATCGATCGTGCTCTGACGAGACACAGAATGTCGGGGCCCGAACAGGCGGCGGCGGCGAACACCACCACCGCGCTGTTCGGGAAATATGAGGTCGGGAGGCTCCTGGGATGCGGGGCGTTCGCGAAGGTGTACCACGCGCGGAACATCGAGACGGGGCAGAGCGTGGCGGTAAAGGTCATCAACAAGAAGAAGGTCATCGGAACAGGGCTCACCGGGAACGTGAAGCGCGAGGTCTCCATCATGAGCCGGCTCCGCCACCCGCACATCGTTCGCCTCCACGAAGTGCTCGCCACGAAGACCAAAATCTACTTCGTCATGGAGTTCGCCAAAGGCGGCGAGCTTTTCGGGAGAATCTCAACCAAGGGACGATTCTCGGAGGATCTCGGCCGTCGCTACTTCCAGCAGCTCATCTCCGCCGTCGGTTACTGCCACTCCCGCGGCGTCTTCCACCGCGACTTGAAACCCGAAAACCTGTTGCTCGACGACAAGGTAAATGGAAATATAAAATGCAAAGTTTGTTACAGATTCCGTTGTTGCGACTAACTAACGAACTAAATTTCTGTTAATGAAGGGTAACCTGAAGGTCTCTGACTTCGGACTCAGTGCGGTGGGGGAGCAGGTTCGCGTTGATGGGTTGTTACACACGCTTTGCGGCACGCCTGCTTACGTGGCACCGGAGATTCTGGCGAAGAAAGGTTACGATGGTGCTAAGGTGGATGTGTGGTCATGCGGTGTTATTCTCTTTGTTCTCGTTGCCGGGTACCTTCCGTTTAACGATCCCAATTTGATGGTGATGTATAAGAAGATTTACAGCGGGGAGTTCCGGTGCCCGCGGTGGTTCTCGCCGGAGCTGCGGCGGATTTTGTCGAGGTTGATGGACACGAACCCGGAGACGAGGATCACCGTCGATGGGATCGTTAACGACCCTTGGTTTAAGAAGGGCTACAAGGAGGTGAAGTTTCATGTGGAGGAGGATTTGGGGCCGAAGGTGGTGGAACTGAACGCGTTTGATTTAATCGCGTTTGCTTCCGGGTTGAACCTTTCGAGGCTGTTTGATGCTGACGTGGGGGAGGAGGGGGAGCGGTTTCTGTTGCGGGAGTCGCTGGAGACGGTTGTGGAGAGGGCGGAGGAGGCAGCGAAGGCGGAGGGGCTCACGGTGAGGAGGAAGAAGGAATGCGGGGTGGAGGTGGAGGGACGTGATGGTAATTTCGTGATTGCGGTGGAGGTTTACCGGTTGGCGGAGGAGGTTGTGGTGGTTGAGGCGAAGGGGAGGGGCGGTGGCGCTCTTGATGTTTGGAAGAACAAGTTGAGGCCCCACTTGTGCGCCGCAACGACGTCGCATCAGCACCAAACTCAGTCCAACCAAGCTGTCTCCGTGGATTAACGCGCCGGCTCAATTTTTTTGGTAAAAAATTTAAAAAATATAAAAAATGAAAAAATAAGCAAGGTAGTTTAAAACGTGTGTTAGAGTAAAATGTAATTTTTGTCTTAAAAAATAAATATGTAACTTTCGTGGGGCACTATTAAATTTATGGGACCCAATTGTGGTGAAGGTTGTAATTATTAGTTAAGTTTTAAGAACGATGATGTATATATCATTTTGATGCTTTGAGTTTACGGAAGCGTGGATTGTGTGTGGAAATGTAATGCAATAATAATAGTTAGTAGAAAAAGGAAGTTTTTTTTTTTTTTGTCTTGAAAAAGGTATCCCCACAGCCGATTGCCGTGAGACTAATCCTTCGCCCCACGGTCAGCGCACGAAGCGGTAGGGGACTGGCCAATGAGTTTCTTCCATTCACAAGAGTTGGGATTCGAACCCCCAACCACTTGCTTAAGGGACGAAGTGCTGAACCACTACGCCAACCCGCTTGGTTGTAAAAAAGGAAGTTTGCATTTTCTTTTTTGAGAAAATAGGACTTATATATATTTTAAACAAATTACTATGATATATTGCTTAAAAATTAAATATTTGAATACAGGCTAATTTTCCTATAGGAGGAATACGAGCATTAGAGTGATTTTTTTTTTTTGAAATTGAGCATTAGAGTGATTATTCTACACAAAATTGAGGAATGGGGACTAGAGAGACAATTGAAGAAAGAGAGAATGATTTAAGTTGGTGGGGATAGTTTAGACATTTTACTCAATCAATTTCAACCATCTAATATTTTATTATTATATCAATGGTAGAAATCCAATCATGTACAGATCAATTAGCTCATACAGATACATGACTTATTAGCTCATGTATCGTGATCTGCACCTCAAAAGTAATTATTGAGAGATTCAGACTTAAGTAAATTATTGATTTAGTTCTTACAAATAGTACCAGAGGGTAGTAATAATTATTTTCATTGTCCTCATTTATAAGTTACTTTTTAAGAGGTTTTTTTCCTAAATATAAGTTCTTTTATAATATCAACAAAGAATTTAATATTTTTTTCACACTTACCTTCATATGTAATATCAATAAGTCATTTGTAAGAAAGTTAATATTTTTTTCAAATTTATTGTTAGTAATTATTTTTCTTAATCTTAAATAATTAGATAAAAATAACTTATAAATGAGGACGATCGGAGTTTAAGCATTTGATTTGTATTAAAAATATATTTATTGTGTCTCAAAAAGTGGGATCGGGCTTTCTAAGAATCAAAATCTGAAAGGAGTTATTAAGACATCATTATCCTAAATCATTTTAACAATGGGGTATGTTTGGAATGGGGAAGAAAATAAAAAGAAGAGAAAAGAAAGAAAAAAGAGTAGAAAATGAGATGATTTTTAAGTTGTTTGGTTGAAGAGAAAGTGAAATGAAAAGTGAGAGAAAAGAAAAATGTGTATAAAATGACATATATATCCTTTGGTAAAATTTAAATATGATAAGTATTTTTTATTAAAAAAATATTTGAAAAAATAAGTTCAAAAGATTTATTATTGCATTTTATAAATATTTAATAATATATCATCATTATTATTATTATCATTATTATTATTATTATTATTATTATTATTATTATTTACGAAGTTAGAGGTATTTTAGCACAATCACATAAAATGCTTCTCCTCACTAGTTTTCTAGCCTAGGTAGGGGAGAAAAAAATTCATGTGAGCCCTACAACAATTATTATTTTTTCTCCATGTTTTCTTCTCAACCAAAGGGAAGAAGAGACTTTAGAATTTATATTTCTTAGCATGGTTTTCTCTTCTACTCATTTTCTGACCTTCCAAACACACCAATAAGGCTACAACCACCTATATATCTCAACTCCTAGCAAACCATAAAGGTGCCATAGAAATTAGAAATCAGCTTCTATTGTCTTTTTTGTTGGCTATGTCCTAATCATTCGAGATACAATAAGTTTTCATTCACACTCAACTAACACTTTCACTTATAAAAAAAAAAATTGAGAGAAAAATAAGAGATATAACAAGTTATCTAATATGGAAAGATAAGAAGAGAAAGTAGATAGAAAAGAAATAGTAGAAAAGTGAATTTTACCTAAGAAATCAAATATTATGGATGTTGTTGAAATCCACCCATTCAAAAGCCATTCCCAACCCATTTCCACCAATTAATTAACAGCAGACACCAAATATTAGCTTGCCGGATATTCTAATTTCATGTTATATATATTCTTGTTTTTAGTGCGGGATTTGTGATGGTTGTGCCATAATGTGGGGTCATTTTATACACACATGAACATATACTTTTATTTAAATTTTAATTTTAAATTTGAAATCACCTCTTAAAATATAGAGATCTCTCCATCATAATTTAAAAGAAACTTAAATCTGATGTGCTAGCTAGACCTAACATGATATGTCTGCCTGGACCTATCTTCTATATTAGATGTATATTGTCTTTATCTTGGTGGGGGCATGCCATTGAGAGAGTAATCACAAACTAGTTTGTCAGTCATGCCAATAACAGTAGTAGTAGTCAGAGATATTGTAGAAAAAAAACTAAAAATCACCTTTTTTTTTGGTCAACAACTAATTAAAAATCATCTTGTGTGGAAGAACTCTCTTCTCTTGGACCCATTGATTGCGAATCACAATAATATAAGAAATAGTCATTTTAGCATTAAAATTTAGTAATGTAAAGCCGACACAAACTGTTGATTTGACATTCACACCATCGTAAGTCTAGCCAACTAAGTAGCGTCCGCTCACCAACCATTAACGTCAGTGCAAGCAATAAAAATAGCACATAAAAGGTTTATCTTGGTTCACCCCTAAAACGATAGGGCTACGTCCAGTCCTTGACTTCACCAAAAAATTTCACTATTCAACCCAGAACAGTACAAGTATTAAATAGGACTTCTCTCAAGTATTCGACATGACTTCTCACAAGTATTCAACAGGACTTCTCCCAGTATTCAACATGACTTCTCCCAGTATTAGATAGGACTTCTCCCAAGTATTATACACGACTTCTCTTAATTCTTTTACAAGAATTTACACTTCAACCAAGTCTCTTCAGAAAGAGTGAGGTAGAAAGTTTAAGCACAGACAAACTCTAAGTATTTTTGGTAGAGGACGACTCTTAATAATATATTTGAGGTTTGGTGAAACAGAGATGATTGGACGATAGTTTCTCTGTTTGGGATGAAGATATTTGACTCTTAGGAAATTTCACACTTGGACGATTTCACTCGTTGTGGGTTTGACACTTAAGTTCGAGTGAGGTTTCACAGCTTAGAAGATTTCAGAAAGATTGAGAGCTTGATTTTGAATTTCGTTGTAAGTCACCAAGTCGCCAAGTTCTTCAGTCTTCAAGTCTTCTTATTTTTATCTTCAGTTGAAATGAACGTTGCTGAAGATGTTGAAATAGAGTCATGATTTCTTCTTATTCCCGTTCACCAACGAATTTCTTCATTTAATGCACTTGACCATTGAAAGCTTTGACATGACTTTTCCGAGCAGTAGGTAGCTTGTAGCAGTCTGAATCTCTCTTCTTTGGGTTGTACTTGATGTAGACACAGAGATGAAACAATGTACTAGCTTCGTTCTTTAACTAGTTCTTCCTCGTTTCAGACTTGGAATTATAACCGTTGAAAGCTTTGCATTCAATGAATTATGCTTTTCTCGTGTTCTCCTTCTCACTTCTCCTTTAACCGGCAACTTTCTTTCTTTTCCCCCTTAATAAAGGAAAATGATAGTTCTCTTTCTCTAAACGATAGGGACTAAACGATAGAAAATAATTCTTTTCTCTTAGCGTTTTTCTCTTTTCTCCCCCTTTGTTTTCCTTTTTCTGTCATCTCTCCCCCTTTGTCAATTCTCCCTTTTTGTTCTTCTTTTTCCTTAGCTCACTACTATTGCTCTTCATCCCCCCCTTAGACGGACCTCTTCACTTTTTCTTTTCTTCTCCTCCTTTTTATGTTCATCTCTCCTCATGTTTTCCATTTTTCACACTTTTTCTCTTCATCTCTCCCCCTTTGTTATTCAGCAAAAACATAGGCAGTTAATAGAGCATAAAAGCATAGGGGCATATTCAAGTGAGATCATAGAAATTTGCATCATATCACATTATAATTGATACATAGCATATTCAACAGATATAGACAATTGATAAAGCAAGTATCGGAGCAATTGTTGAATTAGCAAGTATGAACGATGTAGACATATATCAAAATGAATAGTTTAATAAGCATAGTAAATATGTCGAGAAATATAGGGAAAATGATAGTCTTATTGTGAGCTTTTGTTCCACATAAGCTTTGTTGAACCGCTTCTTCAATCTGTACGGGGCTGGAATTTTCTTCAGAATTTGCTTTGGAGAATTGAATAGTTGTTTGCAGAATCGTCTGTTTGATTTGCTTCAGGGAGCTTTGCATAATTTGTTAGTAGACGATGGTGTTTGCTTGAAGTTATCATTAGAAAATGATAGATTGTATGAGACTTCATCCCCGTTTGAACGTCATAATGAATGGACGATAGAGAGCATGTGACGTCATCCTCATTTGAACTTCATAGTGGGTAAACGATAGATAGCAGACATTGTAGTGTTGGACGATAGATAGTAAAAATTGCATCTTCTTCAGACGGTGCACTTAAGTGATTGAATGATGATTGTATCGTTTGTGCCTCTTCGTCTCCTGCACTTTGGTTAGCATAAACAATATATAATTCACAAAGCAAGGTGCATACCAAAACTCTCTCAAATATATGAATCTATTCTCAATGAGATTTTGAGTAAAGATATCTACAAGATGATTTCTTCGAGGTTGGTTGATGGCACGTCATTGTCTTTAAACGATAGACTATCGTTGGACGATGCGGATTGATTAAACGATAGATGACAATTGGACGATTGAGCTTTGTTGGACGATGGTCCTTCGTTCAAGTCCAGATAGTTCGTCTCTAAGGTTGATCAACTCTTCATTGATCGATTCTTCCACCACTTCTTCACTAATGATCAACTCCTCTTTATCATCACCAAAGGTTATTGTTCCTTCATTCTTTTTCAGCATGGGTCTTTGGGAACATAAACCTTTTTTCTGTTAAGTGTTGCAAGCATCCACTGTCCTGGCACCACTGTTGGCTTCTATTTTGCCCCGTTAAATAAATCTGCTACATGAAAGATCATGGTCTTTGGTACCCAAATCTTTTTGGGTCCTGCTTTGTTAGTGGAACGTTTGGGGGGAATCTTCTTATCATAAGAATTCCTCTCAACTGTCTGTTTGATTCTATGTTTTACCACAAACGTCACAAGTTCAAACGATATGGCATTAGACGATATAAATTCAATATCAGACGATATAGTATCAGATGATAAAGCATTAGACGATGCATAAGATATGTTGAACGTTGCATTATCAGACGATGCAGCATTGTTGTCATCGCTATCATACCCTAAACCTGTTCTATCATACATCTTTCTACCGTTTCCACTTAGTCTTACTAAGTTATTATGCCCATTTGTGAAAGATGAAAGATCTTCAATTAAAACTTTAACTATTTCTTTGAGGAGTTTTACTTCCTCGCAAGAATCTTGTTCTTTCAAGGTTTTGTTCTCTTCAGCTAGCAAAACATTTTTCTGTTTAGAAACATCTAGCCCTTTTTGTAGTTTTGCAAACTTTTTCTTGAGGTTACTGTACTTCAAAGATAAAACATGGGAATAGTCAAGTAATTCATTAAATTCATCTTCAGAAATTTTAGGTGTTACCGCATCTTCCTCGTCACCTGATGCATCAACAGATGCCATGAACGCATAAAACGATTCATAGTCTTCATCTTCATCACTGTCTGAGCATTATTCAGAATCATTATTTTGTCTTACGAATGCCTTCTTCTTTCTGTTGTGATTCTCCCTGAATGGTTTCCTTGATCGATGAGGACATTCAGGTTTGATGTGTCCTTGCTTTCTACATTCGTAGCAGACGATAGGATCTTTGTCTGAGCTTTGGACTTCCTCTCGTCTGGAGTTTGATTGGAATTTTCTTTGTCCAGATTATTTCTTGTGCTCTTGTGGCTCTCTCCTCCCTCTTCGTTGTTTGAACCACATCTTTTTTAACTTTCTGTAGAGACAGGCTTTCTCATTGTCAGTATCGTCTGATGATTCTTCTGTGCCTTCAGACGATTCTTCATCATTTAGGCATGTGGAGCTTTTGGATCTGGAAGCAATGGATTTGTTCTTTTTTCTTCCATCACCCTCAGCTAGTTCCATCTCATAAACTTTTAGATCTTCCATTTTCAGGGTAGTAAGATCTTTGGCCTCTTTAATGGCAGTAACCTTTGGTCTCCACTTGATAGAGAGACATCTGAGAATTTTTGTTATTTGATCCGGGTTGTTGTAGATTCTTCCCAAATTTCTCAGTCCATTGATGATGGTTTGGAATCTTGAGAACATGTCATAAATGGATTCATCCTCACTCATATGTAATGCTTTATACTGGGCAACCAACATGCTTATCCTTGAGTGTTTGACGTTGGATGTTCCTTCATGTGCCATTGTTAGTGTGTCCCAAATCTCCTTTGTTGTGTCGAGGCTGTCTATTTTGTCGTATTCTGGCTTTCTCAGTGCACAGGTGAGAAAAAGGTTTGCTTTGGCATTCAGTTGATTTTCCACCCTTTGATCATGGGTCCATTGAGCTCTTGGGATGGGTTCACCTGCATAGTTTCTGGCCACATAGTTACCAAGCTCAATGATATCCCATATTCTGTAGCTTGTTGATTCAATGAATAATTGCATGTGCTTCTTCCAGTAGGGGTAGTTAGAGCCACCAAAGAAAGGTGGCTTGTTCGTTGCTGCGCCAGTTGGATGTGGGAATGTGTTGCCCTCCATGGATCTTTTACTCTGCACCTGCTAAGGTGTTAGTTTCTCAGAGCCGAAGCTCTGATACCAATTGATAAATAAAAGAATGACACCAGAAGGGGGGTTGAATTGTGTGTGTATAAATCTTGACTTTAAAAAACAATTATTAGTTCACAAAAGATTTTTGTAAACAATAGCAGCGGAATAATTAATCAGAGTGTAAACAGTTTAATGCAGAGGACAGTAAGTGTGCAACATTGCCGACGGTGCAGCCAGTAAGTATGTAAACGGTTCAGGCAGTAAACGGTGCAAGCAGTAAAAGTGTAAACGATGCAAGCAGTCAAAGCTTGAACGATGCAAGCAATAAATATGTAAACAGTGCAAGGAATAAAAATAGCACATAAGAGAATTATCCTGGTTCACCCCCAGAACAATAAGACTACGTCCAGTCCTTGGCTTCACCAAAATTTTCCATTATTCAACCCAGAACAGTCCAAGTATTAAACAGGACTTACCCAAGTATTCAACACGACTTCTCCCAAGTATTCAACAGGACTTATCCCAGTATTAAATAGGACTTGTCCCAAGTATTCAACAGGACTTCTCCCAGTATTAGACAAGACTTCTCCCAAGTATTAGACATGACTTCTCCCAAGTATTATATAGGGCTTCTCCTAATTCTTTTACTAGAATTTACACTTCTAAAAAGTCTCTCCAGAAAGAGTGAGGTATAAAGTTTAAGCACAGACAAACTCTAAGTATTTTTGGTAGAGGATATGACTCTTAAGAATATACTTGAGGTTTGGTGAAACAGAGATGATCGAACGATAGTTTCTCTGTTTGGGTGTGAAGGGATAAAGATATTTGACTCTTAGGAAATTTCACACTTGGACGATTTCACTCGTTGTGGGTTTGACACTTAAGTTCGAGTGAGGTTTCACAGCTTAGAAGATTTCAGAAAGATTGAGAGCTTGATTTTGAATTTCGTTGTAAGTCACCAAGTCGCCAAATTCTTCAGTCTTCAAGTCTTCTTATTTATATCTTCAGTTGAAATGAACGTTGCTGAAGATGTTGAAATAGAGTCACGATTTCTTCTTCTTCCCTTTCACCAACGGATTTCTTCATTTAATGCACTTGACCATTGAAAGCTTTGACATGGCTTTCCCGTGCAGTAGGTAGCTTGTAGCAGTCTGAATCTCTCTTCTTTGGGTTGTACTTGATGTAGACGCAGAGATGAAACAATGTACTAGCTTCGTTCTTTAACTAGTTCTTCCTCGTTTCAGACTTGGAATTATAACCGTTGAAAGCTTTGCATTAATGAATTCTGATTTTCATTTAATGCATTATGAAATCTCATTTAATGCTGTTGCAGAGAGAGAAAATAGAGTCGTTGATATTCTGACTTTGTCACGTGATTCGAGCTCTTCTCCTCGGATTGTGCTTGACAGCTGTAGACAACTCATAAAGCATATTCTCTTTGACAAAAGAATATTCTCTTCGAATAAAGCATATTCTGCTTAACCTTGGACGATACTGTCTCATTTGTCTTTTACTTCGGGCGATGCTTTTTGTCTTTTGCTTAGACGGTGTTGTCTCACTTGGTTTGACTATGCTTTTTGTCTTTTGCTTTGACGGTGCTTTCTCACATGATTGGACGATACTTTCCATTGGTTGAATGATGCTCTATCATCTTGTCTTTGGACGATAGTTCTTCACTGACCTATTCTTCTTCTTTGAACAATGCTCTTCTAAATATTTGACAATATGAGCAAATTGATAGTTTTCCTTTCATCTAGACGATAGGGATATTTCCTGAAAATAATAATACACAGAGTTTAGGAAATAAAATTTTTATAATTCAAAACATGATAAAAAATCTAACTCATTTGAACCTAACACGATCATAACCTTCCCTTGGGGAGAAACAACCATCACGCTGGAACACATGACGGTTTGCGAAGGTTTTTCTATTAGGGGAGCTCCTTTTTCTAGCCCTCTTATTAAGATCAGTTTCAAGGGGAGTAGAAGCAAATCTTGTTGTAGTAAGAAGAACGTTTAATAGCTCTAAAGAAAAAAAAAAATTAGTTCATAAGTCATGAATGATGCATTTTATGATGAATGACAGCCATGTGGAGCATGAGACTTATTGGGCATACTGATTGGCAAGGTTTATGTAACCTACAAATGCATTTGAAACCATTTTGAGGAGTGCTTTTACTATTTGAATGAAACTAGAAAACTTTGGTAAACTCTTCAATTCATCAGTCTCATATTGATGTGATACATTTTTTTTACAAGATATATTCAATGTATGGCTGAAGACTTTTTAGAAAATTAGTTTTGTTTGATATGGTTTGAATTTTCGGTAATCTTCATGTGTCTCGATCTATTGTGTGAAGTGAGCAGGTCCAAAACCTTATCACAAAGAGAAGGATCGATGGATATTAATGATGGGTGAAATGTGGTTAGAAGATAATCTTGAGCATTGTAATCATACTTTCATGAGCATACTAAGAGAAATTAATAGGACAAAGGACAATAACAATTTTCCGTTACAATTCTTGTTCGGATTAACAATGAAAATTGTGTTCCCTGAGATGAAACAGGTGATCGTGAATCTCCTCTCTCAACAATTAATTCGACTGGCAAAGATTAAAATCCCATCTTAGGTTCCAACTGACTGAATTGAACTAGTGTAACTTCTCCACCTACAAACTATCTAATCATGCTTGGTTAATTAATTTTAATAGTATAAAAGCATTTGATGACTGTGAACTTCTCGTAACTCGTGGAGCAAAGAATAGAAGGATTGAGATTTGTGGTAGGAACGTCTAGTTCTGACATAAGTGATCTGTTTGCTATTCGTGGAGGAAACTTTTCAATACTTATGAAGTAGTGAAGACTCAATACTCCTTCTCTCACAAACATTCAATTTTCTTTTATTTTAAATTTTAAAAAATTGAGAACAAACCATACATACAACACATGTCAATATTTGAATGGAAGGAGTAGGTACTACTGGAGTGCCATAAATTTTTCCTTATTCGTGATGTAGCTAAAGTGGAGAAGATATGCTCAATTTTTTGAAACAATCATAAATTGATGTCCAAAATAATATTTGAGGGTCAACTGATCATAAATACGGCAACACCGTTCAAAGCAACACACAATTACGCTTATAGCATTAAAACCACAAAATAATATATATATATATATATAAAGAAAAATAATATATTTAAATTATTTAAATATATTTAATTCTCAAGAAAATATTATGGGTCTTACATTACTACCCCCTTAAGAATAGTTTTGTCCTCGATACTATGAGTCAGCAAACAACTCAGGGTATTGCTCCCTCATTTTTCCTTCAAGTTGCCAAGTCAGCATCCCATACCTCAGAGTTCCCTTCATAGACTGACACCACTTATGATTCTGCATACCACAATTCAATATAAACTTAACCAGGCTTAATATTCAGAAGATAGCAATTAGAAGAATAACTAGTAAGGCTAGAGAAAACGCCCCTACGATACAACCCAAAAGAACTTGGCAGTTGGGTAACCAACGCATCCCAAAAGCATACTTAAACATCTAAAGGTAAGCATCACTTGCCGCATAAATACAGAAACACACAAAACAACACAAAGCACACACAACAAAACTCAAGTCAAATGAGTGTTATGCTCATGCCAGTACACACTGGTCGACATCCCAACCAGGTGATCCAGATGTAACACCAACAACCCAAACCCAGGAACAAATCTTTTCTGGACCTCGAGTTCCATGGCTCCGTCCACCAATCCCTCTGTTCGATGGTTCCTTCCGCCATTTTGTCTGTTCGATGGTTCTATCAACCATCTGATTTGTTTGATGGTTCCCTCCCATTCAACATATGATTCCATCGACCATCCTTGCTCGATTGATGGTTTCATCCACCATCCTCGTTTAACCAATAATAATCAAGAATGAAACAACAACAATATAATCACAAAACTTAGGGAAGACATCAACTCAACCAATATGTTTTCCCTGTGACACATCAGCGAGCTCTTCATAAAGCCAAACAACATAGACTAAGAATTTCTGCAAAAACTCAGAAATCATTCAAGGAATGGACAAAATATAGGATTTTTAAGGAATTTCTCATATAGAAATATCGCCAAAAGGTTTAGGCTTACAACTTTGAAATCAAGAACCGAAAGACAAAAGTAGCGACCACTATGATAAAAGATAAAGTAGAAATAGGGAGTACAATCCACATAGTTAGAAAGAGTACACCATGCCTAGGTCGAAAAAAAACACAAAGATAGCAAGGTCACCCATCATACAAATGTTTCCAAAAATTCACGCGAGTGTAAGAGATAAGCTTATCCATTTTTATCAACTCTCCTTTTAGCTTGACATTTTTGAATTTGTGGTTGAAGTTGCTGGCAATGTGCCGGATGCAGTAGACATGGTAAGCGTGTGGGGGTTGACACCCGTTATTAGGATTTCTCACGGCCACTTTTATGTCGCATGTCTGTCAGATATTATACATATACCTTGTTTCTGGGTCAATTTTGAACGTATAAGACGTAGAAACCGTGCCCAAGAACTTGTTGATTCTGTCCTGTGCTGTGGCTATCAACAAGGTTGATTTGTACTTCCTGTAAAGCCAAGTGCCATCTATTTGTATCATAGGCTTGCAATAATTGAAAGCATCGCAACATTTTTTGTATGTCCAGAAGACCCGATGGAATTTCTTAAAATGAACATCAATCTCACCATCACCACCGACATAGTCATCCGTTACAATCTTGAAATATGATCCAGGGGAATACATCATCATATGCTCCAGCCACCTTGGGAGCTCGTCGTACGATGCTTCCCAGTCCCCGAATATCTTTGCAAGTGCCTTCTGTTTTGCTTTCCACGCTTTGAAGTAAGACACTTTGTAGTGCAGCTCATCGTTGATTCTCTCTTGTATAAGATAAATTGGGATGGCTGGTTGCAGATTAACCATGCCTACGACGTAAAATAAAGTACGTAAGTCTATATAATTAACATGAAGAACAAGTGTGTAGTAACCATTAAAAAGTGTAATACCCGTAATGTAAGTGGAAATGAAATCGGAATTCAACTTGCCGTGGTCTATGGACCATGTTGCACTAACCATTAAAATTGATTTCATAACTCCGATCTAAATGTCAAATGTTTTATTAAGAATGTGATTCCTATGGATCAAATTTTCAATCAAAGAGTCAATTTTAACCACTTTGACCGACGTCCATTGAGTTCAAAAGTATTCTTATTTGAATAGTAAGATAGAATTACTTTTAAAATGTAAATATAAATATATTTGTGGGTCACATATTAAGAATGAAAATTTTTTTTCGACTGAAAAATTAAAAAATTTCCAACTTCAATCAAAGGCAAGTTAAGTAATTTATATAACTAAGTGAGTTGACATAGTGGTCAGTAACCTAGTTAACATCGAAAAGAAAAGTTAAGTAATTTATATTCATAAAAAAAAAGTTAAGTATGATACATATAGAATTCTTCTTAAATAAGAACTTTGCATGAACAAGAAAAACATTTATTAGAGCCGCCCAACCCTAACGTGAAGGTTCGGGGCTCAAATTATACATACATCAAGTGATTTATTTTACATGTATTAGACATAAAAAAGTACTTCTAAATAATAAAATCATAAAAGCAAACCGGATCCTTTCTATTTCCACTCAATTTTCATCAAATTTTGATTCATTATTATTTTCACCTCTTCTCGATCTTCACTTTATTTTATCCCTCTTTTTTGTTTCAACAATATCACTCCATCACTTCTTTCTCTTTATTTATTTTCCTTTTTTTATCTCTCGTCCTCCACTTTTATTCCACCGAAATATATATAGGTGTGAATGAATCATTTTCAGATTCAAAAAGATTAAGTTAAAATTAAGACAAAAAATATATATAGTTACATTTTATTTTTAACAAATAATCTTTTTAATGCGAAACAACAAATAGTCTATAGTTTTAGTAAGTTTTAAGATTGGAAAACCACAGTGCGAAACACTTTCAGCAGCTCATTTTCATAGCGATTTATAACCGTCACAATTTAAAAAATTATATATATTTTTTTTATTTTCTATTTTATGATGGTAAAAAATCACCGTAAAACAATAGTCAAAATAAAAAGTTATCCAAAAGAAAAGAATACGACAAAACTTGATGCACACACAAAGACAATACTACCGCCACCACCAACTCCTTGCTTTTTGCATTGTCCAGGTCCACTCCCACTCCCAACATGAACATGCCATTTGAAAACAACTACTACACTTCACCCACTTCACACTCCTTCATTACATAGTCAAAGATACACCCTTTAATTTCTCTCACACGAATCACAATCACCCCTAAACAGAAAGAGCAATGTGTCCTCTCAGGTTCATCCTCATATTCCTCTCCGCCACTCTCGCCGGCTTCTTCGTCCTCCGAAACCTCAGATCTCAACCTCACCTCACCGACCTCGACCAAAACACTCAAGACACCCATTTCTCAGATTCTGTTAATCCTTCCTTAACAACCGCAACTTCCAAATCCAAGGTTTTTTTCCCCTTTTCACCCCTTAATTTCTACAATTCTGTTTCTGGGTCCTAAAAAAATGATGTCTTTTTCTCATCCTTTATCAGGTTCGGGTTGCATTAGAATCTGGGTTCTGGACTTTGGTTGACATGGCTAGCGGTCGTTATCTTTGGAGGCACTTGGTCCCTTCCTCTTCTTCAAACCGCTCCACCTGAATTTGATCGTTGACCAGTATGTTCTGCTTTGTGATCTTTACAAGGCCCAAATGTTCAATGGATGTTGAGTAATTTGGAAAATGAATCCTAATTATTGTTCATAAAGGTTCTTTAGATGATGATCATAGAACATATGCTATGTCTTTAATACTATACATATGCTTTTTAAATGTGGTATAGACTATAGAGTTTGCCTTCTACCGTTTTTCCTCTAAATTGCTATTAATCCTTTTTAATTTATTTATGAATTATGATGTTTTAAATGCAATAAGGGTTTTATTGTCCATGGGAAACTCTTTTTGTGTCTTCTCAATTTCTGTTGAAGAAGGCTTTTCCTGGTGATTTTGGTGGCTTAATCAAATTGATGATCCATTTGGGGGAGCATTTTAGTGTGACTAAATCAGTGAAGTGAAAATAGTATAAGAGATATGATCGTTAAATTCAATACCTTTTTAAGTTTTTTGTTAAAATTATAGTGTGCGTTCTTTTGGTGGTCTTCTACGTAGGTTATTTTTTGTGACTCTCCAACATTTTTAGCTTCCTACCTTGCTGTCTCTGATGGTATTTTCTCATTGGAGCTAGTTAGTGAATAATGAGGTTCAGCACAAATTAATCGGCTGGTTTGTGATAGGAGTGTTGTTTAAATTTTTCTTTCTTTTAAAGTCACACTTCAATCAATGAGAGCAGCATGAAGAATAAAAGTTTGACAGCATAGCACTGGGATAGAATAGTCATGGAAAGTTATAGTTCAAAGGGATGCTAAATGTAGGTCTGGTTCAGTGATGATTTAAGATAATGGTAGACAAAGTTATTGGCTGTTTAAGGAAGAACAAATTGATTTCGTAGAGTAATTTCCAAATTTTATTGTGAGAAGATAAGTCCCCAGAACTTAACAAGTGTATATATATAAAAAAGGATAACACACCGACCAACAATTAAAGATGCAACTTGGTGCACCCAGTCCAAAGCAATGGATCTTCATATCTCCCGAAATTTATTCATAAAAAAGTAGAATCCTCAGTTATGGAATTGATTCCACAAGGTTTTCAAGAGATTTTTAATCCTACTAGTTACCGGTATACTTGGAATTTTGTCCAACAAGTTACTAATAATCCTACAAGAGATTTTTATAACAATCCTACAAGGGATCAAGAGATTTTAATTTCTATGCTAACTAAATTATTTTTATATTATTTTTATTTTTGTCCGCTCCTCATAGGTTTTCTTTCATAACTCTTAGTTCACCCCCTCAAATATTATTGTAGTTTGTTATTCCGACTTCTCGAAGCTTCGTTGTTTCCAAAAACAAAAATCAAATAAAAGTTCAAAGTTCAGAGTAAATTGATGATTGATTAAATCTATCCTATATTTTGAATTTTAAGAATTGAATGACAAATTTTTTCTTAATAAGGTAAAAAGTCGGTTTAAAAATAAGGTAGAAAATGAATGAAATACTTTTTATATAAACAAAAGCTTAAATATGTTTAGGGTCTCTGACATTTGAAAGAGAATCAGCCCTGATCCCTGAAAAATTAAAAAATTATTTGTTAAATTAGGTCCCTGACATATATTTTTTAATTAAATTAAGGACATAATCTTCACTAACAATAAAATAGGCTATATATATATATATTAATTTTTTAATAGTAAATATAGACTAATTTTATATTATTATATGATATTATTTAAAATTATTTCTCTACTTATATAATTATAATTAATAATTCAAATATAAATTATTTTTGAAAAAATAATATCTTTAAATAATTTTTATCACTAATCACTTACCCCTACTAAGTTAAAACTCATTGGTTACATATATAATAATTTTAATTAAAATAGACTCCCTTCGAAAAAATTAAACTAGCCGAATTAATAAAAATTAATTTTATTTTAGTTAATATTAAAAAATAATTTATTTATAAAAATGTAAAAAAATTAAATTTAATAGAATAATCACTTTTTTAAAAAAACTATTTAGAAAATTAAATCTTAAAAAATATTATGTATTTTTTATTTCAAGGAAAATTTGATATGTTTTTCATTGTTTGTATCATATCCTATCAATATCCTGTCCACCCCAAACGTAGGATAGGATAAGAGTCTATCCTGCTCTTATCATATCATGTGCTTATCCAATCCTGTTCTTATCCTATCCTAACCACCAAACGGGCCCTTATCCTCTTCACACAGCCTAAACAGAGAACCAACCTCCATATACTCTGTATACTGTTCTTAAACTTTCTACCCTACTCTTATTTTATTGAAGAGATTCTTGTAGAAACTCAAAACCTTCTTTGTAAAAGAACTGGGAGTAGTCCTGTTAAATACTAGAAAGGAGAAGTCTTGTAAGAATAATTGTAAATGAGTAGTCCTTCGAATACTGGGAGAAGTCCTGAACAATACTTGTACTATTTGAGCAAATAGTGGAAAATAATGGTGAAGCCAAGGACTGGCGTATCCCTAGCGATTAAGGGGGTGAACCAGGATAAATACTCTGTGTGCTTTACTTTTCAACTTTAACTTATTTCCGCCGCACTTAGCTCTTGAAAAGTATTTTGAAACTTATACTTGCGTTTAACATAAGGATTTCACAAATCACACACACAATTCAACCCCCCCCCCCTTTCTTGTGTGTTTTATCACTATCACTTCTTCTCTTCAAAAAGTTGATCACAAAGAAGAAGGCAAACTTTCTAATGATGCCAATAAGGATGATCTTCTCTCTGCTGCTCATGCTTATTACCTTAAGTTTCTACCATCTATTTTTTACAATTTCATTGTAGATGAAAACTGTGGCTATAGGTGCATCGCTCAGTGGCTAGGTCTACATGAAGATTATTGGCCAGATATCAGGAGAAGAATGATTGTTGAGCTTACCAACAGAAGAACTCTCCATAAAGGTATTTTGAGTTCTGATAGTGAAGTGGAGTCTGTTCTCATGGCTCTAAGAATAGCAACTGGGGAGATTGCTCTCGAACCCAAATGGTTCTCAGTACCAGAAATGGATTTGTTGGCTGCCACTACATTCAACATCATTCTGGTGATTTTTGGAGAAAAGGAGTGATGCACCTACTTTCCCCTACTTGGACCAGCATCTCCTACACCAACCATTGTTGTGCTTGGCAACATTGACAATCGACACTGGGTAAGATTCAGTTGACTAAAAACTCTCCATTACCCACGGTGACTCCTCCACGGAGACATCACTGTTCACCTGCTGCAAAGGGTTGGCGTAAGCCTATTATCCAACGCGTCCAACACTTCAAGGAATTGCTCAACCCTCACAACAACAAACTGCTTGACACTTTGTTTGATGGACCTCAAGTAATTCAAATCCCTGATGATGCTGAAGAGGAGAAGAACCAAGAGATGCTATCACCACCTAAGCAACCAATTCAAAGTCCTCACTCTGTTGCTGATGAAAGTTCTCGTCTGGCTGTTGATGAAGTGCCTAGTCCGATGGAAACAGAAGTGTCTCGTCCGGCTGCTGGTGATTGCCCAAGTCCGGTGAAAGGAGCAAGTCTGGCGAGCAACACAGACGTAAACCCCAAAGAAGAAATCCCTCATTGTGATGATCCAGAAATTCCTTCGTTTGAGGAACTTGTTGCTACTCATCAAAAAACACTTGCTGCTTCAACCCCAACTCCCACTGAAATACCACAACAAGCTCATAAAACTGCTGTTAGTGAGGGTGCATCAAAAGCTGAACCACAAGAAACTAATCCAGCTGCATCAAAGCAAATATTCTTCATTCCAAGTATACCAAGAAGACCTCGTTCAATGATGATTGCACAACTATAGAAGAGGCAGAAGCTGATGCCTTTGAAGAATAATCTTCTTTTTCCTGGTTTGTCAGTTGAACTACTTGCCTATGACTTTTGTTTCTTTGCTAGGATTTGGGCTCCTGTTGGATGTGCAGGTTTACAGCTCACAGGTTTCCAAACATCCATGTGGGGCACATTCCATTCTTCTTGATTCATGGAATTAACCCTCTTGTGATGGATCTGCATCACTAGACACTTATCCTGATCCCTCTTCTGCCAAATCCATTGCCATTCCCTGGATTCTGTCTGTCTACTTCACATCCAACACCTGTCATTCCTACGGTTGCTATTAAGTTCCCCTTCACTATCAGCTCAGATTTGTTGGGATCCACCTCGGAAACTCAGGCGCAAAACGATGTCCAACCTGCAGCTTTCTCTCCTGAACCTATATTTGTTGCCATTCGTAAGGATGATGAAGTCTCTAAAGATAAAGTTGTTGAACCATTCCAAGCAGAGGCCACAGATGTCATAAGTGAAGTTAAAGCATTGGAGAAAAAGATAGAGAAGTTGTCTGCTATCAATGAGCAAAGATCTGAAGTTGTAAAGCAGGAGCTAATTCAACACATTGATGCCGAGTTTGATATGATGGCCAAATTCTTCCAACAAATGAAGACAAACTTCCATATCTAAACTCTCTCTTTTTATGCCTCTTAGTTTACTCACTTATTGAATAATATTGCCTTTGAATTAATTGGTTTATATATGCTTGAAGCACTTTAGTTCATTTTTGCCTGCATGCCTATATTACTTGCCCTGATATCGTGCTTACATGTTTTTTATAATGCCAAAGGGGGAGAAGTATTAGAGAAAAAGGCATAGGCATGAAAACAGGAAAAGGCATAAATCTCAGGAGGAGTGTTATAGGAAAGTCAAACCTAAGTTAGATAAACATGCTTAGAAAGATAGATATCATATTGAGGGGGAGCAATGAAAGAAACCTAAGTATAGGTTTAAAAAATTATTAAATAATCTTAAGTTGTAAAACGTCCTCGTCTGCTCGATAGATATACGTTTTCATAAAACATGTATTAAAATCAATATATATCTTTGATATCATGTTTTTATGTTGCAACTCTAGCTTTCAAAAAATACGCTCATGTTTTTCTAACTAAGAAAACTCATAAAAATAAACATTTTATATCTTAGCTTTAAAGAAAATGTTATGAAAAATGAAAACGCATAGATGCTTTGAAAATGATATATCAACTCTGATACCTCCTTTTTCTCAAATGAAAATTGTCATTATTAAAAAGGGGGAGATTGTTAGATTCAAATGATTTTCTATCTTTTATATTTTAATAAATAACAATTTCACTGAAGGTTTAATATTGAAGTGCATCATGATTTTTTATGGTTGATTACCCTTGGCCGCTTTAGATGAGATTTAAGAACTAAATTTGTTATTAGACCAAGCAAATGTTATTTCAGATTCCTTCCTAATGCTAAATACTTAAACTTGTTGCTAAGCTAAAGTTTACTATTAGTATATTAGTTACTACTGTCTTCTATCAGTCTTTGCACATCAGAAGTCATTGGGAATTCATGAGTTAACATGGTAGTTTGATAATCTTTTTGATACTCTGGAAGACACCGATGTAGCTAAGTAAAATCTATGATGTTAATATTAGTGTGTAGGAGACAATTTCATCAGAAGGTTGCTTGACTTGGTGTTTGTCGTTTTGTGTTACATTAGCCACTTTCATCAGTTTTCTGAAGACTGTACGGGAGTTGTTTCTTCATTTTCTTCAAAACATATTTGAGTTATCTATAGAAGCTTCAAATATGTCGTGCAGACTTTCATTTTTAATTATTAAAATCTAGAGTGTCGTTGCTTCAAATCAAAAGAAAAGGAAATCATTTTGAACTTGGTTTTTTGCAGGTAGTTTTTTTAGCATTCATCAGCACTTTCCTTTTCAATTTTGCGTTTTTAACGTTAATAATATGTCAACATTCACATTTGATAGAGGGGTCTGGTTCATCATGATGAAGATTTTAGGTTTCAAAAGTTGGAGAAGAGAGAAGAAGAAGATCAAGGCTGAAAAAATTAAATAAAAAGTCCATGTAAGATAAGTGGGATAATGCAGAGGTAATGATTAGGTAAAATTCTCTGTTGACTAGTCAAAATTGGTCAAAATAACTTAATTTGATTAAAAAATATTTGTTAAGGATAACATTTCAAAGAAAATTTTGTCAGGGACCCAATTTGATTCCCTTTCAAATGTTAAGTACCCTAAACATATTTAAGCCTAATAATAAACTATTATACGATCCAAATTCATTACCAACCTGTTCAGTCAAATTCAAGAAATTGCAATTCGTCTGTTGGAGGGTACGTAGAGCTCAATATTCCTTGAGTTGTCTCCCCTCATCTTCACAAACACTACCTATAGGAGGATGAAACCCACCTCCACCTCACAAGGTCTTCAATCTCTCTTTGAATCAAGACCTCCACAACCGAGTCATGCAAATGCAATTGAGATGCTCGCTTTATCAATCAAACAAACACGTTTTGACATTTACTATCAAGACTACTTTTCTTCAAAACAAACTGAAAAATCTGAAGGAAAAAGTAAGTGCAGCTACATCACCGCCCTTTGTCTTTCATCAGCCTCCTCACGCTCCACCTGAAAACGATGAAAAATAATGTACTAGTATCATGTAAAGAATATTAACACTTTCAGTTAGCAAAGCAAACAGAGAACCTTAACTGAGTAATATAATTACCTCAACAAGAACTCTTGCCTTCTTCTTTGCTTTAGAATCAAGGGTGTCCTTCTCAATTCTCTTTGAAGCTAAAGTCATTTTCCTTCTCTCTCTCCTTTGATCAAGTGCTTCTGCCTCCTCATCATCAGTGCTTCCAGCTGCATTTTAAAAAAAGGCAGACTCATATTTTAGCATGTGAAAAATACTCAATGCGCATTGCAAAACTTCAAAACTAAATTTACCATTTTCATTGTCATTATCATCATCACTCTGAGATTCATGAATTGCAAAACCACCAAAATCTTCAATGTCATCTTCCTCTTCAAGTTCATCATAACCTTCAACATATTCTACTTCTGGTTCCTGTTCAGTTCAAAAACAAAATTAAGAAATTAAACATAGGCAACACATTAACAAGTTAAATTTCAAATAGTTTTGATTGAACACAATTGGCAGCAGAGAGAAATGGATTAGAAAATACAAACCTTTTCATCCTCTTCATCATAATCAGCACGTGGAAGTTTATCAATAACATCATCATACACTTTCTGGTCGTAATTGTATATACCAGTTTGTCCATAAACTCCTTTTTGACGGCGTTCTAATAGCTCTTTTTCAACAGCCTAAGCAATATTGAAAAGCAAAAATGAGGAAAGCCAAGACATCATAGAATTTAGCACCGGTAACATTAGGATTTACTATATAACCTTTTCTAGCAAAGCTGCTTTTTCAGCCTTCTCTTCTCTTCTAGCTTCTCTCTTTTTCTCCTTCCTTGGAAATGTGGTTATTTTCTCCCTATAAAATAGCAACCACAATAACCAACATGATAAATCAGGATACTACTACATAGAAACTGCTACGAACTTTCACTAAAGACGACAGCCTAAAATATAGATTAAGGAGACGAAATTGTTATAATAATGTAAATTTACGAAAAGGCTGTACCAAAAAAAGTATAAGACATAGACAATATGCAGAAAATAGATGCAGGAATGCCAAAAATCATAAGCATTAATATTAACTGGGAAAAACATACAAGCATGCTTAACAAACAATGTGAGATTGTGACAGATCCTACCTCAGATATAACAGCATATTCAAAATAATACATGCACGTAAAAATAACTATGATCTGAAGAATACCGATAGGAACACAACATTGAAATAAAATCTAATTCATATTCTGTACAGGACAAGGAAACATATACAGAAACTAAATGAGGTTAAACTGATTGTTGATTAACAATAACAATATATTTAAAAATCCATGTTTTACAGGGTGAGGCAAAGGAGCACAATATGACAGTAAATACTCCGAATGGTTGAATACATAAACAAATTCTATAGAAGATATACTTCTACTAATACAAATAACAAATATTATAAATATACATTGTTTTGAGTGCATTACAAGTAACTAATTTCTAGCAAGTGTTTCCTAATTAAACAAATATGGTGCAGGGAGTAGATTGAAAGAAGTGGGATAAAGTTGGACGAAGAAAATGTCAATCAGAATAAGAATATAGGTTGGCAACTTCTTTCCTACGTGATTTTTCCTTTGAAAGAGCAGATGCCTCTCATCAATTTACTAGTGAGTCCCTCCTTTAGGTGTAGAATTATAAAAAACAACTATTTAAAAATGTTAAGTGAATATCAAAACAAGGAAACGGTCATAAAACTACATCAAACAGCTGGCAGAATTAATTCTTCTAAAACTGAAGTAATGAAATGTTACATCCCCTAAAATTGATGATTCAACACCAAAGTTAAGCATTATGATGACAGTAATGCCCTTAATTTTCTCAACAATCCATCAACCCCAAGAATTTGATGTCAGCTATCTATGGTCCACCCCCACTAAATTGGTTTCTTGGAAGTTGAGTCTATGTGAGATTGTATATAAAGAACAGCAAATAAAGTCCTGGATCAGTTCCATGATTTCAAGACACAAGCAAAATTGAGCCTAAATAGTAGTACTGTGCCATCAGTAAATCATTTCAAAATCAGATGTAAAATGACAGGGCTTTTAAGTTTATTTCATCTGCTATGACTCTTATTCATTCAAAGAAAATTGTAGCGCTTGTTTGGTTCGAAGAAAACGTTTTTCATTTCCATTTCCTGTTTTCACCAATAATTAAAAAATATACCACTTTCTTTCTATTTTTTTCTCCTGATTTCAAAGATATTTCCAGAAAACAATGACAATAATAAAAAGTCATTTACAATATTTCCTTCACAAATCTTTATATATAAGAAACAAAATGAAAACAAGTTGACATTTTTGTAAGCGCTCACAAAAGAAAATGAAAACTGATAAGATTTTATCTAATAAGCCTTTACATTGCCCCACACTCTCGAACATACAAAATTGCACTTACCAAGTTATCTATTCAAATATTCAGAACCAAAATGTAGGGGGGTTAGAGCATCTGTAACACAAGCTTCTCCATATAGATAAATCAGATATTGCTTAACCAGATAAAATAAAATGCAACTGAAAATTCAATTTCAAACCTTGTCTTCAAAACAATTTTCTTCATACGTATCCGCATCTGGGTCATTTTGGTCAAACGTTGTTTTGCCTTGTGTATAAGAAGCTTGGGCCAATACATCTGCCGATGCAGAAAGGTTAAGCAAGCAACCAATCTCAACAATTACTTACATGTAAAACGTCAAACATATAAATATTGTAAAAACTACACAGATGTGCAGTACCAGATGTTTGTCAATGACTTCAAGCGCCTTCTCATAATTCCTAGGCAGCTTAACTCTTTCCCACAAATCCTTTGGCATATGAGCTCTTTCTATAGTTTTCATGTAAAGATAAAAAACTCCTGCAGCATCCAATGCAATTATGTCATTATTTGCATGATCTTCCACAAATTCCCCAGTTCGCACTTATTGCATTTCCATTCATAAGGATGTAACCATTTAACCATTGATATGGGCGAAAAAAGAACCAAACGTTAAGCATAAGTACCATTGTCTTCTCGAATAGTGGCATAACGACTATTAGCCAAGGGGCATGAGCTTCGATTACAGAGTCCAGTGATGTTGTAAGGGTTTCTACAAAAAATCCCCGTTGCAATTCTGAACAAAATAAAAAAGACAGAGAAAGGAGGCGTTAACAATTTGAACTAGTAAAAGCACAGAAAATCCATGATCATGAAGAGGGATTGAAAAAAGTGGGGTTATTTACTTGGCCATGTAACTGCAATGGTTGTGCCTGATAACCTGCCATATAACCTCGTCGTGCTGCATCTTCGTTCGGTGTTGGAGTGGAACAGGGCACGCCTCGGAGTGTCACGGTGGTTGATGCAGAGGTGGCCGGCGCTTCTGTGGTGAGGATTCAGTTGAGAGGAGGGCGGTGAGGAAGAGTGATTGAAGGGGACAGCGGCGTTCGGTCACAGAGGAGCACGGGGCTTGTAGACTAGCCGCGTATGGAATTAGGGTATGACTTCGTTCGGGGTTGAGAGAGATGATGTTTTGGTATTTTACGTTTGGCTCACTTTACCATTTTTGTAAGGCTTAATAGCACTTTTGGTCCCTCACTTATCACGATTTGACACTTTTAGTCCCTAACAAAAAAATTAGTCATTTTCGTCCCTAACATTTACAAACAGTTGCATTTTTAGTTTTACATCCATTTCTGTTAAAATTTTAACAGAATATTCCTTTAAAAATTAATTAAAAAAATATAAAAATTAAAAATCAGAAATAATGTTGAATGTTCTTCAAAAAAAAAAATTCCCTAATCCCTAATGTTCATCTTCATCTTCATCTTCATCTTCTTCAATGAATCAAAAACAACAACAAATCTAACATTTCTTCCCCCTCTTCCTCCTTCATTCTTCCCCTAAAATCTAGAAAACAAAATCAAGTAAAAGACAATTGAGAGAGATAGACATAGTTACTATGACTTATTTGATTGTTCATTACAAAAAATTAGAAAAAATCCCTAATCCCCCACTACTCCCAACCCTATCCATCTTCAGTTCTTTGCAGCGCCGGCACCACTGCTCCCAACCCAATTTCTGACCTTCGAATCTCAAGCCACCACCTCCTCATCCCCTTCTCTGATCCACCACTCCACCTCCTCCTTCCTTCCCAAATTGTAGGCTCTGTTCTCATCCCAAACAGCCACCGCTACCTCTCCTCCTCTTCCCCACCATCAACCCCACCGTCGCCGCCACCACACGAATTGAAACCCATCGTCAACTGAAACCCCCTGCCACCAGATCGCGCAACCTCTCCCACCATCCGAGCCTGTGCAAGCTAAACCCGAGTCATCAGATCTGGTTCGAGGAAGGAGCGTTGAACCCTCTATGTCGGCGCGGACAACGCCGTTCTGGGCAAATAGAATTGATGAGGGATTGAGCAAATGAAACAATGGGTAAGAATCTACCTTAAATTATTTATTACATTGTTCAGTTAAATCGAGAGAGAGTAGTACATACTGGATGTAAGAAGGGGCGAGGTGGGTGGGGGCGGTGAGGATGCCTTCGCTGCCACCGGAGAGGAGGTAAGCATTGCCGACATCTTTGAAGGATTCGTGATTGTAGATGTGGATGGATGCGAAGGTCGTGGTGATAAGCAAGGAAGAAGATAATAATAATATAATCAACAAGTGTAGTGAAGAAGAAGAAGGTGATGCTGCTGCGAACAACATGGATCTAATCTAAGAAAAAATGGTATGTTGCTGAATCTGTGGCGAAAAGTATGGATGCGGAGTGAGTAAAGGGACATGTAATGTAGTAGCAGTAGGTATGATATTGTTCCAAGGTGGGAGGAGGGAATGACCCCTGCCACCAGATGATGAATAATTGTTTCTGGGATTTTCATATGAACATTCATCTTCTTTCTAGGTTTTGAGTTTTTTAATTTTTAATTATATTTAAAAATCTGAAAACTGTTAGTTTTTTAACAGAAATGGATGGAAAATTAAAAATGCAACTGTTTGTAAATGTTAGGGACGAAAATAGCTAATTTTTTTTGTTTGGGACCAAAAATGTCAAATCGTGATAAGTGAGGGACCAAAAGTGCTATTAAGCCTTTTTGTAATATTGATTTTACTTTCCTGTAACTTTTTTTTTCCCCTCAAACTTTGATTATTGTTTGGTTTTCGTCCCTGCCTCCGGCGTGGTCAACGCCGAAACTCCGTTTTGTCCATGTGGCACTGCCACGTCATTTAATGAAACACATGTAGAATTTTTTTATTTTTCATTTATTTTATTTCAATTCCAAATTTAATTATTAATTATTAAAACTAAAACATTTCTTTTTCTTTTTCCCTCACGTCTCTCTCTCTTCCTCTTCTCTCTCGCCGCCCTCTTCATTTCTCCTCTTCATCTTTTCTTCTTCTTCTTCTGGAAACTGCACCACTACCATGAACTACAAGGGTTCCAACGCTAGAAACCATCGTCGCACCTCCGCCTCCACGCCATCGAATAGGGCAAGAGCTACCATAGTGCGGGGGGGGGGGGGGGGTTGGGGATCTACACCATCTCCTTCAGGGGTTTGGGGGTTGTGGCTGGGTAAGGGTGGTGGGGATCTGTATCTCCTTCCTCAGCTTTAAGCTTCAATGTTGAACAATGGCTAGATCTGGACAATAAAGGCACAAACCCAAGAAAAAAACCCTCCAACACAAAAAACCCTAACCTAGGAAAAAAAAAACCAATCCAGATCAAGTTGGAGGTTTCGAGGCTGCAATGGCGAGAAGAGCAGCAGCGAGTGAACGGTCAGGATGGGACAACAGCGGCGGCGCCGATCTAGGGTGAAGCGACGGCGCGACAGATGTCCATTTGGAGGATCGTGAAGAGATGGGAGAAGAAGAGGGGGTGGTGGCAGCTGAAGGTGAGAAGGAAAGGATTTTAGGGTTTGGCTTTGGGTTAAGAGGAAGAAGAAGGTTTGACGAGGGTGGTGGATGGGTGAGTTGTTGAATGAGGAAGAAGAAGGTTTGACGAGTGTGAATGAGAATGAGAGAATTGGAATGAAAACTCTGTCTATTCTGAGACTGATTTCATTGTTGCTTTCATTGTTGCTGGAAAAAGAGTGTGGTGTTTGTGTTGTGGGTGTGATTGGGGAATGAAGGACATTTTTGAACATTAATCAATATTGAAGAACATTGTTGAACACAAATAGATTAGTTTTTTTGGGTTTTCTTATGATTATTGAAGAACATTGTTGAACATTAATGAATATTTTCTGGAAATGTTTTCTTAGATGAATAAATAATTCTTCTTGGAGCTAGACTGAATAAATATTGGATGAAATGTCGAAGAAGATGAAAGGTTGGACAGAAGAAGAACAATAAGAAGAAGAAACAAAAGGAAATGTGGAAGAAGAAGAGGAAGAAAAAACTCTGGATCTGTTTTTCCTTTTTTCCTCTAACATTTTCTTCTTCAGTTTTTTAATTAATAATTGAAAAAAATAAAAATAAATTGCATGTAGACTCATCAAATGACGTGGCCACTGCCACGTAGGCCCTGCCGTGACACCTAAGCACGGCGGTCAACGGTTAACACCGGCAGGGACGAAAACCAAACAATAATCAAAGTCTGAGGCTTAAAATCCACATTTACGCCAGCGAGGGACTAAAACCAAATCTCACTCAAAGTACAGGAACCAAAAATATATTTAACCCTAAATAAAAATATATCGTTTTTTAAAATATATTCCCTTTAACGATATAAAAATATATCGTTTTTTAGGGCATTTCTCAGCATTAGCCGGACGAGTAGCTTCGACCTCCACCGGACGAACTTCTTCAACAACCACCACCAGACTTGGCTCTTCAACAGTAGCCAAACGAGGACTTTCTTTCTCTTCAACAAAACCCAACGAGGCTCTTCAATGGATGGTTGGGTAGGTTGTGTAACATTGTGCTTAGGGGGTGAAAGCATCTCTTGATCAATCTCAGAGTCATCATCATGAATCACATGGATCACTGGGGGCACCTCAAACAGTGAATCAACAAAGGTGTTGTTTGTCGCATCAAGAAGTTCTTGGAATTTCGCCACACAGGGAAGCACGAAGGTTTCCCAGCTCTTAGCAGCAAGAGAGCAATGGTGCCTTCATTGAGGATAGATAGTGGGGAATGGACAATTTTCTTGCAACTTAACCCTGACCCAATGGCGGTTGTCTATGTTGCCAAGCACTGCAATGGTGGGGGACACAGGTGCTGGTCCAAGCAAGGGCAGGTAAGTGCAGCACTCTTTTTGGCCTATGATGACCAAGATGACTTCAAATGTAGTTGCTGCCAAGAGACCCATGTCTGGTACTGAAAACCATTTGGGTTCAAAGGCAATCTCCCCAGTTGCCAGCTGTAGATCCTGGAAAACAGATTGCACTTCATTAGCAGAGCTCAGAATGCCTTCATGAAGAGTTCTTCTATTGATCAACCCAGTAATTAATCTTCGCCTGATGTTAGGCCAATAAACTTCATGTAGGCCAATCTATTATGCAATGCATCGATAGCCACAGTTACCATCATCCTCCACATCCATTATATCTACAATGAATTTATGGAAGACTGAAGGCAGAAATTTAAGATATTTGGCATGAGTGTTAGAAAGAAGGTCAGTTGAGTGATCCACTTCTTCTGATTAAGCATCTTGAGGCTTCACTGCTTCTTCATGTGATACAACTCTAGTGTTGGTAACTGGAATCGTTTCTAATTGTTGAAGAGTGGAGGTTGACAGTTTGGATTCTTCAGGAATGGGGGTCAGTTTTTCCTTCTTCAAACTCGGAATGAAGTATGCAATTGGTGCAGCATCTTCATCAACAACATCTTCAGACGAAGTTTTTGTCTGGTCAACCTTTGCAGACAAGGTTGTTGTCTGTTCAGCTGCAGCAAGCGAAGTAGTCGTTTGCTTGAGTTTCACTAAACGACGCCTCTTGGGCTTCGGGGCAGACGAAGGCGCTTCAACTCCTTCAGCGAACGAGGGCGCCATGGCAGACGGAGGCCTCTTTGCCCTAGATTTTCTTGCAGCAGGCAACATTTTGGCTGCCTTTGATGGAGACGAGGCCAACTTTTTCTTAGTCCATTCACTCAACAGATTTTCAGGAACACTAGAAATATCAATGTCCAATTTCATTCGTCGAACATCACAAAATCTAATTGGAGTTGCATAGATGTAGTCATGCTGGATGAACTTCATTTGTTCCTTCTGCTCATCAAACCACTTCAACTTACCAGCCTAGGTAGTGATGACAGAGCCATAGGGCAAGTTGTTGTTGCTGTAGGTTTCTATTGTGTTGATGATGTGCTGGAAAATGAGATGTGGAGTGTTAAATTGGAACCCTTTCTTCATTTGATAGAGGGTCCAGTGAGAGAGTTTATTGACTAAATCTCTGTAGCCTTCCTTTGGTACCACTATCTTACTGATAATGGCATGGGGAAAATGCACTCTTCAATCAAGTTGTTAACAGTGTATCCGTCCTTCTTTGGGTCTACTTTCCAAATGCAGTTGGAATCGTTCACGAAGCTTTCCCAGTTACGAGAATATTTAGTTCCTTCTCCCGACTTGAAGGCTCAGAAGCGTCGCAATGTCTGAAGGGTAGACATTTACAATCTTCCTCATAGAGCGTGTTTTGATTCCCAAGGTAGTATTTCCAGTTTTGACAACGTAGTCAAAGAATTCTTGGACTACTGGAATGAGAGCAGGGGTTTTTGAAATCTTCATGAGGGTTTCCCATTCTTGGAATAACACCATGTCAATTCCAGCCACCTTCATGTGCTGGTACAGGTTGAGATCAAGGTACCTGGGAGAGACAAGCTCTTTGTCTCCCAGGTTTGCAGTTTTGGGTTTTCCAATTCTCTCAAGTTGTTCCTTTCTATTGGCTTCGAAGTTCTTCTTCCTCTGGTTGACAATATATTGTTAAGCCTCTGTTAGTTGAGGTTGAGCAACAGCTTGCTTTTTGGGAGCCATTGATGCATTTTCTGCAAAAGGGTTAGAAAGTGCAGGAAGAGAAGCAGACGAGAGCAATAGGTTCAAAGAGAATGCAAATGTTGTGAGTGTGGTGAAGGTGTGTTTCAGAAGTGTTTTTGTTCAAAATTTCATGGAATGCAGACAGATTTTCGTAACGAAATGATTGAAATTGAATATTGATGTGAGAGAACGGAGATATCGCATGCGCATTAAATGCAATGTCATAAATATGCAGTCACAGCAGTTGAAAAGTAAAAACGTGCTTGAGAAGCTAGTTAATGAAAAGACACAACTGTTCACCAGTTACACCATTGTGTGAGACGTGGTCATCGAACGAGGACCATTCAGTTTTCAACAGACGAGGATCGTTGTCATAAAATGATATCAGTTTGGTTCCATATTTGCGAGCTTTAGAAATCATCGACTAGAATTACTTTTAGAAGAATATAGATTTTTGGAAATCGACATAGAGAATTGAGTGAGTCCCAAAATCATATCTGCAAAAAGCTAAAGAGAATAGCTTCGCTGTAGACATAATCAATTATTGATCCATGCTCACTCATTTTAAAATACAAGGACTTAATTTATACAATCAAGATATTATGAGACTAAAATTGCAATTAAGCGAAGATGTTTTACTGATGAGTTCTACAAGTGTACGGGTTAAAAAATTATATATTAAATTACATTATTTATATTATATTTAGTTGAAGTTTTAATAAGTGCAATAGGATGACTAGTTAGCATAATAAGGAGAAATGTACGGACAGTCTAGAAATTTCTGCAACTTTACATTTCCTTCATAGTTTGATTGATTCTCTTACAAATGCAATATTTACAACCGAAGTTGATTTAAAACATGGCAAGCCACACTAGAAACGGTTTTTAACAATAAAATTATGGATGGTCTAAATGATCCAAAATAAAATTTAAGTTAAATTATCCTAATTTTAGGTAGATCAATGATATTTTTTTTTTATAAGATTAATGATATTTAAGATAAATAGACCACTTATTTTAAATATCATTAATCCACCTATAACTATGATGATTTAACCAAACTTTTCCTAATATCATCTAGACAAGTACTAAAATTATACAGTAAAACCCAATCTAAAAAAATTAACAACCGAATTTGAGACACTACCCCATGGCATTGGTGAACACCCGAAAGATATGCAGAAATAGTACCATTTTAAAAATTTGGCATGCCATGAAATGCAGTTACACTTTAATTAAATGTGTTAATTTAAGCAATTTATGAAAATAAATTCAAAATAACTTATAAATAAGTTATAACTATTTACATCAATTGTTCCAAACACAAATGTTTATGGTATAAAATTAACTCGAATAAACTCTTCCAAACCAGCCCTAACTATAAATAAGCATGACATATCCAAAACTGAGAATCTGTTATCGCTGTGATTGGTGTTGCTGCTCTTCATGTATCTGCTGCTGCAATGAATGTTGAGATTGCTCTTGTTGATGATCACCTTGCCAAACCCAAACAATATCTTTAAGAGCAGGCCTAATATCCTCTTTCAATATTCTCTGATACTCCAATGTGTCCCCATTTGATTTTTTCACCTCCACCAAATGAAAACATGGAGTCACCTCAAAGATCTCAGCATCAATGGACAAAACCCCCTTCCTACCTTCATCAGAACCCTCTAATTTCAACAACCCAGAAGCCCTTTTGTTTATCTTCAGCTTCAGCCTCTTGGCCATCTCTTCCAACCTGGAAATGATGGCTGATGCAGGTTGTCTTGAAGTGAACCTTGCTTCCCTTTTCTGAATGCTGTCTTCAAAGAATCCACATAGATTGAAACCAGATGAAAGGGAAATGATATCAAAAGCATTTATACTCACAGGCACAATTGACTCTTGCCTTGTTTCTGCAGCTACACCATCATCGCTCTCATGAGTCTCATTCCTTTGATCAGAATGATTTGTTTCTACAGTCTTGTTTTGCCCTTCGTTATTTTTCTGTCTACCATTTGGACCTTTTCTAAACCAAGAGCATTGCATTATCTTAGCTATGGAAATCCTAGTGTCAGGATTTGGATCCAACATCTTGCACAATAGCCTCCTCACATCTTTTGCGAACCAATGAGGAAATGTATAATCTGCTTTGCTTATCTTCCTATACATCTCCATCAAATTTGAGTCATGGAAAGGAGCATAACCTGCAAGTAAGACAAACAGAACCACCCCACAAGACCAGATATCAGCTTTGGCACCATCATAGCCTTTCCTTTTGATGATTTCAGGAGCAACATAAGAAGGTGTTCCACAAGTTGTGTGAAGCAAACCATCCTGCCTTTTGGTTTCAGCTAAAGCACT
Organism: Acmispon strigosus; assembly: GCA_030819835.1. Classification (NCBI taxonomy): domain Eukaryota; kingdom Viridiplantae; phylum Streptophyta; class Magnoliopsida; order Fabales; family Fabaceae; genus Acmispon; species Acmispon strigosus. Next base: position 39,887,961 of record JAUAMA010000005.1, on the reverse strand, counting down.
CAACCCAAAATCTGAGACTTTTAAGTTCTCATTCTCATCAAGCAAAATGTTCTCTGGCTTTATGTCTCTATGGTACACTCCTCTACTGTGACAGAAATCCACTGCACTAATTAGCTGCTTGAAATATTTGTGTGCAACATCTTCTTTGAGTTTTCCCTTAGCTACTTTCTTGAAAAGTTCCCCACCTTTGGCATATTCAATAACAAAGTAAATCTTAGCCTTGGTGGCCATGACCTCAAAAAGCTCTATAATGTTCGGATGTCTAACTAATCTCATGATAGAAATTTCCCTTTTGATATTATCAACCTGGCCAGTTCTGATAACTTTATCCTTGTCAACCACTTTAACAGCCACACTCTGGTTAGTTATGGTGCTTCTTCCATAGTACACCTTTGCAAATGTACCTTGGCCTAGTAATCTTCCTAATTCATATTTTTGCATCAACACTTTTGATGAATTCTCCATTGGATATGAAACACCACTTCCTCAGCTAGTCAAAATTACTATATCATTTACTATCATAAGGATTATCTAATAGCAAAAAGCTAATTCAACCTTCTTAATACAGCTCATGTATAACACCACGACAGGAACAACAGCAAAAAAGAAACTTTTGTGCCAATTGCGAATCAAGGAAAAGTGAATGAATGAGGTAGATATTTGTGGTCTACTTTTATCAAGCACCTAGCAGGCACCACTATTATCAAGGACAAAAATAATGGATCTTAGAGATAGCTAGTCAGAGCAATCTTTAGGGATTCCCTTCAGAACCTGATTTTCCTTGGAGCAAATTAATGATTGGGAACTTCAGAAGTGTACTGAAAACTTAAGAAAATGATTTTTCTTGGAGTCTAGTCTGCAAAACAAACAAACAATAACACTCAGTTCAATAATTGTTTCAGAAAAGTTTTATTTTTACTTCATAATATATCAGGATGGCCAGATAAGTAACAAAAATCAAAGAGTAATCATAGTGCAGCAGAGCAAGTAAAGAGTTCATGACAGAACTCCCAGCATTAACCAGATTTGACCTAAAAATATACGATCTTTAGAAATTCTGCATGAAAATTAACTCCAAACAACAACAATTCCAGAAACTACATTTCTATCAAAATTAGTTTCAAATAACACAGATTGATACTGATATACTACACTTCCACTATAGCGAAAGAGAAAACAAGGTGCTAATATGCTTCAATTTTAAAATCAGACTCAAAGTTTCAACCCCAAAATCATCAGAAAGTAAGGAACATGTGCATGTTAGATCAACAAACAGAAGCAGACAAATTCACAGAATCTAAACACCCAATAAAATAAATAAATTAATGGAAAATTATGGACCTAACCTTAAGAATTGGGATAGTGCACAGATAAGACAGGTTCTAGATGCAAGTAACCTGGAGAAAATGAAGAAGTAGAGATTTGATACAGGACTGTAAAATGAAATGATTGAAATTGAATATATTAATTATTTATTAGAGCTACTACGTTGGTATTCATAGTTTGATATGTCATTTTGCTATCAAGAAAAATATAACCAAACACGTGTAAACCCGCTGATGCTTAAGAAGTAGGGTCATGCTAATGATTTGAACAGCTTTCATTGTGTTGCTGCTACGTGGCTGGCTTTTCGGTTTTTACCAACGGGAAGAAAACGAAACCGCCACCGCAAACTAGTTGACACCCATAGTGATGTATGTGTCTGGAAAGTCCCTCTTAAATGTGAGATGCGTGAGTGGATTGAGTGAGAGACACGAATTTGGTCTTCACTTGCACACATGAATTTTAAAAGGGTGAATAGTTTGACTTGTCGGGTACATGTATAAGGTGGTGTCAAAAATCCTTGCCAAGAGGTTGAAATTGGTTCTGCCCTCTATAATTGATGATACTCAATCTGTGTTTGTTGGAGGAACAGGTATGTTGGAAAGTGTAGTAATTGCAAATGAGGTAGTCCATGATGCCAAGTGCCGGAAGTCCCCTGCTGTGATATTACGAAAAAGCCTACGACTCAGTTAAATGAAGTATATGCTTCAGTGGATGGGTTTCTCGGAAAAGTGGATTGGCTGGATTCGGGGTTGTCTCGAGTCCTCCTCGATTTCAGTTTTAGTCAATGAATGAATGTCCCACATAAGAGTTTAAAATGATGAAGGGCCTACGCCAAGGAGACCCGCTGGCTCCCTTCTTGTTTATTATTGTTGCAGAAGGCCTAAATGGCTTGTTGAATCAAGCTGTCAGGTTGAATAAATTCACTCATTCTGTTGGTCCGACAAATCCGGTGAAAATTTCACTCTTGCAGTTTGCCGATGATACTTTGTTCATCGGCGAAGCAACCCTTTAGAATGCGTTGCTGTTAAAAAGTCTATTGCATTGTTTTGAATTAATTTCGGGTTTGAAGGTGAACTTCTCAAAGAGCAAGCTGGTGGGTATTGCAGTAGCAGAGGGAGTGATAAGGAGATTTGTTGCGGTTTTGAATTGTAGAACAACCTCAACTCCTTTCATCTACTTGGGCATTCCAGTTGGTGGTAACCCGAGAAGAGTTTCGTTTTAGGAACCTGTGATCGTAAAGATCAAGCAGCGTCTGTCACAATAGAGACGTCAGAATTTGTCATTTGGTGGTAGGTTGTGTCTTGTGAAAAGTGTGCTCTGATCTTTGCCCCTGCACTTCATGTCTATATTGCCAGTCGGAGTAATTAAAAGTGCAAAAGTCTTATGAGGAATTTCTTATGGGGTGGGGTGGATGGAGAGAATAAGATAGCTTGAGTGAGTTGAGACACCGTGTGTAAATCGAAGGAAGAGGGGGCAAAGATGTATTTCAGAACATTCTGATCGATAAGTTTAATTTATTGTATTTCATAAAATTTGCTTACAAGTTACATAAACAGGTTAGAGTTGTTGTTTGACTCATTAAATAGATCTTAATACTGAATATTTTATCTTCAAAAGTTTGGAATTCATTTCATTATGCATTCATCGTTTATCTTTATTCTTCAATATTTCTTCCATGCTTATTACGTTTGACAATTTTTCACCCACTGTTTTGTTCTCAAGGCATTTCTCTTAGATTATTTACGAGTAATATATACTCACACTTCTGTTCAAAAAAATATATACTCACACTTAATTTTTTTTTATCTTATTTCTACATTTTTTCCTTTCTCTATTTCTTTGTAATTCCAGTCACATTACATATCATATTACTTTTTCCGTTCTTGTTTCTTCTTAATTTATAAGGTGTTCACAAGCTTAATTTCCGCTTCTCCGATTTTTGCATATTATTTTGGCAGTACCTAGTACTTTATAATTACAAACCTATTTATAATATATTAATAGGATTTTCATTCATGCAAGCTCATTTTTATTTTCTATCTAATTTTCATTTTATTTTCTATTTTTTTCTTTTTTTGATATCATATTATTTATCGTATGTCTTATTTCTTTTAATTTTTTCTTTTATCTCTTGGGTGGAGGTGAGATAAGAGTGCGGAGATAAGTTTTTCCATGTTGTTCTTTGTTGTGGATCGGAGGACTATTTCATTTTTGGTCATGTAACGTCTTTGTTGGGCAATTTCTGTTCTGTTTATGTAAACTTATGTTGTATTGGGTGAAGTGAGCAAAAATTATAATGAAGATTTAAAAAAAATTCAATGATTAAGTCAATTTGATCGACTTAAAACTTGTTAAAATAATATTTTTTAAAAAATAGAAAATAAATAAGGCTATTGTTACCTGCTAGAAATGTAAAGATATTAAATTCATGATTTTGATTGAGAAATATGGACTTAGACTATATTTTGATTGACAAGTTAGAGGAGGTTGAGAAGAAGTAAAGTTTTTGAAACCAGAAGTAAAGTTAAAGAAAGAGTAATTTAAATTTCATGACTTATGATATTAAAAGAAAGTTCAGTAATCTAAATTTCAAAATATAGAAGTTTGAATTATATAAGATAAACTTTTTCTTTATCAAAATCGTATCTCTTATTTTATCAAATTTTTATCTCATTTGATTTATCTTACAATTCTAATTTAACCCAACAATATTTTATTTATATAAAAAATATTTGATTGGCTTTTTGTCTATGATAAAATTTAACCTTCAATTATCAAAATTCAATACAATATATAAATTTAATGGATATTAGTTTACTTCAAACTTCGATTTGCTTTGATTTGAGGAAACAATGAAGCTTAGTGATAATTGAGGAGCCATTTTAAGAATATATAGAAACTTTTGAAGGAGGGGGGAGCGAACAAGAGTTATAATAGAAAATCTTCAAAATCTTTGGGGGACTAAGAATAAAATAAAATATAAAAATACAAATAGTTGGAAAAGAAATCACAATTATTGGGGGTCGTGGCCCCTTACCAGCCCCATTACATACACCTCAGGCCACTTGGATAGGTCCTTGGCCACAACAAGCTTCTCTTCCACCTTGCGGAGCTTTTGAGAGCGTCTTTCCAAGTTCTTGTGAACTCATTGACCACCAAGGACAAGACCTTAGCCTTTCCACATTTTCATCAGGATTCAAGCTCAACCGATCCACGACGTCAGTCAGCTCCTTCAAAACACTCTCATACTTGAAAATCTTTGTGTCTTGCTCTAAAATATTTTCATCTTTCTCCATAAGTTGGGGTAAAACATTTTGTTGCATATAGTGAGCAAGGGAAACCACCCGGAGCAAGATGCAGATAGCTAAATTGAAGTGTACATAGGTCTCGAGCTTGCGCCAGTGCTCTCGATTGCCCCTGAGAACAAAATCTCATCAATATGATCAAAATGCTCATAAAAATGACGACATCTTTCCCCATATCATTATAAAGTGCCGGGGAGTCCGCTGCAGTATTGAAGAGATTGGAACCAAAAGGGTCATACAAACATGAGGATTGGGCTATCGATTGGATCTTGAAATCTCTAACCTTCCGAGTTCTAGCACACTGCAACACGTACGCGTTTTATTTTCAGATCACACTGTATTTTCTCCTAATGAAGTGACTCGACATCCACCTCCACATCCATGTTAGGTGCCCCCTTAGAATCATAAATTTTCAAAACCACTCTCATCCATGCTCCACCACTTGAGGACTTGGTCCCAACAACATTCACATTCTCAATGGTCAGTTCTAGCATTGTATCCAGATTCAAATAGGAAGTTTGAGACTTCAAGCTCACGAGGCCTCTCCCCTCATAGCCTTGGGTGTGTGACACCTCAAAACGATAGGAAAAAATTGAGCGAGATATGCCTGGGCCCAAACACCCGACATGCCGTGTCTAACCCTCTAATAAAAGCCCAACCACTCAGGTGCAATTGAGAAGGATCCACTCAGATGTTACTTAAGATCCCCGTCTCAAAAGGATTTAGTGGGAATCGCTACTTGATAATCTTCACAATGAATACGTGGATGTAAATGCTAGAGATCGTTGTAAAACACACTTGTTCAAAATGATATGGTAAAAAGACCTAATGACCCTCCTCAATGTCCGACTCGAATATAATATTAGTTCCACACAGATGCATCTCTTCCACGCTTGTGAAATCTGACTAACACATCAATACCGATGATACACCCAACTATAAGGAAGTCGGTTCACTGGAAGAGGTGGGTACACCACCTTCTTAGATGAATGAACCTCATTTCCTTTCTTCGAACGATCGCTACCTACTTTCTTCCCAAGAATTATAGCGACCCTCGTACCTATAGAGGCAGAGAAAATCATGCAAAACCGTACTGAAATCAAATCAAAGAAGGAGAATTTTGGCAAGATAAAAGGATGTCTGGTTAGGAGGCCCCACCCCGCCTCCGCGGAATAGGAGACCCAGGGTCCACTCACAGTGGAATCTGCTGTGGTTCAGACGATATTTAGCTGTAATTCCCAGTCACAACAGAAAAAATAGAAAAAAGGAAGGACGAAAAGAGGAAAGGAGAAAAAAGGAAATATCTACATAAAAGCACGCAACACATGGAGAAAGAAGCGCCAGAACAATAAGACAGCGCCGCAAGCAGTAAGTAACACTGCCCTACCGGAAAACACAAAAGCTTCACGACTAAAAAAGCGAGTGAAAATGACCAATGGCACAAGCCAAACGCTATATATAGGTGAAGACTTTAGGGTACCGAAGCGTTGCCATCATTGCGCAGTTAAGACACCATTGAGAACGAAGCGTCATAACCAACTGCATGTGGGAACGCGTCTTCAAAGAAACAAGACCATTTAACACGCATGCCTGCTCCACCTACCCATGCATTTTCAAATTCAGAACCAAGGAAATTTTGAATTAAAGCGACGACTCCGCAAACAGATCAGTAGTTGGGCATACACCTGTGCCGCTCGAGAGCCACACCCTTGTCATTAAACGACTCATGATCTACAAGCGGCACCCTAATGAAACTGTCAACCAGTTGGTAATCAAGCGACCTTGCTACCTCTTGATGGTCACTTAAACGCCCAGATCTAGTGGGCTACCGTTCCAGTAGTCAGATTGGTCGCCACCTCTGTCAGAATCCCCTAGTCGAGTTGACTTGACCTCTCACCTAACCCGACCTTCGACTGTGGGCCAATGATATCCAATACGAGCTGCGCCACTAACAACATGCACGAGCGAGCCTGGTGCCACAACTGACAACATTTATGTCACTTCATTATTGTCCCATCAAAGGTCAGCGTCCTTGTAGCGGAAGTAGAGACGTGAAGCTCAAGGCCTTTAACGCAATATATAACCCACTGGACTATCGAACAAGGGCAAATTCATGAAGATTTATTGGCTATAAACCAAGCCCGTACCAAACACTCATTGCTACCTTGGTTTTCCCAGACCCGCTCACCTATAGAAGGAAAGTCTTTAGAAATCTGCAGGTACACAGTATTTGATCCATTATGGCATTATCCAATTCTCTTTCTATCATCCTCCCTCTATTTGAATTTGGCATTATAGTGACATCGCAAGGACTCCTCCAAAGTATTGCATACGACAAAGCTCCTCCCTTTATTCACCTAAACTCCTAATTACCCTGATGTTCGGTGTTCCACCACTTAGTCAACACTCTTGGAGTGACTTGGTCGGATTCGTTCGATCAGTTTGCATTAAGAGTTTAGATACTTGAATCTACAATATGTGTAAACACTCAACTGATACCTCAACTTTCTCTCTCTTCTTACATATATTATATCAATTACTTTTCTCTTTTCTTCATTTTTTTCTATGTTTGTGGGATGTTTGCTCTATACGGATGTCTACCAATCATTTTTCTAAGAAGTTTTTCAATTCATCATTCCGTTTTACATCATCTCTTTCTCTTGATTGATCCATTTTTGTTTGGTCTAATTTCAACTCTTGAGTGTGATTTAAGTCATACTAATGCCGTTAACTAGTCCTTATTCATGTATCAAATTGTGTTGTTTAATTTATAGCCTTGTGGTTCTTTCAACTCAAAAAGTTATCTTTATACCTTAAAATACAAAAAGTGGCACTAATGGTGATTGAGATAGGCTAACTCATATCATTAGTTGGGAAACTTCCATTTGGGAGTGGGTAACATCTTTGTGGACTCTACCATGTCTTAAGGCGGCAACTGAATAGAGTGTGAAGCTTCTTTGATCTTAATTATTCATTCATGAGATACACACATTAACTATTATATTTATTATGAAAACAATGTCAATTATTTAATAAGAAAACACCATATTTGCCTGTAGGAGAGGATGATAATGGATCCAAGTTATAAAAAAAGATATGAAAGGTTTAAATAAACAAAAGAGATCTGACAAGGCACGTGGTGTCCATCTCCATTCCATTGATTAATTGCAGAGCTGGGGTGTCACCATTTGATTTGTCTTGCTTCTATCATTCATGTGGGTTTTTCGCTAATAATACTTTCCTTTGCTTAAAGTTCCTTGTATTCAATAAAAAAAAAGACTAAAAGTTATAGTAGTCAACTAATTTTTATATTCTTAAAATTGGGATAGAACTCATCTCAATTTTTGTTTTTCTTATTAAACATCCAACCGACTTAAATTTTATGTGTAATTTTGATAAAAAAATAGAAAGATGAGAAAGGAAACAAAGACTATATATATATAAGATAGAAAAAGTAGGAAAAGGTAAAACAAAAGGTTGTATTTTTACATTGGGAAGACTAAGATAATCTACGCTATCAAATTATGACAAAGGAAGAGGAAAATAAATATTCAAATAAGATGAGGAGAGTCATATCTAGAGAAGCTTGTTAAATTAAAGCATTTGTAATTATATTGCGATTTCTAACGATATGAGACAATTTAAAAAAATAACTCAATTTCAATTCAACATACTCATAGCTTAGAGAATCACATCACACAACAAATAATTCTAACAACGGAATTAATGATAAGAAGATACATAACCTCTAATCTATTAGATTCACAGTCAACCTTTTTAAAGCTGAAGTTAATTCTGAACATGTTGATACCTATCGCCTATACTAATCACACAAAACAACAACACACCCCTTTCTACATATGCTAGAGATCTAACTGTAATCAACATTCAAATAAATCTCACCCTAACACAAGACCTCTCTGCCCACATGGAAACAACACTCACTCATAACATGTTAATTACTTAATTTTCCAGTACCAATGCAATTTATGATGACTGAGTGCATTCTAAAGAGATTATAGAAAATGATTTGAAGACATTCACATAGTACCACTATTTAAGAGAGAGTGAGAGTGAGAGCCGGGGTGAGAAAGAAAAAGAAAAGAAAAAAGTAATTATCGTGATGTATGTAAAAAAAAGATAAAACGAAAAATGACATGTTTATTAGTGTTTACATTGTTAGGTATCTAACCTATTTGGTGTCTAAATTGGTTCTATGTTAAAGTATTATTACCTTTAGATAATCAACCAAAGTACAAATAGGATAAGAAATGTTAAAGCTTTGGATTGCAGTCTTGTATTCCACTTCATCCTCTGTTCATTTCTTACATTTTTACTCGGTACATTGAACAGATAAATCTGATTATTTTAGGAACTACAAATCTATGACCAATTAATCATTAAAAGTCATTTATTTTCTTTATGAAAATTAAGCACGACATCAATTATATATATATACACACACACACAGTTGACTTCCTTTTTTCTTATTCAACAATCTGAGAGTCCAGTGCAATGTGGAAACCACTTAAAATATACACAAGGCACCCACTACTACCAATTAATTCCAAATCTCATCTAGGGAATTCCCATTTGAGCTTAAAAAAGTCTTAAACTACTCCTTCCCTGCACCAAAACCCTTTGAACAAGTCTCCTAATTAAAATTTCCCATCTTCTACTTATACACACATAACATAAATACACAAATCTAAATCTTACAACATGTTGTTTACATAGCCCAACAAAATTAAGCATGTCAAAGCCTTCAAACTTCCAACAAAAGAAGAAGATGATGTGCCATGATGAGAAGCTAACAAGGCAATTGTCCAATTTCTCATCAAATGAATCATACCATGGAGGCAAATCTGCCTCAGTTCCCTTTACATGGGAATCACAACCAGGTACTCCTAAGGTCAGATCTCAAGAGAATTATCTTCCTCCTCTCACCCCACCACCATCTTACTTCCAAAAAGCTACCAAAAAACCCATAACCAATGCCAAAAAGAACCCAAAAGCTAGCTTTTTGCAAACTATGTTCTCCAAGCGTACTACAAGAAAAGGTGGTGCTCCTCCACCCTCATCTTTTCAGTCCTATTCTTCGTCTTCTTCTTCTTCATCTTTGTCATCGTCGTCGCCACGGCCCACGTCATATTCAGTACCATCTTCTCCGATGGTACACTCAAGAACATCCTATTCAGTGCCATCTTCTCCGATGGTACACTGGAGGAATGGTCAAGAAGATGAAGATCTGTATGACGTGAGGGATCCGAATATGTGCTCGGGCAATAATGCAAGATCACGAGGGCGCTACTCATCCATGTTCAAGAAGGTACTTCTTGGAGATTTTCTGTGATGCGGGTAGAAGCTATTTTTCTCTTATGGTTTTTGTTCACTTTAAGTGCTGCTAGTTGGTAGAGAATATTGTATATGCCAAATCGATTCTTAAAGAAATGAAGTGCATCAAATCTTTTAACTTGATTGCAATAAGTTGGTTCCTTCTCTCTTCCTCTTCCTCTTCTTGTTCTGGTATCCCATTTTCTAAGTTAGACATGTGTAGTTGCTTCTTCATCGTGGCTCTCAGGCCTAAATAGAGTTCTAAAAATCAATGATATCAAATGGTCATCATCCTAATTTCTACACAACCTATCATCGCTTCCACTTGTTGGTGTAAAATTTGAGAAATTTCTCGAAATAACATTGAAAGAATTTTGGCAAAGTATGAAAATATGTTCGGAAGCTAATAATGAGAAAGCCTCTTATGGCTAAAATATTTACTTCCTCACATCTTAATTTATTTTCCGAACGAATCTGTATTTGTGTTTTTTATACATCGATCGTTGAAGCGTGAGATCTCACTCCTCAAAGTACTTGTGTTGTATCAATTTGGTGAGCCCTTCGTTCCACTCTTTTTGAGTGAGATGTATATGTTTTTAATCAACCCATCCAACTTACTTGACCCAAGGCGTATCCTTGTGAATCAAAATCAGTTAACTCTGCTCCAAGTTTAAACTTCAAACTTGTGAAAATTAATATAAAATAATTTCTACCTCGTTTCTAGGTTGACTTTAGACAATTTTAGAATGATGGATTTCATTCCTCTGTTTGGATTGCTTCGGTTCATTTTTCACCGAGTCGGGTTAAATTGAATTTCCTAAACGGATTATTAACTTTCAGCTTAGTGGATTGTATCCCTTTCGGGTTACTTTCGTCCGACCTTGTGCGAGACAGGTAAGACTATATCCTTTACGGGTTACTTGCTTCACGCTTAGTAGACTGTGCCCCTCAAGGGTTACTTGTGCCCGGCTTTCGGCGAGGCGGGCAAGACAATATCCTTTACGGGTCACTTGCTTCCTGCTAGTGAGACTGTATCCCTCAAGGGTTATTTGTGCCCGACTTTCGGCAAGACAGAAAAGGCTGTATCCCTTACAGGTTACTTGCTTCCCGCTTGACGAACTATATTCCTCAATGGTTACTTGTGCCCAACTTTAGATGAGTCTAGCAAGACTGTATCGCTTATGGGTTACTTGCTTCATGCTTGGCGGATTGTATTCCCTTTGGGTTACTTGTTTCTGGCCTTCCGCGAGACGGAAAAATTGTATCCCTTTCGGGTTACTTGCTCGCCACTCAAATGACTATATCCCATTTGGGTTACTAATGTCCGCCCTTCGCCGAGAAGGGAAAGACTGTTTCTCTTTCAAGTTACTTGCTCGTCGCTTGGCGGACCGTGTCCCTTTCAGGTTACTTGTGTCCGACTTTCTTCAAGATGGATTTTATCCTTATAGGGTTACTTGCGTCTAGCCTTCATCGAGATGGGAAACACTGTATCGCTTTTGGGCTACTTGTCTGTCGCTCAGAGGATTGCATCGCTTTCAGGTTACTTAAGTTCGGCCTTCACCGAGACGGGAAAAACTATATCCCTTATAGGTTACTTATTCGTCGCTTGGCAGAATTTTTCCATTCAAGGTTACTTACATTTGGACATTATTGAGACGGATGAGACTGTATTTCTTAAAAGGATTATTTATTTCATCTATTCCGCTCAAAATTCCTCTCTACACAAATGATAGCAATTCTGTAAGAGTACAGAATGCCCGAAGTAGTAAAAAGATATTGAACCTCAGGGGTAGTTGCTTCTATCAATTCGTTCCCAAGATTTCACTATCTAGAATGGAAAAATTATATTGGAAAGGGTTTGTTTGTATCGTTTCAATTTTAACAAAAGCAACAACAATAGTACAGAAATCACTTATAAGAAAGTAGTACTCGGGGTTTAGTTTCACCAATTCCAATTATGCTCCTTACAACTAATCTTTATATGAACATTAGTAATCTTCCTATGGTGATATAGCCTTTACCTTCATTTGTTAATGTCTTAATCAAACTAATCATCCAATTCTAATTGCTAAGCCTAATGTCTTGGTACCAATTCAATTCAAATAAAAAATTATAGCATGCAATCAAGCTAACACAATTTATTCCTACCCTTATGTCTAAGGTGCAGAGAAAAACCAATCAACCTCTTTCCAAGTCCCTTATTCTGACCAAATCGTCGTTTGTGCAAAGAAAAAGCAAAACACTTGCGTTTAATCAAGCATTTATAAAGAAGAGAAAAGATTCATAGGAAAGAAAAATTGATTCATATAAAACTTAGATGTTCATAACATAAAATGAAATAGGATCCACATCCCCAAGTACTAGAAATGTTTAGCTAAGAATGGCCATAAAGAAAATTACAAGAGATTAAGGATAAAAAACTTGAGAAAAATGAGCCAAAAGGTCTCCCAAAACTCTGTAGAAATGAAGACCCATTAGATTTGTCTTTTGATTTCAAATTCTTTCTCCTTTTATCAACCACGGGCTAGCTGCCATGCAGAGAATCTGGACGTTTAAAATCCTGAACAACAGCTGCTTGATTCTCGCCTACAATCATGGCGTTATCATTAATCACATTAACTACTTTGTCTAGGGTTTTAGTTGCATCTATTGCTGATTCTGTTGCAGCAGCCCCCGTAGTATTCTCCTTGTGGCCACTGTCTGCCGCTATATTCTCCATCGGGGCTTGTTTCTGCACTGAAGGGGCGGTGCAATTCCGCTTCAAATGGCCATAACAGCCGCAAGTTGAGCATAGAAGATGGAGACCTTCATATATCATCAAGACAAATCATCCCCACAACTGACTTATCAAGATCAATCTCGACACAAATACGGGCAAACTTCCCTTGTTTCATATCCACCGTATTCAAGTCGACCTTGATTGGCGTCCCAACCGCAGAGGCCAACGTGCCCAGGATGCTTTCATCATAATATTGGAACCCTAAGTTATGTATCCTGATCCAGACCGACATCGTACTGATCTTTGAGTTCGCCGCTCTGAAATCCAGTACGGCTTCATTGACAGATAATGGTCGAAAATAAGTTACGGTGCTCCCGTCATCACCTTCTCCCTATCGGCCTCCATGTCAAACTTGACAAGAAAATATCCATAATGAATATCTCGTACTTCATACCCTCCACAGTAATTTCAGTGTTTCACATAGGGTAGTGTACCCAATGTGTTTACCAAGTAACTTGATCACAAGACAATCTTCCCATGGCTTGTGAATCTTCGTGTAGGCTTCTATATTCATTGAGAATCTAGGAAACAGTCGATTCCCATCCACTAATTCAAACTTCATGACGCTCTCCTGCACAAGGTTCAACACTTTGTGTTTGCCCCGGCTCTGTAATCCCAAGAACTTTCTCTTTAAACGTAGCATTTCTCTCCGGTGGTTTACCTACCGGCATTGCACCGCCGTCCGTCGTCATTACTTCCTCGTTCTCTACCTCCATCTTCTAAAAGAGGAAAGTGTCTGTGTTTATGATTGCTCTGTTTATTTTTAATAATTTCCTAAAGTGATTTTAAATATTTACTTAAAATCCGTATATAATTTATTCGAGTAATTAAAGAGTTGACCATCTTTAATCTTTAACATCTGATTTAATTATTTTTTAATTAATTAATTTAATTATATTTAAAATAAATAATTTAATTTGTGTTAAAGAGAACATTAAATGATTTCGTTGTTAGTCATTGAGAAAATTGTTAGTAAACTTTTTATAAAAAAATAAAAATTTTGAGATTTCAAAATTTCCCCCAAATTTTATATTTTCAAAATCAATATTTTAATAGTTAGGTGTATTAAGTATGTGTATTAATTAATTAAATCATTAATGTGTATTAATTAGTGTGCGTGTGAGGGAGCCATGTGGCATAGTGGCCCACATAAATGGGTGGCTGTTTTATATTATTAAGGTTTTTTTTTTAATGGAACTGAACAGATATATTAATCTAGAACAGGGTCAGAGACCACTATATCATATTGCAAAACAGCTAAAATCTCTTAAGGAGCATCCTCAACCCAGACAAAAGATAGCGTAGTGAAGAATAATCTGGCAAGGGAGTCTGCAACCGCGTTGCCTCGCCGCCTAACAAAAGAAACTTCCAGTAAATCAAAATGTCAGGAAAAGGAACAGCAATCCCCAATAATAGAAAAAAGATAAGAACCCCCCAGGTTTCGGACGACGCCAAAGATCATAGAGCTTCAGACAATCAGTCTCGAACATGACCCTTCTGAAACCCAAGTGAATAGAGGTGGAGATCGCCCAACGAAAACACAGAGCTTCACCGATGATGGAGGACGAGACCATGATAGTAGCAGCGGTCGCTAAAGCTCGAACCTCACCCTCAAAGTTTCGGGCAACCATCCCAAAACCAGCCAATATCGAGTCTCGAAGAGCTGCATCAAAATTAAGCTTAAAAGTACCTTGATGCGGCCGGGTCCAACTAGACGGCAACACCGTAGTCTGACGGGGAGCTGCACGCAAATCCGGAGCCCCAAGAAGAGAAGCCACACGATCAACCATAAGTGGTGTGGGAGTCCGCCGCTGCTGGAAGACAATCTGATTTCTCCTCTCCCAAATACAGTAGGTCGTAGTGATAAAACAAAGGAGAGTCTGGTCATCTGCAATTTCCAAGAACCTAAGGAAGAAATTAGCAAATGAAAGATCGATCCAGTCACACACTCGTAAGCCAAGCGACGAACCAAACCAAGCCTGAAATGAGTCCGGACAATAAAGAAGCGCATGAGCAATCGTCTCGCACTCCACCACCTCACAGCATGGACAAGAAGGGTCAATATCCACACCTCAGTGCCGCAATCGACCTCTAACCGGCAAGATATCCAGAGCTGCACGCCATACCAACTCCTTGCACCGCGGCAAGGCTCGAGACCGCCACAGACGCTTCCAAGCCTGAGCTGGCAACGATGGAACCCACGATGAGGAGGCCACGAAGGTATCATGATCCTGCATGATAAAGTTATAACCAGATTTTGTAGAATAGATACCATTTTCGTTAAAAGGCCAAAATAAATAATCATTATGTTTAACACAAGGAAGATGAATTGATAAAATATACTTTGCCGTATTATGATGAAATATCATATCAATCAAATCAGATTTCCACTTCCCAGCAGAAATAAAGTCACTGACCCGTTGAACATTCATGGCCAAATCTCAAGGTTAATCTGCATACCTATTGGTCTTCGGTTAAATGGTATTTTAATTGGTCCACGCAATATAAAATTATCCACCTTATGTATGATCTACGTACCTAAGCCTTAACCTACGAGTATAAAAAACCATTTAACAAAAAGACACAGGAGATGAGTTAGACTTTTCAAACTAATCTTTTTGCCAATTTTCAAAGAATCCAATGCATCAAGTCATATATATAAGATAGAGCTTAATTTTGATGACATAGTTTTAAATATGTATCAATTACATCTTTTTATTAATTATTTAAAATAATTTTAAATTTAATTTTAATTATAATATGGCATGTTTAAAACTTTTTTACACGATCAGTTCATCAAAATTAAATTTTACTATAAGATATTATTTTTATATTTATATATATTATAAAGGTCATATGTCGATTTAGCTTCATAAAAAATACTTCTAATAATATTCACTCGCAATTTCGCATAGTCACTACGAACTTTTATATCCGAGCCTAGAATTGTTCGTTTTATGTTACTACTTACTAGTTGTAAAAACTACAAAGGTGTCGGTAGTAATTTGTAAATTCTTACGGACGCTGGCGGAAGTAATTTAAAGATTAAAGAAAATTAATAAATTGTATAAAAAAATAAATAAAGAAAAATAATATGACATCAAAGTTCCCAATAAATGTTTTAACAATAATGTTTGGTGTACTTTTATCAAAAAAAAATAAAGTTTGGTGTACATTATTTTGGGATAAATACTTAAAATAAGATTGAAAGAGAAGAAACATAATGTAATGAGATAAGAAGAAAGATAAAAAGAAAAATTGTGTTTATGAGTATGTGAGGATAAATGATCCAGAACCTCATACTAAAAAGAAAAAAATAATACTAATAGGATAATAAAAAAAATCCGGGGACATGCGACACTGCCCATTACAACTACTACAATTTTTTTAAGAATAAAATTTAGTAGGCATTTAAAGGGTGTCGACCATTATAGAGAGATAAGAAGAGAGGAGAGATAAGTGATAAGTATGATATATGATGTGATGTAATTGAGAGAAAAAGATAGAGAGAAAAAAAGAGGTGTCCAGAGGTGTCTGTACTGTTTAGGTGTACACAAATAATTTGTTTTTTTTATTTTTTATTTTTTTACTTTTTTGTAGGGGTCTAAAGGGATAATATAATAGTCTTTTGGGTCTTTTCCTTGAAATTTCATTTCAAAAAATGAGGAAGCTTCTCATCCTTAAACATGCGGGTTGTTGGTGTTTCCGTGTTTAAATCTATGTCTTGTACAATTCTTAGTCACTTGTGACTTGAGAGACAACATGAACGATCAAATAATCATTCAAGTTCTGAGATGGCTAATGAAACCAAAAGTATGGAGATTTGTGGGCTTTGCTTCAGCAGTTGTTGGACTGCTTTGTTATGCTCTCAGCTCTTCCTTTACCTATCTGTTTGGAGAATGGACCTTCCTGAAGATATTTCTTTACAGTATTTTCAGTCTCATTTTCTCCCTCATGATCCTGTATGCCAAGACATGGCAACACTCAAGAAGTCACCGCTTTAAGGCTCATATGGCGTTTTGGGTTTTAACCATCACCTCCATCTACTCCTTTTTCTCAGATAAAGTGATGAATGGGAAGCCAGATGCATATAGCTTGATTTCATGTGCTGCCTTTGCTATCGTATCTCTCAACTTGTCAAGGCAAAATCAGTGCGGATTCGAAGTTGATTTCCTATATTTTTTTCTAGGATGTTTAATCGTGCAGCTCATGAAGATTAAATTGCAGTTAGCAGTTTTGGGCACAGGTTTCAGCTATTCCCTTATTTTTCTTCGTTCTTACTTTCCTTCCATAGATGGCACACCAGGAGATGAGTCTGTCGGATTTGAAGATGAACTTTCCGTAGTCATTGAAGTGGATTCCCTACAGGCGGCCAATGTTGATATTTCTGGTATGATGCAAAACCTCAGGACTTGCATGAAGGCGCTTGACCAGGGAAACTCGAATCTAGTGATCATGCTTACAAAGAAGGTGGACGAGCGTCAAGGTAAATCTGAACTAAAAATTACCATTTAAACAATATAAATTTAATCTGTATTGTTGTTGTTAGATTCTACAGTTTTCTCTTTCCTAGCTTTCTTGAATTACCTAGTGAGTCATGGTGGTTTAGTAGTAATAGTGTCTAGTGAGTACTAATGACTTAGAGGCTAGGTAGTGGCTTTGTGTAGCGGTGGTATTAGAGCTTAACCACAACTAGAGTAATATAATCTTCTTTGTTCTCTTTCTCGAGAGTCTATGTTATAATAGTATGATGAAGGTGAGTAGGAAGGAAACCCCCACACATATGAATGACTCTTAAATAGACTCCTCCAGACCAAGTTCTGTAAGCCATACCTCTAAAATCTCTATTCCTGCATCCTGTAAACAAACCTTAGCCTCTAAAATAGAAAACCTTGTAGAATATTCCTATGTTCCTGAAGATGCCCAAATAGAAACTGTTGTACCACCTCTCCTTAGTCCGTACAATGTTTTCAGAAGACATAAATCTGGTTTTACTTGGTCCATTAAAAAGTTGATCTCAACTCCTCGACTTGGAGTAAAGGAGTTTATCCAAACCACTAAACTGGATAAGTGTCAAGTTAAAGCTACCCTTGCAGAACAGTATGTAGATCTGGAGATAGATCCTCAATGATCAAGTTATGGCAACTAGAAGGCTATGTGGCTCTACATCTTGGAGCAGTTCGTCTCATACTTACTCTCCATGGACATAAAGGACTTTCGGTAACTGCAAGAGTCTCTCTAATAGACTCAACTTTTCACTATTATGAACGTGCAGTTATTGAAATGGTGCTGACCACTTTGAATGCTGGAAATGTAGTGTTCACTATGTTTCCAAACTTGAACGTTCACCTGGCAGATCCAACTGTCCCAAGAAGGTTCGAAGTGCAAGTGCTCCCTGAATCATCAAATAATCTTCCGCCTACAAGACCATTTCATTGATCTTCCTCTGGAAAACAAACTTTCAGAAAATGCTTTGATGATCATAGCAAATTCTAAAAATCATGCTCCATGTATTGTCCAGATCCCAAAACAGATTTCCAGAAAAGACCTTGAAGAGTTGATTCCACGTGAGTGGATTAGTAATTATGAACTTTTCAAAAAAAAAATCAACAACCTATCACTTCTACAGAATCTATCATAAGAAGATTCCCAGATGGCACAGTCAAAACCATCTTTAAAAAAAAAAGGATGAAGTAGCTTCTTCCTCTTCCTCCTCTCCTGATCCTGTTTTTACTACTATGATGATCACTCTTGGTGAAAAGGAGAAGAAAATTCCTGTTCATTCCTTTAAATCCGATGGTACTCCTATTTATAGTGACAAGATAAATGGTCGTCACTTTATATGGGATGTATCCCCTGAGAAGGAGAAGTAGAAGGAGAAGGAGAAGGAGAAGGAGAAGTAGAAGAAGAAGAAGAAGAAGAAGAAGAAGAAAAAACACCAAGGAAGTCTAACTCTCCTTCCCAACCATCAACAAAGCCAGGGAAACCAGATTCAAACTGTCTATATTGGACTATTTCCTTTAAACCTAAATCTTTACCTCTTTATAAAAAGGGATTAAAGGTCCTGAGAAAAGAAGGGTCTCTTCCTCCACCAGATGACCCTACACTGATTACCTGGCCTCCTCCTCCAAATTGTAAAAATAACAACAGATTTTCCATACCAAAACCTCTACCAAGAGAAGCATGCATGATGTTCTCTTCCTCTAGCTCTTATGACCATAATTTTCCTCCACTTTAGAGGAAAAATGACCCAATCAAGAAGATCTAATCCAAGCCTTTTGTCACCAGTGCAAAATACTTCCTGATGGAACCTGAAAACCTTTTGGCTCATAGGTAATGTATATACAAATCATATGCACACGTGATGCCAATTTTTCAAGAAACTTGATTAGTCCTAGTTTTCCAAAGTTACTACTAGGAATGGAGGAAGTGGTGATGTCAAATGAAAATGAGAAGTTGTAGCTGATACTCCATATGTTATTTAATATATTTATGATGTGTTACACTACAAGAAAATACTGAATTATCGACGGCCTAAAAACCTTCGCAAACTCTCGCTGTTACCAACGGTCAGGCTGTCGATAACGTGTTTTCTAAAAAAGTATTTTACCGGTATTTTTTTTTTGTGGGATTAGTTACTCCCAAATTATTTGGGATCGAAGGTGCATGGTGGAACTCTGTGTTCTTATTATTCTGCACTTCTATTCTAATTTATTCAAGGTTACAAGCTCTGTAATTATACAGAGAGAACGACGGATATTCCGAGGTCAACTACTACATTGGGAAACATAAAAAATAATAAATACAAGATAAGATCCCGGATATTCCGAGATTGCTAGTACTACTAGATAGCTGGTTTACATGTGGCAGGCACTGGTCCGACGTTGCATCTGGCCGGACGATATAGCTTGGCAGACGATCCATTACTTCAACATGCTATTTGACCCTTATAGGACCAGACGATGTTTTCCTTTGTCAGTCAATACAGCAAATGACCCCAGACTATGCTGTGCTCGATTCTGCGCATCTCCAACAGCAGATGATTCTTATCTCTAACATCCCCCGCAAACTGAACGTGGTTGAGAAGGAAGACAGCCTTCAAAAACACGTTGAGTTTGACCTTCTTAGCTGCAACTTGCTTGCTTGTACTTCCCTTGCAGGCATCACTAACAAGGGTGGAAATATAATGCTAGGAATAGTTGCGCTCCTTTGACATTGATGCTTGTACTCGGAGCGAAGGTTTGGGGCATGTTAGGAAGAACGTGGAAGATGAATTGTGCTGCTTTGCCAGATCCACTAGATCTGTCTCACCATGACAAAGAAATATGCAAGGAAAAATGCATATTTTATTTTATGAATCGGAAAGGCATTTGGGAGCAATGATCTTTCCATGTCAGTCCGGGGAAGTTCTGCCGGATACGTCCTTTAGTGGGAACCTCAGAGGTCATTTGACTTATGCTCCTTCATCTGAGTTACGGAGGTATCACGACTGTAGAGGCTTGAGTTCAGAGGAACGTTAACAGGTGTTACACCTCTGTTCATGAATCTCAGGGTTGAAAAGGAAAATAAAGAAAAATGTAAAGCATAAAAGCTTGAGCTTAGAGGAACGCTAAAAAGTGTTACCCCTCTGTTCATAAGTCTTATCATCGAAAAATCAAAGACAGGAAAGGATAAAGCTTGACATGAAGACGAAGCTTCTGCCATGGGAGAAAAGCAAGTTGAAAAGGAAACCATGGACCAGACTAGCTCTGATACCATGTTAAGAACGAAGGTGTTATTGAAAGGAAAAGGAAAAAGACTTGAGAAATCGAAGGTGCGTGGTGGAACTCTGTGTTCTTATTATTCTGCACTTCTATTCTAATTTATTCAAGGTTACAAGCTCTGTATTTATATACAGAGAAAATGACTGATATTCCGAGGTCAACTATTACATTGGGAAACATAAACAATAATAAATACAAGATAAGATCGTAGATATTCCGTGATTGCTAGTACTACTAGATAACTAGTTTACAGCTGGCATGCACTGGTCAGACGTTACATCTGGCCGGACGATATAGCTTGGCAGACGATCCATTACTTCAACATGCTGTTTGATCTTTATAGGACCAGATAATGATTTCCTTTGTCAGTCAATAAAGCAGACAATCCCAGACTATGTTGTGCTCGATTCTGCGCATCACCAACAACAGACGATTCTTATCTCTAACACTCTGCCGTCGGTAATTTCAAATTTTTAAATTGTGGCCTATTGATAACTTCGTGGACTTTTAAAAAATATGAAAATTAGTTACCAAAACCGTCGGTAACCTATAAATATCCTGAAAAGGCCGTCGGTAAGTTGCTGATGGTTAAAACTGTAGGCAACCTATAAATAGGCGTTTGCAGACCATCTTACTCCTCCTCTTTCTTCTTCTCCTCCTTTTTCATGGAATTTGAAATAATTTGATTATTTGTTAGCAAAGTCGTCGGTAAGCAATAAATATCCTAGAAAAATTCGTTAGTAAGTTGTCGATGGTTAAAACTGCTGGAAAAACGTTTGCGGACCCTCCTCCTCCTCCTCGCCGTAAACCAATTGCACTTGGAAAAACATACAGAATGAGCTTTTCTTTGTACAGACCAAACTAATTGCTAACGGCCTAGATGTCGGTGAGTTATCAACGAAATTTGAAGGCCGTCAAATTTTTTTTTTTTCCGGA
The DNA here is from genome assembly GCA_030819835.1 of Acmispon strigosus. Lineage (NCBI taxonomy): Eukaryota > Viridiplantae > Streptophyta > Magnoliopsida > Fabales > Fabaceae > Acmispon > Acmispon strigosus. The sequence continues at coordinate 39,866,518 of JAUAMA010000005.1, read as the reverse complement.
AGAGCCAAATACCCACAATTTTTTAGTTGTTTGTAACTAAACATTACCGGCGGTTTTTGTGCTTACCGACAAATTTTGGTCGTTGATAATAATCATTTTTCTTGTAGTGTTATTAGGGTCTTATTTAAATCAAACTCCGTTGAGGGTTGAAAAATTGTTGGTAAAACACTACGCTTTGCATTTTGAAGACATGAAATGCACCATATTTGACTTTATTAGTTGTGAACTAATGTCTATCAAAAGAGAGATAGAGGTTTTTCTATTAGAGGAAACATACTGCAATGCATATTTTTCTAACTGCAGTAGAAGACTCAAACAAAGAGAAACTTGGAGTAGACAATCTCCAAAGCTAAAAATATGAAAATGAAGAAAATTTGGATGATAGTGTTAAACTTTCGATTAGAGAAACCAAGCCTCTTGCTGAACATTATGAAAGGTATCATGTTGCTACACATTAACTTTCAAGTTATGTAAAATCATCAAGCACATATGGTTGGAGAGTTTCTATGCATAAGGAGATAAATATGATGGAGAAAAATGAAAAAACTTTGTATGCTGATGATTTGGAGGATACTAGCAACAACTCGGATTGCTTAAAGCAATTGAAGCATGATATGGAAGATGATTTTGAGTCGTCAAAGAAATTAAGCTTTGAGAACTACAGTTCCGAGAATTAAGTTAATGATATTGTGACCAAATCTCTCTCAAATAGCAAGTTCGAAGTTATGAGAGCAAAGCTTGGATTGTTCAAAAAAACTCACAAGGAGAAGTGATAGATTTCGGTGTTTTCTCTTTCCTAGATTTAATTACCTAGTTGGTCATTACAGCTTTGTAACTTATAATGACTTAGTGACTAAGTGAGTTGAAAGCATACGAAATTAAATCTAAAACCTCCCTCAAGAGAGATTTATTATTAACTTCCTAAACTCTACCCTTTTTTCAGATTAATCCCTCTGCGAGGAGAAAACTAACCTACTAGTGATACGATTAATTATGTCACATCGAATAAAGCGTAAAAAAGAGCAAACAAGCACAATAAACAAACTGAATAATTAATAAGCACATAATAATATGAGGTTCAATTCAACTCCTGCATCGCAACTTCGAAAGAGGATGTTTAGGTACTCATAATAGAAAACAAACACATGAGCAACCTAGTAGCTAACATCATAAAAAGAGAAGTAGGCATACTAATCCGCCAATGTCTCCGCCGAAGCACTCTTATGATCCCCATCTCTAAATCATAACTTTGGACTGCCTCTCTGACTTTGTCTGAGTGTACTAATTCTTCAATGGTTTTTTCCTCTCTTCCTTGGTTTGGCTTGATTTCCCTCGAGTAATAAGTGAATTATGGCTTAAGTCCTAACTTGGCCGCAACAACATGCACAGTCATGCTCCCTAGGAGGTACCAGCATGCTTCCAAAAAATACCAAGCACGAGTGTACTGGGCTTGACCCGGTCGCGCTTCTCAAATTTAATAAAGTACGATCATGATATGTGAGCTCCACGGTTGTGTTGACTCTTTAACTTAGAAAACTTCCTTTTTTTTTGTCTTATTTTACTTTTTTTCTCTCCCCTTTTCCACTTTATCCACATGTGACCTGCCTTATTACACATTTATCATGAAACACGTGAATGCAACATTTAAGCACAAAATCATCGAAAAAATATAGTAAAAGTCATGCATTCTAGACGCGCGTTACTTAACACTATGTAGCAGCAAGACTCATTATCTTATCTTTTTGTTTTATTTGATTGCTCATGTTTTCCTCTGTTTCCGTTGTGGTTTGCAAACAATAAAAGTTTGCTGAGGTTGCATAACAGTAAAGTTATAAAGTAGTGTTTTTTACATTTTAATAACTAAGTAGAATACATAAAAAATACATTAAATGAAATATTATTTTTCAAAAAATAAAATATTTAAGCATTAATAGCCAGAAATGGAAAATATTTCACCTTGTAATTTTTAATATTTAGCAAAAAATCTAACAAGCTGATAAAGAAATAAGATATATTTTAACAAAATTAATTAAGGTAAATATACTAAATTATAATATTGAATATTTTTCTTAAAACATAACTTTTAAATAATGTATAAGGGCAAATTAGCAATAATATATGGTATGTTATCATTGGTTGTATCTAACTTTTTGTTTTTTGCGAATGTAGAAGTGGTGACCGATCATAACTACGTGTTGGATTCACTGCCGTTGGAAAGGATCAACGAGCTTCAGGAAATTTTAAAGTTGCTGGTGGGTGCTGGGTACGAGAAGGAGTGTTTGCAAGTGTACAGTAGCTGGAGGAAGGAATTCTTGCAGGAGTGCCTAATAAACGAACTATTTGTAGGGAAGGATTTTAAATACCCTCAAATAATACATGACCCTCAAATAATACTCCATTCATACAAAAAGGTACTGTTTGGGTTAGGGGAGACCGAGAAAGAACATGAAATGAGCACGGAATATTCAGATATCCTGGTGAATAGATTGGTTCAAGCATCTCTGGTCACTTTCAAGATTCTATTTCCCAGTGAACGCCGACTATGCGATTACGTCTTCTCCAGCTTCCCCTCCACCGCTAGCCAATGTTTCACAGAGGTTTGCTCTGGATTCGCATTTCAGCTTCTGAATTTTACTGATGTGGTTGTCCAAGGGAGCCCATCAGTGTCGCGTCTGGTCCAAATGCTCAAAATGTTTAAGGCATTGCGCAATCTAATTCCGGAATTGCAATCACTATTTCCTGATCAGTGGGTGAATGAAGCAATGGCAGTCACGGCTAGATTGGGAGAAGCAAGTAGGAAGCTTCTAATGGAATTGGATAAACTGATTTTCCATATCTCATCAGCAAAGCAAGATGCGAAAGGTGACCGAAGGTGTCATCCGATGACAATCGAGGTGATGAGATACCTCAACCAAGTTTTCGTGTCACGGAGTACCCAAGAGCAAATTTTACAAGAATACCCTAAGGATGCTAATGAAGTGGGAACGTATTCATTTGGAGCACAGATGGAACGAATAATGAAGAAATTAGAAAGAAAACTAGTAGACAAGTCCAAAATCTATGAGAACCCTGCCTCACGCTACATTTTCATGATGAATAATCGGAGGCACATAGAAACCGTGAGTAGAGTACATAGTGAAATGGAAACAGTTTGTGGCAATGATTGGTTTCGAAAAAACAGGGAAAAAGTTAAACAAAACATCGAACTCTACAAAAGAAGCTCATGGAATAACGTGTTGGACTTGTTGAAGCTGGACCACAATGAGTTGATGGCGTCCGATGATGTTGCAGCAGAGTTGATGAAGGACAAGCTTAATTTGTTTAACATCCGCTTTGAGGAGATGTCAAGAGTTCAGGCCAAATGGTTTGTTAATGATCCGATGCTCAGGAAAGAGTTAATAACATCTCTGAAAAATGTCTTGCTGCCAGCGTATGGAGTATTCATTGGGAGGTTCCAAGATGTTCTTCCTAAGAATGCTTATGACTATATTCAGTATGGAATGTTTGATATTCAAGATCGACTCAACAATTTGTTTCTTGAGAGCTCCAGAAAAAAATGAGTCAGAGCTCTCATTTGTTTTCTGCAAAGAATCATAAAGGTACATGTTTTCTTTTTTACCTTGCTGTTATGCCACAATGGGAGTGGATCTTTTGTATTATTTGTGGAAAACTAACTATCAACAACTTTCTTAACAGCAATTGTTGTAAATATTGAGTGTGGTTTAATTCAGTCCAACATTTCTAATTTCTTCCGAGTTATTTTCGCTATTATCATCCGGTTCCCGATTCTTCCAACCACTGGCGGAGTAGTAGTTATTTTATTTGGAATTAACTGCATGGACATGAGAAGCTAACAAGGCAATTGTCCAATTTCGAGCAATGATACATTTACACCTCTTTCTCTTATATCTCATTTTCACTTTTTTTTATCTTCCTATCTATTTCTACGTTTGATGTCCATCACATATCATATCACTCATTTTTCTTTTTTCTCTTCATATTATAAAGAGGTGAAGGGTGAAATGGGTGTGTAACAAACTTCATTCCTCATCAAATGAAGCATACATATGAAGGCAAATCTGTATCAGTTCCCTTTACATGGGAATCTCAAATCTGTATCAGTTCCCTTTACATGGGAATCTCAAATCTGTATCAATTCCCTTTACATGGGAATCTCAACTAGTTACTCCTAAGGTCAGATTCCAAGAAAATTATCTTCCTCCTCTCACCCCACCACCATCTTACTTCCAAAATGCTACCCCATAATTAATTAAGGTTAAAAAGAACCCAATAGCTAGTTTTTTTTTTTTTTGCAAACTATGTTCTCCAAGCTTACTACAAGAAAAGGACGTGCTCCTCCACCCTCATCTTTCCAGTCCTACTCTTCCTCTTCTTCGTCGTCATCTTTATTATCATCATCGCCACGACCAACATCATATTCAATACCATCTTCTCCGATGGTACACTCGAGGAAGGGTGAAGAAAATGAAGATCTGTATGATGTGAGTGATTCTAACATGTGCTATGGTGATGCAAGGTCACGAGGGCGCTACTTAACCATGTTCAAGGTACGTACCACCAAGGGAACACGCTTGCGAACTTGCTCGCTACCACCCAAACCGCCACCTCTCCACACTGGGACGATCACCAGAAGCCCAACCTTGGACGAAAAGATCACCAAGCCCGACATGCATAGGGACAAGAGCAAGATCATTAGAAGCAAGCTCACCTCCATGCTCAACTTGACAAAAAAATCTAGCTCACCACCAACCACCTGAACAACCGCCTTATCCTCTTTATGCCAACAACCAAGATCATTCATTTGTGCCTCAAAATCCTGTAAAAGGGCAAACGCAGCCAGACCCCCAAACAAAATCGAATCCATTTGATCTAGAACAACACAATGATCAGAATATTGGACAAACTTTAACTACCCCTTTGATTAGTATTTGAAATGAAGCTCCATCGACTCTTTCAAAATTCAAATCCAACCCCTGATAATAGGAATTCCCAAACAATGACCTAAAGGTGCTAGCACGACCATCACAAGCCATTAGGGTCAAACTAAAGTTGAATACAGGGACACAAGAATGGGAGTTGAATGGTGTGTGTAAAAACTTTTCACGGTTGACAACTATTTTAACCTTGTTTCTTATTTCTTCTTTAGCATTGCTTTTTAGTGAGTTGCACGAATATATGAATAAGTGAATGCAGGAGAAGGATAAAGAGATAAGCACACACAAAGATTTATCCTAGTTCACCCCAAACTGGGCTACATCTAGTCCTTGGTCTTCCACCATGATTTTTATATAACAAGTATTAGTAGGTGTTAGAGATAAGAATCGTCTCCTGTTGGAGGCGTGCAGAAACAGACACAACATACGTCTGTGATTTGTAAAGAAGATCAACAACGGAATGCATCTTCTGGCAATCGTCTAATGGGGATCTTCTGATGTTGGAACAATGGATCGTCTGCCAAAACCAGATATATCGTCTGACCAGACATGTCGTCTGAGTCCATGCCAATTGTAACGCATGTTATCTTGTAATAATAGCAATTCCAAAATAGTCGGGATTCTACCTTATCTTGTATTTATTATTGTTTATTGTAGTTTATAATCCCAATGTAATAGTTGACCTCGGGATATCAGGAACGACCATTATGATTTCTGTATTGTCTTTGTTTTCACTCTGTATAAATACATAGCTTGTAACTGTGAATAAACATGATAGAAATATACAAGAAACTTATTTTCAAAGTATCTTCGACTCCTCAACCCTTCCTTTATTTTTTCCCTTTCAAGAACGCACCTTTACCGTTCTTAACAGTAGGACTTGTCCTTTTTACAAGTATTATCAAGACTTCCCCTTTGAGTATACGCAGGACTCCTCCTTCAAGTTTTAGAAAAGACTCCTCCTAACAAGTATTCGACATGACTCCTCCCAACAAGTATTTTTCGTCCCCAGCCTCTCCAGGATGAACCAGGTATTCTTTGTCCCTACCTCTCCAGGCTGAACCGAGTATTCTTTGTCCCAGCCTCTCCAGGATGATGAGTATCTAACAAGACTCCTCCCAATAAGGATATTTTGTCCTAGCCTCTCCAGGTTGTTTCAACTTAGCAAGTTGAAGGGGTTCTACTTTTATTTCTCCTCTTGAGATGATAATAGTCAGTAAATCTCAGGTACTTTTAAGGTGCTTTTGATATATTCTATTTTTCACACTTAAGAGCGCTTTACAAGATGGATGGATAAAGCTGAATATTATAACAATAATGTTACATAAACATCTGTATAGTAGAAACATAATAGACACCTTGCAGACGTATGTGGCCAAAGCTGCTGAGTCAGCTGCATGGTGGAGGGCTGAAAATGAAGGAGCAAAAAAGTGAGGCGGGGGGGGGGGGGGAATAGAATTAGGGAAAAGTTCCGAAATGATTTAGGGATTTGGGGAGGGAAACTCGCAGATCAAAATTAAGGATTCCGCCACAAAATTCGCTCTCTCTCGTTCCAGACCACCATCGCTCTCTCTTGCTCCACTCCACCACTAATTAGTTGTTACTTAGTTTACCATTTTATCATGGATTGCTACGACAATTGTGATTGGCCATTTGCATTTTGTGAAGGGTGTAACTGTTGTGCCAAATAACATGACTGTTAATTAAATTTTACTCCCTCCGTCCTATATAACTATCAATATTTTTATCATTTTTGTGTTCTTAATTATCCTTCACTTTACAAAGTTCAAGATGACAATATTTTTTTTACCAATTTTACCCGTAAGTTAAAAACTCTTCTTAATTACTCTACACAATATGCAAAACATGTACAGTTGTTTTTCCCATAATAATAGAATTACCACTCCAATATCTAAGAAGGGTATTTATCATTTTTGAGTAAGAGAGATAAATGGTATATTTGGAAATCAATGAGTAATTTTAATGAGTTAATAACATTTTTTAATAAGTGTGAAAAACCTTAAAGTGACATTTATATAGGAACGGAGGGAGTGCAATGCAAGAGTTTATTGGTTTAGTTTTATGTTTTATTTTTCACTTTGTTCTTGGAAAAAGAACTAATTCGATACAAGTTAAGCAAATTCCAAGCTTATAAGTTTTCTTGTAATTCAATATAAAATAATTTCAAAACCTAAACAAAGCTTGATACCATATCCATGCGATATAAGTTTCTAAAATATCCAGTATTCTAATTAAATGAGATGATGAAAACAGAAAGATTGTTCCACAGAAAAGACGTAATCTTAAATAAAAGAGTATATAAGAACAAACATAACAATGTGCCAACAATTCAGAGCAGATTGAGTCAGCGTATGCATAGGTGGAAGATGTCCCGGAAAGTCTACCCACTTTTGGGCCACTTACATTATTATGGGCCTTAGGTTGACATTGGCCCAAATTTAGGTATCTTACCTCACTATGGGCCCTAGGTGGACATTCGACCTAACTTTAGGCCTCTTACGACATTATGGGTCTTAGTTGAACACTTAACCCAACTTTGGGCATGTTACCACATAATGGCCTTAGGTGGAAACTTGGCCCACATTTGGGCATCTTACCTCATTATTGCTTCATCATGATCCTCCCAAGTAGACATTTGTTGGTTTTGTAAATTGAGTTACTCCTATTTAGGATAAAACCAAAATTCAATTGCAGCACAACAATAACGGGTTATTGTATCTACATGGAAATGGTAATTCTATGCTTTTCAAAAGTGTATGTAACACAAGTAATGAATTTCAAGATTGTTTAAGAGCCGTTTTTGTGACAAATATAAAAATAAACAAACAAGTTAAAGATAGGAAAGAGTTGAGATGAGAAAATACTGGGATAAAATTTCATTGATTAACATTTCCAGGGCTGTTTTTCCTTTTATTTTAAGTTTATTTTATTAGGTAAATTGGGGTATTTTAGTCATTTTAGGGCACTTTAGTCTTAGTTCATATATTTTTAGTTTATTTTAGAAATTTTTTTCATTTTATTAGGTATTTTAACCCTTTTTTCTATGGTTTTATGTGTAGGATTTGGACTTTTTGCAGTGCATTCGCACTGCAACATGGCGCCAAAGCACTACAAAAAAGTCTGATGTTGTAGATTCTGGCACACCAACGCCCAAGCGCTTCGAAAAGGCATGTTTAGTGAATCTCTCATTCTTCGCTGCAATTGGGCGCCCAAGTGACCATTCACGTTCAAAATCAATTAAAAACATATTTTTGCGATTTTAAACCTATCTTTTGCAATTGGAACTTATTGGAAACATTGGGGAGAGCCATCTGAAGTTTTGGAGGCACTGCTAGGGCTTGTGCTTGAGATTTTGGATTCTTCTTCTCCATGGTTGTGATGATGAAGGCTATGTTTGGCTAACCTCTTACAGTACTTGGGGTTTAATTGATTCACTTTATATTATGCTTTAACGTTCAGAATTATATATGAATATTTGTTTCATATTTGAATTTCCTCCTCTATTTTAATTGAACGTGAGTCGAGGTAAGTATTTTGCTAATTCACGCGCAATCGACGGATTAGTTAGGAATAAGGATTTGAGGAAGCGATTCATCAAGAACTTTTGCGCCATAGACATAAGGGTAATGCTTGATCTCGTTGGCCTAAAGCTAGGAACATTCATTCCTTAATTTAATTTGATTAGGAACTAAGACATTAGTTCTAATAACTGAATTAAGAGTTTTGCTTAGTTAAGACATTAACAAGTAGAAACCTAGGAAAAACATCATAGATGGAATGATTGAATTCACATGTAAAATTGAAATTATTAAAGGCATAATTATAAATTGATGATTTATACCCCAAGGTACTCTTTTCTCATTTATTCTTACCATTTTAATTTCTTTTTACTATTTCTATTACACTGGAAATTAAACAACAAAACCTTTATTCGATCTTTCTAACAATAGCTAAATCAATCAAAATGGTATTAAACCCACTGTCCCGGTGGTTTGACATCTTATTAATACAAGCAAATCTGTACACTTGCATTGAGCTATCAAGTTTTGGCGCCGTTTTCAGGGATTGTGTTCGTTTACATAGGGTTGAGTTACTTTTTCATTCATCACAAGCCACAACTCTTAGTTTTCAACTGAGACATCCCGTTCCTCTTCCTCTTGTTGTTGCTACTGTTCGAGCTCTTTTCCTTTCTTGAGGCCAGGTTTTGTTTTTCCTTTCCACTTCAAGAGTGTTAGGTTGGTGGTTCTTTGGTAGGTCTCTTGTGCTCTTCCATTATGAGTTCTTTTGACGAGAAAATTCTTTGGTAACGCTGTTCCGTTTATGTTTTCCTATTTTCTTCCTTTCCTTCTTTCCAAAGGTTTGATCACGAATTCCTTCCGGTCTCTTCCTTCGACACGTTGACGGACTCCTCTTGAAGTTGTGGACGAACACGATTCATTTCTGTTACTTTTGATCGAACGGCGTACGAGGTTGGTTTTCCTTTCGCTTTCTCAAGCATTTTCTGGGCTATTGCTATTTTAAAACCTTCAAACCCTAGGAGTTTCTAAACAATAAAATTGGTTTTTGAAGCGACCGGGCCTATCCGTCGGTAACCGCGACTTTTTCTGACGATTTTCTAACCGCCGGTAAAAAGCTGCCCGTAATTCAGTGTTTTCTTGTAGTGGTAGCAATGAAGAGGGTTGGAAAAGCAATTGTCAAAAGTTCGTGGAGATGTTCAAGAAGCTCCATGTGGACATTCTGTTTTCTGATGTTTTAGAGAAGATAACCCAATATGCCAAGTTTAGAAGAAGATCCTCCCAAAGAAGAGGAGGTTTAGGAAGAGGATGAGATTATCATGCTATCTGAAGAATGTAGTGTCATCATCCAAAGGAAGCTCCCAACGAAATTGAAAGAACCGGGAAGCTTCACTCTACCAGTTGAGTTTGGGACATTAAAAGAAATTAGAGCTCAATGTGATTTGGGGGAAAACATTAACTTAGTGCCCCTATCCATATTTGAGAGGCTTAGCATTGATAAGTGAAGCCAACCATGATGACTCTTCAACTAGCTGATCGCTTAGTAGTAATGTCATGGGGGATTGTTAAAGACGTGCTGGTAAAAGTGGGAAAGTTTGAGTTCTCGATAGATTTTGTTGTATTGGATGTAGAGGAGGACTCCAAAGTTTCTTTAATTTTGGGAAGACCATTTCTAGCTAATGCACAAGCAAATATTAATCCGGGCAAATGAACAATGTCATTGAATGTAACTAATGAAAATTTACTTTCACAATATTTGATTTGATGGTGAAACCATTGGAGCGCAATGATGTTTTTTTGGTGGAGACATTGTTGTACTTCGTTGTGTCCATGATCCAAAGGAAATTCTTCAGGTGAATCAACGGATCTTGGCCGGATAGGTCACGGATTTGCACAGAGTTCTGGACCAAATAAGTGTCGACTTCAACTCAAAGTTTATGGCAATCACAGCGGGACAATATGTATGCTATCATCCCCCTCCATGGTAGGAGTAAAATAATTCTGCAGTGTTATCTCAAGTGGAGGTTGTGGCACTAGATCCATTCCAAACCTCTTTCTCCGTGTTATTTGACTAGTTTACATGCTGTCTTTTCAATTTCCATTATTTATCAAATAGTAGAAGATATAAACAAAGTAAAAATAAAGTAACATTTTTATTGTTACATAAATAAAAGTGTATAAAATATTTTCTCAAAATTAACACGATTTTAGTTCTCTTCTATCCTCTATAATTTCATCAGATGTATTTTTCCTGAAAAAGCTAGGTTTGTATGTGACAGACGTAGGTGAGGTGATGTTGTGTCTGTGCAGTATAGAAAGCTGTAGCAATTCACTATCATATATACTAGCATTCATTGTCTGGAATTATCATTCACTTTCTCATCTGCCCCTTTGATTATAAACTGTTTCCGGAATGGAGAAAATGGCCAAAGATCGTTAAGAATTCCAATCCTCTAATCTAATTGGTTCCTCACACATAACATAAATGACCACTACTTGTGAGACAAATACAAGGCATCCAATGAAGTGAGGCATACCACTTTGCAGCCCATAGCAATTTCTCCAATAATATTTTAAGAAAACTCAGCTGCTGAATAGTCTGACAATGATGTTTCTTGTTTATTTTCTAAAGTCAATTGTCAGTTCTCCATAAGGGCAAACACGTGTGCAAGCTATTGACAAAGAGCACTTTCTCTCTCTCTCTCTCTAAATGGCCATTGAAATTTGAAACCTAACCCTTTTGTTTTTATTTTCTTGTTTTCCCCTATCTTTCTTGTAATTAAACATTTAAAAGAAAGTTAAATTATCATAAGTTTGAGTGGTATATACTTAATTTTAGGTTTGAGTTTTGTCCATGAAAAAAATCATTGATGGGAGGTGAGAACTAGCCCCCAAACATATAGATATTTTTTATTTGAACAAAATTGTATATAAAAAAAGTATTTTAAAACATCTACAAAATATTCTAAAAAATAAATCTAATAGTTCTGTCTTTTTCTTCTCCTTCTTATAAAAGATCATTGACTTACTTTTCCTAATTACTTGGCCTTTTAAGCACTTTGTTTCCCTGCTTTTTAGACCTTGTTTGTATCTGTGGCTGAAACAAGATTTTCTCCCCTCTGAACCCACCACTTAGATCAAGACAATCAACAGGCATGTTTGGATCTCCAGAGACAGGTAAATATATTTTCTCAAATAAACTTTTTCTAGCTCCTCTCTTATCATCTTTTACACAAAGGAAACAATTTATTCATCAACTCAAACATGGTAGATTTTCACTGTGTCTTGGTCTCTTCTGATGGTGCCAAGGGCAATGATGCTCTGAGCAACCAAATGTCTAGGTTAAGGATGTTTGTTTAACATGATGTTTTGTGTTTTGCCAAAGAAAGATTAGATGAGATAGCAAAGGTCAAATCAGAGGGAGAAGTAGCTTCTCAAATGGGAAGGAGGCATTTTTATGGTCCAACTCCAGGGACAACCTTGAACACAGTAACCCCTTGTGCTGCATGTAAGCTTCTGAGAAGAAGGTGTGCTGAAGAATGCCCTTTCTCTCCTTACTTTTCACCCCATGAGCCTCAGAAGTTTGCAGCTGTTCATAAAGTGTTTGGTGCAAGCAATGTCTCCAAGATGCTAATGGTTAGTACCTAGCTAGCTCCAAACATAAAATTAGTGCATGTTTTGAAGTCATTCTACAATGAACTCTGAATCAATTCAGAAGAGAAGCTTATGCGAGAGCAGCTTCAGGATTTCATAATTGATTCTGGTGAAAGAGAAACTGACCCAGACATGCTTCTTCTTGAAGTTGGGTTGTTTGAATCAATTCTTGTGAAAATCTGACCCAGCTCTTTTATTTCTTCAATAGGACTAATAAGTACTCTTGTGAAAGCAATTATTGATTTTTTGTCAAATTTTGATCCTATATATCTAGGAGGTACCTGAAGGGCAAAGAGCTGATGCAGCAAATAGCATGGTTTACGAAGCAAACTTGAGGTTGAGAGATCCAGTATATGGATGCATGGGTGCAATTTCAGCTTTGCAGCAACAAGTTCAATCATTGCAAGCAGAGCTACATGCAGTGAGAGCTGAGATACTAAAGTACAAATACAGAGAAGCTGCTACTCTTATTTCTTCTCATCATGCTGCTTTAGTTTCATCTGTTGTGGAAGCAGCATCAATGCCTGCACCAAACTCATCACAAGGTCTTTCTCAACCTCCTCCTCCTCCTGCATCTCCTGCTCCTCCTCCACCACCAAGACCATTACCTTCACCTAATTCTCTGGTGCTTTCATCCTTGTCTTCATCTTCAGCTTCTTCTCTTTACACTCCTCCTAAAAGCACAATGAGCCATGGATCCATTTCCAGTGAAAACAATAATAATGTCCAATACTTTGTTTAGGTTAATTATTAATTTCCAATTCATTTGTTGTTGGAATTATAATCTTGGTTTCTTTTCTCATCATCTCACTTGAGCCTATGGAAAAGAGAGATCCAATTAGATTCATATGCTTTTAGTGATATTTTCTACTACTTCATCTTTCATATGCTCTTTGCATAAACATTGTTATGATTTTTATTCTTATACAATTTCTATATTTATGCTTTATTTGTCTTCACTTTGTAAAGAATAATGCATTCTGAAGGTAGGAACGGCTAGCATATACTACTTCTTGGTTCTCAGTTTCACTAGATTTGCAAGTCTCATGGTGTGTCGAATTCTGTTTTTCCTTTGAACTAATATTAGTTTTAGAATGAGACTCAAATACACATTTGAAATTTTTTCTACAGCTAATTCTAAAGTTATAATCAAATCTGGAAAGAAACTTCTATTAGTAATTTTTGGGGTTTTAGAATTGATTCTGTTCAAAGCGAAACTGATCTAAACATACTATCAAACTATACAAAACTAAAAATTAAAACCCAAAATGAAGAAACTGAAAAAATTTAAGTCAACTTGGAAATTCTAGATATATTGGTAATAGGTGATAGCAGGATCATAAAGAATGCTGTGAGAAACGCATGCTTTGAGAACTATGATTTTATTATAGAAATGGTGCTGAAGATCACATGAGTAGATGAACCCTAGTCTTCAACAATTGGCTATTGCACGTGGGGGAAATATAACCATTTGACTGAAGCTTAGGTGAGTCTACTAGTCTGTGCCATTATTTGAAGGATGTGAAATATTTAAGTAAAGATCTTAGAAGGGAGACAATTGAGACATTTAGATGTAGTTTAATTTCTGTTCCCATGTGAAATTGAATGTAAGATGTATAGATGTAACTCATGTTCCATTCCTTTAATTTTCCTTGTTGTAATTAGATTCTCAAATTTATTTCTTAATATGAAAAATGAAAATCATATCCACTTCTCTATTATAGTTCTCTTTTAGTCATCTGTATATAAAAAATGCCTTTTTTCTGTTCTTTCTTTAATTTTGATTTTTACCTTTATTTATAAAAATCTCACATTTTATTTATATTTTTAAATAATTCCGTGGGAAACGGTGAAAATATTCTTATTTTCACATATTTTAGACAAATCTTTTGAAAACTAAAAAAAAAAAAATTCTCATATTTGTAATCAAAACTGAGAATAAAAGCGGGGAAAAACATAATTTCAAAGTAAATATATAGGCCCTTGTGTGTTCTTGTGTTGTTTTACCCTAAATAAATTACTTGTGGAAGTGTTAGGTAGGAAACAATATGTAAACAGGCAAATCGTGATGAAAGATTGGCAATGCACACCCTCACCTTTCCAACAAAAAATTATCAATAAAAAAATAAAAAGATTAGTGTACACTCTTTGGGTGTAGACCACTAGTGAGAGATAAGAAGTGATGAGACACGGATGCAGACATGTATAAATACTTTCATTTTTTTCTCTATCTATTTATTTTTATCGCATTAATTATATCACATTCAATACTTATCTCTCTTCTCCTCCTTTCTATCTCTAAATGTCTCCACATAAAAAAAATGTCTATAAATCATAATTCTATAAAAATAGGTCTGCCTCCTCTAAAATATAACAATTTGCTCGCACGTAGTGATCTAGAGTAGAGTAAAACAGGTTCTACTCGCTACAATTTATAAATGCTTCACTAAATCTTCATTTAGTGGCCACAAAAAACAAATTAAAAATTAGAGTTAATGGTTCAAGAGGTCCCTGAAGTTGTACCAAAATTTGTGTTTGGTCCCTCCCCAGAAAAATGACGTTTAGTGGCGGTCAAAAATAGCCAGTAATTGTAAAAAAACCGCCACTAATCGTCATTTTTCTGAGGAGGGACCAAACACAGATTTTGATACAACTTCAGGGACTAGTTGAACCATTAACCCTAAAAATTAACTCCAGCCAAAGTAATTAAAAGTGGCAGGCACGAACACGGAGACACATTGAATCAAAAGCTATCAAGACTAGTTTCATTTTTTAAAACGATTTTATGTTAAATATGGTTATTTCACGAGGACCTAGTTAGTCTTACGTATTCAAGGCTTGCATCTATTGAACGTGCTTGGGTTTTCTTATTTGTGAGAAAAAAATATTCATAAAAACATATAAACAGTGTAAACACTCATAAACACCTTCATTTTTTTCTCTATTTTTCTCTTCTTATCACTTCAATCATATATCACATTCACTACTTATCTCTCTTCTCTTCCTTTCTCTCTTTGGGTGTCTACACCTAAAAGATGTCTATGAGTCATGACTTTTTGTGAGAACGCAAATGGAAAAACACACCTTTCAATACATAAGTGAAAAAATAATTTTTTTCATATAAAGTTTTGTTGTGGTGAGAGATGCATAAATCTTTAGGGTACATTGGGTTAGCAAGAACAAATTATAAGTGTATTGTTTACTCTATTTTTCACCTAATACCTAAAAGGATATGATGTACGGTCAGTTATTATAAAATGTTCAACACTCTCTTAATCATATAATGTGAAACTTGTTATTCACACTTTTACATTTCAAAAATTTCCCTATCAAGTGTGAGTCTATCTCAAGCAAAAACATTCAAATACTTACACACATTGACCTGACTCTCCACCTACGGGACACACCGCCTAGCTACCATTACTAGAAAGATTTTTAATACAAGAAATCGTAACCATTGTTACACCAACCATCAAATCTGATACCTAGCACTAAAATGCGCAAGTACCGGAAAAGTTGGAGAAATTAGGAGAGCCCCTTTGTCGTCAGGCACCAAAGAATAAAAGAATGATGGAATCGTTTTCTTGCACAATGAAGTTGTTCTACACAAGTAAAGGTATGCAATCTAAGTCAATATTTTTACCAAGAAGATCTAATAATATTCCTTGACGTGTGAAACTCAACCCGAGCAAGTGTGAAAGAGTAGGTCTACAAATTAAATAAGTATATAATATAGTAATGCACATATATATATATATATAGAGGTTATACTACTTATTATTCGGATGATGTATCAATACACTACTATCAAATAACTATAAATTAACTATGAGCAATTGAGCATAGCAAATTCACAGATATTTTTAATAATTAATTTATTGTTAATAATTTTACCATCAATTTTTTAGTTACTTGTGAAAACACTATTATCATTTATCTAATTGCATACCTTTTTTCACATAATTGCAAATCTTTTACAAGCGGTGGTGTACTAGACAATTCCTTTATATTATTTATTTGCTCCCCCATCTCCGTTTTCATATTTGACAAAAGATGCTCACATATTTTTTGTCACCGTTGCTTGAAATATTCGCATCTTTGGCTCAATATGGTCTTTAGTGATTACACAATTTCCTATTACTTAAAACCTCACTAAATATTCATAGCTTCAGAAAACTTCATCATTCCAACAAAGCATCATCTTTCATGTCAAACACCCATGCACTATCAATTAAGAAGGCATGAGCGCTTTTACTTTATTTATTTAGTGTCTTCCAGGATTGAAAGCAAGTCAAGTAAGAGATATTTTTATACCATTAAATGCGTAAATTATCTCACATACGATTGTTTTAATTTAAGATAGAGGTATCAAATTCAAATCATTAAGTACTTGATAAATAAAGTTTTATTACTATAATAATTCTATTCGACTGGAACATGATTGTTTCAATAAATACTTGTTGTCTAAACTAAAGAGAGATTTTTATAACACACAATTCAAGCTATTTGGGCGACTTGGTGGAAATCATGTCATATTTGAACTGACATTATTATCCATTTAAAAATTATCAAACTGATATCGCATTAATGTGGGGTTGACAACGTCTAATATGATATTATATGTCAAATAAGATATATTATTTGCTTGTGAGCATTCCCATATACATGTATAATTGTATATAGAGATGATAGGTCATTGGATCTATCTGTGATTAAAATATAGAATAGCTTTGTTTTGTCAAAGATACATATCTATTAAAGCATTCACATGGATATAACTATCTATGCTAATTAATTAACAATTAGTCAAGCTGCGTCACAGTAGTTAATTAGTGTTCCTTCTCAGTGACGGGGACAGCTCAAAATATGCATTAGTATTAATGAGCCCTCACATGGAATCATCAACTAACTTGTATAGTATAACCTTATCAATACTTCCTTTGGCACAAGGAAATACCCTTCTCCTCTTATTCTGCAACTTTCAGACCAAGGAAGTATGTAGCTAGAGACTATTTAATATGCCATTTTCTACTTAGTCTGTTTTTGGCCAGTGAGAAATTTGAGTAGCTTACACACTTGATTGGGATGTGAAGTAGAGACTATATTTGAAAAGGAACCTACAAGGTTCGTTCGTAGAGGATGTTGATTTTGGGGGACAAATAAGTTCAAGAATGGATCCAGAACCTCAAAATTAAAATATTGTTCACAACCCCAATTGAGATGAGGTAACTGCTCCTGTGAAACAAACTCAACAACCTCAGCAACTTGTGTCTTTTGCATCGATCCAATAGAGAGAACATGCATGTGCAATTTCAAGTGACTACATTATGATGTTCTTTCAAGAACGTGGTGGAGATAATGGTACGATGGAGAGTGTTGAAGTCCCACATTGGCTAGAGATATGGCCAATCAATAGTTTATAAGGGTATGGTAAACCTCAACTCTCAAGTTAGCTTTCGTGGTTGAGTTAGGCCTCCTAATTTCTAATATAGTATCAGAGTCTATCCAAATATACTTTCTCTCTGTTATCCATGAAAGCCTTATTTAGGCCAACCATGACACTAGTCGCATAATGTGATCTTGAACTTCATCAAATGAATGTAAAAATAAAGTTTCTCCATGGTAACAATTATGAAACAATACATATATTGCAGCCTAAAAACTTTGATTTAGGAAACTCAAAGAAGATGGTTTGAAAGGACTTAAGCATTCTTCCCTTCAGTGAAACAATATATTTCATCAAGTAATTATCTCACTTGGTTGAGGTAAATATTGCTGATAATTATGGGTATCAAAAGTTCAGTCGGAGTAGTTTCACTGGGAGTAATTATCTCTTTTATACCCTTATTGCTAAATGAGATAAATTTAGTCTCAGTTAGTGCTCTAAAGATAACCTTGAAATTAAAGAAATTAAAATATTCAATAAAAGCATCGGTGAGAGTCTAATGTATGCTCAAGTTTGTACTGATACAGATATTGCGTAGGTATGATGGGAGATATTTGAGTAATATTGGGATGGACCATTAGATAGCAGCCAAACATGTTATGTTCTAAAAGAATAAAGGATAAACATGCTCACACATTGTAGATAAAATCCTTTGGAGATCATAGACAATTTTGATCATGATCTTTGCTAGATGCCAATATAGTAGAAGGTCCATATCACATTATATTTTTCTATTGGAAGGTGGATCTACTTCAGGCAAAAGTGTTACATAAATACTCGTACATTATTACACAATAGAAGCAGAATATGAAGCATGTTATGTGGCGTCTAAGTAACAAATGTGACTGCGAATCTTGTCACTAGGCTGCGAATAACGGAAAATATAGAAAGGCCATTAAAGTTATATTGTAACGACAAATAACCAGTTTTAAAAGAAAGAGTGTAGAGTGAAAATATATCTATTGAACACATTGAGATGGATTTTTATGCATCAGATCCACTTATAAAAGGATTGTCATCCTTGGTCTTTCATAAGCATACTACTTATACAGACATTATTCTGTTTTAGATATCTCAGTTTAGTGGGAGTACGTGTTGTGTTCAATATATAAAACTTGTGTATATGATATTTCTTTTATCAGAAACAAAGTTATCCAACATTAAAAATTTGTTGGTTCAGTTTGATTCATTGCACTAAAGTAATGATCTCACTAAGGTAAGTAGGACCAGTTGAAAATAGACAACACATTGCATGTAATTTTCATGCTACACATCCATATATACTGATCTATGTCGCCAATGTTCTGTTTATGAAAACACTCTCAATTCCTTGTTTTTGTAAACACTCTCAATTCCTTGATTATGAAAATACTCTCAATGCCTAGTTTATAAAAATACTCTCAATGTCCTGTTTATGAAAACACTCCCTCAATGCCCTGTTTATGAAAAACACTCCCTCCATGTCCTGTTTATGAAAACACTCTCAATTCCTTGTTTTTGTAAACACTCTCAATTCTTTGTTTATGAAAATACTCTCAATGTCATGTTTACGAAAACACTCCCTCAATACCTTGTTTATGAAAAACACTCCCTCCATCTCCTGTCTATGAAAAACACTCTCTCAATGTCCTGTTTATGAAAACACTTCCTCAATACCTTATTTATGAAAACACTCCCTCAATGTTCTGTTTATGAAAACACTCTCAATTCCTTGTTTTTGTAAACACTCTCAATTCCTTCACTATGAAAATACTCTCAATGCCTAGTTTATGAAAATACTCTCAATGTCCTGTTTATGAAAACACTCCCTCAATGCTCTGTTTATGAAAAACACTCCCTCCATGTCCTGTTTATGAAAACACTCTCAATTCCTTGTTTTCGTAAACACTCTCAATTCCTTGTTTTTGTAAACACTCTCAATTCCTTGTTTATGAAAATACTCCCAATGCCTTGTTTATGAAAACACTCCCTCAATACCTTGTTTATGAAAACACTCCCTCAATGTTCTGTTTTTGAAAACATTCTCAATTCCTTGTTTTAGTAAACACTCTCAATTCCTTGTTTATGAAAATACTCTCAATGTCTTGTTTATGAAAATACTCTTAATGCCATATTTATGAAAAACACTCCCTCAATGCTCTGTTTATGAAAACACTCCCTCAATGCCCTGTTTATGAAAAACACTCCCTTCATGTCTTGTTTATGAAAACATTCTCAATTCCTTGTTTATGAAAATACTTTCAATGCCTTGTTTATGAAAACACTCCCTCAATACCTTGTTTATGAAAACACTCCCTCAATGTTCTGCTTTTGAAAACATTCTCAATTCCTTGTTTTAGTAAACTCTCTCAATTCCTTGTTTATGAAAATACTCTCAATGCCTTGCTTATGAAAAACACTCCCTCAATGCTCTGTTTATGAAAACACTCCATCAATGTCCTGTTTATGAAAAACACTCCCTCCATGTCCTGTTTATGAAAACACTCTCAATTCCTAGTTTTTGTAAACACTCTCAATTCCTTGTTTATGGAAATACTCTCAATGCCTTGTTTATGAAAACACTCCCTCAATACCTTGTTTATGAAAACACTCCCTCAATGTTCTGTTTATAAAACACTCTCAATTCCTTGTTTTTGTAAACACTCTCAATTCCTTGTTTATGAAAATACTCTCAATGCCTTGTTTATGAAAATACTTTCAATGTCCTGTTTATGAAAACACTCCCTCCATGTCCTGTTTATGAAAACACTCTCAATTCCTTGTTTATGAAAATACTCCCAATGCCTTGTTTATGAAAACACTCGCTCAATACCTTTTTTATGAAAACACTCCATCAATGTTCTGTTTATGAAGATATTCTTAATTCCTTGTTTTTGTAAACACTATCAATGCCTTCTTTATGAAAATACTCTCAATGCCCTGTTTATGAAAAACACTCCCTCAATGCCTTATTTATGAAAACACTCCCTCAATGTTCTGTTTTTGAAAACATTCTCAATTCCTTGTTTTTGAAAACACTCTCAATTCCTTGTTTATGAAAATAGTCTCAATGGTTTTTTTATGAAAATACTCGTAATGTCCTGTTTATGAAAACACTCCCTCAATGCCATGTTTATGAAGAACGCTCCCTCCATGTCCTGTTTATGAAAACACTCTCAATTCCTTGTTTATAAAAATACTCCCAATGCATTGTTTATGAAATCAATCCCTCAATGCCTTGTTTATGAAAACACTCCCTCAATGTTCTGTTTATGAAAACACTATTCTATGTTTATGAAAACACTTTAAATTTGTTTTAAAATGACATGTTTATGAAAACATTCTCATAATTCCTTGTTTATATGAAAACTCTCAATCCCTTATTTTTAAAAATACTCTCAATGCCTTATTTATGAAAACACTCCATCGATGTTCTGTTTATGAAAACACTCTCAATTCCTTATTTTTGTAAACATTTTCAATTCCTTGTTTATGAAAATACTCACAATGCCTTGTTTATGAAAACACTCTCTCAATGTCCTGTTTATGAAACACTCTTAATTCTTTGTTTATAAAAACACTTTCAATTTGTTTAAAATTGATATGTTTATGAAAACATTCTCATAATTCCTTGTTTATGTGAAAATCTTAATCCCTTATTTTTATAAATACTCTCAATGCCTTGCTAATGAAAAACACTCCCTCAATGTCCTGTTTATGAAAACACTCTTAATTCTTTGTTTATGAAAACAATTTCAATTTGTTTAAAATTGATATGTTTATGAAAACATTCTCATAATTCCTTGTTTATGTGAAAATCTTAATCCCTTATTTTTATAAATACTCTCAATGCCCTGCTAATGAAAAACACTCCCTCAATGTCCTGTTTATGAAAACACTCTTAATTCTTTGTTTATGAAAACACTTTCAATTTGTTTAAAAATGACATGTTTATGAAAATATTCTCATATTTTCATAAACAGCACATTGAGGGAGTTTTTCATAAACAAGGCATTGTGAGTATTTTCATAAACAAGGCATTGAGAGTATTTTCATAAACAAGGAATTGAGAGTGTTTACAAAAACAAGGAATTGAGAATGTTTTCATAAACAGAACATAGAGGGAGTGTTTTCATAAATAAGGTATTGAGGGAGTGTTTTCATAAACATGGCATTGAGATTATTTTCATAAATTAGGAATTGAGTGTTTACAAAAACAAGGAATTGAGAGTGTTTTCAAATACAGAACATTGAGGGAGTGTTTTCATAAACAAGGTATTAAGGGAGTGTTTTCATAAACATGGCATTGAGATTATTTTCATAAACAAGAAATTGAGAGTGTTTACAAAAATAAGGAATTGAGAGTGTTTTCATAAGCAGAACATTGAGGGGGTGTTTTCATAAACAACGTATTAAGGGTGTGTTTTCATAAACAAGACATTGATGGAGTGTTTTTCATAAACAGGGCATTGAGAGTATTTTCATAAACAAGGCATTAAGAATATTTTCATAAACAAGGAATTGAGAGTGTTTACAAAAACAAGGAATTGAGAGTGTTTTCATAAATAGAACTTTGAGAGAGTGTTTTCATAAACAAGGTATTGATGGAGTGTTTTTATAAACAAGACATTGAGAGTATTTTCATAAACAAGGAATTGAGAGTGTTTACAAAAATAAGGAATTGAGAGTGTTTTCATAAACAGAACATTGATGGAGTGTTTTCATAAACAAGGTATTGAGGGAGTGTTTTCATAAACAGGGCATTGATGGAGTGTTTATTCATAAACAGGGCATTGAGAGTATTTTCATAAACAAGGCATTGAGAGTATTTTCATAAACAAGGAATTGAGAGTGTTTACAAAAACAAGGAATTGAGACTGTTTTCATAAACAGGACATGTATGGAGTGTTTTTCATAAACAGGGCATTGATGGAGTGTTTTCATAAACAGGACATTGAGGGAGTTTTTCATAAACAGGGCATTGAGAGTATTTTCATAAACAAGGCATTGAGAGTATTTTAATAAACAAGGAATTGAGAGAGTTTACAAAAACAAGTAATTGAGAATGTTTTCATAAACAGTACATTGAGGGAGTGTTTTCATAAACAAGGCATTGGGAGTATTTTTATAAATAAGGAATTGAGAGCGTTTACAAAAACAAGGAATTGAGAGTGGTTTCATAAACAGGACATAGATGGAGTGTTTTTCATAAACAGGGCATTGAGGGAGTGTTTTCATAAACAAGGCATTGGGAGTATTTTTATAAATAAGGAATTGAGAGTGTTTACAAAAACAAATAATTGAAAGTGTTTTCATAAACAGAACATGAATGGAGTGTTTTTCATAAACAAGGCATTGAGGGAGTGTTTTCATAAACAGGGCATTGAGAGTATTTTCATAAACAAAGGCATTAAGAGTATTTTCATAAACAAGGCATTGAGAATATTTTTATAAACAAGGAATTGAGTGTTTACAAAAACAAGGAATTAAGAATGTTTTCATAAATAGAACTCTGAGAGTGTATTCATAAACAAGGTATTGAGGGAGTGTTTTTATAAACAGGACATTGAGAGTATTTTCATAAACAAAGAATTGAGTGTGTTTACAAAAACAAGGAATTGAGAGTGTTTTCATAAACAGGACATTGAGGGAGTGTTTTTCATAAACAGAGTATTGAGAGTATTTTCATAAACAGGACATTGAGGGAGTGTTTTTCATAAACAGAACATTGAGAGTATTTTCATAAACTGGGCATTGAGAGTGTTTTCATAAACAAGGAATTGAGAGTGTTTACAAAAACAGGACATGGAGGTTGTGTTTTTCATAAACAAGGCATTGAGGGAGTTTTTTCATAAACAGGACATTGAGAATATTTTCATAAACAAGGAATTGAGATTGTTTACAAAAACAAGGAATTGAGTGTGTTTTCATAAATAGAACATTGAGGGAGTGTTTTCATAAACAGAACATTGAGGGAGTGTTTTCATAAACAAGGTATTGAGGTAGTGTTTTCATAAACAGGGCATTGAGGGAGTGTTTTCATAAACAGGGCATTGGGAGTATTTTCATAAATAAGGAATTGAGAGTGTTTACAAAAACAAGGAATTGAGAGTGTTTTCATAAACAGGACATGGATGGAGTGTTTTCATAAACAAGGTATTGAGGGAGTGTTTTCATAAACAAAGAATTTAGGGAGTGTTTTCCTAAAATAGGGCATTGAGAGAGTTTTCATAAACAATGAATTGAGAGTGTTATTATACGCAAGGAATTGAGAGAGTGTTTTCATAAACAAGACAATTTCAAGGATTTTAGAGTGTATTCATAAACAATACATTTTCTTAAAAGTTTCTATAAACAGACATTTTCAAGGAATTGAAAGTATTTTCACAAACAAGGAATTAAAGAGTCTTTTCTTATACAAGACATATTCTAGGAAATGAGAGTGTCTTTATAAAAAATAAATTGAGAGAGTTTTCATAAACAAAGAATTGATGGTGTTTTCAAAACCAAGAATTGAGAGTGTTTTCATAAACAAGACATTTTCAAGGATTTTAGATTTTTTCATAAACAACGAATTGATAGTGTTTCATACACAAGGAATTGAGAGAGTGTTTCATAAACAAGATATTGAGAGTGTTTTCATAGATAAATTTTCATAAATTTGAAAAGTGATTTCATAAACAAGGCATTTTCAATAAATTGAGAATATTTTCATTAAATTGATAGAACCTTTGGTGTTTTCACTTTGAGTGTGTTGAGTTTACAATTACATTATGTTGTTTTATGTCTCGTCTATTTTGAACTTGTGAAGCCTTGGTTATTTACCATATTTATGTTATGAATGGCTATTTCATGCATTTTCATTACATGAATTATTTTTATTCTTATGTAGCAAATTTTAATTTGAAAAAATAGCTTGTGACAAGCTTGTTTTTATATAAAGTTTTACTTATTCAACCGCTATGCGGTTTCCGCTATTTACCCGCGACGCTATCCGCTATGGCCTTACCGCCATTAGTTACACTGTTGTATCCTAATATTTCATAAATTCAATTCAAAGCATGAATCAACCAAACATCACCCACAATGGGAATCTACATAATCATGTCATCTACCCTAACATTCCATCTATTTCAATTCAAAGCAAGGATTATTATAATCAGAACTCTTAAAAATTTCATCTAAAATGCATTCTTAATTTTAAAAAGAAAAAAAATGACACTCATTCTAACCTCTTGAAATCAGCGTAGTAACCTTATCATTCTCAGCCAGAAATGATGACGTCTTAACATCTCCCGTGCTACACGTAAATCTCACATAACCATTCTTCCGAGAAATAGAACACGGAATACCTTGAAATCTGATAAATCTACTCGACCTGTACATAAACAAATATCATTTACGCATGTATATGACCATCACAAGATAAAATAAAAGAATATACAATTTGAAAATGAAAATAAAAAATTATGAAAGAAAATGGTATCTAGAACGTATACTACTCCTTCAATTATTAATGGTTCACTTTGAGTAGTTTCAACGTCTCAACTACACTCAGTTTAAGCAGGGGATGTTAGTGATATAGTCAGGTTTGGGTTATTGTTAGTTTGTGTAATGTTTTCTGTTTAGTAATTGTTGCCAGCTGTAAATTAGATTCACAGGTGGAGTTAGTTAGTTAGTTTGTTTGTTATATCTTAGCTTCTATAGAAAGCTATAGCACTCTATAAATTCTGTTGAGGCTCTATTTTATAGTTAACAAATCAAAAAAATTGAAATTCAGAGCTTTCTCCTTATTTTTCTTGCTCATGAATTCTTTCACCTAATGTTCAAAAAAACGCTATCTCAAGTGATCCACCTCCAATCAACTTGGAGGAAGAAAGTATAGCTAAATTCTAAACTACAATCACATTCCTCCCATAGTTTTTAATTTGCATGAGCATAGTTCCACGAGATCCTTAAGAATTCAAACCAAAAACTACAGCATTTTAAAGAGAATGTGATTACTCCCGGACCCATTCAATTTCTACAGGAAATCTTTGTACATTTTCTGAATTTGCATTTTTAAATATCCAACTAATTTAATTGCAATTTGTAAGTTATTAGGGAGAACTCAACACTAAAAAAACTAAAGCAATTGTGATGACACACATAAAATTAATTATAATCGCTAATGCTGCCTAATTAAGACACAAGAAAGAAAATTTTCACTAACTGAGCCATATGATCTCATGTTTTCTCCAAATAAGTACTCTAAAGATACACATACACTTGAGCATAAATTAGACACGGGCAGCAAAATGAAGTGAGACGAAAATAGATTTAAAATTTACAACTCACTTGCTTGGCCATCCCAAAGTCAGCAAGCTTAACAGCAGCACAAGCGACTTAGCCCCTTTGATGTCCCTAATTGCATAAAAGAAAAGGACAAAAAAATTATCAAAATGGCCAAATCCCAATTGAGATAGTAATTTTGAGAAAAAGAAATATAAGGCACCTAAACAACTACAACTCGTAACCAGTCATACAATGGCAATGGATAAATTAAGGAAATACCTGCATCGGTAGTGTAACACCAAGTAGGGTTGTAATATCAAGTACAATACTAGGATTCCCATCCCATTGCATTTCTGAGTCTGTTGTAACACCCCTAGAGAAGAAAAACAACAAATTAGAAGCTCCAAATAAATGCATGACAGCAATAAGCAAAAATTTTAGGTAGAGATCTTTAAAAAGAAAAAGGAGTTACATGAAAACCTGATTGATAGCTTCATGGTGGAACAAAATTTAGAAAGCAAAAACACAACTAGAAAAATCATAAATAAGAAGTCTCAGTGGACAGACTAACCTGTAAAGGAAATATGACAGGTATGCATAATGCCTCAATAGCTCTCTTAGCATCATCTGAATGAAGCTCAGTAACAACCATACTGCATAGAATTTATGATGATGAAATCAGCTGCTTTGTTCATTATTGAATCACTAGCAATCAATCCTACCCCCAAGTATTCCAAGGAACCACACTACCTTAATGCTTTAACCAGATGCAACAAGTCCTCAGCAGGAACTTTAAAACTTTCTTCCCTATTAACTGTGATATTGTAGATGTGGAACAGACCCTCTAAGCATCCAAAAGCTTTATGTGGCAGTCTAAATCAAAACAAAAACATTTGTCATTATTAACTTCTATGGTAACCCTAACAGAATATGGAAACTTCTATGTTAATTAACTAACTGAAAACAGAATCGGGAAATACTAACAGATTCATAACTAACACAACAGCTAAGTTATGACAGACACTAAGCAAGCTATTCTAAGTAGCTAACTAGCTATTGCTCGAGTAATATATACTCTTACACTATTTGGTAAAACTAGTTATAGAGAAAGTAACTTATTCACTTTTTTGTTGAACAGTTAGATTCCTGCAACGCTTTCTTGAAGAAAAAATGTACTACTCTTAAACAAATTGAACCACTCACAAAAGCACAAGAGAGTTTTTACCACTGTTTATGAAAATGATAAAACCAAATTTACAACGTAAAACTTTAGCGCTAAGCTTCATAATTACATCAGAAAATTTATTAGCAATTTGAGTAAAGTCACTCATCTTCACGTTGTTTTCCTTGAGTATTGTCGTAACTCACCTAGCTGACTTGTCAACATTCCAAGGGGTACAGTCCAATCCAATCCAATCCAAGCAGCATGGAACCAAGACATAGCAAAGGAAATCATATTGAATATCCTTATATCTAAAACAATAAAGTCATTGGAGTTAAGATATGGTTTTCACAGATCTGCCAATTCATGCAAAATTAAAATTATAAATAAAAATAACTGCACTAAAGTTTGTTGCTTCCACATCTCAGCAGGTCCTACAAGTAATAATATCATTGGTGTAAGTGTTTCCCCCAATTTCAAAAGCAATACTAAAGGGCACTTTACTTAGTTGCTTCAATTAGATCATACCAAGTTCTGTTGTCATCATATACTTTTCTATTAAAAAAATCAAAAGAAGATTTAACATATAACATTAAAACAAATTTCATATACATTAAACATGGTAGTTTAGGTCCGAATCAATCTTTAGTCTAAAACGTGCTATTACAAAGCATAAAATTCAATGTACCAGCAATAAATTTTGCTATACATTATCTATATATGCTAATGTTGATAGAAATCATCAATATATAGCTTCTGCCAGTCAAGAGATACAAAGAAGCAATAGGGGAAGATCCAATATGCTTTTCTGAGTGAAAGATTTATCCAGATTCTGATATAAGAATTCCATGATACCTCCCAATAGGGGAAGATCCAGTGTTTCATTCTAGACCCAAGCACATGGAATTGGATATATTTCAAGTTCGGGAGAAGGTCTTGGATAAGACTCTTGCTGTCTCCCAAGTCATGAACAAGTAGCTGACATTCGTACTAAAGCTCTTTCAAAGCAGAGATTCTCAGAGCTAAGAGATAAACTTTGAGTAGTTTCAACGTCTCAACTACACTCAGTTTAAGTAGGGGATGTTAGTGATATAGTCAGGTTTGGGTTATTTTAGTTTGTGTAATGATTTCTGTTTAGTAACTGTTGCCAGCTGTAAATTAGATTCACAGGTGGAGTTAGTTAGTTAGTTAGTTTGTTATATCTTAGCTTCTATAGAAAGCTAGAGAACTCTATAAATTCTGTTGAGGCTCTATTTTATATTTAACAAATCAAAAATTGAAATTCAGAGCTTTCTCCTTATTTTTCTTGCTCATGAATTCTTTCACCTAATGTACAAAAAAACGCTACCTGTTCAAAGAAACGATAATTGATTGAGAAAAAGATGCTTATTTCATAAAAAATTCTTCCTAATTGTAATGTTTATAAATTTAACTTAAATTTCAAACACATACCTGTTTGAAAGCCAGAGCAATGGAGACTGCTCCCCTCATTAGCCCAGCCCACCAAATGACTATCTGGATGATTTACCAAAGTAAGATGTTAGATAGACACCAATAAATAATTTCAAAATATTTTCTCAACTAGCTGTAACACTAGCAGTTTGAGAATATCACGTAATAAAACATGTTTAATAACCTGATGTTGGAATGTGATACTTGGTGTTTGTTCAGCGCGCCTGTTCATATAATTGGCAAAAGCAGAGAGAGGGAAAACAAATGCAGCGCGCCCAAGCAATATTAAAAAGATTAAGCTGCTGTAAATTCCCATCAAATTTCCAAAACTGCAGTGAAGAAGAAATTGTTAGGAGAGTCACAGAGCTATTATGGATGCTAAAGTGTTATGCTACAACGTATCTCACAATTTATTCTTAAGAAGATTTCAGAAACACAACATTAAGTAGATATTGCAAATTGAACTTGTAGAAAGGATTAGGACCTCAATTCAGTCATCTTCCACTTCTCAATGTCAAGTGCATCCATGCCCACATACAGAAATATGAAGGTTTCTGCGATAAACGACATTGTTGCAAACACATGCATGGAGAAGAGAAACCAAATCAGAAAATCTCAGACGTTGAGTCTTGATATTATTAAAACTTTGATACAACAATCAATACTTCATCGTGATTCGTGAAGTTTCGGTGGCGTTATGCCATGCATAGTGTGACATTACTACTCCACAAAAGAAAACAGTAAGGATTCCTCTTAGCTCGAGTAGCTGCATTAAAATTTGCAGTTAAGATGGATGGCAAAAAAGGGCAGTAATCTATTAACTAAACATAGAAGCTTTTGGTTAAAGAAGGAATTCTCTATAAGCTGAGCTACCTTCATATTGACCGAACCCGAACCAATTTAATTCTATATTCTATATTCTGAAATCAATAGTAGAAAAATTGTATGAGCTAGCATTACCTCTGCCAACATGTAAGATAGGTATGCCATTAACACCATCAATGAAATTTCACGGACACTTGAATGTCTGTAGGCATATACAGGGGAAAATTTATTACTTAAAATTTCACCACATTAACTCCAGAATCTGAAATGCAATTATTATTGATTCCAATTTGATACCTTCCAACGCTTAAGGCTTTCAAGAGATATGCTGTGATGAGTCCAGCCTGCATAAAATATGCATTTATTTATTTGAGGAAATGATAGTAGAAGAAAAGGAAGAAGGTCCACTCAGTTGCATTGCACTAATAAAAATGTTTGAAAATCAGTTTAAAATAAATGAATGCATTTTCAATCCACTAACACTTCGCTCTTAACTCCCCTACCTCTCTACTAATTCGAATAGGAAATTTCGGATACTTCTGGAACATTTTCTTGTAAATCCCTTTAAGTTCCATAGTTATTCCCCAACCTCAATAATTTTCTCCATGAGATGTTCTTTCTAAAGTCAAGTCTTTTGTTTGGACAAAGGTGGTTAGCAGGTTATACATAAAAGCTACTTGTTACAGACTCGAATGTTCTTACACCATGTCCGCTGACGTGTGTGTTGTGTGCAAGTTAATCTCAGAGACACTTGCAACACTCACTATTTCACTGTAGGCAGATAATTTCCAATGGAAAAACTTTTGTTTTTCCAAGAGGATTAGGTATGTCCTTCTACCTAGGAGCAGGTTTTATTGGTTCACTTACAAGCTTATGGTAAGAACAAAGATGCCAAAACTAGAGGACTTAACAATGTGGCAAACGCTAACATGTACTTCTGTCAGCTATCTGGTTTAACTAAACCAAAGGATTTATTGAAATCCGTAAAGTCATCTGATAGCACACAGAAAAAGCTATTAGGTCAATTGTGCATTCAATTTTCATTAATGAAACTCACTATGACTCCAAGACAAGTGCTTGTTGTGAATAGATAAAAGAAATCTCCAAGAACACTGAATGTCTTTCCATTGAGCCTTGAAACATCAACCTTTTGCACTGCATGGAAGAGAACCACTGATGTTGCATCATTTACCACTCCTTCCCCAAAGACTATGCTGTATAGTAAAGGAGTTTCATCTTGATGGAGAACCTACAACAAATTGCAGATACATTGTTGACCATGTGTGTATAATTAAATGAAGGGTCCTGTTAGGAACCAGAATAATCAAGAAACCTAACAGGTCCCTGTAGTTTCACCCTTCTTCAAACAACCACCTCACAATGTGTTACTTAATTACCCTCAACTTTGGTTTAAAATGAACACATTAACTTTAGTTAATCTTAATATGTATGTTCAGATATCCGTTGGCTCTAGTGCAAATGGACGTCAGCAAGTACTTCAAGACAAAAACGTGAACGAAACTCTTCTTATGAATTGAGATGAAAATTCGTTCATACTGTACTCAACTAGTATTCAAACACACACAATGTCAATTACCCCTTTATGGTCTAACATTTTCTCAACCTATTAAACTTTACTTGAGAAAATACCAAACTGTTGTTCAAGTTTATTAAATAGTTAACTTTTTCAACTAAAACCAAAGCTGAGAAGTCATACAAATAAGAGTTGAGGGGTTATTTGAAAAAAAAGGTAAAACTATACAGGGAATGCCTTTAAATTAAGGAAAGACATGTACCAATATCTAACCAACCTGTAGTGTACAAACTGTGTCGGTTGATGAGAAAATTGTTCCTATAGCTGAATCAAATTAAAATAAGCTAATTACCATCCAAATCTGATATTAATAGGTTATGGAACATTATAAATATAGTCTCTAATTTTGGAAATTGAGATGATGCAATGATCTCACCAAGATAGTCTCTCACAGTGAGGCCAGTGAAGTTTAACATGGGGAACAGCCACCAGCTGCCTAGGTGATCCAAATGCAAAGACTTAATAGGTGAATAATGAATTCCATGTAAATTTTCACAGTGATAGTGCTACACTACATTAAATTTAAGGATAAAGGAAAAACATAGAGATTAGTCATTACCGGCTGCAATAATAGAAGATGAAATGAAAACACCGATCACGCCAAACATCATGATGGTTAGGAAGTTATGGAAGAACTGTTTCTTCTTCACCTGAAATCTGTATAGCAATGTAAACTAAATCAAAAACATCAAAAACTTCAAAAAAATTGGACACAAGAGCTTCTTAACACAGGACAGAATCTTTTAGTTACCCTGCATTGAATATTATGGGAGGAAGGAGACATATGAAGAACAGTTCTTCATTAAATCTAAGGATGTGAGAACTCTTCCCCTTTGTAACTAGTAAGAATATCATTCCAGCAATGCATCCCTACAAAGGAGAATGTTAACAGGCATAAGATATCTCAATTAATTAACACCTGGGCTAAATGTTAGTTTGTATTCAAATTACTTTTTCTTCTTATAATCCTAAAAAAATCATCCATAAAAATTGGTGCTTGTATTCATGATCCATTAACAGTACGTACAGACAACCAATTTTTCTTTCTATCCGACTGAGACTTTCTATCATATTAGATCATATGTTATATCAATACCTCTTTCTATCGTTTTTCTTGCTCATGAATTCTTTCACCTAATCATCAAAGGATTCAAGTGATGATCGAGAGTCTCACCAAATAGTAGACAAGCCAGAAATACAGAACAACAAATCAGCTCAGAATATTAGGAAGCCAAAACCTTCACTACTGTCTGTATCCATTTAGATCAAACAATGGCACCAAATAATCAAAACATAAAACAATCATAATAAAGAAGAATGAATGTCCAGTTTTCATCAAGCATGAGAAAAGCCATACACATACAGAAGCGAGAAATCTCAGTCACCAAGTCTTAGTCATCAGAAAAAAAAACAATAAAACAAGAGATAACCAACCAAGGGAAGAAGAGACGCAGCAGAGTTTGTAAACACTCTCAATTCCTTGTTTTTGTAAACACTCTCAATTCCTTGTTTATGAAAATACTCTCAATGCCTTGTTTATGAAAATACTCTCAATGCCCTGTTTATGAAAACACTCCCTCAATGCCTTGTTTATGAAAAACACTCCCTCCATGTCCTGTCCATGAAAACACACTCAATTCCTTGTTTTTGTAAACACTCTCAATTCCTTGTTTATGAAAATACCCACAACGCCTTGTTTATGAAAACACTCCCTCAATACCTTGTTTATGAAAACACTCCCTCAATGTTCTGTTTATAAAACACTCTCAATTCCTTGTTTTTGTAAACACTCTCAATTCCTTGTTTATGAAAATACTCTCAATGCCTTGTTTATGAAAATACTCTCAATGTCCTGTTTATGAAAACACTCTCTCAATGCCCTGTTTATGAAAAACACTCCCTCCATGTCCTGTTTATGAAAACACTCTCAATTCCTTGTTTTGGTAAACACTCTCAATTCCTTGTTTATGAAAATACTCTCAACGCCTTGTTTATGAAAATACTCTCAATGTCCTGTTTATGAAAACACTCCCTCAATGCCTTGTTTATGAAAAACACTTCATCCATGTCCTGTTTATGAAAACACTCTCAATTCCTTGTTTTTGTAAACACTCTCAATTCCTTGTTTATGAAAATACTCCCAATGTTTTTTTTATGAAAACACTCCCTCAATACCTTGTTTATGAAAACACTCCCTCAATGTTCTGTTTATAAAACACTCTCAATTCCTTGTTTTTGTAAACACATTAAATTCCTTGTTTATGAAAATACTCTCAATTCCTTGTTTATGAAAATACTCTCAATGCAATGTTTATGAAAAACACTCCCTCAATGCCCTGTTTATGAAAACACTCCCTCAATATCTTGTTTATGAAAACATTACTCAATGTTCTGTTTATGAAAACCTTCTAAATTCCTTATTTTTGTAAACACTCTCAATTCCTTGTTTAAGAAAATACTTTCAATGCCTTGTTTATGAAAATACTCTCAATGCCTTGTTTATGAAAAACACTCCCTCAATGCTCTGTTTATAAATACACTCCCTCAATGCCCTGATTATGAAAAAGACTCCCTCCATGTCCTGTTTATAAAAACACTCCCTCCATGTCCTGTTTATGAAAACACTCTCAATTCGTAGTTTTTGTAAACACTCTCAATTCCTTGTTTATAAAAATACTCTCAATGCCTTGTTTATGAAAATATTTTCAATGCCCTGTTTATGAAAAACACTCCCTCCATGTCCTGTTTATGAAAACACTTTCAATTCCTTGTTTACGAAAATATTGTCAATGTCTTGTTTATGAAAACACTCCCTTAATACCTTCTTTATGAAAACACTCCATCAATGTTCTGTTTTTGAAAATAGTCTCAATTCCTAGTTTTTGAAAACACTCTCAATTCCTTGTTTATGAAAATACTTTCAATGCCTTGTTTATGAAAATACTTTCAATGCCCTGTTTATGAAAAACACTCCCTCAACGCTCTGTTTATGAATACACTCCCTCAATGCCCTGTTTATGAAAAACACTACCTCCACATCCTGTTTATGAAAACACTCCCTCCATATCCTGTTTATGAAAACACTCTCAATTCGTTGTTTTTGTAAACACTCTCAATTCCTTGTTTATAAAAATACTCTCAATGTCTTGTTTATGAAAATATTCTCAATGCCCTGTTCATGAAAAACACTCCCTCCATGTCCTGTTTATGAAAACACTTTCAATTCCTTGTTTATGAAAATACTGTCAATGTCTTGTTTATGAAAACACTCCCTTAATACCTTCTTTATGAAAACACTCCCTCAATGTTCTGTTTTTGAAAATATTCTCAATTCCTTGTTTTTGAAAACACTCACAATTCCTTGTTTATGAAAATACTTTCAATGCCTTGTTTATGAAAATACTCTCAATGCCTTGTTTATGAAAAACACTCCCTCAATGCTCTGTTTATGAATACACTCCCTCAATGCCCTGTTTATGAAAAACACTCCCTCCATGTCCTGTTTATAAAAACACTCCCTCCATATCATGTTTATGAAAACACTCTCAATTCGTAGTTTTTGTAAACACTCTCAATTCCTTGTTTATAAAAATACTCTCAATGCCTTGTTTATGAAAATATTTTCAATGCCCTGTTTATGAAAAACACTCCCTCCATGTCCTGTTTATGAAAACACTTTCAATTCCTTGTTTACGAAAATATTGTCAATGTCTTGTTTATGAAAACACTCCCTTAATAACTTCTTTATGAAAACACTCCTTCAATGTTCTGTTTTTGAAAATATTCTCAATTCCTTGTTTTTGAAAACACTCTCAATTCCTTGTTTATGAAAATACTTTCAATGCCTTGTTTATGAAAATACTCTCAATGCCCTGTTTATGAAAAACACCCCCTCAATGCTCTGTTTATGAAAACACTCCCTCAATGCCCTGTTTATGAAAACACTCCCTCAATATCTTGTTTATGAAAACATTACTCAATGTTCTGTTTATGAAAACCTTCTAAATTCCTTATTTTTGTAAACACTCTCAATTCCTTGTTTAAGAAAATACTTTCAATGCCTTGTTTATGAAAATACTTTCAATGCCTTGTTTATGAAAATACTCTCAATGCCTTGTTGATGAAAAACACTCCCTCAATGCTCTGTTTATAAATACACTCCCTCAATGCCCTGTTTATGAAAAAGACTCCCTCCATGTCCTGTTTATAAAAACACTCCCTCCATATCATGTTTATGAAAACACTCTCAATTCCTTATTTATAAAAATACTCTCAATGCCTTGTTTATGAAAATATTTTCAATGCCCTGTTTATGAAAAACACTCCCTCCATGTCCTGTTTATGAAAACACTTTCAATTCCTTTGTTTACGAAAATATTGTCAATGTCTTGTTTATGAAAACACTCCCTTAATACCTTCTTTATGAAAACACTCCTTCAATGTTCTGTTTTTGAAAATATTCTCAATTCCTTGTTTTTGAAAACACTCTCAATTCCTTGTTTATGAAAATACTTTCAATGCCTTGTTTATGAAAATACTTTCAATGCCCTGTTTATGAAAAACACCCCCTCAATGCTCTGTTTATGAAAACACTCCCTCAATGCCCTGTTTATGAAAAACACTCCCTCCATGTCCTGTTTATGAAAACACTCCCTCCATGTCCTGTTTATGAAAACACTCTCAATTCGTTGTTTTTGTATAAACTCACAATTCCTTGTTTATTAAAATACTCCCAATGCCTTGTTTATGAAAACACTCCGTCAATACCTTGTTTATGAAATCACTCCCTCAATGTTCTGTTTATAAAACACTCTCAATTCCTTGTTTTTTTAAATACTCTCAATTCCTTGTTTATGAAAATACTCTCAATGTCCTGTTTATGAAAATACTCTCTCAATGCCTTGTTTATGAAAAACACTTCCTCGATGTCCTGTTTATGAAAACACTCTCAATTGCTTATTTTTGTAAACACTCTCAATTCCTTGTTTATGAAAATACTCTCAATGCCTTATTTATGAAAACACTCCCTCAATACCTTGTTTATGAAAACACTCTCTCAATTTTCTATTTCTGAAAACATTCTTAATTCCTTGTTTTTGTAAACACTCTCAATTCCTTGTTTTTGTAAACACTCTCAATTCCTTGTTTATGAAAATACTCTCAATGCCTTGTTTATGAAAATACTCTCAATGCCCTATTTATGAAAACACTCCTTCAATGTCTTGTTTATGAAAAACACTCCCTCCATGTCCTGTTTTTGTAAGCACTCTCAATTCCTTGTTTATGAAAATACTCTCAATGCCTTGTTTATGAAAATACTCTCAATGCCCTGTTTACGAAAACACTCCCTCAATGTCCTGTTTATGAAAAACACTCCTTCCATGTCCTGTTTATGGAAACACTCTCAATTCCTTGTTTATGAAAACACTCCCTCAATGCCTTGTTTATGAAAAACACTCCCTCCATGTCCTTGTTTTTGAAAAAACTCTTTCAATGTTCTGTTTATGAAAACACTCTCAATTCCTTATTTTTGTAAACACTTTCAATTCCTTATTTATGAAAATAATCCCAATGCCCTGTTTATGAAAACACTCCCTCAATGCCTTGTTTATGAAAAACACTCCCTCCATGTCCTGTTTATGAAAATACTCTCAATGCCCTGTTTATGAAAAACTCTCTCAATGTCCTGTTTATGAAAACACTCCCTCAATGCCTTATTTATGAAAAACACTCCCTCTATGTCCTGTTTATGAAAACACTCTCAATTCCTTGTTTATGAAAATACTCACAATGCCTTGTTTATGAAAACACTCCCTCAATACCTTGTTTATGAAAACACTCCTCAATGTTCTGTTTATGAAAACACTCCCTCAATGCCTTGTTTATAAAAAACACTCCCTCTATGTCCTGTTTATGAAAACACTCCCTCAATGCCCTGTTTATGAAAAACACTCCCTCCATGTCTTGTTTATGAAAACACTCTCAATTCCTTGTTTTTGTAAACACTCTCAATTCCTTGTTTATGAAAATACTCTCAATGTCCTGTTTATGAAAACACTCCCTCAATGCCTTGTTTATGAAAAACACTCCCTCCATGTCCTGTTTATGAAAAACATTCCCTCAATGTCCTGTTTATGAAAACACTTCCTCAATACCTTGTTTATGAAAACACTCTCTCAATGTTCTGTTTATGAAAACACTCTCAATTCCTTGTTTTTTGTAAACACTCTCAATTCCTTGATTATTAAAATACTCTCAATGCGTAGTTTATGAAAATACTCTCAATGTCCTGTTTATGAAAACACTCCCTCAATGCCCTGTTTATGAAAAACACTCCCTCCATGTCCTGTTTATGAACAAAGTAAGAAGAACTTAAGTGAGAGAAAGAGAAGTAGAAAAGGAAAAGGACTATTCATCATCTTCTTCCTCCAAGCACCATGGCCAAATTTCCTTCTTCCTCCATAGCTCCTTCTCCAACTCATTTTCTCCTATTGATTCTAAGGTAAGTTGATATCCTCTTCAAGATCTACAATCTTATGGTTTTAGAATTTCAAGATGCTGAGTTTGGGTTTTTGATAATTGATAGAATTCAAAACCCACTTCATAAATGTTGTTCCCATGGCCTTGATCTTCAATTTGAACCGATTAGAATTTTGATATGTTGAGTTTTGGTCCCTAGAGAATTTTGAAGTTGAGATTTTGCTAGGGTTGCATTTAGGAATGTTATTCTCATGGAATTGATCTATAGGAATATCTAATTAGTTTTCTTGGAAGTTGAGTTTTTGAAAAGTGATTATTTGGAATAAGTGATTTTCAAACTTTGGAATTGACTTTCACTATAGATTTCTTGATACCTTTGATGTGTACAAGTTAATTTTGAAAGAAAAGTTCATCTTGATAATTAAAGTGTTATGGCCGAATCTAGGGTTGTTTAAGGGGCTTGGAAGAATTGATTTTCCACTAGCTTTTTGTTGTGTTTATATCTTGTATGTGAAATTGGTTGTAAATGAAAGATTTTACCCTAATTAATGTGAGAGGGCCGAGAGTATATTGATTGTTTAAGACTTTGGAAAATTGATTTCAACATGATTTGCGGGACTTGTAATTAGAATGACTAAAATTGAGCTTTTGGGTAAATTGAATTTTGGAACTTATAGCTTGTTTAGGGTTTTGCTAAGTTAAGGAATTTAGAGTTGGGAAATTGACAATCTGAATGGAAATTTTGTGTTTTTAACAGTTAAGAAATTCTTGAGTTCAAGTCTTGAAAATTGTTTTAAAAAATTGTAATAGAAGTTAAGTTTTGGGTTGTGAAATTTTTTTGTGACTTAATGAATTGTTTGGTGAAAATATGAAGTTTTTAGGGTTTTTGTGTTTATGGACGGGAATGGAGTTTGAAGTTTTGGAAAGATTTGGAAATTGTAACTTAGAGCTTTTCAAAGTATTTTTTAGGGTTGCCAAAGTTGCTAAAATGTTTTGACTTCCAAGGATCCTTTCTTGTGTATGAAGACAATTGCCCAAGTGTTAGAAACCTTGTAAGTCCAGTAGCTAAGCCTTAGGATTAAGTTTCAAGTCCTAAACTAGGCTATGTTCTTTGAAGGGTTATGAGACTTCAGACTGATTAAGACGAACAAAGCAATGTAGCTAACCGGATCGATAATCACTTCGGTAAGGGCACTTTGCTATTTTAGCTGCTAAGTATATGTATATGATTATAAGAATTTATATGCTATGCTATTGAATTGGTAGTTGACGGTGTTCTGGTAACAACCCGATTTAGAATTGTGTTAATTGAAATATTAATGCATGGATCTGAAGGCATCTGATATGCTGGATTAGAATTGATTGATGATTTAAAGTCTATGAATGACTAATTGGTTGGTAGCATTGCTTGCTTTCGTCATGATATTGATTGATCTTTGATCGATGCTTGAATACATATTGATTGACTATAAGAAAGCATGCTATTAAGCTCATATGAAAAGAGCAAGTCACACTTGAAAGGCATGTTATGTTATGTTTGATAACATGTTGGTTGTATTATGGTTTTTCCCTGATTTTGCTTATTTGCAATGTTGCTATGCCTTATCGCCGATTGTTATCATGTTCGTTGCCGGGGGAAAATATAATAAGCTACCGTGGGGATAGAGTTTATTTCAAAATAAAGTATAAAGATCTTGTTTTGGAAAAGGTAAAGGCTTAATAGATTCAGAAAGAATAAGAAAAGAAACTTTATTTTTAGAAACTTATGTATGTTTAGGAAACATGCTTTCAAGGAAACCTGCGATTAAGACCGTGAGCTTTCAAAATGAATCTGTCCTAATCTTTCTTGAAGGAAAATTCATAATGTACTAAATAGATATATCAAACCCTCTTATGAACTTAAGGACGATTCCCCTTCTTTTCTACAAGTCATATCTTGTAAGGAAACCAAAGACATCTCTTTGGAAAAAGAACTATAAGATCTTCCTCACGAGGAATCATAAGACATGTTTTCTGAAAAGCATTAAGAGACCTTTACGAAAATAATCTCAAGAGATATTTTCCCAAGAAAATAAGGTAGCTTATTCGGGAAAGCATTCATTGGTAGTAGCGGGCGATTTACGCATCGATGTCTACCAATGTGAGATCATTGGACCAAGAGGTCCATGTGACCAAATTTCCTTGATGTAAGGCGGATACTCCGACAAGGATGACCCCATATTCAAAAGGTAACTCGGATTCGTAAAACAACGTTTCCGCAAGGTGGGGAAATTGGAATGAGGAACCTAGACTCGCGTCAAGGCGCCTCTGTTTATATTGTTGTTGTTGTTGTTGTTGTTGTTGTTTGTTCGTGGCATGTAGAATCGTTCATGCATGAACGTTCCTCAGGACGACGTAGTCATCATTCTATCAGCTGATTGGACTAACAGGACTATCCATCCAGCAGGCTTGGTGCAGACTATGTGTAGGCTTGGGGAAGACTATGTGTAGGCTTGGTGAAAACTATGTGTAGACTATGTGTAGGTGTTAAAAGGGTTTTTACGTCTTTTAATAAAAACCTATACTTGAGATGCGTTCAAACCTCTTTTAAGATTCAATTGCAGTATAGTACAGGTGTTATCAATCCACAGAGAGCAAATGAGTATGAGTGTCGTTCTTTAGTCAAGAAGTTAAGCAGAAAGAAAATAGAAGGTGTTTGTTTAGAAATCTTGTGTTGAAAAGCATGAAATTAGAAAGCAAAGGTTGGATGGTTTAACAGATTAAGAAAGCAGTTGGATTATGATTTCGCACTTCGTTATTCAGGATTAGTCTTGTTCTTGATTACAATCACTTAAAACCTTTAATTCACTCCCATCAGTTACTTTCCTAATTGTTGCTTCCACAGGCAATTAATCAAAGCAAACTGTAAACACGCAGGCGTTAAGGAACTAGGTGATCTAACGCTATTCCTAGCAAATTAGCTTCGCCTAGATTAAACGGTTTATGTCAGATTAATAGAGTAGCTTCCACATACAAGATTAATCTCAAATCAAATGATAGGTGATCAAACTAACATAAGCAATAATAGCAAAACTGCTCAATTGAAATTAAAGATAGAAAGTAAACAAAGAACAATCAAAATCCCTTCAAGATGAAGTACTACGCCAAAATCCAACTAAAGAGAGAGCTTAGTTATCCATAGAATGGAAACTAGCTAGCTTACAAGGAGAATCAATGGAAACTAGGATGACGGCGACGTCGCGGGATGCAACCCACGACTCCGGCGAGGTTCCGAGCGTCCGTTGATGGAAATCCTCTTCTTCTTCTCAATCTCGAGCTTTCTCTCACGTTCTAGGTCTGTTCAGAGGTGGCTAGGGTTGAAAAGATCCCCAAAACATGCAAAAACCACGTTTTTATAGGTTCTGGGCGCCGCAGGGGCGCTTAGCGCCCAGAAGGGTGCTTCCTGGCCGCATAGCCGCGTACTGGGGCGCTTAGCGCCCTGTCTTCATGTTCTGGGTGCTTAGCGCCCTGTGGCGGCGCTTAGCGCCCAGAGTCTTCAAATCTACACTTTGCTGGGCGCTTAGCGCCCTGTAGCGGCGCTTAGCGCCCCGAAACTTCTCCAAATCAAGATCCAACCGTCCATATTGAATTTCCATTAGTTAGGAACCACATACTCAAATTTTAGCTAAATCCAACGGTTAACGAATGAGATATTGCAATTTTTCTCAGGCTGCTTCAAGATTTCTGCATCAAAAAGTTGGGATTAGAACTGAAATCATTGGAGCTTCAGTGAATCCATGCTCTTTCTCATATATTTAATCCTGAAACACCATAAATATGTTAAAAACAACAAGAATATGCATTCTAACACAGAATTAATAGCAATTCATCATTCCTTTGCAAAACATACATTTCTTGGGGGGTTTTTACAATTAAAACTCATAATAAGTGCCTAAAAACAATGTTAAAACTATGAACGTTTGGCACTTATCAGTAGGCCTGGAGCATACTATGTGTAGACAATGAAATTGGGATAACAAACTTACCCCCAATCAGCTAAGTGTCGGCTTAGTGCAGCACCACAGATATCCGAATCATATTAGACAATAGCAGCATCATGACATCTAGACTATTTCTGAAATGATTGATATGTGTGCCTGAAATTGATTATTGAGTGTGTTTTGGTTGCAATTACGCTTCACTATAAACGATGCTTGATTTGTGAATTGCTCTACATAACTGTAGTTGGAATTGCTTAGTATACATATATATAACTGTAATGAAATGGACATTACTAGACATGATTATATATGCTGACAATTGTTATTTCTCCCATGTGATCACATGGGGAGTTTATTGTTATGAAGTTGACCCTTGCACCTTATTTGTTGTTTGTGTTTGGGCGACCCGTCGCCAGCTAAGTAGCTGTTAGCTAAAGGGCACCCGGTGATGACGAAGGGCACAAGGATAAGGAGGACTTTTTCACGACGCTGATAGGTGTTTGAGCACTAATCCTCCTACAAGGGATATGTATACATAAAGTATTGTGCTGTAATAAGTCATTCTCGGGTATATGGGTATATGTAATGCATTCTGCCTTTGCATGTTTTGAAAAAAAAAATCTCTTTTTCATAACCGGGAAAAATGATTAGCATGTTTATTTACTGTTCATTGACTACAACAAAGCCTTGAAAATCGGGGCGTTACAGCTATCGATGTCCAGTTGCGATAAATGTAACGAAGATTTCTTTGATCCTATGTTTATATGATTGATGGACCATATTCTCAGAGAAGTTATTTGATAAAGATAACAGTTTTGAGCTCATATGGTTATTTTATACTACAAATGATATAATGACAGATGTGGCTCAAGTGGGAGATTGTTAGATATTTTACTAATATGTGGGCCTATATATATAACTAATCATGTGTTAAATATATCTTAAAGATTATCCCCTTTTAGAGTGATCTACTATGAATTATATTTTGGAATTTTTAACATCTCACTTGGTATGTGTTTATAATGTGTAGAGAGCATAAATGTTATTTCAAGAGAAGAGTGTTAACCACGCACTTTTTATTTGGTTGAAAGTAATTTGTTTTATACTAAATTAGAACAAGGATTAGTATGATTTAGTATATCGCACATTAATTTCAACTAATAAGAAAAGAGTGTTAAAAAAATAATTTGTTAGCATCTTTTAAACCTATATTTGATAAGTGATGATCGCAGTGGTTAAAAGTGGATATTTGAAATTATAAGTCAAATGTTTGATCCTTAGGAGACATGTTCTTAACAAAAAGACATTTATCCTTCACCACACTGTGTCGGAATTGCGAGAGCAATTAAGTAAAAAAAAATACATCATTTTGTTCTAGTGATAAGTGATACCGATGAAATAATAGTTTGCTTATCAATTCTCAATTATACTAAAGGTAAATTTCAACCCACGAGTTATTACAAAAAGTCTTAACTTGTTACAGTTATTTAATCTATTTATTTTAGATACATATTTACTTACACTTAATTTTGAATAGATGATTTTTTTAAACTTTTTTTATTCATTGAAAAATAAATCAAAAAAGAAAAAGTTAAGAAATAGAAAATGAGTCCCTCAACAAGAGATTCTCCAACTTAACATATGGAACATCAAACACGGGAATTTCAGAAGACGGGGAATGGGCACTAGGTCTCGCAAGCCAATCCCAGCCATGTTGCAACCACGCTGGATCTGGTTTGTGATGATTCTCCACTCCACATGCAGGGAGCTTCCTAATGTCATGAAAAACAATGTATCTTCAAGTGA
This sequence comes from Acmispon strigosus, assembly GCA_030819835.1. Lineage (NCBI taxonomy): Eukaryota > Viridiplantae > Streptophyta > Magnoliopsida > Fabales > Fabaceae > Acmispon > Acmispon strigosus. The sequence continues at coordinate 39,823,375 of JAUAMA010000005.1, read as the reverse complement.
AGACTAGCTCAGCGCAATCAACCTCGCACCATACTTCATTGCAAGGGCCTCGGAACCGAGAGCATCACCCCCATGCATCTGCACACACAGCAGAAAATGAGTCCCTCAACAAGAGGTTCTCCAACTCAACACATGGAACATCAAACACAGGAATTTCGGTAGACAGGGAATGGGCACTAAGTTTGTGACAATTGTCCACTCCATGTGCAGGAGCTTCCTAATATCATCAAAAAAAAGGTGAAAAACACATTATATGTATCTTCAAGTGAAGACAAGCTTAGCGCAATCAACCTCTGTGGAGGTGATTGTCAAATTTACTCAACCTCTCACCCTTCACTCATGAGGGTCTAGAAAGATTCTAGCTTCGTCACGATCATAGCAAATCCTCCATCAAGCTTTCATAGTCGTCCAAAAAATAAAATCACTTTAATGCAGCGTAGTTTTGTCATATGATTTAGTACATCTTTTTTAAACATACGTGGATTATAATATGACTCATCATTAGACACAGGTTCATCATTATTTGTAAAATTATCATATACAATTTAATAATTTTACAGAATGTGTAAAACTCATTGGTCAGTCCCTACTATTTAGTGTGTTGGTTGTAGGGTGAGAGTTTAGTCTCAAGGCTATCGGATGTGGGGATACCTTAGTTAAGAAGAAAATGATTAAATATGTTTTTAATCCCTGTAAAAATGGTTGAATTGGATTTGGTCCCTCCAACAAAAATTCACAGTTCTTATCTGAATAGGAATATGAAATATGTAAAGTTACTTCTTGCGGTATATTTTATGGGGGATCAAAACCACACTAATGTATTTTATAGCGGTTAAAAACCGTCACTAATACACAAAAAACACCACAAAATGAACAACAATAAGTAATTTCACATATTTCATTAATATTGGGGCAAAAAGCTATGAATTGTTTTTGGAGGGACTAAATCTAGTCCAACTCAATTTTATAGGGACTACAAAACATATTTTAAAAAAAATTAAGAAACTTGATTATCTCAAGGGAAGTGTGAAGAATTTTCCTATGTAACCATAAAAAAGGAAAGTGTGAAGAGTTTCCGGTCAGGTCAAAATTCCAACTAAAATTCAATTGTTGCAACTTTGACTCTGTATTTTCCTCCTAATCAATGACCAGCTCTGCAACATGACGAAAAGTTGAGGGAATTTCCAAGGCTTCATTCAAACGCATTGTAATAATAATAACACTCCATAAAACGAAAAATTCAAAGCTGAGACATTTTTATATTTGATTCAGCTAACATATAATTTCAAATTATATCATTCAGGTCAATCAAACCTGAGGTTAAATTCCCCAAAATTCCACAATTATTTTATCACCACTACCACCAGCACCGGTTCCAGCTCCTCCCATTTCCACGGTGGCCTGAAAACCCCATTTGTGCCAACCCATTTGTTTTCCACCTTCTCTCACAAACTCAACCAACTGGGAGTTGCAGCACTTGACCTTTCACTCCCATCTTTCCGGTAATTCATATTTCACAATTTTCTCCATAAATTTTAGTTGTGGTTTGTTTATTTTAACTTTTGGACCATGTTTCATCAGTTTGTAGTTGCATTGTTATTAAGTATGTGGTTCTGGTAAGTTTCTAGTACTGCTCCTTCATCATGTGTTGTATGCTGCTGCTGCCTTTGCTTTGTAATTGTATGTGGTGTTGTCACTGCTTACTTGTAGCATTTAATTGATGTTTATCAGTGAATTCCTTTGTTGATTTTGTGCTTAAAAGTCAGAGCTTTAACTTCCTTTGTTTTATTGTTAATTGACTTATGGTTGAGTTCAAATATGTGAATTGATTTTAAGTCAGGTGGAGCCAACTTAATTGAGGTCTGAATTTGATTTTATAAACCCAATCACACGATCATACTTGATCGGGTACTTGTGATTCTGAATTGAGTTGAGCCTAAGTCTGCCTATGTTGTGCTTTGTCGCCGGTCAATGCATAGCCGGTCCCGAGCCTTAGTACAAGCGGAGGGTTGTGTTACGCGATCGATAACCAATATAGTAATACTTTGTTATATCTTTAGGAGATGGACAAATGATTTAGACAAGATAACAGAAATGAAATTATTAGAGCGAAAGTAGTAGTGGCAATTGCTGAGGGAAAAATGACAAAATATCACCTAAGATGATTTGACCATGTGTGGAGAAGACTTATAAATATCCCTGCAAGAGAAGTTGATGAGATGGAGAATAGTCTGATGAATGATGGTGCAGAAAGATCAAGGAAAACTCTAAGAGAAATCATTAAAAAAAGAAATAGATTTAGATGGCCTGTGTGAAAACATGGTTTTTGATAGGATACATTAGTGCTGCTTTATCAATTACCTAGTGGGAATAGGTTTTTTCTGTTTTATGAGTCAAGTCGAGCCTATGTTACTTTTATCTTTTCTCATCTTGCATTTCAAGTTCTAGGGAGATCTTTGTGATCTATAATGCATTGTTTGGTTCATCATATAAGATCTTGTAAGTTGATATTATTACAATCCAGTGATAGCAGATGTATGCTTCATTCGCATACTGTCTGAATTATTATATCCTATGACTCTATTATATTGATGTTTGTAGAATATGACCACATAGGAAATGAAATACATAAGCATGAGTCCCCTAACATTTCTTATAATATCATATCTTAAGTTTCCTCTATCCTATGGTATCCTAGTTGATGCAATATCTGGAGCCATTTTATTTCTGTCCTATCAGATCTACATGACAATGTTTTTTTGCCACTGATGCAGGTGTTATGGGGATATCATTGTTAAAGACGCTCTCTAATGGCATATCCTCATTTTTGCATTTATCATCTTCTGGAAAAATGAACTCAGAACTTGTATCAAACTATTGTCAAAAGGCAGAGAAGGTTCTAAAGCTTTTGAAACCAATTGTTGATGTTGCCGTTCAGTCTGATTTAGCTTCTAATGAAGGGCTTAGTAAGCAATTCAAGGAACTAGTTCTGGCTGTTGATGAGTTGAGGGAGCTTATTGAGAACTGGCATATATTATGTAGCAAATTTTACTTTGTAAGTCTCATTGCAATATCTAAATCTCTGTTTGTAGATATATGTGGAACATGTATATAGGTTATTACTTCATGTTGTGCCACTGTGCTTCATCAATGATTTGCTCTGTACCTAATGTTCTCCAAAGTATAGCTTCTTTTAATCAAGTTTATTTGTGTAGTACTTCCCTTGTATGAGGTTGCATACATGTTAGGAACCAGATATCACTCTCATTCTAACTTTTGCCTTCATCTTCACCTTGTCGAGGGATATGCGAATAGTTTTGAAGCGAACAGAGTGCTAGTATACTTGCTTGTGTTGGATTGTCATCTAGTATAGAAGTACAATTTGAGCCTGTTTGGATGTGGAGCAAATAACACATGTTGGAGGTTATCTAGTGCTTTTTCTAGTAGGTAAGCTCCAATAAGTGCTCTTTGATCTGCATCCAAACGGGATCTATGTAGTAGTTTCCCGGCCATGACTGCTTCTTAAAGATGTTTTTAACTTTCTTTTAAGTATGTTTTGACTCTCACTGTTTCCTTTTTCTTAATAACTAGGTTGTGCAAGTTGAACCCTTGATATCAAGAATTCAGGTTTTAGGGCTCAATATTTTAGAGCAGCTGAAGGTTTCGCAGCAATGTTTCTCTGATGATTTGGGACCTGAAACTTCATCTGCCATTGAAGAAGCTATTATTGAACAACTGGAAGGCGCAGGACCCAGTTCAGAGGTCCTCGCAAAGATCGCCGAGAACCTGGGCCTAAGGACTAATCAAGAGGTTCTGATTGAGGCTGTGGCCCTGCAAAAGTTGAAGGAGAATGCTGAACAATCTGAAAAGACTGCAGAAGCTGAATATATCGATCAAATGATCTCTGTTGTGACTCGTATGCATGAGAATCTTGTTATGCTTAAGCAAGCTCAGAGCTCGGTCCCGGTGTCAGTACCTGCTGATTTTTGCTGTCCTCTCTCTTTGGAGCTGATGACAGATCCAGTCATTGTAGCATCCGGACAAACCTATGAACGGGCTTTCATCAAGAACTGGATCAATCTTGGGCTAATTGTTTGTCCAAAGACACTTCAGGCTCTGGTTCACACCAACCTAATACCTAACTACAACGTAAAGGCATTGATCGCAAACTGGTGCGAATCAAACAATGTGAAGCTTATTGGTCCCATTAAGTCCACAAATTTATATCAACCTTCTCTCCTTAATGGGTCTATGGAGTCTGATTCAATCAAGGAATCACCTGTTATAACTTCATTAGGTGGAAACAACCAAGAGGGATCGTTGTCATTGCATTCATCAACTTCAGAAGGTTCCTTAAGTGCCATGGTTAATGGACAACATGTGGATCTTGTAAGACACACAGGTTCAGATGACGGGTCTTCCAGCTCAGATGAAGGGAGTGTGGATTCACCATCTGTAAGGGAATCTTCCAATGCCTCAATCACAGAACAATCTCAAACCCATGTTAGAACTGCTTCTGATTCCAGTGCACTCTCTGGTGAAAATTTTCCTGAAGGCATAGAAGATGATAATCCGCGCTTGACCAGTGAAGATGCTTCTGGGGAACTAAATCCAAGGCCAGATAAGGATGCAATTGAGATTTCACCTCAATTGCATGAGCCAAGGAAACAAAGCCAAACTGCATGGCAACGGTCATCAGAGAGATTCGCTCCTACGAAAGTGTTTTCTCCTCCTGTTGAAACAAGAGATGCTCTTTCTGGTACTGAAACTCAGGTTCGGAAATTGGTGGAGCAATTGAAGAGCGAGTCTCTTGATACTCAGAGAGAGGCAATAGTTGAACTACGCCTTCTTGCTAAACAAAACATGGATAATAGAATCGTGATTTCAAATTGCGGATCCATTGGCTTATTAATTGATTTACTTCAATCAACTGATGCAATAATCCAGGAAAATTCAGTTACAGCGCTTCTTAACTTGTCAATCAATGATAACAACAAAACTGCAATTGCGAATGCTGGTGCAATTGAACCTTTGATTCATGTCCTTAAGACAGGGAGCGAAGAAGCCAAGGAGAATGCAGCTGCAACACTTTTCAGCTTATCTGTTGTTGAGGAAAACAAGATTAAGATTGGTAGGTCCGGGGCGATTGAACCACTGGTTGATCTGTTAGGGAATGGAACACCTAGGGGAAAGAAAGATGCTTCCACTGCTTTGTTTAATTTGTCGATTTCTCACGAAAACAAGGATCGGATCGTGCAAGCGGGTGCTGTGAAGCACCTTGTAGAGTTAATGGACCCTGCAGCAGGAATGGTTGATAAGGCAGTTGCTGTTTTAGCAAATCTTGCAACCTTACCAGAAGGAAGAAGAGCAATTGGTCAGGAAGGTGGGGTTCCTGGTCTGGTTGAGGTTGTGGAGTTGGGTTCGGCTAGAGGGAAGGAGAATGCAGCCGCAGCTCTTCTACATCTTTGCTCAGACAATCACAGAGTTTTGAACACTGTGCTCCAAGAAGGAGCTGTGCCACCATTAGTAGCATTGTCAAAGTCAGGCACCCCAAGGGCCAAAGAAAAGGTTTGAGATTGAGTTCTTTCTCTATGTCTATGGTTTCATATTTTAGTTAGTTGCCTTTTGTTTTATAATTGCTATTGTTACATAAAGTGGTGATGGATTATTTTTTCCATGTAGGCGTTGGCTCTTCTTGATCGATTTAGAACCCAAAGAAATGGCGGAGCAGGAGGAAGGGCTTGATTTTCAATTCCCAACCTCTTGAGCCAACCAAAGGTTTTGAAATAACTCTTACAAAACATCTTTGATTTGTTTGAATATCCAATGGCCTCCGCAAAATGGACGTGTTCAAAATAAAAAGTGAATTGAACTGTTCTTATGGATTGATACGAAAGTTCATTGACGTCGTTGTACTGAACTGGCATTCATGACATTATGCACATAATGTATGTAAAGGTTATTATTGTTTATACTTGCTTGTAAAGAGGATAAATATGTCTGGAGAAGGAGGATTAATTGTGTCCTCATGTGAAAATCCTGCGACGTCAAGATAAATTACACGTGCGCAAAATGCTTGTGGACAAATAGCTGTATTTGTTTTATTACCTTGATAGCAGGCAGGCAAGGCATCTATCTCCATGCTCTGCAAAATAGTTACCATTACCACAGAGTGTAATGTTTTTTATGGGCTGCATTTGAAAGGATATAGATATTGGGGGACTTTTTCTTTGTAAGCAAATTTCATATTCTTTGCAAGTAATACATTCACCGGGAAGTGAATGTGACCCAAACCAATAAGTGTATTCTGTTGGGTGAATGTGCATTGAAAATTGTGATTTTGATTTACAATACATTAAATGTTGTTTTAAACTGAAAATCAAACATACACTAAATGTCCAGTTCTTTAATCTCAGGGTGTGTTTTTTTTTTTCGTTAAGGAGGACATTTTTGCTAATGGGACAAAAATGTGAGAAACAAGAAAACACACTCAGACTTTGTTTGCAAGTATGATTTTGGAGATGGTAGAGACTTTGTTTGCAAGTCTGCTTTCCCCTTGCTTGTGAGTTTTTTAAGTGGGGGAAGACTTTGGGTAATTGTTGAAAACCCTCCAACACCTCTCAAAACCCTCCTTTTAACTATTTTGTGAAGTTCCCCCAACTTTAGGAGTTTTGAGCTTCAAAATAAGAGGATGACTTACCTCCCTTCATCATCATCATAGGATAGGTCCACAATCAAGGATCAAAACCTAAGAGTGAAGGCTTTCTATTATATCTCTATCCAACCCATGGAAGCCTCCAAAGCTCGGATTGTAGTCAAAGCTTAGATTTGCGATTGTGCACTATCGCAACTGAGTATCAAGTTAGGCCCAATCTGAATAATTGTTGGCTGAACTTGAACGTCCATAGAACCAATCCAAAAAGTGAATTACATTTGGTGAATGTGTTTCGGAGTGTTTTTGAAATCTGAAAAATGACATTGCAACACAAAATTAAAATAAACACACACTTGACATTTCAAGTTTAATAGCTTTTCAAAACCTAAATTAAGTTAGACCAGGTATATGCCTTAGTAAATAAGGATGATAAAGTGAGTTCGACTTGGCGAGTCAACCCACTTAACTCGGCAGGTGGGCAAGTTGGGTTATTCAACTCACAAACCCGTTAACCCGCCCCCACTTAAACCACCAACCAGCGGGCCAACGTCGGGGCAGAGCGAGCCAACCTACCGAACCATTCTTTTTTTAAAAAAAAATATTGTAATTTTTAGTATTCTTGGTGGGTTGAGGTGGGCTGACTCGTGGACAAACCTACCAAAAGATAATATTTTTAAATGTTATTACATCATATTATCAATTCTATTATATTGTGTGGGCCAACTCGTCTTTCCACTCCAGCCGGTGGGTCAACCTGCCTCACCTCACTTAAGGCAGGTTGAAAGTGAGTCTGGGCAAGTTTATCCATTTTGCCACCCTATTGATGAAGATATAACAATCTCCTTTGCACTTTGATATCAAATTTTTGGGAGTAGTGTGTTCTCTCTTCACTGGGTAACGAGTTACGATATGTTTGGATGCTCGTTGCGCGAGTACTAACAATCGTTAGAATGCATTCGAGACAAAAATGAACTGAACGTGTTTTATAAATTAAGATGAAAACACGCTCACATCAACTTAACTGATATCTAAATACATACTTAAACATCTCAAATTCGGAAGTTTTTCAAATTTCAGAGTTAGGTTAATATACTCTTAAATATGGAGTTAGATATTCTAGCAACTCTAATCACTTCATCAACCTCCATTAACTATAAGGTGATATATTAACGGAAGGACAAAATTAATTTGCTTATTTTTAAAAACAAGAGATAAAAAAAAGCTCAAATGCAATATTAAGAAATTAAACCAAAAATTACGATTTGTATTAGCTTTGTATTCAATCTGTTGAAAACTCAAAGCCAAAGGCTATATGAACAAAATACCTATTCAATTTAATTGTGGGTACAACAATAAACACATCCTTGAATGACAGTTTCTGTCAAGGCATTGCTTTGCATTTATTCCTTACAATAACTCAAGTAAAAATTAAATTGAACTAAACCCCAAAACAATTGATACACTCCAAGGCACAAGAAAACACATAAACACATCAACTAACTAAAGATCACCACCACTTTTGGTGTGTATCTATATGTACCAAAGAACACACACAATTCACTTGATTTGTTTTCTCATCTAATTTGCTCTCTTGCAATGCTTCCTAATCTGGCCTTTCAACCCAGTTAAAGGCTTGATGTTCCCCATCTTAATCATCGCGGTAACAAAGTCGGATTCGAAGGCCTTCTGGTTGTTGCTGTAAGTTCGAACAAGCGAATCTGTGGAACCTCCACTGAAGAGAACCTGGTCAGAATGGAGTAGCCCCTTCTTGTTTATGAGGTTCTTGTAGTACAAGTTATCAAATTGGTTTGGGGTTTTGAAGTCTAGAACTGCTACATTGTTGTCTCTTATTGTGCCACTAGTCCTTGGACAATTCCTCTGTCTTGCCTTCGCGAATAAACTGTTGATGTTGTTTGTCTCATTGTATATATGTTGTCTGAAACTAGAACACTTTGCCTTCCCAATTGTGTGGGCTCCTGAAAACCACAAAAACAAAGGTTGAATTAATTAACATCACTATAATCTCGGATTTGAGTTCCTTCTGATTCTAAATTCAAGCATTTATAAGTAATTTGAGTTGTTCAATCAAAATTAGACGACTCATATATTTCATTAAGTTTGGATGACTCAAATAGGTTCAAAATTTAATTTTAATCTCAGTTACATTTGTGGTAGAGCGGGCCGTTATACTTATATATACTAAATGGTTAAGGAAAATGTTGGATGGATATATTAGGCATAGACCTCCCAAATTTTAGTAGTGAAAAGAAAGAGAAAACATATCAATAAAAAAAAGTGATTAATATAATATTTTTGGTTTTATCAAGTGAGAATATCCAACATTTATGAGACTAACTCTCTCGAAATCGGATATTACACTAAGTGGTAGGACTCTCCCGACAAATCTTTCTCCATACACACCGTCCACGGATCGAACCCTCAACTAAATGGTTAAAAAGTCCAACCTCTCGAAATCGGATATTACACTAAGTGGTAGGACTCTCCTGACAAATCCTTCTCCATACACACCGTCCAGGGATCGAACCCTCAACTAAATGGTTAAAAAGTCCAGTCATCTACCAACTGTGCTGGAACTTGTTGATCCATTAATATAATATAAGATGTGTTGGGATAAAAGTGCAAGGATAAAAAGTAAAAATGAGTGTATTGGTGAATTTTATGTTTGAATTAATGTTTAAAATCATGATTCAATAAGCAGATCATTCTTGAGACAGAGGACTTACTGAAAGTGAAAATTAAATGGTATTCCTGTATGTTTAACCGTGGAAAAGTATTAAGAGAAAACCAGTCAACAATGTCATCTGTTTTATCAATTGGGTAAACATGATTTTCCTTTCACCATTCTTTTTCTTTCTTTAGAAATTATGCTTTTTGCTTAGAAACAGAGCATGGCATGCAATGTACGTGGTTGTTTAAATGTCACATCCAAGTCCACCAGATGGAACCCATATGCACATCATTAACAAAACCAAAAGGCACATTATTAACAAAATGTGTCACTTCAGTAACAGGAAAATGGTTGCATAATTTGATAGAAAAGAGATAAGAGAGAAGGAGTAAATTTGATAGAAAAGGACATATACCAGATAAAGCAACCATGTCTTTTGTAGAGAGGCCTTGAGCTTGAAACCTTGAGATGAGATTGCTGAGGGTAGAAAAGGGAGAAGGAATCACACCACTGCCTGCATCATTGAAGCTGGCTGTCTTGGAATCCCTTCTTCCAAGTTTAACCTTCCAATATGGCCCTCCTAGCTGCATGATATAATGATAGAAATAGTATAAGTTGCATGTTTAAAAACATTTTCTAAATTCACAGCTGTCAAAGATTTCACAATAAAAATTTAAATTTATAGTGAGATCGATATATGTATATTATACTATTCTTTACATTTTTTAATTTCTTAATAAGTGTCCTGCGAGTTATTAGTTATCCATAAAAATGAATACATACTTAAGGACCCTTTTGTAAGCAATTAATTAATTGAAAATTTTGTTCACAAATTTAGTGCTAAAAAGTTGCACTATGAAATTTAGGGTTTGATTTTAAAAACTAAAAATTTAAAAACCTGCTTGGCACAATTTATTTTTGAAAACTGTTTTTTAAAACAATTCTTGTTTTTAGTTTTAAAAACTAAAATACCAGAACAGCTAAAAGATGTTTTCAGTTTCTGGTTTTAGTTTTCAAAATTCAATTTTTTAAATGCTGGAAAACATTTTATTCAACAGTTTTTTTCTGTATTTATTTTAGAAAAGATTTTTTAAAAATAATTTCTAAAAACTGTTATCGAACATATTAAACTTACAATTGCAACAGAGTCACGAGCAGTAATGGCTACAATATCAGCACATGACACGACACCAGGGCACACTGCCTCCACCTTAGACTTGATGGCATCAATGACTTCAAATCCTCTCAGGGAATTGTTGTTGGGAGCTGCAGTCTTCTCTCCTTTGAAGGAGGAAGTGTCATCAAGTAGTACTGATCCATCACAACCCTGTTTTGAAGCACAACCAAACAATCAATAAACAAACTGCAAATTCTATTCCAACCCATTATAAACAATCATTTGTTTGCCATTTCACCACCTGAAAGACTTGTCAAATTACTGCATTGTGAAAAAGAAAAAAACACAGACTACTTCTTTTCAAATAGAAAGTAAGTATTTAATTATGAAGCATGACATTTTTGAAAGATTTTATTCATATGAAGCATTTGTTAAAAAAACAATGGAGATTCATGTACACATGGAATATATACGACACATGCGACAACTAAAGTTGGTGGGGTTCTTATAAACTCTTCAATTTGTGTTGGTCAAAAATCACCATAAATTACAGGTATTGTCAGTGTCGCACGAATTGTGCGGTTAATTTTATATAGTGACTCAAATTCCAATATGAATTTTTAAATATGACGAGACCGATACATAGATTTCGAGCCTATGGGCTTTGGGCTGAATTTCCTATGTGCCATAAAAGAATGATGCATATCATAGAGGGATTGGCTAAGATCATCTTACTTCCTTTTTTTACTAGAGAAATAATATATAGATGGGTTTGTCTAAATGACCCAAATAATTTTCGTTAAACATCCAACAATTATACTATTTAGGGGCAATTTTGAATCGCTCCAAATGTTAACCGCAGTTACAAATTATTTTAAAGCTGTGTATTGAAAGATGGTTGATGAAATGTGTATGTACACTTCATATTTTCATTTATGGTTTTTTATGCTTATGCTATTATTAACAGCAAGTGTCACATCATTCAATAAGACTTGTTGAAGGAGATAGAAAGAAAGGAAAATAAGTACATAGGGTTGAATCGCACACATAACTTCATGAAAGAACATGATATTTCCAATTTTTTTTTTAATTTAGTAAGATTGTCTAATGTTTTAAGTTGCTAAAGGAATGAATATTTGAAGGACACATTCTTTCAAATTGAGACTCACGTTGCGTGATATTGTCACAATATTACAGTTACAATCACATCACAATACAATTTTAGTGTTTGAAAATTACAGAAAATATAAAATAAAAATGTATAATTCAATACCACAACCGCCACATGCTAGACAACAAATATTGTAATAGTTGCACTAGACCACGCCACATCATTGGTCTTAAAGTCCTCACATAAATTATAAATTATTCTTTAGTTGCACCGTTTTTAACTTTTGTAAACATATAATTTATAAGTATGAAATAAAGTCTATATCTTAAAAGAATGACAGTAAAATAGTTGTCCGAAACTTAGCTATTAAAAAATTATGAATTTTGTTATTTCCCATAGTAAAATTATAGTAATTTGGTAGTAGTATTTAGATTCACCACCTGTTCTGGTAGACGCTAGACAATGCTTATTATTTACCATTTTTTCTTTATCTATGTAGTAGATTAAGATAGAATTTTAGTGTGATAGAATTTTAGTGTGTTAATTACAAAATTGTAAAATAATAGTGATCCAATAATAAAAAAGAATAGAATTATATAAGATTATGGAGGGATGAGTGTAAGAGACATGAGATTTTGAAGGTGAATCATTCAATGAAAATTTAAAATAATTAAATTCAGCAACTGCAATATGTATACAATATCTGCAATACCAATTGCAATTTAAAACCATGCAATATGATAAGGCATATCCTAATTTTGAAAAAAAAAATTAACACCAAAATGAAGTTTTGTTTCAATATATTAAAAGAATTAGGCAATTAGCCGATTGGAAGCTAAGGAATTACTCTAAAATTAAGATTATATATATATATATTGGGGGGTATCAAGTGAGAGCGATGTTTATTATGAGAGATGAGAGCATTAAATCATGGCCGTACAACCATTTATGAGTGGTTGAGATTAAAAGTAGTTTAGTGGTCACATGACTTTTTAAAAAAGTCACATGTCATTTTGTTTTAATCTTGACCATTCATGGTAGATCTAATGGCTAAGATTGAACGCTCTCATCTCTCATAATAAACATTGCTCTCACTTGATATGCTCCATATATATATATATATATATATATATATATATATAGCTTTCGAAAAATAAAATCTTAAAAACTTAAGAGTAAGAGTAATTTACATTGACAAAGCAGTCATGAAAGAAGAGGCGAAGGAGAGAGCCTCCCATGCGTGGTTCTTTAGCCACAGCAGAATGAACAACAGATTGTACAGCATTGAAAACCTTGGGACACCTCTTAACATAGAAGTTCTCAGAGAGTTGAGCAGAATTAGAACTCCCTATAAGCAAAACCATGAACAAAGATAACACAAGAATGGTAGGAGATGATGATGATGATGATGAAGAAGAAGAAACTGCCATTTTGCTAAGGAAAGCTTTAGAAGAATGATGGCTGGTCTAAGAAAGTATGCAGGGTAAACACTACAATATATAGAGAGAGCTAGGGTGACACAAAGAACTAGTGTGAGGCCATGGCAACACACTCTCACCTAATCCTTAAAGACTTATCAAATTATTGCATGGCATATAACACTTCTCTAAGGTGGATTGAATTGACTCAATTATATGGATGGAAGATGATAACTTATTTATTTTGTAATAATTTCAGAAACAATGCTTTTCTCTAATACAAGTATTTCTACAAGATACAAAAGTGTATTGATAGTTAGAAATTACCACAAAAGTGGAGTATCTGGTAGGATTGGCACAATATTTGTGTATTGGGATTGTTAAAATAAAAACAAGCATGTAAGACTTGAATAACCACAAATGGTTAACTAAGAATGTTTTGGTGAAGTGAATTTTGTCCAGAGATTAGGTTTTTCCTTACTGTCTACAATGTAGTGAATGTGTTTGGCTGTAGTGAGGTTGACCGTTCAAAAAAAGTTGCAAAAAGCTCGCGCTGTTTGTTTATTATATTTTATTAGAAAGAGAAATGTCACTTGGATTGTGCTTGGCTGTTAATATTATCAAAATAAATTAAGAATAATGTTTTGCTGGCATTTCTTTTCCATTTACAATAGACATAGGTAAGAAGAGAAGAAAGAAAAATGAGTGGTATCGTATGAGATATGACAAGAAATGAAAGAGATAAAAAACATATATGAAAGTAAGATAAAAAAGAAAGTAAAATGTAATAAATCATTACTCATAAATTAAATAATGTTCATGAAAAAGAGAATATAATAAATAAAGTTTGTACCAGCTAAGACATATAGGCAAGTTGATGAAGATTCCATACAGACAATTATATGCCACAGAGAGCTCGACAATTTATAAAGTTACCAAACTAAAATGACAGCAAGCAATTATGTGAGGATGACGGGTAGGTAGCTCACTTGATTAAACTAAGGGTAATGAAGAGTGAAGGGTCAGGGTTTAAATTTTAGAGAAATAACTAATTTATCAACAACTAATAACAAACATTTGCTGATAAAAAATAAATGTGAAGGATGACAAGGTCTCGTTCTTGATAGATCGCATATTCGTATTTTTATTCATCTTCATAAAGTAAATATAAGTCTTCTGTAAATATTTTTTGAATTTGTTTTATGCTTTATATTGAAAGCGTCATCTAAAAAAAGTGTTAAAAAACCAAAATGAAAGTAATTATGTTTATTTTATTTCTAAAAAATATTTCTCCCTGCTTTCCATCCTACTAATGTTCTCTTGCATTTTAGTCAATGTTATGACGTTTCTAATCTCTTTTGCTTTATTGAAAAGAATCTAATCCTACTAGTAGCTGTTGTTGGTCTTTTATGGTGCACTTTAGACGGATTAAACGCTAAACCTTAAAAAGAAAAACAGCCAAGAAAGAGACATCATTTGAATAAAAAATTACTTTAGCTAAACGGAAAAAAAGTAACTCGCGTAGCCTTTGTTTTGTTCTTCCAATGAGCTATAGTTGATGCTCTTGATTCCTTGTGGTAAGTGGCTTGGCGGCGGAGCTAAGATTTTAATTTAGTGGTGACTAAGAATAAAGTGTATATGAATTTTTAAAAAAAAATTTAATTTTCATATGCATAATTTGTGTACAATGGTTAGTATATTTATTAATAAAAAGAATAAATATTTAGGTAATTTTTTTTGTTAATTTGAATAAAATGGATACTAACTAGCATATACGCCTCATTAGACCAACAACAAAATGTTAAAAGAAATAAGATAAAGGAGTAGCATCGTCTTAAAAAGTAGTAGAAAAGTAACTTCATATAATAAAGAACCAAAGAGAATAACAATAACTTGTCTCTCCAAAGAAAAAAATAGCGCCCTTAGCCTGTGAAAGAGTGGATAGAGAGCACATCACAAAAGCAAAAAGCGTGCGCTCTGATATGTTTCATAAGTAAATGTGAAAGGTGAAAAAGATACAAACTTTTAAAGAAAGTTATATCTAAAAAATCGCTTTGGACTTATCTAAAAAATTAAAATATTATAAAAGACCTTGTAAATGGGCAAGTGAAACTGTGAAAGTGAGTTCACGTGACTACAAACAAGAGTAGAAGATGGGGTCAAAAGATCATGACACATTGATAATTTAACATATATAATATATTTACTATTACTTAGAGTGGTGCCACATCAAATTTTACATAGTATTAACAAAGAAAACCAAAATTTTGAGGGTGGCCATGGTATGACCTAGTCACCCCTAAATCTGCCACTGCTTGCGATGGTGCACGGTTCAGAGAAGATCTTTCAGTACAGTGGTGTGATGTTGACATGGCGGTGGAGGTACCTGCAAAGGCATTGACACTCAAGTCAGTATGAGAATATTGGAGAAAAGTTCAAAGTCAAATAAGAACAATGAGATAGAAAAATGAGTAATTCTTGTGAGTTAACAAATGATCAAACATGTATTTATATGCATGGTAAAGGTTGTACCCGAGGCCTTGTACCCTGATCAAGTTTTTAAGTCTTCCGAGATAATGGTTGCTTGCGAGCAACCTTGCAATGATGTTATAGACATGCATGTTTGAGTCCGCTTGGCATAAGTTGGACAACATGAAACTCGGTTTTGGTCGTCTCGGTTGGCCAATCATGAGTCCACTTAGTTGTGGATCCTCTAAGCTGCCTCGAACGAATTAAGCCGGTAGTCTTCTCGACTGACCAGAGCAGGAGCCCCCGACATGACATGTAATGTGATACATTATCAAGCTTTGAGATGATGCTTCATGAAATGTTTCGCGCTAATGCAATACATAGATTCCAAGATAAAAAAAAACATATTTAAATCATTTAGTTGTCTTAAGATAAGTCTCCACTACAACCTATCTTATAACCGAGATGTAATTTCTAGTGGGCGGTTTTATAGTGTCGATCTTCATTCCTCCTTAAATACTGAAAGGAACCTTTTGGAATTCCTTTCCTTATTTTGGGGGGAATTCTCATTGGTTTTCCAGGCGATTTCACAAGTATCCCAAATTCAAATCATTTGAACCTTAAAATTCACCATTTAGGCTCTGGTTTTTTGTTTGAAAACTCTTCAGGAGTAAGAGTTGTCCAAATTTCGTGCCTATAGATTTCAATGAAAGATTCCTACTCATAAGATCTTGCTTCCCACATTAACTTTCAAACTATAGGATGATTTTCCAATTCTGGTATAATTTCCGTTTTCCACTTTTTTTTTTCACTACAACAGATATACGTTTTAGTGACGGCAAAAGTCTGTTGGCAAAGGATAAAAAAATGTAGGTATATCGCAACAAACCTTTACTAGCAGACAACTTCACATGACAGTAATATATCCATAAGAATAATACTTTAATATATACCTACAACTACTTTTCCATCGATATATTGATGGCAACCCCCAATTTCACTATACCCATGAATAATGTCCCAACGTATAGCCTTTAGTGACGGCTACTACACACACGAAAACCCTTTTATAGAGGTTCTTTAGGGCCTATATTTAATAGTGTATGAAAATGATGTTTGATACACCATTCATGTGGTGTTGTATGTTAGAAGTAGGGGTGTCCATCGGACGACTTTGGTCGGATCCGGGCAAAAAATGTCGGTTTTGTCAGTAAAAAACAACAAACCACCAGGCCCACCACTGTCTGTTCACTATATCGATTTGGTCGGATATCTCATTTTTTTCAGGTTGCGGGTGTTTCGAGTCATCTAGACGGTAAACGAGAGTGCAATTATGAGAAAAAATAATAATACAGAGAAAAGAGAAGAGAATGAAGAAGAAGTAAATTTTCATTAAAATTTCATCTTGGAATATAGTAGAAGAATAAGAAAGCCAGACCAGAACAACCTCAACACAAAAAATGGAAGAGGAACCTAAAAAAAAAAATCTATCAATAGAAATAACCCACTCTGGATATGAACCACCTTTATGACTTATGAGACAGAGCAAGCTTCCGAAGAGAATTGAAGAACTCTGGAAATTATAACTCAGCAAACAAGTGCAAGAGACCACAACAGAAAACTAAACTCAAGAGAACCCACAAATCGAACGCGAAAAGTAGGGCGAACATGCGATCAAACACAGTGAAAGAGATCGGGATCTTCGTGAGGAGGTTGTTGCATAAAAGTGGAGAAAAAAGTTGATATGGGGTGGCTAGGTCATCACGGGAGGAGGGTTTCGCCGGGTGTGGGTGGGAAAGTGGATAGGGGAGAAGAGAAAGAGATGTTGAGACTTGATAGCGACGCACATTTTGCGAATTGGGAAGGGAAGAGAAGCGACGCTAGGGATTTCTTATGCTGTGAGTGGCGAGTTGCGAGAGAGAAGAGAACAAGGTGAAAATGTGTGATGGCTAGGGTTTGCTCACTGATAGTGGTGCAGCGCAAGTGAATGAATGATGAGATAGTGAGTGTTTAAAAGGCTAGGGCTTTCTCACTGGCTGGGCCTGGACCGCGTTTTTTTTAATATTGTTACTTCGGTCATTTCGGTCGAGTTGGAGTCGAAACCAAAACTGACCGCTCAAACTCATGTGAACCCAATTTTGTGGACCACCTAAAACAGCAACTGACTCAGCCCAATTAGTAACAATAAAAAATGGCCGGTTAGTTTGATTTCGAGTCAGGTTGGGTCTTGTTAGACACTCCTATTAGAAGGATCCAAAATAGTCATTTACTTATTTAGATATTCGAGAGTAGGAAAAATGAAATTAAAAGAAATATAATATGATAAAATCATTAATTTATTATTACTTGTTAAACGAAATAATATAAAATCTACTTTATTAATTTTTAGTTTATAATGTTTTAATAAATAATTCAAATAATAAAATGTAATATCATAGTATATTATTCTACTTTACTTTGTTTCTTTCTATATATATATATATATATATATATATATATATATATATAAATGGTAATGTATGTTTAATGATTTGTTTAGTATAGGAGAAAGGGAAATGAGAGAGAAAGAGAAAGAAGTGAACCTTGTTCAAAAAGAGAGGGACAAGAAGAAAAATGTGTTTTGGACCACTTTTTCTAATTATCCCAAATTACTGAGAAAAGTCATTAGGAGAAAATTAATTTTTTCTTTTATTATACCCTTTCCAACTATGCTAATTATATATTTAGTTATGACTAAAATGGTTTTTTCCTAAAATACTAATATTTTCACATATCATTATTTTCCATCTTTTACTCTCATTAATTAAAAACTAAATAATTTATGAAATTACCCTTTTCTTTACCTATCTTCATTTTTCTCTTTTCATTTTCCCATTCATTTTGATCTACTCTGCTTTTCTGACATGTTCTACTTTGGGCCGGTTGGACTCAGGTGAAATCCTTAGTCGGGGATGGAAGAATGGATCTTGATGCTCCAGTAGGCTGTAATGGCACGGGTTACCTGTAAAATGGACTCTAATACTCAAGTCAATATATAATCGAGCAGGGAATCCATATGTAAAAATAGTGCATACCTTTTTGCTGTGGGTAATCATTTATGTATAGACGGTAATAACCATGTTGTTGCTACTGATTCAATTACCATGTTTGTTATGGTTTCTACCTAGTAAAATATCGTAGTTTATCTGGTGAAGAACGAGATATTAGAGAATATCTAAGTTTGTATAGGGTTTCAGAAGTATCTTTTATCTTGTCTAAATTTGAATGTGCGAACAAGATGGTCGACAAAAGTTATGTGCGGGCCGAGTTCACACGCTATATCGATGGCGCATTGGGCCTAATAGGCCGGTTTGTAACTACTTCTCTCAACCAATCAAAGTGTAAGAGTGGTATTGATTTGCAAAGGCTGACAAACATCTTCATTCAATGACCCTAATTAATTCACTTTTTGGTGAAAATAGGCTACTCCCTTCACATACTAACACGTGTTTTTATTTAGAGTAATGATATATTCTCCTGTTTCATCGTCCTACAAATCTTCCTGCATAATTTTTGGTGAAGAGAGTACCAAATTTATTAACTTTTTATTTAATATTTTTTTCGTTTAGTATATAGGAGAATTTTTAGGAGTATATTACTCTTTTATTAAGAGGAACAAACCACTACGCAATTTTTTTGCTTTAAGTAACACTGGTTTAAGCAACAAGCAAAAAGTGTTGCCTAAAAATGCATTAAGAATCAGTTCGTGCTTGTTGTTGTAAGAAGTTCGTTTTAGGCAACACATTTTCTTACAACAATAAATAAGTGTTTTAAAGCTAATAATAAGGATCAATTAATACCTGATAAGTGTTGTGTTTTCATACAATAGGTTACATTTTTTCATCGAGTTACCGTAAAGTACGAGAAACTATTACTAAATGGAATAGGTTACCACCGAAACATGAGACCGTTGGAAAGTGTTGTGTACAGTTTGAGAAACATTTTCAATGTCTATAGCTAACAGTTGCGAAATGAAGACTCCCTCAAACTTGAACTCCAAGCAATAAAGTTTGAGTCGTGGTTGGTTAACCATCGAAAATATCTTAGCACTCACTTTTGTAACAGTTTAAAATCTTCACAAAATAAAAAGTTAAAGAAAAGAATCGTAAAACACATTTTGTATGTCGAAAATCGCCACAAAACATGATGTTGTAGGTGGCTGGCAATATTTACTGGTAGAGCTATCATAACTATCATTAATGATAAAGTTTACATACTTCGAACGTGGAAAATAATTCTATAACCCAAACATTGGTGGCTTGACTAACATAGATAGAAATAGAACAGATTTGACGTTTTAACGAATCAAACTTTTATATCATTGCCGTCTAACATTATTAATGCGAGGCCTTCTAAATCAATATTTAATGAAAGCTAACATTATTAATTATTCATTATTAAATTTAAATTTATATATATTAAAACTTTAAAATAAAAGATAAAATTATGTGCGTATGAGCATTGATTCATTGATATATTAGTGTTGGACACTTGTGACACCAAAAGTACTAGACACTTCACACTTCTACTATCTGATAATTTTTTGGTTAGCTAAATTTTTGCCTAATTTTTTGGTTAGCTAAATTTTTGCCTATATAAAGTTTGAAAATGGTTCGCTGTCAGAATAAAATTTGGATTTAATCTCTAATTTTTGGAAAACTATCTAATTGCAGAGGTGGTGGTCTGATGACCTTGCCACATAATCTTACTAATCCTACCTTAATATTTCACGTGTTTAATGAGGCTGACGTGAAATTTTTCTTTTATATTTAAATTTTATTTTTCAATATGAGTTTACTTTACTAACAGCAAAACTAACCCCATTAATTAACATAACTCAAAAACAAATTAACATTTGAAAATTGAAAATTGTTTTGAAAACTTTGCTAAGTTAACAAATGCAAGAAAAGCAGGTACATAGAGGTTGAGTGGTTTGACCACTCTACAAGAAAAACAATTGTAGCAGTTAACATTTAGGATAGACATGAAACTTCAAAGGATGGCCAAACCTACTACTAGGCTAAGGTTATCCCATTGAATGAATAATTCTTGTAAATTGTATTTAAATTAAAATTTAATGTTAATACTAGTTAATTATATAGTACTCCCTCCGTCCCAAATTATAAGGTCTTTTTCAGACAATCACGCCTATTAAGAAAACATGTAATAAGCTAATTAATATGTTGGTTTTGTTAATTTTTATACATATCTTCCAAATATGCCCCTATTTAAAAAAAATATGTAAATTGTTAATGTAAGTATATACTAAAAGTTGGTTGGGAATATGAAAGAAGTAATTAGTAGAGGTGGTAATTAAAGTTTTGGAATTTAAAATATAATGAAAGCAAGGGGTAAAAAAGGAAAAGTTTTTTTTTTCCTGAAATCTAGAAGGAGTTTTATAATTTGGGACACCGAATTTGTCCTTAAAGGGTCTTATAATTTGGGATGGAGAGAGTATAATAGAAAGTAAAAAAAACACACACTTGCGTTACCTAGTACTTTCTTTGTTTGCATTTTATTTTAGGCTTAACAACATTTTTAGTCCCTCACTTATCACAATTTGACATTTTTGGTCTTTAATAAAAAAATTAGCCAAAATGGTTCCTCACTTTGACAAACGACAGCACTTTTAGCCCTCCGTTACTATTCCGTCCAATATTTAACAGTTTCCATAAAAAATCAACAAAAAAAATTGTAACAAAAACTCAAAAATTATTAAAAGATAAAAAATTGCTAATTAAAATTAAAAATAAGACAGTACTTTATAATTAAATTAATTTTAAAAAATATCTCATCACCCTCAGGCAGATCACATGGGACTAAAACTCATCTCATCCCATGGGGCAGATCACATGAGACTAAAACCCATCTATCACTCTCAAACATATCACATAGGACTAAAACCCATCTCATCACCCTCAACCTCAAAAGATGCATTTTATTTTATTAAATAGGGTTTGTCATTGCTTTTTGATTTTCTGGGCTGGCAGGATATAACCTCTTGTAGCATTTCTAGCTCTCCTCTGAAATATCATGTAGGGGACTTATTGTTTTTCTATGTCAGCCAGATATGTTGATATACTTTTATCATGAGACATAGTCATATTTAAATATTTCAATTCATGAATACTAGAAAAAAAAATCATCATGATGAAGTTTTTATTTTCTTGGATTGAAATCTACGATCGGTTTTCATATAATGTCTCAATTTCGTGTGGCAATAGTAAAATTTAGAGATCAATAAAAATCATTATATAAGTTTGTATTTATATCAATCGTATATTTTATAATTGACATCTCAAGATCTGATGAGTGGAACAAGAAATTGAGACATTGGTTCATACACGTCTTCGGTATTTCTCCCTCCCAATCTCACTCCAACTGGTGAGGTTTCGTTAGGGGTTGGCCAATTTTATTCGATTATCTTACCATAACTGTCCCTGAGCTACTCTTCTTCAACCACTTCAATTTGTTTCAACTCAGTGGTGGCTTTATTACTATCCGTAGCCATCCTAAGAGTAGAATCTTAGAAGCCTACACTCAATCTTATAAGAAGTATTTTAAAGACGAGTTTATTTTATCAAAGTTGCTTCACAAGCAACTACTTTTTGGAAAAGGGGAGATGGAAGTACTCCCTCCGTTCCTAAATAACTGTCACTTTAAGGTTTTGTACATATATTAAGGAATTGTATTAATGTTCTTGTTTCTATCAAAATTACTATCTAATACGGGAACAAATGCAAAGATTTTTCCGGCGAGGGACCTAGGTCAGATACGGGAACAAACACAGGGACCAGTTACTTGATAATCCCTATATTCAATTACTGCATTCTTATGGAAGAATTAGATTAGGAAGTTTTTGTGTTTAATTGAGGAAAAAAGTTTTAATGTGTTGGGTGGAGAAAAAGGAACAAGAAGAATGATTAAAATGAAGATGTTGAACACTAAAAAGAATAAGAATGATATAAATACATGTGTATTCACATATTTATTAAATGATTGAGTAGTTCAGGTAAGAAAAACTTTATTTTGCTACTTTCAAGTCTCTGACCCAACTAACTCTCAAGGAGAAGAAAAAATACATTTTCAAAATATGAGAATGCGACAGTCTTAGGTGAACATATTCAAAAACCGAGTTTACTCAATTTTTAAATTTTTTTTTAGTTCCATAAGGAAATAATCTCAATTTTTAAAATTTAATTCTATCAAATATAATTATATAAAATTTACATTTATCAAGATGAATTTTACCTTTTGTTGATCGTGCTCTACTTTTCTCTCCCCAAATCATATGTTTGGAGGGATGGAAACTCTAGTTAAATGGCTTAGAAGGAGGACCCAGTTACACTGCCCGGTAGCTCCTGGACCTTGTACTCAAGATTTCGCTTTTCGAAGAACTTGGAAGCAGAGAATTCGTAATCTTTAGGGCTTTTCGTTGCAAATTGAAATTAGAGCTTCGAATTGAATGGAAAAAAACGATGCTGGAATCAACGCAGAGCCAAAGGACTTGGAAGCTTCTCTGCACCATTTGCTTCACCTTCACCACCACAACTCTCTCGTACACGCCCACAACACCGGTCTCTTCCCCCCTTCTTCTTTTCCTCTTTCAAAATTGGATTTTTCTCCGTTTCCCATGACTGATTCAAAGCGTTTTCATTTGGGCATGCGTTGGATGCAGAGAAAGCCAAGAAGGACGCAATGAGAAAAGCCTTGCGCGTTTCGGATCTGTTGGTGGAAGCGGTGAACGGTGGGGTGCAAGAGTCCTTCGTCAATCAGAAGCGGATTGAGCTTGAAATTCGAACTCTGGCTGCCACTATCACGAGGTTCATGAAGCAAACGGATCAATGGCTTGCTGCGACTCATTCTCTCAACTCCGCTCTCAAGGTATTTGCTTGTTGTCATTCATGTATGTGTTACGAACACCCATCATTTTTATATCAATGAATGTATTGCATTTTCCAAAATTTGAGATGGGTATTTCGGGATTTTGTTCTTGTTCAGAAGATATATGGCTAATATACCTCTTATATATGGCAGCACGTGAGCTAGTTTTTGGGTTGAATTAGACCTATCCCAAATTCTAATAGTTCTTTTAATCTTTTCTTTGTATACTGGACAAAGCAGGAATATTGTGCTCTAGATGGTTGGTGTGGATTTAAATGAAAACGTAACAAAATACAAACTTTAATTAGGATTATTGTGTGTTATTTTGGAGAATTTTATTTGCAAATGATTGTTGTTGTTGTTGTTATTATTATAATTGTTGTTTGGTTGCAAAGTAGTTACACATTAAGGGTTGGGACTGACATGCTTGCTTTCTTGAATTGGTTGGTTCACTATTGGGCTGATAAATAAGACTTTGGCAAAGATGCTTCTTCTTCTTAGATATCATTGTGCTTTGGATTGATGACACAATTTTGAGTGTCTCTACGAGCACTTTCTAACATAAAAAAATATTAATCTGTTTTCGTTCTGTGCTTAGGATATGTCTGTATGATTAAGTTGTATTTTTAAGGATTTCCGGTGTTTGATTCTGGAAATAGGCATCAATCATGTGGTACAGTTACATGGATCATCATTTTTCTACTTAGAAACTAGAATCCTTTATTTTATGAGATTCCTTCTACCCAATCAGATGCTCAAGTATAAAGATGGGGATAGGAGGAGAAGATTGATGTCTAGTATCTCCCTATTGAACTTTCAAAATATTATTATAATCTATTCTGTATGCTGTAGATTTTCTTTCTAGTGAAGTGTTAATGGCCAAATTCAAGTTATCTAAAGAATGCTTTGTGTGTAGCTTATCATTTAATTATTTATTTTAATAAAATACTCTTAACGTATTACAAACTTTTGCCTGAACTCAGGAAATTGGAGACTTTGAGAACTGGATGAAGATCATGGAATATGATTGTAAAAGTATCACTGCAGCTATACAGAACATTCACCAGGAATGAGCTTGAAGCTAGTTTTTATGTAAATCACCATGTAATTCTAATCCCTTTTCAGTTTTTTTCTGTTCTAGCCTCTCAGCATATGATCCAATATTATGCTATAGTTTATTAGATGGCCATTTGGCTCTGTTTTTCAACAAAGTAACTGGCTTAAAGAAGAAACAATGGATTATGACTCTTATTTTAAATGATAAGTTATGTATTTATTATCAAGCTTCATGAATATTTAGTTTGAAAGCTTTTCTTCTACTCAGTATGAAGGTTTTGAGAGGAGAAAGGATTACCAAAAAGAATATTTTGCATTGTTCCCTGAGGTAAGGGTGCATGGGTGGAGCATAGTTCCAGGTTTTTTTAGCAAAAATTGTCTCCCTTTAATTATTTATGGCACGAGTTTCCTTCTCCATATGTTTCTTGTTACTTGTTTCTGTTGCTTTCAGACTTGTGAGTAAATTTTGCCTCTAGATTTTCTAAGGGGCTCTTTGGGTTGGACCCTGATGTTTCTGTTTTTGTTGTAGTATTTGGTCACTTCCTGATCCTCTTGTTTGTGCTCTTTGATTTCATGATGAACTCTTCTTTTGCAGAAGATAAATGTGATGGAGTATTGCAGTCCAAACAATCTAACAAAGCTATATCTAAATGATTTGTTTCAACATTCTTTTAATGACTCAAAATTTGTATATTGTTAGGCAAATCTCGGTACATTGTGTTTGTCTAGTGAACCCCAAAGAAATCCAACAACATTTGCCGTTGATGATTCTTGGTGTTAATACTTACAGCATGATAAGAAGTTGACCCAAATTTCTTACTCTTGTTTTTGGAGTCTTCTTATCAAACATGATAAGCCAAACAAAATTAACAAAATTATTATAAACAAATAACTGGATGGTGCATCAACTTTATTTGTTAAGGAGACCATGTATTGGAACATAGGCAAAGTACTATTCCTTTTATGGTGCCTGGGAGTCTTGAAAGGTGAAATGGTGTGAAGCCCAATTTAGGTTTGGAAACATATATGGCCTGGTCATTATTCCTTCCTCCTTATTTAAGCAAGTCTGGATTCTCTGGAATACAATTTCCCTTCAGGGTTGAGGATCTTAGTGTTATTGGGAAGAATCTGAGACTTAATTTCGAAGTTTATCTTAGGTAAGGCCGTAGGAAACAATTTGAACAAAAAAGGGCTTCAATGGGATAGGGATGCTGCTGCTAGCAAAGTTCTTTTACACTATTACTTCTCGGAGATGGAGGAAATGATTAGGAAATTTAGGATCTGTTTGGTTTCTATTTTCACTTTATGTTTCCATTTTCTATTTTCAGTTTTAATTACAAAATGCCTCCTTGTTCTCACTTATTTATTGTTTCCAATGTTTTGCACAAAAAACAATGCAAAGGTTAAAAAGTGTTTTTCACTTATTCCTACATAAAACTTCAGAAACAGGAAACAAAGTGAAAATAAAGTGATTTTTGTAATTAAAACTGAAAACAGAAAATGGAAATAGGAACCAAAGAGGCTCTTAGTGAAAGAGTTTGAGCTTGAGGATGATAGTATCATTAGGAATATTGAGATCATTGCTTTTGAAATTTCTAGGTTTTTTCTCTGACTTGTTTGCCGAACATATTCTGATTAATTTTTTTATTGAGCATTTAGATTGGTGTCTCATTACTCCCGATAAGGACAGTAAGTTGGGCAGGCCTCTTCCAGGAGGAAGGAATTCATAACGCTGCTTTTAGCTATGAATTATTAAGCCTATGGTTCTGATGGTTTTACTTTTACTTCTGTGTTTTTAAATTCTAACCCTCACGTCTTGTCCTTTTGGTAACCATTCGTTTGTAAGATTTCTAAGCATTTGGATTTGTAGAACTTGGAAGGGTGCCTTTAGGTGGTTGGGTCAAACTTGTTTAGTCGAGTTTGTCTGTCCTCGGTCTGTAATTTCTCACTCTCTTTTGCATTGTGGTAGCTGTGAATTAGAAAATTGTGAGTTATGCAAGAACTTGGACTCTTGACTCCTCTAGTGTCTTCTCTTGTAAACCTTATTTTTAGTTCCTTACCCATTCTCCTAACATAGATATCTTGCTTTTGAACAAACCTATGCCATCTGAGGTTATCAAATCTTTTGTTTGGACAGCTATTCATAACAGAATTAACACTAATGACATGTCACTGCTTTGTAAATTGCTCTAGCTACTTTGGAACAAGCTGTTTTGGAATTATGGAGAATTGTCTGTCCCCTGGATTTGCATCAGTTTCTCTTAATTATTTTCAGAAGTTTTGGCCCGCATAGTGAGCCAAGACTTTGTGGCAATTGTGCGTATTTGCAGTTCTTTGGTGTTCATGGTTAGAGAGAAATTCCAGAATTTTTTTAGGGCACTTTTTAAGCCTACACTTTATTTGGTATAGGTTTACTCTATTATCCAACCTTGTGGTATTATTCTTTTTTGTTTTTTTTGCCACAAATGCAAAGAGAACGACATGCTTTGTTGCATGATTCAATCTCTGGGGTCCTAGTTTTGTGCTTTTTGTGTTGTTTTCTTTGGAGGATGCCTTGCTCTCTTGCTTTGTACTATTCTCATCTTCCTTAATGATGGCAATGGTTTCGACAATTGTATTCTCTGTTTCCATGTCTTGGAAATCGCATGATAGTTCAGACTTCAGACTCATTCCTTAAGTTTAATTCTATGACATATAAACTCTAAGCTACTGCTGAGATCTTGATTTTTGTTGCTTTGGTAATAAGTTGGACTTACTTTGATATTCGGGTCTTCATTTGACTGTGTTGTCAGAGAATCACTATGATTATAGTGTTCCAGCCTCCAGTTTGCAACCAAGGAATAACTCTACCAAATCACGTCCAACTTTATTTGGGTGCAGACTACAACATAAACTTTATCCTAGTAAGTGTGGTAGACTATATGATTCACACTACATTATTGAGCTGGATAAAGCACTAAACTTTATAGGATATTATTGACTGCAGAAGGAATATCCAAATATTGGCAGCTGAAAGAGTTGCCACTCGTGAGGGACAATCTTAGAATTGAGGGACAATCTTAGGATTTATTTCATTAGTAAAAAATTTGTCATCATTCACTTTTTTCACTATTAATTATAAAAATATCACCTTGTTTTTACTTTACTTCTCACTTTTAAGGATTTGTATACAAAATTGTGAATTAACTTTTTATTCTTATTGTTTTCTATACAAATCTTTGAAATTAAGAGAAAGTGAAAATAATGAGATTTTGCAATTGAATTTCAGAATAGTAAATGGAAATAGAAAACAATTTTTTGAAACCAAACATGCTTAGAAATTGATTTTTAATTTCCTCCTAGTTTGCCAATAATTCTGCTACCTAGTTTAGCTTTGTTTGTGGATAGATTGTGTGGCTGAGCTTGCTCTATATGTAATTTTGGCACGGTTGTTATTAACGTGCTATATAGAGGTGGAGCGGCGGCCCGTCGCGACGGTGAGGGCGTAGCGGGGTGTTCAGTGTTCGTGGTTGTCGTGCACGCGATTGCTTCTGTCGCGACCATCGCGCGCGATTGCTTCTGTCGCGATCATCGCGCGCGATTGCTTCTGTCGTGGCCATCATGGTGTTAGGTGTGTTTTCTGCCCCTACGCTTGTACCCCCTTTTGCTCTTAAAAATGAGCTGAGATTAAGTTTTTAAGGGTAAAATGGGGTTTCCCCTTGAAAACAAGTTGTTAGGTTAAGTTTGTAAGGGAAAAATGAGGTTTTTGGCTTTGAAAAATTATGATACGCTCGTCTTTCTTCTCTGCTAATTTTTTACACATTTTCCTATGTCACTTCGACCTCTCTCCTTCCGTGCTCCTTCACACTTGTGACCGGCAACCAATATCCAGCCATCTTCCCACATCTCTCGCAACTTCTCCGGCATTTCTCGGCCTTCTTCTTCCTTCTTCATCCTCCTCTTCCTCATCCTCGTCCTTCTTGCTTCCTCCGTCCTCCTTCTTCTTCAGTGTAGCTGCTATCCTGCTATTTGTTATCCCACTATTGCGTTTTTGGCGCCGGTCGTTGCACTTTTCTATCCAGGATTGATAAGCTTGAATTTTGGAAGTCAATTTTTTCTGTTAGCCCTCAATCACTGATGGTGTTAATTTCAATCTATAATCTTACGCAACTAGTGTAGAACCTCATTCATCCCTCTAAAATCTAATGTCAATCTGATTCGATTTTGAGTTGGGATGCATGAGTACTTTAATTCAGCTATTGTGTATGTGCTTTGTAAGTACTCGGTAAGTTCCCATTCATTGAGTACTTGTGAAAATGTACATGTTATATGGTGAAATAATTTTTTGAACAAAAGAAATGAGTATTGCTTGGGTACTTTTCAAGTACCTTTTTTATACTTTTTAACAAAAATTAAATTTTTATTAGTTTTTTGTTGTTATGCATAAAAATTTTAAACACTAAGCCATATACCAACAATAAGGTAATTTTTCAATAGAGGTGGCAAAGTTGGTCAACAATAAGGGTTAGACCAGACCCACTAAAATGTGGGTTGAGTTGAGCAGGACTAGTATTTGGATTAAAAGTCCGAGTTTGGCCCATATTTGAGTGGGTTGACCCACAAAAAATAAAAAAAATAAGAAAAGTTTAGTTTGAACAAGAATGTAATATTAAAATGAAATAAAAATAATCATTAATAATTCTCGTATCACTAGTTGTCAAACTTATAATCAACATATTATAAAGTAAACTTACAACTTAAGCACAATCAATCAACAATCAGTATTAACTCTACCAATATTCAATAATGTCCACGCTTCACAAAACAATCTTACTAATAACACAAGTTACACAACAGCGATTTGACTAAAATGTCTAATTAAGGTACACAACCACAAAATTGTTTAAATATCTTTAAACTTAGGCAATTAATCAAATGCAAAATAGTCATATATAATTAAGTTGAAATATTTTTAATGTCTGTTCCGATGGGCTGGGCCGATTCAACCCGTTTTTGCCCATCAATTTAGTTGGTTGGAAAAATAGCTAAAAATAGACTATTGAATTAAAAATGCCCAACTCAGTCCATTAAAAAATGCAGAACAAATTGAATGACCTAACGAATCAAGCACTTTCTCACCTAATTTTCCCCTAAAATTATATTTAGTTATTTCTTTATTTTGAAACTAGGGGTATACAAGACTAAGAGGATGATTCCCTATGAAAAAAAAGAAATGGTTTTTGAGATATAATAACTCAATGATGTCGGTTGGATAATACAACTTACTCCACCGGTTGGTACAAGACTCCTTGTCGTAATTGCTGTAATTTATCACCTACGATCTTTTCATAATGCATAAGGAATCAATTGCTTGTTCAAATACTTTTGGGAATATTAATTAGCAGATCCATTTGTAATTGGTCAACTCGATGATTGTATGATGGTGCTGGGTTTAAGTAGTCAAATGCTAAGAAAATATAAGTACTTCTCACGACATTGCAGAAATGAATTGTATTTACCATTGAAGATGCATAATTCAATCCTGTGATTGCAGGATTAAATTAAAGTATTGTAAGTAATGACAAGATATGAAAAGATTCTAAGCTTAATGAAAACATCCACCTTCTATACACATTTTTTTTGTATTTTGTTTTTTTATCTGTCTCTTTATGTTATATCACGTTTTAATTTTTTTTAAAAGCATGTTATATCACGTAGTATATCACATACATAATTTATTTCTCTTATGTTATCCTTTCTCGTTTTATTAATTTGGGGTGTTAATCTCTAAATGAGTGTCTAATTATAATTACTGCACCAACAAGGTAAGCAAGAGTTAGACCTCCGGACAGGAGGTGACATCCGACAATGACAAAAAAAAAAGTTAACCATTATTACTCATCTAATGTGTGTGTATATTTAAACATGAGATCCACAAAAATACCATTGGATTGCCCAATAAGTGTCTAATAACCATTATTGCTAATCTAATGTGTCATTCTTTGGTTATTAGGGGTCCCGATAATGTTCAGGTATCATAAACCAACTATTCAAAAAGTTTGAGTTATTAGGTGAAGATACATGACTGATTTATAGACTATTTACTTTTAATACGCTCCCCCGTCACTCAAACTATTAGGCTTGAAGGGGCACCTCACCTATCTTTGCAGAATTTTAACTTTTTTGTATTAAAATAATGAGGATAGCAAAGATCGAACTCTAAATTACTTCGTTATAAAGACTTTGATATCAAATCATGAACAACAATCCAAAATATTTAAGTTGTTGGATAGAAACATGAATGATTTGCTATATTATTTACGATCAATTCTCTATTTTGATTATGTGGATTAACATTATCAATTAATTAGAATATATTTTGTTAGGTCATTAATATCAATTATATCAATTATTAATTTAATTTTTATACATGTATTGTGATAGATGATATATTAGGTTTTTGTTATTAATTGACCTATGATTGGTTGAGTCAGTTAACTATACTTATTGTGAGGACCCTGGTATCATTTGATAGTATATAAACTGATTCTCATTAATCAGTTTAACAAATCAGCAATACATCAGATAGAGAGCAGTTTTACTCTCTGAACGCTCTCTCTGTCGATTCTCTCATACACTGACAATCTGAGACATCAGTGATCATGAATCCTCCAGGTACACAATTTCTTTACTACAATTACAAGAATTAACATGTTGTAATCTTTATCTATAGAACTGTATGATCTGTTAGGTTCTTCTAAATTTAACATGATTTTTATAGGGCTAAATATGCTCTAGGTCATTGTGACATAGGGTTGAATATAAATTGGGCAATGAAGCTTTTGGCCCCTCAAATATTTTTTATTTGACATAAAGACACGTGACATTATAGTTCTTATTGCATGATCCATTTCTTTCCCAATCACTAGCTTACATGTGGGCTTAGTTAGCCAATAGGAATCCATGTGGACCTTTAGCATCAATTTTGGTCCCTTTGAAATTTCTTTCATCAATTTTCATACTACTTCCCTTCTCTCTACCATTGTCTCTGGCAAAGCACCAACCCCAGCCAAGACTACCCATATTCAAAACCAAACCCACCACTACAGCTCTAAAACCTTCACTCTCAAATTGTTTCAACGTAACAAAGATCATTTACACTCTCCCATTCTCTAAATGGTGAACACCACACTCCATTTTTTTCTCTTCTTCACCAATATGGGGAAATACCAAACGTTTGGTGTTTCCCTCGTTAATTAAGAAGTGAAAGAAAAGGGTTTGGATGGTCTTGGGGTTATTTTCACCGATGAAGTAGAAGAAGAATTTCGAGAGGAATAGGTTAAACACGCTCCTCCGATCCCGAAATTCAAATTTAAATTGAAATTCCCACTCTTATCTCCTAAATAGAAAAATAATCAAGGTCATATTTTGCCTTATAAAAAATGAATTTATAATTTTACACGTAAAACCCAGTGTCCCAGTCTGCACTAACAAACAAATGATTAAGAGGAAGAAAAGGAAAAATTAAGAAGGAAAAACAACTAGGATTCAATTATGCCGTTTGAATGTTATTAACATTATTTGTAACATATAACAAATTAACAATGTACCTACTGTATTATTAGCACGTATTGCATCGACTCATATAAATGATAATGTTCACAACGTGGAAGTATTTTATCAGTTTTTATGCAAAAGATTTACATAAGACAGAAGAAAAATTTGTTTTGAAATGGGCTTAGGCCCTCAATCTTAGCAAAAAAATAAATTTGTTTTGAAGAGAATTGAGTATTGTTTGAACTTCAATACGTGGTATGGCATGCATATATAGGCCACAAAAGTTGGTAGTAATGAACTATATAAAATATTATGTTGATAATTAAAAAAACTAAACTCGAATATTATCATGTTATGTACCTTAGTTCTTCTCTCTATATAATTCATCTCTTAGGCTATGTTGTAAACCCACATAGCAATAGCTTAAGCACCACAAGATGGCTTCTTCTTATCATCTACAATTATCATTCATTGTGCTTGTTATGGTCACTTTAATCACATTAGGGATCCCTACTAGCGAAGCACAACTCTCTTCTAGTTTTTATGATAAAGTTTGCCCTCAGGCGTTGCCGGCCATAAGTGTTGTGGTTCATCGAGCGATTCTCCGTGAGCGACGCATCGGAGCATCTCTTCTGCGTCTGCATTTCCATGACTGTTTTGTTAATGTAAGTTAAATACAACATTCATATTTAATACTGTTATCTATATATCATGTGAACTTTATGGATTATAACTCTCTCAAACTACACTTTTAATGATATAGCTAGCTAATTAAGGTGTTTGGTATAAAGAGCTTAATTAAATTTTTATGGATATTTATTCGTAAGTTTATTAGAAATAACTTAAATATTTTAAAAGAGCTTACAAGTACGCATGCATATTCATAGTTTTATCTAAAAAGCTAGTAATCAATATATGTTAAAAAGTTTATAAGCTATAAAAAATTTGTATTATTATCTAAAACATTTTTGTGTCTTGAATCACTGTTCTAAACCTTCTACATGTCATAGTATGTTTTTTTGGCCATAACATGCATACATTGAAAGGGACTTTCTACCAATCAAACGTGCTTATGGTTATTTTTTTGACGTGCATGGGCCCAATCACTCCTATTAAAAAATGCTGATCCAGATATTATTAAACACTTACCTTATCTGGCATGTATCTTATATGTGGGCTAGCAATAATTGAATTGGATTAGTTTATGCAAAATAATTTTATATATCAAATAAATTGTCCCTGAAAAATAGTGCAAGTAGTCAGTGTTGAGGACAAATGAGTTGGAGAGGAGAAAGTTCAAGGCTAGAAGAGGAATTTAAATGTTTTCTGATGTACCAAAAACATTACTAAGAAAATGTTGCGCCACCTAATTACAAATTGCAAAGTTTGTTACGACCCTCTAATTACGACGTGATCAACACTTGCAGTTTATGGCCTTTTTTAGGGTCACAAACTTTGTTTTGTCATAAATAAAAAATTTAGTAATTTGTAGCGGTTAAACTGCATGTATTGATAGTGTCTGTCACAAAGTATTGTTGTACACCAATCACAGCTCCTGAAATTATGCTTTTAGAATGGTAAATTACTTTATGAAATATCAATCTTTGAAATCACAGGGTTGTGATGGATCAGTTCTGCTAGATGACACTCGCAACTTCATTGGTGAAAAGACAGCCTTTCCAAACAACAACTCAATTAGAGGATTTGATGTGGTTGATGAGATCAAAAAAGCAGTTGACAAAGCTTGTAAGCGCCCCATGGTGTCTTGTGCAGATATCTTAGCCATAGCAGCTCGTGATTCTGTAGCTATTGTGAGTGTTACACAAATATTTTATCACATTTATATTCACTTTCTCTTGAGTTCTATTTTAACTTGTCTTTTCTCGTTATCTTTATCATAATTTTTTATCACATGTTATCTCACTTCGAACATCTTATCTCTCTCTATACGTAGGTTGGAATTAAGGTGTGAGTGTAAAATTTTTTGGTTTTTTATTATCACACTTACTTTAACATTATTAATCCACTTAAAATGAAGTGATTTATATTTAAATAAGTTAGGCAACCCTATCTATCAATTGGTACCATACTATACTATGCTATAATGTGTCATTATTAACAGTTAGGAGGTCGAAGCCTTTGGTACAAAGTGTTGTTAGGCAGAAGAGATGCAAGGAGTGCAAGCAGAGCTGCTGCAAATTCTAACCTTCCTTCTCCGGCATTCAGCTTGTCACAACTAACTTCCAATTTCAAATCTCACGGATTGAACGTGAGAGACCTTGTAGCCCTCTCCGGTGGCCACACCATCGGCTTCGCTAGGTGCACCACTTTCAGGAACAGGATCTACAACGAAACCAACATAGACTCCAACTTCGCAGCATCTTTGCGCAAGACATGCCCTCGAAGCGGTGGAGATAATAACCTAGCGCCACTCGACACCACCCCCGCAAGAGTTGACACTCGATACTACTCGGCTTTGCTGCATAAGAAGGGTCTGTTTCATAGTGATCAAGAGCTATTCAAGGGACAAGGTAGTGAAAGTGATAAATTGGTGAAGTTATATAGTAGAAGCTCGTTGGCTTTTGCTAGAGATTTTAAAGCTTCCATGATCAAGATGGGTAACTTAAAGCCTCTTACTGGAAAGAAAGGAGAGATCCGACGCAATTGCAGAAGGATCAATTAATAGCATGTTTGGAAATCATTTTATTAATAATTTTAAAGTTAGAGTCAATTGTTGGAAGAAGCTTTGGCTTCTGAGTTCCAATTCATCGGTCGTCCCATCAATTTATTCATCGGCATGAATATTGTGTATTGTTTTAAGATCTATTCTCAATTAAATAATATGGAAGCGTCAAATAATGTTGTTTGTGCTGCATATATAATCATTTTCAAGAGGAATTAATTGTTTTCAACTCATAAGCATCATAGTTTGGACATCATCCACATACATTTACCACAAAACCTTAAGGTAATGGATGAGTGAGTCCTTCTAATTATAAACTGCTCAACCCTTACTTATCTTTCCAATTGGGACTTGTTTTCATTCACACACTTGTATACTTCAACACTATTTTAAAGCATTTGTATAATGTCATCACTAATTCAGAAATGAAGCTTTCGGCATGTCATATTGACCAATAAGTGATTCTTTAATTAGTATTACAAATATCATAATCAAACACAAGTTATAATGAGTTTCACAATGTGTATTTTAATAATTTACAGTGAGATGAAGTACCAGTGAGATGAGGAACATAACTCTGTAAATTAAATTAGAGAGAGCATGCACCAGAAAGTTTTCTATATGGAAAGACTAAGTAGGTGCGTGGCTATATATTTGTTTTGTGATAGTTAGAGAAATAACCTCAAGTGTTTACAACTTACAAGAATTGCTAGAATTTGTTGAAGTAGGTACCATGGGGTCCTAGGTAGTAATCACACAAAATTGCTGAAGAATTTTTAGTGATCTGGCTGGCTAGAAGCACTACAACAAAGTATAAACAGCTATGATGAAATTGTATGTTCCCGGGTCATGAGATCAGCTCCAGTATGTGATGTGCCAATATAAGCACAGATACTAATTGGTTGATTATTTGCTATATAAGAGAAGATACTGTCTAATTTAGAAAATAGTATTGACTACATATTTAGAAATTGGTTGATTATTTGCTCTGAATTTTCAATCTCTTCTTATTTGTGACCTTTCCTCAGTTTTTAATTAGCTAATTTGTGTGATAGTAATGATTTTAGATTTGGAGTATGAACTTGGTGAATAATGTTAGTTTGTGTTAGGAATTTTTTAAGTATACAGTGGCTTAGTTCAACTATCTACTCAGTGATTTGACATTAACCCAATATCCAAGTACAATGATATTTAGCATTTTTATGTGCCCGTTTTATTTCCGTTATATTTGTTGTTTGAGATCTAAACTCAAGCCGTGCATAAGACACTATCGGTAGAGTTTAGGTGCCAAGAACTGTTGGGGAAAGATGACAAATAATAGAAGTAATCAACAACTAGCGAAAGCACCTGGATCGACTTTTCCCCTCCGTGCAATTAAAATAGGTTCCAAATATATATCTCAGGCAACAATAATACGCACAGAACAGATAAAGAAATATGCAAGACACACCAGAATTATTAACGTGGGAAAAACCCTTGAAGGGAAAAAACCCACGGGACCAAGCCAGTAAAATCTTTCACTAATAAATTAATGGGATACACCACAAGTCCTCCTGGAATCACCAGGGATCAACAGAACAAATACAATCTTCACCAATAAAGTGGATAACAACACAATGCTAACGCAGACAATAGAGGAGGCAAAATCACAGAAGAAAAATACTAATATTACCAGCTCAATGACAGGATCCACATACTGCAATTTCACCCAAAACAGAGCACTTTTACAGTACCACACTTCTGTCAATGAATCAGTTCTTCTTCTTCTCCAATACTTGCTGCGCCGCTGTTCTTTCTTTTTCTTCTCTCTCGCTACAGTAGGCAGCCTTCAATTTCTTTTCTATATATATATATTGCTACGGTGGAAGCAAGAGGAAATTAGGGTATTAACCCTTTCTCCTTTAACTTGGGCTACAGCCCACTAAACAGTGTTAATTTATTTTCCTTTTAATAATAAGTTATAATGGGCTCACTTAATTTGGTGACCCATATAACAATTCTCCCCCTCACCAATCAAGTGAGGCCATAGGTGACCATACCCGCTTTCCTTTTGCAAGTAGAAAACTTCGCCATAGGTAAGGCCTTAGTCATCATATCTGAACCATTCTCATCAGTATGGATTTTCTCCAATGAAAATTGCTTCATCTCCATTGCATCTCGTATCCAATGATACCGAACCTCAATATGCTTCGATCTTGAATGATAAGTCGAGTTCTTGCTGAGATGGATTGCACTCTGACTGTCACAATATAAAACATATTTCTCTTGAGAGAGACTCAACTCTTGTAGGAATTTCTTCATCCACAAGAGTTCCTTTGCAGCTTCTGTTGTAGCAATATACTCTGCCTCTGTAGTAGACAAAGCAACACACTTTTGTAATCTAGACTGCCATGAAACTGCTCCCCCTGCAAAAGTCATCATATATCCAGAAGTAGACTTCCTGGAATCCACATCACCAGCCATGTCTGCATCTGTGAAACCATCTAACACAGGCTTACCGCTTCCAAAGCACAAACAGACGCTAGAAGTACCTTTGAGATACCTGAGTATCCACTTCACAGCTTGCCAATGCTCTTTACCAGGATTAGAGAGGAAGCGACTGACCACCCCAACTGCATGAGCAATATCTGGTCGAGTACATACCATCGCATACATCAAACTGCCAACCGCAGATGCATACGGAATCTTCTGCATTTCTTCTATATCTTTCTCACTTGTAGGACACTGCATAGAGCTTAACTTGAAGTGACCTGCAAGTGGAGTACCAACTGCCTTGGAATTTCCCATATTAAACCTCTCCAATACCTTCTCAATATACTTTTGCTGTGATAACCATAATTTACCATTCTTCCTGTCACGAATAATTCTCATGCCAAGAATTTGCTTTGCAGGACCCAAATTCTTCATTGCAAAGGACTTGTTCAACTCTCCTTTTAAATTCTCAATCTCTTTCATGTCATGACCAACAATCAACATGTCATCAACATAAAGCAAGAGAATAATAAATTTGTCATCAGAATATTTCTTCACAAACACACAATGATCAGAAGAGGTTTTTACATACCCGTGATCCACCATGAAGGAATCAAATTTCTTATACCATTGCCTTGGAGCTTGTTTAAGACCATACAAGCTCTTTTTCAATTTGCAAACAAGCTTCTCTTTTCCTTTGACTGCAAAACCTTCAGGCTGCTCCATATAGATTTCTTCCTCCAAATCACCATGGAGAAAAGCGGTCTTCACATCAAGTTGCTCAACCTCTAAATTCAAACTGGCTGCCAAACCAAGCACAACTCGGATTGAAGACATCTTGACCACAGGAGAAAATATTTCTTCAAAATCAACACCTTTCTTCTGACTGAAACCTTTCACAACCAACCTTGCCTTGTACCTTGGATGTGAGCTATTTTCTTCTGATTTCAACTTAAACACCCACTTGTTCTTGAGTGCTTTCTTACCGTGAGGTAGCTTCACTAACTCAAATGTGTGGTTCTCATGCAAAGATTTCATCTCTTCTTGCATGGCTTTGTTCCACTTATCTTTCTCTTCATGAGACATAGCTTCTTCATAGCTTTCAGGCTCTCCCCCATCAGTGAGCATCACATATTCATGTGGAGGATATTTGTGTGAAGGATGCCGCTCTCTAGTGGATCTTCTCACTTGAGGCTCTGGAGATTGCTGTGGTGGAGTTGGACCAACTGTTTCATCAACCTGGGGCTCAGGAACATCAACTGCATTGTCTACATCTACATTCACATCTCCCTCATTATTAGCAACATTGGCAGGAGGCTCTGGATCAACATCAATGTACCTGTAAACAACTTGTTTCTGCTTCTCATTCTTATCAATGTCTTCAATGGTCTGATCTTCAAGAAAAATAACATCTCGGCTTCTTATAACTTTCTTGTCAACCGGATCCCAAAACCTGTAACCAAAATCATCACGACCATAACCCAAGAAGATACATTGTTTAGACTTACCATCAAGCTTGGACCTTTCATCTCTGGGAATATGAACAAATGCCTTGCAGCCAAACACTCTCAAATGATTGTATGAGACATCTTTCCCCCGCCACACCCTCTCAGGAACATCACCATTAAGAGGAATTGACGGAGAAAGGTTGATCAGATCTACTGCAGTTCTCATTGCTTCACCCCAGAATGATTTAGGCAATTTGGCATGAGAGAGCATGCATCTGATCCTGTCATTAATCGTGCGGTTCATTCTCTCTGCAACTCCATTAAGTTGTGGAGACTTTGGAACTGTCTTCTCAAGCTTGATTCCATGTTCCCTGCAATAATGCTCAAATGGCCCCCTGTATTCACCACCATTATCTGATCTGACACACTTCAGCAATTTACCTGTTTCTCTTTCCACACTTGCATGGAAGTGTTTGAACACATCAAGTACCTGATCTTTGGATTTCAAAACAAAAGCCCACACTTTTCTAGAGTGATCATCAATAAATGTGACAAAATAAGAATAACCACTAAGGGATTTAACATCCATAGAGCAAACATCAGTGTGAACTAAATCCAAGATATGTGGCCTCCTATGAGGAGGGTAAGTGCGGAAAGAAACTCTATTTTGTTTACCAACAATACAATGAGAGCAAGTTTCAAGAGATGTACCTTTCACCGGAAGCAGATTTTTCCTTGCAAGAGTGTCAAGCCCCTTCTCACTCAAGTGACCGAGCCGCTTATGCCATAGCTCAGTAGAATAATCCTCAGTTGCATTCACCTGAGGAGCAGACAACTTTATAGAAGTCCAATAAAGAGTGTTTTTCTTCACTCCCTTTGCTACCACCAAAGTCCCTTTGGTGCACTTCCATTTACCATCACCAAAGCCATTATGGTAACCATCATCATCAAGTACATGTACTGAAATCAAGTTGAGGCGCATGTCAGGAATGTGTCTGACGTTCTTCAAGTGCAGCTTGCATCCAATATTAGTTTCTACCCAAATATCTCCAATGCCAACAACTTTGCTTACCCCTTGATTACCCATCTTCACTTGCCCAAAATCACCAGTAGTGTAGGATGTAAAATACTCACGATGAGGAGTAACATGGAATGAGGCAGCAGAATCAACAACCCATTCATAATCTTGGCATGTGAGATTAACATAATCATCTCCAAAAACAGCAACAACTTCACCATCAGATACAACTGCAGCAGTGTCTTTATCTTCTTTCTTATCATTGCCTCTTTCCTTTGATTTACTTCTTTTAAGAAACCTGCATTCCCTTTGCATGTGTCCCATTTTATTGCAATTGAAGCACTTGATGTCTTTCCTGCTTCTTGAACTTCCTCTTGACTTGCTTCGATCATTAGATTTATGAAAATTTCTATTTTGGCTTCTCCCCCGTGACTCAGTAACCAATGCTTGAGTGTGAGTCGATGAACTAGCCATATTGTGTCCCTTCCTCCTAATTTCTTCATTTAGGAGGGCTTCTTTTACAGTACTCAGACTCATCTTCTCATTAGTGGAGTTACTCAAAGATACCACCAGTGTTTCCCAACTATCTGGCAATGAACTAAGCAACAACAATGCAAGTAGCTCATCAGATAAATTAATCTCTATAGTAGTCAACTGATTCACAATATTCTGGAAGCTGCTCATGTGCTCAGCCACTGAAGAACCATCCCTGTACTTCAGATTTACCAGTCCCCGAAATAGAAATACTTTGTTCTGTGCATTTTTGGACTCAAACATGTCCTTCAACTTCTTCCACAAACTGTGGGCATTAGTCTCACTAGACACATGATGATAGATACTCTGGTCTATCCATTGCCTGATCATACCAATAGTTTTCCTGTTTGCCTTTGTCCATTCTGCTTCAGATTTTTCTGCTGGCTTAGTACCATTACCATCAATGGGGTCATACAAATCTTTACAGAACAACAAATCTTCCATTCTGGATTTCCAAATAGAATAATTTGAAGAATCCAATTTCACCATCGTACCAGCGATATCACCTTCTCCCATTTTAAGAGCACCAAACAGAACTCCAACCAAGGAGCTCTGATACCAGTTGTTGGGGAAAGATGACAAATAATAGAAGTAATCAACAACTAGCGGAAGCACCTGGATCGACTTTTCCCCTCCGTGCAATTAAAATAGGTTCCAAATATATATCTCAGGCAACAATAATACGCACAGAACAGATAAAGAAATATGCAAGACACACCAGAATTATTAACGTGGGAAAAACCCTTGAAGGGAAAAAACCCACGGGACCAAGCCAGTAAAATCTTCCACTAATAAATTAATGGGATACACCACAAGTCCTCCTGGAATCACCAGGGATCAACAGAACAAATACAATCTTCACCAATAAAGTGGATAACAACACAATGCTAACGCAGACAATAGAGGAGGCAAAATCACAGAAGAAAAATACTAATATTACCAGCTCAATGACAGGATCCACATACTGCAATTTCACCCAAAACAGAGCACTTTTACAGTACCACACTTCTGTCAATGAATCAGTTCTTCTTCTTCTCCAATACTTGTTGCGCCGCTGTTCTTTCTTTTTCTTCTCTCTCGCTACAGTAGGCAGCCTTCAATTTCTTTTCTATATATATATATTGCTACGGTGGAAGCAAGAGGAAATTAGGGTATTAACCCTTTCTCCTTTAACTTGGGCTACATCCCACTAAACAGTGTTAATTTATTTTCCTTTTAATAATAAGTTATAATGGGCTCACTTAATTTGGTGACCCATATAACAAGAACAATGGATCTGACAACATGGGGGGAGAAATCTTGATAAATTTTTATGAATCTGAAGGTTAGAAATTTCTAGGTAGGGCTCATAGTGTTTGATTTCATCATTTTCTGTTAAATCTGTGATGGATAAAATGTTAAATGTTTCAAACATAGAGTCATGAGGTTGAATATGGAATTTTAAATTGGCTTCTAGACTCATTTTTTAAATCGTGTTATGAAGATGTTGCTGCTCAGGTTCGGGTATGGGTCGGGTTTTGGGTTTTTTATAGTTTCTCTTTGTTTATCGCGAGTATGAATTCGGGTACGGGGACTCGAAATCTAACCGGCTACGGTTTTTCTACCCGAGGATTTGGGTTAGGGTTGGGGTATATGATTTTGGGTTTGGGTATCGTTAAACCCCACCGGATCCTACCGGATGTCATCCCTAACTACAAGCCCCGTGCTTCTCTGTGACCGAACGCCGCTGCCCCCTTCAATCACTCTTCCTCCCCGCCCTCCTCTCAACTGAATCCTCACCACAGAAGCGCCGGCCACCTCTGCATCAATCTCCGTGACACTCCGAGGCGTGCCCTGTTCCACTCCAACACTGAACGAAGATGCAGCACGACGAGGTTATATGGCAAGTTATCAGGCACAACCATTGCAGTTACATGGCCAAGTAAATAACCCCACTTTTTTCAATCCCTCTTCATGATCATGGATTTTGTGTGCTTTTACTAGTTCAAATTGTTAACGCCTCCTTCCTCTGTCTTTTTTATTTTGTTCAGAATTGCAACGGGGATTTTTTGTAGAAACCCTTACAACATCACTGGACTCTGTAATCGAAGCTCATGCCCCTTGGCTAATAGTCGTTATGCCACTATTCGAGAAGACAATGGTACTTATGCTTAAATTAGTTTGTTGTATGCAACATATCAATGGTTAAATGGTTACATCCTTATGAATTTGTGGAAGATCATGCAAATAATGACATAATTGCATTGGATGCTGCAGGAGTTTTTTATCTTTACATGAAAACTATAGAAAGAGCTCATATGCCAAAGGATTTGTGGGAAAGAGTTAAGCTGCCTAGGAATTATGAGAAGGCGCTTGAAGTCATTGACAAACATCTGGTACTGCACATCTCTGTAGTTTTTACAATATTTATATGTTTGACGTTTTACTTGTAAGTAATTGTTGAGATTGGTTGCTTGCTTAACCTTTCTGCATCGGCAGATGTATTGGCCCAAGCTTCTTATACACAAGGCAAAACAACGTTTGACCAAAATGACCCAGATGCGGATACGTATGAAGAAAATTGTTTTGAAGACAAGGTTTGAAATTGAATTTTCAGTTGCATTTTATTTTATCTGGTTAAGCAATATCTGATTTATCTATATGGAGAAGCTTGTGTTACAGATGCTCTAACCCCCCTACATTTTGGTTCTGAATATTTGAATAGATAACTTGGTAAGTGCAATTTTGTATGTTCGAGAGTGTGGGGCAATGTAAAAACTTATTAGATAAAATCTTATCAGTTTTCATTTTCTTTTGTGAGCGCTTACAAAAATGTCAACTTGTTTTCATTTTGTTTCTTATATATAAAGATTTGTGAAGGAAATATTGTAAATGACTTTTTATTATTGTCATTGTTTTCTGGAAATATCTCTGAAATCAGGAGAAAAAAATAAAAAGAAAGTGGTATTTTTTTTAATTATTGGTGAAAACAGGAAATGGAAATGAAAAACGTTTTCTTCAAACCAAACAAGCGCTACAATTTTCTTCGAATGAATAAGAGTCATAGCAGATGAAATAAACTTAAAAGCCCTGTCATTTTACATCTGATTTTGAAATGATTTACTGATGGCACAGTACTACTATTTAGGCTCAATTTTGCTTGTGTCTTGAAATCATGGAACTGGTCCAGGACTTTATTTGCTGTTCTTTATATACAATCTCACATAGATTCAACTTCCAAGAAACCAATTTAGTGGGGGTGGACCATAGATAGCTGACATCAAATTCTTGGGGTTGATGGATTGTTGAGAAAATTAAGGGCATTACTGTCATCATCATGCTTAACTTTGGTGTTGAATCATCAATTTTAGGGGATGTACTCAAAACAACGTATATTTATAATATTTGTTATTTGTATTAGTAGAAGTATATCTTCTATAGAATTTGTTTATGTATTCAACCATTCGGAGTATTTACTGTCATATTGTGCTCCTTTGCCTCACCCTGTAAAGATGGATTTTTAAATTTATTGTTATTGTTAATCAACAATCAGTTTAACCTCATTTAATTTCTGTATATATTTCCTTGTCCTGTACAGAATTTGAATTAGATTTTATTTCAATGTTGTGTTCCTATCGGTATTCTTCAGATCATAGTTATTTTTACGTGCATGTATTATTTTGAATATGCTGTTATATTTGAGGTAGGATCTGTCACAATCTCAAATTTTGTTTGTTAAGCATGCTTGTATGTTTTTCCCAGTTAATATTAATGCTTATGATTTTTGGCATTCCTGCATCTATTTTCTGCATATTGTCTATGTCTTATACTTTTTTTGGTACAGCCTTTTCGTAAATTTACATTATTATAACAATTTCGTCTCCTTAATCTATATTTTAGGCTGTCGTCTTTAGTGAAAGTTCATAGCAGTTTCTATGTAGTAGTATCCTGATTTATCATGTTGGTTATTGTGGTTGCTATTTTACAGGGAGAAAATAACGACATTTCCAAGGAAGGAGAAAAAGAGAGAAGCTAGAAGAGAAGAGAAGGCTGAAAAAGCAGCTTTGCTAGAAAAGGTTATATAGTAAATCCTAATGTTACTGGTGCTAAATTCTATGATGTCTTGGCTTTCCTCATTTTTGCTTTTCAATATTGCTTAGGCTGTTGAAAAAGAGCTATTAGAACGCCGTCAAAAAGGAGTTTATGGACAAACTGGTATATACAA
The DNA here is from genome assembly GCA_030819835.1 of Acmispon strigosus. NCBI lineage: Eukaryota > Viridiplantae > Streptophyta > Magnoliopsida > Fabales > Fabaceae > Acmispon > Acmispon strigosus. The sequence continues at coordinate 39,779,042 of JAUAMA010000005.1, read as the reverse complement.
TTACGACCAGAAAGTGTATGATGATGTTATTGATAAACTTCCACGTGCTGATTATGATGAAGAGGATGAAAAGGTTTGTATTTTCTAATCCATTTCTCTCTGCTGCCAATTGTGTTCAATCAAAACTATTTGAAATTTAACTTGTTAATGTGTTGCCTATGTTTAATTTCTTAATTTTGTTTTTGAACTGAACAGGAACCAGAAGTAGAATATGTTGAAGGTTATGATGAACTTGAAGAGGAAGATGACATTGAAGATTTTGGTGGTTTTGCAATTCATGAATCTCAGAGTGATGATGATAATGACAATGAAAATGGTAAATTTAGTTTTGAAGTTTTGCAATGCGCATCGAGTATTTTTCACATGCTAAAATATGAGTCTGCCTTTTTTTAAAATGCAGCTGGAAGCACTGATGATGAGGAGGCAGAAGCACTTGATCAAAGGAGAGAGAGAAGGAAAATGACTTTAGCTTCAAAGAGAATTGAGAAGGACACCCTTGATTCTAAAGCAAAGAAGAAGGCAAGAGTTCTTGTTGAGGTAATTATATTACTCAGTTAAGGTTCTCTGTTTGCTTTGCTAACTGAAAGTGTTAATATTCTTTACATGATACTAGTACATTATTTTTCATCGTTTTCAGGTGGAGCGTGAGGAGGCTGATGAAAGACAAAGGGCGGTGATGTAGCTGCACTTACTTTTTCCTTCAGATTTTTCAGTTTGTTTTGAAGAAAAGTAGTCTTGATAGTAAATGTCAAAACGTGTTTGTTTGATTGATAAAGCGAGCATCTCAATCCTACATTCACTGAGGAATGTGACTTGTTACAATTGCGATTGCATTTGCATGACTCGGTTGTGGAGGTCTTGATTCAAAGAGAGATTGTGAGGTGGGTGTGGGTTTCATCCTCCTTCCTATAGGTAGTGTTTGTGAAGATGAGGGGAGACAACTCAAGGATATTGATATTGAGCTCTACGTCCCCTCCAACAGTCATGGCAACTTTGTTGATAGTTTTGACAACAAAGGACACACCAAAGATCTTCTTCATCTTCTTAAACTATAATTTCATGCGACTTTCAAAGAGTGACCTCATAACCCTACATTTTAAAAAGGGTCGAATTGCAATTTCTTGAATTTGACTGAATAGGTTGGTAATGAATTTGGATCGTATAATAGTTTATTATTAGACTTAAATATGTTTGAGGTGCTAACATTTGAAAATGAATCAAATTGGGTCGCTGATAAAATTTTAACTAGTCAACAGAGAATTTTAGATAAGTGGGATGATGTATGTCTATGTTTTTTCCTAAAAATAAACTTTATCACTATATAATGGTTCTTTTGATTAAAAATAGATTTAATTGCACATTTGGTCCCTCACTTATACCCTTTGTGCGAAAGTGGTCCCTAATAAAAAATAATTACACTTTTGGTCCTTCGCTTATACCTCTGTTAGCACTTTTGATTTTCCGTCCAAATTCCGTCAAAGAACAAACGGTTTCTGGGTTTTTCAGAAAGATTCATCTTCTTCATTTTATTCAAACACCTTCATCATACTCTTCATCTTCAAATCTGAAAAATCCAAAACAACCCCTTTTCAACCTCAACAATTCCACCTTCATCTTCATAAAAAAAAACAAAAACAAAAACATAGGGAAATAAAAAGAATGAAATCTAAAAACCCCAAATCCAAAAGACCAAACCTAACTTCACTTTGTTCTCTCTCTTTCTTCACATTTCCGAGTTCAGACTACCCTACTCCCACTCGTCATTTTGACAGATCCACGACCCTGTTTCACTCTGTATCTATGGGGGGCATTTGAACATGTCTTGGGTCTAAGTTCTCGCGTTTCTGCTGCTACTCTTTCTGCACCCCGAAGCTTCCATTCACAATTACATAGGAGAACATTTCACGACCTTTTTCGTGAAGGGAGGCAACAAAGGAATTTACTCGTTTGCTCCAAATTTCAATTAAACTTCCTCTCTTGTTGCAAGTGGCGACTCTTACATTCGGTGATTTCACTTCACCGTCCACTCTCAACTATGGGTTTTGTTTGTTTGGGTTAAATCACTTGCCTTTTCACTTTTTTTGTTCATTGAATTTTGTTGTGTAAGCGCCCCAGATTCAAAATAAAAAATAGCACCGCTGGTCGGGATCCATTTCTTATCCATACTATGATCAAATAGTTCACAAGATGAGCTTTTCGGCAGGCGTCGCCATCGTCCTACTTTCTCTGAACCACAACTACTATATTTGATCATCATATCGATAACAAACAGGACCGTAGCAATGGATCTTTAGTTGGATATATTTCGGATACACTAGATCCTCATGAAGAGGCAAGTGTAGAGCATAATTTATATCTCTAAGAGCTCGCTTCTCTAGATCTTAAGGATCTATGTCATAATAATAAGAATCAAGCTTTCAGAAAGGAAAAGAAAGTTTAGAAAAACATGGTTACTAAAAACACTATTATTGATGAGTAGGAAACTCGATGCCTTGAAATGAGGAGGAGAGTTCCTTATATAGGTAAGAGAGCTCAAATACAACAAAATACATGACATCACCATCTTCATCATCAGTCATTATCCTGGTAGATACTTACATCAACATTTCACATTATTCTAGTGCATTCTTATATTAGCATTGCATCATAACAACATCACCACACATACATCATTATGACATCATTACTATATATTTCATCACTTCTAATGATTTTTATTTTATTTTACAACACCATAAGACAAGTGACTCAACACATCAGTACCAACCTTAGAGTGTAGGCTCGTGCTCTGGTGACATGTTTGTGTCTGATAGATTTCCCGAGTCATAAAAAATCATCAGTCTTGGTTCTTCAAATTGTTGTTCAGAAGACAATTCTGGATAAGGATCTTGTGAATCTTGCATCAACACATACCCAGATCCGTCCGCATTTATTGTGCTAAAAGTCTTGTCCGTATTGGTAACATGTGGTAGCACTTTAGTTCCCTCATTATATACAATGGGGGGGGTCTTTTTTTAGAGAAAAACAGATGATGTTCAATGGCTTTAGATGAGCACATGTGGAATTAGTATTCACAACTTCTCCATAAGCTCCATTCAGTTGATGAAGCTCGATTATCATATCAGCTTGGTGATATGGTGGTTTGTCTTTTCCTATGAAGATCGAGACATTTGGAATTGTTGACCAAACTCGCACTTGATTCTGAGTCCAAAGTAACTTTGTTGTAGGATGCTGAAAATAGGGACAGTGAAAAATTGCCACAGTAACATACTCTCTGCTTGCTCTTCCTTACTATCAATATTTGAAATCACTGGGTTGTGATGGATCAGTTCTGCTAGATGACACTCCTTGGTGAAAAGACAACCCTTTCAAACAATAACTCAATCAGAGGATTTGATGTGGTTGATGAGATCAAAAAAGCAGTTGACAAAGCTTGCAAGCTCCCTGTGGTGTCTTGTGCAGATATCTTAGCCATAGCAGCTCGTGATTCTGTAGCTATAGTGAGTGTTACACAAATATTTTATCACATTTATATTCATTTTCTCTTGAGTTCTATTTTAACTTCCCTTTTCTCGTTATCTTTATCATAATTTTTTATCACATGTTATCTCACCCGAACATCTTATGTCTTTATATACGTAGGTTGGAATTAGGGTGTTAGTGAAATATTTTTTGGTTTTTTATGCTCACACTTCCACCTGGTTTTTCTTATTCCGGTATGTCATCTTTAGTTAAATATACCACTTTTCACACAATCTTCAATTAAGTTATACTTATAACATGCACCAAACATAAAATGCAATCATATTTGTTAGTCTGATACCTTACAGTGGTAGACAAGAGGGTGAAAACAAAAGAGAAGAAAGTGAAATAATAAATATGATATACAATGCAATGTAATAAAACGTAAGAGATAAATAAAAAATGAGGTGTATGTGGGTTATTTTACACTTTAAGTGTCTACCTATCATAACTGTTATTGTTCTATCATATTCTGACAAATCTACTAAGTACGGAGACGGAAACAAATCCATGTAGGATAGAATTGGGGCAATAGCCCCCAAGTGAATTTTTTTGTTATTTCTGTCCCTCCCAAAATAGTATTAAATAGTATTTAACTAATGAATGTCAATTTGTCTTAATGTGTTAATTTTCTTCTCCCAAAAATCCTTTTTTTCTTGTTTCGTTCGTAATGAAGTGCTAGTCTAATTTACTTCACGGGATTAAATAATCTCACCGTAGATGGATTAATGATATTACCTATAAAGTTTAAGTAAAAAATTAGGGGCAATTTCTAACGCACTTACTTTAACATTATTAATCCAGTTAAAATGAAGTGATTTATATTTGAATATGTTAGGCAACCCTATCTATCAATTGCTCCCATACTATGCTATAATATGTCATTATTAACCGTTGGGAGGTCGAAGCCTTTATACAAAGTGTTGTTAGGCATAAGAGATGCAAGGAGTGCAAGTAGAGCTGCTGCAAATTCTAACCTTCCTTCTCCGGTATTCAACTTGTCACAACTAACTTCCAATTTCAAATCTCACGGATTGAACGTGAGAGACCTTGTAGCCCTCTCCGGTGGCCACACCATCGGCTTCGCTAGGTGCACCACCTTCAGGACCAGAATCTACAACGAAACCAACATAGACTCCAACTTCGCAGCATCTTTGCACAAGACATGCCCTCGAAGCGGCGAAGATAACAACCTAGCGCCACTCGACACCATCCCCGCAAGAGTTGACACTCGATACTACTCGGCTTTGATGCATAAGAAAGGTTTGCATAGTGATCAAGAGCTATTCAAGGGACAAGGTAGTGAAAGTGATAAATTGGTGAAGATATATAGTAGAAGCTCGTTGGCTTTTCCTAGAGACTTTAAAGCTTCCATGATTAAGATGGGTAACTTGAAGCTTCTTACCCGAAAGAAAGGAGAGATCCGACGCAATTGCAGAAGGATCAATTGAGAGAGAAGAAGAGGGAGATGGTGATGAAGAAGATGCAGCAGAGAGAATGGGGTGATGGGAATGGCATTTTGGTTTTGGTGAGGGGATGCTTTGAGCCTTGAGGAGGAAGATAAAGAAGCAGTGGTTGGTGTGCATAATTAGGAGGTAATTAAGGCGCATGTTATGTTTACTGCAATAAAACTTGCAAAAGTTAAAGCCCCACGCCTCGAGAACGTCCTTGTCGATGAACCAAATAAAGTACACTCACCTATGTTGGACAGTGTCGGCAAAATTATCCTGTTCCAATTTTCCGAGTATACTTTGTATCTGATACTTGAAGCCACAACCAGTTTATGACTTCAACTTGGGTCACTCTAAACTCCTTGGATTTGACACCTACACAAAATTTCGTACGTCTCCTTTTATACTGAAGGATTTAAAATCCGGAATATTTTTGCTTCCGAAATTTAAAATCTGAAGTCTGGAATCTTATAGGTACTGTTAAATCCAACTTTATATCTTGCACCCTATTCACCCATTTGATCGCAACTTCTACTTTTGTACACAAACAACACAAAAATAAAACTGCTTTAAATCGAACTGATACATAATCCAATTTTTTTCAAATAAAATCTCATTTAAAAATCAAACTTATTCTTAAATTAGTGAATATAAACGTTCTCTTAAATAGTAAATGCAAAGCCCTTGTGAAAGCAAGGCCATCTCAAATGATTATGACAAAATCCTTTTGCTCAATCTTTCGGACAGTGTGAACAGTAGCTCATGTAAGGAACATCATGGTATCTTATACAGCTTTCAACCTACAAAATTGTCATCCTTGGACATCAGGATATATATGCACAAACACTCTCTTTGGCATCGAACTAATCAACTATCCTTCGAACTCCATATTTCCTTCATCTAAGATACTGATGTGCTTCCTTTTCTTGGGTAACTGAGAACCATTTTGGAATCCATTATCTTCACTAAATTGTGCAGCTGTTCGAGCGCGCAGTTCTTCCAAACTCTCACCTTCTTTCGCTCTCTCTATCACCTGAAAACAGTAAGGGCCATTAGTGAAGAACAAGGGGGAGCAGGGGCAGTATAAGAGAGTCACTAAATCAAATGCTTTAAATCCACAATCTAGCTTCACTTACCAGATGTCTACCATACAGGTGGGTGTTTGATAGTGCTGTAAGAGCATTTTGTGCCTCCTGCTGAGTAACATACTCTACAAAAGCAAAGCCTCTGTGACTTCCAAACTTCATAGGCAACCGTAAGCTTTTAATCTGCATGGGGCCATCAAACATGAGTGGAAATAAAGCAAAGCATACTTGCACCCGTGAACTGAAACTATCAATCCAAGCACTTTAGATAAAATGGACCAACAGTTTTAAAAAACATGTAACCCCCAAAAACAAGCAGCATAGTGATTGTTATAGGGCCTTGATTCGCACATTTATTTTTTAAAATCTTAATTCGCACATTTAGAAAAGAAAGATACCAATTGAAATTTAACTAAAATATGACAATAAATTATGATGAAATAACTCAGTATCATGAATACTCTTCAAACAAATAACTAGAACCAATTAACAGACAGAGTACCTTAGATTAAGTAACAAGTCTTAATTTGGATGCAAGTGAAAGAACTTGCATTTCACATCTACATAATTCTAATACCAGGCTCATTATTCAGGAGCACTATTCACACAATTGCACATCGTCATTATTCAGCAGCATGTTGCTCAATCACTTAAAATTATACAAGTCTAAAACTCTGGAGCAGGTTACAGAACACAAACACCTTAAATTAAAAGTGGTTCAACACCAACAAACTGGCATAATGTGCTTTCAAATTTGAATTCATTCAACTCAACAGTCAGCTATAATTCCAAAACATTTTCACTGGATGTAATGAATAATGACCACAGGTTTGAAATCACTAGTGATTACTGAAGACTGGTATACTTCCTCAGAATGTGTGGTTACTGGTAATAGATGCATGCGCAAATTGGACAGCAGAAAGAATGAATATTTACTAGCAATTGGAACAAATTATCACTTTTAACAGTAATTACCTGGCCAAACGGGCTAAACAATTGTCTCAGATCCTTCGCTGTTGCCTCAAAAGCAACATTTTTTACAAGCAATTTTGTTGAACTCTTATCCTTCTCAACTGACTTTTTTACTGGTTTATCATTCTTGGCATGACACAGTTGTAAAATAAGAGCATGCCCTTCCAAAACAGTGCCCTAAACCCAGAAAAATAAACAAAAATGTTCATTTTAAAATTATAACAGGAATTAGGATCTCAAAATCCATATAACAGGCATAGTTTGAATCCAATGTGCAAATACCTGTAAATCTCTGCAAACATTTGTGGCGGTCTCCGTGGAGTCAAACTCAACAAATCCAAACCCCATAGAAACATTTTTCCCATTTTTCAAATGCTTTTTCACCTATTCATGGCAGAAGCAAAGCAGAAATATGAGAAACAGCAAGTCATAAAAAGTAAATGTTAGCACTTGGCATTTAAATTAAACCCATTACCTTGACACTCAAAATTCTTCCCTCTTTAATGTGTACACTAAAATGTTTCCTCAAACTCTCATCTGTTGTCTTGAAATTTAGGTTCTTGACAAACAGCGACCGGGCCTGGAGCACAATAGATTAATAAATAATCAACAATAGAATAAACATCATGGATTATTTAGCAGGGATTAGTTTGAACAATTTCAAAATAAGAAATTGACTGATCGGCAAAATAATCTACGGAATATTTCTACATGGTAGCATCATGATGCAAAAATATATATGGCAAAAATTTACTAATTGTAGGGACAGACACTGTGTTCCAAATTCCAACATCACTAGACTCCCATTTTATATAATAAGAAAGCACTATTTTTTGAAATATAAAATGCTCAATAACATTTTGACTACACACATGAACTAAAGAATAATTTAAGCATCCGATACATGCCCAGCAAAGAACTAGCAAGTCAGCAACTGTGCATTCAAGTAGAATTGTCGAACATAAGTATTTGTAATTGAGAATTGGGAGAGATCAAATTCACTTAAATAACCTGGAAATTCTTAGTTTTAATTCAATTGATCCTATCACAAAGCAAGCTACAATTATGCAATACACCAAGTAACACAGTAAGGTACATTAACACAAGTGTACTACATCAACTTCAGTCATTTTTAAAAAAAACTTCTAGATTGGAAGTATTTCGCTTGCATCAGATAATTTGACCCAAACAAATGACTTCAACAGGTAATAAAATGTAAAATGAATATTTCGTTTCTATCCTTGCTTTATCGTCACTTTAATCTAAAACTTGGTATAATACTTTGTGTTTAAATTTTATCCTTTGACGTAATATTTCTTTCTGTTTTGCTATCTTCTGTCGATTCTCCAAAAGACGAATACACAAGATCGAATAATACCCAACAAGACTAAATAAAAATTATGATTTAAGAAAGCAATTTAATAGGCCAAACCTCTACTCTGTCTGGATCAATATCCACATCCGATATTCTTTCCACATTCTGCTCCAATATCAGCCGTTTGGCATCATTTCCACCGATTCCACTATTCATTTCATTACTTTGAGAAATTGAACTTTGGCTAAGAATATTGGAAGGAGCCCACTCCAAGTATAATGGAGCATCCCTACATTGAGTAGAATATGAAACAAGTCAACAATCTTCAATGAATCAAGATAGATGAGGGTCTGGAACACCTATTGTAACCATGGGCAGCCAATTTATTGACATGGGGGGGGGGGGGGGCTGTTTTAACCAAGATTTCAACCAATCTAAGGGGGGAAACGATATCATGTTTGTAGGTGCAAGTAGCATTTCTAAGAGTTACAGTACCCTTCTTCCCAACTAACTAGTTCAGACCTTCGGTGCAATTACTCTAGCATAAAAGTAATAAACCACAAAGTTAAGGGTTTCATTGTTCTTCCATGATCTCTTTTCTATATATTCTATACTCTACACGCACCCTTTGTGCGTGAGAGGGATTTTTTACTCGATTCTTATTTTATCCTTTTGGCTTTTGCAAATAACACAAAGAAGGTGAAGCCATAGCATGTCAGCTTGTACAATTCAAAATGCCTAATACTGATTCCTCCATACAAGTTTTCTTCATTCTCTTTTTTTATGAAGATATCAACATGTATATTCAAGTGATAAGTACCAGACATTTCAAGGAAGGAAATAGAATAGACAAGCTTTTGTATTAATTGATTCTGGAATACTGAGATGAACTCAGATCCAGATTGAGGGAAAATACAAAGTAGAAGAAATCTGAAAAGAAAAGAAAAGAAAAGATAACAGAGGCAATTCGAGAGTGCCCCTAACTCTCCCAAAACCCTATCCCAAATTCTCACCTACTCCTCCCCTCTCACCATACACGGTTATACCCCCTGATTCCCTCACTCTTTTTCCACTCACCTGATTGTCTCACACTACACACTCCCTGCCACGTCAGCAAGGCAGTTAGTGCTACTCCTATTAGCTTCTATCAGGTGCATCGCACCTCTTCTTCCGGCTTCCATGGATTACTAGTCATATTGGGCCTATCACTAGAAATTGGGTCCGCAACATCTCTCCCTTCCTCAAATACATCCATGTCCTCAAGGATGGAGGGAGGAAATGCTCCACCACCTGGATACCATTGTTGAAAAGATGTGGACCAAGTCGTAGCTGCCAAATAAGTACAACCTACAGGATCCCATATCTCCATCTTGCATCCCATCACAAGAAGCAACAGAATCTTAACTGCTCTCATATTTGTCCCAGGCTTCCCATTTAACAGCACAGCAAGAGCAACTTGTTTGTGAGCACTGTAAGCAACCCATTTGGTAGTTGACCAGGCTAAGGTGTTCAGCAGGTCAATACTTTTCTTAAGAGGATCATCATGAGGCAAGAGATCCCAAATCTCATAAGAAGAAAGGACAATAGTGTTAACAACTCTCACCAGAATAACTTCAAGTGCAATCCTCAATAGACGGCATGTTCCTTCCATCTCCTTGCTGTTCAAAGCTTTAGTTGCAGGTATGCATGCCTCATGGTTGCTCTATTAAGAAGTGCAAGCTCAAAGCCTTCATTTTGTATCTCCTTGACCCACCTTCCACATCCCAACAAGAGAGCAGGATTGGAAGAGCCCATCAAATTCTCGATTGAAATCTTATTCAACACACAGCAACATGCAAATCCCATCACGGTCAAATAGGAATTTCTCAAAATCTAGTTGCTCACTCCCTTCAAGTTCTCACTGATGTAAATAGGAGCAGATTGTACCATTTGTTTGAACATTTCACATGGAGTTCGCACAGAGGTTACCAAAAACACACTGCAAAGTGATGGTATGGATAGTCCCTGGAGTTCTGATGGTGTTGAAAAATATCCGAGAACAATTGAACCATTGCAAAAACTCCTCATTCCTATCCCTGGCATCTCTTTCCTCTCCATTGGAAATTTGAACCCATCAACACCCATTTTCATTCCACTTCTCCTGGACTTGCCCTATTGTTTGCCCACTGGTTGCACTTAATTTTGGCATGACCAATTAGACTTAATAAAAAAGCTTCTTTGGATTCCCTACACTTCCAAGTGTTTTGGGCTTGGCCCATACTATTAAAATTTGAGCTTAATTATTGTAACCAACAACACTTGGAAAACTGGGCTGGGTCCCATAAAACTAACAAAGAATCTCCACATTCCAAACACTCACCAGCGATTTGGGCCTGGCCTAATAGGCTTAGAATGGGGTTCAACTGTTGTTCCAATTTTGCCCATCCCTTGGTGGGGATCCCCACCGCACAGTCACGCGTGTTTGCTGCAGAATCTGCCAAGTTCTCTTCTCTATTCATCCCATCAACCAACGCCTTCGAAACCCAATTCGGCGGCTTGGGTGGTGGCCGCCGCTTGGCCATCTCTATCCTTGCATCTTTCTCCGACATCGCCGTGCTAGCCCCTACCTTCTCTCCGTCTCCGCCCACAACGAAACATTGGCCACCATAGAACGGCGGTTTCCACGGCAATCGCTCGATCTCCCATATTACTTCCGGGACTGTAGTAGTTATGATTGCAATATTTGCACCACGGTACTCCCTTAGAGCAAACGCACCTCCCTTGGAGCAACCCAAAGCTCTCGCACATCCACCAGGCCTGGAAGAGTCTTCCCTCGCACTCCTCGATCTTGACTTTTCTTGTGACGATCAAAAACTTCAGCTGCATGTCCTTTTATCTTCGTCGTCCCCATGTCGCCGGTCACCTTCGTCGCCATCGGCGATGTGGGGTGCGCCGCCATATCCGCACCTCGATTGATCTTTTCAGGTGGCATCTGATCGCTCTTCCAGATCTGTTGCTCCTGCCACCTTTCTCGATCCATCAGGAACAAGGCATTTCGTCGTCTCTTCCGTTGCCATAACATCGATCTTCGTCAGAACAACTTCACTCCTCCGGTGCTCTGAAACCCCGTCCCCTTCGTGTCGTCCCTTCCCATCGCATCTGAACTTGATCCATTCTTCACACCAATTCCTTCTGATTCCCAGGTTTGTTGCCTTGACATTTCTGGCTTCTTCCTTCTGACTTTCTCCTCCACCACCTTAGTTCCTCATTGCATCGGGGTGATTCCTCCGCCCTGGAGATCGGCCACGAATTCGTCTTCTGATGTTCAACAGGTGCTGTTGAAGTTCATCAAATTGCAGCTTCCACTCCGTCTTCTGATGTTCAGAACGCTCCAATTTCTCCAGTCTCATCTCCATTTCTGCAGTAAGTGAGTTCTCCGTTGAAGCTCCCTGGAAAGAGAGCTCTGATACCAAATGATAGGCACCAGACATTTCAGGGAAGGAAATAGAATAGAAAAGCTTTTGTATTAATTGATTCTGGAATACTGAGATGAACTCAGATCCAGATTGAGGGAAAATACAAAGAAAGTAGAAGAAAACTGAAAAGAAAAGATAACAGAGGCAATTCGAGAGTGCCCCTAACTCTCCCAAAACCCTATCCCAAATTCTCGCCTACTCCTCCCCTCTCACCATACACGGGGGTATCCTCACTCTTTTCCACTCACCTGATTGTCTCACACACTACACACTCCCTGCCACGTCAGCAAGGCAGTTAGTGCTACTCCTATTAGCTTCTATCAGGTGCATCGCACCTCTTCTTCCTGCTTCCATGGATTCTAGTCATATTGGGCCTATCATTAGAAATTGGGTCCGCAATATCAAGACAGAAGGAAACAAAAAATTCATTTGTGGAGGATAGCCTATAGAGTTGATTGTCCATGGATAGAAACTAATAAAATATTACTTAACACGGCTGAATGGGCTATGGAACTTATGCCAGAAGAAAAATAAAATCTTACCTGTAACGCTTGTAAGCTAAACCTCTAAAAGCTGCTCTTGCTTCTGCGGGTTCAAGGAAAATAACCTGAAATATCATATCCAGCAATTCAAAGCTTGAAACAAATATCATATCATTAAACAAAAAACAGGTAATGCTAAGAACAATAACTTTACAAACAGCACTGTCAAAGACAAATTTCACCAATTAACATATATGCAATAAAGTGCCAATAAGTATATTTAAGTTCCCATACCATAATACAGTAAATTTCACCATGTACATTACACGATGAAAAGCAAAACATTTAGGACCCAAAGGTCCATAAAATGAGGAATTATATATATTTTTCCCATATATAAAACAATGAGTATTGATATTGTATTTAAAATGTAAAAGGTGCGTAAAATTTATGCACAAGATTGTTATTTGTTTGTCCTTTTGGATATTTTGGGAAACAAGCCTGCTTTATACACACCTTAAAGGAAGTAATACGATTAAAAGTTGAATGCAGGCATCGATAAATGGAAATGGTATTAGAGTTAATGACAGTATTAAGCTATAAGATGGGATAATAAGCTATCAAATACCGCAAAAAAATTACAATAGGCACATTACAAAATTCATCAAATTTGAGAATAAAGGGGGCAAAAATACCAAGGCTAAAGTTTTTGTCGGAGGGAGAACTATTTTATCCAAACTACCAAATTTCCCAAACATCTTCACAAGTTCACTTTCCGTCGAACCATAGGGCAAGTTCTTCACTAAAAGTACATGGTTACTTCTTTTCAGGCCATCAACTTTACGATTAGCAAGTTCCTCCAAAGACTCCACATTCACTCCAGCATTTGTTAGTGCCTTTTTTGTCTCTGTAATCACTTGAGTTTCTCCCAGAGCAATGCGGACAGCAAGATCATCAGCTTCTCTATCAAGTAAATCACTTTTAGTTACGCCATATTTCCGAGCAATGTTTTCCACAACCTAATAACAATACAAGATATAATTGATTCAGAGAGAGATATCAAGAGAGATCAAGAGAGAAGATGAAACAGAAAACTAATTAGTTATAAATGATTTTCAATAATGAAATTTTACGGTGCTTAGACTATATAGGGAGCTCACATGAGCTGTAACTAACAGAAACTAATTCCTAACTGATTACATAGGGTATTGTCCAGTGTGCTCATGTGCACACTGATATAATACTCCAATAAGATCAAAAAAAATATAAGAGGAAACATACAGCCTGTGAGCAATAGAGCATCTCCCAAAAACATTTTTAGGAAGCAAAATCAATAGTGAGCCTAATTCCATCACAACCCACAGAAGGAGGATATTAGGGCATGCCAAAGTTAATTACCCTGGATTTCTCAGGCCACACATACCCCAAAATAAGAAATGATACTTAATTACCCTGGATTTCTTTTATAGAAAAGGAAAGGAGGAAATAGAACTAAAGGAGGATAAGTAATCTTCCATAACAAACATTTTGTTGACAAAATGTATTAGGAAAAAAACAGCTAATGTGCCCAATCTCTATGCATGCTAGGGATAGCAACATCATTGAAATATCCATTAGCTGAACACCATTGTGAGGCACTAACAACAACCCAATCCCAAAGTTAAGGGGAAAATAGGCAATACTTAAAAAGAGAGCATTTATCTCCAACTAGTGAATTCGGAAGACTGCATAGTGCCAGGGTTTGGCTTTCTTATTTCAGTTTCTTAAAATCTAGCCAGCAGAAGTTGTTCCAGAGTAAGACGACAAACACAAAGCTCACCAAGGACCACCATCCCCTTCAAATAAAAACTATTGTTCGTGAGGAAATAGCTTCTACCAGTGCAGAAACAAGTAACCATTCGCTTTTGAACAAGAACAGCACAGACAAACAGGGACAGTACAAGAATGGTGAAAAACTGAAAATTAACTATAACAAGTTGTGATTTACATTATAACAAAAAAAATAATGATAAATATACACATCATTCAGAATCTTAATGCATTGTTGCGTACTCAGCTACTCCAAAGACATAAATTAAACCTTTTCCCCTAAGGTGGGGTTGGCTACTCAGCCACTCCACAAAGGCTGAAATAACAGTCATGGTTTGCAATTTACAAAGTTTCAAGAAACATACTGTATCAGAGCGCATGAACAGACTATTCCATGCTCTGGAGTCTCCACTGGCTTCAGCTGCTTTCCTCTCTTCCTCTCTACGTTGTTTGAGAGTTTTTGAGTTCTGGTCCTTTGAAACATTGTTCCTAAAACATGCAAACCATTAATGTTATGATAATGCAAAGAAAACAGCAACATAATTTAACAGTGTTCATCATGCAATATTTACATTTTACTTACTCTTCTTTGTTTGAAGGTCTTTGTATGGCTGGCATAACATGCAACAATCTTCCTTGAAAAGTTAAATTGTCCAACTTTTCTACCGCCCTGATAAACATTGTCATATTGTCACAAAAACCGTCGGCAAAACAATTTTACCAAGGCATTCTCAGCTATATTTCAATGTTCTCTCCTAATTACTAAATTTGATATAGCTAATGACTCATACCTATTCTCCTTTTTATATACTTCCCTAATAAACTTCTAACTAGCAGACACCTAACATGTACCCCATGCACTCACATTGGGTACAGATATGAGAAACACTTTCTTTCAATAAAGATCCCACATTTTTTATCCAACTGTAACATATTAATTTCAAACCAACGTTTCATTAATTGCAGAAAAGCTCATTTTAATTCCAAAAGGTTCTTAGAATCTTTCAAAACTTCACAACAACTTAAACCAATCCAGTAACCCTTATTATTTTAATGTCAAAACCTAGATGCAAAATCCTTAGTTAGAACATTAAAATACAAAATATACTATTTTTTTCAGTTTGGAGAAGCATTATTTAAAAGAAACAAGAACACAAACATCATACTTTCGGATTAGGTGTCCCTCCTCAGCACATATATATAAAGAAACATATAAAAGAATAAAACTAAAGCCCAATCCTTTGTGTATCTCCTAAGATGCCCTTATAAAGATAATTGGTGAGCACAAAAAGTTGGTCATAATTTTGACCCTGTGCAAGCTCAGATGAAAAAACTGAGGACTGAGAAAGACATGGACATTTCACTCCAATCAAATACTTCAAAAAAAGAAGCAAAGGTGGCACATCACCATCAGGTCTTTCCCTCCTTGATTCTGCCAATTCCTCTAAAGCTAATAAGAAGAAATTATTCCAAATTGAGACGACAACCCAAAATTAACCAAAACCACCATGAACTAAAAGAATATGATTTGATATAACAAAAGTGAGACAACAATTTTCAGCCACCCAGTTTTTACCTGGCTGCGAATTCCGGACCTGAATAACGAATATATGCTATTCCTTTGGATCGCTTCGTATCTTTATCAACAACTAGATGAACCTCTGAGACAGTACCTACATTACTGAAATGCTGGTGCAGTTCTTCCTCACTGCAACAAAACAACAAAAGAATGGCTAAACCAACAGGAAATATAAATCATAGTAAGGCTAAGTGAAACCACAGAAGCACTGATAGATATTAGTAATGTAATAATTCAAATTGCTGAAGACATTCTTTCTTTGGGAAATTACTTCATTGGAAAAGTTGGCTAAGTAATATAATATATGCATCCATAAGAAAACAAGAACAAAGAGAAATGTAAATATATCTATGTAAGTACGTGGTGGTATATGGCAGATTTCGGACAAACAGTCGACAGGACTCAAAAACTCCTCTAGCGTCTTCAGGATTTGATGATTCTTGCTCAGTTGCATTTAGTTGAGCTTTATCACGGGCAACACCCTCTCTACAACTAGCTTCTTGGCCCTCTAGATCTAACTCCTGAGCACATTTTCTTGGGGTACTTTCAGAAGGGTTCTTATCACAATTTTCTTCATGTTCACTAGCATGACTATGATTGTCTTTGTCATCATCACCAATGCACATTGAATCATTGTTGCCACTGTCGTCTTCAGAATCACTGCTTTCAGAATCAGACCACTCACTTGTGACTCTACTCTTGAAATAATCCATATCAGAAATCACTTCACGATGGTCAAGTTCACTTGACTGGTTGGGTTCAGGATTGTTTGGAAGTCCATCTACTAATGAGGCACTTTCAACTGAGATAGGATGGATTGCATCTGATGTGCCTTTGCTGTCCTTATTTGGTATTGCTTGGTTGTTGCTAACATTGGATACAATTGATGTATCATTTGCCCACAATTTAGACATAGCTCGAGGTTGCATGACCTGAAGAAAATCTTGAAGCTGTGGGTCGTCAATATCAACAATGTCCTTAGACTTGTCTCCTTGTCCTTTAGCCCTAACATGTTTGTTTGCATCTGGAGTGGCATCTTTATTGTCTTTCTTTTTAGAATATCGACTCCATGGACGAGGAAGATTTGCATCGCCAACTTTTTGAGCTACCTGCATGGTTAATCAAGACATAGTAAAGCATGTTGTATGGCTTCTGTAGTTGTGTTTCATAACAAAAAAAATTAAAGGTAACTAGTAAATAGTATGGGGAAAAAGAAAAAAATTAAAAGAGTGGTATATACAACAGACCTCACATGTAATTCTAGATGTGTAAACATAAGATCTATTGAAATATCGAATAGCTTCTTGAGCTTCATGGTCAGAACGAAATCCAATAAAAGCAAACTGGCGACTCTTACCATCTCTACGTTAACAGACAAATCAACACAAAACAGTTAAAATTCTGAATGAAATTCCATGAAGAGTGGAATAGTGATATTATGATTTGAGGAAAGAAAGAGTACTTGGTACGCATAAGCTTGACATCAGTAATTTCTCCTTTCTGAGAAAAAAGGTTTCTTAGATCATCCTCCCCAACACGTTTTGCGAGATTCTTCACGCATATCCTCGACCTCAACACACGCATAACAAATCATTTAGTATTATATTGGTTCAAATTCTTTGTGAGTTTTAATTTAATTGAGAAAGAAGATCGATGAGTGAATGACAAGTTTGCACTTACATAATTTCCTGCTATATTTGCAGTTGCACGTGGGTTATAACAGAAGAAGCAGGTGCTGGAGGTGTCTGTACAAGAAAAGAATCAATAATAATACAATAAGAAAATTCATTACACAAATTTCCAATGATATAAATCTCCTTTCCTGAACCCAATCTAACAGGTCAACATCAAATGATCATCAAATAAAAGAAAATAATAGAGGAACAATTCATATGCTCAAACGGGAGCAAATATTAAGTCAGAGAGTTAGTAATCTATCTACTATTTGTAATTTGTAATACTCCCACTGAAAGCCCCAAAATAGCACATTAACACATTCAACCAAGAAAGTGAGCAAAATGTTTAGATACCACATGGACAAGAGATGTGGCCAAGGTGGAGCTAATAAAAGGCTTTGGCAATCCTCACCTTACGAGCTAGCTTTTAGGGTTGAGTTAGACCTAGCTTAAATTCTTAAGATGGTATTAGAGTTTATCCTAGAGATGGCCACTCACTGCTGTCCAAAAAATCAACATAGGTCCACAAATTTCCCAATGCAATCTACTTGTGTCCGTGGATTTCGAATGCAATGAACCTAGCATCGCAGATCACCAATTTAATAAATAAAAAATTCACTCCTATGATCTCCACACTCTAGATGTCCATTCTTGGGCGGAGGTGGTGGGTTAAGATCTCACATCAACAATAAATATGGCCAAAGTAAAGCTTATAAAGGATTTTAGACCTAGCCCAAATTTTTAAGTGGTCAATGGTATGAATGGATTTTTGAATCTTTTATTCCTGATAGGCAAGGAAGCGGAGCAGGGTGGGTTTTGACTTCTCCGCCCTCACCTCCCCAAAGCCACCCTCATTCCTACCAAGGAAGCAGACTGGGTACCCAATCCTGCTCCATACTGCTTTTGCTGAATTTTTGGGCACCCTGTTCCAATCTTTTCAAATTAGAGCTGTCAATTTGGCCCCAAGCCCCAGGGCCAGCCCTGGCCCATGTGGGCTAGGGCCAAAAAGCCCCACACAGAAAAGCCCACAGGGCCAAAAGCCCCCAAAAGCCTTGTGGGCCAGGGCCAGCCCATGGCCCTTATAATTTTGAAAAAAAAAATCTAATGAGTAATAAGAGACAAGTAATAAATATATTTTTAAGGTTATTGGATGTAATCAGACATTTTTCATTTGATAACTTTAATATACACTCATGTTTCTTTACGATTGAGCTTCAATCTGTATTCCAACATTAAATATAATTACTTTTAAAATTATTTTTCTTTACATATGTATGTATTCATCCTGATATTGTAAAGAACACAGAAAAGATATGTAATTATGTTAGTTGTAGCAAACATTTTTAATTCAATTAGTTGACTCTAGTATTTTACAGGTATATCTCTCAGCTCAAAACTAGCTTTTTCATCAAACCTACTAATAAATTGATACAAGTCAACTCAGCATAAAAAGATGGTGAACTGAAGAAAAACAGCAATAAGAGAGTAAACAAATAAATGAATGAATAGAAAGATGATGAGCCTAAACCAGAATTGTCATAACATGTTTAGCCTAAACCAGCAAATTGTCATAAATTGTCATATGAGCTAAGTAAACTAGAGTCAGAACATAGGTAAACTTAACTGTTTGTGTGTCATTAGGTGATACTTTTCTACTCTACCTTAATATCTGAGGTAGAGCAACCAATAGCCACACCAAAAGTAACTCGCCCCAAATCCTTGTAGAAGTATTCATAATAAAATTTTCATCTTGCTAGAAGCCTAGAAGTATACATAAATCCTAGCTTTGGTTGATTTTTCCCTGAATGGGATCAGTCTAGCAGAGGGGCATCAATCTATGATTATATAATAATGAGGAGCCGGAGCAACTGTTATCCTTTATGTGCGCAACCAAGATACCAAAACCCACTTTCTACCAAACGACTTCTCAAGTTGGCTGGTGATCTTCTATGCTAATATTAGTATATTACTAACAATGACAGAAAACACTTAAACCAGAAATTGCCTACCCTCTGATCTCTTTTCTGCTGGAAATTGTAGATAGTATAAGCACGGAACTACAGCTTCTAACAAGTCAATGTTCAACTGATCATCAGCAGACTGCAGTACACAAGGCTGCTTCTAGAATCAGATAAAAAATTGTGTATATATATATAATTTTCATCAAGTTAATCATTCAATCACAATATATATGTTGTACTGCCAAAGAATAGAAATAAAATACCAGGGTCCAAATTTTACAAAAGATTCATAAAATTATCCCAATCAATCAGAAGTTGGATCATCAAGTTGGAAAAATTGCCTCTACACATTGAGAATTTTTCTACCAGGCCAGGAGCATGAAAATACAAAAACGATACCAACATAGAAAAGAATGAAAATTTCAACCATAAGCACAAGACGAGTGAATGTGATGAATCTGATATGTAATCAAGAAAAGGTTGTTAGTTCATTCCCCACATGAGTTTATATTCAACAATGGCTAAAACCCTACCTGGATGAGAGCCTCGAGCTTCTGAAGAGGAACGGAGCAGCGGCGGCGCTGGGTATGGCGACGACGGCGCCCCTGGAGTGAGGCGGCGGCGCGGTTTCAGAGAGGGGAAGAAGAGGGTTTGGGTGAGCGGCGGCGAGAGGTTTAAGTCGAGAGGTCGAAGGAGAAGAAGAGGTTGGACGAAGGAAGGAGCGGTGGCGGTGGGAGGAAGAGGAAGGGCAGAGGAGGAAGGAGTGGCGGTGAGAGAGGAATTAGGTTCCAAATCCTATCTGAATTTTTTTTTTCAGGCTCTAAGGCAGGCCCTGTCCAGCCCACATCCCTAGTGGGGCTGAACGGGCTAGGGCTTTTTAGCCCACAATTAAAAATGGAGTGTGTGGGTAAGAGCGAAGATAGTCGAGTGCTTTGGGGCTCGGGGCTAAATTGATAGCTCTATATTTTATAACAGAAACAAAATTTTTTATCCAAAAACAATCAAGTTCTGAGGGTGAAACTCGCGTTATTCATTCTCGAAGTTCAAAGCTCGAACCTGTGCCAAATCAACTTTTTACATTTATTGTTTTAAAACACAAAAATGTTTGCGATGGAATCATTCCGTCTCTGAATCATTTTCCATGTTTAGCGACGGATTCTGAGACGGAAAATCAGAGACGGAATTAGTCTGTCGCTAAAATCCTAACTAAAACTCATAAATGAAAGGCTTAATAGCACTTTTAGTCCCTCACTTATCACGGTTTGACACTTTTGGTCTCTTACAAAAAAAAATTAGCTTAAGTGATCCCTAACAAATACAAACGGTTGCAATTTCAGTTTTCATCCATCCGCCGTTAGTCAACTTAACGTTTTTTGCTTATGTGGCCTAACAGAAGTGACGTGGCCGCTCATTGGAGAGAGAAAGAGCATGACACATCAGTAATTTAAATAAATAAAACATATAAATAAATAAAAAATACAAACCCAGCATCTGAAAGTGACAAAAAACAATACAAACCCAGCAACTTCATCTCTTCTTTAATCTTCATCATCTTCATCTGTCAACCCAAAAACCCAGAAAACCTAAAAAAATATTATTTACCCAAACCTCATCTTCTTCATCATCATTTTCTTGAACATATGCTTCATCATCATCTATAGCACCATCATCATCTCTAACTTCTACTTCATCATCATCTTCGATAAACAACATCTTGAACATCGCCCACGTCGTTTTGAAGTCGATGTTGCCCCCTTCCACCGCCAAGCCTCGTCGTCACGGATGCGAGGTCCGAGATGCTCCGCCGCGTCACGCCACGCTAGAGTCGTTGAAGCTCCGGCCACCATCAATTTCTTCTTCTTCTTCTTCATCAAACAAATACCTACGCCACAAATCCAACAACACAACACCAGAAGAAGCCGAACCCTCAAACCTCCCATCGAACCCCAACCGTCCCTACAATCGAGAAGAAGATATCGTAGCCGTTACCCTTGCAATCGAAGCCATCGACCATGAAACCCTAGAGGCAAATCGAGGCAAAGCTCTTGGGTGAGGACACGGTGAGGCACCGACGGGGCGCGGAGCAGAGCCGCCATGGTGATGGCAGAGGCGAGCACGATTGAGCGGAGGAACACGCGCCTCCCTCCACCGTGCCTGCGTCGTCGTTTCCAACACCTTGGTGCACCACCGCCGCCGCTCGTGACTCCCTTCTCCGCCAACGCCGCCGCTCTCGTAACTCCCTTCTCCACGCCGCCCTCTCGTGTTTCAGGTGTTTTGGCCCCCAGCATTCCAAATTAGGTTTTTCTTTTCCTTCAACATATCACGTGCTGTGCATCAGGCCCCTTTCTCTCTCCTACTGCCATGCCATGTCATTCAATTTTCTCCACGTCAGTCAGAGGCGTTAGTTGACTAACGGCGGATGGATGGAAATATGAAATTGCAACTGTTTGTATTTGTTAAGGATCATTTAAGCTAATTTTTTCTATAAGGGACTAAAAGTGTCAAACCGTGATAAGTGAATGAGTAAAAGTGCTATTAAGCCTAAATGAAAACTGAAGAGGAAATTAGCGACGGAACTTTAGCGAGGACATTTTTCTGTCGCTAATTCTATCGTTAAAAGTCCAAGTTCCATTTTTATTAGGAAAATGCAAATCTGTTTTTAAATCCGTCCCTAGATCATGTCTTTTCAGTAGAGTTATAAAAATGAATAGAAGAAGTAACACATGGAGCATCCGTTAACACTCGCTATTGTACAGTGACTTCCTAGCTACATGGAGGCAAGGATCGATGCAGTCCTTTCAAATGATAATGACAATACTGCATTACTAATTACTAATTAATATGCGCATTGGGTAACATAATTAGATTACATATAAGAACCGTTTAGAATATTTGTGGGCACATTCAGTTGTCTTATCCCACAACTACTTGGAAGTTTAGCCGTCCTTCTCACTCTTATTCAACTCAATAAAAAAGTTAAATATATTTAATTAAGAGCGTGTTGTGTAGTGGTGGTCTTCAAGTATAATGCATCACTATTATTAAGGTTATTTATTTCATGTCTTTGCATTACATGACTTCATGGCATATATATATATAGTGATCAAGTAGCTACCATTACTAATCAAGTCTCGCACAACTAGTAGATAATTGAACTCCTTAAATATTTAGTTCATAATTTGATTTTTAAGCAGTATGTATGAAGAAATATTTGTTAAGACATATCTACCCGTTTAATGTGATATCTGAGTTTCGAAACATCAGTGTCATGACTGTTTTCGGTTAATGGAATTCTTGAGAAAACAAAACATTAGTGATCAAGTAGCTGTTATCTCCAGCGGGGCATTGAGCAATTCCCAACTTTGGAACTTTCAAGTGTTTAAAGGATTAGATTAAATATGTCGTTGACAAAAAATGAAGGATTGATTATGTCTTTATATATACAAACTAATTCTTCGAATGATTACTTCTTTGTAAGCATTACATTATTCTTTTACATCACCAATCATTTTCTATATATGGTAATTTTTTATTTTGATATCCAGATCGATGTTGTCGTGTTTACCACTACACCCTGTAAAGCAAGTGGGTTAATTCTAAAAGAGGGTGACATTTATAAATTAAATGTTTACAAAAATAAAAATATAAACAAGAAATATTTCACAGTATTTATTATTCTATAAAGTATGGTTATTGATATTTTTTTATAGACACTGGCAATATTTCATTGCGGTTTTGAGAAAGAATATGCTTCTCAACGCCAAGATAATTTCTACTAGTTTTGTCTTTAATTAGTGATTAAAAATACTTATTGCTAACTTTGATCACTGATTAGAGACAAAACTTGATTGGGCTTATAACCAAGTCACACCACCCTGCGAGGTGTTGATTGAGGGGGAACAATGACGCTCTAGTAAAGCGAGACGGCGGTTTTCACGGCACTCCATCTTCCGTCGAGCCCGGAAGTGGTCTTCACGAGAACACTCCGACGCTCAAGTTAGAGGTGTAAGGTTTTGAGGGAGAGTGAGATTATAAGAGAGAGATTGTGTACCTTTAGGTTTGGGGATAGTTCTTTATATAGAGATCTTGAGTCGACACGCTTCTCGAGAGCTTTTGATAATGGCTTTGCACTTGTCTCTTTCTAGGCCGTTAAATCCTCTGTTAGGTTCAAATGCTTGGACGGTGGAGATTTCCTCATGAAAGAGCGGCGGGTGATTGGACGTTTGCAGACGTTTGCCTGTCACATGCGTCCGAGGAGGTACCCAGTTATGTTGCTGTCTGGAAACCTCATTCTAAACATAATGCTCAGATGATCGTCAGCAGTAGTCCTCGGACGTTTGAGTTGTACGCGAGCCGAAAAGGTCACTCCCAAAACAAATATAATACAAATTAATAAAGAGTATAACATCCGATATATGCATAATAAAATCCCCTTGAGAAGGGGTGTGTTCTCAATAGTTATCTGTATTTAATAAAATTTTCATTTTGGTGTAAAAGATTGTTGACATGTTCTCATTCATTGATATTATTTAATATTAAATCTAATGGTTGACAAAAAAAAATTGTAAAAAAATTTGGGACTACCCATGAACCACCTAGGACCGCCGAGTATTATATATTTTTACCGAATAGAACGTCCTTCCTACCCTAGTTAACCAGAACCTGGAGTCTTGACCAACGTACAAATTTCATTCCTTAATTTTTCATATTATTCTTTTTGGCTGTAATTAGTGGTATAATTAAAATAACGTGCGTATTGTAATGTGCATGTATTTTTATTATATACTTGTACACTACAATTAATCACGATATATAGATGGTGACAGGTGCATATCTCAGATTTTTACGTTGGGGTGGTAGAATAAAATTATTAAAAATCTACAAAATTTGGGAGAAGCTATATCCCAACTCTTTTGATCTGAATGAAAAAAAAATTATTAGTTAGCTTTCTATCACAATATGGTGATAAAAAAGTGAGAGATTAATCTCACAGTTCACTCCACTTTAGAGATGTCCAATTCAACCACGAGAAAAAGCTAAACTTAGAATGTTTTTATATAGAATACATATAGTGGAAAATGAAAATAATTTTTTTTGGGGTCGTTGCCGTGCAAGCCCTCTTAAATACGCCCGTGGTTGGTGAAATGTATGTGCAATTCTTTTATGGGAAATATTGGGTCAATGGTGAGCACATAAGAGTTGGTATACCATGACCTAAGATATTATCAAAAATATTCATAACATATAAACAGTGCAGACATCCATAATCATGTTTATTTTTTTCTCTATCTCTTTCTTCTTATCACATCAATCATATATCACATTCACTACTTATCTCTCTTCTCTTCATTTCTCTTTTTGAATATTTACACCTAAAACATGTCTATAAATCATAACTCAAAATATTATATATGTGAATAACTCAAACAAGCTAAGTTAATTAACTAGCTAGGACGGGGCTATTTGCTATACTTTTTCCTTCTATATAAATCTCTCTGTCTCTAGCTAGATTCCAAATGCAATCATCAAGCATACAGAGCAGAATGGATTTGAATTGTGTGCTTGTGTTGGTGACTTTGGCAACGTTTCTGAGCCCTGCCCTTTCGATTCTGACTCCTGATTATTATGACAAAGTTTGCCCTGAGGCATTGCCAATCATAAAGTCAGTGGTTAAGCAGGCAATCATTCGTGAAAAACGCATGGGAGGATCCTTACTTCGTTTGCATTTCCATGACTGCTTTGTTAATGTGAGTTAGACAATCCATCAACATGTATATTCTAGTGTCCTCATTTAACATGTATTAAATGTTAGTAGTAAAAATAAGGTTCGTGAGTGCACAAACGTTTAACTTGAACCATGTTTTTATTTATTCTAATAGGTAATATTTAGTCTATGCATTATTTACAACATACTTGTTATATGTTAAAATTAGTTTGAATATTTATTTTTTTAAGTTGTGAAGCAGATTTTTCATGATCCTCCGTAGATAAAACTCATTTGTTATATTATATATGAAAATATGATATTGTCATGTTTTAATATTTTCAAATTTTATTCTTCTACACATGTTCATATGTTTTACCATATTTGTATCATGTGCATGTGATTCTAATTTATATTTCTACCATGTAAACACGGCTACTAAATTGCTGCAAATTAGTTATGAAAATAAGAAATTCGTAGTTATTTGTTAGTTAATTTTCAGGCGCTTATTTTACTATAATTTTTTCTGGTTAAAAACTTTATTTCACATGATTATTAATTTTATATTAATTAAATTATAAGTGGTGTACCAATATACCACCCGAAAATGTGGTGCACGCTAGAATAATATAAACATTCATACATATCATCAACTATATAATGTCCGTGTCCAAAACTGCAGGGTTGTGATGGATCAGTTCTACTGGATGACACTCCTTCCATCTTGGGTGAGAAGACTGCACTACCAAATTTGAATTCCCTTAGAGGTTTTGAGGTGGTTGATGAAATTAAAGCTGCGGTTGACAAAGCTTGCAAACAACCTGTGGTATCATGTGCAGATGTCTTAGCTATTGCAGCTCGTGATTCTGTAGCTATAGTGAGTTTTATTATCCTCATCTTTCAACCTCATGGATAATAAATCTATGGTTCATGCATGTATAGCTTTTAACGTGGTCAACCATAGAAAATGTATCTTATATCTGCTGTATTGTTGAGAAATCTCTTGATAGAAAATATAGCTAAATAAGTCTAGCTATTAGAACTCAGGTTATTGGCCTAACTTTACTTTAAATGCTAATTGGAGGTGAGGGTTGTTTTACCCTTTATAAACACAATGGACTATATCTCTAGCTAATGTGAAACCTTAACACATTCCATCACACCTAAAACCGGACATGTTAAACGTGAAATTTGCAGGATTGAGCATCTATAAATAACTCATATAATTGATCTCCAATTAACAAATATAAGATAGACCATTATATCATATTATAATTTAGGCAACGCCTAACTTAAGTCCCTTTTTGTTAACAGTAGAACAATCATCACATGTACACTAGTTTTACGGTAGAGTTACGTTAAGGCTGAAATATAAGAAAAACTAACAATGTTTCTTTTTTCTATGAACAGTTGGGAGGTAAAAAATATTGGTATGAAGTGCTATTAGGCAGAAGAGATGCAAGAAATGCAAGCTGGGCTGCTGCAAATAATAATCTTGCTCCCCCATTTTTCAGTTTCACACAGCTTCTTTCTGTATACCAGGCTCATGGGTTGGATGTTAAAGACCTGGTGGTCCTGTCTGGTGCCCACACACTTGGATTTGCCAAGTGCATTAACATCCAGACAAGGATCTCCAATGACACCAACATCAACCACAAGTTTGCAGCCACTTTGCAAAAGGCATGCGCCGTTGGTGGCAATAGCAGTTTAGCACCACTGGACAGGACTCCTGCAAAATTTGACACTAGATACTTCAAGGGATTGTTGAAGAAAAAGGGTCTTCTCCATTCGGATCAAGAACTCTTCAAGGGTGATGGTTCTGAAAGTGACAAATTGGTGTATCTATACAGCAAAAGTTCTCTTGCTTTTGCCAAAGACTTTGGAGTTTCCATGATCAAGATGGGTGACATAAAGCCTCTTACTGGGAACCAGGGAGAGATCAGGAGCAATTGCAGAAGGGTCAATTATTAATTACTAGAGTTGCATATTACAAGTCTGGATAGATCACAACAGAAGAATGATACTGTTTGATACAAGGTCATGCAATTTTTTTATAATCTCCATACATTCTAAGAGTTGATTGCTGAAAATAAGAATTTGGGTTCAAACATAATGAACCATGAAGTGTTAATTAAAGAGTCTGTCAAACGTGAGATTGATTGTCATTATTGTTACTGTACTATTATACTATTATTAATTTGTGTTAATTTCTTTTGAGTGAAACTGATTGGTATTTGCATTAATTGTACAATTAAATTTTAGAGTTGTGTAAATAATCTTAAGTTAAATAATGGGTAAATCACTCAATATAAATATTGGGTAAAATCACTCTAGTCTTAAGTGGTAAAATAATATTTTAACATGTGTACGATGCGTCTGCGATTCTGGAGGTATCGTGGAGGCTTTAATGGCACTGCCGTTTGTGGCTGGTTGATGTCTTTTTTGGCCTTCTCTTGTTTTTTATCTTCATGTTCTTATCTGTTCTAGGTGTCAACTCTATAGCGCTATGTTGGGTCTTTGTTGGTGGGGCTTTTGGTTTGCTCGGATAGCTTGATTCTTTGTTTGTAGGTTGAGCGGCTTGATAGGTTCTCTTGTCGGTTGAACCTGTCACCGTCTTTCGATTTCATTGGGACCTTTCCAGTGGGGTAGACACTAGGGTTTTTTGGCTTGGCGTTTAAGCACGTTTAAGGTGCTTTTGGGTTTTTTCGAGGGCTTTTGGGAGGTTTTTGCTAATATCGCAGGGTTTTTGCCAGCTTTATGCTGGCTAGGTGATTGTATTCATGTTGAGAGGAGTTATTTCTCAACACTTTATATATATTTATATATATTTGTTTGCTTTAAAAAAAAGTGTGTGACACATGTTAAAATATTATTAGGTCACATAAGCTAGAGTGATTTTACCCAAGATAAATCTTGGGTGATTTAGATAGCCCCTTAAAATTTATATGATTTGGTTGCTTTGAAGCGTCTGTAACAGGGTAGGAACCAAACAATGGGACCTTACATTTAGTGTCGGTTAGGCCGACACTTACCTTAATTATAAGCCTCATTGTCAGCACCTAATTTAATTTGGGTTTTATTTATGTATTTCTTACTTTTTTATTAGTTAGAGAGAAAAATAATTAGATTAACTTTATTATTTTTGTTAGTCCAAAAATAGAAGAGTTTTTTAAGCTCTCTAAAAAAAAGCCAAATAAATGGCCCAACAACAAACACAGAAAGGGGGGGGGGCTCAGCTAGAAAAACCCTAGAGAGGATTCTGGAAGGGGGTGTCTGTCGCTTGATGATAGGGTGTAGATACTCATGATATTAATATGACATGTGCCGCTTCTATTTTTACGTGCGTTTTTTATTCGCTTTATATGCGTCGTTTATTTGTCGTTGCAATTTGCAAACGTGATTATAATAATCCTCGCTTTAAAATAATCAAACGTTTTGTAAGGTCTCGACTCTCTGGATAAGAGGCTGTGTCTTACGGCGTGTTTTTTTTTAAATAATCAATTTAAAATAATTAAACAGGTTGTAAGGTCTCGTTTCTTCGCGTAGGAGGTCGTGTCTTACGACGTGTTCTTTTTCTTAAATAATTTATTTAAAACAAATAATGTGTCGTAACAGCTTGACTCTTCGCATAGGAGGTCGTGTGTAGCTCGGCTCTTCGAATAGGAGGTTTTGTGTAGCTCGGCTCGTGTGTTGCGTTATGTTAAAAGTAATAATAATAATAATAATAATAATAATAATCATAATAATAATAATAATAATAATAATAATATCCTTTTTTAGAAAATCCAAAAAAAAAACATTAAAAATGTCATAAAATATAAAAATACCATTTCATGAGAATCACAAAAGAAAAACTAAAGATTAATATTACTTTTAAAAAAATTACTTTTTAAATCACTTTAAATATTTAGAACTACCTAGCGTTGATCTTCCTATTGAAAGGGAGTGCATAGGATTATGTTCACACCTATCAGGTTAAATGAAATAAAAATCATTTTTTTTTGTAAATAATTTCTTTTTCTTTTCTTTGTAAATAATAGATCTTAAAAATAATAATAAAATCTTCTTTTTAAGTAAAATAAATCTTTTAATTTTTTTTTTCACATTCAATTAAAAGGTACCGTTCTAACGGACGTTTGGGTGCTAACACCCTCCCAACGCGTAACTGACTCCTGAACTCAGAACTCTAAACTCTAAACGCAGACCAGTTTTAATTTAATTGTTTAATTCATGGGTTCCAATTTCCCTTAAAATTGGTGGCGACCTTGTCTGTCTAATAATTAAATTTTTTAGCGTCATCCCGCCTCGACCCTGATTGTGACACTCATTTTCTCCCTCATCACTCAAAGGCTCAAACCCATGTATTCTCCATCCCCCACCCTCACCTTCTTCGTCTTTTGGCTCTTCATTTGCCGCCCTCACCTTCACCCTCTTTCCCTCGGCTTTTTCGCATCCCTCCTTTGTCTTGACCCTATTCCTCGGTTCTTCCACTACCGTCACCCTTGATCTCTTCTTCCTCCTTCCAGTGATGTCACCCTCACCATCACCATCGCCATCTCCCTAGACCCTCCCTTATACTTCGACACGTTGACCCTCTTCCTTCTCCTCTGCCACCCTTATCCTCTCTTTCGGCTTCTTTGACCATTGGACCTCCCTCCTCCGTCGACACTTCTGGATCTGCCTCATTCCTCCCTGCACCGCTCGATGCACTACAGGTCGTTGTACTATTTCCCCTCTCTTGCCGCCGCACCTCCGACCGCCCCACTTTTGTGTGTTCCACTACTACTGCGCTACTATTATTGTCACCTCTTTGCCAATCAGTTATTTTTGGTGCTGGCATGTTTGGATAAAACGTCTGCCCTTAAGTTATATGATCGGGACACATGGATGAAGTCACTATCTATCATAATTAATATCCTGGTTCCCCTCTCTCTGAATGATTCAGATCATATGAACAAAACATAAGCAATTTTTAATCTAATTTGTACCATATTATTCAGCTAATAAATTACAAAGCCCTCATGTTGCTTCCCTGTTGATGATTGGAGCATATTTAATTAGTTATTAGTTGGGGTTTACACTACACTCTCTTGCAATGCTTTGATAGTTAGTTTTATTTATTAAAGTGAAGGTCATACCAGGCTATAACAAAGTTGGCATATTACCTACCCAATATTAAACACGGTCATGAACCACTAGGGAAAAAGAAAATACCAATGGTTAACGGTTGGGCAATCGTGAAAGCAACTAGCCAAATGTTTTATTTTTTTAGAAGAAAACATCAATGGCTATAAGTTATCAATAAAAAATAAGGTAATTTTTTTTTATCCATTTAAAATTGAGAGGTTTCAAACCTATTGCTTTGATTCGCCATGATTTTTTTTATAGTAAAATTTATAAATTTATAATTTAATTTTTCATAGTTTAAGGTGAAGGATACCCCGTCTCATTTTCGAAGATACAAGAGCAATGCCCTAAAATCAGTAGCTAACTCGGAAGAATATGTTGAGTGATTTTTTATATGAACCATCATAAAAATTATGGATGGGCTCTGTTTACGTGAACTAATTTCTCCTTATATGTATGTTGGCCCAAATTAAATCACCTTCATTTTCATTTACATTTCACCCTTAATAGAAGGAGTGTTCAAAACCAATCCAAACCGAACTAAAGCGGTCAAACCGAACCAAAAAACCGAAAACTGAAAAAACATTGATCATTGATTGTTGTGTCTGGTCTAGTCAATGAGCCCACTAAGTAACCAAAAAAACGCGGTCAGTGAAAAAAAACCCGTTACAAGCCAGCAGTCACTGATTGTGCTTGTGGGACCCACGCGGTATTAATAAAAAATGTTGTGTTTCTCTTCACGTGTTCCACACCGTCAGATCAAGCTTTATCAACGGCTGTGGTTGTTTCTAACGCGGATCAAGCTCTATCTATTTATAATCTCATTCACACACAAACGTACCCTTCATCTTCCACTTCCAGCAGGAACCCTAGCGCCGCAGCCACTGTTGCTCTCCTTTTCTACCTCACTCACCACCATCGTCTCCTCGACTCCTCCTACTCCTGCCAAGTGCCAACCCTAGCTTCCGGCCGCCGCTGCTCTCCAGCCTATCCTTCTCCTCCTCTCGCCCCACCATCCTCTTCTCCTGTCAACCCTAGCCGTCGCTGCTCTCCTTCTCCTTCTCCTCACACGATCATCTTCTCCTCCTGTCAACCCGAAACCACCGCTGCTTTCCTTCTCCTCCTCGCCTCACCATCCTCTCCTCATCTCAACCTGAAACCGCCGCTCTCCTTCTCCACCTTCTCACCCCACCATCCTTTCCTACTTCCAACCCAAAACCGCCGCCTTCTCTTCTCCTCTCTTCTCACATTCTCTCAAATTTGATCTTTTGTTTTTTTGCCTCCAGTCTGTTGTTCTTTTTTGATGATTTGTTAGATTATTTATGTTATGCTTTGTTAGATTATTTATGTTTTGCTTTGATCTGGAGTGTGGTTATTGATTTTTCAGACTGATAATGGTTCTTTTTATTTTGTGTACTGCAGATGAAAACAATTTTCAGACTCAACCCTGTTCAGATCTGCTTGTTCATCTTCGTTCTGCTTGGGAGGTTGCTTACGCGCGGTAAGCAGCTCTCTGAACGGAATGAAGATGAATAAGCCACAAAGATGTACAACTCACATTCCTGTTGAAGTTGGACTATCCTAACCATCGTGCCAATTCTGCTTGTAATTTTTATCATGATTGTAATTTTTGGAAAACTCTTCAGATTTGTATTCAAGAATAATCAATGTAATTTCTTCAAATTTGTATTCTAGAATAATCAATGTAATTTGTGGATACTGGATTGTATGTTATGTTTAATTATAACTTAATCAACTTTTTTTTAAAATTTTAATTAATCATTCAGAATAAAAGCAAAAATCGGATTAAAAAAAAAAAAGGCCCGTACCCGCCGGAACCGCCCAATACTCAACCCAACCCGCACCCGACCCAAACCGAGCTTACCAGCGGTCGGATATGGGTCATTCAGTAGTTTGGGCCGGTCCGGCCGGTTTGGGCCGAAACCGCCCGAACCCGACCGTTGGATACCCCTACTAAGCCTTATACCTCATTGAGATACTTAGTCATCTAGTATCTGGTCTTCGTTCTTCAGTTCCTTCGTCTCGAAAATCTATACTACTCCAAATTCAAAATTTTGGTATTAATGAAGTCTGGGCAGAGCAAATCTAACTCAACGACTCTAGTTAAACTTGTGGGGGAGTGATGAAATATACGAAGCAAGTCCCACATCGGTGAGTTGGAGAATAAAACAATAGTTTATAAGTGTTGGTGTTGGAGGTCCAATTACCTTAAGGCATTTTGGGCTAAGACCAAACCCACATTAGAAAACCATCACTCTCCTGACCTCCAACTACATTTTGGGCCTGCATGCACAAACAATACTTGTGTCTCATGCCCAAAATAGTTCTACCATTCCTTGTCTCTTTTGGTTGTTTTTCTCGCATTTATAATTTCTACCTATCTATTGTTTCTTGGGTACTGTCAAAAATTCTCCCTGTCCGCTATGCACTCTGTACGAGGCTGTTACTTTACTTATTTTCCCTCAAAAATCTTAGTTCTTTAGGCTGCTGCATGCCATGTTTTGGTTGTAACTTAATTTCTTGGTCTCTTCCTGTTGCGGCTTTGGTCGTTGGAGGTGTAATTTCAGAGTAATTCCAATGCCTCAGTTTCTCATCTAAGGATGATAGCTCTCTTGCTCAAGCCACCATATTATGCTATTTACAATGTAGCGACCAATGTGGTTTCCAATTAGATGCTTGTTGTGGAATTAAGAACTTTCTACATAGTAATGCTATTAGTACTTGACTGATGCAAATATGTTGGTTGGAGTTGGAGTTTTCTCTTTGGAGTGCAACTATTTGGTTGATACCTTGTATCAAGGTTATAAATTACGCATAGTTGCATCGGGATTGCATTGCGGTCCTTCGTTTTGCAGAAAATTATGAACAAACATCACCATCGCGTTGCAGTTTCAGAAATCTCCAAAACCTTGGCATCGCGGCTGAAATCCCAGTCGTGGGCCATGATTTAGAACCATGCCTTATATTAAAGGATAATTTATACCACGGCCGGAGCTGCTTTCAAGGTCATACTTTGGGTTGTTGACTTAAGATCTACCAATTTTTCTGCTATTGTAAAAGTTTCTGCATAATTTTACTGTCAAGTTGCTGCTATTTGTCCAAATTTGCTGTTAGTGTTATTGTTAGCATATTCTCTTGTGCTAGGATGGCTATGTGAGTTGGTTCTCCATGTACATATGCTTACTTTTTATATATAGGCACTACTTGAACTTAACTCTCTTAGTAAAATTATTTAGCTTGTTCAAGAATAAATTACTACTCTAGTTTAATGCAGTTGAAAATTTCTGCTTGCTAGGATACAATGACTTCAACAAACCACAGAATTTCAATCCACTCCTTAATTTCTTTTATTCCCCATCACTTTTTAACAGAACTAGAGCTTCTGACAACAACACCTTACACTTCAGATTCTTAGATCAACATCGCTAAGCACACACTACAGGAAATACCATAATAATACATGAAAGGATCTTGTCATGTAACTGAATGAGCAAGTTTTGCTCATTCAATTTTCTAACATAATTTTAGTTAACTTTGTGGCAGTTTGTGCGAACCTCGCCCTTATTCCCTGTTAAAGGGCTAAGGTTTCCCATTTTGACCATGGCACTAGCAAAGTCTGCATAGAAAGTTGAAGGGCTGTTGCTGTAGGCAGTGACCTGAGAGTCTGTAGAACCGCCACTGAATAGTTGCTGATCTGAATGTAGAAGCCCTTTGTTGTTTACCAGATTCTTGAAGTAAGCATTGTCAAATAGCACATTGGTGGTTACATCA
Organism: Acmispon strigosus; assembly: GCA_030819835.1. Classification (NCBI taxonomy): domain Eukaryota; kingdom Viridiplantae; phylum Streptophyta; class Magnoliopsida; order Fabales; family Fabaceae; genus Acmispon; species Acmispon strigosus. Next base: position 39,745,112 of record JAUAMA010000005.1, on the reverse strand, counting down.
AGTGGGGAAAGGTTGCTATCACCACCAGAGCTTGGACAGTTTGACTTGAGTGATGTTGCAAAATTTGACTCCAGGTTGGTTTCATTGTAAACCCTGCCTCTGAAAAGTTGACACCTGGCTAGCCCTGTTGTGTGAGCTCCTACACATGAAAATTTGGTGGGAGAAAATATTTTAGATGATATGAAATACAATTTCCCCATTTTCTTTCTTAATCAAATTGTGTCATGTCATTTAAATATCACTCGTTATAATTATCATACTCATGTGTATATAACACAGTTTGATTAATGAGATAGAGAATAAAACATTAAATAAAACCAAAAGATCTTCGTCCAAATTCACATGAATCAATGTGAGACCATCTTAATTACATCGCAATAACTAATGGTTTTTCTTGTATGACACAACATTAAGATCTTCTGCCTTTAATTAGTGTCTTAATTTGACATGATTGACTTAGTTATAAGCTTCCATGGTGGTTCTAATTAACATATCAAAATTTTAATGGTGGAACATGAATTTGAGACAACATATAACATAACCAATAAGCAAATTTCAAAAATATTAAAATAAATTTTACACAACTTTTGATATTCTATTATTGTCATTTAACTAGATTCCTTGCATCTTATAGTCTTAGTGTCCATGCTTGTAATTAACTAACAGAAACCAGTAAAAATCATTGAATAATTTAGGAGAGATCTTTTAATGTGTTGCTAATTTAATTACCTGCAAGTGCTACCATCTCCTGTGCATTAAAGCCCTTATTTTCAAAGGCAGATATAAGGGCACTGAGATCCATTAGTGGTGATGGAATATCCTTGGTGGCAGCATCTTTGCTTGCAGTGGTTGAATCTCTTCTTCCTAACCCAACGTTCCATGATGGACCTCCCAACTGATTGAGATACAAAGACCCAATATGCCAGTCAACCAAAGCTTTAAATTAGGCTAGCTTTGTTGAATACTCGAATTTGGACATGATATTAAATAGCTATGGCATAGCTTAGGAAATACAACTTATTTTGTATTTTATCCATTCATATATATATTTATCATGGTATTAAACTTACTGCAACAACAGAATCACGAGCAGCAATAGCTACAATATCTGCACAAGAAACAACACCAGGACAAGCAGCTTCCACTTTACTTTTAATGTCATCAATTACTTCAAAACCTCGAAGAGAATTCACGTTTGCACCAGCTGACTTCTCTCCGGTAAAGGTTGGAGTGTCATCTAACAGAACAGAGGCATCACATCCCTGCAAGTTTTATCAGTAACAAAATACTTAATAAACAGTAATGATAAAAATAAAATCCCCCATGCATTGATACGCATAGCTTTATTCTCATATAAAACGACTAACTTGACCGACATTTGATATAAGCAGGGATTGCAAAGGTATTTCATTCTTCTAATGTCTAATTTGCTCGACGCTTACTCTTATGGGGACAAAATTAAGCATTCACTAAGATATATATGATGTAACATGATACGATAATAAGAAAGAGATAAAAAGAAAAAAGACGTGTTTGTTGTAGCGTGTCTAACTCATGAGATGTATAAGCATTGATACTGTTTAAGGTAAATATTCAGTTAGTTGATCATGCAAGAGATTGAAAGTGAGAGAGGTGAAGGAAGGAAGGAAGAGAAACGTGCATTGACAAAACAGTCATGGAAATGAAGGCGGAGCAAGGACGCGCCCATGCGGTGCTCTTTGGCTACTGCATTGATCACTGCAGATCTGATAATAGAGAGGGCTCTGGGGCATGTTGCTTCATAACAATTAGAAGTTAGCTCAGAAGAGGCTATGGTTGCAAACAACAGGGAAAACAAGATGGAGGAGAAAGAAAACTTGTGATCAAGTGGGTGAAAGGCCATTTTCTAAGTTAAACTCTAGAGAGTAAGTCTAGTAGTTTAGTTAATGGTGCTTTGTGTCTTTGCACTTGTGAAATAAACACTGGACCTGGAGCTCTATTTATAGTGAGGCATGCATGCTTTGGACTACATGGAGCAATTTATGATTATGGTCAACTTTGGTATAGTCTTAGGAGAGCAAGAAAAGGAAAGACGACACTACTCATCATTACTTGTATTGAAGGGGCAGAAATTAGAATATTGATAGTTATGCTGGACTTCGTTTACCATGAATCAAGAAAAATTTGATTCACAAGTTAAAATGTCTTTTTTGTAAATTAATTTAAACATGTAAGAAATAAATAACACGTACTAATGTTATTGGTAAAAACATTATGCATGGGTCATAGAATTGTTCGTTATGCATAGGTTAAAGGTTTTTTATAAGCCAAAAAATTATTCATATGAAGCACAAGGGATACTCGAGTTTTTATTAAACTACGGTCACAGTTACGGTTAGATTATAATTATTGATATTGTAAAAAAATTACCGACAAACACAACTAATGCAGCCACAATTAAGATTGTTGGAGCCTCAAGAATTGTGATGTTGCGACTATAATCGCAGCCACACACTACTACAATAAACACGATTTAGTGACGGTTGCTTCGCGGCCGTTACAATTATCTACCACAAAGTGTTTTTATTTTTGTTTTTTTGGAAAATAAAGGATTATATTATTCACAAAAAATCCTTGAGGACAAAACCCCTAAAGAAGGAGCTAAAATTACACCAATAAAAATGAGGCAAAACAACGAGACGCTCAAAGGAAAAAACCCCCAAAAAAGAAAAATACCTTCAACAAGGACTCTCAGAAAAGACCAACACAGGGCTCACAAAAGAGCAAAATTAAATCAGGCACCAAGGAACCGTGCCAAAAGCAAAAAGACAGCCCTTTTGCGACATAAGAACAACCCAGGAGAAACAGTAGTCAGGATATGAAATGTTCCTCATATACGTTTTCAAGGCCTCGGATAGCATCCACATCGTTTCCTCCTAAGTGTTATTGTTTGAGGTGGTTTGGTAACACACTGGAAAGGGAGGCGGTTATGTTTTACTTACTGACAGTTCAAACCTCTAGACAATATTTTTGTTCTTTAAAGAACTATAACCCTATTTTCGCTCATTCGCACAGAGGGCTTCTTCTACCAACACTCATTCGAGCTAAACCCCACATAACCTCGCTCCTCTTTCATTGAAATCACCACCATCCCCTAAGACTTGAGGTTCGTGTGAAGATGAGAACGACCACAATTTGGCAAAAGTGTAAAGGTTCGCGTGAAGGTGATGGAGTTCACGTGGAGGTGATGGTTCTCTCAGTACAGACATGGATTTAAAATTGTGATTGTATCCAATTAGGGAGAAGATATATATATATATATATATATATATATATATAAAGAAAGACAGAGAGAAACTAAAAGAAGTGGTAAAAAATGGATAAGAGCAGTATAAACGCACTAAAAAATGCATGATTAACGTCAAAATTTAGCGTCGGTGTTTTTCTCATTAGTGTCGTCCAAACCAACTCAAAGCATTGATTTTTAATTCCAATCCACTTAAGAAAGTGTCGGCTTGGCTAATCTAATTAGCGTCGGCTCATCCCAAATTAGCATCAGTTTTGACCGAGAGTAAAATCACCAGCAAAATTTACATCTAGCCATCGTTCACAAGCCTCGGTTTCTAGCCGATGTTTAGGGCACCAACCAAATTTGTTGTAAATTCGATTACTAACCCCTCACACTTTCACTCTTCCTCTCCCTCTCCCTCTGAAACACTAGCTTTGTCCCCGCCCACCCCTATTGTCGCGAACCCCCGACACCCAGACCCGCAACCGCCCGCCTCCATCGTCCCTCCCTCTCAAACCACCACCCTACATCGTCACCGCCCCGCATTCCCGCCCGACCTCCCCACCCCTCGCTGCAGTGTCTCTGCCGCCACCTACATTCAGCGTCGCAACCCCATGTTGTCACTACGCTGCCTCTCTGCCCCGCTGACACCACATCTCCACCGCCCTAGCCCCACGCCACCACCTCGCTTGCCCTCGCCTCCACCGTACCACCTCTGGTCCAAAAGGTTATTTGTAAAATGTGAAACTATTGATATAAATTGTTAAGTAATCTATAGTATAAAACGTGAAACTGATGATATAAAATGTGAAACTTATAATAAGTTGTGGATGAACTGATATGACTTATAAAATAAATTAAATAATTGTACCATATGAATGTAAAACTAATTTAAATTAAAAAGCTTACCGAAATGGTCAAAAGCGATTCAGATTTATATGACTAAAGTGTGTATTGAATCTCAAGCCAAGTTTTGCATTCCGGATCACTCAACGTCACTGTTTCCCACTTTCCCCCTCTCTACACAGCTCAACATCATGGCCAACCAAATCATAGGAAAATATAGGAATTTATTTAAAAATAGAATACATTTTGAACACTCGTAGTTTGACTAGTTTAGAACTATACAGAATATTTTTCATTTTATCTTTTGAATTTTCAAAGTTAACAGTAGTGGTGTATAAACTTAGCCGCCAATAATTTTGAAAGTCAGAAAGAAAGAGAAATCACTCTTAAGAAGCTTGTTCACGTTAAAATAAATTAAATAGGTTCTCATATCTTATTAAAGTAGAATTTGATTTTTCAAAATTAAAGAAAGAGTATTTAAATTTAAAAGAATTAATATAATTTACTCTCATTTGTAATTTTGTTAGAAAAATAAACAAAGTAAACATTTGATTGTAAAAAAAAAAAAATACACCCAGCATATATAAATAAGGAGAGTTGATTCATAAATATTGAAATAGTGTATGACATCCTGACACCTACAGTTTGGGACGATAAAAAGTCACCACAAACTATAATTTATAAACTTTGAAATTTGTGGCGATTTTTTACCGTCTCAAACCGCAAGAGTTGAGATATCGCTTCTAGTTGCATGTTTAATTTACCAATATGTTTGATATATTAGTATAATTAAAGCATATATACATCAAATGTAACCTATATTTTACTATTTTAATTTAGTTTCGGTTTCATGCTTTGACAATTCACTCCAATATATATTTTCTGTAGCTAGTTGGATCCAGCACGCTTGGAAAGTAGCCTAATCTTCATGCATGAAGAGTAGTTATACATACTACCAATTCTGATGATGTTTATAGTCAAATATATTCTTTCATTCTTTCCTCCACTAACATATTTGAACTTTAATTTATGGCCCAATGCTGGATTAGGTTGAATATTTTATTACTTTCATTTTATATGTATGATTCATAGTCAATTTGGAGTTGGTTTTTGGCATTGCTATTGGCGTCACCCTCATAGCTATTGGCATCATTTCAACTTTATAAAAACCTGAAATTAATCTTGTGTCTGTAGTTTGCAACGGCGAAAATGTTAATTTTCTGTAGTTACAAACTGCAGAATGCTGCAGTTTAAATTGGTTTAAACTGCGTGTGGCCCGCAATTTAAACTGCGTTTCATTCCGCTGTTTGTAACTGCGTGTGATCCGCAATTTAAACTGCGTTCTGATAAACACAATGTGAAAACTAGCAGAAGTGAATAGGAACCTAACAAAACAAACAAACACAAACAACCAATGAAGTCTGCTTCTTAACATAGTTTGGTAAAAACATTATTACAACAAAGGAATACCATGAAAAAAAAAATTCAATTAATCCTTACTAAGATCTATACAATTAAAGATAGTTTTAGTATTTAATTCAAAAAGATATTGTTGATATTGAGCCAAGCGGGCCAAATAGGGTGTCTCCCACTCGCGAGCTTCTGAAGCATGATGATGACGCCATTGTGGAGCAGTAGCTGGCATAGGAAATTCATTCTACAAGTTATGTAATATTAGTTTTTAACATTGTTCAATATTGATTGTTAATTAAAATAAAATTAACATTGTAAGAAATGTATACGTGGACCCAATGACAGTTGTTGACATGCCCAACAACTATGACTTTCTGATTAAGTGCATGAGGTGGCGAACCAGTAAGAGGTAAATATGTAATGCATCCCTTATGTGACAAGGTCACAAAAACAACCTAAAACCTTGTGGCAATTAGATGGCCCATATCAGGGTTGGTCATCCACTTGTTAGAAATGATTATTTCCTTTGGAAGAACATGCAGAGCGTCAAGTACTTTCTGAAACCCTTACCTTGACCCGTAAAGTGTTTCATATTGAATAATATGAATTTCAAGCTCTTTTATCAATTCAATTCGAACATGAGCCCACATGTCTTCACCCAATCCCATGAATGAGGCAACACACCTAAATCCACAATTATCGTTGTCCTTGACATCCACAATGTTAACAACATAAGGATGGAAGAATTTTGGTATTTCACCAACGTAATCTGTGGAGTGCCTTTTTCGGGCCATTTCCCTGACTTTCAAAAGGGAGGTGTTACCAGGCTTAGGCATCTGAATGGAGGGAAGGCTTGAGTTTCTACCATTAATGGAGTCCATAAATGTATCTACATGCTCCCACAAAGAAGGGTCACGTATGGTTGAATTTTGTGATACCTTTTTGCCTTTGCTTTTTCCTTTACCTTTACCTCTGGTTCCTCCCTTTGTTTTAATTTTGTCAGAAGGAGGACACATGGATGTTTGATCTGGAAACGCAATCTCTCTAAGCTTTTCTCTTATAGTTTTTTTTTTTTTGCTACATCAGCTTCTTCAAACATATGTGTTATAACCTCGAATTCATATTAGATACTAAATCCCAACACATAGTTCATAAATTCAGAGAGCTCACCAGTAAGTCCACGCACAAAATCCAAATGCGCTGCATACTCCTCCTCAGATGCAAAATGCATCAAGCTGTCCCAAGCATCTAACACTTCTTCCCAAAGCTCCGTAGGACGGACATATAACTTGCACTTAGCCCGCACATTATTCATAATGTGGAATGTGCAAAGCAAATGTGTAGAGGTAGGGAATACCTTATCAACAACATTCATTAAAGGAAGGTCTTTATCAATGACAATGACCTTAGATATGTTTTCCTCCTTTAATATCAACCATCTCAATCTATTAAGTGCCCATGTCACTTCATCTATACGATCATTAGACATGTATGCAAAGGCTATTGCGAATGTAAGGTCCGTAGATGTCACACCTACCATCTCTAGTAAGGGTATCCTATACTTATTGGTTTTGTAGGTACTATCAATGAGGACAACTATAGGAAACTGATTAAAAAACTGAACATCATGTGGATGTGACTGAAAAGTGATTTAACCACATTGGATGTACCTTCAACTCTGCTCCAATGTGCATACTTGTCTCATTCTAACAATTTCATGAGGTGTTGAATTTCTGTTAAAGGACCCCTCTTTGATTTAATGTAGGTTTGAATTTCGTTGTATATTTTCTTGATGGTAGTCAGATTACCAGGATAGTCATTCTTTAACAAAAGTAGCATGTTACCTGGACTGACCTTGTTGTCAACAATTTTTCAACCATCGCCTTTTCTTCACTTGTTAGTCGACCAACATAAGCATGACCAACTAAACTTTCAGCTCTTTCATGATTGTGTTTTCCACATAACACCTTCAGCCTCCAACCTCCGTCCAACTTCCAAGGTCTCCCTCTTAACTTGAAAGGACACCCACATTTTGTAGTTCTCGCGCCCTTGCGGTTCAACACCTTCTTGTACTGCTTGTACTTCCCACCCCGCTCACATCCTAAGGTCAAAATTTAAACAACGATCGTCCGCAGTTTAAAACTGCGGACGATCACAGTAGCGACAAAAAAGGGAGATGAATTCGAATTCGAGATGCTTACCTCCACAAAGCTGAATGCCCAAGGTTGGGATTGAAGTTGGAGATGGTGACGGCGAGCAGCAGCAGTGGTGGATGGCGATGGTGGCTTTGGAAGCGGCAGCAGCAAGGCAAAAGCAGCAGCAGCAGAAGAATGAGGGAAGAAGGAGATGGTGGGTGTGAGGGAGTAAGGAGGTAGTTGATGAAGAGGGTGGTGGGATGTTAAACAATGGGTATGAGGAGGAGATAGGTGATGAAGGTGGGGGGGGTGGGGAAGTGTGAAGTTGTTTTTTAATTAAAGTGTATTTTAGTCATTTCAACGAAAATGCGATAGCGCCAATAGCTATGAAGGTGGTGCCAATAGCAATGCCCTTGGTTTTTTACCCAAGTAATAAGTTGAAGATTTATGAAGTTAATTTTAGAGTATATTTGGATGAGGTAATGTTATTTTTTAGAGTATTTAAAATGATTAACAAACAAAATACCATGTTTGGATAGTAAATACAAAGGATTTTAAAAAATACATGGATTTTAATAGGGGATTTTAAATGTACCGGATGAAGTGAATTTTAAATAACACCTAAAACCAGAGGTTCCTTTCTAGGTGATTGTGAGTTTTTGGTGTCTGATTTTTACATGTAAATTTGAAAACAAAACGATTTTGATAAAAATAGAGTTGAAATGATTTTATTTAATTTCAAAACAGTTTTACCCTAATTTTTAAAACCACAAAAAATGGGTTTGTGATTATCGTTTTTAGTTTCAGAAACATGTGACCCACCACCACAACCACTATTTCCACCACCATCCTCCTCCACCACCACCACTTTAACATCGTTGCCGCCACCTCCACCACAACCTTCGCAACCACCCACCACCCTGCTACCATCACAACCACCGCCTACCACCACTATTATCTCCACCACCACCGCCAACAACCTCCACTATTGCCATCAGCCACTTCCACCATCGTCGCTGCTACCACCACCACCACCACTAGCCTCCACCATGCCAACACACCACCTCCCATAGCTACCATCGTCACCTCTACCACCACGACTGATAGCAATTTCGCAAGTGTACGGATTGCCCGAAGTAATATAAAATATTATCAAGCTACAGGGATATTTTGCTTACTTATTCAAACCTAAGTTTCACAATTCGGAACCGAAATGCAAAAAAAATATTGAAGATTGTTTGCAGTGAATCGATTGTAACAAACAGAAAGAAAACAAGAATTTTGTAAACACTTATGGAGAAAGCGGTATTTGGGGTTTTGTTTCACCTAGGCTACTTATACTTATTCAAACTAAAATCGTATATGAGCTTTATAAGCCTTTCTATGGTGTTTTAGCCTTTACCTTCACCTTGGTCCTCAGGGGCAACAACGATTTGGTTGTACCCAGAGTAACCACCAAGAAAGAAATAAAACTCATGTCCAGACAACCTGTCAAACATTTGGTCAATAAAGGGAAGAAGAAAATGATCCTTTCAGGTGGCTAAATTTAGCCTCCGGTAATCAATACACACTCTCCACCCTGTCACCTGCCTGGTAGGAATCAACTCATTATTCTCATTAGTAACCACAGTGATTCCCCCCTTTTTTAGGAACCACTTGAACGGGGATTACCCATTCACTGTCAGAGATTTGATAATTGATACTTGGATCAAACAACTTAATCACCTCTTTCCTTACCACCTCTTTCATAGCTGGATTAAGTCTTCTTTGGGGTTGGAAAACTAGTTTGTAATCTTTTTCCCAAATAATTTTGTGCATACAAACAACAAGGCTAATTCCGTTGATATCACTAATAATCTAACCCAAAGCTAGCTGTTAATCCCTAAAAAGTCTTAAAAAAAATTCTTCCTCAAGAAATGCATACTTGAGGGTGGGAGGAAAAGGTTTTAGCTCTCCCTTCTCTTGCTTCGGAGCTTCCTCATCCCTTCTCAATTCCTCCTTCCAAATTCTTTTTGATGGAAGGGAATCCGAAGCCTCCATTTGGTGCACACTTTCAATGACCTGCTCTTCTTCCTTCTCAAGATCATCAAGTTGTGCAACCCCTCGATTATTATTGCTTCTAAGGGGTCTTTCCTTGAGGTCCTAAAAAAATCCTTATAGACAAGTTCATCAACCACTTCACACAAAAAAAAAGCTTCAGAGTTATGATGCTTTAAAAATTTATAAACAGAGAATTTTACCTTTTCATCACCAACTTTTAGAGACAAGAGACCCTTGACAACATTGATTTTAGCATTACCGGTTGCCAAGAATGGTCTCTCCAAAATTAGAGGAACTCTAAAGTCCTCTTCCATGTCTAGAATCACAAAATCCACAAGAAACACAAATTTATCAACTCTTACCAAAACATCTTCAGCAATCCTATAAGGGTGTTCAATGGACCTGTCCGCCAATTGCAAAGAAATCATGGTAGGGATGGCTTCACGTATATCCAACCTTCTAAACATAGTGAGCGGCATAGGATATTAGGATTGATGCTAGCTCCCAAGTCACATAAAGTTTTAGCAACAGGTAACGCTTCAATGTCAACAGGAATAGTGAAACTCCCCGGATTCTTCAGCTTTTGGGGGAGTTTCCTTTGAACAATTGCACTACATTCGTCTGTTAACATTATGGTCTCGTCAACCTCACTCAGCTTCCTCCTCCTTGATAAAATGTCTTTCATGAACTTTTAGTAGGTAGCCATTTGCTCTAAGGCTTCAGAAAATGGAATATTAATTTAAAGTTTCTTGAAAACTTCCAAAAATTTTGAAAACTTCTTTTCTAAATTTTTCTTTACCAAGGCCTTTGGAAATGGAACCTTGCAAGTCATTTTCTCAGAGGAGGAAATCTCATGATCTCTAATTTTCACAACTTCTTTCTCAGTCTCTCTTTCTCTCTCTTTTTCAATATCTCCCACAACTCTTTCACCACAATTATTTTCAACTGACTCCTTTATTTCATCTAAAACCTTTCCACTCCTAACAGTGACAGTAGAAGCATTTTCAATATTGGAATCTTTGGGATTAACAAGAGTGTCACTAGGAAACGTACCTAGGAGCCTTTCAACTACAGTCTTCGAAATTTGGCCCATTTAGAGTCTCCAAATTTTTTATGGAGGCATCATGATTCTTCAGGATGTTCCTGGTATCATTCATATAGCTCTGAGTGGAAATAGTCAACTCACTCATCATTTCCTCTAAGCTCTTCTTCCCACTTCCTTGATTCTGAGGCGGTGGAAGCCTCTAGTTTTGCTAGTATTGCCTCTGATTAGAGTATTGTCTTGAATTTCTAGCATCTCCATAATTGTTCTGGTCCCTCCATGAGAAATTTGGATGATTCTTCCACCCCTGATTGAAAGTATTAGAATAGGGATTGTTTTGGTAATTTCCATGGCATTCACCTCTGCATCGAATTCTGCATCTTCAGGACTCACTTGCATGCCATCCATTCTCTGAACCATAGCATAAACCTTCTTGGACAACTGCTTATTGGATGCAAGGCCAACATCAAATTCCTCTATCTCATAAATTCCCTTCTTGTTCTGCCTGTCCTGGTTTAATGAGAAGCTCTGGCAGCCAATTTGTTTATAATATCAAGTGATGGTTGGGTTGGAAGAGCATTGAATGCCATTAGCAGTTGTTTCGAGCTTATCCCTTGTATAATCATTAAGGGCTGCATATAATTTCTCCACCTGGTCAGCTGTGGAGATGTTATGGCTTGGGAATCTCCTCAAGAGTCCCTTGAACCTTTCCCAGGTCTCATACAAATTCTTAAAGTCCAGCTGGACGAAAGCATTGATTTCCTGCTTCAACTTCCTTATGCGATTGTAGGGAAAGAATCTAGGTGCAAATTTTTCAACAAAAACATCCCATAAAGTGATGCTCTGGAGAGGTTGTGAACTTAGCCATTCTTTAGCAATGTCCTTGAGAGAAAAAGGAAACAACATCAACCTGATAGTGTCCAGGTTCACATTCCGCCTCAAAGTGGCACAATGTATTGTGAAGCACTCCAAATGAGTATGGACATATTTAGAAGCACTCCCTCCAAACTGGTTCTGGCTAACCAGAGAAATGAAGTGCGGAGGGATTTGCAAATCAGGGGGAGCGTTAGCAGATACCACAATACTGCCCTCGAAGTTGAAATTGACTTGAGGTGTAGTAATGTCTCTCAGGGACCGATTGGCATCTCGCACCTCAGCTTCTTACTACCGTCGAAGGACTGTTGCTTCAACCTCCGCAGCAAGATGTGCATCAAATGCGGTCTAAAGCCTTGCTTCCATTTCTTCATGTGCCTCAGCCATAGTTCTAGCCTGAATTGCTCTTCTCTGCTGAGCAAGTCTACGATGGAAAGAACGGTCAATCTCTGGATCAAACAATAATGATTTAGGATCAACTGTACCTCACATACACTAATACGCAGTTAATAGCACCAATTCAAATACTGCAGAATTTTTCAGCAAACTTTGTAGAAAAAATTCCAAAAAGTAAAACACAAGAACAAATCAATACAACGAAAACTATCCCCGGCAATGGCGCTAAAAACTTGATAGAAATTCCGCAAGTGTACGGATTGCCCGAAGTAATATAAAAGACTATCGAACCACATGGATAACTTGTTTACTGACTCGAGCCTAAGTTTCACAATTCATAATAGAAATGCAAAAATTATATGGAAGATTGTTTGCAGTGAATCGATTGTAACAAACAGAAAGAAAACAAGAATTTTATAAACACTTATGTAGAAAGAAGTATTTGGGGTTTTGTTTCGCCTTGCCTACGTATACTTATCCAAACCAAATCCTATATGAACTTTAGAAGCCTTTCTATGGTGTTTTAGCCTTTATGTTCACTTGTTAATACCTTAATCAAGAAAAACATCCAATTTCAGTTGCTAAGCCTAATACATTAGTACTTAGTCAATTCAATTGGAGAATTATCGTTCTCAATTCGAGACAGCACTATTGATTCTTATCCTTATACCTAAGTGATAGAGCAAATCAATCAATCCATACTCAGTTCCCTAATCCTTACAAAATTACCGTTTGTATAAGTAAAATCAATACACTTGTGTGCACTCAAGCGGAATTATAAATAAGAGCAAGGATTCATAGAAGAACTACTTTTATTCATATAAAAAAAATGGAATTCAAAGCATAACAAGAACAATGTTCCACTTCCCCAAATACTAAAAGAAAACTATCCAAGCATGGCTAGGAAATACACATTCAAGATCGAAAGGAATTAAACCTGAAACAATGGCACTATAGAGCCTCCCACAAGCTCCAAGAACAATAGCTCTAAGGTAAAGTTCAGAAGATACAAGATACCCTCTCAAGGAAACAAGTTCTTAATTTATAGAAAATTAAAACAGAGGTCTAGCGCATAAGCGCTAGCCTCCCCAGCGCATGGGTGTTGGGAAAATAAGAAAAACAACTTTGAAATCCAAAATGCGTGCGCACAGGCGCTGGCTTCCCAGCATATAGGCGTTGGGCATCAAAAACTTGATAGCAATTGCGCAAGTGTACGGATTGCCCGAAGTAATATAAAAGATTATCGAATCATAAGGATAATTTTTACTGATTCAAGCCTAAGTTTCACAATTCGGAACATAAATGCAAAAATTATATTGAAGATTGTTTGCAGTGAATCGATTGTAACAAACAGAAAGAAAACAAGAATTTTATAAACACTTATGTAGAAAGCAGTATTTGGGGTTTTGTTTCGCCTTGCCTACTTATACTTATTCAAACCAAAATCCTATATGAACTTTAGAAGCCTTTCTATGGTGTTTTACCTTTACCTTCACTTTTTAACACCTTAATCAAGCAAAACATCCAAATTCAGTTGTTAAGCCAAATACCTTAGTACTTAGTCAATTCAATTGGAGAATTATCGTTCTCAATTCGGGTGAACACTACTGATTCCTATCTTTATACGTAAGTGATAGAGCAAATCAATCAATCCATACTCAGTTCCCTAATCCTTACAAAATTATTGTTTACATGAGTAAAAGCAATACACTTTTGTGCACTCAAGCGAAATTATAAATAAGAGCAAGGATTCATAGAAGAACTACTTTTATTCATATAGAAAAACTAGAATTCAAAGCATAACAAGAACAAGGTTCCACTTCCCCAAATACTAAAAGAAAACTAGCCAAGCATGGTTAGGAAATACATATTCAAGATAGAAAGGAACTAAACCTGAAATGATGACACTAGAGAGCGTCCCACAAGCTCCAAGAACAATAGCTCCAAGGTAAATTTCAGAAAATACAAGATACCCTCTTAAAGAAACAAGTTCTTAATTTAAAGAAAATTAAAACAAAGGTCCAGTGCATAGGCGCTAGCCTCCCAAGCGCATAGGCACTTGCCTCCCCATGCGCTAGGACTTTTAATCATCAGATACGTCTTGGCAGAGAACCAGCGCATATGCGCTAGCTTTGGGGGGCATATGCGCTGGGAGGTATCAACAGAAGTGGCTTCCTGGTAGACTGCCAACGCGTGGGCGTTGGGAGTATTCAGTTTCCCTTTGAATTCCTCTTCCTTCAGCTCAAAATTTGATTTCTCTTTCGTCAAAGTTCTTCAAATCTCAAGATTATCCATCAAAACTCTTTAAACCTGCAACCACTTATCAAAAACCTCATCAGGGCACACAAGTAATGACCAGGGACTAAACTCATGATATTACTTTTAAACTCAGCACTAATGACCAAGGACTAAACTTAACAGAAAATAAATAAAAGAAAATCTAAGCTAACCATGAACATGTGCAAATGCAAAGAAAAGACACTAAAGTATTAAAACACTACATTAGACTCAAGAAAACAATGAAAAATAAAACAAAAGATGCTTGCAAAGACTAGAATACCTCTAGGTCATCAATGACCACCGCCACCACTAATGTCACTAACACCACCACCACTACCACAACCACAACCACTGTCACCACCCACCTCTATAATCGCGACCGCCACCACCAACCGCCACTACCATCAACCTCCAAACCACCACTACCATCCTCCACCACCCCCGCCAGCCTCCATCACCACCACCGTTGTCACCACCACCACCAGCCTTCACCACCGCCATAACCACCATCTCCACCCTCCATCACCACTGCCACCACCTTCCACCACTGCCACCTGCACCACTATATACCACCCTCAACCACCACCGCCCACCACCACTACTGCTGCCATAAAGTAACATTTACCTCCACCATTACCACTACTTGGTGACATCCACTACTGCCACTAGTTAATGTTGATTCAAAATATCATATAATAATGGTGGATATGTGAATTTACAAGTTGACAACAACTCCCTAAAACTAAAACTGAATTTATAAAGTTAGAAATTAGATTAGGTTTTTAAAATTTTTAAATACATAAAACTAAAAACATACGAATGGGACCTAAAAAATTTAAATTCTTTTCCGCATTCCTTGATGCTCCTGAGAATGAAGGCAATGTTTTACACAAACAGGATATTTTATAAATTTAGTAATTTAATTAATGAACTTAATTTTTTAAGAAAATAATGTATTTAAATTTCATAGAAAAATGCTTTATCAAAAAGCAGGGTTAAGAAATTGATGTACTTTTTCACTCGTTCTTTATAGAAAGAATGGCATCATACTTCAGTGATTTATTGACGGATGAAAGCTTACATAATATGTATAGATGTTCAAACTTAATGGATATTTTAGAAGTATTATTATTTTGTGAGGATTTAATTACATATTTTGAAAACTATAGGAATTTAATTAAAATGTTTTAAACTATAAGGATCTAATTAAAAATTGCAGGAAACTATAGGGACCTAGAGATTACTTTAACCTAATTTTTTTTCATTTAACTAAAAGGCCTAACATTTATTTTGCTAATTAATTATATAAAGCCGCTATAACTCTCATTTGATAATTGAGTAGTTTGTTGTAGTATGAACAAGCGATAAAAGGAATCAAACTAGTCAAAGTATTTGAGAAACTTGGTATCCAAGTTTGTAAATCCACCAAACCTGATAACACTTGTACCGTTTCTCAACTACGACTTCGAAGCATATACTGTCTACATCTCAAAATGATGATAATGATAATAATTCCCAAAAGTAAACGGCGTTTATTTAAATTAGCAAGCAGGTGAAAAGTTTGCCCTAAAATCAATTCTAAATCAAGAGATGGAGATAACTCTAACCGATTAGCACTTAATCAGTGATTAGCAGCACATCCACATTTAATTTACATATACGGGGGACAACTTTATGGCATGCACTTTTGAAGTGAAGTTTGACTCTCTTTGGATAAAGGCTCATTTTATTGCTTGTTACCTTCCCCTAGGCTCAAAACATTTATGCTGCCTATTAGTAGTAGGGGTGGGAATAGGTTAAGTTCAGGTAGACTTTACTTAAATAGATTTGCTCTATTTAAAAATTTTAAGGTCTAAGTCTGACTTGTTAATTACTTATCATAAAGTCATTTTTTGGGTTTGGTTTAACTTACCTGAAAGTCTGGTTTGATATAGTAGCCTATTTAAAAGCCTATTTCATAATAAGACTTTTATATTTGCTAGCAAACTTATGTTAAAGAGGTTGTCAAACTTATAGACTTTGGGTTAAATTATACTAAAAGAAATCCTTACATAAACAAACTAATAATATTATAAGCTACTAGGTAGAGATGAAAGTAAGTAGAATTATGTTGGATTTTCAAGGGTCTTAGAGTCTATTTAAAATCATACTTCGTAATAAAATATTTAAATAGGTCATAAATCAATTTTTAAATTGACTTATATATTTGAATCATTATATAAGTCAACTTACTTAAATATATAAAAATGTAAATAAGTATATAATATCAATATATTATAATAAATTTTTAACGTAAGAATAATAGTAATAATAAAATATATTTATATTAATCGCAATTATTTAAATAGGTTTGCTTGTTAGGTTTGTAAGGCTTTTTAAATGGTCTGAGTCTAGCCTTTTTAACTAAATGGGCTTTTAAAAAAGCCTAGGTCTTGCCTATTTATAAACTTAGCCTAGTCTAATATAGACCTGATATAGACTAGGTCATAGACCACTACGAACGATCAGGCCTATTCCCACCAATATACGTTAGACAATCAAATTTCATTACAAGTTGCTAGGGGTGTTCGCAGATTGGGTCGATTTTGACGGGAAAAAATCATCTGATCCAATCACATCATATTATGGTTTTATCATCCAATGGATTTGTCTCTAAGTTCAAATCCGAACCAATCCGATCCAATATATAGCGGTTTGGATTTGATTGAATTTTTCAGTTTTTTTAAACTTTTTTTTCCTTTGAGATTGTAGTGTATAGATCTAAGAATATATAATATATAATAAATACAAAGATATATAATTTATAGCATTAAAAACTATAACATAGGGAATAACTTTTTAAATTATGATTATATTTGTTTATCTTGATGCATATTTATTCAAATAATCATTTGATTCTCTTTTTATTAAAATATATTTTCATGCATAAGCATGAGTCATATGATAAATATATAAACATACAAGGATGTAAATATAAAAGTATAATTGATATGAGAAATGTATTATACATTTGCAAATGTTCGGTTTGGATTGGATTGGTTCAATTTGAAAATCAGATCTGAAATCCGATCCAATCCAATAAAAAGAATCGGTTTTTTCGATTTTTAGTTTGTTTGATTTTCAATTTAATTAGATTTTAATTTTTTTTATCAGTTTATCAATTTTGTTTGGATTGATTTGGTTATGAACACCCCTACCCCTACAAGTTGCTACTAGAAAGCAGTAGAAAATGCAACAATATATGCAAGAATACCTACTTACTCCACTTCGCCAACAGCCCACTAGCTTTAGTCTTAAGATCCATAATTTTTTATAAGCGATCCATATTTGAGTATATATATACATGTATCTTATGAGAGTGGTAGAAATATATCATGATTGTTAGATCTAATATAGAATGATTAAAGATTAAAATATTGTCATGTGACTTTTTAAAAAATGTCACTTATAAAAGAGGGATCTATTTACTCCTAGAGTAAGTTAGCAAGAGTTACTCCGTTTAATAACTTTTTATAAAACATGAATTTAACAAATCAAATTGTTGAATTATATAATATTATCATGATGGTTATGAATACCAAATTTTAATTATTTTTTAAATATATACCAAATTTTAGTTTCGGAAATTTGTAGGTAAGTATTCTTATAGTTGAAAATTACTTGTATTTCAAAACGTATATTATTCATTAACTTAAATTTATTTGATGAAAGTTGTTTGATGAAGTATCTAATGATTTTTAAATTTTGTGAAATTTTGTATCCATGTTCTCCTCATTTGAAACTTTTAATACAATGGATGGCTTTGTTTTCTATAAAAAGTTATTGAGTTAAAATCTTGAATCCATGATCCCTCCTTATGTGTGTGGGAGGGGGGAGATCAAGATACTCTAATGGTCTTTTTGTTAGGCAAGAGTTATCCATGGAAGAGAGAGAGAAAGACAAGCGATAGATATTGTAAAGAGAGATTAAAGTTACCAGCATTTGGTTATATAAAAACGATCGAAAGAAGAGAGATTTGTGGTGAGATTCACTGCTTTTATGATTATCTCAAATTAGTTTAACTTTATGTCTTATTTTATTAATTATCCAATTTTGTCCTTGTCACACTATTTTAATATTTATATATATTTATAGTTAAATGTCATTTTACATAAAATTAATCTCATCTCTTCTCATTATTCATTCTCTTCTCTTTCTCTCCTCCTTCTATCATACCAAACAACTTATAAAATATTTTCTATTTCTCACATCTTTATCTATACTCATCTTTTCTCTTTTCTATTTGATCTATTTGTTAGGCCAAAGATATCGAAGATAGTATTAGTACCAGAGTGACGCATTGAAAAATTCGGAGCACAAAAACTCTCGTCTACTTGTGAGAGTCTGAATGCGGAAATATCCAAACAAAACCCAAAACAACGGTGACAATAATAATAAAAATAAAATAGAGGCACAGACGATTTTTAACATGGGAAACTTCCTTCAATGTGAGAAAATAAAAACCATGAGACCAAATCAACAAAACATCGACAATAGAAAAATAATAGATAAAAATAATGTCTTGTTAGTATACATCAAAATTATCACCTTTAAAATAAAAACAGACACAGTAAAAACTCAATAAAAGAGCACAATACCCCAACCAATAGAATAGAGAAGATAAAAACACAGATAAAATATATCAAAAATTCAAAACAGCGAGAGCTCAGAGAGTTAAGAAAGACCTATCAGCCAAACAAAGTATATCTTTTTTTTCTCTTATACTAAAAAAAATCTATTTTTTCTCACTTTCTATTTAACCAAGTGAGGAGAGTGAGTTTTCACTTCATTTTTTCTCTTCTTTTTCTCTCCTCATTCTATTTTACCAAACAACTTATAAAATCTACTTTATTGCTTATCTATTTCTCTTTACTCAATTTCTCTCTTTTCTATTTCTCTTTTCTCTCTTTATCTTCTCAACCAAACAAAATATAAGAGTAAGTTTTGCAGAGTTACTTCGATTAAAAAAATTTAATAAAATATGAACTCAGCAAATTCAACCGTTAAAAACTTAAAATGTGTGATATTAACATGATTATGCACACCAAATTTTGATTAAATCAAACATTCATAGGTATGTAGTA
The DNA here is from genome assembly GCA_030819835.1 of Acmispon strigosus. Taxonomy (NCBI): domain Eukaryota; kingdom Viridiplantae; phylum Streptophyta; class Magnoliopsida; order Fabales; family Fabaceae; genus Acmispon; species Acmispon strigosus. Next base: position 39,725,696 of record JAUAMA010000005.1, on the reverse strand, counting down.
ATATTATACACAGTATTTACTTATATTATAAAATGTTAATTATCCATTAAATTTATTTTTATGTGTCATACGATGTTAAAATTTTATGAAAGTGTGTACACTTAATCATATTTTAATTAATTTTATTTTGTAAAAGAGGAACACAATTTTAATTCGATGCTTATATTTACTAAATTTATATAATTGATAAGAAGTTATTAAGTGAAGTAACCTAAGCTAGAATTATTATGCAATCCCTAAAAAATAGTTCAAGTGGTAGAGCTGAATGATGCAGGGTTCAATTCTTGCCTAGGATAGAAAAAAAACCCTCCCAAAATGAAAAAAAAATGTTGGAAAAAAAAACTATGCAGTCAGTGGGCAATTAAATAGGGTTGTTTAGTGGAGATGGGTTTGGCCCATGCATGAGAGCTGGGTGTTCGGGATGTCGTCTATGCGTGTGACTGCAAGGATGTGGTGCGGGTATTACAGATTCATGGCGATATTAGCACCTTCTGGCATCGGGAGGAGATCGTCAAGGTGAGGGGTATGCTTACCTGGGATTGGAATGTAACTTTATCCATGTCGCAAAGGAGGACAATAACACTGCGGATTGTCTTGCGAGGCAAGCGGCACGTGATGGAACCCCTCGACGGGTCTGGAAGCAACCTCCATCTTTTGTTTATACACACGTTGAGTAGCTAGTTTGTTTTTTCATTTTCCTCTTGTAAAAAAAAAAAGAAAAACAGGGTTGTTTGAAATATGTAGTATTTTGTTGGGCTTATGAAACTGAAATAAAAGCTACATTAAATGCTCTTTTATTTTATGTCGAGTTGAGATTGGTTCCTCACTTGCTGGTGGGTCAGTTAATGATGATAAAGATAGGCATTTGAAACTTCTTGATCAGTTCAATAGGATTGATGTTTTGAGGGAAGAGGTTTATTATCTCAGTATTGTCCATAAATTTGTTATCGAAACTACTTAGCTAATAATTTAGCTAAAAAAAAGATGCACCAAAGGTGCTGAGGTTTGAAGTTTTTGTTAAGGCTTCTTATTGTTCCCTCTTTTTGTACTTATAAACTTAATTTAAGTTTTAAATATATTAACCTGAGCATAAAAGACTTCAATTTATGATCTTATAAATCTTACTAAAGAATAAGTTGAATAATTTAGGTTAGTCGGACATCAAAAATTGAACCTACATCAAAAAATGAACCTATATCAATAACTTACCATTTGGTTGTTGCCAAGCCAGCTCAACTCATTTCAATGCTACTAATGATGAAACCTTCACAAGTTCAGTGTAAATTTTTTCACTGAACTAACAAACTTATTTTCCTTCACATATTAAAGAGCAACCGATAAATTTCATTGTCAAAGTACAAATATTACCTGAGATACCAACGTCTAACACTGCACTCATTCTCTATTCCAAGAATCTATCATATGATATTCTCTTACCGTTGAACAAAATGGCAAATAAAAAATGGCAGAATCGTGAGGCCTCGCGGCCTCTCCAACATGCCTAATGCCAAACATGACAACACTAAAATACAAACTCCTCTTCCTCCGCAGTATCAAGTAATCTATCTCCCCTCTCCCGAAGAGAAGCTGCTGTGGAATCATTTATGCCCAACAGATACTGCAAACGAGACAATTTCTCAGGAGTTGGATCACTCTTCAAGTATATGGAGTATAGATCAGCAAGCTCCTCTGGCACTTCCCATGAAAGTGTCTCGGAGGGAACTGCTTTATCACAAGCCAACAAGTCATTGAGGGAAGCAACCTGCACAAAAGACAAAAGTCAACCGATACGGTACCTGGGCTTGATTCTAATGCGGACCCAATTATAGGAGCATCGAGTGAAAGGCCCACTATATGGAAAGATTACACTAGGAAAAGAAAAGTGGGGTCAGGAGAGGGGAATGTAAGTTAGTTAGTGACGTGTCTCATGATTCCCTTGATTTCAGGGGTTCAGAGATTTGGGGAGACGGGGGTGAGTGAGAATTCTATTAGGAGAGAATATCTCTCTGGTAGGAGTCTTAGACTCTGGAAAGGCTACCTTATTGTAGAGCTCTTGAGCTCATTGATTTCCTATTTTTCGTAAAATACAGTTCTGAGTTACCTGTTTTCTATCATCAACACGCCCGACCATCGCTGACACAGATCAAGATCTTCTATGCCCAAATGATATCTCAATTTCATGTCGTCATGTCAATTAAGAAAACATGAATGAAGCACATGATAGTTTTTAAATGAGAAGTCAAAATTTTATTAGTGGGACAAGAAATTGAGATAGCATTTAGGGACAGAAGATTGCAATCCCCACAACACAACCAAAGCTAGTAATCTATGGGAACAAGTAAACATGGAGCCTAGAAGATTACTTACCACTCCGGCACGATTTCTCTGCCTTAATAGTGCCACAGCCTGAATGAGTGAGTTAGATAGTCTAGTAAGTGCAAGCTCACGAACAACACCTCTTGCTTTCTCTTTATTAATGTTCAGATCTGATGGAATTTTTTCATACACTTCCTCCTCATCAAACTCTCCGGTACCTGATGAGAAAATATCATCAACAGTTTTCTTGAAGAGGATCTCTCTCAAGTTTGTAGATACCATACTGTCTAAATTGACATTGGCTTCCTTGAGTTCCCTTATCTGCTTTATATTGAGTCTCCCTTGACTTACAGCTGTTTCAATGGCAGCTGACATTTTTGTAGTGGTTATACTCTTGATTATTTTCTGGGCATATTCTTGAGGTAAGCCTACTTGCTTCTGCAGATTATTGAGTTGCTCCACCCTGGCTTTTGTCAACTGTCCATCAGCTAAAATTACCTCCGCTTGTTGCCTAAAAGCTTGCTCAGCTAGACCTCTATGTACTTCCATTATTTCTTTACCACTCAATCCCAGGATCCCACCAAGCTGATTTAGAAGAACATACTCTGAATCATCCTTCTTTGTTGTAATCTGGGCGCCAAATGGAACCCTTGTAACTTCACCGGTTAGACAATAAAGCAAGTATGTCTTGTAGAGATCAGCCCTATCCCTTTCTGGAAGGTCATCTTTTAGAGTAATTTCTGTCTGACCAGGTTTTCCCATCTTAGCTACAAGTTCTTTATTCGGCTTTATTTTCTCGAGTGTCTGAAGTGAATCCCATTCTTCATCTTCAGTTTCAAGAGTGTCCTCTTTAACAGGTTCTTCAGTTGAAACATCAGCTGACTCTCCTTTAATGTCCTCCACCAATTCAGTTACAACTAAGGTGTTGAAAGCTATCATCTTCTTTAGTTCTCTTGCAGACTCTGTCCGATTTCCTGCTGACCGTGCACGTTTTATGTATGTAACAAATATCTTCCTTACCTGTAATGTGACAAACAGTAAAGCAAAACTTAGACCTATTCAAATCCTGAAAATTGACCATCAATTTCCTGACAAATAGATACTTACCGCCTTCCCTGCAATAGACATAGCAGTCTCCCTGGTAAGTCGCAAGCCATGTGCTGCTTTCCTTACAGCTTGCTTGACATCTGCATCATATCCATCAACCCCTGATGCAATTGCCTCCTTGACCGTCTATCAAAGAATGAACATGAATTAGAAATAACTCAATATGTCTGGCAGAGATTGAAACATACCTTACAACGCCATAAAAAGAATAACCCTTTTTCTTGACATATCAATGTCAACAACTAAATGTTTTAGATTTCTTGTACAACTAAGATGTGTGATAATCAAACCAAAAATCAGTTTTTTTATTGTACTATAGAAACAGATCTAAAATGCGAAGAGGCATAACTTCAAAATTTCACAAATTAATAATTCCAAATGACATATATCTAGAAATACTTGACAACACTATAACAGCGTAGATACAGATCTAAAATGCAAAGAGGAATAACTTTAAGAAGTCTCACAAATGATCTAAAATGCAAGGAGGCTTAACCTGAAGAAGTTTCAAGAATTTCAGACTAACAATTCCAAATAACATATATCTAGGAATTCTTGATGACACTACGACAACATAGCTATATTACGTATGAAAAAGAAAATGCTAGAGATATAGATTCAGGATATACATCTACATGGTACCAGTAAATGAAAACATTATCATATCAATATGTAACTTCTCATTCATCCAATATTCAAATAGAAAGTAGAATGAGTTTGGCAAAAAGAAAGAAGAATCTCCAAAGCTAAAAATTCTCAAACAAAAAAAGAATGTTCAGAAACAAAAATGCCTTGAAGAAAACCCCTATCAGTCTCCTACAAACAATAAACCACTCTACTTGTCATGTTGGCAATCATAGTGGCCAGCACCACAAACGTGACGAAGTCATATCATCAGGTTCTCATCAGGCATGTATAGTATTTCTGAATAGCAGAAAATATGTAATTTGGCACTCGTTGAATGGCCAATAAAATAGGCAGGAGAAAAAGAAATGTTATTACCTTTTCAAACAAACTGCCACAGATATCTGCATGGGCTGCCTCAACAGTCTGTTGAGGTACACAGAGCATTACGCGCAGCCTCAACAAAGCAGCAACATCCTCATCACTGAGCACTCCATCAGCTACACATTGCTGAAGCTTTTGCCGATAGATTTCTTAAAACAATGCACTACTATTAGATTGTGTTATAATGAACTATAACAAAGGAAGACAATAACAATCATATTATGAATTTAACCACTTCCATGTCTAAGAAAGCAGATATATAATTGAATATATCATTACAATTTTACAACCTAAAGATTAAGAATCAGACAAATATAAACTTCCACAACATAAAGTATTAATAAGTCCAGACCTAACATAGGGTAAAATTCCAACTAACTATAAACATTTCAAGTTTTACCTTGATGAAGTTCACTGGCCTTTGTTGGATCAAAATGTAGTTCATCACATAGATTTTGAAGGAAAGCTGCTTTGCTATCTGCCATTTCTAATTCACCGCCTGAAACTGCCTGTGAAAGTCGCTTGCGATATACCTTGGATGTAACATCAAGTGAAATAGCTTCTGCTTCACGTTTACCCAGTCCAAATATATTTCTTAACTGATTTAGCCCAGCAAGCTGAAATGAATAATAAATAAATTAAAATAGTTTGTTATATAGTAAGTGTTCACACATTTCAAGTTTCACTTCTTATAACATTTAACATGATGGATATCATGGTTTCCAGTAGATTGTTGCTTGTCTTAACCTACCAGAATTCTGATCCATGAAAGAAAAATTAGAGAACAAATGTACTATATTAAAGGGGCAATCTAATGTTTGTCTACTGTAACCCTCAACAAACTACCTGCCTAAAAGCCTACACTGTTAGTGTTACACAAGGATCCAAGAATTGTTTTATAACACTCAAGTGTTGCTGTATGTGAAAACAAAGTATGCTTGGAACACAGTAAACAACTACCCCATTACTGAAGTTAAATACTGTTCCAACTGAAATATTTACAATAGTATTAAGGGTAATAGATGAATAACGATTTGGTAGTATGAATGAAAAGAACTTCTACAACTTTGCTTTGCTACTATGTCGAAAATAAATATATAAGCATTAATCAATAAAGAATGACCAAGAAGGTAAATGCAAGGCTTCAATCTGTATTAACAGTTGAATATTCACCATGGGAAGTGTTAAATGCCAAATCAGGAGATTTTATGAGAATGCAAAGAGCACCAGTTCATATTCATATAATAAATCCACCCATCATGCCTAATTATAAGTAGCTGAGCCTCATAATTCATTCTTAGAAAATAAATTATTCAATCCAAGCATACCTCAGGAAAATACCAACTCAAACTCAACTATAAAATATCTTAGTTTATTGAAAGAAGGCAGGTTAGCAAGTCCATATATATATTTGAAAGTCATGGCCATTTACCTTAGAATCTTCCATGCGTCCACCAGACAAAGCATCCGAAACATATGCTCTATAAAGGAGTTTCAAGTCCTCTATCTTTCTATCGTCATCATACTCACCACCTATGCCAACATTGAAATCCAGTTAACTTCAAGGGTTCAGAAATAGCTAAAAAGGAATCCAAAAACAATAATAAAATAAAAGTAGAAACAGATATTCAGCCAGGACTTGCCTACTAAAGAAACTGGACCTACTCCACGGGCAAAGCGATCTACGTCTGGGTGATTCTTAAATGAGATGAGTAAACTATTAAATGCCAATACCCTATCAAGCTCCTCAACTGCTTGCTTAACTCCAGGACTGAAAAACTTAGAGTTGATTAGAAGGGGCAAAATCTACATTTGCAAAATATTGAAATCAATAGTAACACTAAGGAAACAAAGGGCAAGGAAAAGCATAATCATAATTCGATATTTAACATGGATCCATGATCCATCTTGTACAACATTAACATGCTAGGCAGGCTCAATTATTCATAAAACCCACAGTGACCATATTCCTTGAAAATAATAATTGAGGTGAAAAAAACTAAAAATCTTACACTGATCTTGTGCGAGATTTAAGTGCACCAAGTGCCACTGAAATATTTTCCTCAACCAATTTCCTTGTGCGCCCTCTAAATAAGTTCTCAGCAAGCTTCAAAGAAAAATTTCCTTTCAATCAATAAATAGAGTATACTCCAGAAAGCAACTCTCACACAGCAAGAGAAAGGGGTGTACACCAGAGAGGAAGTAGAAAGCTATGAAAGAAGAAATGAGGAAAGTTCACCTCATCGGAAAGACGACATAATCGCTGAGCTTCTCTAAGTGTAACAAGTTGTCCTGCATCAATATCTGGCAAGAAATTATTAGTTAGCAATTAAGGAAGCAAAAACAATTTGTAAATATTGCTCTGTCACGAATTTGCAAATTTGAACAGTAACTCGAGAGGATACAGAAAAAAACCGCAGCACATAGGATGAATCAAACCAGAACTTTTAACTTCACTATGAGATAAATGCATGCACAATTAACTGAGTATAATTGACAATCATTTCTCCACTAATAAACATTTAAACATCAAAGGTGTGATCAATTATCTTCCCATTAACAAGTGAAGTTTAAATTAGTAAAAATTATGACAACTTGACATGAGGACAAAGGATGAACTAGTTGAGAACTTGAGTAACGTTAAGGGGCCTAGATGCATTACTGATTATACAATTACCTCTGCCAATTGATTTCAGCTTGGAAGCATACAATCGCTGGGCATTATCACGCACAGCTACTTCAATCTGGTAAATAGAGTATTGTCAACTGGTCAAAAGAAAAGTACTAAAAACACCAAGACTGATAGAGATGACAATGAAGACATATTGAAATTAGTAAGAAAGGAAACCACATCCATGTTAGTAAGTAAGTGTAAACAAATATGTGAAAGTACAATTCATACAGCAAATTAAGTAACTGTAAGTGTAAACAAATATGTTAAAGTACAATTCATACAGCAAATTAGCTCTTCCTTTTCAGGCAAATATATAAGCATATAGTTATACATCTACGCTCCTAGACTCCTAGCCCAATTGCACATTTTAAATAAAATTGCCATTGCACGGGCCAAACATACCCAATTGATAAATAAGAAATAAATACCTGGGAATCAGTGACCTTGAAGACACGCTTCCAAGGTAGAAGGAAAGATGATGCATCCCCAAATACAAGATTTGACACATATATCAACTTTTGGAACGCCTGCACTGGAGACACTAGCAATGCTCAAGCTCCAAGTATTTACTATTTATTTAAAGCCCTGAAGGCATTGCCATTTTTGGGTAAAGATAATATTACAAAACAACTGACTTACCCGGCGTTGCGCAACATCATCATCACGATCCCCAACTTCCAGTCTTTGCCGGAAAATCTTCCTACCAATCTGAGGTGATCAACAAGCACCAAACCAGTAAGAAAAAGGAACTGCTTTCACTCCTCACAACAACATCCAAAGGAATATGCACACAACTAACACAAAAACTACCTCCATATGCATAGCAGCAGCATCTGGGTCATCAATTCCTAACGAACTTTTGAAGCTCACGATCCTATCAACCTCATCACCTTTAAGTTCCTCCCCGCCAGGAGGAAATACAGAAGACACAAACCTTCACAAGTCAAAATGCAACATAATCATTCAATGCAGAAAAATTAAACAGCCAAATCATCACAAACGCTAACAGACAACTCGACAAAAAAATAAATAATTTTTAGGCTCACTCGGCATATATATCAGAAATCTCAGCTTTAAATGCCTCATCTTGCTTGTTCACACCATACCTGAAAATTAACAAATTCAAAATCAACCATTCCATAACATCAACAAAACCTTACTAACAGATTCAAACATTGGAAATTGAAACTTACTTCCTGGCAATGGCATCAATGTCTTCCTTCTTCAACTTGGAAGGGTCATCGAACTCGGCAACAAAGTTATGCAAATTCACAGCTGCAACTTGCGGAGCAGCTGCGTTCAGAGCGTAAGCGGCAGCACCTCCGGCAGCTCCGAGGGCCACGGCGCCTCCAAGAGCAGCGTTGCGGCTGCCTCCGAACCTGGACCCAAGTCCGTAGCCTGCTGCGACAGCGCTGGCAACGATGACGGCGGAGGTGGCCAGCCTGGCCGGCGGGGAGAGTTTGTCGACGAGGACCTCAATTCCGTTGAGGTCCCTAGGGGGTCGCCGCGGCGGCGGCGGAGGAGGAGGTGGAGCGTCGGAGGAACAGCGAGGGAGGGAGACCCTGAAACGACGGCGTTGGGTGCGGAAGGGTGAGGGAGGGGGAAGTAGAAACGAACGGTGGGTTTGGGAAGGAGTGAGGGTGGAGGGGTTCATGGTTCCCTACCAAAACGACGTCGTGGGATAGGTTCTGAGTTCACAGAGTGCAGAGTGTAGGAGTGAACTGATATAGGGTTTAACGAAAATGAAGAGGATAGAGGGGTAAGAAAGGTCGCCTCTGGTGAGATGATAACATCATAAATAACATCGTTGAACCGTGAGGGGTGCTAAAGGAATATTCATAACTTGTAGGAATTCCTCGCGATTACAAAAATATGTGGGTACAAAATTAATATGAAGAAATTCAGCATCCATTGTCTTTTTATTTTAGGCTTAAATGCATTTTTTACCCCTGATAATTCACACTATTGCAAATCGTACCCCACCAAGTTTTTTATCACCAAATGTACCCCTCTAAATTTTGAGATGAGCACTTTATGCCCTTCCGTCAGTGTGCCGTTAAAAAATTGACGGAAGAGCTGACGTGGCAGGATCAGGAAGTGGCAAAACACCCTTTTTGCCAGTTGAGTTACAAAATCAATTAGAAATACTATGAACAAACTTTAATTTATATCATAAATAATTAACACAATCAAAAGAACAAAATAAATCCCAAAATCAACCCAGAAATCCCCTGTGACCTCCACCTCCTCCTCAATCACGTTTTCTTCTTCTTCTTCTTCCACCTCCACCTCCACCTCCTCCTCCTCCATCCCACCACCACCACCACAGTCACAATCAAAACCCCATCACTACCAAACCCCTAACTAGAAGCACCACAGCAATAACAACCAAAGGCTATCATAGATCTGAATGTTGTTGCTCTTCCCCTTCCCCTGAAATCGAACAGCAACCAAACCCACGAACCTTGCGATGTTCTTCTCCCTCTACGTTGTTCTCCCTCTCCCTCCTCTCGATCTCTTTCTCCCTCTCTCGATCTCGTTCTCCCTCTCGGCGGTGAACACGCGGCGCGGTGGCTGTTTTGCTCGCCGCGGTGGCAAGCGAAGGTTGTACATGCGGCGGCGCAGTGGCCGAACGCGGCGGCGCAGTGGCTGTTCGCAGCAGCGCAGTAGCCGTTTTGTGGGTGGTTATGGGTTTTTTTCTGGTCTTGGATATGTGGTTGGTTTGTGGTGGTTCAATGGAGGCTTGATTGTTGGTGGTTTTAAGGTTGTGGCTTGTGATATGGAGGACTATGGCATCGTATGTGGCCAAAGTGCTGATTTGGTGCTTCCATGGTTAGATTTTGTTCTTCTTCATTTGTCACATTTCTGGGTTGATTAGGGGTTGATTTCTGCTTTTGATTTCATCTTCTTCGATGTCTCATTTTGCTTAGGTTTTCTTTAATAATTTGGGATTACAAATTGCAATTGCTTTTCGTGTTAATTGATGAGTTCATTTCTGAAGTTTATGTTTTTCTTTTCTGATTCTCACTTTTCATTGATTTGGATGCTCTCTATTTTTGAATTTTCCATACCTCTATTTTTGAATTGTGAATACCTCCACCCATGGCTGCTTTTATGTTCTTGATTTCTGCTTTTGATTTCTAGGTTGATTTTGGGGTTGATTTTGTTCTTTTGATTGTGTTGTTTATTTATCATATAAATTAAAGTTTGTTCATAATATTTTCAATTGATTTTGTAGCTCAACTGACTAAAGAAGTGTTTTGTCATTTCTTGATCCCGTGTTCGAATCTCCCCCACCCCTTTTTCTAATTTCTGAAACTCATTTAATGACATGGCATGCCACGTCAGCCCTTCCGTCAATTTTTTAACGGCACACTGACAGAAGGCATAAAGTGCTCATCTCAAAATTCAAAGGGGTACATTTGGTGACAAAAAACTTGGTGGGGTACGATTTGCAATAGTGTGAATTATCAGGGGCAAAAAGTGCATTTAAGCCTTTACTTTATTTTATTTTGGCTTAATAGCATTTTTGGTCCCTCACGTTTTACGATTTTGCATTTATGGTCTCCCTAGCATTTTATTAGCACCCCAGAGTCCCTTAACCTTTGAAGAAGTTGCAAATTAGGTTTTCCGTTACCATTCAGTCATAAAACTAACGTTCGAAGCCTACGTGGCAGAAAATTAGTGATGTGACAGACTGAGTAGAGAGAGAAAGAGGCTGAAATACCATCCTGTGACCATCACGTGAGTAGAGGCTCTTCTTTCCCCCTTTGTGGAACCCTAATTTCGAATTGTAAGGGTCCATATTTGCAATCCTGAAAAACTTGCTATAGGCGGAGAAAGAGAAGCATTGCAGCGACAGAGAAAGAGAAGCGTTGCAGCGGCGGAGAAAGAGAAGCATCGCAGCGGTGGAGAAAGAGAACATCGCAGTGGCGGAGAAAGTGAACATCGCAGTGGCGGAGAAAGAAAAGCATCGTAGTTACGGCTTCGAAGACGAATGGCAGGCTCCCGGATGAAGATCACACCCAGGAAGAACAATGGAGGTCATGGGAAGAGGCTCTATCCACTGAAGGTTATCGAGAGTGACCAGAACGTGCAATGTCAGAGGAAGGAGGTTCATAAAGCTGGTGAGGCAGTGGTCCTAGACAAAAGCAAGAAAGTGAAGCACTTTATGTGGGTGACGAATCTCTGCCACCAAACCATGTGTCAAGGTGATTTTTTATAGCATTTTTTTGTCGGTTCTTTATGTCTATGTCGTTGAAAATAGTCAAGTTGGTGAATGGTTTCAATGCAAAGTGTTGTCCTATTCTGATTTTAAATAAATTATGCAGGCCAGTTGTAGCACATAAGATAACCATGCACCTCCATCATGGAGGGAAAATTACATTAAACCCAACTTTCCCATATCTGGGAGGTGCTGTAAAGTATATTGAGGGGTGGGATATAGATGAAATATCGTCTATTGAAGTTGGCAAATTAGTCAAGGCCCTGTGTTATTTGAAACCTAAGTCTCTATGGTATAAACCCCCTAGTCTAGTTGGTTCTGCAATCAGGCCTCTGAATTGTGAGGAAGAAGTCAGACAACTCTGCACAGATCTGAAAGGGCATACTGAGGTTGATGTGTTTGTTGAGCATGTTGATGAGGCAGTTGTCACTGAGCCGGTGTTGGAGAATGCTAACACAACTCAATCTGACGGAGATGTGGAAATAATTGACGTAAAAGAGGACATCCCGAGAACCTCTGGCCAAACACTCACAACTTAACCTTGGGCCCTCGTAACCGAGCGCTCAAGCTGGGGGGCTACTATTCTGGGAGTAACCCTCCTAGTCCCTTGAAGGCCCCTCAACATAACCTTGTCCGACCAACAGAAACCTTCACCCCCTCAGTCCTACAACGATAGGCCGAGAGGGGCGAGTGCATCAATGGATGATCGCCTCCACATGTCAAATCAACGGTCTTATCACCGGGTCACCTCCGTAGGCACACCGACCAGGACAAGCTCTGACCGTCCGATCCACTAGACGTGGCAGAAGATCCAATGATCTGAGAGGATCCTCTGACAAGGTCATCATCACCTATCCTCGAGGATCGCGCCACCTCCAGACGCCTCCACATATCAAATGAACGGTCTTATTAGCGGGTCACCTTCGTAGGCACACCGACCCAGGACAAGCCCTGATCGTCCGATCCACTGGACGTGGCAGAAGATCCAACGATCTGAGACGATCCAGTGACAAGGTCATCATCACCTATCCTCGAGGGTCGTGCCACCTCCAGACCTCTATATAAGGATGATCCCCATAAACCATAAGGTACACACTTCTAATCCCACTCTACTCAGATTGATCCTCTTACCCCGACCTCTTACTTTGGCATCAAAGTGTCTTTGCAGGGACCCCTCCCTGGCTCAGGAGTAACGACGGAAGACCACCGCATAAGATAACCCGACGCCCAACCTACTGACTCCCCTTTCTCCAAGCAGGCTTAGCTTGTTCACCGTCCTTCCAAGGGAGGCTTAACTCCTTAACAATGGAGTCAGAAGCATAGACCTTAGGGCAAAACCTGTCTCCATTCTCCAACTCCACATGTACCAGCTTATGAGTGATTAAATCCACCCTTGGCCGAGTTGGAGCTTTCTCCGATTGACCCACGAGCATGTTTCAGAACGACACACTACCTCCTTCTGGCGCTAGATGTTTCCCCATTCCATTTTCCAATCCAACCTTTCCTGGGGCAGTGGACTTCATTGTCCCCCTTACTGGAGCAGTGGGCTCTGTCAGCACGGTCACTAGAGCAGTGGCTACCGTTGCTGCTCTCGCGCTCTCTCCCATTCTCTCGCTCTCTCCCATTGCATAAGCTTTTTCTTAATTTAGATTAACCATATGAGTTGACGTAGTATTACAACACTCACTTAAATAAGTGGTCGGATGTTTAAATCCCAACTTTTACGAATGAAAAAAACTTATTGGTGACCTCACACCTGTAAGTGCTCTACGAGTTTGGGGTTTAGTCGTAGTAATAGTGAAATTTCACTTTACATAATCTGCTATGAACTGTGAAGTCAAGAGTGAACATGGCTACTTCATCTCTACGAGTCCTACTATTTCCTTTGCTGAAGAAAGCTCCATATACAATTACACCCGCTATTGCTAGGAGAAGATGGGTACGGCTTCATTGTTGTTCATGCTCCCCTTCCTCAGACTCATGGCAACAATTTCGTAAGAAAAAGGTTGTCATGCGAGTCGCCTATGTCGGCACCAATTACCGAGGTCCCATATATCTCACCTGCATTTCTTCTAAGCATTCCAATCATATGTTGTTGTTGTTGTTGCTGATACCCATTTGTTTCTCATGTCTTTTTTTGTCAACTTTTTCATTCAGGTCTCCAATTGCAACGAGACGAAGAACACCCACTCTCCAGTATGCTACATTTCCCTTCTTGTTTGTGGTGGCTGCTCTGTTTATGTAATGGATTAAGAAGACAAAAGAAAAAACAGTTTGGCTAATGCTTTGTTTTCATGAGCCTAAGGTGTTCGATGAAATGCATTAGATGCAGGGAGCATGAAAATTATTAGAAAAATAGTTCAAAAGAAAAGGATTTAGGAGTTTCTTGGAAAATTTTAATAAGAAGTTTGTAATTTTATGTGTGTGGCAAACTGGAAATTATGTAGAAAGACATCACATAAGCATGGAGGGATTCAAAATGATTGGTTCCATGTCTGGTAGTCAAATTGAAATGGTAAAAGTATGTAAGTATCAGTGACAAAAGTAAAGTAATTTAAAGAAAAAGTAAAAATTTGAGGAGTCCCTTGCCCCCTTAGATCCGTCACTGTACATAAGTTAGCATAACTTTTGAAATACATAGTCTATTGTTTATGCATTTGTGTGTAATAATAATATCTGTAATCTTTTCTGCTGGTATAAAGTAGAGTGTAAACGTGATGCGATCTTCCTTGATAGTTTGATAAACTGTTGCTAACTTATAGTGATTTAAAAAACTGTAGCCATTGAGAAAGAACTTGAAACCGCCATTTATAAAGCTGGTGGCATCCTTGACAGTAATTTAGGCGATCTGCAGAAAATTGGATGGGCTAGAAGTAGCCGAACTGACAAAGGAGTAATTTTTGATTCTATATTTACATTACTTTCTATTCTGTTTTGGTACATATGTGGCATGGATATGATTGCTTATTTCATCCTATTTCATGTTTTATATATATTAGGTTCACTCTCTTGCAACAATGATATCCTTTAAAATGGAAATCCCGGAAAACTCTTGGGTTGGAGACCCTTATGGCTTTGCCCTTGCAAGTTATGTTAATTCTCATCTTCCTTGTGACATCAAAGTTTTAGGTATTTTGCCTTCACGAAGGTAAGGTTTGGAATCAAGTACGTTGTTCAGTATGCACAAAATAAAGTAACCTTTGGAATGTTATGTGTGTCACAAAAAATACTATTTTTAATGATAATATACTGCGTGATAGTCTTCTGAGTTTCTAGTGCTCTTTTGTCCTGCTCTATAATTATATGATTTTGTCTCTTCGAATCAGGAGCTTTGATCCCAGAATGGAATGCATTTTGAGGAAGTATTCGTATCTCCTTCCTGCTGAAATTATTGGTATTCAAAGCCACTTTAGCAATGATGAAATTGATCACCACATATCAGAGTTCAATGATATTCTTAATGCATTTGAGGTGTGGTATTCAAGTCCCTACTTTTTCCTTTCTTATTTCATTGTATTTATTTTGGTCAATAATTTATGAAATTTGAATTGATTATGAATTTTTTCTCTGGAAATGTTTCTTTTCCCCCTGATATCTGATAATTTCTGATATTTCTGACTCATACATGTATTTATGTATCACATTGTTGCAAAATGACTCAAAAGTCAACATAAAAGCATACCACATAAACTATGTTGACTGTTTCTTCCTCTTGTAGTTATCAGTTTTAGTACATAGCTTTTATTGTTGGGCCCTCTATGCTGAATGACTGTGTATCTCTTCAAACAAGGCTTGAATTTTAGATTTATGAATAAATTTGACCCTGGTTTTCTGATATTTTGTGCTCTTTCTCTGATGTTTATGGACATAGCTAGCTGTAGCATATTAGCATTCATGAACCATGATGTTAGATGTTATTGACTTTCATAGGGGGTACATCCTTTCCATAATTATACAGCTAGGTCCCGGTACAGAAAACATTTTCATCGTAGGAAGTTACCGTCAAAGAGTGGCACATCAACAAGAGAGATTTTCTCATCCTATGAGACAGAGTATGACGACAGTGATGGGGAGGAAAATTTTCCAATTAATGAGGCATTTACAGAAAATATAGTGTTGCAAGACCTAAAGTCTTTGGAAAACAGTGATTGCAGGGAACCTGTTATTGCGAAGAGCAATACAAATGGAAATGGTCTGCCTGATCAAGACTCTAGATTGGTTGTTCGTGCAAAATGGTTACATGAAGTTGATGAATCAGACAGATTAAATTCTTCCCATTTCAGGAAAGTTATTAAATGTTCTTGTGGAAAGCTGGAAACTTCACTGGGATATAGTTACATAGAGCTCTCCATAGAGGGAGAGTCCTTCATGTTGCATCAGGTATTTCTTTTCTTCCACATTATTCTTCTTTAAATTTTTTACCCTCAAACAATTTCCACTTTACTCAGGATTAAGGTGCATAACATATACGCTTAAATACACACTAGTACGTATATTTTGGTGAACTCTTAATGCATGAAAATTCGGGCATTTGATCTGATCAATTTGTCTCCACAATATTTACGAATCAAGTTGAGCTTTTTTCCTGCTTGGAAACTTCGATCTCATTTTTTGAGGACTTAATTTGAATGTTCATATCGTGGGAATTGGTAAAGAGATGTATACTATTGCAATGAAATCTTTCTCCCTTTTGATTTGCTGCAATATCTGATTATTCAGTAATTGTCATGTTTGACAATACAAGTCTTTATTTTCCTGTTCTGGACATTTCCTAGTCTGTCAACACATAGATTAGGCCAGTCACCCACATTCTTTTGCTTCTTCTGGAGATAAATTAAATTGGTTAAATTTGTCTTTCTGCTTAGTTCCACAAGCATCTCCATCTGATATTTTATACTCTCACCAGATAAGAAAAATGATTGGGACTGCTGTCGCAGTAAAACGCAAGTTACTGCCGAAAGATATTATCGTGCTGTCACTGTCAAAGTTCTCGCGGATTATTCTACCCCTTGCGCCATCAGAAGTTCTAATATTAAGGGGAAACAGCTTCTCAATAAGAACACAAAATGAAACAAGGCCTGAGATGCAGAAAATGGTTGAATCAAAAGAAATTAATAAGGCAGTTGATGATTTTTACACAGCAGTTATGTTACCTCAAGTTTCAAATTTTTTGGATCCGTTAAGATCTCCCTGGAATGAATGGATTGAGAAATTGGATGCTCACACAAGCATACGAGATGATCAGTTAGATGAGGTCAGAAAGGCTTGGAATTCATGGAAAGAAAATTATGAAAAAACAACCTCTGCTCAGCTGTGATAAGATAAGTGTAGGAATGAATGGTGACAATTGCTATTCTTATCCTTTCAATAGTTTATTCTGAATTTGGTCAATTGAGAGCATGTTTGGATTGGTTTCTCTATGCTCAGAATCAATTCTAGTACTTAGAAGCTACTTACATTAGCTTCTCCGCAAAATTGATTTTATTTTCAGAATCAATTGTAGAAGAATTTCCAAACATACACTAACATGCCTTAGCTAAGCTTCCAGTGGCCTGCATCTTCATTTTTGTTTTTGTTCTGATCTTCCCAAAACAGTAGATTGGTGTATATTCCCTTGCTGTATGGAGAAGGAACTCATTCTTATATTTGTTCTGATTTTTGTTCCCAACATGTATAAGTTTTGTGATTGGTTTGCAGCTAAAAAAGAAAAGTGTTCTTATATTTTTTGTACTAGAGTTGAACATTCACCCTACCTGGCCTTGTGTCTATCAATGGACAATCATGCTGGCTCAATACTTAATGTTGTGTAAGAATTTGATTTGAAAGATGTTTTTGAAGCCGGCTTGAATGGCCTGTGGAAATGGTTCCTCAAGAATTCATCAAATGTGGCTTCTGACTTCTGGCACAGACACTCTTATTCAACGGAGTGTCCAGTGTGCGACATCTACACGATACGGACACCCATACTTAAAGTGTCACATACCTTTTCGCCGAGTCTGAAAAAAAAGATTTTTCTTCGGTTCGAGCACTTGAAGTCGACACCTCTTGTTGATCGGACACTTCTGGGACATTGATATTAACGTGTTCTAAGTCAAATAATAAAATATCTTATATACTTTAAATTAATATGTGAGATATATAAGGGGAGGTGAGTTTGGATAACTTAATGAGAGTGAAATTCTTCAAATTGTTACTTAGTCATTTTATGAATCCTCCTAGAGTCTATTTTTTTTAATGATTAAGAAGGATGTGAAAGCCGTTAAATAGATTATCCCTTTCTTTTTGAGAAAAATGACTTAGTAAAATGAGTCTCTTAGTATTTTTTTAATCTCATTGACATAGTGCATAGAAATTGAATGGAATGCAGATAGACCCTCAAAACCCAGAACAGACACAAACCCAGAACATTTTATTTTTTATTTTTTTGCTCTGCTTCTTCTTCTTCTGGTGCGTGTTGGTAATTAGCCATGCAATAAATGTAGATGAATATGGTTAATTGCTTAAGTTTTATATCAGATCTCAGGTAAATATATTATCTCCCATTATCCACCCACTTGCTCCTTAAGTAATTTCATCTTTTTGGGGGAAGAAAGTTTGAAGGAAATTGAGGTTGTTGATCTGTTCTCATAAATCATAAACAGAGTTCTTTTTCTCCCTATTTCGTTGGATGCATTTCAACAATGTCATGGTGGTATTTGCACATGATATGGATATGAACACTGGGTTTGATTTCTCAATCTCCTTCGGATGAGATTGTGAGGGAGAGAGAGAGAGGGAGAGGAGGTTGTATTTCAGTGGCTAGTAAAATTTTGGAGTGACAGTATCATTAACAAGAAATTTGAGAATAATTAAAAAAAATAAAAAAATCATGGGAGTCACACTAGGGTGGTGCAACCTTGCACAAAATTTTCTTATGCATATTGGGTGAAACGTCTTTATAAAGAGACTAAGAGAACACTGTTCTTTATATGAGAAAAGTGTTGCTTTGCTTTGCAAGTTTTACATTAGAAACTTCTGCGGGATAGAGGTTTATAAATAAAAAAGGGATAGTTTAATAATTACTTGAAGCTAAAGTTCAATTATTGAGGTAATTTTAATTCGGATATACCATTTGGGAAGATTTTCTATATTTAGTAGCAACATCAACCGGAAATATTAATTTCATTGCAACAAAAGGAAACTCAAGCTGTTATTATTCTATTTTGTTTCACCAATCCAAACATAACCTAAGAGCACATCGACATATGACCTTGGTTATGTACAATGATCTAAAGAGATAGAATAGAAGACGAAATTGTCTTACAAGTTCTTCATGAATTGCCGGTCACTCATTACGGGTGTGAACCATGGCGGGCAACCGGTGGCGGCGGGGGTCTTAGCGGCAGATCTGCATAACGGCCACCCGCGCTGTAAAAAAACAAGCCAACTCATTTAAAACTCAGCAGTGTTTGAAATACAGCCTAGCTAGTTTATGGTTAATAAAGTGTTACCTGTCAGCAGCAATGGAAGGCTGGATGAGAAGCAGTGCCAGGAAGAATGCAAAGCATTGAAGAAACCAAAAAAGTTTCATATCTGTTTGTCTATGCAGATAAGAAGTTAAACTGAATGTCTTATATATATAGGGGACTTTTGTGGTGCCATTTTCATGACACTAAAAAAACAAAAATTTATAGCCTGCAACTTCAATTATATGTAGAGTCTAAGAATTAATAAATAATCAACTAACTTAAAATTACTAGTGAAATAGAAGAATGCTATATATATATATGTGTGTGTGTGTTCATAGCTAGTTTTTATGTACAGGACAATATTCTTATAAAATGAGAAAGTCGTTTGAATTTTGTGCATATGATGACGTGAGTTTTGTTGGATAATAATACAAGGTCGTTGCTACTGAGTCAGTAGAGTGGGAAAGCGCGTTATAATTAACGTGACTACTTCAAGTTTAATTTTCAAAAGCACAAGTTCCTATCAACATGAGTAATGTGTTTTCTTCATCACGAGCAACCTTGTTAAAACCCTAAACACCTTGCCACTTTGATCCTTTCAAATTTTCTGCACAATACTTATCACCCAAGTTGAATTTACTTCCTCCTTGAAAGTTTCGATCACTCTGTATGTGTACAAATTTGTTTTGGTTACGTAAGTTGAATGTTTACATTGTAACACTACACGAAATTCGGAGATTAGCTGCCAAATCTTTCACAGCAAATTGATAGCAAATCCCTAGCAAACCGCATTTAGCTGCAGAATAACTGCCCTTTGGCTGCTAAGACTTAGGTAGCATGAAACAAGAGGCTGATTGGCCTCTAAATATTTAAAATATTTGCTAGCTATTTTCAAGTTAAACGTAGCAAAATGTTATCGAAAGTTCTACTTTACCTAGCTATGTGGCTATGAAAATCGCCTAGCAATTGTGGAGGTAAGAGCCAAAGTGAAATGTGATTTCCTAGCTATTCCATAGCTAATCCTAGCAGTGGAAGATTGCAACTAATAAAATATTCATACTTATTGAGCTAATGCATGCATCAAACATACAATTATTAGAAAAATACAAAGAGCATGAGATTCATAATCAATGGAGATATATAAATGAAGAAAAATACCAAAAAGTTAGTACATCAACTAATGTGCTTCTTGTGCCATTCACTCTCATTGATGGAAAAAAAAGACACACACATATATATATATAAATGATATTTCACATTACAGTATGAACACACTACACCAAATAACCAATTTTACGTCACAATTTTAGTGGCGGTTTATAAAACCGTCATCGCTACTGTATTCAACGCGTGGTTTTACGGCGGTTTAGCCAACTGCCGGCAAAATTTAAGTACTTTACTGCAACCGCCGGTATGTGTTTTAGACACTGCGGCGGTTTTAACCGCCGATAAGTTCTTTTTTTTTCCCGCGACCAGATTTTATTCACCCGCGAAATACATTTTTTATTTCCCTCCTTCAATTCCTTTTCACCAAAACCCTCAACCCACAACCCCACAGTGTCGCCCACCCACAACCCCCACGACCCTCTCTGTACCGTCGACGACGTCTCGTTCGCTCCCCTGCGCCGGCGGCATCGTCCTCTCCACGGCGGCCACAACCGTTGTCCTTCCCTACACGGCATCGTCTCTCCCCTCTGTTTCTCCTTAACTTCCCTTCCACGGCGACCACTCCCCATTTCCTCTCACTGTACGACGCGACCCTCTCCTTCGTTTCTTCATCCTCTTTCTCGTTTCCCTCTCATCTCTGATTTTTGTTCTGTGTTTTTCAGTGAAGGTCGGAAGAGCCCCAATTGCAATGGAAAAGGAACAGAAGCTAGAGGAAGCAAGAGCAACTCTTCGCCCTTGTGATCGCAACCTTCACCGAGGTATGAAGGAGGAATTTCATTCAATTTGTTATCTGAACCCATTTTGGGGATCAGGGTTCGGTGCTCTTTATTAGAATTACTGATAATTAAGCTTAGCCTAGCTTGCTATTAGTAGTGTTACTGATAATTAAGCTTAGCCTAGCTTGCTATTAGTAGTGTTTTTATATTTGTGGTCGAAATATACCAATTAAGAGTTGCAGCCAGATAACACCATAGAGTGCCACCCCTAACCTTTGATGATTGTTGTTGAAGAGGTTGATGAAATTCTTAATGGACATGATTGCTCCTGCTATGGCAAGAAATACAGCAAGCATCTGTAGAACAGAAATTCAAAAATATATCATATTGAAAACGAAAATGTTGTCAATAGAAAAAAATGTTCTAGATAACAGTTATTTATGTTAAAAGCATAATTTTGTTGTTCACTTCACAAGATGTATTTCAAAATTAGATGGAGAAAGCTTTGAAACTCTAATAACACAGATGATTAGTTAATGAAAATGTCTTTCTTGTCCTCAAAGTATCCATCATAGTCCTTGTCAACAAGGAGGCAATCATGCTAACATGATCTTATCAGTAACTAATAAGCTTTAGGCTAAATAAAATAACTACAAATATGGAACCTTGCTAGTCTTATCTTACTTTAACCATCATTAAAAGCTAATCTGTGGGACAAACGATCCTGTTAAACTAATTCAAAACCAGTGGCTAGTGCAAATTAGGCCAGGGCAACCCTGTTCTAAAAAATTCTACAATAACCAAATGCCTTTTTATATCCTAATCTAGAACACTTATCTGGAGCATACTCTGCATTCTGCACTAACTCTAATTTTCTTCTCAAAATTATAGGATAAATTTGATCATTTACTAGTTGCCATGACAATTTTAAAGCTTTTATCTTGAGATATGTGAATAAGATAAGCTATTTAATGAAACAAATGTCTTGAAACTTTTCCCTATAATTGTCAATCACTACCAGCATTATGCATTATTTTGAGAAACTGGAATTAAAAATGACGTAGAACTATTTAACATTTTTTTAATCACCACTTATATTTTTGCCCCCATAACACTTTTTTTGCAATTTATACATCCATCCTTGTTTTTAAACCATAAGTAAATGTTTTTCCCTCTGTAGTCAAGTTGAAGGGAAAGAAACTAGCAGAATGCACAATAAATTATTAACATCTTTGATACTTGCCTGCAAAATTGCATGAACATAAAACACAATTTTGAGAAACTGAATGTGCATCCCCATAGAGTGGTGAAGGATCTTAGTTATCACTCTCTATCTTTTACTACTCTTTTGTGTCAGATATAGCAACAATAGTTGTCACCAATCAAGAAAGTCGGTGAGATCAACATGAGGTCAGATAAAACTCATCTTAATTATCCTTAATAATTAGATTGTAGTAAGATTTTCAACTTTTTATCCAATTTTGAATAAAGACTTGCTCATGTAATTATGGTTGATATTTTATAATTAGATTAGTAGAATCTTCTAATGTCTTTTATTGCTACTATTAATGCCGGCAACTGCTGCTGCCACTTATCTTGTTTTGTCCATTTCAATTTCTCATATATTGGCTTGTATTCATCTTTTGAGTTGGAGCTTACAACTACAATTGTCAGTAAGATCTTATTTCATTATTTCTCAGATTTATCTTGACGTGGCTGTCTTTGTTGATGCTTAAGAAGAAATTTTAGACAAAATTGAAAGTCAGGTTAGTTCTTGTTGACACACTCTTGACTTACTATTTTTAGGCTTATATGTAGTATGCAGCGCGTGTTTAGTTCAATTTTAGTCTGCTACTATTTTTACACAACTCATCCTATTGCTTGGCTTATTTTGGTTGGTTAATTGATTGCCACGTTATATGCCTAAATTTATATGCCCCTTTCAACGGCAAATGTTTCCCTCAAATTCTGCTCCTCTTGTTCTTTTTGTTGCTGCAGAATCCGTTCCATCTTGTTCTTGGTTGAGGTTTGTTAGCTCCAGTCACCAATTTATGCTCTTCTTGTTCTTGCGTGAATCTTCTATCAATTTGGAGTACTGGTAGTTTGTTGTTGCTGGAATTTAAATGATAGAGTTATCACTATAAGCATGCTGTTGTATTACCAGATTAGATGACAATGGTATTTTCTATCTTACCAGATTTTACTACTAAGAATAAGGAGCACAAACTGCGGTTAGAGGCTTTGGAACAAGAAGCACAACTTAGAGAAGGTATGCACTATACCAAATTTTTTCTCCCCCTACCCCCCTGCAGCTTAAGTAATAGGGAATCCTATGGATAAGTGTTTCTTCTGAGTTTCCATGCTTCTGTTCATTTCTATGTTACTGGGAATGTTTGTGTTTAACTTATATGATAATTGTTACATGAACATACTATGTGCTCGAATAATTAGTTAGTAATTCATATCCTCTCAAAGTTATATATATATATATATATATATATATATATATATATATGTGTGTGTGTGTGTGTGTACTTTGATATTATGAAGTTACTAATATTTTTCATTGAGTTTCAAAGAATACAACAAAATCTAGTTCATAGATAATCTGAACTATTGAGTTAAAAGTTATTAGCTTCATTTTTCTCTTAAATTTTTCTGGTTCTGTTACTCCTTTATTGGTATTACTTGGTTTTATCACTAGGAGAGTGCCTATTCTTTCCCTTTAGGCCGTATTTCGTTTAACAATGAGATCCCCTATTTTTTTTAACTCAGAAAAGAATATTGAGTTGTAGAGCTATGGATAAGTCATGGATTCCGAAGTCACGAAACTCAACTGAGTATGAGCAAGGAGTTAGGGAATTTATTGATTTTGCCCTTGAACACCGTTCAGTCAATGGCAAAATCATATGCCCTTGTAAACGTTGTCGTTTCAAAAATTGGCAAAGTAGAGATGAGATGTATGATCACTTAATCTGTACACCATTTCCAGACAGAAGGATACACTTGTTGGTTTTATCATGGGGAGAGTGCATTGGGAGAAACTCAGAATGCGTCTTCCACCAACACTACATATGCAGCTGAAGGCACAACTGTTGCTGAAAATCCTGTTCAGAACATGATCAATGATGCATTTGGAGTCGATAGGCACAGGAAAAATGAAGTACCCGTTGGAGCAGAAGTGGATGTTGACATGGATGAAGATGCAGCGGCACCTACATCTCAAGAAAGACTTGAAGCTGATGAGTTTTATGAATTGGCCATAGATGGAGAACAATTTTTGGGACAATTTTTGGGTCTTGTGGCGTCCAATTTTTCCAATTTCCCCATAATTTATGAGGATTGGAGACTAGTTCCTCCTCTTTACAAGGATAATGTTTATGATCAAACTATTAAGGTGCAAATTTTAATTAATTAATTAAACACATTTGATATATTGTGGTTTTGTTTACTTACATATTCCTTTATGTTTATGATGCAGGTCAAATTTGTTGTCAATGATCAAGATCACAAGAAATTTATTTTAACAAGCTTGGGGAAGAAATGGCGAGACAACAAATCTGAGTTGTTCCATGAGAAATATGTGTGGGAGAATTCATTTGAAGCAAGTGTTCAGAAATGCCCAGAAGGAATTGATAAAGACCATTGGATAATGTTTTTGCGGCATAAGCTAAGTGAAAAAAAATGGTAATAAGAATACATTCATCTTATTAAACGTATTCTAACTTCATTTATGATTAGCTAATTGTTTTTTTGTTAATAATGCAGGAGATATCTGGAAAAAAAAACAGCAAACCGGGTAAAGCAAACGATCTCTCACACACTAGGATTAAAGTCACTTGCAAGGAAGAGAGATGAGCTGGTAAAATTTACTCGAACTGTCAATAATTAAAATTATTAGAAATATTAATCAAATATATGATTATTGTTTATATGATGCAAAAACTTAGGAGTTGCAAGATGGACGCCCATATAATAGAGCAGACATGTATATTGTTTCTCACAAAAAGCATGATGGAACTTTTATTAACAATGAAGCTAGAGAAAAATCTGTGAGTATAGTTTATTGTTAGTCATTTATTATTGTCATCGGAAACTTTATCATTGTGGCTTATTGATAAACTTATATACGTGTCTCTTTAAAATTATATGCAGGATCAATTGCTCAATGCAATTGAAAATTGTTCGTCTGAAAATGAAGCATTCAATAATGTCTTTGGAAACGAACATCCTGGATATGTACGCGGCTTGGGCCTTAGAGTTACTCCAACTCAGATCACTGGACCCAAGTTTGGCAAATCAACGGTTGAAAATGATCGCAGGATCGAAAAAATGCAATATGAAATTGACTCTCTGAAAGAAAAAGCTGCTGAAGTTAATACTCCAAAGGAACAACTTGCTTTCATTATGCAAGTTCATAGGGGAAATGGGGTAAAAAAAACTCTCTGCTTGCTAAGTATTTTTTACTTATTCACCAACTAGCACTTAATCTATTATTTCTTTTTTTATTTCAGTTCACTAACATGGAGTCACCAAGAGAAATGAGGCCCTCTTCCTCGTCTAGTCATGTGTTTGAAGATCGAAGAGCACCATCGCAATAGTCCATATAGATTATTATGATTTCTAGTTATGTACTAGGTGGATAATGCAATCCTATGTTATTTTTATTTTAGCTTTTTTTAAGCACTTTTGGCTATGTAAGATTTAATTGAAACAATACTTAAGTAAGTATTTTGGTTTGTTTGAATGGATTTATTTGATATATATATATATATATATATATATTAGAATTTATTATTTTTTTACCTAGGCAGAATTTATAATAAAGCAGGGCAAAAAAATATAGGCAGAAAAACAAAAAAAAAGTAATTCCTGTAGGATGTTAGCGGCGGTTTGCAAACATATTAACGGCGGTTATAAACGCCGTCGTATTTGGAAACAACTAACCATCAACTTTACTTTTACCGGCGGTTACAACGGCTGCCATATTTTCCTACAATTTGCGGCGCTTGAAACCGCGTGAACACCCACAATTGGAAGTATTAAGGAAGTAATTTTAGCAGCGGTTCCAACCGCCGTGAAATATCCTGCGGCGGTTTGCATAACCGCCGTAAAAGTATTGGCGACGGACAGAATAGCGGCGCACGAACTGCTGTTAGTGACTTTTTGCGGCGGTTATAACTGCCGTCGATTAACTTATAAACCGCCGCAATATAACCTTTTTCTTGTAGTGAAAAAAGTGAAAACGATTTATAACTTTGTGTGACCAAAGCAAATTGGTTGCCATAAGAACACCAACACTTCCTTTGCTACCTTCATCATTCAACTATGACCTAGTCTGATCATTGCAGAGCATGTTATCTTTGAGCTCATTTGTTATTTCACTCATCTCAAAAACAACTCTGCAAAGCATTTCAGAATAGCAAATTGATTCCAATTAGTCAAACACAACATATTCCTCCTAGTAAGGTACCAAAACTGATGAAACATAAGACTTATAGTACAAAACCTATTACCCTTTTTAATTTTTCCTTCTCTAACCTAAATGTAAAAGAAACCATGCTAATTAGAGAGAGCATTGAGTAGGAAAAGGAGTGCCTAACCTTGAAAATAGATCAGATATTGAAGAGCAAGAAGCCATGTTCACTAAATGAGAATCTTCTTATGGCTGTTTTAAATAAAGATCATGGAACACCTCAAAATTGTGTATACCATAAATGAAAAACATCAAGTTGCTGCTTAAAGCCATAACACTGTCAAGTTGCTGCTTAGAGCTAGATGAGCCAAGAAGCCCAATAAGCAACTCAAGACCTACATGGACAGATGCTCTGTTTCAAAATAGAACAAGCACAAAAAGGAATTTATACAAAAAGAAACAACATGAATCAAACCCATGAGAAGTATTTTACTAAGATGCATACCAAGATTATCAATAAAAAATCTTCTTTGATCATCCAAAGCAACTCGTCTTTGAAAACCCTTTTTCTGAAACTCACATGAGATATAACAAATCGTTTAGCATGTATGAGAAGGAAATTGACAGATTACAAGTTTGAATACAAATACTATAGAACTGGAAATCGATATATACTAGCAACCCCATCATTAAAGGACAAAATAGAATAAAAAAACAAAGAAGCGAATAGTTAATTACATTTGTTTCGAAGTTACCAGTTTTTGTCACTTTGCTTTAGTGCCAGTCCATCCTTTGGTTCATCAAGTCTAATTCATGAAGCCTGCTCTCATTGAATGCCTATTTCACCAAGGTAGAGATTAAGCCTCTAATGTCAAAAGTCATCAATTTAATCCATGAAAATAACTAAATTGACCAACAAAAGTAATCTTTTAGGATTTTATTTTTATAATTTTCATTTTTCAGTTATTACCTAAATGAGAAGAAAATGTTCTTATTACTCCCAATTTGGGGCACCTTAGGGTTAGAAGAAAACATAAGTTCCCTAGATAAACAATGCCGTCAACATAACCATGACAACACAACAATAAAAATTGATGGACATCTAAGGTAATCAAAAAAGAAAGAACTCATCTTCTTTCTTTTATGGTGTAGACCACTAGAGAGAGATAGGAAGAGATGAAAGATAAGTGATAAGTGATAAGTGTGATATATGATGTAATGTAATTGGAAGAAAAAGATAGAGAGAAAATATTCATAAACATTTTCATTTTCACGAACCCAAAAAATATTCATAAACATATAGATAGTGCAAATATTCATAAACATTTTCATTTTTCTCTCTATCTCTCTTTTTATCACATCAATCATATATCATATTCACTATTTATCTATCTTTTCTTCTTTTCTCTCTCTGTGTCTACACTTATGTTTATGAATCATAACTCTTCTGAAGGGTATGCTAAAAGTGCCTATGCAAAAGAGTGGATATAAGATACCAAAACGGAAAATTCTCTTATATAATAAAAGAAAAACAATGAAAATAAGTTATACATTTAAATATTATTATAAATTAATATTAGTTCCGAAATTATGATGTGTTTAGGTATATTAAAAAATGAAAAAATACACATATTTTTATAAAATAACAGTTTTTCAAGCTTGTATATGATAACTTCTGTAAAATTATATATATATATATATTCTATTTTGTTTAATATTTTTATACTGAATCAAATATTAAACATGATTATACATGTAATTAATTTTTTTGTTATATTTTAATGATCACGAGTTACTAAACACAGAGCACAAATCATTATTGTCCTATTCCATTCTATAACGGTGCATTACATTTTGTTATGTCCTGTTCAATTCCTTTACCAAATGATACCTCAATGTTGTACGGTTTTTCATGGTGGACCCTTGACAAAGCCTTTTTTTTTTTTTTTTGTCTCATAGGCAAAGCCTAAAATATTTGATATTGTTATAGAAGACTAGTGGTTCAAATAAAACTAAAAGGAACCGATGGGATTCAACTAATAACCAACCAAATTGATTCCCCTTAATTAATTAAACAATTGCTTGAGGCAGTGGATTGTGTTTTTCAATATAAGTTTTTAAGAAACTCCAAATTAAGGGCTCTTATAGCTCATTTGATGGTTAGAATAGGACAAAGCGGGATAGGGTGAAAGTTGGATAAGAGCAATATATGACGACCAGGATCAACTCGTATCCTATCATATATTTGAGGCGGACATAATAATGATATAAATAACGGAAGTATATAATATCCTGCCAGATTCTGACCCAGCTCCTCTCTCAGGATAAAATTTACACATGATGGACATGATAGGACAAGGGACACGATCGCATTAGCCTGTCCTGCTTGCACAACAAATAGAGGATTACAACATGATATTATTACACTATCCTATCTTATCTCCTTAGCAATATTGCTATCAAACGAGCCTTTAGTGTACGCTATCAAGAAGTAGGGACAAAAGTGAGGAGAAAAGTAGCCTAGAAACGACTGTTTAACTAATAAATCGACAAAGAAATAAAGCAAACGACAATAGTAAAAGCAGAAATATAAATGAAGGATTAAGTAAATGAAGACTAAAGACTGAAACGTTAAGGAAAGTTAATGATGTGTTTTAAATTGTGTTGTGTTGTTGTTACAAGTAATCCATAACCCTAATCTCATCATAATTTAAACTAGTATGAACAAGGTCATGTTCTCATTGGGATGAACTTCTTAAAAAATTGTGGCTTTGCCACTAATTTTTACTCCTAGTCATCCCAAGACTTATTTATCTATACCAATCTACTGGTCTTTCATAGTCTTTTATACTATTAGTGTTGAAATTTAGTGCCGGTCATAGCACCGGCACTAAATTTGGGAAGCTTGCATCCGTTTATCTAATGCAAAATCGGTGCAAGCAGAAGGAAAAAAAACTTAGAGTTTGCGGCGGTTACGCCGCTGGTAACTACAATCGGCTTTTAAGAAGATAACATCGATGATTGCCGATGCTAAGGTGGTTGGTTGGCTTAGAATCGATAATGTGACATTTAGCGGCGACTCTTGCGCGTAAGTACCTCGGTCAGGATAGCGTCGGTTGTAGATGACGCTAACCCGATGTACGTACAGTGCAGAACATGGGCGAGAACTTTGGCCTCAGTTTACGCGAAACTAACTGTCATATTTTCTCCGCCATGCTATCTATATAAACTTACCTCTGCCAAAACTTACACAAAACCTATACCTTCTGTATTCTCTTCCTCTGCACTATCCCTCATCAGCCGCCCCTAGCCGGCGCCCCTTCTCCACCTCTCCTACTTCGCCGCGCCGCGCCTCACCATCACCCCCACCCTTACCGCTGCACCTCCCCCAAAACCTCCTCAGCTTGTCCTCCTTTGTTGCATCTCGCCATTATCCATACTCTTACCATCGACCCTCCCCCAAACCTCCTGCACTGCGCCTAACCATCAACCCCACCCTTACAGTTGCTCCTCCCCGAACCTCCTCCGTCGCTATTAGCCGCCTCCACCCCTCGTCCTTCACTATGACCCTCCCTTCAGTGACCTCATCCTCCCTCCAGCAATTGAGCTTATTCCACCTACATCCCCCCTTTTTCTGCCACCCTCACCTTCTCCCTCGGTCACCAGATCCATTGTCATCACCCTCTTCCTCAGCCTCTTTGTCGCCACCCCATTTTTGTTCCTCTACGAGTTTCGCTGCTGCTCTGCTCCCGCTCCGTCGCAATCGACAGTCGCCACACTCACTCTGGCACGAGCCTTTGAATTGGCAAAAGCGGCTGTGTCCAGAACCTCAACCTCCACCGGTTGAAATTTTCTTAAGATATGGTCCTCGGGAGTTTCCGCTCAACTTTTGATATTCAACTCGTTTAACAAGGTTATTCGTTGATCTCTATTATTTTATTTAATTTATGTTTTCCATACAACTTATATTAATTTGATTATATGAAAGTGTTAGAATTATGTGCAAATGGTGATAATGGTTTGTTAGGATAAGATAATGAGTATATATATTGGTTCATGAAATGAAACAACTCTAATTTGTTTGTCTTATATTATTATTTATATTAATTTGGATATATATGAAAGTTTTGGAATTATGTGAAAATGAAGATAATGGTTTGTGTTAGGATATCATAATGACTTTATCTATTGATAGAAGTTATGAATTTTGATATGATGGTTGGAGTTTTGGTACTTATTTGTCTTGTCTTTTGATCTATTATGTTAATCGAGCGAGGTCAATGACACTGTTTAGATACATTGCTTGTTCGAATCAGCAATGAGAACTGTGTGACTCTTGCTGAAATGGGCTCAACAGCTAATTCATCTGGTAGCTGTTAACCTAGTTGAACTAGGTGAATATACATTTAGTTTTTTTAATCATTTATGAAGTAAGGATCAGACGAATCATTCAGTTATTAATTTGAAATTTATGTTGTTTCAATTGTAACTTATAAGAGATGGTGTCTAATGACAATACAAATGACGTAACAAACATGTAAGAAATGAGACAAGCAACACAATTGTGTATTATTTTTGTCACTATGTATTATTTTTCTTATGTCATGTTACAATTATTTGAGATGTAATTTGAACTTCGATTAATGTGATTGACATTGAAATCTTATGTTGGCTCATTAATTATATTAATAAGATATTTGTAGGGACCCATTCCAACATCTCCAATACGGATCCCCACGATCCTCCTACTCTTTCTCTTACTTTTCCTACACCATTTTTTTCTTTCTTTCTCTTTCCCTTCATCACATTTACTTCAAACACACACACACACAAACACACTTTATTCTTTTCTTTCTATCAAATTCACTTATCACTACTAATATCTAACTCCTGCTCTTATCTTTTCCTCACGTCATTTATCCTCCTACGCATACAATCACGTGTTGGATCCATGTTGTCTCTTACCATCAACAACTAACTGTATCCTGCTTATTTATCCTGTCGCTACTCACACCAAGAGATATAATATATACATATTTGTAACTCTAGATAGCAACCTAAGAGGGGGGGGTGAATTAGGTTCTTATGATTTTCGCCTTATTAAAACCCAATTAGAAAATTATAGCTTTTACTTTAGTAGATTCACGATCAATAATTGAGTATGCAGCGGAAATGTAAATTGCTTAAAGTAAAAGTTCAAGGATAAGAGAATCACGCAGCGATGTATCTTGGTTCACCTTCAAACCATAGAAGGATACGTCCAGTCCCCGTTCTGATTTGGGGATTTTTCCACTATTGATCAAGTGTTCTTATAGATGCTTACACCAAGGACCTTAAGAAGACCTATCAACCCCCAGAAAGCACACCACTTTCTGATTGATCAAGTGTTCTTACAGATGCTTACGCCAAGGACCTTAAGAAAACCTATCAACCCCCAGAAAGCACACCACTTTCTGGTTACAGACCTTTCACCGAACACTATGGTGGACTTTGAATCAAACCGATTCAAAAGACCTTTTCCACTAACCCCAAACACTATGGTGGATGAAGAAGCTTTTACAATGGCTGAATAATCCTTCAATCTAATGAATTGAACTTAGTTTGTGTGCTCCAAGCAATCACAATGAAGGCTCAATTATTCTGAGTTCTTTTAATAGTTGAACAGCATAAGTGTTCTTTGAAAATGAGAGTAAATTTGCTCAGAATGATTGTTCTATGAGTTATGAAAGTTGATCCACGAATTTAGAGAATCATTGGACTATTTATAGGCACTAGAGGTCGTCCATGAACCATTGCAATGCTTTCCTAACGTCCAAGAATGCATTGATTCATGAATAGACACATTTGCTGATATGGTAATCGGTTACTGCAATATGGTAATCGATTACGCCACTAGTCTTTGTAGTTTAAGTGCCAAGTTCAAACATGTAATCGATTACTGATACGTGGTAATCGATTACTACCATGTGGTAATCGATTACTCAAAGCCTATAATCGATTACTCGAAGTCCAAAACTTAGTTTATTAAATTTTAAAGCCTAATTGAGTGTTTCTACTTTGTTTTATTTGTAAAAACATGTTATACGCAATTAGTTGATTATTTATGAGCCTTCATATGCAATGTGACCTTAATAAAGCATAGCACACTAAGTAAAAAGACTTAAGCTAAAAGCTGGAGCCTTAATAAATAATCACGCCCTGAGAAAGAACCTCCACTTTTGTCCACACCTCTATGTCCCAGTCAAGCGTAGTTTAAGAGAACTTGACTTCAAGGAGAGGAAATAAGTATGATCTAGAAGAGGGTTCCACAGGCAATGAGGAGTCATTGATGGGGCCATTGCTTCTATGTGTATTCCCCATAGAATGAATCCTCTTAGGCGACGACAAGAATATATTAATATTCCTCATCAAAAGGGCAAGCGCGGATAGTTGGTTACTCAGCAAGTAAGCGGAAGGAAGTTCTTATTTTGAAACCTGCGAGCAAGCAAATAAGAAAGCTAGAGATAAAGAGGCAGGATAGACATAAAGCTATGGAGAGCTTAGGCAAGTTTGAAATCAGGAATCTTGAAAGCCAAAGAGGATAAAAGATGAGAATATTCCCCTCCTTTTTTAAGTGTATGGATGAACTTATTTTTCCCTTAGCTGCAGTGTTAAGCATTAACTAATTAATGTGCTTTTAATGGATTCATTTCGCTCTCCAGACAAGTTAGGTTTCAAGCCTATAAATGAATCTTCTTACTCACATATTGAATACATTCCCTTTTCGGTTCGCTCCGATCCCATTCTTGTACTCGCTAAGGAGTGTAACGAATGTAACATGCCTCAAAGGACTACTATTAATAGATGTATACCAGTCGTTAGTGGGTATGATCCATATAGGGGATATTTCCATTGAGAAGATCCATCAACCTGAGACGAAGAGAAAGAAAGGTCGATCAATTTTATTTAGTTATTCTGTAAAACAAGTTGTGAGCTGGTTCTTTTAAGTCTTATTTTTCTTCTTTTTGTGATGTGCGTTGTCATCATCAAAACTTCAGCCAAAATCCAAGGAAGAGGTCTTCTTCACAATATTCACTTAATAGCCCCACAAAATGGCTAGACCACTATTCTTCAGGGAACCTATCATAGTAAGTAATCATTATACAGATTTAGTCATCCAACAAAAAGTAACATAAGTCAGATATCATCGAAGTATCAGAGTATAACATCAAGGAACATCACCACCCTCCGCCTCAACACTAGTAGATCCATTCCCGCTACCATCATCATCTGAGTCAGACTCTCCACTAGGAAGATCCCTCAATCCATCTGAGGAACCAACCCTACGGAACAGTCGTCTGTAAGTCCGTGCATCTCCACCAGTCCTCCTGGGTGGCACAATGCTCTTTGTGGAAGTCACCATGTGTCAGGGTCCACTCCTAGCTGGGACAGGATCCCCCACAGGAGCCTCGAGAAATGGATCAGGTGGCAACTGAAAGTTAGGCACTTGTATCTGGATCTCTGGTGATAGGGGTGGTGGTGGTGGTACATTATCATCAACATAAAATACAAGGACTAGATAACTGTGAGGTAAATAGAACGAAAAGGAACATGGTGTAAAGTTCAAACGAACTACACATCTCTACTCTTTATTTTAAATGATAACAACTACATCTGAAAAGTTCAGTCAAAATTATCCTTAAACTCTAAATGGTTTACTCTTTCAGGGAAATGTGTCATCTCTGTACTCCTATCGTTCATGATTATATGTAACGTTTGCAGATCTACAGTTCAAGGGAATTCATAGTCTAAGCTTTTATATTCCTATCCCTATGGAGACGATAATCTTTTATATTACTTCGATATATTCTGTACACTTGCAGAAGTGCTATCAAGTTTTTGGCGTCGTTGTCGGGGATAGGTTTATTGGTTTAGACTTTATCTTGGTTGTTTGGAGTTTTATGTTTTTAATTTCTATAAATTCTGGTGTTGTGAACTGGTGTTGTGAACTGGTGCTGCTAACTTTGTTTGCTGAATTTGTAAGGAATAATGGCTGAAATATATGAGCAACGGTTGGCAAAGATCCGGGCTGATCTTGAGAAAGAATATGAAAAGAAGAAGCATGATGTCTTCACTCTAATTGATGAGTATTACTCTTAATTGGATTGCAAGCGCGCTTCGGGATCTTTGCCCAACCGAGAGCAAGAATGAAAGGCCAGAGTATTCTTGCAAGGAAGGTTGAATGACATTCTAAGGAGGCAGCCCGGGGATGAGCAACAATCACCCGCTCATGAAAATGAACCTGTGGTTCAAAGAGAGGAGGTGAAAGAATCCTCCATTGTAGAATTTGTCTTTGAAGACAAATTGGTGGTGGAGGAAAAAGAACCTCAAGGACCAAGAACCTATGTCATAGGTTCAGAAAATCAAGGCAAAGAACAACAAGGGGAAAATTTTCTTATCCCTTCCATTTGTAATTTGAAAATTGTTGTCTTCTTGGCTTAAATTTCATTTGGCACCATGATGTATTTGTGCCAAAATTTGTATGACTTGCGGGGTCTAATGAATTTTGTAATAGACCCCGGTTGAAAATTGATTAATGAGAAAAGTCTACCAAAAACTATAACATTGGGCTTCTTGGGAGACAACCCAAGTGCATCTTTTATTTTTGTGTGTTGAATAAACAGCAGCAGGGCTAGAGCTAAAGAGGAGGAAGAGCTAAAAAAAACCAATACACCCCAGTGTTGACCAGAATAGTTTTTTAGTTTTTATTTTTCTTTTCTTTTTAGATTTGTTTAGATTTTAATTTTTAGAATTTGAGTCTTGCATGTAGGATAGATTGAGTCAGTTATTATACCCTTGTTTATTATACCACGTATGCTTAAATCTCAAGTAGTTTCACCCTTGCTAGTGTTTTGGAAAAAATGATACATATGCTTTTTAAGTTAGGTAGAGTTGCATGCTGTTAGGGGTTGTGAATGGATCCTTGATTTCTGAGTACTGAATTCATCATATTTTTTGGAGTTCTAAAAAGGGTACACTTACCCTATCTTTTCTGAGTGCCTAGAGTGATCTCTGGCATACTTGTGCTTGTTTGAATCTGCCTTGAATTGCATGTCAACTGGATTTTGCATGTTTTGTAATTTTGAGAGATACTTGTAGGAATTATTTGAGACCTCAGACTTTGTTCTTGAACTGCTTTCCCTTAGTAGCCTCATTTGAGTCTGAATTGAGTATTTTCTTTGGTGCCTACTATTGTGAATAATCTGTTTTGGCTAGGTGATTCTAAAAATGTTATGTTAAGAACCAAAAAAAAGTGATAGGTTTCTCTCTGAAAAAATATAATTAAAATAAAAAATGAGGTATGTGCCTTAGAGAAAAAAGGAAATCAATGAAGTAGTGGGGTGAGTAAGATATGAGGGTAGTTCAAATTTTTGTTCATACATCCCAAAATATTCCACTGCTTTGTTCAAAAAAAGAAACAAAGAGAGAACCTTTGTACTGTAAAGTATGGCTCTTGTATTGTAAAGTTGATCACCTAACTAATTTGAGTCTAAGCCCCTAGAGTTGTCAAGTTATTCAATTTTTCCCACCTATCATTGTACCTTGACCAAGTTTCAACCTGAAAAAGTCTCCACAAATTGCACTACTGTTTTGTTTGGTTTTGATTTGAATGATAGCCAGGTTTGATGCACTGCAATTGTATGATCATGAGCTATGTTTTTGTGAGCTTAAATTGGTGAACTCATTTCTACTTCTTTGATCATTTTGTGTTCGGATTTCTTGGTGAATTTTTCTTCCTTGACATGCATGTACTTGACCAGCTGTGTTTTCTTGAAATATGTATCTTGTGCTTTATTTTTCTAGTAGGGTGATCCGTTCTGAGCTTGAGAACAAGCTCTTCTCAAAGTGTTGTACGCTTGAGGACAAGCTGCCGTTGGGTATAGTGGTTTGATGACCCAAGATTATAAGCATATTTTCCTTTTCTTTTCCTTTGTTTTTATTTCCTTTCATTTGAGTCTTTTATAGTTTTTATTTAATTTGGTAGATTTTTATTTAATTTGTGTATTAGCATAGTAGGTTAGTGTTTTATTTTATTTACTAGGGTTTTTATTAATTTTAGTGTAGTGTTTATAGCATTTTAGTTTTCTAGTTATTATTGGGTTGAAATGAGGTTTTAATAGAGCCATGATGAGGGGAAAAGAGCATTGAAGAAGAGAATGAAGGCTGAATGGTTTTGAATTAAAGGAGGAGATGAAGAATCGAGCTTGTTTAACATGTGCTAAAATGGAGAAATGATAAAGAGAATGATTGCTTCAGCTGTTTCAATCCCTTTGGAGAGCCACCATGAAGCCTCATAATGGCATTGAAGAGAGGAATCAATTGGAAGATCAAAGAGCAAGAAAATGAAGAATCAGACGTGTGCCCAATGCTCATGCGTTGGCTCTCTGCCTGGAGCCCAGACATTGATTTTATTCCAATGCCCAAGCGTTGGGGGGCTAACGCTCATGCGTTGAGCCCCTGCCAAGCCTCATGCGGACTTAATTAATTCCAACGCCTAGGCGTTGGAAGCCAACGATCATGCGTTTGAGAGCTGGCAGATTTGGCTATAAATACAGAGTTTGCTTTTCATTGTAATAATCAAAAAAATCAATCCTGGAACCTTGTACTTGGCTGAGTTTCTTCCTTTGTAGCTTTGTTCTTGAAGCTTGTAAGAGGCCTTTGGAGCCCTTGTATCCAGGTTTATGTTATTATCTTTATGTTTAATCTAGCCATGCTAGGATAGTTTCTCTTTAGCATTTGGGTTTTTAGTGAATCCTTTCTCTAAGTTATGCTTTAAGCTTTCATTTTATCATATGAATAAAGTTGTTGTTCTATGTTTCTTCTCCCCATGTTTATCATGCTTGGTGCACACAAGTTTATCATGTTTTCTCTTGCACAACGGTAGTTGGTAAGATTAAAGAGAAATGAGATTAGATTAATCGGTTTATCCGCCACTTAGGTATAAGGGTGGGAACTAATTGTGTTGGCCATATTAAAGAACTTATTCTTCAATTGAATTAACTAGACGCTAAGGTATTAGGTTTGGTATTGAAAGTTTTGCTTGATTAAAGAATTAACAAGTAGAAATTCTAGGCTAGAGCACCATAGAACGATTTCCGAATTCATATGAAAATCTGTTTGTAAGAAGCTTATTTTGGTTAGGTGAAACTTGAACCCAAGTGCTATTTCTATCATAGTTTTCTATTTTCTTTTACTCTTGCTTTGTGTTATCAATCATCACAAAAACTAAAAATATTTTCTTTTTATTTTCTGCTCTAACGATTAAGTTTAAGTCCAAAATCAATTCCTATCCCTGTGGAGACGATAATCTTTTATATTACTTCGATATATTCTGTACACTTGCAGAAGTGCTATCAAATACCTTTTACCTTAATCAGAAATACAAGTAACAAATGTTACACTGAATAAATTGCAGTGGATAATGTAAAGTGCGGAAAGTAAAAGGTAAAGGATAAGAAAATCACGCAACGATGTATCCTGGTTCACCTTCAACAACTGAAGGCTACGTCCAGTCCCTCTTTCTAATTCGGGGATTTTTCCACTATGTAAGCAATGTTCAAACAAGCCTTGCGTTGAGACTTCCCAAGAACACCCTCAAGAAAGCATACCACTTTCCTGTTACACAGCATTCACTGAACCTTACGGTGGACTCCGAATCAACCCAATTCAAAGGACCTTGTCCCAAACACCAAACACTATGGTGGACACAAGAATCAAATCGACTCAAGATGAAGAAGCTTTTACATGCTGAACAATCCTTCAATCTAAATGGATTGTGAAATACTTATCAAGATTGCTTTCAGATTTATTACACTTAAAGGCTCAAGCTTTCTGAATATATAAAA
This sequence comes from Acmispon strigosus, assembly GCA_030819835.1. NCBI lineage: Eukaryota > Viridiplantae > Streptophyta > Magnoliopsida > Fabales > Fabaceae > Acmispon > Acmispon strigosus. The sequence continues at coordinate 39,687,734 of JAUAMA010000005.1, read as the reverse complement.
TTTTTACAGCATAAATGTTCTATGAAAATGTGAAATCACTCTGAATTTGGGTTCAATGTAATTTGAAATTTCTTCTGCGTTTCTGAACATCAATCAAGTATCTATATGCACTAGTGACTCTTCATGAATCATTACAAAGGCTTTCCAACGTTTAAAAACACATTAGTTCATGAAAAATCATAATTGCTGATCAGTGTAATCGATTACTAATCGATTACACCAACTAGGCATTATGAAAAATTGCCATAATACAATTTGTAATCAATTACATGCATTGTGTAATCGATTACATTGCAGTGTGTAGTCGATTACATCATCTTGGTAATCGATTACCAGCTTTCAAACAGGCCGGTAATCGATTACCAACAGTTTGAAACTTGGTTACTTAATGGCTCACATTCAACATCTTCCGCAATGTTTATTTCAAGAGAAGATATGAAAGGAAGATCTGAAGATTTGAATAGTGTGGAAGACAGAGTGTGAAAATTCTTAACAGCCAAATCTCTCAATCCATTCACACCTTACAAGGAACTACATTGTCTATCATCTCTGTTCTCGAAACTCAAGTGGTTTCCCAAGTGTCATATTTACTACCCAACACTTTGAGTCTGAGTAAAGTCTTCCAAGTGTGAAAAGATTCTCAACGTCAAATACAATCAAGCTTTCACACCCAAACAAAGAACCCAACGTTCAATCATCTCTGTTATTCACCAAAATCAAGTATAATCTTAAGAGTCATATCCTCTACCAAAATACTTAGAGTTTTTCCGTGCTTAAACTTTCTACCTCACTCTTTCTGAAGAGACCTTCGTAGAAGAATTTCTTTTTCTTGTAAAATGAATTAGGAGAAGTCTTGATAATACTTGTAAGGAGAAGTCCTAATAATACTTGTTGGGAGAAGTCCTTGATAATACTTGTTCTGGGGAAGTCATGTGGCTAATACTTGTTGGGAGAAGTCCTTGAGAATACTCTGGAGGTGTCCTGTGGGAATACTTAGGAGAAGTCCTTCGAATACTTTGGAGAAGTCCTGTGTCTAATACTTGTATTGTTCTGGTTTGAATAGTGAAAATCTTGGTGAATCCAAGGACTAGACGTAGCCCTATCGTTCTGGGGGTGATCTAGGATAGATCTCTTGTGTGTTGTTTATTTATGCTTGCATTATTTACTGCTTACATCGTCTACTCATTTAACCGCCTGCACCGTCTGCCCTTTTCACAGCACGCATCTTACACACCTTTATTCTTGTTATTTACACTGCATTAAAGTGTGTGTTGTTTATAGGTTTATCGTTTACACTCTGATTAATTGTATTCTGCTGCAACGTTTATGAAAAGCTTTTAAGGAACTAATAATTGTTTTTGAAAGTCAAGTTTTAATTAGAACACAATTCAACCCCCCTTCTTATGTCGTTTGCCCGTTTTTATTTCTATCAGAGGGTTGATCTTGAACATAAGGTGTTGATTTCCTCTTAGCAAATGATGGTCTCATAGAACGAGTCCTTCTAGCAGACGGTGGAGGAATAAAAACCATCCGTGGAGCGGCAGACAATATAGCCTCTACAGAAATAGTTTTGGTAACTGTTTTAGAAACTATAGGCTTTTTCTTGATTTTGGCTTTAAGTTCATCTGGCAAACCTGATTCATCAACATCTACCTTCATTCTCTTGACATCTCCAAGCTTGATTGGAGTTGGTATAACATGGTCTTGATCTACGAAAAGTCCTTTTTCCACTGCTAGTATTAGCTTCCCCATCCTTCCAAACATGACGGTGATGAGTGACCCATAAGGCAGGTTGTCGTGGGCACTGTCAAGAAAGTTCAGCATGTGTTGAAAAATGAGATAGGCTGGATTCACCTTTACCTTCTCCATAATCTTATAGAGAGCATACTGTGCCAACTTATTAACATAGTCTCTAGTCCTTCTTTGGGAAGGATAACTTTACTTATTACCCCGTGCTGAAGGATGCATGATTCCACCAAGTTCCTGACTAAGGCACCACCTATCTTAGAACCCTCTTTCCATATGCAGTGGGCGTCATCGATGTTGTTCATCCAGCTATGCTGGTGCTTTTCTCCAGAGCTGATGTTCACGTCGAGAGCGACACCAGTATGTGAAGGATAGATATCAACAATCTCCCTTTGAAAACGAGTCTGAATAGCTCCACCCTGCTTTACAATACAATCACAACTACAGGAATAATAGCTTCGTGTTGAGAGACTTCATACACTTTCTCCCAGTCCTGGTGAAAAATCTCTTCTCCTCCAGGGATCTTCAGGTGAAGAAAGACCCTCATGTCTAAGTAATGCGGAGAGACAATGGGCTTGTCTCCGAGATTCGCAAATGTTGGCTTCCTTATAGCATCCTCTTGATCTCTTCTGTTTATGGCGACGTGGTTGCTTCTGTTTGTAAGGATCCTTTCCTCCTCCTGAGTCATGATGGTTTCCTTCACTTACTTCTGAGAAACCTTCTTAGGAGCCTTTTTAGCTTTTTTGAAATGAGGGTTAGCTTACGAAGAAGAAAGAAAGAGAGAGAGAGTTTGTAGTTTCAATTTTAGAAAGATGATGAGAGTGTGTTGAATAGTTTCAGAAGTTAGGTTTTGATAGCATGCATGGAATGCAAGGGTTTTTGGGTTTTCGTAAAAGCAATGATTACTTTTGAAATTTCATGAGAGAGAAATGTAAAATCCCACGCGCATTTAATGTGATGTGATACATGCTTCAGTAAAAGTAATTAAATAATGGAAACGTTTGAGAGAAGTTAGTTACTGAAACGACATGTACTGTTCGTATTCACAAGATGTGAACCGGTGAGTGATCCTTGATACTGCATCATTTGAAATTTACACTTGTAGCAGACGATCCAAGTTATCAGACGATCCAAACTTGGGTGAACAATAGATAGCAGACATTGCATGGTCAGACGATAGATGGCCCTCGGACGATTGTCTTTTGTTAGACAATGGTCATTTTCTCAGGTTCAATTTTATCGTTGTGTGATCAGCTCTTCGTTGATCGATTCTTCCTCCACTTCTTCACCAAATGATCTACTCCACTTGATCATCATGAGGTGAAAATTTCTTCATACTTTTTCAGCATGAGTCTTTTGGAACATAGACCTTTTTCCTGTTTAGTGTTGCAAGCATCCACTGTCGTGGCACCATTGTTGGCTTCTGTTTTGACCTGTTAAGTAAATCTGCAACATGAAAGATCATGGTCTTTGGTACCCAAATTCTCTTGGGTCCTGTTTTGTTAGTGGATCGTTTGGGGGGGAATCTTCTTATCATAAGAAGTCCTCTTAGTTGTCTGTTTGATTTTATGTTTAACCAAAAATGTCATAGGTTTAGACGATATGGCATTAGAAGATGCAGGCTTAATATCAGACGGTATAGTGTCAGACGATAAAGCATTAGACAGTACAAAATTATTTTTACATGGTACAGTATTAGACGATGCATATTTGTATCCTAAACCACTCCTATCATACATCTTTCTACTGTTCCCACTTAGTCTTAAGTTATCATGACCATTTGTGAAAGATGAAAGATATTCAATTAGATATTTAACTCGTTCTCTGAGAACATTTACTTCCTCAGAAGAGTCTTGTTCTTTTAAAACTTTGTTCTTTTCAACTAGCAGAACATTTTCCTGTTTAGAAACATCTAGATCTTTTTGTAATTTTGCCCACTTTTTCTTGAGGTTACTGTATTTCGAAGATAAAGCATAAGAATAGTTAAGTAATTCATTAAATTCATCTTCATAAATTTTAGATGTTACCTCATTTTTCTCATCGTCTGATGCATCAACAGATGCCATGAATGCATAGAATGATTCCTCATCATCTTCTTCTTCCTCTTCATCAACAGACTCTTTACTTGGGACTACAAAAGCTTTCTTTCTCCTGTATTTTTCTTTCTGGGAGGATCTCTTAGTGAGTCGAGAACACTCAAGTTTCACATGACCTTGCTTTCCACATTTGTAGCAGACGATGGGATCTTTATCTGAGCTTTGTTCTCCTTGTTTTCTGAAACTGGGTGAGACTTTTCTTTGTCCAAAATCCTTTTTTTGCTCTTGTAGCTCATTCCTCCTTCTTTGTTATTTGAACCACATCTTTTTGAATTTTCTGTAAAGCTGGGCTTTCTCATCGACAGTATCGTCTGATGATTCTTCTAAATCTTCTTGAGACGATTCCTCATCACTCATGCCTCTGGAGCAATTGGGTCTGAAAACTATGGATTTTTTCTTTTTTCTTTCGTCACTCTCAGCTAGTTCAATGGCAGCCACCATTGGTCCCAAAAGATCTTCCATTCTTAAAGTAGTGAGATCCTTTGCTTGTTGAATGGCAGCCACCATTAGTCTCCACTTTGCTGAGAGACATCTGAGAATCTTGGTTACTTGATCAAGATTGTTATAGCTTCTTCCCAGATTTCTCAGTCCATTGATGATGATTTGGAATCTTGAGAATATGTCATCAATGGGTTCTTCCTCCTTCATCTTGAAAGCTTCATACTGAGCAACCGACATACTTACCCTTGTGTGTTTGACGCTAGACGTTATTTCATGAGCCATGGCAAGAGTATCCCAAATCTCCTTAGCAGTGTCAAGATTGTCAATTTTAGAATGCTCATTTTTTCTTAGTGCACATGTAAGAAACAACTTGGATTTGGAGTTTAGCTGATTCTCCACCCTTTCATCATGGGTCCATTGCGTTCTAGGAATAGGTTCACCTGCAACATTTTTGGGCACATAGTTGTCAAACTCAATAATATCCCACATTTTAAAACTTGAGGATTCAATAAATAATTGCATATGCTTTTTTGCAATAGGGATAGTTGGAGACATCGAAGAATGGTGGCTTGTTTGTATCTGCTCCGGTTGGAAGTGAGAATGTGTTTCCCTCCATTGATCTTTTACTCTGCACCTGTTAAGGTGTTAAATTCTCGGAGCCGAAGCTCTGATACCAATTGATAAGAATGAAATAACACAAGAAGGGGGGGTTTTAATTGTGTCCAAATTAAAACTTGACTTTTAAAACAATTATTAGTTTCTTAGAAGCTTTTACATGAATGATGCAGCCAAATACTATTAATCAGACTATAAATTATAAGGTTGTAAAAGACACACACTTTAATGCAGCGAAAATATTAAGAATAAAAGTGCAGACGTTGCAAGCTATAAATGAGCAGACAATGCAAGCAGTTAAATGAGCAGACGATGTAAGTAGAAAGCTGTGCAAGCAATAAGTAAACAACACACAAGAGATTTATCCTGGTTCACCCAAAATCAGTAGGGTTACGTCCAGTCCTTGACTTCACCAAGATTTTCCACTATTTAATCCCAAAACAGTACAAGTATTAAACATGACTTCTCCCAAGTATTCAATAGGACTTCTCCCAGTATTCGATAGGACTTCTCCAAAGTATTATACAGGACTTCTCCTTAACCACGTATTATACAGGACGTCTCCTAACAAAGATGAGTTTCTTCTACAGATGTTCTCTTCTTACAAGAGGGATAGTAGATATTTTAAGCACTACGAACTCTAAGTGTTTGAGGGTGTTTGACACTTAAGTGAACACTAGAGTTTCTGAACAGAGATGATATGAAGGTTGCTTCTCTGTTTTGGGTTTGAAGAGATAAAGAGATTTGACTATAAACACATAAAGGAATCTCTCTCTTTCTTCAATCTGCCTCTAAGGTGTTCCTCCTCGCCCCTCAACCTCCACGACACTCTGGGGTCTCCACAACAGATCTAGAATGTGATAGAATTAGTTTGAATGATCTAGGAACCTCTTTTATAAATCAAAAACGTGTTAGAGGCCTGTTTGGTTGTTATTTACTAGTTTTGGGCTAAGCACGTATGTGTCCCTTAAGGGGCACGACCATGGTTGAATAATTACTCAGCCCCACGATATTGTCAAATTGAGCACGACAGTGATTCCTTGTTGAAGCTCGTTCTCTCAGTACAAACATTTTATTGACAATCCAACCATTCAAATTAATGATCTAGAAGTCTAAAACAATATGTCCAAATTTGTTAAAAGGCTATTACAAGATAAAACAAGACGACCCTTATGATTTATTAAGGCAAAGAAAAGTCAGAATTTTTAAATGGGAAAATGAGTCAAGAAATAAACCACCATGATTGTTCTAGGAAGTTATGAAACTACCATATGCAAAGGTAATTTATTATTTTCAGGCAAATACTGTGTGAGAAAGTGCTCACAACTACATATTCCTAAACACATTGGTTGTTTATTGTCATCGTTACATGTGATTATATATATTTAAACAAGTTGTTGCATCATAAATAAAGTTCAATTCTTTTAGGTGAATGAATCTCTATGACATGCCATATTCAAGGGGATAGGTGGGTCTGAGAAAGCGGCACTAGAAATTTGATGGAAGATAAACTTGTTAGCAGCATCAGTGAAGTGGTTTCCATCCCAAATCACACTCATAGATGGTTTTGGGCATGCACCCACAGAAAAATGAGTGCCATTGATTAGTTCGTGTTCTCCACATATAAGAGTTTGATTGAAGTTGTACTTCCCTCCTTCACCACAACAAGTGACTAGTGGATGTATAAATCCTGCATATTGATGAAATGGTCAACCAACGACAAACATAATACTCATGTTTGGGGGAAAAATGTGATAATTTTAATTTAACACACCAAACTTCTTTGGGCTTTTGAAAAGCGAATACTTGGCAGAGTAGACATCTACATATGTAATTGCAGCCAAAGGAAGGATCTCGCGAAGATGAACCAATGATTCCTTCAATTTTTGGTTGAAATATTGATTTACATCATTATATGGCTTTGCGCAACCATAGCTATCCCTTACAGCTGATGGAAATTCGGTCAAATAATAAGGATTGCAGCCAACGGGACCTATGTTGTGTATCCAAAATGATCTAGCGCCCAAATCATATATGTCCTTTGAACAAAATGTTTGTCAATATTGAACAATAAATTAAGAAAATCGTTAATATATATTAAAGAAGAAGTGTGAACTATACCTTAATACTCTTTGAGAAACTGTTGACTATTTGACGTACAGAGGCATTAACTAGTCGTAAAGTCATGTTTCCAGTAAGTGCAATTTGAAGATCAATATATCCAATATCAAATGTATACAAAGCTTTTGCAAAATACTTTTTTTTGGGCATCAAGTTTGCAAATATGCCTCCTACACATAAAAATATTAGGAAGAAGAAAAAAACAGAAATCATGCATGTCCAAAATTCAGAACCATATACAAATATATATCTATGAATAATGAATTTGAATTTGTTTACCTCGATGCCTAATGATATTTGTTCTGGATTTGAAATGTTTGAATTGAGCATATTGAATATCAAGGTCGAAAGGACTAAATCGGCCCATCGGTAAAACACTAGGCGGGGGTCTGATGGATGCGGAAAATGTTGCAAAGTTTGCACCATGTGAAAAGTTGGTCCCCAAAGAATCAAGATATCCACTTAGAAAAGGGAGTCCAGAACTTTTTGCTGCAATGACAAAATTTTAGATGAAAGATGAATTTTAAAACTGTTCATTTGGTTCTAAATTGATTAGTGTAAATCGCTTTGTGTGCAAAAACTGAAATTGGTACATCTAAAAATGATGATTCATAAACTGAAATATAAACTGACTTGCTATTGTAAATTCTAAGACTTGCTATAGTCGATTTTTCTCTATCTATGTATCGGGTCGGGTATCCCTTGTTCCCGCTTAATATATTGACTTTATAAAAATAAAATTAAAAAAATTATGTGGTAGTTCTTGAGATTCCAGGAATAGCTGCTAAACAACTTTGAACTTCCTTTTACCAAAAAAAAAACTTTGAACTTCAAAACACACACATATATTTAATATATATATATATATATATATATATATATATATATATATATATTAATTTTTGTTGAGTCAATTATTGAACATATCTAGGCTATGACAACATCTTAAGAAATTGGTTTAGTTTAAAAATTTGTTTAGAAAAGATTATTGCTATACTTATACAAATACTTCTTTGATTAATGTGGGATCTCATTAGTGTCCCCTTCGTTAAATGATTCGTTTTCACATGCTTTATTAGCCATATTATAGATCAGTGTACTTTTTATTCTCCGTTTATCTTTTTCTTAAGAAGAAACTACCTTAAGCTTTTCAAACCTTTGAATGTGATGGAATGCTGATTGCTGAAAGAAGAATTGAACTGAGATTATTCTCGTTATTAGTTTTATCTATAGATGAAGACAATAATGTTTACTATGATTTTCTAAAGAGAAATGCTATATAATACACTAAAAAACTTCACATTTAAAAAAAAAAAAAAACTTCATTTGCAAAATAATTTTAAGATATAAGGAACATATTGCAAATAATATATACTGAACGCTGGTAGTAAAAAACAAAGTTAATGAGTAGTTCAGTTTTTAACAAGATCTTTGGTTTCTCATAACTTAAATACTAACATAAGCTAAGTGCATTTTTGTTTTCTTGTTGTAGCTAACGTAAACGTAATTTTATGTATCTCAAGATACTAACGTACGGAGAACATAAAATTTATCATATCAAGTTTAACGTGAATTAAAGAAGTAAAATTTTGACACGTTAACTTCAACGTAAATCCATGTTAATCAGTTTAACTGAAATCCAAACGAACACTAATCAACATGGATCTACGTTGATCATATCAGTTCAACGAAAATTCAAAACAAACTAATACATTAGACAACGTAGAAAATGATATTAATTACCAATGAAATCAATGAGAATACGGCCATCAGAGGCCCTTCCCTCAGGTCTGTGGAAAAAGGTCTCTCCATATGGTGTCGTAGGACCTTGAAGAGTTGTAGCAGCCATGCTACCGGTATCTGAGTTTGAGTCACCAAAGTTAAAAATTGCAGGGAAATGACATTCTTTGCTTGCAAATGCAGGGTTTAACATTAACATTGTGGCGCCTAGAGAGAAAATCGCCACAAAAGACGTAAAGCGGAAATGAAACTTGGTAGTGCTAGCAAACTCCATTAGGTCGTTGAAGCACATTAATTAAGGTAGTGACATATGAAGGAAACCTTGGACTTATATAGATTTTATTTTCCGATGACTAATCCTATCGTACATGTGCAGCAAGGAACATGTGAGTATGTCCAGTTCGCATTTCGCGGCGGTTATCATAGATTTTATTTCAAGTTGGAAAATGCTTTGAAGAAAACGTGAGAACCACCCTTTGAAGCATTAGAGAACGTGAGAACACTAAAGTCAAAACCAATAAAAAACAACCCACCCTCTACATATAAAACACTAAAAACCAAAGGTCAAGATCCAAGAGACCAAAACCACCCTGCAAAACACCCTAACTCAGCACAATCAACCAGCAAAGCGCTGGTTGAACAAAATTTCTATGCAGCACCTTAAGACAGCATGTTCTATAGTTCAACCAGTTTGTTCTTTTTATTAGTGCCCATAATAAAAGGAAACACCATATAACCTAAGGCCTCAACAACCCCTCCACCAAAGCGCTGTCCCCGGAGCACACAGATGCAGCACCTCAAATTGAGACACACTCCAACTGCGATGGAAATTGTTTTTAGACATTCACATGGTCGTACACATATTGAACAAGCACTTAAAATGAGACAAGAAAAGAAGGGAAACAAAGTATTTGATATTTTCTCTATAAGACCTTTTAAAAACACACTTGTTGTTTATTTATATAAGGGTCTGTTTCATTGTAGTTTTTAAAAACTGTTTTAAAAATAGTTTTTAGAAACTATTTTTGAAAACTGTTTTACAGAAGAAAAATAGAAAAAAAAAACTGTTGAATGAGATGTTTTCTATTATTTAAAAAATTGAAATTTGAAAACTGAAAAACATCTTTTAACTGTTCTCTGGTATTTTAGTTTTTAAAACGAAAAACAACAGTCTGTTTGATTGCAGTTTTTGAAAACTGTATTTAAAAAGAGTTTTTAGAAATTATTTTTGAAACTGTTTTTCAAAATAAAAGCAGAAAAAAATTGTTGAATGACATGTTTTCTAACATTTACAAAACTGAAATTTGAAAACTAAAAACAGAAACTGAATACAAAAACTAAGGGCCTGTTTGATTTTTGTTTTTAAAAATTGTTTTCTGTTTTATAAAATTAAAAAACAAAAAAACTTGTTTGGTTAAGATGTTTTCTTAAAATTAATTTAAAAACAGTTTCCTGTTTTTTTGTTTTTAAAACAGAAAAACCAAAACAGAAAAAAGTTGTTTTTGTTTTTTATTTTCAGTTTTGTTTCATTAATGGCATTATTGTAATTAAAAGAAATTAGAAAGTAAGGGTTTTTTATTTTTTTATTTTCAAAAATGTTTTTAAAATCATATTACCAAACAAGTTTTTTTCTTTTATTGTTCTAAAAAGTAGTTCTTAAAAACTATTTTAGAAAACAATTTTAAAAACAAAAAAATCGAAAACACAATCAAACACATTTTCTGGTATTTTAGTTTTTAAAACTGAAAACAAAAACTGTTTTAAAAACAGTTTTTAAAAACAGGTTTTGCCAAATAGATTTTTAAATTTTTCAGTTTTTAAAAACATAAAACAGTTTTTAAAAACTGTAATCAAACAAGCCCGAACAGTTTTCAAAAACAGGTTATGCCAAGCAGATTTTTAAATTTTCCAGTTTTTTAAAACAGTAAATAGTTTTTAAAAACTGTAATCAAACAGACCCAAAATTCTACTAGATTATAGAAATTATTTTTCATTTCCATATATACCCTTTACAATAATTGAACTTTTGTAATTCCAAGATTTTAACTACCAAAATAACTAATTCTCTTCAATGGTACTACTCTCGTTTCGTTTCTTGTTATAAGAATTAAATTGGATGTGCACTTTGATTCTTTTTATAATAACTGTCTTGGAGTTTGTTTTACATTAATTATTTTTTTGAGAAGAATACTCTCATTTAATTGAATTTTTTTCTCTTTTCACTCTCCTAAGCATAAATGATGCATAGAAATTAAGTAAAGTGAGTTAATGACAATTTTAGAAATTCAATATTAATTGAAAATAAATTTATTGCATTTAACTACTTTAACTAAGTTTCTTAAACTGTGTGAGATAGTTTTTTTGGTTCTTATACTCCCTCCGTTCCTTTTTATAAGAGTTAAACAAACTTTGCACACCCCTTAAGAAAGTTAGGTAGTATAGTTTTTTGCATTAAATTTATTTTCAAATGTTGTTGAATTTCCAAAATTGTCCTTAACATATTTATTTTTAATCTATTTCCATCATTAATGCAATTCCATATTTCCAGAATTGAATAGGGGTAAAAATGTGAAAAAATAATTAATATGGCACAAAGCCTTATGTGGTTCTTATAAAAGGGAACGGAGGGAGTAATAAGGAACAAAGGTAGTACTCAATCCTTTAATTAAGAGTAAATATAGAAGATTGCACAAACTTTTCTGAACCAATACATTAATTCATCTCATTACATGATTTCTTAATAAGTGTAATTGTCTTAAGAGAATCTTATAATTAAGAAAACAAGGAGCATATGATGAGAGAGAGAGAGACACATAATTTTAACTTGAGAAAACTAGAGAGAATTTTTAATAAAGAGGATCCGAACCCATGGCTGAAAAGAGATATATATTGTTCCAGGAGTAACCGTCCCGGCCACGAGACAGGCCCCTCGGAAGAACCCCGCTCGATTCTTCTTCTTTCCGCTCGATTCTTCTGCTTGGATAAACAAAGAACACAAATCATTATTGTCATATTCTATTCTATAACGTTCCATTACATAAAATATTTGATATTGTTATAGAAGACTAGTGGTTCAAATAAAACTAAAAGGAATTGAACCGATGGGATTCAACTAATAACCAACCAAGTTGATTCCTCTTAATTAATTAAACAATTGCTTGAGGCTGTGGATTGTGTTCCTCAATATAAGTTTTTAAGAAATTAACTTCAAATTAAGGGCTCTTATAACTCCTTTGATGGTTAGGATAGGACAAAGCGGGATAGGATGAGAGTTGGATAAGAGCAATATAAGCTCTTATTCTATCATGTATTTGAGGTGGATATAATAATGATATAAACAACGAAAGTACATAATATCCTGCCAGTTTCTAACCCAGCTCCTCCTTCAGGATAAAATTTACACATGATGGACATAAAATTTACATAAGATAAAGGACATGATCGCATTATCCTGTCCTGCTTACACAACAAATAGAGGATTACAACATGATATTATTACACTATCCTATCTTATTTCCTTAGCAATATTGCTATCAAACGAGCCTTTATTGTACGTTATCGAGAAGTAGGGACAAAAGTGAGGAGAAAAATAGCCTAGAAATGACTGTTTAACTAATAAATCGACAAATAAATAAAGCAAACGACAGTAGTAAAAGCAAAAATATAAATGAAGGATTAAGTAAATGAAGACTAAAGACTGAAACGTTAAGGAAAGTTAATGATGTGTTTTAAATTGTGTTATTGTTACAAGTAATCCATAACCCTAATCTCAACTTATCATAATTTAAACTAGTATGAACAAGGTCATGTTCTCATTGGGATGGACTTCTTAAAAAATTTGGCTTCGACGCTAATTTTTACTCCTAGTCATCCCAAGACTTATTTATCTATACCAATCTACTAGTCTTTCATAGTCTTTTATACTATTAGTGTTGAAATTTAGTGTAAATGCAAATTTGGTGAAGACTTACATCATTTGTTAACAATTTCCAATACCCTAAATTGGTGCTCTTGAGCATGCCACACACTGCCTCTAATTTGGAGATACTACCATAGTCACTTCAAGTTAGGGATAATGTTTGGCATGATCGAGAGTGAACAATTTAGGGCCTAATAAATTATGATCAAGTTATGAAAGTCACCACCTTTTTTGCATTGACAGGGCATTGACGATAGTTAGAGTTAGAGGTATAAATCAATGCTATGTAGCATCAGCTTGTAGACCAACTCTAGTGCCCACAATTTTGCGTCGGATGTCATCTCTGACAGTTTTTCTTCGGCACTGAGTCGGCTTAACCGACTCAAAGACTTTGCGCCAACCTTCCAGCCGACTCTAGGAAATCAAGAGTTGGATGTTTGTGCAAGCAAGATAGTAAAGAAAACAAACGAGATAAGAAACCGGATAGAAGAAGCCTCAATATTATTAAGTATTTGATTCATGTCCCCCAAATTTACATATATTAGTTATTAATTAACTCACTACTAAGTTATTGTTAATTGAGCCAACTATACATCGAAAGAATTAACTCACCTTTAAGGTGTTAATTGTTCTACTCAATTGCACTACCTAACAAGCAAACGGTCATGCATAAGTGATCAACACAGGTAGGTGTGAAGGCAAAAGGGTTATCTGGTTACGTAGAAAAGTTGGAAGCACAAATAACTACTCATAATCCCAACCACTCCGTCACGTGGAATTCAATCCTAATTATCCACACTCTCTTTAGTCTCTTAGTGCCGTAAAGTTAATCCCTCCGCTAAAAGCTTACTAAATTACTAGGATTTCTATTATGAGTGTACGGGTCATAATATAGCAAATCATGGAGAGGCAAACACATAAATAATATAATATATATAAAACGAGTTGATAAGAATGAAATAACACAAGAAGGGGATTTTGAATTGTGTCCAAATTAAAACTTGACTTTTAAAACAATTATTAGTTTCTTAGAAGCTCTTACATGAATGATGTAGCCAAATACTATTAATCAGAGTATAAATTATAAGGCTGTAAAAGATACACACTTTAATGCAGCGGAAATATTAAGAATAAAAGCGTGGACGTTGCAAGCTGTAAATGAGCAGACGATGCAAGCAGTTAAATGAGTAGATGATGTAAGCAGAAAGTTATGAAAGCAATAAGTAAACAGCACACAAGAGATTTATCCTGGTTCACCCAAAATCAATAGGGCTACATCCAGTCCTTGGCTTCACCAAGATTTTCCACTATTCAATCCCAAAACAGTACAAGTATTAAACAGGACTTCTCCCAGTATTTGACAGGACTTCTCCCAAGTATTATACAGGACTTCTCCTTAACCACGTATTATACAGGACATCTCCTAACGAAGATGAGTTTCTTCTACAGATGATTCTCTTCTTACAAGAGGGATAGTAGAGATTTTAAGCACTACGAACTCTAAGTGTTCGAGGGTGTTTGACACTTAAGTGAACACTAGAGTTTCTAAACAGAGATGATATGAAGGTTGCTTCTCTATTTTGGGCGTGAAGAGATAAAGAGATTTGACTCTTGAGAAATTTCACACTTTTACAATTTCACTCAATATGGGTCTGACAAGTATGAGTGAGGTTTCACAGCTTAGACGACTACAGAAAGATTGAGAAATTGATTTTGGATTTCGTTGTTGGTTACCAAGTCGCCTAGTTTTTCAGTCTTCAAGTCTTCTATTTATATCTTTAGTAGGATTGAGGTTGATGAAGATTTTGAAGTTCCATTGAGTTTCGTCTTCTCTGATGCTTCAGCGGATACTTCTGTCATGCTTTCATAGCATTAAATGCAAACTTGCTATGCAATAAATGCAGCATTTAATGCAGTCGATTCTATCGTCCACTCTTCTCTACGTTGTTTCCTTATATAGTGTTGAGCATTTAATGCGAAGGAAAGCAGCAGAGCGTATCTTCTATTCTGGTCATCGAGATTTGATTCTGACCATTAAGATTGTACAATGTTCTGAAAAGAGAGCCGTAGATTCTGAAAAGGTGTATCTTGAAGTACGAAGTGTTCGGAGGCTCGGCAAATACGAGGAATATTTCTCCATTAAATATGTCATTTCTTGGTTCTGATGAAACAATGTTTCATTGAATAGGGCAGACGTTGCAATCCTTCACTGTTTGAATATTGAGGCAGACGTTCCATCTTGAGCGTAGGTAGACGTTCCATCTTGAACGTAGGTAGACGTTCCATTTTGAACGTAGGCAGACGTTCCTCTTCATTTCATCAAACAGCACATTTGAACGAGCTGCTTTAGATTCTTCATGAAAGGGAAGACGTTCTTTTCATCGAACAATAGATATTTCCTGAAATATATAACACATAGAGTTCAGGAAATTTTTATCTATCGTGATTAAACCTTGGGTAAAATTGTTATTATTCAAAACATGATAAAAGTGCAATCGTTTGAACTTAACACGAGGTTCAGCTATCTCCTACATCACAATCTAGAGGGAGGATGTTTAACCATGACTCATATATATTAAGCACAAATCCTAATCAAGGCTTCAACTCAGATTAAAGAAGCAAAAAATAAACACATAAAGGGATCTCTCTCTTTCTTCAATCTACCTCTCATGTGTTCCTCCTCGCCCCTCAGCCTCCACGATGGGGTCTCCACAGCAGATCTAGAATGTGAAGGAATTAGTTTGAATGATCTAGGATCCTCTTTTATAAATCAAAAACGTGTTAGAGTCCTATTTTGTTGTTATTTACGAGTTCTGGGCTAAGCACGTCCGTGTCCCTTAAGGGGCACAACCATGGTTGAATAATTACTCAGCCCCACGATATTGTCAAATTGAGCACGACAATGATTCCTTGTTGAAGCTCGTTCTCTCAACACATACATCTTATTGACGATCCAACCATTCAAACTGATGATCTAGGTGTCTAAAACAATATGTCCAAATTTGTTAAAAGGCGATTACAAGATAAAACATATAAAGACGACCCATATGATTTATTAAGCCAAAGAAAAGTCAGAATTTTTAAATGGGAAAATAGTCATTACAACTATTATTTATTATTAGTTGAAAAAGTAAACTCTAGCTTGACTTATCAAGAAATAAACCACCATGATTGTTCTAGGAAGTTATGAAACTACCATATGCAAAGGTACTTTATTATTTTCAGGCAATACTGTGTGAGAAAGTGCTCACAACTACATATTCCTAAACACATTGGTTGTTTATTCTCATCGTTACATGTGATTATATATAAACAAGTTGTTGCATCATAAATAAAGTTCAATTCTTTTAGGTGGATGAATCTCTATGACATGCCATATTCAAGGGAATAGGTGGTTCTGAGAAAGCGCCACTAGAAATTTGATGGAAGATAAACTTGTTAGCAGCTTCAGTGTAGTGGTTTCCATCCCAAATCACTCTCGTAGATGGTTTTGGGCATGCACCCACAGAAAAATGAGTGCCATTGATTAGTTCGTGTTCTCCACATATCAGAGTTTTATTGAAGTTGTACTTCCCTCCTTGGCCACAACAAGTGACTAGTGGATGCACAAATCCTACATATTAATGAAATGGTCAACCAACGGTAAGCATAATACTCATGTTTGTGAAAAAAAATGTGATAATTTTAATTTAACACACCAAATTTTTTTGGGCTTCTGAAAAGCGAATACTTGACAGAGTAGACATCCACATATGTAATTGCAGCCAAAGGAAGGATCTTGCGAAGATGAACCAATGCTTCCTTCAACTTTTGGTTGAAATATTGATTTACATCATTATATGGCTTTGCGCAACCATAGTTATCCCTTTTGGCTAATGGAAATTCGGTCAAATAATAAGGATTGCAGCCAACGGGACCTATGTTGTGTATCCAAAATGATCTAGCACCCAAATCATATATGTCCTTTGAACAAAATGTTTGTCAATATTGGACAATAAATTAAGAAAATTGCTAATATATATAAAAGAAGTGTGAACTATACCTTAATATTCTTTGAGAAACCGTTGACTATTTGACGTATAGAGGCATTAACTTCTTGTGAAGTCATGTTTCCGGTAAGTGCAATTAGAAGATCAATATATCCAATATCAAATGTATACAAAGCTTTTGCAAAATACTCTTCTTTGGGTATCAACCTTGCAAATATGCCTCCTACAAATAAAAATATTAGGAAGAAAAAAACAGAAATCATGCATGTCCTTAATTATTAGTCAAAACTGAACATATACAAATATATATATCTATGAATAATGAATTTGAATTTGTTTACCTTGATGCCTAATGATATTTGTTCTGGATTTGAAATGTTTGAATTGAGCGTATTGAACATCAAGGTAGAAAGGACTGAATTGGCCCGTAGGTAAAATACTAGGCGGGGGTCTAATTGTTGCGGAAAATGTTGCAAAGTTTGCACCATGTGAGAAGTTGGTCCCCAAAGAATCAAGATATCCACTTAGAAAAGGGAGTCCGGAACTTTGTGCTGCAATGACAAAATTTTAGATGAAAGATGAATTTTAAAACTGTTCATTTGGTTCTAAATTGATTAGTGTAAATCGCTTTGGCCTTTGTGTGCAAAAACTGAAATTGGTACATCTAAAAATGATGATTCATAAACTGAAATATAAATTGACTTGCTATTGTAAATTCTAAGACTTGCTATAGTCGATTTTTCTCTATCTATGTATCGGGTCGGGTATCCCTTGTTCCCGCTTAATATATTGACTTTATAAGAATAAAATTAAAAAAATTATGTGGTAGTTCTTGAGATTCCAGGAATAGCTGCTAAACAACTTTGAACTTCCTTTTACCAAAAAAAAAACTTTGAACTTCAAAACACACACATATATTTAATATATATATATATATATATATATATATATATATTAATTTTTGTTGAGTCAATTATTGAACATATCTAGGCTATGACAACATCTTAAGAAATTGGTTTAGTTTAAAAATTTGTTTAGAAAAGATTATTAATGCTATACTTATACAAATACTTCTTTGATTAATGTGGGATCTCATTAGTGTCCCCTTCGTTAAATGATTCGTTTTCACATGCTTTATTAGCCATATTATAGATCAGTGTACTTTTTATTCTCCGTTTATCTTTTTTTTAAGAAGAAACTACCTTAAGCTTTTCAAACCTTTGAATGTGATGGAATGCTTATTGCTGAAAGAAGAATTGAACTGAGATTATTCTCGTTATTAGTTTTATCTATAGATGAAGACAATAATGTTTACTATGATTTTCTAAAGAGAAATGCTATATAATACACAAAAGAATATGCACACTTTGCACACTATTTCAAACGGACTAATTAAAATGAGTTAAAATATAAGGGAAAAAAGAGAAACATAAATTTATTATGTTAAATATGCACCGGTGTATACGGTATGCATCTATTTAGCGAGCTAAATAATAGTTTCCTTTTCTAAAAAAGAAGTCTAATATGTGAGTTTCTATTTTACCTTTCCATGTGTTGACACACGTTTGTATACTGAATAAACGTAAAAAACATGCATAAATTTTAGAAACAAAACATTGCTACTCCCCATCCTCTTATCAATGGGTTCACCTTTATTATACAATAATGTTTCCTCAGCACCTTCATTAGAAAAATCGGAAGAAATAAAAAACAAGTGATAAATATTATATATAGTGTGATGTGACAAGAGATGAAAAATATATGAGAAAAAAAGGAGTTACACATAAGCTTTCATTACTTATGTGGACAGAGAGAAAATCTAATTCACATTTAAAAAAAATCATTTGCAAAATAATTTTAGCACATAACATAAGAAACATATTGCAAATAATATATACTAAACCCTAGTGGGAAAAAACACAGTTAATGAGTAGTTCAGTTTTTAACAGGATCTTTGGTTTCTCATAACTTAAACACTAACATAAGCTAAGTGCATTTTTGTTTTCTTGTTGCAGCCAACATAAACGTAATTTTTATGTATCTCAAGACACTAACGTACGGAGAACATAAAATTTACCACATTGAATTTAACGTGGATTAGAGAAGCAAAAATTTGACACGTTAACTTCAATGTAGATCAACGTTAACCAACATGGATCCACGTTGATCGGTTCAACAGAAATTCAAAAGACACTAATACATTAGACACGTAGAAAATGATATTAATTACCAGTGAAATCAATGAGAATACGGCCATCAGAGGCCCTTCCCTCAGGTCTGTGGAAAAAGGTCTCTCCATATGGTGGCGTAGGACCTTGAAGAGTTGTAGCAGCCATGCTACCGGTATCTGAGTTTGAGTCACCAAAGTTAAAAATTGCAGGGAAATAACATTCTTTGCTTGCAAATACAGGGTTTAACATTAACATTGTGGCGCCTAGAGAGAAAATCGCCACAAAAGACGTAAAGCGGAAATGAAACTTGGTAGTGCTAGCAAACTCCATTAGGTCGTTGAAGCACATTAATTAAGGTAGTGACATATGAAGGAAACCTTGGGCCTCTTATATAGCTGATGCTATCGTACGTACATGTGCAGCAAGGAACATGTGAGTATGTCCCGTTCGCATTTGGCGGCGGCTATCATAGGTTTTATTTCGGGTTGGAAAATGCTTTGAAGAAAACTAAAAATTAATTTATTAAAAGGATAAGCACTAGAGAACGTGAGAACACAAAAGTCAAAACCAATAAAAAACAACCCACCCTCTACATATAAAACACTAAAAACCAAAGGTCAAGATCCAAGAAACCAAAACCACCCTGCAAAACACCCTAACTCAGCACAAATGCAACACCTCATATTGAGACACACTCCAACTGCGATGGAAAATGTTTTTAGACATTCACATGGTCGTACACATATTGAACAAGCACTTAAAATGAGACAAGAAAAGAAGGGAAACAAAGTATTTGATATTTTCTTTATAAGACCTTTTAAAGACACACATGCTGTTTATTTATATAATGGTCTGATTAATTGTAGTTTTTGAAAACTGTTTTAAAAATAGTTTCTAAAAACTATTTTTGAAAACTGTTTTCCAGAAGAAAAGTAGGAAAAAAACTGTTGAATGAGATGTTTTTCATCATTTAAAAAATTGAAATTTGAACACTAAAAACAGAAACTGAAAACATCTTTTAGCTGTTCTGGTATTTTAGTTTTTAAAACGAAAAACAAGAAAGGTCTGTTTGATTGTAGTTTTTGAAAACTGTATTTAAAAAGAGTTTTTAGAAATTATTTTTTAAAACTGTTTTTCAAAATAAAAGCAGAAAAAAACTGTTGAATGAGATATTTTCTAACATTTACAAAACTGAAATTTGAAAATTAAAAATAGAAACTGAATACATCTTTTAGCTGTTCTGGTATTTTAGTTTTTAAAACTGAAAACAATAACTATTTTAAAAACAGTTTTCAAAAACAGGTTTTGCCAGGTAGATTTTTAAATTTTTCAGTTATTAAAAACTGTAATCAAACAAGCCCGAACTGTTTTCAAAAACAGGTTATGCCAAGCAGATTTTTAAATTTTTCAATTTTTAAAAACTGTAATCAAACAGGCCCAAAATTCTACTATATTATAGAAATTATTATTCATTTCCATATATACCCTTTACAATAATTGAACTTTTGTAATTCCAAGATTTTAACTACCAAAATAACTAATTCTCTTCAATGGTGCTACTCTCGTTCCTTGTTATAAGAATTAAATTGGATGTGTACTTTGATTTTTTTTTTATAAGAACTGTCTTGGAGTTTGTTCTGCATTAATTTTTTTTTTACAAGAATACTCTCATTTAATTGAATTTTTTTCTCTTTTCACTCTCCTATGCATAAATGATGCATAGAAATTAAGTAAAGTGAGTTAAAGACAATTTTAGAAGTTCAATATTAATTGAGAATAAATTTATTGCATTTAACTACTTTAACTAAATTTTTTAAACTGTGTGAGATAGTTTTTTTGTTTCTTATAATAAGGAACAAAGGTAGTACTCAATCCTTTAATCAAGAGTAAATATAGAAGATTGCACAAACTTTTCTGAAACCAATACATTACTTCATCTCATTACATGATTTCTTAATAAGTGTAATTGTCTTAAGAGAACCTTATAATTAAGAAATCAAGGAGCATGATATATGTATGAAGAGATTAGAATCATATCTCAAGTCAATTAACAATGTCAACGAAACATGTGTTTATCGCTCTCATAAATATTCAAAGAATTCACCTATTTAATATATTTGAAGAGAGAGATAGACACATAATTTCAACTTGAGAAAACTAGAGAGAGTTTTTAATTAAGAGGATCCTAACCCATGGCTGAAGAGAGATATATATTGTTCCAGGAGTAACCCTCCCTGCCACGAGACAGGCCACGAGATATATATTTTAGCTGCACTGGGTTCCTTAAATGGATCGCTTATGTCTGTCTTCATCGAGATGGAAAGACTCCATATAGTACTTTCAGCTTGGTGGAGTGCATTCCTTAAATGGACTGCTTTTGTCCATCTTTAACAATACAAAAAGACTTCATTCCTTAAATGAATTGCTTCCTTTCCGCTCGGTGGACTACGTTCCTTAAATGGATAGCTTATGTCCATCTTCGGCGAGACGGAAATATTGAATTTCTTAAATAGATTGCTTGCTTTCCGCTCGATTCTTCTGCTTGGATCGTTCCTTGGGGTTCATCATGACGAGGCTCTAAACCAGTCTTCGTGAATTCCCTGCAATCTTTAATTTAAAAGCGAGTAATGGAGAATTTAATCATAGTAAAATTTTTATTCAAATGTAAGGATGATGATGATCCACCTTATGTAACATTCGCTCAACTGTAATATCGTCTTAGTTGCGTTCGGCCATAACTTCTTGACTGGGTCTCCTAACAAGGTTTCTAGAGCATGTGCCCCTTTGCTTGTTGATTGTACCATCCTCTAAGGACCTTTCAAGTTTGGGGCAAGCTTTCCCTTTCCTAAATTCCAACCTCCGATATCTGCTTTGTGGAATACCAAATCACCAACATTGAACTTCCACGAGATAACTTTGGAGTACCAAATCGCCAACATTTCGAAAAATTGAAGGATAAAATTCAAATTAAGGTCGACGCTTTGTGTCGGTTTGACTGACGTAAAAGGGTGAAAGTTAGAATCGACATAAAGGCCGACGCTAATTTTTAACACTAAAATAAGGCTTGTTTGTAGTGGTTCATGAATAAAATTTAGTCAAACTCATGGTGCATATGGTCATGGAGGCTGAATTGAACAATATTGTTTAGACAAATAGAATTGAGTGGGTTAAAAGGGTGTCGGGTGAGATGGACACGAGTAATGAGTAATTATCAGAAATAATTTAGGAAAGTAAATAGTAATGGGCATGACGCATGCAAACGTTGTTAAAAATTAACAAAAATATGCATGTGAACCAAGTTTCAGGGACTAATCTTCATTTTTCCCTAATAGAAGCCCCCCTCCCCCCAAAAAAAGAGAACATTTACATGTGGGTTAGGATAGCCGAGTCCCATAACCAGCGTGAGGTCTGTGAGCTGAGAAACAACATAAAAAAAAAAAAAAAACTTTCAAATTCCCCTACATACTAATTCGAGTGTTGCCTATCTATAAGCCTAGGCTCTCTCCCTTGTCTGGATCTTCTTCCTCTCTATGTCTTGCTGCTCGAGCTCCGAAAGAACTCGGTTGGAAGCTCTGGCGGTAATCCTTTGTAGGAGAACGAACACACGCTAAATTTTGAAGATAAAAAACGTTTGTTGTGGTGTTTTTTTTTTTTAATAATCTTAACACATTCTAAATATATGGACAAAGTTCATATTTATAAATCTTTTTTCATTCTAAACTTTTAACTTGTTAATAAAATGTTTTTTAATAAGTGAAATATAATATACGAAATCAAGTATCATTTACTTTAATATACTTATCATATATCACATGGTTTTAAGTGTTAAAAATATAATTCAAACGCACTTGTTGTGAGAAATCTACTCACTTAACATGATGTTAGAGTCTTGAGAAACTAATCTCATAACTAACGGTTGTGAGAATATCTTAGAAAAAGTTGTATAATTCAAACGCGGGCTGACATAAAATAATCAACAACTCTAAGAAAATCTTTCGTGCTTTCCTTTAACATGTGTTCAAATTCCTGGAGAGTGACCTTGACCGCAGCTGCGCCCGGTTATGCTTATCTCATGGCAAATGAACATGTTAATTGAGACATTTTATTTCTATTCTTTTTATAAATATTTAATGAATCACACTTATTTCAACCTATTTATTTAATGCATATAAAGAAAGATAGACAAAATTTTAACATAAAAGGACAACAGAAAGTTTCCACATAAGATCGAGAATTCCCTTGGAGCTGTAAATTTTTTTATTTTTTTTATTAATTGATCTCGCAATTTCGAGCCGAGTATGATAAAAGTCAAGATTTTCTCAAAAGTGTGACTCATAAGAATCAAAATTTCAACTTAGGAGTCCAAACAACTACTTTTTACCACTGTAACCAGCACTCGTCAGATAATTGCAACTCTATCTACTTATGCTTTGAAGTTCACTTTTTACTATTCATGTGTCAACCTTTTTTTTCTCTTTGGTATTTCTTTGGGCTCGACTTTTTTATTTCAAGGCCACAGATTTTTTTTTTACTTACAGTTGTGCTAGCTACATTTTTTTTTTATATTACTCAAGACCACAATTTTTTTTCTACTTCAATTTTTCTTGGAAATTGACTAATTTTTTTGACCTATATATTGTAAATTTATATTATTATTATTATATTGAACAAATATGAAAGTTGTACAAATGGAAAACGTAAAGGATTGAGATGGATACTATAATATTTAAGGTAGTTTGAATGTCTTACCAACTTCCTCCTTGATTATGTACATTTATGCTTATGGATGTTTGTAAAAACAATGTAAATTTTCCTCAAAATTAAATTGAACAATAAATTATTAAAAATACTCAAATATTAAAGAATTATTAATTAAAGAATCATTTTTATTCATTATTTGATCCAACGGTCATATTTTGTTTGAACATATTCTCTCATAATACATACCTAATATATAACTATATATATATACATATATAATAAAATGATTATTCTACTTTGAATTAGTACTAAAGAGAACAAATATATAATAATAAAAAGTAGAATAATTAATACAAGTGTGATATCTGAAATAATTAATTAAATTTAATAATGAATGGTAACAATTCGTAAATTGTAGCACGGGTATAATTTAAGTGTTCTATAAACCTCTTGTGATTAATATACTGTTTCAGTAATCACGTAGGCGGTATTTGCGGGTCTCCCTTGGTGGGATTGGAGGTGTATATATCTCCTTTCTACCAAATTTCAAGAATAAAAAACACTCCACATCCCTGTTTTCTATCAGTCAAACACAACTTGATTCATAGATTAAATCAAGTTTCTGAATTCATTGAATGAATTCTCAATCATGAGTAACGTGTACAGATCAATGGAGAACGGATCTTTATCACGTAACTTGAACGAATTCTTATTGATCATGGCAGGACCTTCGACTTGTCATATTTTTCAGTTTTAACTAGATATCTCACATTCGACAGGTGTGAGACTAATCTATCACTTTACGGTCATGGCAATAAGCGATAGAAAAATGGCTAATAAATTTTTTTACATTAACAAGACTTGAATTTGAACCTCCAACAATTTGCTTAAGTGATAAAACCCTGAAAAACTAAATCAACCACTTGGTTTCCGACTTGTCAATATTATGAATGTATTGAAGTAGTCACCTTAACTTACGCGGTTTCCTATGTCTATTGACTAGGGAAACCTCCATCGACCATGAGTTAACTCATTTCATAAGATTATCGCACTTAAATCGAAAGCTAGTCGCTACGCACTGTTATTAATTTCGAAAACTTTTCCATGCAGTCTCCTCAGTGTTTCCTCACAACGATTGTCTAAACGATCTAAGGAAAAATTTAAGTTAAACAACCCAAGTTTTAGGTGAACCAATGATATTTAAGATAAATGACTAGAAATTTCATATTTATTTATTTATATTAAATATTATTAGTCCACCTAGAACAAAGGTTGTGTAACTCAAATTTTTCCTTGAATTATTTAGATAAGCCCTTGCCCAAATAACAATTGTTAAATAAATAATTGTTTTGGGTAATAGAATATCATATTATGACGGAAAGTTTTTTTTTTTTAAGAGATTGTTTAAATCAATCAGGAGTTATTGAATAAAATGATAGACCTTGTATTTTGGTCAAATTGATTGTATCCTGCCTATGTGACACTAAGCATTCCTAATTGAGGTAATGTTCACTATTAACAGATAGTATTTGTTATATATCAACATATCTCTATCATATCTTAACATGATTCTCTTCAAATTTGTTACATCCTATTGTATAAATACACATAAGGGGACACTTCTCATGTTCACACTATTTTCTAACCTTAGTTCTTATTTCTCCCTAAGCTTTGCTGACTTAGCTTGAGCTTCGGAGTGCCTTGTAGGTACGCATTTCTGATGCCCACTTGATCACTGAATACGAGAAGATGATGAACTTTCCACAGAGGAGTAAATGAATAGAGTGCCCATTCAACCTTGACAAACATCCTTCCTCAAGTTCGTCAATCCATTACCAGAACATTGGTATCGTCTGTGAGGATTGATAAACAATATTGTCATATATCTCAACTATGGTAAACACGATAAGACATAAAAGGAATCGCACACCCTCACTAGAAGGAGAACCCTTCATGGTCGATGAAGAATAGTCCAACAATATGCTTGTTAAGTCGAAAAACGCAGCCATACAGACATGTATCCAAGAGGTAGCACAAATGGCTATACCCAAGAATCTAGGGATCCGACTAGAGGACCCATTCATTAGCTACAATATCAGCAAGAATCCAACAATTGTTCACGCTAATGATATCGCAAATTTTTCCAACACTTCCCAACAAGCATTTAACCATAAAAGAACTTAAGAAAAAAAAATTAAAAACCCAACCCTACAAGGTAACATGTTCGGCCATCACAAAATATATAGCTAGGAATTTTTTTTTTCAAAATCTAACTTGATAGATGATTTTATCTCATCATTTTAAATAAGGTTCATGTAGAACACCTTTCTAAATAAGCACTTTTCCAAAACCACCTTTTGGGCCAAAACTTTTCAAGAAACAAAATATAGGGTTGTTTTGCTCTTTTGATGGTGATTATTCCTTCCCAAAGGCATCATAGCAAAATCTCACTTAGAAAATCACTTCCAACTCAAAAATCAACTTTTGAGAAAACTAAAAAGGTGAAACTATAGATCCTTTCATAGACAACAACACTTGTGAGCATTTTTTCAAGACAAGACCTTCAAACTTCAAATGAAACTCTAGGGTTCAAAACTCAACCCAAAATCTCAAAAAATATGTCAAAAGAAAGATGATGAAGAGTACTACCTCTTTGTAGTTGAAGTTAGAAGCAAAAGAAGATGATCCAAGGGTGTTAGGAAGGCTAGAAGAATTCAACCAAGAGAAAACAAGAAGTGCAGCAAGTATTTTCTCTCTAAAATAAACCAATCACCCTAATATATACATATATATATATATATACACATATATATATATACATATATATATATATATCCATTTTTATCTCTTATCACATAACTCTTTAATTTTATTATAAAACCCAACATTTAAAATATTAACCAACCAAATAAATATTCCCTCCTAGGAACCATATATACATCATGCATATACACAAAAATAAGGAAAATATTTTCCTCTTCACCAATATATCAATATCTCTAATTATTCATTAATCAACTAATAGTCAAATAAGGTATTCTCCTTAGAATATAAATATATAGGAGAAATATTTCAATCCATATGTCTCACAAAATCAAACAAATATTCTCCTTAGAGAATTTATATAATTCACGCATATATATATAACTATTTATTAAATACTAAATTACCCAAAAGCCCTTGAATAAATATTCAGGGTCTTACATAATTAATGTCATTTCCCTATTATCTCCCATCACGAAGACTAAGAACAGACATATCAGAATGATTAAGTGTCCAAGCTACATAACTGAATTCAAAGTTTACAATGATGATGCCTGATATTCGGCGATACATAATATATATATATATATATATATATATATATATATATATATATATATATATCAATGATCAAAATTATTCAGCTCTATCCACCATTAAAATATAAAGAAGAGTTGAAATTGAATAATTAACAATCCCAACATAAATTTGATGTTACTGCAATGTAAATAATAATATAAGCAATAACAATCTAACGAAAAAACTAACATCAATAAGAATAATAATATCATATTTATTAATTAATTATTTTATTACAAACAATTAATACTTTGGTGTATTACATGATACAACACATGCAGGAGTTTGATTAATGAATTGATTATGTTTAAACTCTAGGTTTTTGTGGGCAGAACTTTGGGTTTGTTCTTCTAGGCAGGATTTTGGAGTTCTTTTTTTTCATTTTTGAATTTGGGTTGAAGAGGTTCTTCTACAGGTAAGTGACTGGTTTGATTTTGCTTCGACTTTCTCTTGATATATTTGGGGGATTTTGAGTTTGTTCTTCTAGACAGAATTTTGGGGTTTTTTTTCTTTCTTTTTTGAATTTGGGTTGATGAATTCTTTCAATGCATGGCTTGTACTGTGGGAATTCTTGTTTGGAATGGTAAAAATATTAAAGGTGATGTCTTCGGTAAGACCCTAGGAATAGTCTAAGGGTATTTTGTTCTTTTCCAGTATCACAGATTTAAAGAAAAAAGTTGAGCACATTTCCTTTGTTCCCTTCCTCGACCCTTTCGTGTTTCCCAGTTTGGCTTGAGCCTTGAGGCTCCCACCTTTGTGCGCTATGCTTCCTTCACAGACCATAACCACCGTCGGTCATTTCTCCCATCACTGTCCTTCTTGCTGCTTCGTCCATCGCCATTGTGCCTGCTGCGTCGCCACTACTTCCTAATGAGTATTGAGTCCCTCGTTCTTGCTGCTTCGCTATATTTTAGTGTGTGATTCTTGTTGAGGTGATTGTGGTTGATTTGTTAAGGTGGTTGTGGTTGATTTGTTCGATGGAATTCAAAAATAAATTAATTGCTTCTAAATTGGATAGGCTCAATCAATATCTTATTTCAAGTTCTGTTGTTATCCTAAAAGAAACCCGTACATAAATATATTATATGTGTAGACGTGAACTGAATAAATTTCTCCTTGCTGGCAAGTAACACCAAAGTGGGTATGCAAATTGGACTATTGTTGTGTGCAACTTTTAAGCTTGCAATGTAGTGATTAGAACTTGAATAATTTTGGACTGGATTTCATTTTTGATTCTTTGACGGTGAAAAATTGGGTCTTGTGGCTAGTTACAATTACGAATACTACTAGTATTATACACGTGCGATGCGCGGGGAGGTACGTTATATATGATATGGCCAACGCGTTGCGCGGACTTACATTAATATAACAACTTTTTAATTAAATGACATTTATTTTAAAATATTAAATGCAATTAAATAAAAGAATAACTTAAGAGATTGGAGTTTTAACTCTTTTAATTTTTTTAATCAAAAAATAAGATAGCAACTTAAAAGGTTAAAGAAAAGAACTAATAATAAATCATAAAAGATTAAATAAAAAGCACTAATAATAAATCATAAATTTAGCTTAATTACTTATACTAAATAAATATCTATAGGGTAAAGAAACTTAATTTATTAATATTAATTTTTAGAAATGGGAAATTGAATTTAACTTTTTGTATTATTAATTTTTAAAGAAAAATATGAACAAAAAATATGCATTTAATAAAATGTTAAGTAAATTTTATATTTGTAAGTAGATAAAAACATTTTTTGGGTAAACAAAAATATTATTAAAGAACAACTTGAGAACAAAAGCCTCAAGAAGAGAGAAACAAACAATGAAAACACAAAAAAAAAAACAGCACAAGACCCGGCAAACAAACTAAAAAATGTGCAAATATATATATAGTAAACATGTATTATAGGCTTATTTTATAGACATGCATTATATGTTTGTTATGTAAACATGCATTATATGCTTGTTGAATATAAACAATTAGACTCTATAGAATAATATAGAAGTGTCTAAAGATATTTTGAATTTCTATTTATAAGTATCAAAAGGTGTCCCGATGTGTCAGTACTATTTAGTGGTTTGTAAGTCATTACTGTTTTTATCACATTCCTTGGCTTTTCAAAATTGAACTTAACATATGACACATACAGGCAAGAGCTTATGCAAGAGCAAGGAAGACAACCCTTTTCTTTTCAAGTGCAACCCACAATATAAATGTTAACAAAATATTGCAGTTCATCATGACCCTCTAAGTATAATACGCGTGTGTTGCACAGGTTTATTTACAATATTTTTAGAAATTATAAAAATTTATTATAATTTAAATAAATAATTAAAATAAATTATAATTATACATATAGTAAAAAAATAGTTACAGTTGAGATATTTCAAAAAATAGTAATCATAAAGCTATCTCTGAATGATACTACCCAAATTTTGTTTACCGTATCTTTTACCAAAAAATATTACTTAAATTTAAAATTATTATTTAATAATTAAAATTCTATTATTTTTAATAAAGTTATAATTTTATATTTTAAAAATATGAAATATCACTAACTAAATTTAAAATATGTTAGTTCAAATAATTTTTTTAATATCACCATATAAGTTATATTACTAATTTTTTTTTATGTTTTCTTATCAACAATGAAGTCACTACAAAAAAAAGGTTATATAGCGGCGGTTTTTAAGTTTAACGACGGCGGTTATAACCGCCGTAAAAAGTCACTAACAGCATTTCTAGAACCGCCGCGATTCTGCCCGTCGCCAATACTTTTACGGCGGTTTTGCAAACCGTCGCAAGAGATTTCACTGCGGTTGGAACCGCTGCTAAAATTACTTCCTTAATTACTTCAATCGTAGGTGTACACGGCGGTTTCAACCGCCGCAAAATTGTAGGAAAATGTGGCAGCGGTTGTAACCGCCGCCAAAAGTAAAGATGATGGTTAGTTGTTTCGGCCTATATTTTTTTGCCCTGCTTTATTATAAATTATGCCTAGGTAAAAAAATAATAAATTCTAAAAGATATATATATAGCAAATAAATCCATTCAAACAAACCAAAATACTTACTTATCAGTTTCAATTAAATCTTACATAGCCAAAAGTGCTTAAAAAAAGCTAAAATAAAAATAACATAGGATTGCATTATCCACCTAGTAAATAACTAGAAATCATAATAATCTAAATGGTCTATTGCGATGGTGCTCTTTGATCTTCAAACACATGACTAGACGAGGAAGAGGGTCTCATTTCTCTTGGTGACTCCATGTTAGTGAACTGAAATAAAAAAGAAATAATAGATTAAATGCTAGTTGGTGAATAAGTAAGAAATGCTTAACAATCAGAGAGAATTTTTTTTACCCCATTTCCCCTATGAACTTGCATAAGGAAAGCAAGTTGTTCCTTTAGAGTATCAACTTCAGCAGCTTTTTCTTTCAAAGAATCAATTTCAGATTGCATTTTTTCGATCATGCTATCATTTTCAACCGTTAATTTGCCAAACTTGGGTCTAGTGATTTGAGTTGGAGTAACTCCAAGGCCCAAGCCACGTACATATCCAGGATGTTCCTTTCCAAAGGCATTATTGAAAGCTTCATTTTCAGACGAACAATTTTCAATTGCATTGAGAAATTGATCCTGCATATAATTTTAAAGAGACACGTATATAAGTTTATCGATAAGCCACAATGATAAAGTTTCTGATGACAATAATAAATGACTAACAATAAATTACTAGTAATTTTAACGGTTAATGAGGTTGGTTGGCTGCTCTAGTTCTTTTGATGAGGTTGGTTGGCTGCTCTAGTTCTTAATATCAATATATCTTTGTGCTTTCTAAAAAAAAATTGTATCTAGAAATATTACAGAGTCTCATTTTAATATTTTTTTAATTTGTTCTCACAATTTAATTTATGATTGTTAATTATATTTCTAACTTATTTTAATTCATAATAAGTTAATCATCTGTCTAAGAAATTGAAAAGTTTATTATTTTTAGTTAGAACAATTAACAATATAAAATAGTTATTAATAACTTATTACAATTTTTATTAATATAATGCTCAAGTTAAAGTTCACTAATATATATATATATATAGAGGATGTATCATATGAGAAAGATGTTTTTATATGAGAAAGTAAGAATAAATCGTGACCGTTAGATCTAATCATGAATTGTCACGATTAAAACATGAAGTCATGTGACTTTTTAAAAAGTCGCATGACATTTTTAAGTAGTCATGTGACTACTAAGTTGTTTTAATCCTGACCAATGAGTGGTGAGAATAAATCGTGGCCGTTAGATCTAACAATGAGTGGTCATGATTAAAAGAAATAAGTGGTCACATGACCACTTAAAAATGTCATGTGACTTTTTAAACAAGTCACGTGACTTATTTCTTTTAATTATGATCACTCATTGTTAGATCTAACGACCACGATTTATTCTCACCATTCTCATATAAGAAGAGTTTTCTCACTAGACACATCCTATATATATATATATATATTTATTTATTCAATTTTTGTTCATAATTACCTCAAGTCAATTTTACTTATAAATGAGTAATTTTTTTTATAAATAAAACACATACATTATAGCTAATAATAAATACTACATGACGTCATTTTAAAAGTTTAAAATTACTTTTTCTCAACTAACTTTAACATTTTAAATTAAGATTTAATGTTTGTACACGATCAGTGTAAACACTTTTTACGCAGACACCCAAATATTTTATGTCACATCACAAATTATAATACTAATTTAATTTAAATTAAAAAGAAATGTAAATGTTAGTCAGACAATGATTGAGTGTATGCGTAAAGAAACTTTACACTTAAAGTTATAATAATTTGGAACTTTCAAATATAAAACATAAATAAATAATTTTGTTTGGACTTAAGTCATGAGTAATTTTTTCCCTTATGTTTTCTTAAGTTAATTTTACTTATATTTTTTATAAGTAAAATTAACTTAAGAAAACATAAAGAAAACAACTATTAAATTATATGTATTATTAAATGTATATAAATTAATTTTTCAAATTATATGCACATAATAAGAGGTAATAATTATAAGCATATAATAATTAAAAAAATTGCAAACTATTTTTTCTAATAAAGTTATTAACAAATAGCATTATTTCATTAAATAAATTTAACAATAAATAAATTTGTTTTATATAAAAATATTACTCAGAGTAATTTTATTATTCTTTAGATTTTTTTTATTAATATTTAAGTTTATAAATATTATTATTTAATGTAGGTAGTTTAACAGCTTTCTGCAATGTCATTATTTTTCAGTTTTTTGTTTAGTGTATTTAATATCCTTATAATTTGATTCAGCCTTTTTTAAAAAAACACTCTCACTAATATAGGTTCTCATGTGTATTAAATACTAAACTCAAGTGTTACATAATTTCATTTTAATATTTTTTATTTTTTTATCTTAATTTATGATTGATAGTTATATTTCTAATTAATTTTAATTAATGCCTAATAAGTTAATAATTTGTCTAAGAAATTGAAAGTATATTATTTTTAGTTACTACGATTAACAATATAAAATAGTTATAAAAAATTTATTACTATTTTTATTAATATAATTCTCAAGTTAAATTTCACTTTTATATATATATATTTGAAGATTTTTTAAAATAATACTCATACTATATAACGACATTTTAAAAGTTTAAAATTATTTTTTCTCAAGTTAATTTAACATTTTAAATTTGGATTTAATGTTTGTACATGATTAGTGTAAACGTTTTTTACACATGTACCCAATTGTTTTTCGTCACATCACAAATTAAAAATTTAATTTAATTTAAATTAAAAAAGAATGTAATCATTAGCATATGCGACACATAATGATTGGATGTATGTGTAAAGAAACCTTACCTGTGCATAAGATTATACTCTTAAAATTATAATAGTTTAGAACTTCCAAATATAAAACATAAATAAATAATTTTTTCTGGAATTTAAGTCATAAATAATTGTTTTTTTTTTAAGTTTCTTTATGTCAATTATATATATATATATATATATATATATATGTATTATTAAATGTGTACAAATCAATTTTTCAAATAATATACATATAATAAGAGGTAAAATTAATAACATAGCATCATTTAAAAAATTGCAAACTAATTTTTCAAAGAAATAACATTATTTCATTAAATAAATTTAATAGTTAATATATTTGTTTTATATAAAAAATATTACTCACACTAATTTTATGATTCTTTAGATTTTAACTATTCACAGTACCTCCAGAATTTTTCTTGTCAAACGTCGAACACACCCTCCAATTTTTTTGACAAGTTTTATAGTTTAATTATGGTTTTTGACCGTCAAAAAGAGGTAATTGGTAGGGGTGGCAATATGGGCTAGGCCCGCTGGGCCGGCCCGTTTGGCCCGCCATTTTTGGCGGGTTGGGTTGAGATTTTCAACCCAAATACCTACTTGTAACCCACTTTATAAACCCATTTTTTTGGCGGGTTGGGGCGGGCCAGCCCGCTGGGCCACTTATTTTTTTTTTGCTTTTTTTTTTTGGATTTAAGTAAAGAGAAAAAAATCAAAATTGAAAAAAAATCAGTACAGTACTACAGACTTTAGTGTAAGGGACGAGGGTTTCCAAAGTGAGGGCTTGGGTTTCCACAGACTTCAGTCCGCCGCTTTGCGCTCTCCTCTCTCCTCTCTCCTCTCTCCTCCATCGACCACCGCGCTCTCCTCTCCTCCACTGCGACGCTCTCTTATCCTCCGCGGTGCTCTCGTCTCCTCCTCCGCGGCGCTCTCGTCTCCTCAATCGTGACATTCTCGTCTCCTCCACCACGGCGCTCTCCTCTCCTTCGCGACACTCTCCTTTCCTCCTTCACGCTCTCCTCTTCTCCACCGAGCTCTCCTCTCCGCCACCGCGCTCTCCTCTTCTCCACCGCTCTCTCCTGTTTGCCACTGAATCTCACAAACGCTGTGCTTTCCTTTCCGTCGCGAATTGGTAAGTTTTCGTTGAATCACTCCTCTCTTTGGATCTGTAATTTGATTTTGTCCTTGCTTCCTAGTTTGAGGTGCTTCCTGCTGGAATTTGTGTATATATCACGGTGAAACATAA
The DNA here is from genome assembly GCA_030819835.1 of Acmispon strigosus. NCBI lineage: Eukaryota > Viridiplantae > Streptophyta > Magnoliopsida > Fabales > Fabaceae > Acmispon > Acmispon strigosus. The sequence goes on along the minus strand of JAUAMA010000005.1, from coordinate 39,653,725 downwards.
GCTGTTTTTCCTCTGTGTATTAAGATTGCTAAATGTGTTTTTTCCCACTAAAATTTATTCTAGCTTCTCTGAATGTTGTGTTAAGAGACAATTATGAGTTGTGGCTTGTGACTTGTGTTATTTGTGTATTTTTGCAACTTGTGAGAATGTAGAACTTTATTGTTTTGTGTTTTCTTCTCATAATTACTTTTTTTTTCCACTACATTAATTTTTGGCGGGCTAGCCCGCCAACCCACTAGCACGCCAAAATGTGGGTTGGGTTGAGACTTTCAACCCACAAACCAAATGTGGGCCAACTCAACCCACCCCGCATTTTGGTGGGCTTTTGGCGGGTCGGGTCTGGCCTGCCCCAGCCAGCCCATATTGTCACCCCTAGTAATTGGTGTTTGACATTATTATTCGCAAACCTACCAACCATCTTTTCCCCCGAAAAGCTTACCGTCCCTCTTCATCTTTCCTCTCTCTCAAAATCTGCTCTCCCTCGCTACTAACCCATCAAACCCTAATCCTCTTCTCCCCAAACGCACCTGCCGCCGCCGCCGCTGCCGCTGCCGCCGCTCATTCTCCCCCTACTTCTTGTGACGGGTGAGTTTTCCAAACATGCACTTACTTGTTATAGAACTGCTCCGCTACTTCTTTTCTCAGCCACCACGATCACAGCTTTTGTTTCTGCGGCTTTCTTATCAAGTAACATCTTTTTCTCGGTTACGATGATTACTTGCATTCTATGCATCCTTTCTTCCTTTTGATATATGTATCTTGTTTGAAATTCACAGCAATTGCTTCATTCGGTTCCATTTTTTAAAATTTTGTGAAAATTTAAATTAATTTAGTCTTTTGTGTCTCTCTGCTTTTATGTTTGATCAAATGCCCACATACTATTTGATATATATCCTGCATCAAGTCGGCCCAAAATTAAACATGATTTAATTCCTATTTTGAGTTCATTTGCACAATTAGTTTCGCAGTATCAATAATTTACACTACAAGAAATAACATATTTAGCAGCGACTTTTTCCCAACGACAAACAAGTTGTTGGTAATAATATGTATATGGCAACGATATTTCTAAATTGTTGGCATAAGAAATTTTTTTCATCAACAACACTAATATTGTTGGGAAATGTGTGGTTGTCCCAACGACCTTAATTGTCGCTGGGAAATATACATATATATGGCAACAACATTTTTAAATTGTTGGCATAAGATGTTTTTTTCCTCAACAACACTAATATTGTTGGGAAAGGTGTGGTTGTCCCAACGACCTTAATTGTCGCTGCGAAATAAACATATATATACAGCAACGACATTTCTAAATTGTTGGCATAAGAAAATTTTTTCGTCAACAACACTAATATTGTTGGGAAAGGTGTGATTGTCCCAACGACCTTAATTGTCGTTGGGAAATATACATATATATGGCAACGAATTTTTTAAATTGTTGACATAAGAATTTTTTTTCCTCAACAACACTAATATTGTTGGGAAAGGTGTGGTTGTCCCAACGACCTTAATTGTCGCTGGAAAAAATACATATATGTGGCAACGATATTTTTAAATTGTTGGCATAAGAAGTTTTTTTCCTCTACAACACTAATATTGTTGAGAAAGGTGTGGCTGTCCCAACGACTTTAATTGTCGCTTGGATATATACACATATATGGCAATGACATTTTTAAATTGTTGGCATAAGAAGTTTTATTCCTCAACCAAACACTAATAATCTCCGTCCGCCGCGCTTCCCCTCGCAACTGACGACACCATCGTCGGCCGCCGCGCTCATCCTCCCTGACGACGTCACCATCGCCCTTCATTTTGGTTGGTTGTGTTTTCTTCCTCCCGCCAAAAGTCTGAAATGCTATTCCATTACCATCGCTGACTTATTTGAGAAATGACTGATTGTTTGTCTTTTAATCTCACGCTACCAAATGGGTAGTCGATGATTTCGATGAGATAATAAGTAGAAATGCTACTATATTATCATCGTTGGTATTGACTACAAAAAGAGCTATTTTTTATTTTAGAAAATTTGCATGTTTTTTATTTTAATCTTTTTGACTAAAGAAAACATTTTTTTGAATTTTTTAACATTGGGACTAGACAAATATTTACATGGCACAGCATATATTTACAACATTTTTATCACTCAATTATAATAAAAAAAAGATAAATAAAATGATATGGGTTCAAATGCTAGGCCGAATCCAATATAGTTTTGTTGTTATTTTTGGAACACAAGGAGAGCTAATGGGCTGGGTCCAATTCCAAACATGCACTCCCAAGAGAATCTAAACAACCCACACCTCTTCTCTCTTTGAAACTGGAACCGTTAGAGAGAGAGAGGAAGAAAGATCTAGAAACAGGGAGTGGTGAGAGAAGAGGGAGAAAACAGAGAGAAGAAGCGGCGGCTGTTAGCAGGAGCACAGTGCGGCGACGGTGGTGATCGATGACGGTGGCCGGTGCGATGGCGACATGCGAGGAGCGTGGCGGTTGCGAGAGGGAGAAACAGAGGGGGAGAGCGTGAGAGAAGAAGGAGAAGCATATCGGGATCGAGAGAAGAGGGAGATAACAGATCGAGATCGAGAGAGAGAGAGAGAGAGGGAGGACGGCACGGCGGGGCGAGGAACCGAATCTTCCGGCGGAAGCATGATCTGGCGATGGTGGCAGAACCGCGACGGTGCGGTGTGACAGCGGCGGACCTGCTTCACGTCGCTGATTCGCGCCGCTGCATCACATCGCTGATTCGCGCCGCTGCTTCACGTCGCTGATTCGCGCCGCTGCTTCACGCCCCTGCTTCACGCCCCTGCTTCAAAGTGTTCGCTCTGTCTTCATCTCTGCTTTGGTAAGGTTTTCGTCCTTCCTTCCGTCTTCATCTTTTCTTCTTCTCCTCCTTCCTTGCTTCTTATTTCTTCTCTGCCGAACGCTTCTTCTCCTTCATCTTCACTTTCTCTTTCTTCATATATAATATGATGCAATTGCTCCTTTATCTTCACTTTCTCTTTCTTCATTTGCTCCTGCTAAATATTAATTTTGATACATTGAGCATAATTAATGTTTATTTTAGCAGCAAAATGTCTAAATTTTGTCTTAGAGAAGAATCTGAAATAGCATCTGAAATAGATTATTTATTAGTGTGTATAATAGGAAGAAGGAATTATATAGAATGTTTAATGGTCACACAATAGTACTTAAGTCCTTGTTAGATGTTAGGAAATGCTGTTTTACCATACTATTTCATCTAATCTTCTGCTTTGATTTTGACCTGCCTAACTAAATGTTCATGGTTTGTGTTTTAGTATCTAATGGTGTTTTTTTTCTTTTTTCTGTTTTTGCTTTCTTGTTGATTCTATGGGTAATAGTCAGAATGTGGATGGGAAGAGTGCTCCAGAGTCCGCTTCAACATCATTACCAATGGGGAGAAAATCACAAGATGCTGCTGTTGGTGTTCTTGTGCACATGCTTAGGACTGCACCTCCTTTGCGCCAAGACCCAAGTTCTTATTCATCCCATTCTCTGAAGGCTGAATTTGGAGGAGGAGGCACTACTGCTTCTGGATTCTTCATGCCTCGAATGTCTAAATTAATATTGTGGTGATAGTTTATTCACGGAATATCTATCTTTGCTTTATTTTTCTTTTCTGATCAAGAACAACAAGAACATTAGGAGTGTTTATTTTTTATTTTATTTTTGTTTAAGTATTAGTTGATAAGTTGGTTTTAAATTTCTAGGTGGTGTTTTCAAGGGGTTACATGTAGGTTGTTAAATTCTGGTTTATTTAGATGTTGTGTTTTTAATTGTTCAGATGACTCTTGTAAGGGGCCTTTAATCTATTAAATTTTGTTCTTATTTCTCTTTATTTGTTTTTAATCTTTTTATTTATTTTGATCATTAATTTTGTACATTACAAATAGTGTGATGAATGCTTAATTTTAAACATTTTATTATAATTAATTTAGTATATGTAATTAATATAAATATAAAATCTAAAAAAAAAATTTATATTTATAAAACAATTTCGGAAAGCTAGAAAAAATTTCATATCACAACAATTATAGATGTTGAGAAAAAAAATTCATACCGCAACAACTATTGCAATTGGGAAAAAATGTCATATCATGACGACTTGCTTTGTTGAGAAAAATGCTTTATCGCAACGACTTTAGTGGTTATTACAAAACATTTATAGCAACGACAAAATATTTAATATAGCAACGACAATAGTCGTTGTAAAAACCTCAACAATGGCGGCAACAACTAGTGTTGTTGCAAAACTTTTCGCAACGGGACTTTTCATAACAACGTGCAACGACTTTTTTTTTGCTGCGAAAGGTAGTTTTGCCAACGACTTCCCAAATTTACCAACAACATTTGTCGCTGCGAAAAACCTTTTATCTAGTAGTGTTACAATGAAATATATCTAATGCTTAGTTTAATATTCAAATAGGGACTTCGTGCAAACGTAAGAAATTGAATTGCCTCATTTGGATTCCCTTGCATTTCCAATTCTCTGATATCTTGAAGTTCTCCATCTCATTACAGCGGTAAACAACAAACAGACAACTAAATAACCGCTTACAACTAACTAACTAACTTCTTCAGCTGCATTTTGCTCTTGTAACAGAAACAGCTAAGTTTGGAACTTTGTTTTGTTTGCTTCCACTAAGGATAGAGATTAGAGACGGGGAATGCACGTAACCGAACCTCGATATTTGTTTAGTAAATTTCCATTAATACAATCCTTGTGCAATTGAGAAGGCTAAATGATGGTACAAACTTTTCATTCACACATTGTTAATTATTGTCTTATTTTGTTTTTCTAATTTAGTCTGAGATTTGATTTTACTTACTTTCTTACTCTTTTTTAAGCATTAGTGTAATATTGTAAATTTGTAATGGTTCTATCATATGATATATGAGTATTCTGATTAACATCTTCATTCTCTACTTCTAATGTTATGGATTGACTTTGATTCTAGGCATCTATTTTCCCCTTCTTTTCCATTTACTGCATTTTGCTCCTGTAACAGAAACAGCTAAGTTTGGAACTTTGTTTTGTTTGCTTCCACTAAGGATAGAGATTAGAGACGGGGAATGCACGTAACCGAACCTCGATATTTGTTTAGTAAATTTCCATTAATACAATCCTTGTGCAAGTGAGAAGGCTAAATGATGTTAAAAACTTTTCATTCACACATTGTTAATTATTGTCTTATTTTGTTTTTCTAATTTAGTCTGAGATTTGACTTTTACTTACTTTCTTACTCTTTTTTAAGCATTAGTGTAATATTGTAAATTTGTAATGGTTCTATTATATGATATATGAGTATTCTGATTAACATCTTCATTCTCTGCTTCTAATGTTATGGATTGACTTTGATTCTAGGCATCTATTTTCCCCTCCTTTTCCATTTCATTCTATCTTCAGTTTCTGATATGGAGCCTGGATGTGAGGAGCCAAAATCAGTCAGAGAAATACGAGGCTCAGACTCTTCTTCAAAGAAAGCAAAGGATCTGAAAATTGAAGGATACCCTGTTGGGGGTTTGTCCATTGGAGGCCATGAAACATGCATAATTTTTCCCACACTTAAAGTAGCCTTCGACATTGGTCGCTGCCCTCCTCGTGCTGTTTCTCAAGACTTCCTTTTAATATCACATGCCCACATGGATCACATTGTTAGTGTCTTTCATTCATGTCACACAAGATTCAATTTTGGAGTTCTGATTCACATATATTGTAGTATTGTTAAATCAGTCATTCTTTGTGGGCCTTTATCTCGTGAATGTATGGCTGGATTAATTTGTTGTTGACCTCTATGACATGTGTTTACTGTTGACAGGGAGGACTGCCAATGTATGTTGCCACGCGTGGTTTGTACCGCATGAAGCCCCCAACAATTATCGTAAAAGAGGATGTAGAGAAACTGTTTGAGGTTCACAGGAAAATGGACCAATCGGAGCTTAACCACAACTTGATTGGCTTGGATGTAGGTAATTGTTGGTCTCCACCAAAATGCTGCATTTCCATTTAAATATGAGTTTTTCCACTCATGTGCACTGTTGTTTCTATTTCATGGCCTACTACAGGAGAAGAGATTTATTTGAGAAAGGATCTTAAAGTAAAAGCTTTTCGGACTTACCATGTAATACCCAGCCAGGTAACCAGCCCGCAACATATGCTTCTTGCGAGTCTTGAGCTATTGAATGTTGGCGCGGATTAGCGCCCAGTTAAAAAAATGTTTTGGCTTTTGATTCCATTTGGTTTTCATCATGCCATTTCCATTTCATTCTGAAGGCCACATTTATTTTTGAGCAGCACATAGGGAATGGTTTTTGAACCTTTTATGGCTAGAAAAATTATAAAGGAATTTTATTTTGTTTTAAATTCTTACGTTAGCCTCTCGAAATTTAAACCTTTAGTTTTGTAATTCAAATATGTAAAGCGATTTTGAAAAGATATTAATCAAACATCTTTTCAATAATATGCTACTCACTGCATTTTTATCACATTTTTCAGCAAAAAAATTCAGATGACCTTCAGCTGCTCCCTTATAATGACAGCTAAAGCATTCCCTCATGAGGCCTTACTGTTCTGCATGTTTTGGCAGGGTTATATACTTTACTCTGTAAGACATTGATGTCTTGCGGGCTAGAATTCTTGTATTGGAGGTGAACTACTTTGTCCAATACTTTTGAAGATATGAATTATTGGTAACCAACTTATGTGCTTTGCTAGTCTATATTTAAATTATCGTTCCTCATACAAGAAAGTACGCCTTCCATTTGCGTTGAATGTTCATATTAAATATCCACATCAGTGATTTATAGGCATATTCTGCTCTGGTTCCAGTAGATATTGGTATCATAGAGCACTTTTGAGTTCTTGATATCAGTTCATGGTTCCTATATCATTTTTTGACATTGCTTTTTTATTAATTATTTTGATTCCGGGACAAAACTATGTTCTCCTATATTTAGCTACCAATAAGATTTTCAGTATTGCTCCCTCAATGAACTGGTTCTAGTTTTTCCTTGTTTATGATTTATGTTAATGGTTGGAATTCAGGCTTTACAGAAATCTTATCTTTTTCTCCATTATTCTTCTAGAGCACTTTTCTTAACAATTCAATTACTGTGGAACATGCCAAAGATTATGGACACACTCACCTGTCTGAGGTATGCTACCTGCTTCAATTATCCGTAAACTAAGTTCAATGTAAATCTCATTTGTTTGTTCATATTATCTCTATCTATTTGTTTATTTTACTTTTTTTTCCAATTGATGTTCTCCAGATAATAAGTTATGCTGATAGGTTACAGAACAAAGCAATCCTTTTGATTCACTTTTCTGCGCGTTACACAGTAGAGGTATGACATTAATTTGACGGTAGAAAGTGATACATTTCCCTTCTGATTGATACAGAAAAGGAGCCTTCCATGTTTCAAATAAATACAAAACTAAACCATTGTTTGATGCTTGCTGAGTTGTTATTAGCTTAGTGTTTTCTACAGTGATGTTTTTTTCATCAGGATATTATACACTGATGTAGAATATTATACACTGATTGTACTTTCAGGAAATTCAACAAGCTGTATGTGCATTGCCTGCCCCTTTAGCTGGTCGAACTTTTGCGCTTACTGAAGGTTTCTGACAAGAAGTTGGGAGTTCTGTTGAATGCAAATGAATGGAGTTCTCTTGAATGCATAAATAAATGGAGTTATTTTTACCCTCCCCATCCCCATCATAATTGAAACACTAGAATGCATGATAAATCCACTGTATGAATGTAGTCATCAGCTAACTACTTTTGATCAGCCTGTCTGTATTAATTTTTTAGTTTATGTTGCATTTCATTCATTTAGAGAAAAATGTTGCTTGACTTATCCTTTATTCAGTGTATGGATACATGTACACTCTGTAACACTATGTACTCCTTGCATGGCATTCAGATAAAGAAAATGAAAAGAGCTGCTTGACTTATCTTTATTCACTGAGTAAGGATACTTGCACATACTCCAAAAATCATGATCTTCTCATGTGAAAATTTCACAACACAATCATGTTAAAATTGTGTGTTTACCTCTCTTTTAACACCTAATAAATATGTGGAGCCCTCTAAATATTATGAAGAGAGAGATAGATGTTAAATTTCACATCATCTAACATGAGATAATCTTTATCCCACCAAGTACTCCTTGCATGCTTTTGTGTGAGCCGAGCATGGTTATCATTTTGCACATGTAGTAGTGTAAATTCCCTGTGAGCCATTAGATGATAATTCACAACATTTTGCACACAAACATGGTTATAATTTTCCTTATTAGTGTATCTTATGAGAATAGTCTTATTTTATGATAATGTACGGATAATTCGTAACTGTTACATCTAATAATAATGAAAAATCGTGACTATTAAAGTTGATAAAAGAAATTTTGATGTAAAAGTTGATAAAGTTAAACAAAAATATACAAGTAAATATAAATGATAAAGTTTAAAATTTGTAATAATAATAAATGTTAAACATAAAAAAATTAATTTGGTAATTGGTTGGTTCAGGTTAAATGACAATAAACTCGATAAACAAACTAATTAAAATTAGTTTGATTTGAGTTTAACATACTGTGAAGCAATTAATCAAATAAAACCAAATTAATTATATTAATTTGGTTTGAAACTTGGGTTACTATTACGTATAATCAATATGAATGATAAAGTTCTTCCTTTAAACATTCAACAATATTTTATAGGGATTTATTCTGGTAACCTTTTAAAATATAAGAGTTCAGTCAGTTCATATACCAGACTAGATAACAATTTATAAGAGTTTATAAAAAAAATGCATTAGGTATGTGATATTGAACAGAATTCACAAGACCTTTAATTGACATAGATCGACTTTTTAAAACAACTCATCCATATATTATCATCAACTCTAGCCATTAGGTATGTGAATTTGAATCATAGAATTTTTGGATTTTTGGATCCTCTTAGATAAGAATTGTATGGTGGCATTGCACAACAAATCAACGGCACATGCAAAATATACAATACCTAAATCCAAGATGCTCAATAAATGTTAAACGCGATGACCAAAGGAAATTTAAAGTTTTCTTCCTCTTCCTCTGAGTATTCATTCATTCACATTCATCTTATTTTTTCATCTCATTTTCATTTCATTTTTTTTCTATCTCTTCTTCTTTTCTTATGATCATTTATTATATCTTTCATTTCACTCTTTTTCTTCCTTTCTCTTCAAGTGTAAGTAGAATTGGAAAGTCAACCTAACCTTATTCTTTTCGCCATATATAGTTCTTAGAACTCGAAGGGCATAAGGCATTAATTCCTCTCATCTCACCAATATAGCAAAAACCAGACCAGGCTGGTTCAGGCTGAGTTTTAGGACCTTTGTGTTATTTTTCACATTGTTTATCCTTTTTCTTTTCTTGGCGGTTCAAAGGTATTTTTATGTGACATTAAAAACGGGAGAAGACTTACATACATTGCCATACATGCTTTTTTACTGTTCTCTAATCACAACATGCCACAATGGTTCAAAATTGGGAAATTAACACAGTAATAAATACTAAGAAAGTAAATGATAGGGTTTTATTGGCCAATAGCAACAACAACAACAAAAAAAGCACTCGTAAAGTAAAACAGAAGCTAAGTTTTGTCCTTCAAAACTCTTGCAACGCTGCACACCCTCTCATTTGAGCTTCAATTTCAACCTCCCTCGCCATGGCGGAGAGCTACTTCTCATCATGAGAGACCTTATACTCATTTCAAGTTGATATCTCCCTCTTTATAGTGACTTTTTTTATCCTTTAAGACTGATTTTTGTGGAATAACACCAATCTACCTCACAAAATTTAAGGTTTTAATTTACTCACACTCAATTTTCTCTTTCATCCAATTACCGCCCAGTTTCTCTTTTTATCTCTCTTATATTTTCCTACCATATCACGTAAAACGGGTTGCAACCTGCGGGTCAACCCGGCCCGAGGGCGGGTTGAGTTGCCTAAAACCGAGCCCGTTTCTAATATGGGCCAGATCAACCCGCACCGTGCAACCCGCGGGCCAATGCGGGTCAGCCCGCGGGTCACACGGGCCAACCCGTGGGTTGGCAGTTTTTTTTTTGGGCTTGTGAGGGAGTGAAGGGCGGCCCAAGCTGATTGGGGGAAAATTGTAGTTGTAGGTTTAGGAAAAATACATGTCTTAGTATTTTTTTAAATGATTTTTTATTATTTTTTCAACATTTTTAAATAAATTTTCCCTTTTTTAGTTTTTTTAATTTTTTCACATACAAAACGGGCCAGCCCGCGAGCCGGGTTCGGTTCACTATTTTCTGGCTTGTTTAGAAACGGGTCCAGACGGGCCAGCCCGTTTTCGACCCGGCCCGTGACGGGCTGGGCCAGCCCGTTTTGACAGCTCGAAATTATCACGTAACATATCTCTCATTTCTTTCCCTAACCTTTTCTTTGGAATACTTATAGGTCGGATTTAAAGCATATGAGGCCCAGTCATATGCATGTAGTAAAAAATCGATAACCCAACCCAAAGCGAGATGGGTGTTGGGCTATTAGCCCGCGTGGGAACAAAACTATTTTTGTTTTTGAGAACACAACCATTTCAAGTGATTGAATGATATAAAACAAAAAGGTAATTAAATGATATCGTAAGGTAAATGTTGAGTAAATGTTGCATGAATGGTTTTATATCATTATTTCTAGCACGCCCCCATCACGCAAGAGCTCGTTTAGGTTTGAGGTGTGGATAATACACAGAGCAACCTATAAAGTATTGAAATTTAATTTTTTTATTAAAAGAATTTAGGGTGACAATAATCAAACTTTAAATTATTTGGTATCATGTAAAAAAACTAACGATCCCAAAAGTTTAAGCTTTAGATAAAAAACCACGCGAATGGTTTTATATAATTATTTCTAACATATATATATATAAATTTAATGTTTGTATACAGTCAAGTCAATGTAAATAATACAATTCAATTATGGAAGTAGACAAGAAATGCTAAATCAATCCAAATTGTTATGGAGAATCAAATGTAAGAAGTAGAAAGTGGTTTGATGGCACACTAACGAAGTCCAACAGTAATGTTGACAAAAACCCCAAACAATAGAATAGCAAGGCCAGTGAAGTTGACCAAATTGGTCTCCCTTTGATATGGCTTTAGGTCTAAGAATCTAGACTTCTCCATTAATCCTGTTTCTGCTGCACAAACTGCCATGAACAGCAGTGCTCTGCCACCAGCTTTGTGCCATGGAAGCACTCTAGCTCTTGTTGGACCTTGTGCTCCTGGAAGCATGAACGTCACCAAACCAAAAAGCCACTGCAATTCATAATAAAAACTACTTTCATTATGAAAGCATTCACAGCAGAGTAATAATAAAGCTAATCCATACGCCAATTTAGAATGACTCAGGTTATGCACATCGATTAAAAACTCTTCAATTAATATGAAATTACTTGACTAAAGTATCTTTATATAAAAAGTAATGGTTTATGTTCTTACTTCATCCTACTATAAATCCTCCTACATACTAGATAAATAATGAATTAAATAAAAATTTAATGTACATTTAGTGTATTGGAAGCGTAAAAAACATTTAATGATTTCTTCATTTAACATGTAGAAGAATTTATAGGAACTGTAAAAAAAAAAGAGAAGAATTTACAGGAAAATGACGTAAGAAGATATAAGACCTGTTTAATAACGGTTTTTGAAAACTGTACTAAATAAATTGTTTTTGAAAATTGTTTTTTTTTTTAAAAAAAAAACTGTTTGGAAGATATGTTTTTCAACGTTAATAAAACTGTAATTTGAAAACTAAAATTAGAAACAAAAAACATCTTTTAACTGTCTTGATTTTTCAATCTTAAAAACTAAAAAATAAATAAGAACTGTTTTAAAAACAGTTTTTGAAAAGAAGCTGTTCTAAATAGGTTTTTTAGTTTTTAAAATTAGAAAACAGTTTTAAAAAACTGTAATGCCCATAATATCACTCATAGTGAGTGTTGATAGCTGAGGCGTAACCAAAAATACTAGGGGGTGAAATTTTAACATATTATAATTAATAATAACAAATTGAAAGATAGATCATAAAAATTTTAAAGGAGCCGACGGCGCCATTTTGGAATTAAGTAGTTCCGTCATTGATCAATTATAGTAATTGATTAAGTAATTAATAAATGAGCATATATATATATGAAGTAATATGAGATAAATAATTTTTTATTTCTAAAACATAAAAAATTTAAAAACCAATAGAATAAACTAAAACAGAAAAATATTATGAGTATATTTTCTAAAAGCAATTAAAAAAAGGCAGAGGATTGGGATTGAATTTATTTACCTGCAAACCAAACAAGCAGAAAGTGCCAATGCCAATCCATGAATGGAGGCTGTAAAGATCCTCAATGTGTGCCATATCATGGAACTTGAAGACAGCACACAAACCAACAATGCCAAGAATAAAAGCAACCAAATGGAGTGCCATATGAACAAACTTCCTCACTTCCCTTTTGCTTGGTATAGTTTGGAATGCCATCATACCTGTTTGAATTTAGCATCAATATACCCATTCATAAAGTGATATTGCTTTTCATGACAACGAAATCTTGTCTAGGCAACTTAGTTCACAAGGGGAAAAATATATGCAAAAATTTGAAAGTAATTACTAATAATTTTGCATTTGCATTGATGAGAGCAATTCTTGTTTAAGTATATAGTCAATATATTCATAACCATTAAAAAATACTTATATAATATGAAAATTAATTTAACGATGACATTGTTTTAGTTTATTTTGCTAAAATTTGTTTTTATCACATGTAAAAGTATCCATATTTGGCTTTAGTTTTTTAGTTATAAACATTTTATTTTTGTTGTTCATTCTCTGAAATAGTCTCATTTTAATTCTCGGACATTAACAAAGTGAAATTTGACTGCTCTAAAATATATCATTTTATAGAGTAAAATAAGTTATCACAAATAATAATTGAGAGTCAATAGTTGAGATTTAATAAACAAGTTAATTTATTATACATGTGAAACTATATATAATCACAACCAAACTCTTATTTCTTAATCAACGATTATGTTAATTTACTTTACACTCTAAAGTAACTATTACTTTAGAGGCAGAAAATCAAACAAATTGATGAAAAAACCATGCCAAATAGATGATAATAATACTAAGACTTAATTACATTTTTTGTCCCCTTTGATTTGGACTAATTGTGGAGGAACAAAAAATTAATCATTCTAGATGTTATTCTCATCTCACTAATCAAAATATTAAATTTTATTTAAAAATAAAAAATCTCATTTTTCCATCTCTTATCATATCTGAACAAAATCCTTCAAAATTTATCATAACCTAACCAATTTTTTTACTTTTAAATTTTTAAAATTGTATCATATATCAAATCATCATAAACCCTGAACTAATTGAAAAGAAAATGAAACTTTAATGATTTCATGGATATGAAAATTGAGAGAGGGCCAAATTTGTTTAATTTTAAAAGTCAAGGGACTTAATTAACTTGAAAAAAACTAGGAAGACTAAAATCCCACATAGTGGAAACTTAAGGACAAAAAATAATATTAAGCCTAATACTAACAACATTTTTGTCGATTACGCTTGTCCTACATGTGTTAGTTTGCATTGAATTCCAAAATAAAATCACTTATCTAGGCTAAAGTAACATTATTTCAGGAAATAAGAGACTAAAATGAAGCATTTTAAAAATGAGAAACTAAAATTAAATATTAAACTTCTTATACGGACAAAAAATATATTTTACCTCTTTTTTTTTATCATTTTATTGCCTATATTGTGAAGTTTTCTTTTTTGTTTGTATCTCTAGCTATAGGTATTTAAACAAGAATTACTTCATATATAGAAGATATGGTGATGGTGATGGTGATGATGAGTAGCATTATTAAGTTATAGCATATACCTTCACCAGCAAGGAAAATAAATCCCAAGAACATCATTAAAGGGTGAACCTGCAGAATAAATTAATAATTGAACTTGAGTTCCACATCATATATAATTGCTATATAAAGTGAAGAGGAAATAAACAATTTTACATTGAAGACGCGAAATCCAATGTTCGAGCCATACTCAATCCCCTCGCGGTAATGCAACAACCAAACAAGTAAGAGGATGATGGCCAAGATGCCAAACAAGTGTGCCAAACCTGACACACCAAACGCACTCATTGTTTCACACTAAATCTCTTACAATGATGGAATGAAGAGAACAACAATTATTTAATCATGTGCTTCACTCTTATATTATACACTTTTGCTTTTGATGTTCACAAAAAGACTAGAACAAAACTCCAATAGAGAGCATTGCTTCTATTCTTAGTTTTGGAATTTCGAACATCTATATAATTAAGAAACTTTGGGATTTAGCAAGGAATATATTCTTTCTTTCTTCTATGTCCTACTTGGTGTCAATTCTCTGTCAACCGGTCAAATTTTATTATGTCATTTAAAAATTAAGCTCAATTGCAATTTAATCCTCACTTACATAAAAATCACGATTTTAGTCCCTAACAAAAATAAATTATATTTATAGTTCCTTACAAAGGTCTCCGTTAGCAGATATGGTTTTCCGTTCATATTTCATAAAAAACTAACAATTTCTAGAAAAAAATTAATTAATACGAAAAATACGAAAACCCAGAAAATTCATATAGTTTTTCATCTTCAAATATCTTCATCATCTTCAAGTGTCTTCATCATAAAACCCAGAAAATTTAGAATATAAAATTCTTTTATCATAATATTTTTATCATTCATCTTATACCTGGTGCTTGAGTCATGTGTTTTTGTTGCTGTTTTACTGTCTTTCTCACTTTCCTTTTGTTTAATGGAAGCTGGCCAGGGTTCCTCTTCTAGACGGTGGTCGAAAGATGGACAGTGGTTTTGTGAAAACTATAATACACTACGACCTGCATGGTGGATCAAGTCCATGGTAGATTTTGCCTAGCTTGAGTGTCCATTTTTCTTACTCGTATCACCAACAATACAAACACCCTTCAAATACCTCATTTTCTTTCTATCTCTCAATTTTTATCACATCATATTATATACCACATCAATTACTTTTATCAATTCTTTTCGTTTCTGTCACTTGATGTCTAAACAACCTTGGTAATCTATCAAACATTTTTTTATCACATGTATATCACTTTTTTTTTTTCCATTCTTCCTTTCGCACTTGTAGTGTCCTTAATCATCGGGTGTCTTTAATATATTTTCCATTGATTGACCCAACTACACACATTCGCGTGACATCCTATTTTTTACTGCCTCAAAGTGTAATTTACAAAGTATAAAATGCAATTAAGCTTTGGAAACTAAAATAAAACGAAGGTCAAAATGGAGCTAATATAGAATTCATCAATTTTGGATTTCAAGCAACCAGGAACTGTAGCTTTTCAAGATTCCAAGGAACCAGCAACTACAACTTTTCAAATGTTTCACGGGGTGTAATTCTTCATTTAAAAAAGAATTGTATAGTTGCCACTGTTGTATATTTTAAAGTATTTTTCAATTAAACATGTGGAGACTTTGGAAGTGGTTTTGGAGTTTAATAGCCATGAGAAGATGAAAAAGTACGCTGGAAGAGGCACATGATTTAATTTCCTATTGGAGAAGTTTGAATGTGTTAACCTTGCGATATCAACACCGTTGCGTTGAATCACTTAATCTGGATTAAACTTAGAAAGGTTCCTCCTCAATGCACCTGGAATGATGATTTCTTTATACAAGTGGAAATTCATTGATTTCGCTCCTATACTGATTAGTCCTTTCCTGTTCCAAATTTCACAGAGAACGTGTTTCTGTATGTTAGGTTCTGGGGTAGCTTTATTGAATCCATGAGTGGCAGAGAAGCAATGAGAAGAGGGAGGTTTTTACTTTTCTATGTGAATCTCTACTTTATTTGCATTTTTCGTCTATGGCTTTTTAGATGCCTTCTCTTTCTTCTTCCTCAAACATCAAAGCAAGGTTGGTAACTTATTTAGGAAGGCTATCCTTTTCTGGTGTGTTCAAGCTGGGTATGACTTTTATGGGCGGCAAAACTCTCCATATCAAATATTTAACGCAGTTGCATTTACGGTTAGTAAGACTATCTAATACCTCGAAAATATTCGGTAACTAGTTCAAAATAAAAAAAAATCAGTGTTTTGTGCAAATTATTTAGGATCCAATTGTGAAATTTCCATCTAATAGTCAAAATTGAATAGGGGCCATGGATAATATAATCAACCATTCTGAAAGGTTATACAGCTACATGTAGAACTATAAGTTGTTCTCACTCCTTGAGTGAAAGTCCGGAAGTGAATCCTAGCATGATACTTTAGCTTCTAAGCTACATTTATTTATAGCAGAGTTTTGAGCATTGGTTCAAGTAGAAAAAATTAATTTATATTATTATGTGATATTGCTTTGTACACGCTAAAAAGTGCATTAATAATTGACAAAGACCAAAAAAACAAGAGAAACAGGCAGATTTAGATTCTATCATGCCACATGATATGGTGATACTTATTTGTTTTATTTGCTGTTTCTAATTCAGTTGTCACTCTTTCTTTTGCAACTTTTGTCAGACTGTCTTCACCAGTTGATGGCTTATTTTTCATGCTTCTGTCTAACATATTTTTCATTAATTGCTGTTTATAATTAATTTGGAAGATTGAAAACCATATATGGATAAAAAAACGGAGTCGACGAGTTTGTTACTTATGCGGTTCAACATGCCTGTGAGATATTGTTATGGGACGCAGACAAAGGTTTCAACAGGAGTGTCGAAGAATGAAAAGCGCCTAAGAAGTTGAGTGCTAATGATTTAGTTGCTAAGGTGAGTGACTTGAGTTGTGCATTCGATAAGAAGTTTTCAAAACAGCTTCCCACAAGCAAATCGAAGTTAATGTTTATTTTCTTTGATTTGCCATGTTGGAAGGATCTGCATGTGAGACATTTCCTTGCTGTCATGCATATTGAGAAAAATATTTGTGAGTCTTATTGGAAAATCACTAAATGTGTCAGGTAAGACTAAAGACAACATCAATGCGAGGATGGACTTGGTTAGTATAGGCATGAGAACATAATTGACACCGATAAAGAAGGGGAAGCGTACGTACCCACTTTGGCGGCCTATACTATATCCAAAAAGGAGAAAATTGTTTTTTGTGAGTTTCTTGAAGGACTGAAAGTCATGGAGGGGTTCTCATCAAGCATCAAGAACCTCATATGAAAGACCTCAAGTTAAAAGGTTTGAAGCATCAAGAACCTCATATTTGCTACCGGTGGCTATACGTTCCATTTTGTTTAAAAGGTGCGACGTGCCTTAAAAAGATGTTCCATGAAGATATTAAAAGGCTACGTGAAAAATCGAAGCTGCCCAGACGATTGTATTGCTTTTTTTTTTTTAAAGCAAGATTGTATTGTTAAACGGTACATAGTTGAAGTTGTTGAGTTTTGCACCGATTACTTATCTAATGTTAATTCCATAGGTTTTGAAGTCTCGTCACGCAGGAAGAACAGAAGGGGAAGGAATAGTTGGAAATAAAATAGTTGTCGTACCAACCAAAGAATGAGAGCAGGCACACATATATGTTTTACACAACGCCGTCGAGGTTGAGCCGTGTGTTTTCAAACACAAGAATGAGCTTGAGGTTGTACCTAAATAGGATTGATAATGGATAACAAAGAGCATAATTGGACCGTATGTTTTACACAATCGTTGCCTTGTTTTGTTATATGGAAGGCTTGTTACGTGGACTCAAGAGATATGATTGATAATGAAAAGAATCATGATGTTTTAGATCAATTCGTCAGTACGATAAAATTGCATTAAACATTTGCGGATTTGTTATTTTCTTTTATATGTATAATAAAAATATTTACATGTGTATGTCTCTAGAAACAATATCGCAGTTAGAATCAGAGGCAGATGACCAAGATTATGACGACATTCTTGCTAAAGCAATGAAAGTTTCAGAGCACCTTGGTCGTGTTCGGGGTGTAGAATTTGGAGTCTCTCAAAAGAGGTTCTTCAAAACTACAAAACGTTCAAAGAAGGAACCTAATAAAAATAAGTCATATACAAAGCCATCTAGATGCTTTAAATTAGAAGTTTGAGCTTTTGGTGCATGCTCAAGAACAAATGAATTTACACGTACCAACTGACTCTGAAAGCTCAAACTTCTTATTTAGAGCATCCAATTGGCTTTGTAAATGACTAATATTACTTAGATCTTCATAACCCAAAACTTAACTTCTCTTACAAGTTTCTAAATCAATTTTTAAGTCTTGAACTCAAGAAATTCCTAAGTGTTAAAAGCACAAAATTTTCATTCAACTTGTCAACTTTTCAATTCTAAATTCCTGAACTTAGCAAAACCCTAATCAAGCTATAATTTCCAAAATCCCATTTACCCAAGTTCAATTTTAGTCCTCCTAATCATAAGCTCTCCAAATCATGTAGAAATCAATTTTACCAAGTCAAAATCAATCAAATTGCTCTCGACCCTCTCACACTAATTAGGGCAAAATGTTTCCTTTACAACCAATTTCACATACAAGCCTTAAACACACTCAAAAGCTAGTTGGAAAATCAATTCTCCCTTGCCCCTTAAGCAGTCCCACATTCGGCCATAATCCATTAAATTGTCAAGATAAATTTTTCTTTCAAAACTAACTTGTACGCATCAAAGGTATCAAGAAATCTATGGTGGAAATCAATTTCAAAGTTTGAAAATCACTTATTTCAAATAATCACTTTTCAAAAACTTAACTTCCAAAAAAACTAATTAGAGTTATCAATAGATCAATTCCATGAGAATAACATTCCTAAATGCAAACTTAGAAAAATCTCAACATGAAAATTCTCTAGGGACCAAAACTCAACATATTAAAATTCTAATCGGTTCAAATTGAAGATCAAGGCCATGGGAAAAACATTTATGAAGTGGGTTCAGAATTCTATCAACTATCAATAACTCAAAACTCAACATGTTTGAATTACAAAACCATATGAATGTAGAGCTTGAGGACGTGATCAACTTACCTGAAAGAACCAAGTTGAGAAAATGAGTGGAAGAGGTTGGAAGAGGATGAGGAAGATTCGGCCAAGCTTTGTCAATGGAAGAAGATGATGAATAGTCTCCTAAGCTTCACTTTCTCTCTCTTAGATTCTTTATAGTTTTCCACTTAATGAAGTTTAAGTTTAGAAGCTCAACACCCATTTTAAGGGAGGAGGTTGCGGGTTCAATGGGCCTTCCTGGGAAATAGTATGATTCCCTTGTTGCCTTCTTGTAGTCACCATATTTATTTCGGATGGGAATATAGTTTCCCAGTTCCCCACAAACAACATCAATGTTATGGTAAGGGAATATAGAACTTGAGTATGAAACTTTGGCAAGGTTGTTGGACTTCAACTATGGGCTCGTGGAAGAGCTATCTTCTTTTTTGTATCCAGCAATAAGGTGGACACCAGAGGTGAGAACGTGTAAGGAACTTAGGCGCTCAAGTAAGCAAGGTTGAAGAGAAATAAAGATTTGGGTTCAATAGATAGTGTGTACCATAAGAGTGTCCCCTTATAACGTGTATTTACGTATAATTGTAACAAACTTGGGGTGAGTCAAGTGTAGATATGATATTATTATGTAAAAGATATTATCCGATTATTGTGGATACTAATTTAATTAGGAATCCTATTATCATAATATATATGATCTCGTCAATATTGACCCAAAGTACTGGACCTATCATTTTATTCCATAACATATATCAATAAGGAAAAGCACATCCTAAAACTTAAAAGAAATAATTTCTCACTCAATAAATTAAAAATTTAAGACTGATGTATAGACTCAGAGTTTACATGTGCCAAAGTCAACACCACATAAAAATATGTATTCTCAAGTCAACTTGGTCGACTCATCCTCATCATAAGAAAAGCATAAGGAAGTACTCTGCATATAATAGCTGTAAAAGAACAACACATGAATAACAAAATCATTTCCATTTTATATGAGATAATATATATTTTATTGCAAATAATTTGAAAACATATATACAGATAAAACAATAAGAATTGATGTTAAAAAATGTTGTGCGCTTTGAACATATATGGTTAAATTTTTCACCCGAAGAAAAAACTCATTACAAAAATAGATTCACAGTCCCCTTGGTTTTCATTTGGAATTTCCAAGTCAATAGAATTCAAAAAACATTATTTCTCATAACATGGGAAAAGTAATCAGATATTTATTTTTATTTTAGACAATAATCATGCTTTTAAACTCCTAAAATAATGCTACACATTCTTGAAGATGAACAATTACCTTCCAAGTAAGCATATAGAAGGATGATATGGATGCTTTGCTTCTAAAATCTACAGCTTTGGCATGATACCAGAGAACTAAAGCAAGAATAATTTGTCCCAAAACCTAACAAATTAGAACAAAATAAATTATAGACATTGTTGAAAATTTTAAACAATTTAATACTCAATTATGTCATTCTATAAAACTACTACCTAAGGTTTGTTGTAAAATAATGCTTTCTTTAAAGATAAATTTTCACCATTAACACTACCATAAAAAGAATATAAAATTGGAAAATTCTACGCAGTGTAGCAAATTATGTTTAAGTCAGGAATATCTATAATATGATGGAGCTAAACTTCATGATATGGATTTTTTTCATACACAATAGTCAAATATGACACTTGATTAAAGGTAAACATATACATTAAGCAGTCACTCATTTATAAATATTACTTTAATGAACTGGATATACCAGTCATATTCCAAGATGATAATATCATCAGAAAAACGATTTTGCTGAATGCGATAAACTTGATGTTGAATTTGCAAGGGTGGATGAGCACCTTACTAGAGACATTTGTGCATAAATATAGAACAAAAAAAGTAGATATTAACATAGCAACTTATGGTGAAATGAATTTTGAGAAAGAAAGATTTCTTTCCAAACGTTGATGTTCACCTTGGTTAGGAGCATTTGTTCTTAAACTTTTTGTATTTTATTTATTTCAATAATTACAATCTCCCTTTTTAGATAAAAAAATATACTTATCAAACTCATCACTGTTTGTTACTTGTAACCATAGGATTTATAACAATGTGAAAGAAAGTCTGTAACTAAGAAAAATAACAATAAACTTGTGAATAGTAAATTAGCTACCAAATAGATTTGAATTTCCTTACTCGTAACCAATTCACAGCTATTTCGTAGCAGTGCACCAATACACCACCCACCCTAGACAACCCCATATTTATTTATATTGATAGGAAAGACCTACCACAAAAGATAAAAGACTAATTTCGATTATCCTGAAAATAAACTTCTAATTTGAATTAATTAAATAAACTAATCATTATATAAGAAAATTAGAAAGCTAAACCTAAGAGATATCGCTCTCTAAATTACTTAAGACAAAAACAAGGTATTATAAGATAACTTTTATACATGTTAACAACATCAAAATCATACCTTTGTCCTAATCCAGAAAACAAATTTCTTGTGTGGAAGGTGGATAAAATTGAATTGCAAATACATATAATAAGCATATTACCATGACAATTTTACTCCATAGGTAAGAAGATGTTGCTCCAGCCAGGAGAAAGACTCCAAAAGCCATTTCAAGAAGGGAAACACAAAACCAAAATACCTGAAAAAATTAGTTAGAGGAAATAAAGGGATAATCAATTATGGTGGGATAAGTAACTTGAGGAGCTTACCCGTTCTTGACCAAAATGTGTTGAAAATGAATATATGCCAAATGCTTTATCGCCTTCAATGTCAGGTATATCCTATATAAATTCAGTAAATTGTCTTAATTAGGTTCACACATATATAAGAGGAAAATTTTGTTGTTGTTAACAAACGTATGTTATGAGAAAAAAAAAGGTTCTCACCTTCAATGCTGCTATTCCTACAATGTAGAGGCTCATGAATACAGTAAAGAAATTCAGTGATCTTGGAAATACAGCTGGTCTCTTGAGCACAAAAGTCTGGACATTCTTACATGAATTAGCATTACAAAAAATATGGCTTCCTAAAAAAGATAGATTGGTTCGATGGAAAATTATAATGTATTAGCTAGACACAAATTAACATAATTGCTGAAAAATGAAAATCAATTAGAGAATATATACCTCCGAGAACTATATGTTGAATATATATTATTACATAAAGTGGAAGACCTTAGTTATTAGCTAGTTACTTGCATGCAACTATTTGAAACTTACTCATAGTTAGTTACAAGATCTCTATTTTTGAAGTGTGATAGGTTTAGTTGGCCTAATAAGCTTCCAATATAAATTTCATATTTTACACAAAGCCATGAAAGTAAGGTTTATACTTCTCTCCACATATTTAGTTTTTCTTCAATTGTGTCCCTTATATTTCATGATTTAATTCTAATAGATGGTTTCAAAGTTTTTGTAATGAAGCCAAATAAAACCACCACTAAAAACATGGGATATGGATTTGTAATAATTTTTGCATGCATCAAAGGCAATGTATGCTTGTCAAGAACTACATATATTAATAAGAGCACAATTAACGATGGGACAAAACCTGTATGTGTAGGAAATCTCCAATTGGATTCATAAAAGCCATAGTAGAAATATAGCACATTGCTGCAAGCAGTGGATTTCCCTTCCATCTCAATAGAGGCACCTAATAAAATTTAAGAACACTAGCGTTACTAATACTATCAATCATTTTTTCAAAATAAGTATTTTTTTATAACTGTCATGGTTAAAAAAGTGTGGTTAAATATGTTTTTCGTCCATGAACAAAACAAAATTATTTGTTTTCATCCCTCAACAAAAATTTCATTGGCTTACCTCATTTAACTTACTGGCATGTGTGGTTTTCGTTCTTTATCCAGCTTGATCAATGTTGCGCATGTAGGTTTTAATGTAGGTTTTAAGTGAAGATAATTGTTACTTAGAGAGGGACTAAAAAAAAAAAATTGTCATCATACCATATCATGTTCATTCCCCAACCATCTTCATCCTCCATCAATTCAACCTTTAAACCCATAGATTTCCCAAACCTAAAAATGAATGACAACCCAATTCTCATGTTTTAATCAGGTGATGGTGTTTGTGATTTTTTTCATCATGGGGAACCTGGATTTTTCTCTCTCTTTTCACCACGTACACTTTTCTCTAATCCATTAAACCTCTCTTCAAACAAAACGTGGCCCCAATAAAATAACAAATTCAAAAACAGAAAAAAAAAAAAAAAAATTCCCCAGCTTCATTTCCTTGTCATTACGTAACACAATGCTCAACCCATTCTTCCAACTTGTATCACCAAACACCATAAAGCCTCCATCTTCACCAACCTTCAAGCTTGGTACCACCCTCCTACAACCCAATCCCCAAACCATAACTACGACAGAGGAAGAGGAAGGAGGAACCAAAATCCCTAAACACTACAAGAACAGGGCCATTTACACAAGGTCTTTTACCGACAGGAAAAATCCGTTAGTAAAAGATCCAATTACCGACAGTTAGGCCGTCGGAAAGTAATTTTCACCCAAAAAAAAATTAAATTAAAAAGGCCCCAGCCGTCAGTAATGTGACGGGAAAGTTTAGTGCATGTATTACCAAAGACAAGACTGTTGATAATTTGGTGGGCATTTTCCACGCGTATCTACCGACGGAATTATCAACAGTTTTTTAAATTTTGAATAAACATGAAAATTTGTTAAGGCGGGCTAATTGCCCGCCAGAGTACCGACGATTTTGGCCGTCAGTAACCTATCAATAGCGGGTAATTTCAAATATTTATTTTTATAGTTTTTATTTTATAATATAATTTTTATACGTTTTATGTTTTTTTTAGATTAGCTTTGTTTTTGATATTATAAGCATCCTAACTTTGTCCTAATAAGGTTAGTGTTTATTTTTATTATACAAACTAAATTTCTCATGTCATTTTTATTGATTAGGTTATGACTTTTTAATACATATCTTATTTTAAAATTATATAGATGTCGTCGCCAAACTCTCCTCCTTGTAAAATTTAGACCGGTGGAAGAGTGTAGCTTATCAGAGCTCTTCTAGGAAGCAGAAACTGAATTGTAGATCTTCTAACAAGGGTGTTTTAATAAATGAAGTATCTCGCCCATCACTTTCTAATAGTAATTCTGATCATATAGTGTCCGCAGCTGGAGAAGTTATGAACTAGAAGCTAAGATAAACACTGAATTTAACAACAAGAAATCAAATATGATTCTCAAGGCTATCCAATATTACATGTAGCTGGAATCGGGTAACACAAATTATTTTATATTATTTATATATTTAAAATTGTGTTTAAAATTAATATATTGTTCTACTTAATTATGTTGTCAAATTACTACCCAATCGAGTGGCTACCAATGCTATCTCAGCTATTATTGCTGAGAAGTTTAGTCAAGGATATAGCTATACATTTTATAAAGATGTTAAGAAAGACAAGGAGGCTCAGAAAGCTTGGTCTAGCTCTTTTTAGGAAGTAATTAACATTAAATGTAATGTCATTCTCTTTAGTCTTATTGATATCATGCTGCTAAATTGTTTGATGTAATGTAGAACAAAGTAGGCTAGGAGGATAGAGATGGCAAGAAGATGCCAATTCTTTTTAATCGTCACTGCGGGAAACTCTTTCGCGATATGTTTTACAGAGTGCGCATTAGAGGTCAGAGACTGAGATGGATTGTTGATGGGGTATGGGAGCGCCTCATAAATCATTGACACATTTGAATATAAAGCAATGTCGGCAAAGGCCCAGGAGAGTAGGGCCTCAACCAAAGGAAGATGTCTACACACTTGCGCCTCCATTTCCATGTTATAACATGCAGAAAGAATGGAAATAGTTTCTAACATTATTGAATCTAATTTCTTTTAAATTACCCGTATGTATATATATATATATATATATATATATATATATATATATATATATATATATATGCAATGTTTAAATTAGGCAAAATATATAGGGCGATGTCCACCGTTGCTGAAAGTCTTCAAGCATACTCACATGAAGAAGAAACAAAATGTTTGGGTAGACAAGAGATCTGAGGACACATATGTAAGTAAAATAAAATATTGATTTAATTTTAAGATAATTTGTAAATATAACTTTAACAATTTAATTATTTTTGCAGTCCCAGTTTGTTCAACAGATATAGACTCCCCCGTTGCTGTAAATCTCTGGGTTAATAGGGATGGCAATGCGTTGGGTCTGGGTAGGGTACTATAGTACCCATCCCCATACTCGCGTTTTTAAAAAGTACCCGTACCCGTCCCTATACCCGCGTGGGTAGCAACTTGAGTGCCCATCCCCATACCCTCTGGGTACCTATATGCCCGTACCCGTACCCATTACCCGTAGTTTAGTTAAACAAAATATAATTTTCACTAATAGAAAACCAAAATATGATTGCTATTATAAAATAAAAACACATTAGTTAAAAATAGAAAAGACCATCAAAATACTTAACAAGTAAAATTATTTAATTAAGTATAAAAAGGTAGATGATATTTATATTTTTTCCTTTAATAGGATCATATTAAGTAAGATCTTCTCTCTAATCAAATTAAAATCAATTAGATATACTTTTAATTTACATCAATAATATTTAATCTCTTTGTGATCAAATTTGAAATATGTGCAAGTTTTAATTAAAAATTAAAACAAAATTTATTCTCAAAATTTGAGAATATATATTTTTGTTTGAATACTATTATCCAAACATATATATTATAAGTTAAGATAATAGTATAATTTAGTAAAAAAAAATTGTAGTATAGATATAATAATTATATTGAGATGAACAATTAATTAATTATATATATATATAATATAATATGTGTGTGCGGGTATGGGGCGGGGTGGGTACTATAGTACCCATACCCGCACCCATACCCACTAATTTTTGCGGGTATTTACCCATACCCAACCCCATACCCATCTAGCGGGTTTTTACCCTACCCATAGTGGGTATTTTTTACGGGTACCCATTGGGTCTAGGTCAATTGCCATTCCTAGGGTTAATGTGTCCGGCGGGGAAAATAGGGGACGGATTTACGGTGTAGGTGACATGGTTGCTCGTTACAAACCGTGCGCCGAATCTTTGATACAAGAGCCAAATGGTCATTCTTCTAGGAGGACTCCTAAAGATAATGAAGCTATGCGCCAAATACAACATTCGCAACAAATAGTTGCATATCAAGCTAGGGAACATGCCAAACTTAATGTGCAAATGACACAGTTAATGGCTAGAGGTGGCTTTTCATATGCACCCGAACACAATTCCATCGTTCGTCTTTCTTATGATAATGATGATGATGTTGAAAATGAGGATGAAAATGAGAACAACCAATAAAAAAATATTTAAAAAATACGAATACTGGCGGTCTACACCGTGGGTAACCAGCGGCCAATATCCGTTGGTATTTTACCAACCACTATGTCCATGGGTAAAATTACGGACAAATTTTCCCATCGATATTTTTACTGATAGATATAATCATCAGTAATTTACCGACAGGTAGGCCTTCGGTAAGTTACCGATGGCTTTACCTAGGCTGTTGGCAAAAAAATACCGACGAGTAAAATAACGAAGGCTTTTAGGTCATCGGTAATTTAGGGTTACTGAAGGATTTTTGGCATTACTGCCGGCTTTTGGCCACCGGTAAAACACTTCTTTCTTGTAGTGAAATTTACCTTAATTTGTAAAAATAAGGTGAGAATTGTGAACAACTATGAGTCACTATGAACTGCAACCAGAGATCTGGAACCTTCGGCCACCTTTCATGAGGTGTAACTGAGATCTACAGGAGGAACTGTGGGGTTTTGTAGATTTGGATATTTTGGATGGAAAATTCAAACTTTGGAGAAATTATTGACTTTTCTTTGGAGAAATTCAAACTTTGGAGAAACTGGTGTTTTTCTTTGGAGAAATTCAAATTCTAATTGGTTTTTCTTTGGGGTTCTTATTTGGAGATATTTTGGGTGAATTTGTTGATATTGTTGTTGTTGTTTTTTATTTCTTGGAGAATAGAAGATGGAAATGAAGATGAAGGTGATGAAGATGAAGATGAAGATGACTTTGAATTTTTAAAAAAATTTATTCTGAATTTTTAAAATTCTAATGAATTTTAATTTTAATTCTTTTTCAGTCACTTTATAGAGTAAAATAATTCAAATCGGAAAATAGAAATTTAACATCAACAAAAACCTACACGCACACACCATGTCATCAGTCAAACAGGTCAAATGATGAAAAATGGGTGTAAACTAACAAAATTTTAATAGAGGGAGAAACCTAATAATCCACTAGTTTAGGGACGAAAAAACATATGTATATCTTCATCATCTTGTAGGTTACTTTGTGTATGACTCATACATTTAAATGAGCCAATATTTTTGTTGAGAGGATTTTAAATGAGTAATATATTTATATATGAAATAAATGACTTTTGAACTATGATATTTAAACCGGACCAGACAAGACGGTCTAACCGATCTAGGAGAGCCCGGTGCTTGGGACGGTCCAGAACAATTGTAAAACCGGAGCAATAAAAAACCAGTCAACAATCGTAAATCGGTCAAAACCAGCAAATCAGGTGAACATCGGCCAATTTAGCGGTTGGCCAGAAGAACTTGAAAAAAACGATTTTGTTGTTCTTTGAAACCCCTTCGTAAACCTCACATTACCATTAGAGATGGAAAATGGAAAAAGAAAAACACAGTGTAAGTGGAGAAAGAAAAGCACAGAGAAGCATCAAAGCATTCCTATATACTCATTCATATTGCGCAAACCTCTGGTTGTCTTGGAGATAACGTGAAGGCTGAATGGCGGAATCTAACTATCTAAGTATATTAGGGTTTCTTGTGGGCTTATATCATTTACTTGTTGGACTTTTAATTTTTTTAGTCATAGGAGTATTTTTTTTGTGTTTCTTACCGATGTCGCCATCCTTTCGGGTCAAGTGGCATGTCTCTCTCAACAAATATTTTTTTGAATTCAAACTTGTACTCTCATCTTAACAGAGTCCAGCTTGCTCACCACTAGACCAACACCTAATTGATTTTTATTCGTTAAGTTAGAAAAAGTTCGGGTACACATCCACAATGTTTGGATTTACTTGCTAGCCGTGTAAATAAATACTGGGCGTAGTAGTTAGTCACAATTTTATATTAAAAAAGTTGAAAAAAAGGTAATATAAGGACTAAGAAAGTTTCGACCAAAAATAACTCTTTTGGGCTTCTTTTTTGTCAAGATAGATATTCATTTTGTTTTTGTTCGATGAAAGACGATAACTTTTTTGGGCTTCGTTATTTTTGTTGTTGGACTGTTGAGTTTTTAATAATGTAAAGTTATAAATATCATAATTTTGTTGTTAAAATTATTATTTAATTATTAGAAGTTCAATTACGATTTGACCATGGTTCAACTATAGAAGTTCAAACCAATGCCTCAATCCGTTCATTGACTGGTTTTAAAAACATTACTTTTGAGCATATTGGGTATTTTTATAAATCATCTTGAACCCAAAATAACATGTTTGAAACTCTACCCTCTTTAACGGTATTTTTAAAATGTCCTATCTCGAATAGCCAAAGATTAAAAGCCCAATGTATCTCATTTAGTCAAATAAAATATTTTAAAAGTAATTATAATGAGGGCAAATTGCATTGACCTCACATAGTTTATTACTATTGCACTTATCTTATCTTTATTTTATAAAATACACTGACCTCCTCTCCTTCACCAACCATTATAATAATTGAGGGATATTGAGTGTTATAATAAAAATCTTCAGGAGGGCATTGAATTATCGATAAACCTCAGGGGAGGTTACTGCAATGTCCCTCAATAAAATATGGGTAGCTGGTGTTTGATTAAATAATAAAGAGGAAATCAATGCAATAATGATAAACATAAGGAGAGGTTAGTGTAATTTTCGGTAATAATTAAATTTCACTCAAATTTGAAAATGACTAGTACAAACATAAAATTATTCTTATAAAGAAGTTGGTTCATGAAAGGTATAACGATATCAAAGCCTCTGATAAAAAATTCTACAGGATGATGTTTGTTGCGTCTTCTTTATTATCAAATAGTTTAATTTTGTCACAGGATAAGTGGATTACTCCATTGTTCTCACTTCAATTATAAAGGGATCTTGCATGAAGGGACTTCATTACGAAATTCAATGACATGACAGGTCCAGTATGATTGGCCCGATGTTGAGGGGATTGTATGCACCATAAAAGAAAGGATAACTAATAAGATAATGTCTAGTATTATCTAAGCTAGATTTGTTACAACGCTATGTATATATACATTTATATTTATACATTTTAAGGGTACTCACTTCAGGTACACAATATTTAAGTATCTGCCTAACCCTAATTCTTATTTCTCACGCAGTCATCCAACTTGAGTGCAAGAGTTCCTTGCAGGTACCCATCTCCAAGATCTGATGCCCACCTGATCGTTTGATACAAGATGAGGAAGGCCCAACGTGAGATGAAACTATTCACTTAATCTTTGCCTACGTTACGAATACAATTTTGACAGTCCTATACCCTAACATTGGCCCCATCTATGAGAAACATAAAATTGTATACCCATTTAACTCTACTATTGTGACTACTTGAAGGAAGCAAGAAAATCGTACTCCTTCTCAAGAAGGCCATTCGAGTATAATTGATGCAAAACAAGCTGACGAGAATGATGGTCATATGGGAAATCCAAGAAGCTAGAGCCCTCGACACTGTCAATCTCCTAGAAAGTTCGCAAGAGTAGGAGCCTCAACTAAGGACCGAAATAAATACCTTAGAGTGCTAATTTAGGTCTCCTTAGACTGGTGAATCTGGCTCAGAGTTGAGGATTCCCCTAACCTAGAAATTACATTAAATAATGAGGACTTTGGTTGCATCAAGTCCAATCACAATGAATCCATAGTAATTGAAGCACGAATCGCTAGAGAAGAAGGTTGCAGAGTATTTTTCGATCAGGGTAGATCTTTCGATATCCTTTTCCACCCTTTTTCTTTTTGACATATGAGGCTTAGTAGCAGGGATTTGATTCTTTTTGGCCAAGACACGATAGGATTTGGGGGGGGGGATATTACACCTCATGGTTACTTTCAGGTTCAACTAAACCTAGAGTACCAGCGCAGCTCAAAGATGATCAACTACAAATTCCTAGTAGCAGGTTATCCCACCACGTACAAAGTAATCTTTGGCTGACCTTCTCTGAATACATTTTATTCATGCATATCTTCCAAAAGGTTAACACTAATGTTCCTAGTAGGTAACTACAAGATAATCTCAATCAAAGGGAATTGAGAAGCATCTAGAAACAGTTAGGGGTTGAACCTAAACATAACCTTAGAGTCACCAAGGAAAAAGGAGATGAAGAGGAAAACGAAGTTAACGATCAAGGAGAACATGAAAGAATTGTTAGATGCCAGGTTTATTATTAAACTTGGGTACACTACTTGGTTATCCAATGGTTTTGGTGAAGAAGTCAAGTGGAAATGGAGCATGTATATAGATTTTACCGATCTCAATAAGGAATGCCCGAAAGACTATTTCCCTTTACCAAATATTGAAGGTTTGGTCGATAATAATTCAAGTTATTGCCTCCTCTCATTCATGTGGAGTAATTTTTGTTATAACTAGATTTCCATGTTCAAGGTAGACTGATACGCGTCTACTTTGCATGATTTTTCCTATGATTTTCCCATAATTTTAGATCTGATTGTTACATTATCAATTCAGAATTCATGCTTTTATGGTAGATTTGTCAAAGGTAGTTACAAAATGGAAAAAAGTGTGATACGGAAGAAAAATAGGTAAAAAGAGGGAAAAATAACAAGCCTTTGGTGAAATGAACATGTTGTATACTATGAGAACTTGATGTAGGATGACTCGTGCAGATTCATTCACCGTTGGACCGGAATAGAAATTTAATATGTTGTTCACAACATCCAAATATTAATTTTACTAGTCGAATTGTCAAGAAAATTTATGTGCAGAGACAAAACATGCTCAAACAAGAAGCGATGACAATGTAGGATTTATGGCACGCCCATGCTTCTATAGTTAAATTTACCACGGCCATAGCCATGTTAAGCACGACCTTGTCTTCATTAAAATCTCGTAAGCAGCATTAGAAATAAGCCCAAACGTGTTTCATAAGTATATTGGATATTCGTAGGTCAAATATATTCATTCCAACACATTCTAGACCTATTGTGAAGATCTTGGAGTGTCGTGGCGGAAGAAGAATGGGGAATAACACATTGGAGAAAGATTGAAGACATAGAGGGCCTCTATATCAGTTAGTCTCCCCTTCTTTTATCTGAGATGTTAACCATGATTATGATTTAAATGCTTTTCATGTTTATTACAATTGGCTAAACATCTTTCTCAAGGTTGGAATGTAATTGATGATGTGAACCCCATTTATTTATCCTATTTTTTAGTTACTTTCACAATTGGTATTTATTCATTGTGCTTAATATAAACAAAGTAGCTAATCATGATCTCTAGTGGTTAATTCTCTCTTGGTAGAGGGGTTAATTTAACTGAACTAAGAACAATTGAGTATAGGTTATTAATAATAACTCACTATGAACAATTGACTTCGAATTCCTTGCTCTTGGCTTTTTATTTAAGTGACATGTGGCCTTCATATGCCAAATTTCTACACTTTAATAATTTGTCATCTGTATTTTCTAGTACTACAAAATTGCATTTTCGCCACCAACATGATATTCTTTTGTCTAACCCTGGACTCGAAAAAAATTATTTTAATCCATAAAAATATTCATCTTTATGATTCAATTTCTATCATTATGATCTTGTATGTTGTGTTACCTTGTATTTGCAAGAGATTGATTCCATGAATTAAACGTTAAACATGTAAGTTATACAATTCCAACTCCAATTGCTATGCCATGGATTACTTTCATAATCTTTACATAATTTTCTCAATTATAAGGATGCGAAAGGAAGTTAAGATGCAAATCAAAAGAATTCACATTGATTGAATAGGCAGTCCATATAACACCAGATAGTATATTATTCCAAATCAAGGACCAAGAACCAACACTCCAAGAAAGCCAAAAACTCTGCAAAAGAGAATGTAATCATTAGCCTTCTGTTAACAAGCTCATCCTAAAATAATCATTGTAGAAAAATACGAATTTATATCGCACCAAAATTAAAGAAGATGTAGCAATAATGACACCAGTTGTAGAGGATAATAGCCCAGATGCCAGTGCAAGATGTGGTTTGTTTATCTGTAGTAAAACATGTAACACATATATATATCAATAACATCACAAATCATATGATAGTTCCTAGGAAAATTGTTTAAGTTATAAAAGGTTGCATTTTTCTCGACCATATCAACACAAACAAATCAACTATATAAACCAAAATATAAAACAAAATGTGGAGGCCAAAATCATATGAACTAAATAAATTGTTGCATGATAAAATACTCAGGTATACACCTAGTCTTTATATGTTTCAAGATATCATACTTTAGATAAATTAAACTAGATCACAATATTGTATCTATATATCGTACAATTTTAATTGAAGAATAAAGATTCCTACAAGACAGACAAAACCTATTTATTATGGGTCTAGCTATATTATTTATGTCAAATAATAAGTTTCATACCTTATCTATTTCAATATCAAACAATTGATTAACAACAGTAAAATAGACACCCAACAACTGATGAGATATGATAACCTGAAACAATAAAAAAATTAAAGATTATTAAAATAGTTATGCGAAATGCTGAAAATTTCTATTTTAACATAAGCATTAGATTTGGGGTTTTACCTTCAACACACTTATAACAAATAACGGGGATATATCAGATGATTTTTCCACCGCAAGGAGAGATGTAGAAATTGTGCAGAATATCTGCAAAAAAGACAAATAAAGTCATCCTTTTATATAAGACAATCCAAAGTGTTCGTGCAAATGAATTGAATGAAATATTAACCATAACATTTGAGGATTTTTATTAGAGTAATTTTATACAATTTTGAACTTACTCTTCCGAAGCCTCCATATGCATATGGAGCTATCAACATGTAGAAAGCAACCAAGAACTTTTTGACAGAGTCTGAAATGCTTTCTTGATTAGAAGCATGGGGTTCATATTCAAAAGATGGTCTCGCACTTGCTTTTACAACGTATTTTCGATCGTACTCTTGATGTGCAGATTCTCCTTCAATGTATTTGTAATGATTGTTCAAACTTAGCCATGGCTTCCAAAAGGTATGTTCCATTTTGGTTTTCCTTTTGTGTTGTGAGAGTTTTGGTACATAAGAACCTAATCAGCAAATGTTGGATATTGTGTTAGTGGCCATGTAAAAAAAATAAAAAATAAAAAAGATTCTTTCATTTTTTAATTCTTTTCCATATATATAGATTTGATTAAGGTTTTACAGATTTCACAATAGTGAAAATCTTCCCAATTGTATATTTTATGATTTTCACCGGTGTTTCTTTTTGAATTTTATTTTTCTTATATAATAAAATCCAAAAGCAAGGTGATTACGCTAAAAAATTGCAAAGGTAAATAAATGTATCCAAAAAGTAATTTGTGACATGGATAAGGTCCTTGAAGCATGGGATCCTCAATTTCATGGTTTACGAGAATGAAATATGCGTTTTAAGAGATAGAAAATGAAGAATACATCTAGTAACAACTCGGAAGACCAACACTCCAGTGATTATTTATTCAAAAGTAAGAGAAGAAGTGAATAAATTTTCCGATGGAAACTTGAAAGAAACAACACTCTAGTAAGTATTGAAAACTTGAAAGAAGATTGCTAGATAATTGAAAGAAAGTAAGAACAAAGTAGATTAAAACTGCTGAAATGGAAAAGATGCAAGGAATCTATTTAGTCCTAAGAACCAGATGAGTTTCTTTCTCGGAGCTGACGGCGACGTGCGTTGGTGAGTTTCCTTGAGACGACGGTGGTTCTACTGGTTCCATGGCAAGGGTACATGCAGAAGAAACTTCAACGCTCATGTTTGAACAAGTTTTTAGAAGAAAACTCTTGAGACTCGGTATAACTCAAGTATAAATGCTAGACTAATAGCATATTATGTAAATGAATACTGGAACGTGTAGTTATAGGCTCAAGGCCTATAGGGGATGTCTCTCCAAGTGTGAGAGAAGTTCCTTAATTAGAACTCTCGAGCATGCAGGCAGCCTTCAACTATTTTATTTTAAGTTGTTGTGCCTCATCTTTCTTGTGGCCGATTGGTCATTTTTTGGGACGAGATGTTCCTTCGAGTCATTCAGTTAGTGCTTATGGAAACTGCTTATGTAAATGCTATTAGTCGGCCGATATGCTTTGGGGCCTGACACCTTTGTAGTTGATCGGAATAGGAGCCCCCCAGCTTGACGTGTGATATCCTTGCATGTCCAGCTTTGTTTGCAATCTATTTGTTCCACTCGGTCATTTGAATGGGGAGTTCTACGTGTCTTTGAATTTCTAATCCTGTCGGATCCCATATTTCGTTCACCTTATAGTTGCGAGTGTGGCAGTATCAATCGATTTTCCAAAGTACTCTTCTTCCGACTAGTTTCCCAAGTAACTAATACGTCATTTATTTTTCAATGAGCGTGTCTTATAATAAATGAATGAACTTTTGTCTATAAAAACCCTCTCCTTTTAACAGTTGTTATTTCATTCTTCTACTTTCATTTTGGGCAGATTTTCAGCTTTTCTTCCTTCTCTTCGAATTATCCTTTCATTCTTTTCCCATCTCAGTAAGACTCCAACCATCATGTCTTCAGTTAGAGATATGGCTTAACTTTTGAAGCTTGGGAGAGTTTGTACCAAGACTTTCCTTGACCTTTCTATTAACAAACTGTTCGGTCCTGAGAATCAATGCAAATCACTGCCCTCTTTTGATGAAATGCTCGGTTGTTAATTGGGGTCCGAAACCATTTCGGACTTTAAATTGTTGGTTTGATGACCCTAAATTTAAAGGCTTTGTGGAGGATACATGGAAGGGCCTTCAGTTGGAGGAGTGGGGAGCTTCTGTGCTTAAGGAGAAACTTAAGTCATTAAAACCCAGCTTGATGGTGTGGAATAAGGAAATCTTTGGTGACTTAACCACTCAGAGCAAAGACTTGGTAAAACAAATGATTGATCTTGATGCTAAGAATAAGGAGGCAGATTTGAATGACAAAGAGATTCAGCGGAGGAGAGACCTTCTTTCTGAATTTTGGAAGGTTTCAAGACATAAGGAGTCCCTTCTTTATCAAAAGTCTAGAGTTCAAGAAGGTGATTGTAATTCTAAGTTCTTTCACATTGTTGTGAATTGGAGAAGGAGAACAAATAATATCTTGGGTCTCGAAAGTGGTGATAGGTGGATGGATCAGCCCCTTGAAGTAAAGAAGGAAGCCAAAGAATTTTTTCAGAGGAGATCTAGTGTAGAGGGATGGGTGGCCCCAAATCTTGACAGGGTACCGTTTAAAACTATCTCCCAAGAAGACAATGAAATGCTGGTTGCAAAATTTGATGTGGCAGAAGTAAAGGAAGCAGTCTAGGAGTGTGGCGAGGACAAGAGTCCGGGCCCGGATGGATTTAATTTTAAATTCATCAAATCTTTTTGACACTTGCTATCCAGTGATTTTATGCAGGTTGTAGAAGATTTTCATGAGAGGGGATTGTGACCACGTGGAACTAACTCATCATTTCTTGCGTTAATTCCCAAGGTAGATTCTCCGAGTGGGCTTAATGATTTTAGGCCAATTTCATTAATTGGGTGTATGTACAAAATAGTCACTAAGGTCCTCGCAAATCAGTTGAAAAAGGTGCTGGCTAAGGTAATCAGTGATGAACAATCAGCGTTCCTGGGGGCAGAAATCTGCATGATGGAGTATTAGTGGTAAATGAGCTTGTTCATGATGTGAATTGTGAAGGCAAGAAGGAGGCAAATGATGGTATTTAAGGTTGACTATGAGAAGGCGTACGACTCCGCCAAGTGAGAGTTTGTTTTCTACATGTTGCGACATATGAATTTCAATTCCAAATGGATCAACTGGAGGAAGGGTTGCTTGGTTTCAGCAAGAGTGTCGGTCCTTATAAGTGGTAGCCCAAGTGAGGAAATCGGAATGGAGAAAAGTTTACGCCAGGGGGATCCTTTGGCACCTTTCGTTTTTCTTATGATAGCGGAGAGCCTGAATGGATTGTTAAAACGGGCTGTTCAACTCGGGAAATACGCTGGATATGGATTGCTGATGAGGAAGGGGCAGATATCTCAATATTGCAGTTTGCAGACGACACAATATTTTTTGGGAAGCTTCAATCCAGACTGCGCAGACTTTGAAAGGTATTCTTCGATGTTTTGAATTGGTTTCTGGGCTAAAGGTAAATTTTCATAAAAGTAAATTGGTTAGGATAGCTGTTGCTAGTGGGGACATAGTCCGTTTGGGAGATCTACTTAATTGTAAGGTGATGCACGTACCATTCATATATTTGAGTTTGCCAATTGGTAGGAATCTGCATCGTGCTGGAATTGATGATCCAGAAACTGAAAAACAAGCTTTTCAAAAGGAGAAAAAAGTCTCTTTCTTTTGGTGGTCGTATTACGCTAATTGGAAGTGTACTATCGTCAATCACGCTTTATTATTTATCCTTGTTCAAAATGCGAGCAGGTGTGCTTAAAACTTGTAGGAAAATTATGAGTAATTTTTTATGGGGAGGATGTGATGATAATAGCAAGATTGCATGGATTAAGTTAATACAGGTTTGTTAGGAAAATGGCGTTGGAGAATTTTGCATGAACCTAATAGTCTCTGGTGTAAGGTGTTGCGTTGGAAGTATTCAATCCTTGGCTTGATGGAAGGACATTTTACAAACTAGTTTCCTGGGACATCCGACCTGTTGGTTTGATGCACTTTTGTCCAGGAAATTAGGTGACGGAGGGGATACTAGTTTCTGGAATCATATCTGGGTTGGGAACCAATCCTTGACTTCACGTTTTGGTCGTTTATTTCAACTATCTGAACTAATGGCCTTTTATTTTTCCACCCTTTAAGCAGTGGATTTCGTTTCTCTTTCTTATTTAGCTGGGTCCTGTTTTATGAGAAATATGGCAATTATCCATGAGGCATATTTCGGTGGAGTGTAGGATTGAAAATACCAGGCAGAATTTTGGAAGCTTGTGGGTTTTGCAATTGAGAGCTTGGGAAGTGAAGTGCACTTGAGACTTGTGCTGGTTTTGGAGCTACTCATGGCTGGGCCCAGGACTTCTGTGGTTGGGGATGTGCTTCTTGCGTTAGATTGCACTTTTTAAAAACTGTTTTAAAAATAGTTTTCAGAAACTATTTTTGAAAACTGTTTTTTAAAAGAAAAATAGAAGAAAATATGTTGAATGAAATATTTTTCAATATTTAAAAAATTAAAATTTGAAAACTAAAAACAGAAACTGAAAACATCTTGTCCTGATAATTTAGTTTTTAAAACTAAAAACAAGAACTGTTTTCAAAAATAGGTTGTGCCAAACATGTTTTCAGTTTTAAAAACTAAAATACCAGAACAGCTAAAAGATCATTTCAGTTTTTATTTTCAATTTTCAAATTTGAATTTTTTTAATTTTTCAGTTTTTAAAAACAGAATAACAGTAATTGTGGTTTCTGTATTCAGAACAATCATATGTTTTAGAGCATGGCCAGGTGGTTATTGTCTTTGCTGGTTTCTTACTTGTTGCTTTTCTCGGTGATTACAAATTTGTGTACGAGTTTAAGCACCACTTTGTGCTTTTTAATAAAATTTAGTTTATAAAAATATAATATATATATATATATTCTACAGATTGAGCCATCTCTCAATTTTGGATAAGAAGTTTAACATATATAGCACATGAACATAAAATTTTGAAAGACGTAATTAGATACTCAAGTAAAGTAGAAATATAATACGAAAGGTTAAAGGAAAAAGGAGATATGGCTGACATACTTGCATAGTAAATATTCTTCTTGGCACAGTGCTTACTCCGCAAGAGTTTTCCACCTTCAATTACAAATGAAAAATTTGTCAAATACCCAAAGTTGTACACGGAAAAGAGATCATGAAATGGAAGAAGAAAGTAATGGAGTGATGTGAAAGCAGAAAACATATACATACCAATACCATTGGTGATTGAAGATGCATAATTAGGAACAGATCCAACAAGAAACGACTCCATCATCTACACACTCAATCTGAACCCACCCACAACACTTGTGGCATGCAATATGGAATATAAAGCAGTTCCTCCCTAGTCTACAGTGACTCATAATTTATAGACTAAATAAATTTTAGTTTATTTTTATGTCATAAAGACAAATTTTTTTAATGCATCTGACCATATCTTCATGTGCAGACTGCAGTTCACCCACTGCGGAAATAATTCAATTGGTGGGTGGTTGAGAAGATATTGGTGCATTAAATTATTTTGAAGGCTTTCTGTTTTTAGAATCATCCTAATTCCTAAAACAGCATAAACACTCTAACCATATCTAACTTTCTTCTTCCCTATTTATACTCTTGTATTAGTGGTCTGAGGCGCTGTCCATATATTTATTTGGAAAGTCTAGTGTTTTACCCGTACTGGGTCAAAAGGTCACTGGTTAGATCGATGACTTATTGGTCGGATCGGTTGACTCGGTGTATATTAAAAAATATAAAAAAATTCAATGCTATATGGCTTCTATATATATACTAAAATAAGGTTTAATCTCACCATGTCCTACCCATTAAGACCTTACCCTAGCTAATTATTTTTTATGTGTCAATTTAATATTTCAGATTTTTATAAAATTTTGCATTTCAGATTTTTATTTTTTATTTCAAGTTTAATTCCACCTACTCCACCATATATATTTAAGTTGATTTGTTTTTTTTTTTAAATTATCTTTGATATCTAAAAATAAAAGAATGCTTATAAAAACAACTTTCATTGTACCTCTACCGTCTCTAGCCACCAAAATCGAAGCAAATAAATATTGCCCCCTCAGTAGCTGGATATAGACTAATGAAGAATTTTCAAAGTTTTGGATATATATATTTTAAATTGAATTGGTCGTTTTGTCTTTTATTTTAGTCCTTTCTTAAATATGTATTGATTAAATATTTAAATTTGTAATCAATAAAAAATTAAAGTATTAAAAATTTCACCCATGTATCGTAATATAAATAATATTAATATCTTTTAAATTCATATTAAAAATAATATTATTCATTTTTTAATTTTTTAATCAGTTTAAAAATATAAATAATAAAAGAGATTAATCACTAGTAATATTGTGGTGTAGTGGTAATGGTGGTGCTTTTCTACTTCAAGGTCGTTTTTATTAAATAATTGCTGGGCTTGTCAAATTGGGCTTACATCCATTATCAACATACTTAAGAAAAAAAAATCGGTTTCAGAAAGGAAAAAAAAGAAAGAAAGAGGTGACTCACTGGTTTTACCCTTGAACTGGCCGGGCCATACCAGTTAGTGCGGTTCGCTTGCAGAACCGGTTCAATGAGCAACCCAAACCGGCCGGTCCGGTCCAATTTTTAAAACACTGGAAAAGTGTCAATGCATTGAGGGTTGTAGGTGATGTTTACTCCGATTTTTTGTAGTGGTAAACAAATGAGAACCCAAAGATGAATATGAGAACTAGATTCGGAGTCTTCTTAATTTTTTTAGTGAAAATATTTAAGTGTTGTGAGTTTTGTGATAAACAAGACAACTCACGGCTCTCGGGTTTGAAGTTGTGTTAATAACCTGAAATCAAATGAATTGAAGAAAAGAAAGATAAAAAAAAAACAAATTGAGAGAAAAGAGCAAACTAAATTGCATGGAAAATGTGAAAATTACAAAGGAGTGAAAAAGAGGTTAGACATGAATATACTCTTAGTTCCTCCTATATCGTTGTATGTCGCTTATTTGAAACTTCCCTCCTCAAGTAGTTAGGTGAGACAGTTTACATAAAGTCTACATATAGAGGAAATTCTAAACTACCTCTATTGCCTAGTTTACATAGATATTACGTGTGTCCTTCACGCAAGAAATAAACTATGTTGGAAAAATTGTAATATCTTAAAAGTTGTTAGTCCACATTGTCAAGTTACCAATCTTTTAAAGATTTTATATACTAAAATTCTCATGGTAATAATAAAGTGTATAGAAATGGAAAATGGTAAGAAAATTGCCCCCTGGAGGTATTGGATTGCAATACTCTTTTTTTTGTTACGAATTGCAATACTCTACTATGATTTAGTACATTTCAATGTTTATCTTTTTTTATCAGTAAGTCTTTTGGAATTAGTTATTTATTGTAAACAACAAATAGATTCTGGTTTGTTAAATCAACACTAAAATTCCCAAATAATCTCTAAGAAGACTTGGCCTACCAAAATGATTTGTTTTATTTATTTACAAGTAGATCAATTTACAATCTTGGTGACAAAAGAGAATTTATTTGTATGATGTATTATAATGTTTAAATGATTGGATATGTTTTGATTGTGTAAAATGATGACTTCCTTTTGACATTGGCAGAACTTCGTATTTTTTTTAAGAGACCAATGCAATTGACCTTGTGCAAAATTTCTTAAAATTCAATGATTTCATAGTGTGCTGCATTTGAAACAAATCGGAAACTCAATCATCTTCAATAACAATTCTACTTAAGGCCTTGTTTGGTTGGAGGGGACGGGAGGGAAGGGGAGGGGAGGAGAGGGTTTTTTTTTAAATATATTGTGTTTGGTTCAATTATTAGGAGGGGAGGGGAGGGGAATGGAGGAAATCAAAACCCCTCCTAACTCACTTTTGTGTCCCCTCCAAAAGTGGGGGGAATGAGAGGGAAAACATTTTATTGGATAAAAATACCCTTACAATTTATGTATGATATACAATTGATCCTTCTTCAACATAGACGACGATTAGCCCTATATTCTTTCACCATGCCCGTCTGCTTCATCTCAAAGCCATACCCCATTATTTTTCATTCAAAAAGTCATTTCTCATTTACCTACAGATCAGAAGATGAATTCGAAATGTTATTGTTGTATATTTCTTTTACATTGTCAAACTATTATTCTTTTTCACCTTTTCCGTCTAATTTTCTTTTCACATTTGTGGTATTGACAGCAATTTATACTATATATGATTCATTCTTTCTAATTTTGCTCTAAAAACTAAAATTCAACGTTAGCAATTTAAACTATGTTTTTGGAATGATATATCATTGAGATTATTTTAAAATGATTATTTAGAAAAATGTTAATTCGGACACAAATTTTTAAATTTTATTTTACTAAATAAGTGACTTTTTTTATTAAAAATATATTTTTTCACTTTTAAAGAACCATTAAATACAAAAAGGGTGTAAAAGTAATTTAATTATAAAACTCCTCCCCTCCTCTCATGAACCAAACAAAAAAAGAGTTATTTCTCCTCCTCTCCCTTCCTATGAACCAAACATAATAAGCATTAAAATCTCTCCCATCCCTTCCCCTCCCCTCCCCTCCATTAAAATCTCTCCTCTCCCCTCCCCTCATTTGAACCAAACAGACCTTAAGGTCCCATTTGGGTTTAATTTGAACGAGATTATTTGAGCTTATTTTATAATATAAGAGTTATGGAAGTGTTTAGGAGAGCTTATATAAACAGCTTATGACATATTTATAAACTGTTTTGAACTTATTTTTATTACCTGTTATGAATAGCTTATGGTTATTTATAATTTATTTTTACCTTATTTCAATAAATTTCTTTAATTAACTTATGAATAAATATTTATTTATGCCATAAGTATTTATAACCCTAAAAGATTAAATTACTCGTTTTTCCAAAAAGTAGTGATAGATCCTGCCGTGGCGCTGACTTTTCTCTTGTCAGTTTGACTTTGATTCATCAATAGTTGGAGTCATGGCACCAATTATGTGAGCAATTAAAAGTTGGAGTGGGATTAGACACATAAGTGTACTCTTGATTTGTCGTACCCCTTTTGAGTAATTAGTATTGAAAGGAGAAATTTCCAATTTCAATTGTATTTTGTATTTAATACTTTTTGTCAATTCAGTTTGTGAAGGTATTTGTAGTCAACTCTCTGGTGTTTATTGTTAATGTTATTATTGGAAGAATTCGATAGCGTTTTGTTGACCGTAATGGGTAGAATTCCTATTACTTGCAGAAAGTCTGTTGGGACAATTTAGTTGTCATTAGTATTGGTGAATGATACTTTCCATTTATTGTCCATGTGTAAATTAGATTACAGCCTCAATTTTTTGTTTGCCCTCGCCTATAATATTAATGGACTTCGTTGTGAACAAAAATTGTTATTCTAAACTAATAAAAAACCAACAAAGTCTAGCATAGTTGGTAGATAGCGAAGCTCCTTAAGTAGTTAATTGAAAGTTCAATCGTGCGGTGTGCATAGATTATGATTCGTTGAAAGAGGTCTACCCAGTTAACATTATTTCTAAATTTCAAGAGGATTAGTCTCGTGACCCTCGATTGTGGGTGTACTTAAAAAAAAATACTAAACAAATGCTAAGTTTATCCATGTTATGGTATCTGAAATGTGATGTAGATGGATAACTTAATTCAATTGTTGGGTAGGTTGAAAATTTATGATTGAAAAATGTTGTGTTTCAATAAATAAAATTGACAGATCATAATTACTCCCTCGTTTTCAGAGTTAAATCAACTTTACACACCCCTTAAGAAAGTTAAGTAGTATAGTTTTTTGCATTAAATTTGTTCTCAAATGTTGTTGAATTTCCAAAATTGTCCTTAACATATTTCTTTTTAATCTCTTTCCATCATTAATGCAATTCAATATTTCCATAATTGAATAGGGGTAAAAATGTGAAAAAATAATTAATATGACATAAAACTTTATGTGATTCTTATAAAAAGGAACGGCTAACGTCCCTTGTTTAACTAATACAATTAATGATGATATCTCAAACTCATTAGAATATGAATTGATCAACAAATTGTAGAAACACTTTCTACAATTTTAATTCTGCCCTTTATGCGGTATGGGAGTTAGATCTATTTTTGTAAGGTGTAGGGAAGAAGATATATTTTTGTTGTAAAATTTATAAGGAAAAGATCAAACATCATATGTCAATTTTGTATGGTTACACCAGTTCATAACATTTCATATAATATAAATTTAATCAATCTAAACCATTAAACTATGTTATATTATGTTAATTATCATGCATATAAACTTTTATACAATTTTGATATTCATAGGCATGCAATCAAATAGTAGACGATTTACTTACATTTAAATAATTTATTATAAGTTAAAATAAAGTAGTATGATGAAGTAGTAACTAATATTTTATTTACATGATTGTAAACTTGATCTACTCCATAAAAACCTTTAATTCAACTGTTTGAGTTGGTTAAATTTACATTATATGAAAAGTTATAAAATGGTGTAACTGAATAAATTTGACACCTACTACTCATCTATAATTAATATTTTTAGATAGAATGATATTCTGCACTGCTAGTTGCAGGCACTGTTGTTTGAAGGCAGCACATGCAATCCCAACCAATAAAGATTGGTGTACAACTTTTACATGTAGATTATTAGTGAAAGATAAAATAAAATTGTAGATATAATATATAATATAATATTTACAGAAAAAAATAGAAAAAAGAAGTGTCAAAAATAACGTAGTTATCAATACCAATCTTCTACCAAGTTGTGACGATTGGATGAAGTTTATAGAATACTGTGCACAGATGAACTCTAGGACCATGTGTAATATTAAAATAATCTTGTGGTGCATATTGCTTGCATCACTGTGAAGCAATAATATTTTAGTACTGTTGAATGCCTATAAAAGGCATTATTTCAAAAACATGTAAATTTTCTATCTTTGGTACAATATAGAGTGTTTTTGGTTTCACGTTTGAAGAGATTAAATATGGATTCAACAATCCAAAAGCAACTATTTCTTACTTTTGAAAACACGAATTTGACCCGAACGTGGATCATGTGTGAGTTTTCCAAATATGCGTATAAAAGATGGGAGAGAAAATTGAAGGTGTGGGACCCACTTGCAGTTTGCAGTTTTCCACTCTCAATTGAGAAGAAAATGGTGGAATGGATGGTTTTTCTTGACATTGCCAACTTTACCTTTTTTTATTATTTCAGTCATAAAACAATAAATAATTGTATTGTATTGGAAAATAATTAACAACGAGTTAGAAGACCACGAGGTACTTCATATATGTTGTTTCATTTAAAATATCCTCATTACATTTTATTAAAATAATATTAATATGTTCAAGTGATATGTTTTAGATAAATTTTAAAATTATTTTTTTATTAGATAGGTATTTTCTTTTTGTTTAAGGATATTTGTGTCATTTATAAACACACACTTTTCTTTCCTCTTACTTTTCTTTCCACTTTTTTATAATAACAAACAACCTAAAAATCATTTCATTTTCCTTTCTCTTTCTTTCCTTTTCCTTTCCCTTTCTTTCCTTTCTCATACCAAACAAAGCCCAAGTGTCCCACTAATATCAACTATTTTTTTATGTATACACTAAAGTATCTCTTAACCATAAATTATTAGATTAATCTTTTGGAAGTTCTGAAATCAAATTTCTTTTATATAAAATGATTTTTTTTGGTATAAGCCAAATAAATTAAAGAAATTACAACAAAGGAGTCCAAAAAAGACAAAAGAAAACTAGGACTTACAACTGTGGAAAACAACACGCTTCAACCAAAAACATAATAGCCTTAAACAAACCAAAAGTTACCAGAAGTGAAAAACAGCACACTTCCATAGAAAAACTCAAAAAAGTAAAATTAACCCCACGCCA
The DNA here is from genome assembly GCA_030819835.1 of Acmispon strigosus. Classification (NCBI taxonomy): domain Eukaryota; kingdom Viridiplantae; phylum Streptophyta; class Magnoliopsida; order Fabales; family Fabaceae; genus Acmispon; species Acmispon strigosus. The sequence continues at coordinate 39,608,743 of JAUAMA010000005.1, read as the reverse complement.
TCCACCAAAGATCTGTCAACGAGCAAAAACAGAGCCTCTCCCTTTTTGATCGTCCAAAGAGCAACAACATCATATGTCTGTTTCAGCATAAAATATACAAGTTATTTGTTGGATATGGATGCGTGTGGGTCCAAATGACCGTACTACTGAATTAGGAAAAGTGGATTTGAGATATTAGAGTAGAAATTCTAGCCAAAAACCTTAAGGCAATTGAGATTGCAACTCTCCAGCTTATATACTACTCCCTCCGTCCTTAATTATAAGCTAACATTGTAAAATTCACGCTTATTAAGAAAATAAATGATAAAGGTAGTTGATACATTGGTTTTGAAAAAAAAATTTGTATTAGAAGGAACAGGATAGCGGCAAGAGAGGCTGGGTACATGACGGGAGGGGGCGTGATGGCAAAGACAGGCAATGATGATATTATTAGAAGTAATAATATAACATCATTCATGTGACTCTTACCCAACAACTTAATATTTTAGGATAATTGGTTTTTAGTCATGATATCAAGTCCTCTATGACCAAACTATTTAGAGCGTTAGATCCTAATGCCCCCAATTCTTCTAATAAAAAATTAATTAAAGCACATGGTAGGTGGGTCTGTGCATTCTCCACGTTTCAAGTCTAAACAGACTCTTGCGTGAGAGAGTGTTTTAGAAATAATAATACGAAATCATTCGTGTGACTCTTATCCAACAACTTAACATTATGGGATAATTGGTGTTTGATTGGTGATGACGTCAGATGAAGAATGAGGAAGGGCACGGATGACGACACTCTTAGCAGCAGGGAGTGCGAGACGAAGTGGCGGTGCTCTCAAAAGATGGTGGAGGCTCGAGGGGTTGCGGCAGTCAAAGAATGTGTGGTGGCGCTCGCTGAAGCAGTCAAAGGAGGTGTGGTTGGGGTTGGAGAAGTGAGGAGCAGCAATTGTTGCAGAAGAATAACAGTTTTTGAGTTAAGAGAGAAAATGTGGTCCCAAGGCCGGGGACGACTCCTTTCATTTAACATTAGCGTTAGCCTAACCGACGCTACTCACTAGACCACTAGATCTGGACTCATAATTAGCGAGGGATGAAGCCGACACAAAGTCACAAACTATGTAGAGCCGGCTTTTTTGGTCTGTAGAGTGGGTCTTGCTGGCCCAATCTAGTGTCCGCCCAGTCGACGTTAATTCTACGCTATTAGTGTTGGTGTTAGGGCCAACGCTAATTTTTACGCTGAAATGACGGGTTCTTGCGGTGCACTGAAGCACTCAAAACATTTTGCAAGGTATGTTGTTGCAAGAAATGAAAATTCAAGCCATTAATTGCATGTGCATAAGAAAGAAGCTGTTTAATTATTTGAAGATTATGTATCGTTTTATCTCAAAAAGCTTAGAAGCAAATAGATGCTATAAACATCCAAGAAAGAAGCTGTTTAATTATTTCCACTCTTATGGGCGTGGAGTTGAATCCCCAAGTGGTGGCGGCGGGGGCTTTTTTGGCGTATCCAATTCACGGCCATCAGGATCACTTGGAGGTTTCGTTCTGTCACAAAAACAAATTAATTAACCATCTCAATTCAAATTCAAATTCAAATACAAGTAGAATTTAATTAGAGTTACCCGGGTGGAGCAATGCAAACATGGATGAGAAGCAGCATCAGGAAGAACAGACACTGAAGAAACGAAAAAAGCTTCATTTCTGTGAAGATAAGAAACTCTATTGAGATCATTCAAGAGGATATATATTATATTGTGATATGAGTTAATTAAGTATATTTATATATGGTGGATCATGGATGGACTTGTTCTGTTTGTATAAATAATAATGCATGCGTAGCTAGCTTTGGAGTTTCTGCGAAATTTAATCTTACGAAATTAGGAAGTCAAAATCTTAAACATCACCTTTCATTCCTGATCCGTGTTGTTATTCTATTGGATGCATGGTTGGTCGAGGAGGAAACCGCGTTAAGGTGACTACTTCAATTCATGTTTTAAAATCACAAGTCCAAGTCCTGTCATGATTCAATAAGAATTTGATTTGTTTATCGCCAAATAAACACCAAGTATTAGCTCATAAATAATAGTTTACTTAAACCGCACTAACTCAATCTGGTTTTTTATCGAGAACAATGACGTGACGTGACTCATGTAGCCAACTTTATTTAGTGGGATAAAGATTTTGTTGTTGTTGTTGTCGCTCTTGTTGTTGTTGTATGAGTGTTTTTCTATAATCAAAGTTTTAAATTGGGATTAGGGTTATGCTGTGAAATTGTGGATAAATGCGGATTATTGTGACGGTAATTGCAGTCACAATTCAGTTCCGCGACTCCAAAACTCTTTACGCTTCGGATCACAATTTAAAATGATAGCTAGCTATAATTATGTGATACAGTTAACGGTGTGGTTGGATATATAAGTATCCGTTCTCCATTCCATTACTTATTGAGAACTTATTAAATAAAGAATAGGCTTAATTGCAAATCTGGTTCCTAGTCTATCGTGATTATGTGATTTGACTCTTTAATGTTTAAAATGAGTGATTTTGGTATCCGTCATATCTCAATTTGTGAAAATTGGGTCCACCTGTTAAGTTGACATCCAATAAATAACAAAAACTGCTGACGTAACCCCATTAATTGACGTGGCCGCCGGCTAGAGTGCCACGTAGATACCATGTAATTAGATTATTAATAAAATTTAATTATTTAAATTTAATTAAGGAAATGTAATTAATTAATGAAATTATTATTATTTAATTTGTTCTCCTCGTATCACAGCATGTTCTTCCTAGATTCATCCTATGTTCTTCCTTCTTCTCCCACCACCACTCCTCAAAATCCCTACTTTCAACCACCACCAAGCACTATCAGCGAAAGGAGATGAGGTGGGGGTTACAGATTGTGAGGATGGAGGGAGAGGTGGAGATAACTGTTTAGGAGTGTGAGAGGGGAGAAGAGGGGCGCACGGCAGCACCGTAGGAGGTAGGTTTGGCGGCGGCTTTGCATGGTTTGAGGGCTAGGACGAACTGGAGAAATGTGATTGGTTTGAGGGGGGGGGGGGAGGGGGTTATAAGGTTGTTGAGGCAGAATAATCATCGAAACTTAGCGTTGGTGAGACCAGCGCAAAGTTGTGGACCTACAAGTTGGGCCAGACCGAGTTTAATTTTAGCATTAGCCTTAGCCGACGCTAATTGTAGCTTAGCTGACGTTACATAGCTTCGAACAATCTGAAAATAAACTTAAGTGTAATTAAGTTTCTATACAACACTTTGCGTCGGCTTAAACGACGTTAAATATAAAAATTAGTATTAATGTCGGGACCAACCCTAAATTTTAACGCTAGAACGAGTCGTTCTTATTATAGTGAGGAGCACACAGGCTCTTGATATCAATTTGTTGGGAAATTACTCCCTTATAGATTTGAGAGAAAGAAGAAATATACTGAATGAAATTCTATTGCACAAACACATGTAGCCTCTGTCACAGGGCGTTATTTATTCTTGTCCGTCATCATTAACTAACAATTATAACAAACAAAAATAACTACCATTTGAATTACACAAGTTAAGTGGAAGGTTATCGGTTGCCATTGTATTGGACGTTCAAGTTTGTGTCTATCTGTTTGAGTGCGCAAATGACGTTTACTTTCCGATGAGTGTTAGCAAAACACTCTTTTGAACACATTCCTTCTGATTGATCTATTTACAAAATAGTAATATTTGTCCGAGATACTATTGCACTAAAAAAATTTGAAGCCACTAATTACATAGCTGAAAACTACATTGAAGTACTATTACTGTTCCTTTATTTGTGATGATCGGTCCCAAGCAGAAAAAGTTTAGGTGTAGAGAGCTTTTTTTGCCTTGAACTGAGGCACCATTCCTCACTCTAAATTTCTGTCACAAAAAGAAAAGAGATACTACAATATATCATAGAACGAAACTGTTTAAGTTCATGACCAGAGCTAGGCACTTTTGGTGGTCGTGAACCGCTTCCCCCAGCTGGTGGAGGCGGGGACCTTATCCCCTCCACGGCCTTCACCACCGCCCGGTTTTGCCGTGTTGGCCAGTGTGGATTTCTGTAACATAACAATCCACCTCATTTAAAATGCTTTAGCGAAAATTTTCCTACAAATTGCAGTCATAAATAAGTTTGCAGAAAATGTTAAGATCTAGTTACGAATAGTTTTCCGCAAGTAAATTCGCTAGAAAGTATATATTCCCTATAAATATTTCTTCAAAAAATTTATCCACAGAAAACAACACCCAAAATGCAGAAAAATTCGCAGAAAAATTCTATGACAAAAAATGCTCAGGTAATCAACATATTTCTAGTCGTGTGTTTTTTTCACTTCGCCACTCTTGGAGATTCAATATGACTTGGATTCTTCTATTGCTCTGTTTTTTTTTAAAACCCTCCCATAGGTTTTTCAATTAACGTTTTTCAATTCCCTCTGTTTCAATTCTTACGTTTAGGGTTTAGGGTTTAGGAAGCTGATCTTTTACTGCTACAAAGTGTATTGACGTTAAAAAATCACCGCAAATATGAGTTGTCTAATTTGCATTCTATAGTAATCTATGTATTGGGACTCAAATATGTTATCCAATATGTTATTTAACGAAAATCATGAGTAGTTGATAACTACAGCTTACTGAGTTTGGTTTGGTAACTTTCAGCATTTTGCCTACTTATAATGGATTATTATCCTCTCAAGAGTATCAACTTGAGTAAACTTGAGGTAATTCAGATAGAGGATCATGATCTGCTTATAATAGTACAGCTAAAAAGCTAATATTGATTAATGAGGAAATAATCAAATTGGTCTCTAAAAATGTGAGTATCGGTGAAGTTTGTCCCTAAAAGAAGGAAATAGGCGATTTAGTTTTCAATGTTGGTCAAGTTAGTCCCTACAGAAATAAACTTGACCGACATTATGTGACCCAAATAACTAATTAGACCGACATTTTAATTAATTGACGCTGACACTTTCAACTTTATTTGGATTGGATTAAGGAGATGGAATGAAGCGGGATGAAGAATAGGGAATAAGAGGTCAATTGTTTATATGCAATTAAAAAGATGATGGAACCCAATGAAATGCATTCCATCATGTTCCACTACATCCCCTGACTTTTGCTTGTCCTAACTTTGGGAGGAATGAGATGGAACGGAAAAATTGATATTGATAAAATTATAAAAATACTAATATACCCCCTTCCTAACCACCAATTCTTACTCCTACGTTCATTTCTTCTTTCTATCTGCTATCTGCTGCGTCCCCTACCTTATTTTTCATTTTTGTTATCTGCTACGTTTTTGCTTTGGATTTCTCATGATCAGCAACAACACTAATCACAGTGATAACATGTCGCGGTGGCCAATGCATATGAAAGTTGGAATTTGGAAGCGTTGAGGAGCAATTTTACCTTTTATTCACCATATCTTGTTCCAATTCCCACTTGTCTAGGAATAAACACGATGGCCACTTTTCTTGCTATGCTGTTCACTTCTCCTCTGCCATTCTCATTCTCCCCAACACGAAACCCCAACACCCCACTTCTGCTTCTGCCTCCAACTCTGTTCAGGTGCTTCTGTTCTTCCACCCATTCCCCTTCTCTCTCCCACGACAAATGGGAACCTTTTCTCAAGAAATCGGTCGTAATGAGAGTCGGATATGTTGGAACTGATTATAGAGGTCACCCCTTTTTTCTCTCCTTTATCATTTGCTTCCTTTTTTTAAAAAAAAATTGACTTTTTTTTGTGTAATTTTGATTTCTTGAGGTTATTTACAGGTTTGCAAATGCAACGGGATGAACACAGATTATCAAGTAAGACCCTTTTTTTTGTTGCCTAATTGATTATCTTAGAAATTCCCGGTATGAATTTTAGTTCATGTCATTGGTGAAAAGGATTTTCTTTTCACCCCTCTTTGTACCTTGCTTGGTTGTATATGTTTTTGTTCAATTGCATTGACTAATGTTTGTATTCATCTGGTGTTATGTTCTAATAAGTACCTTACTGAAATTATAATGTGTTTGTTTTTTATAATTTATTCTGTTTCTTTCCAAACGAACGAAGTTTAATGTAAACTCTGATCACCACTGGTCTGCACTTAAATCAGCCTAGCAAGTATGAATAGACTTTGCTAAAGCTTCAGAATTTTGACATTATGTAGCTATTGAGAAAGAACTCGAAACCGCCATCTTCAAGGCTGGCGGAATCCGTGATAGTAACTTTGGGGACTTGGACAAGGTTAAATGGGGCCGAAGTAGCAGAACTGATAAAGGAGTAAGCTTCTTCTTATTCATTTTCCATCAATTATGTAAATTGGTTGTTGTTATTCTGTTTATGCATATCATAATTTCTTTCCACTTTTATGATGTACATGTGATAGGTCCACTCTTTGGCAACAATGATATCCTTTAAGATGGAAATCCCTGAGAATGCATGGAAAGAAGACAGTGATGGAATTATGCTTGCGAACCGGATTAACCCGTACCTTCCTAATAATATCAGAGTTTTTGGCATATTGCCTTCAAAGAAGTAAGACTATTAGTCTCTGTTGAAAATTTTACAGCTGAATTTCTTTACTCATGTCTTGGTTATTTATTGGTAATACATGTATGTGTTCCTATAAATTAAAGAAGTGAATATTTTTTCTCCCTGAGTTTCATCATTTGTATATACTTGGTAGATATTTGATAAGGAGTGCTAAAGTAACATGTTTAACTAGGAGACTGATAATGTAACCAAATTGAGCTCTTACTTACTTCTGTGATAAATATGTAGCATAGGGTTGTCAATAGCGGTTCCTACCCCTGGCTGCTCCTGGCTACCATGTAGCATTGTGGTTTAGTGCTTTAGTGTCGAAAATATTGGCCATCACGGCGTTATTTTGCCACTATTTGATGGGTCTGAGAAAACTCCAAAATGCCCTTGGACAGTTAATATTAGGGCATTCTTAGGGTTCTTGTTTCCGAAACATTCTTAAAAGGGTCAGGTTTGAAGAGGACGAGGATGAGAAGATTTACAACTGTGACTGTAGTGAAAGTGACAATGAGGAAGACTTGGATCTAAAAGAAGATGATTGAGGATTCCTATTTAGAAATCTTTTAACTGAACTTTCATGTTTTTACCCAGTTAATTTCAAGTGGCTCATAAATTAAGTGTTTCTCAGTTTTTAATTAAATGCTTTCTCACTCTTATTTCTAATTTCATAGTTTTGGCTTGTATTAGGAGATTTGATCCAAGAAGAGAGTGCAACCTGCGGAAATATTCTTACCTTCTCCCTGCTGACATAATAGGAATCCAGAGCCATTTTAGTGACGACGAAATTGATTTTCATATTTCAGAATTCAACAGTATACTTAGTGCTTTTGAGGTATACTCTTAATTTGTATTTTCTGTTGTTGTCGTGGTTGAATTATCTATTTTTCTTATATACTGGTACTGTGCAAATTGAATTTATCTAGAATTATGGTAAACCTTTGTTAAGATAATAATCTATCCCAATTTTTGTATTGGAAAATGTGCAGATTTTTATTAAATGAATTCTTTGGTTTACATGATTTTCTAAGCTTTAGAATCTTGTAAATGTGCTCCTTATTGAAGAATTTTGCTTTGTGGTTCTTTAAATTATGTGCTGATTAAGTTTGCTTCTTATTTCAAAATAATGAACACAATAGCTTGTTTTCTTGTGCAAGATGTATATCATGAACAGGTATTGTTGTTGTTTTGTGACCTTCAACATGCTGGAAGTCAATCCCTGTATGTAACATTTCTGTGAAGGGCTTATTTTAACTGTATTTTGCCTATTTCCCATGTGCATGTGAACAAATGTAACTGTGACCCATGACTATTATGTGTTGTTAACAATGAAGAAGATCCTGCTTGCATAAGATGTTTAGCAATTATGCATATATTTACCTCGGTATATGTTGATACTTTTATTTAGGGAGAGCATCCATTCCATAATTACACCGTTCGTTCGAAGTACAGGAAAAAACACCATCCAAGGAAATCACCGGAAAATGGTATTATGTCAAACATAACAGGATCATCTAGTTTGGCATCAGCTTGTGAGTCTGAGAGTGAGGAAAGCGATGTTGATGATTTTGAAAGTGGTAGATCAACCACTCTTGGTGATAAAGATCAGAGCCACAAGTCTTCAGAGTCTAGTGAATCTAATGGTTTTAGTCATCAAAACTCTAGTTTATTAGTTCGTGCAAGATGGCTGTATGAACCAGATGAGTCAGATAGATTGAATGTTTCCCATTTCAGAAAGATTTCACAATGTTCTTGTGGGAAATTGGAAAGATTACTTGGAAATGATTACGTTGAGATCAAGATATGGGGGGATTCCTTCATGTTACATCAAGTAAGTCTTACTTGAATTTGTGTGCTGAGAGTTTAATTTTGAGCTCCTGTTAATATTAACTTTTGCTGGTATTCATCTAATTGCGTTTTGTCTTCATTAAATAGTTTAACTTTATAACACTCCCTCGGAGATCAATCTCTTGACGATGGGACACATGTTGGATGATGGTGTAAGATAATTCTAATTTAATAGTGCATCAAAATGAAGTACAACTTCCATCCCTTTATTATCATTTTTTAAATTTTTTATGCAATGACAACAACAACAACAACAACAGCAAAAGCTTTAACCTATCGGTTATTTTTTCAATTTTTTATGATTTTACTTATTAATTTTGTAAATTGAGACTTAGTGGCAACTTTTCAGCATAGGCATCCTGTACTCTTAGTGCCATTTGATTATATATACCTTGACAATTTTTTGATTTGAAAGATATCAATATCTGCCTTCATATACTTTCTGTGGTGTCAAAACCAATGTTAACAGTATACCTTAGGTAGGAGGTTGTGGTGATTGGTAAAACTAATTAAAATCTGCAACAATCATTTTATTAGTGTTGTATGATGGAATACATGGAACTGCATGTCCATTTATGTCGTTTGAGGTGCATGAAATAAACCAGAGAGCATCTAAAGGTCTTAAAGTGTCTTGTAATCGCCAATCATAAAGTCCCCATGCATTAATCATGATGCATGCCAATTCAAATATGGTTTTCCCTTGGTTCTGGTAATCTGACTAATTCTTCTTCATAACTTTGTTGCATTCATGCATGCTTCTCATGACATGATTAGTCCTCTTGTGACCAGTTACACTAAACCATTATTTTTCTCATTATATAAACTTAAGTAAAGGGCTGAACTTTGGGTGCTTTTTCTACCCACGTGAGATAATATAGGTTTATTCATTCCTTAGTTATACTAGTTGAATGCACTTGTTATTTGACATTTGACCATGTACACATTGACTGAATGACTCATCAGATACGCAAAATGGTTGGGACTGCTGTTGCTGTGAAGCGCAATTTAATCCCGAGAGACATCCTTTCATTGTCACTGATCAAGTTTACACGAATTGTCCTCCCCCTCGCCCCTCCAGAAGTTTTGATTTTGAAGGGAAACACTTTCAGCATGAGATCTAGTGCTGGAAAGTTTATAAGGCCTGAAATGGTGTCTCTGGTTGAATCAGAACCGATTCTCAAAGAAGTTGAAGAGTTCTACACATCTGTCATGTTGCCTGAACTGTCCAAATTCCTAGACTCGTCGAAATCTCCTTGGGCGGAATGGGTTGAGAGATTGGACAGGTATTCAAGCTTTCCAGATGCTGAATTGGATGAAGTCAGAATGGCTTGGAGAACATGGAAGGAAAATTTCATGGCAAAAGCAGCATCAGATGCATAGACATGTGTTCATTTGTTATATACTTGTTCCATTTGTAGCCACCGTTCTGTTCTGCTTGAGGCCAAATTTCACCTCCTTTTGTTGTTCTGCTTGATCAGTCATGGCATTGAAGAGCACCCATCTTCATTTTCCTAGTTGTTGGGGATGTAAATCATGTAACATTTAGTCAGGTCAAAAGAATTCATGAAAAGTGCATACAAGTTTTGAAGCAGAAGATGTACTCAAGAATAGAACAAGTGTCTTGCAAAAGGACAAAAGATTACATTTTGTAAAGGACATCCCGATCAGAATCAGTAACCCAATATCAGTAAATGACTCCAAAGCATTGCTTTTTCCTAGCTGAGCCCAATAACATTTTATTCTTTGTGCTGGAAATTTTTAGAGGTGAGGAGATGATGTTTCAATTCAAAAATGAGAGAAGAGAATGTTTTATTTTCACCTGTTGCCCTCTGTATATGTGCGCATGCTTGTTTTTTTTTTTTTTTTTTGAAACTATGTGTGCATGCTTGTTAATAGACAATGTGAGGTGATATGCAGGGCTGTGTACATGGGGGTAGGCAATATAGGCAATTATCTAAGGCCTTCAAAAGAAATTAGTACATATATGATATATTGAGAGAGGTAATCTAACAATGAAAAATCACGTCATACTAATTATAATGTGGAAACTACTAAGTGTAATGTCGGTAGTTTTTGTATTAGTAAATTTACATTTTTTGAAAAATTAATAAATAAAATATCTGTTAACCATTAGTTTTTTTATGCTTATATATCTATAGTATTGTACAAGTTTGCTCTCCACACATTGTGTCTTCTCTCACTGTTTCATTCCTTGGGTTCTAGGTTCTATTATTTATAATCTATCTATATATTATATAAAAGAAGGTTTATACCAACTACCCACTAAAATAAGGTATAAATCATAACTATCCCCACTATGACCTACACATTAAGACCCTACCCTAGATAATTAATATTTATTAAATAAGGAACGAATCATGACTATACTTATTACAAATGTTAAATAAGGAATGAATCATAATTAATTACAATTTTAAGATTTTTTAAAAAAATATTACAAATATTAAATAAGGAACAGATCATGACTATATTTATAAAAAAATTTACAAATGTTAAATAAGGAACGAATTTTTTTAAAAAATACAAATGTTAAATAAGGAATGAATCATAACTAATTACAATCTTAAGAATTTTTAAAAAAATAATACAAATATTAAATAAGGAACGAATCATGTGTATATTTATAAAATTTATTACAAATGTTAAATAAGGAATGAATCTTAACTAATTAATACCAAATTTTAATAGGAACAAAAATTAGTCTCCTCACTTGATGCTATAAATTGTACCACTACGGTTTCTCTACTATATCGTTTTAAAAGAATAAATTCAAAAATCAATCGTGAAAACTATTTCCTACATCATTATGAAATTAATCAATAATGGTGTTGAATTTTAAAGTAAACCCAGTTTCCTCCATCAACATCTCCAACGCTCAAAAGGTGTGGAAGATAGTGGTCAGAATTGCACGACTATGGAGATCACCTAACAGGAAGCAGTCAGATGCACCAGACTTCATTGAAATATAAAACTCGAAATTAATGATAAAAATATCACAGCTTCGATCTTTTTTAGTTAATTCAAAAATTATGAAATAAATTAAATAATTTAAATTTGAAATATTTAGAGCATTGAAATAATAAATTAAGTAATTAAATTAAGTATAGTAATTAATGTTTATATAAAAATTGTAAAAATAATAGAGCATTGAAATATTTAAATTTTAAAATCAAAATAAATATAAGCGAACCCTCCAATAAATTTGAAAATTTTGAAATATTTTTAAATCAATTTAAAAACTTTAAAGGGAAGGTTATAAATTAAGTAATTTTTAATGTAAATTTCAAATTTCACCGGTGTTAATTAATTTGATTAATAAATATAATGCCAAAATTCAGCAAATTTCAAATTTGGAATAAATTCTTAAAATATAAGTAAATATTTATGGTTATCAATATATAAGGTGTGTTTTTCTCGTACGGCAGAAACGTTTCTCCTTCTTTTTAGCTTTTTATTTTTCCCTTTCTCAATTTCTCTTCCTCATTATCAGATCAAGGTTTCCTCTCATTATATAGATGTTTCTACCCTAAGGCTACGATCTTCTTCAAATTTTTGAGGTTTTTCTCTTTCTCGCAATGAATCTTCTCTCAAAAATGTTGACTCTTTTATTTTAATTTTTATAGTTTTTTATAACATTAGTTTTTTAGTGTTGTCCATACTTGCATCTCACAGTTTCTTTTTTCCTTGGGTGCGTATTATCTTCAAGAAGGTGATTCTTTATTTACATTTTTTCTGTTACGTGTAATGCGGCATGTAATGTATTTAAGTTATCTTTTGTCTTTTTATTGTTTGATATCCTGAATTCATTTTGATTAATTGAAAATATAAATTTGAAAAGAAAAGATACCTCTTTTTTTTGATAATATTTGACTTGATGGATTTATATTGTTTCATCTTATTGATCATATGGTAAGATGAGATATTGTTTTAGATGATTCAAATTTAGGTGTTCCAAACTAAGTTGATGTATTAGTGGTGCGTACAATTCTTTGGGACATATGAAAGAAAGTTTATTTTCTATAACCTTCTCCCACGTGTTTCCTCCACCTAAGTCATTTATTTTCCTTCCAAAACAAAAAAACCAAAATCTCTGAATTTTTTTCTATTCTATTAATTTCGAATTTTAATACTTCCTATGACAATAATCAATATATTAATATATTTAACCACTCCAGGATTTATGAAAAAAATGTAAAATAACATTAACTCAAGAAAATATTTTTTTTATGAAAGCATGAATATATTATATTTTAATTTATTTTTAACCTAACCAGTTTGAAATTTTGATTCTTAATTTTACGTGAAATCCTTTATTTGATATATCAAATATTTAAAAAATATAAAATTAAAAAATATTGTTACATATAACATTTTAAATATTTATTTTAAAAAATTCAAAAATTTTATTGATACAATTAAGTAATTAAAAACTAAATCAATTTTGTAAAATAAATGATGAAATAATTTTTTTCAATTTTAAATATTAATTTTAATTGGAACCCTTTTATATATATATATATATATATATATATATATATATATATATATATATATATATACTTATATCTTTTTTCGAAGAAAAAAGAAGAATATATATATATATCAAAAATGAAAAATAGTATATAAAATACTTGAAATCTTTTTTTAACTAATTTGATATCATTTTCAAAAATATTGATACAAATAATTATACATAAATAATTATTTCCACTAAAAGTTGTCTTTGAAATTAATATGAAATCAAACTTTAAAACCAACTTAAATTTGATTTTCAAATTTAAACAATCTAATGCATAAACAATCTAATTAATATTGAATTACCCTCTAACCATGCTATAAATAGTAGATACTTTTATCAAGTTATAAATAGCATTGTATTAATACGTTATAAATAATAATTGATCCTTTTTAATTAATTGAGAAATTCTAAAATATTTTAATTTAAATATAAAACAAATTTCTAATATACCATTAATTATAAAAATCATTAATGACTAATTATGTTCCAAATAAAATTAGCAATAATTACATATTATAAAATATAATTATATTAAGTTACAAATTAAATTTAAATTAAATTTTAATATTCTGATTCCCTCCATTAAACAAAGATGGTTTTTTCTTCAGGTATGGGCATGGAGGAATAGCTAAAACATTTGTATGGAACACTCTATCGGCATCCATTAGATCGAGATGTGATATTGTCATTGATGATGCCTCGAGTAGGTTTGCAGCAGTGTTGTTGCCTGAAGAGAGGATGGCGCACTCCAGGCTAAAGATTCTTATACCAATAATCGAGGAATCAACATTACAAAATAACATCTAAATATAGCACAGGATGTGGCGTGGTAGTTAGCTAACTTTGTCTCTCGGCCATGCAGAAGGGGTTATTAATGGTTAAAATCATTTAAATTGGAGTGGCTCTAGCAATTGTTTTGACAAGGCATGTGCTTTAACTTAGTAGGGGTAAGTGATTAATGATAAAAATTATTAAAAGATATTATTCTTTCAAACATATTTTATATTTAAATTATTAATTATAATTATATAAGTAGAGAAATAATTTTAAATAATATCATATGATAATATAAAATTAGTCTATATTTACTATTAAAAAATTAATATATATACATATATATATATATATATATATATATATAAGTAGCCTATTTTATTGTAAGTCAATAATTATTTTGTGTATTTTTATTATAATATAAATAACGAAAAATAATGTTAACTAAGTAGTAGTAAGTGATAATGAAAATTTAATTATTTTATATGAGTAAATTCAATATTTTCACCATTTATAAATAATTTTATTTTTTAATTAAATTTATCAGTATCTAAATAATTTAATTTAACAATAACAATTAGTAATTGATAAGTAATAAAATTAATATTTTATTAAAATAAAAAATTTATATTTATTAATTAATATTATTATAAATTATATAAAATATAAATATTGAAATTAATTTTGGGTCATGGTAATAAACAAACAAAAAACTGATATCCTATCCTGTCAGGATAATTTCTATCCTAGCTCCCCTCAGGATAACTTTTACACATGATGGACATGATAGGATAAGGGACATGATAGTGTTATCCTATCCTGCTGGCGCAACAAACAACAGATAACAACATGATATGATTACTATCCTATCCTGTCTATCAAACGGGCCCTTAAAGTTAGATAGAACAAGATAATTCATGAAGTTTTTGTTGTGGTATCGATGAGTCAAAGCCCAATAAACAAAAAAAGAAAGAAGCTACTTTACTTCGGCCTAAACAAAGAACAATCAAATTTGACCTATAAAAAAAACAAATAGGTTATATAATTAATGTACAAATCGAGAGAGAAAAAACAAATGGGGATGTAGCTCAGATGGTAGAGCGCTCGCTTAGCATGCGAGAGGTACGGGGATCGATACCCCGCATCTCCATCTTATTTTAATATTTTTCCGAAAAAATAGCTCAACAATAATTTTAGTTTATCCAAAGTTACCTGTGCAGGCCAACTAGTTTTATATTTATTTTATCGTATTCATTTATTTATATTTCTTTAATATGTTACTTATATTTTTTATCCTTATTTTTTGAAGAGAAAATGTGAAATAGAAAATATTAATCTAGTTTTGAAAAATTAAAGGAAAAAAAAGTTTGAAAAACTAATTGAATATCAACATGACGCTCTTGATAAATTTGTTACTATTCATAAAAATGATGTAGAAGCAAGTTTAATAGGTGAAATGGAGCTATCTTATCTATTGAAAGAAAAATGTTAGAATTGTTTGATTACAAAACTGTGATAAATAATTTCACAGCTCAAAAAACTTGAAAATTAATATTAAAAATTGGTAATTCATATAATATATTAAGCCTCTTTAAAATTCTTATCAAAAGAAAATGCTTTAACATTTTTATCTAGGCCCCAAAAGTCTATACACGGCCCCGCGATATGTAAGACACAACTGTGATGATAATTAATAAATTTAATTCCTTAATTTGCTAAATAATAATTTCAACCCAAGAGCTTCTGATTGAAACTTTCACAATTTTGTACCCAACCACATGTCATGTTTCCCATCAAGATTATATTATACAGTACTTGATCATGACTGAAATTGACCTTTGATTGGTTCAGTGCCCTTTAAAAGCTTTGGCAGTAGCAATTAACATCACAAAATCCATTAAATTGAGATTTGGTAACTAAAAGAATCACTATAATACAACATGTGGAAGAGCTCTTCTCCTAGCAAACTCGAATACATTAAGAAAGTGGCAAATTAAGAGATTGAACAGTGACCTAGACCTCCTTCAATGCATTGAATGATTTGATAAGCCTTGCGTACAAGTTAGTTCAAATGTTTAAATGCAACTTTATTGCACCATTCATCAATAGCCAATGTATGTCAAGAGGAACCCCTAAAAATGAAGATGCATGAACATGAATTTCAAGATTGGATCGGATAGTATGATCTGAGAACTGTTTGAATATAAATGAAAAATATCTTGTATGAGTAATATCTAAGCGAAATGTAGAGTAACTAAAGATTACTTGTTTTCATATTTGTTTGTTTTTCTTGATTTCTGTTCACGCAGTAAACCTCAAAGAGACCAAGTTTATGACACAAAGGATGAAACCAAGACTCAATCCCTTTTTTCATATTTAAAGTGAATATGAGGCGCTCTACTTTCAACAAAGCCTCTCTATATATTAGCAAAACCCTAACTCGTTGCATAACCACTCTCATCCACATAGTTACAAATAACAGGTACTGGGGGAGTACACTTTGGCCTATTTCACTTACCAAATATCTAGTCCAGTTCAATAAAGCACATGGGAAAATGATAAATATATTGCCTGTTCTTGAAAGAAAAGGGAAAAAGAATTGAGAAATCAAAGATGCATAGATGAACTTTGTATTCTTATTATTCTGCACTTCTATTCTAATTTATTCATGGTTACAAGCTCTGTATTTATACAGAGAGAACGATCAGTAGGTCTCTATGACGCTGCAGGTCTCTCCTTTATCTACGCCACTGTGCCAGACGATTAGTAGTCACCTTTGACGGTAGGTCATCCTCCAAAGAAAAAGTCATGCGCCTGTCAATAGGCGGATCCACTAGCTGTCGCCCATAGATTATATCATCGAGAACTAATAGCGTCTAATATACTTCGCGGAGGAACGGTAATTCAGATAGTCCCTTGGTGATAACGAACATCCACAGTCAAACCATAACGATATCATCATGTAGTCCTAATCCATCCGGTATACGTAGCGGAACGGTAGATACGGCTGTAACTCCACACATCTCCAACATCCTGATTTAGCAACTGGCTTTCATCGTGCCTCGGGTATGGTACTTGGTGAAACGGATACTCCTCCATCTATCGATAAGCGCCCACACAACACGCATTCAAACAAGCAAGAGTCAACTCAAACAGACAAAACCCCATAAATAATCATGTGCATAGATATCAAAGTAATTAAATCATCCAACATTTAATTAATCAATTATGAAATTCCAATTATGAAAATGCATCCCTAGGGTTAGTTTAGGATGCCACTAAAAATAAATGATCATGATAAGGTTTTATGTCAACACTGGGAAGAAGGGACGACCACAACACAGTACGCCACTTAAACAGGAACCACGGGATGACGAATAACAGGCGAACCAAAATCACAGAAACCACCGGATGACGAATACCGGGCGAACCAAAAATATAGGAACAACAACAAGGAAAATAGTCGTGTGCCCAGGGAACCACCGAAAAAGAAACAGTCGTGCGAAATCCAAAATCATGCATATGAGTTAGTCGAAATATCATAACCAACCACCCAACATTAAGGGAAAAACAGTACTTTCAAATAATAGTCAAAACCATTATCAACAGGCAAAGATATATTCTGACATTAAATAAATCACAGGGGCATGAGAATATCAAATAAACAAGCATATAATTACTTAAGCATATATTCAACATATAGCACATATTCAACATATAACATATAAGCATCATGTAACACATAATCAAATAGCACACCACACATGCAGACTTTTCTAAGACCGAGTGCCCTTACCTTGGCCTATTCCAAGCGTATAACCAATTCAAAACAGGGTCCTCCGAATGAGAGGAAAATCCTTCAAACAATAAATATAATTTGCACGTATTAATCTTACGTGAAACTCATGCATGCATGCCCATGCAAACCCTAATACGCCTTAGCTTAACTTTAATATAATTCTCCAACCTTATAAAAACTCATTCAACGTATATTCATTTCCTTATTAATTTTCAGACTATATTAAATATATAATCATTTAATAATAAAACAAATAATACTAACAACGAGTATACTCCTATTTTATTTCCAGAAAAAAATCTCCTTATATACATATATATACATATATATATATAGGGAGTCTATCAAGTGAGAGTAATGTTTATTGTGAGAGATGAGAGCATTAAATCGTGACCATTAAATCTTAACATGAATGGTGATGATTAAGACATAAAGTCACATGACTTTGACATTAAATCTCAACCACTCATGTTAGATTTAATGGTCACGATTTAATGTTCTCATTTCTCATAATAAACATTGCTCTCACTTGATACTCATGTTTTAATTCAAACTATTAATTATTATCCCAATAGTTTAAATAATTATTTCCTAACAAAATATCCTTAAATGTTATGCTTTAAAAGCACAAGAAAAATATCTACTTTAATTATTATATGGCCTGCGGCCATGTATGCATATTATATATATTTTTTCAATTTTTCTAACTACCAAAATAACCCTTAAACTCAAAAATTAATTTTAAATATTAACATAATGTCTTATCAGTATTTCAATTTGAAAATCTACTCATAAAAACCTTGTAAATTTTGAATAGCATATATTTATGAGCATATCTCTATTTTTTTCAAACAAATCCTAACCACATGTATTTCTAGTATTTTTTTTGTTACAGCATTCTAGTATTTATTCAAAATTAAAACTTAACAAAATATCTAATAATTAAAAATACAAAACTCTAACCTCATGATATCTATGATATGAAAATTAAAAATTCTATGCTCGTGCATATTATAATTTTTGAACTATATATATATATATATAGCAAAAATCTAATTTTTCCAACAACCAAATCTAATCTCTAACAATAATATTTCAAAAAAAATTAAATCTAATCAAATTTTAAATATAAAAACTGATTATATTCAGATTATTAATTTTAATTTAAATTTAAATTTCCTATAATAGATAATTATCAACAATAAATAAAATACTCAAATAATTACAAAAAATCTATCTTAAAACCATAAAGATAAAAAACAACTAAAGCCCTAAAAATCTACTATAGTGCCGCGGCTAACAACACTAAGGGCAAGAGATTTTTTAAATTTTTAGATCAAACTTATATTTTATTGCAACCTCTTGAGATTTTTGATGAAGAACTACGATGAACAAACAACAAAAACTTTAACGCTCATGTGAAAACAAGATCTAAACCCCCAAACCCTCGTGAACTTGATGATTCTAACATGATCATTACATGCAAACTAAGAACTTAATCTTAGATAAATGATTCACCAACCTCGATCATAAGAAGAAAAGAAGAAGAGCTCCTCCAAGAAAGAAGAAATTTGAACAAGAGGGAGGAAGAAGGCTATGAGTATGAGAAATTCTAACAACTGAAAACTAAAAGAGAACTTTCCCGGTGTGGGAGAGAACTCGAATTTCTCTCTAGGGTGAGGAGAAGGATTTTTCTATTTCCTGGTGAAGTAGAAACTAGGAGGATTTGCAGACTATTTATAGCTGAAAACTCAGGTAAGACCTATTTATCTATCAAGTAGCCTCAGCATTATCTTTAATTAAAATCAATAAATTAAAAATAAAATCTAAATTGAAAACCCTAGATTCCAAGGAATATTCCTTCTCTAGAAGGTTCTTAATTATAATTTAACTAAAACACTTAATTGGGCAAAAAGACACATAAAATGAACTTAAACACAAAATAGCCCAAACCTACTCAAATAAATGAGTAGGTCGCGGCCTACAACACATATATGCATACATTATTTTTTTTTCTCTTATATAATCACACAATAAAACAAGAAATATTTTCATAGGAAAATATAGCATATAAATCGCACCATACAAAATAAAAAAGAAAAATATTTTTCTTTTATCTGAATTTAATAACTAAAGCCAACCATCATAAATAATCTTTATAAAAGCATCCAATAATAATAATAATAATAATAATAATAATAATAATAATAATAATAATAATAATATCTAATAATACTTAATATATTAAAAAATACTAAAATATCCTCAAACTATTTCTAGGGTATTACCGTTTGCGAATATACCACTACCTTAACAAAAGCTAATTTCTCTTTCCATATTTGCACTTACATTTATTGATTTTTCAATACTACACTGAATTAAAAGTTTGATCTTAAATAGGGGTAAATAGGGAAGATTGTACAATTTTTTTCAAAACCAATGCATCAACTACCTTTATCATTTATTTTCTTAAAAGCGTGAATTTTACAATGTTAACTTATAATTAGGGACAGAGGGAGGGAGTAGTATTTGGGTAATTAAAAGGCTTAATAGCACTTTTGGTCCCTCACTTATCACGATTTGGCACTTTTGGTCCCTAACAAAAAAGTAGCCTAAATAGTCCCTCACTTTGTCAAACGACAATAGTTTTGGTCCCCGTCACTATTCCGTTAAAAAACTAACGTTTTCTATTAAAAATTAACTAAAACCTTTTTTTTAAACAAAAAAACTTTTAAAATGAAAATTTTCAATGCAATACAGGTTTGGTTGTTTACACAATCATGATTTCTTCATCTTCATCATTCTTCATCTCCATCCTCATCCTTCTCCTTTTTCTTCTCCCTTTTTGGGTTAAAAATTAAATTAAAAAGAAGAAACCAAGAATTTCGTCTTCATTTTTTGTGATTCTTCATCTTCTTCAACCATCATCATCATCATCATCTTCATCTCCAACGTCTTATATTCCAGAACTTAAAAAGCCCAGAACTTACCACCATTTTCAATCATGAATCTACAAAACCCCAACTCCCAACCACTACCAGATATAGAAAAAGATGAAAAAGATGAACTCGTAGCAGAGAAGCACATCGAGAGGAAGAGATTGAGAACATAAATCCACGACTTCATGTCTGGTGACAAGATGAAAAAAAAACCGAGTACATGATGAAGTTGCCAACGGAAATCAAATCGTATAAAATCAGCCCCAAACCCATAGGCCCCCACTACGACACTCAAATCTCAAGTAGAAGAAGGTGAGAGGGAGCAATAAACCCAATCTCAAACAAGCCCAGAATAATTTCGAACAAAAACAACAAAGGAGAAACAATCTAAGATTTCTGGGTGTGTGAAGAGGAACTCGTAGCAGAGAAGGAGAAGAGGGCTCGAGATGAAGGTGAAGGCATGTTTCCAATATGGCCTCCACCCCTCTTCCATTCACCGTCAAGCCAAAATCCCCAAACAAACTCTGCAATTTTAGAGCTCAATTGCGAAGGAACTCGCAACAGAGAAGGAGAAGAGGACTTGAGATGAAGGTGAAGGCATGCTTCCAAGTTAGGAGAGGAACAGAGCAACAATGGCAGACGGCGGCGGCCTCAAGCAGAGTAGCTGCGGTGACGGGCCACAAGCGGAAAGAGAGCAGCAGCAGCGGCGAGAAACAGAAGTGATGACGGCGCTGTGGTGGTCGAGGATGGAGAGGGAAGGAGGAAACCAGTGGTGTGTCGAATTGGAGGAGGTGTGGTGGTGAAAGAGAGAAGAGGGCGACGGATGGTGAAGAGAAGAGAGGGCTAGGGCTTTCTGAAAGAGAGAGAGGGAAGGAGGAAACCGGAAATAGAGGTCTGTTTTGTTTTGTTTTTTTTTTTTTAACTGTTAAATATTGGATGGAAACGTTAGTTTTTTAACGGAATAATGACGGAGGACCAAAACTGCTGTCGTTTGACAAAGTGAGGGACTGTTTAGGAAATTTTTTTTTGTTAGGGACCAAAAGTGCCAAATCATAGTAAGTGAGGGATCAAAAATGCTATTAAGCCTAATTAATATGATGCCAGATGATGATGAATACGGTAAAGACCTATTTTTATATAAACTGAAGTAAATTTTGAAATGACTTTTTGCAGTTCAGAGCATCAAAGATTTTGACTGTTGTCGGTTTTCTTACCGCAAATCCACAATAATTTGTAGGGCATTAGTTTTGGTGCCACCCCCTATTGATTCTCATGCCACCCGTTTTAATAGTATTTTACCTAAATACCCTTAAAAACTAATTTTATTCCTAACATATCCTCTTACCCCGTTTTAAGTTCGCACTTAATAAGTGCGTTTAATTTTCGCACTTATTATGTGCGAATCAACCTTCATTGAGAAGATGCAGCCTCTGTTTCGCACTTATAAGTGCGAAATTTATAAAAAAAATGATTTTATTCGCATAATAAGTGCGTCGCATAATAACAAAATACTTTAAAAAAAAAAAACAATTCGCACATCGCACATAAAAGTGCGAAACTTAGAAAAAAAAATGATTTTATTCGTACTCTAGTGTGCGTCACATGATTAGTTTTGGAAAAAAATATTTTTTTTAAAAAAAATACCAATTCGCACTCAAAAGTGCGAAGTTTAGAAAAAAAAAGACTTTATTCGCACTCATGAGTGCGTTACATAATCACTTCTGAAACGAATTAATTTTTTTAAAAAATCGCACTCAAATGTGTGAAAATTAGAAGAAAAAAAATATTTTCGCACTCAATAAGTGTGAAATTGAGAAAAAAAGTGTATATTTTCGCACTTAATAATTGCAAAAATAACAATAATTTTTTTTTTTTTTTTTACGTCAAAGGGATATTTTAGGATTTTAAAAATTATAGAATAGCATAAAGATTAATGGGAATGAGATTAAAACTAATGCGTTAATTTCAATAATTTGTAACTAACAAATCATATATAGGTACTTACAACTGAGAGACAATGTACATTTATGATGGATGTTTCTCCTTTAATTTTGGCCTACAGTTTAATATTACCGTTGAAATAGTCCAGCTACTTTCTAACACATTAATAGGTGTTCATTTGACCATAGGTCGACTAATAAAGATACATTTGGATTATTTTATAAGCTGTAGGTTCTATATGAATATTGTTAACATGAAATTTACTATTATTTTTCTAGTTATTTTACATGTGTTTTTACTTAGTTTTTATTTTACTTTATAAAGTTTATATAGTGTTTTCAAGCATTCTTAAGATTTTTAATCATAATCCTAAAAACCCTAAAGTTAAAGATTATAATTAAAAATACTTAAAAATACGAGATAAACTTTATAAATAAAATAAAGATAAATTTAAAACACATGCAAAATATCTAGAAAAGTAGTTCTAAATCTGGGGCCAATAAATATGATTGAAATCACCTAGAACGTGAACAACGAACGTGGATGGAAGCGCCGGCGGAGGAGGAACAGAAGCGAGGCGGCGCGGCGGTGGAAGGAGGAACTGAAGCGCCAAGAGGAGATTCGGCGGTGGAAGAGAGGAAGAGAGGTGCGGCGCATCCAAATGATTCAGCTTCACAGATTGGGAATTAGGGTTCCTCTATTTCCCTTTTATCCAGATTTGACTTTAAAAAAAAACAACGTCGTTTTACGGCAAAAACGCACCGAATGCGTGCTTTTTTTCATTTTTTTGAGCAGGGAAATCGGGTAGGCATCCACACCAGGTGCGCACCCAGTGCCGATACTAGCCAAAAAAATGGCGTACCGGTGCTACTCAGAGAAAACCCGTCAATGTAAAATACTAACTCATGTTTTTATTACAGTAGTTTTTAAAAGTTATAATTAAAGTTTTTACTATCATTAAATATATCTTCAATTTGTATTAAAATCTCCAAATTCTTCTAACCCACCTAATGGAATACATTTAGTAACAGTATTAAATTAAATAAGGATAATTTGAAAATTAATTAATACAAATTAAGATTAAAGCTGGTTCTTGTAAAAACGATTAAACTAGACGTCTGTTTTGATTTTTCAAATAAGGAACGGGGTGATAAAACAGTTGGTACTCAAAAATTGGTTGTTTCACAACAACTATAAATGAGTGAGCCGAAAATACATAATAACTAATTCGCGAGTGGCAAGCTGTTTGCTATCAGGGTAGATAGTAGCAGAATAAAAAGAAACCTTCCATCTGGACGAGGTTTATTGAAAAATACAGAAGCTTCGGCATGAGAGTGAAGATATTTTCATGTATGAGCTCAGAATGAATTCAGGTTTAAACATGTGGAAATCAGATGGTTCTTTCTTTTAAATGTAGGAATAATTGTTACAAGTTTAAGATCAACTGATACAAGCAAGATTAGTTTTCCAAGCAGACTAGGAGTGATAGACATGAACGCCCTAAGATTTATAGTGGTTTGCGTGGAATCAGGACGTGGATTAGTTGTTATAGACCCGAAGAATTATTGCAGGAAGCCAAGACTCTTCAATTTGTACAAACACATAATAAAAATATAAACAAATTTGCTGTACTTTTTGTTCATTTTCCCGTTCTTGACTTAATTCATCCCTTTATTTATTGCAATTTGCCCTTCACTTTAAGTTTTATTTATTTATTTAGTTGTTTGAGTTATTTATTAGCGAGTTTTCTTCATTACCTTATTCAACTACTATTTACCACTTCTCAATAACATCAACTTAAAGTTTTTTAGAGTATCTTAAGAACCTGCATTGAAAAACACAATTTTTTTTAAGTAATCATTTTCATTATGTTAGTTTCTACCCGATTTACACCGCAGTCCCTAGACATAATTCTATTAGAACCAACAAAAACATTTTTCTTTTAACAATATATTACCTTCTTAATTGTCAGTTTCCTTTTGGCCATGTATTCTTTTGGTGTAAAGTGAATAAAAACAGAAAATAGATTTATACAAAAGACAAGTGATTTACATATATTTAATATTTGAACATTTACACTCAAGGGTGTTAGGATTGTTGACTAAGTGTATAAATGGAAAAATAAATGTTACCCTATTGTTTTTAGTTATAATTTATACACACCTCTATTTTTTTTATTGTAATTTACTAATAATTAACTACTAATATTTGTCAATAATAAAAAAAATTAAAAATAAAATTTTCACCATCTTTTTCTACCTATCTCTCTTCTTTTCATATCACATCATCTATGATATCTCTCATTTTTCTCTCGTTCCTTTATTTTCTAACTAGGTGGAGGTAGCGTTGGGATGTTCACTAACATTTATTCATTGTTTTTGTGAGTAAAACTTGCGAGTCCTAGCGTGTAGAATCAAAGCTAAGAAAGTGCCAAAGAAACAAAGGGAACCCCAGATGATGAAAGTGTTTCTGTAGCATTCCATGCCTATGCATTTCCCATGTCCATGCCCTTCCATGTGGTAAACAATTGCAGCCAAGTATCCAAACAGAAAGGAGCCCACTGGAATGTTGGCCACCACCAAATTATGGTTCACAGAGAAATTCTTTGTCCCAAATAACTCGGTGGTTGTGGTAACAGCAATGGAAGTGATTGCTCCCGTACACACACCAATTATGGCAGTGCTAATATAGAGGGTGAGGTGAGTTTTGTTGAGAAGTAAGAAGAATGCCCCTGCTGTTGGAACCATCAATGCCACCATGGAAGCTGGCCTTGAGATTCTACTCTTGCCCCTACATGCATGCCAAGTAGTTGGAGATATCAAATTGTCATTAAGAGGAGAAGCATAATTTAAGGAAAAAGTTCGGTTGAAACCCCAAAAACACCCGCACTAAGAGACAAATAGAAATAGAAAGAGTGGAAAATGAGATATATGATGAGTGATGCAATAGGAAAATAAGAGAGATATGTGTCTAGAAAATAGGTGAAAATGTGATGAAAGATAAAGGAATTTGGATTCTCTGCATTAAATTATTAATTCCTAAGCTCACGCAGTCATATAGTACGACAAAAACTTCAACTAGTCTCTAAGACCAATCTTGATGAAATATATAAGTCGACCTATCTTGATAAAACAATGCATATTTCTTGACTGCATGAATGTAGTATTGCCCTAACAAAAGGAAAACCAAATCCAAGATACAGTGGGCTGTGTCAGGGTTTTAAATTACAGCTCACAATTGCAATTGCAGCCGCAACGTAAAGGGTTTTGGAGTTCCAGTAATGGCATCATGACCGCAATTGCAACCGTATAAACCCGCATTTATCTACAATTCCACAACATAATCACAACTACAATAATGACGATTGCAACCACAATTTAAAACCTAAAACTCATAATTTAACAGTTGTTTGTCTTCATTGATGTATGTCAACTAACACATTTACCGTCATTATTTGAATTATATGACAATTTAACTGCACTAGTAGAGGTTGGTATTAGACATGAAGAGGAGGGTAGAGAATATGCAAGTTACCTGTAAAAGTAGTCCAAAAGAGATGGCATGAGACGGCCAAAGAACCCAAAAGAGGAAGACAAAGACACCAGTGATGAAGTACCAGAACAGCCCCTGGATTCAGCTATTTGTCCCAAGTTATTAAGAAACACTAAACCAAGTGTTGCCCCGAATAAATAGACAAAAAAATATAACCAGAAATCTACTCTTGTCAGCATCAACTTCACTCCAATTTCTTCTCTGATACCTTGATCCTTTAGAACTTCATCACTAGTTTCACCCTCTTTCTCTTCATTTTTGGTTGGACAATCCTCTACTGTAAAATGATAGACTCTTAGTTTTTCTCTATTGGAGTGCCAAGACCCTACTAATGCACTTATCATTAATGAAAATGGAACTAACAGAGGGAGGAAAAGGGACACTAGAATACCAACAAGGTTACTCATTGGAGATATTTTACTTGAGACAAATTGCAAGCTACTCATAACAGCATAAATTCCAGTGGTAATTGTAACAACAAACATAACAACAAATCCCACACCCATGTGTTTAGCCTTTGTGACTTCAATTTCCCTGACTAGTGGAGCTGCAATAAGGCAAACTATCACAGGCATCACAGAGTTTAGAAACAGAAAGATTCTAGCTTTTTTGTTGTGTCCAGGGATAGCATCAACAATGCTGGTGTAAATCTTTGCACTTAATCCTTGGTAACTAGTTGTTATTCCCACAGCGACTTGGCGATGAGAAGAGAAGTTTCTTATTGTGACAACATAGCAGACAGTGTTGATCCAACAAATGCTGTTCCCTGCTAGAACAGTGAGAAAGAAGACATGCCAATAGGACAGAGAGGAAATTTGGTTTGTTATGAAGAGATATTGAACACCATAGCCGATTAACCCGAGAGTCGAACCGATCATGAGGACAAGCCAAAGGGGAAGGTGAACAGCAGCCATGCCAGAAAAACAGCCAAAAAGTTTGCCTGCATCAGAGGCAAAAGCAAGGTTATTGAGCTGAACTTGGGACATGGAAAGGGATTGCTTCAGCTGGGAGGAGTAAGCAGGGAAATTTGTGTTTGTGCCATTTATGGCTTGGAGCCAAATGATGCCCACAAGGCCTAGCCATTGAAAATAATTTGATGATTGCATGGTGAAGAAGCTAGTGGGAAAATTTTAGTTTGCACTTGTTAACTCACTGTGATGGCCTATTTGTTGGGAAGAAAAAGGAGGAAGTGCGAGAACTTAAGGACCAAAATTATCTATCTCCAATGCTATCTTATTTTTTCTGTCTTACCAATGAAATTTTATTACGTCAAATAGAAAGAAAAAAAAGCATAAGTTGGTTACAATTTTACCGGTGTGGTTTTTAACGTATGTGACAAAATTTTATTGGTGAGACAGAAAAATGTTCAATAACACTCAAAGGAATTAACTAATGTGTGAACGATGATCAAAATTTTATAGGCCTAATTAATGTGTGAACAATGAAAGGAACACTGGAATGATGTGGCTAGACATGTAAAATGTGGTTTTCTATCAACCACCAGCTATTCTTGAAATGATTGTGTGAGAGGAATTGGCATCTATATGTTATGGCACGAATTCAGGAGCATTTATTAATGGTTTTGATTATGTGGGAAATCTCTAAAAAAACAAGTTTTAATGTTACAAAACTCTCTTTAAGCATGGAGATTGATAGAAAGCGAAATTGTATGTAAGTGGAAAAATGTACCCAGAACAAAAGATTAATCTCTCTCTAATTTCAGTTTCATGCTTTACACTGTCATGGTATATTACTCACAAGGAGTAATGAATGTGATGTATGATTGTGACGTATTCATAGACATTTTTTAGGTATAGACATCAAAAAAAAGAAAGAAAAAGAAGAGAGATAAGTAATGAATGTGATGTATGATTGATGTGATAAAAAGTAAAAAAAAAAAAAAATATATTTATAAGTGTCTACCCTATTTATATATATGTTTATCAATATTTTTGGCCCGAGTATATTGGTCGGTTGGGCTTGCAAGAGAATTTGTGATTTTGATGTCATGCGTGACATAGATGTAGGCCACGTAGATTTATATAGGAAAAGGATGGGTTAACACTAATTTCACAACCAAAGAGAGATAAAAATATAAAAGAAAAATTAGAAATGTCATGTTAATAGGAAAAAAGAGAAATATAAAGTAAAAGCTTGTCGAAATGAGATGAAAGGAAAAATAAGATAAATATATGAAATTTGTCATAACACAAGTAAGTGAATAAGTGAAAATTGATATGTGTGTTTGGAAACCAGCTAATTAAAGGTATTTAAAGAACTTTCCAGCCAAGTTAATGTGTGCATCACCAAATTCCAGCCCACCTATTTATCAATAACACAAAACGTAGAAGTTTTCAGTTTACAAACTGCTCTTCAAGAAAATTTGCAATTTCCAACAATTTTTACGCTATCACAAAATTTATACTATCAAAAACCTATTTACCAACATTCTGGTCACCGGTAACTACCTTGAAAAGTTGTCACCGACCTTATTTGTGGGTACTTTGAAGTTTGAAGTTACCGACTACTAAGATGGTCCTAGTTTGCCCACCTTTTAAATTCTGGAAGTTAGTTACCGATGATAAAAAACTGTGTGCATAACGTCGGAATATTCAAATTCCCCAACGGCTAGAATCTCAACAACTAGCTAGGTCGTCGATGGTCAAAACCGCCGTACTTGATATTTACCAATGACTTTAAAGATGAAGATTCAAATTATGGATGGTATTAGTCGTCAGTAATTCCTCAATCATCTCATTAATGAGGCCGTTGATTTACTGACGATCAAAACTATCACTAATTTAAATTTTGACGGTCTCCTCAATCATCTAATTTAATTTGTGTGTTCAGTGGTCAATAATTGTTTGCAAAGTCATCACATGACTTGTTTAACCAAAAATAGGTTTTGATTTTCTTTTTGGGGGCTTTTAGCTTCTCTAGAAGTTCCCTAACTAATATAGTACTATTATTTTGGGCCTTCATTGGTCTTTCCCAGGAAAGAGATGATTATGCTCTCTACTGTGATGCTCGTGTTGTAAAAATCCAGAGGAGGCTTCATGATGTGACAAAGTGCAAGTGCATCTTCATTGTTCGATTTCTCCATGAAAACTCTGAGGTAATCTTCAATATATTTTTTCCTTGTCACAAACGCCATTAGTTTGTTATTTTATTAGCTTTTTAAAAGTAACTTTCCATAATTGAATCTGCTTTGTCTACGTAAATAGAAACCATGAAACCATGAATGTGGAAGGGGGTTTCAGATATTTTGAATCTGGGGGATTTGGGGAGTCTAATGATTTCTTGGAACATATAAATGATTCTGGAGATGACTGGGAAGAGACTTAAATTTACCGGTTGGGTCGATGTTTCTTAAAGGTGGAAATTAAAGAAGATTAAAAAATGTCAACAAGTAGCTTTTGAAATAATCAATTATTTCTAATGTATTTCTATGTTAAAGGCAATTGACTCGTTTGTCACTGCATAAAAAATGGAATTTGTTTTAAGTGATTTTGTGAAAAGCAGAAATTCATTTATGTTTGTCTATAAATATAGTAAATATTTTTCGCTTTAAGAAGTGATTTTAAATTGTTTGGATACAAAAGATTTTTATATAAATTAAGGGTATTTTTTGACAGTGTAAAAGTTTAAAGAGAGTGTTTTGTTATGTTTCTTTTAGTTCCACCATTTTCAACGAAACTAAAGTGTATAATTCCAGGAGCCTTATGTTATATACTGTTCCATCTTAAAAACATGAGAAACACAGAACGTACCCTATATGTATTATTCCTTTCTCTTCCAACTTATCTACCAAACGCTACCTTAACGTTGCATACTTACATTATATTTACAAAACTCATATGTTTTATGACAAATTAGCAATAAGCAGGTCACAGGTGGAAAACGTGAAAAATAGAAGCAAAAGAAGAAAAAAAGTCAATTTTACGATACAGAGATAAGTACACGACAATGGAGCTTTTGAGGTACGGTTGTGCTTAGTTAATTTTGAGGAGAACGACGATGCATTTTAGCATGCACGACTGTGCGTAGTGGTGCAACCTGAAGAATTTTGTAGCCCTAAATACATTCTCTTTAAGGGAGACAACACACAACACACGGGACAAAGATAGGAAGAGTTAGAGAATCAAGACCGGAGTGAGAATACGAAGCTGAGGACTGTTGGAGTGCTTAGGCATAGCTATATATTGTGAAATTATTTTTCATCTCCTAACTTTGTATGGAGTTAGCTACTAGGTTTATCGTCTCTTCACCTTTTATCATGAGAAGTTAAACATCCTTTCTCGACGTTGCGATGTAGGAGATTATTTGAACCCAATTTTTGAATATATTTATTATTCAGTTTCTATATGTTTGGTGTTTCTTCTCTGCGCTTAATGATATTTCGACGTAATTAAACATATATGGTAAAACGCGTTTTTCGTGTAGTGAAACATGTCCCCACTTGGAGGGCGAGTCGTTCAAGGGTTTCCCACGGCTCCCCTTCAGTATGGGCAAGTTTCCATCGCAAGGCAAAGCGAGGGTCTTATAATCGGCAGTCCACAACAGCCATACCTATCCCAGTAGAATACATTGCTCACTGGGGGTAACTCATTGATCCATCCACAACCAATGGTAGTCGAGGCTGCATTGATCAGCGCTCCCCCATGGGTTGGAAGAGATAACATCCAACAATGGGCGCCAACTTACAATACTGAATTTGGAGGCATACCTGAGCAATAGTTCTTTGAATAGCAAGCACCACCAGTTGTTCATTATCAGACGCCACCGCCCCAAGCAAGGCAAGTGCCTTTAGTCGTTATCGAGAATCAGCCACCTAATGTTCAAGTGTTTAGACACCAGGCTAATCCTCCTAATGTTGGGGACCCTAGGAGACCAATCTTCATCGGTATGAATATGATTGTCGATGCTATTAGGCGACATTTTGGCGTTCAGTTACGACCATTCGATAGGCCAGTCTATCAGAAGTCGTACCCTGAATGGGTCGATAGGACAATACCTTTTCCGAGGAATTTCAAAGTCCCTGACTTCACCACTTTTTCAGGCGAAGATGAAAAATCTACCATGGAACACATAGGTCGATTCACGGCTCAATGTGGGGAGGCGAATCAAAACGAGTTTTACAAGCTGCAGTTTTTCCCTCTGCCTCTAACAGGGGCAACATTCGGCCAGTACACTTCTTTGCCCCCTGACTCTATGCAAAATTGGGCAAACATGGAAAGAAGGTTCCATAACAGGTTTTATAGGCCATATCCTGATATCTCGGTAGCTGATTTGATGTCTACCCATCAAAGGGCTGATGAATCGGTTAACGATTACCTGGAAAGGTTCAAGATGCTTAAGAGCCAATACGAGGTACAATTATTAGAGTTTAAGTACGCAGATATTGCAACAAAAAATATGCACCATCTGCTGATGGACAAGTTGATCACCTGAGAGTGCAATAAGTTGACCCAATTGGCAGCCAAGGCATCATGCACCGAGTATTTTATCAAGGAAAAAGAATTGAAGCGGTCAAATAGGCTAGGAAAAGGGCCCCACTTATTATCCATAATTGATGATGAGACCATGGATGAAACGGGTGAGGATCCCTAGGGGACGTCATGGCCTTAGAACTCGTAGGGGGAAACCCTATGTTTATCAGCCCTAAGGCCTTCAAAGGACAAGGATATGGACAGCCGAGAGGATATGTCTTTGACATCTATCGTTCATATCAAATCTTTGACTCTCTCTTGAAGGACTAATAGGTCAAACTGCCAAATGGACACAAGATCCCTTCATCTGAAGAGCTTAAGGAGAAGAAGTACTGCAAGTGGCACAAATTTTACAGCCACTAGACTGTCGATTGTGTCGTTCTTAAGAATGTTTTCCAAATGTCTATCAAAAATGGGCAGTTGAGAATGATAGATAAGCCGCAGGAAAATTTAAATATTGATACTGACCACTTTCCCAAGCTGCTTCCAACATGGTAGCCTTTGAAGGAAGGACCTCTATAACCAAGAAGTGGGTCAGAAAGAAAGAAGTACGATCTCATGCTCCGGGACCTAGTTCCAAACGGAATGTGTTCGATTGGCTAGAATATATGACGGCTAAGGCACCTCCATTGGCTGGGCTGATGACGCGAGAAATCTGTCAACAGAGCAAAGCTAAGAGGATACCAAAAGCCTCAGATCTAGATGGGCTGGAAAAGTTCATCCAACAACCAATAAAAAGTAAGGATACTAGGATAGTTGAGATATGTCCTTTTGAGGGAAAGACCTCTCTAAAGGTTTACCTCACAGAGAACGATTCTCTAGTACCTGGAAAGATGATTAATCCTAAGTAAGGGGTAGAGGAAGGAAAATGAGTTCTTAATGAGGACAATAAAGAACACCCACCTAAGCTAAAGTCACTCTCGCGATCTCAAAGCAGACGCAGATAAAGATCTAGAGCCATGCAGAAGATGAAGCAAACTATAAAGATGCTTGGCTTGGCAAAGACAGTAAAAAATAAAGAGATGGTCCTTTCCAGAAATAGTGGACTAGATATGAAAAGGGGAGTTACTATAGCCCATCAAGAACAGACAACACCAAGGTTTTTTGAGACAAGCAGTGACTAGCTTCGTCCAAGGGTTCAAACGTTCTTAGCCCTAGAAGGAGAGGAAGCGGGACTTGATCTTGATTTCTCGATAGCCGATGAAATGTTGAAAGCCTTACTAAAGGAGGATAATCTCTTGGATGTGTTGGTCGCTGGGGTAATTCCTTGGGATTTTATCTCATTATAGGGACAGGTTGGAATCCTAGAAGGGAATGAGGATGAGTGAGAATCACTCGTGTCTACCACTGAGGTATTCTTTCCATTCAAGAAATCCACAAAATCCTTTGTTTGTCATGGCTCATATCAATGGCAAACCCATGTCAAGGGTTTTTGTAGATCTTGGGACTGTGCTCAATGTCATGCCATTTTCAACATTGAGGAAACTGGGAAAATCCACAAAGGACCTACTTCATACCAACATGAAGATGTCTGATTTCACAAGAGGGTCGATTAAGGCTGTTGGTGTTTTGGTTGTCGACATCACGGTAGCGCCAAAAGAGAGCTGATCTACTTTCTTTGTGGTAGAAGGCAAACCCAGCTACAATGTTCTATTGGAGAGAGATCGGATGCACCCAAGCTTGTGTATACCTTCTACCTTACACCAAGTCCTGATATTCTTGGTACGTGACAGAATTGAAGTGTTCCCAGCAAATCAAAACCCCTTTGCTTCGAATATCACCATAGTCAAAGCTTTCCTGTACTCTCCAAAGATAGTGCCAGTAATGCGCACTGCAAAGATAAGGAGAGAAATAGAGGAATAGGAAGACCAATAATTGGTCGACGCACGGACTTCAGAAAGTGTGAATGAAGACACATCGTATAGTACTCCAATATGTCTTAGATACGATAACCTATCTGATGCATATTCCACCCGAATCGGATGACTTGTCCAAAGAAAGAAAACTAACGGAGGAGGACTTTCATTCTTTGATCAAAAGGCATGTCCATAGTTTTGAAGCTCGGGATCCTTTAGAGGATGTCAACTTGGGAGCTGAGCAAGAACCGATGACTATCAAAATCAGTAGCCTTTTGTCCCTAGATGATAAAGAAATCATACTGAAGGTGAAGTTCAAAGACTGATTTGCATGGAGTTACCACGAGATGCCTGGTTTATCTAGGAGACAGGAGAAGCATCGGCTGCCCACCAAGCATGCAGTAGCACCTACTAGCAAGGGTGAGGACGCACCTGTTGAACAAACTGAAGTTGCACCCCATTGAAGAAGGTGAAATTACTTCTGCTGAAGTGCATGCAACACCCGCCGAAGCAGTCCAAGCTACTGAAGCCTCTCCGTCTGCACTGAATGTCAATTCTACCCTTAATTTTAGCTTATTTTAAAATAACAATTTTTTACAAAATTAAAATAAATATCTTAAAACTTTTTAAAAATGATATTTTTAATAAGTGATTTTTTTCGGATAAAAAACTTAAACAGACGGACTCTAAAATTCTACATAAGATTTACTTTCAATAATTATTTATAAAAATTGTTTATATATCTAATGCTAATTTAATATTTTTCACAGTAGTTACTATATTTTTTATATCGAAAAAGATTGGTGTACATCTTGTTTACCACAAAAGTGGTACACCAATCAGAATATTTTTTTTAAACAAGTTAGATATGTCAAATAACAACATTCATGACTATTTTAACATTTCATCTTCATTAATGCTTTAATGTTTCATAATGTGAAATTAAAATGTACAAATTCTCGCATGCTGATACAACATAATATTTCACCATTTTAGTTTAAAGAAAATCCAAACTATCTCATTAAAAGCAAAACTTTACTAATAGCATGTTCTCCAAAGTTAATATGTTCTATGCATGTATGACCAAAAGTGTAACGGATAAAGCAGCTAGTACAGCTGCAGACGGCAGCATCTCATTCTAATTCTCCACACACCCCTTGCTTTATCAATTATTTGTTTATGAGTGGGTATTAAGTTAATGGTCCTAGTGGTTTGAACGAAGTTTGGTTTTGGTTTTCATTGAAGTAAAAGTCCGAAAATAATCTCTCTGGTTTAGGAAATAATCGAAATTGGTCCTTGTCGGAGTTGTGGCTCTGGCAAACGTAATGTTTTGGCACCGTCGTGCTTACGTGGCACTGCCACATGTTTAAATGAGGGACCAAAAGCAAATTTTTTATATAATGAGGGACCAAAATCAAATTTCTTGATTAAAAAAAATTAATTTAATAATTCTTAATCAGAAATTATTAATTACTAATCCCATATCTTCATTTTTTTCATCTTTATCTTCATCTTTCCCTATGAATTCAATATCTTCCACCATTAAAAATCAAGTTTCATGAAATTCAGAAAATATTTAAGATCTCAATGGGTGGGTGGATTTGAATTAGTTCCATGAAATACAACAAAAGCTTAAATCTTTGATGATGGTAGTGGTTGGCTGGGTTTTGTTGTGGGAACATAGAATACCCAAGAATTAGGTTTAGAAAAGAGGTCCCTATTACATGAGCCCCCTCTAGCTATATATAGTGAGGGAGCCATCAATGGCATTTAAGAGTCATAAACAACATTAAAAACTCATAAATCACACAATACGGGCTACTGGGCCTCAAAACACTTGGCCCAACAGTCTCAACCTATCGCCTCTTAGCCTGCCTACCTCACCATGTCCTGATCCTTATTCTGGTCGCCCGGTCGCCCTCTACTGGGCGAAGTGCTCGCCCAGTCCAAGTTTGAATGCAAAACCACCGGTTGAGGTGATTGAAGAGATGAGGTGGTGGTAGTGGCATGGAGAGTGGGGG
Organism: Acmispon strigosus; assembly: GCA_030819835.1. Taxonomy (NCBI): domain Eukaryota; kingdom Viridiplantae; phylum Streptophyta; class Magnoliopsida; order Fabales; family Fabaceae; genus Acmispon; species Acmispon strigosus. The sequence continues at coordinate 39,573,450 of JAUAMA010000005.1, read as the reverse complement.
AAAGGGAAATAGAAATCAAATGTGGGTTGGGGGTGGCTGGGGTGGATTGAATAGAAAGAAGATGATGATGGAGATGGAAATGGGATGAATTGATTAGAAGAATGTTGACGAATAAGGTTATTGTTGTTGGTGGAGGATGAAATTGATGGAAAATGATGAAGATGAGGATGAATAAATTCTTTTTTCTGGGTATTTCAGGGTTAATGAGAATGAAGATTAAGGATTAATATTTTTTATTAAAAAATTTAGATTAAGAAATATGATTTTGGTTCCTCATTATAATTTTTTTATTTTTGTCCCTCATTTAAACACATGGCAGTGCCACGTAAGCATGATAATGTTAAATAATCACGTTCATCGAGCCACAACTCCGACAAGGACCAATCTACTACTGTATCATCAAATGTGAGTCCTCACTTTGGAGAGTGAGGTACTCTATTTTTTCACTCTCTTCCTCCTTCTGCCACGTCATTATATTCTTCTGAAAAAGCTATTTCCTCACTCCGTGATTTACACGCTCTCTACTCACGACTGGTTTCAGTTCTGATATGCCTCCTTTCCTTCTTTAATACTATATCACCAACCCAACTCTCGAATTGTTTCTGCAACATCTTCTCCTTTATTGCAAGATCACCGACCCAAATCTCCCCAATTCTTCTCCTTTCCCCCAATCTCCACAAATCACGGCATCACCATGGCAGTTGCAATTCTTCAGCTTTCTCCAAATTTCCCCAAATCCTTCAAATTAATTTTCTTCTATTGTCACCAAATTTCTCCAAACCCTTCAATCCTTTCCCCAAATTTCTGCATAATTTCAGGTAAATTTTTGGGGTCATTAAACTCCAATCCCTCTTCCCTTCGCCCGAAAATCCCTCTTCCATGCGCCCGAATTGATTCGCTTTCTTCAGTTTGGGTTATATCCGCGACAATCCCTCTTCCCTGCGCTGTGTTCATGGCCGAAATTTTCTCTCCTCGGTGACTCCGCAGTTCTCTCATTTCAAACGCGATTTCAGTTCGGAGATAATGCAATTTCAAACGCCATTTCATTACTCTAACCCCCGATTTCATTCTGCTCCCTTACTCTGAGATTCTGAGTTTGGTTTTTGAAACCGTGTTTGTTACCTTTTGATCACTGCTTTAGCATTCTGTTATTTGTTTTCGTTTTTCTGTCACTGTGTTTGATTTTAAAACCCTGTTCATTAGGTTTTCTTTACTGCTTGCATACTCTTACATTCAGTTTTAGGCACAGTTAATTAATTTTTCTCACAATATTCACTGGTTTCTGCAATGTTTCATCACTGACATAAGGACTCCTTCACAGGTTGTTTATATTTCAGGAGTTCATGGCATTTCAATGCTTCTGAGGGGAGGGTGTTTTTGTAGAGGGGCGCTGTAAAAACACAGGTGAAGGCAGGTATTTTTCTTTACTTTACTATTGTATCTGTACTTCCTGCATTTTGAAAGATCAATTGGAGTTTTTGGTTAGTCAACTAGCTGTTATGACTGATGTATCGTATCTTTCTACAACCACCCCAACCTCTCTTTGGATTTTTAGGAAATAATTTAAGTAATGAGAACCTTACTAATGTGTTTGGATAAATTTAGAAAGACTGCTTTTATCTATCTATAATCACCCCTACCTCCCTCTAGATTTTTCTTGAAATAGTTTAAGCAATGAGAACCTTACTAATGTGTTTGGATAAATTTAGAAAAGCTGCTTTTATAATGAGTTAGGCAACTCCATTTATGCAGTTTGTTTCAGTTTTTATTCTGTTGTTTGCCCTTCTTTGATTGATGAATGGCCACTCAAAGTAAGTTTCTTGCATTTTAGTTCATTTTGATTGCTTCATTATTAATATAACTGGCCAAATGATGCAATGTTTGGAGATACAAGATGATGAGTAATGACATTCATGATCCAGAGCTGCTGATAGTTAGCTGCACATTTTTTTTGGCAAAGCAGCTGTTTCAATATTTTTCGCTGAAAAAACATGCCAGTAAAGTTGATCGCTTCTTATCAATAAAAGCAATATATCATTAGCTTATAGCAATCTGATTTATGACATCGCCATAAGCTCTTATAAAAGATAAGAAACACATACCGATGTTGGAAAAGGAGCTGCTGAGTTATTCTCAATTGGGAGGTACCTTTTTTGAATTTCTTCATTCTTCATTGCATACATGTTCGTGTAGATAAGCATATTGCATATATGAATTGATAAACCATATTTGAGACAGAATTTTGCCATTGAAAAGTAGTTTTTTCCTTCTTCAATGTCTTTTTGACCTGAATATTACTTTTTAGATTTTGTTGAATTCCCGTGGAATGCATTTGTTTATTGAATGTGGCACTAAAATTTTCAGGTTTAAGTTCATTGAATCTAGAATTAGCGGTCCGCACAATTGCTGTGCTGAAGCATCATCTTACCCGAAAATACTATGTGAAGATTGTGTCCTTCTTTGAAAAGGGGTTCGGCAGGAAAGAGAGTTTGTATTCTTATCCCTTGGTTGTTTCGATACTATCATTAAATTAAAGGACTCAAGAGGGGTGCTTACTAATATAAATATTCTTGCATTGTATATCCATATATATTACGTGGAACTCTAAACCGAAATTCTTACCGACCAATATTCCATCGTACATGAGTGTTATTTTTATAAGGCTTCACTAGGGTCATTCCATAACTTTTTGTATAATTATTATCATTAATATTTCACTTCCTTTATTTACATGTGTTTAGGATATAATTTAATGGTTACATATTAGTATATAACTGCCATGGAATTTGAGTGAGGCATGAAAGTGGATAATAAAGAAACATCAGTTACCAAATTAATTTGTCTTCAATAATTATATAGCAATCATTTGTCTGACAAAGTGGAAAATCTGACAAAGTGAGAAGGAACCTAAGCAGTGAGAAGCCAAGAAAGACGACTCTGACAAAGTGGAAAATCTGAAGCATGAGAAAAAAACTGAAGAGAATGAAAAGCTCAGGCCTAACGAGAAGAAAAAAGAGGTTCCTTTTCATTCCAAGTATTTTTCCCTTAATTTTCTTTGAATCTTTTGTCTCATTTGCTAACTGATCTTCTATAGCTTTTAATGCTCTAGCATAGAAACTGATTTAACATTGGGAAATCAAAATGAAGTTTTTCTATTGCTCTATACTAACATTGGGAGAAAATTTGGTCTATTGGAGGTGAGCAATCTACTCAGAAGTGTAATGTTTAGGCTGCTTCTTTATTATCTATGAAAATTTCAGGTTTCAGGGATAAATGGACATTTGATGCTAAAGGAACTAATTGAAGTGTTGATCATGGAGAATTTTTTTTAAAAAAAATGATTTTAGATTCAGCATGAACGGTCATGAACTTCTATCTTCATTGTTGAGAGTTAACCTTGGTGTTGTGTATTTGGATTGTTGACTCACAGGGCACCTTTTCTTGGTTTTGATTTACTTCTCTCTTTGGTCTTGAGAGTCTTACCTTGGTGTTGTGCATTTGGGTTGTTGACTCATCGGGCACCTTTTCTTGGTTTTGATTTACTTCTCTCTTTGGTCTTGAGAGTCTACCTTGGTGTTGTGCATTGGGCTGTTGACTCGCAAGGCACCTATCTGTTGTTTTGAAAAATCCAATGCATCACCTGCATAGGGCATAGGGTTTCTTCCTTCACTATTTGATTATAGGAAATTGGTCTCAATAAAATATGTTATTTTCACTGTTTAATTATAGGACATGCTAAGCCAATTCTTTGGTGTTGATGGAAACTCAGCTTCTGAAGATGATGGAAATATTTATCTTACTCATGTTGGAGACAATAATAATGCTGCAGATGCTTTAAACTGAACTAAAGAAGTTGACCAAGCGGGAAAAGCCGCAACTATGATTCAAGGGATCTTATCGAACCAGTGGTCACCCCATCAAAGAGGATGTAGGATGAGTGCATTAGTATTCAAGGCAGTGACAGTCTAAAACTTTAGAGAGATATTAAGGAGAATTTTGCCTAACATAGCATTAGTTACCTTATAATCTTCTTTTTTGTGTAATGATATTTTGTAATTTGGGTCTTTGGTTACTCAGTTTTTTTTCAATCTTATTTTTCGGATCATGTTCAATTACAAATTTTGTGGACCTTTATTAAGTTAGACTCACAATAATAAAAAATTCTAACAATACATTCTCTAACACTCATTTCAACACCCTCACTAATATTAATTGAAAATCATGTGGAGTCCACTAAAAATGTGGGCTCCTCTTTTAATTTAGTAGGGCTGACATGAATATTAACCAACAAAACTGAGTGAAAAGAATGTGTTAAAGTGAGTGTTGGTAGCATTGCTCCCAAGTAGGGGCTAAGAGGTTAAAATCAATGATATTTAGTCTTATAATCAGTTTCCTCTTCAAGTGCATATTAATTAGTGACTCTCAATTAGTGATACGGGTCGATTAAAATCAATGCTTTTCTTCACTCTATTGAGCCAAAGGTAACCTTTCAATGCTTTTCTTCACTCCATTGAGCCAAAGGTAACCTTTTGAAGACTGAATGTCACCGTATGGTATGATTCTAAATTTTCAATAGTTGAGCTTGATTCTAATGATGTAGAAAATTGAACACCAATTTTAGTACACTTTCATCTGGAAAATAATAATTAGAGTGAGGAAACCTAGAGTAACTATATGTAATCTAATTGATATAAAAATTATAAAATTATAATATAACACTTAAGAATGGTTATTTTACATTTGAGAATTTGAATATTTTAATTATTAAAAGAAAAATTCTACATGTTATTGTTGACTATAACTTAAATTTTGTTTATTAAGTAACTTATCGTTCCAATTATTACATATGATTTTTTTTTTAGGACTCTCTGCAAATGGAAGTGTGCAGTATTGAAGCAAATAGTGAACAATCAGTTCAAACGCAATACCCTGATGTCGTAAGATATTTATTCTTTCGTTTGAACATGTAAATATATATATCTATGTAATAATAGAAACATTCTGATGTCGTAAGATATTTATTTGTACTTGCAAACGAATATTTCTATTACAAGTGAAAATGAACTTGACATTTATATCTCCACTTGGTGTTACTCCTATGAAAAGAATTTCGGATCAAGATTTGGATTGTATTGATGTAACGAGATTCAGCAGCACAAGCTTCCTCAACAAAAAAGTTAAAAAATGTCAAGATAGAGAAGTGAAATAAGATCATTATTATGTTCTGACTATTTGTGTAATAAGTATTTTGTGAATGTTTTTCTAAATCGGTTATCAAAACTTAATTACGTTGATTGGTTTTAGTATGACATAAACTTCAAATGAACAATTATATTATTAGTCATTACGTCTATTTTGGTTTTACAATTGAGATATTTATTTATTTCGATATATCATGTAATCTTACACATATTTAAAAATGCAAATTCATTATTAAAAATACCCGTGCATTGCACGAGGACCAAAACCAAACTTCACTCAAACCACATGATTCATTATGGCTATTTCCTATACCATAGGGACTATTTTCGAACTTTTACTTCGACGAGGACCAAAACCAAACTTCACTCAAACCACATGGACCATTAACTTAGTTAACCCTTTATGATTAAATATATTTTTGGTCTTTAACTTACCACTGTAATCTAAAATGACTCTTATAATTTTTTTTATAGTTTTTAATCGCTGAAAAATTGTTTCATCAAATATTTTTTACCATCACCAATCCACGTGACAATTCTAATTAGATTTAAGTGCCCACGTATAATTTTCACATCAATTTTAGTCTTTTAAAATTCTCTTTCATCTAATTTAGTCCATCAAAATTATCTTTCATCAAATTTATATCTTCTCCATTTTCCCTCTTCTTCTTATTCCTCTTCCTCTTTCTCCTCCCACCCATCACCCCCTTCTCCCACCATTTTTTCCGGTGACCCACCTCACTCAAAACTTCTCTCTCTTATCCCCCAAACCTCTCCGTCCTCTCCTCCTCCATCTTCCCTCCAACCTCCATCTCTCCAGCTCCGTTTCGGTTCCTACGAAAATTCCCGCCACTTGATGATCAGAAAATGAAGTGTTTCTTCTTCAAACAAATATCCAATTCTGGCCAGATTTGAATCGGAGCAAAACGAAAATTCATTCAACAGAAATTACATTAGTGCTACTGCTGTTAGAGTTTTGAGATGCTTTTGGTGACATTTTCAAGTGATTGAAGTATACTAGGGCTAGGGCCTCAAATTTGGATTGAAATTTTATTTGTTTGATTGCAACTCTGCATGTTAACTGTCTTTAACAGAAATTACATTAGTGCTGTTATATTTTTCTTTATGTAGTTTAAACTGTCTTTCTTATGAATTTGGTTGTGCATCTTGTTGTATTCCGTTACAATTTATACTAAGGAGGCGTGATCAGTTACCATTTAATTAACTTGATAACTTTTTTTTTTCATATCAAGCTATTGGGTTATGATGAATTTTCTTGATAGCTTCGAAGGAATCATCATTTTCTAATCACCAAGTTGCAGGAATTTTCGAAGGAAAGGAAAGAGAGCGGGAGAGATAGAGGTGAGAGGGAAGATGGAGAGGAGAGGAGGGAGAGGTTTGGGAGACAAGAGAGAATGTTGGAGTGTGGTGGTTCGGCAGAAAAATAAGAGAAGGGGTGATTAATGGAGGAGGAACGGGAAGAATAGGGGAAAAAGGTGTAGGACTAAATTTTGAAGATAGAAAATTTTGAAGGACTAAAACTTATGTGAAAATTACACGTAGGATTGTCATGTGAGTTATATCTAATTAGGATTGTCATGTGAGTTCGTGACTCGGTAAAATATATTTCAAAAATGTTTTATGATCTCATTAAAACTATTTTCAATCAAACAAAATTTTCCAGAGATTAAAAATTATGAAAAAATGTTATAGGAGTCATTTTAAATTATCGTTTATAAGTTAGAGGCCAAAAACATATTTAACCCTTAATTTATTTATGCTCATAAAAATACATTTTTAGTTCCTCCAAAATACACAGTTTTTGTTTTTCGTCCTTAAAAATTTTTGTTTTGTTTTCAATCCGCCAAGAATCACCTGTTTTATTTTTTCGGGTTAAATATGTTTTTGGTCCCTCTACTTTAAGCGAGATTTGGTTTTAGTCCCTCACCGGCGTAAAGGTGGATTTTAGGCCTCAGACTTTCATTTTTGAGCTTACGTGGCAACGCCACGTCAATTAATGAGGCCACGTGGAATTTCCTTTTCTTTTTCCTTTATATTTTTTTCAATTTTAAATTATATTATTAATTATTAAAAAATTAAATTTGTTAATTAAAAAAGGATAATTGTTAATTTCCTTTTCTTTCTCCTGGTTCCAGGTTCCTGGTTCTTCTTCTTCTTCTTGGTTGTGTTCTTCTTCTCCATCCCTCATCTTCTTCATCTTCTTCCTGGTTCCTCCACCAGCCACCACCTCCACCATACAAACCACCTCCAACTTCTCTTTTCTTTCCTCCACCTCCATCATACAAACCACCCAGATCCGAAATCAAAACCCATATTTGGGGCGGCGCGGTGACAAGAAGAGTGGCGCGCGGCGCGGCGCGGTGCAGTGGCACGAAGATCTTCTTCTTCGTGCGGTGGTCCTCCGACTTGCAGTGGCGCGGTGGCACCCAGATTTGGGACAACTTGGTTCGTGCTTCCCTCTTCTTCTTCGTTCGTGCTTCCCTCTTCTCTCAGGACCTCCTCTCCAGAGCTCGACGCAGACGGAGGTCGAAGACGATGGATCACGGTTGCAAGTGCGGCGCTTGCTGTGTTACTTCGCGGTGGTCCTGCGACGGCACGGCGGCGACCATGGCGACTATTTTGGGGTTTTTGCTTCTCAGATCCAAACCTTAATTTTTTTCCTTTCTCTTCTTCTGTTTTGGGGTGTTTGGCAGCGGGGGTTCTGGGTTCTTGATTCTTGGGGTTGCGGTGGATTCAGGGTTTTGGGGTTTCTAGGGGTTGGGGTTGCTATTGATTCTGGGTTTCTGGGGTTGTGGTTGTGGTGGGTTGATTCTGGGTTTTTGGGGTTGGGGTTGCTCTGATTCTGATTTTCCTTTCTTATCATGAGGATCTACTTGTTCAAGTTTCTTTTGGGTTTGTTCATGATTGTGTTATGCATTTATGGGTTTGCTCATAAGTTTTTGGGTTATGAATTTGCTATGATTTTCTGGGTTTTTAGATGAAGGAGATGATTGAAGAAGATGAATGTTCATAAGAAGAAGAAGAAGGAGGAAGAAGAAGAAGAAGATGTTGCAGGTGGTGGTGGTGGGTGATGCGGTGGTGGTGGTTTGGGGAGAGGAGGAGGAGGAGGAGGAGGAAGAAGAAGAAGAAGAAGAAGAAGCTTCTGATTTCCCCTTTCTTTTTCTTTTTCTTTTTTCTTTTTTTCGTTTTTTATTTAATAAATATGTAAAAAAAAAAAAAACTCCAGCTGTATTCACTAAATGACGTGGCCTATGCCACATAAGCCCCTCCGTGACAGGTAGGCACGGCGGTCAACGACAGACTCCGGCAGGGACGAAAACCAAACAAAAATGAAAGTCTGAGGCCTAAAATCCACCTTTACGCCGGCAAGGGACTAAAACCAAATCTCGCTCAAAGTACAGGGACCAAAAACATATTTAACCCTATTTTTTCGTCTCTGTCAGTTGTTTTTTCATCCATTTAGATCTGAAAACACTCTCACACACACTTAGATCTAATCACCAAGTTGCAGGAATTTTCGAAGGAAATGAAACAGAGCTAGAGAGACAGGTTGGAGGGAAGATGGAGAGGAGAGGAGGGAGAGGTTTAGGGGACATGAGAGAGAAAGTTTGAGGTGGTGGTTCATCGGAAAAATGGTACGAGAAGGGGTGGTGAGTGGGAGGAAGAAGATGAATAAGAGGGGAAAATGGCAAAAGACTAAATTTGATGACAGAGAATTTTGAAGGACTAAAACTTATGAGAAAATTACACGTAAACACATATATCTGATTAGGATTGTCACGTGGCTTGTGACTCGGTAAAAATATTTCAAAAATGTTTTATGATGTCATAAAAACTATTTCCAATCAAACAAAATTTTCCACGGATTAAAAACTATGAGAAAATGTTATTGGAGTCATTTTAGATTATCATTTACAAGTCAGGGACAAAAAACATTTAACCTTTTAAAATACATTTTTAGTCCCTCCAAAATATTGTGCTTTTATCTTTTGTCCTTAGGAAAAAAAAAATTGTTTTGTTTCCAATTCTCCGGAAATCATGTGTTTTTATTTTTTTATCTTTATCAATTGTTTTTCCATCAATGCATATATGAGTTTTTATAATCTAGGAAAAATCTGAGATGATTGAACTCAACTTCACCGCTTGCAAAGTAAATCTAAGCATGTGCGAGAGTGCTTTCAGATTTGGATTAGATGAAAAAACAAATGGAAGATATGAAGAATAAAACATACGATTTTTGGAGGACTAAAAATAAAACAAAATTTTCAAGTACGAAGAATAAAACATACGATTTTTAGAAGACTAAAAATAAAACAAAATTTTCAAGAACGAACAAATAAAAAATGTGTATTTTCCTCGGACTAAAAATGCATATTTAAACCGAATTGTAATTAAACCGGAATAAAACGCCTTGCTTCATTTTTCTTTCAAATTTTTGTGTGTGTGTGATGGAGTGCGAGAAAGAAGAAGTAAACAAAGCAAACATGGAATTGGCAACTTCAGAGTCTTCGTCGTATCCAGGGTCGGGGAGTTTGCACATCCCAATTGATCTCTTCGGTTCCAAAAAACACGCCGGAGCCCCACGTGGCGTCCTCGCATTCGCCGACGCCTCGGGTAACATAGTCTTCACGGTGGACCGCCACCCACCCGATCCGAAGAAAAACAAAAAGCTCGTGCTCGATTCCTCCGGCAACCCCATCTTCTCCTTCTATCGCCACCAAGTTAGTCTCTGTTTTTCACTTTTCTTTTTCAAATTATAAAATAAATAGAAATTCTGGCATTTTTTAAATACATATTTTTTAAAAGAAATAATTTTGGTAGAAGGGGTCATGGAAATGCTACAAGGGGAACGGCGATGGAGACAAGGATCTTGCGTTCAGAGTGGTGAGGACTCTGAAAACATTTACTAGAGTTGAGTTAGAGGTGTTTTTTGATGATGAGAGAAACAATGAAGGTTGTGATTTGAAAGTCAGAGGTTCCCCTTTTCAGAAATCATGCAGCATCTACAAACACACTGATTTGGTGGCACAGGTACAAAAATTGAGTCTTTTTTTAAGTCTCTGATTCATGCTTCACCAGCTTCAAGTATTACAAGTATCAAAATTTGATTATATTTTTCACTATCATATTTCGTAGTTCATATATAATTGAAATTATCTTGTGTGTGTTATTGATATCTTAAATAGTACCATATCAGATAATAGATACATTATGCTTAAGAAGACTGAATATGAATTAAACTATTGCTGCTAAGAAGCCTGGGCTTGGCTTGAGGATAAGAGTTTTGCTCTTGATTTTCAAGCTGAGATTTGTAAATTATGGATTCTCTTGGTGCCATTCTAAATAATTATATCATATCTATATAGTACATCTGGAACATGAAGAAGGCGGAATTAAATTTAGAAATTGAATTGATGTGTATCTCTTGAAATATGATTGGCTCACTGATCTTGAGAGAAATTGACTACACTCTATAAAGTGCATTACATTGCAGCTGATCAAAATGGTTAATTTTGAATATATACTTGTGTGCAGGCTAGCTTGATGTACAAGCTTCATCAACTATATGTCAGTAGGGGTAAATTTCGCCTTACAATTTTTCCAGGGACTCTAGACCATGCTCTTGTTGTGGCTCTGTTTGTAATATTTTTGAACGGAAGAAAATAGTATCATTAACAGACGGCATTCAATTGCTATTTACTTGAAACAAATGTATATCAATCTTTAACTTAAGCTGGAAGAAAAAAGTTATGAGTGATCTTTCTCTGTCTCTCTTGCTCACCACACTGATATATACTCACACTGCTATGAGTAGCTTTCGTTGGGGAAAAGTAATTTTGTGATGTTTAAAGTGGACTCAGACATGCTACTAGTTGGTGAGCAATAGTGAGGAAATGCAACATTTGATAGCAATTAAGCTGTTGGGTAAGAGCATTAGGCCTACCGTAAATGTAATCAGATTTTCTGTGTCTTTAGACGCTAATTAAGTGCAACGTGAACGACTTTTTATCACAATCCACAAGGAGTGTTTTACTCACTTTTTGTCACGGCTAACGTCTATTTACACCAGAAACATTTTCTGTTGCTCAATAAGAATTTCAAGAAACATTCCTCATTATGCTCACTAACGGATCAACTATTTAGTTTAGCTGCCTTGGTCTTACTATTTAGTTTAGCTGCCTTGGTTGACTGGTTGGGTGACAAATCCTTGCTTCATTACCGCTTTCGTTGATGAGGTTTATTGTGCGTTAGGTGACCCCAAATTAAATATGGTTCAACGCTTTCATTGTTGTGTTTTATTCTCCACTAAGACAATTATGTTCGAGCTGGTTAAAACCATTATGAGCCGTAAAACTCTTTATACTAAGTTTTTAATGCATCTATATTCACATCACCTCAATTAAGTTTGATTCCACACTTTAGAGCTAAAATTGGTATTCCATCCTCATAATCAATTTTTGGGTGTTTATGTGTTTCGATTCTCAATTGATTTTAGCTCCAAAATTAATTACGAGATGAATATCCAAATGACATAGTCAATTATAAGATCTCACAACTAGATTTAAGTACCTCTTTCGTTGCTGGATTTATGGTGTGCTAGGTGACCTCAATTATGTTTGGTTCCACGCTTCCATTGAAAGAGTTTTTGTGTTTATATTATAGCTTAAAAGCTTTTTTAAGTGTTCGAAAGAACTTATGCAAATAACTTATGAATGTATTTGGGTAATCATCTTCCATTTAAAAAAACTTCTTAATTTACTGATAGGGGGCTCAGGGGTAGTTTATGGTTCAAGCTAATTACTGACAGCGGTTGACTGGTTTTGTGACAAACTCTTGCTTCCATTATGCTTTTGCTGCTGAGGTTTGTAGCGTGTTAGGTGACCTCAATTATGTTTGGTTCCACGCTTTTATTTTTGTGGTTTATTCTCTACTAAGATTATGTTTGAGCCGGGTAAAACTATTATGAGCCACAAAGCTCTTTATAATGCATTCATATTAACATGGCCTCAATTAAGTTTGATTACACGCTGAAGAGCTAAAATTGGTATTCCAACCTCAATCAATTTTTGGAAGTTTGTGTTTCAGTTCTAAATTGGTTTGTTTCAGTTCTAAATTGGTTTTAGCTCCAAAATTAAATACTAGATGAATATCAAAATGACATAGTTAATTATTAAATTTTACAACTGGATTTCAGTACCTCTTTCTTTGCTTGATTTATGGTGTGTTAGGTGACCTCAATTATGTTTGGTTTCACGCTTCTATTGTTGTGGTTTATTCTCTACTGAGACAATTTTGTTTGAGCCGTGTAAAATCATTATGAAGGACAAAACTCTTTATACAAAGTTTTTAATGCATCTGTATTCATATGGTCTCAATTATGTTTTGTTCCACGCTTAAGAAGTAAAATCAGTTTTGCATCCTCATAATCATTTTTGGGGTGTTTATGTGTTTCAGTTCTCAATTAATTTTAGCTCCAAAATTATTTACGAGATGAATATCCAAATGACATAGTCAATTATAAGATTCCAAAATTGGATTTTATAACATTACCCTACAAAAATCACTTACAAAATTAATTCTATTCACAATCAACAATGTGGTCCAAAATGCACTTATGCCCCATTTGAAAGAGATTTTTTGTTTGTTTATCTTATAGCTTAAATGCTTTTTTAAGTGCTTGAAAGAACTTATGCAAATAGCTTATGAATGTATTTGGGTAATCATCTTAAATTTTTCCATTTAAAAAAAATATCTTAATTTACTGACAAAGGGGCTCAGGGGGCTAGTTTACGGTTCGAGCTAATTACTGACAGCGGTTGACTAGTTTTGTGACAAATCCTTGCTTCAGTATCGCTTTTGTTGCTGAGGTTTGTGCCGTGTTAGGTGACCTCAATTATGTTTGGTTTTACGCTTCCATTGTCGTGTTTTATTCTCCACTGAGAGAATTATGTTCAAGTCGGGTAAAACAATTATTAGCGGCAAAGCTCTTTATATGACGCTTAAGAGCTAAAACTGGTTTTCCGTCGTCATAATCAATTTTTGGGTGTTTATGTGTTTCGTTTCTCAATGGTTTTAGTTTCAAAATTAATTACGTGATGAATACCCCAATGACATAGTCAATTATAAGATTTCACAACTCGATTTCATGACATTGCATTACAAAGATCACTTACAAAATTAATTTTATTCACAATCAACAATGCTGATCGAAAATGCACTTCTGGCTCAAATTGGTCCCTGAGTGTGTCTCTGGAGCAATTTGGTACCTCCCCGGAAAATACTTTAGAAAAAGTCGCTCTGTTTGGCAAGTGTCTAAATTAGGTCCTTCCCCGGAGACCGGAGCTCTAGTGAGGGTCTGCATGGCCTGGTGACTGGATTAATGAATCCTACGTGGAATTAATAAAAAAAATACACTTTATTTAAACAATTTAAGTTTAGTCCCCGAATTAAATTTAATCCTAATTTACTACCCCAAACCCTAAATCTCCAATTCCATTAATCAAACACATCCAATCCTCTTCGTCTTCCTCCGACCTCCCTCCCTCCATCTGCGACTCCATCGCCAACCTTCTTCTTCCTCTTCCCCTAACCAACCTCCACCTCCTACCCCCAAACAGCACCACCACCACCACCCATAAACTCAGATTCACCTACTTCCTCAACCCCCATCTCACCTTCCACATCTAGAACTAATCTCTAACCCCGTTTTCCTCTAAAATTCCCTTCCTTCCGCGCCAGATTTGTTTTCTCTCTGATCGGAAGATGAAGAACGCGAGGAGGAGGAAGACAAAGCCACAAACGAAGATCGAGATTGAAACATGGCAACATAACCCAGATCGAAGCATGGCAACACAGAAATTAAAGAAACTCATGCCCAAAATCATTTCACCATAACTCAGATTGAAGCATGGTTTTGTTAAAACACTATCATCCAACCATGATTCTATCGTCCAACCAAAATCTGCAAACCCATTGTTAAAACATTGTTAAAAAGGCCCATTGTTGTTTTCCCCTATCGTCCAACCATGATTCTATCATCTACAGACGATAAAATTCTCAGATGATACAACCAACCCCCTATCGTCTACGAATCCTCAGGTGCAGCTTTCCATGCCCGAAACATGACGCTGCTCCTTTTTTTTTTTCTGGTTTTCCTCGTTGCTTTTCCGATCCTCAGAACGTTGGGGGTTGGCAACACCGAGGAGCTTGCGGTGGAATATTTCAGTTTGGGTGTTTGTGGGTTTTGACGAGCTATGGGTTCTCCTTCTTCAACCCTTTGTTTTCTTTCTCCCCCTACTCTGTGATGGTTGTTGTTTTCGATTTGTGTTCGGGCAACAACCTCATGTTCGATCTGTCTTCTCTTCTACTATATCTAGATGGATCAATAATTTTTGTTGGTTTTCTAGGGTTAAAGGTTTTCTGGTTGTGGGATTTATGGGTTCTAGATTTTCACGATTTTTCAATGGTAGCTAAGGGTGGTATGGCTTTGGTTGGTGGTAGTTCGATGGTGGCTTTGAGTTGCAGGAGAGCGGTTGCCAACTCATGGTGGCTTTGGTGGTTGGTCAAGAGAATTATGGGAACTAGAATCTGAATTTCAAAGAGATTAATGGAATTAGGGATATAGAGTTGTATGGTATTGGTGAGAGAGGAGAGAAGATGCAGAAGAAGAAATTTTGGAGAAGATGATGAAATTTGGAGAATTTTTTTTTCTGGAAATATTGATGAAGATGATTGAAGATGATGAATATGAAGATGTTTGATTAATGGAATTGGGAATTTAGAGTTTGTGGTAGTAAATTAGGATTGAATTTAATTTAGGATTTAAGTTAAATGGTTTAAATGATGTGTAATATTTTTTACTAATTCCACGTAGCATTCATTAATCCAGTCAGCAAGCCATATAAGCCCTCACCGGAGCTCTGGTCTCCGGGAAAAGACCTAATTTAGACACTTAAAAAAAAAAAAACATTTTCTCTAGTATTTTTCGGAGAGGGACCAAATTGCAGCCGTGAAACAAATGCGGGACCAATATGATGCCCACTAAAATATATATACGCAGCAAGAAGAAGAAGCCAGGTGACAAAGTCACGCGTAGACACAGTACCGCCACCGCCTCATACGAGGAGTTTCCCGTCCGACGACGCATTAGAGAAAGAGACAGAAGAAACAAACAGCGGAATGGGGAAGCAGAAAGGAGAAGGTGCGAGAAGCAAGTCACGCCCTTCAAGCAGCAGGTAAATACAACACTCTATTCTCTTCTCATCAATCCCTAAATCCAACATCACCAATCATCTCATCTTATCGTTTTTTCTTCCTTATTGCAGTCTCGCAGCGTCGCTATTGCCATCCAGTTCCGCCGCCGCCGTCGGATTCGGTGGTTTTGTCGGTAGTTCGCGCCTCGATCCTTCTTCTCTTTCAACCGACGACTCTGTCTCTTTTGCTGTAGGTCTTCCCTATTCTTTATCTTTATTGTTTATTTATTGTAAAATTCTACTTTTTTGCTCAATTTCTTTTTGGTATTCATAAATTTAATTTTAACTAGGTCCGGTTTTATTCATTATTAACATACTAGAATGGTGAGCTTGAATTAACCATGCATTGATGTGTTTGTTTCTTTCTCTGGGGTTGTATGCCAAGAAACTTTGTTTTCAGCTTTGAATTAAGTTTTCAGTGTTGACTAGAATGTTAATATTACTTTCAGATAAGTGTTTTCGTGCTTTGAATTGAGTTACAAGAGCTGACTAGAATGTTAATGTTACTTTCTGATAACTGTTTTCTAGCTTTAAATTGAGTTATTAGAGCTGGTTAGAATGTGAGTATTACTTTTTGATCAGTGATTTCAGCTTTGAATTGAGTTATTAGAGCTGAGTAGAATGTTAATATTACTTTCTGGTCAATCTTTTATTCGTTGAATCGAGTTATTAGAGCTGACGACAATGTTAATATTACTTTCTGGTCAGTGCTTTCATGCTTTACTGTAACGTGTAATATTGTTTTCTTATCATTGGGTACACAGGATATCGATAGTGAAATTGCCGTGCATCTGAAGAGGCTAGGCAGAAAGGACCCCACTACCAAGGTAATTTTGGATTGATTTCGGTAGAAGTTTGATAATAAGTTGGGAGCATCTGACAAGCTCTTGTGCAACTAGTTAGGGTATTCTATGTTGTCGCTTAGTTTGCAGCATTGCACCGTTATCAATTAGCCTTTTTTAGATTATGAATGTTGGCTACAAGCATGCTTAGAGTGCAAATAGAAAACCTTGTCTTTTTTAAATTTTGTTCTCTTGAAACATGAAGGTGCCACTTCCGATGGCGCTATGTTTGTGTGAAGCTAAGCACATTCAATGACTGTGGTATTCATGTCTTTGCACTTAGCATTGTATATGTTGAGAAGTCTCGCATTGATTAGAGATATGACTAAACAAACGTTTATAAAGGGTAGAGCAATCCTCACCCCTAAGCTAGCTTTTGGGGTAAAGTTAGGCCTAACCTAAATCCTTATATGGTACCACAGCCTATCCTAGATCTATTTATTGGAGACTACCCATATATGGACCACGCGCAGATGTTAATTCCCGTGTATTTCACTCTCAACATGTCCAATCCTGGGTGTGAGGGTGTGTTGAGAATTTCCACTGTGACTAGAGATAGGACAAATAAGTGTTTATAAAGTGTAGAGCAATCCTCACCCCTAAGCTAGCTTTTGGGGTAGAGTTAGGCCTAACACAAATTCTAAGAGTATATAAGATGCTAGAAATCATAAACATGGCTGTACAACACGAGTTGCATAACTTGTGGTATACTGGTATGCTGGACGTGTATCTAATTGCCTAGTAGGTGGGGTTGGCGTTGCCATTCTCTTCTTTCTTCTTTGGAGTTTGTTAGGTCATGCTCATGAACCTGTATTATTGTGGATTTGGTTAGCTGTTAATGCTGAAGCAGTGTTGTTAATGGCTGATGGCGAATTATGGCGGAAAGCCAAATACAGGCCATATTTGACAACACTGATGGCAGATGGTGGCTTGCTCGAATTCTGCCATGGCACCGCCATGGCCGATATTGTACAACACTGCTGAAGGGGAGATTCAGACATAACCAGTTTGTGGCTGTTTAATTGTCATCTTTGCCCAAACTTTATGGCAGGGTTTTCAATACTAAAAACTATGGTGCCATAGTGTCGAAGAGAGTCTTGCTTGCTGCATACTTTATTCTCTCGCTTGTCCATAAAGTCCTAATTCCCCCATTTGTTTTCCCTACTAGTTTCTTTGGCACTTCAAATTTTATTGCTTTGTACTTAGTACCTTCTACTTGTCTTATCAGTTTTCTTTAATTAGATGTTTATTTCACAATTGTTATAAGCTTTTACGCTTCTAGTTGCCTTGTAAAGAATTTCAAAATCTAACATGGCATTGGAATTGGAATTATAAGGTTTAGTTGTTAAGGTATTGAATAGAAAGAGAATGCTGCGAATAAAAAAATAGTAAAATTGTATTGATAATTGTGGTTACAAAGGATAAAACACTATTCCCTGTTTATACTTACTAACCACCTATTTCTAATCAAATATAGAAAAACATATCAATTTATATAAGGAACATATGACAAACTGACCTAAGTTACCCTATATTCCTAATTTGATAATATGATTTAACTACAAAGTTGTAGATATAGTCTCTATTATATATCACACTATTTTCTAATAAGAGTATATAATCTATAGTTTCTCCTACACCCAGTTTCTCTTATACCCGCTCAAGTTGAGGATGCAGATTTCAAATGTCCAACTTGCCAAGAAAATTGTCAAATTATCATACCAATAAGGCAATAATGAAGACAAAGTCTTCCTCGCTTCCAAGATAGTTCTGAGAGAGCAAGCCCATTTATCATAGTTACTTTTACCCTTCACATGAATCATTGTTAACAAAATTCGATAATTGTGATAGGAAGTTATGTCATGGGAGATTGTCCTCCTCAAGATCGTCATGATCATACTAGTCACCTTTATCTTGTGATTATCAATAACCTTTGAGTTGAAAATAGGGAGCTCATCAATGGGTAATTAATCTTTGGATTGTGTGTCAGTGAATTGTTCTCTTAGGCTTCACTAGAATAGGGTCCATTTTTTATCCCTTTTTTTCCTTTAGTTTTTATTTGAAAACATGAGGTGGATATGATGGCATTGGCGAACTGTGATTTTGTGGTGTTCCTTTTCAATTTTTATTTTCTCTTTGGCAATGTTCTGTTTCTGGGCCATGTGTTGACTAAGTCCTGGATCTAGTTATTCTTTGAGATTAATGGCTAATTGAAGTAGTTAAGCATTTCTTGCGATAGCTATACCGGTTAGCTCATAGGTTGATGGTGTTATACTTGATGAAATGCACTTTGGATATCTATATCGCTGTTCATGTGTAGTCAACTTAATGTTTTATCATTTTCTATGATTTGAGAAATTTTAAGCTATACAATTTGCCTGTACATTTCATTCAAATAATATTACATTAGGGCATCGGGGTGGAGTTTGTCAATCTATGATTGATTTCTTTCTCCATATATTTTATGGTGTAGTATGTGACAGTCATAAGTTCATTCATTTATGTTTTGTAATAGTATTTGTCATCCATATTTTATATATGTCTACTTTGGCCGTAATGAATTAATCAAGGATCACGATAATTTTGGCTGGTGATGAATCTCTTATCTTATATATATCATAATCTCATTGGCTTTTTATTTGCCCCTTTTTTTAACAGCTAAAGGCGTTGTCAGCTTTATCTATGCTGCTGCAACAAAAGTCTGCAAAAGAAATTGTTCTAATTGTTCCTCAATGGGTATGGATATCTCATATGTCTGAGTCTATCAGCTTAACAACTTTCAGCTTGAAGCTAGCTTTTCATCTTCCAGCATGTTTATCAGCTTGTTTTGCCAAAAATAGCCTTAGTCTATTTGGTTGTAGAGGAATGATATTTTTAATTAAGTTTTTTTTTTTGAATTGAGAAATGCTTGATTGAAGAGGATAAATCTTTACTTTCTTCGCGTCATGACAAAATTATGTTCTTGATTTCTTAATTACTTCTGAAGGTTTCATTTGTTGAATATGCTGTTAGACTTTACTAGCTTTGATATGTTTTAGTCTTATTTAGTTTATTTAGCCCCTTTTTAGCGTTTGTTTCCTTTATTTTCATTTTCTGTTTTCACTTTTTATTTTCAGTTTTTAATTACAAAACTGCTATATTAGTTTTAGTTCATTTCCTGTTTTCGAAGTTTTGTATAGGAAACGGAGAAAAATAACAAGTTATTTTATCCGTTTCGTATACAAGAAGGGGAGCCTTGGCGCAATGGTAAAAAGTTGTTGCCATGTGACTGAGGTCATGGGTTCAAGTCCTAGAAACAGCCTCTTGTGTGAGAAACAAGGTATGGTTGCGTACAATAGACTAAGTGGTCGAACCCTTTCTGGGTGCGCGGGAGCTTTCGTGCACTGGGCTGCCCTTTATCTGTTTCGTATACAAAACTTTGGAACTTGAAAGTAAGAAACAAACTGAAAGCAGTGTGACATTTTTGTAATTTAAAGTTGAAACAGGAAATGAAAATAGAAATTTAAAATTTAAAATAAACCAAACAAGCACTTTGTATAGTTGGCTTTCAAGTTTCAACAAGAAGATTTTAAGAATTTTGTCTCCCATATAATAATTGATGTTTTCAGAAATAAAAGTAGACTTTCTGATTTAGTATGTTCAACATGTTTGGACACTGCAGTTGATTTTTTTATTCCATATTTCTTGTTATGATCATACACCTATATCATCCTGTAAATATGTGACGTTTTTTAAATAGCCTATGCACATGTTCTTGCTCAATCTTTGGAGGTACTTATTTAATATACATGACTGTGTAAGTTGTTCTTGTGCAGGCGTTTGAATATAAAAGGCTGTTGCTGGATTATAACAGGGAGGTCAGGCGGGCTACCCATGATACCATGATCACACTTGTTACTAATGTTGGGTTAGAACTTAGAACTTTGCTGAGGGACATTTATTTTTTTCATGCTCCTTTCTTTTCAACCGTATAATTTGGTATATTTGAACACTTACAAATTTCAAAACGTGTTGCTTAATGTTACAAGTAACATTTATGCATGCTTATCCAAAAATAAAGCTTTGTAGATTCATGCCTTAACTGCTTGGGATAAGTTCTCTATCATAGCATGCTTAACTATCATACTCTAAAAAATTAGGGTAGAATGAATTGATTTCATTGATTTATGCTACGAATACATCAATCATATATACAAGGCTGGAAAAGCTAATTTAGGAAATACAATAACAGCACCTAAACAATCAGATCCCTATGATTCATGCATAGTAGTCAATCCTGGATTGCGGCACATAGCGGCCGACCCTGAAAGTGGGATAGCGGATAGCGGGATGGCCGCTATTTTGATTTTTTTTTTTATATATATTTCTATATAATTAATAGTCTAATACTATATACATATATAAATACTAAGAAAGACAAATATTACCTAATATTCATAGAGTTGAATCGTCAGGGAGGCCATCAAAGATTGCGTCAAGGTGGTCACGAAAGTTCACTGGCTTGCCGATGGAAGTAAGAGTGTTGACAATCGTTTTGATCTTCTTGAGATACTCAGGAACGGTCATGGAGCCCTTCGAAATGGAGCGGAGCTCCGAGCGAAGTTGCGTAGCCTTCGCACGAGCCAGGGCCTCAAAATAGCTGTGGATCTAGTCCCACACTTGAAAAGTATGGACACAGTGTATAACTGTGGGAAGAATAGAGGCTGAAATAGACGACAGGAGCCATGTAAACAGCTCTAAGTCTTGCTGTTCCCAGTCGGAGTAAGAGGGGTTCATGCGATCAGCTATGCGGTCCTCATCGTTGAGATGCTGTGGAGGAACTGAAGCACTGGTAACATATTCCTGAAGCTTGTGTGGCCGGATCACACCTTCAATTTGCTGGCGCCAGGAATAGAAGTTTGTTTCATCAAGTTTGATGGAGAGGGTGTGCGTGAATGTCATCGGAGCGTTCGACGCAGTGAGAGGTGCAGAGGTTGCAGAAGCAGCCATGGATATGGCTCAGTTCAGGCTCTTGATACCATAAAGAAACAGAGAATAAACAGAATTTCATTGAATCATTTCATTAATTGGTGAATTGAGGAGTGCATCATGTATAATATATATAGGGAAGAGAGAGAGAGAGGAAGAGGATGCAGCTATCAAAGGATAGCTGTCCTAAAGGACTAGCAGCCTGGTCACAAAAGGACAAACAACTTGATCACTAGAATCGTCTTATTCTAGTGAGTCATAGACCGTACCAGCAGACAGTACCTATAATCTACCAGACGATACCTAACAGACAATACCAAACTTCGTAATTTACTATAACAATGTACTCTAACAATATATTCCTAACATGATGAGCGTGAGGATGATTGCAGAAGTTATGGAGGGTTTCGTGGCCGAGGCGGCGGCCCTGGTGGCCGGCGCAGCGACAGAGGCCGTCGGCGCGGTGGTCGGAGCGTGCAGTGTCAAATCTACTTCAAGTATGGGTATGATGCCTCTGTGTGCTTTCAACGTTTGACTCCAACATCTGGATTTGGGCCCAGTCAGTATGATCAGTTTGGGCCATCTCCTTATGGTCAGCCTGCATATGGTCAACAAGGATTTGGTCATCAACAAGGATTTGGTCAACCACCTCAGTATGGTATGAGCTACACTGCTCAATCACCTTTCTATGGACCACAGTTTGGGCAACCCCAGCATGGGCCTCAAGGCTCTTATGGGTCTCCTTATGGACCAGGCCAGTATGGGCCTTCCAGTCAGTACAGGCCCCCTTCACCTCAATTTGGGCCTCCATAGTTTGGCAGCTTACCTCCTCCAGGACCACCCATTGGTTCTAGCTAAACACCAAGAACTTCAGGACCTTCCACCAATCACTTTAATCCAAGGCAGCAGTCTCAAGCTCTCCTTCTGGGCCCAGGCCCAGTAGCAACTAAAGCACAGCTCTGGTACCCTGATTCTGGAGCCACGCATCATGTCACCAATGAACCAGCTTAGCTTGCAGATGCCTCCCCTCTCCCTGGTTCACACAGCCAAGTTATGGTTGGTAATGGACAAGGTTTGCAAATTCTGAATGTTGGCTCTGCTTGTGTAAAATCTCCCTTTAACACACACAACACACTTTCTTTGAAAAATCTTCTTGTTGCTTCAATCACAAAAAATCTAGTTAGTGTGAGTAAGTTTTGTTGAGATAACAAAGTATTCTTTGAATTTCATGAATCTCCTTGCCTTGTCAAATCTCAGGGTTCTTTTGAAATGCTACTCACTGGAAGTCTAGGAGAAGATGACCGCTATCAGTTTGATGATTTCACTCTTTGTCATCTTCCTCATGGTCAATCTGTCATCATTCCTTCAACTCAATCTCCAACAGCTTTGTCTGCAAGTGTTCCAACCTTATCTCCTTCATCTTCAACCTTACCTACTGCTGCTTGGATTGCTCCAGCTTTAGATAAAGACTCCACTGGTTTTAATTCTAGTATTATAGGACCTGCTATGTATGAGATGTGGCACAATAGAATGGACACCCTCATCATGAGGCCCTCAAAGCTGCCTTGCTTCAATGTAATATCCCATTACCTTATAAAACTCCTTTCTCTATATGCTCTTCTTGTTGTCTTGGCAAATCACATAGATTACCCTCACAATTTCTAATGCTGTTTATACAGCTCCTTTGAAACTAGTTTTCATTGACCTATGGGGTCCAGCTTCCATTGAATCCTCTTGTGGCTTTAAATATTTTCTCACCTGTATTGATGCTTTCACTCGATACACTTGGATTTTTCCAATCAAACTAAAATCAAAAGCTTTTAACATATTTGTTCAGTTCATAAAAATGGCAGAATTACACCTTGGAAACAAACTCAAATCTGTCCAATCAGATTGGGGTGGTGAGTTTAGGCCTTTGGCTAAATACTTTGCAGACCAAGGAATAATCCATAGTCATATGTCCTCACACACACCATCAAAATGGTAGTGTGGAGAGAAAACATAGACACATAGTTGAAACTGGGTTAACTTTACTAGCCCATGCTAAACTACCAACCTTCTATTGGTGTCAAGCTTTCCTCACAGCCATTTACCTCATAAACAGGTTACCTACCCTAGTTCTTAACAACATTAGTTCCTTCACTAAGCTCTACAAACAAAATCCAAACTATAAGTTTCTCATAATATTTGGTTGTGCATGGTACCCTTTCCTAAGACCCTATAACACTACTAAGCTTGATAATTGGTCAGCAGAGTGTATCTTCTTGGGCTATTCCTCCAGCCACAAAGGGTAAATGTCTTGATGTTTCAGCCTTCAGGAATTTTTTTAATCTCCAAGGATGTGATCTTTAATGTACTCAGATTTCCATATCCTAAGCTGTTTCCCACTGAGCAGCAGCCCTCCTCTCAGTTTCAATCACTACCTGTTCGTGCCACCAGTGTTATCAATGGCGGATGGCGGTTCATGGCGGAAAGCCAAAAAAACGCCATAAAATTATGGCGGACGCCATGGCGGCTTATGGCGGACGCCATGGCGGCCATAATAAAAATAATATAATATATATATACAATAATAAAAAAGCATATAAAACAAGCAGAATTAATAATAATCATAAAAAACTGACAATATACTGAATATAGTCAAGTATCAATACTCAATAGTCAATACAAAGTTCCAAATTTAAATTCCATCTACTTAAACAAGAGTAAAACACAATAACTGAAATCAATCACACACTAACAAACATGAAACTTAAAGTCTCTAATCATCCTCCTCTTCATCAACCCCGACATAGTCATCTCCATTGTCATCGTCAATTGAGGCATGTCCTACTTCAGCCTCATCACTTTCTGAATCATAAAGATTAACTGGTAGATGAGGCCTGAGGGTCGCCGGAGACAGGCCGCCGGAGTAATCGCCGGAGAGGGGTGAATGTTGAAGAGCAGCAGCGTGAGAAAGAAGGAAGATGAAGCAGCAGCGTGAGAAAGAAGGAAGATGAAGCAGCAGCGTGGGAAAGAAGGAAGATGAAGCAGCAGCGTTATGTGACTCACGTGAGAAATAAGTTAGAAGCTTATAATAGTATGTTTTATAGAAGCTGCTGATTAAAAAATTAGGTTTAGTAGAGGCTGGGTCGGGTCGGGTCAAACAGGCCCATTTAATTTTTTTGATCCAGGACCCAAAAACCGCCATATGCTTCAAAACATCCGCCATCGGCGCCATGGCAACGCCATCCGCCATGTATATGGCGGCCGCCATAGACCGCCATGCAAAACCCGCAACGCCACAGACTTTTCATGGCGGCCCGCCGTGAATCCGCCACGCCATACCGCCATGGCGCCGCCATGGCCGCCATTTAACAACACTGCGTGCCACCATTCGTATAGTGCCCACATCTCATACAACTCCATCTAGCCTTATTTTCAATCCTGTGTCTACTTCTGCAGTCCAACTCTAACACTGTTTCGGAATCATCAATTCTAGCACAGAGTGTCTCTCCTATCTCAGTCCCACATACTGTCTCTCAGCCAAATGCTTCTCCCATTTCAGACTCACAGTCAGTCCCTACACAAGTTCAATCACCTGCTGTAACTTCTGCCCAGTCAGAATCACACCTTGATTCCTCTTCAGTCTCAACAGTTCCACTCTCAGTCAATGATCATCCTATGCAAACTAGAGCGAAGTTAGGCATAGTTAAACCCAGGCTGTTTCCCACACTTTTACTTACACAAGCTGAGCCAACCTCAGTAATGCAGGCTCTTAGGGATCCCAAGTGGTATTCAGTAATGGTTGAAGAATACAATGCTTTGTTGAAATATAACACATGGTCTCTTGTTTCCTTGCCTTCAGACAGGTTTGCTATAGGCTGTAAATGGGTTTTTCGTGTAAAAGAGAACCCTGATGGTTCAGTTCAAAGGTACAAAGCACGACTTGTTGCTAAGGGTTTTCACCAAAGGGAAGGCATTGATTATATTGAAACCTTCTCACCAATGGTTAAACCTACAACAATCAGAATTATCCTCACCCTTGCAGTGTCCAAGAGATGGCCAATCCAGCAGCTTGATGTTAATAAAGCCTTCCTCAATGGCACTTTGGATGAAGAGGTTTACATGATCCAGCCACCTGGTTTTGAAGCAACAAACAAAAGCCTAGTTTGCAAGCTTTACAAAGCCTTATATGGCTTGAAACAGGCCCCAAGAGCCTGGTTTGTCAAACTCAAATCTGCTCTTGTCAAGTCAGGGTTCAAGGCCAGCAAGTGTGACCTTTCTCTTTTTGTATTACAAACAACACATGATATAGTTCATTTGCTAGTTTATGTTGATGATATCATCATCATTGGCAATTCAATCACACTAATCCAACAGCTGGTGACTAAACTAGACTTTGAGTTTTCCTTAAAGCAACTTGGAGACTTGGACTATTTCCTTGGAGTCCAAGTTCAAAAGATGCAAGATGACTCTCTTCTTCTTAGTCAGACTAAGTACATTGATGATTTGTTGGCTAGAGCTCAAATGGAAGAATCAAAAGGCATTTCCACTCCTGTGATTGGGGGTTGCAAGCTTAGCAAGCAAGTTCTGATTATATGAGAGATCCCACAACATATAGATCCATTGTGGGAGCATTGCAGTATGCTGCCCTTACTAGACCTGAAATATCCTTTCCAGTCAATAAAGTATGCCAATTCTTATCTCAGCCTCTAGAGGAGCACTGGAAAGCAGTCAAAAAAATTCTAAGATACTTGAAAGCAACTGCCAACCATGGTCTCCATCTCAAGCAAGCTAATCTGACTAGACCTTTCTCTCAATGCCTATTGTGATGTAGATTGGGCCTCTGACGTGGATGATAGGAGGTCCACCTCAGGTCTGTGTTTTTTTGGGTCCTAATCTAGTGTCTTGGAGCTCCAAGAAACAGACTCTTGTGGCCAGATCTAGTACAAAGGCCGAATACAGGAGTCTTGCCAATACCACAGCAAAGGTCTTATGTATTCAGTCACTACTTAGTGAACTAAAAATCCCTTTCCAAGTGCCTCAGATTTTCTGTGACAACATGAGTACTGTTTCCCTTACCCATAATCCCGTCCTACATTCCAGAACCAAACACATGGAACTTGATATTTTCTTTGTGAGAGAAAAGTTTGAGAACAAGAGCCTCATTGTGCAACATGTTCCTTCCTTGGATCAGTATGCAGACATTTTGACAAAAAACTCTCTCACCAGCAAGGTTTACAGAGTTAAGAGACAAGTTGAAGGTGGTTGACAGATCCAGCATCACTCACCCACCTTGAACTTGCAGGGGGCTGTTAGGGATATAATAGTCATATTAAGCAAAATGCTTTGCTTCGAATCAGATCAGATTTGTTATGATTAATCAGATCAGATTTGTTATGTTTTCTTATAGGCTAGTGATAAATTTGTTATGCCTATAGGCTAGTGATATCAGATCATATTTGTTATGGTTTGTTATAGGCTAGTGATAAGTTTGTTATGCCTATTTGCCAGCTGTCTAGTGACAGCTGCACTCTCTCTCTCTCTCTCTCCTCTCTATTACCCTATATATACACTACATGATGTACTCAGTTATTCACCAATTATGATAATTATATATGAATTTCTGTTATCCTCTGTTTTTGTTTAAAATACAAGATCCCTTGTTTCATTAATTATGGTGATTGCAAAATAACATTTAATTTCCTAATTTCATTATTTCCAACTTGTCTGGGCATGTTGGGAGTGAACTTCATTCACATAGTTAGAAACTTATAGTTGACTTCAATTTCCACACCCTTTTCAGGAGAGATATAGCTCCACACCTCAAAACTTTGATGGGACCATGGTGGTTTGCACAATTTGATCCAGTTTCTGAAGTTTCTCAGGCAGCAAAAAGGTCTTTGCAGGTTTGCTACGTTGTTTTTATCTTACAATTGTATTTTAATTTATTTCTTTTTATTATTGAAAATGGAAAGGTTAGCTTTAACTGAGTTGCTCTGTTTATACCTGTTTCTCTTTCATGCATATGTTTTTTACTTTGTTCTATGGGGAACACAGGATCTATCCTGGATACTTCTCTTTGTAGGTGATCCATGGCTTTCCATTGTATAAGGTATAATAGGTCTTCTTATGGAATCAAAGAGAGTGTGTTTGGGATTTGAATTAAGTTTATCTTGGAGAAAAAATCTCTTCTTTCATCATCTTTTTGAGAGAGCTTTTGGAAACAAAAGATTATTTCCCATAATTAATTGGTTACCTTAAAAGGGAAGAGCCATAATGGAGAAGCTTTCTTTGTTGTAAGTAACTTAATATTAGAAAAGCACATAGTAGTTAATCGTGTGTGATAGCGCCGTGCCGTCGCATTGCGTCCCCCTGCCGCTATGGGGTCGTAATCGTGTCGCAGATTGGGATCGCGGCTTTTGGAGCGGTACGACTCGCGGCTCAAATCGCGGAAAATCGCAGCAGATCACGACGCTACAGGTTGAAGATGAGTGAAACTCGTGGAAAAACCCAAAGTGCCCTTGAAATTTTAAAATTAGGTTAAACTTTGAGATACTTTTGGGATTTCGCTCTCAATAAATGAAACGCGCATTTCATCTCTAGGCTCATCTTCTTCTACGCGAACTCAACCAGAACCTATGGTCACTGTGCGACCTCCTTCAGCCACCGTCGACCAGCATCCATGGCCACGGCCCGACATCCGACGAGCACCGTCCACTCGTCCAGCTTTCGGCGAGCCTTTCTCCGGTGACCACCGCCCCTGTTTCCCTTCGACCTCTGTTCTGTTCTGAGTTTTCTGGTCAATCAAGTGTGCTTGCTCTGTTTTTTATCTTTCTATTCCTCTATTTTTCTTTCCTTTCTTTTCCTCCTTATTTTTCGATTCTCAATCATTTTATTTTGTTACCCTTCGGTTCTATCCTCTTCCAGCATGGTTTACAGTTATCCATCCACATCATAAGCCCAATCAGCATCACAGTAGACATTTAGAGATAAGGGTCTGGCAAGGTTAGCTCTCTTGAGGTGAAGACCATGATTGATTGTTGCTTTCAGATACCTGAGAATCCTCTTTACTGCTCTCCAATGATCTTCCAAAGGTGGTGACAGAAATTGGCAGATTTTGTTAACAGAAAAGGAGATTTATAGTCTAGTGAGAGTAGCATACTGCAGAGCCCCAACTATGGATCTGTATGTAGTTGGATCTTTCATGTAATCAGACCCTTGTTTACGAAGCTTACTGCCCCCTATTGTAGGAGTAGAAATGCCTTTTGCATCATCCATTTGAGCTCGAGCCAATAGGTCATGAATGTACTTGGTTTGACTAAGAAGGAGTAAGCCATCCTCCATCCTCTGAACTTGTATACCTAGAAAGTAATCCAAGTCTCCTAGCTGCTTCAAGGCAAACTCTGAGTCAAGCTTAGTCACTAGCTGCTGAATTAACTTGACTGAACTGCCTGTGATGATAATATCATCAACATACACTAAGAGGTAAACAATAGCAGTAGCTGTTTGTAAAACAAACAAAGAAGGATCACACTTGCTTGCTGAGAATCCTGACTTGACAAGGGCAGATTTAAGCTTGACAAACCAGGCTCTTGGAGCCTGCTTTAGGCTATACAAGGCCTTGTGAAGTTTGCAGACTAGACTCTTGTCCTGAGCTTCAAAACCTGGTGGCTGAACCATGTACACTTCCTCATCTAGAGTACCATTGAGAAATGCATTATTTACATCCAACTGTTGGATGGGCCAGCCCTTTGAAACTGCCAGTGTAAGAATGATTCTGATTGTAGTTGGCTTAACAACTGGAGAAAAGGTTTCTGCATAGTCCATTCCTTCTCTTGGATGATATCCTTTAGCCACTAGTCTTGATTGTAGTTCACTGAACCATCAGGGTTTTCCTTGACTCGAAACACCCATTTGCAGCCTATAGCAAACCTGTCAGCAGGTAAAGACACTAGAGACCAAGTATTATTTTTCATTAGTGCATTATACTCATCAATCATGACTGCATGCCACTTAGGATCATGCAGAGCCTACTTAACTGATGTTGGCTCAGCTTGTGTAAGCAACAATGTAGGAAATAATCTAGGCTTTACTATGCCAGAGTTGGCCCTAGTTTGCATAGGATGATGATTGACTGGTGGAGGAGATAATGAGTCTGATGTAGAAGATAAGGACTGTGTTGGAGGACTGAGCTGAGAGTCAGCAGTCTGGGGTCCCAACTGATCAGAAGAAGCAGTGGGCAACTCTTGTGTGACTGGTATAGAAGGTACTGAATTAGGAACAGAATCAGATTCTGAATGATGAAAAGAAAGTGGGGGTGTGAGTGGGGTTCTGATCTGGTGAATGTTGTTCTGATTGTGGAACAGAACTAGGTGTGGGACTAGGTGGTACTGTTTGAGTTGTGGGCACTATAGGAATGGAAGCAAGGATAGGGGGTGACTGATTTTGAGTGCTAGAATGCTGCTCAGTGGGAAACAACTCAGGATAAGGAAACCTCAATTCATTGAAGACTACATATTTTGAGATAAAAAAAATTCCAGAAACATCAAGACACTTGTACCCCTTGTGACTAGATTAATACCCCAAGAACACACACTCAGCTGATCTGTTTGAGAGTTTAGTTGTGTTATAAGGTCTTAAGAAAGGGTAGCAAGCACAACCAATTTTTTTGAGGAATTTATAATCAGGATTCTGGTTGTATAGTTTAGTGAAGGGACTAATATTGCCAAGAACAGGGGTAGGTAATCTACTAATGAGATATGTGGCTGTGAGGAAAGCTTGATCCCAATAGGAGGTGGGTAGTTTAGCATGAGCTAGCAAGGTTAAACCTGTTTCAACTATATGCCCGTGTTTCTTTTGTGTGAGGAGTGAGGACAAGTGACTCGATGAATGATACCCTGATCTGCAAAGAACTTGGCCAAGGGTTGAAATTCCCCACCCCAATCTGATTGGACAGACTTTAGCTTGTTACCAAATTGTAATTCTGCCATTTTCTTAAATTGAACAAACATGGTAAAAGCCTCTGATTTCAGTTTTATTGGGTAAATCCAAGTGTATCTAGAAAAAGCATCTACACAAGTTAGAAAGTATTTATATCCACAAGATGATTCAATAGAGGCTGGACCCCATAGGTCAATGAAAACAAGCTCCAAAGGAGAAGCATACACAGTAGTGGAAGGTTGTGGAGGCAACCTATGAGATTTACCAAGACAACAAGAAGAACAAACAATAAATGGATTTTTATTAGGGATATAGAATATACAGAATAGTCTGGTACTTTTCTGCCAATGTTTTTTTCTATACTACATGATGTCTCGATAGTATAGTCATAATTCACCTGAAAAGAATCTAAAGTTGAAGAAACATATTAAAATGCTCAAATTGAAAATAGATATATGTAGGAGTCATTTTCAAAGATCTTTAAAATGTACATGGGTGTAATGATGCATGCCATTTTTCAGTTGCATTTAACTCTCGAAGTTTACATGAACTACCTATGCATATACTTCGACAACAGCTTTTATTCTTGTACTTGATTATCTTTATTACCAAATTGTGCTATATGTTATTCATGTATTAGTCCTCTGTTCAATTGTGACAGGCCGCCTTTCCAGCACAGGAAAAGAGACTTGATGCTTTGATCTTATGTACAACAGAGATATTTATGTATTTAGAAGAAAACCTAAAGCTCACACCACAAAATTTGTCTGACAAAGCTACAGCTTTGGATGAATTGGAAGAGATGTACCAGCAGGTATATAGTGAGAATCACTTCAATATACTCCCTCCGTTCCTTATTATAAGAACCACGTTGGAGGTGCACCTTGGTCTTTTTTATAAGAACCAACTTGGAGTTTGTGATGCATAAATTATTTTTTGACCAAAATACCCTTATTTAATTGAACTCTCTCTCTTTACACTCTCTTAAACATTAATGATGCATATAAATTAAGAAAAGTGGGTTAGGGTAATTTTGGAAAGTTGATATAAATTGAGAATAAATTTAATGCTACTAACATCATTAACCACATTTCTTAAACTGTGTGAGGTTGTTATTTGGTTCTTATAATGAGGAATGGAGGGAGTACTTGTTAATCAAAATCTTGAATTTATTGATTTGCCCTGTTTTAGTTGACGAAAAAGTGTTTATATTATAAATCTTAATGCATGGCTGTAGAGACCTTGCTTCAGGTTTGAATTGCTATCTTGCTTCATGGTATTGAATGGATAAACGATTTCAAACAGATTTTGTGAAGACAGCTATTTTGAAGTTTTTTTATATCATATTTTTCTCAAATGTGTCAGATTATCCTGCCGCCATAGAATGAGAAAGATTCATGAGAGAACAAGAATAAATTACTTGACTGCATTTTCATTCAACACCCCTAATGTAAACTGAAATTATTATAGGTTTATTAAAGGTTTTTATTAAAACTTCTCAAATAATGTTGTATAAGTAAGATTTAAGTATGACCTGCTTTAATTTGAAGCTTCTGTCCCTTCTTGGACTAATTTTATATTTAACTAGAAAGGCACGTAGTACTAGTCTGTTCGGCTGCCCATGTCCTGGCTAAATATTACTTGTTCTGACTAATGCATATGTACCTTTTTGTCTTTTCTTATGTATCACTTCTTTTTTTATCTCATCCTTTTATTTTCAGTTACAGTTTAAAGATCCAGTGTTTAACATATTTGAAGTGTTCATAAATTTTCCTTTTGAACCTTGTATTTTTACTTCTTGAATTTTTTTCTCCATTTTGGCCTTTCAGGTGATATCATCAACCTTGTTAGCATTGGCCACACTTCTTGATGTTTTAATTTGCCATCAACAAGAGCGACCTGGTTTTGATAACATAATAACTGAACCTAAACATGCTTCAAAGGCCAGGGTGGCTGCTGCTTCTTTTGCTGAAAAGCTGTTAACAGATCATAAATACTTTCTAGATTTCTTGAAGTCCCAAAGACCTACTATCCGATCTGCTACTTATAGTGTATTGAAGAGTTTAATAAAAAATATGCCCCAGGCTATTAATGAAGTAAATATGAAAACTCTTGCTGGTGCAATTCTTGGTGCTTTCAACGAGAAGGATCCAACTTGTCATTCCTCAATGTGGGATGTAATGTTACTTTTCTCTAGAAGATTTCCAGATGGTTGGACTTCCTTAAATGTTCAGAAAAGCATACTGAATCCGTTTTGGAATTTTCTAAGGAATGGATGCTTCGGTTCCCAGCAGGTCTCATATCCAGCTTTGGTGCTATTCTTAGACAGTGTACCTCCTAAAGCTGTAGCAGGGACTAAGTTTTTTCTTGAATTTTTTAAGAACTTGTGGGTGGGAAGGAAAACTTCTCTATCTGCAGATAGACTAGCATTTTTCCAGGCACTCAAAGAATGTCTTCTTTGGTCATTGAAAAATGCTTCTAGGTACAAGTTCTTCCTTTTAATTGTGGCTGTCTTCTGTATACTCCATGTTTGTATCTGCACCTCATCCCCCAAAAGAAAATATTCAGCGGTCCTTTTCTTTCTCTGACCAATTTGTGTTCTGTTTGTATCAGATATAATGATGGAGGGGACTCAATCAGTCATTTCCAAGTCACTCTTGTCGATAATGTCCTAGTAAAGCTTTTATGGAAGGATTTCCTTACAACTGGAAACTCCAAGGGTTCTGAAATAATCAACTCTGGAAAAGAAGCAGATTCATCTGAGGAAATTGTTTCTCACAGCAAGAAAGTGGATATGCTGAGCACAAAGTCTCCAAAGCCCTATATGCAAGAGTTGGGGAAATGCTTTGTTGAAATCCTTTTAGGCATATATGCATTAGATAGCAATCTTCTATCTGTTTTTATTGTGGAACTTGAGGATAATTGCATGAGCATTCTTCAGCAAGAAGGTAATGTGGAGGCTGTTGAACGGATCATTTTGTTCATGTTATTGCTGGAGCAACATGCTGTGATGAAAGGTGCAACTTGGCCCTTGGTTTATATTGTGGGACCGATGTTGGGGAAGTCTTTCTCGATCATTAGATCTTCTGTAAGTTAATATATTTACAGCTTTGTTTCCCTCTTTAGTCTTATCTACTTTTCTAATTTAATTTATCTGTGTGATTTTAATTATTGGATTTAATCCTGAAATGTTGTGTCAACATATCTTTATTATGGAGTTTTTCTTCAATAAATTAATGTCAAAATAGTGTTTCTATTCCTACTGGTTCACGTGACAATAGTCTTGTATACTCATTTATATTTCAATTGTGCATAGAATTATTCTCGTTTTCAATTATAGAAAGTATCTTGGTTTAGTGGACTCTGTTGTTGCACACTATGGAATTATTCTTAGGTCTTTTCAACAGAAGTAATTCATATCGTCTTGACACAGGTGGTGTGCAAAATGAAAATCTGTTTTTTAAGTTAAATAGAGACTGATTTTGTGCATAATTAGAATATAAATAAGTAAATGAACAATTTGTGGAAACCAGTTATGATGTCACCACTGTCGTTGATTTAGCCTGTTAAAAATAGGAGTTGAAGTTGTCCAGGCATAGTATTGTTAAGTTTAATAGATTTCAATTATTACTTGAAATAAATGGATGTTTTATGCTAGGTTTCTCCATACTCACCCTGCTTTTTAATTGTCAGGATTCACCAGATACTGTGAGACTTCTGACAGTTGCTGTTTCAATATTTGGACCACAGAAGATGGTCCAAGAAGTTTTTAATCAAAACAGAGGGAACTATTCTAGTGAGCTTTCATATGATGGAGGTAACGTATTGGAAGCTCAAGACTTTATGCAGATCTACAAGAACATTTTTGTTCCTTGGTGTTTGCAAGCGAATAGTTGCTCCACCAAAGCTCGATTTGACTTGTTGTTGGCATTGCTGGATGATGAGTATTTCTCAGAACAATGGTCTTTCATTGTCAACTATGTGATTAGAGAAAGTGATTCTGGATGCCTGCCAGGTTTGCTACATTCTGACCATGCAGCAATGTTGGCATTGCTCCTCGAAAAAGCAAGGGATGAGAGTATGAAGAGGAAGGTTGGGGATGAGTCCAACTATAGACCAGGCACTAGTTCTGAGGATTGGCATCACGAATGTCTGGAATCATCTGCTATTGCTGTTTCCCGATCCCTGCCTCCTTTTAGCACTTCTCATGTGCAGTTTATGTGGTATGTCATTTCAATTTTTTCATAGGAAGATGCTGAAATGTCCTGCAAAAATCATACGTTAAAAACTAAATGTGTCGAAAATGTAATTGTTACATATTTAGTTTTTAAATCTAAAATTCAGGTGTCTTCATATATGAATTACCCTTTGCATGACAACCATACTTTCCAATCCGACATATATGGCAGGATTGGGTATTTTTTATAAAAATAAAAGATAATTAAAAATGTTTTTTCGATAGTTCGGACAGTCCCTAAAACAATCTCACCACTATGGGTCTGCAATTAACTTTACAAGATATAGGAAAGTGGATATTGTCTGTAATTTGTGTTGCCTGAAAATTGAGTTGGCATTATGCATCTCAAGCTGCTATTGCTTTTTTTTTTTTTTAAAAGTCATCTGTAGCTGTTAAGAAAGAGTACCATGAGAAATTGTATCTGTCATGAACATAATTTTGTATTGAACCTGTCCCAAAGAAATCTAAGATTGATGATTTTTGAGTCTTCACTCTGATCTTAAATTTATTATGTGCAGCTCTCTTCTTGGTGGTTCAACGGAAGGAAGATCCATGTCTTTTCTGTCCAGAAATACAATGATCCTCGTCTATGAAGAGATTTTCAGGAAGTTAGTCAGCTTTATTCAGGTTTCATCTTTCATTTGGGTACAGAATGCAGCTTCAATGTTAAGCAATGATGCAAAGATCTATTCAGAATTTGATAGTTCTCTTGACATTGTTGAGATGGCTCAGTTTTCTCTTAAGATACTTGATTATAGTTTTTTTTGTCTGAAGAAACTTGATTCGGAAAGTGGACTTGTATCAGGGATTTTGTCTGCAATTTTTGTCATTGAATGGGAGTGTGATTTAAGTAAAGGTTTGGTTGAGTCACTTGATGGCAATTCAATGACCAAAACCCAAGCCAGATTAACATTTGGGGAATATGTGTGTGCTTTACGTAAAAAGATAAATGTTCAATTCTTGAAAAGCCTATGCTTAGATAGCCGCAAAAGATTGTTGAATATTTTAATTCAGTCAGTAAAGTCTGCCATATTTGTCGAAGACAGACTTGTTGACGATGGAATTGCATCATTATGCTGTACTTGGGTCCTCGAAGTTCTTGATTGTGTTTGTGTAGATGAAACTGAGAAACTGAACCTGCTACATCAGCTTCTGAGCAAAGATGAAATGTGGCCTGTGTTTGTTGTGCCAAATTTCAGCTTAGTGAAGGTATTTGCACATTTGGTTATTTGTCCTTGTTAATATTCATTTGATTTTTTTTAATATGCCCTATTATTTACATGTTAGGGTAGAAAGGGTATGTTTTGTTGGTCTATATTGCTAAATATAATGAGCGAGCTATATCAGGGCTTCTAGTCTTCACCAGTGAGACAAGCCACAATAATTGGATAAGACTAGTGTTCATTGACTATTCTAGAATGTAGTCAGTTATCAGTATGCTAAAGTTTTTTTCTTAAAATTTCAAAAGTTATCTGCAAACTACTAAACAAATCTTCATGCCTTATCCAGAACGAATACTACATTATTAATGATGTTAATTATGGCTTGCTTATAGGATTATGTAATCCTGACATGTAGCATGCAGAAAAAGCTTCTGCTTAATATATAAAGACTATGAAGTAATTATTTTAACGACCAAATTTGCACCTAATGCAGGCTTCAGGACACCAGAAGTTTGTAGCTTTAATTGACAAGTTAATCCTGAAAATTGGTATTGATAGAGTTATTGCTGGGTGTGCAATGTCTAATCCATCTATGCTTGAAAGTCAAGAGGTTGCATCTTCTGCTTGGCTAGCTGCTGAAATCCTGTGCACATGGAGATGGCCAGGAAGCAATGCTGTGTGTTCTTTCTTACCTTCACTGAGTGCATATGCCAAGAGATGTAACTCTCACCAGGAAAGCCTGTCCGATGACATAGTGAGCATCTTGGTCGATGGTGCTCTTGTTTATGGAGGTGATAACACAACTAATTCTGTGAGTATGTGGCCAGTTAGAGCTGATGACGTGGAAGGAATTGAAGAACCATTTTTAAGAGCACTTGTTTCCTTTCTGTCCACTTTGTTCAAAGAGAATATATGGGGGACAGAGAAGGCATCAAATCTGATTAAGCTCCTTGTGAATAAACTCTTCCTTGGTGAAGTTGTAAATACAAATTGTTTGAAGATTCTTCCTTTGCTTATAAGTGTACTTCTAGAGCCGTTGTATGGATATGTGGAGCCTGATAGAGGTGTTCAACCTTGTTCTTTGGAAGAAAGCTTCGTGCAAAACACTATGATAGACTGGCTTGAGAGGGCTTTACAGCTCCCACCTTTAGTCACATGGAAAACAGGACAAGGTAAATTCCTTCTTCTTCACATCATAACACTAAATGCTAACTCAGCATATAGCCCTGAATAGATAATTTAATTGGAAAGGACAGAGTTCAGTAAAATGCTGTATTTTGTTTGTGCATGATTTTTCCATGGATGGTTTGTGCTAATAATTCATTTAATATTATTAGAATTTGGGTTAGACCTAACTCTACCCTAAAAGCTAGCTTAGGGTTGAGGATTACTCTGCCCTTTCAAAACACTTATTTTGCCATATCTGTAGTCAGTGTATGACTTCTCAGCAAATATTAATGTAACTTTTAACATGAATAGTTTTTATCCCAAAAACAAAATCTTTACCATGAATAATGGATGGTATTAATAAATTGAAACTGCTCATTATTCTTGTAGACATGGAAGATTGGCTTCAGTTGATTATTGCCTGCTATCCTTTCAGCGCAATAGGTGGTCCACGAGCATTGAAGCCAGCTAGAATTGTCAGCCTTGATGAGAGGAAACTTATATATAAATTATTCCAGAAGCAGAGGTATGTTACTGGTGGATCTGCAATGGTCAACCACCTTCCAGTAGTGCAGATGCTGCTGTCGAAACTTATGGTTGTTTCAGTAGGTTATTGCTGGGATGAATTTGGTAAAGAAGATTGGGACTTTCTGTTGTCTAACCTAAGGTGCTGGATTCAGTCAGCAGCTGTTATAATGGAGGATGTAGCTGAAAATGTAAATGGTCTAGTAGATATTTCATCTGGTAATTTAGATTTGATGTGTAAGAAAATTGAGAAAATTGTTTTGATTTCAGATCCTTTTCCCATAAAGATCTCTGAAAATGCCCTTTTGTCCTTTTCACTTTTTCTCAAGCATTGTAAGCTTCAAAAAAGTGAAGAAAGCGATAATTTAAATACATTGAAAACAGAAAAGTTGGATTCTATTAAAGATCGGATTGTAGAGGGGATCCTTCGTTTACTTTTTTGTACTGGCATTGCTGAGGCTATTGCAAATGCATGCTGCAAAGAAGCTGCATCAGTTATTTCATCATCACGGGTTGAGCATACATATTTTTGGGAATTGGTAGCTTCTGGTGTTGTTGATTCCTCATCACAGGCTAGAGATAGAGCAGTCAAATCAGTTGAATTTTGGGGACTAAGAAAAGGATCTATTAGCTCATTGTATGCTATACTTTTTACTTCCAAGCCAATTCCTTTGTTGCAGTTTGCTGCATATTTTGTTCTTTCAAGTGAGCCTGTTTTGAGTATGGCTGTCGTTGAAGATAATGCTTGCAACTCAGACATCAATGCTGCTAGTGATCAGGATCTCAGCCGTATTGACATGTCTATAGAAGATAAAGTCCATTTGAAAGAGGAATTATCTTGCATGGTTGAAAGGGCACCTTACGAGGTTCTTGAGATGGACTTACTTGCACATCAACGAGTAAGGATACTTTAGTTGGGAACTAAGGATACTTTTACAGGAACAAAGTTGAATTATCTTTATATATCAAGCACTTTTTCTGTTTATTTATTTACTTTGTCTTTATTTTGGGGTTTTAAGGTCTATTAAAAATATTGCAGGTAAATCTCTTCCTTGCTTGGTCTTTGTTGATATCACATTTATGGTCATTGCCTTCATCATCATCATTGAGGGAGAGTCTGATCCAGTACTTACAAGATTCTGCTACTCCAATTATTTTAGATTGCCTTTTTCAGCATATTCCTGTAGAGATTTCCATGATTCAGAGTCTGAAGAAGAAAGATACAGAACTTCCTGGCGGCTTATCAGAAGCTGCAAGTGCTGCAACCCGTGCCACCACAACTGGTTCACTCTTGTTTTCTGTGGAATCTCTTTGGCCTCTTGAGTTGGAGAAAATGTCATCATTTGCTGGTGCAACATATGGCTTGATGCTTCATGTTCTTCCTGCTTATGTTCGTGGCTGGTTCAGTGACTTGCGTGATCGTAACACATCAGCTGTCATTGAATCCTTTACAAGGACTTACTGCAGCCCCCCTCTCATTGCAAATGAATTATCCCAGGTATGGTCTAGTTTCTTGCCAGTGTTGAACTACGAGAATCTGTTAACTGAGTGTGAACTTTTTAACCTAGAGTTGCATCCTTAAATCAGACCATATTATTTGTTGAATGAAATAGGGAAAGTAGTAAAAAAACCGAAATTAATTGAACATTTAAGTGCAATAGTTAGGTTACCTCTTCCCTGCCAGTTTATATTGATAAATACAAATCTATGCATATTCTAAACATCAACACATGATTACACGTAGTTCATGCTACTCTCATACTGATTTTCATTTTTATTTATTATTGAGTCCTTTTTGTCGGTGCACATCTTACATCTTGTGGCTCTATTGCCTCATTTTCATGAAGGATGGCATTAGCAAGGACTGTAAATAAAGGTTAATTAGATGAAGATTCAGAACTAAATTTGCTTGGATATCTGAAAATTTGTATATATTCAGTGTTCCACAAAAGTGCAACTGTCAACTTGATTTTGTGCTTGTAGTTACTGAGAATCAATGTTATAGTTACAAAGCATCTTTTTTTATTTGGATCAGTATGCAGTTAGCGTAAAGGGCTTAGATGTAAGAGGTCTCTTGGAATACTTTCTTTGCTGTAAAACATTTGACATCAATTAATTCTTATAGCCAGCCATATCTAATGGGAAAAATGCTTTGGTTGTTTGGAAGCATGGAACTAATGTGTTGATATTCTAATTCTGATAGTGATATATATCATCTCCAATGCAGATTAAGAAATCCAACTTTCATGATGAGAACTTCTCAGTTAGTGTTAGCAAATCAGCAAATGAAGTTGTTGCTACTTACACTAAAGATGAAACGGGAATGGATCTGGTCATTCGTCTCCCTGCATCTTATCCACTAAGACCTGTAGATGTTGATTGTACAAGGAGCCTTGGGATTAGTGAGGTCAAGCAAAGAAAATGGTTGATGTCAATGATGCTATTTGTTCGTAATCAGGTAAATATTTGTCATAATTCACTTTTACATTTCGGAGCTTGATTCTGCCTTCTTTTGCACAATACCTAGAAGTACACAGGCTTGTGTAGAGGCAAAATCTCATAGATGTAAATCACTCTTCTGTAAACAGTGCCTGATTAATTCACAACAGTTAGGACAAAAGTTCTGTTTACTGGGGCTACTTTTTTTCTGTTGCTGAATGCTATGGAGCTTTAGATGAATGTGGAAAATAGATGAATGTGAACTTGATGATTATTTGAGTAGGTTCGCACTAAAATTAAGAATTTCGTTTCTGTTCCTGCAGAATGGTGCTTTAGCAGAAGCTATAGGGATTTGGAAGCGCAATTTTGATAAAGAATTTGAAGGTGTAGAGGAGTGCCCAATCTGTTACAGTGTCATTCACACCACAAACCACAGCCTTCCTCGTCTTGCTTGCAGGACATGCAAACACAAATTTCATTCTGCTTGCCTTTATAAATGGTTTTCAACTTCTCACAAATCATCTTGCCCATTGTGTCAATCTCCGTTCTAAACATGCAGTCTTGATTTTATTTACCAATTTTGCTTCCTGGTGATGCCTTGCACTGAAAGTAGTAGATGACGAGAATCCGTTAATGTATATGAAAATCAATACCTTGTATGAGAATCAACGCTTATTAAGGCATTGCTGTGACTTACACTCAACCGGTTCACGGAACTTGCATAATTTCCAGCATCTTTTCTCCATTGATCTTCACGACGAGAAGATAGGATTTAACTCTTCCAAATTAGAGGAAGCTGGGAAGTGATTTTGCGATGTATGGGTATGTCATATTTTCTATAGAGGCAAGAGAAATGTATCTAATTCCTTTTTCATGTAAAATTTCTCCTTTCTCTTTATACAATAAGTGGTAGTATTACGTTGTTTTTGTTCTGTTTAGAAGAGGTCAGTTTTGATCATAGGACGTCGTTTGAACAAGAACAGTTTTGTACAACATCTAGATTATGTATATTAACCATTGAATCGCTTAAGAGTGAGAATTGCCTGAATAATAGTAGTTGCACATCTAGACAATGTATTAGCCACGAAAACATTGATAAGCAAGAACTCTTCATTGAAAGCCTAGCATGGATAGCCATATCTTGCATGCATTTTAGGTGAGGTTGTCTAAATCACTCAAGATTTATTGAGTAAAATCACTATAGTTTAGGTGGTCCAATAAGACATGTCAACGCATGATAAAATATTATTGAGTCACCTAAGACTACGTTAATTTTATTTATGGGAGTTGGTTCCACCACCGTCTTCATTTGTTCGTCGATCACTCCCTGTATTAGTTTATTTACCATTTTATCCTTAATTAACAAGTTTTATCCTTACATATCCCTCATACCATCACCTTTCTTTCTCAATACCTATTTCTCACCACCATCTCCATTCCTTTCCTTTTATCATCACTATTGTCACCACCATCTCCTTCCTCTTGTCACGATTCTCATCTCCATCCCCTTTCATTATTCACCTTCACAACCACCCTCATCTTTCTTTTTTCCACCTCCCTCATTACCAACCTCAAACCAACCTGCTCATCATATTCTCCATTTCTCCCACCACCTTTTCCATCTGACCATCATCTTTGGAGGGTTTTATTCACATTTTCGCATACAACACCAATGCTCGATTCTCATTTTTTATTTTTTTTGCTGAACCCTGTGTTATTGTCTCACTTTCAAGTGCGACTATATTCAACTAATTCGCACTTTTAAGTTGACAAGGGAAGATTTTGGAAAGTTCAATTTCGCACTTATAAGTACGACAAGAGATGTCCAACTCGCACTTATAAGTGTGACCAGAACTATTTATCACATTTAACACGGTTAATTATTTCAGGCATCCCTGTCATGCATATTGTGGTATTAGAGGAGGTTGATAAGGTTGATAATGTGGTTGAAGGGCTCGAAAAAGGTGGAAACATAATGTGGTGACGGGAAAGAACTTGTTGTTCGTGTTGATTGCACATAAGTATCTACGACCGATAAGGTTTGTATTTGTCTTGCGCTTAATATGGGGTACACAATTGATTATACACTGGTTAGCACCTCTTATGTGTTTTTATTGTCTGTAGATATTCCAAACTCGACATGAACTCTTTGATTGAGCTCGGATGGTCGGGAAGAAGAATGGTTTTTGTTGTTATTACAAAGTCCAATTATGGAAGCGTCAAAAGGAAAGAACTCGTGACTATAGGTTGTTAGCGTTGTGGGAAATACAAAACTCACAAGGGCAAGTTGATAAATAAGAGCATTGGAACAAGAAAGTGTGAGTGTCCTTTTAAGTCAAGAGGAAGACCCAAGAAGGATGACGGTTGTTAAGGCGGAAGGTGTTATGTGGATTTCATAATCATGCAAGACCATAGTCGTTGGTTGGACATGCATATGCTGGACGATTGACACGTGAGGAAAAACAAGTGTTTCATGACATGATGGAGAACAGAGTTAAACCAGGACAAATGCTTGTTGTTTTGAAGGATAAAAATCT
This sequence comes from Acmispon strigosus, assembly GCA_030819835.1. Classification (NCBI taxonomy): domain Eukaryota; kingdom Viridiplantae; phylum Streptophyta; class Magnoliopsida; order Fabales; family Fabaceae; genus Acmispon; species Acmispon strigosus. The sequence goes on along the minus strand of JAUAMA010000005.1, from coordinate 39,531,172 downwards.
CGATAATTTGACAATCATTGACCAAATATACAATGCAAGCAAAAGGTACAAGAGAACAAAGAGGGGTCAATTAACAGAGATACAATAATTGATGCATTTGTTGGAACATGACAGATATGTTTATTGGTAACAGATGGATGAAGAAGTTGTTGTGGTTCAAGATATCTTCTGGTCACACCTTGGTGCGATTGAGTTGTTCAACTTTTCCCTAATGTTGTGCTCATCGATAGTACGTAGAAAATCAATAGGTATGGGTTTCCATCACTTAAGATGGTTGGTGTGACATCAACAAACATGACATTCAGTATTGGATTCAGTATTGGGTTTACTCATATGTCGACTAAGAAAACACCCAACGTTGTATGGGAATTGAATAAACTGAAGGGGTTAGTTGTTAAACAAGAAAACTTACCAAGTGTGATTGTGACAAACAAAGACCTTGCATTATGGCCGCTGTCGTAGATATTTTTCCTACATCGAAGCACTTGCTATGCAGGTTACACATAAGCAAGAATGCAATCGCGAAGTGCAATTTATATTGTGAGAAGAGGGATTGGGATGTAATCAGAGAAGCATGGTGTGATCTCATGGATTCTGCCTCTGAAGACGAGTATGCAATTCACTTGAAAGAGCTATAAAGTTCATGTGAGCCGTTTCAGCAGTTCACCACGTACACTCACAAGCCATGGTTGGAGGATCATAGGCAAAAATTTGTCAAGTGCTGGATTGATGTGGCTATGCATATGGGGAACACAACAACCAACAGGTTTGTTTTAAATGAAAGCCTTCAATGTTGTTGTTATTATCATATTTACAGTCGTAAGATGTCACTACTTATATCATGTGTGTGTGTCTTTCGTTTAGGGTTGAAGGTGCTCATGCAGCTTTGAAGCTTATACTTAAAGATAGCAAGTGTGATTTGTGTTCTTATTGGATGGCGATGAACAAGCAAACCGTATTGCAACACACGGAAATTATGTCGTCATTCGAGCATAGTATCTTCATAAGGGACCACAAGTTCAAGGATAAATTTGACAAAAACCTGCAAGGATTTGTGCCGGTGAAAGGTCTTGAGTTAATTGCAAAGGAAAGAGCTAGAGTTGGCCGAGAGGGAGTTGATAGTTCTGCATGTGGTTGCACATTGAGAGCTACGCGTGGCTTACCTTGTGCATGTGAGCTTGCAAGGTACACTTGTGTACCTTTAGGGTTTATTCATTATTTCTGGAGGAGACTGTCGTGGGCAACCGTGGATCCCTACCAGGAGCCTTCACTTGATTTGAACTTGAAGTGAGAATTCGAAGCTTTGTCTTACAGATTTGAAAATGCTGACGTTCCAACAAAAAAGGCAATCAAAGAAAAATTAAGAGAGCTTGCATTTCCTGATTCAACATCAATGTGTCCTCCCCCTATTAAGGTCAAGACAAAGGGTAGGACAAAAGGAGAAGCAAAAGGATCAATCAAGCGTAAACCTTCTTTTTTTGAAGTCGTTGATGATTACATGAACTCCATTCATGGTAGCAACTCCACAAATCCATCGATGAATACAAAGGCAACCGTTGTTGGTCCTTCACCCCCTGTTCCTAAATGGACATCTCCTAAATCAACCAACGGCCCAAAACCTAAGAAAGGACGAACAAGGAAGCAGAAAGACATGCCTTTGAAGAATAAAAGGCCCATCAAATTTCAGCCACACATAAGAGAAATCATAGATGTCCCCCTGATGGTAATTGTGGATTTAGGGCCATAGCATCCTTGTTGGAAAAAGGTGAACACATGTGGCATGAAATTCGAGAAAATATGGTTGAAGAAATGACGACAAGGGCCGAAAAGTATGTTGCAATGTATGGGCCAACACTGTCCCAAACCATATTGGATGCATTGAAAGTGGCTCCTCAAGAGGTAGTCACTGAAGCAAAATGGTTGGCAATCCCCGATATGGGATACGCTGTTTCTACAGCATTTAATGTTGTGTTCATTACATTGTCAACTTTGGGTTGTACAACTTTCTTACCACTTATTGGACCAACTCCTGCGACTCATCAAATCATAGTGCTTGGACATGTGAACTAAAATCATTGGGTGCAGGTATTAAGTTGACTTATATACCTTTCTTATAACCCACGTTTTTCAATTTTAGTGACTGGATAGTTGTTGGTGTATAGGTAAAGTTGGCAGACGGACATCCAATCCCACAAACAGCACCACAATGGAAATATCATCGTGAGTCAAATGATGATGCCTGGGTGTTCCCATACTTGGACCGGATGACCAAATATCAAAGAGAGTTAGAAGATCAACACAAATCAAAAGAACATTAAGTTGTAGACCTCACGATTGATGGATAACTTGTACTTTTTGGAGGGGAAAATTCCATTATTTTGTAATGACTAGATTGTTTTAAATCAAATTTGTAGATTTTGCAGCCGGTTTTATGTTGCAATGACTGTTTATTTTTCAACCAAGTTGCACACCACTTGTTTTGTTAAAAAACAACTTTTAAATTATGTTATCGCACCTACAAGTGCAAATTAATATATAATATCGCACCTACAAGTGTGAATTAATATGTAATATCGCACCTACAAGTGCAAACTAATATATAATATCGCACCTACAAGTGCGACCTTCATAGACCATCGTAGTTTAATATGAAAACAATAATAATATAAAATATCACACCTACAAGTGTGCGAATTTATAAGGGTGGTCGTACCTGTAGGTGCGACCAACCTAGACCATCCTAGATTAATTTCACAAAAAATTAATAATATATGTTTTATCGCACCTACAAGTGCGAATTAATATATGATATCACATCTACAAGTGTGATCTTCGTAGACCATCGTAGTTGAATATGAAGAAAATAATATAAAATATCGCACCTACAAGTGTGCGAATTTACAAGGGCGGTCGCACCTGTAGGTGCGACCAACCTAGACCATCCTAGATTAATTTGAAAAAAAATTAATAATATATATTTTATCACACCTATATGTGTGAAATTATATGGACAGTCGCGCGTATAGGTGCGACCATCATTATTTTATTTTAAAAAAAATTAATAATATATGTTATCGCACTTATAAGTGCGAATTCAGATGTAAGGTCGCACTTCTAGGTGCGATGAACTTAATTTTACAACGACGAAGATGTGAACAATACACATCCCAATGCATTATTTTATAAGAGTTTTAAAAATTAATAACTAAAAGAAGCAAACGATGGCTCAACTAAAAGGGAGTTGAAAATAAATAACTAATACAAACAAACACATTTTTATAAATTATCGCACGTGAAAAATTACATTGTCAGAATTACATCACAGTCATTAAGCCAAATCACCAAAACTGCTGCCTAGCACTAGAACTAGTTGACCCTCGTGCATTCCACCGGTTCGACCGCCTGTAAACCAAATCACCATGCAAGCTCTGCGAAACTATGGCCTGCATGTTTTGGAGTGCTACTTAGACACCTGATCCTTCCGGGGGTGCCCCTGAGGTCGTAGGGGTGCGAGACCTGACGATACCATGGGAGATAATCTGGTGCAGTCTGGGAAGGTGATATGGCACGGTGGGAGGGGTGGAAAACATACATGTGGTACATGTGCCACAACTGGTCGATCACCTCACCAAACATAGGATAGGGAGGTATGACCTGGATGAATCCAAACTGCCGCAACACTCTCTATGGCTAGTGAGGGTGTAAAATCCCTGAGCAACAAAGCCATCCGCTGTAGAATGAAATATCGTCATAGGGCCAAGTAGTACGGTGCTGATAGTACGGTGTCCACAAGACAATGTCGCCAGACAAATCATCTAGATTGGCACGCTTTTGTGCTATGGACCCGTCACCCTTAAGAAACCCTCACCGCATAGCTCTGGGCATGTCCTCCGTGTATGACCCATTCATCTTCCTGGAAAACAAAGAGGGTGGGAGATTCTCGTATATCCATGCCTGTGGTCAGGGAGACAAAATCAACGTTTAAAAAACATGGCCATGAAATCAATTTCATTATAAACAAAACAAGATATTTGAAAGGGAACAAACCTGAAGTAGAGTAGTGTAGCTTGATAGAGACAACGTACTCCTACGGCTACCAGCACGAAGACATTCGTACATGTAGGCCAATGCTGCGGCATCCCAAGCAAAATTCTCGACCTCATTCAAGTCAGTCAACAGCGAGAGGTACCTGTGTCCGGTTCTTGTCAGCAAACATTGTGATGCCCAACAATCGAAGCATATACGCCTTCGTTGGGGCCTGATACTCGCCACTCACAACTTTCGTTCGGATCACTTTCTCCAACCAGGCGAAGCGTACGCTCTTCCCTTTATTTTTCAAGGTATCCAAACCGGCCTGTGTTCTTGTAACCCGTAACTGATCGACAAGAACATCAACGCACTCTTCTTTATCTAGCACGAGAAGGGTGAAGAAGTTCCCACATATTGGGATATGCAGTAGAGATGATACATCATTCAATGTGGTCGTCATCTCTCCACAAGGTAAGTGAAAAGATGACGTCTCTGGATGCCACCTCTCCACAAAGATGAAATCAGTCCTCTGTCATATGTAGTATACCTACATCCCACTAGGGTCGCGAGGCTAGACCTCGCCAGAACAGCAGCAATGAACTCGTGACCTCCGTGTACATCTGCCTTCAACCTCTTCCCATGATTGTATAACCTCAGCACCGACCTGTTCGGTATGTTACGATCAACATAAGACCTCCACACCCTCCCGGCAACGTGGGTGTCGTAGCTCCGCAAAACAGATAGGTTCATCAGGCCACCTGGAAAGGATGTGAGTTTCTTGTCAGCTGCGTCAATTTGTTGCAGTCGGCGCTTTAGCTCCTTTTTCGCACCGTCATCGCGGACCCGTTCTTCTCCATTATCATCAGCCTCATCGTCACCACTGTCATCACCATCACTACCCTCTTCATCATCCCCGCTCCCTCCTCATCGTCATCTGCGTCATTATAACTAGGCTACTCGTCCTCATCATGACCCATATGCTGGTCATCATCAGCATACTGATCCTGCTCCTCAATTTGGTCCTGCCACTGCTCCTGCTCCTCGTACTGGTCCTCATTATAAGATGGCTCTTCCACCATCGGAGCTTTTCCACGGCACCTACGATGTGATGCATGTCCTCTACGTTGGATGTTGTCTTCTTCATTTTGTGATTCTTCAGTTTCAACAGAGCGACCGGTATAGCGAGTCTTTGCCATTTATGTACCAAAAAAGAGAGTATTTTATAAAAAAAAAAATCACCCCAAAAAGAATTTAAAAAAAGACCAAATTCACACTTGTAAGTGCGAACCTACTTGTTCAAGTCGCACTTACAAGTGCGACTAAGATGAACATTCAGATTACACAGGATCGCACCTGTAAGTGCGAAATAGGCTGAAATTCCGCACTTACAAGTGCAATTTTTGTTCAGATCTCGAACACCCACAACTGCAATTTTTTCTTCTTCAGAAAACCCTAAAACTTGACATGCTAAACACCTACACCCAACAACCACAACGAAATAGATACTAAATAATTATAATAAACGAAATGAGAAGAAGTAGGGACTGAATTACCTAAAAGTAAGTTCGCAGGGGAAGAAAGGAGAAGAAGTTCCTGCGGGCGGGAGAAGCAGAGGAAGAAGAAAGGAGAAGAAGTTTCTGCGTGCAGGAGAAAAAGAAAGGAGCAGAAGAAATGGAAGGCGACGACAGAAAAAGAGGAAATGAGGGATGGGATGGTGTGGACCGATTCCCATGAAACCTGATTTTGTTTTTTTTTATTAGGGGTATTTTGGGTATTAATAAAGTGGGGATGTTGGGAGAATCAATGAAATGGTTGTGGAGCAAACTCCCTTTATTTATACCTATTTCAGATGATTTAGAGAATCCATAAATAATAATGTTAAAACACTTTGGTTGAAGCCATACAAGGATAGGAAACAACATTTTATTTATATAGTTTAGAAATATCTTATAAATAATTCGCATTACTACAAATTTTTATATTGCCAATTCACATCAGTAAATACGTTTACTTTTGTATTTATATTACTATAAGTTTTCTTATAATATGCTTTGATTTTTTATTGAACAAGAAAAAAATCTCTTCTGTTTAAAATCAATTAAATAAAAAGAGACATTTTGGTGGAAGAACATAAACAATAAACAATAAACAAACAAGGTACATTGAGAGTGAAATAACAATAAGGAAGTGGGATGACAAGATTTCCCGCACTAGGTCTAGTAGAATAATGGAGTTTAGTGTAAAGCTGAGCCTGAAACACAAGATAATTCCGTTTTGTTAACGCATGCAGAATTATAAAGCAGGGCCACACAACTTGCTCTCGTGACGTGTTAGGCACCCCGCGTGTAATACTTCATGTTTAGTGGGGCTTCCGTCTGGTATTAACTTTTGATGCTCCTGTAATTTTTAGTTTCCTAATACCGTATAAGTTAGTGCTGTTGTAAGTCTTGACATATGCATGTAACCTTTAAGCAAATTAAATAGTATCCACAAAGGGAGCTTTCGCAAGAGGAGTTATATAGTTTTTTAAATACACTCTCCAATAGAGCTGTTCGTTGGTTGGGTTCGGGCTCAAACTTCGGTTTGGGTCGGGTGAAATGAGCATCCACCCCAGGATCGCCGCCGACTGTTCAATGCCTATGGTTCTGTCGGGTTCAGTTCTGCTGGGTGGCGGTTTGGGCGGGCGGAGGGAAGAGGGAAGAAACAGATCCATACTCAGAAAAGAATCACACAAAAATTCATACAGATTCTACATGACATATGATACATCTTCATCAATCATCACCAAAAATTCATACAATCCATACATGGGGAAAAAAATACAGATCCAGAGGTGAATCCATCTTCATCACCATCTTCTTCTTCTTATTTGCAACTTCAACTCCGATCTAGATGAAGAGATGTGTGGATGACGAGATGAAGCTTCATCTTCTTCGACAGAGAACACCAGAACAAAGAAGAACTCAAAGAGTGGAAGAGAAGAAGACTTATGTCGAAGGAGAGACTTGATCTTTGGTGGGGGTTTGGCTTGGTGGGTGGTTTGCGGCGAAGAAGAAACTTGATCGGAAGGCCTGAAGGTGAAGTGCAAAGGGGAGCTCTAGGGTTTGCGGCAAAATTGGGAAGGAGAAGAGAAGAGAAGAGAAGAGAAGAGAGTGACGCTGCACTAGGGTTTGGAAACTCTCTCTCTCTCTCTCTCTCTTCTGTCATTACTAAATTGAAGCCAGCAAGGCGATCCGCGATAGAAGGGATAGGAGCCGTTGATAATGGTAGATCAAACGCCGCAAAATGCGTGGGGAGAAAGCAGCACGACACGTTTAAATTCCACGTGGACCCCGCGACAGCTGGAACGCGTAAACGCGTTTGGCGGGAATGCGGGTTGGGCCTGGGCCGCGTGAGATTTTTTTTAGATATCTACTTCGGTCGGTTCATAGCCCAAACCGAACTCCACCGAACTAAACCATATAAACCCATTTTTTTCCACCCGTTGAACCCGTAATTCGGTCTGACCGGCCCGAAAAGACAAAAAAGGCTTTGGTTTTTTCGAGTTCGGTTTAGGCTGGGCTTATTGGACAGCCCTTCTCTCCAACACATTTTATGTGATTAAATAAGTCAACACATGAGTTGGGGAAGGAAAGGTCCAGGGATCAATCCCTGGAATGAGAGTTTAAATGTTTTCCGATATACCAAAAAATAAAAATAAAGTCAACACATTTTTTAAAAAAATAAATCAAATATATTGACATTTTAGAAAATAAATCAATCGCGTGGAGTGCATGGAAAATAATATATCTTTAACGTATATGCTTCATAAAGTATTTGTGTAAGCTTATGGAAAACCTTTTAACATTTATAAGAGCTTTATGAATTGTATTTTTTATAAGCTTCTCCGACTACCGTATGAATGAGTAATTATACCTAACTATAAGCTATTTAAGCTTCCCTTGTGTGCATTTAGAAAAACTTCTCTTATAGTAAAAGTACTCGAGTGTTTAGGCAAGTTTATTATCATCTACCTATAAGTTGTTATGAATTTTAAACTTATTTTAATAAATTTCTGAAATAAGTTTATGAGTAATCCTTTTATTGTCATAATTGTTATTGCTTATCCAAACGAACCATAAGTTTAAAAATAAGCATCAAATTGAAGTTGAGTTTGTTTAAGCTTAAAATAAGAATGATATTTTTCTTAGTGAAAAATGATTATTTTTAAGAGATTTTTTTAAAAACAGAAGTTAATTTGTATTGGTTTATAATCACAAAAATCAACTTTGAACAAAAAAATCACAAAAATCACTTTTTTCTTTAATTTATGTTTTCTCTCTTTTGCTACAAATTATTTTTAAAAAGCTATTCAGAATTGATTATGATAAAAAAAACAAATTAATCAAAATAAATATTATCCATAAAAATGTTTCCAGACACTTAAATACTTTTAGAAATATTTTCAATGAAATGTTTAAATAAACATATTCTAAGCTATTTTCCCAAGCACCAGGCATACTTATTGTCGTCAGAGGATCATTTCAAGTGAATTGACAATGTCAATTGAAATATTATGTTTATCTCTCTTTTCATAAATATTCAATAAATTAACCTATTAAATGCATTGTTTTATAAGTAAAAAATGTATTAAAAAGGAGTATAAAGGTATCTATTTATTACAGAATATAAAATAAATAAATATAGATATATAACAAAATTTACACTTGATGAAACTTGTGAGAAATAATGTGCCCAAATATGGTTTTTTAATTAGTCCATTCGTGTTTAGGTCGGTTTTCTAAAGCACTCCTGACCTCCAAAGCTTCTTTAATGAAGGTGAGACTCAACCCTGATTAATTAGTGCATGAGATAAGCTTTTATGTTCAATCCATCGCGATATTTTTGTAAGTTTAACATAAAGTTTCATTAAGATGCAAGTGACTTACTTACGAAATAAACATGACACTACTTTTAATGATAGCGAGATTTGAAGTCACCATCTCATTCAAACTACTCAAATAGCCTAAAATACGTGGCCTCAAATATAAGAGTATTGATAATAGGTCCTATGTTGCTTATTTTAAAATATTTCCTCAAGTACTCATTCATAATATGTGTCAATTCGTCTTTGGATACTCATCTTCACAAACATGGATTATGAAGTAAAGAGAATTAAACTAAAGTTATGCATCCATATTGATCAAGTGGCAGAGTTTTAATTTTCTTTTTTAAGTTATGTCAAAGTATTTTTTGGTTTAATGTCTTTCTCCAAAAAAAATTTTTTTCCTACAGACGTTATGTTAATCTATTCGGGATATTCTGGCAGTCTTTTCCAACAAATTACTTTCTTAGAATTTGATCTTGTAACCTCACTTTTACAGATCTAGCTTGTCTTACCACGAGACCAACACCTTGTTGGTTTTCTCTGATTTTATTCATCATATATATAATACAAGACATTTACAACTTATAATGACAATTTCTAATTTGTGCAACCTAAACTAGGAATTCTAACTATGTACTAGAAATTTTCCCAATTCTATTTCCTAATTTACTCAATATAAAATAGGAACAGATATTCTCATTAACATCCCCCTCAAATTGATGCGGTTGATCAAGAAGCATCAAATTTTTTAGTAGAAATTGGTGATGAGGATGAGGAACAACTTTCGTGAAAATGTCAGCAAGTTGGAGTTGTGAAGTGACATGTGGAAGAGATAACACGATCATCAAAAGCCTCATGAATGGAATGACAGTCCACCTCAATATGTTTAATACTCTCAGGAAGAACTAGATTGACAGGAATTTGAATAGCACTGGTGTTGTCACATCATGCTGAGGGAGTCCAAGTTCAGCCAACAAGTCATGTAGCCAAATTATCTGTGAACAATTTGTAGACATAGCCCGACATTCAGATTCAATGGAGGACTTGGAAACGCGAACTTGCTTTTTACTCATCCAAGAAATTAGAGCACGACCAAGAAACATGCACCAACTAGAGATAAGTTGTCGTGTATCAGGACAACCAACTCAATCCGCATCACTATAGGAAAGTAACTTGAGCAACGCACAAGTAGGAAAAAAGAGACCCTGATGAGAGGTACCCCACAAGTAGCAAATGATGCGATGAACAGTAGCCATGTAAAGATGATGAGTAGTATGCATGAACAGATATAACTTGGTGTGCGACAAAGGAAATGTCAGGACGCGTAATGGTAAAGTAATTAAGACTTCCCACAAACTAACGATACACTAGAGGATCAAACAGAAGATACCTTCATCACAATGATATTTGACAATAAATTCGAGAGAAGTATTTGCAAGAACTCCAGACTAAAGTCCATCCAAAGAAATCAAATACTCAGTATACATTACAAGAAAAATACGTTTTACTGACGATTTTTTACCAACGACTAATAAGCCGTCAGTAAATATCGTCGTTACCGATGATCAGGCCATGGGTAGTTTTTTTTTTTTTTCAAAAAAAATAAACAATGTTACCAACAATTAATCTCATTGGTAATTTGGCGAGTTTCTCGTTTTTTGCATGAGCAAGTGCCGCTAATTTTTTTCGATCCTTACCAACAGAATAGACCGTCGATAAATTAGCAACGAACAACGTGTTGATAACCTATATAAAGGTTTTTCCTGTAAATGCCCTAGCTATCAATCATGGTGCAATATTTAGATAATGACTTAATAGCACTTATGGTCCCTCGCGAAAAAAATTAGTCAAAAACGCCCCTCACTTTTACAGACAGTAGCACTTTTGGTTTTCTATGCATTTCCATCCACAATTTAACGAAATATTCCGTTAAAAGTTAATTAAAAAATCAAAAACCCAGAAACATGAATCTTCCTCTTCTGCATCACCTTGTTCGTCATGTTACCTAAAAATCCAACTCACATTTGTATTCTCTTTCATCCTCTTCCTTTATCCTCCTTCATCCTCACACCCATAAACCTCCTTCCTGAACTAAAAAACCCAGAAATGCAACTAAATTACATAGGACATTAGGTAGGTCTCGTGGGCAATTTCCTTGCAATTGCAAGTAGTACAGTCTTGCCTCAATTGCAATTTGCATTAACTTGGGAGTTGGTAATATCTCCAACTTCTTCTTCAATATAAACAATTAAGCACACCACATATATACAACACCTTCAATTCATTGTGAAGTGTGTTGCACAGTGCAATTACAGAGCATGATTTGCCATTCAAACACGAGACAAGATGATATTCAAATCACAAATTACATAAACATGCTTTGAAGTTTGAATTACCAATCCTAATTACCACATGATGGAAACTTACATTTGCATTAAACCTAACATGGGTAATTAATTATAACAATCCGAAAGTCATGTACTGCGTTGCACGAATACGTGAAATTTAGGCTAGCACTGGCACCAGGGGCGGGTGCGCGACGGGTACGCTCCGGTGTGTATCCAATTTCGCGGCCAAACAAAACAAATGGGGTGCATTTTGGGTACGTTTTGGGTAGAAGAAAAATTATTGAACATAGTAGTTAGTACAGAGAAGAAGAATCAACTCAATCAAGTATCAACAATTCAACACAATCCTTAGCTTCTTCTTTCAGTCACCACTGGAGACTATGAGCAACAACACCTCTGAAACCTTCGGTCGAAGAGAATGAGCGATCCACCACATGCATGTTCAGATCCAGCCACTGTAAGAGAAAGCTTTCATCTTGCAGGGTTTGTCGAAGAAGATGAACAACCAAACCTCCCAAATCGCTGATTGAAGACGAGAGCGAAATGAAAAGGAGAAGTGAAGAAGCCTCGACGGTGCTTTGTCTCGCGACAACGCAACGGCGCAAAAGAAGAAATCGAAGATGGAGAGGGGGGAAAAGAAGTGTTTAGGTGAGTGGAGAAGGTGAACGGAGAAGGGAAGTCATTACAAAGTGGTCGCATCAAATAGAGGCGGAGGTGCTGTGCAACGTAGCATGAAACTGAAAAAATATTTGAAATAAAAGAACAAAACAATCAAACGAACCTCAGCATAATAGTCCCTCCATACCCTGCGAGCAATCTGGTGGCCACCAAACTACCCTTCTTCTTCTTCTTCTTCTTCTTCTACTTCTTCTCTCTGTAACCTCTCCCTGGAACCACCAAAACCTTAGAAATCTCACTCATAACCCATGGAATTCGAGATTGCTTGGGTTCTGCAACGGGCTCGAGATCGCTTGCCATGGAATTCGAAAATTGAATTGAATCATTGAGATTAAGAATAGAGAGAGGGTGTGTGAATGAAAGGGTGAAATTTGTGGATTAGGGTTTATGAATTTCAATTGGAGAGAGAGTTGAAAGGGGTGAGAAATTTGGGGATTAGGGTTTCTTTGGTTTGGATATCAGGTGGTCAAAAGCTGGTTCAATCCTTGATAATGGAGACTCTTCCTTCCTGGTTTGGTTCTATGACTTTGTTTATTTTCAGTCTAATTTCCAGTTGGGTCGATGAGTTTTAATTGGGATGAATTTCTGGAATTTTTGGGTTTGAGCGTGAAGAAGATGATGATTGATGAACATGATGAAGAACCCATGGAGATGCTGGAAATTTGTTTTTTCAAAAACCGTTAATTTATAGGAAATGGACGGAAAACCAAAAGTACTACTATTTGTAAAATTGAGGGATGATTTTGGCTAATTTTTTTCGCGAAGGACCAAAAGCGCACTTTCATGATAAGTGAGGGACGAAAAATGCTATTAAGCCTTACATAATATATCAAAGCGTTAGAAGTGAACTACGTAAGGCTCTGTTGTAGAGAAAAACTATATTGGCAATTATTCCACTCACAACCAAAAGAGGGATATAAATAAAAGAGAAAAAATGAGAATATATGATAAATCAAGTGGTAGAAAAAAATAGAAAGAGTTTTCTCAAAATGAGATGAGATTAGGGGTGATAGTGTTGGTTCAACCCCACAAGCCAACCCACTTAATCTATCTGGTGAGCGAGGTGAATCAGACAATCCAACTCATCAACCCGCAAACCTGGCATGTCAACTCGATGAGCAAACCGACGATCCAACTTATCTTTTTTTCTTTGAAAACAAGGTGTTTTTAAATGTTTTTAAGTGTTTTTTGGCGGGTTTTGTTAGGCCAACTCGCGACTGACCCACTAACACTTAAAAAAATGTTTCTATAATATTTTTGCATCATATTATTATTGTTCTGGCCGACCCAACAGGGAAACAGGCCTAATAGCATCTCAGCCAACCCAAAGGACTTGCAACTTAGCATATACTAAGAGGACGGACATGATGACTTAGTAAAGGAACAACTCGTCCATGTTTGAGGCCAAGCGGTCACTCAATGACCTAGAGTAGTCTAAATAAGGCGCCTTAGAGCCAAAATTGCACTCAGAAGACCCTTAAGGACTTCCCGTAAACCAGCAGAGATGATGACAACCGATCACGAGCGTATAAATACATGTGTGATCGTTCATTTACATAATACGCTATTCATTCTTACAAATCACTAAGTTCTTTTAAAACTCTGAAATTCTCTAATAACCCTCTCACTAACTTGATTGTCAGAGTGTTTTCTGCAACTACACCTTTTGTGGTGACTACATAGCTCCACCACGCTAGTAAAGTCATCTCAGACCACACACGACCATAGAGGACAAGGAGAATTCTCAAGTATCATTCCAATAAGAACAATTATTATTTTTAATTTTTTTACTTGCGAGCCAACCCACCACTGAGCCGGGCAAGCTGGCAGTTAAAAACATTCTAAAAAATATAAAAATTCATCAAACATATTTACAAAATTTACCCAAAAGTAGCATCGCACCGGAATGTAATCTCAAAATGAAATGAAATTGAAACAAACTCCCCGTAATATGTCCCTATCACTCATCTCAGCTCCACTAAAATATAGGAATACCCCCACCACCACCTTCACTTTCATTCCCCTATTCCATTCATTTCTCTATCTCTATATATCTCTCTCTTTGTCACAAACAAAAGTAGCAATTAACCAACAAATTAACAAGCCTCCTAATTTCACATTTGGTATTCCAGAGCTGGCAAACTCAAAGTCATGCCTAGAGGAAGATCAGCATTGCAACAAGAGAGCAATCACAGACTTATACAAAGCCTTCCTCTCCAACGACACTCACACAATGCACCGCCTCCTCGCCCCGGACATGGAGTGGTGGTTCCACGGCCCACCGTGCCACCGCCACCTTTTGATTCCTCTCCTCACCGGCTCTTCTTCTTCTTCTTCTTCTTCTTCATCTCAAAAGCCTTTGGTCCCTGACCTCATAGTTGGGTTCGGATCAGTGACCGTCGCTGAAGGGTACGATGAGGCCAACATGGTGTGGTGGGTGCACGCGTGGACCACTGTTGATGGAACCATCACTGAGGTTAGAGAATATGTGAACACTTCTGTGACGGTCACGAGGCTCGGTTTTCATGCACCGCAGTTGTCTTCACAAACCGTGGCGGCTTCCACATGTCAGTGCATTTGGCAGAGCAAGCTTTGTGATGGGTCTGTGCCTGGACTTATTCTTGCAATCTAGCACAAAAAGGTTGCCATCAAAAGTGAAGTTTGAAATTCAAACATACAAAAGTGAAGTTATGTGATTTAGGTTAAAAGAGTCGTCTTTAATTTGTGTGGCATGTTGTTGTCTGTTATGGTATATGTTTGGTTTGGTTCGTTCAAATTAAATAATAGCTACAAGTTAATTGAATATTAATTTTGTTTAGTGTTAATCAATGTATCACATTGTCCATAACTATATCACTAATCATTTGCTCCACGCACATTAAGCGGTAAAAGACTAGTCGATGAATTTTTTTCATTTATAAGAGTTGAGAATCAAACTCTCAATCACTTACCTAAAGAATGAATTACTAACCGCTACTCCAATCCATTTAATTAAAATGAATACGCTTAAATAATTTTTAGTCCAAATTCACTGTTTTTGTTTTTGTCCCTAAGAATTTTTTTTTTGTTTTTAGTCTTCTAGAAATCAAATGTTTTGTTTTTAGTTCATGTTAGTTGTTTTTCCATACATTCAAATATGAATTTTTACGATCTAAGAAAAATCAGAAATGGCCGAACTCGATTTCACGGCTTGTAGAGAAGATGTAAGCGTGTGTGTGAGTGTTTTCAAATCTGAATTAAATGGAAAAATAAACGATAGGAATGAAAAACAAAACATGTAATTTTCGAATAACTGAAAATAAAAAAAGTACATAGTTCCCAATAACGAAAAATAAAAACAATGAATTTTACCGGGACTAAAAATGTATTTAAGCGAAATAAATATCCCCTACCAAATCAAGTTTCTTGTCTTTTAAACATATGTAAAGACTCTATCATTGTCGTTACGTGTATATATAAATTCTCAATTACATATTTGGCATTGGTCCAGTAGCCTTGTATTATATTTAAAAATATTTAGGGAAAGATTGCAAATTATGAGAATTTATATTACAATATGATATTTTAAAGGTTATATATGTTTTTAGACCATGTAGTGGTAAAATAGGAGTAATTGAATTTAGTGTCTTTGAAATAATTCATAGTTTTCAGTGTCAGCATTATTGAAATAGGTAAAATTAGTGTTTATCACATTTTTGTGGTGATTTTTCTATATTGGTGGTGATTTTTAACCGCCACAATTTATTATTTGTGGTCTAGTGATGGTTTAACCCGTCACAAAATGAATTGAGGGACTAATTTCACCAATTTCCTTAATGTTGATGACTAAAAGCTATAAACATTTTTGGGTGTTGGGTTTGGGGCCACCCCATTGGACCCAACACCATCCCCTAAATATGCCAATTTACCAATTTGCCCTTAAAAAACAAAAATCTCCCCTCTATATCCCCATCCCCTTCCTTCACCCTTTCCCCCATCCACCATCTCCATCCCCTTCCCCTTCCTTCACCCATCCAAACCCACTCATCATCTTCTCACTCGCACCCACCACCATCATCATTGGAGTGTTTTCTTCACATATTCGCACACCGTAGCAAGGTTCGTTGCTTCTATTGTATATCTCTATTTGGTGAATCATCGTCCGGTTAAAATTCGCACCTCAAAGTGCGACTAAATGGTCCTAGCCGCACCTTAAAGTGCAACCAAAATAATAAAAATTAAAATAATCAATATGTTTAATAAGTTCGCACCTTAAAGTGCGACTAAATGGGTTTGGTCGCACCTTAAAGTGCGACCACAATAATAAAAATTAAAATAATCAATATGTTTAATGAGTTCGCACTTTAAAGTGCGAGTATATTGTGGTGGTTGCACCTTAAGGTGCGACGAACACATTTTAGTTAAAAAAAATGAAGGAGCCGCACTAGTAAGTGCGACCATAGAGGAAAATCGCACTTATAAATGAAATTTTTAACTAGGCCACGAAAACACTCCAAAAATTGACATACATAGCATATGGGAAGAATAACCACCAAATAGGAACAACAACAACCAATATCATCCACACAATCATACAAAAAGCATAAAACGGAAGAAGAACAAGAATTCCTAAAGCAATTTCGAAAAAAATAAGGGGGAGAAGAAGAATGTAAGGTTACCTCATGAAGAAGAAGGATGGAAGATCAAAGAAGAAGGTCACACGAGGCTGAGGAGTGCCGGAGAAGAAGGACGAAGGAGGTGAAGCTCAGACCGAGGATGGTGTTGTTCTGGTAATGTTTTTTTTTTTAACTAGGGGTATAGCTGGAAATAACAAAATAAGGGGATGGTGCAGGGTCTAATGGGGATGGCCCCAAACCCAACACCCAACATTTTTTAAAGGATCCAGAATCTAATTCATCCCTATTTTACAAGGACTAAAAACATGTTTAACCCATATTTTTAAAGCTACTTTTAGTGTTATGTACAAAAAAGTGTATATAAAATATACGATCTCCACTTAACATATATCACTCAAGGGCGCTTAAAGAGTAAAACTCAATAGGTAAGACCCTTTTATTGATTATTCATTTTTTTTTTTTATAAACCAAATAAATCAAGAGGGAGCACAAGGGCCGCCACAAACCCATTATGTAAGACCCTTAATTTTGAGTATTTTCACTTTGGCCCCTAAACTCCTTGTATTTGCATTCTAGTCCCTGAAATCCTTGTTTTTGTGATTTGGTCCTTCGAGTTATGGTAAATAAATTCTAGCATTGGGCTATTTAGATAATTGTTTGGGTCATGTTGATGTGCCCTGACGATCATTAAAATATCTTTGCTTGAGTTATAATAAGATTGGCTTTGTTTTAGTGGTTAAGACTTTTGTATTTTGGTTACATGGTGAAGGTTCGAACCTTGGTGAGGTAGGTTTTATTTTTGAGCCAAGATTTTTGTGTGTCTAAACATTTTCGAAATTCAAATTCAAAATCAGATTTGAATGCTTTAAATAGGGCTACAAATCAGATTTTAAGGTAGAATTAAGTGAGTTAATGGCTTGTCTAGCCTTAATGGGTTTTCAAAGAGAATTATTCAGCTTTAAGAGGCTGTTGGCCGCCCCTCCTCCCCCTTGTGCTTCTGCTTTTACAAGCTTAAAAGTGGTGGCTTCCTCTTGTCTATTTCACTCGAAAATTGCTACAAACCTTAGACTCAAAAACTGGAAATTTTGTTGAATCTTGGTGCTGTTGTGTCGACTCCTTTCTTCCTCTCTTGGTGACCAAACTCTACCCTCTAATCCTCTTCAAGAGTCCTTCGTGTTGGATCAATCGGTAAGTGATCAATCCTTCCTAAATTCTGAGTTTTTGAGTGGTCAATTCCTTACTCTCTTCCGGGGTTTGATTTATTCCATTTCCAGCCCTTTCTCCTCAACAAACCTGAGGTTCTTCTACATTCTTGAAGGGCTAGGGCCGTGCTTCAAGTGCTCTTGGACAAACTCTCTTAACAAGGTTGGTTTCCCCTTCTATTTTGGCTAAAAACCCTTGTACTCTCCTTGTTCAAAATGGTTTTGGTGATTTTAGAATCCTTTGGATTTTTGAGTAGGAAATGTGTCTAATCGGTTTTAAAATGAGTTTTGGGCATGGGAGAAGTTTATTTTCGAAAAGTAGAGTTTAGAATTGATTTTGGGATGAAAAACTATTTCGGGGCTTTCTAGAAGGGAGCCAACGCATGAGCGCTGGACTCCCAACGCCTGAGCGTTGGAATTCTTCCCAGTTCGTGTTGCCAGACAGAGGCCCAATGCATGAGCGTTGGAACCTTGCGCCTGGGTGCTAGGCCTCTGCTAGCAAGTTGTTGTTTTGCTTCTTTTGCTCTAAAATTCCTTTGAGTTGGTTTCCGACCTTTCTTATGGTTGTTGATGATTGTGTATATGTTGTTTATCTTATTAGGTTGGAGTTCAATCGTATGCAACCCATTCGGAGGTAAGGGTAACTCGTTGTAGGATTTGCCTTGATGATTGTGATTGTTGAACATGTTGTCATAGCATATGCATGAGGTTGATATTTGGTGGTTGTCGAACCATGAGAAGGGTTGTCGAACCCAAAGGATGGTCTCATGGGTAGTCGTATCCATGGGATCCTCCTGTCCTCATTTGGGACGAATTCACCCCCGTTTAGGTCTATATATGATGCTGTTATGACCATAGCATGTAGTTGCATTTTGAGGAATCATGAGCATGGTTTGTGATGTTGATCACGAGGACATGAGTATATTGTTGTCTTGATATTATTGTATTTTGAGAACTCTGCTACTGCTTATCATTGTTGTTGTTTTATCACAATGTTGTCTGTATTATTCTTGTTTGTTTTCGAGTTAACCATTTTTGCTTGTTGTTTGTTGCTTGGGCGCTTAATGCCAAAGATGTACAACGCAAATGAGGTTCAAGAAGGAGGATCTCAATGTTAGAACGGGATGGTGAAGAAGGCTCTAAGAATTGAAGAACTTTGTAGAAGATTGTTCAGTTTTTCCGCTGCTTTGATTTTAGCACTTGTAGTGCAACTCTATTTATTTTGAAATATCTTCCGCTGGTTTGTGATGTTTAATAGTTTATTATGGGTTGAATCTTTAGAATCTAGTCACATTGATGAAGTAATTGAATGCCATAAAAGGAACCCATATTTTTTTTTTGGACGTTTAGGGCTCGTTTGTGTGACTAGGATAAGGAGATATGATAAGATAGTGTAATGATATCCTGCTGTAATCCGATGTTTGCTGTGTCAGCAGAATAGGATAATGCAATCATGTTCCTTATCCTATCATGTCCATCATGCGTAAATTTTTTCTTGAAGTGTAGTTGGGTTAGAACTTATCCTAATAGAATATGATAACGGTTTTCTATTTTTTAGTACCCAAACCCCAAATTAGATTGTTTCAATATTTATATTTTGTATAATTTATTAATTTATAAATGTAAAAATATTAATTTTAATAGTATATTGATTTGATTGATTATCAATTCTAGTTGTTACTATAAATTTAAAATTATTTAATTACTCATATAATTTTAATTAAGAAATGAACTAACTTATAAATGGTGAAAATACTGGTCTTACTTGTATAAAAATAAGCAGTTTTTTCCTTACCGCTTGCTACTACTTAGTTAATATTATTTTATTTCTTACATTAATAATATTTTTTATATTTTAATTAATTTTATTATTTATCACTTGCTACTATTAAATCAAAATCAATTGATTACTTGTATATTTTAAGTTTAAATAGACTAATTAATAAAAAAAAATTAATTATAGTTAATTTTAAAACATATATAGACTCATTTATAAAAATAAAAAAATAATATACTAATTACTTTTCAAAATTATTAATTTAGAAAAAATAAATATTTTTTTGGACAAAATTGAAATTCAACAAAAGAATCTAGCAAGTAGTTACAAAGTAACAACTAACAATGTATTAAGCCCATTTTGCTGTAAGCCACAGGTAATCATGCACCTTGTAGCCTTGGACGACGGTGGAAGAGAGATTGAGAGACGGAGACGGAGGTAGAGAAGGTGGACGACAGCGGACGAGAGATGGAGATCGAGAGACGGAGACGGAGATCGAGTTCCTTCTTGCTTGAATGGTGGACGACGGCGGCGGCTTGGAGCACGGCAGCGGAAAGTGGGTGCTTGGTAGGGGAAAGTTTGTGACGGCGGCTTCAGAGTTCAAATTGCTTTGCTTGAAACTTGAAAGTTGAAACAATGAAACCCTAGTAATCACTACTAATATATATATACAAGGATATTTTAGTAGTTTCATATATAGATCGGGTTTCGGGTAGGGTTCGAGTGCGGGTTTCCTTATACCCAAACCCGAACCCAAACAGTACTTTCAAAATCGGGTAAAACCCGAACCCAAACCCAGTGAGAACGGGTTTTACCCATAAATTCGGGTCGGGACGGTTACCCACATGTATGGTTTTTCTGCCATCCCTACTCGTTTGATGGCTAGGATAAGGAGATATGATAAGATAGTGTAATTATATTTTGCTGTATTCCGATGTTTACTTGGTCAGTAGGATAGGATAATGCAATCATGTTCCTTATCCTATCATGTCATCATGCGTAAATTTTATCTTGAAGTGTAGTTGAGTTAGAACTTATCCTAATGAAATATGATAACATTTTACCAAACCCCAAATTGGATTGTTTCAATATTTATATTTTGTATAATTTATTAATTTAAAATGTAAAAATATTAATTTTAATAATATATTGATTTGATTGATTATCAATTCTAGTTGTTACTATAAATTTAAAATTATTTAATTACTCATATAATTTTAATTAAGAAATGAACTAACTTATAAATGGTGAAAATATTGGTCTTACTTGTATAAAAATAGGCAGTTTTTTTCTTACCACTTGCTACTACTTAGTTAATATTTTTTTATATTATGATAATATAAATAATATTATTAATATTTTTTAAATTTTAATTAATTTTATTATTTATCACTTGCTACTATTAAATCAAAATCACATGATTACTTGTATATTTTAAGTTTAAATAGACTAATTAATAAAAAATAATTTAATTATAGTTAATTTTAAAACATATATAGACTCATTTATAAAAATAAAAAACAATATACTAATTACTTTTCGAAATCATTAATTTAGAAAAAATAAATACTTTTTGGACAAAATTGAAATTCAAGCAAAGAATCTAGCAAGTAGTTAAAAAGTAACAAGGTATTAAGCCCATTTTATCGTAAGCCACAGGCACTGGTTTTTGAAAATGGCCCAGGCCCACATTGTGAAATTTGAATTTCAGAGAAAAAGCCCGAAGCATAGCACCGTTTTGCCTGAAACATTTGTCATTACAAACAAAGGCACTAAGCTAGGGCTCTACCGCTCCACGTTCTTCCCGCAGAAATTGAAAAGAGAGAGGATGCTGTCTGGGGACATACCTCCGAACCAGACCATTTATATCAAGAATCTCAACGAGAAGGTCAAGAAAGACGGTAACTTCCGTTCACACCCATGTTCTTTTGGTCTGTCTTCTACTTCAATTTTACACT
Source organism: Acmispon strigosus (assembly GCA_030819835.1). Taxonomy (NCBI): domain Eukaryota; kingdom Viridiplantae; phylum Streptophyta; class Magnoliopsida; order Fabales; family Fabaceae; genus Acmispon; species Acmispon strigosus. The sequence continues at coordinate 39,509,697 of JAUAMA010000005.1, read as the reverse complement.
CACAACTGTTTCTAGCTTCACTGTGATTTTGGAACTCGGAGAGATTGCATACATGTCTGTTAATTGTTTTTAAGTGAGTTTGTGGATGTAATCTGGTGGCAGGAGGCCAGTGCCTACAAATTTCGACTAGGTTTGAGTGTTTTTCTTTGCTGAAATAGCTTAGCTGTTGATTTGGCTCAGGAATAGGAGCTGTGTTAATGTGTTTCTTATTCTCAAATTTTATTGATGGAGTGGACTTGTGTGAATTGGATAACATGGATCTTAATTTTGATGTAACTATATATGTGTAGTGGCATTGCTTGCCCTTGATTTTGCATTTCAGGTATTGTAATTGGATATACCCTTTGCTGCTTTTGTTGATGTAACTCAGGGGCTATGTTTTTTAAGGTAGTTTTTATGATGACCCTATGGCGGGATTTAACATTGTATGTTCTGTTTTTTTGTCAATGTGGTAGAGTTGAAGAGGTCTCTCTATTGCTTATTCTCTCAATATGGGAGGATTTTGGATGTTGTTGCTCTAAAGACGCCCAAGCTTCGAGGACAGGCATGGGTTTGTTTTAGTGAAGTCCCTTCTGCCAGTAATGCAGTGCGACAAATGCAAAACTTCCCATTTTATGAAAAACCTATGGTAATCAAGTTATAGCGCTTTTGGTGATTTCTTTACGGTTATGTTATAGATCTGTTTTCTTATTTTTTTTCTTCAATTTTTTTGTAACCTTTTCTAATTGCCTGCTCGAGTTGTCTTACAGTCTTTGATCACGAGTCTTGTAGTTTGCACTAATTATCTATTCACTATCTTGGTTTTATGTTTGTGCCTGCAATACCTGCTTCTGAGATTTGATTCAATCATCTATTGTCCTGCCGGCAGTATGTTCATTATCAAGAATGAGACTGAGAGACGTGGATGATTGAGAATTCGACTTGTCTATCTTTCTATCAATAAGATGATTCTAAAAGCTTTTCATGTAAATACTTTGATGCAGCGAATTCAGTATTCAAAAACAAAGTCAGATTGTATTGCTAAAGAAGAGGGAAGTTTTGTTCCAAGGGAAAAGAAAAAGAAGCAAGAGGAAAAAGGTGAACAATAGTGATTTAATATTCCATTTCAAACCATATTCATCCTCATTGAATTCTATTTTAGATGGCTTGCATGATGTAAGTCTATGTACCATTATCACCAGGCCCTTTAGAGTGGTTGGTTTTAAATGGCTGAACCATCATATATAATAGGATTGTAGCACAGCAATACTGATCATTAGAACCAGGCTGAGGCATCCACATTGCGGTTATAAAGTAAAAATAATTATTTTTATTTAAGGCTTAATTGCACTTTTGGTCCCCCATCTATCGCAATGGTGCGAGATGTTTAAAACAAGTGATTTTGGTCTCAGAATTTTTAATTTGTTATAATTGGGTCCATTTGTTAGAGGGACATCCAATTGCTAACGGAAATTGATGATGTGGTATTGACCAAGCCTAGTTGGCATGTTTGAATATTGTGACATGTCTTTCCTCTTTTTTTTTCTCCTTTTTTAGTTGGATCATGTCACCCCTTCTTCCTCCCTCCCTCCTCAAACCTTATTTTGGCTGACATTAGAAACACTAGAAATGCCTCCCTTGTGTTTTCCTCTGACATATCATCCATCATTCTCTTCCTCCCGTGAATATACAACTTGCTCTGCACGAGAAAACTTAATCATGTTTTCTGCGCTTAATACCTTGATTAGATAACCAATAGTTTCAGCATCAATGTTAGCCACAGTCTCAGATTCTGTCATCTGTTCATACAATGTTCAAACCAGATCAGTCCTCCCGGCCTTCAAACAACCTAACAGAGGCGCCTTCCAAGTTGCCAGAGATTGGGAAAAATCAAACCGTTTTCAAGGTGACAAACTCATCAAGTGCATCCTCAACCATTCCACCACTGTGTCGAAGAGGGAACTGCAAGAGGATTGATCGGGTGAGCTGAGCCATGTAAAAAAAATGGAAGGATGGGAATGGGTTATTTTGGGCAAAATATAACCTGGCAAATTCATCGAGCAAATTTACAATCAGCTGATTGACACTGATTTTGGGCAAAATTGAACTTGGAAAATACAAGTTCGAGCATGGAAATAAAAAGTTCCCCACCCATGACATCCTCCACATCTACGCCACCCTTGATGCTCTATCTATGTCTCCCTTCTTAACGACCCTCAACGTTCAAATGGGGTGAGATGGGGGAGAAGCATTCTTATATTTGATGGATTCGTGGGGGGGTAAAGGAGAGGCGTGAAGGTCGAATTGAAGCAAGATCGGGGTTTGTGCCTATGGCAGCGCGGCTTCATCGCTTATTGTTGGGGTTGCCACAACTGATTTTTGTGGTGGGTGGAGGTTTCTTTGTGGGTACGTGATGGTTCAAGAATGGTGGTCGTGGGTTCAGTGGTTGCTGGTGCTCTTAGGTTCTCATGGAAAGAAAGGGATGGTGGTGAGAAGTTTGGATATGGAGAAGGGGTGAGACGGGATGAAGGTGAAAGTGGCATGAATTTTTTTTAAATAAAAGAAAAATAAATATTTAAGTGGCATCTTCATGGCATCCACGTCAATTTTCCACCTAAGCTTACTTAATTAGCCTTTGGTTGTCCCTCAAATGGAAGGACCCATTTTCACATATTAAAAATTCCAGGACTGAAATTGCTCGTTTTAAACATCAAGGAGTCAACCACACAATGAGGGACCAAAAGTGCAATTAAGCCTTTATTTAATTATGTCATAACACGACACTTTTTTCGGTATTTAGAAATTTCAAAACACAGTAGAAGGTGATAAAATAATGTTTAGAAAAGTTGAAAATGTTCTTGCCAAGCACCTTCTCCCTTACAAAAAAGATATCAAGTTCCATGTGCTTGGTACGGGTGTGAAGCACCGGATTCTCAGTGAGAGCTATAGTGCTTTGATTATCACAGTACACCTTAGGAGTGAGATGTGGAATACTGAGTTCTTGTAGAAGTGATTGAACCCACACCAATTCTACAGTAGTATTTGCTAGACTGCGATACTCTACCTCTGTACTTGAACGAGCTACCAAGGTCTGCTTCTTGGAGCTCCATGAGACCAAGTTTCTACCAAGAAAAACACAACAGCCTGAGGTAGACCTGCGGTCATCTGGGTCTTGAGCCTAGTCAGCATCACAAAAGGCAACCGAAGAGAGTGAAGAAGACAAAGAACAAGGCTTCAGATGCAAGCCAAACTCCACAGTGGCTTTGAGATGCCGCAAAATGCGTTTGATTGCTTTTCAATGCTCTTCTAGAGGCTGACTAAGGAATTGACAGACCTTATTCACTGCATAAGATATAAAGATATCTCTGGCCTGGTCAGAGTTGCATATTGCAAGGCTCCCACATGTAATTGGACCCATGTTTAGTAAGCTTGTGATTGCTCACCATTGGTGTAGAAACTCCCTTGGCATCTGCCGTATCTGCTCTATCCAAGAGATCCAATATGTACTTGGATTGCCCTAGCAACAAGGAACCATCAGCCAAGTGTTGGACCTGAACCCCTAAGAAATAGTCCAATCTACCAAGTTGTTTGAGTGAAAACTCTGAACTAAGCTTGTCAATGAGCTGTTTCAGAACTGGTAAAGAACTCCCTGTCAGAATAATGTCATCTACATAGACAAGAATGTAGAGACTATAGGTTGTTGTATGTAAAGTGAAGAGAGAAGGATCACATGTACTAGCCTTGAAGCCAAATTTCTTCAATGCTTCCTTCTATCTATCAAACCAAGCCCTAGGGGCCTGCTTTAAGCCATACAGGGCCTTGTTCAATGTGCAAACTAAGGGCTTATCCTTGTGTTCAAACCCAGGGGGCTGAACCATATACACTTCCTCTTGAAGCTGCCCATTGAGAAAGGCATTATTAACATCCAGTTGCTAGATGTGCCACCTTTTGGAAATGGCTAGAGAGGATATTTCGAACTGTGATTGGCTTCACTACAGGAGAAAAGGTCTCCTTGTAGTTAAATCCTTGAATCTGGTGATAAACTTTGGCCACAAGTCTGGCCTTGTACCTATTAATGGTTCCATCAGCATTCTCTTTGATGCGGAAAACCCATTTACACCCCACTACCTGCTTATGAGAGGGCAAAGGCATTACGGTCCAGGTGTTGTTTTTAAGTAATGCATCATATTCTTCCTGCATTGCTGCTTGCCATTTAGGATCTTTGAGGGCCTGTTTGGCAATAGCAGGCTCTGCTTGACTGAGCAGAAGAGTGGGAAATAGACGAGGCATGACAATGCCACTCTTGGACCTAGTCTGCATAGGGTGAGTATTGGGTTGGGGTATGGTTGTGGCCTGTGTTGGGGTTGGGTCTGGTGATGTAGGAGGGTCAAGTTGGTTATGAGAGGAATCTGATTCAGTTGCAAGGGAGGGGTTTGGGACTGGTGTGTGTTCTGGGTAGGGCTGGTGGTTTTGCTGGCCTAAAGAGGTTGTTGAGGTGGATTCAAAATGTGAAACTTGGGAATTCTGATCCAAGGGAAGTTGTATGACATGAGGTTGAGGAATTAAAGGGATTGTAGACAAAACAGGTGAGATAGGAGGAGTTGGATCTGAAATAGAAGAGTGAGAAGGAAACAAGATTGGATAAGGAAATCTAAACTCATTGAACATGACATCCTTAGACACAAAGACTCTACCTGAGGAATCAAGACATTTGTAGCCCTTATGAGCTGTAGAATAGCCAAGAAAAACACACTCCTTAGAGTGGAAAGACAATTTATGAGAAGAATAAGGCCTAAGAAAAGGATAACAAGCACTACCAAACACTTTAAGGTAATTATAATCTGGATAAGTCTTATATAACATGAAAAACAGAAAAAGGGACTCTTGTCTTCCAAGATTGGGGTTGGAAGTCGATTGATAAGAAAAGCTGCTGTGAGAAAAGCATGGTCCCAATAGTCTAATGGCATGTGAGCATATGCAAGCAAGGACAAGCCGATTCCAACTATGTGCCTATGCTTCCTTTCCACACTACCATTTTGACGGTGTGTGTGAGGGCATGTGAGTCTATGAACTATTCCTAAGGAGGTGAAATAGGCTGTTAAAGGTTTAAATTCTCCCCCTCCATCTGTTTGGACTGTTTTTAGTTTCTTGCCAAGCTGTAACTCGGCCATTTTGTGAAAGTTGACAATGGTTTGAAAAGTGTCAGATTTTCTTTTTAATGGAAAAACCCAAGTGTAGCAGGTGTGTGCATCAACACATGTTAAGAAATAGGTGAAACCACATGAAGACTCGGTGGAGGCTGGTCCCCATAGGTTAGCAAAAATGAATTCTAAGGGAAATACATAAGATGTAGTAGAAGCATGAGAGGGTAAGCGATGAGACTTTGCAACACAACAAGCTGAACAAACACTCAAACTGATTTTATTAGGTACTGGTATATTACAACTGTGTAAGGCCTTTTTTAGTGCCTCATGATGTGCATGTCCTAGCCTACAATGCCACAAGTCATAAGATGTGGGACCAGTACTTAGAGTATAAATAGAGTTACAATTTGTAAGTTGGAAACACTAATTTGTGACTAAACTGGAGTTGCAGCAGCTGCCAGAACAGAAGGAACAGCAGAAACAGCAAAAGAAGCAGCAGGTACTTTGGGCTGATATGAAGTGATGACATCAAAGTGATAAAGTCCATCACTACCAACCTTCCCCTAGAGGAGAGTCTCAGAAGAGCCTCAGAAGAAACCTGACATTTGACCACACAGTAAGAGGAGTGAAACTCAAAGAAGACATTATTATCTAAAGCAAATTGGCGCACACTAACTAAATTTTCAGTAATAGAAGGAACAAGAAGTAAGTTTTTGAGAAAGAGAGGCTTATTAGGATGTTTAGATGTTGTGAAGGTTGGTGATCCTACAGAGTGGATTGGCAAACCTTGTCCATTGCCCATGAGAATCTGCTCAGGTGCAGCAGAAGATTTTGAAGGTCCAGTGAGAGCATTTGCATCATTTGTCACATGATGTGTTGCTCCAAAATCGGGTATCCAGCACTGTTGATCATTAGAAGGAACAAAGGGTTCGGTAAGCATAGCCTGTGGTGGTCTTGAAGCAAAAGAAGCCCTGGCTGAAGCAGGTGGGAAGGCCATGTTGTTGCTTGGCCATGGCTGGCGTGGAAAACCAGATGTTGACCATGGTCCAGGATAAAAACTTCCATAAGAGGGTTTACCAAAGTATGGTTGTGGCCCATAGGACATAGGAGACCCAAAGTGTGAGTTGTATTGGGCCTGTGGCTCAAACTGTGCTGGAGTGTAAGAAGGAAACAACCCATATGCAGGAGGTGGCCCAAAAGAAGAGGGTTGACCCCCAAAGTGATTCTGTTGACCCTGTTGACCAGCTGAAGAAGGTTGACTCCCACTTGGAGCCTGTTGACTCTGTTGACCAGAACTGCCATTGCCAGGCTGGTTAGAATACCGGTGATAACAGCTGGCTGCCACATGGTCATATTTGTAACAGATTTGACACTGGACGTTGGAGTAACGGCCGCCGCGTCCACCACCGCGAGGACGGTAATCACCTCCGTCAGAATAGTTCGCATGATCTACGTCGGAACCCATCGCATCACCGTAGCCCTGATCTCCGTTGTCGTCAGAAGCCACGTTCGCCTGGGGAACGGGTTGCACAACCGGGTTGGGTTGAACTTGCTGCACCGGCGGTGTAGATGCTGCATGTGCAAGAAGAATTGTTGATCCTGAGTCTCCATTCTGTCATGTCCTCATCCGTTGCAGTCGCGCCTCAAAGGCAACGATCATGGACTCAATCTCTGCAACAGGACACGGTGGTCCGCGCCCGAAGGTAACCGAAGCAAGAGCACTGTACTCTTCTGGAAGGCCATAAAAAATGGCATCAACATGATCGCGATAGCTCACTAGATCTGCGAGAGAGAGAAGTGTGTTCACAATGGTTTTCACATGCTTCAGGTACTCAGAGACAGAACGCGATCCCTTCGTGATATGACGAAGCTCCGTATGCAGATTGCGCTTGATTCTGTGTCTTGAAGTAATGATGAATTTCGTCCCACACTTGCCAAGCTTGTGTACAAATTAGCACTGTAGGAAGAAACGAATCGGAGAGCGTGGATAACAACCACGTGAAGATGACAGGATCTTGTGTTTCCCAGGCAAGGTGCGCAGGATTCACAATGTTAGAGGCTCGATCCTCCTCCGTGAGGTAGCGCGATGGAGGATTCGGTGCGATCACATAGTTTTGAAGCTGGTGTCGTCGAAGAACACCTTCCACCTGTTGACGCCACGAGAAGAAGTCCGTGTCATCAAGCTTGATCGTGACAGAGTGCGTTAGATTCAGAGAAGCATTCGACGATGCTCCAATATCTACAGCGGCAGCCATGGCTGAAGCTCGAACTAAGCTCTGATACCATATTAGAGATAAGGAAGAAGAAGGAAAACAGAAATGAAACTGAATTTGTTATTTCTCAAAAGGTAGTTGCAGGAGAATACAAGGCTCCTATTTATGGGAGAGTGAGAGGGTAGCTTCGGTAGGAAGCTACCTCAAGACAATATAACTAAACATTAACATTTTACTAATACTGACTTAACACTAACTGCTGTGATATGTCTAATAGATACAATATGCATATGTCTCAGACATGAATTTCCTGCTGCTGCTGAATCTTTGCTAAAGATTCAAAATTTTCATTCATGGGTGGCTGTCTTCCAACTCTATTATGTGCATGAAAGATGAGTACATTAGCCCCACCCACTTGCTCCTCCAGTCCTCCACCCTGCTATCTATCCCATGCATGCGCTAGTTTCTCAGAGTAAATAAATTATTGCCATTGGCTCATTGCCCATGTTAAGCATTTTTAAAAGAAAAAATATCAAAATTTCAACACGTGGACATTATTTGTTAAGCTGTAGAGAGTTTAAAGATATTTCCATCATCACTTTCTGATTTGTTGCACAAGAATCAAAATATTAGTTCCTTTGTTAAATTGGCAATAATTTCTTATTGTTTGAATTTAAATTTGATTTATGTGATTTTGGTTGTTCAGCTGAAAGAAAGAGACGTGGTGAAGAAACACAGCAATCTGCTGCGGCTAATGGAACACACGGTGCAAGTAATGGTGGCCCAACAGTAAGTTCCTCTAATCTTTGTTGCTCATAGTGCCTGATTCTCATGTGAAAATTTTGGCTGTGGATTCTAAGGAGTTTATTGATGCTTATGTAGCAATTTCTTCCCTCCTCTCTAGCAAAATTGGACCATTTGTTCAATTTTTGCATCTCATAGTCTCATGAGCATGAAAGAAACAAGCGAAAGGATGATGGTTGTTAGAAGTATAATAATAAAACCATTATTGTGTCATCACACAGAAGCTTAAGCTTTTGAGGTTGTTGGTTTATAACATGGTATCAGAACCCCTATGATGAAGTGGTCTAAAGTTTGATCCTAGCTTCCCCGATTCTTCTAATAAAAATTTGCATTTCAGCATTGTGTAGGTAGGCTTGTGCAACACCTACGCGTTGAAGCCCAAAGGGCTCTTCCGTATAGTGTTGTGCTAGAAATATAAAATAAAATCATTCATTTGTCTTCACCCAATAGCTGAAGTCTGAGATATGATTGGTTCATGAAATGTATACATTTTTTTCTTTCACTTTAACTGCTGTTATGTGGATATGATTTATCTTGTATGATATTACTTGCATAAGCATATAACATATACTATTATCTTGCAGGCCTCCTTCCGTCCAGGAGCCGGTGCCCCAGAAGCAGCTGCTCCTAACAATATTTTGTTCATAGAGAATTTGCCTTATGAAACTACAGGTAGGATGCTTGAAATGCTCTTCGAGCAATACCCGGGTTTTAAGGAAGTGCGCTTGATCGAAGCAAAGCCAGGTATTGCATTCGTAGATTTTGAAGATGAGGTGCAATCATCCATGGCCATGCAGGCTCTTCAGGGCTTCAAAATCACCCCTCAGAATCCCATGATTATAACCTTCGCTAAGAAGTAACCTACCGATTTTCAGTAGTCAGTAATTTTCCAACTCTGGTCTGTATTTGCAGGAAGGGTTACTTGGAAGAGATTTTCTCATACTGTACTGGTGTAGATCTTTAGAAGAACTAATTTTCAAGTTGTAAGTTTACACTTTACAGGAAGTTGAAACAAGCAGACGCTGAGCATTTGAGCACATTTGTGGGAAGGTTAAGATAGTGTTGATATACTGTCTATTCTTTGTATGTTTATTTTAATTATCTCAAGATAACTTCCTTGTTTGGTTTTGCGTTGGCGTCTTCAAAATCTTGGTTTAGTTTCGACAAAAAAAAGAAGAAAATCTTGGTTTAGCATTCCTCAAAATCATGGGTCTGGTAAATTCGTAAGGTAAAACCAAATAGATAATGTTTAGGGTGAACTACCATTTAAGCAGTGCACCATGCATTGCCATCTTCTGACCAATGAGATCGTGTCTAATGGAGAAACTGGAAACTGGTTCTATAGGTTATTTAATTTTTTTAATTTATTATAATTTCAATTTGTTAATTACCATAAAGTCTCTTTTAGTGTTTTTCTCCTCATTTCTCAAACTTTTTTTTAGTGAAAGAAGAGGTAAAAATAGTATTGATTAATTATTATTATTTTCAATTTTTAAAAAAATTAGGTAAAAAAACTTATTGTAGCAGATCATTTAAAGTGGTGCACGGTGCACCATTTAAGGTGCAAGTGCACTCTAGAAGCCACCAACCAAATACACTACTAAGCTTCTTCTTAAAGTAATGTGTTGGCAAGGTTATTCTACTTCTAGGGTGAGTAAATTACTCATCCTTTACGGTGAAACATATCCAATGATCATTAGATATATACATTTACATCCACTTTCTTTTAATCTTATCTAACTTAATTTTTCTTCTTATCCACATTCTCGTTAATTTTTTATCACATCACTGATTATATCTCTCATCTTTCTCTCCTATTTCTATCTCACTTTTAGATTCGGCTGGAATTGGAGTGAAAAAGTATTAGGCTTAATAGCACTTTTGGTCCTCACTTATTATGATTTAGCACTTTTGGTCTCTAACAAAAAAAATTAGCTTAAATGGTCCCTTACTTTGTCAAACGACGACACTTTTAATCCCTCGTTACTATTCCGTTAAAAATTAACATTCTTTGTTAAAAAATTTAACCGTTTTTGGAAAATAAAAAATAAAAAATAACACATAGGACAGAAACCCAGAAAAGCCTAGATTCTACATCAACATCTTCATCCTTCATCTTCATCTCCTTCATCATCTTCAACATCATCATCCACAATTACACAAACCACAAAACTAGCAACCTCAACTCCAAAGCCTACCATAATGTGAAAAATGATCAACCGGGAATTGTCGTCTTTCATTTTTCTGAAACCTTCAACATTATAGAGTTTCAAAATTAACAAAATTCAAACTGACCCCACGATCCAAAATCAGAATGAGGTGAAATAAGGTTAAACAATAAATTTCCCCCCCCCCCCCCCCAAAAAAAAACACATCAAAACCCCCCACACATTGCAAATTTTCGCATAAAGCTTGAAACTTTCCCTCACAACCTGGTAGATCGCAAACCCTAGATCACCAATTTGGGGAAGAATTCTCAATTCGTTCAAAATCTCCATCGCAAACGTCAATAACAAACCAATTTGTACCTGCACGACGGTGAAGAAGTTTCTGGTGGTGGGTGGCAATGAAGAGGAGGAAACCCATGACCCAACATCAGTGCTTCAACATCAGATGCATTGGTTTCGACATTAGCTCTTCGCACCTCTCAGCTCGCAACCCAAACCTTCACACCATGGATCTGGATCTGAGATGCATGCAGTCATAGCAGTCATAGAGTGTCGCTCGTCTTCGTCTTCGTCCATGAACACACTCTGCTGCTCCTTCACGCCAACATCCAGGGGTTGTTCGTCTTCCTCCGTCACTTGGGTTCGTCTTCGTCGCGGTGGGAAGTCGCGTCTTCGTCTTCGTCGTCATGATAGGCGGGTGGTGGTGGTAAGGAGGACCATTTGGTGGGAGAAGGGGCTGTGAATGTGATTTGGAGAGAAGAGAAGGAATTGAGAGTGAGAAGGGGAAGGGGAAGAAAGGTTTTTTCTAAATTCTGGGTTTTTTCTATTATTATTATTTTTTTCTAGGCTTTTCTGGGTTTCTGATCCTGTTTTTCTTTTTTTCAAAAATTATTATTTTTTTTTACATAAATCGTTAATCTTAACGGAATAGTGACAGGGGACTAAAATTGCTGTCGTTTGACAAAGTGAGAGACCATTTAGGCTATTTTATTTTGTTAGGGACTAAAAGTGCCAAATCGTGATAAGTGAAGGACCAAATGGTCAAAATGAACTATGAACTTATGAACAAGTGCATGAGACTTGTTAGTCACTTGTTAACTAAAATGAGCTTTTTACCGGTCTTGATCGTCATACAAAGGTTCGAATCATCGTTGGGGAGTTGGATTTGACACTCTATCCACAAAATTTGGCATCTCACATGAATGAAGTCAAAGACTAAAATGCCCTCAGTCAAGTTCCTTTCCGATATTTAAAATCTTGGAATGGGTCATTTTTTTCTACTCTAAAATTTGAAATCTGAAACACATGTCATGTGGAATGCTTTCAGGGTTTTAAACTGGAAACATGTTTCTCCCGTTAGCGCTCTGAGATTTATTATTCACGGAATACTACATTATGCATACCGGGATTTGCAAAACCCGAAATGTTTAGTACATTAATATGTGTTACGGGTTTTGTAATTCATGGAAGATAACTTTGCTTGTTCCGGGAATTATTATACGTGTATATATTTTAACATTTCAGGTTTTTATATCTCGGAATATTAAACACGAAATTTTATTCCGAAATTATGAAACTCAGAACAATATAAACAGAATTACTTTCTGAGCTTAAGAACTCGGAATAGAAAAAGAATAAATGCATTCCGGGTAAAGCCCAGTAATAGAAAACCAGTGGCACATGCACACGAGTTTTAGAAATTAACTTACCTAGTTTTGAAATCTCAGAAAATGTAGATTTGCTTTTTCCCAGCACTCGACGAAGACAAAGCAGATGTGACGGTTCCCTATGAAGACGAAGTCAACGCGGTGGACAACAAAAGTTATCGGTGCGACGACGAATAGAAGATGACAGTGAGGAGTGGTAGTGAGATTCGATGGTGAGGAGTGGCGGTGAGGAATAAGAAAGGGGAAATAAAGTGGTTTGAGAGAATGGTGTTGTGTGGTGAGTAATGAAAGAGGAGGGGTATTTTTGAGATTATTAAAAATGGGGTAGGGTTTCGATTCTTGTGAATAGGGTGTGCTATCAAACTCCCTCGTCGTTGCTCCATAGGTTCTTTAGCATAGGGTGAGACATACATGACAACAACGTCGAGGGCCTTGGAAGACATAAAATTTTTGAAAGCACCCAAAGGTAGATTTATTGTCAATTTTGGGGGTATTGTTCTCTGGCTACCCCGATAGTCAGGGAGCAGTCTCTCCTCCAAGAGAAGATGGATATGTTTATTTGAATAAATTATACTGCGCTACCTTGAGGTTTCTCTATATAAAAGTTATTTTCAAACTCCGAAACAATACACGACATATATTGACATACTCATTTTTGACCGTTTTAAACCGTCATAAATGTGCTTTTTGTAAGAACTGCTGGTGTTGTGGCGGTTGAAAACCGCCACAAACTCGTTTGTCACTGAATGTCCCGTTTCTGTACATATGTTCACGTATAAGTATTGTTCCCCATATGAAACTAAACTCAAAATTTACTCAAATATTACACTCCACCAAGTAGCACTACTTAAAAAATATATTGTGGTGAAAACGTGTGATGGCTATAAATTCGTAGCTAATACTGACAATATGTCTTTCTAGTAGTGTTACTTGATATAAATAGGGTGGAGTGTAATGTTTGAGTATGTTTAGAGTTTAGTATTATATAGGGAAACCTCAAGCTAGTGGAGTGCAATTTACTTTTTTTTTTCAACATGAATATGTTATTTTGTTTAGTTGTGTTCTTTTCTAAAGGGCTCTTTTTAAATTTCAAAGTTGGATGCGCGGTACTAGTAAGTGTTAGCACACCCTATCACATGTACTACGAACAATCTCAATTGGTGCTAACACCAAAACCATTTTGTGCGTATCAACTTTGGGCTTTGCCACAACGAAGATGGCTCGGAGCCGGTTGTCCTGGGGTTATCAAGTGGTGAGGCTCGAAATGAAGTTGACAGTGTCAAAGGAGGAATAGTAGTTCGGTCTAAGTTACCATTGGTGCACTGGTGTACCAAAATACTTTTGGTCCACCTAAATCGGCACTAGAATCAACTAATCTTGTACCACTAAATATAATCCTTTATAGCAAACAAGAACAACAACAAAGGAGTCAAAACCATGAATAGAAGCCTCTGAGTGCTGCACATATTCCCGAAGCCTTGAAGGGGAAGAAAAGTGCCAAAGGTTGTTGTTGAAACTCGACGAAGTCTATGGTGAAAGTTCATCGTCATCAGGTAGAGGAGCACCGTCCTAAGGTGATACCCGACCAGTTCTGGCAGGCACAATTTGATTCTTCTCAAAGGTCTCTCTAGCTAGCAGGACCTTGGAAGCACAAAATTTACAACATGGTTCTTATTGAAATTTGTCTGATTGATAAATGCTTCATTGATGTCGATTGTAATGACCCAACTGGGTCAGGGGTCACACTAGTAACCATCAAAACTTAGGGACCATTTTTTGAAAAACCAAGATAGAAAACATCATGTATCAAAAGCAACAATGCATTCAGTAGGTTCCTAGGAAAGAAAGGTGTTGATCCAAAGGTTGTGCTTAAGTACCAAGACTTTCCTTAACCAGAACTTTCTCGAATCCACTATCACAATATCACATGACAACTGAAGCCACATTTTTTAAAACCGTTTTAAATAAACAAAAAAATAACAACGATATAATACCTAATACCCAATAGATAATAATATCATACGACGATCCAAAAAGAACAATAATAATATCTTGGCACATAAGCATGTGCCTAAAACCGTTCAACGTAAACAACTAAGAGAGTTACTAGCCGACGATAACAGAAAGGACTAAAATTATCGTGAAATGATAGCTTCAAGGAAAAAGGTAATAAACTCCTCCTTCAGGGTCTCCAGCTTCTCGTTGATCATCCTCTCCATCGTGGGAAACTTCCCACATGTTAGGTGCATCCTTATGAAAAAGATAGTATACGATTTAGTACGCCATCTTCCTTACTTAATGGCGTTAAGCGCCCAAACAATCACACAACAAACAGAAAGGGTTAACTTCAACAATTAAAGATAACAATTAAGTCATAGCACAATGATATTTTGCAAGAAAAGTAACAAGTATAGCAAAGGATGAACATAATTATAGTTAGCTCCTGATGCATCTATATGTCAACTACCAAAATCCGGTCAAATCACCACGCAGGTGGGACAATCACATAGGACAACTCCGTCACATTGCCACTTTCTTTAGGTTCGTGAACTATGTCCTGACATTCAACTCCTACATGCACATGTCATGATACAAATACAATTCCAAATTCCATACTTGTTAGTCTTTCCAAACAATTCCAATAAACAATCCAACGTCATGTCAAGTTAGCATCATATATCAATAATCAATAAACAAGTATTTACAAGATAATAATCAAGTAAGCTTCAAAAGAGAATCAATCCACAATCACAAACATGACTCATGACGCTTCTATGACTAAAGTTACCCTTACCGTCGTAGGTAATATCGCATATGTGTCTCGTCCAACCTTGAAAACAAATATAACAACCAATTAGTAACCAAACAAGAAAACGAACCCCGCCCCCTATGTAAAGACTCACGGCCTAACCTAAGAGAGGAAGAGTTTGAAAATGATTTTTGGACACCCCACATGGTGTATAACTCACGGCCTCTAAGCCCTATGGTGTAACTTGAAACTTCATTTTTAAAACCCAACAACATGTCATAGAACCCTTTTGAAATAGAAGAAGTTTTATGAAAGTGGTCTTATGATAAACCCATGAACAAAACCTTGTTTAGAAGAAATAGAGAATCACTAAACCCCATTCCTTTTAAACAGAAGAAAAGAATTGACTTGAGTTCATACCTTGATGATGCTTTACTAAGAGAGAATGAAAGACAACAACTTGAACTTGAGAACTCAAGGAAGGATGGTGTGGCTATGGTGCTTAGGAAAAGAAAGTGAAAATTTGTGATAACACTTAGAGAAAGAGAGTGTTGAGTGAGAGAGAGGTGAGGAGAAATTACTGATTAAGATACTCTCTACCAAGGGTCCCTATTTATAGTAAAAGAGAAACCCTAGCCCTCTCCTATCTATGTTGGTTGACCATCATCATATTATGGAAGAAAATATACTGTTTTTTCTTCCTATCTTACCACATATCACAATCTTATATCAAAACCATATCTTTTCTATCACCATAAACCAAAATCCTATCTAAACTGAATTTATATGAGATATAATTCCTAAGATAATGACTATCATCATCCAGCAAATCAAAAACTAATCTTCCCTCCTCCATAATAGGTGCCACACTCACAATTTCTTCTATTTTAGAAGACATGTAACAATTTTTCCTTTATCATAAACATAAAAAAATCAACTAAATAAATAACTAATAAATATTAAAAACAGCTATAATTTATATATATATATATATATATATATATATATATATATAGTAAACTTATTATATATATTTTCTTTAAACAACTGATAGTGCCAAATTTACCTAAATACTTATACTATAATTGACACTTATTTGTCATAAACATGTGAATTATCCTTGAAATTATCCCTCATTTGCATGAGTTAGTAAATAATTAGGTTTTAGTAGTATTACGCTCTAAATATACTTTAAATCATAGCTATTATTGTTTTTTTGTTGTAGGAATGATGATTCAAGGAACAAATGCAAGAAATGGCAAGAAAATGAAGTTTTTGAAGATTCTGGGAAAAAGGAGCTTAGCTCATTTCAAAATGAGCTCGGCTTGTTTCTAGCAGAGCAGTTCTAGAAAAAAGAGCTCAACTCATTTCAAAAGGCGCTCAGCTTGTTTTTGGCAGAATGGTTATGAGCAAAATGAGCTTAGTGGATTTTAAAGGCACTCAGCGCTTCTAGGGCGGTTTCAAAACTCACATGTGAAGGGAAAAATCAGCTCAGCTTGCGGGAAAAGGAGTTGAGCGCCTTTCATCAGTATTTTCATATAAAAGTCATTTTTCATGAGCTTTAAAGGATCCATCCTTCAGAATTAAAAGAGAACAAACCCAAATAGATAGAGCATTGTGGGGAACTTCAAGGAGGCTCAGGAGGCTAGAGAAGAAGCTTTTGAAGTCGGATTCGATGGCGAGACATCGCGAAGATTTCGGTTCTTCTATTCCTTCATCTCTATTTGTAAAGCTATCCATGAAAATGGATAGCTAATCTCTCTTTTGTTGGGATTTGATGTTTGATGTAGTTGTTTGATACTTACGTATTCTATGTGATCCTCCTTAGTATAAATTATTTGTCTATGATTTAGTGGTTTTCTCTTGATTTTCATGCTATATCTTAGATTGAACACCTAGGGTATTTTTCTTGATTCGACTTGTGAGCGGAAGCTACAACGTTTTGAGTCTGAACTAGAGTTAATCACCTAATAATCCTAATTGCTAGACATAAAGTTAGGTTTGTTAGTCACTTAAACACCTAAACTTCATGATAACTTTCTTTCTTAATATATATGTGATTGTGATTAACTAGAAGAGAAATAAAAATGTATAAGTTGTATGTATTGTTTGGTGTTATACTTATTATAATAATAATAATAAGTATAAATACAGGGACCAAATAGACCATTAACCCTATTTTAAATCACTACTCATTTGAGTAAACCTCCATTTTCGTCCCTAAAGATGTTCACTTATGACTGGTTGGTCATAGTACTATTTTGACCCACCATTTTGGTCTCTGAAGATGTCGATATCGGTCATTTGGTCCTTTTTTACATTTTCTATTGGTCACTGGGACAGAAAACGCCAAATATGAGAGAGAAATGCCAGACGCTTCCCACGTCAGATCCAACAACCATATTTAAAGTTCATTAAAACGGTCAAAATAATTCGTTCGTACATCTACAAAAATAAGCCCCAATTCAGAACCCCAAATCTCCAAACCTATCATCTTCATCTTCTTCTTCTTCTTCATACATATTTTCAGAATCAAAATTATATATCATGAAAAATAAAAATTTCTAAACCTTAATCCCCACGTTATCTTCTCAATCAAGCCTCCCCTTCTCTTCTCTAGACCCCTGTTCCCAATTTGAACTTCCAAATCATCATCCATCTCCTAGTTGAATGAGAGAGGATAGACCGGAGAGGCGGGGTTCTGGCCATGGGTTTCTCTTCCACCTTCGATTCCGCCAAAGCATTTGGGTGAGAGATGAAGGAGAACGATGAGGTTAAAGATGATGATGTTTCTCTTCCACCTTTGATTATGGGTTTGTTGATTGAAAGAGTTTGGGTTTAGGGTGCGTGAGAAGGGAATGGATCTCAAGCTTCCAAACGCATCGGCGTTGATGAAGAGACGCAAATCGCACTTCCCTTGCTGCTTGATTTCAGTGGCGGTGAGGATGGTTTGGTTGGGGCCGAGGGAGAAGGAAAGGAGGACGTCGTGTTGGGTGGTTCTGGTGAGGAGGTTGGAGAAATCAGAGTCTTGGATGGAAAAGAGGGAATGTAAATAGAGGGAGACTTTTCTGTAAAGGTGGAGAGTAGAAGGAACATGAAGATGAAGATGGCTGTGAGAAGAAGTATGGGTTTTTTTTGGTGCAAAAGAAGTATGGGGTTGCAGAGAAGAATCATGGCAATCTCAAAAAGGTCATGTTCGGGTGTGGAGGAAGTGATTTTGTTGGTGTAGAATTGAAGAAGATGAACCAAAAAATAAAAAAGGTTGTGTTGGGGTTGCTCAAGATGATGAAGGTTGAAGATGATGATGATGATATGAAGATGATAAATTTAGAAATGTTTAATTTGAATTGAAGATCGCAAGGGTTTCTGATTTGATGATTTAGGATTTTGAATTGGGGCTTATTTTTGTAGATGTATGTAAAGACTATTTTGACCGTTTTAAGGAACTTTAAATATGACTGTTGGATCTGACGTGGGAAACCTGCGTGACATTTCTCTCTCATATTTGACGTTTTCCGTCTCAATGACCAACGAAAAATGTAAAAGAGGACCACTATGACCGAAGTTGACATCTTCAAAGACCAAAATAGTGGGTCAAAATAGTACAAGAACCAACTAATCATAAGCGAATATCTTGAGGAACCAAGAGGCAGGTTTACTACTAGACAACCAAACTAATAACTAAAATTGTGCAAGGGTAATTTGGTCACAGCGAATGTAAACTCTTTTGAGACAGTTTTTTTTTTCCGAGACAAAGTTTTTTTTTTGAACTGATTTTGCGAGACAAATTTAGCAGCACTGTATTGTGACTGTAATGAGACAATGACATGGTCATCATCACCGTGACCAAACTGTGATGCAGAACATTGCCATTGCCAGAGCAGAACATTGTTTTCTTCTAACGTACCGAAGATCAGAACCTTCCAATGTTCCATTGACATTTCCATTCTCATTCACACCCTCTGTTGATCCATGAAAGCAACTCTCTCAGATTCAACAAAGAAGAAGAAGAACAACAACAACAACAACATGGAACCACCCACCACCAACCCCTTCAATTTCCTCACGGAAGAGCTCATCTTCACGATCCTCGACCACCTCAACGACGACGACCCTTTCGCCAGAAAATCTTTCTCTCAGGCCTGCAAATCCTTCCACTCCTCCGAATCCAAACACCGCACAGCCCTAAAGCCACGTCGCCTCGAGTTCCTCCCAACAACCCTTCACCGCTACCCTTCCATCTCAAACCTCGATTTCTCACTGTGCCCTAGCGTCGATGATGAAATTCTCGATTCAATTTCACTCGCTTGGAGCTCTTCCTTGCGGTCAATTAACCTTTCCGGGTCAAAATTCTTCACCCATGTGGGGCTGGGTTCGCTGGCTGTGAAATGCTCGAGCTTGGTTGAGATTGATTTGTCGAACCGCACAGATCTCGCTGACTCTGCTGCGAAGGCAATTGCAGAGGCTGCGAACTTGGAGAGGCTGTGGTTGGGAAGGTGTAAGTCAATTACGGATATGGGGATTGCGTACATAGCTGTTAAGTGTACAAAATTGAGAGTGGTTGGGTTAAGATGGTGTATTCGTGTCACTGATTTTGGGGTTGGTTTGATTGGTATCAAATGCAAGGAGATTCGGAGTTTGGATCTATCTTACTTGCCGGTAACTCTCTTTATTTTGTCCTCTTTGTGGTAGTTGAGTGAGTTCCGATGTTTATCGCTAAATATGTTTGGATTTATGTCGATTCGCGATGAACTCGACGCTATGAAATTCTTCATTTATGTCGGATATGTGAAATCAACATCATTAAACTGTTTTTCCTCTTCTTTTCCTGTGTTTTGGTAATCATGTATGGGATTGACATGGTTGGCTGGGGCAATTGAAATTGGCTAATAGCATGTTTAGAAGTTATTCTTACAATTGATTCTAAAGTCAACGTCAATTATGAGGAGAAATTTGTTTGGAAATATAAGCTGATTCAATCATGCTATGAATTTGCTTCTGCTGTTGTATCAGCGTGATGCTTCTTGAGTGTTTTGTTTGGGTGATTGCTTTAAGTGGAATGATGTGGATTCATCTACCTCATTTTCCCCCTCTTTTATCTGTTACGTCCTAGCACATTACAAACATCACTTATTGCATTTTTAACCTGTCTCTCTTCTCTTTCCATCTTTGTCATCTCATTTGGGGTGCACTCCCCTTATCTCTCTCTTTATTGCTGATAAAACGAGCTCATAATCTAACCAAGCATCCCACCTAGATTTACTTTTTATTGCTTCTTACATGAGAGTGAAGACTGTAGCATATACTTAGCATTTTTCAGGCTTATGTAGAAGCATGGATATGTGTAGGTTTAAGTTTTTTTTTTCTTCTTCAAAATACACGTGAGGAATTTTCACCAAGACTAATAATTCAAAACCAAATTTTTTGATGATGCAGATCACAGAAAAATGTCTTGCTCATATCCTCCAATTAAAACATCTTGAAGATTTGATTCTTGAGCACTGCCTTGGCATTGATGATGAGGGCCTTGCAACCCTCAAAGCAAGCTGCAAGTCAATGAAGGTACCCCTTTTGTTTTACCATTTCCTTGCTGGGTCCATTGGAGGTCCAATTTTCCTATTGTACCCCTTTTGGTTTTCCCCTTTGGTAACTAGAAGTGTCTTCTCCATTCCCTTAACTACGGTTCTGAATCTTCTGATAACAATTCATATTTTAAAATCTAATTTTGTAAGTTTTGATGATTAAAGTTAGGCTTAATTGCACTTTTCGTCCTTGGTCTATCACGATTGTGTGATTTAGTTGGACGGAAGTGGGTGACGTGGTATTCATTAATTGACGTGGCACCCAGAAAACAATTCCACATAGATAATTATTTTACTAATCATTTCTATTTTTCAAATAATACATTAATCTATTTTACAAATAATAAAACATAACCCAAAAAAAATTTCAACCTCTTCTTCCCTTCCAACCCACACAAGCTTCTTCTTCCTCCAAGCACACAAACTCCATAGCCAAAAGCTTAAACCCAGAAAAACTCAGAAACCAGAAACACATGTTTCAGCCACCTCAACTTTCCCAACTGGATTTTCATCAAGGTTGAAGCTGGGTTCTTGCACTGGAAAATGTTCTTCATAAAAACACCCATGTTCTTCATAATCCTGTTTCCAAAACTCCAACCGGCACAAAATCTCACCTTGCACGGAGAAGATTTTTCAGGAAGAGGAAATTTTTTATTTTTTAATGTTCTCTTACATAACGAGTCTCCTGGATCTGTTGATGGTGAGAAAGCTCAAGTAAACATGTTCTTCAAGGTATATATATATATATATATATATATATATATATATATATATATATGGACATCTCTCAAGAATCCAATAGCGATTATCTCCTTCATCAATAGATTCATGTGTAAACCCATCTCCCTCTCTTTCTTTGTCTTCTTTTGATAACTCCCCCTAGGTAAAACCTGTTTTGATTGATCAAGCACAAACAAACAAATGGCTACCTCAATAAGATTGTGGAACAAAAAGTGAATTGTGGGGAAAATTTTGGAGAAAAATGGCTCACCCACCATATACGATTGTGGAGATAAAAGGGTAAATGGAAATCCTCTGCTTTTTTTGTGTTTTCTTCTTCTGTGTAATTGATGGTTTGACCAAGAGAGTGTAGTGCGGCACGAAAAGAAGAGAAAGATTGAAAGATAAGAGAAAAAGAGAGGATAAAACTAACACCACATATCTGGACCTCACAAACTCAACCACCACAGATCGAACAAACACCCTTTGCCACCGTGAACAGCGCACCTTCAAATCCCTGTAAATCAAATTCGCTGTGGCCACTACACCGGTAGCACCAGATCTGGATTTCCCTCACTCTCATTCTTCAAAACCCGCAGGTACCTAAGGGAGATGTTGCCATCAGATTGCAGTTAAAATATTTAGGAACTTGAACTTGAATTTGATCATCTGGGCTTTGCAGAGAAGGGGTTTTGGGAGGGTGATTTGGATTCCTGGTAGAGGTAATTTGGGTGGTGGTGCGGTGGTGAGTGCGATGGCATGGGAAAGGTGGTGGCGTGGGAGTGGGGTCTGGAGGTTGAAGATGGTGGTGAGGTCTGGAGGTTGAAGATGATACCTATTAGGGTTTGATGATTTTGTTTTTTTATTTTTTTTTATTTGGGGTTATAATGTATTATTTGTAAAATAAAAATGATGTGTAAATAATTATCTACGTGGATATCTTTTTTGGGTGCCAGCTAATTTAATGAAGTTCAAATCACTCATTTCTATCAAAATTTGGACGGAAGACAAACGGATGGACCAAAAATGTTGACAGCTAAAACATGTGGGATGCAAATTGCTCGTTTTAAATAAGGGGACCCAAATCACACAATCGTGATAGATCAGGGATGAAAAGTGCAATTAAGCCTTAAAGTTATAATTGCACACCCTGCAGCTCATTTTGAAACTGCAAAGGGACTCAAGTCCACTTAGGAAAGGTAGGATATAGCACTAGGAATTAGGACAATGTCAGAAGACTACACTATATTAATTTATAGTTGCTTATCAAAAAAAAAATATATATTAATTTATAGTTATTTCGATTTAGAAAAATTCTATTTGACTTATCTTTTAATGCCTATAATTTCCTTCATCATTTTAATACAAAAAAACCCCGCCTATGTTGTGTCATAGCCGGTCCAATGCTAGGATAAATGAGGAAGGTTGTGTTATGCCTGTAGTAGCCAACGTAAAACTGGTTGTATCTTCAATATGGATTACGTGATCCATATAACCAACCTCACTTTGTGGGATAGGACTTTGTTGTTGTTGTTGTTGTTGTTGTTGTTGCTGTTGTTGCTGTTTGTATTTTACAACAACAACATATTGAAGATGTCAACAGGTTTTACGTTGGCAACCGAGGCCTAACACAACCCTCCTCCTTTCTCCGGGCTTGGGACCAGCTACGCAAGCATAGGCGGAGTTTGCTATTTGTATTTTAACAGAAAAGAAATCAGTGTTGTGGCCAAACAATGGGGACTGAATGAAATACTTGTGATTTTCAATAAAATAGTATTTATTGTTTATCTATTATGTTCATTTAAAGATCTAGCTAGTGATATATCTGGAATCTGTAAGTTATTTATGAGAGCTAGTTTCAGTATGCTCTACTAGTAAAAGGAGAGCGAGACATCCTTACTTACATTCATATTTTCTCCCTTTTCATATCAGATGCTTAACTTGACAAAATGTCAGAACATTAGTCACATTGGCTTAACTTCTCTAACAAATGGTGCTGAGAACTTAGAAAAGCTTATCCTATCATATGGACTGGCTGTAAGTTTTTAATCTGTCCAACCATTTCTGTTGTAAACATTTTATGGACTGCTTCTTGTCGTGTAGCTCACTCAATTTACTCTTTTTAGGTTACTAATGATCTTGTAAAATATCTACAAAGCTTTTCAAGGTTGCAATTGATTAAAATAGATGGTTGTGCTGGCACAAGTTCAGGGTTAAAAGCCATTGGTAATTTAAGTGCCTCACTCAAAGAGCTGAACCTAAGTAAATGTGTCGCGGTCACTGATGAGAATATCTCCTTCCTTGTACAAACACACAAATTGCTAGAGAAGTTGGACATAACATGCTGTCGCAAGATAACACATGCATCCATATACAGCATAACAACTTCATGCTCGAGACTCGTTTCTCTTAGAATGGAGGCTTGTACCTTGGTCAGCAGAGATGCTTTTGTGTTTATTGGACAGTGTCAGCTATTGCAAGAATTAGATGTCACAGACACTGAAATTGATGATGAAGGTTGCTTCTCCAAGATTAAAATTGTAATTTTTATAAAAAAAAAAGTTTATCTTCAATGCATGATTTATGCTTCTTGATTTGTGCAGGGCTTGAGTCGATTTCAAGATGTACCAAACTTTCTAGTCTGAAGTTGGCCATATGTTCGAACATAACTGATAATGGACTTAAGCATATTGGAAGCAGTTGTTCAGAGCTAAAATATCTCGATCTTTACAGGTTTCTTATATCTCAACTCTAATATCTTGAACTTGATGGGAGAAAATTCCCAGCATTCTTACTTTACTACCTCATTATGAAAAAGGTCTTATGATATACCCATGAACAAAACCTTGTTTAGAAGAAGTAGGGAATCAATAAACCCCATTCCTTTTAAACAGAAGAAAAAAATTGACTTGAGTTCATACCTTCGTGATGCTTGACTAAGAGAGAATGAAAGACAACAACTTGAACTTGAGAACTCAAGGAAGGATGGTGTGGCTATGGTGCTTAGGAAAAGAAAAAGAAATTTGTGATAACACTTAGAGAGAGAGAGAGTGTGAGTCGTGTGAGTGAGAGAGAGAGAGAGGTGAGGAGAAATTACTGATTAAGATACTCTCTACCAAGGGTCCCTATTTATAGTAAAAGAGAAACCCTAGCCCTCTCCTATCTATGTTGGTCGACCATCATCATATTATGGAAGAAAATATACTGTTTTTTCTTCCTATCTTACCACATATCACAATCTTATATCAAAACCATATCTTTTCTATCACCATAAACCAAAATCATATCTAAACTTAATTTATATGAGATATAATTCCTAAGATAATGACTATCATCATCCAGCAAATCAAAAACTAATCTTCCCTCCTCCATAATAGGCGCCACACGCACAATATCTTCTATTTTAGAATACATGTAACAATTTTTCCTTTATCATAAACATAAACAAAATCAACTAAATAAATAACTAATTTATACCATAACATCAATATTTGGCAGGAACTACATGAATTTCATAAAACTTATTTATGAATAAATATCGGGTACGTTTGGGTAAACAAGTTAGTTAAGGGCTTATTGGTAAGCTAATTTAAGAAGCTTGTTTAAATAAGATCAAAATATGTTATAGGTAGGTATAAACGCTTATTCATAAGCTAATGTAAACAGCTTATAGGAGTTAGGTCATAAGTTATTTACATTAGCTCTCCCAAACACTTGCACAAGTGCTTATGCTAAAAGATAAGATCAAATAAGCTCTTCCAAACAGGGAAACTATAAAGCATGTAGTGTAGATTGCTCATAGACTTTAAACAAGTCTTGTTTCATTTGAAGTTGACCATTTGGCAATTTCCCTTTTGTCCAATCTAAGATTGCTGTATTTAATTTTACAGGAGCTCAAGCATAACTGATGTAGGAATTGCTGCAGTCGCCCTTGGCTGTCCTTTACTTGAGTTTATTAACACTGCTTATAACAGTAACGTGACAGATACTTCGTTGGTGTCTCTTTCAAATTGCCTGAAGCTAAGAGCAGTAGAAATTCGAGGATGCCCCCATATTTCATCAGCGGGTCTCTCAAATATTGCTTCCAAGTGTAGGCATCTAGAGAGGCTAGACATCAAGAAGTGCCATAAAATTAATGATACTGGAATAATTCAATTGGCTCAATATTCTCAAAATCTAAAACAGGCATGCTCCTAATCCTATCACTTAGCTGTCCAAAACATTTGGAGATTAATGAAAATAATACTAGTACCTTATATACTTATAGCATGTTTGGATCAGCTTACTTTTCCTCAGAATCATTTCTTCCACCAAGAAGCTATTCACACATGCTTCTCCACAGTTTTGATTTTGAATTTAGAATCAATTATAGAAGATTTCCAAACATATACTGAGTTATCAAATAGCCCAATGTGTTATAAGAACTAACTAGCATTGATTTGGTTAAATTGCAGATGAAGTTGTCATATTGCTCAGTAACAGATGTGGGGCTCATTGCACTTGCTAGCATAAGCTGCTTACAGCATCTATCCATCTTTAACCTGGAGGGTTTAACTTCAAGTGGCCTAACAGCTGTTTTTTTGGCTTGTCAAAATTTGTCTAAAGTGAAGCTAAGCACATCCTACAAATCATTACTACATCAACACATTCTTGAATACATGGAAGCTCGTGGATGTGTGATTCTTTGGAGGGAAAAGTTTGAAACTTACAGGTATTCCCTGTTTTCCTATTGGACATTTTAGCTCTATATTCACAGCTATTCATATATAGGAATAATCTGTGATAAAACATGAACAAATAAATTTGGTATTCAGCTAAAACCACTATATCCGTTATGTTGCTATGCGATTGATTGAATTTCACAAATCTCAGATGTAGGGTTGTTCTAATTGCAGTGAGAGTTAGAAAACCCTTCTTTATTTGGAGGAGGATAGTTTAACAGAAGTGGGTGTTGGGGGTATTGAATTCCTTTCAAACAACCCAGGAAAAAGTAAAACTAGCAGATTCACTTTCTCAATGTTACCCCATAGTCACATCAAATTTGTCAAGAGACATTCAATTTCAATCACAACGAGTATTCAAGATAAAACTCTTGCTGAAATGATTCCTACTTGGTGGTTTGGCTATATATGAGGGAAGATAATTCATTAAAATATTTCAACTTGTTCATTACTTCTTGATTATGATTGTTATGTGTGTCTTTCATGAGGGAAAGATTTATGAACTCGCTGAAAAAAAAAAGTAGATTATGACAGAAGTTACAAGATTATTTAACAGGTAAAATGGACATGTTTAATGCAGATCTTGTTGTTCTGCATTCTCAACTTAACTATACTTGAAAGTTTAAAATCTTTTCTTTGGATTAGCCATGTCAGTAAAAGACATTAGTAACAATTTTGTTTTACTAATTCATCATATCTTACTGGAATCCAGGCACAATTATGACAGGTGGGAGTAGATCCAAAAAGACTGAGGCTGCATACTGGAAAAAGTTTAATTTTTTTAGGATCACTTATCTCTAAAGACTGCCAGAAACACATATTCATCATGGACGAATTTAAATATACATGCAAAGTTTCAGTTGTTGTAAATTGTCATCCAGAAACAATTGAGGTCAGTTACTATAGCCTCAAAAATAGAAATAGCCATTTTGATAGTTTTTTTTTTTTGGTATAAACAACCTGGTATAAGGCCACCATTCGGATGCCAACTATTCCGGATTCGGGATTTAGTCAAGACTCTTCATCTCTCCCCTGGTGTATTGTGCAATGATCGAATCAGAGAGCTCTTCTCGTACACTCAAACCTGCGTTGTCAAAATGAACATAACAAGCCTCACTTGCCTCAAATCCCAGAATTTTGACAGGTTCAATACAATTACCTCCGTCAAAGTCAAGGTAAGAATTATGGTTTTTTTTTTTTCTTTTTTATGTTGCAACAAAAATTATGTTTCATGGTGAGCGTAGTTGGGACATGGGAGTTGCGCCAAGGCTAGGCTAATGCAAAACATTGCGTTCAAGTTTCAAGTGTGTTTCTCAACGTTATAGAGGGGCGCGTGTTGAAAATGGCTAACAATTTTATGGCGGTTAAGGCAGTGCTCTCAAGCCACATTTTTTTAATACTCTCTAGATTGTGGTGGTGAGAAACTCCACAATTCATGTATGTTGATATATATATATATATACATATATATATATATATATTCAAGCTTATACAGATAATTCGAGAATATTGCATTTAACGCAGCGCAGCTCAACTCACAACGCGTGCCAATTTTCATGCCATAGCATATGACATGAACGGGAGAATTTGAAAATATTTAGTTATGTTTTAAGCACTAGTTTTGATGTCATTCCCATTAATCCTTATGCTATTTTTAAAATTTTAAAATACCCTCCTAACGTAAAAAAAAAAATTATTAGTTATTTTTGCATCAATTATGTGCGAAAATATGCATTCTTCTTCTCAATTTCATACTTATTGAGTGTGAAAATATGTTTTTTATTTTTCTAATTTTCACACATTTGAGTGCGAATTGATATTTTTTTTAAAAAAAATTAATTTGTTCCAAAATTGATTATGTAACGCACTCATGATTGCGAATGAGATCATTATTTTTTCTAAATTTTACACCTTTGAGTGCGAATTGGTATTTTTTTTTAAAATATCTTTTTTCATAACTAATCATGTGACGCACACTTGAGTGTGAATAAAATCATTTTTTTCTAAATTTCGCAGCTTTGTGTGCGAATTTGTCTTTTTTTTAAAAAAATTATTTTGTTATTATGTGACGCACTTATGAGTGCGAATAAAATCATTTTTTTTTATAAATTTTGCACCTATAAGTGCGAAACAGAGGCTGCGTCTGCTCAATCAAGGTTGATTCGCACATAATAAGTGCGAAAATTAAACGCACTTATTAAGTGCGAACTTAAAACGGAGTAAGGGATATGTTAGGAATGAAATTAGTTTTTAAGGGTATTTAAGTACAATACTATCAAAATGGGTGGCATAAGAATCAATAGGGGATGGCACCAAAACTAATGCCTGAAAATGAAGCTTTTATTCATGCTTTCTGGATGTGAAAGTTGCCTCATTTCATGGAAGTATTTCTACCAAACACATTGAGGTGCATTGAAAATTGAAAACATCAATTACGAGGCACTCAATCGTTGTACTTGATGTGTTTGTTTGTATTTGGTTTTATATTTGGAGCGATCCAGTAATCCAAAAACAACTAATTCTTGCTTTTGGAAACGTGGATGTGGCCCAAACGTGGATCTGTGTAAGTTTTCCAAACATGCACTAAATGTTTTCACTTGTTAGCATGACTTTCAATGAAAAAAAGTTTTTTTATGGAAAAAATGTGCTTTTAGTACTCTCTCCATTTCAAAACAGTTGTTGTTTTAAAAATTCATCTATACTCTCATTTAATATTATATCTCTTACATACTACCTCCTTCTCCTACCATAATTTTCATTAATTACTTAACTAATAACTATCATTCTCTCTCTTTAATATAACTCAACTTTAAATAATGACATATTAGTCGAATTATATATCAATTAATAAATTCTTAAACTTTCTGCATAGCCTAAAACAACAACCATTTTAAAATGGAGAGAGTAAATGGAACTTGACTCTTAGACTAACTAAATGTGTTTTTATTTTCATTTCAACTGTAACTCAACCTCAATGAGACTTTAATATTAAACCGAAAGAAGCAAGGGCATCGTTTCGGGTGGTTTTTAATTCTATGTTTTGAAATTTTAAAAAATATAACTGGTTTTCAATTTTATAATTTCATTTTTTATTGTGATTTTTCAAATTTAGAAAGTTGTCAATTTTATAAATTTACATTTTTCACCGTCATAGTAAGGGATCTTCTACAAATTCGTTGCCACCAGACATGGTAGAATGCACGTAGTGGAGATCAGAGGGTAGCGCTGATGGTAGAGTGTGCCAGTGTTGGCGCTGGTGGAGGGTGTTTGATGTTTGTGAGTTCCCAAAGGTGGTGACAGTAGTGGTGGAGGAAACTAAACTTTGACGATAAAGGCTTTTAAGTGATAGTGGAGGGTGTCCTACGGTGGCGTTGGTGGAGGGCATTGGACGAATAAGGTGGAATGAGTTAGGTAATGATGGGCGGCGAAAATGGTGAGAGGCGGTGACAATGATCGTGGTATATAGGGTTGGTGGTGGAGGGTGCGAGGCGATGACAACGGTGGCAGCGGCAAATGGTGTCAAGTGAGTTAAAAATTATATTCAAAAAATGTTTTTGTTGATTTTTTAAATTTGGGCTAAAATCATTTCAAAAGTGAGCTAAAAATCATTCTAACTTCATTTTAATCCAATATGTTTTATTCGAAAACTGACATTTGAAAATTAATAACTCAAAACTCGCAACCACCCCAAATAAATACTTAGCTTCTCATGTAACCAAAGTAGAATTGCATCTTTTCTTATTACTTTACAAAAACGATTATCATTACTAGTTGGGCAACGTGAGATGTTAAGAGACCCTATTCTCCACAAAAATAGTTATCATTACTATCATATGAATTTTCCTTGAATGAATTTCAATTTCAATCTTGCTAAATAAACCTCGCAATTTGTGACACCTGGGTGGGGGTTGGTTTTAAGACCACCCCTCTTGGTCTTAAAACCACCCCATTAATAGGTAAATTACTAATTTGCCCTTAAATTATTTTCATGTTCCCTCCATATCTCTCTTCTTCATCCTTTATACCACCCACCATCTTTCATCATTATTCATACTTCACTCCACACCACCCTCCCTTTCCATCCAATCCCCATTACCACCACACCCTCCCTTCTCCATTCAAAAATCCATGAAACACCAACCTCCTTTATCTCCAGCCTCATATCATCCCCACGAAGTGAGCATCGTCACAAATCTAAGGTTTTTTTTTCGTTCTCCAAGCTCTGCGTTGTTTTCTTTCCAATTACGTAACGTCTGTGTTATTTTCGCACCTTAAGGTGCGATTTTATGCTTCACAGATTCCCTCCCTTCGGCCATCTTGGGTTTTTTTAATCATTTTTTCAAATCTCACTTTAAAGTGAGACTTGAATCCCATAAATCGCACATTAAAGTGCGATTGGAATAAAATATAACATTTTGTTAATCATTTTTTCAAATCTCACTTTAAAGTGAGACTTGAATCCCAGAAATCGCACATTAAAGTGCGATTGGAATAAAATATAGCATTTTTTAATCATCTTTTCAAATCTCACTTTAAAGTGAGACTTGAATCCCATAAATCGCACATTAAAGTGCGATTGGAATAAAGCCACTCCTCCTCCCCCTCCACCTCTTCTGCAAGTTCATACAATTTCAAGCTTTTATTGTTTCCGATTTCCTTGCTTCTCTGATGAATTCAATCTCACCGAGGCCGACACCGTCAAGGTCAAGGGTGATATTGGGTGGCGAAGCAAGACGCTAGCGACTGTCAGATGGGGGGATGCTAAGCTCCAACATCGGTCATGGTGTGTGAAGGAGCTCGAAATCGGGGTTGGGAATCGGTGGAGGGGTAGGGCTCGACCACTTGGTGAAGCACATTATAACAAGCCCTTAAACCAACCACAAATTTAACATATACAAGCTATGGAAACCACCATTAGTTTCATAATCTGAAAATTACATTCCAGAAATTAATTTCAATAATGTATGTTTTTATCCTGAAATTAGTGGTGGTTTTAAAGTGGTAGAACTTATTTTTCGCAAGTTCGTGAGGCTTTTCTTTTTAATTGCTACGAATGAACCGTATTTTTTTAAGTATTCGGGTTGTTATGTGGGGTCTATAAATCGTTTTTGTTTTTATTTTCCAATGTATCCTCACAGTCAATAGTCATGAAGCTAATCCCTCAAAACTCCTAATAATCCTTTCTCCATACACTTTTCTAAGAGATTGATTCCATAACTAATGTTTAAGGAGCACAACTATAGATGAATATTGTGAAATTGGAAATGGAACATTTAGATAATTGGAAATGGAACATTTAGATCATTTTCGTTTGAAGTCAGTGAAATCCTGAATGTATTAAGTTTGATATTTATTATTGAACATATTCTTCTTCCTACACTTAATTGGCGATAAAAAGGACTCCACCCACATCCCAAATAAGACATTCACCAACTATCAGAAACGGTCAAAGAAACTGAAATCTAGAAGGGGGCACAGTTAAATAGAGCTTTCCGTACATCTGTAGGCCATAGTGCTTTAGATTAAACCTTTAACTTATTGCTTCTGTGGTTTTAGTCCTTCTTTTTAATTATGTAAATGTGGTTTTACCCTAACTCTTCATCAAATAACCAACCCTTTTATTTTTATCTAAAACTTTCTTTTATATCTCTACCTACCAACGCGCGCGCACAATGAACTCGATTGATAATGCTGCAACTACCAAAAGCAGACACCTTTTGAGAAACCAGAATCTAGTGAACAAATAATCCACAGTTTAATGCTTTCTAGATGTTATTAAGTGGCAAGTTGGCACAAATAAATTCATGCCACAAGATGAGCGTTTACATGGGACTTCTAGCAACTAAAGTATATATATATATAACACACAAATTAAACATATGTGGTCTGTCTCTTGACATGGGACAAAACTAAACTTAATTATATATAATGTCATAGCGGAGGATCACTGTGTTGAACACCCATTGCTATGTAGCATGAGGTTATATTGACTTCACTCTCTTCGGTAATTGACAGACAATAAATCTTTGAATATCCTCCTAACTTTCAGGATAACCCTGTGGTGAATTCTCGATGTGCCTAACTTGTTTGGATGAAATGGGCCAGTAGAATATAATATAAAGCCAATGATATAATGATGATTTATATATGAAATTGAAATATAGATATGCGCCATCTAAGAGACTTTATATAGGAATGAACCGAGGTATCCCATTTGAGTTTAGAGAGTGAATTAAAAAACTAGTATACCACCATGTAATAAAATTAAATGTGATTATTATATTGAGTACAAACAACCCATAAGGATGAATTGCCTATACCACGTGTGAGAGTGATTTAATACCACCTTAATCAGGGGCGAAGTTCTTCTATGACTACTTTTTAGAAAGATTGTTAATTATAATGGATATATAAGCGAGATATATAATTAATGAATGACTTGATGGGTAATAAGAGAAAAACATAAATATAAAGTTGGTGGAAATAAGATGGAAGAAAGAAAGTTAATGTAAATGTATTGAGTGCCAAATTTTTAAATTTTGCTTTCTATATTATTATTTAAGTATTCATTTGAGACATCATCTTCACCTTTAACTTATCATTAGTGTTGATTGTAATTTTTATACTACTAATTATTAGTTCATTTATCCCACAAACTCAAAATAAATCATAATAACTTTTTTTCTTTGCATATAAAAAAGAGAGTTGAGAATATATGATTATTCTAGAATATAATAGCAATTTATAAACTTGAAAAAATTATCTAAAAAACTAGTAATCAAGAGTGAAAGAATCAATTTTTTAAGACACCGACTTATGAGAATAAAAAAATTCTATCTAAAGGTAAAAAATGTCTATAGAAACTTTAAAAAAAGAAAAGAAACTGAGAGGTAAATTTTCAAGGTTCTTAAAATAACTTATATGAATTAGTACATTATTTATTACTTTTTTGTGTATATGTGTATGTCCATGTCGGCTCTTCAGCTATATGACTCAATGACGTCGCAGTCAGTCCACGTGGGTTTGCTCTTAAGCATCCACCAAAAAGGCGACCTGCTACAGGAACAGACCATCCCAACTCGCTTGACAAAGTGTCCGATGACCTAAAAAAAAAGCTAAGGGGAACGTCCACAACACGTCGGTACTGAGCCAACCCTTGATCGAAAGCTCCACTTAAGAACTTCTCTTACACACGCGGAGACACTTGACATGATCACATACCTATACATACAGGTTCTGTCATTCATTTACATAGTTTGCTATTCATTATTAACATACTCCTGAGTTCGTCCAAGCCCATGGATTCTCCTTTTTCTCCCACACTGAATTGAGCATCAGCGTGTCTTTTGCAGGCCCCCCTCCGTTGCACCTCAACTGAAGACACACTGCACCATGGCTAGCCCTGGTTGAGCACCACAACCGGAGCATCAACCATCGTCTAGAGTTCACGCATGAACATTTGGTTCCGTCTATGGGAAAATCCTCAACTCTCCCCCTCGAAGGTTCTAAAAAATCATTCTCAGTAACACCACAAGTCAAACAGATACAAAGAAGGTACCAATGGTACAAACCCGAAGACAACAACAAGCGAATTCTGAAGAGATGATGGTTAAGAGGGCTCAAGCTCAGAGAGTCCCTTCACAACATCAACGTACTCCATCTTATAGAGAACAATCGCAAAGAGAACCAGCTAAAAAGGATGACATTCCGGAAAATGTAACTGCGGTGAATGCGGCAAAAGTTTTGCAGCAAATCGAGAGAAGGTTACATGAGCTAGAGCACTCGATGCATGTCTCACAGCGTCAAACTCAAAATCGACTGGGGGGGAAGTCTCTTATCTACGATGCGCACCAAGCGCGTTTGAGGAAAACAATCGAATCAACACTAAGCTGAGAAAAGGAGCAAATGGATTTTGAGGGAGATTCTGGCTTGGATGTAGACATCAAAGCCAAGCTACAACCGCCTTTCTACTCATAGATTATGGCAATTGAAATCCCAAAGGATTTTAGGAAGCCGATTGGAATTGAAATGCATGTAGGAGATACATATGCTTCAAAACATTTGGATACCTACATTACGGCAGCCTCCTTTTTAGGAGCAACTGGTGCGCTGGTTTGTCGGATTTTACCATTAACACTGCGGAAAACGGCTCTACGGTGGTTTCCATTGATAACGCCCAACTCCATCAAAGTTGGAGTGAGTTGGCACAACAATTTGTCGATCATTTCATAACAAGCAAGGGATTGCCGAAGACCTTCCACACTTCAGGAAAACTGAAGCAGGCCAAAGGGGAAACATTGTGAGACTTCTTAACCAAGTTTTACAAGGAAGCAATGTTGGTGTCGAGCTTGGACAAGAAAGTATATATATACTTACTTTATGAGGCCATAAGAGTGGGTACACCGTTTCACACCTCGTTAGCCAAATCGCTGCCGCAAGATATGGATGGGTTTTGGAAGCGGTCGGCAAAATGCGTCAACATGGCAGACAACTTGGCAGGGATTGGCGGTCTGAAATATGATACTCAAGAAAACAAAAATCAAGGGAAGAAGGACCGGGACTATGATCACTCAGGCTTTGAAAAAGGCAATTACATGAATTACAGGAAGAAGTATGAAAATTATTCAGTCCTAAATGTAACCCCTTCATGGACATACAAGAATGTAATGCACACAGTCTTTGCGAGTATGCCCCGACCGGTCCCACTTAGAAAGAACAACAAGTACCTTGATATGAAAAAGTACTGTGATTATCATGAAAGCCACGGGAACAACACTGATGAGTGTATTAAATTACGAGATGCTATATAAAGACTCATTTGAGAAGGGAATCTCAAGAGGTATGTCCATAAAAATGCTGAGTCAAATAGCAGAACAGGATACAAGAGACGATCACGCAACCCACCAACGAGAGACACTTACTAAGAAAATAAGAACCAATCCTCGCGCAAACACGATAAAGGCGATACATCAACTGGAGAGTCACTACACTATGGTCAGCCCAGGCGGAGCACCACCACCAAAGCATCAAGAGAGCCACCGTCTAGAGTTCAAACACGAACAATGTATATATGCATATATATGTGTGTGTGTGTACATTTATTTATTTCCAAGGAAAAATATTTTGGCCCCTCAATTATTTTGTTCAAACTCCGCCTAGTGGACTAAATAGATCATTTATAAAAAAATTAGGAAATATTTATAAAACTTATTATCCACTTATTTTAAATTCAATTTGTCAATTTCACCTAAAGGTCATTTAGATAACCTATTGTATTAGGACAAATATGATTCATGAAATTTTACAATAAAATCTAATACTCTTAAATGAATCAATATATAAAGGCTTAAAATAAGGGTTTGGTCCCTTAAACATACCACATTTTTTTTCATCCTTGTAATTTTCTTTTTCATCCCTCCAAATTACCAGTTTCATTTTTAGTCTTTGGCGTTCAATTTTCCATCCAACTTTTGCAAAGTCCACGTGGACTTATCATGTGACAAATTTTTATTTTTTAGGTTCAATATAAGTTTTGGTCCTTGAAATATTTTTTATTTTTATTTTAGAAAGATCAATGATATTAAAGAAATAAGGAAGGTGAGAAACAACCCCTCTCACCATGGGTACAGTAACCTAAACAACAATCGGAGCAACTCAGCCACAATAGCAAAACCTCCCATCAAAAAACCCCATAAACCCCAACAGCACATAACCGTGAAAGCAAACAAACAAACCCCTATACCCATTTTTCATTTTTAGTACTTGTGAAAAAAAATGTTTTTTGTCCTTCAAAATTAACATTTTCATTTTTAGTTTTAATGTTAATTTTTCATCCAAATGAGATGGAAATCCAACTCAACACGACATGCGCCTAATTTTAAATTTTTTTATTTCACCTAAGCAGGACACCTTACAATTATCCTTCTCCCCCACCTCTCTCCTCTTTCCCTCTTGCTCCCACGACGACAACACCGGAAGACGTTCAGCCATTACCTTAGAAACCTATGCCCACCCCTCTTTGTCCCAACTACCGTCCAGCCACCATGTGAACCATCGACATAAATAAACATTCACCCTTCAATCCACTACTATAAAACATGGAATTATCGAGGATCTTATACCGACGACTTGAAAACCATTGCGAAATCTCACTATTACCACAGGTCGGGCCGTCGGTAACGTGTTTTCTAATGAAATAGATGTTACTGACAGCCCAGACCGTCGGTGTTTTGGCGGTAAATAATTTTTTGGTGGAATTAGTTACCACCAAATTACCGACGATCAAAGCTATCACTAATTTCAAAAATTAAAATTTTTGTCGGCCGATAACTTGTTGGGCTTTTAAAAATTTTAACGTGGGTTGCCAGCGATTTTGACCATCGATAACCTATAAATATACTGGAAAAAGTGGTTCGTACCTTTGATAACTTATAAATTGGCGTTTGCAGACTCTCTTACTCACACTTCCTCCTCCTCTTTTTTTTTCTCATGTTTGTATAATTTATGAATATTGATAGTTTTAAATGCCGAAAAGTTCTCCTTTTACAAGGATAAGAATTTCACTTTCATGGATCGAATTGTCATGGAGGTGACTTTTCATTCCCTGCGAAATAAGTTTTTTGTGTGCATTCTAAATCAACTATCGATGAAAATTGTAGAGGGTAAGTTACTGATGGAAAACATTGTGGGTAAGTTACTGACATAAGAAGTTGTGGGTAAGTTGCTTGCAGCATAGACCGTTGGTATTACCGAATATTTTTGAAAGCCGCTGGAAAAAATTACCAACGAGGCCAAGACTCACATTTTTTTATTTCTGATGGTCGTCCGTTATTAAACATTACCGATAACTTTTTCAAATTACCGACGAATTTTGACCATCAACAATTAGCGTTTTTCTTGTAGTGTAACTTTCCCTTCACAACTACAAGAAAGCAACTCCTCCTGTTTAGTGTTGTTGAACGTCAGACCCTCCCTCTAATGTTCTCTCACCCTCTCTCACTACTTTTCTCTCCATCATTTCTACTTCCCTCGCCAAAGAAAAGAGATGTTATTTTCTTGCAAATTTAGTGATTTGTATGGCTTCTCATTATTTTAAAAATTTAAAAGCAACTTGTCATGTTACTTGCTATAGCAAGTAATTTTACTCATTCATTGGTGAATGATCCATCATGGTAATTCACTCTAGAAGCCACCTTTAAAATAAAATGGTGTCACAAGCCTAAAAAATTTAACTAAAATGTTGGAAGACACTCCCTTCATTCTATAAGTGTTATTGTTTAAGGTTATGCAACAATTTACGAGATTTTTAATTGAAGTATAGTTTGATTAAAATACCCTTATTTAATTTTGAGTTATATTAAAGTGAGGGAATGATAGTTATGCGTTAAGTAATTTGTGATAAACGTGATAAGTGAAAATATGTAGTGGTATGTGAGAGATATATTATTAAATAAGAGTAGATGGAAGAAAATGAGATGGATGATCTCAAATTTCTAAAATAACAAACGTTTGACAAATAAGTAAAAAATCAAAACAACAAATGTTCACGAATGAATGAAGTATATCATAAATAACTTTGATATATTCACATACATTATGATTCTTTTTTTTATTTTTCATTATATTGCCTATCATATCTCTCACTCCTCTCATTTTTGTTTTTTTCTCACTCTAGGTGGAGTTAGGAATAAGGTGTTTAGGAAGCTTTAATATATAATTAAAACATGATTTAACTTGATCTACACACAAAACAAGCAAGCAAGTACCTTGTCCCAAGGGCATTGTTTCAACTTCTAAGGTACTTAAAAGTGGTTAGTTAGAGTACTAAAATGGGTGACACTAAAATTAAATAATGTGACCCCAAAAATTAAATGTGACCCCGGACAAAGTTTGCTTTTAGGAGTATATTCTAAAATTGTCACTAAAAATATTTTTAGCTAAAGCAGCACTCATATTTTTGGATGTCTCCTAATTCCTACCCACTATGGCAAGTGAAGAGGACTTGAACCGTGCCTAATCTGCAAAAAGGAAATCTCTTGTACCTTGCATATTGCAATTCCCACAAACACTATATGCAAGAATGGATTATCATTGAACTCAATTTGAATCCACGTTAGAATCAATCTATCATAATCCTGTTTGTTTCATCTAGACAAGTTCCAATTTCTCCTTTTATAATTTCATTTACGTGAAATCATGTTTACGTTTACCTGGGTTGTAACGCAAAATCAAACATAATTACAGGGAAGCATATCTGAGTGTTGCCGCCATCCAGTCAAACCCACGAGCTTTGACCCCCAAAAAGCATTAATAAAAACCGCCAAAAAAAACACACGGTGGCAAATTTTCCACGGTCAAACTATCCCTTCATTTCTCAGCTTCTTAGAAATATCCTCCCCCCAATAGAAACCAAAGCCTTGTGCAATACGTACATCACCCTTTTTCCTTCACCCTCTTCACATTCTTCTTTATATTAATCTCTTCCATTTCTCAACACCAAAGCTTTTTTCTTTCCCCACACACAACAACTTCTTCTTCTTCACCTTCCTCTTATGGCTTCTTCTGCTGGAAGCTTAGACACCTCTGCAAACTCTTACAATAACTTCACCTTCTCAACACACCCTTTCATGAACACATCTTTTTCTGATCTTCTAGCTTCTCCTATCAGTGAAGACAACAAGCCTCGTGGCGGTTTGTCAGATCGTATAGCTGAGAGAACTGGTTCTGGGGTGCCAAAGTTTAAGTCCACACCACCCCCTTCTTTGCCTCTCTCACCACCTCCCATTTTTTCTCCTTCTTCTTACTTTGCTATTCCTCCTGGTTTGAGCCCTGCTGAGCTTCTTGACTCACCTGTTCTCCTTAACTCTTCCAACGTGAGTTTTCTCTTCCCTCCTTCTTGCTTTCTTTTTAGCTTTTGGTCTTGTTGACCCTGTTTGCATGTTTGGAAATTCTTCTGCAATTGATTCTATACCGACTTTGGAGAAGTTTTTGCCAGCAGTTCTGTGTTTCGGAGCTGATTGATTCTGGGAATAAATAAATTGATCTTCATTATTTCTATAAGAAAATTTTGAACTTTTGTGTTTTAGAATTGATTAAAGGGAATTTGATTTTGATTTCTATAAGAAAATTTTGAACAAAGGAAAGTGAAAGAGTTTGAAGTTTTTATCTTTTCTTTTTGTTTATTCAAATCGGGTAATTGACGTAGACTTGAGTTGACTTGTGATTTCATTATCTTAAGTGGGTTAGATGTTAAGTTTGAACATGATTTGCTTGAGATTTTCTCTTTTCTGGTGCTTAGTTTTGTCTTCTGGATTGTGATTCTATTTCTTGTCTCATTTGCTTCTTGAAATGAATTAATGGTTATATGTTCTTTTGGGTTTTGTCAAAAACAGATTCTGCCATCTCCAACAACTGGAGCCTTTCAGAGCTTCAATTGGAAGAGCAATTCTGGGGGAAACCAGCAAGTTGTCAAAGAAGAAGACAAAAGCTTCTCAAATTTCTCTTTCCAAACCCAACAAGCACCTCCTGCTACAACATCCACAGCAACATATCAATCTTCAAACGTTGTATCACAAACAGTATGTCACCAATTACAATATGCATAGACTCGTTTACTAAAAGCCTATTTTTTTTCTCTAAAATTAATTTTCAACTTGTCATGTAACAGCAACAACAGCCATGGAGTTTTCAAGAAGCCGCAAAACAAGATAGTTTCTCTTCAGGAAAGAGCATGATGATGAAAACTGAAAACTCTTCTTCAATGCAGAGCTTTTCCCCTGAGATTGCTAGTGTCCAAACTAACAACAACAACAACAATGGGTTTCAATCAGATTACAGCAATTACCAACCACAGCAACAACAACAACAACAACAACCACATCAGACCTTAAACAGAAGGTCAGATGATGGGTACAATTGGAGGAAATATGGTCAAAAACAAGTGAAAGGAAGTGAGAATCCAAGAAGTTACTATAAATGCACATACCCCAATTGCCCTACAAAGAAGAAGGTTGAGAGGTCCTTAGATGGACAAATTACTGAGATTGTTTACAAGGGTACTCATAACCATCCTAAGCCTCAGGCTACTAGGAGAAACTCATCATCTTCCTCTTCTCTTCCTATTCCTCATTCAAATCATATCAGCAATGAAATCCCAGATCAATCATATGCTACCCACGGCAGTGGACAAATGGATTCGGTTGCCACGCCGGAGAACTCATCAATATCAATAGGGGATGATGATTTTGAGCAGAGTTCGCAAAAGTGTAGATCAGGAGGAGATGAATTTGAAGAAGATGAACCTGATTCTAAAAGATGGTAAGTTTTTATTTTGTCACTTTGCATTGGAATTAAGACTACTAGAATGTTTGAATCAATTTTTCTTTCATCAGATCAATTCTGAAATATGAAATCCATATGCTACTCCCTAGAATTGGTGCTGGCTCTAGAATCAATTGTAGAAGTGTTTTAAAACATGCACTATGAGGCATGCTATTTAGCCTTCATATTATTATTTTTATGGTTCATCCATGGTTAACTTTTCTATAACTTTTCCAGGAAAGTTGAAGGTGAAAATGAGGGTATATCTGCCCCTGGAAGTAGAACAGTGAGAGAACCCAGAGTTGTGGTTCAAACCACGAGTGACATTGATATCTTAGATGATGGTTACAGATGGAGGAAATATGGGCAGAAAGTTGTAAAGGGCAATCCAAATCCAAGGTAAAATTTTAAAAAGACTCTAGGTTTTACTTTGTCCCAAAAGTTTAACTTCCAAGTGCTATTAAGAAATGGGGTTGAGAATCCTAACATGGACTTCATCACTCTCATACAAGTAATTATATACAATTCTTAACTAGTGGTTATAGATACCAATTGAGTGCAATGTAAACAAACTTTCATCTCAATCCATAAGTAGAGTTCTGTTCAGTTTCTAACTCGAGCTTAGTGCTGATAGCCTCAAATGTGATATAAAAATTATTAGTGCATGATGGATGCTATTTTTTACCTATCTTGATAGGTACATTAATTATAGCTGTTTAGCATTATGGCTATCTTTGGTGAAATTCTATAATATGCACTAGTTGTACTTGTTTTCCTTTCCTTGTCTAAAATTTCCAAGTCAAATTTGGCAACTTTCCTTTTCCTCATGTGCGCATGTGATTTAAAAGAAGAATGACAGCACTCCTAGATTGGATTAAAATCTTCTGTCCTCAAATTGGGTCTCATTAAAATTTACACAACGTCAATTAGAAATCACGGTGTATACTCCTAGATTGTCTTGTCTGATTTTGTGTTTGGTTATGAATTGCAGGAGTTACTACAAGTGTACACACCCAGGATGTCCAGTGAGGAAGCATGTAGAGCGAGCCTCACATGACCTAAGAGCTGTGATCACAACCTATGAAGGAAAACACAACCATGATGTCCCTGCAGCTCGTGGCAGTGGAAACCACACTGTCACAAGACCCTTACCAAACAACACTGCAAACGCCACCAATGCTATAAGGCCCTCAGCAACAGCGACCCACCACCACCACCACAACACTGACAACAATAACCCTCTTCAGAGTCTAAGACCACAACAGCAAGCACCTGATCAAGGACAATCACCCTTCACACTTGAGATGCTGCAGAGCCAAGGAGGCTATGGATTCTCATCAGGGTTTGGGAACCCAATGGGGTCTTACAACATGAATCACCAGCAACAGCAACAGCAACAACACCAACATCAACAACAATCTGACAATGTTTTCTCCTCCAGAGCCAAGGAGGAGCCTAGAGATGACACGTTCTTTGATTCTTTGCTATGCTAGGATTTTTTTTCCCATGGAAGGTTAAAGGGAAGTCTTAGGGTTCAAATCCTAGAAACAACCTCCTCTGTAAAAAAAGACCATGAAGTCGATCGAATCCAACTTCACACCCGCGCATACCGGGACCTTTAATGCACATGCTGCCCTTTTTTTTCATTAGATATGGGAGGTTGGAAATCTTAGAAAGGGGGGGTTTTAGAAACTTAGACAAATAAGGTTCATTTGATTTATTGCATTTTATTTTTTGGCTTGTTTTGTTGTAAATTTATACGGGCAAAAGGATTGGTAAAGTATATATCTCATTATATGCTACAATACACATGGTGCTTGTACAATTTTTTCATTACATTGGAGCTTCTGTTGGCTTTAGTTGAGAGTAGAGCCTTGTATTAATCTTTTGTATGATTTTGTTAATTTTTCCCCTATTTTAGTGATTAGTAAAACTTTCACAAGAAATGCATACTTGTACACAAACTACTCTTAGATAGCATAGCACATGCTTGCTATGCATATATAACCCGTTTTCAATTCTAGTTGAGGTAGCATAGCACATGCTTGCTGGTCGCAATTGTTGAATTGCGGATAAATGCGAGTCGATGTTATTGTAATTGTGGTCACTACACTATTATAATTAGTTCAAACCCCTTAAATTGTGCTGTAATTGCAATTGTGAACTGCAATTTAAAATTCTGCACGCACGTAACTTCATAATAATTTCTGGCCCATAAAGAAGATGGACTAAGATTTCACTGGAAAATGTGTTGAAAAGGGTGGCTTTGATGGTGGAAGGTTCATGTGTGACTGGATTTTTATTAATTGGATGCCATAGTCAAATATGGGTGCTGGATTTGTATGGTAGGGAAAGTCAAGGTCAACTTTGGTGGTTTGCTACATTTTTATTTTCCTTCTTTTCTTAAACATGTGGATGTTTCCAGGTTGCCATCCCTATCTATCCAAGTGGGGCAGTAATCAATTTTGTCTCATGCAAGGTAAATGACATGATTACCCCTTGCACCGGATCCTAGTACAAGGGTTGAAAGCCAAGTGCTGGATATAGGGGATGTTTTTGCAAAAGGGTTCTTTTTTTAATTTTGGAAGTTTTGTTTAATATGAGCTGTGTTATTGTAGGACAAGTGGTGGGTAGTGAGAATGAGACCTTAACGTGATTCACACGCTGCTCTTAAGGCTTGAAACCAAATGGTGAAGATGGATTTGTCTTCATCTCATTGTCAATTTGTCATGGAGCCACACATGACGTGCTCTTTATTTTTGCCCTATATACTCGCCGACCTTGCATCTTCTAGACCTCATCCATTT
Organism: Acmispon strigosus; assembly: GCA_030819835.1. Lineage (NCBI taxonomy): Eukaryota > Viridiplantae > Streptophyta > Magnoliopsida > Fabales > Fabaceae > Acmispon > Acmispon strigosus. Next base: position 39,466,824 of record JAUAMA010000005.1, on the reverse strand, counting down.
TTGCTTCGTACATGAGGTATGATAAACAACGAGTTATTATGACTCATAGATATCTTTTAGGTATAGACACCTAGATAGAAAAAGGAAGAGAAGAAAAATAAGTAATAAATGTAATATACGATTGATGTTATAAGAAGTGAGAAGTACAGAGAAAAATGAAAGTGTTGTCTGCACTGTTTATATGTTTATCAATTATATTTGATAAACAATTGAAGGAAGGAGGGAGTGGGCTCGTGCTGATAATCTAGTCTAATGTACTATGATAGTCGAAAAGGTTTAAATTTTTGTTATTCCAATTTGTTTAGTGTAATAATCCTACTCATTAGACTAATTTAGTCCAATAAGCTTAAATAAAATTTAAGTTGAATAATTTTGAATCTCGGTGAATCAATGATAGTTGAGATAAAAATATAAATATAAAATTTCTAATTCACTAATCTTAAATGTCATTAGTTCAATTAGAATTCCTATTATTTAACTCTAATTTTGCCTATGTGATTTAACAACTCCATTAATTATGTGTTTTTTAAACCAAATGGACTCAATATATGTTACTAGTAATTGATTTTTGAATTCTTGAAAATTAAACGATAAGTATAATAGGGTTTCAAAATATTTTTATTTCTTTTGTAAGATCTAAGATCCAAATTTAGACGTAAATAGATAAGTTTGAGCAGAAATCCGTGACATATTAATGAATAAGCTACCGTAGCAAAAGGTTTGATGACGTACAATGACTTAATTAATGACACCATTGGTTACGTCAACAATTTGCTATGCATTTACAATCATACTGGTTAAATAAATTCAACCCGATATGTTCACACAAATAAATATTAAAATATTCTTTAAGTTTAGAAGCAATATTTTCCATCCAAAAGGTTCGACCCGATACCTTACTTAAGGAGAATCAATTATATATGACTTCAACTATCTATATATTTTTATTAGAGTTTTTTGTATGTAAATAATTAGTATGTCCCAAATTAAGTAATTGATATTTAATAATTAGCATTGAAGTTATTTTAATAATTTATTTACTTATTTAATAATATAAAAATAGGGATTTTAAAATATTTAAATTAAGTAATAAATTTTTTATATCATCAATGAGTTATATAACATACTTTTGATAATTTTTACCAACAATAAGGTAATTTTAAATTTAGAATTATAATAAGTTATAACTTTGATAGCATAAAATATTATTTTATAAATTTATATTTATTCAACTTTTTTGTTTCTCAAGATATCCCATAGGTAGCAGCCATGAGACTAAACCCCTAAAGATTAGGATCACGTTGAGTGGTAAGGCCTCTCTCAATAAGTGATTCTTCAATTTTAGTCATGATTATTTTCCTTTGTTATATTTCCTCAAGTCATTTTTAATTTACTAATATATAATAGATCAAAAGATATATTTAAATATTTTTTTCAAATAATACACGGCTACATTACTGTTAATAGTAAATACCATATTACGACATTTTTTAATTTTAAAAATTTAAATTATAATTTTTTTATTAATAAATAGTATTTATTATTAATTAACTTTAATTCTTAATATTTGTTTGTATATAAAAATATTACTTATTTTTTTAAAAAAATTCCTCAATTTATGATTGGTAATTAATATCCTAACTATTTTTTTAATACTTAATAAATTATTAATTTTGTATAAGAATCTAAAAAAATTTGATAATTAATAGTTAGTAAAATTAATAACATAAAATAGTTTTCAATATTACTATTTTATTAAGACAAATCTCATGTAATTTTTTACTAATATATAATACATGTGCGTTGCACGTTTTTGTAATATTTCATAATTATAAATTTTTTAAATCACGTAGCAATTATTATAATATATATATATATATATATATAGACTTAGGCATACAAATGGTTCATTATAAAATATATTGAAATCAAATGAATAATTTATTCTAAATAGTGTCTTGTGTGTAGTCTATACATTTAAAAAGACCCAAATAATTATAATATATGTATATATATTTTATATGTATTTAAAATTATTTTATAAAATAACACAGAATAACATTATAGTAAATGTTCGGGCGTGAATACTAGACGACGGTGCTCTCAGTGAGGCTGCAGCGACGCGCTGTGCTCCGGTGTGAATGAGGCGGAGTCTTCAAATCTAGTGCGTCGGAGGGGGGCTGCAGAAGACACTCCGATGCTCAAGTCAGTGAGGGAGCTCTGAGAGCGTCCAAGAGCTCAGCTCAGACATGTAAGAATGCATAGCAAACTTGTAATGTAAGAAGTGAGTAACATACGTCCCAAGGGAATGGTAGAACCTGTATTTATAGGCGTCGAAGGTGTCTTTGTAAGTGTTGGGGAAGCTCATAAGTGCGGCTTCCGAGCGGGAGTGGTTGTAGGCCGAGCGGCTTGTGAAGCGCTTCCCCTTCGGCCTGTGTCTGGGCGGTCGGATAAGGTGTCACTAAGCCGGGAGTGCTCATCTCTTAGCTAGGTCGTGCAGGCCGCCTCTTAGGTGTATGCTTAAGAGCATCCCTAGTAGGTTAGCTGCTACACCATTAGGTCGTATGCTAAAGAATCGACCGGAACAGGAGCCTCACAGCTTGGCGTGGCATATATTGGTATGCCAAGCTATATGAAGCTTTTGGCCGAGATCTCTCTGCTGCATCTTGGAGTCCCCTGCATTCGGGTGACGGGCCCTCTGCGGTCGTGCGAGTTTCTTTGTTTTGCTCTGGCCTAGTTCTGTTATGAAGCCTTGGAGTGCTGCTTGGCGTTGCACTTATCCGAACTGGAGTTATTGACCAGGCTAAATGCAGTCTTGATGAGTTGGTTGTGCCCCAATATGAGCGGGAAGTGATTTACCTGTACCGTTTTTCCTGTCTCCTTCCTTTCAGACGTGTCCTTTGATTCTTTTTTGGGAACTGAAAGTGCCCTTAGGTACTTACTGGTTTACGCTACTGTCTTTCCTTCTCGAAAGTTTCATTCCTGACAAGTATTTTCAAGACTCCCGCATCCTCACAAGTATTTTCATACGTGTAATTTTTTTAATTTTTAATGCCTGCCACGTCAGAAAATGAATAAAAATAATAATTTTCCCCAAACAAACCACAGGGAAGAATAAGAAGGCGAAGAGGAAGAAGAATGTGATGGTGGCGAGGGAGAATCTTCGAGAATCAAACCCAGATGCAGAAAACCACAAATGCTACAACAATGTTTAATAGAGACAGAGCTCGAGCCACAGATGGAGATCGAGACAAAGAGATGAAGATGGAGAACCATGTGCGATTTGGATTTCTCCTCCGCCGTGCGCCATCTCAGCGACCCCAATACAAACCCAAGTGATCTCACTCGGTGACGGTCACCGTCGTGACACAACCAGGCAACGCCATCTTCTGGAGAAATCCAAGGCCATGCCCCAGATTCACCTTCCACCGCGACCCTACGCACTGTGTTGCTGTGAACTCGCTCCGATCCGGTCGCCACCAACTTCCCCCAATTCATCGTCTGCGCCGCCTCCTTCAACCCCACGCTCTGGTTCCTCATCGCCTCCAGTGTCTCGCACTCACCCTTTCTCTCAAAACCCCCAACTGCCTCTCCTTTTCTCTAATTTTCCTCCCTCTCATATTTCCTCTGTGGTTTGTTGTGTTGAGAGGTGAAGAAGAGAGATAAAGATGAACTGTCTGGTATGAGGCTGAAGAAATTAGGGTTAATTTGGTGTTTTTAATGAAACTGTTTTATAAATTGGGTCCCTGTGTTTGTTTATGTTTTTGGGGAACTTGTTCGTCTTCAGTGAACTCTTCATTTTTATTGTTTATGCTTTTAGGGTTGAAGCTTTTTGTTATTTGGAGTTGATTATTGTTTGTGCTTTTGGGAAGTTTGTTTTTTCTTATTAATCATTTGAAGACGAACAAAGTGAAGAAGAAAGAAGAAAAAATGAAGAGAGAAAAAGGAAGAGTATGAAATTGGAAGAAAATTTGGGATATAGGCTGAAATTAAGGATTTAGGGTTTAATTATTTTAATTTTGAGAAAAACATTATTTTTATTCATTTTCTAACGTGGCAAGCATTAAAAACTAAAAAATTACACGTATGACTCATTAAACCGGTCAGCGTGACACGTCAGCGCCCACCGAAGCTCCGAGCTCTGGCAAAGACTAAAAAAAATGACTTTCAATCGGAGAGACTAATGAAATACATTTTTCCGGTGAGGGTCTCATCGCTAACTTCACTACAATTACAAGGACCCGTATATTATTAACCCTTTTATTTAAATTGTAAAAATAAAAAATAATAACTAAAATCGAATTCAATATATTTCAATAAAAATTGAGATATAATTTTGTAGAGTGCAAGTCAATCTGAAAGAAAGGAGTTTCAGAACAAATGAAAATTATTACAGAAATTTGTATTTTGTTTCTTCAATCCCTTTTTGCCCCCAATATTGAAGTTGGATTTCCTAACCACTATTTTATTTTGTTTCTTTCATTTTCAAACAACTTGCATTGCCTAACCTCCTAACACTGGAGGCACTCTTGGCCTTTTTTTTCTTTGATCTCTCAAACACACTTTTCCATCCTCAAAGACCAAAAATTTATCTACACCATTAGCATTGTTAGAAACCCACTATCTTGCCACTGCTTCCTTTATTTCTTAACATATTCGATATCCTCATTTTTCTACTTCCCCTTTCTTTTAGTTTTTGGGCCTGAACCACTTTGTTTTTCGGGCCTTTGGCTTTTTTCTTTTCAATGAGGTGCCTTTGACAAAAAAAAAATAGAGTTCACCACAAAATCGAACATTGCATCATCAATAGATCATAGAGTTCCAAAGCATGGAAATGAGAAACACATTTTCAGCCATGTCCTCCTCCTTGTGCTTCCTTTGCTATCTCCTGAATTGGTTATTACGTTCCTGTTGCAAAGCTCTGTAGAGCGTTAACAATGAATGACAATAGGAGAATGAAATATAAAACACACACAAAAACTTGTGTTTAAATATTTCAATGCTGGTAATATAAAAAAAAGGTCTTCACTCACATATAGGATCTTCAACGCTCTTCATTGTCATAGAATATGCTCAAATTAAAAATATAAATAGATTACTAAGCAAAAACACATTCCACGTTTTTCCCAAATGACATGACTGGAAAAGAAAATTTATAAAATAAGTTAGCACCAAAAAGTTCATTATACCATATATTGTATTAGTTTAAAAACAAACGATAAATCATAACAAATCGAAAATGTGACAGAACCATATCACATAAATTTATACATCACCTATGAGGTTGTTTTAGAAGGATGTGCATGGAACAAATACTCCACATGCCAATAACCCACACCTCCCTCATGCTGAGCAACAAAACAAAATTGATGAAGAACAAAAGTGATAGAAATAATAGAATTCCAACAACACATCCAACAAATCTTCACTCATCACCAATGAGAGACCATCGTGGGTTTGCTATGCAACACTGCATCCTCACTCATGGCCACCTTCCTACAAGCTTCAACGGCTGCACAAAAATTCAACCAAAAAAAGGAAAAACAACCCAGAAACCGAAAACCCACATCGGGGTCATTGTAATGTAAAATCAGTGAAGAAGTAGGGAAAAAGGAAAGAAAAGACGTAAGGAGCCCTTTTATGCATTAGGTGGCTGAAGTGATATTCAACCTAGTAAAAGCGGCTTAAAGGCTGAACATTATGGAGTGCAAGTGTGTTTCCGTTTCCCACTCCCGCTCTCTCTTTCATTTCATTTTCACTATGAACTTTAATAAATTCACACTCCATTTTTTATCCACTTCAATTCCTCACATTTTTCTTTCCATTTCTCTTATTATTTCCTATCATATCATCTATCTCATCTAATATTTTTCTTCTTTTTTTTCTTCATATCTGTCTCATCATTCCACCTCTTAAAGGAAGGATGGTGTTCAACACCTCACTTCACTTGAATTTCTGAAAATTGACGGATCCCCAACATTACAGGAGCGGTGTAAGGAGGGAGGATTGGGACAAGATACGTCACATTCCAAAAGTACAAATTGAATGATGAAGAAACTGACAGACACGTTTTGAAAAGTGAGTGTGAAATGACTAATTCAACTTGTTTATTCAGTTTACTGCATGTCATATGCCACTCTCGGCTTCACCAGGTCACAGTAATTCATACATGCTTAATGCATTCAAAACTTCATATTCGATTCCACAGGGAAATTAAAATATAATCTTTTTCTTTATGATAAGATGAGTGCATTAGAACATGATAAGATGAGTGCAATATATGGTTTGTATTGGTCAGGAACCAGGAAATAATGAAACGCTCAACACTGAAAAATGCCACTATCTTTCCCTTTTTTGTTACCATCAGTGTGTTTTTGTCTTTGTAGTCCAACTTTGAAGAATCAAATCTCTCAAGAAGAAAATCAGAACTTATAGCCATTTCTCTTTAAGGGTAGTCAATTTTAGCATTTTCTTTGCATTCTAACATTTGTGCTTGAGATTGGCTAATTCTTTTGTTGTTGAAATGTATTCAGGCAGGCATGATAATGGGACCATCAGTACTGGGGCAAATTGAAAGCGTTAGAAAATGGCTATTCCAAATAAAATCTTTCTATGTAATTAAGACAATCGCCTTCTTTGGAAGCATGATGTACATGTTCTAAGTTGGAGTGAAACTAGATCCAAGCATGGTACTGAGATCAGGGAAAAAGGCTTGGGATGTTGGCTTGTAATGTGATAAGAAGTGAGAGATAGAGAGAATCGCCTTCTTTATGAATCTTTATTGATGCGTAGATAAATACATTAATGTATCCTTCTAATAATTTTCTGACACGAGTGTTTGGTTCTTTAGTAATCACTTTGACGGAGAAGCCAAAATGTAGTTTCTACTTCCACTATTGTCCTGCTGTGGATTATGTGCTAACTGTAAATCCAAACATGCTACAAATTATTAATTTGCTGATCTGCAAACATAGTATCAGTGTTGGTTCATGTTCTCACAGGCCCAAAGAATGACTATGCTCATGACTCATTAGTGACTATAGTGTATTTAGCCAGCAAGATTCTAGAACCATTTCTGTTGTATTTAAATTATGCTGTCAATAGATTGTTAGAATTGGGAGTGCGCGGAGTGTGTTTGTAGGAGGAGAATATATATATGTAGTGACCTTGAATCAGAGAGTTTTTCCCCTACTCTTCACACATCAAGAGAGCATCCATGTTGATTGTGCCTTTTCACAAACAGCTGATCCGCAATGTGATTAAAGAATATTCAGCACTAAGCCCTGTGGGAGACATGCTTGTGGGTTCAGATTCCACTTTTGATGGGTCTGTCTGTGTTGGTGGTGCAGCAGCAGAAAACGTCAAGAGTTGATCATCATCATCATGATCATTTGCCTCAAGATTCTGCCTTCAAAACCAAGAAAGGACCCTTCACCATTGTGGAACTGCCCCGTCACCAAAGGGCATGGTCGCTTGGTCAAGTAACATGTTTAAAAATTAATATTTGTCATAATTAATTTTGATAAAAAATATCTATAAGTAGCTTCGATGTTTTAAAATTGATTCAGGAGGTAGCTAGTTCAAACAACTATAAACATTGTACAGATTAGGAACATAGTTTTAGATTCCATTCAATATACATGTGGTTCATTTTTATGATTATTTTGTTTTGTAGATAAACATTAGCATATGGATCAGTTAATAAAAAAATTAAAAAGCCAGTAATTTTACTTAGATATTTAAATAGTGTTGACACCAAAGACTTGTTTGATAAAAACAGTTTTTGAATACAACTTTTAAAATATGTTTTTTAAAAAAACAAGAAAAACTTTAAAATGAGAGGTTTTATGGGTTTCCCTATTTTACACAAGTTTTTATTTGTGTAACATTATACAAGTTGCTTTTGACCTACAATAGTGGGTTACCTCCAAAAAAAAATCATATTTTATTCAATTAAAAATTGTTTTAGAATTTTAGAAATAATCCACCATTTTGCCTCACTCTCCTTCTCCAATCTCATTCTCTCTCGGCTGCGTCTTCTCTTCTGATGGCGGCCACAACACAACCACAAATCCAGCAAACCAGAGGAAGGTGTGCGAGTTCTTGAACCCATAAACCACAGATCTTCTGGTACCTCTTTCTTGAAAAGCTCCAAAACCCACATACGGAGAGTGCGAGGTAGAAAACGAGATTGAAGGAGAACATGCGGAGCTCCTTGAAGAGGAGGTAGCAGAGCAAAATGGAGCTGGACCCAGCCAACGAGAGGCTTGATGCTCCAGCGTTCACCGCCGTAAGAATCCAGCAATCATGCGCCATTAGAGTGCCACCGAAAGTGACGGAGGTTGCCATGAACAGAATGAGTTCGCGATCGCCGATCACAATGTTAGTTCTCAGTTACAACTCGAAGCCCTTGCGAAAAAATAACAAAATGAAATTTTTTATTAAATAAAAAATGGAATTTTCTTGAGGTAACCTACTATTGTAGGTTAAAAGCAACTTGTTTACTGTACACAAGTAAAAACTTGTGTAGAATAGGGGAACCCATGTTTTATAATGTTAAAAAAATTATAATTTGAAAACTAAAAAATGATAAACAGAAAATACCTCTCAAGGTTCTGAAATTTTAGTTTTAAAAATTGGAAAATGATTTTTTTTAAAAAAATAGGTTTTGAAAATAGGTTAAGACAAACAAGTTTTCTAGTATTTTAATTTTTAAAAACAGAAAAATAGTTTTTAAAAAATGTAAACTAAGAGGACCCAAAATTTTATTTTCATCTTTCTATTCTTATCATATTCATTGTATATCACATTCATAATTTTCTCTTCTTTTTCTTTCTCACATTGAGTGTATGCACAATGTGCATATTTACGAATCATTTTTTTTTTATAAAAACATGTACTAATCGAGTGAATTTAAACTTACAGATGTACTACGAACGGATGATTAGTTCAAGCAGTACATATTTGATACCCCTTAAATAAAGTTTCATGTTCGAGTATTGTATGTAGAAAATTATCTCCGTTGAGAGTTAACCCCACTAAAATATGTATGATTTATGCTTGAATAGACTATATTAAACTAAAAAAACTTATAAATGTACCTTTTAAGATACGTGCCTATGGTACACATAGGATTACATGTGTTCATAAAGTATTAAAATAGTCCCCTTTGGATGCTCATAAAATTTTGCAGACGCCTTTGTCGTTAAGGATGCCCATTGATAATAGTCTGCTTTGGCCACACACATCTGATGGTAAATACTCGGTGAAGTCTGGTTACAGCTGGATCATGGAGGCTCATTAGCGTAACCAAACCATCCTCTTCTTTAGGTCTCATGCTTAATTGGAACCAGGTTTGGATTGCTCATGCGTTGCCAAAGTGTAAGAGCTTCATTTGGCGGGCTTAAACTGATGTCCTCCTTGTCCGCACAAGCTTGGTTCGCAGGGGTATTCAGGTGGATGTTTTGTGCCCGTTTCTTCAGGAGGAGCCTGAATCAACTTCCCATCTTTTGTTTGGTTGGCTGCGCAGCCAAGGCCATCTGGTTTGCCAATCCCTCTCTGTGAGAATACTGGATGGTAATGTTCTGTTTCCTAGTTGGATCTTTTCTTGGCTAGAGGTTGATGATGGTGCAGCGCTCAACACAATTTTCTCCACTGCTTGGGCAACTTGGAACTGACGTAACAAGCTTGTCTTCAAGGAAGTTTTACTCCCAGTGCACGTCGTCTCCTGCTTCAAAGATGTTAGAGGCTTAGATGCAGCGACTTTGTTGGCTGTGAGTTCTGTTCCGACGCAAGGGTTGTTGAGTTGTTCTCGTCCCCCAACCGGGGTAACTTTGATGTGTCGTTCAAACCGGAGTAGGTTGTGGGTTTGGGTTTCGTGGCTAGAAATGACACTAGTCAGGTACTAGCTACTACAACTGATTGGAGCTAAGATGTGAGCTCTTCCCTTTTTGCTGAGACTTGTTGCTTTCGCTAGGCCCTTTATTTGGCGATTGATCTTGGGTTTCAGAGTGTGTTATTTGAGAATGATTATCAGTTGTATTTTGTACTTTTTGAAGCACTCGTAGTTGTTCTTTCCCTAATATCATTTTTAATTAACGGTAATAAAAAAATAAGGCAGCATAAGAATTTGTTGTTAAATCTGTCTAAGGAAGACAGAGCATAGTTTTAAGATTCAGTTTTACGAAAGAATTAGGCGATTACGGATTAGGGTTGTTGAATATTAAAAAAAGAAGACAGTGGAGGAGGTTATACGGAACGGAAGTACCCTGAATTGGAATTGGCGTATAAATGATGAATGGTGAATGATGAATGGTGATGATGATGCCGGACAAAAGCAGTACAGATGAGTTACAACGACAAGTATTATTCAAATCAACAACCATCTCGTATAGTACGGATGGAGGAATGGCTGGCTGGCTGGCTGGCTGGCACACATGCTCTTTTCCATCCACCGCTTCTTGCAAACTTTTCTTTAATCACTTTATGCGTAAGGAATAGGATAACATTTATTCATATCAGGGGGAAGGAGCTACGGAATCAAACACTAATAATAAGGATAGCTACTTGTTAATGTTTCACAAATACTTTTAAGGAGAAACGTTGGAGAGGTGAGGGGGAATTGGTGCGATTGTTTAAGTGTGGAAAATGGTAAAGATGCAATATAAAACTAACAGTTTCTTTAAAACAGAAGCTATTTATTTAAATAACAAAATCAAGTTAACAACAACCACTTTTTTTAAAATAATGTAAATAGAATTTATTTATTTTTTTTTTTGTTAAAATGAGGTATATTGGAAAATATTTATTAAAATTGGATAGTTTGTGAAACTAGCCTTATTTTAGGCCTGTTTGAACTAGTCTAAATTGAAGCGTGTTCATACATACCTCAATTTAGGCATGTCTCACTCTCTCTCTCTCTCTCTCTTCTGATTTCTTTCTCTCTCTGCTCTCGTTCTTTTCTTTCTTCTTCCTGTCTCTTGTCGTTTTCTTTCTTTCTTCTCCTCTTCTTTCGTTTTTTTTCTTCTTTCTTCTTCTTCCTCTGGTGGCTTATCTATACAATCTCCAAGCATGAGATTTTCTCAATGGAATCAACTAGAAGACTGAATCTTCTTATTCAAATCTTAGTTTCAAATGCAACCTAGTTAACCAAATCATAATTTAAAGAAAAAACAAGACTTTGGGCAAAACCCCGGAGGAGAATCAGACCCGAACAGAGACAGAAACAGACGGAAAACAGCCATGGAGGCGGCGGCGGCCGATCATCAAATTTCTTTGGGGGTTTTGATGCAGACATCACGAGGATCATCATCATGCAACCCATTTTCTCAAAAGCCAAAAGGGTTAGCTGGAAAACAGCCATGAAGGCGGCGGGGATCGACGGCGGTCATCACAAGGATTTCAATGGCGGTGGTGTCTTCTCCATTGGCCCACTGGTTTGGCCGGAAATGGAGGGAGAAGGCGACGGCGATGGCGTCGCATTTTCTAAAACAGAGGAAGAAGAAGATGAAAGAAAACATAAGAAGAAGAAAGAAGACGACCAGAGAGAAGAGAAGAAGGAAGAAAGAAAGAAAAGAAAACAGAAGAAAGAAGAAAGAAGAAAGAAAACGGAAGAAGAAAGAAAGAAAACGACGTGAGGGAGGAAGAAGGAAGAAAGAAAAGAACGTGAGCAGAGAGAGGGAAAGAAATCAGAAAGTGAATGAGTGGAGAGAGAGCGTGAGACACACCTAAATTGAGGTATGTTTGAAGAAAAAATCCCTATGTAAGGGGGAATGAGGGAATGAAAGTTTAAGAACAACTATCTCAAGTTGACACGGTGATGCCTTACAGCAAAAACATCCTTATGTATTATAGAAAACCCAAAGATCTTCAGAACTATATAACACCTTTTTTTAGCTAAGGCATCGGAAATATTAGAAGTGGCAAAAACCCTTTTAACACATACCCGAACAAGATCCAACATTAGTGATTTATTCCTACCATTCTGACATAAGAATATCATTCTCATATGATACAATATATATGAAAGGAAGGGATCAAAGACACTAGGTGCCAAACTTGTACAGTTGCACTACTGTATAACTTTTCATAAAATGCAAATTTAATCAATCCGAACCGTTGAATTGAAGGTTTATATAGAGTAGATCAAGTTTACAAAATTTCATGTAAATAAAATATTAGTTACTACTTCATCATACCACTTTATTTTAACGTATAACATGTTATTTAAATATAAGTAAATGTTTACTAATTGATTGCATGCCTATGAATATCTAAATTGTATAAAAGTTTATATACATGATAATTAGCATAATATAACATGATTTAGTGGTTTGGATTGATTGAATTTGTATTATATGAAAAGTTATGAAGTGGTGTAACTGTACAAATTTGACATATGGTGTCGTTTCATCCCGTTCCATATATATATATATATGTGTGTGTGTGTGTTATAGTTCTTCTAGAAAGTACAAGAGATGTACCTCAAGCCAATGTGTGACAATGCACTGTTTTATAAGAGAGGAGCGCACACTAGTGCAGTAGTGTCTACGATAGTGGATGTACTTGTAAATGATACTACGAGACATAAATCAGTGAAAAAGCTTAAAGAGAAGAACTATCAATCAGCGATAATGAATATAGTGATTGAACCGGGTAGTAGAAGTACTCAACCTTTGTTGAGTTGTCTTATTTTGTACTTCCAATAACTTAGCTAGTCATTTGCTTAGATAGTATATCTTTGGACAAGCCTCCTCTTAGTCTTTTGGTCATCTTGGCCGATTAGCACGGCGTTCACTTGTTCATGAGCCTTCTAGGCCGTTCAATACGACTATGCACGGAGTGGCCATTTTGATCGGATAGAATAGTTATAGTTGAAGGATAAAAGTTCAATAGGTGAGATCTTGCTCCTAAAATACGTTGCAAAACATATTATTGCAGATGTAAAATAACATGTGCTTATTTATTTAACCATAAATGTTAGAAGTTAGTTTCAGTTTGTTAGAGGTTAGTTTCAGTTTGTTAGAATTTCAGTTACTGGAGTTAGCAGAGTAATAATAGTATTGCTGTACATATATAAAAGGACCTATTGTAATTGTACTTTATTTTAACTAATAGAATAATCAGAAAGCTTTATGCTTCTTTTCTCTGGTTTTCTATTTTGTACACATTCTGAGTTCAGTTTCAAGATGGTATCAAAGCATGCCTGTGATTGGCTCGACTCTTCCGCCGTGATTCCACCTCTGGAATCGATTGTTGTTTCTGCCACGATTCCACTTCTGGAATCGATTCCTGTTTTCCTCTTGGTTTTCTGATTCGTCTTCTTCTTCTCTGGAATCTGTGAAATTCCAGTTCTGTTTTTCTTTCGATTCCTGTTTTCCTCTTGTTTTTCTGATTCGTCTTCTTCTTCTCTGGAATCTGTGAAATTCCAGTTCTGTTTTTCTTCTTTGCTGAGGAATTGATTGATTGATTCAATTTCTTTTGGATTCTGATGGCGAATCCGATTGCTGATCTCAATGATCCATATTATCTACACCCTAACGAGAATCCAGGAGCGATTCTTGTCTCAGCTCCGTTGGTTGGGAGCAACTACCATGCTTGGTCGCGAGCGATGGTTTTATCTCTGAAATCGAAAAATAAATTGCAATTTGTGGATGGAAGGATTCAGAAGCCAGAGGCAGGAGACCTGGTTTTTCAGTCCTGGGATCGATGCAACACCATGGTTCTTTCATGGCTCAATCATGCTGTTGACCCAACTATCCGTCAAAGCATTCTGTGGATGGATACAGCGCTTGAGGTTTGGGAAGATCTCAAAGAACGTTTCTACCAAGGTGATGTGTTTCAGATTTCTGAATTACAAGAAGAGATTTATTCATATAAGCAAGGTGATAGTTCTATCAATGCATATTTTACACATATTAAAACACTGTGGCAAGAACTTGATGCCTTTAGACCTATTCCATCATGCTCTTGTGATATTTGCTGTAATTGTGATTTGATTCCTACTGTGAAGAATTATAGGGAAGGAGATCATGTTATACGTTTCTTGAAAGGATTGAATGATAGTTATGCTGCTGTTAGATCAAACATCATGTTAATGGAACCATTACCATCTATTAACAAGGTTTATTCATTGTTGATACAACAAGAAAGACAACTTGAAAATTCCGGAGAAGAAAACAAGATTCTTGCTTTCTCAAGCAATGAGAAAGAGAGGCAACAAAGAAAATCATATAATGAAGGAGATAGGCAACAAGGAAGGCCTAATTACCCCAAGGGAAGGGGAAATGGAAACAGGAATTCACACAAGGCTTGTAGCTATTGTCACCGTACTGGACACACTGTAGATGTGTGCTATAGGAAGCATGGCTTCCCTCCAAATTCTGGTCCAAGGAAGTATAGCATAGTCAACAATTGTGTAAATGTTGATGAAGATGATTACAATGATACTGGTTCAGTTTATTCATACAAGCAAGAAGCGGATGAAAATCAATCTAACTTGAATCAGTTTGGTTTTACAGCAGAACAACATAAAGCTATTTTAGCATTGCTTAATCAGAATGTTACTTCTGGATCCACTTCTGTGAATGGATCCCCAGCTGTGAATCAAGTTACAGCCTTTCCAGCTCCAAAAACTGTGTCAGATACAAAGAAAATGACAGGTGTAATATGTACTGCTGCTATCTACTTTCCTAAAGATACTTGGATTCTTGATACAGGTGCCACAGTTCATGTTTGCCACTCATTATCAGCTTTCCAGTTTGTGAAAGATGTGAAACCAGTTCAGATAGCTATGCCAAATGGAAACAAAGTAGAAGCTTCTATGGCAGGACCAATACATTTCTCACCACAATTCTATTTACCCCATGTTTTCTATGTTCCCTCTTTTGATTTTAATATCATATCTGTCTCCAAACTCATGAGTTCTTTACCATGAAAAATCACTCTTATAAATGGTTTCTGTTACATACAGGACATAATTACCTTGAAGATGATTGGTGCTGCTGAACTGAATGGTGGCTTATACACATTGAAAAGTCCCACACTGCAACATATCACATATAAGCTGTCAAGACCCTTTGTGAATCAAATAGCTCAGGATGATACATCTACAAATGCTGGTACCCCTGATTGTAATAAGTGGCATTTAAGGTTAGGCCACACATCCCATAAAAAGCTTATAGCCTTAAAGAAATTTTACCCTTTCATCTCTTGTACTCAAAATAGTCTGCCTTGTGATGCTTGTCACATGGCCAAGCAGAAACATTTGTCTTTTCCTTCTAGTGTATCCATATCTGAAAATGCATTTGATTTGATACATACTGATATTTGGGGTCCCATTGCTATTACATCTGCTTCTGGATACAGATATTTTTTGTCCATTGTTGATGATAAATCTAGATTTACATGGCTTTACTTCATGAGGCATAAGTCAGAAACATCATCTCTTATTAAATCCTTTGTAGCCCATGTACAAACTCAATTTAACAAAATGATCAAGATTATAAGATCAGACAATGGTTTAGAGTTCAAATTACCTGATTTTTATTCATCCAAAGGAATCATACATCAAACCTCTTGTCCTTATACACCCCAACAAAATGGGGTTGTAGAAAGGAAACATCAACATCTTCTAGAGGTAACCCGAGCCATCATGATTCAATCTTCCACACCCAAAAACCTTTGGAATTTTGCTAAGGCACATGCTATGTATATTATAAACAGGTTGCCATCTTCTAAACTCAACCATAAAATCCCATATCAAATTCTGTTTGACCAAATGCCAGATCTCACAACACTAAAGGTCTTTGGTTGTCTTTGTTATGTTTCTTCGTTATCTGTCCATAGGGGGAAATTAGATCCTAGAGCACATAAATCTGTCTTCCTTGGGTACAAACCTGGTGTTAAGGGTTTTATTACCTTTAATCTTACCACCAAACAGTTAGCAATTTCTAGGAATGTCCAGTTCTATGAAACTTTTTTTCCCTTCAGCAAGATGGAACATTTACCAACAGCTGCATCCCATATTCATCCCACATCCACACCTGTCACATTTTTAGAGGAACCTTTTCAGCAACATGGAACACCACAACCAGATATCTCAACACCCTCTTCTCCTGAACTTGTATCTGAACCAGAACCAGCTAGGAGATCACAAAGGGTCAGACATGCTCCACAATATTTGGCAGATTATCATTGTGCTATGGCCACTGGTTCAGCTCACTCATCATCTTGCAATATCAGGTATCCTCTTTCCAATCATCTTTCATATACCAATCTATCACCTTCACATAAACTTTTTTCCCTCTCCATATCATCTATCACAGAAC
Source organism: Acmispon strigosus (assembly GCA_030819835.1). Lineage (NCBI taxonomy): Eukaryota > Viridiplantae > Streptophyta > Magnoliopsida > Fabales > Fabaceae > Acmispon > Acmispon strigosus. The sequence continues at coordinate 39,450,496 of JAUAMA010000005.1, read as the reverse complement.
CAAAGACCTACCAAGAAGCTATACAGTTTCCATGTTGGCAGGAGGCTATAAACAGTGAACTAGCAGCACTACATAACACACATACATGGGAGCTTACACTTTTACCTATTCACAAGAAACCTATAGGGTGTAAGTGGGTTTTCAAGGTAAAACACAAGGCTGATGGCACAATTGAGCGTTGTAAGGCTCGTTTGGTTTCTAAGGGCTTTACACAAACAGAGGGTTTGGATTTTCTTGAGACTTTTAGTCCAGTTGTTAAGATGACAACAGTCAGGACCTTATTGGCTTTGGCAAGTATTAATGACTGGCATTTACAACAATTAGATGTGAATACAGCCTTTCTTCATGGAGATCTTGAAGAAGAGGTGTACATGACACCTCCACCTGGTTTGATTCTACCAAAACCCAACCTGGTTTGCCGTTTAACCAAGAGTTTGTATGGCCTAAAGCAGGCTAGTCGACAATGGAATGCCAAGTTGACTAGTGTGTTAATTCAGCAAGGTTTTCAACAATCTAAGGCTGATTATTCCTTGTTTACCAAGAGAAATTCAACTGGGTTTACAGCTATATTGGTGTATGTTGATGATCTCTTGTTGGCAGGAGACAATTTGGAAGAGATTAATATCATCAAGAGGCTCCTGGATGATAAATTCAGCATCAAGGATCTAGGTGCACTAAAGTTTTTCCTGGGCTTAGAAGTGGCACGATCAAAAGCAGGTATAACTCTTATCAACGCAAATATGCATTAGATTTGCTTGCTGATACAGGGCTATTAGGAGCTAAACCATGTTCTACACCAATGGATTCTGTTCTTAAGTTGCATAGAACTTCAGGGGACAAACTTGCAGATTCAACAAGTTACAGGAGATTGGTTGGTAGGCTGCTTTATCTGACCAGTACTAGAGCAGATATCACTTATGCAGTCCATCATTTGAGTTAGTTTTTAGACTGTGCTACTACAGTTCACTATGAAGCAGCATTAAGGGTTTTGAAATATGTAAAGAATGAACCAGCAAAGGGGTTATTCTTTCCTGCAACATCGAATGTTTCCCTCAAGGGTTTTTGTGATTCTGATTGGGGTTCTTGTGTGGATACACGCAGGTCTGTTTCTGGATACTGTTTTTTCCTTGGTTCATCCTTAATCTCATGGCGCAGTAAGAAGCAAACTACTGTTTCTCGTTCTTCTAGTGAGGCTGAGTATCGTGCATTAGCACAGGCAAGTTGTGAAGCAATGTGGTTGACATATTTGCTTGCTGATTTACATCCTGCAACTCTCTTGCCAGTTATACTCTATTGTGATAATCAAGCAGCATTACACATAGCAAGTAATCCTGTATTCCACGAGAGGACAAAACATATTGAGCTCGATTGTCATCTAGTTCGTGACAAAGTACAAGAAGGCACACTGCATCTTCTCCCTGTTTCTTCAGCAGCACAGACTGCTGATTTATTCACTAAACCTCTACCTACCACTGCTTTTCAGACACTTGTTGACAAGCTTGGAATGCTAGACATACATTCCAGCTTGCGGGGGGGTATTGCAGATGTAAAATAACATGTGCTTATTTATTTAACCATAACTGTTAGAAGTTAGTTTCAGTTTGTTAGAGGTTAGTTTCAGTTTGTTAGAATTTCAGTTAGTGGAGTTAGCAGAGTAAGAATAGTATTGCTGTACATATATAAAAGGACCTATTGTAATTGTACTTTATTTTAACTAATAGAATTATCAGAAAGCTTTATGCTTCTTTTCTCTGGTTTTCTATTTTGTACACATTCTGAATTTAGTTTCAAGACATATACTATATGATTGTTTATAAGAAAAGATTAGTTTGTCAGTTTGAAATGTTGAATCATTTGTTAATTAACTTCCGATACAAACAAACAAACATGTTCTCCATCAAACTGTAACAAACATGGTTTGCCACTACAAAATGTCAAACCAAATCAGCAATTAATGAATAATGATGGGGTATGTGCATGTTTAATGAGTGATTAAGGCAAGTTTTCCTCCTACTGAACCCGTGAACTTAGCGTCTTGATCTGCGTTGTCCTAACAAAACACCGCGCAAGGCTCAATGCCACTTACTCTCGGGATCTCCATTTCTTTTTATTATCAAATTGATTCATATTTCTTTTAAAACTATTAATTTTAGTTCCAAAACATATATACACTTTAAAAAGGGTTTACCTATGCGTATGCTATGCCCTTTCTTTCAGTTAAATCCATGAAGATTTACCTTAAAAGAATGACATGAATAGATCCCTGTATTCGTACGTATGTTGTTTAAAGCTAAACCATTTTACTTAAAGAATAGAAAACCAACTACAACAATGAACTTTTGTTCTTCATTCACTAAAACAAATTGGCATCGATCTAAGAACATGATCTAGAGAGAAGTGAAACCAAAGTAGGTGTACGGTCCAATCGAACTAAAATAATAATATTTTGATGAGTAATGAGTTGGAGATGTTGAAAAGAATATTATCTATTATTGGTTTGGGAGAAAGGAGAGGGAATCCACGTGAATAACTGAGTTCTGCTGCATATATATAACTAAGAAATAATTAAGTTAAGGAAAGATATGCCAGCTTGTTTGGCTGTGAAGCGTGGCCATGTCGCCAATGCTTCTACCAAGTTCCATCATTTTCTCCCTAGCTATCTATTGTTTCTACCCATCTATCCTTTTCTTGTTAATAATCGATCCAAGAAGAAATAAAGGTATATTTAATTATACATCCCTTTGTGGACCAGAACAAAATTGTACATCCCTTTCAATAGTGTTTAGTCATTCATCAATCAAAAGCTTCCAGCTATATATATTTTCTTCCCCCCCCCCCCCCCCAGGTTTTTCATTTTCGTTTGATGTTTACTTTTTTGACGACTAGCATAAGAACATTTTAGAACCCCTTTGGTGGTTAGAAAATGAACAAATTTTTCTTTGAATAAAAATAACATAATATTTTTTAAATTTAATTTTTTAAATAATTTTTTTAAAAAAGTGATTATTCTATTAAATTTATTTATTTTTTAAATGAGCCTAGTTTTACTATTAACTAAAATTATTTTTTTCTTATTTTTTTATTACATGGAGGGTTATTTATTAATTAGTCTATCTTAATATTTTTAGGGACCTATGTTAATTAAAATCATATAGGTAATCAATGAGTTTTAACTATGTAGGGTAAGCGATAAATAATAAAAATTAATTAAATTCTAAAAATTTATTAAAAGATATTCTTCTTTTAAAATTATCTTTTATTTAAATTATTAATTATTATTATTATTTTATAAGTAGAGAAATAATTGTAAATAATAGCATATGATAAATTAGCTAGTCTATATTAACTATTAATAAATTAAATTTTATATGTGAGTAGTATATTTTACTATTAGTGAATAATTCTTTTGTTTATTTTTATTATAATATAAATAATGAAAAATAATGTTAGCTAAGTGATTATGAAAATTTTATTATTTTATATAAATCCAATATTTGCCTCATTTTTAAATTAGTTATTTTTTAATTAAACTTATGAGTAACTAAATAATTTTAACTTAGCAATAACAACTGGTAATTGATAAATAATAAAATTAATATATTATTAAACTTAAAAACTTACATTTATTAACTAATATTATTATAAATTGTATAAAATATAAATATTGAAATTAATTTGGAGTTAGAGTACTAAAAAATAATAGAAAACAATGCTATCATATCTTGTCAGGATAAGTTCTAACTCAGTTTCCTAACATGATTACTTTTACACAAAATGGACAAGACAAGATAAGGGACATGATTGTATTATCCTATTTTGCTAGCACAACGAACAACAGATTATAGCATGATATGATTAAACTATCATATTTTGTCTGCTTATCTTGTCCATCAAACGAGCTCTTAGATTATGAATAACAACTTTGTCTATCATGCACTACATGTTCAGGAGTGTACTGACATACCACTTGTAACTTATAATTGTAGAATTTGTATAAATGTAAATTAAAATTTGTAATTTAAAAATAACTGTGAAATAGTTGCTCGAAAGTTAGCTACCAAATGCCTACGAATGTGCTATTGTATAGCTAATTTGCAACATTTTGGTAACAGTACTTACATCCACCACCCGAATAGGTGGTGTACGCTATTCAACCCATGATTAATAACTAAATTTGTTATAATTCGTACATTATGACTTAGAAATTTTCATAACATATTCCGCAGCTAATGTGACAATTAATGTTTCTCGAGTAATTGAAAATGTTAATTGAATTGTTATGTTTATCTCTTTTTATTAATATTTAAAGAGTCTATATATTTAATACATATGAAGAAAGAGATAGACACATGATTTCAACTTTGAGAAAAATTGATAAAATTTTCAATTAAGAAATCTTTAATCTGATTGTTTTATACTCGAGTTCCTATTATTATAAGAATCAAATCGGATGTTTAGCTTTTATTTTTTTCTTTATACTTCTTAATAGGTTAATGAAGATATTTACTTCTTATAATAAAGACTTAGAGAGAGTGCTTATATATTAAATTGAAAATAGTTATATACTTATATTATTACCAAACCCTTTAACATATCAATACGGCCAACTATATTTCACTAACCGAGCATGAATTGACTTTTATAATTTTAAGAATGAACAACTAATCCTAGGCTTATAATCATTAGCCTTAATTGTGACATAATCTAAACTTTCTCCCTTGTGGCATAAGAAAATGCATTAATGATTTTTCTTTGACTTCGTGGGATGAAAGGACTATACATGTTCATGTTTTCCAATTATTTGGACCAAGTTTGTTCCAATTACAACTGTTCATCCCCTAAAAGTAACAGATATATATCCCTTTAGTCTACCAATCAGTAATTGAAATAATATCAACCTAAGCCTCTATTATTTTTCAATGCATTCATTGAGGAGACATGTGTGCCTAACATGCATGTTCCAATTAAATATCCGATTTGAAACTATGCTTAATCATTGGGATATGGATCTAAACAATTGGAAGTTGATTATTTAGCCAAAAACAACAAAACCACTCTTAAATCTTCCATGAATTAAGAGTACCCTGAATTCTTAATCACTCTTAGATAGATAGGCTTGAATTCTAAATAGGATTGTCTAAATCACCCGAAGAAAAAATTTGGGTTAAAAAAAAAACTGGAAATTCAATTTTTCACCGCTCGATTATTTCCTTTTCTTCTTCTTTTTCAACAATTATTTCAACTTTTTTTATTTGTATATAGCCGAAAGTAATTATAATTTGACAAAAAAAAATTCCAATACATCCCACAACTTACCCTCATGATACTAATTCCCGGATGTTCTGTGATCATATTAAATGGGTAGACATTTTCCAACAAATTATTCTTCATACGCATCGCTAAATTATTGAATTTTGAACTAGATAATTAAAAACATATATCTATTAGTTATATCAGACTTTGTTAGTATAATTTGATAAATTGAAGCCAAAAACAAAACAAAAATAGAAAATAAAATTATAATGAAGAATCAAATAGCAAAGCAAGGTAGCCTTTTTATCCACAAAATTAAATACTCACATACAGCTTTCTTTGAAAAAAAAATGAAAAAAAGGGGCCATTTAGCTATATTTTAACAATTCAATTATTGAACCATGTTTTTGGTTCCAAGTCCCCTACGGCATGCCAGATTCCGGCACCGGCCGGCTGACGCACTAGTCTTCTACGATGCTCTCCAGATGAGGCTGCCACGATTCGAGACGGCGGTGCCCGCGATCTCGCCGGGAACATTTCTTTTCCTCAGACCCACACTGTTGTGAACATGATGAGGGGATATCATCGTCGCACTTCTTGCTCTTCTTGGCAGCGGCGGCGCTTGCCTTCACGCGCCGCTGTTTCTTCTCCGGCAGCGACGACGACGGGATCAAGAAGTATATGCTGCCTCTCTTGAGCTCGGTCTCCGGCGAGAGGATCAGAATCCGGCGAACAACCCCTTGGGAGCTCGGTTTGCTGAGGACATGGTTTGGATTTGCCTTCAAAACTTCACCAGCTGTGATATGGCGCGTAATCTCTTCTACATAGCCATTCAAATGGACTATGCGGATCAAGTCTAAAGCCCCACATGGAAGAACACAAGCCAAACAACACCTTAAGCTGTTACCCATTTTTGTTCTAATAAGTAGAAACTAGAAACTGATCTGGGCTTGGAATCTCTCACAAACCCTCTCTTGTTTCAAGCTTTGAATTTTAAGAGTTGTTATGACATTGCAATGGTTGGATGGTTAGTTGTGTGCATATGTGTCCCTTTATATATAGCAAACATTAGGAGGTGAACTCATAATAATGCCAATGAGGGTTTAATAATAATTGTGGAACTTGTGGATTTCAATTGACCAAATTGCCCACCACATAATGGGATGAAAATCTTCTGTTCTTTCTCAAATGGTGTCTTTATCGACTGTCCCTCCAATGAAATATTGTGTCTTATCAAGTGACCCACAAGAAGACAGTTGATATATATTTGAGTTATTTAAATATTTAGTTAAAAATTTGATTTTTGGGTGGTGGGTAAAGTTAATTCACTTAAATATCATCTTAGAATTTCCAGATAATTAATATTATTACTAATTAAGCTACCACATTTTTGCACAAGAGCGGAATCACAAAGGAATAATACTCCTTCTAAATACGCATCGGACACCCTGCTTGAGAAACTTGTCTCGCCAACGCATCTGCCACAACATTCCTGTCCTGCATAACATATGAGAATTGAACATTCCAGTCCTCAGCCAACATTGCTCGAATAGAAGTAATAGTGTCTTGTTGCCAATAGGTTCGGGTATCCTGTTCTGAATCAGAAACTCCACTATATCCTTACAATTCATATAACAGACAATTTCTCGGAAACCCAAATCTCAGACAAGCTTCAAACCAGTGCGAAATGCCAAAAGCTCCGCGTGAAAAGTACAACCAGTCTCATAAGAACCCGCATAAATTATTTATTAGTAGAAAAAAAAAGGCACAAGTTGGATATAAAAGATTTCAATCTCAAAAATGAGGTTTCCAATTCTTGGTTTGGGCTTCTCATGGTCACATTCAACCTTTATGGTGGTGGGGTTCCTTCATGCTATCATTTGCCACTTCTAGCCGCCCTGTGTCGCTTTGAGATGTATATGTTGTGAGGACTTGCTAATAGTAAACATTGCCAAGTTGGTCTTATACACTTCCTTTTCTTTTTTTGCTTCACTTTCTTTCTGAAAATAGTTTTGTAGTGGAAAATTGAAATACGCATGTTTAGTGTGGTTTACCCAAACTCGATCTGCAGATACAGGGTTTATCCACAAGGGGAAGAAACAGCTAAGAAAGCACTATGAATTTGATATTAATGGATTATAATTTCAAAATTATACTTTTTATATAACTAGTTAGTAATATGTGTAATGCATGAAATTTGAATTTATAATTAAATTATGATATATAAATATATACACACATAAAAAATATAATTTAATTTTATTCGAGTTTACTATTCAAAAATGAATTGAGATTTTTTTTAAAACTTGTTATGAAAGTAATATATATTATTTTTATGAAGGACAAATAAACTATTAAAATTCGTTCTTACTTTGAGACAATAGTTTATCATGACGAAAAATTTTGTATAGTCAAATTTAAGGAAATAAATAAAACCATAAATAATTTTGTAAAAAAATGATAAATTAATATTTTAATATAATTGTTATGTTTGTGCGTATGGGTAAAATTATGTCAATTTGTTTTGTACGCCGTATTAGACATGACAGTATAAGTTTATACAATACATTATGAGTTTATTCATTATTTGGTGCTAACATAGTATCATATATGTTTATCCATCAATCCACTCTTATGCATTAAAATGATGGATGATTTAATCTATCATATAGATGATGAATAAGACCCGATAAAATTGTGACGTATAAGCTACTTGAAATTATTTATCCATTGCCACAACCACCACCACCACCCTATCCATTACCACTGCCCCACCCCCACCACCACCACCTCAACCACCACCACCACCACTAACTCCACTGTCATCACCACCACCACCCTTCGCCACCACCACCCTTCGCCACCACCAACGCCACCACTGTCCCCACAACACTGCCTCCACTACCACAACCAACTTCACCACCGTCTCCACCACCCTCCATCACCGTCATCACCAAACCACAACCACCACTCTACCGCCACTTCCCATCACCACCACTGCCACTACCGCTACCACAACCACTTCCGCCACAACCACCACCTTTCGCCACCGCCATCGCCCTTATCACCACCACCACCCTTCGCAACCGCCACTACCACCGCCCTACAACATTTTCACCGCCACCACCATAACTTCCACCACTGTCACCACCACAACCAACTTGATCACCCCCTCACAATCGCCTCCACCACCCTCCACCACCACCATCACACCTACCACTACCACCACTCTATTGCCATCACCCACCACCCACCACCCACCACTGCCACTGTCGCCACCACCATTACTGCCAAAACTATCACCTTCCACTTCTGCCATCTCTAGGACCATCATCATCACCACCACTCTCTAGCACCACCATCTTCCACCAAACATATGATTGTATCAATTTAAACGATACAATAAGTTATACAATATATGACCAAACGTTGTATAGTATTAAATTTTTACTAGGCCTTATCCTAACGGGCCCAATATATCAGGCCTAATACTATACAACATACCAAACAGGCCCTAAGGAGCAACCTAAGATCAAATAGGTCCTCTAAGATTCTTAAGTCTAGTGCCTTATGAGTAGCCATGAGTTTTAAACAATCAAAGTTGGTATTTTTTGTTTCTCTGTAATATGGTTACGTTCAACAACTTGAACTTGAATCCAAGTATGAAGAACAAAAACTCAAGTCGTATGAAGAACGACTTGAATGTGAAGAGCAGTGTTCAAATGAACCCTAAAACGAGAAGAAGATGAAGAAACTTGAAGAACATTGCAGAAAACTTTGAGAAATTAAAGAACTATAATGTTAAGAAGAACTTGAATTGTAGACAATTATTGAAATCACATACTCGCTCAATAAGCCATTGTCGTTATGCAAAGACGAGATGCAAGTTTAAAGTTTTGAGTTGAATTCCAACTATTTATTCAAATTCAACAACATTATTTATAATACATAGAAAATATAGAATTGCTTCTAATCTTACAAATGACAGTCTACGTAAAAAACAACTTCCTAATATAAGGTCATACACTTATCTCATTGCTTGTTTACCGTCACGAGTCTAACACATACGCTTAAGTTAAGCTCATTAATAAGAGCTTCTCTCCTTGGTTTAGGAAACAACTGACTGCTCTTCAATACAAATCTTCCATAACATTCTCCTTCCCCACACTTGTTCTGCAAAAGTTTACATTCAGCTGATGTTAAGGGGCTTTTTAATTCAACGTTAGTCTCATCCTTGGTGAAGACTCCATCAGTAGAGTTTCTAAGGCATCTAGAACTGGTAGGCACCTTCAATGTGTTGGTGTAGGATTTTTCACAAGCTACATAGCATGCCTCCCATTCTCATGATCTAATGGTCACCCTGCTTTGGTGCATTTCAATCACTACTCATTCTATGTTGAGGAAGGTTCTCCCCTATAGCATGGGACATCTCTCATCTTATGTTATCTCCATAATTACAAAATCAATAGAGTAAGTGAACCTGGCAACTTGGTCTAGCACATCCTCTACTACCCCTTTGGATTTGACAATTGACCTGACAACAAGCTCAAGAGAGATGTTAGTAGTTCGAAACTTGCATGGTCTCATCCTTCTCAAAACAGAATATGGAATGATATTAGCACTAGAGCCCAAATCAAGAAAGCCTCTTTTAATAAAATGTCCCTATAGTGCAATGGATAGTGAAATCCACTGGTTTAAGCTTAGAAGGCAATTTGCTTGTAATATTTTCCTCTCGTTGGAGGCTAAGCTTTCGAATCAAATCAAACATGCTTCTAAATTTAGCATTGTAGTTTTTATCATTGATAGGGATACTTACTATGACATGGGAAAACTGATCATTACCTCCTTTAGGATCTTATGAACCTCCATTAATGGAAGTCCCTAGAAAGTCATGATGCTCAACTTCTTCTCGTGCTTCTTTACTCCAATAATAAACAATAGTAAATGCCTTTGTTTCCTCCTTTCTATTTGGCTCGGTTTGGTCGGAAGTGTGCCCAATGCTGTTTGGGCAAGTAAAGTGGCTATGTCGGACACTTGGATCTTCAATGCTTTGAATCTTTCATCAGTTTTTGTCATGTTTTGGACAATGAGATCCTACAAACTATGTCTTCTTTGTTCTTGGATTTGGCTTTAATTTTTCATCTGGGGGGGTATGTAGGCACCTTGTGTAGGATCCTTCTTCTGCTACCCACCCCAAGAGATGTTTCGGTGGCTCCTCCATTCAGGATTATGAGTGTTGGAGTAAGGATCTCCCTAGCTCAAATTTCGAGATTCCACAAAGTTTGCATCATTGACAGAGCAAGTTTCAAACACACACGCGCAAAAGAGCAAGTGCACTATATCACAAAAGTAGTAAGGGGTGGATCCTTCTTCTGCTACCCACCCCAAGAGATGTTTCGGTGGCTCCTCCATTCAGGATTATGAGTGTTGGAGTAAGGATCTCCCTAGCTCAAATTTCGAGATTCCACAGAGTTTGCATCATTGACAGAGCAAGTTTCAAACACACACGCGCAAAAGAGCAAGTGCACTATATCACAAAAGTAGTAAGGGGAAAGTCTTAGTTATCGAACCCAAGGGACTAAGGCATGAGCATCTAATTTCATAGGAAAACTCATTGTCTAGGCGATCAAAGATTTGGTTGGCTTTAAGCATGAAATTAAAATAACAAAAGAAATAAAACAGGATTCGAGAATCAAATAAGAGAAGCCTTAAGATTGCTTAGTAATCGAATCATATCCTCGTGAATTTATATATGCTACATATGAATCCTATGTGAATCAACTATACTTATCAAGTACCAATAAGCCTCTAGTCTATACTGAACTACCTACCCACAGACATTACCTAGCTACAAACCGTCATGTATGCATGAATACTTGAATAAGGGTGAAAACTACAAAAGCTACCAAGGAGACATTTCATGGTCTGTAGTGTCTAGACAAGTTGAAAGCATGCTATGTTAATCCTAAAATCTCCGCCAAGAGCGATTCATTACTAACTTCCATTACCCTTTTCAGTTTTGTTGAATTGGTTCCTCCGCAAGGAGATACCTAACCTACTTGTTATGAGGTTAATTATGTCATAATGTGATTAAGTGCACAAAAGAAACACAAGCACAATAAGAAATTGAATAATAAGCATATGTAAAAATTAGGGTTCAATTCATCTCCCACATTACAATCTCGAGAGAGGATTTTTAGCTACTCATGATAAGCAGTACAAAACAAATTACCTTAGTTGATAAAATCATACACAGTAAGGAGAAGAAAGACTAATCCATGTAACAACCCAACTAAAAATATTTAGGGTGTGTTGGTTAGAGAAGAGTTTGAGAAGAAAGAGATAAGGGAAAGAGAGAAAGAGGGGAGGTGGGGATTCACCCTTGTTTAGTGAAAGTGAGGAGGGAGAGAGGAGAAGCCACATAGCTAGGCCCACCACTTTTTTGTGGTCTCCTCAATTTGTGAAGAAAGGTGGGGATTTTTTTTTTTTTGCTGCTCCTTCACTTTACTGGCTGTTTTTACACCCTAGTAAGTGTATTAAAACTGCCTATTTTTTTTTTCTTGAATAAAAAATAATTGATAAAAAAATTTAACTTTTCACATCATCCTATTTATCTTTTATTTCTCTTATATTTCTATCATACCAAACTACCTACTAAATTTACTCTATTTCTCACATTTTTTCTCTACACATTTTCTCTCTTCTCTCATTCTCTTTTCTCTCCTTCTTTACTAAACCAAACATAGTTTCATCTAAGATGAGTGCATGGTTTTATATTTTTATTTTAATTAATTGAGTTGACGTAGTGCGATAGTAATTCAACACTTCACCTTTTAAGTAAATAGTTAAGGTTCAATTCTCAAATTTTACAAATAATAAATACTTGTTGACCGATCTTCTACCGCTTAAATAAGAAGAAAGATTAAAAGAAAAAGATCAAGATATATAACTCAACTCTCACGTGAGTAACTTAGACATTCATTGAAAAAAAGTACACGGATGACTAAAAAGGTACACCTAGCATTACGGGCCAATAGCATAAGTCCACGTCTTCTCCCCTGACGTCAAAATCGGGCGAGCATCGTAGATTTAGCAGAATCTCCTGTCCTATCTACCTCGCAAAGAACTCAACGCAAACGCACCCTTCAAACTCTGAATCTTTCAACGCGAAATTCTTATTCCCCTCTCTTCGATTTATCTTTCAGGTAACTTCCTTCACTCTACATTTTCTGAAAAAAAAAGTAGAAATTCTCGGTTTCTCAGTTCACGAATATAACTTGAATTAGGGTTTTTATTTTTTTCTTTATTGTTTCGGTGTCTTTTCGTCGGTTAATCTAACAATTGGTGATTTTCTTCGGTAGGTTTGGTTTCTAGTTCAGCGATCTAGAAATGTGTAGTAAGGGTTTTAGAAAATTTGACTTGCATGGTTGATTGATTGATAACTTGCTGTTTGAATTTGGGTCTTGTTGTTTGAAGTTTTATAGTATTTGGTTTTAGATCTTAATAGGATTATGGAGAAATTGAGGGCTGGGAGCAAATGTTTTGATGGATCGTGCGTTCTACTTGTCCTATCTTGTGATCTGTTAAAGTTTGATTTTTGTTGTCACTCTTGTTGTCTTTCATTTGGGTTTTGGTCCCTGTAGTTGTTCTTCGCTACTCATCTCTCTGGAATCTAACTACTCAGGTGGTTTAAAGCTATCATTGACCCTTATCCGTTTATACTTTTAGAATTTCAGATCTATTATCTATTGGGGAGTTGGGTACTGTGGTATTTGCATTCTTTAGGTGGTATTGTTCAGATGATGGAATATACAGGAATTAGAGTTTGGTTGATAGTTGGTATGCCATTGTTAAGTTTTTGAGGCAGATTTGAAATCTATATGTAGTACCCATTTTCCCATCCCAGTGCATGGGTTGTGACTTGTGAGGAGTTGGTGGCTAGGCTATGAAATTCAAAACCCACCCTGACCCTCTCCATACTTTGCGTAACAATTTCCCTTTTCCCCTCCCTCTATAACTGACTCCTTTCTTTCACAATTTTTCTAACTGACCCCTCTCTTCTACACGTTGATGAATCTGCCAAGTAACTTGTTTTACCACTGGGGCCATGTCCCTATCATCGACAAACCTCGCAAACCATAATTCTTCATTAAGGGCTGCTTTCATTCTCTGTTTTGGATTCTTTTTTCTGATCCATTTAGTCTCCCAGTGCTGATCAAAGATATAGGTTTTTCCCTGTAATTGTTAGGGTTCAGAAGTTGAAGGTTTATATCAATGATCTGTTCTGCTTTGATTATTATTTTTCTTTCTTTTTGATTCATTTTTGAGTTGGTGGTTTTCTCTGATTTGAATTGTGTCTTCTGTTTATTTGTATTCCTGAATGACCCTGCACCCTTTTGTTGTATTGTAAATGATGTGAAATAGTGTTTGTGAACCTGAGTTCTGAGCTTTATTTTATTTTATTTTATATTTCACTATATGATGTTTTTGAAATATCTCCGGTGAAAGTTTTATAGACAGTTTGTAATTGATTTAGTGGGGAGGAGGAAATAGAGTGGTGCACCAATTAGACGATAAAATTGGTTGTTTACCTATTTTGGCATCCCAGTAGGGCTCTTGTGCTATAGGGAGGGAACAGCTTTGAAAGTCTTGTATTTTGGTGGTAGTTTTCTAACTTAAAATGGTTGTTGAGTTTGAAGGTGTGCAGGACTAGATTAACTTGAAGAGAAATTAAAATCAGTACTTATGTGCCAGAGCTTGGTGTCTGTTGCTTATATGATTTTGTTATGCATTTGATTAAAAGTGAAGTTCTTAAAATTTTCCTTAAGAGTTAAGATGCAGTTTAAAAATTGTTCTCAACTGTCAGTTGTGTGAGTTAATGAGAAATTGGCATTGCATCTGTTGAATTTTGATAATGTATTGCATGTGTTTTTGTGTGGCATTCTAAGTTATGAGTGTATATCATCAGGAAATGGCTTTAGGTGGAGCAGCTCCCCCAAGAGGAAGTGCAGCAGCTGCTGCTAGCATGAGGAGAAGAAGAACAACCAGTGGTGGTGCCTCTGGAGGAGCAGCTGGGACTATGCTTCAGTTTTACACCGATGACGCCCCTGGACTCAAGATCTCCCCAAATGTGGTTCTTGTAATGAGTATTGGCTTTATAGCTTTTGTTGCCGTCCTTCATGTGATGGGCAAATTGTATTTCGTGCGTCGGGAGGCATAAGTTAAAGTTCATTTTTGGATTTCTGATATGCAAATTCTGACAAACTGCTACTTAACTTATAGAGTCTTTGCTGGATCCACCATCCTTTTGCTATAATATTACTCTTTTTTGTTACAGTCCTTTATGTTTTAAAGTTCAACAGCTGATTAATGTTTGCCTTTTAGATATTTTGTTTCTAGAAGCAATGTAGTCGTAACATGAAACATTTCTATTGCATCTCTGATCTTGCAGTTGTTGAAATATTTTATAGTTTCTTAGTCACTTCTTAGTATTTGAAAGTGAAAACTTTGAAAACATTGTTGGAGTTTTTGGTTTAGGCAGGAATTCCTTGCTACGTGTGTGATGATTAATCATAATGGTGGCCGCAAACCACGATTCTTTGAATACAAACATGAAAATTTCTTAAAAATTTCAAACAAATGAATTTAACAATAAAAAAAATTCCTTATATGGATTCTTGTTGTATTTGCATAAACAAAATTTTGGTTTTGTTCTGTATGCAATAACATCTAACATACTCTTTTTTTTGTCGAAAAGAACTAGTATACTGGTCTGTGTTGAATGCAAATATGCGAAGTAATTGAAGGCTAAGCTTAAAGTAGATTTTGCTTGTGCTCTTATAGACTTCACTGAATAAATTGGGATACCATTTACATTATTGCATGACGTAATGAACAATCAAATCCAACTTTTGGAACTCATCCTGCAACAGTAAACCCAGTGTAAGTTTAAACTTCATTTTTCTTTGGAAAGACATCAAAGCACATGGAGGAGGTTCTTTCACTTAGTGTTTATGTTTCTTTCTGTTATGTTCTTTTATTGTTTAGTGATTTTCTGAGCAATAATGTTTTGTTTTGTAAGGTTTAATTATATATCATTGAGGTATTACTCTTTTTTATGCTTCTCACATGGAGTTTGTTTGAGTGATCTTAAGTGTTGTTTGGCCGCTTTAGTGGTATTAATTTAATAATCTTCGGAAAAAAAATTCAAACTTTTAATTGAATAACTCTTAATGAAAGTTTATCAATTTATAATAGTAAATTATATTTTTGTTTTCCGATGAAGAAAAAAAATAATAGTAAATTAATTTTTTTTGAAATTTTAATATATAAAAAGTTCTTTTTTATTTATATTTCTTTTTTTTTTTATTTATTTATTATTCTTAGATAAAAATCTAAAGAAAGAGGGGCGAATCAGCTCTGCTAGGGTTTCCTGGTTTCCTCCTCTGCGGCTGCGGCGGCTGCGGCGTCCTTGCCGGCGGCCCGCCCCTCTCTCCTCGCTCTCGCCGGCGACGGCCCTCGTCGCTCCTTCCTATCGAACCCAGCCTTCGTTGCTGTTTCTCGCTCGCGAATCCTCTGTTTCCCCTTCCTCGTTCGCGATTTCTCTGTTTCTCTGTTCCTTCCTCGGATCTGTCTCATGGAGGCCCTTGGTTCTGGTTCGGCCTCTCTCTCGGCGGATACAGGTGGTGGAACCAGACAACGGCTGGTGGACGAAGAGGGTGAGGCGGATGAGGACGAGGCAGCGGATGGTGAGGGTTGCTCGTATTCTCGCCCTGTGAGAGCTGATGTTCCAGCGGCCAAAAAGAATCTTTCGATGCCGGCTGGTGCGTCAATTCAGTCCTGTGATCCTCCCCGCAGCGGCTTCTCCACTCTTTTCGTTGATGGAATTGTAGAGGCGATTGGTTATCATCATATCCGAGGTCTGTTTTCTCTTTTTGGAAGGTTAATGAGTGTGTTCATCCAACAGAAACGCAAATTTGGGCGGCGTTTTCGCTTCGATTTTGTTCGTTTTCTCTCCTTGCAGCATGCTGTTTCTGCCATTAGTGCTCTAGATGGCCTCAAGGTGGGTGGTTCGGTTTTGTCGGTGGCGCCGGCAAAATTCCCCAGGGATAATCTGCTTTACCCTGTGCCGCGGCCGTCGTGTGTTGAGGGTGTGCCCTCGCAGAGGGCGGGCTCTTCTAGGGGCATTGTCCGCGGAGTGGCTGGTGGTAGTGGTTGTCTTCCTTCGTGGAAGGAGGCACTTGTGGGGAAGCCTTCTGCCTCAGCTGCTCATGAGGTGGCTCTGGTTCTGGGTGTTGACAGGGGATTCTTTGATGGAGAAAGAGTTCCATCTGTTTGTCTTTTTCCGGAAATTGATCCTCTGGGTTCTGTCTCTTCGGAGAGGGAGGGTCCGTTTGCTTCTAAGGCTTTTGTTGTCGAGGCTGCTTCTCGTATAGTTTCTGATGGTTGCGGTGTTCCAATCGAGGCGGAGGAGGGCGGTGTTGAGGAAGGGGTGGTGGTGCAGCTTCCTAGAAGACGTGGGAGACCCAAGAAACTAGTGTCGTAGCTTTCTAGAAGACGAGGACGTCCCAAGGTACTAGAGGATTCTGGTGATCTTTCAGAAGCAGGAGACGGGGCAGTCTTGGCTCATGGGCATGGGGAGAAGAGGGCTCGGGGTCGCCCGAGGAAGGAAGTCAGGGGCCAGGGTTTGAGTAACCTTGCCATTTCAAATCTCTCTCAAGTGGAGATCGGGGTGGTAGGTGAAGGCTGTGAAGATCTTCCTCTTCCTTCGTCCGAGTCTTTGGTGCCTCCGGGGGTTTTGACGAGAGCTAGGCGCGCCGTTGCAGTGGTTAAGCAGGTGGGCGTGGTTTTTGACTGTCCCGACGAGGTGGCAGTCAAGCAGATTGCGGCTCATATTATGGAAAGTAGAATCTCATAGGAAGGGTCCCTTCTTTGTGACTTGTTTGTTTTTTGGGATTTTTCTCTGTTTTTTTGGTTGCGCTGTTTTGGTTGGGATTTGTTCATCCTTTGTTGGTTTGTGGTGTAGGCTTTGTCCTCCCTCTCTGTGTTTGTTGAGGAGGCTGTTTTTTGGGTGTCGGCCGCTCTTCTAGGGTGTATATTCCTTCTTAATATATATATTTGATCTTTCGAAAAAAAAAAGTTCTTTTTTATCCAAATATATTTAAGAGAAGTTCTTTTGCATGCCATTTAATGTATTTTTTATAAAAATCTTTTACGTTTGTAAATAGAGGGATGGGTGATTGTAAATTTTTTTATACATGCATCTAATTGATTTCCGTCACATAAAAAATTTATTTTTATTTTAATTAAAATTAAAAAGGAACATAACCGTTTGGTCTTGTGTGACATAAAACGATTGGATGTTAGTGTATTTTTTTTTACAATGACAGTGCATATTCATTAATCTCATTTGGATGATAAAGTAAAATTACTGTTGAAGTATAAATCTAAAAAAAATACAGATTAAAATCAATTTTACTTAAAGAAATTTAAAACTTATACTTGTCTCCAAATTAATTTTATTCAAGTCTAAGGCCATGTGTTAGAGAAGGATGGATGCGGGGAGCAAAGCTCGCTTTCAAGGTGTTTCCTCATTCCGTTTGTGGCTGATTTAGGTAAGTACTTGGGTTTCCCTTTGGTGAATGGTATAATGGGGAGAAAATATTTCTACTATATTATTGAGAGAGTCAAGAAAAAGCTTTCTTCTTCGAAGCTTCACATGTTGAATAGAAAGACAGAGTTTGTTTGGTTAAGTTAGTGATCTCGGCTCTACCAACCTATTATATGCAAATCTTTCATCTCCCCAAGTCCATTTGCAAGGAGGTGGATAGAATGGCGCAAGATTTTTACTAGGCACCTAAGCCTGGAACTAGAGGCTGGCATACTTTAAGTGGGAGGAATTTACTTCCCCAAAGGAGAATGGTGGGCTGGTGATTAGGGAGTCAACAGTGTCTAATGTGGCTCTTCTTAGTAAGTTAATTTGGAATATTCTCATCGCCTAGAGAAGCTTTAGGTGCAAGTGCTGCCTCATAAATATTCGAGGGATAGCTCAATTTTTGTTGTTTAAGCTGTGGGTGGAAGCTCGTTCTTATGGCAAGGAGTGCTGAAGGCGTGCTACCAGCTTCGTGATGGATTTTCGTTTGATATAGGCAATGGTTCTACGTCTTTCTGGTTCGCAAACTGGATGGGGAAATGAGCTTTTGTCAACTAGGTGTCATTCATTAATAGCACAAGCACTGATCTTCGGATTTGTGATGTGGGTGCGAGTGGTTTTTGGAACCTTGGAATGCTCTACGCGAGCAAGACAGAGCTTCCGTTAGAACACATGTGAGCTTGCCCGAGCCATTTCAAGCCCGACGTGGAGGACCTTTGGATCTCGAATGATGGTCTCTACTCTGCTCGAAATGCTCACCAGTGGCGTCTTCGTTAGAAGATGGTGCTAGTGCTGAATATTGGCTTTCCTTGGAAGAGATTTTGTAGGTTAAGGGTTCCAGAAAATGTTAGGATTTTCCTTTGGTTTTCTCTCCATGATGCTCTCCCTGTTAATGCTAGATGCCACCGTGCGGGTATCGTTGCTTCTCCTAATTGTACCCGGTGCTCTGGGAACATTGAAGATGTCCTTCATTGCCTTCGTGATTGTGCTCATTCGAAGGAAATTTGGATTAGGCTAGGAGATTTAGCTTAGCCTCACTTCATGTTTGGGAATCTTCTAGATGGATTATTTTTCATATTTTTAGTTCGAATGCAGTGGTTTTTTCTGCGGCGCTTTGGAGGGTGTGGCATTTGCGGAATAGCATGGTGTTGGACTCGCAATCGTGACATATAGATTTTTCTTGGAAATTTTGTGAAGAAGACCTCTTCCTTGACTTTGGATGAAGTTTTGATGAAGACAACACACATCACAAAAAGAAGAAAAAGAAGACTTAAAAGAACCAACTTACAACTTCAAGATTATAGATTAAGGTTCTAGTTTTTAGCTTAAGTCTTGTTACTTAGTGTGCTATGCTTTATTAAGGCCACATTGCATATGAAGGCTCATATATAATCAATTAATTGAGTATAACATGCTTTTACAATTAAAACAAAGTAGAAACACTCAATTAGGCTTTAAAATTTAATAAACTAAGTTTTGGATTTAGAGTAATCGATTACCACATGTGGCAGTAATCGATTACCACATATCAGTAATCGATTACATATTTGAATTTGACACTTAAACTGCAAAGGCTAGTGGCGTAATCGATTACCATGTTGTAGTAATCGATTACCATATCAGCAGGTGTGTCTTTTCATGAATCAATGCATTCTTGAACATTGGGAAATCATTGCAATGGTTCATGGACGACCTCTAGTGCCTATAAATAGTCCAATTATGCTCTGAATACAACATACAACTTTCATAACTCATAGAGCAATCATTCTGAGCAAATTTACTCTTATTTTCAAAGAACGTTTATGATGTTCAACTGTTAAAAGAACTCAGAATATTTGAGCCTTCATTTGTGATTTCCTAGAGCATACAAACTAAGTTCAATCCATTCTTAGATTAAAGGATTGATCAGCCATTATAAAAGCTTCTTCATCCACCATAGTGTTTTGGGGTTTATGGAAAATTGAAGGTGCAAGAAACACACAAGAAAGGGGGTTTTGAATTGTGTGACCCATTTAAAAACTTTTAAGTCATTTTTATGAGTGACACGTGTCAACATATGAGAGAGTCTCTTTTTTTCAAGAGTTGTTGAGGTTTGAGATTGAGGACTCACAATTAGTAGATACAGTAGTAGATTAAAGGTATAACTAATAAAAAGTTTATTTTCTTTCTATATGTTAAAAAAATAAATAAAGAGTTGATCATTTTTAAATATAAAATGAAATTCTATCAATTTAAAAACTTTTAAGTCATTTTTATGAGTGACACGTGTCAACATATGAGAGAGTCTCTTTTTTTCAAGAGTTGCTGAGGTTTGAGATTGAGAACTCACAATTAGTAGATACAGTAGTAGATAAAAGGTATAACTAATAAAGAGTTTATTTTCTTTCTATATGTCAAAAAAATAAATAAAGAGTTGATCATTTTTAAATATAAAATGAAATTCTATCAATTTAAAAACTTTTAAGTCATTTTTATGAGTGACACGTGTCAACATATGAGAGAGTCTTTTTTTTTTTCAAGAGTTGCTGAGGTTTGAGATTGAGGACTCACAATTAGTAGATACAGTAGTAGATAGTTAAGGGTTCAATTCTCAAATTTTACAAATAATAAATACTTGTTGGCCGATCTTCTACCGCTTAAATAAAAAGAAAGATTAAGGGCTCGTTTGGTGGACAGGATAAACAGAGACAGGATAGGACCTGTTGTTGTCTGTTGTTTGTTGCGCCAGCAGGATAGGATAACACTATCCTGTCTCTTATCCTATCCTGTCCATCATGTGTAAAAGTTATCCTGAGGGGAAGCTAGGATAGAAATTATCTTACAGGATAGAATATCAGTTTTTTGTTTGTCTATTACCATGACCCAAAATTAATTTCAATATTTATATTTTATATAATTTATAATAATATTAATTAATAAATATAAAATTTTAATTTTAATAAAATATTAATTTTATTACTTATCAATTACGAATTGTTATTGTTAAGTTAAATTATTTAGTTACTGATAAATTTAATTAAAAAATAAACTTATTTATAAATGGTGAAAATATTGGATTTACTCATATTAAATAATTAAATTTTCATTATCACTTACTATTACTTAGTTAACATTATTTTTCGTTATTTAAATTATAATAAAAATACACAAAATAATTATTCACTAACAATAAAATAGGCTACTCATATATATATATATATATAAATATTAATTTTTAATAGTAAATATAGACTAATTTTATATTATCATATGATATTATTTAAAATTATTTCTAGACTCCCTTAAAAAAAAATTAAAATAGCCGAATTAAAATAAATGGATTTTATTTGAGTTAATATTAAAAAATAAGCTATTTATAAAAATGTAAGAAAAATTAAATTTAATAGAATAATCATTTTTTAGAAAAAAACTATTTAGAAAATTAAATTTTATAAAATATTATGTATTTTTTATTTTAAGGAAAATTTGATACATTTTTCATTATTTCTGTCATATCCTATCAATATTCTGTCCATCCCAAACGTAGGATAGGATAAGAGCTATCCTGCTCTTATCATATCCTGTGCTTATCGAATCCGATATCTTATCCTATCCAAACTACCAAACGGACCCTAAGAAAAAAAGACCAAGATATATAACTCTCACATAAGTAACTTAGTCATTCCATTGAAAAAAATACACGGATGACTAAAAAGGTACACCTAGCATTACGGGCCAATAGCATAAATCCACGTCTTCTCCCCTGACGTCAAAATCGGGCGAGCATCGTAGATTTAGCAGAATCTCCTGTCCTATCTACCTCGCAAAGAACTCAACGCAAACGCACCCTTCAAACTCTGAATCTTTCAACGCGAAATTCTTATTCCCCTCTCTTCGATTTATCTTTCAGGTAACTTCCTTCACTCTACATTTTCTGAAAAAAAAAAAGTAGAAATTCTCGGTTTCTCAGTTCACGAATATAACTTGAATTAGGGTTTTTATTTTTTTCTTTAATGTTTCGGTGTCTTTTCGTCGGTTAATCTAACAGTTGGTGATTTTCTTCGGTCGGTTTGGTTTCTAGTTCAGCGATCTAGAAATGTGTAGTAAGGGTTTTAGAAAATTTGACTTGCATGGTTGATTGATTGATAACTTGCTGTTTGAATTTGGGTCTTGTTGTTTGAAGTTTTATAGTATTTGGTTTTAGATCTTAATAGGATTATGGAGAAATTGAGGGCTGGGAGCAAATGTTTTGATGGATCGTGCGTTCTACTTGTCCTATCTTGTGATCTGTTAAAGTTTGATTTTTGTTGTCACTCTTGTTGTCTTTCATTTGGGTTTTGGTCCCTGTAGTTGTCCTTCGCTTCTCATCTCTCTGGAATCTAACTTCTCAGGTGGTTTGAAGCTATCACTGACCCTTATCCGTTTATACTTTTAGAATTTCAGATCTATTATCTAATGGGGAGTTGGGTACTGTGGTATTTGCATTCTTTAGGTGGTATTGTTCAGATGATGGAATATACAGGAATTAGAGTTTGGTTGATAGTTGGTATGCCATTGTTAAGTTTTTGTGGCAGATTTGAAATCTATATGCAGTACCCATTTTCAGATCCCGGTGCATGGGTTGTGACTTGTGAGGAGTTGGTGGCAAGACTATGAAATTCAAAACCCACCCTGACCCTCTCCATACTTTGCCTAACAATTTCCCTTTTCTCCTCCCTCTATAACTGACTCCTTTCTTTCACAATTTTTGCAACTGACCCCTCTCTTCTACACGTCGATGAATCTGCCAAATTCTAGGCCCAGTAACTTGTTTTACCACTGGGGCCATATCCCTATCATCGGCAAACCTCGCAAACCGTAATTCTTCATTAAGGGCTGCTTTCATTCTCTGTTTGGGATTCTTTTTTCTGATCCATTTAGTCTCCCAGTGCTGATCAAAGATATAGGTTTTTCCCTGTAATTGTTAGGGTTCAGAACTCGAAGGTTTATATCAATGATCTGTTCTGCTTTGATTATTATTTTTCTTTCTTTTTGATTCATTTTTGAGTTGGTGGTTTTCTCTGATTTGAATTGTGTCTTCTGTTTATTTGTATTCCTGAATGGCTCTGCACCCTTTTGTTGTAAATGATGTGAAATATAGTGTTTGTGAGCCTGAGTTCCGAGCTTTATTTTATTTTATTTTATTTTATTTTATTTTATTTTTCACTATATGATGTTTTTGAAATATCTCCGGTGAAAGTTTTATTGACAGTTTGTAATTGATTTAGTGGGGAGGAGGAAATAGAGTGGTGCACCAATTAGACAATACAATTGATTGTTGACCTATTTTGGCATCCCAGTAGGGCTCTTGTGCTATAGGGAGGCAACAGCTTTGAAAGTCTTGACTTTTGCTGGTAGTTTTCTAACTTAAAATGGTTGTTGAGTTTGAAGGTGTGCAGGACTAGATTAACTTGAAGAGAAATTAATATCAGTACTTATGTGCCAGAGCTTGGTGTCTGTTACTTTTATGATTTTTTTATGCATTTGATTAAAAGTGAAGTTCTTAAAATTTTCCTTAAGGGTCTGTTTGGTTCAAATGAGGGAAAGGGAGGGGAGGGATTTTAATGGAGGGGAGGGGAGGGGAAGGGAGGGGAGGGGAGGGGAGAGATTTTAATACTTATTATGTTTGGTTCATAGGAGGGGAGGTGAGGGGAAATAACTTTTTTTTGTTTGGTTCACAAGGGGAGGTGAAGGGTTTTATGATTAAATTACTTTTGTACCCTTTATAAATTTACTTGTATTTTAAACATGTTTGCATTTAATATTTTTCTATTATTGAATAGGTTATTTTTGTCCAACAAAATGTTTTCCCTCCCATTCCCCCCACTTTTGGAGGGGACACAAAATTGAGTTATGAGGGATTTTGGTCCCCTCCATTCCCCTCCCCTCCCCCCCTAAAAATTGAACCAAACAAGTAAAGTTTAAAAAAATCCCTCCCCTTCCCTCCCCTCCCTTCCCCTCCAACCAAACAATACCTAAGAGTTAAGAGACAGTTTAAAAGTTGTTCTCAACTGTCAGTTGTGTGAGTTAATGAGAAATTGGCATTGCATCTGTTGAATTTTGATAATGTATTACATGTGTTTTTGTGTGGCATTTTAACTTATGAGTGTATATCATCAGGAAATGGCTTTAGGTGGAGCAACTCCCCCAAGAGGAAGTGCAGCAGCTGCTGCTAGCATGAGGAGAAGAAGAACAACCAGTGGTGGTGCCTCTGGAGGAGCAGCTGGGACTATGCTTCAGTTTTACACCGATGACGCCCCTGGACTCAAGATCTCCCCAAATGTGGTTCTTGTAATGAGTATTGGCTTTATAGCTTTTGTTGCCGTCCTTCATGTGATGGGCAAATTGTATTTTGTGCGTCGGGAGGCATAAGTTAAAGTTCATTTTTGGATTTCTGATATGCAAATTCTGACAAACTGCTACTTAACTTACAGAGTCTTTGCTGGATCCACCATCCTTTTGCTATAATATTACTCTTTTTTGTTACAGTCCTGTTATGTTTTAAAGTTCAACAGCTGATTAATGTTTGCCTTTTAGATATTTTGTTTCTAGAAGCAATGTAGTATTTGCATAAACAAAATTTTGGTTTTGTTCTGTATGCAATAACATCTAACATACTCTTTTTTTTGTCGAAAAGAACTAGTATACTGGTCTGTGTGTTGAAAGCAAATATGCGAAGTAATTGAAGGCTAAGCTTAAAGTAGATTTTGCTTGTGCTCTTATAGACTTCACTGAATAAATTGGGATACCATTTACATTATTGCATGACGTAATGAACAATCAAATCCAACTTTTGGAACTCATCCTGCAACAGTAAACCCAGTGTAAGTTTAAACTTCATTTTTCTTTGGAAAGACACCAAAGCACATGGAGGAGGTTCTTTCACTTAGTGTTTATGTTTCTTTCTGTTATGTTCTTTTATTGTTTAGTGATTTTCTGAGCAATAATGTTTTGTTTTGTAAGGTTTAATTATATATCATTGAGGTATTACTCTTTTTTATGCTTCTCACATGGAGTTTGTTTGAGTGATCTTAAGTGTTGTTTGGCCGCTTTAGTGGTATTAATTTAATAATCTTCGGAAAAAAATTTCAAACTTTTAATTGAATAACTCTTAATGAAAATTTATCAATTTATAATAGTAAATTATATTTTTGTTTTCTTATGGCAAGGAGTGCTGAAGGCGCGTGACTAGCTTCGTGATGAATTTTCGCTTAATATTGGCAATGGTTCTACGTCTTTCTGGTTCACAAACTGGATGGGGAAATGAGCTTTTGCCAACTAGGTGTCATTCATTAATATTGCAGACACTGATCTTGGGATTTGTGATGTGGGTGTGAGTGGTTTTTGGAACCTTGGAATGCTCTACACGAGTAAGACAGAGCTTCCATTAGAACACATGTGAGCTTGCCTGAGCCATTTCAGGCCTGGCGTGGAGGACCTTTGGATCTGGAATGATGGTCTCTACTCTGCTCGAAATGCTTACCAGTGGCGTTTTCGTTAGAAGATGGTGCTAGTGCTGAATATTGGCTTTCCTTGGAAGAGATTTTGTAGGTTAAGGGTTCCAGAAAATGTTAGGCTTTTCCTTTGGTTTGCTCTCCATGATGCTCTCCACACCACCGTGCGGATATCGTTGCTTCTCCTAATTGTACCCGGTGCTCTGGAACATTGAAGATGTCATTCATTGCCTTCGTGATTGTGCTCATTCGAAGGAAATTTGGATTAGGCTTGGAGATTTAGCTTAGCCTCACTTCATGTTTGGTAATCTTCTAGATTGGATTATTTTGCATATTTTTAGTTCGAATGCAGTGGTTTTTGCTGCGGCGCTTTGGAGGGTGTGGCGTTTGCGGAATAGCATGGTGTTGGACTCGCAACCGTGGCATATAGATTTTTCTTGACAATTTTGTGAAGAAGATCTCTTCCTTGACTTTGGCTGAAGTTTTGATGAAGACAATGTACATCACAAAAAGAAGACCTAAAAGAACCAGCCTACAACTTCAAGATTATAGATTAAGGTTCTAATTTTTAGCTTAAGTCTTGTTACTTAGTGTGCTATGCTTTATTAAGGTCACATTGCATATGAAGGCTCATAAATAATCAACTAATTGAATATAACATGCTTTTACAATTAAAACAAAGTAGAAACACTCAATTAGGCTTTAAAATTTAATAAACTAAGTTTTAGACTTAGTAATCGATTACTACATGTGGCAGTAATCGATTAACACATATCAGTAATCGATTACATTCTTAAATTAAAGGATTAATCGGCCATTATAAAAGCTTCTTCATCAATCCATTTGATGTATAAAAAACAATCACACCACACATACAACTTACCCAATTTTGTTCAACACGTATAGTTCAAGCATTGCCCAAACAGGCTACATTTACATAAACTTCGAAGTGCAAGCTTCATATCTTCCTCGACCCAAACATAATGTTTCTTTTCTTCAAGTGTTCCTCTTCACCCATTTCCTGTAAAAACTTAACTCAGTCAAATTCATCCAGACTCCTTCATGTTGTTTTCGCTCACCTAAAATGGCTAGCTAGTTGTCTTGCCATCTTTCTCACGTATTGATTGCTTGAATGCAGTTCTCTTGCAATTTACAATTTTACTAACTTACAATTTAACTCTTAACTTCCTTTTTTGGTCCTAAGACATGTACCATTCGAAATAGAGAAATCTTATTCAAGTGGAGAACATCCACGTTTGCCCCGTTTTCCTCCTTCACTACAGGACTCAAATCTAAATCTTTGCTTAAAGGGAATAAGAAAAAATGTCATTACACTTTATATATATATGGTAAATAAAGCCTTATCTTAGCATCCGCAAAATCTCTGGCAATGGCTAATCATGCAATCCACCTTATCATTTTGATGCACATTTGGACAATAGTTGTTGCTACAAGCAATGACTTAATCACATTGAGACCCAAGTTCTCGTCCATTATAGTCTTTGGAGATTCAACTGTGGACACAGGCAACAACAACTACATCAAAACTTTGGCAAAGGGAAACCATTTCCCTTATGGAAGGGATTTCCCTGGCCATGTTCCCACTGGAAGATTCTCTAATGGAAAATTGGTAATTGACTTCATTGCCTCAGCATTGAACCTCAAAGACAGTGTCCCTCCATTTCTAGACCCAAACCTATCAAATGAGGAGCTTCTAACAGGAGTTAGCTTCGCGTCTGGAGGGTCAGGTTATGATGATTTGACCGCAGCTCTATCAGGTGCAATTCCAGTGTCCAAGCAAACTGAGTACTACTTCAAAGGTTATGTAGCAAAGCTCAAAAGCATTGCAGGGGAAAATGAAGCTAAGAAAATAGTTGGAGATGCTCTGGTTATTGTTAGTGCTGGAACTAATGACTTCCTTTTCAATTTTTACGACATTCCCACTAGAAAGTTGGAGTTCAACATTTCTGGATACCAAGATTATATTCAGAGTAGGCTTCAACTCTTCATTAAGGTAATTAAACATTCATTAACTATTATAATGGGGCTGAATGACCCCAATTAATCATGGGGTCATTTAGCCGACCCCAACATGCAGTTCTATATGTAGTTTATAACATGCAGTTCTTAATGTAACAACTACTAACAGCTTTGACTAATTTCTTTACAAAAAAATTGTAGGAACTATATGACCTTGGATGCAGAAAATTTGTTGTGACGGGGCTTCCTCCCACTGGTTGCATACCCCTTCAAATAACAGCAAAGTTTGTAGCTTCAAAGGATAGAAAATGTGTAGAGGATGAGAATTTAGATGATAAGCTCTATAATCAAAAATTGGCAAAGCGATCACTTCAAATACAAGCAATGCTTCCACGAAGCAGAGTTGTTTATGCAAACATATATGACCCCTTCATCAACCTTCTCAATCAGCCTGAAAAACATGGTGAGCCTATTTTTATAGATTATACTCATTGGTCCATTTATTGCATTTAGGTTTAGTTACAACTTTTGCCCCTTTATCATAGTTAATATGTAATTTCAGTCTCTCCATAATTTTTTGAATCTCTTAATTGCTAAAACAAAACTTATTTTCTTACATGTATAAATTTTTAATTCCTCATTTTCTATTTGAACATTTAATTTATATAAATATTTAGGAATGGAAATGAAATGATTTGAATGTTTGAAAAAGAAAAATGATCAATTGATGAAATTTAAAACATTTTTAAAAGATGAAAAATGATATATGGCTCGAAACGAATTCGTAGCCAGTGTATTATTACCTTGTTTTCATTGAACAATTTTGAAAATCCCTTATTAAACAATGGAGCCCACAATGTATGGTTGTTAAGAGCAATGTTAAAAAACTAATTCGTTTAATTCGTTGGCGAATTTTTTCGAGGCATGTAGCACAGCTCTTAAAAGATTAGGGCTTCAATAATTTTTTTTCTTGAGATGTTACCATTTTGGATGAAATATGTGTGTTTGTTTAAATGTTGGATGAATGTAAATGAGAGTACGTCCAATCCAATGCCTACAGAAAGCGGATTCATTGTACTATTTTTAGGAGAAAATGAAGGTTTGTTAATTTTGTCATAAATAAATTTCCAAAAAGTATAATTGCAACAGTTAAAAGTTTAAGGATTAAATAAAAAAATGGAAAGAAAAAAATCACAGTCTTAAAAGCATCTACAATGAGAGTATTTCATTATTAAGCAATCATATTTTATTTTTTAGTCATTAGCTATGGTGCCACTTATTTACTTATTTGCATTCTCTCACCACTTGAATTTACCACACATATAAGTGCGGAAATCATTTACATACTACACTTAAAAGTGCGTAAGACAAAACTATACTTTGCACTTATAAGTGCGGAAAAAAGCAAAAATGGGGATGGTGTGAGAATGTAAGGGATGGTAACTAATGCCCTATTTTTTACCATTGGAGTAAGTTTGGGTGACATTATAAAGAGCTTAAAAATAAGGTTTGGTGCTTCTACAAGTAGTCATATATTATAATTAAAATAATTTATTATTTTTCTCTTTTTCATTAACAATTCATTCTCTCTAGGTGAAAATTACAAAATAAAATATATAAGTGGAAAAATTAAGAAATTATCATTGGATGGATAATTTAAATTTTATGTGACATTTTGAACGCACACAAATAAATAGTATTAAATAATTCATATAAATAGTCTAATACACCAGTTGAGGCTTAAATTTAAGTTTCTTACAGTAAATTGCATTTGACTTTGTAATTTACTTTAATTGTTTTAAAAGCGGATAATTATCTGCTTGTAATGTTTATTTTGTACCCTTCTGGCATTTTATCATATATACAGGTTTCAAAGAAACTAATAAAGGGTGTTGTGGAAGTGGCTTATTCGAAGTAACTCCTTTGTGTAATGAACTCACACCTGTATGCGATGACGCTTACAAATATGTATTTTGGGATAGTGTTCATCCAACTGAAGCAGCCTACCAGTATTTTGCTAAGTACCTAGAAATGGAAATCATTTCCAAGTTTTAATTTGATATGGATTAATTAGACCAATGTTGACTTTGATATGTAGCTTTTGTTGGTCTCTCCAAAGAAGCATTGACAATAGCTTGTGTGGTGCTCCATGACCACAATAATAAGCTTTGATGTCAAACTCGAACAATCCCTATATTTATTAAGAAATCCAAAATCCCCAACCTACTATTTTGAAGGAAGTAGAACTGTTAGGGTATCAACGCAGTCCGAAAGCACAGAATCTAGATAATTGAGAATTAAAGAAAAACAAATAAAATAAAAAGTAAATGAACATACAAGATTTATGTGGAAAAACCCCCTTAAGTAAAAGAAAGAGTACAATAAATCCTCTTATAATAATGGGGACAAAGGGCAATATTTTCTCTCAATTTTCTCTAAAAATACTCTCTAATGGAACAAGAATTCTCACAAAAAATACTCAGTCAAGTGTGTGCATGTATTGTGATTACTGCGCATTATATAGCATCGAAAAAGCTTAAGAGTGAAGGAACCAAGTACTAGTTGCTGGCAGTGAAACATGCAACAACCATGAGGTGTAATACTTGGAGAGAATATTGTGTTGCTTAGTCACAAATCTTGTAGGTGAGTCATTCCATCAACAAAGTTAACAAGCAAGGAGTTTAACATAATCCACTAGCTTTATGGCTTATAGATGTGGAAGAATATTGAGAGCCACATAATTTAACAATCTTCACCTTGGTTTGAATTCGACAAGTGCTCATCGCCAAATAAATCCCCGAAGGGCCCTCAATACTATAGGGACCAACCAAGTCTAGACAATGCTGAAACTTAGTATTTGGAAGTGGCTTGGTAAGCATATCGCTAAATTCTCAGATGTGTGAATTATTTCAACTATAATTTCACCAACAATAATATCTCGGATAAAGTGATGTTTTACATCAATGTATTTGGTCTTGTCATGATAACGATTATTCTTAGTCAAATGAATAGCACTTTGGCTATCACAAAACACAATAAGAACACCTTGTGTTAGACCAAGTTCATTGACCAGCCAAATAGCCTCCTTCACACCCTGTGTTGCTGAAATATACTCTACTTCAATCGTAGATAATGCAACAATAGATTGCAGTGTAGCTTTCTAGCTAATATCACTATTACAGAGAGTAAAGAGAAAGAGATCTTCTTCGGTCAAGATCACCACCATAATCCAAATCAACATAACTTACAACATCATTGGTTGTACCCATGCTTCTGTCAAATACCAAGCCAATACCGGAAGTACCTTTTAGATACCGAAAAAATCCATTTTACATCACTCCAGTGATACTTGCCAGGATTATGCATATACTAACTTACCATGCTAACAACACATGCTAAATCTGGTCTAGTGCATACCATGACATACATAAGATTACCAACTGCACTAGCATAAGGAACATGCGACATACGCTCCATCTCTTCCTCTATGTCTGGGCAAAGATCTGAAGATAACTTGAAATGTGCAACAAGTGGAGCAGAAACAAGTTTGCAGTTATTCATATTAAACCTGTCAAGCACTCTTTCAATATATTTCTGTTGAGATAAGAATAATTTACTAGCTTGATGGTCCCTGCAAATCTCCATACCAAGAATTTTATTTTTTGCACCTGATTCTCTCATCTCAAACTCATTACTGAGTTGAGTTTTCAATTTCCTGATCAAAATCTTGTCACATGATGCAGTTAACATATCATCAACATAAAGTAACAAGTATATAAAAGATCCGTCCTGAAAATTTTGAAGATAAATACAGTCATCAAATTGACTCATGCAATAACCTTGCCCAATCATGAAAGAAAAAAACCTCTTGTACCACTTCCTGGGAGCTTGCTTAAGGCTATATAGATATTTCTTCAATCGACAGACAAGATGATCCTTACCATGAAAAATAAATCTCTCGTGTTGTTCCATGCAAATTTCTTCTTCCAACTCTCCATGTAGAAAAGCTGTTTTAACATCCAATTTATTTGTTTAATTTTTAATTATGAAATATAAGAAAAGACAACACATGTTAGCTCTATCGGTAACGAGATATCACTTTTCCTTAGAATGTTGTGTATTTGACACCCATTGTTGAGGTCAGAGTTGTGTTAGGGGACAATATATGTAAGTAGATCTATAAGCGACATGATCCTGGAGGCATATCTTAACCAATGATAGTGAATCGGAGCTGGACTCAACTAAGCTCTTATTACTAACAAAACATTAGGTGGTCATAATATGTCCACTTGCGGAGGTATTATAATATGGAAAATGTTTGATGGACACAAAGTAGGTCTAGACACCTAGAGTGAAACTTAAAGAAATTAGAAAAAAGTAATAAATGTGATATATGATGTTAAGTGAAATATATCCTTAAGTGTAGTGAATAAGACTTTATTGCATTGACTCAAATACATGGAGCGAGTCAATGAGTTAAATAACACTGGTCCTAGTTGTTTCGGCCCATTGAACACCCAAATGAGCTTCCATAGAATTTTGATTTACTACAGTTCAATTTTCCTAAATTCACCGCATTCATTGCTCCATCATCGTTTGATCAAAGATCTGATGGTTTAGATATAAAGTGACACGTAATTTAATTTTAAATCTAAGCTGCGCGATTTTGATCATACGATTATGAAGAGTGACTGCAGTGAATTTAGAAAAATGTGATGGTAGCGAAGCTGGATCCAAAGCTTCCGTAGCCTTTTCTATTAGGGTGTTTGCGGTTTGGATTGGTTCAATTCTAAGGGGAGAAGTCATCCAATCCTATCACTTCAGTTTTGTCACTTCATCCTCCAATCAGTTTTTTATTTGTTTAAATCCGAACCAATACTATCCAATTTTTATCGGTTTGGATTGGATATCATTTTTGTAAAAACGTTGTAAATATCAAAATCAATAAAGAAATAGAAATTAATTTGAATGATATAACGTCAAATAACAAAGCTCAACGATGAGAGTTTGGAATAAAAAAATAAAGACGAACCAAAAGTCTCAAACAAATTACCACATTCACCATTCTTGGCTCCGTACCTCCAAAATAAGAAGAAAAAAATTTAATCATGTATAGTAGATGACATATTTTTTAAATATATTTTACTTTTATGCATATTTTTCAAATTATTACTTAAAACTCTATTTACCCAAATATATCTTCATAAATAAGTACGTGTCATATATTAGTTATATAAACATATAAGGACACATAAATATGTACGTATGAATGGTATGATATATGTACAAATACAATTATATATATTTGCAAACATTCGGTTTGAATTGGATTGATTCGGTTTTGAAAATGAAATCTAAAATCCGATCTAATTTGATAAAAAAATCATTTTTCTCAATTTTAGATCCATTTGATTTTCAATTTAATTAAATTTCAGGTTTTTTTATCAATTTTTCAATTTTTATTAGATTATATCAGTTATAAACACCTCTATTTTCTATATTAGGCAATTGGAAATTCGAATGGGCAACATAGTTGTTTCTAAAAGGTGTTGCAGAGAAGAGTTTGAGATGGAAAGCAACTTTATAAATTGAGAGAACCTTGTTGGAAGACTTGGGAAGCTGTTGCAGCAGATGATACGGGAGTTTTATTTTAATTTGCGGTCACAACCATCTCTTGACAAATTTGTTGACTTTCAGTAAATAAAACAAACAAAAGTGATGTCACAATTATTTGTGGGCAACAAGAAAATCATGAAGATTGAAAGTGAAAATCAACGTGTATGTTTGAATTTTCTTTTGATTCAATGTTTGTTCACACCAGTTAACATCATAGAATTTTGCTTTTTCGCTAAATTGTTAAGATATGTGTTTCTGTTTGAGTTGATGAAAAGGAGAAACCAAACTCATCTAACTTTAACTAGGAATTGAATCGAGCTATGCTAAAATGTAAAAAGGTGAAAATGAAATATGTCGTTATGATTCCAAGCAGAAAACATAGAATGGTGTACAAGACATGACATGGCCACAAACAGTTTCTGATAACTAAGATTTTGTAATTCTAACTTCACAGAAGATGCACTCAACATAGATCCAACAAAGTGTAACACAACTAATTGATAGTTGAACTTGTTAAATATCTAGTTTAGGGTTTGATACTTGGACAGTATGTATGTTAAAAACCAGAGTAGGTTCTCGAAGGCAGAAGAGATGAGAGAGATTTGAAGAAAAGAATGAAGACACGTTATTTGTAATGTAGTGCACTTCAATTTCTTAACTTAATAATTCTCAAATTACAAGCTCTATATTTATACAGAGTGACGACGGATATTCCGAGGTCAAACTATTACATTGGAAACGTAAATACATTGGGAAACTTAAACAATAATAAATACATGATAAGATTCGGATATTCCGAGATTGCTATTATTACTAGATAACATGGCTACAACTGGCGTGGACTTAGACGACATGTCTGGTCAGACGATATATCTTGGTTAGGCAGACGATCCATTATTCCAACATCAGACGATACGTTTCTTTGTCAGTCAATGCAGCAGACGATCCCAGATGATGTTTGACCGTTTCTGCACGGCTACCTCCAACAGCAGACGATTCTTTTCTCTAACAATGTATGAAAAAACATTTATTAAGAGAGACTTACTCACTAAACGTCATCTCCGAGCCTCCAAAGATTTAATCTTACATCTATCAGCTGCGGGGATGAACCAGGAAACCAAAAAAAACGCTATAGGCCATGGGATTGAACCACAAAAGGTGCACCCACCCTAGCCTTGCAGCAATTGCTGATTCATCAGCATGATCCTAAGAAACAAACAGTTGAGTTGAGCATACCTTGAATGTCAGACATTTCGTACTTAATAAACTCACCACTCTGCCTACCAAGAACATCTTTGAACCTCGCGATGAAGTTCCCATATGCAGGAAACAACATGTTTTCGACAGATTCTATTATTTATTTCCTCAGCTGCTTATCACATACACGCCATGTAGATTGAACACCGCAAATCTCCCTAAAATGCAGATAGAACAGATTGAGCTTTTCTTTCATTGACTCTGCTGCAACATTAGGCTCCCATGATGACTCATTATTAATATCCAGCTTCAAAAAGTCCAACACCTTACTCCAAGAGCTTCTATAGTAGAGTTCTCATCATGAAAAAATAGCCCAAAGCAGGTTCTTTGTAAATGCTGGACTTATCTTCCAATTTTCTCTCAAATTGCTCCATTATCCGCTCCATCTGGGTAGAGAATGTGAATGAAGATGTTTCTGCTCCATCTCCAACTTTGGAGAATTCCCCTAAAATTTGTTCTAGAATTTTCCTTGACCAAAATGCAGGAATTAAGTAGCCGGTGACGCTTCGGAGATATCGAAAATCAGATTCCCCAATTCCATGAAAATGTCTTTACTTGCTTCTCCCAATCTCTTCTGAGTTCTCACAACTTCAACTTCAACTTCAACTTCATTCACCAACGAGTCCATAAATAGTGACTGAAACTCTGGAATCAGGCTATCAAGTGTCTATTTCACTATTTTTCATAATTAATTTAATTAGCAAAGTAATACTTTTTATTTTTTCTATGAAAAATACATACAAAATATAACACGAAAAACTTGTTTTGTTTTCTAATCTAAAATAAAACAAACAATTCTAGGCTGGTGCATAAAATTACATATTAATTATGCAATCAAATATTAAAAATATTTGTTACATAAAGAAAGATAAATCCTAATATATTTTTTACTAAAATAAATGCAATATCTTATATGACTTTGTGCATGTGTACCCTTTGAACATTGACATATTGACAAGTTTGAAAAGTCTAAAGAACCATGGGTACTGTCTACCTGGCATCACTAAAAAAGTGACTCATGTAAGAAATTTTATTATAGACCATTGAATATATAATTATTAAATATAAATGGTAAAGATTAATTACTGCTAAAATATTAATCACTAAACTATCATCATCTCTTTCCCAATACACCACTAAGCTTGCCACCTTCACGACCAACTCCTCTCTAAAACACCACCACTTCCTTCACCCATCTGAAAATTACCTTCCCCACCACATTCTCAACAATCACTTTCTGTTGAACAACCATCTCTCTCTAAGTCAGTAACAAAGCCCATCTTTTTTTGGGAAATGGAAACCAACCTTGACAATAACGTTCCATGTTAAGATCATCTTTGCACTAGTGCCTCCCTCTCAATTCTAGGTTGAGCGTCCCGTCCATAAGTAGTGGAGATGCGTGGAGGAGTAAAAGTAGGTAGAGAAGAAGGTGGAGAAGTCGAGGGCGTTGGAATGGGAGAAGATAAGCCTCAGAATGTGGAGTTGGGACGTGATGTTTTGGGTCAAACTGCAAAACATGGCGTGCCTTTCTTTGGTCTCTTGGGTCGTTCTGGTTTTTTGCAGGTTTTGAAGCGGTGCGATTGGGTTCTCCTCTTCCTCGTGCAGCGATGGTGATTTGGTCGACCTACTCTCTATGCTAGTTAGGTTATTGTACCCATGTTGAGATGAGTTATTTCTCAACACTTTATATATATATATATATATATATATATATATGCATATATTTTTGCTTTAAAAAAAAACATGTCGGTGATTGTACAGATTGGGATGGGCTTGTGCAGTTTTGGCCAAAATAAAACCAACAGAGCATTAGAGGGAGGAGGAGCGGTCCACTTCTAGGGCTAGAAGTCACACAACGATGTGTCCAAGTTTATCCACAAGCACAAGCGATGGGTCAGTGTAGTTTTGGGCTATAGACCCTGAATTTTTAAAAATGTATGCCTAGAATAAAACCAACAAAGCATAAAAGAAAAGAAGAGCGGTCAACTGCTCGGGCCGAAAATCACAGCAGTGTGGCTAAGGAGATGGTTAGTTTATCCCCAATATTTTATATGCTATAAATTCGTGTCAAAGATTTCTTTTTTTTATAAGTAAAATTATTATTGTTTCTGTATAGGAGACGAGTCTACACTGAGCAACCACTCTTGATGAGCTTTTCATCTAGACACACATCAAGAAGAATGGAGGATGGGTGGACAGCCGATCTGAGTCGACACACATACGTAGCTCATCATGTTTTACGCCATTCTGTTATTTACATAGATTTTTACTTCTTAACTAACTTTCTTATGTTTCCCTAATGAAAGACTGCATATCTTGAGAAGCTGAAGGGGCTCCAAGATCAGCTCGGTGAGGGATACGGCGTCACCCCTTACACCATAAATGAAGCTATCGAGCTTCATATGTGGAAGGATGTTGTGGGGGCAAGACTCGTGGTCGTTTACA
Source organism: Acmispon strigosus (assembly GCA_030819835.1). Taxonomy (NCBI): domain Eukaryota; kingdom Viridiplantae; phylum Streptophyta; class Magnoliopsida; order Fabales; family Fabaceae; genus Acmispon; species Acmispon strigosus. Next base: position 39,413,821 of record JAUAMA010000005.1, on the reverse strand, counting down.
TGGCACTAGAGACTTGTCCGCCAATTTCAGGTTGGGTATGACCTCACTTACTGGAGAGTCTTGAGCATCCCATGTACAAATGTTGATGAAGTGGATGAGGAAACCTTAGCGAGGTGCAGTTGTAGCCAACGAAAAGGTTGCAGGTGCCGAGGTTGATGCTACCAAGACCAGATTCATGGACGTATATGTTGTTGCTAAGGTAGATTTGTTGCTATCAATGGGAGGTTCAGCAAATATGGCATCCACCGGTGCTAGTCAGGTTCGAAAACATGTTCATGATGACTATGTTGTAGAGTAGGACCACCAATTTGTTGGTATTCACCACCGCGCTCAGCGTCGTCAACATTGCGTTGGTTTGCCCAACGCCAAGTGATCGATATTTGAGCTAGTCTATACGACTGACGCAACGCAAAATGCCCATCCGTTAGCGTCGGTTACTTCGATGACCCATTACGTCGGCGTTGTGTCGTCTAAGCTGACTCTGAATTTAGCGCCAGCCGCTGAGGACGAATTTACATGTTTGCTTCAACCCTTTTAACGTCCGTCTCGACACCTACACTACGCTGAAGCTAAATCTTCTGTAGCGTCGGTTTTTCGCCCTTTACCGTCAATTTTCAGCCGACTCTATTTAGTTTTGTTTTTGTAGTGAAATTAAATTTAAATTAAAAATTGCATTTAAAATTCACGTCAAAATCATTAAATATGTGGGCGTGCAACATAAGTTTTGGCCAGACACATGACAAAGTGCCCGAAGCTCCGGACAAATTTTATGGTATCACCTAGAAAAATTCTCCTTTAGTTCCAACAAACTTGTAGTAGGAGAACAGTAATTTATTCCTATCCTTGAAATTTCATGTCAAATATAAATCAGGATTTCTCATCCCTAAGCAAAAACTGTGGCGGTCTGTGAAAGCAATTCTTACTCACTTGAGAGAAAAGATGATGCCCGTTCTCATTCAAACTCAGATTTGGCTAATCCAACCAAAAGTATGGAGATTTGTGGGGTTCGGTTCATCACTTGTTGGACTATTTTGCTACGCATTGAGCTCCTCCTTCAACCATCTATTTGGAGAGTGGACTTTGTTGAAGACATTTCTTTATAGCAGTTTTAGTCTTATCATCTCCGTCGTAATTTTGTTTGCAAACACATGGAAACACTCAAGAAGTCACAGGTTCAAAGCTCACTCAGCATTTCTAGTTTTGACCATCACCACAGTCTATTCCTTTGTATCCGATAAAGTGGTGAATAATGGGAAGCCAGATGCATATAGCTTGATTTCGTGTGCTGCCTTTGCCATCATGTCAGTGAGCTTGTCAACACAAACTCAATGTGGATTTGAAGTTGATCTTCTCTACTTTTTCCTGGGATGTCTAATGATACAACTCATGAAGATTAAATTAGAGTTAGTTATTGTTGGGGCTGTTTTCAGCTATTCCCTTATTATTCTTCGAGCTTCATTTTCTTCAATAGATGGCGCCGCACCAGAAAACGAGTATCCTGAACTCCAAGATGAACATGTTGTTGTCATTCAGGTTGATTCTTCTCAACAACAACTGGTGAATATTGATAATTGTAGCGTCACGCAGCGGCTCCTGAACTGTATGAAGTTGCTTCAGCAGAACAATTCGAACCTCACGAACTTGCTTCTGAAGCTGGTGAAAGATAACTCTGAATTGGCGGTTACAGACCACAATTTCATCATTGACGCGCTACCGTCGGAAATGATTAACGACCTTCACGAAACGGCCAAGTTGGTGGTGGACGCTGGGTTGGAGAAGGAGTCTGATAAACAAAGTATTAGGGTTGAGAAAGATAGGGTTTCAAGATTACATGATTGGAAGATGGATTAAAGCTTCTAAAGTAGCTCTCAGGATACTTTTTCCTGGCGGGCGGAGACTCTACGACAGAGTGTTCTCTGGATTCGCCTCCTCTGCCGCATCTGATCCCTGTTTCTCGGAGGTCTGTGGTGGAGTCACGATTCAGCTGCTGAATTTTGCCGATTCTTTTGCGAACAGGAGCCCTTCAGCTTGGCGTTTGTTTAAGATCCTCGACATGTTTCAAACACTGCAAGGCCTGATTCCGGAGTTTCAATCATTGTTTCCTGGCTCGTTGATGAATGAAGCAATGAGAATCCAGAAGAGATTGGGAGAGGCAAGCAGGGACATTTTCATGGAATTTGAGAATCTGGTTTTTGATATTCCTGATGCCAAGTTAGATGCTTGGGCTGATGGCGGGGTTCATCCGATGACCACCGGGGTCATGGGCTACTTAATTCCTTCATTTTGGTCAAGGAAAATCCTAGAACAAATTTTAAGAGAATTCCCCAAACTTGCTGTTGATGGAGCAGAAGCATGCTCATTCTCTATGAAGATGGATCGGATAATGGAGCAATTTGAGAGAAAATTGGAAGATAAATCCAAAATTTACACAGACCCTGCTCTGCACTATCTTTTCATGATGAATAATATGAGGCACATTGATGGCCTATTGGGAACCTTGGGGGATGACAGGTTCCAAATGAAGACACAAGAGAACTTTGAACTCTACTATAGAAGCTCCTGGAGTAAGGTGTTGGATTTTTTGGATATTAATGAGTCATGGGAGCCTAATGTTGCAGCATAGTCAATGAAAGAACAACTCAATCTGTTCTATCTGCACTTTAGAGAGATATGCGGCGTTCAATTTACATGGCGTGTCTGTGACAAGCAGCTGAGGAAAACAATAATAGAATCAGTTGAAAACATGCTGTTGCCTGCATATGGGAATTTCATTGAGAGGTTTAAGGGTGTTCTTGGTGAGCATAGTGATGAGTATGTTGAGTTTGGAATATCTGACATTCAAGTTAGGCTCAACTCAAGTATTCGTTTCTTGGAATCATGTTGATGAATCAGCAACAACTCAATGAGAAGGAAAGGACCGAAAGGCGGTATGTTTGTATTTCTGTCCGCGCACATTCTAAGGCAGTTCGAATGTGTTTTTGGCCAATTCATGTCTCTTGTGGTCAACTTGAACAAATATAAATTAAGAATTACAAAGTTTTCATTATCACAAACATTAGGATTTGTGGCCATGTCTTGTTTTCTGCTTTGAATCATAAAGAAATTTTTTCTTTTCATATAGCTTGTTTGTACCAGCTCTTCTTTTATCAGAATCAAAGCTGAAACCTAGAAATTACAGAAGTTTCTTCTAAAATTGAATCTTCATTCTAAAATTAATTGTAGAAAGACTTCCAAACATGCACTTAGCTTAGCTCGGTTCAATTCCAAGTCCAAGTTGCAACAGGGAAGTTTGTGAAAAGTGAACAAACTTCTCAACGGATGGTTGTGATCACAGAATAAAATAAAAAGTCTTCCTAGTGGTTTGACTGTTTGGCAATAACTGTTTCTCAATTTATGAAGTTGCTTTCCATCTCAAACTCTTCTATGCTTCTTCCATCAACCATTTGTTTCATGGAAGCATGTTGATGAATCAGCAATAGCTGAAAGGGAAGGAAAGAACAGAAAGGCTTGGCTGTAGCTTTTGTGAAATCAGAATTAAAAAAAGGCTTAAATGTACTTTTTACCCCTGGTAATTCACAAAGTTGCAAATTGTACCCCACCAAGTTTTTTGTCACCAAATGTACCCCTCTGAATTTTGAGATGAGCATTTTATGTCATTTCGTCAGTGTGCCGTTAAAAAATTAACGGAAGGGCTGACGTGGCATGACACGTCATTAAATGAGTTTCAGAAATTGGAAAAGGGGTGGGGGAGATTCGAACACAGGCCCAGGTAGTGGCAAAACACACTTTTTGCCAGTTAAACTACACAATCACTTAATAATATAATGAACAAAGTTTAATTTATACCATTAATCACACAATAAAAGAAGAAAAAAATAAATTATTCACGTCACCCTAACCGTCCCTCTTCCTCTTTCCTCTCTCTCAAAATCTGCTCTCCCTCTCTCCTAAGGCCTCAAACCCTAATCCTCTTCTCCCCAAACACACAAGCCGCCGCCGCCACTCATTCTCCCCCTCACCAACCTCACTTTTCTCTTCACTGTTACCGCCGCCGCCACTCGATGGTCTTACCGTCGGACTTGTGGCCGAGCTCACGGGTGAGCTGGAAGACCCTGGCGGCGCAGAGCGCCGGCATTCGGATGCGGCGGCCGCGGCCCTCCACCTTGGTGTGGCGGTCCTTGGTGGGGTCCTCTTCGGCGGCGGTTTTTTGTTTTTTTTGCGAACACGCGTGATTCATGAATATATTCGATTCATTGGCTAATTTTTCACGCACCATCAATTTCACATGTTAGAGAAGAGGGAAGAGGAAGAGACTATGCAGTCAAGTTCAACGCCATTGTATGGTTATTGCTTGGAAGCATAAAGACAATTTTTCCTTTTCATCTTGTTTTCACGTTTTATAACATATTTGAATCAGTTTCTCTTTCATAAGAATCAAATCCTTACCCGGAAAATACTCACAAAGTTTATATCAAAATTGATTCGGGCTACAAAATCATTTGTAGAAGTGCTTCCAAATATGAACTTAGGATAGTGCATTCAATAAGTCCAACTTGCAACAGGAAATTTTCCAATCTTCTTACTAGTTTCGTCCTAGCAGCTTCCCAAGTCTTCCTACTAGTTTGACTTGACTGTGACAATAATTGACTCTCAATTTATAAAATTGCTTTCTGCCTCAAACTCTCTCTGCTTCTTACATCATCATCAGGCTTAGAAGTTAGAATCTAATCTTTTAATAAAAGCAACTACTATGCCTATTCGAATTCCCAATTGGCTAATCAAGAAAAGGCTATGGAGAATTCTGGGATTCATGTCAAGTGTCATAGGCCTTATTTCTTATGCACTGAGTTCCTCTTTCAAACATCTATTTGGAGACTGGAACTCCATCAAAATCACCGTTTACACCTTGGTAAGTTTCACTATCAGCAGCACCATGTTATTGTTGAAGAACTGGAAGCTTTCAAGAAGTGTCATGCTGAAAGCCCATTCTGGTGTTCTGCTTTTATTGCTCACTTCTTTCTACTCGTTTGAATATGATAAAGCTGTGAGTGGAAAACCAGACATGTTAAGCCTGATTTCATGTGCAGCTTTTGCTTTAATGTCTTTGTGTCTATCAAAACAAATTGACCTTGGATTTGAAGCTGATCTCCTCAATTTCTTTCTTGGATGTCTAACTGTTCAATTGATGAAGATCAACTTGATGTTATCTCTAGTTGCAGCCATCTTCTGCTACTGTCTTATGGTGCTTCGTTCCAAAATGGATTCTCAGCCAGAGATTGGAACTCTGAGAATGGAAGACCATGTAGCTGTAGAAATTGATGCTGCAGATAGAGGTGAAAGAAGAGTCGACGACGGTCACCGACAAATTCAGTCCTTGAGAAGAAGGGTGGTGGAAGATGGTTACAATTGGAAGAAATATGGAGAGAAAAATGTGAAAGGAAGTGAGAATCAGAAAAGCTACTACAAGTGCACACAGCCCAATTGCATTGTGAAGAAAAAAGTCGAGAGAAGTATAGGTGGGGAAAGTATGGAGACACTCTACAAGGGTACTCATAACCATAGCAAGCCAATGTTTACAATGAAGAGAAATTCATCATCTGAATATCTTGATTCACTTTTACCTGCTGAGATGGCTATCCCAGCTGACATGCCAGATCAATCATTTGCTTCTCACAGCAGAGGAGGATTGGATGATGATGCAAAATCTGAGAACTCATCAGTATCAGTATGACATGTTGGATTTGAGCAGGTTCCTAGTAGAATGCTGATATTGTGAAGTTGAGAACAAATAAGCTTACATGATTTCAATCCAATCCGAAGCTTGTGCTATTTATTGGTTACTTTTCACACTTTCTAGGTTTCTTTTCTTTTCGATCAAACATACTAAATCTGTTGATTCTGTTAACTGCATAATCGAAGATTTGAAAGCAATGGCCAATAAGACCCACCTCAACCTAACAAGTTTACAACATTAATATTAAATTGTGTAACTCAGATAACTCTTAATTCAGATGCTGAGCAGAAAAAACTTACAGTGGTATTTCTAGTACAAGATCAAAATCCTATACAACTATCTTTGTCTGGTAAACATCAAAACTCTGCCTTTGAATTACTCTAGAAAATACAAATACAAGCAACTTTATCTTCACTTTCGGCTACCAGTTGATCCCCTGCTACCCTGAAACAAATCGTTGAGCCTTGCTTCAATATCTCATGTTCTATACTTGGAACATGATTGAGTCTCTTATTGGGTATTCTCTATCTATTCTGGTCCATTGGACTTAAGGTTAGTACTTAGAACATGATTGAGCCTCTAATGTGTCTTATTTGTCTGTTTAGGCATGTAAGAGTTAAGTATACACTTGGAACATGATTGGGTTTTCATTCATTTAAATACGCAGGAAAAACATTTCTAATTGTTGATTCATGGCCAAAGATGGCTTAACAATCTAATGCACATGCATAACAATTATTTATATTTATTTTATTTGTATAAATAGGTTCACCCTAAGAATTAAAACACTTCTTAAAAAATCAGAGTCTAACATTTTTACCTAAATAGACTTTTGATAACAAAACTGGTATTATTTATTTATTAATTTGATCTAGTCATGTCTGATGTACGCTATATTATAGCCTCTTGTGTTTCCACCCATACACACCAGCAATACTTATTAGTTTTATACGTAAATGCACTTTTGGATCCTGAAGTATCGCGATTGTGCGATTTGAGTCCCTAAATTTCAAAACGGGCGATTTTGGTCCTGGCATTTTTAGTTTGTGAAAATCAGGTGGTGACTCATTATTTCGATGAATAATTTCTTCGGCGGATGAAGATTATAGAAACACTTACTCGAAATCTCACTTATCAGATTCCATTGTGAAAGACACAATTTTTTCTGAAGAATTCGCCATGATATATCTGATCTATGCATAATATCATGAAAACTGGATACAAATTTTTGGCTGCTACGTAGTATTGGATATTATAGCCTCTTGTCTTTCCACCTGTACATACCGGCATACTTATTAGTTTTAGACTTAAATGCACTTTTGGTTGTGCGATTTGAGTCCCTGAATTTCAAAACGGGCTATTTTGGTCCTGACATTTTTAGTTTGTGAAAATCAGGTCCCTCCGTCAATTTACCGTCCATTGATAACGGATATTGCTTATGTAGACCTGCTATTTACACCATCTCGACGTTACACAATCCCGTAAATCACACATCAGCAAATAAATAAATAAAAATGAAAAAAAAAAAAAAAAACTCAGAAAGTTATCCAAAAAATCATCTTCAACCTCCTTCTTTCATCTTCTTCAACCAAACCTCCATCTTCTTCAACCAACTAGAGAAATGTTGACCAAGTAGTTATAACTCTTATAGCCACGGCAAAAAACCTGCTATAGCTACAGCAGTTCTATATGGTCACCAAAGGTTAGCTGAACATTCTTCATTTCCTTTTTTTCGATGAAGACATTCTTCATTTCGTGCATCAAACAAAGATGATGCGCAGGGGATATGCTTAATAAGGGTTGCTTAGTTTGGACACACTCTAATCTTGTGTTGTGTCTCTTCTTTTCTTATTGTATTATGAGTTGGAATACCCCTTGTACTCCCTTAATACAATTAGTGGCTTATCAAAAAAAATAATGAACACTATTAAACATTTAAAATTATAAAAATACATATATTAAAGTAAATATATGAATGGCTAACTTAATTATAACATGTATGTTCTTTATGGGTGCACATTATTTTAGGTCTGACACCATAATTTAACTTAAGGTACCGCACATATAGTGAGGCGTATCTAGGGTTTTATCATTGTCGGTACGGAAATAAAATATAAGAAAATCTACAAATTTCTTTGGAAGAGTTAGACGGCTAAAATGAATTTTTTTTATATAAAAATACATATAATTGAAAAAATAATTAGATTATTCAATTTAAAATCATTTTATATCAACACATGTTGGCTTAGTTGATAAAGACAAATCACTTTCCCTCAAAGGTTTTATGTTCGAATCTCATTGCCGATATAAGGGCATTGTTTATGGGCGATCTGTAAGTACATTTGTAAGCGACCAAAGGTCCAGAGACCTACCCTAACCCGTTGTGACTTAATCATTTATGATTATATCTAACGGTCATGATTTATTCTTACTTTCGCTTATAAAAATATATTTCTCATATGATACATTTTATATATATATATATACACACACACCCCTACATGGATGCAATCATATTGATATTCATGAGTCTTATGATTAAGAATACCATGACATTTTTTTTATCTAGTTTTCCAGTTACCCGCCAAAAAGAATATTGCGTGTAGGGGGTAGACCATTCGTAACGGGATATGATCTAGCCTACACCAAGTCCAGGCTAGGTCAGGCTATAAATTCATATATATATAGGCAAGATTTAGGTTTTTTTTTTAAGTTTATGAAGTTATAAAGGTTAGACAGGTTAAACTCTGACCATTAAAGAAACCTTGAAATTCTAACTAACCTATTTAAATAAATATGGATAATATAAATATATTTTATCATTGCTATTATTGTAATCTTAAAAACTTATTATAATATCTTAATATTATACACTTATTTATATTTTTATATATTTAAGCAAGTTACGTACGGCTACTATCGAGGTCGCCGCTCTCGCCATTGTCTCACTTTCCTGCTCAAAGCTTCTGGGCCGTCGTCACCACCTTGAGCGCCGCTCTCGCCATCGCGCACTCCACTGCTCCTAAACCGAACCAGAGCTTCAGGACCCTTCTCACTGTCTTCTTGTTGGTGTGTCCTTGCTATCTCTCCCTTTTCTGAATGTTTCATCTTGTTTCATGATTTGGGTTAGATATTTTCTGTTCACCATTACTACTACATTCAAGCACATTAGAAACTCGTTGTTATTGTCTTCACTTGATCTCACACCCCATTTGAGGTTGAGGGGGAAGTGTCATAGTATTAGATTTTTTTTGTTTAGTTAAGGTATATAAGACAGTCATGAGATTAATTTTCTCGAGACTTGAAAATTGCATTACGTATCACTTAAGGATTAAATCCTGGACAAGATATTTAAAGAGTTCGCTTATCTACCAATTATGCTAGACTTGTTGGCGAATGTTACGAATACATTTTATGTTGTAATATTATAACTCTATCTTTAGGTTTAGCAGTAACTAAAGATTAGTTATGTACTTATGTTAGATCAGTTCTCTTGGATCTCTCCTGGGTTAAGATTCAAACAAAAGCAAAAGACAAAATGCATATATTGTCTGGCCCCAATCAAATTCCATCGACCCTAAATCACTTCTTTTAGTTCGAACAATCCATTAGATCCAGTCTTGTCCAACCCACAAAATACAAAATGAATCTCCTATGAACTAAGTAAAAGCACATTAGAAACTCTAATCGTTTTCTACTAACGAAACATAGTCCTTAAAGGGACTTGGACCTGAACCAAGCAACTGTAGAACATGAACACAAAAAAAGTAAAAACTTAAATAGAAGATCGAACATGCTAAATCTGCTGATCCATTAAACTGCGCAATGGAAGATTTGAAAGCAATGGCCAAAAAGAACCACCTCAACATTACGAGTTTACAACAAAAATGTTAAATTGTGTGACTCAGATAACTCTTAATTCAGATGCTGAGACTAATAACTTACAGTGGTATTTATTGTACAAAATCACAAATCTTTTACAACTACCTTTGTGATACTCAAAACTTTGCCATTGAATTAGACTACAAATACAAGCAACTTTACCTTCATTTTGGGCTACCAGTGGATCCCCTGCTACCCTGAAACAAATCGTTGAGCCTTGCTTCAATATCCTCTGTTCCATACTTAATGTATTTATCAGCATGCTTAACAAGCTCTGGAACACTCTGAAACCTCCCAATGAAGTTCCGATACACAGGCAACACGATTTGCTCAAGGGAAATTCTTATTTCTTCCCTAAGCTGTTCATCAGAGACAATCCATGAAGACTGAACCCTGCATATATCCTCAAAGAGCATGTTAAATGACCTGAGCTTCTCTTTCATTGACATGGCTACCCCACCTGATTGTACTGATCCATTGTCCATCTTGAGAAACCCCAGCACCTTATTCCATGAGCTTCTTTGATACAGCACATGGTACTGCCTCACTTTTGCAGTGTGTTTTACAATCCAATCATCTCCCAAAATGGTTCCCAATTCACTGTCTCTGGTCCTCTGAACTATGTAATTAACATTGTTCATCATGAAAACATAGCACAAAGCAGGGTCCTTGTAGATCTTCGACTTCGCTTCCAAATTGCTCTCCAACAGTTCCATAATCCAATCCATTTGCACTGTCATAGAGGAAGATGAAGGCACTCTGTCATCAAGTTTGGGATGTCCATAATCTTCAAAAACCTGCTCCAGTGTCTGCCGTGAACGGCACGCGGCACGGAGGTAGTCCATCACGTAACTAGTAATCGGGTGAAGCTCGCAACCGGGAACATCTGCCTTCGCCGGATCCTGGCGAATCAGACTCTCCAATTCCATGAAAATCCCTCTAATTGCTTCCGCCAATCTCTTCGAAATTGTGATAGCTTCGTTCCTGAGCGACACGCTGTGCTGATCACAGAACACAGACTCGAACTCGGGAATCAGGTCACGCAATGTCTCGAACACGTCGAGGACTCTAAACAGCCGCTCTAGTGACCGGCTTCTGGTGGCGACGCTGTCAGCGAAGTTCAGCAGCTCTACTACGGACTTCCTGCAAATCTCCATGAAGGAGAGGTCGGCCACGGAGGAGAAGCCAAAGAAGATGCTGTCGCAGAGTCTACGCTCGTTGGGGAAAAGTATCTTGAGAGCTACATTACAAGCTTTAACCCATCTTCCAAATCCAATCTCATCATTAAGGTCCTGCATCTTGTGAATGTCCTCCAACACCTTCCGCAACCATTCCTCCCGCCAGATGCAGTACATGGAAGAGAACTCCTTCTCAAACCCTGCATCCACCATCAACTTGCCAATTTTGTGAAATTCATCAACATTTTCCTGTGGCAGCACTTTGATGAAGAAGCTGGGGTCTGTCACCACCAGTTCAGAGTTATTTTCAAGGTATTCCTTGACCGTCTCCAAAAGCAATTTCCCCATATTCAAATCGTGCTGTTGAAGCTCCTTCAAACAAGTAGTGAGCTTCTGCTTGATACCAGCAATATCAGTAAGGGCAAGTTGTGGTGAATCCACTAAAACGATGACGGAAGGCACTTCTTGAGGTGCAGGGTACTGATCAATTTCAGGTAGAGCAGCAGGAAAAGATGAACGAAAAATGATGAGTGAATAGCTGAAAGTAACTCCAACAACAGCTAACAACAATTTAATCTTCATGAGTTGTACAATTAGAAATCCGAGAAAGAAATACATAAGATCAATCTCGAATCCGCACTGAGTTTGCCTTGATAAACTGAGTGACATGATAGCAAAGGCAGCACATGAAATCACGCTATACGCATCTGGTTTCCCATTCATCTTTTTATCAGAGACAAAGGAATACAGTGAGGTGATGGTCAAAACCAAAAATGCCAGGTGAGCTTTGAACTGGAGACCTGTCCAGTGTTTCCATTTCTTTGCAAACAAAACTATGAGGGAGATGATGAGGCTGAAAACGCTATAAACAAATATCTTTAAAAAATTCCAATTTCCAAATAGATGGTTGAAGCAAGAGCTCATTGCGTAACAAAGCAGTCCAACAACAGAGGAACCAAAACTCACAAATCTCGAAATCTTTGGCTGCATCAGAATTTGGATTACCAAGCTCATCATATGTTGTTCTCTTTGAACTGAGTAAGAATTGCTTTCACATACAAATATACAAAGGCCAACCACTTTTTATGAGAAGCTTTCCACTATTTTCAAATGAAATTTCGACGAAAAGGACCCAAAGCTATACACGGTTTTCACTTTTTCAACATCCAACGGAGATGAATATTTTTTGTTCCTAATTTTTATCGTCTTCCCAGTCGCTCCACTGATAGTTTCTTTCTGGACTGGTCCCACATCGCTGTCAAGTGCATTAGAGTCCCTCTGTTATTTATAGTCAAGTTCAAAACACTTTGAAAATTGAAAATTGTACCCGATCAATATTTAAGGCCGAGTAAAAGTCAAGTTCAACCAGTTTCATTTATAGTCCATTTTTAAATGAATAAAATTTGTATTGTTTTCTCTAATTAAGTATATTGTTATGAAAAACTTCAGATCTATATAGTTTCTTCTATAATTCATTGATAGGATAGAAGTTAGTATTTTTACAGAATGACATATATTTATAATTCTTTGGTGAGATTTGAAATTGATATTCAATTTGTCCTTCGGGCCAACCTGGGGGTCCTTTTGCGGTCGGGTCTATGTTAAACCCGCACCTCATCGAGTCTCTCCGGGTCTAGGGACGAGTTCAGGTTTAGAAACTGATCCTATCAATATTTAGAGCCGGATAAAAGCTAAGACAAACTCATTTCAACCTGTCCCATGAACACCCCTAGTTGATATTATTGTTTGCATATATTTATACTCAATTTCTCTTCCAACTCATTTTTCACTTGCTTTATCTTCTTTCTTCCGATCAGACCAAGTATCATATATCTAGCACTTCTCTCTTCTACTCTTATCTCTCTATTGGTAGAGGTGGAACTAGACCTGAAACATTATTTTCCCTTTTAGGTTGTTTGTCCAGTGTAATGATAAAAAGGTAAAATGTCAATATTTAAATAGAGTTTAATTGTGATGCACAGTCAGTGTAATACAGTTTTATACGACAACCCATCACATTATGTCACGTAGGAGGAATAGATACATTCGTTTTAAATTAAAATTAAATAAAAAATATGTTTTCTAATTTGGTGAAATTCAATTGGATGTTTGTTTACCCCGAAAGTGCATAGATATTTGGCCCTTAAATATATTAGATTTTCTATTGAGTTGTTTTTTTTATAAGAAAATAATCTTTACATACCTTTTTTCCTCGTCGCACTTAGATTGAGATAAGAATAGAAGCGAAAGAAATAAGAGATATAATAGATACTGTAATACGAAAATAAGAGCGGTAAGAAGAAAAAGTGGATGGAAATCAGATGTGTTCTAGGGTGCCTAAGTGACTACTCGATCCAGTGCCATTAAGATCGGCCTAAACGACCACTCGACCAATACCATTCAGGTTGACCGATCAGGACTTCTAGTCAGCCTAAGTGACTACTTGATCAAATGCAATTAATGTCGGTCCAAACGACCACTCAACTAATGCCATTCAAGTTGACCAGTTTGGACGACCAGTTTCAGAATTACAATCAAGTTACCGATCAGAGAATGACTTCCAATGTTAAAACCAACTAGCTAACCATATAAACTATATTGTTTAACTCAACCAAGATTAGACCGTTATGCCATGCTGGCAAACAACTATCTGCCTAAGGAGTTGATCATATTACAAATATAAAAGGTTTGCCTTGAACTATAAGTAACTCATACAAGTCAATGTTGCTCTTCCTAACCTTGAGATTTTTTCTCACTGATCTTAAGCTGATTTGAGTGTCAAAATGTCTTTTGTAGGTACTCTCCTGTCATATTTTTCCGAGCTCATCGTCACACACTACCAAGCTTGATCACAAGACAATCTTACTCAAGTACTGGTAAGATCAATTGGCACTGTAAACATTAACGTATGGTGGATACACACCGTCAAGATACACAAAGACTTAGAGAACCTCACCATGGAGGCTAACGTCATGGAAATCAAGAGTTCTTGGATTGTCGAATTATGAACTTGCGAGAATTCCTTCTTGACGGTAGGAAGGAACCAGAGCAATAACTCCAAATAACAAGGATTTGATCGGGCGATTGGAGTGTCACATTGAAGAGCTAGGGAAATATGTGCCGGAAGAGAGCATGTTGGAATCTATTTTTCGAAAGTAAATTGAACTTTCATATCCAGAACTGTGGGACTTAAGATATCACTATGGATAAAGGTACATTTGAGAAGGAGGATAAGAGGACGTACGAGGAATCCTATAGAACTTGTGATTCACAAGTTGTAACTAATGAAGGTATTTCCATGGTTGAAATTGAAGAAACAGGGCGTACTCCTACAAGAGTAGTGTTAGACTAATCGCTAGAGGAAGAGGCAGCTGTGTCATATGGATGTCAGTGTGCACTTTCTACTCCTGATGAAGAGGCTACTCAAAAGGAAAAAAAGAATTTGCTGCTAAAGAGAGAGACAGGGTTTCTAACCAAGGAGAGATTTGTTCAGGGGTAAAACATGGAGGATGAAGGAAGAGAGCACACTGAGTTGTAACCTGAACTTCTTATAAAAATTCTACCACATTTCCTAAAAAACATCTTTCTTTCCACCATTCTGTGAGAAAATTTGTGTCTGCAAGATAAAATCACAAAGGCACTTTTCTTAAGCTTTCACAGCAAAGTATGCAAGTCCCCAATTATTTTAGTGTAGAAGTTGTAGGCAGTGTAGTCAAAAGCGCGCTTTTTAACGCTAAAGCGCGCTTCAGTCATGCCTGCTTTAAGCGCAGGCAAAAGCGTGAATCTGGCTAAAGTGAGAAGCGGAGCAAAAGCTCAAAAGCGTGGCAAAAGTGCGCTTTTGAAGCTTCTGCGCTTTAGATGGGATCCAAACAGAACCGGGTTTTGGATGTTTAAGTTTTATGCTTTGATTATGAGAACTTGATATTTAAATTTTATGCTTTGATGATTATAACTACTTTATGTTTAAGTTTTATGGTGTTCTAAATTATTATTTTATATGACTTATGTATGACATTAATTATGAGTTATGTTTTATGATACTATATAATTTATGCATAACATCCTAAGAATTTTTGTTATTTATATCATTTAGCGCTTTTGCTAAAACGTACACTTTGGCGTTTTGCGCTTTAGGACCCTCTACGCTTTAGCTTAAAAGCTAGCTTTTGACTACACTGGTTGTAGGACGATTGAGGGGTTTATGTTTATTCTGGAACAACTCTATAAAGGTGGAGATTGTGGATAGTTCTCAGAATCACACACACATTCATAGAAGAAAAATGAAAGATATTAAGACATAGGAGTGTACTTTTGTATATGGCTTTTGCTTTGGCTCGGTTCATTAACTTGATGTCCAAGCTTGTTATTATCTTCCACTTGATCTCTCACCCCATTTGAGATTGAGGGGGGAGTGTCATAGTATTATAAAGGGATAATCATCATATTAGTCCCTGTGTTTTACTCGCCGTCTGAACCAGGTCCCTCCCCGGAAAAATCTTTGTAAATGGTCCCTCAGTTTGTAAAGTGTCTGACATAGGTCCTCGCCGGAGCCCGGAGCTCCGGCAAGTGCTTACGTGGCATTACACGTCAGTAATTAAAAAAAAGAAAAATAAATTAAAATAGGGAAATTACTAGGATAAACTTAATGAACTAAAACCCCAATTTGGAGAATTTGAATAAGGTCCCTCACTTGAAATCCCTAATTTGGTTCTACTTTCCTCTTCCCCACATCCTGTTACGCACTTCTTATGTTAATCTTCTTCCTCCCACCATTCTTGCAGCTGCTACTGTTTGTTCTTCTCTCTTATCCAGCGATGGTGCTCCTCCTCACGTTGCCCAAATCGTCCTAAATGAGCCAATTTCATCATTGATTTCGTCTCCTTCATCTCTCTGTCTGTCCATCGATTTCTCAGATTTGGGGTTTGCTTACATACCCAGATTTCATCCTCTAGCAGATTTCATTCCATGAACATGTCTTCCCGAGCGTCATCTCGTGTCAGACCAAGGTGTGCAGACCTTGAACATGTCTTCCTGAATCAGGTTCGTTCAAGGAAGAGAGCAACATCGTTGCTGATTTACCTGATGCAGAGAAGAAAGCGCTGCAAGAGCTCAAGCTCCTTGTTCAAAACGCGCTTAACAACCGCGATTTCTCTGCACCTCTCCTCTCAATCCGCCACCAAAAGAAGAGGAAAAGGTTGAAGATGTAGCAGTAACCGCCATTGATGATGAAAACAAGGTTGAGGAGAAGAAAAAGGAAGAAGAACAAATTTCAGAACCAGTTGCTGTTGCTGCTGCAGATTCTGAGCAACCAGCAAAAACAGAAGAAGCAGAGGCTGTAGCTGCAGAATCGGAAGTGAAAGAAACTGAGGCGGTGGCTGCTGCTCCTGCTGTTGATGACGACGGAGCGAGGAAGAGGAAGGTAAGGCTTCGTCGGCGTTGAAACCGGAGGAGGTTTCGATTTGGGGGATTCCGCTTCAAGTGAGGAACCTTATTCAAATTCTCCAAATTGGGGTTTTAGTTCATTAAGGTTATCCTAGTAATTTCCCTATTTTAATTTCTTTTCTTTTTTTTTAATTACTGACGTGTAATGCCACGTAAGCACTTGCCGGAGCTCCGAGCTCCGGCGAGGACCTATGTCAGACACTTTACAAACTGAGGGACCATTTACAAAAAAAATTCCGGGGAGGGACCTGGTTCAGACGGCGAGTAAAACACAGGGACTAATATGATGATTATCCCTATTATAAAATACAGTGTACGGTGTTATATTATAACTTTATCTCTGGAGTTAGTTGTGACTAAAGATTAGTTATGTACTTATGTTACATCAGTTCTCTTGGGCTAAGATTCAAACAAGAGCAAAAGACAAAAAGCATATATAGTCAGGCCCCAATCAAGTTCCATCGACCCGAAATCACTTCTTTTAGTTGGAACAATCCACTAGCTCCACAGTCTTGTCAAACACCACAAAATACAAAATGAATCTCCTATGAACAAACAAAAAGCACTTGAGAAACTCTAATCATTTTTCTACTACCGAAAAAAACATAGTCCTTTAGGCCTTAGACCTGAACCAAGCAAATGTAAAACATGAACACCCAAACAGAAAAAGTTACATAAATGATCAAACATACTAAATCTGTTGATTCAGTAAACTGCACAATGGAATTTTTGAAAGCAATGGCCAATAAGAACCACCTCAACATTACAAGTTTACAACAAAACTGTTCAATTTTGTAACTCAGCTAACTCTTAATTCAGATTCTAAGCAGAAAAAGGTACAGTGGTATTTATAGTACAAGATCACAAATCTTTTACAACTACCTTTGTGATAATCAAAACTTTGACTTTGAATTACACTACAAATACATACAGACAAATACTAGCAACTTTACCTTCATTTTCGGCTACCAGTTGATCCCCTGCTCCCCTGAAACAAATCGTTGAGCCTTGCTTCAATATCCTCTGTTCCATACTTAATGTATTTATCAGCATGCTTACCAAGTTCTGGAACACTCTGAAACCTCCCAATGAAGTTCCCATACGCAGGCAACAAGATTTTCTCAAGGGAAATTCTTATTTCTTCCCTAAGCTGTTCATCAAAGACAAACCATGAAGACTGAACCCTGCATATATCTTCAAAGAGCATGTTAAATGACCTGAGCTTCTCTTTCATTGACTTGGCTACCCCACCTGATTGTACTGATCCATTGTCCATCTTCAGAAATCCCAGCACCTTATTCCATGAGCTTCTTTGATACAGCATATGGTACTGCCTCACTTTTGCAGTGTGTTTTCGAATCCAATCATCCCCCAAAAGGGTTCCCAATTCACTGTCTCTGGTCTTCTGAACTATGTACCTGCCATTGTTCATCAAGAAAACATAGCACAAAGCAGGGTCCTTGTAGATCTTCGACTTCGCTTCCAAATTGCTCTCCAACAGTTCCATAATCCAATCCATTTGCACTGCCATAGAGGAAGATGAAGGCACTCTGTCATCAAGTTTGGGGTATTCCTTCAAGGGATGTCCATAATCTTCAAAAACCTGCTCCAGTGTCTGCCGTGAACGGCACGCGGCACGGAGGTAGTTCATCACGTAACGGGTAATCGGGTGAAGCCCCCCGCCGGGAACCTCCGCCTTTGCTGGATCCCGGCGAATCAGATTCTCCAGCTCCATGAAAATCCCCCTAATTGCTTCCCCCAATCTCTTCCAAATCGTGATCGCTTCGTTCCTGAGCGACACACTGTACTGATCACAGAACAGAGACTCGAACTCGGGAATCAGGTCACGCATAGTCTCGAACACGTCGAGGACTCTAAACAGCCGCTCCGGCGATCGGGTCCCGATGGCGACGGCATCGGCGAAATTCAGCAGCTGGATGGCGGATCCCCTGCAAACCTCCATGAAGGAAAGGTCGGCGGCGGAGGAAAACCCGAAGAATACGCGGTCGCAGAGCCGCCGCTCGCTGGGGAACAGTATCCTGAGAGAGACGTTGGAAGCCTTGATCCACCGTTCAATCTCGTCCTCGAGATCCTGCCACGGCATCTTGTGAACGTCCTCGATGCTGAGCTTCTGTAACCCTAACCTCGAGAGGCTCTCTTCCAGGAACTCCCTCCGGCAACTGCTGTACACGTGCGAGCACTCCTTCCCGAACCCTCCGGCCACCATGCGCTTCGCGATCTCGTGGAGGTCGTTGATCGTCGCCGACGGCAGCGCGTCAATCACGATGTCGTAGTCGGTTACCGGCATCGCCACCGGAATCTGCTGATTTCCGTTTCTTGCCTCGTCGTCGATTCCTTCGACCTCCTCTTCTTCTTCCTCCTCAGAGTCAAACGGTGGGTTCTCCGTCGACTCGCCGTTCCGGTACGGCCGAGTTAGGTCAAAGGACTCGCCGCCGCGCTCCATAAGGGAGCGGAACTCGTCCTCGAGGCGGAACATGGCGTGCTGGAGCATGTCCTCGGCGCGGACGAGGCACGCGGCGACGGACTTATCACCGGTGAGGTGGCTCCACTCGGCGACGGCGGCGTTGAGGTCGTCGACGGCGTCGAGGAAGGCGGCTGCGTCGGCGGAATCAGCCCAGATGGGGCTGTCGGAGGAAACAAACTGAGAGATCCGGCGGTCGAGGGTTTTGAGGGAATGATCTAGTGCTGCGCAGGCTCTAGGGTCTGCTTCTACACCCTTCTCTGAAAGATTCTCCTTCGAGAACCTTCCATCGAAGTTGGAGAATATTTGTAGGATATCATCAGCCATGTTGGTATTGTGGCCCAGCGTCTTCGCTATGTGCCGCGCCATAGCGAGTAATTTCTCTTCTCCGTTTTCAGACATTTTCAGCGAAAGCTAGTTAGTTTCTTCAATCATCACTAGCACTGAGAAAAAGGAGGAGAAGAAGACGAGAGGAGAGGAACGGAATGACGAACATGCCCTTTCTGCAGACGCGCTTTCTGAAATAAGTGAGGGCAAAAGTGGTAGGTGAAGTTGGGAAACTACGCGGAAATTGAAGAGAAGAAGATAAAGTAAGAGAGAGAATGAACGTGGAAACAGGTTTCTTTCATTTATTGATAGTCGTTGAAGGTAGTAGCTTTATTTTTCCAGTGACTTCTATCGGTGGAAGTCTTGTTTTTTTAACCCGTAGTGAATCATCTTCCTCTCGTGGCTAGGAGTGCGGTAGTGATGTCTATTTTCCTTAAAACTCAACGAGTTGACCACAAATTTCATTTACAGGTCGGAGGAGTTGCTCATGGTAAAAATACAAATCTGAATGGATTTGCATTTGGGTGGTTTATTGGTCGTCCTCCTCCTCCTTTCGGGACACAAATAACGTCATCATTGAGTCATTTTGGGTTGAGAACGTACGGAGCTGAGGTGGTGGCTCCATAAGAAGCTTCACCGCAAAATGAAAGGAGATGGTGGAGCTCGCGGCAGCCTCCCTGCCTTCTGCGGTGGTGGTCTTCAACCTTGCTCCTTGGTGATAGTGGTTCGTCTTGCATTAAGGGAAATGAAATGAATTTTGTAAGGCTTCCAAATGTGAGAAAGAGAACGAGAGCATGGTTAGAGGACTCAGGAGACAAAATTAATGACAAAATTCAAGAGGTAGGATATTAAATTTTTACCATTTTATCTATAATTTAATCCTATCTACTCATATAAAGAATATTCCTAGGTTTCAAGATTTAACGGTACTTAATTTGGGTCCACCAATGAAAAAAAAAATTGGCCTAGTCTTTTCCTCATTTGTTATCCTGTTATCATGGGTAAAAGAACACTTTGTGTTTTTATCAAACTTTAATGTAGGGAAAGAAATAAGAAAACATTACAAATCTTCAATTAATGAGAAATTTAATAAGAACAAGGAACATACTTTCAAAAAAAAAAAAAAGAACAAAGAGCATACTTTCAAAAAAAAATAGAACAAAGAGCATAAAATAACCAGAATTGTGAAATTGAAGCTCACTTAGCACCACCATCTCAGTTAGCAAATGCATATTACAAAAATAACAGATATGTTTAGGATAGTAGAGATGTCAAATTGGTCATGGACCTGGGCCAGCCATTAGGCCCCCTATTTTGGCGCTAATTATTTTAGCCCATCAAACTCTGGGGCTTTTAGCCCCAGGGCTTTTTAGCCCACTGAAGATGTGGGTGTAGAATAAGGCCAGCTCAAACCATATTGATTAATAGTTGACCAAAACATTGACAAAAAAATTTAGTTTTTATTATTTTGACGTTAAAGCCAAAAATCGGCCGCAAAACCCTAAAATTGACCTCAAACACTAAAATCGCCCCAAAACCCTAAAACCGATGTTGAACACTAAAATCGGCCCGAAACTCTAAAATCGGTCAGAAATGTAAAAGTCAGCATCGAAACGCTAAAATCAGTCCGAAACAAAAAAAAATCGGCTTGAAACGTTAAAGCTGGCCCTGAAACCATAAAATTGGCTTGAAACCCTAAAATTGGCCTAAAAGTTAACATCGGGTCCAAATCCTAAAATCAGGCTCGAAAGCCTAAAATCGGTCTGAAACTCAAAAATCACCCTAAAACCTTAAAATCAGCCATGAAACCCTAAAATCAGTTCCAAACCATAAAATTGACTCCAAAACCCTAAAATCGACCCCAAAACCCTAAAATCGGTCCCGAAACCCTTAAATCGACGCCAAACACTAAAATTTCCTGAAACCTTGAAATCGACCTCGAACATTAAAATCGGCCCCAAACCCTTAAAATCAGCTTTATACCCGAAAATCACCCAAACCCTAAAATCGGTCCTAAACACTAAAATCAGCCCAATAACCCTAAAATTGGCCCGAAACCCCGAAATCGGCGCGAAACTCTAAAATCAGCTCAAAACCCAAAAATCACCCCTAAAATCCCAATATCGGCTCCCAAACCCTAAAATCGACACTAACACTAAAATCGACCCAAACCCTAAAATCAGGCGCAGAACCTGAAATCAGCTCTAAACCCTATATTAAGGTTTAGGGCCAATTTTAGTGATTAGCATCGATGTTCAAGTTTTTGGTCCGATTTTAGGATT
Source organism: Acmispon strigosus (assembly GCA_030819835.1). NCBI lineage: Eukaryota > Viridiplantae > Streptophyta > Magnoliopsida > Fabales > Fabaceae > Acmispon > Acmispon strigosus. The sequence continues at coordinate 39,392,494 of JAUAMA010000005.1, read as the reverse complement.
TGGAACCGATTTTAGGGTTTGCGCCTGATTTTAGCGATTAGCGTCAATTTTAGGGTTAGAGCCGATTTTAGTGTTTCCGAGCCGATTTTAGGGGGTAGAGTCAATTTAAGGGTTTTGGGGCGGATTTTTGAGTTTTGTAGCTGATTTTAGGGTTTCGCGCTGATTCTAGAGTTTCAGGCCTATTTTAGAGTTTTAGGGTTTCGTGCCGATTTTAGACTTTTGGTACCCATTTTAATGTTTAGGGCCAATTTTATGGCTTATGGTCGATTTTAAATTTTTGGGCCAATTTTAGGGGCTAGGTGCCGATTTTAAGGTTGAGACCGATTTTTGGGTTTTGAAGCCAATTTTAGTGTTTGGGACCATTTTCGTTTTTCGAGCCAATTTTCAAGTTTAGGGTAAAAAGAGAGGGTGAGTGAGAATGTTTTGAAAGATAATGGGGCCATGGGCTAGCCACCACTAGCCCATATGGCTTTTGGGGGCTTTTGGCCCTGATGGCTTTTCTTTTTGTAGGGCTTTTTGGCCCTGGCCGCCGTGGGCTAGGGCTAGTCATGGGGCAATTTGACACCTCTATTATTTTAGTTAAATCGAGCATTATAAAATAGTTGATATTAATTTATATTCTAAAAATTGTTATTTTAAAATTAAATTATCTAATAGGTAAACTTCAACCAGTTATAGAACTTAATAAAAATTAATTGCACTTAATCTAAAACTTTTAATACAACTATTCAATTCATTAAATTCATATTTCACAAAAAAAAAAAAATTGTTTAAACCTTGACTAGTTACTTCTCAAATAAGTTAATCCTCATAGTAACCTTTGGTCCCTTGATTTCATTTTAAGAGGGAACTACAAAATTGTTACAGCGACTATACGAACTGTATAACAATGGATATATACATTTCAAATTTGAATTGAAATTAATGAGTGTATGGATAATTTAACTGCCAAGTAAATCACTACATATAAACCGCACTTTCAAACATTGCCCAAAAAATTGGAGATAAAATCATAAAAAGGACTCTGATGCGATACAAACACAAATCAATCTCAGTTAGGGCCGAATCAATTCATGTACAGACAGTACAGTACACTTACAAAATTTAGTGAATGACTGCTTTAGAGTATAGGACAAAACGGTTGGTAAGGCTGCGGGAGTCAAACAAATAGCAAGTAATGTACAACATCAAGTATCCTTTGAAATTTGAATGATATGTAAGAAATGTTGTTTGTGATACAAGTGAGAAAAAGCCTACGAGCCCGGAAAGTGGTTCCTTATGTTTATTGTCATGACTACATATTTCCTGAGAATGCCACATCAATGAATAAAGATGAAAATCAAATTTATAGCGAGAGCTTAAGTGCTTTCATTCACATATCCTCGGGTCTCTTCAGCAACTTTTGTCCACACATTAGCTATTTTCTCAGCATACCCCACCTATCATTTCACAGAGAGACTTACTTACACGGATACAAATGAGAAGATCAATGCAACTAAATATAGCATCAACAAACAAAACAAGCGACATGACAACAACTTCGCAAAAGTTGACTGAAATATACAGCTTCTTAAAAGCATTTAAATTGTTTCCAACTATTCTTATAAGGAATGGATTAGTAGACTGGAACCTTGTATTCTCTGGCTTCTTAAGCAATCTTTTTTTTTTAAGCAATCTTTGACAATTCTAACATTTTTTAGGATCTCTAAACTATGTCAATCTATTTCATTAACGGTGCACCTATGACCCAGTGCAGAAGAGAGTATTCTGTGCTACATTGCAACTGCCACTAGACACCGCTGCACACGCAACTTGCGCCATTTTTTAAAATGCTTGCAACAAGTGCCAAACAAGACCAACCTCCAAAAGCTCCACGGACAAGACTCACTCACATAACAGTTAATGATGATATTGTCACCGTGTGACTTTTGAATATCATTCACAATAGCATTATGTTCACAGGTAACAAGCTATCTTTCTATTTCGTCAAGGTTGAAGGCTCCGGCTAGCACGAGTAGTTCCACTTAAAATACTCAATTTCATTCCTTGAGGTGCTTAGAGTGTGGTTGTATTATAGTTGAAAAAAAGTAAAAGTACATTTTATCCAATGGAGCTATTGAGCTCCTTTCATGTTTTTAGCGAAAAGTGTGATTCTTAGATGATTTTAGCATCATGATTGGAGAAAACGGGAAAAGCCAAGTTTCCTAGACATACTCTAAGTGCTTCAGTCAGACAATATACATAGAACACTATACAATAAATTCACATTGAGTCAAGTTAATTTAACCCTCTAGCCTCAATGCGTCATATGATTCATAATACTTCCAATTTTGATTTTAGACTTTTTTAGATGATGCCCAGACCCTCTAACATTTGCAATAGATTTTAGCATTTAAACTTTTTCAGCTTTGATGTACTAAGTTTTATGTGTTTGATGTTGTGTTTGTAAATTTGGTTGAGCGTTAAATGTACTTGGTGTTGGATTAAGTTATATATACACATTGAATCATTTACATGTTTGATATTCTTTATGCCAATGCAAAGCTTCAATTTCGCGTGCTATTAGGATAGAAGGAAGAGAGACAGTTAGTGAAGTTAGTTCAAGTTAGGGAGTAGAAGGGACTTCAGCTAGACAAATGGGAGAAAGAAAGATGAAAGGATTCATTCTGTGAATTTGCTTGTTTGTGTGGGAAAGGAGAAACATAAATCCTCTGGGGGGAAACCCTTGGAGGAGAGACCTTTCTCCTATTTTTAATCACTGAATAAAATTCTTCTTTTCTTTGTTGCTTCAATCAATGTCCCAATACTCTTTCTTGGGTTCGTAACAAGTGCACTATGCACATGGTTACATTATACATGTTTCTTTTCTTTTTCATTTTTTTATGAAAGCACCATATTTTACATATGACTGGCTGCACGGCATCCTATAGAAATCAAGTTCATCAGATTCGCAGGAGCAGTTGGAATTGACAGAAATGTCCAAGCAGGCTTTTCTGTTCATATCTCATTTGGACAATGTGACAACTTTATTGTCATAATAAAACCTAGCAAAGGTGGCATGGTAAACCTTTTGCAATAATGATATTAAAAAAAGAGACGTTTTCTCCAAGAAAAATCTCAACTTTATTCTTCTAACTTTGCTTCTTGATTTCAGTCTATATAATTTGATTATATTTACTCTAGCAGATTTGTTTTATTTTTTCCTTCTTTTTTCAGTTCATACTCCCGCAGGTTTTCATGATACAAACGAAATCATCTTATTTTATCTTCATCTCCTGAAACTTCAAACTCTAATAAGTCGACTACTTGCTCTTAGTTTGTCTTTCACCATAATCTTTTTCAATGTAAGCACAAAGTCCCCTAAAAAGTATGTCATCATTTAACATGATCAAACAGCTATTAGTAACACTAAATGAACATGTTCAGACACTTGCGTGATTTATCAATTATCACATTCCTTCACTGACATGCGAGGGATATACATGTCAACAATAATGGCCTCTATACCAATTTATGTTGGTATAAACTCTTCAAAATTGCCTCACTCATTGGATTTTATGCCACAAAATAGAAAGTTCTAATATGCATAGAGTGGAAGCTATAAAAGGAAAGAAAACATTCTACTTAAAGAGGCACTTAAAAAGAACAGACATAAATCATACCTGATTAACTACAAATCCTTTCAACATGTTTAAGAAGTCGGCCTGCCTCTCGCTATCAAGTCTTTCAAGTTCACTCCTATTATTTTCCTGCATTGGCATCATCGTCATTCAATATCCAGTTACTAATAAAGTAAACTTAAAATAAAATAAAAGTATAGTGCAGAAAGGAAATAAAAGATAAACAAGAAATCTTACAATGAAAATAGACAAGCAAATCAATGTAAGTCAACATTCAAAGTGATATTTTAGGATTGGACTTGGAAATGAGAAAAGAGAGATAACATCCAGTTGAAAGGCCAGACATAGCATGTTAAATTCAAACATCATAATAATAATAATGATGATAATAAAAATAATAATAATAATAATAATAATAATAAAAAAATAAGATGCTGATGGAAAGGCCAAACCAGAATGAATTAAAGACTAGGCTAACAAATGTTTGATAACATGGAAGTAAAAGAAAAGAGAGTAGACATCACCCTATACAAAGTAGTGTTTCAGATCGTACGCTATATAGTCAGTGCCTAATCATTTGCATGTATCCTTCACAACATAAGAACCATATACAAAGCAATGCTGAAAATAGAACATTAGATAACAGTACACCTAAATCATATCACATTGCCAGCTTATTAAATTGGGTATTTGCTGTGATTCAAATAACAGGGATTCTAATTGAAGATTTTGTATAAACAGCAGGGATCAACTTGATAATAACCAAATATGCTTAGTGTTAAGAATTTCAGGTTCAGGGTTAGGAGAAGGAAAAGAAAAGAAGGCAGCTAATAATAAACTCAAATATGATTTAATAGATGTTAGAATGTAAGAGAAATATCTACAATAGAGTAATTTAGATTATATTAGATTATCCCTTAGGATTTGTTTTCATATTTTCTTATATATTAAGACTTGTTTCCTTACTTTATCGAGATTAGGAGTCTAATATTATTACAAATTAAAGATCAGTGCGTTAATAGTTGTATAACATTCAACATATCATTCCCATCAATATCAACATAATTTTATTATTCTGAACTCTATTGAAACCTAAGGGGTCTAAACCCTATATCTTCAACAAATATAATGCATTAAATGTGCAAATCTAGAAGTTCATTTATTACTAATAATTAGGACAAGTACGAGAACTACTACTGTGTACTACTAATAAATAGCCCAAGCTCACTAACAATAAGAGTATAAGACTAATAACTGTAATATCTCAAGAAAGCCCCCCTCCCAAAAAAATAAAAATAAAAACTTTAGCGACAGGAACACTTGCCCATCTAGCCATAGAGCTTACGCAACTCATACTCTCCCTGAATCACATAACTTGGCGATGTCCTTTGCAAATAGCACCTGACTTCTTATCACAAATCCTAAGCAGATGAGATAGTTTCTAGAGTCTTAGAAGTTAGACGCCATTTGACTCAGTGGATAGGCTCGACCTCCAAGCAGTGTTATCAAATATCGGCCATGGCAGCACCATGGCGGAATCTCATGGCGGATGTTTGGCTCTCCGCCATCCGCCACTAACAACACTGCATCCAAGATAATCCCCAAATCCTATGTATCATGCCTCTCACTTCCAATCGAATCTCCAAACCACTGAGTGGGATCCTTTACTAGAGTCTAAAATCTTCAAGATCAAACAACAAACCCTTGACAAGCTTGACCACATAAAATTACACCAAAAGCCTCAATTCAGTGCCAAACAGGTCATGCAAATATGGAACATGGAACATCATGAAATAGTGGCTTTTAAGGTGGTCCTTTAGATTTGTGTCTTTTGCATATAGGGGGTTATTGGACACTTTTTGCAATTAGTAAAAGCAGACCCAATGGAAGCATGAGAATACATCCACTGCAGAGGCGTCTTGGATGAAAGTCTTCTAGATAAGTGTGATTTTGTAACAGCTTCATATCCATTTCCAGATTTTGTGCGGTAGACACTAGATCGAAATGAAGGCATGACTAGCATGTTATAAACTTCAGAAGAAAAAAAACAAATGGCCTTAGCCATTACCCATCTTATCCTGTCTTGTCTTCCTCTTCTACTTCAATGGCCATGGTTTACGCAAACATGTTTTCTTTATCTCTGTCTTGTCTTCCTCTTCTACTCGTTCAATGGTAATGGTTTACGCAAACATGTTTTCTTTATCTCTTGCTCCAACTGTGGTGTCCGTTTTAGCTGTTCTTCACCCAGAGATACCTGTCTTTGACATCTTTGTGATGTAAAAAGGGAATAAGCTGGAGTTTTCAATTTTTAAAGTGCAGTACAAGCTGAGATTTATCCAGAAACTTTGAGGACCATGCCAACAGTGGTGTTGTTGTGGAGAGTAAAGGGCCCGGTTATAGTGATGGGGGCTGGGAGAAGAACAGCAAGCAAAACAACCATAATGTTAATTCTAACCAATACCCAAATGAGAATTTACGATTCTATCAGCAGCAAAGAGGGAGGTCAGAAGTCTTGAGATTTGTCAACAAAAATCAAACAAGCTGTCTGCAAAAGTGCAAATATTAGAAAACCTCAGTCAAAAATTTCACCACTCATCTGGGCCATTCGATCTTTTTAACAATTATCCACTTGTTATTTTTGAAGGATTCACCAGTGGAATGTTTTTTTACGCAACTACCTCAAGTGTCCCGTACATCAGACACGCTTAACAAAATCAGAAGAACAAATAAACATGCCTAGCAGAGGCAGAATAGTAATCCAGCAACCAAACAGAGCAAATCCCAAGTCATGACCAAGATGAGAAAAGGAACTTCACAGAGAAGGGAGGAAAACCAGTTCTACAAATTTGAAACAGCACACATTAGAATACAAGCAAAAATTTACTTGAGAGACTGTTGGACGAACTAGCACAAAAGAGAAGAAAGGAGGGAAGGGAAATAGCCAAGGAAACACTTATAATATATTGAAGATTCACCAACACACCAAAACCATAATCAAACCAGAAAAAAAAATACCAGAAGAAGAAGTCACAAAAGATCTGAAAGAATCAGCAATAACAGAAGGAAGAAATGCAACCCAAAAAAGGATGCTTTCTGGATAATCTCAAAACCATTAAACCACAACAGAAACGTAATCAGTATTTTCTCAAATCACCTCCAGTCAAGAGAGAATCCAAAAATAGGAAGAGGGAAAGAGTCCGAAACAGAAACAGAAACAGATGAACATTACTACATTAGATTTTGCCAGAAAATTTGTCAATGGTCCTTGTCATATATGACCATTTGGTCATAGAGGCTCTTATACCACATTGAAACTATAAGGTTTAGGTATAGGAAGATAAAAGGAGAAGTAACCTTCACTAAGAATAATAACATTATTTTCACAGCAGAAGAGAGTCACCACAGAAACCCTATGAGAATGGATTCTGATTTAGATAATGAGGAGAGAACAATTGGAAACAAAGGAGAGAAAGTAACCAATTCTGGTGAACTCAGTACAAGAGAAGGAGACTCTTATGTAGGTGAATAGTACTGCTCTGAATCTCTCATTCCATATTAAGAATATCAGGTTTTAGGGTAAAGGAAGAAAGAAAAGAGAAAAAGTCAACTATTAATAGTAAAATGAAAGTGATTGATAGATGTGATGCGTTATCAGCCAAACCAAATGCTTTTATTTACACTAATATTTGCCAATACTACTAATACAAGTCCAAACCCACAAACAAGAAGACTAATAGCCTAATGACCATAATATCTAACACTAAGGAAATGTTACCAATGTGGATGGATCTAGGAGGAGCTCAATCTACAAATTTACAAACACACTTAGGTCTACAAATACAAAGAGTTAAACCTCTATTTCAAACAACTTAGAAATATTTTCAGAAAGGCCCAGCATATCTGGACAGAAGATGACAGGTCACAGGAAATTTCAAGATGGCTAGAAAAAAAAATTGAAGAACATTAATGTTAAAAATTTAATTCTCATATATATAGAACAAGAAATGGGAAAAAAACACAAATTTGATGGATCCCACGAAGGAGAAACAATAACAACCAAATCTAAAAAGATTGAAGCATGCATCATTTGGAATTTTGATTTCAAACTATCCTCAAAGAAATAAAATTCTTAAACACTTAAACCGTACCTTGATCCGCTCATATTCTCTTATTGCAATGTTTTTGGCGTCTTCAGTAACTCTTATGGTTTCCTGTAGCTCCTCTAACTTACGAATCCTCGATTTGTCACCTCCAAAAATTTTAGATGATGCTGCTTCAAGTTTTTCAGCTCTTGACTGCAAAGAAGACAGCTCTGATAGAAGAGTCTGCACTGTCAACAGTGCACTTGAGCGATCTGAGAATGCACTATGAACTGCCAACATTAATCCAAGATATTCATGAAGTGTATCCTGCTATGCATAAATTGGAAAATCATCAATATATTTAGTGAATTGCCCTATATCAAGGAAGAGCGAGACCTTTGTAAGAATATATGTCAAGTATCCAACCAATGGTAAGTATATATTGGAAATAATATCTTAAAATAGACAATGAGGAATGCATATTTGAAAAATTAATATTAGAATTTTTTTGCTGCGTACCAAATGCTTCACAGTCTGAGCATTTAATTCTCGATATAATCTGCTAGCTTTAACAGCAGCTGTTGCAACACCTTTCATGTCAGCGGCCCGTACCCTCTGAGAGTTCAAGATAGCCTCTTCATTCTCAAATTTTGTCAATTTAATAAATGCCAACCCTAATTCACCCATTGTCTCTCCCATATCTTGCTGTGCTTTGACAAGTGATTCAGCCTACATCAAATCGGTACATTATGGGAAAATTTATAGTAGCCAACAACCACACAGCCAAATAAACTAAGAAGCATTGACAGATATAAGGGGATATAATATACACAGTCTTATAATCTAAAATTGGAAGTGACAGTGAGTACACATCATTAACTCAGTAAAAGAATGTAAGAGACAAGGTATTAGACACATGAGCAGGCAGACATAGAAGTATATATATACACAGTCTATGAGCTGAAATTGAAAGTGACAGTGATAACATAAAACCCATGAAAATAACACCTGCTGAGATGCACCATTGATTTGCTGTTCGAGTTCATGAATCCTTTCCTTCTTCTCCAGGAACTCCTTGTCTTCCTCCACAACCGGTGGCTTGGAACCTCCCCAGTCATTGGCCATAGACTGCTTCAACTCCTTAAACAACCTCATCAAATCCCTTCCCCCTTTGGCAGGCTGCACAACCTCATGCGGGGCAATCACACTCTCCCCTAGCAACTGCTTGGGAAGCTTCGCCGCACCATCCAACACCCTTGATGCCACATCCGTCGTCGACGGCAGGGGCAGCCTCCCCTGAACCTGCAGGAACACCCTGAGCTCATCACTCTTCTTGATCACCGGATGATCCGCCAATCTCCGAAGATACTTCTCCAACGCCACCCTCCTCTGCTCCACGAACTCCTGTTTCTGCATCACCTGGCTCTCCACTATGCTCTTGTCCGGTCTCGGCGGAATGAAGAACCCTCTGTACGCCTCCGACAACCGATCGGCGAGCGTCACAATATCCCGGAACCTCCGCCGGACGGCGAACTCGGACCCGCCGAACTCCAGAACGTTCGTCCTCGTCGTGATCAAATACGTCACATAACTGCTGCCACCGGGAACGATCGAATTCGAATTCTCCTGCTCCTTCACCGGGTTCGAAACGGTTATCCTCAGGTACTCCGAGCTTGAAGAAGGGGATCTCGAGAGGGAAAGCCCCTCGAAGCTGCTGGTAGGGCTATCGGCACCGTTGGAGGCGGTTTCGCCGTCGAAGGGGCTGAAAACGGCGTCGGCGTAGGAGGGAGGATCGAGGTAGGAGGAAGAGTCGTGGGAGTTAGGGTTTGGGAATTCACGGTGGTGGTTCTGCGGCGGAGAGAGGAGGGGATCGGAGTCAGCGGGGGTGGAGACGATCGGCGGCGAGAGGGGGTGGTGGGTTTCGGAGAGGGTGGACATGACGCTGCGGTAGTTGGAGTAGGATTTGCTGCTGGACAAAACGTCGTCGTTGTTGTTCTCCTCGTCGTGGAGGGCGAGGCTTTCCATTTCTTCTCTGGGCGCGGAGAGAGGGTGGGGCTCCTCCGAGCTCTGGTTCTCGGAGTCCATCATTATTGTTGAACGTTGATTTCTTCGATAGCGATGATAATCGATTGGGATTTTGAATGTGGAAAATGGTGTGAGCGAGATGTTGCTTCTTCGATCAGCAAGGTTGGTGTTGGTGAGGGAATGGAATGGGTGGAGGTTAGGGGAGGATTCGCATTAGGGATTTGGGAGTGTCAGTCTTCGTGGCAGGTGCCGCTGGCGGGGGCTAACATGCGCCGAGGTGTAATGGTTTGAGATGGCAAGGTTGAAGAAGACCATGCAGGGACTGAGATTGGGTGTTAGGTCTCACTGCAGGTGAAAAATGAAATAAATTGCTGGTAATGTCGTTTATCATATCTTTATGCATCTTTGTTTACTTTTCAAAGGCAAACCAATTTGCGCAAAATTTAGAATTTGACACATTGAGTTAAATATCATTCGAAGAAGTAGAATTTTATCACGTGTTCAATGAAAATCCAAACGGTCACGATTGACTTACGCCATTTAGAAGAATTTGTTTGAGTTTAATCATACCATTGGTGACGAAGCGTCCCATTTCTACTTTCAGTTTCTCCATGGTAGGGTCTCTAGGTATCATTAATTAAACTTTGCTTGTTTCAATTCCTAGGATTGAAAAACTTTTAGATGCGAGTCAGTTTCGCCTGGTTAGTCTTTGCAATGTGATCTTTAAAGTTTTTGCAAAAACCAATGCCAATAGACTGAAGCTTATTTTACTAGATATTATCTGTGACACTCAGAGTGCTTTTGTCACTAGTAGGCTTGTCACTAATAATGCTCTTATTGTTTTTAAGTATCTTCATTACATGAAAAAGAAAATTTCTCGTAGGAAGGACGTGATGTCTTTTAAACTGGATATGTACAAGGCTTATGACCGGGTTAAGTGGCTATTTTTACAAACTATTCTTTCCCAAATGAGGTTTCCCCCAATCTTGGTGCCCTTAATTATGAAATGTTTGTAAACTGTGAATTTCTCCATTTTACTAAATGGGAATCCTCAAGAGGATTTATATCCCCATCGGAGTCTCCGTCAAGGGTTTTATTTTCAGTGGGAAAGTGTTTTCTTTTTTGATTCATAAATCTATTGTCTCTTCTGCCTTTCATGGGATTTAGATTGCACGTTCTCCTCTTGTTATTTCTCATCTGTTGTTTGCATAAGGCATCATTATATTTGCTTATGAAACTGCTCCGGAAGCGAAGTGTGTCAAGTCCATTCTTGCTTCCTATGAGCAAGCTTCTAGTCAGGTTATTAACCTTGACAAGTATATGCTCTCATGTAGCTAAAATGTGCTAACTATCAGGTTCAATGAGGTTACCCAACTGTTGAGTGTTAAGGTGCTGAAGTGTTATGATAAATATTTAGGTCTTCTTATTATTATTAGCAAATATAAAAATTGGTGCAAGTTTGGAAGAAGTTTAAGGGGTGGAAGGAGAAGGCTCTCTCTTGGGGCGGGAAGAGAAGTCTTGATTAAGGTGGTGGCCCAAGCTATCTCGGCTTATATCATGTCCTATTTTGCTTTGCTATATGGCATTTGTTCCCAAATAAGGGTTATGATTAGTAAATTTAACTGGAGTGAGGATGTCGCAAGGGGAAAGTTTAGTGCCTTAAATGGGATAAACTTTATCATCTTAAGGGTGCAGAAGGCCTTGAGCTCTGAGATTTCAAAGCTTTGAATACTTTTTTATTGAGAAATTTGGTGGAGGGTCCTATCTCTTCCAAATTCCTTGATCAGTGGAGTGTTCAAACATGTTTACTTCCCCATGGTCATGTCATTCGGGGCCCTCAAAGGCTATTGCTCGAACTCTACGTGATCTAGTATCCTCCATTCCGGATAGATTTTTGAAACGTGTGGACTGTGGAAAGTTGATGATGGGCGATGGCTTTAAGGTCTGTGTTTGGGAAGACAATTGGGTTCCTAATGAGTCTCTTCTCTTTGACTAGCGAACTGTGGCTCATGAACACGAGGTGTGTTCGGTGTCGTGTCGGATTTGATTTCTGATTCTACGGCCAACTAGAACTGTTATCTTATCTTTTGACTGTTCGGTCTAGTTTTGACTAGCAAGATAGTAGTGAATTATAACCAAACAAATTAATAATTGATGGGATCAGTTTAAAGTCAGGTGGCAGCCTACCTAATGCATGAAAAGCAAGGTGAACAAACAAACCATATATTAATTAGTGACATTACTAGTAACATTTATAAGGGAAATATCGAAAGTATAAACTTTATCAAACCTGCTTCATTTGAAATAATATTAAGGACCTTGTGTCAAATAAATCAGTGCCTTGATTGATGATGACTAAACAAGAACTTGATTCGTTGAAGAAAATGTGACCATGTCCGTGTTAAGCTGTTTTACTTTTCAACTAATTGAGTTCATGTCTCCCATTCATACCTTGATTTCACCTTTATTTATTTGCTTCTTTAATTACTTTCCATCCGGCTAGGCTAAGGTATTGTGAGTGAGGGGTGTTAATTAAGCAGTACTCCTCCGTTTCTTAACAACTGTTGTTTTGCACATATATTAAGGAATTGTATTAATACTCTTGTTTCTATTAAAGTTATTATCTAACTTCCTAACATACCATTTATCTCTCTTCGGACTCTTTAATTTCCTATCATCATTAATTTAAAGGTAAAATTGGTAAAATATAATTAATATTCTTTTAAAATTATAAAAATAACAAATAATTAAAAATAAAAATAATATTAAAATAATGACAGATTTGGGAGTATTTGTTTCAGCTAAAGATTTGGGAGGCCAACTAAACGCGGAATAACTACTCATCACAACCGAATCAAACCAAAATCAGATCCGACAATAACTGCCCTATTATTTAGAATTCTTTTCTGTTATGGGTACTTACTAGGTTGAAAAGATGCTCATATGTTTCAGAGTCAGAACATAACAAACAACATTGAAAAGTGCTTAAAATTAAAAATCACAAGCCCTGTCATATGTGGATCATATTGGCGTTTGAATTGTTGAGCAGATGACTGATTTCACAAACCTTCTTCTTCCACAGGTTTAACAAACTTTTTCACTGTGCATGAAAAAGATCAATTCACCAATTGGAATTTCTCAAATTTCACTGAATTTAAAGCATTTCTCTTCTTTTGTCTTTTTTAAAATTGTATGCTGAAGCTTCTACTACATTAGAGGTTAAAATTGTGATGGTATAATGGTTCAGCACTTCGTCTCTCGTCTCTTAAAAAAGTGATTGATGGTTCGATTCTCCAAACTTATGCGAATGGGAAATACTCATTGGTCTGCCTCCTACCACTTTATTAGGGCGCTGAGAGTGACAGCGAAGATTAATTTGACGACTATCAGCTATAAAATACTTTTGTTAAAAAAAAAAATACATTGGAGGTAACATCACATAAATCATGCTTTCAGTATACCTTTTATCCTCACCAAAACTTTTGAACTTTCCTTTGGGTAAGAAAAAAGAGAGTAGCTAGTAGCTACCCAGCTCCATTTTTCATTTCGCATAACAGTTGTAAATGTGTATTGTGTAACAATTTGGTATTAGAGTAAAGCAGTGAGCTAATAATAATTGTCATAAATCAAGCTCCACACCCCCAAGAAAAAATAAAGAAACTAACTATGAACTAAGTAATGATTTCATAAAGAAATATTTGGGCATGTTAGTTGGAGGCATAAAAGAAAAAACGGTAACTCTTTCTCATTTTGTTGTATAATGGTAGCAAAGATAATTGAATTTGGGGCAATTTGAAGCCCAGAACATTCACATCATGGTGTGGTTAACTCTATTAGTGAGAGTTTTTTTTCCATTCTCAGGATTCAAACCTGATACCTTACTTGAGAGGAATTAAACATGTATCACTTGAACCAACCATCATTTGGTTTTCTTAACTTTTTAGTAGTTGATCATGTTTATTTTTTTCACACTTAGCTTCCCAAACATGGAAATATTTCGCCCATGAGATTCCTTTCTGAATAAATTTCATTCCTTTTATCATATTCAGACAAGTTAGTGCCAAGAGTTAGTAATGATGAGTATATCAACAAGCATTTTCATTGTTCTTTGGTGCAAGTCAACAAGTACTTTCTGAAGAACATTTGTTAATTATTCAGCTGTATTTCTAGGACACACTGTGCACTGCTATGCATCTAAACCGCAGAACCTAGGATTAGTTCCATAGTTGATTGCTTAAGTGGGTGCACCAAATCCTCAGTATGGTTAGGCTAACAGTCCTATATTTTCAAGTATTATTGACTCGTTTTATAATGGCCAAAACAATATCATTTTCAACTTAAAATAATGGTTTAATCTAGGCATTTCCATATTTATCACTATAAATAGCTTCCCATTTGACCAAATGCTACATAACTTTCATTCAGCAAATTCTAAGATAACAATGAAGACTATCCACCTCTCTAGCAAGACATGTTACTTATGGCTTTTACTTGGCCTACATACTATCATTGCTTCCTTAGCTTCACCTTCAGGGACTCATCACGACCATGAATTTGTTGTGAGCTTTTGTTTAATGATCACACAATATTTGATTATTTGTTATTAGTTTCCTAGTTTACACCATTTTGCAATTGCAACAATTTGAATGGTTGATCCAAATAGATTCAAACTACACCAGTGAAGAGGCTGTGCAGAACCCAAAGGATACTCACTGTCAATGGGCAGTTTCCAGGCCCAACTGTGGAAGTGAGAAATGGAGATTCCCTTGCAATCAAAGTTACTAATGCTGGACCATACAACATCTCTATCCATTGGTAAGTAGCATCACCATTCATCCTCACATAACTATACTAATAGCATGTTTAGATGAGATTCCATTTTCTCAGAATCAATTCTGAAACCCAGAAGCCACTCACGGAAGCTTCTCCCCATAATTGATTTTGACTTGTAGAAGGATTTTAAAAATTTCACTGCTAAATTGCTAATGACACATACTTGAAAGCAATGTTATAAAACTCGGAAAGTTCGTCGACTCGACTGGAGTACCTAACAATCTTATGTATCCTGTGTATCAGGCATGGGTTAAGGATGTTGAGAAATCCATGGGCAGATGGTCCTAGTTATGTGACTCAGTGTCCAATCCAACCAGGTGGAAGTTACACATATCGCTTCACAATTCAAAACCAGGAAGGGACTCTTTGGTGGCATGCTCACACTGGCTTTCTAAGAGCCACTGTCTATGGAGCCTTCATCATTTATCCAAGATTGGGTTCTCCTTATCCTTTCTCTATGCCTAAGAAAGAATTTCCCCTCCTCCTTGGTAAATTTCATTCAACTAGTACTTTCCTTTGTTGCACTTTAACCAAACCTTTCCACAACAATGAACAAACTCAAATCACTTTCATGAAGCAAAGACAGAGCGATAACAGATTGTATTGTGATGATGCACAGGTGAATGGTTTAATAGGGATCCAATGGTTCTCTTACGGCAGACACAACTCACAGGAGCAGCACCAAATGTATCAGTTGCATACACCATGAATGGTCAACCTGGAGATCTATATAGATGTTCCAGTCAAGGTTTGGAATTATTCTGGACTAATAGTTTCTATGCAGAATGAACCAACTATCTCAAAAGCTTAAACTGTTGGGTGAACACATGAACGATTTTATATCATATTTCCGACACATGATTTTATATTACATTTCTGACACACTCCCGAGGAAAGCATGGATCCCAACATACAGATACACCTACCTTGCGCTTAAATTCAACTTTTTATTAGAATAATCAGTCAAGCAGGATCAAACTCTGAATCGCTTGATCATAGAGGCTCTGACATCATATGCTTGAGCTATTGAGTTAAAACACGTGAATGATTTTACATTTTATTTGTGACAAATGATAGAGAAGTGACCAAAACATTGACATAACAGTCTATAATGCAGAAACTGTACGTATTCCAATAGAAAGAGGGGAGACAATTCTCTTGAGAGTTATAAACAGTGCACTCCATCAAGAACTCTTCTTCTCAATTGCCAACCACAGGATGACAGTGGTTGCCACAGATGCTGCATACACCAAACCTCTCAACACTGGAGTCATCATGATAGGACCTGGCCAAACAATCAATGTCATTGTCACCGCAGATCAAACCCCTGGCCGGTATTACATGGCGGCACGAGCATATCAATCAGCCATGAATGCCGCCTTCGACAACACCACCACCACCGCGATTCTCGAATACTGCAACAAAAAGGGTCAACCAAATTCAGCTCCCATCTTGCCACTTTTGCCGGCTTTCAACGACACCCCCACAGCAACAGCATTCACATCTGGGATCAGAGGACTATCCCAGAATGTTGTATTCAAAAATAGTGCTGATGTGAATTTATTTTTCACAGTGGGGTTAGGACTAATCAACTGCACAAATCCTAATAGTCCAAGGTGTCAGGGTCCAAATGGAACACGCTTCACTGCTAGCATAAACAACAATTCTTTTGTGCTCCCCAGAACCACTTCCTTAATGCAAGCCTACTATCAAGGCATTCCTGGTGTTTTCACCACCGATTTTCCGCCGGTTCCGCCTCTGCAATTCAATTACACCGGCAACGTTCCCCGGGGTCTGTGGACACCTATTAGAGGAACTAAGCTCTTGAAGTTGAAATATGGTTCCAATGTGCAGCTTGTCTTCCAAGATACCAGCATAGTCACAACTGAGGACCATCCTATGCATATTCATGGGTTCCACTTCTTTGTAGTTGGTGCAGGTTTTGGAAACTTCAATCCAACCACAGACCCTGCAAGGTTCAACCTTGTAGACCCTCCTGTGAAGAACACCATTGGAACACCTCCTGGAGGATGGGTGGCTATTCGTTTTGTGGCTGATAATCCAGGTGACATTTCTACACATATAGATGGTTTTATATCTTATAGCATGTTCGGATCAGCTTATTTTTTCTCAAAAACAATTCTGGTATGCAAAAGCAACTCACAAGCACAGAAGCTTCTCTTCTGATTAAGGATTTACAATTAACAGCAGAAGTATTTTCAAAAATGCTACTATACAATTTAGGCATGTTTAGATCATCTTATTTTTCCTCAAAATCAATTATATTGCACCAGAAGCAACTTATGGAAAGCTTTTCCCCATAATTGATTCTAGATTTAGAATCAATCGTAGAAAGATTCTCAAACATGCTATTACACATATTTTTTAATACTCTTATATTTTCTCATAATTAATTCTCGCACACAAGATATTCACAAAAGTTTCTTCCCATATTGATTTTGAGTGTAGAATGATTTCATGCATTTTCTCTTATAGCATTGAAAATTAACCAATTGCTTGATTTTCATTCATTGTTGCAAATCAGGAATTTGGTTCTTACATTGTCACATAGACTCACATCTGAATTGGGGTCTGGGAACTGCACTTTTGGTAGAAAATGGAGTTGGCCCATCACAGTCAGTGATACCTCCACCACCAGACCTACCCCAATGTTGAGATCAAGAAAGCATCAATAGTCCTAAATTTTATGTTCCTCCACTAACTATTGGCTTGGTGTTTTAGGAGGTCTTCAAATATTGCCAAAATAGACAGTGTTTGTCTGTCATGTTTCAAGGTCCAGAATTGTATTGAAGTCAATTGAGCAGTTGTATTAATGTCTTCTTAATTGTGTGTTAGTTAATGCTTTTAGAAGAAGATTAAAAAAAGATGGTGTGGTTTCCTATTAGTATTGTGCAGGAGTTTATCTTGTTCTTTTACACGTTCATAGTACAACATTACCATGTTTCAAGATATCAAGTTTAAGGAACAAATTCGTCCAAATGTTTTCAAGTGATTAAAATCTTGGCATTTTTATCAAATCAAATAGTCAATATAGTTTAGCTAAAAAAATTAGATCTAAGTAAGACCAAATCATGGTCATGTTATCCATATTAATCCCGATTTATAAACACTCAACAATAACAACATTTAAGATAAGTCCAATTTTTCTCTCTATTTCTTTCCTCTTGTCACATCACATTTATATATTAATTTCTCTTCCATCCTTGTATCTTGTATCTTGTATAGGAGCTTCTCCTTTATCCAAGATAAAGAATTGATTATTGACCTACCACATTCACTTACAAGACAAGAAAAGCAAACCGACGCTACAAACATTTTAGCATCGGCTTAACGTCAGGGTTGGCAGTGATTGCTGCTAGGTTGATTTCTTGCTTTAGTGTTTGTTTGTAATTGAAAAATTGGTACTGGTGCTATGTTGATTTGTTGAAAAATTGGTTTGGTTGGGTCGAGTTGTTGAAAAGTTTGGAAGAATGAGAGTTTGGAAGCCGTGGAGGTTCAAGAGGTTGTAGCTTCTGTAGTGTAGTGGTGGTGGTGGCAGCATTAGTAATAACGGCTGGAGGTAGTGGTGGTGGCAGCCGCACCGGCTGGTGGAGGTGGAGAGGAGATGAAATTAGAATATGCATTGAGGGAACTATGAGAATAAAAATACGTTACACTCCTAGTTGGTCCATGAGTGATCCTAAAATTTACAAAATAAAACATAATACATTTAGATAGCCCATAGTGATTCCAAATTTATAAAATTATAAAATTTATATAGTGGTCTACGATGGATCTTTATTTTAACAGGTCACTTTAGATGTCACCCAGCTAACACCACTGAGGTGCAATGTTTTTAGGTTGATGATGATAAAAAAAATGTGGTCAAACTAAAAATAAAATAAAATAATGGGGACTTGGCCTAACAGTATTTTTAATTGTTTTTTAATTTTTGGTCAATAATTGTTATTTTATTTGTGGAAAGCATGTGGTGTAAAGTAGTGAGGCCCAAGATAGTCCACGAAAATACATGAGGGCCCATAATTAAATTATCTACCAGTAGTGGGCCCCAGATATCGCAATTAAATTTAAACCCATCAAACTGTTTTGCATGAGGCCCATCACGAATGAATTTCCAACGAATCTGCTTTGCTTTGATTTTATGCAGACTACTGTTACTGTATCAGAGACTCTGGGGAATTTAAGATGATGCAGCTTAACTTCAGCCGCCAAGTGCCAGGGACCAGAATTCAATTACTCCATTTTGGAATATCGAAAATGATTTGTGAACCGAGAACAGTGTCAACCATAAGACAGATATGTATATACGTATTGTATTTCTGGCTGTATAGAAAACGATTTGTGACAGTAAAAACCTCATAAATACCTATATTGATTGGATGACCATAAACTTGGGGGCTTACAAGATCATGAACGCTACATATTACATACACCCTCAAACACAAAAACTATTTATTTATTTTTCACTTCTTACATCACTACTCAATATTTTTTTAGTGTTAACTAAGGTATTCCCATAACTGATAGTCGTGAGACTAATCATTCACCCTACTGTTAGAGCATTAAAGGACAAGAGGGTGGCCAATGAATTTTTTCTTTAAGGTGCTTGTCATTGGTGGAATACCAAACATTTTCCTTCATAATGCTAAAATGTAACTTCTTTATATAACAAAATTAAAAGACTATGTTATATAACAAAATTAAAGATTTGAATGTTATATAACAAAATTAAAGATTTGGTATGCAAGTCAGATATGTGTAAGAATTATTAAAGCATCCATCTAGTATAGTTTTCGGAACGAGTTGGAGTGAGTTGGAGTGCTTAATTGTAAAAGAAAATTAAAAATGATAAATAATGGGTGTATTCCATATTGGAATGTAGAACCTATGAGCAAAGCTTGGATGATGAAATTATGCACAATGAGTGTGTTCGCTAACGATTTCAAAATCTCGGACAGTGTGTTTGTGAAGATGTTTCTTAATTATTTATAGGATTTGTGAGACTAATTCTTTAAAGTATTAAAATTTGGGCGAAACTAAACACAAAAGTTAATTAGTTTTAGAGTTAAGGATTATTGTCTTATATATAAAGAAGATTTTAGCTATATCTCTAGTTAATGTGATGCTTCTCAGCAAACTCTCTCATGCTCATGGTTAGACATCTAGAGCGTGAAATATGCAGCAATGGACATCTGCAAGTGATGTGATCCCCAGTTAACAAATTTAGAATAATCTCTTATACCATAATACGAGCGCACCAAAGAGACAAGAGAGACAATAGTGTTTAATGGAAGATTGAACCCGCCTCATTTCATTAATCTTATGAAAGATATATAAAATCTAATCTAATATTGTATTATAAAGCAAAGGTTATGAGAAGAAAAGTGTTATGATGTGTCATTTCCTCATGCAATAGTTTCAAAGTGACTCATTTTCACCCCATCCAGAAATAGATTTTAGAGAATTTTCAATTTAAATCAATTAAAATTTTCAAATTAAGTCAATTAAATTTGAAAAGTACTGATTGAATTTTAAATATTTGTTGATACTCTTCCCATTTTAAATAGAACTTTTATATTTTATTCAATATTTTTTTTAAACTTAACCAATCTTTTAAAATAATATCAATTAATTTATGATATTAGCGTAAAAGGATCACTATTGATTAATCTATTGAGTGCTTGAGAAATAAAAAATTATCACAAATTTTTATGATAGTGAATTTTTTTTAAAGATATAATATGGTTTTAAAAAGTACAGTGCTTGGACATGCACTAATAAAGACGGATATTGATTATCTTAGAATTTGGAAAGAAAATTGATTTTCTTTTGGAAAATATAATTAATTTTGACAATATTTAAAGAATGGTTAATTAAAATCTATGCTTATACATATTTTAGTTACTTATTTTATTTAAATAATAGATGAATTGAAATTAAGATTAAGACATAAAAATATAAATAAATAAATAAAATACATAAGATTGTGGTTAATTAGGAAGATAATAATAATAATAATAATAACAATAATAATAATAAAATTTTATCAAATTCTACAAAAGAATATCATATATTTTATTTTATTTTGCAAATCTTAATATCTTATTTTTCAAAATTTCAACATTGAGACTTTTGATATTCTAAAATTTAAATCAGATATTTAAAATAGTGGTAACCGTTAATCTGTTAAAATATATTTCTATTTTTAATAAAATAGTAATATTTTTTTATACGTCGGAAAGTATAAAACATTAATATTCTTAATCTAATTTATTTATCTATCTAATCTAATAGTATAATATAAAGAAAAGGTTACGAGGAGGAAAGTGTTATGATGTGTTACTTAATATTCTTAATCTATTTTATCTATCTATCTATCTTATCTAATAGTATAATGTAAAGAAAAGGTTATGACAAGGAAAGTGTTATGAGGTGTTACTCTCTTATTCAATAGTTTCTAAGTGACTGTTTCTCCAACCAACGAGAAATAGAAACTAATCAATTTAAATCTATTAAAATTTACAAATTAAATCAATTAAATTAAAAAATGTTAATCTAATTTTAAATTTTTTTTTATACTCTTCCCATTTTAAATAGAATATATTCATATTTTATTCAATATTTTATTTTTATTTTTTAGTGTAAGACAGTTATCCTCCTTCGGAAACAATCATGTTTGTGCCGGGGACATCCACATCATGGTAGGGCTTACTCTCCTAACAGGAATTTTTTACATCCACAATACTCGAACCCGAGACCTTGTTTAAGGGTAATCAAACATATACCACTTGAACCAACCACATGTTAGTATATCTTTTTTAAATTTAACCAACATTTTAAATAGGCTTAATTGCATTTTTAGTCCCTCATGTGAAACGATTGTTTAATTTTGGTCCCATTTGATTAAAACTGGAGATTTTGGTCCCCGTTGTTTTGCGAACGTGCAATTTTAGTTTCTCCGTCAATTGACCGTCCAAAAACTAACATCTTTAGTCTACGTGGCATTGCTATTTACACCACCTTCACTTATTACACCACCATTTATTCTAATCTCACCCCATTTGAGGCACGTCAGTAAAAAAAATAATGAAAAAGACAATATAACAAAAAAAAAAATAAAAAATCTAAAGACGTCATTTGTTTAATTCTTCTTTAACTCTTCTTCATCTTTCTCTCCTTCATCACAACACCACCACCCCAGACAGTGACGGATCCAGAAATTTTAACTCGTGGGGGCAGCATATACATATAAATTTATAATATTAAAAATATAATATATTATTTTAAAAAAATTCATTTATATTATTATTTTCTATGAACATTCATATTTTAAAAATATTATACAACTTTTTTATTTTCAATACTATCAAGAAGTTGGATAAGATTATTGGAACTTTGAACTCTTAAGAGAAGAAGAAACAGAATGAAGCCCAGAGTTATGAACCTAAAATATTGTCATATTATATATAAAAAAGTTAAAATGGTAGATCACAATAATATAATGTTTGAACTTGTTACTCACAAAATATAACAACCTCAAATTATTTATCATATTTCTTACTTATGTTTTATCTACTCTCGTCTCTTTTTCCAAAGTACAAAATAGTGAGGACAATTATTATTTTGTGGGGACAATTATTCACCGAATGTTATAAAAATGTAGTGTACGTGTAGTATATTTTATTGAAAAATAAAAAATCTTGTGGGGGCACTTGCCCCTCTCAAGCCCTATGTAGATACGTGCCTGACCCCAGATCTTCTTCTCTGGTATAAAATCAGAGACGCCATTTCTGTCTTGAAACCTCGAGCATCGTCGCCCTCAAATCCTTCCTCTGCCTCCTCACGACGTTCCTCAACCTCTCCATCTCCTTCGCTGCCAAATCCCTCTCCTACACTGCCGCCTCCCTCGTCTCCGAGCCCTCCCCCGCCACCACCTTCTCCTTCTTCCTCCCCTTGTCGCCGTGGATGATGATATTCCAGCGATGTTCCGCATCATCTTCTCAGATTTGGCGCGCGTGACGAGGTAGTTTCAGAATGAGATCGTGTTCCACTAGCAAATTCTGCGAATCGACTTCACTGGCGGCGAGTGCGATTTGCTGCCCATGGCGTGCTGAGGAAGAGGCTAGTACCCCATCGAGAAGGAGATCCACTAAGTCACCCTCCCACAATCAGTTCTTCATCTTCTTTCCTAGAATGGGTAGATTTGGATTTCTGTAACGCACAATTTCAAGGTCGAGGGTCACATAGTAATAAGCGGAAAATATATAAACCTCTCTCAAATAACTCAATTTAAAAAAAACGAAAGCGTCATATAATAATACCCATACTTATATTAAATACAACCGCGTAAAATCAAAATAATATTTAACTTGCACAAAACAGTGTGCCCAAAAATAGTAAATACGGACAGCAGCGAAAAATAAATAAAAACTCCAACTCTTAATTGATCTTCAAAATTTTCAAATTAACCCAAGCCCCTTCAGCTTTCAAGAATAATTTTATCTCCACGCAAATCTTCAGTCTGAAAATCTTTGGCATTAAGAGCCCAAACAACAAACAAAACAAGAAGAAAATGTTAACTCCTAAAACAAACAACAAGAGTAACAAACCGAACAACATGCATAAAATTAAGTACAGTAACAACAATACTAAAACAGTAGCAGCAGTAAGTAAACAGAAAACAGAAGTAGCATATACAGCAGTTATACTTCATATAACTCAAGTTAATTTCCACAAACCCATGCTTGTTAGTTCCTCAATATCTATATGCATAACCATGGCCAGAATTTCTCCCAAACGGGGCCAGGACGGTCACATGGGACAAACTACCCTCTCACCACTCTCAAGGTAGATCTCATGGGACAAACCATCTCATCACCTTAGGTATGATCACATGAGACAAATTATCATCTCATCAACCTTCCAAACCTACAAGATGCATATGCCATGACAACAACAACAATTCCAAAACTTGAACCAACAGTTCAATATCAATCCCAAAGAGTCATGATAAGCATATGTTAGCAACACCAACCTAATTTCTCAATCCTCAACAACATATTATAATCATGTTATAATAGCATACAATGGAATATCCCTCAATAATGTAATCCAAGACAATTCACAACCACAAAATATATTCAGCATACGATAGAAAACTCAATCACAATCAAACATATTCATCACATGCAAAACAACAAACAATCACGCATGACTCGAGACTCTCTAGGACATGAGTTACCCTTACCGTCAAACGTGTTGCATAAGCTTTCAATTCGAACCTGACATGATAAACATATAATAACGCTCAATCAGTCATTGGAAGGATGGAAAATCACCTCAAGAGGTTTTAAAACGATTTTAAAACAAAACAACAAACTGGGCTGACAGGGGCCCAGCGCCCATGCGCTGGCTCCTTGCCTGGCAGCACGTCTAGTGCAGAACCCTAGCGCCTAGAGAGTCCGAAATTCCAATTTTTCACACAAAAAGGAGTCTAAAAAGGTTTTCTAACATAGGTTCTTCATAAATAGGTTTCTTCTATCAAAACAACATAGATTTTCCAAAGGTTTAATGTTCCATAAACATTTTTCTTAAGGAAGGATCTCTTAAAAAAAGAAGGTTTTCTCAAAAACACAAGAGGTTCTTATGCACAAAGATTGCTTGAATAAGAAGATAACAAAGGTTCTAGGAAAAACGTTTCATCATGGGAACAACAACTCATCATATATACAAACTTCCAACATAATGAAAAGTAAGAGGGACCAACCTTGAGTCTAGACTGATCAAGAGGAAAAGAAATACGCTTGTACACCTCGAACTCGAGCAACAATCAACCGACGATTACGGCGACGACTGGAACCCTTTAATGATGGAACCCTTGGAAGGAAACGAGAAAGGAAGGAAAATAAATAATTCAGAAACATGGTTCAACAACCATAACTCTTGACGAGATTTAGGAAAAGGATTGCTCATCGTTAGTTCTTGGAAGAAGAGAGAAAGAGAATGCCTTCAATCTTTCAAGAAGGAAGGAACCACTCGAGTAACACCAAGAAGGAAAAGACTCCTTATTCTCCAAAAGGGAAAGTGTGGCTTGAAAAGCAGTAGCAACAAGAGGGAAAAGGATTTGATTCTCCATAAAGAGGTGAAGAACACGACAACAGCAAGATGGAAATGTTTTCAGCTCTTGAGAGTTAGGGTTTCTGTAGAGAGACTAAGAGTGTTGCTTGTTAAGGATAGAAAGAACTCATCCTTTTTTTTCTTCCTATCTATAGCTGGCCGAAACCCTAGGATGATAGGAGGTTTTGTTTCAAATTTCCTTCTTCTTATCTTTTATCTAAAATCTCTATCCTATTTAATTTAAAACACCCTAAGATATTGTTTTTAAAATAGAAACCAAATCTGATCTAATTAAAGATATTCTGAAATAATAACCACTCAATAACCAGCATTTAAAAACCAAATCTTCAGAAAATAATCTTCAAATCTCAGAAATAATCTCCTATCTTCAAACTCAAATAATAACAGAAAATAAAGTTTGCTCTAATAAAAGATATTCATAAAATAATCAATTATCAATCAAATCTAGAAACCAAATATGTGAAGATCTCATTTTATCCTCAACTCAAACTCGAGTAGGATATCCCCAAAAACAGATTCTGTTCAGAAAATTTGGCAAAACCAAACAATGTCTAACATGGATCAAACCGTGAACTATAAAATAGTCTAGGGATCAAAACATAAATATAAAAAATCGAGGGTCTTACAATTTCGATCGAGATTTGTTTTGTTTGTGTTCATGTTCCTTGCAGATCTGTTTTTTTTTTTTTTGTGCTTTTTGTGTTCATGCTCCTTACAGATATGGTTTTGTTGTTGTAGGCAATTGCTTCTTTCTGGGTTCCAGATTATTTCTGAAGTTTGTGTTGTTTTTGAATTTGGGTGAGGGGAAGAGGAAAATGTTCTAGATCGAATTTGGGTTTGTTGTTGTTGATGATGAAGAAGAAGATGAAAATCAAGAGATGAAAGTTTCTGATTTTTATTTTTGTTTTTTCATTATTTGTAAAAATAATTTTGTTTTAATTATATTTAATGTGTTTAAATTTGTTTATTTTTTATTTAATGAAGTGGCATCCTTGTAGCACCTAGTGGCTTGCTGCGTCAGATCCATGTCATTATTTTAACATACATAAGCTAGATCCGTCTGCTAATTAGGTAAAATTGACGCAGAAACCAAAATTGCACGTTCGCAAAATAAAAGGGACCAAGATCGCCAGTTTTAAATAAATGGGACGAAAATTAAACAATCGTGTTACATGAGGGATTAAAAGTGCAATTAAGCCTTTTAAATAATATCAATTTTATTTATGAAATTGCGACAAGTGTCACCACCTTATTAAATAGCTTCTTGGATGGTGTTCCTATTAAATAATTTTTTTATTTAAATTTTGAAAATTCAAAATGAATAAATTCATTTATTTTATTTTCTTTGTTTTGATTTTTCAGTAAAATGCTAGTATTATTGATTTTTCTTTAATTTTTAATTTTTTTAAAAATTTATTTATTTATGTGGTCACCCCTCAAATGGCTAGACTCACCGCGAGAACTATTGACATGACAAAATTAATGACAGGTAGACATGGAGACATTAATTGGACCCGTTTAAAACAATTTATTTTCAATGACTTACAAATGATTTTTTTTATAGGGATCAATTTAAATTCCTCTTTACAAATTAGGGTATGAAAAACATATTTAAACCTAAAAGATAAGTAGCATATATCTAAAAGGGTTGATTAATCTTTTTATCCTTTCACATGGCATTAATCTGTTATTTCTTTTAAGGAAGTTTCCAATATGAATTTCATAAGAAATTATTTTCAATTTAATCATATCATCACATATATATAGAAACTAAATTATTATATTGGAGTAGGGAATATTTATATTTAATGAGATTAACTTTCCGAAATATTTTTTTTTCAATTGGAAAACACAAATGTTATACCTTACTTAAGGAGAATTAAACATATATCACTTAAATCAATCATCCTTTTATGTATATATATAAATAAAATTCTATAAAATATTTATCTAAAGCCATAAATTGATTAATAGCTTGTTTATTAGAGGGAGGAAAGAGTAGAAAGAAAGAGGAAAGAGAGAGACGCAATATGTTAATTTGTTTTGCAACTGAGATGGAGAAGAGAGAAGTCAAACATAAACCATACTGCTTTTTGAGGTTCCCTCAATTTGTGAAGAAATGTGAAATTACCCCATTTTTCATTTCTATATCTTTTTCGGGTAACCCTAAACTACCAGAAAATGTACTTCATGTATCAAAAGTTATCAAAAACATTTTTCACCTAAAAAAAATCTTTTACTCTTCTTAGTCTCTATTAATCCCAAAACCACCCCACTCTTTATTCTCTATTTCTATCTTATCACGCAAGTTAATTTTATTTTTTTACCTCTTTTTCTTTATTTATCTTCTCTCTTCTCAACCATATGTATTTCACCAAAATCAAGTTCTTTTTTTCTACATATTCCCATCAAAAGTTCTTGAAATCTAGCAATGAGCTCGATTTTTTTGTTATCAAAGTTAGAGCCGATTATTATTGATGCTACAAAACCATTATCATTCTCACCAGCATAATCATTTTGGTCTGCCACTCCCCACCTCCCACTGACACCACATTGAGCAAATATTAATTCTTCCTATATCATTCCCTCGCAGCTATGCCTATACGTACCCTTTCTTCAGACTCAATTACTCGCCAAAAACAAGATGATATACACAGTGATAACATTGAAGCTTGAGACTGTATTGGTAGGTGGAGATTCCTGTTTAGCAACATTAACCCACTAGTCCACTTTAATAACATGAAGATTCATGATCTATCTCTATATTCTATAATAGATATGCAATAATAACAATAAGCTCGGAGATCCATTGCTACAAAGCTTTTGTTTCTTTGTCCCCGTACAACTAGACACCTCCTGTACCCTAAAGTTGATTCAAACTTCTAAATCTTTGAAACAAGCATTGAATATTTTCATTGCATCCCAACCACGTATAATGGCCAACCAGATATCATTCCATGTCTAATAGGAAATGAAGTAGTAACATGGAAAAACAAAAAAAGTAAGTCCTCAATTTCGTCCTTAATATTGCTTTGTGTGAATACATCAGAGGAAAAAATATGAGAAAAGAATATAGGAGAAAATAAGGTGATTTTTAAGTTATTTGAGTTGATAGAAAAAGAAAAGAAAATTAATGAAAGAAAAATTGAAGATAATATTTACACAATTTCCGTTACACTCTTTATTAATACAATACTAGTACATATTAGAATTGCAAAGAATATGAACGTGAAACACTTTTTCACCAAACTAAGGTATTTTCATTGCCCATTGGTTGTTTTCCTCTTATGACTACGAGCAGTGGTGGTGGACGCAAAAATTTTACGTTGTGCAGGCATTATACACATATAAATTTGTATCATTAAAAACATAACATATTACTAAGGACGGAACTAGAAAAATTAATGAAGAGGGGTGAAAATTTTAACCATGTTAATTTTTTTAGTGATAATTTCTATTATTAGTTACAAAACTCAACTAAAAGTTTACAAAGACCGAATGTATTATTAGTTATAAAATTCAATTAAAGAACCACATATCACCTCCAGTTGTTGTCGTTGCTCAAACAATACAAATTAGGTTAGTACCCCTGCAAAATAAGGGTAAATTGAATTTGGTTTCTTCGAAAAAATTTCATGGCTTTTAACCTCCAATATTATTGAAATATGTGAAGTTAGTCATTGTTGTACATTTTGTGGCGGTTTTGTGTCTTAGTGTAATTTTTAACCGCAATAAAATATTTACCTTGTGTTTTAGTGGTGGTTTAAACCGCCACAAAATGAATCGAGGGGTGAAATAAACCGCCACAAAATGAACCGAGGACTAATTCCACCCATTTCATTAATGCTTGGACTAAAAGCTATGAATTTTTTTTAGAGGGGTCAAATCAAATTCATCAATATTTTACGGGATCTAAATATATATTTAAGCCTACAAATTAAGAGAAAATTAAATGACAAATAGTGAGTTATATATGTTATGTTTAACAAACTAATATTCAATAGTGTTGTGTTAATGGACTTGGACCAAGTACTAACTTACTTTGGGTATTTGAGATTTTGGGGCAAAATGTCTTAATCCAACGCTCAGTGCAGATTCATCTTTTATGCAATGGGTATTAGTGTTGGAGTATTTCTCAAAAAGTGGCAGAACAAAGTTGACAAATTGCAAATTTTAATGGAAATATAAATAAATTTGTATAGCTAGGGGCATTACTTTTCTGGTGGGGGTAATTAAATATTTTACATTAAAAAAATGGGGGGAATTGCCCCACCTCCCTCTCAAGTAGGTCCGCCCCTGACTACGAGAAAAGTTAAATTGGTATTGTTTAGTTGTTCTCCCTTAATTTTCCATGCTCCTCATTTTTCACTCTCATCCAAACACATCAAAAAAGTTATTTTCCACTAATAGTTCATCCTACCAACTTTCTTCCTCACAAAATTCACCCAAACAAACAGAATGCAAAAGTGTAAACAGCCGACACCCTAGAAGAATGAAATACGTTCAGTCTAGTCTCTGATTATGTCAAATGTCGACTAAATTAGTGACCGACGTTTTATTTGACCATAAAAACTAACTTAACCAACGTTGGATACAAATAGGAACTGAGAGGTGTATTTCCTTCTTCTAGCTAGACACTAACTTGCCCATGCTTAAACTATTCAGAACGGAAATTGAGCATTTTATTTTAACAAACACAAGTTTTATTAGATTGAATTGAGCATTCACTAAAAAAGAAAATGAAAATGAGGGAAAGACAATAAAACTGGGCTACTAATTGCCTGAATATGAAAATGTATGTTTATTAGGAGAAAAAGTTTATGCACATAGCTTCTAGGTATTAACATTGATTATGAGAAAAGAGAAATTGTTCCAAACATATTATAAGTGTGCCTCCTTTTGCACCGGCAGAAAAGTTATTTCATAGAACTTAGTGCATAAGTGAACAAAACTCAACTTATGCTAACCCATGATAGCTAAGCACATATGTATATAGATACACTATAGATCTTCACGGTAAAAGAATTGATTCAGATGAAAAAAACTACTCCTAATAGCTTTTGTGGGAGATGAATTATCATTTTGGAAAACTTGAAGATGAATCCAAACATGCACTATATATATAAGTTGACACTAAGAAAAGAAATGCTTATGAAATAAACTATTGGTGCGTATTTGATACTAGTTGAATGCATCATGGATAAATTTTTAACCCAACTACAAAAAGAGTTTTATTCTTTTTCTTTTATCTTAAATGAGTGTGAACGTCGGCTTTCTCATATATCAGCAAGTATCCAAACATATCATATAAACTTATAGTAGTAAATTTTATGATAGGAAGAATAATTTTGAAATATCTGAACTTGATAAAAGAAAATCTCATCATCATTAACCATATATTGGTCTTGTTGTAGATAAGTTGAATTTTTATAAGAATGAGAATATAATTTCAAAGTTCAAACTCCCAAACTTCAAGAAAAGTCATTATTAAAAAATACCATAGCAATTTTTCGAACCGAAATATATCCTTCAAACAACGAAAAAAAGAGAAAATCTGATAATCTTCTACGATATGAAATAATTGAGTTAGCATGAGACTTTCATAATGAACTGAAAGATTAAGATCAAATAGAGGTGAAAAGAAGTGGACCCAGGTTGGGGTAAGTGTTTGCTCTTTACATTAACTTTGCCTTTAATGGGAATTTAATGATGGAGATTATGAAGATGTATGTTAATTATAGCAGTTGAAAAGAAAGCGACGAGACATGCGAGTCTGATTCAAGTTGGAAACGAGTCAACATCTACAGTAACTAACACACACTGATTAACTTTTTTTTATGATATTCCACCTTCGATATTCATAATGTATCAAGCGAAAAAGACTGGTTAAAGAGTTTTTTTCATTTGTCAAGAGTTTGGAATTAAGTTCCAACAACAACTTAGTTAAATGACGAAATGCTGAAGTACTGTACAAACTACTTAGTTACTTATTATATAATAATAGAAATGATAAAAGGTCTGCAAAAGTTGCAGTCAAAATACTAGTATGGAAACCCTAGCTAGCTCTTCAGCTGCTCTAATAAACACAAGTAGATGATAGGTTTCTAGCTACGAGTGACTGAAACTGAAAGGCTAGGGTTTCGCTTTTGGCCAGATCATTAGACCCCCCGGAAGGAGTGAAAGACTGCTATTCTCAGAACTCACCATTAAAAACTGAACTAACTCATCAATAGCTTTTTCAGAGAAAAATTAATTAAAAAATCTACACTAGCAATAATTCGGACATATCCTCTGTCATCATCAATTATCAATTATACTCATCAGAACACTCGTATCTTTTTGTGTACAATATTGGGTCAACAAGTCAAGGCATCAAACAGTAATTTGATTAAAAAATATTCTTCACAAACTTTGTAGTATATGTCCTTTTGAGAAGATTATGCTAGAGAAGTCATACTTGCCATCTTTGGATCTCGGTTAGGTGAATGGAAAAGTAAATTCGTCCAACTCAAGAACTGGATTCTGTTGGTTAAATGTGTGATAAAAATTTTGATTTCAATTTATGAGGTATTAAATGTTATTTTAGCCTGAAAATTAAAGATCCACTAGGAGTGCATAATGAAGAACTTTGTGAACAAAAAGAGAAGCAAAACTTGTATAGTGAGCCTCCCTTTCTCTTTTCTAAAATTGAAGGTTTCTCTCTAAAATTGATTACCACTTTCAAGCTAAAAGTCGTATAATGCTATAAACAATTTACATAATAAAATGGTTTTTTTTCCAATAAAAACATATATAAAGAAGAAGAAAAATCTATGGGTAAAGTTTAGATACAGAAAACTCAACGCATGCTTAAATACATGGTGAAACTGAAATCACGGTAGACGATCATAAAAGTGAAGAAAAGTTGCTCTTATTCGCCGTCATTTTAGTTATTTGTGGCCAATAATATCTACCCGAACTGGTAGGTAGCTGTGTACTTCTTAAACATCTAGTTAAACGTTTGACTTTGGGTTGCGTGTATAGAGAATGATTTATAGAATGATGTTGACCCACTTAATTTGATTTACAAATCTCGAGGAAATTAGTCACATAACCGCTAACTATAAAAATACCTTGAGAAACTAAAATTTTAACTCAGCAGTGATGTCTCATCTCATCTTGTATCTAAACATGTGCCTACTAAATCAGATACCATTAACAAGAATCTAAAATAAATATCAAAATCTATAGAGCATATTCTTTTGTGAGAGCATTCTTGAATCTGTCACAGCGAGAGATGGAAAACACAAAAGGAACCTTCCAAAAGATCAAAGTGTACTGCGAGATTATAAGAGAAAAAAAATCACAAAATTGAAGAGAAAATGTTGAAGCACCAAATAAAAGAAGAAAAGTACAAAGTACAAACCGTTCGTTCACCAGACTCTCTCTTCTTAATTTGATATAAATCTTCATACATAAAGAGTCTCCTTTAAGAATATGATAGGAATGCATGTAGCCTGAGACAGAGGGTTAAGAAAATTCATAATCAACTAAAAACCAAAAACACAAGTCAATAAAACATGTTTAGCTAGCCCAGGAAGTTCAATAGAGTTAAAATGGTGGTGATCACCGTCACACTAATAGTAAGCATTAAGATCTTAATTTCTATTTTAGAGAGAATCAATCATAGTGTGGAAGAAAAGAAAAGAGATGGAGCTAGGAGGAGAAGATTGCCAAGGATCTGTTGTGAAGTTATATATATAAACAGTAAGAAGAACCCATGAAACTCAGGATGGATAGCGCCAAGAACCGATATTAAACACAGTAGAACCTGCATCAATATATCATGGCGCTATCCCTCCTGAGCTTAACAGATTCTCCCATACTCTCTCTGTAGTGAACCTAACCTTGAAGAACATGCAAAAGTGTCAAAAATGAAGAAAAGAAATTCCGAGGAAGAGAGAGAAGGAAAGAACAGAAAAAGGCAAGTCATTTGGTGAGTGAGGGAGGAAAGGGAAGGAGTAACAAGACAATTTATAGGAGAGAAGGTACGTGAGAATTGAGATCAAGACTTGACACTACTCTCTATTAACAAAAATAAATGCATCATGAAAGTAGCGGCTTAATTAGACTGGTTTGTGATAAAAGTTATCAGAAGTTGCCCCTTCTAGTGTGTGTAAGTCAGTGTAGCTAGGGACTACGTTTTTTTCCCTTTTAAATTTGGAAGAAGTTTTAAATTATTATATATTTACACCTTACTTTCTCTGTTTTATCTAATTTTTCACTTTTTTTTCCTTTCTATTTTTCACATAATGAAGTACGCATGGTTCTATTTTCAATGTAATAAATCACATGTAAATATGTTCTCGTAATCTAAGTCATCCGATTTTTTAACTATAATGACTGCACTAAAAATTGTCTGGATACAACATTTTGTTCTCTTCTTCTCTTTCTTTCTGTCATATTATATTACAAATATTACATTTATTACTTATCTATCTCCTCCTCATATATTAGTCCATCTAAAACAAGAGTTGTGTAACCTAAGTTTTCTCTTTGTTAAACTAGACAAGCCTTTTAATGTTAACACAAAAATTGTGTCTACCAATATTATTTATTTGAAAAATATAGAGAGACTTTGATCGAATCAAAATCCTTTATACTTCATTCGAAAAAACGGTTAAGAATTTGATTATTATAATACATGGTTTGGTTTCTTAAGTTGTACGCTGCCAAGTGCGATATTTCTTGTTCTCAAAACTTAGAATACGGTGACGGAGATCAGGGGTGTGGAGTGGACTTGAAAGCTGAAAACCACGGAGGCACAAACACCTTAAATTTCTCGGATGTGGTAACTTTGCCGGGAAGTTACCAATAACTGGCATGAGTTTCAACGCCATTCAACTACTCTTGTAATGTAATGGTAACTTTGGATTCCCCACATCGAAAGTTACTTGTAAACAATCCATACTTTAACATTGAGGCTACTTAGTACTTACATTTGCAACTTTTGTTCTTTACATGTGTTAGGTTGTTCGAAATATAGTCACGGTCATTTTCATACATGATTTTATTGGAGTTTGTGATCTCATCTTTAGATAAATTTAGATTGTTTATCTAGACGAACAGTTTGTCACAATTATATTGAATAAGGATTTGATTGTACATGCTAAGTCTCAAGACCTAAGCCTAGTCATCCAAGTCCGACAGAACTGTCGAGTGTCAAATTTATCTAGTTTTCCAAATATTTTGAGTGTGATAAAAATGTGGAGTATCTCTCAATATAACCATCAAAAGGCATAGATTGGTAAATATGTAGTTCAGCATGGATTTTATGAGTAAATCATGAGCTAATCTTTAACTTGTTTATTTAGGAGTGATTTTGGCTTGAAGATGGTTTGAGCCATGGGAAAACAGTTGAAGATTGAGAATTGAAGTTGGCGTGATGATGGCTTGAGCCATGGAAAAACAGAAAAAAATTGAAGTTTGCATTGTTTGGAGTTAGCTCAAGAGAGCTTAAAACAGAGCAAAACGGAATCCTTAGCTCAAGAGCTTGCTTGAGCGACCATAGAACATAAAGTATTTCAGCAAGCTACTAGGCCAAAAGTCGTAGCGGCCGACCCAAATGGCATGCAGTCAAAGAAGTTGACGCTAAGGTTTATCGGACCGTACCAGATCATCGAGAGAGTTGGGCCAGTGGCTTATCGTATTGCATTGCCACATTTCTTGTCCAAGATTCACGATGTGTTGCATGTATCTCAATTGCGTAAATACGTTCCGGATCCTTCTCATGTCATCACTCAGGATGATGTTCAGCTGAAGGATAATTTGACGTTCGAGGTTCCACCGATGAGTATCGCAGATCGCAGGACCAAACAGTTGAAGAACAAGCAGATTCCGCTTGTCAAGGTGATTTGGAACCAGACGACGGGAGAAGCTACGTGGGAATTAGAGGAGAAGATGAGAGAACATTATCCCGCTTTGTTCCTTGACTTGTAGTTTCGGGGACGAAACTCTTTTAAGGGGGTGGTATTGTAAGACCCTCAATTCTGTGTAATTTCGCCTTAGTCTCTGTAATTCTTGTAATTATAGTTTGAATCTTTCGAAGTATAATGATTATACTTAGTCTTGAATCATTTAGTAATTCGAGTTAGTCTTAGTTGATATATTGGACTTTGCCCGTGTTAAATGTGTGATTTGTGTGTTGAATTATATTTCGTTTAAATCTTGGCTGAAATGGTGACGTTTTGGCAAGAAGGAGATGATCGTCTTAGTGATTTGGAGATGATCGTCTTAGTGATTTGGTGATGATCGTCTTAGTAACTTGGCAGACTCGTCTTAGTACTTTGGCAGACTCGTCTTAGTGGCTTGGCAGATGATCGTCTTATTAATTTGGAGATCGTCTTACTTGGAGATCGTCTTAGTCAGACTAGTCTTAGTGACTGGTTAAGCCGGTTACTTCACGCATTGTCTGGTCTGTCAGCCATTATTGTTGACCTAATGAGATAAGTGTCAGATGTCCTTGGGAACGATAAACTGCCGTTTTCATTGACTCGGAATATTTAAATCATTTCTAAGTCGGTTTTCTCACTCTATAAATAAAGAGCTTGTAGCAATGTATTAATCTTCAGTATCCTTCTAAGTCTTTCCTTCCTTCAAAGAAACCTCAGTTTTCTACACTCTTTGGAAATACTTGGTGTTGAAGTAATATCCGTTCATCTTCTTCGTGTTCGAGTTCTTCCTGTTCGTTGAATGACAAAGCTGAAGTTTCATCTCTCTTGATTATTTGAGTCATTCAAGGTTGGTTTCCTTTCCAGTTCTTATGTTAGAGCTTGTTATAATCTTGTTTTTCTAAAAAGTCCTTTGAATTCTGAAGAGAAACCATCTTTAATCAATTTTACAATAAGTTTTATCTATGAGAAAGTTTGGGTGTTGAAGAATAGAGCTTAAAATGATTTTTACGTGAAAAAATCTGTTTCTGGGCTCTCAGGCCGAGAGCTGGCACGTGAGCACTGGGTTCCCACGCACTGGCGTTGGGATTCTGCTAGAATACTGTTCACCAGACGATCATCCAATGCACGAGCGTTGGAGCATACTCTGTTCTACCCTGTTTTATGAAAAATTCTAATTATGATCGTTTTGAGTCCAGTTTTCCTTTATGTAAGACCCTCAAGTTTTGAGTAATTATACTTTGGTCCTTAGAGATCTTATAATTAGATTTTGGTCCTTTAAGTTTGGATATTTGTGTTTTAGTCCTTGGAATAGTCAAGGCTGAATTGGAATTCCGCATTTAAGAGCTTTTAAGGAGGTTTTGGAATTTAAATTTGAAATGGGGTCATGATGACTTGACTTAGAGGATTATAAGAGTATGGTGTTAATATTTTTAACAAGAAGAGTTGTGGCTTAGTGATTAAGACTTAGGCATTTGATTGGCAAGGCTTGTGTTCGAATCCTAGTGATGTAGGTTTTGATTTTAATCAGATTTTTGATGGTTTTAAGGATAATTTCGAATTTGAAGTTGTAGACAAGAGTTTAATGAGGAGAAAAGGAGTTACAAGCTGAGTTTGAATGGGTTGAATGGTATTAAGTGAGTTTAATGCTTTTCGGGGGTTACGAAAGATTGTTAAGTTGGTGTAAAGGGAAATAATGGGCTTGTCTATGGTTTAATGAGGAGTGAAGGGGGCTGAAATCAGATTAAAGGGGAGGGATGGTCGTGCTCCTCTCCCCTCTCCATCTTACTTCTTTTCTTTTTCCCAAATTGCTATCATTTCCTTGCTTCTTCACCCAAAGAATTTCCCAAAAAGACTTAGAACTCTAGTGCTGTTTTTCTTGAAGAGTTGCTGAACCTGGGTGCCATTGTGGGTCGATTCTTTTCTTCTATTGTGGTCCTCACTCTTGATTCTCAATCCTCTCTCAAGTGTCCAGGTGATAGCCTAATCGGTAAGAGATTAAATTCTCCAAATTCTGAGTTTCTTGGTGTTCAACTCCTGCCTTCTTTCTAGAGTTAATTGATTGTAGTTCCAACCTTTTATTTTCATAAATCTTGAGTCCATTTCATTCTGGAAGAGGCTAGGGTCGTGCTACACACAAACTTGATCAACTCTCTCAAACAAGGTTGGTATTCTCCCCATTCTTTCGGTTCAAAACCTAGTTGTCTTCCTTGAACAAATGACTTTTAAGAATTTAGGAACCTTTGGATTTTTGGGAAGAAACTTGTTTATTAGGTCTTGATATGGATTGTAATCATGGAAGAATTTTATTTTTGAAAGGAATTGGTTAAAAATGGAGTTTCGGGTGAAAAACATGGTTTTTAGGGTTTGTGGCAGGGAGCCAACGCATGAGCGCTGGACTCCTAACGCCTGGGCATTGGAATTCTGCCTAGTTCGTGTTGCCAGACAGGGACCTAACGCTTGAGCGTTGGAATCCAACGCTTGGGCGCTAGGCCCCTGACAGCAAGTTACTGTTTTGGACTTAAATCTTGTGGAGTCGGTTTCTGGTCTTTTCCTTGATTGTTGATGATTGTACACACATGTTATCATGATAGGTTGGAGGTCAAGACCAAGCAAATGAATAAAAGGTAAGGGTAACTCTGGGTCTAGATAGAGTCAGTTGTGCTTTACATATGATTTTGCTGTTGGAAATTACTTTGTTTGTTATGATGGAATTGTTGGTATTGTGATGCTTGGAATTGAGAATTGTTTACATGATTATGTTGAAGATGATGAAGTTGATTATGTTATATTGACAATTGTTCATTCATGATGATGTTGAACATGTTGGCATGACATATGCATTTTTTTTGGGGCTAATGGCGATGAGATGGGTTTTAGTCCCATGGGATCGTGGTTAAGGATGATGAGATGAGTTTTAGTCCCATGTGATCGTGCCTTAACTTGTAGTTGCATTGAGGACTCATAAGCATGGGTTGTGTTTGTTGTTCATGAGGAAATGAGTATATTGTTGAAGGAGTTGTTGTATTTTGAAGATATTGTTGCTGTCACTTATGTTAAGTTCTCTTCAATATGTTGATTGGTATTTGTTGTTTGTTTTAAGAGCTAACCCTTTCTGTTTGTGTTTTGGCGCTTAACGCCAGAAAATAGACAGGGTGTTGATCATCGTCTCTTGAGGAGCTTTACGGAATCAGAGTGCGCATTGGAAGCGTGGGAGATTCAGAAGAAGATGACGAACTACGTTGTTATTATATTCTGTTTTTATTTATTTGTTTTTGGGCTCGCTGTTGAGCATATTTCCTTTGTTGTAATATTTTCCTCGTTTTGCTTCCGCGTAATAAAATATTATCTATGGGGAAATATTACCTATATTATTTAAGTAATTAAGAGAGACGAAAACCCTTTTGAAAAATTGAGTTGTTTTTCTGAGAGGTTTTAATTTCCGCGAATTTACTATGTGACCCTCAACCCAAAATTGGGGCGTTACACTTTAAGATTGTATCATATCCTTATAATAGTTAATTAAATGAGTTTATATGCTATTTCTAGGTTGGAGATCAAGTGTATGCAACCTACCCGAAGGTAAGGGTAACTCACGTCTTAGTGTTGTGTCGTTGTGATGCTTTGTGACTCTGTTTTGAGGATGCTGATTGTGTTTGCCTCTGGACTTATTCTGGATTTTTTGTCATTGATGTTGTAACTTGTTGAATATGTTTACATGTGATTGAGATTGAATTGTTGGGATATATCATGATGAAAATGTTTTTCAAGAAGAACTGATTATATTATGCATATGTTGATAGTATGAATGTAAATTGTGTGAACCATTGGTGTATGAGGATTCTGGAAATCGTGGGGACTGTTAGTTCCTGGGGATAATGATTATTTGTCATAGCATATGCATTATATATATAGGATTATGTTGATGTGATAGCACTTTGTCCCGTGGGATCAACCGATGGTGATGTGGTGACATTTATAAACTAGGGTGTAACAAATCTAGAGAACAAAGTGCTGACTTGAGCGTCAGAGTGCCTTGTAGATACTCATCTCCAATTCTCACTTGATCGGCAAATACGAAAAGGTAGTGATGCTTCCGCACAAGAGCAGCCCAACGAAGCACCCTTTTTATATTGCTAAACGTCCTTATTTATGTTGGGTAATCTCTAATATACAAGAATAAACTCAATACTTAATGGAGCTGCAATAACACCAAATAATATAATCTCATACCATAGCACTCAAATAACGTCAACATACTTAACAAAGTGTCATTTTGTGCTCGTTCTTTACTCTAGGGATTTTGGTGTGAACAATTTTATTAGGACCTATATATAAAAATATTTAAAAATAGAAAAGAGTGAAAATGTAATAAGATTTTTGTAATCAAAAGTGAAAAAAAAAAACTATTTTCTAAAACTCAATAGGCCGTATCTTTTTCAAATGATATTAGCACATATCTCTTACGATTTTTATAAATATTATATAAATTTCATTTTCAATTTCTATCAAAATACCCTCACAATATAATGCAAATTTAACATGTACAAGGAATTAAATGAAATCATTATGGGATGTTGGGCAACAAGAGTCATAAAATTTTGAAAGGTCTTACATTTAGTTAAGAGAGTAAATCAAAAGTGGATTGGAAACCAGTCACATTGTACCATCTTTTTTGCTTAAAATTAATAGTAAATAGATAAAAATAAAAAATTATAACTTCATTTCATTAATTGGTAGTTCAATATGTACAAGAGGTATTGCTTATATAGGAAAACAAAAAAGAAAGAGAACGTAGCTGTCAAAGAACAGCTGCAGCTATCAAAGGACAGTTGTTCAATAAGGACACGATCAAGGAATCTTCCAAATAACAAATTCGGTGATCCCAAGGACCGACAAAATGATGATTGAAAGTGTACTGCAAGGAGACAGAAAAAAATATGTCATGCAGTGTTGCATTATAGCTAGCAATCGTACTACCAGAAATTCTCAGACGCCATTTACAATAGCAGTAATACCAGATGTTAGACGATCCCATAGGCCATAGATCTCAAAAATTTGATTTTATTTGTTTATAACAGTATATTCCTAATAAAAATTAACCTTAATGTATTAGATGCATGATTGATACTTCTTACTTACACTTAATATTCCAACATGGGTACCTCTAATTTAGAAGATTCTTCGCTATCACTTCAAAGATAGTGCTAGAACGTGAAAGAATGTTATTATGAAGGCATTTGCTTTGTCATTAGGAGAATATGACTAAATCTAGTAGATAAGTTTCTGTCTTGATAACAGATATTCTTCTTCAAGCATCATTTTGTCTTTTGAAAACCCCAAATGGACCAATCTTATTGTAAGCTCATTTTCAAGCACTGAAATCCGTATTTATATTATGCATAATATTGTTAGTTGGTGAAACTGATATTTCATAAAGAATTTTATCTATGACATAAAAACAGCACCATACCTTGCATTAATTTTGTTGATATGAACCTAATTATATTAATTAACTAATCAATAATTGACTCATTATACTGGCTTCAATTATTAATATCTGGAACTTGCTTAGTGGTGTTCATATGATGGACTAAAACTCTACTTCTTTTCCGGAGCAATTTCACTAATTAAAAAGAGAAATATAACTGACTTGAAAATTCTCCATGGCTGGTGCGAAATGGCCTTTTGTAGTCTTCATTAGAGGAAAGAACAGAAACATATACTTTGTTCAGAGTAAAGAGCTTTGGGCTACAAGTCATACATTACCTAGATATGACATAAATAGTCTTTATAAGTGTAAAGCAATCTTCAACTCTTAATCTAGTTTTTGTGGTTGAGTTAAGCCTTCTAAATTCTAATGGTATCATACCCTACATCCTAAATTTGTTAGTTGGTGGACATGTATTTGGATCACCCGTAGATGTCCAATGTTGTATATTTCACGCTTCAGATATTTCAGCCCTACGCGTGTGAGAGTGTTAGAGCTGGATAAGCGGTTTGGCCCGCCCCACGTTGGCCCGCCCCGCATTGGCCCACAATTAAACAGACCTCTATTTTAGTGGTTCGTGTCCACCCCGCGGTTCCGCGGCCAGCCCGCGGGCCATGAAGCATATTTTAAAATAAAAACAAAAACAAAAATTTAACACTAAACAATCGGAAATTTAGCAGCAGAAAAAAAACCCTAAAAATTACTAAATTAGAGACTCTAAAAAATAGTTGAATTTGTTGTCCAAAGTTGTCAAACTTTGTAGAAACATAAAACTCAAGTCTAACCTTGCATTACCATAAATAAGTCTTACAAATCCAAAAAAAAAAAATGTCTTGTGAAATACTCAAATACTTGTCTTATATAAAGAAGTCTTACAAATCTAAAAATAAAGTCTCATACAAGTCTTGCAAATCCAAAAGTCGAACAAACAAGTCTTGCAAATCCATAACAAACCAAAACATCAACTATCCTTATCAAATCCAAATCATGCATCAATCATCAATTCTTCATTACAACATTTGACCCTTTATTGGATGTAGGTGGCTCCATTCTTGCACTTGACCATCTATTGGATGTAGGTAGCTCCATTATTGCACTTGACCCTCGATTGTATGTAGATGGCTCCATTCTTGCATTTGACCCTCCATTGGATGTAAGTGGCTTCTCTATTGGATTAAACTCCTCATTTTCATCTTCTTCTTGATCTCCTACAACTCATATACAAATGTTAATGTTATAAGTCATAAGATATTTAAAAGGTGAAAAATAATTCAAGGTATGATTTTGTAAACATTTCATACATTAAAGAATGCAATAATTACCTTCAACATCAAATCCTAGCAACCAATTTCTTATACAAATCAATGCTTGCACATTCTTGGGGAGAAGAGAACTTTGATATTTGTTGAGAACACGAGAACCAAAACTAAAAGAGGATTCTGATGCTACACTTGTAATTTGAATGCTTAATATATCACAAGCCATCAATGCAAGGATTGGATACCTTAGTTTATTCTCCTTCCAATATTGCAAAAGATCAAGATTTGGATGATATTGAGAAGAAATTCTTGGATCATCCAAATAGGTATCCAATTCGGTCTTTCCCACTTGTGATACATGTTGATTCTCATATGTGTTAAATCTCTACATAATAACCAAGACACAAGAATTAATGAATTTTAAAACTAACTAAAAATTTAAATAAATAAAGACTAAATAAAAGGAGTAAGCAATACTTACATTCAAAACATTTTTGGTACAAGAACTACTAGGTTGAAATGAATTAGAAATGTCACTACTAGTTTGGCTCTCTGGTGTATATTGAGTTGTACCATCACCAAAATTATGGACATACTCATTAAATAGAGCATACAACTTTTGTTTGACCATCTTCATCTTAGTTTGGTGAGCCGTTGCATCAAGTCCAATCTCAGAATAACAAAAACGAACATGAAAAAATTCACCATGACAACGAACATGAAGGTTTCTCTTATTTTGGATAAAGCCTCACTAGCAACTTCCAAACCATCTTGAACTATAAGGTTTAGTATATGTGCACAACAACGAACATGAAAAAATTCACCACGACATAACAAACCATTATTATTCAGCAACCTCTCTCTCAAATACTTTTCCATGTTGTCATTAGATTTTGCATTATCCAAAGTCAATGAAAAAAATCTTTCCTCGATTCCTCAATCCACCAAAAAATCATTCACAATCTTAGACAACTCTTGCGCAATATGTGGAGGAAGGAAATGACAAAAGTTCAGGATTTTATTGTTAAGTTTCTAATTTTCATCAACAAAATGAGCGGTCAATGAAATATAACCAGCAGCAGTATAAGAAGTCCACACATCAGAAGTCAAACATATTCTACTCGGAACTTTAGCCAACACTTCTTTCAATTTTTTTCTATCTCTCTCATACAAGTTAACCACATCTATCGTGGAAGCATGTCTAGAGGGTATCTTTACTTTAGGATTCAAATATTTCAACAACTCTCTAATTCTCCTATATTCCACAAAAGAGAAAGCAAGGTCATGCTCTATGATAGACATGGCTAACATATCACACACAACTTTGTTATCCACTTTTCTAGCTTGCAATTTGCCAGCTTGATCAAGCATTAGTTTCATGAAACTTTGGAATCAATTTACACACATTTATGTGACGCTTCAAAGTCGAAGTTCCATAATCATGACCACCACATACATACTGCCTCCCACAAGCCTTACATTCAGCTCTATTTTTCCCATCACTTCCCACACCAACTGTAGTAAAGTAATCTCAAACACTAGATATGAGTTTCCTCACTCTCTTCACAGTCTTACAACCTTCTTTGGTCTCCTTAGTGAGATTT
Source organism: Acmispon strigosus (assembly GCA_030819835.1). Taxonomy (NCBI): domain Eukaryota; kingdom Viridiplantae; phylum Streptophyta; class Magnoliopsida; order Fabales; family Fabaceae; genus Acmispon; species Acmispon strigosus. The sequence goes on along the minus strand of JAUAMA010000005.1, from coordinate 39,349,493 downwards.
TCAGTTTCAAGGTTCAAAGAATTATCGTTAGAAGCACCCTCATTAACACTTTGATCCATGACCATTTCATTCATATTGCTATTGGAATCAGTAGAATCATACATATTTTCAATTTCAACCTAAATCATGTCATAGAAAAACAGAGCCCATATTATCATAAAACCCCCAAACATAATAACAATTAACAAATCAAACAACAAGATCTTCTCAAGCATCTATAGACTATTATTCACAACAACTATTATTTAGGGGAAAGATTTAAGCTTTGATTTGGGTGGACAATCTACTTTGATTCAAGGCACTACTTCTTACACGAAAATACTGGACAATCTACAAACAAGGGAGAGAAGACCTTACCAGGAGCGGCGGCGCTGCGAAAAAACGTGACAACGGCCGCGCTGTGAAGTGCGAATAAAGGCGACGACGGTGGCGCAGCAAACAAGGGCGGCAACAACGGCGCTATGAAGTGCAACCAAAGGCGACGACCATGGCTGGGGTTTCGAGAGGCGATGACGGCGGGCTGGGGTTTTGAGAGGGAGGAGGAAAGTTAGGGTTTTTGATTTTGAGGTGAGGCTTGAGTGCTTGAGTGAGAGTCTGAAGAGTGAAGTGAGAGTCCGTGACACAATTTGTTTTTGTTTCTATTGGGCCTGATTTTTAACTTGCTGAACTATTGGGCTGAACTTAGAGCTGGTCCTTTTTTTTGGAATTTTTTTAATTAGCCCGTGGATCAACCCGCCAATCCGCGGTATAGCCCGCTTAAACCCGCGGTCTAAACAAGCCAGCCCGCTTAGGCCCACTTTTAAACATACTAGCAATCACCAGGCTACAGCCCGCGCATATGGCGGGTTGGCCTGCGGGTTTAAGCCTGTTTGCCCAGCTCTAGAGGGTGCGTTAGAAGTCTCATATGGCTAGAAATCACTGCATCATAAAAGGGCTTTAACAACGGTTAGTTTTGCCCTTTTACAGCGATTCATAGTTGCTGCGAATCTCGACGCTGCAAAAACCTTTACACCACCAGTTGACAACCGCTGTAAAAAGTCCGCCTTTTACAGCGACTCACACATATCAATCGCTGTAAAATCCAATTCACTAAAGCGATTTTCTATTACTAACCGGTGTAATTGGTAAACTACAGCGGTTTTCCAAGAAGCCGCTGTAACTATGCTTCTTTTTTTTATTTTTATAAGCTCAGCCTGAAATAACACAAATTATATAATTAATTCACTTTTTTCGACACAGTCCCTGCTAGTTCAGTCATAAAATCATCAATTTCTAAACTTCATCCATATCAACACCAATATATAAATATCAACACAAATCTTCAACCATATATAAAAAATATAACTAACAATGTTTTTCGGATCTCTTTTAAACTTCAATCTGATGCCTCAGTGCATCTGCTATTGGGACTTCTCTATTTTGCTGAGCCTCAATAAATATTTCCACAACAACCTTACGAAGAAAAAGAATCGAAACCTGCATGAGAAAAAGAGATCAAAGCATTGAACAAATTAAAAGGCGTGAAACCGAACTAAGGTTTCTTGGTTTATACCTGTCACATGCTCAGATTTGGGCATTTGGCTAGATGCTTCTGCCATTTATCCATATACCTTATATTCTTCGTAAAAGAAATAAAAGACTGGGCACGGGACAGCACACTTGCAATAAGGGAATTGGTTTCACCACCATCTTTATTGGTTCTGCTACCACCTCTGGTTCAATTATCATTTTATTCTTGAATACAAATTTTATTCCCTACATATCTCTTATCACCTTCACTTCCTTCCTCACTACCTGTCATTTACCACCAGGCACGGATGCACGTTTAAGGCCATGGGGCAGCTGCCCTCACATGGTTTTGAAAAACTTTACTAGTAGTATACTTAAGTATAAAGAGTTTGAGTTTTATGTTGCCACATGTAGTAAAAATTGCTCCCACACAGTAATTGTTTCATAAAGCTGAATTTTTTCGTCATTTATCCTAAATGTTACACTCTTGTAAACGTGTTGGGCATCCATAGTGTTTGTAAACGTGTTGTCTTTTTATTTCTATTGAGTTTTTCCTGTTTTTAGCAATTTGATTCTTGGATTTGAGGGGTGTATTTGTTATTTCATATTTCAATTTTCAAATTAGTTTGCAGAAACTGAAATGTGACATACAATTTTCAAGTTAGTTTATGTTTGTTAGAAAGGTTGTGGTTTGATTTTTGGACTTTTTTTAAGGGATGTTTTTAGACTTAAATAGAGAGCATCTAATTTGTCTTGACATGTGCATTTCATTGAATAGTTTATTCAATCATTGTGAAATTTATAATTTGACTGAACTTTAATGCCATTGATTTTCTGTTGTGATATTAATTGTGATAAGTCTCACATTAGAAGGGAAAAAACGTTGAACATTTTATAAGTGAGAGAACCCAAGCATTCAATGCCTTAAAAAATTGGATTCAAGATGTGGTGTTAAATCTACTTGTGGTTTACTTTTTAATCCAATATGAAGATCCCCTTAATTTTTTCCCCATCTATATTTTTCGTTTCTTTATCTTGCAATGATTTTTTTTTCAAAAGAAAGTACTTGAGCAACCATCTTTTCTTCTCCTTCCTTCCTTCAAAAACGAAAACCATCTTCTCTTCAACCTCAAGCAATTAATAAGCCATTGGGTCCAAATGATTGTTTAGTTACTTATCTAGGGAGATGAATGCTTAAGTGATTGTTTAATTACTTACATAGAGAGATCTTTTTTATTGTGTTGATAATGAAAGAATTGTGCAAAGTCTTCAGAATATGAGAATCTGTAGAGAACAATTATGATATGCTTTCAAACTTTTAATAGTAATATATTATGTTTTTCTTGTTACAATTTTATATGTACATGTTGCCCCCACAACTTAAAACTTCTGGATCCGTCACTGCTTACCACCATCCCCTTTCCTTTCCTCATCACCATTCTCACATCCATCCACTTTCATTATTCACCTTCACAACCACCATCATCTTTCTTTTCTCCATAATCATAATCTTCCCTCATAACTATCCTCATCCAACTTCAAACCAACCTCACCCTTCATCTTCTCCATCCCACCCATCACATTTTCCAACCTCCCCCCATATTTAATGTCATTTTTTAAAGTTTTTCACGATTTGAAAAATCATTGCACTTATTTCACACTTACTAGTAAGTGCGATTTTTCCACTTATTTCACACTTACTAGTGCGATAGTATATATTAATTTTTTTTCCAAATAAAACAAGGTGTGTCGCACCTATAAGTGCGACCAGACCTATAAATTCGCACTTACAAGTGCAATTCTTTTTCAGATCGTGAAAATTTTAAAAATTCGCTGCAGGCCTCATATATCATCATCATTATCTCTCCAGGATTTTTGACACACCTTGCTTTATTTTAAAAAATTAATATATACTATCGCACTTGTATGTGCGAAATAAGAGGAAATAAGTGCGAATTTGTAGGTCTGTTCGCACTTATAGGTGCGACACACCTTATTTTATTTTTTAAAAAAATTTAATATATACTATGTGCGAAATAAGACGAAAACTCGCACTTACAAGTGCAATTTTTTTTTTCAGATCGCGAAAAACTTAAAACTTAACATCGAGAACACCCACAACAACCACAAGCAAGTACAGAACTTGTGCTGAAGAAGAAGAAGGGTGGGTTGCAGGTTCAGCTTGAGAGATAAGAAATGAATTCTACAGGTTGAGTGGGTTGAGAGGACAATAGGAGAAGAGAAGAAGAAGGATTGTAATTTTTTTTAACAATTTAGTTTTTTTTGTTTTTTTTAATTTAAGGATATTTTAGGTATTAATAAAATAGAGGGATGGTGAGAGAACCAATGGAATGGTGGTGGAACCAACTCCCTTGGAGTAATTCAATATATAGAAAATGAGCAATCAAATTCTCCCACTATATCAAGAAACTGAACAGAATGCCTCAGTAAGCCTAGGCTAAGAAAATGATATATTCCTCTATATGGATGAGGATCAACTCTAATGGGTTCTTTTCTTTCTATTTCCTTTCATCCACTCTTGATCTTTTTACACTAAGAATCATTTAATGCTCTTTATTCAAAAGGAAAGCTCAAGCAATATGAATAATCTTAAATATACACTGTGTAATTGCAAATCAAGCAATTTGAGGATCATTAGCTAGCTACCTGAGAATAGTGCCTGCAGAGGACCAATTATTCGTTATAAACAATTGATTTCTTTCTTATAAGCTATGTTTGAAATGTAATTGTGATCTCTCATAGTTTACTTTACAGTTCATGATGGTTAACTAAGTTTCATGTTGCAAGGGAGATCTTCCCATATTTTATTTCCATTGACTACATAGACATATATAGTCATTTAAAAAGAGCACAGAAATAAAAGCAATTAAAAGTTTGTTCTTGTCTCTTCTCATTCCCTTCTTTATTCGTTTCAGAAACTACAATGAACACTACACCACATGTCATTATTGTTACAAAGAGCTTGAAAGAAAGAAAGCGTACTGGGGTACCAGCGGCTGTGTGGGACAAGCAGTGCGAGCTGCCAAGAGTCACCGGTGCTGTCGGCTGTTTAATGACGGATGGTAGCTGAGAAATTGGAGGTGACAAACGACGGCCTTAGACCCCGAGAAGCTGCGAAATGGAAACACTGAGCAGGTGGATAGACTGTGTGCGTGGAAGCGGCGCAACCGGAGCGGTGGCGGGAACCTAGGTGGCCAAGAGGTACTAACGGTGGTGAGCGGTAGGGCCTGAGAGGGTATATGCAGAGCTTGAGGTTTGTAGAAATCAGAGTGTATGTTTATTCCAGCCGCTTAATTTTAGAGAAAATTATTTTTTGGCTTAATAGCACTTTTGGTCCCTCACTTATCACGATTTGACACTTTTGGTCCCTAACAAAAAAATTAGCCTAAATGGTCCCTCACTTTGTCAAACAGTAGCAATTTAGGTCCCCCGTTACTATTCCGTTAAAAAACTAACGGTTTCCGTCAAAAATTAAAAAAAAAATTTAACGAAAAAAAAAAATTGAAGTGAAGGAAGACGAAGGAGCGGAGCAGCAACACCACCCTAGTGATGGAGGAAGGCCAGTAGTAGCAGCACCTAATTCATCATCTTCACCTTCTTCAAAATCAGAAACAAGCTCGAATCGAAACCAGAAATTAACTCAGTAGTTCACCTTCTTCTTCAGCAAACCCATAAATTCATCAACTATAAAAAACCAAAACCAAAAAACTTAACAAAACCATAAAACCACCCAGAACTTCATCTTCTTCATTGATTTATTTAAGAATATTGCAATCCAACATGAATGAGAAAATCCAAAATCATCTTCGTCCGAATCCAGAACAAGGAAGAAATCCAGAAATAAACAAGATTTTATCACAGCAACAAACTAAGTTTACAAACCAAAATTTTCCAACATCCAAAATCCAAGAAAGCAAAAACCAAAATTGTCATCCAAGAACACAAGAAGAAACAGATCTAGGTTTTAATCTCACTTTCATATCTGAAACTATTGGCCTTCTTTCTTTTCAACGACCCATTGCAAGCCTCTCACACTCCTCAGATCTGAAACCATGGCGACACCAGACGGCGGCGGCAACGGCAACGGCAACGCTGACATCATGAAGGAGAGGGAACGAGCGGCAGCACGATGAAGGAGAGGGAACAAGCGGCGGCGGCAGCTCCTGGAGAGGAGCGGCGGCGTTGCAGGGTGTTGGAGAGGAGCGGCGGCGGCGCTTCCAGAGGAGGATGAGGGGCGGCGGTTGGCGTTTCATTGTGAGAGAGGGAGAACGAAAGGGGAGGTGCGGCGGTGGGTGAGGAGAGAGAGGGAAGAGAGAGAATGGCGGTGGGTGAGGAGAGAGATGAGGGAAGCGAAGGAGAGAGATGAGGGAAAGGAAGAAGAGAGATGAGGGAAAGGAAGAAGAGAGATGAGGGAAGGGAAGATGAAGATGCGGCGGTGGTGGTGGTGGCTAGGGGTGAGGAGAGAGGGGGAAGAGAGAGAATGGCGGTGTGTGAGGAGAGAAATGAGGGAAAGAGATGAAGATGAAGAATTTGTCAGAGAGAGAGAGGGTTTTAATTTTTTTTTCTTTCAAAAAACCGTTAAATATTGACGGAATAGTAACGGAGACCAAAACTGCTACCGTTTGACAAAGTGAGGGACCATTTAAGCTAAATTTTTTTGTTAGGGACCAAAAGTGTCAAATCATGATAAGTGAGGGATCAAAAGTGCTATTAAGCCTGATTTTTTTTAATGAAAAAATTAATTTTTTAAAAATTTTAACGCTTTTTAAAAAATCATTATTTAAAAAAAAGTTAAAAATAGATTATTTGGAAAAATTATTTTGATTAGCTTATCAAAAAAATTTATTATAATATATTGTGATAGATGAGAGAGAAAATAAAAAAAAAGTGAATTTAATTAATCTAACCAAACACAAATCACCTTATGTTTTTTTCAAAATATCTAAAGTTAATCTCTTTTTTTAGACAGCTAAAAATCATTTTTTTTAATCTGAAACAAATACATTTTCAATTAATTAAAAATAGTTTATGGCTTCTTTTTGACAAAATTAATATATATACTCCGATTTTGTCCGGAGGAACGGCTATAAATGGTAAACATTTTACGGCGATTAGCCTTAAAACCACTATAAAAAGGGAGCTGTAACGTGAATATGACATATAAGGATAGAGTAGCCATTAACTGTCAAACTACCTTTTGTGGTTGAGCTAAGTCTTTTAAATTCTAATATTTTCAATTATAAATTTAGATAAAAAAATGGTAAACAACAGTAGCTGAAAATTCGAACCTTAACTCTTGCGAAAAAAATGATAAGTGACCCTTAAGAGAGAGAAACGAACGAATTTATATTCTAAACTCGGTCCTAATCGCATGATATGAATGAAAAGTTAAAGTGCTTTATTCTATATTAGTAGGAAAAATTAGGAGTTACTATAAGAGGTAACTATACGTTAATTAGACATTAGACAATCAGCAATTTAAATGCCAAATCCAGAATGGGTTCAGTACGAAGAGGATATTCAAATCCTAAAGAGTTCTTCCCTAATCATTATCGTGGAGAATAATTGCGAATGAATGTTATCATAATACTTAAGCTCCCTAAGTGCTATTTGAGCCAGAGAGCTATTTGATTCACGTATTATTCTTTCATCCTAAATTTTTATATACCAATAAAAAAATAATACTTTAGGCTTGTTTGGTTGTCAAAATGAGATGCTAAATTTTATGGTATTATATATATATATATAGGGGGCGTATCTAGTAAGAGCGATGTTTATTATGAGAGATGAGAGCGTTAAATCATGGCCGTACAACCATTCATGAGTGGTTGAGATTAAAAGTAGTTTAGTGGTCACATGACTTTTTAAAAAAGTCACATGCCATTTTGTTTTAATCTTGACCCTTCATGGTAGATCTAATGGCTAAGATTGAACGCTCTCATCTCTCATAATAAACATCGCTCTCACTTGATACGCTCCCTATATATATATATATATATATATATATATATATATATATATATTATCCTATCATGTGTTTAAGGTAGATTAATTAATGGTAAGCTAGGATATAAATCATAAGAAAATGATGAATTTCACTAAATATAAAATTACGTATTATATTTTAAAATTGTATTATTTTTCATATTTTTATAAATGAGTCTAATTTTGAATTAACTAAAATTAATATTTTCCTTTTCTATAAATTAGTAATTTTCAAATTAGAACTATATATATATAAGGACCAAATAAATTTAATTTAGTAAAAGAAAGGTATAAATAAAAAATTAAGTAAATTTAAAATTATTATTAAGATTATTTGTTACTTTATAAAACAGTCTACTTTTGAATTATAAAATTATATCAATGGCAAAATAATTTTCACTCTGTAATAGAAAATGATAAGGAAGAATTGATATGTTTTTAAATCATTAAATCAAGATTTTAAAGTTAGTGTCTATTTTATTTTTATTAATATTTATTATTATTAAATTATACAAGCAATAAAATAATTTTAACTCAGAAGTTACAAATGACAAGGGAAATTTGTCTATTTCATTATTTTTATATAAATAATATTAATATTTTTATATTTTATAAACTAGTCTTTTTTTATTAAGACTACATAAGTAGATAAATAATTTTAATTGAGTTGTAGAAAGTGATAAAAATAAAACTAATTAATTTTAAAAGTATATGATAAAAATTGGTATTTTACTTTTTAAAATTAGTATATTTAATACGATGCTGACATTTACATGATCACCAAGTGAGTTAGGGCTTCGAAAATCATGCATGTTTGAATCAACTTTTCTATTTCCTCTTAGAATCAATTATAGGGTTAAATATGTTCCAGGTCCTTGTGGTATAAAATCGCATGTAAATTGACCCATGAAAACAAAATTTAAAGCTTTTGTCCTTAAAAAAATTATTTTAAATAAGGACTAGTGACGTTATAGTGCTTGATGACCCTTTTTTTTCCCACTCACCTACCTATGGTGGACTTACTCAGTTGAAGGGAGTCCACGTGAACATTTCGCATTAGTTTTGGTTCCTCCAAATTTTCTTTCATTAGTTTTGGTCCTCCTCCCCCTTTCCACCTTCTTCTTCTTCTTCCTCTTCCTCCTCCTCCTCCTCCGCCACTTCCACACTCACCCCAACCCTTACATTCTTCCTCTTCCTCCTTCACCCCTTTGATCCCTTCTCCCACCTTTCTTCTTCTTTCTAAACACCATAGCCACACTCTAGAGACGCCATTTCACTGAGAACCTCATCTTTGAGCGAATAGATAACCCAAATAGATAACCCAAATCACTCAAACTTGAGCCACCATAAACTGCTGTAACAAAACTTCTCGAGCCACCCACAACCACAGAACTCAAATTGAACCACATAACTAAACTACAACCTCATTATCGCCCAATCAACAGTGTGGTGGAGAGGGTTGAAAGAGAGGTTTGGAGTTTCTTGTGCGGTGATTCTGGTTGTGATTAGCTACGAATGGGTGGCGGGGTGACGATGGGTATCGATTAGGGTTTGGTGGGTGAGAGAGATGGAGGTTGCGATTTGGGTTCGGCGGCTGGTGGGGTTGGCGTGACGATCACATGAAGGTTACGAAATGTGGGTGGGTCACGGTTGTTTCTGGACTTTGTAGAGAAAATTGATGGTTTGTGGGAGGGAATGTTTCGGGTAGAGGATTCTGCTTTCGGTTGCACGATGGCCAGTATTTGGTGGTTAACGCTGCTCGATGAAGGTTGTGTGTTAGTTTCAAGGCGAGTGGAGGATTTGACAGTGGCTGATTGTGGGTTTTGGGGTTGTGGTGGTTTGGTGCGCAGTTAGTGATAGACATTTGATATCTGGGCTCGAATATGGGTAGTCCTGGATGGGGTTGGTGGTTCGCAAGAAACAATGGTGGAGTGAAGAGGCGGTGGATGGGAGGAAAAAGAGAAGATGGGGAAGGGGAGGAGGACTAAAACCGTTATATTATTTTTGAAGGACCATAACATATGCCAAAAGTCCAGGAGGACTACCTTCAAGCTAACTTTTTTTTTCTTTTTTTCATCGCTAAATGTTAGTGAACAGTTGTTTGTAAATTACAAATGCCTCTCCTCAAGATTTGAGCTCTGACCCCTTTATCTATAATACCGTTAGCTCACTTGAATGACCAAGTGTGCTACCCCTTCAGCTAGACCTACTACGTGCGCTGGTGGCGGGAAATAAAATGGATCATGTAAGCATTGCGACGTCACTTGTCTTTATTTCGAGCAATTTTTTTTAAAGACTAGAAGGAATTGGAACATATTTAGCCCGTCACAATTATGATATTCAAAAACTATTCACAAAATTTTCTCCATCACGATTCTTACATTAAAATGAGTTTTAGAAGATTTTCGAATGGATAAAACTTAAGTATTGTGCTACTCATACTATTGATATTATTCTCCAATCAAAATTTAACGCATGAAATTTTTTCTGCAAAAAAATGCAATGAAGAGACAAAATTGAATTAATGATGGGCTCATGTGTCATTTTTTTATAGGAGTATATTAGTCCGTTAATATGAATTATTAATTTTAAATAATTAGTCATATGACTATCAGTTTTAGAATACCACGAGAAACTAAAAAATATGGGTTTAAGTAATTCTCTTTACGACAATCTATGTTTATGACAATTCCGGTATAGCCCCCATTCAAGCCTTCTTCTGCGGTTCCATGTTCTTTGACAATTCAAGCCTACCCCTTCATGGCCATAGTACTTTCCCTTTTTCAAAATCTCGTTTTCTGTATCTGACATTTGAATTATATGTACGAACCTTTTTTTCCTCTTCTCTATGTACGAACCTTCTATGATCTACGTTTAACAATGAAATGTGGTGTTGAAATAGGTTTAAATAGTTTGCTTCTATGGCATGAAGTGCATTATTGATGAACTGAGAGGGTAGGTGTGCCTTATAACGAGGAGGGGGACCTGACACTAAGGTTACTAGTTTATTATACATATAGCAAAAGTGCATTTACAGTGCTTTCACTTTTACATTTGAGTGATTTTTACGGTGTTACTTTCAGTTGTTCAATTTTTAAGTTTGGGTGATTTTAGTTCATTTACTTTTAATTGCTCAAGTTTAATCCCTGTATTTTGTTTGATGTTGTAATTAAATCTTTCCATTATAAATGTGATCCAATTTTAAGCCAACTTTGATGTTATTATTAAGGTTAATCGCGGTTGACGTGATAATTCAACATGTTGTGTATTATTTTCAATCATTTAACACATTAGCTACTAGATTGATTTGTCTTGATGATATAATAACATTGACTTAATATTAGATGACATTTCTACTGGAGGGAGTTGATTGCAACATTTGAAAACAAAAAAATATAGGGATTAAAATTGAGCAATTGAAGACACTGAATTTTAAATGTCATAAACTAACTGAAATAAGAAATGCTTGACATATCAAAAACGCTCTCCCTTCTCTGTAAATCTTTCTCTCTCTAACTCTCTCAGATCTAGGGTTTTATTGGGTGGCCACCGCGCCGTCCTCCTTGTGCGGCGACAATCCCCTCCCTCTTCTCTCCCGTTTTGTTTCACCCCTCTCCTCTCCTTGCACCCTCAACCTTTCCCTTGGATTTTCTTCCCCCGACGCGGTCCTTGGCTTTGGCTCCTCTTGGGTTTCCGCTCTTTCGGCGGCGTTGGTGGTTTGGTTCTCTGGCGAGGATGTTCGTAGGTTGGGGAACTAATGGTTGGGGTGTTCGATTCTCCTTTGAGCAATGACGGTAGGTGCGATCGGTCTCACCTCTTCTTTTAGCTATGGCTTAGATCATCTGGGATGGTCTCGTTTCTTCCTTCCCCGTGTGGTTCCAGGTTAGGTAGTGTGGGTTGCAGGGTGTTTTTGGGTGTGGCTGGACTTTCTCCTCTAGTCCACTGCTGTAAGACCCAAATATTAATAAGAGAATAAGTGTATTTAAATAAATTAAATATATTAATACTTCCTTTCTTTGTTATGGTTTGTGTGGTTTGAACGCTATCAAGCGTATTTATGTGAAGTTTGAAAACGGCGGTTCGCCGAAAAATGGGCAGTTGAACCTCAAGTATTATTTGAGCGGGAAATTGAATGTTTGATTATCTTTATTATAATGTATGCAATATTCTGAGAATTTTGACTGTAATATTGTTATGACAATATTACGAAGTATTTTCTTGAGAAAATATTTTTGTACAAAATTTGTGATACGGAAAGATTTTGCGGACCACGCCCGGGTGGGGAGTGTGGGTATTTAAGGATAATATTTTCTTATTATTTCAATTAAGATAATTGCTTGACTTAAATTAAGATGATGGTTTGATTTAATTGGGATATTGTTATTTAATTTAAAATGGGAGATATTATTAATTAGAGATAGATTTTATTGTTATATGTTTTAATTAAGAGATAATATAGAATATACTTTTATTTTTAATTAACAGATGATTGTTGGGAAAGAAATCAGTTAAGATTTGATGGTTAATTGTCATCTTCTAAATTATTTAGGATTTTGCCAAATTAAAGGCTAGATACGTAGTTGGTTTGAACTAGAATTTGTTTTGGTTTTAAAACATTATCTTTTAAGAATTAAATCAAGAAAAAAAAATCTTCCTCTTTTATGTATGATGGCTAGATTTTGTTGATAGGGTGGCTAACCCTAGTTTTCAAATTTTCTTCTTTATCTATAAATACTCAAGTGTGTGATTAGAGGAGTTTTTTTGTTGAACTCTCTCTCTCTCTGGCCGCGAAACTCCTCTTCTCTCCCACAAGGATTAGTTTTTATTTTTATCCTTCTCTTTCGATCAAAGGTATGACGTGCGAGTTCAAGGCCAAAGACGGATCGAGCTTTAGGAAGATTATCGGCTAAGGTGAGGGCATTCGGTCTTGTTGTCTTGCCTGTGTTGTGTGATTGATTGAAATTTATTGTTAAAGGACTTGAATTATGTATAAGACATGTTTATTAATATGAGACTTGAACTGTATACATGTGATAAGTGTCATTTTTACGTATACTTTGATATCATTTTAGGCACTTATTTGACCTATATGCTTGCATTATTTATCATTTTATCCCCCAAAGTAGTTAATTTAGTAAATACTTAATTGTAGCCTATAAATAGTGTAAATATTAGTTATTTCATGTGTTTAACTTGGACTTTTGATGCTGGGAAGAAATTCATGAAGAATCCAAGTTTAAAGAGCAAAAATATCCAGTACTTCCATCGTCCACTGCTTCTGTCGTCTGCTTCTACATCGTCTACTCTTGCTACTTCCATCGTCTGTTGTTTCCATCATCTAATGCTTCCATTGTCATTGTCTTTTGTCTCTATCGTCTACTGTTCCCATCGTCTACGTCCCCATCGTCTAGCTAACGACTGGCAACAGAATAAGGCGGTTTAGGAAACCCAAGGATGAAACTTTTGGTTGCTGACCCCATTTTGACGGCCTCAACTTCTATTTAAGGCCAGAATTCAGATCTTCTCAGGGCTTCTCCTAATTTGTTCCAAAAAGCACATTAGAGGAAATAGAGCATCATGTGTAGGAGGGTCCCTGGGACTAGGATTAAAGGAGCGGAGCTCCGGAGCGATGGTGGCAGCCGCTGGAGGACAGCAACAACCTCTCGGAGGCCATGGAAAGCTTGGAAAAGTTTCTATGGCCGTGTTTTCGTCCCCGTTCTTTGGGTTTCGCCTTTTTCTTTCCTATCCCTTGTATATGTTGTTTTCAATTTTTGTATTTTGATTGTATAACTTGATTCTTTGATTATTGTAAACTTATTTATTGTAAACTTGATCCGTTCCATATCCAGTTGGTCGCGGTGCGTTTACTTTTTTGTCTGCCCGTTGACCCATATCCAGTTCGTCACGGTGCTTCTTGGCTCATGGGCAAAATCAGTGTTTATATCTTTACCCATTCCTTACAGTGATAACATAAGAAACTTTGGTTTAGTATGTTATACATTAAGCAATGTGTAAAGAGGGGCAACTGTAAACACCCCATTTTTGCCCTAGTTTCTTTTAATTTAGTAGTAATTTAGCTAAAAAATCCAAAAAAAAGTAAAAATGGTGAAAATCCATAAAAATAGTAAAAATACCAAAACCATACATACAAAAAGTGGCCCATTAGATATATACAAAAAAAGCAAGTAGAAAAGGGCCCAATTCGAGGAGGAGGAGGAGTTTTTGCATAGAAGCTGAAGTTGTTTTTGCATAGAAGTAATGAGATATTAGGATAGTTTCCTATAGAGACCATGTTTTATTTACCACCCAAAATTACCTTCTTCTTCGAAAGTTGATTTAAAATTGCATTTATACATGGCTGATTCTGGTGATTATGTGTAGTGTTCCCGGTGTTTTTGTATCGCATGATTATTGCTGCTTGTGCTTTTCTGGAAGTTAAAGGGTTGCTTTTGATTAAAAATGGTTTCTTGGTGTTTTTTTTTATCAGTAACTGTAATGAACTCATCTATGCCAAACATGTTAACTAGTTCTGCCAATATGGAATGTATTCCCTTGGATTTTAAAAGTTTTATTTGCTCCAGTTTGACTTCATTGTCTGGCTGCCATGTTTGTGTTGCTGTTATGAGTTATCATTTGGAAGTTTTCTATGTGACAAAGAAGTATGATTTTTATTTGATTTTTATTTCTATGAGTTGGCTTGTCAGGAGATCGGAGTAGAATTCTTCCGGTCAAGGGGTCTTGCCATTAACGATCCACTTCTCTCCAAAGACTCTGATGACTCTTCGGATGACTCCGATGATTCTATGGAATCGGTTCTAGAATCAATAAGCTCTTCCCATTTTCCCTGATTTCTGGCACAACATGTACTGCTTGGCTGTATGGTTGTATTTTTAATTTGTTCTAATTTTTCTTCAAGTTGATGTATGAATCTCCTTCTCTTTTTATTCATTTTTAATTTTTGGAAATATAATGCCAGGAACTGTTGTTGACACCACCATTTTCCATCCAATGGAGTTCGATTTACAGTCATGCTGGAATTCAAGGAACCAGCAGATCGACCTACTCACTATCATGTACTGTATGATGAGAATAACTTCAAAGCAGATGAGCTGCAGAGGCTGATAAATAATTTACGCTACACTATGTGAGGTGTACTCGATCAGTATCAATAGTTCTACTGCTGAAGTTGTTTTTGCATAGAAGTAACGAGATATTAGGATAGTTTCCTATAAAGACCATGTTTAATTTACCACCCAAAATTACCTTTTTCCTAGGCATGGGGCAGATTTTTGTTTGGGTGGTGTTTATAATATTATGATTGCATGATGGATATGATTTGATAATTCTCTAATTTGTACGTAACATTATAGATTATTGAAAATTTCATGTTTTTTCTGCATAATTCTGTCTAATAGTCGCTCAGCGACATCATAGGGTCCCTCAACGGCCCTGGACAATGAAGAAATGCCTCTCTGGAGGGGAAAATAACCAAACATATTACCACGGTTCATACAGGAACCGTGGTAACAGAGGTAAAAAAACCAAACATAAAAACCACTCTCTGGTCGCTCAGCGACCTCATAGGGTCGCTCAGCGCCCCTGAACAATGAAGAAATGCCTCTTTGGAGGTAAAAAAAAAAAAAAAAAACATATTACCACGATTCCTAACAGAGGTAAAAAAATACCAAACATATTACCGTGGTTCATACAGGAACCGTGGTAACAGAGGTAAATAAAAAAATAAAAAACCGAACATATTACCGCGGTTCCTCCTTGAACTGTGGTAACAGATGCATGATACTACCATGGTTCCGCCTTCAATCGTGGTAATTAATCTATTACTACGCTGAGCAATACCACGATTTAACCGTGATAATATGCTGTCCGGAAGAACCGGAACCGTGGTAAAATGACAATTTTGTAGTACTGTGAGCTCATTAGCTTTCTCATCTTTTTACTTTTGTCCAAGGGAAAATTTGATAAAATGCATGTTTTGTTTCTGAATTGAATGTATGATGTGTCTAGGTACTGAAGTCACACATGCTGAGTTCCCAAATGTGAAATTTAATGCTGTAATCTTCCCTAAAAAAGCTTTCATAAATAAATAAGATTTGTCCAAAGTATATAAGAAAGTAATATCAAGGACATTCTCAAGAACATAATAGTGCTTCCAAGTAATTCTTGCATCTTTCGGATTTCCTGTTGTAAAATTCCATCATTGTTTAACTCTAAAGCTGGTGTGTATTTGTAGTCTTCTGGAAAAGCAATCAAGAAGGAAGAGACATCATCTGGAAACGAAGCATTGGACAAAGGGAAAAAACCTGGTAGTGGTAAGCCTTTCTGAAGTTTCATCACCAGTATTGCTGTTTAATTTGTTATCTTGCTAATTGTTTCATAATGTTGATTTGATTGTGGCAGTTCCTTCAGAAGCTACAAAAATATGTTACAAGTGTAAGAAAGCAGGTCACTTGTCTCGGGATTGTAAGGAGAAATCAGATAATCTTTTGCCTGGTCATGCAACAGATGAAGCTGAAGAAAATTCCAACATGAGTGCTTCTAACACTTCCCCAGCAGATAGGGTGGCAATGGAAGAAGGTGATATTAATGAAATAGGAGAAGAAGAGAAAGAAAAACTAAATGACGTGGATTACTTGACAGGATACCACTCCCTAATGAGAGGATATTTATTTTATGTTTTTATTATGCAGAAAAAACATAATTTTTTTAATTTTTTAATGTCGAGTTATTGCTAAAATCTAATATAGTCATCACAAGCTTTTAAAAAAGTTTATACTTCAAACCATTAGTGTATAAATCAAGAGAGAAATGTATTTAAATAGAAAAAAAAGTAAGAATTTGGAAAAACAGAAAAAGTTAAGCATGATACAATATTTTTAAAAGGAAATTAAATCACTTAAAGTAAAAGTAATCTAATTTATAGTCAAAGTATTGTCTTATCAATAACTTTAAAAATGATATAATCACAAATTTTATAAGGAATAAGCTTCTTTTTTAGCACTTCTTCTCTGCTTCAAACCCTACTAGATTTTTATTCCTTCCTCTCTGGAACATGTGTATGTGTGTGCAAAAGAATATAGAGATAAATTTGAGTGATATGAATAAAATAATAAGTTAGGTTAACTTTGTAATGAACGTGAAAAAAGTTTGCTCATGCACGGTAAGTGTAAAATGACTTTACATAGACAACTAATAACAATTCAGATTTTTACATCAGATAATTAATTTCAGAACTTCTTCAATTAAGAATAAAACATGACCGTTAGATCTAATCATGAATGGTCAAAATTAAAACATGAAGTTATAAATGTGACTATTAAGTTATTTTAATCTTGACTATTCATGATTAGATCTAACGATCGTGACTTAATCTCATTTTCTCATATAAAAGCATCTTTCTCATATAATACATCCTCTATCAAGTAATATGTAAATATATATATATATATATATATATATATATATATATATTACTTGAATTAAAGATATAACAAATTATAAAGAGGATCTAGTCAATAAACTATAGTTAGTTATGACACAATCAATTTGTTCTAAAATGATCAAATATGTTAGCAGAAGTTTCAACATCATATATGCGATTCTGCATGTTCCAAAGGCGTACACAAATCTGCTATTTCCTGCTGAGTATGGCAGTGTCAAATTAGTCAGAGGCTTAACAATGCAAATCTGTTTTTAAACTGGTTAAACTATTGTTTTTGGACAAAAATTGGTTAAACTGTTGTCAATCTAGCTAAAGATAACAGGATATAGTTAGAGACAAGCTCTCCTAAATTTGGACAGAAAAGAATCATTACAAAGGAAAGATGAGAAAGAACTCAAAATTATGGTAGCATGAAATAGGTACAGAGAATGGAATAGTTTCATTTTTATGCTGTGAGAAAAGAAAACGATATTATCATTCTTTTTTTGGGTACAATAGATAGACTTATCATTCTACAACAATATTTAGAGTATGGTGCAAAACGAAAGAACAGAAAAGAGGGTGGGGGGGGGGGGGGGGGGAGCAGCTTCTGAATTCTCAATCATGAATCTTCGGGTAGGGGTACCTCATCACTCAGATCAAGCCCCTCTGCAGGTAAGTCTGAACCAAGTGGCCCTAAGATCCCGTCACTGCTGAGAGTTAATCCACTCTGTAAAAGAAATGAAGGATAAGGGTGAAATAGGTTGTAAAATGAACAAATTACATATTCTCTCACCATGCATGAATTCTTAAGGTGATCAAAGAAAGATATCCATCCACCCCAAAGATGAAACCATAAATTGTTGGAGCCAAGAATATATTCATATATCTCAACTCGTGTCAGAAGCTCTTAAACTCTTCATATATTTGTATTTTAGTCACCTTGGACCCCTTGATGGTCCTTCATTTTGATGGAGTTCATAATTTGAACATATTAATTAAAAAATAAATACCTCTGGCTGAAACCTAAGCATGTCAGCACGAGCCATAGCTTCTGCTTGGGCTATTCTCTGTCTGAATGTCTGAGCCATCTCCTCGGCCTATATAAGAACAGATTAAGAATTACATGTGTGCATTCTCTTCCAAAAATGATAATGCTAGCAAAAAAGGTTGAAGTATATGATTAATCATTGAAAGGAACAGCTGGAAGGAACTATAACACAGAACAAAAAGAACCCTGCATTTTGGCTTCTTTTAGGAGATAAATCCTAGATAGCAGAAAAGGAAGTGGAAATAAGCCATCACTGGCAAAGTCACTGATATTCTACAACTACAGTTTACATATGCAGCCACAAAAAGGCCTGTGATCCTATCTTTGAATCATACCTTCTCAAAGACAAGCTTTGGATTGCGAATCATGTCCCCAGGTGTGGGTTCCAACTTCTTTGTGGAAAGACTTACTCGGCCTCTCTCCCGATCGTGACTTAAGATCATCACCTAATCAAAGAATAAAGATTATATGTCAACATGTCACCAGTGATTCGAAGCAAATATCCACGTAGCTTATTATAGATTTACCTTCAGAATGTCACCGGGCTGAAGAACAGTTGAAATATCAGTTATACGATCATGACTGATCTGGCTGACGTGAAGGAGGCCACTGATTCCCCCAATGTCAATGAAGGCACCATATGGCTTTAGGCTTTGCACACTGCCAGTGACTACTGATCCAATTCCTAACTGTCCCTGGCTGTCAGCCACAGCTTTCCGGTGACTGAGGATGAGTCTGGATTGTTCCTCATCCACCTCCACAAACTTTAGAGGAATCTCCTTCTCAAGGAGCTCTTCTCCAGTCGATTTCTAAGATGAAAATTAGCAAAAGGGGAAAATATTAAAATATAAATGAGCATACAAGTTCTCTGAATAAAATTGCCATGACTCAATCTCCAGACATTGGTAAGAATAGTGGAAAGTTGATATTCACAAGTTTGTGCCACCAATAATTGTCAAAGATTTGTTATTACTTTGCCATTATCCATACTGATGCATGGTATGTTGCATCAGGGCTTTGATATTATTCTTTGATATAACACACATAATTAGGTTACACTTATCTGATTTTGATTCTCACCGTAAGCCCTAATACCTTTTTACACTGGCCATAAGTAGACTCTTGCAAAATGGCAAGTTTGAATCTGATGCAAGCAAGTCCATAAATGTCAAAGTAGGTAAAGAGCTAACCGTAGATATCTGTGAGAATGGAACAAACCCCTTAAGGCCTTCCACTTCAGCCACCACACCACCTTTGTTTGCATTAACAATCTGCCAGACAAAGTGCACATATGAGGAGAAAGAGAGAGATATGGCTAGGGAATATATCAACTCACAAAGGTGACTAATATGAATGTCTTAGTACACAAAACTCACCTTACCCTTGACAACAGCATCTTCGGCCTGAAGCTGTCTACAGCGTTCCCAAGCAAGCCCAAACTGGATAGACTTCAAACTCAAGAACAAGGTATCATCAGCCTCATTTTCACCAATAATTATAAATTCGTCTCTCACACCAGCAACTAAGCCTGCTTCTTCTACATGCTTAATTTTGTGGATACATGCCTCTTGGAGGGGCAAGTATGCCGTGGACTTCGCAGTAATATCAACATAAGCACCACTGGCATCAGTACCAAACACAGTGCCCTTAACCTGAAACATCACTGACCCATTCAGATTACCACTAACAACAATCCCCCAAAATAAAGGGCAAGATGCAAAATGTCCATACTACAAGTAAAATCCGTGAAAACAATCAGGTACAGCGATGAAGTTGATAACTTTGCGGTAACTAAATAAGAGGGAACATGCCTTGGTCCCAATTTCAGCATCGAAGTCATACTTTTCGAGAGCGGTAGTGAATTGTTCGAGGGTGAAGGAAACACCTTCCGTGGGAGCAGTGCGGCACCTCTCGTAAGCATCTTCGAAGAGCTGTTTGAGTTTCGCTCTCTCTTTGTTCTGCGCGTTGGAGATTGCTACCGAACACACGATGGAACCAGCACCGCCGCGCCTCTGCTGCTTCTGGCTCCGCCTCCATAGCATTGGCGACCACCGAACTGCACTCAATTGCTGAGCCACAGATGCCATTGCCATTCTCCCTCTTCCTCAATACACTGTTCTGCTTTCTATTCAGATAAGGTAACAAGAAATCCGAAATGAGTTCAGATCCTCTCCAGAAAATATATATGTAGCAGTAATCATGACCATCAGATGAATCTTATGGGTCAGAAAATAAACTACAATAAAACACTTAAGAATTAATGAGGGTTGGGTTTGGGGTCGCCCCAATTGACTTAACACCCACTCCTAAACATGCTAATTTACCATTTTATTTTTAAGAAACAAAAACCTCCCCACCATATCCCTATTCCCTTCCTTCATCATTTCCACTCATCCACCATGCTCATTCCCTTCATCATCTTCTCCAAACTCACTCTTCATCTTTTCCCTCACACCCATCACCATTTCCATCACACCCACCACCATTTCCATCTTACCCATCATCATTTGAGTGTTTTCTTCGCATTTTAGCACACCGTAGCAAGGTTCGTTGCTTCTATAGTATATCTCTATTTGATGATTCCTCGTCTGGTTAAAATTCGCACCTCAAAGTGCGACTAAATGGTCATAGCCGCACCTTAAAGTGCGACCAAAATAATAAAAATTAAAATAATCAATATGTTTAATAAGTTTGCACCTTAAAGTGCGACTAAATGAGTTTTGTCGCACCTTAAAGTGCGACCACAATAAAAAATTAAAAAAAAGGTCGCACTTTTATGTGCGACCCGGGCAGTATTGGTCGCACTTACAAGCGCACTTGTAAGTGCGGCCAAAGAAGGCAAATCGCACTTATAAGTGCAATTTTTATCCAAGTCATGAAAATGATGAGATTTGATATGCAGAACAGATCGAGCACAACAACAACCACCAACAAAGTTGAAGATGGACTTATTCCACCCTCCACCTTGTCCTTCGTATGAGGGTTAGTCATTAAGTATGTGATTGCTCTAGTTCTTGTCTGTGTGTAGAACTGCATGTCTTTGGTATTTTATGTTCCATTTTGATGGGTCTGTAATGGTTTTGAGCAAGTCCAAACTAATTTTTACAAGGATAGTTTTTCAAGGGCCATTGAATTAGAGGAGAAGAAATGGGATGGTGTGAGAGAAATTCCGTTTAGGTTTTTTTTTAACTAAGGGTATATTTGGAATTAAAAGAAAAAGAGGGTGGTGCAGGGTCTAGTGGGGATGGCCACAAACCCAGCACCCAAAATTAATTAGAAATTAAATGCTAGCTCATAGATGCATCTAACGGTGGAAAAAATAAAACTAATTGATGTGTGATTCCAGAAACTTTATTATGCCATCTCTTTTCAGAGTCTAGTATTTGGTGATGGAGCCTATTTGAACAAATTGTTTTCATTCTTATATTTTATAGCCTCAGATTGGGGGAACCTTAATATAAATTCTCAAAGTCGAAGTCTTGAAGAGTCTCTATGGTCAGGTTGTTGTCTTGTGATTCAATTTGCTGTCTGAGATGGAGTTCTTGCTAATAATATTTTGACATAGTTTTTATTAAATGCACATTTTCTGTCTTTTACTTAACATATTGATGCTAATTTTCTTTAATAGTTGGAGATCTACATGGAGATCTTAATCAAGCTAGATCTGCACTTGAAATGGCTGGTGTATTGAGCTCCGATGGTCAAGACTTATGGACTGGTGGAGAAACTGTATGCTTACCATTTTTCAGAATGGTTTATTTTAGTTTTCAATTTCAATCAGTAGCCTCTATTGTATACTATTTAATGCAGTAACGTTGAAATTACTCAGTTAGTGGAATGCTCAAACTTGTCCTCATGAAATCAGGGAAACTACATTGTCATCTACTATCTACACTTGTAGCAAAAGTAGAAAATAAAATAAAATGATTATCAGAAAGCTGAGAGATTCTAACATAGGAAAATTTAATTTTCATGTACTAGGTGTTGATTCAAGTTGGAGATATATTAGCTCGAGTTGAAGATGAAATTGCTATCTTGTCTTTGCTTCGATCATTGGATAAACAGGCAAAAGCAGAAGGTGGAGCTGTGTTTCAGGTTTGTAATATGCTGATCACTGTTATAAAGACTTACAAAATACTAAAGTTGTTATCTCTTATTACCAAATGTTACAGACAACACCACCAAGGTGATGACGGTTCCCTAGACATGATAACGTGGTTTCCCTTTTCATTTTTATAAAGTTTCTGTATTCATCAAAATCTGGAGAGTAGAGATTAAGTAGAAATGATTTGTAAAATGTGAAGAGTCTGGTTTGTTATTTAATTTATTTTTGAAAGTAATTTTCCACTACTTAATTTGCTTTGCCTAGGTAAATGGAAACCATGAGACCATGAATGTGGAAGGAGATTTCAGATATGTTGAATCAGGGGGATTTGATGAGTGTAATGATTTCTTGGAATATTTAAATGATTCTCGAGATGACTGGGAAGAGACTTTTACTGGTTGGGTTGATGTTTCTGAAAGGTGGAAAGAAGAAAGAAAAATGTCAACAAGTTATTGGGGACCTTGGAATTTGGTGAAGGTACTAAAAATTTCTGTCCATCTTTTCATTAATCTTCACCAAGAGTCTGTTTGGGTACGGATTTAGATAAGCTTCAATAAGTGATCTTTAGTATGCATCAGAACGGGTTCTAAGTATGTTTCCCTGACACATTAATTCAGAAAGTTGCGAATTAATTTTACGCCTGCAATATTGTCTATCTGATATCTCCATCTTTGCTTTAACTTTTTTATGTTGCTTCCAAAATATGTTAGAACAGTTTTAACTTGACATGGGGAGACTTTTTGTTGTTCTATCGAATCTTAAGACTGGTTGCTTTTTGACATGGCAGCCCCAACACCTAACACTGGTTGTTTTTGTCCACCGTGATTTTCCACAATGTATTTAAACATGTGATATCTCCAGAACTGTGCCCAGCGTCTTTTTCCTACGGAGAAAACCTAGATTTTATGTCGGGAAAGTAGCTCTTTTAATAGCATATGAACTATGTATAGTTGCAAATATTTGTTTCTTTAAAAGCCTGATAAAATTAAAATTGTTATTAGGCTTTAATGCTGACTTTAAATTCTCCGGGTTCTAGAAATTATAGATGATAAAGCAAGAGTTATAAAGAGCAAAAGAGACAGAGGAAGTGAAATTCAGGCTGCTGCATATACTTAAGAGACAACAAATAATATGACAGGTATATTCAACTACATGTTGCTTACCTCTTGATTGTTATGTTACCAATTCAATAGAAATTTTGAAAGTGAATTTTATTCAATGACAGTAAACATTGGTGTCTTATAGCATTTGCAAGTTGAAACATTCCACCTAATAAGGGTGTCTCTCAGCCCCTTAAATTTATATATTTGTTTGTTGACCTCTCTTTATTTAAAGATAAAATATCATTGATGTAAAGCATGTAGCTAATTATGAGAACATCCTTCTCATATAGACCCCCAATTACATATTGTGTCCTCAACACATTCCCATAGAGGTTCCACTCTATTACATCTTAAATTTGCTAGATAATAAGCTATAGCATTACTTTCCCTATAAATGTGCCTAATCTCTATACAGCACACTTCATCCCTTAGGAAATCAATTTGATTAAGTTCATTTAAGAGCTTCCATGGCCTATGTTCCTTTGAGTTTGACCATCCTAATCACTTTCTATGATGATCTTTTTGGAAGCACAATGAGTAATGACCAAATAATTATTACATCCTGTTAAACAATTTAATTATCTAAAACACCAATCAGAAAGAGAGGAACAAAGGGAATCATGAAAATTTATCACTCTTCAGAAATTTAAGGATTTTTGTTTATGCAATTTTATAGGGTGGCAAAGTGGGTCAACCTGCCTTAGCGGGCGCGGGGCGGGTTGACCCACGAGCAAGAGTGTGCTGAGATACCCAACCCACCTCGCTTAAGGGTGGGTTGGCGGGTTGAGCCCCCATAAAAAAATGTGATGTAAAATTAAAAAGATCTTATCTGTCAAATTACCAATTATTTGAAAAGCTTAAACTATTTGGTAAGGGTCACATGAATGGTTTTACATTATTATTTTTAACATTATCCTTGCATGCCGCTATAAACATGAGGATTTTGGTTGTTGTTCAATTTAATGTCTTACAAACTAAGTCTTTTGCAGATTAGTGATTTAGTATGAACGAAAAGCAAAATCTTCATTAACAAATTTGTACCATGCTTTTGCAGGAAGTGTGAGCATTCAGCTAGTGAAGTCCAACAACATTGGGAAATTCATTCGATATCCATTCTAAGGAAGTACTAAAAATTTGTTCATAATATTGGGAGTTTGCTGGTTCAATTTACTCAATTGATTGTTGCATTCTAGTCTAATATTTTTGTGAAATGAAGTTCTTTATCATCACCTATATCACTGATCATCTTCGTACAATTTATATTCCCATAAACTACCTGCAAAACCAAACGTTAATTGTCTATCCAAGTACACCATAAAAACGCCTCGTAAATTTTAGATAATTGTTGGAAAAGAAAAGATATTTTACAAACCTCTAGCTTTCACAAATATCAGAATCAGAGTTATTCTGCTTATGTATCAAACAGGATAATCTAATTACATGTGCTTAGAACATATCAGAAGTATAAACTATAGCATAATCCATGAACAAGGCAATCCGGAGGAGAATTTACTTTGAAACACAGCTTACTACTTTCTATCCTTCCATAGAATTACAAGAGAAATGATATGCAGGCATGACAGATGGAAGCAGAGTTGTCAAATAGCGGTTATAGCAGAGCTATAGTGTAGCGCTCTGAGGGCTCACTTCTATTTGCTGCTATTTTCCACTATTTACCGCTATTTTCCGCTTTGAGGGCTTGAAATAGCGGATTTTTGGCCTCCCACTGTTTTCTGCGATCCGCGATTAACAACACTGGAAGGAAGATGATTACAGATATCCCTGGTAAGGCCTCCCTCTATTTGCTCAATGACACCTCAGTGTCTCAATTCTGTTGACATCCAATGGTGTCAGGATCACCCACATGTAAGTTCTTTTGATTGCATCATATCATAACAAGTCATTTAACTGTACCGCCACCATCACTTTCTGCTTCTCCAGACTTCAGCAAAGACAGATTCAAGCAACAATTGCAATGCCCGTGCCTCCATTTGTACGGGTACGGGTACGGTACCTGGTACGTGTAAGGTACCGAGTACGCGGTACAACATTTTCAGAAAATTCTGGCTACGAGTACGTTAATATATATATATATATATTAAATATATATTTTAATATATATAGCGAAGTAAAAAAATAGAAATAATTTCAGCTGCATGAGCATATATACTAGAAATAATTTCAATAAAATGCATAAAAAAAGAGAGACCAGAAACGGCCAACAAAAAAATAGGGGGAAGGAAGAAAGTGGGCCGAATGGCCCACGGCCAAGAAAAAAAGAGAAGGTAAAAAAAAACTAAAAACCCTAATTTACTCTCTCTTTCTCACTCCAGCCGCCCCACTCCCTCTTCTCCTCACTCTCACCCAAAACTCAAACTCTAAATCGAACTTCCCCTTCTTTGCGCCGCCACCACTCAAACCTTCATCTCCTTCACCTGCTCTTCAAACCACCAAAACGCACCACCGAACCTCCTTCACCCACACTTCACTCACTGCCACATCTTCTTTGTTCCACTCACCACCAAAAACCTCACCTCTTTCTTCCCATCCTTTCGAACCCACAAACCTCCGTCGCCCAACTCTCTGCACATCACTCTCACCGTCGTCGACTTCTGCTCCTCGCCACTGCAGGGCCGCCTCCGTCGCCTTACATCCCATCACCAGCGTCCACCGCTGCTGCTTGCCGTCGAAAACCTACTCCACCGAACCGTCGCCGCTACTTTCTCGGCAGTGGAAGAGAGGAAGGGAGTCTTCGAAGGAGGAGAGGTGCATACTACCTCTTTTTTTTTTGCAGGGAAATTTGGTACGCACCGACGCGTACCCGGCGCGCACCCGCATCGAATACGTCCCCGGTGCCGGTACCAGCCTAAAAAGGGCGTACCGGTGCTTCATAGTAGTTATCAAAGACATTTACCATGGTAAATTATGAAAATTCCCCCAAACGTGTGTGTTCAGAAATTTTATTAATTTATTCCTTTTTTAAGACTTTTGGAAATTCAAACTCCAAATAATGAAACTCAATCAGTGAGATCTCGATTCATTGAGTCAAAGAGTTACTGATAAGATACATTAAGAGAAGGCTTTTTAAAATGTGAATAAATTACGACCATTAAATCTAATTATTAATGATCAAGATTAAAATATAAAGTGATGTGACTTTTTCTCATAAGATACATTTCATATATATATATATATATATATATATATATATATATATTCACCAACTACCTCGATTGAATTATTCAGTCCCACTCATTATCAATGGGATCAAGAATACTTCTAGCAAGAAATATACCGAAGAGTTGGTGCTGGGCTAGCTAAAAATCAAAGTTTATCAGAAGCTTGGTCTATAATCCCAGAAAAATTAGCTTTTTTATGATTACATCGGCAATAATCCGGCAAAAGGAGGATTGTTTAGAGCGGCTTCAATGGACAATGGAGATGGAATAGTCGTCGGTTGGTTAGGACATCCGACATCCTATCTTTAGGGAAAAAGAGGGGCATGAACTTTTTGTACGTCTTATGCGTACCTTTTTTGAAACATTTCTAGCTATTTTGGTAGACCAAGACGGAATTGTTAGAGTCGATGTTCCTTTTCGAAGGGCAGAAGCAAAATATAGTGACGAACAAGTAGGTGTAACAGTTGAATTCTATATGCATAAGTGACGGAGATACAAATCAATTCACACATGTTCCTCCCCACACTTAGCAAAGTGCATAGTCGCAATTGCACAAAGTACAAATTAAAAAATAGAAAAAAAGCTGAAACAAAATAGAATGAAAATTAGTAAAAATAATAAAAAGAAAAAGAAAAAATAAAGATAAAACTTCACTATCCAGGAGGTGGTGGTGGTTGTTGTGTCTGGCCAGGCTGCGCTTGCAACTCCTCTAGTACGTCTTGGATGGAAGCTAGTTATTGGTCCTAGGAATCTAGCCTCAAACTGTGCCTCCATGTATTTCTGCATCGTGCAATGTCCACTCGAACATCCCTCTCCTAAGCGTCCATCAGAGAAACTAGTGAAGTGAAGTCACTCTGATAAGAGGAAGATGCATCAGCCTCCTCTCGGTCATGCTTAACATACTGCATGTCCGACTCTACAGCCCTCTGATCCAGTTGGGTCGGTGCCTCCAGCACCTCCTCGACTGGGTTAATACATGTTGCTCCTCTTTCTGAACAGGGGTGTTCAAGAGCGTCACAGCAGAGACACCAATCTGGAATAACACTGTGCTCCTAATAAGCCCCATGGGGATATGGTATCAGTGAGAACATGATGATACCCATAGTAACTGGAAAACCATGAGATAAAAGAGCCTACCATGATGTGGCTCCCCCACCTCTTTTATTATGTGACATTCAATGCTTCCAACCACGACCATGTTATAAAGATCCACTGTCGTGCTTATTTATCCTTTTTTCTAGCCTGGTCAAGCTAAAAATAGCACACTCATGCTTATAACACTTCCATAATCGTGCTAATTAGGACCATGGAAATACTAATAATTAAACTAAAATAACTACGCTAGTGCTAAATGATGCACGACTCTACTTTATAATACATTTAACGTTGTGCTAACAAGGAATACGACCATGCTTATTAAATTTTACTAATGTGATTCTTGTGGAAATTTTACTTCAATTGCTAGTTTTAAGGTATGTACAAGTTTCATAGGCTATATCAATGTGTTTGAATCAATTGGCATGTGCTAGAAGTGAGGATATCAAAATTTGGCATATTGAGTTGTGAAAATGCATGAAACATGGCTTTGAAAGCTTAGAAATTTGAATCTTTGGAAAAATGTGCTTGAATGTTGATTTTTAAGGCCTAGACATGTTTCATATGATGAATGAATGTGGATGGATCAATTGACATGCTTTGAAAGTTTAAAACTCAAAATTTGACCTACCCACTTGTGATTATAAAGAGTTTTGAGTTCTTGTGAAAATTGTCAAATTGATCATTTGGATTATGAGTTTGGGATTGAAAATTGTGTTTGGAATTGATATGAGCAAGTTTAAATGAGTATCTGAAGAGTGTTAGTAAGGGTGAAGAGTGAGAACTTGGTCTAGAACAAGAATTGGACATAGCACTTGTCAAAATTCTGATATTTGAGCTGAAATGTATTATGCAGACCAGTTTTCTGCCCAAAGTGCGCTCATTGTCTACTCCTTTCTCTCTTCCATCGTCTACTAACAACGCATTAACTTCAAATGACCATAACTTCTTCGTTTCTCATCTGATTTGAGCAAATGACCACTCTCTGGAAAGCTCTTGAAGTCTAGTTTAATATAAAATAGAGTTTGGATTTCTATTATGGAAGATGTGATGGTAATCATTCTCTCTTGTATCCTAACATGTTTTCAAGTCACTATTAACAGGAACCTATTGTTGTTGGTATTGTTGGCCTGAGGACAGTCCAAATTCTTAGGAGGGGATGAGTTTTGAAGAATGTTGGATTGAGCATAAATTACATAGCATCTTGAGGGAGTATTTTTGTTCTTCTTTCATTTGTTTTCTTTTGGTTTCTTTTTAGTATTCTAGTATGTGAGTAATTAACATTTTGTGTGGATTTCATTGATATGTGATTGATTTCATATGACATGGTTGATGAAGTATCAATTGAATTGCATGATATGTTTTTCAATTTAATTTGAATTGTTTGATTCCATGATTTAACTGTTTTTGCACTAAAAAATAGCATGATATGATTGTATGATTCACATGGAATTCATAGGCTTACCATGAATTTTTTTGAAAATCAGGGAATGCTTTGAACCTGAGCTATGTGAGGGAGTGTTTCTATACACTTGTGAGATGAGAGAGTAGAGAGAATCATCACTGTTTTGCATGATTGGTTTTGTTTGAGTCTCCAATTATCATTGTTGTATGCAATTTCTTGGAAATAATCAAGGCATATTTTGTTCTACATATATAGTCACTTAGCCAAATAGCCTAACATTTTCACTTGAATTCCATAGTTACCCCCTTTGAGCATAAAAATTAAAATTTTCTTTCTTGTTTATAACTTTAAGCCTAAAAAAAAAACAATGATCTCACATGAGCTGAATAGGTTAAGAGAGCATTTGTTCATGATATGGTTGTATTCAAGTTAGGGGGAGAAGGCTAGTTGTGCAATTTTTGTGTGGTTTGTGTGTCAATCTCTTCTTAAAAACTTGAAGGTGAAAGTTTGTGCATAAAAAAAGACAGAAAAATATGAAAAAGAAAAGAAGAAAAAGAATAAGAGATTGAGAAAGAAAGAAAGAAAGAAAAGAGTGAAGAGAAAATAAAATAATGGTGAATGAGAGAGTTGGTACAAGAATGAGAGCGATTTATCATTTATGTTTGGTTTGAACTATGATTGCTCTCTTAGCTTGTTGAGTATCTTGCATATCTAGAAAAACCAATTTTCTTTGAAACCTAGCCTCATTACAACCCTTAAAGACCTTAGAGATCCTTGATTAAACATGCATCCTTGATAGTTGTGGAGACGGGTAACAAATTCGATTTCTGTGATTCAGTGAGTCAAGTGAAACATTTACCTTACTTTGTACACAATAAGATTCTGAGTGAATGAGCATTCCCTGGTTGGATAGGAATGGATTGTATGTTTATTGACTTTCATAGTGGATGTGAATTTGTATCAATGTTGTGTTTTCTATTGTGGGCATCACATTTCTGATTTGGATCATTCAATTCAAAATCTTGAGAAATCATGCAGTTTGAGCTTTATTGATTCAGATACCATGCCTATTGAATGAAAGTCATTACCTTTTGTTTGAGGACAAGCAAAGTGTTAAGTTGGGGGAGTTGATATGTGTTATTTTTACGTATATTTTGATATCATTTTAGGCACTTATTTGACCTGTATGCTTGCATTATTTATCATTTTATCCCCAAAAGTAAATAATTTAGTAAATACTTAATTTTAGCATATAAATAGTGTAAATATTAGTTATTTCATGTGTTTAACTTAGACTTTTGATGTAGGGAAGAAATTCATGAAGAATCCAAGTTTAAAGAGCAAAAATCGTCCACTGCCCCATCGTCCACTGCTTCTATCGTCTGCTTCCACATCGTCTACTCTTATTGCTTCCATTGCCTGTTGTTTCCATCGTCTAATGGTTCCATTGTCATTGTTTGTTGTCTCTATCGTCTACTGATCTCATTGTATACGTCCCCATCGTCTAGGTAACGACTGACAACAGGCTAAGGCGGTTTAGGAAACCCAAGGATGAAGCTTTTAGTTGCTGACCCCATTTTGACCGCCTCAACTTCTATTTAAGGCCAGAAATCATATCTTCTTGGGGCTTCTCCTAATTTCTTCCAAAAAGCACATCAGAGGAAACAGAGCATCATGTAGGAGGGCCTCTGGGCCTAGGATTGAAGGAGCGGAGCTCCGGAGCGATGGTGGAAGCCGCGGGAGGACAGTGACAACCTCTCGGTGGCCATGGAAAGCTTGGAAAAGTTTCTATGGCCGTGGTTCCGTCGCCATTCTTTGGGTTTTGTCTCTTCCTTTCCTATCCCTTGTATATGTTATTTTCTATTTTTGTATTTAGATTGTATAACTTGATTCTTTGATTATTTTAATCCATTCATTGAAGTAAATTGAAATCTTTCATGTATGGTGTTTCTTTCTAGACTTCATCCTCCTAACAAATCAATTGATAACCAAATGAGCTCCACTAATTTAAAAATAGATCGAGAGGTTGATATGAATTGGTGTATGCTTAGATTAATGATAGTAGATGCCTATGTCTCAGGTCACAACACTATTTGTTAAAGTTTTACTTTCTGCACTTTAAGTATCAATAACTTGTGTTAGATTTATATGGACTAGCATAAGATCGAGAGATAATTGTAGGTCTGGTTCAAGAGAGAAACCACTCAGTGAGTTAGTTGTCTTAGGGTGAGAATATCTTGGGTATGAACAATAGTGGGTTTCCACGTGACAAGTGGGGTTCTGAGTTCTAACAGGAGTTCCGGGGTGACAACGGGATTTGCAAGCCTAGGGTACCTGGTCTTATGATAGATTGGTCATTGGAAATGTCTTTGAGAGAGAATCTGAGCTGTCTTGTTCCTTTTGGGTTTTCTAGATGGTAAGAAATTACGTCTAGGAATTTCAACTGATAGATTCACCAAGGCTAGGGATAGTTAGGTGGATAGCTCTCGACATCATACGTGAAATGAAACTTTACAGATGTGTTTGAGTGAAACTTTACAGATGTGTTTGAGTGGAAAACAATCAGGGGATTAGGTGACTGCATTTCTGAATACATCTTCTTCTTTGTTATCCTTGTAAACCTTCTTGTATTACCTTCTGTTATGTTTAAAAATCACAAAAACAATTTCTCAAACATCTTTTTATCCGCTCAAATCAATATTTAACTGGTGGAACTAATGTTTACACAATCCCTGAGGACGATAAACCCTTATCTGCTTCCTATGATTGAATCACAAAGGTTTAGCCAAAAGCAATACAACTAGGAAAAAACCTTTATCAACATGCAATCTTCTTATTACATGACCAAAGCTATGATATATGACTTGAAATATTATCTGTTATGTATGAATTTACGTAATGATAGAATGTTTGTATCCATGCAATGATATTGATGTTATTACATGATGTTGCCATGTATAATTATACTTGAGATGTATTGTTATCGACTGTTGTACTATCTCTGTGGACACTCAAATGATAAGTGGGCCCGACGCGACATGATGTTTGGACACATAGCGATGGTGAACCCACTCGAGGAGCGATGGAATGAGATGTCAGAGGACGGACCGAGTAATACGACTAACTTAGCATGGCATGTGCATTGGTTTTGGATGATCGTGGATTGTGCTTGTGAAGTGGCAACACAACAGTGCGTTAGAAAAGGGCTAACCCTATTTAGGAGTTGTGTGAGTGATTCCATGACAGTGCGCTAGTGTAAACTAACCCCGCTTGGGAGTTGAGTGTTTGTCCCATTTCTCGTGTATCGGTTGTTGGCGTATATCCGGATTTCTTTTGTATGACGAGGTTGTACGTGCATGTGCATAAACATATAGACTGACCTTAGGTTTGACTTGTGATGTTTTGAGATTATGTTGTAGAGGCTTGAGAGGTATGTATATGATGTAAATTGATATGGCTGAGATAATTTGTATGATGCTTTTGCTTTATGCTTTATATACCATGCATCTTGTTGTGTTTCTGGAAGTTGATCCTCGCTCGTTTAAGGTTTGTTGTGTGGGAGATTAACACCAAGATGGAAGAGATGATGTGGAATGGGGTCCCGTACTTGAGGGACACGGGCTACATGCTGATCGATGAGGACCTAGAGTTGGTGTGGAGGATTGACCACCCCACGCGTCGAGTGACTTATATTGGTCGGACTGGAGAGGACACACGTGATGCTACATGCAAGATGGTGACGCGACCTTCTACAGGGGGTGTTGCACTTCCCCTTACCACCTCAGAGACTATTTGACATTGCTGGAGCTTTGCCATCAGTCTCAGAGGACTCCGAAACGTCGGGATAAAAGAATTTTTCCGCAGGGAGAAGATTCAAAGGGATGCATCATCCAGGAAGGCCTTTGTG
Source organism: Acmispon strigosus (assembly GCA_030819835.1). Classification (NCBI taxonomy): domain Eukaryota; kingdom Viridiplantae; phylum Streptophyta; class Magnoliopsida; order Fabales; family Fabaceae; genus Acmispon; species Acmispon strigosus. The sequence continues at coordinate 39,316,694 of JAUAMA010000005.1, read as the reverse complement.
AGATGAGGGAGATTACTTTGTCTGCTATTATGCCACATGCAGCTTAAGTGTTTTCATTCATTTGTGTCTGTATTTTCATGTTTTGGGGTTAGGGTAGTTTTCTGATGCTTTTGAGTGGTCTGCCTTGCATGAAGAACACAGAGAGTAATCGGATTTATGAGTCTTCCTTCTAGTTTTCAACGTTGGTTTATTTTCTTTTTAATAACGGTTTGTACTACGCTTACCTTGGGCCAAGGTTTTTTGGTTATGGAACTTGTTCTTATTTCACATTAAAAGGTTTTGTTTGAACATGTGGCTAGCATGTTCCCTTTTGGAAAAAAAATTATTCCCGTACTTAATGTTTTCGGATGATCTTTACGTTAATTAATGCTTCATAAGTTACTAGAGTAACCCTTGAGAAATCGAGGCGTTATATTGTGGTATCAGAGCTTCGGTTGAGAATACTAGAGTTGTTGGGGAATAGGTCATCTGTGCTAGGTTTTGTGACTTTTGTGCTAGTTTGATTGTCTGAAGGTTGTTCGTGTGTGAAGGACCTACTTTGAATGTTTGGTGGTTTCCATGAGCGAAACAAAGTGTGCCCTATGATGTTGCAAGAAAGGAATTTCTTTGCAAATCTATTGAGCTTACCTCTTGAATACTTGGAAGTGATACGCGGGATATATTGGTTGTATCGATACCATGTTCTTTAGATTGTACCCATAAGGAAGTGATTTTTCCTGACTCAGGAGTTTCTGAGGACTTCTTTAAGGGAAGGATCTCAGGAGTATCTCATGTTAGTCAATGCGGAGGAAAGGAAGGAGAACTGCGTGCTTAGTATACCCGTGGTGAAAGATTTCACCGACGTTTTTCCGGAGGATGTACCAGGATTACCATCGATGAAGGATATCGAGTTCATCATGGATATAGTTCCGGGCACGCGACCAACCTCGATTGCACCTTACAAGATGGCACCAGCGGAGCTGGCAGAGTTGAAGACTAAACTAGAGGACCTCTCGTCTGAGGGATTCATCCGACCCAGCGTTTCGCCTTGGGGAGCACCAGTACTGCTAATGCTGAAGAAGGATGGGAGATCGAGACTCTGTGTGGATTACCGACAACTTAATAAGGCAACAGTGAAGAATTGTGATCCTTTGCCAATGATTGATGATTTGATGCCGACTTCGATGAGCCGTTGTGTTCTCGAAGATAGACTTGAAGTCAGGTTACCACCAGATACAAGTCAAAGAGGAGGACATTCAGAAGACTGCTTCTGAACTCGTTACAGGCACTACGAGTACCTTGTGATGCCTTTTGGAGTTACCAATGCACCGACGGTGTTCATGGATTATATGAACAGGATCTTCAGTCCATTCTTGGACCGCTTTGTGGTCGTGTTCATTAATGATATCCTTATATATTCCAAGAGTTATGAGGAGCGCAAAGTACAATTACGACAAGTGCTACAGATAGAGGTTGTTTCTCAACATTCTATATACCAATATATGTGTGTTTTCTTAAAAAAATTAGCAATTGAAAATACGGAGATTAAAATCACCTAAAGCTAAAAGTAAGAGGACTAAAATTGAGAAATTGTAAGTAAGAGGACTAAAATTACCCAAAATTAAAAGTAAGGGGTCTACAAATATATTTAAGCTTATTTTTATGATGTCAAAATATTTTGTCTGTACCTAGTAAATGAAGATTTAAAGAGATATGCATTGTTGGTGTAAAATTTGTTTATACAAACATTCAATTGATTTCCATCCAATCAGAAAATATATTTTACTTTTAATTGAAATGTAAAATAAATGTAATTATTCATCTTATGTGGCATAATGTGACTGAATGTCAGCGTAAAACTATTTTACACGAGCATTGTATATTTATTAAACTCATATAAATGAAAGAGAAAGAAGAATATAACATTTAAATGAAAAAAGATTTGAAGAAAAAAGAGAGATAGGTAAAAATTAAAAATATAATATTATTGGGGGTGTGATAGAGAGTGGGAGGGAATGAGAAGAATGTCACATGTAAATTATTTTTAAAATAAAAGAAAAATATATATTTAACTAAAAATAAAATATTAACATATTTGCCACATCAATTAATTTTGTTAAATAGACGAAGGACCTAATTTACTGTGATTTATGAAATTTACCCCTCCGTTCCAAATTATAAGATTTCATTCAAATAATCATGCTTATTAAGAAAAGATGTAATAATCTTGGTTTTATTTATTTTTATATAAATTTTCCATATATGTCTTTATTTAAAGCTAATTGATGTATTAATTATATCTCATTCTAATACCCAGAAAATAATGAATGCAATGGATAAATTAGGAAAAACTATTTTTTTTTTTTTGTAAAATATAGAATATGTCATATATTTTGAAACACCAAATTTAAATTTTTAAAAGGTGTTATAATTTAGGATAGACAATAACAACTTTTTGAAAGTTAATCTACACTACATAGTGCAAATCCGTGACAATTAACCTGATATCAATTAATCGGTTTACCTTCACTCCATTGGATATTCGGATACTCTTTTACGTGAAAAACAGATAGTAGAAAATCCCATCCCTCTCCCAAATATTTGGAATTGGTTGGAACCCTAACACGGTTACCTTATCAAACCCACACAACACACACACAGACACCAAGTCCACCACGCAAATCGTCTTGTTCGATTCAACCTCCGTCTTCGACTTTCCCATTCTCCAAACAAACCCTTCCTCACTTCCTTTACTCATCTTCCATGCGATAAAAATCCTCATTCATTCGTTCGTTTATGGCAGCAAACTCAAAATCCCCAATTTTCAACACCCACTTGAAGCTTCACACTCTAATCACCTAGTTCATCTATAAAAATTTTTTTTTTGTTAATTTTGTGGAGTAAATGGCCACAGACGCGAGGGCAAAATTCCAGAACCCGGATTTCCGACCCGATTTCCATCCGGATCTAATGGTTTCGACCCACGACGGCCTCCACTTCTGGCAGTTCATGATCGCCGGATCCATCGCGGGTTGCGTGGAGCACATGGCCATGTTCCCCGTTGACACCGTTAAGACCCACATGCAAGCCCTCGGTTCCTGCCCAATTAAAACCGGCACGGTCCGTCAGGCTCTCCGCTCCATTCTTCAATCGGAGGGCCCCTCCGCCCTCTACCGCGGCATCGGCGCCATGGGGCTCGGCGCCGGACCTGCCCACGCCGTTTATTTCTCCGTTTACGAGACCTGTAAGAAGCGGTTCTCCGACGGGAACCCTAGCAACTCCGCCGCGCATGCCGCTTCCGGGGTCTGCGCGACGGTGGCGAGTGATGCGGTGTTGACGCCCATGGACATGGTGAAGCAGAGGCTGCAGCTGGGTAACAGCGGGTACAAGGGGGTGTTGGATTGCGTGAAGAGGGTGATGGGCGAGGAAGGGTTTCGGGCGTTCTACGCGTCGTATAGGACGACTGTTTTGATGAACGCGCCGTTCACTGCGGTGCATTTCGCTACCTACGAGGCTGCGAAGCGGGGGCTCATGGAGGTCTCGCCAGAGAGCGTGGATGATGAGCGGTTGGTGGTTCATGCCACGGCCGGGGCTGCTGCAGGCGCTCTGGCTGCTGTGGTTACAACACCACTTGATGTGGTTAAAACTCAATTGCAGTGTCAGGTATAATTACTTATATTGTTGTTTTTGTTTCTCAAATTTAACAAATTTTGCCCCTGATTGGAATATGGAAACTAGTGTATCTAGTTTAACTAGAGTTTGAATTGCTTAAGTGCATGCCTTCAAGGATCAGCATATGTGTGATGTGCTCTTTCTGGAATTTGTGTTTATTGTGTGGAGAAAGAAACGGATACCAACATTTCTTATTCAAACATGAGAATGTGATACTTATATTGTATAAAAATGGGTAGGGGGGTGACTTTAGAAAACTTTAGAGAAGTTTGCTTATAGTTCTTTTTGATAGAGTCTAATGGAGTCAATTGAATTGATATATGTGGCCAATCCTGCCTAATTTGATAGGGCTTGGTTATTGACCTTGTTGAACTGGAGGTCATTCAACATGTTGAGGGGATGGTTAGCTTGAGAAGGTCGTCTGAGTGTGAGTAATGAGGTGTTCCAGTCTGGGCTGCTTCAAAGTGTTTTTATGTTGGATTGCCCGGCGTTTGGGTAGCTATGCTGCAACAACAACAAAGCCCATCTGGTCCCATTTGAGTTGGGTCTGCTAAGGGATTATGTGATGCTATAATGCTGTGTCATATGCTAATTAGCCTTGCTGCATTCTTAGCTTTTTCTTTCCCTCCTTTTTTCTGCTCAATTCTCTTCTGTTGTGTGGTATTTGTTATACTCCTCTTAGTTGCTCTTGTACTTAAACTATTTCCTCATTAATGAATTTTCTTCTATCTAAATGAAAAACTAAAACATTGAAGCTGGGTGCTAGTTGGTTACTAGGGCATTATAAGATTTGCTTAGAGACACATTTATTATAAAAATGCAAAATGTTTTGAATAACATATCAAACACTTATGATATTTGGTATAATAATGTCCATCCAATCCATAAGCATGGCTCCCTTTGATAGAATATGGCATACTGTCCCCCACTAGTCCACATTAAAGCTGTGATTTTACGTATTTTTGAAATTAAGTCTACAAAATTAATACAGAAAATTGAGATTAGAAACCTGAGACTTTACAAATGATTCCTGTTTAGCATAATAAGAAGAGTTATACTCTCAGGTGAACCGTTGGAAAATATGCAAGTAGTGAGGAGTGAGTTGAAAAATAGAGAAAGGTTGTTCAAAATATATTTAATTGAGAAAGTGATGAACAGCAGACTAGGAAATTGGTAAGACATATGGTGGGAGGATGGGAAAGACGCAGGGTGTCTATCCTACCATAAACTGTATGAAGTTAACCATTGAAAATGATTAATTAGTTTATTATGAGTAACACCCATTTTGTTTTCATTACTTATCTAAGATACGTGCATGAAATTAGGCATATATATGCACCCCAGTCAAAAGATAGATGCAGGATGTCTATCCTACCATACCTCTATGCAAATTCCCATCCACCTGATCGCTTCAGTCTACGAAATTTAGAGCTTTAATCAGACCAAATAGTGTTAAACTTTAGTGATGCGGAAGATGGTGGTACTAGTAACGGATGATAGTGTCAGATTTGAATTGTTTCAAATGTTTCTTTCAGCTCTTGTTGCATGCTTTTTATCAGCATAAATAGGATACATCATTTCATGATTCTATAGATTCTTATTTCGGTTGAGGGGACCTTATAAATGTATATAATCTTCCTATTGCGTATGGGGGATTATTTTAGATTTACAAGCTCAATATTTTCCGATAAAAGAGAATTGTTAGCTGCACCCTTTCTAACACACTATTGATTGACATTCATGTGGGATCTACTAAATTATATTGGTCCCACTCCTAATTTAGTGGGTTCGACTTGCATTTTAACCAATAAGAGTTTTCTGGAAAGTGTATTACACTATTACTAGCACTCTGCACTCCTGGAGAGCAAAAGGGTCCAAATTACATTGGGGTTTCTGCAATCATGTCATGTATTTTATTTTATTTTATTTTATTTTTACAGCGTTATTTACTTATTTTATATGATTTTGACATTATTTGATCCATGTAATCAATCTCGCCTAGTAGAAAAAGGTTTTGGTTGTTGTAGTTGGTTGTACTGTGCAATATGGTGTTTGATCAAGTTGATATTTATCTGGAAACTAATTGTGCAGCAACTTTATTATATGAATGTTTCGTGCCCTTGGGTTTGAGAATGATGGTTGATCTATCTGTGGTGAATCATATGGCAATTTTTAACCTTATCCTTGCCTTCCTCAGAGAGTTAATCGTGATGTTGGTTGATCATGCAGGGCGTGTGTGGTTGTGATAGGTTCACAAACGGTTCAATTGGGGATGTCATCAAAACAATAGTAAAAAAGGACGGATACAGAGGGCTCATGCGTGGATGGGTCCCAAGGATGCTCTTTCATGCTCCTGCAGCTGCTATTTGTTGGTCTACATATGAAGCTGGAAAGTCATTTTTCATAGATTTCAATCAGCAGAAAGATAGTGGCACTGTTACCTAATTAACACTTGAGTTATATATTTATCATCATCATCCTTCGGTTGCACTACAGATGATTGATTCTGTATGTCAGCATTGGTAAAGTGCTTCAAACTAGGGCGTGAGCAAGCTAGCTTTTTATTCAATTTTGAGTCCTGAACTCTAAATAATATTCACTGGGCACCGGATTAGCTTCGATTTTAGAGCTTTTTCTTGTACACTTTGTCAGTTTTCATAGTCATTCTTTTTGTGGTTTATCTTTTTGCTTTGGACAGAACACTATTCCAGGAAAACATTGAACACTTCTGTGCTACATGAATTTTTTTCTTTAGTTATGAACACTGTAAGTTATAATTGTTTGTAGGATTATTTGATGTCCTTAAGGTAAGGAAATCACATTTCCTTTCCTAAACTATTTGTTTTAGTATTTATCTTTTCTATTCTTTTCTACGTTAGTGCCTCTGGATAAAATCAGCACTATAGATTGCCCGAAAGTTTAAACAATAAAAACTATGTTTAGTTAAATTTTTTTAGTTTCCATTGTATCTCCACAACCGGCAGCAATAAGATTAATTCCGGAGGTTTTGAAATCACGTTAAGTAGGATGATCTCTCCCAACAAATCGTTCTCTATACACATCGACAAAGAATTGAACTTTGCACTAAATGCTTAAGGTGACCAGTTATCTATTGTGCTAGATTTTGTTGGTAAAAATTTATTGATTAAAATAATAAGAATGAGAATTGATTTTAAGATAAGTAAAATTATTTAACATTTTTTGTTGAGAAGAAATAATATTAGTTGTGGAATTAATGAATTTTTTTTTATCTAAATTGTAAGAATAAATTCATTTAATCACAAGAATAGTTTTTCGGTTTATTGTTCCAAAGTACGAAAACGAAAAAATAACACATTTCTATGCACTTGTTGAAGTAACAAGTAGTTACATCAACAAAAAAATATATTGAAATATGTTATTTTTTCATTTTTTCTACTTTTTAACTATAAACCAAATTCTTTTGATTTTAATTCTTTTGAGTATGTTAATATTTCAAAATCAATCAACTATATATAAATTAGATCCCTAGTTGGTGAGCTATAGAAAAGTCGGATAGGGTGGGTTATCACATGTTTTTCCATTTTGACGATTAAATTAAATTAAATGCAAGATTCGTGGACTGAAAACTTGTCCAATCCAATAGCTGGATTTTTTTTTTAAATAGTACGTGTTAAAAATCAAACAGGATAAACATTTGGCCGAGAGATCATTACATCACGGTGAACCAACTCACTAAAGAAATGAAGGATTTCTTCAATCCAAATCGAAAAACCATAATCAAAAGACTTCCTAGCTAAACTGTCAGTGACACAATTGTCACTACGGCGAACAAAAGAGAGATCTATAGAGGTGAACCTCCGTGCCAAAGCACGACAATCATCAACCAACAATTCGATGTAAGAACGACCCGACGAACGACGACGCCAAAGCGAAAAAAGATGCAAACAATCAGTTTCGAGCAACACACTATGAAAACCAAGCTCCAAGGCAAGAACGAGGGACCATCGAAAGCAAGATGCCTCAGCAATGGCCGGTGAGAGGACCACGTACGGGCATCCGTGGCTGTTACCATGATCAGGTTGTCGCTGTTTCGCGCCACCATCCCATAACCAGTTGTCCGAGAGTCCTTAACCGAAGCATCAAAATTTATTTTAATAACACCTTCCGGCAGCCTGGACCTAGACGAACAGTGAGGAGGACCCCTCGACGATGGCGCAACGCCCACAATCTCCGACGGCCAGAGGGCAGTTACGCGGCAGAAGACAAGCTCGGGAGGCATACGAACCTGGTTGAAGAGGAGCCGGTTCCGCTGCTCCCAAATAGAGAAGGAAATGGTCACAAAAAGCTGAATCGCTGCTGTGTCCTTTGTTTGGGAAAACTGATGAAAAATATCTACTAATGAAGACACTTGCAAAGGCAAAAACCAGAGCCCAAGAGATGATCCGAACTAGATCAGCTGATCTTCCGGGCACAGGAGGATGGCATGGACAATAGTTTTGACTTCCTCATCGCACCAGGGACAAGAGCTATTAATCTCCATGCCACGCCATCGAAGAGCTCCTCGAACAGAAAGGATATCAAGGCAAGCTCGACACATTAACTCCTTGCACCGAGGTAATGCCTTGGAGCTCCAAAGCTGCTTCCACACACCATTAGCTGATGTGGCCAGGAAAGGGATAGAAAAGATAAAGCTTGAGTTCAAGGAAACGTTAACAAGTGTTAGCCCTCTGTTTATGAATCTCAACGTTGAGAAAGAAATAAAAACAAAGTTAAAGAAAATGATAAAGCTTGAGCTCAGAGGAACGTCAGCAGGGGTTAGCCCTCTGTTCTTGAGTCTCAGCTGGAGATAGGGAGACAAGAGTATATAAAGAGAAGGATAAAGCTTGACACAAAGGCGAAGCTTCTGCCATGGGAGAAAAGAAGAAAGAAAAGGAAACCGTGGATCAAACTAGCTCTGATACCATGTGAAGAATCAAATATGCAAAGGGTGAACTCAGCGTAGGTTCTTCTTTATTATTTATTCTGCAACTTCAATTCTTGATTATTCAAGGTTACAAGCTCTATATTTATACAGAGGTGACGACGGATATTCCGAGGTCAACTATTGCAACTATTACATTAGGAATCATAAACAATAATAAATATAAGATAAGTATCTCGGATATCCCGGTTACAAGATAATGTTAATTACTTGCTAAATGGTTTACAACTAGCATTGACTCAGACGACATGTCTGGTCAAACGAGATATCTGGCCAGACGGTCTAGAATAGCAGACGATCAATTTCTTCAATATGGAGATGATCCTTATTAGACCAGACGATGTTTTCTTTTGTCAGATAATACAGCAGACGATCCCAGACAATGTTGTTTCATCATCAATAAGTAACAGCGAAGTTTTCCAATGGTGCTACTTGTTTTCTACCAAGTCAATTAAGAAACTTATTAATTGACATGGTGAAAACCAAGCTTAGAGCTTTCTTTACTCCTTCCTTTAAAAGACATGAGGCCTTAGGCCTCAACTTCTATTTGATCTCCAATACGATCCATATTTTACCTTCGACTTGACCCAAAGTCTTGGTAAAAAATTTGAGTTAGCAGGTACCCTCAGATATTGGCCACTTAAATGAGTCCATGATTTAGAGTAGCATACTCTGAGTATCTCAAAGAAAAACAGTGTTGAAATTATTAATAATTATAAGCATTTAGCATGATTATGATCTTGATTTTTTTATACATATATCTCTCTTATCTAGATCAGAAAGTTATGCATATATAACGGTATGGTATTCTAATTCTGATTCTGATATTTGGAGATACTCATACTCATATTCAAGCTCTGTTTACTATTGAGCGTAACTCTTACAAACCAGAAAATGGTGACAAACGTGTGGACTACATTCCTGGAGTTTCACCAACGCGCCTTGCCGATTTCCCTCCAAACGATGACAGTTCTGGTAGCAAGCGATCGTTGGAACTGTCCCTGAAAGGTTTCTCATGGGTTCACAAAGCACAGTATCTTCTCTTCACTTCCATTTACGAGCTCGAGCCTCAAGCCATTGATGTTCTGAAAGCAGAGTTATCCATGCCAATTTACACTATTGGTCCCGCCACACCTTATTCAAGTCCCACACCGAGCACTGAAGGAAACACCACCACTAGCAATAGCTATTTAGAGTGGCTTGATGCACAGCCCGTTGGTTCTGTTCTTTACATCTCACAAGGGAGCCTCTTCTCTGTTTCAAGCGCTCAAATTGATGAGATTGCGGTGGCTTTACGCGAGAGCGAGGTTCGGTTTCTGTGGGTAGCGCGTGGCGAGGCTCCAAGGTTGAGGGAAATTTGTGGAGACAACATTAACAACAACAAGGGTTTGATTTTGGAATGGTGTGACCAGTTGAGAGTGTTGAGTCACCCTGCAATTGGAGGGTTTTGGTCACATTGTGGGTGGAATTCAACAAAAGAAGGTGTTCTTGCTGGGGTTCCGTTTCTGACCTTCCCAATAATTATGGACCAACCACTTGATAGTAAGATGATTGTGGAGGATTGGAAGGCTGGTTGGAGAGTGAAGGAAGGTGTGGAAGTGGATGGTTTGGTGAAGAAAGATGAAATTGTGAGGATTGTACAGAAATTTATGGATTTGGAGGGTGACTCTGCTAGGGAAGTTAGGGAGAGGGCCTGGAAACTTCAGCATATTTGTCATCATGCAATTGAGAGTGGTGGATCAGCTGAAATTGATTTGAATGCCTTTATCAGCCAAATATTGATGACTATGTAAGGGGCATAAACAACATCCAACAAATACTACATCTGGAATCCAATCCAGTATGCTTGCATGTTGTTGTAGTTTTTTTTCCATTTTATCAATGTTTGTTATTTTTTTTCCATCTGGTTTGAGTATTTTTCCATCAAATAAAAGTATGGTTTAAAAATCTAAAAAGTGTGTTTAGAAAAAGTATGTTATAGATATTTTTCCGATCAAGAGCGTTTATCCACGATCAGGAGCACTGACGCACATTTTGGAGCATTGATGAGTTTGAGATGCAGTTGATGAGCTTGAAATGCAACTGGTGAGTTCAAGACACAATTGATGAGTTCGAAACACAAAATTGAATTCAAACTTTGTGGCGTCCGATCTTAAAACGCCGACTGATGTCATTAGTGTATAACTTTTAGGATGGATTTAAATTTTTCATAAAAAATACTTTACAAACTTAGGTTGCAACAACCAAACTTGATTATATTATAAATTTACAACTCTTAATAAGAGGTCTGCTTATTCCAATCACATAATAAGCAATTAAAACTTAATCTAGTGAATACAAAGATGCATGATCTTTAACTCTGTATTGCACATAATACTCAATCTACACTCATCTTCTAGGTCCATGTCTCTCAACGCCCTAATCCCCTATCTCATGTAACCATCACTGATAAAAGAGGAGATAAACAACACAAAACAAAATAGAGGGGTGAGAGACATTTAACTAAATCATATAAGAAAAAATTATAAAATAAATAAGCACACACTCAAATATCAAAGACAAAAACAGTCATAATGTAGATGCAATGCATGACACCTTATTCAGTGCCAACCATTTTATCCCTCACATCCGACTCGTCAGACAACCTGATACGAGCCAAGGTGGTCAAGTAAGCAAAATGACGAATTGTTAGTGCCTCACCACTATTCACCATATAGCAACGCAATGCATGTAGGAAATGAGGCTCACTAGGGATCAAAACTTGACCATCTTGGGACAACCTTTCCTGAACACTGGTGATGCACTAATTAATGTGCGCCAAGGCAAGTTGACCTTTATACTAGGAGATTAGGAGGTGATTTTTAGAGTGTTCCACACATCTAAGGACCCATCCCCTTCAATCTTTCCCAAACTTGTGCCTAGCAAACACACAAGTATGGGCAAGGATCATACCATGGAAGAATAACTTGACGAAGAAGTAAATTGTTTCCTGAATCAAGGAGAAAAACTGTTTTTAATGTCCTTAACATGATCATATGCGTCAAGTTTGTGATGTTAAACAAGAGCTGGTAGGAAACAACTTATTCAATATCTTTTGTTTTTAATTTTTGGTTTTTAATTTTTGTGCTTATTTTTCTAAGTTATGGAGTCAGCATGGTCTGTTTCCTGTTAGCACGATTGTGATCATTTTATTTTTAATAAGAACAATTATGTTAGCACGACTGTGGTTATTTTATTTTTAATAAGCATGGTCGCGTTCCTTGTTAGCACAACTTTAAATGTATTATAGAGCAGAGTCGTGCATCATTTAGCACCATCGTAGTTATTTTAGTTTAATTAGTATGTCCATGGTTCTAATTAGCACGATTATGGAGGTGTTATAAGCATGAGTGTGCTATTTTTAGCTTGACCAGGCTAGAAAAAAGGGTAAATAAGCACGACAGTGAATCTCTATAACATGGTCGTGGTTAGAAGCACTGAATGTCACATAATAAAAGAGACGGGGGAGCCACACTATGGTAGGCTCTTTTATCTCACGGTTTGCCAGTTACTAATGGTATTATCATGTTCTCGCCGATACCATATCCCCATGGGGCTTATCAGGAGCAAGCGCAGCCTGGCCAGACACAACCACCACATCCTGGATAGTGAAGTTTTATCTTTATTTTATCTTTTTATTTTTATTGTTTTTACTAATTTTCATTTTATTTTGTTTCTTTTTTTTTCTATTTTTTTATTTGTACTTTGTGCAATTGCGACCATCCATGCACATTGCTTAAGGGTGCGGAGGAACATGTGTGAATTGATTTGTATCTCCATCACTTATGCATATAGAATTCAACAGTTACACCTACTTGTTCGACACTATATTTTGCTTCTGCCCTTCAAAAAGGAACATCGGCTCTAACAATTCCGTCTCGGTCTACCAAAACAACTGGAAATGTTTCAAAAAAGGTACGCATAAGCCGTACAAAAAGTTCATGCCCCTCTTTTCCCCTAAAGATAGGATGTCCTAACCAACCAACGGCTATTCCATCTCCATTGTCCATTGAAGCCGCTCTAAACAATCCTCCTTTTGCCGGATTATTGCTGGTGTAATCGTAAAAAAGCTAATTTTTCGGTAATTTTAGACCAAGCTTCTGATAAACTTTGATTTTTAACTAGCCCAGCATCAACTCTTCGATATATTTCTTGCTAGAAGTATCCTTGATCCTATTGATAATGAGTGGGACCGAATAATTCAATAGGGGTAGTTGGTGAATATGTATATATATATATATATATATATATATATATATATATATGTGAGAGGTGTATCTTATGAGAAAACTCATGAATGCTTAAAGATTAAAACAATTTAATATTCACATAACCATTTAGAAATGACAAAAAGTCACATTACTTCGTATTTTAATCTTAACCATTAATAATTAGATTTAACAGTCGTAATTTATTCGAATTTTCATATAAATAAAAAGCCTTCTCATATATATATATATATATATATATATATATATATATATATATAGAGAGAGAGAGGATGTATCTAGTGAGAAAGCTCTTCTTATATGAGAATGGTGAGAATAAATCTGGCCGTTATATCTAACAATGAGTGGTCATGATTAAAAGAAATAAGTCACGTGTAAAAAGTCACATGACATTTTTAAGTGGTCATGTGACCACTTATTTCTTTTAATCATGACCACTCATTGTTAGATCTAACGGCCACGATTTATTCTCACCATTCTCATATAAGAAGAGCTTTCTCACTAGATACATCCCCATATATATATATATATATATATATATATATATATATATATATATATATATATATATTATCGGTAACTCTTTGACTCAATGAATCGAGATCTCACTGATTGAGGTTCATTATTTGGAGTTTGAATTTCCAAAAGTCTTATAAAAGAAATAAATTAATAAAATTTCTGAACACACAGTTACGGGGAATTTTCATAATTTACCATGGTAAATGTCTTTGATAACTATTGCCAACTACACAGTTATTTAAAATTTACGAGGCGTTTTTATGGTGTACTTGGATATAGCCAATTTAACGTTTGGTTTTGCAGGTAGTTTATGGAAATATAAATTGTACGAAGATGATCAGTGACATAGGTGATGATAAAGAACTTCATTTCACAAAAAGATTAGACTAGAATGCAACATTCAATTGAGTAAATTGAACCAGCAAACTCCCAATATTATGAACAAATTTTTAGTACTTCCTTAGAATTGAGCACTTTCTATTTTTTTACAATAACTATATTGATCTAATGGTTTTTTCTTTCAGTACATAGATTGGCTCTGAAGTTGTATCACCAAAATGATGTGACACACTCCTTTGAATTGCCAAAACTGCTGCACTGCTCTAATCTCCACAAGTTCAATTTGAAGCAAACAGCTAATAAGTGACTAGAATAGGTCAATGGATATCGAATGAATTTCCCAATGTTGTTGGACTTCACTTCCTGCAAAAGCATGGTACAAATTTGTTAATGAAGATTTTGCTTTTTGTTCATACTAAATCACTAATCTGCAAAATACTTAGTTTGTAAGACATTAAATTGAACAACCAAAATCCTCCTGTTTATAGCAGTATGCAAGGATATTGTTAAAAATAATAATATAAAAGCCCTTACCAAATAGTTTAAGCTTTTCAAGTAATTGGTAGTTTGATAGATAAGATAATTTTAATTTTACATCAAAAAATCTATTTTTTTATGGGGGGGTCAACCCGCCAACCCACTCTTAAGCGAGGTGGGTTGGGTATCTCAGCACACTCTTGCTCGTGGGTCAACCCGCCCCGCGCCCGCTAAGGCAGGTTGACCCACTTTGCCACCCTATAAAATTGCATAAACGAAAATCTTTAAATTTCTGAAGAGTGATAAATTTTCATGATTCCCTTTGTTCCTCTCTTTCTCTCTTTCTGATTGGTGTTTTAGATAATTACATTGTTTGACAGGATGTAATAATTATTTGGTCATTACTCATTCTGCTTCCAAAAAGATCATCATAGAAAGTGATTCTACGACCGCGGTGGGATGGTCAAACTCAAAGGAACATAGGCCATGGAAGCTCCTAAATGAACTTAATCAAATTGATTGCCTAAGGGATGAAGTGTGCTTTATAGAGATTAGGCACATTTATAGGGAAAGTAATGCTATGGCTGATTATCTAGCAAATTTAGGATGTAATAGAGTGGAACCTCAATGGGAATGTGTTGAGGACACAATATGTAATTGGGGGCCTATATGAGAAGGATGTTCTCATAATATTAGCTACATGCTTTACATCAATGATATTTTATCTTTAAAAAAAAAAGGTCAACAAACAAATATATAAATTTAAGGGGCTGAGAGACACCCTTATTAGGTGGAATGTTTCAACTTGCAAATGCTAAAACACACCAATGTTTACTGTCATTGAATAAAACTCACTTTCAAAATTTCTATTGAATTGGTAACATAACAATCAATAGGTAAGCAACATGTAGTTGAATATACCTGTCATATTATTTGTTGTCTCTTAAGTATATGCAGCAGCCTGAATTTCACTTCCTCTGTCTCTTTTGCTCTTTATAACTCTTGCTTTATCATCTATAATTTCGAGAACCTGGAGAATTAAAAGTCAGCATTAAAGCCCAATAACAATTTTAATTTTATCAGGCTTTTAAAGAAACAGATATTTGCAACTACATAGTTCATATGCTAACAAAAGAGCTACTTTCCCAACATAAAATCTAGGTTTTCTCCATAGGAAAAAGACGCAGGGCACAGTCCTGGAGATATCGCATGTTGAATACAAGGTGGAAAATCACGGTGGACAAAAGCAACTGGTCTTAGCTTTTGGGGCTGCCCACTGTGATTTTGGCATCACCGTGATTTTCCATCTTGTATTTAGACATGCACTCAGGAGGACATGGTTATCTTTTATAGTATTTAACATGATGGTAATCCACACTAGTTCTTAACTGGGGTTATAATAAGGACATTATGTGGCCCATGAATTTGTTTTACCTCTGGTCTCGAATTAAGAACTCCACTGGACATTCCGACATCTATGCGCCATATGCTACAATTGTATTTGCTGTAGGAAGAAGCAAGGAACTGATTTCAATGAACAGAAGTATTCCATCCATAATAAACTAGCAGAGCTAGATATAGTATCAGCAATTTTATGTTATAATTCAAGTTGTATACCAATATACAAATTATCATTCCATCTAAAGATTCTGAGAATTTGAGAGGTTACTTTAAGCGTGCTTAAAGACTTATCTTTCCATACCAATTTACACCGGTAGTTTGAGGAGTATGCCCAACCACCATTGCCTTAGCGCCAACTGCTTGCAGTGTCTCCTCAAGAATGGAACATGCCTGAAGATCATATTGCTTAGTTTCAAAATATTTCCACTAATCTACTAAGGATCTCAAGACAAATTCAAGAATGTTACTAAGTAAATGGATACAAATTAAGAAACATTCGATAGAACAACAAAAAGTCTCCCCATGTCAAGTTAAAACTGTTCTAACATATTTTGGGAACAACATAAAAAAGTTAAGCAAAGATGGAGTCATGAAGCACGTTTTCAGGGAAGAGACTACTTGCATTTCTGGAGATACCAGATAGACAATAAAACTGTTCTAACATATTTTGGGAACAACATAAAAAAGTTAAGCAAGGATGGAGTCAAGAAGCACGTTTTCAGGGAAGAGACTACTTGCATTTCTGGAGATATCAGATAGACAATATTGCAGGCGTAAAATTAATTCGCAAATTCCTGAATTAATGTGTCAGGGAACAGGCATACTTAGAACCCGTTCGGATGCATACTAAAGATCACTTATTGGAGCTCATCTAAATCCGTATCCAAACAGACTC
Organism: Acmispon strigosus; assembly: GCA_030819835.1. Taxonomy (NCBI): domain Eukaryota; kingdom Viridiplantae; phylum Streptophyta; class Magnoliopsida; order Fabales; family Fabaceae; genus Acmispon; species Acmispon strigosus. Next base: position 39,300,181 of record JAUAMA010000005.1, on the reverse strand, counting down.
TTAGTGAAGATTAATGTTTCTCTAACCAATACCAGTTACAGTGGTAAAAGTGCTCATCAGTTTATCATTAGTTTTCCTTCCTGTTCCCGGTATCTTCTTTGTTGTGGTCTCTGTTTTGACACACCAAGTTGTTTGTTCTCCAAGATTTTTACTATTCATAGTGGAGTTTTGTGCTTTTTTTTCTTAACTCTCAGGAGGAATACATTTTCTAGGCCTCTCTTTTTATTTTTCTTGAGAAGTATACAAGTGCCTAGAACTCCTGAATCTATTAACTCAGCTTTGGCCTCATAGCATGGGTTGAAGAAGACACATATCCAGCGTAAAGTAAAAATTAAACACATGCGAAGTTGTCCATTAAAAAAAGAATAGTTTCCCTGACAATTAAATCCTTATAATTTCAAGGAGGGATAGTTATCACATTTATAATAACTCAACATGACATCTTTCTGTTACATTTACAAGCTCCGAAGTATATTTACCTGTTTAGCCTGATAGTCCACCAAATCCGGTGGGTCTCTCGAGTACAAACGATTCCAAACAACACTGTCATAACCTCTAGTGGCAATGAAAGGGATATTGAGAGCATTGTCATCCTTACCCACACCTCTCATCCACTCAGACACTTCTTTATTTATCCTCTCTATTCCATATGCAACTACAGAAATGAAGGGAAATAGAAAATGAGTAAGAGAATATTATCAGGCTGTTAGAATTAAAGGTTCGACGTATTTGAAACAGGCACCAACAGCACAATAGAAGATACAATTCATGTATAAATTCCAGCTACCAGTAGGAGAATATGGATATAAGAGAAACTATGAGCCTGTTTGACTGCGCTTTTTGAAAAATGTATTTAAAAAAAGTTTTTAGAAACTGTTTTTGATAACTGTTTTTCAAAATAAAAGTAGAAAAAAAACTGTTGAATGTGATATTTTCCAACATTTAAAAAACTGAAATTTGAAAACTGAAAATAGAAACGGAAAACATCTTTTAGCTGTTCTGGTATTTTAGTCAAAAACAGTTTTCAAAAACAAGTTTTGCCAAACAGGTTTTTAAATTTTTCGGTTTTTGAAAACAGAAAACAGTTTTTAAAAACTGTAATCAAACAGGCCCTATATCTGAGATTAGGAAATGTATCTAATATGTAATTAGGAAGCTCTGTAATTAAAATTATATTATCAAATTAGGAATATAGGGTATACCTTAGGTTAATTTCCAAATCTCAGTAGAGATATAGTTTCTCTTACATGCATATTCTCCAACACTATCAAGTTAAACAAAAACCATAACGCAACAAAATATTTACCATGATGAGGAAGAAGGCCACCATGACAGAAGACCCAGTCATTGACCTTAAGTACAACGGCGTGCCTTGCAAGCTCGCAAGCCAGTGGGCCACTCGGCCTAAAGAGGATTGATCTGGCAATGACTCCTTTCTGTCTCTGTCCTAATAATCGGAAAACTTCATTAAAAAACAATAAGAATATCACATTTAGAATAACACAGAGCTATATGTTGAAAATTGAAAGAACACAACTTATAGTCTGCTTATAAGGTGACAAATTATATCTATATGATCCCAGATACAAGGACTTAACCAGGTAGATTACTAAAAAATCCCATTTTATTACTTCTAAATCATGAGGACAGTTTTAATGATATGTTGATTTGGGAGTTGGGATACAATTTTAGTTTTTCAATTCAGCCAAAGTAGTTTAAACTTAGAATTCATGCTTAGTTACAAATATGATGACCTAAACAAGAAGTACATGTTAATGAAAAGTGGGACAGAATTTATAATACCTTCACCAAATTCCAAGGTCCCCAATAACTTGTTGACATTTTTCTTTCTTCTTTCCACCTTTCAGAAACATCAACCCAACCAGTAAAAGTCTCTTCCCAGTCATCTCCAGAATCATTTAAATATTCCAAGAAATCATTACACTCATCAAATCCCCCTGATTCAACATATCTGAAATCTCCTTCCACATTCATGGTCTCATGGTTTCCATTTACCTAGACAAAGCAAATTAAGTAGTGGAAAATTACTTTCAAAAATAAATTAAATAACAAACCAGACTCTTCACATTTTACAAATCATTTCTACTTAATCTCTACTCTCCAGATTTTGATGAATACAGAAACTTTATAAAAATGAAAAGGGAAACCATGTTATCATGTCTAGGGAACCGCCATCACCTTGGTGGTGTTGTCTATAAATTTGGTAATAAGAGATAACAACTTTAGTATTTTGTAAGTCTTTATAACAGTGATCGCATATTACAAACCTGAAACACAGCTCCACCTTCTGCTTTTGCCTGTTTATCCAATGATCGGAGCAAAGACAAGATAGCAATTTCATCTTCACCTCGATCTAATATATCTCCAAGTTGAATCAACACCTAGTACATGAAAATTAAATTTTCCTATGTTAAAATCTCTCAGCTTTCTGATAATCGTTTTATTTTATTTCCTACTTTTGCCACAAGTGTAGATAGTAGATGACAATGTAGTTTCCCTGATTTCATGAGGACAAGTTTGAGCATTCCATTAACTGAGCATTCCAATAGAGGCTACTGATTGAAATTTAAAACTAAAATAAACCATTCTGAAAAATGGTAAGCATACAGTTTCTCCACCAGTCCATAAGTCTTGACCATTGGAGCTCAATACACCAGCCATTTCAAGTGCAGATCTAGCTTGATTAAGATCTCCATGTAGATCTCCAACTATTAAAGAAAATTAGCATCAATATGTTAAGTAAAAGACAGAAAATGTGCATTTAATAAAAACTATGTCAAAAAAATTATTAGCAAGAACTCCATCTCAGACAGCAAATTGAATCACAAGACAACATCCTGACCATAGAGACTCTTCAAGACTTACACTTTGAGAATTTATATTAAGGTTCCCCCGATCTAAGGCTATAAAATATAAGAATGAAAACAATTTGTTCAAATAGGCTCCATCGCCAAATACTAGACTCTGAAAAGATATGGCATAATAAAGTTTCTGAATTCACACATCAGTTAGTTGCATTAATATATTTTTTAAGGAAATATCATTGGACCATAGTCCACATGATCCACATTTTGATCATGCAAATCAATATTATTCCAAGCAATCAAATTTCAGTGACTATGGTAAAACCAAAATATGACATAAGAATCATTTGAAACCTATTGTTTCAAATAAAACACAAGTTGGCCTTTACTAAGCACACCCAAAATGAAAATGCCAAAAAAAAAGAAACAAACTGCGAAGAAGGAAGACAAACCTGCAATGATTCTGCGACCAGGAGCAGAAACAAAAGTTGGGGGGTCTCCAGTGACAACAATAGGTTTCAAGGAACCTGCTGAGCTATGAGTATTGTTGTTATCAAGAAGCAAAGAAGAAGAAGAAGAGAGAGAGGTTTCAGTGAGTTTGCGAGGATGAGAAGTTGGTGGGAGTGGTAATGAGTTTAAACAGAGGGATGCCATGGGTTGTTGGGAAGATCATGTGCTATTATGTTCCCATTGTTACTCTGAAATTGAATGAATTGAAACCAGAAAAAGGAGGAGGTGTACAGTTTTAAAACACAAAAATTCAGACAAAGTTCCTCAGCCAAGCATTTGGTATATCTCTTTTGTGGGATTATTAGGATGCCCTGCGTTTGGGTACATCTCGACCATTAAAATTGATTGCTTTAAACTTTTAAATATAAATTTATCATTTTACTATTATAAATTGACGGTGAGGATTAGTGCAACTCTTTTAAAAACTGTAGAGGATAGTAATTTCTGTTTATTGTTAACTAGGAGAGTGAGAACTGAGAACTAAGAAGAGAGTAACATATGATGGTGTTAAATTTGGCACGCAAGTATTTCACACTCTACTCATATTTTTAAAATTCTAAAAATATGATTTTTTCATTACATATCCAAAAAAAAACAATTCACTTTGAGATTTAAAAATCAGAAGTATGTTTTTTAATTTTCTAAGATTTAAAATTCTAGAAACTTATTGACGTTTAGTTCCGGGATTTCAAAACCCGGAACTTAAGGATGGTGTTTGTGTTTCGGTTTTTAAAACCCGGTACGTTAAAAACATACTAGGGTTTTATTTCTCGAAAAGGAATTCAAAATTGTATTTCAGGATTTCAAAACCTGAAATATAAGTTTTTTTTTGTATTCCAGACTTTAAAATCCGGTTTGTATAAAACAGTCCGGGTTTCCGATTCCTGGAAAACTGTGAATGTTGATTCAATATCATTCCGGAAAATAGATACCAGAAACTAAATAACAGTAGATGATGGGGAGTAGACGATAAAACTTTTCGGATTTTAAAATCCGGTTTGTATAAAACTTTCCGGGTTTACGATTCCCGGAAAATTGTCAATATGGGTTCAATATCATTCCGAGAAATAGAACCCGGTATAAAAAATTATATACGTCTTCCGGGTTTTGTATTCTTAGAACGTAGGTAATTTGTATTCCGAGATTATAAAATCCAGAACACACCTTAGCAGTTACATTTTCGGGATTAAATTCTTAAAATGCAGGATAAATGAGTTCCGAGATTAGTAAGCCCGAAAGCTACAAAAATGAAGGCACCAAATCTAACAACAAATTGGGTTTTAAAATTGGGTGTTTACTGTTTTGAGTGCCAAATCTAACGACCATAACCAATGGACGACTACCGTTTGATTTAAGATTCTACGAATATTAATTCAGACAAAATAATTACATAAAAGAAAATTTACTTTCTCATTATTCATTCACATATTTTTTTAAATTATAATATATTTCTATCTGATATTAGAAACTAGCGCCCCATTCCTTTTTCCTCTTAATATGGATAACCTAATTGTCAATCATCACCCCCACTATTTAATAATCCATTACGGTTTACATTTTTCCCATGCTAACTAGTATTCTATTCCTAATTGTCGTGAAATTAATCGTTTACCTCGCTTTCAACACATTAAGTAATAGAAGGCTGATGAATGATGAATGCGCTACTTAAATGTTCCTTTTTATCAAGTATCAACACCACATAAACTTCCCTCGACAACTTTTATTCTTTTATGAATCTCATTGTGGTGCCAACGCATCTAAAACATGGTGAATACAACAAATCTCACGTTATTTATAATTGAGATCCAGTACTCGAGAATATCCTACAAGAAATTAAATGATGAATATATAGAATTCAAGTGAGTTAAATTCCCACATATGTTAAGTATAAATGAGGTAAGATTTTATAAAAAATGTGATTCATAAACTAAATACATTAAAAGATTTTGGATAAATATGTGGCGTTGAGTTCTTTTAGAATCTTTGCCACATGAGCCTCATCTCCCAATAGAAAATGAGAACAATAAACATCACAGTTGTGAAACATGACCAAGAAAGGCTTCCATATTAGTCTCTGAAGACCCTCCACTTGCAATTGCACATTGACATATCAGCTTCAACTCTCTTGCTCTTTCCCTCAAATCTCTCACCTCATCACCATCCAAACCCATAAACTTCCTAACAATCCCAGCAATCTCATCTTTTCCTATCATCCCATCCCTTTTCACCTCATTCTTCACCCTCCACCCAACCTTCCAATCCTCCACAATGTACTTACTATTAAGAGGCTGGTCCATAAATATAGGAAATGTAAGAAAAGGAACCCCACTAAACACACCTTCCCTCGTCGAATTCCACCCGCAATGAGACCAAAAACCCCCGACTGCACGATGCATCAACACCCTCAATTGGTCACACCACTGCACAATTAGCCCCTTCTCACCACACATCTCTTTCCATTGATCTCCTCCACGCTGCACCCACAAGAACCTAACACCGCTTTCGTGCAGCCCTTTCGCAATTTCATCGATTTGCTCACTCGAAACCGAGAGAAAGCTCCCTTGCGAGACATATAGAACAGACCCAGAGGGCTGGTTGTCTAGCCATTGCACATAACTAGGAAGTATCCCGTGCGATACAATGTGGTCATGATCGAAATAAGGTATGGCAGGGCCAATGGTGTAGATGGGCATTGAAAACTCTGCTCTCAAAGCTTCGATGGCTGGTTGCTCGAGCTCGTAGATGGAAGGGAATAAGAGATATTGTGCTTTGTGCATCCATGGGATGGTGTTTAAGGCTAATTGTAATAGTCTTCGGCTGCGCCAGCTTGCATCATGAAGAGGAAAATCTGCCAGGCGAATTGATGAGTTTCCAGGAATGTAATCCACACGCTTGTCACCGTCTTCTGTTGCAACCATTTAAACAACACAATTAGAAGCCTTCAAAAATTACAATTGATCTTCAGATGTAAAATTATACCTGATGCTTCAATTTGTATGGGTTTGTGGTTAATAGAAAAGTAACTGACCTGACACATTGACTGGGTAGTGACCATTTTCCTCTAGAAGATGATAATGTTTGAGCACGGCAAAAAACGACGCCGACATTGGCCAAAACGACGCAACCGGAACCTTTATCCGATTCGCAACGCGCACGACCCAGAAGAGGTAGGCGTCGTTTATGATGATACTCGGCGGCGGATCAAGCCGGCGGAGCAGCTCGTCAAAGGGGGCTTCCATCTTCGTCATGACGGCTTCGAGGAAGCTGACGAAGTCGTTGGCTCGAGTCTTTTCGGGGGGAATAACGTTCGGGATCGAAGCAAACCGGATGTTTTGCGGCGGTTTGGGGTCGGAGGAGATGAGACCGAGCCATTCCTCGGTGACCACGAAGGTTATGAGGAGGTTGGGGTTTTTGGATAGGAGGAACTTGGAGAGGTTCATCATAGGGTTCACGTGGCCTCGGCCTGGGTACGGCACGGCCACCACGTGGGTGGTGGTGGTGGTGGTTGGTGGAGGTGGAACTGGAACGGGGTCTTCCATGGAGATGAGGGTGCTCTGTTTGATTGATATTCAGAGAGTGAAGGAAGATGAAGTGGGTGAGAGTTACAATTACTTGAAGGAAGATGAAATTTTTATATTATAATATAAAATTTTAAATTTAATAGTAATAATTTAAAATATACTATCATATGATATATTACACTAATATAATATTAATTTTCTGAAGCACAAAAGAAATACTAATATAATATAGTATAATATAATATAATATACTTATTTTTTATAAAAATACTTATAAAAGCAGGTTGTAATAAAAAATTTAATATATATTATAATATAATGCAATATATTATTATATGATATATTGAAATGTTATATTATATTAAAATATAATAACAATGTAACCAAAAAAAAATATAATAACAATATAAAATATGTGAATATAATTCAATAATATATTAAAAATATAGTAATATAAAAGTGAGTTGTAATAAAATCATGTAACACATTTAAATTGAAAATGTATCTTAAAAATATGTATTTTTTATATAAGTATAAAGATGTGAAAGAGTGAGCTAGCACCCCAAATTTAGTATTTCAAATACACGTGTAGTTCGTGGTGATTTCATATATAGCCACAATCATAGCTTCGACAATCATGTTGGGGTCAATGAAACTTGGTCCCCGAGATTCCCTTGTGTTAGGACGGTATCCCAGGTGTCCAAATCCTTGAACTCGTGGTGGTATGGGCACTGGCCTCAACTTAGTTGGTGGCATCTGATAATGAACAGTCGGTTGTGCTGGCTGCTTGTAAAAAGGTTGCTCAGGCACTCCTCTGAATCAAGTGTTGCATGTAGGAGTTCACTGCTGGTTGTTGTCTTTCCCAATCCACTAAGACACGTTGAGCCAAATGGGTTCGACTGACAACGGTGGTGGCTGGAAAAAGGAGCCTCCTCCAGCATGGAATGTAGGCTATGGAGACAAGTTAGGCTGTGAGGAATTGAAGCCATGTGGGGATAACCCTGAGTGGCTTGCCCCGCGAGTGTGGGCATGTTTTGAACAGCATGGGGCGGAAAATCCGGTCCTGGCCATTGCGAATCCTCCTTGGCAAAGTGCATTTTGTTGTGCACCATGGGTTTGACGATTTCGGCCACGTTCTAAGAGACTTGAGCGATGATATCATTAATCCCCAGGTCGATCTGCTATCGAATGAAGGAAGTTGTGGTAACCATACTCGGGTCTCTCTTCGTTTGCTGTCTCAATGACTTCAACGTAAGGAGAAACAGTCGCTGCGGCTATCGCCGAAAATGCGTGGCCAGCAGGATCCGTAGTATGTCCTGTTCATACTAGCATTACAGTGGAGGTAGAAGCGGTATCAGCGAGTGAGGTACGACTACTGTCGCAACCGGGGTCGCGGCGGGACGGTGCGTAAAAAGAATAGAAATCAACAAAGTCGCCACCAATATTATTTTAATGGGAAATATTGGAAAACTCATGAGAGATAATGGTCTATGAAGCCAGATCGGGTCCGGGAGTCGATTACGCATAGGGAAGGTATTAGCACTCTAAAACGTCCGTCCAAAAGACAGTACCTCTATTTAACTGTGCAGAATTATGTTAGCTTTCCAAAAATATTTATTTTACCCCTAAAAAGAAATTGAGTATTTGTTTGGATTAAAAAAAATTATTTATAAACTTTTATTATTTATTTCTTTTTAATAATAACTGTTATTTAATTTTTAAATTAGGATTTGGGTATTGGGCCCTTTCAGCCCAATGGGTTAGTGTTCTTTTTGTGTATATCTTAAATGTGTTTTTGTTTGTTTGTTTGTTTTTTTTATCGGGTTACTTACGTGACCTTCTGGTTCCCTTTTTTTTTTTTTACTTGAATAAAGAATAAAACCCCAAAATGTTTTCTTTGGTAAATTAAAAATGTTACTATTGACTCTGCGATTTCTTGAAGATTTCATTTTCTTTCCAGACCTTAATTGCTACGCCAATTTAGGTTGTGAGTGGGTGATGGAAATCATTAAATAGCGAGAGGAGTCCCACTAGGTGTGCCAATTTGTTGGTTCACAAATATGTTTGGTCGATTAGGAAATAGATTCGGTCGACCTAGAAGCCGTGTGGTCGGCTAGAAAACCAACTATGATTTCCTAATCAAGTGATTGCTCGAGGAAGAGACTTTGTTGCTTAATATGGATTCCTAAGATACTCTGAAAAGCTCTTAGTGCCTCGCAATTGAAGGATGTTTGAAATAGGACTTTGGCTATGAACTAAGGTCTACTCCTAAGAAATGTGAAGGGCTGAAAAGCGGTAAAGAAAATAAAGGCTAAAAGCTGTAAATCGGCAGAAAGATAAATTGCAGAAAGAGATAAAGAATTTAAATGGCTGAAAAGTAAAGTGTTGAAAAGTAAAATAAAGATAATATGCGGGAAATTTGTAGATTTGATTGATTGATTGTGTCTGTTTGTATAAATAACCCTTCCCTTATTTATAGAGGCAAATCAACTAACTACCTAGCGGTTGGAAGGAACATGTGACACACCACGTTCTCCGATCATTACAAGTGCTTGCAAAATCGTGGGGTATCGTTGCTCCCTCTCTCCTAGTCAGCCTAGAGGCTTTGTTTCAGTCATTCCTCATTGCATCGGCTAGCTCGCAACCACTTTATCCTATTTTCGCGAGGACGAGCCCACTAACTATTTTTACATGTGGAAAGCTTCTAGAAACCTCATGATTATTTCTGGTTGAAGCCCAAGTTTTTGCATCCTCCCTGAATCTTGTCCTTGTGCACCCAATTTTCTCTGACCGATTACTTGTACTGCCAATCGACTAGACTCACTCGATTCGTCTATCATTCTGCTCGACTATGCTCCCCAATCAACTCGAGTGGTCCTTCAGCTTTTAACTAGCCGCTGCGGGTTTTTTGGTGCCAACAACATTAATTAACATTCTTACCAATCAAAACAAAATTCAGAGGATTTTGGCGGATACAACATTTTCCTTGTTTAAAACTGGAGATTGAGCTTGAGCTTGAACTTGAGCTAGGGATGAAAACATGTACATAATCCCAAGTCTTAAAGATTTTGCTTAGTAGACTTATGAGGCTTAGGAAGGGTCGAGAAACCCAATATGTACAGAATCCAAAGTTAACTTATGCACGTTGAAAATGGGTGATGGGTTTGGGGCCACCCCCTTTGGACCCTACACCACCCCTGAATACACTCATTTATTATTTTATTTTTAATAAACAAAATCCTTCCTAGCATATCCCCATTCCCTTTAACTAGGTCGCACTTTAAGGTGCGATGATATAGTCCTAGTCGCACCTAAAAGTGCGACCAATATAATACAAAATAAAATATATTATTTTAATTAGTTCGCACTTTAAGGTGCGATTGTATTGTCTTGGCCACACTTTAAAGTGCGAACAGGAAAATACAAAATATAGATTACTTTTAATTAGTTCGCACTTTAAGGTGCGATTATATAGTCATGGCCGCACCTTAAAGTGTGACCACAAAAAGGCCAAGAGGCCATTCGTGTAGCATATCTTCATTTGGAGTTAGAGTCATGTGGAAGGTCGAATGTTAAAAAAATTCATCCAAGATTTAAGGATATGACTTTATACTTGTAAAGCAAAACCTAAATGGACCTGTGAAGATTCTGTTTTTAGTTTTTTACTACCCTTGTATATAACATTTGGCTTCTTCTCTTGGTGTGTATCAAAGGAATGCTTATGAGTTGACTCCAAGCAAAATAATGGATTTTGCCTCCATTAACATTGCATTTTCGATGAATGACAAGGGCTATCATACAACCACTGAACTGAGAATGCAAGTCTTCATATACTCACCAATCTGTACATTGAACTAAACAATTCACAAGCCACTAGTCTAAGTAAAAGTTTACAATAAATTTTTTTGTTGACATATCAACTTTGAGAGAAAAAGAATAGATTTTTTTAATTAATTCACACTTTAAGGTGTGATGATATAGTCCTGACCGCACCTTAAAGTGCGATCAATATAATACAAAATAAAATAGATTATTTTTAATTAGTTCGCACTTTAAGGTGTGATTATATTGTTTTGGCCGCACCTTAAAATGCGATAAAAAATGATATATTTGGAATTAAATAAAAAAGGGTGTTGGGAGGTTCACCCCAAAAGCAACTCCTGTTGAAAATAGACAAATACCGATAAGGGGGTGTATTTTACATTGTTTTTGTGTATCGAGTACCAAACAATATTCACTTTCAAGCTTCAAAACATTTCCAGTTTCCCTATGTTAATAGGGGACCAGTCCAATATAAAAGCCGTGATGAATAAGGGTGGTCTAACAAGGTAATGGAAAGTGAAGTTCTTATTTTCAAACCACAATTTTTATGGACCAAAAAGAAAAATCCACAATTTTCTAGCACCACACTTTGATTGAGTGTCTTAAACTAAATTAACAAAATGCTCTATATATACTTCTACAAACATAATTGTGAATTTGACATCAAGAAGGACATAATTGTGAATTTGACACCAAGAAGGACTACACCATATCTATTTGATATGGAAAATGATTGTGATTCATCAAATATTGTCGACATTCAATCATCAATATGCTGGATTCTGATAGTCAAAATCTGTTACAAATACATTGTTAACCGACAAAAAATAGCTTCTACGAATTAATACTCAAACTGTATTTTTGACAACTAACACATTAGTTGCAGCTAGAAGTAGTTGTATATGTCGATTCACATATGGCCAAAATAGCGGAACAGGTTTAATAGTGTTCATGCTACTTGCATATTCATCATTATTTGGCTGATAAAGGCATTCAAATCAAATTCAGCAGACCCACCATTCTGAATTGCATGATGACAAATTCCCTGGAGCTTCCTGGCCCTCTCCCTAATTTCCCTACCAGCGTCACTCTCCAAATCCATAAACTTCTGCAGCAGCCTCACAATTTCATCTTTCTTCACCAAACCACTCACATCCACACCTTCCTTCACTCTCCAACCAACCTTCCACTCTTCCACAATCATCTTACTATCAAGTGGTTGGTCCATAATTATTGGGAAGGTCAGAAACGGAACCCCAGCAAGAACACCTTCTTTTGTTGAATTCCACCCACAATGTGACCAAAACCCTCCAATTGCAGGGTGACTCAACACTCTCAACTGGTCACACCATTCCAAAATCAAACCCTTGTTGTTGTTAATGTTGTCTCCACAAATTTCCCTCAACCTTGGAGCCTCGCCACGCGCTACCCACAGAAATCGAACCTCGCTCTCGCGTAAAGCCACCGCAATCTCATCAATTTGAGCGCTTGAAACAGAGAAGAAGCTCCCTTGAGAGATGTAAAGAACAGAACCACCCGGCTGTGCATCAAGCCACTCTAAATAGCTATTGCTAGTGGTGGTGTTTCCTTCAGTGCTCGGTGTCGGACTTGAATAAGGTGTGGCGGGACCAATAGTGTAAATTGGCATGGATAACTCTGCTTTTAGAACATCAATGGCTTGAGGCTCGAGCTCGTAAATAGAAGTGAAGAGAAGATACTGTGCTTTGTGAACCCATGAGAAACCTTTCAGGGACAGTTCCAATAATCGCTTGCTACGAGAACTGTCATCGTTTAGAGGGAAATCGGCAAGGCGCGTTGGTGAAACTCCAGGAATGTAGTCCACACGTTTGTCACCATTTTCTGGTATGTAACAGTTACGCACAATAGTAAGCAGAGCTTGAATATGAGTATGAGTATCTCCAAATATCAGAATAAGAATAACATCCAATTCTGCATGTCTTTCGGGTCCTAATTTCCTAAATAAAAGATATATGTATAAAAAATTACAATTATGCTAAAAGAATCAAATTTATAATCATAAATGCTTACAGTAATTTCAACATTGCCTTCTAAATCATGGACAAATATCTAGGGTACCCTTTTATTTTTCAATCAACACGTTTATAGGGAGCCGGGTTCCTAAAGCTAGAGGATCCTGTATTCGTTGAAGTCAAGAGTTCGGGACTTTTTTATGTCACAAACTTTTAACATCAACGAATATATGATCCTCTAACTGTGAGGAGAATCAAACAACTCTAGATAAGATAGGTTAATTTTAAGTGTTCAGTAACATTTTAAAATCAGAGTCGTCCAATTAAGATAAAAAAAGTCATTAACCCTAACTTTAATGATGACTCGCAAATTCTAATTCATATTGCCATCAATTTCTCTCTCATCTAATCAATTTTCACTTTTATTTAGAAACTATTATACTCCCTCTATTTCAAAATGTTTATTATTTAAAGTTATGCAGACAGTTTAAGAAGTTATTAATTGATATGATAATTAGACTAAAACATTTTTATTAAATATTAAGTTATATTAAATAGAGAGAGGGATGATTATTAGTTAAGTAATTGATCAGAATTATAATAGGTGGAAATAGGAGGGCATGAAAGAAATATGATATTAAATGAGAGTACAAATTGAAGAAAATATAATAAATAGTCTTGAAAATCTAAAACAACAAGCATTTTAGAAAATATGTAAAAAGCTAAAACAAAATGCATTTTAGAATGTAAGGAGTAGGAAACTTCTTCAAAAAATTAATTTTGTCTTTAAAAATTGTATTTCCAAAGATGCACTCGGAACAAAGACTTTGATAAAGGGACCAAGCTCCATGGAAATAATATGAAACTGCTTTAGAGCTGGCAGCAAAATTATCTCTTTTTTTCTTTAAAGAAAAGTTACAAAAAAAAAAGGAACATGTTTATCACTTGTATTCTGATATTATTGATTACCTGACAAGTTAACGAGGTAATCACCATTTTGTTCGAGAAGGTGATAGTGAAGGAGCACGGAGAACATAGACGCTGACATTGTCCAAAACGACGCCACTGGAATGTTCCTACGGGTTCCGACGCTAACAACCCAGTACAAGAAAGTGTCATATACAATGATTGAAGGAGGAGGGTTAATTTGGTCCAGCAGCTCCTCAAAGGGGTTTTCCATTTTGGTCATGACAGCTTCCATGAATGCAGGGTGGTCGTAGCCGCGAGTGAGCTCGGAGGGGACGACGTTGGGGATTGAGCGCAAGCGGATGTTGTCGGGTTTCGCGTCAGAGCCGATGAAGCCGAGCCATTCTTCGGTGATGATGAAGGTCACGAGGATGGTGCTGTTTCTGGAGATAAGTAGCTTGCAGAAGTTCATCATGGGGTTGATGTGGCCGCGAGCAGGGTAGGGCATGGCCACCATGTGGCAGGGGAGAGATGGTGGTGGAGCTTCCATGGGAATTGGAGGAGAAATGGTGAGGTTTGATGAGTTTGGGAAGAGGGTGAATGTTAAGACTTAAAATGCAGAGGCCTAGGCTATTGATTTTTATTGGACTGTGTAAACAATCTTAGATCTCAGACATTGAGCATCACTCATGCGCAGACCCTAGCTTAATAAAATGTTTGGCTTTTCAAAAAAAAAAAGCGCAGACCCCCATGTCCACTTGTGAGGAGGCAATTGCATGTTTTCATATTTAATGATAATGTATTTCTCATCTATTTCAATATTTTAATGTTGGGAATTAGTTTTGGTGTCACCCTTATTATTGATTGTTATGCCACCCATTTTGGTAGTATTTTACCTAAATATCCTTAAAAACCAATTTCATTCCTAACACATTCATTTACCCCGTTTTAAGTTCGCACTTAATAAGTGCGTTTAATTTTCGCATTTATTATGCGAATCAACCTTGGTTGAGCAGACGCAGCCTCTGTTTCGTACTTATAGGTGCAAAATTTATAAAAAAAAAGGGTTTTATTCGCACTCATGAGCGCGTCACATAATCAGTTCTAGAACAAAATAATTTTTTTAAAAAAAAAAACCAATTCGCACACAAATGTTTAGAAAAAAAATTGATTTTATTCGCACTCAAGTGTGCATCACATGATTAGTTCTGGAACAAAATAATTTTTTTGAAAAAAAATACAAATTCGCACTCAAAGGTGCGAAATTTAGAAAAAAGAATGATTTTGTTCGCACTCATGAGTGCGTGACATAATCAATTCTGGAACAAATTAATTTTTTTTAAAAAATACCAATTTACATGTGCGAAATTTAGAAAAAAGAAGCATATTTTCGCACTCAGAATGTGTGAAATTGAGAAGAAGAATGCATATTTTCCACTAAATAGGTGCGAAAATAACTATTAATTTTTTTTACGTCAGGGGGTATTTTGGGATTTTGAAAATTAAGAGGTGGCATAAAAGTTAATAGAGATGGAATTAAAACTAATGTGCTTTAACATTTGTAATATATTTCAAAATATAAGTTATTTTGTAAACTCAAAATATGTTTTCTCACTTTCTTCCTTCTATACCCTTATTTAATATTATATCTCTTACATAGCATCTTCAATTTTCACTTATCACAACTCTCACTAATCATATTTCTCTCTTCTTAATATAACTTAACTTTAAATAAGGGTATTATTGTCAAAATATTTATCAAATAATTAGTTATTAATACTCGTGCATAACCTTTAACAACTTATATTGTGAGACGGAGGGAGTATAATATTACAAAAGTGTTGATACATTCGCACCCTATTTTTTATCCACCTAATTTCCACTCATTTTTGTTTCTATATATCTCTACTTTATCTATCGTATCATTTATCACATCTCATATTTTCTCTCTTTTTTCTTCTTCCTATCTCTTTCCTCCTTCCACCTCTTTGCACCGTGGACAAAATGATTTTAGTTGAGTGAAGTAATAAAAAATAAATAACTTTGAGTGTCAAAAATATAAGTGTGGAGTGTCGGTTCACATATCATTAATAGCCTATGTTTTTGTTAGCAAGAACACCTGCATCACACAGAGTAACTTAGGAGAAATAAGGTAGAAAGAACACAAAAATCTTTGTTCACGCAGTTCGGTCAATTGTGCCTACCTCTGCGGCTATAGAGTAACTATAGCTCCTTTCTCATTCAGAATGATAGCTTTTGGTCACGCAGTTTGGCCAATTGAACCTACCTTTGCAGTTGGTACCCAGTACCACATATAGTAGGGTTACAGAGTTTACTTATTTATAAGGATTCTAATGATCTAGATATTACAAGATATTATCTCATTAAATCCTATCACAATCCCAACAAATCAAATTCTAATAACAAACCAATATTAGCTTATAATAAATAGATTTTAAACAGATAATTAAAACTGATGAGCCAATTCCCAACAATCTCCACCTTGGCGAAATCTCGAACCCTTGTGAGATGAGTCAAACTCAACAATCTCCACCTTGGTGAAATCTCGAACCCTTGTGAGATCAACTGCTCATATTTTCAGAATCCTGACTTTCGAGATTAACTGCGAGAACCGGTGACTGACTTGGTAAATGTGTCGGCTGCACTACACTGCAAACGAACTCCACCTTGCTCAGCACCCAATTCCTTCACGAACCCTGCTATGGCCTTTGAAGTCATGAGATCTGAGACATGATGCACCACCTCGTCTGAAACGCATAGTCGTATCAATCCTGCAGTCTTCTCTTGCATCTCCGACCAATCAGTGTCTGACATACCCGTCGGTTTCTCCTCACGTTGTCCACACTTGCATACAACAGAAGCTATCTGCACTTGTACCGTCGTTCGCGTGAACAGAACCCGCCGCACTAGCCGCATCGCTAGGAAGACTTACGATACAAGGAGTCGTTCCCATGGTATCGCACAACCACCGACTCTGATACCAATGGTTAGCAAGAACACCCGGATCACATAGAGTAACTTAGGAGAAATAAGGTAGAAAGAACACAAGCATTTATTCACGCAGTCCGGCCAATTGTGACTTCATCTGCGACTATAGAGTAGTTATAACTCCTTTCTCATTTAGAATGATAGCTTTTGGTCACGCAGTTCGGCCAACTGAGTCTACCTCTGCGGCTGGTACCCAGTACCACACGTAGTAGGGTTACAGAGTTTACCTATTTATAAGGATTCTAACGATCCAGATATTACAAGATATTGTCTCACTAAATCCTATCACAATCCCAACAAATCAGATTCTAATAACAAACAAATATTAACTAATAACAAACATATATTAGCTAATAATAAACATCTATCACTTATCTCTCATTTCTTCATATCTCTCTAGTGGTTTACCCCCCAATTTATTGATTTGTCATGTTATTGAGCCCAAGCTATTAACGAATCAGTGGCCTTGAAATATCTCTTATGAAAGCTTCCAGGTTCCCATCTGAGGATCCACCTTTGCCAATTGCTCCATGACAACTATCCTTCAGTTCTCTTGCCCTTTCTCTCATTTTCTTTCCCTCTTGGCTTTCAAGATCCATGAACTTCTTAACTATCTCTTCTATATTTTCTTTTGCCACAACCACTTCACAGTCCAACTCTGATATCTCCACCTTACACCCATTCTTCCACTCAAGTACTATTTGGCTGCTATTTGGAACTTGATCCAAGAAAAGAGGGAAAGTCAGCATCGGTACACCAGCAAACACAGCTTCCAGAGTTGAATTCCACCCACAATGGCTCCAAAATCCACCAATTGAAGAATGGGACAACACCTTCAATTGATCACACCATGGAACCACCATGCCCTTATCTCCACACTTGTGTTTCAACCGAGAAGCTTCGCCACGCACCACCCAAAGGTAGCGAATGTCGCTACTGTTTAGTGCTTCCAGAATTTCATCCATTTGGGCACTAGACACTGAAAGGAAACTTCCCAAAGAAATGTACAATACTGATTCAGCTGGCTGAGAATCTAGCCAGTTTATGTAGTCATGGCTGTGATCAGTGTTCACCAAATGGTTTTCTCCTAGTTCTATATAAGGGATTGCAGGGCCAATAGGATACAATGGAAAGGGGTATATAGCTTTCAGGGAATCAATTGTCTCAGCTTCTAACTCTTGGACTGTGGTGAGTAGAAGATAATTTGCTCTGGGCACCTTGGAAATACATTCCAAAGCAAGCTCCAAGACTCGTTGATCGTTTTCGCGAAGCACGGTTCGAACGTCTGCCAAATGAGCTGATGAAATTCCAGGGATGTTTTCTGCTTGTTCACCTTCATCGTTTCAAACAGCAGAGATCAGAAATGCACACATACACAATTGCATTAATCTATGGCAGATAATTTGCAACAAAGGAAATGTATGAGCCTAAAACAATTGTGCCTACTCACCAGTCACCACAAATGAAGGAATTATATAATATTTGTATTAGTGAAAATTAATTCTTTGAAATTCAGGGACTCCATAACTTATATTGAATACAAATGCACTAATAGGTATCATATTTAGCACTATTATTTGATGTTTGACCTTCAATTGACTTCTTTCATCTAGTGGTGTTGGATTTAGAAAACAAGGTTATGGCTATTTAAAGTTAGCATTGATTGACCATTGATTTTTTTGTTTTCAAAGCACAGCCGAGAGCTATAAGACTAACAAGAGTGCTAGAAAGCACAATGGATTTGCAGCACCAGATGCACACTTCACTGATGTGGCAAACTTTATCATTTGCAGCACACGAGATGCACACTTCATTGTAGCTCATGCTACATACTAACCCTCTCAAGGCTCAATAAATTACTAAGCCTCTCCCAACAAATTTTTCTTCTTCGTCCACACATGGACCATTGATTTAATACAGAATACATGGTAATCTTAATGCATAAAAAATTTAAAAAACAACTTGATTTAGGTTTTTATAGTACTATTCTTAATACAGCTAACTATATAAGCAGATAAACCCGGATCTAAAATTAATCAGTTGTAAATGATTGATTAGTAATAATTACCCAGCTTATCAAGCGTCAAGTGCTGCTGGTGTCGTGCAAAGACATCAAGGTGATGTAACATGGAGTAAAACGACGCCGACATCGTCCAAAACGCCGCCACCGGAATATTCCTCCGATTGGCGAGCGCGATTGGCCACCGCAGCTCGACGCATCCGATGATCGCTGTCGGCGGCGGGTCGAGGCGATCGAGAAGCCGCTCGACCGGGTCTTCCATCTCCGTCATGACGGCTTCGTAGAAGCGGGGAAAATCGGCGGCTTTCTCGCGCTCGGGCGGGACTACGTTGGGGATGGCGGCGAAGCGGACGGCGTCCGGCTTGGGGTCGCCGCCAATGAAGCTGAGCCACTCCTCGGTGACCACGAACGTGATGAGGATCTTGTTGGGACTTCGTGATGCGAGGATCTTGCAGAGGCTCATCATCGGGTTGATGTGGCCTCTTCCCGGAAACGGAAGCGCCACCACGTGGCACGCGCCGTCGCCGGAGCTGGTGTGCATAGCCGGAGAAGTTGGTGAGTGAGACTGTGAGAGTGGTTTTGTGGATTCTTGGTTGACCAACTTTGTCATCTACCCGCACTCTTTGCATAAGCATAAAAGGAGACAGCATAGGAATGCCTTAAGAAATTGTTATGTTTTAAATGTAATTCGGCATTAGTTTTAATGTCTTCCCCTATTGATTCTTGTGTTACCCTTATTTCATAAAACCCCAAACTATCTCTAATTTAGAAAACCTAAAATAACTCATATTTATTTCATTTTTCCTACCACCCCTTTGCTAACCTTCTGCCTCACCTCTTATTTCGCACTTTTCCTTTCAGACCATCCTCTCTCACACTGATCCCATCTCCTTGTGTTCTACCGCCATTCTCCGTCCGTGAACTAACACTGCTGGAGGTATTTTCTTTGATTCCTGAACATTAGTGTTGTTATGCGTTCATTTTCTTTCCTAAAATCTTGATTCCCCATCTGTTGATCTTTTGTGTGTGTAACCGTTTTTGTTGTATGATTTTTCTACGTTTTTGAATTTTTTTTTTGCTAAATTTCGCACTTAACAAGTGCGGATTCTTGTTTATGCTGAAAATTCACACTTGTTAAGTTCATTTTGTGGATCTGGTCAGAGTTCGCACTTAACAAGTGCGTTTTATTTTTTTATAACTGTTCGCAACTATGAGTGCGAATTATGGTAATTTTCTCCTTTCATTTTCACACTTTTGAGTGTGTTTTTACATAGAGGAGCAATCCCTCTTGTTTGCATTTGTGAATGAGAAATTTACATTTCACAACGAGTCTTTTCGCCCTTACAAGTGCGATTTGCATTTGAAAATTCCCAGAATTCACACACTTAAGTGCGAACTGTCTTATGCTTTGCATTTCATTTTTCAGTTTTATTCTTTTGCATTTTCTAATATTGTAACATTTTGTTTTTTGACAGAAATGGCAAGTACACGTTGGACTACACCTTCACAACAACCTGAAGCAGCGGCAGAACAAGTTGAACGTATCCGACCAATTGCGTCGGTACGTAGGCGACATGGAAAAGCTCCAGTGGTGGAGGAGCCTTCTAACCAGATGTATGAGGAAGATGTCTATGTTGATAATGACCAGCATATGGGCTATGGTGATGAGGACGACCAGTTTATTGACAATGATGAGGATGATGATGTTGAGAATGAAAATGACGACGTTGATGACCCTGATGATGATGGAGACAATGATGATGATGCTGATGATGAAAGGAAGCCTGCAAACAAAGAGGAAGCGAGAGAGTTAAACGGCGGCTGCTACAGATAGACGCGAAGGATAAGGACCTCACCTCCTTCCCAGGTGGCCCATCTAATTTATCTGTGCTGCGAAGCTACCACAAGCACATTGATGGGAGGGTGTGGAGGTATTATCTTGGTCGTACCATACCAGATAGGCCTGTGTTGAGGGTCTATAATCAGTTAAGGAGGTTGGCGAAGAATGTTGATCGAGGTGTTCCATATATCACATAGTTCTGCAGAGATCGGGCCTGGCCTCTCTTGCCCATTGTCGGTACAATGTGATTGATAGGGCCTAATTTCCGCATTTGTGGAAAGGTGGCATCCGGAGACCTCGTCGTTCTAGTTGCCTTTTGGTGAGGTGACGATTAACCTTGATGATGTATCTTGTCTGCTCCATATCCCCATCCACGGGAACTTTTTCACTCTACCACAGCTTGATCATGATGAGTGCATGGATGCGTTGGTATCTCATTTGGGGGTCACTCGCACACACGCATTGTCTAAGACTTTAAAAACCAAGGGGAAGGTTGTACGGTTTGCATGGTTGGAAACTGTGATAAAAGTGAAGATTAGGGAGGGAGATTTTGAAGCTGCTGCAAAGGCCTATGTGCTCCGCTTTGTGTGCGCGACATTGTTTGTTGACAAGAGCAGGACCAATGCCAGCATCCCCTATCTCTCACTGTTTACAAATCTGGCTGAGGTGGGAAACATTGCATAGGGTGCGGCAATGTTGGCCTATATGTATGACCAGCTACATGATGCTTTGCAGAGGCACACTAAATATATAAGAGGCTCTATGACTCTGCTTCAGGTACATGTCACTTTTAGTCCGCTTTTAATTGTTTTAATTCATGTGTGTTAATATTATGCATATTATTTTACAGGCCTGGATATACGAACACTTCCCATCCATTGTGTTTGACAGAAAGATTTATCCAGGATACACGGAAGCTATGCCTAGAGCTATGCGGTGGGTGCCACTTAAGGGAGACGGTCGCATAAAAAAAAAGAGGTCTGATTTAGATGACTTGGCAGGTGATGTTGTCATTTGGGCACCCTATGTCGATCACCGTGTCGGTTGGATGTTTGAAAACGCTCCCTTTGTTGTGGATGGGTTCGTTGCTCTGGTATCTTGCACACTTACTAACTGCAGAGAGTATTGCAGCAATTTGTCTTTCTGCAGTTCATACCTGATCCACCTCCATCAGAAGCACCATCATGTGAGGAGATTGATGAGATGTGGCTCATGTACGCGCATCATGTGATCCACCCCAACCACCATGCTTTAACACCTTCTCAAACAGCTCCATACTACATGGGGCATGGTATCGGCGGAACTCACACCCTTATATGATACCATCTGAGGAGAGAGATATCGGAACTGCCTCTGCTGCGGTATGTCATACTAACATATTTTAGAGTTTACTTTTAAATTTTTGAAGTTTGATTAATATCTTAAAATGTTTAACCTTCACAGGGCAAGTTTGTTTTGTTGAGGAAGTGGTTGGATGTCGTGTTGGACCCAAATACAGTTGGGTCACCACCCGTTGGATCACCGGCCTGGGTAGCAGTTGAGAATATGCAAGCTATAGTGGAGCAGGGCTTACATGGGGATTTGGTGTACAGGAGGTCTAGGAGGAGGGGTGCACATGGCGCTGATGAAAGGATTTTTCGCACTTGCTTTTTAAACCGTTTACCAAAAGAATTTATAAATTGTCACTTAACTACTATCAAAATCCTTTTCAAGATCCGAATGTAGTATAGCAACGGGTATTGTCGAACCATAGAGAATTGCGGACAAAAGCCGTTTTTTAGCATAATTAATCAAACAATGGATAAAATGAATATTTGTTCAAAGAGATTGCTTTTCACATAAAAGATAAAAGTAAACAAACAGAAACTGTTGGGATTTAGTTCATATTACAACTATCCTATATCCTTATTTTCATGCACAAAACCCATCATTGATTTCTCCACACCAGGTCTTATCTCACTCATCTATGTCTAGCATGAGAAGATTATCAACCACTTTCCTAACTATAGATGTCTCGCATAATTAACAAAACAACAACATTAGACTTAGGTGTTAACAGGACTAACAATACCAACTCTATGTCTAGCAATTAGTATTATCAGATGATATGATTAGTTCAGATTCAATTATGTAGTTTTCACTCACACAAAGAACCTAAGATCATGTTCTAAACGGCCAAATCAGAACAATCATTCAACTTAAACTCATATCATGAACATCGAGAGATATAACATAGATTCATATACATTTAATCGTCATGGATACATTAGAGTTGCTATATTACACTAAATCCCAACAAGAGAGGTTTAGCAACCCATTTTCATGGATGCTATAAGCTTACAAGAAGAAAGAACGAAAACTGGAAGCTCGGCGACGTCCGCGTCATGTGTCTACCTCGGCGGCGTGGTGTCGTACTTCAAAGTCCTTTAATTCTCACTCCTAGCTTGCTTCCTCACTTGGGTTTTCTCTTTCTAACTCTATTCTCCAAATAAAAACTAAAACTAAGCTATTCTCTAATTTTTGGATTTTTGGATGAAAAATCTCCTCCCGTTGTGTTATGGACAATGAAATTATATAGGCAAAATAGAGCAGATCGCTTAGCGACCCATACAGGGCGCTAAGCGGCCTGTTTTACCCTTAATGAAGGGTTTACTTCAACCGCCTTTGTTTCTTCAGCCGCCTTACCCGTTGAGCGGCTATCCTGGGGCGCTGAGCGGCCAGAGAGTTGTTCTGCTCGCTAAGAGATTGTCTTGAGGCCTAAGCGTCCAAAGAAGTTCTCTGGGCGCTAAGCGGTTGTTTAGGTGCGCTAAGCGACCAGAATTTTTCTCTTTAGCTCAGTTCTTCTTGCCTTTATAAAAAATCTATCCAGAACTTCATTCCTACATAAAAATGGGCATAAAACATAATAAAATCCAATACAGACCCATTCTTGGCAATAATCCAAATATATACAATATTAGAGGAGTTTTAACGTAGAATAATCACAAAACAGTCATTATAAGTGTCATATAAAGGCTGTAAAACTATGCATATTTGACACTTATCAGGCGCATCTAGCTCTAGGAATTAGTTTATGAACATTTGAGTTTGATTAATTTGGTATGTAACCACATTATTTGGATAATGACTGTGTTTGTTTAGTTTAACTTGTTGGATATATTTTATGTGGCTGATAAACAAGTTGAAGACCTGACTGAGGATTAACATTAATGTGTCTGAATGATTTGTGATCGTAAATCAATGAACTTTGCCCACTATGTAAATTCGTTTAATTTAGCCCCTATTTTTCAACTTGATTTTGTATGATTTGCACTCAGGAGTGCGAAAGTTTGAAACTTGGTTTTGTATGATTCTCACCCATGAGTGCGAATTGTACATAATCAAGTTTCACTTTAAGTAGTTTGACTAGACAATACTTACCAAAAGTCTAAAATTTCGCACCCATGAGTGCGAATCATATATAATAGAGTTTCACTTTGTCTAGTCTGACTAGACGATACTGACCAAAAGTCTAAAATTTCGCACCCATGAGTGCAAATCATACATAATCAAGTTTCACTTTGGCTAGTCTGACTAGACGATACTGACCAAAAGTCTAAAATTTCGCACCCATGAGTGCGAATCATACATAATCAAGTTTCACTTTGGCTAGTCTGACTAGACGATACTGACCAAAAGTCTAAAATTTCACACCCATGAGTGCGAATCGTACATAATAAAGTTTCACTTTGGCTAGTCTGATTGGACGATACTGACCAAAAGTCTAAAATTTCGCACCCATGAGCGTGAATCGTCTATTCCAAGATTAAACGATACTATTAATATTGATTTACTAAAACAAATAATTCAGATACTATTAATGCTCAGTCAGGTCTACAACTTGTTTTTTCTAAATAACGATGTTGATCTTCTAATTCTGTCTGGTACTATGCCATTCGCTCAAGGTATGGGGTCTCCCACCTAGAAGCATGTGGGTCATGATGATATTTCGATTGGGGAGTAGTACGTGGGATTGGATGATGATTCTTTAATTGTGATAATAACGAAATAACACAAGAAAGGGGGGTTTGAATTGTGTTATATTAAAAACTTGTTGTTCAAAACAAATATAAGTTTTAGAAAATATTTTCGAAAACTTAAGCAGCGGAATAAATAACATAGGGTGAAAATAAAAGCACATAAAGAATTTATCCTGGTTCGCCCCTAATCGGTGGGGCAAGGTCCAGTCCTTGGCTTCACCAAGATTTTCCACTATTCAACTCGAACAGTACAAGTATTATGCATGACTTTTCATAGTATTCTTCAGGACTTCTCCTTACAAGTATTATACACGACTTCTCCTAATTCTTTTAAAAAGAATTTCTCTTCTACAGAATCTCTTCAGAAAGAGTGAAGGTAGAAAGTGTTTAAGCACGAATTACAGAGATGATATGAAAACGAGTTCTCTGTTTGAAGTGTGAATTGAATGAGAGATTTGACTCTAAGAAGTTTTCACACTAGGGCGGACGATTAAACTCAGAAGGGTATGACACTTGGTTTCTGAGTGAAGTTCAGAGCTTGATTACTAGAAAGACTTTGAATGCTTGAAAATAAGTTCGTTGTTAGTCGCTTTTAGTCGTTTTTATCTTCGAAGATTCAAGTCCTCTATTTATATCTTCAGTAGGATGAGCGTTGATGAAGATGATGAAGTTCCATTGAGTATCATCTTCCTGTTGTTGCAACGGATACTTCTGTCAAGCTTGTAGAGCATTAAATGCAAAATTGCTACGCAATTAATGTAGCATTTAATGCAACTGGTTCTATCGTCCGCTCTTCTCTTGCGTGTTTCCTTAAATAGTGTTGTGCAATAAATGCAGGAGGGAAACAACAGAGCATATCTTCTATTCTGATCAACGAGATTTGATTCTGACCGTTGAGGATGTACTATGTTCAGAAAAGAGCTTTGTTGACTCTGAAAAGGTAGATCTTGATGTGCGACATTCCGTAAACTGAGGAATGTTCAGAGAGTAGGAAGATACGAGGAATATTTCTTCATTAAATATGTCCTTAGTTCTTTCTGTTGAAATAGTGCTTCCTTGATGAGGCAGACGACCTTGTCATTCTTCTGCACTGTTTGAACATACTGCCAGACAAGACATTTGAACATAGATAGACGTTCCACTTCTTTTTAGCATAGTCATACAACGCATTTCTTTTCATCAAATGATCCATTTGAGCGTAGACAGATGGTGCATTTGAACGTAGCTGCTTTAGATATTTTAAGTGTGGGCAGGCGTTCTACTTCATTTCGTCAGACGATAGATGTTTCCTGATATACGAGTTTAGGAAATCTTTATCTATCGTGATTAAACCTTGGGTAAAATTGTTATTATTCAAAATATGATAAACGTGAAATCGTATGAACTTAATCTCCCCATTTTTTATGATGACAATTTTGTAAAGAAAAAAGTTTAATCTAACTTAGCGAAAATGTATCAGAGCTTTGATAAGGACAATTTTAAAAGTATAAGGGTATCAAGGCATGAATTCTAAGCTTTTTATGAAGATATATCAAAGCTTTAACATGAGCTATTTAGAATAAGGCAGACGATCAAACTCTCCCCCACACATGTATAACTTACTTTTGTCTATCATGTTCTTAAGCTCCCCCTTAATGCAATAAATTTTCTAAGTTATGCCTAGGGTTACTTTTCTCTTTTCTCTCCCCCTTAATTTAAGCTTTTTCTCTTCTCTCCCCCATTGTCATCGGCAAAACAACAAACAAGGCAGGTGATATAGCAATTAAGTATGGAAAAAGCATGTATCAGAGCAAGTATGTATAAGGATAAGGGCAGATGATATATAAAACTTGTTGAAAAGTGTTCTGCGACTAGCAAGACGAGACTCCGAGACTTCCTGTGCTTAGGTGAGGGGCAGACGTTGCAAGATGGCACTGCAACTTCCATTGAGCTGGGTTACCTTTTCTTCACTAAGATCCAGCTTCTTGTTCAGAAACTCCTTCACAAGTTTTCTATAGGATGGAATTTGTTCCAATGCCTCAGAAAACGGCATTTTGACCTCCATCTGCTTGAAGATATCAATGAATCTCCTCATTTGCCTGTGTTGGTCCATTTTCTTGGAATTAGGAGGATACGACAAGCTTGTGATTGGTGGTCCCCTTCTGACTCCCTCCCTCACTTTTTTTTTGCTATTTTTTTTCTTTTTTTTTCTTTTTTTTCTTTATTCACAACTTCTTCGTTATTCTTTTTCTCTTCTTCATCAATTTCTTCTCTCTTTACATCACTCTTCCTCACAACACCCTCATTTGGATCATTATCAGTTGCTACCTCCTCTCTACCAACTATTTTTCCACTGCGAGTGAAAGTTGCATTGCATTGTTGATGATCCTTTGGGTTTGGCTCTGTTTGTGGTGAAAATGACATTTTCTGACTCTCAGCCACTTGTTTAGCTAATTGACCCATCTGAACCTCTATATGCTACATTCATGTGCCAGATGTAAAGAGGCACAAACTAAGAGATAAGACTACATGAGGTATCTTCTTGGGGTATAATACACATTTCTTTTATCTCATCCAATTAGGGATGGCAATAGGTAGGGTCTGGGTAGGGTACTATAGTACCCATCCCCATACCCACGTTTTTAAAAAGTACCCGTACCCGTCCCCATACCCGCTGGGTAGTAACTTGAGTGCTCATCCCCATACCCTATGGGTACCTATATGCCCGTACCCATACCCATTACCCGTAGTTTAGTTAAACCATCAAAATACTTAACAAGTAAAATCATTTAATTAAGTATAAAAAGGTAGATAATATTTATATTTTTTCCTTTAATAGGATCATATTAAGTACGATCTTCTCTCTAATCAAATTAAAATCAATTAGATATACTTTTAATTTACATCAATAATATTTGATCTCTTTGTGATCAAATTTGAAATATGTGCAAGTTTTAATTAAAAATTAAATCAAAATTTATTCTCAAAATTTGAGAATATATCATTTTATTTGAATACTATTATCCAAACATATATATTATAAGTTAAGATAATAGTATAATTCAGTAAAAAAAAAATCATAGTATAGTTATAATAATTATATTAGGATGAACAATTAATTAATTAATTATATATATAATATGTGTGCGGGTATGGGGCGGGGTGGGTACTATAGTACCCATACCCGCACCCATACCCACTAATTTTTGCGGGTATTTACCCATACCCAACCCCATACCCATCTAGCGGGTTTTTACCCTACCCATGGTGGGTATTTTTTGCGGGTACCCATAGGGTCTGGGTCAATTGCCATTCCTAGATCCAATAGACCTTCCTAGATGTCACATCTCCGCCCCAAAAGAATTTATATATCATTTGCTCAATTTGGGAGCATATGGAATTTGGTAGTAAGAAATATCTTGGAGGGAATTGCTTGGGCCACATACTTGATAAGAACCTCTCTTCCAGCTTTGGATAAAAATTTCTGCTTCCAACCCTTTAGTTTCTTCCACATTAAGTATTTAACAAAGTTAAAAATTTGAAATTTTGATTTACCATTAATGGTAGACAACCTCAAATATTTACATTTGGTTTAGTCGCCACCATACAATTGAAATAATTTTATACCCTACTTTTATAGGTTTCCTTTTCAATTGTTCATGGAATAAAGATCGGTATACACCTAAAAGGTGTAAATCGCTAGAGAGATAGAAAGAGATGATAGATAAGTGATAAATGTGATATATCATGTCATGTGACTGGAAGAAAAAGATAGAGAAAAAAAAGGTATTTTGAGGTGTCTGGACTTTTAGTAGTTTGTGAATCATTGTTGTCGTTCATCAGCTCATCAGTGTTCCTTTTTTTATGAAAAGCTTGGCAGTTTTTCTTAGTCTTCCAAACTTCAAGTTGGGCTTTGGGCCGAAACACTAACCTAAAATACTAATTAAGACTAGATGATGCTTTACTGATCTCAGTTTGATCTAAACTAACTTTAAGTGGAATTAGAACCTGTATATTGCAAGGAAATTCGCTTCACATGAATTTCTATCTATTAGCCAACTCGACCACATATGAGGTTCATTTACCTCACAAAGTACTGGTAATATATTGAGGAAGGTTCGCAACACGAAACTTTAAGAATCTGATTATCACAATCTCTCATTAATTTAATTGGTTGAAGTTTATATAAGTCCTACCAAATTGATGGTGTGACCTATTTTTTAGCGGACCCCCAATTAATGAGAGTATAAGAAATATAGTACTCAATCCGTCTTAAATTATAAGGACTTATTCAAACAATCACGCTTATTAAGAAAATATGCAATAAACTAATTAATTTCTTGGTTTTATTTTTTTATAAATCTTCCATATATGCCCCTAGAACTTGTTAGTGTTAGCATTGGATATTTCAAAGATCATGCTTTAAAAGATTGGTAGGGAAACATGAAAGAGAATTAATAGAAACGATAACTAAAATATTGAAATTGAAAAAATAATGAATGCAATGGGTAAATTAGGAAAAGTTTATTATTCTTTTTCTGAAATCTAGTAGGAGTCTTATATTATGGGACATCAAGTATGTCTCTATGAGATCTTATAATTTGAGACGAAGGGAGTATTAAATAAAGTGATGTAACCATTTCTCTATATAAAATGGCGCACAATAGTGACAACACACAACCCGTTTGGAAGAGCTCATTTAAATTTATCCTAAAGAATAAACGATTAAGCAATGTTGGAGAGAGCTTATAGGGTGTGTTGCGTAAACATCTTAATTAAACGCTTATGACAAGAAGCGCCTATCACATAAGCGGTTATTCATAAGTTAATTTGAGAAATTTATTGAAATAAGCTGAAAATAGATTGTGGATAAGCTATTATTCATAAGCTAATCTGAACATCATATGAAAACAAGCTCAAAGCAGATTAGAGTTAGGCCATAAGCCATTTATATTAGCTATTCCAAACACTTTGCATAAGTGCTTATGCAATAAGATAAGCTCAAATAAACTCTTCCAGACGGGACATAATCTACTTATAAGCTATTTTGAATTTATTATCATAAGTTGTTCAAAATAATTTATGAATAAGAGTTTATGCTTGTCCATACTTATTTCATCTTATTTCAATAAGAATCTTAAACGCTTATTAGATATGCGCTTATTGCAGTAAGCCTCAAGTAAGCATCAATTAAGTTGTTTACTGAAACATAGGCCCCACCTAACATAGCTTTTCATTCCAACAGAGAAGTGGTAACACACGCGGCACAGATTAGGGGCCCTGTAGTCAAGTCTCTATAATTTCAAACTAATTCTAGGAAAAGCTAAACCATACTCCTAAATGACAGAAACCACATATTCATTAACCTTATAGACAACTTCTATAAAGCATTCAAGCAAACACACAACATATGAACGCCCCTAGCATCACCTCAGAGTCAACAAGTAATAAATACAAGCACAAATTGCATAAAACCTCAAGCTAAAGATAACAAACATAACAATAGTCTCATTGTTGTTCATGTTAATAGCACAATACTATCTCTATGATCATTAGTTAACTAGCCAAGCACTTAAAATTGTATAAGATAAAAGTTTACCTGCACAATCTCTCATACCCTATGCTTCTGTCACCAATCAAAACACAAGGGAAAGAAGTTTCAGAGGTACAAATGTCTTTGTAATCTGACCTCATCATCTTTTCTTAAAACCGTACTTTTTGCGTTCATAGAATAAATCAGTTTTGGCACTCCCTAAATTAACAATTTTGGGGCAACCATCCCTGTCTTTCTCCTGCTGTGTGCATTCCTTGCAGTAGTAGGCATCAGATATTCCTACTCCTCCACATATGACGCATCGACCCTGAAATGATCCATAGTTGCATTCATCGCAAACTCGGACAAGTGTACAAGGACGCACATACGAGTCACAGATCACACACTTGCCATCACATTTTTCACACAATCGTCCAATGGCAATTCCAGGTTGCTTCCGGCACATGATCAAATCAGGATGATGCTTGGCCATATTTTAAACAACCTGCTCAATGCAGAAAAAATATATGTTAAAACAACCTTATGTACTGTGTACACTTGAAGGTGGAACAAATTATAATTTAAATCAGTAATTACTTTAATTCTAGTAAGAATGAGGCATAATAGAAAACTTCGCAACAAAATTGCAAAACTATGGGATAGTTTCATTGTGAGCTTCATAACCAATATTCACCGGCAAATTTACAAAATGCATAATGAAGTGACATCTATGTGAATCATAGGATCAAATAGTTTCTTCCTCACATTAGCCGTAATCCTACAATGTGATCTTGATCTTTCAATTAGAAAATGGATTATGTAAGTCGCCAATAACCGGAACAGACAACTGACTATCTCCAAAACATAAAGAATCACAGTGCTTTCAATTTTCAAGTTGATGTCAAACTAAATGGCACAGCAAATATTCAATGATATAGTTTCTGACAAAGTTGCTTGTATAGGGCCAAACTAAGTAACAAATATGTCAGCTCCACTACAGGCACCAGAATCTTGTTCTGGCACTTGTCTTAGGACTTCCTATTACAAAATCATAGTAAGTGGGAAGTGCAAGGACTAATGTTTTATTCATAGCAAGCTGAGGAGTGAGAATCCTCAGTCTTCAAAGCTAGGAACTGATCAGTAAGCTTTGCTTCATAAGAATAAAATAGCTAAAGCTATTATAGTTTACACCATATATCTCACACCCACAGGAAGAGAGCAAGGCCTATAAAATATTCAGTTAGTATTATTGGTTATTTCTATAGTATGAATTTGATATATCAAATATGTCAAGCATAGGCCATAGGACAGAAGGCTCTGATAGGTTGGACCAGAGATTTGGGGAAAAGAACTAGAACAATAAGTAGCAGAGAAGAACTGAGTTATTCTTATTATAGAGAAAAGAATTTCAAGAGGTCAGAGTCTCTCCCAAAATGTGTACCTAGCCAAAGGTAGTGCCACCCTCTACCTTTCCCCCTTTTATTTCACTAACCGCTAACTGAATTCAGGAGATAGCAACTGGCAGTTACAACAGATTCCCTACTCTGCCAGTTCCCTCCTAAACTAACTAACTAACCTGCTTCTTAGGCCTTCTAGAACACACTCTACAGATAAGGCTTAAGATGCATTGCTTTATACAATCTGTGGAAATTGTATAAACAAGTATGATGATGTTGCCAACACTAGAAATACGATGATGAGGTCAATCCCCAATTTTTTACAAGAAGATTGATAAAGCAAATCAACTGGCTTAAGACCACCTCTCATAGAAGATCTGGTATAAGTTACTTATTGGCCATCTACTTAGTATTTTAAATTAGATATATGAAAAACAATGAAGAATTGAACATTTAATGAAATTTAAGGTTAAAATACTACTGTGTAATATGCAAGAATGTGTCACTTGCAATCTAAAGTTATGATTTTGAAAGGGAGAGAAAGCCTTGCAATGTGAAATTTTTTAAGAGAGAACAGTTGGATGAAAATTATATTATAAGTGGGTTCCATCTTTGCTTATCCACCATGCTATTAAATTTTACAGATCAAAACAGATGCATCTTTTTAAGGAATCAGGTATGAAGAGTAACAAAGGAAACCAGTTAATCAGGGCATATATGCGCTGGACTATTTTGAATGAATTAAAAAAAAACAATTTAACAATGATGCCCAATGCTGCAAGCCAACAATCTTTAATTTCAATAATTAAGAGAACTCTTGAAAGGATCTCACAAAAAGTAAAATGTTTGGATATTTCTTTTCCTTATCATACTTATTTTACTTAAGTGTTTTCTATATTTTTGCACAAGCTAAAGCTTAATACAAGAGTTCAGGAAGAAAAACAAGTATTTGAAGAGCATGCTGCAAAATCTGGTCAGCATTAACAAAACAGAGATACAGAGGAGTAAGAACATGCACCTTGCTTGAACGGTGGAAGGGAGATCGAGAGACGGAGACGGAGGCAGGGAAGGTGGACGACGGCGGACGAGAGACGGAGATCGAGAGATCGAGAGATCAAGTTCCTTCTTGCTTGAACGGTGGACGACGGCGGCGGTTTGTAGCCTTGGACGACGGCAGGGGAAAGTGGATTGCAGATTGCTTGGCCTTGGAGTCTTGGTTGAATCCCTAATCACTACTAATATATATAAGGTTATTTTAGTAAATTCATATATATGGGATCCGGTTCAGGGTGGGTTTGGGTGCGGGTTTGCTCAAGCTCAAACCCGAACCTGAACTAAGTTTTTAAAATCGGGTAAAACTCAAACCCGAATTTAAATAAAATGGGTTTTACCCGTTAAATCAGATCGGGTCAAATACCCGCGGGAATACATTTTTCTGCCATCCCTACCATTTTTCCATCTTGAGGTTGAAAGTCTAACCTAGATCAAATTTGGTGGGATGGTGAATTGGAAGGCTAGCTCAATAAAAAAAATTGGAAATTCGATTTCAAATTATGGGTTAGTAGGTTGATTACCCAATAATAATAAAATAATTTAAAAAATATTTAGGAACATAAAAATATTCCACAACTTAAAAAAAACATAAAAAACAATAACAAGGCATTATCCCACTTAGTTTTTTAATAAGCCAAAAGATTGTTTTTTAAAAAAGCACAAAGGTTGCTTCAGCTCATTTACAATATAATGTCAACAAGAGCATGAAAGCTCTAGTAAGAACAGGAAAGCCTAAGTTTTTTTTTATAGAACTTGCATAAATCTTCTCACAATTATGAATTAGATAAAATTTTCAAATCTAATTGGATAATAAAAATGAATCCCAAAAGAAAATTGTGTTTAAGTGACCACCTCGGTGCAATAACTTTTTTCGTACTTTCTTCCAAATTTGTTACTGATGAACACAGACAATCGGAAAGTTAGGAGATTAAATATAGCCCTTTTCTTATTTTTGTCTTAAATAGTTCTTTTCTCATTTGAAATTTGTATTTCTTCATTTTTTATTTTTGATGTATTAAATTGTTCTCGCATTTCTGACGAATGTGTGGTGAAGGCCAAAGGTTTCCCTAAAAGTGTGTATTCTAAGATTCAAACACTCGACTTAAGGGTTCAAAAACTACTTTTTCCCACTGCGTTTCACACCCATTGGATCCATTCATTTTTTATTGTTTCTAGTTTAATTTTTCCATTCAAATTTTGATTTAACATTAAAATTCTTATTTAAATTGGAGAGAAATAAACCCTTCTTCAATTTTATTTCATATATAATATGTTTATAGTTTACCTTCAATTTGAATAATTTTTAACGTCATCTTTTAATAACTATTATTATTCGATATTTTTTTCACTTAATGTTTCTATAAACATATAAAATCCTGCAAGTGCACATATTGTATCGAAGTAATACAAAAGGTTGTTGAACCCACATGGATAGTGTATCGATTTTGGATCCCAATTCAGTTGTTTAGTCTTAGAGTTGAAAATAAAATGATTAATTTTGATTTGACCAAATGAACAGCAAAAAGAAAAACAAGATATGTTTGAAATGTTGATTAAACAAGTACTTGGGCTGAGTTTCACTTCACTTAAACTAAGCTTTCAGAATCAATTCTATATATGAAATTAGAACAAGTTCTTAGGTGCACTGACCTATGGTTTCTACTTGTTAATACCTTAGTCAAATAGAACTTCCAATTCAATTACCAAACCTAATGCTTTAGCATTCAGTTAATTCAATTGAAGATAAATCCTAAGTCAGGCCAACACTAACAATTTTTACTCTTATACCTAAGCAGCAAATAATCATTCAATCTATTTCTCAACTCCCTCAAATCCTACCAACTATCATTGTGCAAGAATTGAGCAAGGTAAACTTGTGTACAACAAGAATCAAATTATAACAGGGAAAAGATACTAAGAACTGAAACTTCATTCATATATAAAGATAAAAACCTAGAGAATTGTTTAATGAAGATTCACTTCAACCCAAATACAAGAAAAAGTTTAGCCTAGCATGGCTAAGGAAGACATGATAAATAAATAAACTTGAATTGAGAGCTCAAAATGCCTTCCCACACTTCAGGCAAAGCTCAAAAGAAAGACTTGTTCAAGTGCTTACAAGAGATCCAAGTGGATCATAGGTATGTTTACAAGGAAAGGAAGAGCAACTATTTATAACTTTTTTTGACAGCCTCCCAATGCTCAGGTGTTGGCATCCAACGTCTAGGCGTTGGAAATAAATGAATTTACACGAGGCAAGCCAGGGGCTCAACGCATGAGCGTTGGCCCCTCAAATGCTTGGGCGTTGGATTAAATGAATTCCTGGGCACAACGCTCATGCGTTAGACACGTCTGATGCTTTATTTCCTTAGCTCTTTTGCTCTCCTTCTTTGATGGCTCTCTTGATTGCAATTAATAGTCTTCATGTGGTCTCCAAAATATTCTAAAACAACAACCCTCCATTAACCCTTCTTCAATTCCTTAATTACACACATGTTAAACAAGCCAAGGGTATTTGATGCTTCTTCTTCTTCCATAATCCTCCATCATTCTTCGTTTAATCTTCATCAAATCACACATAAACCACCTAATAATGACCAGAACTCTAACAAGAACTAAAACTCTAATAAAATATAACTAAAAGGACTAAAAACAAAATAATAATTAAACTATATGCAAATGCAAAAATAAAATAAAAAACTCTAACAAATAAAATAAAAACTATATGAGACTCAAACAAAATAAAATAAAAAGAAAGAAAAAGAAATTAAAAACAACACTAAAATCTCAGTCATCACTTATCTCAACAAATGCTGATCTTTCATATACATCCCTGACTTGGTCTATATTCACATGCCATTCCGGGGATCGCTCGGTATCTCATCTCCATCAACTACAAGTTGGGAATAACTTGAAACAAAGGTCGACCTCAAGTCATGTCCTTGAAATTCTGCAAATACATGAGAAATGACTATTCCACACGATTATGCAAAATCACTCAATGCATTATTCTAAGTGAAGATTAATTAGATTCATTAATCCTATATGCCAAACCATATGCTTTTCATAAGCCAGAGTGCATTTCTCATATTTTCATTCCTCGACTTAGGTCACCTGATGCCTTTACATATACATGTTATCATCCTATCCTCAGCTATACATAGCTGGCATAATCTTCATCCACATGACTTTTCTTGTATCAAGCAATAAACACATTTATGCAGAGGTATCTTAAACCAACAATAAGGCTCAATCACAGCCATTCATAATCATCAACACTCAATTATTCTTCCAATAAATTCATGACATATACTCAAGCAATTATACAATATCCATTCTTTCTTATCAAGCCATAACGTATAATCAAGACAACTATACAATATCCATTTCATTTTATCAAGTCATGCTTCACACTAAGAAAGCACATATAGACTTTTCATTTTCTCAAGTCATACCAACTAATCAAAGAAATCACAATAGACAATCAATCAGCTAATTACAGTTAACTTTTCTTCAAACACAAGCAATCGACTAAATAAATAATCTAACCACATGCCCACCATCCGTCTGGCAAGTCTCAATATATAACCCCTTAGGCTCTATCCACTCTGCAACCCCCTTACCTGGTGGTTGGTGAGCCGGAGCGGTGTGTTCACAAGCTGTAAATCCTCTGTAATCTAACAGTAATATTACAATCAATTACCAGACCTTCAAACTATATAGTTCAAGATAAAATAAGATTTAAATTCCTATTTCCATGCTCCCAAAATCACTTACAGGTCCAGAATTACTTTTATCCTAAGGCCATGTTTGGATGACAGTGAAAATATAGCCAATAAGCTATTTTTCACCCATAATTGATTCTAAAAATCAATTTCAGCTTTTCTGAAAACAAACTCATTTCTAAGCATCTACAACATATTAGGAATCATGTTTGGATACTCATTTTGGCTTATTCAACTCCTAACCTTGTCAAATTCCAATATCAAAGTTGCCTAATTTCATGAAAATCACATTAAAGTTCCTTCTTTCCAAATTCTTCCAATTCAATCCTAATTTCTTCTTTATTTGAGTTCTGGGACTAGGTTACATGGATTCTCAGCCTCTGATCATGAGATTTGAGCATCTCCATGAGAGCTCAAGGTAACCCGAGGGTGTGAGAGCATCGCTCTCCCCTCTTTTGTCCATTTTAGAGCTAGAAACCTACATGCAAGGGCTCTGTCGAGTTCTATAAATTCTCAGAAGCATTTTTTCATAGTTACCATGGCCTTGATCATCGAGAAACCCACATGCAAAGGGGTTTAAGGCCGAAACCCCTAAGGCTCTTAGTTCATCATGAATAATTCATCCGATTTCAAAACAAATATGATATTTAGAACCTACAGAACATAAGGATTCAAATGGCATAGTTAAAATTGAATTATGGAAAAATTCTCTGTCTAATCTGCAAGAGAAGATGACTGGAGCACGGCGGCCACAACGACGCTCATGGCGGCGACGCGAACTGGGTAGCTGGCCTACTTTATCTTACTTCCAGGAATCCAATGGTGGTGGTTTCGTTGGCTTAAAGGCTCTAGGTTGAGAGAAAACTCGAGTTGCAGGTCTCGATTCTTGAAGCTCCAAACCCTAGTTCATGGCTTCTTTGAATTCAGTCCTTCCCATGCTCAGAACCAACATGCAAGGCTTGCAAACTACAGAGGAGATAAAATGAAGAGCTTTAATAGTGATTAAACGAAGAACAGGGACGAAGATGATGGATGATGATGGTGATGAAGGTATCGGGTGAGGGAGAGAGCTCGAGAGGTCTCTCTCTTTCACTGGACTCAGAAACAGAAAAAATGGAGATGGTGTTGTGTTTTTAAACAACAGTTATGGCTATTTATATGCATGGCTTGAACACCTTTGGTGTGAGATCAAACTTTGCTTCATAACTCCATGGTTCACCACTTAGAGCTCATGGATTTTCATCATGGCTTTTACCTACTCTTCCTAGGTCTTTCAGATTACGATTCATGCTGCTACTAGATGATCAGGAGTGAAAAACTCATCATCACATGAGGAATGGTGATGGGAGGAAGTGGTTGGCTAGAATTCAAATTCTAGTCCTTCCAACTTTTCTTTATTTTCACTTTGGTCCCTCCTCTATTATTATTATTATTAATAATAATAATAATAATAATAATAATAATAATAATAATATTTTCAGCAACTAAAACTGATCATTTAGTTAATAATTTACTCAGCACAACTATAAACTAGTAATTAAAAGCGGGATGTGACAACTGTTCACCTCTTTAGGCTACCAGGATTTTTCATTTTAAAGTGGTGGAGTTAGATTAAGAATTAGTCCCTCTTTTTTGGATGAAAGCTTGCTCTTTTTTGACAAATTGGGCCTATTTGTTGTTGTTTTTCTAATAATACTTCACTAATAATCTAATATAATGCCACCATAAAAAAAGATAAACTCTTTTATTTTGGTTCTACATCATAGAAGCTCAAATTACTCAAATCTAAAGGTAACTAAAATGAAACTAACAAAATATTTTTTGGTATTTTGGTTTTATATATTTTTTATATTTTGTATTTTATATTTTTTATACTTTTCTAGGTTTTTACCATTTTTATATAATTTTAGCAATTTTTTTTTGAATTTTTAGTTAAATAATTACTAAATTAAAGAAACTATAACAAAATTGGGGTGTTTACACTAGAAAAGCAGAAGAAGCAGCAACGACGACATCAATGATAAATGTTTCGAGAGAAGAGTGGTTGAATGACGGGGTCGGGGTGGAGGAAGAAGATGCACAAAAACTTCAACACTTCATACTTTCCATATTATATTTATGAAAGAAAAATTAAAATGACTAAAGCAGTAAGAGTAGCCGGTGAATTTTCCTAATCCATTTTTGCATCACTTGCCAATAGGTGTACATTAGCGGACCTAGAGAAGTAATAGCAATAGAGTGGACCAATTGTTCATAGTCAAAAATTTCGTAACACATTAAATTTCAAAATTAAAATTTTCAATTAAAATAATATAATGAAGTTGACTCAGAAATTAGAAGCAGATATCATGTTAATTTTTCCTTTCCCAATAATGTAGGAAGTGAGAGATAATTGAATGGAAGATACAAGAATAATAGAATTAAAAATAATTAAAAACAAATCTAGAGGCGTCATCTTAGATATTTTGGAAGATCTTTTTTGGCTTGGGATATTTCTCTTTGAGTAACCTCAGTGTCTCTTCACAAAGCGACCCTACAACCAAAATATCAGAAAAAAGCTGGTTTCACAACATTACAAAACAAAGTGACCACACTGCAAAACCCAAATGGCTGAAAAGAAAAGAAGAAAAAAAATTGTAATTAAAGTGACCTTGTTTCTAGGTCTCTTATCAGCGTTTAGTTTCCGAACTTGGTATCTTATCTTCTTAGAGAACAATCTGCTCTGGCGTTTCTCTTTGTATCTAAGAACACTTGCTTCCCTTCTTGTTCTATCTTCTTCCAATACTGGCACTTCTCCCATCTAAACAAAATAAAGTTATGATTCATATGTCATCATTAGTGGTAGACATCTAGAGAGAGAAAGGAAGAGAAGAGAGAAGTAATGAATATGATATGTAATGTGATGTGATAAAAAGTGAGAGATAAAGAAAAAAATAAAGTATTTATAGGTGACTATACTCTTAATATGTTTATGAATCGTTGAACAAAATATCACAAGGCCTACATTATCCATATCTATCTACTATATATATAGTAACAACCCAGAAGGAATAATAAAATCTACTCAACCAAATTCATTTTTAAGTGAGAGTTTAAACAATAATTACTATAATAATAGAGTTGGAGTAATCCAAAATAAACACTAAAGTCAAGTATAATATATAAAATTAACATCAAAGTTTCTACATCTCAAATATCAAACAGTAAAAGCAAGATAATAGTGATACTTGGTTCATGTTAAGAAAAACTTAAACATGCTAATATAGGACCTAAAAAGAATTGAACGGCTATATATGGAAATATAAACATGCATTAGAAAAGAAAATATATCAGTGAAGATTGGATGATGAATACTAACATAGAAGCCATTATTGGAGGACAATGAAAGAGAACACTCATCAGCCCATAGAGACCCTCTATCAGACCATGCATCCAAAACATCTTGATAGTTCAAGTTCAAATTCAAAGC
The DNA here is from genome assembly GCA_030819835.1 of Acmispon strigosus. Lineage (NCBI taxonomy): Eukaryota > Viridiplantae > Streptophyta > Magnoliopsida > Fabales > Fabaceae > Acmispon > Acmispon strigosus. The sequence continues at coordinate 39,260,562 of JAUAMA010000005.1, read as the reverse complement.
CATCATCTTCTCATCATCCCAAAACTCAATAATTTCTCTCTTTATCTGCTGCTCTTCAAATAACAATTTACTTCTATTCTCTGTTACCTCCTCATCTTTCCCTTCATCATCATCTTCTGCTTGAAATTCCTCCCATTCCATAAAATTATCCCAATGAACATGACCACTGCAAGTTTTTTGTGGTGGTAAATTGTGCTCTTCCTCAATGTTCAAGACCCCTTCGAGTTCGTCCAAAAGATTGAAATCTTGATGAGTGTAAACTTCGTTAGAATTGGATAATACAGGGGTGATAGCATCTGGTACTTCTTGTTCTTCTTGCTTTGGGCTTCTTAGTGAGGAAGTGTATCCCATCTTATCTCTGCCAAGCTGTTTCTCTCTCTATCTCTGACTTTCTCTCACCTCTTTTTGCATAATAACTATGCTTATACTGCTAGAATGATAAGAGTTATGTAACTATCTGTTTTGTGGTATATATATGTACTTTATGGAAAGAAATATTTTCTCATATATTAACTACACTTCGTGTGCATACTGCATAGAATAAAAAAAAAAAGTCAAGATAACGTTAAAATAATTGCAATAATGCTTTTTTTTTAGTTTTTAATTATTCCAATAAGAACAGTCAAAAGCTTTTCTTCACCAAGACAAAGTGTTGGGCTAGTGGTTATGAAACTAGATTTGAGGTTACAAGGTTGAACTTCGAGAAAGTTATTGATTGGAAGAGAGTGTGACCCTATTTCGAACAGATAAACACATATTAAAAGGGATGGCACTCGCGCAGGGCGGGGGCGGGGAGTGCCTTCCCGCTCCCCGTTCCCGCATCTCTTCTCTGTCCCTGCCCCATTTTCATTTCCCACAACGGGGTAAATTTTTTCCCATCCTTGTTCCCCACCTCCCCACAGGGACCCCAAATATTTCATTAGAAATTTAAATTAAATATATAAAATGCATAAATTTATGCAATAAATTTAATAACCACAAGTGATAACGCATCTACAATAAAATCAATACAAATATATGTAACAAAATTCATATAACATATTATGAAATTTAGCACACAATATGTGAAGTCTACAAAATTAGAAATATAAAGTACAACATTGAACTCATATTCCAAAATGTGAAGTCTAACACTCAAAATATTCCTCCGAACATTCAACTCATCCAAAAGATGACGTCATTTTACATAATTCAATATTTGTAAAGTTATTATTTCATTTGTACTTTATATATATATATATATACACACACACACGGGGTGGGGACCCTCCGGGGCAGGGAGAGGAATCATCATCCCTATCTCCAAATTGTCATCAGGGGAATATTCATTCCCGTCCCCATCCCTACGAGGAAAAATTCCCCAAATTGAAGTTTCAAATGGGGCAGTTCCTATGAGGATCCCTATCTTCCGGTGAAAATTGCCTAAGTGAGATTGGCCCGCAACATGAATTAGAAATGCCATATTGATTATGGCTATAACCCTAAAAAATCAATTTTGATCATTTGCTGCTGCACCCTGCAACAACTATAAAAAACTAATTGTATATGTTTAATAATTCATCACTTTTTTACTTAAACAAATTTTCACCATTAAAGCTATAAATTAAAGGTAGGATTTTGTTGTAAAGAGGCTGGAGAGGATCCAAATTGGTTAAAATTAGCCCATCTGTATATCGAAGAAATAATAATAATAATAATAATAATAATAATAATAATAATAATAATAGTAGTAGTAGGATAATATTCAACCAATCTGTAACTCTTTAAATACAGTGGTGTAGATACTCCATCTATCATAAGTGGTCATCTGTAGTACGTTTGGTGTTCTCCGCTAGTGGTACTGGTACCTTCAAAAACACTACAACACCCAAGTTACAAGAGTATATGGTGAGTAGGATTAAAGTTAATTTGGTCCCCATATAGAAAGAGGCCAAAGCGTTTCTAGGTTCAGTCAATGTCTCTCAAGTTTCTAGGTACAACTAGATTTGTTGTGAGCTCTTTAATCCTTCAATGATCTCCTAAATATGACCATTGCATTGGGCAGTGGTCGAGATGTAACGTAATTCATCCTAGGTATAAAGCATTTGAATCATATATCGGATAAGTAGCCCCTAGTCTCCGAACGTCGTGCGAAGCCATGGTCAAAGTATGCATGATCGGTTTACATGATCCTTTGCTATTTTTGCATCACAAGGCGACCTTTGTACATGATCCCTGGATTACATGCAAGAATAGTAAACTTCATGTCGTAACTTGACCCCGTAACTTGACCCGGGTATATGACATGTAGACCACATACCGGAATAAATAACTACTCCCTCTGTTTCAAAATACCTGCCCACAAAGAGAAAATTGATTTATTTCATAATAACTGTCCACTTAGAATTTCAAGGTAGCATTAATTGATGTTTTCCATATAATACCCCTACAACGATAAAAGATGAGAGATAAAAATACAATTTTGAGATTAAAATAATAAAACAAATAAAACATTTTAAAAAGTTTACAATATTAATTGCATTTCTTAATATGCATGTTACGTCTCTTTCTGGACACTTATTTTGAAATAGTGGGAGTATAATAATGAAGCCTTGATAGTGAATTAATAATAAAGGATTTAAGTACTTTGGAGTGTATGGCATGGAGATGAAATTTGTAGGAAATCGCAATATTGAGGTTTTGGTGCAAATTGTCACTGCATTTTTAGGCCATAGATTATGATGCTATAGATTTATTGATCTTATTATTTGTATCTTTAATGTGTCCTTACTACCAAGCTGTGGCAGAGCTCTTCCTAGATATACCGATCAGTAATTAGGAATATGAACAAGATTTGATAATATATCTGACATAAAAGGCCTTAAATTGCAATAATATTTTCCATTAGTATCACAATCGATAAATCTCTTTTAAGGTGTAAAGATCTCAATGTCTATAATCGAGCTGGTTATAGGTGAGGTTGTTGATACTTAGAGTTGGATTTGGATCATTTATACAAGCGGATACTTTATGTACATGAGCTAAACAAGATGCCTCTTTTTACTACCTTATGATTTTAAAACATTGCTAAAAGGAAAACAATTTATTATTTTGCATAGAGTGTTTTCAAAAAATAAAAATTGAAAAACTAAAAGGTGTATGAAACAATAAATGGAGGAAAGTTAACTGAAAACCCCTGACTAAAAGGAAAAATAAAACCAGGTAATAGAAAAAATAATAAGAATAAGAATGATGATGATTATCATATATAAAAGTCAAGTCGAATCATCTAAAATTAAGCCCTGCTATCAACTATTTTTTCTTGTCAGTCATGAATTGGCATCAAATCATCAAACAAGAAGTTACTATATCCTTTTTTTTCTTGCAAGTCATACTCAGACCTGATCCAATCCAAAAGGCCTATGTCAGGTTGGGTTAACAGGATGTGCTAATTGTGTTCGCCCTAGAAAGAGTAGATACAAGGAAATTTGGAAAACTAAGGGACTACCTGTACACATTACAATTGAAAATAAGCAGTAACAATAATACATTTATACAAGCCTAAAAATTTATATCCATTTTATCAGCAAAATTATACGCAGTCACTGAATAGTTCTTTCAGAGAAAAAAGAAATGTTTACATTACATTCTTTTCTTTTCCCTTCTTCCAAAACATAGCAGCTGGAAGTCTATCTGGGCCCTTGTGTATGTTGTAGGTCATATGCGTGATGTAATGTCGCTCCATATGCATATTGAGGATGAGCATCAACCCCAGCTTGGATCTGAAAAGTTTTTCTGGTTTAAATTATTTACCCTTCAAGCGTTTTTATATAAGAGGTGTTGTGCTGATAATGTATTGGGAAGACTATTCAACAAAAATACAAGATATCCCATTTTCATCCATGCATTAAGCGGTCAGTTATCAGTTTTGGGAGCAAGTTTTATTATTCAGAAGACCTTATTAATCACAAATAATAAAGATAGAGACTCGTTCTACATGTTAATATCAACACTGACGAAATTTTGAGTAAGTGGAAAATCCGCCGACTTAAGAAATTGTGAGGGTTCACATTCAAGAATAATTAGAATTACGGCCTTTGCTCCCTCGATTAAGCAAATAGTGGATGGTCATATTTGAGATGCAGACTCCCCTAAAGAGTTCTCTTGATGTATAATTTGATGACATAATTACTTCAAGACTACAGCATAAAAAGTAAATATGATTTATGAGTAACACGGTGTCATAAATACCTGATGCATGCTATAAGAACCAGGAGGGTATGCGATTCCTCCATATCCCATCTCAGGATTGTCATAGTTTGCAGGATATCCAGGACCTACATAGAAACAACTTCACAGATTTAAAAAACAAACTTGAACCAAAAAAAATCACTTTATATTTCTGTTGCATTAAGTAAGCACTTCAAGATGAATGATAAAGAAAGTCAAATTACTTGGATTTGCGGCTGCAGCAACTGCAGCCGCAGCCCTTGCCCTCTTCTCTGCATTAGCCAACTCAGCACGTAATTTTTCAACCTCACGGGTCATGATGATTATATTGTTGTCCATTGCCCGTTTGTGCTCAAGGTTACTAGCATGTGTCTTCTTCTCAAATTCAATAGCATTCCTATATACATCAGTAAATGGAAGTTTAAAACATGCACAATATTTCATACTTTGTTTCACACTGAACAATAACTACCCATGAGTATCATCATTCATCATTGATTTTTGAACTAATATTTTTGGAGCATTATCTGGGCTATTAAGTTTTGAAGTTCATAGGATATCAACACAGCCTAAACCAGATTTATGCAGGGAATGAAAGAAATAGTAATTTTGTGACTTGAACTATTATATTAATGATGAAGAAAAAGAAATTTGACTTGGACATGTGTTCTTAACATTTCGACGTACTTAAATTCTATTGGATTTAAACAAAATTTAATGAGTATAATTACAATATTCTCAATGTTCCAACAGAATCCAACTCCACTATTAGGCTCCAATTAAACTTACAAGTAACAACAGTTAAGTCAAACCAGTAGTTGACCCTATCAGAAGGTTAGATCATCAAGTCTGCAGTCTAACGAGGGTTACACAGTCAAATTGAAAAAGGACAAAAAGAAAAAAAATATGTTAAATGAAAAAATTAATCATATTTTTAATAAAATACACCTCAATTATAATATTTAAATGATACGTAATTTAATACTACAACAACAACAACCAAGCCAGTGGGTCTGCATATAATTTAATATTACAGCAGACGATGCATTGTAATCAAAGTAGCATCAGATTCACTGAGATGCACTTTGCGTTGTTTAAGTACAGCTCTATTATAAGTCACTACAGACACTTATTTGTAGTGGATATCTGAATTCGGTGGTCAGACCATGATAGTCTGAAAATCACCAGACTCTAGGGCCTTAGAATCAAATAATCCAACTTAGAAATAAAGCAAAGCCGGCTGATACCACATAATATATCCGGAAGCTAACAGAGAATATCAGTATTTTCATCAGCATAAGAGTCATATGACAGCACAGAAAGCTAAGAAAACAGCACGGCAAATGGGGTAACATACATAGGACTGCCATTCAAGAAAAAGAAATAAAACACAAATGAAAGGAGTACTATCTGCCAAACAGGAAGAACAATAAAAAAGATCCCTTACTACTTTGATCTTGATGTTCCATAGATGTATTTGTGTTATTAATCATTCAATGGTCCAATTCCAAAAGCCCTCCACATATGCTCAACATAGGAAGCCTCATATGGACTAACCAAACATGGTACTTATGGAACTACCCACATTGGAGTATTGGACTGAGAACACCTCTCTCCAGCTTCCTTCTTTTGAATTAACATATTTTGAAAATGCAGTATTCCTTTTACAGCATGCTATTATGCATAAAGAATTTTGTTCTTTTATTTTATTACAAAAAATTGACTCATGACTCTATATATAGCAAATCATATAAATAGATTTTTCATCAAAGGAAAAAATTAGTTTTCTCAATGTGATACAGGGATAAAATTAAAATAAGACAAGGTGAAAAACTCCAACCAGTAATCAAATAAGCGATAGTGTTAAAGAATCGTAACTTAGAGCCATTAGCTTTTGACGATATGAACTAGACAGGAGAAGAACAACAAGAACAACAAAAGTCTTTTCCTAATTCCTACTGGGTAGGAGTAGGCTACATGGATTTAGCGATGTCATAGTGTCCTATTGCAAATAATCTCTAATGACAAACCATTTAAATCCAAATCCTTTATAATAGTTTGGCACTTTGGCTTATAGTTTCTATTGATCTCCCTTTATCTCGAAGAATCTAACTATTGTATTACCTCCACTATATATATTCTTTTTATCAAGGCTTAAAACATGTCTTCCATTGCATACATACCCAAATAACTTAAAGTGAGATTCTACCATCTTTTCCAGAACAGACACTGTCCAACTTTCTCTATAATGCATTAATATATAATCTTATCTTGCTTATCTGCAGTCTGCACTCCTCTCTGTAATTCCCGTTGGCCTTTTACCACCTAGCATAAAATCTCATACACAAAAGGTCTTAAAATTGTGTGGTATAATTATTCTTAAAGCTTCAGTGGTGTTCTTCTGAAAAAAAAATTTTTTTACCTGAAACGCTTGTGTATTTCATCAATCCACTTGAATCCTATGGTTTATATCTCCCTCAATTTCCCTATCATTTTCTATCAAGGACCAATTAAATGGAAAGTTTTCTATATATGTTTCAATTGATTGTTCAACCTGAAACGCAGGCTGAAACGGACGAGCTCATGGGCGTCGTAACCTTCAACTGATTGTCCGTGACCAAAGGAATGTGTTTGTTTTTCAGTTGAAACAAAATAAAAGCACATTCCCTCAATCCATCTCTTTGGTTCCGTTGACTTTTATGCCTCGGAATTCATGTGAATGTTTATTGTGGACGTCTCAAACAGAAAAACAAACACAGTAAGTTGAAAGGAGTGTCAAGTTCAGGAGGAAAATGGTAGTTTACTCTCAAGTTCTCACATTTTATCAACACAAAACCCAGTCTATACATCCATATGAGATCGGAAAGAGCAAGCGCACATGATTCAATCCGATAACAACGCAGAGCCATTAACACAGACAATGCTCAAGCAGAGACAAAATTGCACACAACGAAAAAATACACCAATCGATGAAGGAAAAAATGAAAAACGGAACAAGAGTTTCAAGCAGCGAAAAATTGATTACCTCCCTCGTTGAATCTCATGGCGCACGGCCTCTATATCAGCCTTGATGGCCGGCACCGGCTCCGAATCAGCGCGTGCCCTGGAGAGGTCGCTCTCGATCGCCTGCAGCTGCGACGCGAGCTCCTTCCTCGACGCGGCGAGCTCACGGACGTCGGCCCGCACCTGATCGAGCTCGGAGGCCATGGAGGCGATGGCGCGGGCCTCGGCGTCCATCTTGAGCGACCTCTCGTAGATTCGGCGCACCTCGGAGTCGCGTTCGGCCTTCACTTCCGCGGCTGCCGCTGATAGGCGGCGGAGCTCCTGGTGGGTGGCGGCGAGGTCCTGCTTGAGGTCGACATGGGTGGCAGCGAGGCGCTGGTTGTCGAGGAGGAGGGACTGGATCTCGCGGCGGCGGGTATCGATGCGGTCCTCGAGGGCCCTGGCGGCGGCGGCGGAGGAGGAGGAGGAGAGGCGATGTTCGTCGAGGCGAGGAAGAGAAGAGGGTGGATGATGATGATGATGCTTGCGCCCCGCCATTGGCACCTTTGTTGTACGAGTAACTATGAGCGCGAGTTTGGTTTTGATTTTCACAGTAACAGAGAAGAATATAGATGGAGACTAGAGAGTGAGCTTGGGCTTATTGTTCCTATGAATTATGAAAGATGGAAATTTGATTTTTTTTTTTCCTTTCTAAGATGTAGGTAAATTTTGCTTGGCTTCTTAAAAGCAACTTGATGGAGGCTGAGAGTGGACTTACATGCATAAGAGTGACCAACCGGCGAAAAGCCACCAGAGGTTTCTAGTGGCACCAAACATTTAAAGGAAAGAAAGACAACGTTCACTGACGAGGTTGGCAGCAGAAGTTATGCAACTAGAGATCGAGTGGTGTCTCGCCTACCGAGCATGGAGTTGGCGTTATATCCGGATTTATTTTGAGAGTCTGCATATAGTCTGACTAAGCCTTTGGATGTTGGTTGTTGATAATATGCTGATATGCTATGATGGAACTATTTACCCCTTTATGGTTGTAATCATGCTATGAGTTAATGCTGTTATTGATCACTTGTTTAGAAGTTCACCCTCTCTGTTTGTATCCTTGTTGTGTGGGCGCCTACAGCCAGTTGATACTAGTGCTGATGTCGAGCGTGGATCATTACACGAGGATCGTGGAGGATCGACCATTCCACGCGATCGATAATGTATTGTGATCGAGTTGAGGAGGAGCACATTGACACAGATGACCGACGGGAGCTGTGTTTCAAGATACCACCTCCAGATGTTCTTAGGGAAGCCCTAGCTTTGGCAATTGAGAGCGAACCTTCTTTCTCAACCCCTATTCTTTCTTCACCCCCTGTTGAGGAGACACTAGTAGTGGACCTGGTTATGTCCGAGCCTGAGGAGGACCCTAAGGAGGAGACCGTAGAAGAGTTCGTGGAACAACGGTTGTCGAAGGTTGAGAGTGCCATGATGCGCAAGCTGACATGGTACATAGATGTAGCAATGTCTGCTTGAGATCACCCGAGAGTTCCACCAGCACTAGCTGCTTGAGGGTGTTGGGTTAGAGAGTCTATTTCTCTGTTGCCTTGGAATGGGCGTGTCAACCAGTAGTGTCTTGTTCTTTCTTTATTTGTTTTATGTTACTCTTGTGTGTTGCACTGCGTGGTGGCACAGGGAGTTAGTTTTATTTTCCGGATATTTACTCTGTTGTTTTTGAATAAGGGTCTGGTTTTGGCCAAGTTTATGACATATTTATGGAAGGATGTGGTTTATGTTATATGGTTAAGTTAAACCTTTTGCGAAATTTTTCATATCGTCTTTCTCGTTAAGTTTATTCATTTATTTTCCGCTTTTGGTTACTAAAGTGACCCCTAAGAAATCATGGCGTTACAATATCTGTATAATTTTCTAAATTAGGATGTCTACCTGCATTAGACCCCTAAGCTTTTGATTGAGCAATATGATTGTAGTAATATAAAGAAGCATGTTAAATAATTTGCCAAATTCATTGACGAAGGTTTCCTTATTTCTAATTTCCTTCACTGTGTATACTCTCTTCTATTATTAGATGAATATGAGTATAGCATATACATGGTCTATAATGGGAATCTCCTTAGAATTTGAGTTAAATCTAACTCTACACTAAAAGTTAGTTTAGGAATAACGATTGCTCTATCTTTTATAAGGATTTATTTAGTCATATCTCTCATTATTATGAGACATTTCAACACATACAACCTGCTCTATGTTGGTTCCACATGTGTTGATTACTCATGAGCATGAAATCGTATGAATAAGACTTTGAATCGACCCTTTCTTTTGTGTGCAGTTGTTGTGATCCTGAATCTGGGCTACCAGATGAGATGTTATTTTTTTACTAATTTACTAATAAATACTTGTCAATCTATAGGAAGACGTATAAAGGAAATCGTTCCTTCTTGAAACAGAGGTTTGTTAATTTAATTTTTTTGCTCTTATTAAGTTGATATATGATCCCATAGTTTTTCTTATTACTTCAAATTTTTTCTTATGTCAGAGGGGAGGGGTCAAGTGGATTCTTTCTAGCAATTCAGGTGCAACTTGTCAATCTAAAAATAGGCACCAAGGACCATGACCAGTTTAGAGCATCACCATTACTGCTAATGTACAAATTTCAAAAAGAAAATGTTTTCTTTTATCTCTATATGTTAGTTACTTCTAGATTACAATTACAAAAGCAACAGAGTTTTCTTTTATCCCTATATTTTAGTTACTTCTACATTACAATTACAAAAGCAATATTTTCCTATATTTCTGCACGTATCATGTTACGCTTACTTGGCCTCTTTTTTTAATACTTAATCTCTTCCTATTTATTTAAAAAGAAGAAAACAAAATGACAATACATATTCAAGTCAGAATCACTTTGCATAAGCATATTGGGGAAACAGATTACACAGACTCCACCATATGCACCATTCAAGAAATGAACCCTTTGTCCTTTAAACTCTCAATAGCATCCTTAATAATTTTCTCCATTGGAATGAATTCCAAACCCAAGTCTATGAGTTTTTTTGATCCATCCTTTGCTCTCAACAAGCCCGGTTGGGTATCTTGTTGCATCCTTCAAAGGAAAATGACAAAAACCGTATGAGCCAATTTTGGATTAGAACAACCTTGTATTTTGATTAAGATGACTGTATACTCGCAAGTCTAAAAGAAATATTTAACTTCAAATCCTTATCTAACAAGCAACTTTCCCATTTGGATTGAAAGGTATACAACATGAACTAATTCCACTACAAAAAGCCATGCATTGTATAGTATAGTTTGAAACCTATATAAGAAACAACATGATAATTGATGGCATTGGAGATTGATTAGTTGGTGCAAGAATGAAAACCATAGCTCAACACATGAATCAAGTTGCACGAAGTTCAAATAAAAATGAACAGTTTCTTCAACAAATCATTCAAGAATGAAGAACCATCACTCATTTTTAGCAAGTGTGTGGCTTACTTACCTCGGCACGTTATATTCTGGATAAAGTTCAGCAACTTTCGCCGCAAAGTCGCCATAGTGAGAGATAGCTTCTACACACAAATGTCTACCAGCTGCTGCTTTGTTCTCATACACTAAAATATGTGCCAATGCTACATCTTTAAAGTGAACCAATCCAATAAAAAAGTCCTCATATGTTTCAGCACAACCTGCACCAGGTTAGAGACAAAATCACAATACTTAGATACATCCTAAAAATATAAACTCAGAATTTCGATACAGTGTTCAATATTAGTATTTGGGCCAACAATGATTAACATTTGACAAATCGTAAAATGACTATGAAGAGACTTAAGCACAATCAAACAAGACTATCTTCAAAAGGCAAGATAAACAAGGCATCATGTTCTAATTGTCCAATCTTATTATCTACTTGGGTGACAATTTAGCAGTAGCACTAGTTAAGTGACTTCCCCAATTCACACAGAAAATTTTCACATGGAAAAGTACAGAAAGAAAGTAAATCGCACCTAAGATCAAAGAGACTTCTTCACCACATCTACAAATAGGAATTCACAAGCAATCACCTTATCAATATCAGCCACCTATACTTACCTTGAAGAAGTCGCACTAGCATGAGCATGCTAGCATTAAGCCTTGGTGGAATAACAGGGCCCATCACAGTACCAGGATTCACCACCACAACATCCAAACCATTCTCTTTAGCAAAATCCCAAGCAGCTTTCTCAGCCAATGTCTTTGACAAAGGATACCACAGCTGCACCAAACAAGTTCAAAAATGCCAAATTCAATGTCTCACACACACACACACACACACACACTCAACACAGTTACACATAAATGAGTGCCCAGAAAACACAGAGAATAAAAACACAAGCAATTGCAGACCCCTTTTTGCTTGCAGTATTCAATGTCAGTCCAGCAATCCTCACTCTTGAGAACATCAGAAGGCCAATTGGGGCTCGGGTGAATCGCGGAGATGGAGGAAGTGACCACCACGCGCCGCACTCCTGCTTCCTTCGCCGCGGTAAGAACGTTCACGGTCCCTTTAACCGCCGGGTCCAGAAGCTCCTTCTGCACGAACCCAAGAGCTTCAGAATCGAAATGGGGTCCACCGAAATGTGGAAAAGATTGAAAATTTAAGAAGTTGGATCGAAGAAGAGTACCTGAGGGTCATGGACTTGGTCGACAATGCAGGGAGAGGCGAGGTGGAAAACGCCGGCGCAGCCGTTGACGGCGGCGAGGATGGTGTCGTAGCGGAGGAGATCGATCTGGAAGAGGCGGAGGCGGGTGGATGCTCCTTCGAGAGATTGTAGATGCTTCGTCTCGGTCTCATCGTCTGATTTTGTGAAAAAAAGGACAAGAGAAAGTTAGAATAGAAAGGGTGTGTTTGTGTTGTTGGTGGTGGTGAAATGAATGAACAAGTGTGGAAGGTAACTGAGATTCTGGACGGTGGCGTGAACGGTGTAGCCGCGATCCAGGAGGAGATGGACCAGCCATGAACCGATGCAGCCGCTGCCGCCGGTGACGCAAACGTGCTCGGACATCCTGGGATAGTGTCACAGGGGAATCCTCTTGCAGTGACAGTGTTACTTTTGCACACAGCCAAAACCACCCACACGTTTCAATTCAACCAGATACACTTGCAAGCTGAGCTAGCTGATAGAATAAACTTCAATTTTGGTTATGACTGGTTGATCCTAGTACTATTTTGATCCACCATTTTGGTTTTTAAAGATGTCGACGTCGGTCATAGTGATCCCTGATACAAAAAACGTCAAATATAAGAGAGAAATGTGACGTAGGCTCCCCACATCAGATCCAACAGCCATATTTGAAGTTCCTTAAAACGGTCAAAATAGTCTTTACTTACATCTAAAAAATAAGCCCCATCTTTCTTTTGTGGACATTAGCCGGTGCCCTAAACTTTAGTTGTCAGGCATTCCATCACTTAAAAGGCTCAATATAGCTTATTGCACTGAGGAGTTATTGAGGTCAATCTCTGGTCTCAATGGTCTTATCTCCCTTGAGCTTTCTAGGGGTTATGAAAACCCAACATCCTTCCCTGAGGGAATGTTGAGAAACTTGACCAGTCTTCAAACTTTAGTGATATTTGACCTCCTAGGATTGAAGGAATTACAAAAGCAAGGATGAGAAGGTCTTCACTCCCTTTGGACCTTGGTGATATCTATGTTATATGAATTGAAGGAATTACCAAAAGAACTCTTCAATAACCTCAAATCTTTGGAGCATCTGGAAATCAATTGGTGTAGAAAGATCGAGTGTTTACCATAGAAAGATTTGGAAGGTCTTCACTCCCTTTGAACTTTGGAAATTTGTGATTGTAGTGGATTGAGATCCTTGCCGGGTGATGTTTGACACCTCACCTCACTTTAGAGGTTGATTACTTTGGGATGCCCAGCATTAATGGAGTGCTGTAAGGAGAGCATGGGGGAGGATTGGAACAAGATATTGCATGGTCCTGGACTGTTCGTGGACCGCCCCAGTGTAAGGCTCGCCTAGAAAGTTCTTGAGAGGGGCGACCCACTCAAGATGACCTATAGTCGTGGTGAGTGAGGCCCCTCGAAACATAGCTGGCGATCCTTGCTAGATGGAGGCGGTTCGAACAACCTTGGGAGCCCCTGACACTTCATGGAGTCCATTCTGAGACCTTCATTCCTAGCGAGCCCCTTGCCTATGTGGCAAGCTAGTTACTTGTTTTAGGGAGAGGCAAATGTAGTTAACAATATGTAAAGGCTCTTGGGCTGCGATTATATGAGGCCCAAGAGTCCAAATTAGGTTTAGGTTTTACATTCTTTCTACTATAAAAGGAAAAGAATTATTTGTAATTGGCATGTTCACCTGATTATTATACCAAAAGCAGCTAGGTCATTAAGAATTCCTACTTCCGTTAGAATTTCGGCTTGGTTAGCTTCACCGTTTCACTAAATGTGAACAGTTCCTAATGTAGATATTCATTGATCAGAATATCCCTTATAACCTCTTTTTGTTTACCAATGACTAAATAACTATGTGTTGCATTGTGTTTAGTGTTCTCTTCAGTTAAACAACGTTCTTGTGATCTGCAGCTCCCGGCATGTTTAAAGCAAAAACAGATGTTCAGATTAATGTATAAACAACATTCATCTTCTAGATACCTTGCAAGCTCCCAAGCCCTCTCCTGGACCACACAAGTTGAAGTTGGTGTGCCTGTTAGAAGTTAGAACCGATCAAAAGTTCCCTGAAGGATTTATAGGTAAAACCATAATATAACTTCATCGGTTACCATTTCCTTTTATGGCTGTGGATTTAGGTAGAGATTATCATGTGACATTACTAAGTTGATAATATGTAATCAGATATATAGATGTTGTATATATTCATCAAACAAACAAGAATTTTCAACTCCTCTGTGATCATTTTTGCCTGCATTACATAAAAGAAGATGTAGCAAAGGTTAGTCGCTGAGATCTCGTCTTTTTTTTCACCTCTTTAATATAGATGAATAAGTCATGGACAATTTAGCACTCCAACTTTGTGTTGCAGTTCCAGACAGTTTGAAGTTATCAATTCTTGCATTAATGGTGACTGGTGAAAGGAACAGAAGAAGAAGAGGAGAGAAAAAGCATAATATAGATGAATAAGTCATGGCTTCCTTCATATAATAAGAGATTGTGTGTTCAAGCTCAATGAGCAGTTTGCATTTGGCATTTGTAATCAATAATCATCTAATATTGGAGCAATCCATTATTCCATGTTTTTTACAATAGCTACTCTGTTTACCTGATTAAACAAATTTGTGCAGAAGCAGAAGTAGAACTCTGAAATTAATTTGCTAAGATTCATGGTTTTACTCATGAGAGAAAGTTATTGAATTTAATTCGGTTCATAGTGGTTACCGAATTGTTCTAGAAATATGTTACGGCTCTCGAATTGGTTTCCTTCTCGAATTGTATTTGTTTTACACTTGAGAAAGCTAAAATTTTTGTGTTATAAGAATGCAAAATATATACATTTTCGGAAGTTAAATAACACACAAATTTAACTCCAGATGCGTATTTGTTTTGCAGTTCTGAAAATTTTTGTGTTATAAAAGTTATAGTTTCGAAAGTGCAGAACAAGTACAAAGTCACTAAAGGGTATTTTAGGCAAAAACTTGTTTTCAATGTTATATCATTTAAAGATGGGTAAAAAATAGGGGGTTAGATTTGGGTATGGATCCTCTTCACTAGAAAAAAAAACTTGAGTGTCAAGTTGCTTCATCTAACTATTAATTTAGTTTTCTTTCACTTTTAATTATTAAATACACATAAATAAATGGTTATATGGAGCAACTTAATATTCTAAAGTTGTTTTTGGAATGGAGAGGATTCGTACCCTTAAATTTGACACCCTCATCACATGATTTCGCACCCTTTTATTGTTCTGAGATTTACATATTGCGAAAATTTTCAAAAAATGTTCCACCTAGAAAATTAAAGGGTTGTTTGAAAGGAGTGAAAATGTGAAGAAAAGAAAATGGAGCATAGAAAACACAATTTCCAAAGTTTTTTCTTCAGTTTGAAAGACAAGGAAACTAAGAGATAAATAATAAAGTATGTGGTCCCCCCCGCTAATTTTCTTCTCATCTAGAGGTGGCAAAATGGGCTTGACCCGCTGGATCAACTTATTTGGCCCGCTTTTTTTTGTGGGTTGGGTTGAGACTTTGAACCTAAATATTAAAATGGGCCAGCCCAACCCAACCTGCATTTTGACGGGTTAATAGCGGGTTGGCCCGCCCCGCCAACCCATATTCCCGCCTCTAATGGTGATGAAGATTTCAAAGTTGATGATGGTAGTGGTAATGGAAAAAAGGATGCATCTTCTTCCAAGAGAGTATCTAATGTTTCAAACTAAGACCTTTAGAACTTAAAAACTTTGAACTAATACTATGTTATTGTGAGATTGTTGGACTTTGATTTGTGTTTTTGTTGTTTTAAAAGACATTTATGAGTTGTGATGATTGTGAATTTTTGCAACTTGTGAGTTGGTTATGAATTTCTGGTTTTTATTTTTAGTGTAATTGTGGAATTGATTCTTAGTGTGGAATTACGTTGAGTTTTTTATTGTTTATTATTATCTTGTTGAGATGAATCAAAACTCAATGACAAGAACGACATAAAAAAAAAAGAAATAGGGAGCAACCACATCTTCTTGTTTAATTCAATGTTAGTGTGGTAGTGTTGCTAATTGTACATTTTGGCTTTTTTTTTTCTCATTGCACAAAGAAATGATAGCAACATTTTTAGCTTTTTCCTCATTGCATAATTTCCCACTAAATTCTTAAAGTGGGCTAGCCCGCCAACCCGCCAACCCGCCAAAATATGAGTTGGGTTGGGACTTTCAACTCAAATGCTAAAAGTGGGTCAAGCCAATCCAACCCGTATTTTGGTAGGTTAATGACGGGTCGGGCCGAGCCCGCCCCCGCCAACCCCTATTGCCACCCCTATTCTCATCCCTCATCAAAGGTGAAAACTGACCTGCAACAATAATTTTTATACATTTACCAACAAACCATCCTCCACTTATTTTTTACTCCCTCCGTCCCAAATTATAAGACCTTTTAGAGACAAACTCGGTGTCCCAAATTATAAGACCCCTTCTAGATTTCAGGAAAAAAAAATAAGCTTTTCCTTTTTTACCCCTTGCATTCATTATATTTTAAATTCCAAAACTTTAATTACCACCTCTACTAATTACTTCTTTCATATGTCCAACCAACTTTTGGTATATCCAATACTTACATTAACAATTTCCAAATTTTTTTAAATAGGGGCATATTTGGAAGATTTGTATAAAAAGTAACAAAACCAACATATTAATTAACTTATTACATATTTTCTTAATAGGCGTGATTGTCTGAAAAAGACCCTATAATTTGAGACGAAGTGAGTATTTATTATGAAAGTTACCTATTAGAGTTTTTATCCAGGACGTTTATGTCATTCTATGAATATATATTCTTTTCTTTTCTCACTTTTCTTTTTACTTTCTCTTCAATCAAATAATCTAAAAATTATCTCATTTTCTTTCTTTATCTCTTCCTTTTTTTCATTTTCTTTTCTCTCACTTTTTTTCTCCTCACCGAACATAGGAAGTGATGGGGTGGGAAATTGGTTGATGAAGAGTTAAATCTAACTCTCTAAAAAACTCCATTCATCACTGAGGCCCAGATTCAATTTAAGAAAAGCCCAAAAACACAGCGTCACTGTAGAGCATGGTCCTCCCTTTGCAGCTTTACCCCTTTCTATAGTCCCCGCTCCGTCGTTTCACTTCTCCGAACTCCACGCCGGCGCTCCGCCACGCCAGTTCCCGGCCGGTGGCAAGGAAATGCGCGCCACCGCCATCTCTTCGAAGCTCCCTCTTCTGACGCGATTGACCCACCGCCTCAACGTGGCCCTCTCCTTCACCTCGGAGGCATGGCCGGCGGCGGACGTTCCCGATGACGACGGACTCCCATACCTCGACGTGCCGAGGCCTCGGCGGAGCAAGTCGGAGAGGAAGGCGTACGTGACGCCGATGAAGGTTCTGATAGAGAGGGCGAAGGCGGAGAGAGAAGCGCGAAAGGCACAGCCTTGTAGGGTTCTGGAAGAAGCCCCCGAGAACGGGTTGTTGGTGCCGGAGCTCGTGGAGGTCGCTCACCGAGTCTACCAAGCTCACAGGACTCTCCTCTCCGGGCTGAGTCAACTCGTCCGAGTCATCCCCGTTTTGCGTTGTGGGTATGCACTTGTTTGATTCATCTCCCTCTCCCTTTTTTTCTTCTGTGAATCTTTTCTTGTTAGATGCTTCTGAATTCTGGCCTAGAAAATTTTCGCTAAATGACATACCCTCCTCAGTTTGGAGCTCTCTAACCATGTTTGTTACTTTTTCCCAAACATGATCTTGCTTCCATGCCCATGTTAGTTTGAAATCGAAAACTTGTAACTTTTGTGTTGAGACTAAAATTTGGTACTGAATTTTAGTTTGAACTTTCTTTTGAAATGAAAATTTTCATTTGTAAATCAATTTACTTCAAACTCAATCTTCAATTAAAATGAATTTTACAAAATTACTGTTATCTAAAATCAAGTATGCAAAAGCTCACCCAAACATGTACTTAACATGTTAGCAACATTTGATGTTTAAAGTGTTGAATCCATATGTGTTGTTGATCCGGGCTTTCAACTGTTTCGGAGCGCAACCAACATTGTTGCATTGGCATGTACATGCTGGCCTCACATTTCACGGTTTTGTCTTATCAGGTTTTGTGATGAGGTTCACATTGGTTATGTGGGTCATGAAATTCGAACATGTACTGGACCACAGAGTCGCTTGCGGAGTGCAATGCATGTTTGGAGAAGGGGAGGGGTTCGAGACGTGGTCTTCTTCCCACGATGCTTTCATCTTTATGATCGAGTTGGTAAGCCAAGAGTTGGGCATAATGAGAGGTTCAGTGTTCCTCGTATCCCTGCCATAATTGAACTCTGTATACAAGCGGGTCTAGACCTTGAAAAGTATCCCACAAAGAGGAGAACCAAACCTGTATACTGTATTGAGGGAAGAATTGCAGATTTTGAATCTGTTGTGGAAGAGGATGAAACTAAAAGAAAATATTCTGTTGAAAATGTGCATAATTTTGTGGATTCATCCTCTATGTTGACAAAGCCTGTGGAGAAGGTTCACAATTTGGTGAAGAACAACATAAGCCATTTGGATCAGTTGGGTGATGAAGATAGGAACAGATTTAGGGATTTGAGTAAACAAACACTGGACTCGTGGTTTGATATGACATCTGGTGCAAAGAAAATCATGGAGAGTTATGTTGTGAATATGTGTGGATATTGTCCTGAGGTTCAGGTTGGTCCCAAGGGACATAAGTTGAGAATGTGCAAGGCTTCAAAGCACCAGTCCCGAAATGGTTTACATGCATGGCAAGAGGCAACGATAGATGATATCGTGGGTCCGAATTATGTCTGGCATGTTGAGGATCTGAATGGATCTCCTCTGAATAACAATCTGAAAAGGTATTATGGCAAGGCTCCAGCTGTGGTGGAAATCTGTGTGCATGCTGGGGCTCCCATTCCTGATCAATATAAGAGCATGATGAGATTGGATGTGGTTTCCCCTGGTCGAGATGAAGCTGACCTTGTTGCCTGAAATGTTGTCCCATTTGAAGATTAACTGTCTATACTCAATCATCATTTGGATAAAATCTTGGATTTCCTGAGTTTGATCTAATTGAACTCTGGTGTCCTCTGCTAGTTTTTATGCTGTTTGACACGTGTGTTTGGATTTCCATTGAACCCAACGCAGATCCACGAACTTAATGTGGCAAATTCAAGCTTCTCTATTGACACCTTGAGATACGTGAAATCACGTTTGCGTTTGGATCAACGCCAAATCAAACATACACTATAAGTTGTGTAGCCTGCAATAATAGTTGCCAGCTTATGTTATCTTCAGAAAAGATGCACAGCTTAAAGATGTACAACAAGTATACTGCATGCCAGTGATCTCAATTCTCAAATCAGGTTCCATTTTGCTCCAGATGTGAAGTTTCTTGTGAAATAGTGTTGAAACTGTAATTGTTACTATGAAAGACCAAAAGCACCTAATCAAACTTCAATGCATGTAGATAACAGTTCTTGCAGGCAGCGTAAAAATATGCCCGGGTCTACAACTTTCTGCAAGTCCACAAATATTTCAAGCATACTATTGGTAGTCTTCTCTAAAAAGCTTTGTTAACTTGCTCGCTAGTGATATGAAAGTTGAAGCTGGTTATCTCAGAATTTTTCCTCACCAACATATTTGTTGAATTTAAAGACGATTTGGTGGATAATTGTTGCTGCAAAAGGTATAATTGTTGAAGGATCCACATCATTCCTGAAGGGTAAATAGCCTTCTCTTGTTACTGAAAATATTAGACTCCACTGAAAAGAAATGTTTTTACTCAGGAGCTCCTTCAGATTATCCTCTGACATCAGGTATTTAAATGTGTTCACCGAAAATATTAATATATTTTTGCTTTTTTAATAAATGTATTTCTTTTTTTACCATGAAAAAAATAAAGTGAACACATTACTTTTTTTGAGCCAGACCTATTAAATTTTAAATTTGATTGTTAACTTCTCTTAGTCATGAAAATATTTCAGTCTTTATTATATGTGCATTCAACCGCACAATTTTGGAGATTACTCAAATAGCGATATTTTCTATTTAAAATTAATTTCCAGAACTCATTTATTTTCTGAAATTTATTTGCGTTTGCTTAACGGGTGGTGTGAACTGTGAAGGGAGAATATTTAGCTGTTTCATGAAATCCCTTACTGGTTATACCAAGGCCCAAGGAGACATTATCAAGCCTACTTTGAAATCCATAACAAATATTTCACATGATTTCTGTGGTCTCTTTTAAATTTCGGTTCTTGGAACATTAAAAACAAGACCAGAAAACAGTAAACCAAACAGGCTCAGTAATGACTTATTTTGATCACGACTTATTTTTACAGTAACTTAAAGAAACTATTCTGCTCATCAACAACTCTTGATCAAAATAAGTCATTAATTACTGTAATTTACATTTTACTATATCATATCTCAAGCTCTCTCTATCTACAAACCACTGCCACCCTTGCAACTTGCAACCCATTTTAGCAAAGCCATCACTTTCTCATTTGAAATGGAAAGCGGTCCACTTCTTGCTGAGTTTATAGATCCCAAACGCCATACTTAGCAATCATTTTTGCAGATTTGCTGATCCAGAACTTTGTGAGAATTTTCAGATTGGGCTGTCTAAAATCACAACCTAACATAACAGGGAATAAGGAAATGAATTTAGAATCATGTGATAAATCAAATGAAAGAAGCTATGAAGCTGGATAGAACAAATATTCAAAAGACAACTAAGAGATGGGGTTTATGAAATGGTGGATTTTTGGTTGTTACTATTTCTGTTATCTTAAGGTAAAACATATGATTTGATGCTTTTAACTTTCTTGCCATACTTGATACTTATTTTAAATCAATGGTTAAGATATCATGTGAACTGAGGTTCCTTGAATTCTGTGCAGTGTTATTAATCGCGGATTGCGGACTATCGCGGTAAGCCAAAAATCCGCTATTCTATATAGCGGATAGCGTCGCGGGCAAATAGCGGAAGGTGCAATAGCGGTTGAAACAAGTAAAAATTTATATAAAATTAAGAGTATCACAAGCTGTTTGTGCAGATAAAAATCTACTGCATAAAAATAATTAAGACAAATGACAAATGACATCAAATTACATCATGTTAACTCAAAATCTGTAAAATATTCAAGGCTGCCAAAACCTGAGGGTATTCAAAATTGAAGAGAAAAAAAACTGAGCATGACATTAAACGACAAAACAGTAAAAACAGAGCATTGAAAAAACTTCAAAAACAGGGAAAAAGAAAAGTGAAAGAAGAAAGAAGTCAATAAAGAGCATGTGAAGGAAGAAGAACAATGAAAGAGATGAAAAAAAAAATAACAAAAAGCAGAAAAGGTAATGTTAGAAGAAAGAAATTAGAAAATAAAAGAAAAACAGAGCACGAACAAGGTACTGTTTGACACCCTTATCTGTGGCTAAACCTACCGGGAACTGGTCGGAGAAGCCTCCTCAAAGTTGCCGGAGATGATAGAGAGAAGAAATCTTCAAGTCGATTTCGATTGAGGAACACTTAGAAAATAGAAGAAAAACAGAGCACGAACAAGGAACTGTGAGGTGTTGTTATCTGTGGCTGAAACCTACTGGAAACTGGTCGGAGAAGCCTCCTCAGAGTTGCCGGAGATGATAGAGAGAAGAAGTCTTCTAGTCAACTTCGATGGAGGCTCTATTTCAGCATAACTTCTGAAATCCTTATCCCTGATTGGAAAAAAAAGACCCACATGCCCTGAATTAGGTTGAAGCGGTGGAAATAAAGACCCATGTGCTCTGAGTTAGGTTGAAGCGGTGGAAAAGAAAAACCACGTGCCCTTAATTAGGTTGAAGCGGTGGCTCTCGAACTCCTCCAACACAGTTTCTAATTAAAAAAAAACCCAGTTCCGCTATTTCCGCTACAGATTCCGCTGCCGCTATGGCGTTCGCGGCCGCAATAGCGGTTATAGCGGTGGCCGCGACGTCGCGGCGTAGCGATCGCGTTCGGCGAAATTCCCGCTACGCAATAGCGCTATAGCGGCGCTATAACCGCTATTTAATAACACTGATTCTGTGTACTAGTATATTTAGTGGCCACCCAAGACTCAAGTTACATAATTAGAAAATCATAAGCTGCAAACAAATCAGCTAATTCAAGGGGTTCATTGTTAGCTCGATGCCCCCTCTCTGGTTTAGTACAGTTACATTTAGCTATGCATTAATGTTTCACAAACAAACTAGGTCCTGTGAAATTAAGACTGAGATGGTAATTCCCTCTTCAGGAAAAGTTCATATTTATATATTGGGGGTACTCTGTTTATGGTGTGAGCAGGAGCCAGAAACAAGGTCTGTCAGCAAATAAATTAAATCTTCATCCTAGATATCCCTGTCGGTGACTCGAGCAGAGATTGTCAAAGGAGTTTGGACCCACTTCACTTGCAGTCTTTCACACATCATATCCATTTATGTATGTGCTCAATTTATATTAACTTTTATGGTTTATTTGAATGTAGGGATGAAAATGAAAGAAAAACATATAAGAAAAAGAAATATATGAAGAAGGAATATAAGAGAAAAATGATGTAATTTTTAAATTGTTTGGATTGAGAGTAAAAGAATGAAGAATGAAAAGAAAAGTGAGTGTGTTAATACTGAAACTTTGATTTCGACTAAGTAAAAAGGAGACCTTTGAAAAGAGAAAGAAAGCTCGAGAGATTGTTTCGAGAGCTATGGAATTGGAGGTCATTGGCATTGGTACGAGTTATTGATATATGGGTGATTTGAAGAAGAATGAAGAATGGAACTTCAACTCACAGGCTAAGTCACTTCGAAATTACACTTAAGAATTTTCTCACTTATAGTTCAAGGCATCCTTGACCAGGAAGGAGGATGATCGTGGAGTCGAGACTCAGATTGTTAAATCAAGCCAAAAGCATTGATATACGCAGTCGTCCGAATGAGTGTTCGAAGAAGTCATGCGTGAAGACACGATGTCACGTTCCAAAAGCACTCACTCACGATTGAGGTGTTGTACAAGACAATGACCATGAACCCACGCCCACGACAGTTACAGAATTTGGAGGCATAGGGATCTAGATTGAGACAGTGCTCAAGAATTTGAAACTCTGTGTCTAGTTCGGAGCTTTAGAGTTACGTAAAACAGATGGCTTAGATTAGACAGTTTTACTAAGTTTTATTTTTTGTCCGTAGGATTAGACAGGTAGTTAGTCTGAATCTTCCCTTAGAATAGGGCACCAATTCCTGCTAAGACTCAAAAACTAATAGCCTTTTAAGACCCGTCCTCTCTTTTTAAAGTCTCTTTTTGCTTGCACAAAAAAAGAAGAATAGGAATGAAAAAAAGATAAGAAATCAAAATCGAGAGAGGGATCCCTTTCTCAGTTTTGATTTCTTATCTATATCTATTCAGGTAGAAAGAATTCATGTCATAATTCATATATAAATAGGAACTTGTAACTCTGAAAAAGGGTTGAACATCTTAGCTATTAATCTAAAAAGCCTCTGTCCACTGTTTATGACACTCAACCACAAAGAGTTCATGTAAAAAACATCTCCTTTCGCCATTTTTCATCTTTCTTTTCAATCAAATTGCATTTGTTTCCATTACCTTTTAAGTTCTTTTTAGTGTTTGTTTGTCTCTCATTTTCTTTAACTTCATCACCCCTCGAGGTGTTTGATTTTCAACTTTACACTTTGGTCTTTGTTCCTCGGAACATAGGTCTTATGAGTAATCATCGGATAACTTGGGTTTCTTTCAAATTTATTGCTACAAAAATGTTTTCGAAAGCATCCAAAGCGCATAGTTTCATGGCTTGTAAATTACTAAACTTAAGAACCCACGAAAGAGGACTTTATCCAAGTCCTAGATTATTCTTTGAATATATTTGTTTGCATGTGTTATTTTCACGCGTACATAAATTGGCACGCTATGTGGGATACTTTTCAAATTTTAGCGCTAGTTTATGCGTTTGAGAAGTGGGAATCACACTTCAATGGCTAGCGAGCAAAACCAGGAGCTCTACTAATTCTGGAAATGAAGGAAAATCTTAACAAAGCGAGGAGCAAACTCGAAGGACAACCACTTATGAGCAGTCACATGCTCCAAATGTGGACGATACCCCTTGTGTAGCTTCCGTGACTCACTTCTTCAGTTGTTAGCCATATAATGGATGACATGCCTTTAAATGTGAAGGTTAATTCGAGCCAGAGGTTCGAGACATCAGGAATGACTGGATACTTGCCCTCAGGGTACACCTTCTAGCTTTCTTCTCGAACCCATTGTTTTTGAATATCCAAGTATGAGAATGCCTCAGGTAATCAATTTGAACCTAAATATGACTACAAAGGCCATACCTACTTTGGACGTGATACCCCTTGGGGCATGTTAATAATGGCTAGACCCATAACAACATGTTGGGTTTGGCCATGCATGCCTTTGGGACATGGACCTTCAAACGCAATTTCAAACACTACTCTCAATTCATTGAGATAGTAAATGGATGAGAGTAATCACGAAATGGTCCATAGATATTGTTTTCAACCCTCTGATTCAAACAACGAACAACAATTATGAGATGTTGGCTAGACAAATAAAGAGAATGTCCGATGTGTTTGGAGCACCTCCTTATGATCCCATTGTGCGAAAAATAACCAATGCTGGTTTGGATCGAAATCAACCTCAAAACGATCCTCCAGATCAACCCCAAAGGGAATTTCAAGATGACCTTGTGGAGGGGGTTTGAGACCAACCTCAAGTTGGAAACGGCCCACCTGTGGTGGTTAATAAAAACTAAAATTTTGATCTCCTAGTGGAAAGAATTAGACAAAATAGGGGGAATCATAATGTAACTCAGATAGTTGAACAATTACTAAACATGCATGGGTTCAATGTAGGTTTTGCTAATCAACCTTATTTTGTGTCAGCCTTTACCTAGAATATTAATGACTTAGTAGCCTAGAGGCTGGAAAGTGACTAAATTCAACAAGTTTGGGGGAGAAATAGGAGAATCTACAATTGAGCACACACCACAAGAAAACAAGAAACCGGCACTAACTAAAAATTACCGATGGCTTATCGACGACCAAAAACTCGTGAGTAATAGTCTCGTCGGTACTTTTTTTACCGATGAATTTCAAAGACCGTCGGTACTTACAGATGGCTTTTTGCCTTCGCAAATTTGTCGACGGTCTAAACAGCTAGAGGCTTAGCGATGGGGTATATCCGTCAGTAATTACTGATAGCTTTTTGCGACAATTGTGACTGTTAGCAACGTCGTTACATTTTTAATTAAACGAAAGTGACTTCTTATACCGGGAATGATATGTTAATTTACCGAAATTATCTACATGTATAGAAATAGGAAATAACTTCACAGAATGTAATCAGATAAATATGCAGTGAGCACAAACTTTAACAACTACTTTATTAAAAAAGGCCTCGTGTTCCACTTGGCTTTCATTATCCATGAAATGTTTGATGCATACCATGGATGACAGATATGGATGAAGCATTTCATGAACAATAAAAGTCAAGTGAAACACGAGGCTATTTTAAGAAAATGGTTGTTAAATTTTGTGTTCACTATATATTTATCTCATTACATTTTAAAAAGCGTTTTTCCTATTGCAATACATATAAACAATTTGATAAACCAAAATATAACTCACTCTATAAGAACTCACTTTCGTCTAATAAAAAGTATACAACAACGAATATAATTACTAACTATATAAGTCTTATATAAACAATATCCAATATAAATGATTTTACCTAACTAGACTGGCCTGAAAGGTTTAATTGCCCGACGACGGACCATCCTCATATATCTTTCCGTGAATATTTTTTTTTAAAACTACAAGTGCAATATTGTCCATGCAACGCATAAGTAAACATACTAGAGTTTAATAAACATTGTATAAAATCACTTTAGGCAATTTCTTCCTGTTATTTCAATCGATTCTTCGTACTATGGAAGTATTGCAAAATATTGAAACTAACCACAAATATGAGATTAAAATCTTCCACCTCCTCTTCAGCCTCTTTAGAAGTTAGGGAGTTCGCAGAATGGATTCTTCATATTAGTGATGGAACAGTTAAAACAAACATCTTATATTATTATGATTCAATTATCATTCTCATATTAAGTTCCAAGATTTAGACGCTTGATTGTATTGCATATCTCAATATCTTCAATTTTGACTTTTGTATGATATAATGTTAATACATGCGTCTTAATTGTTTTAAAATCAATTTTTACGTGTGTTTATGTTGCAAGGGTAAACATACTAGTAGTAGTAGTAGTTTTCTAAATTATTTACACCGTCCCCATAGAAGGAGACACTTTTTCCAACCATTCAATTATTGGATATGTTCCTTTCTTGAGCCATTACAAGGGTACCACTCATTTGTCGCCCATTGTTTTAGTCCCTTTATGCCCTAAAGTCTATTTTTTGCTGCAAACTCTCACATCAAAGCATTCCACTATCCTGCACCATGCAAATTCCAAAGACAAAGCACCCGAGGAGAGGAATTGTATCACCTCAGAGACGGTGAGTAGAGTTGAAAGAGATTCTAAATACATTAATTAAAAATAAACTTGAAAGTGATTTTGCTGAACTCCTAAAATTTTGTGCATTGAGCCGGTTAATTATTTTGTATCTGAAATTTTTATTGATGTACGATATGTTATAAGTACTTAAAATATCCCATAAAAAAGTACTTAAAATATGGTAAATAAATTTATTCTTTAAAGTATTTACACAATAAGTAATAATTGAATTAAGCGCTTTCTTAAAACAGTCAAGAAAACATATTATTATTATTATTGAAAAACTAAAAATTTCTCCTCCTCTCATTTTGGTACTATTTATATTAGTACTACTCAATTGTAAACATGCAATTGAACCACTATGTCAGCAAAATGTGCATGTACACATGTGGTTTAGTAGAATGCATGATGCAGGGGGCATTTCACCACGTGTTGCTGTATCGTCCGTTTATTTCTTCATCAACATCAATAAACAAACAAACAAGGTCATGTGGGTAGCCTCCTCAAGCTTCATGTTGAGATTGAGAGCTAGGGTGAAAAGCTTGAATGAATTATAATTAGGTATATTCATTTTTTTAACGCAGACATACACAAATGTGGCGATTGTAGCAGACATATATATTTGTGGCGCTTTTTAACCGCTACAACAAATTATAATGGTTAAAAACTTTCACTGTTGCATAAGTTAGAAATGTGTCGCTCAACCATTTTGAAAATTTGCATAAATTAGAATTTAATACATTAAAGCCTTATAAATATGTTTTTATAAAAAAAAATCATGTTGATAATTTTTACTCGTATCTTATAACACTCTTTACAATTAACTAATTAATTTTGAAAACCATATATATATATGCTTCAATAAGGACACTATTCCAATGGTCGTTGTCTTGGACACAAACAGGAGTGATATAATATATATGCAAGTGACCCAAACCATTCTCCCCCACAAAGAAACCCATTCTCTAGCTCCTCTCTTTTTCTCTCATAAAGATGTGATGTTCAAATGGTCTTTGTCTCTGATATGAAACAGGAGTACATAGGTGTAGTTGAGAAAATTATAACTCCATCCAAAACCAAATCCATTCCCACCAGAAAACCCATTCTTCCCAACTCCCCCTGATCTAATATATGAATAAAGTGACATATAATATTAATTAAGTGAGATATAGATAATGTTCAATATGGCGTGAAGCTAAGTGCATTTTGGAAAAAAATTATAATTAATTTTAAAGTTAAAATCAATTTTTAGAAAATAAACTTTTATAAATAAATTTTGGAGCTAAAGTTATGGAAAAAATTAGCTGAACTAAATTGATTCTATAACTTTAATAACCTTTCCTCTCAGACATTTCTTTCTTTCTCACATAGACATTATCCATGTATACATGTGTTTTGGGGATTGATCCCGACTACCGATAAAATATCATAATCATGACCCACAACTGTCGTAACCGGTGGTTGGCCATGGGACAAACACTTACCCAATTCATGCGGACTTACCCGGTGATAGTCACCCCTCATCAATGATCAACACCCTCCAAAAGGCCCCTAAGTGACGTCTTAGTACGTCCCGTCTACGCGTCCCATGAAGGTCAACAACCCTCTACACAAGCCCCAAACACTAGCTCAAGGGAGCTAAGCCCACACACAATCAGGCTTCGAACCACACGATGAGGCAGAGGTCAAAACCATCTAACAACCACCCCCAACTTGTGCAACACGGACCCCCCGGTCAAAGATACGACCCGAAACCTTGTATCTCGCTACATCAGAAGCCTTAAAATTTGCCTCTATATAAAGAGGTACAAGTCAAGAACAAAGGTAATTCCCACTTCACACATTCTCTCACACTTATAGTCATACACTAACTTGGGTGTCAGAGTGGTAGCATCCAGGTCTCCTACTTCGTCCACGACGCGATGCACCGCCCTAGTCCACGTCACTATCATTTTCATCGGAGCTTCCTAGCAACACCCTCAGCCTCCTCTTCTTCTACCGTCTCCCCTTCTACAACACTCAATTGGGTGATTTGATTGGATATGTCCAATCCAGGTCCATATTTAGTTTCATGTTTAGAATTCAAGTTAGAACTCAAAACTATGTTAATCCATGAACTACGACATAGAACTTCTCCAATAACGTGCTTTGCAGCGCGTGCTAAACACACATCCAAACATAGTATGTTGGATGGATAAACAAATTAAAAGGAGGATAAGGAAAAATAGAAACAAAGGAAAAGCAAGAATTAAAATGGGTTGTCATTTTATTTTATTTTCTATAAAAGATGAGATGGATGATTTTTTTTTTTCTTTTTGACTTTTTAGAAATCGAAATGGTTAAAGTGGCCACCGTACACAATAAAGAAAAAACAAAAGTGAAAAACAATAAAGTGCCCTGTGCGAAATTACGTGGTTCAACAAAAGGCCAGGAAAGGGAAAGTTCATCTTCAATGCAGATTACAAAAGTGCATGTGAATATTTCTTCACGGAGTGAAGGGGGAAAATAAAATAAATTCAAGAAAAAGAAACAAACAAAAAAGTAATACAAAGAAATAATTTCAACACATTATCATGAGTAGATGAATCATATGATTTTAGCGGATATGGGTCCAAAGATTCAAATTAAAATTTCAGAAGGTCTTGTTTGGGAGTGGATGGTGGGTCATGTGCTCTAATTAATAACAAAATAAAACATATTAAATTGTAGCTGGGTTATGATAATACAAATAAATAATATATATAAAATGTATATGGAACGGTTGGCTGGTAGTCGTTTTCACACTTAGTCGATTACCCAAATAAAATATGAGCAGTGGGGATCAATTTTCTTTTCATTATACCAAGAGCGTAGTAATTAGTTCATTTCATCCTTTAATTATGAAATCAAAAGTTTGATCCTATCTATGAAAACGAGACATTTTTTAACCAATTGCTAATCATTTAATATGATCAATTACAGCCTAAGGATTAGTCAATGCTATCGACAATTGAAAAAAAATTATTTTCATTGATGCTTGCAGCCTCTAGATATTTTTTCCTATATCCTTTTATAGGTGTTGTTTTCACTAGAAAGAGATGTCAATTAGAGGAATATCAGAAGAGAGAAAAGGTGTGAAGACATTGTGAAGGGAAGCTGATGAAGAATAGGGTAAAAAGCTGAAAACCTACCTCATCAAAAAAGAAGAGAAAATAAGCCAAAATCCTGAAACTTCACAACAGAATCTGAGAACACAATCTTAGATTTAATTAGATCTATTGCAACAGCTGAAACAGAATTGCAGAAGCAAAAATGCTGTGAATGATAAGCACACGTGTGCATCAAAGCTTTTGCATATATAAGAGAACTGGGGACCAGATGAATAGTTCTTTTAATTTGGGAGTAGAATTCTTTATGTAAAGAAGGATTGCACCTTAATTATTAACTCTTTCATTGTTGTTGTTGCCTTCTCACAAGCAGCAAATCCAAAACATGATAAGGATTAGCAACAAAAATCAAAGAAAAATTAAATTGTAAAAAAAATATTTAATTTTATACATATATCTACCAACTAAAATGATTGCGAATATACTGGAAGGGTCAATTCCTTGATTTTCTTCATAAAATACACAATTTTGCAGGGTGACAAACAGCAGAGATAGAAAACGAAAGGATAATTAAAATAATGATATATAGTTGTGATTTTTCTTTTTTTTCTGTTCCCATCTTAATTACTAACTTTCACCAATTTGTTTTCCAACTAGAAACCACTGATTGGAGCTTCACCAGGTCAAGACAAAAGCGGAAATGTCACTATGAAAGCAAATGAACGTTAACGACTTGCTTGATAGTTTCCTTATGACAATTCTTTTTCCTAAGGTATCACAAGGTATCACACAACACAACCGGTCGTAATGAGACTATTTGAACCGGATAAATCTTCCTAACAATTTTTTCTCCATAATATAACAAAAGAGAAGCAAACCCTTCATTTCATGCCACAATAGTAATGATACCACTTCAAGGAAGATAATAACCTAGTTGATTAACAATAAGAGGGAATTATGATAATGGGCATGAAAAAATAAACACTAGTTAGACTACAATTACATACATAGGTTGGGGTCATTTTATTTAATCTCAGAAAAATCGCCATAAATATGTAATTTATAAACCATAAGCACAATTAATTTCCTTAAATATATAGATAAATACTAGCATTAAAATAAAAAGAAACAAAATCAAAATTATACTATACGGTGGCAGCACTATGTGTGGCAGCGTTGTCCCCGCTTCCGGTTGTAGTATGAGATCCACTCTCTGTCACCGTCGCTGCGGTGTCCGCAGCGGCGACTGTGTCAGTGGATCTCTTCCGCTTCTTCTTCATCCCTCGAGCTTTTGCTTGTTCTTCCCGAACTTCCTTGAGATACGTCCTGACGGCCCGAGTCCCGAATGGATTGGACTCGGGCCGGGCACTGTGTTCCTCAAGGGCAGCCCGGAGGCGCCCGACGAGAGCGTCGAGGCTGCCCCAGGCCTGCTTGAGAGGGCAAGTGCACGGGGCAGGCGGATTGGGGTGCCCGAAGTAAGTGCACCCGGTCACGTGCACCTTCGTCTTCCCGAACTGGTCAAGGTACTTCATGAACTCGATCACGTGCGCCCCGCTGCAATGAGCCAGCGTTAGCGGCGGCTTGTGGTTCCGAAGGTACTGCAAGAACGTGTTCCAGTCTCGCCGCTTCTGCGCCTCGTAACGACTCAGAGCCACCACCACTGCCGGAGATGACTCCTCCGCTTGATGACTCGCTGCTGCCTCCGATGAAAATCCCCCTGATGCAGCTTCCATAATCGATAACTATGAACAGATTCAGTTTTCACTATCGCGATGAAATTGAAATATCTGCAATTTTCTTTTTTGGCCTTAAGATTGAGAGAAAATCGTTTTTCTTTTGGGGGGCAATTTGGAAAGATAGTGACGAGGGTTTGGAGGCAGGTAGTGTTGCGTTGTGGGGAGTGAAGGAAATTAAGTGGGAAAGAGGGAGACGAGGGTTTTTGGGTTAGTTTTAGAGAGAAGCCGGAAAGATCGATGAGAGAGATTTGGGGGTAATGGAAACCTAAAAGAATTATCAATTATTATTTAAATAATTATATTTAGATATAATAATATTTAATTTATTTAGATAATTGATTCAATTTTTATTTTACTTGATTCTGTTTTTATTTAATTGTTTTATTTTTAGATGTTTTAGATTTTCAGTTATCTCATTCCTAATTTGTTATTATTCCCTTTTCAATTTGTTATTTCCATTTCTTATAAATTGCACTTACATTTAATGAAATAATAAAAAGAAAATTAATCATTCCTCACGAATTTGACTAAATCTCGGTGGGGAGTGAAGAGTTTTGTACAGTATTCACAATATTTATAGGGTGGCCCCCTCTTATTATTCATCATCGTGGTACTTTACTGTTTTCTTTCTTCATATTCCTTGTGTTATTTCCTTTGATGTTTGAACTTGTGAAAAAAAGAAAGAATAACAAAAAAATTCATAAATATATAAATATTGCGGACACTCATGATTACCTTCATTGTTTTCTCTGTTTCTCTTTTTTTATCACATCAATCATATATCTCACTACTAATCTCTCTTCTCTTCTTTTTTCGTCTACACCTAAAAATGTCTATGAATCATAACTCAAAAAATAACAGTGTTGTTTAGTGATTAATTATATTGTATTTGTTTACGTACTTCACCATAATATTAAAATTATATGTGATATGATTAAAATATGAGTGTATGAGAAAAGAAATGTAATCGACAATGATGTTTGATTAGGATGATGCATATTTATTATTGTTGCGTACTGATAAGAGAAGGGAAATAATGTTTACTATCAGAAGATAAATCTGAGTTTCTGCAACTTGCAAGCATTAGTCACTAGGTTGATGGTGAAGATGAGTGTTTTTCTTGCTTGTGGGTTCGACTTGCTTTGTTGTAATAAATGGGGACTTCGGATATTAGTCAAATATTTGGGTTCTGAACCCTTAAAATTATTAATTTATTTTAACAATAAATAAAATTATCAATTTATTTGGGCATTTCTCTAGGAGCAAATCTAAGGAACCTCACAATGTGAAAACTACTATTGAAAAATTTTGAAAGTAAATTTAAGAGCAAACCTCCAATTTCATCCTCGAAAGATCTCACTTATGGCTGTTTGGTCCTCATAATATTTTTACCCGCCAAGTTAGTCCCTAAAGATTCGTCATTAGTCAATCTAGTCCCTGCTGAAAGATTTATTTTGAATTTTTACATAAAGAATGTGAGTTGGTGTAAACACCCAATTTTGCCCTAGTTTTTGTTAATTTAGTAGTTTTTTAGATAAAAATCTAAAAAAAGTAAAAATCGTAAAAAACGCATAAAAAAAGTGAAAAAACCTAAAAATGGTAAAAATTAGAAAAATACCAAAAAATACAAAATACAAAATACAAAAAGGCTTAATCCAATGAGTTTAGATTTTAGTTTAATTTTAATTTTTTGTGTTAGTTAATTTTGAAGGGAGACAAAAATAAAATAAAAGAGCTCAAAATATTTAAAGAATTAGCTTCTACAAAAAACAAAAAAAAAAAAAAGAAACTGAGCCAGTGCCAAGCAGTAAAGAAAATAAAATAAAAATAAAAGAGAGAGGAAATGGACCGGTCGGCCCAACGAAGAGAGGAGAGGCAGTGGGATTCAGTTTGAAAACCCTAATTAGGGCCGTGGCCTAAAATGTGAAAAGAAGAAAAGTTCAGGGACTAAAGTGAAAATTCTTGAAACCCTAGCTCTATTTAAGCACTACCACCTCGGGTTCCGGAAAGGGGGAGAAAAAACTATTCACTCGTTTCAGCAGCCACCAAAACCCTAACAAGCCACCCTCTTTCTTCTCCCATCAAACCCCAACCATCTCCCCCCTCCGCTAAACAGCTGCCGCCGCTCCCCACTGCTCCTCTTCACCCACATCCCCTCCCAACCTTCCTCAGACATCACTGCCGCTTCACAACCCAAACCCTCATCACATCCTCTCCATTCTCTGTTCTCTTAAACCGCCGCCACCCTTCTCCCTTCCTCAGCCACAACTAACCACCGCCACTCCTTCCCTCTTCCTCCTCTCCTCTCAAACCGCCGCCACCGTCAATCCTCCTTTCTCTTCCTTCGAAACCCACCACCATTCCTTCCTCTTCGTCCCAGAGCACTGCCGCCGTCAGCCACCGTGCCACCTTTTCGTCCTCGGCCCGTGCCGCCGCTGGTGTCCCATCCCGACCGTCCTCTCGCCGCTCCCTTTCTCGCCGCTGTCGCGTTCCCGTCAAGCACTTTTCGCGTCTGCTCCAGAACCCTGGCCGCGAGGCCGTAGCGCCGCCGCCGTCGTCAAAACAGTCGCCGCATTCGACGCCCTGTGACTGAAAACATTGTCTTTCTGGGTTGGTCATCTCCTTTCCTTTATTATTATGGCTTGTGTTGGGACTGTTATCTTATGCTTAAACTCTGTTTTGTTTCCTTATTTTTGTTAAGCCACTGCCTTTGAGTTTGTGTTAAGCCATTGCAAATATTTGATGCTTCTTCCTTACCTCCTGTGGATTATGTTGTTGTTTTTTTTGGGGTCATGATATAATGATGTTAAGGTCCTCTTTCTTTGATTGTGGCTTGCTGCTCTGGTAATGATAAAGACGATTTTAGCTCTTTCCTTGGCAATGATAAAGCTGCTGTCTTGCTAAGTAATGATGTTGAAGTTTCCTCTTTTTTTTAGAACATGATGGAACTTTATAATAATAAAAGTTTCGGACTTGATTAATCCATGTTAAAGTTTTTTTTATGGTGATGTTCAAGTTCCTAGCTTACCAGTTTAGTGATGCTGAATGCCTCTTGATCTAGATTGCTAAAGTTTCTTGCTTTTATTAATTTCAGTGATGATAAAGATGCTGTTATATTTCATTGAATGATTGTTCCTATGGTTTATTATACTGAGATTGTTTGTTTGAGGCTTTTGCTAAATCTATATTGAGGCTAAACTTGTAAGCACAGGTATTTGGTATCAGGAATTGATAGAGATGATAGAAACTTCCTTCCTGTAAAAATTTCAGTCCTTCAGTCCTTGTATTCTGCTGCAGTTTGGCCTGAAGTTGTTTGTGGAATTCGTTTGTTTCATGATTATTTGATAAGGTTCCTTTGGTCTTAAAAGTTTACATCCATGTTTGAGTTGCTGTTATTATGAGTTATCATTTGGAATTTTCTATGTGGCAAAGAAGCATGAATTTGTTTGATAAAAATGTCAACTTTATGATTTATTTGACAAAAATTCATCTTTGCTGCAATGGAATTGAGTATCTTGCCTCTTGTCTCATTTATCTGCAACTCACTGGTTTGTTGAATTTGTGCCTGAGCCAACTTGAGCAAAGCTTGGACCTTTGGTATGAAGGAGTCGCAAGACATACTACGAGACCTGTCACTTTTCTTTCAAATAAAACAAATTTTCAAAACGGCGCTCTCGCATTACTACGAGACCTGTCGCTTTTCTTTTAAAAAATAAAGTGAGTTTACAACACGACACTCTCGCATTACTACGAG
The DNA here is from genome assembly GCA_030819835.1 of Acmispon strigosus. Lineage (NCBI taxonomy): Eukaryota > Viridiplantae > Streptophyta > Magnoliopsida > Fabales > Fabaceae > Acmispon > Acmispon strigosus. The sequence continues at coordinate 39,225,539 of JAUAMA010000005.1, read as the reverse complement.
ACCTGTCGCTTTTCTTTCAAATAAAACAAATTTTCAAAACGGCGCTCTCGCATTACTACGAGACCTGTCGCTTTTTTTTTAAAATAAAACAGATTTTCAAAAGGCCGCTCTCGTATTATTACGAGACTCGCCCTTCTTTCCTCAAACAAAAAACAAACATGTTTTCAAAAGCCCCTCTCGCATTACTACGAGACAGGTTTTTAATCATTTAAAAAATTAAAAAATATTGAACAAACTAAATCTTTTTAAGAACTGCGTAAGCCTTGATCTTCCTAACGAAAGGAAGTACGCAGGCCTAGGGTCACACCTACCAGGCTAACATAACAAAAAAAAATATCTTTTTGTTCTGGTTTTTTTAACGTTTTCATAAAACTTAATACATGCATAAACAACTTTCGGTAACCGTCTTATGATGGGTGCACTAGGGGTGCTGTGGAGGTTCGTCTTCCACCCTTCCCTACGCATAAATAGACCTCCGAACCCAAGTTTGTAAATAAAAGAATTTCAAAAGGGTTTTCCAATGTTTCCCCTTAAATAAAAACACTGGTGGCGACTCTGTTTATTTAACTTTGCAGATTATTTTTCAGGTCGTTACAGTTGGGTTCGAACCTGAGACTTGGGAGTAGCAAATTGTATTGGGTTTTGACTTTGTGTGTGTGTGTTTCTGTAGTGGTGATAATTTGGTGCAAGAGGCTCCTCTTCAATGGCAAAGTCAACAAAGGTATGATATTACAAATTGCAATGTAAAAAGCTATGATGTTAATATAATTTCCTGATCTTTGTTTTGCTTTATTTGACTGTGATTCAATTTATTATACCATTTTGATAAAAACCCGCTGTGTGTTTAGTATTTATGTATATTGTTGGAATTTATGTTTAATTTTGAGAGTCGGCGTTACGCGCCACATTGGAGAAAGTTCCGCAGTTTATTTTGTTAATTTTTTTTTTGTAGGATACAAAAACGAGTCAGTCTCTTAAGCTATGTGCAAGCTTACAAACACTCGTGTCTCTGACCAGTAAGTTAACTCCTGAAAAAAAGGCTCTGATGAGCAACTCTGTTTTCAGAGGTTTCTTAGAAATAGAAAATGGTAGAGAAAGTTCTGCTACATTGATTTTCAGTTTCTGTGACATTTATGAACCGGCAACGAAAGTTTTTGTGTTGAACAACTATGCTTTCTTTTCTTTTTGTGTTAAGGAGGTAACGTATGTTATTGGTATGGAAAATACCGGAACTAGTAGTTTAGCAATCTCTCATGAAGGAAAATTTCCTCAATTTATCTTTGACTTGAAAAAAGAGTTGAACTTGCCAGAATCAAAAAAATAAAAACAGCAGATGTTAAAACTATTTTAGAACAAATGGACATAACAGACGAGCAAAACAAAACAAATTTTAAAAAACTTCTTTCCTTTTTTTTGATTGAACCATTTTACTATGCCCCCGGATCCGAGAGTGTCGCGTTCATCGTCTTGGGCAATGGTAGATAACTTAGACGCCTTAGGAAAGACATGATGCCTAAGAGACCTTCAAAGACATGAGTTTAACGTAGTCAGATGGACAACCGTGACCATCTGTGACATTTTCTAAGTATTCTCCCAGATGGTCACGGTTGTCCATCTGACTACGTTAAACTCATGTCTTTGAAGGTCTCTTTGGCATCATGTCTTTCCTAAGGCGTCTAAGTTATCTACTATTGCCCAAGACGATGAACGCGGCACTCTCGGATCCAGGGGGCATAGTAAAATGAGTTCAATCAAAAAAAAGGAAACAAGTTTTTTGAAATTTGTTTTGCTTTGCTCGTCTGTTATGTCCATTTGTTCTAAAATAGTTTTAACATTTGCTGTTTTTAATTTTTTTGATTCTGGCAAGTTCAACTCTTTTTTCAAGTCAAAGATAAATTGAGGAAATTTTCCTTCATGAGAGATTGCTAAACTACTAGTTCCGGTATTTTCCATACCAATAACATACGCTACCTCCTTAACACAAAAAGAAAAGGAAGCATAGTTGTTCAACACAAACTTTCGTTGCCGGTTCTTAAATGTCACAAAACTGGAAATCAATGTAGCAGAACTTTCTCTACCATTTTCTATTTCTAAAAAACCTCTGAAAACAGAGTTGCTCATCAGAGCCTTTTTTTCAGGAGTTAACTTACTGGTCAGAGACACGAGTGTTTGTAAGCTTGCACATTGTTTAAGAGACTGACTCGTTTTTGTATCCTACAAAAAAAAATTAACAAAATAAACTGTGGAACTTTCTCCAATGTGGCGCGTAACCCCGACTCTCAAAATTAAACATAAATTCCAACAACATACATAAATACTAAACACACAGCGGGTTTTTATCAAAATGGTATAATAAATTGAATCACAGTCAAATAAAGCAAAACAAAGATCAGGAAATTATATTAATATCATAGCTTTTTACATTGCTATTTGTAATATCATACCTTTGTTGACTTTACCATTGAAGAGGAGCCTCTTGCACCAAATTATCACCACTACAGAAACACACACACACAAAGTCAAAACCCAATACAATGTAAATATGTGTTTTCATATGCAATCTATCAAATTATGCTTATTACACGATAAAATGTTGGACAGTGTGTCCCTTCGGAGCATGTTCTATCTGTTTCCAAACTAACAATATCTTGTCATCCAATTTTTCCAAGATAACAATTCACAAAAGAGGTGATTGTGCCAGAAAAGAGAGCAGAGGTGATTGGCTCACAATTGTCAGCAACGAAGGCACCACTTGCCCCACAAGCTCGCACATTGGGTTGAATTAGACCAAAACTCAAATCCTAAGATGGTAATATAGACTATCATGGATCCATTGGGCCAGCAAATGTCCAGTCCTGAGCGCGAGAGTCCCACATTATATAGTGATATGATCTAAATAGAGGTTATATATGGGGAGCAACCTTCTCCTCATGAGCTAGCTTTTGGGGTCTAGCTGAAACCCAATACGACGAGGAATTACTTCATTGAATCAATATTAGAGGTACAATATGTTTATACTAGTTAAACAATATTCTAGTGACAGAAGAATACTAAGTACAATATGTTTATACTAGTTACACGATATGTTTATACCTGAACACGGCATAATACAATAGCGCCATTCTTTACAAAGAGAACTTTCTTTTTTATAGGGTTCCTTGTCTTTGGATCAATTTGTTGTAATAGCTCAACAATCTCACATTCCTCAACTTCAGAGTGGACGTGCAGAACAGCTTTGTATCCAGCAGTAAAAATAGCCTGCATAATTTATATAAAGATGTTAATTTCGTTGACAATACATAGAAACTACTGCTAACTCCAAATGCAAAAAAGAGGATACACACATTGTCCAGTAATTCAAGGATCTGCAATTGAGCAACAAACTCAGTAACTGTTGATATTGGATTTGCTGCAAAAAGGGGAAAACAAAAACCGCGTAAGAACCACCATACAGCACATGGATCTCACCATAAATGACATAGGTCTCAATATTTAATTGAGTAGTACTTGAAACACGTTTATGGTAGGAAAAGGTCCTTTTGTCACCTGTTGATATTTCGGCAAGTGTACCGAATCGTTGCAAGTAATGATAAAACGGTAAGTCCGAGTGTCGAACTCAGGGATCGAATGCAATTCCAAATTCGCGTAACAACTAATATGAACCAAATTGAAAAAGGTTTCGATGGATATGATTGAGCTATGAAGCTCAAAGGTAAAGCAATAGAATATTTTTGAGTTTTAAATAAGAGGAACGAAGAACACGTGAGAAAAGATATGATGGAGAAAATGCTAGGAACGAATTCCTATTGACTTCACACTGTTGCGCTTATTTAATTCGAAGGATAATCTTTCTCTAATTTGCTATCAAACTCACACTATTAACTAATTCCTAATTCCTTAGGTAATTAGTACTTTGTAGATAACTAGAATCCCCAATTCCTTTGTTGGGATGCATCTTTCAAGTGCGGCAAAATTTAATAAAAGGAAGAAAAAAAAATCCTTACCAGCACTAGACAGGACGAACCCAGACAATATGTCTTCTTCTTCAACACCAGATAATCGAACCCGTAAATTTTCATTAGGTCCAGCGCGTTTAACCCGATCTTCATCGATATATATAGCAACAACTTTTACATGATCCTGCAAAATAATGTACCGTTGTCACCTACTTCAACAAATAGGAAAAAGCAGAAGAAAGAACAGAAGGACAAAACTCACAACACCCTAAAAAGACTACCTTATTTGGCATGATCAAAAGGGAATCTCCATCGCTAATAGTACTAGATTCAACTTTGCCCATAACAACAGTTCCCATGTCTTTGAATTTGTCAATTATAGGCATCCTAAATCTACTAGAAATGCTAGTTTAAACAACTAGAGAACACCAATACAACCTGCATACCCACTAACTCATGATAACACTACAAAAACAAATGCATGACAGCGTGTAGAGGACGCCTTATAAGTACTTTTGGTGCATATTTCTTATGCTTCTTAAGTCTATATTTCTCCTGCACAGATATCATGCATCATAAAATGTATCTCAAATAAGCAAAATTATTTGTTCGAAGGTTACATAAAAAAAGGGGCAAGAATTGAAAGCAGTGATGTAAACTGGTTGAAGCAGAAATCCCTCTAGTGATCAAATTATGCAGAGTTACAATAATTTCACACCAGCTCGAGACGAGAGATCCCTCTAATGCTCATTTGATTTCTCTCTGATAATGAAAACAGTCACAAGTTGTTAAGGGATGTACTTAGCAATTTCTATTACTTTCATACCCATGTCACACAATAGTAAAATAAGAAAGGATTCAAATTTTAACAAAAGGAAATATCCGCAATATCTAGAAGATTACAGACCCACTATCTAAATATTGCAAACCACAACAACAAATAATACACTGCCTAGCCGCTCTTCCAACCATCAGCTTGACTTCTTTAAATTGACATTGCTGGAAAAAAAAATCACAAACAATATGTTATTAGAAATATGGTTATTTACTAGAGCAAAATGGTTAGTGAGGCAAGTTTGTTAATTTGCATCGGGTCATCCATACCGTTGTTACACTAGACCTCTACACTGCTTTCCTCTCCACAATTGCACTCAACGCCTCCTGCAGCATATTAATTTGTTTGTCGTATGCCTCCTTCATGACCTCCCTCGCGAGGGCATCTGCCTGCCTCGTTTCCACAGTATGCCTTTTCATCTCCCTAGTTTGTTCCTGCATCTCCTTCAGCATCGCTTTGAAAGATCCATTGTCCTCTTCCAAGTTCTCTATCCGTTCATCTTGTTTGCGCTGCACATCGATGATTTTCTGCAAATCATTTTGTAGTTGGTTTATTTTGTACATTTGAAAAGGAGCTACAGTAAGGGTTATCATGGAAACCAAAGTTGAAAATCCAATGGCCATATTGGGGCATTCGGTTACTATTTCAGTTATTATTTTAATAATCTTATTTACAGGAACTTTTTCAAGCTTTGCTAATTCGCCTAGAGTGACATAGTTGCAGTCAGATGAAGAAGAAGAAGAAGCCATTAAAATGGTGGAGAATAACTGAATCAAAGGGGTTTTGGATTATAGAGAACACACATGTTGAAAGCTTACAACTACATAGAAAATAAGGGAAGGAATTCTTCCCAGTACTAATACAATCTCAATTGTCATGAAGAGTGCAGAGAGAGCTTCTGTCGCAGATTCGACTTGAGTAGAGCTGCAGAATCCACGGAGATTGTGTAGAGCCTGCTGTTAGATTCGACATTAGATTAGACATGGTTAGGTCCATTAATACTTAATAGGCCACCAAACATAATTATGGCCCGACGGATTTACTTGAGGTAAGGGTGGGGCAATTGCCCCCACAACAATTTGACTTTTCTCTCATATAATACTACTAATTTTAACAAAAAAAATAAATAATACTACTAGTATTATAATATAATATATATTTTGCCCCCACATAAAAACATTTGCCCCATAGCTTTAAAAATTTACCTTCAATTCCACTAAAATGTTAAATAAAGCTAAATTTAGTTCTTTATCAAAGTTAACATCGCGATCAACACCACAAACTTATTAAATCTAAAGCATTTAAAAGCTATCTCTTTAAAAGCTTTTAACAAGAATCCAAATTACAATCATGTTGAAAGTTCAAATAGTACTCATAATCAAGCTTGGAGAAATTGTAAAGTCTTAATGAAGCAAACACAACATATTGTATATCTACTGGTATATATTTGCTTTTAGAGCTAGCTTTGATACTATACCAGTGACAACTTCTACAGCTGAAAGAGTTTTTTTCACCTTGAGTATTATTGAGAACCAGATGCAAAATTGTATGAGAGATGAATGAATGAATGATTGTTTAGCTACTTACATAGAGAGAAATATTTTATGGTGTTGAGAATGAAAAAAATTGTTCAATGTTTGCAAAATATAAAATATAGTAGAGAACAATTATGATATGTATTCAAACTTTTAAGAGTAATATATTATATTTTTAGAGCTGTAAATTTATTTTGTATATGTTACCCCCACAACTTAAAAGTCCTGGATCCGTCCCTGATTATGGGTACCATAAACTACCACCTTCCTTTTAATATTATTTTCTTCTTCTTTCTATTATCGTTTTCTTTTTAGGGTTTATATATAAAAAAAAGATTCCGGTCAGATTCCTCCCTGCTCCGGCGGCCGGCCATGCCGGCTCCGGTGGCGGCGCCGCCGTCCCTTTCCCAAAAAACCTCAAAAAAACTTTTTATTTTTTTTATTTTTTATCTTTAGCCTTTTTTAAACACAAACAAGCCTAATTCAGGTAAAAATTATGTTGGACAGAGAACAACAAAATCTAAGAATTCCGACAAAGTTTCGATTTATTTTAATTTTTCGACCGAAACGTTGTATGTCCAAGCTCGACGTTTCGGCAGAAAAATCAAAATAAATCGAAACTAAGGTGCTCGGAAACAAGGTCGGTTTATTTTAATTTTGGGAAATGAAGTGGAGAACTAACCCACAAATGTGCTCTGAAACAAGGTCGACTTCTGGGAAACCAAGTGGGAGATAAAGTGGAAATGAAGTGGAAACAAAGTGGGTGACTGGTGTCAAAATGGGGTGGTCCGAATGGCCCGAATTATTTCGGCCCGAATTTGTTGTCGGGCCTTTTAGCCCGTAAGCCCGAAAGAAAAAAATAAAATAAATAAGTTTATAATTGATTACGAAAGTTCTTAAACGTCGACCTAGAGTATGAATTTTTTTACGAAATTTTTTAAGATTGTTAAGCACATTAAAAACAACTTATCCACGAAAGAATCGTAATTTTCTGATGTCGGATGTATTAATTACGATTATTCGGCCGAAACGCGTAAAAAGACGGATACAACGTAAAACACCGCCTAGAAATCGAATTTTTAGTTGATTTTTTTTGTGCTCACTCAAAAGAATATATATAAGTGTACTGAAAAGTGGCTAAGAATTTTGATGAAGTTTCGATTTATTTTGATTTTTCGGCCGAAACGTCGTATGTTGGACAGCAGAATTCCAACATATTTGAATGCTATATATAATTTCCAAAACCTCAACCTATGAGCATGCTATATAGTTGCCTTTATCATCCACAATGGCTTAATTTACCTGTCAGCATTAACTAGCCAGTTAAAAACAAAAATTTTCAGTCCAGACAATGGCTTATCTGCAACATAGAACAAATAACAATTATAAGGGGTAAATCCATTTGACACTAGAAGTCATACTATAAGACATTTGCTGGATCTTAACTTCTAAAATTTATAGTAGAATGATATAGTCAATTATTTTTATCATCTAAAAAATATTCTCAATTATTTTTTTATTTTAGTTATATTCAATTTTGAATTTTTATTTTAGTTATATTCAATTCTGATCTTGCCAACATATTTCACGATCGGCAGGGGTAAGAAACTGCTCTGGAATAACAGGATAGTGAATGAAATCTTGCAGATTATGTGCGTTTATCATCGGCTCCACTTGTTGTCTCCATACCAGAAAATTTCTTTCATCAAGCTTGTCTGAGATTTTTAACGTGAAAGTGATGAGATTTTGAAGCGGTGGCGCGGTGGAAAGAGGTGTAGGAGTGGGAGTGGGCGGTGGCGATGGTGGAGGATCATTGGCCGCCATGATCAGTGGCTCTGTGATACCATGTAAAAGCTAGAGAAATATAGAGAGAGGAATGTGAAGAGTGAACTATGTAATATTCATTTCATTTCATTGAATGATTCATGGAATCAGATTACAATTTATATTGTGAGCTTATCCTGTGCACGCATCTATTATCCTGCACACACTTAACTAACTGATTTTGTTCTGATAACAGAATCAGTTCCAGTCATTACACACGTGCATAAACAGCACAAATAGAAGCTAAACTAGGCTATACTAATTGTAATGAAGTGAGAAACTAGTATACACTTACAGATTCTAATGCACTAAGGAATCTTATTGTAAAGTTTTTAACAAATACAAGCAAGTGTGAAACTGCACGGCAGTAAGTTCATCCAGTTTCTTCCCAACTTCCTTCTTTTGGGCAGCATACTTATGGATGGCAAGATCAGAAGAGACGTTTTCCACATTCCCTGGCGGGGCCATAAATGGTATCCTTTCATATACGATTGCCTAACATACTCTCAAATGTTAAGGATGTGTGAACGAAAATGCACCAAACTGAAATGATTAAAACTATGAAAAAGTTGTTTGGCAAAACTTACCTCCAAAATTGGAGCAAACCCCTTGAATAAATGTTGCTTATTAGGGTCCATCATCTTCTCTTTGAGATCTCCAACAGAATTAACAAGGTGGTTAAATATAGCTTTTGCCCAGTTGAATTGTTCAAAAGCCTCGAAATCTTACACTGCCCACCAAGAACAAAAACGAACTTTCTTCGGATCGCTTGAGCATAATAGTATTTGGTCAAGCAGAACAAAAGACAGCAGTTGTCGAAAATGCAATTTGCTCTTATCATCATCTAGTGACATTTTTGTCAAGATGCTCTTTAGATCTGATGCTTTGACTATATTGTCATTTTTATGCAAAATTCTTTCTCTAAGTTCAGCCACAAAATCAGGACAATCCATCCTACCATCAGTGGCAATGTAATCAGTTCCGGTATCTTTGATACCAAGGACAGATGCAACTTCTTCGATACAAAAACTGAATGATGTTTCGTTGTTCAAGACAAACTTTTGAGTTTCTTTGTCAAAATGTCTGCTTAACTCTGAAACGAGACTTGCAGAACTCTCTTTTGAATCCTTAACTCGTAAAAGCTTGTAAAAATTAGAATTTTTCATAATCTCCTTCTGTTCATCGGTCAACTGTAGGTTAGCAAGTGTTTTCATGCTAGATGCAAGCTTAATCGGTTGTTTATGTTTGCCTTGACGTTTAACATCCATCCTAATACCATATAATCAATTTAACTTCAAGTCATAACAATGAAATTCCAATATCATAACAGAACGTCAACCTTAACTCAACATAAAAACAAAAAACAAAGAAAATAACATTACCCATCCGAATCCATATAATCAATTCAAGCCTCATTAAATTTGTTCCAAAACTAAGGCAAGCCTCATTAAATTTGTTGAAACATGTTCTTTTTGTCAATTTATGGCAATATAGCTGCAAAAACATGAGTGCTTTATTTATGGGTTGTAGTAGTTTTGCATCGGAGTTGTAACATTAGTACTCAGTAAGCTTCTTGGAGGCATTTCAACACACACAAAAATAACTGTTGGGAAATACTTAGTAGGGGGTAAAATGGAGGTGAAAACGCAACGATACAAGCCCATACAGCAAAGCTGTCCTCAAAGAGGCAATCTACTACAAACAAATATGTAGGTCATCGATACAAACAACTCTAGGAAAATTAAATACAAGCCAGTAGTAGTAGAAAGAGGGTCGTGAGAAGAACGCAAGCAAATCAAGCAATACAAACAGATTCAGTAGAACAACAAGGAGTAGAATACAAACTAGAAGTAGTAGAATAGCCATAAAAAAGATCAATCATCAAAACGTCCATTTTTATATAAATCAAACAGATTTATGTAACATCCAATAAACACCTAAAAATCCTAAATCCTAAATTGTGCTTGTGCTTCTACTTCTAATTTATCTAGCAAGGCATCGAGATCACAAAATGCACCCATATCAGGTGGACTAAACATCCAATTTCTGATATCATCACAAGTAATGTTAATGTCGCTGTCTTCAGCAAAAAAACCAAGCTGAAAGATCTTGAAGCTCATCACAAGTAATGGTAATATATAGCTACATTATATAACTAATTAATGATAATGAGTTTAGAAACCACCAGTAGTTGATAAAGACTAAACATAAATTGTTTTGAGACATCAATGTATCACTTTTTAATTTTGGGTGCACACTTTCTTTTGTCAACATGATAATCAGATGGTGAGTAGATGGTAGGCTCTTTGCGTGTCCTTGTTGATCTCCTTGGAGCTGTATCCTCCTGCAAAGAGGCCACCACACACGGACCTGCATCCTCTGTCAACGAGGGAGCCAGCGAGCCTCCATCCTCTTCCTCCGCCACATCCTCCGGCAAAGAGTGAACCAGCAAACCTCCATCCTCTTCCTCCACCTCATAGGAACCTGCATCCTCCCGCGAAGAGCGAGCCTCCTCCAGCGAGCCTCCATCCTCTTCCTCCGCTACATCCTCCGGCAAAGAGGGAACCAGAGAGCCTCCATCCTCTTCCTCCACCTCATAGGAACCTGCATCCTCCCGCGAAGAGTGAGCCTCCTCCAGAGACATACCTTGAAATTCCACCAAATACAATAAGCGACAGGGAACCGGCAATGAACAGTAACTGCATTCGTTAATCTGAAAATAGGAAACAAGATAATTAGTCAGGAGTTGCATACTGCATAATATTTATCTATCAAAAAATAAATGAAGTTCAAATATTGAATGACATGAGAGCTTGAGTTTGGAATAAGCTAGCAGAGGTATTAAACGAGAAAATATACTAAAATCAGAAAAACTTATCAGACTACTAGTAATAATATTCTTATCATACTACTAATGCTTAACATACTGATAAAAGAGAACTGGGAATAGACTCCTAACACGCCTGCTAATATTCATTTCATACTAAAAGTACTTGAAACTACAGACTGTTCGCTACATGAATCTAAACTAAATCTTCTGCAACTAATTAATGAATTATTTGAGTGGCAGCAACTAATTAATAAATTATTTGAGTGGCAGCAAGCCCTCAACAAGTTTTATGGAACTAGAAAAAACTTTATTCACTTTTTAAAATAATTAAACCATTCCACTATAGGAGTGGGACACTTTCAAAAAACTAGGCTAACATAATTTTCATTTGTAAGGTTACTAATATGAAAAAATACTCTGAATTTATACTCCAATCATTCTGTTAAGTGCATCTCAGTCTCTCCGAATCAGGCAGAATGAGGCTTTATGATCATCAGTATGAGGAGATATCTGCTAGTTATGTGTGACCATGAAGGGGTTTCTATTGGTTTTCTTCCTCCAATTTTGATATTGAAGGTGTTAATAACACTGGGAATTGGAGAAGAAACAGACAAATGATCAGGGTTAGCCAAAACTTAAAAGACCTTGTAAGCCATCAGTTCTCTTATAAAACCAGAACGAACAATAAACATGAACTTAATGAAGTAGCAAAATTTGAACAACGCGCGAGAGAGTAGGGGAGGAGTTCCTTCCCATCTAGACATTACATAAGTAAACTGCACTTCAAATGAGCATACACACGTGACAGAATGCTACAGAAGATGCATCATCAAACAAACAATCACTTAGGAAGATAGTTAAAATTGAAGCATTCATGTAAATGAAGAATGATAATATTAAATGAACCAATTCTAAGTACAAAAATCACATAAAAATCTAATCAAAGGCACCAAAAGACATCCTTTGACAATCACAATATCTATAATCGATCATTCATATAAACAAATAAAGATAATTCTCAATCGACCAATGCTAAACAAATCATAAATATTTTTCTCCTATAGAGGTTTTATTGATAATTAACAATGGACCCTAAGCAATTGCGTACCATCTCAGGGCTGAGTTTGGCCAGCTCATTATAAATCGTCTTCCTTTGGGATTTGTACTTCTGTATGGGAGGATCAACAGAGTCTGGTTCTACCGGTGGACGCAAGGATGGTATCCTTTCAAACACAATTTCCTAACACAAATCTCATATAAGAATGATGTATATAGGAAAATGCTAATTATTATACCATGAAAACTTGGTGAGCAATACATACCTCAAAAGCTAGAGGGGCCCCTGTGAATATATGCTCACCAGGCTTCTCCATCTTCCCTTTCAGATCTCCAAGGGCTTCATGGATATGATCATGGACAGCTTTTGCCCAGTTGATATTATCAAAAATCTCCAAGTCTTCGACTAACTTCCAAATACTTTTACGGAGATGTTTGACGTTGTTAGAGCACAACAACAATTGGTCCACCAAATAATATGACATCAATTTTTTAAACCATAATTTCCTCTCCTCATCATCTACTCTCATATCTCTAAGGATTTGTTTCAAATGTTTTGGTTGCAAGCTTCCTCCTCCACCTATATGTTCATTTTTTAGGATTTCTAAAATTGTGGGTATTTGACTATCTTTAGAAAATAAATTATATGCATTTCCCCCATCTTTGATGCCAAGTACATGCGCAACCTCTTTGGTGCAAAAACAGAACGATGTTTGGTCGTTAAAGACAAAACACCGGTTTTTTGTGTCATAAAATGTGCACAGTGTTGAATCTAGAGGTGCAGAACCCTGTCTTGCATGACTGACTTGTACAAGTTTATGAAAAACCGAGTTTTCCATTAACATTTTTTTTTCATGTGTTAGGTTAAGGTCGGTAATCCTACTCAGGCTGCCTGCAACCTTGATAGGCTGCCTATTTTTATCCTACAAAAGGAAAGGAAGATACATTATTAAAGAAAAATCATATTTCGTCTCAAACCCACGGGAAAAATAAAAAAAATGTCACAAAATTGTTTAACTAACACAAATGAAATCAATATTAAATACGACATTCAAATCAATTAAACAAACAGTAAACGTGTGTGGATTTTACTAGCTATGTCCCAAAATGATTGTTTTGATTGATTTGTAAACAATTTGGAGGGGTGTAGGGGGGTACGGAAAAGATTAAGTATAGGAAAATACAAGATTTTAGGTTCGATTTTACTCGAATAATTCAATTGCTCAAAAAATATAGGGTTTAGAATCAATTTGTCCAAAATCAAGCATATTATAACAAAATCGAACTCAAAATCGAACATATTTGCATATTGTATTCTCAAGAAGATGTTTCAAACCAAATATCATAATCTTTACAACAAACTTCATAATCTTTTTCCAAACAAAGTTATGGGTTCCAATTAGAATGTTCCAACCAATTTGAATGTTCCATTAATTGAAAAGGGTAATCTATATACGTACCTTTTTGGGATGTTCCATTAATTGATGTCCTCTGAAATATATCAAAAAAATAGAAATTTAGCATCTTAACTGTGAGTTCAGAGGTATCATCAAGTACAATCCCAAGACTAAAAGGAGTCTAATCACTCATGATATAGAAGCCAAAACCAAAGAGAAGAGCCTGTGATACATGTATGAGATAGCAAAATCGATTTTCACACTTCTTTTTATCTCAAGTCAACTTGACATTTCCTTTAATTACTTAGTTACATAAATATTTAGGAATAAAAAAACAGGTTAAACATAAAGGTATTGACGAATGCAACATTCATGACAATAAATGAAGCATAAATTGAAGGATCCTTACTCCACAAATACCAAACATAAACTAGCCCCTTTTTCATAATTCTTGTTTTATGATCATGCCTTGCATATTTATAGAACTTAGGATAAACAAAGGAAAAGAATGTCAACTCAGAGAATGTTGCTGCTCATTTTGTACCTACAAGTATATCACAATTCTAGAAACATTGATGAATTTTTTGGGCCGAAGTATGGCATCGGCTGGGATAATAGTAGCATGTGTAATTGTGTACGTGCAAGTGTTCTTTTTTTACTTAGTTTTGATTTTGAACCTGCGAGGAATATATAATTATCTAGAAATGACAACATTTGCTCTTTTTTGGTTGCTTTCTTTATATAGTGCAGTTGGTGAAAATAAACATTATATTAATCTAGTTCATTCTCAAACACACATGTAAGAGTAGAATTATTCCAACCAAAATTTACCATTGTGTGTTATGTGGCGTTAGGAAACTATGTGGGCTGTTATGAATGAGAGTAGAGAGGAGTTTTGTGTGACATTTTCTAAGTATTCTCCCAGATGGTCACGGTTGTCCATCTGACTACGTTAAACTCATGTCTTTGAAGGTCTCTTTGGCATCATGTCTTTCCTAAGGCGTCTAAGTTATCTACCATTGCCCAAGACGATGAACGCGGCACTCTCGGATCCGGGGGGCATAGTAAAATGAGTTCAATCAAAAAAAAAAAAAAAGTTTTTTGAAATTTGTTTTGCTTTGCTCGTCTGTTATGTCCATTTGTTCTAAAATAGTTTTAACATCTGCTGTTTTTAATTTTTTTGATTCTGGCAAGTTCAACTCTTTTTTCAAGTCAAAGATAAATTGAGGAAATTTTCCTTCATGAGAGATTGCTAAACTACTAGTTCCGGTATTTTCCATACCAATAACATACGCTACCTCCTTAACACAAAAAGAAAAGGAAGCATAGTTGTTCAACACAAAAACTTTCGTTGCCGGTTCATAAATGTCACAGAAACTGGAAATCAATGTAGCAGAACTTTCTCTACCATTTTCTATTTCTAAGAAACCTCTGAAAACAGAGTTGCTCATCAGAGCCTTTTATTTCAGGAGTTAACTTACTGGTCAGAGACACGAGTGTTTGTAAGCTTGCACATAGCTTAAGAGACTGACTCGTTTTTGTATCCTACAAAAAAAAAATTAACAAAATAAACTGCGGAACTTTCTCCAATGTGGCGCGTAACGCCGACTCTCAAAATTAAACATAAATTCCAACAACATACATAAATACTAAACACACAGCGGGTTTTTATCAAAATGGTATAATAAATTGAATCATAGTCAAATAAAGCAAAATAAAGATCAGGAAATTATATTAACATCATAGCTTTTTACATTGTAATTTGTAATATCATACCTTTGTTGACTTTGCCATTGAAGAGGAGCCTCTTGCACCAAATTATCACCACTACAGAAACACACACACACAAAGTCAAAACCCAATACAATGTAAATATGTGTTTTCATATGCACATGAACCAACATTGTCATCTTTGTCTTTTGCAGCTCTAGCTTTTTTAAGCCTATTAACCATTATCTCCATTTTCTCAATCTGTTTCTCAAGAGCAGAGGCAGTTTCAATAGTTTATTTTACTGCTCGAGTTGCAAGTGCTCCAACGATATTGTCTCTGTTAGCCTCTTTTATTACTCTGCGAATAATCTAACAATGTATACATAAATTACTAATAACAAATAATTATATATACATAGTCACAATCTTTAACACATTATAACTTCTAACACTATACATTCAATCTAACACATTTAAACTAACACAGCAGCAGCAGCAGCAACAGCAACAGCAACATCAATAGCAACAGCAACAGCAACAGCAACAACAACAACAACAACAACAACAACAACAATTAATATAATAAGTAACATAAATTAGTCAAAAATCCGTACTGGAACTTAGGTGGCAACAGTAGCAACAGTGGTAGTGGGTAACAGTGGCGGCAAAAAGCAACAACGTCAGCTGTGACAGAGGAGACAAAGGGAGGAGGGTTCTAGTGATGAAGGACGGAGGGAAGGAGGTCGGGATGGGGGCGACTGAGGATGAAGGGGTCAAGGGTGAGGGTGATGGAAGAGGGTGAGGGCGGCGTGGGGGTGGAGATGCGGTCGATGGGAAGAGCACGAGGGTGGGGTGGCGGAGGAAAGGATCTTAGAAGTTAAAAGTAGGGTTTGAGAAATAAGAGAGAGAAGAAAGAATATGGCTTATAATGGGGGTGGGGCGAAGAAACCAACTAGAGGTAGCGTCAATGATAACTGCAAAGACATGTTGCTTGGGGCACGGTGCCGCATTAAAAGCTAGTCAAAGCTAATGCTAGACCTCAGGCATCGTTCAATGAAACCTTACGCTTACAAACTTGTGTCGTCTTCAGCCGGTGGAAAGTTGACCGACAAAAGTAGCGTCACACTTAAGTCGACGCTTCACATATGGAAGTTGATGCTAAGTTGGCCGGTGAACTTAGCGGTGGCTTTAACCGAAGCTAGGGATCATTAAGCCGACGCAATATTGTGTCGCCTCAGCCAACTCAATGTTTAAGTAGTTGTTTAAGCGCTTTGCTCGGCTCAGCCAAATTTAGTGTTGGTTTCGTGACTGACACTAAATGAGCACATTCTTGTAGTGTGCAGATATGTATCTTCTCATACAAAATATACTTAGTGTTTATAGGCCATGATTTTGATAATAAAAATATAGTGGAGTTAATTAATGTTCTGTCTACGCCACTGGGTCAAACGCTCAGCAGTCACCTCTGACGAAAGGTTCTCCTCAGAAGTGAAAGTCACTCACTTGTCGACCGGCGGGTCCTCTGGGCAGCGCCCGAATAAAATATCATCAAAAGAATTAATAGTGTCAAGTATACGTCGTGGAGGAATAGTGATGCAGATAGTCCCTCGATGATAACAACTGTCTAAGTCAGTCCATAACGATCTCGTCTAATAGTTCTAATCCAGCCGATATAGGTAGAAGTACGGTAGGTCCGGCTGAAACTCCACAAGTCGCCAACATCACGCTCAAGTAACTGGATCTCATCGTGCCTTGGGTACGGCACCTGGTGAAACGAGTACGCCTCCATCTGGCAATAAGCGCCCACACAACAAGCATTCAAACAAGCAAGAGTCAACTCAACAAACAAAGACTCCATATATAGTCATGTGAACAAATACGAAGATAATTAATCAACCGTCATTTAACAAATCAATTATGGAAGTCCAATTATGACAACACCCCTGGGCTAGACTAGGGTGCCACTAGAAACTAAATGATCACGATAAGGTTTTTCGTCAACTCAGCACCTTCAGGAAACGAGGGTAAACTCCATTTGCAAGGTACGCCACTTACGGAACCACCGACAAAGAAATAGTCATGCGAACCAAAACACAGGAGCAGTCAACAAAGGAAACAGTCATGCGCCCAAGGAACCATCGACAAAGAAACAATCGAAAGAACCCAAAACCATGCATATGAGTTAGTCGAAACATCATTAATCAAACCACCCAACAATAAGGGCAAACCAGTAATCTCAAGTTAATAATAAGAACCATTATTAACAGGTATATATATTTCGACATTAAATCAAGTAACATAGGCATGATAATATCATATAAATAAGCATATAAAGAAAATAATCACATAAGCATATATTCAACATCATATTCACATAGCATCATATACATGCAGACCATACTAGAACTGAGTGCCCTTACTCAAACATACAAGCAACATATAGCACAATCACATGAAGACAAGTCTAATACCGAGTGCCCTTACTCAAACATACAAGAAACATATAGCACAATCACATGCAGACTTTTCCAAGACCGAGTGCCCTTACTCAAACATAGAAGCAACATATAGCACAATCACATGCAGACTTTTCTAAGACCTAGTGCCTTTACCTTGGCTTAACTTACGCACGTCCTTAAAATCCAAAACCGAGTCCTCCAAAGAAAAGAAAAGCCCTTCAAATAATAATTATAACATACACGTATTAATTCTACGTGAAACTCATGCATGCATGCACATGCAAACCCTAATATGCCTTAGCTTAATTTTAATGTTCCCCAACCTTATTTAATAAACCTTTAATCATATATATTCTTTTCTTTTTAATTCCCAAACTATATTAAATATCTACTCAATTAACACATCATATAATATCAATAAATAATACCAATAAGGATATATTCTTATTTTATTTCAATAAAAATTTCTTCCTCTTCACACACACATATATATATATATAATAAAAAATATTAATTATTAACCCACTAATTTAAAAAAAAATCCTAACAAAAACCTCAGCTATCATGCTAAAAATTTTGAAAAGAATATCTCCTATAATTAACCCTATGGCCCGCGGCCATTATACATATAATATTTTTTTTCCAATTTTCTAACTACCAAAATAACAACTTAATCTCAAAATTAATATTACCACAATATCTTTTCAAGATTCAAATTTGAAATTCTACTCATCAAAACTATGAAAATTTTGCATGAGCTATATTTATAAGCATATCTCTATTTTTCTAAATAAAATCCTAATCGCATGCATTTCTAGAAATTATTCAAAATTAAAACTCAACAAAATATCTAATAATAATAAAAAAAAATACAAATCCTAACCATATGATATATAAGATATAAAAATTAAAACCCTATCCACAAGCATAATATGATTTTCGCATAACATATATATTTATTAGCCATTATCTAATTTTTTTCCAACAATTAAATTTGATCTTAATTAATAATATCTCAAATTAAAATTAAATCTAATCATATCTTATATGATAACTGATTATTTTCATAATTGAATTCAAATTTAAAGATCGTAATTTAGATAATTATCCACCAAATAATATAACAGCCATTTAATTACAAAATCTCTACAATAAAATCATTAAGAGAAAAAGCAATTAAAACCCTAAAAACCTACACTATAGTCGTGGCCAACAACACATGGGGGAAGAGACTTTTCAAATTTTTAGATCAAACTCACAAGTTATTCCATCATCTTGAGATATTTCACGAAGAACTATGATGAACAAACAACAAAAACATCAACTTTCATAAGAAACCAAACATTTAACCCCAACCCTTGTAAATCTTATTGCTTCTAATATGATCACTATATGCAATTAAAGATTAAACTTAGAGAAAGAATTCACCAACCTCAAACACAAGAAGAAAGAAGAAAAACTCCACCAATAGAGAGAGAGAGTTTTGAAACTTGAGAGAGGAAGGGAAGAAGACTATGAGCAAAAACAAACTGAAAAACGAAAAGAGAACTCTCTCAATGTGAGAGAGAACATGGGTTGCTTTCTAAAATGAGGGGAAGGGTTTTCTACTCACCGGTGAATGAATGTTCCAAGAGCCAATGGTCTCTATTTATAGTAGAGGATTGGACGTCGGAAAAACCTGAACCGTCTTCTCTAGTAAATAATAAATCCAAATACGTCCTTGAATAAAGAGTCTAGGTTTTTTTAACCTTAATTTCTTATTTATATTTAATTTTAATTAAATAAGGTAATAGAAGGTTCCATGGAATATTCCTCAGAATTATCCCATTTAATTTAATAAAATAAAAACTATTTTGTCCCTATTTATTAATAAATTTTGACCCCTCATAATAATATACCAATATTATTATTTTTTTCTATCTTATATATTCACATAACATCACACTAATAAAACAGTAAATATTTCCCCTAGGAAAAATAGCAAAAATTTGCACAATATTACAAAAATAAGGAAAATATTTTCCTTTTCCCCTTAGTTAAATAACTAAAGGCCAAACATCACAATAATATTGATAATAACATCCAATAATATGTATTTTAATAATAATAATAATAATACTATTAATATCTAGTAATATTTAAAGATATTGGAAAAAAACTAAAATACCCTTAGACTATTTTCTAGGGTCTTACATATTCGACCACCCTATAATGTTATTGGTCACACACCACGTATGTTGTCTTGTATTCTTGGAGTTGACCTTTGCTTGTTGTGTGGGCTTTTAACGCTAAGATGGACAACAATATGATCAAGTACTCTCGTTCATGTTGTTCAGCGAGGAGGATCCATTGATGCGGGTAATGGAGCGTTTCGCCCGATGAGGAGTAGAGTCTAGTGAGAGGCTAGTGCCTTTTGGATACATGGCTTACAGTTGCTTGATGATGCTTGTAGTGTGACCTTATGTGTGTCTCTAGTTTTCCTACTTTGGGATAGTCTGTCGATGCTTTCGTGGAGTCACCCTGCGTGGTGACACGGGAAGTGTTTGGAGTTAGGAATTTCCAATTTGTTTTATCTTCCACTTTTGAATAAAGTTCTACTTGGCGGATGATGGTTTAATATCGGTAATGTTTAATATTGGTTTCTTTTATCTCATTTTTTTAAAAAGAAAAAAAAATTGTCTTAAATAATTTATCGATATTACGAAAGTAATCCTCGAAAAATCAGGGTGTTACAGGAAGAGATCGACGTTGCTAAGGTGGGGGGCACCCAGGAAACCCCTATAAGCCGTGAACGGCGACGGTGAGATCGACAGAGGGCACGAGAGAAGATCGACGTTGCGAAGGAGGGTGCGCCCAGAAACCCCCTATAATCCGTGAATTGCGACAACGAGATCAATAAAGTCCACATGAGGAATCAACGCTTGAGATGACAAGATCAATGACGACGACAGAAGGGATTGATGACACTTCTTCCGCGGCGAAAGTTAGTGATGCTCAAATTGCAAGCCATAATTTCAACTTTCATGAACATAATACACGATGCAGGTAAAATGTTTTGACCACAACACAGGGGTAAATATTATATTTTAAATTCCCTGGACCATATTTATAATTAAGATTAGATCTTGGTACTAAATAGAACAACAAAATAGATAACTTAGGTGTAAAATAATGATTGGTCCACATCATTCCTGTAAAATACTCATAAGAAAATTCTCATACCATAGAATTCGCCAAAAAATATAAAATGTATTTGATTTATTCAGATTTCAGTTTTTATTTCATCTCATTTCCACTTATTATTTTGTCTGTCTCTTCTATTTTATCTTATCATTTATTATATATCTTATTTATCGCTTTCGCTTCATTTGTCTTGTAAGTGTTTTTAGAGTGTCAATGAACATTATTCATTAAAAAACGTGATTCATTTAATTATAAGAAAGTGGACCCCAATAAAAAATTAAATCCCAACAAAATGGCAACTAATACAACTAATATCACAATATTAAATTCCCTGATTAACGGTCAAAATAAAGTAAATTATTGACTGGCTTGTTCTCTACGATGTGGGTCACATGGCAGACCAAGTAACAACGAATTTATCATCAAATCAAACCCACCACCACCAGGTCCTACTTTCTCCCCACATGACCAACCTAATTTCCATTCATTCCATTTAATCACTAATGTAATCAAATCATTATAATAATTTCTGTAATTATCACTGCATTACCACCATGCATCCTCTTCCCCCAGCTTCAATGGATTTGGATAATCTTTTGTTGTTTTCCCTCCCCTGTTTCAACATGACAAAATCATAGCTTGCTTGCAAATGGTTATAATTTTTTTAAATGTACAACATGGTTCATCTTATCAAACTTTGTCTATGTCATACAAGATTATGTGATTTAATCGTTATCAATTAGAATTGAAAGATTTAAATACTATTCAATGCAAGAGTTTAATATTTCATCATCTCTTTTTTCCTTCTATACCTACATAGTATACCTCTATTATTTATCCTAAAAAAGTATATACTTGAAAAGATAAAAGATTAAAAAAATATTTCCCAAAAATTTGCTCTTTTGTGGAAAATTGACTTCTCACAATACAAACCAACTAAAAATGAATAATATTTGGTTTATGTTCTTTTTGAGTTGAAAAATAAAGCCTGATAAAATAAGTTTATGTTAAGAATAAAGAGTAAATAAGTAAGTAAAGAGAGGAGTAAGAGATAGAAGAATATTGTAATGAGATACTCTCTTAGAGGTAGTCTCCCTCATATATAGATATGTTTCATAATAACTGTGCAGAAGGAAAAAAAACATGTATATTAATAAATGCAATTAATTTTGTTAACTTTCAAAAAAATATTATTTATTTTTCTATTTTATCTTTTAAAATGTATTTTTATCTCTCCTCGTTTATTTATCACATAGGGACATTATTTGAAAAAAACATCAATTAATGCTCTCTTGAAATTCTATATAGATAGATATATCGAAACGAATTTTTCTCCCTAAATGAACATTTATTTTGAAACAGAAGGAGTATAATATTAGATTAAGAAAGTACAACGTACTACAAAGTACACACTTAAAGTTCTAATGGGTCTAGCCTATATACTTTACGTCTAACTCTAACTCCTAACCATGATGCTGGACATCCAACATTTATAACATTTCCCATTTGGTGACCATCTCTTAAGATTAATGTGCCTCGTTAAAACCTATTAGAAAAAACTCTGTGAGAATAAAGCGTGCTGGAGAGATTCGTGTTGTTACCATGAGGCCGGTCGTCCAGTCGGGATGTTACAAATAGTATCAGAGCCAACCTCTTCCAGTACGGTGTGGTTCGGGGACGAACCAAGCAGAAACTGGTGGGCATGTGACATTCTGGGCCGATGAGGGCAGGGAGTGACGGTCGGTGCAGAATGCACGCACAAGAAGCGGCTCTTGGAAAGCTTCTAGGAGAAGGGACACATGATTGAATCGATCCCGCATCCGATAAAGAGATATTCCGAGACTGTATAAGTATGAGACTATACAGTTGAGGAGGGCTTATAAACAAGGTGCATCTTCTTTTCAGGAGCCCAACTCACAAAAACTCCAAGGTTAAGGATGATTTCCTTAGAGCAATATTGGGATGGGTGACCTCTTAGGAAGTTTTCTCATGAAGCACGTGAGTGAGAACAAAGCGTGCTGAAAAGACTTGTGTTGTTACAGTGATGCCAGACGTCAAGTCCTGATGTTACACTACCATGACATGAAGTTGAAAATCTATGTGTGAAATTCTAATCGTGTGTGCATAGATTCTACACAATTCCTTCATATGCAAAACCATGTTTTGAAGCTAGTGTGGATAACTATAGTTGTTCGTGGGATGAGTTGAGACAAGTTGCGTTTGCCTTTCATCTAACCTTAAATATTGACTGCGTCAGCTTTTTAAACCTAATGTGCGAGTTTAATGAACGTGAGGGTGGGTCGTGCTAAGACTGCATATGGATGTAAACCCATATAGAGTGATAGAATCATATGAGAGAAACTGAGAAATACAAGAGCTATGATTGATTGACACTCCAATATTTCTACCTTCCATTTTTCTTTATCTCTCTCTTCTCTTTCATATATATCACACATCACATTTCTTATTTTCTTCCTTTTATCTTCTTATCTCTCTCTTCTCTCCACTCCATTCCCATTTAAACAAGAGTGTGAATGAAAATTATTTGAAAATACAATTGATGATGTATGAATAATAATTTATTCACACTTCATTTTCTCTCACATCTTATTTACACATATTTTTTTCCTATCTGTCACACCACATATCATATCATTTATTTCTCTAATTTCTCTTCCTATTTAGTCAAGGTGGAGGTGAAAATGGGTTTTGAACACAACATAATTCTTGATGTATTGATGTAATAAGAGAAAAAGAAAGAAATAAAAAAGAAAATGAGTTGAAACATGTTGGAAGGTGAAGTGAGGTGCCACTCACATTTACTGCTTTGTGAGTAGTCACCCCACAAAGCACAAAAACAAACTAGGATTCTCCACTCTGCGACCCACCACCCCATGTTTCTCTCCTCACACTGTCCCAAACCAAAACCATTACAAATCTGATTCATCCCACCACCATTCTCAGCACATCCACTCCAATGGCCGCAGCCTTGGAGTGTTGGTCCGGCCGCACCAGCACCGCCACCACCATCGATGATGACACGGTGGAGCAGGTCCTCATGAGGACCCACCACAGATCCGAGTCCCTTCCTTCTTCCTCCTCCAATTCCAAAGACTCCTCCACCCCTGTTCACAAGAAGTTGCAGAAGCTGAGCCGCAACCTCTCCGAAGCCATCACCTCCTTCAAGAACTCCTTCAACATCAACAACCCCAGCAGCGACCCTTCTCCCAAGAAACTCGCTTGGGCCACCGTTCTCCGCAACCTCACCCACCTCTACCCAGGAACCCAGCTCCCTGATAATCTCATCTCCGACGTTCGCAACCATTACCATTCCCTTCCTCTCAGGTGCAATGCTTGTACATCCTTTCATCTTCTTCACTTCCTTAGCTTCACAACAGCAAACAAGAACATGGGTCACAGTGCTTTTCTTTAATTTATGTTAAAAAAAGTTTTTTTTTTCTCTTCAATTCAATGCTTTCTTTAGCTTAACGCAACAAACACAAACATGGGCCAATGGGTCATATGGTGTTTTTCTTTAATTTTTTGCAAAAAAATAATGTTTTTTCTTCTATGCTACTTCTTTAGCTTAACACATCAAACATGGTCACTGTTTTTCCTTCAATTCTCTTAATTTTTTTTTGTTTTTGATTTTTGACAGCTATGCACAGGCTGAATTTGATATGAAGGACGTGTTTCTGCACATCAAGTTGATGGAGCAGGCATTGGAAAGTGACCAGCCTGTAATTTTAATTCAAGAAGAGGATGACGATGATGGTAATGATGGTGAAATTCAGGGTCAAGGGTCTGCGTTTAAGCTCACGTTTGCTTGTAACTCTCCGATTTCTTGGCCTGCAATGTCTGGTGCATTGGAAAGTTTTTCCATTTGCTGCAAGAGGATGCAGATCTTTGAGAAGAAAGGTTTCACCTTGGGGGTTGTTCTTCTTGTTGTTCGGTCTGCGAATGATAAATTGGTCAGGAACCGGGTTGAAAATGCTTTAAAATTTGCTGTGAAGAAGCCCGGAACCAGTGCTATGAATGTGAAGCTTCCCTTTGGACTTTGTGGGTGCCAGGAAGATAATTTCAAGAGAGAGCTATGGGACATTGAAGAAGACAGAGGTGGTGGTGGTGCATGCCGTGGAAAGGAATTCGAGAATTCGAACCAAAAGATTAAGCTTCAGTTGCCCTTGCCTGCTTCATCTTTCATTATATCAGTGGATGAATGGCAGACAATAAAGTCAGGTGGGGATGAGATTGAGAAATGGTTGTTGAACTCAGATTGTGTTGAGTTTACTGAACAGGTTGGGCCCAATTCTTATAAGGGGGTCTATATGGGTAAAAGGGTTGGAATTGAGAAGCTGAAAGGGTGTGAGAAAGGTAGTGCTTACGAGTTTGAGCTCCACAAAGATCTACTGGAACTGATGACTTGTGGTCATAGAAACATTCTGCAGTTCTGTGGTATTTGTGTGGATGATAACCATGGGTTATGTGTGGTGACTAAGTTCATGGAAGGTGGGACTGTTCATGACTTAATGTTGAAGAGCAAGAAGCTTCAGACTAAGGATATTGTGAGAATTGCAGTTGATGTTGCTGAGGGGTTCAAGTTCATGAATGACCATGGTGTTGCATATAGAGACCTTAATACACAGAGGATTCTATTGAATAGGCATGGGAATGCTTGCTTGGGAGATATGGGAATAGTCACTGCCTGCAAGAATGTTGGAGAAGCCATGGAGTATGAAACTGATGGTTATAGGTGGCTAGCTCCTGAGGTTTGCTTCTACTCAATCCCACTCATTTCAACTTTGCAAATAACTGTTGCAACTTTGGAAGATCATGTCACACGAATATGCTCCTTAGTGCATGTTTGGAAACTCAAACACGGTGAAACCAAAATCATGGTGGACAGAAGCAACTTCCATTAGCTTTTTCATGTCCACCATGATTTTGGCTTTACCGTGGTTTTCGAACGAGTTTCCAAAGATGCACTAATTGCAGTATTGCCTTTTCCATACTTAGTCCTAATGTTGTTGAAAAGCAAGTACAAATTAAAGAATATGCTCTCAAATTGGTATCTCTCCTTGTCAATAGTTTCAAACCGAAACACCTAATATAAACCATCAAGGCTTTTAGGTGAGATTTGATGAATGGGGATGTATCAGTATTTTAGGCTTTTAACCTACTACTTCAGAAATGTTTTGACACGTAATGGCCTGTTTCTAAATTTAGGGTGTGAAAACACTAATTACGCTTGCATCCTAAATCAAATAAAATTTGTATATGCCCTCTTACTCACTGATTTGGTTAATAAATTTATGTTACATACGTACTGATTAAAAGCAATAATAAAACTAAATTCTAAGTTTCTAACCAACATGGAAAAGTAAATTATTTTTTTCTTGTGATGCTTATTTAGCCAACTTGGCATGCTCCTCAAAGAATTTTGAAACTTTACCACTTCACGAAATTATGTCTAGCAGTCAAACACTCACAGAAGTTTGTTTAAACATTTCATTATACCTGGTATGTGTTCAAAGAAGAATGACAGATACTGATTTCCTGGTTATGTTTAATCTTCCTGCATAATGTTTCAGCAACAGTGATGTCTAGGAGTAGGATCAAATATTTATGTGAATTTTCTTCTTTCTCTTCTCTGTTGTGCTGTTCCCTCATATACACGCTATTTCAATGACAAATTCCAGTCTAAAGCATTTTAGCTCTTTTTTTTTTTTTGCTAATGTTTGCTCTTGATGGGCTAATACAACATGAAAAGGACAAACCAGATTTTCAACTGCAGAGCAATTTAGAGTAACTTCTGTTCTATTGTCTCAAAAAATGCTGGTTAAATCCATTGTAGGTGAAACAATGCTTAACTAGCCTACATTTAAGAAACTTTATGTCACTTGTCATACATCATTGTTTGAGCATGCCTAACATGTCTTGATAATTGTTTTTTGCTTTCACATTTTAGTGTATACCTTTATTTAAGCACTTGTGCATATAATTAGAAATACAAGTGTGCTTGTGTGATGCCAATTACACTAGAATTAATTCCACAATGGGGCCCGCATGATAAGCATTTGACATGATCTTTGTCCCAGTATACTAGTTATTTGTCCTATCGATAAAGCTACTCAGAAGGCCCTCACACCTCGTGTGCAGGCAGAAAGAAACCTATGAAAACTATCAAAAAAAGCCATTCGTTCAAAGAGTAAAGTGAGAAAATGATAGACAGACACTTCATATTTTTCACTCCCTAAATGTAGTTATTTGGTCATTGTGTATAAACAAGTTGGTTTTCATGCTTTATTAGAACTCCAAGAAAAAATCTTGTTGCATATCACTTACAAACACTCTAATTCACATGTGTGTAGGTGATGAAGTGCATGTTTGGATACAGCAACAAAACAGGTGAGCCAAAAGCACGGAAAACAGAAGCGAATTCCTATAGCTTCTGTGGCTGTCCTTTGTGATTTTGGCTTCACCGTGGTTTTCTACCATGTATCCAAACTGTGTCTATATAAATGACAAGCTCCCACCATAATAGATGTGTGATAATGTGTCTATATATGATGTGTAACTAGGATCACTTTGTTTTTAGTATATCATGTTTCACTTGGAAAAATGAAATCCGGCAATAGATTACTCATTGTAGATTTCATATTTTGCAATGATCAACCTCATACCTAGTTAGTAATTTTTCTTGTAATATTAAGAAAGGTTAAAAAGCTTCAGTGTCAATCAATTGTTACAACTTGAAAGTTAAATTTGATGTACCTCTGCCTTGTTAATAGTGTATGCATTTATCTCATTTTTTTGCTTCTGTGAGATAACTGAATTTTGTGTGTTTTTGTTCACTTTTTATTTTATTTTTAAATGTGAATGCCAAGTCCTCATGCTGAGTTGTCTTTTCTCTCTTTTTTGGGTTGAAAACAGATAATTGCAGGGGATCCAGAGAGTGTCACAGAGACATGGATGAGTAACGTTTACAGTTTTGGGATGGTGATTTGGGAGATGGTAGCTGGTGAGGCAGCATATTCCGCATTTTCACCTGTGCAAGCAGCAGTGGGAATTGCTGCTTGTGGCCTTAGACCTGAAATCCCCAAAGATTGCCAACAAAATCTGAAATATATCATGACAAAGTGTTGGAACAACACCCCTTCAAAACGTCCTCAGTTCTCTGAAATTTTAGCCATATTGCTCCGACCAAACAACAACTATAGGTGAAGTTCCATGTACATAGGCCTTTGTGGAACCTAATCTGTTTATAATAGAAAATTGTAAAGTTCATGGATAAGCATGAGCCTCCTTGCTTATATAGCAGTAATGAAGATGTAAATATAAACTTGTACTATCTTTTAATGGCATCATGAAAAACCCACGTGATGGCTGTTGCCTTAGTGTCTCTGTTTGGATCAGCTTTTCTCACAATTGATTTTGGTAAAATTGATTATAGTAAAGTAAGTTAAAAGTGAAGGGATTTATGTTTTGATACATCTTTGAAAAAGTGATTTTTGTTGGGTAATGTTATTAAATTCAGTTATGAAGTCTCACAATTCATTATGTTCAATGCTGAAATCAATTCTCTAAAATGACTCGCAAACATCAATATTTTCATCTACAAATGACTTTTATCTAACTTCTAACATAATAGATTTTGGATAAGTTTTTTCCCCCTTAAAATCAACTTTGAAATTCAAACTATTCAAAGGGCTTTTCTTCATAGTTGATTATGGCTTTAGAATTAGTTGGATATTCATTCACACTCTTCCATCTCATTTTCACTAACTTTACGTTCTTACCATTTTCTCCTTTTTCTGTCATATCATGTATCATATTTCTGATTGCTCTCTCTTTGCTTCTGACTCTATGAGTGTGGATGAAGAATTTTTGTACTATCTTCCATTTCATTATGAATTGTAACCAAGGATTAGGAGCATTATCTTGTGAAAACTAGGATAAATTGTGAGGAATAGAAAATCCAACAGATGACACGTTTAGGGGGGCCGTTTCTTGTTTTTGTTTGGTTGGCGGCTATCCTAAGGAGATCAGAAAATGGGTCCCATTTGATTTTGTGTTTCTTTACTGGTGAAATAATCTAACCTTTTCACCTGCCAAGTGACATGTTTAGGAATACAAGTGACCCAATCTGTGTTGCATTATACTCATATGTGTCACTAAGAATAAAGAAATCTTAAGCTACAAGGCTGAAAAAAGTTGAGGTCTTAGTTATGTTGTAATATAGAAGCATATATAATATATGGCTGATTTTGTACAACATATACATTGTAAGGCAACACTGTACTATACTAATTTTTCTAATGAAAAAGAATGTTATTTTGTTGAAGTTTATGATAAGAACAGCCTCTAATCCAACTTAAAGTTCATATCACATGGTACTTTTCTTTTTATTCCTAAAGATGATGCAACTTGCCTGTTTAATAGCAATCCAAGCCCCTCAAAGCTAACATATTTTAATCATTTTAATTAAACAGTTAAGTGGAAAAGAAATCTGCAGCTGGAAGCAATGCATATATGCTCCTAGGTTGAAAGTGAGTAGATAAAATAAAGGCAAAAGCTCAATGAGGGTGATGGAAGACGCCTCCCACGCAGTGTTCAGTCATGCCTATATAGGTAGCATCACCTCTTGAACTGTTTTTTCACATTGGAAATTCAGCTGAAACAATCAATGGCAAGAACTTCATCCATTCTCAAACCCCTTCTATTCTACCTGGTTGCCTTTTGCTCCATCATGCTCATAGGTAATACCATTTCCTCTTCTTCCTGCTCTCATTGATTATTTTTCTCTTCATGATAAATGTCCATCACTTAGAGGACTTTTAATGTACTTGTTACAATAGCATTCTCTTTCCTTACACCACACAACTCAACATAAGTCATGTCAAACTATGAATGATATGTTTGTCTCCAACTTCAATCATGGCATTCAATGTTTTTATTACTAACTGTGATTTCTGTATAATTGCTGTCATGATTAGTGCATTGAAGCTTCAAAATAAGGAAAATAGTATATAATGATTAAAATAGGAGACAGAGTAATAGCTTATTAGCTCTCATATAACTAATTACTAATGTCTAAAGATCTTCTGTATCTTGATAGTGTCTCCATCTCCTATTTCACCTATGAAATTTCAAAATTTCAATTAAAAACTACATAAATGAGGCAGTATGGTGGTTTGACTGGTTTCTATGTGACATGTCGAATTATTATCAGTGTGACAAAAAATGAGACGCAGTTTGAGAACGTCAGATTCCAATCTGAATACGTGATACATTCTAACTGAAAACACTCTTACATCATGTTGATTTAGCTTAATGTATTAAATTTTGGCCCCTTGACACATTTTTTCTGGTTCTGTGGCTGAAGTCTAAGGATTTCTGGTCCATTAAATACTTACTTTCTAAAAATGTATCTCTTGTTTGTAGCAGATGGGGCTCAACTCATTCTAGTGAACAACTGTGGGGAAAGTGTATGGCCAGGGATACTTGGTGGAGCAGGGCAGCAAACTCCACAAGATGGTGGTCTTCATCTTGGCAGTGGAGACCAAGCAGTACTTGATTTCCCAGAGAAGTGGTCAGGAAGAATCTGGGGCAGACAAGGTTGCACCTTTGACAACAATGGCAATGGCCACTGTCTCACTGGTGATTGCAATGGGAAACTGCAATGCCAAGGCCAAGGAGGGGCCCCACCAGCAACAGTGGTTGAAATGACACTAGGAACCTCCTCTTCTCCACTGCACTTCTATGATGTGAGCTTGGTGGATGGATTCAACTTACCTGTTTCCATGAAGCCAGTTGGGGGTGGGATTGGGTGTGGGGTGGCTTCCTGTGAGGTGGATTTGAATGTTTGCTGTCCATCAGCACTGGAGGTGAAGAGAAATGGGAAAGTTGTGGGGTGTAAGAGTGCTTGCTTGGCCATGCAATCAGCTAAGTACTGCTGCACAGGGAGATATTCTGACCCTAAAACTTGCAAGCCTACACTTTTTGCTCATCTCTTTAAGGCTATTTGCCCCAAGGCTTATAGTTATGCTTATGATGACACTAGTAGCCTTAATAGATGCAGGGCTTCACGGTATGTCATCACTTTCTGCCCTCCGCCGGAGTAACAGCACCGATGCTACCAAAGTCGGTTCATGTCGCACTCAACTGGTATCTAAAGAATCACGCACTTAGTTATTGTAGTACTTATTAGTGAAGGGACCAGCTTTCTGGGTATTTTAGTATTTCCCCTGTATTTAATCGACATAGTTCTTTTTTTAAGTCTTTTCTTATTCATTTTGAAATTTTAATAGTAATTTTTCTTTCCCAAGAGGATAGTTTGTTTAAAACAAGGGTGTATTGGTAGATGATTTGCTATAGTAATAAACAACATTTCACGTTTTTGCTCTACTTTGATGATGATGATTTGCTATTTATGCTGTTTAATTTAGTTTACTTAGGAATAAGTAGTTGCAAACTAGTCATTTTTTTTTGAAACTGGATAAATATATTAATCAAGAAACAGGGGCAAACTAGTCATTTTACTTGTGTGGGTATTGGAATTGTTGTGCGACTCAAACTCTGTTTAGTTTACTGTTAAAAAGAAAAAAAAAACCGCTAAATAATAATAACACATTTTGAAGTACTTTTTGTTGAAGTAACAATTCAAGATATGTTATTTTTCGATTTTCATACATTTTAGTTGTAAACAAAACAAGTCTCCTTATCCCACAAATTTTGCTATCTTAATTGAAAAAAATATGGCAATTACAAATATACATGAATTATTTTTATTTGACGACTGATTTTAGGGCGTTAGTGGTGCATCAGTGCACTAATATGTTAAATTTTCCAATTACAAAAATACCCTCATACTTCCCAACCACACTCTGTTTCACCAAACCAAGCACCTTGGAGGCAACACTCATAGGCTCGTCACCCTGTACTTCTCCACGACCTTAGAAAAGCTTTGAACTTTGACCTCTACATCGATGCTATCATGCTCCCCCGCCAGAGTGCCGCATACGTCATGACGGCGAGCCCAAACACGTCCCTTTTTTTGTAAACAAAAGAGGAAAATAAATCTCCCTTTGTTTGAGAGTTTTTTAAGAATGAGGTAAGAGTTTGGGAAATTTTTGGAAACCCTCTAAAATCCCTCCAAGGCCCTCCTCTAGTTATTTCGTGAAGTTCTCCCAAATTAATGGTTTTGGTGAAATTTTGAGCTTCCAATCAATGTAAGGGCTTACCATCCTTTCGCTTTCCTTATCCTCTCATTACCTTCCCCTCAAACCCTTCCCCTTCAACAAGATTTAGTATGAGGAAAGATGATTACAATTGTATTAAGGAGATAGCACATTAAATTGTTATCGGGTTCTTGACCACTTCAATTTCTACAATTCAAGTCATTTACCGAACTTTAATATTCTATCCATTATTAGTCATTTATATATTTGCATGTCATTTACTTTTTAATTTTTGCCAAAATTGATCATGTCAATTTTTGTCAGGGAGTTTCGTTTGGCGCCACCCCAATTGCGGGTGGTGCCACCCCTCCCTCCAACAAATTACTGTTTTACTCCTATAAAATAAAATAAACCCCCCAATATCCTTCTTCTTCCCATACCCCTTCACCACCCCCTTCACCTTGTCACCACCACCATCACCTTGCCAACCCCATCACTCTCATCTTCTCAACACCATCTCAACACCCCAAAAATGTCAAAACTACAAATACCCCACCTCCATACCCTTAAATTCATTACCATCACCATTTCCTCCCCCTACCACTTCAATCTCTGTTAACTTTCATTCATGTGGACGCAAATATCACAAAGTGAGGTTCCTACTAAACGCGATTCTCTCGCATGAAAACTTAATTTTTTTTCTTCCCTGGTTATTTTTCGCATCTAGACATGCGATTTTTTCTTAAAATTCGCATGTAAAGGTGCGACTGGAATGCGAGAAAATATTTTTTTTTTTACATTTTTTGTCAATTTCGCATCTAGGGATGCGATTTTGACCCCCATAATCGCATGCATCTGTGCGGTTTTTAAACAATGCATTATTTATTTATTTTTAAATTTTTTCAAAGTGTATCGCACCTACAAGTAACTTAATTTACCTCCAAATCGCACTTATGGGTGGGAAATAATATTTTAAATTATTTTTTTATAATATTTCTGGCCCTGAAAAAGGAATTTCTAACAGTCTCAGATGGCGACGGACTGAACTACAAAGCCCGGTGTCCTGAAGCCAAATTCCATCGTTTGCTATTTTTTTTGAATTTTCGAAATTTTTTTATTTCACCATAAATTTCTAAATAGTTCAACTAGACCAACCGTGGTGGTCCCATAATTTTTAAAAATTATTTGGTGTTTTTTTTGAATTTTTTTAGATCTTTTCTCAGTTTTTTTTATCATGAAATCGCACCCTGAGGTGCGAAGTTGTCTCAAAATCGCACGTAAAGGTGCGACCCAAGTAAAATGCGTTAAAAAACAAATCTAACATAAATTCGCACCTAGAGGTGCGAATTTGAGACATATTTCGCACCTTGAAGTGCGAATAATAACCAGAATGTTTCGAAAACTCCGAAATCCATTTTTTCTTTCACTTATGTTAACCCACTTTAAGTTATGACTTGTCCCTTTCGTCCATTACATTATCCGAGTAGAACGAAAATGTATGGGGGGAGAGAAATGGTGAGGGTGATGAGTTGAAGGGGGGTGGGGGTGAGATTTGAAAAAAAAAACCATTTTTGTAAAAAAAAAAATTGGTAGAACAGTTTTTTTTTTGTTTGAAAAAGGGTAATTTTGGAAATTTTAAAAAAAGGGGTGGCGCCACCCGCAATTGGGGTGGCGCCAAACGAAACTCCCTTTTTGTCATGTAACCCTTTAATTTTTCGCAATTCAGGATTTCATGTCACAATTTCTTTGTAAATAATAATGTCAGACCTTTCAAACTTTCTCTAATAATTGGTAGAGTTTATAACTCAATGAGATATCAAATCAAATAAAATATCAAATTATTTAATAGATTAAAAATTCTCAACATTTAAATTTGAAAAATGCGATATAAGAAATAGGTAAGGGAAAATTTTCTAAACTGGAAAGAATATAAAAAATATTTAAATTTGGTCAATAATTGATCAAATAATTAATTGATTTAATTTAATTTAAAATTTTTAATTGATTTAATTTGAAAAAATTTCTATTTCTAGTAGGTAAGAGAATGACTCTCTTTTAAGTTATTGCATGATATCTCATGTGATTTTTCTTATTATAACCATAACTAATTAATATTTATAAAATTTATAAACATCTAGATACTACGTGATATATTAATACCAAATTAAGACCAAATTTTTAAATAAAATTCATATTGATATTGATTACAAATGTAAAATAAGGAATGAATAATAACTAATTAATACTAAATTTTTAACCAAATTTTAATAGAAACAAAAATTAATATTAATTACAAATATTAAATAAGGAACGAACCCTAACTAATTAATACCAAATATTTAACTAAATTTTAATAGCATCAATTCTTAATATCTCATATCAAGAAAATCAAAAATAGTATAAAATGTTAAATATTTGAATAAAGAAAATGACGATAAAATCGAAAAATAAAAGGTTTAAAAATATATTTTTCAAAAAACAAAAATAGTATAAAATTGCATCAAAATATAGCATCAAAGTTCTTTCAAATTCATTTATATTATTAAGAAATTTTAAAAAAAAATTAATGCTGTTAAAATTTGGGTAAAAATTTGGCATTAATTAGTTAGGGTTCGTTCCTTATTTAACATTTGTAATCAATATAAATTTCTATTTAGATATCAGAAAATATTTTAAGATTTAAAAAAAACAAAATTAATATATTTTGAATTTAAAAAGTTGTTGAAAATCTATCTTTCTATATATATATATATATATATATATATATATATATATATATTATATAAAAGAAGGTTTATACCCACCTACCCTCTAAAATAAGGTATAAATCCTAACTATCCCCACTATGACCTACCCATTAAGACATTACCCTAAATAATTAATATTTGTAAAATATATTACAAATATTAAATAAGGAACGAATCATGACTAATTAATATCAAATTTTTAACCAAATTTTAATAGGAAATAGTTAACATATAATCTTAAGATTTTTTTAAGAAAATATCTTTTAAATAATTAATATTTATAAAATTTATTATAAATGTTAAATAAGGAACGAATCATAACTAATTACAATCTTAAGATTTTTTTAAAAAATATCTTTCAAATAATTAATATTTATAAAATTTATTACAAATGTTAAATAAGGAACGAATCATAATTAATTAATACCAAATTTTAATAGGAACTAAAATTGATATTAATTACAAATGTTAAATAAGGAACGAACCCTAACTAATTTATACCAAATATTTAACCAAATTTTAAAATAAGGAATAAATCATTACTAATTAATACAAAAATTTTAACCAAATTTTAATAGAAAATAGTTAACATACAATCTTAAGATATTTTTTTGAAATATGAATTTTTATTAACGATTATTCTCCTCACTTGATGCTATAAATTGTACCACTACAATTTCTCTGTTATATCGTTTTAAAAGAATAAACTCAAAAATTAATCGTGAGAACTATTGCATACTTCTAAATTATTTTCCTGCCGATAATGGTGGTGAATTCCAAAGTAGACCCAGTTTCCTCCATCAACATCTCCAACGCTCAAAAGTTATGAAAGATAGTGGTCAGAGTTGCACGACTATGGAGATCACCTAACAGGAAGCAGAAGCAGCCTGATGCACCTGACTTCATACGGCAGAAACGCTTCTCCTTCTTTTTAGCTTTTCATTTTTCTCTTTCTCAATTTCTCTTCCTCATTATCAGATCAAGGTTTCCTCTCATTTTATAGATGTTTCTACCCTAAGGCTACGATCTTCTTCAAATTTTCGACGTTTTTCTCTTTCTCGCGATGAATCTTATATCAGCAATGTTGACTTTTTATTTTAATTTTTGTAGTTTTTTATAACATTGGTTTTTTAGTGTTGTCCATACTTGCATCTCATAGTTTCTTTTTTTCTTTGGGTGCGTATTATCTTCAAGAAGGTGATTCTTTTTTTACATTTTTTCTGTTACGTGTAATGCAGATTGTAATGTATTTAAGTTATCTTTTGTCTTTTTATTGGTTGATATCCTGAATTCATTTTGATTAATAGAAAATATAAATTCGAAAAGAAAAGATGATAATATTTGACTTGATGGATTTATATTGCTTCATCTTATTGATCATATGGTAAGATGAGATATTGTTTTAGATGATTCAAATTTAGGTGTTCCAAACTAAGTTGATGTATTAGTGGTGCGTACAATTCAATGGGACATATGAAAGAAAGTTTATTTTCTATAACCTTCTCCCACGTGTCCCCTCCACCTAAGTCATTCATTTTCCTTCCAAAACAAAAAACCAATATCTCTGAATTTTTTTCCTATTCTATTAATTTCAAATTTTAATACTTCCTATGGCAATAATCAATATATTAATATATTTAACCACTCCAGGATTTTTGAAAAAAATATAAAATAATATTAACTCAAGAAAATATCTTTTTTATGGAAGCATGAATATATTTTATTTTATTTTTAACCTAACCAGTTTGAAATTTTGATTCTTAATTTTACGTGATATCCTTTATTTGATATATTAAATATAAAATTTTAAATATTTTATTCTAAGATATTCAATAATTTTATTGATACAATTAAGTAATTAAAAACTAAATCAATTTTGTAAAATAAATGATGAAATAATTTTTTTTCAATTTTAAATATTAATTTTAATTGGAACCCTTTTTTAAATATGAA
The DNA here is from genome assembly GCA_030819835.1 of Acmispon strigosus. Lineage (NCBI taxonomy): Eukaryota > Viridiplantae > Streptophyta > Magnoliopsida > Fabales > Fabaceae > Acmispon > Acmispon strigosus. Next base: position 39,188,874 of record JAUAMA010000005.1, on the reverse strand, counting down.
AATATATATATATATACATGAAAAATGAAAATATTTAAAGAAGAATATATATATCAAAAATGAAAAATAATATATAAAATACTTGGAATCTTTTTTTAACTAATTTGATATTAGTTTCAAAAAAATTGATACGAATAATTATACATAAATAATTATTTCCATTAAAAGTTGTCTTTGAAATTAATATGAAATCAAATTTTAAAACCAACGTAAATTTGATTTTCAAATTTAAACAATCTAATGCATAAACAATCTAATTAATATTGAATTACCCTCTAACCATGTTATAAATAGTACATACTTTCATTATGTTATAAATAGCATTATTTTATTACGTTATAAATAATAATTGATCCTTTTTAGTTAATTCATAAATTCTAAAATATTTTAATTTAAATATAATTGTCTAACAAAAGTAGTTTCAATCATTAAGAAAAGAATTTGTCTCTTCTTATATACTTACCGGAAAAGCACGATGTTGAAGTGTTAAAAGTCGTACACATTCCACACTTTTCAATCCAATTCCTTTCATGTTCAAAAGATACTCCCTATACCATAAATGATATAGTTTAGAACAATTTATTTTCATGACTAGCATAGGCTAATTACACAAAAAGATATTGTGATGTGAAATAGATGTTTGGGCTTACTTTGCATCCCTTGGTGGAACATCTCTTAGCCATTCTAAATCCAAACTCCCATTTGATTCCATCAGTATATTGAGTAAGCTCTACAAATATTCAATGATGATAATTACTTCAATATAACATTTTGAAAGTCAATATTAATGAAAAACTAAATATTTTTGTACCTTTATTCTTCCAGCAATAATGTTGTGTTGGCCACGAGATGCAATAGCTTGTGCAACATCATGAACTTGGGCACATCTTACTGCTTCCCAATCAACAGAATCCATTTGATCATCATGTCGATAGCTTTTAGTGTAGATTTTCCTTAGTGTCTCCCAATGTCGCTGCTTTTCCAATAACTTCTCCTGTTTCAGAGCTTCATTTATACTTTTCTTTGTAGGAATGAAACCAGAATAATTTTCCATTCCCCTGTTATCAACCTCAGAAAATTCCTTAGCTTTTTTATCTTCAGTTTTCCCATGTTCCATTTCTTTATCAAAGTTAGGATTTGAAAGAACCATGTTGCTTCCGGTTGATTCTTGACTATCAGGAGCAGCTAGTTCCTCAACACTTTTTCCAGAACTAACTTTGATAGGGAACCTTGCAGCAAGTGACATATAGGCCGAGCTATAGGAACCGATGTAAGTATTAATTCTTATTCAATATCAAATAAAATTAGATAAAATAATTTATCTATTTAATTTCACCTTGGCAAAGCATCAGACACATTTTGAGTTAGGAAAACTCCAACCACAGAATCCATAACTGAACCTTTCCATGGTAAGAAACTTCTATCACCTGTAGCGTTAATTTATTAATCTCACAATAAACATAATTTTCAAATCAACAATGATTTAACAATCAGCACACATAATTTAACAATAGAGATTTGACAAACCAAAAGCAAATTTTTTTTTACTTGAAATCAATCCTCTATTATATAAACTTATCACTCTCTACTATCTCAATGAATTCTTAGGTATCACACTGTATCGTAAATTTCACACACCATATGTAAAAGTGAAATTCTCTAATAAGTGAAAACTATTATCAAATTCAAATCTTTTTTAAATTTTTATGCTCCAGTCTTTATTTTTCAAAATTTATTAAATCAAATTTAGAGATGTAAGGCACATTAAAAGTTAAAGAATAAGTTTAACATAACCGAATGCATTAATAATTTTTCTTAATCTATGCGCACTATTACTAAACAAAACTAGAGATAGTTTAAGATCTTCAAATAAAAGAGTCCTGAGGATTTTCCAAAATACATAAATGTGCCCCTACAAAAAATTCATTTAAAGTAAGTTAAACCTAATTTGCTTATGGAAATCATGAATCAAAGTCAAACTAAGATTATAAAAATATTGTTTCATATTTTAATAGAATATGAAATGAACATGGAAATAAATGTACCTTGGATGCAATGCATGCAAGTTATGAATGATACAAGTATGCCATGGAAGATTTTTCTTGTATCCTCCCAATATTTCTGCTTCATCTCATCATTCTCTTCATGACCTCTTTCTTCCTTCAATAAGTCCAAAACTCTCAATGTCTCTTCATCAAGCATAACATCAACCCCCAAGGATGGTGGTTTATAAGTAACTAATTCTCCTCCAGACTTTTCTTGTTGGATTTATATTTTATTGTTCTTTTTAATTGTTTCTTACATTTGGATCGTGGTTGATAACACGTGGGTTTTTATTTTGTTTTTAATTGTTTCTTACATTTAGATAGTTCATTGAACAATGCAATATAAAACATCTTATTGATGTAGAACTCAACACGTTCGTTTCGGAACCGTAAAAGTTCCGTACATCTTCTGGAAATAATGCGTTTATGACTTCTAAATATTAGTTTCCAGAACATAAATGTCCATTCCACTGTCAAAAACATATTTACCGTAGTATCTGTTAACGGCATCAGGTGGTAGATAAAGTAACGGCGTTAGGTTAGTTGTTCTCTTTCATGCAAATTATTGTAATGGGTGGACCCACGTGATGATGTAGCCATGCATAAATAACCATGCTATAAATAGTAGATACTTTTATTATGTTATAAATATCATTGTTTTAATACGTTATAAATAATAATTGATCATTTTTTAATTAATTCAGAAATCTTAAAATATTTTAATTTAAATATAAAACAAATTTTCAATATACCATTAGTTATAAAAATCATTAATGACTAATTATGTTCCAAATAAAATTAACAATAATTACATATTATAAAATATAACTACATAAAACAAGGTTTAATCCCACATACCCACTAAAATAAGGTTTAAATCTCACCTACCCCCACCATGTTCTACCCACTAAGACCTTACCCTAACTAATTAATATTTATAAAATTTATAAACATCTAAATACTACGTGATATATTACTACTTTGAACTTAAACAAGTATGAACACCCCAAACCACCAATACTTTGAACTATATATTTGTAATATGTGCATCACTTCAGTGCAGAACATTAATGAAAGACTATAGATATAAAAAAAAATACTAATAAAAGTATTCAGTTTCAAATAGACCAATCGGTGAAACAGTTGATAGGTCAATTTCAGCACTATGGACAAAAATTGATAGGGCTTTAGAGTACAGTACCTTCTATTCGTTAAAGTTTGACTTCTGTCTGTTGCATGGCCTACGTAGATCAAGCACTAACAATGGCAAGAAATCAGCATACCACCAAAAGTTGTAATTCTTTTGAATTCTGACATACGTGTGGGGGAAGTTCTCTTTAATTTGGAGTAAGTTTGAAACCTTCCTTTTATTAGGGGTTGTTATGAATAGATGGAAGATGAAGTAGGGTCTTATGCATGACTGTATTAAGCTACATAACCATGGATGTAATTAATTTGTGATTTGATTTCACAACTAACTTCTCACTAAAATTAGTTTAACAATGCTAATGTAAATGCCCATTACGTCATAAGTTATTGGTGCTTATACGTAGAGTCTAGCTTGATGCAACATCCATGTGACATACGTTTAGCCGTGTCTGACAAGCGACGCGCGTGCGACACACGTGCGACGCGCGTGCGACACACGTGTGACGCGCACCTGACACGCCAAAATTTGTGTCCAACAAAAAAATGTTTTTTTTTCACCTCCGACACGACACTGACACGCGTTGAACCAAGACCCTATTTTTGTGTCCGTGGAAAATTCTCTGTTGTTGCTTTAGCGTTGTTCTTCAGTAAGGAGAAATGAGTATTTCCAAATTCTCGACGTCACTTTGTTGAGCTTCTCTTGGTCATCAACGGACGATGTGTGCCTTACAAAGGCTTCATGTTTTACAACATCTACGTTGGTCATGTGTTAGTCTATGATCTACGACTTTTGTTTAGTGAAGAGGAGTGGCTTGGCTTGGCTTTACTTGTGCAAGGCACGGGTAACTTTGGATAAACTAAAATTATTGTGTATGGAATGATTTTTTTTTATAACTTCTTATACATGTTGTTGTGAGGTCGACAATAGTGATCAATACTGTAGCCGTGAGAAATAGCTATTTAGTAGTAAACGGTTTGCGACAATTTGCGCTTAACTCACATGGGCAAGGATCGAAACTCCATTCTGCATGGTCGAGGGACAAAGTTAGCTAACTATCACACCACATCTTGTTCTAAATTTATTTGTTATTTTTTCATGTTGATTCCTTGATTATTGGTATAGTAATTTTTAGCATGGAGTGTGTCGTCCTCTCTCCGGGCAACAACAGTGCAGCAAATCCCCTCGAGACAACATTAATGACAATGTCCCTTCTCGATCTAATGGATGCCGATAGAGTGTTTCATAAAAATGTTTTAGCTGTTCCTCCATGCCCATACAGGAAGAAAAAAAACACATTTGTTTTCGTATACAACGCTCATAATCTAGCACTTTCAATTGTTTACTATAATAATAAAATATTTGACATGAAGGTTTTAAAATGGAAAAAATTATCAATTATTATTTATAAATTATCCTATTGATACATTAAATTTGTGCAAATTATCCTACATGTGTGATTTTAACAACTGTTTCATATAAATATAATTAAATTGATAATTTGCTACTTTTAAGTAAAACTACTATAGCTTAGGTGGTCTAATAATATTTTGACATGAAAAATTCTATCTCATGATACATGTCCAAATATATTGGTCACCTAAGAGGCTAAGATTAAAGTAAGTTTACCCAATATTTACCTGGAGTGATTTAGACAATCTCATAAGTAATTCTTGTAAATTAATTTCTATTGTTTGACCATGGTAGGAATTATATATATTATATGTTTGGTTCAAATTATGAAAGTAAGTTTTTCTTTAGGGTAGAAAATAAAAATAAAGCTCTTTTATTGCTAAAAAAAACTAAAACTTTCTCACCGCAAACAGAGGATACATAAGATAAGTGACTTTTGGTGTCTATGCTGTTAAATATGTGAAGACGGTATATTTGAAAACTGATAAAATAGTAAAAAATTATAATTCTTAAGATATAGTGCAACTCAAAGCGATAAGAGTGTGTTTTGATGGAAATAATTATGAAAATATAGCACATCTCAAAAAAAAAAGGAAAACTAAGTTGTTCATCTTCTCAACCACTTATTCGATTCACTTTATGTGGAGGAGCTAATCTGCCTATAGCAACGAAACAGCTTCGTGTCGGAACTGAGACCTCAACGGTCTTTTCTACTGTCTTCAACAGTCGCTCAATGACCTCTTCCACCTGGGACTCAGATCTCACCGACGCTCGCTCCTTTCTCCAATCACTCTCCAACGCCCTCTCTCTCAGGAACGAACATGGTCGCTCCCTTCTCCAACGAGGTTGGTTGTTACGATTTCAGTGATGGTTCCTTTAACCTTTTTCAAGGTTTTGTTAATTTGACCGATTTGTTCATATCTGATTGCCGAATTCCATCTAAAGTTCAAATCTTTGAGATACATTCTCCTCAGCTTACTAGCCCAACAATACCGAATATGGAACACGTTCGAAACATATGCTCGGATTGTAAGATCGTCGTCACTTCCCCGAAAATCACATCTTTCAATTTTGTTGACTCCCGTGTTCTGCAGCTCTTCCTTGTTGGTCCTCGCTCCATTCAAAGGGCTCATCTTGATGTTGCTGTAACCGGTTACCAAATCGCAAAACATGATTTCATTTATCGTTTGATTGGCATGTTTTGGGTGATTGGGGATGCCAAGGATGTCACATTATCTCTGCAAACTTTAAGTATAAGTATAAGTATAAGTATAAGTATAAGTATAAGTATAAGTATAAGTATAAGTATAAGTATAAGTATAAGTTTCCTTGCTTATGTGTAGAAGTAAGTTATTGCTTGTCAATCTCTGATAGATTTTTTGTTGTTCTTTGCCTGCTTGTTCAGATTTTTTCCCAGTTCCTTGTTGAGTTGCGCCATCCTTGTCCTTTTACTGGAATAAAAATTTTGAGACTGAAAGTGCAAAATGAATCATGCTCCATCACCATACCTGATGAGTCTTAAACTTCTTGTTGCATGGATCTCCTGCCAAAACTTTCAAGGTGGAGATCATAAAGGTATTTTTTCTTTATCGGCAGTAATTTGTTAAAATTTGATGCACATTGGCAGAAGAGTCTCATTCTAGTTTCAACACTTTTTACTTCATTCTTTTCACTTTTTATATTGGCTCTCTTATTATTTTTGAGCTCAGCATTTACCTTTTTTTTTTCTAATCCTCGGTAAGAAGCAGAAATAGTTCATATTCGGTGATAAAAGAAATTAGCAATTTCGTATTCAAGTAGCCAACTTTGGCAAAATTACTAACTACCTCCATCTAGATTAGTATTTGCCTTGCTATGCTGTGACTATGTGACTGTGTGTAGAATGTAATCTAATTAGTCATATCTGTGCCAATGCCAAATTCATTGGTATCTTTTGTTTTTTGTTGTAGAAAAGGTCAAGCAGTAGCATTGGAGGGAATTGATTGCTGATATTTACAAATTTTTAAGGTAAAATACGCTTGTGTCCTAGGCTCTTAGCAGTAGCTTACGCCTCTGTTGAAATCAAAACATCTAGTCTTCTCTAAGGATTGATGTTTAGTTGAATCAACTACTTACTGAACTACTACACAGGTTTCAATTAAGTATAATGAAATACAAGTAATATTTCACCTTAAATAGACCATTCTCAATGTTAATGCAGTCTATTATGATTCTATTTTTCTTCAAATGTCTTACTTACCCTACCTTGCTTCAAGTATTCTTGTGTACACCTTGTATCTAGGAAGGATGTGTTACATACAGAGAGGTCATGGATGAGACAATTGAATTCTTCATAATTTGCGTATATTGGACAATGATTACTTGCTCAGTTTGGTGATTTAGGATAAGAAAAAAAATTCATGATATTTCGTTCCAAGAAAGAAATGTGATTGCTTAATTGTTAATAACTCGGAAGAATATCAATTACATAAAGACAATATTATCTCTGATAAAACACCGTTAAGACTCATAACCTATCTGTTGTTTGGGTTTATTCTTAACTATTTTGTTTGTATTCAAACTTAAATTAAAAACGTTATATAAGAATCATGTTAATTTGGCAAGGATGCCGTTTTGTTTATTTCTTCCTTTACGATGGTCTAATACCCAAGAAAATAAGGTAAAGAATTTTCCTGTTTTTCTGCTAGTAATATTTCTGGGCCATAAGTTATATAGCTGGGCAAATCAAAATTCTTCAAATTAGGAAATATTTCTAAAAATAATTATTTAGGGTAGGAAATAATTACTTAGGGTAGAGTCTTAGTGGGTAGGACATATTGGGGTAGGTGAGATTAAACCTTATTTCAAATATTTAGATATAAATAGTTTAGATTAGATATAAATTATGTATAAATATTTTCAAATTATATAAAAGAGGGAAAATGACATAAATTAAAGAATTAAATATATATTATTTCATTGATTTTAACCACACAAAAAAAATCTGTATCAAAACATTTACAATATATATTTCATTATATAGAGGAATAAATAACAAAACATTTTACTATTTAGAAAGAAATAAAATACGAAAACAATCGGGTGTTGTCTAAGGTGAACTATCAATTAAGTAGTGCACCGTGCACCATCAGCTTTTGGCCAATAAGATCACGCCAAATGTCCAGGTAAGTAACCGGTAACCGGTTCTACAGGTTATTTTATTTTTATAATTTATTATAACTTTAATTTGTTAATTACTATAAACCCCTTTCTCTCTATTAATCTTCTTTTTATAATTCATTTTTACCTTTTTTAAGATTAAAAATGTAATTAACTAATTATTACTATTTTAAATTTTTTAAATATTAGATAAAAAAACCTGTTGTAATAGGTCATTTAGAGTGGTGCACGGTGCACCACTTAGGGCGCAAGTGCACCCTAGAAGCCACCAAACAATCGACCCATTGTTGTGGAACGACGGCTGGTTGTGCGCGGTGGTCCATCAGATCAGGGGAGTCACACAACTGCGAAGGTGCCAGTGACGGCGAGCGGCGAACGGCGTGCAGCAGCAAGGGTTCCCGATTGAGAAAGGCAAAGGTGAGATCCCTATCCATCTCGCAAAGAATAGGGGATGTACATTTGCATATGATATTGGTTAAACATTAAAGGATATATTCCCTTTGATTACTGTAATAGTTGATGATGTTTTTGAATAAGTTGGACTTGGGTGAGATTTGACAGTGGTTTAGTTTAACACCAATGCTGCATAATATTAATATATGCTCTTCTCTCCTATCTCCATCCTTTTCACTTTTGTTTTCCATTTTCCTTTTGTATTTCTCTCCTACATGATTGAAATTGTTTGTTACCTTGAATCTTTCTTTCCAGTTCGTTTTTTTATGTTTTTGTGTTGAGAATCTGGCCACTGATTCTGCTAGGGCTTATTTGGTTTTGCTACCCCTTCTGTTATAGGGTATTGATGTTCTGATAAAGAAGGTTGATAAGGACAAAGATGGAGCTCACTATTACACAACCTGATGATTGGCATCTTCACCTCCGTGATGGTGCCCTCCTTGAAGCGGTCATCCCTCACAGGTCACTTCACTTGTTATATTAAAAATACTCTATGATATTCTGTTATTTCCTGATTTTTTGTGGGTTCAATGTAAGGAAGACTTGCGCACAGCACATTTTTATAGTTTGGTGTTCACTTGTTTACTGCATTCTCAATGATATTTACAAGTATTCTGATTCATAACTATCACTCGCACAGTGCAAGGCATTTTGGAAGGGCTATAGTAATGCCGAATTTGAAACCACCCATCACCACTACAGCTGCTGCAATTGCTTATCGAGAGTCCATTTTGAAAGCAATACCTAAAAGTAGCAACTTGACTCCTCTGATGACACTTTACCTAACAGACATGACAACTCCTGATGAGATTAAACTTGCAAGTGAGTCTAATAAGTGGGTTACACAAATTTAAGGAATATTACCTATGAAATATGAAAAGGAGAAAAGTTGAGTTGTGTCAGTAAATTTAATTTGTCTAATATACTTTTATATTTGTAAGTCTCGCTCCGAATGCAGTTAAATGAAATTTCTGTTATCTTCTTTTACCTCATATCTTTATATCTTTTACCTCATATTGATCAGTCTTGTATTTATGCTGTATGATGTCTGTTGAATCCAATAACAAATTTATTTCCAGTTGGCAATGGCATTCAATAATCATTTATCATTTGATTAGGTCACACCCTCCATGTCAATCCACCTTTTGCCATTTGTATTTCCTAGTAATATAGTGCACTACATAATGATGATGCTTGCTTTGACAGAAAAAAGTGGAATTGTTTATGGTGTGAAGTTGTATCCTGCTGGTGCTACAACGAACTCCCAAGATGGTGTTACAGATATTTTTGGAAAATGTTATTCTGTTCTTCATGAAATGGTTGAGCAAGATCTACCATTATTGGTAATTTATTTATTTATTTATTAATTGTAGCTATGTTGCGTTTCTTTCTTTATAATATCTCTCCCTTCCCCAATTTTTCATTTGCTAGTGTGTGTGAGATTATATTTAATGTTCTTGTACTGATGTATGAAAATCTACTTCATGCTTTATGCATCCATGCTTGTCCTGATTGAAGATTCTTGATTACAAATCATGAATGACGAGTTAAATTGTTCATGAATCAATTGTTACACCTTTGTAATAGAACGTATTATTTTGGACACCGATTTCAGAGCATGTCCAAATAAAAATATGTACTACACTTCAATACTTAACTATGAGCTGGGTGGTGCTTATGGCAAGCCAAGCGTGGCCCAATGACATGTTTCCTTCTTTATGCATATCCGTATTTATATATACCTACTCAACTTTTATTGGGCATTCTTATATGTGAATCAATATCCATGACAGGTTCATGGAGAGGTTACCAATCCAGAAGTTGATGTTTTTGACCGGGAAAAGGTCTTCATTGAAACTATCTTAGAGCCTTTAGTTCAAAGACTTCCACAGCTGAAGGTTGTGATGGAGCATATTACCACCATGGATGCTGTTAAATTTGTAGAATCTTGCAAAGAAGGTATTGTAATAAAATACATGGGAGAGCCTTTGTGTCATTGTATTGTACTGTCCAGATGTAAAATCCTCATGGTTTGCTATTTTTGTAAGGTTATGTAGCGGCAACTGTTACACCACAGCATCTTCTTCTCAATCGTAATGCTTTGTTCCAAGGTGGCTTACAACCTCACAATTACTGTCTTCCGGTGCTCAAAAGAGAGATCCATAGTATGTGACTTTGATTTCCTTCCCATACTGTCTAGAAAGTTTCAACGTCTTGTAGGTTTTATATCAAACTTTTTCTTCTAGATTTCAAAATAATGATTCTTTGAAAAATTCTAAAAAGTTGAATTAATAGTTTATAAGTTATGAATTATATAAGTCTCTTGTGTGTTACATTGAGTCAGATTCCTGTTTGTAGTGCATTGAATGGTCTTTTGAAGTTTGAGCATCATTAATACTTGTATAAATTTTAATTTGGCTGCAGAGAATACACAATCTGATTGATTAGTTATAGACTGTATAGACTACTGATCCTTAGTTAGTTTGAAAAACTGTCACTGAGGAGTGAGGACAAGAATCATCTTTTAGACAAGTCTGTTACCAAATTGTACATGTCTTGTTCATCTTATCTTATCTTAAAGCTTACTTTCTCTATTTCTTTTTTAGGACAGGCCATTGTTAAAGCTGTCACTGGTGGAAGCAAACGGTTTTTCCTTGGAACTGATAGTGCTCCACATGATAGGCGTAACAAGGAATGTTCGTGTGGATGTGCTGGCATATACAACTCCCTGGTTGCTCTATCCCTATATGCCAAGGTTTTTGAGGAGGTAATGCTTACTGTAATGCTTGTAATATAATATGCCAAAGTTGGTATTAATGTATTCTTTTCACAAATGCGCATTTGGGTGGTTGAACTGGGTATATGGTAGAGAGAAATTCTACCAATGCAAAACTCTAAGAAATCAAAAGAGAAAATTAAGAAAAGAAAGTAAAATGAGGCTTTTGCCAATTTTAATAGTGGGCCCTACCAAAGATTCCTCACTCCCAAGCACCCGCGACCTCACCAGGTGGTTACAAAACCCTCCTCACTCTTAAGATAATAATCAGCTACACCGTCACCTTGGGCCTCCTTACATAAACCTGAGTTATGATGGGCCTATTGGACGGGTTCGTATCATCTCTTCCCCCTTTGAAACTCACCTTGTCCTCAAGGTGGAGTTCAGGTAATTGTGCCTTGAGCACTGCCAATGGTTCCCAAGAATTTTCAAATTCTGGCAGATGCTTCCATTGGACTAGTACCTCTTCCTCTCCATTTGCTGTGACCCTGGAGTCCAGAAGTGCTTGAGGGGTTGATTGTAATTCCCAATCTTCAGATAAGAACTTGGGTAGGGGTTGACTCTTCACAGTGGGAGAAAGGGATTTCTTTAGTAAAGAAATGTGAAAAACTGGGTGAACCAAGCTGTCAGGTGGCACGAGCAGCTTGTAGGCAACCGGATTAATCTTCTCAATAATCTCAAAAGGGCCATAGAACCTAGGACTCAGCTTCTGGTTGATCCTTTTAGCCAGACTTTTGAGTTTGTAAGGCTGGATTTTCAAGTAAACCTTGTCCCCAACTTCAAATTCTAAATCTCTTCTATGTTTATTGGCCTGCTGTTTCATCTGATTTTGTGCCTTGACCAGATTCTCCTTCAATTCCTCTAACATCAAATTCCTCTCAGCCATCATCCTACCAACTTCCTCTACTGAGGTTGCACTCACATCCCCTCGTATGATCACTGGAGGATCCTTTCCATAGAGAGCCTTAAAAGGGGTAAGCTTAGTGGCAGAGTGATAGTTAGTATTGTACCAATACTCTGCCCAACTCAACCAATTAGGCCATTGCTTAGGCTTGTTCCCTGTCAAACATCTCAGGTACGTCTCTAAGCACCGGTTGACAACCTCTGTTTGTCCATCGGTTTGTGGATGATATGCTGAACTGTATTTCAGTTTAGCCCCATCCATCTTGAACAATTCAAACCAAAAGGTGCTGAGAAACACTCTATCCCGGTCTGAGACTATGGTCTGGGGAAATCCATGCAGTCTAATGACTTCAGAAATAAAGACTTCAGCCACATCTTTAGCAATATAGGGGTGAGAGAGGGAAATGAAGTGAGCATATTTTGTGAGCCTGTCCACAACCACTAGTATTGTATCTTTACCCATGGCCTTAGGCAAACCCCCAATGAAATCCATAGAGACATCAGACCATATATGTGTGGGAATGGGTAGTGGCTGGAGTAGTCCAGCTGGACTTAAGGTTTGATGTTTATTTTGTTGGCAGACCTCAACCTTGAACGTATGTCTGGACCTGCTTCTTCATCCTTTCCCAGTAGAACAGATTGGAAATCCTCTTCACTGTCCTGAAATATCCAGCATGCCCCCCTATAGCTGAATCATGAAACTCTTGCAGAGTGTGGGGAATTCTTGGGAATGTTTTTGGGATGACCAACCTCTCCTTGTAATACAATCTGCCCTTTTGCAACTTGAATTCAGGATGGGAGTCTGGTTGAGTTAGGAGATCCTGCAGCATAGTGTGGAACCTCTCATCCCTCTGAAGTTCTTCTTCTAACCCTTCCCATTCCTGACATTGTATGGTGGATATAGCTGAGAACTGAAATTTCTGGGATAACGCATCTGCTGCTTTGTTTTCTGGTCTCGGTTTATATTTTACTTCAAAGTCATATCCCATGAGTTTAGAGATCCATTTCTGCTGATCTTCACCCATGATTCTTTGATCAGTAAGAAATTTCAGACTCTTTTAGTATGAATGGACCTCAAACTTCCTCCCAAGTAAGTAGGGTCTCCATTTCTGAATGGCTAAGACAATCGCCATGAGTTCTCTTTCATAAACTGACTTGGATTGGGCCCTCTTAGATAGGACCTTACTCATGTATGCTACTGGCCTCCCCTCTTGCATAAGAACAGCACCAATTCCTTTTCCTGAGGCATCGGTCTCTAGGATGAACAACTTCTCAAAGTTCGGAACTGCCAAGACAGGGATTGTTGTCATAGCAGTCTTCAATTGTTCAAAAGCTTCCCTTGCTGCTTCTCCCCAATGGAACCCATCTTTTTTTAGTAATTAAGTCAGGGGAGCTGCAATTTTGCTATATTTATTCACAAACTCTCTGTAATATCCCGTGAGTCCGAGAAATCCCCGTAATCCCTTGACATCTTTAGGTTCAGGCCAATCTACCAGATCCTTGATCTTACTAGGAGAAGCTACTACTCCTCGTCCTGTGATGAGGTGACCTAAGTATTCCAATTGCCTCTGGCCAAAAGAACATTTTTTTTGGTTCGCATACAAATTGTGTTCCTAGAGTGTTTGTAAAATCTGCCTTAAATGTTCCCTATGACTTGTTTCATCAGTGCTATATATTAGGATATCATCAAAGAAGACCAAAGAAAACTTCCTTAAATATGGTCTTAATACTTGATTCATTACTGCTTGGAAGGTAGAAGGGGCATTTGTCAACCCAAAAGGCATGACAAGGTACTCATAGTGGCCTTCATGAGTCCTAAGTGCTGTCTTTGGGATGTCTTCCTCCCTCATCCTGATTTGATGGTATCCCGACTTTAAATCCAGTTTAGAGAAGATGATTGCAACTCCTATTTCATCCAATAGTTCCTCTATGACAGGTATGGGGAATTTGTTTGGATTTGTCAACTTGTTGAGGGCTCTATAGTCCACACAAAATCTCCAGCCCCCATCTTTCTTCCTGACTTGTATCACTGGGCTGCTGTAAGGACTGTTACTAGGCCGTACAATCCCTGTTGTCAACATGTCCTTTACCAACCTTTCAATCTTATTTTTCTGGTAATGAGGACACCTATACGTCCTGATATTGGGTATGGAAGATCCCTCTTTCAGAATAATGGCATGGTCTTGCACTCTGCTAGGAGGAAGTCCCTGAATTTGCTGAAAAACTTCTGGAAACTCTGCTATAACCTCCTGCAGAGTCCCCTGATCAGTGGTGTCAGCTTCTGTCTCCTCATGTGAGCCACTGTAAGATATAAAGAAGCCTTCCCCTTTATCCTGGATGGCTTTGACCATGGCTTTCCAAGAAGCCTGAGTTCTACAAAGAGAAGGATCACCAATCAGCACCACTTTATGCTGTCCCTCCTGCCATTGAAGAGTGAGGTTGTTGAAATTAGCTTCAATATTTCCCAAACTGGCCAACCAGTCCATGCCAAGCACTAAATCTGTTCCTCCTAGTTCCAAAAGGAAGAAGTGTTGTTGGATTTCAATTCCCTGAGTCTGCACTTGAGGTCCTTACATGCCCCACTGTTCTTCTCCTAAGTCCCAATGCCTATTTCAACCACAAATTCGGGAGTTGCAGATACCTCTAACTCCAATTCTTCCACCAACCTCTGAGATATGAAATTGCTTGTAGCTCCGGAGTCAATGAGGATAATAATAGGCCTTTCCCCATCCCTTCCAACTACCTGGCCTTTAACTTTGAAGGATCTATTGGTGGTCAGTCCCTCCTTACTGTGGAGAGAAAGTTGCAGGGTTTAGCTCTCCAAACTGAGTTCTTCCCCTGCATCCTCAAACTCCAAATCCTCCTCCTCTTCATCATCTACCTCCCCCTCCATCAATAATAATTGATAGTGTCTCATTTTACAAACATGTTCTCTTCCCCATTTTTCCCCACATTTGAAACAAAGTCCCTTCCTTGTCCTTTCTTGAAGTTCTGTTTGAGAAAGTTTCTGCCCACCGGTTCCTTTCTTTTCCGGGGCATGACTTTCGACAGGCTTTGTATCAGTCTTGATTTTCTAGGGCCCATAACTGGTATTGGTGGATCTCCACTTATTATTTTCCACCCATGCTGGGGTTTTCCCCCCTTTGTCTTTCCACCCTCTTTTATCTTCTTCTAGCACCTTCCCTCCCCGTAAAGCTGAGTTCTTCTCTTCCAACAGCAGGGCCCGATCCATCTCAACAAGATTATCAGGGTTGTATAGTTTAAGCTCTGCTCTGATTTCTTCCTTCAACCTGTTTAGGAAGATACCCGTCAACATAGAATGATTTGTGTTCTGTAAAGGGGCTGCTACCATCTCAAACTGCTCGCAATATTCCATCACGCTACTACTCTGTTTGATGCTTAACAAGGGTCCAAAAGGATTTTGGACTAAGCCCGGTTGGAAATGCCGGATAAAAGCCTCTTTGAAGGTGACCTATTCCTTCACCGGAGCTTGCTCCTCCCACCATTGAAACCAGTTCAAAGCACGGTCCTCCATAGCTAAAATTAATAGTTCCATTTTTTCGTGCTCTGCAACAGCGTTCAAACGGAAGAAACGCTCTACTCGCACAATCCACCCTTAAGCATCCTCTCCGTTGAACTGAGGGATGTCCATCTTCCTCCCCGTGTGAATGCGAGCTCGGGTTCGTTAACCCTCGGCACTCGGCGCAGCGAAGAGGATCCCGCGTGGATGCTACGGGACTGGCTAGATTCATTTCTTTCGGCCCGATGATGGTCGAGGAGTGTTGGAGCGTCCCCGGCTCCGTCGTCTCTCTCTAGCCAGCAGGAGTCGACAGAGCTCGTCTAGCTGCTCGTGCATCGTCGTCCTCATCTCCGTGATGGATCTCTCCACGTTCTCGACTTTGGATTCCATTTGGGCGCGAGTCAGGACCATACAAAGCTCCCTTGGATCGGGAGCTCAGATACCGATGATAGGTACCAGGAAAATTAAGAGAAAATAGAAGAAAACTTGTATATTAGCTCTGTGATTCAGGAGAAGGACCAGAACCCAGGTTTAGAGAATTACAGAATTGCAGAATAACACAGAAAGGAAGGGGATAAAGATGACTGAGGCAAGTTCGAGAGTGCCTCTGCTCTCCTGGTTCCTAACAGAAAACAAGCCTTCCTATACTCTCTCTTTCCTAAGCTATATACTAGCTAGCATATCTAATAGTGGGCCCTACCAAAGATTCCTCACTCCCAAGCACCCGCCACCCCACCAGGTGGTTACAAAACCCTCCTCACTCTTAAGATAATAATCAACTACACCTTCACCTTGGGCCTCCCTACATAAACCTGAGTTATGATGGGCCTATTGGGCGGGTTCGTATCAATCTACTTGGCCTTAACAGATCCAGCTGAAGAGATCCCAATAATCTTGTAACTATAAGTGTACACTTGAGTTTCAGAGATTAATAAATATTATTTCCAAAATGTTTGCAAAATAAGCAAGCATCCTGTATGCTAGAAGTGATGGTGATATCTAGTAATCAGTGTTATCAAATACCTGCCATGGCAGAATCTCATGGTGTGCTTTTGGCTCTCTGCCATGGTTGATATCTTGCCATAATCCGCCATACACCGCCATAATCCGCCAGTGTTATCAAATATCCACCATGGTAGCGCCATGGCAGTTTCTTATGGCGGGTTTTTGGCTTTCCGCCACGTCTGATATTCCGCCATATGACCGCCATTTCCGCAATACTCCGCCATTATTTTTCATGTATGGTGGGATTTTGGCTTTCCCCCATGACCCGCCATCCGCCCGCATCCGCAATTAACAACACTGATCCGCCATCATTATTTGTCAAATATGGCGAGTTTTGGGCTGTCCACCATAGTCCGCCATCCACCATTAACAACATTGCTAGTTATACATCCAGTGTCTAATTATTCACATGCATTCTCATGTGTGCTTTACTAGCGTGATAAGCTGCTCATGTGAGTATGTTATGGCATGTCTCTAGAAAAGAAAAAAATGTTTTGCATTCTTTCTTCTGAAAGTCTGTGGAGTTACATCTTTAAAAGTTTTATAAATAATTGTTGCATGTTTTAGGCTGGTGCACTTGACAAGCTGGAGGCTTTTACGAGTTTTAATGGACCTGACTTCTACGGCCTCCCCAGAAACAAGTTAAAGATTAAACTGAGGAAAGCTCCATGGAGAGTACCTGAGTTTTTGTCATTTCCATTCGGTGATATTGTTCCCATGTGTGCTGGGGAAACACTTGAATGGGAGGCATTGCTTGATTAACTGGTATGTCTATTTGAAAGTTTGGTATCTTCAAGCTTAAATTAGTGGATGTTGAGATGGGAATTAATGTAGCATTCTGAACTGTGATCAGGCAATTCTGTTCTGAATTTTATCAATCAGTTCCTCATAAATTCTACTGATTGTGGAATAAAAGAATAAAAGAAATGTTGTTTCTATATGAAAATTATTGATGCTATCTAGACATCAAATTTGAAACTCAAGGTCTATTATCATTTTTGGCATTAAATAGCTAGCTTCACATTTCATTAATCAAATTCAGGTTGAAACATCCACCGGTGGAGTTTGTTCATATCAGAAAATGTCTGCCATATTGATGGTATTAAATTTGAAAATTGTTGTAAGGGTTTCTTTAAGGGTGGGTAAGTAAAAAACTGACCCAAAGGTGGGTAAGATGGAGGGATTCATCTTGGCAGTGGAGACCAAGCAGTACTTGACTTCCCAGAGAAGTGGTCAGGAAGAATCTGGGGCAGGCAAGGCTGCACCTTTGACAACAATGGAAATGGCCACTGCCTCACTGGTGATTGCAATTGGAAACTGCAATGCAGAGGCCAAAGAGGGGCCCCACCAGCAACAGTGGTTGAAATGGCACTAGAAACTCCTCTTCTCCACTGGTCTTCTATGATGTGAGCTTGGTGGATGGATTCAACTTACCTGTTTCAATGAACCCAGTTGGGGGTGGAATTGGGTGTGAGGTGGCTTCATGTGAGGAGGATTTGAATGTTTGCTGTCCTTCAGCACTGGAAGTGAAGAGGAATGGGAAAGTTGTGGGGGGTGTAAGAGTGTTTGCTTGGCCATGCAAACAGCTAAGTACTGCTGCACAGGGAGATATTCTGACCCTAAAACTTGCAAGCCTGTCTCTTTGCACATTTCTGTAAGGCTATTTGCCCCAAGGCTTATAGCTATGCTTATGATGACACTAGCAGTCTTAACAGATGCAGGGCTTCAAGGTATCACTTTCTGCCCTTAACAACAGGGGTCGGGATTAGGCTATGTTTGATACTCGTTGGCACAAGTGCAAACTGATGTTAGCACTCACCTCAATAAAAATTTGTGATAGGAAGTCTTCTTATCGATTAGTGTGAAAGTCGGTTTACATTTCAACTGGTATCCAAAAAGCCACGCACTTAGCTATTAGTGAAGAGACCTGCATTCTGGATATTTTAGTATTTTCCCCTGTATTTAATTGGCATAGTTTTTTTTTTTTTTTTGTAAGTCTTTTCTTAAACATTTTGAATTGTAATTTTTCTTTCCCCGGAAGATAATTTAAAATAACGGTATATCGAGAGATGATAATACACATGATTTCATGTTTTGCGATACTTTGATGATGATGATTTGCTATTTATGCTGTTTAATTTTGTTTACTCAGAAATAAGTAGTAGTAAACTAGCCATTTTACTTGTGCGAGTGTTGGAGTTGTTGTTTGACCCGTATTAAGACTATTTTTTTTAAGACAAGTATCCTCCCTAACTAATTCTGTTCGAGCTGAAAACATTTATATCATGGTGGGGTTAACTCTCCCAGCGAGGTTTATTTTTTCATCCACAAGACTGACCTTGTGTAAGGGGAATCAAGCATATACCACTTAAACCAACCACCATTTAGTTTACCGTTAGAAAGTGGGAAACCTGCAAAGTAACACGTATAGCATATTTTTATACACTTTTTGTTGAAGTGAAAACTTTGGAATTTTGTTATTTTTCAGTTTTCATACTTTCTAGTTGTAAAGTAAACGGGCTTAAAATTTTCTATCTCCTTATCCCACAAATTTTGCTATCTTAATTAAACATATGTATGAATATGACGATTACAAATTTAAATGGATTATTTTTATTTGACAATGGATTTTAGGGCATACCACCAAAATTAGTGGTGTATTGGTAGACCAGTATGTTATTTTTTCCAATTACAAAAATACCCTTATACTTCCCAACCACACTATGTTTTGCCGGAGGAAGCAACATGGAGGCACCACTCATATGCTCGTCACTCTATGCTTCTCCACGACCCTCATAAAAGCCTCAAACTCAAACCTCTACATTGTCACTTTAGTGCTCCCTTGCCGGAGCGCCACGTATGTCACGACAACGAACTTGAACACGTCCTTTTTTTCTAAGTAGAAGAGAGAAGAAAAAAAAAACCTCATCTTCAATGTGTGAATCAGCTACACGGTGGATAAGGAGATAGGGAAAACGTAATAGAGAGAACAAGTGGGAGATGATGGATTGAGAGAGAGTGATAACAACGGTTGCACGACACAGTGGCTATGAACACAATGGTCTCAGGTGCGACTCAGGAAAAAGGGTGCAATAACAACTTTGAGGCAGGATGTTGTCGCTTCGAAGTCGATTGTAGAGATGGCAACGTGGTGTTGAGCTCGGTTGGGTCAGTTTGTTACTGCGATGGTAGGCATGAAGGTAGAGGCTCGCTAGGATTTAGTTGGACGAGGTCGAGGTTGGGCAATGGGGTATGGTGCGACATATTGGGGAAGGTGGCTGGTCTTGTTGCTGTTAAGGCTGGGTTGCTAGAAAGAGGTGAATTTGGGGAATTGATGGCTTGACGTGGTTTGATCTCAGTGTGGAAGATGGTTTTGGATGAGATACTGACTTGGTTCTCGATTAACTTTGTTTAGATGGTGGCTGGTGGTGGGGGTTATAGTGGTTGTTAGTGGTGGCTTCCAATGAGTGGTTTTAGGTGATGGTGGTTTTCGAGAATGCTGATTTTTCTGGTTTGGCTATGAAGGTAGCAAGGTGGTTGTGACACGAACACCCTTATCCAATAGCTTCAAAATATGATTTTGCATTTTTCATTAATTGTCAGGTTTCAAGTGAATAAAATTAATTACTTTTTCTCTAGTTTAGTGCTTTGTTATGACAAACTCCAGTTCTATTGATTCATCTCATGAATGAACTATGCACGAGGGATTAGAATTTTCCAATTAATATCACACAAATATTTCAATTTAATGTCATAGTAGCTCCATTGGATCCACCAATGGATCAATAGTAGAGACATATCGTAGTCCTCGCATTACTTAGCCTGGATTAGGCAAGGGGATTATGAATCTTTGCGCTATTTCATAGCGAGGTTCTACAAGGAAGCCTCCATAATTCAAATCCTCCTTCCAGACGTCGTGCTATATATAGAAGTGGAATCCCTCAAGAAGGCATCACCTTTCGCATTTTCTTTGGCTAGTCAATGAGTTAAATGATAGTTGAGTTCAAGGAAAGGTGAATGAAGTTCATCAGCAAAAAGGGTCATTTAGGAGAATTTGAATCAGCTGAGGACGAGCCCAACCACAAAAGGAATTCAAAATCTAATGTTCCAAAAAAGAAAACATCATAGCCACCTGCTTTGAGGGTCTATCCAATGCCCCCTAAAAGGCACTTTTCCTCTTATACTCCCTTAAACGCCAGCTTGTCCAAAATTTATCAAGAAACCATGCACGTTGAACTCACAAATGTGGCTCGACCAACGACACCCTAGATAGGTAGCACCACAGATACTTCAAAGCATTGTGCTTTCTAAATAGGTATGACCACACTACTAATGAGGTTGTCACCCTCTTTGATGCAATCGAGAATCTTATAAGAGTGGACAACTTGACTGATATATGCGAAGAGATAGAAAAGCACAAGGGATAAAGAACGAGAATTACCAACATCACAGATCACCAAGTTTGGATGTGGGAGCGTGTAGCGGTTGCATAAGATCTTAATCACCTCATGGCTGAGGGAAAGAAAAAAGCTCCGGCCCCGAGGTCAAGAAGGGAGGAGAGAAGAAAATAGGATCCTAACCACTGGTCTTGAGGAGGATTAGGTGAATACCGAGGGAGTTTTGGCCCTTGTGATAACTTAAGGATGGCCTATATTAAATCTCCTTATTTTAGAAAATATTTCAAAAGTTACTAATGTGACAAAACTTGTACAGATCTCTTAACACTTGAGATAACTTTCTTCTAAATGATGCTCTTGTTGTATTATATATATAGATAGATTAGAAGTACATGTTGAAGAGAGAAAATACACACACAATCACACACACACATATATATATATAGAGAGAGAGAGATTAAAAGTATATGCTGAAGAGAGAAAACACATTGATGTTGAGTGGTATGCATTTTTGTATAGTAGAAAAAAAAATTAAAAGACATGTGGAGCCACCATATAGTAGTTTTTTTTTTCTTCAAACACAAGAAAACAGAGAAGATGGATTTTTTTAAACCAAATGTATGTGGTTTCATCATGAAATTAATTTTTTGGGTAAAAATAAAGATCCCACCCCCACATTCACATACACCATCCTTTTTTATTCTAAGAATATCCCTCACTACACCACCATTCCTTCAACCTTTTCCCATATTTTAATTTGTGATGGTTATATATGGTACCAGTTTTTAATTGTTGGTAGGTATATTTGATTTAGTTATACATTCCGCAAACATGAGTTTACGGAGTGCAATTTTAGGTTCCGAATTTATATTAGTTTTATATTTACACTACCAAAAATTAATATACGATATAAGTCTTGAAAGTCTTCATTAAATTCAAATCTGACCTTTGAACATTCCTGACCTCCTCCACAATCCAATTCTGGTCAAAGCACCTCAACTAGAACCAACTTCATCCCCTTTTCCACTTCCACCATCCAACAAATCAGGAGAATGTCGAAATATATGTGAAAACCAGGGAGAATTATGTGAAAAATGGGTAACAAAACAAGTTTTCAGAAGAAGGCACGTAGGCGAGTAATTAATTTTTATATTCCCATATATTAATTTGTGGTACTTTATAAAGTTGTCCTAGATTTTTTTATTGCGAAAAAACTATTTTAGCATACCACAAATAAGATTGCAATAAGCGAGTAGTTATTTTGTTATTTTGTATGCCTCTAATAGAAGATTGCGGAACGAAAATATTTAACTCCGCATTTTAGATAGTGAAACGTAAGTAAATAAAAATAGCTTCTACATTTTAGTTATCAAAAGCTTTCCTGATAATATTTTTGGTAGCCACATAATCCGGCGTGGTGTATAATGTATATAGATATGGAGTTGGGTATTTAGTTTTGCAATTTTTTAAAATGAAAAGCGTTTTAAAACTTCCAATTTCTTCACTTTTTACTTTTCTTTTCTTTAACTAAACAATATAAAGAAATCACCATATTTTTAATTTTTTTTTCAAACCTAACAATATTACAACGATGCACACCACCTTTTATTTTTCTCTGTCAATGTGATATTATAGAATAATTAAATATCTCTTTAAATATTTATTGAACTTAAGCTTAATTTTCACGTAAAAAAAAGCATAAATCACTTTAATTTTCTTTGTTTATTTTTGCGCTAAAATTTTTAAAATCACTTTAATGTTGTCATAAATAAATGAAGAAACCAACTAACACTAAAAAATGTAGCCAAGGAAAGTGAAATTAAAATGGAAAATAATTCACCAAAAGCCGGTGTCTACAAGATGAAGAAGAACAAATCCATTAATACCCTCTTTCTTTGTTATTCTATCAAACCCTCTCTCGCTCTTGTTCACAGTTCTTACACCAAACAAAGAAAAAGAGAAAACTCTAATTTTCCTTCCGATTCTCACCTCCCAATCAAGATTCCATTCCTTCCTTCGTTCTCCCAAGTCCCAATCGGTACGTTCCCTGCTTCGCATTCCACCTCCGTTCAAGATTCATCTCCTCATCTTCTTCTTCTTTCTTCATTTCTCCGCACTCGAATCACTTCACCACAGTTAGGGTTTTGAAAATTTTTCAATCCTCTTGGATCATTTCTTTGCTTATCTGATGTCAGATCATGGATTTTTTAACTTGTTTGCTTTTTCTTCTGCTTTCGCTTTTGCGTTGATAATCTCCGCGATTTGTCGCGTTTTCAGCAGGCACTATATGCTTCCAAGTAAGCGAGTTAGCGAAGGAGGAGTGGTTGTACAAGAAGAGAGGGACACCACCACTACCACAACCAAGAACAACACTAACAACAACAGCGCTGCGGCATCGTTTCACAAGAAGGCTCGGATCGGTTGCTTTGCTACTTGCTCGCGTGAATCGGCGTTGAACGAGAGCGACCGGAGCTTCAGTAGCGGCGGCAGCGGCGGAAACAACAACATTATCGACAGCGGCATCACGATCGGAGGGGCGGCGTCAGAGATGGGTCTGAGCGATTCCAATCCGATGGAGATTGACGAGGATCTTCACAGCCGTCAGCTCGCTGTGTATGGCCGTGAGACAATGAGGAGACTCTTTGCGTCTAACGTCCTAGTTTCAGGGATGCGCGGTCTTGGTGTCGAGATCGGTAATTGGGTCTTTCAACTCGCTCTTTTAGCTCGCTGCTTTGTCATGCGTTTATGTTTGTTGCGTGAATAAATTTGGGGATTCCTTGTTTCCATTTGCTTTTTAAGATGGTTTGTTAGTGCTTAAATCTTTGGGGTTTATCGGAGATTGACCGCAAGGTTCAGGGATTATGCACGCATCAAATCCTAATATGATTTGGATTTGGTGATCCAGGACAGGAAATACTTGGGATGGTTTTCTCTTTCTCTATTTCGCTTGATCTTTCGTCTCTTGTTTAATAAAATAATATTGTTTGTTGTATTATTAGTTGGTCTCATATTTGGGTTCTCGGTCTCTTCTGTCAGCTCAAAAATGAAGTGAAGCTACTAGAATCATACGATTTATAATCTTTTGATATGTTGTTTGTGCTAATTAAGTGCTCTGTGAATTATTACTAGTTGCTCACATTCAGTGTTACTAGGTTTATATCATTAACTTTAGGATACTAATTTCTGTACACTTATTGGCTGAGTTTAAAGAGTCATTACTGCTTATTTTGGGTATGTCCTGTTCAATTTAGACTAATTAATCAAAGGAATTTATAAATACTTTATGCAATTTGAACCATTTAGTATAATTGGTCTTTTATTTTGAATGATTTGGGGATATAGATTCAAATATGCCAGCTCTGTGATACTGGTCATTCCTTTTGTATTCTAATAAAGTTAGCTACCTGCAGCAAAAAATCTCGTTCTTGCTGGTGTCAAATCCGTAACCTTGCACGATGAAGGGACAGTGGAATTATGGGATTTGTCCAGTAACTTTGTGTTTGCTGAGGATGATCTCGGTAAGAACAGGGCAGTGGCTTCTGTTACTAAGTTGCAGGATCTCAATAATGCAGTGCTTGTACTAAGTTTGACAACTGAGCTGACAAAAGAACAACTTTCCAATTTCCAGGTATTTCCATCTTGCTCTCATCTCCCACAGTTTCTGTTAAATGCTGTATGTCAAGTGACTATAATGTACTTTGACTTGTTTTGATATCCATGGAACTGTGGGAGATGATTTTCCTTTTGCATGCCTTGATAGTGAAAGGATGATTTGTAATCTTGTATTGCTATTTGCATTCTGATGTCAATATGTCATCCGTTTCGAACTTCACTTGTGCTACAGTTTTGTATGAATCCATAATCCATATCAACTGCAATACTTGGTGATTGGTAATGTGTAAATAATAATATGCCGCTGCAAAAATGAAATAAGATTATGGAATATGGGGCAGTTACAGTAAATGCAGAATCAATGGGTTCACATGATTTACACGCTATATTGCTACCATGCCTTTATTTGACTTTACAGTTGCCTGAGTTATTTGCTGATGTCTTAGTTGTACTTCTAACTGTAATGAAGTACTTGAGTATTTTGCCCCTGACCTTATTTGTCATACTTCGTTAGTAGCTCACCTGCCACTTATCATCCATAAAGGAATATATTTTAATTCTTGAACTTGTGTATATAATTTGTTAAATAATTCTATATGGTAATTTTGCATGTCCAAATATTTTGAAATAGCTTCGAACTGGGTCACACCATGTTTTACCATTATTCTTGTTGAAGTTATAGCTTTTAGATAAGGAAGGATGCAATTTGAATTATACTTATGACTTGATTGTGATTTGGTGATATAGTACAAAAGACAAGCACTAACCCTTATTTATATTAATACTAAACTCATAATCCTAATAAATTATGGAAACAAATTATGATCATTACCAGACTTGTCCTAATTAGAGAAATAAATAAATAAAATGATATAAAGAAATATGGAAACAGATCTTTTGCAATAACCTAAGTTACCGTAAGATAGGATCTAGATAGTTTTTGATATAATCTAACACTGCCCTTCTTGCTAAAGTGGACTAAGCTTTAAGCTTGTTACTAATATATCCTATAGAAAATTTATAAGCAATACTATTTGAAACTGTAGATTGATGGGGCTAGGGAAGGATGATTCTCTAAAAATGGGAGAGGCCAGGATGATTTGCGAGGAGTGTTGTGTGTGTTGATATAGTCGCTTAGTCGAACTGATTTCTCTGGGATAGCTGCGAGGCCAGACTGATTTTTCTTGGTTTAGCCGTGGGGTCAGGACGACAGAGAGAAAGGGATCCAAGCAGGCCGTATGTTTGGGCGAGTGGACTTGGGCAAAGCAAGAGCATCAAGTGAGAGAAAAAGTTTATTCATTGCCCCATAGATCAACTCAAGGCTCACTGGACCGCAGTAGGTTCAGCATGGAGAGTCATTGGAGAGTTTTTCTAACAGTGGCAAGCAGTGGCGGCAGCTGTAAGGAAATGGTTTCAAAACGGCTGGCAAATTTGTTTGGCGCTGGTGGTTGTGGTTAGAGAATAGAGATTCATGCTGGTTGGATATTTTCACAGCAGCGTTGGAGATATCACCTTGGTGGACAAGGAAAAAAGTCACTTAACAGTTGAAAACTTGGGAGATAGTGACACTGTTATAGCAGTCTTGAACTCTAAGGAACTCAGGAACATAATAATGACCGGGCAGGACACGGAGGATGATACGTCTCTAATACCATGTTGAGGTTATAGAGTTGTAGGGTAGGAAGGAGGGAAGAGAAAGAATTAAAAAATTGAATTGATTATGGCTTGATTCTGATTTGGTGATATGACACAAAAGACAGCACTTACCCTTATCAAAATAAGAGAACCGAATTTACACTAACACTAGGCTCCTTTTCTAATTAAATTTGAAAGCTAATGATAGTTACTAGACTCACATTCCAACTTAAATAAGGAAACAAATCCATTCCTAAGAGCAGAGTAGTTAATAGCGCGCGATCGCGCCTCTATAGCGGCGTAGCGTCGCGGCCTCCTGCCGCTACGAGTTGGCAATGGCGTCGCACATAGCAATCGTGGCCGGAGCGGCGTGAATCGCGGAAAATTGCGGCCAGTTGCGGTGAATAGCGGTGCGACTCAAAAATCCAGAGTGAGTGAAGGATGAGTAGGAATAGATCAGTGAGAAGGGAAGGAGAAGGAGATGCCACACGCTCATGTTGTGTACCTGTGTTGGAATATGGGGCGGCGCTAATGTTAGTGGAGCTGTGTAGGAGTGAAAGGAACTAGGGTTTTTGAAATTAATGGGCTTATGTTAGTGGAGCTGTGGCCCAATCAGTTTCTTTTAAAACTAAACTCTTCTACATTGGTCTGGAGCAGATAAACCACCGACAAGGCAAGACACATAAGCAATAATCTGTATCTTTGGTACAACATAAGCAATAATCTGAATAACTTAAAATTATTTTAACTTACAATTTGAATAATAAAATATTATCTGAATATATATTATAATTTTAATCGTCATATCATATATTTATAAACTGATTTATAAATTATTATAAATGTAGTAAATAATTTATAAAATATAATAAATATTATATGCACATATATATTAAAAAGATTATAAGTATTTAAAAATCACCATATATTTATAAAATATTATGAATCAGCGTAATAATTTCTAGAGTATAATAATTATTATATTTATATATATATATATCTTAAATTTTAAAAATATTTTACTTTGGAGCATTTATATATACGCAGTATTAAACTATTAATTATATTAAATTATATATATAAAAAATTCAAATAGCGGCCATCCCGCTATGCGCTATTCCACTATCCCACTTTTGGAGTCGACCGCTACGCGCCGCTATCTGGGATTGACTACTATGCCTAAGAGACAATCTAAAGTTCTCCTCAGATAAGATCAAGATATTATAAAATGTTTTTGATATATTCTGACAGCTCATGAGCCTGTATTTTGTTGCTGTATAATTTAGATAGGGCCCATTTTCTTGTAATTTTTTATGTTAATAGAAAGGTTTTTGTGCTTAATTATAATGAGGTAGAGGTATGTGATTATTAATGTTTGTGGTAGTTGCTATATTGTTCTATGATATGCATATTGGTAATAATGTGATCTAACACAGCTTATTACATGTGTTACCATATTGTTAGTTATGTACTGTCTATCACCAAAAACTAATTTTGATATTCTTTTTATTATTATATATTTTTGATAAGATGTAAGATGAAATAATATTAATTCATTGTAGATCAATCAATAAAGCAGTGTGAGAGGAGCAAATTTTAATTTTCTTGGCCGTTTCTGTATGCTGAAGTGATAAAACACTCAGATTGTGAATGTATGCTAGTTGATGGTGCAACTTAATGTGAACTTTGCCTGCTTTTGCAACCATGATTCCATTTGTAGTGACTTATTTCGATAAATTTACATTTGTTTGTTTTACTGTTTTGTAGGCTGTTGTTTTCACTGAATTAAGCCTTGAGAAAGCCATTGAGTTCAATGATTACTGCCACAGTCATCAGCCTCCTATTGCTTTTATTAAAACTGAAGTTAGAGGCCTTTTTGGTTCAGTGTTTTGTGATTTTGGGCCTGAGTTCACTGTTTTTGACGTTGATGGAGAGGAACCCCATACTGGTATAATTGCATCTATCAGCAATGACAACCCTGCTCTAGTATCTTGTGTTGATGATGAAAGGCTTGAGTTTCAGGATGGCGATCTTGTTGTATTCTCTGAAGTTCATGGTATGAAAGAATTGAATGATGGAAAACCAAGAAAGATTAAAAATGCTAGAGCATATTCATTTACTCTTGAAGAAGACACCACAAATTATGGTACCTTTGAAAAAGGTGGCATTGTGACACAGGTAAAACAACCAAAGGTTTTGAACTTCAAACCACTCAGGGAAGCAGTCAGTGATCCAGGTGATTTTCTTCTAAGTGATTTTTCTAAGTTTGATCGCCCACCTCTACTGCATTTAGCATTCCAGGCTTTGGATAAGTTCATTTCTGAGATAGGTCGCTTCCCTGTTGCTGGTTCTGAGGATGATGCACAGAAACTTATTTCTATTGCCAGTAATATTAATGGAAACTTAGGTGATGGAAGGTTGGAAGATGTGAATCCAAAACTATTACGGCAATTTGCCTTTGGTGCTAGGGCGGTATTGAACCCTATGGCTGCCATGTTTGGTGGCATTGTAGGACAAGAGGTTGTCAAGGCATGCTCGGGGAAATTTCATCCACTTTTTCAGGTAAGTAATATTTTTGTTGTTAATCGTTATGTCCTCTGGTATTCTGAAATATTTTTTGTGGTGTAAGTGAAGTGAGACCATATGAAAATCTTTTTCCATAATATTGTGCCCCAGTTAGTTAGCCAATTTGATTGTATGTTCACTTTGCAGCTTCAGAGCGTAAGCATAATTATGTTTTAAACAGACAACCTATATCTGACCTTGAATCTTCCAAAAAAGAAAAAAGAGCCTTCCCACCATTTCAGCAAGGCACTATTTTGAACTTGATTCTTCTAAATAAAATTGTTCGAGTATCACTTGATTTTTTGGATTTTGTATTGCCTTTTTTAATCTTTGTGATTCACCCAGCATTCAAGTATTGCATGGTACCCTTTCTTTGTTTGCAACTCCCTAAAATTTGCGTGAAAATAATCCATTGGTTGAGGCAATATCCTACGTTTTCAAGCTCTGAAAATGTTCATGCCTTGGCATTCTAGAATGTGTATATTAGTACCATGACTTGACCAGATGGCTGTTACCTATTTTCTAACAATCCCAATATATATTTGTATGCTTATAAAAATTGAGTCTACTGGAAAATATGTTGTTCATGTTTCAACTTCTCTCTCCTTTTCATTAGACTTTTTTAATTATAATACTAGTTGTTCTGATTGTTTTTTGTGGTTATATTGTTTAACTTCTGTTCCTCTCTTCTGACCTGTACAGTTTTTCTACTTCGACTCCGTGGAATCACTTCCTACAGAGCCATTGGATCCTAATGATTTAAAACCAATAAATAGTCGTTACGATGCACAGATTTCTGTTTTCGGACAAAAATTACAGAAGAAACTAGAGGATGCTATAGTGTTTGTTGTTGGATCTGGTGCATTGGGATGTGAGTTTTTAAAGAATCTTGCCCTAATGGGAGTTTCTTGTGGAGGTCAGGGGAAGCTGACAATTACTGATGATGATGTCATCGAAAAGAGTAACCTAAGCAGGCAGTTCCTCTTTCGTGATTGGAATATAGGCCAGGCTAAGTCTACAGTTGCTGCTGAGGCTGCTACAGCTATAAATCCTCGTCTGAAATCGAATATTGAAGCTCTACAAAATCGTGTTGGCCCTGAAACTGAAAATGTGTTTCATGATGCCTTCTGGGAGAATTTGAATGTTGTGATTAATGCACTGGACAATGTGAATGCAAGGCTGTATGTTGATCAGAGGTGCTTGTACTTCCAGAAGCCACTTCTTGAATCTGGAACTCTTGGAGCTAAATGCAATACCCAGATGGTCATTCCCCACTTAACAGAAAATTATGGTGCCTCAAGAGATCCACCTGAGAAACAGGCACCAATGTGTACTGTACACTCATTTCCTCATAACATTGACCACTGCTTGACATGGGCTCGATCAGAGTTTGAGGGTTTGCTTGAGAAAACTCCAGCTGAAGTAAATGCATATTTATCTAATCCAAGTGAATATACTAATGCAATGAAGAATGCTGGTGATGCCCAAGCACGGGATAACTTGGATCGTGTTCTGGAGTGCTTGGACAAGGAGAAGTGTGACACCTTTGAAGATTGCATTACTTGGGCTAGGCTGAGGTATGTTTGTTTGATAATATATATGCTTTCTCATGTTCTCCTTCACTACTGTTATGGGAGCATATTAGTTTTTTCTGTATATCCTACACTAACGATTTTTATTCCCAGGTTTGAAGATTATTTTGCTGACCGGGTGAAGCAATTAACTTACACTTTTCCTGAAAATGCCATGACTAGTACTGGATCTCCTTTCTGGTCTGCACCAAAACGATTCCCTCGTCCACTGCAGTTCTCATCCTCTGATCGAAGTCATCTCCAGTTTTTGATGGCAGCTTCTATACTACGAGCAGAAACATTTGGTATCTCTATCCCTGACTGGGCCAAGAACCCTACAAAGTTGGCTGAAGCTGTTGACAGAGTGATAGTACCTGACTTTCAGCCTAAGAAAGATGCGAAAATAGTGACAGACGAGAATGCCACCAGTCTCTCTACTGCTTCTGTGGATGATGCAGCTGTTATCAATGATCTGATCATCAAGTTAGAGAGTTGCCGGTCAAATCTTCCAGAAGGGTTCAGGATGAAACCAATCCAGTTTGAGAAGGTATAATTTTCTCTCTTTGCTTATTCTGTTAGAATTTTCATCATGATGCTCAAAACGCCTTTTCAGTTTTCTTAATCGAATTTCGT
Source organism: Acmispon strigosus (assembly GCA_030819835.1). Classification (NCBI taxonomy): domain Eukaryota; kingdom Viridiplantae; phylum Streptophyta; class Magnoliopsida; order Fabales; family Fabaceae; genus Acmispon; species Acmispon strigosus. Next base: position 39,158,040 of record JAUAMA010000005.1, on the reverse strand, counting down.
AGTTTCAATTGGGAACTTTGGAAGTTTGTACTTTGCTGAGAATAGGATTGGTGGGATCACAGTACATAAACTTTTGCACATGCATTTAAATTGAGTTTAATAACTATACAACTGGCACTTTGATTGAAAAAGTTTTACACAAACATTCAATCAGGGTTTGCTATTTTCCCACATAAATAAATTAAAATAAGAAAATACCTAAAGTGAAACCTAAACTTGATATGATTGGATGTTTGTGTAAATCCTTTTACACCATCAATGCATATAGATTAAATCGTTTATTTTATTGTTTTAATCTACTTTCATCAACAGTTGGAAATTGACTTTCTGTTGTAAAATTGCAGGATGATGACACAAACTACCACATGGACCTGATAGCTGGACTTGCCAACATGAGGGCACGAAACTACAGCGTTCCGGAAGTTGATAAGCTGAAGGCCAAGTTTATTGCGGGGCGGATTATTCCAGCAATTGCAACCTCAACTGCCATGGCCACCGGGCTTGTCTGCCTTGAGCTATACAAAGTTTTGGCTGGAGGGCACAAAGTCGAGGACTACCGTAACACGTTTGCCAACTTAGCACTGCCTCTCTTTTCCATGGCTGAGCCAGTTCCACCAAAGGTCATCAAGCATCGAGATATGAGTTGGACGGTTTGGGACCGATGGATCATAAGAGACAATCTCACTCTCAGGGAACTTCTTGAGTGGCTGAAGGCAAAAGGTTTGCATGCTTACAGTATTTCATACGGAAGTTGTCTGCTCTTCAATAGCATGTTCCCTCGGCACAAAGAGCGAATGGACAGAAAAGTTGTGGATTTGGCGACGGAAGTGGCCAAGGCAGAGATCCCTTCATACCGTCGTCATCTGGACGTTGTTGTGGCCTGTGAGGATGATGATGATAATGACGTTGACATCCCTCAAGTTTCCATTTATTTCCGTTAGGGCTGTTTTTTCATCCTATCAGGTGTGTGTGAAATTTCTCTTTAGTTAGAAAGACTGAATGCTTGACTTTAATGTTCCATATTCATAATGGGTTCACACAACCCTACACTGTTGACCATATCTCAGTTGCATGAATTGAAAAGCAACTTTCTTTCATTGGATGTTGCATCATTTGCTTCTATAATCATCATCACCATTATAGACACTTCCCTTGATGGCATATCTTACTGCATCTTTCCAGTGTTTGATGAAAAATAAAAACTAGAAGGTAGAAAAAAAGCCATGTGCTAGAATCGACTTAGGCAGAAGAGTAAAATTGTGCATTGAAATGGACCTAGGTTATAATAGTATATTGGCATTGACATATAAGCAGAGAAGAAAACATTTAGAAAGTTGTAACTTGTCAGGGAAATCAAAATAGTCGCTTATACAGCTGGAACAGTTCATACCTTATTTGAATCTTAGATCGTGTGCTAGTGACCCAATCATGTTAGAATTAGATAGTCTTTTTAAAATGAAAATTAGCCTTAGATATTTCGTTTTCACACGTGTGTATGGGTATCTAACATTTATCCAATATTGTATATGAATCGAATGGAAGTATTGGTGTTTCATGGATCTTAGTGCGGTTGCAAGTCGCAGGGTCAGTTGACTTTGATTTCCATACTAAGAAATGATTTGTGAATTCATTATTCTCTTAACAAAACCAGGGCATTATAGGTGTGAAAATAAAAATGGTGGCGCTCATTGTACTTTTACCATTCTCAACACAAAATTACTACATTTTTTTTCGCAAAATCAATCTTCATCTGAACAGTGGAAATCAAGATTTCCTACCATTTTCACTTATCCCATTTTCTTTCTTGGGATTTTGCCCCCAAAGAAAGTTAATATAGGGCATGTTTGGAAATTTGTTCCAAAATTATAGTGAAACCGAAGTCATTGTGGACAGAAGCAATAGTTTGGGGAAATTGCTTCTGCCCACTATGATTTTAGTTTCACTTGTGATTTTTGAACAAATTAGCAAACATAAATGTAATCGTATGGTGTAGTGATAGACTCAAATGTTGTGGTGTAATTGTCTATTTAAAGGAAAGTGGTGTTTATACACTAAATGGAAGTGGAGGAAATGATGTGTAAAAAAGAAAAAAATTAGGATGGGTGAGCAGGGAGAATTCACAAACAACTCAATCAACGGTGGGAATTCATCTTGACTCAAAAATTCCATGTGACAAAATTACTTGAAGAAGAGTTAAATAAGGAATTTAAAGCTTAAACTTCATTTTACAAATTTTAATATGATAATTGATGTAGTTGTATTAACCTATTCTCATTTAACATTTTCATATAAAAATGAGACAAAAAGTCATAAGTGTAAACCTCACTAGGGTAGATTCTGAATACATCCAAGGAAAGATGAGAGTAAATGGGAGTGATGTTGATGGTATGATCGAAAAGAAAAAGAAAGATAAATAAAAAGAAGAGGTGAAAGTCTAATAAAGAAGAGGTGAAAGTCTGATAAAAAAAATTGTGTATAAATATAGCTACTCTAAAAAGAGAATGTTAGCGAATTTCTTCTACTAAGTTTTGGATATACATAAATGTGTGAAATGAAAAATAAAATAAAATATTTTAATCTTAAACTATTTAAAATATACATAGTAAATGAAATAATCCTTATCAGAATGTATATATTTTATTCCGTTTAAGTTGTTTTCTTATTTTTTTTATCTGAAGGTATAACTTTCTTTCTTTACGTGTTTTGTGATAAAAACGTTTAAAAGAGGAAATAACAAAAATCATTTCATTTAATTTACTTCTATTTGGTTCTATCTTATTCAAGTGTAAGATAAGTATTCTCGTTCGGAGACAATCATGTAGTTCTATCTTATTTTATTTTACTTATTATTATATTTAAGTATAGATTAAAAACACGAGCTAATGAAATAAAAAATTCATTTGATAAAAGTATTTATTTTGTAAAAATGTGACCAGCATTCGACATGTATCCTCTTATGAAAAAAAAAAAAAATTTAATATATTTACTCTAACTTTCTCCTTCATCTCATTTCTATCTATTTTTTCTTTTCTGTCTCTCTTAATTTTTTCTTATAACATCACAAGTTATATCTCTCATTTCTATCTTATCTAGAATTTTGGTGTGAAACTAATATTTTCCATATTAAATACACCTTAGAGCTATACCATCCAATTCCTATGGATGCCACCAAATGTCATGGAATGTTGTAATCAAATCGAGGAAAACACGATGTCGGTTTGCTCACAAGAATTAAAAGAAAAGGAAAGGGCATTTCTCTAGTTATTCGTTCATTGTTAAATCAATCACAACATTGCATGTCTGATTAAAAAGAATCACAACATTGCATGTGCATGTGGGTTAGACTTAGATGGTTAGTGTTTACCTTTCTTTGTTGCTTATTCCACTTTTTTCTTACTCTGCCCCCATACATGTGAAACTTTTCAGAGTCCACTCAGTAGGGATAAGTGGCTGAAGATTAATAGCTTTTTCTTTGCAGAGTTCGGATTCATTCACACTTTTGTATCTCGCTTTCTCTTCTTATCTCTCTTCCTTTCATATCACATTTTATTTAAATATCTCTAGTTTTTCTCTCATTTCTTCTTTTATATCTCTTGGTGTAAGTGGTTTAGAGTGGGAATAAATTTTTATTCTTCTTTGGAAGTCATTGATTAAGTACTTCTCAACACGCCTTGTTCCTTATCTGGTTATTATAGCATATGGCCCAAGAACACATGAACAATTCCCTTATCTTTGTAATACAACTTTCTACTGTTTCTCTCCCCCTCTTCAAATTTAGATTACTGATAATATCATGAAATAGAACATATTAAACCGAAAAAAACTTAGAAGAAATTATACTTTATATCATGTAACTTCACTTTTTTAAATAACCTTCCCAACTTTTTTTTATCATTTTCTTTACTGTAATGGTAATTTAATATTTTCAAAATTAAGGGAAGTTAAATGAAAAACTTAAAAGGAAATGACCACGTGTTCTTTTTATTAGTTGCAGCTTGGAGAAGATGCCTGAGGTTGCAGGAAAAGGAGGGTGCTCCATGTTGGTGAAATCATGATCCAGACACCAATTATGAGTTCAGTCTTGTTGTAGAGATAGGATCATTGGAGGATGCGCTTTCACCAAATAAAAAATGATGCACGTATTTGTCAATAAGTACATTAATAATATGTGTGTTTAAAAATTAGGTAAAGTTTCACGTTGGAGCAAATAATAATAATAATAGGAATGCAATACTAGATCGGAGTAGCCGGTACGAGGGTGATCAGAGAGGGATGTTATATTCGACACGTCAAGTTAATAAGTTAGTTGAAAGTTAAAAATTATTTAAAAGTTTATAAGTTTTTTTTTTTAATTAATCTCATTTTCTCTTTATCTTCGTTCCACAAATCTCTCCTTTCTCTATTCAAGTTATACTTTTTCCCCGAGATTGATTTGTTTACTCTTCAATTTGATATGTGTGTTAGCGTTGCAATTATTCATCCTCGGATAATGTTAGAAGCAAACCTTCCATGAACTCTCACAATTCTAACATTGAAATCCCCAACCGCAAACCTAAATCTCCTAGCCCCCGCCATAGCCGCCGAAAGCGAAGCATGTCGAACTCATCTGACAAGACCCAACACGCATCCACAATTGATCCAAGCCCCTAAGTTAACTAGTAGTTGAAGGCTAAAAGTTGAAAAACTAGTAGATTGAAAAAAAATAAATTAACGAAACTAATTGTTGAACAAGCTGAATTTGTAAAATGAAATAAAAAAAATACTTACATATAAATGTTTTTATACTTTGCATTACTTTATTTACACATCAACATGAATATAATATTAATTTTGAGATAATTACCACTTTAAATACTTTAATTTATTTTAAATTGTTTATCATAAAAATATAACGGGAACTTGCACTCACCTCCTTTGAGATTTAGCATTATTGCACTGATCTCTCATCTATTTTGCAAAAATGCATTGACCTCCCCTCCTTCATATATCAATTAGGATAAAAAAATGTATTAAGTTTTATAATGATAAATCTTAGGGGAGATCAATGCAATGTTGAGAAATCACAGGGGAGGTTAGTGCAATGTTCCCAATAAAATAAAAATGCTAAATGTATTGTTAAATAATGGACGCGAGGTCAGTGCAACAATGATTTACTTTAGTAGAGGCAAGTGCAACTTGCCCAAAATAAAATATATTTTAATTTGTTTTCATTTTTTAAAATTTAAATTTTATATTTATTTAAATTAATAAAATATTAAGGTGGGTGCATAGATGACAACTTCATAGGAAATTAATATCATGATTTGTTTCAGCATTTTTAAAATATAAAAGGACAATGATGGAATCTTAGTATAATGATAAGGATAAAAAATGAATAAATTCAATAAAATTTTAGCTATAAGGTAAAAGCTACATAAATACTATCACACTCAGGTAGTCGAGTTATAACCAACTCAATTCACACACACACTCAGCCTTTATAATTCAAGTGGGCAATCTCTCCTATTCTCCATAGTCATTTATAATACTACTCAACATTTATTACATCAATAAGGGAAGATTGAAACATTCCCCTCTCGTTACCCTTGAATATGACCTTTGTCTCGTCCTTCTTCATGCGACGCAGTTGGCATTAATGGGTGACAACATGGTTCCTTCAATCTTGGGTGGGCATATATAGCGAAACCTTCAATTGGGCTTTATCTTTCATTTGGAAAATTAATGACCTTTTGACCTACCTTACATATATTTGAACTAAGCAGTCATTTGGGTAAGGCCAGTCTAATGTCTTAATCATTTAAGTTCAATAACTGAGATTTATTACTATATTGTGCACATGGTCTGGGTAGACCCAATGAATCTGCCTAACCCAACCCGATCCATTAACAAAAGTATGGGTTGGATTGGGTAAATGAGTCTAATCATATGGATTTCTATCCAATCTGACCATGTTCGGTTCGGATGTCGGGTTCGCTAATAAATCCATCCAACCTAACCCGATACCTAAATATATAATAATAATAATAATAATTTTTTTTTGAAATTCCCCCTAATAAATGACTTACGCTGTCCACTTATCACAACTTTGTCCGGATTTATGTTCTATCCAAACTCCAACATCACTTGCACCAAATAAATATCCTTACCCAACCCTTCATATTCATTGAAATTTCAGCTGTTTTTCTCTTTATCTTCGTCCCACAAATCTCTCCTTTCTCTATTCAGGTTTTACTCCTTCCCCGTGATTGATTTGTTTACTCTTCAATTTGATATGTGTGTTAGCGTTGCAATTATTCATCCTCAGGATAGTGTTAGAAGCAAACCTTCCATGAACTCTCACAATCCTAACACTGAAATCCCCAACCTCAAACCAAAATCTCCTAGCCCCCGCCATAGCCGTCGAAAGAGAAGCATGTCGAACTCATCTAACAAGACCCAACACGCATCCACACTTGGTCCAAGGCCCTAAGCCAATAAGCTTGTCAAGGGTCAGGTAAGAATCCTGAAACGCGCTGAGCAGGTGACTAAAACAACAACGTACAATCGAAAAATTGAAGAAGACGAAATCTCTTTACTCTCTGCTACTCATTTTCCAGATTTATTAGTCTCTTAGCACCTCAAATGATAATGATGCAGTCTTTGTTGTTGTGATATAATTTTCAAGATTTCTGATCTTGTTCATATAAGAAGATGAAATATTCATTTGATATTGTTGTTCTTACTTGAGTTGAAATCCAAATAACACTATGTTGATATTTCTTTTTCCATTTTTTATATTCTAGTTTAATTAGTATATTAATAGTGATCCAATTAATTCGTCCGATCCATGTCGAACATCGTCAGATTGGGTTGGTTCGGGTCCAAAGGTAAAAATTCACGAAGTTCGATCCAACCTGATCTGAATAGTTTTGATTGGTTCGGGTTCTATTTAGGCAAAAAATTCATCCAATCCCACTCATGTGCACCCATAACTTTTACGATAGAGTAAACTTGCTCTTTAAAGTGAGATTTTAACGCAACATATTAGGGTGTACAAGACTCGACGCTGTTATTGACCCGTTCAGATCCATGTCCCTTAAACTCGAATCTCATAAGGTTTCTTCAAGTGTAAGGACAAGTTCAGGTTCAAAAATTGGACCGATCAATATTTAGGGCCGGGTGAAAGTCAAGTCCAACCCGTCCCACAAACACCATTTATACACTAGTTTCAAAACATGATTTTGTATATTTCCATTAATAGTCAGGTTTCAAGTGAATAAAGCTTGTATTATTTTGTCTAATTTAGTATATTGTTATGAAAAACTTCAGTTTTACGTAGTTTCTTCATAATTTATTGATAGGATAAGAAATTAATTTTTTTATGGAATGGTTTGTATTATAATTTTTTGGTGAGATTTAAAATTGATATTCAACTTGTCCTTCCGGTCAACCAGAACTCATTTTTTTGTGGCTGGGTCTATGTTAACCCACACTTCGTCGGGTTTATCCAAGTTTATGGACGAACTCGGATTTAAAAACTAATCCAATCAATATCTAGGGTCGGTTAAAAGTTAACATAAATCCATCGCAACCCCTAACACCTGCTGTGAGCACTCTTGAAACATACAACTACAAGAAAGAAGGATGCTCACAAGAGAGAAAAAAATCGTTCATGAAAGAATTAAAAGGGAAAAACTAGTGGCATGATAATGTAGTGTCAATTTTTATTTGATTGTGCTAAAAGAAAGGGTTGGGTTTGTTGTTTGTACCTAAGCAAGTTTTGCTCTATATGCAAATCCTTCATTAAAATAGTCATTGAGTTATTTAATTAGCAAGTTAGTTAAAACAATAAAGCTCATTTGATCCCTTACCTATATTTACACGTTTATAAATTTATATAATATCACATGAAATTTTTCTAGCGTGAATTTACACAATCACATCAATAATTGAATCATTCATTACCTTTTATTAATCAAAACGTTAGGTTAATCTTAAGAGAAAAACAGGGAGCTCTGAAGTCTCAATCTCATCCATAAATAGGCCACAATCTGTACAAACTTGTATTAAGGGCCTCTAATCCACCCTGGCTCTTTATTAAACCCCAATCAAAAGGAAAAATAAAAACAAAACAAAACAAGCACAACCCTTCAACTACCAAACTACCCTTCACTCTCAACCTTTTTCTACCCTAACACAATCTCTTCCTCTCCCCAATTTCCCAATTGTTTTGTTCAATTCCCTCTCATTCTCATTCCCTTGCTTCTCTCTCTCTTTTTCTCTGTTAAAAGTGTACAAGAGAAGCAAAAAAAGCTGAGGACCTCCCAAAACTTTGCACACATGCAAATTCACTACCACCCACTTTTGCAGCAACTCTTCCCTCATTCACCACCACCACCAAAAACCTAAACTTTAAGCAATCAAATTCCCACCCATCAATCAACCCATCCCCAAACAACAAAAATAGAAACAAATCCCAATTCCCCATTTTGCTCCCTCCCCCCAAAAAAATCCATTTTTCCTCATACCCATTTCCCAATTTCCCCCATTTTCAACCAAAAAAACCTCATTTCCCTAAAAAAATTGAACCTTTCCTCAAACCCATTTCCCAATTCCCCCAAATCCAATAGAAGAAGAGAATTGCAGAGAAAACAGAGGAAGAAGAAGAAGAAAAAGAAAAAAGAGAAGAGAAGATACTAGTTTCGTTTCCCACCTTCAATGTGGCGACCGTGGGGTAAATCAACGACTCGGATTCACAGTGCATCTTCATCACCTTCATTCTCCTGCTCCTCCTTCAAAGACATCCAAACCCTCTGCCTCGACGAACCACCGCAACAACCCTGTCCCTCCCCTATCAGAAAATCGAACGTTTTCCACCGAGTGCGACTCGCCAACTCGCTCCTCCGCACCTGGTCAACTCACACCCAACAACAGCAACAACCACCGCCAAAGCTACCCAGAACCCTCTCCCACCCTGAACCCGTTCCAGTTCCAGATGACGCACTCCCTTCTCCTTCTCCCTCTCCGGCGCCGGAGATTTTCCTCCCGGGGACGGAGCAGCGCGTGGTGGTGTACTTCACGAGCCTGCGCGTGGTGAGACCCACATTCGAGGGCTGCAAGAGCGTGCTCTCGATCCTCCACGGGTTCCGCGTCCGAATCGACGAGCGAGACGTGTCCATGGACTCTTCCTTCACGGCGGAGCTGACCCGGGTCATGGGCCGGACCGGGCTGACCCTGCCGCGCGTCTTCATCGGAGGGAGGTACGTCGGCGGCGCCGAGGAGGTGAGGCAGATGAACGAGGTTGGCGAGCTCAAGAAGCTTCTCGCAACCCTGCCCGCGGTGGATCCCGCCGAGTGCCACGTGTGCGCGGGTCACAGGTTCGTTCTGTGCGACGAGTGTAACGGTAGCAGGAAGGTGTTCACTGAAAAAGCTGGATTCAGAGCGTGCCTTTCTTGCAATGAGAACGGTCTCGTTAGGTGCCCTTCTTGTTTTGATGCACCAATTTTCTCATCAATTTAGCAATGGGATTAAAAATTGAAAAAAAAAAAACTCTTTTTTCATTGATTAGGATTCCTTTTGGTTAATCAATTTTGTAGTTTTTTGAGGGCGTTTAAGAACATGTATAGGCCCATGATCAGGTGGGGGATTGTTTATTGATACAATGTATGTGTTTGAGTATCTCTATCTTCCTCTGGAATGGTTAATATTATCAAGACCACATGTTAGCTAACTAGTTCTGCCTTTTGATCTATCACATTTGTGATTTTGTTCTCATATCAGAAGGTTGTGTACATTTTAGTTTTTTGAATCTGTTTTTGAGTTGTCTCTGTGCTCCCTATCCTTTTTTCTTAATTCTGGTTGTACATGTTATTTGATTAAGCGCAACAGCGTGGTGTGATCCATATAGCCGACTCTATTTAGTGGGATTAAGTGTTTGTGGCTGTTGATGTAAATTTGTACATGTTATTTCTTTATGCAATAATTTTTGGTTATTATTTTCTCATTCCAAAGCAGATGGTGTTACTAAAATGAGAAATGATTTTTGGGGTGCAGATAATCTGCAAGTGAATGTTTAGGTGGGGCACTTGGATTCTTACTTTTTCTATACTAGTTGTTTTTGTGCATAGGACCCCTACATGATTGGTGTTTTGTGGAGGAGTTTGGAAGGGTAATTCTGGTGTAAAATGGTGTAGAGTGTTATTTTTCCTTTTGTTATGATTGTCTCCTGAATTAACATGAGCTGTTTTTATAAGGTGGTGTTAGAATGCCATAGCTCTAATCAAATTTCTGAAAACATGGAACAGAATTCCAAAGCTCAAAGAGCTGTACCTGTGTTAACAAACTAGGCAATCTTGCTTTGACTTGGGGGCCCAGTTTGTATTAGCTTTTAGTTTATGTGAGACTATTTATTGAGATAAGTATCTGCTTAGTTTATGAAAAAGCCAGTACAAGTTCATAACAGTTCATAGAGAAGTTAGATAAGGAAGTTTCTGAAAAAGTTGAGATATAGTAGTACTTGATTTGAACTTATGTGAGGAAACTATATTTGGAATGATCATTTTATTGTGAGTTTCACTGAGAGCTCTTTGTGGTTTATCTAGCAAACTTATTGAATTTACACTTTCCGCCAATTTTTTTTTTCAATTTTTAACTCCTTGAATCGCCTACTTATAGTTTGTTTGGTTGAGCAACTACTTTTTTTTTTTAAAAGCAAATGTTAGTTGTTAGTAAACTAGTATAAATTATCCCTCCTCAGGGTTCGAACCCTGACTCTTCATCTACAATTACCCTTAGCTCAATCATATGAGCTATGATAAGAACAAGGGTTGCAGAAGATAAATTGAATTTCAAAACAAAGGAATACTGGTAATTCGAGAGTACCAGCTCTCTCCACAAGTATGTTTAATTTCCAATTCAATGCCTTTCTTACTCTTTCTTCTTCTATTAATAATAGTCTACTACAAAAGATAAGTTGTTATTATCTAATAAGCCTATTAACAATATTTAATATCAAACAACTAATTATCATCTAATAATATTTAATAACTAATATCTAATAACTAATTAGCTATTTTACTATTTACTCCTTAATTCTCCTTCGATACACATGCACAATTGAAGGCTTCGAAAGCCTTGCTCTATCAATACCCGGCGCCAAAAGCTTCACCTTGTACTCAAGGTGGAAAGAAGGAAAAACTTCATGTAACCTGGCAGTAGATTCCCAACTTTGTTCACAAGCCGGAAGGCCTTGCCACTGAACGAGAACCTCCACACCTTCTAATTCTGTTTCACAGACTTCTAGAATATCCTCATGGTAGACCAATAGCTCCAGATCCTCAGACAACAAATCTGGTAGAGGTTGAGTAGGAGAATCCATACCTACTAGCTTTTTAAGAAGGGCTACATGGAACGCATGATGAATCTTGCTCGTGAGAGGCAAGTCTAACTTGTAAGCTACCGCGCCAATCCTTTCCAGAATCGCAAATGGTCCATAGAAATGGGGGCTTAGTTTCTCATTAAGCCTGCGAGCTAAGGATTTCCTTCGGTAGGGTTGTAGCTTGAGAAACACCCAGTCGCCCACCTCATAGGTAACTGGCCTCCTATGCTTATTAGCAGTAGTTCTCATCATGTCCTGAGCTTTGAGCAAAATTTCCCTGACTTCTGCTAGTAAACTATCTCGAGCAGCCACAATTTGATTCACCTCCTCCATTTTGGTAAGAAACACAGGTTGCATGTAAAAGAGAAGGAGGGTCCCGACCATATAAAGCTTTGAATGGAGTCATTTTACTGGAAGCATTATAGTTGGTATTAAACCTATACTCAGCCCAAGGAAAACAACTACTCCATTGTTTGAGTTTGTGACCTGAAAGACACCTCAGATAAGCCTCTAGACACCTATTAACAACCTCAATTTGACCATCAGACTGGGGATGGTAAGCTGTACTATACCTCAACTGTGTCCCTGTTGCTTTGAACAATGTCGTCCAGAAATTACTGAGGAAAATGGCATCCCTGTCAGATACAATTGTACTAGGGAACCCATGTAATCTGACAATCTCCTGTACAAACACAACAACTACTTCACTAGCTGTAAAAGGATGACGCAAAGGAATAAAGTGGGCATACTTGGTGAGTCTATCCACTACCTCCAAGATGGTATCCTTCCCCTGTGATTTAGGTAGGCCTCCGATGAAATCCGTGAAAATGTCAGTCCAAACAGTAGAGGGAATGGGCAAAGGTTGCAGCAATCCAGCTGGAGTGAGTGTAGAATACTTATTTCATTGACAGGTATCACAAGTTGCCACATAGTTTTTTATGTCAGCTCTCATCCCTTCCCAATATAGTACATTGGCAATCCGCTTGTAAGTCCTGAAATAGTCTGAGTGACCCCAATCACAGAAGCATGAAACTCCTTAAAAAATATGGGGATTCGGGCAGACGATCTGAGAACTACTAACCTATCCTTGTAAAACAATTTCTAGTCCTTCAGGGTGTACCCGACATGAGCTTCAGGATTGAGCAGCAAGTCTTGCATAATTCCTCTTAACTTGCTATCTTTCTGCACCACTTCTTGCCAATCTTCGAAATCTTGTAATTTGACAAGAGAAATAGATGAGTAAGAACTCTTCCTGGACATTGCATCTGCTGTTGTGTTGTCTTTTCCAGGCTTGTATTGTACTTCAAAATCATAGCCAAAGAGTTTAGAAATCCATCTAAACTGTTATTCAGCCCTTAGCCTCTAATCAGTCAGGAACTTCAGGCTTTTTTGATCCGTTCTAATCACAAAGTGGTTCCCCAACAAATAATATCTCCATTTCTACACTGCTTTAACCACCGCCATCAATTCCCGCTCGTACACAGATTTCTTCTGATTTCTATCAGATAGAGCAGTGCTCCAAAAGGCCAAAGGTCTTCCTTCTTGTAACAAAACTGCCCCAAGTCCTGTCCCGGAAGCATCTGTTTCTACCACGAAAATCTTAGAAAAATTGAGGACTACTAAGGTAGGTAACATGGTCATGGCCTGCTTCAACTGTTCAAACGCAGCTTGAGAGTCCTCTCCCCAAAGGAAAGCATCCTTCTTTAAGAGCTGAGTAAAAGGTTTTTCCTTATGGCCATACCCCTGTACGAATTTTCCGTAATAACCTGTCAAGCCCAAAAATCCTCTAAGGCTTTTTAACTCTTTAGGTACAGGCCATAACCACATGGCCTCAAGCTTCTTTGGATCAGCTGCCACCTTTCCTGCGGAAATAATGTGTCCCAAATACTCCAGATTGGTCTGACCAAAAGTGCATTTCTTGCCATTGATTTTGAGGTTGTATTGCTGTAACAACTTCAGTACAGTGGCTAAATGTGTCCGGTGTTCTGCCATGTTCTCACTAAACACCAAAATGTCATAAAAAAAGACCAATACGTACCTCCTCAATAGTGGTTTCAGCACCTCATTCATCAACGCCTGAAAGGTGGAAGGGGCATTTGTAAGGCCAAAGCGCATCACCACAAACTCATAATGTCCTTCATGGGTGCGAAAAGCTGTTTTCTCCACATCCTCCTCCTTCATCTTGATTTGGTGGTAACCAGAACGCAGATCTAGCTTAGAGAAGACAGAAGCATTCCCCAGCTCGTCCAGCAACTCATCTATCACGGGAATAGGAAACTTGTTGGGAATAGTGATCTTATTGAGGGCTTTATAATCCATGCAAAATCGCCAGCTCCCATCCTTTTTCTTGACTAAGATCACTGGGCTGGAGTATGGACTAACACTGGGGAGGATTATTCCAGCCATCAACATCTCGTTCACCATTTTCTCAATCTCTGTCTTTTGGTAATGGGAATATTTGTAGGGCCTGATATGAGGGATCTCAGCGCCCTCATTCAAGTGGATGGCATGGTCGTTCCTCTGATGGGGTGGTAAGGCATGAGGTTTATCAAACAAAGTCTGCAGTTCCTGTAGAATCTGTTCCAATTCCGCCAGACACGTTAGTTGCTGTTCTTCTTCCGCCTCTACGATCCTACAATCCACCACAAATCCTTCTGCTTGCTGTTGTAGGACCTTCCACATGGACTAAAGCGAGGCTATTCCCTTTATTAATTCTGGTTCTCCCTTTAGTATCACTTGCTGTCCAGCTACCACAAATTTCAATGTCAACTTCTTAAAATTGGCTCTTATTTCGCCCAAGCGGCCAACCATTCCAACCCCAATACCACTCCCACTCCTCCCAATCCAAATAGGAAAAAATCCTGTTTGATATCCACCCCTTGAATGCTCAAAGGAATCTATGAACATTTGCCTTTGCTCTTAACCTTATGGCCATCACTCACCTCTACCACATATTCTGGCGTTTCTTGAATGATTAGCCTCAATTTCTCTACCAGCTCGTGGTCAATAAAGTTATGAGTTTCTCCACAATCAATTAATACCACCACCTTTGTGTTTCCAATGCTCCCCCATACCTTCAATGATCTTCTAGAAATAAATCCGGCCTTACGCAAAGACAGCTGTTTGAATTCTGATTACTCCTCACCCTCCTCCGGATTTTTCGCATCATCCTTTTCACCTCTTGTCTCTTCTTCGTCAGCCAAGAGCATTACTCTGAATTGTTTGTTTTTACAGACATGGTTAGGACCATATTTGTCACCACATCTAAAGCATTCCCCTTTTCTGATCTTCTCTTGCGTTTCTGCTTCAGATAGCCATTTGTACCCTCCCGGTCGACTTCTATTAATTGTCTTCTCCGCATTTCCCTTACCAGTGATCCAGCGGAGGTACAATACGACTGATTACCTCTGTTTCCTGTTTTTTTGGCCAGTATCCACTGTCACAGATCTGGTGAATGTGGGGTTCCGGAATGGATTACTTCCTTTACTCCAACTGGTCCCCCCTGTTTTCAAGACAGCCTGATTTTTTTTGTCAATCATTAAGGTCTTCTTCATCATTGTTGACAGATTCTGCCGTTGTGGGGATCGCTGTCGCCAGCCACCCCTGATTCGCGTCGCGTGTCGCCGTCGCCAGCATGCCTTTCTGCCTCCTCTGTTCACTGTGACTCCTCTGTCCTTCGCGCCGCCCCTGCCATGCGTTGCGTCACCGTTCGTTCTGTCTCTGTTTGTGAAAGCGATTCAATCATCGCTTCTAACCGTCGGAACCGCTCATCGCCTCGCTCCATGTCTGCGATGCGATTTCTCTGGTCCTCCTCTCGATTTTTCCAATCCTCATCTCTGTCGAGACTCAGAGATTCCAACAATTGCTCAATGCGTTCAACTGGTGCTTCCATCTTCGATGGTCCCATAACCATTCACCAATTGTTACCACAGCTTTCTGGAAAGAGCTCTGATACCAAATTGATAAGAACAAGGGTTGCAGAAGATAAATTGAATTTCGAAACAAAGGAATACTGGTAATTCGAGAGTACCAGCTCTCTCCACAAGTCTATTTAATTTCCAATTCAATGCCTTTCTTACTCTTTCTTCCTCTATTAATAGTAGTCTACTCTAACTGATTGATAGGATCAGTTAGTTACAAAAGATAAGTTGTTACTATCTGATAAGCCTATTAGCAATATCTAATATCAAATAACTAATTATCATCTAATAATATCGAATAATATCTAATAACTAATTAGCTATTTTACTATTTACTCCTTAATTCTCCTTCGATACACATGCACAATTGGAGGCCTCGAAAGCCTTGCTCTATCAAGCTACCCATCCCCTTGAATCAATTCTGGCATCTAGAAGCTATTAACAAAGACTTCTTTCTGAAATAGGTTTTGACTTTAGAATCAATTGTAAAAGAATTTTCACCGTGCAATATAATTGTGTACAGCCTCCAAAACCTACTATTTAGTAGCTTAGAACTTGTGCAATTTGGAATGAGACTTGATTTTACTTTTGTTTTTAAAACATGCACTTAAAATGCTTGATTGACATGCTTCCAGCTACTGATTATGACTCGAATATACCCCATTTCTTTCTGAAACAACCCTTGTCCTGTCGATTATGAAATTATCTGTAATTGACAAAGGATCAAGAATGCATAACTTTTTCTGCATGGATGTACCACTTTGTAACCATCTTTTTCTGCTAAAGAAATCATGTTCCTTCCTTTCCCTTTCAAATATGAAGTTTTGTCCTTTTCCACTTGGATGAGGAGTGAAAATGACAATCCATTATCATCTGTGAAAAAATTTCCAATGAAGATAAAGAGACCCCCCTCCTCACACACACACACACACAAGAAGAACAATATCTTTCTTCTTTTTCTTTTATGGTCATTAGAGGATCAAGTGTCTTATATACAAGACATAGCACCTAACGTGGTATATGTGTTGAGAGTGACAGATTTCTTACATTATCAGGAAAGAAAGAATTGTCTATCTAAGTCCAATTGACTTGTTTGCGCAGCGTTAACTTGCTTAAAAAAGTATTGAATCATGGGGTGTAAAATAAGATACTGGAAAAGGATGAGAAGTAAAAAAAAACACCAATAAAAGATCAATAACTGGTGAAACAGAAGCAAGTCACAAAGAGATGAAGAAAAAAAATCCAATTGTTCAATAGGGATAGGATCAGATCCCCTCATGTGTAGATTTTCTCGTATTTCCTCACGTTGAAATTATATGCATATTTTCTTCATATGTATTAAGTGACGGTTTGAATAGGCGTTGGCGATATTGATATAAATGTTTCACTTGAGATTTTCATGTGACGATATGAAATTAAATACTAATCTATCAAGTTGGAATCGAGATAGCTGTGGTATCCTCTGCAGTGATAAATTTCAGAAAGTGGTCAACAAGTATGGAAACTCAATCCAGAAAGAAGGTATGTATAAATATGTTGGCAACAATTGTGGCAAATGCTCCTCCTTTATCATCCCGGTTCTAGTTCTTACCTTTACATGATTCCAGATATCGACATTATCAAGAGAGAGCCTCAAGAATTTTATGAATCTTAGTACATACTATGAGAAGAAATATAGTTATTATTCACCAAAAGCAATGAACTGCAATTAGTGGTTTTTTGAGAGAACCAGCACTCTTCCTAGAATTCCCTTATTACAAACAAGATACCACACCTATTTCCCCTTCCTCTTATTTATAGTCACTACTCACTGTCTCTAACCAACTCATTAACTACCTAGCTGAATAACAGTTAAGCTAACTAACAGTTACCTATCAAGAATAAGCCATTCTTGATGGTTTCTGAGAATGCTCCAAATGAATCATAAATGCAGAAAAATAAAGCGTTTTGTCAAGAAAAAAAGAAGTATGAATTTGTCTCTATAAATTATCACCCTGTAACTGTACAAGAGAATAGCGTGAGACAAATTATGTGAACATGGCTCACAAGACAAATTCTATGAAAATCTGATGTACAGCTTGATTGTTTTCCTATTTGATCATGTGAAACACATATTCCTTTTTATCCCTTTTCTCCAATCGTCCAGGTATTGCTTCTTGGATTTTGGCATTGTCTCAATAGTTGCACAATCTATGTCCCCCCCTTGTTTCTTAACAAATTTGTGATGCCCCAGCACTTTCTACATGGTTATGTTTAGATATCTGCAGGCACCAGTGCAAATGGACATTAGCACTAACTTTGAGGTAAAAAATGAACGAAACTCTTCTTATGGATTG
Source organism: Acmispon strigosus (assembly GCA_030819835.1). Lineage (NCBI taxonomy): Eukaryota > Viridiplantae > Streptophyta > Magnoliopsida > Fabales > Fabaceae > Acmispon > Acmispon strigosus. The sequence continues at coordinate 39,140,428 of JAUAMA010000005.1, read as the reverse complement.
ACATGAAAATCTGTTCACGTTACACACCCAATTGGTATCCAAACCCACACTTAACAGCTTAGTTTCTGTGCCCTTTGATACAGATCAAGCGTTTCTGTATGGTTAGGATCTAAGCATAGAGCTGCTTGACAGTCTTGAAGAGCAGAGGATATGTCACCTATTGACTCATAAAACGCGGCTCGTAGATGAAGCATTTGCATGTCAAGCTTGAAATTTATGGCCTTGGTTATCTCTTCTACAGCTTCATTTTCTTTTTGCTCATCCATCAGCACTGGTTACATGTGACATTTTATTTTATGCAAGTAAAATCCCTGACTTAACAAGTAATGTTTTCAGCTAATGGAAAATGGTAAAGAATGAAAGATAAGTGAAGTACCTGCTGCCCTGAATCTATATGGGTATGTCCTTAAAGGATCAAGCTGTGTTGCTAAATCAAGATCAATCTTCGCCATCTCGCGGTCACAATACTCTGATCGTTTCTCATATGCTGAGGCATTGTTCTTTGCTTTCTCAATTAGCTTGGTCATCTCATCATATGCGGCTTTTCGTTGATTCTTCTGATGATAAACGCGCGCTAGACCTTGATGAGCTCTTGTGTGCCTAATTGCAAGGGCATTCTTGTAGCATGCTTTTGCTAGATCAAGCTTACCACAATCCACATAAATGCTCCCCAAGTTATTCAGTGCCTGCAAAATTTTGCAGCACAAATTCAAATGACTGCAGGACACAAACTTAACCTATTTTAGTAGCAGAAATCACTAACTTGTCCTTTGCGAAGACCATCTGAAGGACATTGAAGCGCTGCTTCCAGAAGTTGGACAACATAAGAAGAAGATTCAGGATCCAAACTTGTATCAGCCAACATATATGCTTTAAGAAAAAAGGCTTCAAATGATCTCTGAATTGCAATGGACTTATCAGCTCTAGCCAGAGCTTCATCCCGGTATCCAGTATCATATAGAATCCATCCTTCATAAATTAACCTTTCTTGCATTGAGCTGGAATGGTTTCTTGCCTTCCTCAAACTGCGCATTGCAGCCTTTTGACAGTTTAACCTATGAAATTTATAAAGGTGAGGAATTCTCTGGATATTACATTTTCTCAATAGAATTGAATTATGCAGATCAGGGTTTAAAATTGCGATCCGTGACCGCATTTGTGGCCACAATGTAAAGGGTTTTCGAGTCCCAGAAATGGGATTGCGACCGCAATTGCGGTCGTTTCAACACCCATTTGTCTGCAATTCTGCAGCAGCAACTGCGACCACAATCGCAATTTAAAACCCTGGTGCAGATAGATCAGAAAGCACCAACACTCTCCGCAAATCTAATATTATGATATCAGAAATAACCTTATAGTGTTCAATAAACACCATAACAATTGAAAGTTGAATAGAAGAGATACTCAGAGCCTGTTCGGGTACAGACTAAAGAACACATGTTGGAGTTTATCTACTAAAAAAAGCACTAGAAAAGCTCCAATAAATTCTTTGGTTTGCATCCAAACGGGTTTTAACACCAGTTACTACCGTTAGGTTGGATTTATAGATGCTTACCTCAACAGGAGTAGAGACTGACGAAACTCTAGCAGGCTCTTTCCAGGCTCATTCTCCAGCATCTGATGTATAATAGCCAAAGAACCAACATCATCTACAGAAGACCATTCTTCATATAATTGCATCCAGCATTCAGCCTGACTCTTTTGCTGCACCACATGGCTAAGGAGGTAAACCAAGTATTTCCCTGTGATCTTCCCATGAGAAGTTATATAACTTGGCTCTAAAGCTAACAATGCTCTAACATCTCTCAAGGCACTTTCATAATCCTCAAGTGCAATGAACAACCAAGCTCGTAATTCTAGGCAATCTGGAGAGAGCTTAAATCCAATAATTTTATCAAGCTCTAAGATTCCACCCTTTATCTGCTTCTCTTCCACATGTTCCAGGGCTCTATATTTATATGGAAATGAAAGGGAAGGGTCTAGTTCAGTTGCAACGTCTAAATCGAAACTTTTTTCCCATCCCGCGTTGTAAAGAGCACGCTCCTGGTACATCCACCCAACAGGTTTGTGCTCAAATATGAGAGAACTGATTAGCTTGTAGGCTGAACATGGTTGATTTTGCTTATGCTTTGTTCTGGCTATACCAGCCACAGAATACACATGACCTGCTTCAGCTGCAGCCTCAAAATAATGCCTGGCATCTTGATAATCTTTCCTTTCAAGAAGCACACACCCCAATTGATGGAATGCAAGGGCTTTCTGCCAATTTTCAGCAGCACATTCCCCCAGTCTTTCTAGTAACATCATTGTAGTTTTGGATACCATGTTTTGCTCCATAGCCACCTGACTCAGGAAATAGTAGAGTAAGAAAGAATCATACCCCATAATTGCTAACCTTTCTTTTCCCTCAGGACTACAGAAGATTTTTATCACTTTTGAGTTATACAAAGAATTTGGCAGCTCCCTAAGAAACACTTGTAAGCAGGAAGCTACAAGAAGGGGTGCTGTCTCTTCCAAACCATACTCAACAAGTACTAATGCATCATCAACATTTCCAACAGTTGAAGCCAAATGGGACTCACAAGCAGACTTCATCTCCTCACAACAGAACCTGTTGGCAAAGGAAAGAAGCTCCAGAACAGTCAAGGGACAGAAAAGTTCCAATCTTTTTACCCTGCTGTACAATTCCACTGCTCTCATACCCTTTTGGCATATCCCATTTTTGGTGAAATCAATCTTCCTCATTTTGGATTCTGCAAAGCCACCATATAACATAGCCTTAAATGGGTCTGATAGTTCTGCAATTCTCCACCTAACACATTTGATTTCCACATTTCCAATGCAGAAAGAAACATCCTTTTCCTCATCTGGCAAACACATACTCTCAGTGCATGTTTCCTGTTTAGTCTCTTGGTGACACTGGCACCTATCATTAACTGAACTGGGACTAAACCCATGTACCAAATTCAACTTTGGACATTCAAGAATGCACCCACCACCACATTCCATTGAAGAGACACCAACAAGCTCATCCTCCCTCCGCTCGAACCTCAACCATGCTGACAGCACAACCTTGGAGAGCACGTCCTTCACATTCTGGCGCGCTTTCCTGAGACATGCCCGGAGAAGCTTCTGGTCTCCGAGGCTGCACAGCAGCGAGTACTGCTCCACAAAGAGCGATGCTTTATGGGATTGCGGGCAGCGCTCGAGCCTGCGATACAGTCCTGCCAAGGCCTCTACGAGGTTTATGGGTTTAAGGTAAGGTTCTATGGAAGGTTCAAGGGTGTCAGAAGAAGGTAGTTGAAGAGGAACAACAAGGTTTGCAACTACTGAGGTTAAGTTGTTTTTGTTGTTGGATTTGGGCTTTGAAAACAATGATCTGATTCTGGTGGCACCCCCAGTAGCTTTGTTTCTTCTGCCATTGGTTTCAGAGGAATTGAGGATGTCACTGACCTTCAGGCCACGCATTTCTTCTGTGTTTCAAAGTATATACACCTTGTTTTTAAGCCCTTGTGGTAAAGAGCTGAACTTTAACATGCCCATAAAGTAAGAGTGTGAGACTTTGAATTGGCTTCTCTTTCGTCACAATCAATTCCGAAGCTTAAAATCTATGTATAGCATGTTTGAATCAACTTCTCTTTCATCAGAATTAATTCTGAAAGAGAGAAACTAACTACTTACAAATGCTGATCGTCAGAACTGAATGAATCTGCTTTCAAAATCAATTGCTGAAAGGTTTCTAAACATGTACTAACATAGGCATCTCGCCAAAATTGATTCTGGCTTCAAAATCCATCATAGAAGATGTTGTTTTTTGTGGTACCAGTGCTTTGTATAGTTGTTTGCACTTTGTAGGGAAGAGAAAGATGGTGGGTGATGCAGGGAAACAGACTAAACTGAACTTGGTGTGTTCTTTTTGTATTTTGCATATAAGGTGTTAAATTGAGGATTTATATCACGTGTGTTTGAGGAATTAGGATAGAATATTGAGACTCAGCCACACAATGAGAGGTTTATGTGTGTGTTTGTATGGAGAGGGCCTGCATAAAGAGACACCTTCTAAGGAACCACTCCAATCCAATGAAACTGGTTTTGGTCAACTTGTTCCATGATCAGATTCTTCTTTATTAGCTAACCATGTTCACCTTAATTTGTTTGGATTTATTAGACCGCAATTTTGGGTTTAAGACGAAATTGCATGTCAAGCAAAGGTGCATGAGGTGGAGTAAGTTGTGTAACCAATCCAATTATGAGTAGGTTAAGCAGTCTTGTCTGCACCAAACAAACAAACAGGTCATAACATTCCAAAGAATCTAACAAAAGCTATATGTACTTTGAAAATCTCACTTCTTTTAATTATTTTGTCCAACAAAAGCGATTGACAACTTTTCTTCAATTGGAGATCACCATTCACCATCACATGAGTTTGTGCATATTGGTTGAATGTCTAAATCATAAATGACCTTGTATTACTATTAAGGTAAAATCTAATGATGCCACCCTCTATATTGTCACCATCTCCTTTCAAAAAATGTCCTTGTAGAATTTTACATTAGGCAAATTAAACTGCAGAATGTATATTTTAGAGTTATGTACCGCAAACAAAAAATGCGGTATTACTTTTTTAAAAAGTCATTTCACTTATTTTATTGCAATACCTACTCCATTTTACTATTAGTGGTATGTTAAAAGGTGTTGGAGTGAGACGATGGTAAGCGTGGTAAATGATACCACCGGACGTAGACGATGCGGGTAGACGATAGGATAAATGATGCAAGCAGGCGATGAAATAGAAGAAAGTAAAGTAACAAAGAATAGATGAGACGAGAGATATTGGTGAAACTGAACTTTTATTATTCTATTTCTTAAACGACTACAATGTATACAACTCTATTTATATACAGAAAACCCAATCTATTAGTTTGACTAAGTCAAGCCCACTAACTTGAATTACACTTTAACATCCCCTTAATTCCAAAGTTAGTAAACGATACTACAAAACAACAGAACTCATGACGCTGCTGAAAAACTTGTAATAACAAGAAAAAAACTACAACCTCACAAGTTTACAACATTCAACATCTTCCTCAATGACTTAAACCTATCAACCTTTAAAGGTTTAGTCATCACATCTGCAATTTGCAGATCAGTACCACAATGACGCAACTTGATCTTTTCCTTGCTAACTTGATCCCTCAAGAAATGATACTTGGTCTCTATATGTTTTGATCTGCCATGAGAAACTGGATTTTTAGCAAGGTCAATAGCAGATTTGTTGTCTACCAACAACAGAACAGATTCATCTAATTTCAATCTCAATTCTTCAAGCAATGACTGAATCCAGAGGCCTTGGCAAGCAGCACTACAAGTTGCTATGTACTCTGCCTCACAAGTAGACAATGCCACTACTGTCTGCTTCTTCGAAGACCATGAAACCGATGCTTTCCCAAAGAAACACACATAACCCATTGTACTACGCCTATCCACTTGATCTCCACACCAATCAGAATCTGAGTATGCTACAAGATGTAGACCACCATCTTTCTAATGGTTTGGCAAGTGTATAACAAACAAGACTCCGTGATTAAGTGAGACTGCCTAGGACTGCTCATAAACCTGCTAACCAAACCCACACCAAAAGAAATTTCTGGCCTGCTATGACACAAAAACCTCAAACAACCAACCAATTATCTGAACATAGTGCTATGTCCACCTCAGCTTCTTGTTCACAATTATCCAACTTCAAGTTGCCCTCTACTGACATTTCTGTAGAATTGCACACCAACATATTAAACCTCTTTAATACTTCACAAATATACTTCATTTGATGCATTAAGATGCCTTCACTGGTCTGGAAAAATTCGATGCCCAGAAAATATGACAATTTGCCTAAATCTGTCATTTCAAATTCATTGTTCAGACTTTGTTTCACCTACTTTATCTCAAACGGATTACTCCCAGTTATGAGTAAATCATCCACATAAAGACAAATAAGCAGAACACCTCCAGAATCACAAGACTTCATATATACACCATGTTCAATATAACATTTATGAAACCCTGTTTGTGATAGAAATGCATCAATTCTCTTGTTCCATGCCCTTGGGGCTTGCTTCAAGTCATAACGAGCTTTCCTGAGTTTCAACACCTTGTGCTCACGACCCTTTATCTCAAAACTAGGAGGCTGGGTGATATAGACCTCTTCTTCTAATGGTCCATTCAAAAATGCTGACTTAACATTAAGCTGCCACAATTCCCAATTTTACCTCGTGCTCACTGCCCTTTTTCTTGCTTGTTATTCACAAAGAATTAGAACTTGATTGGTACAATCTTACGATGCTTGAAATTCGCAACCTTACCTGATTTCTTCAATCCATTTGGATTCTACTGTATTTATGATGTGTACCATGAAGGGTCATTCTCTGGGAAGCTGGTGAGGGCCTTGTGCAAGTTTGTGCACAGCATGGCTGCTAAATCCAAGTGTGAGAACTACAAGATCATTGTGACAGAAGTTGGAGAAGGAGATGAGCTCAATCATCATATACCTCATCAGAAATTGCTCTCATGGCCGGACTTGTGATGCATAAAGGCCTTGAAAAATGAAGAGACTAACAAGAGCTCTCTTTGTAGTAGAGAGGTCTAAAATACGAATATTAGGATCATCCCATATGGAAGCTTTCTCATGTTCCCTTATTTTGAAATTTTGTGTCTTTTTTAATATATATTAAATAAAGAAAATCTTTTAAATATTAATGAAAAAAAAGATAGAGACAATGTTTAACATGATATTCTCATGGGACACATGAGGATGCTAATCCTAATGATAAGCTAAAAATCAGAAGTAAAGAAGTAGTAATAAAAATGTGGGGGCAAGAAAAGCTTCAAAAGTATCCCAACCATAGTTTTTATTTCCTTAATTTTGCCTAAGATTTAAATCCCACCCTAATGTATTGTTTGATAAGCTAGTAGGGGTTTTCCTCTAGTTCATTTCACATCAGTGACACAAAATCTCAAAAAGATTTCCATAATTAGGTGTCGTTATTAGCAACTCCATCCTATGACTAATTGATTCTAAATCAATCAGCCGAGGAGTCCAAACTAGATTTGAGTTGGATTACTGTCTCATCACATCTAGATAGTCTCAAAGCATGTCATTAAGGAAAAGAGATCTTTGAGCCATTTTAATGTTATCATGAATGTAAATCATTCTAGTGAAGCCAGAGTAAGACAATTTTAACCTATGTAGATAAAGAAAAATGCGACAGTTGAGGTATAGCTGGCTATCTCCTTCATTTGTCCCGAAGTATTGTCCATAACTTAAAGAGGATTCTTGGTTGTTAAAATCTACCCTTGCTCATGGGGGATTAACAAAATAAACTAAAGACAGCTTACCTTTTCACCATCAATATGACAAAATGTAAGACTTAAGCAGGGGCGTAGATGGCTACAACCAGAAAGAGCTAGAATGATCAAACTATTAGTTAGTTGAATAAAGATTTTCAAATTTTGCCAATTCTATTTTAGTATGATACATGGAAGTTCAAAATAACAAAGCTTATAGTCCCATATATAAAAAAGCTCAATGTAACAATCTAATATTTTAAATTCTGAACTTTTATCTTTTTATCATCACACTGGACAATCAACCGAAGAATAATCTTTTATAGTTTCCAGGGTTAAATACGTTTATGAAAGTGATCAAATTGTTTTGATCCCTCTATCCATTTTAGTGCTAATGTGGTGTATTTTGTGGTGGTTTGAACCACCACTAATGCACATAACCGCCAAAAAATGTATTAGTGGCGGTTTAAACCGTCACAAATGTATAAAAAATCACCACAAAATACATATTAAAATGGATCGAGTCGCAGAGCCTGATAATTTTTATAAATGAGAGACTTAAATCAATGAAAATTTTAAAGTGGCCGAAATCAATAATTCGCTATTTTAGGGGGACTAAAAACTTAATTAACCCTAGCTTTAATTCGTTTGCACACTCATTTTCTTTCTTATCTCATTTTCATTTATTTTTTCGTCATATTTCTCTCATCTTTTACTATCACTATCACTATATTTATCTTTTTTCCCCCTCTTCAATTGACTATTTTCATTGAGTGTAAATGTAGTGTAAACTAAACTTTTTCCATGATTTAAACCATTTATCCTTCGTCAACGGCTCAATGCACGGTCCACACCACACCACACAGGAGGGACCGGGTAGGGACAGAAATTAGAGCCAGAGACTTCCATCTCTTTGGGGTGTTTACGCGTTGTTGGATAACATTGGCCCTTTCCTCGAAATTTCATTTGAAAATAGAGGAAGGCTTCTCATAAAAAGTGGTTGGCCTTTGTATATTTGTATGTGAAAGCAATTCTTACTCAGTTCAAAGAGAACAAATATGATGAGCTTGGTAATCCAAATTCTGATGCAGCCAAAGATTTCGAGATTTGTGAGTTTTGGTTCCTCTGTTGTTGGACTGCTTTGTTACGCAATGAGCTCTTCCTTCAACCATCTATTTGGAAATTGGAATTTTTTAAAGATATTTGTTTATAGCGTTTTCAGCCTCATCATCTCCCTCATAGTTTTGTTTGCAAAGAAATGGAAACACTGGACAGGTCTCCAGTTCAAAGCTCACCTGGCATTTTTGGTTTTGACCATCACCTCACTGTATTCCTTTGTCTCTGATAAAAAGATGAATGGGAAACCAGATGCGTATAGCGTGATTTCATGTGCTGCCTTTGCTATCATGTCACTCAGTTTATCAAGGCAAACTCAGTGCGGATTCGAGATTGATCTTATGTATTTCTTTCTCGGATTTCTAATTGTACAACTCATGAAGATTAAATTGTTGTTAGCTGTTGTTGGAGTTACTTTCAGCTATTCACTCATCATTCTTCGTTCATATTTTCCTGCTGCTTCTCTACCTGAAATTGATCAGTACCCTGCACCTCAAGAAGTGCCTTCCGTCACCATTTTAGTGGATTCACCACAACTTGCCCTTACTGAGGCTGGTATCAAGCACAAGTTCACTACGAAAACGAAGCTGCAATAGGTCCCTGAATTATTTTACATTTTGCAGTTTGGTTCTTAGTGATTTTTATTGGTTTTGTTGACTTTTGAATTATTCTAGATTGTGTTTTATTCCATCGAGTTTGTGTGTCGTTTAAGTCCTGGACGTAGGCGTATCGTTTACAGCATGAAAGAGTATCGTTTGCAACATGTGATAGTATCGTTTGCAGCATGAGAGAGTATCGTTTACAACTTGTGAAAGTACCGTCTATAGCATGTGAGAGTATCGTTTATAGCATGTGAAAGTATCATCTGCTACATATAAGAGTATTGTCTAAGGAGCACCGTCTACAGTTGGTGGGAGTACCGTCTGTAGTCTCTAGTCCAGCAGACTAGTCTACCGTCTCTAATCAAAATGTGAATTCTGAATGCTCTGTTTTACCTCATCGTTGGAAATGTACTAGAACACAAAATCTATATTCCCCTCTATCCCTTTTTCCTTCGTTCTGTTTACTCCTTCTATTTCGTATGATTCTGTTGTGGTTAAGATAAGTAAAAAATTGGAAAAATAGAGATATCTCTTAGAGCACATTTCGGACATGCTATGTTTTTTAGCAAAATTCATTTTTATTTTGTTAAAGATATAAGTGGGTTGTTATGGGTTAAATTTGAATTATAAGGTATAAGTTTTGTTTGTTTTAAGTAGATAAGGTTAAGTAATAGAAGTTGTTATTATCTTTTGGGAGTTACTTTCGGTTTCTTTTCGTCTAGTATAAATATCAACACTTAGGCAATCATGAGAGTACCTGGACTTTCTTCTCTCTGCGACTGACCGTGACTTTTCCTCCTCCATTGAAGACCAAAAGTTCTTTCTTTTCTTCCTCCCTAGAGTTCAAAGGTGAGCAATTTCTTGTAGTGCTTGTGCATTCTCTAGCCCGATTATCATGAAAGGTTAAGATTTAACCATGGCTAAGATTGGTTCTGTTTCTATGTTTCTTCCCTCTCTTCCTTATTTTCTCAGAGTTTTGCCACGAATTCCAGCACTTCCTCCTATATCTTAGACGATTCTTCCTCTCGAGTTCTAGAAGTGCAAGTGTCGTTTTCTCTTCTTCTTGATCGAGCAAGACACACAAGGTTGGACGCAAAGCTTATGTGATTCTACATACGACGGTAAGAGTAACTCGGTCTTAGAAGAGTCGAGTCATATTTGGGTTTGTGAATGAATTTTTTGTGTTGGTTTGAATTGTTACATGTTGACTATTGGTTGATCCTAATTATTATTATTTGTTGATTGTTAATTATAGGATTGGAATATACCTACTTGCTAATATACCATGACTCTTTGGATTGATATTGAACTGTTGGTTCACTTTGACTATTGTTGTTCTTGTCATGGCATATGCATCTTTGTAGGATTTGAAATGTTGATGAGATGGTATTTTGTCCCATGAGATCTTCCTAAGGTGATGAAATGGTATTTTGTCCCATGTGATCTACCTTGAGGGCAGTGAGATGGTAGTTTGTCCCATGAGACCGTCTTGCCATAAAGGTGAATTTTTGGCCATAGTTAAGCATATAGTTATTTGTAGGACTAACAATCATATTTTCTTGCTGTATCGTCTGAGCTTTATAAAATTGATGTTTTCTTGCTGTATCGTCTGAGCTTTATAAAATTGATGTTTTCTTGCTGTATCGTCTAAGCTTTATAAAATTGATGTTTTCTTGTTGTACCGTCTAAGCTTTATAACATTGACGTTTACTTGTCGTTCTTGCTGTAACATCTGTGTTTTAAATAACTGATGTTTACTGTTGCTCATGCTATCTTGTTTGAGGAGTTAACCCTTTTTGCTTGTTTGTTTGTTGTTTGGGCGCTTAATGCCATAGATTGTCAGGATGGTGATCTACGTGATGATTGAATCAGTTTTCAAGTCGTGACTTGGAGAGACGTTGGGATTAATTAGAAGACATGGATGAATTGATGATAAGGAGTTAAAGGCTTTCATGATTTCAGCGTTTATTTTGTATTTCTTATGTTTTTTTTTGGGCACGTGTCGTGTGCAAACCTTAATATGTTTTTTTACTACTCTTAGTATCGTTTGTTAATAAGAAATGGGGAATATTATATCTATTAATGTAGACGCTATGTTTTGAGAAAATGAGTTTTGAGAGAGGTTTTATAAAAAAATTTCGTAAATTACTAATGTGACTTCTGACCCAAAATTGGGGCGTTACACATCGTCTGCTCCATACTATTGCAGACGATGCTGCATCGTCTACATCGGTATTTTTGGTAGAGAGCCCACGCATGTGCATGGCATTCTAGCGCACATGCGTGGCCCACGCATGAGTGCGGAATCTCTTGCGCACATGCGCAAGAATGAAGACGATCAGAGGCATTGAGGCAGGGAGCTCACGCATGTGCGTGGCTTTGCCGGTGCACATGCGTGCGGACGTTAATTTAGCTGTTTTGTTATTGTTTCTGCTTTAAGACAATATCTATTTAAATTATGATCTGATTTATTGGGGGAATTGTGATTGGATTTAATGGGATATTATCTTGTAATATCTGGATCATTAGAATCCTTATATATCTTGTAACATTGTAACCCTAAAGCTTAATCCAAATGATAACAGAGCTATAGCTACTCTATAGCCGCAGAGGTAAGCTTTATTGACCGAACTGCTGATAAAGGTTTTTTCCTTGATTATACTACTTTGGAACTTAACCCTTAAGGTTCAATCGTAGTAAGCAGATACAGGTTTTATCGTCCTCTGAGAGGTGTAATACTTATGTCGTTCAATGGTTAGCAAACTTAAATGATGGTTTCACAAAAGATTGATTGTTTATACATGAAAATATAAATGAAAACAAGTGAATTGATGGAGAAACAACAAGAATGATAAGCTTGCTGGGATTTAACTTCATTGATTGACCTTTTTGCATTCTAGTGATTCTCATAAAAACCAAACCTAAGCATATGATTCATCTACACCAGTTTAACCCTACTTCATTGATGTCTCGCGTGAGTTGATAGCAATAACTCTCTAATCCTAAACATTGATGTCTCACATGATTAAGAAAGATACTTATCATGAAGTTTCGGTGTTTAAGTGACTAACAAACCTAACTCTATGTCTAGCAATTAGGATTATTAGATGATTAACTCTAGTTCAAACTCAAAACGTTGTAGCTTCCTCTCACAAGTCGAATCAAGCAAAATACCCTAGGTGATCAATCTAAGGTATAGCATGAAGATCAAGAGAAAACCAAGCCTCCTCCCCAACCTCCTAAGCCTCTGATTCTGTTTCTCTCTCTCTTTTTGTTCTCAGTCCTCGTTGCTCTTCTGTCAAGGAAAAGAAGTCTATTAATAGGCTTCTACGACCAAAACTTCGTCCTTGGGTTTCCTAAACCGCATTAGCCTGTTGCTGGTCGTTAGCTGCTGTGAAGTAGACGATGAAAGTAGCAGACAAAGGAAACAGTAGACGATAGGGATGTAGACGATGGTTTTTGAAGACGATGGAGCAGGAAAGAGAAGACGATATAAGCAGTAGACGGTGAAAGCAGCAGACAATGGAAGTAGCAAACGATGGAAGCAGCAGACGATGGAAGCAGCAAACGATGGAAGTATTGCAATTTTTCACTTTAAACTTTGATTCTTCATGAATTTCTTCCCTGCATCAAAAGTCCAAGTTAAATACATGAAATAACTAATATTTACACTATTTATAAGCTAAATATAAGTATTTAATAAATTAATTACTTTGAGGGATTAAATGATCAATAATTCAAGCATATAAGTCAAATAAGTGTCTGAAATGATATCCAAATATACGTAAAAATGACACTTATCAACTCCCCCTAACTTAGCAGTTTGTTTGTCCTCAAACATAAGGTAAAGACTATAATCAAAAAGCATGGCTGAAAATTTTTCAAAGCTCAAATTCCAAGATCTCAAACAAATTGAATCAATGATCCAAAACAGAAACATGATGCCCACAATAGAATGCACAACATTGATACAACTACTTATCCAACCTGAAACTCAATAGGCACACATTCAATCACTATGAACCAGGGAATCACTCAATTAAGCTAAGATATAGCATGTGAATCAAGCAAGGTTAGTGTTTCACTCATATGCATCACTGAATCACAGAAGTCAAGATTGTTACTTGTCTCCGCAATCTTCAAAGTCACATGTTCAATCAAGGATCACTAAGGACTTTTCAGGGTTGTAATGAGGCTTGGCTTCAAAGAATTTGGTTTTTCAGGATATGCAAAGAAACTCAACAAGCCTAAGAGAGCAATCAAAGCTTAATTTCATGAAATTCACTCCCCTCAACTTGCTTTTAACCAATTCTCCGAATTTGATAAAGGTTTTTTCCCTTGATTATACTGCTTTGGAACTAAACCCTTAAGATTTAGTCATAGCAAGCAGATACAGGTTTGTCGTCCTTAGGGATTGTGTGAACATTAGTTCCACCAGTTAAATATTTGTTTTGAGCGGATAAAAAGATGCTTGAGAATATTTTTTTTGTGCTTTTTAAATATAACGAAAAGCAATAAAAGAAGGTTTACAGGGATAACAAAGAAGAATGTGTATTCAGAAATGCATTCACATAATCATCTAATTGTTTTCAACTCAAAAACTTCTGTAAAAGTTCACTTCATCTATGATGCCGAGAGCTATCCACCTAACTATCCCTAGCCTGGGTGAATCTATCAATTGAAATTCCTAGACGTAATCTCTTACCATCTAGAAAACCCAAAAGGAACTATACAACTCAGCTTCTCTCTCAAAGACATTCCCAATGACCAATCTATCATAACACAAGGTATCGTAGGCTTGCGAATCCCTGTTGTCACCCCAGAAACTCCTGTTAGATCTTAGAACCCCACCTGTCACGTGGAAATCCACTATTGTTCCTACCCAAGATATTCGCACCCTAAGACAACTAGTTCATTGAGTGGTTTCTCTCTTGAACCGGACCCGCAATTATCTCTCGATCTCATGCTAGTCCATAGAAATCTAACACAAATCACCAATACTTAAAGTGCAGAATGTAAGACTTGAATATAGTGTTGTGACCTAAGACATAGGCGTCTACTTTCATTGATCTAAGTATACACCAATTCATATCAATCTCTCGGTCTATTTATAAATTAGTGAAGCCCATTTGGTTATCAATTGATTAGTTAGAAGCATGAAGTGCAAAGAGAAACACCATACATGAACGATTTTCTTTTTCATCAATTAATAAGTTTACAACAATCAAAGAATCAAGTTATACAATCTAAATACAAAAATCGAAAACAACATATACAAGGGATAGGAAAGGAAGAGGCGAAACCCAAAGAACAGCGACGGAACCACAACCATTGAAACTATCCCAAGCTTTCCATGGCCTTCTAGAGGTTGTCATTGTCCTCCTGCGGCCCACCATCGCTTCGGAGCTCCGCTCCTTCAATCCTAAACCCAGTGACCCTCCTAAATGATTCTCTGCTTCCTCTATTATGCTTTTCAAAGAAAAATAGGAGAAGCCCCGAGAAGATCTGATTTCTGGCCCTGGAATAGTTGTAGACGGTGGAAGTAGTAAACGATGGAATAGATAGACAATGGAACAGTGGATGATGGGGAAGTGGACGATGGAATAGTTGTAGATGGTGGATGTAGTAAACGGTGGAAGTAGCAGACGATGAGGCAGTAGACGATGGGGAAGTTGCAATATTTTCACTTTAAACTTGGATTCTTCATGAATTTCTTCCCTGCATCAAAAGTCCAAGTTAAACACATGAAATAACTAATATTTACACTATTTATAGGCTAAAATTAAGTATTTACTAAATTAATTACTTTAAAGGATTAAATGATCAATAATGCAAGCATATAGGTCAAATAAGTGCCTAAAATGATATCAAAATATACGTAAAAATGACACTTATCAACTGCGTGAGCAAAGATTCTTGTGTCTTTCTACTCCTATTTCTCTAAAGTTACTTTGTGCAATCCGAGTGTTTGTGCTAACAATTGGTATCAGACGACAATGACTTCTGGCGGTGCAAAATTCAATGTTGACAAGTTTAATGGAATGGGCAATTTAGGTTTATGGCAACAGAGGATCAAGGATTTGTTGGCTCAATAAGAATTGCAGAAGGTGCAACGCGAGGAGAACCCGATGGGTATGTCAGACATTGATTGTGTAGAGATGCAAGAGAAGGCTGCATGATTGATACGTCTATGCGTTTCACATGAGGTGATATATCATATCGCGGATCTCACGACTCCGAAGGCCGTTTGGGACAAATTGGAGAGCCATTATCAGTCCAAAACATTGATGAACAAGTTGTTCGCAAAGAAAAGGCTTTACCGTCTGAGGATGCAGGAGGGAAGTGATTTACAACACCATGTCAACCACTTCACCACGATAGTTGCGGATTTGCTGAGGCTTGGGGTGAAGATTGACGATGAGGACAAAGCAGTTATTTTGTTGTGCTCTTTACCGGGTTCCTATGTTCACTTAGAGACTAATATTACATACGGGAAGGACGCTATCACGCTTGATGCCATCACGTATATACTCTTGTCTCACTCCCAAAGGAGACATAACGTAGATGAGGGAATTTAAGGTGAAGGTCTGTTTATAAAGGGAGGTCAAGATCGTGGAAGGAACAAGGGTATGTCTGTAGGGAAGAAGAAGCATTCTAAATCCAAGCAGAAGAAGTCAGTAGAGTGTTTTAACTGCAAGCAGTTTGGTCACTGGAATAAGGATTGTCTGAATCCTTCTAGTTCTGAAAACGTGGCTCAGACTGATGATTCCGACAGTGAAGGAGATATGCTTAGTGTTTCATCCGGCAAATTCATAGATGTATGGATTCTTGATTCTGGATGCTCTTACCATATGATGCCGCACCTGGAGTGGTTCAGTTCATTCAAGGCAGGCAGTTTTGGATTTTGCTATTTAGGTGATGACAAAACATGTGATATCACCGGAATAGGAAAAATCAAAATTGCTATGGATCATGGTGGCTCGCGTATTTTGGGTAATGTGAGGCATGTTCCAAATTTGAGGAAGAATATGATTTCTTTGGGTACTCTACAGGAGAATGGTTACTCTTTTCGTTCTGATGGAGGTAAAGATATCCTGAAGGTTTGCAAAGGTACATTGACAGTGATGGTTGTAAAGCGTACTGCAGGGAATATTTACCACTTGTTGGGGAGCACCATTGTAGGTGATGTTGCATTAGTTGAAACTGACAATGATGCAACTAGGCTCTGGCACATGTGTCTGGGTCATCTGAGTGAGAAGGGGATGATGGCACTTCAAAAGAGGGATATTTTGAAGAGTGTTCATAGCTGCAAGATGGACTTGTGCAAGTATTGCGTATTAGGAAAATAGTGTCGTGTTCGTTTCAAGACCGGGAAGCATGAAACAAAGGGAATCCTTGATTATGTTCATTCAGACGTGCGAGGGCCTACTAGGGAGGCTTCCATTGGAGGTTCTAAGTACTTTGTTACATTTATTGATGATTTTTCTCGAAAAGTTTGGGAGTTTTTCATGAAGCACAAATCTAAAGTTTTCAAGAAGTTCAGATTATGGAAGGATGAGGCAGAAAATTAGACAGGGAGGAAAATCAAGTATCGGTGGTCAGATAATGAGACAGAATACGCTGATGCAAAGTTCAAGAAGTTTTGTCAGGAATACGGAATCCAGAGGCATTATTCAGTTAAGAAAGCACCACAGTAGAATGGTGTTGCTGAGAGGATGAATCGATCTCTCACAGAGAAAGCAAGGTGTCTTCGGTTGCGGGAAGGACGGTCTATAGGTTTTTGGGCAGAGGCTATGAACATGGCATGCTATCTATTCAAAAGGTCTTCGAGAGCTTCATTGGATGAAAAGGTTGCAGATGAGGTGTGGGTAGGTAATCCCATTAATTAAGAAAATTTGAGAATTTTTGGGTGTCCATCTTATGTGCATATATCCAGTGATGAGCGATCCAAATTGGACCCCAAATCCAATAATTGTATTTTTCTTGGTTACACCAAGGGTGTGAAGGAGTTTAAATTATGGGATCCAGCTTTGAAGAAGTCAATTCATAGTAGAGACGTTGTATTTGATGAATAGTTCATGTTGAAGCAGTCAGATTCTACTGAAGAGACTACTTCAGAGGTTGAAAATTCCACTACTGGGAAGATTCAAATTGCTATAGAGCCATTGAAGACGACGCAACATCATCTACAGCACTATGCAGCAGACGATGCAGCATCGTCTACACCACTCAATCCGATGCAAGTAGTACACAATCAGCAAGCAGGCGATGCAGGTTCTGATTCTGAAACAGAAGATGTACCAGTTGATTCAGGTGGAGCACCAGATTATAACCTTGTGCGTGATAGGGAGCTCCATCGGGTAGTACAACCAGTTAGATATGAGTTTGAAGACTTATATACATATGCTCATCTTACCAGTTCTGGAGATCCATCTACTTTTCGTGAGGCTATGGCTAGCCAAAAGCGAGATAAGTGGATGGGTGCTATGGTGGAGGAGACGGAGTCCTTGAAGAAGAATCAGACATGGGATCTAGTTCAGCTTCCTCCAGGAAAGAGAGCCATTGGTTGCAAGTGGGTGTACAAGAAGAAGCCTTTAGTAAAAGAAAATGAAGGGGAAAAGTTTAAGGCTCGTTTAGTATCAAAGGGATATTCACAGCGGATGGGGATTGCTTATGATGAAATTTTCTCTCCGGTTGTTAGGCACACTTCTATCAGGACAGTACTAGCCTTGGTAGCATATAGAGACATGCACTTAGAGCAGATGGATGTGAAGATGGCGTTCCTCCATGGTAATTTAGATGAACAATTGTACATGTAGCAGCCTGAAGGATTCATTGTTTCCGGTCAGAAAAAAACTAGTATGTAAATTGAAGAGGTCTTTGTATGGGTTGAAACAGTCACCAAGGTAGTGGTACAAGAGGTCTGATTCATACATGCTGAGGATTGACTATAGAAGGTGTGACTATGATTGCTGTGTTTATGTTAGGAGACTTGATGATAATTCTTATATTTTCTTGTTATTGTATGTGGATGATATGTTAATTGCTGCTAATCATTTTCATGATGTGAGTGATCTGAAAACCAAACTGGGTAGGGAGTTTGACATGAAAGACTTAGGAGATGCTAAGAAGATTCTTGGAATGGAAATTCACAGAAACATAGGAGCTAGAAAATTGAGGCTTTCTCAGAAGAGCTATGTTGAAGGTGTGTTAGATAGATTCGACATGAGCAATCCGAAAGCTCTGAGTACTCCATTGGAAATCATAAGCTCTCAGTGGATCAGTGTCCAAAGACAGCTGAGGAAGTCAAAGGTATGTTGAAAATTCCTTATGTCAGTGCAGTTGGTTGTTTAATGTATGTTATGGTCTACACTAAACCAGATTTGGCACAAGCTGTGAGCTAAGTCTGCAAGTTTATGTCCAAAACAGGGAAGCGTCATTGGGAGGCAGTCAAGTGGATACTCAGGTACTTGAAAGGTAAAACAGGTCATGGGATTATGTTCAGTAGTGAGCAAGGTGATCCTAGAGTTGTGGGATATGTTGATTCCAAATATGTAGGTGATGCTGACAACAGAAGGTCTACAACAGGGTATGTGTTTACTTTGGTAGGTGGACCAATTTGCTCGAAGTCGTTAGTTCAATCCATAGTGGCTTTGTCTACAACTGAAGCTGAGTACATGGCTGTAACCGAATTAGCAAAAGAGGCATTATGGCTTACAGGGTTAGTGATAGAGTTGGGTGATGAGAAAGGTGGAGTTCGGTTGCATTGTGAGAGTCAGAGTGCCATTTTCTTGGCAAACAATCAGGTTTATCATGCTAGGACAAAGCATATTGAAGTGAGATTTCACAAGATCAGAGAGTTTCTTGTGTCAGGACAGATGCGACTTGAGAAGGTTCATATTTCTGAGAATGCAGCTGATATGTTGACCAAGCTAGTCACCAGTGACAAGTTCAAGCATTGCTTGGATTTGTTACATGTTTCACGGTGTTAAAAGGATGGGGAGAACAATCCCGGAAGTTGAGATTCTAAAATTAAGCAATTGATCTTCATAAGGGTTTGAGAATTCATCAAGGTGGAGATTGTTGAGTTTGTCTCATTAGGAAAAGGAAGCTGCATCGTCTGTATGCACTGTTTGCTGCATAGTGGTGCATCATCTGCTCCATAGTACTGCAGACGATGCTGCATTGTCTACAGAGGTGTTTTTGGCAGAGAGCCCACGCATGTGCGTGGCATTCCTGCGCACATGCGTGGCCCACGCATGAGCGTGGCATCTCCTGCGCACATGCGCAAGAATGAGGACGATCAGAGGCATCGAGGCAGGTAGCTCATGCATGTGCATGGCTTTGCCGGCGCACATGCGTGCGAACTCCGTTAATTTAGCTGTTTTGTTGCTATTTCTGTTTTAAGCCAATATCTTTTTGGGTTAATGTTTCAACAGGTCCCTGAAGTTGTACCGAAATTTGTGTTTGGTCCCTCCCCAGAAAAATGAAGTTTAGTGGCGGTCAAAAACAGCCAGTAATTCTAAAAAAACCGCCACTAAACGTCATTTTTCCGGGGAGGGACCAAACACCGATTTTGATACAACTTCAGGGACTTGTTGAACCATTAACCCTATCTTTTTAAATTAGGATCTAATTTGTTGGGGGGATTTTAATAGGATTTAATAGGATATTATCTTGTAATATCTGGATCATTAGAATCCTTATATATCTTGTAACACGGTAACCCTTAAGCTTAATCTGAATGATAATGGAGCTATAACTACTCTATAGCCGCAGAGGTAGGCTCAATTGGCCGAGCTGCGTGAACAAAGATTCTTGTGTCTTTCTACTCCTATTTCTCTAAAGTTATTCTGTGCAATTCGATTGTTTGTACTAACACCGTTGTTGGAGTTACTTTCAGTTATTCACTTATTGTTCTTCGTTCATCTTTTTCTGCTGCTCTACCTAAAATTGATCAGTACCCTGCACCTCAAGAAGTGCCTTCCGTCATAGTTTTAGTGGATTCACCACAACTAGCCCTTACTGATATTGCTGGGATCAAGCAGAAGCTCACTACTTGTTTGAAGGGGCTTCAACATCATGATTTGAATATGGGGAAATTGCTTTTGGAGAGGGTCAAGGAATACCTTGAAGATAACTCTGAACTGGTGCTGACACGGGAAAATATTGATGAATTTCACAAAATTGGCAAGTTGATGGTGGATGCAGGGTTTGAGAAAGAGTTTTCTTCCATGTACTGCAGCTGGCAGGAGGAATGTGTTGGTCTCAGACACCTGAATTGCACAGAGTAACTTTAAGAGAGAAAGTGATCGAAAGCACACAGAAATCTTTGTTCACACAGTTTGACCAACTTTCTCTACATCTGCGGCTATAAATGGCTATAGCACCGTTTCATTCAACAATAAGAACGAACAATAGGGTTCTAGTGTTACAGCATATTAATACTAGGATATAATGCTAAACGACAGTGTCTTAATTATATCCTAACGCAATCCTGTCTACCAATTAGATTCTAGATTACACGGATATTACGGAGTAAGTGCTCGTTAGCTCTCTTCAACTGACCACGTAATAACTCTAACCAAACGAGGCCTAGCAGCTCCAGACAGAAAAACTCTTACGTGTCATTTGCAGACGAACTCTGCGGACGATCTCACAGCTCCAAGCCAGACGATCTCCTAGAGTCTCCAGCCAGACGAGGACCTAGTATCCAATACCAGACGAGGCCAGTATAATGAGCTATTGATAGGGAAAATCGCAAGTGTACGATTCTATATCGCGTAATAAAAAGATCGAACCCAAGGGATAGGTGTTCTTATTAGTATAAATTTTAGTACTTAAGCAGAAGAATAAAAAGATGAAAATATGAAGTTTGTTTGTCTTTAGAACAAAGATATAGCAATGGCATAAAATGATAAGAAATGAGATATAAGCTCACCAAAAATGATATTCTCCATAAAAACAAGAAAGCTCAATAATCCTGCCTATCATTCAAATCAAAACTGAAGTAAAGCAACCAAGTGATGTTGAAGAGATTTTTAAGGTTGTAACTTGGCCAAAGGGTTGAACAATTCAAGGTGTGGATTTCAAGAAATTGGAAACTCTAGTGGCTGACTCAGAAACAGTTGTTAAGTGATTTTTCTTGACTTAGAGCTTAAACAAATTAACACAAGGGTTCTCTCAATTTTTCTCTTTTCTTCTTTTTTTTTTTTTTTTTTTTTTGAACAAAGTAGTGGAATGTATGGGATGAATGACTTGAATTTTACTCCCCTCATACTCTTTCTCACCCCACTACTTCATTATTATTCCTAAGGCACATACCTTATTTTTTCCAACCTTTTTTCTTTATTTTTTAGAGAGAAACCCACAAACATAGCTCTAGCAATTTAGCACATGAATCACAATAACAACTTTAAGAATTATCACACAAAGTAGGCTCCAAAGAATGACTCTTTTAAGGCTCAAAAGGGGCTACTAGTGGATATAACATTTCAAGCAAAAATCTGAGTTTTCAAAAATGCCTATAATCTCTTCTCAACTCACAAAGTGTACAAAACTCCAATCAACATGCAACACAAGGCAGAAAAATTTCACAATCAAGAATTCAGAGTCCTCAGCTCTCAGAAAAAGATAGGGTAAGTGGTACCCTTTTTAGAACTCAGAAAAAGAATTTGCCAACAACCAAAACAATCAAGATATCAAAAATCCTTTCTACAGCATGCAATCCTAACTGCTTAAAATCATAGAATTTTTTCATAAAGCAGCTCAATCAGATAAAACATTTCACAAAGCTATAGCAACATTCAGAATGGATAAAATACTCAAGACTCATGCAAAAAAGAAAACAGAAAAAACTAAACTAAAAATAAAACTAAAAACTACAAAAAGAAAAACAAAAACTAAGAAGCTGGTATAGTAACAAATTTTCCACAAAGGTCCAAGGGAACCTCAATGTAAAAATCAAATTGAACACTTAAGTTCAAGAGGGTTCTTCCTCCTTTTGGTACCTATCCTGTAACATTGAACAAACAAAAAGTCTCACAAGCAAAAGCTTGCTTGACTTGTTAGTTCCAAAATCAGCACAAAAGATCATGGGTTGAAAAATTGTGTCCACCTTTAAAAACAAGAATTCTTGAGTTTCCCAAAAATTAAAACCAGTGTAGAAACAAGGGAAAACTCATAGAATTTAAAAACTTCAGAAAATGGTGAACACAAAATTTATTAAAAACTAAAAACAGCAAATAAAAACAAAAACATCAAACTGCCCGAGCTCCAGCGCTTGGGCGTTGGGGATGCCAACGCTTGGGCGCTGGATAAAAGCAAAAACTGGGCAATCAGAGGTGTAAAGAAGGGGCCTAACGCTTGAGCGTTGGCCTCCAGCGCTGGAGCGCTGGCCTCTCCTGCAGCAAAAACATGAATTTTTTTTTTCTTTTATTTATTTACAAGAGTTGTGCAGAAATTTAAATGACAAAAATTTAAACTATCCTAAGTTGGGTTGTCTCCCAACCAGCTCAATGTTTAGGTCCGAGATAGACCCTTCCACTAATTACTTTCAACCGGGGTCTATTACAAAATTCATTAGACCCCGCAAATCATGCATATTTTGGCACAAGTACAACATAGTGCCCAATGAATTTTCAGCTAGCAAGGCAACAACATTCAAATTAAAAATGGAAGGAATAAATAAATTTTCCCTTCCTTGTTCTTTTCCTTGCCATTGTGAACCTATAGCATAGGTTCCTTGAGGCTCTTCTTCCTCCATCTCCAATTTGTCTTCAAAGACAAATTCTACAATGAAGGTTGCTTTCACCTCCTCTTTTTGAACCACGAGTTCATTTTCATGAACAAGTGGTTGTTGTTCATCCCCGGGCTGCCTCATTAGAATGCCTTGTATCTTTACTTGTAGAATCTCCCTGGCCTTACATTCTTGCTCAGGACTTGGCAAAAATCCGGTTTTTCTCTTGCAATCTAAATCGGAGTAAAACTCGTCAATTAGAGTGAAGATATCCTGCTTCGTCTTCTCATATTCCTTTTCTACCTCAGCCCGGATTTTTGCCTCCTGTTGTTCGAATTTTTCAGCCATAATTCCTGACAATACTCAGCAAACAAAATTAGCAGCACCAGTTCATCACAATTTTTTTATATATATTTTTTTATAAATTTTTTTTTTATATATAAATATATAAACAAGAAGTACTAAATAAAATAAAAATAAGAACTTGAAAGAACCTATCCCCGGCAACGGCGCCAAAAACTTGATAGGGAAAATCGCAAGTGTACGATTCTATATCGCGTAATAAAAAGATCGAACCCAAGGGATAGGTGTTCTTATTAGTATAAATTTTAGTACTTAAGCAGAAAAATAAAAAGATGAAAATATGAAGTTTGTTTGTCCTTAGAACAAAGATATAGCAATGGCATAAAATGATAAGAAATGAGATGAGAAGAATTTAAGCTCTTGGGTTGATTTACATAATTTATAAAACATGCTAGAAAACTCTTACTAAATTTCTGAACTTTAAATTCATATTCATGGTGCTATAGCCTAAATTTCTACATCCTAATAGCCTTAAGAAATGTAGAACTTTCTTACCTAATTACTAACTCCATAGCCTTGGTTATTAGTTAATTAGAGAAGAAGATGAAGAAAGAATCCGGGCCAACACAAATTTACGTAGATCCTTATAACCTTAAGAAATGCAAACATATAACCTTTTTTATTTCCTATTTCCCTTACTACTTACCAAATGGCCTTATGACATAAGTAGAAAGCAAGAAATCTTTTGATCACAAGATTAATGAAGAACAAAGAAATAAAACATGAATTGAAGATATTATTCAGAAATGTAGAAGAAAACTAGTACATGAATTATAAACTAAAACAACCCAAAAACTTAAAAAGAATTTAGCCAAGCATGGCTAAAGGAGACATTGAATTACCCTGGATAGGAGCTCAAATATGGCTTCCCACAAGTCCTAGGAACAATGCTCAAGAGGGAGAAAGAGAGAATACTTGTTGTATTCTATAGAAGGTGTGTTTTACAAGTGAGGAAAAGGCCCCTATTTATAGTAAAAAAAATCAATGGTGGAGGAGTTGATGGCCATTATGGCCTTCATTGGCCGCCAATTAACTTTTGAAAACTCCTTCCCACTACCATCAATTCTCCACTCATCCTTTAATCCTTATTTTCCATGTGCTAATTTGAAGAGAGTTGCTTCATATTCTTCTTTTCCACTTTTGGTCCTCTCTTGGTTAGCACTTCAATTCTGGCCCTTTAATTCTCTCAATCTTCACTTTTAGTCCTCCACTCTTGAAATTTCACATTTTGGACCTTGATTTCCTGAAACTTTACAAAGTGGTCCCTGGACAAAAATGATAACTAAACCAGCTTTTCCTAAAAATATAAAATTGCTATAAAAATTCCTAAAAATATAAAATAAAGCTAGAAAATCTAATAAAATCTAAACTACATGCAAAATGCAAAATAAATATAAAATCTATATAAAAAGACTAAAAAACCTATATGTGACTCAAAAATAATAAAATAAAAAGACTAAAAATAGCCTAAAAACATCATATAAAATCCACTCATCAGCTATACTCAACAATCTCCACATTGGTGAATTTTCAAACCCTTGTGAAGATAAACCGCTTCTTCTCAGAATCTCGATTTTTCGGATTGCGCTCCCCATATGCTTAACACTTAGAAATGTGTAGTAGTTCCAAGCAATGCTTGAACTTCTCGTTAGTGACTGGTTTGGTCAACATATCTGTTGCGTTTTCAGATGTGTGAACCTTCTCAAGTCGTATCTGCCCCGATACAAGCAGCTCTCTGATCTTGTGAAATCTCACATCAATGTGTTTCGTCCTTGCATGATACACTTGATTGTTCACCAAGAAAATGGCACTCTGACTATCGCATTGCAGACGAACTCCACCTTGCTGCTTCAGCCACAGCTATGTACTCAGCTTCAGTTGTGGACATTGCCACTATGGATTGGACAGACGACTTCCACAATATAGGTCCACCAGCCAAAGTAAAAATATACCCTATTGTAGACCGTCTGTTGTCAATGTCACCTGCATAGTCAGAATCAACATATCCACCAACTACTGGATCACTTTGTTCCCTACTGAACATTATCCTGTGACCAGTTGTACCCTTTAGGTACCTGAGTATCCACTTGACTTCCTCCCAATTATGTTTCCCTGGTCTCGACATAAACTTACAGACTTGGCTCACAGCTTGTACCACGTCAAGCCCGGTCTAGTGCAAACCATAGCGTACATTAAACAACCAACAGCACTGGCGTAAGGAACTTTCGACATACCTTCGACCTCTTCAGCTGTCTTTGGACATTGATCAACAGAGAGCTTGAAGTGATTTGCTAATGGAGTACTCACAACTTTTGAATTGCTCATGTCGAATCTGGCTAACACGTCTTCAACATAGATTTTCTGAGAAAGCCACAGCTTTCGTGCTCGTCTGTCCTTGTGAATCTCCATTCCAAGAATCTTCTTAGCAGCTCCTAGGTCCTTCATGTCAAAATCCTTTCCCAGCATGGTTTTTAAATCACGCACGTCACTTGAGTGATTAGCAGCAATCATCATATCATCCACGTACAGTAACAAGAAAATTATTGAATTATCATCAAGGCTCCGAACCTAAACACAAAAGTCATAATCACACCTTCTGTAGCCAATCCTTTGCATGTATGAGTCAAACCTCTTGTACCACTGCCTTGGTGACTGCTTCAACCCATACAGAGACTTCTTCAATTTACATACCAGATTCTCCTGACCGGACTCAACAAATCCTTCAGGTTGCTGCATGTACAATTGTTCATTTAGATTACCATAAAGAAACGCGTCTTCACATCCATCTGCTCTAAATGCATGTCTCGAGATGCTACAAGGGGCAACACTGCCCTTATAGAAGTGTGTCTAACCACTGGGGATAATATCTCATCATAATCTATCCCCTTTCGCTGTGAATAGCCCTTTTCTACTACACGAGCCTTGAACCTTTCCCCTTCATTTTCTTTTAATGGTGGCTTCTTCTTGAACACCCACTTGCAGCTAATTGCCCTCTTCCCTTCCGGAAGTTCGACGAGATCCCACGTCTGATTCATTTCCAGGGACTCCATTTCCTCCACCATAGCACCTACCCACTTCTCTCGGTCTTGGCTATCCATAGCCTCACGGAAAGTGGAAGGATCTACAGAACTTGTAAGAAGAGCATAAGCAGCTATGTGTTCAAACCCATATCTGAGTGGTGGTCCTTTCGGACGAGACTCCCTATCACGCACAAGAAAATAATCTTGCACTCCACCTGAATCAGCTGGCTCGTCTTCTGACTCACTGTCCGAATCTGCAATGGCCTGCACATTGGGCGTCGTCTGCCCAGGACTGTGGGGACCAGACGTTCCTGCATCATCTGATGCATCGTCTGCCAGATGAGGTTGCGTTCATCTGGTTGGCTCGACAACAATCTGAATCTTCCCAACAATGGAAGTTTCAGCCTTCGAAGTAGTCTCTTCCCTTGGATCTGACTCCTTCAGCATGCACTGTTCATCAAATACAACATATCTACTATGAACTTCCTTCTTCATCACTGGAGATATGCATGTAAGCTGGACAACCAAAAATCCTCAGATTATCTAGGTTAATTGGCTTACCTGTCCACACTTCTTCTGCAACGTTTCCATCCAATGAAGCTCTTGGAGACCTGTTTATAAGATAACATGCCATGCTCATTGCTTCTGCCCAAAAACCCTTTGACAATCCTGCCTCCAACCGAAGGCACCTTGCCTTCTCTATGAGGGATCTATTCATCCTCTCAGCAACACCATTCTGCTGTGGTGTTTTCTTCACTGAATAATGCCTCTGGATTAGGGATGGCAACGGGTAGGGTCGGGTGCGGGTTTAACCATACCCGAACTCGAACCCAAAATCATATGCCCAAACCCAAACCCAAACCCTGTTCAGGTAGAAAAACCATACCCGAACCCGAACCCGTTGGGTTTCGGGTTCCCCATACCCGAAATCATACCCGCGGTAAACAAAGGGAAACCATAAAAAACCTGAAAACCCGACCCATACCCCGAACCCGATTACTAATGCAGTAGCAGCACCATCTTCATAATGATTTAAAAAATGACTCTAGAAGCCAATTCAAAATTCCATATTCAAGATCATGAATATATATAAAGATATATATTCAGAAACTTGAAAGTTGAAACAATGAAATCCTAGTAATCACTACTAAAGTACTAATATATATATATATATATATATATATATGTATATATATATATATATAAAGATATTTTAGTAATTTAATATATAGAGATCGGGTTTCGGGTAGGGTTCGGGTAGGGTTTCACCATACCCAAACCCAAACCCGAATAGTACTTTCAGAATCGGGTAAAACTCGAACCCAAACAGAACGAGTTTTACCCGTAAATTTGGGTCGGGTCGGGTACCCACGGGTATGAGCTTTTTTGCCATCCCTACTCTGGATCCCGTGTTCCTCACAAAACTGCTTGAATTTTGCATCTGTGTATTCTGTCCCATTATCTGACCGTACATACTTGATCTTTCTCCCCTTCTGGTTTTCCACTTGTGCTTTCCACAATCTGAACTTGCTAAACACTTCAGACTTGTGCTTTAGGAAATAAACCCAAACCTTCCTTGAGAAGTCATCGATGAATGTAACAAAGTACCCGGAACCCCCAATGGAGGCCTCCCTAGTGGCCCCCCAGACATATGAATGAGCATAGTCGAGGATTCCCTTTATTTCATGCTTCCCGGTCACGAAACGGACACGACACTGTTTGCCCAACACGCAAAACTTGCAAAATTCCACCTTGCAGCTTCGAACACCCTTCAAAAGATTCCTCTTATGAAGTGCCATCAACCCCTTCACACTGGGGTGACCCAAACGCATATGCCAAAGCCTCGTTGCATCATTGTCAGCTTCTACTGATGTAACGTCACCTACCATGGTGCTTCCCAACAAGCGATAGATATTCCCTGCAGTCTGCTTTGTTGTCATTACTGTCAATTCACCCTTGCTCACCTTCATGGTATCCTTCCCACCATCAGAATGGCAGGAGTAACCATTCTCCTGGAGAGTACCCAATAAAATTAGATTCTTCCTCAAATCTGGGACGTTTCTCACATTACCCAGTATACGCGTGCCACCATGGTCCATAGAAATTCTAACTTGTCCGATTCCAGTGTTCTCACACGTCTGGTCATCACCTAGATAGACAAGTCCAAACAATCCCGCCTTAAACGAACTGAACCACTCCCGGTGCGGCGTCATATGGTAAGAGCACCCAGAATCTAGAATCTAAACATCTGTGCACTTGTCAGACGAGACACAAAGCATGTCCCGTTCACTACCAGAATCACTCGTCTGAGCTACATTTGCAGAGTTAGAGAGATTAGGGCAATCCCTCTTCTAGTGACCAACCTTCTTGCAGTTAAAACACTCTGTTGTGGCCCTCGTTTGCTTGGACTTAGAACGCTTCTTCTTTTCAACAGCTTTTCCCTTGTTCCGTCCATGTTCTTGTCCTCCTCCCTTAGCAAACAAACCTTCACCTTGATTATAGCCTTCCTTTGCCTTTTGCTTTCTCTGTGAGTGAGACAAAAGTGCAGACGTGATGGCGTCAAGCGTAATAGCATCCTTCCCATGCGTAAGAGTGGTGACCAAGTGCTCGTAGGAACTTGGTAACGAACACAGCAAAATAACCGCCTTTTCCTCGTCATCAACCTTCACCCCCAGTCTCAGCAAATCTGCAACTATTGTAGTGAAGTGATTAACATGTCTTTGAAGGTCACTTCCCTCCTGCATCCTCAGACTGTAAAGCCTCTGCTTTGAAAATAGCTTTTTCATCAACGTTTAGGACTGATATTGACTCTCTAACTTGTCCCAAACAGCCTTTGGAGTCGTGAGACCTGTGATATGAAACATCACCTCGTCAGAAACACAGAGACAAATCAGTCCTGCGGCCTTCTCTTGCATCTCCAACCAATCTATGTCTAACATCCCTGTTGGTTTGTCCTCTCGCTGCGCCTTTTGCAATCCTTGTTGAGCCAACAAATCCTTGACTATGCGTTGCCATAAATCGAAGTTTCTTGTTCCATTGAACTTTTCAACGTGGAACTTTGCTCCGCCAGTAGTCATTGCTGCTCTGATACCAATTGTTGGTCTCAAACACCTGAATTGCACAGAGTAACTTTAAGAGAGAAAGGGATCGAGAGCACACAAAAATCTTTGTTCACGCAGTTCGACCAGCTTTGTCTACATCTGCGGATATAGATGGCTATAGCATCGTTTCATTCAACAATAAGAACGAATGTTAGGGTTCTAGTGTTACAGCATATTTATACTAGGATATAATGCTAAACGGCAGTGTCTTAATTATATCATAACGCAATCCTAACACAATCTTATCTACCAATCAGATTCTAGATTACACGGATATTACGGAGTAAGTGCTCATTAGCTGTCTTCAACTGACCACATAATAACTCTAACCAAACGAGGCCTAGCAGCTTCAGGCAGACGAACTCTTACGTGTCAGTTGCAGATGAACTCTTCGGACGAACTCTGCGAACGATATCACAGTTCCAAGCCAGACGATCTCCTAGAGTCTCTAGCCAAACGAGGACCGAGTATCCAATTCCAGAAGAGGCCAGTATAATGAGTCATACTCAATAGAATGGTTGCGGAAGGTGTTGGAGGACATGCACAAGATGCAGGACCTTAATGATGAGATTGGATTTGGAAGATGGGTTAAAGCTTGTAATGTAGCTCTCAAGATACTTTTCCCCAACGAGCGTAGACTCTGCGACAGCATCTTCTTTGGCTTCTCCTCCGTGGCCGACCTCTCCTTCATGGAGATTTGCAGGAAGTCCGTAGTAGAGCTGCTGAACTTTGCCAACAGCGTCGCCACCGGAAGCCGGTCACCGAAGCGGCTGTTTAGAGTCCTCGATGTGTTTGAGACATTGTGTGACCTGATTTCCGAGTTTGAGTCTATGTTCTGATATCAGCACAGCATGTCGCTCAGGAACGAAGCTATCACAATTTGGAAGAGATTGGCGGAAGCAATTAGAGGGATTTTCATGGAATTTGAGAGTCTGATTCGTCAGGATCCGGCGAAGGCGGATGTTCCCGGTTGCGAGCTTCACCCGATTACCCGTCACGTGATGAACTACCTCTGTGTTGCAGTTCGGTCACGGCAGACACTGGAGCAGGTGTTTGAGGATTATGGGCATCCCTTGAAGGAATACCCCAAGCTTGATGATAGAGTGCCTTCATCTTCGTCTCTATCAGGGCAAATCAATTGGATTATGGAGCTGTTGGAGAAGAATTTGGAGGCGAAGTTCAAAATCTATGAGGACCCTGCTTTATGCTATGTTTTCTTGATGAACAATGTTAATAACATAGTCAGAGGACCAAAGACAGTGAATTGGGAACCCTTTTGGGGGTTGATTGGATTCGGAAACATATTTCAAAAGTGAGGCAATACCATGTGTTGTATCGAAGAAGCTCATGGTATAAGGTGTTGGGGTTTCTGATGCTAGACAATGGATCAATACCACCTGCTAGGTTAGCCAAGTCAATGAAAGAGAAGCTCAGGTTGTTTAACATGCTCTTTGAAGATATATGCAGGGTTCAGTCTTCCTGGTTTGTCTTTGATGAACAGTTTAGGGAACAAATAAGAATTTCCCTTGAGCAAATCGTGTTGCCTGCGTATCGGAACTTCATTGGGAGGTTTCAGAGTGTTCCAGAGCTTGTTAAGCATACTGATAAATACATTAAGTATGGAACAGAGGATATTGAAGCAAGGCAAAACGATTTGTTTCAGGGGAGCAGGGGATCAACTGGTAGCCGAAAATGAAGGTAATGTTGCTAGTATTTGTCTGTATGTATTTGTAGTGTAATTCAAAGTCAAAGTTTTGATCATCACAAAGGTAGTTGTAAGAGATTTCTGACCTTGTACTATAAATACAACTGAACCTTTTTCTGCTTAGAATCTAAATTAAGAGTTAGCTGAGTTGCAAAATTGAACAGTTTTGTTGAAAACTTGTAATGTTGAGGTGGTTCTTATTGGCCATTGCTTTCATAAATTCCATTGTGCAGTTTACTGAATCAACAGATTTAGCATGTTTTGATCAATTAGAATATTATGCAATCATGTCAGAATATTACACAATTAAAGCAATTGAATAAGGAAGTAAAATAGGAGCATATCAGAAGTAATTAGGGAAAGAATATTCTAATATTATTATGTATTATTATAAATTATTTACTACTAAAATTAGACCAGAACTTGTATTATAAATAAAAACCCCATGTACAATGGAAATAATGAAAATACAATAGTCTTTTTCCCTCATTTATTATTTCAATAGGATCATTTATGTAACTTTTTCAGTTTGGGTGTTCATGTTTTACATTTGCTTGGTTCAGATCCAAGGCCTTAAGGACTATATTTTTTTCGTTAGTAGAAAAATGATCAGAGTTTCTCAAGTGCTTTTTGTTAGTTCATAGGAGATTCATTTTGTATTTCGTGGTGTTTGACAAGACCGTGGAGCTAGTGGATTGTTCGAACTAAAAGAAGTGATTTCGGGTCGATGGAACTTGATTGGGGCCGGACAATATATGCTTTTTGTCTTCTGCTCTTGTTTGAATCTTAGCCCAAGAGAACTGATGTAACATAAGTACAGAACGAATCTTTAGTCACAACTTGTTGAAACAAGAACACCCTAGTTTGCACAGAGTGACAATGGAGAAAATAGGGAGGAGAGGATACAAAAATTTGTTCACGCAGTTCGGCCAACATGTCTATCTCTGCGGCTATAGGGAAGACATAGCTCCTTTCTCATTCATGAATAGAAAGCTTTTGTTCATGCAGTTCGACCTTCGTCTACCTCTGCGGCTGGTACCAAGTACCATGACATTTTTGGGGTTACAAAGTTACACGATATATATATAGGATTCTAATGATCCAGATATTACAATATAATATCTCATTAAATCCTATCATAATCCCCTCAACCAATCAGATCCTTGCAGCAGCGGATATTGCAGAGTCCTAGTGCTCATTAGCTGTCTTTGACTGACCACGTAATAACTTTGACTAGACGAGGCCTAGCAGCTCTAGGCAGACAATCACTTACGTGTCAATCTCACATGATCTCCACGGACGATCTCCATAGCTCCAAGCCAGACGAACTCTTCAGCCAGACGAACTCTCCGAGTTCCAGCCAGACGATCTCCTAGAGCCTCCAACCAGACGAGCTCAGCAGCTCTGAGCCAGACAAGCTCAGCAGCTCTGAGCCAGACTAGCGCCTAGTGTCCAATACCAGACGAGGCCAGTTTAATGAGTCATACTCAACAATATCCACCTTGGCAAATTCAACTCATGATTCCCAGCGCCCGTACGCTAAGATTGAGCCAAATTCCCAACAATCTCCACCTTGGTGAAATCTCGAGCCCTTCTGAGATGAGCCAAAACTCAACACAACTAACTCTAGAAATAGAGTTATAATATAACATACACTGTATTTTATAATACTATGACACTTCCCCCTCAATCTCAAATGGGGTGTGAGATCAAGTGAAGATAATAACAAGCTTGGACATCAAGTTAATGAACTAAGCCAAAGCAAAAGCCATATACGAAAGTACACTCCCATGTCTTAATATCTTTCATTTTTCTTCTATGAATGTGTGTATGTGATTCTGAGAACTATCCACAATCTCCACCTTTATAGAGTTGTTCCAGAATAAATATAAACCCCTCAATCGTCCTACAACTTCTACACTAAAATAATTGGGGACTTGCATGCTTTGCTGTGGAAGCTTAAGAAAAGTGCCTTTGTGATTTTATCTTGCAGACACAAATTTTCTCACAGAATGGTGGAAAGAAAGATGTTTGTTAGGAAATGTGGCAGAATTTTTATAAGAACTTCAGGTTACAACTCAGTATGCTCTCTTCCTTCCTCCTGCATGTTTTGCCCTGAAAAAATCTCTCCTTGATCAGAAACCCCATCTCTCTCTTTAGCAGTAGATTCTTTTTTTCCTTTTGAGTAGCCTCTTCAACAGGAGTAGAAAGTGCACACTGACATCCATATGACACAGCTGCCTCTTCCTCTAGCGATTAGTCTAACACTACTCTTGTAGGAGTACCCCATGTTTCTTCAATTTCAACCATGGAAATACCTTCATTAGTTACAACTTGTGAATCACAAGTTTTATAGGATTCCTCGTACGTCCTCTTATCCTCCTTCTCAAATGTACCTTTATCCATAGTGATATCTTAAGTCCCACAGTTCTGGATATGAAAGTTCAATTTACTTTCGAAAAAGAGATTCCAACATACTCTCTTCCATATGTATGTTTTCAATATGCACATATTTCCCTAGTTCTTCAACATGACACTCCAATCGCCCAATCAAATCCTCCTTATTTGGAGTTATTGCTCTGGTTCCTTCCTACTGTCAAGAAGGAATTCTCGCAAGTTCAAAATTCGACAATCCAATAACTCTTGATTTCCATGACGTTAGCCTCCATGGTGAGGTTCTCTAAGTCTTTGTGTATCCTGACGGTGTGTATCCACCATACTTTAATGTTTCCCACTGACGGTGCCGATTGATCTTCCCAGTACTTGAGTAAGATCGTCTTCTGATCAAACTTGGTAGTTTGTGACGATGAGCTCGGCAAAATATTACAGGAGAGTGCCTACAAAAGACATTTTAACACTCAAATCAGCTCAAGATCAGAGAGAAAAAATCTCAAGGTTAGGAAGAGCAACATTGACTTGTATGAGTTACTTATAGTTCAAGGAAAACCTTTTATACTTGTAATATGATCAACTCCTTAGGCAGATAGTTGTTTGCTAGCATGGCATAATGGTCTAATCTTGGTTGAGTTAAACAACATAGTTTATATGGTTAGCTAGTTGGTTTTAACATTGGAATCATGCTATGATCGGTAACTTGATTGTAATTCTGAACCTGGTCGTCCAGACTGTTCAACTTGAATGGCATTAGTTGAGTGGTCGTTTGGGCCGACCTTAATGACATTTGGTTGAGCAGGCACTTAGGCCGACTAGAAGTCCTGATCGGTCAACCTGAATGGCATTGGTCGAGTGGTCTTTAGGCCGAACTTAATGGCACTAGATTGAGTAGCCACTTGGGCACCCTAGAACACATCTGATTTTCATCCACTTATTCTTCTTACCGCTCTTATTTTTGTATTACAGTATCTATTATATCTCTTATTTCTTTCGCTTCTATTCTTATCCCAGTCTAAGTGCGACGTGGAAAAAAGGTATGTAAAGATTATTTTCCTATAAAAAAACAACTCAATAGAAAATATAATATATTTAAGGACCAAATGTATGTGCACTTTAAGTGTAAACAAACATCCAATTGAATTTCACCAAATTAGAAAACATACTTTTTATTTTAATTTTAATTTAAAACGAATGTATCTATTCCACCTACGTGACATACTTTGATGGGTTGTCGTATAAAACTGTTTTACATTGATCGTGCATCACAATTAAACTCTATTTAAATATTGACCTTTTATCTTTTTATCATTACACTAGACAAACAATCTAACAATGAGAAATTTACGTTTCAGGTCTAGTTCCACCTCTACCTATAGAGAGATAAGAGTAAAAGAGAGAAGTGAGAGATATATGATACTTGGTGTGATGGAAGAATATAAAGCAAGTGAAAAATGAGTTGGAAGAGAAATTGAGTGTAAATATATGCAAACAATAATATCAACTAGGAGTGTTCATAAGACGGGTTAAGACAGGTTTGTCCTGACTTTTACCCGGCCCTAAATACTGATAGAATCAGTTTCTAAACCTGAATCCGTCTTTGGACCTGGAGAGACCCGATGAGGTGCGGATTTAACATAGATCCGGCCGCAAAAGGACATTTGGGTTAGCTTGAAGGACAAATTGAATATCAATTTTAAATCTCACAAAAATTATAAATACATGTCAAGACTAATTTCTGTGCTATCAATGAATTTTGGAAGAAACTATGTAGATCTGAAGTTTTTCATAACAATATACTTAATTATAGAAAAGAATACAAATTTTATTCACTTGAAACCGGACTATAAATAAAAATATACAAAATTATGTTTTGAAGTTAATGTGTAAATAATGTTTATGAGACGAGTTGGGAACATGTTTTAAACTTAACTTTCACTCAACTCTAAATATTTGATCGGGTTCAATTTTTGAATCTCAAACTATCCCTAAAGAAACCCAAAGTAACGTGGGATTAAGGAAGTCACGAGGGGGTCAATGGAGAGACTCCACGGTACACACCCCTAATATCAACAATATTATCCTCTCTCAGTGGTCCAATGCACTTGACAGCGATGTGGTACCAGTCCAGAAAGAAACTATCAGTGAAGCAACCGGGAAGACGACAAAAATTAGGAACAAAAAATATTCATCTCCGTTGGATGTTGAAAAAGTAAAAACCGTGTATAGTTTTGGGTCCTTTACGTCGAAATTTCATTTGAAAGTAGAGGAAAGCTTCTCATAAAAAGTGGTTGGCCTTTGTATATTTATATGTGAAAGCAATTCTTGCTCAGTTCAAAGAGAAGATGATGCGCTTGCTAATCGAAATTGTGAGGTGGCTGATGCAGGCAAAGGTTTGGAGATTTGTGAGTTTTGCTTCTGCTGTTGTTGGACTGATTTGTTACGCTCTGAGCTCTTCCTTCAACCATCTATTTGGAGATTGGACTTTCTTTAAGATATTCCTCTTTAGTGTTTTCAGCGTTATCATCTCCCTCGTGATGTTGTTTCCAAATAAATGGAAACGCTCTAGAAGTCTGCAGTTCAAAGCTCACTTGTCATTTTTGGTTTTCACCATCACCACAGGCTATTCCTTTATCTCCGATAAAAAGATGAATGGGAAACCAGATGCATATAGCCCGATTTCATGTGCTGCCTTTGCTATCATGTCACTCAGTTTATCAAGGCAAACTCAGTGCGGATTCGAGGTTGATCTTATGTCTTTCTTTCTGGGGTTTCTAATGGTACAACTCATGAAGATTAAATTGTTGTTAGCTGTTATTGGAGCCGGGTTCAGTTATTCACTTATTGTTCTTCGTTCTTCCTTTCCTTCCAATGCATTACCCGAATTTGATCACCACCCTGCACCTCAAGAAGATCCTTCCGTAGTCATTGTAGTCGATCCACTACAACTTCCCCGTACTGATATTGCTAGTGTCACGCAGCAGCTAATTACTCATTTGAAGGACCTTCAACAACACGATTCTATTCTCCGGAAATTGGTTTTGGAGAGGGTCAAGGAATACCTTGAAGATAAATCTGAACTGGTGGTGACAGACCACAACTTCATCCTTGACATGCTGCCACAGGAGAGTTTCAATAAATTTCACGAAGCTGCCAAGTTGATGGTGGACGCGGGATTTGAGAAGGTGTTCTTTGCTGTGTATGGCAGCTGGCGGGAGGGATGGTTGCAGAAGGTTTTGGAGGACACTCACAAGATGGCATGGCAGGACCTCAAAGACGAGATTGGATTTGGAAGATGGGTTAAGGCATCGAACGTAGCTCTCAAGATACTGTTCCCCAACGAGCGGCGACTTTGTGACCGTATCCTATTGGAATTTTCCTCTGCTGCCGATTTCTCCTTCACGGAGGTTTGCAAGGGATCAGCTATTCAGCTGCTAAAATTCGCTGATGTTGCCGATTTCTCCTTCACGGAGGTTTGCAAGGGATCAGCTATTCAGCTGCTAAAATTCGCTGATGCTGTCACCATCGGTGAACGCTCACCGGAGCATTTGTCTAGAATCGTTGAGGTGTTCGAGACGTTGGGTGAGCTGATTCCTGAGTCCGAGCCTTTGTTTTGTGATCGGTACAGTGTGTCGCTCAGGAACGAAGCAATCACAATTTGGAAGAGATTGGGAGAAGCAATCAGGGCCATTCTTACTATGTTGGAGAGTTTGATTCAGCGTGATCCGGCAAAGGAGGCAGCAGCTCACGGTGGCGAAGTTCTTCCATTTACCCGCTACGTGATGGACTACCTCCATGAAGCTTGCCGGTCCTCGCAGACCCTAAAGAAGATGTTTGAGAACTTCTCACTCTCCGTGCAGATGCATTGGATTATAGAGCTGTTAGAGAGCAATTTAGAAGCAAAGTCCAAGTTCTACAAAGACCCTGCTTTAGGCTATGTTTTCTTGATGAATAACGGCAATTACATAGTTCAAAAGGCCAAAGATAGTCAATTGGGAACGCTTTTGGGGGATAATTGGATCCAAAAACAAACTAATAAAGTTCGACAATACATGTGGCAATATCGAAGAACCATGACACAACAAAGTGATGCAACTTCAGTTAAAAGGCTCCACTTACATGGTTATTGCAATGAGTTACCGAGGTCAGTCTCTGTCTCTAGTCCTAATGGTCTTATCGTGCTCATCCTTGATCATAGTGAAGAAGGCCTGGCAGCCTTCCCAGTGGGAACATTGACTTGTCTTCAAACTCCAAAGATGCCTAATTTCTGGAATTTGAAGGAATTGCCAAATGAACTCTTCAACAAACTCAACACTTTGCAGCATTTGGAAATCAATTGGTGTGAACAGCTGGAATGTCTTCACTCCTATCTTACTTTGGAGTTTAAATACAATTGCACATCGAGATCCTTGCTAGATGGCATGCCAATAATCCCTTCATTGAAGCTTCAGGATCTATGCCCAGCATTAGAGTGTAAGGAGGGAACAGGGGAGGATTGGAACAAGATAGCTCACGTTCCACGAGTGGTAATTGAATGGTGAAGAAGAAGGCACGTCTTGAAGAGTGAGTATTGGTTCAACTTGCATATTCAACCCTTTTTCAGTTGCATTACTTGCTGGCTGGCAGATTAATAAATCTCTTGTATTGTATGTTTTTGTAGGATGGATATGCCACTCTTGGCTCAGCTATTGTCTCTTCACTAGGTCAGTGTTGAGATACCTCTGGCAATCATTGCTGATGGTGTCAATTTTCTAAATTGTGATTTCTTGCCTGTTTTTGCTTCAGCAACATGGTTATAAGATGACATATTTGTAAAATTTCGTTGGCCTTGTTTCCAATTTAATTTCCCTTGCGTGGTCAGTACAGTATTACAAGAACAAGATGAGTGTTGTATATGGTCTGTGTCCTTTATGACTTTGAGATAGTGTTTGTTCAAGGGAAGGGATCGATATGCCTCAAACAAACAAAGGCTAATAATGGTTTTGATCTCTGAATTTTCAGATTAATTTATGCGTCTTGATCGTGTCATATCCCTAATTTTTACTGTGAAGTGACTGCATTCTATTATGCTTTTCTGGTGAGGACAAATGCCTCAGAGGTAATTTGTTGCTATTATCCCCTAATCGAACTAATTCTGTACAATCGCGTAGCTCTCTCATGGAGCTAGGGTTCCACTAGATTTCACACGCGGCGGCGGTGGCCGGCCTCCGCAGCGACGGCTAGCCTTCGTTTTCCGGTTCACCACCAGCCGTCTGGTGGACCTCTGCCCCCTCGTACACGATTCAGTTATGCTGCTCTCTTTTACCCTCCTCTTCTGCGATTGGGGATCTCTTCTTTGCGTCTGCTTCTGGTCGCGTACGATCCCCTTGTGAACCACCTCCTCTGGCGCGGCGTTTCAATGAGAATCCAACGGCGACCCTGTGCCCTTCCTCTCCTCTACTCCAGCCCTTTTGTCCAGCCGCGACGGGTACCTCGTTCCAGAAAGATGGTGATGATGACGGTGGGCTTGGGGGAGGTCACGACCGTACAAGGAGTTGCTTCTCTCTGTTCATTGATGGCATTGAGGAGGAGGTGGTATATCTTCAAATTCGGGACCTTTGTGCCCGGTTCGGAAATGTTATCAACCTCTGCGTTCAGCGGCAGAGAAAGGTTGGAAGAAATTTCCGTTTTGGTTTTGTTAGATACGGGATTAGAGAGCACACTTTGAAAGCGATTCAAGGGCTTAATGGGGTTAAGTTGGGAGAAGTGTCTTTGTCGGTTTCAATGGTGAGGTTTCCTCGGGATTTTGTCTCGTTCAGGTTCAAGAATAGCAGTGTTTCTCAGAGCATTCCTGCACAAGGGGTGCGGAAGGAGACCTTTTTTTCGTGTAGGCAGAGGAATGGCTCTTCTTCTACTATTCTTTTCTTAGTGTGATGTTGTTCTGGGAAAGCGGAAGGCTAGGTGTTCAGCCTATTAATCAGACGATGAGATGAGGATGTGCTATGGTGAATAGGGGTGGCAAAATTATCCATTAATCCATATCCATCCAATCCATCCATCACAAAATCCATCCATATCCATCCATATAAATGGATTGGATCAATATATTGAAATTTAATAGATTCTGATGGATCAACCTAAAATTCTAGTGGATCACAAAAATGAATTAAACCCAAAAAAATGGTCGAAACCCCAAAAGTCGGCCAAAAACTCAAAAATCGGACCAAAACCCAAAAGTCGGCCCAAATCCCAAAAAAATGGCCGAAACCCTAAAAGTCGGCACAAAACTCAAAAAACGGCCCAAAACCCAAAAAATGGCCCAAACCCCAAAAAAACTGTTGAAACCCTAATAATCGGCCTAAAACCCAAAAAAACGGTCGAAACCCCAAAAGTCGGCCCAAATCTCAAAAGTCAGCCAAAAACCCAAAAAAACGGCCGAAACCCCAAAAGTCGGCCCAAAACCCTAAAAAATAGCCGAAACGCCAAAAGTCAGCCAAAAACTAAAAAATCGGCCAAAAACCCAAAAAAACGGCCGAAACCCCAAAAATCAGCCTAAACTCAAAAGTCGGCTAAAAACCAAAAAAAAACGGTCGAAACACTAAAAGTCGGCCCAAAACCCCAAAATGCGTCGAAACCCCAAAAGTCGGCCCAAAACTCAAAAGTCAGCCCAAAACCCTAAAAAACGGCTGAAACGCCAAAAGTCGGCCAAAAACTCAAAAATCAACCCAAAACCCAAAAGTCGGCCCAAAACCCTAAAAAATGGCTGAAACGCCAAAAGTCGGCCAAAAACTCAAAAATCGACACAAAACCCAAAAGTCGGCCCAAAACCCTAAAAAACGGCCGAAACGTCAAAAGTTGGCCCAAAACCCTAAAAAACGGCCGAAACGCCAAAAGTCGGCCAAAAACTCAAAAATCGACCCAAAACCTAAAAGTCGGCGCAAAACCCTAAAAAACGGCTGAAACGCCAAAAGTCGGCCAAAAACTCAAAAATCGACCCAAAACCCAAAAGTCGGCCCAAAACCCTAAAAAACGGCTGAAACGCCAAAAGTCGGCCAAAAACCCAAAAAAAGGTCGAAAATCATGGGTTTTGGACTTTTTTGGTTTTTGGCTCGACTTTTAGGGTTTCGACCGTTTTTTTTTTGTTTTGGGCTGACTTTTGGGTTTTGGGTCGATTTTCTAGTTTTTGGCCGACTTTTGGCATTTCAGTCGTTTTTTAGGGTTTTGGGCCAACTTTTGAGTTTTTGGCCGACTTTTGGGGCTTCGGCCATTTTTTTGGGTTTTGGTCCGATTTTTTAGTTTTTGGTCGACTTTTGGGGTTTTGGGCCGTTTTTTTTTGTTTTGGGCTGACTTTTGGGTTTTGGGTCGATTTTTGAGTTATTGGCTGACTTTTGGTGTTTCGGTCGTTTTTTAGGGTTTTGGGCCGACTTTTGAGTTTTTGGCCGACTTTTGGCGTTTCGACCGTTTTTTAGGGTTTTGGGTCGACTTTTGAGTTTTGGGTTGATTTTTGAGTTTTTGGCCGACTTTTGGCGTTTCAGCCGTTTTTTAGGGTTTTGGGCCGACTTTTAGGTTTTGGGTCGATTTTTAAGTTTTCGGCCGACTTTTGGTGTTTCGGTCGTTCTTTTAGGGTTTTGGGCCGACTTTTGACGTTTCGGCTGTTTTTTTGGGTTTTGGGCCGATTTTTTTAGTTTTTGGCCGACTATTGGGGTTTTGGGCCGTTTTTTTTTGTTTTGGGCTGACTTTTGGGTTTTGGGTCGATTTTTGAGTTATTGGCCGACTTTTGGTGTTTCGGTCGTTTTTTAGGGTTTTGGACCGACTTTTGAGTTTTTGGCCGACTTTTGGCGTTTCGACCGTTTTTTAGGGTTTTGGGTCGACTTTTGGGTTTTGGGTTGATTTTTGAGTTTTTGGCCGACTTTTGGCGTTTCAGCCGTTTTTTAGGGTTTTGGGCCGACTTTTAGGTTTTGGGTCGATTTTTGAGTTTTCGGCCGACATTTGGCGTTTCGGCCGTTTTTTAGGGTTTTGGGCCGACTTTTGAGTTTTGGGCTGACTTTTGACGTTTCGGCCGTTTTTTTTTGGGTTTTGGGCTGATTTTTTTGTTTTTGGCCGACTTTTGGGGTTTTGGGCCGTTTTTTTTTTGTTTTGGGCTGACTTTTGGGTTTTGGGTCGATTTTTGAGTTATTGGCCGACTTTTGGTGTTTCAGTCGTTTTTTAGGGTTTTTGGCCGACTTGTGGTGTTTCGGTCGTTTTTTAGGGTTTTGGGCCGACTTTTGAGTTTTTGGCCGACTTTTGGGGTTTCGGCCGTTTTTTTAGGTTTTGGGCTGACTCTTGGGGGTTTCGACCATTTTTTGAGTTTTTGGTCGATTTTTGAGTTTCCACCGTTTTTTTGGGGTTTCCACTGTTTTTTAAGTTATTGGATGGATTGGATATCCATCCATTAAAAATTCACTAATGGATGAGATTGGATTGGTTTTTTTCACTAATGGATGGATTGGATGGATTTTTTTTAAACAATTTTAATGGATCCTTAATGGATAATAGATTGTTTTGGATCCATCCATTACAATCCATATCCATATCCATCCAATCCATCCATTTGCCACCCCTAATGGTGAAGCTAGTTCTTCCTTAGCGGTTTCAAGAATCCCGGTCGAGTCTATGTTTCGAGAGATTTTGGCTATTTTCCCAAACAAGACCTAATTTATTTCATTTCTTGCTCATGAGAAATCAACACACGTGGAACGGACATCGGGGCATTGTTATTGAAGTTACCCTCACAGCTATTGTCGTCATCCTAACTTTGCAGAAACCTAAAATTAAACTTCTGTCTGTAGTTTGTAACTGGGGAAATGTTAATTTTTTGTAATTGCGGAATGAGACGCAATTTAAACTGTGTGTGGCTCGTAGTTTAGACTGCGAAATGCGATGTAGTTTAAACTACGTGTGGTCCATAGTTTAAACTGCGTTCTGATAAACAGAATGTGAAAATTAGAATTATTAATAGAAATCTAACACAAACAAACTCAAACAACCACTGAAGTCTGCTTTTTAACATAGTTTGGTAAAAGCATTATTACAACTAAGGAATGCCATGAAACAATAATTTTCAATTAATCCTTGCTAAGATTTATACAATCAGAGATGGTTTTAGTATTTATTTTAAAAAGATATTGTTGATATTGAGTCATGCAGGCCAAATAGGGTGTCTTCCACTCGTCAGCTTCTAGAGCACGACGATGACGCCATTGTGGAGCATTAGCTGGCATAGGAAATCCAATCTGTAAGTGCACCTACAAGTTATGTCATGTTAGTTTTTTACGTTGTTCAAAATTGATTGTTAATTAAAATAAAATTGACATTGTAAGAAATATATACCTGCACCCAGTGACAATTGTTGACATGCCCTACAACTATGACTTTCTGATTAAGTGCATGAGGTGGCGAACCAGTAAGAGGTAAAAATGTACTGCATCCCTGATAAATGCCAATTTGCTATTAGTTTTTGTTCTGGGAAAATAACACAATAATTGAGAGCTGAATATTTCTTCTTGTTTATTAAAAATTGTTAACCCCCTTTACAGTAGCCTCCCCTAGCTATTTATAGGGAGTAGACTCTATGGGCCGTCAGGATCAGCCCAATACATTATAAAGTCCAAGCCCTATGCCTATTACAAGTTTGCCCCTACCGCCTAGATAAGCTCTAACCAAACGTGGGCGCACGACGCGCTTTCTGCACCGCTCAACAAGGAAGCCCCCAACCGAAACCTAACCGCCCCTATTATGTAGTCTTCAGGCGGTCGCCCTGTCCACAAGCCCACAAGACACGATCTTGAGTTGCGAAAGAGAAGTGTCTTCATACTGCCTTCAGAGAACGCCTTTGACATCTTCGAACCGTGAGCACCAGCCCACCAGCCCACAGGCCCACCAGACACGATCTCAAAAACTGAGAGTGAGGTGTCTTTGACTCGCCCTGAGTGTTGTATATTTGCCACGTGCCTTGTACTGACATCGATCTATAGTGGGGCTCGCCACATGAGCTCAACCAACATTTCCCTCGAGCGGTCATCCTTATAAAGCATGCCTCGTTAAAACCTTCCCAGGTAAAACCCAGTGGGACAAAAACCTGGTGAAGGAAAAAGAGTACATCTTTATAAGGAAATGAGTCGCCTCGGGTTTGAACGTGGCGAGTGATGTAAGTGCTTCTTTGGATCCTCCGCTGTAAAGCGTTGTGAACTTCGAGAGGGGGCTCGCCTTACGCAATGTCTCTTCGAATTACTCCCTCTTTTGGTTCCTGTTTCTGTGTCAGCTACAAAAGTAACGCACCGTCATCTTTTAAATAATCTTAATTAATTCGACTTACTTACCTTGATTTGCATCTCGCCCGATATTTCAAAGAATTCCAACCGCCTTACCCACACGTCATCATTTCCTCCTTTACTGTATGCTTGCGACCCTTGGCAATCCCAAGATTTCTCACCTAGGGTTCTACTCCACGCGCGCCGTTTCTGCCTTAATAACCATCATTACCCTCGGAAACCT
The DNA here is from genome assembly GCA_030819835.1 of Acmispon strigosus. Lineage (NCBI taxonomy): Eukaryota > Viridiplantae > Streptophyta > Magnoliopsida > Fabales > Fabaceae > Acmispon > Acmispon strigosus. The sequence continues at coordinate 39,096,539 of JAUAMA010000005.1, read as the reverse complement.
AACTTCAATGATGGGACATAACTGTGCCTCGAAATTCACATCCCCTTTTGATTTCCTTTTCGCGGGCTCCAACCGTTACACCCTTTCGCCTTCCTCTCTTCCTCTATAAAACCTTGCCTAACCAGAGCTTTCTCCCTTCTTGGCATTTCTTCATACCGTACACACATTCTGACTTTAACTCCTCTTTCCGCCCCTGCTTCTTGCCTCTTCCGTGCCGGAGTTGCGCCAACGTGCCACCTTGCGTGCCATACTCTCTTCTTCTCAGCCACTAGTACATTTTCTGTTTCCTTTGATCTCTTTCTTGATTTATTTGTCACATACACTGTTTGAACCCTATAATGGACCCTGAATCGGGCAACCCCTCCTCTTCCAGTAGCGATAACCACCCAACTCCAGAACAAACACCCCTTTTTGCCACCTCCGGCGACCAATCCGGCGCCGGGACCTCCGCGGCACCCACCAAGAAGGCGCCTCTATCACCTAAAACCAAACTCCTTAATTATGAGGATTCACTTCCTAGGTTCGTCCAAAAAGGTCTTGTCTCGACGAAGGTCACCTCCGTTCCGCCTTGTTTTACCGACGCCCAACACCTGAAAGAGTTCATTACTCGCCTTGGCGGTATTTGTAATGACGGTTATGACACAAATCTTGTTACCCACCCTTGTGCCATAACTGATCGCGTCTGTGACGCTCGGGCGACCGCCCGTTCCCCACATTTCTTCTTTGCTTATTTTTATATGTTTGAAGATTTCCGTATTCGCCTTCCCTTCTCACCCTTCCTCTGCGCTGTGCTTGACGCGCTTCAAGTCGCCCCATCTCAATTAACTCCAAACTCTTGGGGATTTATCCGAGGGTTTGAAATCCTTTGTGAAGCCTTAGGAATCATCCCTAAATACGAGTATTTTTTCTATTTTTACAAATGTATCCCGCCTAATAAGAAAGGATTAGCAGTTGCACCCACCAGCTCTTGGGTTGGCCTAACCGCCAAGCCTTCGAAAGCCCGCTTCAAGGCTTGGAAGAGTAACACACATGATCAGTGGAAGTCGCGATTCTTTAAGGTCTTCGACAGCCCTGATATTCCCCGTCTTCTTCGCCATGACGACGATGGGGTCATGCGATTCCCACCGTACTGGACAGAGTCGCCCAAGTACACCCTTAGTGTAGAGGACGGGCATCTTACCTTTGAGGATTGGGCGATCATAAAGTATTTGGGGGGCGTCTCCCTGATCGACCTCGGCGAGCTGCTTTACGCAGAGAGTAAAGGCACCGCCGAAGATCACTTAAGTGAGTTTAACTTCATATACGACAACTTTTAGTCTGACATACTTTTTCACCCTTAACATTTTTCTCATCGTTTTGTTTGTTGCAGTGACAAGACACCAGATTTCTCGAGCTGATCTCGCCCGGTTGGCTAAGGAAGCCAAACAGAAGGCGGCTGAAGGATCCACCATACCCACGGCGATCCCTACCACCACTGTTGCCACGGGGTCGCGCCAAGTCCCGTCAAGAAGTGCCCCTTCGTCGGCCGTGCCAAACTCTGAAGCGGTAGTGAGGAAACCTGTTCCTGACCAGACCGGACCGCCTGCTAAGCGGAGGAAAGTGAAGCGCGCCCCCAAGGGTAAAGAGTTGGTCACTGAAGAGCAGGCCACTGAAGAGGGCGATGACGCTGTCGCCCCTGAAGATCAGCCGGAAGGCGCGGCGGAGGAGACCGCCAAATTCGAAGACTTTGCCTATTTTGAGGACACGCTGCGCTTTGACAAGTATTTGGCGCACCCTGTGAGCGCCGTACCGCGCGGCGTGGGCGATAAGATCATGCGCGGCCATCTTGCTTCTATTAGTTGGAGTTACACAGCGATTAGAAAGTATGAAGAAGCACAAGAGGCGCTCGCCCAACGCACCCAGCAACTCCAGTCTCTAAACTCAAAGGTTGCCAAACTATCAGCGACCATTGAACAGCAGCAGAAGGACTTGGAGGATGCCAATATCTGTCCCAACCTTGCTCGGGAAATGGTCTCAGAACTGGAAACTCTGAAGGCAGAAAAGGCTGAGTGGCAGAAAAAGATGGCTGATGCAGAGGCTCGCCGACAGGAGGCTTTGGCCGCCGAAAAGACCACGCGAGACGCGGAGTTCTTGGCAATGAAGCAAGACTTAGAAGTCATGTTTCGGAACAAGAACAAAACACTAGAAGAGTCGGTTGCCAAGGCCAAGGCGAGCGCAGAACAAATGAAGGTAGACGCTGGGAAGACGGTCGCCGAGGCAGAGGAGAAGATAAGGGTCGCCGACGAGAAAGCCGCCTCAATCGCTGCAGACTTAGCCGCTCTGGAGAAAGACTTTGAAGCTGAAAGTTTGAAGCAATATGTCATTGGCTTCAATGTTGCTAAAGCTCAGGTGCGATTCCTTTTTCCAAAAGCTGATCTCTCAGCAATGGGAAAGTGGAAAAATGTCACCGATACTGGAATCGAGGGCGAGGATTCTGAAGATGAAGCCTCTGATGGGCCAGCCGAAGGCGAGCATGGCGAGCAGTCTTGAGCAACCTTGATGGGCGACCGCTTTGCTTTCTATTGTTTTCTTTGTTTTGTTTACCTGTGATGTTCTTCCTTGTACTTTCCTGCGTACTACAATGAACTGCAATGAAATATCATCTCTTTCGTTATCTCTTTCGTCTAGCCCATTCTACTTTTTTTTTGCATAACACGTCATATTTGGTTAAAACACTTGGTAAAATAATGCTCTGAAATTGCCAACACATGTTGTTTACACAACCTAACTGCTCGTAGAACTCAACATGTGCTCAACATTCGTTTAAAATCAACTGTGTAAACTGTAAAACATTAGACCATCGGAAAAGATATAAGTTTGAAAGGCACCTCTAGGCCACTGAGTGAAAAAAATTTGTTTTGAAAGAAATAACTTTTGAAGGCGCCACAGGGGCATTATGCTGAAAGAAAGAACGTTTGGGTCGCCACTGGACCATTTGGAAATAATTTTAAGTTGCCTCGGATCATTGGTTCGAAGAAACCCAGTTTAATGGCGTCTCTGGGCCATTATCAAGTTGAAAGGCGCCTCTTGGCCACTATTTTTAAAGAAGTAAAGTTTGAAATCGCCATTGGAGACATAGTTTTGAAAGAAATAATTTTAAGCCGCTTCGGTAAGCCACTGTTTTCAAAGAAATAAAGTTTGAGGGCGCTTCTAGGCCATGGTTAAAGTGGGACTCTAGGCCGCCATTGGACCCTTGTTGCTTGCATGGTTTCCGCTCGCGTAACGAGTCGTACTCGCATGGCTCTTCTAACGAGGCTTGGGGGTGCTCGGTCTATTCAATATGAAACACTTTACGGGTCAATGAAAGAGTTTCAGAAAGTACTTGATGCTTTGTATGTTCTTCCAAAGAAAATAATCACTTCTGACAAGTGGATGACCATATGGGCCATTAGTTGTCACAAGGTTTCAAGTTGTTTTCGTGACCTTATCGCATAAGGGATTGTTAAAAGGGTTTTTACGTCTTTTAATAAAAACCAATACTTAAGCTGCACTCAAACCTCTTTTACGATTCAATTGTAGTATAGTAAGGGTGTTATCGATCCACATAGAGCAAATGTGTTTGAATGCCTTTCTTTAATTAAGAAGTTAAGCAAGAAAGAAATAAGAGTTGTTTGTTTGGAGAGACTTGTACTTCAGAGCATGAAAATAAGAAAGAAACGATTTGAGAGAATAAAAGATTGGGAAAACAGTTGGATTATGGTTTCATATTTCACTATCCAGGATTTATTTATTCTTGATTACAATCACTTAAAATCTTTAATTTATTCCCGCCAGTTCTTAACTAACTCACCTATTCCTAGTATGAGAAGTTGATTCAATTACTTTCCTAATTACCGCTTCCACAGGAAATTAATCAAAACAATTGTAAATATGCAGGCGTTAAGGAACTAGGTGATCTAACGCTATTCCTAGCAAATTAGCTTCTCCTAGATTAAACAATTTATGTCAGATTAGTAGAGTAGCTTCCACATACAAAATTAATCCCAAATCAGATGAAAGATGATCAAGCAATCATAAGCAATAAGAACAAAATTGTTTAATTGAAATTAAAAATAGAAAGTAACAAAGAACCAAATAGAATCCTATCAAGATGAAATACTACGCCTAAATCCAACTAAAAGAGAGCTTAGTTATCCATAGGATGGAAACTAGCTTGCTTACAAGGAGAATCAATAGGGAATTAGGAGACGATGAAGAATCCAAGCATCCGTTGATGAAAATCCTCTTTTCCTTCTCAAACTAGAGCTCTCTCACGTCCAAGGGGTGTTTGGAGGAGACCAGGGTTGAAAGAATGCCCTCAATATGCCAAAAACCATGAATTTATAAGCCTCGGGGCGCGCAGGGGCGCTTAGCGCCGCCGACAGGCGCTAAGCGGCCCTGGGCTTGGGTTTCTTGTGACGCTCGCTGCACAAGGGCGCTTGGCGCCTTCTCTTTGTTCGTTGGGCGCTGAGCCGCTGAGTGAGGCGCTCAGCGGTCAGCGCGTTGTCACTCTCTTTCGCTGGGCGCTCAGCGCCTACGTGCCGCGCTGAGCGGCCCGCGTCATCCTTTCGCCATTCGCTGGGCGCTGGGCGCTCAAGGCTGGCGCTTAGCGGCCAGCGTCTCTCTTGAAGTGTTCCGCTGGGCGCTTAGCGGCCCGGGGCGGCGCTTAGCGCCCAGAATGCCTCCTTTTGGTGTTTTCCCGCGCTAAGCGCCTGATGAGTGGATTTTATATGATGTTTTTAGGGTCTTTTTAGTCTTTTTATTTTATTATTTTTGAGTCACATGTAGGTTTTTTATTGTTTTTATGTAGATTTTATATTTATTTTGCATTTGGCATGTAGATTAGATTTTATTAGATTTTCTAGCTTTATTTTATATTTTTAGGAAATTTTCTAGTTATTTTGTATTTTTAGAAAAAGCTGGTTTAGTTATCATTTTTGTCCAGGGACCAATGTGTAAAGTTTCAGGAAGTCAGGGACCAAATTGTAAAAGTTCAAGAGTGGAGGACTTAAAGTGAAGATTGAGAGAATATGGAGGCTTGAATTGAAGTGCTAACCAAGAGACCAAAGTGGAAAAGAAGAATATGAAGAATCTCTCTTCTAATTAGCACATGGAAAATGATGTTGAAGGATTGATGATAGTGGGGGAGAGGTTTCAGAATTGATTAAGGGTTGATAAGTGGGTTTTTAAGGCATTCAAAACCCACTACCATGAAGAAGGAAGGAGTTTTCAAAAGTTAATTGGTGGCCAATGAAGGCCATAATGGCCATCAACTCCTCCACCATTGAAATTTTTACTATAAATAGGACCCTCCTCTTCACTTGTAAAGCACACCTTCTTAGAATACAACAAGTATTCTCTCTTTCTCCCTCTTGAGCATTGTTCCTAGGACTTGTGGGAAGCCATATTTGAGCTCCTATCCAGGGTAATTCAATGTCTCCTTTAGCCATGCTTGGCTAACTTCTCTTTTAAGTTTTTGGGTTGTTTTAATTTATAATTCATGTTCTAGTTTTCTTTTACATTTCTGAATAATATTTTCAATTCATGTTTTATTTCTTTGTTCTTCATTAATCTTTATGCGCAAAAGATTTCATGCTTCCTACTTATTCATAAGGCCATTTGGTAAGTAGTAAGGGAAATAGGAAATAAAAAAGGTTATAAGTATACATTTCTTAAGGCTATAAGGATGGACGTAGCTTTGTGTTGGCCCGAATTCCTTCTTCATCTTCTTTTCTGATTAACTAATAACCAAGGCTATGGAGTTAGTAATTAGGAAAGAAAGGTCTACATTTCTTAAGGCTATTAGGATGTAGAAACTCTAGGCTATAGCACCATGAATATGAATTTAAAGTTTAGAAATTTGGTAAGAGTTTTCTAGCATGTTTTATAGATTATGTAAATCAACCCAAGAACTTAAATTCTTATCATCTTTTCTATATTTTTCTATTGTTATTTCTTGTTCTAAAAACATCAACAAATATTCTCATCTTTCAAATTTCTGTTTAAGTACTAAAAATTATAATAATAAGAACACCTATCCCTTGGGTTCGATCTTTTTGTATTACGCGATATTGAATCGTACACTTGCGATTTCCTATATCAGCGCCCTGCATATTTTCTTACTGAAACATGTGACAAACACATCAAAAGCACAAGAAATATATTTAAAAGCTTAGAATCACTTTACTATTTTATTTAACCAAAAGTTATATAAACAAGGGGTATTTTGTAATTAAAACCATGATAAATGCTATCAAAAACATATGAAAACTGGACAGGGCGACCGCCTGAAGACTACATAATAGGGTTCGGTTGGGGGCTTCCTTGTTGAGCGGCGCGGAAAGCGCGTCGTGCGCCCACGTTTGGTTAGAGCTTATCTAGGCGGTAGGGGCAAACTTGTAATAGGCATAGGCAAAGTTGGCCAGTAGAACCCAGCCCTCAAAATTTTTGCTCCCAGCGATCTGCCCCCAATGTGGCTAGCGCATGTGCCTTCGTGTACTTCTTTCATCAAATCTTGAGCCTGATCCTCGGTGACACATTTCAACAGGGGCGCTGAGAAGCCCCTCCTATACAATTCGCCCTGTAGCGCGACTCCGACCGACCACGAAGCCCCAATTTCGTTCACCGTCGAAGGTTCGTATTGTAGTGTGTTTACGAATTTTTGGGTTATAAATCTACCATTGTTAGTGTACCCAGTAGGTACATGTTATAATCGCGATCATCCGTTACAAATTTTCTCCGCAGCTTTTGTTATGTTGTCAATTGAATTCCAGCCAAGGGATTTGTTTGCTGCATTTGATTTATTATATGCACTATATGGTTAGGTATCGATTGGTTAGGGTTGTACAAATTGACAAATTGTGCTATTAGTGACAACATTTTCACACAGGTTTTGTGATATTAGTCCCGGCTGAAAGTCGACACTAGAAGCCGTATGTTGTAAAAATTGCGTGATGGTTTGTTGTGTGGGTTGTCCGTAACAGATGTTAGGGGTTGGGCTATGACGCTGAATCAGTTGGTGGAGATGAATCTGCCACTCAATTTTCCCATGCAATGAGCGCAGCAAAGAAGGTTACAATTTTTTTTTCAATTAATTTGCAATCCTGACAATAGAATTTAATTGACATTTGATTTCCAATTTCTGCCAATTGGATATTTTCAGAGGGGATTTAAAACTTGTACGATATGCAATCGGTTTGGCCACAACAAGCGCACATGCTCTCGCTTGGCAACAAATAGTGGAAGAATGCAAACCTGAAACTTTGTACGTTGAAGTCTTACCAATCAGAAGTGGTTCCCCTGATTAGCGGAAGGAGGTGGGCCAGATGTAATCTAATGTAGTTAGTTTAACCCAATCTGACAAACTCGAAGTCTACGTTCAATTCATGTTCATGGATTTTGTTGTTGCTTCTATGATCCCAAACACTATTGAAGTGATGCACCATCATTCCGAATTTCCTCAAATGGTAGTCGTAGAATAGACGTACACACAATATAAGTAGCCAAATGTTTTCAATACACATCGAAATGACATGTGTTTGATTAGGCTCGTGCTAATTAACCTTATGCTGCACATGAGAAAACATGATAACCCTCCATCTATTAGTTTATTACGTTAACTTCGTGTTTTATCCATAGAACATTAGATCACTGACTTGTTACTAGTTAATTCATAGATTTCGTAAAGAAACTGACGAGTACTTTGACATATGTCCTAGCTCAATAGAAAATCGTGTATAATAAAAGTCATGATTGTGGTGTGACCATTGCAGTTCGTTTCTGAAAATCATCATTGTGAAAAAGCATCACATGTTAATCAATAAGAATCCATCCATGTTTAAATGATTCCAATTCGAAAAAAGCATAAAAAAGTAATCGCATCGCCCAAGCGGGGGCACACAAGGTAAGATTTAAGTTATAGGGGTACACAACAAAATTACCAACAAAAAAAGCCCAACAAAAACACACAAAATATGGGTCAACGAAGGAGTTCAATGATTCTATTCAAGAATCATGGAGTGAGTTCCAAAATACCGTCGCCCGGTCTGCAACTGTTCTCCTCATCTCATTCTGTTCACTGCACAGAAGATCGATCATGGCCTTCATCCTGACAGTGTCGCTATTAATCTAAACCACATGAAGGAATAAATTAATTAAGGGCTTGGGAAGCAATAAAGATTGAAGTCTGTACATTAAATAAAATCCAAAGGAATTACCAAGGCTGATCTGTATGGCTGGAACCCTGCTTCCATGTCCAACCAACCCAATACAGCTTCTCCAGAGTCGTTGCTGAATAATTTTACAAGCAGATAGAAATATCATGATTTGCACAATAAGCACTAAATGTCATAGGGTGGTAATTAGTATTACCTTGTCCCAGGTTGTTCAACCCCCCCCCCCCCCCCGCGTGCTTAAGTTGCCAAGAATGGAAATCCAAAATGGCCCTGAAAAACTCAGTGTCGTATTGATCTGAACTCCCCATCATCTCCACAAGGGTTTCGCACTTTGTAAAGAACATAATGGTTAATTTCGTATGAAGATATTGGGGAAAGTCATGTAGGATAAAAACAAAGATAGTTAGGTGTACCAGCGTCATCATTGTCTGGTTTCTAACGGCTATGTCCTCCACCTCCATGCGAGAGTCAAGGTGGTAAACAACCCGAGAAGTCAGGCAACAATTTCAGAGGCCATTCCAAAATCAGAGGCCACCAATGCCTTTGAATCCAAACCAGGGAAGGAAGAGTTTGGAAGAAATTGTTGGTGAAATAGGCCAACAAACTGTGCAATTTATGAATGAGACCAGGACAAGTGCAAAGAATCATGAAGCCTCCATTAGAAATTTGGAGGTCCAGGTAGGCCAATTGGCCAAGACCATCTCAGAAAGGATTCCAGGTACTTTTCCGTCTGATACTCTTGTCAATCCAAAAGAAAATGTTGAGAATGTTTCTGCCATCACTCTTAGGAGTGGTAAGACTATGCCCGAAAGGGTAGTAGAAATTGAACAAGAGGTAAGTGGTGAAGAAAAGGAAAAAGAAAGGAGTGTGCCTATTGTTGTTGAAAAAATTGCTGAAAATGTAATTCCTCCTTCTAAGAAAATTGGCAAAGTTCCATTTCCTAAAGCTTTTAAAAAGAATTTGGAAAAGTAATTCTCAAAATTTCTTGAGATTTTTAAAAGGCTTCAAATTAACATTCCATTTTCTGAAGCTTTGGAACAAATGCCAATTTATGTTAAATTTATGAAAGACATTTTATTTAGAAGGAGGAAATTGAGTGAGATGGATGAAACTGTAATGTTAACTGAGGAGTGTTCAGCTATGGTTTTGAGGAAGTTGCCCCTGATGAGTGGATTTTATATGATGTTTTTAGGGTCTTTTTAGTCTTTTTATTTTATTATTTTTGAGTCTCATGTAGGTTTTTTATTGTTTTTATGTAGATTTTATATTTATTTTGCATTTTGCATGTAGATTAGATTTTATTAGATTTTCTAGCTTTATTTTATATTTTTAGGAATCTTTTTAGTTATTTTGTATTTTTAGAAAAAGCTGGTTTAGTTATCATTTTTGTCTAGGGACCGATTTGTAAAGTTTCAGGAATTGAAGGATCAAAGTGTAAAGGTTCAAGAGTGGAGGATGAAAAGTGAAGTTTGAAGGAGTCAAAGGGCCAGAATTAAAGCTCTAACAAAGAGAGGACTTGAAGTGAAATTGAAGAATGTGAAGCAACTCTCTTTTATTTGAGCACATGTAAAATAAGGTTGGAAGATTAATGGTGGTAAAGGGGAGGTTTCAGAACTTAATAGAGGCTGAATGTGGCCTAATTAAGCCAATCAATTCCACCATTGAAGAAGAAAGGAATCCAAGAAAAAGCTGCCAGTGTTCGTCCCAGCGCTGCAGCGTTGGAAGACCCAACGCTCAAGCGCTGGACCTCTGACTAGGATGTGAGTCAGAGGTTGCACCCAGCGCTGCAGCGTTGGAACCCAGCGCTCAAGCGCTGGGCCTATTTCTGCCCGTTGGATTTTAATGCTTCCCAGCGCCCAAGCGTTGGGAATGCCAGCGCCCAAGCGCTGGAAGTCAGGTTTTTGCTATAAATAGGGAGCTTTTCTTCACTTGTAAGGTACACCTATTCAGAATACAACAAGTGTTCTTCTTTCCCTCTTAAAGATCATTGTTCCTAGGAATTGTGGGAAGCCATACTTGAGCTCCTATCCAGGGTAATTCGATGACTCTTTTAGCCATGCTTGGCTAATTCTTTTTAAGCTTCTTGGGTTGTTTTAGTTTATAATTTATGTTTTAGTTTTGTTTCTACCTTTCTGAATAATATATCCAGTTCTTGTTTTATTTCCTTGTTCATAATTCTATCTTGATGATCACAAGTGCTTTTGCTTATTGCTTATACGAATGAGAATTGGTAAGTAGTAAGGGACCTAGGATTAAAAAAAAGCTATAAGTATATTTCGCTAAGAGATTAGGAAAGACGTAGCTTTGTGTTGGCCGGAACTCTATCTTCATCTTCTTCTTTAGTTAACTAGATTGCAAGAAATTGGGTTTAGTAATTAAAAAGAAAGTTCTACAATGTGTAAGAGATTAACTTGTAGATATAATAGGCTATAGCACCTTGAACCTGGATTTATAATTTAGAAATTAAGTAGATACTTGCTAGCATATTTTATATTCTATGTTAATCAACCCAAGGACTTAATCTTCATCATATTTATCTCTCTATTATTTTATGCTATTGTTCTTGCTTGTTCTAAAACCAACAACAAATACTCATCTTTTAAATTTTCTGCACAAGTACTAAATATTATAATAATAGGAAACCTATCCCTTGGGTTCGATCTTTTTATTACGCGATATTGAATCGTACACTTGCGATTTGGGTATCAGCCCCAAAAATTGAAGGATCCGGGGAGCTTCACTTTGCCTGTGGAAATTGAGGGACTACCAAATGCAACAGCTCTTTGTGATTTAGGAGCTTCTATAAACCTCATGCCACTCTCCATGTTTAGGAAATTGGACATGGGAGAGGCCACTCCTACTTTGATGTGTTTACAATTGGCGGACAGGTCAATTAAGTACCCCTATGGGGTGGCTGAAGATGTTTTGGTAAGGGTTGACAAGTTTGTCTTCCCGGTTGATTTTGTGATACTTGATATGGAAGAAGACTCCAAGGTACCATTAATTCTTGGGCGGCCATTCCTTGCTACAGGAAACGCCAAGATTAATGTGGCGGAAGGCCTCCTATCTTTGAAGGTAGGGGATGAAAAAGTGAAGTTTTCTGTTTTCCGAACTTGTAAGCACTATGAGTCTGAAGGAGAGGATGAGTTCAAAGATGATATTTGTAACAAGAAAAGAAAAAGTACCCCCAATTGATTAAGGGGAAGGGTCTATCTCGGACCTTAACATCGAGCTGGTTGGGAGACAACCCAACTGGACTTTATAATGTATTGGGCTGATCCTGACGGCCCATAGAGTCTACTCCCTATAAATAGCTAGGGGAGGCTACTGTAAAGGGGGTTAACAATTTTTAATAAACAAGAAGAAATATTCAGCTCTCAATTATTGTGTTATTTTCCCAGAACATTTTTGGCGTCGTCTGTGGGGAAAGGTAAACCAAACCCTACGCACTCAACAACTAGCTATGTCAGGCACTGGCCGTCGAAGGGGAGGCCGCGGGCGTGGAGGACGAACGGTGGGCCATCAGCCTGAACCGTCTCCCACGCCTCCGCCGACTCCTATCCCGAATCCTGGTTCGCCGCAGGGGGACGCGCAGGCTGACGGTGCGACCAGCCAGATTCCCTTCGCTGTTTCTATGGCTGAATGGAATCGGGTGTGTGGCGCCCTGGATTTTGTCCAACAGCAGAATCAGCATCGGCAGGCCCAGTTGGAGTATTTTCGTCAGCAGAAGGATCCTGGTGTGGAGAGCCTTAGAGAAGCTGAGACCGTGGTCGATTTTCAACCCTTTTCGCCCGCCATTCAGGCGGTCCCTATCCCGGACGTGGTAAAACACTTGGTGTTAGACACGTACTCAATATGAGTTTCAAGCTCTTTTATCAATTCCCTTTGAACATGAGCCCACATGTTTTCACCCAATCCCATTATTGAGGCAACACACATAAATCAACAATTACCGTCGCCCTTGACATCCACAATGTTAACAACATAAGGATGGAAGAATTTTGGTATTTCACCAATGTAATATGTGGAGTGCCTTTTTCGAGTCATTCCCCTGACTTTCAAAAGGGAGGTGTTACCGGGTTTAGGCATCTGAATGGAGGGTGTTAGAACAGATAGCAACCTGAGAGGGGGGGTGAATCAGTGTTGCCCCAATTTTCGCCTAATTGAAATCGTTACTTTCAAGTTTATGATGATCACGAATTGATCGTTGTGATTGCAGCGGATATGAACAATACTTGAAAGTAAATGTGAAGGATAAAGAGAATCACACACAAGATTTATCCTGGTTCGCCTTCAATCCACTGAAGACTACGTCCAGTCCCTCAAGAAAACCCCTTGAGGATTTTTCCACTATTGATAAGAATTTCTTACAAGTTCCTAACCCAAGGACCCCAAGAACTTCTACCAATATCCTGTGAAAGCAAACCGCTTTCAACAGCCCCTGAAAGCAAACCGCTTTCAGTTCCTGAAGGCAAACCACCCTCAGACCTTGAAGGCTAAACCACCTTCAATGAAAACCCTGAAAGTAAATCACTTTCAGTGACAACAACCCTTCACCGAATACCACGGTGAAAAACTCAATCTTACAGAAAGAGATGAAGAAGATATTACAATTGGCTGTTTCAATCCTTTAACACACAATTGGATTGAACATGAGAAATTATGCTTTAAGGCTTTTAAGCATAATACAATTCTGAGTTCTTCAAGATATGAACAACTAATGTGTTCTTGTAAACATGAAGATCATGAACTCAGAATTTAGGCTCCAAAAGATTTAAGTTCTAAAAGATGAACTAATTTTGAAAGAACTTTGGCCTAATGTGTTTTTCTCATGTGAAATGTATATATTTCGTGTGTGTTGTGTGTTGTGTCTCTTGTGTTCTGGACTCAAATGGACTTTATATAGGCAAGGGAAACGTCCTTGAACCATCACAACTCTTTTCAAAAGGTTTGGGACACAATGGTTCATGAAAAGATGTAACTTTTCGTTCTGGTAATCGATTACATCACTTAGTGTAATCGATTACACTAATAGCCGTTTCAGTTTGAATTTGAATTTCAAACATGTAATCGATTACAAACAACTAGTAATCGATTACTTGCCTAGGTGTAATCGATTACCATAATCCTGAAATCGATTACACTGAAGTCCATCTTCCAGAAACTTGATCCTTTGAGATAGGCTTAAGGTTTTCTACTTCTTTTAAGTTATGAAAACACTTAGCTTGATTAGTTTAGGTGTTTTAAGAGCCTTTATGCTTTAATAAACCTTTAGAAGCATAACTCACCTAAACTAAGACTTCTAGACTATTGATGAACTTTGTAGCGTTGTTTCTTCGAAGTCTTCTTTTCTTCTTTTTGTTGATGATTTTATCGTCATCAAAACCACAGCCAGGGCCAGGAGCAAGACCTTCTTCACAGAGGGAAGGCTACTGGACTTAGGCGTCTAAATGGAGGGAAGGTTACCGACCTGAGGCATCTGAAGGGAAGGCTTGAGTTGCTACATGAATGGAGTCCATAAATGTATATACATGCTCCCACAAAGAAGGGTCATGTTTGGTTGAATTTTGTGATACCTTCTTACTTTTGCTTTTGCCTTCTTTGCCTTTGGTTCCTCCCTTTGTTTTAATTTTGTCAGGAGGAGGACACATGGATATTTGATCTGGAAATGCAATCTCTCTAAGATTCTCTCTTATAAATTGTTTCTCTGCTACATTAGTTTCTTCAAACATACGTGCTATAACCTCAAATTCATTTGGATACTAAATCCCAACACAGGTTCAGGATCCAAATCTGTAGGGGTTGCTGACTGTCTCCTCCAATGGTAATGAATTGAAATTAGTGGAATGGAAGTGTACCTCATTAGCTCGCAAGAACAAGGTAATCCATGTGTTTTTCTGAGAATGCATCCACAACTTCCAACTCGCACTTTCTCCTTCGCAATTATTTGAAGTGATTTTTTTTACACAAATCCCCGCAATTTGTCATAACACCTCATTTTGAATCTGTTCTCAATGATGAATAAACTTTGCTCAAAAGAAGTCGTTATCCTAGTGTGTTGTAAGATGGTTAGCTTATTTATCGCATTCCAAGCAGTGCATAAGTCACCTTTGCTATCTCTTAGCAGCAGCTTCAACTTTGAATGTGCCCCTTCAACCTTATGCAATGCAAAATATTATAAGTATGAACATGTAAAATACCAAATTCAATTAAGAAACATACAACAATGTGCATAAAAACAGTACATGTTCGTTGTTGTGTTCCATATATGCATGACATAATCGGTTGCAAACTTGATAAACTTGTGCCTATGGGGCAACCATGTAGTGCTCACATAGTTCATAAATTCAGAGAGCTCACCAGTAATTCCATGCACAAAATTCAAATGTGCAGCATACTCCTCCTCAGATGCAGAATGCATCAAGCTGTCCCAAACAACACTTTTTCCCAAAGCTCCATAGGACGGACATATAACTTGCACTTAGCTCGCACATTCTTCACAGTGTGGAAAGTGCAAAGCAAATATGTAGGTAGGAAATACCTTATCAACAACATTCATTAAGGAAGGGTTTTTATCAGTAACAATGACCTTAGGTATGTTGTTCTCCTTCAATATCAACCCTCTCAATCTATTCAGTGCCCATGTCACTTCATCTATACGCTCATTGGACATGTATGATGCAAAGACTATTGTGAATCTAAGGTCCGTAGATGTCACACCTACCATCTCTAGTAAGGGTATCCTATACTTGTTGGTTTTGTAGGTGCTATCAATGAGGATGATGAGTGGATTTTATATGATGTTTTTAGGCTATTTTTAGTCTTTTTATTTTATTATTTTTGAGTCTCATATAGGTTTTTTATTGTTTTTATGTAGATTTTATATTTATTTTGCATTTTGCATGTAGATTAGATTTTTTGTGTTTTTCTATCTTTATTTTATATTTTTAGGAATTTTTCTAGTTATTTTATATTTTTAGGAAAAGCTGGTTTAGTTATCATTTTTGTCCAGGGACCAATGTGTAAAGTTTCAGGAAGTCAGGGACCAAATTGTAAAAGTTCAAGAGTGGAGGACTTGAAGTGAAGATTGAGAGAATATGAGGGCTTGAATTGAAGTGCTAACCAAGGGAGGACCAAAGTGAAAAAGAAGAATATGAAGAATCACTCTCCAATTTAGCACATGGAAAAAATGCTTAAAGGAATTGATGTTAGTGGAGGAAGGGTTTCAGAACTGATCAAGGCTGGTTAGTGGCTTTTTATGGCCATCAAAACCCACTACCATGAATGAAGAAGGAAGGAAAAGCTTGAAGATGAAGAAGCAGCGTCCCAGCGCTCCAGCGTTGGGATCCCAGCGCTCCAGCGCTGGGGTTCTGACTAGATGATGAGTCAGATGGTGACCCAGCGCCCAAGCGTTGGAAAGCCAGCGCTCAAGCGCTGGGCCTCGGACAGAAAGTGGATTTTTAATGCATCCTAGCGCCCAGGCGTTGGGAAAGCCAGCGCTCAAGCGCTGGAGGCTGGAATTTTACTATAAATAGGACCCTTTTCTTCACTTGTAAGACACACCTTCAAAGAATACAACAAGTATTCTCTCTTTCTCCCTCAAAGATCATTGTTCCTAGGACTTGTGGGAAGCCATACTTGAGCTCCTATCCAGGGTAATTCAATGAATCTTTTAGCCATGCTTGGCTAATTCTTCTTTTAAGTTTTTGGGTTGTTTTAATTTATAATTCATGTTCTAGTTTTCTTTTACATTTCTGAATAATATCTTCTATTCATGTTTTATTTCTTTGTTCTTCATTAATCTTTATGCGCAAAAGATTTCATGCTTTCTACTTATTCATAAGGCCATTTGGTAAGTAGTAAGGGAAATAGGAAATAAAAGAGGTTATAAGTATACATTTCTTAAGGCTATAAGGATGGACGTAGCTTTGTGTTGGCCCGAATTCTCTCTTCATCTTCTTCTCTAATTAACTAATAACCAAGGCTATGGAGTTAGTAATTAGGTAAGAAAGTTCTACATTTCTTAAGGCTATTAGGATGTAGAAATTTAGGCTTTAGCACCATGAATATGAATTTAAAGTTCAGAAATTTAGTAAGAGTTTTCTAGCATGTTTTATAGATTATGTAAATCAACCCAAGAGCTTAAATTCTCTCATCTTATTTGCTTTATTATTTTTGTGCTATTACTCTCTTCTTATCATAAACCAAACATCAACCATATCATTTTATTTTCTTTGCACAAGTACTAAATTATATAAATATAAGAACACCTATCCCTTGGGTTCGATAATCTTTTATATTACGCGATAGTAAATTGTACACTTGCAATTTCCTTATCAGAGGACAACTATAGGAAACTGATTAAACAACTGAACAACATGTGGATGTGACCAGAAAAGTGATTTAACCACATTGGATGTACCTTCAATCCTGCTCCAATGTGCATACTTGTCTCCTTCTTACAATTTCATGAGGTGTTGAATTTCTGTTAAAGGACCCCTTGATGAGTGGATTTTATATGATGTTTTTAGGTTATTTTTAGTCTTTTTATTTTATTATTTTTGAGTCACATATAGATTTTTTATTGTTTTTATGTAGATTTTATATTTATTTTGCATTTTGCATGTAGATTAGATTTTATTAGATTTTCTAGCTTTATTTTATATTTTTAGGAATTTTTCTAGTTATTTTGTATTTTTAGAAAAAGCTGGTTTAGTTATCATTTTTGTCCAGGGACCAATATGTAAAGTTTCAGGAAGTCAGGGACCAAATTGTATAAGTTCAAGAGTGGAGGACTTAAAGTGAAGATTGGGAGAATATGAGGGCTTGAATTGAAGTGCTAACCAAGAGAGGACCAAAGTGAAAAAAGAAGAATATGAAGAATCACTCTCTAATTTAGCACATGGAAAAAATGTTTAAAGGAATTGATGTTAGTGGAGGAAGGGTTTCAGAATTAAACAAGGCTGAGTAGTGGCATTTTATGGCCATCAAAACCCACTACCATGAATGAAGAAGGAAGGAAAAGCTTGAAGATGAAGAAGCAGCGTCCCAGCGCTCCAGCGTTGGGATCCCAGCGCTCCAGCGTTGGGATCCCAGCGCTCCAGCGCTGGGGTTCTGACTGGATGATGAGTCAGATGTTGACCCAGCGCCCAAGCGTTGGAAATCCAGCGCTCAAGCGCTGGGCCTCGGACAGAAAGTGGATTTTTAATGCATCCTAGCGCCCATGCGTTGGGAATGCCAGCGCTCAAGCGCTGGAGGCTGCAATTTTACTATAAATAGGACCCTTTTTCTTCACTTGTAAGACATACCTTCTTAGAATACAACAAGTATTCTCTCTTTCTCCCTCAAAGATCATTGTTCCTAGGAACTGTGGGAAGCCAAACTTGAGCTCCTATCCAGGGTAATTCAATGATTCTTTTAGCCATGCTTGGCTAATTCTTCTTTTAAGTTTTTGGGTTGTTTTAATTTATAATTCATGTTCTAGTTTTCTTTTACATTTTTGAATAATATCTTCTATTCATGTTTTATTTCTTTGTTCTTCATTAATCTTTATGCGCAAAAGATTTCATGCTTTCTACTTATTCATAAGGCCATTTGGCAAGTAGTAAGGGAAATAGGAAATAAAAAAGGTTATAAGTATGCATTTCTTAAGGCTATAAGGATGGACGTAGCTTTGTGTTGGCCCGAATTCTCTCTTCATCTTCTTCTCTAATTAACTAATAACCAAGGCTATGGAGTTAGTAATTAGGTAAGAAAGTTCTACATTTCTTAAGGCTATTAGGATGTAGAAATTTAGGCTATAGCACCATGAATATGAATTTAAAGTTCAGAAATTTAGTAGGAGTTTCCTAGCTTGTTTTATAAATTATGTAAATCAACCCAAGAGCTTAAATTCTCTCATCTTATTTGCTTTATTATTTTTATGCTATTACTCTCTTCTTGTCCTAAACCAAACATCAACCATATCATTTTATTTTCTTTGCACAAGTACTAAATTATATAATAATAAGAACACCTATCCCTTGGGTTCGATCTTTTGTATTACGCGATAGTTTAATCGTACACTTGCGATTTTCCTTATCAAGTTTTTGGCGCCGTTGCCGGGGATAGGTTCTTTCAAGTTCTTGTTTTTATTTTATTTAGTACTTTTTGTTCATAAAAAAAAAAAGAAAAAAAATTCAATAAAAAAAAAATTGTATTGAATAGGTGCTATTAACTTTTTTGGCTTGTTTGCATGGTAGGACATTTTGAATTGGACCCTGAAATTGAAAGAACTTTGCATCGCAGATTAGCGGAGCAAAGGAGATTAGCAAGGGCCATGGCTGAAACACAAGCACAAATGGAGGAGCGCCTCCTTGCTGAATACAATGCAAGGGTAGAAGATGAAGTCCAAGCTAGACTTCAAAGGCTGAGAGAGGAGGAGGAAGAGCAGAATGCTAATCGCTCTCTTCGTGATATCACAGCTCCCCAGGTAGATTACAATTTTGAAGGGAGTATTGTGGTTCCGGAGGATGCTTTGCCAAATTTCCAGATTCCTCCACACTTCATCTCTTTGGTAAGTCAAAACCAATTTGGTGGAAGTGTAAATGAAGACTGCCATACACATCTGGAGCGATTCACCAGGCAATGCTCCACCTTAAGGAGAAATGATGCTCATTTGGATACGGTAAGACTTATGTTGTTTCCATTTTCCTTAAGAGATGTGGCAGAGGAGTGGCTTTCTTCTCAACCACTCAGAAGCATTACTTCATGGGATGATTTGGCTGAAAAATTCACGGCCAAATTTTTCCTTACAACCGCATAAGGAAGTTGAAGCAGGAAATCAACTCCTTCATTCAACAAGATGCTGAAAACCTGTATGAGACATGGGAGAGGTTCAAGGGACTTCTCAGAAGGTGCCCAGGTCATAACATCTCTATCGCAGATCAGGTAGAGAAATTTTATGCTGCTTTGAATGATTATACCAGGGATAAATTGGATACTGCAGCAAGTGGGGCATTCGATGCTTTGCCACCACAAGGAGCTCTTGATTTAATCAACAAACTTGCTGCAAGAGCTGCTCATTCAAACCAGGATCGGGAAATCAGGAAAGGTATTTATGAGGTTGATTCTTTTGAGTCCATTGTTGCTTCAAATAAACTTTTATCCAGGAAAGTTGATGCAATGGTCACAAGAATGGAGGGGGTTCAACTGAGCCCGGAGGAGGCTGAATTAGAAGCTGAGGTAAAAGCTATGGGGAATTTTCAAAATTCCTATGGCAACACCTATAACCCAAGCTGGAGAAACCACCCCAATTTTTCTTGGAGAGATCAAGGGGGTGGTGGCGACTCGGACCCAAAGGAACACTTACAGGCGTTTATGACCAAAATGGTGATTAGTCAGGCGACTGATGCGGTACGCTGTAGATTGTTCCCATCAACACTGAAGGGGACGGCCTTGGCATGGTTTTCAAAATTACCAACACATTCCATAAGTAGCTTCACCGAGTTTTCATGTAAGTTCCTCTCACACTTTGCGGCAAGCAGGAGCCAGAGGGTAATGACGGGTGCATTATTCAACATTCGTCAGGGCGCGTTAGAAACGCTGAAACAGTATATGGCGAGGTTCAACGCCACATTGGTGCGAATTGAGGATCCCCCCCAGGAGACATGTGTGAATGCCTTTAAGCAAGGGTTGCGGGCGGGTGCGCTGAATAATAAGCTTAGCAGGCGCCCGCCACGCGACATGGCGGACCTCCGAGCTCGTGTCCACGACTTCATATTAGAGGAAGAGGATGACGAGCAGAAGAGAACACAGGATATGATGGACGCGCCACCTAGGAGGCAGGACGGGAAAGGAAAACAGGCGGAAGTGTTTGTACAACGGGATGCTCCAAGGTCCAACCGAAGTAACCCGTACCAATCTGCCGCCTTCACTAATCAGCAACGCCGGAACTATGTGGCTCGCCCCGCAGTTGGGATACGGCCAGCGCCTCAACGCCAGGCGCCGCGTCCAGTGGCGTCAGTACCTCGTTATTCTCCGGTAGCTCACCGGGCGAAGGTACCATTGGCGGTTGGACTCTCACAGATACTGACAGACAATAGGGAGACTAATTTGATCGCTCGCCCCTATCCTCCCAAGCGCCCCCCGCCTAATGTCGATACGCGAAGATGGTGTGATTATCATGGTGTCCTGGGTCATGATACGGACGACTGCGTTACCTTACAGCGTGAGGTCGAGAGGTTGATAAAGGCGGGTCACCTGGGCCAGTATGTCAAGACAGTGTCCACTCCAGATGTAGGACGATCCGCGCAGACTTCTAGGCGTGGGAATTATGGCGACGCGGATGGAGAGGCGACAATGGGAGACCCGGCGGGAACCGTCAACTGCATCTCTGGAGGCTTCAATGATGAATCTAATGCAAGCCGCAAGAGGTATGTACGCTTGGCACATGCTGCAGTGCATACCGTTCAAGAGGAGAAATTCGGCTTCCAACACCCCAACATAGTTTTCACCAGCGAGGATTTCAAAGGGGTGCTTCCACATAAGGGCGACCCAGTCGTAGTGCAGTTGCGAATCAACAACTATGATGTGAGGCGAGTGCTTCTGGATCAAGGGAGTTCGGCAGACATAATATATGGCGATGCATTTGAGAAGATGGGTCTTACGGAAAGCGCGCTAACGCCTTATACTGGGTCGTTAATTGGGTTCACGGGCGAGCGAGTGATACCTCGAGGATGTGTGGAGTTGAAGACAGTCTTCGGATCGGAAGGATTCGCTAAAACGGTTTTTGTTAAATACATCGTCCTATCGTGTAAGTCTTCTTATAATGCTTTAATTGGGCGTGACACTTTAAATCAGATCTGTGCAGTGATTTCAACAAAGCATCTTAAGGTGAAGTATCCATTGTCCAATGGACGCGTTGGAACCATGGCGGTTGATCAAATACGAGCGCGAGAATGCTACAGGGAGAGCGTAGTAGATTACGGGCCGCAGAACGCCAGGATTGGACATCGGTGTTACGAGATTAGTGATGAAGGCGCGCTAGACCCCAGAAGGGAGACACCGGAATCTCGACCCTGTCCTATCGAAGAAACAAAAACAGTGCAGGTAGGGCAGCGAATGTTGAAGGTCGGAACACAACTGACACCAGTTCAAGAAAACCGATTGACTCGCCTACTGGAGGAGAATCTGGATCTATTTGCTTGGACGCTTAAGGATGTTCCAGGCATTAGCCCAGACGTGATTTGTCACAGGTTGGCGATTAAGGACGAGGTCAAGCCAGTCGCTCAAACGCGAAGGAAGATGGGTGAAGAACGAACGAAGGTGGTCGAGCTAGAAACGACAAAGCTTAAGGAAGCAAACTTCATTAGGGAGGTTAAATATCCTACGTGGCTGGCGAACGTGGTATTGGTTAAGAAAGCAAATGGAAAATGGCGTATGAAAGTTTTATTTTCAAAGACTCATTTGCAGGTTTGGCGTACCTCAGGCAATCATCTCTGATAATGGGACTCAATTCTCTAGCCAGGCGACCAAGGATTTTTGCGAAGAGTGGGGAATTCAGAATCGCTTCACTTCGGTCGAGCACCCCCAGACCAACGGCCAGGCAGAGGCCGCCAATAAAGTTGTTTTAGCAGGATTAAAGAAACGCCTTGATGAAGCAAAGGGGCGCTGGTTGGAGGAATTGCCTATAGTTCTCTGGTCGTACAACACCACGCCTCAGTCGACTACTGGCGAAACACCCTTCAGATTAACCTACGGTACAGACGCTATGCTACCGGTCGAGATAAAGAACAAGGCATGGCGAGCGGTAGCTACCGACCCAGAACATAATCAAAATAACTTACTGGTTAGTCTGGACCTGGCTCCAGAAGTGAGGGAAGAGGCTCGCCTCAGGGGTGAAGCCATGAAGCAGCGTATATCCAGGAGATATGATTCACGGGTTGTTCCACGAGTAATGCGCCTTGGTGATTTGGTCTTGCGCAGGCGAACAGGTACCTCGGATGTCAACAAGCTAGCACCTAATTGGGAAGGTCCTTTTAAGATTACAAAATCTCTGGGCAATGGGGCGTACCATTTGGCAGATTTGTTCGGCAAAAGAATCCCAAGGTCTTGGAATGCCACTCATCTTAGGCATTATTACAGTTAATTATGTATTTAGTTGGCGCCCTAGCTTTGGCGGCCAAGCTCTTCGCTCACAGTTATTTTATTTCAGTTAACTCATTCCATTCAATAAAGGTAGCATTCCCAGTTTATGAAAGGATATAATTCTGGGCCAGAAGAAGGCCCAGCCCAAACATCTAAATTTCTTGCAGGTACAAAACGAGGGCGCGGAGGACTTTCCTAATAGTCTTACGGACTACCAAGGGCAAAGTCTGACGAGGCGACCCTCGTAACAAAATTCGGCCGCCCCATATGTCAATACAATGCAAATTGGCGCTAATATTGGATCGCCCGAATAAGTACGTTAGAAATCCGAGGCCCAGTGGCGGTCTAAATCCCAAGGCCATAAAATGGTCTAAATCTCAAGGCCCAGTAGCGGTCTAAATTCCAAGGCCCAGTGGCGGTCTAAATCCCAAGGTCCATAGAGGGTCTAAATTACATTTACAGATTATGTGGTCCAGTAGTGACAAAATAAATTTCTTTGCCGCTTCCAAGATGCCAAGGGGGAAATTGCACTCCCTAGCCTGGCGCACTGTCCCGTTTTCCAGGCGGGAAGACGCGGTGCGTGAATGGTGGCTCTCTTGGAACGGTGGGGCGCGACCCTTGTGCGATACGGCGAAGAAAGCCCAGCCTTGATCGAAGAAGATCGAGCACGTCTATTGAGCCAAGCCTCGGGCAACCCCAGTGGCCACTAGGATCCGAGCAAAAGTCTCACTGAGCAGAAGCCTCGCCAAGCGAGCAAAAGCCTTGATCGAATTAAATCAAGCCAAAGTCTCACCGGAATAAGGTCGAGCGAAAGCCCCGCCTTGAGCGGGCCAAAGCCTCATAACAGACAATTAGCACAAACACAGGGCGTGCGGGTCATCACGTGACTCATAAAATTTCTAGCCTCTGGCCGCCCTAGCTGCGTAGAGAAGGAAACGGAACGAAGCTCTCACTCTCTGTCGCAAAAACCCTAGTTTCGTTACACAGGACAACCAGGAAGATCCGGATGAAACCCACAAGGCCGGCCCGTTATAGCCCAGTTTTAGCCCACACCCATCTGGATCTAAATTAAATTATTGAGAGGACAGCAAAGTAATTTACCCACACGGATTAAAATAATATTAACCGGTTAAAAAGGTTACATCCGGTCAGCTGGACCACGTGTCGTGCTACAATTGGCCAAAATTGTCTCTTGCACGGTGCCGAAATGACACTAATAACTATGAGGAAGGCGCCAATAGCAATGCACAGAAATACATGTCTTAATTAGTTTAGGAGTTCTACTTATAAAATGTAAATGTTTCATATAAAAAATGTGTATTGCTAACTTATATACAAGGAATATAGGAAAATTAAACTACTTTTTGTTATTTTGTGATATTAAGAAGAAATCTTTCATGCTCATTCGAAGCTAAAAATGGTATATGTCTGTGAAAGTAATTCTTACTCAGCAGATTTGAAGTGGCTCTTATGTATAAATTAAATAAAAATTACTTATTGTTGGAGCATGTTTAGATATTCCCTCTTCATTCTTCCTTCTTTTACACAGATGGTGCACTTGAAAATGAACATTTTGTAGTCATAGAAGTCGATTCACGACAACTGGTCAGTACTGATATTGCTAGCATGATGCAACAACTCACAAATTGTATGAAGGAGCTTCAGCAGCTCGATTGTGAACTCACCGACATCCTTTTGTATGCAGAAGGAACATGTCAAAGGTAAGTCTAAGCTACTGAGGACCAACATTAACTTTGTAATCGATGCCCTGCCATTGGAAAGTATCAATGGCCTCCACAAAACTGTGAAACTGATGGTGGCCTCTGGGTTTGAGGAAGAGTGCTCCAAGGTGTACAGTAATTGGCGAAGGAGATGGTTGGAAGAGTGCTTAATAAATAAATTATTAGAGTTGCATGCAAGCAGAGACCTTTTCATGGAATTTGAGATTCTGATTTTCGACATTCCAGAGGTCAAGCTGCTTGCTCCACCCAATGGTGGGAATCATCCGATGATGAACAACATCGTGGACTACCTCAATTCTGCTTGCAGGTCACAACAACAATACCCCAAGGTTACTAATGGAGCTGAAAAATCTTCCTTCTTTGCACTGATGGAGCAGACATTGAAGCTGCTAGAGAGAAAGCAGTGGTAGAGAAATCTGAAAACTATAAGGACCCTGCTTTACGCTACTTCTTCATGATGAATAACCGGAGGCTCATGGAAGTGGTCAATGTAAGCAAGAAACTGGGAACCATTTTTGGCCTTGTTTGGTCCCAAAATAACAGAGCAAAAGTCCAACAAAATCTTGAACTCTATCGACGAAGCTCATGGAATAAGATGCTGGACATTTTGAAGGTTGAAAGCAATGAGTCAGAGGCATCCAATGTTGCAGCAGATTTAATGAAAGAAAAGCTCAATTTGTTCAACATGCACTTCAAGGAGATATGCAGAGTTCAAACTACATGGTCTGTCTTTGATGAGCAGCTAAGGGAAGAAATAAGGATATCTGTGAACGATATTTTGTTCTTGGCCTGCATATGGGAACTTCATTGGGAGGTTTCAGGATGTTCTTGGCAAGCATGCATATGAGTATATTGAGCATGGAATGTGTGACATTTAAGATAGACTCAAGAGTTATGATTTATAGACATCTTTTAAGTATAAACACCTAGAGAGAGAAAGGAAGAGAAGAGGGATAAATAGTGAATGTGATATATGATTGATGTGAGAAGAGGGATAAATAGTGAATGTGATATATGATTGATGTGATAAGAAGAGAGAAATAGAGAGAAAAATGAAGATGTTTATGGGTGTCTGCACTGTTTATAGGTTTATGAATCATTTTTGTAGACCCAATCATATTAAAAATATGATATCACCTGAGTTGTATGCATGAGCATAATTACATGTGACTTGCACTCGAAATCTTTTTAAAGCGACAAATGTTCTAGTAACGTGATTGAACTCTTTTTGGTTAAAGGGAAATATATGAGTAGGATTACACCTGACTAGTATGCATGAGCATAATTACATCTTACTTGCGCCCCAAATCTTTTTTTAAAGCGACAAATGGCTAAAGGGAAGTACATGAGCAAAATTACATTTCACTTGTATGCATGAACGAAACTTCATTGGTCTTGCGCCCCTTTTAAACAAAGAACAACCAAATTCAATTAAGACTTAAGAACCACGTAAGCTTTGACGCCTCCCCGGACGGTACGTAGGACGAGTTAGGTCTCAACAGGCGCTAAAAAGTGAAAAAAAAAACAAAAAAAAATGTTTCTTAACTCTTTTTTGTAAATAATGCACAAAACAACTAAAGGTTACCGTCTTAAGACAGATGCATTAAGGGTGTTATAAGGTTGATTCTCCACCCTTTTCTATGCATAAGTAGACCCCCGAGCCTAAATATCTTTCGTAGACCACTAATCGAATAAAATGGGTTTTCCAATGTTTCCCGAACTAAATAACACTGGTGGCGACTCAGTTTACCTATTAAATAATTTTTAGGTGGTCATTACACTATGCTAAACAAGGCCTAGAATTTTCTGACAGCGTACAGTTAAAAAGGCTAGGCCTAAACAATTAAAAAAGTTTTACAAGTCTAACAGGTCAGCCTATTTAAATAAATATATAATTTATATTAATATATTTTATAATTGTAATCTTATATTATCTTTATATTATATCATTTTTTGTATTTTTAAATGTTTATACAAGTTCACTTATACGATGATTTAAGGATATTTGTCTATTTAAAAATAAATTTATGACTTATTTAAATACCTTACTATAAACTAGTATAATTTTAAATAGCCTCTTATAACCTAAATAACACATAACCTAGCTTATTTCCCTCTCTTGATAGGCTGTTTCTGGAAAGGTTTATCTTAGTATAATGTATCCCATTAGTATATAAGTTTACTAGGCTCTTCGCAAATAATTTTGTTGGTAGATTCAAAAATCTTATTATGAAACATGTTTTTAAATAGACTGCTACCCGAACAAACTTTATAACAGGTCACACAAGGCCTAAAAAAAAATTTATGACAGGAAATGGGCCAGACCTTAAAATTTTTAAGTAGATCAACCATATTTATGCAAAGCTTAACTCGGACCTGCCTATTTTATTTATATTTTCATATTAAAAATATGATATCTAAAACTAGGAACTGATTCAATCAAACTTCATTGGTACGGTTTTTAACAAAAAAACATTTCAAAACAGAACCGAATTGATGATGAACAGTTTGGATTGGTTCGGTTCATCGGTTTCACAAATTATCATGTAGCAAAATTGGAAATCCATAGTTCACTTAATAATATCTTAATTACAAATTCATAATCACTTAACTACTTTAACATATCCATAACAAATCCTAAAAAAGAGTAGTGTTTAAAATTAGTACCATTACAAATTAATAATAGAAAAAAGAAACATAATAAGTCCAGTAAACATGAAGGAAGTTAAAGTTGTCCAGCAAACATGAAGCAAAACAGCAACATAAAACATTCTTGCTTTTTTTTAATAAACTGTAAATAGACCATTATGTTTAATGGCATCTCCACTGTGTTTCCCACCATCCTCATTAATGGTGCAATTACCAAATTACCCTTAAAAACAAATTTTATTACTTACCTATCCTTTATACCCATTTGCACCATTCTTTCTCTATTTCTCTCGCCGCCCCTCATCTTCCCTACCTCCATCATCGAGCCTCCCATCTTCATCACTCATCTCTTCACCATCGACCCTCCTCTCCATCAAAACCCTCTCCCGCAACTATTATTCACCATACCAGAACCATTCTTCACCCCAATCTCATTTCAACAGAACTGAATCTGAAGGTAGAAGAAGATGAGAGTTTGTGGGTGTGGGGCTTTGGTGTGATTGAAGAAGAAGAAGGTGTGGTGGCATGGGAGTGGTGAAGAAACAGAAGTAGGAGGAAGAAGAGATGGGGATCGAGAGAGGGATGAAGCAGGAGGAAGAAGTGTGACTTTCCCAATCTGCAAAAAATTGCACTTGTGGTCGCACTTACAAGTGCGAATTGGTATTTTAATTTTTTTTATAATTAAATCTATGTGTATCGCACCTATAAGTGAGAATTTTGCATCAAAATCGCACTTATAAGTGCGATATTAGTGTAAACGATGGAATAGACGATAGAGGAAACGATAGTGTAAACGATGGGGGGAGCAGACGATGGGGAGAAAACAATAGCGTAAACGATAGTAAACTAAATTAAAATACCAATTTAGTGCCTTGGCATGATTTGGTTTTACCCAAAGACAAGGGGGGCTTAGCATTCGCAGTGCTCGGCAGAATAACATTGCTCTCTTGGGGAAGTTGGTTAATAATCTCATGTATGATACTGACATGCTTTGGGTTCAAGTGTTAAAACAGAGATATGTGGGAGCTAACTCGGTGTTGTCAGTGAAATATCACCCTGGGGACTCCTATGTGTGGAAAGGAATTACCAACGCCAAGGATGCTGTCAGGCAAGGTTTCTAACCGTTTTTGGGTGATCGGCAATCCTCACTTTGGTATTCTAACTGGCTTGAAACTGGGATTTTGTGTCACTGTGTCCCTTATGTGCATATCTCAGATACAGAGCTTAAGGTCTCTAATCTTTGGGTTCATGGTGCGTGGAGCTTCACTGCATTGTACACGCCTCTTCCACCAGAGGTAGTTAGTTAAATAGCTCGGGTCAGTATACCGCTGCGCTCTGAGGAGGAGGACAAGATTTTGTGGTCAGAAACCAGTTCAAGAGTTTATTTGACATCCTCCGCATACCACATGCTACAGCATAATGATCAGCAGAGCTCTCGTGACTGGAAGGTGATCTGGACATCTCAGACTCCGAAGAAGGTTCATTTTTTCCTTTGGTTGGTAGGGCGCAACGCTCTCCCGACAAATTTGAAGTGACGCCAGTGCCATCTGAGTGTGTCTGTGACTTGTCCTCGGTGCGGCGAGTAGGATGAGGATGTTGAACATCTATTGCGAGATTGTCGTGATTCTCATTTGATATGGAGCCACTTTCGAAGCTTGCTGCCAACCCCTCCTGCGGTGTATTCCTTCCATGATTGGTTTCGACACCTCCTTTAGGGACATCAGCAGGCATTTGCGATTGCCATTCTCTGATGTATTTGGCGTTGGCAGAATAGTGTGTTTTCGATCCACATCCATGGCCTGTTCAGTTGGTTTGGTCACAGGTTTTGATAACGGCGAATGAATTTGTGAGGTGGGGGAAGATGACGCTGAATCCTCATGAATCCATGTTTGTGAAGGGTCCAAATTGGATCCATCTTCATACGGATGGAAGTTGGGTTTTTGGGCCAAATCAGATGGGTGGTGGTGGTGTAGTGCGAGACTCTACTGGCCGATAGCTTTCGGGGTTTGCTTGTTCTTATGGGGATGGTTGTGCTTTTCATGCGGAGCTTCTGGCACTTCGAACTGGTTTGAAGCTTGTCTGAGATTTGTGTTTTTGAGAAATTGTTTGCTATGTGGATTGTAAGGAGATTGCGGAGCTTTTGAGCCAAAACAGGGACACCCGAACTTATTGGCAACGAGACATTATTGCTTCTATTCGAGCAATGTTGGCTGAGGATTGGAAGGTTCAATTCTCATATATTATGCGGGATAGAAATGTTGTGGCGGATGCGTTGACGAGACAAGCTTCTCAAGCAGGGTGTCTGATGCGTATTTGGAAGGAATCTCCTTCCTCTGTAATTCCACTCTTGTGCAAAGATGCGGTAGCTTAGTTCGTTTCCTTTGCTGTTTGCTTTTATTCCTTATGTAACAAAAAAAAAGTGCGACAAGGGAGGAAAAATCGCACTTACAAGTGCGAAACACGTCAAATTAATTAAAATACCAATTTCGCACTTGTAAGTGCGACTAAAGAGGAAAAATCGCACTTACAAGTGCAATTTTTTTGCAAATAAAAAAAATACAAGGTTTTAACATCTCACTCAGTCTCTCTGTTCAATCCTCTTTCAGAACAGGATGATAAAGGTTGTTAGGTCATGCCACTGAGCATGAGCGACATGGTGATGGAGGCGATGACAACGTCGATGAAGAGATGGAGAGGAGCAGAGTAGTGGCAGCGTTCCGACTTTGAAGGGGAACCGAGCAGCGGCGACGTGGTAATAGAGGCGACAACGGTGTCAAAGAGGAGATGGAGAGGCGTGGTGTTTGGTCGGAATGGGTGAGGAAATGAGGTGGGGTGTTTGGGGGGTTAGGGAGATTTTTTTTGTTTTTTTAATTGTAGGGGTATTTTGGAGATTACAAAAATAAGGGGATGACATGAAGGACCCGTTTGGTGGACAGGATAAACAGAGACAGGATATGATAGTAATCATATCCTGTTGTTATCTGTTGTTTGTTGCGCCAACAGGATATGATAACACTATCATGTCCCTTATCCTATCATGTCCATCATGTGTAAAAGTTGTCCTGAGGGGGGAGCTGGGATAGAAATTATCCTGATAGGATAGGATATCAGTTTTTGTTTGTTTATTAGCATGACCCAAAATTAATTTCAATATTTATATTTTATATAATTTATAATAAAATTAATTAATAAATATAAATCTTTGATTTTAATAAAATATTAATTTTATCACTTATCAATTACTAATTATTATTGTTAAGTTAAATTATTTGGTTACCGATAAATTTAATTAAAAAATAAACTTATTTATAAATGGTGAAAATATTGGATTTACTTATATAAAATAATTAAATTTTCATTATCACTTACTACTACTTAGTTAACATTATTTTTTGTTATTTATATTATAATAAAAATACACAAAATAATTCTTCATTAACAATAAAATAGGATACTCATATGAGAAATATGTTTTTATATGAAAAAGTAAGAATAAATCATGACAATTAGATCTAATCATGAATGGTCAAGATTAAAACATGAAGTCATGTGACTTCTTAAAAAGTCACAAGACATTTTTAAATAGTCATGTGACTACTAAGTTGTTTTAATATTGGCCATTCATGATTAGATCTAACAATCGTAATTTATTCTCATTTTCTCATATAAAAACATCTTTCTTATATGATACATCCCCTATATATATATACTAATTTTTTAATAGTAAATATAGACTAATTTTATATTATCATATGATATTATTTAAAATTATTTCTCTACTTGTATAATTATAATTAATAATTTAAATATAAAATATTTTAGAAAGAATAATATCTTTTAATAATTTTTATCATTAATCACTTACACATACTAAGTTAAAACTCATTAGTTACATATATAATAATTTTAATTAAAATAGAATCCTTTCGAAAAAATTAAAATAGCTGAATTAATAAAAATTAATTTTATTTTAGTTAATATTAAAAAATAAGCTATTTATAAAAATGTAAAAAAATTAAATTTAATAGGATAATCACTTTTAAAAAAAAACTATTTAGAAAGTTAAATTTTAAAAAATATTATGCATTTTTTATTTTAAGAAAAATTTAATACATTTTTCATTGTTTGTATCATATTCTATTAATATCATGTCCACCTCAAACGCAAGATAGGATAAGAGTCTATCATGCTCTTATCATATCCTGTGTTTATCCAATCATTTATCTTATCGTGTTCTTATCCTATTCTGACCACCAAACCAGCCCGAAATACAGTCAGGATGACATTAAACATAACTCTCATATAAATATAAGTATGTACCATCAATTTGGTTCATTGGTTGTCACTTATTCAGTTTTTTATTTTTTGAATTGTGAACCAAACCAATATTCATCGGTTTTCATCGATTTGATTCAATTTTAGACTGAGTACAAAAAATAACCAATCTAACTTTATTGTTTCGGTTTGATTTACCGGTTTCATCCAATCGATTCAAATCCAAGAACACCCCTCCTTACAATCACTCCCAAGTCGAACCCAAAATGGTGATTTAATCATCAAACACGTAACAGCAGAAAAGGCACTAACATCCACTGTTAACAAGTGAACCCCACATCCTATTTTTGTGGTCCACCTTCTTCATGACTCTCTTTTTCCTCTTCAAAACTTCTTCATCTTCAACCCATAACGCTTTCATCCCCAGTCCTCACTCTCCTCCACCGCCACCCTCTCTCTCTCTCTCTCTCTTTCTCTCTCTCTCACTCCACACCTTCTCAGTTCTCACGCACCGCTCATGGCGTCGTCAGCGTGCGTGACAGACTTATCTCGAGCCTCATCCTGCCGCGACGGCGCGGCGGCGGCGCACCTGAAAATCCTCTCGATCTTCATCATCTTCATCACCAGCGCCGTCGGCATGTCGTCGCCGGTGGTCCTGGCCCGCGTCTTCCACGGGAAGCCATTGTACGACCGCGCGGTGGTGCTGATCAAGTGCTTCGCGGCGGGCGTGATCCTCTCCACCTCTTTAGTCCACGTGCTCCCCGACGCGTACGCCGCACTCGCGGACTGCCACGTGGCGTCGCGCCACCCGTGGAGGGACTTCCCCTTCGTGGGGCTGGTTACCCTCGTCGGGGCGCTGCTGGCGCTGTTCGTGGACCTCGCTGCGAGCTCCCACGTGGAGCACGCGCAGTACGCACCGGTTGTCGCGACGGAGAAGGAATCCGCAGTGGAGCTCGGAGGCGGCGGCGGTGGCGGAGAAGGGGAAGTTGAGAGGGGTGAAGAATTGGTTAGGTTAAAGCAGAGGCTGGTTTCGCAGGTTTTAGAAATTGGGATTATTTTTCACTCTGTGATTATTGGTGTTACTTTGGGGATGTCTCAGAACGTTTGCACCATTCGACCCCTTGTTGCGGCTTTGGCATTTCATCAAATTTTTGAAGGCATGGGTCTTGGTGGCTGCGTTGCTCAGGTTTATTTGTGTCTTCTTTTTCTTTACTTCCATTTTTCAAAACGTTAACTGATTGAAAACTTAAAGAAAATTGTTGAAACTTGAAACTGTCAGGGATAATTTTGTTTAATTGTGTTTCTGAAATTGAGTTCAAAACCACCACTCATTTATTACTTTTTATTAGCGGTTGACATTTATTAAATTATTACCTGGTTATATTGAATTTCCTTGTATATATGTTTTCTAAATTAGACATATTTCTTAATAAGTTAAGAATCTTAGTTATGTTTGGCACCAATAAGCATAAGTAGGAATGTTACCGAAGTCTTCTCAATGTACTTTATAAGAAACAAACAATAATAAACAAAAGGTATCCTCATAGTAGTAATAGCACCTTTAGATCAACCTGGTGTATGTTTCATTTCCGTGATTTCTCTTTTCAATACACATTTATTTAATGGAGTGTACTTGTTGGATTGGGCAAATATATTTTCACATTCATCCAATAGAAATCTAATATTTTTCTCTGAATTAATTTTAGTACTCAGAAGCTACTAGCATAAGTTTCTTGCTAGAATTGATTTTGACTCTAGAATCGATTGTACAGGTATCCTAAATACAACATTGTGTAAAATGTTCACAAATCATTATAAACAGAGTAAATTATTGCTTTATTTAGCTAGAAGATGCTAATTCATACCCTTTTATGGTAATAATTACAGGCAGGATTTAGCTTTGGAACAATGGCATACATGTGCTTCATGTTCTCAGTGACAACACCAATGGGGATAATTTTGGGGATGGCATTATTCTCCCTCACAGGTTTAGATGATAGCAGCCCAAATGCCTTGATCATGGAAGGGTTACTAGGTTCAGTTTCTTCAGGAATATTAATTTACATGGCTCTTGTTGACCTCATAGCAGTTGATTTCTTTCACAACAAGCTCATGAATTCTGATCCAAGGTTGAAAAAGGTTTCTTTTGTTGCCTTAATTCTTGGCTCTGCTGCAATGTCCATTCTCGCCCTCTGGGCTTGAAATATTTTTTAACCTTAGCTAGCGCTCAAATTTGTTGTTGCCCCAAAATTAGAAGGTATCAACTTAGATCAGAAGAAAAGGAGCGAAAATGAAGTGTGATGTACAAGTGTATTGAACTAAATGGAGCATATAATATGACCACTCTGTGTATACTGTATATAGGTTAAATTTCATGGGTTCCAATTTAGATTGAAAGTGTTTTCTAATAATTTCACATGAGGTTAATTAATAAATGTTAGTTAAGTAAAATTATTTCAATCTACCATGATTTTACCTTTCCCGTGCACTTTCATTAATCTAACCACAGTCGTGGTCTTTATTGGGGGATTGAAATCACCTGTCTCATAATCGGATTTGGATCCTCTCACATGACATGGTCATGTGAGATTAATACATGAGAGGATCCAAATCCCTCATAATCTTGTCTCTGTTCCCGTCTTTGACACATCACTTAAATTTCCACATCAACATTTAACACTGTTATTATTTCAAACTCTCCCTCTGGACAACTTGGGCAGAATGGGACGACCTTGTATCTGTCGGTTGTGGCGGGGCATGTGAGAAAGTAGCGGCGCAAGGCTGTGTAGGAGGAGGGTGGCCTGTTCTAGAACACACCACAAACCGCCGATCTACCTCAACGACCCCACATCGGCAATAGCTTTCATTGTCAAGCGGCCTCTTCTACGCCATGGACTGCATCATCGTATTCACCAATCAGAGCAAGAATTGTTGGAATTCTATCCTCGTCGGTGTCGTTACCGACGACTTCTATCCATGCGCTAGGGCTCACCCTCTGCACGATCTGTCATGTTAAGCATAATCTTCGCTGTTTTCATCAAGTGTCCTCTTCGGCGTCGTTACCGGTGGCTTTCTACCCATCTTATAGCCATAAGCAGCGTTTTTGTTTACCATTGGAGCATGCTTAGGTGGGAAGTTTGGCTACTTAAAAATAAGAGATGTTGTTTGCTAAAGCAACAATTGTTTAGATTGCTTATTATTTAAAAATAATTTATTTCTTGCATTAACAATTCATTATCTCTCGTGCATTAAGTGGAAATAAAAAAATATAAATATATTAGTTGCTTGTGAAAAAATAGAAGAAACCACCATTGGATTAAAATATGCATGAGTTGCTTATGAATTGGTTCAATATATGTGGCATTTTGGGTCAACGTGTATGATATTAAGCGA
The DNA here is from genome assembly GCA_030819835.1 of Acmispon strigosus. Taxonomy (NCBI): domain Eukaryota; kingdom Viridiplantae; phylum Streptophyta; class Magnoliopsida; order Fabales; family Fabaceae; genus Acmispon; species Acmispon strigosus. Next base: position 39,062,161 of record JAUAMA010000005.1, on the reverse strand, counting down.
CTAAAACAAGAAACCATCATTGTGAATGTTCTAAGAATTTGAACAATACTGTTGGATTGGGACCAGAGGAGGTTGTTGAGCAGCCCCGCCCTCCTCAATGAGAATCCTCCCATGGAATTTCCGTGGGCTTGGAAACTTGTAATTAGTTCTAGATTTGCGTAAGCTCATTTAGTCTAAGTTCCTGATATATTATTCATTGTGGAGACTCGTAATTTTTCTCATGTGATGTTGACGTTTCGCGGCTTGGGTGGTTTCACTAATATATTTTCGGTTGAGATCTCTGGCTCCGGTTGATCTCTTTGCAGGGGGTCTTTGTTTGTTTTGGCGAGAGGGGGTTGATGTCCATGTGGTCAGTGCTTCTTTAATTCATATTTTATTTCTGTTTGGACACCAATACAATCAAGCTCAAATGCAAGTACCCAACGGGTGCCGGTCACAGTGGTAAAAAGTAGTTGTTTGAACCCCTAGGCCGAGTGTTCAATCCTTAGGAGCCGCACACTTGGGGAGACCTTTAGCCTACACCACACCCAAGCCGGAATGGCAATAGCAATTTAATATACCAAAAAATAGCTCAAATGCAAGTGTTAGCTGTGTATGGTTGGCCAGAGGAACAAAATAAACTACGTACATGGGAGATGATTAAAAGGTATAAACCTGATGCCTCTGTTCCCTGGATCTGTATTGGTGGTTTTAATGTTGAAAAGTAACTTTTAATTAAAAAGTTAATTGAGGGAACTTTTTTTTCTAATAAGTTACTTTTTTTTTTCTTTCTTGATTTTCACTTTTCCCTTCACACTACAGCCCTTGTTTCCTTTCTTCTTTGGCTAGAAAGGTGAGCCTCGTGATCCAACAGAAGCACCATCATGAGAGAAGGAGGTGCAGCCACAAACACTGCTCTCTCTGCCCCGTTTCCCGACGAATTTCAACCACCACAGTTGCACTCGAACTAGCCCCGAACCTCAACAAAAACATCGTTTCTGTGAACCACAGTGAAGTAGAACCACCCAGGAGTCCATTGCACCAAGTTTCGTCGAGTTCTGGGCAACCTCCGACGACCATCGACCTACAACTGGATTTCCTGAGCGAATGGGTGAGAATTTGGAGAAACGAATACCACCATTGTGTTCCTAGTCACGAAAGGATGGAGGCTCAAACTCAACCCGTACTCCGGCGACAGCACCACCTCGGCTCCTGTCGTCTTCTCCGGCAGCACTCTCGCAAAAAAAAACTTTCAAAAATATTTTACCAAACAGCATTTAACTTAAAAGTAACTTTTAAGCTAAAAAAGACGAAAACTGGCAAACAGCTTTTGTGTTTTTTTTAAGATCTTATTGTGAGCTTTAATTTAAAAGTAACTTTTAAGTTCAAAAAAAACTGAGTCAAACGCTACCTAAATGATAATTATTTTAAGTGCTACATATTAGATTTTTTTAAAGTAAAGTCTTAGTTTTAAGAAAACACTCTTGTTGAAAGAGTTAAAAGAATTAAGGTAGTGTTTGGCCCAACTTTTTTTTTACTTTTAAGTTGTTTTTAAGATAAGTTGGGCCAAACACAATTTTGTATAAGACCTTAAAAAATAAGTTACTTCTAAGTTATTTTTTTTACATAGAAAATGTTAAAAAGTAACTTTTAAGTAAAAAGTTAATTGAGGGAACTTTTTTCTAATAAGTTACTTTTTTTCACTTCCCACCGCTCCGGCCATAACCGCCTTCGCCCACCACGACCGCCTTCGACCACCGCCACCTCCGACCACCACCACCGCCTCCGGCCACCACCACCGCCTTCGTCCACCACCACCGCCTCCGACCACCACCACCCCGACCACCACCACTGCCTCTAACCACCACCGCCCCCGACCACCACCACCACCTTCGGCCACCACCACTGCCTCTGGCCACCACCATTGCCTCCGACCACCAAACAACTTTTAACTTAAAAGTAACTTTTAAGTTAAAAAAACGAAAACTGGCAAACAGTTTTTGTCTTTTTTTTTAAGATCTTATTATGGGCTTTAACTCAAAAGTAATTTTTAAGTTAAAAAAAAGCAGGGTCAAACACTACCTAAGTCTCATGAGGAGATGTCTGTTCTCTATTCGAACAAGATTGCTAGTGTAAGATAATGTAGTGATAAAAAAAGAAAGTAATTGAGCATTAATCAGGACAAAATGTAATTGAAAAAGCTGGATGACCATGTCATGCCATAGTGGAGAATGGGGTAATGCGGTGTGAGTATTTGCCAACGCAATCTAAAGTATCACTTTATTATCTTAAAATGTATTTATTTCCAGCATTAATTTTATTCTTTGAATTTTGGGGCTTTATGTGAAAGTATATACACAGATTCCACTAAGTGCATTTTTTTTAATTTTTTTTAGCTTTGGTGGAATTTGGGATCCTATGATTTTGATTCCTAGTGATGCAGGTCTTTATCTCGCATAAAGGTAACTACTTTTAATCTTTCACCCACATATTTAAGGGATGCACAATTACTGAAAAAATGACAATAATTAATTTTATTTTTAATTGATCATTTTCTTGCTATTCTCATGAATGAAACTTAAACAATAAAAAAAACGCAGATTCCGATTCTATTATTAAAGAAATGAGCAGCGATGTTGAAGAAAGATACATGGAAGAAAAGCAGTGCACGCCTCTTTGTTGAATCCACCTCCTAATTAATGTGGTTTAGGCAGGTTGTGCTGCTAACAATCCAAATATGGAGGGGACAAAAAGCAGAGCATGAATCAGTAGCTTTAAAAATGAAAGACAATAAAAACACAAAAGGGTGAAGCTCGTGGTTTTTTTTTAAAGCAAAACAAAGTTTTATAAGGCACTCAAACTCAAACGAGGTTTTATTTATTTAGTAGTGGATTAACCCATGCAATGCACGAGTAACTTTTGATAAATTAAAACTAAAGTGTGTGCTATGGTATACTTTTGTAACGTCTTATACGTCTAATTGCTTGCAAAAGGATATAAATGACCTTAAGATAAAGATTTGTATTTTTCAGTCTGATGAGAGGAACAACATAGAGACAAGTTTTTTGCAAAGATACATAAAGTTCAGAACAATATAAAAAACAACATATGAAACTTGTAACATCATAAAGAGTTACACGATATTGATAAAACAAAATGAAACTCAACATTAGCAAGCAAACACACATGAATTGATTGATCTCCAACACCAGTTCCTCAAGAATACGAAGATATAATCTTCATAATCCAGGCCCTCCCCTTACAAAACAGTGAACCAACTTTACTCACCAATCACAAATAAATTTATCTACGACTCATCTGCCCAAGAGGCCAACTCTACCGTAAAATTGCTTTGAAAAAGATTTATCATCACACACGTTATCTTAAATCTGCAACACAGACATATATTAAGCAAATACTTAGCAACATGTCGTCATATACAGTAACAAATTGATAAAAAATGTAGCATCAAACCCACTAAAGATAGAAATAGAAAACATCAGGGATGTAGTTTTGTTAAAGCTCATACTCATACAAATACAACCCTCATCGCTAAAGAGGCACTCATCTGGAAAAGAGAAATAAGAATAATATATACAATCCAATAATCATTCCATTGTTAGTACATAAAGGGACAACTTTACTCAAGAAGTGTATTGTAATGTAAAATTCATCAAAAAGAAGTGACAAACTAGACATGTAGAGGATCACTATATCCATGTTTGACAAAATAGTGAAATATGAGACCAAATACAAAACACTTACAGTTACAATCCTAAACCATAAAAAGTAAACTACATGGTAGAATTAACTTTCTAACACATAAGATTGTAATATTAATTGTACTACGATATATAGTATCTCAAAATACAATACCTTATGGAGTTATATTTGCAAATACTTCTTCATATACAACATTAACTATTGTGTTAGGAGGGGGTCGTCATGATTTTCTATTAGTATCCTTAGTCCTTGTTTGCTCGTTACTCTTGACAGAGCAACGTATAACTGTCTCTAGGTGAAAACTGGCTTTGGAAGATATAACCCAACACACCCAAGTGTCTATCCCTGCGATTTATTAATCGTCATACCAAAACAAATGGATATAGGAAATTGACTTCGCTGAAATTTGAATGGTAGGTTTGCATTACTTGTAACCATTTTCATTATAGGAATCAATGCAATATCTCCTGCTTTAGTCCCAATTAGCACGATGCACTCAATGACATGATCTCTTATCCAACTCACCTTCAGTCTTGTTCCATTACATAATCCATTAGATTGATCAATATTTCTCAGTAATATTACCGGGACGTCTTTCTTCAAAGTCAACTTATGTGGAGGCAGTCCTAAACAATTTATAGCATTCAAAACCTTGGAGGAAAATGCATCCAACTTACTCTCAATACTGGCATCTTCTTTGCAAACTTCATTAGAGCTCAAATATTCCTATAATGATAAATCAAGGTAAGTAAAATTGACCAAGTCCTTAAAACCAGTGTCAGAGTTTTGTATAAGGATTTTATCAGGTATTTGTATTTCAGCTTCGCCATTAATTGGATCTCCAACCTTACCATCACCTATAGTCAACAACCATTAAAAGAATTCTGCTAGATTAGATGCATTTGGTCTTGAAGATCCATGCATGAGTCTCAAGTTCTTAGTTGAACAAAGAACTTGACAAAAAGGCCATAGGCAGGATCAATTTACTATTGCACTGACGACATCTTGCCTAGATACTCGTAGAATAACAGGTAAGATCTGCCTAAAATCACCGCCTAAGACCACAACCTTTCCTCCAAATGTCTTGTAGGCAGACACATTCAATACATCATTGGTCACCGAGTATATTGACGCTGCAGGTAGTCGTGGCAATGGGATAGATGATGCACCAGGATGATTGATGACATACCTGGTAGCAATGAGTAATATAATACCTCGTTTATTTTAGAGTGAAAACTTACAAAAAATACCATTTAGACGAAAAATCAGTTCCAAAGTGTAGATTTTCTACCTTATTTGGAAGTCATGCACTTCAGGAATATCTATATTTATCAATAGCTTAGAATTGTAGGTCGTGTTTGATATCCCCATCTTTCTGTGAGTTTTAAAGGTAATTGGACCAAATGAAATGTACAAAAAGATGAAGATTTTAATACCAATACCTCTAAACTTTTTCATTTTTGCGAGCTGTAATATGAGAACCATAGGGACATTATGGTCTTATGCAATATATTCTAAAAATTGTCCGGCAAAATCTTGCCACAGTGCACAAACCATTTTTTCAGATACCCTAGAAGCAGGTATTTGTTAATAAATAAATAATTACATAACTTGGTAATTACATGAAGGTTACAATCTTAAATAACTTACTCAAGATTATCTAGCTCAACAAAAATATAATTGCTCGGGTTATCTTCACCGTTATATTCAGTTAGCTCCCCCTTTAATATTACGACACTAATGACATCTGTACAGAAAAAAACGCTCACGGAAAAAAATTAAACGAAGGATTATATATATATATATATATATATATATATATATATATATATATATATATATATATATATATATATATATATATATAGAAACCGTGAACTTATTATTTGAAAAAAAAGATAATATTTGTGTCAAAGTTGATGTTTAAACAAACTATAGACGTGGAAAAAGAAGAGATATAATGTGTTGGGCAGCCTTTGTGCTCCCCATTAATATATTTTTCTTATCTCAAAAAAAGTTGTGTACTGTTGAAAATGAAAATAAGATACATACCGACCAAGTTGGAGTCCTATCTGGGTGATTCGAATATAATGGAAAAAAGGGGTGAAATTAAGCCCGTAAAGTGAACCCTGCCATTCTTAATTGGTTTCGCGGTGGTCATCAGTTTAAAGTATAACATGCATGGATGCATTGAAGGATTCTACTTGTATGAGTTGATGGACATGGTAGGGTTTGTAGCGCATGCCTTTCATCAAGAGGGATTCGAACTTCTTCACATGGCTACTCCACACAGTGCACTGGATGGTGTCCTTCTATGGCAAAAAAAAAAAAAAATCGAACACATTATTTTTTAGCACAATAAAAAAATAGAAAAAAAATTGTTTACGTTATTTTCCGCACATAAGGTTACTATCACACAATGATTGAGAGCTTCTCGTACAAATAGTTTGAGAGCGATGCGTTTATTCATAAATAAATTGATACACCTACCTTTGCATCGACTACCAACATATCGATGAATTCAGGTTGATTCGAGTCCTTCTTATTGGAGGCTCTCCATAGGAAAAATAACGTAATTCATGGGAAAAATAATGTAATTCATAATGGTATTTTAGCGGCCATTTAAAACTTTGATTTGTTTAAAATTGAGATCATGTTTAGCTTATATGAGTAAAAAATTACTGGTCTCTCTATAACCACTCTAAAAAGAGATACACAAACCATTTCAAAAAAAAATGCGGAAAAACACAGGTAAGAGTGCGTCTAGATACACAACTTAATTAAGCGTTTATGTAATAAGAATTTACCGTTTATTCATAAACTAATTTGAGAATCTTATTAAACTAAACTGAAAATAGGTTACATGTATGTATAATTACTTATTCATACGTGGACCGGGTGGGCACACCCGCCCAGATAGACTTTCTATGTGGCCCACCCAATATAGGGCCCCACGGGGGCAACCCCTGGGGACTCGCCCTAGAAGGGCGGTCACCTCTGTAATATTACTTGGGACAATAAGGAGCAAGGACCATGTGGACTTTTATATAGTTTTTAAGGTTTTCTTTCCTTCCCTCTATAAAAGGGGGACCTTCTTTGCAATAAGCAACTCATTTCATAATACACATTTTTATTAAGATATTTTTCAGATTCTCTCCTAGGGTTCCTAAAAGTTACAATATTTTTAGGGTGTTCCCTCATCGTAGATAGTTATGTAGAATACATTCAAAATTTCAATCTGTTTGAAAAGCACCTAACAGTTTATCGTTTGGAACCGATAGAACAAACGAAGTTCAGCCTATCTTGCTCTCAGGTGACACACACCACCATCCACCTTGAAATTGATTGATTTGCAGAGACCCAAAGGATCAATTGTGATTATCTGAACAGTTTGTGGAAAACCTATACGATCCACATCTTGTTCACAAAGCACCCCATAGTCCTAATAAAAAAGAAAAAAAAATTAGGAGAATTTTTCAGATAGCACATAATCAAACATGAAAGTAATGTGCATTAGAAGTGTAAAAATAAGATAGATCGCATGGTATTATAAACCTCAACTTGGATCGGTATGATAAGCTCTGATGCATCAAAAGTTGTGTGATGAATTGTTAGAGCAGTAGTATTTATAGGAAAGTAACTAAAGGTTTTAGTAACAAATCAATCGAATTCAAACAAAAAAGAGGGACTTATATATCTCTTTTCAGAGTTAATTTACCTTCTTTTACACTTCTCCGTTTCAAAATATCTGTCCAGAAAGAGAAGAAACACGCATATTAAGAAATGAAATTAATATTGATAATTTTTTAAAATATTTCATTTGATTTCCTATTTTAACCTTCAAAATGTATTTTATCTCCTTATTTATTGTTCTCGTAGGGGCATTATATGGAAAAATATTAATTAATACTCTCTTGAAAGTCTAAGTGGATAGTTATTATGAAACAAACTTTTTCTCTTTAAGTAGACACTTATTTTAAAACAAAAGGAATATAATATATCTTATCGATTAGTTGTGACAAAAATTGGTGAGGAGGATTTTTTTGGTTTGAAGGGAAAATGTGTGGTTGAGATCGCGCCACATAAGATAAGGTAGGGTGAAATTATTTAAAACATGGTGTGGGGTAGAGTGGATCTAACCTTCTTTTATATAATAAGTAGATTTATTGTAGTTGCTTTATTTTTATTAAAATTTAGGACGCCAAACTCCATCCAAAAACTAAACTTATGAGTTAAGAAATTGTCTTCACATATATGAGTGGTTTCCGCTAAATTGATATAGTATTGGCTCTCGGGTGGCTCATATATGAAATTGATATAGTATTTGGCTCTCGGGTGGTCCATATGTGGGTAGTTTCCGCTAAATGGACCTAGTTTAGACTCTCATATCATATTAATATTTGAGAGATCTAACTCAACTCTAAAGCTAGGTTAAAAGTTGAAAATTGTTTTCTCATATATAAGAACTACTTTTACTATATCTCTAGTCAATATAACACTTCACAACACAATTGCAATATATTACAATACATACAATGTATTGTGGCAGTTGTAGTTAGGGGTGGGAATAGGCCAGGCCGCCGACAGGGCCTATGGCCTGGCCTGTTTAAAGCCTGGTCTGACCTAGCCTGTTTAATATAAAGGCTAGGCTCAGGCTTTTTAAAAAACCTATTTAGCTAAATAGATCAGGCTTAGGCTTATAAAAAAGCCTAATAAGCCTATCAGGCCGGCCTGTTTATTAGTATCTTAATTTAATATATTAGTTTAATAAAATATACAAATAAATCAAAATATTAAATTCAATTTATATCTATCTAACTTGTCACCAGTTTTGGTATTTGTAGAAAATTTAATTTTACCTTTTTGAAACTTGTCGATTGACAAACATAGTTGGTCTATTTAGATGTAGGCTTGTTGGCCTGCTTAGATGTAGGCTTTTTAGCATATTTAAAGGCCTTATGCGAAAATATGCCTATAAATAGGCTTCAGGCCAGACTTTCAAAAAGGCCAGGCCCAAGTAAAATAAAAAGCCTATGATAAGTCACAGGCCAGGCTTAGGCCTTAAATTTTTTAAATAGGCCAGACCTATTTACGCAAAGCCTAGCCTGGCCTTGCCTATTCCACCCCTAGTCGTAGTATGAATTTATTAAATTTAACATAAAAGTAAAATTCAATTATAATCTTAAAGTTTTCATTATGTGAGAAATATCTAAATCCCACTAATTAAATCTCATTATCTTCTAATTTCCCGGCACAAATTTCTCCATATTTTCCCTCCCATCTTTCTTCAAAAAGAATCCCTCCCGTAATTTTCTCATAGAAAACAAAATGCCCTCCCCTAAAGTAACATGATATTTACATACATACACACACATATATGCTATCTTTAAAAATATTTCCACATCGTGTGGGGAGTGTGAAGAGTTTGTTATGCAAGCCCCGGTGGAGTGCAATGTGGCGAGGGAAGTCTCGTTTGGAGCTCTGAGGCCTGCTACTAATGGGTCTGTATCTTTTTTGGACTGGCTCACAGAGCTTTCAAAGCAGGTTGATGGAGTGCAGCTGGGTTTTGGAAGCCACCCCCTGCATAGGTGTATAAAGTGAATGTGGATGCTGCCATGGGTGATGATCTGCGATGCAGAGGATGAGTGCCTAGATCATTCAGGGGCTTATCGGTGGTGGTGGCGGAAGCTCTTGCACTAAGATGGGAGATTGAGATAACTCGAGAATTAGGTTTTGAGCGTGTTATCTTTGAAGTGGATTCTCAAATCCAGGTGCAATATCTCATTGAGATTGCTTCTTTCCTAAACACTGATGTACTTCGTTTTACCTTTTCTTAATGGAGATTGAATTTACCATAAAAAAACATTTCCACATTTCTTTCACTCATCCACGTAAATCAATGCCTAAAAATCAGTCAACCTCTTTTACTAACCGTTGAAATTAAAAGCACATGTGATGAATGTTACTTTCTTGGTCAATTCTTGATCTCTTGGACAAGTAAGTGACAAAGCACAATCTCCTTATCCACCGATGAAACTAAATATATAGCAATTGGCTCTTGTTGCACTCAGCTCCTATAGGTTATGCGTCAAAATCGAAACATTGTTTCTGCCATATGCCTAAACTATTATGTGATATGACCAATTTTGGAAAACCTTTGAACAACGGTCATCTCAAGCTTGACAAACATGAAAGCGCATTACATGCACAACAAGTGACCGTTGCAACTCCTTGAAGAAACAAAGCTGAATGAGTTCCTCACAAATCAACAAGCTTCATCTGCTAGAAGATTGTAAAAAGGAATACTCATCAGCAACGAACCAACAAACTATTTTGAGAAAAACATTTTGGAAAAACAGTTGAACAATTTTTTTCTGGAGAGTTGAAAAAGAAGGCTAGTGGAAACATCCTGACCGTCATCCAAAGAACTTTATCTTTCAAGAAATTACTTTACAGTTCAAGAATCCAAAATCTAAGCTTATCCTAAGCTTAACATATATTCATCCAAATCTTTCATAAAAGCCTCAGAGTATTGTACATAAGAGTCAAATCTCACTTACATACTTGAGAGCATTGTACTTAATTTCTTCTATCAACGCATGTAAGATCTTATTTGTGATTATATTTGCCTTATTATAAGCCTACACACATAAAATATGTAGACACATAAACAAATGATTACACAAAACAATATATGAATTTTGTATAAAAATATACATATATATGCCTCAAACCATCGTGCAAAGTGGCTGTGAATAAAAACACATGATGCTTCTTCGTTGAATCCATGATTTGAAAGAAATTTACTGCAACAAACATGATTAACATAAGCACATTATTAGTTAATTTTTATTACCAAAATAGTAATGTGTCACAATTTGAATTAACATACTCCAAATATGGTTTGACCTTTGCGCAATTTATTAGAACGTAAATGTGAGCAAACATGTATTCTTGGTTGGTTAATCAATGTTCACCTGATTTTTAGGTAGCCCGACCTAATTGGTTGAAAAGTGAAAGAGATGGCCGCTCAGTTTCATTTCCTGCACCACAATCATTCCTACTACTTGACGGGACTAACATATAATTTTTGAAGTAGTGAGAACAAAAATATGTTGTTTTCCCATGCAGGTACACAACACATATTGAATCCTCAACTCTAGCTTTATTCTTCACTGAACGCTTGAATTCACCCATCATCCTACAAATTCGATTATATATAGTTAAACTATCATTTGAACAAATATAGTCTTTAAAGAAAAAATTTGGTACATGAAGTTATTATATATTTCAAATGGATACATCCATCTATACTGAACAGGTCCACCCAAAAGCACTTCATCCGGAAGATGAATCAACAGATGCTCCATCGAGTCAAAGAATGAAGGCGGAAATATTCGCTTAAGTTTTCAAAGGACTATGAGAGTGTTTCCTTTCAACTTAAGCAATTCAAACCTCTTGAGAGTACCGAACATACTTCTTTACATAATTGACTTCACTTTATAAGTGGATTCAACATATGAGACGATAATGAACTGAATGCAGTTGGGGTCAAGCACTGCATGAATACATGGAAATCATGGGATTTCATCCCAACCATGCATCCTCTTCTCACATCTGCAGATCTACCAAATTTGAAGAATAACCATCAGACATTTTCAATCATGTAACTCATTCACATATTAATTTGTCTGGCTCTTTTGTTAGGGCGTAGTTAGCAAAAGGCATATACTCAGCTCCATCCTGTGCTTCAATCAAATTTGGATTCCTGTGCATGAAAATATCTTTTAAATATCTTTTTGATTTTTTCATTATCCTTTGTTTCTCCTTCACATCCATAACTGTTAAGGAGACATTCTCAAAAAAATTCTTTTCGGTGTGCATCATGTTAATGTTGTGCCTTGATTTGTTGGTTTTCCAATAAGGAAGATCCCAAAAAATACTTCTTTTATACCAATTATGAGCTACCCATGTCCAAGAACTTTTACCTTTTTTTCCGTCTCTATCAGATTAGAGAGATCCAAAACGATTTCTAAAATCTTTTTACTCGTCATGGGACATGGACGTACATAAATAAAAGTCAACTTTGTTTTTGGTAAAACACTTCTTGTTCCCCCTAAATTCAAGATCAGCCAGTAAGAAACAATGATGACAGTCGAACCAACAAGTTTTTCCACCATGCTTCAACTTAAAAGACTTTGTGTCACCCATACAATATGGACATGCCAACTGACCATGTGTGCTCCACCCAGACAATATACTATAAGCAGGAAAATCATTACCAGTCCACAACAAAGCAGTCTGCATTACAAAATTTTGTTTTGTAGATATATTATAGGTGTTATGCCATCGTTTCATAACTCTTGCATCTCATCAATTAGCGGCTCAAGATACACATCAATCATTTGGCCTAGATTGTCCAGACCTGGAACAAGACATGTTAAAAACCTGTATGGTCTAGTCATACACATGTCAGGCGGAAGGTTGTACGATGTAATAATGACAGGCCAGCAAGACTATGGTTTTTGTATTACCTTGAATGAAAGGCGCAAAACCATCTGAGCACAATCTTAATCTCACATTTCTAGGCTCATTGGCAAAGTTTTTATGTGCCTTGTCAAACTCTAGCCATGTATCACCATCAGACGGATGACGTAAAAAACCATCATCGCGTTTATTTTCATGATGCCATCGCATTTCCTGTGCAGTGTGTTATGACGCATATAACCTTTGCAATATGGTTTTCAAGGTCAAATAGAACATCTTCTTCAATGAAACTTCTTTATAAGTACCCATCCCACCTCTGCGAGGTGCGTACCTTGGATCACCACACGTTCTGCAATTGGTTAGTTCTGCCATATCTTTGTAGTACAACTTACAACCTCTAGAACAACAATCAAATGTTTGTGCCTTCAAACCAAGCATAGATACCATCCTTTTAGATTGATAATTTTTTATGGTAACATAAAATTTCGATGAGACTCATCTTACATCATTGAAGCAAAATAATCAAGACATCGTTGAGGCACATTCCAGTTAGATTTGCAAGACAATAAACGCACACAAATTTCTAACTTAAAAACAAAAACTCATTCTATATGAGTTTATTAGCCTCTATCAATAAGAGTTAAATCAATGGGCTTCTGCATTAGGTTGTTCAACATTCAGTTGGTAACTTCATTTGGCGGCTAAAGAGTTTCATTTGGTGCCAACTTACCGATGGTTATATCGGCCAGTAACTTCACCCATCAAATGTTCCAGCCAAACTATCAAGTTACAGACGGTTGCTTCCGTCAGAAACTTTACCCGCCAAATTTTCACCCCATTTAGTCAAATTAACGACGGTTTTATCCGTCGGCAAACTGATCTAGAAGAACAGTTTCGAGGCCCAAGCCTATCTGTCGGTAACTGCGGTTTTTTTCTGACGATTTTTGGCTATCAGTAAAAAATCGTCGGTAATTCGCTGTTTTTTTTTTTGTAGTGTACATGGTAAGGAGAAGTCTTGAGAATACTTGTAGGAACTAGGGAGAAGTCATGTCGAGTACTTGTTGGGAGAAGTTCTATCGAATACTTGTTGGGAGAAGTTCTGTAGAATATTTAGCATAGTGAAAATCTTGGTGGATACCAATGACTCGATGTAGCCCAAGGTTGGGGTGAACCATGATAAATTTGTGTGTGTTACTCTTCTGTTACTTTACCTCTTTGTTTACTTTGAAATATTTCCGCTGCTTTGAACAAAAGGGTTTTCGCAAAGAATTTCAAAGAACTAATAATCATTTGCTAAAAGTTTTTCAGGACACAATTCAATCCCCTTCTTATATCTCGGTGTTTAAATAAACAGAGACATAAGAATAGTGGAAAGTGGAGCAACGAGAGAAGGAGACCTCACTACAAAAGAAACGGTAGGGTAGTTTTGGAAATACAAAAAATCCATAGATATTACCGTTGTTATACGGTTGATATGGCGGTTTAAACCGCCATTTTTTTTTTTCTTGAAATAGTAGTTATCTGAAACTTTCCTACCCCTCGTTTGCGCGACATTACAGAAGGAGAGAAAGCTCCGCGACAGAGCAACCAAGAAAGCTATGCTGGAGTGTTGTTCACCAATCACAGAGCTCACTACATCACCGGAGTAGACGAAATCTGGCAAGGACTGCCCGGCCTACCTAGTGCTGAAGGGTTTCGGCCAGAAGAATTGAGTGAACAGGGCAGAGGAACTCGAGGGAGACTGATTTGGGCCCTAGATTGGAAGAATCGGGGGAATGAGCGACGGCGACGGCGGCATTGAGCTGTGTACGCGAAACCCTAGGTGTTCCCGCCGAGAGAATTGCATATCCATGAGAGCATGCCGGAGAATCGTGAAGGGTATTTTTGTTGTGAATTCAATTCTCTCCCCCTCTCTCTCTCTCTCTGCTCACGCAAGAAAAGGAAAAGCGTTGATTCTGCTGTGCATTTCCATTTCCATTTCCATGCCATATTTATGCCTTTTATTTCACCTGTTTCTCTTTTTTCACCTTTTAATTTGTTGCTTGTTTCATTTCTATGGAGGCTTATAAGAGATATCAAGGGTACAATCCTCACTGCCTGGCAATCCCCTTGTTCTATCAACATTATTCACCACTCACTTTCATGTGATGCCTCAGTCTTCAATTTAACCTGCATTTTTTTTGCTTTTAAATATGTTACATTTTACAGTTCATTGCTTTTAAATATGTTCCACTTAGACTAATGTTTTGCTAAAGAGGAATAATCAGTTACTAATATTTCTATACTCACATATGTCATATTTCATCAATTCCATTCAAGAGAATAGCTTTTTGTATACTTAATCCAAGGAACTGCTTATCAAAGTTTGATGTTTGCTTTCAAATTTCTGATATAGAGAACATGGTCCAGTCAAGTAGAAGGATGGGAAACCTGCAATTCTAATGAGACCACATACCCAAATATGTAAGTCCCATGAGTGCTTATTCATCTGAAAGTTTTATTCCTTCATTAGTTGCTTAATCAATTGATGGTATTCTGGCAGATTTATGCTGTTTTTGTTCAATTCACTATATATCATTTGCTTTATTGTTAATGTGAACAGAAAATGCCTTGATTGGGCATGCAAATGAAATGTGTACTGATCTGCAATATGAACAACATTAAGAAAATTAGTTATTATCAATAAATTTATAAAATGATTTAGTAACTTTCCTAGATTACTGTTATTTAATTTCCAGTGAATTTCTCTTTTAAGTAAGTTAATATTTCAAAATCTCATTACCTTTTTCATATTAATTTTTTTTTGAAAGAAGAAATTAGATTAGATGAAAGATCAACCTCTTGGGAACAAAACTCTCCCAAATGTATCAATGTTCAACACATGCCTACCATTGATTTCCTGACAAATACAAACACAGTTGTGTTTGTAATGCAAAATACCCAAACTTACAACCAATGGCAAATAGACCAAATCCAAGTAAGAGGATAAAAGAAACTATGCAGAACTAATGGTAATAATAGAGCAAAATCGGCTTTCTAATTCTGCAGCCCTTCAATTAGGCCGTGTGGTCATGGCCAATCACTTAACTTGATACACAAATGACCCAGGGCCCTTATAAAGGAACAAATATTTAATGTTTCATTGATATTGTAAAATTATTTATATTTAGGAACAACTTTTTTCATAAAAAGTGACTTGGAAGGAGTAGTTAGGTTTTGATTTTCGAAACTTAAGTTTTGGTTTTACTTTTTCATTTTATCTCAAAAATTACAATATTACCCATATTTATATCTCTTTATCACTTTCAACAATTACCCATTAAATCTATTTTAGTAATTTTAACACTAAAAGTTATTTTACTTTATTCTTACCCAAACAACATTCATTTTTTTAAACTTGCTTTGGCGCATCATTACCAAATAAAAATTCATTCTTTTCAACTTAATTCTTTCAAGTTTCAACTTAATTATATCAAACTTAATTTTATCTAACCGTAAAATAAAGTAACAAACAGGCCCAAGTTAGGTAACACTTCTGAATGTAAAAATTTATTAATTATATATTTCATTTAATTATCTAAATATCCACAACACTATTTGAATATTTAGGTAACACTTGATAGGTAAAAATCACAACATAATATAACAATATTGTTTTGTTCTGTCTTTTACTAAGGTTTTTGTGAAATTAAAGTATATTATGTTTAAGGTTTCATTCTATTTTATTTTTAAGATGTACTAAAAATAACATAAAACATAGGAGTATAATTTTAGAGCATTCTTGTTGTAAGCGAAGTGAGTTGCAAGGAGGCAATTGTTCCATTAATTTGAAAAGCGAGTTCTGTCTCCTATTACATTTGTGACTAGTCTTATGCTAGCTGAACTAATCAGATCCTTAATTCTAGATTAATTTGCTCTAGTTATGGTTGTAATATTTTAAACTTTTCTTTGACTGAATACTTGATGTTTGTGTTTTGTAACTGTCCAGTTTGAATTAGCCTAACATTTCCTAATTTTAAGCTTTTTTTTCTCGTGATTTGGCATCTATGGTAATTTTGCTGCTTACGTTGCCATATATCCTCCTATAAAAGGATGTTGGGGAAAATGAATCTTCATCACTGGTATATTTTATCATTGGTGCATTCTCCTTCCTTAGCTTATTTGAAAAATCTAGGATTTCTTTTATATCTTAGATTTCCAAATAAGCTAAAGTGGGCGTTTTGCACCATCGATGCTGGATTTTTCAAATAAGCTAGTTTTCATGGGATTAACATCTGGTCGGAAAGTCGGAAAACAGTGGTGTGGCCTGCATCTTTTGAACATTCTGCTCTGATTGAATGTTCCCAGTTTTCTCTTCCCAGGAAATAGTGTAGGCGAGGGGATAGACTTGGATTCAATTAAGAATTAAAGGGTGAATAGTTGTTGAGAAAACAAAAAATTATAGACTCACTACAATTTAAATTGATACTTCCGCACTAGCATAAAAATCATAGGATCAGTTATTATGCACCTAGTATCAACAATTGTCAGTGTATTTGATTTCACTTTTTAAACCATTTCTGGTACCAAGATTACTTTGGACGAGAATTTTCAATGTGTAGGTTTTGGAACATAAATTGAAATTTTAGAGAACATCATTATCCCAAGCTTCCTATATGTGTGTGTATATATATATATAGACACACACACTGCAAGTTTCGCTATGAGATTGGCAACAGGCTGAAAGACATTACAAGGAGATTTGATGAGATTGTTGACCGTAGGAGCAAGTTCGTTCTGCAAGAGGGTGTTAGAGAAATGCCAACTGAAGTGGCTGAATGGCGCCAAACCAGCTCAATCGTTCCCCAACCTAGAGCATGACACTTGCTCAAATGATCAGGTAAGAAGCAATTTTGACATAAAAGTTTAGATTTGTGTTTCTGAGAATTTCTCTGTCAAGAGAATTTTGTGTTCCATTATAGAATCTATTACAAGGGAAAAATATGATTCCTTTAATTTAGATGTAATAGAAAGAAAAGTTCAAGAACTGCTGCAAAGTAAAAGATACTTGCTGGTTATGGATGACGTGTGGAACACAAATTAAGAATTGGAGTTTGGATTAAGTCAAAACAAATGGAACAAGTTGAAATCTATGTTGTCATGTGCACCCAAAGGTGCTCCCATTTTAGTATCTTCTCGTGATATGAGTGTTGCATCGCTCATGGGAACATGCCAAGGTCATATTTTGGGTGGTCTCTCTGAGGATGAATGTTGGTTGTTGTTCAAGCAGCATGCATTTGGAGCTAGCAAAGAAGAGTGTGCAAAGCTTGTAGCTATAGGTAAGGAGATAGTAAAAAAGTGTGGGGGATCACCTCTTGCAGCACAAGTATTAGGAGGCCTACTGCGCTCAAAGAGTGAAGAAAATGAATGGCTAGAAGTCAAGGAAAGTAGTCTCTGGAATTTACCAGTTGAAAGTTCTATTTTGCCTTTCTTGAGGTTGAGCCACTTTCTTGAAAGGCAATGTTTTTCTTTATGTGCCATATTTTCAAAAGATTTTGAAATTGAGAAAGAAGATCTCATCCATCTTTGGGTGGCCAATGGGTTTGTCTCGTCTAGGGAAATCA
This sequence comes from Acmispon strigosus, assembly GCA_030819835.1. Lineage (NCBI taxonomy): Eukaryota > Viridiplantae > Streptophyta > Magnoliopsida > Fabales > Fabaceae > Acmispon > Acmispon strigosus. The sequence goes on along the minus strand of JAUAMA010000005.1, from coordinate 39,044,369 downwards.
TGGAGGTAGAAGATGTTGGCAATATTATTTGGAATGAATTGTACCAAAAATCATTCTTCCAAGGTATGAGGTTGTGTTACTATTCTGATAAGATTTATTTCAAGATGCATGATCTTGTTCATGACCTTGCTCAATCAATCATGGGTCAAGAGTGTGTGATTTTGGAGAATGCAAACATGACCAAATTGTCAATAAACACACACCATGTTATTTTTTGCTCGGGTGGTGATGAATCATCAATCAACAAGCCAAGGTGGGCGTTGGTGCATTCTCCTTCCTTAGCTTATTTGGAAAGTCTAGGATATTTTTTCTTAGATTTCCTAATAAGCTAAGGTGGGCGTTATGCGCCACTAGTGTTTGATTTTCCATAAAGCTAATTTTCATGGTATTAGCATTTGGTTGGTTTATAAAAATGTAAAAAAATTAAATTTAATAGAATAATCACTTTTAAAAAAAATATTTAGAAAATTAAATTTTAACAATATAATTTATTTTTTATTTCAAGGAAAATTTGATAATTTTTCATTGTTTGTATTATATCCTATCAATATCATGTCCACCTCAAACGCAGTGCTTATCTAATCATTTATCATATCCTGCTCTTATCCTATCCTGACCACCAAACGGGTCCTAAATGAATAACATCCAAACGGAAAGTGATTTAACAAGTGAGATATAGGGAAAGAGTTTGTAAGAAGGGAATTTGGATCCTCTCATGTGAAATTTCTCTCATGTGCCATCATGTGAGAGTTTTGTGTCTATCTCTCTTCTTAAACATTTAAAGGGTCCCACTATATCTATTTAATGCATATATGTGAAGAGAGAGATAGACACGAAATTCTCACATGATAACACATGAGAGAAATTTCACATGAGAGGATCCAATTCCGTAAGAAGGATACACAAAGTAGCAGGATATGATTATCAACCAATTCATATGATTATAACTCGATGTAGATGTAGGACCCGTTTGGTGGACACGATAAACAGAGACAGAATAGGATAGTAATCATATCATGTTGTTATCTGTTGTTTGTTACGCCAGCAGGATATGATAACATTATCCTGTCCTTTATCATATCATGTCCACAATGTGTAAAAGTTATCCTGAGGTGCAGCTAGGATAGAAATTATCCTAACAGGATAGGATATCAGTTTCTGGTTTGTTTATTATCATGACCCAAAATTAATTTCAATATTTATATTTTATATAATTTATAATAATATTAATTAATAAATATTAAATTTTTTATTTTAATAAAAGAAATATTTTATTACTTATCAATTACTAATTGTTATTGTTAAGTTAAATTATTTAGTTACTGATAAATTTAATTAAAAAATAAACTTATTTATAAATGGTGAAAATATTGGATTTACTCATATAAAATAATTAAATTTTCATTATCACTTACTACTGCTTAGTTAACATTATTTTTCGTTATTTATATTATAATAAAAATAGAAAAAATAATTCTTCACTAACAATAAAATAAGCTACTCACGTATATATATATATATATATATATATATATATATATATTAATTTTTTAATAGTAAATATAGACTAATTTTATATTATCATATGATATTATTTAAAATTATTTCTCTACTTATATTATAATTAATAATTTAAATATAAAATATTTTTGAAAGAATAATATCTTTTAATAATTTTTATCATTAATCACTTACCCCTACTAAGTTAAAGCCCATTGGTTACATATATAATAATTTTAATTAAAATAGACTTCCTTCGAAAAAATTAAAATAGCCGAATTAATAAAAGTTAATTTTATTTTAGTTAACATTACAAAATAAGCTATTTATAAAAATGTAAAAAAATTAAATTTAATAGAATAATCACTTTTAAAAAAAAAAACTATTTAGAAAATTAAATTTTAAAAAATATTATGTATTTTTTATTTTAAGGAAAATTTGATACATTTTTCATTGTTTGTATCATATCCTATCAATATCCTGTCCACCCCAAACGCAGGATAGGATAAGAGTCTATCCTGCTCTTATCATATCCTGTGCTTATCCAATCCTTTATCCTATCATATTGTTATCCTATCCTGACCACCAAACGGGCCCGTAAAGTAAATAATAGACAATCTTATTTATACAATATTTAACTTATTTTGATTATTAACAAGTTATATAAGTGTTGAAATAATTTTAACTCTCTTATTAATTTGGAATCTTCAACTCTTTTGAGATCATACTTTTGTTACTTCACAGGAAATTAAGTTTTTGCCACTCCCTATCTTACTCCTGTTGTGTTCTGATTCTCTCCCTCAAGAGTCCTTGCAACTGTAATCATGAAAATTAGCTGTTAGATACATAAACTTGCCAAGCTTCCTGGATGTTTCTTTAAACAGACTGCATATTTTCAAAGTATTGATTCAACAAAGTGTTGCATATTTTCAAACTTCCCAAGAAAAACTGCCAAATTAAGTCAGTAATGGTAATTGGCCCTTGGCTCAATAAAGTGTTGCATATTTTCATATAAGAGATATACTTGTAAATGGGAATGTACAATTTTTTTACAATAAGGTGAGAGATGGGAAGAGATGAGACAAAAAAGTGGGTGATTGTTAAGGTAGACTTTTTTTTTTGAATTGTGTTAAGGTAGACTTTTGATAAGAACAGATTGAAATTACTCCCCTCCATTATACATATATGTTACTGTTTTAATCTTATTTTTTTTCTATTTATTTGTTACTTTTACAATTTTAAGTGAGTATTAATTATGTTTTACCAATTCTACTCTTAAATTGATGGTAATAAGAAAATTGAAAAGTTAAAATTAAAAAAAGTTATAAAGAATATGTTAGGAAGTTAGATGGTGTCTTTTAAACATTAATATAATTCCTTAATATATGTGCAAAACTTTAAAGTAACAGTTATTAAAAAACGGAGGGATTATTTTCAAAGAGTTGGTCTCTCCTAATTCTAAAATTCGAGAGCAAGTTTTTTCCTTACTAAATCCCTTATGGATTTCCTAATTGCCAAAATCTCATCTAACAGACCCTATTTATAACCACCCCAATCAATTTATTTGAATATAAAACAAACAGAAACTAACCACAACAACTAATAATTATATAACTGGCACTGGCACAAACTACTCGTTACTGTCTTAATTTAAATTGAAACAACCCCTAACTGCTACTGGTGCAACCGCTATTGCAGCTACCGTTCATGCACACTCTTTACCCAGCCCCTTATTCACTTCCCATGGCGCATGACTGAACTTCACAATTTCAGGTGACTGGCTGCTGCCTAGCACTATACTCACAGCTCATCTGTAATCTGTTTACTTCACTACTCATCCGAGCTAAACCAATTTGCTCTCTATGGTTCATAATGAATTTGTAACCATTTCATGAATAAATTTTTAGTACCTATATATTCTACAATCCAAAATGATTATTATAATTCTTCTGCCACGTGTCGCCACTGTATTCATTTTGCTACGAGAGTAATTTTCAAAAAAGTTATTCCACGTGGCAGACTCTTGTGCATTTCACCTAAGAAAAAAACTGCACGTGACGTAAAAAAACCAAATAGAAAATAACCTCCGCAACTCATAATTATTAATCGCCACAACCCATAATAGAAAATAAAAAACTTGGAAACATTTAAAATAATAGTAAAATTGTTTTCCGGCTTTTTATTTATGCGACGGCTTAACTTTCAATTAGCAGTTATTCCAATTTTCTTAACCACTTAATCGACATCACTAACACCATTACGCGATGATTCCATTTTTTGTGAGAAGTTATTCCCTTTTCAATTAAAAAAACTCGCCCCAACCCATGAAATAAATAACCTCCGCAACCCATAATTATTAACCGCCACAACCGATAATAAGAATAAAAAAATTGAAAACATTGAAAACATTTAAAATAATTGTAAATATGTTTTCCCGCTTTTAATTTACGGGACGGTTTAACTTTCGATGAGCAATTATTCCAAATTTCTCTACTTACTCGACATCACTAACAACATTACGCAATGGTTTCATTTTTTGTGAGCAGCTATTCCCTTTTCAATGAAAAAAAACCGCCCCAACCCATGAAATAAATAACCTCAGCAACCCATATTTATTAACCGCCACAATCCATAATAAAAATAAGAAAATTTGAAAAAGTATCAAATAGCCGTAAATATCTTTTCCCGCTTTACATCCATTTTTTCATCTATAAAAACTCAAATGAATACTCATGCCATCCATTGTCATTCTAACTCAAAATCTCAAAAGTCCTATCGGTATCGTTCTGTTACTCAAGGAATTTTTCATGGCTCGTAATGTCGATGGTTTTTCTTCCATTTCGAAGGAAAATGATGTGTGGAAGATTATTGTGAAATTCGTACGTTTGTTGAAGACTCCAAATTTCAGTGGTTCAAAGCTTACGCATACGATGGAGATGGTTTTAATGGACGCCAAGGTTAGATTTTGATGTTGCTTTAAAAGTTTTATTTATAGATGTGACTAACATGTTTTGAATTTATAGGGTGACAAGATCCAAGCCACGATGTGGACGACTCATATTTATAAGTTTTAACCTTTGTTAGCAGAGTGTCGAGTGTATATGCTATCTTTTTTCACTGTTGGTGATAGTAGTCGTGATTTCCGCACAACATCTCATGCTCACAAGATCAATTAATTGAGTATGGTTCAATTGTCCTAACCCTAACTGACGTTCCCATCTCTATCAGTCCTTGTTCATTTGTTCCTGTTTATGATATCATGCTCAAGGATCCAGATCAAACCCCGTTAGTCGGTGAGTTTTCAAATTTAAACATCTATACATCCTTCAAATGTTTTAGTTCTAACATATATTTATTTGTTCATGCAGATGCGATAGGGATACTCATCGGCATAGCGGAGTACAAGAATTCAAGAAAGACCGTGAGGTGCAGAAGATGATTACCATAGCGATTGAACAAGATGGGTAATTATGACTATTTTTTCATTTAGAGAAAATAACCGTTGAAATTTCAAATATGTGACCCAATTATTATGAATAATAATTGAAGCCCCGAAACAGTGTGAGGAATGAGTGTGCATTTTTTGGAAGCTATGTCCAAGAGCTAAGTTCTGCTTTAGCTTCACGCTACCTCACTAGTGCTGTGATTTTGATCCAGTTTGTAAAAATCAAGCCTTTCAAGGGTATTTACTAATAATTAATTTCATTTGTATATATCCAGGGTCTTAAATTTTTATGTTTTAGAACATATTGAAATAATTGTGTAAGTAAACATAGCCTCCACCATATGTATATGGTGCAACGGAGATCCTCTTTAATCTTAAAATTGCGCTACTGCTCTTAGGGATAGGAACCGTTGTAGCCCTTATCTATGCTCATTTTCCCTACTTTTTATTTAAAGCTTCCTTACAAAAGTAAAATTATTGATGCAATAGGTTTTTTGAGATGAATGGACCTACATCTCAAGTTCTTAGAAAGCTATCTCTGAATCTTCAAAACCTTCCCCTAATCAAGAGTTCTTAAAATTATCAAATATGAAAACTTTCAAGGAAATCAAAGTCATGGATGAGGTTTATTAATATTTTTTATTCTAAAAAGTATAAATTTCTATATTTTTTATTTTTTAAGTGATTTTAAATAAAATGACCAACTTTTTAGCAAAAGTCTTGCTGTGTTGTCCTATAGGGACAAACAATCAAACAAATTCTCGAGGGTAATAATTGGAGGTGTCGTGCTAGCAAGTGTAGCAAGAAGGTTTATTTTGATGAAGAAAAGAATTTTTGTGAAAACTGTAATAGTCATGTGTTTTCTATGAGCCCTAAGTATTTAAGTACCTATACCATTTTGTTTCAAATACAAGAGTTCTTATACGTTTAATATTTCATTTCTGTTGTGTTACCATAGGTTCCATTTGCAAGTGAAAGTGATGAAGGGTAATGACATAGCTACATTGGTGATTTTCGACCAAGAGATTGGAATTATGAAAGTGACTTTCAATGTACAATTTTTTACTAATGATGTATTGGAATTATGAAACTCTTAACATTGTTACTATTCAAGCTTTGTTTCCTCAACATCGGTTTGTTCCCACATGATTGACATCCAACAGCAAAACCAGCCGCGCAACGCACATGTAAACAAACTAGTTATATCAACATTTTAAAACTAAGTTGGACATAAACTTAGCCTAAAATCTCAGACATAGCATCGAATTGTTTGACCATTTTTTCTGCTAACCTGGATCTTAATGAGAATCCAACTTTTCCTAAGAATTGTACTGGCAAGTGGTGACTTGAATCATAGTTTTAATTGTAGATTCGATTCTTGACTTATGCATAAATCCCAGAAAGAGTGAATAAAAGTCATTAGCCGAATATCCACAATCATATTTAGAAAGGTGAGTCCACCAGGTACACTAACCAAAACAATTACTTGTCAACTTTGAATTGTTTATTGGTTATCGATTAAGCATCACATGCTTCATTACTGGAATCGAATGGGCACTGTAGCTTCCTTCGTCCTTTGCTTCAACACTTATCCAAGCTAAACCAGTCTCTGATATCCTTCCCTTTTTAACTTATGCATTTCTGAAAATGGCTGACGCCTTACTTGGACTTGTGTTTGACAATTTGGTCTCTCTGGTTCAGAGTGAATATGCAACCAATTTCTGGAATCAAAGGAAAGTCTGAAAAACTATCACATAATTTAGATCTGATCAAGGCTTGTTCTTGAAGACGCTGAGGAGAAACAAATAACAGACAGAGCTATAAAGGTTTGGCTACAACAACTCAAAGATGCTGTTTACGTGTTGGATGTTCCATAGAATCCCGTCGACTTGGGAACTTATCCTCTTTCAATCCAAAAAGTTTCCTGTTTCGACGTGAGATTGGCAACAGGCTGAAAGAGATTACAAGCAGATTTGATGAGATTGCTGAAAGGAAGAAGAATTTCATTCTACGAACGGTTGATGGGGAAAGGCCAACTGAAGTAGCTGAGTGGCGCCAAACCAGCTCAATCATTCCCCAACCTCAAGTATATGGGCGAGAAGATCACAAGAAGAAGATTGTGGAGTTTCTTCTCAGCCATGCTCGCGGCTCCAACTTCCTTTCCATCTATTCAATCGTTGACTTAGGTGGAATTAGAAAAACAACACTTGCTCAAATGGTTTACAATGATGATAGGGTAAGAAGCAATTTTAACACAAAAATTTGGATTTGTGTTTCTGACAATTTCTATGTTAAGAGGATTTTGTGTTCCATTGTAGAATCCATTACAAAAGAAAAGTATGATGCCTTGACTTTAGATGTAATAGAAGGAAAAGTGCAAGAATTGTTGCAAAGTAAAAGATATTTGCTAGTTTTAGATTATGTGTGGAAAAAGAACCAAGAATTGGATTTTGGATTAAACCAAGACAAATGCAAATTGAAATCTGGATTGTCATGTGGATCTAAAGGTGCTTCCATTTTACTATCCACTCGTGATATGGATGTTGCAGCACTCATGGGAACATGCCAAGCTCATCTTTTGGGTGGTCTCTCTGAGGATGAATGTTGGTTGTTGTTCAAGCAACATGCATTTGGAGTTGACAAAGAAGAGCGTGACGAGTTTGTAGCTATAGGTAAGGAGATAGTAAAGAAGTGCGGGGGATCACCTCTTGCAATACAAGCATTATGAGGCCTCCTACGCTCAAGGAGTGAAGAAAAATTGGCTTGAAGTTAAGGAAAGTATCTTTGGAATTTACCTAGTGAAGATTCTATTTTGCCTGCCTTGAGGTTAAGTTACTTTCATTTAACACCAACCTTAAGGCAATGTTTTTCTTTTTGTGCCATATTTCCTAAAGATATAGAAATCATGAAGGAAGATCTAATCTATCTTTGGATGGCCAATGGGTTTATCTCATCGAGGGAAAACATGGAGGTGGAAGATGTTGGCAATATGATTTGGAATGAATTGTACCAAAAATCATTCTTGCAAGATATGAGGTGGTGTGACTATTCATGTAACACTTATTTCAAGATGCATGATCTTGTTCATGATCTTGCTCAATCACTCATGGGTCAAGAGTGTATGGTTTTGGAGAACGCAAAGATGACAAATTTGTCAAGAAGCACACGTCATGTTGTTGTTTGCTCCAAGTGGTGATGAATTATTATTCAACAAGGGCCCCTTCAAGAAAGTTGAATCCTTGCAAACATTATTACCGTTACGTTTTTTACGAACAAAAGTTTCTAATTCCTTTCCGGCACACCGCTCTCTTCGGGTATTAAAGGCACGTTCTTTGAATTTATCATCACTTGGAAAATTAATTCATTTGAGACATTTGGAGATTTATAATATGGAGATAGAAACCTTGCCCGACTCAATTTATAGCTTGCGGAAGTTGGAAATCTTGAAATTTCAATATTTGCGCAAACTTAAGTGTCTACCTAAACGCTTGACATGCTTAAAGAATATGAGACATCTTGCAATCGAATTTTGTACTTCATTGTCTTGTATGTTACCTAACATTGGAAGATTATCCTGCCTGAGAACATTAATTGTATACATTGTCAGCTCAGAGTCAGGGCTTAGTTTGGTTGAATTGCATGATTTAAAACTACGAGGAAAATTTGAAATGGAAGGCCAAGAAAACGTTGGTAGTATATCTAAGGCTCAAGAGGCAAATTTGATGGGTAAAAAGGGCCTCTACGAATTATGGTTGAGCTGGAACAAGGATGATAACACCAAGTCACATACTAATAATCCAGAGCAAGTACTTGAAGCACTTCAACCTCACTCAACTCTCAAGAAGTTGACAATAGATTACTATCGAGGATTACGACTCTCAAGCTGGATTGGAATGGTCAGTAATTTAGTTGGTCTTCAAATTTTAATTGCAATGAGTGCGTGCAGCTTTCATCGCATGGTAAACTACCACTTTTAAGAAGACTTTAATTATTGCGTGTGGATAAAGTGCAATACATACATAGATAAGATGAATCTTACGATGGTGTGGAGGTAAGAGTGTTCCCCTCTTTAGATGAACTCATATTAGAATCATTACCAGAGTTATAGCGGCTGTTGAAAGGGGAAAGTGGGGAAATGGTCATGTTCCCCTATCTTAATTATTTGTACGTCAATGATTGCCCTAAACTAAAGTTGCCATGCATTCCATCACTTGAACCCTTGTACCAGTACCAATGAGTTACTGAGGTCGGTCTCTATTTTCAATGGTCTTAACTCCCTCATCCTTCACAGTGGAAACATTGACTTGTCTTCCATATCTTTGCATATCTTCTTTCGAGATACAGATTTTCAATTACAGGTGTCTACCAATTGTAGTGTAAAATAAGAGTCTTTGCCCAATTTAATAATAGGCTTTTCAAAACCAGTGTTGCTTGTTACCTAATTTGCTAATTTGTTGATTTAGTTCTTAAGATATCTGCTGCTGCATGCTAAACATGAATTTGTTAATGTCATTATCATTCACATGACTCAATTGCTGAACATTTTCTGACTTGCTTCATGTAACAGCCGTGCACTGGACAACAAGATAGATACATTTCAATTCCCAATAGAGATGAGGAAGCAGAATCTTTTGAAGAGTCTTTGATTCATCCATCTTGTTAATTTGTTCTTATATGCTTCCACTTCCATGTAGAAACTTTCATCAATGAATTTGTACCTCAAGCGCGGGGCTATTGGTCAGATCCATTTATTGAGATAAATTCATTTGTTACCAGAGGGCAGAGGTAGTACTGTTAATGGCATTATCACCAACTTCACTAAGACAAGTATGTGGAAATTGATGTATAGACTTTGCTTCTTGAACATGATTTTTACATAGTCTGTCTCAAGCTTCTATCACCATTACATTCATTGGAGTTATTTATTAGGACATGATTAATTCCACTTCTTATATGAGCCAATGAGAATATGTCATCAGTTGACAAGTTGCATGTGACTTCTTTCTACCTGATGAACTCCACAGTGACTTGAAAATTACAGTGTTCTTTTTAGCTAGTGCTATCATTGATTTTACTGTTAGCTTCTGCATTGAGATTGTGAAATGACTAAATTCTATTTATATACTGCAAATTTCTTTTCTGGCCTATGGGATAATGCCTCAGAACAAGGTCAATTTCTATTGTTAAATTCATTTGGTAGAGGAGAAAGTGTTAATGGCATTATGACCAAAGTAAGTTGAAAGTGATATATAAACTTTGTTATCTTGAACATGCTTATGCTTTCTAGATAATAGACATTACTTAATCCCTATGTTGCCCTCAGTATGGGTACCGGTACGGCACTGAGTATGATACGAGTACGGGGTACGTGATTCTAAGAAAAACTGAGGTATGGATGCGCTTATATATAATATAAATATTTGTATTAAAACACAAGACAAGGAGATTATGTTTTTAATAAATTAGGTAAACATCTTTACAATAAAAAAATCTAGGATATAAATTGTGGTAAAAAGTTAAGATATTGAAAATTTATACCCATTACAAAAAAAGGAAATATAAATTTAGTAATTTATATACCATCAAGCAATGCATGAAAGCATTGGTTAGGGAAAAATTAAATAATAAATTACTCAATGAGTACCCACGAGAAATGTATATACAGTACAGGCCTCTGACACTCAAGAACAGAAGTCGAACGTCTAATGACGTTTCGCTGAGCTCAAGCTCAAGATAACGCAAGCCAGCCTCTGAGACTCAGACGAAGGAGTACAAGTCCGACGGCCTCTGATGTTCCCGTTGGAGTACAAGTTGAGACAAAGAAAATCGTAAGGCCTTTGAGACTCAGAGGAAGGAGCACAAGTCCGCGACCTCTGATATTCCTGTTGGAGTATAAGCCCATGCAAGAGGAAAAAAAAAATGGAGTCCCACTTGAAGGGGGAGTATTAGAGAATAACAAGTCGTGACTCAAAGGAGTCTCACATTGCCTACATTAGCAAGTGTACAATAGTGTATATAATAAAGATCACACACTCATCACCTCAAGCATGAAATTTTGTAGTGATGTGTAATGTAACTTATAATTTCTATCAATATAACTTATGATTCCCTTGAGTCATCACTTGCTATTTTCTAATAAAAGTCAACCTGTTTCCCTTTTGATAAACTTATTTGCAATTCAAGCTTTTTGTATTTAAGTAATTGATGTTTTTAGGTAAAAGAAAAAAAATAATGGGTTTTCTGATTTCGCATGCCAGAGCTCTAGACAAGCAAGTTTCCAACAGGGGAAGTGTGGCCGAGGGTGGGGTTGAGGCTGGGGGAGGTGGAGGATCAGTTTGGGGGAGAGGAGGGGGAGGTTTAAATAACTTCCATAAAATGGTGGAGGCATGCCGACATTACCGGAGGTGATGTTAGGGATTAGTGATAAATGCCGATTTGCTATTACTTTTCATATAATTTTCATGGCATTTATCATTGTTTTTTCATTATAAAATGTCCTTTCCTTATAGAGTTTCTGGTTAAATAAAAGAGTAAAGCGATTTTAAGCTCTTAAATATGTTTCTTGTGCTTTTGATGTGTTCTTCACGTGTTACAGGACCCAAATGTGGCAAAGAACTGGAGAAAAATTAAAGAAACCAAGAATCTGGGCGCTAAGCCCCGCTGCAGGGCGCTAAGCGCCCAGAAACAGACCTGGAGGAGCGCCCGGGGCGCTAAGCGCCACCTAAGGGCGCTGGGCGGCCAGCATAAGGCTTGGAATGCAACACGGGCCGCTGAGCGCTTCACTAAGCGGCTCAGCACCCAGAAGGAGGCTCTTGAGCGCTCAGCGCCAGCGCGAGGGCGCTAGGCGCCGCTGGGCTTGGCCCAGGGCGCTGGGCGCCAGTTAGGGGGGGGGGGGGGCTAAGCGCCCTGCACCGCCCAAACCCCTATATAACGTGATTTTGACAAGGTTTTGGGTATTCTTTCAACCCTAGTCTCCTCCAAACACCCCTTGGACGTGAGAGAGCTCTAATTTGAGAAGGAAAAGAGGATTTTCATCAACGGATGCTTGGGTTCTTCATCGTCTCCTAATTCCTAATTGATTCTCCTTGTAAGCAAGCTAGTTTCCATTCTATGGATAACTAAGCTCTCTTTTAGTTGGATTTAGGCGTAGTATTTCATCTTGATAGGATTCTATTTGGTTCTTTGTTATTTTCTATTTTTAATTTCAATTAAACAATTTTGTTTTTATTGCTTATGATTGCTTGATCACCTTTCATCTGATTTGGGATTAATTCTGTATGTGGAAGCTACTCTATTAATCTGACATAAATTGTTTAATCTAGGAGAAGCTAATTTGCTAGGAATAGCGTTAGATCACCTAGTTCCTTAACGCCTGCATATTTACAATTGTTTTGATTAATTGCCTGTGGAAGCGGTAATTAGGAAAGTAATTGAATCAACTTCTCATACTAGGAATAGGTGAGTTAGTTAAGAACTGACGGGAATAAATTAAAGATTTTAAGTGATTGTAATCAAGAATTAATAAATCCTGGATAGTGAAATATGAAACCATAATCCAACTGTTTTTTCAATCTGTTATTCTCTCAATCGTTTCTTTCTTATTTTCATGCTCTTAAATACAAGTCTCTCCAAACAAACAACTCTTATTTCTTTCTTGCTTAACTTCTTAATTAAAGAAAGGCATTCAAACACATTTGCTCTCTGTGGATCGATAACACCCTTACTATACTGCAATTGAATCTTAAAAGAGGTTTGAGCGCAGCTTAAGTATTGGTTTTTATTAAAAGAAGTGAAAACCCTTTTAACAATTAGCGAAGAGGAAAAGAATAAACCAAAAGTAACTCGAAAAACTTTGCAGGGACTAAGACTAATATAAATAGTTAACACAGACGGTCTACATCTGACTAATATCATCATGTAGACTAATGACCCAACAAAGAATAAGTCACATATATTATGATGTCTTGAATCCTTATTTCAAATAAAAATTTATTTTCATCGAACCAAAAGCTATGAAAAATTTTAAAAACCAATTTAGATTCTTTTCTATATTAAAAGCATATTTAAACCTAAAAAATTAATATGGTTACCTATAATTCTAAAAAGGAATCTGAAGGGTATATTCCCTTTATTATTTATTGAAATATACTATGGTACAGTTTCTTAAAATTCAAATTTACACTCTATAAATCTTAAGGGGTTGGTTGAGTGGAGTATTGTATCTAAACGAATTTAATGTAAATTTATTGTAAGTGCTTAATGACCCCAATTGTCTTACCAAGGCACCATCTCCTCGACCTAAACATTGTTTACCATGAGAAACTTACAACACTACATAAAAGAAATAAAAAAAAATTATTCTTTATGATTTATTGATGTTTATGTTACCTACGACGTTATTATGATCGACAAAAAGGATATCAATAAAAATAATTAGGATTTATCGCATCCGTTAGAAGTTTATCAATAATTTTTCATTACCGATTACTTTTATCAATCACCTTGTAATTGATGAATTTCTTGTAGAAGAGTCTTACTTTTTTGAAAATCTCATTACTTATACAATCTTTGGGATATTATCTATTTAATATACATGAAGAAAAAGATTGCACACAAATTTTAACATTTGAATATGATAAAGTGATGTTTTTATGTGAGAGGACCATCCACAAATGATTTATTGGCAAAACATCATATTCAAGCAACTATAATTTTAAGTTGTGATTCATGTTGTAATCTATATACTATTATTCCCTCCGCCCCAAATTATAAAATTTTATAGAAACATATTTGATGTTTTATAATATAAGACCTCTTCTAGATTTTAGAAAAAAAAATAATAAAATTTTCCTAATTTACCCATTGTTTTCATTATATTTGAGTGAGATACAATTAATACACCAATTAATTTTAAATAGGGGCATATATGAAAGATTTATTTAAGTACACGTAAAACCAAAACATTAATTAAATTACAACATATTTTCTTCATAAACATGATTACCTGAAGGGGTTGGCTAAATGACCCCATGATTAATTAGGGTCATTCAACCTCATGTCTACATAGACCAATAAGATCGTATCATTTATTTTATTTATTTTCACATTATTTTTTAATTTTAATTATGGGACAATCTTATTGGTCCATGTGAACATAGTGTTAAATACCCCAATTAATCATGGGGTCATTTAGCCAACCCCTTATCTGAATATGTGGTTATAATTTGGTGGTACCCATAGAGTAATAATTAATGCTGTGCAGCCCATACTTCGTTGGCTAAGGTAGGCTAGGGCCAATGTCTGCATTAAATACTGCAAAGCAAACGTCACTGTACATGGCCTCACTTTGTGGCAGTTTCTTTGACCGCCCCATTTACAGAACTAGAACTAGACTCATGCAACATACATAGCTATAAGAACATTGACCACAAAAGAAGGGGTTTTGTCCCTCCCTAATGCAAATCCTATTCGTTTTTCTGCTAACCACAGACACGATTTTTTCTTTGACTAATTGATGATGATGGAAACAACACAAGTTTAGACTTCAGATTTCAGAACATTCAATTAATATACTGTTGAATGAGTCATGACAGATGGTGATGTGTAACCAATGCAGAAATTGTAGCTAAATAAATACTCTGCATTTAGCACTTCTTTTGTTGGATGTTGAATGGGTGCTAAACTGCATTGCATTGCATTGCTGGCAATAGATCAAAATACAACCAAATTGAAAGTGATGTACTACATATGTGCTGGTCCCATGTATATTAGAACTTAATTAATGTGTGTTTGGATAAAGGATTTTTAGAGTGATGTAATTAATTAGAGGATTTGAAATGTTTTATCATAAAATACTACCTTTTTTTATATTAAGCATATATAAAAAAAGGTAGAATTTGTGAAGAGGTAGAATTTGTGAAATCCTCCATGAGACTCTTCCTATCAATTGTATATTTACCTAGTAACTTCAAGATTTTTTATACCTTGGGTAAACATTCAAACAAATTATTTTACCAATTAAAGTAATTAATTTGATGCAATTTAATATCCTTGCATAATCTTGAAATTCTCCATTCAAATGTAGGTTTAATGTCAACTTAATACAGAGCTGTTGTTGCTATCACATTGTAACTTCCAGATCTTCCATTCATGATCAATTCAAACATATCAATAAGGATGTGGATTCTTATATAATAGTGGTTGATTCATGATACATGTTTGATTTTTAAAAAAAAAGTCTAGTTTGTGGAAAAAAAATCAGCCCGGAGAACCTGCCCCACTAAGATATCGATGTTATGAGCTCGAACAAAATTGTCTTATATGGAGAATATCTATGTTAGACCACAATCTCTTAACAACAGCTTTCCCTAATCTCATTTTCACTAGTACTCGATCTATTCCTATATAACTCACTATTTTAAGAAATAATTTGTTCTGATTTATTGATCACTTTTAAAAGTTCAAGAGAACATTGATTATACTTTACATATTATGTCTTTAATTTAATATAATTCTTCATACTCACAGAAAAATGAATAGTCAAACTTCATAAAAGAGATAAATAGTATATTAATAATTTAATTTAACAAAAAAAAGAACATTCATGATGTTTCTTAATATGTGTGTTAAAATCTTAGAATCACATTTATTAAGAAATTGAGGGGAGAGATGGATACTATGAAATGAAGCATGTGCGCTGTAACTTGAGAGAGGAGGATTAGAAATTAATGTAATTTTTGTTAGTTATGGCCGTTATTGTTATTAGTTTCTCAATTAGTTCATTTCACTCTAGGTGCTGAACTTCTAAAAGGGAAAAAAACTTAAACTCAATCGAGAAAAGGAAGAAAGAAATGAAATTTAGAGCTCCAAACAAATTCTCTCAAAAAGATGCATAAATAATAACCATGCCAACAAAATAATTTGTATATTAATTGTTCATCTCATTGTGAACCATCTAATTCATTTACATGAGGAGAAGACAGAAAAACCTTACTCAGTATTCTCTTCCAAGAAAAACCCAACAAAGACAATGAAGTTTCCGACACAGAAGAACCTCCAAAATCACCATCATCCCCACGCTCACTCTCACTAATCTCATAACTTGTAGTACTACCAATCACAATCTCAACCACACCATGATCATCACCACCACCACCACCACCACCGTCATCGCCGCCGTCAACCGAACCCGCTTGAGAATCGTTCATCAAAACAGGGGCTCTGCAAAGTGGGCAATTGCAATGAGAGCTCAACCACATGTCAATGCACTCCACGTGAAAAGCGTGCCCACACTCGGTTAACCTCCTTCCAATCTCTCCCTCTTCAATTCCACTCAAGCAAATCACGCATTCCAGTTCCTCTGCTTCTGATTCGTATTCCAACACAAACGTCGGAATCGTCGAAACGATCGCCAAATCGAGCCCTTTGGTAGAGATGGGTGATGACGAGGCTTCAATGCTGATGTGAGTGAAGGCGGAGGAGGTCGCCGGAGTTTGCCGGCGACGGCGGAGAGAATGTGAGTGTGATTGGGCCCGAGCTAGGAAGAACCACTTGGCGTAGACATGGAGGAGCAGGACGAAGAGGATGACTAGGAGCAAGGAAACGATGGCGGCGAGCAAGATGTTGCCGTTGTTGTCGGAGAATATGCTCTGAGCGAGTTGACTCAGTGGGTTAGGTGATCCGGATTGGGTTGGCATTGTGCGAATGAAGCAAAGTAGTGAAATCTGAAATGTGCTTTGATTGAATTGGGGAAAAGGGTATCTTTTTTTTGCGGAAAGGTTTGAACTTGATGTGTTGTTGGGGGGTAAGAAGATTCAGAATCTTGTTTTGTTTTACTTGTTCTGGTTGCTTTGGAAGTTGTTGTTGGTGTTGTGGAAATGTTAACGTGAAAATGAAGGGAATAATAAATTAGGGGGTGCTGCTCACCGCTGAGTGCTGACTCTTGCATATGATGAATTTGCGTGTGATGGTTGACAAATGCTAGAAATGGTTTTGTTGAGCAACCTAGGTGCAATTGAAGGCAAAGGAGAAACCTTGGAAGAGGTAATGGACTAATAGAGACTCATGCATGGGGATGGGGTGAGGGGAGAAGAGGGAAAAAGAGGGCAGAAATTAAGCACTCGTGAAGGTAACGGCAGTTGAGGGTAGGTGAGTTTTATTGGATTCATGTGGAGGGTTTTTGTTTATTTATATGTGGTTTTAATTAGTTAAATTTGGTGGTGTGGAATACTTGATGCAAATGTAGAAAAGTTCTTTATTCGACGAGTTTGTAAATGAAAAAGAATTCTTACGTAAAGAGAGTTAGTCCCACTAAAATGTGAACGTTTTCAATTTAAAAATGATTGTCTCGTGTGGATGATAATGTTGTCGTTACCAAGAAATAAGTTGTTCTTCTTGTGTTTGTTAATTGCACTGAGCTTAATCATGAAAAGGGAGGCATCCCTCCAGAGTTTCTTAACTTTCACATTATCTTATTCTGGGGCTTTCAAGCATTTATTCAAACTTGTCAATATTTGTGGGGTGGTGCGGCAGTGGATGGGACCCCCCTAATTCCAGTTTTAAAGATATGAATGTGAGTTCAGGGGACCCATGTGAACACAAGCAGACACTATAACCCTTTTTTTCCTTTTTTCTTTGACTACCCACCCTACTACACCACTACCAGTCTCAGCAGTAGAAAATCTTTGCATAGATTCCACCATATTTTGTTGCATGTTTCCGGCGATGCAACTACCTCTTTATAGTTTTTTGTAGAGTAGGAGCTCGTGACCACTATCCTGTTACATAGTGTATAGCTAGACAGAGGACCTAGCAGCAAAAAGGCCTATTACAATTCTAAGTGCTATCACAAGGCATACAGGTTTTTTTGGAGATAGAAATCATTGCGCATGGTTTCTTTATTTTTAATTGCATAGATTAATATTTTGTTTAGTTAACGAGAGAGAAAGAAAAAACAAAAAAGGTTAGTAGAGAAAAAGTCGTGAAAAATAACGCAAATTTTGTAGATTTTTTTACTAACGGTTTGACAGGGATAGAAGAAAAAAAGAGAAGAGATAATGACATGACTTCTTCCTCCCTTTATTTGATTAATAGAGAAGATAAAGAGAGAAGATTACTTTTGTATAAAATGACATTTTTATTCTTAATAAATAAGAAACCAGGATGATAATGTCCGCAAGGATAAAATGAGAAAGTCGGTAAAAATGACATTCTCGGACACTTTCTTCTCAAATTGAGAAGATCCTAAAATGTGATGGGTCCTACACCTATCTCTCTTCACTATCTCCCTCGTACCAAATAAGATATCTCGCATCTCTCTACTCTAACTCTGTGTATCCTAACTTTCTCTTCTCAAACGTAGCATAAAACTCAAAAGGGTTGTTTAATAGCATTTACATCAAGTGAGAACAAAACCTCAAAAAATGATACTACAATATAATAAGATAACGAAATTTTAGAACAAAACATGCTAACTCATACATAAATTAAAGTTAAACACTAAAAGTATTACAAAAACTCTAACCTCCAGAATCTCCAGAATCATCAGAGAAAGTAAGTAATAACTATTGAGTGAGAATTAGTTTTGTTTTCCAACTTTAATATTTGGTCCACATATGCACCTCATTCGGCTCTACAAGAGTTGCAATTTGTGTTGGTCCTAGGGGCTAACATCCCAAAAAATACGGCTTCAGCAACATTAAAAGAAGTCACACCTGTTCCAGAGATAACACAAAGAGGAACTAAACTTAACGTGGAACAAATAAAGGAGGGACGGGAGGATGGAGGCGGTAAGAGGGACAATGGATGTGTTGGTGAATGGTGATAGTGGGTGGTGGTGGAGATGGACAATAATATAATCTTAAACAAAAGTAACTTAATTACACATTTGATCCTCCACAAATGGCCATTACGCGAAAATAATATCTAAACTTTAAAAATCCAATTTTTCCTCCAAGCCCCGCGGGAAGGGGGATATCCCAAGAACCACCGGCCAAACACAACTTAACCCTAGGCACTTGCACCCAAACACGGGGCACGCCCCTCGGCAGAACCCTACCCGGCGAGCAGAGCTCTTGCACCCCCTGACCCTACGATGACAGACCGAGAGGGGGAAAATACACCCCTCGACCCTACAACAGGCCGAGAGGGGGCAAATACACCCCTCGACCCTACGACGACAGGCCGAGAGGGGGCAAATACACCCCTCGACCCTACGACGACAGGCCGAAAGGGGGCAAACACATCGGTCCTCGATTGCTCCTACACGTCACGTCAGTTGTCCCCTCACCAGACTACCTTCATAAGCGCACCAACCCGCCCTGGCCATCCGATCTCCTGGACGTGGCAGAAGATCCAATGGTCCGGGGCGATCCTCTGGCAAGGTCATCATTGCATGACCTCGAGGATTGTGCCACCTCCAGACCCCTATATAAGGAGGATCCACTGAATCATAAGGTACACAATCTCTGATACCCTCATTCTCCCTCTAAACCACCCACCTCTAACTTGAGCGTTAGAGTGTTCTCGCAGGGACCTCTCCCGGGCACGAGGACGACGGACAACCGCCACGAGGACGACGGATGGTGACCACCTCCTAGATAGACGACCTCCACTCAATGCGACCCGGCATCAACCTACCGCCCCCACCTCTCCTCAACCACCGTGTGCAGTGGTCCGAGCAGGCTTAGCCTGTTCAAAGTTGTAGAAGATAAAGGGGATTCGTGGAAGATGATTCTGAAAAATTAGGTTTGAAGATTCTGAGGGTTTTAGGTTTGAAGATGATGTAGATGATAGAGGAAGAAGATAAAGATCATATGTTTTCTGAGTTTTTTATTTTTTAATTACCTTTTTATGCTGCATTGCAGATTTGATTTCCAAAACCGTTAGTTTTTTTTACAGAATAGTGCCGAAGGACCAAAACTGCTGACGGAAGTTAATGTCGAGGGAGAAAAATATAATTTTTAAAGTTTAGGAACCATTTTCACATAATGGTCATTCATAGGGAACCAAAAGTGTAATGAAGCCTAACAAAAACCTACATAGAGATAGAAAAATCATATACCTAGAGGATAAAGAGCTCTCATATAAATGAAAAAAGCTATGAAAGAGTAGAAAGCCTTAATGGACAAATAAAAAATAAACCTCCCCAATTAATTTTTGATTACTAAATCACTCTACAATAACTAAATAAATTCGGCATTTAGTCAAGACCCATATTTATAATTTAAATGCTTGCTTATAGTCTTCTATGAAAAGTGCCACTAACAAGAAATCTACATGGAAAGTGAAAAACTTATGTGGTTTTACTTTAGTATTTAGTTGGCCTGCAAATGCTAAGATCTGCAGCCTGCTACTAGTGATCATTTAGTTCAGTACCTTTTTCTTTTTCATATTTTCAGCACGAGATGTTCTGTCAAGGCCTGTTGCTTCATTACATTCTTGTACGTGTGATTTTATGATATTTCAACTTTGCAGTGGATTTACAAAATGTAACCAAACAACACCTTGGATATGTTTATACTTTATAGTGTAAAATTGAGAAGGTGGGAAGTTGTGTAGTAAACTGTACTCCTTTTCTTTTCAATGTAGAAAATTCTTCAAATTGGAAACTAAAGAATGCTTCATCAAAATGAATATGGTATTGGAGGATTACAATTTACATGATAATTCATCATTTCTCCTCCTCATTTAAAATAAAAAAAAGAAAAGAAAACAATGAGAAAGCTCATTTCTCTTCTCCACCTATGTCATTTCAGTCCATTAGCTTGTATCTTTTCTCTTGGACACCTGTAACTCCCAAGTGTATCTCTATTATGGTATGAAGGGGAACCTGTAAATGAGCAAACCTAATTAGACATTTTCTCCAAAATCATGATTCAAAAGTATTTCAAAATGATGTATCAAGATCTTCTCAATTTCCTAAGCCACCAATAAAATGTTGTCATGTGAATTAAAAAATATGAGTGGAGCAGTTTTAATTGACATGTTAAAATTTTATTGGGGGCAGAGAGAATGAAACACACTTTGGAGACTGGAGATCTCAATCCCAAGGAGATGCTAATCCTGAAAGAAATTTTCTAACACCAAAATACCCAAAATTCATTTCTTAAATATTTGCCATGAAGTCAATCAGGCTTTTGCATTGCATCATCCCCATCTTCCACATGAGTGTGAACATCACATTAAACTAAATATGATTATGAATCCATATATTACCTCCATATGTGGAATTTCTTTCAAAGGCCTGTCAGTAAAATAAGCATATAATGCCCGCAAAACTGCCTGCAATGAGAAAAGCATGGAAGAACCTCTCGGGTTAAAACCAGTCCAACCATAGGGAAATGCAAGTTTACTTTAACTTCCATTTATAAAACCTGGTGAGATATCACAACAACTGGTGCTCTTTGTCGCTCAAGCTCAATAATTACAGGCTCTAACCTGCATTATTGTTAAAACTGAAGTTATTTTTACTAAACAAGTAGTAGTTAGCAGGGGCTAAATAATGTTAAAGGATGCAATATATCAACCTTTGAATCACATCCAAGTAAGACTCCCCACGAGGATAGCGATACCTAAGCTTGTCTTTTTTGCGGGATCTGCAATATACAAAACAAAACATAAAATAAAATAAATGTAGGCACTTTGCACTAAAACAATTTTAAACAGCAATGTGCTACATCACGCACTCGCTTTTAGTTAATGTTTGGAAATTCTTCTCCAACTGATTCTAAAGCCAAAATCAATTATGGGGAGAAGTTTTGGTGAGTAGCTTCTGAGTGTTAGGAATTGAATCGGAGTAGAGAGAAGTTGATCCAAACATGCTATAAATCTGATATACCAGTTCATTTAACTTGCAAATGAGAGAGATTAGAAGTTGGCAACATACTCATACTCCTCTGGCATGTTCTTCTTGATTTCTTCATAGGTCATCCCATCACACACCCCAGCATTTATCTCATCAAGGGCACGCCATTGTATCTAACATAGATAGATACAAGAGCAGAAACACCATTAGTGTGTAATTTTGTCAATCCATATCTCCCGACTTGAGGATAACACTAACCTTGGGAAATCCAACAATAGGGCCTGCTGTCAGAATTGTTCGCTGCAGAGTACTAGTCCATATCTAGACACCAGTTACAAACATCACAAGCCATTTCATCATTTCAATATATTTGCATAATCTTTATACACGCAATTAGCTGATACGATAACTCATTCAGCATTTAATTAATAACATAACTATTACCTCCCACTTCAATGCAAGCCTACAATACATTACACATTTCAGAACTCCCCGCTCCCATCCTCTTCCCCAAAAAAAATACTCTATCCAAATCAGCAAAAAGTTACTGACAGAACATTGCCGATCACTAACATGCATATAACCAACACTTATCCTCATGATTAAGTGATATATATCACACCTAACCAAAATACTCTATCTTTATAATTGTCATTGATATTATATCACACCTAAACATACATGTTATATGTAGCTATGACAAACACTCAAATACCTCTATAAGGAACATGGCATACAAGCGTCAGTTCCAACGGAAAGGGAAGGGCAGAAATTGAATCTATACAACTAGGAAAATGCTTACAGAAGCAGCTCTTTCTGATTTGAGACGCTTTTCAACAAATTTGGCAAGCTTCTTTTTATAAAGTTCTCCAGTTTCGCTGTCAAAACAAATTGCACCGTATTTAGTCAGGTAAAAGCTCAAAAAAAAAAATTACTTCAAAGATACAGAAACTAGAAGTCACATGAAAGAAAGAGTAAAGAAGAAATAATTCAGATACCGAAACTAGAATTCTAGAACTATTTCATCAATTCTGTTTGCAAGAAAATCTATTTTTCAATTATACCTACATCAAGGAGCTGTTTGCCTTATATTTCTTCTCAGGAAAGATGACGGTGTGGGTATACCTAAACATAGAAGTAGTACAACAAATAGAAACCCCTAGCAAGATGAAAGAAAAAAGTAACATCTAACAACATAAAAGCTGTTATTTCGTAAACATTTGTCTGAAAGACCAAAAAAGATATTCCATGGCAGGAGCGAAAATCCATGAATTAGTCTTCACAAATAAACAAGACCAGACTGCTCTTAAACAGTCTTAAATAATCAAAGAACCACTAAGTAAGAAAGCTTGAAAAAATAAACAAGGTCTTTGCTAATGCACTAACTAGTGTTAAACTATATATGATACAGAAGTCCTTAGAACACAAGTAGAACCATATTTTTAAAAGGATTAGATATATTTCTTCTTCCAACAAAAGAGAAGGCATGGAAGTCCCTCTATACACTAACCCAAAATCAGCAAAGTTGAAAGCAAGCAATATTAACTAGCAAGAAACTGAAGAAAAATAACTTAGCTTGGGCTTCCCAAAACGCTACAACTTTCTAACAAAAGATATGGTTGACACAGGCTGGTTGATTTCCTATTGCCATGGCTCTACAGGATGAGCTCCTTAGGTATTTGGAAGGTATGGAACTTACACTGAGATAAAAATATCACGGCCCGGCTTTCAGAAGTACTAAAAGGAAGTCACCAAGAACAGTTGGGTCATTTTTTAAGACAACCTATCCCACAAGTGACAAATAAGCTATAATATATCCAAGTTTTGGTTTCCTAGAAAACCCACCAAACGAATATTTCTAAAATTGATGGTAGGAAGAAAAATAAGAGAACCCTAAAGGTAGCCATCATAATTTTTGGGATTCAAGAAAAAGGAGAAAAGAAGGAATATTCACAAATATGACTCTGAATAATCGTGATGTTGTTTATGAAAAATGGACCTAAGACTCCTATATAAACTAGTATTTTAGGTCAAGAACAGGTTTTGTATTAGTACAAGAACAAAGCCATCAACAAAGCCTGACATAGTTCGTAGATAGTTGAATCCCTTGAGCATGTTTGCGAGGGTTGGATTCTTGGTCGTGTGTCTGGAAAATGCTTCATTGGGACATGCAAAACCCACTTCGGTGATCTTTATGCCTTGAAAGGGGATTAGTCTCGGGCTGTCGGCCAGGAGATACCCTTGGTACCCACCAAAAGTACAAGCATGTTTAACATAATAAGACTCCTAACACCATAATCATTTAGATGTTCTACAATTTCCTTTTGTAAGAAAAACAACATAAAGTTTCATTTTCATTCACACAATAACCTTTCTGTCAGCCCGTAAACATCGCATTGAATAGACAGAAGCCATATATGAGAATATACCTTAATGCAGGATCTCCTCCAATTCTGCCTCTCACGTTATCCTGACTTTCTCCATGTCGAGTGAGTAATATTGGGCGTGGTGTAAGATGGGTATTAACCTGGAAAGATAGCAAGTTACTCATAAGAAACTTACAAGTGATGTGAGAGGTAGTGATTGTTGAATCCTGGATGCATATCATTAATCTTCTTACAAAAACCATTATATCAGGAAGCTAAGCATCAATACACTTTTACCCCTTAAATTTTCCCAATTTCATTTTTGTAGCTTAAGTTTTATTTATTTTAATTGGTCTTTATGTTTTGAAATGTCATCACTGTTTTACTCTGTCAAACTCCATAATATCCACTAACTAAACTTGCTTATGTGGTTTAAAGTTAAAAACTTTGTCAAGACTGAAGTATACTTCTTGCTGCATATTTTTCAAATTTCATTTTTGTCCCTTATGCTTTATTTGTTCTATACTTATCATTTATGTCTTTCAATGTTATTATTATTATTTTGACAATCATATGTCGAATTTAGTATAGGAACATGCTTATGTTACATCCAACATGGAAAGCTTAGCTAACTTCACCATATGATAGATAAAAAAATTTGGGTCACCTTGAATGGCTCAAGGCTCTTTAATGAAATAACCAAAAAGTAACTGAATCATTGGACTTGTCAACGGTCCTTAAAGTTTCGGATTCCAGAAGTTCTGCGCCCTTTCCAGAAGACCTATTACAGAGCTTTAATATATTTCATTCCATGAAGTGAGCCCAACCAATTATAAGATGTACTGAGAGTTAGTGAAGCTTACCTTACCTTTACACTAAAGGGTTTGTTAAAAAAAACAAAGAAAGCAAAAAAAATCCTGTCTAAAAAGAATTCGTCTTGTTCATGAAAGCACTAATTCAGTTTTCCATCTTACTCTGTCTTTCTCTCAATCCCACGCATCCTTTTTTGTGATGGAATTTTCTAGGGTTAGGCATGGTAATTTAAGGAATGAGACAAAAACCCACTCTGTTAAAGTCACACATAGGGGTCTTTGACAATATCCATAGTGGAAGAAATAGGTGGCCAAGCTAGCCTTTGCATAGATAGGTCTTACCTACTTAAGAAATTTAAGGCCCAAGTCCGCCATATTTTTTTTAAGCTTGCCTTGGTAGCCTATTTAAAGATCTGTTTCATAATAAGACCTTTGAGCAGGCCAGCAAAACTATATGCAAATAGGCCACCAAACTTATAGGCTAACATGGTAAAATACACTAAACCAAACCTATCTATGATCAGACCATCAGGATTATAGGCTAATAGGGACGGATCAAAATAGGTTGGGTAGTTTTTTTTTTTAAAAAAAGCAAATAGGTTGGGAAGTGTTAGGCTTCCTAACACAACTTGACATAAGGAACATATCTATCTTCAAAAGGTAAAAGATTAAAGAGATAATTAATTGCCACTAATTTTCTTGTTTGAGATATAAAAATTATTAATGTGCCTTTAATTGTTGGTTTAATTTTTGTACTAGTTGGCCAATGAAATGGTATTAGTGCCTTACAACCAAAGAGTCAATATTTATCTTTCCAGACCCTTAGTTGTTTAAAAAAGAAGTTTAATTTCAATTTAATGTAGGTGAGCCTGACTATTGTCTACACTTCAAGCACAGGGCTCTTGCGTAAGAACGTTGCCTAAGAGATATAAAGTCATTCATGAGCCCTCACTTAATAGCTTTACCTTATAGATAGTTGGTCCATGACATTTCTCAACACTGGTCCATTAAGTCACATTTTACTAATTCTTAATTGTTTTGCTTGTCTGTGTGCATGCGAAGCTTTTTGTTTTTTTGGTAAGCATGCAAAGCTTTGACTGTTAACTAAATTTTTCAAAGAAACTTACCAAGAAAAAGACAATCCGGCCAGGTAGGTAGCCACTGATATTTTTCACCTAAACCAAAAGAAATAAGCTGTGAATAATTAACAAATTAAAGTCACAACATAGACCAATATTTCTAAATGGCTAGAGAAGAACTCATGGAGATGCACAAATATTTGCAACAACAAATTCCAGAGTATTAGAGCAGCGTCCCTAAAGAATCTCAAACAAAGGAATAATTTCAACATCATTTATGCTTAAACAATGTCAGAAGGACTATTTGAACGTATCCTACTAAAAGGTCAAGGTATATGGATATGCAAAACAAACACACCTACAAGTTACAATTTTATGCTTTCAGTAAACCACGCAAAAACAATTAAAGCAGGCATAAAGATAACTCAATGGCACTGTAGTCGTATAAAATTATAAGTGAAAGTAAAAATAAGCCATTTAAGTTTCCTACACAAAGTTGAACATCTAGTTTAACTATTAGAATACATGCTTATCAAACTTGATACTCGCTAACCAGAGAATTAGTTATCTAAAGGGATATGCTCAACACATAAAAATGACATGACTAAAGGTAAAACTTACTTGTAATTGCCCACCATGTCCGCTGGCCATGTCAATCATTTTTATGTAAGACCCTTCTTCAACCGTCTCATAAACCTGGTAAATTAAAATCAACAATATTTAAAGCAAAATCTCACCTAGCACAGTCATCAGAAGTCCATATGAAAGACCTACCTTCTCATAATTGGCTACACGATCTTTAAAGTCTCGTAACCCAGCCTCAAAATCTGACCTGCAAAAGAAAAGCTAATTGCATATGCATCCACTATCCACATTCCACATAGTAATCAAGATAAGAAGTCACTGGTTTTAAAGGAAACATTACACGTCTGCATAGTCAGGACTTTGCTGAATTTTAAAACGTATATTCCTTTCAATTATGTCAACATCATTGCATATTGTTTCCAAAAAGATAATCTGTAACAAAATTGTAAAGATGCATCAGACAAGTTCAAAACTAAATATATCATTTTTCAAAGGCTTAAATATGTTTGAGGTCCCTAACATTATAAAGGAAATCAGTCTAGGTCCCTCACAAATTAATTTGCAAAATGTCATCCCTAACAAAAAAAAATTAATCAAATTAAGTCCTTTTGACAAATTTTGACTAGTCAACATGGAATTTTACTCAGTCATCACCTCCACATCATCTTACATGGAATTTTTATTTAATTTTTTCAGCCACATATTCACCTTCACCCTCTTCCTCTTCGTCTTCTTCTTCCCCCTTCTTCCTCCTTGCATCAGCACCGGCCACTGCATCCCTTGGTTGATGGCGAAATTGATGACCAAGGGATGCAGTAAGGTACCCAATCTTCCCCCTTCTTCCTCCTCATCGTGCCTTCATGCGACACCGTGAGGTACCCGATCTGCTTCACCAGCACCTCCGCCACGGCGAGGTTGCTTCGGTCGACAGCCTCTGCGCACGCCATCAGCGCGTGGACTAGCCGGATCCTGTTCTCCTACGAGTCGACTGCCACGACGGAGCGAGTTGACTCGGTTTCCATGGCAGTAGAGGAGGAGGTTTTAATCCGCTTGTTGGAGGAAGGGGAATCAGGAGGGTAGATTGCTCTCCCGGGAATGGCTTTGAGGTCGTCGTAATTGGAGGAGGAGAGAGTCGCGGCGGCGAGGCGGTTGTTGTGGTGGTGGTTGGTGAGGGATCGATATTGGAGAGCATGGTTTCGAGCCATATGCCGATGTCGGAGGAGTTGTAGTGGATGGTTTCTGAAGAGAGGTGGTGAGCTATGGTGTCTTCGTCTTGGAAGCTACCCATGGCTTCTTCTAACTGCTCCAGTTTCTGAGCATCTTCCGTCATATCCGATGACCTCACCTTGTAACCAACTACCGCCAGAAGCTCGTCTTCCTCCTCCCAACCACCGCCTCCTTCTCCCATCCAGCTCTTCCCGCTAGTCTGCTACTCACTTGCTCGAGCTCCCTCTTCATCTTCTCTTCTCTCTGCCACCAATTGTCCTGCGGATTTCTTTTTCTTTCTTTCATTCTTTCTTTCTCTGTTTTCTTTCTCTCTTTTTCAACACTAGTGCTGTTAGCTTCTGGATTTGAGGATGAAGGAGGAAGAAGGGGGAAGAAGAAGACGAAGAGGAAGAGGATGAAGGTGAATATGTGGCTGAAAAAATTAAATAAAAATTCCATGTAGGATAAGTGAGATGATGTGGAGGTGATGACTGAGTAAAATTCCATGTTGACTAGTCAAAATTTGTCAAAAGGACTTAGTTTGATTAAAGTTTTTTTGTTAGGGATGACATTTTGCAAATTAATTTGTCAGGAACCTAGATTGATTCCCTTTATAATGTTAGGGACCTCAAACGTATTTAAGCCTTTTTCAAATTATATGCAAAACAGTACCCATCTGTAACTACAGTACCTTGCATCTTCCTTCAGCCAATTTCAACAACATGTTTCTTCGCTGCTTGCTACTGTTTGTGGCATCAAATATTCCAACCTAAATCCAAATTAAAACTTAAGCAAAAGAACTTGAAACAAGGTATAAAGTAACAAAGTTATCCAACAAGAATGAATTTACCTGGCCACCTTCTTGCATCCAAGATATCATATCTTCAAACGCCAGCTTCGCTACCTAGGGGTATACAGCATATTAAAAAAATATACACAGAGAAAGGTCCACATGGTGTTAGTGTTACCAAAATCATCATTGACAAACCAAATTCATTTTAACACACAAGTGAATTATTGGTGACTAGGAAAAAGAAAAGGAATTTCTGTTAATTGGAATGCTTAAATATATTTTTTGAATTTAATAAGATTGTAAATTCTAGAAGCAACATTTTGATAATTCTAAAATATATCTAAGAATAAATAGTTATGGCCTATTTATACTCGCACCCAATAAACTTTAATGTCTCACATATTATCTATAGAAATAATGAATTTTATTGGTAAAAAATCACCTCATTACGTGCCTCCACGCCTTCAGCATTGTCAGCTCGAAAGAAATCAGCAGACTGCATAGTAGAATTACAACTTGAAATTTTTTCAAGAAAGCATGAGCCTACTGCAATATCATGATCTCAAGAAGAACCTAAGATATAAGACAGGGAATCAAGTGCCCCATACTGATCAGGTTCAGGTGAATGTTGGGAATAATCGCATATACCAACACTACGTATCGAAGATGGGAATACACAGAACATATCACAAAATAAATAGCGAAGACAAAATTTACATGGTGTGATAAACACGTCAAAACAAAACCCCATGTCAAATATTTACCAACTGTGTCAAATTTAACAGCTCAGAATGGGAAGTTTCTATAGAATGTAGATCACCATTAAATGAAAAGCATAAAATATTCCATGGATTCATTTACTTTATATTTACCTGATTAGCTCCATGCTTAAGCCGACGATACTGCGATATCAAAAACTGTGTTAACTTCATACTTGACATATTTCTAGTCTTCCATTAGGTACAAGAGTATTGATTACAAAGAAGAATTGTCAGGAATGTGAACAACCTTACCAACGTTGAAATGCTTTGTATTATGACCTAACCAACGAAGATATCTTGTCAGTTTAGCTGCAGTATAAGTTTTACCTCGAGCTGGCAGACTCACCTGAGTAAAAGAAACCAGTTAAATTCAAATATTTTAATTGACTAAAATTAACTACAAAAGTGGCATTTTTGTTCCTCCAGCAAGAATAATACCATGACAATTGCCAAATATCTCTCCTCCTTGGGACCCAGCATCTGATCAGCAACGGCAGCAGCTGCAACAGCTCCAGCAGCTGCTGGAATTGAATTCTATACAAAAAAGGAGGAATAAGGAACTATTTGTAAACTGCCTCAATTGACAGTTCGATGCAATATAAATTAGTCTACTGGAAATAAAAATTGATTCAGAAACAAAAAGTGGAAATCATTTATACAAACCTTTGTATCAGTATCCAAGCTACAACCAGTAGTGAAAGAAATTAAACTAGAAGACTTTACAAGTTTATGAGATCCAACACCCCTATCAATTAGAAGTCTCCTCTGACCATCTTTTTGCAGCGATGAAATTGTTCCAAATGACAGAGATTTAACCATTCCAGGATTTTGATACACCTTAGATGGATCAAGAGCTTGGACCTCCATCTGCTAGTTGGAACATCAGCATAGCCTATTAGATGTGATATATTGTACAATCAAGAATTAATATAACCCATTAGCATACTTTGCTTTTTCCTCTTAACCGCGAGAAGTGGTGGCATTTTAAAAATCATATGCACTGCTGTTTGTTAAATGTAACAAGCTTAAAGCTAAGCCTCAGCTTGAGGGGGAGTGCTACAATATCAAGAAAATATCTCACATATCAGTATTCTATCTTAACAATATTTTTATCATATCTTAGATACACTCTTAGTAGTTTCAATATTTCATAATTTGTTTCCTTATTTAATTAGAATTAGAAGTCTAATATTAAAATAAACAAGGGTTAGTAATTTGTATTTTGTATCACATCATTATACACTAGAGAAAGTTTATTCAGAATCTCTAAGCTCTCCCTCCTCCCCTTCCTAACTCCCTAAAATTTCAACAATCATAAATTTGAAATGTGAATCTGAATTCTGAAAGTTAAATCTTTACTCTTACAGGCTGATCAATAGAAATATCGCCATCTCTGGGGGAGTTTAAATTGCTAGCGGACCCATTACTAGGTGATCTGGGATTCTCTGTCAAGTTAGCAGCATATACAGGATTTGCATTTGCAGAAGTTGCGGGAGCTGGGACGACATAATGCTCAAGATCAGGTTCCAAACTCACAGAAGAGACAATCTGAACAAAAAAAAACATTTTAACCATGAGTTTCTTAGTAATGCTTCTCGAAATACTGTGTTTACACATATTAATCATAAGTTAGAATAATAGAAAAACGGAGAGCATATAAAGGCTACCAGTTAAGATACATGATTGGACAAGTTGTAGTACATTAGGAGGCAATGTCAGAGTAGACAAGAAATTATTGTGTTTTGCCCGATTAATCACTTGACCCTTGACAATAGTCAATAACCATTTTGCATTATCAGCTTAGAAAAACACTACAGAACAGACTACAGGTCCATGAAGAAATGCTGGTATTTAAGAAAAATCCTAAACAACTAAAGGGGAAATAAATTAACTGTGCAACAAAAAAACAAGGGAGAAGAAACTAATTGGACTATAACAATGATCATTGCACTAACAGAAGAAAAATATTGATTACAATGAAGTGTGGTTTATGATCACAAATAGGGAAAATTAAAAGATAGAGAGAATTAAAATTGCAGAACACAAAAAAGAAGAAAAACCAGAACATGAACATGCATGTCACTGTTTCTGATTTATTTTTAGAATAAACATCTTTTTTCAAGTTTATGCAGCTGTACACTAGCTACAAAATGCAATTATTTACTATTTTCCTTACTAACGAAAAAAACTTAGTATGACCATTTTCTAAGTCAAATGGCAATTTGGTAACAGAAATAATCAAAATTCCCATAGATAATCCACACATATTTATATTAGCATATTTAATACTTAACTAATCCACGTTGAACAGTACAATTTAGTAACTGTAACACATCCTGCAAGTTCACATAAGGCTTTTTAACTCAATTATATCAAAACTTGCAGCCAGAGTAACGCTGTGTTGTAAAGCTACTAGCAGGGAAAGAAATTAAGAAAGTTAATCACAAAGAAAGCAATCGAGTACCATGAATCAAAGTTAATTCCATGGCACAAAATTTTAGATATAACAGATGTGAAGCATTGGTTTTTTAAGACAGCATCTGAATTTCAAAACAAAGACAAAGATAGTAACTTTCTAAAAGAGAACCTGATTCTTAAAGTCATGCACCATCACACCACAACCACATCTTCCAATAAGAAAAACAAACACAAAAGAAACTGGTAGTTGGAGTCTTACCTCACTACCTATCTGAGGATCGGAATTTATGCTGACATCAGGTATCCCGCGTACAGCCGAAAGATGGAAATGCTCCTGATAAGCCCTCCAACTAGCTGCGAGATCAAAGGGAGAAACCCTTCTTGCTTCAACAAACACTCGATACTCAACAACCTGAGCATTATCAAGCTTGAACAAAGCAAGCCTGGCACCATCCTGCAATGCTCCGCCAATAAGTAAGCGACTTGGGCCCTCCTCAACAAAACAAGGTGAATTGATATCCTTGGGCTTTAGGAGGAATTTGAAATCTAAAGCTTCTGAAAATCCCAAACAAAATCAACAGATCAGGTTAGAAATGTAGTCTAGATACCCCCTTTCACTTCTGTGAGCCAATTTCCAAAGCTAAACATTTGACACCTTAAGAGTCTCTCCTGCTTTTGCTGAAACCAATAAAGCTATTGCTCCATGCTCAGAGTAAGGCTTTGCATTTTTCTTTTTCCACTGAAGTTCTAATTTACTTTCTGTTTCTTTACATCTAAATTATATGTTGTGTATTCTTTTTGGTCTTTGACGGATGACTCCACCCATTCAGGAAACTATAGCTTTCCCTCCCAACAAATGACTTTCTTGGGGATTGAACTTGTGTTCTTGCCCTTACGGAATTCTAACTTGCTTACCACTAGACCAACACCTTGTTGGTAATTATATGTTGCGTTGTTTTTTGTACATCGAAAAGCATTTAAATTCCCCTTCCAAGAATTGATCCCTGGACCTTCCCCTCCTCAACTCATATGTCCCTAACTCTTACAACTTGAGCTATTCTTCAGGAACAATTATATGTTGTATTTGTTTCCAAAGAGGGAATGGAAATGATTTTAATTCTTATTATATTGGTTTAAGTTACAAGGAGTGGAATCTTGATTGATTCATCATGGTGAACAGAAGAAACATTAAAATAAATTTACATTTTATGCCCTTATTTTTAAAACATTTCAAAATATGAATTCCACTTCCTACCCTCTAAAAAATTGAATAAGAAACAACTTTAAAAATATCCATTGTATAGAAATAGAATATACTGTTATGATGCTATATATAAATTTTTTACAACTTAACTTAAAAGCCAGAACAAACAGTCAACCCCAAAGCAAGTGAGAACGCATTACCATGATTTGGTGGAACAACAAAGCTCAACTCCCACATTGAAGCCGATTCCCGTACCATGGAAAGCTGAAAATTTTGCACGAAAAACAATAATAAAAACAAGAACTGAGAGGAACCCAGAATAATAGGAATGAAATGGTGAAGTGGGTATGAATCAAAATTACAGCTTTTGATGGATCCCAAGAAGCCCCCATTATTGGGAAGGTGCCACAAACGTGAGGGGAAAGGGCCCTAGAAAGAGCGAGGTTGGGGTTCTCCATTTTCACCGAAACAAAGAGCAATTCCGGGATTCGTAGCGGCGTTTGTTGAAGCCCATCACGTTCTTCTTCGTTACCAGTCGCCATTTCTTCAGAGCTCTGTAACGGTGCGTTTGCACTCGCAGAAAATAGAGGAAGAATAGGAGTTGTTAGCCTGTTACGTTGTGAGAAGTGAGAACAATGTCGTGTATATGAATGTTTGAATGGTCCTTATCCAAGTGCGCTATTTGTTGTAGTATGTGTGATATATAAAGAAACTAGACAGAAAAGGATAGAAGTGTGCTATTAATTATTTAGGCTTAATAATATTAATATTTTTTGTCCCTCATCTATCACGATTTGGCATTTCTGGTGTCTTTTGCAATTTATTAGCACCTAGAGTCCCTTAACCTTTGAGGAAGTTGCATTTCTAGATTTCCATCCAATTCCGTCAAAGATTTAACGAAATATTCCTTTAAAATTAATTAAAAAAATATAATTCATCACCTTTTTTATTTTCTAGAAAATTCCCCCTCTCCTTCATCAAACCTTCTTCTTCCTCTTCTCCCACAACCACAAACCCTAGCAGCCGCCCCCACTCTCCTCTCTGCCCCTATCATCTGCTCCGCCACTCCTTCTCTCCTTCTTCTCTCGGTCGCCATCTCTCTTCCTCCCTCTCCACCTCAAATCGAAACCCTCTCTTCCTCCCTCTCCACCCTCTATCGAAGCCTTTTCCTCTGCCAAACCCCTCATCTCCAAATCCGAGAAGGATACATACGAGGACGAACACGCCGCCGCTGTTCACCTCGTCATGGAGCTCTTCGATCGCATCGTTGCGCGTGGGCACTACACCGAACGCGTCGCCGCCGCCGTCACCAAAACCATAACTCGAATGCAGAAATTGAAGGTTTTCCTTGCCCTTTAAGATCTAGGGTGAGGAAAGGAAAAAGGGGAAAACGATTTAGGAGTTCGAAAAATGTTCTTCAGCTGCTTTTGGGGGGGAAATTGAGGGTTTCCTTGATTTGTTTGTGTTTGCTTCCCAGTATTTCTAGTTTCAATACTGCAAGATACCCAGGTCTATTTTTGCATAAATTTCTAATCTTTTTGAACTAATCATGCATTTTCTAATCAGCTACTGCACAATTAAGGAGATTTCATGAGTGGGTGATTTTTTATCTGTCTTTGTTCTTCTGATTTTGTTATGAACTGTAAACCATGCAGCCCTTTGGTTTAATTGTTTCTCAATAGATGACTGTTGAATGAGGTATAGCAGCTGCAAAGGGGATTTGGTTGCAATTTTGCAAGTTCTGTAGCTTGAAGCCAGCTACGTGTAATTTGTAATTTGTAGGATAGGAGGTTGAAGGTTGTGTATTGGAGATGAATATGTATGTTTTTTTATTTTTTCTGGGTAAGATGATGAAGATGTTGGTGAAGAAGATGAATATGATGAAGAATTGGATGAATGTTCTGGATTTTTTTTTATTATTTTTTTTTTCAAAAACTGTTAAATCTTTGACAGAATTTGATGGAAAACTAGAAATGCAACTTCCTCAAAGGTTAAGGGACTTTGGGTGCTAATAAATTGCAAGAAGGACCAGAAATGCCAAATCGTGAAAGGTGAGGGACCAAAAGTGCTATTAAGCCAATTATTTATTAATCGATAATTAATTATAGACCTTGATATCTTTAGAATTTTGGAGAATAATCGGTAAGGCTGGCCAAGTTGGGCTTTGTGCGGCGCAAGCCTGACCTACATTCTAATTTCGTGGTTTAAGTCTGGCATTGAACATAAAGAATAATAATAACTTTGTTTAAGCAACATCAATGATGATAATGGAGTAGCATTTCTACCCATTACCTCATCAAAATCCTAGACTACCCATTTGGTAGCACAAGATCCCAAAATATAAAAACAAACAACTCTTCTCAAATAAATCAACGTGGTAACAGAATAGCATTTCTATCATTTACCTCGTATAGTTCCTATGACTATCCATTTGGTAGCATGAACAACTTTAAAATTAAAACCCAATAAAAAGTCTAAAAAACAAAGAAAATCTCTTCAAATTTAAAAACCACTAAATTAAATCAATTTAAATCTTAAGAAATACGTAGCCTTGATTTCTCCTCGGAGATACGTAGGACCGGGCAACAACCCCGCCAGACACCCCTTTTTTAAAATCACCCTTTTTAAAATCATTTAAACATTTAGAACTACGTAGCCTTGATCTTCCTATTGAAAGGAAGTACGTAGGACTAAGTTCAGACCTATCAGGCTAAATAAAATAAAATAAACATTTTTGTTTTTATGAGTAATCTCTTTTGCTTTATAAATAATAAGTCTTTTAATAATGTATGCACAGTCAATCTAAGGTACCGTTCTAACGGGCGCTGTGGGGTGCTAACACCTTCTCCACGCGTAACCGACTCCGGAACCTAGAATTTTAGGTTTCGTAGACCTTTTTTTTTTTTTAGGTTTTCTAGCATTTCGCTCTTAAAAAACGTTAGTGGCAACTCTGTCTATTTATATTTTTTTAGCGTCGTCCCACCGCGACCCCAATTGTGACACATCCACTCTTTATCGGTTAACCAATGTTTATCTGATTTTCCGATAGGACGGCCAAGTTGGTTGAACAATGAAATAGTTGGTCGCGCAGATTCATTTCCTACACCACAATCATTTCTACTATTTGACAACACTAACATGTAGTTTTTGAACTAGCGAGAGCAACAATAAGTTGTTTCATGATGCAAGTATATTACACATATTAAGCCCTCAACTCTAGCTTTGTTCTTCAACGAATGCTTGAGTCCACCCATCATCTTGCAAAGGTTATATTAGTTATAGTTAAAATATAATTTTTTTTTGAAAGAGAAATTATATATTAATATAGAAGTGGCCGTCATAACAACATAAATGCTGCCCTCCCGCCACAAAAACAGGAAATGATCGGCAACATCAAACAACAAGAGAATATATAGAAACTCACCCAAAACAACGACAACCTATACAAAAAAACCAGCAACCCAAAAAGCAACCGACAGGCCCTACGACCTTCTACAATCCAAGATATGCGCCGCAAACTGGATCAACAGCCACTTCAACAAGACATCAAAACACAGCACCCACCACCTCTAAGCCCGGCCTCCTAAACACAGCCCCAACCAGACAGAGAACACCAACCAAGACGACAAGATGACGGATCCCAAAAATCAACACCTGCACAGAAAGAATCGGAACCTACGCCATCCTACGCTCCATTATTTGAGCCGCAATATGCTTAACTGCCACGCTGTCAGGGCAATCGAAAACAACACCCACCTGATTACCAACCGCAATGGCACGTCTAGCTCTCGTCATCACACTCGGAGACACTGGAGTCTCGGACGAGACAGACGCGGAAATGAGACCATCGTCTCTATCACCTCCCGCCACGGCCTCCATAAGAGAACAAAGACGAGAGGAAGGCTCCGGACACCTGATCTCTTTCCTGGGACGACCTCGAGCCCTCTTGACCCCCAGCCCACAAGCCCTACCTGCTGAAACTGATACCCCCTTGGAGCCGCCTGAACCACCCAGTTTCTTTGGACGACCACGTCTTCTAGGAGACTGCAAAACCAACCCCTCCTGTGAACCATACATCTCCTCACCACGACACTCTTCACTCTTATCCAAGAGCAAGGAGTTTCCACAGGAAGAGCCATCAATAACAACAGGAATCACCACCGCGGAAGACTCGACCTGCAAGGGACCAATTTCAGGAAAAAGGAACACATCGGGAGTTCTCTCGCCAGACCAATCTCCCTTGTCATCACCCAGGACCAGAGCCACCTCCTGCGCAGCTGCCGCAAAAAGATCCCCCACAAGAACCTCCTTCCACGAACGAACACGGTCAACACCCTTAGATAGCCCACAAGCATTGTCCCTGGATGACCCGACCCCCATCAAAGGCTGACCCTCGCCACACCCTCAGATATAAATTAAAAAAATAAACTTTTAATGAAATTTTTTGGCTCATCAAATTACTGTACCTTTCGAATGGATACGTCCAACAATACTGAACAGGTCCACCCTAAATTGCTTCACACGAATGATAAATCAAGAGACTCTCCATTGAATCAAAGAATGAAGGCAAACATATTCTCTCAAGTTTACAAAGGATTATGTGAATATTTTCTTCCAACATAAGCATTTGAAACCTTCTAAGGGAACCAGAACAAAAATATTTGAAGAATTGAGTAAACTCTATCAGTGGATTCACTACATGAGCTTGCAATGAACTAAATGCACTCGAGATCAAACACTGAATAATACATGACAATTATGGGTTTTCGTCCCAACCATGCAACCTCTTCTCACGTTTGCATTGAAGCATAACCATATATCATCTTCAAATATGAAACCCATTCACAAACTAACTTGGCTTGCTTTTTTTTTAGGGTGTAGTTCGCACAAGGCATATGTTCATCTCCATCTGTTTTTTTTATAAGAATTCATCTCTATTTGTTGTTTCTATCAATTTTAAATCCCTATGATGACAAATGTATTTTAAGTCTCTTCTAGAATTTTCATTATCCTTCATTTTCCCCTTGAAATTCATGAATGTTAAGAAGACAATCTCAAAAAAATTCTTCTCTTCGTGCATCACATCAATGTTGTATCTCAATTTGTTGTCTTTCCAATAATGAATCTCCCATAAGATGCTTCTTTTCACCCAATCATGAGTAACCCCAAAACCACGCAGCCTCACTATCTTACTCGTTTCTATAAGATTAGGGAGTCTAGAAACAGGTTATGAAATCAGCTCAATAGGCCACACTGTTGGTGGTCCATTGTACTCAGCTCTACCTTTGGTGAAACGATTTTTACTTTTTCTGAACTTATGATCAATCGCCAAGAAACGATGATGAGAGTCAAACCAACAAGTTTTTCCACTGCGCTTCAATTGAAAAAACTTTGTCTCACCTATACGATATGTACACACCAACCGACCATGAGTGCTCCACCTAGGTATCATAGAAATTTTTCACTTTGTTGATATATCATATGTGTGTAATCCAATGTGCCATAACTCTTGCAAATAATCAATTAGAGGCTCCAAAAACACATCAATCATTTGGGTCATATAATATTGTTCGGGCTCGGAACTAGACATGTCAGAAACATGTATGGTCTAGTCATGCACATTCCAGGAGGAAGATTGTATGGTGTAACATTGACAGAACAACATGAGTATGGTTTTGCATTGCCTTGAATTAAAGGCGTAAAGCCATCTGAGTACAATCCTAGTCTCACATTTCTAGGCTCCCCTGCAAATTCCTTATGTGCCAAATCAAATTCTTGCCTCACATCACCATCAGACGGATGACATAAAATACCACCATTGCGTTTATTTTCATGATGATGCATTGCACATGCAATGCCCATTGACACATATAACCTTTGTAATATGGTTTTCAAAGGAAAATAAAACATCTTCTTCGGTGGAACATCTCTATGAGCACTCATCCCACCTCTACGAGGTGCATACCTTGGATTGCCTCATGTTCTACAGTGAGTTAATTTAGCCTTATCTTTGTAGTACAACATACATCCATTCAAACAGCAATAAAATATTTGTGCCTTCAAAGCAAGCATAGATACCATCCACTTAGCTTGGTGAAATTTTGTTGGTAAAGAAGGGTTTTGTTAGATTCAAATGATATAACAAAGTCTTAATTATGTCCCTTTCTTCATTCTGCGATCACAGAGCTTCATTAATGCTTTGACGAGGTAGATGGCTTTGGTTGCAAAGAGTAGTTATGACAAACGAACTCTTCTGAATCTTTGTCGAACGAACTCTTTAATACTTCTGCCAAACGAACTCTTCAACATGACTTGGCAAACGAACTCTTCAACAGAGTTCCCAGACGTACTTCTTAGGCGGACGTACTCCTTTGGGTGGGTTTCCAAACGAACACATTGTTGAGTTGCTAGACGTACTCCACAGCAGGACGTACTTTTTAAGGCAAACGTACTCAACTGGCAAACTGACTTTTTCATGAGTGGCCAGACGTACTCCTCTTCTTTACTTTGCTTGAAGTTCTGCTTTTGATAATGCTTTGTATGGATCTATGCAGTTCTTCTTCAAGTAGATAGATGTTCCTGAGTATGAAAATATTCAAGGAATTCCCTGGAAGGCTGCTACGCCTTAAAGGAATTTAATTGCGCCCTCACTAACAACAATTGCTTTTGGCGTAGTGGTAAGCGCTAAAGGTCCAACAGGTTTTTACGGGCTGCGTCCTGGAGCATCGCTGCGAAGAAATCAAGACATTGTTGAGATACATTCTAGTTCGATTTGCAAGCTAACAAACCCACACAAATATGTAACTTAGAAACAAAAGCTCCTTTCTATATGGGTTGTTTATCCTCTATCAACAAATCATAAAAACGTTGAGCTTCTACATTTGAATATTCCTCCTTTGAGCGATCCTCATCCATCTCAGGCCTAAATGTGCCGAACACCATTGCTTGCATATGGATAAAGTTGTTTTCATTAGCTACATTTTCACCACTTCTACTTGACACGAACACCATTTAAACTCTTGTATGAGCCTCACCATGATCAGTCCAAACTTAATACCCCGATTTAAACCCATTCATATACAATTGTACTTCCACATCGTAAGATGAAACAATTGTCCTTCGCATACATTGTTCACAAGGACATCTGATTCCTCCATCAGTTGAAATAATATCATGTTGTTTAGAAAACCTCAGGAACTCATCGGCCCCGCGATAGAATTCACGTTTCACCTCGCCTTTATTGGGGTGAATTCTGTCATACATTCACTTATGGTTATTGAGATAACCCACCATAGTCTGAAGAATAAAATATTTTTATTATACCAATCAGTGTGAACAAAAGATTGCATATAAATCATATTTCTCAATAATATACGAACTTATTATTTTTAAAATCATACAATTCTAATTACGTGCTCAATATTTTAAACTAAAAGAATTCTAACAAATCATACAATCCTAACATTTTAAAAAACATGCAATTCTAATTATACACACACGTTGAGGCATAACCATACATACGTATTCATACATAATCATACAGACAAGTCTATACATAACCATACATACAATTTTAAATTTAATACATTAACCTCAATGATGAGCAGAACAAAAAGAATAGAAATAAAATACCTTTGAGCTCAATGAGAATACAAAATAATAACTAAATATGAATGAACTGAACAAATGAGGTGCGCAAATGAGGTGCGCAGATTTAATGCTAGTTGTGGCTATATATATGTTACCAACGACCATGATCGTTTTTGTAGTTGTTATTGATGATTTTTATCCCTTACCGATAGTTTAAAGCATCAGTAATCTATATATAAACCTACCACTAATGTCTGACATTCTCATTACCCAAGGCTTTAGGCCGCCGGTAAGTTTCGTGCACAGTTACCAACGGACATTACCTACGGTATTAACGAACAGTAGTTTGGCGCCAACAAAGCCTGCCCAAATCCTTTGGTGACCGCCACATAAAGTGGTTGGTAATGTCAACGTTCTTCTGCCCTTGAAAAAAAACACTTTGCGCCATTTTACCGGCAGTAACCATTGTCGGTAAAATCATCCGCCAAAATTTCCCTCCAAAATGCTATGTTATTGACAACTTTAAGTGTCGGTAAACTTGCCGACATTTGATTTTCCTCGTCGAGAGATAAACCATGGTAGTAATGCGGCTTGTTACCGGCTGTTCTTTGGTGTTGAAACTATATGTGTGCCCAAGACCCAATCCGATAAGAATGTATTTATTCTTATCATATATCCTTATTTTGTTAAATAGATTATATGATAAGGTCCTTGATTAAAGTTAGAGACTTGCTATTATAATAGAGATTATAATAATGAGAAGCTTGTCTTTTATAAGTTTTAATCTAAATTGTTCTTGATCATAGAATCATTGAGAATATGACATCAATGATTCAGAAAGATCAATATATGTGTGATAGTATTTATTGGATACATATTAATAGATCTCATTTATTAATTCACACATATAGATGACGCATATGTGGATATGATCATTGAACTGACTCAATTGAGATTTCCTAATGTTACATTACCAAAATTGTCAATAGGAAATTCTCAAGAAGAAATGAAATAGTTTCCTTTGACTTGAGATTATTATAGTAATTAACATGTTATTTATTACACTTTGATTTCGGACACATAATATACTGAGACATTATTTGAATGAATATTGGGTATGATTAAATACTTGTAAAATTAATGATTAATTAAGACGGAATCCATCAACTATTGGTAATGAGTTTGAGCTGTAGTAAAGACCTTGACCATGGTATTCAAATGAATGAAGAAAGGAGTTTCGTAAGTCATTGTGGCAACTTATTAAAGTTTGACAATTATACCATACTTTAGAGTTAACCTAGAGCTATGATGATGGAAATAAATATTTTAATTAATCTTCTAGTTATTCTTAAAAGTAAAATATATTACTCCATACTATTTAGTCGTTAAGGAGTGTTGCTAGACGCCAACTTTGATTAGCAAATTAATTAGATTCATTTACTACCCGCTTAATATTGAACCTATGAGGTCACACACAAACAAGTGTCCCCGATTTTTGCTAAATAATTATATTATTTAAGAATTAAATTAGATAATTTAATTTGATCAAATAAATAATTATATGAAATATTATTTGAATTCTTCGCTAGCACCAGGAATTTAAATAATAAAGAATGCACTTTCTAGAAATTATAGTAACAACAATGACTTTATATGTTTGAGTCAAAATATATTTCAGAAATATATTTGTTACTAATTTCGGAATTCTAAAATAACATATGATTATTTTTTAAGCAATAAATAAGGTGAAATGGTGTGTTGCGTGGTGAATTGACACATGCAGTTTTGTTTCCACCGTTTGAAGGAATGGACATTTCTTTTCAAAGGGCTACAAAAGGAAGCCCCTGTTCACATATGTTATGTATACACATAATTGAGGAAGCATATACACTCTTATAAAAACTGGGCAATGCATGGATAAATTACATTAATAGGGGAGCATATACATGTTTGTCAATTATAGGAGACAATTTATTATGATACAGGTTTCTGGGAAATTTTAACAAGTTTGGAGCATTTGGTCAGGTTACTACTATAGCTTGGCATAGCACAACCAATCTTCTTCAATTCTTGAAATGCTTGTGTGGTCTCTGGATCAAAGCCACCTGCAAACTGAACGTGTTGATGGCTGATGAGTTGGATAAAAGGAAATTTTAACTTCAGGAAGCCTGAGGAGTGTACTGTACCTGGTGTACTCTGAATGCAAACTTAACTCCTTGCACCAAGAGGTTATTATCTTCCTGCAAGGCTTCTGAAGACTCCAGTTCCTTGGTTATCCTTTTCATGAATTCCTTTGCCAACCTCAATGAGCTTAGCTTCATCTGCAATTAATAACAAGTTAAAGCCTTTCAATTGGTTTTGGGGTAATAACTAGGAAAGCCTTCTAAAATTGTATTGTAGAAAGATTTGGGTGCTTCTAAGGCCATTAAGTGATGTTACTTTGCCCGCAGAAATATAGAACATTAGATCTCTGTCAGTTTTATGGGATGATGATCCTCACATATGGAAACTTCACATGACACGTAACAATGTCATGTTGAAATATTTATGAAGAAAGAGATAAACACAATGTTTCACTTGACACTATTATGTCCTAATCCTAGTTTTCTGGGTGTTTGATCTATGTGGGATTGACCATCACAAAGAATCATTCAACTGGTGATGCTTGATTTCTTCTTGAGTCTTGTTAGTTCTATTTTAGATGCTAGAAAACACAATAGATGGCATTAGCCTGAGATTTAAGCACACTAACCAATAAGTCTTATACTAGTAGAACAAAAACAGACACCCATTATCTTGTTTTTCTATCTGAGTGAACTGGACTTGCATAAATGTCAATGTTTTTTAGTGTTCAATAAAAGGGTGGTCTTTATTGTTAGAGATCCTACATTAACTAGAGATATGGCCA
Organism: Acmispon strigosus; assembly: GCA_030819835.1. Lineage (NCBI taxonomy): Eukaryota > Viridiplantae > Streptophyta > Magnoliopsida > Fabales > Fabaceae > Acmispon > Acmispon strigosus. Next base: position 39,000,898 of record JAUAMA010000005.1, on the reverse strand, counting down.
AAACAGTCATTTTGTAGAGCAATCCTACCCCTGAACTAACTTTTGAGTTGAGTTAGACCTAACCTAAATTTTAAGATGATATTATAGCCTAGATACGTTTTATTGGGTCATTTGCAGATGTCTAGTCATGCAGACTTTACGCTCCAGATTTCCGGTTCTAAACGTGAGGGTGGTATGTTAGAGGTCCCACATTAACTAGAATGATGGCCAAAATAGTAAATGGTAGAGCAATTCTCACTAGTTTTGGATAGAGTTTGACCTGACCCGAATTCTAATATTTATGGCATAAACAAGCTATCTACTGCCTACCTGACCAATGAGGCCTGCGTCCAGCATCCACTCCCAAGGGATATGGAAGTTCCTGTATCTCTTACTTGTACTCTCCCTTGTCCTCTCTTTAGTGCTCACACTTCTCTCCAACCTGCAGATTTGAAAGTAGATCTTATAATTAATTAGAAGTATTGCTCAAAAGCTTTATGCTACTGAATTATAATCTTTGTACATTCTCGCCTGTCTTGCAATGCTTGTATTCTTTTCAAAGCCTGAGATAAGGGCTCTTTGGGATTGTCCTCATATGATGAAACTTCAGCTTCAAGGTTCTTCAGATCTCGGTAGTTACAAGCCGCTTCGCGGAGTGCATCTACTTTTTGCTCAGGCCATTGAGGAAAATGCTTTAGCACTGACCTTTCATCCACCAATGAAGATAGTTCTCCATCCAGAAATTTGGTAAATGTTTCCACCTCAGAAATGTCTGCAAATGAAGCAGCCTCTACCTCTTTAATTAAGAAACTGATGAATTCCCCTTGTCTTTGAACTTCTGATTTTATCTGTCCAAGAAAAGTAGTATCAATGGCATGGTTTTATTTGTTTTAAAGTTTAAGACCTATCAAATTTAGGAAATGCATGCTTGGGATCCTTCTAAAACTGATTTGCTAAAGTCAGAATCAATTATGAGGAGAAGCTTCTGTGAAATCCTTCTACAACAGATTCTAACGCCAGAATCAATTAATGGGGAGAAGCTTTAATGAGTAACTTCTAGATTCCAGAATTGATTCTGAAGAAAGAGAAACTAATCCAAACATGCTAAAAATTTGAAAGCTAAGTATAGCAGTTTGGAACTAAACTTACAGCTGAGAGATAAGTTGAGCGATTTTCAATTTCCTCAATCATGTTTCTGGTGAATGCTACTACAGGAATTCCATTTGGATGGATTCTGTTTTCCATGGTCACATCTTTTCTTGTAAGGGATCGATAGAGTTCTATTACTTCCGGCACGCGGCGCACGGCTTTTAGACCAAATGATGATTTTGATGGTGTTGGAGGTGGTGGAGGTACTGTTGTTTGCTGCACTTTGATTCCTCTCTCATTTTTATGTGAAGGAAGAAGTTTAGAAGAAGGCCTTGGTGGAGGAGCTGGTGCTGTTGGTCTATCCTTTCTAGGTGCTGAGTCTTGGAAATCTTGATTTGAATGCATATTCTCATTTTCTGAACTCTTTTCACAATCAGCATTGCTGTCATCTATGGATTTCTGAATCTTCTTCCATAGTATGGATTTCCTCTCCATATCATGTGCTTTAAATGAGATTATCTGTGACTTCAAACGAGCTACTTCTTCTCTAAGTTCTTGGTTTTCTCTCTTTAGTGACTCATTCCTTGCCATGTGAACTTCAACTTTTTTCTTGAGATATGTGATCTCACACTCGTTCTCTTCCTTTAGCATTTTCTCTCCTCAACTCATTAGAATGATGGTTATCAATTTGATATCTTGTATAATTTTTCTTCTGTGTTTGCTCTTGCTTTGGAAGTAAGGTTGGTATGTGTAGGAGTTAAATAAGCAAGAATGCCCTTGAAGATGCTTGAAATGGCCTTTTGGACAAGTTGGGAGCAATGGTCTTGATAAGGATGCTTTGGACATTCCACACAAGTTCAATGCTCTTTGCTATAAAGATTCATTATGGTGCCTTAGCAACAAATTTAATGGGGAGATTGGGAGATTACTTGGGCTTACTGGCAGCACTAGTATGTGAAAGCTGCATTTAGAGTGCCATGTTAGGTATAGCCTTAAATTCCTTTGGTCAAATTTACTCTTCTTTAATGCTTTTGTTTTCAGATTGATCAATTGCTGGGTGGGAGATTTCTTGCTTTCTAATCTGTTAGGTTGTCATGTCTTTGAGGGTTAGTGTGGTACATCTATACTACTGAAATGTGTTATGTGGGGTTATTTGGCCTTTAGAGAGTCTATTCTTGTCTCATTTCTATTTTAGAATCCTGTCCACACTTCTTCAATTCAATTTGATTTTGAGTACATATTTATTGTACATGTAAACAATAACATCATATAGTAATATACTAAACTGATGAAAAAGTATATGAAACTCTATAAAATCTCTTCTGTCCATGTGGAATTTGTGGGATGAGAGTGCCATGGGTCCATCTAGCATTCTAGCTTCATTGTAGTGGTTGCCTTTCATTCCATCTATTGAGACTCATAGAAATTTTTTTTATACAGGGTATCCTTCCTGTTAGGGTAAAAACATATATATCATAATGGGGTTAGCTCTCTAAGCCGAGGTCTTTCCCATCCACGGGACTTGAACTCGAGACCTAACTTAAAGGAAATCAAGCATGTACCACTTGAACAAACCACCTGTTAGCGACTTACAGCATGTTTGGATCAACTTCTGTATCCTTAAAAGCAATTCTTAAACTCAGAAGTTACTTCAAGAAAAATTTCTCTAAAATTGATTCTCACTTTAAAATCAATTATATTATAGAAAGATTTTGCAATATACCCTCCCTGTCATTCTTTTAGTTGAATAGGATTTAGCTATTCTTTGCATGTCAAGCAAAGGAGAAAGGAGGTAGGAAAATGTATCCTATTTAGTGAGAAGGGTGCCAATTTTCACAAGAGAAGGACAGGTGTTGTTGACTGTTGATTACTACAGCATACCAAATGAGATTTATTTGACATCTACACTTTTTGTTTTCAATATCTATATGATGTAGTCTAAAAGCCCCTTCTGAACTTCTTTAGCTCCCTTTCTTGCTTCCTACTCCTTCCACAGAGTTGAGTCATCACACCACATCTACTCCCCTTTCCACAACTGAAAGTGTGGAGTGATGTAGATTGGTTTTCTGTGACTGTTGACTGTTGTTGAGGGCTAAGCTCCTACATGTGTGAAGAATGTGAAAGTAGTTCTAGACAGAGAGGGTTGTTCCAAGTTGAAACTAGGGGAGGGGAGGAGAGGTTTCATTTTCAACTTTTCTTTTAGGTGTAGTTTCAAGACCTTAACCATGAGAAAATTTTAATATTCCTGTAATATTTACTCTTCTCACTTCTTTTATTATTTAAAAAAAAAAATTAAAATAACACGAAAATAAGAACTTTGGAGGTTCATACCATAAATGTTTGCAATTATAGTTGAAGAACTTAATATCTTATAAATCTCACATTAGAATCTCATACTTCCAACGTAAACTTAAGTCTCATATGTTATAATTGGATCGTAATAGACAAATAACAATATAAATTCATATGTTATGATTTTAGTAAGGAAAATATATGTGTTAAAAAAAGAACCTTTAATTGGGAGCAAAATGGTTGGATTTTTCCTCTTGGATATGTATTTCCAGTTACGTGCTTCAATGCCCAAATGTTCAGGCACACAATGACACAATCCTCAAATTCATGGTGTGTGATTAAAAGTAACGTTTTTGTTTCCACTTTTATTTTTATTTTTACTTTTTATTTTCAATTGTAATCAGAAAATTCATTGTCATTTTACATTTATATTTTGGTAAAAGAAATGTAGAAGGAATTTTTTTTTTACAATTTATCATGCAAAACTTTCTTTTTGGCACCCGAAAAACCTATAACGGCTACTAAGACAACTAAAAACACCCGCCAAGGCAAACTAGCCATTGGAAATACTAGCCGAGGGTTTAGGATGAACCATGAGCACACTAAGGCGAAACGACTAGATAAAGGAATTATGTATATGAGAAGATTTGAGGAAAGGAACAGAGGCTCGGGTACGGGACAGAAGATATTTTATGGGCTTCTAAAATATCACGTGCAAAAGCATTAACAAGCTCAATCCCTTTGATTTAGAGAAGACAATTATTGCCAATGAACCAATTGATACAAGGAAGATTAGCTCAAAGCAAACTTCCAAGATGACCAGGAGAAGTAAAGCACCAACACCCCACAATCTGTAAATGTTTGTAAGGATCGCGAAACGTGGGATGGTGACAGGTGATTGTGAAGGTTAGCCGAATTTGTCTCTATAAATAAGGGAAGAGTCATTTGTAAAAACACACAACTCAACAATTAATCAACTCTACAAATTTCCCGCATTTACTTTGTCTTTATTTTCCTGCCTTTACCTTTCAGAACTTTAATTCGTTTACGATTTTTCAGTCCTTTACATTTTAGCCATTTACTCCAACCTTTTATTTTATTGCTTTAAGTCTTTCAGTTACATTTTAGTCACTTTTCAATAGCAATCACTAAAAGCTTTTTGGAGTGTCTTACGAACCTGCATTGACGAATAGAGTCTCTTCCTTAAGTAGTCACTTGATTAGCCCACACAACTATCTAGTCTAAGCTATTTGTAAACCAACAACTTTAAAAATAGAAAGTTAAATTAAATTTAATAGTACAAACTGAAAACATAAAATAGAAATAAAAAGCAAAGTGACCTATGATAGTTTCTTCTACTACAGGTAGTTTGTGTTGTATCTGTTTTCCCCCTTTATTTTTCTTTTTAACTTGGAAAAAGAAAAAAAAGTGCAAAATCATTACTCTATTAAAGAAATTTCTTTTACAAGTACTGTGTTTAAATAAATTAAATTAAACAGTTAACATAACATTGAAATATATTTAAAGAGAACTTTATCAATATTTAATATACTTTTAGTTTTTAATTGATTGTGTCTATGATTATACGTATATAATAATTTCTGGTGTAATATTTGCGTTAATTAAAACATGGTGCCCTGGATATTGGGGAAGAAGTCTGCACCACATGAAATATTTGAGAATCTTCATGAAATTTCTTTGCAAGCTATAACTTCATTAATATTTATTGTACAGTTGGATCTGTATAGTTGGTTAGAATGTATGCATTGAATGCTGGTTTATCAGATCAAAGATTAGAATATAAGATATGACAGGTACGAATATGAAAAGAGTTAAATATGTTTTTAGTCTTTATTAAAATACTTATGAAAAGGTTAAATTACTTTTTTACAATATTTAAGCATTTGAACAAGTTAAGCCTATTCGGACCACCACATATGGTGGTATGAGGTGGGGGGTGGTAGGTTGGTGTTGGGTTCCTTCGGGTGCAAGTCGTCTGTCATCCTTCTTGTGCTCGGGAAGAGTTCCTGCAAAGACACTCCGATGCCAAAGTAAGAGGTCGGGGTCAGAAAGTTAAACTGAGTAGATTGAGATTAGAAGTATATACCTTATGGTTTAGTGGATCTTCCTTATATAGATGTCTGAAGGTGGCGCAATCCTCGAGGATAGGTGATGATGATCTTGCCAAAGGCTCGTCCCAGATCGTTGGATCTTCTGCCACGTCCAGGAGATCGGACGGTCAGGGCCAATCCTGGGTCGGCGTACCTACGAAAGTAGCTTGGTGATAAAACTGCTGATTTGACATGTAGAAGCGATCGACTGTCGGTGTACTCTCCCCCTCTCGGCCTGTCATCGTAGGACCGAGGGGGTGAAGGGCTCTGCTAGCTGGGCAAGATTATGCCGAGGGGTCTGTCGTGCGGCTGGGAGGGTTACTCCCGGAACAATATTATTCTTTCTTTTAGGAAAAGATCATTTAAGAACAAGAAAGAACATACATTTCTTACCGATCTATCCTCTGCTGCAAGTGCTTGGAAAATAAAAGTTGGAAAATCACTTATATTAGACACTCTTAATTTACATCAGGAAAATGAATTAATTAAAACTTATATGGTTCTAATTGATGAGAATTCCCAAAATTTATTGCCTTTTAACTTTTTATTATCACTAACTAACTTCTTGTGATTTTTAATACTTTTAGAGAAAGTACATGAGTGCTTTTATAGGGGGAAATGTTGCATTGTCGAAAATTACATTACTAAATGGACTAAAAATATGTACGTTGTACAATAAAGATTTTGAAGAACTTCCTCAATGTAATAACATTTGAAATATCAACTCTATATATTCTTAATCATTTTCCATTTAATAGTTAAGTACAAATTTACTTTTATAAATATTACAATTAAAAACCATAGCTTAAAAACAAACCCGTGCAACGCATTTAAGTTTGAAAGGAGGCTAGTGCGTTTGTGTTTTGCAATGACAATAAATAAAAGAAGGAAAATCTCTATCTCATGTTAGTCTCTTCCCATACCAGTTTTCGCTCATGGTCAATTATATGTAACTTTTTCAAGAGTGAGATCAAGGAAATGTCTCGAGTTGTTAATTCTACATGAGTATAACAATGTGATGAACTTTACAAAAAAAATATAGTCTACAAATAAGTTTTTTTTCCAATATTTAAGTATTGTAGTTCATATTCAAATTTTAATAAAACGCTTTGTATCATTTGAAATACACACTTCTCTTTTATTTTCTATTCAAATCAATTGTATTGAGCATTGTTTATTGATATTTGATTAGATATTGAGCTTTTGGAAGTAGAAAGGTATTACGAATTAGTACCTCGTGCATGGCATGGGTCTCACACTAGTATTGGTAACAAACTTAAAGCTTACGCTTAAGGGGGAATGTAAGAATATGACAAAGATATCTTATAATATCTTTATCGGATCTTAGATTATCTTATCATACCTTAATCTTATTTAAATTATTTTTTAAAATGATTTTTTTCCTTATTTAACTAGAATTAGGAGTGTACCAATTACTATAAATATGAGTAAGTATTTTATCTTTTAAATGAAGTTAATTATTCAAAATGTAAACCCTAGCGCACTTTTGTTTCTCCTCTCTTCTTCCTCTCCTCTTTTCTTTACATTGCTTCTCTTAACACTCTGAACACCATATGCAACTCAATCTCCTCTTATTCTCGGTGTTCCGACTCCAAGCACTACCAAAATTGGGAAGCCCTTTGCTCAGCCACCAAATCGTCAAAGCCAACCTCTGCCACAAAACCTCCATCACAACCCCTTCACCTTGACACAACCTCTTCCACAAACCACCTCGTTGCAGAAACACTGCAAGGTCCGTCAAGAAAAGCCTATGATTTCTAAAGCCTATGACATTGGCAACATCTCCTCAATATCCAACCCCTTCCCACCGTCTCCACCATCCACCGCCAGAACGGTATGTTACGTGTCTAAATTGCATGACTTTTCCCATGTTTTTCATATGATTTGCATTATATTTACCAAACTCATGTGTTTCATGACAAATTTCCCCTAGGCAGGTCATAGGTGGAAAGAGTGAGAAAAAAAATGAAGCAAAAAGTCAAGTCTTTGTTTTGAGACAGGTGCACGACCGTGGAGCTTGTGATGCACAACTGTGCTTGATTAAATTTGAGAAGCGCGATGGCATTGAGTTCTAGCACGACCCAGCTAAATTATTTTTGAGGAGAATGACCGTGCATCTTAGCGTGCATGGTCGTGCATAGTGGTGCTCCAAGAAGATATTTTTAGCTCTAATTACATTCTATTTAAGGGAGAATAAGGTTAGTTCCGAGAGGACAAACAATATAGGAGAGAGAGAGAGAGAGAGAGAGAGAGAGAGAGAGAGAGAGACGCAAGATTGGAGTGAGGACTCAGAGCTGGAGATTATTGGAGCACTATGGTAGAGCCATTATGGGGTTATTTTTCTTCTCCTTACTTTGTATGATGTTAGTGTTGACCCGGGTTTATTAATCAGCTTCCGAATGCTTCATGTCTATTCAACACTAACACTTCTATATGTGACCAATGGATTTTGGTTAGGACTGTTAATTGGCATAACCAAACTTAGAGAGTTATAATTAACAATCATATGAATCATTAACTAGAATAAAATAGGGGGCTCATAATTAACTACCACCATAACCTCAAGGTCTCTTATCTCTGATTTCTTCTATTATTAATTTTCTCTTTTATTTTCACATGCTCACAATCACTTTCAACCAAATATTTGGTTCTCTTAAACAATGAGTCAAGAGAGGGCTCGCTGGCCTCTTGTTTGCATCCTTTGGTGCTCTTCCCAGAAGCGTCTGGCCATAGTGGGCTTGCTGATGATTTGGAAGTTGTGGCAGCAGAGAGCCTTTGGTTGCGGAAGGCGTTGATGATATGGAGTCGTTAAGGAGGGAGCTGATGGTGTTGCCGAAGGAGCTGTCGGAGCCTTATGGCATAGAGTTCTATCTTGATGGGTAAACGCTTAGGCAGAATGTTAAATGCTTGGAAGATGTTGCCCTTTACCAGATAGCCACCTAGATCAAGGCACACAGGTTCTTAGGTATGCTTAGCAACGTAGTGTTTTGGGTGTTTGGGTAGTGACTGTGGGCCTTTGAAGTTTCTTGTTTGTTCTTGGTGCTTTAGGTGGTCTTCTGGTTTTCAGAGCTTTTGTGTTGATGGGCTTGTTATTGCTCTTTGTGGGTTGGGTTGTTGGAGGCTTTGCTGCTGACTTTTTTGTCCCTTTGGAAGAGGGTTGTACATCTTGACATTTTCCTCATCAATAGATATTTTGCTTTATAAAAAAAAACAATGAGTCAATCTCTTAAAATTACTATTCATGCCTTAGTCCCTTAGAGCATCTCCAATGACAGTTTTTAGAGGCAATTCTTAGACTAAGAACATAGTTCTTGTAGGAACTACCATTGAAGCAAAATGAGGTGACACTTCTTGTTAAGAAGTGAAAGCAAGATCTTCTTAAATAAGAACCCACTACTTACATTAAATTTTTTTTTCTCTCTCATTCAACAAAATGTGCATTAATATAAGGTGGTGTAGGACCAGATAAATGATGCTAAGAACTGGAAGTAAGAACTCGCCACTGAAGCAAAATCTACATCAATTCTTAAAAACTGCTTAGATCCTACGTGCGACATGGGGCCCACGTGAATAGTGCTAGGAACTCACTTCTTAGCAATTGTCATTGGAGATGCTCTTAGGTACGATAACTGTGTCTTGACTTCTATATTACTTTTGTGTAGATTGCACTTGCTCTATAAGCGTATTTTTAAACTGCAGTAGAAAATGTGAGAGAATTTTCACATGAGACGATAACATGCCCTCTTGTACCACTTATTTATTTGACTATGCACATTTAGACTGCACTGCACCTAAAATTCCATCTTTTTTGTTACATAATTCCCACCTATTTAATAAGAATAGAGGTACAGAGAAAGTTTTCATATAGTAAAATCATCCAAAATCTACACATAAGATAGTCCATTTCCGTATTTAAGAAGGATAGAACGTGTGGTATTCTTGCTGGCAAATTTATTTGGTGTATATTCTACTTTTCTTGTATGAAACAATTTTTTGAACGACATTCTTAGATATGGACACCTAGCTAGAGATCGATGATGAAAATTATACAACCAATTCATCTTGATCATTGGCTTGTAGAAGTCACTGTTAATGTTCTAGTCTTAGACCAACATTTACAATCTGACTATAATCTATTCTCTTCTATACCTCTGTATAAGGTTAGAGTTAGAGTTAGACATGGTAAACCATACCAACTTCTAGCAAGGAAGTATGAGCTACATCCAGAACAACATCAGGGTCTCTGCAATTCTTGCTCAGAAAAGCAAAAATAACATCTATTGCAAATTTCTTCAGAATAGAGGATGATTTTGCAGCCTCTGCATAGGAATGGCCAAGTATGTATGTAACACCAGATTCTTTGGCTAGTAAAATCTGCAAGGACTCATCTTTATAGGGAGATTCTTGAACATGGCTAGAAACACTTGAAAATGAGACATGTTTCTTTTCACAACTAGACCTATTCAAAGTATGTTGTGATTGTGAAGCACCAAGGTCTTCCATTCCTTCATCCATGGACAATTCATGTGTTGGTTCTGGAGTAATGCTATCTTCTTTTTCTACAAATTGTATTATTGCAGATACCATGTTGTTCTCAAAATTGTAGTTCTCTTGTTGCATGTCCTTGTAGCCATATCTGACTATGCATCTAAACATGTGGTACTCTTTTGGACCAATTCTACTTATGACCAACCTTTCATTTTCACTGACATGAGGGACTTGAACAGATTTGGCACATACAAAAACCAAAACCTGATGGAACGCTGGCAAATTTGTAACAAAATGGCCAAAAATGGCAGGGATTCCTGAAGTCAAGTTATTGAAGATGAGTCCTATTCCAGGGACCCTTACCATGCCTAAGCAAGGTCCCAAGGATAGAATCTTGCTCATTGAGACCTTGTTTTCCACATCAAATTGGTGTTTCTTCATTGTTCCATAGTTCCAAGTATACATTATTCCCATGAAAATGAAAGATAGCACAAGTGGGATCCACCCTCCTTCAGGGATTTTGCAGATAGAAGCTGAGATGTAAAGAAGTTCAATTGATCCAAACAATAGCAAACATGCAAGGGCTTTTATCACCCCTTGCTTCCAGATAATCACAATCACTAGTGTCATCAAGCATGTTGTCACAAACATAACAGTGGTGATAGCCAGCCCTGCAGACCCAACACAATAGTTTAAGGGTACGTTTGCGTAAACAACTTATATATGCGCTTTATGCAATAAGTGGTTATGTGACTGAGCACTTAATAAGCTAATTTGATAAGCTTATTGAAATAAGCTCAAAATAGGTTATAGGTACCTGTAAGCATTTATATAGAAGCTAATTTGAGCTGCTTAGGAAAATAAGCTGAAAACAACTGAGTTTATAGGCAGGTCATAAGCTATTTAGTGCATGTTTAGAAACTCGTTCGAAAGTCACGGTGAAGGCAAAATCATGGTGGGCAGAAACAAAAGCTAAGGTAAGTTGTCTCTGTCCACAATGATTTTGGCTTCGCAGTGATTGAATTTCCAAACAGGGACTTACATAAGTTCTCACAAACAATTGCATAAGCATTTATGTTATAGATAAGCTCAAGTAAACTCTTCCAAACGGTGTCTAAGTTCACTTGCCAATGCTTCAATTATCATAAGTAATCGCCGTGGAAAAGAAGTGTACCATATGCATGACCCATCATGTTTGTATCCCTTAGGCCAATTGTGACAGCTAAACAAAGGCACATTAATATCCAATTGACTTCTGGTACATAAATCTGGCCATATATTCTGCTTGAAGTATGAACAATCTTAACCCTGGGGAAACAATTTAATGCACAGCACTGGCTTATGATGGAAAAAGTAGCAGAAATCACTGCTTGGCTTCCTATAACAGCAGCAAAAGTGGCCACTATGAAAACTGGCCAAAATACAGCTTCTGCAGAAAAACATTGGCATAGTTACACTAGAGACCATAAATAACATTGACAATTTCAGTTGTTGGAATAGTTTCTTGCCTGGTATGGCTTTGTAGAAACTTCTCTGAATGTCATAGTGGTGCTTAGAGAGAAATGCAGCCTCACCCATATATGCCAAAATCAGGCAGGGATATACAAGACATGTGAAAGCAATCTGAGGTTTAAGTGGAAATGTTAAATCAGAACTCATTTTTGTATGTTAAATCAGATCAACTTAATTACTCCATACTCTGAACTTACCTTTATTGAGAGAGCAGAGAAATGACCCAAGTCACCATACATTGTCTCCACCCCTAAAAGAGAATCACAGAGGAAAATGTAATGAATCAACTATCCAAAAAGCTTGAGCATAGGTGAAAACACATGAATGGTTATATGTTATACTTCTAATACGCCCCCTCACTCTAGAGTCTATTCGGCTTGAAGCGTGAATAATGCCTAGGCTCACCTGTCTGGTGCATAAATTCAACTTTTTATTAGAACAATTAGGGGCAACAATGATCGGACTCTAAACTATTTGGTCATAGAGACCCTGATACCATGTCATGAACTAAATATCCCAAAAGTTAAGTTGTTAGGTGAAGACAACCAAATTGTTTTCCAATAGAAAATTAGTTTCACAGCTCTTTAGAAGATAGTTCACTTCAGTCATCATAAGTACCTGTGATTGAAAGCACCACTCCACTTAGTGACATCCATCCTTCAATACCAGTGGCTTTGAGGAATCTGTACATATAGACTGGAGAAAGTGCGCGGTATATTTGGGGATTCCAGTGGAATATGTTGTATATACCAATACCACAGATACACAAAAGCCATGCTGCAACAACTGGGGCAAACATGAAGGAAACTCTGTGTGTCCCATGATGCTGAATGGAGAAAAGGGCCACTAAAATGATACACGAGATTATAACAACATAATCTGCAAAAACACATGTGAAGTTTCAGAAACTGTGAATAGATAATAAAGGTAATGGAAGAAGTTTGGTAGTCTTACTGTCATGGAGTTGGTTGATCTTAACTTGAACTCCTGAAACCGCTGAAAGAACTGAAAGGAGACATATAAATATCAACTCCTGAACTGACTCATAAAGTCATAATCTCAAAGTAAGAGCTCCATCGGATACAGACTTATTGGAGCTTATCTGCTAAGAAAACACTAAATAAGCTCCAATATGTGAGTAAACTAAATAAAGATATGCATGTATGGATCCAATATCTTGACCATGTGGCACAAATATCTTATAAATGTCACAGTAATAACTTCAATTCATGAAGAAATTTATAATGACGATTTCCTAAAGTATCAGTATAAAACATAAATGACCGTTCATTTATTGATTTTCCCTTTCCTAGCAAATAAGTACTCAAGACATTATTACATCAATCATAACATCATGAAATGCACAACTACATTATGCAGAGGGAATATTTAATCTGTATTATTGATGTCTGAGAAGCATGTCCAGAATTAGTATATTTTCTGTAAAAGATACAAATATTTAATCTGAAATGTGTTATTATCTGATGAGATTAACAAGAAATAATCCATTCTAGCAATTAGTAACCATCTAAAGCTACCATTTAAGAACTGCATTCATGTACCTAAAGCAAGGTCAATGATGGATCACATACTCAATATAGGTGAAACTAATAAGGATTAGAGTTATCCTTCGTAACCACACATTATCAATGCAATTTTATTATTCTCAGCATTCCCTCTCCTTTCAATACATTAATGACTAAACCTTATAATTTCATCACTGAACACGTTCCTAGATCATATTAGGCTCCCTTTTTTTTGTGACAAGTAACACCAGACGGCGAAAGTCAAGGGGATAGCTTACAGGAGTCATGAAGTAAACATCATTAAGAAGCTCAGGGGCTGCTCCTGATCAACTACCTGATATTGCAGGAGTAATCACACCATCACCAATTGCCATACAGGTTCCCAGCAGAACAAAGATCAGCAGTCCTTTCTGGAACCTCGGGTGCTTTTCAAAGAACATCTTTAGAAAAGAAGACTGCCATGTGTCTTCAGAATTTTCTGTGTCATAAGAAGACAATTGCTCATCTGTGGGTTGCTGATTAGGTAGAATACTTAGCCTCGCGTGCCGGCAGAGAAGTGAGTACAATGCAAAGGTACCTCCTGCACAAATAAGCTATCAATTGAGTCTAGAAAGGTCCCCGAATGATAGCTCAAGTGGTAAGAGCTGGAGGACATATGGGTTGGGGAGAGGAAGGTCCAGGGTCAATCCCTAGAAGGAAAATTTGGCCGATCAAAAATAAAATTGAGTCTAGAAAGATTTAACAAATTGTCCTCAGGAGCACAAGAAATTATTAGATGCTCAAAGCAAGACACTTTTCTTGCTCTGTGCCATTGAGAGACAAAAATGACTCACAGATAACTTTTCAAAATGCAAGGTAAGTGGAAGCACACTGACAGGAACTTTCTGCTGTAAAAACAAAGAATGCTAGTTACAAGTAAATTAATCCTGAAATACTATTCTACTGATTGATCAATCATCTTAGAGGGGATCATATCTCAAGAATCTAAAGATAAAGGAGGAACATTATGCTCATAATTATGTGAAGTCAAAAAGACCAAATGACAGAATATTCAAAGGTTGGATGTGTATGTTTGAATGAGTAAGAATGTGATTATAAAATTATGTTTCCTTCCTGCACGTAACCGTAACCAAAGTTTTATCCCACTAGGTGAGGTCGGCCGCATGGATCACAGCTCCATATTAAAGATAGTGTCAAGTTTTATATTGGTTGCCAAACGCCTAACACAACATTCCTCCATTATCCGGGCTTAGGACCGGCTATGCAAAAGCATAGGCAGAGTTTATGGATCCTTCCCAATTAGTTAAAATTGGCTTGGCTTCAGCAGTTTGAAAACCTGAGGAACTGACTGTACAGACATAAAGCACAGCACAAGAACCATGATTCAAGATTGTACCTTCCCCATTGTCATCAGCAGACATCACAATGAAAACATATTTGAAGAGAGCAATGATGGTAAATGTCCAGAAGATAAATGAAAGCACCCCAAAAATTTCCTCATCATCTTCTTTGAGGCTCAATTTCCCTGAGAATGTGGTCTTGTAAACATAAAGAGGGGAAGTGCTGAGATCACCATAAACTACTCCAAGACTTTGGTAAGCCAGAGTGAGAACAGTTGCACAAGATGTTCTCTTAAAATTCTGATACAAAAATCCAAGCATAGCAGGTTAATAATAAACATATTTAAATTTCACCATGTGCTACAAGGCAAAGTAAATAAAACTTCTACAAAGTTTCATCATTCTGCAGTTAGCATTCTATCAGCTTCTAAGTATGAAGCCCATATGTCAGAACAGCTTCCAGTTCATTATCTTTTTCAAATTCAAAAGAAGACTTGCTAGAATTAAGATTTTCTTTAATTAAAATCTCTTAAAACCAACACTGTCCTAATGTAAAACAAACATAATAGAACATGAAATTTGATGAAATGAGATGAACATTTCAGAGAACATGAGCAAACCATAAAACATTCAGTGAATAATGAATGTGAAGAAATGGATAACTGAAAAAAGAAAAAGAAAAGTTGACAGAGACCATGCAAGTTTTTAGGCTTAGGCTATGTTTGGATATCTGAAAGAAAGAAGGAAAGAAAGAAAGAAAGAAAGAAAAGGGTACCTGCTGAGATATTCCATTTTCAACAAATTGCTCAGATGGGTTCATGGCTGAAAGGTAAGAACTAAGAAGTGAAGCTTTAGCAGAATCAAGGATGAGGTAAATTATCAAGAAAATGATGAGACCGAGATTATATAGGGGGAGAATGCAGAGAATACAGGGAATGAGAAGTAGAAGAACTGAAGTAGTAGGAAGGCAAGTGGTGTGTGTGTCCAAAGAAGTTGCAAAATGCATTCAATGCTCTTTAACTCTCTTCATTAACCAACCTAACACCTTACCCTCACCCTTCAATATTCAAAAAAAATAAAAATTAACTCCTAATATGTAGATGCACCTGAGTTCAATTTAAATTGAAGTAATCTATTGTCATGTGAGTAAAAACTGATGAATGTTCATATTTACAGATGTTAATTTTAGAGAACCAAAAACAATAATCACTCTTCCTTTATATATCCTTGGTGTACAACTAATACAAGATTAATTCTTTTATCTCAAATAACAAAATGCAAATTCCCTCCACCTTAGACCAGAATTGAAATTCAATTATAGGCTCTTTTGTTGGGTTCTTATAGGTCTATTTTGGTACAAGGTGCCGGTAGGTCCTGTGATTTGGCACATATCTCTTTCCTAAGAGCAAGTTCAATGAGTTGATAAAAGTAATTTTATAAGCCTTTATAATTTTATCATAATATTATCTTATTTTAGTATTTTTGTTAATTCTTTACTCTAACCCATTAACTCAAAAACAATTCTTAAATGAACTCCATATTCTACTATACATTTTTATATTTTATTATTCATCTCTCTTTCAATTTAATATATATTTCTAGCTTAATTAAAATAATAAATGAATATATACTATTTTTTATTGAATTAGTCTCGCAATTCTGACTCGAGTTTGGGAAAATCAAATGTCTCTCTGAATGTGTGACTTTTAGAAATCGAACTTCAAACAACTATTTTTACGATTACGACATGCATCCATTTAGGTATATATACTAAATAGAGCAAACAAAAGCTACCTGAGTTGCTCTTCAATACCAAAAACGATAGTCCACTTGTTATATGAGTTGCTTTGCAGAAAGCACCAAGAGACAAAGTTACTCTTATTTCAAGTATTTGGGATGTTAATTTATGTTGTTTTAATTTATTCTTACCTTATAAGTGCACTAATCCTTAAAAGGTCTTTGCAGTAAAATTAGAAAATGATAGAATTGAAAATAAGGAAAAAAGGAAATAATAGAAATGAAAATCTTAGTCATCAAGTTTTTTATTAGAAAGACCTCAAATTTAAGTAGGCTCTTTAAACATTTAATTTATGATTTAATTTTATGTGGTGTGTATGGATAAATATTTGTTTGGAGAAACCTACTTATTAAACGTGATCCTAAAGCTTCTAGATAATACTTTAAGGAAAAACCTCTAAATAAAAAGGCTACAGTGGAATAGTTTTTAAACACTACAAAAGAGTAACTTTTGATAAGTATGACTTAAAGATTTTTCCAATAAAAGCAAACATACTATTAATATTTACTGGAACATGAACTATGTGGGAGATTTTGAATTGAAATATTATTTTTGCTAATATTTTATTCATGCCTCATTTTCAGCTCCACCGAAAAAAGGAAATAAATGAAAGAGAGATGGAGAATATGATAAATACTAATATATTGAGAGAAGAAGAGAGATAAACATGAAGACAAAAATATGCAATTGGGATGAAAA
Organism: Acmispon strigosus; assembly: GCA_030819835.1. Lineage (NCBI taxonomy): Eukaryota > Viridiplantae > Streptophyta > Magnoliopsida > Fabales > Fabaceae > Acmispon > Acmispon strigosus. Next base: position 38,984,043 of record JAUAMA010000005.1, on the reverse strand, counting down.
AATTGTATTTTATTATTCAAGTTTATGGAAATATTTAAAAGGGAGAAGTGAAAGTATGATTATGGATTTTTCCTTAAGAAAAGTTTGTCACCGGCTTAAATAAATGACAAATTAGTGGGACATCTTTATTATAAGCAACTAGTAACATAACAGTCTGATCTTCCTTGACCTTTATTGCATCCAATCAAAGGTATTATTTTTGGTCCAAATGCTTCCAATGAAGGTAAAGAGCCAAGTTTTGCACCAAACAAAGGCTCTGGGCTGAAGGCCTTTTACCCTTCTTTTCATTATCACATGCGGTCGTACACGATTAGAATTCTCTTATATCACACGACATTAAATGAAATTTTATATCCGAAATCTCACTTATTTAATAAGTATATGAAGAGAAATAAACATAAAATTTTAATACGATCGTATTATGTGAAGTTTCGACACGAGAGAATACTTATTTCCTGTGCAGAATTCCACAATTGAAGAGCAACCTGTCTTGTTAAGAACAAGTCTGGCGAACCAGAATTAGGCACCCATAATATGATGTTAACACCACACCAAACTTATAAAGATAGAAAAGACTTTGATCCTAGTTTCCAATATAATATTATGATATATACTATATTTCTCTTTTCGGTGGTTGATGTTCTCATCTTTATGTGGATTTGATTGTGTCTATTGGCACTTTTATAAAAAAACAAAGATTATTTATTTAACACGTGACCCACTATACAGCTGAACCGCAGGTGCACTAACGAGAGATAGAGAAAAGAAAAATTCATGTGGGGGCCCTGTAATAATTCCACAAACTGTAAAACTCGCCGCTTCTGTATTTATATTTCTCTGGCTCCACATGATATTCATATGTTTTGGTGATCGATCCAAAACCCATCATATATTTTAGGGTAAAATATGTTTTTAGTTATTGAATTATGAGCGAAATTTAGTTTTCGTCTTTCGCTGGTATAAAGGTGAATTTTAGTTTCAGACTATGGGAAATTTTTTTATTTTAGTTTCTGCCGCCACGTGCTCAACACCGGAGCTCCGTATTGCCTCTGTGACACTGTTATGTCAATTAATGAAACACACGTGAAATTTCTTTTTATTTTTCATATATTTTATTTCAATTTCAAATTAAATTATTAATTATTAAAACTAAAAAATATTAAATTTTTTTCTTTTTCCTTGGCACTGCTACATTCAAGTCCCTCACGTCTCTCTCTCTCTTCCTCTTCTCTCTCGACGCTCTCTTCATTTCTTCTCTTCATCTTTTCTTCTTCTTCTGAAAACAACACCACCACCATGAACCACAACTATGAGAACTCTAAGAGAAGACCATGGAGGCCACCAACCCTTCGATCTTCACCACCAACTCTGACTGAGACTTCCACCATTATCCACTTCTCTGTTTCTCCACAAACAACCACTGCCGCCACCTTCTCTCCCATTTTCCGGTGAGATCACGAACTCTATGGAGAAATCACCACCACCATGGTTATCCTCATCATATCCGCAACAAAACCCTATGACTCGTTGCCACTCCGCCGCTTCTACTACCATGGTCCGCCGTCGGAGGCGATTTCCGGCGACAACCCCGGCAAGCTCCGATCAGAAAAAAGGATTGTCCTTTCTTGAAGATCTTCACACCTTCTCTCCAAATCCGTGATCAGATCACTGAAAGGAGGAGCCTTTCTCCCTTTGATGTCTATTTTAGGTTGTTTGTTCCCAAACCCCAGCTCTTTCTCCTTTATTCTCGGGGGTTGTGGCTATGTTAGAGGTTCGAGATTTGGGTCCCTTTCCTTCTTCCCTTTCCTGGTTGTGGTTGTAAAATAAATTGTGCTCGGTTGGCAATGGATAAATGATTTGGATTAATGACTATGGTGCTTTTATTTTAGGCGAAGGTGGAAAGGGAAGTAGCTTGATGTTGGTGGGTGTATGGAGATTTTGGTTCCTGTTGAGAATTGCTCTGTTTTTGTTTATGAGGTGGAAGGGAAAATTAGAGGAGGAGATGGAGGATAGATGGGGGTGAAGATGAATATAATGATCTGGGGTTTTTAAGATGAAGATAATGATGAATAAGAAGATCTGGGTTTTTGTTGAAAATTTAATAGTTAGGTTAGTGTTAAGTTACGTTAATTTTGGGCTAAATTATTATTGGTAAATAATAATAATGATTTGGAATTATTTTAATTTAAATGAAAAATAAAAAAATTTCAACTAGGCTTCATTAATTGACGTGGCAGTGCCACGTAGGAAAATCAGCACACATAAGCACTCCGGTGTTGACCACGCCGGCGGCAGAGACTAAAACCAACAATTTCTCATAGTCTGGAGACTAAAGTCCACTTTTACACCGAGCGAGGGATGGAAACCAAATCTCGCTCATAGTTCAGGACCAAAAACATATTTAACCTTATATATTATTATTATTTGATCATGATTCCAGTTCACCGTTTCTCATTCCTAGCTATGAGGATAGGTATATATGATGATCTTGAATACCAACTAAGTAGTGTAGTCGTAATCAAGCTAACCCTAATAAAAGTGACGGCACAAATTTGAGATGCGGGTATTTTTTGGAGTGACAGCTACAATTTTTCGAACGAGTGGCTAAGAATTGAATCAGAAAAATAGAGGGATACATTAAGCAAAATTAACAATTAATATTTGAAAGAAGTAATATCAAAATTTCAGGGAGGCAAAAGTAATATTTAGAACTATTCTATTAAAAAAAATTACTTGGGCCCGCTTCCTTCCGTCTGTGTGGGTAGTGTTATCCATCAAAGAATTTTTTTTTTAAAAGAGTTTCATTTCAAAATTATTTTATTTGGAACTGGAGAGACTAAGCGTTCCATTAGTTATATATCGACGTTTCAACAAAAATACTACATATATTTCGAAATAAGTACTGTCTATTTATCTTGACATCAACGGAATTTAAAGATAACCTATCAATATTTATTTTATATTTTATATATATATATATATATATATGCTATAAAAGTTAAATCCTCTCCCTTTGTCCCTTTCTTGTGTTGAATATCTACATTAAATGAGGATGAATATTTTCGTGCCACCTAACATTACTTTGTCAAAATTTATCTTAAGTTTCTTTTTTAACTATAAAGTTGCATCTATTTAATACACATAAAAGAGAGATAGATATAATATTTTAATATGATAAAACTATGTGAGACTTATCCTATATGAAGAGAAATAAATATATAAAATTTCACATAAGAAAGCTGTGTGATCCAAGTCTTTGTTTGAGGTGATGGAAGGATAATTGAAACTCCTGTCAATTAACGTTAAGAGTGATGATTAAGATGGTAAGTCAGCATATATATCTTGGATTCTGGGACCATGAACATCTTATTAAGAAGACAATGAAATCCTTATTTGTTTTTATATACAGTAACATAATCAATCATTTCAGCATCACATAACAACGAAATTTCGCAATGGAAAAATAGTACTAGTCAATAATTTTGAACCTAATGAATGATTCATAAGGTTATCCACTTAAATTATTGTGATTGTTTGAAATATGAGTGTAGTCTAACCGTACATGAATTATTGCTAGTACATTGCATATGATTTGAAAAGATAGAGAGAAGGGAAGAAAGCTTCAAAAATGGAAGTTAGGGTGAAATAGTGGGCACTGTTTGGTATGATTTCTATATCAGGTTATTAATTGCTAGTCCCCACTTTCCTCCACTCGGCTCCAAATCGTACATAAATTCTACCTTCTACTATCATGGAAAGATGGCACACGAGTGAGGTTGACACAACCTTTCAAACTTATCCATGACTTTGCTTTTCAATATTACGTCTCCTATTCATAAGAACTAAATACTAAGTTAGCCTTAATCTTTCTTATAAGAATTAAATTGAAATTTGTGTTTTATTAATTATTTTTAGATTATATTAATGATAAAAAAGGATTAGTAGAAGTCTAGAAGTTATAATAAAGGTAATGTTAGAAGTTCAATCTTATTTGAGATTAAATTTAATGCATTTTAATTATAATTTGTAAAACTGTGTAAATTAGGTATTTAATTATTATAAATAGAACCGGAGAAAATAGTATTATAAATATAACTCTGAAGGTGTGATGTGGTTATTAATTCACCTCATCCTTTAATCATGAGTTGAAGTCGGATCATCACTCATGCAATCACATTTTATGATCAATCTTTTTACCACATAGTGACAGCACACACAGCGTGACAATAAAAACATCTCACGTATAAGTCACTTCATTAAATATAACTAGTGTGATTTTGTTAGTTTTTTTATATACAAATAAAAATAATTAAAATTCATATTTATTTTAATATATCTTACACGTTAATTTTGATGTATAATAGTAAAAACATAAATAGGAAAATTGGATAGAATAACATGTTAAAAAATAAAAGCGAATGTTCGTTCACACATCAAACATTACCAAAAATTTCCTTATACACTACATTTAAGGTGGAAGTATGTAGATTTTCAGCATCATCCAATATATAAATTTTAAGACCCTTCTTCAACTTACTCTAGAAAGTGCTACGTTCAACTGACCATAAGTGAATACGGGTCTCGGAAGAAAGAGTCCAACTTAAACCATTGTTTATCCTTGACTTTTGTTTATGGTCATCGCAAAGCACACGAAAACTGGAAATTGTCTTCTTTGGAATTTAAATGGAAATTGGAGATCTAAAAGAACCAAGTACATTATAGGAATGTGTGTTTTGTCTCCCATATTTGTCTATGTGATAACAATTGCACCAATAACACGTTCTCCAAGGTCACTAACAATTAACCTAGTTCCATTGATAGACATGTTACTTGCTCTATATTTTGCAAAAGAATGATTGAAGTTCCCACTTTCAATAGTAATCTATTATTAGAGATTCATGAGCAATTGATATCGTTCAAAAATTCTGTGATAAATCATTCATTTTAAATTTCAAAATCCGCATTTAGATCGCAAAGCACTGTCGGAGCTCAAATATTCGCGATCTCTTGTAGTTTAATTTTTGATAGAGTTTATTACATTAACATCTAATTATTTAATGCCACATAAAAAATAATTGCATTCTATTTTTTAATCAAATTAAAAGTTATTTCATGATGTGACTAGACAAATAATTCCATATCTATGTAAATAAATTTTATACATGCACAGCACACACATTAAATCCTAAATATAAATTTCTGTTAATTAATTAATATTTAGAAAAATCTCAAACGTTAAAATTATTATTCTCATAAGAGTTTTTTTCATAAAGGTAAGATGTGTGTTTCCATATATGTGTGTACCCTGACCTACCAAAAAAATATGTGTGTACATTTTACTTTTCTAGTTTGATTTATCTGCCCATAGTTCTCTCCTTTTTTTTTTTTTTTTCCTTTGGCTTCTCTTTTCTTAAAAAAAATTCAAATAAAAAAAACCTGATTACATCTAAGCTGAGGCAATAAAGTGGGTTGATATTCACCACTTCATCTCTTAAGAAAGTAATTGAAGGTTTAATTTTTAGCTTTTGTAAAAGGGAAAAAAAAAACTCATTTATCAAATGAGATTTTCTGTCACGAAATTATACGTTCGCGACAGAACTAGTACCAACTTTTTAAATTGTCACAACTCCGTGATAGAATATATCTGTCGCAAATATCGGGATGGACTATGTTATTTCAAATTCCGTCATTAAAAAAATCATTATTTCCGTCCCTATTTTCGTCGCAAAATTTGGGACGGACTATGGTATTATGAAATCCGCCATTGCGAAAATCATTATTTCCGTCCCCGAATCTGTCGCAAAATTATTATATTAAAAAACTTAAATAAGTATATTCCATCCCAAACTTGCGGCGGATTAGAATGTTCCATCCCAAAAAGTTTAATGCGTCCGTCACCAATTCCGTCGCAAATATATTATTTAAATGGATATAACTCAGTGTATTCTGTCTTAATTTCCGTCCCAAACTCGCGACGGAGTAATATATCCCGTCCCAAACAATTTGCGACGATAAAAAATGCGACGAAATTATTTTCTCGCAAATTCCGTCCCAAAATTATTTTGAGACAGAAATTTTAACTATTGTGCGATGGATTTTTCCGTCCCAAAAGAGTGATTTTCTAGTAGTGCGTCAAAGTTTTGGTCTGTGTGGCTGTTGTGCCATTAATCAATTCCCTAAAAATAAAATGAGGATAGAACATGACCACACCTTATGCATGCCAAACAATAGTAGAACGAGGACTAAACATGCCAAATGGAGGAAGAGCCATAAGTCAACAACCAAACAAACACAGGAAATTAATATTCCTACGTCAAACAAAAAGTTATTATTATTACTTAGAAAAGAAGAAGAAAGGCATGTGTAACACTACGTAGAAGGTTGTCTTAATTAATCACCTCACAATTCCTAAAATAGATTAAAAAATAGAAAACATCCAAAACATATTTCATGCGGAATGTAACCATGCACTATAAATGGTAGCTCGAGCCACACCCAACAAAATGTGAAAAATAAACACCTACGAAGCAGTTGGCACACTCTCCACGAGTCTTGTCGATAATCTTCCAGCATATCATGATTTCCTCTTAATTAAATCAAAAGCTCTCAAAGTTTTGGTTAGAGATTAATTATGTGTATGTTTTATCACTAAATTACATGTCCAACCTAATTTTAAAGGTACCATACGAAATGGGATGGCTACTTATAGTTTCATAATAGTTGAACTTTAATTTGGATGCCCCTGTAGTTTGTCTAGTTGGGCAGGCACATCTTTCATTTTGTTGAGTTGCTAGCTTGTGCTCCAACTCCACCACCATTCTAGCTGCGCAATAATTCAATGTTACGGCAAACTCATTTTTCAACTTTAATCTGGTTGCACAACTTTTTTTTTAATGCCGTTAATCATGTACTTCCACAGCAAAGTACTAAACGGTAGGAGGTTGATTAAATAGTTTTTTTTATTCACAAAAATTAAGAATTGAACCTCAACCACTTACTTATGAGACGAAGTGTTGAACCACTGTGCTAACCTACTTGATCGGTTGCAAGCCCTTTTTTTACACATGTTCAAGCTAACTAAATGTAAACATTATCTTTTACGTACATATTGTTCCTTAATTAACGTACAATTCACAAGTGTAGATTCAACATTTTGGTGAAACATTTCCCTAGAATAACTCAGAATTAATAAGGAATATATAATATTTGGTAGACACTCCAAATACATTTACACCTAGTAAGATGATGAAAAAAGTAAAGAGAATGAGAGATGTAGTAGATAATATGATAGAAACAGAAGAGAGAACTATGAGAAGAAAGTACGTGAATGGAAATAAAATAGAAGAAAAAATGAGTGTGAATAAATCAATACTCATTAATTAGTATTGAAAATATCACACGTGACATATCACAATGTTATGTGTTTAGGTTTATGTGTTTAGGATAAGGAGAAGCCACCCGTAATTTAAGTTTACAACCGCAAGAGGAAGAAATCAGGCCAACCACCACTGCGTGTGGTGGCGCAGCCACTATGGTGACTATATAGACTGGTGTGCAGCTAGATCAGCAAGGAGAGAAAAAGAATTTAAATGTGGCGGGAGGTTAAAAGCAGTTAGAAGTTAGTAGTTATTTTTTGGTTACAGAAGTTAGTAGTTATTAGTAGTTAATGTGTGTTTAAGTTTTTATTTAAAATAAAAATTGTACTAGGTAGTTATATATGGCTTAGGTGCCACTTTTATGGGGTTGTCCATAAAATTAGAAGTTTGTTGTAATCGAGAGTGCAAGTCTCGAACTCCTGTGGTATGTACTATTTCTAGTAGAGTTTCAGTAACTCTGCTGTATCAATAAACAATATCTATTTCAGTATTTCCTTTATCATATCACTTTGGTATCAGAAGTCACCATCCAAGTGATGTGGTACTTGAGTGGTTCGTTTTCTAAATGGTAAAAACTCGATATGAAGTCAATCAAGATCTGATGGACAAGATTCAAGAAATTTTGGAGACGTTATAGAGTGTCCGTCAACAAGCGAAGGCAGACCGTCAAGTAAACAACCAACGTTTTCAATGTTTGGAGACTATGATGAGAAGAAGAAGGCTCTCAATCGGGAAATCAAGACAGAGAAATGAGACAACCAAGGCTACAGGAAGAGTCTAGGCGTCCAAGGTGGCAAAAATTGGAAATTCCACTCTTTGATGGATGCTGATACCTATGGATGGATTCATAAATTGGAGAGGTTCTTTGAAATTCATGGCATTCCAGAAGGGGAGAAGCTGCATGCAGTTAAGGTGGATTTGGATGGAAAAGCTTTATCCTGGTTCCATTAGTGAAAAGCATGCAATCCAAATTCAGGACGGGAGAATTTCAAATCAGCAATTTTTGAACGGTTTCAGATTTCCAACAACCTCGACCTTTTTGCTGCCTTGTTAGCGCTCCGACAAGAAGGAATAGTGGAAGAATTTGTGGAACAATTTGAGAAGTTTGCTGGAATGTTGAAAGGCATGGATGAAGCACACTTTATGAACATTGTTTGAATGGCTTGAAGAAAGATATCGTTGTGGAAGTCAAACTTTATGAACCACACACTTTACCTCTCGTGTTTAAAAAGGCTTTGACGATGGAACATAAAAACCTTGCTGTGTGGGAGAATCATCAAAGTCCAACTTATGGTTCAAAGTTCAACACTTCTTATAAGTCACCCTTAATTTCCAGAACAGTCACGATTGACACACAACAAAAGAGTGCAAGTAAAACCTATACACCTTCTACATCTTTTTCTGGTAGTGTTTCTGTTTACATTGGTTTTTGGTAAGCCAGGTAAATCCACAAGTGAATCCAAATGTTGATGAAGACGCTGGATCCTGATCCTCTTACGGGCTTTGGGATATGGAAATCGTGAGTGCGTGAAATGGTGTGATTCGAGTGGGTGTGAGTGGTGTCCGTCGAAAGTGGTTTGAGCGAACTGGTTGAGTGTTTTAGAGGAGAAAGTGTTGAATTTAAAGCAAATAAAAAGGAAAAACTGCATTAAAATTAAATTGCAGGAAAACATAAAGAGTTTTGCAGGGAAGTGTAAAGGTTTGGTCAGTCGAGCTTCACTCAGTCACTCACGTTCGACTCGTTCCCGTCGCATTGCGTCGTGTTCACTTGGACTTATGGCTGTGGGGTTTGAGAATTACCACTACCGGACTTGTTGTGAAGTGGACGAAAGACCCCTACTGTATGGGGTTGTCCATAAAATTAGAAGTTTGTTGTAATAGAGAGGGCAAGTCTCTCAAACTCCTGTCTTATGTACTATTTCTAGTAGAGTTTCAGTAACTCTGTTATATCAATAAATAATATCTATTTCAGTATTTTCTTTAAAATTATTAATCTAATGAGCAAACAAGTTGCCTTGAAAAAATACTTCAAAATGATGAAACAAACACTCATATGATGATGAGGGTTTCAAAAAGAAAAATTAAAGACTTTAAATGAAGAAGAATGATAGAGGAGACCCCTACCAAGTAAGAGAACCCGTTCACAAAGGAGAAGGAAAAGAACCCTAGCTAACGATAGATAAGAGAGTCAATTTTCATAATAATTTCCAAATGTTGAAAAGTTACTACATATAGCTAGGTTTATTTGCTTAAACCAAGTATGGCTAGCCTTCAGCCCAATAAGTGGGTCTGATACTAATTCTTTAGGAAATTCAAATAAAACTTAGATAATGAAATAAACTAGCTCTAGGCACAATCTGATAGCTTTGACGGTCTCTTAGTTTTTCTTTTGGGCTTTCTTCAGATGCCTTGACACTAGGCCTAGAAACACTTGTATCAAAGAATTATTGAAATGTAAAGAAATATTTAGGACAAGTATCGGAAATGTAAAGAACACCAAAAAGCCAATTTCTTCACTTAGTGTGTGTTTGGATCAATATTATTGGCAGAATTGGATTTGGTCAGAAATGGATACGCCTAGAATTGAGTCTGATAAACATAATTTAGGTGACGTGATTTATGCTTGGATACATTTACCTAGAATTGATTTTTGTAACAGAATTTTGTTTGGGTAACTTTGATTAGAATTGATTTTGATTATATGTAATGACTAAAATGGGTATGCATATTTTAATCATTATAGAAGTCTTGAATCAATTTTTTAAACTTTATATTAATAAGAATCAATTTAAGCTTTATAAAAGTACAATAAGAAATACAAATAATAGTGCAATACAACTTCAAAAATAACTACAATACTAGTTAATGTTCTTGAACATTACAATTTGATCTCTTATGGAGTCTCGAATATGATCCATTTCTGGTGAGAAATATATGCTAAAAACTGAGGAGGACTCCAAGTTAACATCACCATGATGATTTTGATCATCTGTCTCAATAACCAAGTTCTCATCTTCATGGCGATTGAAATCAATATCCATCTCAGCATGTCTCCTAATAAAGTTATGTATAGCCAAAAACATTTCTTGGTAAAGCTAGTACTTTGGCGCTCGCCGTTGGCTACTTGAACCAAGCATGCTTGGACGAAATATCCAGTCACTTGAACATCCAAGAAGCTTTTGGTGTTTTCTCGATACTCATTTTACTATATATATATATATATATATATATATATATATATATATATATATATATATATATAGAGCACAAGTAAATTGCAAATATCAGACTTGAGAAACTAGCATTAGCCTACAACAAAGTGAAGGTTTATTTATTTGCAAGTTGGAATCACTGCCTAGACTTACAAACCATTCTTAAGCTACTAGTGTAACAACAGAAAGTCATTTCTTCCGTGATTCTTCCATGTTTCATAATTTGTCTTGAAAGGTAAAGTTCTTGTTTCTATGTTTGTCATTCACATCTTAATTAATTTCTTATACGTAGATGTTGCATGTACTCTTTCTTTGTTAATGCAGTACCAGTGGAACCTCATGGTTCATTCATATTGAAATTAAAGTACTCAACTTCTACAATTATAGAAAATTTGTTAAGATTGCTTTGCTATTTTGACAGTGAAGTCTATCACCCAAAACTTTAGCTTAACAGGTCTAGACCCATTAGTTTCTAATTTATTATTTCTCCTATGATACATTATATTGATAGGTAGCTTAACATTGATTCTGTCAAGCTTTTAGATGAATGGCTCCCTAAAATATAATGAGATAAGCTCTTTCCACCCTATTTTGTTGCTAAATTAAATTTCAAAGCAAGACAGTGTAAGATAGAAATGTGTCGTATACTTAAAATATGTAACACAATAAAGGAACACTTAGGTGCAGAAGCCATGTTTGGCATAGTGTGTATTTTAGCTGATGATTAAGGAACACTTAGGCCTTGTATGCCATGTATCTGCATTCAGTAAAGGATAGGGAGTGAGGAAGTGTGATTGAACCCAAAGGTCAAAAACAACCAAAAAATTTTACTTTTTAAACTCATGATTCTGGGGATTTAACTGCAATATACAGATTCTAACAATACTGGATCAGCTAGACTGAAGCCAGTACCAGTTGTAAAACTCTATAAGGACAAAATGCAATTGCTAGAGGGTAAGGCTTCTTCAATCCAAAATTCAAGTTTTGTGCAAGAGGAACTCATTTCCCCCCAAAGAACTAAATCAAGCTTTAGAGAAGGAAAATGCTACCATAAATGATCTGCCAGAATAACTTGGCATGCTTATTGATGACTATTGCTGATCTGCCAGAAATCTCCACAAAGTATACTCCTAGTAATCCACGTAGTCTAAATAGTATCAAAGAGATTACCAACAATACAATATGTCCGACACTGCTTTTCATATAATAAGCTAAGCAGGTCATAAAGGTATATCTACTATACATCCTCATCTCATGTAACATTACATACAGGCATATCTACTATTATTTAGCTAACAGAATGGAAATCATAACCAGCAATATGAGATGTAAATAGCAAATGAAGACCAAATCCAATATGAGGAAGAGGTAAAAATTTACTTAGGCACACACCAACAACAGATGAGTCACACTAAAAGCAAGCTTCACACTAAAAGCAAGATTCAGAAACTAACAAATGAAGGAAGTAAAGAAACCCAACAAGTTCAAAGGCTAAAGGAACCCAACACAAATTTAGTTGGTAAGTATAGTTGAGCTCAATAATTAGGTTGGTAGCAAATAACATAAGTTTTACACCAATAAAGAAGAAAAGTATCAATAATGGTACACCAATAATATTTGATTGGTAGCCCATAAATATTGTACTCATGCTAACTCATAATGGTACCATCAAAAAAGCAAAAATCCAAGGATATATGCATAAAACTCCAATTGAATTTACCCTGAAATGAACTCCATATTTCTCCTCTTCAAAACCATTGGATTGGGTCAAAATTGAAAAAGATGATTAATTGTAGGCAAAATTGAATACCTGGTGAGGACCATTCTCGCTGCGATTTGAGTACCAACGATGGAAGAAGGGGAAAATTTTCAACTCTGAAACAAAATCAGGGGAAATCGATAGAAAATGAGGAATGTAAACTGAAGAAATGGAGGGATCAAAACGGAAGAGAGTGATGAGAAGCATACCTCAGTTGTCAATTAAAGGTGAAGGGGCAATGGGTATGAAGGGAAAAGTGAATTTCAGCAAAGATTCATCCAACAGAACCACGTTTCGCTGAACGGAGAAGCTGGCCAGAGCTGCGTCCACTCAAACTCGCGTCCTGGTGCAGAATTGCGTGAGAGAAGATCAGCCAAACATCTTCGACAGGACCGGATCCGCGTTTACGCCGGCGAAGCGCGCTTCTGCATGTCGCAAACGGCGAACCAAACATAGTCTTATTATTCATAGAAATCATTGTCGTAAGCGATAAACGTTAGAAAAATATATATGGAGTCTTTTAGTAAATGAGACTACAACCCTTAATTTGAACTACAAACTATTATTTATATTACATGAAATATTAACTTTCATCTAATCCAAACATAGTTTAAATTGAAAAATAATTTCCTCATTTAAAGTCATATATATGACACAATTATAACACATGCAATAGCAGATCAAAAAAAGAAAAACACATGCAATAGCATAACCGCTAAGAGCCATCTTAACTTGTAGTTTGATCTTCGAACCTTTCTCAATAACTTTTTCTTAGACCAAAATTAAGCACGAGGTGCTTTTTTACCTAAACCTATTAATTCAAAAACTAACATTAAGGTGCTAATACTCCTTTAAGCTTCAACATTCTCACTCAAAGCTTCAGATCTCTTGCAGCGCAACAAAGTGCTTCCTCAAAGCTTCAACATTCTCACTCAATCCATTCCCTCACTCTGAAGCTCTGGTTCGCTCGCCATGGCTGCAAACGTCCCTGTCACCATTAAAGAAAGCTTAACGGTTAGTGCTAATACTCCTTTAATTTCTCATTTGCATTCCAAAAATCAAAGCTTTTTGGCTTTTCAGAAAAAAGGGGTTTTTTTTCTTCTTTTTTATAACTTCTTCAGTTCCCAATGCTACATAGTATTGTCACCATTCCGTTACAGTGGCCACATTGTGAACTTTCGTTTCGTTTCTTTTTTCTTTTTGTTTCTGTATTTTGATCTGCAATTCGGTATTCATTTGCAGCTGGGAAGCGTTGGAATCAACCCACAATTCATAACATTTACTCATGTGACTCTGGAATCGGATAACTGCACCCCAGAACAATGTTGTTACTTGTTAGTTATCATTGATATAAGCACGCCAATTCAGCCTTTGAGACGGCCCATAACTGCTGATTCTGCTTTGATGAACCCCAATTCCAGAATTCTTGCCCTTAAAGGTAACAATAACATTGCAGGCTCTGATTTGTGTTAGTAGCTCCCAGTGGCAGCTGATGATGTACTCTGATTATGTGGTTGTGGCAAGAACCAAAATGATGGTGTCGCGATGTCCCTATCCGTAAGTCATGTGTGGGAATTCATGATGGTGAAGGAACATTGTCGGTCATATCATTGTGATAGTGAATGATTTTGGAGAACTGCAGCATGTGTACCTATGGGTTTTGTTCGTCTCATGAATGTGAGGTTCTTATATGCAGCTTGAACAGTTGGATACCCGCCTGATTACTTGTTCCTTCTGCAAACAATATTGTGGGCAGATGCTCAGGTTAGTGGTTTCTTTCAGAACTAAGATTTGAATGATTCTATATAGTGCAACCTTCTTAAAATAATAGTGCCTCATAAATGATAGTTGAATATGTCCAAATGGAAATGGTTCTATATTGCTTATTATGTTAACTTTCTACAATATCTATTATCTTGCTAGTTTGCTGTTTTTTTTATTCTTTTATTCAGAACTTGTTCCACTGCTGGGTGCTGCAGAATTTTGCTCTGATGATGTCTCAAATGGAGGGCAAGAGTGGGGTTGCCCTGTTGACTACGACACAATAACCGATCTGTTTCTTCAGGTTTATTTAGCATTATGCTTTTGTTTTAACGATGTTGGGTTCATTGCGCTCCCATATCAGTTGTAATTCAATTTAAGTTAGAGAAGGATCATGTGCACTATTTCCCCCTCTCCATTGCATTCTTCATTTCCTTTATAAGAGCCAGTAATACATGATTAATTGCTCTACTTTGTCATTTAAAACACTGTCAACAGAATGTTTTAAATGAAGATCGGAAGATGCTTTCTTGGAATTAAGTGACTTTATTTTCAACTTATTATTGAAAATGCGAAATGCGAAATCTATATAAACCAGGCCTTCTCTTTCTTAAAACTTGCTTTGGTAATGGGTTTTTATTACTATCTTGCCTGGGCAAAGATATTGGTTATTTTTTCCTTTCATTGTTCTTTGAGAATTCTTGGCTTCTGCAACTCCTATAACTGACTGTAAGTTCTTGTCAGAATAATTTCTTGAACTTTCTTGTCTGTCTCTTGTGCAGCATTATACTGAGTTGCCTGATATCAAATGTGTCATTGTGAATACAAATGCTTTAGAACCACATGTTTGGATTTCAAATGCTCAAGTGACTGGATCTAGGTAAAAGTTTTTAAAGTATTCTTACTATGAAGTGTTTTTCAGGCTCTAGTTGAACTCTTTGGAACCCTTCTCCAAGAATGGGCCCTAGACTGGATGACAGATCTTTTACGGGTCAACCTTAGGAGCAATCTTTAAATAATTGTGCAGGTACTGTATTAGGGCTCTATATTGTATTAATTAATTTTTTTTTTGGCTTTCATAGTAATGGTTTAGAAAAATTTACTTGTACATGATTTGCAGACTGCTAAGGAATATTCTGAGCAGCCGGGTGTTGATACATGCATCAAACTCTTTGAGAAATTCAAGTCCTATGAAGGACTATACTTTTTCTTGGGTGCATATTTGATCTCTAGGTATTTCTTAAGGCAGAACAAAAATGGCATCAGTTCACTAGACCCTAAACTTTTTTATTTTATTTTTCCAGTTTTCTTTCTTTTTTATAATGTTGGTTTATGATCTGTATTGTACAGCGAGGATCCTGATATTCACTTCAACTACATTGAAGCTGCTGCTAAAACTGGACAAATTAAGGGGGTAGAGCGTGTGACTTGGGAATCAAACGCTTATGACGCTGTAAAGACAAAGAACTTTCTAATATAGGCCAAGCTTCCAGATGCACGGCCATTGATTAATGTGTGTGATCGTTTTGGTTTTGTTCCGGATCTCACATTATCTCTATACTAACAACATGCTTCGTTACATTGAAGGATATGTTCAATAGGTAAACTTTTTATGAGGTGTTGTATTCAACCTGTGATTCTTGGTACAGGGGTGCACTTTATTCTTTCTATGCTATATTAAACTTGATTTCTAACATATACTTTTTGCTTGTAGGTCAATCCAGGAAATGTTCCTCTAGTTGTAGGGCAATTGTTAGATGATGAATGCCCTAAAGATTTCATTAAAGGTCTAATACTTTCAGTTCGTTCTCTTCTTCCAGTTGAGCCTTTAGTTGAAGAATGTGAGAAGAGGTGTGCTATTTTTCACTAAGCCCTGTATCTCTGTATTACCTTATTTATCTTTTCTCATTTTACTTTCTATGTGCAGGAACCGTCTCCGCTTGCTTACTCAAGTGGTGTCCACTGCTTCTCCTGAAAGCAAGAGTCCAGAGCAGGTTTCAGCTGTAGTGAAAGCTTTCAAGATTGCTAAACTTCTCCATGAGTTGATTGAACTTCTTGAAAAGATTGTGCTACAAAATTCTGCTTCTAGTGGAAACTTCAATCTGCAACACTTGCTTATCCTTACTGCAATAAAGAAAGATCCATCAAGACTCAAGAGTTATGGATAACATAAATAGGCTGGACAACTTTGATGGCCCTGCTGTTGGGGAGGTGGCAGTAGAAGCACAGCTATATGAAGAAGCTTTTTCCATTTTTTTTATTTTTATCTCTTGATAATCCAGTTCCTTCCTCCTCACTCCAATTCAGTATAAACCCTCATATTGCAAATTCTTTACATGCTAGTTGATGAGATGTATGCAAATCGGGAAGTGTAGAACATAAGACATTAGTAAATGCAACAAGTGACAGATAAACTGTTGATTATTTTGTCATTTTCTGTTTTGACTGCTAATCACTCTTTATTGTTGTGATGGTGGATCATCTGGGAGAGGTCAGTGAGTATTGCCAGAACAGAAGATGCTTCAATGAACTCATATCCCTGATGGAGAGTGGGCTAGGACTGGAGCGTGCCCATATGGGTATCTTCACTGAGTTGGGAGTTCTGTATGCAAGATATTGTCCTGAGACCTTAATGGAACACCTGAAGTTGTTCTCAACTCAGTTTAATAAGTATACAAATTCATATTTGAATGTTTATGGCCGTCCCACATTCATTACAATCATGCAGATGGGTACAGAAGCCGTTCACGTACTTCATTACAAGTGCGGAGTTCACAGGCACTCCGAAGTAAGTGAACGGCTTTTGTCCCTCCACAGTACCCGTCTGCTTGATTGTAATGAATGTGGGACTGCAATAAACATTCAAATATGAATTTGTATACTTGACTAAACAAATAGAGATGTGTAGACCTATGCCAGGAATGGGTTGGAGATTTTGCTTCCCCACCATCACCTATGGGTTGTATGGGGATGCCGCCAATGCCCCTTTGGGCATGCCTCCAATGGGCGGTGGCTCCTACGAACCCTCCATTGAAGACATGAGAGAATTTTGCCATAATTATTACTGGTGAAGCTAGCTAGATTGTTAGTATGCACTGAAAATGAGTTCTCAGGGTTAACAAATTTGACATGGTGGATGTACGCATCTTCCTTATAGCTGTCCAATAACTGCAGCTTTTGCATTGAAAGTTGTCAGGTTCGTTTTCTTGTCTCATCTCTTTTATCCCTTTATAGCATGTTTGGTTTTACAGCGATATGCTTTTGAATCAATTCTGTTTAGAAGTTACAATTTTTTTTTATTACAGGGCGAATGCTCCGAAGTTACAAGTTTTAGCTTCTTAGTAAACGTGCATTGGCTTCTGTGTAATTGCGAAGCCAAACACGCACTTAATCAAAGGCTTAATAGATTGGATTGTTTGATCAAATCCTGTGAGAGATGGTCAAATTGATCTTTGGTTCTACGTTTGAACCCTTGGCTTGATTTGCGGCACGTATAGTTTATTCTTTTTCACTCTTAATTCTTTTCTAACTTGTGTAGTCATGTAAGTGTATTCTATTCTGATTAGGATTACACAAATTTTGTTCCTTTAACTTGTATTGTATATGAACCTTCATCAATTATCTTCAAAATGGTCCCTTAGTGCAGGTTAGTTTCTCCCTTATCTTTACACTGTTAAGTTTTGCTTATTTTATCTTTGGTACTACTTATCAGTTCCTTTAGTACATGTTCTGAATATCCAAAAAATTTCTTTTGGGAGTTTAAATTTGAAATTCATGATAAAACTGTGAAATACCACTAAGAATTAGGATTTGGCATAAAGCTAAAGAATTCAATTCTTTCAAAACTCTGAAAAACAGGCTAAGGTTTAAGCGTGCTGGTTACTTGGATGATTCTATTTAGAGCAATGCTGATTGCTCTACTACTGTATCTGATTTGGGAAGAGAAATCTTTGTTTACAACAAATAAACTCTTATTCAATACTGTTTTGACATTTGTTCTTGGAATCTATTTCACGTAAAATATTTTCCTTGTTTGGCTGATGAAAACTTTTTCTATATAACTTAGTTTACTATAACTGTAGAATAAATTTTTCTTGGTCAAATTTTACTTTTCATAGCAAATTAAATAATAGGATGGAGTTTTCCCATCAAAATGCTTTTCAGCGAAACTGAAACATCCTTATTTTAAAATGTTTTGAAGTTATTTTATACTGTAAATATTTTCATAACTAAATTATTCCTTTGTACTAGCAAATGAATCCGCAAGCTTGGACTGGGTGAGCCCTTCGCACAGTAGAGTGGCGATCACGCCATTAGAGGAGCACAGAGGGCGTTCAGGCGACCAGTATGGGAATCAGCTTATGGCGAGCTAGGTGACCAGGGAAGTGCTGGGCCGCGGGTATTGGGCCAAGTATTTAAAGGCACAATAGCCCATATTATATAATCTAGGGTTTAAATGTTATTCATGACTCCCCCTCTATAAATAGCCAAAGGGGCACATGTAAAAGAGTCTCTCTTTTTCTCAGATAAATAATAATACTCTTCTTTCTTCATTCTCTCATTCGAGAACAAAGCTCAATACAATTACTGCAAAACACAACACAAGAGGATAAGATTTATAGACACCAAATGTTAAATTTGTATATTTACATCATTTTATAATAATTTTGTGGAATACGAAATTAAATAAGGGGTAAGAGCGGATGACATATGGGTTGGTGAGGGGAAGATCCATTGATCAATCTCTAGAAGTGAAATTTGGCCGATAAAAAAATTATAGTATAATATAATAGGTGCAATAAAAAACAAAATCATATTTACCTTATTTATATACAATTAATACAAAATATCCTACTTATTTACTAATATTTAACAATAACTCTCAAGTTGGAGCATATAAATTATATCCACCAAGCTTATTACGCATATAACTAATTTTAGGACCTCTCAAAGATTTAATAAAAACGTATGCTAATTGATCGTTCGAACTTTGAATTGACGAAGCTAGTTGTGATGTCCACCAGTATGGTCTTCTTTCTAATAAAATGAGAATTTATCTCAATGTACTTGATCCTTTTTCATGAAACAGAAGATCTGGCTGCCTGATTATCATAATGTTTAGTAGAGAGTTCTTAAAGCAAAACAATATACTTGTTGACAGACTTTGTTCTTACTTAGAGTTTTTTTTTGCCTTAAATAGATTTTTAGTCCCGGCAAAATACACTATTTTTGTTTTTCATTTCTGAGTATTTTTTATGTTTTTAGTCTTCTAAAAATCATACGTTATGTTTTTTGTTCCTGCCCTTTGTCTTTCCATCAATTCAGATCTGAGGTTTTACACTCTAGGAAAAATCTGAGATGGTCGTACCCAAATTCTCCGCTTACAGAGCAGATTTAAGCGTGTGTGAAAGTGTTTTCAGATCTGAATTAGATGGAAAAACAAACGGCAGGAACGAAATACATAACATATGATTTTCGAAGGACTAATAAAAACAAACAAATTTTTTTCAGGGATGAAAAACAAAACAGTGTATTTTACAGGGATTAAAAATCTATTTAAGCTGAGTTTTTTTTAACACAATCAATTAGAGTTCACTTTTTTACTTCCCTTTCCAACTTTTTTATTAGTTATTTCATTTATTTTCCACCAAAATTCCAAATATGATTAGGTCTTCTTTGGAATAACTTATTTGAATTTATCTTATAACATAAGTGCTTATACAACTATTTGAGAAAGCTTATGTAAACAGCTTATGACCTTTACTATGAGTCGTTTTGAGCTTATTTTCATAGGTATTCAAATTAGCTTATTGATAATTACTTATACCTATCTATAACCTAGTTTGAGCTTATTTCAACAAGCTTCTTAAATTAGCTTATGAATAAACGCTATGCGGTAAGTGCTTAATTAAGTTGTTTACTCAAACGCACCTTTAATCTATTATTTAACTGGTTAGCATTTCAACCTTAATGCTTGTTCAATTTGACTCATTAGCTTATGAAAAAATAGCTTTTGAGCCACATTCTATCTCTATTATACTCAAATGACAAGTTGTTTTTTCTAAATATCAAAACAATTCATCTAAAGACGTACTTATTTTATGATGACAAAGGTAACACCCACTCTCACTTAGCACTTGCAAGGTAATCAGCCTTTATGTGTGTGTATCTTTTTGGCTTTCCTACTATGTAGATAAGTTTGCCAATGCCACTTCAAGTGATAGAATGTCCACACAAAACAATCCATGTTTATCCAGCAGAATGTTATATCCGATCTTTTCTTTCTCCTATTTTTAATTTTTTATCTTCTTTTCCGGTTCTTTATTACACTCTGAATCCATTAATTTGTATTTTCCACATCCATTTGCCATATGCAATTGTTGGCACAAAGCAAAAAACATGGCAGCAGCAGAAGCAGCTTGTCCTGCTTGACAACATGTGTTGTTGCCCAATTGATTGCAAGTTGAACAAAGAAAAACACCAAATATCAAGTTCCATGTGATATGCTGCTTATCCCTCCTAAGCCTTATCCCACTTGTGTCGTGTGTGTGTGTGTTCCTCTCAGTCATATAAGCCGCAATGGAAACAGAACACACACACTCCTTGTCTCTGTCTCTCCCACTCAAAATCCAAAGCAGATACTACATAAAGTGCACTCTTCCATTTTCATTTCCATCTTGTGTGGCTCTTAGTTGCTCTGTCTTTTCAAATAATATTCAAGGAATTGTCCTTTTGGTAAATTCCAGTATCAAAACATGAAAGAAAATGTTCTATTTGTGTGTATATTAATTTGAGTAAATTGAGTAATTTTAACCACACGGTGGTGTGTCACGATATTTTACTTACCTCGTCACTTAACCTAAAGAGAGTCACGGTCAGTGGTAGATATCTTTTTTAATTTAAACCAAAAAGATTAAATACTATAAATTTTAGAGACATTTCATTTTACCATTGTTTGAAAAATACTAAAAAATTTAAGAGTTTAATATTGTAACTGATTTACTTGTTTGAAACTAATGTTCACCATAGTTAAAAGTAACTGGAAAGATTAAAACATCTCACAAGATGGTGGCCACTAGGATCAAAATAGAGAATCATCTAATCTCCTTGCACTTCAATTCGCTCAAAATTCTCTTCTTCTTTTTTTCCTATCTGAATTTCCCAACCAATACCTTCCATACTATTATTGACACCAAATTGAAGGGGGCATCATCATGTGTTGAGTTACTCTGCATCATTTCTCATTTCATGCGATCCACTCAATTTTTATTCTACAATCCACCCAATTTATTGTCCCATCCTGAAGGTTCCAATTGAGATCTCAAAGAATCCATTATTTTATTTACTCTTATCATCTCTTGTGGCTCTAAATTGCAGTGCAAGATCCTTCCCCATAACTTTTTATCGTTTCAATCTTAATCTCTGAAATTCCAGAATGGATTCTAATAAAGTTAGAATTTTATGTGAATATTTTCTAGAATCCCTTTTTTGTCACACGCAGTAAAACTAGCCAACGCAATTAATCGAAAAGGATAATTATATATTGAGAATAAATAACATGAATTGAATATTTTACAACACAATCTGTAATTGCTGAACAGTATTATCATAATCCTATGGAACTTTTCCTCATACCGACACCTCCAACCACCTCCACCTGTGATTTTGTCTTTGCGGTTGCGGTTGCACTGATCACACTTACGCCGCCACAACAACCTCTTCCACCCACCAAACTCCCACATTTCCCGATTTACCCTTTCATCATTCACTGTTCCGAATCCTCCTGAATCGGAATATTCCAAACTAGTCCCTACCGAAATTTCAATTTCGTCTTCAACCCTCACCACATTCCCGAATTCCCATCTTGCCCCTACACACTCACCCTCGCACGCTCCCGCTCCTTTTTCCGTTGTTGCTTCCGCGTCGGATACAACTTCCCTAACCACCACCCAACCCTCACTTTCCCAATTTGCCCTCGACACATTCGCCAATTTACCAATCCTCTCCTTCACTGAATTTTCCTCTTCGCTACTCAGTTCCATCACTTGTTCTTCTTCTTCGAACTCGTTTTCTGATTCGGCAAACCGCGAGTCAACCCAGTCAAGAACGCAACGCGGCGAGGATTCCACCGGAAGTAAAAACGGATGCTGCAGCAGCTGATCGCAGCTCCACCGCCGGCTCCGATCCCTCCTCAGGCACTTCTCGACGAAATCGCGCCCGAGCTCCGACAAAGTGCCAGGAAGCTCCGGCAACTCGTCGGAGTAACCGATCCGACTCAGCGTGTCGAGGCCGCGATCCTCCCACGGCGGTTTCCCGGTGACCATTTCGATCACCGTGCAGCCTAGCGACCACACATCAGACTCCGGCCCCTGATACTCCCCGATGACAACCTCCGGCGCCATCCACAACGGGCTCCCACGAGGAACACGACACTCCCCGCCGGCGAATTCCACCGCCGCGCCGAAGTCGGCGAGCTTGGCCGTTCCATCGCCGGCGACGAGCACGTTCCTCCCCTTCACGTCGCAGTGCACCACCCCACGCGCGTGCACGTCTCGCAGCGCGCTCACCAAGCACCACGCGTAACGCCTCACTAACCGCTCGTCCACGTCATCATGACCAGCCACGTCAGCGACGGTGCCACCTGGCAAGTACTCCATATGCAGATTCCGAAACGACATCGTCTTCCCTCCCTCGCACGTGACATCGTCGCCGAGAAACGCCACCACGTGAGGCGAAGAAGTCATAACACGGAGGATCCGAATCTCGTTCTCCAACGCCTCAAGCTGACCCGGTAGACCCGTTTTCCGATCCACGGACTTCACCGCAAAAACACTTCCGTGGCGTTTGGATAGCGCTAAATTCACGATGCCAAACGCGCCCTTACCGATGCACTTGCCTCTCACCCACGATTCCATAACAACCATTGTTCTGTTTTTCAAACTCAAACTTGAAACTTGAAAGTGCACTTTGTGTTTGTTT
The DNA here is from genome assembly GCA_030819835.1 of Acmispon strigosus. Taxonomy (NCBI): domain Eukaryota; kingdom Viridiplantae; phylum Streptophyta; class Magnoliopsida; order Fabales; family Fabaceae; genus Acmispon; species Acmispon strigosus. Next base: position 38,960,956 of record JAUAMA010000005.1, on the reverse strand, counting down.
GGGTTTTCTTGAGGGCCCGAAGTGTGGCTCCTCTATTTATACCCACACATCATAGTGCAGTGCGTGTTTGTTCTAACTTCTAACGTTCGGTGTTTTCGTGTTTTTGGAAATTCTTTATTGTTTTTTGGTACAGCGTGGAATTTGAGAGAGTGTTGTGGATAATTAAGAAAAAGCGGTGGTGACGTTGAGGTTGAGGTAGAGAAAGATCTGAGAGAGAGTTTTTGACGTAAATGGAGCACTCTTAAGTCTTAATGGGAATAAAGTACTGGATCCTGTTTTTTACTTATGGGATTGGACTTTTAATCCTTATCCATACCACTTCTCTTGTCATTTTAACATTCTTATGTCACTCCCAAACAATAATTAGGTACCAGTACAAAGTATATTCTATTCTTCATAATTGTGAATTGAAGTGATTTTTTTTTAAGGGGTGTTCGGTTTTTTATTAATTAACTGGTTGTGTTCATTTTGTTTAGTTAACATTTTTTCTGTCTTGTTGCGTTGGAATATTTATTTGAACATGTGGTTGGAGTGAGGAATGTGGGCTTTATGGTTGAGAGGTGGATGTTAATAATTGGCTAAGGGCAACATAACACGGTGGTGGTAGGAGAAGGGTAAAATGGAAGTGGGTGGGGATAGCAACACGTGGCAGGAATTCGTTGGTCTAGGCAGTTGTGAAGACAGTGTTGAATATAGTCATGATCATATCTGACTGTAATTTCTAATTTCGACCGTAACGTTTAAATTTTAGAGGTCTTCAATATTGCAATACGATCATGGTTTTGCCGCAATAGCAACTTTTGCTCACAATATTTTGCAATATAAAAGACTGCAATGCAATCGTGAGGCAACCACAACCGCAATTTAGAACTTTTGGCTATGATGCTTGTATGTGGCTTTAGCCACAGCGTGTAGTTAAACTACAAGTATGTGACGTGCACCAACACACATCCACCAAGTTTTATATTATTTACATTAAATATTTTGAACATGTTTTATTCTGATTTTCATTTCGTTGTTCTAATTTTGGGAATTTTGTTTTGTTTGAATGTGAAATTTGAACTGTGTATGGTCCCCAAATCTAGGATCGTATCTATTAGAAGATGAGGGACAACCGGAAGAGTTTGAGGGAGACTATCTCTCTTTTGTTGGACACATTATGGTGACAATTTTGCACGCGGTTCTTCACTTCCCTCATTAAGTATGTGGCACCTTCTATTACCGTGTTAGAGCTTTCTTCTAGGGTTGTCAAGATAAGATTTACCTTAAATTGATGTGCCCAATTCAACCTAAATTGTATAAGGAGGAAATCACCGATTACCAATTTCAAATGGGTAAAATAAAATACTTCACCCTAAACAGCAAAATGGTGCATATCTAACTCTTTTTTTTTTAGCTTATGATTCATCATGAATGTTTTTACGTGTTTACAGTGCACGATAAAATTTTAAAACAAGGTAGATCAACATAAATAAATATATCAATACAACGTATGAGAGCTCTTTTGTATAGTTAGAGTCTCTTTAATGATGATTAATGTGAGAGGTTATGTGATTACATTTATATGAAGGGGAATACACAATTAAAATTGTTTGGGGAGAGAGGATTAGGAAAATTAAACCATGTTAATGAGTTTAGAGGGAGTGAGTCTGGAAGTTATTCTTGTGGGTGGCTGACTCAGATCAACATATACTTGGTCCACTAGCTAGTGCTCTGGCGAGATGTTTGCAGCTTAGTTAGTTGAATAATCTGGAACAGTCCACAACCCCTAAAGCTTGAAACTAATAAGTTAGCGACAAAAGCTTTTGAGTTTTGCGTTAGATAGTATACTTAGTCATTTGTAGTTCCAGCGTGACACGGGCAATCAGCACGATCAAATAAAACCCATAATGGTCCAATTACTAACATGAATTAATTAAGAGGAAATTTTAGAATTTGAGTTAGGCATAATTCTATCCATCTTAAAAGATAATACGTAGGTAGAAGCAAGAAGATGTTATTATAAAAAAAATATACAATAACGTTTGGGGGAGGGACTTATGAATTAGTGTTACTTTTTTTTATTAATTTTTAATTTGCTTTCGTGTGTGCAAATTGAAATTCAGTGTGCTTAGAAGTTGGAATTCTCATTGATGCGCCATTTGTCAGCGTTTGGGGGCATTAGAATTGAATTTGACTGAAAGGGTCTTTTTTCCTTTTTTTGTTAAATGGACAAAGCGTTACGGAGAGGGAAAGGGAAATGGAAATGAAGGAAGCGTTGGTCCACATAAACATGACTTTTGGCATGAAAATCTAGATACACATAGAGATTCAATTTCAACGTTCGAATCAATTGATTGATTATATATATTCATTTCTTTGATTTCAAAACGTTTTAAAAGCAGAACCAAGTACGATATATCAAATTGGAGTCCTATAATCGTGCCATTTGGCTTGTCTAGCTAGCTTGCGATCATCATGGGTGCCCCACCACCAGCAGCACCACCGTAAGCGACACAACACGGTGGTGGTGACAATTGTCTGTTTGTATATGTGGCAAGAATTGCGAGGTATAAAGTGACGCGTAGGAATGCATGGTTTGGTTTCTTAGTAGGTTCGGTTTGCATCCTTTCACACTAAGACACGATGGAGTAGAAGGAAATATAAAACGTACTCGGTGACCTACTTGGTTTGGATAAGGTGCAAGTTATGAGGGTTAAGCAACGTGCTTCGTGACTTGATTTGCATATTGCCGCAAAGCCGTGTATATTTATATTTATTTATTTATTTGTGTGACGCGGTGTGTCGTGTCCACACCTTTTCCAAGCCATATTGACCACTACCTAGAGGAAGAGTTTACTTAAGAATATAGATGTCGGTCAAGAGTTGCCAATATTTACATCTTAAACAAGAATTTATGTAAGAACACTTACCTAAGAAACATCACATCTTAGAAAATGCCAATTGACCATATAATAACATACTTAGCACTTACTAATGATGATATGAGGCTGCCCTTATGCAACATCTCAGAAGTCCATCTTCATGGCTTTCTAACGACTTATAGGGCCTCTTTGGTAGACAGGATAAATAGAAACAAGATAGGATAGTAATCATATCCTGTTGTTATCTGTTGTTTGTTGCATCTGCAAGAAAGGATAACACTATATGTCCCTTATCCTATCTTGTCCGTCATGTGAAAAAGTTATCCGAGGGGGAGCTAGGATAGAAATTATCCTGACAGGATGGGATACCATTTTTTTGTTTGTTTATTACCATGTCCTAAAATTAATTTCAATATTTATATTTTATATAATTTATAATAATTTTAATTAATAAATATAATTTTTTGATTTTAATAAAATATTAATTTTATTACTACTTATCAATTACTAATTGTTATTGTTAAGTTAAATTATTTAGTTACTTATAAATTTAATTAAAAAAAAATTATTTGTAAATGGTGAAAATATTGGATTTACTCATATAAAATAATTAAATTTTCATTATCACTTACTACTACTTAGTTAACATTATTTTTCGTTATTTATATTATAATAAAAATACACAAAATAATTCTTCACTAACAATAAAATAGGCTACTCATTCATATATATATATATATATATATATATATATATATATATATATATATATATTTAATGGCTAAAATATGTTATAGTACATGAGAGACCAGAATCATTTTTAAAACAAAAAAGTTTTTTGAATTCTGTATTAGTGGTCAATTAATTTTTAGCCACGTTTTAAATAAAAAAATTATATTATATATAATTTATTTTTTAAATTTAACCAACCTTTTAATATAATATCAATTAATTTTTGGATATCTTTAAACCATTTTAAATTTATTCTTATAATAAAATTAAAAAATGTAAACCGAATATTAAATATTTTTATACTCTTTCTATTTTAAATAGAATTTTTCATTTTTTTAAAATTTAACAAATTAGGCAAAAAAATTAAGAGGGTTTCACTTTTTTTAACTTTATTTTTTATACTTATGTTCACAAGTGATTCAATTTATATTTATATCTAAAATAAATTTTAAGATGAGACATTATAAATTCGTGAAAATATTTTAAGAAATACATTATAATTTTATCAAATAAGTAATTATTGATTAAATTATTGTAGTCAACTTTATTCAATTTTTAATTGATATTCAATCTATTTAATTTTTATTGAAAAATTGTTAATGTCATGTGAAAAAAAATAACATAAATAAAAATCTGAATCTCCCATTATGAAAATGTAATTTTTTTGAGGTTTTAGATGGTAATTGAGAGATATCATGAGAATTACAGATCCTTCTACTAATTAAAAACCATTTGGGGAAAAAGTTGTTGTGTTAGGAGGTGAATTCAAACAAATTTTACCCTAATCCCAAAAGGTAAAAAGAAAGATATTTTAAATGTCATTGTTAACTCTTCTGATCTGTGGAATTACTATAAAGTGCTAAAGTTGAATACGAATGTGAGATCGAAGGCATATAGCTCAAATCATGTAGACAAAGCCCTAGAAGAATTTGCCATCTGGATTCTAAGAGTAGGAGATGGTCGAGTGGAACATTTGTTGATTCAGAAGACATAATTGATATTCCTTTTGATTTTCTCATATAACATTCCCATGATGCATTAACATATTTAATTAAATTTACATATCCAAATTTGTCTTCAATGATCCATAACTTTGCATATTTTAAACAAAGAGCTATATCTTGGTTCTAACTTTGGATGTTTTTGCAAGTGTTAATGAATTCATGTTATCTCTAACTCAAAGAGATTATAAGGAGTATTTGAGCTCTAATTCCACTTGCAAATCTTATGAAAATTCTGAGATTAAGGCCGCATGGTTCAGAACCGAGTTCTTAAACAAAGTTAAGTGCTCAAGTTTTCCTAATCACATATTATTGCTTAAAGTTGGTGTCACAGTTATGTTTCTCGGAAACATAGATCAAACTGCTTGTTTCTGTAACAAGACAAGGCTCATAATCATGGAATTAGGCGAAACGTTATTGGTGCTACAGTTCTTGCAGAAAAACACATGGAAAATGAAGTTTTTGAACTAAGGATGACTATTACGGCGGTTTATGTTATGCTGCATAAAACAGCAGGTGAAAACTAACTCTTTTGTGGCGATTTCTTGCGCTAGAAAAACATTAGGTGAAAATTTAGCTCTTTAACTTGATTTTCTCATTTTTTTTTCTTTATCTCTTCCTAAAATAAAAATAAATACTAATAAATAAAAGATAATAAAAATAAGTAAGAGATAATAACAAGATAATAACTTCAAATAAAACTTATCTAACCTAAAATAAAGGAACTAAAACCTAATAAAAGTAAATAAAAGATAAATCAATTCAAATCCTAATAAAATCTAACAAAATTACATAAAAACTATAAAAAATAATAAAATAGGTTTAAAATAACAAAATGCACGAACTAAGTGTAATGTGTTTTAAAATAACCAAAATAACCTTAAAAATATATTAAACTACATGAAAATAAACTTGAAAATAGCCTTAAATCTCAGGTCATTAGTTGTTTTTTCATCCAATCCAGATCTGAAAACACTCTCACACGCACTTAGATCTGCTCTACAAGCGGTGAAATTGGGTTTAGTCATCTCAGATTTTTCCCAAATGGTAAAAACTCAGGTTTAAATGACGGAAAAACAACTAGCAGGGACTAAAAACAACACATTTAATTTTTGGACGACTAAAAACAAGAAGAAAAATTCCTAGGGACGAAAAAAAAATACCAAGACTAAAATTGTATTTAACTAAAAAATATTTAAATAAGATGTTTTCCAACATTTAGAAAACTGTAATTTGAAAACTAAAAACAGAAACAAAACATCTTTTAACTATTCTGATTTTTTTGTTTTTAAAACTGAAAATAAGAACTGTTTTCAAAAACAGTTTTTGAAAACAAGTTGCGCCATGCAGGTTTTTCAATTTTTAAAAACCGTAAATAGTTTTAAAAAACTATATTCAAACATGCCCTCATGTTTCCTTCTGACTTTGGCTTACTATTCGAATTTCAAAGTAAACAATTCTCGTTTTCATTGTATTTTGAAATGACAATTAACAAGAGTCAAGTAACTTTTGAATTATATCTTCCAAAACCCATTTCTTTTGAAGAATTAGCTTTGTTATTGAGAAACAACTAGATTTTTAGAGACTCGAATCTTTACATGGAGGAGGTTCTGGACGTGGTAAAAATTAGATCGTGGAGATGGCTCTAGGCAAGATGCAAGGAGTTTAAGTGTTCTGTGTATGAGTTGTTTACTAACCCACTTTTATGCATTGAGGCGCTGTACGTAGCAGTATGAAGGTCCCAATCCTTACTCATGTTCCAAAGATTTGATTGTGGGTTGAATGTTGATGGCTTTTTCCACACAAATGGTGAATGTTGATTCATGGTCTTGGTGACTTCAAGTAGGTGTGGGGGTTCTGTGTGTTGTCTGCTACTCGAGATACTTGATGCAAGTTGTTTTCTGTGACCATGTGTGTGAAAGAGCAGGTATGGTACGGCGTGGACGAAAATAAGCTTAGCTTAGCTTAGTACGGGAAGGTTGTCTGCTTCACTAAAGGTGCTAGCTGAATTTTCAGTCGCTGATTTTTGGTATTAGTTGATTTTTTCCCTCGTGCAGGGCTGTTTGTTTTGGCTTTCTTTTACTTCATTGTAATCTTATTGTGTTGAAATCATTTCTCTTCCTTCCTTTGTACGGGTTTAGGCACCCCTTTATGATTTATTAATAAATTTGCTTATCGAAAAAAGAATTATGGAACGGGTAGGAATAGAAGTAGGTTAGGCTGCTAACAGGGGCCTATGGCTTAACCTAATTAGGCCTAGGCCTGTTCATGGTTTAGTTTTTAACCAAACCAATCGTATCCAATTAAAAACCATTTATTTGGTTTGGACTTCTTAACTGAACCAGTTTAATATTCCCGAACTCGTTTTAAAAACGAATACGGTTCAAAATCGGTTTAAAACCGGATATGGTTCAAAAATCGATTTTAAACCGGATATGGTTCAACATCTGGTTTTAGATCAATGGCCCACATTCCTCTAAACCCTCCTCCAAGTACTTAGCTAATTCATTTTTACTTCCATTTTATTCGAAGTATTGATTATACCCATAACGGTCATCATTGCTTTCACCGTGAAATTGGACTCTTCCTTGTGAGTTGTCACTTTGAGACCCATCTATCACACCCTTAAAGTCCTCCAAATTTGATTTTAAACACAATTTCTACTTACTTATCAGAAAAGTTTTCTGACTATACTCAAATGAGTCACCAATCAACCGCTTCTGAAACTCTAATTTGTACCTGAGGTCTAACACCAAAGTAATAAACATCAACATGTTAAAATTATCAACGTTCCCCCAACGATGGTTCTATTCTTTGCCCAGCTGACCACAACTCAGTAGTGGGGTTCAAACTCACTGTTGGACTCACTAGCAGGGCTGGTGTCATTCCAGTTTCACCTCACCAATGATGAAGAGCAAGTGGGTGATTTACAAGAGCAGATTTACAGTACAAGGGTAGATAGATAGGTAACATACCAACGATGAAGAAACAATATGGTTGAAAGAGAAGAACTCACCTGAGAAGAAACAGTGGCAGAAGTAGAACCCCAAGGTCCAGGGGCGGCGGCGGTGCAACGTCCATAGTGCAGCGTCGGCGACGACTCACCCGGAATGCAGAGCCGGAGCTCACTTGAGAAGAGTGAAAGTGGGAAGGTGTGAAGGTAAAGGTATTAGGGTTTGCGCGACTCAATTTCAAAGAGTACTATGCGTTGAGACTAATGAGGGATTCATGGGTTCAATATCATGCAAAAATTAAAATATCACTAAAACAAATAGTATTATATTTATTTTTCCAAAGAGTATTCATGGAACAAATCCATCTTAGATAGTAAGACACTCCTCATTTTAATAAGACGTCATGGTTCGATCTCCATACACGTTCAATTTTAGGAAAATTATTATTCAAAAATACAAAAGCGTTAGCAACGGAACCAACCATTTCCCAATTTTGGCGATGGATTTAAAGAAATCAACGACAACAACGGTCCGTCGCTAAAATCCTAGCTAAAACTTATATATGTTAACTAGAGAGGAATTAGTGACGGATTTTTAGCGACGGTATTATTCTGTCGCTAAAACGCAAAGTGTCATTTTTATAAAAAAACATCAATCCCTCTCCAAATTTGTCGCTGTTAGTGACGGACTTTTGTCAGTTGCTAAAATCCGTTGCTAAGTCATGTTTTTCTAGTAGTGAGATTGGAAGATCCAGGGGTTTTGACCTTCACTTCTGAGAAGTCCATGAGAAATGCGATAGAGGGGTTGAACGGCTCGAACCTTGACGGCCGCAACATCATTGTGAATGAAGCTCAGGCTGGCGGCGGTAGCGGTCGTGGAGGAGGAGGAGGAGGATACGGTGGCGGAGGATACGACAGAGGCGACCGTCGTGATGGAGGCGGAAACGGAGGAGGCGGTGGCAACCGTGGATACGACGGCGGTGGTGGCTATGGAGGAGACGGTGGTGGTTATGGTTGAGGCAGGGACTATGGCTACGGTGATGATGCTAGCTCCCGCTATGGTAGCGGCGGTGGTGGCGATGGAAGCTGGAGGAGTTAGACTTGCTGGATATCTGATTTCATTAAGGTTTTATGGATTATAATTATGCTCAGTTGATTAGTTTAACTCCATGCTCATGTAGTTATCGGTCTGAATGTGGTCGTTTATAAACCATATATTGAAAGGATAACCAGAAATTAATTTCTACAAAATTATAGTAGCCCAACGTAACCGATAACGGGTTAGTAATAAATAGGTTTACCTACCTTTTAAGCTGGTCAACAAAGTGCCAACTCATGATGTATTATAAGTTTCTTGGCCGCATTAGTTCACCCAAAATATAAATTAAATACATGATAAGTTGACTCATCAAGATATTTATTTCTTTATATATTTTTCTCAATACATAGTTTTGGCTGATCAGGTTTGGTTCTATTCCTAAAAGTACTAACCAATAATGCTAGAACCTAGAGGAACATATTGTATACGCTAGCTCATGCATGCATCCCCCACTATGAATTAAATTGAAAAGCTTGGACCCATCTTTCTTCTTTTCATTTCGTGCATGTTATAAGGAACAGATAAAGCTATTGATTATGCATAGAGGGAAAAGACGTGGACTCCATTGTTTTTCTGTTGGATCAGAAGCCCCTCGATAATTAATTGAGTTTGAGATGGCAAAGAGACATGGGAAGTGGGTTTGTTGTTGCAAATTGCAATGGTGTGGACGTTTGTCTTGGAAGAGCGAGACAAGAGAGTGGTCATGAAAATGCAAATTTCCCCTCTGTTCTGTGTTGTTTAGAAAATGCAAATTTCCCATATGAAGCTTTTGAATTTACTAAATAGTCAAACAAAAACCATTAATATTGATGGTTAATTATTATAATAAACTAAAATTAATGTTAACAACTTAAAAATAAGTATTGGATACATAGTGTCGCAATAGGGATCAAGATGGAACGACAAAAAAAGTTCAAAACAAATATAAAAATGCATATAAAGATACCATCAATTTATTTAGGGAAATTAGAATCCTTATAGTAATTAGAAAAGTAGACTTTTAAATGTAAGAGTTTTTATTTTAAAAATATATACTTTTAAATGTAAGTTTTTTTTGTTTGAAAATTTACTTTTAAATGTAATCTTTATAGAAATATTGTTTTGATATTTTATGAAAATGTGAATTGAACATACTTATACATTAACTAAGTATTTGCATGACACGATAACAACATATTTACAATGAAACAGAACAAGCACTGCTTTATTTGTCATCATCATCTTCTTATTTTTAATTAAATAATTATTAGTCTACTAACTATACTTAGTTATTACTTATTACTATTATTATTATTGTTTTTGATCAACATTACTATTATCTTTCTTAAAGAATAAGGATGGTTCAACAAGATTTAAAAAAAAAAAGGATGGAACAACACCAGGCCGTAAGGCCCTGAGGAAAAAGAAGGGCTAATAGCCCAAATCTTGAATTGTCCAATTCTTATAATAATATTTTTAACAAAGAACCCAAAAGAAATAGTAAAATAATGACACCTCAATAAAATAAAACCTAAAATAAAGATTCGTCGGCAGCGCCGCAACAACCGAGAAAGAACTCAAAGAAAGGTAAGGAAGACAAAGGGAAATTATTAGATGGTTTCAATTTTTAACAAGAGTTGATCTTACATACAGATATGTACATTTTTTGTACCATAGCAGTAAAAGAAGTTCAAAAACAGGGGGTGACCATGGCCACCGTGAGCACCCCCGGTGGCTCCGCCCCGGCTCTCGACCCCCCTAACGGCGCACATCACTTTTAGGATTTCTTTTCATATTTGGATATTATTTTTTAGGTTTAAATACATTTTTAGTCCTAGTAAAATATATTGTTTTTGTTTTTCGTATTTGAGAAATATTTTTTTTGTTTTCAATTCTCTGAAAATCAAATGTTTTGCTTTTAGTCCATACTAGTTGTTTTTCCATTCAACCCAGATCTGAAAACACTCACACACGCTTAGATTTACTCTGCAAGCAGTGAAGTCGAGTTCAGTTATCTCCGAGTTTTCCTAAATTGTAAAAACTCATATTTGAATGTGTTACGGTCGGCTCTTCAGCCTTACGACTCAATGGCGTAGCAACTGACCCACCAGAGACCTAGCTAAGGGACGAGCACTCCCGGCTAAGGGGTACATTATCCGACCGGCCCGACATAGGCCGAAAGGAAAGCGCTTCACAGGCCGCCCGGCCTACAGCCACTCCTTCTCGGAAGCCTCACTTATGAGCTTCCCCAACACTTGCAAGGACATCTTCAACGCCTATAACTACAGGTTCTATAGTTTTCTTGGGACGCTTCTTACTCACTCTTTACATTACAAGTTTGCTATGCAGTCTTACATGTATGAGTTGAGCTCTTGGACGCTCTTGGAGCTCCCTTACTGACTTAAGCGTCGGAGTGTCTTCTGCAGCTCCCCCCTGCAACACATTGTACTTGGAGACTCTACCACATTCACACCATAGCACAGCGAGCGCCACCACATCCTTGCCGAGAGCACCACCGTCTTGGATTCATGCCCGAACATTTAGCGTCGTTTGTGTGGAAGATTTGACAGTTCAACGTCGCTTTTCCCCTTCATATGAGTAGGAGCTCATAGCAATTTCGTACTCCACGAAACCAAACCTCTTACAATCAAAGGATGAATTCCATTACCGGCGATTTGGAGGAGGAGGAATCTCTACTGAGGCAAGGAAAAATCACAGCGACGTGCTCGTACATTCCACACAACGACAACAGAAGGCTGGTATTGATTTACCCCTCGTCTTTGCGCCAGAAGACTATAGAAATATGACGATGAACCATTCCATCCTGATCATGATCGCAGCATTGGTGTCAAACCAAAAGTTGGGAAAAGTAACGGTAGACCCTGGAAATTCTTATGATATCTTGTTTGTACCCTGCTTTGAGAGCCTTGGGTACGGTAGGGAGGAGCTGAAACCAGTATCTCAACCTTTATTGGTTGGTGTTGAAAGCGTGCAGGGAGATGAGGGCAAAGTGACCCTCTTAAGGGACACAACCTCGTTCAAATCAAGCAGCGGGTGTAAGTAAACACTTAAGGGATATGGTTCCGACCGCTTGAAGAGCGTTATGGATCCAGGACACAGGTGACCCTCTTAAGGAACATAGTCCGTCAGAAGGGGGGAATAAGTGACCCTCTTAAGGGACACAACCCTTACCGCCCCGGTTGAAGGTCGCGGGCAAGTGACTCTTTTAAGGGACACAGTCTCGCTCAACTCGAGCAGGGGATACGATTCCGACCGTCTCGAAGCAATGGATGTTTGTGCAGAAGACACAAGTAACCCTCTTAAGGGACACAGTCCGTCGGAAGGGGTATAAGTGACCCTCTAATGGGAGACAATCCTTACCGTACCCGGTTGCAGCTGGTGGCAAAAGTGGCCCTCTTAAGGGACACGGTCCACCTGGAGACTAGCACAAGTGACCCTCTTAAGGGACACAACCTCGTTGAAACCAAGCGTCATACGTAAGTAACCCTCTTAAGGGATACGATTCCGGTCGTCATGAAGAGCGATTGGAGATGAGCACAAGTGACCCCCTTAAGGGACACAACCTCGTTCAAACCAAGCGGCGGGTGTAAGTAACCCTCTTAAGGGATATGGTCACTACTGTCTTAAAGAGCAGCGCGCCGGAGACGAGCACAAGTGACCCTCTTAAGGGACATAACCTCGTTCAAACCGAGCGGCGGGCGCAAGTAACCCTCATAAGGGATATGGTCACGGCCGCCTCGTTGAAATGATCGCTCGACAAAAGCAATCAAAATAAAGGAGTGCAGCTAGACAGAAGAACATGCTAAGGTAATGTATATTATATTTATGTATCTGTTGCAACTTATAAATTATGTATCTGTCACTGAAGGAGATCTTCACAATCAACATAATGGAATAGCTAGTAGGATTTTATTTTTATGCGCAGTAGGGTGTACAGGACCCAGCCCTGTCTCTTTATTCGTTCCGGCCCATGTCCCTTAAACCCGCATCTCTTCAGGTTTCTTCGGGTTTAGGGACGGTTCGGGTTTAAAAATTGAACCCGGTCAATATTTAGGGTCGGGTGAAAGTCAAGTTTAACCCGTCCCAACCCGTCCCACAAACACCATTTACACACTAACTTCAAAACGTGGTTTTGTATATCTTCATTTATAGTCTGGTTTCAAGTGAATATAATTTGTATTCTTTTCTCTAATTAAGTATATTATTATGAAAAACTTCAGTTCTATAATTCATTGATAGGATAGAAATTAGTCTTTTTACATAATGATATGTATTTATAATTCTGTAGTGAGTATTAAAATTGATATTCAATTTGTGCCTCGGGCCAACCCGGACCCGTCATTTTGCGGTCGGGTCTGTGTTAAACTGCGCACCTGCACCTCTTCAGGTCTAGGGACGGGTTCGGGTTTAGAAACTGACCCTATCAGTATCTAAGGCCGGATAAAAATCAAGACAAACTTATCTCAACCCGTACATGAACACCCCGAATATGCAGTACTTGAATTGAATTTGAAATTTTATTGAAGGAAAATTATGTACGTACCAAATACACACTAAATTCTTTTTATATTTGAATTCTCTACACAGACGTCAAGATTAAAAAAATAAACAGCAAAAAATAGCCTCTTTTTCTTCATAAATGAGGAAAAAAAAAGTCAGAACGGTACTCTGACTTTCATTAGACGGCAAACGTGGGTATTCCAGTAACACAAGAAAAATAATAAGAATATCTATAACAAACATGCTTGTTTCAATTCATAACGTGCATACTATATCATTGGGCGATGATCCGATTCTGAACAAGTTCATACGAGTCAGGTATAGAAGTTTGTCGTATGGTACGTGGTGCATGCACTGCATTACATTGAATCTTTTGGGTTTGGTTGCATGTATGTTCTCTTCTCAAATCTTGGGACTTGATTTCTTAGCGACTCCAATCTTTTTTTCTTTACGGTATGAATTTAGAGAATTGCCAAAGAATCCAGATTCCAAATCTTGTGCCAAACCCTTTGCTGTGTCGTAGTACAACAGTTTACAAACTCTTGGTACCTTCGTGGAAGGATCCTGACTGTGTGAGAGAACGTGTCATGCGCGTAGTTTCACTTACAAATCCAAGTCCAACCGACCTGGATCGATCCCAAGTCAAGCCACAATAACAAATATAATCCCCATTCACATTGTCTGATTAATTTCATTAGTATATACAACGTACAAACCTAAAAGACTTCCTATCACTATAAGAATTATTGCAAATGCTGAGGAATTCTTACCGGCGACCGCAAGGACGCGGTAAATCTCATTGCTAGTGACGGTTGGTTCGTCGGTAACAAATTTTTTTCTTAAAACAAATATATTATTGCTTATCAGACACGTTGTTACTTAGTTGTCTTTTCAAATTTTGGTCGTTAGTTACCGACGGTCTGAGTGTTATATTCTAATTACATATGACTTTGGTCATCGATAACCTCTCAACGGCCACATTAATGAGAACGTTGGGTTATCGGTTGTCTCACGTTAGTAATTGGATTATTTATGTTGCCAATGGCTTTACCGACGACCAAGACCGTTAGTAACCTCTCAATGATCATATAATGATATTGTTGGGTTGTCGATGGTCTAACTGTCGGTAATTTGAATTTTTTTCATTATTACCGATAGCTTTACTAACAACCAAGGTCAGCGCTAATTTATAAATAGGCATCTACCCAAAAAAAAAAAAAAAAACTCCCCACACTATGCTCCCCTTTCCTCTCTTCTCCACTTAAGCTTTCTTTTTCTTCTCTTCTCCTTGTTCGAAGTTTTGTGGTTACGTTTTGTTTTATCTTGCTTTATTTTTTTAAACATTTTAAAACGTTTTTACCCATTGATATGCATTTTGAGTGATGTGATTCTCTACGAGGTTGCATCTAGCATTTTGCACTTTGCAGAGGTCGGTACACACTGTTGTTTCTTAATTTTGTGATTTTTAGAGTTTTGTTAGAAATGTATGAAATTAGGAATTAGGAATAGTGAGCATATTTGATTGTTAAAAGGCTTAATAGCACTTTTGGTCCCTCACTTATCACGATTTGACACTTTTGGTCCCTAACAAAAAAAATTAGCCTAAATGGTCCCTCACTTTGCCAAACGGCAGCAGTATTAGTCCCCCGTCACTATTCCGTTAAAAACTGACGTTTTCCGTCCAATATTTAACAGTTTTTGAAAAGAAAAAAAAAGACCTCATCTCCTTCCTCTTCTCTTCAACTCCCCTAGTCCCTTCCCAGTTTTACAGCATCAAATTCTAAATTCTTTTTCCAGAATCTTCATTTTTTCCCCATCAGATCATCTTCAGCAAGCATTGAAAAAAAATTCCAGTTTCATTTTTACTAATAGAATCCACGAAATTACATTGAACAATTCAAAATTGCAGTCTAACATCACTAAATTTGCAATCTTTAGCAGTAAGAATCTGAAGTTTACAAATAAAGAACTTTCACTAAATATCGAAGAAGAAGCAGCAGCACCTAAGTGACGGAGGAAGTTCAGCAGCAGCAGCACTGTGTTCATCATCTTCACCTTCTTCAAAATCCCTCAAACCCAAAAACAACAGAAAAATTAAACTCAAATCCAAACCAGAAATTAACTCAGAAGTTCACCTTGTTCTTCAAACCCAGAAATCCAGAAATTCATCAACTATAAAGAAACAAAACCCATAAAACCACCCAGAACTTCATCTTCATATCTGATTTATTGAAGAATCCCACTTACTGCAATCCAACATGAGAAAATCCAAATTCATCTTCATCCGAATCCAGAACAAGCAGAAGAAATTCAGAAATAAAAAAGATTGTATCACAGCAACAAATTAAGTTTAGAAACCAAAATTTTCCATCATCCAAAATCCAAGCAAGCAAAAACCAAAATTGTCATCAAGAACGCAAGGAGAAACAGATCTAGGGTTTAATCTTGCTTTCATACCTGAAACTATTGGCCTTCTTTATTTTCTACGACCCATTGCAAGCCTCTCACACTCCACAGTTCTGAAACCATGGCGGCACAAGCTGTTGGAGAGATAGAGAGGAGCGGCGGCGGCAGAGCTCGATACAGTGTGGCAGGGCGGTGGACAGCTTCGACGGAACGAGCGGCGGCAGAGCTCGACACGGTGTGGCGGGGCGGTGGACAGCTTCGACGGAACAAGCGGTGGTGGAACAGAAGAGGTGCTCGCGGTTTCAGATTGAGAAAGAGCGACGTCGGCGCTAGTTCGAGGGTGAGGGACGAAGAGGAGTGGGTCTGAAAGCTTCGTGCGAGGGTGGGCGAAGATGGAGGAGAGTGGTGGCCGTTGATTCCAGAAACAGAGAGGATGACGGTGAATGGATGAAGAAGACGACAACGAGGGTGAAGAGGACTGGCGAATCGGTGGTTGAAGGGTGAGAGAGAGATGAGGGAAGGGAAGATGCGGCGGCGGCGGCGGCGGCTAGGGGTGAGGAGAGAGGGAAGGGAGTGAATGGTGGTGGGTGAGGAGAGAGGCTAGGGAAGGGAAGATGATGAGTCAGAGAGAAGATAGGGTTTTAATTTTTATTTTATTTTTATAATTTTTTTTTCTACAAAAAACCGTTAAATATTTAACGGAATAGTAACGGGGACTAAAACTGCTGCCGTTTGGTAAAGTAAGGGACCATTTAGGCTAATTTTTTTTATTAGGGACCAAAAGTGTCAAATCGTGATATGTGAGGGACCAAAAGTGCTATTAAGCCTTGTTAAAAATGCATGGAATTAAGAATAGTGAGTATGTATGATTAGAAATGTATGAAATCATAAATAGTGAGCATGTATGATTAGACACTACAAGTAAACAAAGGATAACTAGCAGCGGTTAAGTTGCTCATCCAGTTGCGTTTTAGTCGCTGCTAAATGCACTCCCGATAGTTCAAAAATCACTGTCTGATTTGGTTCCACAAAGCATACTGCCCAAAATTTTCAACAACCGTCGAAAAATCGTCGCCATATACTTCCAAACACTAGCACTGATTTAATCGCAACTAAGTCAACTTCTTAAGGTGATCGTTGAAATATAGCGGCGGTTTAACGGTTGCCGATGTAATCTTATTTTTTTATTAATTGAGGCAGTTTTAACTGTCGCTAGTTTACTCTCTTTTTTTTTTACCAAAGGCGGTTTTAGCACCTGCTGATCTACTTTTTTTACTGTCCTTATATTTTTTGTCCACTAATTCTCACTCCTAAACTAATTAACACAAATTTTATATTGCATATTTTTATTAAAATTAAGTACCTTGATGTCTTTTTGTGTGTGGGTCTATTGTTGTGTTTCATATACACACGCTAGAGCAAGTGCACTCTATCGCAAAATAATATAGGACGGAAGTCCCAATTATCATACCAAAGGGACCAAAAAGGAGCAAGCGTTAGCATTTAAAAACTCTTAATGTTTACGCGACCAAAGGTTGAATTAGGTTGTGGAGCAATTGTGAAAGCAAAGCTACTCATATGAAAAAAAGGCCTTAAGATTACTAATGCACTCCCATATATGTTAACTCTTTGATCACTAGTTCTACCTCTTAAAACATTAACTCACTAGTAAGCTGTTGTTAGTTGCTATATTTAATGACTACTAGTGGGCGAATTGTCGTCACCGATGTGATCAATCAAATAGACTTGAAGAACAGATGTTTCACCATCCAAGCATAGGCTAACTAGGCACATGCAAAAGACTACCCCAACACCTCTTGTTAGGAGTGAATTGAAAGATACTTCCTATATTCAATTGATTTGTTGTAGTTCCATGAATTAACCCTGCCCATTACAGTTGAATTAACTACTATGATTATAGTCTAATTGGCCAAACTAAAACATACCTTATGCAAGACAAAGCATTTTAATCAAGAAAAAAACAAAGAATTGAATTCAAAATGGGGTTTACGTTGTCAACAACATCGTAACCTTAAGAATATGTTTAACATTGCAGAGAAATAAACAAAAATTGCATCTCTAAGGGATCTATAGCTACTATTCTTATATCGGGTTTCTTTTTCTATCTTAGGTATAGAAGGTGGATTGCCATGTACTGTTATGCTTTTAGCTGTTAATTTCAATCTTTATTGTAATGGGTTGGGGTACTCTTTGAGGCCCTATTAATATTATTTGGCTTTAAAAAAATAGAAGAAAAAAATAACTATGATGATCGATCTTCTTTGTAATCCTTCCTAGCTCTTAGGGTGGGCATCTCTCTCCCTGGAAAACGCCTTCTTTTCTGTCAAATCTAGCTCTTTGTAAACTGCTCTCTTTTTACTCTTTAGGTTAAGTCTGGCCTCTTTTTTAAAGTGAGACTCTGCTGCGAGCCTAACCACAGTCGATGAAACCACTACCTAAAAATTGGCCGGAGACGGACACAACAGGGAGATGTGGGTGGGAAAAATTCTAAATCTGTGTGAAGGGCAGAGACAATGAGCCTGTCTTGTGCAAAATGACCAAGGTGGCCCAATATTGGGCGATGCCTGAATCTCTTATGAGACAATCAAGCTAATAGGGCAAACATGCATAGAGTATGATAGATTCACACATCACTTTCCTTTCTTTTTTCCATTTATTTTTCTGTTTATGTCTATTATTTTCTATCACATCATGTATTACATCACTTGCCAACAAAGTCTAGTACAATTAATAGATAATTGAGTTCTTTAAGCTGTGATGGCAATGGGTAGGGTCCGGGTAGGGTACTATAGCACTCATCCTCATAACCGCATATTTAAATAGTATCCGTGCACATCCCCATACCCGCGTGGGTAGCAACTTGAGTGTCCATCCTCATACCCTCTAGGTACCTATATGCTCGTTCCCATACCCGTTACACCGAAATTTTGTTAAGAAAGTATGATTTTTATTATTTGCATTCTAAAATTTCAAACCCAAATCATATGGTAGTCTACTTACTAATTTAACTCACTAAAAATTTTATATATTGAAAAAGTTACTTGCTACTTTCTTTTATTATAACAAATCTAAATAAAATTGTTATGTTAACATATATATTATGTTAACATCATATAATTATAATAATATATTACAGTAATGATATTATAAAAATTGTTTTACGGTGAACAATTATCTATATATATAAATAATAATTATATATATAATGTTTGTGAGTATGAGGTGGGGTGGGTATTATAGTACCCATACCCGTACCCGTACCCATTAATTTTTACGGGTATTTGTCCATACCCAACCCTATATTCATTTAGCGAGTTTTTACCATACCCATAGTGGGTATTTTTTACGGGTACCGATGACTCTAGGTCCAATTGTCATTCTTAAACATAGTCTCATAACTAGCCGTTTGTAGCGATAGTTTGAGAAACCAACATTTTTTTATTATATCTCTTATTTCTCACTTGGTGTGAGTAGAATTAAGATGTGTGTAAACTATTATTTTGCATGATTGGGCGATGAGTAATTCTCTTGAGACAATGAAGGTCATACGAGAAGGTATAGATATTTGTCGTTTGGTATGTGGTGCATGCACACTGCATATTACAAATGTTAGTTGGTGATTGCGGATCTCTGGGTTTGGTTGCATGCATGTATATATGTAATATGTTCTCTTCTCTTCTCAAATATTGTGGCAATAATAATTATACGAAAGATCCTTTAGTTTGGTACGTCGTACAGCGCATGGAGTTATCATGTAGTACTTGGTGCCTTCTAGGAAGGATCCTGGAGTTTCAATTATACTTCCAACCGACCTAGATGGATCCCAAGTCAAGCCACAACAAATATATATATAGTTCACATTCGATCACGTTGTTATTATTATCCTCATCTTAATATTTCTAGTTTTGTACACTGAACGTACTCTTTCATTATTTTTTAGGTAGCAATAATAGTCACACAAAATTAAAATGAAATCCAATCATTGTCTAATATTAATTTAATTAAGCTATATAAATAGATAGTTTCCTATGTCTCGCGTGATATAAATTTAGTGGCGGATATTTTGGCAAGACAAGCGTCTCACACAGGGTGTCCATTGCGTGTTTGGAAGGAGTCTCCGTCTTCGGTGATCCCGCTCCTTTGCAAGGATGCGGTAGCTTAATTGTTTTCTTATTGTCTGTTTTTATTTTCTTAGGGACATAAATATCGTTTCTAAATTTTATTGCAATGATAATATGATCAAACCTAATTGAATATGTGTATAAACGTATTTATATTGTTAATATATAGTTATCATAATTCATAATCTGACCGATCTAATAGAAAAGTCTAAACCTCAAAGGTTCCTATATTACACTTTTAGATCCCAATTATGCCAATAATGTAAGATTAGATGGTAAACAACTAAACATTAAATATTGTAATTTTTTAATTTTAATGTCGATGATTCAGTTACGATTGAATGAAAAAAATGTAAATTAGCCTAAAATAACCATACTAATATGTAAATTTGACATAAAATCTTGATTTTTAAACCCCTAATAATATATCTTATACATTTTTCTTTTCTATACATCTCTTAGGGGTAGAAATATGTTGGGCTAGACTAGACTTTGTTTAAATAGGTCTGACATACTTATAAAATTCAAAGCATGAGTCTGACGTATTACCTGTTATAGGCTTTCTTTTAAGTTTGAGTCTGATCTTTTTGAAAGTCTAGTATAGCCTAATAGCCTATTTAAAATCTTGTTTTATAATATGACAATCGAGTTGACCGAAAAATCTATTTTGTAAACATGTCATCAATCACCATTCCATTTCTAAAGAGGTTTATAGGATTAAATCATTATATATAGTTTAACATGTTATTTTTTAGGAATTACAGTCTAGCATGTTTAAACATATAAATAAGTCAATAAT
The DNA here is from genome assembly GCA_030819835.1 of Acmispon strigosus. Taxonomy (NCBI): domain Eukaryota; kingdom Viridiplantae; phylum Streptophyta; class Magnoliopsida; order Fabales; family Fabaceae; genus Acmispon; species Acmispon strigosus. Next base: position 38,940,460 of record JAUAMA010000005.1, on the reverse strand, counting down.
TATATAATTTTAAGATATTGTAATAAAAATTCAATATACAAATAATAAAATAAATTTATATTAATTATATCTATTTAAATATGCTACCTTGTTAGGCTTACAAGACTTTTTGAGTGATCTAAATCTAGTCTTTTTAACTTAGGCTCTTAAAAAATCTTGGCCTTGTCTATTAATTAATTTGGTCTAGCCTGATCTTTGCCTGATATAGGCCCCTGTGAGCAGTCTAGCCGACTTCCATTCCTACTTTTCATATTGTATCATATTATATATTAAATTTATTATTCCTTTCACTTTTCTTCAACTTTACCCCTACACACCCCATTTTTCTTTCTGTTTCTCCATTCAAATTGTAACACATCACATATTAAATCTACCATTTCTTCAACCTCTCTACCTTTGCCTCTCATTTTAGTTTGGTTCCTGCATTGGGGAAACCGATACAAATAGTGGACCTACAAGATGGATCAAACATTGAATATAGGCACTTGTTAGACACGCTTAGCCTTATAGGCTCGGTGCCTTCGGGGCTATTGTTCTTGCACAGGGTGACTTAGCACTGTATGTTAACCCGAATGTGCTTATGGACTGAGCACTGTATGTTAACCCGAATGATCGATTATTGTTCTTGGCTAAGACTGACCAACTATAATGAAGATTGAATGTTGATACGCACTAAGGATCAATCGTTGTTCCTACGTTAAGGGGGTTGGACAAAGAACACTTATTAGGCACACTTTGCCTTCTTTGAAAACTTGATGACTTAGGGGTTTGTGTTCCTGCATTGAGGAGACCGACCCAGTGAATCAGTACATGGTCCAACCAATCACATGATTATGGGCCGACTTACTTACTTAAGCAAGGGAATTAAGCAATAATGAAGAATGAATCCAACTATCTAGAGCTATGTCGTGGACACCACAATTAGAGGACTAGAAACAAAATGATTATATATGTGATTAATTAGGTAATTAATATCGTATGGTTATATAAAAAGGGCTCGACCAAGAGAATAATATGCTAATATTTGTAGTTCGAAGTTGTTTTGACCTATCTTGTATCTAAACTTCAGTGTTTGAATAGGTGTAGAATCACAATTTACACCGCAAAAAAATATTTTTTAGAGTAAAAAACTAGCGTTGGCCCCAACGGCTATGCAATTTTTTGCTCCGACGCAAAATGACAAAAAAAAAAAAAAGTCGGCTTACCTACTATTAGAGTCGGTTATGACTAACGCTAAGAGCACCGACCAACTTAGCGTCCACCGACTAACAATAAGCGGCGGATGTATATGCCAACAATTCATTCACCGGCCAATTTAGTGTCTGTTAAGGATGACGTTAAAGTGAATTGGGACAATCCACCTCTTAGTCCCACATGTTGACGCTAATGTTCGATGATTTCTCCGCCCCACCGTTCATACAAGCCTCATCACTCCCTAACTCCCTCAAACCTTCTCCCTTTCTCCCACTGCCACCCATTTCCCCCTCTGCTACCCCCTCCACTCCTGTGATGCCACAACACCACCTTTGCTTCCCTCTTCCCTCTTCCCTCCTCCTCCATCCAGCAGTTAACTCTCTCCCTACCCTTCACGCTCTCTTCTTTTTGTCGCCTCCTCCCCCTCTACCATCAGATCCATCACTCCTCCCCCTACGTCATCCCCTCCACCCTTACGATGCCATAACTCCACCTCCGCCTCCCTCCTCCATCCTCCCCCAGCCACAAGTTCACTTTCATTGCCACCCTCAACCTATCTCCCTACACATCCCCGTCTCCTCTCCGCCACAAGATCCTCCACAACGCCACCCTCAACATAGCCTTTCCATCCTCCCACTCTAAGCCACCAGCTCACTTTATCCCAAACTCTCGCATTCATCGTCCTCCTTCCTTATCTGCCACCAATTCTTGTGTGACTCCACATCTATCTCCATCGCAATTTCCGACGCCATCCTCAACCCCACACCTCCGCCCCCACCGCTTGGTTGTTGTCGCTGTCACGACCTACATCGTTGTTGTCACCTCCATTGTCGTCTCGCGGCTGTCAGAGTCTATGTTGTCATTATCACTGCCAAAACCAAACTTTTTTGTTCTAATGTTGAATACCTATGGATTGTTAGCAAAAGTGGGAAGACTATAAAGGAATTACAGGAAGGATATGACTATGCATTATTTTGTCTTACAAATTCATCATTTTGTATGAAAGTGTGATACTTATACATGGTTGTTGCTGGGTTGTTTTAATTTGATTATAATCAAAATGTCGTAAGAATGTTTTTTTAATGGAAGTCGTAAGAATGTTGTTGATTAAAAGATGATTATTAATTTATAGTGTGGGTGAATTAATATAACTTGTAAAAATAATAAATAACTATACCACATAATGTGAAATTAATGAATTGAAAAACTTACCAAATGGTCTAAATATACGGCAATAGGGAAAAGACTCCTCTAAATGGTCTCAAATGCATTTGCGGGGAACACATTTTGTGTTCCCTGAAAATGCATTTAAGATTACTTTGAGGATTCTTTTTCCTATTATCATACATCTAAACAATTTCGGTGTTTTTTATTCATTAGTTTCACGTTATGTAGTCTGTTATTTAATTTTTTTACAAATTTTTCCTTAACGGGTTAGTACTAGAGTCGATCTATATGATCTATGCTGCTGGAAGTAGGCATGTCCATTATGATCCGAACCGACCTAACCCGCCTAAACCAAGGTGGTTTTTTTGCCGAACCGGGCGGTTTGGTTCGGTCATCGGGTGGTTCAATTGCAAAAAATCAATTTTGGGCGGTTTCTTTCGGTTAAAATCGATTTGGGGTATCAACCAACCGAACCAGGTCTGAAAATAAAAAAGTGGGGGTTGCAGTCGTGGGCCAGGCCCATTATAGGGAGTTAGTAAAAAAAAGTGAGAAAGAGAGGTAGTAAAACAAATCCAATCCAATCCAAATCACCCTAACCCATCAGATCACAAAAACCATAACCTATGTCATCACACCATAAACCACTAGTGTTGTTCTCTCCTTCACCATCCCCTTTCACCTTCATCAAACCTCACCCAGCCACCCGGTGCCCTCTCCCCTTTCACCTTCATCAAACCCTCACCCAGCCAACGCCGCCCTCTCTCCTCTTTTTGCCTCCCCTTTCACCTTCATTAAGCCTTCACCCAGCCAAGCTCCACCCACTCCATCGAACCACGACTAAGCTCCATCCCCCACCATGATCGCCCCCGCTCGAAGCTCCGATAATCGTCATCACTCTACTTTAGCTCTGGATCTGCGATATCAAAGATTATTGGCCTCGATCTGGCTTGATTTGTGCTGTGTTTGACTTCGTTTGGTCTCAATTGGCCTCGATCTAGGCTTCTTCCTCATCCTCTCAACTTTTCCCTTTGTATTTTCGTCTGGATCTGCAAAATGCTGGAACCGAATCGACGAATCTGTTCTCCGACGAACCTGAACCCGAGTCACCCGTTGACTGGCGGTGGATCTGGTGGTTTCATCATTTTCACCCGACCAAAACCGAGGTTCAGGCCCGAACCCAACCGATGGACAACCCTAGATGGAAGGATGATAGCGTTAGTCATCATATAAGTGTGTCAGCTTATAGTCGGCTAACCCGACGATAACTATTAGTGTCGGCCACATGGCCGACGTTGCATGTTAGCTTCAAGCTGTTTAACGGCAACCCCAACGCCAATGCTAAGCCAGCGCTAAATCAACTATAGCGTCAACTTTTGAAAGTTGGCACTATCCGCCTTTTCTTGTAGTACGTTTTACATTTATATGAAGCAACACAGGAATAGACTATGCATGGCTATATATTTTGTTCTATTTTCTTTAGTTATATTATTTTTTACATAACTAAAATGTAATATTGATAACATTTTTACCCTTTTCCTGTTTTTTTTTACTTTTAATATGGCACCAAGTATAGATTAGAACCGATATATATTTTGTTTTAAACACAAGACTAAATAATGCATAACTCTATAAACTTGCGTATATAGTATTTCTTAATTAAATATGTAGATCTAATTAAGAAAGACAATTCCCTCATTGTTCATAAGGTGGCTGATTTATTTAGCGTGGTAGATATGATATTCTTTCTTTTATTATTCAGTGGTCGGCAAAGAACAAAGTCAGTGCTCGTATTGGCCCGGAATTAAACATGGTCTACCATTGTTGCTGCTTATACTATAAATTAATGCAACGTTCACATTAGTTTTCTTCATAAGAAATTTATGCAAAATAATTCAAGTTTCCTTTTACTTGCTCATGGACCTTGTGCCAATTTCTCTCTCCCAGAGCAATAAACTATAACTCAATTCCAACAATTCTTTGACTAAAAAAAAGGAAAAGAAAATCAACTATTCTAGTGCCATCGCCGCTCCATGCTTTCCCTGAGTCAATGTCAACAATTCGAGAGAAAAAAAATAGATGTCTTAGTTATGCTCTTTTTTATTTACTTACTAAGGTATTCCACCATAGACACCGCTCATGAATTGAATCTTCAACTAAATGCTTAAGAGGCGCAGCTATTTTCCAACTATGTTGGACTTTGGTTCTAAGTAATGTTCTAAAAGGCTAACCTGATATAACATATTAATTTAGAGCATAATGTTCACATGTAAGAGGTGCTTATTTGATCAACAAAGAAGTTCAGTGAATCTTAATTGGAAAGTGAGCTTAATGACTAATGCACACAACAAACATATTATGGAAGAAACCTACTTTACATCTAACTTATAACGTTCAGGGTGTCACCAACTTTTGGGCTTCCCCCACAATGTACATATAGAACAATTCCTCACCCCCTCCAACAAGTCATTTACCTTCCCCAGACTCGATCAAGGACCTAAGGGCTAAGTATTTTGGGAACGCATGTCTAACACCAGTTGAACTGTAGCTATTTGAAGGATTTATAACTCATTTCTTGCAAGCACATTAGATTATGTTATGGGAAAGGAAGGCACAGTTTGATATTATGTGATAGGAAAAGAGGGGGAGAGTGAGCAAGAGAGAAACTGTATAACAGAAAAAAGTTTAATATGTTGTATGAAAGGTTTAGGATATTCAAAATTCAGAATTGAAATGATATAGAAGAGTAGGTTCAAGACACACAATATTGAAATGAAAGGTGGAACTTGAGTTGAGGTTCAAAACTGTTTATAGAAGGGCTAAACTCATTTCTTTCGAGCACAGCTTTAATTATGCTGTCAAATTCGTAAGACAGAAGTTTAACTAATGGTCAATTGTCCAGCCATCTGAATAAGCTGTCAATTTCACAAGACAGAAGAAGGCTAACTTGCCCTGATTGATAAAAATTCGAAAGAGAAAGATTCATTGAATCATTATCTGCAACTTTGCTTTCATGTACGCAAAAAGGGAAACTATAAACCATCACATATCCAATAACTTCAGTCTAAAAAATTATGAATTACTAGATCAATAATGTATAGAGTAATTAAATTAAATGCTTATTACATAAATATCATTCTATGAAAAAGAAAATCACTAAATGTTATTTTGTTAATATCTCCCGCCACCTACTGGTGCAAAAATTCCCAATAAATATCGTCAGATCTCAGATCAGATGTATATACAGAAAAGAATCAGCTACTCTATCATCAGTCAACTCCTTCTTCTCTTGTACTAATGAAACTTCAAGTATAGTGCTCCAATTTGATTAGCATAACACTGGTATCATCCATAGAACCTCGCGAACCAGCCAATTCTACGAGCTTTTTACAGGCCAGCAATGGTTGGAGTTTGTTGTTTCCTACGCAAAGAGGACGAGCAAGATCTACTGCTTCCTGATTACTAACCTGAAACAACAATGAGAAAGAGAATCTTGTTTAGTGAATCTTTCGATGCTTGAGCAACAATATTCTGCAATACTTCTTAAAAAGAAACCAGAACTATTGCATAGGTCTTATACCTTATCCCATAATCCATCTGAAGCTAATATTAACAAGTCATGTTCAGGTTCAATTTTGACAACTTTGGTCTCAGGCTCTGCCGTCACCCATTGCTTAAGGTGCCGATCGCCTATGCTCCTAGACACAGCTAGAGATCCCTGGATCCGCCAAACACCGCGGCATAAATCAACATAGCCACCCTACAAGACAAAATCCAATGCTTTAGGACCCCAAAAAAAAAACCAATGCCAAACATGCTGTTTTATAGATAAATCACAAATCAGCACCATGGTCAGAACTCAGAAGCTTACCAGGGTCTCAATTCTTTCCCTTTCATCTTCCCTTGAAGGTCTGTGATCAGATGTTAGGGCCTCAGCCACACCTCCTCTGCTAATGACAGCACGGCAATCACCGGCATTGGAGACAACTAGATTACCATTCCTAATCAGTGCTGTTACAGAGCAAGATCCACCATTGAGATCCTCTTTTAAGAAATCAGAATCTGTGTTCAGGTAACCGCGCTTTACCGCCTCCTCTACATCAGCATCATCTCTATTGATCACCTCATCCAAGACATTCTTTTCTAAGTTAGTTGCGGCAAATTCTGCAGCTTTCGCACCTCCGTGCCCATCAAATATGCCAAAAAAAGCCTGCCATGATCATAAAACAAGGTAGCATGTTGTTAGATTTTATTCAACTCGAATCCAAGCAGTCAATGAGCATGAAAAGCTAGGGCATATTCAGCAAACCTCAATAAGCAACACATTCATTAAACCTTTTCCTAATTTCTCTGTTTCAACTATCCATACATATCAAATGAATTAATTCAAGCTACCACATAATTAATCACTGAAACAACTTCATAACTTAAAAAAAAATACTCAAACATACATAGGCTTCATTTTTCTCTTCACCCATAATCGATAAGAAAGTTTCAGAAGAACATACAATTTGAGAGTTTTCCTAGCATCTGAATTTTCAAGCCAAACTATGTAAATTTATCAGAATTTTCCATATGCATCCATAAAATTCATGAACAAAGCCACCCAGGAAGAAAGAAAAAAACACCTCACAATTCCTCAAATTCTCCAAACAATTCAATTCAATCAGACCCAGATCAAATTCAATAAGAAAGCATCAAATTTCCACAACCCCAGATCCTAGAAATACACCATAACCCCAATCGGCCAATCATAGACAACCTCAAACCCAAAATATTAGTTTTTCCCCCAAATTCGGGAAATTAGGGTAAAATTTCTTACCAGATTGTGTTCTCCGCGTAGATTATCCCCAGCAGTGTAACGATCCTCCATGTACTCCCTCCTTCCCCTCTTGCAGTACACAGAAAACCCATCCCCCTCGGCCTCCACATCGTCACGCGCCGCCGCGGAGGGCGTCGGCGGAACCCCAAAAGTGAGAGAGCTAACGGGTATGTCAAGCCTTGTAGGCCTCTTCCTCTTCAAAACGGTGCCGTTGGGCGATGTAGAGGATGAAGGGGGTGCAGAAGATGAGGAGAAAATAGTGGGGGGTTTGGGAAGGCGAAGGCGAAAAGGGGAAGAAGGGGATGAATTAGAAGCAGCAGCAGCAGAAGGCGAAGAGCAAGACGACGCCGTAGAAGACGCAGATGGCTTGAGGTGAGAGAGCGTGAGGGAGAGGGATTCCGGCGAGGAACTGATGATGGAGAAGAGCGAGGACGACGGTGAGAACACCGGCGAGTTGGAAACTGCGACGGAGCAAGACATGTTTTTTTTTTTCTTCAGTCAAAATTCAAACGTTGGAATTGGTCTTGTTGTGTTGTGTGGTTTTCGGTTTCTGTTGTATGTATTGTATTGTACCGTTGGTTCATATAAGTTATAAGAGAGAAGAAAGAGAAGAAGAGGAGGTATTTAAAGGAGAGAGGAAGAGAATATGCTGATTGGAGTCAGTGTGGGACCCTGTTTATTTGCGTGTTGCTTGCGAGGCATGAAGCATATAACACATTGCACACAGCTATCACACTCAATTATAAAACCGTCCTTTGACCAACGTTTTTGTTTGCCCACTCTTTCTATCTACAAAAAAACTCTAATTTGCCCTTTATGACTCCATGTCATATCCATTCTTTTTTTCTTTGGATATTGTTGTCAGTGTGTAAAAAACTGTAAATAATTTGGTATTTGTTTTGGTCAAAGAAATTGTTATAAAGTGAGTAGAAAAATTAATTAGGGATGTGTATACTATATAAAGTGAGGTCTATGTGAGAGGTGTTTTTTAACGTAATTTATTAAATACCTTACTTCAATTCTTTCATTCATGAAATTTTTATGCAAAGATTCATTCTAAAGAAATTGGCATTTGTTTTGGTCAAAGAAACGTAATTATATACCTTGGCATTTGTAATTTTGGTCAAAGAAATTGTTATAAAGTGAGTAGAAAATTAAGAGTGTATGGTAATATTATAAAGTGAGGTCTATGTGAGAGTTGTTCTTTAAGGTAATTTTATATATATATATATATATACCATACTTCTAATTCTTTCATTCAAAAAATTCATTCATGGAACTTTTATGAAAAGAATTCATACTAAAGAGCATTTTTATTTTCTATCTTTTTAAACTTACTTTATTGTTTTGTTTGTTAAAAGAATAATTAATGCTTTCTTTGTAATGATAATAGTTGAATTTTCTTATTAGTAAACAAAATATCCTGGTCATGACCAAGATATAACTAATTCATGACATGGGAAGAAAATCTAAATATTTAATATTATTTCAATAAGTATTGCAAATTAGTCAAAAACAAATCTATTAAAAATAACTAATTGCAAATGCAGTACATTCTTTCCAATGTATCATTGTTATAATAGTTCAAAACAAACAAAGACTATAATAATAAAAAATAAAATAAAAGAAGAATGTGTAAGAAATTTGATAGAAAAGTTTATTAATTTTTTTTAACCACTTGAACATCCTCATTGAGTCACTCATATTTAGGGATGGAAATAGTTAGCGGCTCGTTAGAGGCTTGTGGCTTGACCCATTTAATAAAAAGTTCAGGCTTATACTTTTTTAATAATTTGATAAAAAAATGTTTTTTAAGAAGTCTAATTTATTAAAAGACCCGAACTCTAGTTATCAAAAATATCTGTTTAGTTTGAGGCCGGTCTGTTTACGTAATATTATTTTTGTAAATAATATAAATAAATATGATATATCATTTTAATTATTTTTTTAAAACTCATAGTATAATATTATTTTGTAAAAAGGCAATGATATATAGAAAGAAATATTAGCTCGTTGGCCTCTTTTTTTTTTCAAGCGTGTTGGTCTCTTAAGGAGGGTATTTTCTATAAATTGGACTTGCAAACAAGCTAGTATGTCATGTCAAGTCACAGGTCAGACTTGTCCCGCGAAATTAGAATACAGGTCAGACTTAGGTCACACAAAGTCTGGCTTCACCTATTTCCACTCTTAACATATTCGAGTCGGATAAACCTATCTCTATCAAACATTAATTTATCTCATAGTGTATTTTAGATTATAAAAAAGTAAAAATCTAGTTATTAATTAATAAGCCCTTCTGTTTGGGATATGGTGACGGTCTCTCCCAACAAATGATTTTCTCGAGATTCAATTTTGTGATATCACCCTTACAAATATCTAACTTACCTATCACAATACCAACACGTTGTTAGTAAATTTTAAATTTATATATATGTACGTATATTTTATCATAATTTTAATCAAATACAATATGAGTTCTAATTCAATTAGATTCAGTTTGAATTTCTGAAGAATGATATAGTGTGTGTGTTTGATTTTCTGCTTTCTTGAATATAAATGGGAAACACATATAAAAAAGCTAAGGTTATGTCATGTTAACTTATCTAGATATACATTGAATTCAACTAAAAATGTGAATTCAAGGAAAATATGAAAACATATAATAATAGAGTAATGAAATACATAGGAAGATTTGCATGAATTACCACGAGAGTTGGTAACTTTATATGGTGTTAAATCTTATTTGAATGTTGACTCTAACGCGGGGTCTCTTAAGAAAATACTTAAATAAACAAACGAGGTTAAGAATGTGAGTTTTGGTGTGGGAGAGTATAGACTGGGGAAAGTTGTAAAAATAGAAATAGAAGAAGGAAAATATAAAAAAGTGTAAGTGTGTGACTAAGGTCTTGGCTTGTGTATGAAACGAGTGAATTGAAAGGAAAATAGAAATATTATAACTTATAAGTGTTGAAGGAGCGTTTTCTGATTTGAGCTTTGACTTAAACCACTGAAATAGATTTTGTTAATTATTTTTTGTTATTGTTTTGATTGGGCCAGCTATGAGGTGTAGGGCCCAGCATGTGATTCAGAAAGAGACAGAAAAATAAATAAAAATAGAAAGAGGAGCAGGTTCTGCGAAGTTACCGTTATGGCGAGGGAGGGCACACACGTTATTTAGCAGTATTAGCTTACTTGGCATGATGACCGTTAGCCATTTAATTCCCAACGTTAACAGGAGGGCAACGGAGTGCTGTGAGTGTTCTGGGTATCGGTCATTCTAAGACGGCTTTTACCTTAGCAGCATCTAAGGTAATAATAATGGTGTGGCCTAAGTAGTTTAACTATGGGAATAGTGAACTCACATTTTGTCAACATAAAATTGGTTAGGTAATAATAATTGCAAGATAATGCTAAGATGATCTAAGTTGGTTGTGAAATCTAGGTTGTAAATTAGTATGTCATCAAAAAATACCAGAACGAAGCGGCAGAGGCATGGCCTGAGCAAGTCATTCATGGTTGATCGGAAGGTTGAGGGAGCATTGGTCAGCCCAAAGGGCATGACCAGAAACTCGTAGTGGCCATCAACGGTTCTGAAAGTCGTCTTGTGAGTGTCCACCGGTGCTAGGCGTATCTGGTGGAATCCGGACCGTAAATCGATCTTTGAAAAGATTGAGGATCCGCCCACTTCATCCAGTAATTCATCTATGGTGGGAATTGGGAAACGGTCCTTAACCGTAATAGAGTTAAGACTCTTATAGTCAACACAAAATTGCCAAGAGTCATCTTTCTTCCGTATAAGTAGTACTGGTGATGAGTATGGGCTTTGGCTTCCTTTTGGGAGTGGGGGTAGCGGTACAATCAGACATTGACTGGGGGTGTGTTGGGAAGCAAGGTGATATGATGGTCATAGGTTCTAGGAGGGGGTAAACCATGGGGTGTAGCAAAAACGAGTGCAGATGATTGTAATAGGTCCCATAGCTCCTTGTTGGTTTCTGGCAGGCAATCAACCAAATTGTGTAATGTCAAGATTGTATGTTGTGCAGCTTCCTCTTGCTTGTTGACCAATGTTACAATATGTATTTCTGAGACTGACTATGTGTTGACCATTCTGCAGAGGTGATTAAATGAGGCACGACTAGGAGGCTGCAAGGGAGAGCCCACGAGGGTGCATGGTTCACCGTTGAACTGAAACGTCATACATGGAATCGAGAAGTCAGAAACAATTGTGCCCAGTGGTTCGAGCCAGTCCAAACCTAGAAGAACGTCACCTCCTTGAACATCCAGGAGGTAGAAATTCACACTGAAAAGTTTGTTTGCCATGTGTAATTATGTGTTTGGACAGAACCCTTGACAATAAATATAGGCTCCATTCCCTACCATGATAGGGAAACTTGGGACTTGTTGAATTGGCAACCAAAGATAGTGTGCTAGACAAGGCTGCAGGACATTGTGGGTGCTGTCGGTGTCGACAAGCACAGCCACTGAGCGACCCCAAATGTAACCGGTGAACGTAAGAGTTTTGGGAGAAGGCTTCCCTTGCAATGCTTAATCTGACAATTGGAAGTGTATTTGCTCCCCCTCTTCAGCCTATGTAAAATCATAATCGAGGTGCTCGTCCGAAGATGGGTCGGCCAAAACAGTGGCAGATTGCTCAACATCATCAGTGGCAAGTAAGTAAAGGAATTGTTTATTTGTTGACATCAATGGCCAAAAGTGCATTTCTCATCACACAATTATAACACAACTTTAAAGCTCTTCTCTCTAGCATTTGGGTTGGTGTGAGTCGTTTTATGGGGATAGGGTTGGGGGATTTTGGTTGGAAAGATGGAGTGTGGGTGGGGTGTTGGGGTGTATATGTGTGTGTGGCAGTAACTGGGTAAGAAGAAACTGGGCGAGGGAAACGAGGGGGCAGCAGTTTGGTGTCTTTTTGTTTTGATTCCACTAATTTTGCCAAACCTATGGCCTGTGAAACTGAATATGGTCTAAGGATAGCAAGTTCTTTGTTTATTTCAGGGTTTAAACCAGACAAGAAACAATTAAGTAGTACCTGAGGAGCCAATCCCACCACTTGATTAAAGAGCTTCTCAAACCGTGTTTGGTAGTCTGCGACTGTAAATTGATGCTTTAGCTTGAAGAGTTCTTGCTGGTGGTTTTCGTATGCCGAGGGGCCAAAGAGGACAGTGAGAGCGCGTTTAAAATCGCCTCAAGAAGAGAGCTGACCATTGTTGAACATCCATTTGAACCAACTCAAAGCATCCCCTTTCATATAAATAGACATCAGTTCTAATCTTTGTTGAGGAGGTGACTGGTAGAGTTGGAAATACTGCTCAGCTTGAAAGAGCTAGTCCAATGGGTCAGAACCTTCGAATGATGCTAGCTGGAGTTTAGGAGGTCGTGGGGCTTGTTGGGTAGGGTTAGTGGGTGTTGGCTGAAAAGTGAACCCTGGAGGTGGTCGCAGAAAGGAAGAAGGGGGCTGAAATGGGGGTGGTTGTGGGGAACAGAGGGTTGTGGAATAGAGAGACCTCCTGTTGCTGAGAAAGAGCTTGCAACTTAGCTTCTATGGCAGCCAAAAGCTCTGTTGAATCAGAAGAGGGAGGCATGGTCAAGGTGATAAAAGCACCAAATGGAAGAGGGTTGGTAAATCCTAGCATAAAATCTCACGCACAAAGAACAAGGTAAGAGAAAGAAAATCAAAACTTGGAAAATAAACTCTTCATTAATATTCTGGTACGTACACCACAGGTGTTTGCAATAGATATAGACAGAAATAAATAGGTGGCAGCCAACTATTGGAAAGGGAAAATTTCTAAAAGTAATAATATAGATCCTGTAGTAAATATTCTTAATGACTAGCTATCGATGACCCACCGCTATCACTTATATGGCTCATATCTTGCAGGCCTCTTGATCTTTCTTTTGGGCCTTGAAGAAGTCTGGTCCACCACTGGAATTGGGTCGAGCCTGCTACCATATTAGTTTATGCCTTTTATGAAAACTTTATAATTTCTTCATTCGCATTCATCATCACCATCACACTTGCAACTCATTGTCTGCTACTAGAAACTAGCAACTAGAAACTCCCTCCCTTATAACAGTTCCAACTTACGACTTTTATTATTGAAGGTTTTCAATTTTCTTAAAGAGGAAAAATGTGAATTAACCCTATCAAATTTAGTTTACAAGCGACTTAGTCATCGGTCTTTAAGAGTTGTTTTTTTACATGGTATTCTTATAGTCGACAGTCATAAAACTAATTTCTCGTGATTTGGAGATTACGTTAAGTGAGTAAGGGGCGAGCTGCCAGAGGAGATGTTACGTTCACTCGAATATTGAAAAAGACCGAGTTTTGATTTCTTCTCTTGTTCTAAGCTCCGTCTCCCAGAGTTTGGGCTAAGGCGTTCGAGGAGAACTGAAGTACAACATTCAACCTATCCTGATAAATGCACATTCGAGGTCCAAAGAGGAAAGTTCTTGGGATTCATGATCATGGGTAATGGAATTGAAACAAATCCTAATAAATTACTAACATTATTGATATGAAAAGTCTGGCATCGATTAAGGAGGCACAAAGGTTGATGAAGAGAGTAGTTGCTTTGTCTCAGTTCTTGCCATGCTTCAATTTTCAGTGTTTGCGTGTAAATTGAAAAGTGGGTCGAAAAGGAGCCTCTGGCTACCATTGCTGCTGAAAAGGTGAAAAAAATTTATTGGAACAACAGAATTTGCCGATTATGTTTTTTTGAAAATTAATGCATTCTGAAAATTGAATGCAACTTCTGGTTGCTACGATACTGGTCTTATCATGTAGTGAGGGTGAAAGTTGAAGATTCTCAGTCAATGATGATATGTGGATCTTCATCTTCAAACACTTTCGTTTTTCTATTAGATTATATCTTGAATTTCAAAATAATTATTCAAAACTAGTGAAAATGATTATGTTCTCGGAGTGAGATAGTATAGGAGAGAAATAATGTCATTATAATATTCAGAGAGAAATTCCCCCTTTTTACATGAGTCCCCTAGTAGCTATTTATAGGGGAGGGAGTCATAAATGTCATTAATTCTAATAGGCCTATGGGCCTCAATAATCGGGCCCAACAGATTACAAATTCTCACCCCCTTACATTACGAATACACCCCTAAAGTAACCTGAGCCGCCCTACAGGCCAACTGGGCCGCCCTACTGCAAGACAAGGGCGCTCGCCCAGTCCTGCAAGACAAGGGCGCTCGCCCAGTCCTGCAAGACAAGGGCGCTCGCCCAGTCCTGCAAGACAAGGGCGCTCGCCCAGTCCTGCAAGACAAGGGCGCTCGCCCAGTCCACAAGCCCACAAGACACCAAGCTTGAAGTATGAGAGCGAAGTGTGTCTTCATAAGTCTTCATGGCCCGCCACCGGGGGAAGGTGCTCGCCCGGTCCACAAGCCCACAAGACACCGAGTTTGAGGCACGAAGATGAAGTGTGTCTTTAGAGAGTGCTTTCCATGGAATTCCAACCGACGCTTCCTTTGGGCGGTCATCCCTATAGAACTTGCCTCGTTAAAACCTTCCTATGAAAAACCCTGTGGGATAAAAACCTAGTGAAGGAAAAAGAGTACAACATTCTATAGAGAAATGACTCGCCTAAGGCATGGGCGCGGAGGGTAAATATGTCGCCAATCCTAGCATGAAAATGTGAGTGAATGTGACTCTGGGTGGGGTCGACATGCCGAGTGTGGAATGAAGTGATCATCATGTCAATTGGAGCCGCCAGGAAGAAGGCTTTCGTCCCAAAGGAGTTTCCGCCAGCCCACAAGTCCAACTAAGCTCCGAAAGTATGAAACAGCTCGCCATACTGCAACTTAATCGCCAATCTAGAAAGTGTAAATCTAATTGGAGAATCGCTCGCCAGGTTGGGCTGGGGTTACTCGCCCAACTGGGCCAATATTTTGAAAGAAATAAAGTTTGAGGGCGCCTCTAGGCCATTGTTTTGAAGAAATAAAGTTTGAAGTCGTCACTGGACCATGGTAAAAGTATGCTTCTAGGCCGCCACTGGACCATTGTTGCATGCATGGTTTCCGCTCGCGTAACGAGACTTAATCACATGGCTCTTCTAACGAGGCTTTGTGGCTTGGGCTTACGCAATTTGGGGCGGCCAAGGCTTTATAAGTCATATAGTGACCCGCGCACCCTGTTTTGTGTCGGTTGTCATATTTGAGGCTTCGCTCAGTGAGACTTTTTTGCCCATTGGGACTTTGGTACTTGATTTAATCAAGGCATTGGCTCGCATGGCGAGGCTTTTTCTCGGTGAGACTTTTGGCTTGGATCCCACTGGCCACTGGGGTCGCCCAAGGCTTAGCTCAATGATAGTGCTCGATTTAATTCGATCAAGGCTGGGCTTTCTTCGCCGTATGCACCAGAGTCACGCGCGCCCCCGGTAGACTTCTGTGGCGACCTTCAACACCCTCCCTGCGAACGGGGTAAGGACGCCAAAGATTAGGGGGTTATAAGCCCCTTGGCCTACTGGAAGCAGCTTTTGTTCTCCTTTTCTCGGCGTCTCAAGTTCTCCTTCTCTTGGTGTTCCATGCGAACGTCCGTGTCGAGCCCCACCCTGCGCAAGGTGAGGACGCCAAGGATAGGGGGTATTACTCCCCCTTGGTTGCATGGAAGCATGTATCCTGCATGAAAGAAATATAAAGTAGTACCCCAAGAAGGGGGTTTTCATTAATCCCACGACAGTCTCAACCCAAGCGACCTCACGACCATCTTGCCCCACGCTCTGCCTAACCTAAACTACTTCCTCGAGCCCATGCCCCACCTTTTCCCTCGCCCTAACAACCTTTGTACTACCGTGGGATTATAAGAAATCGCCAATCGTCTCAAAATGTGAAAACATGTTATTGAATCAAAACTCATACAAGATTTATTGTTTACAACAAAATAAAACTTAGCAAAACCTTCTAATCGCCAGGATCCCTAGATTGGGCGGCTAGGAAGAACCCTAGCTTTCTCATCCTCGTTTTGGCATGTCAAGAGCATCTCTCGCCCGCCTATGGTCGTCGTCCTCCTCTTCTAGGATGAAACTTTGCACTCTTGCCCTTAACTCTTCCATATCACGTGGCGGGCGCTTGCTCAACTTGTTGTTCAGGGTACCCACCCTTAAACCTTGTTTAAAGGCGGCGACACATATCTCTTGTGGGGCGTACTCAATTTGTACAATGATTCCATTGAATCATACCATGTAGCGCTTTAAAGTTTCCGCTGGCTCTTGGCATATGTTGAATAATGCGGCCGTTGTAACCTTCAGTGGCCTGCTTGCTGCAAAATGTGTTAGAAATTGATACGCAAAATCTTTAAAACCTGTTATAGAGTGCAGTTGCAATTTCGTACACCATATCAACATCGTTCCCCTAAACGTTGATGGGAACAGGTGGCATCTCAAAGCCTCAGACACCTGACAAATTGCCATCTTTACGACGAAACTTTGCAAATGCTCCTTTGGATCAGTGTCGCCTGAGTAGGTTTCCAGTGTTAACTTTTTCAGCACGTCTGGTACGGGGGCCACGGCGACCGCCTCTGAAAAGGGATTAAAGTTCACCACCACTTCGAATTCTCTCAAGCTCGCCTGAACGTGTCCCTTTGTTGTTGCAGCAATTCCATTTGTGCTTGGAGATATTGGTTCTACTGCTGTGCGGCATCAAGAGCACCACATACCCTGTTCCATTCCCTAATGGAAATGTTGAAGGGGGCGTGCCGGGGCGCGCCACCACCTGTTGCTATCGTGTCCGGGTGTTCGAGGTTAGGATTCCGCGTTGGGGAAGGAGACGGTGAAGGTGTATCTGTCACCACTCGTACTCCCCCTCGCCCGCGGCCGCACCCTCTTCTCGTGTTGCCTGACATAGCCTCCCCCCTCGTGATAGTGGGAGTTAGTTTACCTCTCCCCACAGACAACACCAAATGTTCTCAGAGTGAGATAGTATAGGAGAGAAATAATGTTATTATAATATCAGAGAGAAATTCCCCCTTTTTACATGAGTCCCCTAGTAGCTATTTATAGGGGAGGGAGTCATAAATGTCATTAATTCTAATAGGCCTATGGGCCTCAATAATCAGGCCCAACAGATTACAAATTCTCACCTTTTTACAATACGAATACACCCCCTGAAGTAACCTGAGCCGCCCTGCAAACCAACTGGGCCGCCCTATTGCAAGACAAGGGCACTCGCACAGTCCTGCAAGACAAGGGCGCTCGCCCAGTCCAATATAGATCCCTGATGCGCTAGCAGGTTGCTCTGTTTTCAGAATTTTTGTGCATCCAAAAGTTAATTTCAAACCAGTATCTTTATTTAATCCTATTATTGATTTTTCATACCACTATAATTTTCATATTAAACTAAAATGCATTATTTATGCATTGAACAAAAAGAAAGTCCAAACATTAAAAAGTAGAAAGTGTGAAGGAACTTTCACAATCAGACGGTTAAGGCTTCAGAAATAGAAGTAAAAGTTGTTACATTTTATTGGAACAGCTACTTGGTGCAGTTGTTGGATGTCCTTTGGTATTGTTTTTTCTATGAAAAATTGCTCCATGTGTGAGGACTTTGCAGAGGACTTGCTCCATTGCTAACAATATTGAAAAGCAAGACCAAAAACTAGAAATTGCTAATGGTAAGCTAAAGATAAGAAGCTTAGAATCCATAAATTTAACCATGGTCTTGGCTACAATGGCCTTATAAATAGGATACTTCTAAAGAATATGTTATTCATAAAAGATAACTTGGAAAAGAAACAAAAACAATAAAAAAACCTCATGCCTACTTCAAATATGTAGCTAGCAAAGTATTTACTATATTTCAAAATATATATGTTGTTGATTTGAACGTAATTTAAAATTTCATTTACTGATGTTACATTTTAGGTGAAAAACTCTTATTTAAAATTGAATTTTATTAAAGAGAATAATTGATGAAAATTATGACAAGTGTAAAAATATAATTAATGAGAAATTAAAACAAACTAATATTTAAAAAGGAGTAGTAATTCTTAGCTCTTGGCCTTGTGCAGTCTTAATTCCACTTAGCTTTTGAGTTGGTTGTTCTTTTGACACGACTACTATCTATTCAAAGTTGTAAGGACATCTTCTCAAGCAACAAGGTTCCAGACACTAGCACTTTATTGCATTCATTGCATGATTAGTAATTTAGGCTATATTTGATTAAGAAGAGAAAGAGAGAATAAAGAACGAGAGTAGAGAGAAGATGCAAAATTTGTGCAGATATGTTAGCTTTGGTAGATTTGTATTGTCAACTTTGCCTTCATCTGAGCTGATCCAGCTTTTGGCACCAAATCAGTACTATTATACTGGTGCAGTGTAGTTGTCTCTTTTAATTTCTTTGATTCAAAAATACATGAAGTATATATATTAGTGTAATTGTTGATTTATTTAAAGCACCATATTTTGCCACTTACAAAAATAACACCGTTAATATTATCAATAATATTAAAATATTTAATTTAATTGATTAATATACCATCTAATTTTTTTTTATTTCATCATACAAAAAGAGGACAGGATGAAGTATGTTTAGAAGAGGCTAATCTGTAATAAAAAAAGAGGCTATTCTGCAGTTAATTGCTTCTTCTGATGCAGCGTGTGACAATTTTTTATTGTCCCATTCTATCTCAGTATCAATTTGCTCCAAGATTTTCTGTTTGGATTCACATGGTTCCAACAAACCAAAAAGAACTTTGCTCATGGATACAACCCATTTTTTCCAAACATGCATGTTGTTGGATCTTGTCCAAGAGCAATCTTTTAGAGCACAACATCAACAAATTGGCTTTGGTGGTAACCAAGGCCTCTCAGGGTCCTCTTCTGGTTCATGTGCGCTATCTGTGAGACTCTAAAACTCTCTACTGGTTCGTGCGCGCTATCTGCAAAACTCTTCATCGGCATGATCAAGAATGACTCGCTAAATGCTTTTAGGATGCTAGAATCCCCCTCTTTTGTGGTTGCATTTGTAATATATATTTTTAATATTGTGAAAACATTAATCCGTAATTCTTAACGTGTTCCATCATGTTCAAAACAGTGAAAACAATTATTTAAAATAGCAACATAAAATCAGATTATAATGCATAAAACAATAAGCTAAATAATTGTAAGAAATAATATCTTTCATGTTATTCATAGCATGTTTCAAACTAATTTCAATCCATTTTGCAAATTACGCTTATTACCGTAAACGCTTACTCTAGCACATACAAAACCAAGAACCATAAAACAGTGAAGTATAAAACAAAACACTTAATAATCGCAAGAAATAATATCTAAACATAAAACAGTGACCTTGGTCTAAGATATTTGTATTAGATTTTACTGTCGATATTTTAAATAATTAAACGATATCATACTACATAAAACAATAGAAAATTCAAAAACATCATCAGTATGGAAAATTTATTCTCATCCACAGCAAATTTTGCTGTGTAGGAAGGTGTCCTAAGATTTTTCCAATTTCATCACATGATGTAAGATAATGTGACCGGAAATAAAGAAAGGAGATTTGAATACATTCTCATTGTTAAGGAATCAAAAGAATTAAACACTCTTACGGAATACTGAGAGATACGAGAACAAAGGACACATTTTCGCAGTTATAAAACACCAGCATATAATTAGCTATCTGCCCCCAATGACTAAATTCTCAGCATAATTGAAAACTACAGCACTGAAAATGTTGGCTCAGAAGCTAATTTGATTTACCATCACACATAATTACATCAGATCAAGTGTTGGATTATATATTTTGCTTCATCCTCACCTACAAAAGTTACTATACTTCTAACCTACCTAGAATTTAAACTACTATTGTGGGTCTTAAAGAACCCTAAAATCTTAATAAAACCAAAACAATGGCTTGGGGATTCAAAACAACATAATCATCATAACTTCTTATATAAAATCCTAAACAAAATTCACAAATTTTGATCAACAAAAAATCATAAATTTCGTTCCCCGACGTCCAAATGCAGCATCGAAATTGCAGCATCGGATAGCGAGGGGAACACAACTCTCAGCTTCAATTAACCATTGCCAAACACAACTAAAAAGGTGCAAGCAAAAACCTCATTTAAATCTGAAGCCATCATGAATTAACATCTAATTGCAAATCAAACAACACAAAGTAAAAACCACAAAGAAACAAATTTCCAACCTGAATTAATAACTACGATTAAAAAATGCAAAAAATTGGAAGAAGCACTATAAAACTCAGTCCCTTAGATGTTCATAATGTTTGCGATCATACCCGCAAATCATTACAGGTCTGTAGGCTCATCACAGTGAAAAATAGCGCAACCCCATTAACTCAATCATCATAAAAACGCAAACCCATCAATAAAAAAAGAATCTTTGTGAGAAAATTTCATATAGTTGTTCCTTTGTTCACTCAACCAACGGAAAAAGGGGTTGCGAGAGAGATAAGAAAAAAGAACAACACAAATGGCTATTGCTTCAAGGGAACGAGTCGTATGGGAATGGAATAATCCTCACCGACCAGATAAAGAAGCATGGTGCATTCCAAATTCAAACGCAGAAGTGTGACAGATGAGAAGGATTGAAATTGGAAAACCCTAATTTCATAAGAAGAGGGTAAGAATGAGAGATTACAAACTAGACGGCGCATAGGTTAATGTTTGTGGGTGATGAATATATAGAATGCGTGATGGATTGATCGGACGGCTAGTATTAGATATCAATGATCGAACGGCTCATTTTGTTACTTTGAATTTGATGGGAAGAAAAGTTAACCCTAACGGCTTGTTCTAGTATGGCCCAAAGAAAATAAAATCTAGACTGACCCAACAAAAAAAAGGTGGATTTATTGCACATTTGATATAAAAAAAGAGTGGCTTAGAATTTGACAAATAAAATCAACACACCCTAATTTCAAGGTATTTTTTTACACTAAATCTGCACTATTCATGGAGTGCATAAGAGAGAATTTTCACTGTTCATATTTTGTTACTTATCACTTTTTAATAGGGATGAGCAGAAAAAACCCACCGACCCGAAACCGCCTGAAAATACAAGTCTACAGTCGGGTCGGGTCGGGTCAACGGTGAAGTCGTAGTGAACAGGCGGCTGTAGGCGGTTAAACACGGTCGGAATGGGTGGTGGTTTGGTGTTCCAGCGAGACCCGACCCGAGCCGTGGTTCCTTACTTACTTCCAGGCTGTTTCTGTGGCTCCTTACTTCCTTATCTAGAATCTGACTTGTAGCCAATAAAACAAGGCTTCAGCTTATCTGAAATCTAGTTTAATAATATAATATTATGCTGGCGGACCCCACCTCCCAAGATATTGTAAAATAATCATGTTTTTACATTTTAATTTCAAATTTTAATCTTTTTACTTTAACCTATTCACTCATTCACCATTTCACCTCATCTCTCCAATCTCCATCACCGTACACTGATCACTCCGTGCCTCCGTCTCCACTCTCCAGCACCATGTCCTTCTTCTAACTTCACCATGCCCTTCGTCTTCGCCTTGCCCTTCGTCTTCACCATGCCCTTCATCTTCACCATGACCTGGTTCTAGAGATTTTGAGAAGCACAAAACCCTAGCCGCCATGGACAACCTGTGTTCCACAATGCCTCCCCCAATTCCTCTCTTCACCGCCTGATTCTGCGCCGCCTGCGTCGCCGTCGACCCATCTATTCCACCCTGTTCTCTCTCGCCGTCATTCAACCGATTCATTCCAGGCTCAAGCTCGTAGTGAAGATTTGAAGAACTATTTTGGGTCCTACTTCAAAGTTCAAACGGTATGTACTATTGAGATGGAACCTACAGGGAATTTATTCATGATTGTTTCAGTAGTTTCTATTCGAATAATGTCAAATTAGTGAAATTACGCTGTTATTCCTAGTCTCATTCTACATTGCTGCCACAACTCCTGTTAATTGGTTGAATATTAAAACCTGTGTGAATCAATGTCATAGGCTACTTTGCTGAGCAAAATCTGAATATGAATAGGCCAATGAAACTAGCATATAGGGCTTGGTGTATGCTATTGGCTTTTTGGTTCTCCCTCTGTGAAATACAGAAATAATGTCTTGGTATATGCTATTGGCTTTTTGGTTCTCCCTCTGGTTTTGTAATGTCTTGGTAATACCTTAATGCATGTTTTGCTTCAAGTTTTGAGTAAAGTATTGTATAGGGAATCATGACTTAGCATTGTTTCCTCCTCATCAAGGTTTGATATCGAAGAACAAAAATAAATGGAAACTGTAGTTAGTTACTTGTTGTCATAGAGGCAACTTACTTAGTCCTTGCTAGTTACTACTATGAATATCTTCAGATGTTAAAGTTACATATCTCTTTATGATAATTAGAAATTCATGTGTGCTATCAATTGTAGTATAATGCGAGCTCTTTGTATAAATTAAATTAATCTTAGTAATGTTGTTGATAACTAGGTGTGATTCCATCATACCTGAATTTGTTCTTGCAAATACATATGCACTAAATTAAAAGAAATTACGGAATTTGTTACTGCCATGTCCATTATCAATATTAGTTTCATCAATTTTTAATTCTAATAAGGAACAATTTGTATATATGGCTGAATGATAATTTTAATATTTAAAGAAGGTGTATCATTTGCTGATTCTGGTTTCTTCTGACACAGAAATGGAACAACCAAATCAACACATTACTCCAACACCTATGCCAACTGAAGCAGAAGGAGGTGGTGTTGGTGGAAGTCAACCTCCTACTCAGCAGCAGCACCCAACTTCTACCACTGAAGCTACAATAACTGATCCCACTCCTAAAAAAAGCAAGAGGAAGCGAAGAAAAAATGCGAGTGGGCCTCGGAGGACTTCTGATATATGGGATCACTTCACCATAGTTCCTGAAAATGAGGTATCTGACCCTACTTCAGCTTGTAATTATTGTGGCAAGAGGTATTTATGTCATTCTAAGCTTCATGTTACATCAAACATGTGGTCTCATTTGAAAGTTTGTGAAAAGTATGCATATGCAATCAGTAAAGATCCTAACCAAACAGTCCTAGCATTTACCCCTGGTACAAGTGGAGAGTTGACAGCAGCAAGCCTTAGATATAATGTGGATGCATGTAGGAAGGTTGTTGCCATGTTTGTATTATTAGATGAACATCCCTTCAGGGTAGTTGAGGGTGAAGGTTTCAAGTATCTCGTTAAAATATTGCAACCCTAAATGACTGTCCCTTCTAGATTTACAGTGACTAGGGATTGTTATCAACTCTACCTAGATGAAAAAGTGAGGTTAAGATCATTTTTTAAATCTAATTGCAATAGGGTGGCTCTCACTACTGACTGTTGGACATCAATCCAAAACCTCAGTTATCTAACTCTCACTGCACATTTTATAGATAACGAATGGAGATATCAAAAAAGAATAATTAGTTTTTCTGTTGTCCCGAACCACAAAGGTGAAACTATAGGTAAACATGTAGAAGATATTTTGAGGGAATGGGGGCTGAGGAAGGTTTTTACTCTCACAGTTGATAACGCATCATCCAATGATAAGGCAATAGCATATCTGAAAAAGATAGTGAATAACAAGAGTGGTTTGGTTTTAGATGGGGAGTTATTTCACATGAGATGTTGTGCACATATGCTCAATCTAGTTATTCTATGAGGCTACCAAGATCTTTTCTTCATCAACACATGTGAGTGTGCATTCTACTTTTCATCAATTGGCTTTGATCCATATGGAGCTGAAAAAGTGCTGCAATAGTTCAAACTTTACATTGAGTAAAATGGGTGTGGATATGAAGGAGAAATATGATAAGTATTGGGGCAACATTAAGTCAATTAATAAGCTCCTATATTTTGGTGTTATTTTTGACCCTCGATACAAATTGAGTTATGTAGAGTGGTCCTTTAGTCAAATGTATGGTGACAACCCAAACTTGCAAAATGAAATCTCAACTAGTGTGAAGGATGATCTTTCTAAAATGTACAACTGGTATGCTGCAACACATGAGGAACAAAATAAATCTGGGCAATCATCTCATGGCACCTTGGAGAGGAATGGACAAGGTGCATCATATGATCCTATGGAATGTTCATTGATTTTAGCACGAGCTGATGCTTTTAAGAAGCATTTAAAGGAAAAGAGTTCAATTGACAGAAAAAAATGAGCTTGAGACATAATAAGTGAAGCAAACGTTGAGGGAAATGACAAGTTTGACTTGCTGGTTTGGTGGAAGCAGAATTTTGGCAGATTCCCTATACTGTCTTCCATGGTGAGAGATATCTTTGCTACTCCTGTTTCAACTGTGGCTTCAGAGAGTGCATTCAGCACCGGTGGTAGGGTGATTGATGCATATAGAAGCTCCCTTAGCCTAGAAATTGCAGAGGGTTTGATTTGTGCCCAAAATTGGTTGAGGTCTTCCCTTTACCAGTTCAAAGATCTTGACCTTAGTGAGGAGTGGGAAATTTCTGATAAAATTGTAATAGGTACTGCTGTAATCCTGTTTTTTTTTCTAATTTATTTTATATTATATCATTGTAATTTATAAATGTTAACCAAGTCTTTTATTTTCTTTTGATATGATCAAGAACTACAAGGAGCTATGGGTTCTCAAGGTGTTGGTGGGTCAGCAACAGCTGCTGGAACATCTTCTCAGCCAATGAATATTGGCTGAAAGTTTAATAGAAGCTACAAATTAGAAGAATATATTTTTTAGGTAAAATACTTAATTTGGCAGATTCTATTGAACTAATATACTCTTAATTTTACAGGTGTATGTCTTTTTGCTTTTTGGAGTCATTTGCATGGAAAGTGACTTAGTATAATATAATATTTTGGTATGTTAGTTATGGTGGAACTTGCAAGCATTGCAGATTGCAAGAAATCAGTCTGAATCCATTTTTTGGAGGTTTGTACCAAGTCAAACTAATCATAATTTGATACTTGTTGAGTTTTTGAATCAAGTTTTTCATCCACTCATGCTGTTCAAACTACTTTCAGGTTGAATCACCTTTGTTGAACATGATTTTTTGTTGGAGCAGCAGCAAAGACTAAGGATGGGCACAAATTTGATCACACCATTTAAGTAAATACTCTTACACTTCTATCCTATTTTTGTTTATTTCCTTTCTTCTAATTAGTATATGTTTATTTCTAATAACAATATTGTATGGCTGCATCTATTAGCTTTTTGAAATACTTGGTGGAAAACTTGGAACCTGAATACCTGATGAACAACATGGAAAACATATGTTAATGCCAAACTGGGTAACGATAAGAAGTTCCTTTCTTTTGATTTTGATATAAATTTATACTTGCATGTTTTGAGTAAATAAGTCTTGTGATTTGGTTTGTGTGGTGATCACAGAATTTAATCCATTAGCTTTTTAAAAGACTTGATGGAACCCTTGGATAGACGAATATATGATGAACTTGATGGATGACAAATACTTATCTTATGCCTTTCCAGGTAAAGAAAGTAGATTCTTTCTTTTTAATTTTAAGTATAATCTTGCATGTATTGGATTAAAAGGTATTTTATTTGGTTTGTGTGGTTATAACAAAGTTTAATTGCTTTGAATTCCAATAATAAATTTTAATACATTTAGCTTGCCCCATCTTGCAGGATTTGGTTTGGGAAATTAAAGAGGAGTTGGTTTGGTTTATTCCATTGTAGACATGTTCAAGAGGAAGTTCTAACGATTTAAATTTCCAATCTTTTGAGATAGTTCTTATTTGAAATCTTGACTTTGTAATATACACTCTTGTTAATAACCGGGCTGTTGCTCCTACTCTTAGAGTGATTCAAGACTCAAGTTGTAGTTGCAAGTGGTGTTAAACTTAAACTGACAGATACTATCCAAGTTGTGTTTATGTGGATGATGTTAAAATTGACTCTTATTATTGAGCTTTTAATCAATCTGTTGTGCTGTGTTATTAAAATTAGTTGGTATGTTTAATTGGACTTTTATTGATTTATTAGCTTTTTTGTGGTCAAAATTTATATTGGTCTTTAAATTAGCTTTTCAGATGTACTATTTTTGTTGGGCTTGGTATCATTTACTGTTGTTCAACAAAAAAAAATTGAAAGAAAAAAAAAAACAGCCCACTAAAGGCCCAACCCACCCCAACCGAACCGGCTTAACCTGTTAACCGTATAAAACCGACCCGACCAAACCGAGTTGAACCACGGTCGAAATCGGTCCCTCTTTTAGGCAAGTCGGTTAGGGTTGCTTGGGCTTAATTATACCCGAACCCGAACCGTGCTCAGCCCTACTTTTTAATCTCGCGGGTAGGGGTGGGAATAGGCTAGGCCAGGCTAGGCTTTGCGTAAATAGGCCTGGCCTATTTAAAAAATTTAAGGCCTAAGCCTGGCCTGTGGCCTATCATAGGCTTTTTTATTTTGCTTGGGCCTGGTCTTTTTAAAAGCCTGGCCTGGCCTGGCCTGAAGCCTATTTATAGGCCTATTTTCGAATAAGTCCTTTAAATAGGCCAACAAGTCTACATCTAACCAGTTCAACGTTTAAGCAGGCCAACAAACCTACATATAAATAGGCCAACCATGTTTATCAATTGACAAGTTTCAAAAAGGTAAAATTAATTTTTCTACAAATACCAAAACTGGTGATAGGTTGGATGGATGTAAATTGAATTTAATATTTTGATTTGTTTGTATATATTATTAAAATAATATATTAAATTAAGATGTTAATAAACAGGCCGGCCTGATAGGCTTAATTGGTTTTTTTATAAGCCTAAGCCTGATCCATTTAGTTAAATAGGCTTTTTAAAAAGCCTGAGCCTAGCCTTTTTATTAAACAGGCCAGGCCAGACCAGGCTTTAAACAGGCCAGGCCATAGGCCCCTGTCGGCGGCCTGGCCTATTCCCACCCCTACTCGCGGGTATGGGTCGAGTTAGAATGCTAAGCGGGTCAAACCTCTTTCCTCCCTATTCTGCGTGTAGATTCTATTGAGGATCTTTGAAGTATATTCCTCCTACCAGCTGAGAGAAATGCCACCATGGATAATGTTGAAGATGATGGGTCGCAGATGAACGACAAGAATGGAATAGGAAGAAGAAGAAGAGTAAGAATGATATAAATATCTGTGTTCACATATTTATTGATTGGTTAAGTAACTCAATTGGAAAAAGTTTGATTTTGCGACTTCCAAGTCTTAGGTTCAAACCCAACTCACGTTTTTTTCTCTAAAATTTAGAATTTTAATAACAGAGGACTAAATCGAACGACGATTTACTCTTTCAGGGACTAATTTGACTAACTTACATTTTCATCCTTTCACTTCCGTCCAAGGACCTGACGGAAAAATCTTTCAAGGACCAGATTGACTAACGGTGAATCTTTCAGGGACTAACTTGGTAGGTAAAAATAGTATGAGGACCAAACAATCATAAGTGAGATCTTTCAAGGACCAATTTGAAGGTTTACTCGATTTTTGAAGAATAACATCCGATGTTTTATTTCCGCTGCTTTTGAAATATTTAGCACTTGTGGTGCAAATCGTTATTAATTTTTTATTACGTGTTGTTTATATATTTTATGGGAATATTTATTATGTTAAATAATTATTGAGAGACTTTTTTGAAAATTGAGTTATTTGAGAGTTTTATTAATTTTTGCTTAATTACTATGTGACCCCTGACCTTGAAATTGGGGTGTTACACATTGGCGAGACGTTTTATTTGGAGTCCTTCTAATTGGAGGGTCATGCACATGTTGTCTTGGAAGACTGTTACTCACCCTAAGTTCTTTGGAGGTTTTGGTATTCACCATATGAGGCTTTCTAATATAGCTCTACTTGGTAAACTTATTTGGGACATGCTGTGACAAAATAAGACAAACTTATAAGAGCAAGTGCACTTTATCGCTCAAATAATATAGGGTTGTAAGTCTCCGTTATTGAACCCAAAAGACCAAATAGACAACTAAACCTATTATATATTTTGTCATAATTAACTATTGCACCAACCATACCCTCTTAAAATGTTAACTCACCGATTAAGTTATTTATAACTGCCCTACTGGACTGCACTAACTTACAAGCAAACCGTCATTATAAGGTGATAATTGAAAATGAGCATGAAGCAGATAGAGGTCTCTTAGATGTATTTAACTATCTAACTTGGGAAGTTGGAAGTAAACAAGAACTAATCCTAATACCCATGTTAGAAATGTATCAAAACTAATTCCCTACACTCGTTCTCTCTTATTGATTCTATAATTAATACCTATTGTTAGAAGAAAATCGGTTAGTGATGATATGGTTAGCTACGACATTAGCACACAAAAGAGAAACACAATTATAAAACTGAATTGAAATATAATATATAGTATAAAGGGGGCTCGAATCACATCATAAAATGGCAACCTCAATAGAGGGGATTTAGCTACTCATATTATAAATAGAAAGCATAATGAACCTAGTAGCTATTACCATATAGAAACCTGGAATGCTATTATGATTTTATCCTCCCTTCTTCTCCTTTAGGGCACGTTTGGTGGTCAGGATAGGATAAGAACAGGATATGATAATGGATTGGATAAGCACAGGATATGATAAGAGCAGGATAGCTCTTATCCTATCCTGCGTTTGGGGTGGACAGGATATTGATAGGATATGACAGAAATAATGAAAAATATATCAAATTTTCTTTAAAATAAAAAATACATAATATTTTATAAAATTTAATTTTCTAAATAGTTTTTTTTAAAAAGTGATTATTCTATTAAATTTAATTTTTTTTACATTTTTATAAATAGCTTATTTTTTAATATTAACTCAAATAAAATTCATTTATTTTAATTCGGCTATTTTAATTTTTTTGAAGGGAGTCTATTTTAATTAAGATTATTATATATGTAACCAATGGGTTTAAACTTAGTAGGGGTAAGTGATTAATGATAAAAATTATTAAAAGATATTATTCTTTCAAAAATATTTTATATTTAAATTATTAATTATAATTATATAAGTAGAGAAATAATTTTAAATAATATCATATGATAATATAAAATTAGTCTATATTTACTATTAAAAATTAATATTTATATATATATGTGAGTAGCCTATTTTATTGTTAGTGAAGAATTATTTTGTGTATTTTTATTATAATATAAATAACGAAAAATAATGTTAACTAAGTAATAGTAAGTGATAATGAAAATTTAATTATTTAATATGAGTAAATCTAATATTTTCACCATTTATAAATAAGTTTATTTTTTAATTAAATTTATCAGTAACTAAATAATTTAACATAACAATAACAATTGGTAATTGATAAGTAATAAAATTAATATTTTATTAAAATTAAAATTTTATATTTATTAATTAATATTATTATAAATTATATAAAATATAAATATTGAAATTAATTTTGGGTCATGGTAATAGACAAACAAAAAACTAATATCCTATCCTGTCAGGATAATTTCTATCCTATCTTCCCCCTCAGGATAACTTTTACACATGATGGACAGGATAGGATAAGAGACAGGATAGTGTTATCCTATCCTGCTGGCGCAACAAACAACAGATAACAACAGGATATAATAACTATCATATCCTGTCTCTATTTATCCTGTCCACCAAACGAGCCCTTAAAGTCAATCACATTCTCTATGGTCTCTCTCTCTCTTTCTCTCTCTCTCTCACTATTCTAGTTTGCAAACAACATATGAAACTCAAAAGTACGACTGTGCCTTTTCGTTAGCACATGAAACTCCACTTGCAACGTCCATTTTCACTTGTTTTTCACAATTTTCTCATTTTTCCTCTTTTTACATGCATATTGCTAATATACCCAAAAACATATGAGTTTTGTATAGTAAATGCAACAATCAGGCTCAAAACCATAGTGAAAACAAGGTATAATTCATGCTATTTTGACGAGCATCAAGACATGATCCATTCTCATCATAAACTTTAGGATCGTTTGTTTATTGCTCTCTATGTACCAGATGTTGATTTTTTCCGCGCCGCTTCAAAGCATGGTTCATATATTTGCAATATGCTTTGCAAGGTTCATGAATTGCTTGTTGAATGTTATTTTTGGCATTTTGGCAAAGGAGGGTTGACATTTTGGTATGATGATCGGTTTGATCGAGGGTCTTGTTGCTTGTAAGTTCCCTATGTTCACATTTTTTACTTGAGCCTTGTTGATCTTTTACAGGATGGGCGATATGATGTTTGGAGGTTGTGTACTCTTATCCCTGATGATCTCTTGCTATTTTTTCAGTCCAAGTGTATTCATTTAGCCACAGATGTTGATGATTTACAAATTTGGAGATGCTCGAAAAAATTAAGCTCTTTGCATGGTAGGGATGTCATAACTCGCTGCCGGTTGTGGATGTCATGACTCACTTCAGTTGCATGAAATGCAAGTTGAGACACTTTTACATCTAAAGAAACACAATTAATGGTTGTGATGCTCATTTTATTATGTTGTGAGGTGTTGCACCCAAAATATATTAATAATTGTTTTTGTCAAACTATTTATTTGTTTTCATTAATCCAGTGCGGTAAAAGAAAATAATGCACTATGCATATTATATGAGAAAGTAGGAGTTATGACCATGGAAATTGGGCCAATCCGTTAACCACAAAGATATAGCTAAAGTGAATTTGTAAAAAAAAAAGCTTAATTTGACAAAAAAGAGCTTAATTGAAAAATGCTATTGAAGTTTTCTTTTTTTTGTCAAAAAATGTTATTCAAGTTTAAATGAGGTTTTTTCCAATTTCTTTCTATTTGGGTCAATTGGTGGACCGTTTGAAAAAAAAAAACTTCAGCATAGCTCTTGTATAATTCTTTTGTACCAAAAGAGGTTTTGTAAAATAAAAAAAAGTTTCTTAGGTCACCATTAATCGTTGATTATCTTCACATCCCTTAACTGTTTATGATTTTTATAAAGCATACCTCTTAAATTCGGTATCTTTGTTTAGTGGCTTGAGGTTTGTTGTCATCACCCACATGTTTGATCTTGCTGATTCAAGAAATAAAAATGCTAATAACATTCATTTTTAAAAAAATTCCCAACATTCTCCCAATAATTAGTTGAATTTTTTGTAGGATTGATTAAAAATATGGGTCTTACATTCAATTTAGTGAGGTCCATATAAACTTTAATCGATAAAAGAGGGAGTGTTTTTTTTGAAAGGAAAATAAGTGAGTGTTGAAACAATAGTGTTGTGATGTTGACAAAAAAACAAAGGAAATGCAAGTTTGACAGCATAGAAAAAGCCATGTTGGACAAAAACTAAGATTCAGTTATATGAGTTTTGAGAAAAAAGAAAGAAAGCAATGTATTAGCAAGCCTAGGGTGTCAAATGGATGAGTTAGATGGATTTAGATCCACATTATAATGGATGGGTAAAAACCATCCATTTACGCATTAGTGATCCATTTAAATTGCTTCAAAAGTTATCCAATCCATCCATGACCCGTTTAAAAATATCCATCCAACCCTTCCATTAGTGAACTTTAATGGATGAATATCCAACCATCCATTAATTTCGATTTTTTTACAAATTATTTTATTGATAAAAAAGTTTATAAAACCTCGAAAATTGGTTTAAAAACCAAGAATCGGCTCGAAAACCCATTTTTTTTCATATTCGGGCCCAATTTTTGAGTTCAAGACCGACTTTTGACTTCGGGTCCGATTTTAGGGTTGTATTTTTCAGATTCGGATCTGATTTTTTGGTTGAGGGCTGATTTTTCAAATTTGACCCGATTTTCGAGTTCAGGACCAATTTTTTAGATTTGGGTTTGACTTTCAGGTTTAGGTGAGTTCGGGATCAATTTTTCAGATTTGGGCCAGATTTTCAAGTTTGAGCAAGATTTTCGGGTTCGGGACCGATTTTCAGTTTTGGGTCGATTTTAGGGTTCGAGGTCCATATAATCTATTTATATTTCAGAAAACCTAATGGATAATTTTAACTTTAACCAAATGATCCACTGAGTTTCAAAATATCATGGATGAGTCATGACCCATCCACTAAATTAAATGAATGGGTCATTATCATCCATTTAATTTTAAATTTTAAATGGATGGGTTGGATGGTTTTAAGTCTGAGTGGATTGGATGGATATGGATTCATGAATGCAATCGCCATAGCCAAGCTTATGTACTCATAGACAGTTTTTTTTTTTGGTTGTGTGAAATAATTAAACAAGACCGGAAGACGTATAGCCTTGTAAACCAAGCCTAGAGCCCATCTTGGGTGGATCTTATCAACTGAAAATTGTTTATGATTGTTGATTGTAATTTTATTTTGGGTTAGGTATAATATATGTGGTACATTTTTATTCCTCGTTGGCGTAATGTTTAGATAACATCCTTATGTTTTAGGAAATATAGATACCCCACTTTTAATTCATGTTGGAGGCCGAACTCTGACAACTTTACCAAGTGACCTCATTGGTCCTACATGACACGCCAAGTGCAATTTTCTACTTTTTTTTAATTTCAATGTGCATAGTTATTAAATTAATTAAAACTACAAAAAAAAGTTAATCCCTAAACATAATCCTCAATTAAACACAAACATACTTTTTCTAGATCTTCTTCATCTTGTTCATCTCATTATATTTTTCATTCAAAGCAATAATTTACATCATCTCAAGACGAGGACGAGGAGGTGTAGATCGTGCAACTATAATAGAATAACATATATAACTAATTTAGGTATTATAAATTTAACACGTCAATGCAAATTTGGTGATGACTTGCATCATTTGCTAACAATTTCGAGGTCTATAAGTTGGCCGTCTCGTGCAAGACAAGCAATATCCCTAATTTGGAGATACTAAACATTGTATTTCCAACTTATGAGTATTGCTTGCATTAACCAAGAACGACCAATTTAGGGGCTGTAAACTTTGAGCAAATGGATGTAACTCATCATCAGTTTTGTATTGACAACCAATATTATTGTCAGTCATGACTGACGCAAAAGTTTTAATTTTCCACGTCTATGTACAGTTAGCCTGCACTACAAGAAAACACGATATTACCGACGACTGAAATTCGTCGGTATCTAGAAAAAACCGACGATAATGATAAATAAACGACAGTCGCCCGACGGCTTGGTATGCTTCATTAAATCATTCGTCGGTAAATTTGAGCGACGACTTTACAAACCTATCGGTAAATTACCGACGGAATAAAAGCCGTTGGTATTTAGCGACGAAATAAAAGTCGTCGGTATTTAGCGACGGTTTAAAATCATTGGTAATTAACGACGGTTTAAAACCGTCAGTAATTGGCTTGACAGGACGGAAAATATCTCTCTTTACTAAAGGTGAAATGCTTCATTGGTTGCAAAAAAAATTAACTCTTTATTCTTTGCACTCTACGTGACAATATAATATACCCCATTAATGTAAGTCCCATATAAATACATATTTCAGAAAACCACAAAATAATTGTAACAAATATCAATTGGATCAAATGATGAAAATTAATTAAACAATTACAAGTTGTAATTTGTAAACCTAATATTTTTCACCATTTGTTAAGTACCTAAATAATATGAATACAATTATTTTATTATATTTCTAAAACACAGTTTATATGGAACTTAGACAATTGAGATATAAAACTTTATCTAGAAGAGTGTAAAGAATTTAAAATTTAAAATTTAAAATTTTTACAATCAATGAAACAAATCATCCTTAGTAAAGAGAGATTTTTTTTTCATTAACATACAATTCTTCTTTTTAGAAAGCTCAAATATGTATTAATAAAAAGCTTTGGGAACAAAGCTAAAGAGGAGAAAAAAAATAGGGCGATTAGCAACCAAGAAGCTAATCATCAATCAAGATCAGAACACTCCTGCACAATAAGACCAAAAAACACAACAACACCACCTAACTGGAATATACACAAGGGACTGAACCAGCAAAAAAATCTATCCAAGATCTAAGAGCACACCAAAACTCCGAGAAAACCAAAGGGCAAAGGACGACATGCCAAAATACCGATCACTTCTGACCAACGACCAACCTGAGCCTCAACCATATAACCTAGGATGAGCCTCTTAAAAGTGTAAGGCTAACAAACAATTCTAATAAACTATACACCAATTAAAGCATTTAACGTATGCATTGCCGCCAACGCTAAATCAACGTTCGCGTCGTCTTTTGACTATTTCACATCGATTTTGATTGGTGATTTTCTTGTAGTGTTGTGAATTCAGTTACGCTTAAATACCTAGTAAGAAGAACTTTTCCATCCATAATGATCCTATCCGGTTGAATGAGGTTGCTCTTGTTTAAATAAATAAATAAAAATAATAGAATCTCTTGTCAAACTCTCCCCCTCTCATGAATTATTGACTATGCCTTCCTCTCAACCTGCTAGACACAGACGGGGACCATGCTACGTTTTGTACAGGTGTTCTGGTCGATAGATAATTGGCGAGGGGATAATATATTCCAGAATGATCTTCTACAACGATAATGTTATATATGCTGATATTCTCTGCATTTCTGATCCAAATTGCGTTGTCCAAGGGACTCATCACTGAATCGAGTTTCTTATGAGTGGATGATCTAATCTTAGAATTTGTAACATTCTGGTAATTGATACAGTGAACCATTCCACGACTTGATAGTTGATCATGTCTTCATTCTTCAGTCTTCACGCACACATCTTTTCTTTGTAAGCGGTCCTGATATTTGGACATTTTTACCAATTTGTGCATATTTAATTAAAAAGCATAAAATAAAATTATGGTTGTTTGAAACCACCATGTCTCTTGGATGTGGCTAATGTGTTGGAATTCACATATCATTTTCAGTTTGTCTGTGTCTGTCATCCGGCATATATAAGATTAAGACGGATATCACATATTAAAGGCATATGGGCACAAAGAGTGATAAACTTTTACCAAAAGCTAGCTCATAATCTATTAAAATGTGGAATTTAAATGGTAAAAATGCGTAAAAGGAATTGCTGTTTATCCTATAACTTTTGAACAACTAAAAAGAAATAAAATAGATTTTATATAAAATATCGGACTATATACCATTATTAACACTTAATTCATGCCAAAAGCTGCTATGAATCATTTTTCATACACACTGTTCATGAGATTTAACCCTTAATTAAATATTTATAGAATTCAGCTATCTACGAATTGTGTTGGGACTTGTTGATGGATGTATTAATGTAAATCAACTTTTTAAAAGAAAGAAATTTGACAATCAAATTAGATAAGGTCGACCCATTAACATCCTATTGTTCACGGATTGTTGTAGAATTAATACTCATCACTCATCAAAGTCTTCCTCTTTTCCCTGCATAAAAATCCAATAATTTCACCCGTAAGACACCATTTTTTTAACTGAAGTATATAGATAAGGTGGTCCATTGTCTATTTTTAAATCCCTGAAAATGCAAAAGTTGAAGTTGAACATGAACCAAAAACCATACCTTATTCAATGCTCTATATTGGTCTATGTTCAAACCCTTATATATTGCCATTACTAGTGAGGTGTTGTTAACACTTACGCAACTTCGTCGTGTCGCCGCACGCTAGCTATTCTATTCAGTTTTCTTCTCCTTTCTTTCGTTTTCAAGGCCAGCGTGCTTGCTTTGGAGCTAACTCACCCTCCATATTTGTTCTTTTGCTCAGTTGACAATATCATCAACGGACAGCACGAAAATTAGAAAAAGAATAGGATTTTGTTTCATTATTTACCTATATATTATTGATTTGTAAAATGTATCATTATTGGTGTTGTCAGCAACTACATTTTATGTCAAACATGACAATTTTGTGCTAATGCTAGGTCCTTACCAGAAGTAATAGAACACTAAGTTACAAATCTAAGAATCAAGTGGGCAGCTCTAAGAGAAAAAAAAATTGACTTTTAGGGGAAAATTAATGGAGGACGGTATTTCAGAGAGACAAGGTAATGCTAATCTCATTTGGGATATGCTTGAGAAGGTTAAGAGGACTCCGAAAGATATATTGGTTGCATCTAAAAGTTTTCGGATTGAGAGATAAGAGTTGACTGAAGAATGTGTTGTGTTTAACCTTTTTATTTTTAGTTTTATTTAGTACTTTTTGGGCTATTTTTTGTTGTTGGTAAATGAAGCTGAAAGAAACAGAAAAAAGAACAGAAAGCAAGACTACTGCCTAAGGTAAGTTGTCCCTAGGCAATCTACCATCAACACATGAGCAATGCCCTCCGGAGGAATGTCTCACACCATTAGGGAAAATGAGGAAGCAACACTGAGTTTAGCCAAATAATCAGCTGTTGCATAACCTTCACGAAGCAAATGGCAATATTGGAGGCTGATTTTCAAGCAATCACTTGGGAATCTTTTAAGAGGGCTTTTTTGGGGAAATATTTTCCCAGGAGTGCCAGAGCTGCAAGGGAAAAGGATTTTACAGAGCTAAAGCAAGGAAACAAGTCAGTGGCAGAGTTTGCCGCAAAGTTGGAATCACTATCAAGACGTTACATGTTTTTCAGAGACAAGATTGATGAGGAATTCATGTGCGGACGTTTTATTGATGGGTTGAACTACGAGATCAAGAGGGCTGTGCAACCCTTGGTAATTTTAGGTTATCAACAATTGGTGGAGAAAGCTAAGGGTATTGAGGCTATTGATAATCATCAGGGTAAGCAACAAGGAGGTGGCGGAACAGCCAAGTCCCATTCAAACAGAGGTGATAAAGGGAAGAAACCGTACCATCGATCACAACATAAGAAGAGTAATTTTGAGTTCAACAGACTAGTTGGAGATAACTTGAACATTCAGAGGGCTCCAAAGCCAATAGAAGACATCGTCTGCTTCAAGTGCAATGAGAAGGGACACTATGCTAGTAGCTGTACTGCAAAGGTCATCGTCTACTGGAACTGCAAGAAAACTGGACATACTGCTAAATATTGTCGGATTCCAAAGGTGGAAGGAGCTGTTAATGCTGCTCGTGGGAAGCGTCATGTTGCTCAGGGCAGAGTTTATAACATTTCTGGGGAGCTAGCTGATGACGCTGAAGGTTTGATTAGGGATTGTTGTGACATTTCTGGTATTTCTCTTTCTGTATTGTTTGATTCAGGAGATACTCACTCCTTTATTGTTGTTGATTGTGTGGCAAGGTTAGGCTTGCCTGTGTCAGAGTTACCGTTCGACTTGGTGGTATCTATCCCTGCTGCCAAAAGTTTAACTGCAACCTCTGCTTGCTTGAATTGTCCTTTTATGTTTCGGGATTGGAAGTTCATTGCGAACTTGATCTGTTTACCCCTTAAGCACATGGACGTAAGCATAGGCACGGATTGGCTTTCTCTTCACCATGTCTTATTGGATTGCGCCAATAAGGAGGTAATTATTCCTGATCTTAGGATGTCTGAATTTTTAGACTCCTATCTTTCAAAATCCTCCCTGAGAAGAGGAGCTTTGAAGGTTTTGTTGGAAATTAGCATGGGAGAGTCATCGTCTGATGGTGTGCAAGGCATTCCTATCGTCTGTTAGTTTGAAGATGTATTTCCCAAAGATGTGCCGGAATACCCCCTGTTCGTGATACTGAATTTTCTATCGATGTGATTCCTGGAACTGGACCAATTTCTATCGCGCCATACCGGATGGCACCCGCAGAATTAGTGGAGCTAAAGAGCCAAATTGATGATCTGTTGATGAAAGGTTTTATTCGACCCAGTGTTTCACCTTGGGGAGCGCTAGTGCTACTTGTGAAGAAGAAGGATGGCAGGTCTCGTCTGTGTGTAGATTATAGACAGTTGAACAAGGTAACAGTGAAGAATCGTTATCCCTTGCCAAGGATTGATGATTTGATGGATCAACTTCGAGGAGCTGCTATTTTCTCAAAGATTGATTTGCGGTCTAGTTATCACCAAATTCGAGTGAAGGAGACAGACGTTCAGAAGACTGCATTTCGTACTCGCTATGGACACTATGAGTATCTAGTGATGCCATTTGGGGTTACAAATGCACCTGCTGTGTTTATGGACTACATGAATAAGATTTTCAATTCCTTTGTAGATAAGTTTGTGGTTGTCTTCATAGATGATATCTTAATCTATTCGAGGAACCATGAGGAGCATGGAGAACACCTACGTCTGGTGTTTTCTGTTTTGTGAGAGAAGGTTCTGTTTGCGAATGCAGCTAAGTGTGAGTTCTGGTTGGGGGAAGTTAAATTTTTGGGACATGTTATTTCTAAGGAAGGCATTGCTGTTGACCCAAGCAAGGTAGAAGCTGTGACAAGGTGGGAACAACCTAAGACTACAACGGATATCAGAAGTTTTCTAGGCTTAGCCGGGTATTATCGAAGATTCATCAAGGGTTTTGCAAACATTGCAGGGCCTTTGACGAAGCTGACTAGAAAGGATCATCCATTTGCATGGACTGAAAAATGTGAGACTATTTTCCAAGAGATGAAGCATTGTCTGACTATTGCGCTAGTGTTGATATTACCTCAGTGTAGTGAACCTTATGAAGTTTATTGTGATACGTCCTATCAAGGTTTGGGATGTGTGTTGATGCAGAACCAGAAGGTTGTGGCTTATGCTTCGAGGCAATTGAAGATTCATGAGCGAAACTACCCCACTCATGATTTGGAACTTGCTACAGTGGTTTTTGCTTTGAAGATTTGGAGGCATTACTTGTATGGGAGTGCATTTACTGTTTTCAGTGACCATAAGAGTTTAAAGTACCTGTTCAATTAGAAGGATTTGAATATGAGGCAGAGAAGATGGATGGAATTTCTTAAGGATTATGAGTTCGCATTGCAGTATCATCCAGGAAAGGCTAATGTGGTGGCTGATGAACTTAGTCGTAAGACGATCCATGTTTCTTCGTTGGTGATCAAGGAGTTGGAGTTAATTGAAGCTTTCCGAGATCTGAGTTTGAATGTTGAAGTAACACCAGAGAAGTTGAGTTTTGGAATGGCCACAGTGTCTAGCGATTTATTGGAAGAAATAAAGGTTAAGCAGACGAGAGACAAAGTTTTAGTCGAGAAAAGAGAAATGATTAGCTTGGGAAAAGCTCCAGACTTTGAAGTAGGACCTGATGATGTGTTGCGTTGTAAATGACGTGTTTGTGTTCCGAATGACGCCGAGTTAAGAAGATTGATCTTAGAAGAAGGTCACAAGAGTAGGTTGAGTCTTCATCCAGGTTCGACAAAGATGTATCAATATTTAAAGTTGCACTTTTGGTGGCCAGGTATGAAGAGGAACATTGCTAAGTATGTTGCTGCTTGTCTGACTTGTCAGAAAGCAAAGGTGGAACATAAGAAACCCGCAGGACTGGTGCAACCTCTTGAAGTACTAGAGTGGAAGTGGGATAACATATTTATGGATTTTGTTGTTGCCTTACCACTCACTCGTAAGAAATTCGATTCTATTTGGGTTGTTGTAGATCGTCTGACCAAGTATGCACATTTTCTACCAGTGAAGACCACTTATAAGGTGGAACAGCTTGCCGAGATTTACATTGCGGAGATTGTTCGTCTGCATGGAGTTCCTTCTACCATAATTTCTGACAGAGATTCAAAGTTCACTTCTCATTTCTAGAGAGCTTCGTAGGATGCTCTTGGTTTGAAGTTGAGTTTGAGTTATTCTTATCACTCGCAAACTGATGGGCAGATGGAGAGAACGATTCAATACTTAGAGGATCTTCTTTGAGCTTGTGTGTTAGAACATCAAGGAAGTTGGGATGGGCTTTCGCCATTGATCGAATTTACCTACAATAACAGTTTTCATGCTAGTATTAGAATAGCACCGTATGAAGCGTTGTATGGAAGGAGATGCAGGACCCCTTTGTGTTGATTTCAAGATGGAGAAAATTTGTTGGTTGGACCTGAGTTAGTTCAACAAACGAAAGACAAGATTAAATTGACTAAAGAGAAAATGAATGTTTTAGAGCAGACAGAAGAGCTATGCGGACAACAGACGAAGACAATTGGAATTTTCTTCTGGAGAACATGTGTTTCTTCGAGTTACACCAACTACTGGAGTTGGAAGAGCGGTTAAGTCAAAGAAGTTGACACCCAAGCTCATTGGACCATACCAGATCATAGAGAGAGTTGGACCTGTTTCTTATCGTATTTCTTTACCATCGTTTTTATCTAAGATTCACAACGTGTTGCATGCATGTATCTCAATTGCGTAAATACGTTCCGGATCCTTCTCATGTTATCACTCAGGATGATGTTCAGTTGAAGGATAATTTGACGTTCGAGGTCCCTCCAATGAGTATTGCTGATCGCAGGATCAAATAGTTGAAGAACAAGAAGATATCACTGGGGAAGGTGATATGGGACCAGACGACTAGAGATGCTACATGGGAGTTAGAGGAGAAAATGAGAGAGCAGTACCCCGTTTTGTTTTCTTAGCTTGTAGTTTTGTGGGCGAAACTCTTTTAAGGGGGGTGGTATTGTAAGACCCTTGTTTTGGAAATCATATTTTATTCATAAATTCGCATAAGTGTTAGTTGATTTTCCTTGAAGTATAACAATTATACTCAGTCTCGAATTGTTCTTTAGTTTGAGCTCGTCTTAGTTAGGATGATTGGGAAACTTATGTGGAATGTGTGAAATATATGTTGAAATATGAATTGGTTAAGTTTTGACTGAAATCGCGAAGTTTGGAAGAGAAGTGAGAGATAGTGTGGTGGCGTGTTGTGTACTCGTCATTTCACATGTAATGTGAATTTACATTGAATCTAACGAAAATCCAAATACACACTTATTAAATCAAATTAGTCCATATCAATTTGATGCATGTGCTTGATAGTGACATTTTTCTATGAATTATTACTTGTTAAAGTAGTAATAAATTGAAATATATTATAATTTGTGTTGCAAATAAATTTGGCCATGTTTGTAAGAGAATCAAAATAAAGAGTGATATAGTTAACTAAGGAAAATATAAAATGGAACAAACCGGTATATGATAGGGAAAGAAATTGAGAAGGCAAATTCGTATTGATTTTAGTTTATTTAAATAACATCAATACAAACCAAAGAAACAAAAAAAAAAAAAATATAAAAGACGCATGCCATGTATATATATGGCTGGCTTAATCATGAAATGTTGATGCCAATGTAATAGAAGTTCGATGCCTCTTGAATGTTGTAGTTCATGCTTTTGGAGCAGGAAGAGTTGGAGTAGGAATGATGTAACCTGAAAAAAATAGATAGTATTAGGATTTCAATATTAAAAAAGTATATATAGAATAAATGAACAAGGTGCTACTTATAGAATGATCGGCTAAATATTGACATCAAATTAACAAAAGGAGTTAAAAGCTTACTTCCACACTTAGTTCCAGGAGGAGGAGATTGGACTCCACAAGTCTTTGCCACATAGTAGGCTTTTTCCATACTAATGAAACGCTTATAATGACCAGTAATATGTTTGCAGAGGCAAGGGATATCAGCATCATTAATGGCCTCACAACAAGCTTTTGATGGAGGATTATTTGGCCCCTCTATTTTAACAAACTTTAGACATTCAGTGATGATGGCTCCTAAATTGTCTTTGCATTCAGATTGAGCAGAGACAACTAGGATGGATGCAGCAAGCAACACCAACATTGCAAAGGCTAAGCACTTCATTGTCTACACTTTTTTTCTTAAGTCTAAAATGGATTTTGATTAGAGGTGGGATGGAAATTTTGTGGTAACAATATAGAAACGAGGAACTATTATATAGAAGGACAACAAGAATAAGAAGGTATATATTTAAATGATAATAATTAATAATGTTAATGTTAGTCAAAGTTGGTGTATAAATTTCAAAATGTGAACTTTTATTAAAATTACAATTTAATTTTTAATATATTTTATAATAATATTTATTACCTAATTTTATCATAAGAGTCAAAAGTAGTTAAAAATTAGAGACTACATAATGTGAAATATTATGAATACATATATTAGAGTCCAACTAATCTTTTATTATAATCCACAATAGATTATTATATTATATTATATTATACTGAACTATTTTATATTATATTGTATAATATATTATTAAATTTCATAACATTATATTGTATTAAAAGATGATATAATATTACGGTACATATGATAATATTTTACAATATTATAACAATAAATTTATTATATTTTAACATCACCTTTGGTAAAATGCACTTTTGTACTATTAGGCCCGTTGGTGGTCAGGATAGGATAAGAACATAATAGGATAAAGGATTGAATTAGCACATGATATGATAAGAGCAGGATAGACTCTTATCCTATTCTGTATTTGGGGTGGACAGAATATTGATAGGATATGATACAAACAATAAAAAATGTATCAATTTTTTCTTGGAATAAAAAATACATAATATTTTTTAAAATTTAATTTTTTAAATAGTTTTTTTTAAAAAAGTGATTATTCTATTAAATTTATTTTTTTATATTTTTATAAATAGCTTATTTTTTAATATTAACTAAAATAAAATTAAGTTTTATTAATTCGGCTATTTTAATTTTTTTGAAGGAGTCTATTTTAATTAAAATTATTATATATGTATCCAATGGGTTTTAACTTAGTAGGGGTAAGTGATTAATGATAAAAATTATTACAAGATATTATTTTTTCAAAAATATTTTATATTTAAATTATTAATTATAATTATATAAGTAGAGAAATAATTTTAAATAATATCATATGATAATATAAAATTAGTCTATATTTACTATTAAAAAATTATTATATATATATATATA
The DNA here is from genome assembly GCA_030819835.1 of Acmispon strigosus. Lineage (NCBI taxonomy): Eukaryota > Viridiplantae > Streptophyta > Magnoliopsida > Fabales > Fabaceae > Acmispon > Acmispon strigosus. The sequence continues at coordinate 38,897,560 of JAUAMA010000005.1, read as the reverse complement.
TATATATATATATATATATATATATATATGAGTAGCCTATTTTATTGTTAGTGAAAAATTATTTTGTGTATTTTTATTATAATATAAATAACGAAAAATAATGTTTACTAAGTAGTAGTAAGTGGTAATGAAAATTTAATTATTTTATATGAGTATATCCAATATTTTCACCATTTAAAAATAAGTTTATTTTTTAATTAAATTTATCAGTAACTAAATAATTTAACTTAACAATAACAATTAGTAATTGATAAGTAATAAAATTAATATTTTATTAAAATCAAAAATTTATATTTATTAATTAATATTATTATAAATTATATAAAATATAAATATCGAAATTAATTTTGGGTCATGGTAATAAACAAACAAAAAACTGATATCCTATCCTGTCAGGATAATTTCTATCCTAACTCCCCCCTCAAGATAACTTTTACACATGATGGACAGGATAGGATAAGGGACAGGATAATGTTATCCTATCCTGCTGGCGCAACAAACAGCAGATAACAACAGGATATGATTACTATCATATCCTGTCTTTGTTTATCCTGTCCACCAAACGGGCCCTTATAGTATTATTATATAACCTCATACGTACATATACACACACACACGTATATATATATGTAACGATAATAATTGTTTGATATCATCCATCAACTTATTCAACTAGTTTTCATAATTCTCTTGGTCCTATTTGTTAGATTCAAACGATTTCATCTTTTATCATATTTTGATGAATAACAATTTTATCCAAAGTTTAATATAGATATATAAAGAATTCCTAATACTTTGAGTATTTCATATTCCAGGAACATCTATCAATATGAAGAGACGAACGCCTGCCTACCCCTTGACATCATATCACCTCAACGGTCAGAATCAAATCTCGATGATGTGAAGAAAAAGATTCTTTATGCTGCTTTCCCTTGCATTTAATGCTTAGGCGAGCATATAAGGAAACAACACTGAAGAGCCAGATGACGATTGCAAGAGCATTTAATGCGTAGAAGGTTGCATTTAATGTTGCTACAGAGCTGCCAGAAGTATCCGTTGCATCATTAGTTAAGAAGAAATTCAAATGGAACTCTACAATCTTCATCAACGTAAATCCTAGTGAAGATATAAGTAGAGGAGTTAGACACTGGAATCAGTGGCGACTTTCCACAATAAAATCATCAAGCATTCTAAGTCGTTTAGTTCTATCTGCTCTATAACCAAACTCAGAAACTCATTGATTTATTATTCTGAGTTAAGTCGTCTGCCCGTGTGAAACCTTAATAGAGTGACAACTCTTATCCCTATCACACATCCAAAACAGAGAACCTAATTTCATATTCTCTCTGTATCTTGCACTTAATATTTCTACCTTACTCTTGTTGAAGAGACCCTGTAGAAAAGCAAAATCTTCTTTGTAAAAAGAACCAGGAGAAGTCCTGTTTAATAGTTGTAAGGAGAAGTCTTGCAGAATACTTGTGAGGAGAAGTCCTGCAGAATATTGGGAGTAGTCCTGTTTAATACTTGTGAGGAGAGTCCTTCAAATACTGGTAGAAGTCCTATTGAATACTTGTACTATTCAGGTTGAATAGTGGAAAATCTTGATGAAGTCAAGGACTTGACGTAGCCCCACCGATTAGGGGTGAACCAGGATAAATCTGTGTGTGATGATTTATTTACTTGCTGTATTTGCTTATAGCTTATATCATCTGCCTCTGTCCTGTACTCACGTTAGAACTTGTTGTATTTCCGCTACTCAAACTCTGTTAACCTATTGGTTGCATAGTTGTGTTTTATACTAAGTTCTGTCGTCTGCCAAAAGGTTTCTAGAAACAAATATTTGTTTTAAAAAGGCAAAGTTTTCACACACGCACACAATTCAACCCCCTTTTTAGGTTGTCCCTTTTTACTTCACTATTTAGCGCATCAATTATATAAGTAAAATTCTCAACTTACTCATAACTCAATACTTCAGATATTAATTTAATATATATATATATATATATATATATATATATATATATATATATATATGTGTGTGTGTGTGTATGTATATGTATGTATGTGTGTGTAAAATAGTTTTTATCTTTTGCAATAAATACATTAAGTTACAACATTTATATTTGGCTTAATTACATTTTTGGTCTTGATGTAACATGATTTTTTAATTTTGGTCTTATTTGTTTAAAATTGCCGATTTCGGTCCCTTTTGTTTTGTGAATGTTCAATTTTGGTTTCTCCATCAATTAACCATCCAAAAATTAATACTGTTAGTCTATGTGGCACTGCTATTTACACCACCTTCACTTATTACAGCACCCTTTCTTCTAATCTCACCCCATTTGAGCCACATAAGTAAAAAAAATAAGGAAAATAAAATATAATAAAAGAAAATAATTAAAACAAGCAAAAAAATTGCTCTTCATACTACCACCATTTTTCTCCAGCAATTTTCTTATCTCGCTCTTCATAAAAAATTGCAAAAAAAATTCTCCACCATGCTCTTCATCAATCTCCTCCCACCCACCATCAAAACCCTTTCTTCTTCCTGCCACCCACCAACATTTTTCTCTCCCACCCCTTCATCTTCTACCTCTGCTCTGCAACCCACTGTCAGTGTGGCCTCAACCTCCATCGCAGCAGCCAAGCCCAAGAACTCTCCCTTTGCCGCGCGAAACAGATTACCTCCCCTCTCTCTATCCGTCTCCCCCTCTAAGTGCTTCAATCTCTCTTTCTTTCTTGGCTTAATTGCAATTTTAGTCCCTTATCTTTCACGATTGTGCGATTTGGGTCCATGATGTTCAAAACGCTCGATTTAAATCTTGGAATATTTTTTGTGCGGTTTTGGTCCCTCATTCAGTGCTCCGTCCAATCACTAACGACAGTTGCTATTTTCACCCCTCCTTTTACTATCTACACCACCTACACTTAATTTTAAAAAAAACTAGATTATTCTTATCCCCCAACCTTCATCTTCTTCTTCTTGACTTGATTATCTGTTCCTAGATTTTACTTTTCTCTTCGTGCAACATTTATTGTCAAAATACTACAAATCCTAAGTTAGGACAATATCCTTCGTATTTTGACTAAAATAAATTACCAAAGCCGATTTTTCATGTTTTTAATTGTAATCCAGGCTTCGAAAATTTATAACTTCAATCAAAATAAGCACGAGAATAATTGAAACGCTAAATCGAATTTTATTCATATATAACTTCGTGAAAAGTACAACTTTAAGCATAATATGATATTGAAACTACGCTTATCATTACATTGTTTAGATTCCACTAAGGTAATGGCATTTCTTCGACGCCATCGCCATATTCGACGTAAAATTTGTATACTTTTCAAAAGCAGAAGTCGAGTAGACTTGACTCTGTTATGACCATGATTGTTTGGCCTTTGTGTATGTTGAGCTCGTCGATGGATTCTTGGATAGTGGACTGGTTGTGAGTTGGATTTTTTTGTTCTTTCCAACTTAGAGAGGATGTTTGCTCGACTGTTTTTCCCATGAGGAACATAATTTAGTTCAAAGAATTAGAATTTCCACCTTAGAGACTTTACCTTGTCTAAGTACTTCATTAATTGGGGCTCTTTGTTTGAAACTTCTTCTAGACTTGACCAAATATTTGCTCTCAGTCACTTTAGCTTTTTTTAACACCATCCATTTCCTTGGCCAACATGAGCCAACCTATTAGATCTTCATACTTTTCCTGATTGTTGCTCGCTTTGAATATTAAGTGTAGGGATTTTTATATTATTAATCCCCCCTGAACTTCGAGAACAATTCCTTCTCCCCATATTTTATGATTTGATGATCGATCAACATATAAAGTCCATATTCTCAGAATTTCCATCTCTAAGGCAGGGGTCATTCGTGCGATAGAGTCTCATAAATTTGGCACTTTATAGGGCTATAAGTTTTATACCTCAAACCATACTCTGAGAGTGGGAACTTAATTGCCCAAGCCATTATCCTCCCCGCTAGATCGATTAATTCGAGGATCTGCTTCAGGGGTTGATCGGTTTTGACGATTACTTCATGGATTTGAAAGGGCACAACTTTCATGTAGAGGGTGGCGGGAAAGTTTTTCCTGCGTGAAACCATGGGTAGGAAATTAATTAATCGATAATTTTTGCAACGACATGGACCGTCGGTAGCTCCACCAACCGGTTCTGACGGATTTTGCGATTGACAAAACCGCTGGTATTGCCCCTGTCCATTTTAGCGAACATTTTTCCAGTTTTCATTTGAAGTATTAAATTTTCAGCCCATTTACCGACACATAAAGCCGTCAGTAATTTCAGCTTTATAGAGCTTACCGAAGGTTTTACCGAAGGCTTCGTCCGCCGGTAACCTATATATATGAGCATTGCACATCGCTTTCACTCACACATCTTCTCTTTTCTTCCCTCATTTTCTTCCATTTTTAAGTTAGATATTTTTTATGTTCTTAGTATTTTTAGTAGTTGTTTCTTAATTTGTAGTCTTTGCAATGCTTGTAGGAAATCTTCATGATGGTTAGTAGATTTATTTTAATAATTGTATGAAATTTAATCTGTATATTATTGTTTAATTTCTATTATTTTATCTGCTATTTATTATTTATTTGAATGTTTTAATTTGTGTATCAATCTTTTATAATGATATGTTGGACGAAAAAATTCTCTCTTTACTAAGGATGATATGTTTCATTGTTTGTAAAATTTTAAATTATTAAATCTTTACACTCTTCTAGATGTATTTTGCATCCCACTCGTCTAGACAAAGATTATAGATTATATTTGATTAGTTTTGGTTTTTAAATTTGTAGAAGATATAAACAATATAAATTGAGATATATTTTAGAGATAATATGATTTGATAATATATATATATATATATATATATATATATATATATATATATATATATATATATATATATATAGAGGATTTCGAAAATCTTAATTAATATTGGGAGGAGATTTTAAATTTTCAACACTTAGTTATTTTAAGATAGATAAATATTTGACTAGCTTTTAAAATAAGGTTATGTTCAATGAGTATTAAGAAAATAATGAAAATCATATATAATATACATGTGAATTGTCTATATACTTGATTGAATTTTAAATTAATATTATAGTTGTTATAATATTAAATTATTATTATTTCGATAAGATGTTAGATTAAGTTGTTGAGAAAAATCAATTATCTATTATACATATAGTGCAGCAGTTTTTTTAATATAAATGTAGGAATGGATTTTTGAATTTAAAATCTAATTTATGGTTAGAGATAAGGTTAGTATTATTTAGTACAGTTTTGTTTTTAAAAAAATATATATAAATTTATCCACACGAATGGTTAGAGATAAATGGACGAATGAATTCTATTTAATTTTGATTATTTTAATTTCTACACGACATTTAAGTATTTTCTAAGCTTACTTCTTGTGATAAAGAAAACAATTCCAATTGTTCATGTTACTTCTACCAGAGAGCTTAACAAATTTGTATTTAAAACAAGTTGAGGAAGTCTTTATCAATCAAACTCTTCAGTTTCATGTGGATCAGGAAATAACAAAATCAAAAAGGATACAAACCCTAAAAACGACCTAACGGTGATACCAAAAGTCATAATCCAAACATCAAAGGGGGTAAACCACGATGAATTGCCATGAAGTACGAAAAGAATGCCTCTATGCAACCTCTAAAAGTCACTGAGATTTGGATGCAGAAGCCCGACATTGTGTTCTGGCTCCACTCATGATCTCATTCTATGGACAAGGACTTCATGAGGTTTTCAAGACCCCAAGTTTTTGTTTTTCTTTAAGGTTTACGTAAGTTGATAAATATTTTTATTATCATTATAAAAAATATCATTTTTTTATTTTTAATATTTTATATGCAACTATTTATAATTAAAATTGAAACAAAGGAAAAAAACTATAATCATATACTCCCTCGGTCCCAAATTATAAGGATATATTCAAACAATCACACTTATTAAGAAAATATGTAATAAGCTAATTAATATCTTGGTTTTATTTTATTTTATATAAATATTTCATGTATACTCATATTTAAAGCTAATCAGTGTATTAATTATATCTCACTCTAATATCCAACAAATTGAGTAAAAGAAATCATGAAATTTGATTTGAAGCTAACAAATTTTCATTTCCCACCAAATTGAATTAAAAAATTCACACCTTGAATTCAAGTGGCGCCGAAATGATTTCAAAATTTGTTTGAATTCACGTTAAAAAACTTTCACAAAGCATTAGACCTGTACCCAAATTTCATTTCATCACTTATTTTTTCGATAATTTTGCAAAGTATTAGAGAAGAAAAGAAAGGATGTTGTACATGGAAGGTCTTGAAAGTGTTGCATAAATAGGCATGTACGCAACACATCTAGAACTTGATAGTGTTGGACCTATAAAAAAAATCTAGAATTTGTTAGTGCTAGCATTGATATTTCAAAAGTCATGTTTTAAAAGATTGGTTGAGAAGGATGGAAGAGAATTAATAGAGATGATAACTAAAGTTTTAGAATTAAAAAAATAATATATGTAAGGCGTAAATTAAGAAATGTTTATTATTTTTTTTTAAGTCCTTGTTTTTTATTCATGATTACATAATGCGGGTAATTTAGGTGTAGCCTTCCTAGCTAGTAAAGCAAAAGTCAAAAACTATGAGGACCTCAAATTTAGATTAACAGTACACGGAAATAGAAATGAGCAGAAACAGGTAGAAGCCATAAAAGCTAAGCAAAAGAAGTTTCACACATTTGGGTGTAGAAAGTAGGGGTATTCAAAACCGATCCAAACCGCTCAAACCGAACCGAAAAACCGAAAATCGAAAAAACCGAAAACCGAAAAAACCGATGTTTAATGACTGGTTCGGTTCGGTTTTCGGTTCCACTGTCCAAAACCGAACCGAACCGAACCGCAAGGTTATAAGATGCTTAATTTTTTAATATACTGAATTACATATATAGCCTCCCTTTTTGTGAGTTTTCCTCTTTTGCCCCCAAACACATGCTCCTAATTTAGAATCTAACCTAATTTCCCTTTCCCTGTGTTCTGAAACCGAAGAGAAGAGAAAGAGAGCAAGTAGCGACGGCGGCAGAGGCACGAAGCTCGACGGCGGCAGAGGCTTGCTCCACGAAGCTCGACGGCAGAGGCTCCACGAAGCTCGACGGCAGAGGCTTGCTCGACAGCAGAGGCTTGCTCGACGGCGGCGGTCCTCCACGACAGAGAAATCCCTGAAGCTCGACGGCGGCGACGGTGCTCCACGTCCCTGAAGCTCGACGGCGGCGCGCGGTGCTCGACGTCCTGTGCTTTTGGTAAGTTATTTCAGAATAATTGTTTTCATGTTGAGCATTTACCGTAGCAGAGAAGAGAACAACGAGCTAAGCTTAACACTAACCATTCAACAAGCAAAGCCAAAGACTATTTAATTAGATTCCATTCCATGTTTTTCTGAGCATCATGAAATAAAAGATCCCAGTACTTTGTATGTTTATGTTGAGATAATTTTTGTTGCTGGTCTTAGTAGTTTGTATGTTTATGTTGGGATGATTTTTGTTTCTGGTGATAGTAGTTTGTACTTTGTAGTTTGTATGTTTATGTTGGAATAATTTTTGTTGTTGGTGTTTGTGAGTTATTGTATGCTGTTGCAGCTGTTCTCACTCATCCTGTTTGGTTGATGTTTGGTTGATTTGCAGCAAATAGCAATCAAAACTATTTGCACTTCCTGTCCATTGTTCTCTGACTCATCCTCTAAGAATGTCTCAGGTGAGTTTTTAGGTTGTTTCTTACAATTTGTATGTTCACTATGTTGGGATAATTTTTCAATTAAATCCTTATGATTTTATTTGATGTTTGCAGACTGAAAATACCCAAGACCAAGGGGTTGAGAAAATATCTACTGGGGCTGATTATTCAGATTCCATCAACATGAATTCTGAAGCTGATGTGCAGACTATAACTACAAACAAGACAAAAGTGCATAAGAAGAGTGCCAAGAAGAGGAAGAGTGCAAAAATTGCTTCTAATGAAGAGGAGGACGAGGAAGATGAGGAAGACGATGAATCAGGTAAGAGGAAACCTGGCGATCTTGGACTTGGGATCATTTCACTAAGGTACTTGACAAGTCTAAAAACCCTAGAGCTAAATGTAATTGGTGTGGGGCAACCTATGCATGTGATACTCATAAAAATGGCACTAGTAATATGAATAATCATTTGTTGAATCAATGCAAAAAGTTTCCTAGAGATGCAAATGATCCTAGACAATCAGTTCTTAGTCTCCTACAATTGAAAAAAGAAGATGGAAAAGAGGCTTTTAATAGTTTTGCTGCTGTTGCATTTGATGCTGAGACATGTAGGAAAGCTCTTGCTAGGATGCTTATTGTGGATGAGTTGCCTTTTAAATTTGTAGAGGGGGAGGGATTTCGTTATTTTATGAGTCTTGTGCAACCTAGATTAAATATTCCTGGAAGGATCACAATTGCTAGGGATTGTTGGAATCTTTATCTGAATGAAAAGAAAAAGCTGAAATCTGTTTTTAGTGTTCCCAATCAAAGTGTATGCTTAACAACTGATTGCTGGACTTCTGTGAAAAATTTGAATTATCTATGTCTGACGGCTCATTTTATTGATAATGAATGGAAGTTGCACAAGAGGATACTGAACTTTTGTCAGATTAAGAATCATAAGGGTGACACTATTGGTAGGAAAATTGAGAAGTTACTTTTGGGTTGGGGAATTTCTAAAGTTTTCACTCTTACTGTTGACAATGCAAGCTCAAATGATACAGCTATTTCTTACTTAAAACCTAAGGTGGAGGATTGGAGTGCACATCCATTGAAAGGTGAATTTTTGCATGTTAGATGTTGTGCCCATATCTTAAATCTTGTTGTTAATGATGGTTTGAAGGACTTGCATGATTCCATTACAAAGATTAGGAATGCTGCTAGATTTGTGCGTGCTTCCACAGGTCGTAAAGAAAAGTTCAATAATTGCATTAAGGATTGTAGGTTACAAGAGACTTGCGTGGTACAGTTAGATGTTCCGACTAGATGGAACTCTACTTACCTTATGCTTGAAAGTGCTTTGAAGTTTCAAAAGGCTTTTAAAAGGCTAGCAGAGCGAGATGTAGAGTATGCAATGATGAAAGGTGGGATCCCTAAATCGGATGATTGGGATAATGCACGAGTGTTTGTGAAATTTTTGAAAGTATTTTATGATGTCACTGTTAAAGTTTCAGGCTCAAAGTTTGTGACTTCTTCTCAATACTTCCATGAATATTGCTTGGTGTTGCAAACGCTAAACTCATGGACCGGGAGTTTAGATCCATTACTTGGGAGCATGGCTTTGAAAATGAAAGCCAAGCATGACAAGTATTGGGGGAGCCTAAAAAATGTCAACACAATGATTTTCATAGCTGTTGTACTCGACCCTAGATACAAACTTCGGTTTGTGGAATGGAGCTTTCGAAAGCTTTATAATCAAGAGGATGCTGAATATTTAAGTGGAAAGGTGAAGGATACTTTCAATAAGATATTCAATAGCTATAAAGATTTTTCTGAAAATGGTCAATCTCAATCAATGACCCAAACTGCTTCTGAAATGGAAAGTACTGAGTTGGATGATGGTGATGGTAATTCATTTGATTTGGAATTTGACAAGGATATGAGTATGAGTGAGAGTACGAATACAAATGAGGTGGATTCCTATTTCACAGATAAATTAGAGAAGAAAACTCCTCAGTTTGATATCTTGAATTGGTGGAAGGTGAATTCTAGCAAATATCCTACTCTTGGTTTGATAGCTAAGGATGTATTGGCAATGCCGGTATCTACAGTTGCTTCGGAATCTGCATTCAGCACCGGGGGAAGAGTTCTTAATAATTATAGGAGTTCACTTTCTCCAAAGACCGTCGAAGCGTTAATTTGTGCTCAAAACTGGTTTCGATCAACTCCTTTTTCAAGTGATGTTGAAGAACTTATTGAAGAATTTGAAAAGCTTGAGCTAGGTATTTTATTTTATTGTATTTGTATATTTTATTTGAAATTCTAATTTTGCTTATTACTAACCAGGCTTTATTTTACATATGTAGAAATGGAGCCAAATACACAATCTATCCAAGGTGATTCTGATGAGTCTCAGTCTGAGTAGTTGGGATTGTTATATGTTGCCTTGCAGAGTTGTTACTTACTGAGCTACTGGTATACAACTATATTTGTCTTGCTAGCTTGCTGCCTTCTACTCTTTCATGTTGGATAATTAATATATTACATTTTTTTGCAGCAATTTACTTTTATGGAGGCATGTCTTGTGGAGGTGGAGCCATGGAGAATTGGAGATTGAAGATTAACACTGAATGAAAGTCAATTAGGAGCTGGTTTTAATTGTTTTTTTGTGTGATGAAGGATTAAACAGATTTAATTCTCCATTTATGTTTTTGTATTTGTTAGGAGACTTTTGATAATTGTCTTGACTTGTTTATTCCAAAGTCGAAACACCATGGTGAATGTTTTAAAGTGTTGCCTATTCCTTAGTTTATTTTTATATTTTCATCCTTATCGTTGAAAAACCGAAATCCAATCCAATCCAAACCGAAAAAAATTGGATCGGATTGGTTCGGATCTAAAAAAAAAAAAAACCGATCGGATGGCGAAGGGATAAAACCGAAGGGATTGGATCGGATGAATTTTCCCTTCAAAACCGAACCAAACCGGACCGCGAACACCCCTAGTAGAAAGTGGAGTTGGATAGCAATGATAGTTTTCACTCAATGATGGAGATGGGAAACAATCGCACACGGTCCATTTACCCAGCAACACGGTGGTGCTTTGTGGCAGATCAATGGCCTCCGTTCAAGAGCAGCACAAACATGCACAAAAATTAAATAGAAATTTTCTCGCGGATTCAACCGTTTATAATGTAATTTTAGATGTTATGAACCACATATTAATATTTCAGTTGATTCAACGGTGACGATTTTATAAAGAGTGCCCAAAATTGACGGCTTGCAAAATTTTCCAAATGGTTGTTTTTGCCCTTTTTAATTTCATGTTTTAATTCTTTTTTTTTTCCCCACTTTTTCTACATGTAACTTGCCTATTGTAATTTATCATAAACCACATGAGTTCGGTAAAGTTAATAAGCACAAAATCAGATTGAAAATATAAGAAAGTTCATTCAAAATAGACATGCATTACGAGGACCAAGAAAAACATAATCTACAACTTAAAAAAACTTCTTTATAAATTAATTTTAACACACAAGAACAATGAGCATATTATAAATAATATATATTAAATATTAATAATAAAAAATAGTTCACAAATGCACCAATTTTTAATCCACCTTAAAATTGCTCTTTAAATTTTTGTACCCAGAGTTCTCATATATTATTGTTTTTTCTAATTCATTTGCACCATGTTATCTATCGTTATGAAGTTTCATTAATTACTCTTGCTTATTATCATGGGAGTATCCAACATTTTATTGTTGGATGTAACATCCCATTTTTCCCAACTAAAAAAAATGATAATATAAATATTATTATTATTACTATTATTAGTATTCTTATAATTATTGATAATTAAGGTGTATCAGTGTATGGTTGTTATTTTATGTGTATTATTAAAGTTTAATGTTAATATCAGAAGATAAAATTATGTTTATGACAATAGTAATTAGTAAATAGAAGTTTGAGTATAAAATATATCTCATAGATAATTAATAAAAATTAATTGAGAGGAGTAGTGAATAAATCTTCTTAAAAAGTTGTTATTTTTTTGTGAAAAATCATAGTTTAATTAAGATTATGTTAATGAAAATTTATCAATTAATTATGAAGGAAAGGAAATCGAATTTCAGAGATGACTAGGGAGTGAAAATGGAGTTTTGGGAACTTTTGAGAGAAAACTAGGGTTACTTGTTAGTGATTTTGGATGGTGAAAGTCACCATGCGTAGTCAGACTTCCATGGTCACTTGACTTCCTTCAAACTCCGCATCCTCTCTATAAAAGCATGAGCTCTGAGCCTTCACCACACTTCCCTCTGACTAAACCGAAGCCCTGCAGCCCTAGAGTTAGAGAGAGAAGCTCCAACTTCTCTCTAAACTCGAACCTTGTTCAACTTTTTCCTCCATGTTCTTCAAAGAAAACCTTCTCAAATGCTTCTAAAAACTTCACCATCATGTTTCTGGGTAGTTAAATAGGGATTCTGGAGTTTTTGACGCGTTTCTGAGTGGTTCTGGGGTGTTTCCGTTCTTCGTGTTCTTCACTGCCGCTGTGGCTTTGAAGATTCCGGCAAAACCACTGGAAAATTCATCCCTTGGATCGTGTTTTTCTTCCTGCTCAGACCTTCGACTATGACGTTTCGACCACCACCGTGCTCGTGGTGAAGAGGCAAACCAGAACAGACCATCAACTTGCCGCCGGTGACGGTCGCTGCCGCAAGCTCAGTCATGTTCATTTTGATTGGTGATATGAGTTGAGTTGGAATATTCTGTTATAACATGAATTGTTGATATTTTCAAACGATAATATGTAGATGTGGATTGAGAATTTTGTTGCTAACAAATGCTTGTAACATGACTCTTGGGAATTGATTTTGAACTGTTGGTTCATGTTTTGGAAATTGTTGTGGTTATCATGGCATATGCATCTTGTAGGTTTTGGAAGGATGATGAGATGGTAATTTGTCCCATGTGATCATTCCTAAGGTGATGAGATGGTAATTTGTCCCATGCGATCTACCTTGAAGGCGGTGAGAGGGTAATTTGTCCCCTACGATCGTCCTGACCCAGTTTGGGTGAAATTCTGGCCATGGTTTTGCATATAGGTTTTGTGGAACTAACAAGCATGATTGTTGATGAATTATTTGAGATATTCGAATGTTGAAGATTGTTGTATTTACTACTGTTTAATTATTCTCACTGCTGTTTTAAAACTGTTCTTATTAATTTGGAAGAAGTAATGTTATATCTGCTGCCTGTTTTCTATTTCTGTTTTCTGTTTTCTGTTGCTGTTACTGTTCACTGCTGCTGTATGATAATTCTGTTTGTAATCTTGTTTCTGTTTTTTTTAAATTCATACTGTTTCCATTTTTAAAATTATCACATCGTGGATAATTATATTTTTGTTGTATTTTTAAGAGTTAACCCTTTCTATTTGCTTGTTTGTTGTTTGGACGCTTAACGACATAGATGAACAGTGCGAGCTTTTAAATGAAGGATAAATTGTGAGCAGCTGAGGAAGATGATAGAAGATGGTTCAAAGAATTGAAGAAAATTATTTCCGTTGTTTTATTGAAAATGTCTTAGCACAAATGTGGTGCAAATATTTATTAATTTTATTGCGCAATGAATTATTTATTTATGGGAATATTATTATGATAAATAATTATTGAGTGTCGAAATTATTTTTGAAAATTGAGTTGTTCTGAGAGGTTTATACATTTTCCGCTTATTACTATGTGACCCCTGACCTTGAAATTGGGGCATTATAACAAGCACACCGACGACCGACCTCTCCCTTACATCAAATCACCAGTCCTATCACTAGTTACCTTCGTAGGCGCGTCCACCCAGGATTGGCCCCGACCGTCCAATCCCCTAGACGTGGTAGAAGATCCAACGATCTGGGATGTCCCTCTGGCATGGTCATCATTACCCATCCTCGGGGATCGCGCCACCTCCAAACCTCTATATAAAGAGGATCCATTGAACCATAAAGGTACACACTTCTAATCCTAACCTACTCGGATTAATCCTCTGACCCCGACCTCTTACTTTGGCATCAGAGTGTCTTTGCAGGAACCCCTCCCACGCACAAGGACGACGATGGATGACTTCCATTTGAAGGACGCCAACCTACCGCCCCCACCTCTCCTCAACCACCGTGTGCGGTGGTCCGAGCAGGCTTAGCTTTTTCAACCCTCAAATCTCTAAATCGGTTGATGAAAAACAACCACCCCCCGTTTATTAACCACAAAAATAGGATCTTCTTTTTTTGGTTTTGACCAAGGTATCCCCACAGCCGGTTGCTGTGAGACTAATCCTTCGCCCCACGGTCAGCGCACGAAGCGGTAGGGGGCTGCTGGCCAATGAGTTTCTTTGAATGCTAATAAATGATTATTATTATTATTTTTGAAAACCTTAAAATTGTGTTGCTTCTCTCTCTACAATTTGAACTGCGCCTCAACCGGTTCCTCTTCTAGGGAATATCGAGCCCAATTCTGGAAAAAAGAAAGTTATCAGAGCTCCTAAAATCCTTTGCACCTTCTTGAAACCCTACTGCATACAGTTCTGGAAAGAGCACATCATCAGAAAACCTTTGACAAACAAACATGTCTTCCTCAACAACACACATGGACTCCCTTGGAACCCGCTTCACCATATCACACCAAGATCTCCAAGCTTTGCAATAAAATCTTTTCTCTGCCAAACCCGAGCTTCCGAGTGCTTCGCCATTGTAAGATCTGAAATAGTTTATTAAGTTTTAATATTATAATTATTAAATAATTATGTTTAGCGTTATATCAATTGAATATATACGTGACGTAGATGATTTACGCATATTGTTGCTTGTCATATTTATTAAATAATAATATTATTATGATAACTTTTGGATGACGTATACGATTAAATAAATAATATTACGTACTAATATTATGGAGCTTGAAGTTAAAATGACGTCGAAATATATATATATACACCATGCGCACCATATATATTATTTTTTAGTGAAAATGGTTAATACCATTAACCATGGATTGTTATCTATTAGAGGGAGATTAAATTAAAAATGGATCTTTCTTTCTTTCTTTCTTTCTTTCTTTCTTTCTTTATAAATCTCTTATTCTTGTTCTTTCTTTTCTTTTCTTTTTAGTGACAGCTGCACTTTTTCGCAGTCCGGAATCAGCTAATGGTGGCGAGGTGATTGATGAAATTAAAAATTATTATCATTGCAGATAAATCTCTGCCTGTGAGGCAGTTTGGAGATTGTTTGGATTTGAAATCCATTACAGAGAGTCAACAGTTGTGAGTTTGCCATTCCATCTACCAAATGAACAGGGTGTTGTGTACAGAGATAATGAGATAATTCAGGATGCAATTGATAAAGCTGTATTGAAGAAAACAATTTTTATGGATTGGATGGAGGCTAATAAAATTTTTTCAGATGGCCGAAACATTACTTATGAAGCATATCCGACAAGATTTGTATGGAAGGATAGTAGTAAAACATGGTGTCAAAGAAAACAGGGCTTTTCCATTGGTAGAATATCACATGTGCCTTCGACATTGCGGAGAATATTATTACTTGAGGCTGCTTTTGAATTTTCAAAAAGGATGCACGAATTATGAAGATATCAGGACTATAAATCAAGTGACGTACAACACTTTTCAGGATGCGTGTTATGCACTTGGTCTACTACAGGATGACAAAAATATAGTCAAAGCAATAAAAGAGGCCAGCTTTTGGACATCGGGAGAGTACGTTAGAGGACTTTTTTTGATATTGTTGGTTTCTAACAACATCTCTAGGCCTGAAGTTCTTGTTGGCAAGAACTTTCGGAAGATATCCTCTACTGATAAAGAAGGCAACTAGATTACAGAGGTGAGCTCTTGCCTTTTGCTTCATTCAAAATTGGTCCTTTCAATATTTTAAATGGGTTTCTAATTGAACCTTATGAAACAACATTTATGTCGTTTGTTTCCGCTCTTTGTTATTTTATTACACTCTTAACTTTTATTTAATTGCATACTTTGACTTTGTTGTTTCTTATTCAATACAACATATGATATGTTTTATGTGCTATTGTATTAAGCAAAAAATAAAATATTTTTCATGTCCTCAGACTTGAGTTTAACCGATAAACAGTAAAAGAGCCTAGCACTGGCCCAGATTGAGGACCTGTTACAAAAAAGTCGGAGGAGTTTGCAAAACTTTCCATCCATGTCTTATCCTTCAGAGTGTTATGCGGCAGAAGTTAGTGATAGAATGATCGCCGAAGATTGAATTATGATAGGACTACTATGTGTTCTTACTTAGATCAAGCCATCACTTCAATAACTGATGAACAACGGCATGCGTATGACAAGATTATGAGCGTTGTATACGAAAACAAAGGTGGTTTTTTCTTCCTGTATGGGTATGGAGGAGAAGGTAAAACATTTGTGTGGAACACTCTATCGGCATCCATTAGATCGAGAGGTGATATTGTCATTAATGTTGCCTTGAGTGGAATTGCTGCACTGTTGTTTCCCTGAGGGAGGACGACCCACTCCAGGCTAAATATTCCTATACCAATAACCGATGAATCAACATGTAACATAAAGCACAACACCCCCATGCTAAGTTACTCATAAGGGCCAAAATGATCATCTGGGACGAAGCTCCTATGATGAGCAAATGGTGTTACAAAGCTCTAGATAAGTGCTTGATAGAAAATTTGAGATTTACCCCAGGCTACAACTCTCGGTTGCCATTTGGAGGAAAGGTTGTTGTCTTAGGCGGTGATTTTAGACAGATCTTGCCTGTTATACCGCGGGGATCTAGGCAAGATGTCGTCAGTGCCACTATAAATTCTTCCTATCTGTGGCCTTTTTGCTAGGTTCTTTGTCTAACTAAGAACATGAGACTTATGCGTGGATCTTCAAGTTCAAATGCATCTGATATAGCAGAATTCTCAGAATGGTTGTTGGGCTAAGGTGATGGTAAGGTCGGAGAGCCAATTAATGGTGAATCAGAATTACGAATACCTGATCAAATCCTTATACCAAACACTGACAACGGTTTTGATGACTTGGTAAATTTCACATACCCGGATTTGTTGCGGAATATTACCAAATCAGACTACTTCAAGGATAGAGCAATTTTAGCACCCACTGTTGAGTTAGTTGGAAAGGTCAATGACAACATGATGTCCTGGGTACCAGGATTGCCAAGAGATTATTTTAGCTCTGATGAAATATGCAAAGAAGATGCCAGTTTCGAAAGTGAGTTCGATGCATTTTCCCCTGAGGTTTTGAATTCTATAAACTGTTTTATGGTAGTTAGCTAACTTTGCCCCTCGACCATGCAGAAGGGGGTTTCGATCCTTGCCCATGTGAGTTAAGCGCAAATTGTCGTCAACCGTTTACTGCTAAGTAACTATTTCTCACGGCTAGAGTATTAGTCACTATTGTCGACCTCACAACAACATGTATAAGAACTTATAAAAATAAATCATTCCACACACAATAATTTTAGTTTATCCAAAGTTAGCTGTGTCAGGTAACTCCAACTAGTTCTTATTATGAATCGTTGAAGATTTAATGAGGACTTAATGGATTAGAATCAACTTTGATAATGTTTGTAAGAAGTGGACCGACTTGGTTGGTCGTACCATCATGAGTATGAACAATTGATTGGAATTGGATGGTTGTTAAAAGACTCAAAGTTGGAGTGAGATGAAGATTGAACCTGCGCAGAAGGAGATATGGACCAGACACCCAATCTGCAATGCAAATTTGCCATCTGTTGGAGCATGTGTAGAGAGTGCCATCCAATGTGCAACACGTGCTATTTATATTATATCATATTATTATATAGGAAAACATATTTAATTAAAGTAGTAGCGTTTTACGATGGAAGGGAAGAGTTTGGAACTCTTCAATTATTTTTTCTTTGGTACATTATTATATTATTATGCAGAGTATAAATTATTAAATTACAAATTACAATTTGTATTTGAATTTCACTGTCGACGGAGTTCCGTGTTAATGGACGATTTGTAAGTACTACAAATCTCATAAACATGTTCTAACCCGTGTGGCAAACCACAGTCAAACCACCCAAACTTATATGTAGTAAAAAAAATTGCAAATTATAAAAATATTTAATTAAATTGGGAACAATTCCTCTATTTTTCGTAAAAAGGCCGCTAAATATTAGTAACAAAATTTAGAATTTATAACGAAATTCAATTAGCGCCTAAATGGAGTATTTTTATCTTGATATTTGAAAACTAAATATTTTAAAATATAATTTTAATTTAGTTTTTTTTAAACAATTTTAACAGTGATATTAGCGCCTAAGAATATTTTTTTATATTTTATTTTAGGGAAGTAACATTTATTGGCGCTAGAGTCCATTTTGACGTGTTGATTTTATAAATTATTTTAAAATAGTTTAGAGATGGATAGATTCTCTGTAATATTCAATGTGTGCTGGTTATAGTGGCAAAAAGTAGTTTTCGAATTTTTAGATCGAGATTTGATTTTTAGAAAATGAACTCTTGAAGAGTTATTTAGCGTTCACCGCACTCGTGTCACTATTAAGAGAACAATTTAATACTCAAAAAATAAATCTCTCTATGGTAAGTGAATGATAAACACCTATCCCATTTTAGAGTTGAAAATGTTGCTTCACTAAAAGTACAATGTCCTATTTATAAGTGATCTCAAAATTTCGGAGAATTAGTCTCATGATTGACAGTTATGGAATACCTCGAGAAAAAAAGTACAATTTAAACATAGTGGTAGATTTTCCAATTGAATACTTAAAGAGAAACATCTGTCACATATCCCTATTTAGTATTGATGAATAAGGATCCTCTAGTGCAATTGTTCCCTCGAGCAGTGTGCAGTAAAGTCTCGTCCTTTAATATTTATATTTGAAAGCTGTTAGCAAAAGCACTCGAAAAACAAAAGAAGAATATGAAAGTTTGTTCACGCAGTTCGGAAAATTGTGCCTATCTCTGCAGCTATAGAGTAGCTATAGCTCTGTCTCATTGATTAGAAAAATCAATCTCTTGCGTAGGGTTACAGTGTTACAGATACTTATATGAGAGGATACTAATGATCCACATATTACAATATATCCCCGTAAACCCTTACACAATCCCTTAAATCAAATCATAATAAACTGAACAGATTTGGCCCAAAATGAGCCATACTCCAACAATCTCCACCTTGGCGAATTCTCAAGCCCCTATGAAGATCCACTGCCAATTTCAGAATCCTGACTTTCGGGATTGTGCCTCTCTTCTGCTTAACACCAAGAAACATGTAACAAGTCCAAGCAATGCTTGAACTTGTCGCTAGTGACTGGCTTGGTCAACATATCAGCCATATTCTCTGAAGTATGAACCTTCTCAAGCCGTATCTGTCCAGATACAAGAAACTCTATGATCTTGTGAAACCTCACATCAATGCATTTTGTCCTAGCGTGATACACCTGATTGTTTGCCAAGAAAATGGCACTTTGACTATCACAATGCAACCGAACTCCACCTTGCTCAACACTTAGTTCTTTCACTAACCCTGTAAGCCATAATGTCTCTTTTGCTACCTCAGCTACAGCCGTGTACTCAGCTTCAGTTGTAGACATTGCAACTATGGGTTGAACTGACGGTTTCCAGCAAATCGGTTCTCCAGCAAGAGTATACACATATCCTATTGTAGATCTCATGTTATCCAGATTACCTGCATAGTCCAAATCAACATATCTCACAACTGTTGGATCACTCCATTCACCACTGAACATGATACCATGACTCGTTGTACCTTTCAAGTACCTGAGTATCCACTTGATTGCTTCCCAATGACGCTTCCCTGGTTTGGACATGAACTTGCAAACTTGGCTCTCAACTCGTGCCAAATCTGATCTAGTGAAGACCATAGCATACATCAAACAACCAATTGCACTAGCATAAGGAACCTTCGACATATACTTGACTTCTTCATCTATCTTCGGACACTGTTCCACTGAGAGCTTAAAGTGATTCACAAATGGAGTGCTCACAGGCTTTGAATTGCTCATGTCAAATCTGCCCATCACACCTTCAACATAACTTTTCTGAGAGAGCCACAGTTTCCTAGCTCCTCTATCCCTGTGAATTTCCATCCTAAGAATCTTCTTAGAATCTCCTATGTCCTTCATGTCAAACTCCTTACCCAGCTTGGTCTTCATCTCATTTACATCATGTAAATGGTTAGCAACAATAAGCATATCATCCACGTACAGTAACAAGGAAATATTAGAACCATCATCAAGGCTCCTTACATAGACACAATAATCATAACCACACCTCATACAAAGACCTTTTCAACTTACACACTAGTCTGTCCTATCCGAAATCAATGAATCCCTCTAGCTGCTGCATGTAAATTTCCTCCTCAAGATTACCACGAAGAAACACCGTCTTCACATCCATCTGTTGAAGGTGCATGTCTCTGTTGGCTACCAAGGCCAACACTTCCCTGATAGAAGTATGTCTGACGAATGCGGAGAAAATCTCATCATATTGCTACTAATATTCTTTTGTTGTGAATGTCCTTTTCGTACTAAACGAGCCTTGAACCTTTCCCCTTCATTTTCGTTTATTGCTGGCTTCTTATTGTATACCCACTTGCAACCAATAGCTCTCTTCCCCTGAGGAAGCTGAACTAGATCCCATGTCTGATTCTTCTTCAAGGACTCCATCTCCTCCACCATAGCACCCATCCACTTATCCTTCTCTGGGATAGCCATAGCCTCACGAAAAGTAGATGGATCTCCTGAAATGGTAAGAAGAGCATAAACTGCCAAATCTTCAAACTCATATCTTACTGGTGGTACTATCTGATGGGGCTCCCTATCACGCACAATAGAATAATATTGTACTCCACCTGAATCAACTGGTATATCTTCAGTCTCAGCATGAGAACCCGATTTGGCTTGTTGTTCGTGTACTACCTGCATATGACTCGTTGGTAACGACTCAATGACAATCTGAATCTTCCCACTATTGGAAGGTTCACCTTCTGAAGTAGACTCACCTGTTGAATCCAACAGCTTCAGTATGGATTGCTCATAAAAAACAACGTCTCTACTGTGGACCATCTTCTTGGAGACCGGATCCCATAACTCAAATCCCTTCACACCCTTAATGTAGCTGAGAAAAATACACTTTTTTGACTTTTGATCAAGTTTGGATCGCTCCTCACTGGATATGTGCACATAAGCTAAACATCCAAAAGTTCTCAAATTTTTGAAATCAATGGGGTTACCTATCCATACCTCCTATGCAACCTTCCCATCCAATGAAGCCCTTGGAGACCTGTTGAAAAGATAGGATTCCATGTTCATTGCCTCTACCCATAAACCTTTAGACAGTCCTGCATGTTGCCTTCTAGCCTTCTCAGTGAGAGACATATTCATCCTTTCAACTACACCATTCTGCTGTGGTGACTTCTTGACTGAAAAATGCCTCTGGATACTGTGTTCCTGGAAAAACTTCTAGAAATTTGCATCAATGTACTCTGTCTCGTTATCTGATCGCATATACTTGATCTTTCTGCCCGTCTGGTTCTCCACCTCAGACTTCCACAATTTGAACTTGGTAAAGACTTCAGATTTATGCTTCATGAAATAAACCCATACCTTCCGAGAAAAATCACCAATAAATGTCACGAAATACCTGGAACCTCCCATAGAGGGCTCCCTAGTAGACCCCCACACATCTGAATGCACATAATCGAGGATTCCCCTTGTTTCGTGTTTCCTGGTCTTGAAACGAACACGACACTATTTCCCGAGTACACAATACTTGCACAAGTCCATCTTGCAACTATGAACACCCTTCAATAGATTCATCTTATGAAGTGCCATCATCCCCTTCATACTGAGATGAACCAGACGCATATGCCAGAGTCTAGTTGCATCATTGTCAGTCTCAACTGATGCAGCATCACCTACAATGGTGCTCCCCAACAACCAGTAGATGTTCCCTACAGTCCGCTTTGTTGTCATCACCGTCAATGCACCTTTGCTGACCTTCATGATATCCCTATCACCTTCAGACCAGAATGAATAACCATTTGCGTAAGACCTTGAATTAATTTAGTAGTTAAATAATTATTTAATTATCCCATGTAGGACCAATGATGTCGTCTGCCTAATAACCGATGAAATATTTCTTCATGACACTTCATTGTAGGACCAATCTTGACCCGATTTTGAGTTCGGATGAGAATAAGACGTTCTCACTATCTCCATGATGATCAGTGAAGAATTTTGAGAAGAACGACTGTAATATTGATATGGTTTCCTTCCGGAGCCCGGAAAAGGCAATTCTCGTTAGCAAGACTTTCAGTCGAAAATCTAGCAAGAGAAACGGATTACTTTGGGACCTCGGATCAAAAATCCGGGAATCACCAAACGACTCCAGATATGCGATAAAAACTTTTTGTGAATATTGTTTTCGTGAATAGTTTGTGAATAGTGTTTCTTGAACAGTGTCCCATGATTAGTGTTTTCGGGCTAGAATCGGAACAAATTTCGAGAGAAATGACCTAGGGCTCGAGTTCTACGAGAACGAGGCCCAAAAAAAATGAGAATCGGTGTTAGTCACTCTCAATGACATTGGGAAACCTACCAACAATCGGATTCAGATAACGATGAGAATTATGATGCAACTAACGCGACTGACACATATGACGCCCATCATAACGACACGTCAGTGGACTAGACATTTAATATTAAACAAATTCCAGATATTGTCTTAAACTTTCTAAACTTTAGAGTTTAGTCTCTAAACTTTGAAACTTTAGGGTTTAGCCCTAAAATAGTAAAAATATATTTTTACCTAAACTTTCTAACATCCAACTTTGGTCCCTAGGTTTTGTGAAAAATCAAAAATTTCCCCCAAAATCTCAATGAAACTCGCGGCCACACCCCCATTAAATGGGTAACTTTGAGATTTTAACCTAAACCTTCATTAAGTGAAAATTAGAAAAGAACTAAGAGAGAGAAAGTGAAGAGTAAGAGACTATTCATCATCTTCCTCCCTTGATCAAGCTTGGTCAAATTATTCCACCCTCCATAGCTCCATCTTAAACTCATTTTCTCAACTTGGTTCTTTGAGGTAAGTTGATATACTCTTCAAGCTCTACATTCCTATGGTTTTAGATTTCAAAAATATTGATTTTTGGGTTATCGATAGTTGATAGAATCTCAAACCCACTTCACAATGTTTTTTGCCATGGTCTTGATCTTCAATTTGAACTATAGAATTTCAATATGTTAAGTTTTGGTCCCTATAGAACTTTGATGATGAGATTTGCTAGGGTTGCCTTTAGAAACATTGTTCCCATGGAATTTATCTATGGAAATATCTAATTAGTTTTCTTGAAAGTTAAGTTTTTCAAAAGTGATTATTTGAAATAAGTGATTTTCAAACTTTGTAATTGATTTTCACCATAGATTTTCTTAGGCCTTTAATGTGTACAAGTTAGTTTTGAAAGAAAATTCATCTTGATAATTAATTGTTGTTGTCCGAATCTAGGGCTGCTATTAGAGCTTGAAAGAATTGATTTTTTCAACTAGCTTTTTAGTGTGTTTAAAGCTTGTATGTGAAGTTTGTTATAAAGGAAAATTTTGCCCTAAATTGTGTGAGGAGGCCGAGAGAAATAGGTAGGTTTAGGACTTGGGAAAATTGATTTCTACATGATTTTGAGAACTTATGTTTAGAGGAACTAAAATTGAATTCTTGGGTAAATTGGATTTTGGAACTTATAGCTTAATTAGGGTTTTGCTAAGTTAAGGAATTTAGAATTGAAAAGTTGGCAATTGAATGGAAATTTTGTGTTTTTAACACTTAGGAATTCCTTGAGTTCAAGACTTAGAAAATTGATTTAGAAACTTGTAGGAGAAGTTAAGTTTTGGGTTGTGAAGTTGTTTTGAGGGACTTGGTGAATTGTTTGGTGAAAATGGGAAGTTTTTATGGTTTTGCAAATTCTGGACAGAATTGAGACTTCGAGAACTTGTGTATGTTTTTGCATTCAAAAACTTGTTTAAGGCTCTCCAATTGATAAGTGAACATCTAGCCTAATTACTGTTTAAAGGTTTTGAAGTTTTGGAAAAATTAAGAAGTTGTAACTTAGATTTTTTCAAAGGTTTTTGAAGGTTGCCAAAGTTGTTAAAATGTTTTGACTTCGAAGAATCCATTCTTGTGAATAGGGAAAATTGTTCAAGTGTTAGATACCTCATGAGTCCAGTAGCTAAGCCTTAGAATTCAGTTTAAGTCCTAAACTAGGCTATGTTCTTTGAAGGGTTACAAGACTTAAGACCGACCAAGACGAGCGGAGCTAACATAGCTAACCGGTCGACTATCACTTCGGTAATGGTACTTCGGTATTCTTAGCTACTAAGAATATGTATATGATTATGAGAATGTATATACTATGATATTTAAATTTGAAATGCAAGAAGTAAATTAATTGCATTAATGGGGTATGTGAGTGTTTTAGTAGCCCACTATTGAAAGTAAATAAATTGTATTAACCAATGAAAAAATTACATGTGGCATGCATATTTCAATATGACCCACATTTGAGATTGGACACTAAATCTATAATTTTGAGTCCTCATTCTGGACTCTCATTAAGCCATATCACTATCTTTTAAAAAAATCTCTAATTTAGACATTTTTTATGAAATTTTAATCTAACTAATGACCTCAATGAATGAAACTTTAATGGGGTTTGATCAAAAGTTGACATTTTTGATTTTATGGTGAGTGTTTGTCTCGAGGTGCAAGATATTTGAGGGGAAAGATGTACTTCTAATTTTAAGAGCGACTCTACATCATCTTTTGTTTATGTACCGTAAGGGTGGAGGAGCTTCAGGTGTTTGTATTATTATAGTTTAACTTTTACTTAGATCTTGCTATCCATCTAATTATATTATTTGGCTAAAAAAAGAAATTTAATTACATTTGTATACTAATGAATAGAATATTTATTAAATAATCTATTTGAGTGTTATTCTTAAAATACAATTTTAATATAAAATAATTTAAATATATAAATTATAAATTATAAATTAAAGAAACTCCTGTAATACTGACTAGTTTATACAGTTTCTTAGCCTCGTGAAAGTTGATTCGGACATTTATGAAAAATGACTAATGTTTTTATATGAAAAAAGAAAAATGACTGCTATTAAAAATGAAAAAGGAAAATGAAATGACTAAAATGTTTTCATTATTACGACTTCACCGCGAATGAACGACGCATGTGACCCCATCAACGATGCACGTGGCGAAACATAAGAGGTTGAAGTTGTGGGCCCGGTATTGCGTGTCCGGGACCAGCTAGTGGCTGACAGTGTACACTGTATACGATCGAAACGACAGCGTTTCGTGGGCACCACTTGTTGGAGTCTATCATTCACCTTACGCATATAAATACGTGTTTCGGAGAAGCATTAATGTATACCAAAGTGCTATAAGCCTTCTTCTATTTCAAACCATTATATGTGGTCTTATTCTTCACTTCTCTTCTCCTTCTTCTGATTTTCTCTCTCTCTTTCTCTCTCTCACTTTCTCTCTCTTTGATTCCATCATATAAGCAAACACAACAATGTGTGGCATACTTGCTGTGCTTGGCTGTTCTGATTTCTCTCAAGCCAAAAGGGTCCGCGTCCTCGAGCTTTCTCGCAGGCAATGATTTTTTTTTACAAATTAATTTTAACACATAACAAACATGTTATAAATTACATGGTGCACAACATAATTTCTCTTGTTAACAGTTTTGTCATAGATTACTATTTATCTGGGAAATATTGATTAAGGAATCAAATTGAAAAGTATAATTTTCATAATTTTGATATATATTCTATACTGTGTTTTGAATAAATATTTTCAGTTTTTACTTCTTAACTAGTATGTTTTCTCTTTCATTTGCTTCATGTGTTTTGGTTAACAAGTTCATCAATGAATTGAGCATGATGATATGTGCATCAGCATAATACCATGCTTCTCTTTTGTGATATTGAGAGTTAGGTGACAAGGAAGAATGAATATGGGACCCACCCAATTAGTGACATAATTCATGTTCCTCATGTCAGCTATCATGGTCTTATGATCCACTCCACAAATAATTGAATAATTTTTTAACCATGGTGGAGGAGTTCAAATCATAATTGTGCTTTTCATTGACATCAGATTTATCATACTAGGCTTTTGATAAGATAAGTGATCACCAACTATAAATAAAAAATATTCTAATCACACCGATGACCAATATTAAAAGACAACGAAGTGGGATGTGGGGTCCACGTTGAAATGCAATAATGGAAATAGCTAGCACGAGTTCGAAAGATTGAAATAAATAAATAATTTAAAGGGTTGATTGATGGTATAACTACTGAAAATTAGTAATTTTTTTATTACATGATGATGTTATTAAAAAAAGTGTTATGGATATTATTATAGTCTATGACTCTATGCTGATTTAATTTAACATAGTTTGGTTTATGGTTGTTGACATCATCACAGATTGAAGCATCGTGGTCCTGATTGGAGTGGGCTCCACCAACATGGTGACTGCTATTTGGCACACCAACGGTTAGCCATAGTTGATCCTGCTTCTGGAGATCAACCTCTGTTTAATGAAGACAAATCTGTTATCGTCACGGTAGGCCATATATTATGAACATCAATTATATAGATCCTACTTTTTTCTATTAATTTATTTCATAATATTATTGCCTACTCTAATAAGCAATATTGCAATCTGTCTCATACCACCATGTGTTGTTTGCCTTAAAGCAGAAGTTTTTCTTAATCTCCTTTTCGAGTTACCGATCACATGTTTGGAAATCCTTTAACAGTCTGATAAAAGAGAAACTAATACAAGCATGCACAAATGCGTGTTTAGGTTTCCACGTTTGAGGAAGAAATGATTTTGATAGAATATGATCCAAACATGTTATTGTTTAATGATCTTAAATTATGGTTGATGATAAGTGATTAACATGGATTATTGGAAAACAGGTGAATGGAGAGATTTACAACCATGAAGAGCTCAGGAAACAGCTGCCGAACCACAAGTTCAGAACTGGAAGTGACTGTGATGTTATTGCACATCTGGTTAGTATTATTTAGAATATAATATTCATAAATGATCAGTATTGTCTTGTTTAAATATAGTCATTTATTTGTGTAGCAGGTTCAAAGTTTCTTTTTTTATGAAATCATTCACATCAGAGTCTTGATCATACAATCATATAAGTCTAACATTTCAACTTTTTTTTTTTTTCAAATATATAAACTTCACACACGCAATCTTTAGATAAGTGGTCCGGATTGATTCTATTTAAACATTTGCTCAGACACCGCAAAAAAGTGTCTGACTCCTAAAGTATACGAGTGTCGGTATCTGACACTGATCACTCATTTGAAAAGGAGTGTGCGGTGTGCAAGAGAGGGTGCTAATCATGATTGAGCTGGTGATTCATTTGAACTTACTTGTTACTGATGTTAATCTTTTTCATAGTACGAGGAACATGGAGAAAACTTTGTGGACATGCTTGATGGAATCTTCTCATTTGTTCTACTGGACACCCGGGACAACACTTTCATAGTGGCCAGGGATGCTATTGGAGTCACTTCCTTGTACATTGGTTGGGGATTAGATGGTAATGTTCCTGCTTTTGAATTGAATTCATGTGCTTATTTTAGTTTGTGTATACTTGAACATGTTTGAATTTGAATGAAGTGTGATGAGTTTGGAACTTTTTTTGGATTCAGGGTCTGTTTGGATTGCATCAGAAATGAAAGGCTTGAATGATGATTGTGAACATTTTGAGGTGTTTCCACCTGGTCACTTGTACTCTAGCAAAGATAGAGCGTTCCGCAGATGGTACAACCCTACTTGGTTCTCTGAGGCTGTTCCTTCTGCTCCTTATGATCCTCTAGCTTTGAGACAAGCCTTTGAGAAGGTATGATTCACAAGGGTCTTAGTACATCATTGGAATTGGAAGCTCTCTAAATGGGTGTTTGGATCAGTGTCTTCAGAATTGATTATAGATAGAATTGACTTTAGTAAAACTAATTATGATAAGAGTGAGTTTAAAATGAACAGACCACCAGAATTAATTTTGAAGCCAGAACTAAATTTGAAAGGAAACATCTAAACACAGATTCAATTCTAATATTCGGAAACATAGAACTAAACATACTATGATTTATGAAAACTTTCATGATTAGAATTGACACATTCAATGTGATTACAGGCAGTGATCAAAAGGTTGATGACTGATGTGCCTTTTGGAGTGCTACTATCTGGAGGTTTGGACTCATCATTGGTTGCATCCATCACTTCTCGCTACTTGGCAACCACAAAGGCTGCTGAACAATGGGGATCAAAATTGCATTCTTTCTGTGTAGGCCTTGAGGTACATATCTATTCAAAACAATGAATGGCATTACAAATTTAGAGATCTGTATTACTTCTTAGAGAAAGATCATAATTTTGTCTTAATATATTTTTCATCTCTTGTTGTGTAGGGTTCACCTGATCTGAAGGCTGCAAAAGAAGTTGCAGATTATCTTGGAACTGTCCACCATGAGTTTACCTTTACTGTTCAGGTAGCAACATGATATATTTACATGTTTCGAAATCCTCCTACAATTAATTCTAAAGGCAGAATCAATTATGGGAAGAAGCTTTGTTCGGGGTTGAAAGAGATATTGATCCCGACATCATATACATTGAACCATAATTAGTGAATCATTTATATATGGTGTGTTTGCAGGATGGAATAGATGCAATTGAGGATGTTATATACCATGTTGAAACATATGATGTGACTACAATTAGAGCAAGCACACCAATGTTTCTAATGTCTAGGAAGATTAAGTCACTTGGTGTGAAATGGGTGATCTCTGGAGAAGGATCTGATGAAATCTTTGGTGGGTATCTGTACTTCCACAAGGCACCTAACAAGGAAGAGTTTCACACCGAAACATGCCGCAAGGTCATAGATTTTTCATGCTCTTTGTCAGAACAAAATATAAGAGGTTGGAATACAAGGGTTAATTGAAATGTTTTCTATATGCAGATCAAAGCATTGCACCAATACGATTGCCAGCGAGCTAATAAATCAACATTTGCTTGGGGACTAGAAGCCAGAGTGCCATTTTTGGACAAGGAATTTATCAATGTTGCAATGAACATTGATCCAGAGTATAAGATGGTATGAGTGAATAATGTGACATGGTTGCTTTATCACTTAAAAAATCCAGAGAAAGTCTAGATGATTTTGTATTGAACTGGTTTGCTATTTTAAAATGTTCAGATAAAACGAGATGAAGGGCGAATTGAGAAGTATATTCTGAGGAGGGCCTTTGATGATGAAGAGAAACCTTATCTGCCAAAGGTACTCTGTAGTTTCCTGAAATGTCTATAGGTCTTTGCAAAATTAATTGACTAAACTCACATTTGGACATTTAATTTCATGCAGCACATTTTGTATAGGCAGAAAGAACAATTCAGTGATGGAGTTGGCTATAGTTGGATTGATGGCCTTAAAGCCCATGCTGCAAAACATGTATTGAATCCAACCTTTTCTTTACAATTCAGTCATGAAAGTTCCCTATTGTCATGAAAATTTTGTTGCTTATAGTTGGTTCTTGACATTTCTCAATAGGTGACTGATAAAATGATTCTTAATGCTGGTAACATATTCCCCCACAACACCCCATCAACCAAGGAAGCATATTACTACAGAATGATCTTTGAAAGGTTCTTCCCTCAGGCAAGTTAATCAATGAACTCTCGTACCCGGATTGGAAGAACTTATTTGAACTTATCTTACAGCCTAAACTGTTTACCCACACAGTTTAACTGATTCAAATTTTTGTGTTCCTTAAATTTTGTTGTGCAGAACTCAGCTAGGCTCACTGTTCCTGGAGGACCAACTGTGGCATGTAGCACAGCAAAAGCTGTTGAGTGGGATGCTGCTTGGTCTAATAACCTTGACCCTTCAGGTAGAGCAGCACTAGGAGTGCACGTTTCAGCTTATGATGAAAACCAGAACAACTTGGTCAACAACAAACCTGTGGAATTTGAGAAGATCATACCTACGGAATCTCCTTCTCTTGGTGTTGCCATCCAGAGCTAGAGTGAGATGTGGCAAGGAATGATTATGCAAGAAATGATGATGATGATGATGATGATGATGATGATGATAAAGCTAAGCCTGAATGGAAAATTTGCCTGCTGTGTAATTTTATTTGGGCAGTGCTATATATGGATAAGGTTTCCAAAAATGTGTTTTATCATGTATTATTATGAATGTTGCTATTTGAAGTGTTATTTTAATTAATCTATTTGATTTCAACCTTTGAGTTTATTTTATTAGTTTATTATAATGCAAATTCCATCATTGCAGTAGAGAATTTTATTCTGTTATTTCCAATTAGGTGAAGTATAGTCTTCATGTCATATCAAGACATGAAAAAGTTTACCTAAGCTTAAAATAAAGACTTGTAAATATCAATATACTGGAAACAAAACCAAGGACTCATAACAGCAACAGTAACCTTAGATGGTATGATTTTGATCCCCATTGCAGCTTCAGACCTTTCAGGCCTCCCCACTCCATATAGAACTTTACAAACCTCTTTTGGACAACCTTCTTCTCCCAATCATAGGTTATGATCAGTTCTTCAGCAGAAGAAGGTATTAAATCAAATCTGCAAAAAGCCCAAAACCTTTTAGAAGTACGGGTATAAACACCTAAAGACTAAAAATAGTCTCCCTATCGTTCATTATTCATTAGTGTACTTCCAGAAAGCAGAGCCCATAGAGAACCAGGCATCAACTAGGTAGTTAAAATCAGACATTAAATAAGTTTTTGTTTGAATCAGAACTAATTATGCATAGAATTGATTTTAATAAAATTTATTATAGTAAAAGTGGGTTTAACTTTAAAGCCACAGATCTATGTTTGAACTAGTAGATTTAGTTGTGCGGGTGAAATTAAATTTGTTTGTAACGTACTAATCTCTTTTTCATTCACAAGAGTATGGAATCAAACCTTTAACCACAGGAATGCTGGGCTAAACTACTATACTAACTCAATTGATTATGTTATGTTTATATAAAAAAAGCTTATAAGTTTAAAGTAAAATTAATTTTAGTAAGAAAACATAAATGGGAAAATGTATTTTTTTTCTTGCGGCGCATGTGTCATTAAGTTTTTTAGTAGCGTAATATTTAAATTAAGTCATATTTTTTTATATATTAAAATGGTGCTTCATTTGATAAGAACATTCATTCAATAATTTGATACTATATTGCAGAGTTGAAGAAACATATATAATAAGCTAATAAAATGCACCCAATGACTTAGTATATTATTTCAAATTTGTAAGTTAAATAGGACAAAACTCACTATTATGATTGTCTTGACACATTTACCAAAACAAAATAAAAAATCAGGGAAATAATAATAATTGGTATAACGTGATAAAATTGTTATTGTTTTGTAATATTTTTTTGTATAAAATCAAATTAAAACAAATTACTTAGATCACATTGTGAAAACCTCTTTATAACATTTGAGGTAATCCTCTGAGCTTTCTTTGGCGCATCCTCTGAGCCTTGAAAGAGGTAGTGGTTCGGAGTTGGTGCAGTTGAATGATTTTGGGGTAACCGAGCCTTGGAGGAGTGGGCGGCCTAAGAAAATGACCACTAAAGGTAGGAAGAAGAAGGCCATAAGCAGTGAGCTTTTACCTGTGCCGGAGAGGGAATGGACTAGTTGACGTTTCTTCATTTTTAGAGGTGCCAAATCTTTTGTCCCTAGTTGCGGATTCTGCAGAAATGCCTTCCAGGGGATTCGAACACGTGACCGTGCTCTGATACCACTTATTGGACCTTTAGCGCTTATCACTACGCCAAAAGCAATTGCTGTTAGTGAGGGTGCAACTAAATTCCTTTAAGGCGTAGCAGCCACGCCACGTTTCGAATGCTACACAGCAGGCAGGATGCTGGTCCACCTAGACCCAACAATCTTCACAAGGATTCGAGAAGTCGCCAAGGTGGAGATTGTTGAGTTTGACTCATCTCACATTGGTTTGAGAATTCGCCAAGGTGGAGGTTGTTGGGAATTTGGCTCATCAATTTTAATTATCTATTTAAAATCTGTTTAATATTAGCTAATAGCGGTTTGTTATTAGCTAATATCTATTTGTTATTAGAATCTGATTTGTTGGGATTGTGATAGGATTTAATTAGATATTATCTTGTAATATCTGGATCATTAGAATCCTTATAAATAGGTAAACTCTGTAACCCTAAAATTGGTGGTACTGGGTACCAGCCGCAGAGGTAGGCTTAATTGGCTGAACTGCGTGACCAAAAGCTATCATTCTGAATGAGAAATGAGCTTCTGTGTTCTTTCAAAGCCCCAGTTCAGGAATTAATCTCCCGTACAAATAAGAATTTTTAATGTTGTGTGATTTATAACTATGGAGAATGCTGCGTATATTTAGCCATGAAAATATATTTATTTTGGAAAATACAAAACAACATATTTCAATTACTGTCCTTAACTTGTGTTGCTTGTTTATTTATTTTTATGAAAGGTGTCTCAAGGAGCCAAAGAGGCCAATACAATGAGATGGGGATTCAATGGCTATTATGCTTTGGGTTTTCCTTGTGAGGGTGAACAACATGGTTTCTCTTACTATGAGGTACTTTGGAAGAAGAAAGATAATGCTGGAAGTTGGGTTTTTTAACCATAAGCTGCTATTTCACAGAAATATCTTTGGTTAATGTTGTATCTTAGAACTGATGCAGCATATTCTGGTCTCACATCTTTTGCACTTGGAATTGAGTATAGAACCGAGAAATGCAATTCTAGATTTATTGCTCAATGTGTCTTGATCACTTGTTTTGGATGAAAGGATAATCTCATTACAAGCTGCATTTTCAGATGCATTATCCTATAGCAGCCCAAGCTGCAGTTTCTGATGGAAAGAGTACTGATATGTTTTTGCACATATTAGTGGCAAATATCCCTGTTTTGATGGTTTTGCGGCTCGTGGACATGTTCACTACGCCACTCAATTCTGGTCCCTTTCAACCTCATATGTCCAAGTTGGGAATGTATCACATACATTCCAGCTTGAGGGAGGGTGTTAGAAATACAACACCTCCGCTTGATTCGAGCTTAGTGAGTTAGAATCAAGCTTAGCCTAGCTTGCTATTAGTAGTGTTGCTATTTGTTAACTATAGTTAATTTTATCAGTTGCAATTAGTTAAGTAGTTGAGGTTACTTAAGTAGTTTCTGTTTTCTGTTTAGGTTTGTTGGAGGAAGTTACTTTTCCCTTCATTTTCAGTTTCTTGTAGCAGCCTCTATATTTGGCTAGCATTACTGTATTTTGAATCAATGAAAAAGTCACAATGTAGTTTCAAATTTGTAATAACCAAAGCAGGGAAGAGGAACTACTTTGAGCTCAATATGCTTTTGGCTTTGTAGCCAAATACTTGGAGCAAATTCATGTACCAGAGAGTTAAACATTCATAGCAGCATAAGTAGCATGAGAATCTATAATCTGAAAACATTTTCAACATGAACATAAAACTGATTCTATTCTAAGTTTGTCAAAAAAATTAAAAGTGATAAATTTCTAAGCCAGTACTATAGGAAGAACTCCAAACAAGGCACCTTAAAGTGGTTTCTATTCAAGTTTGGCAAAAACATGAAAACTGATAAATTTATAAGCGAGCAATTAAGGGTTCAATTGCCGATTGCCAACAATGTTCAAAATAAACCAAGAGTAATGATACGTGAACCTTGAGGATTCTGGACATTCATCCGACACATGCGTTTAGTGGCTGTTTAAGACCTCAGCTAAACGCGAAGTGTTAAAAACATTAAAGAAAGCGTTAAAATCCCCACAAAAGAAAGACACAATGGCAGTTTTAAAAACCGTCAGAAAACATTTAGCAGGGTGCGAAATACCGTAAAATAAAAAGTAACTTTGTGGCGGTCTCAAAAATCTCCTGAATAACTTTTTTTTAATATATGGTCGTTTACCCCGTATGTCTCAAAACATTATCGATAAACCAAGGATAACGACAACCTCATATGTAAAGAAAATGAATAGAAATGAAACAAAAAGAAGAGAGCCAAACTTATTGCCATAACATTCTTAAATTTATGTAAAGCAAACAACAACACATTCTTGACTATATGATTTCTTTTCTAAAGTCGAGGCAAACTCCAAATTCCTTCAATGTTTTCTTAATAAGATAATGACCATATAATTGAGACCTGGGATTAAAAATTTAGGAATTATCATGCGGGAAGATACCTGTAGCTTTGTGTCGGTTCAGGTTGATTTGTGCCTTAAATGGAAGTAGCAAGGATTAGTTTTCTGCAAAATAAAGAATGCAAAATGACAGGACACACCATCAGCAGTTCTCAACTTTCACATGATTCATTCTTCATTAAGCAAGGAATTGCAAGAGAGGAGATTGTATACAAGCCTTCTTTCTTTTCTTAAAAAGGAAAAATCAAAGTATACACTGTGCAGCAAAAGTCTCACAAAAACAACAAAATGCCCTGAAGGACAAAACCGAAAAATGCTAACTGCCAAGAAACTCCACTGAATATATCATTTTTTTGTTTTCATATTCCCAATCACTGACAGTGACAGTGAGAAATTTATTGTAAAGTAAAAGAATGTGAGAAGCCAATTCTTGTTTCTTGCTAACTCAGCCTCAAATTCACTATATCAAACAAAACCTTAATCTTTTTGTGATGACTTGACTCGACCAAACAATTAAGAGAAGGCACCTTCGATCAATTTAGAGATTCACAGCCATGTGAAATGCACTTTTATTATTATAGGCATAGCATTTGGAATCTATAGCCATTTTCAGAAATGCAAAAGTCTGCAAAAGTGTGGATACAATGCTAGCAAAAGTCTGCAAATAGCAAGTTCACATGCATCTTATTCAAGGAAACCTCTAGGAAGCTAAGGAGTAAGGATTGCCATTGTATTCAAGTCATGAAGCACGTGGCCTCTTAAACAATAACCATTGGACAATTCTACAAAAATGCAAGAGTATAATGCTAGAAGAGCAGAAGAAGATCAAAGAATGGTTTAGCTTGGTTGAGTGCTGAAGTAAAGGCCTCAGCCATTTTCAGAAATGGAAAAGTTCAGAAGAAGATCAAAGAATTGAAGACTGAAGTATAATGCTAGAAAAGCAGCCAGTGAACCATTGAAATGCAGTATTAATGCAAAGTTCAGTGATGTTGTTTAGCCTCATTGGTTTTAATTATGAAATTAACTGCAAAAAATATCAGGGATTGGTTTTGTATGAATGACTACTTCTTCAAGTAGATACTAGCTAGTCAATGGAAACCAGCTTATGAAGATCAAAAAAATTGAAATGCAGTCTCATCCTTGGAATTTTAAATATATTTTTTATTTAATTATTAGTTTGTTTTAAAAATACAATAGAATGAAACCTTAAAAATAATATATTTTAATTTCACAAAAACCTTAGTCAAAAACAGAACAGAATAATATTGTTATTTTTATTCTGATTTTTACCTATCAAGTTTTCCCTTAATATTCAAATATTGTTGTGCATAATTAGATAATTAAAAAATATATATAATTAATGAACTTTTACATTCAAAAGTGTTTCCTAACTTACTTCTCTGTCTTATCAGTGGTCTTAGGAAAGCTAGTGATGATGCCACTAACACTGCCTCTCAACAAATGCATCTGACCATTAATCCCATGCTTGGGATACATACAAATAAACAATTCATAGTTGACCTTGCATCCAGTCATGAAGAGT
Organism: Acmispon strigosus; assembly: GCA_030819835.1. Classification (NCBI taxonomy): domain Eukaryota; kingdom Viridiplantae; phylum Streptophyta; class Magnoliopsida; order Fabales; family Fabaceae; genus Acmispon; species Acmispon strigosus. The sequence continues at coordinate 38,861,916 of JAUAMA010000005.1, read as the reverse complement.
TTGGAGCCTCTTTAATTTTAAGATCCAGATTAGCAGAGTAAATGGATAAACTACTAAGCTATGATTTAGATTTTTGGTTATGAAATATCTAATTTATGTTAAACAAGCAGAATAATCAAGGCCTAACATTTTCAGAAATGCAAAAACTGAATTTACAGCTGTTTGTTTCTGATAGATGTTTGTCTCTAGTGAGGGAGATAGGGAGTGCCAAAAACTAACTTTCCAATGAAGTAAAAAAGTATGATTTTCAGAAAATATGGTGTGACAGGATTAGTGGAATATTTCTATTTCTCTAAACTTACAATTTATAAGTTACACATTTTACTTAGATATCAGAATCAGTTAAAGTGTGAGGCCTTGCACTGCATAAACATAGGCTCGTCTATCCAAAAGTTACATATTGTACCTTGTTAAACATGGTTTTGGTAACAGAAGTTGCTTAGAAAAGTAAAACTCTGCACAGTGATGATTGTTGATACAGGGTGAATGACAACTGATCCTAGGATCTTTAAACTGTAGTGAGACCATCCCTGTTAAACTGATATTTGTATTTTCAAGTTGCGGTTTCTTATATAAATTATGAAATATAATTTTTCAATAGCATGTATAGGATTTTGTTGTAAGGAACAGTGCAAGCATACACCAAGGTGCATATCAAGAAAGCTAGGAACACAATGCAATTATTGAATAATATATAAACCCAAAATGTAGAAGTGGAGTCTGAATGGTATTCTGTCAAGAAAGTGACAAACTGAATTCAAGAGCCTTTAAGGATACAACTGAAATAGGGGAAGGCCAAGTTAAGAAGAAATAAAGTGCATTCTGATAGATGCATAAAAAAAAAAACAAAAAAAACATTGGGCCTGTTTGATTTCTGTTTTTAAAAACAGTGTTCTGTTTTATAAAATTAAAAAACAAAAAAACTTGTTTGGTTAAGATGTTTTCTTAAAATTAATTTAAAAACAGTTTCCTGTTTTTTTGTTTTTAAAACAGAAAAACCAAAACAGAAAAAAGTTGTTTTTGTTTTTTGTTTTCAGCTTTGTTTCATTAATGACATTACTGTAATTAAAAGAAATTAGAAAGTAAGGGTTTTTTATTTTTTTATTTTCAAAAATGTTTTTAAAATCATATTACCAAACAAGTTTTTTTCTTTTATTGTTCTAAAAAGTAGTTCTTAAAAACTATTTTAGAAAACAATTTTGAAAACAAAAAAATCGAAAACACAATCAAACACACCCATTGTTTTTGTAACTTGTAGAGAGAGAAGTAACTATGTTATTCCAATGGACAAGTCTAAATATATGCCAACCACAGCTTCTTGAACCATTATTGACTTTCTATCACTCTTTTTCTTGGATTTCATACATTATTAGTCAGGAGTCTAATTTACATAAAAGTTCATGAACCAAGTCACCACTTGCCAGCCATACAATTGCTGGGAACCAGATTATAATGTCTAGTCCTACAAACTTCATGTTCCAAATGTGTTGAAGTCTCACATCCTATCCATTTTGAATTTTAATGTTAAGCAAGTAGAATAATTATGGACTCAGACACTCTAGTCATTTTCAGAAATGTAAAATTTGAAATTAAATAAGAAATAAGACCAAAGATTGGTTTTGCTTGAAGGAGTGATGAGCCCAACCAAGTGTGAATACAATTCTAACAGGTCAAGACTGGAAGTGAAAGTTGTGGTGGTAGAAAGTACTCTTGGGAATTTTGTTTTGAATGTATTTCATGTTCAACAAGGCTCAAATAAGCTGTTCTGTTCCCCAGCTTTAAAAACAAGTTCTCTACAAGTAGAACAACAATCAGGTCAGCAATAAGGGATAAATGGTTTCGTATAAGGCAGCTTTCAAGTTCTACCAACACAAACTTTGGATTAAGTAATGTTGATTATCTAGAAAGCATATTCAAGATACAAAGTTTATATATCACTTTCAACTTATTTCTCTATTAACACTAACTCATCTAACAGATGAATTTATCTCAACAAATGCTTCTGACCACCATAAAGTGAGGTATCTGGAAAACAGATGCATTTCCAACCACCACAGAATCAGGAAATGCCTTGATGTCCTCCGTAGCTGAATCAAGGGCATCACAAATACTCTCATCAGCATGTTAGTGTTAAAAGGATTTTTACGTCTTTTAATAAAAACTGATACTTGCGCTGCGCTCAAACCTCTTTTAAGATTCTATTGCAGTATAGCACGGGTATTATCGATCCACGGAGAGCCACGTTTACAAATGCTGTTCTTTAGTCAATTAATTAAGCAATAACACAAATAATGATGTTTGTTTATAAAAGATATTGAATCAAGCATGAAATTAACAAGCGATAAAATAAAACGAATTTGAAATAGTTTAGAGAAAGCTGTTGGACGTCGGTTTCACACTTCAACTATCCTGTTAACTCAATGCATACAATCACTTAAAACCTCTGATTCCTCCCCACCAGTTCTTAACTAACTCACCTATTCCTAGTATGAGAAGATGATTCGATTACTTTCCTAATTATCGATTCCTCAGACAATTAATCAAAGCAAGTCGTATAAATTCCGGTGTTAAGGGACTTAGCGATCTAACGGTATTCCTAGCCAGTTAGCCTCACTTAGATGAAATGGTTTATGTCTGATTTAACAGTGTAACTTCCACATACAAAATCAAATCCAAAATCATGTGATAGGCGATCAAACTAACACAAGCATTAAGAACAAAACCTTTTCATTGGAACCAGAGATAGAAAACATACATAGAATTAACAAGGATTCATTCAAGAAGAAATACTACGCCTAATATCCAACAAAAGAGAGCTTAGCTATCCATAGACATGGATAGAAGCTAGCTTACAAGAAGTGTCAAGGAAAACGGGAAGGATGGCGACGTCGCGGGGTAGAATCCACAACTCCGGCGTGATTCCGAGCTCTCCGATGATACCCAAGAGCTTCTCTCTCTCTAAAACTCTCTCTTTCTCTTTCTATTGTGTTCTGGTCATTGGAGAATGCTTCAGGTTGAATAAAACTTCTTCTTTTATAGAGCCAGGAGGTTGAGGGGCGCTTAGCGCCACCGCTAGGCGCTTAGCGCCCAGAACGCCCTTGTTCTTCATGCTACTGGCCACTTAGCGGCCTGTAGCGACGCTTAGCGCCCAAAAACTTATCTAAATCAAGATCCAACCGTCCAATAGCAATTCATCATTCATTTAAAAAACATACATTTCTTGGGGGTTTTTACAATAAAAACTCACAATAAGTGTCTAAAAACAATGTTAAAACTATGAACGTTTAGCACTTATCAATTAGCCAGAGGTATCTCAAATTTTCAAATAAACAAAACTTATGTCAAACATTTCAGCAGCATTATTCGAGAACCTCATGTTTTTAATCACAGCTCATTTGGAGGGTTGGTAACAAATAAAAATGTTGTTAACAGTACACGGTCAAGACTAGAATGGAGATAAAAAAAATTGTTAGCAAAAACACATTGGATTGCACAGAGTAATTTATGAGAAATTAGGGTAGAAAGAACACAGAAATCTTTGTTCACGAAGTTCGGCCAATTGAGCCTACCTCTGCGGCTACAGACTGGAAGTGGAAGCTGTGGTGGTAGAAAGTACTCTTGGGAATTTTGTTATGAATGTCTTTCATGTTCAACAAGGCTCAAATAAGCTGTTCTGTTCCCCAGCTTTAAAAACAAGTTCTCTACAAGTAGAACAACAACCAGGTCAGCAATAAGGGATAAATGGTTTCGTATAAGGCAGCTTTCAAGTTCTACCAGCACAAACTTCGGATTAAGTAATGTTGATTATCTAGAAAGCATATTCAAGATACAAAGTTTATATATCACTTTCAACTTATTTCTCTATTAACACTAACTCATCTAACAGATGAATTTATCTCAACAAATGCTTCTGACCACCATAAAGTGAGGTATCTGGAAAACAGATGCATTTCCAACCACCACAGAATCAGGAAATGCCTTGATGTGTCCTCTGTAGCTGAATCAAGGGCATCACAAATACTCTCATCAGCATGTTAGCCAGAGGTATCTCAAATTTTCAAACAAACAAAACTTATGTCAAACATTTCAGCAGCATTATTTGAGAATCTCATGTTTTTAATCACAGCTTATTTGGAGGGTTGGTAACAAATAAAACTGTTGTTAACACTACACGGTCCAGACTAGAATGGAGATAAAACAAATAAACCTCAGATTCAACAAGGAATGACTCGCTCGCTCCATAATTCTTCCTGAAAATTGACAAATATTAATCAATCAAAATGGTGCCAGAACAGCATACACCATCAGGTAATCAATGTCACCCTGACCTGTGAAAAAATTCAAACACTCACTCTTCAAAACATGTCTGCTTCTTCTTCATCATCCAACTAATACTTGAGAAATAATTGTTAAGGTTGGTGTACCTTGTGGGCTCACCATTCAAAATATGATTGTGGATATATTATGTAAAAATATAATACAATTTCTTGAGCCAAGGGTTATGTGTCCGTTATTGACTTTCATTTACTCTTTCTTGGATTTCATGCATAAGTAAGAAGTCTCATTTACATAAAAATCCATGAATCAAGTCACCACTTGCCAGTACAATTGTTGGTAAAGAGTTGGAGCCTCTTTCAGTTCTTAAGATCAGCAGAAAAAATGGACAAACAATGACATGCTATGCCTTGGATTTCGGGTTAAGTTCATGTCTAACTTATTTTTAATTTTCATATAATAGTAATACTACAAGTGTAATCCAAAAGTGGTTTCAAAATCATTTTGAACCAGAGAGAAAATTCTCAAACTGGTCCAAGTAAGGCCTCAGCCATCTTCAGAAATGCAAAAGCTCAGAAGAAGATCAAAGAATGGTTTAGCTTGGATGAGTACTGAAGTAAAAAAAATGAGTTATGCCTCTGTGTATAACTATAATGCTAGCACAGCAGCAAGTCAACCTGAAATTATGAAGGTAAAAAGAATATAAAATTGAAGTCTTTACAATCACCAATTAAGAGTTCCATCGGTAGCTGTAGGTTTTTTCGGTTGCTGTGCACCTTTAAAGAGAGCACAGGTTCACACAACACAAATTCACAAAGATTTATCCTCCTACTAATCCTCCTACAAATCCTGCTACACACTAAATGGAGAAAGAAGTTATTGCATTTGGTATCTTGGAAGTGTAAAAATCATTTAACTCTTTCTCTATTTAGTGTATAGGAGGATTTGTAGGAGGATGGGGTAGGAGGATATAGCAATGCTCATTCGCAAAACTTTCTATAACACTACATTTTATCTTTATTTCACTCTACCATATGAATTACCACATACCACATTTTCACTCATCTATTCCGATCACTCAATTGTCCATTACTGACTTTTTTCCTGTGAAGCCAAAATGTACGGTTTTAATTAAGAAAAGATGATGTGGATGATTAGTGTGATATTTGTATTCCTCTAAACTTACAATTTATAAGTTACACATTTTATTTAGATATCAGAACCAGTTAAAGGGTTTGAGACCTTGTGCACATCACATAGTCATCTAGTTGATACATGGTGTGTTTGATTGCACTGCATAAACATAGACACGTCTAGGAAATTGTTGATACCAGGTGCAGGACAACTAATCAGATACTAGGAAATTTTTAACTCTAGTGATAGTGAGACCATCCCTTTTAAACTGATCCTAGTATTATTAATCCTAAGAAGAGAGTGCTGAAGTATCAAACACTACTCCAAGTAAGGCCTTAGCCATCATTAGAGATGCAAAAGATGCGAACTTATAAGTAACCGTAAAATATTGACAAAAGAGTCTTGTTCATGAGGCAAAATCCCAGAAATCCCAGAAAGAGTCTTGTCCATCTTACTATTAACATTTGATCATTAAGAAAGAGTCTTGTTCATGAGGCAAAATCCCAGAAACAAATTAACAACCATAGCTATATCAAACATGTCACATGTATCATATGTCCCGGAACATCAATTAGCAAAAAAAACATGAACCTAAGTTAAAACAAAAGATCCAACTATACAATTAAAAAAAATGTTTAAGATTCAGCTTTCTAGACTCAAATTTGTTCTATAACTTTAGCTCACTCTCCTTTTCTATCCCCTTCTAAAACTCCACAACATCAATTGTCATTATAGTCAGCACTCTCTCTCTATCTCTCAAACCACTTGTAGAGCCATGTATGAGCTCTTGTGAGACTCTTCAGCTTGGTCCACTTCAGATACTGGACTAGACTTGTCAAAATCAATTCTACATTTCACAGAGAAAACATCCCCTGGTTTTGGAGGTGTCTCTGCAGTATGAAACAATACAAAGTTTTTAATCCAATCCATTTGGAAAAATAAAAATTATTTACATGCCTCCTTTTGGAAAAAGTACACACACTCATGGTGAAAAGTTACAAACCCCTTGTCACTACAGAATCTGGGGATGGCTTTCTTGTCAGCATCTTCTGGCACATGGTGGTTCCCTGGAAGTCAAGGAAAGCGTAGTCCACAAACTGCGATCTCTCTGAGTTTGTCATCTCCGCGAAGCCGAAAGAATCGGTCCATGTTTGTAGCACCTGTGGCACAGCAGGCAAGACTAACCTCTCCACTCCTAGTTGCTTGAGCTTCTGATGAGATAAGAATTCAAGTGAGAATAGGATACTAAACTCAAGAAAATAACTGAACTTAGGATTATTAATTATGCATTAAGTAAAATTAGCAAAATTTGATGATGTAATGTAATTATTTTCCAGGTTCAAATGGCTCTTATCATTTTCAAGGCACAGATAAAATTCTACATCAGAAGTGAATAACTGTAGGCCATATCAAATCCCACACATTATTTGTATGCTTTTCATTTCACCTTTTCAAGCTCGTCCATAAGAACGCTACACATCCCAAGCCGGCGATACTGAATTCTGGTAGCTACAAGAGGTACTTCAGCCACCTTCTCTCCAAATACCCTACAAAATGAAATGGCATGTAAGAGGACCATGAAATGACAATGCATAAACAAAAATGCAACTTAAACAGGAAATGCAATCATGCAAGACTTTGATACTTAGTAGTACAGATCTTATACTCACCTAATAGTTGCAACACTGATTAGTTCGTCATTTCTCTCGAGAAGCACGGTGTAGAAACCTTGGAAATTTAATCGATTAAGCCCCGACCTGCAAAGTTCCAAAGTGGTATCAGGCAATGGCTCAAAGAATATAACAATAATGCAGCCCAACCTAGAGACAGATATCATGATCATAAACAATGTATACTTGAAAATAAATCTGTTTCTCCATTAGTAAATAAATAGTGTCAATGTAAGGGACTAAATATGCCCAAAGATCTGAACATTTTAAAAAAAGTAAGTTTCTTGTTATGAGAAAGTTTGTATATCAGAGAATCTACAAACTACATACACCATTCAGGCTAAATTTGGACAATATTGAAAAGATAGAGAGAGGAAAGTGATATTGCTTTCAGTTATGTTGCCTGAATATCACTATGATGTAATTGGAAAGTGCCAAAATAGAAAAATAGCATGTCAACTAAAGATGAATGCTAGAAAGAAAGTAGTGTTATCAATGTCATCCCAGCCAAAGAGTATAACATGATGCTTTGATCATGAGTATAACATGAACACAATGTGCAAAGATTCCTATAAAACGATGTGAAGATGAATTGAAGAATAAGAATGTCTCACCTTCGGCTGAATATTACTTCCTCCACCAGATCTCTAGCAGAGAAAGGGTTCTCTAAGGGTTCGAAGCACTCATGCATCACTGAGAGTGCAACATTAAGTTTGCTGTAATTCTCAGCCTTTGAATTGTTCTCAGTGTTGTCAAATTTCATCAATGTCCAAGTCAGGCCGTTTTCACCAACTAAAATCTCCTTCCCTAACAAATTACGAAGGCCTGCGTGTATCTGTGGAAAATGTACACAAGTAAATGTAGTGTATAAGCAGTGTCCTAAAAATGTATTTCTAGCAGTACACATTAAAGATAAGAGAGCCTTAAATGTTTCACAGACATCAAATGGAAGGTGATCTATACCTTCTGACACTCTTGGCTGCATAACCAATTTTCCTGACAGCTTCCTAAATTATCTCCTGACTTATTTCTCAGGCATCGAACATGATCTACACAGATTTGACAATATGACACCATCAATATTGCAATATTGTTCAACATAGGCATGTATGAAAATACACACCCAAACAAATGGAAAAAATATAGAAGCAATTGCAAATACACATATCAGCTTACATTTATGTTCACACTGAACACAAGTAAGTAGTTGTTCATCCCCAGTCTCTTCAATATTAATTTGTCCGCAACTCCCGCAACGACACGATGGACAAAACCAGTCACCATCAGGGATGTCCTAAACATGCAGAACAAAACCAGTCCAAGGTAAGAACTCATATCCACTAGACCACTACAAGTTATTGGTATGGAAGTACTGAATTGAAGTAATCATATGTGGAAAAAAAGGAAAGGAAGTACCACAAATTTGACAACAACATAGCACTTAATATGACATGATTAAAAAGGCAAAAACTCAAAACAATTAATTTACCTCCAAACCAAGGCAGTTCTTATGAAACGAAGACGGGCATCGGTCGCATAAAATAAGTTCACCACCATAGTTACAAACAGTACAAATGTTGTCATTTTCGCCTTGAAACAGATAATTGGTGGGTTTGTCCATAGTTTCCCCCACTCTATGTTCATGCATCACTTCTACCATGCATTCTAAGAGTGACCTACCATCCTTCAAATAGATACTAGCACAAGGTCTGCGGTCACTACTACCATTAGCATGATTTACAAAGCCACCAAGACTATAGAGCTTCTGACAACAGCTACATTTGATGCCTTCACGCGTTATCCTACCCTCAGTCACAATAGAGGTCCTTCCTCCTTTGCCTGAGTAGCAATGGACCTTATATCTCGGAAACACCTTATTGTTCTCTATTAACCAAGACAGAATATTTTGAGGTTTTTGTTGTGCAACAGAAGGGGAAACCACCTCCTGCACCCTTTTGCTTGATCTTAGCACTTGTGTAGGTGACTCATCATTCCTCTGGCTATTTGGAGAACTCGCCTGTGCAGGTAACTCATCATTCCGCTTGTGCTTTGGTGTGCTCTCCTTTGATCTTAGCACCTGTGTAGGTGACTCATCATTCCTCTGGCTATTTGGAGAACTCGCCTGTGTAGGTAACTCATCATTCCACTGGCGCTTTGGTGTGCTCTCCTTTGACCTTAGCACCTGTGTAGGTGACTCATCATTCCTCTGGCTCTTCGGAGAACTCGCCTGTGTAGGTAACTCATCATCCCTCTGGCGCTTTGGTGTGCTCTCCCTTGAACTCTTTGTGCTTTTTCTTTTTTTATTCTTAGTTGATTTCTCAGGTGATATGCTTGCTAATGAAACATCTATGGTATGCAATTGAGGCTCTCTTTCAAGCAATTGGGACACACTGAGAAGTAGATTGTTGGTATCAACTTGATCAGCACTCACCCCACTACTCGCCCTATCAGAATTAGTCCATTCAGGAATCTTTTCCTTGAGGTACATTCGGCATGCACCTTGAAGTGTTCCCAAAAACTTATTTTTTGGGAAGAAGTACAATGTTGTCCTCCTCATTTCAGTTGGGTCCTGAATGACCCATCCTTCTGCCAACAGATGGCTCTGGGCTTTCAGCTTCCATTCCCTTTTACCGTCCCGGTTTTTCTCTAATGCATTCAAGTAATATTTGACAACCGCTTCTGGACAAAAATCTGTTTCAACTTTAATCTCCAGATGACAAGGTTCACTTGTTTGAGGGTGAACATCTAACTCCTGGTTCGCATTGGATTGATCTGACAGCAGATTTAAAACATTGTTGTCAGCTGCAGCAGAAGCAGAAGCAGAAGCAGAAGGCACACTATTTGGATCAACTTCTAGAAGCACAGAGTTCAGTTGATTATGTTTATATTTGATAACTTCAATAAGGGAAGTGTAAACCTTCTTGTCATCTGCTTCAGGTGACTTGTACCTGTAGCGTTTTCGATTAGTGAATGGTTGGTTCTCGGTCCACTCAATCGTCCATCCGAGATACGCGAGATGTTTCCTTACTTTCGTCTTCAAACCCTCCCTTGTCTTCCTGCTCTTGCTTCCAATTGCATATTGGTTTATAAGATCAGGACAGAATTCAAGTTCAGAAAATATCAGAGGCCTCCAGACAATGGAATCCTGCGGTCTGCGTTTTTTTCTTTGTTTACTAGTGTTAGCACCTGAAACCGCTTCACCAGCATCATGGATGGACATTTCTTTTTGATGCTCCGGCGAGATCTCTTGAAATTGTTCACCAATGTTAGCACCTGAAATTGCTTCACCAGCATCATAGATGGACATTTCATTTTGAGACTCCGGCGAGATCTCTTGAACTTGTTCACCAATGTTAGCACCTGAAATTGCTTCACCAGCATCATAGATGGACATTTCATTTTGAGACTCAGGCGAGATCTCTTGAATTTGCTCACCAATGTTAGCACCTGAAGTTGTTTCATCAGCATCATAGATGGACATTTCTTTCAGAGACTCAGGTGAGATCTCATGAAGTGGAGCTACATTTTCTACCGGCTGCGGAATTTCCTTATCAATTGCATCATCCTCCAAAGAATTTGCAGAACAGATTTGATCATCAGTACCAAGCAAGTTTGAATTTGATGAATCACCATTTTCATCAGGCCTTTGAGATGTTCCAATGTCAGAACCTTCACCAAGTACATTGCTTTGACAAGCACCACCATCAACATTATTATCAGCAGGTTCAGACAATGATTCTGGTTCTGATGTTGTTTCTTTTGAGAAATCCTCTGGAAGGTTTAACAATGGTTGAAGCTCTTTGAGTGTGAGAATATAATAATCATCAATAACCTCCATCACAGGCTCTCTCCACAAATCCTTCACATTCCTAGTCCATTCTCCAATGCTGTTAAAATCCTCCCTTGTCCTCACATCGTACCAAATTTGCTTGATGGAAATAGGAATATAGGATTTCCAATGACACTCCTCGTACAATTCAAGCATAACCCACTTCCCTCGCGGCTCCCAACTTGTGATGGCCTCGTCCCAGTCCTGAGTGATCCTCAATTGATCAATTTGAACCCTGATTTCATCCCCCAAATCAGGGAAGAACACACTCCTCTCCTTTGAGCCATTGGAGTAATCAAATACAACGCCTTCCCACCACGCTTCCTCGTGATACACATCGACGCAGAGACCGAACTGAAGCTCTCTTTCGTCGAATTGAACCGGAGGAGGCACCGGTCTAATGAAGCCACGCTGATAGCAGCTATCTGATGAAGAAGGAATGCCATCCAGAACATTGGAGACTCTCACCACCTCCTCAAGATAGTGCACTCCATTATCATCGAGAAGGTTATCGTATCGCACATGACGCCTCTTCCTCCCGCTACGGATCACGGTCCCCGGGTGCCATGACCCCATAAAACCATCCTCTACACTTCTCACCTGAAAAAAAACAAACCCATGAACAAAAAAAATAAATTTTTTGAACTGGAAATTTCAGAAGACAATACAAAACTTCAAACCACATTCATGTTTTTCAGCAAGGAGTGATTGAAAAACGCAGATGGTAACAAAACAAGGGAAAAAATTGGGACCTGCAAATTCACATTGGCCCCAGTGAACAGGACAAAAATTCAACACTTGCATGAACGGCATGGCAAAACAAGGCTCATGAGAATGCCGACCAAATCATGAATGGGAATTCAATTCTGAAACCGGTGATCGGAATCGGTAGCGTAACCGAAACGATAAATTCGAGAACAGGGGATCATGAACAGCAAAAAACAAATAAAAAACAGAGACAATGACAGGAAGCCATGAAAAGTTTTAAGCTTGGTTATCGACTACACAAAATCCATTAAAAAGAGAAACGAATCCAATCAAAAAACCGAAAAGGAAACAAAACATCACAGAAATCAAAACGAAATCACCAGCCCAGATATTCATACACGAAAAAGATCACATCTTTATTACAAAAACCAAGGATTAGGACAGGATCATGTAGCATCTTCATTACCTCGACTTTCTCATTGACGAGAAGCTTTTTTCTTTGGAACCCTCTTCTGCGTCCTCTGTTTTCGCGAACCTTCTCACCATCAACCGCCATTGGAGACCAATTCAGAGATGAGAAAAAAAATTCAGCTGGAAACTCAGAATGCCGTTTGCTTACACCCGCTTGGATAGAATCCAAGAAAACAATCAGAAATGAAGGGAAAAAATTGGATCAGGAACAATTTTCTACGTTAATCAAACAAACGCAGTTCAGGTTCTGTTGTGTTGGTCTCGCCGTTCATGTTTTTGTTGGCATGAAGGAAACACGAGACACACACACACTCTCACTTAAGCTATCACTGTTTTGTGTGAGTTTGATTCACTCAACCAAATATAAAAGCTTGCAAAGAAGAAATTAGGATTCGTTGCTTTCACCCCCACCGTAAGAGAATCGATCCTATTGGTCCACGTTGGCAATCTAAGCACGATTGTCACGTGTCGTACAGTCACAGCGCTTGGAGCGTGGGCGTGCACGCAGGGTAGCTCAAACTTCCCTTAACAGCTCGTTGAATTGGAGGAGGAGGAGTTAGGAAAGGGTGTGGTTCGCTGCGGCGAGGTGCATGGTTAGTACGACATGGAGGCTACGTGTCATCACCAGATCGCTTCTAAGTCGATGATGGACCCCACTAGGGCCTTGGAGTCAAAGAAACGGGTTTTTTTATTTTGTTTTTTAGTTTCAGGTGGGTCTTATCATCCACGTATTTCAGCAGCAATTCAGGTATAATAGTTACTCTGGGTAATGAATACAATAAATTCAGTCCTTAAATTGAAAATTACTTTATCAAAGGTTAGAATTACTTTACTAAGTAGTTTTGATAGATCCTCTCATGTGTTAATTTCACATGATCATGTCATGTGAAGGATCTGGACCCTTAATTATTTTTTTAATGAAATCTGATGGTTGGTATTATTTCTTGCACAATTTTAATATTCTCTCTATATATCCATTAATGGTCCAGATTTCATTAAAAAAAAAATTAAAGGTTTAGATCTCCACATGACATGGTCATGTGAAATTAACACATGGGAGAATCCTAATCCGAGTTTTGATACATACACATACGTACACATTCACTTTCTCTCTTATCTCATTTTCTCTATGCATTTTCAATTACATCATTTATCATATCACTCATTTATTTCTTATTTTAATAAGGTGAAAGTGTTAAAAAAATGTGAACATAGCTTTTTCGATTAACAAGTATACGCGTAAATTAACTTGTATGTATTAAAGATCTCAAGTGTGGGTCACATTGCTTGCTGCGTTAAATATTTAATAGAAATAAATTTTAACAAAATTGTCTCATTTAAAGATATATGTGGTTAAAAAAAGAAATTTGATATATATGATCATTGTGTTAACAACGTATTATTGACAGAATAACAGGATCTTTAATAAAGTAAATAATATGATGAGTTTTGTTGCCCGTATTAGTTTTTTTTTTCTGAATTAAATAAAATTGTCTTTTTTTATACATGTGATCCAAACATAAAAATATATTATTGACTTTATATTTTTTATAAAAAAAAAAAAAAGATAACAGGCAGAAAACCTATGCCAAAGTTAATGCATATAGTTACTCATGAAGTGAGAGGATTTTTATTCTTATTACATTATTATTACTACAATAAAATAAATTCAATTCAATAGACTTAAATATGGGTTGAAACTGAGGTTTTGAGGTTGAAAAAGTATCTTTTGATGACGACAAATATTTATGGGTAATTGTTAGGATATACTTGAATAGGCGTAAAAAAGGGAAACCGTAGAAGCTGATAATTTAAATCTTATTAATGTTGGATTTAAAGATTTATTATATATTATGACAAAATAAAAGGAAGTTACATTTTACTTAGATATACTTTTTCTTTTTGTCTATAACTAATCATAAATGTTATTCAATGATATATACTTAAATATTTATTATTTTTATTTTAAATCAGAGATTCATAGTACTCGAACTTGATATGTCTACTTAAACTATAACAACTTCATACTATAATTAATTTAACGCGTTTGGTGGTAAAAGTTTATTATTTCTACACCTTTAAAAATTTGTCTCTATTTTATTGCTGTTAAAATAAAATAAAAATTAAGGAGAATAAATGAAAATGTTACGATAGATGAATAATCAAACTAGAAAGGATAAGATAAGCGATGATTATATAATTAAGATGACGTATTGGGATGGCGTTTATATGCATAAGTTGACGGGTAATTGGTTGAGGTGGTAGGATAAATACAAAGAATTTTTTTGGAGACACTAGTGAGAAAGATGGATAACATGGTATTTAATCTTATGAAAATGGGTAGAGCCGGACCAAAATGAACTTCGGAAGATATTGTTAAGAATGATCTTATATATAATATTCTTCATGATCTAATTTTTAATCGAGCTTAAAAACGTAGTGTGATTTATATATAAAAGTGACCTCACTTAGTAGGATAAATGTTTTGTTGTTATTGTTGTTTGTGGTGATATTAATAATTATTATTATTAAGAAACCAGTACAATAATTAATTAAATAAGAATTTAATAACTATACGATAAACAGTGTAAATAAGCTTTAAAAAGGAAACAAGATATTTTTTTTAAGGGCACAAGATATTTGATAATTTAAATCTTATTGAATTTTGTATTAAAAGGTTATATTTGAAAAAATAAAAGGAAGTTATATTTACTTATACATTCTTTTTTATGTCAATATTTAATCATAAATTCTATGCGTTGTTTTTTATTTTTTTGAAATTAATTCGATGCGTTGTTGGATGTTTAAAAGTTTTTTTTTTTTTTTTATGGAAGTTTAATAATATTATTGTTAAAGAGAAAAAGTATAATTATCTACCATATACTAAATTTTAAGTCGTCATGATTTTTTTTTTTCATATGGTTATGTAGGGGTGTGATTGGCTTGTATCAGGTTGGGTCGGGTATTTGAGGTGTTTATAAGTCCAAACCAATCAAAGAGCCTTAGGTTAGGTCAGTTCAATTTTCTAATTTTTCGCCTCTGGGTCTGAACTAAACCAACCCAATGTTGAATGAGTTGATTCGGATCAGGTGATCGGATATGAATATAAAATATGTTTTTACAAAACTTTACACAAAATTTGAAAAGAAAAATTAAAAAAGAACATGATAACTCAAGAAAATCAAAAACAATAAAAAGAGGGCTAAGCACGAAGTGAAAATATCGAGAGTGCAAACTGCTAACTTAACAGATAGTTTGAATCACAACCAGAAAGAGAAATCATAACAAAAATGTGAATGATAGGCCATTGGAAATATTCATTATCCAGCGGAGGTAAGAGATATGTCATGGCAATGGTAGCAAAGTAGAGAAATTGGTTTTTTGCTAGGGTTTTATTGTGAGAGAGTGACGGTTGGGGGTAAAACTCAACCAAAACTTAAAGGCTAAGTAAGAAAAGAGACTCACACATTATTTCTAATATTATTAATTAGATATGTTTGGGTTAATCGGGCTCGCGGGTTGGGCTAAGTCTCAATCTCCAAACTCAATACTCAAATCGATGCTGATCGGGTGTAGTGAAAAGAACCCGAACCGATCCGATGACTTAATGTAACCCACCAAAATGTGATTGAGTTGGTTAAGGTTGATCAGTTTGTGGGTTGGGTCGTACTCACTTACACACCCTTACAGTTAGTTATGTGGCATAAATTTATGTATGAAATAAAAACCACAAGTTCTTATTTAGTAGGAGTAGTTACTATAGTATTAGTCATTATTAGCATATCAAATATCATTAAAAAAATTATTCAATTAATATTACCTTATCATTTAATAAACCATAATTATTAGCCTTGATTACTTTCTTAAATAGTTATTGAGTCAATTAATACTTAAATTCCTTTCACTGCACCCGATGGTGATTGGGTGTAGTCAAAAGAACTCAACCCATCCGATTGCCCAAGGCTACCTACAAAAATGTGATTAAGTTAATTAGGGTTGATCGGCTTCGTGGGTTGGATCGTACCCGCTTACACACCCTTTAAGTTATATGGCTTGAATTTCTATATGAAATAAAAATCACAAATTTTTATTTAGTAATTAGTATAGTATTTAGTAATTTTTAGCAGATCAAAGTATATCATTAAAAAATTTATTCAATTAATATTACATAATCATTTAATAAACCATAATTATTAGCTTTGATTACTTTCTTAAATAATTATTCGGTCAATCAATACTTAAATTCCTTCCATTAATTAACGTCAAATAAATTGACATATTTTTAAACTTTATCAATAAGATTGACTTTTAAAGCATATAAAAATATCTATATATTTTACTTAAAAAAATTATATATTTTAATTCAACTTTTATGTAAAAAGATTGAAATACCCATGCATTGCACATGGAAACTTACTAGTAAGTATATAAATAAGAGTTTAATAATTATCCAATAATAATGTAAATGAGTTATATATATACCCAATTAAATTTCATTATCTTCCCACATCATAATTAATTTTAAATTAAAATAATAAAAATGACAAGATAAAGAGAAGTGATTGGATGTGGGGTGTACTAAGTAAATTTTGTCGAGAATATTTCATTTAGTTATTAGCCAAAATCTAGTATTTAACTATACTATTATGTTAAACGATCTTTTAATATTAGTGAGATTCCCCTCGATTGTCAGTTCCGTTTGCTGGACAAGATAAGCAGACAGACAGGATAGGATAGTAGTAATCATATCCTGCTGTAATATGTTGTTTATTGCGCCAACAAGATATGATAAACTATCTTGTCCCTTATCCTATCTTGTCCATCAAGTGTAAAAATTATTATGAGGGGAGCTGAGATAGAAATTGTCATGACAAGATATGATTCAGTTTTTTGTTTGTTTGTTACCTTAACTCAAAATTAATTTCAAATTTATATTTTATATAATTTATAATAATATTAATTAATAAATATAATTTTTTTGATTTTAATATTATATTAATTTCATTACTTATCAATTACTAGTTGTTATTGTTAAGTTAACATTATTTAGTTGTTTTAATTAAAAAATAAACTGATGTATAAATAGTTAAAATATTGGATTTACTCATATAAAATAATAAAATTTTCACTATCACTTACTACTACTTAGTTAACATTATTTTTTATTATTTACTATTAAAAGAAGTATTTAGAAAATTAAATTTTAAAAAATATTATGTATTTTTTATTTTAAAGAGAAATTGGATACATATTTATTTGTTTGTATCATATTTTATCAATATCTTGTCCACCTTAAACGCATGATATGATAAGAGTTTATCCTGCTCTTATCATATCATGTCTTTATCCAACACTTTTATCTTATGTGATCACTAAGAGGACCCTTATCATGACATGATTTTTATGATAATTTAATAATGTAAGTAAATTTTAACGTGATTCTTTTATTAATATTCTTGTGAAACCAGGCTTTGAATCCTAGAAAAAATAAAGGAATTTGCAAAGTTACTTTCTTCCCTTCTTTTGGGCGTCTTTTTTTTTCTCTAATTTTCTTTTAAACTGAATAAATATACTAATCAAGAAACAGGGGCAGAAACCACTACATCATGCTGCAGAGCAGCTAAAATCTTTTGAGGAGCATCCTCAACCCAGATAAAAGACAACGTAGAGAAAGATAATTTGGCAAGGGAATCAGCAACCATATTGCCTTCCCGCCGAACAAAAGAAAGATCCATAAAATCAAAATGATAAGAAAAGGAACGACAATCTCTAATAATAGAAAAAAGATAAGATCCACCAGGTTTTGGACGACGCCAAAGATCAAAGAGCTTCAGACAATCAGTCTCGAACATGACCCTCTTGAAGCCCAAATCAATAGCAGTGGAGATCGCCCAACGGAAACATAGAGCCTCCGCAATGACGGAGGACGAGACCATGATAGTAGCTGCGGCCGCCGAAGCGAGAACTTCACCTTCAAAGTTCCGTGCCACCATCCCAAAGCCAGCCAAAGTCGAGTCACGAAGAGCTGCATCAAAATTAAGCTTAAAAACACCTCTAGGCGGTCGGGTCCAACTAGATGGCAACACCAAAGACTGGCGTGGAACTGCACGCTTTTTACTCACACTTTACATTACAAGTTTGTTATGCATTCTTACATGTATGAGCTGAGCTCTTGGACGCTCTCGGAGCTCCCTTATTGACTTGAGCGTCGGAATGTCTTCTGCAGGTCCCCCCTGACGCATTGGACTTGGAGACTCTACCTCATTCACGCCGGAGCACATCGAGCACCACCGCAGCCTCACTGAGAGCACCACCGTCCATGATTCTGTTGGAGGATTGCTATCTCTAGTACTCTTTTTTGTGGGTTTTGTTTTCTTTTTCCTCCTTTTGGGATTTGTACTCATCTTTTGATTATCAATTAAGGGTAAATGTGAAAGATTGTATAATTTTTTCTAAAACCAATACTACTTCCAAAGCTTGGTCCAAACCTTATAATCATGAACTATCGACCCCGATGGTACTTCTGACGCTTCCCACCCTTTAATACAACCATATGCCAACTTTACATTGAAAAGACCATTAGGAATAACGTTCCAAACCAACATGTCCTTCCCTTTCACATTTAAAACTAGTATTTGCAAGATTTGAACGACCTCAAATGGAAGAAAAAGTTGCCGCATGAAGTGTGTTTGCCAAGACATTCAATCCCTATCAATAAGATCAAAAGCAAATTTAGAATCACAGCCCGGTGGCTTTAAGGACAAAAAACAGAAGCCATTCTGATTAAGCAGCCAATTGTCCTCGCAAATACGTATGTTACAACCATTACCAACCCTCCAAAAACTCTCCATTTTCACAACCCGACTAGCTTGTTGGATGCTTAGCCAAGTATAGCTAGGAACGTACCCGAGGTCGCATGCATGAGGTGAGAACTAGGAAACACATAAAAAGAAATAAATCTTGAATAAAATAATATCCAAAGATAGGATTGACATGGCCACGAATATGGGCCACTCTAATTATTTTTGGCCACCACGCATATATTTAAAGGTTAACAAAAAGATAGGATTTGAAAAATAAGAAATCTTGGTTATTTATTTTCCTAGTACATAAACCTAAGGTTTACATAGAGATGGAAAATGTTAGATTTGTTATGCTGTCATCAATGTGTGTTAGGTTGAGTTATGTTTTTTAAAACGGATCTATTTCTCAAATTTAACTTTATATTTTAACGCTTTATTTGGACTTTTTAAAAGTTTAATGTGGTAAAGAAGTTTAATTTATAATAAGACATTTAAATATGATATAAAATTAATCTCTAAAAATAGGTCTAACGCTACAAGAATTGATCTCATTAGCATGTAGAGATAGCCAATGCAAAAATTGCACTAACATCAATGAGAAAAAACTTCAACATCATATTGAAGGTCTAATGCTCGCCTTGTTAGTCAATGCAAGAAGATTTCAATCCATTCAATTGAAGTTCTAATGCTCGTCTTGTTCCATATAAGTAATACCTTTTGCATAACCTTAATTTTTTTTTATAAATATACTCATAATGCTTGAGAATTCAAATAATTAGTGGTAGCATGATGGTGTAAAAACCTCAAATAATAACTAGAGAAAAAGAAAAGAAAAATGTAATAGATACAATAAGTACTGTGATGTAACATGAAAGAGATAAACTTAGAAAAGAGAAAAATTGGAGGTATACCAGTAGAGTGCTTGGATTAATCTGAAAATTATTCACAAAGAAAATCTGAAAATTAGATGGTTGAAATGCAATTTTGTTTATCCTTCTTTCAACATTTTAGTGGTCATCTGTTTCATTTTCCACTTGTCGAAAAACAAAAGCCTCACATTTGGCTTTCCACTGTCCACGATTCTCCACAACCAGAGTGACACGACGCAGCCATGGCTACGGTGGCACAACCGTGTCCTTCATGGACTCGCGGTTCCATCCCCGTTCCGAAACGCACCTCACGACGCCGTTTCAATGGCAGAACCAGCCTCGCGAACCCGCAGCCCCAAGCTCGAGCTGCTGTGGTGGAAGCAACGCCTTCAAGCTCCAGAGACCGGTCCAGCCAGGTCCTGACCCTCCCAGTGAACCGTGCCGGTGAGCTGCAAGCAGAAGCCAGAGCCATGGCTCGTGCCGCCAATGCCACTGTCTACAACCCCCAACTCTTGGCCTCCGAATACGGTTCACAACCCCTCAAGGTCTTTTCTTTCACACATTTTTGGGCACCCTTTTGGAAAATCTTTCGTGGGTAGGATTGGGTTTTTCATTTGGTTGTTGTTTATTATGGCTAGGTGGTGCGGAGGACCCTTCAGATTCTGACGGCGTTGGTTTCTTTTGGGTTGAAGCTGTTGTTGGATCAGAGGAGTGGAGTGCTTGATCAGAACAGAAGGGCTCGTGCATCTGAGCTTAAGACCATATTCACTCAGCTGGGACCAACTTTTGTGAAGTTGGGTCAGGGATTGTCCACCAGGCCTGACATATGCCCACCAGAGTATTTGGAAGAGCTCTCTGAGCTTCAAGTGTTGTCTTCTCTTCCCTTTGACTCATTTTGATTAGCTCTGTGCAGTTGCTTTTTTTTGGACTCATAAAAAGAAGAAGTGCAGTTGTATTAATTATCCAAGAGCATGTTCCTGGGCTCAAAAGCCCTGTTTTTATATGCTACTTTACTTTCTATTTATAATCAGTCTAAAGAAAGAACCTATTTCGATACATATAGTAGTTCAAGATAACAAGAATTATTTTCTTAATTATATCCTCATGCTCAACAGTAGTTTCTCAAGTACAATTAAGTAAGGTTGTTTGGGTTACTGTTGGACACTATGAAAACGGGAAAATAACACGTGTTTTCATATTTTCTAGCAGTAAACCAAAAGAAGTTTTGAGATTAAAAATAATTGTAACAAATTAATTGTATTTCTTGGTTCTTGTATTTTCTCTGCTCTCAAAGATAAATGTGAACAGATTTAGTGTTTACTCAAGTAGAGGTTATTAAAGTGCAGTTTAAGATAATTAATCGTGTTTAGATAGAAATTTCAACTAGTGTTTGTGTAAGAATGTAATTTCGATGATTTGTTAAAGCTGAGCATTTGCTTAAAATAATTTTGAATGCTGCTTTTGCAAAGGCTAATTTTCACGAACAAAGTAGTTTATGTCGGTTTCAAAACCTGTTTTAATAAGCTTCATTTATCGTAAGTGTGCAATGCAGCAGATAAGCCCAATTAAGCTGAAAACAAGTCCATCAAAATGCAGTGTAGCATGCATTTCGGTGCTCCATATTGCATACTGTATACAGTATGAGATATGGGTTCTTCCCAGTCTTGAACAAAGTTAATACAACACAGACAGTTTATTTACTGATGTTTTGTAGGATGATATTATGGCCTTTATTATATTTTCTTCTATGAAATTTGTATGAAGGAATTAAAAATTTAGTTAACCTTTTGCGTTGTCGTTCCTTACCAGGATGGTTTGCCTACATTTCCTGATGAGGAGGCCTTTGCATGTATTGAGAGGGAATTAGGACTATCTCTTGACTCCATTTTTTCTTCTATATCACCATCACCCATGGCAGCTGCTAGTTTGGGTCAAGTTTATAAAGCTCAGTTGAAGTATTCTGGGAAACTTGTAGCTGTCAAGGTGCAACGCCCGAGCATTGAGGAAGCTATAGGATTGGACTTCTACCTGATAAGAGGTCTTGGGTTTTTCATAAATAAATATGTGGACATAATCACCACTGATGTTGTTGCACTTATTGATGAATTTGCTCGTAGAGTTTTTCAGGAGCTCAACTATGTGCAGGTTAGTTCTTCACTCAATACCTTACTTAGTATTTTTGTATATTTTTCTTTTCGTAATTGCTTTTGTTATGAAGAAAACTAGAAAACACCAAATGTTGAATCCTTTGCCTAATGGCTAATATCCAGGGGCAAATCTATTTATTGTAAGGATAATTTATAATTGAAATCTTCCATGGGGTGATATGTTTCCGAGTATTTATAAATTATGTAAGATTGTTTTTCAGGATTGAATGTAAATTTTGACAGGTTCCTGCAGGAGGGACAAAATGCAAGGAAGTTCAAAACATTATATGCTGACAAGGAAGATGTCTGTGTCCCAGATGTTTTCTGGGATTACACAAGTGGAAAAGTACTTACAATGGAGTGGGTTGATGGAGTCAAACTAAATGAGCAAGAAGCTATTGAGAGACAAGGATTGAAAGTCTTGGATCTGGTGAACACTGGCATACAGTGCAGCCTTAGACAGCTACTTGAGTATGGATATTTCCATGCCGATCCTCATCCTGGGAACCTTTTAGCAACACCTGAGGGAAAGCTTGCTTTTCTTGACTTTGGGATGATGAGTGAGACTCCAGAAGAAGCAAGATTTGCCATAATTGGTCATGTAGTTCACTTGGTTAACCGGGATTACGAAGCTATGGCTCGTGATTACTATGCTCTTGATTTCCTGTCACCTGATGTTGATGTTTCTCCAATTGTACCTGCACTTCGAAACTTTTTTGACGATGCACTTAATTATACTGTGAGTGAACTTAACTTCAAGACACTAGTGGATGGTCTGGGAAATGTTCTATATCAATTTCCATTTAATGGTGAGATTATACCCTGCTTTTTATTTTATTCTCATTTTCATCCATAGTGATTGTTGGGTCATTTGAGCATGGAAATACATACTTTTGAAAAGCAAACTGATGATCAGGTTCATAATCTTCCACGCATAACAGATATTAAAAATCTAATTATTTGTTTCTTAATGTTCAATAGTTGAGGGATTATGTAACTGTGTACTTCTGTAAATATTTTGTACATACTAATTGTTGCGGATTCTGATGGTTTGAATTTCTTTTTTGTCCTTTTCTGTTGGCAGTTCCAGCATACTATGCTTTAATATTGAGGTCTCTTACTGTTTTAGAAGGTTTAGCACTTAATGCTGATCCCAAATTTAAGGTGCTTGCGGCTTCATACCCATATTTTGCTAAGAGGCTCTTAACAGATCCAAGTCCATATCTAAGAGATGCTCTCATTGAGTTGCTTTTCCAGGATGGGAGGTTCAGGTATGCATTTTAGTATTTTAGTATCTTAAATCCATACAGAATGCTTTTGAGTATGTGAATAATCATTGATCTGCTCCAGTGCAGGTGGAGTAGACTTGAAGACTTGCTAGTTCAGGGGAGAATGGACAGAGATTTCACTGCTAAAGAGGCTTTACAACCTGTCCTAAAGGTATTATTGAGTCCAGATGGTGAAGAGCTCAGGACTCTTGTTATCAAAGAGGCTGTTCGTGTGACTGAAGCTTTTACTCTTAGCACAATTTATGATTCATACAAGTCAGTTCCCGATTTTATGAGGACTCTTGTTTCCAATGGCGATGCATATGGACCCCTTATGACGTCAGAAGCTGAATTACAATACATGATAGAGCTTAGAGATCAGGTTTTCAGGATATGGGGACTCCTGCAGTCTTCTAATGATTTTGATCCAGCACTTTTGCTACCTATACTGCAGGTATGGTTTACTGTTGCTTCTTAGCAGTTTAACTCAAATTTATTTTTTTGGTTGGACATATACTAGTTAGTAGTGTAACTCATATTTCCTAAATGGTGAACCTATCTCAACATATCAATAAATTCAGATGCAAGCCACAAATGTCTGTTATGATTTGTAGAAATTTGACAATTGCTGTTTATTTGATATAATTTAATATGAAAATTTGAAAATATCTTTCTTCTATATAGTGGAAGTGATTAAGTTTATGGAGCATTGCACTCTTGGTGCTTCATCCATCTTTGAGCTTCCTAGAGAGGGAAACTAGAATTATATACTGAATCTAGGAACCATCCACAGGTGTTGTATGATGGGTAAAATAAGGTTATAGATTCAGCAATGTCATAATTGAAGAAATGACTTTTACGTGCAATGAGAATCTAGCACAAATAGAACAATCTAAATATAGCACTCAATCAACATTTGTGTAGCAAGGATATAACATGAGACAAGTTCCATATAAATACAACTTTGATAAGATATTTCCAATTCTCAAAATTAAAGGACGCTAGCAACTATGCGATTTGAATGAAAAAGTACAAACTAATATAAGATTAACATTGAAGATATATTTGAGATAGAACACAAATCCTAACACGAGCATTGTAAGCATTATTACATAGTCACTCTTGGAATAAATGCTAAAAAAAATTGAAACATCAGTGTTTGAAAAGTCAGCTTTAGTCATTGTTATACAATAAATGACTAATTTATCCAATTATTACGATGTACCCACATATAATGGCACAACCGCACAAGGTTATTTAAAAAAAGAAAGAAAGTTGTTGGATGAAGACAAGAAATATCAATGTTGTTGGAGTATATGGCCTGTTAGAGTTTTGAAGACAAGTATTACGATAGTAATGATACCCCACATGGTTTTTCCAAGTAGAAGTAAAGAAGAATACATGGAATTAAGAACATATAAATCCTAACATGAAGGTGAAAATTGGAGAATATATGATAGGAATGAGAATGGGCCTGCCAATACAGAAGGGAATGTGCTGGTTCACCAAGAGAATGACAAGCCCAAAGTGTGGCGTGTGTATGAGAGGAGGAGCAAGAAATAGTGTGCTAGCAACTGTGCTGAGCTGGCAGTAGTTTGTTAGGATATTCCCACAATAAGTATCATAGTGGGATTCTGTTAGAGGGGGGAATTCATTCTTGTATCCACCCTTGTGGTTAGGCAGTTAGGGAGTTTCTCTCTCTTCACTGAGGAGCCTTGCTCTGGTTGTTTTCTCCTGATTTCTATTCTATCCTACATACTGCAACTTCTTTTCATTCTAATTGCTATACCTGTTCTGTTAATTGGTATCTCTGCTCTATCAATTGGTCCGACCTGCTGCTGTTGATGCCCCGTGCTCCTAAAGCTCCTAAAATGGCAGATCGTGTTACAGCTGTGGAAGAACGTTTGTCCGGTGTTGAGGCCAGTATTCTCGCGTTACGTGAGTTCATTGGTGCTGAGATTCAACGTGCCGTTGCGCGTCCAGAACCAGTGACCTCTCCGCTGGACGAGTTTCGTTTGTCTGCGAAGAAGGTGGAGTTGCCGGCGTTCACCGGCGACGATCCAGTGGCCTGGATCACACGTGCTGAGACTTATTTTGAGGTACAACGAATTTCAGAGGACGTTCGTATTCAACTCACCAAACTCAGCATGGAAGGCCCTACAATTCACTGGTTCAATCTTTGGCATGATTCGACAGAGGAGTTGTCATGGGCGAATCTTCGTGATGCGTTGATGCTGCGATTTGGAGGTGGTCGTTTGGAGAATCCGTTTGAGGAGCTCAAGGACCTGAAACAATCAGATACAGTGGAGGCGTACATCGCCGAATTCGAGCTGTATTCCTCTCAGTGTGGACGTTTACCGGAGCAACAGTTTCTGGGGTACTTTGTTGGTGGTTTGCGTCATGATATCCGCTCTCGCGTTCGTACATTCAAACCACGCAACCGGTATGCGGCGATGCAATTGGCACGTGATGTGGAACGTGAATTTGCAGAAAATTCGGGTCAGGGATCCGGGTCCAGCTACAGACCGGGTTCTGGTTCTTGGACTCGGCCTCCGAAATCTCTTTGGGCCTATCGCGAAGGTGAAGGGAAAGGCCTTCCTAATTCTACCCAAATTGGGGGCGAATTAGGGAAACAACGTACCACCAGTTTGGCTTCGGGTTCTCAGGCCGGGTCGACCCGTTCCCAAACAACATCCACGGCGACCTCCCGTCCAAGCTTTGATCGCCGGAATCCGCGTGGGATTCGTCATCTGCCGGCGTCGGAGGTTAATGACCGTCGCGCTAAGGGCCTCTGTTTTCGTTGCAATGAGCGCTGGGATCCTCTCCATCAGTGTGCTGCGAAACAGTTGCGCGTCCTCATTCTGGGTGACGATCAATTTGTCAACGATGAAGGCGAGATTGTGGGTTTGGAAGCAGACCTTGAGGACGAGCCGGTGACGGCGGACCTTGAGTGCAAATCTCTGGGCGTTTTTGGTTTCTCACCAACCCCGCGACCACGCACTATGAAATTTGAAGGTGGGTTACAAGGGGCCACGGTTCTGGTTTTGATCGATAGCGGTGCAACACACAATTTCATCTCTCCCAAAGTGGTTGAAGCTCTGGGATTAGTTGTGGTTCCCTCCACTCCTTTGGGTGTCAAGCTTGGGGATGGGCATCGTGTTATGACTATGGGTAAGTGTGTTGGAATTTCTGTAGTGTTGGGTGATATGGAAACCACTCTGGATGCCTACATACTTGAGCTGGGTGGTGTCGACTTGATCTTGGGAGTGGTATGGCTGGAAACCTTGGGTAAGGTGACTATGGATTGGAAGGAAATGTCTATGCTGTTCACATACAAGGGGAACTTAGTGAAGCTTGTTGGCCACCCTTTCGCGGAAAATATTGCTACATTTCAGAATCTGATGGCTACATCCAGAGTGCTTGAGGCGGACAATTGGCCTACCTTGATGGCAACAGAGGTGGCGTCTGGCCAGTGGCTCCCGGCGGTTACAGATGGGGCTCTTCACGTGCTATTAACTAAGTTTGCAGGGGTTTTTTGTGAAATCAGTGGCCTTCCCCCAGTTAGAAACACAAGTCATTCTATTGTGTTGCTACAGGGTGTTGGTCCTGTTAGTGTGCGTCCTTATCGGTACCCTCACCATCACAAAGATGAAATTGAAAGACAGATTCAGAGTTTACTTCAGCAAGGGGTGATCCGGAATAGCACTAGTGCTTTTTCTAGTCCGGTCATCTTGGTTAAGAAGAAGGATAATTCTTGGCGGATGTGCGTTGATTACCGTGCATTGAATAAGGTCACCGTGCAAGATAAGTACCCTATTCCGGTGGTCGATGAATTATTAGATGAATTGCATGGTTCTACATATTTTTCTAAGCTCGATTTAAAATCCGGTTATCACCAAATTCGAATGAAGGAGGACGACATTCATAAGACGGCGTTTCGCACTCATGAAGGTCATTATGAGTATATGGTCATGCCATTTGGCCTTACTAACGCCCCGGCTACATTTCAATCGGTGATGAATGAAATTTTCAAACCTTACTTGAGAAAATTTGTCCTTGTTTTTTTCGATGATATATTAGTATATAGTACTAATTGGACTACTCATTTGGCTCACTTAGCTTTGGTTTTACAAGTTCTGTTGCAGCACCAGTTTGTGGCTAACAGGGGCAAGTGTGCTTTTGGCCATGAGAGGATCGAATACCTTGGCCATGTTATCTCTAAGGCAGGGGTTACTGTGGATCCTTCTAAGGTTGACAGCGTGTTACAGTGGCCAACGCCCAAGAATGTGAAGGGCGTGCGTGGGTTCTTGGGTTTGACGGGTTATTATCGGAAGTTTATCGCTAACTATGGGAAAATTGCTAAACCTTTAACCGAATTGACTAAAAAGGATGGTTTTCATTGGAATACGGCTGCTGAAGAGGCATTTCAGCAACTGAAAATTGCAGTCACATCTGCTCCTGTTTTGGCTTTGCCCAATTTCAATTTGCCCTTTGAAATTGAATGTGATGCTTCCGGCAAAGGTGTTGGGGCTGTGCTGATGCAGTTAAAGCATCCGATTGCTTATTTTAGCAAAGCTTTTACTTCTTCAAAACTTTCTAAATCAGCTTATGATAAAGAGTTGATGGCATTGGTCCTTGCTATCCAACATTGGAGGCATTATTTGTTGGGTAGGAGGTTTATTGTGTATTCTGATCAGAAGAGTTTGCGCCACCTCTTGCAGCAGCGGATCACTACTTCCAATCAGCAAGAATGGATGGCCAAGTTGCTGGGTTTTAACTTTGAGGTTATTTACAAGGTGGGGGCGGAGAATAAGGCAGCGGATGCTTTATCCCGGCAACATGAGGAGGCTGAGATCACCACTTTGTTGTCCTTTCCGATATGGACTCAAGGGGGTCAGTTGCAGCAAGATATCAGCCAAGATCCTGCTCTCAAGCGGATTGTGGAGGCCATTCAATCAGATCCTCTGTCTAGACCTGGTTTTACTCTCAAAGGGGGTATTCTGTTTTACAAAACCAGGTTGGTAATTTCAGCAAAGTCCCCATTGATTGATGTTTTGCTTCGGGATTTCCATTCTTCTCCTAGTGGGGGACACTCCGGTTACCTCAGAACTTATAGAAGGCTGGCAGGATCTTTATATTGGCAGGGAATGATGAAACGCGTTCAAGAGTTTGTGAAAGCTTGTGATATATGCCAACGCCAGAAGTATACTGCTACCACACCTAGTGGATTACTGCAGCCCTTGCCTATTCCAGTGCTGGTATGGAGCGAAATTTCCATGGATTTCATTACTCATCTACCTAAGAGTAACGGGTTTGAAGCTATTTTGGTGGTTGTTGATCGTCTCTCCAAATATAGCCACTTTATTCCTCTCAAACACCCATTTACTGCTCGTTCCATTGCTGCCATTTTTGTGAAAGAGATCGTCAGGCTTCATGGTGTTCCTGAATCAATCCTGAGTGATCGTGATCCTTTGTTTGTGAGTATCTTTTGGAAGGAGCTCTTTAAGTTGCTGGGAACTGTATTGAAGATGTCATCCGCTTATCATCCGCAAACCGATGGCCAAACGGAGGTGGTCAATCGGTGCTTAGAATCCTATCTTCGCTGTTTCATCTCTGACCAACCGAAATCTTGGGCTCATTGGATTCCGTGGGCAGAGCTGTGGTACAATACCACCTTCCATATATCTACTGGGTTCACACCTTTCGAGGTGGTGTATGGCCGGAAGCCTCCCGTGTTGGTACACTTTTTAGAGGGCGAAACTAGAGTCGAAGCCGTAGCACAGGAATTACGAGATCGAGATGAAGCTTTGCGGCAGCTTAGGTTCAATTTGCAGAATGCTCAAGAACATATGAAGGTTCAGGCTGATAAGAAGAGGAAAGAAGTGAATTTTGAGGTTGGGGACTGGGTGTTTCTCAAGCTAAGGCCCCATCGACAACAATCGGTGGTCCAACGTATCCATCAAAAGTTGGCTCCCAGATTCTTTGGTCCTTATCAAATCCTCAAGAGGGTGGGTTCGGTTGCTTATAAGCTCCAACTGCCTGTGACATCAAAAATTCATCCAACATTTCACGTCTCACAGTTGAAGAAAGCAGTTGGTAATTACACACCAACTAGTGAGCTGCCTGCAAGTCTGGATATTGACAAGGGAGAAGTGATTCCCGCGAAACTGCTGTCTTGGAGGGATAAGTTTGATGCTGGCACACATTCTCGAGAGTGGCTAGTGCAGTGGGAAGGTATGGATATTGGTGATGCGACTTGGGAGGACGAATTGTTGCTGAAAAGTCAATTTCCAGATCTCTGCCTTGAGGACAAGGCTGTTTTTGGAGGAGGGAGTGGTGATAGGAATGAGAATGGGCCTGCCAATACAGAAGGGAATGTGCTGGTTCACCAAGAGAATGACAAGCCCAAAGTGTGGCGTGTGTATGAGAGGAGGAGCAAGAAATAGTGTGCTAGCAACTGTGCTGAGCTGGCAGTAGTTTGTTAGGATATTCCCACAATAAGTATCATAGTGGGATTCTGTTAGAGGGGGGAATTCATTCTTGTATCCACCCTTGTGGTTAGGCAGTTAGGGAGTTTCTCTCTCTTCACTGAGGAGCCTTGCTCTGGTTGTTTTCTCCTGATTTCTATTCTATCCTACATACTGCAACTTCTTTTCATTCTAATTGCTATACCTGTTCTGTTAATTGGTATCTCTGCTCTATCAATATACAATACCACAAGTCTCATATTTTAAGTACCTTGGGTTTATCATACAAATTGCCAGGGAGATAAAAGGAGATGTCAACTATAGAATTCAAGGGGGGTGGGTGAAATAGGCAAATGCCTTGGGTGTAATTTGTGACAAATAAGTATCACTCAAGCTTGAAGGAAAATTTTACTGCGCAACTAAAAAACCTACAATGTTATATGAGAATGAATTTTAGGCGGTTAAAAGCCAGAAAGAGAGCAAGCTTAGTTTAGGCTTAGAATATTATGTAGCATGAGTTTTGACGGTGACACAATACAAAATAGGATTAAAAATACATTAATTAGAAAGCAAGTTGGGGTAGCTCCTATTATAATAAGGATGGTAGAGTCTAATCCTACGAAATTTGGGTATTGTTGAGATATCTATTAGGATATATCTTGTTGAGACGATTTGTTAGTGTTCCAGAAATGGGACAATAGAAACGACTTAGATCTGAGAGCCCTTCAGAAAAGAGAGCCTCCCATAAAAACCTAGCCGTTTTTGGTTTTAATTGGGAAAAAAATCATTTTACAAGATAAATACCCTTTATTTATAGGGGACTGGGTAAAACCCTAATTTTACTCTGCTATGGACTGTTGGGCCTTATAACTTTTGGCCCAATGGTCATTACACAAGAAGTCAGGCCCTATTTACGGATTTGTCTTGCTTTATATGCTCCAGTGCCACGTCGAAGCTCCAAAATCAGGGTCGCCCATCAGCAACTCGACCCGCTATTGGGCAAGGGGCTCGCCCAGTCCACAAGACACCGTATCTGAAGTATGAAGACTAAGAGTGTCTTCTTATTTTATGAGTCAAAGTTCTAGCTCGACCCGCCATACTGGGCGAGGGGCTCGCCCAGTCCAGTTAGGATATATGGTTTGTTAGGATTAGATTTTACATCGTTATGATTTTGTTTTGATAGATTAGGATAAGATAAGATTTAATTATTTAGATCTTATTGTTTAGAGTTAGTAGTTGACTATGAAACCTCTAGAAATCTAGTCTATAAATCTTGTACTTCGGAATCAATAATTAATCAAGTATCAACAATTTCGCTCTTCATAAACTTAAAGAGTAAATCCTATAATTTCAACTGGTATGTTTGAAGAAGATCCCTTGAAGCACTGATAAGGAGGGTTGACTAGATGGAGGATTGTTAAATAGTAAGTGTTAGAGGGAAACCAAGAAAAACTATAAATTAAATAATTAAGAGAGATTTAGAGGTAATGGTTTATCTTTGACTTGAAGGAAAGTAAAAGACGATTCGATTGAAACTAAGAGAAGTGGATATAAAGCTTGGAGTTCACGAGTCTAATAAGCTTAGGCTTTTTTGACAAAGCTGCAACTTTCAAGCACCAATCGACAGGAAGATTAGCTCCCTCATCCATAATTTCAAGGCTAGGATGGCTCCGCTATAAAATTTCCTCATGGTATTAGTGTGGTATCATCTTCAGTGACTTTCTCTCGTGACTATTCCGATGCCAATCTTAGTGTCAAGAATTATACTTAAAAATAAACATGTCCATGATTGTTCCCTTTTGCACGAATTCTAGCCACCCTTTCTCTCTCAACCATTTTTCATTTGGTTTCCCAACTCCACACCGCAGCTATGTCATCGTTACAACCAAATTAGTCTCCTCCTTTGATGGTCATCAATGCAACTCTTTGGTCACTATTTCAGCTTTTTGTCTGGCTTGTTCTTAGTTTTGCCACAGGTCCACTTGCCTAAGCATGCCCTTTTGAGTTTCAAGTCACGGTTTGGAGCTATTTCTTGAAGAGTCTAGCCCCACATGTATCCCAGATGAAGATTGAGTCCTAGAGAATTGTGGGATGGTCCAAGTCTTGGAATTAAGGGAAAGGGAGTTGATCTTCTTGTGGACTTGTGCTTGAAAGTTGCGACTTGGTCCAAAAAGCCTTGGCTTATTTAAGCACTTCAAGCTTTATATCTACTTTTCTTTTCTTCGTTTCAATTTGAAACTAGGAAACTTTCATTTGATGAGACTTCTTTTATATTCCCAAAGTCCACTTCAAGTCCAACTAGGCTATTTTTTGTTTGGGCCAATTGTGACTTGTCTTAGTGTTTTGTTTGCTTGCTTGGCCTAGTTGTGTAGTTGTGACCTAATCTTCAATGAGCACTGCTAGATGTTATGAAAAACATTTTACGAAACCCACGATACATAGCGTGACCTTCTCCAATTAGTGGTTTGGCACAATATAAAGATGGAATCCCTTTTATTTAGGAAATCCGAACCAATCAAATCAATTTGTTTACTTTTGTTTCCGGTTTTCTTCGTATCCCAAAGCATTTTCCATCTTCAATATTCAACCTAAGGTTGTAATTCAAGTTTGAGCCTCAAAGGCTACAAGTCCATCTTTATTCAGTGTCTAGGATTATTTGAGTCTCAGAGGCCACAAATTTGCAATAGTTGTTTAGGTCTTCCCTTGTCTCAAGTTGTGAGGATTTACATGGCTTTGACCCCATTTTGAAGTAATCGGGTTATAGATGGAAAGGAGGAAGAGAGTGAATAAAAAGATGATATGATACAAAAGACATAGCACTAACCCTTATTTATACTAATATTAGACTCCTAATTTTAATTCAATTGGGAAACTAATTTTGACCATTACTAGACTTATGATTCTAATTAAATAAGAAAACAAATGATGAGATATAAAGAAATATGGAAACTAATCCTAAAACATGATCTAAGATACTTAAGGATAATATGATAATAATCTGACATGCTCTAGGACAAGATAAATATATTTTAAGATTTTTTATGTATTATCTAACAAGACATGATACATGACAGGGTATTTATGTATCGTATGATCCGGGTAGCTGACTCCACCTAGTGGAAAAAAGGCTTTATTGTTGTTGTTTTAGTATATGGCACGCTCACTTGCCTAACACCAGTACTTTATTTTGAAGTGTTGTATTCCCTAATCATCATTTAAACATAGGCAATGTCATTAAGAAGTAACATGATCTGGAAACACTAGAATGGATAGTTTCAATATATGAAAAGAGAAACTTTGAAAAAAAGTTAATGAATTAATTTTTTAAATTTAAATTTTAATTGGATTTAAACCTTTTCCTATGTTTTTTGACCTTTGGACTCAAACTATTTGTATTCAAAACATCACATTTATTATTGGTGTTTCCGCATCAACAGGTCCTTCAGCAACCTGAGGCACGAAAGCTTGGGGGCAGTGTTATTGGTGGGATCACTCAGCGTCTTGCAGCACGCTTTCTTCAGCAACTACTCAGAGTTCCAGCAACAGCTTCTATGTAGATCTTGTTTAACTGTCAACAGATGTATTATAGATAAGGTATGCAATCACATATTATTTATAACTCCTTTATTTTGATTGTTCTGATGATAATCTAAGTGTTGTTGATCCACCGTATGAAAAAAGGTGATTATTGACTTAGTTCACTTCTCACTGTACTTGAAATATGGCATAGGAATAAGCATGCAGGAAAAACAAAGTGCTAGTGTAAATATTTAGGTTTTGTGAAATCAGGCTGAAAGTTGCTAAAAAGCACTGTACATGTTACAAACCAGTGGAGCCCTTGGGATGGATTGGAATCTCACTTTTACCTTTTTTCAATTTTAAATGAGTCTTTCAAATACAAGAAGCAAGTTAGGAAAAAATTATTAAATCACTTCTTCAGTGAGTTCGTCTTTAATTTCCCCCTGTTATGATGCTACCTCATTCAGAGGCTTAATTGTAATACTAGGAAAGCTTGATAGTTGGAAAACTGTTGGAAATAGCCAATAGAACTGAAATACCGAACCTCAGCTAAGCAGTACATTAAACTTATAAAAAAGGAAGTGTTTTGTTTACTTGTTATGTGCTTCTCATAGATGATTATCAACATTCAAAACCATGCTTGTTTTCTACTAAGATATTGTGTGAAATAATTTTGAACAGGAAGTTTTGCTGCAAAACAAGTTGTTCCTCAGATTTATGCTCATCATTTTCTCTGATGGAATGCATATAATCCTATGTTGCATGGAAAGAAAACGACACGATTCTTTGAAAGTACTTACTAATTGAAAATAAGTAGTTTTGAATGATTAGCACATTCTTAAAAAATGGTAGGATTTGGTAATGTTGAATTCTTGTGCATAATATAATTTATAAATGAAATTGAATTATTAAACTAACATTAATTTGCAAAGTAAAATGAAGTCTTATATTATGGGGATTGCAAATGTTATGAAGACAGATTTAAACCCCACCATATTCTAGTTATCAAGTCTTGGACTACCCATCTATATTCAATTATAAACAATATTTAAACTACCTGTAAATTAGTTTTCTGTTATTAAGGGGGTGGTTAGATCTTAATACTGGTTTCATCTTCATTATTTCCACTGCTAGTTTAATTATTTTTTGTTGATTAACTGAAATCGTGTGTCACACTATGGTATTTATTAATATTTTGTGTTTTCTTCCCTGTCAGGTTATTGTAAACAGGGAAAGAGGAGTTACATTACATTCCTAACACAGCAGGAAAAGTTATCAACTTGATTCTTCCAAATTTGTATATCTCATTCCTTTTGGATACTATAACTATAATTTGGTGTAAAACACTGTATATTACTGTATATATTATTTACTCAGTATTATTGATGCTGCTCTCATCATGATCAGCATCAACAGATAAGAATAATATAATATAAAAAATGGAAAGGCAAATATTTCTCTTGCACACCTTGTTTTTTTTACTTTTTAGCATGCACACTTTTTTTTATCAACAGCATGCACTCTCTGTTATTTAAGCTATGATAAATTCACATGTTTATTGCTATTATGGAACAAGTGTAACCAGAATCTCTATTATGTTTGATATAGGATTGAATAGTATCCTTCAAGAATAATTGTCCTTTATTTATGTGTTGATTCTTTGAGATAGTCTTCTATCCATTGGATTGGAACATTAGTTGTCATTAAATTCATGGAGATGTTTCTATTGTCCTTGGTCTTAGGTTGTCAATACAATAGACCTATTTTCCTTAAGTTTACAAACATAGGAATACATAGCAGCAAACATTAACGAGAGACATGTTGTTGACCCAAAAAAACAAAATGACAAGAGTGCCAATAATGCAAAAACTATTAAACAAGCTTCATTGAACCAGAAAAAGATAAAGCTTCTTTCACTACATTCATGTGTCTAGTATACATAGAGGTCAACATCCGTTATTTTTTCAGTCCCAAAATTGAAAAATTAATTAGTGTATATCTATAGTAATGTACAAGTTTACTATTCACCCATCGTTTCTTCTCTACAAAAAAGAAAGTTTTTATTATTTCTACCTTAAAGTGAATTATCAAAGGAAATACTTTATATCAGAGTGTTGCAAAATCTTTAATTATTTCATTCATTGCGTTCCAGGTTCTATTGTTATCATTTTTTATTTATTTTACAGTATTATTTTATTTATATTTCTTATTATTTTATTTATGTTTTTATTTCTTATTTTTTTAAGAGAAAATGTCAAGTAGAAAGTATAAATCTTGATTAAAAAAATAGAAGTTAAAAAACTAATTGAATCTCAATGTTGCGCTATTTATAAATTTGTTACTATTCATAAAAATGATGTAGGATCAAGTTTAATAGATAAAAACGTGATAGAAAAACCACCTATAGATTATATTGACGACTCAAATAATCGTCACTTTAACATTTTCAGCTTAGGCCCCAAAAGATCTATACACGACCCTGTCTTATGATACATTATACGATACAATTCACGATTCAGAAATTAAGGTCTAGCGATACACCATACATATCTCAATTTGATAACCATTACACAACTAGTAGTTGCTTCTGGGTTAAACATAGCCAGTTATGAGATTTTACAACTAAATTTCATAACATTACCATACAACATCTACTTTTTATCGTAAAGTTAATCCCAAATATAAGACACATTATTTTAACTCGTATTTACCATACACAATTTTATTAGAATTAATTTTGTCCAAAATAAGTTCTGCTAATGATGATTCAAACACACACTTAGAAACAGAACTTTCAGATAAATGAGTCTTTGCTTTTCCTTTTTTTAAGGTAAACGTCCCACATATGAGTCTGAGGTAGTAATTTTTTTTCAAAATGATCTTAGTAACGTTTATGTAGAATTGAATCCCCCTTTTCCTTCTTAGACTATCGGAGTTATTAAACATTTCACACTGTTTGAAGCTTAAGATCATTTAAACTTATTCTTCCATGAAATATGAACATATCCCCTATCTTTCAATATTCATTTCAATGTAAATTAGATTATTATATCTCAATTTCATTTTGTACCGTAGAAAATCTAAAAAAATAAGTTATTGCAAAAAAAAAAAAAAAACCTTAAAATTAACACTGCTTTATCATGTATTAAATTTGCACTACTAAGCCAAAACCTAAGGAATATTAAAACATAAAAAAAAAAAAATACCGAACATGGAGGCCTAGTAGTAATTGGCTACCCGAAATAACGGCATATTCGACTCTTCCTTATTGATTGACCAAGTCTTCCTTTCTTTCTTGCATTCTCCGAATTGCTTTGTTTCCCAAACATTCAATCATTCTAGTTAACTTAACCTCTTCTCTGGTTTCCCCTCTCTTAAATAACAAACAAACCAACCTTAAATTCATTCATTCTAGTTAACTTAACCACCTCTTCTCTGGTTTCCCCTCTCTTTAAATAACAAACAAACCAACCTTAATCACTACCTGTTTCACACACCTTCTCTCTCTGTTCTTTCTTCACTCTCAATTTTTCCGGTAAATGGTGGTGAAAATGATGAGGTGCCGCCCCTGGCCGCCGCTCCTGTCCAAAAGGTTCTACGCCAGCCTCACCGGCTGCGATCTCCTGCGGGAATCCGCACAGAAAGGTTCAAGATTGACGCTTCAGATTCGCTGGAAGGTTCCAAAATCCACACTCCCCTCCTCCCTGCGCTGGAACTCCGTCGCCAGAAACTTCACCGTCGAGGCTGCCGTCGACGCCGCCGCCGGCACCGTTACCTGGGACGAGGAGTTTCAGACCCTCTGCAATCTCACCGCCTACAAAGACAATGCCTTTCACCCTTTACAATGTCAGTCCCATCTCTCTCCCTCACTCTCTTTGGAATTTGTTTCAAGAATATCTCTGATTATTCAAAAATTGTATGTTGAAAACGTGATTAAAAAATTAATCGTGTGAATTTTTAATTTGGATTCGTAGAATTCTGTTAATCAATTTGGATTCTTGCAATTCTGTTAATCAATTCTTCTCCTCCTCCGTTGTCTCTCAGTTTTCAATTTCTGGGTTCCGAATCACTCACATTCTTGATGTTCTGGAATTGTGCAGGTCGCCACCGGAGAAGATCATTGCCATGGCCCGCGATTTCTACGTTCTCTTTCTCTATTTTGTTTCTGTTTTCATCATCGCTTGCGCTCTTCTTCCTTTTACATTCTTGATGTTCTGAAAAGAAAACACATTATTTGTCTTGTGCAGATTGGAGCTGCAACGCGATAAACACACGCGGAAATAGGCCTAATCCGTTTTGTTCTGTTGTTCTTCTCTCTAACGGCATATTCGACTCTTCCTCATTGATCGACCAAGTCTTCCTTTCTTTCTTGCATTCTCCGTCGCCAGAAACTTCACCGCCGAGGCTGCCGTCGACGCCGTTACCTGGGACGAGGAGTTTCAGACCCTCTGCAATCTCACCGCCTACAAAGACAATGCCTTTCACCCACCCCTGGGAAATCGGTTTCACCCTTTTCAATGTCAGTCCCATCTCTCTCCCTCACTCTCTTTGGAATTTGTTTCAAGAATTGTATGTGTGAAAACGTGATTAAAAAATTAACCGTGTGAATTTTTAATTTGTGATTCACATGTGTCTCTGTCTGGGTCTTGGAATTTTGTTCTCTATTTTCTTTCACCTCTTCACTCATGAAGTTGATTTTTGGTCGGTGTTAAATTGTATGCATGTGAAGATTTTTTCACTCTCTGTTTTTGGTCAGCAAATTGTAGTGAAGATTTTTGTAACTGTTCAATTGGCTACTCTGAAATTTTTTGTTGTGTTCTATGGGCTAATTTGCAAGGCATATAGATAAAGTGTGATTACTAAAATAGAATTTGGAATCATCTCTGTTGTTGAATCAGAGTATAAAGAGAAAGGTTCCAGTTCTTGGAACTGCTTTATTGAATATTGCTGAATTCCCATCTTCCACTGATCAAAAGGATTTTTATTTGAACATTCCTGTCATGCTACCTGGGGGTTCTGTGGAGCCTTCTCCTTCACTTTGTTATTTTCTTCATCCGCATGCTTCCGGATTAGGAGTGGAGTGGGTAAAGTTAAGTTAACAAACAACCACATTTAGTATTGACACACGCGATAAACACATTATTGCCCTTTTTGATGTTCGAGCTTGCTACATGCTTATTTGTAGATACATATATATGCTTAGACATTGCTGTTTGTGGATCATCATCATGCATAAATCTTATTATTAGAATGGTCATTTCAATGTATCAGGCATGGCTCATATAGCATATTAGGAATGAAGATGTTAAAGCTGTGGCTAATAAAGACCTTTTTCTATCAATATCCTCTATTATTTTCATGCTTTGTGGAATAAGTGGTGTTGTTGTTGCTCTTGTTGTATCATCCTCTATTATTTTCATTGTGGTGTGGGAGCTTTTTATGGTATATCTATTACATAACATAGATAATCTTGTTGGAGATTACATTTTAAGGTTAGTTTCAAGAAACAAATACTTCAATTTTGTCATTTTGACAGTTCCTTCAACCTTTCTTCTGGATGCTAGAATTAAAAAGTATTGAATGTCTGTCTTGGACGCCAAGTCTCTCTCTCACTCTTTTTTTTTCTCTCTCACATTAGTTTTTTCTGGTGGCTTGATGCGGTAATGGTGATAGATTTTGATTTTCTTGTGTTTGTGGAACTAATTCTGCAGAAACTAGAATCTGCCACCATGCACAAGTTTGAATGGTGTGTTAAGAACATTTCTTAATGCTAATTATTGGCCTTTTTGACACATTTAGTATTTATTCAGATGAAGGAGAAATTGATGTTCGAGCTTGCTACATGCTTATTTGTAGATACATATATATGCTTAGACATTGCTGTTTGTGGATCATCATCATGATAATTGATAATTAAATAGTGTTTTAATGATAATGATAATGTTTAAAAGTATATACATAAAGACATAAGACAATAATACTCGAATATCATATTATACTATACTGCTTCGTTTTCAATTGATGTTCGTTGTTGTATCATCCTCTATTATTTTCATTGTGGTGTGGGAGCTTTTTCTGGTATATCTATTACATAACATAGATAATCTTGAAAGTATTTTGAACATTTTGGATAGTGAGCTGATCCAGAACATTAGAGATAGATTACATTTTAAGGTTAGTTTTTGTCACTAAATCTGGATGTGTGTTGCCATCTTGGAGAGCATTGTTTAGAACAAAATCTTCATAGAACTTAAATTCATTATTTTTGTTTCTACAATTCTACTGCTTTGATTATTTACCGGTCTTATGCGCCCCTCCCCCAACTCTATCTTTTCACAATGATATTATATGGAATTAATCGCTTGGATAAGAAGTCTTCTTAGATGCAATGATTTTGATTGGTGAGGTTAATCGCTTGAATCTGCCTCGTTTAGTTGTAAGAGAATTGTTACTGTCATAGTGGCTTCCAATTAACCATAATAACTTCTTTTGACTTAGCCCACACTTTATTTTATATGAATGATTTAATCATCTGTTGGGTTGCACCTTGCCTTACAGCAATATATTCTTTTATGTTCACAAGCAAGCAACTACTCTTTTTTATTTTTGGACTATTTTTACTTGAGTATCGATCTATGATCTATGACCCACTATTTTTGGACTACTTCTACTATTTTTGGACTACTTTTATGTTCTGGATCTTGTTTAAACTTCTCACCCATTGCATTTTATTTCCTGTTGTTACTAATTCTTCTGTAAAGAAAGTGTATTATAAAATAATACATATTGTGATGGATACATATTGCGATCATTTTTATCAATGTTAAAAAAAGTTGACTAAGATAAAATGTTTAATCTAATGTTAAAAAATTGAAATACGTATTGCTATGTTTAATAAGACAAAAAATGGCTATGATAAAATATGATAAAATAAAATGGTTAATTAGTGTGTTCTGGAAAGGGGGGGAGCAAGCGAGGTAGGTACGGTAGGCGAGGGGGGCGGTAGGAGGGTAGGCAGGGGCCACGGGGAGGGGCAGGGGGCCCAAGGAGGGGTGGGGGGCTCGGGGCCCGGGGAGGAGGGCCCCAAGGCGAGGGGCGGGCCCTTCTCGGGGGGTGGGGGGCACGGGGAGAGCTGGGGCCCGGGGAGGGGGCCCTCCCTCCCGGGGAAGGGGCAGGGGCCCTCCCTCCCGGGGAAGGGGCAGGGGCCCTCCCTCCCGGGGAGCGGGGGGCCCCACGGGGAAGGGGGGCCGCTGGGAGGGGGCCTTCTCCCCGGGGGTGGGCGACCCTCCCGGGGGGCGGGGGCTCGGGGGGCTGGGCCCCGGGGGGGCTCCCAGGGGGGAGGGGGCCCTCCCTCTCAGGGGAAGGGCAGGGGGAGGGGGGGCCCGGGGCGGGGGGGCCCTCCCGGGGAGAGGGGGGGCGGGCCCTTCGCGGGGGGTGGGGGGCACGGGGGGCCGGGCCCCCCTGGGAGGGGGCCTTCTCCCCGGGGTGGGCGACCCTCCCGGGGGCGGGGGCTCGGGGCTGGGCCCAAGGGGGGCTCCCAGGGGGGAGGGGGCCCTCCCTCCCGGGGGGCTGGGCCCCGGGGAGAAGAGGGGGCGGGCCCTTCTCGGGGGGGTGGGGTGGGGGGCACGGGGGGCCGGGCCCCTGGGGATGGGGGGCCCTCCCTCCCAGGGGAGGGGCAGGGGGAGGGGGTGCCCGGGGCGGGGGCCCTCCCGGGGAGAGGGGGGGCGGGCCGTTCTAGGGGGGGGTGGGGGGCACGGGGGGGCGGGCCCCCGGGGAGGGGGGGCCGCTGGGAGGGGGCCTTCTCCCCGGGGGTGGGCGACCCTCCCGGGGGCTCGGGGGGCTGGGCCCCGGAGGGGCCTCCCGGGGGGGAGGGGGCCCTCCCTCCCGGGGCAGGGGCCTTCCCAGGGGGGAGGGGGCGGGCCCGGGGCGGGGGCCCTCCAGGGGAGAGGGGGCGGGCCCTTCGTGGGTGGGTTGGGGGGCACGGGGAGGGCTGGGCCCCCGGGGAGGGGGGGCGCTGGGAGGGGGCCTCACGGAGGGGGGGGGCCTCCGGGGGCCTCCCCGGGGAGAGGGGGCGGGCCCTTCGTGGGTGGGTTGGGGGCACGGGGAGGGCCGGGCCCCCGGGGAGGGGGGGCCGCTGGGAGGGGGCCTTCTCCCCATGGGTGGGCGACCCTCCCAGGGGGGCTCCCAGGGGGGCTCCCAGGGGGGAGGGGGCCCTCCCTCCCAGGGGAGGGGCAGGGGAGGGGGTCCCGGGGCGGGGGCCCCGCCCGGGGAGAGGGGGGCAGGCCCTTCTCGGGGGTATGGGGGGCACGGGGGGTCGGGCCCCCGGGGAGGGGAGCCGCTGGGAGGGGGCCGTCTCCCCGGGGGGTGGGCGACCCGCCCGGGGGCTCGGGGGGCTGGGCTCCTGGGGGGCCTCCCGGGGGGGAGGGGGCCCTCCCTCCCGGGGCAGGGGCCCTCCCAGGGAGAGGGGGGCCCCACAGGGGGAGGGTCGCGGGGAGTGGGCCCCGGGGAGGGGGGGGCCTCCGGCCCCGGGGAGGGGGGCCTCCCAGGGGGGAGGGGGCGGGCCCGGGGCGGGGGCCCTCCCAGGGATAGGGGGCGGGCCCTTCCTGGGTGGGTTGGGGGCAC